>JABWDB010000014.1:0-5177500 GCA_019614645.1 Stratiolaelaps scimitus | reverse complement strand
TGTTGTTGTTGTTGTTGTTGTTGTTGTTGTTGTTGTTGTTGTTGTTGTTGTTGTTGTTGTTGTTGTTGTTGTTGTTGTTGTTGTTGTTGTTGTTGTTGTTGTTGTTGTTGTTGTTGTTGTTGTTGTTGTTGTTGTTGTTGTTGTTGTTGTTGTTGTTGTTGTTGTTGTTGTTGTTGTTGTTGTTGTTGTTGTTGTTGTTGTTGTTGTTGTTGTTGTTGTTGTTGTTGTTGTTGTTGTTGTTGTTGTTGTTGTTGTTGTTGTTGTTGTTGTTGTTGTTGTTGTTGTTGTTGTTGTTGTTGTTGTTGTTGTTGTTGTTGTTGTTGTTGTTGTTGTTGTTGTTGTTGTTGTTGTTGTTGTTGTTGTTGTTGTTGTTGTTGTTGTTGTTGTTGTTGTTGTTGTTGTTGTTGTTGTTGTTGTTGTTGTTGTTGTTGTTGTTGTTGTTGTTGTTGTTGTTGTTGTTGTTGTTGTTGTTGTTGTTGTTGTTGTTGTTGTTGTTGTTGTTGTTGTTGTTGTTGTTGTTGTTGTTGTTGTTGTTGTTGTTGTTGTTGTTGTTGTTGTTGTTGTTGTTGTTGTTGTTGTTGTTGTTGTTGTTGTTGTTGTTGTTGTTGTTGTTGTTGTTGTTGTTGTTGTTGTTGTTGTTGTTGTTGTTGTTGTTGTTGTTGTTGTTGTTGTTGTTGTTGTTGTTGTTGTTGTTGTTGTTGTTGTTGTTGTTGTTGTTGTTGTTGTTGTTGTTGTTGTTGTTGTTGTTGTTGTTGTTGTTGTTGTTGTTGTTGTTGTTGTTGTTGTTGTTGTTGTTGTTGTTGTTGTTGTTGTTGTTGTTGTTGTTGTTGTTGTTGTTGTTGTTGTTGTTGTTGTTGTTGTTGTTGTTGTTGTTGTTGTTGTTGTTGTTGTTGTTGTTGTTGTTGTTGTTGTTGTTGTTGTTGTTGTTGTTGTTGTTGTTGTTGTTGTTGTTGTTGTTGTTGTTGTTGTTGTTGTTGTTGTTGTTGTTGTTGTTGTTGTTGTTGTTGTTGTTGTTGTTGTTGTTGTTGTTGTTGTGTCATCGAATCAGAAGCATCTCGTTCCAGGCGGCCAGGGCTACCCCCCGACAAAGCAACCGAACGCCCGCGCGAGGTAGTCACATACATTGACTGTTTGCGCACGTTTGCTGACCGGCCGGTGTGCGTACTCTGTTGCTTGTTTCGTTGGTGCGTTGATTTCAGCATTATCCGTCGCGGCGGCCATGTGCGTGGTTAGCAGAGGCGCAGGGCAATCCAATGCCGCAGCAGCTGCGCGCCACTCTCCGCGGTCGGACCGTAGACCGCAGTTGAGTTTGTTTCACTACCTGGAAAAAACGACAACATGACACTCGAAGCTCAATGGAAAATATCCCAGTATCTCGCCGGATATGGCTCATTCGAGCGCGCTGCTGCGGCAACCGCGGCAGCCACGTCGCCGGCTGCCCTCGCGGGGCTGGGGACGTCGAAGGCGGATCGGCTACTGATACAAACACGGCGCTTGCCCCTCTTATCCTGCAGGGAAACGAAGAGAATGGTTCAGCTCATTCGGGCCGCCCTTCGGGGAACGGCGAATCTGTGCGCCGACGACCACCGGCTCTGTGTCAATTGCTGGGTGCGAACGGTGTCAGGAAAGCGGACGCTCCAGAGCAAGCCGCTGAAGAGTAGAATCTGAATAGTCGCGCCTATGCTGAACCTGCGGTGGAGAATTTCTTCGGCGTTTGGCACGAAGAGAACATTCCCAGAATGGAGACACTTTAACACCCAACAGCAACGACGCCGTAGAGTAACTGCACTCTGTCCATACTCATTCACACCAGACGAACGCGGAAAAGAACTGATGGATCAGCAGCGACCACATGAAGAAGAGGATGAACTAATTTAGACAATGGACCGGGATTCGTTCAAGAGTGCAGAGTTGCGAACGAGGCGTAGCGTTTCTGGGATCTCCTAGTTTTTCATTGGTTTGATTTCGTTAGTTACTTAGTTAACCAACGGAAATTTTCCGGGCTGACTCATAGACAACAATTAACGGCACGGCTCTTGGCATTGCCTCATCGAACTTCATCGAACTTCCCCTTTCCGGAAATTTCCCACTTTACAAAAAAAATCGTTTGCGCAGATACTATTTCGATTTGGTTTATTCATCCGCATGATATTTCCACTTGAGACCCGATCGGTGACTTCTAACCTTCTGACTCTCATGAAGTGAAAAAGAAATTTCACTCGCCAACTATTTTCTCGACAATAATCTAGTAATGACCTTCACTATATCTTTTTCTCATTTGTTTACTCCGGGCTATTATACAAAATAGTCTAATAGCCTACGTGTAAAAGCACACAGACGAAAATGGCCAAACATGTCGAGTGTCGAAGTCGTAAGCGCATATATATATATATATATATATATATATTATCTGTGTGTGTACATTCGAGTATATGTCTGATAACAGTGGGAATTCTTCGAAAAGGTAAATGGACGCCGATATTGAAGTTGATGGTGTTGAAGATGATGGCACTATCGCCACCACCACTGGCTCCGTTGATGATATCTCCCGGGTATTAGGGAGTGGTTGGTTGGATCTGCAGTGCGGTTCGAATTAGGGGAGAGAGCCCGTTTGAACGTTACCTTATTGCCAGATTGTTGTCGGCGAACGGAGAGAAAGAGAAATTTCCTGGAGCAACAGGAGCCGCGGCAGCGGCAGCAGCAGAAATTTCGTAGATGTGAACCTTTATTCTCTGCCCCGCTCGCTAGCCTTCCACAGATCGACAGCGGCGTCTGGTGGCAACGTCGGCTTGATCGAGAAAAAAAAAGACGTCTGAGCCAGTCGTCCGCGATATCCGCCGTCCGCGTGTACAATACTATAACGACAACAAGAACGACTGTCACCTGTGAACCGGATCGGAGGCAAAATTGGCGACGGCCGAAGACGATCGCGTTCAACGTCCGTCGTAGGTAACGGGATCCCGCCCGTTACGTTGTCGGGGTCCTGTGGGAAACGCCTGAAGCACTCGAAGCACAGAGTGCGTAAGCAAATCGGTAAATCACTCGATTCTCAATGGCACACAACGAACTGACTGGCCGATACCGCCGAGCGGCTGTGGGCCTCGTCCTGGTGGCTTCACTTCGCTTCGACTGACGGTGACGACAGGACCGGTAGCAGTGGTAGAGTAGTAGTTGTTGTTGCCTACTGCTCAATTGCTGTAATAGCAATTTTGAGCTGGCGACAAAGCGGGCGAGGTTGACGAGAGTGGACGGTAGTCAGTTACATTACACATACGTCTACGTAACATATGTACTTAGACGGAATGTGCAATTGATGGGCCGTCTCAGCGCTCCCTCTCTCTCTCTCTTTCTATATATATATATATATATATATAATGTGGTCGAATGAGCGGCCATAGTCATCGACATAGAGGTCTAATGGTATCATTTCTACCGTTCTCATCTGCAATGAAAAGGCAAATATCGAGGAACGATGATGAAGAAGTGATACACGAGAGGACTTGGTTGCGTGACTGCAACAGCAACCGCTGTAATTAACCCAATCCGTCGAGGTGGAGAATGGGCTCGCAGAGCTCCGAATTCGACAGATGTGTTATGGGGAGTTTATTTTTTAGTGATAATGAATAGTGCTACTATTGTGGGCGATAATATGAGGTTGGCTAACGGGCTTGCTACACCTTGGCTTAAATAAAGATACTGTTGTGGTACGCTCGAATTATGCCGTTATCGCCACACGTCGCTGGGGGCATACAAAAAAAACGCCCATTTACGAACACGTATACATCACAAAGGCACATTTCTCAGTGGAGTCCGGCAAACTTGCTCGAATTAAGCACGACGCGGACGGCAACATACAGCAACACCACACACACACACACACATATACATATATATATATATATATATATATATATATATATAAAACAGTTAATTGGCTATATGTACGACCGATGGGTATAGATAAGGTAAGGTATTATACCGAATTATAAAGGAAAAGTGACGTGTTAATATGGATCTGATTAGGGAGACGTTCGTTAGAGCCGCTATCGCTCAGTGTCTCGCAAACGCGATGTCTGTGCACGAACCTAGGTGGCGGAAGCAACGACGAGCTAGTTGGTCGCCCCGCAGGTAGCGCGTGCGCTTGTTGTCATTCGTGCAGACTTGCAGTTCATACCAACACTATGTACTGCTCAGGACGACCACCCTAAGAGGCATGTCGCTATGAAATTCGTGACCATCTTCGTTCATATTGCCGGACGTTATTCCTTTACGAGGAAGCGTTGCTACATTTCTCTCTTGTCTACGGTGTTATATGGTGATCCTCCGTATCACGCATGGTGCCCGGGCTGAACGTATCTGATCCAGTATGATTACTACTGTTCATATTCGAGCTAATCCTCTGTTTCTGCAGCTATTTATTTCAAATCGTTTAAACGCGAAGCGAAGTTGAACGATTCCAGCGTACGGGTTCGTGCAGGCTGGCAATAATAAACGTCATTCGCGCCATCGATGTACATACGCTATTTTCCTCTCGGTTCACTGACAGCCATCAAAGGCTGCGTCCGACCCTGCATCCGACAATGTGTGCGAATGCATGTACTATGACTGCTCGGCTTGACCTTGTCACACGACGGTGATTATACACTGCGTCAAATGGTCGTCGGGGCGTACCACTGATATCAGTAGGCACATTAGAAAAACGAGTGACACTAATAAAATACTATAAGGAGCCAAATACATATCGGTAAAATAGTGCGAGCAGGACAAAGGAATCCCTCCGGGCCGACCCCTTGGGAGCACTCTTCTCTCTCTCTCTCTCTCTCCTTCACTTGCTCCCCTTGTTGTGTGGTGTTGTGTTCTACGACTTAGACGACTTGAGGCTTCGTCTGTTTTTTTCTGCGCGTTTTCTGCTACCGTCGGGAGAGGTAAATCCGTCGGGCCGTCGAGGTTGAACTGAGTCAATCTCTCTCTCTCTCTCTCTCTCTCTTTCTCGCATTTTCTTTTTTTCTTCTCGTGCTGCGCGGCGTGATTTACGGAGGAAGTGCCCTACTCAGGCGGAAGGTGATTCGATGAGAGGACCCATCCGAGACCACCCCGGACGGCGGTGGAGCGGTTCCCTTCAACAGTTCCCCGATCTGCGTCTTCAGATACGAACACTGCCGTTCAGCTCATGTGGCTCTGAGTGTGGCGGCCACCGCCGCAGACGGTGGTGTATACAAACGGCGAGGAAAATCGAAATGAAGAGAGGCAGAGAGAGAGAGAAAGAGAGATCGTTTTTATCATCGAAAATAATAAGGGCCGAATCAATAGATACCGTCACAGATTCTAGATCGTGTCGTAGAGATCTTGCAATGCTTGATGATGTTATAGAAGTGGCCGTCCCTTTGACGGCTAATAGATAAGTAGCAGCAGTAATGGTTGGCGTGTCATTCGCGTTGTCATCTCACGTGTTCAAATGGTAATAGTCAGAAAATGTGTTACACCAAATCGATATCGGGCTGTTCGCGGACACACAATCGCACAAAAGTCCAACTCGCAGACGAGTTGCGGTAAGCTATTATACGATATGCTGCAAGTGCCGGTGGTACGGAGAGGCCGAATTTCAAAACAACGACAGCCACAACTGTCCTGATGTGTTTGGTCGCGAGGTGATGACTAGCCTAGCAGGAGCAACGAGGACAGCTCTTCGTTCCGGTTAGATAGTGAACCCACTCGTTATAGCACCCAGCTGCTGCTACTTAATAGTTACATCGAGCGATAAATAAACTTGGTTGGCGATTTCAGCCAAAAAAAAAGCAAAGAATAAATCGCCATGCATCATAAGTGTACTGCTGCATTTTTCTTGCTTTTATTTGTTTTATTTATCATCATCAGCAGCAGCAGCAGCAGCATCACGTAAATATTATACGTAAACAAATTGATTAGACATACGTGCCTAGCTAACAGCAAAATCTTCGTACGCGATTCGCTCCGGCTGAGGTTCACGCATTCCTCGATGCGATTACCTCGAGCGCTGAAGCTAAACTACGGAGGGTCTTTTAAAGGCCGCCGACGCCGCCGCCATCATTACGACGCCAGATCTATGGTCCAACAGATTTCATTTGCTAGTTCCAGTTGGCAGGGAAGGATGAGGACAAGAGCGAGCGAGCCAGAGAGATGGGTTACCAGAACGAGATCCTCCAAAACGATCGCTCCTCGCGGTCGCAGCATACACGGCCTACAACGGTAGCAATATTCTTGCTGTTGCCAACGTCATTGACGTTCGAGGGGATTCAAGGGGTGGCTAGTGAAGGTTGAGGTCAGTGCTTTATCTTTACACTTTTATTTTTTCTCATTGAATCCTCCACCTTGGACATTGAGGGAACCGACTATGAACGAACGGAATGCAGAAGGGACTGGACGTGGCGACCTTCAGAACGGCGGCAGGCGATAGCAGCATCAGCAGCAGCGTCAACGATGATCTCCGCACGTGTGAATTTCGATGGGCATAGTCGAGTTGGCCGGCGGTACGCGACTGGATTGGCTACACGCCCCACTCGAATACAGCAGCAGCCGTCGCCACCATCATCGTCACCTCGATCACCACTGCCAGCTACCTGCCCATGGGGCTTTCTTTACCGGCAGCAGCAGCACAACAGCGATTGCCAGGTAGTCTGCCAGCCTAACGGCAACAACGTTGTCCGTTCACGATTCGCCTCGCGACCCACTGTCGGTCGAGTCGGGGCGACTGTCGTGACTCCTCTTCACGGAAAGCAGATGAAGAAAGCCTCGACTTCGGAAAGCGATGCTGCTGCTGCTATTGCGTCCGTTGCTGGCGATGATGACGATGAGGATAAAAAAAATGAAGACTTTTACCAAGATCCCCTCCCTCCCTCTCTCTCTCTCTCTTTGGCTCTCTCGCTGTCGTATGACACAAACATCTAGTCAGTCGTCGACAGGCGCGTAGCAGAAGCCTAAGGTAGGTTAGTAAGATAGTTCTTGGTAGCGCGACCCATAACCAATGGGCAACATCGCATACATACACACACACACTCACATCAGTCCTCTATGAGATTGAAGCAAAGTTGTCTTCCTCCTCTCAAGGGCTACGATCGAACGGCAAACACATCCCGTCTTCAGCCGGGACCGCTGCGGTAGCACTCATGACGAATTATAGTTTTCTCAGGGAGCCATACAAGTATAACAGCGATAGCAGAGCTGGGATGGCCGCATCAACGAAACACAGCCAGCCTGCCCCATTCCGTTTGGTTGGCCGCCTTCGACTGGGCTGCCTCTACAGACCCTTCTATCGTTCGTTCGACAGCGATCAAACGCCGACGTCCATGAATAGTATACAATCCACTAGCAGCGAGTGCTGGTACTAAATAGTAGCCGCCGTAGTAGCTGTTGTTGTTGTAGTATGAACTGAACCGGCTATCTGGCTAACCCGCAACCTATAGCACAACTGCTACCTATTGATTCTGCTGTTACTCCTGTACGCTCCTGTTAGAGTCGTTCATCGTTGGAGAGCTAGCCCAATACATTCCTTCCTAGGTAGTATTATAGTAGGGGCTGTCTGTACCTCCTCAGATGGTGACGACGCGAATAGAAGCTTCTGCTTTCAAAAGGCAGACACCGCAGCGCCGGGCTAATGTGCGAGAATCATCAGGATTTCGGCGGTCGGAACGCAGTCTCTACTTGGCCCTGGTGCCTGCTAACAAAAAAGAAAAACATAGACAACAACAATAACAACAGCAACAACAACAACAACAACAACAAAACCAGCACCGGGCAGAAGCGACGGGCCCGGTCGCTAGGCCAGGGCTAACCAAGTCCTATTTGCTACATGGTCCTAGTTGAGGCTAAGGGCCGACAGCGTATGTCGCCTTCCGCTCCACGCTGGCGGCGTACGGCGGCCGACTGGCTAAAGTCAAAAAGGCGATAATAGTTCCAGTAAGTTTGGCAAGTTAATGGTTCTAGTAAGTTCCTCTATTTTTCTCGTTGATTTTGTCTCCACCTCTTCATCGTGATCGGTACTCGACGGACACGACGTTAGCTGAAAACTCGCACCCCCCCTGCGACTGAGATACTGCGAGTGAGAGAGAGAGAGAGAGACCTAGCGAGTATGCCCTGACTATTACGGTCCATGGGGGGGGCGGGGATTGGGTGGAACTGTTGAACGGCAACGTATTTGCTTGGCCGTGGAACGAGCGATTCATGTTAATATCTTCTTTCTATGCCCTCTGTAGGTCAGGACAACCCATTCTGTTGGCTTGCCTACGATATATAGGAGAGCTGCTGCACAAAGGAGGAAATATCTAATCGATATCAAGGGGAAGGCTGTCGTTTACTTGCGACTGCATCGCTGCATTGATCGTCGCGGAGTTGAGACGTTAGCAGCTCGTGGTTCGCGCTGAGACTTGACAGGATTCGCTGGGTTGCGTCACCGGTCGAAAACGGGCCGAAAACCCAAACGGGCGATGGAATTGCTTCGTAGAAGGGCATCCGGCGAAAAGGGACGTCGCCACCAAATTTGATGAGATTGTTATTAGTATAATACATTGGTTAGAGCTGGTTGATAATGTGTTGAAGGGATGCGATGGCTGCGAATCACTGATCAGTGGCGCTGTGGGCATATTAAATGTTACAGCTTAGTGGACAACAGCTGCGGCGGCTGGATCTTCTAATTCAAGCCCGGTCAACTCGCTGCTTAACTTGCGTGTTGCTTCAAGGCTACCCGACGGCCGGCAGCTTTCTAAATTCTACCCCTTCTCGATTACGACTTAGTTACTGACTTCCATTCCGATATCGTGAAGTTAATTCCTTTGTAAGTGTTCACCACATCGGGTTGAAGGGTAGCATCAACGTGAAGCGTAGACATGGCTCGTTCTGCGCTAAAAGCAAAACGGAGCGCCAGCGGATTGAGGTGAAAACTCGTGATGAAATTGAGCGAGCGAAATCCGAATTGTATTCCCTCCCATACATCCGTTTCAATGTCGATTCCGAGCCGTGTGACCCCGGCCGACTTCGACCTCATTGTATTAGATATGAATCGGACGTGCGAAAAATATGCTTGAGGACCGACCCCTTCCCCGCCCGCCCCTTCGAACCAGATCAACAACGCTCCTTACGATGCTTATGCCGGCGAAACGATTGCAAGCGAGAGCTCGACGACACCGCGCAAATCACGACTGACTTGTTCCAGGCACCTTTGAACGAACACTGATCGGTGCGGCCGTGTATAAAAATCGAGAAATCCAACCGAATTGGTCGGTGTGCGGCGTCCGTGCGGATAAAGGGAGCTATCGGTGCGCGGCGGCGGCAGCGACGCAAACGATATCGGATGTCCACGGGCCATTGGTAGATTTGTTCATTCAGTCTCGGCGATGTACCCCTGCCGCCGGCGTAGGCTGGCCAAACCCTTTAAAAAGTGGGTGCGCCGTTGAAATCGCCGCGCCGCGGAGTTTTCTGCGTTTGCCGGCCCGGGACGGGGACGGGGACGGACTGTTCCGCAGCCGACACTGGGGGCCCATCGTCGCATTTGATAACGACATCGAACCGGCGGAGCAAGCGAGCGTCTCCGGCGAACACCGCCGTCGAAGGGCTCGGATCAACGGTGTATACAGCTATCTAACTGGCTTTCCTCTGCGTTTGCGGTCCTTTTTCTTAAAGTAGTCGACTCGTCGTCGTCGTCGTCGTTGAAAACTGTAGTCGTTGTTGGTGTTACTGTCGCCGCCAGCGGTGGTTAACGGAGTAAGATGGCCGTGAGAACAAGAGTGGGCTTCGTTTGTTCACTTGAAGATGATAATATAAAAAAATTAAGCGGACCCTCTGGCCAGAAGCAGCTCGACGTCAACTACGGCAGCCAGCATCGGTGGCGTGGCGGCTGGCGCTGTGGCTTCAGTCGAATTTCTCGCCTCGGATGGTGTTCGCGTGAAATTTGTTAATCTGTGTCATTTTCTCGCCTCCGTCCCCTTTCCTGTATGAACGTCCCGATCATCGACGATGATGTCCACTCCTCCAACCCGAGATTGCTTTGTTTCCTTGTCAAGCGACAAATCGCTTGTCGACGTCCCGACCAGCTACAATTGTGTTCTCGCGACTTCGCTTGCTGTCGGGCTGTCTCTGCCTCTCGCTTACCAGCGTGTGAATTAGCTCTGAATGGGTAGGGCTTGTTGAATGTCGCCGACGCACCCTGAGCCTTCTGCTGACACACACCAACTCAGCCGAAATTGTCAAAGGCGCCACTAGAGTCTCTAGCAGGCGAAGCACACGTTGAATCAGGGGTAAGGTAAGGTAAAGGTATATTGGTTTATTGAAGGAGCTGCAATTTTACAATGCTTAAGCTCTCTTATAATGGGTTGTGTTGTACTCCTGATCTGTTTGATTCTCCCAGTAAGTAGAGCAATGTTTCAATTCATGGGCAAAGTCGCACCTGTGATAGGCGGTCCCGCAACAGCAACTTCGTGGAAATAGATTTAGATTGTGATAGTCATCGGACTTTTTAGAATCAATGTCAGTCACGATCTCTGACGGGGCGACAACCAAATAACAGCTCGGTATAACAGCTTCGCGATACGATTTGCCAAACCCCCAATGAGCTAATAGTTAGTAAATGTCATCATTCGATTAGTGATCACTAATCGAATGAGGACATTTACTAACGAGAGATGATGATACGAGGTCGAGTCCATTGCAGTTACCGTTAACGCATGAATCGTTAATGATAATAATAACAATACAATATAAGCACCTCAATAGTCAAAGGGGGAGGGGGTATAAAATTAAATTATAACGTTTATAGTTTTAATAATAATAATACATATTATTATTATATTATAATACATTAAAATGTGGCTATATCCATAACACGCGCGAATATAGTTAGTTAATCGCAAGCGCCGCTGACCCTATTCGAATACATATGCTTAGGTAATCGTATGTTCTTTCGCTATTACGAAAGACCACTGGCAATGATTACATATTGGCATATACCACTTTTGTTTCTTTCGTCGAGACGAGCGAATTCTGAAGGAAAAACTACTAAATACTTGCCCATGTAAAATATTTAACATGCGCGAATGTGACAAGCCATGACCCAGAGGGTAGCACGCAGATGGTCGATGCTTAAATCGATGTTGTTAGGTTGGCATCTGCTTCTGCAGGCAAAGCATTGCCTTTTCTTTGTAATCGTCGTCGGAAACCGGCGTCACATTATGTCAACCGGGCTGCGCCGCCTCATCATTGTTTTGTGGGAAAAATAATTGTTCGCTAAAATGATTGATATACACGCGGGGCATCTATATCACTCAGTATTAATGGCCGCTTGTTGTTGTTGTTGTTACAGATACGTGTGTAATTGTTTGTCTAAAGTTTTTGTCAAACTCAATTCGTCTGCTTTGCCCTCGTCATCATGCAAATAGCTAACAAATAAATTGATAAGTATGGACAGATATGCTGACAAACATATATATATATATATATATATGTAGGCATACAATCCCGACAAAAGGATTGGAGTCGGCGACGCCCATGGGGGAGAGTCCACTCGTTGTCCAGCGTTGGCAACGTGTTGCTTGCAGTGTGCCAAACGCTATCAACCAACGAGAATACTATGTTGTGTCTTCCATGTTGTGCGCTGTGTGAGGGGCAGGTACGCGATAGTTGAAAATCAACAGTTTGCTATGTCATATCGCGGCGAAGCGGAGCACAGTTTTGGTGAGTATCTATGCTTAGGAGCTCATTCTCGCTCCCGCGCTCTTATAATAGTGACGTCGTCTCTGCTGCGGTGGCGGCGGCGGCGGCGGCGGCGGCAGCAGGTCCTGACTGACTGAGTGCGTACCCATTCTCAAATGATGTCGCCACTTGTAAATCAATGATAAGGTTCCGTGGTCAGGGCCGCCCTGAATGGTGCCAATGGTGCACCATACGCGTTTGGCTGTAGCGAGCTGTACCTTGCACTAGGCACAGCGATGTGTACGCACCGTAGGCGTGCTTTAAGCTGAACAGATATATATAGTTGTCGTTCACTTCGACGTAGTCGCTGCAGCAATGGTTGTGGTAGTAGTAGTAGTGATAGTAAAGCATTCGCCAATTCACCCCTCGCGCTTGTGTGCGGCATCGGTGTTTTCTGCGAGGCGACTCTGGGCCATCGAGTGAATGATTCGACTCTTACGAACGAGAGACGTACGTAATAGCTAGGCATTGAAACCTAGCTAGTTCGTTAGTTAGTAGAGGGGCACTTGTGTGTGTGTGTGTGTCGATGTCGCCTCAGCCTAAAGACCCCTCTTTCTCCCCACCCTTCGAGGGCATTAACACGATATGAGCCACAGCATATCTACCTATCGATGCGGCGTCTCTGCGCATGGTACAACAGCACCGCTGGCAAACAGCTCAGCATGGGAGGGCTATCGTAACATCACCGATTTCAAAGGTGGGAACTATGCACAGAAGCAGCACAAAACCGTCTGATCAAATACACAACATAGCCAACGATCCCCCTCGACAACGATTAGTTATCTAATACCACGAGCTCCTAATGCCGCCGTATGCTCTAGAAGATCGTAGAACGTCTACGCTGATAGAAGGTGACAACGAATCAGTGGTGGTCCCGTGGAGCCGCCTCCGGCTCCCCGCCGTCCTGCCGTGTCCTGCGGAACGCACGTGAGCGCGTCATCACACGACGGCGATAGGAGACTTTGTCCTTTAAGTCACCGTAACAACCGAACGCGCTGTGTGACCGGCTCGAACGACATCAGCAAAGTAATTTGTTGTTGACGTCGTCGCCGTCGTCGACACTAGCGAGCGTCAACATGCATCGTATCGTCTCAGCTGTTACCGCCATTTTGTCAGCATTGTCATCAAGCGACAACCACAGACAGGTAGGTCGCTGCTGCTAGGTTACGCTGTCAGCACTTCATTCAGCCGTTTTCCTATGGGTCGGTTGGTCGGTCGGTCGAGAGCGTGAGAGATAGAGTGAGGCGCACGACGGCTGCCTCATTCGCGATCCCTCATACCCATCGAACTGTGCGAATGTTTCCCACATTTTGTCTACCCCATCTATGGTCGCATATTCACGCACTCGCCGGGGTGCATTGAAAGTCCATTGAAACACTTCAACACCAGTGAGCGAAAGAGCTAGCGGAGTCAAACCAGAAAGTCAACGAGGATGAGCAGCCAGCTACCGGGGTATGCGCGCATCGAGTGGTGTAGTTCATCATGCAAGCTTCACACGTTTACATCCACAGCCTCCACTATAGTACAAACCATTCAGAGCTCTCATTGGTGAGTGTGTTACTACCCCTAGAGGAGTCGGTGGACGGCCCTGTGTGGCCGGTAATGCCTCGTCGGGCCGGCTGACTCTCGCTGACAAGATCACCACGCTCGCTCGCGCACCGACAAGCTGCCACCGTGAACGCTGCTACTGTGGCGGAACTACGCGTACGTATATTGTAAGGCCGATGCACGCGATATCGCTTGGCGCGTACGACGAGCCGTGGCAGCGGTAACCCCCAGCGTTCGGGTGGTACTGTGCACGGCAGTAGGTTCCCACATTGTGCACAGGTAGGGACCCGTTGACAATCCTGATGTAACCTGTTGTACGTTCGAGCATGTCCGGATCGGACAGATTCACATGATACGGCGACGTTGTGCCACTGACGACGCATGCTGGATGTACGCGTTCGCGGGTGATATTCACGGCGGCGCGACAGCGTACGCTGGAGTAGTCCAACCACCTTTCTATGATGGATAATCGCCCAACCCGATCTGACCGAGGTCAGAGGGCGGGGCAAGAGCCCACACCTAGCCTAACCTAGGATATACACCAACACCAACGGCAGTGGAGGTCGGCGAAACGTAATCGCGTTATCGCACAGAGCGGTGGATGGGGGCGATATTCCGATGCGAAGGGAATAGCCCTGTCGCGGCTGTGCCGGCCTCTGTGGCGGATAACGGCTGTGTTGTACGGCCTCCGATGTTGTAACGGGTGCTCGCCATGCAGCGGCATCCAACGGCAGACGTCATCGGGCGACGGCGATGACGTATGATGAGTATTGTGCATGACATGATTAGCTCGCGTAGATGCCGCCGCGTTCACTGATAATGTGTACGCATTTCTCATGACGAACAACGAAATATGACCAGCGGGTCGACGGCGCCTGAAGCTCCTGCAGCTTCAACAACTTGTGTGTTCAAGGCAAACCCGACCAGGCAACTGGTCTATGTCGACGAGGCTGTAATGTCTGTGCGAATCGATTATATAGTATGTCGTATGTTACACAGATAGATTATGTCTAGTCTAATAGCCGTATGTGGCGGATCGTGAGGCGACCAGGCTATGTTATGTTCGGGTTAAGGATTGATTTGATTTCATTCAAATTCGACTTATTTTCGTGGTGTGAGATAGCCGTCCCTTCATTGAATTCACAACAAGGCTGGGTTTGTCTCACTTCACGGCGAAGCCCAAACCGGTGGTCTCCAGCTTCTTACAGCCAGGAACGTAGCCATCCTCATCATTGTGGGATAGAATCCTAACCTCGTACTAAATAGTTCACTGGCATTCGCATCGTATAAGGCTCAGAATAAATGCACTCTATCGGTTAATAGGCAATTAGCGTCAGGTAATCAGCTGATCAAGCACGAACCACCTGATTAGCATATGATGATGCGGTGACGAAGCATTAACATGCTGCAGATTGACGCCCGCCGGCAAACATCCTATGACGACAACAGAACATTGATAGTCAGCCCAGTCGTTTAGCTGCGTAACACATTACACTCATAATCGTACGCTCTCAACAACAACAAAAAAAATGTCGGAGCAAAGTGAGACACCGAAGATCAGTGAGGAGGGTTTTTTTTGCTCGCCGTTGCCTTCGCGTGCTTCAGCATCGTCCTCCGGCCACTGCCCGCTGTCGTGCCGTCAACGTGGCTGCCTTTTTGAACGAACGACATTCGTCCGCCGTTCGTTGATTCCTCGCTCTACAATCTGTGGTTCATTTTTACCGACGTATAGGTTACGTACAGAGGAGCGAACGGCTTGTGTTCCTCGCCATCCCCGGGATTGGCCGGAAATGCGTGGCTACCCTGCCTCTTCAAGCGTTCTCATTCATTTCTGCGTGCAATTTTGACTGTAGAGCTCCGCCTCGCATTTTGCTCCCATCACTGCAGCTGTTATGGCGTATTGTAATGTGTGTGTGTAGTGGATTTGGCGGGCGGTCAGACGGCCGGAGACGGCCTGAGGACGAAATTGCGAATCTGGTGAAACAAAGCTTGTAAGGATAGGTAGGTAATTGATACAGCATACACACACACACACGCACACACACCTGTGCTGGATGTCGTACAACTACATAGGCCTGCCCCCACCTGATCCAGTGTCTCGTGTCGTCCTCGCGAGATGACCTCCCTCAGAATATATTCATGACAGCTTCAGCCTTAGGCCATCTTCGTCTTAAAATCGTCAAGAAGACAGTCGTAGAATACGCGCACTCGTCTGTAATGTGATCTGTCACGAAAAGCAGCTTTTTATTGTAGCACTATAACGCGAGAGCTAGAGACAGCAAATCCCAGCGGTGACGTTTCAAAGAAATCTCGCTGTAGACACACGTGGCTGTCCTTAGTATTGTAGATATGCGATGGCACCATGTGGCGTTGGGGCTAGATTTGTCGGCCATGTGACAGGTCGCAATTCGTACGCGAGTAGGAACTTAATCTCGCGGGCCTCCTGTGTACGGAGCCCTTTGCTCGTCGCATTGTGGTAGTGTTGCAATTAGCTGAAGGAATTCTTATTTCCCTTAGTGGAAAACTATATATACACTATACTAAAACTATATATCTATATATAAACTATATATCACAGTGGAAAACGAGCAGGAGAGTCGCTGCTTTGGTTTACGACATGCCAATTCAAATGTATCGAATGTCTATCGAATTGTCTTTTATAATATCGTTCATACCGTTCACTTGCTCGTATGCATCAGAGGCACAGGCTCAAGAGCACCCTATACGAGAATAGAGCTCAAATGCATCACACATCGTCGTATTACGTTAATCACTCGTGCTGGCCGTATTTTCATAAACAAATCGTCATATTGCCACAATATTTCTAATCAAGTAATTGAAGTTTACGCCACACATGATATAGGCACACTTCGACTACTCGCCTCGCTGCCTACAGTATAATAACATAGTATAATATAACATATATAATATAATATCTGCTATAGAATAATAACACTATATGTACAACGTATGTACTACGCTGTTACACGTATGCAGATCGATTATCATTCACCGTCGCTACGGGTGTGCGGCGCCCGATAGGACTCGCTTGTGATTGTCTCCCAATATCTTCATGCTTCCGTTCTCAGGCTCGCCTTCTCTCCCTGTTCATACTGTTGTCCAGTGTCGTGTTGGCTCCTACGTACTTAGGGCTCCCCTCAATGCTGTGAGCTGCCGGCATCGATCGGGTGGCTGGCGTCCGGGACATTGGCCAATGCTGCTGCATTGGCGCACAGGGCAGCAGCCACCACCGCTACAGCAGAAGCGGCGGCGGCAGTAACGACGAAATGACACCGGTAACAAACACAATTTGTGATACGAACAGCCACGCTTGATTAATGGTGATATGACGAGCGGCTCTCATAGGTAGAGAGCAGAGACAGAAAATTGACGAATTATCTGGGTCACTTACTGCCTGCGCGATACCAATAGCCATAGAAACATTACGTTAAGAAGAAGACGAAGAAATAGAAGAAAAAAAAACAAACAGATGATGCTCGTGATGACGATGATGATGATATCGGCCTGCCATGTTAGCAGCGTGTTACGTATACAGGACAGACGCAGGCATACAGGCAGGAAGGCAAGAGCTGCAAGATGAAAATGTCGAGGTATTCTATTAGCTCGAAGAAGAAGAGGGATAGATATACGCAGACAAACGAGAAACGAGGTAACTAATAATCAACCGAGAGAAGGCGAGCGGGGTTGGTAGACGTGGCACTCACCAGAAGCGCGCGCGCAAGGCGAACACCCTGTATGTGTGTAGGTATATATATATATATATATATGTATATATAGGGTGCTGAAGAACTCCGAACGCGCTCTCAGAAATAGACCTGTAGGCAATCTTCTTTTGTGTGTGCGGTGTCATTACCTATCGAACAACTATCACCGATATTTCCCACATGCCAGCAAGCGTCACCAGCGTTCTGTTGAATTTCCCCGCAAAAGTTTCCTCTGACTTTTTGAGCATGCCACCGATTTATGCGATTTACAATTCGATAGACACAATACAATGCTGACAAGCAACTAAAGCTTCCGCCTCCCGTAGCAGTTAGCATCGATCCTCTGTATTGTAAAATACATGATATGTGTCTGTGCGATGAACGTGATGTCCCCTCGACATGACGCTGATGAGAAGGCGGCTCGCACAAGCCTGCTGAAAGACAGAATATAGAAAAAGATCAAGCAGCGAAGGGACCACTTGTTCTCTATGTGTGTGTATGTGTATCGGCTGATTGAAAAATGGCATTCCTTAACAAGGTGTGATTGTTAAGAGGCGGCCCAATGGCGGATGGAGCTGGGCACTTTACTTTAACTCAGGCCGGACATCATCGCTGGGCGAGCAGTTCAAAGGAGACGTATTCTTCACAGACGTACAGGGTCTCGACGTGACTAGCCCTCGTACGTTCGCCCGGTTACCTGGTTAGCTTCTATGGGCCGTTGTCAGTTTTGCTTCGCAACAGCAACGAAATGCTCAACCCCGGTGGTCCCCAAATGCGCGTATTTTATTAAAGTCTTTATTTGATTTAAGTGTCATTAATTGATCCGATAATAAATTGTGAACGCGTAAATGCGATGAGCTTGCTAGTCGCTTGTGACCGTCCGCCTGATGCATCGCCCATTCGCCGGGGCCGTCGGCAGCGGCTTTGACGTGAAGAAGATTTAATTTTCTTTTCGTCGGTGTTCTTGGCTATCCCCTCCCGCCCCCCGGGCTTTACACAACGAGGTGATTATCTTGAGGGACTACTTAAGAAACACTTGAACGGTGCAAAATAGGTAGCAAACATAATAACGTGACAATGGTTTACGGGCGACGACTAAAAGACTAGTGCCTCACAGCCATACGGGTTAGACTCAAGCATAAATATCAGTCGTCCTCATTCAAGGAATTGTGCTCGACTCATCTCTGCGTGAATGTACATACAATGTACATACAATTCGTATATATATATATATATATATATATATATATATATATATAGTGACTCGTTCTGCGAATGGTGAAAAAAAAACGATTTGAAACACAGGAGCAATCTCTACGACTACCTAAGTAGATGATTAAAGGCTAGAAGGGCGAAGGCACCTGCCTCGCTAACGCCACCACCACTAACCCTCTATCCGGCCACGTGTGGAACCCATCGAGAATTTTCATTGGAGAATTTTCACATATTACAGCTTGAGCACGTTTCAAGTACAAGTGCACATATATCGTCCAGCCGCCTGTATCAGATGACCCCTTTAAAATAGACCGGATGTTTCACTCATTGGTTCGACGGGGGACTACTTGAACACGAGCGTACACTTTGTCCGTAGCCCTTGCAGGGAAACCACTATGAAGCAGAAACGATTCCTCGGAATGTTCGATATTGTCTATGCGCCAATGGACGAGAACACCGACGCGGTCAACAAAGGAAAAATCTGCGAAAAATAACGAGATGCGGAGAAATGGGATGGCTGCCGCAGAGTGAACAGTATAAACAAACTGGACGAATTCTCTCCCCCTGCGCGATAGCTCGATGTTCACGGCAGGGAGGTTTTTTTCTGGCGGCGCCGGTTAAACAATGACGATGATTTGACTAGAAGCGGCCATAGAAATGTATCAGCGTGGTCCTGACGAAAGGCATCGGATTGAATAGTAGTAGTAGCACTTGTAAAGGCATTCCTTCCCACGCGATGCTGGCACGGGGTGGCCGCGTCGCAAGCGGGCGGGGTTGGGGGGGACCTTTCAAGTCGTTCCGGCAGCGTCAGTTGCTGTGCGCCGATTGGATTGGATCAGCCTATTTGCTGTGGACCCTCGGTGTAATCCGCGGGCCGGCTAATCTAGTTCGGCTGTCAGGAACAGCAAACGTCATTCAATTACAATCGATAGGGATGTTCCCCTATGTTGACTATGAAAAGAACAGGTTTGGCCCTTACTCCGGAACGAGTTCATTGATATCGACAGGGGCGCGGCAACGAGCCACATTGAAATATAGAAAATCAACAATTTCGTTTCTATTCGTCTTAATATCGTCGTCCTTCACTCCACTACAGTATCGATGCTTATGGACATTTTGCAATAGCAGTTATCGACTCAGAGGACATTCTCGTCCAACATATACAGTTCCGGGCTTGATGTCGACATTCGTTATATCATGATTATTTCGAATCCCATTTGGCATATCACTTATGCGGTCAGTGAAATGTGCTTGTTCCGGTTTATTGTTAATAATACGAACATCTAAGTCGAATAGAAATTCCTCAAACGTTTGCCGTGTTTGTCCACGCATTTCACATGACGTGACGCTCTCCGTCAACACGCAGCCACGTATGAAGAACCACACATTCTCTATCTATTGCAGGATTAAATCGACTTGGTAGCTTATTGTTGAATATCTGCTAATAATGATTACTTAGTATTGATCATTGCAGTGCGTTTGGAGCTTGCCCCGCGGTCCTTGTGCACATCTTGACGAGCACCGTATCTATCTCAAAATAAAACGGCCTACAAATACAATAACATGGCTCGCATATCTGTTGGATATTTTACAGTGGAGCTCTACGATTCACTATTTATATATTGTGCACGCAATATTCTCCGATGCAAGAAATCGCGTTTGTACGTTGAAGCGAATACCGTGCCCTGGTGACTCGTTCCGTCGGTTGGACATCGCGAGGGTCCGGGTTTGAGACCCCCCCTGGACTCGGGTCACTGCGTACATGTCGTAGGCAGCACTGCATGAGTGCTCGTATATTATTTGTATGCTAGTGCTCACCATAGTAGATTTGAAGCGTTTCGCTCATTGAGCGCCCACCTTCACCCCATATACACGAGATTAACACGTGTGTTATGCTTGTGTGTAGGCTTTTAAATCTGAGGCACGAAGACTGCGCAGAGAAGTCGTTCAGTGCGAATTCCCCGTAGGATACGTTTAGGGTCGTTCGGCCATGAGTCTAGACGAGGAGGACGACTCGGGTTGTGCACATGGTTGAGCACGTCAGCTAGCAGCTCCCATGATCTGAGTGGCCGCCTGAATTCGTAGGCGAAGCCACAAGTGCGTTTTGACACAAAGTCCAAAGCGAGTTTGCCAAGCAGGCAACCGACGTATGGGTCCCGGCGACGAACGTCGAATAAGCTACCATCGCTAGCGTCCGTGACGGCCGAGGAGGATCAAGAACGCTTATAGAATATCCTTAACAAGTCAGTACACTACGTGGCAATGCCACAAAGGCGAAGGGTCGCTTGAAAATCGTAAGTGTCCGACCAGCCCACCGGATCACAACGTATCACAGAAGCCTGTTACATGTCTACAATCTGCTCATTACACTACACAGCATCAGGTATGTGCCCGTAAATTGTGCCAATTCTAGAGGTCTAGGCGACAGATCAGTGCGCCGGCCTGGACAATCGATCCAATTGACTGGAAATGATCTGCCGGCTCATGCAGACCCCGCGATGCGATGTACACATACACGCTTTGTGTGGAATAATAAATCTCAGAAATAACGAACATTTCTTTAAATCCTGATGAGATGTGCAACAATATTTTAGGCGTTCTATTCAACTGCTCGCCGATGCAGGCGAATGCTGCCTCGCCTGACGCCCAACGTTTTCTAACAGAGTTCTCAGCCCCCGCTGACAATTCAATCGGCTGGCAGATTGCGCGGTGGAAAAACTCGAAATTGCAGAGTTTAAATGTTTATGTAAATAGAAACCGGTGGGTGCCGTCTGCGAAAGAGAGGAAAAATTTATTATTATCATTATTTTTATTGAATTTTCATATTACAAAGAAAATAACGACTAAATAAAATATCATATTCTATCGAAAGGTGCTAGAGTTAATTGCATCGAGCCGAGTGTTGACGGCTGGCTGAATAAATTAATAATACGATATGTGATAACGTCCGTTATGTCGCTTTCCACAGTGTGCTGAAATAATTAAGTCATTAAAGAGAGACAGATACATTTGCCGCCTTCCAAATAGATAATCACTCCACACCTCTGGCGGAAGCCACCGCTATACGATTTGCAGCTTAAACCTTGAAACCACCGAGGTGAATTGGTCCCTACTTTTTCTGACATCTCTGTTCGGCACCAACCGAGAGTGATTTTGGGTGTAACCTAGAATTCGAAAATTTCACATACACATTCGCTCAGTGGCGATCGGCGAATCTGCAAACCTGTTGTACAGCTATCCGCGTTGGCGGCGCCAGATTGCCAGAATAAATTTTGAAAATCGTTGTAAAATATGAACATTTTCCGAGTCCTTTCAACAAGTACGTGAGGACAGTTGAGGGCAAATAGAGAAGACCTTTCCGGCGAGTCTAGCGGGCAGCTCTGGCATAACATCAGGTAGGAATCAGTCGCACCCTTTGCCGCCAATGGGATATACCTTCGTTCCGAAGCCTGCAGGAGGAGTGTTCTCCGTCGCAAACAACGTAAATCCTTTCTCGTTAACTCCTGATCCCGGGATACGACTCTGCTAATATGGGATACGACTGACTGATTCTACGTAAGTCTGACCCCAGTACAGTCGTAAAGGCCAGCCGACTGAGTGCGGTGGTCCCCTTCCCGCCTGGAAAATCCACTGGCTTGTAACGAATTCGGCGTTTTGTTCTCTATCTTTTACAGGGTACTGTTTGCATTTATCATTTGTACTATGTATATTAAATAGCACCTATAGCACAAAGCGACTCGCTTGGTGGTTTTTCGTGTTCGTCGCTGCGACGAATGACAGGAATGGGCATTGCTTCTTTACAGTAGCTCACAGTAGCTTCTTCAAACGAATAATAAATTCCCACCAAAAATGAGGCTCATACCTTGAGCTGGTTGTGAGACATCTTCAACATTGGCGGTAGTCATATAAACACACATGCATTCACGCGCGCAATTGTAGTACACGTTAATGGTCCAACTCAAGGAGCCATTTGGACATAGTTCTCATATATATATATATATATATATATATGTAGTATAGGTAAGCCGCCGTTCATGGCTAGCACCACTTCTAATTGTTATCCTGGGAATTTCAATCTGAGCCTGTCGACGTGGAGACAACGTCAGCGCCGCCGCTTGTTGCTGAAGCTCATTTCAACCTGATGTCTACAGCCGGCCAATTCCTGCTCTTTTCTGATTAATCCGAGTTCGTTTACACGCCGCGACTAGAATAGACGTCATGATGCATAGTTCAGCCCCGTTCTGGCTGCCGCTTACCGCGTACACCATGACATAACGTACAAAACAAGAGGGAGAGAGAGAGAGTACACAGGTTCGTTCTTCTCATTTTCGATCCGGCTTCGTCAGGCACGTACACAGATGTCTATGATGTACACGATGAAATTTCCGCTTCCTCTGAACGTATGCTGACTTATCCCTCTCAACGTCTCTTCATGGGAGGCTGACCTTAACTTCCTCCGGCCGTTCTATCTATTCATGCCTCTGAGCACTTGCGCCCCATCAAATGCATCGGATGTATCTAATACAGCCGCAATTGACCGAGCAGCGGGCCAATGCGAGACGCCAACATGGACACGATACGAGATGTGTCCGGTAGGCCCAAAAGTACAATATTTTTGCGCGACGTTTTGTTTCGAAATGGGTGTCACCATAATACATAACAAACGTAGCGAAAAAAAAGCCAGCCTTAACCCTGTACTGCGGTTCACTCAAGCAGAATCAGGTGAGGAGGACCCTTGGAGCGTCAAGAAGGGACTCCACAAGGAAGGCTGAAATTGCAATTGTTGATCTTCATTATTCGCGCTACAGACGCTGCTCATTTTAAAATTCAACCTGATATTGAATGAAGGAAATAGCGTTGAATGAAACAATCGCGAAGGTGGAGCTGACATCGAGACGACATTTCTACCTCATGGTAAGTAAAAGCCGTCTGTTGTATCTAAGATCGATTCCAATGGTGTCCCTGTGAGGTGCGACCGTCCTTCGAGTGATATTACCATTATTTAGGTGCTGCAGACGCAAAAATGCATGCGCTGGAGCTGATTCAACCGAATGTAGTGTGCAATGAAGCGTCTCTCGTGGCCATCTCTGCATCGATGAGTGAAGATGCGCTCGAATCCCTCGAATACCATATATATTACAATACAATCCAGCCATTTTTCGTTGCTCCCTCGGCCAGCCTTGGCGAAGACCAGCACGTGTAGGAGCTACCTTCCTTTCAACGGATACAACCACCGCCTCGACTCTACGTTGACTGTAGCACAATATATAATAGCAAGTCTTTAACAGGGCCGTCAACAGAGTCGGCCCTCACGGAGCTATCTATATTCGTTTAGTTAACTACTGCCGTCATTGGGTAACGTCGTCATCGGTCGCATCGGTCGAAGGCAAAAAAAAGAACACAGCAAAAACTGTTTTACGCGCAATTCATTAGGAATCCTGCTCCTTCAGCTACTGTTGCTGTTGCTGCTGATACTACTGCCGTTGCGTACCCAAGACGCTGTTCTTGCGCCAGTGCCAACAGACAACAGCCGACATAGACCCTTGAGCGGCGTACAACTCGGAGCAATGCCGTGTGTAGATGGCCGTGTTATTTGTGGCTGTTGATGTTTCCCGAAGCGGGTTTCCCTTCAGAAACGAGAAATTAAACACAAAACATAACTGTTAATGAAGTGACGCGACGGCGCACTTCAGCGTGCCGAGTACCAAACGCCGTGCCGCCGTCAATTGCCGTCTTTATCGACAGCAGGAACAGCAGCAGACTTGCTGTCAGCAGAACCTCGTCCCTCTCTGCCGCCAGCGTCTTGTCATTTCTGTGAGTGGTCGTACCTTTGTTGATTTGCGGCTTTTGTAGCGCGAATGAGGGAGCGAATGCTGCGGGCGCCGGCACTCGCGTTGGATGCTACTGGTGATGCTGGCTGTGATAATGAAGGCAATTGCCATTGCGGCAGAGGCGTCTAGTAACAAGCATCCACGTTTACGCAGGCACCTATGCAATTGCGAGTCGATATACTCTCTCTCCTCTCTCTCTCGCTCTCGGGCTCTCTTGGGTTCTCTCTCTCTCTCTCTCTCTATCTCCCTCGCCCTGCTCGTTTCTGTTCCTGTATTCGGACAAAGGCAGAAACGAGAACGCTCTCAGGCGCCAATGAGAGATGGCGCCTACAGCTGATGGACCCACTTACAATGGGCCACATAGTCGAGGGTAGAAAGTCGTAGCGTGCAATCAATAGATTGTGAAGAGGTGAATTCGAACTGCAAACCACCACCACCACAAGCTCGGCTCCGCGCCCCTCCACGTCAGTCGGCATTCGCCGACGTTGCGCTAGCGTGGCGTCGAAGAAAGCAAATCTCCAATAAATCTCGAATCGAAATCTTCCGATCCGTGAAGGCTCTCACCGCCGTCACCGCTGCTGCTGTTGTCACTGATTCATCTGCCGGCGTTTGTGGCTTGCCCGACTCGTTAGCAAGACCCGTAGCTAGCAGCAATGAAATATCGTATTTGCGGCCACCGGCTAGACACAGTAAGGACGACCCGGTCGTATGGGCGAGAGCCGCGGAACGAGCAAGAAACAAAATGAGCTAAGCAAAGAAAATAAGATAAGACACAGAATGATTGAATTGGTATTCGTGAGTATACCTACCTGTCTGTCTGTGTGTGTGTGTGAGTCTCTTTCTGTGAGAGGGAGGGCAATGAGAATTTGTCGTTTAGCAAACTCTATAGTTTTCTTCGTGTTATGTAACAGTGGATTCATCAGTCAGGCAGCAATCGGGCTGCAGCTGATCGTGAAGAAGATGATGTTGTGGCTGTTGCTTGTATCCAGCGCACAGTTAATGGGATATGAGTGACCTATGGTAGCTGTGATTGGTGCAGGCGTACCGGGAGGCAGGTGTACGCGTTTTAGTATAATAACAGTTACAACATTATCGTTATGTGCAGGTGGTTGTTGTTATCCAATATTTGATTGCCAGTGAACGATCCGCTGACAGACCCCGAGCGACGCTTGATATGTAACGAACAAAAACATTTTTGGCGAAATTCATACGTTTGTCGAGGTATCGAGGAGATGTCGTACGGCACCGAAAATAATCCCCAAACGAATCCTTCGGAAAAATCGATTGTGATCGACAAATAAAGTTATGCCTTGATTAGAAAAGGCAAGGCGTTGCTTGACGTCAACAAGGCGGCTTACACAGCTAAGTTTCAGGCTGAGGAAAGCCGGAGGTCGCAGGTTCGAGTCCCGCAACCTACTAACCTATCGACAACGTAAGCGTTGTAAACATCGCAGTTCAATCAATGAATCGAAAACGTTGTACTGTATCGACGCTAAAGAATCCAAATGAATGATAAGCAAATCCTAAACATAGCCGACTTCTACGTTCGTTTTGTAACGGCTGAAGATCACCTTGCAGAACCGATAGTCCCACGATATCCTCTCCAATGCGGTTGGATGTGTTTAACAGTGAAAATCCCCTGGGTATTTTTAGGGAAGAGATAAACCCTTGTACAATTCGCTTGTGTGGGCGGAGCAATTGTGGTGAGGTTATTTCCATATATGTTCAGTTGTATGATATAGTTAGTAATAATAATAATAATAACGATAATATCAATAACACTATTATTACTACCACTACTTTGTGTCAATTTAACAATGGCCACAGTGATTCTGTTGACCGTTAAATGAAAGAGCATATTTCGTTATGGGTATACATCACACTAAAAAGAGCAAACACAGCGGTTGTATTTTGTATACAACAAATCTAATCGATTCGTATGCTGTCGCCACACAATTAGGATGATGAACCGCCTGACGGCGATTTCGCAGGTCGCTGCAGGTTGCCACCATGGTGTCACGCTCTTTGAAGCACGCCGTCGTCGGCAACCTATTTTTCTTGCGCAGACAAAATGCCAAACATGTTCGTGTGCATCGACCCGCACGAAAACCTGTCTTGCAAAGCAAACCTGACAAATAACGGAATAGAAGAAACGATCGACGATATTGGCGCTTCGTGGGAAAAACAACAACACCTCAACGCTGCAATCAACAACAACAATAACTAGCTGCGGTTACCTCAGCCATCAACATGATGTCCGATCATCGACGGCGAGCTGGACCTGTTGTTGTTGTTGTCGACGACGACGACGATGATGATGATGCTGACGTTTATCGTCTCAATAACCTGATATGATTCTGCGATAAATAGCTTTAAATTAAAGTATCGATTGTTCATCGTCATGGGTTCGTCTTTCTCGTTCTTGATCTCTCCCAGTTACGTACACACACATATATATATATATATATATATATATATATATATATATATATATATATATATATATATATATATATATATATATATATATATATATATATAAAGATTCATTCGCAGCTTCCATTCGTTTATCTCTCTCTCTCTCTTTCTCTCGATCGGTGAATTTTCGCTTCTCCTCTGCTTCTCGCATTATTCGCCCGCTATTATTGGTCACTGGGACCCCGTTGTGAAATTCGTAAAGTCGTTTGTCGGTCGTTTGCTCTTATCGTCACTGCCCGGTCGTAATTAGAGCCGAAAGTGGGTGGGAGATGAAGAGTCGACTGAAAGGGGGGGAATGAGCGGGCCGATTGCCCAACCCTTTTATCTTCCCCTTTGAATTCTCGGCGACGCGCCCCGATGCGATCTTCTTCATCGAACGTTTTCCACTCGGATCACTCGATGTTCCGATCGGATCCAGTCAGATCGATGAAGACTGTCGAGGGCTGCCAATACGCGGCGGCCGTGGCGGCGGCGGTGGTGGTGGTCAGCCACCGCAGGAACCGTACGATCGGCAGTCATTCACGACGGACGTACACTATGGACGGGTCTTCGCGTTCTTCATCATTCGATGTGTTGTTATCTGAATAATATCTGAACGGCGTGAGGACGTCCGCCGCGTTCGGAACGTGGGAACCGGGTGTCCTCGCCTCCGTCAGAAGACCGAATCGGGATTGTGCCAACTGATATTTGCGGAGGTGCGAATTTTTAACGGTCTGCATACCCAATATCCAATGAGGTATTTGGCTGGCTTGGACACGGAGAGAGACGAGACGTAGCAAGCAACTTGATGGAAGCCAGCTGTTGCCAGCTGGCGCGACATTTGATGGGGCTAATAGTAAGAGTGATAGGATGGATGAGTTTTTTTGTTTTGTTTTATAGGACGATATATCGTGGTGTACACTTCAAAATGGGACCGGCCTCTGAGGTTGGCCCGATTCTTTTAATAGTTGGAAACACTGAGATGAATTAGAGGTGAAATTTCATTGTGTCGTCACATATTTCTCGTTTTGTGCAAATCGCCCGTCAGCAATATGTTGAATTACGAAGAAGAAAGTGAACACTGATATCCGCAGCGAAATCGATGCCAGGGGTTTTTATTAGGATGCGTTGTAGCGTATGATTGTATTATAATTGCCTACATTAATGGCGACTCACAACATCATATAATGATGCCGTATTTTAAGGAAGGCTTCATGCAATCCGTTGTTATATATATATATATATATACAATTCGGAATCATTGTTGTGGTTGCCGTGGAAATATTTTTCAATTCACTTGTTAATAGTAGAATAGTTCTTGTTTGTGGTGGCTTGGTGCTTCACTTTCTGTTGACGAGCAATAATGAGTAACGGAGAGAGACCAGACAGTAAAAGTGCTGTCGGGTAACTGCTATTCCTAAAAAAGGAACTGTTCACCGAAATGAGCTCAGATCATCTTTACGGCAACAGAGAGTGTGGGACACGAAACAACACGAACGCATATAGACATTTACAAGCTGCTAGAATAGTGTCATTTCCATAACGGCCTCACCTTTCAAGCACACGTTTTCAACATCGACGCAACAACGTCGCACTGCGCTAGGACATTAACAATGGCCTCTCGTTTGATTGCTGCTCGTGTCCCAACCCCA
The DNA here is from genome assembly GCA_019614645.1 of Stratiolaelaps scimitus. Classification (NCBI taxonomy): domain Eukaryota; kingdom Metazoa; phylum Arthropoda; class Arachnida; order Mesostigmata; family Laelapidae; genus Stratiolaelaps; species Stratiolaelaps scimitus. The sequence goes on along the minus strand of JABWDB010000014.1, from coordinate 5,149,357 downwards.
TTCCGATCAGGAGGGGTTTCTTGCTGCCCCAGTCGGCCCATCACGGGGGCGAGGGCACGTACCTAATCTTAGGTATCATCAGGCTTTTGCTCAGCTGGCCAGCATAGCCGACTATAGGGTTGGCTTTTGCTCGTTTCAGTTGCTGACAGAACGTGAAGAACCGACGGATCATGCGCGTACCAGGATCCTATCTGCAATAGCGGGTCAGTGTAATGATGTACGTTCACAGAACGACGAAAGTGAATTTCTCGGAGATGCGGCGTCCCCCAGTCAACGACTTCGATTCCCGTCCACATCAGATCGAAAGGTGGACGAATTCGCTTAGCCGTACTCGCATGGCGATTCTGTTCATGGCGTCTGAAATCGGGTCTGCCTCGGGAGTCCAAGCCCTCGAACGGCCGGCGATGGCGCCAAATCTATTCCGGGCAGCTAATTACGTCAAGTCGGTATCAACATATGTTTATGTATATGTGTGTGTGTGTGTGTGTGGTGTGTGTCTGTGAGTAAGTCGCACTGACAGACAGAGATTAAGCTGGGACCGCCGCAGCCCTAGTCGTCCGTAGCCGCCATAGACGTGTCAATGAAGTTGAATCGCAGCGGGACCAGTGGTCATCCCTTTATATTGGCTACCACTTCGGCTCGGATGAAGTGAACGGATCGACATTGGGTGGCTTCTTGATTTTGATCGATTGAGCACAGATCGGTGGTACATCAGAGCGACCAGTTGATAATTGGCATCGGAGGGCGTATGCACGTCGTTCGTGTCACTTGGGTATTACCATCAAAAATAACACACACACCTCAAATACATACCTGCTGCAAAAAATGAACTTCGAACGCTTAACACGTTGCGCCCTGTGTGTGTGTAGTTTCTTGCCAAACTTGAAATTCGATTTTCTATTATAAGCTCATTTACGAAAATTTGAGCAACTGTCAAATGCAAATCGTCCGTCGGTGCGTAAAATCGTCGAATCGTGAAGATGACAAAAGATACCGCAAAGATTACTTGTCAATTTCTTCTCGAACGATGAAATCTGACGTTGCGAGTTGCAGTATTTAGGTGACGGTGAGCTGAACAGCTATGATTTCACACGCAGGAAATACTGGCTCATTGTTGGATTTCTTCTTGCCTTACATCGTGTTGTGAGTGACAGATGGATGGTGTAATTAATTTGCTATATAAAAGTAATAATATCACGAGAATTTCTAATGTAATTATCATGAGATAATTAGCAAAGGTTGAACGATGTGATCACGTATTAATGTAAAACACACTTTATCTACATGGAAGGGGAGGCCAGTCACGGCAAGCCAGCAGATAATAGATCTCTATTGCAGGATATTATTAAGCCAGATAGAATGTCGTTTACTGAGATTTCAATCTGGGTCCTCTTGCACGCCGTCATGGGATTGGTGAAGCCACGTAGTGTAAATTCACAAGCGCAATGGATTAATTAATTATATATCTATATATATATATTTTTTTTTTTTTTTTTTTTTATTTATGATGAGAATGCTGATGCAGACTAGGCCTTACAGCTAAGGTATTTGCGATGGTACTGTGGGACTCCTGCCTGGTGGAGTGGCAGACCTACCCACTAAACTCACGCCCCACTTATGTATATATATATATATATATATACGTATATATATATATATATATATATATATATATATATATATATTATATACGCCTTCATATATAAGCAAATAGTATCTCATACAAAAATGTCAAATCGACACCGATCGAATATTCCTCAAGAATTTTCGCTATTTGTATCCCCGTGTTAATAGAGAATACAAACAAAAGTATTAAGTACGATTTTATCATGTCTAGTAGATTGGCTGATAAACAGAGCCACTGAGTTATAAACAGCCAGCTAAAGAGATGACTGATCCAAGTTAAGGATGGACACCGATAGCGGCAGTTTGATATGATCCGAATGTCGTCCGCTTGTGGAAATACTGCCGTTGTATTTATCAAGTATTATGAAGAAGGCCTCCCCCCAGGCCTCGAAACGAATATTAACGAATTCTGTCAAGATTATTTTTATGCCCTTCGAAATATTTGACGTCTTCAATATGTGGCCATATGCCATGATGTCTCTGTAAAAACAATAGGCAGAGAGCTTATATATTTCACTTGGAGGTCGAGGGATATTGTGGAAATCTAGCTGTTTTTTTTATATATACGAGCTTGCGGCAATTTTTTCTTCTTTTTTTGCTAAATTTATCTAAAGCATGCGACCCATCTATGAACCTGTCTATGCAACCTTGTTGTAAGTCGTGCATACGCGTCCTGCGTATACCGTTCTGATGTATTGGCTGATACAATATGATACGATACTATACACCAGGATTATCATTATGTGTGTGTGTCAAATATCGATATCGGACCACGCAGCACACAATCTCGCTCCATCGACCTGACCCGTCCGTGCAGTCTGTCCACCGCGCGCTGAGTCGTGTAGTGTCTGCTGTCCGAGAAACGAAGTCGTCAGAGGCACGATTCGCAGGTTCACACAAACGGCGGACATACAACGTTTCACTTCGTGGTTGTGGAATTAGCCCTTTGAAACGCTCGAAAACCGACCGCGCTTCGCGCCACGCGATAGTATAACCCCAACCAGAGCTGCTGTCCGATCGGGACGGCGTATCGGAGAGGCAGCTCATGCTACCGATGTATCAGCCATTAATGGCTCAACCACTCACTCGACGATGTCGTCGGGAAAAGTAACAACAACAGAAACAACAGCAACAACAGCAGAGGAGAAAGAAGTTACCAATAGAAACTGACATATTAAATAGCAGAGCGTGCCGCCGGCGCGGTATCAGCAGCGATCAAGGAGGGGTCACAATAAGGGGCATATGAGGTGGCTATTGCGGGGCCATATAAGAATAGATAGAACAGGTATACATTATATATATTAATAGGTAAATCTTATGCATACATACCCCTTTCGAATTGGGGCTTGTTTCAGTAAACTTTGGATTATAAGCCCATCATTTCATAACGACAAGGGCATAACTTCAAAGGTTTGCGTCGATATCTTAGGGAACACGATAGTTAGCTGACGATTTAGTAGATTAAATAATTAAAAACGTCATATATAACATATAAATTGCATATTAGCTGTAGGGATCCCCAGGGATTTGCAGCTATAAAAAGTGTTCCCACCGTTAAATGTCGCGTGTAAATTACGTGAATCCTTTGTACTTGCCCGTGAATACAAAGCATTCAATAGACTATCAGAGAAGCCAGCACAGTCAACTAAGGTTGAAGTAACAATGCTATCATTGATTCTCTTCGTGAGTGCATAAGCATCTTTACGCCGCATAGTGATCTCACATCAAGCCCCGTCTAGAAAGCGTTTTTGCACGCTGTAAAGATGATTTCTAATTAATCAGATGTGATAACCGGTGATAAATATTACCCACTCGATCATAAACGTTGTCACATTTCCACTGTCCACGAGATCTTGTTCGGGTGAAATTCGTGCCTGAACTTCCATATGCAGCCGAACAGCAGAATCTTCCCCCACCTTTCAATGTGGAAAATTATGTCATTATCACTCCGCTGCAAGGAGCCCAATGCAGCTTTGCAACAACCGTTAACCGCGTTCTTCATCAACATCAATAATGGTACACCTGGGGGACCCCTTACTTTACTCGTCTGTGATTGCTAGTACCTCATCTACTTCACTTCATCAGAGACATTTCACTGAAGACAAAAAAAAAAGAAAAGCAGCGCCGGCGAGAAAAAACGAATCATTTATATGGCTTTCTGCTCGCTGGTCGATCGCCTATCGTCGAGATATTGAATACAAAAACGAATCCCCAACCAATCCACAACTCTATAGGGCCACATGTTTCTATATATATATATATATATATGTCTCCCATTTTTGCTTTCCTTTAGCTGGAATAAAATAGCAATTTGGTCTCGCGTTTAATTTTCGGCAGCAGGTGCTACGAAAATGTCAATGGTGGCGGCGGCGGCGGCGGCGACTCCCAGCTCTCAGCAGGGCGCTCAGGCGACCGACAAACAGCAGTGGATGATGGGATACAACAGGACGCGCCGTTGATGTCGTCATCGGAGCGGAATTTTAAAACCGCATCTCTTCCAGACGCCGGCGCTTTTAATTGGTCGCCATTTTATTCCGGTTCAACAGCGGCAGCAGATTCTTCACTGCAATGAATTGTTGAATATCGAGTCGATTTAATCACCGTCGGCACGACACCTCGAGTTGGCGAACGGCTTCGACTAGAGGCAAATGCGAATACGGGGTGGTCCGAGGTGCACAACGCAAGAGTGGATCATTTCGCGAGACCTAGTTGGAAATATAATAGTTCAAAAAATGGATTTTGCAAAATCTGCTCAAAGCGATAAGTACTCATTCTTAATGTGATCAAATAAACTCCTTGTCAGAAATGTCAGAAGAGCGATTGTTTTCTTGGAAACAACTTGATTCGCTAATCTCGCCACCTGCGTGCCCAGCCGCACATTTCAGATCACCCTGTATCGACATGATATATCTCTCTGTTCCACATATGACGCAAATAGATTCCCTTTGTTGTCCACTGATACCGTTGATCTTTGCTAATAATGCCTTCTTCAAAAACCTCCACACATATGTATATATATGTATATATATATATATCTATCTAGGAATGTATTTCTCCTCGAAATGGAACCGAAAATAATAGAATCTATTGGTCAGTTCGCCATAGGGCCACACGCTCATATACACACACACACACACACACACACACATACACATAGATACAATGCCTACAGCGTTATTCTCTCTATTGGCCTGAGACAAGACGGGAAGGGTCCGACAATGCGGCGGCGAGCCGTGGGAAGAACTCAGCTGCTTTGTTTGTTGCAGAGCTACGCTCAGGATCGGAGCCTCGATAAACGATGTGGGTGTGTGCCCTAAGCGGTGTATTATTAATTCGCGCTGCGTCAACGGCACCGGCGGCCGGGCAATAGCAACAACTGTGCACTTTAGACAACAGCTGTTGTTAGATGATTTATTGGCTTTGATTTTGCAGTGTTCGTAGGTGGGTGGGTTTTTTTTGTTGTTGTTGTTCCACCTCTGGTGTGTGTAGTGTCATAGCAGAGTGTTTCGATATGTTGAAAGTTAAATGAACAAAGGCTGGGTAAATGCCCACTTTGTATAAGACCGTTTCTTTGTGACTGACCACTATGCTGTCTGTTGTAACGTATCGAAATAAGAATTTGCCGAAAATCGGTCTGTAGCTGCAAAATTGTGCCTCTCTCAATGCATGTGCAAGTGCTCGGTATGCGCCGAGCTTGTTACGCCAGATTTGATTTCTACAAGGGACGATGTTCTGAAATTGTATTTATCGGAAATTCGATTCAAACGGAAGACGGGTAAGAGTTAATCTGATATGTTGAACGGCGATTCCGACATCAGATTGGATATACAGAATACATCAGAGGTTACAAGTGTAGCGCTTGTACGCGGGGCTAACTTATGTTAATTAGAGCGGTCAACCTAGATGTGTGCCTGTAAAAGGAAATTCTATCATCGTGGAATGGGAATATCTAATTAGATCATTGAATGAGAAATTGGCGTCAACAATTGACATAGTTACTAGATTTATCGTACAAGATACGGATGTACATATATTATATATATACATCGCTAGCACTCGATTGGAAGGTGTTTTCTAAACACAATTGCCATTTAAAGGAAAGCACAGTCACAGCGAGTGCCACGGCGTTGTGTTAGTCAGGTGGTGGGCCATAAGATCTTGGCAATAGGTTCAGCATAGTCGAGCCCGGTGGCCTGGCGGTGCTTTCGTGTGCGCAATGTAATCGGAGGAGACGGACGTAGGTGCACGGTTTCGATCCCCACCGTTGCACATTTGCATTTAATGGGGTTGTCCGTCTTATGAAGCCATGCCGATAGCAGTTGTACCGTGGACGTTAAATGTTAGCTGTGAGTCAGCCCGGAAAATATAGAATATTTAGTAGGTTCAATACCAGGCGTATGACACTGTAGAGCAGAAAAGTGTCCCATTGATGATATATATATATATATATATATATATATATATATAATGTTTCATCATCAATGGGACACTTTTCTGCCCCACAGTGTCATATATATATATATAAATTTTATTTCACTCGTTTGATCTAATATGTTAGCGCGAAACGTGATCAAGAAGGATAAAAAAAAAGTCATCAGTTCCTATGTCTACAACTTGAGCGGGAGAGGCGAAAATAAAATTCAGCCGTACATGGGCGCAGTGTCAGTGCCAGCAGCAGCAGCAGCACAGAGAGACACACATAAACACATCGGCACGTATATATTGTGCTTAATGTTATTATATGAAAATCGTAAACGCGTTATCGCGACATAAATTTCCATTGAAGAGCGCTCGTGATCAGATAATAAAGGCAGCAGTAAGCAGTGAAAATCCCCTCAATCGACGAGAATCTCTCTTGTGTTCGTCCGTATACCGAAAGCTAAGCTTTAGCTAGGTGTATGTTGATACTCAAGTAGGTGGCAGTAATATCAGCTGGAGCGTTGAAAAGATTTCCCACAAGATATTCTTACACTATATATATATATTTATATATATATATATATATACACAACCCGGATATGGATACATCATATCGTGTGAGTATGAAAATATTTTGTAAACATGCCACTCTCTCTCTCTCCCTCTCTATATCTGCTAGCATGTTCGTATTTAGGAGTAACATAGGCGTAAGCATGGTGTAAATGTTTGTTTGCCTTAAATTTGCAACGAAAACTTTGCATTAATTACAGCGCGCTTGTGAGTGCACGGGGAGGATTTAATACAATTTCTATCTTCTCTCGGTACTCCACTTCGGATGAATCGCGATGACCTCGACGCGAGCAGAATAACTGTCTTAGTCCACTTCGTCCTGCGAAATGTGAACTGAGATCTCAGCGAGGCCGCAGGAGGCGAACAATCACGTTGGCGTAAACCGTGAATTCGTTATAACCGTGAATTAGCTACTATTATATAATGCAATTGAATAAGTACAACGTTTATTAGAGGAATCTCAATCTATCGATTTTTTGCCACTGGTCCCCCCATTCCGCGTTTTACTGCAACCGGAGTGACATTATTCAAACACCCGGAATCGGCCCGTGTCCCCTCAGCCTGACCACCTATATTTTACGTTTGTCGTGTACGGTCTCCATCGCCGCGATAGGGCCTGATGAAGCTGGCACCAGCGATGGAACTCCTAACCTGATCGGCGCGTTTGCTGCTGGTGAACGCTACCGGGTGGCCGTTTCGTCACTGTTAATATTTTCGGTAGCCGACGTTGTGACTGCATACGCTGATGCCGCTGCTGCTGCTGCTGAACCACGAATCGCGGCACACGGATGAAGCGATGACATCGATCGAAGCGTCTGAGAGATACCCGCGCGGTCGGTCGACGGCAGCCGGTGGCCCGCCAACACCGCTGCGAACACGTCGAGCCGTGACTCCGCAAGATAATGTGTAGTTTATCAGTGGGAGCGTTTGTTTCTCTGCGGCCGTTTTTCGACTTTGGCTGACGTTTGCGGATGACGTCGTCCTCCGAGCCTCTGCGTTGCCCTCCTAAACTTCACCGGACGGCGACGAGACTTCGGCCGGCCACCACCTCACTACTTCATCGACCGCGCCGTGAAGGAGAGTTCGCGTCCGCGCGAATGCGGTTTCTTGCAGAAAACAAAAACAAAAAAAAGAAAAGAACACACCGTCGCAGCGTTCGGAGTTCGTGGAGAGCCTGTTCGGCTGGCTTGGTTCGATCGGCGCGCCTCGGCTGGTGACGGATTTGGCCATCGGCATTCGACTCTCGTCAGCTGAGTGGACCAGCTCGTATGAACGTCCACCTAAGCAGCTAATGATCTGATACGGGTGATGACGGTGGCTCGTCGCCAGCTGACGTCGTTGACGATGTTGACAGCCGCCGAAAAGCGGGAGAGAAAAACAAACTAACAAATAAGCACAAACATGCGTAGACATCAACCAACGAACGAATAACTCACCTCCCTGTTGCTGATGGTCCATTGGGGACACCGGCGAGACATAAGCCCAATAGATACTACGTGCATAGAGCACGCATAGAGCTTTTGTTTAGTTACAATCATTTTTATATATAGGCGTAGTCATTGACCGATTAAAAGGCGTTGAATGTTAGAGGATGTTCATATCGTAAATATGCTATGTCGCATTTGCCGCTGTAATAAATGCGTAATGAGGTTGTGTGTGTGTGTGTGGTAAGATGAGGTAAAGGTAAAGCTTTATATTGGTTTATTAAAGGTGCTGCAATTGTTTGCAATGCTTAAGCTCTCATATATGTTACACAGCGGTTGCTCGAACCTGCTAAAGTGGTAAAATATTGCATTTCCGTTTGACTTTTTTGTCACCTAAAACTGAGACAGTCCGGACAACAAAACGAACTGTGAAGAAATCTTAGCAAGGCATTCACTTAACGACCCACGGTGTTTCGAGGCCTTTCGCCATTGAAAGTCAATAAAGCTGTCTGATACACTTTACGTGAATTGGCCAGCTATGCATGATCGGGGTGCATAACGCCAACGATCAATTCAATTTGTCACATAGCAGATTTAGGTGAAATCGTCGAAATAGGCCATATCCGCCCGTCGATTGCAGGTACATACCACCCGTTTTAGTACTACATAATACTCGAAGTACTCAAAGTACTACATAATACTCGAGGTAATGCCAAGCGTGCCGACTCTGGGGAAGAGGCACACTCTCAGCAGAGGATGGTTTTAGCAGGCAGAGGCGTTTTGTCATCCACGTTAACCCCCCACCTGCACTGGATCGGCCCACTTTCACGAAGATTGGAAGGTGTCTCTGGTGGTGTCCGTTCGTTTGAAGAAAATTTCCTCCTCTCAAAAAAAAAATTACTACATAATACATTACTTTATACAAATAAAAATAGTGGCAGGCTTAGTTGCAAGCCATGTTTTTTTGCCAAACGGCCCGCGTGACACAGGTCTTAAGATTGTGCAGTATTCCTCTATCTTGCCAGAGTTTCATTATATGTGCCACGCTGATGTGGTCCTTAATTATCATCGTCGACTTCCTTCGAGTCTCTCGACAGCAGAAGTGTAGACAGAAACTACGACCATTTGATTACAAGGCTGTTCCTATTTCATAAGCGAAATGCTGCTAAGCGAAATAACAATTCGTCGAAACCTCTCGAATGAATTGCGCTTGTTTACATGTCGTGTATTATATGTTATTAGCGATCAATCCATATAAATCAAGCGATCAATCCATATGTCTCTGATATCTTCGTGTTTGCCAATTTTAGTTCTTAACGTCTCTCGAAGGGAATAAGAGAGGGTGGCCTACTCGAGACGTGGTGTCCTCTCCTAAAAGAACACCGAAGTTAACTATAACTATATTCAAATATGATGCCACTAATAAAATGATGTCGTACAAGGAAGTTGCGATGTAAATTAATATTATGATATAATATTCTACATTGTGATTAAAGGGTGGCAGGTCTTGCATGCAGAAACTCAGGCGACAACCTAACCTCAGCAAGGGCGATAGGCTCTCTCTATATTCCACTCTATCGAATCCCCCCGTTGCCCATCCTGTCTGTATTTCTGAGTCGAGTTTCGGCTTCGAGAGACCAGCTTGAGTGTCAGCCACTCGCAGCAGCTGACCAAAACAGATTTCTTCAACGGTTAGGAATAATAGGAAAGATCAAGACGCACAGAGGCACGCATGATGTTCAACACAGCTCGAGCTTCACCGATTCTGTTTAGCAGGTCAGCTGACAGAAAGTTAGTTGAACTAGAAGCTGATCATCTGGCTGTGGACGGCTGGTCATTCAACAAACGATCGGTCGGCCGTTGCGAGGCCGAAACACGGGGGCTTGGAGACGCCTACCTTGGGGAGCTGGCTGGCCGTCTTCTTCACCAACCTCTCCTAGGCAGCTTCAGACATCTGGTAGTGTTAGTTGAACGGATCTAGCTCTTAGGCCAGCAGGGCAGAATGATCCGGCCAAGGCGAACTCCGACGAACAAGATGTGGCAGGTTGTGGCAGAAGGGGGGCAGCCAGAACTTGGGAAGCTAAGATGCCACCATAACAGGACAGTGCTGCACCTCAGGACAACAGTGGGACAGGACTTACTCTAACATGACAGACCCGACCCTGCAAAAGATGGCGGCTGTCGAAGTAGGCGCTGTGCCGAATAAGAAAGAAGACATACAGGTTTCTCGATCTTCAAGAAGAAAGCACTGTCTGTGAACTGCTCCAGGGACAGGGTTCATTCGCAGCAGGGTACTAGCCGTCTGTCAGCTTTGATTGTTATGCGATAAGTAGTAGTTATCAGTATTTATATTGTATTGTAACATGTTAGACACAGCATCATGCCATGACATATCACATGATATTTACTACTTTAAAAAATACAAGCGAAACCTGTATTGTCATTCACATTCAACGCAAGACATACACCTCAGTACGGCTTCCAGCCAACTGTGTGCCTGTTTCAAATGCATCAGACCCATGTGGAAGCCAATCAAACCCGGCGAGAGCCGAACAATCAAGTCGAACACAGTTAAATACCCCCACAGTGACGTGTTATCACCTGTGATGTGTAATTCATCGCCCTCAATGTGTCCGCATCAAATCAAAACGCTCACCCACTCGTCCGATCGTGCTCGGATCGTCATAGCCGGATATGACGTCTCTATACGACGTCCGTACGAGCCGACCGCGCCAACGATATTACTCTGATCTGACGTGGCCGACCCCGTCGAACTGTAAAAGAAGCCATGGCCGACAGCATATTCCTACGCTGCTAGATATTCCCGGAATCATTGAAGATCCAATAACACGTTCGAATGTTCTATCTTCCCGTTCTTCTCGCAGTGGCGGCGACGACAATAAACTCCAGCAACAACGGCATCAGCGTTCACCATCTGCCTGGATTGCTGTTAGGCGACAGCCTGTCTGAGTGAGCGGTCCTTCTTAAGGGGCTGACTTCGGCGGTGCGGTCTACAACAGAAATCTGAGGCGATTTTCACGCTCCCGGCCGCCGCTGTTTCTGCTGCTTGGACGAATGGAGCTGGATGCGGCGGTGTTGTTGTTGTTGTTGTCGTAGAGCGTCTGAAGGAGGCGGTGTTCGCTAGGGCTGGCAGGTTGTCTAAGGCTCGGCGAGCGATTGCCTCCGACGGGTAGTTGAGTAGGCTTTAAAGATGGCGGCAGGTTTAAATGTCCGACAGGGGACGGGCGGACATGGGCGCCGCCGTCGTCGTCTCGAAAAAGGCCTCCAATGGAAAGAAGTTCCTAGCGAGGCGAACACGAGATGGAACACTGGGCAGTAGCGCGGTGGCGACCGACGCGGGCAGGAGGAGGTCAAGCAAAGAGCGGATCACATTGATAACGATGATGGCGAGCTTGCTGATGGCGCTGGTGCCGATGCTATTACTCGTACTACGACCTAGCAAGCGATAGGACTACCTAGGATACTTCGTCCTCGCCCACAGATCGATCGCGGTACGAGCGCGGACACGCATTGAGACATTCAGATCATGCTTGCTTGCTCGCTGCTCGTCCGACTCACTCGCTGTGTGCAGCGGCGGTCGCTGTCCATCGACCGAGGCGCCCTGACGGAGCGCGGCGGGAACTGATGATTGAGATCTGCGAAGGCGTCATAGAACGATTGAGAGAGCCGGTCAGTAGGCAAGCCTTCCGCCGCCTACCTTGGCTCGTTACACAGGGAATATCTCCTACGATAGCAGGCTCGTGTCGGCTCAGCGTGGCTCGACTGATGGGGGTGAAGGTCGACTACTGCCTACCACTAACAGTACTACGCACTACGTAGAAATGGCGAAGACGTCGGCTCGGGGGCGGCGGCGGCGGCGGCGGCGGAGGCCATCGATCGTTGACGGCGAATTACATCTATTACAACGAAAAACTGGAACGAAATAATAGTGGCCTTATGTGGATCCTGCTCGAATGTCAGGCCAGCCAAGACAGACAGCCTTCGGAAGCAGCTGAAGGCCGTCGAGTGGTGCGGCAAGTGGATGCGTGTGGCGGAACAAGGTGTGCAGCAGACTCGGTTGTAGCGCAGCAGCGGTGATCCGGTTGAAATGTTCAGCTTCCTCTGTTAAACGCGAGAAGGTCACGATTGATAGATACTCACATTGACGTATTTCACAGCCAAAAACAAAAATGGTTAGATTTAGTTGTGCAATTCACTGAGTCGAATTCGTTTGAACAGTTGTTCAAACCGTTCCACTGTTTTCAAGAGCTGTACCATTTTTGAGACACGTTTTTGGATTGGTGTTCAATTTGTACAGCGGGAAACGTGTCTATACAAGGCATCATCTTCAAATATCATGTGGCTTTAAGCTGATCAGTCTTCGTTAAGCCTATCATTGTGTGGACAAAAATCGATGAGACAAAAAATATGGGGGCAGAAAACTGCCAAAAACGAAATTGCCAGCGCAGATTTCTGAGTTGATTCGAACGTATTGATAAATACAATTCATTTATTGGTAAACAAAGTGCCAATAATTGTGCCCGGGTAATGTGTATAGGCAACATTTGGTGTGCATTAGTAAGTATGCCTAGAAGCTCTTCGTAGACAGTTTGATGGGATAAACAAAAGCCACTTGTATGCAAATGCTCACCACGCCATTCGCAAGGTAGAATATAAGAGAGAACAGAGAACAGATTTTTCTAGCAGGAGACTTCGTGTATTTCGTGAGACCAGCGACGCGAACCTGAGACACAAACTAAAGGGGCAGCTACGAATCTAGGTTTTGCAGGTGCAGGAAAAATCAACGCGTTTGCACAACTACAGCGGCTACAGCAGACCCCTGGAAGATATGTTCGTTCTATCATCATATAGACAATATTGTATAATGAACTATTCCAAATGAACTGATTTCGGAGTTCTCTCTCTCTCTCTGTCTCTCTCCGCGTAGACATGTCCTTGCGCCCATTTCCTGCGAAACTGATACCTGATGCGAGATAATGAGATTGTTCACAAATTTGCAGAGCCCCCGAATGACCAACGTGAATGACAGCCAATGACCGTTGGTGGCCGTCCGTTGTCGTTTCTGCGGCCTTCGCTCGACGGGCTCGTTCGAGGAATCTGATCGGCGACCTGTCACGATCTCTTTCATATCCCACTGCAATCGTTAGTCAGGTGACGGTGTCACTATTGCGAGCGCGCTTTTAAACCTGAGACTGGCTCGGCTCGGCTTAGTCGCCCCGAAAGGTTCCTAGTCCATCTGAATGGGACTGGATCTCCTCGGCTTTCGGACACCCCCGGAATGTATGGCATGCGTGGGAGAGACCGCATTCGTCTCTTTGAACAAAGAACCCCCTAACGTTCGTCGAGATCGAAAAGAAAACGGTGGAGTCGGAGGAAGAGAGAACGCGGACGGATGGACGGACGAACGGCCAGACAGAGAGATCAATGGACCACTGGCTACAACCTACGCCTCAGATAGCTCGACTCATATCTGGGCCCAACCGAAGCCTCGGGTCTTCCTATCCATTCCGCGGTGAACCCTCCTAATGGCACTCGTCCTTAGGGGGTGGACGTGGAAGGAGATCTGTGTGATCGCTGCCTCTCTGTCGGAGTTAGGCTCTACAAGACTACGAGGCGGCACCCAACGATGTGGGACCTGTTGTTGGAAGCCTCGATACGAGCCACGGAGCACAACGTTGCAAGCATTCAGCTCCGCCGAGATGTGGGGTACGCTGTAGCCGACAACTGCCCTGCGGTAATTGTCATCTTGTATGCATATGCTCTATAGTTATATATATATATATATATATATATATATATGTGTTCGAATATGAACAATAAGCACAATGAAATGAAATCGGTTACATTGAAGGCGGCGAATAAATGAACGAGTGTTGTCTACACTGTTCAAAAATCACCCAACCGCGGTTGCTTCAGGTTGGATTTTTTGCTTAGATCTCCTTTTTTTGAAGCGTGTTTGGTTTGTTATTTTTTTTCAGCATTATCCTTGAGGGGATGCCTCTCGCTGAGGTATGTACGTAGCGATGTGAATATATAAAAAAAAAGTGCTCCATGGTTTTCACGTCACGACAATGCAGGATCGCCATGAGGCCTTCGTCAGTACAATACAATACCAATGTTGGTTTATTAATGGAACTACAATTACAGTGATGCTTACAGCAATGGGATGCACAACTATTCTATTTTGACTAAATGAAACGCATCTCTATGGACATTATTCTGTATGGAAGTTGTGTTAGGGCCATGGCCAAGCGACGAAGTATCTATATTAATAGCACCCGTGGGGAGCAAGAATCGCTGTTCAGCTTCGCCGCGATTACCAGTTCCAACTCAATTTGGCTGGCCATTGCGCCAACTCCACAACATATGATCATATCCCACTTCAGGTCGAATGCTGCGGGAGACGGCCGAAATGCGCACGAACAAATACACGGATATCCCTCACTCTCGAAACGATGATCGCGATTGTAAAAGTATATTGCCGAAATGTCCGCGCTATGAGGTGATGAATAACTAGCGATTTGGTCGACGTCCAGTCGCTCGCAGTGGTATCAACTGCTACTGGGGTACAACGATAATTGGGTCGACATCGAGCATCGACATTTAAATCGCCCATTTCTCAAAAATACAACCAACCGCCAATCGAAGCCACTCCGAGTGGTCAGCAGCGCAAAAAACGAGCAAGGTTTAGCCCTATCACTCTCGCTCGCTCTCACATCTAGCCTCTCCCGCCCCCAGCCACAATATCCCCAGGAACGGGAAAGAAAAAACAACTATACAGAGAAGAAGAAGAAGAAGCCCACAAGATGTCTGTAGCAGTACACTCACTTACGCACTCACATGTATCTGTCAGATCTTTATATATATATATATATATATATGTATTTATCGAGGTAAAGATTAACCACGAGGTATTGAGGGTCACGCGGTGATACGGATGTCCGATGTTGTCGAAATGCGCCGATCGACGAAGCCGTAGTACGGGCCTTCGAATTTCGACATTTCGTCGTGATTTTGGTATCACTTTCAAAAGCAGGCTACCCTGGCGGGCGCTACTCCGTTTGCGTTACGTCGCGATTGCCCGCCTATTGACATTGTGATCTATGGGTTTCTGATGGACACCCCAACGGAACGAAGCGAAATATATCGGCTCACTTACTAATGAAACACGGCGAGAGCGCCTTACCAAGCTGGTAAACCATTGCTACGATCGCAGCCAGCCAGTCAGGCAGGCAGGCAGGAAGAGACACATGCCCAAGCCACCGCAATTGCAGCCGTATAGTGAATTGGGACCGCGTACGCGGCCGCACATTCCTTAGTGAGTCTCACGACAGTATCTGTGTGAGCTTAGCCGAAAGTGCGTACGAATGCACATACACACCGGGTGTGTAGAAATGCGAGGCGTTAATCAACGTTTGATTCATTATTCGAGGAACAACACCCTCACGGGAAATTCAGGCAGGAAGGGAAGATGCCTGTTAGAAAATCTGGACACATCTGAAACGGTGAACGATGCATATTTCGTAATTCGTTATACACTTCAGATATGAACGGTACGTGTACGTACAGGCAAGACATTGTTGTGCACCCTGTATATATATATATATATATATATATATATATATATATATATGTATACACGACTGTGCGCGAAACGGTGAATGAGATTGAATTGGCAAAAGAGCAGCGAAAGACCCAACCAGACGCATTGAATCGTTTGTTGTGTCCCTAAGGAGCCGGTACGGGGAACAATTCTTCAACGCGTTGCTAATCAATCTTGCAATGAAAACCACTGCACTGGCAGACCACTGCCAGAGAGAGACAGAGAGAATGTGTTTAGATGCCGCGCAAGCGAAAGAATCACCCTCGCTGTGAGCAAAATCTTCTTCAAGTTCCTGGTAAAAGGCGCATTTGTGTTAGCATCGGCCATTTGTTTCATTTATCTGATTAGGTCTTACCTCATTGTAACTATACGATAAGGGAATCTATCCACACCCATGAAATCCTTTCGCCTCCTGGGAGAATGTTATGAACTAAGCTAATTATTGTCGCTTTCGCCATCTAGGCAATTACTCGCTCTGATAAATAGTACAATGGATTTGAATCTGACTTCACAACTGCTACACGATTGTCCAGTTGGGCTCTTGCCATCAATTCCACTCGTCGAACCATCCCGTTACGGGGACCATTCAAATATGTCGATTTCAAATTTGAATTCAAACATTACGTCAAGTTCGCGCATTCTGCGCGTATGTGCACATCAATCTGTATTCACTCGCTCAAATATCAAATCCCTCTTCACAACTCCCTTAGCTCTTATGCCACCTTATCGATTGCTTATCACCCGCCAACATTTCTCAACAACGTGAGACATCTCCTGTTAGTATTATTATTATTATTATTATTATGATAGTTGTTATCATTACAATCGGCGACGCACATGATACGGCAGGACTGGCTTGGCCTCCTGCGAACGCGAGCTAAAGGAATCCGTCCTGCCGACCACCATACGGATTAAGCCCCGTAACCAGCAGGACAGCGATGGTGTCCTGCAGACTGCTCTCTACGCGGGTCATTCTAAAGATTCGTTGACCCTCCCCCTCGATGTTGCCTATCGAAACGTCTCGAAACAAGGCCACCTCAAAGTTGAAGGGAACGCCGAGTGTCAGCCGTCAATGCCGGGTAACTAACGACACCCTGATGCCCCTCAATGATGAGGTTCACAGCTTCTCTTGTCGGCGTACATGCGTGACAGGACACGTCCTGCCGATGTTGACACAACAAGTCAACAACGCATACCGAATTTATGACACAGCAGCCGCCGCCGGCGGCGGGGGGAATCGCCCATGTGGAGTGTTCCCATGGGTAACATTCGTCTCGTAGTGGATCGTTCAAACGAGCGGCTGAACGGTGCTTTCATCGTAACATGGCGGGCAAGGTTTGTGTTAGTGAGTTAGTTATTGGGTTAGCTTAGCTCTTGGGGGCAGGTGAGGGTAGATAGAACCTTCAGGCGTGAAAGGCTTCTCTTACATCCGTGCCGAACGTAGGGCTCTGCAAGGACTGCGAACGAGCAAGATTTGTTCAGGTTCGACGCTTTTCCGTGCAGCAGGAGAAGATCTTCGTCAGTGTTTAGCTGACCTTCAATAGCAGGTAGAGATGGATCAAGTGGTTTATTCTTGTAGGTGCGCATCGGTTCAATGATGAACCTTACCCAACATCCAATGGATTACGCTGTTCTTTGAAGAAAAAATACACGTCATTTTCAAAAGCGCAAGGATACAGTAATATACGATGTATATCGTATCTTGATCGCTCAAGACTCTCCAACTAAAGTTAGTACCTGAGCGCCCCCTTAGGTACTGACTTTCGTTAGAGTGTTTACTACCATAACATGCTTCTTGACATTATGTTCGCTTATGCATGCTTAAAGCCTATGGCAGGACTTAAGTCTTCGAGAGAAAATCAATGTGGCTCCTTCTTTCTACCTTGCCCTCATACCATGCGAACATAGTCAACTCCCATTACAAATTCATTATCATTTCCAGTCGTCATGTTTCTCATTGCTCGGTGTGTTTTCCGCTGTTTCATAGTCATTTGTCTAGCTCACATGATATTCACTGTAATTTGTGTTGTTTTTCTCCAAATTTGCTAACATCTCTCGTCATCCATTATATTCCAAACTATCCGCGGCACAAGTGACGCCAGAGTGCGATGCTCCGCGCAGTTCGTCGCTTCGAGGCACGCGGCCGACGCGATAGCCGCACCCAATCAGTCACTCCCGCATCACAGTAGTGTTCGTGCCCCGACGACTGTTGTTGATCGTCAGCATTTGACCGCTTGCTCTTAATCAAATATGGTCGTCTTCATCGCGCCCCCCGACGAGGTCGTCACAGACGGTAGTGGTGCAGAGATCGATGTGTTGGTCCACCATTGCAAGAATACGAGCAAAAACTGACAAAGTAGATAGGAACATCTACTACATTATGTACCGTGTTCTACGTTGATAGTACGCGATTCATCAGTTCACTTACGTTGTATCATGTTTGCGTCATCCAGTATACGTACAGGCAATTTACATTTATATCAAATACCGAGAAAGCCGTCCCCCTCAACTTCCCGACGAAACAAAGGGCGGTCGCGGTTCGTCCTGTATCTGTCTTCTCCCCTCGATGATTCGTCCTCCTGAGCCTTGTATGAATAGCGCAGTAATGGTAACGATAGCGTGTCCGCCGACTCAGAAATTCGTGTCTTTTGTGCGTGTCTGCCGAGCATCTCTCGATTCTTCGATTAGGTGCTATTGGTACGACTAGCAGTGAAGCGGGCGTCCACAACAACATCGGCAGCAGTAAATAGGTTCAACGTGGAGGAATCTCGGATAGCTAGTTGACCGCCGTTGGTCGTTGTCGCTCGAGCCAAGAGGCTCGACGTCGGCCGTTTCTTCTCTTGGGAGTGAACACCTTCGTTTTGACCGCTCGATCGGTGCTGACTCGTCGACGCGCTGTGAGAAGTTTCATCAGTTTTCGACTAGCGACCCCTTGTCTGTGCTAGCTCCTGTTGCTGCTGACGACGCTACTGTTAGTAACAGAGGATTCCCGTGTACGTAACGTTCCCTGTTCAGTCTCGTCGCCGCATTTACAGCGCGGATCTATGGGCGGCGTCCTCACAAGGCAACAACAACAACAATAGGGGAAGGCTGTACGGTCGCCTGTTTGGACCTGACCCACAGGAGAGCTTATCGATGGGCCAAGTGGTTCGTGCTAGGCGATATAGATTGATGTCGCACAGGTCGGCCGCCTAAAAAAGGAACATCAGAGGTGGGTAGGTATATATATATATAATGCAAACTAACAAATAACACATTGGCTAAGGGTTCGTGGAAATAGTACCCTCCGTAAATTACTATTGACCCGATGCTCTGCTGCTGCTGCTGCTGCCGCTTCTGTTGGTGTTGGACCACGCCACCATCGAAACATCGTCACCGAAATGGACACCGGAGCAGAACCCAGGAGAACCCAAATGGCCCAGAGGGATCTATCTGCGCAAGACCTCGCGGTCGGAAAGCACCAGTAAAGCGACCGTAAGCGAATGAATAACAGGGCAGCGGTTAACAGGACAGCAGATCGGGATCCGCATCCCGCCAGCGCCGCGATCTGCGCACAGCCGATACGTCGGCGAGAACAGGACTCAGTGCCTGTCTATGGCTGGCTACCAGTGGCCACCTCGGACCAACAATTGCTACAGTCATTTCCAAGAGGTGTAGAGCCTGTTCAGGAAACGACGCCAACTACAGCACAAGCATTTATGGCCACCAAAGCCACCTAATAGATTCGCGTCCTTGGTCACTAGTAAATATGATATATTTGCTAATGTCTCGTAATAGGGGCAAGTAGTATTAATACACATAGGCAACTACTCGGAGGCTCGGAAATGCCAGCTTTTGTTTGATTAACAGACAAACTTGAAAAGAAAAGAAGCAAGTAACGCCGAAAATCAGTAACATCGAAAAATTTGTGGTGGATCATTGTGAAGGCAGTCAACGAGACTAGGAAGTTCGTTAGTCTCCGTAGACTGACGTTTCGTGCACTGAAATTTCATCGTATCTGTGCTACAGCTCATTTATTTTAATCCTCAATTAAATTATATAAGGGATTTCTGTCAAAAAAACCAACCCTTTTCTCAGCATGACTTTTCACAGATCTCCTTCTTCATATTGATCCAAGCATTGGTGCCTCCGTAAACACCCTACAAGCCTCAGATACTCAAGTTACTAAGAGACTTACGTTGACTCCTGTTGCACACCTTTGTAATCTACAACATTCAAGCATATTTGTGGATTACGCGCGATATATAGATACACGATGATCAGACGGGTCTAACAACCGATGATCCCTTAGGGCAACTCCTGCGCCTTATTGCTTCGCCCCCTGCCGACGGAGTTGACGAAGGTGAAAACCTAACTGAACGATCTGTGTCAGCCAGGCGGCAATAGGAGACCATCAATGTCTGTGGTGTCCCCGACAAAATCCGGTGGCAACCAACCACGTGTTAAGGAATGCCGGTATTAGCACTTGGGTCACTCGCTGCCAATCACCGCTGGCTTCTTGACTTTCTTCTGCCGCCGACCATCTGACATCTGACCATCTCTGAGTGTTTCTTCTATCCAGTGAGAGACCGAGCTGGTGAACTAACAACACTCTCCCTTTCTACGTTCGCCTACCCACTGTTGCTGCTGCTGCTGCTGCTAGTGCCGTTTATACTCGCGCCACTAGGCTGCATTTCATTCTCCATTTCATTCTCGATGTGACGCTTCGATCGCCAACGATTGCTGTTGGTGCTGCGGCGGCGACGACGGCGGCGGCATGTGGCGTCTTTGTTGAGGCTGGCGCGGGTCGGGCGCCGCATCGTCGTATGGTCAATAGCGAGAGACGCACCAGAACGCGCATCCATTGCTCAGCCGCATCGACTGCAGCCGCAAGCGACCCATGACCATGTGAATGGCAGAAACAGAGAGAGATAAATAGAGATAGATATAGTTAGATACAGACATGGCTAGCTATCGGGCTGCACTAGTCGCGCGGGCTCTAGTCACCTCCGGTCGTTCGCGGCCAGCCGTTCAATCGGCTAGCTCAGCTATGATATGTCGGCAAACAAACACAAACCGAACATTACGAAGTTCGTACGTACGCGATATGTCGCCGGCGGACTCACGCCTAGCGTGCCCAGTTGAAGGCGGCGGTGGCGGCGGTGAAGAAGCCTTTTTAGTGGTGTATTCGAACGCAAAATGACTACAAAGAGATAACACTTACCATCTCCGTTCATGTTGTAACTAGAAAGTGCGATGTGATAGGTATTTGCGGTTTTTGTTCGATGCAGACAGGCATGCTAACGAAATCTATTTCGTTTTTAAATGTTTTGAAAAAGGAATATAAGAATAAGATTTGCTTTTAGTTCAGCCTAGGCATTACAGCTATTTCGTGGAGAACGGCAGCGTTGAACTCGTCAGCTGGCCTTGAACCCAGTTGAGCATCTATAGCTTAATGTATTATCGAATGGAAATGTATAAATACAATATTACGCAATGGACAACGTATCGTGTTTATGTCAATCAAATACATAGGGGGGAACAGAGGCGCGCAGTGGGTAGAAGCCACCGTGTGTGAGCATATGCTCGAACGAAGCTTAAAGGCTATAATTAATGGAAGCGTGGTCATTCTCATGTGCCATTAGCTTGAGTATTTGGCTATAATTTCGGCTTCCGCAAACAACAACGCCCGGCCACGTTTCTCCTAACATATAATAGTACCCGCATCGCTACTGGGTAACGAACACAACCGCTCACATCGATGTCGTCAGCTACCACAGATTTTCTGAACATTGCTGCAATGACAAGGGTACTGTTCCGCAATCACGAATTCATAGCGCTGCTGATTCCTACGAACGACAAATAGAAAATCACCACACTCACCTGCACACCACTTATCTTTCTGACCTTTTATTAACTAGTCCATGTCAAGCTACGCTGTCGACAGCACGCCATTGTTCTTTTAACTGTGTCCCAAGGAAATTTTCTCTCGTTCGTCCTGTTCGGCCTCGTTTTCTGGAATTATTGCCGGAAAGTAACAGTGACGTTCGCTGTTAACCGCTCGATTTGCTCGTTGGCTCCGAATGGGCGCCAATGGGCAGTGTGTTGCTAGGGCTGGAAGGGTGATTCGCCCGATGGCCGGTAAAGAACGGCTATTTCGGGCGAGTCCTAAACAAATTGTGAAATATACGTGTTGTCTAACGCTTCCTAGAATGAAACAGACCGCTCCCGTTGAAGGGGTAGCGTGCGCGCGGAGGACGGCGTGTAGTCGGGATGAGTGTCGACTAATTATTTTTTAAATAGCTTCGATTAATCGGTTGCTAATTCTCATAAGATCACTGTGTGTTTCACTGTTACTGTATATGTGTCGATTTCAATGAAATGCGCACGCAGAGATTGTGCCATGCGATGAGGGGGATGGCTCTCGTCCAGTAGATACTGGAGCAGGATTTTGGTTCCAAGGTGTGGAATCGTGCAAGCACAGCACGTGCAAGTACAAACCTCGATCGAATTGCACATATACCAACATAGGTGTTTACTCGATAGTAATTAATCATAAATTAGTAATACACTTGTTTTCTGCAAACAATGGTATAAATGGTATTGCCCGTATTCTCATATATGACACAAGATACGTATTTGAGGACACTCACACGAGCGGGTCTTACTTATCACCGCTGGTCTATTGCAGCGTATATGCTTGAGAAAGGGTTGAGATGGTAGCTAGGGACGCATAAACGCTCATATCTTTCGGGAACGTTCATATGTTAGACGAAACTCTCCCACTGGAAGATACGCGACCCCGAACGATGCGTGCCGCTGTAACAGGAACTGCCGCTGAATGAACCCCAGAGAATATGCGTACATTCTCCTACAGGTAGACATGCAATCGGAGCCGTACACACCTTCCCCAGAGATCGAAGTAATGCCAAGCGTAAAGTCGACTCGGGGGAAGAGACACACTCTCAACAGAGGATGGTGGTTTTAGCAGATAGAGGCGTTTTGTCATCCACGTCAACCCCCCGCCCTACACTGGATCGGCCCACTTTCATGGAAACTGGAATGCCTCAGTTGGTGCCGGTGCGTGTGAAGAAAATTTCTTCCTCTCAAAAAAAATAGAAAAAAAAGACATGCAATCGGACCAGTAGTTATACAGCATTTGTTTTTTTTTAATGGATATGTTTAAACCAATGTCATTGTCCTCAGAGGGCGACGGCACACCACGAAAGCATGTGCTGCCGGGCCAAATAATCGAAATTCGACCGTATTTCACCAAGTGGCAATCACTCATTCAATCAATTCTACGAACAATCCCAGTGTATCAGAATCTTCCGTCAGTAGCGTAAGTAAATCATTAACGTATCCAGCGACTCGAAAGCTAAACGAGATAGTGTAGTTCGATTTGCCACAGTCAGTGACCACGTTGGAATTGATTTTCTAATGCTACCAATCACTCACGCATTTATCCGAGTTGGACCTCATTGGTGCCAGTAGACAGCGCATCAATCGAGCAGCTTCCAGCACCATCAACCAATCGTATCCGATCAATCGCGCTAGCACTTGCCCGCGCACCCGGTGACCCGCTGATATAAGAATCACGTTGAGACAACGCCTTGATAGCCTAGCCATTCAACGTCGTTGATTTTACATAGGATTCTTTGGAGTGCGGAAGCCATCATGACATTAGCACGGACCATTTCACGAAATAGCCCCCCTTCGATCATAGAGGACGTTATTCAGACACTTTGTCGTGTCCAGTGCCAAGGCAGCAGCTGATGATACATCGAAGGCTGTTCCCGCCAGAGCAGGCTCAACCGAGCAAGGCCCTTCGAGCGTTGACTCGATATTCCCTGACCCCCTCCAACGTAACGGAGTGATCATGTATTCAGCCGCATCCCGCAGGCTACTACTCCAGCTGTTATGCGTTTTGCACTCGAAGGCGCTTTAAATCCACCGGCCGGATTGTGTGCCGACCCATCAAAGCATCATGTGGCGACAGGACGAAATATAATAACTTAGCTTAAACTGGAACAGCAGCTGCAATGAACGACACAGTCGAAACAACGGCACTAACACGAGATGAGCATGCATTTTCACGCCGCCTGCGTCCGTCTGCGGGTAAGGACTCGTAGGGTGTCTGCTGTGTGTGTTTGCATGTCCATCCCTTTAAAGAATGAGTCCGCGGACCAGTTCCTCATAACCCCGAATCTAGTTCGTCCATTGCCAAAGGCCTTAAACAATGTGCTACTCCAACAACTACAACTGCTGCTACCAGCATTGACCGCGCGGCGTTGCTGCTGCTGCTGCTGCACGGAACTCCCAGGCGCAGAGACGTGGGGGGAGGTGGAGCGAGTAGAGAGAATTGGTGAGTCGATGGGAACAATCGCGCGGATGGAGGTGTACGGAGATCTGACTTTCATTTGTTTCGAGGTTGACCGGAGCGTGCTGACCCAAATTTTCACCGCAAAAAATGTTACTCGCCAACGCAAAACCGTCAGCCGCTGAATAACACAACACCTCACGTTGGCTCATCACTGGCCACCATTACTGGCAGAGCCATAGCATATCGTCGATTTCCGTGGCGCTGGTGGCGGCAGTAACGGGAGCAGTGACAACGCCAACAATAGCTTTAACAATCGCAGCGCCAATCACAGCCGTTCATTAGCTCAGACAATCCTCTTCCCTCCGCCCTCGGCGTTGGCCGATGTTTACGCCGTCCGGCGTGTTACGCGTTCGCCTAGAGTTGCCGTGGTGTTAGTCATACGATTACAATCTAGCAGCCAC
This sequence comes from Stratiolaelaps scimitus, assembly GCA_019614645.1. Taxonomy (NCBI): domain Eukaryota; kingdom Metazoa; phylum Arthropoda; class Arachnida; order Mesostigmata; family Laelapidae; genus Stratiolaelaps; species Stratiolaelaps scimitus. The sequence continues at coordinate 5,124,931 of JABWDB010000014.1, read as the reverse complement.
AGTCGGCGCAAACAAAGCAAGAGATCCGTATAATAAATAATATGCTGTTGATGGTGTAAACCTGTCACGGGATTTTTTGTCGTGCCTCTGTTTTGCTCGAGCTGCAGGCCAACCCGCTGACGGGAGGTTCCGATGTGCAGGTATATGAGAGAAACCTACTAGGCTTATATATCTATATATATATATATATATACATATATTATGAGGCAGTTCGAACGCTCTGCTGAGGGAAAAGTATCAGTTTCGCGTCGTCATTAGTCAGTTTTACGAGTTGTTTTTGACAATCCTAAGTTTGGCTCACAAAAACGGGCTGGCCAAAATGTGTTAAACCATTTTGTTTCTATTGATGTTGTCAATAATGGCTGATATATATATATATATATATATATATATATATATATATATATATATATATATATATATATCGTGGAATTGAGAACAGACGGTATAGAGTTTTGATATGCCATTTTTCCAGTGCTCCAATTCTATTGTATATTACAATCGTATTGGCAATTGCAATTTGCGAGACTTAATAATTTAATAGTTATCAGACAAACTGGCATGCACTGTTCAGATCGATGATCAGTTGTCGAACGTTTCGAAAATCAGACGCGCTTCAACGAAGTGGTCGAAAGCCAAAAACACGATCGAGTCAGGAGGTCGACACTTTTGACCGTCGTCTTCCCATGATTTCAACATCAGACGCATCTTTAAGCCTTGCCGTTAAGCGCCGCTCCCTCGCAACGCTTCAACGCATCCGCACTCGACGTGCGAAGCAAAAAATAAACAAACAAGCAAATGAAACCATACAACTAATAAATCCTCTCTGCTCATTTTGTGCCCCGTTGTCAAGCGAATCAATTCTGATTGGCACAGACATCGATCTCGATGTCAACCTTCGTGGGTCGCACGACCATCACAGCACACACATACATATGCGTTGTTGTTGATTGCAGCACCCGCAGTGCCGTCATCGTGACGAATATCGCCGACGTAGACACGCATACAATCGCCACATAGACAGATGTTTGTAGGACCGCGCATTTGCTATTATGTTGCTATTATAAGGATTATTGCTCAATTTTCATATATATATATATATATTAAATTGTCGGCGTAGATTGACTTAACGGCAGCAGCAACAGCAACGTTTTGCCAGATGCCACTGCTGCATGTATCGTCGAGGCGGTCGAGCACTTTGTGCTGTAACTGCTAAGACGTACCAACAATCTCAGACTGCTACCGATTACGGCGCTGCCGCCGCCGCCGATAGCAATGAATGATGCGGCTCAAAATGACTCTATGACTTCGAGAGACATTCGCTGGTAGGGCCGCCACCTCACAGTGCTGCTACCGTTGTTGGCCCCCGCTCCTGCTCAAACCTCTGTTGCCACTGCGCTGCTGCTGTGGTAATTGGTCATCAACATACACTGTCCGCTCTTCTCATCTTTTCGTTCCGGACCGAGTGCAGCCGCAGTCGCTGCGGCTCCAGAATCTTCTGCCCTCTCTCTCTCTCTGGGTGTATGTGCATGTGTGTGTCAATCGATATTCGGTATCGAACAAGAGAAAGATAATTGTACGGCTGTTATGGTCAACACGATCGCAGATCGGCTGTTCGTACGCTTAAATGTGCTCGTTTGTTGTTTCTGTGAGACGCGCACCAACAGACGAACTGACGAGGTGAGCTGTACTTGGCTCTTTGCTATATAGTAGTACTATTATTGCTGCTGTTGCTACTCGTGTATACCGCTTGTGTACGAACGCTTGTGTGTACGCGGTACGACGCTACGAGCGGCTATCGGAAATATTCGGTAGTTCTGGCAGCGAGCCATTGGTCTCATGGTACGAAGCGTTCTCAGTGGCCGCCCGTACACCGCGGTACACCGCGGTGTTGTTTCTGGCTATGGGAAAAAAGCCATGGGTCTGACGCATTTCCGTCGGTTCACACACGAACAGGGAGCACACAAGCGCTCATGGAAACCCTCGCGAATGCCGTAGACATGAGGACGCAGGGATGCTCGACGCACAGTTAGCTATATATGAGAAGAATTAGCGAGGAACATTGATTGCGCCACGGTATCGCCTAGATAGACGTATGTGCCACTTGATTGGGGTAGTGAGGATTCGGTCAATTTAAAATCGGGTAAATCACATCGCAGTCATCGATCGGACGGCCGCTGGGTCGCTAGCCAGCAAACATGCTTCGGGCTGAACGGCTCGGACAGAGGCTCATGAGATCGGAGATGCAATATCAACGGCTAAATAGAACAGACGATAACATCTACATTGGCGGTCATCTGTCGTCAAATCATCGAAGTCGATATGTACCGTTTGAATTGATTGCCATTCACTAGGTACCCATGTAGATACGGTCGGGACCACATTTATACGAGTGTAACTCTGGAAAGACGACGCCACGAATGGCGGATAAATGAGAGATGATACTGCCCTTGCGGATTCGTGGGGCGGGGCAGGGAAGGCTTTACAGAAGTATTCCCGCCGACGTGAATTGCAGACGTGACTCAAATAAAGAAGAAATTAGAATCCAGAAAAGAACAATTCACTGTAGTAGTTAATTCGAGCTCCTCTCTCTCTTCATCCCTCTCTCTCTACCTCTCTCTCTGCTTATTTGACTTGTCTACTTGCGCTTTTAATATTCTAATTGCCTGGTGTATTGAGTTGATGTCAGTGTGATTGACAGCCCGACAGCCGTGTCTAACCGATTGGTTAAACTGACAACCCAGATGCGTTCGATGGGACAAACACAAACGATGTGGTGGTATGCATCCTTCATCGGTTGGCTGAGCTAGGATAAAACTATTAAATATTGATAGTAGTAGTAGTAGTAGTAATCACAGCAGCAGCAGGAGCCGCCACAACAACAACAATATTTGTTATCAGATTCACTAAGTCATTCCAGCGTTTTTTCACAGCGTTTTTTTTCTCGAACCTCAACCACAGCGATCTATCAGTATTTCATCAGTGTTGCTAATCACTATTTTATGATACTATCAGCGGCAGTGCTAATCGAAATCAGGTAACAACGCAACTAGCGACACTCGGCATATACAGACACACACACACAGACGAAGTCACACGCTCCCGTGCCTGCCGACTTGTAGTAGATTGACGCGATTCACCCGTCGACCGCAGTGGCGACTAAACGAGGCAGCTTTTCATTTGATCTATTCTATAATATCTCCCATAAGTCGGCTCGACGACAAGTTCCGTCGTCTCCGATATTTCTCCCCTACAAGACGGTCTGACCGACTCGTCAGCGATATTTGCTGTTGGCTTGTTGATGGTGCTGTCGTTATTTCACATCATCCATAAATCATCGAAGACCAAGGGTAGCTTGGTCAAGGGTCCCAGAACGCGCGCGCGCACCAATATACAGCAACGCAGCTGGCAAGCGGGTGGGGGGTGGAGGAGGAATGACAGGGCAAGCCATGCCCGAACCTGTGGCAAATCGATCTCTGAAAAAGCAACGCCCAGCTAACAAGAGCCATTCGACGCAATCCGCTCCCGTCAGCCGCTCTCATCGCCTCTGTCATCAACAGCAATCAACCGCCATCAGGATGAAGCACCGGAGCACCGGTTGGTTCGCCCTTTAGTCCACTATTCGTTCCAGAGCCAAATATCCCCGATGCTAAGTTCGAGCTTCTCCTCCGTTCAGCTCATCCATGCACCTCGGGCTGCGTCTGCACCCCCGCCGCCGCCGACGCCTGCTAAAACCAGGTTCTGAACCCGTTCGTCCGACACGTCGATATCCGTCCGCACATCCGTACATCAATGACCACCTATCAATCTTCCCATATGCGTACCATGCAAGGAGCGATTGTAAACGCGTGTATGCGTGTGTGTGTGTATCTGTACGTGTCTGTGTAAGGACAGTAACATTGACACTGCGGCTCGTTCGCCAGCCGACCTGTTGGCTGATGATGAAAATGTGGCCAACGCGCCGCGAGGGCCGGTGGTCTGCGCCGCAGCCGAGTGTCTTCGATGAAGGCGTCGATATCGGCCTGATGTGAATCCAGCCGACGGTGGTGGAAGCGCTCCGGTCCGTTCAGTTCCCCCGCATTCGAATTTCTGCTCGGGTGCACCGCCACCTCAATGGTCCATCTCCGCTGTTCGTTGATTGCTCCAATGAATGAATGATACCGTGCGTGTATACGGCGCGACGATCCTGCACACGGGCCTTATGATTCGCGCCGATGGACTACGTGCGGCGCGAAGTACTGCCAGGGTACTATACAATACAACAGCTGATGATGATGATAATAATGACGACGATGTTTGTGGCGCCGGGGCCGCTCTTGGTGCTATGGCCGCTGTTGCCTTTGGTGTATTTCTCTCAGTTTTTCCACTGATGCCGCCGCCGCCACCGACGACCGCCGGCGCCACTCCCCCGCCTCTGCCGGTCGTCGGAGGAGCAGCAGCAGCAGCACCAACAGCGACGACAGCGTTGCTTGGCTGGTTGCGGTGGCGCTCCGGCGCTGCTGAGCCGGAATCGCCGACCGGTCGCGTCGGCCGGCGCGGTTAGTTCCCACGGTCCGAAATCAAGGACAAGACAATCGGCCCGATTCTCCGTCAATTTCGTACCATTTTCCATGAGAGATACATACATACATATATATATATATATATATATGTTTGTTACAACACGATATGAATGCAAGGTAATAAGAATAAAGAAGGCCGATTGAATGTGCGACATCGCTCTCCCAACAAACGCTCATCCATTGAGTGTTTGGCGTATGATTAAATCCAGTTGTATATTATTCATAAGCGGTTTAAGTAGGACACATAATAGCTGTAAAGCTGTTACCGTTATTTGTGCCGATTTTCACAGCATCATCCTACACTTTATCATCGGCTGTTACCAGCTGGTTTTGACATGTCTCATTCATATGAGCCAAATTGTTTGCTATAGCGGCCAGCAGGATAAAAGCCTGAATATGGTATTGCTAGCGAAGAGGTAGAAGTATTTTACAATTGCGACCCCGTCGACGGCACCCCCCCCAGTGCACCGCAAGCTGATCATCTGGTTTAATAGATGAACTCCTCATTGACACACGATTCGCCAACAATTTAGTGCATTTCTAGACTTGGTCGCTAGTGTCCACTAATGTATTCAGCTCAGGATTGCTCAGGTGGTCCCATCGCTCACCGCACTAAGTGGGTTTACGTTCGGCGTGCTTCTTGTAAATCGGCCAGATCCTCTTCAATGGAGAGTGCGATCCTCCGCTATGTCCTTTAGCGATGTCCCGTATACAAATGACGGTCGACTACTGCACGTCAATGCACCATCACTTGGGCCTCAGTCAGCCGCCTCGCACTGACTTGCCTAGGTAGATTTACCTGTACGCGACATCACACGACGGCACAGGCGAAACGGATCAGCAAAAACTACAGCAGAACGCAGCCACACACACACACAGCCACAAACACACGGTCAAACCATGCTTAGACTATAATTGGGCATCTGAAGTCATAGGGCTGTACGAACAACGACGTCAGGCGACAAGCGCTTAGCGCGAGGCGCATAGCGTGACCCGGTATCGCGTCGAAGATTCTCCTCGGAGATGGGACGTACAGAGCTCGTGGAAGATGAGGACGGATGTTGGAGCAGAGAAGAGATGTTAGTGGCCAGGTGGGCTACAAATTTCCGCGCAGCCGTCTCCAGCGTCAGGTGTTTTGACGGCCGATGTCTCCGAACGAGCTAACGACGGAAAGAGACAACGAAGTCTTCGTGTAAATTCTACAAAGCAGATAAAGGTCGACACATGCATGTGTCTTATACATATGTTTGATTATATTAGTGTTATTATGTTATATATAAATATATGTTTGATTAGATTAGTACGCTCACTTCTGGCAGAGAGGCGCTTCCTAATGTGCTGGATTTCCCTGGCTGCCACAGATTGCAGTCATTCGCTTTCCCAGAGATATGATACATATTTCCTCCACAAGAGTGGCATGCCCAGGACATAAGAGCACATCGCAGATCATTTGTCGAACGATCCTATTGTACCGTAATACGAGTAGGATCCCAGAGTGATAGTCACACGGTGGATTGGACGGCTAAGTCTCTGGCTATTAGAAGCCAGAGTGCGCAGGTTCGAGCCCTGCTGAGTGACATATAAGAGAACTTAAGCGTTATAAAATTGCAGCTCCTTTAATAAATCAATAAACCATAACTTTAACTTAACTTAACACCATAAACGAAGGAACGTCATTTATATACGTGTATATAATGTACAAATTACGGATTTTAACCAATTTAGCTTTCTATACAGTTCCCAAAACATAGAATGTTTACCAATAAAACCTTTACCTTTACCAGCTATTGTATATGTTGTGTTTGTCCGCAATTGCATAAAACCAGATGAACTATTTAACTGACCTCATAACGTATGCATTGGCCACGACCAGGCCAGCCATCTAGCCAGCACAGTTCCCGCTGTTTATTTGCTTCGGTCTGCGCAACGACAACTAGTATGATTGAGCTTTAGGTTGTCCGAGTTTCCTATAAGGCCGAGCTTGTTTCAGCGACCGATTTTTCGCATCGAACTTGATCGATTAGTTTTTGGATTCTCTCTCTTAGAGATCTCTCTCTCTCTCTCGAGCTGCGAATGTAATTGCCTATGCATATAATTGCGTATTGGTGACGCACGATAGGGAGCTATCTTGGATCAGATGTTCCCCTATACCTGTTCCGTTAAATTGAGCCTGTCGCAACGTCGCATGATGGCATATCATATGTTCGATTAATACTTCGTTGTCGCAGTGAGCTCGCCGTGTCCACCCAATTCGATGTACCTATCATATCATCTCTCTATCGATGTCCAAGCATCGAAATTACTTACAACGCTCAATACTTTTCGGCCAACAAAGCCAGTTGTCCGCCAGTGTTGCCTTACTCTCGCTCAATGTTTGCCATGCTGCGTCTTGCTGTGAACACGGAGTCAACATTAGCTAAGTGGCTCGCTCAGCGGAGTTCATCGCTGTCGAATTAAAGAAGATTGATTGAAGTCGATGCGCGCTCGACGCTAATTCGCTTAATTCTCGTACTTATTATTTGGCAAATTATGTAATAGGCCAATTTTGGCTAATCCTATGTTTGTGCCGGTGGGGCTCGCTGTCTGCTCTTGGAATAAAATCGTTTGGCAATCGTTTGACTAAAACGCCATTCTTTAAAGTTGCACTTTAGGCACTAATCGACACCTCGTTAGTAATAATTGATTGACTTTTCGATACTTGGTCATCGTTGTTCATTCTAACAAATATCTGTTCTCACCGCCTCACAACTAATTACTGCGACAGCTGTATTGTTATAGGTTCGGGATCTGGCTAAGAGCTCGAGCCCGTAAATACAATATTTGAGACCGAGCTCTTCCCGTTTTTCCTTGCTAAGGAAAACGATTGAAATAGAAAAGGACAAGATGAACACAGTGATTGTAATTCTATTGTTGTATTAATACGTTATAGAGTTGTGGATCAACCCGTCCATCCTCGGGCTTCAACATCAAATAGCTTAACATAATATCATAAAAAAAAATATATATATATATAATAAATGTTTTACTGAGTTCAGACGAAATCTATCTAAAACAAGCAGCTATCATCACCATCGCATATTTATAGCCAAGTGAAGTTATACAGATGACTCGTTCCTCGCATTCAAAACCTCTATCGAAATCTGAATTGATTTTATCAATCCTATCTCTCAATCGATATATAGTCGTTAACCTTACCTTCAGCTCGGCCATTCACAGCCGCTCAACATTCACAGCCTTCCTGCCCTGCCTTCTACTACCTGTGGCTTTTCCTGAATCTCAGCGACGTCCCCTTCCCCAAGGTTTTCGGACAGACTCGCAGCCAACATTTAACGTCCACGGTACTGCTCCCAATACCCGAGCATCGCGTTGACCGTAATCGGTGCCGTTTCCACTTCAAGGCCATCACGGGATCGTCGGGATTGCACCGTTGTTTCGAATTCTGAATGAGCTGGCACACTCGCAAGCGAGATAAATATGATGGGCTTTTCACCTCCGTCGGCCGTCACCGTTAGCTGCTCAGCAGGGATGGCAGCCACAGGCCACAGGCGCGGCACAATGTCGCCGGATTCATTCATACAGCGCTTTGCCAATTCGAGCAATTTCCTCACAGCAATGACACGAGCGGACAGCGACAACGGCGGCGGCGGCGGTGAGACGAGCGTTCGTTAGCGAGCGAATCTTTGCTCGAATGATCGCAATACAACACGCGGACAGAAGTGGCTGTCTAAGCAGCCGAGCAGGGGATCGAACCGCTGGCCAGCCCAGCATCTGCACCGTACCATCGAGTCATGCAGTGTCGTCGGACTCGTTCAATAAAGATGAACGACGTGCTTCATTTTTCAAACTTATACGGGCTTGGCGCGTCTCATAGTTAGTTGAACGGGACGACACACATGCACACACCGTCGTACAGGTACATAGACAGACAGGCAAGCGCAGGCCACCACGAATACAGACGCATGTACAGAGGCACATCGCTACGGCCCGGATTGGCGGTCGGTCGCCGAGATGAGCACCATCGAGCTCAATCGTCCACCGAAGGAACAGGAACCCTCCTTGATCTTGCTCCCAGAGTCCCCTCTCGACTCAGCGGTCGGCTCCCTTGCGGCGCCAACGACGCCGTAGGGCCTGCTGGCGCGTCACAGCGAACGGACCCGCTCACTGTGGTGAGTCCCCTGTGGCCGTTTGCCTCTCTGCCAACGGAGACAGCCAAGTCCATTGACATTTCTCCGCTGGAACAAACGCCAGCAAGAAGAAACACATGATGACGACGTTCGCCCATTCTTCGGGTTACCCCGAGCCCGTTGGTAACGAACGGAGCAAGGAGCTGGTTGCGGCCGCTTGTCGGCACAACGACATGCGCTGGAGACGCTGCCCCGGCGTACGCTGGAGAAAATTACCCCGCAAACAGGAGAGACCGCAGGAGATCTTCTTTGCTTTGCTCGCGCGACGATGTTTACTGCGTTTACTCGAACTGCGGCTGCACCGGCTCGCGGAACTGCGAAATTTCGGGTGGGGAGCCAAGCGACAACTCCTCCTACCGGCGACATCCTACATTGCAAAGACAGCAGCAGCAGCAACAGCAGTAAATTGTCGCGTGTTCATTTCGGGCCACCTAGTTCTGAGCCGGCTGTTCCTCTCGATGCTGTCGCGCGGTCCGGCTGAAGTAAAGGGGCGCACCCTTATTCGCTTTGCCTTGGCTTGGCTCATCGTGTGAATACATGTATATCTATCTATCGATCTATCTGTGTGTATGTTTGTACGCGTGTTTGTATGCAATGATTCCACTAGCATTATTCATCTGATCCTTTTCCGTGGCGGGACGATTGAATGCATCCGTCAATTACGCCGTACGACGTCATGAATATATATATATATATATATATGTATAGACAGCAGGTGTTGGTCCCGTATGTCATGTTAGACAATTGATCACAAGAGACACACGCTTGTCACTTCGGCTTCGTTATTCAAGACCGCGTAATTGGGGCTGATTGCGGAAATTGGGCCGGGAGATTGGAATGAAGAGACAAATATTGTTTCACACATATGGGACATACAATGGGACACTTCGACAGTTGCTGCTTAAAGATCATCTGAAATGTGGTCGAACCTTTTAAATTGAATTTATTAAAAGGCATTTGAGCCACAGATTGGTTATTATTACTCGTTACGTTATTATATCATAATAAATAAGGAAGGCGCCTATGCATAAATACGATGATAAAAAAATAAATAAGATGATTCACGCCTATGCATACACGTATTGGACGTAAGCCAGTGACCCAGGACGTAGAGACACATGGCCGGTTCAGTGACGACAACCAGTGGTAGATTTGATTTTCCGGGCTGACATTCAACGTCCACGTCGGTGCGTGTGCACAAGTGATCCCTGCACAGCAGAAGCAACTTGCTGATCCTGACGGCCTCATATCGAAATGATCCAATATCATTTCGAACTTGTACACCAATCGGTGTAGCTCCTGAATCCTGCCGGCGGTCTCGACTACCGTAGCATCTTGCTTTGTAACCTTGTCGCTCGTCTCGCCAAGCTGAAAAACTCAATCGGTTGGTCAACGCCGGTGCTGACGACCCACCACCAACGCGGATATGCGACTTAGAGAGCTGGCTGATTCATGTTTGCGACCTTGGCACAGAAATCGCACACAGGCCACTTGTGCCGTTTCTCCGAAGGCGGAGGCAAATTGGCGAATCGTGTTGGCTGGTAACCTTGGCTGTATGCACGGCAAGCGATCTTCGCTGTTTGTCTTTAGGCTATTTCCCTATCGCTGTCTTCTATTATTGTTCTTCTTTTTACTTCATCTTCCTCCGTCTGTTTGGCTCGTTTGCCTGCCCTTCTTCAGCCGCTCCGGTGGCTTTAAAGCGCTCTCAGTGCGCGCGCGAGAGCAGTTCGACGCAGGCCAGCCAGCCGTTCGCTCTCTTTCTCGATAGCCCGGCGATGTTTAGCCTTGACATTCTCAGGGGGGGCCCAATATGTATATGTTGCCCACACCACTGCTGTTGCCTCAGTATATTTTGTGGCCGGACAGCTGATTTATGCATGTTGCCATTCGGGTCACCGGAGTCGTGTATCTGGGGACGACAACCGATGATGGCTCGACTATTCTACCGAGCGAAATATGAGGAGTGCATTCGGATTCACAGAGGACAGCAACTGTTCGTAGACGATCTGCCTGTCGGGGTCGTCATTCTGTTGCGGAATACGTTGTATGAACGATACAATAGCGTTCACGGGAAGAGAGACCTTTAAATGGGGCGTAAAGGAGGGAGACCTCTCCTTGTCCAAAGATCAGCGGCAGCGAGAGAAGCGCACGTGTTGGCATGCCGTTCGCTGTTTTTGCCAAGCTTCTGATCTGATATACAGGTACTGTCTAAGGCGCCGACGAACACAGGGCACTTTCTGACTTTCTCGTTGCTATGTCTCGTACAGAAGGGCCTACGCGCCTCATAAGCCTGTGAGATGTAGGGGTTAACATCATATCGATGCGTAGCGCATGATCGAACGTACCCAAAAAATACGTTATAGTTCGCTATTTCTGTATACTCGCCTCATACGCGGCACTGAGTACTGGGAGGTCTACTGAAAAAAATATATATATATACAATGGTACACTGGTAGAAGTGGAGGTTTGATCTGAGAGGCTATCTGGCAATCATACGATATCATCTGTGGTAATAGCTTTGAGAATGGGTTCACGAATTACGTCGGCGAACTCGATAGTGTCCCCGAAACGGCAAAACTCGAATGGAAGTTCACCTAATCAAACGAGCCGGCCGAAATACAGCCGGAATAGTTCCGATCCGTTCTGCTTCGCTACGGGTGAGCCAGCTATCAGATAAGTATAGGAATTGGTATTGTATGTTCTTCGCCCGTGTTGCTTAGCCAGCATTCAATTATTGCAAAGCATGCCGCCACCGTATACTCGCAGTTCATTCACTCGTGATAATATGTAAACACATATCACAAGTTGGCATTATAGCTACTCGTGGCGGTGATGACTATCTACGAAGGAGCGTGTCCCTTTGGATAAGGAACCTATATTTAAATATACGGATGTTGTTATTATTATTATTATTATTATTATGATAATGATTATAATCGTCACACTACTCATCATCATTTCCGGCCAATTCAATCCCCCATTCAGTGATTTGCCCGCCACTACAATAAACTCACCCCTGCTTAAGCTTCTCCAATCTAGAATCCTTGCGTCCGGACGATCTTCAATGAATAATATACGATGATTACATAGAATGGACAGATATTACATTTGATAGCCATGTATACAATGTAGAAGGAGGGAGAGAGAGAGAGAGAGAGATAGAGAATAAGTCTAAATTCAATTACACTATGGATACCACCTGGCTGAAATTTTGTCCCAGAGCAGTAGTCAGAGCAGTGGCAGCCCTTCGGCAGTTCACCTTAGAATTACCTTTCTCGGCTGCTGCTGCTGCTGCTACTGCTGTTGTTACTGCCGCCAAAAAATTGAGATTAAATCGCTGTTATCCACCATCATTTCTCCATCTTAGAGTAATTCTAGCTAAATCGTCTCGGATTCTTTCGATATCTCCAATAGGTGCTCGCACTCTCTCCTCTTCTCAATAGCTCGCTGTCTTCTGGGGTCCGCCTCTCAAATTTATGAAAAAGCGGAAGGCAACAAAATATCACATCCAGCGTTTTCGCTGCCACCGGTTGTCTACCAGCCCAAGGCGGCAATGGCAGCACTTAAGCAATGAAAGGCAAAATCAGCTAATAATATCATATATACAACACACATCATCATTTAGCCAGGCCATCAGCATCAGCGGTCATATTGACGTCCATACGCTGCTGTCCGGGTCGTTTCGGGCCATGTTATTGGTGTGCCCCTCGACACGAGCGCCTGCGACCCGTTACCTATAATTACATGACTAGCGGGGTCTGGCGGCGGGGCCTGCGTTTTTAAGAATGGAATTTCATACGGCGACATCAACGACGACGACAACAACATCAACAACAGACGCTGTGTCATTGCTTCATTGGCGAACGCTTGCACACACAGGCACAGCTACTACTCTCGCGGCGTTCATCATCGGCATCATCGTCATTATGAGCTTAGGGCCAGTTGTGGCGACACGGCCGCTGCTGTTGCTGCAGCTGGCTGGATTGGTTCCATATTTTTTTTGTATGTAATTCGGCGGCGGCGGTGGCGGGGTGACCGTGTATCATTGTACGTTCATATGTTGCCCGTCCGGGCCACTCGCTCCGCTATTTATTATCTATCTATTATATCTCTCTATCTTAATACATATATATATATGTGCTTCTCACTCGTTAGTGACACAAGAGAAGGTTGTTTATCTTCGTCCGTAGGCCAGAAAGAGACAGTGTTCGGACCTTCGACCGATGAGCGGCTACAGCGAACCGGGCGGATACCCCAGCAACCAATATGGTGAAAAATATTCGAGAAAACATTGAAAGGAAATAGAAGAAGAAAAGTATAATAGAAATAGCGGTGACTGTGGAACAGGCCCTTAACCACTCGGGGTCCTTCCATTGAATTCCCTTGTGGGAACCAACCGTTATGTAGGTATATATATATTACTTGTCAGTCTGCTTTCACTGTTGATTTGCTGGTTAGTTAGTTTCCGATGTGTTCTTATATAAGAGACCTTTGTGACAAGCCTCAGATAGATGGACAGTGACTCGTTCATATGCGAGCTGCTGCCACGGCCGCTGCTAAGCACCTGTGATGATAGCAGTGGAAGTAGTAATGTTGCTTCTCGTAGCGGGCCTTCTCTCGTACATCGAATCGCTACCAGAGACGAAACGTAAAGAAAAACGACCAACTCGTATTCGATATCGCCAGATAAACACACACACATATACATATATATATATATATATATATATACAGGGAGATCGTACTCAAGCACAGTACGACAACTACAGCTACTTAGCTAGCTAATAAACTAAACCAGCAGTCGGCAATATCAAAAATGTACTGTCTGTGATGGCTTCTTTAGCAGACGGTGAAGTCTGGGTATGGCAAAGAGGCGTCTCGTCCAGATTCAGCTGTTGACGACTTCAGCAAACACTTGGTGCAACCGAGCTGCCACTCACTTGGCACTTTTTCACGCTGTCATGCCAACAGCGGACAGTTGTTGACCAACAGCATCGCCGCTGTACTTTTGTCTGCTCAACGGAATAATTACTGCCGTCGTCCAATGACCGGTACACTGATTCGTGGCATCGTTGAAGCCACTACACTGGAGAGGTCACCCCTAGTTCGCATGGCGAAGTTCGAGGTGACGGCGAAACTTCGCGTGCTCGCATTGCAATACTGATATCTCTTACCTGTCATTAATGGTGAACAGGAACACTCGACCAGTTTGCCGGAACAGCTACTGGATCGAACTATATATATATATATATATATATATATATATATATATATATATATATATATATATATATATATATATATATATATACATAGTATGCCAAAACTCGTGTAAAACGGCATAGTAATAATTATATTTGGTGATACTGATTAATGGCCTGGAGAAGTGAACCAACAAGAAGCAGCTGAGGTTCGACTAGTTTGTCTCGATTCCGGATCGATTCCGGGGCGAACGGACACCCGAGGGTTGGGTGCCCCAATTATTTCTGTTGGCTATTCGGCTACCACCGATGACACCCGGCTAATGAACTTCGTTCGGTTAATTTTTCTCAACATCTTCTGCTATCTCAGACCGGAGATCTATGTCCCATGTCAAATCGGTGTGCAGTAATGATCTGGGCTGCTGAACGAGGGAAAATATACGCATGCAGTTACCACAAGAATAATAATAATAATAATGCGATAATAATAACTGATTAGAAATGAGTCTTTATTTACAGTTCATTTCGATATAAATAGGTTAACCTAACGGTATCGGTGGACCTCGGAAATAGTTAACTTAATGAATTGGCTAAACGAATTCGTCAATTGTCCTTGTTGTCTGTAACAAGGTGACGTAACCTATGTCTAGGTTAGTTTTCGCAATTTTTCCTCATCACAGAGTAATCACGAAGCATCAGTGTGACTGAGCTGGATTTAGTGAACAAACTGCACTATATTATGCCACCCTCTTCGGTGTCGGACATCAGCGTATCTCGTATATCAAACATGAGCAACAAACCCCAATCAAAAGCGGATTCTCAGTCGCCGAAGAGGCCATGTGAACCCACGACTATATATATATATATATATATATATATATATATATATATATATACATGAATCTACAATTCGAGATATAATGTTTATAAAGTGATGTCGCGGGGTGCAAACGTGCTGTTCATATCATAAACTCAGAATTTCTTAACCAAGTCCAATTATACTCATTGTTTACCGTTTCAATGTATTTCATCTAACGGCTGCTATTTTTCGATCACCGCAGATTGAGCCAATAAATACAATCGCAAGAAGACTGACTGTTCACTGCACAGGGCACATCATGATATTTTACTGCAAGCGGCGATTACTCTCCAACCCAGACGTTCTAGGTGGCCTGGTCACTATACGCAAGAGATACATTAAATATATTGAAGTATATCAACTTGTAGAATTCTATATATATATATATATATATATATATATTATGTATCTATATAAGCGTGCTGCTCCGTCCCATTAATTCGTCCCTAAGAATATTGCGATACGGTCAACTGCGATTATATAATTGTGCCTGTCTCTCGAGTAACTAACGGCGAAGCCGAGACGCTCGCCGGCGCTAGCCGCTGACCAGATAATCACAGAGCCTATAAATAAACGCATTTATTCGGAGTGCCGCCATTCTCTTGTTGTTGTTATTATTATTATTGTGGTGGTGATTTGGTGGCTCGGTCGTCTAGCCGCGACTGTCAATCTGCTCAAAGGGCCGAATATATGTAACTCTTGAACGGTAACGAAGCTATGGCTCCCGATCACGAGCTCGTGCCTATTGCCACAATAACAATACAAGCATACAATCATCATCAACAACAACAACAACAGTAATAATAATAGTCGTAATAACAATAATAACCTATCCACGCTTGGAATATATGGATATGCAGAAACACTGCTGTTATATATTGATAGTATTTATTATATATAACAAAATTGCTTCTGGTTGGCGGCTGCTGTCATGTTGTTACCGATGGCGCATTTAACCTCTTTATCCTTGCCGAAAAAAAGTTCGGTTTCCTCGTTCGGTCACATTGACGGCAAATAACGACTCAAAACTACCGAACTGCCCGCCGCCATCTCTCTCTTATATATATATATATATATATATATATATATCTTCTAACCTCATCCCGTGGCTCTCAACGCGTCTTGGTAATAGACAACAATTTACTGTGATTCCGGGATGAACGACTGCACTGTACCTGTTGATTGCAACCATTATTAATATTATAGGCCGGCGATATGGGCTTCCTATCTTCATCGCGTGCGGCGCTTCCGTTGAAGAAACTGAACTAGAAGCAAACCGGTCGCATTGCTGCTTTGCGTTTGGTCACCCTGCCGTTATAATAACTGATGCGGGAATACCCTACACACGCCGATACACAGACAGTCAGCGAGAACGACGAGCGGTCGGACGGTCAACAACGAGATCTTACACCCGAACGATGCTCTCTCTCTCTCTCTCTCTCTCTCTCTCTCTCTCTCTCTCTGTCACTCCATTCTGTCGATGGGCTAAATCACAGATCGGTCGTGCAGATACACTGAAGTAATATCGGTTGTAGTCCAGTTCCACATGCGCTTCACGTTGGCAGCTTCACTTCGTTCTACGGTAGCAGCTTCAGTGGCGATAAATACCAATACCGCCACAATTTACCGCTAGCATCTATAATATATATATATATATATATATATATATATATATATATATATATATATATATATATATATATATATATAATATATATATATATATATATAATACAGATGCTAGACTTTCATAGCTAAAATCACAGGAGCGAGCGCAGCATCGCCCCAGCTATTGCCAGTATGTCTATGCGATGTTGCACTCATCGCCGCACGATCGAATACCGCTATCCTCGAATTTAAGCTATCAGAGAGCGTTATATCTGGGTGCACGAGCTACTGTCAGAAGCAATACTTTGCCATAAGGACAATACCTCTGTGGTTTTGTTCAGGTTTATCGCAGTGTGCTCTGTTGAATCCAGCAATTATCCCTATGTCTAATAGCATGGAGCCATCCAGCCTATTTTGTATTCGTCATCTGAAGCTCTGTGGGTGAGACCACTTCGGTGGCCCGACGGGCACCAGCAGCAGCCGTCTCATAGTCCGTGACCTGTCTTCATGGAAACAGAGCCATCTAAGCAATACTCATCTATATATTGGCCGATGATGAAGATCTCCACGGGAGGTTCTTCGGACCGGCCCGACTCGGCTGTACAGATCGACGTTGTTCACTCCACTTGAGCTGAAATCCATTGCGCCAATACCTGTTTTCTATGACCGCTGATCCAATCGGCATCAGACATCGAGGAACGCGCATCAAATCGATCGATCGATTTGCATTCGCAGCATCGGCGTCGATGTGCGAGTGCGATTCGAAGATCGGCACTGTTCTATGGGCCCAAATATTCCTTAGTACCAATGGCCACTGATACGTGACCGGATCGACTTCGAGTCGTAAATGTTAATTACCACTCTCTCTCTCTCTCTCTCATTTGTTGTCTATCTCTAACTCACTCTAGATTGGCAGATCGCACCTATTCAAGTGTAGATATCGCAAACGATTTTGGCACCCTTGGTCTGAGTTACAGTGAGCTGCAATGAACTGTTGGCCCCTATGAGATTCTGATCCAAAGCTTCCAGCGTGCCTTCATAAAGATATGCGTAAGCACGCAGTGTCTGTGTAAACCACTCATTTTGTCGTCAACGACAATCTCATCATAGAACAGTGGGTCGACCTCGCTTGGTTGTATGTGTGTGTGTCTGTTCCATCGTTAACGAAGGAAATTTTCCAACCTCAAGCGACCGCATGTTCTGAAGCCGCAGATCTCCCCGTTTCTCGAACGTAGTCCCAGACACAATCAAGTCCTTCATCCAACAGTGTCCACCATCCACTCGAATGATCAACGGGGGAGTCGCTATTAATGAATCCAAACGCTGTCATTTCCAAACGTGTCACCATGGTGCGTGTGTTAACACACGGTTGCAGATCGCTCTTACCTGAGCTTAGCGCTTCCATTGTCGAAACGTGTCGAGCACGACTTGCATTATTAATAAAACTCATCCATATGATATTGCCGCTTTAACAAAGCATCGAGGAGCTAGCTGCTTATCGACCCCTCACAGAAAAATGTTTACGACGCCGAACCCGCTACACACGCTTGTTATACAATTCTTCGAACTCGACAGCATTTTCTTCTTCTTCACGTGTGTTTTGGCTCTATTTGAAGCGCATTACGGCAGAGATTATACCGGTGGGCTATTGGGGTATACGCTCTGATTGATTTTTTTATTCCACTCTCCATCGAATACTTTTATCGACCCCCAACCGCTGGTTATCAATGGATATCGAGGAGGCCTTCATCGCTAATTAGTCTCAGCTGACCTGGCCTGCATGCTTATCATGAAAAACGCGAGCGGCGTCAATCCACCTTCAATGGATCGTCCCTAGCAATCAGCTTTGCTCCGACAGCACGCAGCCCTCGCTTATGTTTGCCATAACATTTACCGACATATCCGTCTGCGAAGTCAGTCGAGCTACGATCAACAAGACACCTATCAACATCCACAAAGCGGCTACCACTCAAACACCCCGTCCACTCCGTTGTAAATATACCCCATCGTTGTTTGCCTAGTAGTAGCAGCAGAGCGTATAATTATTATTACAACATCACATTTCAGGTCTGCTCTCACCCATATGAATGCCACCGCCGCCGCCGCCGCCGCCTCCACCATCACTGCTGTCCGTGTCTCTGTCATCATTCTGAGAATCTTCGGACAGATTTCTCGGTCGGCTTTTGCGAGTTGAAGCGCCCGCCGGATGTCACGTGTGCGCTTAACTCTCTAGTGGCTGCGACTTCATTATTTTCGCTCGGTGGATAATAATAATAATAATAATAATGATGATCGATGCGTAATGAATTGGCGAGCAGTCACCGAGGAACTGAATCACACATGTACGGTTCCCGATATTCGACGCATTGCCCAATCATTCAGCTGTGCTGCCCATGCATCGGTTGTGAGTGTTTTTGTGCAGTATGCCCAAGAGCAACTAAGCAAATATATCGATGATCGTCGTGATGTAACTGAGATATAAGCTATAATTCATAATTCCTTAAAATTCAATGTTATAGTTGTCTCGCCCTTTAATTTAATTACTGATATCTTCGATAATTATAATAGACAAAGAAATATTCGACGTTGCTCATGCTCAGAGGCGAGATAGGATATTGTCATATCACCTAAACACAAAACAGCAGCAAGACAAGCAGAGAGCAATTACCTCGTCGTTTAATCTGGTTGTTTCTTTTTTTTGCCACTACAGCAGCCGTAGTGTCTTCACGAAGGTCGAGATTGATTCCAGTTCTTCAACGTGGCGTTGTTGAAGATCCCAATCGCCAATCGATTCTATCACTCGCAGCGTAAATGTATGTGTTCATGTGGTGCGCCATACTTGAAAATGCCGGGTCGTTTTATGAGTCTGTCACCGAACTTGAATACTAGCGATAATACTACTTGTCAAATACTAGCGATAGTTGATATGTGAGTGCTATCGAACTCCAAACGGGGTAAGTCTAAATGAATTTTTCAGGCTGACTCACAGCCAACATCTAACATCGACGTATCGAGCCCGGTGGCCTGGTGGTGCACTCATGGGCGCCTTGCATTCAGAGGAGACATGTGGGTGCACGCAGGGACGGTCGATCCCCACCGTTGCACATTTGGATTTAAAGGGGTCCTTTTTATGAAGCAATGCCGAAAGCAGTATAAGTCTGTCCGAGTTTAACATACATCCTACGAAATGAGTGGAGAAGCATGTTTGCTCTAACGGGCGTTAGCTGCTAGAAAAAAAAACGCAGGATAGTTTCCTGAAAAGGAATGATCTTCTATCTTCCGGCTACTCGGTACGGGAGAATTCGCTGTGAGCTTACCCCGTCGACTTTTCTCATTCGGATACTTATTATGTTTATGCTGAAAATTGATAATTTCGGCTTTATCGTACCCTTTCATTGAAACGTCTTCAAGTTCACAAAAACAGTTACTCCGGCATATACGGCATATAGACGATTGCATTTTGTACATTGCGTGTACATCGACAGGCCAAATCGTTGACGGGTGCACCCATCGAACTGTGGGTGCGAGCAGAGACCTCAATATGCCTTTGTATCATTTACGACTTCGAACGAAGCAGCTAGCATCTCTCGTTGCCGATCGGTAGCGGTTCACAGTAATTCACAAATCTTATTGGAAGGTCAAATATCCACTCTAGCTCCCCCCGGCAACCCAGCACCGCCGTTGCTATGATGAAGACGTGCAGCGAGCGGGAGGCGAGATCGGAAAATCGACAAAAATAAAAGTATCAACAAACAGGAATGTGCAAAGAAATCTCGGCAATCTTCATCAATGACCTATCTTCCTATCGAAATCGCGGCGGCGGCAGCAGCGGTTCCACGACACGTGAAATGTCGTGGGAATCAGAAATCCTTCGTTGAGCAACAGCTGGAACGAGAGAGAGAGAGACTGGCTGCCTGCCTGCCTGGTGGTCGCCGCATTGATGGACGCCACCGTTGACATGACGCGGATTTCTCTCTCCGCCACAAAACAGAACGCGTACGACTCACTCGCACGTGGAAATACTGCGGCGAGGTGCCATATTAGTTCGCAACGTATTCTGCCGTCATCGACCTCGGGGCTGCTCGATCCGCGTACGATCAGACGACGATCGCTGTCAGTCAGCGCGCGCGCGCGGCAATCCGCGTAATCCATGCCTGCGCTGGAACTGTGCACAAGCAAGACCCCCTCGTGGTAGAATACAGTCGGAATATCTCATTCGATACGTGTAGAACAGTAGATGCGTCCAGAACAACTCGACGGGGTGACAACCGGTTAAACATTCGATCAAAAGTCGAACCAACTAATTACGTAGTAGACACGAGACACGAGTGAGCAGCCATAATATAGGTATTGTACTCTGGATTTGGTGGCTACAGCCATCAAATATATATATACATATATTTATTCAAATATATATATATATATATATTGCCTTGTTGCGGTGGTCGCGTCGAGCACTTTCAGTGGCTTCAGTGCTGGTAGTACCGATCAGAATTCGATGAGCAGTTTGACGAGGAGGAGGAGCCGCTGATGGTGCTATTTTACGTTTGCCGATAGTAAATGGCTGATATAGGCGGATCAGCGGCAGGGTAGTATAAAGACGGATGGGAGGAAGTTGGAAAAGCAATCTTTCTCTTTTAGGCGTTTTTTCTTGTTTTCTTTTTCTAGCTGTTTTTGAGAAAGCGGCTCCCCACGAACCACCCCTAGCGAATGAACCATTCCTTCTCTATGGCGACCGTCCTGTATACGCGTGCGTCCTCCTTAGAGCTTCGACTCTGGTCACTCTCTCTCTCTCGCTCTCTCGCGAGAACTCTGTGGGTGTTTTCTCCGTAGAGGGTTCCATTACGATCAATAGACAACTTCTACAACTACCACTGTCTACTGTGGCTAGTAGACAGTCTTCGTCGGTAGGTATTTCAGCGGCGACGGTGGACGGCGTTGATGTTGCGGAAGACACAAAATTCTACAGAGATTTTCGATAACGCCGTGAAACGACCCCTGCTAGGACTGAGTTGGCTGACCAGCCCAGAGATTCGCCTGCAGCCCAAAAGCAGCAACGACAGCATGCCACGAAATAACGTCACTACTGAGAGAGAGATACCGATAAAAATTAGCCGCAAGGGCGAATTGAGCAGGTACAGATTGGTGGCAAAAAGTTGGCCACATACTAGAAACTTGGTCATGCGTCCTATATTATAAAATTGTAATAATAATTTATCGTTTGTTCACACGGTATTGTGTTATACTTACCTAGTTAATTAATGCCTAGGTATATTATTGCACGCAACAGAAAAGCAACAAGAAGTCCAACAACGTACACACTCGATGAGGATATTATTACTAATTGTAAAAATTTGCCAGGCATATGAAAATTTACGGGTCCATCCTATGAAACCTTATGCCGAGAGCAGTTGTAGCCATGAACGTTAAATGTTTAAGGTTGTAACGAGTCAGTCCGGAAAATTGACTTTATTTTTATGGATGTAAGAATCTTAAGCAACCACATGATCAACACTCCTAGGACTTGATAGCTGACTACAATATATTAGAAAGAGGAAGTCGGCAACATCATTCCGTCGCAATTTGTGGTGTGCATTTCGCCCCCGAAAATCGATCACCAGACAAGAGTCGAATCATGCATCAGATTTCGATCGGCACAAAGGCTGCAATACGCTATACTCGACCTTCATTTGGGCACCTCGTCACCAGCATTATCACCAAAATTGAACCTGTCACCGTTTTGCGAGAGCGAATCATCAGCCACGCGTACTCGAGACGCGAACGACAACCACGAACAAAAACAATGCATCTAGTCAACTCGTACTAGTTTCGTACCTAGTGAGTTTCTATGGCCGGCTGTTCGAGAGGCGATATCACTTGAACGAAGAGTATAAAGAACAGCGAAATTCGACGACGATGATGTCGAACTGAGGTCGAGGAAAAGCAAGAAACAGAAAAGATCTCTCCCCTCTTCCAAATGAGGACTTTCTATCGCATTTTGGTGATCACTGTTCGAAATTGATCGTCTCTGTGATAGGATCTTCGGTTGATTATAAGAATTTACCCCAGCCGATTTCTCCGATGAGAGTATGGCGGCAGCAGCAGCAGCAGCGGCACTCACTGCCTGACGTCACATATTAATTAGAATGATTATTATTATTATTATTATTGTTATTATTATTAGTTCTTTATTATGTAATTAAGTTTCGTTCCGACATACACGAATTTGAGGTCATCCTAACTTTGACTAGACCGCTGCAATTCATCATATTACCTCCAGACGTACACTGTACAGATATCACTGATACGCTTGTTACTATTTCGAGATAAACGTTGATCGAGCAGCTTATTCTGGCCAAGTTTCCGATAAGTGTTCGCCCCGACATAGTGAGCTTTACCGTTGTCTAGAGATAAGAAGGTGCATATAAAATATATTCTGTTACACCCGTTCTCGTACGTTACCCCGATATATAAGATAGAGGAAAGACTTCAACAGATGTTCTGAGAGTACCTCAGCATATATATCGATATTTCGATGGGACTGTCTTTCGGCCAAATCAGGCTCCTGAAATCGCTTTCGAAGTGATCATCATGCGGAGATGCCATCGAAGTTATGTTTCATATCGAAGCGATTGTGAACAGTCACAATTCTGATCGAATGCTGTGTGTGCCTTTCTCATTTATATGATTCAAATTAATGTGGATCACTGGCTTTTGGAACCTGCGTTTGCTGAACTTCAACAGTGTATCGACGAGAGGGATGTCAACGATTTCTAAAGTTTAGGAAAAATACAACGTCTGGCTAAATGTCGAATGTTGATCATATTTGGACTGTTAATTATAGTTGAAAACCCGTTTGGCTTGAGGTGCAGCATTGATCGCTTGTGTGTTCTTGTGTGCAGCAAGATGTCTTTGATTAAGTGTTACGTCTTACGCTTTGAGGCGCCTGCTTTAGGAGTGGTTCGTCGTTTTAACTGGTGTCTACGGGACACGCAGTATATGTCTAAAGATCTAGATTACTGACTAGATTGTTAACTATTACTATTATTATTTCATTGTTAGCTTCGTCGCAAACCCCAGACGGGCGCTTGCCAACACTTACATTTCCGGAATAGAAATGAAATGCTTCCACTGTGGGTCACTTTCCTAATTCAAACGTTATTTAAGCATCCATCATACAATATCTATTGTAATAATAGCATCCGTTTAGTTAATTCTGCCAAATACTGCCAAAAACTCCACCTCTCACTAGCTTCGACCATCAAACTGGCGTCTGCAGCGTCAAAATCAAATAGCAGCAATGCCTGTACGCATACGCATCGTGATTACTGATACGCCAACCGTTCTAAGCAAATCGGTAAACCGCTTCTTCCTTGAATCAACCATCGAAACGAGCGCTAAGTACTCATATTCCCCTTGTGTCATATGACTGTCGTAGCTGTGACGGCTATGGTGGCCAGCCACCCGTGAACCTACGTGGCCGGCTGCCATTTCTGCCGAGCAGATCAGCATTTCCATCGTTGTCAGCAGCATCACCCAGCGTATTCGAGCTGCGTTGGGTTGGCAGTGTGCGCAGTCTTGTCCATTTCGTGGAGGGATCACCACATAAATGAAAAATGAGATAACCCCTTTAATTCGTTCGTCTCATTCTCCGTCGACTACTTGTCTCGTTTGAATTGTCACTGGCGATCCGCAGTGAAGATCTTGTGAAGACGCAAGTCCGAGCCGGTTGCGCGATCACGTCCGATCACCTGCGACATCATCGGGCACTTGCACCGCCATCCGCTATATCGGGCAGCGACAATCCGCCGGATATAGGCAGATGAGCTATTGGTTGTTCGTGAGCTCCGTGAGAACCACGACGCGAGGTGGCTGGTGGACCGACCGCGCGGACGAAGGTAACCGCAAGAAAAAGCACACGCCTCTCGGAACTCGCCGAATCCCGCCGCCAAGGGCTCCCGGCGGACTCACCCGGACCCTTGGCACGGTATCGGCCCTGCTTCGCTCAACCTCGCTGTGTTCCCCTGGGGCTCGTCAAAACGGAGCAAGAGAGAGACATCGCAGCAGAAATACAGTGAAACGTCGCAGACGACACCGATGAGGGGAAGTGGCGAAAAAATCCCAAAAAAAAAGAACACACGAAGAATTGTCATTGAAGACTATCGCGCGATGACGTTGGCAAGATACTGCAGCAACAACAGCAACGGCGGCGGCGGCTACTGCCGGTGCTATCCTGCCCGTTGAAGAGGAGGGTAGACCACGCTGCTGTAGTCTGAAGGCAGCCAGGCGGGCAGGGGTGATGCTGCTGACGATACAGATGGTCGGTTATACGGTGGATAATCGTGGCACACAGGATGATCTGCAAGATGAAAGGGGAGATGTTCAAAAAGATATCGCCACCACCAACACCAGCACCACCACCACTGTGAGTACTCTGGGCGAACGATGGGAGGATGGCCGCGGTGGCAAACCGGCGGAGGAAAGGAATCAGCTCATGAACTGTTGTGGCGACGGCGATTCTAGCCACGTTCCACATTTGACATTCACTAAACGATTGGAACAAACACAGGGACGACGTGCAATATAGCAATGAGATGACATTGAGATGAGGCGGCTGCCGCAACCGCGTGGATGCTGGTGGTGGGGATTCGTTCGCGGACGGGATTTGATGAAGGGTGGAAATATGAGACAGATGGGGTTAAGATGGACGAGAGACAGGAATCAGATTGAATTCAATGACTTGAGCCTCAGGGGTGTCAGGGAGAGAGAGACAGAGAGAGAGAGAGAGCCGGGGGTATTTGGTTATCCTCGTTGCCGGACTGAGGATCACAGGATTTTCCGATCGCCAATCCGACATAGAAGAAGATGCTATGTATCGTGGTTGTGCTGATCGACGCCGTCAAGCAGAAGGGGTGCGTTATGTCTACCGAAATTTGTAGATCACAACTCGCGGTTGACAGCACTCTAATATGGCTTCGCTACTACCCAGAAAGGCAGTATGCGAAATTATTACAATACAGAATATTCAATGATGGACAAGCTCCGGAGGAGTGCGGACCTGGAACCGGCGGGGGGGGGCGAACCGGATTTAACTGTCATTGGTGTGATGACTCTTAATTATTTTTGCTTCATCACCTATGCGTTTATGCTAATTGGCGAATTCGAAGGAAAGGAAGAAAAAGCTTGGCAGAGTACAGAACACCTCTTTCGTGATAGACTGTCCTGCAAATCCTGCCAAATCCTGCACAGGCACCAAATGTAATCGGTTAGGTGTTCTTCCTGCGGAAAGGTAAAAGTTCATTGACCCATCAACGGAAGTGCAATTTTTACAATGCTCAAGTTGTTTTATTATATGTCATCACCAGGTCGCTGGACTCGAACCTGCGCCCTCCATCGTTTTACAGCCGGAGACCCCGTTTTCCTGCTGTCCTGCCACATTGTCATACCACGCGGCTATCAAACACTCGTCCAAGTACTCAGGTGAACATTGACCCATTGAACTGTGTATTGTAATGCGTAAAACATATGCTTCCTTTGTACTGCTCACCCATACGTGTTTTGTTCCACAACTACACCTAATATACTCGTGTTATCGAGCACCCACACAGCTCGGTGAATTTCCAGAGATGCCACCGAACAGATGTCGCTCAGCTGTTGCATGCATGACAACGAAACAGGTTCAATCGAGGCGACCAAGCCGCTTCTGCCTGCAAAATAACCATACCCTACCCCGCCGACGTACTCATATATCCGTAAGCGTTTTGGCCGTAAACGTTTGCGATTGTCCATTCGTCTGTCTGCCTTTCGACGAGAGCTGATTCCATTCGCAATTTTTCGCGATTCCATTATTCCCCCCGGCCGCCGCCGCCACCGCCGCCGTTGGTGACGTTGTTCTT
The DNA here is from genome assembly GCA_019614645.1 of Stratiolaelaps scimitus. Taxonomy (NCBI): domain Eukaryota; kingdom Metazoa; phylum Arthropoda; class Arachnida; order Mesostigmata; family Laelapidae; genus Stratiolaelaps; species Stratiolaelaps scimitus. The sequence continues at coordinate 5,098,621 of JABWDB010000014.1, read as the reverse complement.
TTTTTTTGTCATCGTAACTGTTATCGATCTATGTTCGTTCGTTATATCTGTATTTCGCCTTCTCCGCTGTGTTGGCGTTGTTTTTTTTTGTGTTCGCCGTCTTCTCTTCACTGATTCATTTCGGGAGACTGACCCAACTGCGAGGAGCGTCTGGGGGAGATGGTTTACTCGAGCGTGCCCACATATATATATATATATATATATATATATGTACGTATGTATGTGAGGGTTGATAAATGAAGCAAGTCGTTAATCTTGATCTGGCCGCGTCGATTTGACAACACAAAGTCATTCATAATTTCTCTGAGCTGCTGCTGCTGCTGTTGCTGGCTTTCGGTGTATGTGTGTGTGTGTGTGGTGTGTGTTGGCTGCGTATACCTAGAGCAGCATCAGGCAGACTTGCAGGGCAGCAAGCAACTGTGGGCACACAGTTGCTTACCCGGTACAGCCGGGGCCGCTCACCGCTTACCTGTTCAGTCTGATACGAACGGCTCAAGGCAGCGCGGTGGGATCAAATCGATGCAGATCGACGGGGCGGCCAATTCGGTTTCGGCCGATTCCGCACCGTCGCTGCAACAACTATTATACTAGCGCGACAACGACGGCTACGTTCATATAGCGTACGGCCACTACACACATTCACATAGCGGCTGGCTATAGACAACAAAAAAAAATACCTCGATGGAGGTATTTACCGTGCCGTTCATCTAACGATACAATAATTACCCTGAGCGGGAATACTGTGAACTCGAGGCATACTCAAATGCAGAAGCGCGCAATGGGTTTGCGAATGACAACAACAACGACAACGATGACGTCGACAACAACAACAACAACCGGGCCGATTTTTGTTTTGACATCTGTAAAAAATACGCTTCCGCTGCAGTTCCTGTCGTTGGTCTGCCGTCGAGTCTGTACAGCTTCGTTTGTCGTAATGTTTGCTTATGCATTTAGGCAGATCTGGCGGCGCGGCGCCGACGGCTGGGAGGGGTTCAGCGTATTTCCACAATCGCTCACCTCGGGCCTCGATCTCCTCTGGCTCCTGTATCGGTGGCGGAGAATACTGGCAGTACACACACACACTGTGAATACGATACTGCGAATTTGTATCTCGACGCTGTGTGAGATGACATGAAGGACTGGCTCGGTGATATCAGATGATATATTCACGTGGTGCAGGCTGATTGTCGACAAGTGAATAATCGAGAATAGAAAGATGTTAATGTGTATCTTCGTGTGGAGGAGTGCTTGTCGCCTCATGTGTGTGACGACATTTCTTTTATCTCGAAATAGGCTTGCGTAGAGATTATGGCCAGTTTATGTGTGCCAGTTACAGTTGACGAGGGGGGTGGGGGACATATGTCGAAGTGCTTGACCACTCAGCAAGAAACTACCATGGTGTTGTGTCAGATGTGCTTGAACGATTCCAAAATGCAGAGAAACCACGCCGAAATGATAGAATATAATGATTTATCGACTGAGTCAACCTTCCGATCATCGAAAAGTACTACAATTAGTATATGGGTATAGAATTAGTATATATATATATATATATATATAAATAGTGCTGGGCACAAACTTAAGGCACCCCCTATATTTCAACAAATCGTTACAAGAAGCACACATTTGAGGGATTTATTCTGTATCAGATTAATGTACGTGTCAAATAACATACGCACCACAAACAACAGCGCATATAACGTCGCATGCAGCCAGCTACAATAAAATGTGTCAGCTTTCGGGTGTGTTAAAATGATAAGGCACCCTCAGTTACCGAGTGTTATCGAATAATTCGATTCTTATAATAATACAGTGCCGTTCCAAAATCGGCCTCGGTGCGTCAAACTCGGCTTTTCTTAAGAGTCGTTGCTTCGTACCGAGATCTGTACGGTCACCATGGCTCACAACACACATACAATATATATATATATATATATATGTATATATGCATGCACAGAGTGTCACATATGAGTATACGCTGAATGGAGTGTTGTCACGCACGTGAATGAAAGCCAACCGGGCACGTGGCTGTCGCAGCAGCAGCAGCTACCAGCGTCTCTGCCACCCGTAAAACTGATCTCATTTTACGATCAGCATTGCACTACGATCTCAGTCTGTACGGATGACCCGCTCCTGATCATACAGTGAGTACAATCCGCCGTGCTTTCTGGAGTGGAACTCTTCATTCAAGACACAAACAAACACACACCGAACACACGAACTCAAAGCCGACTCTTCGACTCTTCTTTGCCGGGCACTTTCAGCAACTATGCCCCCGCCCGGGGCGTGTTGTACAGTAGAGACTCGGTAATGGAGTGGCGGTAGGTACAAACTGTATTACAAATGATCGACTCGCGTGCTGACCCCCTCAGTGCGGTGGGGACAAACACTTCGGCAACCTCAACCGGGTTACGTGAGACTTCGGTTGGCCGCGCTCGCATCCTTCATTCGAGTGCCGAGCGGCTGTAGACGACCTGGTGGCCGTGTGCTCCGGCGATTTGCTCAAATCAGACATGTTTCTTGTACGACGCGCACGCGCACTCTACACAGGAACGTATAGCAAGCAGAGGCGTATTTCAAATAAATAATACGAATATATATATATATATATATATATATATATATATATATATATATATATATATATATATATATATATATATATATATACATGGTACATTTGTACGCATTACGAAGACGATGAGCAACGATTCACGCGGGACGAGAATCGTTGAGGGGCGAAAATTGCCTTCACTGCCTCGAGACGAACTATTGAAGTTTTGCTAGGGCTACTGAGGTCGCGACCGGGCCTGGTGGCAGGGCCAGGTCGGGCACACTTTCGTATACGACGACACTTCGTCCTCACTTGCGCGACCCGGCACCACCGGTTGCCCCAAACAACAACAAGATCAGATGACTTTAGCATATCTCTCCCTCTCCTCGTTCTCTTTGAGACAATTGGATGAATGAATAGTTCTCTTCTTCGTAGTAGAACGGATGACCGAATCCAGATGTGATTTCTACGCTCGTTGCCAGCTTTTGACTACGTGGGACACGCGACCTTCGAGAGATGTCGGTTCGCTGTCACTGAAGCGTCAATCGTGGTCCGTTAAATTGAGCTTGAAAAAGAGCTCGTCAATGAGGATCCAACAACAGGATATGGACAGTCGGCCGTGGACGCTTGTAGAAACATCGAGCTAATGTGCCACATTCAAATGTGCTAATCGAATCGTGGTCACCACTTGATTCCAGTAATCAATTGTCTTTGCCCGGCGAAATGAGGTACGCTCATGTTGTGGGCTGGCACATTTCGCTTCGAAATTAGTAGTTGGGTAACCATCAAGTTTATTGAAAGATGCTAGTCGATAGTGTCAGCACCGTTACTGGCTTGTATAGGTTTCTCTCAGGCTTGTCCCCCTTCTGATGACAAATTTCGCACGGGCCTACGCGTTGGTACCGATCTATTTTTCTCAATTTAAACTAAAAAAACAAAGCTTATCTTAACAAAGCATCGTTACCTTGCGCCGGACCCGCAACAGAGGTAAAGGTTTAATAGTTTATTGAAGGAGCTGCAATTTTACCGAGGGGGGGGGGTAGAGTATATCAAGCAGAGTCTGCTTCCTTGCCAATACCGTGGGCATCATACTTCGCATGATGGTATCGCGGTCAGTGGACATAATCGATGCGATGCCGTGATCCGTGCGACACTCATTACCAATGAGTCTATCCCTTATTGCCGCCACCGTAATCCGCTATTCATCGTGCTTTCCACTTCACTGATGCCGTTCAGTTATTAACACTGACACGTTCCCAAGGGACGGCACGCCGTGCGTATGTATATATATATATATATATATATATATTACGCACGGACAGATACGGGATGATCTATTCGACAAATGCGGATGCAAAACTCATTTATCCAAGTTCGCATTAAGTACGCATTTGTAAAACGGGGCAAGAGAACAAGCGGGAAAAAAATCTCCCAGGAGAATACGGAGCAAAATGAGAAACATTTCTGAAGATTCCGTCGCCGCGTACAAACGCGCGCACATCCTACTTCACCTCCCCGCGTTGACGCCGCCATCACCGCTGCCGGCGCGTCCTCGCTTAGCGGCTGACGACGGCTGCCGCCGGTGGCGGCCGGGAGATGAATCGGCCCTTTGGGCACTCACGACTTCGTTTAAGAAATAATATCGATACCCCCCATGCGATCGGCGTTGTCGGACGTATTTTCCGTGTGTTTCTTGCCGGCTCTCTCTCTCTATCTCATTCTTTCTGACTGTCTAACTGACTGTCCTGCCTTGCACAGCCTTTAAGGCAAAATCCTGTTTTCAGATCGTCGAGTTACTCGCTTTCATGCGTGTTGCCTGCGACGGCTGAATTCGCTCATGGGACTGGCCGCAAACCGCAGAACACCGCTATTCCATTATCATTATCCAGCTGCTCATATACGACTGTAACTTTGCCGCGAATATCGTCATCGATCGACGTCGTCACAATATTCCGTAATATTCCTAAATCCAGTGAAGCGAAGGACGAAAAGGCGCAAGATTGTCTCCGATCAGGATAGACCGCCATGTTACTTATCATCTGGACGGCGAACGAGTAAAAAAAATAACACGATTTTAATGTTGACACTAGTGGTGGCTTCCTTTCGTCGGCTGGCTAATGGCAATTAACTTAATTGGTCGGGATAATTACTGTCACACGTTTTGTGCTCGATATTCGTCCGAGCGAACTCTCGACTCGTGCGGCGCAGTAATGTAACAACGGCGACCGCGGCCGCTGCTATCATTACTACTATACAACTACAACTATAGTCACTGCGAGGCAGCTAAGGCCCATCTCTCGTCCAAGTCTCTGTGATCTCTCTCTCTCGGTTCCTCGCTCTCTATCATTTTACAGACTTATATATATATATATGTTACTGTTGTGCATATACAACAACGAACAGCGTATATTCTCTATGCATGTACACATGTGGGTAAAACAGTAACAGGTCGATGATGCCGGGGTATCCTTGGCCGGCTGGCGTAAGTCTATGTATCTGTGAGTTTGTCCTGTCTGACGCAGGACACGCGACTCGATTGCAGCTTTGTGGTGTATTTTTTCTTATTGTATACACTATGTATACCACACACACACATACACATATATATATATATATATATATATATACAGCCGCAGACATGTCCGCACACAGAAACATAATTATGTATGATATGTATTAGCAAAGCTGCGAGATATTCGGATGAAGAATTGTACAATCAACTAAATAGGATACGGTCGTAATTTGTTTTTCGGTTTGAGTGAGTCGAGGAGGGTGCTGTTATTATTGTCATTACCATTTTTTGATTATTAGGATTATTATTAATATTATTACATTGGTTTCTAATAGCAAGCATATTTTAGTTCACATAAATCAATAGCGGAAGGACAATCGAATATTTATAGCAATCAATTTTTTAAGTACTTATTAGATTAATCGTTCCGTTGGATTCTGTCCAAAATTCATGCCTAAGAGAACGAGTGTGATAATTACTCGTATTTATACTCCCATTGCATGAGGTGTCTGAAAGCAAAAACTTAGTCAAGCTATGCGAACAAAGCTTGTTGCTGGTTTTAGACACGTTCACCACTATATATGTATATATATATATTGCATACTGCCACTAACGAACATGTCAATGATACTGTTTGCTATGTTTGCAGGTCGAACTCTGAGTAATCCGACGCTTGAAAGCAGCCAATCGGCAGCACCGTTCCTCACAGACACAAAATAGGTTCTGGTCACCTCAAAAACAAATCATTCCTATCCTAGTTGCTACAAAAGCTGTCAGATGTGCTTTTACACAACGTCGTCTCCCACTCGAAGACATGTGGAATTAGTAACATTGTAACACATTGTTGAAACATATAATCCCCGAAAGCTTTCTTATGTGACGCCCAAGAGAAGCGCCCTCGGTTGAAAGCGGCGGCCATCAAACCACGATCGCCATTGCCCGTGCAGTGTAAGGCAGCGCAGAGTGGTAAGTCCTGCGCCACGATGGAGCGGGCTATCTTACCATCGTCGACGACAAACTCCAGCTTCATAGCCTGTGATCATACTGTGATTCTAAATGTAAATAGTCAGCCATTTAATTCTATGAGTATAAATAAATTAGCTCTGTTGTTTATGTACAATGGTTCCCCACTCTTGTGTGGAAACGTAAACGTCACGATCGACGCTTTGAGCAGTTTGAGCTTCGGGCCGGCTGCCATCCAGCTGTATATTGGCTCACTCTCGAGCTCGTTCGCGTCGGGTATCGTCCGGGTACCGCGTTTGTCCTATTGGGCCTCCCTCCCCCGAGGTCATTTCGTTCCTTTAGCGCTTGCCGGCGCCCGATTTCTCTGTGCTATGTCTATGTCTGCTCTGCCGGGCTGTTGTCCGATACCACGCCAGTTCTAGTCTCTCTCTCTCTCTCTTGTCAATCGGTTCCCCCAGCATTCCCGAGTTGCTTTTCAGAGTTTGATAGCGGCCGCAGCGGCGGCAGCAGCAGCAGCTTAGCGGCGCGTCGAGTGGCAGTCAGTGAACCGCCGTCGCCGGAGCATCCAAAGTCGACACACAGAACTCAGTGATAATCAGCCCGGCTTGCTTTTGTTTACTGTTTGAGATGCCGGAGGCAGGCGAGCTGCTGCTGCTGCTGCTCGTGGAGTGTTGGTTTACGTGTGTGTGTGTGTGTGAGTCATTTAAAGCGACGTCGGCGGCTCGATTGGGCTGGATCGGATCGGCGGGACGAGTCAAGGCGAGGGCGTAGAGCATCGTGTGACAGCAGCGATCCTGCCCGTGGAACGCTCCGTACTGTTGCTGCACAAGAAAGATGAGAGCGATTTAATTTGGGGGAACAACTACCACCACCACGGCCAACAGCAGCCGCAGCAGCAGCAATAGCGTTCACTGCCGTTGTCCTATGGATTTCTGCTTGAGAGGCTGTTATTTGCCGCTCGTAGGCAACAGGGAGATTTCCTTTAAACGGTGCAGCCGTCTCCCTGCCCTTTTTCTGCGGTTAACCCATTTGTGCTGGGCCGACTGCGAGGTCGCCTGTGCCGTTCTCACGGGCAACGTCGCTGTGTCCGCAATATGCAACAATAGCCAAGGCAAAAGCCTGCCGGACAGCCAGACGCTGTCCAAGCGACTGTCTAGCCGCTATGGTGGACTATACCATCGCTAGTTTTGTTTTATTCGGCACGATTATTTTGCCCTATTGCCCGAGATCTCGATTGCTACGAGTGTACGAGCATCGTCCATCGACCACTGCTGATGTTTAGCCAGCAGCAGCGTCACCACTTTTACCGGATAGACGAAGCGGACCTAAAGCAGTGATAACGTATGTTCTACGGGACCTGAGCGATCGTCGCACGACGGACAATAGCTGCTGCAGCTGCTGCTGGTTCATTGGCATGCAAAAGATGTTCCCTGTCTCGTCGTGCAATCTAGTGTCTGTCAAGCCTGGTACTTACTTAGGGAAAATTCACTGACTTCACCGAATCACGCTCGGTCTGGCTCATTCAATCACAGCACAAAGTGATCACACCAGCGTCCGCAAACCTGCCCCGAATACACTCCGAACCGGTTGATATTCAAATCAAGGCGAGAATCTCAATCATAGATGGCGGAAGGCTGGTGTGCAATCCAAACGATTGCTGTTGACATATATTATACAATAGAATGAGAGCAGTCGGCCCATGTGTAGGTGATACACTGTACGTGGCCACCATTGCCTCTAGGAGTCTCATTGTGGAGCTTCGGTATTTATTGTGTTGCTTAAATCATTCACCATCCGCGTTGTCTCTCAAATCACCGATCTGTCTTGATCGTAAAAATACAGACAGTGAATGACTTCTAGACGTAACCAGATGTTATTTAATTTCGATTATACAATACTGCGTATATTTTCGATATTTCTTCGATTGCGACTCGTCACAACTGCGGTGCTGGTGGACCCCGTTATATTCTTTAGAATCTTTCAACTTTGAACACTGTTATCTCTATACGCGCACGACGATAATGGCGGAGAAAAAAGCTGCATTTCTAGCGCACAACGTAGACAACGTTGACCCGTTCGGAAGTGCGCTACGCAACCTAATGCAATTTAGATTAACGACATCAAGGATCGGCTATTTTCTATATCGTTATTTGAAGATAGGCACTAATAGACGAATGGTCATCGAACGTCGTTGAATCCCTGATAGATTTGCTCCTGTGAGCATGACAATCTATTATGCATATATATATATATATATATATATATATATACATGTTATACTAGCTGAGTCTTCAGTCTTCACCAAACCTTATTATCGTCAATCGATGGGCACGTCCACTTGACGCCACCGTGTGCCCACCTGTCTGATACAAGCTGAGGCCACCACACGAACAACAATGATGAATCGGCGAGGTCGATTTGAAATTACCCCCTTTTTTTGCTATCGAAACCCTTCGAAAACCCCACTGAAGAAGAAATGAAGATTATCGTAGTATTGTTGCTGCTGACATTGTTGATGATGAACAGACTGATGTATTTGCGATTGACACGGGTCGTGCCTATCAGCGTTATTGCAGTTTTGCATGAGAAGTGAACAACGACAACGCAATAAGCCTTCCACAAATAGGCCTATGAACGGAATCGTCTTGGCGCTGACCGGTCAATTTCGTTAACAATAATAATAATGTCGTCGATAAATTTTTCCAGAGTTCATGCTGCAGCACGCGCGGCCGTGTATCTCATGAGTGGATCGATGTCCTGCCGGATGACGAAGAAACTCAGATCGGCAGAAGCAGATCTCGAGAGAGAGAGACGGACAGAGAGAGCGAGCGAGAGCGAATGATGACCGCTACGGCAACGCAACGAGACTCATCCCGCAGCTATCCGGTGATGAGCGGCCCTGCGCGCCATTAGTGGTCAGTAAATTTTATAGCCGAGCGCTTTTCGGCGACTTTTATGATCTGTGTTCATAAAATCAACGGTTCGCCGCGTTCGGCTGCGAGTAGCTGCGCACGGCAGATAGAACCGCGTTTCAATCGCGTCATTGTTGAAACGCGACAGGATCGCCCGTGGGATGCTCGTTTTGCGGTGGGTGGACGAGCGCCAGAAGGAAGAAACGCAAAGATAGATAGCGAGGAAATTTCAGAGGTAACTCGCTGCCAGTGCCTCTGCACTCTCTCTCTCTCTCTCTCTCTCTCTCTCTTTCTCTATATATATATATATATATATATATATATCTATATATCTGTCCGCTAACTCGTTCTTCGTTCACGAGCGTCCCCAATCTGCGTGTCCTGCCAGCTACCCACCTCGATATCGTCAAAGGCCGCCGCTCCGCCTGTCATCGCTGGGTCGTCGCCTCCGTCGTCAAAAGCTTCATCGCCACCGAGCGCTTCAGTGGCCGCCCCAGCAGCCATGCGGACGCTGCGGCTGACAGGCATGATGCTCACGATTTGCTAAAGTGTCGGATTTAGAAGGACGATAAAGAGAAATTCGGAGAGAGAAAGAGAGAGAGGGCAGGAGGACGGGGATTGGAATAAAGGGTAGGGGAATAAAGAAGATAAAGATGATGATAATGAAGAAAAAGAAGAAGAAGAACAAATGCGATAGAAAATCAAGAAGGAGAGCGGTCACTATAATGCCCGCGTCTGGCTATGCTATTCGTATGAATGTAATGCCATTGCACTAGAGTCGTCTGGCGGACGACGCTGCATCGGGGACCCGTCGCCGCCACCACCACCACCGCCGTGTATGCGGTCCGACTGCGGCTGTACAATGTGAGTGTGTGTACCTGACGGGAGCGATTATGATGTGACGACATTTGCACGCGGTCCAGCGCGCGCGCGACCGCTTGCAGGAAGATGCGAGTGAGCATTTTCGACGCGGCAGCTCTACACGAAGGACGTAGGTGTTTGTCGGACTGCCGAGCTCAGAAAGTCGTCATCGTCGCCGCCGCCGCTGCGGCCGGAAGGCCGCAAAGTTGAGAATCTGCTCCACCAAACGACCAATTGTTTAAGCTTGCCACAACTACCGCCGACACGGTTTCAGTCCGAACACCTGCAGAAGCCGCCGGCACCGCGCGGCCAGGCGCTGTCTGTTCGGACGACGTCAGATACGCGGTCGGTCGGTCGGCCGTTCGCGCTCGCGATCCTGTGGCGGATGAACTCATCGCAGCCAATCAGTCAATGAATCTGTAGTCAGCGAGCAGCGAGAATCACTGAGCGATTCGCGTAGAAGGAGGAGAACGCCTGCCTCAGCATGAGTGGGTTATCATGGGCAACGACACCGGGCCGCGGCAACCCTTTTCAACGTTCGGAAATTTTGATGGGCACAAGGGATGAGCTGGACATATGCTAACGCCTGTTGAAGAGCGGGCGGGATCAGGAACGGCCGCAAATGATGGTGACAATGGCCTGTTCTGCTACTTCAGACGTTGTTCCATCCGACTCCGAGACAGAACGATGCCTATGAGGTGATGAAAGTGAGGAACGACTTACTTCTATCTGGAAGATGAGCAAGTGGCCACGTGTTATCGAAGGTGGGCGATCGGTCTCACGACTTCAGGCGATTCGTTGCTATGACTGAAGTTTTGGGATAACGTCGTTAGATCTAGATAGAAGGTAAAGCTTTATTGATTTATTAAAGGAACTGCAAAAAGAAGATGGATTATACAGTGAGAGTGGAGCGGCGTTAAAGTTTTACCTATCGACAGAAGCGTTTATGGCTTTCCGGACAACGAACATTTTCAATATCGGACGAACTCGAATGAAAGCTAATGATTGCTGTGATTTAGCAAACAAATCCATTTAAACTATAGTAAACAGATCCATGTTAAGCAATGAGTCATCTCCATGGTAGCACGACAACGTAGCTTTATATGATTGTTCAGTGATTTCAAGTAACGTGTACTGAAAATATGGTGACGATGCAAAAATGTCTGATATTTATGCTTATTTAGAGACTCTCCCCTCCAAATGGCATAGACGTAACGTCGAGTATCGATCATGTAGTTAAGAAACTCGAATAGTAATCCTACACATGTAGCTATCAATCGCCAAACGAGGGATAATCAACTGCCAGCACTACTTACTTCAATTGTTTCAATGGCTGACATCAGAATGTCTCGGGACGTATACCTAATATAATGGCATTCTCGAAACAACAATGGTAGCCGGCGATCGAGCAAACGCCACAAATTACAAATAAAATATGTTCCAAGTTTTCCGTTGCATACTTTGTATACGTTTTGTATCGCGCATAAACGAATCTTTGAATAGTTAATTTCTTTCTAAGAGGTATGTCAGCTCGGCCGACAATAGGATACCGTGTATACTAGAAATGCGTGCATTAATCACAAAACAGCACCAATGAAATTCAATGTACACAATGCTCACAGAGTACAAAGAAAGTATGATGTCATTGATTCGGAGAGCACTTCTTACAGGATTGACCATCCGCGCTTCGTTGGCCGCCTCTGTCTGAGAAGGCAGCGACCTTTCGAATCACAACAAAGTTGATTCCGGGCGAACCAACCACGCGAATCTCAGAACGGATCGTATCATTTCCGCACGTTCCTTCCACATGATTAGTTCCAACGGTTATAACGGCGAAGTACACCGTTGCTTGATGGCTTGAGAACGCTCCCGAGCTGTTCAGCATGCAAACAAGTTCTGTCACCTTAATTGCTCACGAATGGGACGAAGATGTTTTGCAGCCAAATATATGATATTATAGTGGCCACACAGCCCGAGTGTCACCTCACGTTGAAATGGTTCATCGTTCGCATTACGGCCATTTATCTTGTGCAATATTAGTGGCGCGTTTTATCTACGCGGCATCCTTCACCACCCCATGAACCGAACGCCGAAGCAGTCATAATTCACACGCCTAAGCGGCATTGCTATTGAACGCTCGCGTATGCACAATAGATATGATGCATAGAGCGCTATAATACACCACAACTTGATCTCGACCACCACAATCAGATCGATATAAATTTCTGTGCAGGTATATATATATATGTATATATATATTTAACGGCTATCTTTTCCTCCCTGCCTATCATTAATCAGCGAATTAATCGTCTACATATTAATATTAATAATGATTTTGTAATGGATAATATGAACAACCCCATCAGCACTGAAATGCATTTAGCCCAGATGATCTACGTGGTGGCCGATTGTCAGTGACGGGGCCGTATCGGAATAGGGTGACGCGGGAGGAAGTAAGCACCCTATCAAAAGGAAGACAAGGAAGCAGCAGCAAGATGGAAAAACCTTCATCGTATCATCATAATTTTATAACGCCAACGAGTGCCAAAAAAGAGAGCGCGAAATCTTAGCTGATTTGCATGAAATTTAAGCCAGATAAGAGGCATCGTAAGGGTATTAATGATGAGCCGGCCCTTTTTTAACAACACCACGCCCTTTGGACGACGAGAATTGTGTGTTAAGCCGAATCGACTTTTAATAACGAGACGAGAGGGCCTATCCCAATTCACAGACAGAGAGAGAGGGAGAGAGAAGAACTACTACGATGATGTAGTCGAGGACGCGGCGGCTACAATATGAGACAAATCTTTGACAGAAAACTATTTAGCGATCGGCCGCGAATAATAGATGTTCGAACAGACACGAGAGCTGAGAGACGACGGATACCGTTTATCGCACGCATTTTAAATTTTACCAAAATTAAACTCGTAAATAACTATATATATATATATATATATATATATATATAGAGTACAACTGTAATCTCGTGATCTGATGTATCGCAAGCCCATATATATATATATATATATATATATACATATATGTCAAGGCTTGCGATACATCAGGTGACGAGATTACAGTTGGTACTACATAATGAAAATATCGACCGCTGGAATAGTTGAAGAACGTTAATTCTTGCGTTTTGTTTATGGACACAATTGCCAAGATGAGAGCAATAGTTCCGCGGTATAGTACCCGGATGAATGAGTATACGATACATGTGCTATATTTATTTATCTAGTTCGGCGTAATTCGTTTAGATTCGGGGCACCGATAGTCAACGCTGGCTTCGCAGTATTTTTTTCGCTCGACCGTAAACGAATCTCATCCATTCATGATCGAGTCAATAGTACCTTGTCGATTAATGTGTTGATGTATCAAACCTTTAACGGTGACTGGCCTACGAGCATCTTAATTGCCTAACCAATCAACTTTCAGGATCTCGGTGAGGCTTAGTCAGGACCTTTGAACAAGAGGCGAGAATATAAACCAGGAATGCAACCAACTGCTGGGCTTCAACGGCCTCGGGGAGAGAGATGCTCTTTGCGCAACGGATAGTGGAATCGTTCGCGGAATCGTAGAGTTTCTTTCAAACCCCCCATACCATACCACATCAACAGACTTCAGTTCGTGTCAGAACGACTTCGGAACCCACAGCGATTGAGTTCCACAGCTCATCGTTCTTGGCGGTTTCTTGGATTTCGTCAGGCAGTCTCATTATCCGAAGAATATTCGAACAGATCAAGAAGCTCCGGGAAACCGAGCAATGATCGGAAGACGTTCACGTAGCCTTTAAATCCGTTGGAGATACTACCGATAGCGGGTAGAAAAGGTACACCGAGATCTGTTCTAGAGAAAGTAATAGTTACCCCATTGTACCATGTATATATATATATATATATACGTGTATGTTTATATATATATATATATATATTTGTTTCGTACAATTTTAGCAAAGGTTAACTTATGTACTTTTGCTGTACCATATCGCTTCTACAGGTAAAGCTAGATTATTGATATCCTTTGAGGTTTACTTAGGAAGGAAAAACGCGGATTCCTTCTTTTCAACATCGCATTGACCTTGTTTGCACAATCGTCAGTGTTGGCAGAGAGTCGCTGCAAATTGATTTTCTGATAATGAAGAACACCGATCGCCTCTGAAACAGTCGACGAACGAAGTTGGCCTAAGGACACGGGTCGGCCAATGGGAGACCAGAAGCAGCCCCTGGACGGTCAATTTTTCATCGTGAAATTGGATGAGCAACAACAGCATTCACTTTAGCTAACAGGATGAGATTTGTACGGGCGGTTCGCAATCAACAGCCGTGTACCATTTGAAACAAATATGTATGTTAGGAATGCACTTAACCGCAATCCTGATGCTGAGGCTGATATGCGTACGTCAAGGGAAGGCAACGTGGCCCGGCGACCATTTACGTGGAGATACATACATTCGCCCATTCGAATCGATCGGACTCTGGTTTATTGCAGTAGTTCGGGCCGGATTACCCATGTGGGACAGAACATGAAACTGTGCTTGGTAGGTATTTTGAAATTACCACTGTCTTTGTATGTCAAGATTAGATTAATGATTAAATGGAAGAAAATAAATGTTATCGAAAAATCGTTTCGCATATGTATGTATGAGATCGACCGGTTAGAATCTCGAAAATCAATCTCTGAATCCATCTATTATTATTCAGCCTGAATCGTCAGATGATGACAGCAGTAAATCGTTGAGCAGTCGCTGGGTAGACAGATCTAACACAACGAAATTCGAGGGCAGCTTGCCCACATTGGAAAATCAATACTGTACTGTATTACTATCAATGCAAGCACATATGTATCAGATGATGTAGTGGGCGGCAGCATTTTTATTTTTTGAACAAAAAACAAAATCCCCCAATTCGAGCAAAGCACTTTTTTCGTTCGTTTAAACATTTGTCTTCGATTGTCATTGTAGAGTGCTGCTTTTTGGCAGCAAGTTCGAACAAGCTGATCTTCACATGCACAATACTTGATCGGAGCGGCGGTTCAATTATCGCTCATTTCACGTGACAACGTCGTCGGTTGAAGCGCTGTTAGCCAGTGAACGGCCACTGCCGTGTTTCGTTGGAAACCTCTTTTGATCCAGCTCGAATCTCACACATGCGCTGCGAACGATTGGAGAGACTCAATAGGCCTGTATAGATTCTCAATATGCGCTACCGACATACGCGTCGTCATTATCTAGCGGGCTCCCCCCTCTCTCTCAATAAAAGGACACAAACAAATTGATAACATGTAGCGATAAATATATGCGATTCTCCAATTTGCCATTTCGTACCTACTCCAGCTGTTCTCAGGTTACTGTCTTCCCATGGCCCGCAGACAATGACGGTGACGACGAAAAGCATTCGCCTCGCTATCGAAACCGATTCGATAACAAACGCCTAGACGACGTGAGAAAACGGACCTTTCAATGGAACGATGGACCGACCGACGGCGAAGGACGATATTGAATGGCGTTGAAAAAAGACCAGCTTCAGCCGTCGTGGTTTGTTCCTTCTGCGACCACGGCTGCTGCTGCTGCTGCAGTTGAAAGCGTCGGCGGCGGCGCCGGCAGCCGCAGAACTGAATCGGCGTCCGAGTGTTTCACGCTACTAGATTCATTGAATGTAGATGGCATTGGGCGGAAGTGTGCTTGTGGTGTTACGCATTGTATTCGCGGCGGGGGGATTCGGCCGTTCGGCTGATGAAGCCGAACAAGAGCCACGCGGGGAGCGTACAGAATTTCGGTAATGACGTCGATGTGATGAGAGGAAAATTCGCGGAACGTTGAGTAAATGTAGAGGGGGATAACTTTGCACGGGATAATTTCAAAGTGGAAAAATGACGAAGGATGCGAGAATACAACGGAAGGGAAACTCCAATCACGTTCCTAGTAAGTATTGCGAATGGTGAAGGTAAAGATAAAGCCTTATTGGTTTATTAAAGGAGCTGCAATTTCGCAATGCTTTTGCCCTCATATATGTCCTCATCGCGCAGCGGGACTCGAACCGCAGAGGTAGTTTTGTACTCAAAAAAACAAGTGGAGTTTATTATTCGAAGACAGAAATTTACAAGGGGTTAATAATAACCACTATGTTAACGCAAAACAACAGATCTCATGCTAATATAAATGGTGAATAGAAGCATCCTCCGAAGGTCCGCACTGAAGTGAATATAGTTTTCTGTGAAGCCCTGCCCTGTGTTCCTCTTGAACGTGCAATATACTCATAGACTGAAGACATTCTTTCCCATACGACTCGAGATCACTGCAGATCAGCTACTGGGCCATCGGTCTCCGATCGAATCTAAGGATTTGTCACCAGATTCTCAGATCACAGGCAATGGCCGACGATCGCCAGTTTTCTGGTACTTCATACCTGGAAGACCTTGACATCAACAAGGCATCGACTCCACGGGCCGAACATTAACGTCGAAAGTTATACAATTATAATTAATTCATTATACACTCATGAATGCTACTATATTTATTAACAATAAAAGCAAGTTTCAAGTTTCAAAAATCAAGTTTATTTTCGGAACTGCAATATAATACTCTTTAGTTCTCGATAAAATATAAAAATAATTGTATTACATGAATCATTGTCGTGCACAATAACAATAATAATGATAACAGTAATACTAATATAAACTGCTTTCGAAAGCTGCGCGAAGATAACCAGGCCGTCAAGGGTTCCGACAAGCCGGGTTCGTAGTGAACTATCACCAGAAAAAAAAATCATCTTTGACGATTATTTGCCAATCAGCTGAGAGTCCACAATATCATTGCATGTCTGCTCGTAATATATAGTCGAAACAATTTTAATTGCGCCACGGACAGTAAGGAATTACTATGGAGGAATTTACGTTGAAAAGTTTCACCTTTAGAGCATAATACCCTGTTGTCAGTATCGAGTGGACCGAGCCCGGTGGCGTAGGTGCACGGGTTCTATCCCCCACCGTTGCAGATTTGCATTTAAAGGGGTTGCCCGTCTTACGAAACGCAATACGGAAAGCCGTTCTACCATGGACATTAAACGTTGGCTGTCGGCCAACCCGGAAAATTGATTAGTATTGACTGGACGTCGATTTGAATGCTACATATATATATATATATGGGGCATAGAAAAAAAGATAGAAATTATTCACGTTTGGTATGGAGATCCTGTTCGAGCCCGAGCAGCTGAGGATATTAAGGAACTTTGTTCCAGCTGCTATGAACGGGCTCCTTTACGGACGACTGGCCTGCCCCACATGAAATTTAGGTGTCCACGAAGTTACCACTGTCACCGTATGCTGGCTACATCGAGATTCACGCTAACGGCCCGGAAACAAGCACCGTGCAAGGGTATTGCTCCTATAAACCTTGCGCCTGTGTTGTACTTACTGCCATCTAGGCCGTATCGTAGCTCGCACACCTTGCAGATGATGGCAGATCAAAGGTTGATCACTAGGATATAGCAACTGTCCCAGCGGAGGGCATCCCCAGAACGGTTCGAGGCTATCCACCCATCCATCGAGCGGCGATGGCGAGGGCACTTTTAACTCGTTCGACCTACTTAAAAATGGTCGCGTCAGGCGGGCGGTCGACAAGCCGACAATAGCCACGGGCAGCCGTTGTGAACCATCCGCGTGAACCATACTTCTTTGAAAATGCACAAAGCTAATACGGATAATTTAGATACACTTAACCCGCACATACACACACACGCCCTCAAACACACAAGCCAATCTTACCCATTAGAAGCCTAACTCGATACTAGAATTTCTCACTATATATATATATACATATATATATATATATATATATATAGGCTCGTGTATATTCATTTGAATAGCTATAAGAAACCCTACCGATGCGACATTTCACCGACACTGCTAACAACCTTGGAATGCTTTACTCGAGACCGCCGGTCGCAGATGCCACTACTCATAACAGCTAACGTTGCAGCTAACATCGCCATATCTTCTGGCTAATGAACGCCATCCCAGCGTATTCAGTTTAAGATACAGAAACTTCTACTTTGTTGCACCTATCGGACGCTTCACTCCTTGTGCTCACTGCTTACAATCAATACAATCCCCTTGCACCTGTGAACTATATTTCCATGTTCTTCTCTCTGTTCTCGGTCGCCTGCCGCATCGCTTGCAGTGGTCGCTCGGTGACACCAGTGTTCAGTGTTTCCAGCTCCGGCCGGGACGACACTGGTCATCATCGTTCGACAATACGGAATAGGCCCTTTCGAGAGCACCGTGAGTTTGGCAATACTCTTGCCGCCTCCGCTTCCGCCGCCGCTACCACCGCATGTTGCCAAGAATTCTTGCGCTGATTGAAAATGGCAGCGCCAACGATCGCGGCGGCGGCGGCGGTGGTCTCTGTCCCGATAGTGGTGTATTCTGCCGACGGCCGCTGTTACCGGCGTGGTCTCTTACACTCTACGGCCACTGCGATTAGTGGAGTCGAGATCTTGTCACTCAATCAGTTCTCGTTCCGTTTGTGAACGCCTCGTTCGTTCTGTTTGTTAATCTGTATACGTGTGTGTGTGTTTATATCTGTCCACTGAAGATGTGTGGGAGCATATATATATATATATATATACATGTATATCTATATCTGTTTTCGCATGTATCCATCGGCAGACACTTGTGCGAGATGCGACATCGCGCCTCCAGCTGGCGGACGACCCTCATCATATTTAGGTGATGCGGCTTGGCGGCCATCTATGCCGGTACCGCCGACATTTCGCTCGCCGGCCCGCCGACGGCGGGTGCTCGACGGGGTTTGGAGGCAAGGAGGGGTTATCGAGTTCGTCAACGAGTTATGGCTACGACACAACACTCATAACGGTGGCCGGCCACCATCCGCGCACGCACAGTCTGGCTGCTCTCTGCTCCCGCCTCGGTGACTACGTCGATGTGGGTATGCGTGTGTGGAAAACACTTATTTCATCTGAGGCTACAAGGTAGGCTAGGCCGACGTAGAGGGTCGGTGAAATCAATCGCCAACGCCGCAATCATCAACTGAATCGAATTCAATTGTGTAGTATCATCGTAATGCCAACAATCTCATAGGGGATGACAGCACTTAGAATAGTCGTGGTATCGCAATGGCTAGCGCCATCGGCATACCGCCAATCCCCACAAAGAAACGACCGAGCTCAGAGTAGTGACAGACTTTGGCGTCAATGAGGAGCCGATCGCTCGCAGAGACGGCCCGGGGGAAGCGTGGCTTGAGTAGGGGTAGATCCGTCATTTTCGAGGATTTTTACGAGGCGTCTCTCTGTCTATTGATTTGCTTGTTTGTAACGTTGTTCATTTGTTTGTTTCTCTGTTAGTTAGTTAGTTTCTTGTGTCTGTTTGTGTGTGTGTGTGAGCAAGTAAGCTTATCATGGGTCTATAGGTTTATAGTTGCCGACGAGGTTTGCATCCAAGCGGGTGCTGGCACCTGAACATCTCAGGGAATAGTGAGAGGTTAAGAGGAGGCTCAGGAGGCGATGGAGTGTTTTCTTTCGAGAGTAAAGAAAAGGAATATATAAAAATAATGAACATAGCGAATAGAAGAACAGTAGCGTACTTCAGCGAAAGGACACCGCCTGTGGGCTCCTGTGAATGCGAAGGTGTGCTCTGTTATGATGGATGAAGCATACTATAATATTAGATTATTGTTATAATCTCGATTTTTCTCAATTAAGTTACAGATATTAGCTTCTATTGATTGTTACTCTTATGCGATTATGAGCGTATGTTTAAATACCGGAAATGTCCATATATATATATACTGCCAACAAACTTAAGTTAATTCATTACATCATTTCAGTAGACAAGCGCTCCAGTTTTAGTTGGTCCCAGGCCGACATAGCGTACGGATGAATGGGTATTTTATTAATTATGTTTCATTTTTTTTTTGTAATCCTGTCCACTGAGCTTTACTCACTGCCTGTTTTTATTTACGCACGCTGACATTTTGAATCTGTCACTGGTAGAGCGAGATGTTAGTTTACGGTTTAAGCAACGACATCATTTGCTCGTTGGAGGAGGTGGCTGAGATGGCGGTGCTGTGCGAGAGTCGGTGTTACCCGCACAGCGACGAGATCGCAACGTGGTTCTGTAGAGGGATGTTCGTCACGAGATTGAGCAGGTGCTGATCCGGTCGAACGGAGATGGCGGTAACGACAACATCGATTGAACACTGTGACACTGAATGGTGCTGTGTTTAGTCACCCGATGAACGGCCATCAACACCGAGACCGCAACAGCTAAGCATAGAGCGGAGACAGAGAGAGAGAGACTGTAATCAGTTGTTTGGTAGGGGATGGCGGAGATGATGTAAGTTCGTTTTGTCTCAAATTCTCCGGATTTCGATCTGCACAAAATCTTGTTCAATAGAATCCAGTGGAATTCTCTCTCTCTCTCTAGATATATATATATATATATAATGTATACATAAAAACCCGGCAGGCGGTATTTATCATAGTTCTATTTTAATATAATCATTATTATAGACCACTGTACCTGTATATGAACAACAGGTTGTTTCGTTGTCGTCTATGTGTTCACCTCATTCTTTTTTTCCAATAAGTTCATCACGACGCATTCGCAACGAGCTTGAAACATCGGAAAGAGTCAGGCGTACACTAAAATCAGAGCTTCTAGAACGGGGCCGACTCAACACAACGCGGACTATAGCGCAGCCAAGTAACGAGATGTGATTCGGATGGGTGAACCCCAACGAGTTCCCTTCGTTTGCTCTCGAGGCCGTATCTCAATGAGGTACCGGCTGTTGTCGTTATCTGCCGTTGTAGTAAAAATGTTCAAAATGTTCAAATGTTTGATTGTAACCTGACGACAGCGAAACAGCCAACAGCCGACAAGAAGATGACGAGGGATCGGCGCCCTCAGTATCCCAACAGCCGTAGTACTACTCTATTGATATTTCACAACGACAACGAATCGTCGATACACCGTACACAGTAGGCATTACATCTATGCTGCAGAGGCGTCTCCCCGAGCAGGTGATCTTTCAAAAAGGCAAAACGCTTAAAACGTCCTCCTCGCGTGAATGGGTCCACGGGCCACGGTGCCGCAATGATGTTAAAATGGCAACGAGAAAAATCACGCCGCGAACTAGAATATATTGACGATATTTACGTTTTGTTGTCACGGACTCTCGTCGTGGGAGATTTGTCCTCAACAGCTCGCTGCACGGTAGCACATATATATATATATATATATATGAATCTTAGCTTATATGTCGAAAATGTGAATTAGCGGCACCATATGGATCGTTTCCAGAAGCAGCTTCTAGCCGGTCAACTTAACCATAGCAATTTCGGCTGCAATGGAGAATCATGGTAGAAGACAAGTAACCTTTATGAACCTTGAAGCTTGACGGTATCAGCTTAATACTACAGTGACTGAATGTGCGTGGGATCTCTGGTAGTGTTCAATATAGAAATGATACCTAATTACTTGACTGCACAAATACTAATAATAATAATAATAAAAAGCTAAAAAAATAAAGCTAAAAGCAATGTGTAACTACTATAATAGCTGTTTCTATGTACATGGTCGAGTATTACTTGAGTATTATATGATATCGGAAAAACAAGTCACCATCGACAAATCGTCAATATCTCCTTTTAATCAGGAGAAACCACCGCTTCAATGGGGGGATTCCCCCACACGAATGACTGTAGTTTCCGACCCAAAGTATCGACGCACTTGAGCGAGTTTGCAACTCGCTTATTGCTTGCTATCTACCCTGAAGAATGGATCCTTCTTATCTTCGTTCTGATCGATTTCGAGCCTATTCTGAACTCGTGGACTAAATGTGTTACTTTCGGATTCTTTATCTGTTAATCTCCAA
Source organism: Stratiolaelaps scimitus (assembly GCA_019614645.1). NCBI lineage: Eukaryota > Metazoa > Arthropoda > Arachnida > Mesostigmata > Laelapidae > Stratiolaelaps > Stratiolaelaps scimitus. Next base: position 5,076,926 of record JABWDB010000014.1, on the reverse strand, counting down.
ATGATTGTTGGCGACGTCGATTGTTTCGTGGGAACATGCAGACACGGGTGTGTGCCATATCCGAATAATAACATCTCGCTTTGCTCTCACTGGAGTTAACTGGCAACAGAGTTAGCTGGAAGCCCCTGCGAGCAGCGCCAGCCTGAGCTAACATTACATTTGTAGCGAGGTCGAGCCCGGTTGCACGTGTCGAAGAAATATGTATTTTTGTTTTTTCTTCTAGGAAAACCGCTCAATATTCTAATGAACACTCCCAACCTCGTTGAGCCTCGAATCTGCGATGCGTGACCATGATGGCGTGAACTGTTCGCTATCCTCAATCATCGACAAGACAAAGAAAATGAACAACCTATTCCTCGGGAACATTTTTAATTAGGTGACATCGAGACATTCACCATTGCGCTAATTCGTCAGCGGCAAAAAAAAACAATGCTTTTGTCTATTATTCATTCTCTATCTCACGAGGATCAATCGGACGAATGAAGAATTCATTTTTGTACTTCCTCTTTTCCAGAACGACTCGGAACAGATGAAAATTCGCTAGCGTCTCCCGTCACGTGCAAGCGTTCTAACACTGTCGACCATGTAGACACTGCTCGTAAGGTCGCTTGGGTTGTTTCCCCATAAAATCTGAGATTCGAACTATAACATTGATGACAGACATCGACGTCACTTGAAACACTAGAAATTGCCGGTCTGTCATCGCTGCACTGTAGTCCACATTATGTAGTCATATCATTATTTCTATGTATCTATGCTTTCCTATCAGACATGTTAGATCCTTAAAGCAATGCTGTTACACAGCGGTTCGGCGGCCTACCATGGAAAGTTCAACGGGGGTCAGCACAGAGGAAACAGAACAAATATCAAGAAGTTGTTGTAATATACATTTACATTAATTTGCTTTTACATATAGCATATAGATGCCACAACATGAACAATCTCAACCTCCCCAACGGGTCTAGGTTGGCCGCATAGCGTGATCAATCAGCAGGCTTTCGATCATCCGAAATAAGTTACAAGGATGGTATATATTTCTACTGCAGAACGTCGACTGTATTCTGCGACGCCTTATTGAATTTTTCACATCTTCATTGTTGAAAAACGCGTAGTAATAATCTCGTTTTCCACAGCAATCGGCCATCACTCCTTCCAGACTCATCGCTACTTATGGAAGCGATATCTCCGCATTCCAAGCCAACAAGAAGCCACTAGCTCGACTCCCAGTCAGAATGATGCTTCGAGCGACACAGCTGAGGCTGCCACCTTTCAATTCAGCCACCACTGCCGACCAGCTGCAGCTGCCAATACTGCCTACTCGTGTCCTTGTTCCCATGGAACGCAATCCTATGCGGCGGCGGCGGCGGCGGCGGCGGCATCTTCCAGCAAAAGAGCCGCTCAGCTAGTCATTGCCGAGAGACAACCAGGCAAACACACCGGCAGCCATCACCATGTTGCAGGTACTGCTGTCAGCGCGCATGTACCGAAGCGCGAAGTGGCCACAGTAGCAGTAGTTATGGTGGTTCCCGGTTGCGGCCCATATGTATAGGTAAGAGAGGCTACCAATCGTACCTACTGGCTAGGTTTCGAGAGTAAAGATGTGATTATAAGCCGTGTGTTCGTGGCTGTATCTCTAAGGCGTGTGTATGTTTGTCGGTTTGAAAGTATTCGATGTTTGCCGGCTAGCAGTGTTGCGCCGATATGACATGCTGGTTGGCGCCCTGAACAGCGTAAAGAGCGGATACATATATATATATATATATATATATATATGTATATATATGTACACGCCACGCCGTTGTTTCGACGGACGAAAGAGAGCATATGTATCAATCGAGTTGCTTGCATATGATTTGTTGTGCAGTGCTAGCCATATAGTCGAGCCGGCATCTCTTAATCAGAACAGCGAGAGACTATATGAGCCCTACTCCAGCAGCTACTCAAAGGGGATCACCCGTAAACGACGACAACACCAGTCGTGTTTGACAGACAAGCCGCTAACCAAGCGAATCGATTCGCTACTAATACAATGTGGCAATGTGCGTTTGTCGTTTCAGTGCAATGCGCTACCACACATGCGAACCGCTGCCGCCGACCTCGCACCACCAGTTAATGGTGTAAAAGTATATCCACTCGTGGGTTGGGTTTTTCTTCTCTTTGTGAGATATCCTCCCCATGCTGTAGTTTGCCTATAGCCTGGCCCTCATTCGACGTCCTTCCTGACATTCCTGTCAGTTCTATGAAACTGGGTACGATGATGTGTGTATACCCGCTCGCCCGGAGCTACAGAACAACAAAAATACACCCTAACACGCCCACGCACGCACCCACACACATCCATGCCAGACATTCGAGAATCAACCATTCACACCCAGGGACATATGCGCAGGAAGGAAATCACACGAGGAGGTAAAATTGCCCAATCATCAGTTTCTCTATTTTCTAGTTTGGGTCGTTCTCTGCACAGTGACCAGTCCGCTCGGCTCTCGCCGGTGGCGCGGCGGCCGTGCGCGGCCAATGCTTCCGCACCGTACTACGACCGTTGATTGTCGTCGATCAACCGTCGGTCTGCGAATTTTTCTTGAATGAATCGAGCCAATCGTAGTAGAGCGAATCTGCTGCTGCTGCTGCTGTTAGCCGTCAGCAGCAGCAGCGTCCCCTATCGGTGACGTCGGCCGCGGCGGCGGGACCGCTGTCGGCGACAGGAAGTTCGGCCGGTCCCTCTAAGGCGCCACCGGCATACGTACATGGCCACTTGACGGCGACAACAACAACAGCAGCAACAACAGCAGCAACAGCAACAGCAACAGCAACAACAGCAACAGCAGCAACAACAGCAACAGCAACAACAACGGCGTCGACCTGAAGCCACTCGAAAGGTCCACCATTCAACCTTACACCTCGCTCGTTGCTACAACACAGATTCGAATGGGGCTGGCCTCGAATGGAACACAACCAGGACAGGAGGCCAGTTGGCTGAAAGTTCGTCGATGCATCGGTGGTCAGTGTTCACGCACGATGTCGTCGGTCGATGACAGAACAGCTACACAACAGCTATTTCGACGAGATCATATCGAAAGTTGAAAAAATAGATATACCATTTTGGTTTTGATGCTGCTGGTGCTGCAGTTTGCTAGTTTGCCTGTGTTTACGAAGTCGCTAGTATCGACGAATCGTTAGGCTCGATAGTTCGACGGCAATAGGAGACGCAACGAATAAAGATTAGTTAATTAGCTCGTCGAGTCGTAATTATCAGGTGGAGCTGTGGAGGACGATACCACGATGGTGGTGGCGTGACCGTTGACGGTCGGTCGATCGAGGATCGTCGCTGGCCACCAAAAGTGGCCCAGTTACGCTCAAGGACGTGGGATAGCTAACGACAATCAAGTCTCATGAGAATCTTGCTAATATATATATATTCAATGTAGTACAGCTACACAACAATATCACATCGGTGATTACGTTCGTACCGATATTACCTCATCAAGTTACTTGCCATAGGCCCCGTTTAGCTGGAAAATAATTAGTGCGCGCGCAAATGTTGCTGACTCGATTGCAGCTAGCAAGTGAACCGAGTGTGCGCTAACGTGGGACACTATGAGAAATGAATCGATCATTCTCAAGCTTATCCAATAATCAACATAGTCCGCCGGACGTATCGAGCTGTCCATCGTCAAGCAGGTGCTCCCTGTTCGATTTGCTAACGGCTGAAAACAAACATCGAGCCTTCATCAGGTAGTCATAAGCATGCGCCACTACCCACTTCGAATCTTTTGTCGACAAACATCTTCGCGGCTATGCGGTTCAGTTTGGACAGATCCCGCGCAAGTCAGCTGAAATCAACGACAGATCAACGGGATGCGGCAAAAAACATAACGCCTGTCCCTACTGCTACACACCTGTCGATCATTGGATCTCTCTCCCGCTCTCTCTCTCTCTGATTTTCATTTATCTCTCAGCGAGATCGGCCTTGCATTGGACGTCTCCGTGTTTATGTCGTCGCATTGTGCCCCAATACTTGGTGGTATTTGCTCGGTCAGTAGGCATCGCTGCAGTTACAGCGACGAACGAATGGGAGAACTCTTTAAACGTTCGACCCAAAGCTGTTCGTCGGCCTAGGCAAGGCCGACAACCCATGCAACAACACTTGCCGCTGTCGGCCGATTATCTCTTACGGGACCTTGTCCGAGAGTTCCCCAGAAGTACCCGTGGTCGTTATCGCCGTTGTTGCTGTCGTCGTTGTTGTCTTCGAGGGATCGGAATCTCATTTGCATTCCCAGAGCAGTATTCACTGCTCAGTTTTCGCGTGTCGCCCACGGCTGCTTGTTTACCCATCTTATGGCTGGACGGCCGGCCGGCCGAACGAAAGAATGGACGGCAATCCTGCACCTGCAGTATCCGAACCCAACAAAAAAATGAACAGGTACCCCCCTTCTCTCTCTCTCGAGACCTGCCGCGCAAACACGAGATCCAAACGACATGCCACCACACAAATTTTCTATCTACTTTCCGATTGTCGCCCGTTCGTCAGAACTCGTCGCCTTTGTCTGTGGACGACGAGCACACCACAGCGAGCGGGAGAGCCAGAGACGATAGTGCCCTCGCCACCTCTCGATCTATAACTGATCGTCGTGGGGGACAGATCGCTCTGGGACTGTGCAAGATGAGACCTAACCGCCCCCACAGCGTCGTCGTCTGAACGAAACGGCGACGACGGAACGATCCCGTGCGAGACCGGCCATGGCCCGCGATCTGCCGCGATCCGGCAGCAAAACGAGGAGCAGTATCCGTGCGAGAGTAACAACAACAACAGCAACAGCAGCAACAGCCAAGCACCACATGACGCAGGCAGTGGTCGGTAGTATCAGCAGCAGCAGCGCCAGCTAACGCCGCCGCCTCCGCCGCCGCCTCCGCCGCCGCCGACGATCGTAGACCCTGCCAGAAGCTTTATCGGGCCAGCTATACCCCGGGCGATTCTTCGCCCTTGTTCATCCTCGGCTTCGTTGAATGGCACACAGGTCCGTCTATCCAATCCCATAGGCCGATAGGAACAGACAGGACGAACGAGGTGGTTCGCGCGGGGGGGTCGGGGGGGAGGAGAGGTGGTTATAAAGATCGAGGACATTTAAACCCATTCAGAGCGATGCGGCCGCCGCGGACCTATGGGGCAGCAGCCGACCTAGGCGATTGGTGGCGTGGACGCTCTGCTGGTGCTATTGCTGGCACGGTTACTGCTGCCGGTGGTGCATCACCTTCAGGCCTTCTCTATGAGCTCGATGGGTCTGGATTAGTGTTTGCGCGCAACACTCCTTTCATCAATGAAAACACCGACATTCTTCCTGGAACGGCAGCCTGACCTGCACGTCGGAGCTGGCCAGCACTCAGTGGTTGTTGTCTTCTGAGTCGCTTGCTGCTAGGCGAACTAGAATCTCTCGGGAAGACTTCTTCATGGTGTCCTGCAACAGCAGCAGAAGCCGCAGCAGCAGCAGCATCTTCATCTTCTTCTCAGTCGCTCCAACTCATAGAGGAGTCCACGAGCCTTCGCGTCCTCAGGGTACCGATCGGATGGGAGGCAGGGGCTTCCCGGCACCTATCCCAACCCAACGGTCGACTGCTGCTGCCGCTGCTATTGAATGGGTCTTCTCAAGAGGTAGGCAATCCTCTAGGATCACGGTACGATCACTAGCTCACCTTCTAAACATGGGTAGGGCATCGTTGACGGTGACGACACTCATGGCCCGCTGACGACAGCCGTAGAGCTGAGAGGGTGGGATTCCGACTCGAGCTTAAGTCCATTGCGAGCTCCCGGTAAACGAGCCCTCGCCCCCCCCCCCCATACGTAGCCGATGCTCCGACCGACCTATGAGGTAGCTGATGATGACTATTCTGACCGTCGTGCCAATAACGCTAGCATGGCTATACTTCTCGCAAGAGACTTTCAAGAAAAGGAGCGATATAATCGAGCCCTGCCATACCGAACCAAGAGAAGGGACCACGTCGTGTGATGCAGCCATGCCTATAATACTCCCTGATAGTGATCTGATCCGAAAGTCGGCGATAGCAAAGATACACCGTTGGATATGTTCGCTTTTTGGGTGCTATACACGCAAGTGTGCAGGCGACCACCACGGCCCGCAAACGCAACTCATACGAGTACAGGTTAATACGCAGAAATTCAATTACCTCATAGCGATTACATTTATGATAGAAACGTCTGTATCATCAGTATAAACGATGTCTGTTTTAAACACAAAGCATTGATATAGATTTCTCGCCTGTTCTATATGTATTCGCTAGACCAGTAAAATGGGATAACTAATTTTATCGAGATCAACACGAATTGCGCAGAGCTGTTTACAGCACACTGGTCCGCCGTTTCGAACAACGGCACTCAACCGGAACGATGTCCTCCATTGGATTTCGTTCATAATATGCAACCGATGTATGGGGCGAATAATTTGCAGAGAAATGGTTACAAATGGCTAAACGTCAATGTCTCGTCTCATCGGGGAAAAGTCGATCTACACCGGACTGCCTAATAGAGCATCTGAACAGCACGGCCCAGGCGATAAACAACAAAACCGATTTCAAAAGTGTGTTTGACACGGTATTACTGGCGGTTCTGCCATCCTAATAAAATGGATCTCCGGCTTCGTCCGCGGGCGTGTCTTCAATGTGAAGGTGAACGACTCCTTCTCTAGGATGGGTCACACGATAACGGGTTGCCCACAAGGATCGGTTCTAGGTAGCGTCTTGTTTGCATTCTTCAGTGACCCCATAAAGAACGTTCCACGTGAAGCCGTCCGGCAAGTTGTCTGTGCCGACGCCGCTAAACTAGTCATGACTGCAAGGGACCGAGTCGACCATCGCTGACGTCAGCGAGCACTCAGCGAAGGTGTGGTCAGGAGGTGAATGACTTAAGGCTGTCGAAGCACTCATTTTCTGTGTACTGCATCTGGGGAGTACCAACCCGAACGTGACGTACACACAAAAATATGAAGAGCTTGTGAGGTTACATGTTGCTAAAGACCTGGGAATAAAGCTCTCTGGAACTCTAGCATTTAGCGAATAGGTTGCACATTGCAAAATGAGCTCTCTAATATGCAGCTGGATATCGAGAACAAACAGCCAACGCGCGCTCTCAGCTGTTTGAATCTCAGGTTGTCTTCGTTCTAGCCCTATGTGTCGGTAGTCTGGAACCTAATAATGGTTGGTGACACGGAGTTACCTGAGGAAATACGGAGCAGGTTCCTCCGTAAAGTTGACAACCGGTGCCATCTAAATCGGCGCACAATAGAACCATCTCTACCAGTGGCATATATATATATATATATATATATATATATATATTAGATATGCCACATGTATAATATTCGTAGCATTACGAGGATTATATAGTTATATTGTTTGCACAAAGTATATGTGTAAATGATTTGTAATATCGTCTAAATCGACTGCACACAGCGAAAAAAAACAACAGTTTCTCTATGTGAAGAATATCGAGGCATCTTAACCTGTGATTCTAACAATCATCATACCTGTGAGTTGTGACTGTACCTTGCAATATTTGTAGTATATAATTTAATAATAAGTGAGCGCTTTCAGCAGTAAAATACTCCTTGTTTACCTTTTGTGCGTATCAATTATATATATATATATATATATATATATATATATATATATATATATATATATATATATATATATATATTACTTATCTAGCTGACTGCATTCACGGCTGAAGCACTCAACACGAAGATCTACAGAAATGAAAGCCACTTCCATCCTCCTCAAATTTACTCTAAAGCTTCATAATCCGACGTCGACAAACGTTGGCCAACTCATACGTGATGATGAGAATAAAAAAATGTATATATGCATTTTCGCTCCTCGATAATAATGCCAAAGTGTGGACCCACTCTCAGCTCGGAGCTTACGGCCGAATGCGAGCGTCCGGCCATTTTGACACCACAAGCAAACACTGCAGCCTAAGAACGCGTCGGGCTGCTTCGTGCCCCGTTGCCCTCGGGTGGCAAGCATGCAGATGCGACGATTCGGACACCACTCAGCCGTCCAACTCATTCAATTCATCATGAACCTGAAAGAGATCTTCTCATCGTGAATAGTTGCCATTCTTGTACACTGATCCCAGATCGAATAGAAATCACAATCGGCGAAATCATCGGCATCAGCTGAGGGTGACTACGACAGGGGTGTATGTTGCTAGAAGTGTAAAGTGCGGACCGGCGCATGAGCAGAACTAGGTCCACGTAGACGTTCACCAGCCGTCGCTCGGTTCTTCGCGGGCGGTCTGATTTCTTCGTGGATCGCTCTTCGAGGATCGTAGATTCAGCCTATCTTCCTACCTATTGCTATATAACAATATAGCGGCTCTCGTCGAGAGAAGGACATCTTCCGAACGCCATGGTGTGCTATTCACTCCTCGGCCTGACGTGGACAAGAGGTCCCCACCAGCTAATCGAAGACAAACGCCCCAGCTCTCCTGTGGAGTAGAATACCCTGCGATGATGATGATGTTGCTGTCGTCGTCGCTGTTGATAACGGTGGTGGTGGTGGCTGCCGATGGCTCCGCTGACCAAAAAAAACCCCTGACACGCCCCTGACAACAAAGAGAAAATCATCCGCTGAAATACTGCCGCCGTTCGGAAAGTCGACACGCAATAGGAATGCCATTGGACGACGAGCCTGCGAGTCGGGTCCAGCCATCACGCAGACAAACGTATCCCTTTTAGGCGAGCGAGACACGGGTCTATGGATGGTGGAGCTGGAGGCGAGGGTGGATCGAGAGAGATGGACGCTCAAAGGGGCCGGCAATTGGGTAACGGGGAACGAAGACAATTCTACTATTATAGTCGGACCACTATCCCCGCTCGGAATGGGTAAGCTCCAGCCGTGAATTGGTTGGCGAATAGAATTCGAATGAGAGAACGGGCAGGTTCCAATAGATAAACAGATGATGCTGCTGCCGCTGCCGCCGCCGGCATTTTTCCAAAGGTGCGAAGCTTCTCGATATCTCGCCGTCGCCGGGCTGGCCGATTTTATCACGTCAACCTGCATCCAGTCAGGGTTGAGATTTTTTTCATCGTACACTTGTTTTCGTTCGGCATCCGTCGGCAACGGCCCTGGGTGACTACACAACACGGCGTCACCTCTCACCGCAGCACAAACACACACACAGACACAGTTGCTGGACACGGGTCGCTCAGGTCTCGGGATTTGCCGCCTGATACCAATTCAACGTCCACCCTAGAACAAAAATGAAACAAAGGAGAGAGAAATATCCTAGCTCTACCTAGTTCTCTGTTCGGTCGAACTTATAAAAAGGGGTCAAGAGTCTCATATAGCATAACAGCAACATCTTCATCATTTTTATTTATTTACACAATTCTAGAATTCTTCGTTCGACGTCGGCCTGGCAGAACGACGAAGCTCTCTCTACCTTCGTGCTTCTGGCCTTTGTGAAACAATTGAACCGGTGAAGGAGACATAAAAAAAAATGCCAGCCACTCGCGAACAGATCGATCGCCCAAGCAAAAAGTGCCGACAAAATGCTGTTCGTCCACAGCAGTTTGCGGATGCTGCGTTTGTTTTCGCCGTCGGTGTCGAACGCGCACAGATCGAACGGAATCAAATAGTTTCCCCATAAAACGTCAGCTGATTGATGAGTCAGAGAGAGAGAGTGCTACAGTATTGCTGAAATGAGCGAGCGCGATAGGGCAGGGAACTGTCCGAAACTATATCGAATCGCTGCTAACAGTGAATCGCTATTATAATAGTTCGGGAAGGCCGCAGCTCGTTACTCGAACGAGGGAAACTATATTAATAATAAATGAGATTGGCACCTTGGCCGATAAGGTTTAGTCCTATTGATTAGGTGGTGTATTGTATATATATATATATATAATACTTTGGTAGTGTATAGTACAATCAGGCCAATTTGTTAGGAAGAGGATTAATTGCTTGGGGTGAGCAAAATTGCAACCAGTTAATCATCGATCTGTATTCGGATGTATTTACATCGTAACTGACTAGGTCTCGCAAGCCGCCCGTGGGGTTCGCATGTCCTTATTAGCGATGCGTTGACATTGCACATACACCTACCGACATTTGTATCATATATACACCGTGTCAAAGTACAAAGCAATCTTACACGTTTGCATACGTCGAGTGGACTAGTGGCGACGACGGCCGCGGAAAACCCTTTGGCAAATATATCTACACATTGATATTAAGTACACAGCCGTAGATAAGTTAACGTAATCTTGAATCTGTAGTATATCACACAGCGAATCTCATGCATCAGTTGACGTTGGCTTGAACTATGCGCTGGCACCATTCCCAGCATGGGTCCTCTGCTCGTTGTTTACGGGTATCTGCCCCCGGTGGGCTCAGCGAGCCCATTGTTTCCCAGAAAATCGAACACTTCGTGAGTGCTGATCGCGTTGTGCACATCCGCTGGAAGGATTCCGTCCACTTCGTGATGCGACGCGTTTCGAGCAAACGCCGCTGCTAATGAGCGCCGCAGAAGCTGTCTAGCGAATGACATTGTGGCCGCGTTCATAAGCTGAAGCAGGGTGTCGAGTTCGTCCGGCTCCTCCGTCAGCTTGTGTTCGCTTAGCATCTGCTCGAGCATGTCATATACGAATCGGAGGTGTGGCGGAGCAATTGTGGCAACGTTCTTCGAAGGCTCGCTCACGTTCGGAGGTTGTAGCGACTCAACATCGATGTTGATATCCTCCTCCGGCTGGATTTTCCGCTTGGTGACAGGGGCCGCCGGAGGTGGGGCGAGCTCGGAGGAGAGTAGTCCTGAAAGGTCCATAAACGTGTACGAGTCAAACTGTACGCCGCTAAGTCGAGTTGATTCGCAACGCGTCGACCCATGGAGTGGGGTGTGGCCATTTTTGCGTAGGTAGAGTAGGATTGTCCTCGTTCTCGGCACGTTGCTTGAACCGTACTTCATAAGCGCCCTGCGCAGGCTGCTGGCTCGGGCCCATTCGATCGCTCTTCGTTTGCCAATATGACAGGAGAGGAAGTCGTCGATAGAGACGGCCTGATAGGACAGGTCCGATACGAGCCTATGGCCAACAAGCGTGAAATAGTTTTGAGCGAGTATGTCAATAACTCTGTAAACGTCCTGAGAGAAGTCCACTTTCTCAATCGACTCTTCCCAGCTGGTAGCGGCTTCTAACAAGGGCGCGATTTGGGCGGCAACACTTTGGGGAACGCCGGCAGCAGGACACTTCGGCCTTAGCAGAGATTCACCTTTAATGACGCGTACACCCAACGGTGGATCGACGTTGACTGCAGAGTTCGCCGCCACGAGCACGTATGGCATCGGTTGAAGCCTACTCGGAGTACAGTAATCATGTCCATGGGCTTCAAGATCAATCACGATCGGATCCTGAGAGTGAAGCTCTTTCTTAACCAGTGCGCTTGTAGCGACCAGCTCGTCGGCAACGCCGAAATCCGGCGGCTCTTGCTTGATCTCGACACTTGATTGCGACGACTGAGACCCTCTGACAACAACTGCCGGCTTCGTCGGTGAGTCCACTTCCTTTTCGACCAATAGCATCACCTCAAAGATGGTCTCACCCCCGAACGTCTGAAGGCCGGTCTTGAACTTGTCAAGCTTTAGCCCGTGAATTACGTCGACAGGCTTATTCAACGGATCAGTGAAGTGTAGCTGTGATCTCAAGGAGAATTCGCCCCAACCTTTTCGTTTTAGCTGAAACGGAGATGTGACATCGACCACGTCGTGGGGAAAATAACTCGGGTGCAGGAAGAATCGAACCTTCGAGACGATATCCTGCATCTGCAGCTTCTCGCTCGGGTGTAGCCGAACGTAGGTCACCCAAATATGAGTTACGATGTCGTCTGGATCTTCATCGCCCATATATCTCGATACATTGCCAATCACAAACTTCACCTTTTCCATCGATTTGACCGCGGTCTTCGGCGTTGCCTGCACCTGATCTTTGAGGTGACCCTGGCCAAGCTTCACTGGCAGATCATACGAGGCTGCATCGAGCACTGCCGAGGGCAGCGTCTTGCCGGCAAAATAAGCCCGAACGGTTGGATGGACGCAATTCTCGCTCGCCGAACCCTCAGCAAACTCGGGCACAGCATAGTATTTGGATATAATCGCTGCACGTAACTTATCCAAAACCTGTTTCGTGCTATGAATCCGCTCGCTGATAAGTTCAACCTCGGCCTGCTTATGCTCGATTTCTTCGTGGAAATGTCGCTCCACAATGGATCGAACCTTGGCGGCGGTGCTCTCCATCGTTGTGCGTCCGTTCTGAAAATCAACAATTCACTTTATGCTTGTTGCAGTCGTAGTTTCGTTAATCCAACCTGAATTAAAACCGAAATAGACTCATGTTCAAGTCACACCAACATATTAAAGCATGCGATTGGCCATGAGAGCGTATGATGCAGGCTATAGACCGGCAGCCTCGACACTTGAGCCATCGTGTCACTCATATCCCAACAAACATTTCGCGGCGCTTATCACTATGGTGGCAGAATTACTACGGAAATTTCCGTAGTAAGAAGAAAATGCCATATTGGAAGCTCACAACGGGCCAAATTTGACCTTCAAGTCAGTCACAGCAGATTGGAAAGGGTTCATGGAAATTTCTAAAAAAAATACCTGGTACAATTTGACCAAATAAATTAGCCCCGCATTTAACGGCAAGTAGTATTAGCAATTAATCCCGCAAGTATGTCCTGTAATGTCGCTGGTATCGAAATAATGTATTCATCAAAATACGACGTGTGTGTGTGTGTGTCTTATGACTAGATTCTGCTCAACGTTGAAAAGCGACATTAAAAGAATGTGTTTGAAATTTCCTCAGTGCAAGAAGAGCGAGGAAATTATAACTCAAAACGACGCCTGTTGGTGTCATTTTCTAGATAACGGCCACAATATATTCAAATGCTTCGAATGAAAATGTTGTATCTATAATAAAATTACGACAATCACTTGCACTCGAGCGAACCTATCCTTACCCGGGATCTATCCAAGCCGGAGCAATTTCGACAACGGTAAAAACGTAATGACCTGTGACGCAGTGAAAGGACCCTGCTAAACAAATCCACCATTTGTTTCTGCCATGAGTGCGGCGAACGCGGATTTACGCCACATGTTGCGTCCTAGTCAGGATGTGTTCGATGAGCCTGATGCATTTTGCTTTATGCAGGGAATGTCCTGCGTAGAACACATTGTTCCAGATATTCGGCTGTTCTATACTGTTCCGCGTGCCTCTACGAAGCTAATGAGAGTCGCCATTGACTACTGATGAAACTATCCGACAGTGCGTGTCATATCGTGACAATTGACCTCGTCCAATTATCGCCCCCCCACCCCCCCAAATGTGCCCAGATGATTAACATCATTTGATTAAATCAATTGCCGTACGCTGAATAACGGTCAGCTCTGTCGTAGTGGCCGCGCGACGACAAATTTACGGCTCTGGCTTTGCCAGAAAACAAAAACGAAAATTGCTTCTTCTCGTCGGAGGCGAACGTGCGCGCTCGGTTGCCCTCCCGAAATTACAGCTGCAGGCGGCCCCATTACAAGTGAAAATGATGACAATGGGATTTATTTACTTTTTTTATTTATGTAATATAATGTCGTGTGTGACATTAGCCGAGCGTACATTTGCAATCAATCAGCGTGGCGCATCCTGTTACGCTTCTCGTCATCAACAAAAAGTCGTATTTCAATATCGCTCTCAATGTGGACTCTGAGAGGCCCCCAGGCGTTCATGGCCTGATGCACAGCTCGCACACATACACACCGACGCCCAGCGACGATCCCTCCGTGTGGCTGGCTGTAACTTGCAATATTAGCCAAATAGCCGCGCTATTCGCAAGGGCTTAGCGTAGTCATTTGGTGGCAAAACAGATGGCGTGGAAGAGTTTCAGAGCTCCTCTCCCTGGGAACAATATTCGGCTACGATCGATGATGACCCACTAAACAATGATATGATTCAATGCGATTATTAAACACCTCCGATGAATAATAATGGTCGCGCTCTGCGTTGCGTTCGTCGAAGCAGACACCAAACGACACGAGCCAAATAGTGGTACCTGGCTGAGACCATAAAATTTGTACCTTTTACGATAGATAGAGATTCAATGTGTGGGTGTATGTATTATGTGTGAGCAGGTGCTTTTACCTGACGATTTTTCGCACCCCAGACTACAATTTCTACCATAATGTGTAGTAGGTAGTAGGATCGCATTCGGTGTATGCATTGTTCAGCTTCGTCATCCAGGGAGATCACGATGTCCTGCAGGCCCACCACTGCTGATTTGGTTAGCTTCATAACTTCGAGAATCGATCATCGTCAAACGTGGAGAGAGCGTGGCGGCTCCCGTATTTCTGGTATGGATAATAGTTGGTTTGAAGCCCTAGTCCCCGTTAGGTAGCCTGCAGCGGCTTGAATAGCCTGTTAATGTCATCAGTGCGAGCTTGTTGATACAATTCAGTCAATCAGCTCTGGACCGACCTGGTGCACAAAATCAGCTCTGTTTCTCCCACTCCGCCGTTTTTTGAATTTCAACGTGCGCTCAAATTCAACAGACTTTTGTTTATAAAACTGCAATTATATGCTAATATAATTGCACGGAAGTACTTCAACAGGATTTTCCAAGGCATATTACCGCAAACAAAAACACGACACCAAAAGTAAGTATTAAACTTGCCGAGAAGACTCATCGATCGGTGATCTCGTGCAGATCCCGTCAAGACAGCACACCTCGTAGTGGGATTTCACACCGATAACCAATGCCGAGAACTCAGCAACAGTAACTCCCCGCCAAGAGGAGCCTACCGATCAAACGCCGTGGGGGGTTTGTATGTATACGTAGCACATGTGGTGAGAACCCAACAGAGTCGCCTATATGGCAGATCACGAATGGTTCAGAGTGCTCGAGATCTGGAGAGTGACTGGCGATTCTCAAACGAATTGAAAAGCGATGAATGTCAGAGCTATTTCGAGGGTTCTGCTGTTTTTTGGTGGCTTACACTTTGCAAAATGTATAATACTTTGCAGAAATGGCTGTGCAAATGATTGTTCTGCGTCTCGTATTATCAGAAAAAAAAAGTGGAGATTTTTCGTCAAAAAGTGTTTGTTTTTTTGTCTTGTTCATTAATTGCTCATAATGAGACTGCGCAAAACATTATGTATCAATTGATTGTCATGTATTTGGCTTATAACTAACTACTATACCTTGACTAACACCTCTTGCAACTGAGCACGGTAAATCAATCTCTGTCACAAGACCTTAGCGATTTGTCTTGACGTTCGTCTTCATTGTAACCAAGAACCTTTTCAGTGCTCAACTGATAGATGAAATCACTTTTCTTTTCATAGTGTGAATTAGGAGATTTCAGTATTATGAAACATCTTCTTTAACACGAACAGGGCCTCGAACTCCCCCAGAAGAAGGCCTAATATATATTAGCTGACTGATCTATTAAAGCAACACATAAGAAAATGCGATTTTTTCTATATAGATACAAAACGCCAAGGCAATCTCTGCGCGATAACTTCATCGATGCATTACAGTGCTAACTAGTAGGCGTGTAGCTCTCGCTCAATGTTTCGACCAACTCTACGTGGCGGCCGTTGAAATAATCTCACTTGAAATGCGGCAATATCGCGTTGTGTTTAATACATGTGTCGGTTCGCACATGCTCGAGACACATGAGAATTCATACCTAGGCAAGAGATTCACTCGATCACTTCGTTAATGATCATGAAACGCTTAGTGTGAGCAATCAGTGACATTATCTATCGATGTACGCTAATGTTAACAGTAGTAGTTTCGTTCAAATGGTTCGATAAATCGTCCATCAACCAATTTGTTCATTCAATGCCTAAACGTTCCTCTCTGTTACCTCTTGAGTCGGTCGAAGCAATCAGCTGATCGCAGCAATTTCAAGTCAGCGGCTATCTCTGCTTCATAGCGGAGTCCTTCACGAAGTGGCACTCGTCTTAATCGCACAGCAAATTCAACGATTCGTACATTTTCCGAGGGGCAAATTACCTATCACTACTACAAAAATAAGTTTTTCACAAATAAATAAATAAATAAAAACAAAACGAATAAACGTTGTGGGCCACCGTTATACGAGCTGCATTTGTTCGTCCGCGGTCAATTGATACACATTGTTCGAATCTCGATGACGCGGAAGCCTTTAAGCGGGCGCTTTTCACTACGGACCCTCGTGGGCATTCAATGCACCTGCATCATCATGTATGTGGACTCGGTGATTTCGGCTCGCCGATATGAACACATATTCAGGATGATATTAACACACATTGGATGTTACAGAAAATCATCGTTGCGTAGTTCCAGTGTAGAGTTAAATAATAATTAGTCAGCTACCATATATTAAAAACACTGTTATGACATTGTGGCAAGCCACATTCTGTGTGTGTCGAGTGTCCAAATGAAGAGCGGCATTGTGTACCTGTATTAAGACGACTGTGTGCTAGCTTTTGACGAATGACAGAGATTGAAAATCATCTCAAGACAGTCCTCCCAGCCCAGGGCACGCCTAGGGACGAGTTTATAATAACAACGAGTAATGATCTATACTGATAAATCGAAAAAGTCCTCATATATCGAATTCAATAGCTTTTGATTATTCTTGTTACATTTTCGCTGTTGTGTTTATTTTTTAACAATATCAAAGTATGAAGTTTATTGATCTGATCATGACAGAATCAGCGTCATCAGAGGATTCGTTCGGGCCCATTAGAGAGGATGTCGGTCTGACTCGTTTCTGCCACCGTACGGATAACCTTGGCAGAATCGCTTTTGTGTCAATTTTTTTTCCCGAAAACAGCAGGACGTTTCAGTTAACGCATATCGAACTGCGCGTAACACCGATACTCACAGTTGATTAAGTAATATAATGTTGGAAACGAGTGTTAGTCCAAAACCCGTCTACAGGGGCCAATTCTCCTCGAACCCTGTCGATGATAGAGCAGAGAGAGGGCGGGCGCTCGAGGGAGTGAAAAAATCTATGGAAAATATTGTTGTAAGTTAGTCGACTTTTCTCAATGATTCGCATGGAAGTAACCTGAGTTGAATTGACGAGTGCTGTGTAATACAAAATGACAGATTGTTCGGGCAATCACTTGGGGGTAGTCTCCTCCGCGAGCCATCTAAAGGTGAAGCAACAGCGACTGATATAGAGAGAGCAGTTGAGGGAGCATGCATTCTACTGCTAAAATTGGGGCTTCTTCGAGCTTAGATCAGCGAAGTTGAAGCTCAACGCATCGAGCTACAGCCCCTACTGGCGCTGAAGAGAAAGGTTTCTGCCAGCGGAAATCCTCCCATGACGAGCCTGCATGTGCTATTTATCGTTAGAGTTTCCGAACGGCGCCTCATAGTGGGTTCTCTCTAGAGAGAACCCCCCCCGCCTTCCGGCAGGTTCGATAAAGTTCTTCACAAAGCCGCCCTTCAACGTGTTTACCGCATATCGGCGAATAATAATCATAATAACAATAACGCAACCAAAATGTGAAATTAAATCAGCTTTGACATAGTCCGTAGCCTCGGTGCAGCATGTCCAGGGGATCAATGTGGGCTTGAAAACTTCGAATATACTAAGTAGTTAATAAATATGTCTCGACGTTAGTTGATGACAAAAATAACACATGAGAACAACCGAATTGAGTAAGCTATTAATAATAAGATAATTATAATTAAATGTATCCTTAGAGGATTTTTTTCTTTCCACGACAACTAGCGCTCACGAGGCGAGCACAGGGCGGTTAACAAGGTACCTTTAAACGGGCCCATTTATTGCTTGAACCTGTGTAACTATTTCAACAGCATACCGATTTCTATCAGCGTCGGCTATCACAGAGAGGTGTAAAATGGACGAGTCCAAATAATAATAATAATAATAATAGTACCTCCAATCGTTCTTTGTGTCCCAACTCGAAATGCGTTTTAGCGCAAAACGTGACGCAGAAATAGCGCCTGCTCTCGTAAGAAGGTCGTATAGACGGCGAGCTATGAATTTCGGTAGTAGCTGTGGGGCAGAAACCCCGCACAAGCATAGTAGTATTCCAATGTAACCATAATAATAATAATAATAATAATGAGAATAGCTACTATATTGTATTGGTGATGACAGATATTGACGGTCGGCCGCGGTAATAACACGAACATCTATAACTACCATCGTTAGCAGCTATGGTGACCTTTGATAAGGCAGAGGTCGCTTCACGAGGACAGTCGCCGTTCGCCGCCGCCGCCGCTTAATCGGCCCCTTTAACTACTCGACGGTGCGACAGCTGTTCCGGATTTCAGAAGTGCCTCCTCTCGCCACAGGTCGCCATCCGCCGGGGCTCTATTCCGGTGGGACGGAGTTGCGAAGTATAAATATCTTGTTGAGATATTTCCGCTCGGCTATTGCGAGTACCTTCACGGCCGCTCCGTAATACCTCTGCAAAATAGTGTTTCTCGTTTGTTAGTTGTCTTTGTTCGTGTTATTTCTACAGTCTCATCTTATTCCGATACACGACAGTCCCACGCTTCGACCGCGCACATTCGCGTTTTAGTAATCACTCCAGGAAAATCGGAACGATTCCGCTGTTTGTTGTTGTTGCTGTTGATGTTGTTGTTGTTGGTGTTATTGTAAGACGCTTAGGGTTCATCCGTATTAACGCGCACGCATTGAGCGAACTTTTCTGCCAGCGAAACCAATAAAACACGCACAGATTGGACACGAGAACAAAATGAATGACCTGAGTGAGAGAGAGAGAGAGGGGGGGACAGAGAGAAGTCTTGAAAGGGCCTTTGTCAATTTTGTGTTCAGCTTCATTTCTCTGCCTATTCGCACTGTACTCTGAGCTGTTCCACTCGCGTGGCGTAGACATGCACCGAAAAACGGGATGTGGCAGTCTCATGTATTCCGAGATATATACCCACATCATCGAGAGCCCGCAGAAGCGAGAGCGAGAGAGAGGCGCTTTCTCGCCACTCCGCGCGCAGAATCGTCACCGAGGCTAAAATGCATTTGACTACCGTCATCTGGCTGCCGGCGACGGTACGACAAGAATCGTCAGGATCAGAGGCCAATATATCACCATCGGGCACCGTGCTCGATCCGACTGCATTTCACTGTACAATACTGATGCGAATGAGGTGGAAAATGAAAGAGCTGCTGAACGATGGGAGCACCCAAAGATAGTCAGCTGCGGAGGGGGCACGCCATCAGCTGACAAGTTTATCGTGAAAGGCATTAAATATTTCTTCTTTATCATCTCCGTCTCCTGGCGCCGCCACCGCCGCCACCGCCGCCGCCAGCGTCACCGTTAATACCACGGCGATTTGACCAGAGCGTACAGTGCACCGCATCGCTGTTGACACGCTATGTGGCATAGCTGATGGATCCTGTATACGCGGCGACGAAGGATTGGCATTTGACATTATCCTTTTATTTTTCTTTTCGGCGGCTGAAGGGATGCTCCCCGAGTCAGACCATGAGCGGCCGTTGTAGGGTATCGGTCGGGGGAGAAATAACGGCAAAAAAAAAAGCGAAAAAAACGCGGGCGACGTGAAAAATGACTAGGACGATACCAGCAGCACAAGGGGGAAATCTATGTGGCACATCAAATTGAATTGCACATAAGCTCAAGTTGACGGGTGCAACGCACAAGATAGATAAGAATAATTCACATGTCTGTGCGTGTCCATGTGCTCCAGTGTGAAGGTCGAACCCGTCGCATCGGTATCAGCTCTCGTGGAAATTCAACTGAAAATAAACACATTGCAGAGGCGATGTGGAGGAAGATGAGGCTGCATGGGACAGAGTAACTTAGCGCTGTTCTGTAGTTTTCGAAGAAAATGACAATAACAGAAGCCTATCTTCTGTCCTGTACAGACGACGCCCTAAGGTGATTTTGTGCGAAGAAAAGTCAATACGACCAATTCTCCCTATGATAGAATAATACTTTACTTAATAATCAGCTCTATATTCAACTATTGTCGGTAAACAGGATGTATCTTAAACAGGAAATAAGCGTTCAGTGTATTTTTCTGCTGTCAAAGTTAAAGCTGGTGCTATTTCTTGGTAAGCACGCTAGGCTATTTTTGAGCACTCTTCCAACTTCTTCGCCCCGTTCGATCGCCCTTGACAGGAGATAAATTAAACATAATTGAACAGGATACATGAAAATTACACCCGACAACGTGGGTCACTTGCATTCGATATCTGATAAATGTGTGATAACCGTCAACTCTGATCAACAGGATGTGGCAATTGAGCCATCGAAGAAATATGACACATTTGTGGTCAATCTTGTTTGGTGTTAGGAGGATCGTGTCGGTTAAGTTTCCTTCATACTGTGGAAGATCAATTGAAATTTGGCAGCTTTAGAGGCAACACGCTCGTGGCTGCTTTTCTTACTTGTTCAGCGGAAACACATTTCGATATAGTCGTGTTTACAAAAGAGACATAACGAAATATATAGGCTAAAGTCCAGAGAAATTTTTCTTCCTTTCGAGGAAGGGACATTTTTGATTAAACGTTCACCACCACTCCAACAACTTAGACAACAGTGTTGAAGCTCTCAGAGGTAGCCGTCGTCTCATTCTCGTTCCGTCTTGAAACACAAGTTACTATATCTAACTAATGTACTTAGAATAATATTAAATGAAAACCCGTCCCAAAAGATTGCTACCGTTCAGTGCCGCTGAATGCTTGGACAGCAATCCTCCATCGAATGCGAAAATGTCACAACTACTTTTTAGCTTAGTTTAATATTAACGTCATATCCGAGACCCAAGCGCACTCGGTCGCGTTGAACCGTGCCAACAAACTTTTCGCTACGGCATTAGCTAATTGTGTCCTGTTAACTCTGTCCAATTACCGGTCCTGTTTTAGATACGCCCCAATTATGTATAAGACACTGTCCCATATACAATAGTTCCATATGATGTTAAAAATATCATTATGCCTATCTACGCTATCCATTAATAATAGTTCGATTGCATTACGCTCAGCATAGCATAGAAATCGTCGTCCTCTACCCAATCTGTTTGACACTTATAAATGCAACTGGTTTTCTGCTTGTTATATAATGAAATGTATCTCTGGACACATGGAATGATGTAGTACAAGCAAAACAAACGGATTATTTAGCTTCTTCACGGCTCTGATGATGTGTCGCGTTTATGTAAAGTATCCAAATGGCGCGATTAATTGGAACTTTGTCCTGATAGGGAGAACGCATCGAAGAATCCCTATTACACGAAATTTCTGCGACTTGTCCGTCTCACAAATGTTGAATGTTTTATAATACCCATATCCGGAAAACAAGCATTCCCTATAGAAAAAATATGATTTGTCACATTTAGCCATGCGGTCTCAACAGGGCGCATCTTTCTTCCTTGGGTATTAGGAGAAATTAGTGGCGGTGCATTTTCCCGCTGCAAATCAAAGATGTTGTTGAACAAAGTTGTTACGTGCAAGAAATTGCAGCAGTTGGCCTTATTTAAGCCGTCCGTTCGAATGTGGCCAACTTGTGCATTGTATGACATATGCGCTCAAGGTCAATTACGAACATGGATGAGCGTATAGAGTTCAGTGTATAGCAGTAGTTTTAGGAACAGCAGAACTCGGCAATAAATCGTGGTCTCAAACCATGCGATCAATAGTGGCCAGGTCATTTTTCGGCATTTACCTAAATGTCACCCGGACAAGGCCGAATGACATGTCGCAATGCAGGATTTTCAACAAACAAAATACACGACGGATTAAGTGACGATACGTCTGTGTATTTTTTTTTATAATTTATATAAAACCAATATTTTTTGTATGAAATGAATTATCTATACAGCTGTCGATAACGTTCGACCAGGCTGTCGTCCACGTTTGACTTAAGTCAGATGGCTAGGTCGGAGGCCCACAATCATGGGTATTGCTACAATAACATCTGGTAGCGGGGCCCTTTAACAGTGACCCGGCTACGAGAGACCACACACACACACACACAAACACACATTGGAACAGCCTCGTAGCTCACAATAAATAACAACAACAAAAAAAATTATTCTATACATAACAGCAGTGTGGAGCGAGCGAGCTCGTTCAAGTTGTCCACTGTGGCCAACAACATCCCAATGTGCCGGCAATTGTACCAACTAGAATTCGGCCAGGCGAAAGGTGAAAGCCATTCAAGAGGCCAATAGCAACAGCAGCCATAGGAGCGGTATCAACGGCAATGGCAACATTGTCCATTGTAACACATTGCGCTTCTCCCATGTATCTAGGCTGAGGTGTCTGGTTGGACAAGTCAAGGCGTCCTGTGGCGGCAGCGGCCTCCCGTCTTGCGGCGTGACTTCTGATATCTAGAATAGATTACGGAAGTAGTCATAACAACAGCGACAACGACGACAACAACGACGACAACAATAAGTACATAGACGTGTTCTGACATCCACATACCCACACACACACATCCACTGGGTCATATTTCACATTGGTTCCACTTAGAAATTTGGCCCAGAACTTGCTATCGTGCTATTGTATGACGAGCGAATGCATTCAAGTTTAGCTCGCGTTGGTCAGCCCGTTTTGGCACAACACCGCGATCCGGTATTGGGCTTGTATCTCTACGAGAACAACATATGGCGGCCTCGGCTGTCCGTCCGTGACAAAGTACCGACGTAATCCGCAGAAGCAATGCACTCAAGCGTCAGCAGCAGCAGCAGCAGTACGCCAACACAGCGAACGTCTACCTAAACGTCGTCACGCGTATGGAGGCGCGCCACTGGCCGCAAGCGTTCACGGCTAGAGAGAAACAAAGAGAGATCAGCCAGCGAGCGCTTGTGTGTTTCGGCCGTAGAACGATAGTGTGTTGTCAGCCGACAACTGTCGACACGGCAAACACGATCTACCTTGCCAAGGCGCATTTTACCCGACTCTGGCCAGATTCGGGTAGTGCGGAGCGGTCGCGCACTGCGTCGCCATGTGGAAAACCTCCCAGGAGGTCAGTGACCCCCGATGCGTTGGAGGCCCTCCCCCCCCTCTCACAGACACAGCCGCTCTTCAGCCTCGTGAAAGGATAAAATTACGTCACCGTGTAGTCGGCCGCTGTGCAGCATCAGCAGCTTCTCGTAGTGCCCTACGACGCAGGCATAAACACAAAAATGCACTCTCTATCCCTCTCACAAACACACACACATACACAGCGAACATGAGAACAAAAGAAGAAGAAGAAAGCTTAAAGGGATGAACCACGCACACACGCACGCGGACGTGTCTATGTGTGGGACAGGTCACACGAACTCAGCTGGTGGACACCGGTACACTACCCCATAGATCGAGAGAGAGACAGAGAAATAGAGAGAGAGCGCGCGCGAATGGACAGGTTGTCCACATCGTAGAACATGTGAAGCGTCCGGCTCGCGCCACATGGATTGTCATCGCGCTGTCAAGGCGTGTGGCCGACGCGTCCAGTGAATCCGCGGGATTGTCGAGAGCGCCGGGCAACATTGAAACGTTGCGAGCCACCCGTCGAGAGCATGCGCCGTCGCCGCGGCCAGCATCGCCTCACTCATCAGCAATGTTCGCCGAGTCCTGCTGTTGTTGTTGCTGGCGGCCTGGCAGACTATCGCCGTAGAATTGGGCACGCACACAAAACAGCAGCAGCAGCAGCAGCTGACGCTGCCGGGAGCGAGTGTGATGTGCGCTGTAGCGTGGAGCCACAATCAGCGGCTGTAACAGCTTGTACGAGACAGGAGCTACGACTGCAGGCGCAACGAACTAAGGCACAACTACTGCTGTCACCGTTCCACGGCGACCACAACTAATACCATTGCAACGAGCACTACAACAAGGATAATGATGTAACTGATTTCATGAGCAACAATAACAGCGCCTGTTGTACTATAGTTGCCGCTGCCCGTGGTGTTCCTGCTCCGCTGATGCTGATCCTGCTGCGATCGAGATTGACGATGAGAGTGCGACTGCGCTACACGAACGAGATGCATTTAGTCACATATCAAGAGCTACGGTGACCCGCAGTTGTAGACCACTGTCGGTGGTCGGCTGCCAGCGTTCGGGTTTGCCGCCTGTGGCCGTGGTCCCGGGTGGAACAAGTGTGAACCTTGACAGCCTCGCGGCGGCGACGACGACGACGAGCTTGAGATACATGGCGAGCTAGAGAGACAAAGATAAACACAGAAAGAGAGAGAGAGCGAGAGGCAGATAGATAGATGCATGGATGGGGGCAGAGCGAGAGAGAGAGATAGCGAAGCCGAAAGAAATATCGTATCTATGGAGGAACGCGTAGTTAAAATAACAAAAGAATAAACGAAGTGAGAACGTCTGTATAAAATAGCTGAATTTTTCGCCCATCGTGAAGTACAGCAACGAGGCACATTCAGGGTTCGAAGACTAGGTAAATGTAGGACTCTATTCAACAATTCGAGTGTTGCGATACGCTCTATCGAGTGCAAAGGAGATCAAGATGTAACGTAGACAACAACAACTGGTCTGAATTTGTCGTTTGAGCTTCGGCCTGCAGGCAATCCCTAAAAATCTCCACAATATATCTATATATATTGTATCCGATATGGTATCCGCTATGTCCAATGTAAAATCCCTCACTATTCCGTTGGGAATAATCGACTATTATGTAATATTTTGGGTTTACCTTTCGCCGCGTGGCAGAGAAGAACATTCTCGCCTTTCTCTGTTCTCTCGTATAGCGATGCATCGCACATATATGTTGTATATAGTATATCTGTGTGGGTGGATTTCAACACCCTCCGCGGTGTTGTCGGATCTCGTATCGGAGTGACTCCGCTCGGAGGGCCCGTGTACGTCGCTAAGCCATGCCCGGTCATCGCCGTCTTTGTCTCGTCGTATCTAACTTCCGATAAGGTCCACCATCGTCTTCTGGAATGTACCCGTATCGGGCAGCAGGACACATTCTTTGAATGATTGAACAATTTTCTCATGACGCGAGAACTATGACTGTTTTCGCTGCTGTTAATGGCCGGTCATTGGTTGTGGAGTTGACCACGTCGGGCAGCAGTGTAATCGACGAGCGGCTACACTAGAGACTTGTGGCGAATATTCACGTAACCGCAGCGAGCGACACTTTCTCGACAATAATGACGCGAAGAGCGCAGTTTGTGTAGGTTGCAAACGCCGGATTCGTTTTTCGTTTGTTTTTTTTTGCTGTAGTCTCCGGGACGTGGTCAGACGAAGGCCACAGGTACACCGATATGATAACGGGGACGATCTGAAATCTGTAGCCTGCGTTCAGCTTGCCTGTATCTACCATGAAACGCACCGGAAGGACCCAATATTTTTCTCGGAGAAGGCATAATAGGCTCACGATATATATATATATATATATATATATATATATGTTCAAGCGTGGACACGCATAAATTCTCCACGCACGTACACATGTTCTTCTATGTGGTCAATTGAATGACCTGTCGAACGCGTAGACCCTCACTGCCCTTCTCGCAGTTATATCGACGGTGTCATACACAGCATATACAATGAGAGGGCGAGCCAAGTTGCGCGTAGTGGACAAGTTTTGTGGCGCCAATCGTCTAATCGAATCTCGAGAAAGACCAATCGTAAGTTTGATGCGCATGTGCAGAGCTTGAAAGCGTGAACAGTATCAACCGAATATATGGGCTGAGTCATAGCTAATTTGAATATCGTGTGAATAATTGGCTGCGCTATCGTCGCTGCACCGGGTGGAATACCCATTCCAAGCGAGGGTGTACCCTTCGAGGATTTCTCTCCCGCAAGGAAATCAATTATATTTTGGCTGTCTTTAGGAGATGTGCACTCAACAGACGTATGTGTCAGCCGAAATCCGTGCGTGAAAAAACACAACAATAAGGAGCTGGTGGCGACAGTCGCCGTAGAATTAATTCGCTTGGTGGGACATTCAATCGTGTCACGTTGTTATGTACCATGGTTATGTGAATATATATATATATATATGGCGGCTAGCGTGGATATTGAATGGTAGTTACATTGTATAACTAACATCTTCCACTAATATGTACGCCAATTACGTGAATTCAGTTCAACACGTAATGATAATGATCACAAAGGTCAAGTATTTTCTCGTTCTACTGCTGATGTACAGATTGTCATTTGTAGGACTACGAGCTGTCATTTGGCAAATCGGCCTCTGTTGGGTGCCTCACGTTCGGAACGAGTCGACTAGCGAGAATTCCGAGAAGTGTTCATCGGATATTGCCGAATATCGGTCCGACGTCGAGAACTTTATGTATTCACTATGCCGTGTTTGGATTCTACCTGGGACACAGTTGCATCTGTTTGTGGGCCTGGAACAGCACTGTATGTAACAGAACAACATTGACAGTAATCTCTATCGTCTTCTAAATGGACCCCAACATTTAAATATCATCATTCTCCTGTTGCTACAGTGCTACGCTATCGTCTAGCCTCTGCCCACACCAACCATAGGAAACATAGGCGTAGCCCGTCCGGGTGACCACGAGCATCAACCAGTCGCACATATCGGCCGGGGGCTCCGGGCGGACACATACTCGATGGCGTATCAGGCGTCGAGGCAACTAGTTCCCAGTTCGTTGGACAATACGTAGTCGTAATAGTGGCGTTCAACACCGCCTGCATATCCCTGCTATAGGGGGGCCTGTCCCAGCGGCTACAACACACAGACAGACACAAGGGGTGGCGGCACAATCTTTTGTTACAACGTAACCAGGACAGAGAGAGACAGTGTCCTACCTGGCTTGAGGGCTCAGCACGACACAGCTGGCTGGCTGACTGGCTGGCTAGTGTGTTACGCGTATTGCATGTTGTCGCGGACGGCGACCGCCGGCGCCAGAGTTATTATCAAGAATGGCATACTCCGTAGGGATTGTAATAGCTTGCTGTCGTCGGTTAAGCACCAGCAGGGTGGTTGCATGAACACAGCCCAGTAGATGATGGCGGGGAGGCACGCTTTGGCAGGCACACTGCTTGTGTGTGCCCGTTTCTCCCATCTCGGCTGTAGCCGAACGCACTATAGAACCCGAGATGCCTGTGATGATGATGGTGCCGGATAAAGCAGTGCGATTCGAGCAATACGAGGCCTTTTAGGGTGGCTCAGCGAAATCGTAGCTTTTTTTACACATAATAATAATAATAATAATAATAATACTTGGCCTTCCGAAGTAATGCGGTGCAACTGGATAACGATTCATTCAATAGCATCTGAATTCAACGGCGACGACGACGACAATTCGAGTTTGTCGAAAGTGTCCGGGACGATGATATCGCGAACAGGTTAAGTTGAATGGGCAACTTATAGTGAAGCGACAAAAACCTAAGTTGAACCGTAGCACAGTAGCTTCGTCGTGGTCACAGCTAACTGGGCCGATTGATTGCCTGGCAGCAGTGACAGCGTCATGAGGATCAAAGGGCTCAAAATAGTTCATAGTCCAACGTTACGAGTTGGACTACATCGCCTCCCGAGAGAAGAACGCACGTTTAAACAGTGACGCTTGAAATGGTCACCCCAGGCGGATGCTTGCCAGCGTGGATCAATGACAACCTGCCGTCAACTTATGTACTGGAATCGAGCGAACGACCTTAGGCAACATCTGTTGGCCGGCTGCTGGAAACCACCGCACAGGCAATCGATCCCATTGACGTCTACACGATATTTATCTTGCACTAAACAGGCCGGCACTGGCTCCGGTTTAGCGTGAAGCTGTCACTTTAACCTCTCGTGACGGTCTCTGATTAAGGCGCAAACTCCGCATAGTCAGATATTTGAACGCTCAATAAACGACGACGATGAATCGTTGACGTATCGGGACCTCCAGCAACACTTGCTCTATACGTCATAAATATGTCACTCTATTAGCTAAGTATATACTAGGCTTGTATGGGTCGATACAGCGTATAGCAGTAGCGATACATGCGTAATTTTCTAATTTTAAGGCTTTGAAATCGTATTCAATTCGGCTTTATTAAAAAATTAACGATTCATGAATTTGTAATCAATAATGATAAATAACAAGGGTTTTATGTTTTGCTATGACAAAACATTTGGTATATTTAAACTAATATTATATATATATATATATATATATATATATATATGAATCAACGACAATTGTAAATTGTAGCATTCAGCAGATCCGGACTGAGGTCGAGCCTGGGTCGTCTTCGCCCTAGCAGTCCTTCCTATGAGGACCCAAATCATCGCAGAGAGATCCACTAATGTCGTTCACCGCCTCGAACTGGTTCTTCACCCACTCAGCCGCACCGGGAAGTACTTTAATTTAGCCCAACGCAACGATTCTAACCCGTCGTCCACTCCAACACTTAAGTCGCGCTTGCGTCTCGCCGTTTACCCTTGAGTCACTTTCTAGAAAGATGTGCCTCGACATAAGCCTTCATCACCACGCGAGTTCTGCTCGATGCAGTCGACTGTTGTCGCTAACTTTGTTACCCTTGGTGGCCCATACGGTGACGTGGCCGTCCTCGTGTTTCAATACGAGATCATATATGTTGTTGTTGTTGTTGTTGTTGCTGCTGCTGCTACCGTTGTCGTTGTCATCAGCCGCAGCCGCCGCCACCGCCGCTGCCGCCCTCTCTGAAAGCGGAACTCACACTCACGAGCGGGTTGCGATCGCCGCTCCGAGCCGATCGTTCTGCGGCGCCATCTTCGGGTGATGGCCTCACTCATTCGGTCTCTCCGCTCACGTCGCTCCGTGATTGCTTCTGCGAACCCTTCTGTTCGCCTGCTTCTCCCACGACGATCACTACGAGCAGCAAAAACCAGCAGCAGTTCTGCTGCTGCGACCACCACCGCCACCACCAGCACCAATGCTACAACAAGTATGTGTAGTACATTTCGCCATGTGGACGATGGGGACTAACCCAATCTCGTTGTTGTTGTTGCTGTTGTTGTTGATGGTGTTCTTCATCTTCGAAGTCTTCTCCCTCCGACTACTCCCTCCTCAATGTTCTTCCCTCCCATTCTTTGGCTGGCTGGCAAGAAGATGTAGCACTCCTCTACTGCTCTGATACTGCGGCAGCAGTTTCAGAAGAGAACAACAACAGCAGCAGCAGCAGCAGCAACAACAACAACAACAGAAGCAGTAAGAGAAGCCAGAGGGGGCTTCGATGACGGGCAGGGCTTTCTCTACAAAATCGGCTACGGATTCACTGCAACCGACTCGAGGCCGCCACACCACCTCCCGGGCAATCCTCCCCTTTTTCTCCACTCACTGTGGGATTCGGGTAGTTCTCTGCTGCTGCTGCTGCTGCGGCTGCTGATGATGATGATATATTTGCCCGTAGCCGGTCACTGAAACCACGGAGTTGGCCTGGCTGCCCTCGGCCCAGTGGCGACCTAAGCGACGGCTTGTACATAGGAGTCCTAAAGAACACAGAGCAGCGGCATACGAACATCCATCGGTGGTTGGGGGGAGATCGCTTGTGGCGGCGTTCGATCGATGGAGCGACAGAGAGCTACGGCGATCCCTGATATCGGCGATATCTGCGACGAACTGATCGTAGCGTAGATCTGTTGTATCTGGATATATATATATATATATAGTTTGTGTGTGTGTGCGGTTCGAGACGCTCAGAAGAAAACGGAGGTTCGCAAACAGCGGAGTCTGAGCCAAGTGAAGATCTCGAGGAAGACGAAGATAACGACGACGACGACGGCGGCGGCGACGAAGTTGAAGAAAGACTAGACCGCGAAAATATCGGACGATTGAAAAGGGAGCGAGCCGACGGAGAGAGAGAGAGAGAGTACACACATACACAATACTGTGGGGCAGCAGCGGCAGCTGTTCGCCACCCTCATCGCCAAGATCCAGCTCGAAGGACGCCCACAGAAGACGATGAAGAACAAGATGAAGAATTCCAGAGCAACAACAGGCGACTTTGGTTAGCTAGGCGTCGTCTTCACGAATCCACCCGCCTGTTTAACCCTGGTGCAGGCTGCGACACAGTTTGCGATACCGATGATGATGATGATGATTAGATCCCGACAACGACCAGCGGCCAGCTCGATGACCTGAATCGCGCGGGCATTTAAATTTGGCGCCATTTTTAAATCAACCCCTCGTATCACGCGTCGAGTGGAGCAACGCCTTTTAAGTAAGTCGTCGTCTGCTCGGCCGGCGGGTCGACCGTCCACCTTTTGATGGACCACCTCCATGGACTCATTTCCCACTACATACGATGCAGCTCGAGATCAAGGTTCATAGATATAGTCCGACGAGTCGTCGATGCCTGTAGCGGTGGTGGCGATGCTGCGGCCGTTGTAGACGAAGAAGCCTCTACCACCTACTACGGGAAGAATAGAAGTGTAAGCAGGCTGCTGGTGGACGACATAACGTGTCCAGATTTCAAAGGGCAGATGGCCGCCTCGGTGACGGCGTTCACGAGACTTCGCGACCAAGGAAATTAGTTGTGTTGCTAAGTCCATCAGGGTTGGCGGAGGGGCTCGTTCTGAGGTGAGACTCGTCAATAATGCTGTCGTGTCAACGGTGAAGGCATTCACGAGAGCAGGAACCGCTATGAGAAGCGAACGGGTCGGTGACGGTCATTAGTTTCACTGCCACTAATTGGAAGGAGGGAAAGAGTTAGCTGTTCGGTACGCCAAGCCGTGTTGGCTAAAGGTACAAACGGATTCATTTGGTTTATTACGATCCTGGCCATTATTTCGCCGGCCCCGACAGCCAAATTCAAACGATCTTGAATCTCTCCCTATTCACTCATTACCTGTCACCGTTTGATAGCAAAAAAACGCGTCAGTCAGGCGTATTTCCTGTTAAAAATACCTCCCAACACATTTAGTTATCAGCGTTGACGATGTACAAAGACGAAAAAAAAAAGATAAATAAAATCCAGAAAATCACACATCCTAGCGCGCGCGCAACATAACAGCAAAATTTTCAACTCTTTATTTAACAGCGAACAGTCACTGAACGCTTACCCCAATGAACCATTAACATTCGGCGTTAGCTGAGGCGCGGAGCTCCTGCAAGCTGAACACTCAAAGCATAGTTGAAATTGTCACATCGAACGAAAGGTGGCGTCACAAGGACACAGTGCAGAACCCCGAGAATCATGAAACCCCACCAATTGCCACGGACGGCGTCGATTTGTTCAGCACAGCGAAACCTGAACAGCAATCCGGATTAAGCACCACTGAGTCGGCTCGCTGAATGAGGAGGGTACGGAGATCGACTGTTTTTACCTGCCACTGTCCGATGGCTGCAACATCGCGCTTGCAGGAGCTGGCATTTCATTTGGACTCTGACACTTGTCGTTAGCTGTGGAGTGTGGGAACTCGAGCTATGGGAACCTATGTATGCCGTCGAGACCCAACGGAGATCTCGCTATGAGAGAGCATCCCGGTATGAAACGGTGCGAGGGCCCCCATGAGTTCGAGCGAAAGGCACGAGGGCATATAGAAATGGACAGTGAAACGCGCCAGGAGAGATGGCCATGTGAAACAATCACGATCATATCAGACGGGGGGGGAGGGACTAGTGGTGAAATTGTCATTGCATGCACTTATTTGCCTTGGACACTTGGGGTTTGCACACAGACACATGCATATATATATATATATATATATAGATTTGAAGAGACCGGAGCATGGAATGCTGGGGAGGCTACGTCAATGTTGCCTATCGTATGGGACATGGAGTAACCGTGCGCGGCTGGGAGGGATCTGACGCGAACTATGGCGAGAGGATCTATTTAGTGCGCGTTTGTTAGAAAAGTTGTGTTCTTTATTCGTATGCGATAAAAAGAAACAGGCCGTGTGGGGTTTTGCCTCGCGGATTTTGAGCGAGATTTGTCGCCCTTTGAGATGTGATTCACTGGACTTGATTCACTGGACTTGACTATATTTTTTGTTTTTAAATACCATTTACCTGCTAACGAAATGTATACCTATAGACAATGGTTGAGGACAGATATTCTCAAAGGCTTTTCGGTGGCTAGTCGTCGGTGGGGTGGCGCAAGTTTCTGAACATTCGTGTATCTACAATTCAGTCTGCACGGAAACATAATCGACAATGGTAATAGCATCGATGACGCTGACATGGATCACCAATATGAATTGTGCCTAGCTCCACAGTACTAGCAGCAGCACTTGGATCTTGATACTCACAGAGGACAATAAAGGTTGATAAAACCTGCGGCCAAACCTGTAACTAGTTTAGTCGGAACCTCTTGGACCCGCTACGAGATGCTTGGTTTGAAGATCGCCCCCTACCTTGAAGACACCCACAGTTGAGGGGTGGGTATTGCCAGTATTGCTGGTGTACTGTTGTATAGCGACATCTCAAGGCGAGTCGATCAATACAGGGTCTCGGCGCAATCGGCGATTGGGAATCTAAAAGAGCTAAGGACGCAGTTGATCTGCGTTTGCAGGCACCAGCATCTAGCGCACACAACCGAGTCTGGCGCAAGATGCTAGCTTGAGTTCAGCTGAAACTCCAGGAGGCATCGCCTCATGTCTATCGTGTTTTGCAGCCCCGTTTACTTGCGGGATCTTGAGGGCTACGATGAATCGATGCCCCACAATGAAACGACCGTTGGTTGACCAGTCAACAGGGAGCCAGGTCATTCTTTGTCTGTTCATCACTACCGACCCGCTATACTGGCTTATATATGTATAGCCTGTCTCGGCGGAGTGCCCAGGCACCTTCTCAGATGATGCAGTCGTTTGGGCTTCCTTTCGGGGCCTGAATCCGACTCTGCTGTTAAAGTCCTAGGTTCTAGCGCAATTCCTTACAATCAGGTCCCACTTGGCGACATCCGCTCGCTGCATTGACCAAACTTACTTTTCAGACTAGAACTAGTCTGAGCCACAGGCTTAACCTCTAGCTGCTGCTGTTGTTTCGTTCGTTCCCTTCTCGATGTAACACGGCCCCAGCGTGACCCTAAGACGGCTAACCATATGCTGTGCTGCACCTCTTCCATTAAACCTTGGCGAGTTTAAAGCGCCGCCCAGTTCCTCACCAGCGAATTTTCTGCGATCAAACGAACTGACACTCAAGACGAGCCTACCCCTTAAGGCTCCCGCGCAAGTTCTGCCACCAGACCTAGACCCAGTTTACCTTTGTGAGTAGCAGCAGCAGCAGAAACTGTCTTTGAAATCTACCCTCCTCGACGAAAAGAAGTCTAGTTGCTGCCCTCGACCGTCGAGTTTCGACTGTATCGCTCCACAATATTGAATAGTCGTTGGCCGGGATCTGTACAGAGCACATCTTTGCCCCGTTTCGTCGCCATTGTCATCGAATGTGGTCTGAAAAGACATTTGGCCGCCGTTTCTGCGCTGCGACAGATTTAGCTTCGCCACGCTGGACCATACCAGCGACCGGTTGAAGCTAAACCAATACCAGACTCAAAACCGGTTTTCTTTTTGACAGGTGCACTCGACCCGCTTGAGCAATGACCAGTTGGGTAAGTTCAGCGCTATGAACAGAAAGCAGACACCCGACCATTGCTCCCACAAGCCGATTGATACATTCTCTATGCTTTTGTGGCAATGCTGAGTCGACCGTTGTGCCACTTGTTTCTACCGACGACTGATTCTCACAGGTTTTTTTTCAAAAATACGGATGCATGCTGTGACAACCATTGCCAATAATTGAAGTTCAATATTTTTCGACGGTGGAGCACCTTCATGGATCTAGTGTCTTGACGCCAGGCCAGGAGCCGATTATTGTCCACTGCCAATGAGAATTAAGGCAGCCCGCCGTTGCTAAAGATTTAAGAGGTTAGCACATAGAGAAACCACTCACAGTGTATAAGTAGTTACCGCACGTTAAACCTGCCAGCGGAAGCCTTCTGTATACCGCCATAGGGCACGCTAGGCGTATGGAATAAAGCCATGCTCTAGCATGTACTATGAGTCTTACTAAACACTACAGAAAATATAAAGTGGCGTTTTTACTGGCGGAACTGCAACTGTTACACCAGTTAAGTCCTCGCAGAAAGTAATAAGTAAAAATGAGTATCACCATTCACAATACATTGACAATAGCACCATTTGACTAGAATCATTCCACAACATTATTTACACATATATCCTAATAGTTATATACATTTCTGCATATTTAAATGATCGCAACCTAGTTTTATGAGTCTCTCTTGCAAGCTTAATGACAGAAGTGAGTGGGGGGGGGGAATATCCTGATTAAGGTCACGCCAGGCAGAGGGTAGGCTGCAGGCGAGAGTGTGTCTGCTAGTTTCATTTGAAATTGAAGATATCTTAAACGTGGTAGCACGGCGATTAAGACTACTAATGACGGGGATGAGTGGGAATGAGGTTATAGGCGGAATCCTACCTTTCGTCATATTAAATGCAAGTCGGGCCACCCTCATAATGTAAAGCCTATCGACCGAGAGCAAATCATTCGAGTGAATTGATCATCAAAAGGAACTCTGCGTCTTCTACCAAACATCGCTCTCAGAGCGTCACTCGGGATAATTTGAACCCTACAAGATTATGCCCTCCCTGGTGTCGACAACAAGACTGAAGGTTTTGAAGGTCTCGATGGCCTTTTCCGTACACGCACGGGAAATACGCATCTCTACGTGGCGGGCTCTAGACAATATTTAAAATGAGATCTCGCCTGCGTACGTGATTGTTCTACAGCCGCCAGCCGCCGAGATCTGAAGTAGAATGAGATTCATGAAGGCAATGAAGATATTAGGCCCAAGTACAGATACTTGAAGTGAGTCCCAATGCTCACCGCTTCCCATGCGGACTTAATAATAACAACCGATCCTCACAGCTTCTTCCAGACAGGTACGACTTAAAGTATTCAATTGTGACCGGAGTTCACCCTAGACGATCTAGCATCTGAGGGAAGATCGACTGACGTAAGCAACTGAAGGTAGCTACAACGTCCAGAAACACTCCGAGACATGCTTGCTTTTTTCATTGGCCTCCGTAATCTCCTGCCAAAGATGTGCCAGCACCAACGAGATTTCCTAAAGCCGAATTTACTGGGCAAAAAGAATCTAACAGCATCGAGGTATTTTTCAAGCCGAGAGATTAGCAACTTTTCAAAAATTGATACAAATAATCTACAAGTGATATTGGGCGGTAATTGGTTGGTAGCCCGAGTACGTTTCCCCTAGTTGCTAGATTGAGGAATAATCATTGCGTCTTTTAATCTGGAAGGAAAGCAACCAGTCCCAATAGAGACGCTGGCTATACTGGGTCGAGCAAAAGTCGAGGCGTTTATCTTCAGTAACTTACTGGGCACCACAGCCCCAACCAGCCTTTGCATTGTCAAGAACTAATTGAACATCGAGAACACTGACACTATCTAACCTGAACGATGCCTGATTCGCTGGCCAGATCCACTCTAACTCACCGCGGACATCATCCACGGACGTCAAGAGTGGCCACTGTCCTCGATCCAACGTTTGCCAAGTGCTTATTGAGCTCATCAGCAATAGCTGAGGACTCTATAGGAGCTGCTGTCCAGAATTAAGATCAAGTACCGAAGGCAGGATTGCTTTGGATTTATCTTCCCTACAGGACTCACCAATGAATTTCCATAGCTGAGAAGTATTACCCTTCAGTTCCAGAAACTGGCGCTTATAAAACGACTTCCTTGCGAGCCTCAGGCCAAGTTGATACCTCCGAAGCGCTCCGGGCTACAGGCCGCCTTGGATTCATGCGCCCCTAGTCTTCGATGTCATGTGTAGAGCCTGTTGACGTTGCGCCGCAGTCGTCGGGGATCGGATGAGAATTTAGACTTAGTTGAACTTCGAAGGGAATCATATTCGCAGAAAAATGGCACAATATATCGAAAATTTGGCAGCGACAAAATTCTTCAGTAGGACAGTTCAGGACTCCTGGCAATCAAGTATGGTTAAGCAACCTCGTAGTTCCTACATCGCCTCGCATGTGTTAAATACTCTGAACAAAATCAAACAACAAAGGTCGAAGATATGCCCTTCAGCAGAGTATGCGTTGACCACATACATGCATAGCCAACAGTCAGCATTCAACGCCAAAAGTCTTGTGTGCATAAAGCAGTCGTCACCGGCGCAGCTATCAACCACATAACGTGTATAGTACATGGCTTAATAGTGGAGAATCCACTATATTGCATCATCATAAACAGGTGGCTACATTTACAAGTGGAACCCGGCTACGGTGAGTTCGGGGGAATTCATGTTAATTATTTGATCTATATATATATATATATATCAGAGGAATCGCCGCAACTGAACAAATGATTCATTTTCATGCCAGCCCTATCGTGGACTCGCTTGTGAGCTGGGGCAGGCTTGAACCTAGCACACAACGGAGCGGGTATCGTCAAATAGGACATTCGAATTGGGATGCAATTTAGACGATTGACTACAACACTTGTCGACATCGTCCTCAACTTGTCTATTCACACAACTGGCGTCCCCACTGAAACAGATACAGATTCCTTAAGAATTTATTGAACATTTCTTTCAGGCTCTGTCATGAAATCCCGTGCTAGTGCTGCCAAGGAAGCATCTTTCATTATGTAAATACTGTCCAGACGAAGAAACGCCATGCATATACGCTTACACCGCAGAAAACAAATCAAATCCTAGCGGCCTCGCGGGTTGCCTTCTTCAGACATCAGTGCTCAATGAAGATCGACCTGAGAACGTGGTTGAGATGGTTATTTGTTTATCGATTGAAATCTCGACACTCACCCAAACACAGACATATGCATACAGACACATTCTCATACGGTGGACTTTGGGGACGAGCATACGCGATATATGTTGTATTCGATCTAGGTCACATGGAGACGTAACCTGTTTGGCCTAGTTTTCAACCTTAAATTCGGTCCTTTCGACCTCAAAGCAGCAGCAATGTGTAGAATGACGCAAAAAACGTGCGCGGATCTTAAGATACTTCTTTCTAATCTAATCGTTTCATAGGCCACACGTAAATACACCGGCGCGGAATAGCCGCACCAACGATAATTTATTTACCACTGAGCATGGTCACTCGCTGTTTCTTTTAAATTATTTTCGGTTATATATATATATATATATATATATATTATTTCTCTGCAGAGCTAGTCAACGTGACGCTGGTTGGCGGTCGGGCTAAATACGCCGATAAATTCTTCATCCTTCTCAGGTTGGGCAGCCACGGCGAGTGAATGCGAACAATGAATGGGGGAACCGAATGCTCTTCAATAGTGACGGTATTACACAAGCATGACGCAGAATCGACTTGTATAAAGACATGATATAAAAACAACTAACAAAGGTTGTTCGGGCTGACTCTCAGCCAACATTTAACGTCCACGGTACCGCTCAAACGGTAAGACAACTAATGCTATAACTTGCTAATTCATGATTATTTTTGTATCGAATGTTCGGTTGTAGGGGTGGCCACGCAGTGCACACAGGCGCTATCGCGCTCTCTCAGGAACACGACGGTGAATACAGACCATCACCCAATCGCGTGCACCATTCCCGTCCAGCTTAAATAAAGATGCTGATGATTGCGCAAACAAATGGGTGCCGAGTCAATTGGCCGATTCTTCGTCAATCAAAGTGTTGACCAGTATTGGCTTGCCTCAAGTTGATGCATACTTAAACACACTATAGAGAGAGAGAGAGAGAACTATGACCTCAAGGACAAGCACAACGGCAGGCAGCAAAAAGCACATGTACACGTTCAGCGCACAACTCCGACGCGAACGAGACCAGCAGACAGCGATCCCCACAAGCAAATGCACTTGAAATCACATTGAAGCGAGGATAATATTATTTATTGATCTTCATTCATTCCTCTACCAACTCGTAGATGAAATCGTTGTAATCTTCTACTGTTAACAGGTCTGTACCAATTTGATATGATAAATGCCGCGTTCGGCGAACGCCACTCACCCCCCCCCCCCGAAGGGTTAAACCGATCCGGATTTTTCTCGCTGTATTACCCGCTCCGTCCGAACACATCCGTCCTCCGCTGCTTACCACTAAAAGCGTAGTCGGCGCGAGGTGCATTTCTGAAAATTGCGTGCATTTAAAGCCAATCGATCGGTTGCTGCTGCTGCTGCTGTTGTCCAGCAGACGGTCAGCACCGTCTGTTCGTCGCGGATATTTTTCTACCACGGTCATCATTGAGCGCTCGAGCTTGGCGTTTGTCATCGATGTTGTTACTGCTGCTGCTGCTGTTCCGTTGACGTGCGTTCCAGGCCAGACGAAGCCGAAACGCCGGCAGGGCCCAGCAAGCCACGTAAGGCAAGGGGTCGCGCTTTCTACTCCAGCTCTAGCCGTCATGATCACCCCGGACACCACTGCAGCAGCAGCAGCAGTTGCGACTGCGTAAGAATATCTATGTATGTATGTGCGTGGCATTGCGGAACGGCGGAAAGCAAGTAGCCGCTTGTTGGCGCCCGCTGATTTTAAAAGACGCGACGCAAGATAACGAGGTGACGGTGGTTGGCGATCGCGGCCGCAGTTGTTGCTGCTGCTGCTGCTGCTCTCGTAGCCGGCCAGTTGACACTGGCGCACATCGTGGGAACAAGCCAGCAGAGACAGCACAAGCGGCAAGCGAACGGAGCCGCGTTCGTTGCTGCTGTACGGCTGCATGATGGCTCGGCGTAACAGCCGGACGAATGTCGAGGCGCGATATACGAGCAGCGTTGTAGTAATAGGATCAATGACGCTTTTTTCCCTGCTACGATTGGCTAGCGGTTGGTTTGCTGGACGGCCCGGTGGCAGATTTGGGGCTCTACCACCGTTGGCCGCACCGCAATCATCATCATCGTCATCACGACCGCTGGCGTGCTGCATGTTTCAGTAGCGTCCATGGGAAGGCTTCCGCTAACCTGGTGGGTTAGCCCCATATGTACATTGATTACCGTGAGGTAGAGCGCGCCCAGCCTTGTCTGCTAGACACGAAGTCCACGTCGACGGCGATAGCCGCCCTATGTGAGACTGAGGTTCTTCAGTTCTTCTCACCGAAGCTCGCTGTCAAACAATACAAACCTACAAAGCAATGTAGGTTTGTATTGTTTGACAGCGATCGATCAAAGTCGAAGGTGCACGAAACACTCTGACCACTACCACTGACGGCTTACCCTTTACACAGAAGCAGTAGCGGCGGCGCCATTGCTTTATTAAATTACCTACCAAGATGCACTTGCTGTTAATTGTGCTGCTTATTGACGTTGTCGTTCTTGCTGCTGCTGCTGCTGCTGCTGGGATCCACCAGCCAGCCAGCCAGCAATACAATACAGTATATGAGGCATGAGCGCGTAACAAATGAAATCCAGCGGAGCTCGTATGCTGTCGGAAAGCTGACACCAGCGCGGCACCGTTCCAGCTCTTCTTTGAAATCACAGATACAGCCAGACGAAGAGAAAATAAACCGAGGACTATCGCATCACACGGTAGCATCTACCGGAAGGTGATTCGGCTAACATATGCCATGAGGTAGCGACCATTGGGCAGTCGACATGCGCTTAGAAAAGGAGAGAGAGAGAGAGAGAGGGATAAAGAGAAGATGGGTGTCTCGCTATTTCTCTCGGCTCTCGTTCTGCTAACTCCCGTGTTGTCTGTGGCGTTTGTCGTGTGGCGCTACTGTTTGTCTTAGGTCGGGCTTTGCCAGCTCGCCAGGGACGTCATTGGTCGCGAGTGACCCCAGCGATGCGGTCAAATACGGCGTTGTTATCACCATACGGTGGCCGAGTGCTACATTGCACATATGTAATGAAACAATGTGACAAACGCGAATAGCAATGACGGTTACGCGAGAGATGCGGCGCTGGCGAAGGAGACGAAACGATGACGGCGCTGGCGCTGTTCGATGCAGCTGAAAGGATCACACAATTGCGTGTCGCGATTGACATACAATAGTACTATTATTATTATTGTTATATAATATATAGAGACCCTATGATCCTGTGTGGCAGAATGCGCGATGGACATTGAAACCTGTGAGTTCTGGCGAAGGCTATGAGCACCGTCCGGTCAGTTCAGTAGTAAGTTTTCCGGACTAACTCACAGCCAACATTTAACAATGTCCACGGTAGAACTGCTTTCGGCACAAAGCTTCATAAGAGGGACCTTTGAAAATGCAAATGTGCAAAGGTGGGCATCGAACCCCTGCGTGCACCTACGTGTCCGGTCAGTTCTCGAGTGGTCGAACTAAGATTGATTTCCAGCCAGCGATGGCCATAACTGGTCACATGTGAGGCGCACTCCGGGCCCGGTTTGTCACAACGTACATTAAATATAGGGACACAGAGGGAGGGAATGAAATTTCCTATACGGCTATGGGGTACATTTATCCGATAACGATGCAGTGGTAATGTGTTTCGGATAAATGAATTTGTTAGAACTGCTTCCTAGTAAAATGGCGTGGGCTAGACATGCGCCATTTTGCCATTTTGGCTACGCTGTAGACATAAGCAAATGATGTATGCTTTATGCCAGCCTATGATTTCGGTGAATACAATGTAGACGTGAGAGATTTGATACTGTCAAGATGTAGGTGCGATAGAAGACATCGTATTTTATAAAATGGAGTATTTCAAAGTCGTCTTCGCCGAGTGGTCGTCGTCAACGCTACACGTAGCTTCCCGCTTTGGGGCGAAATAGAAAGAGCTCGCTTGGACGAACAAATAATGAGTGTGCGTCAATCGCGTCCTTTGGTACAGTTGACCAAGTTGCTTAATCTGTGTAGATATCTGCAGTATCATAAGTGCAATACATATACATGCTACGAAGCACTAGCCTACCTCGTTGAATACTAACGGCACACTTGAAGGCTTCGGTGTTTTGCCACCCGCAGTCATTGTCGTGGCCGTTACCAGTGAAAATATCCGGGACTTCAGTCAGAG
The DNA here is from genome assembly GCA_019614645.1 of Stratiolaelaps scimitus. NCBI lineage: Eukaryota > Metazoa > Arthropoda > Arachnida > Mesostigmata > Laelapidae > Stratiolaelaps > Stratiolaelaps scimitus. The sequence goes on along the minus strand of JABWDB010000014.1, from coordinate 5,036,000 downwards.
CCAGGCGCTCTCGCAGCAGGCGGACAAATCCGATCGAATCATTGGGGCCCTGCTCTTTCAAGTCATCTGCTCTCGGAGCAGCAAAGCGACAGATAATTGAAGAGTTAGAGAGAGAGAGAGATATCGACGGAGGTCAGTGGTGCCTCCGGGAATCGGTAAGACGACACTGTCCACCAGAGCTGCGGCTGTGCTCGGTGACCTGCCGAAGAGATCCGAACGTCCCACGGCTGATAGTGTCGTCGTGGTGGTGATCAGAGATATGCGCATTCCTCCAATGACGCCGACGACGGTGGCGGCGGCGGCGATCGTGAGCTGATTGGACTCTATCAGCTGAACTCTGTGGGTGTCTTCCAGGTACTGCGAGGGCTGCATTATAGCCTAGCACGGAGCGCACACCAGATTGTTACAGACGCTCCGTGCGCAGCGTCATCTCTCCATCATCAATAGTACCGCCTATTTTTCACGGCCATATCATCAATGATCCAACCAGTGAGATGGCACGTAGCGCACTGCATACACAATATGGTTGATTCATTCCTTTCCGTCTACGCATGTCAGGTTCAACGCAAAGTTGAACGTTATCCACAACTGCCTAATAGCGAACACTGCCGATGTTAGCGGTGACAGCAGTTGACGGCAGGCTCGAATACATTCCCCTCGAGCAACAGGAAATATCACCCCTTGAATAAACAAGGTTTCAGCCCCTGTGATAATTTTGCGGCTTAACCGATGAAGTCTGCCTGCTTCCGCACACGCCACAGCACATATAATATATAATTACCGACACACGAATGATGAAATCCATACTGCCTGTGTAACAGCTGTAGTACCAACCTGCTTGCTAGATTCGGCCAGTAGGCTTCTGACCCTGCGTGGTGTACAAAGAAAAAACGGCGTCAATCCCTCGAAGCAGGGCGTACACGTTTGGCTGACTTAACCAAATTGTATTTTTTTCAAATTTCAACCCTCTTGTCTGTGCTTCGCGCGCACCTTGCACTCTGTGGGTTCTCCAACCAAATGGCGAGATACGCCAGTGGCGTTGACATCGAGCGGCAAATGTGTCTGCTCTTAACAGGAATGTCTCTTACCTCACGGTCGTTACAAGTGATTGTCGAGTGACGTCTTTTCTCTGAATGCACGAAACAAAATAGCGCGAATGGACGGACGACCATTGATGAGAATGAAATATTTTTGCTCGTTTAAATACCGACAGATTGGGTCACCTCGGATCTCTGAGCAGTCGCTCGTTGTCTGATCCACCTCTCCCGGCTGGTATCACCTCGCGGCATTTCCAGTCCAGCTCGGCTAGCTCCTGGAAAACAGCAACAGAATCTTCGGGTGTACGCATACGCCGTGCGTCGACGTGGCGAGAGGCCCAACGAGGAGAAAAGCTTGCCCACCCGCGTATTACGTCTCTATCACCTGTTCCCAATCCATTATACATGTGTCAACAGAGGGTCGATCTGTCCATCTACGGTCAGTGTCCTGAGTCTGGAGATCGTGAAAGCCTGTTCATACGTTCACAATTGTGGTGAGTTAATGTGTGTTAAAGCCACAATCATATACGTGTCTAACTGAAATGCCATATTGTCGTTCATGTTTTGTCTTTTCCTGTGCACATATATATATATATATATTGTGTTGGCCACCACGAACCAACGCAATCTCTTGCTGAGCGTAGCGCGGGATTGTATTGGTAGACGACGACGGCAGCAACAACAATCACAGCGACAACAGGTCGATGTATCGATAGATTGGAGCAGTCCGCCGTACAGCGTTCGGCTGACCATTTATTTTTAGTCCAGCTTTCGTCAGCCTGCCGCAGCCGCCGTCCACGTCACCATAGAGAAAATCTCCTAGATATTTATTCCCCCCCCCCCCCCGCTGCCGCCACCGCCGCCGCTTGTCGCGACCGCACTGCGATGAAGGGATACGACAAACAAAATACCATCACGATGACGATTATCAACAACAACAACAACAACAGCAACAATACCACCAGTGGCAGTAGTCGCCACATCATAATGGAGAACGTAGTAATTCCAGGGGCCGCGGCGGAGGAACAAGCCAATGCTCTCTCTCTCACTCTCTCTCTCATTGACTTTCTCTGCCGGGAACACTGGTGACTCGATCGGGCATCCTCGCTCCATGCATACGAACATGCACACCATTGCCACATACAATAGTTGTAGCTGTGGCCATCATCGTAGAAATCGTCCGTGACCCACGAGATGAGAGAAAATATAGACACAGAGAGAGAGAGAGAGAGAGGGGGGGGAGGGTCGGACGAGGTTTAAAAGAAAGCACTCACTCACGTATACACACACGCGCACATACATGAATACGCATATACAACAAATGGCGGCATTTACAGGCGGCATTTACACGAACAAGAAACAAATGCCGCTCGTCGTCGTCGTCGTCGGCGAGGATGATGATGACCCCATCGACACCAGCGATTCATGGACAGATCCACGTGTTGACGTTGCCACTGCCGCCGCCACCGCTGCTCGTGTTCGACAGAAATTCCACAGCGCGTATTCAATTCCAGCGAACGCGGCTGCGGTCCCCGCAGCACACTAGATGGGCATAGCTCAGATATGGCCCCCGGCGCGCGTAGCTACCACGGGACGAGAACCCACCGCCAATATCGCCGATGGCAGCATGCGTTGGCACCGCTTGACAGCGGTTGACAGACGAACCATCGCTGCTGATGCTGCTGTTGCTCGAGTAGAATCCAGCCCCTATCCAAGGCAGGGCAAAGCAGCCGACAACAGAGCGCAGTCAACGAGACGCGGGTCGGAGACCTCCCTCTTTGACGTTTCGGCGGCCACAGCAAACTCGCCTGCATGCATGACTCGTGAGCTGCGTTTATGGACACAAGTGTATTGAGAGAGTGTGAGAGATAGAGAGGACACGTCTACTGTTTGACCGTTCAAGCGCTTCGGCCTACTTGTAATGGCTCCGCGTGTCCGCAGGTCCGCAAGGGTACATTCACGCAGTCTTACGGCCTTCCAGTCAGAGGAATCAATCTGGCTAGTTCGTTCGTTCAATTGTCCTTATTCACACTTCTCTCGTAGTGAAATACTTACCACTGGCTTAGGTTGGCTTGACGAACTAAATACGATTATGCCGGACCGACGTCGAGTTAGGTGTTTATCAGATCGTTCTCAGGGACCTTGCCCATGAAAGAGGGGACCCGATTGAGGTGGAAATTGACAGCCAATGCCTAGATCGGGTCGATTGGGTGGAGATTCCACGAATTCGATTAATCTACGTACATACACACACACACACGCATATATATATATGAAAATTATATTCATTTACAAAAAAGGATCGATGTAGAAGCATTCGATCCCTCTGGCAGTATCACATCTACTTAGGTTTCTCGAGGTGACACCTATAGAAGTTGGGAATTAGTCAGTATGCCAGGCGGCGTATGACAAGAAATCATTTAATTAAATGACACCGGCACTGGAAAAAAATCGAGTTCGACTTTCTTCTCTGTTTCTTTCCTGATTTCGAACTGGCTGTACCGTTTTCACCGAGTTCTACGCTGCCGTTTAATAAAATATACAAATAATATATATATATATATATATATGTATATATACATATATATATAGAGAGAGAGAGAGGGAGCAAGTCATTATCAGACGTTGTCTATCTATCCAACAACTGAGCATAGACAATAATAGCACAAGCGAACCCCCAGGATACTCAAAGTTACACTCGAATCTACATTATCAGTGATTGGATTCGCATTTCCTGAAGGCACAAATCAACATGGTGGTGTTCTCGTGGAAAGACTAAACGTCGTCCGCGGTCGTCGGCCCCTCCTCGATTCGGCTCGGCCGGGTAAATTTCTTCTAATGAACGACTTCTTATCCCCATCAGGACAGCTACAGGTTGTTTCCTACCAAAAGCCGACGAGTTCACAGTATTGTGCTGTCGTTTTTTCACCCGTGCCCTACAACTATCATATGCGTCCTATTTTTGGGTCCTTCGTTGCTGTTCTCGTCAAAGGACACGTTCCTGGATGGGCAGGCTGTTTCCCTTCGGTATTATCTACTAAAATGTCTCGCAGGCCAGAATTTCGACCACCAATAGCATTTGCATGTCGGGGTTGCCACCTGGACATAAGGAACACGCCGGGGCAACGTTGTGGCCAATTTTTGGCAACAACAACAACCACAACAATCCGTCGAGGCTTTCATGATCCTCTCGAGGCGATTGAGGCTCCCAGCTCGACTTCGCCGAGCCATAATCGGCTACCTGCGGCTACCCATTTCGACGTTGTCTGCTCCAACGCCGCTCAGCGCCGTTTCAGCATACAGCCGTCGGGTCGAATCGAGCCGTTTGGCGGAACGCGCGGGCCGGCCCCAACCTTCTCCGCCGTTTGCGCCAAAAGAAGCGCGCCAACTTCGACACCGCCGCCGCCGCCACCGCCGCCGCCACCGCCGCCGCCACCGCGGCTGCTACTGCCGCCTCCGCCGTCCCAGCACTCGATGTTGGCCAGACCTTTCTACGTATTGTATCAACAAGTACAGCGATGACTACTATGCGCTGTGCTTCTGCCCATCGAAGTACAACGCAATCCCTGATCGGGTTCGCGCCATCGTGACACCCTGTTCTGTCGGTGGTCGCCGTCGCGGTAATCGTCACCCGTTTCCCGTTGATCTCACACTCTCTCTCTCTCTCGTGTTTTTCTCTCTTACTCGATCTATCTCTATCGTTGTTCTGTAGGTCGGCCGTGGAACTGTGTGACGTCCAGCGTCAGTGTCGACTTTTACCGCCAAAAGGTTCGGCGGCACATTTCTGGAGAGACATCCATCTCGGTGCTGCTGTCCGTGGTTCAGAAAGGTTTCTGCTGCTACCATCACCACCGCTGCTGCTGCTGCTGCTGCCTGTGGCCCTGCCGGCGGCCAAGTTTGCCGCTCCTGCTACGGCGGGCAGCAGGGTGATGGGTCCCATGGAGTCGCAGCTCACGGTACGATGCGCGCGCGCGGGCCGCGAAGTAGACGCGGCAGTGTGATAGTGAGATATTGTGAGTTTGTTGTCAATGTACGATGCCTTACAGGCGGAACCGATCGATGGCCTATTGGCCCGACTGACTGACTGACATACTGAAACATATATATATATATAGAGGGGGAGAGAGAGAGAGAACTACGCAGTTGATCCGGCCGTGTGCTGCTCTTTGCCAGGTCTGCCAGGACGGTACCTGCCTACTGAATACTTAACCGCGTAAACGTTACTCTCCTCGAGTTCTGCTGATGGAGAAAATGAGCAGGGCATCAGGCACCATGTCCAGTGCGTCCCGCAAGCGAGAAACGGCAAAAAAAAGAAAACAAAAAGGCCTCCTCCACAGCCAAGGCTGAACACTCGTAGTCCTGCCCCGAATCCAGGACACATGGCAGTGTCTGCCGAGCCGGCAGCTCAACCCCCCTCCCCCAAGCGGCCGATTGATCGGTTCAGCTGAACAGCTGATGATCGTCGGAAAAATACGCTTGGCCAGATCACGCGGACATGTTAGTTATCGATGGATCACCGAACAGGGTCCCGTCTCTGAGAACGGGAGAATCGAGCTAGCTGATACTAGGGCAAACATTGATGACGGAGACCCCAGCGACGAACGTGGAGCGAACGCCGCTCGTTGGATCTGGTCGTTGCTCTTCTGGTCGTGCTGCCCGCGCTCACTTTTAGCGCCACTTCGACAACGAGTAACAAACGTAGAGGGCGTAGGCAAACGGAATATGCCGACTGCCCTATAGGGTGCTTGGATGAAGGAACTATGTACCTGTGATCGTTGGCGGGCGCCCCAAACACACAGCGATATTTCGAAATCTCTTCTCTGAGATGACTACCACCTGTAGTTGTTCTATGGCAATCGCGAGGATATGTGGTGCCGTTGGCGGCGGCCACAGTGGCTGTGGCTGTGTCGCCGGGACGCCGCCACGAAGCTTCTAGCTGTAATATTAAAAGCGGCTCGCGGTGAATGCAGGCACAGCAAGGAGCGGAAGCCTGCCGCCGCATTGAGTCCTTGTTCCTGTCATTTTCCTCGGATTGGATATATCATACAATAAAATATAATAAGTAGGATGAAATAAATGCATATATATATATACATATATATATATATATATATATATATATGTATGTACATTACTTAACCTATCATCGTATGAACGTATCAAGGCAGAGTTACCTAAAGCCAGTTTCACTCGCTCTCTCTCTCTAACAGCCGACAAGGATCGTCGTCTCTACCATCTCATCGTGGCCTAGATACTTGCCATGTCTAGTGGCGCGAACAAACACCAGCGAAATATTCATGTCAGCAGCAAAGCACAAGTGGGCGTCCGCGGCCGCGGGCGAAAAATAATTGACGCTAATGATTTCGTTCCTCTCGTGTACATACTCGAATCGACACGATGACCATGGCCGTGTACTGGTCCGAGCAGATAAGCGGACTAGCGGGCAGGCACGAACATGGCGGGGAGAGCAAAAAGACAATGAATAATGTGTTCGCACGTTAAAGATTCGAGTTCAAGATTCGATACTATTTTGGTCTGCTTGTGACCGCATTTTTTCCTCGCTATTAATAGAAGTAAAAATTAGAAATTTGGGTCAATTTGCGGCATCTGCGCTGAAACGAGAAGGAGGTGGCGGCGGGGGCGGGGGCGGCGGCTCAATGAGTTCATGGTTACAAATTGGCAAGGTGAATCGTATACATATGTATATGTAGGTATAAGAAATTTCGTGCAGTTAACAGTAGTTGTAGATGTATGCTCGAAACTCGTCAAGAACCATCGTCGAAGTGGTCGACAACCTTCAAAAATAGAAGGGAAAAACAATGAAATAGTAATCGTAGTTTTGATGATTAGCGAATTTGTGTTAGTTGAATGACGAATAAGGACACGAATAACCAGAGTCTGACAATAGGATTTTTAGTGGCCTTTGCCAGCCAGCTGGCTTATTTGCTATGGCTGGCGGCTTCTGCTGAGAGGGGCCTTCGATTGTGTCGTTCGCTTTGTCCCACGTCAAAGTCAAAGGCGATGGCCGATCTCACATCGGGAGCCATGGACAAGAACCTTTTTTTTTCTTTTTTTTTTATGGGGGTTTTCGGGAACGCGTAATACACATGCGTGACAGAACAGCCACCTCTTGCCACCATCTAGTGTGAGACTCTTAAACTCACTAAAACCCTTTCCCCTCCCCCACCCCTAGTTGGTTTGGAACGCCGTAAGCGATACTTCAAACCAACGGGTGTTGAAGCTCTAATCTCCCGTCATCCCACATGGACAAGAACCTTCGTAATGGGTATGGCTGCCACTCAGCCTTCTTCGAACGCCTGAATTTCATTCTTGGCAACAATCAGCGTATTAGGATATTCCTATCACCAATTGATTAACTAGAGGCGGGACAGTGGTCGGAGCAACGCTTTTATTTGAAATGCAGAATTCTACCCTAGAAATCGAATGAACACTGAATGCGCTGGATTCCGTCTACTTCCTACCGATATCTGATTGAATTTCAGCGGAACTATCGGTCACAAATTGCACGAGTTAGATTTATTTCTACTTTCGTGCTAGCTGTTCACAAGGAATTGCCGTTCGAAATTGTGAATTATATCTGGGGAAATCTGGCGTATAGCGAGATGTGGCACGTTCGATCTAATTCGAAGTTTTAATTGCCTCCACTCTTCGGTGGTTCCAATTTACTGTCATTGATTTCGAACGGGATCCATCTTCAATGCTTCATTCATACGATACAAGCGTATTGGGCTCCGTAAAATTCCCCGCATAAAATGCATATGATATTTATGTATGACATATCATAGGGTCGAATACATGTTGCAAGGAGCAGTGATCAGCGGGGTCAGGAAACAGCTTTCTTGGACCATCGTGTCAATACTAAGTAGGGCGGCGGCCGCGAACCAGCATGGCATCTTGGGCAGTAGCCGCAAAGCTGGGAGCTACCTGCCAGCTCAGATCTCTCAATGGTTTCTCGTGATAGAAGGGACTTTTCCTCCCGAAATTTTTCGTTGTGGTGTCATATTGGACGAATGTCGAGAGATGCCAGATCGCCAGAGTATCAGAGAGATCAATGGAAAAGGAAAATCCAGTGAAAAGTTACGAAGAAGAACGAGGTGAACTTTGAGCAAATCTAGTCAACAAAAAAAAACGCAGTCGGCGGGAAGTCGGAAGCTGTTTCGTTTTATGAATGCCGAAGAGGGCTAGATGATTTGGAGAAGAAATCGTTCGTCTCCTGAGCCGCCCGATTGGTGAGGTCTCTGGTTCGAAAAATCACTACATGGAGGTTAGCAATAACGCAGTTACGGTATGCGCAGATAGACACCTGATCTCAAACACAAGGTTCAAGGGCGACACCACTGCCAAATCGAGATTGACTGTTGACCTGATTTCAGGAAATTGTTCGTTGTCATCAGAGATTCCTCTGATCTGGGATCTGCCTCCGTCCTCACGCAAGACGATGAACGTAATGAACTGGCGGCACAGGAGCCTACTGATTACTTCACATGTTATTTGGAAGGCCCAGAGGTTCGACAACTGCAACAGAAAAGCTTTGCGAGCGTAAGAATGGCAGTGTGGGGTTATACGTTGATACGTAAGGGATTACGAGATTGGGCATGGGCTCAGAAGATATCAGGGCAGCCGTCATGGCCACCGGACGACGCTCCTTTAGGGATCCGGTGCAAACTACGGCTGAATGAGGAATAGACGTCCGTTGCAGCACACCTTGGCCATGATCGTGACAAGCGTACGTCTATATGATGATAATCGGACCGAGAATCAAGTATTGGTCATAGCTACAAGGCGAGGACAAGCAGTGTCGGAGTACGGCGCGCCCGTTCATTGTTGCAAAAAGTGCTGAGAAACAACTACGAGGGACTACAAAGCTTGAATCTTGTGCTCGAACCGCGTTAAAACCGATAAAAATTGTCACGTACAAGAACACACTCCCGTAGAGTCGAAGCGAGAGATTGTAGCTTTCTGTTTGGAGAAGCAATGCTTCGACCATATAATATGTACGTGGCAAGTAAATGGCCCTCTACGAAGCTCGTGACCGAGGCTGTTGTGTTACTTATTTACGATATGCATATGTACCTAAAATGGTATATGAGAAGAACTGCAGTTTTTTCTTACCACGCTTAAGTTCCATGTATGTTACCAGGTCGCGGGACCCGAACGTTCGACCTCCGGCTATCTACAGCTAGACACTTAGCCGTGGAGATCATATATTTATTACGAATATCTACATAGATATTCCCATATAGATTTCAGGAAGAAAAGCAATCTTGAGGAGATAGGTGTGCTTCATATGGAAATCTATCAACAGTGAATGCTGCCTATTTACTTAACTTCGTTGTTTCTTCAAATATCTTAGTCGATTTGAACTTGATATTTAATCTGGCATCAAGATATTCTTCTGTCTTCTCAATCTCGGACGTCGCGAACTACAGACTGGCCCACGAAGCCATTGACGCCCCTGATTAAAAACATATCCCCCTCCTCACTATCAAAACCACATAGAAATTATCATGATTATTATTATTATTATTACTATTACTGTTATTATTGCTATTGTTATACATAGGAAACGTGCGTTTCCCAACGGTGGCATGCTGGCATCAAAGCCAGCCAGGTTTTATGACCACACTGTGCCATATTCGCAGTAGCTCCCTAGCTGAATGATCTTTTGAAGAACATTTAGAATGCGACTCAACACGACTTCTTTCTTTTTTACTTATTCTTCTTCATCGATTTCTCTTCGCGGCCGCTGTCCACCTGGCGATACATCCAACAATACAATCCTTCCATGTTCACTCACCGCTAACGGACACAGACTGCCAGTGATTTCGGCGGAGGCGATCGCAGCGCAGGTTATTCGAGGCGCAACGATTCGAGTTGGTTTTTGATGGACGAGATAACCAGGGATACAGTGTCACCCCTCGAATTGTGGCTCGAAATAATTCCGGCTCTATGGCATATACGGGTGTCGTGGGAGTGTGAATGCAAACAGGCTTCATAGTTGGACAGGCACAAATTATATCGTGTCGTTCTTAACTCCCCTGCTAATAGCTGATTGAAATCGCCTGCCTGTTGTATACTTGCGATTGTGAGCAATTGCCGATTATGTGCATCCGTTTAGGATGAATGAAGTCATCAATGGAGAAATGTGAAATTATACTGTACGTCCCAAAATTATCTTATTGTTAATGTCAATAGATGTTAACTCCATCTAATTGTTGTATCAGCGTATATTAATAAATAAATAGTTAAATATTATTCGAGTACCTTGTTTATTGAGTATACTAGTTTGTTGGAAAGACAAAGACACGGCCGGCGACTAGGTCATTACCAAACGATCATAAGTCCAGGAAGGTGTCACGTTTACGCTATACACATGGGTCAAAATATGGAGATCTTCGAGCAAAAGTACTAGCCCACTAAAACCCAGACTAGATATACAGTCATCTATGTATCTATATATATATATATATGACAATATTAACTTTAAATAATAATATTTAACTAATAAGTTAATATTATCATTATATATATATATATATATATATATATATATATTATATAATGATAATATAAACTTAAAATAATAATACTTAACTATATCTCTCTCTCTCTCTCTCTCTATATATATATATATATATAAATATGATGCGCACCGATAGTTGTATCTGGGTCGCTTGAAAATATGTGTTCTATGACATGTTTTGTTAAACAAATTGCGCTGCGGCACGCACTCATCTACCAGAGAATTGTCCAATCGATTCCCAGACGGGAAATTGGCGAACACAGCTGCCAACTGTATCCTTGTTATAAGAGTTGACGCCCTAATTACTGCTCACTATTGTTGTACTCGTATTCGAGAGGCACACTAAACGTATCGACCGTTCGTTATTCATACGTAAAAAACGTTTGCTGTTTTTCCGATAAATAATAGCAACTCTAAGAGAGCCACAGCTCTCGTATGTATTACCATATGCTGTTTGTAGTGGTGTCCCTTCGCTGCGGGAACGTGTCCTGTTATCACGGGGAAATTGCCAGAGTGGTTGCCCTGCCATTTTTGGGCGACGGGTAGTTTCCGGAGGGAGGTTGAACGCTTGCTCATTGCTCACCATTGTCGATCCCGGGAAGGGGCGGCTCTGGCTGGCCTAAAACGAAGCGGTCCCGCGTCGTCGAAAGGGTTCCTGCTGTAGTTGCGTTCAAGATCTAGGCTCCGAGCATGAACACAGTATAGCTTCGGTTCTTCTATCTGACGGCGTCACTCCGTGTGATTCTTGGTCAACCAGCCGGCCATAGTGATCGTATGCGTCTACGTTGTGATCGTCTATAACTGTATGTGGTACACTCGAGTTGGTTCTAAGAACGCCATGTCAGAGGGCGCTGAAAGTGGTTAGCTTGTTCACACACATGCGAACACCCATCGCCAATCCTACAGAAAATCCAGAAGCGAACCCTCCCTGTATCCAAAGCTAGTGAAGGACGGTAGCACCAAATGAAACCGAAAGCAGGCGAGGTTAGGCCGCCTCCGCGTCGACTTCTAGCAAAATCGGCATCGTCTTCTCGTTCGATATTTAGAGAACGTCTCAGTTGGGTGATGTTTATATATTATATTCTATATATATTATACCCATATACGGTTCGTTGTGGAACTCTGGTGGCTTGATTTGCCAAGCTGATCTTGGCCTATAGGCGTTCTTACCGTCGACACTAGCCTAGCTGGTAGATGCCCGCCAGCAAGCGTAGACACAATGCAAGTTGCCCGTGTATTCATCATCCGATCGATTCACGGTCAACTAACGCCTTGCCACGAATTCTCATCTCCTCCGCGCAATAAACATGAAGCAAATAGCGAGCGAACCAAAAATAAGAAGGTTTCAGCTGGCGGGGAGGGGGCAGCTAGTTCAAGGGGCTAAAAATCTCATCACACAGGAATACCCGAATGTTCAATCGCAGAGCAGACGAACCCCAATAACGCCAAATGACGTACAGGTCTACTGAGTGCGGGCCGATATAGCCGATATGTTTGGCCATAGTGGGCGTCAGTTTCCAGTTAGGCAGACCGGCCCCAAAACACAAGAGTGTTTCGTCTATCTGTGCTACTATACCGCATTTCTTTCTTTCTATATATATATATATATATATATATATATATATATATATAATATATATCTTCTTTCTGGCAGGACGGCAGACGTGGCCGCAGTGGATCTCACGGTGCAAGGCGCCAATAGCACTCAACGAGACTCTCCCAACGATGATGGCAATCGAGGAGTTCGAAGGCTACGGCTGCCGCTGCTGTTCGAGGTGTGGTAGTAAACACTTCTTCCACCATCATCACAATCTCTTTTAGCGTCCCCGAGCAGCGCCACCGCGACAGCCAACATTTATATATACACATATATATACCCTAGAAATGCGACGCCCGAATTGGGGAGATTGTAATTGCCACGGTCTCGTTATGCATCGGCATACTGCACCTGATCATGCGTGGCATGCTTTTATATTTGTTCAATCTTCACACACACATATATATATATATACCCTCAATAATTTGCTCGAAATATATTCTAATGTAGCCAGCAAAAAATTGAGTTCGATTAACTTAAACAGACATTCGTTCAGTTATCATTAACCGACGACTGAAGCCTCGGATGGCGTTGACTAGATATCTACGAATAGCGGCCGTGTAACTTACTTGACTTCAGCCACCACCCTGAAATGAGAGAGAGAGAGAGATAGAGAGGGCTTGATGCTTTTGGAGTCGTTGGATCTTCTTCGAGTCTTCAGGCGCACTTCAGCCGTACAACTGCTCAATCGTCCACTCGACCGTGCGCTTGTAACTATGTTTTCACAGTCACACTCGCTAATTCATTAATTCGCTAATGCAACACTAGTGTATTCTTCTATTTGCTAAGAAAAACTAAGAACAAAAAAACTAGTATATTAGGCTAATGAATGAACAACATCAGCGACTAGATGAACTACGCGTTTATTCGTTTCTTTAACATATAGAGATCAGACGTATTCTGTATACCTAAGGCCAATATCAATCCAATTTCACATAGACAGACTCTAGGATGACATGATTCATAAATGAATCAGCTTGCATACATCTTTGAAAGATATATATATATATATATATATATATTTGTTTATTTATATATATATATAAGAGAGTATAAAACATTTTGAACAAATTCGCACATACACAACTGCGATGCGTTCTAAAATCTAGCTGATTTCTACTCTGATTTTTGTCATTGTATGAGATGTTACCGTTATTACTTGATTTTCTCACTTTTTAAGTATTTTTCTAGTTGAAGTAGTCGTTTATTTTTGTTGTTCTTCCGTTCAACACTGTTTTTAGATTTCGTAGCAGGGCCTGTGGGGTTATTTGGCTTCGGAGGTGTGTCTGCGAGTGGTGCCGGTGTCGCAGTGTCTACCAATCCTGAAGATGCCTCCTGCGCTTGGCTGGTTGTAAATAACGTTGCTTCTTGCGACTGCGTATATTTCTGCTCGAACCCCTTCTTCGTCGATGGGGATTGCTCGAATCGAGAGGGCACATCAGTCTTCAAATATCTCGGCAATGTATAGATGGCCTGTGAGAAATACATATGCTCGGTGGTTGCTGTGTCGCGATTTCGTACTCGAACGATATCGGTTTCGCCCGTGGCTTCATCTATGTGTACATTGAAGTAGACGCCCAACGCGTCCTCATCGCGAAACGCCTGCCGCGTATGCTCTTGCGTAACGTTGATAATTGGCAAGCATCGAACGTAGGACTTTTTCAGTCTCGTCAACATCTCCTCTGCTCGAGAGATGAGCTCGTCCGATGTCACGGCGATCGACACCTGGTACGGGGTGAACTTATAATGTAATCGGGTGCAGTGATGATCGCCCTTAGGGTCAGACTCACTCGACGCATCATCCAGGAGCCATTTGACAGCTGCACTCAGCTTCAGCTCACTACGTATGATCGCCGTTGAGTTGTGATATTCTTTCGTTATCGTCTCTAGTACGTTCTTCTGCTGGTAGACGATCTGGCTGTGATTGACGTCGATCCGCGCGGCCTCGAAACACGAGCGCTTGTAGGCATGCCGCTTCCACCAGAGTCGCCGCTCGCGTGTCCAAAACTCGAACCACTGCAAATCGTTTTTGGCAGCGACAAAACTATGGACAAGTCGGTCTGCTTTGGGAGTGATTACTCCGATCGTTCGGGGTACCTTGTCCGCAAGAATAGCCTGAATGACATCTTGCTCGCCCAACACATTTGAGCTCTTCGGGCAGTACAGTAACGACCTAAGCCACAACGAGGTAAGGTTGTGCCGAAGACCTGCAGGTACTACGGCTCGAAGAATGCCCGCCATGTGCCTGAAAACAAACAAGTCACACAGGGGATTCCGCTGTTATTGTCAGAACGCTCTCGAAACTTCCCCGCCCGTTGGTCTCCCCCGAAGCGAAATGTATTGTGCGTCTCCACTTTAACAATAATAATAATAAAGATTAATTAATGCTAATATCAACAACCACATTGAATCGATTTCGCCCCACTTGACGTGAACATTGAAGGCCAATATTCCAGAGTCACCAGTATCGCTCAACCGGACCCAACAACTCTGGTCAACATATGGACCAACGTAGCAGCCGGTAGTAGATCAGATCTGCTCACGTCATCGACTTGCCTCGCGTCTGCACGGATCTTCGACAGATAACGGAATAACGTTCTACAGCCAATGACTACACTTCGCCATTAACACTGGCAATGAGCCACCGGACAGCTGAAGGAACAGTGATAGCATAGTGCTGTGCATATCACATCGTTCGTCCCTTTACCCATGCTGTGGTGTGCGGTTGCAGCCAGCAAATAGTCCGTTGTGCTGACCGTGGATACTTCCTGTAAAATAGATGGCGGCAGCGGCGGCGGCGAGCCTCGCAGTTCGGATCGTTGTAAATAAATTATAGTACAAGCATGATGTCTGCAGTGTGTCTGTTCTGTAACAGGGCCGCAGTGGTGCGCGTACTGCTCGACTCCCTTCGTTTCTTCTTTCCAATTCGCTATCATATATATATATATATATATATATATATATATATATATATATATATATAGTATATAGTATATATATAGTTCGTATGCTACCCCATCTCGCGGTGGAAGTATTATATAATATAGTGTTTGACCCAAACTGCGCCTCAGAGACAGACCAACAGACGGCCAAGCAACACATGTATGGCTCGCGATCGACATCGTAGACAAGTGAACGCTGTTACCTGCTGGTGTGCTGTGTCGGATTGACCATCGGGGGTGGTCAACATAAGCACGACGATGACGGCAGAGAGTTCAGCGAGGTCACCAAGTCACGAACGCGGTGCGCTCGAATACAGCTAACCTAACTTTTCAACAACCCTTACGCCACATACGTTCCATGCTCTCTGTCCTCGCGCGCGAGAGAGAGAGATAGAGAGAGAGAGAGAAGGCACTATGCGCGGCACAACCAAAGGTGTGACTCTGCCCAATCAGTACCGGGACGCTTTGTGATCTACGTGGTTCGTACGTGGACGACGATCTGTGTCTAGGCGCCATATGTCTGGCCGCATTGTGTAGCAATGCCGTGTGAGCATAGCAGCAAACGGTATTTCCCATCTCTCAGTTGCTTTTCTTTCGGCGTACGTGTATCTGTGCGTGTGTCTGTGTGTGCGTGTGCTATGAAAGATGGGATGAGCATACTATATTGTCGCCCTCTACGCGCTGAAGTGAACGCGCTGGTATCGTATAGAGCGAGCAAGCGGATCGCCGCCAGCTGATAAATGGCCTAGGACTCGTTGCTGGTGATGGTGCTCCTGGCGGCACCAGCAGCAGCAGCAGCATCTCCTACCACTACTACTAGTAGTACAAATGGACGGATCTCTCTTTCTAAGACGTCGACTTGCCGACAAACCCATTCCAGAGGGCGTCGATTGCAATACTACAACGCATATTGTTGATATTGGCTGCAAGTACTGCCGCCGCCGCCTCCGCCGCCGCCTCCGCCGCCGCCTCCGCCGCCATCGCTAAAGCGACATCAATGGGAGTGACAACGTCGGCAGCAGGGGCGGCTGTTCGAATTGGACAAGCGCGGCTGGACAGGCGTCATTGGCGACGGCAACTCGATTCCCACTCGCATCGCTCCCCTGCATCGGTCGCAACGATTGAAGCATTGATCGTTGTCGTTGTCATCACCACAATGCCACTCGTTCGTTAGCAGTGACACAATATGTTTGCCGCGAAACGACTCTTGATTGATAAAAAAAAAAAGAGAGTAGAAGTGCAAAGATAGCCACTGCGCTTCGGCCGGGACTCAAATCTCCACCCGGATACGAACGCGTACGGGTGTTTCTTATTCTTTCTCTCGCTTTCTCTCTATGTCTGTCTATTTGTCTAACACGAATTGTATCCGTGAATACGTTGTTCATCAAACGAATTTGTCATTCTTCGGTAGTGGCGGCGGCGGCGGCGGCGGCAGCAGCAGCGGCAGGGAAAAGCTCTAGGATCCTGCCGCATTATAGCTGGTAGACGTTGGTTACATCATCTTCCCCACTGTAATCGAATCGAATCCCCACCCTCCGTTGTCATGTTGATATCCTCACAGGATCACCGCTAGCTGGCGATAGACGACACCGCGCCGTACGAAGGACAAAGCAAGAACGTCGAAAGGACAACAGGTCGATACGCCGAGCAGAGGAACGGATTGATTTCGAGTCCAATGGCGCGCGTTTCAATAGCGCAATGATGGTCTTGCAACAGTCCAACTCTCTCTATCGGCAGTGGGAAATGTGTCGGAAATAAGCACACCGTGAGACACATGTCTGTGTTCTGTAATCGCTGTGGCGAAACAAGGAACGACGAAGGAAGGATCACTTTATCAGTGGTTGCTAAGAAAAAAAAAACGATTTCAGTATGAGGTCTCGCAATCACGTACAAACACGGGCGTACACGGTGTTCGGAAAGATTCGCATCTCCCTCTCGGCGACTAGCGAGAGGTTATCCTCCACGAATTTGTCCTCCTTCATTTGTTTAAGGACACATCCCTGAAGAGGACAGCGTGTATTTTGACACAGGATAGAATGAGGAGAAATTGACAAAATCTGATCGTAGAGGACAGCACACAAGCTCTGCTTCGTGTAACCCAACGTGCGTTTCGAGGTTTTCACGAACGTTCGATGCCCTCGGGTATATGCCTTTTAGTGGATTCTCTCTCCTTCGTATTTGGTGTACCGTGATTTGCCGTGAATCGATTAACGAATGATACGATCGAAGGAGACAAATTGCAGCGAAGATTGCTGCTTTTCTTCACAGTTTTCGGGTTACAATTTTGTTAGTCGCCCACCTGCGTGCCCATCCGAAGACCGCATCGAATTAGAAATACATGTTAGAACAAAAAGACTACGGAGAGAATGCCAGTCAGGCGAGTGTCGCGGGAGAGCGATCAAGAGGACGCATTTCCAGACCCCTGCAGGGATTTGCTTAGGCGGGTCAACGTCGACGGCGAAGATCACGACCACGTCTAACGCTATCATCGCAGCACCTAAGCATGAATTCTACAATCTACCGTCCATCGACTAACGATATAAACAACCTGATATATCGACATAGGCGGGCATTGCCGGCTCTGCAACAAGCGTCTATGAAGTTCAGAAATATCGCCATATTCACACATCAGGGGGCGAGGTCGGACTAACTGATTGGCTTTCAGGGCTAATCGATTGACGGTCCCACGACATCATGATGCTCCACCAGTCGCTGCAGCTGCTGCTGATCAGCCGGAATCCAAGTGAACCAAAATCACGATAAACACGAACCGATGCGGCCATTTCGACGCCGTGAACATTTCTTGACAGAGTCCAGAGGGCCATTCCTCACAGACGATCTGCCGATCGAGGAATTAGTTGTAGTGCAACCATTGAAGGAGCAACTGCTCTTCAGTAGGTTAGAGTGACTTCGCAAACGCGTGCGTTTGCTAGCGGCAAGTCATACGACAGCAACGAAATGGTATTTCTTATTTTAGCAGCGTCTACAATCGCTCGAGCTTTGAAATATCGCTGCTCAAGACCTATCACGGTGCGTCGGCAGGCTCGCCGTGTATATGAGATTGTGCCTCCTTTAGCTCGAGCAGAGGGAGACAGCGAGAACAAATATGAGAGAGTCGAAGATACCGCGGCGCGTAGAGCAAACAGACACGCTATTTTGTGTAGGTGATGTTTCGTTGTGGACGACGACAGTGTCACGTACAGTGCTCGTATACTTCTCTCGGTTCAAATGGCTATAAGAATATTGCGTGTCGATGAAACTTGTATTGATAGAAGCTAGAAATTCAATCTAAAAATGTACAAAAGAACTATTATTGGGCTAAAGCTCCGGTGTCTTTCAGCATATAAGAAAATATGAATACCAACCACGCCTTTGAATTCTAGTCAGTTCCCGTTACATATTGTTACAAGTAACTGTTTCCGGGCAATATTCGTGCAAATCATGACACCCTACTGCTGTTGTCTGCCAGGCAGACTAACAGCCAGTATACAAGAATCTCATTACAATCCCACACAACGACTCCCTAGCGAACATCCATGCAATTTCGACGTACAAGTATCTGTTAATCAAGTGATTGAATCCAAGCCTGCACCTAGCTTTCTGCTGTGCGTTCCCCTATTGCGGGCGGATCATCAGCCGAAGACGTCCCTGTGATCCACGCTTCTATTCGCTAACATCCAGCCCGAAACAGCGCCAGCGTCATCGAGATACCGAGCCATGCGCTGCAGCGACCGAAGCCAGCATCCAGCATCCAGCAGCCAGTATCCACCACCACCACCGTGAGACGCTGCGGAAAGTGAAAGAAAGATGAACACCAGATCGACGACAGCAAGAACGAAAAGGGAACTCAATTCACCACTAACATCTGAGCAGCCAATGGCCCAAGCCGCCGCCGCCGCCTCCGCCGAGTGTGAATCCGAAACCACTAATAAACAAAGTGCCAAGACCTTATCGGCTGGACGGATGCAAGCATGCTCGATAGCTTGCAGTGGTTCATGGCGTCAGCCAGCAGCGTCGGGACTGATTGAGGTTCTTCAGGCAGGCCCTCGGTGAGTCGCAGGGAGACGAGAGCAGTCAGTAAATGTAAGGGGTCTTGCTCGGTATTGGAGTTGTTGATAAAAAGAGTTAACGGATTAGGTAGTCGCTGGGCGGCTCGCCGAGCACTCCACGTCGATGCTCACCCATGCGCGACAGGTTGTCTCATGGATGAACACTAATGGCGCTGGGCTCTGGGAATGGGAGAGGAAGAGCAAGCCTAGCGAGTGGCGGCGGCGGCTGCTGCTGCTGCCTCCCTGCCCCGCCTGCGTCTCGAACTAGATAGGCTGGCCTACAACCCCACCCCCCCCGCTGCAACACGCAGTCAAACCCAGAGAGCGAGCGTGTAGACTCAGCAGCCATAACAACACAACGACACCACCAACACTTCGCTTGCTGGCTGATCTCAGCTTTCTTGCTTCTCTGCCAACCAGCTATCATCTGGTGTACAGCAAGCTCGATGGCTGGCACAGGAGCTGGCGTCTAGATAGGCCACGACGAACAGGGGCGGCCGAATCAGACAGGCTACGATAATGACGCTGGTATAGCTGGTGCACGACGCAAACGAACACTACGACGTGGTCCGCAACATCGGACGGCGACGGCGGCGGCGGCGGCGGCCGTAACAACAACAGCAGCAGCAGCAGTGGTTACAGCAGCCACAACGTGAGCCCATGAGCAACGAACCACGCTGGCCAGGGAGTGGGAATCATCGCTTGTCGTCTGGAACGGAGCGCGCAGTGAGCGGCGCCCGCCGGTGGAGAGGAGGTATGTTTCGCCCTCTCCGACAGAGGTCGCTCCAATCGCTGCCGTAGACACCGGGCACCAAGACGAGCATCATTCCCGCAGCAAGCCGGGATCAAGCAACATGCCCCAATAGGATAGGCGGACTCAACCCCCACATCCACCCCCCGATATAAATATATCGAAACATCGATATACAGCAAGAAAAAAGTTTCGCCCGTATATATATATATATATATATATATGTAGTAAGAAGTCCCCCGTTCGTCGTAGAAGTCAACTTCGTCTCTCTAGCGATCCCTAAAGGGCGGAGACAAGCACCGAGAGAGAGCCTACCTGTCTCTCGCTCGTGTCGTCCACCAGTTCCGCTGAAACGTGCAAGGTTTCATGAAGCACGGCAGGTGTCGAAAAAGCGCGAGGTGAAGTGCGTGCGCGTGTCTGTGCATATGTGTGTCGTAGGCGCGTGCTCGAGGTTGATGTGTTGAAGGTGCACGCAGTTATACGTGAGTTCTACAGTTCGAAGTCTGCAAGAAGTCGACGCGTCAATGTTCCGTCAGTTACTTTGAGATATAACGAAAATTTAAGGCACTGTATACACCGGAGAGTTGAACAGCGAATTAAGTACCTACTACGGAGTGTGTAAATATATATATACATATATATATAAATATATATATATATATACTGTATATATATATTATATATATATATATACCGATCATGGATCTTATATGCAAGGAGAAGCCAATCAATGAACTTCAGTGTCAATCAAGTTACGATCGTCTGGCATCGCGAGATCCGACGCTGTTTGGTGAAGGTTCTCGGGTGTTGACGAACCTGCTCGAGCTTGAGGAAAACCAGAAAAAGCTCCCAGTTGACCCCGAACTCTTTCAGCGGGTTCAGACCAACCTGCAGCCCAACATGCGGCGAATTGTAACCCACTGGATGCTTGAGGTGAGCTTGATTCTGGCCTGATCGTGCCATATGTGTGCGATACATTTCGAGCAAGTTGTTATATATTGGTCTCGGGATCGCTACGATCGGATTCAGCTTCTGTTCTAGTCTGCTAAAGAACACATGGATAGTATGACATTTAACGCAATAAATATTATAGATAGTGCATAGTAAAGCACGTTTGTCTCAAATGTATGCCGATCCATTATTCAATCAATCCATCATTTAATTAGCTCGCACGATAGTTGTCGTATATATTCTATCAGCAACAGCCGCATATTTTTGCTAACATAGATCAGTAATTTGGTTGTAAGGAAAACGCTTATCTTCTTGAGGGGATCAAGCCACCAGGTCGTAAAGAACACACCGCCCTTACGGTACGCTATTTGTCATAGGTAGGCACTTCAATTCGTAGACATTTTCCAACTTCGTTGTAGAGAGCCACACACAGCTACTGGATGGAAATAATCGACTTCCAACGTCCGAAATACGTTCTTAGGTAATACGTTATTGTTGTCTAGACAAAATCAGCCTCAGGGTACGGGGGAATCAACTTCAGTTTGTCTCAGCAGGACTATCACGAAACTGCCTCAACCTGGAGGAGATTGGATAACATTGAAAATTCCCACTACATCATTGCAAATGTTGTTGCGCAGGATCCACATGTCGAGGACGCTCACGTTATTATTGCCTGCTAGAGCTCCGCCGGAGACAAAAGCCAAAGGACCCACACAAGTCGACTGGTTATCCCTTGTGGGTCTCGTAGTGCAAGTGTTCTAAGCTAGACGTGGGCGACTCGACCGCATATGGCTTGGACACTAGCCCGCGAGGTGCTATGGTTCCGCCTTTGGGCTACTCCTGAGAAATTCCTGCTGCCTGTTACTGGCGCGCTAGCTTTTGAGACCACGTCTCTCTCTCGAGAAAGAGCGTTCTGCTGGATGGGCCCAGCGGGTATAGCAAATGATTTCGCTGCGCCATTATTCTCCGCCTCCCCGTAGATGAATAACAGCTTAGCCACGGTCCATTTAAATGCGCCGCACGATAGGACACCGTCATCGCCGTATACGCATCATTCAGAGATCATTCAATTCGTCTATGATCACAATTCGATTGTACTTGCTTTCAATACGATGACGATGTCTGCGACTGCCATGCCGCGTCAGGGTATCGCTGAGGAGTCGTCGATAGTTTATGACCTTTATTTCGCGAGGCGAGCAGGAGTCGCACTGCGTAAATGGACATGGATGTCTAGCAGGACTCCTCTGATGGCGATGGCCTCTGCTAGATGTGTCGGCAGCAACAACAACAATAACCATAACCATAACCATCACGCCAGTCAACCACGACCTGTGGGTAGCCATTGGCTACTTGTGTATTGGCCGAATCAAGCAAATGACCGAAACTATGGCCCGAATTACAATGGCGCCTCCCCCCCATCGAAATACAGGACACCGTCAATTCATTTCTTTCTCCTTTCGCCATCCAGGCCATCACTTTCTCTATGGTTTTCCCACCGTGACGTGCTAGAAAGATGTCGTCGCACACGAGGTTGTCGACTCCGCCGACATCCGCCACGGTTCCTCGAAGTGATAACAATTCTCGCATCTCCTCTCGTGTGAAATTAGAGTGTATAGTGCTGCTGCTGCTGCTGCTGTGGCAACGGCGGCAGCAGCAGCCGTGGTGGTCGTCGAGACTGTCGTAGTTAGTTGTAATTGCAGTTCGGCATGAGATGGGTAGATTGTCGAAGTGGCACGCGTCAATCGAACGGGTCCACCCGCTAACCAGCCGAGCAACGATTTGACATCGGATTTCTGCCCCAGATCGTCAGATCATTCGATACGTCGAGTGCACTATCGTTCACAATCCCTACCACTGTCCTAATCAGCATTGGCATTGTCACATTACACACATTATCATTTCCCCATGGGAGTGTGATCACTGTATGAAGAAGTGATTATGATCTGCATGCTCAGAGTGTGCCGCGAGTAATTGGCGTCACCATTTCGTCTTGTTGCTGATAGTAACAATATTAATAACAGCAATAATGCTGTGAATGTCGCCAACCCCGTTTCCTGTCTGCATAGATCATCTGAACGGGCCCAGTGAGGTCTTGTTGACTTTGCGATGCTCGACCTCATTGAAGAGGTTCATGTTCACTGGTTAGCAAGCCACACTTGCTATAACCTTTGACCTCACTTGAATTCATTCTCTAGGTACTCGCAGAGCAGTCCATTCCCCCTATGGTTCGTTCGTCGATATTCGTCCAATATCATATGGCTGTCGTTCGTGCCTGGTGTCTTATACTGCCGCCGTGTATCTGCTGCGTCGACGGCTGCTGTCCCAGCACGTCGATCCACGGGCCATATCGCCCTGCAAATCTCATTACCACTTAAGAAGACCTTCGGCGAACGGGCGACCCTTCGTAATCCATGCCTGTCTCGTGGCTGGTTAACCACCGTAGCTCGGCCTGAGTGCAATCCTGCCTCCACGACGACGTCGCCGCCGCCGGCGTAGCTTTTTGAGTCGGCATTTCTGTTCACTATCCCTGTCTGCAGCGTCGTCTCGTTGCCACTCGTTGCTAGCGGGGCATCTCGGATGTCGACATCTCAGCTCCAACAATTCAGCCCCGTTCAGCAGCAGCAGCAGCAACAACAACATCCTCCTCGTTCGTCTCGTCCCGTCTGCGGCCGTCGCTATGAGGACATCGAACACGGTAGGCGGCAGTTTCGACCCAGAAAGTCTCATCTCATTGTCGAGACCTTTCAGCAATGAGCGTCTATGTTGTCGTTGTCGTCGTCGCTCAGCCGCCAGCCGCCCGTTCAGTGCCATCTCCTGTCACTCGCCGGCTGCACTGAATATATCGTCAACAGGCTGGTTTTTGTTGATCGTTGAATTTCATGTTTCCTCTCTCGGCGGCGACAAACCATATCGCTTCTGGTTCGTTTCGTGTGGCCTCGTGTCGAATACGCAGGCCTCCTTGCCAACCTGGTACTCGGCTGCTCTCGTTCTAATGCTGGCCACGATGCCATCTCGTCGTCTCGTCTGTATGTCGCTGCCTATACATTTTCTCCATTTTGTCCCTGGCTGCTACGTTATGCTGTGGCTCCTTGAAATAAACAGTCATACGCACATAAGAATTTGCCCCAACACGAACACGAATGAGACCTTGCCATCAGTAGTGACCAACGAGATGGTTGGTATACACGACTGCTAGTGTCTCGAGTTGCCTAAGATGCTGTTCCATCGAAGGCATTGCTTACTTAGCGCGCGTCCTATATATATATATATATATATATATATATAAGTAACCTATTCAAATCAATTGAAAGCGAGATCCAGCCGGTGAGCTAGCTAACCAGATCGATATGGGTACATCTATCCAAGGTCCCTCGTCCCTAAAAACAATGACGCTAGACCGGCGCCCGGTCGCGACCAGTATTTCTGTCTTTGTGCAGGCCAATCCCCCCCTGCCTGGCCCCGAGTAAGGGCCTTCTAATCAGTCATCATCGAACCTTATCAAGCGGCCTTTTGTCCCCTCCAGAAGATAGACATGTATATATATATATATATATATATATATACACACCATATGAATAGACTCGCTCAGTTACATCTCGTTCTGTCAGACCTCCAGTCAATATCGCAGTCTCGTCGCGTTTTTCTCTCTGTGCCTGTCTTATTCGCGTCCACTCTTCAATGTTGGATATCGATCGAAGTAAGGTCCTTTGTCCTACGATTCTAAGACGCCTCTCGGAAATGATTCTCGCGCTCATCGTTTCGCTTACAGTCATATCGATGCGCTAATTAGCTTCTACATTTTCTATATATAATTGAATACATGGACGCACTGCGCGATTTGCGCCGCACTCGACACCGGAACAGCAGCAGATGCTGCAATAGCTAAATATGACCAGCAGAGCTTAGCTTCTCCAGATCTCATTGTCCACAGGCCACAGCAGCAACAACGACCAGCAGTAGCATGTTATCGGTATCAGCAGCAGCAGCTGTTGTTGTTGCTGCTGCTGCTGCGGCTGTTACCACGCAGGCGGGAGTAGACGCCAACTTATACAGCAAGTCACTTCGTATGACAGTGACCTAGGCAGAAAGGAGAGATAGACGAGGCCTAGCCATTATACTTATTTACCTGCATTCAGCCAGCCATGTGTGTAGGCAGCTAAGCAGGTACCAGTAAGTGCATAATGCGCTGGAATGCGGTGACGTGGTAGTGCCGATGTTGCTGCTGCAGCAGCTGCTGCTGCTGCTGATGATCGTGATGATGTTGTTGGCGTGGTAGTGGTCCGTGGTTGGTCCCTGACTGGCTGGCGACTGGTCCCTATCGACGTCAAAACGCACCCCCACCTTCCCCACTCGCGCTGGTCCCTGGCCAGGGATAACACGACAGGGCCCGCCCCTTCGCCGACGCAAAGCCCTCCTCCGGCTTCGCGCGCATCTTCGCGCCAAAATGCGCTTCGCGCCAACGCCGACGTCAGCCATTACAGTTGGCGGCGTCGCAGCGTTTCACGCGCCCAGCAGCGACAACAGCAGCAACAGCAACAACAACAGGAACAGGGCCGATCAGCAGCAGCAGCATCGCGGCAGGCAGACGTTTGCCTCTGCCGCGGTGACCGCGGACGCAAATGGCCGCAGATTCGGCAGCGGACGACCGCCGCGACGCAGAGACAAGCAAGCATATACATGCACATACACATTGGCATCGTCGTGGTAATACTAATAGTGGTAGTTGTAGTAGCGCTACTCACTAATGGTCGGTGGTAGCAGCGATGGTGATGGCGGCGGCCGCGGCGGTGGCGGCGGTGGCGGCGGTGCCGGCAGTAGTCAATCGTGAGGCAGTGGGAAGACCGCTGTAGTAGAAGCGGGCAGTAACAACAGCAGCAAACGAAACGTCTGCCGACGTGTGCGAAACTCACCAGGGAACGCGCAAGTCGTCATCGTTCTGGCGCGACGCCGCGGGGCGGGCGGGCGGGCGGTCGGCGCGGCAGTCTGGCCGTGAGTCCGTAGGCCCGTCCGTCTGCCCTTCGGGAGTCGGCGGCCACTTGGCGGGATGGCCATAGTCGTTGCTGCCGCAGTAGCCGCTGCTGCTGCTGCTGCTGTTGTTGCCGGCAAGCAGTTCTGTCCCATGCATAAGAAGCCCGCCCGTTCTCCCGCTCGCCTCTGCGTTCGTAAGCGTTCTGCCCAGTCGCCTGCTTGTCCACCTCAAGCCGACCCAGCCGCGGCAAGCGGCCCATTAGGAAATCGTATCGGCAAACAGGCCACCGTATCAACTCGCCATCCAGATACCCCTCACACTGGCAAACATAGGGAACAGCCGAGGGAGCGAGAGCCCACGGATAGAGTCGCAGAGACGCATATACACACTCGCATGTCTGTGTAACGCCGCGTTCGTACATGCAAATATCACCAGCGGCAACTGCAGCAGAGGCGCCTATAGTATTGCGTACCGCTGCTGACCTGGCTGATACCTGCAGACGGCGGCAGGTAACAGCCAACCACGTTTCTGGCACAACAACAAGAGGCATTTACGCGTCTCGTGGCTTTCGGCTGATTTCATTCGAGCGTGAGGCGGCGATATAATAGGTGAATAGCAACGCCGCTGTGGTGGCGTCATAGTGGAAAACTATCACATCCTATGAACACTCCGGTAACGATCGTCCTGCATCAGTCTCTAAATACACACGAAAATGTACATATCATATATATGTACATATATAACAATAGATATATGCATAGAGCTGCTGTGTCGCGTACGAGCTCATCAGCTCGTTGGAACCAGTGAAACAGGACAATAGTATATTTTTACTATTATATCTATACCATAGCTCGAATATCGATGATCACTCGATCCTAGTCATATCATCATCATCATCATCGCGCCGATAAGGGTCATTGTTTCGTTGTGAGCGACGCCACTTCAAATGGCGAACAAAAAAAACACACACTACTCAATCAATACTCGGTGGAGTTTCCCTTTCCAATATATATATTAGACACACACATATTGGCCAGTTTTCATGGGTTCCCTTCAACAGCATCTCAACCGCAGCTCAGCTAGATCTACAGTATGAACAATATCTCTAGTATTTGTGTCTGTATGTGTGTGTGTGTCACCTATCGAAAAACACAAGCACTTCTTTCCATTAGAAGATAGCACGAGCCGCAATAACCGAAGAGCTCGATAGCCAATTGCAATAGTGAGCACACTCGATGCAAGCTATGAACGAACCCGCTGTAAATATTCGATTGGCGAGAAATGCCTCAACCTGCCTCAAGGCGCTGCGTAATAACGTTGAAAACAGTGGCCTGCCATTCCGCTATCATGAAACTATGGCGACCGTTGGCGGGTTCGCCTGTATTCTGGCAAATACGTGAATGGAGGACATTTAATTTTTAAATGTCCCCCAGGGCATTTAAATCCGTCGACATCGGCCGTCCCGGCGGGGATCGCGATTTGAAAATCGACTTTTTCCCCGGGCGACGTTTCCTAACGGCGACTTCAGATTCGGATTCTACTCTGAAAGAAACGACTATGTTCCGAAGCTTGTAAGTAATTTCCATCTGGAAAAGGCTGAAATCCACTCCGAAAGTTGCTCCCATAGGGTATACTGTAGCGGGAGGCCTTCGAGCGTCGCGACACATTCA
Source organism: Stratiolaelaps scimitus (assembly GCA_019614645.1). NCBI lineage: Eukaryota > Metazoa > Arthropoda > Arachnida > Mesostigmata > Laelapidae > Stratiolaelaps > Stratiolaelaps scimitus. Next base: position 5,008,490 of record JABWDB010000014.1, on the reverse strand, counting down.
ATATCGGAGAATCGCTTTGCGAGGTGTCTCTTTAACGTAAGCCCTCAACGTAATTGTATGAAACTCGCGTCGGGTGAAGGTTATTTCGAGATAGCGATTCGAATTCTAGCATATTCAAACTTGGAAAATGCTCGTTTTTTTTTCAAAATGGCCCCTGCCAGTCAAACACCCGATTATAGAACGCGATTAGTCCTCCAGCTGTGCACTGGGCTGAATGTGCACTGGGCCGAAGGTGCTGCGCATCAGGTAAATACTGACACTCGCTTGTACATTAAGCATAAGGCAGTTTTACGAACCACGTCAACATTTTGTCTTCTCGTTTTTCTCTTTAGGTGTCGTACACGGAACTGTGTCGAGCGGAGGTGTTCCCACACGCAACCTACCTCCTCGATCGCTTCCTTAGCAAGAAGATGGTGGAGAAAGATCATCTACAACTCCTCGGCACCGTCTGTCTGCTGCTTGCGTCAAAGATGCGTCTCATGCGGCCGCTGACCGTCGAAAGGCTTAGCATGTACACCGATTACAGTTTCAATTGCCAGGAGATCGTCGTGAGTACCCGTTTGTATTTCTTTGTATGTATATATGCGCGCGTGTGTGTGCGTGTGTTTTGGCGAACCTTAACAAGAAAAAGCTATGGAGCCAGCGCGCGGAGAATCGCGAGTTCGTTGATGTTGCTGTCACTGCTCGCGCTGTGGTTCCACTTTGGCCGGGTACGAATTTCGTCTCTCTCTCTCGCTCTTTGGCTCTACAGAAATGTTATCTGAGTTGCTAACAGACCCCAATCTCGGCACAGCAAACTGTGCGTGGTTTCGCCGTGTTGTTGAAACGTTCGGTTTGCATTTTGTTGTTGGGTCGCCGCTCACGACTATACGCCACGATCGCCAAAGGGCGCCCGGTAAAGGGAAGGCGCTGAGCAGCGTCGCAGAGTGCAGATCATGGGTAAACATGTTGTCGAGTGTAGTGCTTGATACTGATGTTGCCATCGAGAACATTGCCAGTTAATCTGGTGACACTTCGTATGGCAGAATGGCACCATTTCCTCACAAGGTGATATCGTGTAGCAATCCGTTGGTAATATCTGGCCATGCAGAGAGGCATTTTCAATGAAAGTGGCAGTATATTATGGTCGTGTTAACACCGCGGGAATTTCGTTGAAACCCGATAGACGTTGAGTAATGCACGAATATCTGCCTTGACGATTGAACGGACTTGGCGTCGTTTCGAGCAAATTATTGTCGACAGCAATGTCTCCTTTGGCTCCGCACACCTCCACTTGCGCTAGTTACAGCATTAGTGTCAGAACTCACGAACTGTTCGATTGTGGGGCTCAATTCCGGTGGGAATTTTTGTTCACCTCGCGAACATGATGCCAGTAACAGGTAGAATCGCCGTTCCGGCCAGATGGGCCATGCGAGCCGGCCGATTCAGAGGTTGATCGGTGTCCTCTAACTACATCTGCCCTAAGAGACATGTATCGGGGCGGTCTAATATATATATATATATATATATATATATATATAGGGTGAAGAGGCGCACATACGCCATCTGCATCTCATGACTCGGCGAATTTCGATCCTCCAACCTGTTCGCTCCGGCGACCGTTCTCTGTCTCGAGGTGCACGATCGGTGTCGATTGAGTGGTTCCGACCCGCAGTGCGCCCATCGAGCTTATAGTATCGCACGAGCGCGACGAGTTTCATCGCTCCTCGTTGCCGTTGCTGCTGTTGCTGCTGCTGTTGCCGACGAGAACGACTCGTGCACGAGCCATGAACGCCGGCCGGCCAGCCGATCAACCCTCGGTCGGGAATCGCGCATGCCGACGCATATTGCTGCAGCGATTTTTCAGCGTGCGAGCGCTTGCAACTCGTCCGCATTCCCCGGGACGCGTATGCACGGCTACGAAGCATTTTTAGCTTGGAGAGGCCCTGGTGGCCGCGCATCGCTGCGAGCTCCTAGCTCCTACGAATGAAAACGCGGCTAAAACAATAAAAATCACAAATATGCAGTGCGCTCTAGTTACCCAGGCCGTGTATCTTTCTCTCTCTGTCTGTATGTGTGTGTGTGTCGTTGACATGGCGAGCCAGTCATTCCGGTGCCCCGACGCCAAATAGCAACTGCAGCAACAGTGTTAGTGGTGATATTAGGAGAGCCGTGTATATACATACTGCCGTGTTGTCAGCCAGCGATGGTAGTTCGACGGCGCTAAAGGATAGTCCATAAAAATGTCGATGCTCCCATGCATCGAGTGTCTGTGTGTGCCCCGTTCCATGGAGAATATTCGAGCGCTACAGGCGGTAGGACCTGTATATATATATATATATATGCACACATACATGGTCATATGATGTATCGTGGAATTGGCACAACAACCTGCGCAAACCGCCCATGCTTGATACTCGAGTTCGTTCTCGAACAAGCTTGAGCGAGTTGGCATTACTAAACGAGCCACTGGTGATGATGGTACTGATGATATGCAAACTGGTTTCTCGCCACGCGCTGCAGCGTGCACATCCCGCGTGATTATGGATGTTCGCGTTTCAAAGCGTTCGTAGCTGCGGAACACAAAACGAAACAGCTGAAACAATTTCGATCTGGACGTCCGGCCGTAACCGAATCATCCGCTGGCCGGTGCCACCGGGAATCCCGATGGAGAATGTATAAAGATGTACGGGGTGGATACATGCATATGCTGCGTATGTTCAGGTCTGATCTGATCAGGTCCGATCTGAAAAGATAGGAATTGTATAATTCATAGCGATGACACACAGCCAACCCAGTCCCATTGAGTGCGTTCGGGCCTATTATCTGCGGCGGCCTGTTCGATTATGGCTGTTTGAGCTGACCTCCCAATCAATGCGTACTGCGACGTCCCTACAACACTCCGACGGCAGAGATAATAAATTCTTAGGGTTAAAGACCAATGTGGTGGCCAGGACGGATGATAAGATGGGCGAGGCAGCGGGTGGACGAGCTTACCGTATGAAATGGCGCCAAAATTGAGTAGAACTCTGCGTCTGGACGACGACAAACGGAGCGTGAAGCTGCCGCCGCCGCCGCGATCCTGTTTGTGTCTAAGCACTGAATTCGGTTGTTAGGCCGTACTCACTGGGTGAGCCCCACATCGTGTTACGCTGGCAGGTCTGCAGTGAGAACTCTGTTGCCTGTGGTCTATTGCACAGGTCTGTTCGGCGTCGGCTCAAGGCGCGCCGGCATTCGGAGTCAGTCCGCGAACGCCAGCGTCAGTCAGAGGGTAGAGACGCGGCTAGGACCATGCAGCCGGCCTGCTGGGATCCATGCAGAGGGGTGCACACTAGATAATGTGTTGTATAAGGCCGTAGGCCACTCGGGCGATTCGTCCTCGCGAACGGCCGAGCGACGAAGCGAGCAAAGGATGAACACAGGCGTGGACGACATTTGGTCGCTGGATGGGAGCCGCGCTTGTCGGGCGCTCCCGCCATTTCGTGTGTTGGGATAAACGACCCCACGACGCTGAACAGCAGCAGCAGCAGCAGAGCGACCGATGCTGCTGCTGCTGCTGGGACCTAGGGAGCCTACCCGTGTGCGGCGACCCAGTGCAGAGGCGGACGGGCCTGGTAGCTCCACCGTCCCGCAGGACTTGTCGACTCGGCAGGCGAGCTGAGCAGCTATGCCGTGGTTCGCCTTGATCCTGCTGCTGCTGCTGGTGACTATCCCAGTGTATGACGACGAGGCTTTTGACGAGCCTCGGCTGCCGTGGCTGTTGTTGTTGTTGTTGTTGATGCTGGCGTTGGCGCTGGATGTGTGCATCCGGCGTAACGGGACAGGTGCATGCTAACCTTCCATTGCTCCGCCATGAAGATGATGGTCGCCGCGACCGACGTCACCCCGTCGACAAATCGTGGATCTGCCCAGTAAACAGACTCGACGCTACCGAACCCCATCTAGCCCGGCGCTGGCAAACGTCGAATGCCTGTCCACATGAGCATTTGGTTGGCAATCGCCCTGTCACATGGTCGTCCACTCGGCTGAACTTCTGACTACGAGTTGGTCCCACCGTTCTATAGTCAATGAACACGATGGTGTCCAACATGAATCCGTGTACCTCTGTTCCAAGTGCGTGCATGAGGTCCAGTCATGTCGCCAATTCGCAAGTAAGCAATCTCGTTACGGGTGGGCTTTCCGAACTAACTATACATAGCTCCATACACGAGGCAGCGTGACCCCCATGTTATCGTTGGACATCGCCTGTCTCCACCCGTTGTTATAATAGCATTTCGACGTCACGCGTTGTAGCCGTTTAGGATTCGTCTGTTCATCGGTTCATCGATATTCGCCCCATTCGCGCACTTGTCCCAGCCTCGGATATATCTTTTCCGAATGATCTCTCACCACCGGCTTAGTTAGCAATTCCCTATGCTCTTGTATTACACATACGGTTATATCAAACCGTATACACGTACATTGATTCATACACAAATACGGGGAGAAGATCCCTATGAGCGAAGCGAAGTTGGCGAACTGAATGGGCGCAGTGGAACAAGGCGGCGACCGACCTCGCTCCGTCAACGGCGCCGGCCGATCCGTTCATTCTACAGATAATAGCGCCTGCATCCACCCTATCTATGTACCTGGAGCGAATTCGCCGTTTGGACGCGATTCGATTTTGCTTGCTTTCGACTGGAGATCCACAAGTATCGGTGATACTCCGCCGCCAGCATCCGAGTGTCGTCACGCAGAAACACGAAAAAAACACCTGTCTCTGGCCAACTACTATAGTCGCTCTCTACCGGTTCGCCACTCGAGGTTCGATCGCGCAGTGACGCCACGGACAAGTTGTCGATCTTTCTGTCGTCTCGATCAAGCGCCGGTACATGGAGAGTATCTAGTTATAAGTAAATTACGCCATAGAGCGAAATGCTACTGAGGCGGCGACCGCGACGGCGGCGGCGGCCTGCTCCTGGGCGACTTCAATTCGATAAAAAAACGGAACACATACAGACTCGCCCAGCTTCCCAATTCCCAGTTGGGCTGGGTTTGTTGAAAACGGCCACGACAGCAACAGCATCAAGAACGATAACGACGACGACACTTCGTGTGCTATCTCGTTAGACCATCCGTCGTCACGGTAAATCTTCCACTTGTACTGGCAGATCAGCAAGAGTATTGGAAGCGGCCAGACCGCGCGCTCTAGCTGCGGCGGCGGCATCACCACATGACCAAATGCGTCAAATCATGCAGAACTCCTGCACTCACTAGCATCTACTATCGAAGGCCAACTCAACAGAGTTGAGCTGAGTAAGCCAACCGCCTTCCCGCCACCGCCGCGGCAGTGGCGGGAAATTGTTTGGTGTCCGTTTTTCTCTCGTACACAACCACCACCACCACCACCCCCCAACAGCCATACACATCAACCGAACAGAATACTGTGTTCCAGCGAGGATGGCGCGTCCTAGCTCGCCGCCTCGTCCCAGAGCCAGCGCGCTAGTTGATAGCTCTGTCGTGTCCGTGCGTGTGTTCCCAAGGACGGGAACGCTCGTTTGTTTTCGCCAGCCGGGGAGGAAGGGAGCCAGTCAGAGAAGCAGAGAAGGAACCCTCAAAATGGAAACTACTACTATTACTACTACTGCTACGAAAATGGGAACGGCGGCAACGTAAAACGAATAATTGATGGTGGCCAGCGGCCAGTATTCTCTCACCGACCCCTCGAGCTCGCTTTCGATCTCTTTAGATCTCTCGCGGCTGGGTCGCACCAGTTCTCTTAAGTTAAATGCGACCAGAAGCAGGTCGACGGCTAGTCCACTTGACAGACATTACCATCATCCGTATCGCGTATCTACCTTTCTACGGATTCGGGGCACTCTCCCTTGCTCTCCCTTGGTTTTTCTCTCTCTCGCTCTCCATTTCGATAGCTGGAGATAGCCTGCACTATCTGCTGCTGAATGGGCGAACTACCCCTCGCGCATGCGCTATACGATATTTCTATTAGAATATCGCCGTTCGGATGGAAGATGTCTCGGTCATTCCTGTTCTTGTTGCTGGCACACTGGCACGCTCGTCAGTACAGGACCCGTGAGTGAGGCTCCGCGCCAGATCGATAGCTCCAGCGAGGGTAGGCAAGGCCCCGAAAGTATAGTATGTATAATACAACTGCCGCCTGGGGAAACCGGGAATCGAACGACCGCCAACCATCATCCGCTGCGGATAAACATGAGGGGGAGAGATACCGAGAGATGATAGGACAAGCTGGCAGGCCACTGTGTGAATATTGTGGCGGTTGCGACAGCGGCCGATGGCGGTGGCAGCCTGCTTCAGAATGGGAGGTCTGGCGGGAAAACTAAGTGTAGTCGTGCCCTCGATGCGCTTGAGCAGAGCGCGCGCGCGTCGTAGACCCGGATCGCGGGGCAGGCGGATGTGTTTGGCCGCTGCTGACAAACATACGAGCAGATACAGACGTACAAGGACACAGATCGTAGCGAGTACAGTGGAACAGAGGAGGTGACAGGCAAATCTGATCGGATCAGATCAGACGGACAAATAGGCCAGCCGTTTAAGCAGACCTGCTAAAGAGGGGGGGGGGGGGGGCTATTTTAGGGCTGATTCCTTGCTTGGGAATCGGCGGCTGCTGTTGCGGCGGAAACTCCGTCTTTTTTGTCAATTAGACTGTCTCTAATAGTCGAGTTCCTGCTGTTCGGCATTACGTACAACTCGATGGCGGGGCGGAACGCTGGAGCAGTTCGACGCGGTTATTATGTGATTATAATATATATACAGAGTGCTATATTTGCAGTATTGCGTTCCCACGAATAACTACACCAGCAGCACGCTGGTGCTGTGCTTGTTATTGCAGTCATATAATCTAGTTCTAGTATGATAATATACAATAGACCGTGGTGGCAGAATGAAACGGAAACATGTGTAGTTTCTAGATCGTAGCACGCCGCGTCGGATATTAAAAGGAACGAACGCACACAGGCTTGTTGTCCTTCAATCTCCTATAGATCATCTTTTGTGGGACATCCGAGCCTAGCTAGCCTGACTTGGCTATCTAGGCCGGCTTGCTTGCTACGACTGTGCGCAGCACGCCGGCGACTAGGACATCGCCACGTGGCCCTAAGGCAAGGCCCTATCTCATCGAGTTTGTGTCGGCCTCTATTGGTGCTATTTTTTTTTTTATCTGTAGAAAATATTTGCTTGGTCTCGTATCATCGTAGTATCTCTTTCATTGTCATCGTCGTCATCACCACCATGGACGTCAACACCGTCATCATCATGAGAACGGTGGTGCCATGGCCAGCCAGCTTCAAGCATCATAACTACTTTCAATTTCAACAGTCGGATTATGCTGGCCCGGGCTGTAGCAGCAACCGATATTACTGTTGGCGTCACAATGCATTCTCATATGGGCTGGATTTCGTTGTTCCGCTGCCTCGCCGGCTGGTTAGTTGGTCGGATCAGGCTGATCGGCGGCTCAGATCAGATCAGTTCCGTTCTATCACGACTACATCATTACCGTTGGTGTTCCCCGGCCTCTCATACCTAACCACGTTCTGTTGTGTTCTGATGCACAGCTGAAATATCCCACGAGAGGACGACTGCTGCTCTAAACCGTCTGGTCAGATTTTTCCCATAAAAGAAGCCACAAATGATCACCATGGGAGATCATGATATACAATAAATATGCTAGAGTTTCACTTTTCTAGTTTCTCTCTCTCTCTCTCCCTCTCTCTCCGCGTATTTGTCCCAATGAGACGAATTCGTGCCTCCGTCAGTGTGAAGGTTTCTGGTTTTGCACGGTTAACCGATTCACAGAGACTAGCGACCAGGAGCCAGCGCAGACTCGCATCTACCATGTGGACTCCCGGCCGTGGGGGCGCGGTGAGCGGCAGATGCCCCCTCCCACATACATAGGCTTTGATAGTACTGCAAGTACAACAACATGTGATACCGTGCTACGAACAGCTTTTGGTGGGTTTCCTGGCTGGCCAGTCCAAGGCGAGCTTCGCGTTGGCGCGCGGCATAGCATCGCCAGGGTCATCATAATAAGGGTCTCCCATAATATCCCGCGGCCGCTCTTGAACTGGCGGGCACCTTGTTGGCCACCGTCGCAATTTCGAACCGCCGTCGCCGCCGCGGTCCCCGACCGCCGCGCCAGGGGAGAGAAAACAGCCATTTCTCCCCTCTGCGGCTGTTGCCCAACAGGATCAAGATCGAACGTCCGACCCCGAACAACGACTGCACAGCAAAATGCGCCAGCCGGCAAATATATGTGTGGCCGGCATCCGTGAACGACAGCCCACCACGATGAAGGTTGGCTATTTTTTTTTTCTTGTAGAAGGCCGACGACAGCAGCAGCACCAGCAATAACAGCAGCAGCAGATCAAAGAAAGAAGATGGTGTTATTGACTCCTGTGGGGGCTTTTTATTCATCCACCTCCTCCGTTGTTCCCTATCAATATGTCGCACGCTGCGAACGCTGCATTTCGCTCCACGGTGGCGCTGCTACCTCGTATCGCTGCTGCGCGTGGTAGCAGCACCAGCAGCAGCAGCAGCCGCCGAACACTTTTGTTGTTGTTTTCCAATCGTCGGCGTCAGCCTGGTATCGACACCGCATCGTTTCCCGCTGCCAATTTCGCATAAGCAGGGGCTCGCCGATGGTCGACAAAGTCCGCCCCTTCAAGGCTGCCTGCCGATGTCGATGTACCAGCCACAGCACGTTTCGCTTTGCGTTGCCTGATCCCGCCAGACGCTAGCCACCGCGGTTTGTTGCGTCTCGCGTACGCGTCTGACTGAGTGGCCATGTTGGCATTCGACAGCGGATCTCGTTGTCTCGTTGCTGGTTGTTCGTTTTCCGCCATTTAGCGTTTTGTGTTGCTGCGGCCAATGACGCAATGAACGGGCCATTACGAGCCACGATCGCGGCCGTCCGGAGCTGCCGTGTCAGCGAGAACTTGATGGGGCCTTTAACACCACGGGGCGTGCATTTAATTCGACTTGATTCGATCGACTACGCTGAAGAAATAGAGAGCCATTGTAGGGACAACTGCGACTTGCGACGCGTATGCGATGTTATTGTATAAGTACGATTGTCACATGAGCATTTCATTGTCGCCGTATGGACTGACTACCATATGTACTTATATATATATATATATATATACAATTCCTCAAAAACCTTGCTTCTAGTAATAGAATCGAATAATTCGTCAGGCCACAAAGAAGCCTGCTCGGCGGCCTTGGCCCTGGCAGAGCTCATCGCAGCTTCGATATTGATGGTAGTACTTGTGTGCGGATGCGACGGTCACCGTAGTTATTATAATTTTGATCAATGTTCACTTCATCGATGTCAATCCCCCTCGTGATCAATATCTCAATGTATCCGACGTTTGCCTCATTTCAGGAGTGGGAAGTGATGGTACTGCTCGCCCTGGACTGGAATACGGCGTCCGTGATCGCCAACGACTTCCTTGATCAGCTCGTTTACCGGCTGCCGCTCGATTCGCAGCACCAACGGCAGAAGGAGACCCTGCGAAAACAGGCTCAGACCATCATTTCACTCACGGCAACCGGTGAGTGTGCCGCAGCGGACTCCATCTCTAATTGATATCTATCATATGTTTTCGGCGTGCTAGCCTTCTTGTTTTGGGTTCAAAAAGTCACAGTGTCACATCTACTCTCAGATCATTTCTGTCGCTGAAGTGTTCTCAACCACGAGATGACATAAATTTGATGATAACACCATCCAATCATGTCATAATCATAGCGCTCTGAATGTATCATGTGCAAAGGCACTTGACCAACACCATCGCCCAACACAATCTATTAACTGTTCATATTCTTTAAATGAGCAAATTCACCTCGCTCGCACCTTTTTTTATTCGCACGCACCGAGTCAGCCTTTGCCGGGCTGCCTATAAGATGCTCGTCTTTGGGCGCCGCCTCTCCGACAGCATAAGATGCCCACCATGAGAGAGCTGGTGGGGGCACCGACCGAAACACTACTGCACTATCAACATTAGTGTACTATATATATATATATATATATATAGTGCGTCTATATAATGTGGTACGAATTCATTTACTCACACAAGTACACACACACACATACATGTACATGCCTATCTCTGAGCCCACTGCTTTCATTGTGGCGCGCAAAATCTGCCGCCGCTTTTACTGCTGATTCCGCTGCGCTGCGCTCCGACTCCCGTTTCGAAGTCAATCGTCGTCCTTCACCGTGGCTGGCTAGCGGACGCCTGCCTGCCCGAAGTATATATGTGTATAATAGTGGCCTAGCCAGAGCCAGTCGGCGCCATCAGCCCTCAGTGTCCCCTCTGCCAGCGCTTCTTCCCCTGTTTCCTCTCCACGGTTCGCTCCAGATCCGGCAGCTTCGCCGACGCCGAACGATCGAAAGCGTCCGCTTAAGCGGTTGTTGATGTTGTTGTTGCCGCTGCTGTTCGCCTTCCACTTCCACGGTGTGTGTGTGTGCGCGCGAGTGCTGCTTGCGCGTCACCGCATCGTCGTCAGCAACAGCTGCCTCTGGCACCGAGGCACGAAAGTACGTGGTAGCGCACATTGTTCAGAACCGGTTGCTCGCTCCGGCCGTTCGCGTCTCTGTCAGTGCCTGTGTGTGTGTGTGTGCGAATCGGCCAGACGGCGATGTTGAAGAAGCCGCAGCAGCAGCAGCAGCATCGCTGCGAAGATAGAGACGCTGGTGCTGCTGCTGCTGCTGCTGCTCTCCCCTCGATGTGATGGGGTAGTGTAATGTGATTGTGATGCTGGCGGTGGTGGCGGTGTCGGCGCTGTCGGCTCTTCCGTGGATCGTCGCCTGAGCCTGAGCTGACACGGCCCTCGGGCTCCTACCGAATACCAGCACCCTACCACCCTCCACGTAGCTATCTGTCGCTGGCTGCCGAATTGCCGCTGCCATCAACGCGGCGTCTGCCGATTACCGCTTGTTGTTGCTGTTATTGTTGTTGTTGTTGTGGCTGTTGTTGTTGCGGTGGCGGCGGCAGCTGCGGCGGCAACTGCTGCTGATGCCGCCTTCGTCGTTGCCAGCGGCGGCCGCGGCGGCGACTATGGTTGCGCCGACGCGCCGCGTCCCGTAGTATAGTAACAGTGAGTAGCTCATTGAGACAACTGAACGGGCGACCGACCTGATCTGCCTCTGAGCAGCTCGGCGGTGAAGCGACGAAGAACAGCAAACACATCACCCCACACAGACACACAACACACAGAGCGAACAAGAGAGAGACGGAGAGAGAGATAACAGGGGGCATTAGCAGCTGAAGAATAACGAAGACGACACCAGGCGGTGGTGATGGCCAACTGAGAGACACCGGAGCGCGAATGAAGCGTGCGACGGCAGCGAGAACCGCCGAGGCTCCGATGTCGGCCAGTGGACGCGTCGGCGATCCCGAAAGCGACAGGTAGTGTTGTTGGCGGCGTCATCGCTGTTCTAACCAGCGACGCCGCGATGCGCATTCGTTGGGAGGCGCTTACGGGTTCACTTGACGGGGTAGCAGCGGTCGCAAACGGGACACACAAGGTGGACAATCGGACTGACCGTCAGACGAAAAAACAGAAACTGATTGAGGAGCATTCGTAACGGAGGTTAACGGATAGTACCGAAAGCGCAAATAGGGACAACGGAAGATTCGGTAACGGATTTTACAGTAAACAACAATTGGAGGTGGGCGCCAACTACAGCCCAAGGACTCGACGTAACATAATAATAATCCGCGTACGCGACCGCGGGTACGGCAGCTAATTCTAGAATGGAAACGCGAAACAGAAATGACTCGAAGGTGGGAGTCGGGGAACAGTTGATGTGAGCGAGGGGTCATGGTTACTCGAACCACGTATTTCTGCGTCTATCCTTAAAACATGGGTTCGTCATGGAGGATTGATGCCTGGACGCACACGCCTAATTCGCTAGACACGTGTGTAGGTCTCACGAAATCTCTGGGGCGGACAGGTTAGCAATGTTTAGATTGCTTAGATAGTTTTCTCGTTGTCGCATCTGCTGGCCCCTTTGCTAATCCCAGCGACCGCGGCCTATCACGGGGGGGGGGGGCTTTATTTGATTTGCTGGTCCTTGTATGCAGCGGCCCCTTCAAGCTGTTCAAAGGTTGATTGGCTACAATGACAGGACAACTCGTCGATTGCGGGGCAACCACTCCCCGAGCTGTTCGTGGTGTCTGCTGTGAATTCATTCGTTTTGCTGCAAGCAGGACCCAACAGCCGTGGTTCCGAGCCTCGAGAGAAGAACCCGTTGTTGAGACCCACTCCCTTGAGGAAGGCGGCAGCCGCCGACCGCCGCAGGGGCACAGGTGATCCACAGCATCTGTTCACAGATCAGATCGCATAACACCGCACCGCACGTACTTCGTGAGATGTATGTAGATGAGACGTCAAGAGAGCCGGCTTGATCGCTCGGCCAAGTGTGTGTGTGAATTGTATCGGTGCGCCCGCCGGGATCAAAGACCACGTATGGAAGGTACCTACGCGTCAATGCGCTCTGACGGATCGAATTAGCTATCTGCTCCGACTGATCTGCTGATCTATAGGCGAGCGGAAAAGGGTCGGCCGCCAAGGTGCGGCAGCAGCATCAGCAGCACGGTAGCTGAATACTACTACGATTATATAGATATGTCCGCTGCGAGTCGTCGGCGAGTACCCGCTGAATGCCGGGGAGGAGTCAATGAAGACGTCAGCCGCTGTCGGTCACGTCCAACGTACCGTTCAATTAGCGTTCGTCTTGTTCAACATGAACCACTGCTGGATTGTCCAGACCCGGAACGCCGCAATCCCACTTATAGCTGCGCTACAATTATCTATAATGAAACGAAGACAAGCTCGGACCATCTGATATGAACGACTGAACAAGTGTTTGTCTGTTGTGTTTCGCTAATACGATTCTAGTTAAGCTCACATCATCGTTTAGGTTGACGAATGTTGTTGGTCCAGCTAACGCTATTTAGTAGATCGAGTTAACTACACTAGATCGAGTTAACATACGTACACACAATGATGTGAATCTTTTCGTTCACAATTTATTGTTTGATAAAACGAAGACACTCGCAGAATTCTGCAAAACGGCGAACTTCGCTGCGAAAGCAGTGAATGATTATTATTCAAAGCAGCGAATGCCTCACTGCATCGTTCGTCAGCCAGATGCTGGTTTGAACCGTAGTGGTGAATGGAGACAGGTCGTCGAGAAGAGCGAGACAACGTGACATTTTAGCGCCGCCTCCGTTCTACGCTAAAATCTTATTCGATCTTTGCCGCGTTTCTTGTTGCGAACATTTCGAGATGTCCTCGGCGAAGACCGTTGAGGTCCCGCCGACGGCACGGCTGCCCAGCTGCCCCTCACCGCTCTGTAGAGTATTCTTAGCTATGGCAGGCCTTCATTCAACAAAAGCAAGTCGGCCGGGTACTTCTCAATGAAGGCGACACAGCGTTCTTCTGCTGTGAACTCGCTCACGGTAGTAGATGCCCCGACATTCCTTGCTTTGTCCTCAACGATGCCTTCCGAATCTTGAGACCTCCGCCGTCTTGAGCCTGGTCGCTCCCTCTGTCCTGTGGTGCCTTAGCCGCCGCCGCAATCTCGAAGCCAAGATCTCGGCATCGCGCAATCTAGGGTCCTTGCAGGAGTTTGCACAAAAGGCGAAAGACCTGCTCGTGATATTTCGCTGCTCAGCTTCGCAGCAGAGAAAAAAAATCTATTCAGACGTCTGCTATTTCCGTCCACTTTGTTGGCCCAGTTCTCGAATTCAACTCCTAAGAACATCTATCTAGAGACATCGTATGAGACATGAACGTTATTATTACCCACGCACGAACTGCTGAACCGGGACATTCTTGAGATTTCTTCCCGTTCTCTCTCGTCCGGTCTTAAGAATATCGCCGGTCGAACAGTGAGATTGCGAGCCGACCCGCGGTGTGCAACCGCTGCTTATATCCCGCGCGAATACACACACACACACACCACTGTCTGTCTTTCTGCTCAGACAGGATGTGCTCCCAAACGCACAACTTCACAAAAACCCGTACCGGCATTTCTTACACGCTTCTATACTGCAACTTCTGTGTCATGGGGGGTGCCCGCTCCTCCTAGTTCCTCTATCTCTCGCTCTCTCTCTCTCTCTTACTCTCTATGTGTCCTACAGAGGCAGAAGTTTAGCACAAGGTAGCAGGACAAAGACAAGCATGCGCTGCTCTTGGACCTTTTTCTTGTTAACGGAATTTCAGAGATTTAAGCCTGGAATTGTCGTTTGGCCTCTCGGCGCTAGTTTCTGACGACCATGCCTCTCTTGCTGTTCGCTTTGATCTTCGCAGAGTTCAAATTCAGCCACTACGCGCCCTCGGTCGTGGCTGCTGCCTCAATGGTCGTCGCCAGCGGGTACGAGCTGCGTCTATCGCGGAGACAAAAGGCCGATATGACGAAATGGACTCAACAGGCGGTTCGCGCAAATGAGGTACGTTCTCATTTTTGCTTGTATTAGTAGCTCTCCTTGCCACGGTGATACGGCACGTTATGGTATCACTTGCGCATTACGAGCACACATAGGCATACGGCTAGAGCTGACATCCACATGACGCTGAGGCCAAGTTTCATTTCTTAGCGTTCGCTGAAGCGATGAACCACACTGCTGACTGTATGTGATGATATGTGAATGATGAACCTCTCTGCGCGTCTGCTGCTGTTGCCCAAGACGACGGCTGGCAGAGTGCCAGTGTAGCCTGTCCCGGAGCCTGCGAGCGTGTGGCGTAGTGATTAGTAGTGCTGCTGGCGCAGCAACGCGCACAGCAACAGACGGCAGCGCTCGGACCTGGATACAGAACGCTGCTGACGGTGGCAGCTGCAGCGATACCGATGGTGGTTGTGATGTGGTGATACAGCTCGGTTGCTGATGTACCTAGTGGACCTGGTGTCGAGCCGGCCTGGCGCTGCTGCGGTGCACCCCGGCACAAAGCACCTCAATTCAGCGTCGACTACGCCTCGGGATCATTGCCACAATTATAGTCTCTGATAGGGTCGGCAGAAGAGCAACAGCAGCGTCAGGGTCCGGGGCTCGGGGAGCGGAGGATGCAGAGCGGTATGAGAGAAGCGGCCTGTGCTCGTTGCTACCATCGCCATCCGGTGTTAGCTGAGCAGTGCAAAACGTATTATGCCTCAGCCCTGATATATATATATATGTATATATAATATATATATGTAGTAGATACGGTTAGCTTCGTACGCCGAGCGGCACCTAAATAGCACTATCCTAAGTGTCGGCAAATGTATCTGGCGTTTCAATAGCACTAAGGCTCCTGATGTTATACGGCAGGTTAGATGTGCTATTTTCTTTAGAAATTGCAGCTGGCCTGAATAAATGGGATAACGAGCAAGAAACGATCGCACGGCGTATGTTTCTCGTGTGCTAACTCATGGCTGCTGCAGCTGTTGCTGGTTGCCGCCGCCGCCACCGCCGCCATAGCCGCTGGCAGTCGTCATAATCGCGTTCGTCAGTTCGCCATTTGGCCGTATCTGAGTTAGTCGTTAAGTATGCGAATGAATGACGATGTGATCTTGCTCTAGTGCGATATATATATATATATATCTGACCGCGTAAATTTCACAATATCGAATCGGATTGTTATATCGTCTTCTCGTTTGTTGTATTTTTTTTTATTGTTCTCCAACGGCGTCCTTTCACAGTGTAGAACTCGCTTGCAAAAGGGACTCGTAGTGATTGTTGTAGGCTGTTGTCCATGCTAGCTCCGTTCATGAGCAACAGGTTGTTTTCGCTTTGGCAACGCTACCTCAACATTCGGAGCACTTCTGACGGAGGACCTCCCGGAAGAGGAGCTTGCCACGGAAACAGCAATTGCTGCCACCACCGTCGTCGCCGCCACCATATATCGCTATACTGCTGCTGGTGGTGGTGGTGGTGGTGGTACAGTGTTACAGGCGGCTAGCAAGAGCTTAATCCGCGGGCACATGCTAAAACCCAATAAAATCTCCCACCGGTTGCTTTGCGCCTGCTGCCGATGCTGCTGCTGCTGCTATCGCTGGTAAACACGACCGATCCACAGTATATGTATCACTAACATAGGCGGCGGGGCCACTCTACGGCAGCGGTTTTATCGCTGTAAACGAGCGATTATTTCGACTCACTGGCCTCCTCATCCCCGTCCCTCGCTCACGTCGATTGCCTTCCTCTGTTTTCTATTCGCCACGTATCTATACGTCCATCACACACACACACGCACACACAAAACAGCCACATGGCTGTGTATAGTGCAGAAGTGCAATTACTACTGCTCCTACGAGAGAGTTGTATAAGGGGTGGTACCGGGGCTTCCATCGAGAGGCTGAGGGCGAGTTATTGAAAAAAAAAGAAACAGAGCAAGCACCAAGCCACCGGTGGTTGCGTGCTCGATCTACGGAAATACTAGCGATGTGGAGCGCCCCTCGAGTGAGTAGGCGCCCCCCAAAGGATGGAGACAGGTTCGAACTCTTGATTCCGAATATCCAAACGAACGCCTTGGCGACACCTTGGGGTCGTTGTAGCGACGATTGTTCCTTTATACTGTACGCGCCTGCAAAGACTTTGGCCAACGATCGAATTGGCAAGTGTTGCTGCTGCTGCTACTGCCGATGAATCTTTCTGCGTACCATACGATAATGCCACTAAGTAGGCTTTCTTGTTTAGTTCGGCAGCTTGACAAACGATATACTGAATGAACGGCCACACATGGCCAAGACTGAACACAGGTTTACTACGGAAAATGCGAAGTCGAAAGTACGTTGCAGGACGCCACCAACAACAATCCCCAGCAATAATAGTGGACAGCAACAACAATTTAATGTGGAACGCTGAAGAACATCATTATTATTATTATTATCAAAAAATAATCATCTATTCGCATTAATTGTGTATATAATATTGTAATAATAATACTACTACTACTCGCATATATCCGATGATCACAGTGTCCGATCCCGTGGCGCTTGATTACGATAATATACGATTTATAAATATCTCTCTCTCTCTCTCTCTGGTTGCGGATCTACTCCGCGTGCGGCTTCTGTTGATCGTCCATCTATCGTTGCAGCCAGTGCTACCACCACCACCACTACAAATATGCAGCTATAATAAAAATTAATAATAGTCATAGTATAAGCGACAAGATACACCTCATAGAGCCGATACGGCGTCGGTCGCGACAGCAGCAGTAGCGGGGATGGTTCAATCTTGAAGGCGTGCCTGGCCGGCCGAGGCCGCTTTGGGAGATAAATCTTTGAGGCGAACCCTTCTCTTCCGCTGGCTCTTGAAAGACGCTACCTAGATACAATGCAATATACATCGGTAGTTGCTCTGTTTTTGGAAATTGGATAAATCAGGAATCAAGGAACATCAACCCCGATGAACGAAATAAGAATTAACGTAGACTCCTTCGGTGCAGATGCTACGCACAGTAAGCAGCAATCAGCAGCAGCAGCAACAATAAAAACAGCAGAATAGACTTCTGGCAGCTAAATATATTGGCGGCCGTCAGCGAATAGTGCGGCTAATTCTAACCGAGGTGTTCGTATAATTAACAGATTGATAGATAAGCTAAGTGATATTGATACACTCGTGCTGAAAACTAACAAGCGTTATTTTGCCTCTCCTTGCTTTGCCGTATTGGATGACTCGCAGGACGAACTGAGGGTGTGCACTGAGCAAATCGATGATTTCATCACGCGGAACTTCGCGCCGCAGATGCCGTCCCAGGACCCGGCTCCGCCTGCAGGTCCCGTCGAGGTGCACCACAAGGTTAAGGAAGATATCGCCGTAACGGGACAGGGCCAACCGGAGACGCCGACGGACGTCCAGGATGTGCTGTGCGATTTCTGAGCGTTTCACCACGACGAGAGTGAGCTCTGTCATCATTGCTACAGGTCTATCACGGCGCTGATACCGATTGATCACCGATTGAACGTCCGTCATTGCGAGGAGGCTATTTGAGGCGAGCGACTTGAAGGGGACATACTACAACTACTACGATGCCAAGCAAGGTGAAACTGTGGTGGAAGACAGGCGACTAACAAGCTGGCACTACTCATGCCACCTGCGCGCCTGCCTTCGTGGCTCTGCTTGTATCTGAACGGCTGTTGGACGCGCGAGTACCTGCGAGAGGACGAAATGTAGAGAGGGAGAGAGAGAGAGAGAGCGAGCGAGGCCAGCAGCAATGAATCGATAGACGCTGGACGCTGATCCGGTTCCCGCCTTCCCGACGACGTGCTCCCAATTGAACTAGTCAGAAACTACCCCCGTGTGTGCATCAGTGCCGACCAGCGTGGTTTTATTTTTCCATACGTCCCCGATGAGAGACGACGACTGCTACGACGACTATTGCCACTACTGCATCGTTTACGCCATTCTCATCAGTGAGAGCACGCACTGACTGAGAAATGGATTCGGCCGCCGCCGCCGCCATCACCGCGAGGATAGGCCGCGAAACAGTATTATATGCAGACAGAGCACGGACACTCTCATGCATGCACAGAGAAATACACACACACACAGCGACACGCAGACGTGCATCTAAATGCAAAAATAACACACCTACTTTGTACGAAAAAGTGAAACGATCGACACGAGCTCACATCCGTATGCATCTGTTGCGTTCCGACTGTTTTCAGCGGTCGGCGTTTTATTGTATGTATTTATTATTCTACACAGTGCTTCTTCATACAATTCCACGAAAGGGAAGACGAGAGGGAGAGACAATAAGGAAATAATCAGTCCAAAGCGACATCCAGCGTTTTTACTCTGCGGCATTGTTATAACGCTAGTGTGAGCGTTCCTGAGCAGAAAGAAATATTGTGGTTGCCAACATATATATATATATATATATGATTATCAGTATTCACATCTATTACATGCATATATATATATATATATATGAAAAAAAACAGGCGTCGATGAGTAACCACTCAAAAGGTCCGGCGCTGACTTACTTCGCCAAGGCGCAGGACGCGCTGCTGGGCCAGAAGGATCGCGCGAGAAATTCTTGTGCGAGAAATTCCATCAATGATGCTCAATACTCTCTCGACACAAGCATAGGCCCTCCGCTTAGGGGCTGATATCGAGATGTTGTCACAGGTGCAAGCACGCCATTTGTAACGTCATAGGGGACACTATGACCGGCAGAAACGAAGAACTCCACTTTCTTGGGCCAGCTACGGTGGAGTGACAGGAAGGGCACGAGGCAAACACATCTTATGTTCTTCTCGCCACCCTGGTGAACGTTCGCAGCCGCTGGCAGTAAAATCTCGAGGGAATCCAGCAGACGTGCCGGCTGCATCGTCGCGGAGTTCCATCGAGCTCTCAGCATACGACGGGCATTGATTCTTCATGATTTTCCTTACACGAATTTCCCTGGTACAATCACAACGGCATTAAACGTGTTTTACTCGGAGGACTCTGCCGTGCAACGTCACGGAGACCGACGGCGACGACGTCAGGGGAAAAAGACCTATATATATATATGCATTTATTTTACGTAGATTTTACACGCGGTTAGCTCGGCACTGCCGCCGGCGTCAGCGGGCATTTCGAGGTTGTACCGGGTGATCGTCATGTTGAAACGAAGTGGGCGAACGATCATATAATATCACTGCTACCACGAATAGTGTTAGAAGTACCTGGATTATCATATACTGACGATGAGGAGGTGGAGAAGAGATGTGGGGGCTGGATAAGGAGGACGAGAGTAAATATTGGGTGGCGCTGCTGGAATATGTTGGATAATTCGCCACCTTTCCTCGTCGAGATCAACGAGAAAATGATGCATGATTTCATATAACAACAACAACAACAGCATATCGATCATTTCTACAGAACAGTCATTATATTACATCGCCCGTAATTCTGTATCGTTTCGAAACAATGATATATCCATAGGAATCTATATATATATACATATATATATATACACACACACACATATATATAGATAACTATATATGACGCTGTTGATATCGAGGTAGTGAGGAGGGTGGGGTGACCATGTTGCGTTTAAGAGTCTTTATATTGACACCGTACGACAGTATTACGAATGATGGCATTGGTAGGCATTAATTGGCAAGTTGCTAGTTGGTTAGCTTGGCTGGCGCAAGGGTAGTAAAAGCATTATCAAAAGGTTCACGAGACTCGAGATGATAGTTGAGGATGACCCAATCCACAAAAGGTCAGTATACTCCGAACACAACGATCATGCACGCCAAGATCTTGTCGGCAATACACATGTTGATTAACGAAGAGCATTTGGGTATTGGGATTCGCTGATCCGCGAAAATGGGGCAGGTTGTATAGACAGGGATTAATTATTAGTGACAACGATATATTTTTGTAATACTAATAATAGAAATGCTACTAATAATGATAATAATATAGATGATATTATTATTACGATAATCATAATTATCAATATGATTTTGCACTGTAAGTCTTGATATGGTAATAATTATTGAACATCGCTAATACAAATATCAATGAGTATTATATATATATATATATATAAGGAAAAAAGCTGCTGAAAAATGCAACCTGTATGCCTGGTACGAGGGCGTAGGAGCTAAAAAAAAGTTCTTTCCATTTGTGATATAAATGAAAATAAATAGCACGGAACGACGATAACGCTGATGATAACAATGCTGAATATGCCATGAGCGCATGAAAGAAAATGCGATAAAGAACACATACACGCATATATACATATATATATATATATATATATATATAATGTACGTGTGAAATTTTTGTGCGTGACATACAATGCGAGAAATATGAATGATGAATACAGTGAAATCGCAGGAATCAACGAGACGAAACGGACCACGACCTTGAGCGGTGAAAACGCAAATCACTAAGATATCTACGAAGTTTTGACATGAAAACCGATATGAACAGAAAAGTATATTTTTGTTACGAACTCTACAACGATAAGAAGCAGATGATTATTGACACAAGGTGGTCGGCACGAGAAAGAGAGATAGAGAGAGATACAGAGATGAATATAACGAAATTGAATGTTAATGACAGAGTGTCGATGAGTCAACCGGTCAGCCGTTATCCCGTTTCGATCGGGCTAGTTTTCTCCCAATGTTAAGTAATGTCGTCTGTAATAAAGAGCTGTAAATAGAAGAATGATGATTGCATTAATAAGAAGAAAACGAAAACGAAGAAGAATATGAAGAATGATATTTGATGAAATGTGACCACATCGAACGACAACGTTTGTCGAATGGTGGTCGAAGCCACAAACGCCATGATTGTACGTACGACCGATGGCGGCGATGTGAGCACGATGCGATGACGTATACGTGTCTTGGCGTCGATGAGAAATGACGATGTCAATGACAGCGGAATTCATAACGAGAGAATACGATGGACGACAAAGTAACGAGGAATAAAACTGGTCTCTTTGTCAAAACAAACAATCGAATTTGTCTGGGTGTCTTGATTTTCTTGTTCGTCTCTGCTAGGGTCAAGCAGCACGCGAGTGTCGCGCGTTGAAGTATCAGGAGGATCATAGGTAAGCAGGGTTAAGCAGCCTAGGGTTTAGGGGCGAACTCGAACGAAGGACGATGAGATTGTGGGTTGCCCCAACATATCCATATGGGTTGTTATCGGTATGGGTTACTCGCTGCATATGGAAGCGCATTAAACATTTCAGGGTAGTTCGTATTTAGGAAAGCTTAGATATGTATTAGATAGCTAGACAGCATTGGCGCCGGTGGCCGGGTGGTGCATTCGTGTGCGCGTGTCTGCCTTGAAATCGGAGGAGAGTACAACACGTGGCTGTATATACCGACCATCGATGCCTATTTGCATTTGAAGGGGTCCGTCTTACGGAACAATGCAATAAGCAGCCCCGTGGACGTTAAATGTTTAAGGATGAGAGGAGAGCCACGCCGACAAACATCAGTAGGCCATGACCATGAGTAAGGGCAGTTGATTCACCAGCTTTAGATCTAATGAAGAAGCTATCGACAGATAGACGAACGGACAGAGAGGGAGAGAGAGAGAGAGGCGTGCGAAGTCACTGAAAACCTAATGGCAGCAGTGTAATAGGATCAGCTCACTGCTGCGGTACAGTGTTGCTGAAGTTCCGCGATCCGATGAGACGAAACAGTGACCAGACGATTGCTGTACAGATGATGTCGGTGATGTTTATTGTAGAATACTTTACGATGTGTTCACAATGCGATATATGTCTCCTTCCTATACAAGATCTCTGTTCGTTGTCGATACCCGCTTGGAGAAAAGATGCTATCACCCGCCCGGACCTCTCAAGTTGTTGGACGGCAGCAACGAACGAATAAGCGGACGCTCGGGCGATCTCGCGCGGCTCCTCGTGAAGAATTGTCTATGTCATGCTGGACATCTGGTGGACGCAGCCGATGACGACGGCTGCCGATCACGGTGTTGAACCCCCCAGAACGAACGCACACGCCGTAAGGTACAGCCGTCCGATGAACGACTGTGTCGCGGTACGAAACGATGCGAAGTTCTCCACACTGCGTGGCTAACCATATATGTATATATCGCACATCTTGAGAGATACAATATATTTTCTGCAACAAGCGGATGTCGCTTGGACGTGATTGTATATTAGATAGCGGTGGTAGTGCTGGGCAAGCTGCTTCGCGAGGTAGGCAGATTCGAGATTAAGATCATCGTACTTCGAGTTGAAGAGGCAGGAAAAAAGTATAAGAGGATGTGTCGATAGTATTTTAGGGGCGACCACCTATCCCCACCCATACAAACACACACACATACGAATTATGTGGCACTTGATTATTGTAAATATCACTGACATGCAATATCTCAACATCAAGAACCAATCTTGAGCATCCCAAATAAACATGTTAAATATGTCAACACCGAGACGACCCCCGGTGAGGTGGGGGACACCCACAATCCTAGAAGACTCCAATCGCCGTCCTAACGAGTCAGTTCTGATCAGATCTGATCAGATCAGTGCGATATTTCCACGCCACACGACAGCCTCTACCCTCTCAGCCATCCGCGACCGCTTCATCATCCAAGCCCGAACGACATCCATGCAAACGAGAGGCACAAAATTCAAAATGACTTCCCTTCCAAACGAAGAAGAAATAAAAATTCGCTCAATTTCTCAGCATGACCAGCCATCATCGCTGGATAGGGTTCATGGTTCACGATTTCACTGTTGCCGCTCCTGCTGAGCGTATACCGTATACTGTACGCCGTCAAGCCGGACATTACTGCTGGCGCTGCCACAGCTACCATTTTAATTTATCGATGAGATGTCGACGATGCCGGCGGCGGCAACAGATTCCCTTTGCGTTGGTCGGTCGACGCTGTTCCCCTTACGCAAAGTAGCCGGAGAAGGATAACGACGAAGAAATGCAGAAGGTGGACGCGAGTAGGGAAAAAGGTGGACGCGGTATTTCAAAGGAACTGGCGACACGAGCAATACCACGGTGGGCAGATAGCAGCGTTTGCTGTTTTGCACACGAGCGCCACACGATGTCCAGGGCGGCGAGTCCGAGCTTCCGACCGATCACTGAACGATGCAAGCGCCTGCCTATGTCATCCTGCGACACGAGCAGCAGCAACAACAGCAGCAGCAGCAGCAGCCGGCAGTCGAGAGAATAAGCATTTGCCGCTGTCCTCAACGCTTCTGTTTTGCCTCTCGCTCTTCAAAGAGTTCCCCCCGTCCCCCGCCCCCGGGCCATCCCCAGGTCGTTTCCTTCAGGGTGTTTTCGGCCTCGCGCCGAAAGAACCCTGTCGTCCGCCAGTGGGCTAACGGGTCTGCCTTCAGTTCCATCCGCCGCTTCTCTACTGATCGTTCTGTTGCTCCGGCTATTCACCACCACGCTGATCAGTCTCCCTCGCGGGCTCACTCTTCATCGTTTACCGCCTCCGAAACCGCCGTCGTCAGATCTTTCTGCTCTCGTCGACAGCAGCAGCAGCAACAGCAGCGGTGGCAGCGGACGACGACGACGACAACGACAACGAAGCAAGAAAAAAAAGTCGATCGCTGCGCTAAAAGTACCGCAGCAGCAGCATTAAGCGTTACTTTGTTGAGTCGCTGTATGACGGCGGTGGCGGTGGCGGTGAACCATACCGTTGCACGGCCGGTAACGCCGTGACAGGGAACAGGAGGAAGGGTTCGCGGTAAGGATCACAGCGTACGTGAACCGAGCGGCTACACACGAGACAGCAAGAGGTAATAGAAACAAGTGAACTGCAGAGGAGATAGGCACGAGGATGAGAGAGATGAGACGTATTGGCCGCACACAGACCAGCAACTGCATCGAATCACACATACATATCGCGCAAATCGAACACGTTCACCTGCATGAGGATGGGGGAGTGATGTGTGGCCCGGACCATTTAATAATAATAAATGTTTGTAAAATCTCTTAAAACGTGCTGTAAATTTCTCTTCGAATCCTGACAACGTCGTCGACTTCATTCCGAAGCGGCCGTCTCGGCGCGACATCACAGGTCATTCAGTGGGTATACTGCGTGAAATACCGCGTCGATCTGTTTCGTCCACGTCGATATCGATGTGTCACTGTGAGGTTTGTACGGCTTCACCAGAATCAATTATAATGATAATTATAATGGATGATAATTATAATTATACAATAATAACGTAACTGTTACGGTGACGGAATATACGTGATCATTAGAGTACGTCGTCCTTGCAAGAATTGATACACACAATGTTAAATAGTGAAATAAATCGATGCACATGTAAACAACCATCCTGTTCAATATGATGGATTTTCGTGTCAACAGGATCATACAATAACGGGTCTACAAAAGTGAATGGAAATTTCGGTCAAAAAACGTCGAGCTGTTCTTCCCCGAGGAAAACGCTAGCTGTGCCATGCGATACTTATTCATCATGATGTATATATTAGCTTATTAACTATTGTTGGGAGTGCAGTTTTCTACAACGCTCAAGCTGTCTATATGTCGCATGCGCGACTTGAACCTGCAACCCGATACATAGCCTGTATGTATTGTGTTTGTAGAGACTGAGGAATACCACACGATCAAATAGCCATCAGCCTTCTATGCACAATGTGGCCAATGTAGTTTTTATGCATTTCAACGCCTCTTTCTCTCTCTCTCTCTCTCTCTCTCTCTCTCGCGCGGTATTCAACGACAGCAACTCGTGCCGGCCACAGATCGAGCAATGCAATGAGTAGTATGCAATAAGCTATTCGCCCTCATTTAATATAAGCTACCTCTTGACGGTCAGCATGTTCACATGCGAGCGAAGAGACATTTGAATAAATGTCATTTTTTTCATCACCTCGCTAAATCTACCGCTGGACCGGTACTCGGACCCCGCGCATGCGGACACTAACTGCAGCTTCTGCAGATGTGCCAGCGTGCCCCAGTCCCTTCCAGGCCACAGGTTCGCTTTGGAGTGAGAGCGGCAAAGCGCAATTTATTTTCGAACACCATGCCGCCAAATGACAGCACCGGGGTACAGCGGGAGCCTGGAATACTGGAGCTATTACATCGAATGAAAATCGAATCTTTGAAACCCACTGAGAACATTCGGGGGGCTGGTCAACGGTAGAGTGATGAGAATCGCCTCGGATCTCGCCTTTTCCGACCCTGTTAGGCCCGGACACTACCGCTCGTCATTCGTCACCCGGTGATTTTTTTCTTCTCTCCGCGCTTGTTGTTCCGCAACGGGTACGGCGTATCAGATCGAATCGGACCGAATCGGTCAACTGTTGCGTTCGCGTCCCCTATGCGTACCGGCGTAACACACTTCCAGTCTAGCCCATGCACCTATAATATAATAATATATAATACATGACCGGGTCATTGGCTGCCAGCCGGCTGCCGGTTATGCTGTTCGCGACGCCGATGCCAGCGGCAGCGCTGAGCGTGGCAGCTTTTGCAGCAGAGCTGGTAATGAGGTAGACAGCGACTGCGGGTCGCGAAAGCGCCGGCACCCAAGAAAAAATCATCGAGTTCTCTCTCTCTCTCTCTCTGTCTCTAGAGCGAGAGAGAGAGAGAGAATAAATTTAATTTACGATAAACAAATGGTGACTATCGCCCGGCCGGTCCCTCGATCCGACGAACGGCGACGTCCAGGTCGATCCACAGTGGCCCGATCGGCCCGACCATGACAGCAGCAACAGCGGTGCGCGTTTACGCACAGTGCACTACTGCAACTACACTAGAAAGTACTGCAGCGCAGTTTCGCTGCACAGACGCTGCAGATACTGTGAGCCCGGCGAGCTTGACCCCCGATCGAAGCCAGCGCCACGCCTGATGATTACAAGGAGACGCGAGAACGACACCGATAAACGGTGACGTCGGCGGCAGCGGTCAACTGGAATTTATTGCATATTGAAAGAGAACTGAACAGCGACCAGATGCAAAGATATCTATATATATATGCCTATTTATATCTAGTTGGACCCGGTGGAGTTGAGAGAAATTCAACAGCCACTGACGCCGGATGACGACCAACAGCGACTAGACATCGGCTGACCCTATCATCGACTCGGAGGCGACATTAATAACGGCGGGGCGAGACAGCCAGCAGCTGTCGTAGCATGTTCTGCAGAAGCTATTATATACTGTGTGTGTGTGTGTATGCTACACGGGTAGGTGCGCTGGTGATATGTGTCAGTGATCTTCGGTGGACACGGGAGCGAACGAGCTAACTGCAAACAAGGCACAGATTGAACAGGGGAAGCAAATTTCCATGCGGATGACGACCACTTTGGGCACAGCCGTTGCGTTGATAAGTTCAGGGGTTTTACTGGTTTTTCTTTTTTTTTTTGTTCGTGTTATAGTATATTGAACACTACGAGAGTTCAGTTACTGGGCAAAGTCGTCGGCACAAAATTGCCACTGGAATGGCAGGTACTCTTCGGTGGAAGTGGTTTAGAAGAATATTTTATGTTTTTTGGAGTTCGCTTTCAATGCGAACGCCACGAAGAGATTTGGTCAATTTGCACAATCTATTTCGACGCTACGTCGAGTATATCATGAGATCGTGATGAGGGTCAGACAGTCTTCGTGACACATCGTTATCCACAGAACTGAATGCTATCGATAATGATAAGGTTCGATCAAGGTTCGAGCTCGTCATTTCGGCTAGGCGACCTCGGTGTAGTACTGTCATTATTATACAGAGTAGAAGTACGCTGGGTACAAAGAAAATGTGAATGGATTCAAATATCAATCATCATGATATAGCAACGGCGAGATTTCAATAGAACCGGGCCAGGCCTGCGGAGGACGCCGACCAGCGCGATAATGAGTCGACCGAACAAGGAGACACCCACTCGCATAGATCGTCGTTGCCGTTGTTGCAAAGTATCCTATCGACTCAGCTGAACTCAATTCCTTCTCGTCCTCGCCACCCGCTGAGATAAAGAGCCACTTAACAGTACGGTAGCAGCGACAACAGCAACAACATCACACACATCATTGACAATAGTCATCTTGATCGCTGTGCAGACGAGGCGGTACGCGTCCACGCACAACGAAGCGATGATGATAGCACCTTTGTCTTCTTTTTTTTTCTTTTATATACTTTTTCCAACGGTGTGCCCTCCTCCATGTGCCATCACGCGTGTTCCAGGCTCAACGCGTGATACCTTCAGGGACGATGAATCTGGATCACCCCCTCATGCAAACACTTTCAACAGTTTTTCTCCTTAGCACGAAACGACACTATAGGGAGGGATGGCAGGCTCGTTGTGCGGCGTCTCTTTGAAGTCAGGCGAGGAGTGGAAGAGAGGGACACTTATAGGTTGACGACAACTACAATAGCGGCGGCGGCGGCAGCAACAACAATAACAACAAGAGACGTAGGGTGAAGACGTCAGGGTTCGCATGCAATGGGCGTGTGTACAGCGGGTCGTTGCGCGCAGGCATCGAGAAAAAAAAACGACAGAGAACAAGGAGAAACCTAGCATCGTATAGAATAGAAATTGAAACGTTGACTAGAGGTGGCAGGTTCGAATCCCGTGTCGTGACATATAAAAGAACTTAAGCATTGTAAAAACTGCAGTTCCTTTAATAAACCAATAAAGCTTTACCTTTACTAGATGACTTTATGGAAAATTGAACGCTTGCGAAGAGCTCAATCCCCGTCGCCACCGCCGCCACCGCCGCCACCGCCGCCGCTCCACGTACCTTAGATCCCTGTGGATCTCCAGCAGAACAGGGTTTACCTCCCATTACCATTTGTATTGCTGCAGCGGCTACCGCTCTTGTTGATGATGTTGCTATTTCCTTGGACGCCGTGGCCTACGGTGGCCGTGGGCCTGTCTGTCTGTGTGTGTGCAGGGCAGCGGCAGGAGTAGCCCGTTCTGTGTTTTGTTCTAACTTCTGTGCAGAAGAGCTGACGCGTCGACGCTGCCGGCGGGAGCGCCGGAACCGTTTGTATTATAGCCGCCATCTAGAGGACCCCCATGCTCCGTCGGCTGGGCTCCTTCTGCAGCCTCTGCCACTACGCTCGCCGAAGTATGCACAGACACACACACCCGCACACAACCACTACTAGTCGACAATACAATCCACTACTGGGTGATGCCAATCGCAGTGCTACTGCCGTGACGATGGTGACGAGTACTAATGGAGACTTTTTTGTCGTTAGACCTTTCGCGTGTGTGTGGCGACCGCCGCGCTCGCCGGGGTGCCTTCGCCATCTTCTGGAAGAACGAAAAAAAAACGGACTAAAAAGAAGTGGCCGGCCACCGCAGCAGCAGCTGCTGCTAAAAGCACCGTCAGCTACCTTGGTGGTCAGTTAGTCAGTGAGTGAGTCAGCTTGTGCGGCTGCTGTCGTTGATCGGCTACGCAGAGTTGGCCGGTCAGAGTCGTCGTAGCAGTCGATGTGTGTGTCTGGAATATCTGCGGCCTAAACACCGAAGAGTGAAAAAGGCGGCGGAGCCCTCCCAGTCTTCGGCCGATGAAAGCAGAAGATTCGTCCGACGCTCACCGGTGCCGAAAAGCTACGGCTGCTGCTGCGGCTGCTGCTGTGGCTACAGCTTGTTCATACTCTACGCGATGCTTCATCTCAATAAATTACCATTCGAAGATGCGATGCAGCCTGCAGGAGCAAAATGCAAGAAGACGGCGTCGCCATATGAACTGATCAAGGCAGCGTCGGAGATATACGGCAAAAGCGGCGGCGGCGGCGGTGGCAGAGTATCCATAAGCAACATGACAGCCACCCAGCGCAGTGGCATGAATGTTTCTATTATTAATATATTTCTACTATTTCCTTCTATACCTTCAAACGTTGTCTCGTCGTTGGAGCTAGTTAGTGTGTCATGTTCATGCAAAACGAGTATCGAAGAATACTAATTACAGAAATGATCAATGCTCTCTCTATCTTACTATCCCATACAAATGGCATGGTGAGAATGATTTGTAAGTGGCTCTTGTCTATGCCATCGTCAAAGTGTCTCCAAAGAGCTTCTCTAGTTCATTTCTCTGCCGCCGCCCATGAGCCGCCTGGCTCATGGGCATACTCGCTGATATATCCAATTGTTGTCCGCACATATTGTTCGGTCACAAATTTATCGGCTCAGTAGAGTAACACATTTGTCGCAGGAGTATCTGACATGGCACAGGTGACTGTTATGAATTTTAATCTTGGTTGAGTTTATATTTTATTCTTAAATAAGCCACCACGTATGTTAAGTGATGCTCTGGGGTGCTAAATGTCTTTTTGTATTTGAGATTCAAACGTTTATTAATGATAAAGGTAAACTTTGACTGATCTAATATATCATCTGTATATTGCCTGACATCTCGACTAAACGAGATCACACAGTTATGGCCAACGGTTCACAGTTGAAAGGGATATAAATCAGATTATTGTTGGGTCAACCTTACGGCTGTGCTCGTTAATTGATGCGAATTATTAGCTAATGAATGACCATAATACGTAGGTCTGTGAGTATTCAATTATCACCTCACCAGATAATACAATCGTTCGAGAATACGCCAATTACGCCTGATCAGTGATGATTCGAACTCAAGTTGACGCGAGAGCTTTGACGACTTCCCAGCACAGTATTCAGTATCAGTTCGAGTTCGTGACGGCAATGGAAGGCTGAGCAACTCGATTCACCGCTACTTTTTGACCACTAAAAGTATTCGACTTCGTGCGACGATCACGGCGGCAGCAGAAAGTAAGCTGGTTAACTCGCCTGATGTTATTACAGAGGGTGTTGGACAATACACGAAAGCTGAGTTTACTATGGCCATTTTGGTTCGAACCCGAATTTTCGAATGACTTCTTGAGGACAGACATCGGCATGTCCTTCAGTGAGGTGGGTCACCTCTGCTTGTCCCGATTGATCCCGTTCCACGAACGGCCTCCCACTTTCGAAGGTCAAATAAGAAGGCCACACTGATCTTCGTTCATAAGCATAATACTTTTTGTCACCGCCACGCTCAACGTCCTCCTGTCCCCATTCGTCTATCTTCGGTCGCTTGGTGTTGCTTCTGTGATGTGCGTCCAAGGTAGCGCTAGACAAGATCGCCCTAGGACAGACTGACGAGAAGACGATAGTGAAGATGAACCAGAACAGTCACAGAATACCAACTCTGAGCCATCTTTTCTCGTCTCATTCAGTATAGGTGCCCTTTCTAAGAACTAGTGTACTAACTCAAATATATATATATATATATATATATATAGAACAGCCGATCTATATATATATATAAATATATATGTTTATATACAAGCGATCTTGGAGGAGATCATTTCGAGTGCCGAAGCCGTGCGCGACCCGATTTTCTACTTTCTCGTAACGATTCTGCTGAGATCCAGAGATTGTAAATGCCCAACGGAATTTCCTCGGTGGATTCGAGAATTCGCACGCATATATTCCATCTAGACCACTAGAACAGTTCTGTTGGCTGACTACTCACAATAGGCCGGCACCGTAGCAGACGAGATGACGCTGATGACCGGACGAATCGCGAGAAAGGAAAGCACTCGTAAACGCCCCACGCATCGGCGGGATCTCCGACAGACGATCTTCCGGTTCGCGCCCGATTTCATTGAGGTCCGTCGGCTGGCGCAGGCGACGACAGAAGATCTAGTTCTTTTGCTGCTCGGATCTTGCAGATCTGCACCAGTACTATGAGAGTAGTAGTTAGCCATCAATCTCGAGCCATTTACCTGTCGAACCCATCGCCTGTTGGGCACATAGTAATGAATCGACTCATTTGAATGGTTACGATACTTCGCCTACGGGTATATTGTTGTATTGGCATCGGTAAATATGGCGTATAGTTACCCTACAGCCGGCCGAAGCCAGATGGCAGATCGCTGTTCTGGCCAATGCAACGTGTGCTGTTGGTGCTGATGCCGAGGGCTTCTCTGATCAGACTCAGCGCAGCCACAGATCGAAGGGCAGTAGTCAGAGAAACCCTGAAGAGGGCGGCGGGGGAGCGGAGAGAACAGCGGAATTGACGTATTACAGAAGGCATTTTCTATTTCTACCCTTCGGTCAGGGGTAGCAGCGTTCGACGATTGGATCCGAAGCCCCCCATCCACCCTCTGTCTCGTGTCGTAGTGACAACAGCTCACTAGACAGGTCCGACCCTCCCGTTGGCTATCTCAGAAGGCTATCTCCGAAGGCGAATCCGCATCCTGAATGGGCATTCCTTTGAGAGGTATCTCCGCGGCCGGCCACGTAGGCGAACACACAAGAAAGTGATGAGGTCGTCGAATGGCTAACTGAAACTGCTCCATACAACGTTTTGCATCGAGGACAATGGAGGCTGAGGCGAATAGGATACGATAGTGTAGGTCAGGCCGACTTTGACAAACCCGTCCCACGAGATCGACTATAGCCGCCATTGGTTGGCTGCGATCGGTCGAATCGGTATCGCCCTGTCGATACCATCGCGCCGCTTCGGCCCCTTCCGCAAACTGGGTTAGCCAGCGACCGCTGGCTGCCGTAGTATGCAACCGGTGATCATTGCTCAGCACCACTCACTCGGATGGATGAAAGCCGTGCGGGGTGCTAGATTGCTGTGCTTCTGAGAAGTCCGAAAAAGTGCGGTGTTCCTTGTCCAGAAAGAAAGAAAACACCCTGATTCAGTAAAGGCCCATCGGGGAATAGCACATATATATATATATATATATAGAAAGATAGAGAGAGAGAGAGAGAGGGCAAACACCGAGAAGCACATAGTTGTGGTGTACTTGGAGGGTGCGGCAGCTCTTGCTACTCGGAAGAGCAGTTCTTTGCATTGACATCGTCGTAGTTTTACAAAGCGTGGATCATCAGCTGTAGCCACCTAGGCCACGGCGATGCACAATATTCACAAGTGACATTATGCCCGCTGAGGAATCAATGGAGAGCGAACTGCGATGCTATTCGTAGCCTTTCTTCTCTATCTATCTATCTATCTATATATATATATATATATATATATATATGTATGTGTGCGCGCGCACGTTGAGGCGGCATTTGGCCGCGGTCAGTATTAGCCAAATGTCTATGCCGGCCAACGCCAAATGTCACCACGCCGCGTTGCTACGGCAACTGGCAGATATCGTTAATTGCTCGGCCGTATAAAGCTGACCGTGTGTGTTCGAAGCGTCAGCTAGCTACCGAGCGAGCGGACGATTTCACTGCTTCCACTCACACAATGAGATACACACACACACAGACACACAGGTAGATCAACAGAGGGATGCCTTCCATACGCGTTCGCCAATGACCCTAGCGAAGGAACACTCAGCGTAGTGCCAACTAGAAACTCCCGTTTCACACTGACAATACTGACGATGCCTGGCGCTAACGCTGCAGCAGCGGCATCTGCATTAAACAGACACCAGCTATGGAGCCAGATTGGCGAGGTCCTGCAGGCCTACACCACAGCAGGCAGGATCCGTACCCAGCCTGTACCAACTTGTACCATAGACGACGTTACAGTAAAAGGCGAGCGCCAACAGAACGAAACCGATGCGGCAGCTGTACACAAGGTCTCCGATCGTCCTCATGCGATTGCTCCTGGTGGCGTCGTTTCGGCCTCTGCTGATGTGTTTGTTGTGCCGGCTGGTTCGTGCTGAGCCATCGAGCGCGCGCGCCTGCTGCTCGTCACATCAACAGCAAGACCAGTATCATCGCACTACCAGAAAAGGCATCTATCAACTCATGCAGAGCACTTATGCTTACGAGAAATTGCGGAGCAAATACGCGACAAAGAAACGATTCAGGAGATCGCCAAATCGCGGGTAGCAGCAGCAGCAGCAGCAGCCACCACCACGGCAACAACAACGGCAACAACAACTGAGGCAACACTCACGAATGAGAGAGGATAGCACTCATTACTTTAGCATGTGCTCTGTGTAGAGAGCTAGGGAAACGGCGGGTCAAATGATGAGAGAATAAACGCCGAAGAGAAGCATTTGGACGGCTGATATGAACGGTGAACAGAAGGCTACACCTCACACATATGGAGGTATAGTTTCATACTTCGACAAGTTCTTCTTCGGCTGGCGGAAATTGCACTGGCGGCAATCTGGTATTTTTTGGTATCTCGTCGACACTGACAGGGGTTTACCACCGGTGAAAGGTTAGGTTGCGGGGTGGCGAGAAGAGGTTCAGGGGGCAATTCTTCATCCGGATAGCTCGACGCTTACTTAGCGTATATCGAGCATCTGCTCACATTCACACAATGATTAGAAGCTTTAGTGCAATGCGTATTATATATATATATATATATAATTTTCCAAAACAAACAGTTACTTAGGTAATACGCATAACAGGGGCGATACGATACTTGAGATAGCTTTTTTGCCCATTGTATTGCTAGACGCAGAAAATAACTCTATGTACCCCTCTATGCAACCCAATACACGCATCGTTTTGAAGTGGAGTCACGCCATATCTCGTTTTTCCGCCATAACAAATAACAGACGGGACTAAGCTGAATAAAATTGCACAAAAAGAAACAACCTCAACAGCTCGGCGTTTATTTTCGCCTTATTTTTGAGCTGGAAACGTATTTGAGGGTCTCACTTACTCACGAGAATGCTGTTTCTATACCAATGAACCCACCCAGCGATGTACACTACGCTATATCACATTAAACAAGTCTATTAGCCTCGTACCGACCAAAGCTTTAATCGGCAAGGCTTGCTTTCATTTGCCAAAAAAAAAAGAGAGAGAGAAACCACAAAACAGCACATCACGACCCTGTGGACAGCAATTCAACAAGATCCATTGACTCAATGCAACGCCAACGATCTACAATCGCCAGCTAGTAAATGCAGCTTGAATTTCTGGTAGATCTTCTCGTTGGCTGAATATATTCCCACGGCAGCCGTATTAACCCGTCTCGGTCTCAGTATGCTATAGTGTGCCTAAAGAGTATTAAAACAGCCCCCTGATTGCTCGTACGATAATGCCAACGGTGATTGTCGTGGTGTTGGCGGTGACGACGCTGGGGATCACCACCCATGATTTTCCGCGCTCGTTCTAATCAGCAGAAGGTACCGCGTCTCTCTCTCTCTATCTCTCAGATATATATATATATATATATATATATATATATATGTATGTATATATCTTTCCCTGCGTCCGTGTTGCGTTTCACCTGGCAGTTACTTCAGCACGACGGCGGCCAATCTGCCGGATCGGACAGTGTGGTGGACGATCGCGAAGCCCAGAGATCGCGAGAGTCTTCACAGGTGTCATCCAATCAATAATATCATCCGATTATACGAAAGGCGTCGTCCGTCTACTGTCACCACTATCAAACAGCGCTGCCGCCTGCAGCCACCAGCACCGCAATCGGTGGCGATCGCTCGATCGATCGATCGATCCATCCGTCCATCCTTCCTCCGCTGAAACCTTTCCTTGAGGTTCCGTCTGGCTCTTCAACGCTTCGTCACACAGTCGATCTTCATCTCATCAATGAGTATGTGGGTGAAAGGGTCTGCACGTCGCCATCTCTATGTACCGGCGTGTATGTGTGACGTGGTGATGAACCTTGCTGTCAGCAGAGAGAGAGAGAGAGAGAGTGGCCGATTTCACCCTCCGGATCTGCATAGTAATCCGTCCGTGCTGCTGCTGGTGATTGCTGCTAATGAGAAAGAGACCGAAGGATTGCACCGTGTGATGCGGCTGTCCCCGGCTATTTATCCCCTGCCATATTGGCAAATGCCGTTGAGGAGTCGTCCCATTGACGTCCTTGAACATCGATATGGGTATCTTGGCGTTCCCACATCTGGTTAACCGCACAGTCGTTCGTCTGGACGAAGGCGACAATTAGGAAAAATGGGGATGCTATTGGGAGAAAGAACGATCGATAAGATTGTATTACCCATGGATCTGCGACGACGCTAATCGCCACTAGAGAGAAATGCTAATGAATGGAGTTATATGCCGTAGACACGGACATACGGACCTCATTTTAGGACAGCCTCGTATGGATTGCGTGAGAGTCACAAGCAGTCCTCAATCCAGAACAAGCAGCACGGAAGGTTCGCGCGCGTGTCTGTGTGTGTGTGTGTATACGCGCGGGGCAGTGATCCTTCCAGGAACAGTGAGAACTTGAAGGTATTAAGATCATTCGGGGGGAGGGGTGGTGTTATCGCTTCGACAATCGTATGATTCGCTCCGTTCTCTGTCCGATTCGATAGCAGCCATAATCATTCATCACCAAATGCACGAAGCATGCAGCATGCTAATTAATGCTAATTAAGCAAGTGATTAGATTCACTGTAGAACAGCTGATCTCCCAGCTGATATTCGTTGGTCACATACCGTAGCGCTGGCCCTGCCCCGAGAAACTGTACAATCTATTCACAAAACCATTCATTTTATAACGTCTTCCTAGGCAGAGATATCTCTCTTTGCTCTCTCTCTCTCTCTCTCTCTCTGCATCTCTTTCTTGCTCCATAGTTGCCAATACAATGTTCGTTTGCATCACTGCATAACCGACCCGGACGAAGTCGACAGCTTTACTCTGAATCATTGCCACTGGCCGGCCCAACGTGGCCCGCCTATGGTGAGAATCCACGTGGCTACGAATCGATGCGGTTGGTCTGTGATGGCCGAGAGGTTTGTCGGGATTTGCTACGGATCCCTTCTCGGTCCCTCTCTCTCTATTCGATATCTCGTCGTGCGAGATTTTAGCGGACTTTTGCTTACTGCTCGCTACGCTGTCCCGCGAACGTGTCGTTTACAAACGTTTACGATCATTAATTTTATTCCATCGATTTTAATTATCGTCACATGTCCTCAGCGCGGCAAAGGCAGAAACGCGGGCCAGGCAGACGATGTGCACTTGGGTTGGCGAGCCGCTCAACGTCCGTCGACAGATCGAATAGACGAAGTGGCAGGTCAATGTGGAAAGGAACACATAGGCAAATATAATATGTACACAAAAATATAGATCGATTCGTAAATGTGGCATACTCTTGACATCGTATACCCTTGACTATTTTACTTACCGCTTTGCACATCTATTCATATATACCGATAGTATGATGGAGAACGGTCGCCACCAGTTAGTCAGACTATTGCTTATTCAATGGACTCCCTCAATCAATAGGAATAATGGAACTCAATATACAAATTTTTATCGGTTTGCTGGCAGACCATATATATATATATATATATATGTATATATATATAATATATATATATATGTATATATTTGTCCGTATCACCATAGTTCAGACACTTTATCAAGTCATGCTCTCGATTCGTATCGTTTCTTCTTCTAGTTGGTTTACAGATGGGCATTTGTCCGAGGTAGTCAGCAGTGAGGAGGTGTCATTGGTTGATAGTCGATGAGAAAATGAATAAAAAAATTACCTTCATTCACGTGGATTTACCGAATAAAATTGAGATTGGTTGTCATATGACAGCAGGAATCAGCTGATATAAAAATGATTTCGTGTTGTTCACGACACGATTCTGTTAAATTGAACAAAAAGGGCGTCCAGTGCATTCAGAGTCGCTGAGATGCAGGTCATATTGGTCATACTCACTAAATATATATGTATATATATATATATATATATATATATATATATAGATGTATGTATTTTGGTAAGGTGGCTTCAACATAGGCCATTAGCGCTTTGCTTTTAAAGCGGCCCGCCAAAGCCGACAATGGACATACTAGGGGCAGAAATATGGAAATATGTTTTGTCGCATTTTTAGTTATTCAAACATTCTAGGAGAGAACAGCAGGCGAAATCATTGATCGTTGATTATAGTTATTGGATGCTTTTGGATCACATTTTTGATTTGGTGATTTAAAAACAATTTCTTGAAGAGATAAATGGAGCTGTCTCGTGACGATTTTCGCGTTATTTTCCTATTCAAGTTCAAACTCGGAGAGATGACTGAAAATACTGCCGCCGACTCGTGTGAGGCTTTTGTACCATTATGTGTCTCAGTTCGGACGGTTGAGAGGTGGTTCAAAAAATTTCGTGTCGGTGATTCTGCTCTCAAAGACGCTCCCGAGTCGAGAAAACCCACTGAGATTGACAATGACACGATAGAGTGCGTATTGGAGGAAAATCCGGCGTCGCCTCGCAGAAGTAAAGTTAAGAACATTTTCGTTTTCCTATAGAATAGCGGCAAAACATTTTGCCACCCAAAAAAAAAAATATATATATATATATATGGATCGACGACGTCAATAAACAGCAGTAGATTCGGTGACAGCATGATATAGTTCCTATCTAGCGAAGTGTCCTCCCCCAATTAGCAGAGTTGTACAGCAGGTAAACGAAAAATGCCATGCCTATTCTAGCTGGATTTCCACGTTCTAGCTGTACGTTCCAATGTTCTAACAGCTGGATACAATAACCAATCCTTTAATGCTCCGCAAGAGATATCCAGATGTCGGAATGCCTGCACCATCTCGACGGTCAGGCGACGAATTCCAAATCGGCTCAGAGCACCAGTTGTTCCGAGTGTCAATCACCGACTGCGCGGTCTTGCGGTCTACGCCGTTCGACGGCATGCGTGTGCACAACACTGTGCAGTGCTCAATTTTGCCGGTTCAACAAGCCGACCTAGGCAAGCGCGTCGTGGATGCCCACCATAGCGAACGTCACTGAGTGACGATGATCGCCGCGCGTTGCGCGTTTGATGTTTTATTGCCAATTGCTCCGGCCGTATGCCGACCAATGCCGGTACAGTTGTACCCCAAGTCGTACGTCGTATCTGCGTGTATGCGCAGAGCAGCAACAATTCGACATCGCACACAGTTCTCTTCACCGCGTAGACACCGCGGCCGGCGTCGTCGCCAGCCAGCGGCGTCCACCTTCTGCGACGGAGGGGAGGATCTTCAAACGAAACGCCGCCAATTTCCGTAGCACCGAAAGTACGCGGTGTGCGTGCACGTCAGTCAGGCCCTCGAAAACCCAACGCTTAGTGGTTAGCTTCTATCATCGTTGCGGCTGTAACCGGCCGCCGGACGCAGTCCCGTTGCGTTTCCATTTCACAGGGGGTTCCGCTGGAGCTTGCACGCGTTCCTGGTGATGAGGCTGCTGTTACCGTTGTTCAGTAGTGACGCTATCTCGCGTAGGCGCTCGTCCCATCTCACTCTCTCTCTATCTCTCTTTCTTTCGATCTCTTCCGCTTCATCTGTAGCTATCACTCTTTCTCTAATAATGTGGTGCCATAACGACACCACTTCGGAGCTTGCGCCACCTCGGCTCGTACTTGGGAGCGGAGAATTGCCGTGATGGCGTCCGCAGCGAGTTCCCGCACCAAGTCTATGGCAAGCTGCAAGCGTCGACTTCCAGCAAGCAAGGAAAAATCGAAGAACTTCGCACTTGGATCGTTATTTTTTTCGATTTTCGATCGAGTCACACTTACACCCCGCAAGCAGACAGCCACACATTGCGAGATATACATTATCTCTCTCACTGTACACACGTGGTGATTACAGTTTATTTTTCGACTGCTGCTCTGCTGCCCCCCCCCCCCGCTCGCGCTCCCCTTAGACAAAAACAACTCGACAAGTTATTTCCTCGGAGAAGAAGGGATTGGCCGATTCGGCTGGCGGTTGCCTGCGGAGCGACGGATCCCTGGGCCGCGCCGAACGCTGCTGCGCCGGCGCGGCTGAACAAGGCGAAAAACGCTACAACAACTAAATTGTATTGGTTTGTTGGCGGGTCTCGGGTCGCCCCATGCTGGCTGTGGTGTCGATGGTGTTGTCTCGCTGGTGTCGTTCTCGCTGTCGTTGACAGTGATGATGACGTCTGGCGTTGACCCAATCGAACTTTTCAGGATGAAACACTCGCGGCAATTATTCGATGTCGAGCGATCGATCGATCGCTAGCTCGCTGCCTCCCTATCGTCCGTTCACTTGGCTCAATTCGAAGGGCCAAATCTGAAGCCAATCCAGCAGAATTAGGAAGCCATCCCTGAGTGGCGGTGGTGGTGGTTGGCGGGCGGCTGAACATCGAACCGAGTGAATGAATCAGTTTTATTGTGTTTAATAACTTACTATTAAGGCCATCGAGGGTCTGCAGGCCAGTCGGCTTTGTCGATCTCTCGGCAACGCCAGGTGTCTGACCATCGTGTTATCGCTGCAGTGTCCGGCGCGAGCTGGTGAAATACAAAGAGAGACGAACAGCAGATGGCGGGAAGGGAAGAACGAGCCGCGACCGAGCGAGTGACCATGGTGGACCCCGTCGCTAAATAATCCGCATCGCAACTAAACGCGGGGAGCTCCCGAACGTTTTTGCAGTCGCCCGTATCAATGTGCGACAGCCGCATTGAAGACCTTTGAAATTTTAGATCCTTCTCATCGTTCACTTCGCGGAACCCTTCGCGGCGTAGCCGCTGCCGAGTGTGCCGGCTATCGGAAAACAAAGGCGAATGTGAACAGCTTCACAACAAGGAACAGTTCGGCAGGATCATCGAGGATCCCGTTGCGGGAAATTTACACAAATGGACACCGTCCGAGATTTTGTCATCGGGTGGCGTGCACGTCGCGACCCTTCTCATGTTCGTTATCCAGGCGATTCATATGGCCTAACACTAGAGCTGAGGCCTGTCAGATAGGGGAACAGCTGAGGGTCAGCTCAAAAAGCAAAAAACAAAAAAACACTAGCGCGTATATTGGGGCGGCATATTTTCTTCGGCGGATTCAAAATGCTATCACCTCGGTGGCGTTGGTTGCACCTTCTCAGCTGTGCGCTGGTAACGACGTTGTATAGTGGTCACGTTGATAGTTGCTGAGAGCGTGATTGTTGTTGGGTATATACACCTGAGGAGAGACGTAGTAACTAGTGTGGTTCAATGGTTGCCTGCGACATTGATTCGTGGCTAGCATTGATCCAAGGACAAGAAAGTATTGATTTCCAGATAGACCACCGACATTTCCTCACATACGTTGACGTGGAAATAACTTCATGTGTTATGTTTGAATTGTAAGTCAGTGATATGCAACATGCACAAGCTTTATATATATATATATATATATATATATATATATATATATATATATATATATATATATATATGTATATGTATATAGCAGGAAGTATAGCAAAGTAAAGCTTAGCACAAAAAATCGATTTCATCGGGATAGACTCGTGCGAGAGAAAACAACTGTCAGCAGCTCATGGAAGAGAAGGTGTTTGGCCTATTTGGCGGCCTCCTAGCCTGGCCTTAACCAGGGGGCGATTTCTTCTTCTGAAACTTCTCATACTAATGCGCTCATACGGGCGAGTGCCGGAGAAGTATCAGACGAGAGGAGCGTTGACGTCCAACCGGCAAAAAAAAAAGTACATCAGTATCCACTTGACGCAACGAACAGTGAAGACCACACATCGCCCAAGGGCACAAAGGAGCTGCTTTCTTTCCGAGGTATTGCTCACTGTACTTGCCAATGTCGAAAATCGCAGTCATCGTAGCGTTGGCAAATATCGCAACAAACAACCAGATATTGACATATGGTTCAAGCAATGAAGATTTAGCGTCAGAGAACTTGCAATAACTGCACGTTATCTGCCTGCTTTACGTGAGAGCGCCACCCCCGACTGATCTACGTGGGACCGTCTGTTAACCAGCAGTATGTTCCATCGACGGTCGATCTATAGTCGAATTTGATATTTATAAAATATATATATTTTTTTGGATCGCAAAACATCAATACTTTGAATTGAAGCTGAGTTACAGTCCGGAAAGTAGAGATAATAGTCCCGCAGCTTACACTAATACATTGTACGGAAAGAGTACGCCCCAAAGCAAAAAATCCCCAGCTTCGTCTAATCAGCTCAAGCAGGTAATGTCTGTGTGTGGGTGTTTTAACTAAGTTTTGCTAATTTATGTCATCCTGCTGTTCACGAACACGATTTACGAGTTTTGTCCACCACATCAGACATCGAAATCGACCGAATCGCTCTGGAGTAGCGTTGCTTAACAGTGCCCGCAGGAGATAACTCTAATGAAACAGATCAGCCGTCACCGGGCGGTAGTTCTTCACGGAAGAACGCAAAGAGGACGGAGCGTCGAATGGGGGCAAACTAATGATTACAGCTGTTGGTTAAACACCGCGATCGGCTGTTGAAGCAGCCAGGAGCGGTGATTCAACAGCGCCCAATTCACTGCCGAGGCAAGCCGGCCGTCGGGGTCGACATTGTACACTTCTCTACCAATCACCCGCCGCAATGATCGAGGCGACCCGAGACGACAACAAATATGATGATGAACCCTTCTGCAGATCTAAATCCCTCCTTCTTTAGCCGCTGCTGTGTTCCATTATATTATATACTAGCGCGTCCTCCTGCTAGAGATAGGGGGACAGACAACTCACTGGTCCCCTTACATGATCATCATCATCATCGTCACTATCATCGATGCCGCGCGGAACTTCGTAAATGGACAAAGCCGACGGGTGGACTGGCAGCACACGACGGTTTAAATGTTCGTGATTTAAATTTCAACATGCAACACGCCGTTCGAGCCGCA
Source organism: Stratiolaelaps scimitus (assembly GCA_019614645.1). NCBI lineage: Eukaryota > Metazoa > Arthropoda > Arachnida > Mesostigmata > Laelapidae > Stratiolaelaps > Stratiolaelaps scimitus. The sequence goes on along the minus strand of JABWDB010000014.1, from coordinate 4,966,504 downwards.
CATGTGTGAACCGCGAACATATATATATATATATATATACAGCCAGGCGATGTAGTGACGCCGATGAGGCGTCACATCCTCGTCAAATTCTCGGCGTTGCCTACTGAAGAGGGAGATTTCTATCTGTCCCGCCAGCAGCCGGCGAAATACAGATGTCAGTTGCGCGCCCTCTGCAGAACTGCAGAGAGCACAGTTGGTTGGTCCACTATATATATATATATATCGCAGTTTTGTTGTCTGCCTCCTACCTGTCTACTACAGGCAATTTCTCTCTCTCTCTGTCTCTCTCCGTCTTTATCGTTGTATTTCTCACTAAAATTTAATGGCAGGGCCTAACCGCCGACGGCCACAGAAGTCCACGATCCTTACGGTAGCTCCTGGTCCAATAACCAGCAACTCACCTAGTACCAACTCGAGAAGAACCGCGCTAGGTGAGGCGAGGCGCGGAAAAAACCAGAGGACATGAGTGATACTACTCCCACTCGAAACAAGTGTTCTTACGGAATTGCTGCTACTGCAGTCGTTGTTATACCACTGGTTGTTGTTATTGCGACAGCAGCGGTGTAACTAGCAGGAGGAAAAAGCAAATAGTCCGGGGCAACGTGCAGGCAGAGAGCGTCTCTCGAAGCACACAGATGTAATAGATAGATATATATAGTCTCGCTTCTTCCTTCCGTAGGAGCAGTATCGATCAATAAGCTCTGCCTCGCTAAATCTCTCTCTCCCTCTCTCTCATCTCTCGTTCTCTCGGGGTCTCTCTTTATCTCTCCCAGCATTTGCGACGTCTGTTGTAATAATGTACCTGCTAAAACATCTAACAGGTTTTCCATTTAAATGTTCCCTGAGAGCGCAATATATATATATATATAATATATATATCTGTTTCTCCAGGCTATTTTTGTTCTGTCTCCCGGTCGCTCGGCCAGTCCATCTATTCTAATCTATCTGTCCGTGTACCAGTCGGCCCCTCTGTATGGCTGCTTGTGCCACGACATTTAAAGTCGAGAAACTAACGTCGGAGCGCCAGCAGCAGCAGCAGCAACAACAGCAGCGCTATCTGCTTGGTTCGCTTTTTCTTCTGGCTTTTGGTGGCCCACTCTGCCGCTGTCAGCAAATTAAATGTCCCTGCCGCTCCGTCATCGATCGGTAAATACCCGCCTGCCGGCACTGCCGCGTCTGCCACCGCTTCAGGTACCGCTATCCGTGTAACTGTTGTCTTCGGGACGCGGCCTACGCCACCGAGTCGAGCAGTGGTGTAAAAGTCGATCAGGAGGCGGTAGATCTCAATGTCACTGTTCGTCTCGTCGGTTATCCATCGGCTGTTTGATCTTGTAGCTTGCGGCGGCTGCTGCTGCTGCTGCTGCTGCTGCTGCTGCTGCTCTGCGAACGAGAATGATTCAAAATGCGAGTTTCTCGCCGTTCACTGACACGGCGAGTTGAACGCTCGTCGAGCTCCGTGAAATTCCACAATTGAAGCGTACAGCGTCTTCCTCGGCCTGACCCGATCTCGTCTGCCTTTCGACATCGTCCGGACGAACTGTTGCGCTGGCTGAACGGGATCCGGGGAGCGACGACTGAGGATGGGGAATTGACCCTCGCGAAGGGAAACATGGGATACGATCCAGTGACGTCTCTAGGGCGACGAGCGGCGTACGACTCAAAGAGTGAACATCGAATTGCTGAAAAGTGTCTGGCCGACTCTCGACTAGCCGACTGCCGCTTACGGCGCGCTTGCCCCGACGGAGCATCGCGGTCGGAGACCCCACAGTGTGAGCCAACGGGATGAACGGCATAGAATGGTATCAGAAGAACAAAACACCACGGACTTACGTGCCGATTCCTCGAACGAATATATATATATATATCACTTTGCGGAACAGCTGTCGGTAAAGCTGTGTGCTGAAGCTGGACAATCGCCTCGAACCCAGCTAAACTCAAATACCCGGCCCACTGAATGGAATTGAGTTGGAATGATTAGCCATTCCGTTCAGTCGATCAGTTAATTAGCTTTGCACGGCGGCAAGACGACAGCATGTGACATAGGCGCCGACATCGACGGGACAAGTGGGCCTGTCCACGAGGCGCAACAGGACAACAAGGAGATGGCAAGACACTGACAAACAAGTTGAACTGGTTCGAAACGAAAAACCGAATGTAATAGGAATAGAGAGCTTGCGTGGACCGGCAGAATCAGCTGCGAAAGCCACGGGGAGCCTGAAACTCACGTATGTGGACTGTGGCTGGCAGCATCCTCCAGTGGCGAGACGGAATCATCGTCTACACATCCACCGTAAACTTGCAGACAGACAGTTGTCAGGCGGTCCAAGGGCGAACGGCGCCTGTCCTGGGAGCAGACGTGGACAGCGAACACTGAACGACTACGAGCGAAGCGGCGAAAGCAACCTTAGAAATGGGGGATAGACTGTTCCACTCAACGGGGACGCCGGCACCGCCGTTCCCAAGGGCAAGGACCTCTGCCGCCGAAACCGGATGGTGCGAAAAGGTGAACCGAGTAAAAGAGAGAGAGAGAGAGAGAGAGAGCAGGCCCGAAATCGCAGGGAGGTCGCCGATCTTTTACGAGAGATACACATAGATGAAAGCTGAAATTGAACCTCAAAGGCAACTGGAAGTCCGCCTATTCGAAATCTCCTTCCCTTGCTACTGTTAAATTGTTTGCCATCATCTTATCTATGTATCGATATCTATCTCATATTCCGCGCTCTTCCGTTCAAGCGGCAGCAGCCGATCTTCGAACCCCGCTAGCACGGCGACTTCTCCTCGTGCCTGTTCCAGTAGAATGCTCTGGCAGCTCGAATGTACTCAAATTCATACCTATTCGCGCGGAGGCAGAATCAGGCCCTCGAGTTCAAATCAGGCTACCTGCCCAGACGGTTCGTCCCTTACGGGAGCGCACCGTCTATGGTCCGACAGCGACAAACATCTGTCACAAGAAAACTTTAACAACCAACCTGCTTCGGCGTCACCAGAGCCACAAACAACTGAAAACGGCCGGCGGCTACCAGCGGCGGTCAAAACGGCATCAGCAACAGCAACAACAACTTTGACGAGAACAACAGAGAAATGGCGTCAAAGAACATCGGGAATTTATGCGGATACTGCCCCCTCCGCTCGTTGGCTGGATCGATGGTCGCTGCGGTTTCTGCTCCTGCTTCTGCTGCTGCCCCTAGATATTCGATAGACACGAAGAACGCTTTTCGTACCACAATAACATCGACAACAACTAAAAAATAGTAGCGCCTTGTTTTGAAAAAAAAACACACTCCCCACAGTAATAAACTACGTATGAACGTGAGGGTGATAAGCTCGGCATATATATATATATATATACGGTTTCGACTTGAGTGAGTGTAGGTATGGATGTCTGTACGCGTGCTTGTGGATACTTTCCGGAATCAACAATCAACTTGTCTACGTGGCGATGACCCGGACGATCGGGGGATGATCATGAGTTTCAAATGCTCTCCAATAACTGTGAGAGATAATAATAATAATAATTATAATCATATAACCATATTTTAAAGGATCACAATTTGTATTTCTGTCTATTTCTGTCGAACACCGGATAGCTAGCCAACACGTGGTTCTTGAAATGTTTTGTCCTGACAATATACGGCTTTCGACTCGATCCGTTCGAGATGTGGTCGTTATTACCGTTATATATATATATATATATATACATTACTAAACCGTGCTAAGCGCATGTACTTTGACAAACAAGTCAAGTATAGCAGATCAAATAAGCCTCCATTCCCTTCGAAGCGATTGACTGCGTATGCGAGCTGCATTCAGTTAAACTGCGATCGCTTTTCCGGTCACCAGAGCCAGAAGTCTGCTGCGAGAAATACCAGACAACACAGTCAGCGTAATCACGCCTTTCCAACGCCAGCAGCAGCAGCAGTAGCGACAGCAGTGGGTGAAAAAGATCTCCACTACAGATGATTCTGTTTCTGGCCTGCGGCCGCCGCCGAGACCATGGCGCATATCATGGATCGTTATTCCACTCAGCACGTCATCCCTCCCTGGCGGATCACTCCACCGAGGTGTGCTGCTTTGACAGGCAGACGTATTCATCGTTGTCGCTGTCGACGACATCGCCGGATCGGCATGGCAGCCAAGAAGAAAGGTGACCCGATCACTTCAGAGCAAATCATTCCAGATCAGCTCGATTGGCCATCCAAGTTGCGGCTGACTTGCCACTGCTGCAGCTGCTGCTGATCTCGCTTGAAGCGGAGAGCTTCCACAGAATGGAAAACGTTGTCCCGTCCATGGCCCAATGACTGTTGGCTCGCATTTTTCGCGGCCAGAATCAGCCGGGTGTCATAAAATTCGCTGGCAAATTGACAGACGATCTCATGAAGTTTCGCGAAGCGAGAAAACACCGTTGATGAGTAAAGTAGAAGCCGCCGGAACGAGTCAGTGTCGAGGTGACGGACAAAGAGCGCGAGAGAGAGAGAGAGTGTGTGTGAGGGCACAGGGTTTATAGGCACCTAACGCGTTGGGATTCATTGGAGCAATCAATGCCAACTTGTTCCACAACTTGTGGCGGAAAGTCTGAATATCGGCGATGGATGGAAGCATCAATGGTGTCGATATTGCCAATGTTAATTCGGAGCTTGCCTTTTGTAGCTTCGGCTCGAATTCACGAAAAGTATACAAGCAGATTATATGGCCAAACGATACCGACGCATCTGGGATATATGCAAATGGCGATACGATAAAACGGCATCGGACAGGCAACCAGTCAAGAGAGTAAGGCACATCAGTCTGATGGAACGTCTTGATTGAATTAAATAAATGTACAGTTTCAGTACATTTGTGTCCACACCTCGTTCTTCACGGCTGTGAAGCCGTGGTCAGCATCCGCCGAAGTTGAGTTTTCACCATAGCCATATACTACAGATGTACTCTGTTTTTTCGAGCTGACCCTCAGCTGTTCCCCTATCTGACAGGCCTCAGCTCTTAACCTTTAGGTATTACTACAGATGTACTCAGAAGACTAGATATGGATGTCATTAAGATACGTCCAGCATTACGATCGCAGCACCATTTCCACTGTACGACTTAACAACGTGCGCAACGAAGAGCGATGACGTCAGCTTCTCTTCTGTTATCGATTATGCAACACTGACGAGCCAGTGATCTCGTTATAGGCTCAATCAAACGAATTTATTTAAGGTCGTACCATATAAACTGTTAATAGAACACAGCACCGATATGAATCTATTTATCTGCCTAACTTTCGATGGATTTATTCACTCATATATGGAACGTCGACAAACTCGACTCCGCCCCACGAGTAGCAGAGGCGCACACGACCCTAATAGGGCTGATGCTGATGAAAAAGTGACGAAATAAATCAAAGTTTGCCGTATCCTCGACCGGGGTGACGCACCAACAAAAAAAGAGGCAGCATCAATCGTCGTTGCAATGATTTGCAAACGAGACGTCCTGCTTGATGCGCAGAGCCCGGATCTTCAATCACTCCCGTTCCCATATCCCACGTCATGATCCTCGGCAGCGGCAGCAGGCGCCTACGAGCGAAATCAACGCACGCTGTCGATAATAACTGACGGGAAGGGCCAATCGTCATTTTATCTGCGGCAGCTGCCGTCAGATAAAGATGGCAACGTGCTCTACACGCTGCCGTCGTCTGCCTCATTGCCGATCAGTACAAATATATATGTATATATATATGTGTGTGTGTGTGTCTAACTGTCCCTGGGTCCCGGACCCTTGTAGCGTACTCGTGTAAGCGATGAGCGAAAGGACAGAGATAACTTGATGAAGGAGGCGGCGGCGGCGGCGGCGGCGCCGGTTGAGAACGAAGAAAAACGCCAGCTGTCGCCTATTTGTCATCTGCATTTGATTCTTTTTTCGTTGTCGTCTCTGCTGAATTGTGGTGTTGGTGGCAGTGGTGCTCTTGCCGCCACTGGTGTGTCCATGCGAGGCTGTGAAAACGAAGCCATCTCTGGGCGTCAGAATTCGAAGACTTGACGGTTGGACGCAATGAGATGTAATGTGTGCAAGAACATATGATATGTTAACAATAAGGGAAGTCGTACTTGAAAAAAGAGAGAAAATACATAGTTGTGGAGAGTGTGATGGCGTCCTGATACTATATAGGATGTCGATGCTGATTAGGGTCTGACAGATATAGGCGGCAAAATGAAGGTGGCTGAATCCACGAGAGAGAAGAGAGGGGGGTTCACTACCGAAGAAAATTAGAAAGTGGCAGGATAAGGGACGAAAATAGATAGAAATATGCCTCTTGTATTTATCAGGAGTTAGTGAATTCATCATTCATTGCATCTGTTAGTATATACAATAGACTTAGTGACGCTGTTGGGAGCAGGCCGTCATTATCTTCAGGGAGGCGATGGAATTAGCTCATTGAACAGAAAGGGAACAGGCGTTGCAGAAGGAAGGACACTGTACGATTGTCCTCAGTGCCGCGAATCAGCGTGTGATAGAACCCTCAGAGGAGATTATCAGTGAGGGGACCGGGGCAGCCTAAAGTTTCAAAGGCAAGGGGGAAAAAGAGGTGCGTTGTATGCAGGACGGCGTTCTTTAGTTTGGCCTGCTCCGCAGGAGATACCGCGTAACCGGGGGTGGTTCCATACGGGTTTACGTACGAGGGTGCTAAAGTGTCAACCACCGTCCCGCCCCACATGAGGTGCTGGCCTCGGTGGAAGGGGATGAGAGTGAGACCGTCAGGGCGGCACCCGTCCGCAACATGGAGACCTTGAACTCGACTTGTTCAAGTTATACCAGCTGAGCAGAGGGCCCTCACGACCGTTCCCTAATGGGCCGTAGTGGCCATTAGCCGCGACAGGGTCAGCGCAACGGCCCCAGCTAAATTCATCTATGTCACAATGATACGTGGACATCGGTTATTGATGGATATTCTTCTATTAACATCTTGGACATGACGGTTAATGTCGTCCTATTTCACCCTGGTAGTAATGAACTGCTCAATGAAGTCTGCAATTTTATCTACCTCATAGTATGTGTATCTAAGCTGCCAGCTACTATTTGTTCATGTCGCACAACTTACCGCCTTTGAATCTGGTATGAGTTCTCTCCAATTCGATCTGTTCAAACGGAGAAATAATTTATTGCCTAAAAAAACAGGTTGTTGTTATTGTTGCTGTTGCTGCTGTCGTTGTTGTTGCTGCTACTCTTTTGAAGCTGCTTTGCTTATTTTCTAAACCTTACTCGTATCTGGCACGAAACCACAGGTAAAGAAATATGATAAAGAACTCCAAAGATGCTCCAAAGCGTCTGGCAGCACAATTTCATCTTAAGCCATATGTCCTTCCGCTGTAGCAGTCCGAGACGCTCACCACCAGCTGCTGTTACTAGTGCTATTGTATAGAGTGGCAACGGCAGCTCTGACTTTCTCATAGCAGAAATCTCCAGCACGTTGACGTACGCATTTCAATCAGATCGCAACCAATCGTCACAAGAATTACGTAAGTATACCTTACTCGAGTTAAGTTCGTTAATTACTGATCTCTGATTTAGTGCTCGGTGCATATACATATATTAGCCTCCACTAATCATCTCCTCATAACGACTACGAATTCATCGGGGTAGGTGGATGATAGTTCGCTCTTTGTCTTCGCCACCTCTCTACATCTTCATTGATTCATCCATTGATTCGTGCCAAGCTTTTATTTGCGGTGTAACGATCATTGCCGGCCCCCCGCTCTCTATCCATCAGGCTCATCACTTCGGCAGCTGTTGTTATTGTGCTGCTGCTGCTGTTGTACTGTTGCTGTCATTGCTGCTGTTGCTGCTGCTGCGGTTGTTGTTAACGAGTGCTGGGCGCCGCCGCCGCACATTGAAAAGCAGAAGAAGAAGAGGAAGATAGCGATCAGGAACAACAACGAAAATGATGGATGAAGATCAACTCTCTCCGCTCTCAATAGAATAAGAGCTCGGCAACAACAACAGCAGCAGCAACAACAACAACAGCAAGAACAACAACGACAACAACAAACGATTTATCATCATCGTTACGACCATTACCAGTGGTGCTATCATCATTAAAGCGGTAATGGTGATCATCATTATTGTTCTAGTTGTTGTTGTTGATATTATTATTATTGATATAACTATCATTTTTTCTAAGAATTTTAATCGATGATAATATGAGAAATAATCATTAGTAAATTGTTTGCCCGATCGGAGGTAATGAGAATGAGAGGGGCGACCATAGCACAAATAATTACGGAGCACGAAGCGATTCCTCCTTAATGTGGCAGCCACATACAGAGAACTAATAAAAAAAAATAAAACAACAAGAAATAAAGAAAAAAAAATGAAAGCAATGGAAACGTTGAAAGGGGATGTGTACACGACAAGCGGCAGCAAAACGAAACTGATGAGGCCGCGCCCAATCGTCGCTGAGACCACTGAGCTGAGAGAACCCATAGAGCACCGTAGCAAACAAGAAGGTTACACACACGTACAGCAATAATAACGACCGCGGCAACGGGATGAATTCTCGATTGGAAGTGAACTGTTCATATGATTGTTGCTGTATCCATTATATTGAATGGGCTGTGATGATGATGACTAAATGTGGCAGAGCGTGTGAAAAGTACGTGCCACCTCTGTCAGCGCTGTTCATTTGTAATCTCCTCTGGGAGTACTGCTAATGGGATGCACGTGATCAATCTCGCGTGCGCGTGAGGTATCGTAGTACGTAGCGATATTCGCGTTTGATTTCAATTATGACACCAATCAGTGTTGCTATTGAGCAGATCGATATTTATTTTAGATTATGTATGTATGTATATATATATATATATATATATATGGATGGGCAATCGGCACGGGTGTTTTGACGTTACGCCACCTTCGACTATGCAGACATGAATTGAAGGACTATATATATATATATAACAGCTGGATGCATAAAATACACATGGAATCAATGTACCTATCTACCTACCTACATAGCCTTAGATGCCATTTCACACTGGAGTTGCGTCGAACATCATCGTCGTGGCTCCAGATGTTCATACAAAACGCATACTATTGCTATTGGATAGTGCAGTACGCGTGAGAGCCATTGATATGATGAGGCATATGCTGTTCAGAGCTCCTCACATTGTCAGATCCGATCTCGAAAAAGTGTAGGTTACAACGAGCTCTAGCAGCTCAGAGTGACTAGAGCAACAATAAAAATAATCAGGATCTCACTATTTGAACGCCCAGACGGCATTATATTATACCTTTAATAATATTTCTCGCGCGCCGTCCCGCAATGGTAGTGTCGACTGCTCATCGATGAGGTTCACCTCAGCCTCGCAGATCTGCAATATTACCTGAGAAAGACATAGCGAAACATATATGTTATCTCAGGCATTAGTATACGCTAATAAATAAGTGTAACGAATTCACTGGGCGGCTTCGGAACCGATTGCATGATGATGGCCTAGCGTCATCCCTAGGCAAACCTGCAGTTATGAACAATACGATTGTTCTCAAGCTATTCAGACGGGACTGTCATGGGCATTGTTTTTTTCCAATGACAGCTTTTACGTAATGCAACACTCTCGTGAAGCTGTTTCTCTCTTCAATTGGAAGAGTCCACATCATCCTTTGTCTCTCCCGTTGTCTTAGCACATCCGAAAATCGAGTGTGCTTCTCCCTGCTGGCACTCAATCGAATTCAAATCTTATTAATAATATATCACTATTATTAACATAGAATAGTACCTAGTATTGAAGCCCGAAATGGCCTAGAGATATGTGATCTGATACTGAATATCGAATGCATATTTGCCATATTTACATTTTTCGTACATCGATTACTGAGCATTGTGACGGTTACCAGTGCGAGATACAAATCTAATGCAACATATATCGAATACGATAGTCGGCCAACTGAGATAGCCTCGCCGAATCGTACTGCTGGCGTGCATCGCGTGCTTTATATATATATATATATATATATATATATATACGTTTGTTTGAATATATCGGAAGCGAACTTCATACCGAGGCAAGCGCAGTCGCCTGTCCCGGGCCTGCTTCATTCTTCCCGGGAGGTCCGTGGAATCCTCAAATTTATGCTACAATAATATCAATTCTGATTAAATAGCTACACAGCGGCTATACTTCTCGCATCGTGCAGCCACCCTAAGCGAACACTGCTTGCATAGACAAACAGCAGAGGCAGGCCACGGCAGTTACGATAGCCAGCGCCTCCTCCAGCGTCGTGTTGTGCAGTCGTCTCGTGACGTTCGTACGGAGTATCGGTTTTACAATGTCACTGTTGCATGGCGCGTAAAGCAGATGACCGAACCGCTCCACCTCGGAGAACGAGCCCGTCGGCGGGACGACGAAATTCTGCCACTTTTGTGCAACATTTCACGAGGCGAGATACTGCACTGATCGGGTTTGCCTGCCCTCCCCCTATCTCTCTCTCGGTCTCTCTCTCTCTCTGTATATATGTATATATATATATGTGTCTTTCGCTCGCTTTCCTTGCCGTAGGAAGCTCCCTGGCAACGGCCGACACTTACGGCATTGGCAACTAGGTGGGTCTCGCGCCAACCGGTGACCTTCCTCTCTTTAATCTTCCCATATGCTTTTTCCCTCCAGATCTCTTTCTCTCTCTCTCTCTCTCTCTCGTGTCCGTGCAAATCCAGAGGCATCCCTCTGAGCACGAGATGCATAAATAAAAGTGTAAAGAACAAAATGGGCGATTTAATGTCGCCTGCAACAGCCGACCCACGGCAGAGCTACTTTTATCTTCGACGGAGGCGATTCTACGCGGCGGTGTCAATCTGTCTGGTGTCGCTGCCGCTGCTGAAGAGAGCTGGCAGTGGCACTGCAGCGATTCGCGGTTGCATGAAAAGTGACCCTTTACATATATATATATATATACCCAGCTTGCTAGCGCCATCGCGTTGGCTCGAATCGACAAAACTCCAGTAGATAGAGTCAGCTATACACACAGAGTGAATCAGCCAGTCAGTAACCCACCCATAGAGTCACACGTACACAATGCATCCAGTGAGCACGGTGTCGTGCGCGCCATCACGCCATTGAAGCGCATGCAGCCGCGGCGCTCGGAGCCGGAGTCCATTCAGATAACAGCGAAGACATGCGACTCACAAAACAACAGTCCCAGCGGACAACAACAACAACGATAGCAGAAATGTGAAGCGAACTGCTTGTGTTTGGCAGACGGCTGCGCCGGATACCGAATATCGTTCTGCTGAAATGGAGCACTGCGGCAATCCGGCGCCAGCGGCGGTGCTGCTGTTAGTGCTACGGACATATACGTGAGAACACTACGATCAGAGAGTGTGAAGAGGCTGGCGATAATATTCGGCACACTCGGGTCGATCGGGTTCGTCGGATAGCGCAGGCAGATCGGAGAGATTCAATTCAATTAACGACGAGGACGAGAAAACCTCGCGACACAACAAATGGATCGATTCTTCGGTCTGGCTACGCCTGGTCAGATGATGATAATAATAATAATAAAATAATACGCTCTCATAATTTGTCAATGCACTGGGTATCTCGTCTTCGGCGTCGTCGCGGGTTCGTTGGTGCAGGCTGATATCCATTCGAATTTCATTCACTTTGACCGCCTTGCCATGCCGTTCAGGTGAGTGTGTGTGAGTGTGTGCACGGTATGGCTGGGGCAGGATAACTTATTTATTTACTTGGGGACAATAATTAATAAGGCAGGCGACAACGTTCGGTAAAACACGACGGAGATTCCACGATACGTTGCGCCTACGGATGACTGTCCGCGTCAAGCATGAGATTGTTTAGAAGATGTTCCCAATAGAAAGAGCTGTCGGCGATATTTTATAATTTGTAGATTGTAGTGGAATGACGTATTGTATAAATGCATACGTTTTGTAATCCATATGGTAATTTGTTGTGTGTTCGAAAATATATATATATATATTATATATATATACAATAATTTGTGACGAAGTTGGGGACAGCGTTTCAGGCCGGCAGTAATCCATTATATTATCGTTTTGCCTAGGTTCATCTATTGGCTCATTGTTCATTATCAGATTATGAGACAGACAGCCGCTGTCCGAATGATAGAAATTTGAAGATGAGCACCGCTTAGGAATATTTATATTATCGTTTATCATTTAGATTAAACGTAAAAATGTACAGTCTCTAACAATTGGTCCGTTAAATCTAAATGAACAAGTTACATCTTGCAACCCAGGTTCGCCCTTTAAAATATATTGAATCTTTTTGTATCTCCATATATATATATGTATATATAATATATAATAATATATGTACACCTATTTACCAATATATATATATATATATATATATATATTTACGTAATTTTCCGGGCTGACTCACAGCCAACATTTGATGTCCGACGGATCCTCAATATAATATACCTATATGTGAATATCAGTTTGCAATAGACGTTGTATTGTACAATCTCGATTGTACGACACATCTGTACACTCGGCTAGAGCAGTCGCAGTGAATATGAAACTATTCAACGGCATAGATATAATAGCCGTCTGAACAAATGAATCCACCAACTCCTCATGATCCATTGTAGCAATCCTTATGGCAACGTGTAGGATGCATTGGAAGTTGATCGGCACAGAACAAAAAAAGAACAGGCCACATGCTGCTGCTGCTGCTGCCGCAGCTGAAGCTGCTACGAAGATAGATGATTTCACCTCAAATTGTCGACAAAAAGGAACCATCATTATTTCAGCCCGTGGCAACCCACTCTCCACTGGCAACTCTACAACAATCAGCAACGTTTAGAGCTGCGGAACGCCGCCGCCGATCTGCAAGCGGACGGATATTCGTTCTTCGTCGTTGTAGATATGTCGACGCGTCGCGTCACAGCAAGTAGATCACCCTCAACCGACAATCGTTGCCTTTCTCAAGGTGTACAGTGAGGTGTGTGTGTGTCCTGTATCTGCCTCCGCTTCGGCCGTTGTAATAGCGCGGTGGTAGCATGAGATCAACGACTTCTCGACAGCAAAGGCGTCGTTCGATCCCTCGCGTTTGCTCTTAGCTCCGGTCACAGCGAGCACCGCTCCGGTAGGAAATGGCCAATTCCCCGTTCGCTGTGTGGTCGGCCGGTGTGTCGTAACTCGCGCGACTTGTAACTCGCGGGCTCGGCGTCGTGCGGTGCGCGTAATCACATGTCGCGGAGGTGTCGATTCGCGATACCGTCGAGATTCAACGAATGCAGAGGGACACCTCGCCGACGCTTGGCGCCTCGTCCGACGGTTGTGCATGCATGTAGTTTCACGCCGGTGTCGTTGGCAACAGGATTCGGAAAGACATAACTCTGAGCATTAGCACGTATCCGCGTGCTCAGAGATTCCGCTACCAATCTCATATCTAGAGGCCGCCTTAAGTTGACATCTCACTCGCGTACAGAAGTGTCGTCTCGTTTCGGTGTGTGCTACAGTTTGACCGCCTCAGCGCTGAGATCCTGCAATATGCCACTTGCTCAGTCGCGTTGCTCAAGGCCGCCACAGAATGTTACTCGATAGGAACTCACCAATTTATTCTACAAGGTAGTCTTTCGAATACGCTCATTATGCTTGTCTGCACGAATTTTCTTGTATTCCGTGATGAACAGGTTCTGTGTCAGGTCATCCCGCCCTGGCCGTACCCATGGCACCTGCACATTGCTATTCGTCAGGCTATTCCCGCATTAGACCAATCCTAAACAGAGAGGCAATTGACTTCAATCTGGCCTCTGTGTCCGACCATAAGTCAAAGAACAACACCCAGCATCGCTACTGTTCAGTGACCAGACAGAGTTGCTTGCCTTGATTCAATGCTATATTAGCATTGTACAACATTAAGCAAAATTCTGAGTAATTATTCATATACCGCTGCCAGGCGAGGCAATTGTAGCCGTGTGATACAGCGAAACACGCTATTTAAACAGTATCACCAACCAGCAACAGCAGTAGCAGCAACAAGCGGTACAGTGGACGTTAAACGTCGGCTGAGAGTTAGCTACGAAAAAGTTTCGTTTTACAAGCAGCAACAGTAACGACGACGACAACAACACAACCAAAACAACAGCGACAACTGCCGATATTGAATGTTTCCCTGCCCTAGTATTTCAGGCAATTCATCATGCTTCATCGTCTCAGGTGGCGGCGCTAATTTTCGATGAATTTCACTGTGAAATTTGAATGAATGTATCCACTTTTTACGTATATATCTCGAAATGCGTATAATATCTGCTTGCCTCCGCCGCCCCCGGGGTGTCTAAATGCTTGCCGTACTTGGAGCGTGACGCTGCTTTGCTACATTTCATCATCAGCATTCATAGACGATAGTAGAATATCGTTCGTCCGTCCGACGCCTCTCATAAGTCATCTATATATGTGTACCTCAGCACGTCACTTGCTTCACGACGAGGACTTACTACGCGATGAACCGCAGAAGAGACAGCAGATGGAGAGAGCGAGCCTCTCACCACGGCAGACTTCGACCCGCTCTCTCTCTCTCTCTCTCTCCATCTGCATAAGATCAGCCTGTTAGATCACGTCAACTGCAGGTGTGTTGTGCGTGTCGGTTCTCGTGTTTCACAGTGGAGGACCATGGAACAACATGTGGATTTGGCTCCGCCGACGCATGCCCTCGTATTTTTACCTACGCGATCACTACTGTACGCCGGAGAGCGATTAGACATGCGATCGCACGGACACGTAAACGTGTCTGAGACCTTACAACCAACGCGATACACGATACTAATATCAATAGAGACGATGCTTGTAGACGATCGAGACATCGAGAGAGCGTATCTCCGTCATGGAAAATAGCTTGCTAGGAAAGATAATCGAGCAGCAGTCTCCGCTGATAAGACAGCCATGTCCTACACAAATTATATATATATATATATATATATATATATATATAGCAGTTCCTTATAAGCTATTGCATTATATGCATATTAGTGCACTCGCAAATACGACAAACAAAAGGAAATCCGGTAGATCTCTTGATGTCGTCGGCGTCTGCGGCCTCTCGAGGCGGGGCTTCGCTGATGTTGACCGCGTTGTTCGTGTTCCGCCCTTGATGTGTTTGCCATTCGAGTGACACAAAGTCCGATACAGGCTGCCATCCCGGTCGACTCTGTCAGACGAAACAGGATGACTCGTGCAGGTTGGCGCCGTGTGTTTTGACGCCGTGATGGTCGACAAAATATATACCCTCCGCCTTTGAAGATGCCAAATAGTACGACGTCCGCCTGGATCAAATATGTAATCGAGATTGAAAGCATGAATGACTCTTTTCAATGCTAACGTCGACAGCTCACAGTCTCGGAGATTTCGAGGTCTTGAGTGCGAAATGGGCAAAAAGACCGATAGCATTTAAATGACACCCAGACGGAATGATCCTTACTTGCGGCGCATACTGTCGATTCGAAGTGGCTTTAACTGAGCACTGGTAGCAAACACTTAACACACACATATATATATATCAAAACCACTGGGCAAAATCACACCAAGGCTGATCTGTTTGTGATTTGAGCAGGCGACATGATTATCGAGAGGGGCACAATTGATCTCAATTGAACTCGACCTATACGTGTTGTCTCTATGTGGAATACAATTCGCTTCAAGCCACCTGACAATTCGATCCGCGATTTGCGTCAATGAACATGAATGTTCCGTTTCTGACAGGGGCCTACAATCAGCGAATTTAGCAGTTCCCATTAAGATGGCTCTGTGCGTTTCCCCTATTGCACCGGTGGCATCGACAAGACGACGCTGGTGCTGCTGCCGTCTGATCACAGGCACATAGACGAGAATCGGCAGGGATTGCCGGCACGCCGAGCAAAGAGGCGCTCCCCCAGACGAATCTGGAGTTTCGCCAGGGTGGCTCCGGCGCAGTGCGAACATCTACAGTACACATCGCCCAACCCATCTTCCGTCGGTGACGTTTGTCGTTCGCGCTAGCTCATTCAGTTCACAGTAGCTGGAGCTCGCTCGAGCCTGACGAAATGAGGAGTGGACTAAATATTATTAGAAAAAAGCGCGTATCCCCTACACGTCTGTGCGTCTCGGCAAGTCGGACGCCAACCTGTGAATGGAAATCGTCACAAATGAAGAAGAGAGCAGCCACAAGAAGAAAAAATTCTCTGTTTTACCAAACCGGGCGTCTGTAAAACACGTTGTACCGACAGCTGCGCTTATCTTCAGCTGACTGACAGACGGAATGGCGAGCTGCTATACAACTCAATTAGATTGAATTACCATTACAACTGCTGATACAGATGTCTTCGTTCGCATGTGCCACTGAGTGGAGACGTGCTGAGGAAGCGGACAGTGTCAACGTTTACGAAGGAGGAACCCTGTTACCGCGCAGCAGCGAGTGGGAAGATCGCGGTTTTTCACGGGACATTTAGCTGTTAGTTGAGGAGGACTTCTGTTGGTGGCGCGGTGACGTACCTATCGCGTGGATGAAGAAATCTATTAAATTTACAGGGTGTTCGGAAAACGAACGCGACGCTTTAGAGGAAAACTCAAGCAACGGAGATCTTACAGGTGTTTATCGATAACCTAGCATACATCTGTTTCTCCTTTGGCTGCTTTGCAAAACATTTGATATTTTCGATGCTGGCACGTATCTTAGCCGCAGTAATAATCCACAACAAGTTCTATATAATATATGTCGAATTTTGGTTTCACGTGATAGGAGTTGAAGCGAAATTCGACAAGGATTGGCCGATCTCTAACGTGGTAAAAAAAAAAGAGTAAGACATTCTGCACATTAAGGTGCCTTTGAGATGGTCAAAGTTTGCTTCGTCTTTCAAAGTTGTGCAACTTTTGAAAGGACTCCCTATATATGATTCGTTTACGTTGAATATGCAAACTGGCCCAGCATTACTTTAGTGGATATACAAGAACAGCGCTCGCGCTCTATCTCAACGGTGATTAAGCGAAAGGCAGATGCATGAAATTGATCATTTTAATGACAGCAACAGCAGCAACAACAACAATATGCAAATTGAATTAAATGAAATAACGTATTTGTATCACAAATATGTTTACAATACATGATGATATTATCGACAACATACAACATGCCCAGGCGTCCATATATATATATATATATCCACTGTATACAAATAGGGCTTCGATGAGCTCTCGAAGATGGGGGCGGGACTCGAAAAGCCAGATAGAGAACAACTGTCTTCTACGGCTTACCCCTGGAAGGTGACATAAATTCCAGTGGACTTTAATGCACACGTTGTATATTCAATGCATATATTTTATTAACCGACACTACACAGATGTATGCCGGCAGACAGCAACATCAGTCCCAACTCATCGACAAGATAACACAAGGGAGTGTTCGTTGACAGCAACAACAACAGCAGCAGCAGCAACGGCAACTATGAACAGATCGCGGTATCGCGCACGAATCGCGGTTACGCCGTCGCCGTAACAACGCCAGTGACATCGTTGTTCCCACACCGAAATCAACTGCAGGTGGCTTTCGGTGTCTGGCGCTGGCAGGGAACAACTTCTATGTCTCTCCTCCTGTATCCATTCCCTTTTTTCGTTTTTTTTTTTTTTTTTGTATAGAGCAGAATGAACTTGTGTTGATGGGCGATGATGACTTCGAGGCGAGGTGGCCGATATCAACCGATTCCGAGGGCTGTCCTTGGTCCCACAGGGGTGCGAGATGACGCGACAGAGAGTGAATAAGTGCCAGCGGGATAACGCGACACACAGAGAACAACATGAACGAGATTGCGGTGGCAATCAATCGAACACAGGTTGAATCGAGCCGCTTTCGAGTGTTGTATCGTGAACTCCATCGCGTGGCCGTTTGGAGACGCCCCGCCGAAGCTGTAGTCTACATCGGACAACGATCGGCCACGGCGGCGGCGACGGCGGCAACGACAACGGCGGACAGCTATCGGCAATAACGAAATTCGATAGGATGATACGATGCAATCAAGGCCATCGGTACGAAGCGACCAACGAGGTGCATACGAGTTGCGAGTCGGTGCATTTCGTGTTGTGCATTTTCAGCGAATTGTCGCCAATCGCCGTCATTATCATCAGCAACACTTTTCACAGAATGGATAATCAGCATCATCAACATTTCGCTGATCCCGAGAAGCATACGGGACATTCCTTATAGTATAGTAATCGTTGTAGTAGTAGTGTGGTGATAATAAAAATTACGCAATTAACAAATATTTGTGTTTGTTATGGAGCTGCGATTGGAGAGCGCGTCCTCGGTCGTAAACACGATCGAGTGATACGAATGGCTCATACCATCAACGTGGACATGTTGATACCGATTAAATCACTCATTAGGCCGCAGCTAAACGCCAGATGCGTATGCCACCGCGGATGCTTATACTGGGTATTCTGCAATCATTTTGATTCCCATATTTGTGCTGCAGTTAATCGATTGCTCATTCAGCAGAACTCGTTAACATCACCTCTGTTCCGCTCGTGTCGTCACAAAGGTACAACGTCCTGGCTTTCAAATCAATGCAAAAAAAACGATCTCATCCCGTATCACCTTACTGTGTGTTAATAACACATTGTCTATTTACTAGATTCCGTCCGCTGTCTCTTATTTGACTCTGTTTGCAGTTAATCGGGCGTATCGGTGGTCGTCGAAGTCGTGTGGATTTATTCGACATAGTTCTGCGTGCTCTGTTTTCTAGTGTGAACTTCCATTCGATGAATTTGCATAATGAATCACGAGCGGGACCCGGTAAACGGTAGTGTTCCAAAGTGTGCTTTGTTTTGTCGTCTGTTGCCAGATAACGTCGACTGTTGCCAGATAACGTCGTTGTTATAGGATAGGCCAACCAGCGTGTCACACAATAAGAGCTGTATCATCACGCTTGCGCCATGCAATCGGAGGGGTATATAACACGTGGATGTATACACGGGCTCGATCCCCGCCGTTGCAGATTTGCATTTAAAAAGGTGCTGTCCGTCGTAGGAAGCCTTATGCCGAAAGCAGCTGTACCGTGAATTGAGTTAAATGTTTAACGCTATGCCGAGTCACCCCTGAAAATTGACATTTGCGAAGTATAACAGTAGTATATAGCTTCAATTAGATCAATCTGTTTGCAAAAGTAAAATGTGTGCATACTTTTCCAGCGTACGTTCTAAACAAAGATTAATGATCAAATGAACATTTCGTAGTAATTCAAGATACAACCTTAAATATAGAATATAATTTAGCGAAAAGAAATAAATAACGCACACGATATCGTTGACACCCGGAACCGCAACATGTTCTTCTTAAAATTCACCATATTTTCTCAGAATGAACACATTTTGTCAAATTGACATACAACGATACCAGAGATATGAGACTGTGCGAATACTATGATGAACGCAGCAAATATTTGCAGCGATATAATCCGGTGAGGCGTGCGACCAGCCAATGACAGCATCACAAGAATTAATCAGCAAAAATAACAGCTTAATCGACGATAACATGATGTACTATGTAGGGTGTACGCGGCATAACCCAGCGATGACTGTTACCCAGTAGTCCAATACCGACGAACTCGTTGGCCAATGCCGCCGAACCCGCAAGGTGTACCTTTTGCTCAGCGCCTGTGGTGGCGTCCGTTACAGTGACGAGGGTCTGCATATAAGACTTCGTCTCGTTTGATTTTCGTTCTTTTCCAGAAGGCGCCGACGCCGCCTCGAACACAGAACCAATATAAGAAATAAAAACGCCACCGCCGCCGGAGAATTGTCGAGATCACGCACGGCAGCATCATAAAATCATACAGCGGCTGCCATTCCAAGTGGTACATTGTAATCATAACAATATTACGAATATAATGATGTTTCTTGAGGAGATCAGCACGCGCAGCAACTCTGATCAGTGTCCATGTGCTCGTCACATGAGCGCAGCTCCGACAGCACCAACGCGAGGCGGTATCAGAGTGATTCGGAAGGATTCATCGAAACATTGAGCGGATGAATGAACGCCTGCGGACGAAACGCTACCAAAAACGCCGACAATGAATCGCTTACGGGTACTCATCTCTCTCTCTCTCTCTAGGTCTGCCTGCCGGACTCTCTAAATCTCTCGCTTGATCCGTCTGTATGACTGGCTGGCTGGCTTTTCAGTGTTTTGTAGCGAATCGAGAACACCGGCTGCCGCGGCGATTCTCCGACAGCAACGGATAGATATTAGACTGAGCGAAGATCGAGACTCGACCCGCCGACGTTGTTGGCTCTCGCTTGGATCATCCGCATCGTACGTCCTGTCTGTGTACGAACTGGAGAGGCAGTCTCGTTGCAAACAAGTCCGTAGATGTTTTCGCGGCTGACAGACAACGAAACGCTTAGAGATGCTACAGCAACGGCAACAACAACATCAGCATCAAAATCATAGCCATAATCATCATCAGCAGCAGCAGCATAGTCGGCATGAACAAGCAAAATATGAGAGGTGGGGGCCAATTGACACTCAGCAACAATAGTGTTGACTCGCGCTGTTTCGCGACCACGGATTGCGATGCAAGGTGTCGAACGATGTCGTACGATCGAGATTGAAGCGCGTCTCATTTTACGTGCAGGCCAATTGGAAGCACAAATCAAAATCGGACCTTTCTTCGGCTGACGATGTTAGTGACTCAACTCGCGATTCATACGACCCTCTAATCTGCCGCACTATTGAGATCGCTTCGTAAAACATGAACCTGTCAACAATTATATCAATTCTGTTTATCAAGCGATTTAGGCTCGATTTACCGTTCGATGGTAATCTAAGAATTACCATATCGCTAATATCAAGATATTCATCTACACTTAAAACAGCAACACCACATGCTTAATAGTTGGGTTTGTTTATTTTGATCAGAACGTCTTCCCAATTTTCCGTCATTAATCTATAGTAAATATAAGGCAATAGCCCTTGGAATTAGCCCAGTAAGGCATAGAGCATGCATTTTTTGCATAACGGTTATTATATATGATCGAGGAGAATGCGGACAGCATATGCCGACGGGGTATGCGAGTATATTTTCGTTGTATAACGACAAGTGTATCTGTTAAATTTGACATTGATTACTGTCTAAAATCTACATATCCCCTTCGCGTAGGTTAAACAAAGCTGCACAACAACACTCTGAGAAACAGGCATCAGGCCAATGCCGACCTGGCGACCTAGCGACCTAGAAGCAAAGAGCTTTCAGCGCTGATTCACCTTCCGGTAACGAGATGAACCGATAGGAATTTTATTCAAAATCTAGTAAAAATACCAAATACCGAACGTTTTTTCAGCGTTCTACACCGTCGAACGAAACAGCCCAAAGCATATCGACGGCCAATACAAATTCGAAGAAATCATCACTTGGAATTATACTCCGACACAGATATACACACAAACGCACACACGCACACAAAATCAGACACGCATATCCTCACCGATGGCGCCGCTTACAGATCCACAAAAGCATCATTCGCACGGATCAACATCTTCGGGCTGTGTGTTATCAAAGCGTGTTTCGTGTTGGCCAAGCGTTCGTCGGAGTGGACTATTTGAAATTAGCCAAATACCTCCCTCCCCTTCGTTCTTTGAAGCATTTTTCTACGACGGCCGGCACCCCGAAAGCTATCGACAAATAGCACATTTACACGCGAGCCAGTAGCGCAACGGGGTCGGACACTGACTCAAACGTCGGCTACTATGAGCCCCTGCGTCGGCGCCAGATGCAGCACCTTCAACACGGGTGGAACAGGCAGCGCTTTTTTTTACATTCGTTGTTACATCGTCGGTTGACGCCAAAATGTGCACTGACGAACGCGTTCCTCGGCCCTTGTATCTGCCAATGTATATGTAGAGTGAGTGAGATCGAGAGAGAAAGGGAGGGATAGGCTACAGAGATTGATGTCGAGGTCGATTGGGTTTCGACAAAATGGGAAACATTTTGAAATGAAATCGTTGAAGGCAGTGCGTAGCACACGAGTCAATTTGCTTGAAGTTTCAACTCGCTCGAACTGGCAATACATCAACTTTTCAATGCGAGCACAAACTTAGTTAAGGCTCTAGAGGGAATCAAAAAAAAGTACACACGTTTCGTGAGGAAGCCTGAGAAAAGAAGGATCCTCTGAAACGAGATAATGGCTTCCTTGCAATGCACGCTTTTTGTACTGACAGTTTCCATAATACCTAACGACCCGGCTACACGGTTCACAAATGATCCAGAGTGACGTTCACAAAACGGGACAAACAGGCACTTACTGGGTTAATTTTGATATTTAATTTTCATCGCACGCCCTCTATCCATTTCCCGTCTCGAAGCGAGTGGTATCTCCATGTCCAACAGAAACGGCTGCGGAAATCTTCCAACCCCCGAAAAATCACCGATTCGAACACGTTCCTGACTCGGATTCCCAATTCCATTTGCTTGACCACGAGTTTCAGACAATATCTTCCACAAACAGTGAGCCCTGGTAAGGCATAATAGTGGTGCAGCCACCCTTCGGTTTTGCGTCGTCCGGCAAAGACGCTCGCCTGCCCTCGCCGTAGTGAAGATCACACCCATTCAGTCAGATTCAGTCAGGTTGTTGTTGCTGCTGCTGCTGTTGTTGCTGTTATTATCGTTGTCGTCGATACTTTTGCCGCGATTCTCGATTTCGTTTATGCCTGAGGCAGGCGCAATCAGGCAGACACCTTGCTACTCGACTCGGAGCGGCACAGGCGTTCGGCCGAGCGCAAAACCAAAGTGTCGGTGCGCCTTTTTATTGGCGTTATTTAACTCTCCCGCGTGATTCCATTCGACATCTTCAATGAAAATTTCAGTACAACAACATCACTAACACTAACAACAACAACAACAACAACAGCAGCAGTAGCAGCAGCAGCAACAACAACGATCGATGACTATCGAGCGGCACAGGCGAGCAACGAACATCGGGAACCAAATAAATGTAAAAAATTACAGCGGCCGCCAGCTGCTCCCGATCTTCACTGTCTCGATTAATCTCAATGTAAAATTTGTAATATAGATAAACGAGACGATATATTTTAGCTGTATTTCTTCGGCGGACACCGCCGCTGTGGCGTCGTCCACGATCGCCGCGCATCGCTGGGGATCAGCCGTCGGGCGAGTCAGTGGGTGGCGTCCGCACAGAAGCAAACGGGGACTACAGCCCCGGATGAGGACAGTGGAAGGGTTTTCTCATTCGGGTGGACGCGTCGAAGGCGGGTACTCGACTCGCGCGGGTATTGCGACTTCGCAGCGGTGATTTCCGTAGGGGCCAATGGCGATCTTTGGATTTGGTTTCCGCCGAAGACAACCGTGCTTCTGCTGCTGCTGGTGGTGGTGGCGGCCGCGACAACAACAACATCGACATCGACGTCGAGGATGACGCTGATGACGAAACGGCGCTACCGTTGTACACTGCGACGCAAGCAGACGCAGGCCCGTGGCGCGTCCGAGCAAAATCGAGACTTCGGTATCTCGAAGCGGCAGCAGTAGTCATTGCTGCCTAGTTGCAAACACATTCTCACCAGAGGAGAGCCCAGAATATATATATATATATATATGTATATGTAGTAATGTATATATTTTTTAAATTCTTTCATTATTTTCTCAGTGTTTCAATCGTTTTCTTCATTCTCACCGTGCTCGAGAATTTATCACAAATAACTCGATTAAATCCGTTCACTTCTACAGTAAAACTTGCATCGTATGTACACGGCGTGTGTGTGTGTGTGTATTTGCAGCGTCATACGAGATGCGGAGTCAATGAGAATCGTCTATTGATCAAATAGTACACAAGGCAAGAAGGACTAACTCCGCTCAATGGAGTCGCCGCCGCCGCCGCTGCCGCAGAAGCAGCAACCAGAGACGCGGCGGAGCCGGCAGGGGAACCAACAGCTTTGCAGGCGTTATTGGTCGAATGCGCCGTCATCGTTGTTGTTTCTGTTGTCGGGGTGTTCACTTGAACCGTATCTCGTTGCGCGGCCGCGGGCAAGAACCCGTTATAAATAGATCTTTACATCGCAGTGTCGAAACAAAATTAAAGCAAATAAAAACAACATCCCGTAGCGAAACGTCCCGTAGCGAGAGAGGAACGCATGGAAAGATCGGACGGAACGGGTGGAAAACGCCTGAAGTGCATTTGTCCCCGTACGAGTTCACAAAAAATATCGGAAGAAAATATCGATGAGAACAACAACGAGAGAGAGAGACGACGGATGCACGTAGTATGCTGCAGTTCCCCCTAGTCAAGCATATCACTACTGCTGGTACCACAATTCCTCTGTTCCAGTACGAGGCGGCGCAGAAATGCCGGCAAATGCGAGAGCCCAGCGTCGGGAAATTTACAGTGATGGTGGTTCGAATTACATTAAGGTGAATAAATCGCGTTCGAAGGCTGCAAGCAACCGCAATGCACTGCACACAGTGGCAGAATACTGATAGAGGTCCGCAATCAGGGATCACAACAACAACAGCTGCAGCAGCTGCAGCAGCAGGACTAGCGACTACTATAGGCAGTACTGAAAAGAAACCAGTATAAATACCAGGACACCGCGACCCAGTTCCAGCCCGTTCGCGTCGCCGAGGTAGACGAACACCGGTGGCGCATGCAAGTAGACGCATACGCACAAACAAACAAACACACATAGACAAACACCACACACACACACACGCACACAAACACGCCAGCAGATACACAGAGAGGGAGAGAGAGAGAGAGAGAGAGGAGCATAGCCCAACGTACCTATTAAGTTAATTCCTTCCAAACCAGCGATGCGACGGGCGTAGACACAGTAGATGAGTGTGTTTCTGTGCTTATATATAAAGGATGCATTTTTTCATTGAGTAGTCGTCCGTTCACCGATTAAACCTCGTGGACTGAGACTGTCGAAACCTCAGAGATAACGAGGGAAAAAAGACGACACGGACAGAGTCAACGAGCGACGGATCGATAAGAGCCACAATGATTTGATCGAGCTACCGTCTCGTACTGGTAATAGCCCTGTGACCGGGCCAAAATTGTTGGTTCGATTCGGAGAAATGCGATTAGTTTTTCGTAGTCGTTGACCATAATAAAATCGTTGGGGTTCGGGGCTTCGATTGAGAAGGGAAAAAAAGACAAGAACAATGGTAAACAATGTTTGTATGTATGTATGATGATGTCCGTTTCGATATACTAATTAACTAGATATGAAATCGCCTCGATTTATTATAGATCGAGGTTTGTTTTTCATATATCAATAAGCGAGGACAAAGAAAGGTAAATATATAATATATAATATTCAGTTAAATACAGTTGCTAGCTAAGCACGACCCAGTTACATATATCTCTCCGATAAAGTTTAGCGTTTTGACCACTGACTCTGGATGTCCAAAGGTGTTTTGCCCTCGACACAACTAGGTGGCACCCGCTAAGTGTTTGGGGATTCTTTATTGCGTTGGCCTTCATACAAAACAACACAACACCACAACGCCAACTTGGCACTAAATCTGTAGTCCTTAGCTTGTGCTTCCACTATCGTCGTATAGGCACAAACGCAAATCTGGCGACGATCAACAAGTGACCAAGGAAACTAACCCGTATAAGACCATCGCGTCGCGATTATTTGATGACTTGAACATTGTTTTGATGACGAAAGACCTCCCACCCTGGACACATCGAGAGAATGACGAATAGACTGGTACTGATATGCTCGCTCAGAACGATAGAAAAAATTCGTATCAGCTGCTATCTCCCAGTGAGACTCGACAGTTCGTGTTTTGAGTATGAATTGCATTGCGCCGTTACGGTGGCAGGGACTTAAATTCGATCGTATATCGATGCCTTTCTGTCTCTTCTCAAAGGTCCGGACGCACTGACGACTTGCACCGCCTGCTTGGGCAATCTAACGTACTGCGATTGTAGTGAGACTATTGCGTGGCTCGCCGCGGTTATTGCGCCACAGTAATCTTTACTGCCTCGTAAAGCCGAAAATGCTGCCATCCCACGAACTAGAGACTCGTTGCCACTACTCTTGACAGTGTCGAAGAGAGCGACAGAGGTAGACGGCCTACCGGACACCAGGTGACCTGTTATATCAGTTCGATTTCCTGGCGGAGGACCTTAGAACGCACGTAAGTCGCTGCTCCGCTAGAAATTCAACATTGAAAACAAAACCTTTGGCTGAAAACGCTCGATAGCCATTGATTGGTACAATTGTCCTGTGTGAACACTACCAGTTTACCCTCAGTGTTCGACGGTTGCTCCCTACGACCATTCACTATGTCACCTCGCCAATGTTCGATAATTGACATAATAATACCTAGTCGATATTTATAGCACATATCCAGCATATCTAGGAGAAACACCTCAAAAATCGATCAGAGTCTCGCTATGAACGGCCAGATCTTTCAATGCCACGTTATTTTTGTTCGTTTTCAGCAGTGCAGGATGTCGTGGACAAATATCACCGAATGGCTTAAGGCCAATCAGGAGTTCTTCAATCCACCGGTGTGCAATAAACTGATGCATAATGATGGTGTACTCAGTGTGTTCTTCGTTGGTGGTCCCAACCAGAGGGAAGACTATCACGTCGAAGAAGGTAAATAATGATACCAACAGAGCCGATATGAAATCTCGGAAGCTGGGGTTAATTTCTTGTGCTGGTGCCAGAAACAATGAGGTCTTCATTTCGATTTTTTAATCTCTGTCATGTTCTGTGTTTCCCATCGTATCATACAATTCAGTGTTACTCTGTGATCAATTGATAGAGCAGGGCAGTAATTAACTTTTACCTTCACAACAATAATTAAAGTGTAATTATTAACGCATTCAAATAGCGGCTAGAACGAAAGGGTGGTGGTGGTGATTGACTATTTTTCATTGGCATCAGATTTAAGGAGCTTCCTTTGGGAACAAATCATGCCCCGCTTGTCTGTGATACATATTCACAGCCACTAATAATACCAGCCAGTAACACTCTCTCTCTGTCTCTCGATCATCTTTTCGTGCGACGACAATGCTCCCTTTTTGCCTGCCAGACACAAAGCGGATTGTGCGGGTTGTAATAACGTAACCTTTCCTAGTTAAAGATCTTCCAGCCTCGCTAGCACTCACTTGATCATTAGCCGTCATCAGATAAGCAGCAATGCCAATGATAACGGTATAATGCTCATTGATTACCATCAAATAGCAGCACTACCGCAGAAGCGGCACTACCGAAATCGTTGATGACCAGCCAACGAATCGTCTCCCGGTATAGTCAGTCTCCTCCAACTCTAACCGGTTCCCGTAGCCACACACAGTGACAAGCGTCAAGCTCCAGTTCGTTTACATACAAAAGCTCCCCTGGCCAACACCGTTAGTGCCGGCGTTCCCGCTCGCTGGTCATCAACGCGAGGCCGATGCGGATCTCATCGTCGCCGTCGTCGTTAGCGGACGCTGCGCATACGCACAGTGAATTTATTCGCAGACGCTCATTTGTTATTATAGCATAAAGGTGAAAAACTACGATCACCACCAGTGAATAATAGTGCATAGGATAGACTTTTTTTCTCTTGTTTACCGGAATATTTGTGAATAAAAAACGAACGAGCACACACAGACAGCATTTCCATAGCGTCTCCATAGCTACACGCGCGTGTTTCGCTGGCGGATAGAAAAAAAACCGACGAAAACGAACTAGAATTTTGTGCGACGACCCCACCGAGCAGTATCGTGTCATGCGTGTTGACGTCTGACGCTATCTCGGATCATTCATTTCGTTGGCGTGTTCGCATTCCGATATGGGTAATTAATGTGTATCCACTCGATTTGACGTTGAGCTTTACCGTTAGCGCTGTTGTCGCCTCGGTATCAAGTGGCTAATCAGCATTGGCCATTGAGTTCATACCAGCGGCAGCAGCAGCGGGAGCAGAACAAGAATGCAGATTGACGAGTAGCCTTGTTGTTGCTGCAGCAGCAGCTGTTATTATTATTATTACCATCAGTATCGTTACCTATATCGAGATTTCTGCGTGTGCTATCGCGTCTGTTCAATTTTCGGCTATTTTTCTTTCTCGTTTGGTCAGCTCCCCATTTTCATTTAGCGCCGACAACGATCGCGCCGACGATCCCGCATTTGCCAAACAGTGGCGTTGTCGTCGCCTCGCTGACTGCCTGCACTTCGTGCCTGGCTAATTTGCATTCTAGTCCGCCCTTCATGATGCTTCGATGAGACTTCACCGCATAGACTTCACCTTTCTGTTCATCTTGGTCTCTCTCTCTCTCTCTCTTTCTCTGTCTTCGTATCTTTTTTTTCTTCCGCCGTATCCCCATATTCGTCCTTCGTCGAACCTTCTATTACTACGAGGGGAAACACTGTTGACAAATTATCACGATACAAATACATACACACGCACACACACACACGCAGAGATCGAAAGGGGCCTGTCACGCTGGCCCACACCACAAATCACGCATGCAACGAGTGCCCTATGTAAAGAGTTGAAAAAGGCACCAGCCGCCGTCCACCAGCAGACATAGACAGTGTAAAACTATTATCGTTGTAGTTGTTGTTGTTGTTGCTGCCGCTCCAGCGGTTGTGGGTCGGGATAGTACAAAGTGTAAAACGCGTGTAAACATCACATGGCTGTAGGTCACCCCGGTGGCAACGACCTGCCTTAATAATGTCTGTATGTGACTAGCTCGGATAGTGTACGCGAGAACGCTAATCAAAATTGAATATCATAAATAATAGTGTAAATTTCATTTTGTTGATAAGCATTACGGCGACGATTTGCACCATTATTATGACTATTAGTAAGGTTTCATCAGCTGGCTGACACAATATTTGCGTGTTCGGCCATGCGCTTTTAATGGGAAAGCCAATTTGAGCTCGTTCGCGAATCATCGCCCCAGGGGTCAGAGGTCCCCAGGCTGCCGCTAGTCGTCCGAGTCGCACGCAGCTCGGCTATAGGCTAAAAGTGCATTAGAACCATAATTAGATGATGAATGAAGATAAACAAATTGCAAACAGTAAATAATTACGCGTGAGAATACAAAAAAAAAAAATATATATATATATATATAGCGGGTGGCTGTTGCTGACGTTGCTGTCAGTATGCAAAAGCCGTTTCATTTCCAGGTAGTGCACTAATTAGGATGAGCAAAATATGCTAACGGGATGTTAAACTGAAGCAAATTTTCTCCGGCTTTTTTTGCGTTCGTAGTCCAGGATGAAAGTGGCTAAAGTGATGATACATTGAAATGGTTTTTTGGACTCTGCATGTGTTGTTGCTTGGATTACGATGCAGCACTGCGCAGGCTGGCTCGAGCCTGCGGTCTTCGAGCAGCATCTTTGCAATTGAACCTTGTGTTAGGACTCTCGTCAATTGGACCGGAGTAATGTGAAGGAAGCTCTGTTGTACAGTTTGGACAAGTGAACAAGTACAATTTGTTTCTGCCTCTCAAAAGAAAAACTACAATTTCGTTGTCGAGTGGAAAATATGCCGTTTCGATACAACTACGAACAGACAACAGTTAAATATGGTTGGCGCTGGGAGTTGAAACCACTAGTTGACTAGTGATCGACAAGCTGTTTGATTCACTTATTTACGCTTCAAGTTTTCCTCCATCTTGCTGTGTCGTTATAAGTCCGCACAGCTCGAAGCAAATAATTCGCCGATAGGCGACGAATAACTATCCACAAAAAAAAGTTGATTAATAATCACGAAAATATTCGGATATATCGAATGGCATTTTCATTGAGTAGCTCACGCGTTCAGAAAGCACAATGTATCGCGTAAAAGCTTTCATATATGTACATGCTGAACATACAATGCATTTTTTAGGAGAAGAATTGTTCTACCAGCTGAAGGGCGATATGGTACTCAAGGTTCGTGAACAAGGCCGTTTTAAGGACATCCACATTCGGGAGGGTGAGGTGTTTCTTTTGCCAGCAAGAACCCCGCATTCTCCGCAGAGGTTTGCCGACACGATTGGGTTAGTTATCGAGCGAAGGAGGCTGAATGGTGTCGAGTTCGACTGTCTCAGGTAGGTGGTAGGTGCGTTTGAAGAAAATTTCTTCCTCTCAAAAAACAAAAGAAAAGTAGATGGCGGCACGGCTGTGGCGAGCTACGTACACCGCATCGTACCTGTGCACAATACGCATCTGTAGCGGCATTTATAGCGAAAGAGATTTAGACGCAAAGTGGCCTTCCAGAGTTTGAAAATGATAAGCGTTTCTCGAGGTTCTAACAGTTGGTATAGCAGCGTCATGGGTCACTTAGGAGGCCATTTGATGAAGAGTGCATACGCAATACATTCATTATTTGAGTTAAGGTTTGTTTCCGGAACTGCCATTTGAAAATGCTTACGATTTTCTAATTTAAAGAAATCTAATTATCATATGATAATAGTATACTATAATAGTAATTATAGAATATCTTCGTCCGTGCATATTAGGGCACTCGGAGCTATTTTGTCCATTTGAGAACTTTGATAACACCGTTTCGTAGAACAGACATCAATCTGGAAGCTGAAACATAGTTTATTGCTAAAAATTAGCGTTCCGTGATGAAATTGTCGTTTCTTGAAGGAACACGCAATAGCACCATTGGTATTCGATTATATCGACATTGATGCAAATGCTAGACAGAGACGCCTTCACCCGGCAAAACGTTTCACTACCGGTGTAACCGATTCTGGAGGAATGATTCAACCGTAGGGGACCACCGAGCAGGTGACTTCACTTCAGGACATCTCACGAGCAAATCACTTGTGACACTGACCGCAGCTCTTGAGCAGAACAAGCGGCTAGGCTATAATCTCTTTGTCGGCCTATTCTGCAGTTTCGCTCACCATATCTCACGAAGTTATAACGAAAATATTGGGATTGGCCCTTGACTTACCCCGAAGACTCACGGCTAGATAGCACGGGAATCGACAGCACGCAGTGTGCCAACTCCAAACCTGGATTGAGGCCAACAATAATCATCGATGGATTCAATCCAAATATCCTCCAGATTTGAGCCCTTGTTATTACGAGTTGCTTTCTTGCGCTAAAAACGTCGAACGTGTGGTGTGTAATACGTTACGCGAATATGAATTTGCTTCAGTAAACTATCGACAACGAAATGAAGCTTGGTGACGAAAATGGAAACTATATTAGCTCTCAGTAGATCTCAGAACGTTGGCTCCGCCACGTGACTAAGATAGAAACGCATCTCTGATGTATGTCAAAAAATTTTCAAAATTCCATCCAAGTTATTCAGCCACATCCACGCTACTTGTTCATCTATTGGCTATGAAATATATTTATTAACTGAAACAGGCCTGTGAATGGGTTCCGCTGAAATGCGATCGAATTTCCGTTCACGTTAACAATGATTATGTCTAATTACGTCCGAACACAGGTACTACGTGAAGCCAGGGGAGGACCCGAAGGTTCTTTTCGAACGGTGGTTCTACGTAACGGATCTGGGAACTCAACTTGGCCCGGTCATCAAAGAGTTCATGGCGTCCGAGGAGCGACAGACGAGAGCGCCCGGTCCCAAGTCTCGCCTATGTGAGCCCTACTTCGAGGATGACACCTCGCTTGAACTGGACGCGCCAAAAAACATGATGAAGTTCATTTCGGTATGAGGTGTGGCAATTTCATATGGAAGGCAAATCGTATCTTGGGGAGTGATCACACAAGCGTATGCAACCATATTATGCAACCATTGAGCAACTGGATCACGAACGACACACACGGCTTGCAGCCGCTATAAGTAAAAACTACGTCATAAACACACAGTCTCGTAAGCAAATAAGTAATCTAGAATTTACATATAATTTTAATAAGAACTCGGTCCGTTATGCCTCCGTCATCTCACCGCATCGGTGGGTCTCTCCCAGGGTAATTAAGCTAAAATAAAACATGGATCCGTTGCTAATAACGTCGACCTGTGCATCCCATCTTCTCCGTGGCATGTCCACTCTCGCGATGTTTAGGACAACGCGCATACGCTGGGGGCACCTGGGGGCAGCGTGCTCATCTATCCAACGTCGAAATATCGCTTCCATGTCGAGGTTCTCGGCGATGGCGGCCACTCGAGACAAGTGCCGAGAAACGCTGAAGCATTTCTCTATCAACTATCAGGTACGGCATAGACGGCAGAAGCATTCACTACCTAAACGTTCGAAGTCAACACGGCGTCCAGGGACGTCACCTTGTAGCACCCTCGTTGCGACTCTTCTCCTGATCCACGGATTTTTTTTTTCTTTTTTCTTTTATAATAACCCATCTTAGATGGGTTATAAATACTCGCAGGATAGCACTATAATATATCATGAGTTGGTGAGCGCGTCCTGCCAACGTAACAAGATGATTGGAACGGTTGTCGATCATCCAATGTTGGCAACCGTGTCTCTCATATATATATATATATGTGTAAACTCTTGGCACCGTGCGGGCGTTTCAGGTAACGGGTTATGCGAGCACGCCGTCGGTGAGAACATGATGACACAGCAGAGCACGCTACTTCTAGGCGAGAAGTCCTCCTGTCAGCTGACCAATGAGCCCGGAGCAAGGACACTGTTCGTGCTGGTTAACATGCCCGGAGCTGTGTAGTTCCGTCTTTTCAACGAGACCATGGATAAGCTCAGCCCGGCAATTGACATGATCGCGCTTGAGGGATACGCTGTGCGCCAATCTACAATCATTTTCAATCTGCGATAGCGCCAGCAGACAGAATGTTGAAGTAGGTTGACATGCCATACAAATAGAGAACACTTGTGAGGCGCACAGGTATTAACATTGCGTGGAATTACAAATCGAAACGAATACAAGAAAGGTGTAGACAACTTATAGACAACTTCGACCCCCTAATCGAGACTGTAGCAAGCATACGAAGACGTCGAATTCGAACCCCTCGCCCTAGGGCGTTAGTGGTTGTGTGGTGATCTCTCGCTGTTCAAAAGAAATAAAAACTAGACCACTATGGCGGATCAATGGCCGGAGGAGAAAAGTGGATTCGACGCTGTAGAATTCAATCGTCACCAGAAGGTTACCCCTTCAGTAGTCAAGCATCGAGTTTATCAGTTTGGCCTTTTTTGAACATACGTTAGCTAATCACAGCTCCTTCAATAAACCAATAAACCTTTACCTTTACTGGTTAGGATCACTGGTCAGTAATCATTAGGTTAGGGACGAATTTGCAAAAGAGAATTTGCAGAGAGAACTTCCGTAGACTGATTATCATTCCGAGTGATGTACGAGCGTCGAGGAGAGGATTACACACAACAGGTGAAGCGAGGCACGTCAAAGATCGTTCCCGACTATCAAAGGAATTGCTTAGCTAGAAAGAGCTCAACAAGCGCAAACAGCTTGAACAGCACTCGATGTGGACGACCACGCCATAGGTCACGATATATACAATAACACAATACAAACATCCCTGTGTTTTCATCAAGGGCAGTCAATTCGGTGATATTCATGGGTGAAGCGACAGGACGAGCCGACTTAATAGAATATGCTGCTATTATTGTTATTATTACAATGATAATTACGCTGTTTAGTTTCGTGTTTTGAACGAGAGACAATGAATCGGCTAAGTCAGCCACTTAAAATAGTAGACTTGAAAATATGCCTAAAATATCTAAGTAGATGAGAGAGCCGCTCCAATCAAACTACGAACGTAAAGTGATGCCGCCGACACTCGACCAGCCACTCAAGCCGCGGTGGGATCACCGTCAGAAATCCCGCACAGATGAACATCTATAAATAAACTGCAAAATTTAAAGGCCACACCGCCTCGCGCGTTTCGGGCAAGAGCCACCTTGACTTTTAGTTTACTTCAGATATTTTTACACAGGTATCCAATAGCGCATATTGGCCCTCGAGGCACTTTTAGATGTTTTGGTTCGCTCTTCATACTCGGTATGGGGCAGTCTCACGGCTGGGCTCATATATCCATCTGTAGTCCTTGTATTCATTGGCTATCTATTCTATTATTTGGCAGTTTCACCGATTTACCGTGTCGAAGCTCTCAGCATGTACGTTCAGTCGTCACCCGGCAGTTGTTACTTTCAGCATTCTGCTGAACTTGGACTGGAATTAGGTACTATATTATAACCCCATATTATTATTAGTATTATTGATGTATGGGCTATATTTTCACCACAGTGGATTTACCCATCTTAGAAATTATATATAACAACAGTTTTCAGGCTGACTCTCAGCCGTAAACGTTTAACATCCACGGTATAGCTATTTGTAGTGCTTCGTAAGACGGAGCCCTTTAAATGCAGCTGTGCAGCTTGGAGGGGGGGATCAAAGTCGTACATGCGCCTACGTGTTGTACATCTTTGGTTCAAAGGCAGATACACGTACACGAATGCACCACCCGGCCACCGGGCTCGACAGAAATTACATTTCAGTATAATGTGAAGATCAGGGCGGTCCAAAGGTAAACATATCCTCGTAGCGCGGTGGCAGCAACTCATACACGGGTACGGCTACCTCCTTGTGTCAATATGATCATGTGTGATAAGGCAGCGACTGAGGCAATGGCCAATATGGAGACTGGTAGATGATCGCAATTAACGCATAGTTAATATACTCAATTTAGATAAGCTACCAATGTCAAACCCGCAGGGGGAGCTTTCAACTCTCGTAACGTGTACAAGTGACCACTATGTTTACCAATAGAAGCCTTTCTCCACTGATCTGTAATAACAACATTTATCGAGATAATTTACATGGCCACCGAACCGCTGGCTATTCGGCGAAAACAGCACCTAGCAGCAGAAGGGAGGCAGCGATCAGCCATCAAGGCATTCGACCTTGGATAAAGGAACACTCTGTTGCAGTGTTCTCTCCAGTTCTGGGTATTTTTAAGTCCACTGTCCAGCCAGGCGTATGACCCACTGCGGAGCGTGTGCCTCAACCAATCTGTATATTGTGCGATTCCCTCACAGGAGACGGAACGGTACCTCCGGTAAATCAGATTAATGCAACAATAAGCATAGTAGACGTACAACAGGAACAGCAGCAATGAATACATGTGTCATAATGTGGTAACTAGTAATGACACTAGACGACACAACGTGCTACCGTTCGGTGGTTGATCGATTTCGTTCTTTAATTAGCCTAATGGGTCAATAGAAGACCATGAATCACTAGACAATCAAATGAGAAACGGTTCGCCAGGAAAAACATATTCGCACTAGCCGCGACGGTGACGGCGTCTATCGAGTACGGCATTTCCACGAAACTTCAACACTCACCAGTCGCCCGCGTCCATTACGAGTTTGCAATAACTTCTCGTAGAAAGAACGCTCTGCCCTTCTGTCGACTGACACTGATCGGCAATTCGCAACAGTCAACAGCGGTTGTCCATCAGTTCGATAGATCCACTGTAGTTTCTCCTCCAGCGGTTCATCCCAGATGAATTCCTGCTACAGCAGCAGCGGCACAGCGAATCGCCAGCAACGATGATTCAAAGGAGTCGCTCCAAACGTTTGTCTGCCTCCAGTCCAACATCTGCTTCTCGCCCTTCATCCGACCTTTCTATCCATAGTTACCAGCAACTATTATTACGATCCACCAGTAAACGAACGGTGTCCTAACCTCACGGTCTCCCTAAACAACAATTGCCTCATTGGCAAGGGAGACGAGACAATGTCCGTGACGAAATCTCATATTGTCATCCTCTCACCACCTCGGCGGTTCTTCTCGTCCGAGTCACGTTGCTCGCGCGGCACCCACCGCGTCGGCCACTGCACTCCCAGTGCACGCTGCGGCGCTCAGCGCATCGTATCATACCAACAACAGCAGGTATAACACCAATCATGCGCCATGCCTCCATACTGTATCGGTGGATACAGTGCGCCATGCCACTATACATGCTATCGATCGCAATCAATTCGAGCTGTTTTAGTCTTGTTCCATTCTTTAATCTAACAATTTTGAGGAAGCCGAAAGGAGAGGCATTATCGTCGAAATGAAAGCCGCTCAAATAAAGAGAGAGAGAGCGCGAGGAGAGAGAGAGAGAGTACGCCCGGGGGAACCAGTCTGACCACGTATTTCGTGTCGTCGCCCTGTGATAAAAAGCCTCTGACGGCGACTCGACCGTGTGAACAACGGAGACAAACAAACAGCGACGAATCAGCTAATTTTTTCGTCGACTCGAAGCTGTACCTTCACGGCATTGCCGGCTACTGTGTCTGCGCTTACTGTGGCTACTAAATATTAGTGATAACTGTCTATATAGCGACTTGAAAACACGAAGCGAGTACCGGCCGAGGAATTGAGAGAAACATTGAGCGAGCGACATTGGACGAAGGATGAGATTTCAGACTAAACTGAATTCGAACAACAATAGAAATAGCGGTAGCAATAACAGCGACAACAACAAAAAACGAACCGAGTCACGTAATCGATGGATAAACAGAGTTTGTATTGATATTGTTGCTGCTGCTTGAGTGCGGCATTGGGCCGTTGAATAACCTTGCGCGGGAATCGACCATCAACAACTTCCCTGTTTTGAGCGTTTTCCAGTGAGTTCATTAAATAATCCTTAGTCATGTCATCGTTTTCGTTGAATATATATATATTTAAGGAGAAGTAAACTAAATGCTGCGCAAAACAGGCCAATTCCCTCTCTCCAAAGGACAATTTCCCGCCGAAACGAACGGTGGCCACCAGTAACGACGGCAGGCAACAGTAAACCCGTATTCCTTGCGACGAGATATTTCTCATAATTGAAAATTGGACGACGTGGGCAGCGCAGTGTCGTCTCGCCCTTGCCGAATCAGGTCGACGAGGCGCCCAGGCCCCCCCCTGCAGCTTCGGTGAGCCCTCAAGGCAAGCGGCCAAGTCGTCACTGCACGTCCCCTTGCTGCATGACGCGACACAATGACTGAGTTCACCTCGGTACGTCAAGCGAAGAACCAATGTCAAGGGCGGACGCCTCAAACAAAACAATCACACGGCGAAAGAAAAGACGTCACCAATGTTTCGGTGTCACCTCATCTCGTTTCATTTCAGTTCAGCCCGTTCATTAATTACAAAAGGGAATTTAGCTCGACGCGTGTGTCAGCTGGCCCGGCTCAATTTTCCTATGACGGAACGCGCCACATTGCTTTTTTTCAGATTGTCTCTTCTTGCAGACTATCCCCTTCCGTTTCAATACCTATATATATATATATATATATATATATATATATACACGTGTATATGTACATTCAGCGTATTTTACGTCGGTGGTTGGTTTCGGCGCTGTCTTCTGGCTGATCGCTGGCAGAATGCATCGGCGGAGATTTTTCTCTTCCGCCGTTTCTTCTACATTGGAAACGAAAAGCGCTAATCTTTTCATTCTGGAAGAAAAAGAAGAACGCTACACGGATAGCCTGCTTGTCTGTGTGTCCTGTTGTGTCTTTTGGCAGTTCGCTTATACGATACACGCTGATACGCAATAGTTCATCTGTTCGATAGCGGCGCTCGTAGTACGTGCATTGTCGCGGTACCCGTTCATGTAGAAGATATATATCAGCTTCTCTTCTTAAATGCCAGCTGCCATCTTCCATTGCAGGCACCTCGTAAGCCGTAAATGTACAGTGCGCACACACACACACATGCGTATACACATATATATATATATATATATATATATATATATATATGTATGTACACCTATACATGCGCAGACAGTTTTACCCGTAATTCAATTACAACATCGGCACGATGTTGTCACTCGACTGTGCGGCTCGAGGGGGGCCGTCCGATGAGACGGCCCTGCAGCAGCGGCAGAAGCCTCGCTTCGGCGTCAAACGAATTGCAAATAAAAATACTCATAATAGGTTCAATTGCGAGCCAGCCAGCCAGCTAGCTAGCCAGCCGCCCATGCCAACACATTTAGCCGCGATACTGCATCGCTCATACGGACACAGAAGAGAAAATCAGAGTAAATTCGAAGCATGAAACATCAGAGGATTGGGAAAAAACAAATCGAACGAGCCGAATCATCGCCGTACAATACAACCGCATGAATCACACAGATATGTACACAGTGTCCGTATCTACACGGGCACACGCACAAACACACACACACGCACACCCATAGCGACAAGCACACCCAAGCTGTCAGAACAAACAAAAATGCACCGTTTATAGCGGGCAGTGATCGTATTCTACTCAGATCTTCGCCTTCACCTCTCGCTCTCATCCGCGGAGCGGCCCGGAGCAACGGGCTAACCCGGAATGTCAATGAGATCTGCCTGTCCCGCCGGTCAGCCTTCTTCGCTATTTGGCTATTTCTGCCCTGGACGGCGGCGGCGCCGCCGACAAACAGAATACTGACAGCAACGAATACGCGTCGTGGCAATAAATGCGTGCAAATATTTCATCATTCGTAGGGTGCGCGCATCTCGCAAGTCCGCCGTCATCACCAATGACCGTCTGTCAGGGGGTCTATGGGAGGCAGTGCCACGGTGCGGTGGACGAAGCGAGGCAGGAGTTAAGCGACAGCGTAGTGTAACATTATCGGCGCTGAGTGCTCTCCTATGACTCGGTCGGGTTTTTGTTTCTGATTCTTCGACGCTAGTGATTTTCGAGCTAAAGTGGTCGATGAGGGTGGAGCGCGTTTGATCTCTGATCTGTCTCGGGGGCCTGTGGACATTTGTAGGCGACCAACAGAATAATGACGGCGAGAAAATGCAACCGAAATAGGTACGAAATAACGCCAGTCTACACGCATTTGTATATATATATATATATATATATAGTGAGTATTCTAATATATTATTATGATGGCGGTGGCCATGCACGCGCAAATGGGGGCTTGGCTGTCTTCGAGCTCGATGGCGTAAATGATGTAAAATGTATGTGATATATCATATCGAGAAGTTTAGTGATTTTTTCACTCACTGACCTGGCTGGCTCGATTCCCTAATAGTTTTCGGCTGTGGCACTCGTTCGAGCTCTCCAATGGTGAGCGCAGTAACGGGAAGTAGCCGTGTCTTTGGGAGGTAGCATCGACAATTGGAGAACCCGATATATTGAAATGAATCCAATGTGCCGTGGCACTGCTAATCTACAGTAATAATCTACCGTAGGAATCTCGCAGCGATACGCTAATAATCCACCGTAGCCACCTAACCGGTGAATCATTGTGTTGTATAGAATATGATCAACTGGCAGGAACGTTGTGCCCGTTACGAGGTGCTACCACGCGTCTTAGAGCAACTCAAATTGAGATAAGCACACTACACAGAGTCACTGTCCAGAGGAGATGACTGGCCTTGTCCGACGATTTCAAGCCGGATTCCCGAAAAGTCACCCACAACAACGAGAGCGTGTTATGGACTTCTGCATGAGAACAATCGACTTAAAGACCGAGCACTCGATCCGTCAAAGGGTCCTTTGGTATACACCTTTAAGACATGCTTATTCTTAACTCCTCCCCTATGACAATCTTGGACAACGACTACGTAAATACCATTCATGCGTATTCGGCGCGCAGCGTTCGCCGGTGCCGGTATTGAGAATCTGAAAGAGGCCATTTTTAAATATCTTCTCACGAAACCCCGATAAGTTTAGTTTCTTTCTGCTGCTGATTCGCTTCCCGACATCTCGGTCCTGGTCAGCCTCTCCGGAGCGTCACCGCGCCGTTGCTCAACTCAAATCGTTGTCATGAGTCCTATAGCTTCTAATCGGCGATCCGCCAAACACTTTTGCTATCACCGCCGACTCGTCTACGGCGGCACCTATGGCCGGCCATGAATGGCGGCGTTCTGCTTGAACTTGGAGCTCCCAGTTCTCATTGGCCGTAGTGTGGGTTATAGCTGTGGTGCGATCGCGAGTGTCGAGAGGCTCGATTTTTGTAAATGAACATATCGGCCCACTGGCGAAACACGAGCGTCCATAGAGGAGGCTAGCTGGATAAAGGACGAACAGTGAAAAGGCCCTGAACATTGGAGCGGTCCTACGACGGGGCTGACGTCGTCGGGGTCGGATGCATCTGTAAATGTTTGAGGAGAAACATTGATGAGAAAGTTGACGAAAACTAAACCCGAAAGCAATTGACGTTTCGGCCTATGTAATAGGCCTCGAAGATGATAGCTTTCTTCAACGTCCCGAAGTTTGCGGGAACTCGCTAATGTCCTTCTATGCATGCTCGACTCGCTGGTGCTATTCCGTGATTATGGGTGGATATTACACATACTTGTGTACAGGCATATATATATATATATATGTATATATATGAGAGGTCTGTACGCGAGACGATATATGTGAATAGGATAGTCATTATTTAGTCGCGAATATACACCGCGACCACATTCCGATCCAGTCAGCGGCAGCGAGTTAAAGTCCTTGTTCTCGGTACAATCACCGATAGCATCGATGCGGTCCTTACGAAAGCCGGCCAGAGCGGCCGAAGTCTCCACTATATGTAGACAGAGTATCAACGGTTGATCGCAGCGATCGATCGGTGTCTACTTAACGCCCGGGTCGTGAAGCATCTGACGCCGATGAACGGGATGTGCGCAGTCAAGATGACACAGACCGGTGATGGACCCACTAGGGCTGCGGTGGCGGCGCCAGCCTTTAGCATCGCACGGAGTATCTGTGTCCTCTCACACCTTCCAATGTGTGTGTGTGTGTGCTCAGAAGGGCTCACAATCATATCAATGCTCAGATACACAGCGAGCAATAATGAATAGAGCGGCGAGTCGGGAGAATCGGGAGACGAACACCCCAGGCATACTGCCTACTGAGGGTCACCTTAACCTGGCACACACCTAACCCTACAACCCGCCCCCCGGGGGCGCGATCCCCGTTATCACTGTTATGTCGTCAGCATCCGAAGAAACTGGGAGACCTTCATCATCGCTCAAAGGCGTCCTCGTCCCACCTCGCCACAGCGTTATTTATACGTACGGATCTTCGCGAGAGTGACTGCTAGCTGTTCGTGGTTGTGCGCCAGCGCGTGTTGGCGATCACGTTGAGAAGTGTGTGTCTC
Organism: Stratiolaelaps scimitus; assembly: GCA_019614645.1. Taxonomy (NCBI): domain Eukaryota; kingdom Metazoa; phylum Arthropoda; class Arachnida; order Mesostigmata; family Laelapidae; genus Stratiolaelaps; species Stratiolaelaps scimitus. The sequence goes on along the minus strand of JABWDB010000014.1, from coordinate 4,925,518 downwards.
TATGTATGTTCAGCATCGCTTCGTGCTTGTGAGTACACACAGAATTACACACACACATCACACACACACACATCACACACACACTCATCACACACACACACATCACACACACACACACAAACACACACACATACATGACACTGATGCTGGGCATCTTTCTCGAGAATGAACTTGGAGGTGGAACACCTTCGATAGGCTTCGAACGACCTCGTGCAGCGAGAATAGGAAAACAGCAGGCGAGCTGTAACACCCTGAGAAGGCGACGGGAGGAGCAGCAGCAGCAGCACTTTCTTTCGCTTCTGAATGCCATCATCGTTCTTCCGCGAAATACGGCGCGACGCACAGTCAAAGTGCAGACACCGCCAAATGAGACCCTGAACCGATCTGCACAGTGGCCCCACTCCGAGACTATGCCCACTTAGGCCGCTTGACCAGGCACTATGTGATAGTGAGGAAGCGATGGATCTGTAGAGCTGCGCCGTTAGTCACTAGTTCACTTGACATGATGAGGTCCCCCTTGACCCCCTGACAAAGGCAAGCGGACACGGACACCGAGTTGAGGATCCGTGGGATTCATCCACGGATAAAATGAGAGAGAGAGAGAGAGAGAATGATCGAGCAAGAGAAACTAGTGGCCCCTCAAATATTTCTATTGGCAGTGGAATTATGGTATGGCGGATACGGTAGCGCGGGCTCTCGATAAGGTAATTAGTGATATAATAACAATAGTACATGCTGCTGACTGTCTTGTTATTGGCCTCCCGCCTCCGGAGGCATTTCTAAAGTGAGGTGCTTGTAACGAAACGAAGTCTGAAGCCCGAGAGAGTCATCGTTTCCATCAGAGCGAGCGGGACGCTAGCAGTGATTTTCAAACAAGAAGGCTAAAAAAAAAATGCGTCATCCCCCATTGCCATCTCGGCCTTCAGCAGCGGCGCGTTGGTAAAGATACGAAATTTGTCAAATTGGACAAGGAAGGTAATGTGGTAATGTGTTGACAAGATAGTAATGGCCACAGCATTTGTTTCGGGCTAGGCTCGATGAGACCTTTGCAGAGCGCAGCACTTGATAGATTATTGGCCCGCTTGAGGAGATGCCGCGAATGAGCATTCAAACCCTACCCTTGAATGACCTCGACGCTCCATCCCCTCGACGAGAAGGGAGTTCTTGTAACAACGGGCAGCCAACAATTGGGTCATTGCCGCAAATAGACCTGTTCAAAAACACGCTGAAATTTTCCCCGGGAGAGGAAGACAATGACATCAGTGAAGGATAAACTTAGGGTGCCAATGATAAACACCGCAGCCAGAATTGCACCTGAAATTGCAGCCCTACGCAGTGGTACGCATTAGTTGATTTGCAGCTGATAGCATACGCCTGAGGTTGCTGTAGCACTTTTCAGCGTTGGCATTTTAACAGTCGGGTGGTTTTATTGAAGAGGACTGGATCTGAATATCTCTATCGTAGACTATCGATGAACAAGTGTTCATCCCAAACGTCATCACATACGGTTTAGTCACCTTCTTACCATGCTATACTTTAATACATAGATGGGTCAATAAGTTTCCTGTATAGGCATGTTCGGCTGAGCAGCGAAGGGAGGCTAATATTTTTTTGGTGGAATGGGCGAACCTTGGAACAGCGGATGACGAACAATTAGGCCGGTCGGTGGTGTTGCTTTTTTTGTTCGTGACATCTCCGAATGGATGGACGCAGGTTGGACGGTGTCGACAGTATGGACTGTCAGACCGAGTTTCGGCCTGTTAATAAACACCGCGACTTTAACAGTTGTGATTCAACCCAGATGAAAATGAAGTTAGATGCAGTTGACGGAGAGTCTGCCGCATCGTCTCCGCCCCAGTGCATCAGTGAGAATAAAGGGGGCAGAACGTCCGGGAGCTCCAATTTTTGTGCACCGTATTTTGGGACACAAAACGAAATTGTTCTAATCGACTACCCTGACATTGGTGGAACGATCACGGGAGAATATTATGCCGGACTTTTCGATCGTCTAAGTGATGCAATAGCTAGGCATCGGCCTGGCATACAGAAGACGAAGGTGCTGTATCACCAGGATTTCGGCCCTGCTCACCTGGTTACCGTTTACGATGGTTAAATTGGTAGAGTTGATTTTTGAAATTGTCAATCACCCACAACCCTATTCTCGAGATCTAGCACCGAGCGACTACCACAACCCTTCAAAAATCTCAAATCGCACCTCAGGGGCTAGCACTACGATACAAATTGCAGCGTTCACACCGCCGTGGAGGAGTTGGTTCTGTGGAAACAAAATTTTTATTGAAACGGGATAGAATCATTTGTGTTTCGCTGGACCAGATACATTGAGTTTCAGCCGAGAAAATATTGAATATATACATCAAAATTTTTTCCCTTAAATAATTGTACTCCTCTCTGTACAGACTACTAATTGACCGACCTAGTGGAAAGAATAACAGCAATCGAAGCGAGGCGAACGAATACCGTTCCCAATGTGTTTATCAGATCATATTCTATTATAAGTTAATGCAAAATTAAAATAAAGTTAATTCAAGCATACCAGCACGACGGGGGCGAGTTGGTTTGAATAATGCTTGGGGGCAGGTGAGTGTTAGTGAGTTCCATAGATAACTGTGTTGATATATTTGCTCATAGAATTTAGAACTATAATAATCATTTCTGCATAACTATGCATAGATATTGTACATTGTAAATACATAAATTCATGCACAAATATTGTACATTGTAAATGCATAAATGCATGCATAAATATTGTACATTGCAAATGCATAAATGCATGCACAAATATTGTGAATGGTAAACAATTTGAATATGTGAATGTATATATCTGTTGACAGAATAATCAATTATAATTGTGAAATCGTAATTGCATGAACAATTCGGTGATAATACTCTCTTACTTTTACTCTATTTTTTTTATCGAGAACTTAAGCATTGTTCAAATTGCAGTTCAGGAAATAAACCGTTAATGTTATGTTAACTTCCCCGTTCCGCTGATTGAGCTAACAATGTAGTTCTGAGCTCGTTTGAGATATATATATATATATATATATATGGCCAACGTTGATGGAGGCAGTGATGTGACGTAGTTTGATTTTTGATCTCTGAAGGACCCGTACAAGACTTGCGCATCAGGCTCCCAGCTCAGAGCATAGAATTTATAGCGGTGAGACAGTAAGAATGGCAAAAAAACAGCGATGTTTTAGAGATCTCGACTTTCAAAGAATGGCGGCGCGAACAGCACCATGCTGGACGGTTCATGGACTTGTATTTCATCAAAAATTAATGGAACATAGCATCTGGACGAATTTTTGGTAAGCGGCTGGTTCACCTCTAATCACTGTTCAAATGTCTACCTAAGTCACCTCGCTGATGAATTTAGCCGGATATGAGGCCCATATAAGTTGACCACGTTAATCGACCACATCGATGGAGCATTTTTAAGCAATACGTTCTAATTAGCTGCATGACGGGTGACTATCTTGAGATTTTGACTGGTTCCATATGCTGTGGGTGTACGGGAATGAATCAGGTATGTCTCACGACAGACTAATTACTAGAAAACAGCCTGTCATACTTGGTACCAATATTTATTACTGGTAAGTGACCATTGAAATCTGACTCAAACACCGGCCCGGAAAAGCCCCTGGGTCCGCGCGAATTCGAGAGTCATACATCAACCGAGCCTGCCGAAAGCATTTCAAGTTACAAAACTTAGTTTAATTTTCGGAACTGCAATATACATACGCTTTAGTTCTCGATAAAATAAAAAAATAAAAGGGTTTTTTTGCACCATCAGCTCACACTAATAAAAACATTACATATAAATGTACGATATTTGAAATGAAATTACACAGTTGATGATAATATCGCAACAAACATACACATATACACAATATAATATCATTCAAACATTACAGTGTCAACAAGATGTGTAGCTGTCAAACTTATCACAATTATTGCACAGTGTTCATAAAAAAATCCTTTTCCCACCTCTGCAGACTTTTTTGCTAACTTAAGTAAACGAATCTCGTGAGGAAGCGATGTCCACATGGGGCATGCAGCTCAGCGGAAATTTCTTCCTTGTCTATCACTCTTCATTGTATAGATACCTGTCACTGTTTCAAACGACCACTTTCGCATAACCTAGATCACGACATGTTACGCCGTATGATGTATTTCCATCATTCATTTGTATTGGTTGATCCACACTCGGCCGAGCTGGGGCGATCGGCAGCCGCTTGTGAAACGCCAAGATTTCTTAGTGACCGAGACGCGATCTAGGTCTTGGGCAGCCGTTAGCGTTCGTTCGTGCTATCTCTGTGCCGACATGTGCTGTTACACAGTGTTACTTTTTTCCGTGAAATCTGTTCGATTATTCGCTCGCGTTAGCCTAACAAAACAATGAGAGAGCTACCATATCAAATATGCAACACAGAATGAACGCGCAGCTGACAAGAGTGTCGTGCTGGGGAAATCAGTAATCAGCGCCTGGGAAACGAGATCAGCGCAAACGTTCCGGGAACAATACGCACAAAGTGGACAGCCCCTCAACAGCAGTGAGCATAATATTGAAATGAACATATAAAATAAGAATCGCGGTTAGACAAAGCGAAACTCGAGCGCTATATGATGCATCATCGTGTCGTTCGCTGGGCGACTTAAAAAAAAAGTAGAAATAGCATAAGATCTCTGCATTTTTCCGTATGTGTTATAATCTGGAAAGTGGTGCTCATTCGCTGGAGAACTCAAATCTCCTTAGTTCCATCGTTAGACGTTTACGCTAGGATCAACAGGCTATTTTAACACGGACCTTTGAGACACTCAAAACGTGATGGACGAGTAACCGATTAAAAAAGACAAACATTCTCCGGAAGCAAACGGGACTCACAGGACGAGTAAGTCTGGCGGGGAATATATGTACATATATTTGCATTCGTACACAAGCTTTTTTCCATAGCTGAACCTCAGCTTCCCTTCCATGAGAGAAAGGCCTCTTTGCCGCAGTGTAGCAGCAATTCTTCAAGGCATCTCCTCACCTGTCAGATGAGGTGACTCATGCCAGCATTTGTAGTGTTGGCTTGGATTATTCATCTCGTTTTTTCCTTTGGCCTTATCCGGACAGTCAGGACCGCCACGCTGCACCCATCTGGGACTCTGCTCCAGCAGATGTATGTGACAGCAGGGCAATGTGAAACATGTACCAGCAAACTACCATATATCAGTAACCTAGTGGAAGGCCAAAATCGTGACGGCGGCCCTGTCGACAAGGGTGTCTGTATGTCAGGATGACTAACCGGGGGTTAGAAACTTCTTACACAGCCAACACCATAGGAGAAAGCGAAAAATCGCGAACGAATGATGCACGCAAAATGATTAGGCTATCTAACACGTTTTAGAAACTGGTGGTCGTTTATAGCGGCGACAATTCAACAACAACTCTGGGAAAAGCTATATATATGTGTGTGTATCAGCCTTTTCGTGATCATGACGAACAGGAGGAGAGCACAGAAGAGGCAGACGCCAGGCTAATTCCCTATAAGAGTTCAGCAGATTTATTGCCTGAAACGGAATGAGATGAATCGGTAACGTGTAGTAGCGCCAAAACTTCAATGGCCAAACTTAAAACTGGCGGACAGACGCCAAACTGATATGATCAATCTGATGATGACGATACCATACAAAATTACCAAGTATTTGGTGTAATTAACGGAACTGTAGTGTTCTACAACGCTTAAGATCTCGATGATCAGTACAATCCAGTGCTCGAAAGCTCTGTTGCCACCTGACGTTATCCACTCTATTGTGCGTGTGTGCAAGCACTAAACGCTTATTGGGTATTTTTATAGACTATTCTTTTATATTTTGTACATAAACATATCTATACATTTTCATTGATTATTTATAATGCTTTGATATAATATTAGTATTTTTCGTCCTTTAACCCATCCTTTAACAACTGTTTCTTATACGTTTTTGATTAGTTCATTGCATTTCATCGGGAAATAAGTATAATATATTCTGATGTCCTCTACGAGGAGCTGCGGAATCCTTATTTCTTCTGTGCCACATGTCGTTGACAAAGATCGCTGGCACGGGGTTACGGCTCCACACGCTGCCCTCCTCGTCCCTTGGAACTGCCTTCGACGACCTCTCTCTCTCTCCGGTTCTGTGTTCCGCGCTCGGGACCATTGTGATTACGGCCCACAGCTGTGGCTGTTCCGGGGTCTCTGTCGGAGCGAATGGCCACCACAGGTGGCCAGCCGCGTCACACGATGCTTAATGACACGCTCGTGAAGGCCCTCGGCTCTGCCGGTATGCCTTGCACAAAGTAGGGCCTCCACGTTGCTGACGGGCGCCACGCCGACAGCCTCCCCCACTCCTCCAGTTGCAAGGCGCATCCGAATGCGCCATCGGGCTCAACACGCTCCTATGCCAACCACTCTCGGTCACACGGTATCCCATACAGAGAAGGCCAAGTTACGGAAGTACGCCGCCCCACAGACAACTCACCTCTTCTCGCCTCTTGCCTTCGAAATTTTACGGGGGGCATCACTTCTAGCCTCCTCAAAGGGGGTCTACTACATCCAGGCCCGCGCCACCGGGAACGAACTAGCAGGGTCCTTCTATATGCACCGCCATTTCCTCGCTGTGCAGAGGGGCGATGCCATCATCTCCCTCGGGACGATGACGGCCTCGGCCTTACACCCTGTCCCCAAGTGCGTCACCAATTAGTGTATACATTAATACACACAATAAGAAGGATAAATACGCATCTCCGGGTTGGTAGCTCACTTATTTATATACTGAACTGCTTATTCAACTTACAATTTTATATATATATACTCTATATAAACGGCAGTGACATAAAAAGTTGCTCCCCCCACACTAAATGTCGTCAAAAAATATTTCCTTCGGAGCCAAACTCGTCCTCGTACAAACGCCCCTGTTGAAAGGAAGAGAGACAAAGTTTAACAGATAAACGCCTGACGTTTGTTTGGTGGGTGCGAGTCACCCCATATCTCTAGGCATATAGCAAAAAGGGTGAGGACAGGAGCGAATGCATTTGACCGTTGCTCCTCTTTGACAAAACAAAAAATCGATGAACTAGAATCCTAAAAGATCTCATGGGAGGGTATCTACTCACTAGAGAGCTACCACCAGGGAGAAAAAATAAATATATCAGGTCGTTTTCTATTGGCCGCTCCAAACGTTCTAGAAAGCCTCCGCACAGAAAGACCTTACATCTGAAATCATAGAACCACTGAATATCATCATTCTGATCGACCTATAACAGATGAATATATAATGAATGAGCGGATTCTCAGTTGAGGCTTTTTCACAATATTTCTATAGAAATCGCCGACTAAATATACGAGGAAGGAAGAGAATAAGCAAAGGTGGCCCCGACAGGACCTCTCATAGTAGTACCTAAAAAGGTCAAGAGCTGAGGCTTGTACGATGGGGGAACAGCTGAGGGTCAGCTAGAAAAACAGTTAAATATATGCTTCATCTCATTACCGGGTTTGCCAAGCTAATAATACGGGCCACTATACTCCTCTGAGGAACGTTCTGCAGAGGAGAACAATCAATGCATATATCTGTTTCTTTGTTAGAATATAGTTCGCGCAGCCCTAATATATTTCATTTTTATTGCTTATGCGCAAAGTCTTAGTTATAAATTAGCCATCGTCTATAGAATTGTTCCACAAAAATCCACCGCTGTGGCGTCAATAACAGGGCACAATGTCGCCAAGTCGGTTGTTGTTTTATAAATATTACGACTAAAACGCGTGTTTTGGCGGTTTCGTCTTTGTTTTTTGTTGTGTTTTGGTGTAGAGGGCTCACAGCGTGCCAGGGTAGAATGAATCAGGTAATGGAATATAAATGCTAATCCATACGGAACAACTCGCTATTGAGCGGTTTTAACGGATAAAGCACCATGGATCTAGTATCATACTTTGTCGTTCAAAAAAAAAGTTACAAAAATACGTAATAAGAACTAACTTTATCGATATTTGACTTTTTTTTATTTTGTTTATGTGGTTTTTGTGGTAGTTTTTTTTATAAACAGCATGTTCAGCCGGCTCTTCCCGGTTTAACGTCCGCAACGGTAGGATTCACAAATTAAATTGCGTTGTCATTATGATTACTATCATGGCTGTTGTTGATGTTGTTATTATCATCAATCTATGTGATTTACTTGTCACGGCTTAACGGTTTGCAATTTTCTATCATATAGTCAACAAAATCAAAAGATAATAGATTTATCACTCGATTCCATCCGGGCGTTTCAGCTCGGGCTCACGAGCGCACCTAATAAAGTTTGTGCGAACTTAAAATGTACAAGAATTAGTGACACAGGCAGTTTGTAGTGTCGCTCCGCGCTATGCGCGAACACCCACCGCCGCCAGCGGCCGATATCAACGAGTGGCTCAGCGGCGTTCAAACTATTAACGGTCAAAACGAACCTTGTTGAATGGGCCAGTGAAGAGACGCGCGAACTCTCGAACAGATTCGCTTAGACAGGGAACTCTTTATAATAAAAAGGCACACTTTTGTCACATGCACATATCATTATACACAGGTACACGTGAACGCGCGCACATAAACACACACACAGACACACAATCAGCACACAACGATATTCAATTGTGTTCTCTTAGCAAACTTCTCGGTTCAAGTGAGCGTTCACGTGCGCCAGTCAGATCAGCTGGACGAGGGTCTCAGTCGATAGCTGTTTATGAAGAACCATAGAAGGAATCCGTTGAAACCAACATGGCGACGCTCTGCTGACATTTCGAACAGTGGAGCCTCTCCAGTCGACCACAACGCCAATCTCTTGCATTTCTCGTTGTCAGAGCGAACATGTCGACGGAAGTGACACCAATGAGTTGAGTCTGAGTACGTTGGGATTCGTATTGTTCATTAAACAACAATCATGTTACTAGCCATTGCTCCGGGTGATGTCTACACCCCTTCATGATTAGTGCGGTGATTCGTTGGCCAAGGGGCCCAATGGAACACAGGGGACGGTCCGTGTCGTGAATCCTAGCTGAAGCAATCGATTGTTAATAACCTCTCGCATTTTCCCACACACACACAAGATATACGTTTATTTTTTTGTTTTGCTATAGAATAATTTTTCTGTGTCTTCTACAACAACGTCGAACTGATCAGTTGCCGTCGCGCGGGTACCTGTTCAATAATACGCTTTTTTGTGCCGGAGGAGTGCTCGATACCGAGTGCTGAATAACGCCACTCCGAGACATTTCCTGGGGGGTTTGCCATGTTTGCCTGATGTGCTGATATCCCATTGTGTCTGTTCTCCGTTTCGTTGATCATTGGTTTCGTTCGATTATCCGTATTGTCTCTTCAGCTCAACTCCCAAGGCTAGCAGGTTCTGTGAGAACGTGCGATGCCTGTGGCTCGTGGCCAGGTGAAGGCGCTTATTGTGAAGCGTATCCAGCGTGCCATACATGACTTCAAAATGGGTTTCGCGCCCCGCAAGGTCCGTCAGCTCTTCGCTGCTGGTATCGCCCTCTCGTTGATGTGCACGTTGTGCCTGGTGTTCTGGCTAAATCTTGGCATCCTCGAACATCCGTACTCACATCGGCTCGCTATCATCATACCGTTTCGAGATCGCTTTGAAGAGCTCCTCGAGTTCGTGCCACATCTGAGTCGATTCTTGACTGCACAGGGGGTGGCGTACAGATTCATCGTGGTCAACCAGGGCGATCGGTTCCGGTTCAACCGGGGAGCGCTAATTAACATTGGACACCTAGTCAGTAGATCACAATGCGACTATTTGGTCATGCATGATGTCGACCTACTCCCGCTCAACGCGAAACTCAGCTATCGGTACCCGGATGAAGGTGAGAGATCAAGCAGATAATGGTAGTGTCCTTAATGAGCAGATTCAGGAGATCAGGTATTGTGCACATTGTGAATGACACGAGCTTCATAATAGTGAAAACTGGGTGATGCTTCATTACTGCCATTTCGTGTGCTCACTCTCTCACATATATGTTTGCATATTAATAGCTTATAGTACAATCTACAAGACGTTCGAGTATGCAGAAAAATGATACGCATTGAGGAAGTGCAGTTACCTCTCCCCATGGATGAACGAAACAGCGGATGATATTCTTTTATGTTCTATATTTTTACTGCCTTGTCTGATGTTTCACCGAACGAACGAGTATTTCTGAGCTTTGTAGTTGTTTACGTGTGAACCTTACCTTTGTATAGAATATTTAGATGTATATGAACGAGTACTCTTATATAGGAATCACTAAGGGCTTATATAGACAGACCTAAAGAAACAAAACGTAATAGCGCTTCATATTCACTGCAGCATAGCGGAGTTAGCACGCAGTGTTGTGTATCCAATTTGAAGACAATAGTCTTACGCGCATTAATGAACCGACTAGACGACTAGATCAATAATCATTAATTGAATACATCTGGAGAACACACACACACAGCAGCACTCAGGAACAGCACAGAAAATATAGAACTGACATTTTATTCTGGCGATCTCTCCACTCAACTGCACTGATCAGCTTCGTTTCAAAGGGCACCATTTATCCCTTTGATTCTATGTAGAGGACGTGATTATGCATTTGGCAGCTCCTCATCTGCATCCGAAGTATCACTATTCAACGTTTGTCGGAGGGATACTGCTTATGCGGCACACGGTGTTTGCCCAACTGAATGGCCTATCCAACAAATACTGGGGCTGGGGCCTCGAGGACGATGAGTTCTATGTCCGCGCGAAGGAGGCGCATGTCCGCCTCGAAAGGCCGCCGATCGACATCGGCACTGGGACTAACGACACTTTTCGGTGAGTATCATTATTCCTAACGGCATGGAGGCAGACCATTTGTGTGGTCCCAGCTCAAGTCGCAGCAGGTGCAACCAACCTAAATTTGAAACGACCAGAATCCACTGGAACGTCCAGCTTATAAGATTGTATGATAAAGTGTAATAAATGTGCGGTTTAATTTTCAAAAATAATATATATTCGATCTCACTGGAGAGTGCTCGGCTATGGTTATAGAATTCTCACACACACACATATATATATATATATATATATATATATATATATATGTTAATTTTGTGTGAAATTAAGTAAAATGGTAAACGTGGAATTCTAAAAGGTAATGGATCATACAGACACATTTGTTGATTCGTAGATATTCATGTATTGCCACTAATCACTCACTGACCTTTTCATGGATGGCTTATCAGCCACATTCACGATGCAAGACGCCGTCCCCGCGACATGGTCCGCGTTGGCGCTCAGCGTGAGGAGTCACGCAAACGCGATCGTGTCACTGGCCTAAGCAGCGTTGTCTTTCAACATCAGGGCCTTCATCAGTTGAGGATTGGCGGAGTGCCTGTCGACGTCCACAATGTCCACCTACATTGCGATCTTACACTTACGCCATGGTGTGAAAAGTCTCGACCAAAGAGGCCCGTCGTTGTTGCGTCGCCAGCGGCTGACAATCCGTCACGGAATCGGCTGCCGCCGCCGCCACCGTGAATCATTCGCATAGCTTCAATTTGTTTCTCATCTGTTGTCGATAATTGCATGATTAAGCTGGCAACCAACGTTGTTTTGGGGGGGGGGAAGCTGATAGCGAACAATAACAGCAAGCTCAAGCAAGACTTAAACTTGCTGTCATTGTTCGCTGTCATGATGTTACCCCCTCCATGAATAAGAAGCAAACAATATGAGAATGCAATATATGGGCACAGAGGCTATAGTTCAAATCAAACCGTAATAGCAACAAATTGACTACCAAGGTTACTGTAAATGACGGGCACCCTTGACATGGGTTGGACTGTAGATCCATAGAAAGTAATCATGTATAGAACAGAAGAGAGCACTTAGACAAACACACACACACACACACCGTTATCCCTGTACAGAATATACGCAAGCTAGGTAATCACAGCGAACTTAGAAACAAATGACGACAATACAACCAAATCAGCAGCAAAACAAGGAGAAAATATCAATGAAATCATAATCGTAGCAGTAACCATAATGCTCATGAATGGGTGAGTGAGTGTTACTATGTATAGATAAGCAGGTGACGAAGGCTACTCGGTGGCTCGCGCGTAGTCACTTTTAGAAATGAACCAAGACGCCCTCTCGAGATGGGTATACTCGTGAAATGGAGCGTTTCTCAAGTCAATCTGCTGAAATGATAAGTCAAAGGGTTTATCGTTCGAAATTTCTCACCAAAAAGAAAAAAACGAAAAACTCACACACGTGTCGATAGTGTAGAGCCACTGGCGATGTAGTATCAGCGCGAGTGTTCTTTGTTGCTTTGGACAAGCAGACTTTCAAGACTACCATTACACGCCACATTTGATCGGTGACGGTCTCATTTCTCTTCATTTCCCTGGTGTATGATGGTGCCAATGATTGTTGTTACGTTTAGACGCATATGCCCTTCGAATTTTCTAAGTATTCCCTTTATCATCGCGTTCACCCTATTGTGTTCGATACTGTTACTAGACGGTCGTCTCCCATAGAAAAAACATGATATATATATATATATATATATAATCATCACCCGAGTACTTGTTTTTCGCCAACTTTGTGTCGAGAGCGGCCCTTCAATCTGTGAACGCTGTTATTTTCCATCATCTTACCCGTCCATATTTGCCCTTGCTGTGATCTGACCACATATGACGGAGGCGGCGGTGACAACAACAGCAGCTTTGCTAAGAGCGTACCGCGCTGCGAACCGAATGAGCGCTGTTGGTGTTGCCAAATGCCGATATTGGGCGCATCTGTCGACAATGTGCATTCTCCCTGACCGCCGTTTACACGGTGACGCTGTCGGGATCAGAGCGTAGTCGGGTGTGACAATCCTTAACGCAACTGGATCTCTCTCATCGATGTTCACTATGTTCTCGGCGAGAGTAGTAGAAATACTTGTCAGAGCTGTTTCGATAGAGCGAATGCAGATAATTGCCTCAGACCAACGACCGCACATCCGTTTCGAGTAGAAGAAAATTTTTGTCCCACGCCAGGAAACAGCCAGACGTGCGTCGAGTGGTCTGCTTTAAGATGGCGATGAGAACTGGCCTCCTTGCAATGTGTGGCGTGGCATTTGTATGCATATGATAGAGAGAGAGCGCCACTGAGAGTCAGACTTACATTGTTATACGGGTACACACGTAATAGCAAATAACAAACGAATAGCGCAATACGAAGGGGGATCTATGAAGACCCGGGGTCTTGTTTAATGGTGGAAGCCTGTATTCTTTGGAATATGATATAGTGGCAGCAGACATTATATATATATATATATATATATATATATATATATAGTTAGCATCGAATGTATGTGAGAAGTAGTACACCAGTGATGAAATAAGACCGACTGACAGACAGAAATACGGTGTGTATTAGAAAGTAATTCAGTCATATATGATTTCACGTGACGTTCCGTTGGTAATCTGACACATGTTGTACACAACCTGTATATTAGGCGCTGGTAATGAATAAAATGGGTGTTGAAAATCGTCACAAATACGCTAGTCGGTGGCTCAGACGTGAAGCTTGTTCGACCAGCTCATTTACGACGATAACAATGCATCTTTGATCTGTGTATATATATATATAAATATATTCAAATTGTACTTTATATCCCTGATTATAACATAACTTCTATAACACAAGGTAGATTGCATCGTCTTGATCCGAAATCCTCGTTCTTTTGTACAAACTCCCACCTGAATGGGCTCGAAAGCGAAATTGTGAATGATCTGTTACTTGCTAATTTCTCATATCACTCCTTGACCGTTTTCTACTATATTATCTCTCTGTGGTGGTAAGTGGTAGCCGTCAAAATCAGCAAATTCAGTAAATAGCTAATAATCTGCCTTGCTGATTCCAATTTCTCAACAGAGTCAGGCGAGTTAGTCATGACTGCGTCAGAACGACTATATCAATGCGAATGGTAGACTTGCAGGCAGATGAAGGGACCGGCACGGAGGAGGGATTGTTCAGCCATGCTGGCATTGTATCTGCTTACAAGGCGTTGATTAACGGCGTTACAGCCTATTGGGGTATAGTGAATCTGCCGAGAAGAAAAAAAATCTATATCGAACTTTTGATTATGCGCGTTCTCATTTTTACAGCTTTTTTTACGGAATGATGTTGAATGTTAAATAAAATAAATGTGTGAGTAATTGCCGAAAGTATTCTGTCTTCAATGAGCGGGACCTCGTCACTTTTGCTGTTTGAGTGAGACAGGCGAAATGCAGTGTGAATTACACCGGCTGAAAAAAATCCTAGGTAGCGTCACGGCAGCAGATAAAAACGAGTGAGTCAGATATATTTGAGAGTAGTTGTAGACGCAGTTAGAACAGGTATGGTAAGTGGCTTGTAGGTAGAAAAGAGAGACGCTTTATTCGAATTGCATTGAGTTGATGAAAAAATGTTTTTCTTGAGCCATTTTAGCTATTTGTAAGTGTGGGCGATAATTGTACCAGCTGAACGAACAATACGTCGAAGAACAGCCTCTTCTATATACATATATATCCTTATAAGAATATTCAAAACAAGGAGGTCCCACGTCTCCAGTCCTTAGCGTATGCCCAAAATAGAAATTGTGTTGTCTCTTTGGATATCTAACGAGCATTTTTCCATTGTGTTGCTTCTTTACTGGAAACGGCAAATCAACTAACGATCGACGTGGTTACTTGGTCACGAAACACGGCGCACACAATGCGTAGCCAAGGGTGTGTGTTGCAGTACATAAAGCTACACGTCACACGTGATTCTACACATGCTTCTGTGTAAATTTTTCTTCCTTCTAACGTCATGAAAAACGATCGCAATTTGAGCTTGGTTATTAAATGTGGTTGTTCACAGGTAAATATAACACGGGAATTCAAATTGATAGCTGGATGATCTCCTCTCTCGGTCTCCCTCGCCCTTTGGGTAATTATACCCTCTGTAAACTTCTCTCGTAGGAATATAGCCGTACGGGCGCGGCAAACATGGGACCAAGTATGATAATAATTATCCTTTGTTGTAGTGATAACTTGTTCCTCATAAATCTAACAAAAAAAGTGACTCGGGTAATTATTTTCGCTTGACATACAGAATATGGAAGGACACTAGCAGTTTCGACGCGAAATGAAAATTGGACCGAAAAGTATCTATTGCTCCAAAACGACAACATTGCCTGAGCTGTGCGAAGACGTCCCCTGGGTAAGTACAATTGATTAAACATCAATTGAAGTTCATGCTATGTCTTCCGCACCCAAAGCTACCAACGAACAGCTTAACATTGACTACAAACATGACGACATTATTTCTTAAGTTTTTGTTATCGTTCTGCAAAGAAGTAAATGAGTTAGAGATAGGTTTAATGTTCGATTAAATATTAAACAACGTCTAACGGCTACGAGACTCCAGTGGTGGGCCATAAGCCTGTTGTTATGGCAACCGCGCAATTCACGCCCCAGCTTCGTCTCAGTCGATACTCCAAATCGGCGTACAAAACAACTGCTATTACTACTACCAATACGTGGGTGCGCTAGAATCCAACACGACGTGCACTCACTATAGCTATCAGGTGGGTTGAGTTTATTTTTCAAGGATTTCGTATAGCTTATGAAACATACATATTTTGCCGAAACATACATCAGGTAGGTGTGCCTATTGTATTAGGATATATTGACCGTGAATGGTTGAGTACTGTGCGGTTCATGTACATAACTAAATAGCTGTGTCAATTACGAGCATACATAAATGAGCACATCTATGTATGCTCGTAATTGACATCGTATGTATGTAGATGCATTAGGTTGACGACCGATTTAGTTGTGGATACCATCATAAAGCGCTTCCTCATTGACCTGGCAGGATAACGGATCGAATCGGACGATCACCACGCCACGATGACTGAGCAGGTGAAGTTCGTGTTGGCTAGGCTGAATGAGGCACCTTTCAACAAAAACTTGAATCTTATCAGCCTCGACGCACTCCGGCCAGAGCAGCTTCTTCAGTTGATGTTCGATGTGTTTGCACAGGTTGATCCAAAGACCAAATCCGATGTACGAACCGAAGACGCTGAACAACTCTCTATAAAGGTGAGCGCTTCTTCGGACGTGAAATCGACGTGTGATCGTGAGGACGTATTGTCAATTGTCAAATTTAGCCAATCTCGCCTCAAATAGATGAGTGATAAATAATTGTAGGTTTCTGAATACAGCACGTTATAATTTCGAATACTGAGTGCCCCGAGTCTTCTGGAAAAATCCTAAACAAGTGGTGTGTAGCTTTGCCCAAGATCTTTTGTTTTTGTCGAGTCCGGTGTTGTGGTGCATACGTGTGCGCCTTGCAATCGGACGAGTCGGTGTAGGTTTTTTCCCTACTTGTATTAAAAATAGGTTCCGTCTTATGAAACAATGCCGAGAGCAGTTGTACCGTGAACGTTAAATGTTGACTGCGAGTGAGCCCGGAAAATCTACTTTACATCTTGTGTTTCCTCGTTTAGCTAACCCTCAGCTGGCTTGGCCTCAATCGCGATTCGACAACAGTTTCGTTAGTAATACCAGTGTTCGTTATCAGGATACGTCTTCACTTTACCCACTATTGACATAATCATACGCTCTGCTTTGTGCTGTGTTTGTTATCACTGATCGTGTATTACACAGGCCCTGACACTGCTCCGCGTCATCAAGTATAAACCTCCACCAGATATTTCGCTGAGCGCCTTTCGGCAGGGTCTCGTGATGGCCGACAAGGGGATCGTGTACCACATCTTGTACTACGTTCTCGACAAACTCGATACTCACAAGAAGCGAGCCTACCTTGCCAGGTTGCTGTCGAATCTCCGTAAATCACTGACCTCTTGTTGATCATGTATAATGGTGATGCACGGTGCAACACCAGCCGGTAGCATTATTCTAACAGAAAAAAAAACAAATATTGCTTGAGGACATTACCAGAGTGTCGAGCGATTGATCTTACTATACCCTAACGACAATGCGCTATTATTATGCACGCAGATATTTAGTGAAGGTGGAACTCACGCCTGACGTGGAAGGCGACGCAGACCTGGTGGACATCCAGGACGAGTATGACAAACTCATTGACCAATTCAAGCTCGTCCATAAGGAATACGAAACTCTCAGTAAGGTAAGCAAACGTATTGTTTTGTATTTCATTTTATTTGTTACCCGAACGAACAATCGCGCAAAAAACCGAAATTCGTCGCGCACACCGAAAGGAGCCTCAAGACAATAAATAAATTTGCATCAAAATCGACATTTACATCGTTGTGCTCTGGGAAACATTTTATTAGGAGCCACTTTATTGTTCATTTGCACGCCAGCAAACTCGGCGAAGTCTCCCGTAATGTTCATGTGCTACGTAATGTTCAACGAATATGCTACCACCCCATTATGAGGTGTGATCCTCCCTTCCCCGAGGCATTTAAAGGGACCCGTCCTGTGAAGCAATGCTAAAAGAAGTACCGCGCAGTGAACGTTAAATGTTGGCTGTGAGTCAGCCCGGAAGATTTTCATTATCCTGCGATACTGTTATAACAATGTCCGCCTACTCTCGCTTGTTATGTTCGACTGCTCGATCTGTAGTCGGTCCAGAGCTCGAAAGAGATTCAAAAAGATATGGAGCACATGGAAGAGGAGCGGCAGCAACTCGGCCGCAAGATGGATCGGGTGAAACGCCGGGTGTCGAACATCTACAATCAGGACGCTATGCTTGAGGCTGCCGCGCGTCTCCGTCGGGAACAGGAGCGGGCCGAAGGCCTAGCCCAGGACCGAATGGTTCAACAGGACACACTGAGCCACAGCGAGCAGAAGATCAATCGACTCACTCAGATGGTAGCGTAGGGATAAGACCGTACTTATCATCCGGAGGCGTGTGTCGCGGGTGCAGTAATGAACATTGAAAACGAAAATATTTATTAATATAAAATGTATATTATTAGTCATCCATATACTATAAAATGTACATTATTATTATTAATCACATGTATGTTTAAAACAATCGAGTGAATCATTTAAAAAAGTTACAGAATCAATTGTCTTGAGTGATAGATATGACGAATTCTACGATTTCATAGAAGAAATATGATATAGTCAAACGAGCGTTAACCTGGACGATATCGCGATATTACAGGTCAAAATTGAACGGCAAGCTGCTGTGGGAGCTACCCCAGAGACGCTTCTGTCGAAACTGACCGAAGAGGTGAAGGCCAATGGTTACCTGGTCCAGGAGAAATTGCCTAAAGAGATTCGCTCAGGTCGACTCCTGATCAAGGACCTTCAGAGAGTAGTTGCCGAGCCGGCCATGTCTCAGGCAGACCTAGACAAGGTGAATTGGCTGATTCCGCACACAATGTTCTCCCTTTATATGTGGACGGTATCGGCATATGCGACAGAGCGACGACTTGCTATAACAAAGCAAGGCTCCTCACTGAAGGAATAAAAACAAAATTAGACATTTGCCGAACAACAGCACGCAACGTGCCAAAATTGAAAATGCACATAAGCGAGACTTGTAGCAATTATATATTATACCTTTGAATAAAGTGTTTGTTATTATTATTATTATTATAACTATCATGCTTATGAGAAATTAATGTGATTTTACGGTCAGTGAAGACGTGCGATGGTGCGGGATCGTCCATACACTGAGAATGCCGTATCAAAATGTTCTGAAAACGTCTCCATTATAATGTTTGAAAGAAACAGATGTATTAGATGGCTCTATAAAGGACGATGCTATCTAAACGGATCGCTTCCAAACATCAGAAACGTTTGCTATATTTTAATAAGCACTTCGAGTGGCATCATTTTAAAATATGCCTGCTAACCACATGAGCGTTCGCACAGGTCAATGAAGCTCTGACTGAGGTGAACACTGAAGTCGGTCGCCTTTACGAGAAGAAAATGCGGCGGAGCGATCCGGACGAAAAACAGACACTCTTCAGGCAACAGGTTAGGTGCATTAGGTTCACTTTAGCCAGCCTAGTGAATAATGTCGGAAGTGTGTAAACGTTGCTGCACACCATGAATTTTACAACAACACTAATGATCGACACTAGTTATCGATAATATGATTACCTGGTTATAATCAACACCCTATACCGATCACGACTCATTAGACTTACGACACGTCATCAAACCTATTAGGCTGCGATTGTATCACGAAAGAAGGAAGCTGCCGCCGAGCAGATGGAGCAGCTCGCCTCCCAGTTGGCTCATCTTCAAGGTGAACTCGAGGATAAGCGACAGAAGAGTGCCGCCTACGCCGACACGCATGCTGTACTTCGTGGCGAAGAGTTTAAGCAGTACGTCACCAAACTCAGGTATGATTGTGACAGTGGTGCACTAAATCGATAGCGCCTGAGAACGGCACTCGAAGTGGCCTGGCCTCTTTGAAGAAATATCCAGCTGAGTAGGGTAGAAAATTTCAAGCGAACCGCCAAATGATCAATATGTAGTGACTTTGCAACCTCGAGTTCCAAATCTGTCGCTCGACACCCGTCCAGTGTATTGGCCGTATCCTTAATCACGTTTAGACAATACTGAGGCAATATCCCCCAATTCAGAGAATAAGCAAACAGGCTGAGGCCTGTCGCATAGGGGGACAGCTGAAGGTCAGCTGGAAAAGGTGACCCCCACAGGTCCCCATAGTAATGCCTAACAGTTTAAGAGCTGAGCCCTGTCAGATACGGGAACCGGTAAGGGTCAGCTCGAAACAAAAAAGAGACAATATCCCCGCTCGTTCTATACGTACCCTGAACAACTAGCAACTAGTCGAGTAAGTGGCAATTAGAATCACATAACGACATGATAGTTTAGCTGGTCAAGTGCGGCTTTAACATGTTTCCGAAAAAATGGCAGATCGAAGACGAATTCGTACAAGCAGCTTAAGCAGGAGCTTGAGGAACTCCGCGCAGAAACGGACAAGATAGCAGCCGAAGAAGACGAACTTCTCCAGAAGGAGAAAGAGGCAACTGAGAATCTCATCGCAGCGGAACATTCGAAAGGTTATTTCTGTAGAATGTCAGCAACAGTTAATAGTATTGTATTCTGTGCACAAACTCGATTATATAGCATATGAATGTATACTCTGTCACTGAATGACTCGTCATATACGTATACATATACTCGAACTCGTCATCTACGTATGCATATAACGAGGGCTACCTTTGTTTAGGCGTGGGTGGCTTCTCCGAGGCACAGAGCAAGTTGGAGCAGATATCCAGTCTCAAGGCACGATTGGACGAGCAAAAGGGGGCGACCCTTGAGGAAATGTCGCATATGGTCGGGCAGCTCAACGCCCATATAGCGGCAAAGAAAACTGAGCTTGCCCCACTGATCAAGGTATGGCCTCACTGAGTGAATACTGAAAATCTTCTATCGCCTCTCAAATGTCCCATCCATGCCCACACGAAAGGATCAGTTTCCTCTTGTTGTCGATGCACGGTTGCCCTTTTTTTCCCTTTATGTATATATATATTTACATACAGCTTTAATTGCAAACCATAATGTAACCGTCGAGATGAGTCTGGCTCCATATCTCAGTATACATATTCCTTAGTTAGCTTGATCGAAGTCCTACGGCATAAGCTTTGTTTTTTAGGAGTTGAAACCACTCCGTCAAAAGATTCTCGAGCTACACGAGGAGTATGAAGACAAGAAAAATACGTATAATTCATGTGCAATGGGCCTCGACACGTCGATGGCCAAACTCGAGCTTGACGTTCAGCAGCTCAGGTGAGAAGCGCTTAGTTTCACGTACGATGTTAACAATTAAAATTGGGCTGTCAAGGCAAATTATTTATAAGTGCTAGCAGATGTAATTGCAGATGTAATGACTCTTGTTTGATAAAAGTCATTACATTTGCCCGCCTCTCGTTTTTCCTCGTCGCAAACAGAGGTCAATACATATGTGTAGAATTGACGGTGCACAATCGTGCGCAAACACGCGGCACATGATCTAGAAAGGGACCGGGCTCTCACATGATCTTGCAACAGACCGCATGCATCGAAGCCGGGCATCACTAATAATGCAATGTTTGCGGTGGGATATTCAGGGAGCAGGTGTTGGCCCACGAGTCCCGGTACCATCTGAACAATCGGGAAAAGAAACTCCTTCAGGCCAAGATGGACCTCATGGTGAAATCCGAGTTGGCCGCCTACAAGAGCTCTGATCCAAAAATCAAGAAGCAGACGTACCGAGAACGAATGAATGCTGCAATTCAACAGCAGGTGAGTCAGTGAGTCCGATCAGCAGGATGAGTCCGTCGGTGTCGACAGAACCTCACGATTCTATCCGAGCTGTCATCATGATGAGAACGCGTATTGGCGTCTGTTCCTCACACAATTCAGCAGAATCAAATGGAAAATCGTATTGCATTGAATGGCCGCCTTCCTTCCGTTTACCGCCGAATCATTTTGTAGTTGCATGAGGCTCACGATTCGTACGTTGAGAGGTTTCGATTTTCGGGCAGACCTTCGCGGATACGAATTGTGTCGAATGAATTTTTTTTTGTTGCGATTTGTTCCATTGTAGGAAACCGAAGCCAAGGAACTTCGAGAGCGCCAGAAAGAAGTGAACCAAAATCAAGACTCATTAGCGAACCAGCTGAAGATGTGGACCGATCTGACGAAGTTACTCGACATTAAAATACGAAGCTTCAAGCAATCCCAAGGGCTGTCAATGATGTAGTAGAGTAGGACTCTCGAGATTTGGCATTTAGTGAATGTATGTGCTCTCGATTATGTCTCCAACCCGCTCAGTGTTGATGTTCATGTTCTCGCTTGAGTTCATAGGTGCAGTTGATTTGCTTGGTTATGCTGTTATTGTTGAACTTCATTGCATGCTACTGGTAATAAAGTCCTTCGAAATTCAATGATTAAGCCTTATCCCAATTCATCTACCATTATGCTTGTAGGAATTTAACTATATCATGATTGAACTATCCGGACGAGCAAACGACATTCAATGCTTTCGATAGACTCGATATAGATACAGGTGAAGATGACGCAATACGGATCAAAAGCCGCAGAAAATTCACTTTTAGTAAATTTTATACTGACCCCTATTATTATTTTTCCATACGCACAAGGCATTACTATTGTCTAATAAGAGAATATATTAATTTTCGATATTAATACAATGAACCATTTCGCTCGTATATTTGAGGCGCTCGGAAGGAAGAAATCTGATGCGGAGTGGATTGGTGGACTTTTTCCCTGTGACATTTCTCTCGGCGAGAGAGTACCTCGTACAGAGAAGGATTTCTTGACATTACCACTCGAAGGTCAATAAAATTATGTTGCAGCGAAACAATCAGTATATTGTCCATCACATCAGTTTCACCTATTGGATTTGTTTTGCTAAAATAAGATGAACGCTGATTATATAAATATCAAAACGATTTTATTTATCTTACATCGAAAGCAAGCAACGTTTAGCGATGAGATTTGACCCTGTCAAGGGGACAAGCGTCCCGGCACAACTTGTGGATTTGTGAACCCTCCATAATGTTAATGCCGCATGTTTTCATGTACTTTTAGTGTGCGAGCGAGCGCGAACACAAGCAAGAGCCTTCGGTGATTAGGTTCATCATTGAAAAACTCTCGTTAGACGTTAGGCGCATTGCGTCTCTATAGTATGCTAATTTTATATAATTATATTATGGGCCTACAACACCGGTTGAGATATGATAACCAAAAATAATGATTTCATGTCATCTCATATGTGTACAGGTTTATTTGATTGTTGCATATATAATATATATATAACCATACTACCAATTAATTCATAATAATCATGATAACAAACTCTACAATATGCCTATATACTATTTACACGTCATGGTCGGTTCTCCTGCCCCTTGTTCTTAATGAGTGTGTTCCTCTCGTTAAAAGACGTCCTTACATACATTTGTTGTTGTTGTTGTCGTTGTTTAAGCTGCAACCCTCCTGTCCTCAAAAAAAAGAAGGCCTGCAACCGTCGAGCCCAGTGGCCTGGTAGTGCAATCCTGAAAAATTATTAGACTGCAGCCGTTCCTTGGATCAACTGTCTCTAATGCCCATAATAACAAAAGGTTTAATGGGAAGTCGACCCCTAAATCGAATTTAGCGCAACATCACCATTCGTTGTCGAAATGACTCACGCGTTCTTGTTGTTGACGATACGCGAATTGGTTGTAAAACATCGCCACCGCGGCTGTTGCTGACTGACCATGAATCTAAGAGATTTCGATTTAAGCGAATTTGGATTTAACTCGAATCAAGATATCGAACATATGTACTACATAATATCATTGGCACCAAATGGGCAAGCGGTTCTCCAAAAAATTTGCCAACGAATCAATGCATATGTTATGTCATTTGCCAATATTATGGCACATGTGTTAGGGCACACGTAAGAAGCAGCTGCTACCAGCTCGTAAATTACGACAATTTAAATTACGATATGTAACTACTATGTAATACCTTACTGGAGCCTTCTTGCTGTCCGCTGATCGCGAACATGCGTGACGCACGCTACGAGACGCTGAGTATAAAAAGCGACTTTATGCCGAACATGTCGCGTCCCTCCGAACGCGCAGTGTTCACATCTGTGTGAATGCACCGATAGCACCCAATTCAAATGTTCGAAATCAATCCGACTCGAATCGGGCACAACGAATCGACAGGAGATCAATTCCTCAATCAGTGGCCTCATCGTGGCCTTTCTATACTTCACATTAAGTTATGCTGTCATATTGATATGCGGGGCAGATTTGAATCGTCACAGATATTGGCTGTCACAGATACAACCAGTCATATCGATATCGCAAACGACGTCACATTTGTAGGTTTGAACTTGTTTCTGGCCGAGTACGGTGGTCTCATGGTTAATTCTCACTCAGGCACGAATGCATGTCCGTGTGGTTTGACATTCGTAATAAACGCATATGTTCTCTATGTATGCCCAGCAAGTGTTTACACCGTTTTCAGCCACTCGATGATATCGATATAACTATGTAACTAAGTAGCCATACCATATAACTAAGTAATTATGGTCTAAAACACACGAATCAATAAATATCTTAACAACTTGTTTAGCGTGGAAAATACAAAAACGATGTTAATTTACTTCGTCAGCTGTATATACAGACACACCTACAGACACCCACACGTGCCCACGTCAACATATACGTGAGCCGTACAATACGTAAGGCAAACGGTTCGCGTAAAAGCGGAGCTTCGCGACGGGAGGCAGAAAAATCATCGGAGAAAAATGTGCACGACGAACTCGAATCCTATACACATCCAACAAAAAAGCGAAAACTATTGATCTAGGTATCGACACACGCACATGGGGCCGCACATCGCGACAATAACTCCGTAACATCGTTGAGTGGCAGGTCGCATTGCAAAAATCGAACGTCATCGAAATATTTTGAATCTCACGTTATCGCCGTTATCGTTGAACGAGGTTCGTATGTTCTTTGTTGCTACAAGAGGTTCGATCGGTTTCACGATGAGAGAACAGCTTGGCGGGGAAAAATCCGCGATGGATCTCCAGCGATACCAATGCGGTGCACTACATTCAAGGGTGTTTATCGGTGCGCGAGTCCACGCGGTTGAGCTCAAGTGGTGGCGCCGTCGGCGAATGGCTTCTTGGTGAAGACAACTTCCCTTTATGATTTCCAGAATTGTGACTGTGGCTGCCGTTGTTGTTCTCTTCAGAGCTCAGACCGGTGCTTCTCGTCCCCTGCTGACTGGAACCGGTACGTCGTCCGGAGGTTGAGTCCCTGGGCGGTGGCGGCCGAATCCAGTTCTGAGAATTGATGAAAAAATTGTGTATAAGGGAAGAGCATACATATATAGAACTAGACCTTATTCAAATATATATATATTTATGGGGCTAGACCGTCAGCTCTGGGACTTCTTTAAATAAGAGACTTAGCCCTATATATATATATATATATACCGATGCGAAACTAAAAGCGGGGCTTCTATTTATTAAAGTTATTAGGTCAGAATGACAATTAGCCTAGCTAGCGATTAGGAAGTTCGCTTGTTCGTTCAAATCAAAGATTCCCCTATTTAACTCGGCCGGCGGTACCCTTGGATTATTCTACTATAAACAACTAAAGAGGCCAAAGGAGCTCTCTGACGTATGTCCGACCTCAGATCCATGCCCAAGCAGCGAACGTAACATGATACATAAACTAATGATATTCATAACCAAGTTGTACCGACGACTCCTACGTGATCACTGTCGTATGGAAGTAAAAAAACAAACACCAAATAATTGAGATATTAAGTGTCTATCCAGGCGACAAGAGATAACGAATGCCAAATCCCCCCCTATCCAAAGAATAGACGCAACTTACAGCCAGCTTTCGGCAGAAGCTTCCCTTGTCGGCGAGAAAGCGCGCGATGGCATGCCTCGTACTTTTCACGGTGGCGATATGCAATAGAAAGATCATTGGGCCCTGCAGCAATAAAGCACGTGCAAGAAATACAACACTTTGTTAAGCATCGAACATCGTCACAGCCAGATGACACTCGAAGGTCCACCGTATCACTGCCAAATGGAAATATGTTGTATTTTGCACTTAATCTATCTCGGGTACAGCAGCAGGATATTTCTTCATCCTACCTGAAGCATGCAGAGGACAACAAAGAACAGGGCGCATGTGAAGACGGCCGGAGCGCTGGCCGTGTCGAGAACGTACAGGACCGTCCCGAAGATCCACTGAAGGCCGAGCAGGACGCTCATGCAGAGAACGCCTCTCCCGTAACGGATTAATTCGGCGCGCGTGGTGCGCGGTGCGGCTCCCGACACGGCGTTGCTGCTTGATGACAATCCTTTGCCACGGTTGACGGTACGCAGACGATAGACAACGAGACTCAACGCCGAGACGTTGACCGTCAGCGCCGACTGAAGGCAATGAAACAAATCGATAGAGAATTGCATGTGAGATAAATGTGTTCGATGTAGCGAGTTCGCCATGAGCGCATCGACGCCACCCACAAAAAACGCATCTCGATTGCGTCGGCTTACCAGGAGTGGCGCCAGGAATAGCCAGTAAGCGGCGCTGTCCCTGTTGAGGAAGCACAACTGATGCGCTTGAACATACGCCTCGTCCTGGAAGATCGCGATCGCCAGGATCGGGAACACCAGTGGGACGCCATAGCCCACCAGAAGGTACCATTTCCCGTGACCAATCGGCTTGTTAAAGACGCGCAGCATGATGTAGCAAGAGTGGAAGCCTTCGAGCGCCATCCACGAGATCGAAGTCAAGAATACGTAGTGTACAACTACACCCGCCACCATCGAACAGCTCGACGCCTGAGACGAGAGAGAATAAGACAATGATGAAATGGACAAAAACCAATTTGACACAACAATAGCAACAACAGTGGAGCTGTTAGCAGGGCCAGTTCCGGGCGCTGGCAACATAGTAAGTCAACCGCTCACCTCCCCCCGTTCGAGGGATACTGTACGCCTTTATGAACGGAAATGACGCTGGGTGTCACGTTTGCAAAGTAGTATTTATATAAATAAATGCACATATATAAATTTATTTATATAAATGCATACAGGTATTTTTAGGCAGTGAATGAAATGTTAATTCACTAATTTCGCTATATATAAACACGCTCACTGTATAAATCATCTGCCGTTGACACACTCTACATTTTGGTAATACAAGGTGTCCTCTTTCGCTTACCGAACTCCCCTTGGAAATGATGCCATCGTCGGCCGGAATCTGATTAAGAACATATGACAAATGCAATGGTGTTAGGCAATCATTTTTTAGTTAGGGCTGACACTGGACAAGGTAACCGCAGTGGCGTGTGCCCGTGACGAAACGAGAAATCCTGGTTCGACACCATGGGGATGGACATTGCGCATAGAAGATAGGGAGCACAGCTTCATGCAAGGTTGTGTATATAAAGTTCTCATGTTATTATAAATATATGGATAACGAATGCACGAAACACGACATAGCTGTATTGTCGATTCTCATATGCCACTTTGCTATAGCTGTCGTATGCAGTCTTCCTCGGATACGCACCGGACAAAGGACTTTCAGGTACTTAGTACTTTGCCAATACTACCATTACAGTGACTTTTATAAAGTACTACTCAATTTTCTCTACGTCACAGTCAAATTTCATCTCTGATGGAAGAAGGAACCATGACTGTGTTTATGTCGTTCGAGGCTACCGATTTCCTACCGCTCGGAGTGCCCAGGTATAAAATAATCCTTGCAGGTAGACCGTCGCCGAATAATATTAAAAAACGAAAAGCTCAACACGTTGATTACACGATCCAGCATCGTGTATCTGGGAAATGCGAGAAGTATCTCATGATCCCGTTTTCTCAATGATCTATCTGTGCGCTGAATAGTGGTTTCAGCAAATGAATTTTCCGGGCTGACCCACAGCGAACATTTAACGTGCACAGTACCACTGCATTCAGCATTGCTATGACGATATTGTGTGAATATGATTATAAGCAAACGAGGCAAATGCAATTTCTTACCGAGTTACTTCCAAATCCATACGCAATCGAGCAGATAACGAGCAGTAATTGACATACGAGCACCGTTATGCAGAGGTGAAAATGGATCGTCGTCAGGAGGGAGCGGACATGTCTACAGACACAAGGATCAGACAGAATCGGACTCGCGTATTTATATGAACTAGTGTAATAGCAAGAAAAAATTTAATGAACAAGAAAATGATGCCGCAAATAGCTAACTTATGTAGCGCCATGGCTGCTAATTACCTGTTATGGATGCTATCGTTTACATATATATATATATATATATATATCGACTGAATAATGTCAATTAATAAATTAGCATACTTATATCAACACCACGTTATTCTATCTCAGGTGTGAACGCTAACAAAGCCCAGTCGCCTTTGGTACGGTGCAAATTAGCGCATGAGAGCAGGAATCAACTCAGCAAGAACCCTCGATAACTAAATGTGCCTTATCTTTTTTTAGCATCTGAAAAATGAGCTACATTTCATTGGTGCTCTTTGTAACGATTTCGTTGGAATATAGGGCGTGACTTATGGTTATGACCTATATACACCTAACCCTTGGAATTAAAATCTGTTACTACTGAACAAGCAAGCAAGAAGTCAACCACCACCTCAACAATCATTCGAAGAACTCTCATACGGCTGATTGTGCTAACTGGCCGACGTGATTATTTTATGAACACATTAGAATATACTAACAATTTACTGCTATTCAGCAGTTGACTACCACTTGAACCAAGAACACCAGGCACACGTTCGTCTCACACTAACTCACAGTGACACCACGCGATCAAACGAAGCTGTATTCACAACCTCAAAAACGTACCGTATGAAACCGAAGACATAGATGCAGGTAATCAAGGCTATAACACTGAACGGGGTCACTGAAAGCGAAACAACGGGAGAAAACAAAATAAAAATAGAAAATATCTTTTGTATTTATTAGTTGATTCGATCGGCACGATCGGCTTTGTCCGGTCGAGCTGTAACTTAAATACATTTTCCGGGCTGACCCACAGCGAACATTTAACAATGTCCACGGTACAATTGCTTTCGGCATTGCCTGTCATAAGACGGACCCCTCTAAATGAAAAAAATGTGTAACGCTGGGGATCGAACCCGTGCACCTACGTGTCCCTCCTCCGAGCTATTACTTGCAAAGCAGCTTCAGGCGGCAGGTTCCAATTGTGTAGCTATATTTTCCGTTACTGTTTTCGGTCTAGAGATTTATCATCTCGAATCGCCATGAATGGAGAATACAAGGGGGGGTAGCGAGCGATTGTTCGTTGAATGATGATTCGTTGAGTTTTGCTACTTACGCGCGTAGGTTGTAATCGTGAGAATCATCTCAAACGACTCGGGGAACTGGTCTGACAGGAAGACGGATGCGAACGATGTCGTGTGATTGCATCGGCATTGAATTCTGCTATCGTCAACGGCAACTCGCTTACAGCCGTAATCACTCAATTGCCTACAGGAAGGATTCATTAATATAATTAGAACGGATAATAGCTTACTTTATTATTATTATCATTATTCTCTTATTAAATATAGCTAACTTGACGTAGGCAACAATGCCTGGGGCGCACCGTATCATACTCTGTGATAAATAACAAATAGGGCTTCTCATAATTAGACGATGGAAAACTGGAATTAGTAAAACAACGGACCAATGATTATGGTGGTCGCATTAATGACCGCAATAAAGGTCTGGGGACAAACATTTGATCGTTGGATGGTTACTATAAGATCCGCTCAGTTTGCTGTAGAGTTGCCTAACGCTACGAACACCCTGTATACAGCTCCCCTTTACCAGGAGAATAGCCATGGATGAGAAACATTGTCTCTGACAAAGCCGTACATGCAAACTTACCGAGAGTCCCGGTCGTAGAAAACACATTGAAACTCGTCACCTTCATGGTCGCGGCTTTCCTCTGTTCGATCGAACGTGAGGAGGACGTCAACTCCGGATTTACCGATTTTCGTGCCATTGTTGAGGACAAAGAACTCGACGATGCCGGTGGCGAATCTTCGCTCCTTTGGAAATACTTTGGAAAGATCGGGATTCACAAACTCGACGTGGGTCACAATGGTTTCAGAGTCGGGAACTGAAAATGTACAACGACACGAATGAGAACGAACTTTACGAAAAGCTGGATTATGGCAGTGTTATTTTCAGATCAATTCAAGTTGATAACAATATCCGGTCACAAGCGCAGCCACCGCAGTTTCGCTGGCATGAATATCATCACAGCCCAGAAGCGGTTCGGGGGCCGCCTTGTTTGCCGGATGCAGGTTGCCGACGAGAGTGTGTCATCATTTCGGTAGATTCGTCTCTCACCTTCAGGAAGACCGCTCACGTTGACAGCCGACCTCAGAACAATCGACGAAATACTGCTACTGCTTCTTCGAGTTTTTTTAATTCTGTAATTGGTCGAAGAGCTGTTCGTCACCTTGATTTCGGTATCGTCCATGTGCACCGCTACCTAGAAATCGATTAAGCATGTAAATTTAGCAGTTTATCCGTTGGTCATGACATAGACACACCCACTGATTGATCATGGCGGCGCACTTTGAAGTTGGACCCACATCCGTGACTTTCAGTTATCAACAGTTCGCTGTATTAATACAGCTAGCGGTCGATTTTTTGCTGGGAATGTTCGTTGAGCGTTAGCCCGAGATTTTTGCCTTGCATCCGGAAACGGATTTGCTTTTCAAAAGGACACAGCAAATTAATAATCATTATTTACGACATAACATGCTTCGGATCTAACTGGGTAATATTTTTGTAGAATAACAAATTATGGAGGGAGATGGGTATTACGGCGAAGATACAAACCCTCGTTGAGATGTTGCCAATAAAACCCAGAATTGCTCCGAAGTCCTCCGGATCAGCAACTCGTTTCAGAAGTTCGTTCACCGTCTCTCGGAAGATATGCCTTGTCGTATTCATGGCAGCGGTGGCTAAAAGGTGCACGCATCAGTAATTATACAATTTCTAGCATGTTTACCCATGTATATACTATGTGTTATAAGCTGCATCGCAGGACTTGAACAGGCAATGCCTCGCCATTCTAGGCAGAAACCTAGGCGAGTTGGCTGGATATATTGTTTACGTGCAGAACAGGTTTCAAAGACAGCGTGCAGCGACATCTATGCAGATAAAAATGCACTAATTTTTCTTCTGCTATTTAAGTGCAGCTCCGACCGCCACGTCAATCAGATACAATATCGAATCACGTCAATTAATTGTCTTAATTAATTAGCCATTAATTAACTGGCTCTTAAGTCGTTCTCATAACCTAGGATAGAAACGCTCCATCGCAAAACGATGATGTAACTATTAGACGGAATACGATTTTCATCTGCAGCGGCTAATGATTACATTCTGAAGACGAGTTAACAAAAACTCATGGCTTCGTCATTAGCGAACGACTCACCGTTATCCTTTACAAGGGTTTCCACCTTGTTAAACAGCTCATCCTGCCACTGTTTAACGTCTCGTGGATGCTCTTTGGAATCTTGCACAATCTTGGTGACACCGTCGACTAGTTCGTCGACGTCGTCCGCTTTGTCCTGACGTTCAGAATAGATTTGTAATTAATATTTTAACTGGTTCTATTTTGCATTTTGCCGGTGGCGACTCTACACGGGAGACTGGAGAACGACAGTACCTGTTTGTCCTTCACATCTTCCCTGGGACACTATATATATATATATATATATATAGACTAACCGAAGAAAAATTTCAAAAATATAGTATAGATTATATGAAAGTAGATTCACTACTTCGTACACATATGCTCCTCTGTGATCGAGAAGCGCGAGTCTGGGAGCCGTTTAACATCGTTGTTATTATCACGATTCGCAATTCGCTATGTCAGAGAGATTCGTCATTGCTCTACATATTTTTTTTCTTTACATATTTAATATGCTTGTATTTAACATCCAGACCCACTCGAGAGGCGAACTAGCTAAGATGGGTAAGGGCGAGTTACGTTTCGAAACATGTTCAATAAAAAAAAAACGGTATTCTATGTCCACCGACTGATGCCTATGTGTGTCATTATCCAGCCAACGTGAATGCCGCAAAATGAATCCAGTAACAATCATCTTACGATAAAGTCTTTAATTTCATCGGCCGTGCTTTGTGTCGTTGTCACCACGGCAGGTTCGGTCGGGAACACTGTTGTCATCACTGTCGTGCTTGTTGTTGTTGCTGCTGTTGTTGTTGATGAAGATTCCCCCTCTGTTGTTGACACCATTATTGTTGTTGTTGATGACTCTGCCGTTATTGTTGTTGCTTCTGTTGTTGTTGGCTCGATCGTTGTCGTTTTGCCATCTTCGCATATGTACCAGTGATAACTATCCGCACCGGTGCACTCATTCGATTGGTAGGTGAACGTGTAGAAATCATCCGAGAGAGTGGATTGATCAGAGAACGGGCCAGCCAAATATAGCTTACACCAACCTCGAGCGCTACGGACATCGTATATGATATTATTGTCGTTAGAAACATGGACTATACGCAAGTGTCTTCGTAAATATATATATATATATATATACGTATAGCTCCAGATTAGGGCAGGGTAGGTCTGCAATTGAAGTATTATATTTATAATAGAATCGACTTCAATCAGTCACCTATCGTTAGCGGAAGCTTAGTATTTTAGGCCTGTTTCATCTAACTAAAAAAGGCCTAGCTGTGCTCAGCCTCCAGCCCGCCTCTGAAATATGTTCTATTATTTATGCTTAGATCTTTATCAGGACTGGGCTAAGTTTTATTACTTCATAATAGTTATGTATCCGTCAATGTATGCGTTTTCGGCAAGCGGCGGCATACAAGCAAGTATTATATTCGTTATCTTTCGAACAATTGCATTCATTCTCTTCAATCAAGAACAATAATTATTAATATAATGACTTATTATTATGGTTGTTATTACTATTTCGAAGATAGTTCAGCTTTGATTGCTATATTATTAAATGAGCTTGAGTACTGAAACGGGGCCTCAATATTTTCATGTCAAAGCCGAATTCAGCGTCCGCAGTCATTCACCTCCCTCCTTGTGTTCGGCACCCGCTTGCATCTGTCTGTAGACACCAATGGGTGTGTATCGGAACTACTATATAATAGAATTATTAAAAGACCCACGAGTTCATCGCATATATACTGTACCTAATCTTTTTTTTAAAGGGGGGGTGTTGGCATGCTAATGCATGCCAACACCATGACCGCCCCCCCCTTAGGGAACTGTTGACGATGTTCAACAGGGACCACCCTTCCCGGTATCGCTTAGCGCATTCTTCAGTAAGGGTGGTGAGATTTGTACAAGCCCAACCACGAGCACCACACATTATCCTCACCGTACGGGGACATGACGTGGTTAGCTGACTCTCAGCTGCTTCCCTTCTCTCTCAAGACCACACTTTTCTCTCAAGACCTCTGTCCACTTCCCGTCTGTGAACAACTACGGTGGTCAATAGGGTGTCTGTAGAAAGCCCAGTGTATCTAAAAATGCAGTATTTATGACGCATACAGGGGGTGTACGGTGCCTTCCTTTCTGCACAGTGGCAGCTATGCCGCAGACCACATTAGTTGCCACTACTACTTAATTAACAAATCTTATTGCGGAGATACTGCCCATAAAAGTAAATATGATTCCACTCAGATTTGAACCTCAGACTCCACAAAACTCCTTTTTTAGTACTGCCTACTTTGTCCACCACGCCATGCCCGCAGGCAATCTACCTAATCTACCGGCGCAAGCTGTAACGAAACATTTAAAGCTTCTTATAAAAGTAAAAACAGGGAAACTATTCATTTGCAAGGCCGCCGAAGACTCAAGCAAGTGGCGTTGCCCGCAACTCAGAACTACAGCAACAACTAATTAGTCGTTTGTTAGTGTACCATGAAACTAAATATTCATTTGTGGTGATTCGGGACGTTTTCAAAGAGCTCACGACGGCCGGCAAATATCCACACCACAATACTCACTATGATTTTCCATAGATGATGTTGAGGCGGTTGAGAACTTGGTCCGAACGAATCCTCTCGCTGACCGCAGGAAATGCGCGCAAGCTGTCAAGAACCGACCTCGCTAGCGTGTTGTTCGCGGGCACATTTTCATGGGGATTCAGCTGCCACAGCTCCTTGCCGTTCTTAGCGCACTCGTTGACTGCGCCGTCACCCGTGTTCTTATAGGGTAGACCGGTGTTGTCCAAGTGCACATAGTAAGATACATCGGACACTGTCGTGATGAGTGTAGGCGTTAGACCGGCTGAAACACAATGTTATATTTCTCTATTACAAGCGGGGAATTTATGCTTCCGTTAGCTGTCATATTGAATATTGCCTTTTTGGTTATACGTACACTGCGCTGTGGTGGGTTGCTAATATAAATGGCATTGTGCAATGGTTTTTGTGACAGCAACAGCGCATTTGGTAATGCATTAATTACGAAATACCTAATGAGATGGCGAACTGTTGTTATCATTCCATACCTTGCGATATTCCCGCACAAGATATGGTCATACGATGAGTTTCATTGCGAACAAAATATTCATGTGGTCTTTTCTCGTTGTTTTGGAGAACATATCAGTGTCCTCGAAAATACGATTAAGTATATCTGCAGGACGATCAATCTGCGACCTTTCAAATTAGCTAAAAAGTCATATTTCATACCGAAGGGACCCAGTCTAGGATACATGCATTTTGCACGCATAGCACACATTTGCACACCAATTTTTTTACAGAGTTACAGAGGGCACTAAGGTGGATCTGTTAGCTTCGCTCTTGCCACAACGCTTGACTCCGACCGATCGACTCCTCTGTTCTCTATGGTACACTATTATTTGTATATCATAACGGGAAGTCCGAGGAGCTGTCGATGGACTAAGACAATTATTCATTTCACCATTATAAAGAACAGACTTCATTGCATGTTGCATAGTTAAGTATCCATCTGTGTGCGATTGACGTTATACAAGGCGATCATCAAAGCAACACTCACCGGTATGAGTTTCTGTATCATTCTCAAGTACTTGTCGTAGAGCACCTTGCCATAGATGTGCGGCGCATGATCGATCAATCGATCAGTGGGAGACAGTGGCATAGTGCGCTCAGATAATTATGCACACGATAATTTCATGATCGGTGATAATAATAATAATAATTATAAGGATTTTTCTTATTTGTCTAACCAAGGTTAACGAGTAGCAACGACGACGACCTCTGAGTTGTGCCTAGGTTAGGGTAGGTCGTCAGCCTTCAACCGGGCTGAAGGCCCGAAGTTCGAAGGTATGCCCCGCCGAAACAGGCAATCCAACGTAATGGCCACAATGAAATCGACTACGCAACATGCGGAGAGAAACTCGTTGAAAACATCGACGGTATAAATAGTTACTAGCATAGTTACGACGTAGAGATCTTAACATTGTCTGTATGTAGGCTATGAAATCAGCGTAATAAAAGGCATGTATACACTAGGAATGTATGCTGTGCATATCATCATATCCATCTCGTTCCGTTAGTCAATTAACGGTTATTTATTTATTTTATTCATTAAAGATACCTCAACATAGCCCCATTCATTCCACGACTGAATGTCGTTTGTAAATATTGCAAATCTAACTATAAGAGGATGTAGGCTATGGCAAGGAGTACATTTAATTTCCACATGTCCAGTGTTATTTTTCTTATTATATTTATCTCGCAGTGCCATGGCATGGGTGCTGTTAAACATTATCGATTATAACCAAAATGGACGCCTCATTCCCAAAGGTGTGCATATGGCTTTGAACACTGCAATTATTGACAATTTAGCAGTATGGGCTGGCTCTCGGACGCTCAGTGGATTAATTTCAGTTTCTCGACTCGCGAGAGGGATTACGTTCAATGGCTGGTGATAATTGAGGTAAATAGACCGACAATCCTTCCTGCATTGCACCAGCCCGGTTGGTCAGTCACTTCGCTCGAATGTTCTTGCTGGCTAATTTTACTTTCTAGATTTTTCTAGCTCGAGGAGCACTGTGTTGTATGCCGTATAATTATTCCCTTCCGGGAATACACATCAATCGAATTCCTGCTGTAGATCGATGCCCTAATTCAAAATCATGTACGAAACATTAACAATGGCGAGTACGCATGGTCGTTGAGTCTTTGTTGTCCCTAAAAGCGAGCCACGGCGTCGAAAATAGAGCAATGTAATACTATTTAGATATTAACAGGAAGTGAATTAAAAATTGTTTTCAAAAATCGTTACCTACAATTGCAGCTGGTATATTTATGAGGTGCGATTCTGTAAATAGAGTCTATTAGGCTATTAGAAAGGAGCTTATATTGGGAGACTATTGGTTGGTTCTACTTATGTCATGTTCGGACCTTAAGTATTGTAGGTATTGTATAGTGCTGGTCAATAATTCGTCATAATATATATACATATATATATATATATATATATATATATGCCCCGGCTCTCCAAGCTATATTAAGTACACATTTCTCATGATGAATACATATTTGTATTGTCAAGGCCAAACGCTGGCGAGGCGCCCAACAAAACCAGCAAAAGGCATAATGTCTCTAAGCAATATTGGTGTGAAGGAAGCATGTAGGCATGAGCTAGTCAGATCGGTGGTTGACGAGTTTCCACGGTACTGCTGCGGGTCACCCGATTGCTATTCTGTGATAATATTTACGGTTTATACTGAAAACACAACGCATGAATATATCACCCTACCACCACGATTTCTTGACGGGCAACTTTCTGACGAACTATCCGTCACGCCGACATCGAGTGGTCGCCTCCTCTCTCTCGCCCTCTATATATTTATTATATCTTTTATATATATATATATAACTTTCGAAGCATTTCAAAGTTTAGGCACGATGCAGTTGGCAACAGGTCATTTTAACGTTGTATAATACTTAGCCATTTCATTCGAGGTGGTAGCGAAATCCTATTTACCGGACTCAGCCAGCACGACAACAACAACAACAACAAATCGTTTGTCTAATCATAATTGTGACGAACGGACGAGTGGTTCGTCAGATTATGAATACATAAAAGGTAGAGAACATAGTTATTTATCATATAGCATGTTTATTCCTCACACGAATGTAAATATTATTACAAAATAAATGTGTATTATGGTGTTATTAATAATTAAAATAATAAATTGAACATAGCGCGCTGGAGGTCAGGACGGGCGAGTGGTTTCCTCAAGGTAGCCGCACAGACTTCACCCCACTTCGAGTCCGCCGCCCAACCCACACACATCTCTCGACAACCAGTGCGCCATCTTGTGGACACCGGTCTGTCTTCATCTCGACCGACCCGACTCTCTGCGCTATCCCATCTTCTCAACAAGTCCGAGTGTCTTTCCTTTACTATTCAAGGGTAGTTCGCTTAGTAAGGGCCGCGTTATCACAATAATTATTAACAATCTGCATTCCGTTAATTTCTATTGGCTGAACTATAGTCATACAATTAATAACGATGATTTTCAAACGGAAACGGCCTAATGTCATTGTCGTCTCCAAGAATCACGAGAAAGCGTCTTGCACGGCAGACAATAACCGGGATCGATTGTAGTAGTAGTCAGGTGAGTATATCGCCGCCATTTCAAACGTGTTCTTCTCAGTTTGGCCCCTCGTAACAACATCTCTTGGCCTCATGTCACTGCTAGGTCCTAGCTTGAAAGCGATTCTCTGAACTCAAACGCAAACCAGACTTCAGATCTCGCGTGAGTGAGCTGGTGTTTCAATTCATGAACAATTAGGCTGACCGGGTCCAATCTCAAGATGACGTATACCCAAATAGTCAATTAAATTTCTACCCGATCTTGCTGACTATTATATATATCTCTATCTATATATATATATATAGTAGATTGCAATACGGTCGTGAATAGAATTCCATCTCGGGAGTGTCGTTGCTGCCGCTCCACTGGGACCGAACTTGTGAATAAATGGCACATGCCCACGCTCCACCCAGTCCGACGACAGTTGCGAGTTCGATAGGCTCATGTGACGATTAATTAAAGCAGGCAAAGTAAAATACGAAGTAAAGCCATCAATCTTCGAAGATGAATCTAGATCTAGCATACTATAAATCCTGTAACACATCCAACTGAAGGCATCCATTGTGATGGAATGCCATTCAACGGGCAAAATGATTCACATGCAACGAAGGGCGATTACGGTTCAATGTGATGATTCACACGGCGCTGCTCCTCGCCACGCGTGACACGTAACGACCACTCGGTCAAAAGTCCCCCTCCCACCATATAGGCAACACATACATGCAGACAGCTTACAGGTTATACGCTTGTCAAGTTAACGACAGTGGAACTAGCTGTAGGCAGCAATGAAGCACAAGCGTAATAATTAGCAGCCGACATTCGTTCATCACCGATCGTTCATGGTGCCCCGCCTAATGCCTAGCTCCCAATAACCGTTGAGGTCGAATCGCAACAGTGACAAAGGCGCTGCCACTGCCGCCGCCGCCGCCGCCGCCGCCGCCGTGGGAAGAGGGCCG
The DNA here is from genome assembly GCA_019614645.1 of Stratiolaelaps scimitus. NCBI lineage: Eukaryota > Metazoa > Arthropoda > Arachnida > Mesostigmata > Laelapidae > Stratiolaelaps > Stratiolaelaps scimitus. The sequence goes on along the minus strand of JABWDB010000014.1, from coordinate 4,887,374 downwards.
CCGCATCACTACGGCGTGTGGAGGAGCCAGAATGTTATAGGCCAATTCAGCTCGATGACTCAACTCCATTGTTCAAAGTGGTTTTGGCGATTTGAGAAACACGTGATAGCAAGCATAAGCGATGATAGCTCGGGTGGCATGAAATCCTTTAACGTGATAAGTGGTGATTACGCTGCTCGGTGGACGGCTGGCCGCAGGGCATTGTCATTAATTTCGAGTGCGGGATACCTCCACACCTCGGGTCTCTCCCATCTCAGCGTAACCGAAATGTTGATCTTTTAGATTGTATCCTTGTGTATTTTTTGTTTTTAGAAATAACCTGCACAATATATATATATAGCTGAGCTTCGAGGGAGGGCTATTGTCGCTTGTCGTCTTTATCTTATACAAGTAACGATGCGTGTACTGCAAATCTACAGACGGTGTCAAATGTGGACGAAAGAAACATTTCAGGAGCGTTTATTGTCATCAGAGTAAGCCGACGCTGTGTACTATGGATCGTATAGGCCAGTACAGGATATACGGACTGATGTCGAGCCCGGTGGCGTGGCGTATCCGTGAGCGCCTTGCAATCAGAGGAGACCGGCGTAGGTGCGCGGGTTCGATGCCCACCGTTCCACAGCTGCATTTAGGGCTCCCTCTTACCAAGCAATGCAAAAAGCAATTCCGTGGACATTGCCTGTCTAAGGCTGCCAGTCAGCCGGAAAATATTATATTAGGCACACGGACCATAGGTTTATTCAGCACAGTGCATTATTTCAGAATGGAAGAAAGACCTTACCGGTCAATGAGATGAATTTATAGCCAAGTCTTTACTGATTCAAAGAACTGGTAACTGCGACTAAAGATCAAAGTTTCAGGGCCGCTCGAGCAGTTCAGATCATCGGTGAGCAACCCGAATCGATGCTTGAAAGCACGCATACGAACGCTCGTTAGAGTTAAGCCATTGGAGGTCACTTGTGAATTATAGGTACGTCACATTTGGTTATGATGAAACTCCCTTTAAAAATGGCGCCATCACCCACCCACGACCATATCGAACTTCAACGAAACTGTCTTCGAAGAAATCACAAACAACGGTTTTGTACCTATGCAAGAAGCAGTAGTCCAAGAAGACATGCATATTAGATCAGTAGCCCAGATCTGGCACATGCATTGATCACATAGCTATTAAGAACTGCGAAGATTTCCTTGATATCTCTCCTGTGGTCTGGCGCACGCCGTTGTTCTCTGATCACTACCCGGTTATCATTACGGTCGCGGGCAGAATCTCCGCTAGTCCTAGGAGTGCACTGTCCGAAACACCAGATGAGAGGATAACACACGACAAGGAGAGCGTCCTGCTCTTCAAAGAGAGGTTATGCAAGCTCAGTTGGCTTAGTGTATATGATGCAAACGACGCTGACACTGCTCTCGATTGTTTTGGTCACGTGCTTAACAGGGTATATAATAGTAGTTTTACCCCGACCACCTGTGCTGAGTCGAGTCCCCATAGTAGATTTAAATTTTCCCCAGGCCTCCGTCGATTAAGGCTTTCAGTCAATAAAGCTTATCGCCGGCATCTCCGTGACAAGTCACTAGAGTCGAAATCAGCCTATTATCGTTGTCTTCTTAGATATAGGCGTGCTCTTCGGCGGGACCGTTTCTCATTTTATAAGAGACGCTTCACTAGCTTTAAAGGGAATTCCACGCAGCTGTGGAAGTTCATCAACTCGTCCTGTGGTAGAACTAATAAGATTGCTGGGCTTCCGCGAGCGCTGGAGATCCCCACAGGTATTCTGGAGACACCTCAGGCCGTCGCAGATGAGCTCAATAGACATTTTGCGTCGGTAGGAACGAAGACGGTATCTGGCATTCAATTGGAGGATGATATCAGCCAGGAACTTGAAACTATCTGGCCGTTTCCTAAGAGAACTTTTACTTTTCCGGTAGTCAAGGAATTTGAGGTACAGAGGATTATGGAAGTTACGAAGGCCTCGTGGGGCGTTGGCGTAACTGGTATTCCAAGTCGGTTGATAAAAGTATCTTCTATTGTCTTGGCGCGCCCACTAACTCATCTCATCAACCTATCTCTTCGTACTGGGTCTTTTCCCCGTAAGCTGAAAGATGCATGGGTTATTCCGTTGTTTAAAAATAAAGGTGATCGGAAACTAGTCGGCAACTATCGACCCATATCGTTAGTTGATTACTTATCTAAGGTCATTGAGAAGATTGTTACTGTGAGTTTAGATCGACATCTCTCTGCCCTGAACTTCTTCTCACCATGCCAATTTGGTTTTCGCAAGTCCCGCTCAACCGACTTGGCCCTTGCGCATTTATGCCACGAAGTGTCTACAGCGCTGGAATCCAAGTACCTGTGCCTCGGGGTTTTCTTGGATATAGCGGCGGCGTTCAACTGTTTACGTCACTCCCTCTTCTTGCAAATGCTCGAACATCTTGGATGCAACGACATGGTGTTATGCTGGTTCAGGTCGTATCTGATGGACAGGCGGCAGGCCGTGAAAGTTGGGTCGGTGACATCGTCTTGGGAAGTCCTTAACATTGGGACTCCACAGGGGTCCATCATGGGGCCCTCTATATTTATCATTCTGATTAATTTTATCTTATTAAAGATAGCGAAGGTTGTTCCCTGTAAGACAATTACGTACGCAGACGACACGACACTCCTGTTTCGCATCAGACCATCGGCGGACCAAACAGAGTTACTGCTTGCGATAGAGAAAGTGGAGTATGTAGTAAAGATTTTTGGGAGATTTGGTCTAGTCGTCAATGCGGGGAAAACCTGCCTTACTCTGTTTTGTACACCTCAGAGAAGGAGACCGGTAGACTCAGTTTTATTTTGTGGTGAGCAGGTGTCGTTATCGGATACGGCTAAATGCCTCGGTCTTTTGTTGCATAAGCATCTCAAATGGTCTGCCCATTTGAGAGCTATCACTCCTAAATGCTACGCTGTAATTGCTCGCATTCGACGTCTTCGAGAGCTTGGATTTCCGAAGAATTGCCTCTTGCTTGTCTACAATTCCTTGCTAATACCGACGTTGGGATATGTCATGTCCATCTGGGGCAATGGATATAAAGAGGTAGTAGATAGAGGGAGAGTAATTCAAAATGATGCACTTCGAGCAGTGTTTGGAAGGTCCCGCAGAGAGTCTGTTACCGATCTCTATGGCAGGTACAAACTCCTCACCGTGGATAAGTTAAGTCAGGTTTCCACCGCGATTCTGGCTTTCAAAATGATCAAGGGTATAATACCGTCCGATGTCGCGTTCCCCATTGTGGCCGTCGACAGAAATACTTCTCGCCGGGCAACAGAGTTTGTACTACCTACAGCCGTCAGGGTAACTACTTGCCAGTCTCTGGCTTATCAGATGCCGTTGGTTTGGAGCTCGCTCCCGAAGGAGGTTAGGGAGCTCACATCTACCAGGAAGTTTGCCAAGGAGATAAAGAAAATATTGCAGTTATAATGTTATATAATTGTGTGAATTAGATACCCTGAATATTGTGAATTGTAAATAATTTGAGTGAATGTAAATATCTGTTGACAGAATAATCTATTATAATTGTGAAATCGTAATTGCATGAACAATTTGTTGATAATACACTTACTTTTACCCTATTTTTTAATCGAGAACTTAAGCATTGTAAAATTGCAGTTCCGGAAATAAACCGCAAATGTTATGTTATGTTATGTTACATCGAGGATATGGTCGATTCCATTGTTCTGAACGAAACATTCACTCAAAGTAACATTAAATGCCTCATAATGATAAGGGTGTTTTTTTATTACGAGAGAAAATGATAAGGGTTAAGTTTGCATTTCCGTACTTTGGTATGACTCGCTTATATAATATAGAACGTAAGGCGGATTTCATTCATAGAATTGACAAAGTCACTTTTTTTCATGAGCAGGACCCGGGGATAAGTGCACATTGCCTATATCGTCATTACGCGTTTGGTAATTCCACACACTGCACACATAACACTTCAAATGGAGAGATCAACGTATGTCAGCTGAACGAGAAGCTGACATAGGTCGGTCAATCTCAAAACCTAACGGTACAAATCTATGAATAGAACTAGGCTTAGGGTCGAGCGAACTCATTGAAGATAGGTTTATTGGAATTACAGCCCATATTGGCGCGCATTACTCAACTCAACTGATCTGATTCATTTCGTATATTTCTATAATGATTTAGAAAACAGACACATGTCGCTAGAAAGCAACGAGGCATGTATCGTATATGATGACAGCCACAGTTAATGTACACGATCTACTGTTCTCCTCGAAACGGCCCATTTTCAACCTATCAATTTTAACGTTTGTTTTTTTGGCGTGTTCGAATTATCGATGACGGATACTCAGATGTCCCAATTTGTTCACGTCACGGATTCTCCCGCTAAAGCTGAACGACAATTTTTAGACTCGGCTTTAATATTGCAGTCACTGACCAAACAGCATCCGTGTCGGGCGGTGTTCCATTCAATAATAATGATCTTACTGTTGTGAATTCATGATCTGTTACGTATGTACAAAATTAGCCACGTTCAAATTTGTTCGTGGTCACTTTCTTCTTTGACGGTGCCACCATATCAGTGTCGTCGCAACTAATAGATACTTTTCATATTTCCATGCAGAGCTGGTTACACAATAGATATAAAAAAAAAACCAAGCTCGCCCGAATTAAATTATTATTTTATCGCCAGTGATAAATAAAGGGATTTTCATAGTTTCGTGGACTTCCATCTAAAGTTAGATATTGTGGGTGGCTGGCATCGTTAGCCTAATCCGGGAAACTCCTGAACTCAAATAGAACACAGCGATATTTTGCTATAATCAATTTGTTGTTATGCGCATTCGGAATTGGGTAGTGTAATACTTTCATGAATTAAGTCGGGGGGACGGGGGGGGGGGGGGTCTAACGCACCCGAAACATCATCCACCATATGCGAAGCTATCCTGTGTGATCGCTGCTTTAGAAGGGACACCATTCACTATCGACTACAGCTCATCGAATTTAAGCCTACATCTCTATAACACTAGCGGTGTTTCGTGCGATGACGCAATCCGTGATCTGGCCTGGGGTGCACCTCCAACTAAGGTTTTCCGCCAAACACACAAGCCACTGTGATAATTGCGAAACTATGTTGACAACCTGACGTTGACGCCAGCTCTTGGTTATTGTGGGATCCTTATCAGTAAAAGGACAGTTTACAACTTTGGCTGCATCATCAACCACGGCCAGGTACGGCTGATGTCAATCGGGTCCGTCGGGTGGACGGCGGATTCATCGCTGGCTGCCTACGACGTCTAGACAATAGTATCAAATGTATTATACAACAAGAAAGCACGCCGGAGACCGATGTGGCCATCCACGGGACGAAACCTAGGCACTATTTATACATATCACCTAAACAGTTTTTCATCTTCAGCGACACCTAGCCAATGCCTATGAGGCGCTGACGGTTGGCATGTTTCATATTCCGCTGTTACATCATGATGCAATAGGTGGTGCTTCCCAGCAATTGGAGTATCAGCGGATCGTTCCGTCGATGAAATATCATTTATTCTATGGCACTCCTGTATTCTTTGTAGAAGGCGCACTCGAGGACCCGTTGCTTTGAAGGTTTCGAAGCTGCATGGCGAACTGTTGAACTGTTGACTCTCCGAACTGTCAACTTGAGCGACTAATCTTTGTGAATTAAAGTATCTTTGGTTGTGTGAATTCAAAGTCACACAAACACGCACGCACGCACACTTCGTTCATAGCAGAGTTTCGTTTGCTTATACAGAACAAGCCTGTACATCACTTCTAGTTCAGACGGCAGACCTCTGTTCATCTATATTTATATACGGCTATTTACAGGCCAGACTTCAGCTGACCTTGGCTGTTAATCCTATTTGCCGCAAGCTGCACCAATCAAGCTGATAATAGAGTCAGAAGAACCGTTCTCTGTACCCGCATCACGTACTTCGTCAGCCAACTGGTGAATGTTATAGGATCCAGCTAAATAGCATAATAAGAAGGCTACATGCTCATCACACACCACCTGGTGTTTCCTTGTTCTTTGAAATTGTGCTGTGTCTACGCTTGTTACGGGCAAAGACAGGTTTGCGTCATGAATTAGAGCGTAGGTGATCCGTACGTTCAAGCCCAAGATATTTTTATTCGCAGTTGCCAGTAACCAGATGTTTCAAGTCCTTATCTAAAATATCTACTGGGAAAAGAAAAAAGTACGGGTGCGTCTCTGTATCGATCTCAGTCTAAAGACTTTTTTAACTCACGACTGACCCTCAGTGTTGTCATCTTTTTCCTTTGATTCCCCCCGGGATCTCCATCCACATTCGGCAGTATTACAAGGTTCTTCCAGGAGAGGAATCACTGTATATATTATAAATATGAACCCGCCTCGATGCCCAGTGTCAAATCACTGTATGTCCACCTTTCAATCTCGCAGCTGACTTTCCATGGCAGGCCTCAGAATCGCTGTGTAGCATCGCTTCAAGAACGTGTCATGTCTATGTAATAGTCTGCATCAAGGAAATTGACATTATCCGTTCGGAGGGTGTCCAACAAACACTGCACATTGAGGAATGGAACGAACATCACGAGAAATAGACATATAAGACACATACATCTTAGTATCGTATGGGTCGCAGAGCAGGGTTTAGTCTACAAGTTTTTGTTAGACTCATAAAAAGAAACTTCCATTTTTTCAACTTAGTTCGCATAGACCATTCAAGGGGTGGTCCCATGCCTTGACCTCCGTTGGACTCAATTCAAACCATTTAGTTACATTTTTTTAAGGAGAAATGACTGTAAAACGCGATGCACATCGAGTTTACAGTCACTCCTCGTTAAAGAGTAGTAACTAAATCGTTTGAATGCGCGGCGACACCGGGCTCGAGGTATTGAGGTACTGCCTGTATATAACCAACTTGCTCAGTCGACAACAGTCTTCAGGAAAATATGGTGAATGGTAGTCAGTCAACAGCGTTCACCGATTTTTTGAGCCTGGTGTAATACCGCCATCGTGGGTATAGGGTTCTTCTTCGAGGTGGTTAGCGTTCTCACTATGCTCACAGGAACAGAGTTAGATATTATTAATTAATGAGACAGCTCAGCTCTTGAGACTGTTATTACCAAAATTAGCTTCCTCGACATTTTCTAATATTGCCTAAGTACAAGATTAATATTGCGTAACAAAGATTAATTCAACTTTGTTAGTATCGAGTCTATCTATTGCGTTAGACTATAGTCTACAAAAAATACGAGCTACCCACCCAGGCAAATACTCAACGCAAATGGATTGAGATTATTTACCTTCAGTTCGAACGCCAACACCAATAGCATATGCACGTTGTCATAACGGAGTTTAGCCTTTGCCGTTCGCTGTTGCACTTTGGCGATGGTGTCACAAGGGACTTTTCATTACAATCGATGTCGCGCCAAGCTCCATAAATGCTCGTGGTAAACAATACGATTATATTCGAAGTTCGGTCATAGTACGCTATAATATGTGGAGGAATCCCGCTGTTTTCCTAGAAAGGTACTTATTACTACTGCTGATTGTGCTCCCAGTATTTGTCGAAGAGAAGGCTGTCTCACTCATTCTCTTTGTCGAGTGCGAGTAGATATCTCTCTAGCTAATATCTCGAAACAACAGGTCAGGGTGAGAGCCAGAAGAATATTAATAGTTAACATGATTCTATATACAACGCATAGACCCCTTCATTGACCAAAAGCGGTGGTACAAGGAGTGAGACCTATCACATAGGGGAACAGATGATTTAAAAATATAATAAGTAGAGCCTGTCGCTTAGGATCAGTTCTTGAATTAATACCCAAAGGTGGTTCCGAGGCCTTTCGCGTAGAGAAAGAGCTGAGAGTCAGCTCAACAAAATACTTCAATGGTGTCGACACCCCAGCCATGCATAGCACGTACAGCATACAACTCATTCTGGAAAAATGCCATTCGAACCATTGAAGAACCTTGCACGCCAAAGTGGTTCAGCGTTAAAGCAAACTATAACTATTTCGTGTGTCTGTCATGTGGCTTAATATCCCATCGCCTTGATTTCGAGGGATAGCTGATGATGTCACGTAACGCAGTGACCACGCAAAATCACAATTAGTACCAGTGCCATTCATATATGAGAGCGTATATTTCAACCTTGTAGATGACATTGTACATTCTGTTGTACGAGTGAATCTGGTCCTTCTCCAACAGCTAGATCCGCAAGTCTACCGTGACCGAATTCGAACGCCAATAAAAGGCTATCAATAATTCCTACTCATGGCCCAAAATATTATAATTGATCTCGCATGAGCCTCCTCTCCCTGATCGATCCCTGAATCAATGGCACAAACCTTGCCACCCGGGGTTTGTCATAGCACGCGGAAAGAATCACACACACTAGAGCCGAATTCATGGCTGAGTTCCTTGTGAAGATAGCCTGATCGACCGTTCGAAAGATCGAAACAGCTTGGCCATTGTCTTTGTGAAGTATACCAAGATATGCATATGACGATTGTTGCTACGAATTGGTTACCTCAACAAAAAGAAATGATAGTTATTCAAAGAGCAAGATGGAACACATAGACTTTTTATAACGAGACCGTGACTCTCTCGTCGTGGTAACCGGTGTGGCCGCCCCTTCGTAGAAGATAACTTCAGCTGAGTTGACCCTTGATATGTATCCGTAATTCGGTGCTGTTTTACGCGTAATCGTTAATTACTTTACTTTGCCGTCACATGGCCTCTGTTGGTGATACACGCTGAGCGCGAAATATCAGCTGACGAATGAAAAGGTGTTACATAGAAGCGATGATTGCTTGATCTGAATCTTGACGCATTTGCATCTTTTCGAATTGGCCGTTAGGCAGCCATGTGTGCGAGTGCCACAGCGCGGATGAACGGAATCAGTAATTAAATGATTTTCCGGGTAGAGATCTATGAATGATGTCTACCCGGGTACGAGCGAACGAGTCTCTATAAATCGAAATAGCAATCTTTTGTGTTTTATAGACCGCAATTATGCGTGAAGATGTCCAGCCGAGGTTACAGTCCGGAGCATTGGGAGGGTTTACCGATATCTTCCTCATCAATTTACCAAACCATCTACCACCATCATGTGCTCGAACGGACGCGCGCTAGTTGACTACTAAGACGGCTCTGATTTCGTTCAATCAATTGTAACTTCAAAAGGATGAAATCGAAGTCCTAAAGTCAAAAGATACATAGATACAACACTTTATGGCAGGCACCCTTATCACACAAACACGAAACAGGACATGTTTGTTGCTGAAAGCCCACTGAACTTTGTATTCAAAACTATGCAACGGAACTCCACTAAAATGTACATTGTTTTCAGTCGTTGAAACGTATGATTCTACCTCAGATATCCTCCTTGTAGCCTCTTTCATGCTTAGATATGAAATACACCGAGGTACATCGCCCGACTTCGCCGCATCGGTAATACTTACCAGCAGTTGCTGTCACCGCCTCCGTCCGCAAGTCGATCAAACTGCTGACCACAAGCACCGACAGCAGAGCAATGCCGTCGATCTTGGCCATCATTGGCGCACTTTACATAGCCGGCTAACACTCGTGACACCTTTAACAGTAAACGCCAATAGGGGTTGAGCACAACGACAACAACAGGCTTTTAAATCTCAGCGACTTCTTAATCTTGAATCTTCTCCAGTTTTCTCTTCACAATTTGCCAATGCTAGAGTAGGCCGCCGTACAGCCGCACTTAAGCCATCAGCTGCGATGTATTATCAATCGATCGGCAGCAGCGGCGGAGGTGGCGGCGGCGGCGGCTGCTGCCTAATGGAGGAAAATCCGGCACCCCGTTATCCAATTCGTCAATATACGCTGTCAGTAGAGCAACTTCCGATGGTACAGTAACTACTGAGCGATTCCGTCGATGTTAAATGTTGACGGAGGGTCAGCCCGGAACAAGTTCACTTGAAATTCAATAGCAAGCACATCGCTGTGCAGACCGCCTGAAGCGTTTCGCGCGGTAGATACGACCACATCACAAGTTGACGTTCGTTTTGAAGCACGTTATGAGCGAGACATTGCGAGTAAGGGAGACAAGCACCTCTGGCGTTTCGTCGGCAAAGGCCGATGAAACTCACGCTCTGGCCACATACGATGCGGTTGCTGCTGTTACCGCTGCGCTCGACCTGCGGACAACGGGGTGCTTACCTGCAGCGCAAGGGGCAATAATAATTTGGTGGTTGCGGTTGACGCTGCCGGGCCGTCTCGTTGCGGAGGCGGCGGCGGCGGAGGCGGCGGCGATGGATGACGTTGATGTCGCTCGTGCTGCGGGCAACTAAGCCTGCTGGGCCGTAAGCACGCGCGTCAACAACAGAGAGTAACCGATGATTCGCTGTGGACGCTTGCTTGGCTCTCGTTCGTCGACATTCGTAGGGACGACACGGATTTGGAGAAACTGCAAGGCACCACTGCGATAGGACGGGGACGTTAGCAGGGGAGGGAAAATAAATCGATTGACAGGTGACTGAATGAACGTATGTGTCGATTCTTCTAGATGTGTTCGTCCGCGCGAACGCGCGCAATTTCGTAACGACTACGTGTATGATGTACGTATGTATGTGTGAACAAGTTCAAGGAAATAGTGTCCTCAGATTGACTTGGTGGAAATCGGGAGGCTTTCCAGTAAATTCGTGCGGAAAATAGGGCCATATCGAGAAGAATCAGGCCGGGAGAGAGAGAGAGAGAGACAGAGAGAGAGCTCACACCACAATAACTTGTGTGCACCGCGTGTTACATCGGTTGACACAAGCTATTGTGATGTGAGCCTACAGTCTCGTGTCACCATGTTAAATATGGAATCTTCCATCGTGCTAAGGTCGTTGCAAGCCTCATATAACTACCTATAGGTTGAGTGCTGAGGCCTGTCAGATAGGCCTAGCGCTGAGAGTCAGCTCTTTACGCTGTGAGAATATATGATTAAGACAATTCTAAAAGGGTTGAACAGGAACTTCGACCTCCCATCTGTCGCATGCTAGCGGAAACGAATGGCGGCGCGAATTTGCGTCTCTTGCTGCTTTGATACAAGGAGTTGCTGAGAACGTCCCCGGCCTCTTTCCGCTATCGTTGCCCCTCCCACCTGACTATGGACAACGCCGTCATCAGCTCCGGGTGCGGGGTCCAGCAGGGGGACCCGCCGGGCCCAGCCCTCTTCTGCCTGGCTCTCCGGTCCCTCGCTGCGTCCTTTCAGGTTCGCCTGCGGCTGTGGTACATGGATGACGGCACGTTGGCGGGCGATCCGGCGACCGTCGCCTCCGACGTCCAGCGAGTACTCGCCTACGAGGGTCCCAGCGGCCTAGCCCTCAACCCCGTGAAGTGAGAGGTCTTCTCTTTGGACCCACACCCCGAGCTCCGCCGGCGGCTCCCAAGGTGCCGTCTCACTCCGAGGTCGTCCCTTGAGCTCGTCCCTTGAGCCTCTTATGTCTTGCGGATGAGGCCGTCCGGCCACCGTTGCCTCGAGAGGACTGCCGTGATGCTCGACAGACTGCCCCTGTTGGCGGCTCACCAGGACTCCTCCTCCTTCGGTCCTGTTTTGCGGCGGCGCGCATGCAGCACCTGCTTAGGACAAGCCCGGCCGGCACTGAGGCTTCAACCACCCCCGGTTACGCGGTAGCGCGTGCTGAGCGGACCAAGCTATGGAAGTACGCCCCACTCCAGGCAACTCACCTTTTTTCCCCCTTGCTTTTGAGACCTTAGGCGGGCACGGACCCCTCACTGCGAACCTCCTCGAAGGGGTCCACCATAGGCTGATCCGCGCCACCTGGGACAAGCGCGCAGGATCTTTCCCTCTGCAACTTCTTTCCCTCGCTGTGAGACAGAGAGGCAATGCCATAGCCTTCCTCGGGACAATGTCGGCCTCGGCCCCGGTCCCCAAAATAATCCCTAGAACTAATTCCTAATTATTGTATGTTTGAATAAATCAGCTTTGCTCTACTATTTTCTATAATAGGGGAATTTCGGGCGTTATATACCTTGTGATCTTTCGGGAAGCAATCAACAAATAGAGGGCGTTGTTAGGTCCAGAACCTACACTTGGGGTCGACCTAACTATCAGGCGATATCCGAGAACGAGAGAGAGACTGCAAGAAACTTCTATGCTAAGCGACACGTTGGCATTGCATCTTATGAGATTAATAGCAATTCTGGATCAGAAAATTGGCCTAGGAATAAAGAAAACTTGGAAACATTCACTGACATTAAGATGCATAATCATCTTAAAGGTCACGATGTAAATCCTCATTAGTATGTAATACACGAATATGATTCGATACAATTAACTAATTACTACGTAATTAAATAGCGAGAATCGAGAGAATATTTAGATCGTAGTTTTGGTCATTTGTCTTCCTTCTATGTGATGCTAAAATGCCCATGCAGAGAGATGGCTAACTGGATACTTGTACCCTCGGAGTTGGCAGGTGCCATGACCGGGAGAAAATGCGTTTGCAGTTAAAACAGATCCTTGGTGAACTGTAAAGTGTTTTAACTCTAAACCTAGATTCAGGCCATTTGTGAATTCTGAATTCGCGAATTCCCGACCTCTCAGAGTTCGCCTTGGTGACACGTTTCTCGTTTGCTTGTTTAGCGATTTTCCGCATGGTCGAGTAATAATTAGTACAATAGGCTATTACATTAGGTTTTCGAGTAAAGCACTTTTCGCCAGCACATCAATAGTCAGTATTCATCTTTGGTTATCTACGAATGACGCTAACATGGAGGTCCGAAATAATATGAAAGTGTGCCTTGATATAAACTACCTTGGTCTTCTATGAGCGTCTGATATAAAAAAAACAACAACGAGTAAATAAATCTTTATATATCATAAACCACCTTGGATCTCTCTATTTCATACCACTGATTAAGGCTCTGGATATCGGAAGCCAGAAGCGGCAGGTTCGAGCCTCGCTGCGTGACATATAAGCGAGCTTAAGCATTGCGAAATTGCGGCTCCTTTAATAAACCAATAAACCTTTACCTTACTGACAAACTGCGAATACAGTTGAGTGATGAAATTTCACCGGGAGCGTCGACCAGAGAGGCGCCGTGGAAACTATCCCATCGCACCGCGCTGAACCTGTTCGAGATGAAGTAGACATCTTTGCCAAACCCGATCGAGTCAAGTCGGTGTTTCTAACGCTGACATCAGATCTACGCTGTTCGACGCTCAACAAACTCTTGTGTGTGTGTCCTCAGCGACATACCGCTAATTAATTGAATTCAAAAATCCAGGTTGGCTATTTTGAAAAGGTGGTCGACCTCACGTTAAGTTTCGACATTGACTCAGGTAGCTTTGATTTTTTTGCTGTTTGTCCTGCCGGGCCGGCGTTCGGAAACTAACGACCTCACTAGAACGGGAATACATTATTGTAATTTGAATACATGAATCTATCTATACCGAATCCTCCTGACCGCTGTGGCTGTGCACGTATCATTAATAAAGGACAGCCTCCAAGAGAGTTTGTCCTCGTCATACTCCTCGACGTACGCAATGCCTTCAACTCACTGAGCTGGCAGGTCATCATCGACGTCATGCGAGAGAAGAGGGTCTCCCCGTATCTGCAGAAGCTCATCGCTTCCTACCTCAACGGCCGGTCCGTTACCTACGGCGAATCTGAGTTTCCCATGACAGCCGGAGTACCCCAGGGATCTATCCTTGGGCCCACACTTTGGAACATGGCGTACAACGGCGTACTGGAGCTCGTCAACGCAGAGGGAGTCCAAACGCTGGCTTACGCGGATGATCTAGCCATCCTCGTGACAGCTCGCGAAGAGGACGAACTCGGCAGAAGGGCCCAAGCAGCCGTAGAGGAGGTCAACCGGTGGATGGAGGACCACGGCCTCCAACTAGCACCCGAAAAGAGCGAGGCGGTCTTGCTTATCGGGAGGAAGCGTTTCAGAGGGGAGGTCACCCTGTCCCTAAACGGTGTGCAGATTCAGGTAAAACAGTCTGCCCGCTATCTGGGCGTGACTGTTGACCGGGCCCTTAACGGCAATCCGCACATAGAAAAGGCGACCAGCAAGGCAGTAAAGGTTGCAAACAGCCTGGACAAAATCCTGCCCAGAACCCGCGGAGCATCAGAAGGCAAGCGTCGACTACTCGCGACAGTGGCAGAATCAACTGTGCTGTACGCGGCGCCCACGTGGGGCCTTAGGGCCATGAAGCTCAACAAGAACCAGCTCAAACTCCTGAAAGCCCAACGCAAGATTGCCATAAGAGTGGCCAGAGCTTACAAAACGTCTGAGACGAAGGCCGTGATTGCGATCGCGAGGCTAGTGCCATGGACGAGACTGATCGACGAAAAGATCAGATTCAAAGCGCACCCCACACTGGGAAAAGCAGAAGCCAGACTCCAGACGCTGCGCGACTGGCAACAGGAATGGACCAATCTCCCGGACACAGCCCCAGGCGCGTGGACTCGTCATCTCATCCCTGATCTGGTCAAGTGGTTCACCAGACCACACGGTGACACCACATACTACCTGACTCAGGTGCTGACGGGCCACGGATGCTTCCAAAAGTATCTGAAAAAGATAAATAAAGTCCCTGATCCCACATGCGTCATGTGCGACACGGGCGTTGTAGATGATGTAACACACACCATCTGCGACTGCCCAGCCCTCGCTGGCGCTCGGGAAGGATCGCCTGTACTCGCAGATGCTATGACGGTGCATGGCCTCATCGCCGCCATGCTGGAAGACGAGCAGGTGTGGGACCGGGGTTGCAGCCTGGTGGAAAGGATTCTCAAGAAGAAAAATGAGCTGGAGCTTCAACGTAGGGCGGCCCCCGTCATTGTACAACCCTCATAGGAGCATGAAGGAGACTCATCTCCACCTCCGCCGAAGTAATGCTCTCTGTGTTCCGGGGATGACTGGGGGATGGACATCACTGCTTTTAGTGGACCCAGCAATGGGCCACACTCTCGGGCGAAAACCATTTGAGTGAAGCTCGGGGTCAGTGCGTATGCATTTTACAGTGTGTTCCAAAAAAAAAAAAAAAAAAAGCCTCCAAGTAGCTCGACGTAAGATTTGATGGTGCTGTGTTTCACAATGGACCAACCACATTGGAACGACTACAAAAAGCTTAGAACCTCTTCTGCTACCCCCTATAGAGATTACATAACATATCGAATTCACAATTTGGACTGCTCATCGCCCACTTGAGACTGGACATTCGATGTCCCTTAGACGCGAAGTTCATTTTTTTGGGTAAAATAAATGGGTTTCAATGCTCACGTCCAGCCATGTCACTGCCGGTGGACTCGTCATAGACCCATCCCGTCAGCAAATCGCCAGGTGTCAACCAGCCAGCACACATGATTACAGGTAGTCATTTATTAGGTTAGTGACATCGCAATGTACCACGAGGGTTCTCTCTCATCCTTCCGGCCAATTATCACATGGCCCGTGGCGTAGCGCACTTGCTGTATATGCCTTAGAGGATAATTAACAGACACTGATAACTCAACGATCTACCTGCTGTACCCCTCAGTTGTACGATTGTATTAAATGAATCAAGATTTAGACGAGCGCCACTGGCAAAAAGTACATTTGCACCAGAGGCCACCTGAGGAAGAAATCGAACATTTTTTTTAACTACGTTTCTGTTGCGTCTGTTATTGTTGATCATCACCAGCAGACGTCAGTGCAGTTTGCACATCCAACCCCCGAATCTTCGAACGCGCGCAGCTGTCGCAGTGAAGTCGACATCGATTGTGCTGCCTTTTGATCTGCGATGGACCTACAATCGAAGTCACCCATAGGAGTGAGAGTCTAAGCACTGTCTGTTAACCTGAGAATAAAATTAGCTATTAATTTTCAATCCTATACGAACATGAGCGAAACGGGGATTTTCAGAAGCTGGCTTATTCGTAGCTCGAAAAACTTTCCGCTGTGAAATTTCCGACCTGGCAAACTTGCGGCGTATCTTGTCCGGCGTACTGTGTTAGCGTGCTCTGACTTTTTTTCTTATTTTTATTACTGAGAACCTCATGATTGAATTGCTTGCAACTGATGTGGCGATTAATAACCTCGGCAATTCCAGCGTTACCATATTATCATCGGATCGAACGATGAGCTATTTATGTATTTTGGTAAAACCTTAAGGCCTCGTGACGTAAGTTACCCGTGACTAGAAACCAGTATCATAGTGAAGTTATAGCAGTGTCTACTGGCAAATATGTTGCAAATCATAACATTCCGAAGGTGCGAGTAGTCCAGAATCCTAGAAATACATATGTAACTCTTAATTTGATTACAATGAGTAGTTGTTACATTTGGTCAGATTTCTATTCGTTACTCCAGTCCCGGTCAGTGCCCCAATCGTCAAAATCGGTTCTGGGTTTAGTCAGCAGGAGTTTGGCCACCCTTCTTCTCTGCATTGTTTCTCGTATATATGTGAACGTTGAGCAGTATATGTACACATATTCGAAATATTTACCGCGGAAGCCGAGACCAAGCCGTACAGCTGACATCGCCACAGGATGTGGATACATCTAAAAGGCGATATGTATATATATATATATAATAATATATATAATACGATCATATTCTCTCTTACGCTCCGGAACAATAGCGATATAGGCGTATTTATATGAAATCTAATACGGTCTAACACAATATGGATTTTTCCCGTTAATTTAGATGAATCCCGAAACAAGCGAGATCGACGTCGTCGTAAAGGAACTTGAGAATTTGAAGGAGACCGATTCGGTGGCGTTGATCGCCAACGATAATACCGAACTCCGAGTGCCCAAAGATTTCCTCTTGTGCTGCTCGCATTTTGAGATGTGTTTCAAGCAAAAGCCGAACCTAGTAGAGATGCACGTCGATGCCTCAAGACAAACGCTGCGTACCTATAAACACTATCTGGAAGGGATGCCCGCTCGTGACATCGACAATGTTTTCCATGTGATGAAGTTTGCTTGCTCGATCAAATGCAAGCACTTTGTCCGCTTCTGCGCTCATGCGGCGAAGGGGATCGAGATCCCTGTGAAGGCTGACGCAAACGACGTTCGCGAGGTGATCTGCCAGCTTTTGAAGTATATCCCCATTAGAACTGGCG
Source organism: Stratiolaelaps scimitus (assembly GCA_019614645.1). Lineage (NCBI taxonomy): Eukaryota > Metazoa > Arthropoda > Arachnida > Mesostigmata > Laelapidae > Stratiolaelaps > Stratiolaelaps scimitus. Next base: position 4,870,249 of record JABWDB010000014.1, on the reverse strand, counting down.
AACATTACGAGGCTCTATTGAAGACCCTGACAAATGTGCCGGATAGGAACGCGCTTATTGACGCGGTGATAGGTGTCCTTCAACAGGGTAATGCGCAGAGCAATGTATACATGAACACGCCCCTCAGTCTACCTCTGCTAATGAACGAAGTCACTGTCGCGCTCATGGATGATATCCAGGGCAATCCGATGACTGCGATACTTCTTGGCGACAGATGGGTGCCGAATAATATATTTGGGGAACGTTTCTGCCCCTTTGAGGAGCACGTGAAACACTTCCATCTGTGCTTCGGCCGGTATGTCGTCTACCAGACATTGGATAGATCCATCATGATGAAGTCTCTCGACTCGGACGCTCCGAAGCAGATGCTATTTCGCACCTCGAAATTCTTCAGGTCGCGATGCAATGAGCTGCATGTGATCGCCCGCAACGAGAAGAATCGCGTGGACACCCTGTTCAAGTGGGACCACGACGAAGAAGCGTTTATAGAACTGTTCGCCAACCCGAACTGGCAGCTGCGTACAGCCCACACCAATAGCAGTGGATTGACGATACTCGTATTGCGCGATGGGTCAGTAATGGAGTTCTCTGATAGTGATTGCATGCACGCCACAACCCGCTCGAATGAGATCGTTACCGATTACATTGATGGCTGGACCATGGAAGAGGATAACACGTACAGACAGTTAATTCGGGTTGACGGTAAAGACGTCCGCGTTTCGCTCAACGCACCTGCTCACATTGGCTACAATGTTATTGGCGTGAGTAAAGTTCGCGACGGAGCCTTCCAGACGATCGCTTATGCGGTGAATCCCAACGGATGCTTTACCCAGAGTTCAACCGCACTACACGGCAAAATTCGCACAATTAGTGATGTTGTTATCCTATAGGATATCACATATTTGACAGGGGCATTTCGGTCTACTGATGTCACATTTCGATCCTGTCGGAGATGACGCAATTGGCGAATACGACACAACATATTTAATGCTCAGAGTTGGCTGTGGTCGGCCGACTGGTTTGTAGCGGCCGCGCCTGCGTCCGTGCCTAATGACTGAGCGTAGCTCCAGCTTTTAGCGAGACTTCCAAGCTGTCCCTCAAACACTTTGACGAGTTTTCTCTTCTGACGCAACAACTATAAACCAAAGAAAAGAACAATAACTGAAAGCTCCATCGAGACGTAACCATCCTGTCATCTGATCTGATTAGCCGAATTGTACGATCTTGACGTCTTAAGAATGTCATCCTCGTATGATGTATACTCGTACCAAACGCATTTTAAAAATGTACATTATGCACGTGTGTGTGGTGGCACTCAATAAAGTTAACTCTTCTTAATTAAACGAGGCAGCCGTTATTAAAGCTTGCGGAATGAGTCGTCTGAACCGATGCGGAGAGGGGTTCAGTTTTACGAATATGTATATATTATACATTGTTGTCGTTCAATTTTACTCATCCGGTCGTGGTGAATTTCGCAGCAGCCCGTGGACTGCGAATATTCAGCATTACGATATAAATAATTGGTTGTGACCTATTCTATGTCGGGGTATTAATTATGATTGTGCGTCGTAAAATATACAGTAATTAGCAGGGCAGGACGAAACTACGGTGGCTTCAAGGCAATCGGGATTCGAGGAGGATTGAGCGGAATAAAGCAAATTATTTTTTACTCAAAAACATCACGTGAAAGGCCGCGCTAATGTTCACCGTATGAAGATTAGCACTACATTCACGTAAAACGGTGCACGTAAAACACTTGAATAAAAAAAAACACTAGCAGCAGTTTAATGATGGAATTTGTCTGAATTAAGAATACTTATGTGCTGTTCTTAGTCGAAGCGCACGTCGGAAAGTTAGCGGAAGATAATAAGCATGGGATATTATTTTGCTTATTCATAGGCATCATCATATATATATATATATATCTGTGATGATAATTCCTTGCTGTGTGTGTGTGTTCGTGCAAGCAATTATCATCAAGCAGAGCGCCCAACGAAGGGGATGTTAGTACATTCAGCCACATGTTAGCCCCGTGTCTCATGACCGTTTTGTCTCTCTGGGACGAGAGTTGCTTGGATCTCTTTGTGGAGGGCGTCGATCCAAAGCTCGCAGGAGTCTATGTCACTACACAGGAGCAAGGTCAAGTAAAAGTCAAGGTTTTATTGTTTGATTGATGGAACTGCAATTGTTACAACGCCCTAGTTCATCAAATGTCCCGTCGCGGGACTCGACACTGTGACCTCCGGCTATTTATAGCTGAGAAACTTTGCCGTCCTGTCCAACGCGCTGAAGTATTCCAGTATTGTTCAGAGCGTTGGGTTTGGCGCCAGCGAATTGGACTCATGGGGGACGACTGCTTCAACGAGATTCGCCACTAATGGGAGTGATGCGACATAACAGACATCTCCTAGCTGATAAACACACAGTATACCTTAACCCCCAAGAGCACACAAGATAGATATATAAAAAAAATATATATATATGTATATATATTTATATATGTATATGTTTTGTTTAAATTTCTCTCATTGTGTTCAGCACGTAGCATGTATGCCTGTGTTCCTTGTAGAGCCTGTACCAACGCTATGGGTAAGCCCTTGCATCCAGAGCACATCAGACAGTTGCTGCACGGCCCGTGCTAGTGTACACATAGAGCAAAAGTCGAATATGCGCGCGCTATTGTCACCAGTCGACAACAAGTTTATCCCCTAATCAAACAACATTGTCGCCACTTCTCATCGATCACATGAACAGTGCTGAGCGCGGTGTTTGGCCGATGCAGTGTTCTATAACAGTTATTTGGTGTCGTGTACTGATCGTGCAGCTCGAGAACGGCCCAGAAGATTGAAGCCATGAGCGTAGAACACCTAAACGCATTGTAAGTTTCTGGTAGAGAGGAGAGAATATGTGTGAACAGTGTAAATGAAGCATATGGTCTAGACATAGATAATGATAACACGCTTATGACATATCGAGCGAGGATAACAGTCTGTGTAATAGTAGTTATCTCTAAGCGTTTCCCATTCCGCAGGACCGTATTCTGTTGGATTTCAAAGTCAACCAATCGCGCTTGATCAATATACATGATAGTGCTTTACAAATCCCAATAGCATGGTGATATTGTGTCGAAAATAGGCTGTATTTTCCTAGGGTGTTGTCGGAGCCGAGCGGTCACATATTGAAGCACATGGAGCGCACAGAGTGAACGTGTTTAGCAATTGACACTCATGTAGCCGCCGGCTTCTAAATTAGCTGAAAATCAAAATTGCTGCAGTCCAATGCCCATTAGAAATACCTACCTGAAACGTCAAGCACCGACGACGATTAAGTTACGCTTAAGGAAATTCTCCCTAAACGAACCCACCTGCGAAGTGGTCTATCATTTGGGCGTCAAACCTTAGACATTGAAAATGAAACCCAAGCAGCACCGAGGTTTGATACTCCTTATAGCGTAGACCGCCGCACTAAGCAGCTAATTACGGATTTGAGTAGATCGAAAGAAGCGCAAATGTATTTCGATATGGAACATATGAGCTGATCTTCTATAAACTTGCTGACTTTAGCTGTTTTGGTACTTGTGGTAGGTACCATGCACGATGGACAGGAAGCGTTCTCTAGTCATAATTGACAGGTGGGTCGTTGATATACGCCATCACGTATTTTTGCTGGTGTTAATAACGTGTCGGTGATATTGACTTTTGTAGGCTGGCCAGGGGTGACGATGCGTTCAAACTTGGAGAGGACTTATTGACGCTGGTGGTGACCGAGATTGAGCGCGTCAAGGATGGGCTGTACGTAAATTCGGTGTTTGCTACTTAAAACAAATGTCAGAATATCATTTATCATCTGTGTCTTTGGGGCGATTGTTGAATACGTGACAGAAGTTATGAATAGCAATGAACTATAAAAATTAGAGTTCGATAACAAGAGATCATTGGTTGTGAAAATGACTGTCGAAAATAGAACAAATTCAATTCTTTTGCGTATTCCACTAACGACTCCTTGAAATGAAATTGCATACTGTCCGTGCGATCTTTTGCCACATGACATCATTTGACATCACTGATGGAGTCTCGAAATGAGAAGATCTTATATGAGCAATCAATCTCTCACTGAACAACCCTACATTTAGTCAATCTCAGTAACTCACAGCTGATGAATAGGAGATTAACAATGGGAAGGTATCCGAAAACACAAAACACACACCTAACATCTTATGTCTGCACTTGATGGTTCCAGGTCCACGGAGGAACTCCGCGAGCTAACAGCGGCCGTTGACAGCGCTAAAAGTGATCGATTAAGAGTTGAGAGGTCGATAACTAAAAGTTACGAAAATATCGCCCTTGCTGAGAGCCTCTCAGAACCAGGTATTGATGGGGGAGTTGGCTGGTTTTTGTCTAGCTATTAACAAGCCGTATCCATCTCTGCTTAAGGTCAGCAATTATGCATTCGATGTTCATTACTTCGTGGGCTGGTTGATAAGGACCCTTCTTCTCCGGGACGGATCGTCCATGTTTGCGCCATATTTGATCGTATTTACTAGTCGGCAACTAATCGTTGTCCCATGGACCCATGCGGTGCAGGTAGTCCTCGACTAACTCACGGCGGCTCTTACCAAATTAATTATTGTACTTGAATTTTAATTAGTCGATTAATAATTGTAATTGAATTCTAGTTAGTCGACTAATAATTGTAATTGAATTCTAGTTAGTCGACTAATAATTGTAATTGAATTTTAATTTGTGGATTAATAATTGTAACTGAATTTTAATTACTGTATTAACAATTGTGTTCGACTTTGCGGGTGAATATACTTAGTTTATCTGCAAACATGGCTGGATATTTGCGCCAGACCTGGAGTCTTTGCGATTACTATTTACGGTGCACTCAAATCGACGTCGGAGCTCAGAAGTTCCAATGCCACAATAATCATAATAATTAACAATAATAAACAGTTTTTGGGCTGGGAAATTAACAACAGATCAATGTCCACCTGTTCGGCGACTTCGTACGTCGCCACATACATCCGCCGCATCATCTATTCAGGTTACATACGACGAACTGCAGATTTCGGTTGGTCTATATTACAAACGATGAGATGCTACGTGATGACGGTACGCTCGTCAGTCCAACCGGGTTCAGCAGAAGGGGGCTGGCAGTATCACCGGGTAACGAATCAATCTCGGCCAATTTTTACTTCAGAGCCGATTTCGAAAGCTGGCGCTTGCAATGTTCATCGAGTACATTGTGTACTCAATGAGTTACACATCGTAATGCTTTATAACACGTGACAAGTAATGTCTCATTTTCTCAACTCAGAACTGCAAATCATGCGATGATCCGTACAATGTTTTAAGAGACGTCGATCAGAGTTCAAATTAAGGCGATATCTGCATTCAATAGTGGTATGTAACGACACGTGGTGTAGTGAGTTTTACAGCTGGCGACGATGATGATGATGCTATATCACATATTCCGACAGTTACCTAAGCAAATGCGTCAGTGATAGTAGACGCGAATACAAAACGAACCTGCGCAATGAGCCTCCATCGTTCGGCCATAAGATGTGCAATGTAAAGTGCATGAATTCGTGCGGAAGTCGAGCTTGCATCGTATGGAACAACGTTAATGGGCTTGATAGGAGGACAATATGGAGAAGAGAACCGGACCACCGGGAAGCGACAAGTGGGAGGTCGATGCAAATACAATTCAAATATTGCACGGATAGGATTGAAAACGATGGTTAACTATCAGTCAATATGTGTGGATATGTGTCAATATGGCTGTGCATGGCGCCGACGGCGACACAGACCTTGAAGGGAGGCAGACAAACTATCTGCGGCAGATGAACTATCGCAGATGAGATGTTTCCTGGAAATGACCAGGGACGATTTCGGATGCAGCCAACTACACTATGCTCAAGATTTAGGAGCGTCAGGCAGACCATTTGCGGCGCAGGATAGACACGAAGGTTCTCATGGCTAAGTATCAGTAATTAATAAATCAATCAATTAATCAGGCGAACGTGAGGCACAATGTGAATAGTGGCACGCATACCAAACGGAAAATGTTCGTATGAGACCCTTTCATCGATGCAGGTATCGATTGATATGGCTTGACATTTACAGATTTCAATTATTTTATCGCTGTACCCTGCAACGCTTAACATTGTGCGTATATATGTGTATGTGTGTGTGTGTGTGCGAATCATCTTTAGATTTTAACGGGGTGCGCCGGGAAATCACCAATCTTCAGAGGAAATTCAAGTGAGGCTGAGTATTTACCTTCGAACACACGTTCTAGTTCAAATTTACTAGAAACGCTAGCGCTACTTTTTGTTATCATTATCATTATAGCCGGTTAGGGCCGTTGGACAACAGCGGATGCAAATCGGATGTGTACCGCGTTTACCTGTTTCAGACACCAGAAGCTCTTCATTAATCGACTCAACTCGTGGGTCAATGAAAGAGACGACGCTGTCAAGCAGAGATTAAAGGATCTGTACACACAAGTGGAAGAGCAGGCCCTCTTCGAAGAGTGAGTAACACTCGAAAGGGTTTCGTATTGGTCTGAGCTGGTGCTTCTTTTTGTTGGTCTTTTGTCAAACCTTGAGACCATTGCTCGACTTCGACACGTTATCAGTACCAGTTTGTCATATGCCTGCAATAGGACTATATTGGAACAAAAACGTCATTTTGTCGTTGCGACACGTAATCGATTTGAAAACATTGCCGATACCAGGTTCGAAGTTTGCTAAGTTCTTTGGCCAAGACTTGTCCAAAGCGGCACACCATGACACTCACATGCATATGCCTCGTAGAACACCTTCATGTGAGCTAGTCTAGATCTGTTTTCTAGACATTCGCTCTGCAGGATCGGATAGCGGTTGACACTATGTGATATCTCACTATTGTCGTTTACTTCCTACTGCAGAGAAGTCCTCGATGAGATCGAGGCGTTGCGCGCCAACGATATCCAACGCCTGCGCTCGATGGCGGCCAGCAGCGATCCGGCTAACGCCTCCGTGGCAGATGTTAACACTGCGTTCAGAGATGATACGGTGTTGTCAACCCCACCATCACGGTACTATTCAGCGGACAGTTCGATAAACCAGCCTTGTCCCGTCAACAACATCATTGGCGTTCAACAAGCGGCCACAGAAAGCGATCATCGGGCAGTGATACAAATCGTAGTTGAGGACCCAAGTGGCGGTTCGATGACGGAGTTAGTTGATGAAGCACAGGCCGACGACGTTGTCGGCAAGAAGCATCTACTGATTCCATCGACGGAAGCGGGAGATCACTCGGTAGAAAGCGGGGTCTCGCTAACGTCCGCCTGTGAAGAGCTGCCGGACCAGGGACATGAGGCAACTGTTCAGTGAACGCATCGCGGTCTCTGGGAACGCGAAAAAAATCAAGCAAACGCCACGTTTCTCTGTTATGGGTTTGACACTGCATGCAAATGTTTCTGGGTCCCTATAGTTTCATTGAAATGTAGGGTACATTTGTATGGAAATCTTTGGGAACGAACGGTTTTGATTAAATGTCGAAATTATTTCAATTTTGGATGGTCATTCGTAATTTGCAATTTCATTGGTATAAAAAAAAGCCGACATGTTTCGTAATCTAGCTTAACTTATGTCTGATCACTGTTGTTGGCTCGAAGTGTATTCCTGGGAGAATTTCTTGAGTTTCCCATAATATATTCAGGTTCCTCTGGCGACCTGCGTAATGCGAAGGACGTCAACCACAAACCTATATATATATAAGCTGAGACATGTATCCTTTAACTTGGAAAGGTAGTTCACTATTGGTCTCACAACACTCGAAATATACCGAGTTGATTATTGAGAAGTGCGCAGTGTGTGCCAACGACCGCCAAAACCAGAACGGCTGCGTTCAGAATATTATGAAAGTGATAACAACCTGTTGGACGACATCCCAAAAATTCGCTCTTTATTACTAAAACTCACCGAGAAGAAGTGATTAAGTGGTGTTACATTTGATGACATGCACAAGTCTATTTCAATAATATTAAAATTTGCCGGCATAATATCAGCTACGTATCTAACTGGGTAGGCTTGCAATATGATTTAAGAAATATGGTTTAACAGTGCTGTCTTATAGTTCGGGGCCAACATGCTGATGGCCCTTTCTTATAGAGCATGGTGCGAAATATCGCATGGTTATAGTGGTGTTCAATTGTCTCTGAAGTTTTTATAACCGCGGATTATATGAGGTATTAAGGACCTTTGCCGAAGTGATAAAATAGCGAGGAAACAACATGTGGTTGCATTGGCCCCAGCGTTGAGGAACGATGTATCTCCCTTCTTTTTCTTCGAAAATGCGTATACTTCCGCGTAGAAGCTTAGTCCAGTAACGTGTAGATTACCCCAGTCATCAAGCAGTAATCACCTAACAAGACCACCTATAACAACGGGAACCATCCTGTTACTGGTTGACTTCATCGTCAAGATGTGTCGTATGTGTCTCCACGTCTGCCTATTTGATAGCTCGTAGAAATGCTATGTAGGATAAACAAGCACACAGTGCGTTAATGGTAAATAGCATAACAGCGAATATTTCTTCATAATTACACAAAGTGGCCTGTAGACCTTCGCTTTCCCATAAAACTTCTTTGTGCATGACAGAGCATTTGCACTTGCATACTCCTTAAATTAATTCGAAGAATTGCACGTAAGATTGTTGAATTTCGGTTACATCTTTCTTTGTGGTTGCTTTGTGACAATAAATTAATGGTCGCAGCCATCATACGTGGTGGATTGTGAAGGACAGTGCAGGTGAAATTGTGAACAAAACCTTCCTCACTTTCTCCAGTCTCGACTTTTCGAGACTACGATAGCTTTCAAGGGCTTTACGCGGTGATTCGCCGATAACGAACATCGAGCGCCAAGCACTTGATCGTACAGCACAGATCTCAGGCAGAGAATCTCATCTAACCTTATTGCCATGTATATTCGCATACTTTCGAAGAGGGATCGAGATCAGAACACAGTCGTCTCACGTTGCTCATATTTCAGAGAACAACGACATCGCTGAGACAGAACACCTTTCCATGTATCGGACTTGAATGGAAAGAGAAATTTGAGCTCTCAGACTTCTCGTAGATGACCGACTCGTACATGCCTTCCCCGAGTTTTCTAGTTCCCACGATGCTGAAGCCGATTTGGGCTGGTATCTCAAGAGTTGCGTTTTCGGATTGCTCATCGACGCTAATAGTTTTGCTAAATGCACCGCTTCCATCCATGGTCCAGCCGTCGATGGCGTCAGCGACACCTGCCTCGTACGGTTCGTATTCAGGATAGATGCAGCTATCATCCGAGAACTTCAGCACCGAGCCAGTGCTAAGTACCACGATGAGCCGGCCATTCGCATTTCGATGCGCTGTGCGAAGTTTGAATTTCCCGCTGGAGAACTTCTGGACGAAATCAAGCTTGTCTTGATCCCACTCGTAAAGGATATCTCGGCCAGTTTCCTCATCCTGGCGAATCAGATGAAGCTGATTGCATCGCGATCGGAAAAATTTCGAGGTGTGGTACAGACGCTCGTCAGGAGCATTCGTCACAAGGTTCTTCAGCATGACTGAGCCGTCCAATGTCTGGTATAGAACGTACTTGTTGAAGCATAAATGGAAGTTCTTGACGCGAGCATTAACTGGACAAAAGTCCGGGCCGAATATGTTCGATGACACCCATTTGCGATCTACAAGAATCGCCGTCATCGGGTGGCCCTGTATATCCTTCATAAACGCGACAGTAATGCGTTTCTGAAACAGTGGCAGGGGTAGAGGGACATTGTCATATACCGGCTCGTACGCCAGGACATCCGCTATAGCCTGGACTAGCTGGCTGTCGCCGCTGTCGCCGCTGTGGGTCAAGGTCTTCAACACTTCCTCGTACTGTTCAGACGTTCTTACAGGAAGGAATTTTACCAGTTGTTGGAGAACAGCAACACTCACGCCTGGTTGAGATCCGGCCGGAATGCTGACACCCTTTGCGGCATGGGCACAGTAGCGGGCGAATTTCACACATTTGATAGAACATGCGAATGCCATCGGCTCGAAGATATCGCCAACATCGTCGATCGTCTCGTTCTCGAGGTATGCCTTGAAGATCCGCAGTGACAACGACGAGGCCTCGATTGTCATCTGCGTTAGGCCCTGATATTGGTTGAAATGATTTTCAAAATAGGAGCAGCTTAATAAAGGCGCTAGGGGAACCTCAAACCTCGTCGTGTCATTGGAGATAAGGGAAAACGTGTTATTTCGCGCCAACTCCTCGAGTTTGTCGATCACCACCGTAATCTCCTTTGAGTTCATCTGAAATAGCAACGAGAAACTGTTTGAATCGGACAACCGTACAAATAGAAAGTGTTTTATTCAAACATCCAGTAGTTATTATGAATTATTTCTAGGGATTTCAGACAGCCTGCTCATAATTTCGAGATTGTGCTCCTCGTTTGAGTTTAATTCGACACCGTCATTGGATGGAGTGAGTGCACAGCGTGATCTTAGGCATCTCGGGCATCGCCAGAAAGGTGAACTATTCTAGGTAAACAAATGAACTCGATAAATGAACCCCTATCCGTCTGGAAGGATGTGAATTGAGAACGAAAAAAAAACAAACTATCATTAATATTATTACAAAATAATTAATTTTATTCAGATTGCCGACTCACTGTCTGAGTTCAGTCGGCCTTCATGTACCTAGAATGTCTGTGGAAATCCAATGGCAATAGATGAATCATTGTGGTGACATTTGTATTTCAGCTCTCGAATAAGCTAACGACACTTTGAAAACGTTATAATATGAATGTTACTTGGATTTTTGATCCAAAGATCGAATCCATGGACTTTAACTATTCTCATTTGACTAACTTTCGATGCAACTGCAAACAATGGTACCCGCCATGTGATTCGTTTGATGTTGATCTTGTCTCTTTCCATATGTATCGTTCGCAAAAATTTTGTATCATATAAATCGTTTTGAGATATATATATATATATATATATATATCAGCTCCCTGACCCAACTTGAGAGCGATTCTACTAGAATAGTGTTCATTATCATTATTAGTATTAACGCATCGAAGTGACAAGATTCACTTACAAAATCGTTTGTGTTCAAGCACGCTCATATGTGAAACGCTTCATTTTTCAACAATCCCTAGTTGGTGCTCTAGGCAAAACACGTACATTTTTAGGGCAACGTTGAAACGCCTTAGAAGCGAGAGTTCTAAAAACAAACAAAAACAGTTCCGATTGCTTGGGTAACACACTCCGCAGGGGTATCCCGTTGTGGTCAAATCCAACAAGAAACTTCTCGTACACAGTACTGTTTTACTTGAAAACATTTCATGACGATCCATTCAATATTAGAAGGTAACGCCACATAGTAAGGGTTTCCAAGGGCATAGCCGTTCTATGTGGCTCACTTACGATTGGTCGCCGTGTGATGGCCGCATGGATCTGAGACAACGAAACGATTTGAGCCGGTACGAATGTTGCCTTTGAACAGAATAGTTGTTCTCAATGGAAACAACCCAAACGAGCAGCTGATAGTTCGCGAGAGCAACAGCAGGCGCGCTTCGTCTGCTGTCACCTCACGGGTGCCAATTCTAAACGCTAGTCTTCAGAATCGTAGGCGCATACTTGCTTACTAGAGCAGGCCTTGCCTTACATTGTACTGTGATCAGAGCGGTTATTTTTTCACGAGGGTACGAATTTCAACCATGGATGTTTGGGTCAGGGTACTTGGAGTAATGTCGGGCCGATTTGAAAGGGAGAGACCTTGTGGACGATCGTTTGATCAAAGCTCAATTTTGTGTGGGTCCGACAATAATGAAGATATTCTAATGTCTTCATTGAACATACAGTGATTATGGAATGGAACGCGCATGCGATGACCTAAATAAGCTGTATATGGAACAGGCTAATTTCATTTTATAGACATCGCACATACTACGAGAGAACCCAGAGAAAGGTCGGTTCCAGACACTTTCTAGACCTCCTTCATTTGATTAACTAGGTAGTCTGTTCTATAGCATCGTTCGGTTGAACAAATATCGTCTGTAGTATAACTTATAAAACTGAGTCTTATAAACTTATAGAACTGGTGTATAGTCTGATTATACGTCAAATGTCAGAATTAACTTCCAGTTGGGTGACAGCAGAATTTTGTTGATAGATCCACTTCGGCAAAATCTCCAGGCAGTTGTTATGCGCCAGATCAACACGTGATAACGAGTGGTTTGCGCGCCGTAGCTGCCCCAAGGCACACAAAGTTCGCTACTCAGACAATGAAATAACAGAGGGCAGAACAATGTTATCATGACTCTGTGAACACCTCGACAGCAGAAGTCGTAAAAATTGGTCTGTGAGGTTCTCATGGAGGTGAATAGCCTATTATTAGACAAATTCTGTCCACTCTCCTTTACGGTAGAACTACGTCATGTACCCGCTTATCAAGAGACCCTAGTTGTTAGCATACGTTAGTACCCAAATGGGGAATCATATAGTGAGAGCGTTCAGGCCATCAAGTGAGCCTTTGTCAAATACATTCATCAGGAAAATGAGACACATTGCGAACCTCACTAACTACGTTAGCGAAAACTATCGTAAATGACGTGGCAGCGAGCGGCTGGCAGATCCGGCCGTATTCGATATTGGCATCGATCATACTTCGTTCATCGAATATTGCTCCCCGCCAGACCGAACCAATTTTCCCATCGAATCATTATCTGCTTGATGGGACAACTCGATGTGTGAACACATCAACCCACCCTCTTGGACTCCCTCTCTACTGGCAAATATGATACCAACGGTCAAATCGAATAAATCAACCATTATCTCTTGAAGGAAATCTTTGCTGGATGTTGCCCGGCTGGCTCGTCACAACCAAATCGCTATGTGAACGTGAACGCGGATGTGAACGCGGCGGTTTACAAGATACACCTCGCGAATGTGTTGCTCGCTCGTTCTCAGCTGCTATTGTGCGAAACTCGTTCTGGATTTGTGTAGCTGCACACGGCGACCTGTGGTGCGCTCCGAAACAGAGTATATACGTGATGGATGGTGCTATTCTCAGCGTCATAATCTTGCATTGACGGTAACAGCTCGTTGTTGCTTGTTATGGGTAAGCATAATTGTTTATACGCAACATCGCCGAAATATGTGTTGTGCTTGCATCATGGAGCGTCGACATCGAAGACGTAAACCTACGAACAATGACGTTGTCATTCTCCACAGCTCGGGGCGTTGCTTTTCACAAAACAATTCGATAATGCGAAATGAATATATGACGATCGAACTCGGAATTTCCTATGTTTGTCGATGAGGTGTTGTGCACGTCCACCTCTGCGAGTCATTGTTTTCAATCAAACGATTCTTTGCAATCAGTCATAGTCGATTTGTGTTGCTACGGTTTCCCTTAGCCGAAACATTGTTTACATTGGACAGCTGAGCCGAAATGGTGTTGTGTTAGGCGCAGCACGCTGAAAAAGTCCTGCGAGTTTTGGCTTCGTGATAATCAACAGCAGCACGTCTCTGGCGTTTCCCAGCCCACGCATGTGTTCGAGTCAATGTCCTCACTGTATGGACATATTCATTTGAATCCTCGGAATATGCTAAATATGCAAGAAATAGTTAGCGATTCTCCCGAGCCGTTCGTGTAGATCTCGGATGAAGAGACTACGGTCGGTGATTTCAAATTGTTTTAAAAACACAATCATGAATACCCTTCTAGCCTCAATCTGACCAAATCAATCTGGTGACGTTTACATTGCTAGATGGCCTGCTCCTCCGAAGATACACCACCCGCGAAGCGGCGACGACTGAAGGAAAGCACAATGTCCATCACACTTCTGACCTCTGATGGTTCAAAGCGCGAATTGTCAAAGGCAGTGCTCAGACGGTGCGCGCACTTCGAGAATCTCTTCAACGAGGAGCCGCACCTAAGCACACTAACTGTAGCGGCAAGCTCAAGTTCGCTGTCGATATTCCAGGCGTTCCTCGACGACAGGGAGTGCTTCAGGATCTGTGACGTTTTCGACGTCATGTCATTTGCTTGCGCCGTCAAGTATGAGGAGTTCGCTCGATATTGTGCCCAGGCTGCAACCGGCATTTGTAGGCCTTGCGGGGAAATCACTGTGGCATCCTGTTGTGCCGTCTTTACCGAGCTCGCGAGGCTGCTCCCCGCGAGGACATACGATGTGTACAAGCGCGAGCTACACAGCTACTCGGGTCACGATAGCGCCATCCTCAACGAAATATTGCACAGTATAGCAAGTGTTCTCCAGCTGACCGAACACACGCGGGTCTACGAACCTCTCCCAGTATCGCTGTTCGCTCAGAAGGTCACCGTCGCCCTTATGGACGATATTCAAAGCAGAGGAATTGTGGCAGTTCTGCATTGTGGTGGCAAATGGGTACCAGTGAATATGTTTGGTAAGAATTTCGACCCGTTCGAGGCCCACGTCAAGAACTTTCATCTGTGTCTCAACCGCTATGTGGTCTACGAAACCTCGAGCGGTTCAGTTATGAAGAAAGATCTCCAATCAGGGGGACGTGCAGAAATGCTCTATGCCAGTTGCAAATTTTTCAAATCGCGACTCAATCAGCTGTTCATGATCCGTGAGGATGAGGCCAGCGGCCGCGATGTCGTCTACGAGTGGGACCAGCTAACTTCAAGGTTCGTTCAACGTTTTTCGAACGCTACCTGGAAAATCAAATCTGCTCTCCGAGATATTAGTGGCAGATTGGTGTTAATCCACGACACCGGGAAGATAATCATATTTTCTGACGACGACTGTGAGAACGCCATCGTATCGTCCACCTACTGCGTCGGAGACGGATTGTTTAGTGTGAATCTTAGCTATGACGACAGCGGAGATTACTACAATACCGAAGAGCTCTCTCATGTAGGCTACACGGTACTATCGATCATCGAAGTGTTTGAAGGTGGCTACCAAACGATACAGCACACGCTCAACCCAGATCGCACGCTGTCCACGCGTGAGCAGTCCGATTTGTTAGACGGAGATTTTGGTCGACGCTTAGCAAGACCGCTGCATGGTGCTATACATTGCACGAGTGACGTTCTCCTCGTGTAGAATGAATATGATACAGCTGGTGGTGGTGGCGAAGGTGACGGGGGAGCCTTTGTTGTTGAGCTGCCCAATTCCGGGTTGTCATTTCAGTGCTATAAACCTAAAACTATCATTAAATTACCAGATATTGATAATAACTTGTTGATTTTAGAGAATAGTAGAAGTCAGGAGACTGCTATTTGTTATTATGGATGCATACAGTGTATACTTGCTAAGTCCACGTTATATTTATATATATATATATATATATATATATAGCCTAAGTTGTATTCCAAATAAAGTTGTACTAGGTCTGCCACTGAAGTGGAGAATGGAAGTTTTTCGCAGATAATCGTACTTTAAATAGTGTTAGATACCTTCAAATTTCTGAAAATACATCACCTGCGCTAAAATGTATCAATAAATAAGGGCCCTACACAGCTTCACATATCCAAAGTGTCACCTTGACCTCCACTGCGAGTCGATGATGTGAACCTCCTCCGCCTGGCGCTCAGTTGGCACGGATTTCCCCGACGATTACGATAAAATCCAAGAGCGCGACAGGTAGAGCAGTTAAGGCCGCCACTCCGAGCAAGAGCAGTGCCGTAGACCAATATATAATACTATGTATCGCACGACACTTTTTACGATTCGGTAAAATCGGCGCGTTAAAATGCACATATGTCACCGTCACACACGTCTACAGGATGGGTAGCATTTTTATTGTTGGCCTCCCTTGTATGTGATCTTCGAAGGAGGCACGTAGGTGTACGGGTTCGATCCCCACCGTTGTACATTTGCATTTTCAAGGGGTTGTCCGTCTTATGAAGCAATGCTGAAAGCAGTACCATGGACGTTACATGTTGGCTGTGAGTCAGCCAGGAACATTCATTATTTATATCTGATCTTCTATGATATATTGAGACTCAAAGGGCGGCTGCATGAAACGAGCAGATTATTGGATACCAGTGACATTAGCGGCAAAAGATAAACCGGTTTGCGAGCTTATACTTTATCTTAATCTTCATGCAAAATACGTGCCTACTTCATTGGTGATTGCTGCTAATCTCATGTGTGTGTTTTATTATGGAAGGAATACCTCGATCTAATCACGATTTCCATTGCTTAAATATGCAATTAAAAATATTTCCAATGCTTATTCGACACACGATTCAGTCATTTGCTGGCCAACACGATGAACCGGAGCGGAACATCACTGGTCAATGGCGTCGCGAGATGGCGCCAAGTTCAACCGTATTCGACGTTCACACAAAGCAATTACACTCTCGTCCCCGCCCCCCCCCTCTCTCTCTACACGGAAAACGTGTAGAGAGATGACGAGGGATCATGTCGCCGTA
Source organism: Stratiolaelaps scimitus (assembly GCA_019614645.1). Classification (NCBI taxonomy): domain Eukaryota; kingdom Metazoa; phylum Arthropoda; class Arachnida; order Mesostigmata; family Laelapidae; genus Stratiolaelaps; species Stratiolaelaps scimitus. The sequence continues at coordinate 4,853,787 of JABWDB010000014.1, read as the reverse complement.
GCGTGATCAATGCCCATGCACGTCAAGTTGTTGTCGAGTTATCATCGTGCCTCTGTTTAGGTCAACCCGAAGATGACGAGCCAGTCGAGCGCAGCAACTACATTAACAGTTCTTTGAACGAGAGACGAAAGGTGCCACAGGTTTTATCACAGATTTTATCGTCAATTTGTAATGGAAAATTAGTCAGAGCGGTAGCAAGTTGCCTGTTTTGTTAAGCGGATGGTGGGCTGTATGCCTGTATCTGATTGTGTGTGTGTGTGTGTGTACTTGTTAATTTTGCCAGCGACAAATCGCCATAGCCGACACAAGTGGATACCCTGTACTTGCCGCCCAAAGCCAGTATGACTTCGCGTCCGAATAGGGCTAATGTCAGACTGACAACGATCGAATGGTGAAAGTATTGAAAAGACACGACAATATTGTCTGGTAGTGAATGGGTGGGAAGGATGTAATGTATATTTCAGTAGATTTCCTGCCTCTTAAGGCCCAGGGTGCAATGGTGGTGATCGAACCCGTGCACCTACGTTCGTCTCCTCCGATTGCAGGGCGCACCAACAGACTACCTATAAGACAGGTCGCCATATCTCGTTATTGTTTAAGCTGAGCATCTTCAATTCGACGGGCTCGATATCCATGCCGCCTTGCAAAGGGTTCATCATATGTCAAACATGCTTAGGCGCATTTAGCGCTCGCATGGTTACGTAAGCGATTCCGTTTACGAGACTGAAAGTATACGTAAGAAGCGATCCACGAATGATCTGTGGACGCTCAGAGGAGAGACGCGCGTATGCAATCGCCAGGAAATAGAAGTCCCCATTGTGTGGTCGCCTATCAGAATGGGTGGTGCCATCGAGCGTTGAAACGGATAATCTGGTTGGAGTTTGCCTCCTCCAGATATATAATAGGCACTTATATGGATATATAAATAAATATGTGGCAATGCTACTCCTGCCATAAAGAGGCTGCTGACTGACAGCGAGGTGAATGCATGCTAAGCAGCACCCCCGAACCGGCCCCTCCGAAAATCATGGTAACCCTACGTGAGCTTACCGCTCTCAAAATATCATGTGCTTAAGTGCTAATCAGGTTATTTGCAATCGTAAGCTTAATAGCTAGAATAGGATGGAATCGAATTTGTGAAGCAATTGTTGTTGATCTTGACAGGGTATTTCATCCATTAACTTACTCGGCGTCAAACTACACGATTGAATCTCAATGTTGAGGTCAAACAGTTGGTTAGAACGTCTTTAGTACGATCGGCTCGCATAATTACCGTACTGAGCGAGCTAGTGTTTTGTTCTAACACAAAGGTCGAAGGTAGATCGAAGTGTATGTTTGAATACATTCGCGATTCATAAAATGTAGCCTGCAATTACATAGCCTGGTGTTTGAGTGTTGTTTAATCGTAGATCGATTTTTCTAAATTGGACTGTTTTTTAAGCTGAATACTTTTTGTAGCTGGAAAGTGCACTTCAAATTGCGCCGACCATAGACATCGTCGAGCCCGGTCGCGTAGTGCGTGCGCCTTGCAATCGGGGGAGGCACTGAGGTGCACGGGTTCAATCCCCACCGTTATACCATCGCAATTTAGAGGGGGTCCGTCTTACAAAGCAATGCCGAGAGCTGTTCTGTGGACGTTATATGTTTAAGGCTGCTAAATGATCGACGCACGAGCCCATCCATCAGACATGCAGAACAACAATCACCTTGGTTTAGCCAAAAAAACGCTTGGAATGGTATATATATATATATATATATATATATATATATATATAACAATGAGAAGAAACAATACGCCCTTCTATTTCTGTTACGAATTTCCAGATGTTCGGCAGCGCCCGTCGCGAGTTTTGGCATCGCGGGATCTCAGCGGACGATTTCGTGCTGATCGACAATCGTGGTCAGCGCCATGGGATCTCGAAGACGATCCTCCGAAAGAGCACCTTCTTCGCAAACCTATTCTTAAAAGCGCCGAACGTCACAGAATGGGCCACGAAGGCGTCCGCAGAATCGATATACGAATTCGAGTTGTACCTGAGAGACGAGAATCCGCGCAGTTATCCTAATGACACCTTCGATGCGATGGTGTTCGCGCGTAGCATCGACAACAAGAACTTCGCTCAGTGGTGCGCGAGACGAGCAGCAGACATCACTATACCGGAGTCGGCCAGTCGAAAATTAATCTGCTCCGTGATTACAGAGTTCATAACGGCGCTACCCGCGAGGACGTTTGAGCACTACCGACCACTGTTGGCTCAATGCGTTGACGTTGATGTGAGGAGATCCCTCCGTGACGGTATAATAGCTGCTCTCGCGAAGCAAGCTCGCGTCTACAAACCACTTCGGCTACCGCTGACAGAGATTGAGGCCGTGGTTGGCCTTTTGAACGATATTGACGGCAATCCCATGGTGGCAGTGCTCAGGTCTGCCAAATGGATCAAAGTTGATATTTTTGGCCCCACATTTTGTCCTTTCAAGGCGGGCGTCCGGAGATTCCATCTTCGCTTTAACGAGTACGTCGTGTACGAAACATCGGATGGTCTCGTGATGAAGAAAGATCTTTTCGTGGACAAGCCAGCGGAACTTCTCCTGGCTAACTGCTGCCACTTCGAGTCGCGTGTCAATAGCCTTGTGGTCATTCATCGAGACAGACCTAATCGAATGGACGTCGTCTACGAGTGGAGCCACAAAACAGTCCGCTTCGTGGCCAGATTAACCTATCCAATTCTGAGTCTCGTCACCGCGAGCAAGATTGACGAATACTTGATGGTGACACTCACCGATGGTAAGCTCATCTACCTGCTCGACGATGGATACCAGGAAAATCCTGCCAAGGTCAAGCGGTGGCAGCGCCTAACAGAGGGCCCCCTCTACCACGTGTTCGGGGGAAAAAAGAGTACTGTATCATTTTGCCATATCGGCTACACCCTGCTAGAAATCAAACAAATCGATGAGACATCTTATCAGACACTCGAATACACGGAAATCACGCCCGCTAACTGCGGCTATGCTGCGAGCCACCGTCATGGACGAGTCATAACGACCAGTGACGTGCTACTCGTGTAGAAGGCACTCAGGAACCTCGTCAGCCATTGGCTGGGTTCTGAATTTTAAGCGAAACCCAATTCAGCTGTGACGCTGACCGATACCTTATAATTGCATCATCGAGACGAAATCGATTCTGAAAAATGACGATATTTTCTTCGTATCATGGCAGGGCCGTGACGTTTCTACTTTTTAACGTTTAAATAAAGAATGATTAAGTTCAATCAATGCATACTGAAACAGTTGTATTTCGAATAACCTGAGCACACGTTTCTGCCTACGTTTGCTGGGAGAACATTGGGGCAATCCTAGTCTAATTGAGAGGCGGTGAAGGCGAGTGCACCGAGATACAGCAACGTGTTGGGCATATGTAGATGAGACGACGTTAATCAGTTAATTAGTCAGTGAATTACGTGGATTTGATAGATTCAAACGAAAAATATCTAGCAAAATATAGAATAGCGACCCGATATTACAGAGTTCAAGGCCTTTGTGAAACGTGTGTTGCATGCATTGGTTATCGATGAGGTCATCAATGGTCGTCCACGATGCATAATACAATCGTAGTACTAACAATAATAATAACAATGATCATAATCACAGCCTGTCCCCAACTACGTCACAAATTATTGAGTATATCTCAGACACGAAATAAAATGAAATAAGACGATGAATAAACTATAACTAGCGAACATCCAGTACGCATCATACGAATTAATGAGGCCATGATTGAACAGCTATTTCAATTAGCTTCTTCTATAGTCAGGCCATTGTGCAAATCGTTAGTTACGAGTCATAGTGTATACAGGTGTCCAACGTCGGTGTGTAGGTGTAAGGTACGCTGAATCGGACATGACTAAACCCATCTGTAGTTGTTGTCAACCTAGATGAGTGACACGTCGGCGTGTTCGAAGCTGATATTTAGATCGACGTCCCGAACGCTGCGGCTCGCCTGTAGGGAAGCATTTTGTAGGTGTGTGTACCATCTCTGAACATTAACTTAATGCTGTCGTAGTTACAATGTTCTCACTCGCCGCCTCACTTTGATCGATTCGCGCACGCCGTTGATCAGGTGGACTGACAGCGTATCAATTAACTGTGGGCCTCATGAGCATATTATGATGGGTAGTCTTATCACGATTTTCGTCCTACCTCTAAGGGCTATTGGCTTGCAAGCATGCTTAGCGTTACCGTTGGTGGTTCACTTGTGTGCCAAAGAATTTTAGCAACATCGCGAGAAAGGATCGCCATTCGGATCGATAGGTTTGCTTCTGTCGGCAGAATCAGCCGTCGAGAATCTGAGTTCACTATTGTTATTGTTTATGCATCTTTAGATAGTGGACAGTTACACACGCTCAAGGTCGTTGGCAGCATAAAAATTTCCTCCTCTAAAAAAAAAAAAAGGTCGTTGGCAGCGCGCTCCGTACTGCGCTATCGAGGCGTCCTCCACTCAAAAAAAAAGGGTCGTTGGCAGCGCTACAAAAGAGAGGGCGAGACCACAATCATCGCGGGGCCACTGCTTGGTGGTCATGTGTACGAGGGCGGGAGGTACAAGGTCTCAGGGCTCGGTTCTCGGGCCGACGCTCTGGACAATCGCATACGACTGCGTTCTCCGGCTCAACTACCCCGCGTCTGTGACCTCCTGTGCTTATGCCGACGACCTGGCCCTCATAACCAGAAAACGTGACGACCGGTTCCTTCAGTATGCGGCGAATTCGGCAATCTCCAACGTCGTGGACTAGAACTTGCGCCGGCCAAGACTGAGGCGGTGGTGCTCAACGTACGGAAACGTCAGCCGAGCATCAACAGCGGCCTCACGGGGGCCCCGCACGCAAATTACGCACGCACACACGGAGCTACGGATGAGGTCAGAAGGCTGCTGGCCAAGGTGGCGGAGAGCCCTCTATGCCTCCCCCCTTTGGGGGCACGCAGCCAAGAAGAAGACGATTGCCCGGATGCTCGACAGTCGTCAGAGGACTATGGCGATCAGGGTAGCGGGATCCTACCGTACGGTGGCGACCACGGCACTACAGGTTCTGGCCCGCCAGATCCTGTGGTCGCTGAGGATCGCCGAGTCCACGAGGGACGAGGAGCATAGCCACGAGACGGAAGCGGGCGGCCCTACAAGCCAGGACGGTCCGATTGATCGGTGGGCGAACAAGTGGGCCTCCATCCAGCCCGGACAACCCGGGCACTGGACGAGGTCACCGTTGCCGGACCTCCGGGCCTGCTTAGCGGCCTGTCACGGGTCCCTCTCCTACCCGCTGGCCCAACTTCTCACCGGCCACGGACAATTCCAGCAGTACCGCTACAAGATCGGCAAGGCGGCGTCCCCGATGTGTACGCTATGCACCTTGGGAGTCGATGACACGGTGCGGCACACCTTCGAGGCATGCCCTCGTCTCGAAAAGCACCGGCGAGATCTCGCGGCCAGAGTCGCACGGCCCCTCCCGATTTCATGCGAGGATATGGCCGCCATAATAATGATGAGAGACAGAGAGGGATGGGCCAACATCCGAAGATACGCCGAGGCGGTCCTCAAGGACAAGCAAGAACTAGAGCGGCAGAGCGGAAGGGGGTGACGATCTCGAAGGGTATCAATGTTGGGGTTGGGAGAGGAATTTTTTCAGGGCCTTCGAGGGGTTATGCCGGATTGCGGCGGTTTTCAGGGGGCTCCCTCCCCCTTGGGAGGTGTGGGGAGAGCGGGGTAGGTATTCCGTCTTTCTTCATAAAATAAAAAATAAAAAACACACGCCCATAGGTGTGCATTCCCTTACCAAACCAAAAAAGCGCGCCTCTAAAACATATAGCCCTAAGCAGAGAAGTTGTCAAAATTCAGCCAGTGAATGTATATTCGTTTCTATATGACGCGCTAAAAGTATCCTTCGTAACTCCAAGGAGCCGCAGTCGCGGCCGAATTGATATTGGGCGATAATCGCGTAGGCTTATTCCAAGAGATTTACGGAGATTTCGTTATTTTTCCGGGTGAGTTCGTCACAATAAATAATAATAGTTATAGGATTGTATTCAAAGCTAAGTGAAATGCAAACGTATTGTTATTTGTGGTCCATGATGAAGCAATGAGCTGCCCGTGCTCTCTAGCATTTATAGACTCCAAGCGATGATGCTTGAGACCCTCGATGAGGCCAGACGAAACTCTACTGGATATACATTTTCTTTGAGGAGGAAATTTTTTTCAAACGCACGGACACCACCAGAGACATTCCACTCTCCATAAAAGTGGACCGATCCAGTGCAGCGTTAACTTGGATGATAAGACACCTCTGCCTGCTAAAACCACCATCCTCTGCTGAGAGTTTATCTCTTCCCTAGAGTTGGCACGCTTGGCATTACTTCCATCTTTAGAGAAGGTGTGTACGCTCCGGCTAGTGTTCTATAGCCGGGTGCCTTAGTCCCCTATGACTACTGTGTCTTCCGTGTCGGGGTCTACTGGATACCTGATGTTATTCTGACGCGCAAATCGACTTTGGAGAATGCCGCCGCTGCCAAGTCAAATGTCGGCACATTACAAACACAGCAACGTCGTCCGTAAAGCTCGCTCAACACCAATCAGTTGCGTGTACTGTTTGTTGCTGCCCCTTGTTGTGAGAGGAAATTCGAGACAGAGCGACCCTTGTTCATCCGCCATCAGTGAAACTGCGATTTTCAATAGGAATAGGCGTTTGGTCAATTCGAACATTGTGTTTTGGGGCGCTGTGTGATACCACCAAAGCAAAGGTCAGTTTTTTTTGCAAATCTAAGCCAGACACTATCCGAAGCTCGGCAATAGCTCATATAAGGTGCTCAATAGCTCTCTTGCTACTGCTCTAAGCGATACGACTTCTGTAACGTTGTCTGAAGTTAGCGGTACATGCGGTACATATCTAGAGTGGTATACAATCAGTCATCAGCTGGCCTCACAATGTATCTGCCGAGTTGAAATACGTGTTTAGCACTATGTTGTAGCGATATTTTCCAACATAAAATGATCGTGAAATAATCGTTCACGGAAGTCCACATTGTTGTTGCCGTCTTCTCCTCACGGCACTCACTATGTGTCCTGCTAGGCCGTCGATAGGAATACGTCAGCAAGCAGTACAACGCAATACTAACTAGATATCGGTACGAATACACAATTTCGTACCGTGGCTAATTTCACTCATCGTGGCTATCGTCGTATTTTTTTTGTTGAGTGTTACAGATGCAAATACGCCTGATAGATCGCGAAGGTAACCTGCACCTCATTCTGAAGCACGAGTTGATGGCGTCGGACTTCTTCAAGACCGTGTTTGAGGCGCAGCCAAATCTGCCCGCGTATCACATATCGGCTAATGCGGAGACCGTCAACGTCTTCGTTGCGTTTCTCCGTCAGAGTGAATGCGAGGAGATTGATGATGTCTACGACGCGCTCTGTTTTGCCTGTTCGATTGATTCGTATCCATTTGCCCGCTTCTGTATACAATTGGCCAATTCGTTCTCGATACCGCCAGAGCTGACTGAGATCGAGGGAAAGGTGGTCAGCAGACTCGTGCAGGTGATCCCTTTACGAACCTTAGAGCAATACAAAGCTGTGCTTACGCCGGCCCGTGCTGAGCTATCGCCACGGATACCGGGCTACCTGAAAATTGGATTGTACGACAAGACCACCTCGTTGATCTACAGACCACTTCCCATACCACTGTTCTTGAGGAAGGCTACGATGTCGATCATGAGCGACATCTCTGGTAACCGAGTGACTGCGATTCTTTCGCAGGACAAATGGATCCCAGTTGACGTCTTTGGTCCAGAATTCGATGCAATCAAATCCGACATCAAGAACATTCATCTGTGCTTTAACCGATACGTCATATATGAGAATGGACGTGGTGACGTGATGAAGAAAAACCTTCAGACGAACACGCCGCCACGAAAGGTCTTGGGCTTCTGCAAGTTCTTTCGATCCATGTACAATGAGCTGTACGTCGTTACCCATCAAGCGCCATTGAGCGGCTACGCTACTGCCGTGTTCAGTGATCACGATGCGGTCTACAGGTGGGATCATAATGCCGACCGGTTCGCCATGACGTTTTCTCACCCTGACCTAAAGATCGTGCGCGTTTACAAAACGTGCGAGGACTCGGTTCTGACGATGGTCCTTGAAAATGGCGCTGTGGGAAAGCTAACGAATGATGGAAATCTCTTCATGCCGAGCAAATGCAACGAGGCCGAGTTTGTCAAGAGATGTGACGACTGCAGAACGACGTACATAAATGAGGATGCGTCAATGGTCTTCACCGGACGTTGGGTCAACGCGAAGTTCGATCATATCGGCTACAATTTATTAGAAATCAAGGCAATTAGTAACTTGGAGCGTGTGTTCGAAACGACTGTGTACGACAAACAGTGGGGGAAGTATACCAAGACGAGCACAAACCTGCACGGAGAAGTAGTCACGATTTGTGACGTTCTTCTTGACGAGTGACGTAAAAACGGACGTGAACTGAAGTGAAAAATATGCTGTTGCAATTTGTCATATGACTGGCGAAAGGGTGGCATATCATCGACACAATTCGAGGGATGTCTGTATGCTTGAGGAATATTTCGACTGGGCATGTTGTACGAGTTTGCATTTTGCGACAACTTTTGTCTCCAACGACCCGTATAATGCACAGTCAAGATTTTGTCCAAAGTCTGCCCCCGATGCAATGGTGGAGATCGAACCCCCCGTGCATCTAGTCGTCTCCCCCGATTTCGGTGGCGTGGTGCATTCGTATGCGAATCGCAATCGGGGGAGTGGAACTAGATGTACACATGGGTTCGATGCCAGCCGTTGCACATTTGAATTTAAGGGGATCCTTTATTTAGTGACGCAGAATATTGCACCTTATGGAGAGATATGGATTCAAATTGATGTACGCCAGGGTTAGTTAATTCAGTACCTTAATGAAATAAATAGATTTTGGAAAAGTTTCTATTCATGCAAGTATTGAAACGGGTATATACTTATCGGGTGTGAATGATAATCAGTTAATTCATATATATATATATATATATAAGAATGGTGATACTATTCAATATTATTCTTCTGCTGTTATACAGCTCGGGTACCACTATAGCAGGGGTTGTTTGACTTATGATGTAAATTTCAAAGAAATTGTACCACTCACATTCGAAGCCTCTATCGCCTTTGTCTAAAGACGTTCTACGAGATACTGCGCTCGAGTCAATGCACGGAGTGCCATAATATGAGAATTTCTTTGAAATAGGTCCATTGCGTAGTTACATCGTTCTCGTTTCGTGAGACCCCTACCACGCATGCGCTAAAGCATCTTTCATATTGCATATATTCATAAACTAATGGGATTTGACAGGCTATCCAATGAAAGTAGTAATGTATCACTACGCACAGCCTCAATGAGGGGAGGTTCAGTTCATCTGAGCTTATCAAAGCCATCTTTCATAGGCATACATAGGAGCTGAACGGGTTAAACGTGGCTGGCTCAAGTTATCATCGATCTTTTCTCTTCTGTTCTCTTGCACACAAAGGAACGGCTCCGCCAAGCGGCCGCAAGAACGTGCAGGTGCTCGGTAATGTGTAGGCTGTTTCATGAGAACATTCGTCAACACATAAGAAGAGTTAAGTTTCAATTCGAATGGAAATTAAAATTCGATTCAAGATATTGAGTATTTCTAGTCGTGAACGATGATCACCTATTTAGCAATAGACCCGTCACGTCTTTCGAACACCTCTCACCATTGACAGAGAGCTCCACTGATAAGACTGCGTTATTAATAATCTCCTTTTATTTCAGGGAGATTATTAATAACGCAGTTGAGATGATAGATGTTGGTTTAGACACTCGCGTTCAAGCCATGTTTCACCAGCGCCTTGACATGGCATAATGCCTAGAAATCGATGCTCATCGATGCCTAGAAATCGATCATAAACAGGTTCATTTCATGGGGAACTGGGCATAAAGATGTGTACTGAACAGGTGCTAGAGATGCTGGAAATAAATTCACATTCGCCCACTGCTCGACACCATGCGGTTGTAGGTACCCAGGTAGCTGAGAGCGAAACGGAACTCTCGACAGTTACTCGATATAATGCGAACTTCTATGGCTGGCTTAAATGACGATATAAATAGTAGTACAGTATAGTACTTATCGTCGCAATAGACTCTTGGTAGATTGGCGATCGATACACCGAAAATAATGAGTACAAAGCAATACAGTGGTGTTCGTAAACTTAAGACGCTCCTTGTATATTTGAACGAAGTCGCTACACTTGAGAGAGCACACAGTTGAGGAATTGATTCTGTATCCGATTAATGTACGTGTCAAATAGCATAATGCATACCACAAAGAACAGCGGAGTTGACGGCGCATGCAGTCTGCTACAATGAAATGCGTCATAGTTCGGATGTTCCAAAAGATAAGGCACCCTCAGTATATCGAGTGCTACAGGATATTCTGTTGTAGCAGGTTGCATGCGTCATCATATCCGCTGTTCTGTATGCTATGTATTATGCTATTTGGCACGTACATTAATCGCATACAGAATAAATTCCACAAATGTGTCCTTGTTGTGACCTTTATAACGATATCGTTGAGATATAGGGCGTGCGTTAAGTTTACGAACACAACTGTAGGATAGCGAATGCGACTTTTGTGTTGACGTTGATGCTTCGAAATACTATTATATTTACAATAGGGTGTCAGAATGCCGATCTTCAACGAGAGCAGCAAGTAGGTTTTGCCTTTTGATATATATATATATATAATATATATATATATATATATATATATATATATATATATATATATATATATATATATATATATATATAGTGACTCATGATATATTATCGTGCTATCCTACGAGTATTTATAACCCAATAGTGCCAAAATGGTGGCTTTGATGTCAGATCGTGAACGCATTTTGCGCAACTGCCACAGCATAGTTGAAACCGCCAGACCTCCCCCGTTCAGGCGGTGCTGTACGAGAACAGACTGCCAATCGAGTATCAGACTGTCTAGTAGATATAGCCACTCGAGCTCGCTCGATTCAGCTTAAACCTCAGTACATCAGCTCCTCTAGAATGTCTTCTGTAATTCGAAGGTCGCCCAGCCGTTCCCACCAGAGCCAATCGTTCATGGACCTCACAAGTCCCTTCAAATTCCGCTAGTATTTCGGCCGCAAGTCCACGGCCAACGTTACTGACAAAAATGAACATACAATTCTTGTGAGAAATTTTCAAAGCAAGAAAAACGAAACAATCACCAACGGTCAGTAGAGTATCGTAAGGCCCTCTCGTACAAATTTCGCTCAGCAGGTGATTGGGAAGCATCACGCGCTGGAAAGTTTCTCTACCTCCTGGATGCAGAGTTCAATCAATAGGAACGGGCGTCAATCAATTGAAGTCGATTCTCGACAAACGAGCCGTATGGCTAACAAGATGGCCACCACATGTACAGTCGCTCCACCAATATAACCCCGTTCACAAAACATTTAAATATGCCGCGTCGGTTGTCGTGACTTTTTAGCACATGAACGAAACGCGAGCCGTCTGCGTGTGCATTCCCGCTGGTGTTGGCCGTTCGCGCGGTGGGCGAACGAATACCACCAATCAACCTTCGAGTTGACCCTGCCGAACGCGTGTGTCCTCACTGACCGCCTCACTCAGCTGTTGTTAGTTTGCTCGACTGATACGACGTACGCGCGCAGCGGACGTGAACACGTCTCCCTGAGCGGCCTCAAATCGGCTCACACCGGAGGAGAAGACGAGGGACACTGAATTCGATTGACTGTCGTGCTGATGCCAGTGTCAGAACTGGGTGATTTCATTAAAATCTATTTTTTGTAATTTTCTTATAATACGCCTCTATCCCTTGTCGAGTGACATTATCTCGTTGCCTTCGGTCGGCTGCACCTCGTCACATTGGAACAGTAAGTGACTTTCACATGTTGTATATGCTTCGCTAATTATCTATTCGCGTTGTGCCAGGTGAACGAAAGTTTCTCTTTAATAGAAATTCAATTTTTTTTTAACTATTTTGTGAGGAAGTGTGGCCTGCGCCGCTCGACTGTGTTCTGACCAATCTCGTCGTAGATGAGCTGATTACCTGAGCTATAACGACTGTGGATATGGCGGCTGTACCCAAGCACATAATCATCTCGATGTCTTGATGAAGACTTCAACACCAGACGGGTGCAACGAGCTCTCTACATAACCTTATACTGCGACCTTTTTCAGTCTAACCTAAACGGCATTCATACTTAATTGTTTTGTCTTAAATCACGTTGGCTGTTCAATCAGTATCGATACCGTATTAGGGCTTACTCCGTAAGATTTTCAACACGTTTCGTAAGAAAAAAAACACCGTCACACAAATCAACACTCAAAGACTCTGATGTGTTTCCCTGAGTTTACTATGAGTTTCTACGAGGAAGTATTATTTTGCATTTCTACACATAAGGCTGATTCTGACATTCGTTATCTCTCGTCAAACAACGATTACACTTGAAAGGTCATCAAAATCTAGAGCGATATCGTCAGCATATGCGTAAATACATTGGAGTATCGCATGGCGTATTCTATATGGATGGGACACCGTGCTACGGGGCGTTCCTCGACAGTGGTTCGCCACATCAACAACACATGCCACACTCTCTTTCCATAGCGCAATATGCTTGACGTTAGCTTTACGTAAGCTCCGGTTTCTGTACAACGATGTATCTCCGTTGACATCAATCATCTCTGTCTCATCAAGTCGTTTTGTATAATTCTGCGTCGAGCTAAACCGTATTCCGAAACAATAGTGAGATGTCTGCCGTAAATAGATGATACAAAATCGGTTAATTTTAATACGTTGGATCGATGATTGGAAGCGCTAGATTATATTTCACTACAGCATAAAAGTGTAGCAAATCCAAGCGAGCATAATGAAGTATAGTATCAATCATTATATTATATATATTGTTGTTCCAGGCTCGTTGAGGATAATGGAAATTTCACCTATGAGGGCCTGTCGGTCCTCTCCTCTCCACTATTGTTGGTTGATATAGCTTTGAGGAACATGACGACATTGAGGCTTTACATTAATGAAAAAATATTATGAGAAGGTGTTTCTTTTTTGAAGATATCCAATTACTGTTACTAGAGATGTTTGAATTTTTCAGAACTGAAAAATGGATATGACCCGACCGTGACACGAATTGTGGTCTCTGGCTTGCTCACCCACCACTCAGCTCTAATAAGCAATACCATTAATATAGGCTGTAAAATGTATACGCCTTATTCTATCACGACCTTCATGACTTAATTGCCCCTACGCCAGCCCACAACAATCATCAATAATTCAAACGATTGCAATTCTGACCTTGGTTGCAGATGACGTACAACGATGTCCCGGTCATCGTAGATCAATTCGAAGAAGCCTTTCGGTTACTGACGCTGGTTGACATCGAGGGAGGGAGTCGTGTAGTGCCGGTGGCTGGTCTGCAGCGTTGTCCACACTTCGCTAATCTTGAAAGCTCCCCGGGAAGGCTGGAAAGGTGCAAGGCAGCCACCGTCGATGTGCTAGCAGCGTACATGCGCAACAGGGAATGGCATAAGCCCATAGACGATCTCCGCGATGCGCTCCTGCTCGCCCGGCACATTGATTCGCGCGCATTCGCATGCTTCTGCGCGAACACCCTCACCCATTTTGAAATCAATAACAAGTCACTTCAGCTGTTCGCAATGACCCTCGAATACATTCCCTTGAGGACGTACGACAACTATCAAAAGTGTCTGCCAATGAGGGACATTTACAACGAAGGCCAATACGACAATCTCGTTGAGGAGTTCAACTCGGTAGTCTCTGCCGAACTGCAGAGGATCAAATCGGTGGGGGCACACAATATTCCAGTGGAGTTGCCAATACCCTTGTTTATGAATAGGGTCACCGTAGCGCTCATAGAAGACATCGCTCGCCACAGAAGCACGGCCGTCCTTATCGACGACAAATGGGTTCCTGTGGACATCTTTGGTGGTAAATTCTCCCCGTCGAAGGAGGGAGTGAAGAATTTCTACCTCTGCTTCGACCAATACGTGATCTATCTGAACTATTACGGCGCCGTCATGAAGAAGGAGTTCGGGCTGGATCAGCCTGCCGAGATGCTGTTCGCCGAATGCAAGTTCTTCAAATCGTGCAATAACGAGCTATTTGTCATTGTGCCGGGCAAGGAAGAGGGTGCCCACTCGGCGACAGAGGTACGAGATACCCTTTACATGTGGGATCATGACAGGAACAAATTCATCGAGAAACTCTCGAATCCTCTGTTCAAAATGCGAGGTGTGAACAAAGCTTGTGATGGCAGCTTAATTTTAGTGGCGGATAATGGCTACTCGATGAGGCTTTCAGACGAAGGCTTTCTGTTCAGAATCGATAGCTGCACTGACAAGGCGGCCTGTTCCCAATGCCGGCGATGCAGCATGCAAGGTTCCAATGAAGACGCATCAATGATCCGTACCGACGATTGGCGTCAGGTGGACTTGGCCCACATTGGCTATAATACGTTGGAAATTAAAGCAAAAGAGCATTTCCAACACTTCTATGAGACTGTCGTGTATACAAATTTGGGAACTCATTATACCCTGACAAAGACAACAGTTCATGGCGCCGTGGATTCGATCACTGACGTTCTCATCCAATATAGACCTAAACCATCACAGAAATGCTCGGAATATTAGCGATTTTCATTTGCGTCGTTCACTGGACGCTCGGATGTTGTCCAATGTGCACGGAATAAAAAAGCAGGATATAGATACATACATTATATATATATTTTATGACGATTCGTTTGTCCTTAATTCTGTAAGTTTGTTTGTGTGTGAGCAATCAACCGCTTCTCAAATCTGCGCTCATCCTCATTAGATCAAAGATGAACACTCTATCCACTAGATAAAGGTGTAAATAGCACATTTGGCATACTATGATAAATTCAGCTGACTGGTTTCTCCTTTATCAGTTATGGAGTCCGCGAGATCAGTGTTATCCAGAACCAAAGGCTAGCACGGCCCATTCAACGTGTCTTCCGAAAAACAAGCACACGGCTCACACGTTTTCACCAATGGACCAGCAGCACTTACCTACAATGTCCTACTTCGGCCTGTGCATCTGTACCGACCGGTTTCAGCAGAAACATAACAATAAGACATTTCTTCCTTACTCAAGTTTCTCTCTAACGGTTACCCCGGGGGTCCAGTTCAAGTCAGGTGAAATTGTACAGCATCACCCTGTCTCTTCGAGTGATGCAGTAGGTAAATGCGTTTTGTTTGAATTCGTTTGAACAAAGGCACAGATATTGAAAAAATATAACCTAAAATTCACAAGGTTAAGTGCTAATATGCATTTTGATCCTAGGAGTACAGATCATGCAATTATCACACAGGTTCAGTTGACAGGAGGCATGCGGAAACACCCTAGATTGGAAATTGTCGATTTCGAGCGAATCCTCCCCTGTTAAAGGTTCTAACATTGAATAGCTTTATTTCTGCTATTTCTTATTTCGGACGAATTTCCTTACGCTTGGTACTCAAAGCTGTATGTTAGAGAAATGATAAACTCTAACTAGAAATCATAGTTAAACACAGCGGTACGCTATGCATGTTGGGTTCACAAATTTGTCAAATTAGCCAGTGAGCAATAATCCTGCAAAAATGCGTGGACGTTTGTGTCACTAGCGATTGTGCTGATGTGAGTTGTTCAAAGCTGGTTACCAGTACAGTCAGCATCGGATCTAGGGTAGAATTTTCAGGGTACACTGTTCAGGGGCTAACTCGGATACACCACAGATTCGTATCACTAATATATATATATATAGCCAAGTTCTTGGGCCAACCTCGCGATGTCGTTCTCGAAGGCACGAAGCAACAAAATATGCCTGTGCCACAGGCTGCTGCTGTTGACTCTTGCTATCACTCGATGTACTCATATGATGTGTAGTTTAGTTAAGAACGATTTAAGTGAAGAACGATTCAATCCAATATTTGTGCAAACATTTGAAAAAGGGTCTAATTCTACATTTCAACAAGAGTACGTATATTTCCGCGCGTAACAAAACGTGGTGCTCCCCATGACGTCATAAAGTCGACATCTGCCGTGACACATGCGCTCGATACTGCGAGAGGCACAGCATCTAGCATGCTGGCGCGACCTATATCGAAACTACCACACGCGCCGAAAAAGGGAATCAGGTGCTAACTGGCACTACCGTTGTTATGTAGACCAACCGACCAATCGGCCAACCTTATGGGCTACGGGTTTCAGGCATCACTGATGTGCGCCGGTCGTTTGAGGCTGGTGACAGATCGACGCTGAATCGAAGACAACTTCAAGAGGATGATGGATTCGGTTGGCAGCTCCACCTATGGCGACCTGCAGCCATTGATGTGTTCCACAGACCTAGGTTTAGGGGGTAGAGGGGGGGGGGGGGATGTTGGCTGAGAGTCAGGCCGAAAACCTTAGGTTTAGGGGGTAGAGTCCTCCGCCTCGTCTGCAGCGTGAAAAGGTCAAGTCCTAGGTCGTCGATCGACAAGGTACGAGCGTATGTGGGAGCGCTATGATTGACATTTCAATTACATGACAAACTGTTCTCTCTCAACGCAACTGTTTCTCTCTGCACAACGATAATAGCAACGACAACAGCGGATAATTCTGATTATATACTTATCTTCTATAATCAGAATCATCCGCTCGTAATGGACCTGCAACTGTTCGACGGCCATATTCGAATGTTCCAATCAGACCAAGTATTACGGCTGCTGCAATCGATATAATGAAACATCAGCATCGGTACTGCGGCATTTTTCCTATACCACGACTGTGTCCGACGTTGCACAGAAGTTCTATTATATGGGAAAAATGGACGCGGACAGGGCATCCTCGCATGTTTGAATAAGGTATCTCTAAATCTTGAACCTTCTACCTGATCAAAAGTGTGTCTCCTGGATGCTCGCACAAATGTTCGAAGATATTCGATCTTCCCTTGCTACGAAAGGCGGAGTGTTATGTAATGGACACTTGCATTGATTATTATATTCACATTATTAGCGGAAGCAGAGTGAATATATATTGGACGAAAGACATGTGCTTATCGCCGTATGGCGCCATAGTGCATGATACCGCTAACGTCGATACGCTTGGGTCACGGGTTCCTATGATATTCCTGCTACACTAGAATTATTAGTTACTTCGCGCCTCCGTTCGTTATAAGTTCAGCCAGGTAGCCGTCTTGTTGTCATAATTCTCTCTCTCTCTCTCTCTCTCTCAGTGACCCCACCCTGGCTATTATAAGTTACGTCGTTTTAATTATTTTAACGTTAGAATAGTACCTGGTACGGTTCGTTGCGGGATGTTTGTTATAGCCGATACTGGTAAGTAGCTAGCTATATATCAATTGTAACAATAATAACAATCTAATACTGTCGGCCCACGGTAGTCAAAGCCTAGAACGGGCGTACACAACCTCCCTCTCGATCTGAATAAATTAGCAGCCGATGGGTCGCGACCAGGGGCGTCATTCGTTGTCCAAACAGCGAACCTGTTGCAACGCGTTGGTACTGTCGTCTACCGCTAGGTAGTCTCTATAGGCTGACTTCCTTATGTAAGACGCCAGTCACGCATGCCCTCCAAAGATACCATGCTACCAGGAACCCGTTTTTGGTAACGGGATTAGCTGAAGCCACCCGCACAAGTCGTTCCCGCAGCGGATGGTAGACACGAACGAAGCGCCTCGAACACAAAACCAAAATATATATATATATATATATTTATCCCAAATATATAACTGTATCTTTTAATCCCAAGGGTCGGCGCCAGCCTTCGTTTTCACACAGAGTAAGGCGTACATGTCGATAGCGGCACCCTCCTTCAGCTTCATCATGCCAGTCAGGTTTCAGATCTGCGCTATTTAACATACACTACTATACAAGCAAACTCACTATTGAACCAAGAATAACCAAGTGTAGCCGTGACGCTGTGGTTAGCATAGCTGCATATATACACAAATTGTATCTAACGGATTCGCCAATAAAACTGTTTCAATTCGATCCACCTCTAATTTCGGCCGTATGTTCAATTGCCGTTTCGACAGACTTGCGATTAGATCTGACTCTCATTGATTCGATCAGAGGCAGTCTCGCGAGTGATGGGGCCCTCACGGGTTTGAATATGCCGCGCTCCAGATCGCTTGCTAGATCCGACACTGACCATGTTTGGCTCTGTTTCGGATCAAGAACGAGACCACATTTCGGTCGATCTCATGATCGGTCGCGCTGGGTGAATCAATCCGATAACCCCATTGGAAACGACTTCTCACTGGAGGTGAGTAAACTATAATAGTTCAGATATCTTTTCTCTCGAATGTGCCTTTCGCTGAAATGACCATGTTTCTCGGGTTCTACTGTGTACTTTGTCGATGGGCTTGCCCCGCGCTGTTTCGCCGATTCCGCGTTCACAGACAAGTTCATTTAAGTTTCAATTAACACAATGTTAACTATTATGGAACGACGATTACGTGCTTGCACACGGCGTATGCTAATTGCTGCAGTCAGAATAGCTTCCTGTTGACGGAAGGACGGGGCGTTTCAACACTCGTATCGTATTTTTGTGTCTTCTTCTATTTGAGGTCATAACTAGGCCAAAAAGTGTGTTCCTGGTTTACTTACGAGACTCGTTCGTTGTCTTCCGTCAGCTGCTCACGGACTCTGTTCTACTTTCAATTTGCAAACTTTCGGTTTTGTTATGAACTAACAAGAAAAACCTCGCTCAAATGCGTCTACCTCATTTGGAAGCCCAGGACTTTTCGGGCGAAGCGAGCAACCCTTGCTTTAATGTCGGACCACTGATAGTCGATCTTGAGGAGTTCAATTGATGCATTTCGGATGAGCAGTCCGTGTTGTCGGTCTGTTCACAGGTGGCTGGTGCATGCTATGAATACCTTAGTGAATGTAAGATCCATTGTTTGATGCGGTTAGCATGGCGCTCCCACATCGTATCTATCTTTGTCTAAACTTGAAACATGCTCATGGCCAGTTTCTTAGCGGTTGTGCCCGGTAATTCACCTCGCCCCTCCTTGGTGTTTGATCAAACGTAACCAACATAATGGGTTTTCTTCGACCAACATATCTTCAAACTCTGCTATTGTATTCCTGGTTATGACCGAATTAGTCATTGAATGTATTTTCGACCATTTCCAGATATCCAAGTTACTGAGGGGTCCACGGTTGATAGATGTAGCTTTATTTTTCTTTGGTAGAACTTTCTTGTGGCACTTTCTCTTTTGTAGCATTTCTATGAGGTTTCATTATTGGTTGTAGTTTTTTATGCGTTACTATAGTATCCTACAGGTAAGCATCGCCGATTCACAAAATTCTCGACGATCACTTAATCCTATGACTTGTTGAAAGAATGACAAGCGCATATTTCACCAGTGAACAGTGGGCAGTTACGTTTCGAACTTTGAAATAAGAGATGTTCTGTTCATTGAGATCAGAGTGTGTTCGATAATAACCATGCATGTGTTCTCGTTTTGTCGAGGACTAGAGGGAAAGTTCTTCCCATGGGCTCAGATAACGGGAGAACAACTTGTTGTCCCTAGCAGATTAATTTTAATATGTTTCACTACGAAACACGAGACAGTGGCATGCTTTTCGTCACAATGGCATTCACTGAGATGCTCCGAACTCGTTCCAAGCTCGGATACTAATCAGCACTACATTGTGAGCCCAGGTGTTAACGACCTTCACAGTGCCAGAAATTTCCAAGCAATATATATATATATATATAGCTTGAAAATATCTGGCACTATGATCATAAAAAGCCGTTAACACCTAGGCTCACAAAAAAAAAAAAAATATATATATATATATATATATATATATATATTGTGAGCCTAGGTGTTAACGGCCTTTCATGATCCTAGTGCTAGAAATTATATATATATATATATATATATAAGTGCACATCTGAAGGACGCTTCGGAGTCGGGCATGCTGGATGACTCGAACCAAACTGCTTAGGTATAGTAGATATATGTATACTGACGCTTATCATACGAACCATTCAGAGACAACTGTCGTTACGTATGTCACACGGGCGTACGCGCACAACCAAAATAGGATTGACTACTAATCTTTCACGAAAGACTTTATAAGGCGACTCCACCTGACAATAAATACCCGTTACCTTCCAACGAGATGTGCGGTCTTCACGGCTAACTGAGCTAACGAACCTGCGATCTTCCCAACAGTAACCATCGTAACTGTGGAATCCCACTCTTCACTGACGTCGCCGGCAATCATCTTCACTACAGGTTTCACTACAGGAGCAAGTGGTGCGACTCAGTTCAGCTAGCGCTGATCACTATCGCTTGGAGCATCTCACCAGAGATGCCATTAGCCAGATAATGCTCCTATAGCAAGCACAACGTTGCCTTCACCGTCCATAAGGTGAACTCGAAACGTCACTCAGTTCGTCCATTTTTCCCGCTTCTCGATTTTCCAGATGAGCGAGGCAGACGCCGAAGAGCTCGTGCGCAAGTTTCAAAGTCTCGAGCGCACTGAGGTGTTTTCGTTGCTAGATAGAAATGGGGTGAACACAGTTCTCGTGGCGAAGGCGGCGTTGTTACACTGCTGCCCATATTTCGAGAATCGTCTCAATGAACAGCCGGACCTATGCGAAATTCGCACGTCCACCACTCGAGAGGTGCTGAAGATCTTTCGTGCCTACCTTCAGAAGGAGGAATATGGCGAGATTCCGAATGCTTACGATGCGATGGTCTTCGCCTGCACAATCCAGTGTGATGACTTTGTTCAGTATTGCGCACAGTCGGCGACGGGGATTGTCATGCCTGATACGGCAAGTAAGGAAGCCATCACCGTCATTCGAGAGATTGTCAGATTTCTTCCTCTGCGAACATTTGATAACTACCTTACGCTATTGCAGCTGGCCAGGACTGCCCAGGACAATCAGGCTCTGGTAGAGACCGTGAAATCTGTGCTCAAAAATAAGGACGAGTACGCGTACAAGCCGCTCCCACTGCCGCTGTTCACGAACAGGGTGACCGCCGCTTTCATGTTTGACTGCGAGGGCAACAAGGTAACGGTGTGTCTCCGCGACAACAAGTGGGTCCCGGTTGATCTGTTCGGCCCGAGGTTCTCCCCGTTCGACGAGGACGCGAAGAACTTCTATCTGTGCTTCAACAACTACGTCATCTATGAGAAATCCGAAGGCCCCATCATGAGGCGAAACCTTCATTCGGACGAGCCGCCTCAGCAGCTATTCGATAACTGCAAATACTTCGTGTCATGCTGCAACAGCCTGTATATCGTGCGCGAGAGTGAACCACACAATGTACACGCCATCTACAAATGGGACCCAGTTTCATTGACGTTCGTTCAGAAATTCGCCAACCGAGCGTGCAGCATTGCCGCTGCATGCGGAACTCGCGAAGGATACCTACAGCTGCAGCTCGAGTCTCAATCGCGTGTCACTTCCGACGTAGGGAGCTCTTCGCAGACGACGGTGGTGAAGATGTCCAGTGATGACTGCCTATACACGGCGAGCGTGTGTACAAAGGACTTCAGTCGCTGCAAGGAATGCTCAGCCGAGGCGCTCAATGAGGACGCATCGTTCATCAACTACAACGGCACATGGACGAGCCTCGCGCAGCGGCTTCATATAGGCTACACAATACTTCAGACGAATACGGTCTCTAGCAACGTTCAGCTTTACGAGACGATTATCCATACGAAGGCGCCTGGTTGTGGCTTCACTTCCGTGAAAAGTCAGCTGCACGGAAAGGTGATCGCGTGGAGTGACGTCCTCGTCGTATGAAATTAATGCGAGCAGGACACGATTGGACGTTGAAGAAGGTTAACAGGTGTTCCAGGTGCTAACTAATGCACTGAGCCATCGTCTACTATGATCGTTCTTCTTCGCCAACGAGAAGCCACAGCGACGGAAGTCAATTATATAGTATATCTATCTGTTCGTGGTTATTAATATATATCCTCAGTATTGAGAGGATTGTGTTAGGGTAAGTGTTTCGTTTAGTTGTTTGTTAACAGCGAGCGCAAGCGTCATTGTGATAGTAGGTTTCTACTCTTCGTGGTTAGGCATGTGATAAACAAAGTTACTTAGTTAGCTCGGTTCGTAACGGCGATCGTCAGTCGAACAGGAGTCGTAAACTTCGTTTCGCTGTTCGGCATTTCAGTCCAAGTTTAATGTGGCAGATACTATTGTACTCGGAGGCGTTTATGGCCAGAAGTTCGCTTTTCGGAAAGTTTGTTGTCCGTTTTGGCAGAGTTGTTATCTCTCGACATAAACAATGAAATAAAGTTCGCTTATCTTCGGTTCAGCCTACAACTAGATAATCAGACTTCGACCTTTTGTTTTTTCTTTTATATAACAGCGCCTTTTATCGAGTGCTTTTTATTTATAGCCTACCTAGAAAAATCACCGCATTTTCGTCGACAACTGCTCACGCTAACAGTTGTCACAATTGTCACGAGATGACAGACGCTGCAGACAAACTTCGCTGTTAACTGTCCTCAATATTCTACCCACTCTATTTCCCTTCAGTGAATGAATTGTTTAGTTAACTTTGTGCTTGTCACTACGAGGGCAGGTGGGGGCCATCTTTTGGCTGTTTGCCAGCTTGCTGATGTTTCCCAGCTACCGTGCGTAATCGTGGAAATTCGACAATCGCACGGCAACAATTGTTCGACCAATATCGCTTTCCCTTAGCGAAAGTGAATTCAGGGAGAGAGGGACGAACACCTTTGTGGAGCGATTGACGTTGGGGGCGATTGTTGTTGCAGCGGCTGTGCGCGTCGTCGTGAGTGGCGGCCGTTCACAGTGAATGCAGGGGCAGGGCCTCCCGTGTCGCGAAGCGGACTATGCCAAGACAGCAAGGTAGGAATACGCATGTGGTGATAGATATTGTGAAGTCATCAACGCATTATACGCCTATGGTACAGGATAGCTTAGCCCGACGAAACGCTTGCTTAGGCGTTGGTAAACGTGGCATGCCCTGGCCACACAGACACACAGAGGTTGGTGGCGGGAGTTGTGGATAAGTGAAAACACATCATGTCGTCAAACAATAGCTCAAACGTTTGAAATTGTGGCTGGTCGGAGGGAAAGCAACCGCGTTGAGCTCGCACTGCTATGCCTAGGTGGACTGTTCGAGTTGTGGAATGCTCTTGGAAAGTCCTGTGTGTGCTGAGATATATATATATAATATATATATGTATATATGATCGAGAGAAAATTTGATGGCGTTGTCAATGATGCTGATTGCCCTGTGACGACTTGATCCTCTTTTTCCTGTAACATAGTAATGTATGTATATGCTAAGTAAGCGGTCGTGAGCATTCGTGAAGCCTCCGTTGATCGCATAGCTACTGATGTTTGAGCCTTGTAACAAATCTTCTAATCGATCTCAGCGGAATGCTTAAACTCGTTATGCGAAGACTAGGAGTAATCGTCTCACCATCTAGGCAATCTATGAACAGAGAGAAGACGCCATTTACTTAACGTGACATATAGAGGACCTCGGCATTGTAAATACCACAGTTCCGCTAATACACAAATAATAATACCATCTTAAAATCGCAACGCTCAATGATATCGGCAAATGCAAAGCTCGACTTTACATATAGATCACACAAATTTTTAAAGGCGGTTATCCATGGGCAGATACATTGCACATGGAATTGACTATTGAATCTTTAGCACTTAACCTTCAGGTACTACTATGAGCACGTGTCGACGCCACCTTTGTTTATTTTCACTACCTTACTCATCAATGGTAAGAATCCTCAAATAGAAACATGATAAAGAACCCCAAAGATTCTCCAAAGCGTCTGACAACAGGATTTGAACCCAATCCCTCCAGTCTAGCAATCCAAGACGCTCACCACTAGACCATCCAGGGGACAAATAAATGACTATTTGCTTCTTCGGGAAGTATCGCTATTTAGATCATTATTTATAATAGCTGAAGCTCAACTCGCATCTCGGAAAGGAGAGTTACCTGCTACCATATGGTCCAACAAATAAACCAGCTTATAATTAACTTTAATGCTACCGCCTGTGTCTTATAATTGGCGGAACACCAGTTGATACTGTCACACGCGCACCTATGTCAATATACAATTACAAACACACACACACACAGTATTTTAAACATGAATATTATACAACATTTTAAAATGTGGTACAAATGCTCTGTGCCACTCAATCTACCACTCTATCCACTGCAATAGATCAGTATATTGTGGATGTTTCAACAAATTGTTGAAACAACATGCACATTATGTCGTCTAACACTATACCATCGTTCGCTTGCATATAGATGGATAACATTCATAACACGCTGAAGCTGATCGACGCAACAGGATCTTCAAGCCGCGTGGCCAAGGAATCCCTTAGGCGGTGTGCGTATTTTAAGAAGCTTCTAAGCGCACAGCCGGACGCTATCGAGTGTCGCGTTGACGCAGCGAAACCAGGCGTCAAGGCGTTCCGCGCGTTTCTTCGCGAAGACGAAGAGCTCAGCGACATTGAGGATATCTTCGAATCTGTTACATGCTTCTGCTCCGTCCCACGTGAAGAATTCACCCGATGTTGTCGTTTAGCCGGAGCGAGAGTCGACCCGCGGCCGCAGACTGAGCCGGCTGAGCTACCAGTGATTAGCGGCAGTGAACGGTGCGCGTTCTTTGAGCTGATGAAGGACGTTGTCCTTAAGAATCAGGCTCACGTGTTTCACCCTGTGCCATTTCCACTCGCCGCGCCTGAGGTGACAGTGTGCCTGATTCGAACGCCTAACGGAAATGGAACGGCGTGTCTCCACAACGGCGCATGGCTGCCAATGAACCTGTTCGGTTATATGTTCTACCTCAATGAGGACGTCAAGAATTTCTTTCTCTGCTTCGGGCGGCATGTCGTCTATGCGACCAACAATGGTCACGTCATGCTCAAAGATCTCCAATTGAACGGCAACAGTGCGAGGGCGCAATTGCTGATAACGAACTGCATATTTTTTGTGTCGGCTTTCAATCACCTGTACATCATTTGCTGGGACGAGAACATCCGAGCGCAGGTCGTCTATAAATGGGATTCGCATACGGCGAGCCTCGGTGAAAAGTGTCGCATCCACTTTCGGAACGACCCGACGTGGATTATCCGAAATGCCTATGCCGCACCAGGGGGAGACCTGATTCTACAGTTGGGGGGCTTTGCTGCAAGAGTTTCGGATCAAGATGATTGTGTTCGTAGGGTTCGTCGTCGGTGTCAACGTGTTGATCAGTGCATCGAATGCGTTACCCGAGGTGTCAATGAAGATCTGTCGTATATAAATGTTGATGGCAGTTGGACCGAAGTTCCGGAATGGGCTCATCGAGGTTACAATATAGTTGATGTTCGAAATGCTTTTGGCAGGTTTGGTTTCACGGCAAAGCCAACGGTATTTGAGAAAACAACGAGCGGCGGCTATTACACGGTCTCTCAAAGCGAGTTCTATGGACAAATTATTGCTTTTAGCGACGTCTGCCTCCTGTAGTGGTTGATGTGCAGGCAGGCCTACATGGGTACCAGTCAAATACAATCCTTTCATCTCGGGCTCATCTTCTGTTCGCGTTCTGTATCAGACGCATTGATGTATGGTGAACTGTAAAGGTAAAGCTTTATTGATTTATTAAAGGAACTGCATACAATGCTTAAGTTCTCTTATATGTCATGCAACGGGATTCGAACCTGCAAAATGTATGTACCTGTATGTAGCAAAATGCCAACATAAGCTGGATCAAGAAGCATCTCGTGGTTAGCCCGTGCAATGTAATCTACAAGTTCATGGTGACTTTAACAGACGATGTGTACATGGGATTACATAATGTGAAATTCGAGCACGAGCGACACAACCCGTTGGGAATCTCTGAATTGGAACCGTTCGTAAACAACCGCTAGGGACGTACCGCAACTTTCGTGTCTCCTACCCAATAAGGTCCCTCAAGTTGATAAGGTCTGGCTTGCAGATCTGTGAATGAAATTGTTCGTAATAATATTATTACGCCTCGAAGCACCAGAGACCCAACGGAACTCATTTTTTGCTTGTCTTGATTTTAGTACAATTCTCCCGTTATTTCTTGAAACCTTTCTCAGCATACCGTATGCTCTATTGTTCATTAGT
The DNA here is from genome assembly GCA_019614645.1 of Stratiolaelaps scimitus. Lineage (NCBI taxonomy): Eukaryota > Metazoa > Arthropoda > Arachnida > Mesostigmata > Laelapidae > Stratiolaelaps > Stratiolaelaps scimitus. Next base: position 4,827,524 of record JABWDB010000014.1, on the reverse strand, counting down.
TTATTATTCATGTGTCAATAAAGCTATAATCGTGATGTATGGACGTCCAAGGCCATCTCATTCATCACTGCTCTTATATTAGATAAGTGTGTGTCGTAATAGAAGCAATAGTTGACGCAGCTGGCGACAATGTGTCTGGTCGGGGCCGTTATGGCGGCCCCCGGGTGGAATCGATGACATTGCCTGTCTGTACTCGTTCATCTCAACTGGTTACCAAAGCCCAACAGAGGCATGCTTGCAAAGCAATTTCTTATTATATACACGAGTCATTCTTGGCGTTATCACGTCAACCGTGAATGTACTGACTTTCGGCAATTGGCTGTGCAGTGTACAGCGGCCGAACCGTGACTCCTAAAACCCTCCCCGATTGTTCCGAGGAAGCCAGCACCGGCGCTACTGGGGTAACTCGTCAACATCCACGCTCTTCGGCAGGTTACGCTAGGGCATCTGTTTCGTAAACAGAGACCGCAGCCGTTAATAAACATTTGTTTGAATTTGAATTTGAATTTAACCTGACCGGTGGGGCGTCAAACGGCGCACGTGTTAGAAGCCAACAGAGAGCTTTCAACGGCACCACTGGCGCCCGCTGTGACAGAGAGACGCAGTAGGGTCGCCTGTGGCACTTGACGATGATGATCTCTTAGCCGATCGACAGCTCAGCTCCCTTTAAGCATGGGCACTCGGAGTGGACTGCCCGTAGAGAAACTTCGAGAAGAACAGCCTCGCCGACCCCGGGCGGTTAGTGACCCATGTAACACGTGGTAACATATTGAGCCAGTTATATCGAAATACCAATGCGTTAAGCATTGTAAAATTGCAGTTGCTTTAATAAACCAATAAAGCCTTTGCCCTTGCCCCTTCGTGTCCAACCCGAGTTGGACGGAGAACGACCGTATGATATTAACTAACGACTGTCAAGCTTCGTGCACCTGTCGGTGATCAGAGGTGTGAGTCGACAACTGCACAGTACTACAACAGCTGGGTCCGCTGGAAGAAACAAAATGAAAAATTGGCGCTATTGCCACATCTTATCTGGATGACAAACAATCCGCTGGCGCTTGGTTGTCTCGCCGAGCGACATTCGCATACAGAGATTGTGCCACAACGCTTTAGAATTCGACAGGCAGTTGGTGGCTTTCTCAAGAGTACCTCCTTCCCCCGACAGCCTTCCAGGGGCGAGAGAGTCGCCGGTCTTGCGCATCTGTATATAAATCTTCCTGGCGACATCATTTCTAACGATTCCAAGTATAAGCCGCATGCGCTTAAGGTTCAACACGACAGAGGATCGACGAAGAAGGCGAACCGTGAGTATGCCACGAATTTGAAAGTTGCTACTTATCTACGTATATGATCTGGGATCGATTAACTGAATATATGCATATTTATTCATTAACGCGCTAATTGTTAACGGAAAACATTGATGTGTGATATGTGTGGACGGTGAATACGATGTGCACTTATACAACGTATCGATGTCGAAAACCATCATCAATTTGATACAGTGCCATCGTGCATCGTGGCTTGATACAACATGTGAGCGCTATTTTGATTTCTAGCGGATTGTTTCTGCCGTTGCTTTCTCTGTCAACCTGCCGTAATTAGCACAGGAATATTAGATTCTGTAACGTATCGGTGATAGAGAATCGATGTACGTCATAGCTATAATGTGTAGGGGACAATCAATGAAACGCCTTTTGTTCAAAAGGTCCTTTTTCGAGTTGAGTCTCGAGCTGTTCTCCTATGTGATAGGCCTAAGCACTTTGCCCTAGCTTGTACTGTTGATGACCTGTCGGGGGTGGGGGGTTCTTAATATTAAAGAAATATACTCTCAGTACACTTCGTTCTCTAGCGATGTTATCCAGCGAGTTATCTGAAGTACGATTATTGGCTCCAAGAGTAGAAGAGAGAGAAACATGGCCCCATAGAGTTGGGCCTTAAAATTAAAGAAGGTCTTGTGACGCCTCGTGTTCGGGACAGACGATACGGTATGATTTGTCTCTGATCATTTCGTCTCGGTTTCGTGTGCGAATTTTGTCCGGCCTGGATCGGATCTCTTCTATGCAATTGCCCATTTACGGGAGAGGTCCACTGATTGAATCTTCATCCATTGGCCTCCTAATATAGTTGTAAGCCCCTCAGTGCCGTCCGTTGGTGTCTTCTGATAAGATCGATGACTCACTTGTAATGCATTTTCTTTGGCAGGTCGTAATGTGGCTGGCATGCGATTGTGAAATCAAGTTTTTCTGAGAAATCATCTGCTTGCCCCGTTGCTCGTCACTCAAGTAATACCATGTTCAGATACCTTCATTATTAAACCCCGCCAGTTTCAAAATGCGCTCAGCTCAAATTTTGACAGCGCTTGCGGCCTTCCCATTTGACTCGTGAAGGTGAGGTGCACCAGTGATGTCTCCAACGAGGCGGACCGAACAGAAATCTTTGAATTCTCTTGCTATAGTATCTTGAGTCCGAATTCGTGTGAAATTCACTCGATCTGAAGTGCGCCCCGACTTATGTCTCAACTCGTCTAACGCGAAGTAGCCACTATCGCCATCCACCGATGACATATAAGAGAGCTTGACCATTGTGAAATTGCAGCTCCTTTAATAAGCCAATAAAGCTTTACGCTTTACGGTGATCAGATACTTTGTACATTTCCACACGAAGATGTCCTGGTGTACTATTTGCCATCGTCGTTGTGATTAACACCTTCATTGAGTAATGTTTCGCTGCGTTGTTTTGCCCTGTAAGGCTGACACGCTCTACAGCGACTTACCTAGTGTCATCTTCAGTTCGTCGCCACAGAATCTCGGATCTGACGTTTTGGCCGGACCACAACCGAGCCCCGGTACACGATCCCTTGGTCCACGAGCAGTTCGTCGCGAATTCCCCAGTACGTCGCAGTGTTTGTTGGAACCTTCTATTTCCTGTTTGGCCAGCCCTGCTCTATGGGGGTGACTAGTGTTTGCATTTTTCCTCCCCCTTGTACCGTTTCTCCTTTCCTCTGTCGGGTCAGCGGATCGGGGAGTTCTCTTTATTCGCGCTGTTTTAATTACCTATCTCTAGTCGGCAGATGTTCTCCGTGAAGTGGTCTTCTACTAGAGGGTGGCGGCTCAATAGATTTGCGATTAGGTTAGCCTTCCCGAGTCTAGATATTCACTATTAGAATTGTGCGTGCACTCTGTCTATTCATAGTAAGGTTGGCCGCCATGAAATACGCAGTAATATTGTTCGGTGTTGTATGTTTCTCGGCTCTTATAGATGGATCCCATAATCGCCGCAAGGCCAGCACTCTTCACTCTTGTGGACAACGAGGGATCAGCTCATGTTGTGCCCAGGGAGCCACTCGTGCGCTGTGAGTATTTTGCGAGGATCCTAAATGAAAACCCAGACGTATCCGAGTGGCCAGTCGACGCTACAACAAGAACGGTCCAGATATTCTACTCATTCCTTTGTGAGGTTGATTGCGACGAAGTCGACGATGCTTTCGATATGTTAAACTTCGCCTGTGTCATCGGCTCGGAAGAGTTCACTTGCTATTGCGTTCGGACAGCAGCCGGAATTGATCTCTCGTCTCAGACAAACGCCACGTCATTAGAGATCATTGCTGTACTGATGAAATATCTACCGCTTCGAACATTTGACAGTTACCTGACCTTATTGCCGACACTTGGCAATCATGCAGACTTGAGCACCCTCATGATAATGTTCGACTCCGCCGTCAAGGATATGAAAGGCAGTGGCTACAAACCACTTCTGCTGCCGTTGTTCACAAGGCAGACTACCGTGGCTCTTATGACTGATAATGATGGATATCAGATAACAGCATGCCTTTGCGGCGATCAGTGGATACCGATGGACATCCTGGGCCACGGATGGCACCTCTACGAAAAACGAATCAAGAACTTCTATCTGAGCTTCAATAGGTATGTCGTCTACGAGGCATCAGATGGATCCGTGAGGAAAAAGGACCTTAAGCGGGATGGATCGTCTCATTTCCTATTTTCCAGTTGCATATTTTTTATCACCTTCTGCGACAAACTGTACATCGTTCGTGAAGAGAATGGCTGGCACGCTGTTTACGAATGGCACAAGACAGACGAGAAATTTGTCAAAATAATGTCCAATCCAAATTGGAAGGTTCGAGGTTTCAGTGTTACATCCGATAGAGACCTCGCTTTAAGAATCGAATCCAGTTGTGGCTTCAAGTCATACATCATTTCTAAGCTTTCGGATGCCAGCGAGAAGATGTTTTGTATGGACAGATTCGACGAATGGTGGTGTAGCGACTTCCGGCGTTTAAGTCTAAATGATGATTCATTATTCATTAACATCAATGGGACTTGGACCCAGATAGATGGAGCTGGGCAGCGTCGCATATATCTGGGTTACAATATCGTGTCAACCACGCGCATCGCAGATGGCTCAGATGCCTATGAAGTCATTCGATGTGCAGAAGCTGACGGCCGGAAAGGTAGGCACTATACTTTTATAAGCAAGCCTCAGGGAAAGATAACCGCCTTCAGTGATGTTCTCATCATCTAGAGGCCGAGCGTCTCTAGGCAGCCGTGACCACAGCGTTCTCTAGCAACAGCGAGACAGCTGCGGAACAAATTGTGGTGAGGTATTGCAATTACTAACTTGCTTACTTGACGCCCACGTGGTATCCATTACCCTCTATCGCGGTCTCAATAGCAGCAACAAGCGTAACAGTAACAGCAAATCATATATTTGTACACCTTATATATGGCAATGTGTATACAATCTATTTGAGGCGAAGAGAGATACTGAGACGGCATATTACGAAAGATGTTCATGACACAAATCAATCCATCGATAACTTGCATAGACGGTTGTCAGGTGGTTAATTAGTGGGAAGGCACAACTTGCTTACGATATACCTGCCCTGTTCTGGACTATCATAATCGTCATATAATTAATACATTACCATGGAGGTTAAGAAATTATTCACAAACAAATCAATCAATGACTTTTCCACAAATAATTATATATATATATATATACTGGATTGGTCGCCAGCTATTGAAGTTTGCCTACTAACCGCAGGTGTTATCTTATGCTGCTCTTGTTATTGCGGTATTGATATATATATATATATATTTTTTTTTATTTCTGGTCGACAAAATACGTTTTTAACAATTTCGCGCGAATGCAACAACACTTCACTTTGGATTAAATGCATACGAAGCTCATTTCAATGTTGTAAAGCGTTGATATTGTTCTACCCTGTAACCTCGATAGTTCGTGGATATGAATCCTGTAAAGGTAAAACCTACTAAGCATATAAATTTAGTTTATTAATTAACCTCATTTGGCTCCAGATCGATGCCTCATAATCGGGGAAACCATTTAAGAAAATTCCTCACAACTGTTCCTAACATATCTAATCTTCTGGCACCGACCTTCTACAATAAACGCGGGATCGTAGTCTTTGCGGTTAAACTCCGCCACTAATTAAAAAAACCTGACTCTAGCTCTAATTCTAGGTCATTCAAAGAAATCTCTCAGGTAGAACGCATTGACTGACAGTGCTCAGCATGGCTTGCAGAGAGGTTTTCCTACTGTCACTTAAAGACTAGCCATGATTAATGACTGGGCCATATTTTTTTTTCCTTACATTATATTTATTTAGCAAATCGCTATTTCCGAATACACAATGATGATTGCTTCAATGATCGTTTGAGTGCGCATCTCGATTTTCTCTTGATTAAACCTTAAAAAATGTCGGAGCCCCTGTCACGGATTGAAATATTCGACAAACCAGATATTATACTTGACAAACTTATCCATAAAAATTCCCTAGTTCGACTAAAACAGCAGCACAAAGAAAATTGCGTCCTTCTATGCGGTTGTATCCTCGTTCTATATGGACTAGATATTTTGAGGTCGAGGTGCAAATCAACCTTAAAATTATAAAATTTGTAAAACGGAAAGTTTCCATGAACCAGAGACTGATTGCGTATGTAAATTCTGTGACAAACAATGTCCCAAGTATCACGCTGGAGAATGTAGACTATCAGGGTCAATTAGCCAGCTTGCATCAACAGGTGACATAAGAAATATGTATATATATATTTTCGATTATAACCATGCTTTACAAAGGTCGTGCAATTTGTCTTGACCAACGGGAGTCTTATGTATTAGACAGACTGTTACACCTTTTAATGTGAATAAAACCGATATTATATTAAAATTATAACGTTAGTGATTTCTATGATTATAATAAGGTAATACGGTTTCATTATTATGTGTGAATATTACAGCAAAATGATGACATAGATCGCGGGAAGTAAATGCAGATTTTTCAAAAATTAGTTTTGCTGTTTAATACCATATATGTATACGAGCTACTTTGTTTATCGATCTAAAAGCGGACTGTTTATTTCAACAAGCGATTTATATTGTTGACATGCGATATACAGTTACATCTCATCGATGATTATAACCTCCCAGATTTAAATACGAATTGATTCTACAAAATGAATACAATAGTGATTATGAAGTTTATATCACCTAATGACGGCTATATTTTACGTGACATAATGAAATGGCTGAAAATTATTGTCATTATCATCATGTGCTTTCAATAGTGTTTCGCTGCTTTTGCAGGATGCTTCAGCCTTCAATTTTCGATTCGCATGAGTGGATACTAGGTAGATTGTTTTTGCTCTAACTAGCTCCATAGGATTTTTTCCCCATTGTTCTCGTGATGCTGAATCTCTCGACGGAAGAACCCCTTCCTTCATTGCCAAACCCTTTCGCAACCAGTTTTTTCCAACTTCTGCGAAAGTGTTACGTACGTATTATATTAGATCGTCCACGATTATTGCACGCCCCAGAGCGGATGTGTGAGAAAGTATGGCCGGATGACTGCTTCGAATTGCGCGCCATAGGCAGCGGAAAGGAAGTGCCCCTGGCGGTTAACGTTGGCGGTAGTACCCATGGGACAGACAGAGAGAGAGAGAGAATATATAAGAGATAAGCACCCGTGTCTCCTCCGTCTCAAGGAATAAAGCAGCCACATTCGATCACCGAAGTATCTCTGTGTTTTCTCTTCAATTACCTATCTAGCTATTCTACGACGGGTGCACAGACGTCTCGCGTAAGATCCGGATAATTAGTTAGTGGCGTTAGAAAATCCTACCCAAACTATTTCATCGTTCATGATTCACCGCTGTCTTTCAAATAATGCGAGAGCAACTGACATGTGAAGACCTCGTTTTCGGACTATTTGATGCAAGGTAGGTTTAGATTATGGCCTCCAACAGTTTTTTAGTGGTTATATGACGTTTACTCCTTGTATCCCATATTTCTCCAAATTTAAAATACTTCAATTGTTCACGTTCGTACGAAATAAAGAAGGCCGACCTCTATTTTGTTAACTTTAAATAACCTCATTGCCCACCATTGAATAGCGCGGTAAAGCTCTTCGCACTCGAAATTCTAGCCCCAGGCATTTCAAAGCAATTCATCAGCATCAGCTGCTTATTGCAAGTATTATTATTATTATATAGATACGCAGATACGTGTTGCACGCATTACGTATAATATCAAAGTTGTGTCATTGTTATCATTAAGCGCATGAGGCAAAAGTGTCTCGCTGAGTTTCATTTGAAAATAGTTCTGTAAGAGCCCCTGTGTAAGCAATGAACAGAGTCCGATGTCTTTGGAACCTTAAGAGGAAACCGTTTTGGCTCAGAAGGATATAGGAAAGACTTTACACTGATTCGAATGACATACCGATGGAGTCATTTGTATGTGGGTGGGAAATTAATGCTTCCTATTTATTAATCACAGGATAAAGCGATCGATTAAGTTCGGCGTCGCCCATACTCGATCCCCTATAATTAGTGAACACATAATTAAATATATGAGTGACTACAGAGGTTGTTTTCTTGGAGCTGACTCTCAACGGTCCCCTTCTTTTGTAGAGTTCAGCTCTTACACTTTAGATATTACTACGAAGATCTGTCAAGGCCACGTTTGCATATTTGTAATTAGTCGTACCTGGCAAGAATCCACTGGTAAACAGAGGTAATATGGAAATCAAACAAAGCTTGTCTAAAGCGTCTCACAGCAGAGTTTACACGCACATCCTATGTCCCATCCGTCTAGCAATTGGAGACCACAAAGACCGCTAAAGCATCAAGGGAAACACCCAAATTATATTATGTCCCATTGTGGCTTCCTATCGACCAATTTGTCAAAGGGCGGATTCAATGTAAGATGTTAACAGCTGTTTGTTCATAGCAGTATTTTTGGACAGATGCTGTGAATTTCAGTACTGCAGGTATTAAATGCAATTACCATTAATAAGAAATCTCAAAAAAACCAGTCTATGAACTCATACATGGCAAGAAGCCATATCTACGAAAACTCTACCCATTTCGAACAAAATGCTACTTCTACAAATAAAATATTAATAAAAGAAAATTCGACGTGAAATGCCATCCAGGAATAGTGGTCGGAATATGCGAACACGGAAATGGATATAGAGTTTGGGACCCCGGCAACAAGAATTTTAAAACAAACAAAAGACGTAGTGTAGCCGAGAGAAAGTTGGCTGAAAACGAACGAGAAACAGAGAGAGAGAGAGATGAGATCGATATCGAATCACTAAAAGAACAACAGAGTGACCCTGATACCACGGACAAAGTCGAAACAAAACGACTAAACACCGAAAGCAACAGCTCGTCTCAAGAGCCAATAACGAGAGATCAAAGCTGAAAAAGCCGAGAGCGAGTCGAGGCTAATATAGCAAACACGAGCGTAGCGGAGAGGTTCGAATTGCAAGAGACTAGCAAGCGACGAGAAGCGCTAGAATCAGCTCAGAGTAAAGAATGGTAGAATGGATGAAGAGTTACGGTCAATGAAATGAACACAATGGGTGGATCTTAACTGAATTACCACCTGGACTCAATACAATATACAATACAAACTGCTGTTTATTGACGGAACTGCAACATACATTGCTTGAGTTCTCGTAAAAAATAATAGGTAAAAGGTGTAAAATAAGACTCGGAGCAATAGACCGCAAATGGATGTATGAAATTAAGAAAAATGCTCATGGCAGACCTTGAGCGCTTCAAGGCAAGACTGGTTCTGAAATTGATGTTCACAAAAGGCCGAAATTGACTACAATCAATTACTCAGTCCCGGAGCCCGTTTCAAAATGATCCACACAATTCGGAGCATGGCAGCAACGGAGAAATTAGCCCTCTACGAGTTCGACGTAAAAACTGCGTTCCTATGCGCCGATCTATATGAAGGGATTTATATTTATGATCCAACCGCATGTATACGAAAACGGCACTGATAAAGTTTGAAAATTAAACAAAGCTATATATGGACTGAAGCAAGCTTTAAGACGCGTTCACCATAATGTGCAAGAGTTGCTTCTCGAACAAATACTTACACAGAGCAACATAACATAACATTTGCGGTTTATTTCCGGAACTGCAATTTTACAATGCGGTTAAGTTCTCGATTAAAAAATAGGGTAAAAGTAAGAGTGTATTATCACCAAATTGTTCATGCAATTACGATTTCACAATTATAATCGATTATTCTGTCAACAGATATATACATTCAAAGCAAAGCTGACCCATTACATTAAAGCTGACCCCATATACATTCAAAGCAAAACAGATATATACATTCAAAGCAAAGCTGACCCGTGTGTGTTTTATCGAAACAACGAGCAAAAAATTTTTCTGGGTATGTATGTTGACGACGCAATAATTGCCGGCAAAACGGAGCAATCCCTTCCGGATTTCTTACAGTCAATCCAACAAGAATTGGAAATCAATTACAAGCCCTTTGCCTTTGAGACCCTGGGCGGGCACGGCCCTCTCACTGCGAACTTCCTCGAGGGGGTCTACCATAGGTTGATCCGCGCCACCGGGGACAAGCGCGCTGGCTTTTTCCTCCTGCAGCGCCTGTCCCTCGCTGTGCAGAGAGGCAATGCCATCGCCTTCCTCGGGACATTGTCGTCCAATTCTTCACCAAACTAAATACGTAGAAGAAATACTTGAAAAATTCGAAATGTCAGATTGTGAACCGAGCACAGTTGCCATAGACAAAACCATATATTTGGAGGATTCAGCAGAAATTCAACCTGAGCTCCCGTATCACGAGTCGCCCAGCTGATGCGTCGCTTGCGGGTCCACCTTCGGGAAATGTTCTCGCAGTGTAGCAGCCAGTAGGAAGCCGCGGCGGGCGTCAATCGTCTCTGCGTCTTCGACAACCACCCGGTCTCTCGTTGGACGAGTGCTGCTGCGCTGGGGGAACTCCACTACGCTGTAGCCTGCTCGGTTCCCTGTCGCGATCAGCAGGTACCCTAAAATACGTATGACACAAATACAGCTGGATTGTTCTTCGCCAGTCCTCTGAATGAACTCATCATGAAAAGTGTGTGCACCATACAGCTCCAATGAATGAGGAAATACCCGCCGATAGTCGGATACTAGACGGCCCATTATTTCTTGGGCCTCCAGAAAGGTCAGTTAACCCATGAAAGCATATTTCATACGTGGCGGGATCTTGGCATAAACTGCTAAAACTATCCAATGCTCGTATCAAATTCATGTCAACGGCGTTCGGTCAACCTCAATTTCATTAACACCCCTATAGTCATCGTTAATTGTTCCGAGAGCGGGGATGCATAAGCATCGGAACACGCCCCCCTTTAGAAAAGAAAAGGAAAGCTCACCTATAGTGTTCATCTGGTGCCTGTCTGTGATATAATTCTTCAATCCACCAGCCTTTATTATAAGCTGCTCACACAGCTGATACTAAAAGTATCAGCAAAATTTCCCGATGGAAAAACAATGCCCTCGCTTATATCATACATTATTATCAGTTCATATATGGCTTATGGTGTCGGACAGCTTTGTCTTCATTGTTCACTTGTTCAAATCTCGCAATGTCTCACCGTTCCCCACTAATTATGCCTATTTATGCCTGAATACTTTAGAAACGATACATGATCAATACTTGATCGTTCTCAAGGTTCCTTTATCTGGACCTCGCCCCTAAGCGAAATTCGCCTGCTACCAGTGTCCGTTACGAATTGCGAAATCCGCACTTAACGAGAACTGTTTTGATATAATATATTCGAAATACACGTAATAATCGAATATTATATTACATAAGAGAATCAATCTTCGTACATGTACAGTGAGCGTGTTATGGTGGGTCTTAAAACTAAACGAAACTTTTTCGGGCTAACTCAAAGCCAACATTTAACGTCCACGGTACCGCTTTCACATGGTGGGTCTTGTTATTGTTATTCTACTAATAACAATAGTAATAATGAAACACACCTTGTACAAAAATAGAGATTGTTCGTGTGTCTGACGTATATTGTTGTAGCTAGAGATTGAGACCAATAGCAGCCCCGTGATCTGCTGTGACGTAACTATTACGGAATTATATGAGTGCATGAATTGTACAAATGTTCTTGGTCATGTGGCATGTGAGATAGATTTCTTTGTTTTGGTCGATATGCGCGGATGCTTAGTCTGAAACAAACACAAACCTCGGTGATTCTTCATCACCCCCACGCCGCCCGAGTCCAGGTCTACGAGAAGGGAGGCCTCACATTAGCACGTTCGTACCGCTCAAATATATCTTTATCGAGATACTTTAATATTAATAATAATAATAATAGTAATAACAACATTATGATTCGAATGGATATTCGGACGAGCACACTCTATTATTGATGTGTGTGTGTGTGTGTGTCTGTATCAGTCGGATCAATAAATAGCAAACGATTGATTCCGGCGCCCTTAGGGCACACAATTATGTACCACTTATATATTATAGTATAATAGTTGTGCGTAGGCGACGTCGTCCGGTCCCGGATACTTCTCAACTATAGTCCGTTGCACTCGTTAAGTTATCGCTCAGTTCAACGAAAGCTAACGAACATGAATCATTTCGTACAGACTGAGAGGCTGAACAATTTTCAGCCCGGCCTGCTCTGCGGTAGTGCGGGCTGGCCAAAAATTATTCAGCCGAGTCAGCTTCTATGATAGTATAGTAGACTTTCTATTCTAATTAATTATTCACATATAGGAGACAGCTTTGTAGTGTATTATCAATATCCTTGCTTTAACCGTCTTCATTTACCTAGTTACTATGACGCGTTATAAATGCCCAATAGTAGCATTCATCCAAGGGGGTTGATATTGTTTCCGGTGATTATCGCTATGCATCGGTTGAGTTTGCAACGCTTTTAATTGGGCAAGGGCAAAGGTTCTTCAGGCGTTTCGAGCGCTGAGAGATCAGGAAATCTTCGCTTTTCTTGGTGAGGGTATTGAAGTGCCCTCTCTCTGATATCCACGTACCCCACGGTGAGGTTTGTTTGTCATGGTGTTGTCACTTCAGAATCGAGTTGCTACTTTGGCGGTTGTCTTCGACCTTCTTGTTGTGTAAGACAGGATCTGTTATAACCAGGAGTAGTTCGGCCCAATTTATTCAGGCGTAAAGACATTGCGGAACGCATACTTCGACGCAGCCCAATTCGAGGTAAGCTCACAAGCTGGGACAACTCAGTTGAAATTTTGTACGATTTCCTGTATAGAGATTTCGAGCCCGGTGGCCTGGTGGAGTTCACGCCCACCTTGCAATCGGGAGGGGAGACACGTAGGTGCATGGGTTCGATCCCCACCATTGTATTTAAGGGGTCCGTCTTACGAAGCAATGCGGAAAGTAGTTTCGTGGCCGTTAAGTGGCGGCTGTGAGTCAGGCCGGAAGATTTTGCTTTCCTGTATAGAGACCTAATCTAAGCGCTTAAAAAGATGCGGGCTACTGAATACTGGTTATTATATATGGTTCTCATTCGTGTTTTTTCCATATTCTGAGTTACCGAACGAAGGCATCGAAGGAAATTGTCGCACGCGGTATAGTCGAAATCTATAACTTGCACAATCGGCATTGTCCGTAGAGATAATAACAATAGAATACACTATATTTGTTTTATAAACACAGGCAAAAAGAACCGCGATGTTTACGTGCTTGCTATGCAAACTAAGCGAAGGGCGCGCCACGCGAAGACAGTTGTTGTTTGTTAACACAAACTGTTTTCGTTGCTCTTTCTTTCGTTTGGTTGTATGTTCAATTCGCTTCTGGTGATAGTGGGAATGGGCTTTTACGGACAGATCTCCTTAGAAGGGGTCGCCCACTAGGCCGCCGCAGCACATTCACTTGACCAGCTGCAACATTAGCAGCAGAAACATCTGCACCAGCTACAGCTGCAACTCGAGGTAACGTGCGACGCCGCCAGAACGCCTACTAAATAGGAAATTTTCCGAGGTGACGCTTAGCCATCATTTTCCATCCACGGTACTGCATTTGCCATTGCTTCGTAAGATGGACCCCGTTAAATGCAAATGTGCAAGGATGGGGTTCGAACCCGTACCCCTTGGCGCCTCTCCGGATTGCAAGGCGCACACGAATACGCCACGCCACCGGGCTGCAGGAAGCCAACAGATTATGATGCTGGCCGATTACCAATCAGCAGCGTATTCTGACGCCCTGAATCAAATGGCACGCGTGCGAAGAAGAGCGGCACGTAACCAACTATATGGCATGCTCGAAGTTCAAGGAGATGGTGCAGGCCACCCAAGAAGACAGTGCCGGCAACGTCCATAGCGTCGACTGCCACTCCGAACGACAGCGAACAGCAGCAACGCCAGGCTCTATGAGAGAAGCGAGGAAATATCGTGTCCTTACCCACCCCAAAAAACGTAGCGAGAATTCAATCCCAGATTGACGAGTTGGATGATCCTCCACCTAAAAATGTTTAGCGTGAAGATCATCCAGGTCAACTGCAATCACAGTGGGAAATCACACGCTATGGTGGAGGAGATGGCAAGCGGGAAGGGGGCACAACTGACTTTGACGTCAACGAGCCCAGCAAACCGCTAGGTCGGTGGGAAACAGGCTGGATTGTAGGGCAAGATTGCCGTCACCTGCGTCGTTACAGATCGTCCTATCCCCATAGCGAGACAGGCGAAGTGGACTAGCTTTGTCTGGGCTGAGGTGGCGGGTATAGGCAGAATATACTCATGCAACATCAGCCCAAACATGGGGAATGAGGCGATGCTAAGGACTCTGGACGAGTTAACTGTCCCTCTGAGAGAGCCGACTTCGCCCAAGAGGATTGTTACGAACACACCAATTCGAGTCTGCCTTATTGAATGAATACACGGATCACCGTATTAAGTATCACTGTATTGAGTTTTCGATCACGAAGGACACACTACTACATTCGTCTGCTCCCCCAGCGGGACCTACAGGCTTTGGGACCAAGGATGCAGAAATTAATGCCAATCATATAATGCTCTTCCACCTGAACAACGCTCATGTTATGCCAAAAAACTATAATAGTTACGCTGATCTACGACACCCACAATGTCGACGTTCAGTTGTCGGCGGATTCTTGGGTTCGTCTCGATCTAATGCATTTAACGCACCAACGTCTCTCCTTCGACTGCAAGGTGCACACCAATGCACCCGCCACCTGGCCCTTCTCGTTCTGGTTGTCTGAACCATGTTCGAGTTTCTAGACGAGACATTGACGTTGTCATTTTTCATAAACGTGCTCGCGTCTGATGGCACGGATGCGATCTGTTTCGCCATGAGTGTCCTGTTCAAACGTAGGTCTGGGTTCGATACTTATGAGCGTGACGTCGATGGCACTATTAACGAAGTCATCATGGCATTATTATACTGCTGCTGCTGCAGAACGAAAAAGAGAACACTATACCACGAACTGCCAAATCATCCAGCTACTCAACTCTAAAGAACACCTCGCAACAGAATCTGAAACGGCATTATCAAAATACATGTGGCGAGTGGAAATTTATATATATATATATATATATATATGAGTAAAATCGACTGGTTGCCAATCTGCTTCCATTATTGTAACTAAAAAAACTGAAATTTGTAAATTTCACTTTTTAAAGTAGGCAGCTCTAATCAGAGACCCCCAGTAATTCTGAGACTTAGGTATCCATAAGCGCCAGGGTTAAGGCGTATCCCCGAGCTTTCCCGCCACAGTAGCAGCGTGTCTTCTAAATGAAGGATTTAATCGAGGCACTTTCGTCAACAGACGAAAGTTAGCGCACCGCGTTTGCACTGAAAGCGCCCTCCCTCGTGCTCTGTTGCATTTACTCCTGACACCACACATGCAGTGTTCTGTTCGCTCACTCGTATAGGGTATCTGCGACAACGATTCATATTCGCGGGAGAGAGAGAGAGAGATGTTCCAAGTGGCATAGCCCACGTATGAATTTCCGGGTGCAGCATTTCAGTGTACGACTCGCTCGAAAGAGTTGAACGCGACCGTGAACAATCTCGCAAAATGTCAATAGAGCGAATCGAGTGTCCCTGCTTGTGTCGTATGGTGTCGAAGATCTGCTCGACCTGATCATATTGCCCGTCAATGATCTGAAAACAGATGCAAAGCGCTGATGACGACAACCATCGGTGTTGTCATTGTCATCATTGTTGGTGCTGCTGCTGCTTAAATACGTAAAAGTCAGCTGTGAGCCTGTTTGCTCCCGCCGGTCACCTGCTCATCCAATGATATTATTATGGGTAAGTGGATTAATATTTGCTTCCGTCATGGGGTGGTTTTCCAAGGGGTCTGCACTGAGCAGAAGGGAGTAAACTGCCATCTTCAATCAAACACAATGGCCCAACACTTATGGTAGACATGTCTTCGATTCAAAGGGGTCACTCACGAACAGTGATTCCTTATTGACTAACACTGTTCACTGTAATCACCTCATTTCGTTGCACTCGCCATTAATGTTCTCCGGCAGCTCGGCTAACTACGAGATGAAGACGTCGTTGATTTGTTTTTTTTTTCTCTTCGAATTACTACTTGTACTGCTAGAACTGATTGAGTGTTTAAGTCGGCATTCGTTATGAGAACCGCGTGCGAATAGGTGGTAATTTTAAGAAAGGGCTCATCATTTTCAACATGTATAACGAGAGAGTGACAATGAAATGAGCATCTAGCTATTTCGATATGAAGAAAGCTGTGGAAAACCGTTTGTGCCGCCAAGGGGAGGCTCCTCTAATTGCTGCCCCTATCCCATACGGATATTATCCTCGCCCGTGTACCCTTATTCTCTCTCTCTTTCTTTCTGTCTAGATCACAATTTTTGGTTTCGTCCTCAAAATAGTGAGAGTCTAAACTCGACAGGGTGGATTCTTGACATTGTGTAAGATACACCGATCATGCTATACAATGGTGCTGTTCGGTGGTTTGTGATCATATTTATCATTTTTTCATGTGAAGACTATACAAAACTGAATACATATAGAGCTCTATGTGAAGGGGCTGTTTTTAATGGGCTCAATGAATAGGAGGTGAATAGATTCTGGGTAGAAACATTTGTTAAAAGTATGAAGTGTACTATTCTAACATCATATCCGCCTCACATTTTTTGATGTGGCCTATAACATAACATAACATTTGCGGTTTATTTCCGGAACTGCAATTTTACAATGCTTAAGTTCTCGATTAAAAAATAGGGTAAAAGTAAGAGTGTATTATCACCAAATTGTTCATGCAATTACGATTTCACAATTATAATCGATTATTCTGTCAACAGATATATACATTCACTCAAATTATTTACAATTCACAATATTCAGGGTATCTAATTCACACAATTATATAACATTATAACTGCAATATTTTCTTTATCTCCTTGGCAAACTTCCTGGTAGATGTGAGCTCCCTAACCTCCTTCGGGAGCGAGCTCCAAACCAACGGCATCTGATAAGCCAGAGACTGGCAAGTAGTTACCCTGACGGCTGTAGGTAGTACAAACTCTGTTGCCCGGCGAGAAGTATTTCTGTCGACGGCCACAATGGGGAACGCGACATCGGACGGTATTATACCCTTGATCATTTTGAAAGCCAGAATCGCGGTGGAAACCTGACTTAACCTATCCACGGTGAGGAGTTTGTACCTGCCATAGAGATCGGTAACAGACTCTCTGCGGGACCTTCCAAACACTGCTCGAAGTGCATCATTTTGAATTACTCTCCCTCTATCTACTACCTCTTTATATCCATTGCCCCAGATGGACATGACATATCCCAACGTCGGTATTAGCAAGGAATTGTAGACAAGCAAGAGGCAATTCTTCGGAAATCCAAGCTCTCGAAGACGTCGAATGCGAGCAATTACAGCGTAGCATTTAGGAGTGATAGCTCTCAAATGGGCAGACCATTTGAGATGCTTATGCAACAAAAGACCGAGGCATTTAGCCGTATCCGATAACGACACCTGCTCACCACAAAATAAAACTGAGTCTATTGAAGCATACAGCGTCATAAATTCGATATTCGGAAGTTAACAACGTGGCCAAAATGAACAATTTGTTGTGCTACAAAATGTTGATAAAACCTTGCAATTTTACGTGATCAAGAATACATCTTCGGGTCTATGGAGATACCATGAATGTCAAACAAGAGTGACGATTTAGTGTTCAATATCATCCAATAGTCACAGCCTAAGGGTTGTCACTTACAATCTCACCAGTGGTAGATGCATTCGATATATATATATATATATATATATATACAATAGATTCCATAGAGTGGCTGTACGCCCACTGAGTGTTAATCGAAACACAAGCCCTCACAAATTTCGGGAACCGAAAAGAGGTCGGTCAAATGCAAAACAACAGTCCATTGGCTTTTGCAATCATAGATTATAAGTACAGCTTTTATTGAAGGGATTTTCAATGGCAGCAGAGCAGACGAATCAATGATTTATCCATGAGGGTATTCTCGACTAGCGCTATCGTTCCAACCCTTAGATTGTTCGTACGATACTTGAAGACCAATACGCATTAACCAAAAGTACAAGGTCACTTTGGTAAGAAAGTGGACCAGGGGCAAAGTATCTCGCCAACTGTACGGAGTCGGTCGTCAATTGCTTATATGTAGTGTATAATGCTGCATAGAAATGTGTGACAGATTCGTCCATGTTTCTCATCGAAGAATTTATCCAATTTTTCAGGAGATCTGAGAGAGGTTTCGGAAGGCGTTTGTGGTAAAATGGGCCTTTCTAGAACAGGCGACAACAGCGCACATGTGCGATATTGCGCTCAAAAAGCTCACGACCCCCGGACGCGTCTCCATGCTGAAGGCAGCGTCATTCCTCGACGACGCCTACCAAATATGGTGGGTTCCCTGCCCACTAGAAGACCTGGAATAGATGTGGGCGCATCGCGGTTGAACCAGTTGTCGTCTGATATGAATCCTCAGCGGGATCACGTTGAAGGCAGTGTTGAAGCGATGGACATGACGACCTCACGCGGAGTAGGTCAAAAGGATCACGACCTCGTCGTCAGGATCCCGTTGTCCAGGCTTAAGAGGCGTCCTGTCGCGGCCGGCAATAGAAATTGTGGCACAATTCGGTTGACGGTGGCATCAAAACCAGGAAACAAACAGCTTGGCCATGTGCACAGTAGAGAACCAGCCAACGACATCCGAATGCTGAAGGCGCAGCCGAATAACACCGACTTGCGGCAGCAAATGTTGTCGGACGCCGATCAACGGATGAGATTCGAATCAACAATTCTTGCATCGGACTGGTTTATCACCAAAGCAAAACATCTCAAACATGCAGGAGACAAGGAACGTATCACCCGTGAACTAGTGCTGAAGTACCTCGAGTCGGCCCTCTTCTATATACTAGGAGGTAAGTCTGATCAATAGTGCACCTATCAAATTTTAACCCTGGTTTGAGGGTTTGTATGACACACGCTCGACGATAACTACAACCTGTAATCCTGCCAAAAACACGTATCTACAGATTGCTCCGGGTCGTGAGTGTCGAATCCTAACGGAGCGAGAAGCGTCCGCCTGTTTGAACAAACAGCTGTTAACATCTTACACTGAATTCACCCTTTGAGAAATTGGTCGATAGGAGGTCACAATGGGTCATAATATAATTTGGGTGTTTCCCTTGATGCTTTAGCAGTCTTTGTGGTCTTGAATTGCTACACGGATGGGACATAGGCTGTGTGTGTAAACTCTGCTGTCAGACTCTTTAGACAGGCTTTGTTTGATTTCCATATTACCTCTGTTTACCAGTGTATTCTTGCCAGGTACGACCAATTACAAATAAGCAAACGTGGCCTCGACAGATCTTCGTAGTAATATCTGATGTTTAAGAGCTGAAGTCTGTACCACAGGGGGACCGTTGAGAGTCAGCTCCAAGAAAACAACCTCGGTAGTTACTCATATACTTAATTATGTGGTCATTAATTATAGGGGATCGAGTAGAGGCGACGCCGAACCGGATCAATCATTCACGTAAACTGCAAAATATGTACGTGGATGCTCAAGGTCTAGTCCAATACGCCGTGGACCGGATCTCCAAAACACCATCTGTTGATAGAGGATCATCGGAGAAACGCTTGATTGTGCTATCGCTTCGTATTAAAGCCATTCTAGCATATAGGACCTTCGTCGTTATGAGCTGGGACGAAGATCTGAGGTATTAGAAACATTTGAAATTTGTCCCAAGTTGATTGGGCAATGCGAGCTGTAATCAACGGTTAGAGCAGTGATACATAAAATGATAAATATTTACAACATTTCCTCTAACCTCATATATGATAGTTAAACTTTAAGCAATATTTTAACGAAATTAAGATACTCTATGATCGATGACCACGTGCGAGTTACTTGATTTGATATGGTTCTCTTGACTATCTCCTTATGCGAGTCACTGCAGGCCATCCAATATCTAGAGATAATGCACAATAGCAAATAGTCGATTAAGATATAGCTTGGTGTTAGCTTCATTTGGGTAACAAGATGAACAAATAGAACAATCCTAACAACACTTGAAATTATGTTGCGCAGGCAAGACTCAACTTCAGCGCTTCATGAGTTCCAACCTCAGAACTTCCCTATCGTAACAAGCAAATACGAGGACTCGGACCTCTCAAACGGGATAGAGACACCGTCGCTTTCATCTCCACACTCGGATGCCGCTTCAGTGGATTCACTGGGCAGCGAGCATCAAGGCAACGAGCAGGTCTATAAAGTACCTGCAAAACTTGTCGAAAACGTAAGTGCCGACGCTGGCGTCGTGCCAAACCTTGTGCTGTATACATAGGCTTGTGTATTAGTCAGTTGTAGAAGTGGGCGACAATTGTTCCCGCGGGACATTTCTTGTCCGCGATCATAACCATCATTCTATTCCGTGTTACGCTTTGTTTTCGTGAAATATCACCAGTGTAATAAATAGCTCGATCACAAAGGTTCACGTTCAAATTTGTCTACATTGGTTTTGTAAAACTGCCGACATTCGATGGCCAGAGATCGAGATTCTTCGAGTGGCAGAAGTACTTTAGAAGCATCGACACGAATCGCTTAATGGCGAAGTTAAAGCTTAGCCATTGTCTTTCTTAAGTGAAAACTAAATTAAGCTGATTAGACGCAGATGTTTCTGCGTCTAAGCCGCCTTCGGTCCCTGGGCAGGGGGCGTCGACGCTGGTCATTTATATCCAAGCAGCACAGTTACTTTGAGCACTTTCATTTAATCAAAGTGAGATTTTATAACTCTTATAAGCCCAACAATTATGTCGGCAAAAGGTGTCATCCACATTTGCGCTCAACAAACGAAGGCTCATGAGGGTCGAGGGTAAGCGACGTCAAGCTTTCAAATTGCGACAACGATTTTGATAAAAAAAACAAACTTTTTCGGGCTGACTCTCAGCCAACATTATATGCTGTTGAATAACTGGATAACTATAATACCGTGGCTGCTCGCACCAGACTTGCCCTCCAACAGTTCGTCGCTAAAGGATTTCGAACGCTCTCAATTAGGAAACCTCATAAGAGTCCCGTATGGTCGCTATTGGAGACTGAATCTATGGAAATTTCAATTAGTCAATTAGAGTATTAATCCTTTTTCGTAATTTCATAATTCATCAGATGCACAGAACACTCAAGTGGTTGGATCATCTGGAACGTGCCCACGACCTCTGGTACCTGTCGGATCAATATATGGTCGAAACAAACAACAAAGGTACCCATGTGTGCTTATCTCTTACATGGACATTTTTTTCTGGCGTAATAATATCTACACGTATGACACACTCTCGATTTTAAAATAAACTTCGGACATGTCCGCAGCGAATACTGACACAAGCTTCTATTAGAAGAAATTGAATTTCATGATACGATGTGCCCTTTGTTCACTAAGATCCATTATGTCATTATGAATTATTATCAAACATAATGAATGATTGATTACTAAACTGTACTCCCATACGGTGGCTTTGGTATTTACATTCTGTATTTCTCATTGTTCTAATTATGTCTTCAGGTTTTTTCGATGCCGTGACCACGGCGACGTCGCGTGCTCATTCTGTCGACATATTTACACCAGTATGCGAATTCGTCAAGTTTGCCCGCGAGACCATATGCCGGATAAAAGTGCTTGCTAACTAAGGCGTAAAGGGGCAATCACTGTGGGAGCAGCTGGCTATATCACAACACACGATGTGGGGCATCTCGAGCAGTCGCCTGAATGAGCCCGGCCAAGGATATCGCAAGGCAGCGCTCACCAATATTTGTTCGCGTTTTGGCTTCCGAAGAGAAATAAATGAGATCAATACAAAATGAGAGACCCTGAACCTGCTCCGAAGCGCGATGTGACTTTGTGAAGCACACGGAGCTGTCGAGTAAATAATAAATTTTGTGCCATATATATATATATATATATATAGAAGAGAGATATACGCGTATGTATATAGATTGATAGTATAAGGTGAAGAATTCTTTGTCACTCTTAAATCAAACATCGCAGTATCCCGCAAGAACACGCTGGCTTGGTCGGGAGCCTTGCTTTATTTTCGGGAGCTCACAATTGGTCAAGGATTCGACTGCTAATCGATCCTGTCACTCGGATCCCAACCCATAACTTCTATCTATGCAGATTAGTAAAGCAATGACTAGTATTGAACAAATCTAACAGATCGAGTTCAATACCACATAAATCATATAATTATATTCTTACATGTCACTATCATTATTGTTGACGTAATTCAAAACGAGTGGCTGCAGTGACGTAACTAGGAAGGCGCAAGCCCCACAGACCCACGGCCCTGCTGGAGAAATAGCCGTTTGTAATCGACCACTGGACATCACTCAGAACGGCAGTGGGAAGTGAAGAAGCTTTACACAAAAATGACTATAATAAAGACGAGTATATAAATACAACAGCAATAATCAAGCAGTTATTACTTTTTCTATTTTTGGATTACGAATAATTTATCAAAAAAAGATCACTTCGACAATGGTCGAAAACAGACGATAGCATGCGATGGAAAAATCAGTGTAATGTGCTCTTTGGCCATACTTGACAAATAATTTGAGAAACAACATTATTTAGCTAACGAGATACAAACGATACACATTAGCAGTTCTTTACGAAGAGTTCGTGGCGCAGATGGGTAGCTCGATCGTCTGGTGGCCGATTGATTGGCGGTTCGAGTCTGCTGGGGGACGGTGGATATTTTGGGGTGCCGACCGTTACGAGGCCACATTAGACATCGTAATGTGCAATGCGATCCCCATGGGGTGCATTGTGGCAATAATATATTGTGTAATAGTTCAATCACCAGAAGTTTTACTGAAACAATTGGCAGGTATCAGTACACAATGGTATTATTTGCACAATTCAAACATACCTGTAGTCAAACGTCGAGCCCGGTGGCCAGGTGGTGCACTTCGTATGCGACTTAAAATCGGAGGAGAGACGTAATCGCACGGGTCGATTCCCGCCCCTGCACATCTGCGTTTACCGGGGGGCCCGTCTTATGAAGGCCTATGCCGAAAAGAGTTGTAGCGTGAACGTCAAATGCTCAAATTCTGTGGGTCAGTCCGGAGAATCTACATTTTGTAATCAAATGCACACAATTATAACCGACAGAAGTCCCGTTCGCCTAGCCCGTTTAGTCAATAGCGCATGATGGAGATACCGAGAAAGAGGACAGCCCTAACGTGCAGAACGAACGTAAAGGCGGTAGCCAGATTAAAAAAAGGACAAACTGAACAGACAACGTGTCAGTGTAATATATTGGTGATTGTACGTGTTCAGAGAGTTCGGGGTAATGTGCGGAAGCCAACAAACACGCGTGTGTATACTCTTACACAACAATAGATAATGGATATATTAATCATGTTTCCGTAAGGGATGTCTTACGAGAAGGTTAGATCATATCTAATTACTTTAATGTACTGGACCACTATAGTGAGGAAGATGCAACATCCATTGGACTGGTCAAATGTGCGGTAGACCCAACTCGATAGGAACATGACAAATTTGCTCCCCTAAGGAAGAACTAAGAAACAGGTCAAGTCTTATACGCATAATGAGTACCGACCTCGAGGAAAGTGTAAAAATTCGAGCCACTGTACGCTGTTGTACGCTGACGACATAGTCCTGTTGGCGGGAAACCCTTGCGAATTGCGGCAGATCCTAAATGTTTGTGTACAGACAGCAGAAGATGTGGGACAGTCTCTAGACCGGAGCTACAATGCAGGTTTACCTGCGCGACACTCCTTGCAGACGGGGAGTTTGGAGCATCGAGCTTCTGGTCGAGAGAGGCACGAGCAAAATGGACATACGACGAACGACTCGCTTTGTTGAATAGAACAGAGATGATGAGAATAAAAGAAGTGTCGAAAATGATGAGCGATTTCCGGATATTAAATAAGGAACAGTTAGAGAAAGCGCAACAAATATTTGATCTCTGTAGAATAAATAAATAAAAGCACAAAAAAGAAAATTAATAATGCGGCGGAGACGAAATGGCTGAACGAGCAAGAAAAAGAGCATCCACTACTGCATTTACGGGACCAACAAACAAGATGGGCCTAGTCTTATTCTGGAGCGTTGGGTCTGCTGTTCGCGGACAGCAGAGCAGAAATACTAAAGACTAGAGCAATGGACCAAAGTACCAAGAGATTTTGAACTGACCATGTCCACTCGAACTATCCATTCGAACACATTTGTATATACATGCAAATTTGTATATTATTTTTTGTTATTTATTTTGATTGTGTAGGAATTGGTTAACTGTTATAAGCTCTGCTTTGTCCTACTGCATGTTATTAAGAAGAAATAATCATATTGCTATTATGGATCCAATGCTAAAAGGACGCACCCCTTTAAATGCAGGTTTGCATTTAAAGGGGTGCGTCCTATGAACCATTGAAGGAAGCACCACTGTGGACGTCAAATGCTGGCTGTGCTTTGAGTCAGCCCGGAAAATTTGCTTTACTAACCTTTAACTCGACAGTTGATTTTTCATTGGTGTTCAAATCGAAACGAAAAGGTTATCGACGATTGTTACTGCCGGTTCCATAGTGTAGTGGTTGTCACGTCTGATTTGCACGCAGAAGGTCGCCGGCTCGAGCACGGCTGGGCACCATGAGGTAAGAAACGATCGTTTTAGGCAACTGAAGCGTAACTCATTTGAAAATCGCCGTAGTGCATAGCGAAATATAGTACAATACCACGGACTCGTGGACTACGACGATCTGTATATTGTATTGGTCGAAGTACGCATTCTGCCGGTCGAAAAAGGTACCTTTGATGAAAGTTATTGAGGAATTGTGTAGCGGTTATTGCGTATACCTCATACGAGTAGAGTTCAATGAGCCTTTGTTTTTACCATTGTTTCTGCTGAATCTGCACACACCCAGATGCCCGAACGGGTGACATCAAATTCAGGAGCCAACATACGAAATATTCACTTCGATTCTGTGAGAGGATTTAGGCGCTTCTAAATTCCGCTCATGTAAATCTGCCATAGATTCGACCTTATTTTTTGGACAGATTTCATTCATTTGAACTTTACCAGTGTCATTTTAATTTACATCACCATATAGTGCTGGGCATAAACTTAAGGCACCCCTATATTTCAACAAATCGTTCCAAGGAACACACATTTGAGGAATTTGTTCTGCATCAGATTAATGTACGTTTCAAATAACATACACGCCACAAGGAACAGCGCATACAACGTCGCATGCAGCCTGCTACAATAAAATGTGTCATATTTCGGGTGCGTAAAATAAGCCACCCTCAGTTATCTATGTTCTCGCTGAATTAATCCAGTTTGTGTTGAGCATTCACGCTGTGCTGTGATCATGGGACACGCTTCGAGCCTTACTGATGCGGAGAACGCAGTTATTACTGCTTTACACCGAGCAGGAAAGACCCCGGCTGCAATTGCCAGAGAAATTGGCAGAAGTCGTTGCATAGTGCAAAATTATTTTTGCGCAGTCCCTCGACGTACGGTACTAGTAAGTCTAAAGGACGTCCACGAAAGATCAGCCAGCAAACTGACATGCACATTTGTCGATTGGCCTCGAATTCGACCTTCGAAATTGCGAAGCAATCAGGCAAGAGTTAAACCTTCAGGTTCATAGATCAACAGATTTAAGGACAATTAAGCGGTATCCGCATATCATACGGGCGCAAATAAAAACAAGAACGCTTCTTCAACAACGCTACATGACTGCCCGACTAAACTTCGCCCACAACAATATGGCCAGAGACTGGAAATTGGTGAGAATTGGGGCAACGTTTTTTTAAAGAGTACCGTGTGGGTGCACATCTATATAAAAGGTACTGTGTTGCTCCAGATCATTTTCACTGACGAAAATAAATTCAATTTGGACGGGCCAGATGGCTTTAATGGTTAATGGCATGATCTACGTAAAGAGCCGTGGTACTTCTCAAAGCGCAACTTCGGTGGCGAAACCGTTATGATTTGGGGAGCTTTCACCTCTCATGGCAGACTCCCACTCGCTTTCATCTCATCTCGAAGGAATAGTGAGGACTATCAGCAGATGTTGACCAACAACCTACTACCGTTTAGGAGCATATTGTCAATACGAAATGCGAGTCCATTTCTCCGATAGGATTGCCCAGCTCGGAGGTCCACTTCGACTGAAGTTAGCTAATCCAAACCGAAGAGCGTGGTGAACAACCTCACATCGAAGTACAGGGTACAGGATAAGCATTGCTGGTCCAAGCTCCGCCGTCTCAAGTCTCGTAAGCAGTTGGACATAACTCCCGGAGTGCAAGCCAACAGCAGGCATAACGACAGCAGACTTTTTTTTTTGTTTTCGAGCTGACCCTCAGTTGTTCTCCTATCTGACAGGCCTCAGCTCTTAACCTTTAGGTATTACTATGAGGACCTGTCGGGGCCACCTTTGCTTATTCTCTGCCTTACTCGAACCTGACAAGAATCCCCAGATAAAGAAAGATAAAGATAAAGAACTCCAAAGATTCTCCACGTCTGACAGGATTTGAACCCAACACACACGTGTCCCTCCGGTCTAGTAGTGTAGTTCTGGGACGACAGCAGACTTTGATCGGGCACTAGCCACAATATGATGCAATTAAATGTATCTCACGGCCCGAAATGTAGCCCCGAAAGAAGTCCGCTTTCACGTCAAACCAATATATAATAATGAGCCGATTTGATAGCTCGACGACCTTGAAACACTCAGACAGGTATAACTAGCAGAAATTCTGGGTCGTCTCCGATGTCGAGCGATCGTCACTCTCTCCGAAATTTCCTCCCGTTCGCGACTGGTGAAGGTGTCGAAAACGGTCGAGACTCGCGAATTGCCCGAATCGTATCGAAACGTCTGTTCACTTCGTTATACGTAGGAAAGAATAGCACGAGCAGCAGCAGTGGTTAGCATGCGTCCTTCAGCTGTCGTTAACGTCATCAATATTCAACTCGATTGCGCCATTTCTCAGCTCTCTGAGCCATGTCTGTACATAAAAGTACCCGGTGCACCATCCTGAAGACCGCGACGAAGAATAGCAGGGTAAGAAAATCTTCTGAGGCCCTTTGCTTCGGTCAGCCGCGCGCGGCCCGGCAAAGGTCTGATGGCCACAATTTGATCGGCTCGGACTGCACTGTACGTTTCACAAAAAAAATTGGCTTGTGGGCCTTAGAGATTGACACGTAACAAACAGCTGATGATGGGGCAACAGTATGTGTGTTATCGCATTCAGACAACAAAGGTACTATGTCAAGATACGTAGGTCTGATGCAACCGTCAATGAACGCCTGCAGGATTGGCTCGTCGATGATTGGCGATTTTTCGGTACAGTCGTGAGTCGTTGGTCTTAGCAACATTGTTACTGTGCTTATTGTGTAGCTAACATGTGATTCGTATCGCCGCCTTCTGATTCGAACACCTCTGTTTCTCTGATAAAAGACTAGCCCGCAGCCCAGATGGATTGGAGAATGCATTGGAGAGTGGATATTCAGCTTCCGAGCTGTGGACAGCTGTGTAACCGTGAGTAGTAAAAACATGATTTCAATGACCAATGTTACAGATTTGTAATCGGGATTTCGCCGACCTCATGGAGAATCTAAATCGCCCAGAACCGGATGCTCTAAAACTGATCGACGCTGAGGGTCGTGCATTTTTTCTCCCGAAGGAAGAGCTGCTGAGGTTTCCGTTCTTCGAGAAACAAATCGTAGCAAGATCCAAGTCAGAGATGCACCTCGAAGCGACGTCCGATCAAATTGAGAGATTTATAGCGTTCGTCGAAGGCCGGCCCTGCGACGATGTCGAGGATGTTTTCGGCGTGCTCAACTTCGCCTGCTCAATCAGATGCGAGGCCTTCGGTCGGTATTGCGTCGAAGCAGCCGCTGGGGTGACTATGCCCGAATGGAATGGTGACCGAAGACTAATCGATATCTTTCAAGCGATCGTCAAAGCGCTACCCACCCGCAGATTCAAATTCTACGATAAGCTCCTGCTCAGCTATAACCGAGACGTGAAGGAGCAGTTCAGAAAGGCGGCGAACCACGTTCTTCATCGACGGAACTGGCACATCTACAAGCCGCTTCCAATACCTCTGTTCACGAGGAAGATCTCAGTCGCCCTTCTGCATGACATCCGGGGCAACCGGCTTGTGGCAACCATCTGCGACAATAAATGGATTCCCATCGACGTTTTCGGCGAGCGGTTCTGTCCGTTCGAGTGCGGCGTGAAGAACTTCCACCTCTGCTTTAATCGCTATGTCATCTATGAGGCGTTCGATGGGTCGGTGATCAAGAAGGATCTGCTGCGGGATGGCGTCGAGCGGCAGGTGTTCGCCAGCTGCAAGATATTCTCGTCAATCTACAATAAGCTGATCGTGGTCTGCCAAGCGGAGAACGCGTGGGATATCATCTACCGATTAGACCATAAGACTGGGACATTTGACGAGATCTACCCTAATCTATCGTGGCGAATTCGAGCGATACGCGGCGACGGAGAGGGGAACGTGTTGTTTGTACTGGAGAACGGTCGAGTCGTGACCGTCGGTGACGATGGCAACATTTACAGTAAGTGCCCGTGCGATTCGTTGTTCCTGTGTCCGCACTGCGATGAGCGCGGGATTAATGAGGACGCATCGATGGTTAATGTCAACGGTGCGTGGGTTACCATGGTCGACTATGTGGGCTACAATTTGCTGCAGACGTTCGAAGTTGCGCAGAACATGTATGAGACACGGGTGCTGACGAAGTGCGGCAATCGTTACGACGTGTCGAAGACTCAGGTACACGAGAAGGTGATCACCATCAGCGATGTCCTTGTCTTGTACACCTCGGATCCCGACTATATGAGCACGCCTCAGGTTTTCTGATAGCGGAGCTTGCGGCTGGCAATCCGCTCATGCGCGGATTAGTAGACACAGTCGACCCAATCCATAAGAAATTTCAATTGTAAAGTTTAGGTAAAACTTGTGATGAATTTGTATTCCGCCGAACGGTGATCGAGTTCAAGTCCCCCTGAAACTCTGAGGAAATATGTAAATAGTTTGTAAAGGGATAACGCTAAGAGAATTCTATCGGGGTTCGTTGGGTAGACCACTTCGGGAAAACATCCAGAACGACGCACGCATGGGAATGAACAAAAATTCTGAATTTTCAGGGTGTATAATGTAATGTTTTTTACCGACTATCTTCGTGCGTGCTTAAAATCATGTACCAATGTATTTTATAGTAGGAAATGCTTAAGGCAAACGAATTGTTCTCTATGTGGAAGTTGTGCAAACCTATAAAATCCTGTCTCAAGCTATTGTGTAAATATTCAATGAGACAGAATTGAATAATGAGTGCGGTGAACTGTATCTATTCCTTAGCTAACGACGCCCAACCTCTTGTAGTGGCCCAGAACGAAAGCCACTAATTCACTGGAGAGCGAACAATTCGATCCGTTGTAGACGCTCTCATTTCGGCCCGCTAGTTCAAATGGAACGAGTCCACTAAGTCGGGTAGGGTCCTTAATAAAAAACGACCCATTCATCTATCATATCACCATTAAATATCGAAGATAATACGATGCGCATAAACCTGGCAGCATATTGGAGTTTTCCCCCATTCTGTTTTCATCTGTCAATTAGGGAGTGTGGCAAGATACACAGCGTGCGTTGCCTTCGGTCAGCTTGCAATCATCATCGCCCAGTCTCTACCGACGAACCAAACAACTATCCAGTAAGAAGCATAAGTCATAAGCATAGGCGTAAGCTGGTAAGAAGCTCACGATGTATGCTATCTGCCGTGTTATTGTTAACAAATTCTGTCTCTCTCTCTCTCTCTCTAATTATAAAATGTTTATTATTCAATATTCAAGATTTTTTTATTCAATATTAGTGTCAAATGATGCATGCCCTATGGTGTTGATGAATACACATTAGGAGGAGGATGTCTGGTTGGGTGACTATTGAGAGATTGCTGTCCAGAGCCGTGTGATCTATGATCTGTGGATACGTTCATCAACCATGCATATATCACAAATGTTATATAATCATAACTAATAATGTTAACTATAATAATAAATCTGTAATATAACTTAAAGCATATTCGTTCTGTCGCTAGCTGCGCATGATATCGTATATAAGGTACACTGCAGTTTGCCTGTATATATAGTAATGTAATTTCGGGTAGGGTAACCTTAAACTTTAGGGTGATTAGTATTCTTATTGATTAGGATTAGTATTCTTATTGCTTTTATGCAGCCTACACTGTAGAAATACATGGATACGTAGCGGACAATACGGTTATCGCGGAGACATGGGAATAAAAGCGCTACCGATTATATTAAGGCAGTACTGACCCGCTTCCGAGGAAGTTCGCACTGAGGAGGCCGTGCCCTCCTAAGGTCTCAAAAGCAAGGGGGAAAAGAGGTGGGTTGCCTGGAGTGGGGCGTAGTTCCATAGCTTGGTCCGCTCAGCACGCGCTACCGCGTAACCGGGGGTGGTTGCACAGTGGTTGACATATAAGGGTACTCGAGTGTCAACCACCGTGCCGTCCCAAACGAGGTGCTGGCCTTGGTGGAAGGGGATGAGAGTGAGGCCGTCAGGGCGGAGCCCGTCGGTAGTGTCGAGACCCTGTGGCTCCCTTGTGCAAGGGATACCGGCGGAGTGGGGGGCTCTTACGAGCGTGTCTGTAAGAATCGTGTGTCGCGGATGCCGACCGGCGCTGCGCTCGCACGAGAGTCCGTGGTGACCATTCGTTGCGACAGGGTCCCCGCAACGCTTGCAGCTGTGGGTCGCAACCACAGGGGCCCCGAGGCGGAGGCCCACACAGAAGCGGAGGGAGAGATCGTCGAGAGCAGGACAGCTGAACTCTCTCTCTCTCTGTCTATGCACCAAAGCAACTGATGATTTTACCTTACTCTAAATTCAGAGAATCATTATGTTCCTTAAAACTAAATCAATATTTCGAAGCATCCCCTTTGGGCTGGATCCAAAAATGCACAATGGATTGTCGAGATAACCAGCACTCACTATATATTCCGTTCAATTCAATTTGTAATAATTTATGCTGAAAGACAGACTATTCTTTCATTGAATACATTCATGTCATCTCCCAACGATCTAAGGTGCGGTAGCATTCATATGCCCACACTGAAATCAGATAAAAATCATTTCCACGAACAGCTTTTAGATACCGAGGTCTCATCTTATGATAGTACGTGGCGTAGCCTGATTTGTAGTTGTCAAATGAAATCACAACACCGAACCCATAACGAACAGAGGCTCAAGAACAGAGGCTGCCTATGCAGACCGCTTTCGGACCGACTGAAAACCTGGAGTTTTGGTGGGTAACGCCGGTGGTCAACGAAGCTTGCCGTACATTTCTGGCGAGTCCGACACTGTTCGCACCCACATCTGAGGATGGTATCCGTTCATGCGTGACGCGTTCCTTCCCCCGTCTTGGAGAAAAAAGAGAGAATAAGGGGCGAAAGGGCCGCATTTTTATGAAATAAAAACCTACTTCATTAATGATTCTACTGTGCTTATCAGCTTATCAGACATCGCGCTAACTTCCTACTGTGCGCTAGCACGCCATGTTGCTCAGAGCAAGGCAGGATGGCGCTATACGCCATCGTGTGATGACGAGACGAGAAAACAAAACGCAAAAAAAAAAGATGTTTTGCTCGCCCAAGGAATCATCTATATAAAGGTGGCGTTTAGTCACCACAAACTAATTGATCATCTTTGGGTATTGGGATAATGCAAAAATTCGTATACTCATCCAATTCCATCCTGAGCTTCATTATAACTTATTTATTTGCTAAGGTTTCAAACGTATGCATTCTGAGTGGTTAACCCTTAATTCCCCATATATATATAATATATATATGTATATATATATAACGTTCCCACCAACGAAACGGCAACACCCTACGAAGAATAGGTAGCCGTGGCCACGTTAGTCAATTTCCGGACGGCTTCAGCTATTAGGTCCTCATCCATCCGCACACCATCAAGACTGAATAATCTCATTTACGTTATTCAATTACGACGTGTTATATTTTATTTATTTAACCGATTATATATTGTAATCAACCGATAACGATTTTCCAAGTTAACTGGAATTATTAGGCACTTAGGTTTGTATATATCGCTTCATAGTTTTTCTTCTCTATGGTTATCTTTTTCCAATAGTCATGAATGCAACAATATTGTATACGCTGATGTCGAAATGAGGACATCGCGCAGAGTTGTTGTATCGCTGTATTCTACGGGTCTCATGTCCATGTTATAGAAACTGTTAGTGTTGTATGCTATGAATGTGTGTGTGTGCGTGTGTATGTATATCTTGTTAATTAACGGACTTTCTGCCCTATGTATGTTTATGTACTTTTCATATATATATATCATGTTTCTATGTATGTGTATATATATATAATATAATACGTACGTTAGTTTGCTATACATACAATTTTGCGGGAATTGCGCGACTGTCCCTCGTATATACCCGCCACAACACAGTGAATGACAAGAAACAATGATAATAATAATAATAAAGATAATAATAACCTATAAAGTTATTGAAGTTCACATAAATCGACGCGAATGTGAACGTATACGCATATATTAAACGCTAAAGCCCTAACAGCGGTGTATGTTAATTAAATTCGTGTTAACGTTGTACTAGGGGAGAAAGTGGTGTGAAGGTGTGAACTGTATCCAGTTCTCTGCCCGTTCCGATTCCTTGTCCTCGTGCTGCTGCGGAACGCCAAAAAATACCCTCCGAATCGACCACTCGATTTAATCGATTCACGTCTTGAGTCGACAGAGAGTAACGCCTCTTCCCCAAATAAGATATAATTGTCACCAAAAGCAAAGATGAACATTTTTGTCGATATTGTAAAGAAGTGATGAAAAAAAAACCATTTACATAGCGTTTGTCGCGTGGGACTTCGCGCAATTCAACCCCGATCAATGAGTACCAAAGAAGCCAAATGCCACCATGAACTATCTCACAACCGATATTCAATGGACAAATGACACAGATACAAAGATATCTTACTGCATGTAAACGCACATGCACACACACACACACATATATATATATATATATATATATATGTAGTAGTACATGGTACTCGTAGGCGTGTGTCTGTATCTGTGTGTGTACATAGGCAGAAACACTGGTTGGGTTCGACGACAAATCTGTGGCAGAATTTCTCTCATTAACATATTCTGCATCGCACTGATCAATCTTCTGATGCGTTCTTCTCAATTTGTATTTCACACACGCACGGGCTAGCACCTTGCGCAGACAAGCGCACAATCCCGTGACTCAAGAGTCCCGTCCACTGTAGAATAGCCACCAAATGAATAATCGTCGCTCCGATTAAAAAATAATGTTCGGAGAAAAATGCGAATGCTCGCCAATAGCAATACATATATATATATATATATATATATATATATATATATATAGATGTTACTATTATTATTATCTAGTCAAGTAGCAGCTGCAGAGTTGTAACAAGTTGCCCCGTCTGTGGCGAATCTTGTGGACTGGTAATTTTGTGTTTCGAGTTATGATATTATAAAATGAACAAAATTCTTTAGCGCAGACACAATGCACATCTCCTGCACGTAAATTGTTAATACGTTTACAACGGTATTATTATTATTAATAGTATAGTAAATATGTTATTTACAGTTAGAGTTGGTTTTAATTCGGTTTGGCCCGGCCAACATTTCGACACGATACCAGCCGAACTCAGGCATAAAGCTTAGCTTCCTCTTAGCACCGAAGACACAACAAACACTCACAGGCATATATATATATATATATGGGACGACTGATTGTATGCACCCATCGCGAAACGGATGCTTTTGACGATTGCTGCCCGGTATCCCTCCTCCCCCCAAAAGGGGACAATGATGGAGTTGGCGGCAATGATCGTTTCGTGTGTGTCGTTGTCGTTTTTTAGGCAATTTTTCTCTCACAATTTCGCTGCCCTGTTTGCGAATGCTGTCTTACTCTAAATGCTCGTAAATAACCGATCAACAATAGCGCATCCTACAAATAGAAGGCATAAAGGCACATGTTAATGCTAAGTCGCGTATTGACAGGTTTCGGACTGGCGAATCGCCCCCTGAGTACGCGTTCTCGATGATACCGCCGTCCGGCCCCAGCTAATAACGTCATCTCGTTACGAGGTGACGTTTTGCCTCGATGAGTCAGCCAGTCGTTCAGCCGTGACTGCGTACGACTTGTCGTCCAATGTCGACCACCCTGTCATCAGTCTTTACCTATTTCGAAAAACTAGCGAATGATAACTCGTGCAAAATTGTGCAGAAAATCCTCTGGACGTGTACGAGCGAAAATTAACCAGAACCGACCCCTCCTGCGCGGGTGGGGGAGGTTACAAGCGCGATTGCAAGCACGGCGAGCAGATTGGCGCCGGTTGATGAAAATTCCGCTGACATCCAGTTGTTGTTGTTGCTGTTGCTGCTGTTCTTGTTGTCTACGTGGTCTGTTGCTTCTTGGGCGGAATCTTATGCAGTTTCTGTATTCGCTTGCGAAGCTCCGAGGGGTATTTCTCGTAGCAGCGTTTGCACACGGGTTTCAAGTCCAGCTCGTAGAACTTTGTCCTGAGCAGTACACGAAGGCGAGAAAAAGAGGGAGAGAGTCAGAGACAAG
The DNA here is from genome assembly GCA_019614645.1 of Stratiolaelaps scimitus. NCBI lineage: Eukaryota > Metazoa > Arthropoda > Arachnida > Mesostigmata > Laelapidae > Stratiolaelaps > Stratiolaelaps scimitus. Next base: position 4,792,962 of record JABWDB010000014.1, on the reverse strand, counting down.
ACATACAAAAACAACAGCAGAAATTAGCGAAAAAAAAAATATTATAGAAACTAGCTTAGTAGATTATTAACAGGCGTATATATGATACGTTCCCTGAAGTGTTCCACATTGTGTGGCCACTTGTATAGATGTACCTTCCGCCGTGACAACAGCCAGGCGTTGAGACTAGAATAATCGTACGTAATCACCGAGTACAGATTACACCAGCTCGATCTTGCCTTGCTCCCTAAAATCCCTACGTAAATGTCACAAGCACATCCACAACCTAAAATGTCGGTTAGAGTTGACCTGAGTGAACTCGAGCTTACTTTTGATTCATCTTTTCATTGCATAGTGAACACGCGAAGTGATTGGCGCACCATGCCTTGTTTAGTGCCGTAAATACATCGCCGTCGATCACCTTCAATCAAAAACGAGAGAGAATGATTAAAGTTATTATAAAGTGTACATACATGCACGACTTAATCAAACAGCAAAATGTGCCTTCAAGTGCCCCAGATGAAGGATGTATATAGCATTGAATAGTTTAGATCAGGCCGGCTAGACCGGAATCGAGCCACGGTGAAAACACTGCTTCGTTTTGATTCTGAGTGTCTCTGCCATGGATCATACTGGTAGCGGCCTTAGATGTTCCAAATGTTTTGTCAAATCTGCGGAACCCCACGAAATCGCCACTGATTCGCTTTCGTCTACAACTATTAAACAGTGGCATCACATGAACTACGGGCAACCATACGTCAAGGCGCAAAAACATATTCTAGACCATATTTACCTTGTTGCAGGTGTAGCAGAGGTTTCCGAACAGCTGATGATAATGTGTGTCACAGTAGGCGAGACCCTTCTTCTCGAAGTGCTTATGGCCCATGAACGGCTTCTCACATTTGGCACAGACGAAGTGCTGCAAGGTGTTGGAGGGAAATACAAAGATAGAAACAGACGAGATCAAGCGGTCGTTTTAGATCCTTGTTCCGTGCATTACTTATACTGTATTGCTCATAATACAGGTCGTCTGTTGATGACCACGTTTAGAAAAAGCGAGTTTATCTGGCTCGGGGATCTTGTACGCACACACACACACACACACACACACACATATCTAACTTCAAATGTGCGAGCAACATTGCGTCAGCACTTTGTCGGAGCAGGAGTCCGGATCAGGAGTGACATGAAGCTTGCTCAGGCCGCAAACGCAGACCGATCCACTTCGCACTTACCTCCACGTGCCAATGTTTGCCAAGCGCCGTCACAACGCGCTCCTCAATTGGCCTTCGGCAGGCTCCACAGATCGGGATGCCCATCTTGTCATGACATCGGAGACAGTAGAGGTCGCCCTTGACCTCGCGCGCGTCCGAGGTCAACTCGATGCCACAGGTCGTACAGTTGAAATGGTAGGCGTGATATGGTTCATTACGCCACTTCAACGGTTTGTCGTCAATAATGCCACTGAAATATGCCATTGGACGAAGAACGCACGAAGATCAGAAGGGTGAATAACGACCTTATTTCCGGTGCAGTGACTCACAGCAAATAAGCATACGTCGTCACAGTCTCATATCAAATAGAAGTCGATTAGATATGACAGAAATGATATAATATGCAGGCACCATCGGCGTATTAGCGTGCGTACCCCTCCAGCAGTGAATATGTGTAGCTAGTTACAATGATGTGATTATACACTGCAAAGACTAACTCCACAGGTAGTCACCGGGTTTTTTTGCTCACGTGTGTGCATAATGTATATAGGTGGCCTTACAATAACTTCTATTGTAGATAACGACACGTATTAACCCATCGCGGATTGTACTTACTGGCATTTGTAGCAGATGTGCTTTCCGATAGCGGCAGCCTTTTCTCGAGCGTTACATTCGTGGCAAAGGGCCCGGTTGGCGTTCTTGATAAAGCCGCTATCAGCAAGGCACTGAGAGCAGATTTCGCAGCAGAAGCAAGCCGGGTGCCAGCTCTTGTTCATAGCTTTAATCACGCGTCCAATGATAAATTCGTTACATTTGCCACAGGACGGCGCGTACAACACGTGGAAATCATGCTCGCAGTATTTTCGGCCCTCGAACTGACAGAGAGGCGCGCGCGCGTGAGAAAAAAAACAACATAAAATAGTGTCAATTATTATATTGGTAGTGTTGTTACGTTTTGTGGATTTGTATCACGAACGTCATACACGTTACGGGAACACACGGCATTCGAAACAATGCGTGAGTCATTATTCTGCAACTTGAAGAAAATGATTTACTATAGTCACTCTTGTGTGTAATTATACCGTTTCGTCGAATGCGTGCACAATTAGGTGCTTTCGCATCGAGGGTGCGCCCACCCACGGTACGTGCACAAGCACACACTGCGAGCCGATGCAGCCATTACGGCCTTCATTGAAATATTGCCGTGTAGACATAATATAAGTTTCTTTTTGCGGTAGTCGTGTGGTAGTGGTTTGGCAAAGGTGCTGTTCATACCTCGTAGAAAACGCCATCGGGAAAGGGGCGGAAGCAGTGTGAGCATACGAAGCAAGCCTGATGCCAAGTCTCTTTGTGAGAATTGACAATTTTTTCATGTGGCTCGAAGCCCTCCCCGCAGCGATGACACAGCATGGACGAGAGCGACATGACGATCGAGTTTGAGGGATCACTGAAACGAGCACACAGAGCGAAACAATAGGAAGGAGGCAATTATAGCAGTGAATGACGTCTATGACAATAGGTCACATCTGTTAAACACAGTCTCAAGCTAAACAATGAAAGCGTATGAGCGGGTGAACCGTTTGTGTATTCTTGAATGGACAAAATGCCTAAAAACCATTTGTTAAACGACACAAATAATCAAGACCAGCAGCGTTCCCTGCGCAGCTGGGCGCCGACTCTATATAGACTTTGCATGTTAGAGTGATCTTCGTGGTTAGAAGCTGCTGGTAGTCCGTCACTCGCTCAGAGAGGATAACGCGCGACAAACGCGCCAAAACGCGTTACGCCTAAGGCGTCTCTTACAGAACGTGTCTAATAAGTAGATGGGTGTATGCGTGCATGTATGTGTAGACGTTTTAATCAGACCATACAATAGTCTCTATCTACCAAAATATTTGACCAGTAGACTCATTGTCCTCGGCTAGGTATTAATATGCAATAAATATGATGCACTTCAAAAGCAATACATAGTTCACCCTTGCTGTCACAGCACACTAAATATAACTTTTATCTATAGTACACAAATGCAATAGCTTCGCTCCTCCATGTAGTGGCGATGTGGCTAACAATAATCACACTACTTCATCGAAGCATTCGTGCAATTATCCTGATTGCTATGGTGATTATTATTGCTATCATATTATCATTATTCTTATTATTGCAAAACAATAACATTTCGCCAGAGTGGTACAAATACACCTTTACTCTCTGAATTGATATTATCATTCGAATATTGAAAAAATCTATCAGTCATGATTAAATCGTTGGCCAGTAGAGAAGCAAAAGCGATGTGTGAATGCGCCCATTCACCTGAACGCCGATTCCTATAGTCCGACGAACAGCTCAAGGACAGACACGCTCTCGTCGCTCAAAAAAGTGTAACCGCTTTGGGTCTGTCTGCCAAGACGAAATAATGAGCCCTTATGCAGCCGAATAGATGTCTACCAATAAACTATTGGTGGGATCCGTCAAACCGGGGCGGCTACGTCGTCGACTTTCTATCGAACAGAATCGAATCTGATCAAATAGGTCCCCCGTTTTCCAAGGCGCCGGACGGATCTTACACGACTTTGAAATATTGTAAATAGGAAGCAACGAATGCGATGTCCCGTGCGCGACATAGCAGCACACAGCAACAATCCTAATACTTATTGTACCTGTAATCCTTTTTGTTTGCGCCGCAATACGATTTCGGTCGAGTTTCTTATACGAGTCTATTGATTTTTGTAAGGAGGCACTAATTTTACATAGGCTATGACAGATGTGTGCAGAATTGTCATTGCGTGTCAAGAGGAACAAAATATAGATGGCTACTACTCACCACGTTGCCTTTGTCCGCTCGACCGACTTTCGGAGAGATATTGATATTGAATTATTCATGCTCATCTAGGACAGTGCATGGCCGTGGGATGTACTTGTGTATGTGTTATATATATTATCATAGATAATTACGACGTCTTCAGCAAGTGCTCTGTCAGATGGATGCCGAAGAATATCCCATGATTGTTTTTGCCATTGATCAAGTTCAAGGCGTCTTAACAGCTGGTAGCTTGTAAAGCTGCTTCTTTGGGCCAGTCGTGATTGGCGTCAATACAACAATACCGGTGGTCCACATACAGCACACGGTGTATGCGGGCTCTATTTTCACTGGAATACGTCAGTGTATTTTTGACATCTGTAATTCTGCGCTGAACAGGAACAACCAAAGCAAACACCTGGTCTCATCAGGCACAAGACTTTCGATCTCTCAATAAGAAAGTTATCAAAAGAACGTATCCCAACAGTCCCCTTGTGACGAGATTGTCTACATCTAACAGCTGAACCGATCGGGGTGGCGTGTTCGACGAACTCTCCTTTAAGAGGTCTCGGAGAAGTGTGTCGTGAAAGCCTAATCGTCTAAAGTACTTCTCCAGCAAAAGGGCGTCCCGGACTGGATTTTCTGGCTACGCACGTCCACACCTTCTAGTCAGTACTTTCAAAATACGGCCATAATTTAATTTGCAATATGTCTGAATATTTTCTGAGTCCAATCGGCACACCGTATTCATCAAGCGAAATTTATGAAACCTGGCGGCATCTATCTATTCCGTGAGGGATCTTCATGGGTGTTGCCTACAGGTGTTGCACCGGGCAGACCAACACAACAAGTCTGGCGTGTGGTCCATTTGTCCACTACTGAGGATCAGCACGTCTGCAATTCTTAAATAGTCATATTTTTCTTATCGTCTACACACTAACAAACTTACGACAACTTACGGCTCCACATATTATTTAATAATAATAATAATGCCAAGTCGAGTGTCTGTCTGGCGAACAATCTCTTATTGGTTCATTTCATTCGAGCAGACCACAGAAGAACGCCCCAGCGTGAACAGCGTCAAAAGAGGACAGCTGGGATAAGACCCCACAAAAGATAAAATCACAGCTTATAGCCACGAGAGAATCCGACTCGTTAGCGGTAGAACAACAAACGAAGAGTTCTGCTCGTCAAGAGCTTTCGTGGGCGGGTTCAGCGAGACGAACAGCGAATATCAACAACAGACTGCTCACATCCAACGGATGTAAACAAAGGCGTCCGGAGCCGGTCCCCGATCGAATGGGTCCTCTCAATGGCCATCAATAAATAAATCCTTCGTCAGCCCTCTCTCTCTTTCGCTTTCTGTGTATGTATATATGGCAGAACGGACCTTAAGAGCACATTCGCACATTCAAATTTGAGGGAGAGCCGATATGGTTCTCTAACGCATCTCTCCTACTAACGCGACCTATTTACGTTGTCAGCTTTTTCGCTATCCACACACGTTCGCAATACAGAAGAATATCACAATTGGAAGGCAGTTTGCCTTATCGACGAATGATAAAAGATCAAACTAGGAGAGATTTAGATTCTGATTAGCGAGAGGCAGAGGGTGAAATATTGCAGGAAAATTCTTTTGGTAAGGCCAGCACACGCACACTGTAACGAATGTGTTCCACCGCTACTAATTGTATGCGGTGTACAATACGAAGTCACCTTATGCAGATGATATGCCCTAGCGCTGCGTATAAACGGACAGTGATGATGATGTAAACTGTTCTCGACGAACAGGAGATCAGACCACTCTGTTGTCGAACGGAACGGATCTGGGTGTCTGATCAAAGGATATTCTCCGAGAAGGATATTCTGAAAGTGGACGTCCACTGTTGTCGCTGTTGCTGCTTGCAGTAGATCCACTGGGTCCATCGTAGACAGAAGCACATCCGGTGCAGGGACACCGTATCTCGAGTTAAATTATCATGTTAGCCACAACTCTGCTTTATATATTATTGCATCTCAGGAATAAACTCTGCAAAAAAGGTCCCTTTTCTATACTCCAGCATACATCACAAGCACAAGGTAGTGAAAATAAATTGCGGTACAAAATGGACTCCCTTTCAGTGCCAAGAGCCGTATGCTCTTATTGTGTTCTAAAGTTTTGATTTTTTCTAAGCTTATACTGTATTCTAGGTACAAGTCAATACGCGCTGTCATACTAGCACATATCGATCATAGTGGACTCGAAGCCAGTGAGGCTGTCAATTATGGCATATTCCGAACACCCTGTATATCACCCTGAACATAAGATGAATTCTCCGCATAGTTTCAACGATTGAATCATTTTGATACGTAATGGCAATGGTATTCACAACCTTCTGCGTTACCATAGCACGGCTTCATGGATGGACGACAACAGTTGGGACTCCGTAACAGTTCTTGCTAGTTACAATTCTATTTGTGCATATAAGATGATTTGTTCTGCCTGCCATCCAAAATCAGCATTATCACATTGTGCAGATTTGTAAGGACATGCACACGAATGGAAAACGGGCCAACTTCTTGGCCTACACGATACCATCAGCATCAGCTATATTGTACGTCGACTATTCCGACATAGTGCGTAAACAGCGGCCGAACAAAGTCTGCCCCCGTAACATACTCAAGTCAAGAAACACTGACGGCTAAATCCACCGTGGGTAAACTCAGCCCAGAAAGAAAGTTCCTTACGATTCCATGTATAGCGTACTCGACTGGATACATGGTCCGTATATGGAGAACAAACGGAGCACACCGATGCCCGCAGACACCGGTACACCCTGCAGCCGATCTAACATGGGCCGTCTCGTAAGGGCATATCGCTTCGGAACGACTTCTGTTGCTGTCAGCCGATATGCTCGTGAAGAAGTGTCTGTCCGTGTGTGTGTGTAGCTCCTGCCTGAGCGAGACAGCATCAAGCTGATCAACCGTCTTATGCTCCGCCACGCTAACGTGTCAATGTAGACTCTCGTTCAGAAGTGCGGTTGGCTGGTGAACGTGGTGTCCAAAAGTGTTGTCGTTGTTGTTTTCGTGGCTGTTGTGCTTCGCTTCCACAACATGTTTGTACGATCATTGTGTATAGATTGTGCCCGTTTTGATGGGTGACGCTGCCGATGATGCCACAGCCGACGACAGAGCCAACGGCGACCGCCGTAAGATAGAGAGATGCGGACTTAGCAGGGGCAATAGCAATTTCTGGCCGGGTGCAAACAGCAACTCGTTGTTGGCCGATTAGTGACTGCCTGCTTGGCGTAAACACAACATCATTTCGTGATGTATATAGAATAGATGCCACACAACACAATGAAGTACACTAACAACTCGAATCAACAATCATGACATAAGCGCTCCCAAAGCCGAGTACAGACAATACAGACACACTATAATGAGAGAGTGTTTCGCTGAATTAGCACAAACAGAACTTCGGTCAGCCGCTAAGTTGCGCAGGCCGCCGTGGAAATCGTGTTTACGAACATCGTTATGGTTACTATGCACAGACACGCTTATGGAACTTTTGCTTTTATGCCGCAAACATGCTCGCTCTTATACGCAGTTGTTATATATATATATATATATATATATATATATAATATCATACATGACTGGACTGGGGTTTAGTCGAAGTGAATGTCAAGGCATTCGAAACCTTTGAGTGTAATTCTGAAACGGATTTTAGAAGCGCCGAAGCCTCAATTTACAGAAGTGCGCTATATATATATATATAATTAAATCAATTGACAAATAATCGGATGGTTACGATCATAGGTAACCAGTGGAATTGGTACTCATTTTAATTTCTGGATTCGTTCCACTCTTTGCCCTATCGCCACATAGGTCTAGTGGGGGGAAATCCAGATGAGTCCAGCATAATCGACACTGCCCGCCCGAATAAGGCAAAAATATCGAGGAAAAATACGAACTAATCATCCCTAGTCCTGGCCAAAGCCACAATTGCTCTCGCATGAACCGCTTCTCGAGACAGGTCCTTAAAGCGATGTCTCTATACCCGTGAGACCGGTGCATATTCCACTCTACGCTCTAAACTCTCTCTTGTCTCATTCTCTCTCTCTTGGCTTCTTCCTCTCTTAGTCACGCTTACGTAGTATACAATAATTGTTTGTGTATGGCAGCATTTCTCCTGAATCGAAGATAGCAAGGGATCAATCAATGAATGAGTAACTGTCCAATGGGATTCAGAACTGAACAGGCTGTTCAGCTAGCTTGTTCGTACACTACGTAGGTCAGTTAGTTAAGTCACAGTGTCTACTGGACTACTGGGGTGCTACGAGTCACTTGTTCTAACAGCAGATTCAACTAGAATGTCGCAGCATGCTCGGACCATCGCCGCCATCACCGGTGGCGCTTAAAACGGCTACCGCCGTCAAACACGCGCCGTCTCGTATCAGCCGCGACAGCGATTCCGTTATCTCGATCATTATTCATTTCTCATTATCAACAACACGAACAACATTATCACCATGCTGCTTCGCCTCATCTGTCATCATCGGAGACGGCCAGAAAGTAGATACCTTGTGAAGCCGTCCCACTCACACCTGCGTAGCTACGAAGTGGCACACGATTACACGATTACTGATGACAGCGACCATCTCAGCCATCCGGCGTCCAGTGTTGTCGCCATTCATATTTGTAGATTATTTATTTACTTATCAGAGCAGAGCAGTGAAAGCAAACCGGGAAATGCCCTGACGGCCATGCTTGTTCATTGCCGGTTCACCGCCGATTCGGTCAGAGATAAAGAAACATGTTAGGTTTCCGTTACGGTTCACGTTATCCTGCTAGCGTGTGAGTGCCACCGAGACACCAGTAGATAGACGGTGTCCCCAACGCAAGGAAACCCCGCTCAGAACGCCATTATGTCAGCTATGATGGGAAGAACACCAGGCTAGCAAACACTGAGCCTACGCAGTGAACAATACTGGCTTGGATTTTTCTCCAGAAGCATCGTCAGTGATGATGCATTTTGGCGGGATGATGCATCGGTGGCTAGCTCGTTGCGCGCATATATGCTTTCCGACCTCTGACGAGCATTATGCATTGATTTTGAAGAACTTTAATTTCAACGAAAATATTCTCTCGTTTTCTCTGTTTTACAGTATAGTGCAATTGACATTACTAGCAATGCGTGTAGCGTATCGAAACGTATACATTAATCTGTGGTAGATTGACGCCGCCCAACAAGTTGGATAGTACTTAGAGAAAGAACGGGTGTTGGACCCACGATTACCCTTATTTTGAACACCTAAAAACATATATATATATATATATATAGGAGAATTGATGAAAAGAAACATTTTCTCACAAAGAACCAACATTAATTGGCTGTCGCATCGCGTTGACGAGTTGTCTCCCCCGTTTCCCATTTATGTGGAGCGTTTCTTCTAAGCGTTAAAACGCCTCATTCGACACGGTTCGTTGACGGCATCCGCATCCACGGGATGAGCTCGCAAGACTCATTACAAAGGGGCATCGTCGACGAGACTCCGTCGGCATTATACTCCACAATATTTCCATTTATTAACAAGACGGGGTCGGTCGGCTGGGCCGCGACGTTGCTCGGCAACTCCATCGCCAACGCTGAGCTAAGTGTCTCTCTCTCTCTCTGATAAGTGAGTAGTATTTTAGTAACATCTTTTCGACATTGACGAATCAGCCAATGTAAAGGAAAAACAGCGCACTGTTAACTACATTCGATACTTTTCAAACAATAAAACACACGTGCAGCTATGTATGAACAGGAGGGTGCGTACAGGCTAGGTACACTTGGATCGGAAAGGCTCGCGGTGCGCGATCAGTCAGACTCATCAGTCAGAGAGTGGATTTCACCCCGAGTCTACTTTGCTTGACAGCGTCTAACTTGATCATGATTGGAGTTTAACCACCTCCCCCACTCGAATTGCTTAGCCCCGTTTCTGCGTTAATTGCTAGATACGAAAACGATCTAGATACGCGGACCTGATCCCCATTGTTATCTTGGTGTCCACTGAGCAAATTATGCCCATCTTTTGATAAACTGACAATGCGGGCACTGTGCTTGGCCTTGAATAGCGCTGGAATCGAAGTAACACATTCGTCATCATCTATTTACACGCTGACTGCACAGCTGATGGGCGTTATGGTCCTGGTAGTTTGAAAGCATACTGTTCTAGTTCATACGAATTGTTCCGCTATTAAGTTACTAATAAGGGTTTATTAAAGGAGCTGTAGTTTTGCAATGCTTAAATTTTGTCTTGTCACGGGCGCGAGCCTGCGGCCCCCCGCTTCTTACAGCCACATACTTGGTCGTCCATGCCACCGCGCTGACAAAGTAACCGTGTAGCTTCGAGTTAGTGTATATTATAAATAATTAGCTAACTATTTTTATTTTGCCTATCATATCCAAAATGACATTGTACGCCTACAATATTATACTACGTAAATATAATATTAAGATGCAACGCGTATAACGTCTAAGATAAGCTTCAGTAATGTTTGGTGTACGAAGTTATCCGAGATCTTTATTTGCCTGCTCCCCACAAAAAGACCCTGTACGCAATACGTTATATTTGTCTTCATAGATTTGCCACATTAAAAACCAACAGTAAGATGTCATCGGCATAGACAGCGAGCATAGACAATGGAGAAGCGGCATATTGGCCATGAAAAAATTTTAAATAAACGGAGACGACCGAAAGGCTACCTGGGAAGGTCGTGGTGCCGTGGCCGGCAGGAACCAACGAGACCATCCTTCTGGCAGAAACATTTCCTTTCCGAACGGAAATGCAGAAGACATCTAGGAAAACCAATCATTTACAGCTTCGGTAGAAATCTCGTACGTCGAACAGAGCAGTAGGTCTCCGAAATCTCTAAGGACAGTACTGTCGGCCTTGTACGCCGTTTGTCTTGCCTTCCTGATTGTCATATCGAGACATTGAGGCCGGTCACTTCAAACTGAAGCAAACCGACTTGGAAGTACCACAGCGGCCCACGTTCTCTTACGAAATCCTGTGCCCACTTCAGCCACGATGGCTAGAGCAGTTTAGCCAATAACGAGGTCAGGCAAATCGGTCGCGAGCGACCACTCAGCATTGAGATCAAGGTAACTCCGCTCTCCGTATGGCAGGGGTGTGCTACTTGCACAGCAGCGATACTAAGACCCTTTGCTCCGGAGAATCTCCCGATGAAGACTAATACTAAATTCTCATCTTATACTAAGGATTCGGCAAAAAAATTGCTACTCAAAAGGAATTATTAACATCCAGAGTAAAATCAGGTGGGTCTTCAGATCATCTAGTTCTTGTGCTCAACATAGTATACTTGTGTTCAATCCATATACAGTTAGATGCCGAAAGCGACTGCCGAGTTCTTATGTGTCCCAACCCTTAACCGGCACCACTACTACACCTGTCCTCACAGTTATCTATACTATGACAGGTCGTGTTAAGGCAACCTGAAACGAAATTAATCAACAACCGATGGGGAATCGCAACGATCTAAACGAAATATTAATATAACGTCATAACTATCATCTAATAAATAGTGTTTCGTATATACACCTAATGTTCCTTCTTCTGTATGGGCAGAAACACCTGTACGGGTAGAACCCTAGTAGCAAGGAAGAAATTGCTTTTTCTACTTCCAATAGAGAATAAATATGCATCGAGAAACCGGCGAGAAACCGAGAGTAAACTAGACAGCATGGGTGATTCAAATTTGACGCCAAATGTATACGAACGCATCAGAGCACCATCATCCATTTTGGCCAACGCCAACCAGTCTTTACCTAGCCCGCTTGCTTTTCCGCTAAACCGATCTATATTGGCTAGCTAGGCCCTGTGAGGCCCTTCGAACAAAAGCGCTTACAGGGTTTCGTAGTGAAATATCAACGTCGGGGAAGCGACTGAGCGTCTCGCCCTCGGACTCGACCAAATTAATATCGTACACAGGAACAGAATCGTTCCAGTCTATCTTTCTTCGTCACTGTGCTCGGGTCTTGGCCCAAGCGACCTCGAAGTGTCAGCGGGTCCTCCCTCCCTTCCTTTGTATGGCCTATCGTGTCCTGTAGTAGTCGTAACTTCCGCCGTTATTGTCTCTTTTTTTTTGCTCTTGCCTACAATAGATAGGCGACCATTAGGGTAAGGCCACAAGGTATCCGTATCATGGTGATATAACATCCCTATTCACGACCACGCCTTGCTTCGTTTCCACCGCAACAGGAGGAGAAGCACGAATGTAATTACCTTCGTTGCCTGCCCTACAAGCAGGAGTCGGACGTCGGTGACACAGACATATTCCGGTAATCCATTATATAAATGTGTGATAGCCTGATATGCATATGTTTGTTTCATAGCGTATTGTGAATTAAGCGGAACCTGAATGATATCAAAAGCAAATCTATACGAGGATTACTCGTGTCGTAATAAATCTAATTATTATAGTAACTCTTCCGTAGAGTTTGTCAAAGAACATTTAGGGAGCGACTTAAAAGTGCTTCGGTTAATCGTTGGCCCGTTGTCAGTCGCAGAGCGCGTATAACGAGCTACCTTGTGTAACAGGCATAGAATAGGCGCTCCAAAGATCGACTGAATCGTTGGTATTAGCAGTTTTAAATTCCATATCTACATCTATGGTCATCAATAAGTTCGCTCCAGTTGCCGAGACACTTGACCGCTACGACGAATATGAATCGGTGGTGATTCGTCAGCCAAGCTTTTGTACAAGTTCAAGGAATTATACGCCCATGCTGCGAGATCTATATTGATTTCGTATCTAATGAGGTCGCAATCACCTGCTCTTGCATGGGTTCATTGTTTGCTGCCGCTGGTACTATTAGTACTCTCGAGGCACTTTGTTGAAATCAATCGGCAGCACCAGCGGACTTCTTGGGGGCGGCATCACGAAGGTGCACGAATTTTTCCTCCTGACATATATTGTCGTAGCAATGCCATCATACGCATAATAAGCATCTCGAGAAAATCTCTGACAGCAGATGTGGCAACTAGCTGTAGACAATAGTCCGCTGTAAACAAATCAAGCAGCTAAGACCATTACCTAGAAAGGAGCAGGATGCTCGGACAGATCAGAGATTGACGCTGATCAGACTGAGATTTCAATGACGCCTCCCGGCCACGCGGCGATCCTATCCAATGATAAAACAAGAACGCCGTAACACTACGAGGTGGCGTCAATCCCCGTCAGTCGAGTATCAGGTCAATCCAAACATTGATATCGCTTCGATAAGTGTCTTCTGCTCGATAGCTAGTATACGCGTGCTGGCATGATACCACCTGAACGAATCGGGCGATGGCGTCGTAAGATGACCAGGCCAGATACAATTTCTCTCCTTAAGCAAGCAGAGAGAGAATATAGCATATAATATAGCAAAAAAAAAATAAGACGTTTCTGTAGGACAACAATCGTACAATGTTGCACATAGACTAGCCCTGGTGGATTTGCGCCAAAGGATAAAAACATAACCAATTTTAGGTTTGTACTGGCGATCCTTGCGCGTGTCGTTGGTGTGAATTATAATAACAATAAGGGAGCTTACGTAAACGGTGACCATGGCCTGCGAAGCACAGCCATTTAGACGTTTCGCAACTGACAGACGTCGAATTTTCGCAAAATTGGCAAAAAATCGCAAAATTTCGTTGAATTATTGGAACAATTGCACACTGCCATTGTGATGTCAAAGGAAAGTTCGAAATTGATAGCGTGCTCGCATCCTTCTGTATCGTAATTGTAAATTGCATACATATTATTTTCACCCAGGTTGTTGAATTGTTTTTTGAATCCCCGCCGATAGCCACATGCATTTGCTACATGGCGGCATGAGTCATATGGACGTCATGTTGGTGCACAGGTAGTTCAGCAGAGCAGTATATTCAAGGCCGTAACCTTTCCCTTCAGACTAGCTAACATGCAAACACTGTAATGCCCATGGTACACGTGGAGTACAACGTACTTGATAGGTGTCGCCAGCACAGGAATATCCGGTATGCCACCACCTGATGATGAGCCTGACTGTCTGAGCGAGCCTGAACTAAGGCTGCCATTAGGGGTGGACGATCGAAAGGTGTTGGGTCTTCTCGGTGGAACCGGTGGTCCACCGTTCGCGTATAGCACTCCATAGTCACACGAGGCGACATCATACTCGGACTCGACCGAGAGATTGCCCATTCCCGAATCAAGATTCTCATAGAGCGGATGCGCCGTCTCCTGGTGCTGTTTGCCAAATGGCGATGGATCCATTGTGATATCGTTTGTCGTTGTTTGTGCTGCTGCTGTTCTCACTCTATGGTAGCGATGACGTTCGAAGGTGGGCGCACTGCCCCCTGTTCGTTTAATCCAATCGAACGAATCTCAATCACACTCGTTGGTGCAGACTATTATCCACAGAGGCCGCAGCTTGAAACAAGGCTCCGTCTATCACGCGCAGGCAGCTGCATCCAGGAAATAGGTCCAGACGAGATAAGTCGGCTGATAACAAAGACAAGTCGCACACACGGAGCACAAAATCCGCGTCGCCCGCCGCCTCCACAGAATAGTAGTCGCGTAAAATCCACGTAAAATTGCTCGTCTCGTCGCCACCACCAGACCGACCCGGCTGACAGAACGTCGGCGCTGTACCTGTAGCGCTGTTCCTCGTGTCGGCGACCCCCCCTTGCGGCAACAAGGAAGAAGTAATCGCTGCGTTACTTGCAGGCAGTAATAATAGTAATAATAACACTAACAATAATACCAAGGCTGAATGACTGTTCCCAATGTATTCACTGTTACACGCGTAGAGCGATGGCGACGTCGGTGGACTCTGGCCACAAGAGGAGCATATACGAGCCGCGGACTTCCTCTCGTCTAGATCGTGCGTCTACGACCATATCTCACGTGTTCTTCGAGTGCCTCACTTATCCTGCGATCCTGCCCGATGCTGGCCTTCACAGATATGCCTACGGATCTGTTACAGTCGTTTGTCCGTCATCAACAAATGTATCCAAACGTCCAGTTTCCTTCGTGTGCGTCGCACCACACTGCTACAGCATCGCACTTGTTGGTGCTGCCCTTCACGTCACAAGGATACTAACTTGTTCGCAGATCGTATCGAGAAGTAAATCGGCTGTATTTGTTGCTTGCGTTGCAGTTACAGGACAGCTGGGGCACCGGGTGTCAACAACACCAGGGTACTGACAATCAAAGGGCGTTCCTGTTATTTTTCACGCACCGCCATTCTTTTGATATTTCTCGCACAAAAACTCCCTCACGATCTCTCTCTCTCTCATCCGATCTAGCAGGTGATTTACAGGTAACGCTCGATAGCTGCTAGGTGACGGCAGTCAGGAATGGTAGTAATATGCACAAGACAGCATTACCGGCTGCTCAACACGACTCTACTGTAGTCCGTAAACAATGTTTTACATATCCTCTTCGAGCAGCCTCTTCTATTTCCTTTTGTTCAGGGCTAATTTCTTGGGGCCGCCGCTTCCGACCGCTATCAAACAGAAAACAAATTTGCTCAACAAGATCTGTGCACACCACTCGGCGACGATCTCTCCCTTTCTCTACTGACTCGCAGTCAGTGTACCAGAGATACTTTCTGTGTTGCCGGCCCGACCGCCGCTGATCGCCGCTGGATGCGAGCTTTCCTCCTTGTCCGTTCTCTCAAGCAGAGGGTCAGGTCTCCCCCCTCTAGATCGAGACGGCTCGTTGCTTCAGTGGGACTCCACCGTAGTTGATCCTTCCCACCGGCGGCGCCGTCAGTCGCCGCCACTGATCGGAGCACTCTCCACTGTCTCGGCCGCCCTCGACGAACTCGCACTGTTGCCGAACACTGACCAGCGCGACACGAAAGTGACCACAAACGTCAGCATCCACCAGCGTCAGTGAGACGAACAGCACCTTGACCAGCAGAACTAGCAGCCACTGCGGCCATCACGATACCAATATCCAACCAATAACTCGACAGAACTCACTCAGTCACTCGCTCAGCTAAACTCGACGAGGGCGACGACTCCGGCTAAATAATGACAACGATGGGCGAAACCCCAATTCTAGTCTACACGTATGCCACTTAGATATATAGTACTGCTCCTCAGCAGACATCAGCGTCGTCGTTGATACACAACACGAACGCAACGAGGATGGATGTTGCGGTGGCCCCTGCCAATAACAACGGCCTGACCAGACAAGTTCATCCAGCCACCAAGGGACACTACCACCACAACAACATAGACAGTGGCTACACCAGGGCGATATCACCATCAGCAGCAGCCAAACAGACGGACACAGTTCGAGTTGCAGAGCATCGGTCCAGCATGCGGACGACACACCTCGCTCATAATAGTAGTCTTCTTTCCTTTTTTTTTCTATTTTCTGCTGCTGTGTTTGTAGGAACAACATACAAGTAATAGCAGCACACGGCCACATCCACTTCGAGCACAGCTACTATTCCTATATTGCCGCTGCTGTGCTTGCCAGTTGCTCTGGTAATATTGTGGTTGTTGTTGTTGTGGTGGTGCTGTGTTGTTGTTGTTGCTACTGCTGCTGCTGCTGCTGCTATTGATCATGGGCGATGTCTGTCGGTAGTACCGTCAGATGGCGCCACCGAGCACTCGGTGGCGCCTCCCTCCAAGGACTGGCCGCCATCTTGCAAGATGAACCAACGGAGCAGAACCAGCAGCAAAGATCGTCAGAAAGAAGAGAAAGCAAAATAGCAACAACAACAACAACATCGTGATCAAGAAAGGGGAACTCTGCGATGTTTTTATCTCTGGCGACGACCAGTCGCCGTCACTATTTCACACAAACAATAACAGTGACTATATCAACAATGAAGACGACGGGAACAGCAGCGGCTGGGACGGAATGGCGGGCGGGCGGAAACGACCACTCGCATAGTGGATTATATAATAATAATATTAATAATGACAACGATACTCAAAAATTGAACGAAATGCGCGATTCTAGTACGATAAGAGTGGGAAAAAAGTGGAAGATGATGATCCTCTTTTGGAAACGATGTTTAAAAGACAGTGGAAAGATATGATCGACTTAAGGTGTAAAGTATTATTAATTATGAATAGTGCTCCTTAGCCACAAATGAGTATTTTAGCTGAGTGTTGAATTAGTCACATGCTAGGTTTGGGTAGTTTTATCATCACCAGTCATTTTGTAACCCCCACTGAATCAGTCGTAAAGGAAATAAGTCTTTTACAATGGAGACATTTACGAAAAGTTAATTGCAATTCCAGCTAAATATAGTTAATCTTTGGAACCGCCGGAACAACCGCCTTAGCACACTTTCACATTCCTCTTACGGTCTATGGCATCCACTCATGTTATAGGGTTGGACCGTTGAAGTCATCGGCCCAAAGACCCGGGGATCGAATGGATAAATATACAGGCTTTCACAAGTTCAAATTCTGCTGTGGCCTCAGGCAGGTGTGAATATTTCCTCCCGATATTTCTCGTGGTAATGCTATCACACGGATAAGCAAAGAGAGCTGTACTATGGGAAAGGGGCTGGTGGCCTTTTAGCCTTACGGTCTACCATATCGACGAACTTCCCTATTTTCAGTTACGCGCAAGAAACAAATTCGGCGAACCTCCATGATACCTTAAAATTCGCACTTTGTAACCACTTCACACATCTCGAAAGACACATGTATAGGTCAACGACGTTGACATTTCAGATAGCGTAATAAAGCGGTATGAGAAGATTGTAGATGGAGTCAAGTAATGTTTGTTCACATCAAATGGGGGAAATTAATATCCATCCGTCAGTTCCTGTTTCTTGATACCTTTCAGTGAGGTTAACATGCTTCAATTGTTGTTTAGATTATTTGTTATACCATACATAATACACATTGTGCAAGTTCAACAAGAGAGATTTCAACCAACATCATGTAAAAAAGCGTTACTCGAATACATGTAGCACCATCGCGCGACTACGCCATGTCAATATTGTTGGCATTTTGCCATTTCGCGCACCGTATGCTTATCTCTTTACTACTTCCTGCAAATACAATATTCTATTCTCCCGACGACAGCAACAACGACAAAATATATAAAAATACTTTGTTATTGGCTCCGAGTTCTCATCATCGGTTTTTTTGGATCCGACCGAGGTAATTAGAATTCAATAGAAATATGTCATAATACTTGTCTTTAAAGCTCGAGCGGTAATACGTATACCGTGTATGTCTTTCTAGTGCCTAGGCGTGAGACAATTCCTTACGTCTCTATAATCTAGTTGTATTTTTTTGCCATAGGCATATGCTACGTAATGTAAAATGTGTGTCCACATAATACGAAATACGCATTTCGGCTGCGTAAATGAATGACTTCCAAACGGTTTCTAAAAAGGCGTCGCGTTCTGTCTTCGTTTCCAGGGGAGGTCCCTATCGGCAGTACGGCTCGAACCGGACGCCCACACCCACTTCAATTGCCCTTCAACAGCAGCAACAGCGACACGCGATGCCATAAATGACTGCCGCTACTACTGCGACGACGATGATGATGTGATTCTATTGAATGAGTGAACGAATGAATCGAGTGAGACGCGCTAGCATTTGTAGCATTTCGCTAGTAGCATTGGGCGTTTGAACGCCATTCTTCGAGGCGTGTACTACAAACCGTCCACGGCTATTGCCCCATCGCGACGATCTTCGTCTGGACGCTACGAGAGAAACACGCCACTTTTAGTAGTGTTGTCAGCGGATCAATAAATCCTTTGGAGAAGAACATCTGTATATTTATTAGATAAGTAGCGGCGTACTAAAGTAACCGTATTGTTGTCTTAGCAACAATAAATAGATTTGGAAAAGATGCTATGTGAATAAAAAAAATGATAATAAAAGACAAAGATTCGAAAAAAACAGAGGACAAAATATACGTGGAATTGTGAGTCATGAGTGACAAAACAACCACAAATGCCGTCATTATTAACGCAGCAACACGAACAATACTCTCGTTCTCATCAGCGATCTAATTGTGCCCCCTCGGTCTACGCGCGCTATTATGAGCAGACTTAGATAAACCCAAAATATTTCAATTCAATGAACCTTACCACATAAGAGAATATAGGACAAATCGAGCGACATATAATCGGAATAATGATATTAATACAGACAGCCGACTACGCACTATTTACAAAGAGTGTAGCACGCTGCAGTAAACAATCCGAACCTTAATTCTCTTCATTTTCACCGAATGCGACTCGACGACATATCACCCTCGAAAGTCTTACCTTTTCGACCACAACACGCGTGAATCCATGGCTGCCACAATTTGAATAGTGCATGCACAGCGACAATTATCCTTTTAATTCATAGGTGATCATCAGCTAGGACAATTAAGCTTGAGAGACCGAAACCTCTGTTGTTGCAACTCGGAAACGGTTCAGCTCTCGATAATAGATATCTGTCCTGATGCGTTCCTCGTTCGCCGTTTGCATCTCCTCTTCGACCAGTCAGCGAAAATCGTTCACAACTTGTCCTATCGCACAAGTACGCTCCAACAAGCACAGGCAATCACAGACCTTCGCGGGACAATGACTGGCACACGCCGATGTGAACTAGCAAAAATCTACATCACAATTGTTCCACAACGCCGACCTCCTCCTAAGTCGAACCAGCGCTTATACGAACGCACAATTTGTCCTCGGCTTAAGCTGCGCCTCCCTGGGCTCGCTCTCTGATTCGCTTGCTCGCTCGCTCGACTCCTGTCCTCGTTCTGACAGGTCACACTGCCGCCAGTGGGTATCGCACTACCAGAGCATGGCTGGCTTCGGGTTTCCTCAACGGCAGTGTTCGCCCTTGCAACAGATGGTTAGATGAGCATCAGTACCCGTTTGCTTGCCGTACAGTATGATATTACAAATGTGGTTTGACAAGAGCCACACGACCGCGTAAGCGAGAGCAGCATCGCTACTGACTAACGCCCTGACTGATGTGTAACCCAAACATGCATCGTAGAGCATCGCCCACAAAGGTGGACAAACTGGTGGAGAAGCCAGGAAATCGCCGGCTGACCGGTCTGCTCGACTGTACCGCGCTGAAGGTAAGCAGCCGCAGCCGCAGCAGCAAGCGACCGAGCGAGCGAGCGAGCGACACTGGCCCCCTCCTGTGAGAAGAGCACAAGCCAGCCCAGCGGCGGTAAAACTTCGTGGGTAGATGCGTAATTGTAGGTATTGGTACGAGGCAATGCTGCCCGACGACGGTGATGTCAGCGGCTCTAAGCAATGTTTATCCAGGGCTGGTCCAACCCGATTAGTCTCGACCAGGCTACACCTCCATATTGGCAGTAGCAGCAGCAAATGAAAACAAGGGACGGAGCACACACACACTTTTGCATTTATTGCTCTCTTCTACAAAGCTTGCTTTGCTAGCTGAGTAAAAGCCGCCCGTGGAGGTAATCCGCGCTCGAGATGGTGATGAGTCCCAGCACCCGAAGCTGCCAGGGTAACTCATCGTGGTGGCTGATGTGTCTGAATCGTATCCGGATCTCGTTCTGATCGTGCGAGGTGAAACCGGAACACTGACACGGCTCTTTGTGCTTGTCCTGGAATAGGTAGGGAATAGGGAGTAATGGTGATATTCCAGGAAGCGTTGCTTGTTCCACCGTGGTGCGCTGTTCCGAGACAGCGAGATGCCCAGAGGCGACTATTATGTCAACGTCGTTAAAACAGTCGCTTTACAGGTTTGTGATGGTTCAGGTGTGCACAAATGACTGCGATATATCGTTGTACAGTTCGATGCGCGGTGAGGCGGTCGGCTGGATGGGCCTATATGGTATTGTAGTAGCTGGCCAGCGGCAGGAGGACGGAAGCTGTATGACCACACACTAATTCATTCGTCCATATGAAAAGGTGGTGACGTTTGTCTGCGAGTTGGGTGGAGCCGACAGTTTCGTGGTCGGACAACAACGAACGCCCCAGTGGGGCTATCGTTGTTGTACATTGCCGGCCGTTGCTGCTAGCATTGCTGTTTCGCTCTAGAAGCTAGGAGGAACCATCGGCAAGCGTAGCGGACACCGGACAATCCTGAATGTTGAAGAACAGTAGTCAGTCAATCTGGGCACGACAGATCTCGGACGTCGATCAAATGAATACAATGACCGCTGTGACAGCTGTAAGTTTTTGTTGCATTCAAACAATAGTTATGATAGTGTTCACGCTGATTCATGATCAGCGCTCTATGCCAGTTGAATTCGACTAGAGAGTAGAGACCTAAGTGGGCTTGCCTAGAAATAAGAAGATATTGGTCGGAAATATAAACACCACGAACGGTTGTGGCACTACGAATTATTACTGAAATAACATACGTTGTATGGATCTTTATCTGCTATGCGTTAACCGCTCCGAACCTTCACCCACAGGCTGGCCCTCTCGAATGAAATCTTTTCGAAAGTCACCCATATGTAATATATTAGTACATCTCCTAAAAAACCTTCACCGGTAAGAATTACCGAATACAGGTGACTGAGTCCAAAAATGACAAAATAACAACAGCAGTGCATCATGCTATGCAGGTATTACTATACATGGATTACATATGTATAATACAATGGTAAGCTAACCTCCGTCGGTCATTGCTTACACTCGTGCCTGTGGGCTTTACCTGCTGTTTGACTTCATCTTGAGTTCGCCTACGGCTAAACGATTGCTCTTTTGAGTCGACGACCCACTTAACTACGTGAGATGGTAAAAATGTATGCAGAAAATTTTCGATTTCTGCTCTCGCAGAAAAACAAAAAAATGATCGTGGTGGTGGTAAAAAAAACGACAAAACAGCCAACCAACAATATTTACTCCTGTAACATAACAGAGTCAGGCTGATATATTTTACATAGAAATATCGTTAGCATAGCGGTCTCACTCGTCCGGATATTACTATATCCCATGCAGCTATATGTTTCATTCACATTCGATATATCGCAGACTGCCGGGGCAAGCTGGTCCATCGTGAGAGTTCCAATTTGATTGCTAAAACCATTGCAATTATTTCTATTTGTTTGTGAACAAAAAATATTTCAAGGGCCCATGACTAGGAAGAGAACTCTGTATTGTTGACTTCGGAGCAAAGCTAACTAAGCTGACCCTTGCAGGGCGTAGCGGGTGTAGTATCAATTAGAGGCCAATCTATGCGCCGGTTTTACCCATAGAAACACAAACTCAATATCTCTATCGGAACTATTTATCTTATTTAACTGTTGCGCTCTTATACAGGGGCTATCATTGGCGATGAAAGGCTCGTGAAGCTTTTTCCCAGCGGGCGGCGGCAGATTTCACAAGGCTTTGCTTGCCGATGTCTTGCGGGTCTAGCTGGCCGACGCGGTTGTTGCTTACGTGTCCTCTACAAGATCTTGGGCTTAATAATGACTTGTGTCACCCAGGGGGCACAAAGCCTTTGCCCGAAAGTCATTTTACTGCTTAGCCTTGTTATGATTCTATAGAAACAAAACCAACTTCATACAGATGCTGTCTAGTCAATTCTCGAGAACCCAAGCGAATTCAAGCTGTATCGTATGAGCCACTCAACAGTTGCAAGCTTAATGCGAAGGGGTCGTTGCGTAGCCTGTTCAAATGTTATCACACTCCAATGACCAAGCGCAAAACAACAGAATTTCACAAAGTAAGTTACCCTTTGCTCCCCTCCTCCTACTCGCGAATAACACCGACAAAAATATCGTATCGATCAAGATTCCGTTTAGTAGCAACTGTTATCTCCAATAAGATGAGTGCCTTTCTGGGAGCCGATTGAAGGCATAAAAACAGTATCGATATTCGAATGTGTCGGTATTTTCGGGCCATTTTAGTTATCATCGCGATACTCGTCAATCTGGCAGTGCTATCCATGATGAGCATTAAATCATGTCATACGTCTGTTGTCTATAGTGAATCAGCTGCAGCCGGTATAGTGTTGAGCAAGTGGGTGCCAACCGCGTGAGGTCACGGATTCGACTGTCGGCCAACTGTTCTGTGATTTATTGATTTATATTCACCGAGTATTCATTTACGTGAACGTCTCTGCCCTGCTTGGTGTCATACAGTCAAAACCGGGCTCCACCGCTCCGTGAGAAGTATTGCAATAATTTGGCTAGTGATGTAAATATAAGGAAAAAGTATTACACAAAGTTAAACACTCGGGAGTACTCGAGTGGATCGCCTACACGTACATTGTATATGCGTCGTCTAACAACACGAGTACTGCCTCTCTGTGGTCTAGTGTTACCGTTGGATGTCCAATATATCCCAATACATATAGTTGTAAACATGGCCCAGCTTGACAGGGTCAT
The DNA here is from genome assembly GCA_019614645.1 of Stratiolaelaps scimitus. Classification (NCBI taxonomy): domain Eukaryota; kingdom Metazoa; phylum Arthropoda; class Arachnida; order Mesostigmata; family Laelapidae; genus Stratiolaelaps; species Stratiolaelaps scimitus. Next base: position 4,769,649 of record JABWDB010000014.1, on the reverse strand, counting down.
GCATAAATAATAAATAACGCCTCGACATAAGCATTAACATATCTCCACGAAATAAACTCCATGATCAGACGTTTCGTCCTATCGAGCATCAGTTGTTAGCGATTATATAATGAGAGCGATTTATATTACCACTTAATCACTTCGAAACCACTAGTATTGCTATTGTCCTCTTGTACGAGCATCACAAATACGATTGTGCAGCGTGAATTTCTACAACGGTGCACCTCCAATGTATAATTGAACATACTCATTATCGAGAAGTGCGGCAATATCGTCCATAGTCCATTGCTTCGTCGGGCTCGGTATGGTCTCCATTGTTTCAAATTAATTACACCTCAGGCAGCCGTACGGAGATAGCCACTTGAAAGGAGCACACGTCTAAGAATGCGTGCACATACACACACACATACACACCACGCACATTAGAAGTTCTTCACCTCGACACGATCAAATTTGACGTCATCGGGCAACACTTTCAACTTTGGTGTCTCGTCGTTTTCTTCGATGAGCCGTGTATAAACTTGGTATTATCCAATCCACCTATGATGCTGTGGTGACAATTCTCGCCGCCTTGCGCTCACAATGCGAAATCGCTAGGGGCACTACGTTGCATATGATTCACACGTGCTCAATAACGTTAAAACACCAAATACAGAGAGATACCTCTTCATTCACCCATCGTCGACCATCGAATGATAAACTGTGATGTTAGACGTCCCTTTATACTACTCAGCCACTAGTACACTAGCAATGTAGGCTGACTCCGTGTGGAAACTCACTCGTCCATGAACGAAAACAAAGCATATACTATTATTATTATTATTACGATGATTATTATCACCATGAGTGTAACTGCTGGTTCTCCGGCGATCTCGCCGTTGAGTTTGGTGCAAATGTGGGATAGAACTAGCGGATGACAGCGACAACGGTCGACTCATCGACAGTTCGACGATTGTCTGCACTGGGAGAGCAACAGCGCACCACTGCGGTCGCCGCTGCCGCTGACAGGGCCCTTACAAGCGTGTGCCTAACCGTCGCCGTTCGAACTACAACGACATGAACAGCTAGTCGCACTATGGCAGTGATGGGTGCACACTCTTGAGTTCAACCGCGCGGCTTTAGCGTCCCCATGCCCATGGCACTTGAGAGTGGCCCTAAGAGGTGGAATCGCCATGGGAAACGTCGAGGCAAGAAGCCGAATCAGACGTCAACCTCCTCGACTTTATCCGCCACCGCCGCCGTTGGTTCCTCGCGGCCGGGGGCGACGTCATCTCGCTATCGTCAGTCATACGGCGGTGTTCTACGGTGTGAATCGCCGTGAACGAAGCAAGAAGCAGAGACAAGCGAAGCTAATAGCCAAAATACTGGATGGAATGATCAACTCGCAGAAGAGATTCGCGTTTATGACCAGCACACTGACGGGATGTAAAACTGACAGCTGGAACCAAGACAGAGCAGGTCGGTGGCGACTGTCGCCAGGCAGCAGTGATGCACTACTAACCGGCTCGTATAGTCAGCTCGTACTCAGCATCACCATTGTTCAGCGTTGGACACCAAACCGTAACAGTGCGCAAATACGCCGTGGCTTGGTTAGTAGTGGTAAAGTCAATGTTGGGAACGTAAATTCGCCTCCTCGCGCTAACATCTCGTTACATCTCGTTGATTTATAACTTGGTGACACAACGATTGGGAATGAGTAGACGCTAGAACAGCATGATTGTGCGAGCTCCGTTACCGTTGGCTTCTTGATGAAACGTTAGCAGCCGCTGGAAAATGACGAATGCTACAGTAGCAAGAGAATTTCGGAGGAGACCATCCGAAGCAAGTTGGGATAGTTATCCTTTCTCCTCGTCCGGCTCGAGCACCTCTCGTATCAGGGGTCCAGTGGCTTACTCCGCTAGGTCCTGACTGAGGGTTTCGAGGGTCTGTTTGTATCTCAGCATAACGCGCTGAGACGGTCAATCACTCATATATCGTACAGTACGCAGGTAGGGCTGGCAACCTTTTGAATCATGCGAAGGGACTTTTGGAAGCATCCATGCCACGTGAGGACCTGTCTCCTACGATAGGTTACCTTGGCGTGTCCTTTCGCTCTCTTATAAGGTGTCTCCGCGGAGTGGGCGACCTGGTGAGACTGCGGACGCACCTTGGCAGCCTTGCCTGTCACTAGCCCGCCATGCCCCGTGAACATCATGCTTTTTTCTTGATGGCTACTCCGCATCATGGGACGTCCAAGTCCCTGTATTTCCTTACAGTTAGTTGTATCCTTTCGGATTCTCAGAAGCGAGCGCCAATATGAGGCGCTCTATCCACGGGGCAACTAACTTGAGGGCCTCTCTTTGCCTGACTCTCTAGGCCGTCCGAGTTTCCGGCCGTCACCCCCAGAAACGGCCGGTCGGACTACGCAGCCACTTGAACACCTTTCAGTACGTCTAAATCCAGGACACATTATAAGCAACCCACCACAGGTTGGGCCCTGGGGCCGACCCCTAGGGATACTGGCTGTCACTCTATCGGTGACAGGTGGTCCCGAGAGAGAACGTCGAATCTCCCTATTGTCCAGGTAGTTTCCTATAATCCTCTTCAGATACTATAAGACCACGTATTCCTGCTGAGTCTCAGGAAGGATCACATCCCCCTTCGAGCAGCCTTCTGCTCTAGTTCCTTTATTAGCCTGTTGGCGATGATCGCCTTTCAGGTGTTGACCTCCATGCTCAGCAAAGGCCGATAGGATGATCGCTTCATCGCTGACTTGTCTAGTTTTGCTACGACAATCAATCGATCCCGTTTCCACTATTTTGGAAATCGGTCCCCCATCTCTGCAACTTGGCAGCCACTATTCGGACAACTTCAGGGTATGATATTATAGCATAAGGGCTTTCGTCACCTCTGGCAGAATCCCTACTAGCCCAAACGTTTTTCCACACTTCAGCCTCCTGCCCATCGCCCTTATCCACTTGCTTACTCTCTATCCTTGTTGTTTGAGGGATCGGTCCTTTGGAGAGCTCAGTTTCACTCGTCTCTAGCAGCCGTCTCCACTGTCCCGAGCGCGCAGCAGCCCCATAATCTGGCTTAGCAATCTGGGCTACGCCAAGTGTTTCATGACGATTTGGTAGTCTCTATCTCAGATGTCCCTCATACCCACCATTTTACGGGCTGACCCACAGCCAACATTTAACAATGTCTACGGTACAACTGCTTTCGGCGTTGCTTCATCAGACGCACAACCCCATTAAATGGAAATGTGCAACGGTGGTGATCGAACCCGTGCACCTATGTCCGTCTCCTCCGATTGCACGGTGCTCACGAACGCACCACCAGGCCACCGGGCTCGACATCGCCTACATACCCATAGAGCGTCGTCCACTTCTCATCTTTGCTATTCTTTATCAGAACCCGAAAGCTTTTCCGTGCCGGCTTGCATCACCACGTATATGGAGGTTGGTCCCTTTGGAAACGCGTTTTCACTCATCAGAACTATTGGCTCCTTCCGAGCCAAGATCATCCGATTCAGTAATGTTGTACCAATGAACTTTTATCTTGCCATCATCAAATGTATGCTAGCATGTTATAACCAAGGCAGGCCAAACTTGGGAGGTAGGAACCGATAATAATCAAGCCGAAGTTATCTGGTGTGGTCATCGGGTCATCGTTTGCTTATCTCTAGATTCCACTTCCCATATCGACTTCTGTTCCCTATATGAGTTCCGTTCGAACATCAATGCTGACCTCGCCGCCTGCTCTGGTGTCTAAGGGAACTGCACGGCGACACATTGACGACTACCTCCCAACCAACGTTGAGTCAAGCAAACAAATCATTGGAGACTCCGACGTCACCTAGTCAGCTACTTCCTCAGGCCAACATTGGATGCTCAGTCACTGTTAGACGTAATACCGTATTCGTTCGGGTGTTTGTTTCGGCTCACGTTAATTTCTAAACGCTTTCTGTGCCCCTACCCCGCATTGTGCTAAAAGCAATTTCAATGACTTCGGCAAAACAAACTGATTCCCCTGACTGGAACGGTTGACGTAATTAGCACAGCAGCTGTATCGCCCGGCTCGGGAGAGTCCGATTTCATCCGCCATCCACCGCCATGGCGTGGACAGACATTCCAACGCGGTGGATATAGTCCGCGTTGAAGAGACGAATGGCGGGGATGCCGCCGACCTTGCTAATAAATGACAGTCTCTGGTCATGACCAAATTGGCAGCGGCGTACAATGGAGGGCCAATGCCAGCGTTTCTGTCCGATTTATGATCTGCACGTAGTTGACGCGGTCTCGGTCGCCTATTACGACAGCTGCCTCGGTAACTGATTTGCATGTAAATGACTATAGGCGATATTGGGGAATATGTTCGATGTATCCTCGAAATAAAAATATTCATTACAGGTATAGTGTTCAGACTAAAAGAACAGGGAGACGTCTAACTACTAGCGAGTTTGTTCATAAACTCGCTAGTAGATATACGTTTTCCTGTTCGACATTTTTATGAACATTTCTACATTGCGAATCCGAGTTCTTTTCTCTATGCATATACGCAATTTATTATGTTAGTAATAATGCATTCATTAAGATCTGCGGATCAATAATTTCCGATTGAACTTTATTAGATTTCGACAAATCGTTCAATCAGCATCGAATTCCGTCCGTTCTAAGCGCTAAATTATCTTACATCCAATATCAGTTCTTGCTCTAGGATCATGTGATTCATGTAATTCCAATTTTGTAGAATATTCTTGCTGAAAATGCGTTCCACAATCGAGTGTCGCGAAGTCAATCAGAGCCACCCTCAGCACTCTTCGTAGACTCATTACGCTTCGTGATAGATAGGTTTAATTTAGTATTATAATATTATCATTATTATTATTATTATTATTCCGGTGCTGTGATTCGTTATATGGTAATAAGGCAATACAGTTACTACATTCTATTTTTGCATCGGTGACCCAGTTCCACCGGTTAGTTTCTTAAAGTATATGGTTTATTCTCGCGTTTTGGAAATGTTCGACCGATTTACAACGGCTGGCCAAAAACAAAGCGACGAGTTCCGTGTGACTGTAGCTAGTATCGTCTTCATAAACACCCTGTATATATATATATATATATATATATATATCGCTAGCAGCCTCATTCAACGGGATTCCCCCCCTCCAAGTCGAGCCACGTTGCGTCCTTTGTGAATCACAGCCCCGTGTCACTTAACCAAATAATCATAATAATAATAATAATTATAAGAATAATGAATGACATTTCTATACGACATCAGACGTACTGGCCGCGTCATAATGGATTCATTTGCGACGCTGAACTTAGCATGCATGTGGATGAATATGGGTATACCAATCACTGCTTATGCTGCTGCTGCGCTAACTCAAGACCGTTCCGGGTAGCCGATAGCAGCAGGACTTCGGCCGCGCCAGTTGATTCGTTGCTTGGCCGCTCAGCTCTCGGTGAGCGAGTAGAGCGCGAACGGTGGCTGTATATAAAACTTCTGTCGCTGCCGATGCCAACGACGAAAGAGCTGGATGACGCAGCGCCGGCCGAGCGATCCCACGCGATGACCAATCGAATTGTCCGAAATGTCGCCGGCGACTGAATCAGGAACAGGCGTCACGAGCACTTGGTATTCGACGACACGAGAATCGGATACATTTCATCGGAGAATTGTGCTTACGGCGAGCACGCAGTGAGCTGCTCGCTTTCAGCGGTGAACGTTGAGGATAATCGTATTGTTGAGCGAATACATCTCTAAGCGTTTATGTCTAAGCATGAATTCGTCGCGCGGTGAAGATAATTTTACATTGCATCGATTATTATTATTACTACTACCCCGGCGTCTTCCTGCCGTTTGGAGCATGTCTTAGTAATGAACCCATCTCAACTGGTTGACTTAATTGACACCATTATGAGAGCAGCTTGCTAATGACGGACGCATAGAAGGAACACTCATTTTGTCCAGGGGAATGAAACACCTTAATTTACCTATCCGGTAATTTGAGGATATTATAGATCAAGGAAGGCAAATTTATGTTTTGTATCGAAGAGAGATTTGAATAGTTACATCAAAATGATTTGTTGCTGACAGGATAACAGTTCCATTTTTAATAAAGCCGGGGGGGAGGAAGTTTATTCACTTCATTATTATTATTATTTACTACAGTATTATAGAAACCGACTTGGCCGCGTCGTACCATACCTAAGTATCAGCACTCACACGTAATTGGTCTCTAATTGGATGTGCTTCCAAGATAAGATGATTCGGTAGTTTTGTACGGCGCACTGATACACTCTGGCGTCTCGAATCCACTATCTATGGCTATTCTGTTGCATTGTTCACCAATTCTCCTTCTATATCCAGAGCGTTACCGTTGACCACTTTAGATTATACGTAGCTGAAACTGATTCGAGTTTGTCATCCTTCGTCGACTCAACACGCGCACACACACACACACACACACACTGAGAGTCACTGTGACGTGGTTCTGATCTCTGCTACGTTCCTTCTCAAGGCCCGTGAGAGTCGATCAGGCAAACGGCTGGGTCACCCGCGCACATGGGAACTCATCGCGAGATGTTTGTTGTTGTTGTTGTCCAATCGCCATTAGTCATTCGCATCACATATCTAATTAAGTGTGCCCTAATGCCTCTATCCTCTATGTACATGCTCCCGTGTGCTTCCGCCTGGAAGTGTGTGTGAAGCCAACTTTCCTTATTTACAGATATTTATTGATAAGCGCGCCTTTTTCGCCGTTTTCGTCAAACACAGCGTTCCACGGCACGTGCTCATAAATCGCGTTGGTAGCGCGAACACAATTCGGTGGCACCGCCGCTCCAGTGTCAGTTACCGGTTAAAGGGTGTTCCTCATATATTCCTCTCTCTCCTGGATGAGGAGGTGGTAGATCGTAACGGGCAAGCAAACGAAGCAAACATGAAGATCTCTCGTCTTCGTTATGTACGGTACGCATAAGGACAAGCTGGCAATGTTCCGCACGCGGGCTCACCACTTTTCGCCTGTCCAATCGCTGCTCCACTGTCAGCCGCGATAGGAGAGAGCAGTTGATTCTCAGTAGCTGCTTGCCTGTATGGAGACAGAGGGTTGTGTTCTATTCGATTTTCTATTTTGTTCTCGTTCAGCCAGTGACAGGTTGGTATACGAGAAAGCATACGCCCTTAGTCCCTCCCTCCCCTGATCTTACTGCGTTCACGGCGTAGCCGATTTTACGACGCCGTGGCGGCCACCGTATTCTGCTGCATTGTCAGAAACGGCCGCTGAAAAACGGACCTCGGCCCGCGGCCTCGGTAGACCGCACCGGCACTGCTGCCGCACTCCCGCCGTGGACCGTCAGCGTGCGCCAACGCCACAGTCGTCGAACGCTGCTAGCAGTTCTCGGCGCTAAGGCTTGCGGCCGTGGTGGCATCGACAGCGACCGTTTCTCTGTTCTACGGTAGCAGCGCCACTATCGCCAGCAAGCGCTTCTTCGCCACCCGGCTATCAGCATCAGCCGCAGGGAGACGGACAACGTAAAGACAACGAGGAGACCTCTCCTGGCGCGCCTGGTGGATGTCGACGCCAATGTCGACAGCGGTGCTGGTTCGGTCGTAGTCGCGACCGCCGCCGCCGGTCGAAGCCACGAAGAATCGGTGATGCTGCCAGCTTTGGCCAACGACTGCGCCCACACAGGGCTGGTTGTTTGCGGCCGACCCACCGGCCGGCCTACTGCTTGTACTGATGCTGCGTATCTCTATGCGTGCGATAGCATGCGCCGGTGGTGGTGGCGGCGGCGGCGGCAGCTGCTGCTGATGTTTCTCAAAGTCGTCGTCGTCGCCGGATGCTGCCGTCTGATGGTGCGAGCGCTCTACGTACAGACAGGCCAAACCGAGCAACGGCAAGCACTGAACACGCGCAACGACCGACAATAAGCAAACCCAAAGAGAAGAATCAAAGGGCGGCAGCAGCAGCTGTTGGGCTCGAGCCTTCGGCAGAGACGGGGCACGGGCGACCACCGGCCGGCGGTCGCATTGAACACTGCTCGCCGACTGTCTGACTAGCTGGTTGGCTCCTGAGTGAGCCCAAAGCCGTCGGAGTGAATGGTGTTGATAGTGATGGCCTGCGTTGCCTTGCCTGCCTTGGCCTGGCTGGGCTACCGACTCACTCACGAACCGATCGGCAGACATACAGACGCGCCGACGGACGGACAGACATACAGACAGACCAACAACGGGCCCCACTCAGTTTAAGTCAGCTAAGCCCGCGTTCATCCGTGTGAACCCGGACGAAGAGGAACAGAGCAGAACAGCCTGATGACTGCCGCAGACGGCAGCAGCGGCGGCGCCAACAGCATGAGCGGCCACCATGCCCTCTGACCGCAGCAGCTGCAGCAGAAAGACAGACTAGTCAGACTCTTGCCTCACTCGACGCCATGCTTCTATCAAACGTATCAAATACATACGTACATATATATATATATACGCACGTACGTATATATATATACATACGAACGTATATATATATATATACATACGAACGTATATATATATACATACGAACGTATATATATATATATATATATTTACGTATACAGACCCTTATGGGCATGTGAACATTGCCATATATGCAGGCAAGCGATGAAGAACTCGAGTATCGATACGTAGACTTCCAAATATGTACACTAGTTGTAGTAAACGAAATGCTCATGGATGACGCTTTGCCGCAAAGAGAAACCACAGAAACGATTAGCTCAGCCGCGCAAGAGGAGAGAATCGAGCTAGACACCGCTGCGAATCGTTACAGAGCACCGGTGCTGGCAGGTGGGAACGTTCACTGGGGATTCAACTCCACGAACGTGCGGGAAATCTCGCTGAGTTTGCGAGGGTTCTAGTCATGTTTAGCGAGCAATTCAGATAGATGTGATTTTTTTTGGTAATAAATATCGGATTATATATATTTATATATATATATTACCAAAGAAATTAAATATATGTAGATCATTGACTTTAATAAACAATTCAGCAACGACATTTTGTATGCAGGGTTTTTTTTCGAGGAGCGCCGGAGGACCATGTTATGTAAAGGCGTATGAATGACTATCTAGGTCAAGGAAGCGCGCAGAGAGAATGATCCGCGGGGCAACGTATAACAGAAATGCACGCCAGAGGCACACGATTCACTCGAGCGGAACTATATTTACAAACTTACGTTCTGAAGTCCTTTGGAGAACGATTGATCCGGGTTCGATGACGAGGCGGACAGTGCGCGCCTCTGTATCCTTCAGAAACTACTATCCACTTAAAGGGACCACAACCTGTCGTCTACGGAAATCCACCTCTGATCCGTCAGATTCACCGAGATTGAGAGAGGAGGAAGCAACCTTTCCTTGCGGTACTCGACACGGAAGAAGCGTGCAGCAGAGGGATGTCAACAACGAACAGATATCTAACAGGATCCGAAGGTTTGTCAAGCTCCGAACACGGCTAGCGCAGTGTTGCGGCGGTGGTAGAACACCATCTGTCGTTGTCTCAGCCGTCCACAATATCTGCTGCCTCCGACAAATTTGGTCATCTCTCTCCGCGCTCTTCGCACCAACCAGCGCACCCGAACGACGATGATCAGACCCGAGCAGAGCCGCCAATATATGAACGCAGCTCGCTTCCCCGGATTGTCCGCTGGGGAGCGCCATTATGAAAACCTGAATGATTCTTAGCCGTTTCATCGAACGCCGCGCTGATTCACCTGACGATAAAGTTTGGCGGGAAAAAACTGAACTAATCAAGGTAAGTTAATGCAGAGTTACCCTCAAATATGGCAACCTCCTCGCCGAACTTGCGCATCGGCATAGAAGGTTCAGTCAGCCTCGCTGCGCAGGTTCGAATGACCATCGGGATCTGAGGAAAGTGCAAATTTTTCTCATCCTTACCCTAGACAAATTTGGCATAAGGGGAACGAGCCGATAGCGGCAAATTCTCCCGTTTAGAAAACTCCAAGGTATCTACCATTTGTTCGAATGGAAGAATGAGGAATGGGCTCAATTAGCTATTTACTAGCTTTTAAGGGGGGCGGCATAAATCAAGGTGATACGTTGAGATACCTAACCACTTGCATAATGAATCTAGTTTCAATTAGCAAACACATCAGGTCTCCGTGCATAGATTGACTGAATTGCTTGCCTTAGCCGGTCGCTTATGGCTCAGTGCATTTTCTATTTTTTTTTCTAACAGATGAGCAAACGTCCACAAACTAATTACTGTAATTGTGCATAGCGAAACTTGTGCATAATAATTGTGCATAAGGACCGAAACGAAAACAAGGATCCCTGTTTTGATCGGGGAGAGCGTGGCCAATTGTTTGCACACGGAAAATCATTGAAAAAAGTTGAACGATTTTCATGAAATGCGAATGCACGAGAAGGAACCGCCGTGTAAACGCATACAGACGTATATCGCTTGATCGAACGCACCAATCAGTGAATGATGACACCTACCAACAATTATTTTTGCACCGCAGCGACGTTCCACCGTACACTCCGCGCGGTGTTCGCGCCAGTGAGCGAACCTTCTCGTCGGTCCGTTCGCCGCGTCAGCCGATCATAACAAACCGAGATAGGTTGTTGCTTGGTCCGTATGGACTCCGCCTCTGCCTCGGTCTCTCTCTCCCTCCACCCTCCAGCTCTGCTTTTCTCTCTCGCAGCAACCACTGTGTGTCAGCTGCTTTGCAACACAACAGCAGCGAGGATTCTCCAAGAGTTAGCCAGTCCTATCCGACTGTGGTGTGTGACTACAGGGCTGGGAGCATCAGGGAGCGACCACCTAGTCGACCTGCCGCCAGGCTCTGTCGAAACTCGTCCGTGGTACAGCTTGCCACAGCAACTGTGCACCCAACAGTGCCGCGCTGTTCCTGACGATGCATGATGTGACGAGTCGGGTCGTTTACGAACATCGTGGTTCGCCATAGATAGCGTGCACTCGGAGCTGCAGTGGCCGCTACCAGCGGCAGAAGTCGTCTTCGTTGCACTCGTCGCGGTTATTGGCGGTTGCAGAACGACACTGCAGACCGCGCTCGCAGCAATTGCAGCAGCAGCAGTGAGTCCTGCCGGAACGAACGGGTAAGCGAGCAACTGGACCCGACCCGCTCTGCCGCAGCCGCCGCCACAACGCCAGTGGCAGCAGCGTTAACGTCCGGCGACAGCACAATGGAGCGGCGATCACCGTGCGTACAGCTGCTTCGAGCCGCCAAATCCGCCGCCACCGAGCCTGAGGCTGGGACGCAGGTAGCTCGGCAGCACGGCGATCACAGCAACAGCCACCGGCAACACCACCACCACCACCGCCACCACCAGTAAACAGAAACGATTGCGAATCATCACAGTTCGTAGTGGTGTGTCGCGTTGTGACCTGGCGAAAATCGAAAACGAGTCAGTGTAGCTGTTCTGCCTCGTCGCTCGCTGCCACCCTGTGTGATCTGCTGTTGCTGCCACTGGCGACTCGGTTGCTCCGAGCGTGCTCATGTAATTCGGCATCGTGTGCCAGCCTGTCTCTCGGTATATCAGCTGGATATCAGTGTGCTTCTCTATCTACGCAACACTCATCTCTGATTATCCCTCTTCGTCATCGTCATAGCTCGATCTCGTGCGCCACCGCATCCTCTGCACGGGCGGCGCATCGACAGCGGCGGCGGCGCCGCCTCCGCCGGGACGGCGCGAGTGTTGTTTGTTGTTCTACCGTAGTCGCTGGTTCTAGAAGTGGTGGTAGTAGTGGTGGACAGTCCTAGTATTTATAGTGCTTGTGTTGTGCTGGTGTGTGCAAGTGTTCTCTTGTTTTGTTTTATTGTTCCACCGTTTCAATTGTGAAAACCGTTGTGTGTCTGTGTGTGCGTGTGTGTTCTTCGCCAGGATAAGCAAGGTGAGCTGAGTCGGGCCGCCGCTCAGCGCGCTGCACCGGCCGCAGTATGTACGCGCTGGTGGTTGGATCGGTTGGGGCACTGTGGTCACTTCTGATCAGCCCATGTGCCGCCAATGCGCCGACCGACATTCGAATGGACGAGAAAGCACGCACCATTCACCGAATTGACTCGATCAACATACTCGTCTATACGATCCTGCTCATCCTAACCGTCTGCCTCATCTGGGCGTTTAAACGACGAAGGGCAAGGTTCCTACATGAGACGGGTCTAGCCGTCATCTTCGGTAAGTATCGATTGATCTATCTATCTGTCGGTATATATCTATCAATGTATATACATATATGCCGTCACCTCGGTGGTGCCAGCACGCAAAAATATTACCCCAATCATCGAAGTTCTAGCGCTGTGTAGAATATATACCTGTCTGGTTCGTGCACATAAAATAGATGTGAAAACAGCTGCGAACATTCGCACTATGACAAGAGCCCGATCGAAAGTCCCTGAACGGAGGTGTCGCTTGGGACGGGTGTGGTGGAGGTGTGCACTCGTGGTCGTCATGTGGTACTTGCAGACCTTCTTTGACGACTGCGTCCGATTTGAGATGCCCTCGAGGGCCTTTCTAGTGATGACATCTTTTACACACTGTTAATTCATAACCACTAGTCATTACGCTACCTATAATACGAAATGCGATCGCGAGGCTTGACTCCGCATTTCGAATACAGCATCGAAATATTGATTGAAACGTGCTCCGGTCAGATTTTACTGGGTCTGTCCACCGGATTCGATCTGACAGCCGGCGATCCCCCTCGTGGGATGAACGCGGTGCGAACATTCTTTTTCTGGCTGGCGAAGCCGGTACAAGCGCTGCTTTATGTGCAACTTTTCGGGTAACTCCTACTCAACGCTATAACGAGGCAGTGTCAGCCTCTGTGTGAGTCACCCCAAAGGGATAGTGATTACAGTACCTGGCACCAATAATACAGCTACGTCATGGTAGTAGGAATGTGCCCGATCTATAATATCTCCGGTTCTGCTAAGCGTGCTTAGCTCAAATATCTATTCCCTTTGTTGCCAAGGCAAGCGTCCCCCGTTGTCGCCTTGGTGGTTAAGAAGCGGAAAGTTCACTTTCGCCTTCTAATCTCCTCCTTATGACGAGCTAACAATGACTTAGTTCTACTAAGTCCCTCTCGCCAGTGAATGCCGGCGTGTCTGTATGCCTGTAATTGTCGACGTGTCGGTGTCGATCAAAGCTCGGTATATATATATATATATATAGTGTTTAGTGGAGAAAATAAAACGTCGAAATGTGTGGTCTTGTGAACGCTACCGCAGCTGTTGCAGCACTAATTTACGGATTCCTTTACCCTCTGTCTGTCTCTCTCTCTCTCTCTCTCGCTCTTTTATTATTGCGGGGCGCGCGTCAACTTCGCGCGCCATGATCAAAGAAATTGCGTTCAACTCAACTTGTTACTCGGAGGTGCCTCCGAGTAACAAGTTGAGTTGAACACAATTTCTTTGAGACTCATGAAACCTACTCGAATCTAGTGTCAAACTGAAAAATAATTTTGATAGGACCCTATCACCGTGTTCACTGCTCGCCATTTGTACCCTACGATATACACAAGCTATAATGGTAAACATCTACGAGAAGTTTGTACTGGTCAAATGTGAATAGAGAAATCGGCACAAAATCGGTACAAATTCGTGATTGCCTACCTAAAATGCCGACTGCTTGGAATGACTTTCGAGTGCTTCGTTTCCAGCGTCGCTATTTGCCTATTGAGGTACACGTATTCAAGGACGATGCGATACTTTTATAGGCTCGTTTTGCTCGCTCGTCAATGGGATGCAATTGTGAGCTGAGTTAACGATCCAATGGGCGAACTGGCAGGCCGCCCTCGAAAACCAACCGCGCCCGTGTACCTGGCCCTTCCTCCAACTATGTATATATATACATATGTATATAAAAACGTCGCTGAATGAAAAAATAAGCCTGCAATTTAATACAATTGGCTTTTTGCTGGGAGCAAGTCAAATTCGTTTGTAGCCACCAGTTAATAGCAATTTCAGAATTTTTAAAGCCACGCAAGTTGCGCTAGAATAAATGAAATGAGAATCAATAGCTGGCTTACAGAAACGTTGTTTCAGGGAAAGAATTGAATTGATGTTGAAATATGTGCCAAGTGCGAACGGCAAAGATGCGAGACAGCTTCGTATCTAACTCAACTGCCACCCGATAATCAAACTGATCGAGACCGTGTGACTCGTGATCATTTGCTGTTTTAATTAGTGCTCGAAATCTTGCAGTCTTCTAACTGCTGTAAACCGTCGACAGCGTGTGACAGGGTGGAAGAAGCACAGGGGACTCGAGAGTAGTCTCGTCGATAACAACAGTCGCCGGCAGAAGCCATTTCGGGGAAGATCATTTTAGCAAAAAAACGACCCGCTCCTTAAGGTTTGAAAATGACTTTTGACGAAATACGAATCGTGCTTGAATTTTTGTGGGCATAGCTGAGAACGGCTACAATGAATAACAGCTATATACGGCACTGTGGATAAACAGAAATACTGATTGACTCATGCTGTAGTGCTAATATTGCTGTACATGGGGAAATTCTCTAAGCGCAAAATGTAGCTTTCACCTTCATAGGTCATAGGTACTAATTCAAGAAACATCATTGTTTGCGGACTATTCCATTTTCATTAGAATATGTGTATCATAGGAAGATAAAAATACTGCAGTTACCTTAAACAAGGCAGAATAAGCATTCGTTTTGTAAACAGGCTATAAATCGTTTGATCAAATAGACCTTATTGTGAATGCTGTTGTAGGTTGATATGTATCGGCAGGATTGAAACTTCATGGCTACATGGCTATTAAAATGGGTCTCATTGAAATGATATGCCCCCAGTCAAGGCAGTGATTTGTGACGTCGTTCCACCATTAAGCTTTGCTACATACATATAATACAGTATCTTGCGATGCCTATGGTATATTGGTAGTATTCAATTTCAGGCCAATAGAGTTCCGAGGTCTAAATTCAACACCAGCAGGGTTTTTTCTCTGTCATTGCTAACGCTACCTAGGTTTCGTTTCGCTAGCGAAATGCAACACTACACAAGGTTACGGCGAAGTCTACTAATGTACCTAAATATATATATATATATATGCCGAAAGGCTGGTTGTTGGTCCTTAGGAGACTCTTCACTTCATAGATTCTTATATATATATATATATATATATATTATATATATATATATATATATATATTCTTTGAGAGAGAGAGAGAGAGAGAGAGAGAGAGAACAGCCCATCTCATTCTTGGGCTGTTTATGCAGACGCAGATGTTTATTGCGCCGGATCCGGGAGCTTTTGTTTCTTTAGTGGCAGGTGAACATGGCAACTTCTTCTAAGGGGCGTTGATCGGCTCAACTGATTGGCTCGCAAGTAATTCAACAGTGACATCAACGTTCATGCATCAGGCGCAGCGAGAGATGAGTGCTCTGAACCGCACCCAAGCGCATGCTAGCCAAATCACATGGACGAATCGTCCAATTTGACAGCCAAACAAATCACTGCTTACGGTTGAAAAGTTAAATCTTGTACAGTGTTAGACTTCGTCGCCCATCGGCGATATAGACAGCTTCAATTTGAGCCAGATGTTCGATATCAAGCCAGTCTTACAATGATATATTTATTGGTGAATCAATCAATTATTTTTGTAATATTAGTATTGAATGGCTCCGGTACGGTAATGAGCGCAGATCACATCACGGTGATTCGTCTTAGAAAATTAACGCATCATATATTAGTTTAGTTGTTCGTTTTCGTTCTACGTGAAACTCTAATATAACCGTTGTGAACTCAATGCTTTTATGCAACCTGTAAGCCACACAATCTGTTAAAGACCTATACAAAATGAGTGATGCTCCGATGCTGTGTGCGCTACTCATTCGATTCCTGTTTTCATATCGAGTATTCGTGTCCTTACACAAACAAAAAAAAGCTATTAAAAGCTTTTATTCATAATTGTCTATACGAACCGTAGGCTTTAGTAATCTCGCACAGGTACCTTCCTACCTAGCCTACTAAAGAGCCCGTCCCCGTGTCCCTAACCAATAGATTCATCGACTGATCCGAGCCAAAGATGAACGCCACTTCGCCTTAATTTCAGCACTCTGTTTACCTACGTAGCTACAGTGCACCGTCGTTACATGACCTGGCCGATCAGCCGACTATGACGCATTTGAGTCGATTCAACGTGAATCTCCTCTACGAACGGATATTATTATTATTACCTAATATGTTATTGTGCGGTGACTTAGTCGTAGAGAAAAGTGACCCTGCCGTGTTGATCACTCGGGTTGTTAGGTTCTCTGCTAAACGCTTTCATAGCCTTTCCGGTGCGGGTTTAGTTTCTACGGAGGAGATTACATATATATATATATATTATATATACTATATATATGTTTCGTTTCTGCCCTTGTGATGTTCACATGTGCTCAGCACGTATTGGACCAGTGTCTACATATGGTCCATCTACTATAATCGTATTGACTTCTGATAGAGGATCATTAGCGGACGAAACGTTCGTCTTAATAACGCTCCCTTAATTACCTGAGTAACGTTTTTAGCGTGAAACGTAAAGATGCCTAAGTGGCGTAAGCGTAAAAATAGCGTGATGATACATCTAATAGCACAGTGTCACTCGTGTAGATTTACAATACGTAGTGTGTTTCGTATTGGCTGTGTCTCCAATGTGTGGAGGCGGGTTATTTGAATATATATATATATATATTGTATATATATGTACCCTCATATACCTTTTCCTATCCGAGTTCTTGGGCCGACTTGTTCATTGCAGTGCATCTCGAAACGAAATTAAACAAAATAATAATCATCCTCATGATATTACGGTAAACGATGATACGGTGAAGGCGCTCATCCGGATCAGACTCTCACAGTTAATGACGAAGCACTCAGCCCATGGCTGCTGTCAGCTTAAGCTTGAGTGGATGCATGTGGTTGTCAGCGAAGTGATACGATTGGGGAATTGAACGGCCGCCAGGGGTTTGGATATTGAGGGGTGGCTGCTGGGGCATAGCCGATATGCAGTTCTTGTGATAGAAGTCAGCTAAGGCTGCCCACAAACCACCAAGCGATGTCGATAGCCAATCTCCATTTGTCACGTTCAGGGAATTGCCCACCCGGCCCAAAAGGTTAAGAGCTAAGGCCTGTCAGATAGGGGACCAGCTGAGGGTCAGCTCGAAGAACATTTTACCATTTTTTACCAGCTGGATAATCTCAGCCTACGTATTATATCTGATGCACATATGCGCGCGAGCCTCATTTTAGCTATGGGATAAACGGAGCGAGATTTCTACTGGCGCTGACGAATCTCTGGCGACGAGGAACAGCAAGCACTTCGTAGCACCGATTTCACCGATTGATTTGCTGACTAAGAACTTAGATAGGAAAGCGAGGAGTGTCGAAAATTTTAATTTATATAAATTATTATTATATACACCTTTTAAAAATTAAATAGGGTTCCAAATTACAAAATTCCTGTAGGTTCATGAAACGCAAAATTCTGCTTTCCAGCTGAAAGTGAAGAACTCCTATGGATGTCTGGATTAATGTGTTGGCACATTGTCCAAGTTGTTGCGGAACGTTAGATTAGCTGAAGCAGTAGCCACAGCTCTTAAATTAAATATAGACCAATTAGCTCTTCTTAATGATGGAGGAAATTGTGTCACAACGTAGAGGATTCTACTAAGATAAAAGTTCTATCGGCCTAATAACGGACGCTGCTGTTGTTTTTTTTACAACACCCTGTATGCTCTCGATATGTCATCACCAGGTCACTGGACACGAACCTGCGGCCTCCGGCCTTTTACAGCCGGGTCCTTAACAGCCGACCAAGCCAACCACCGCGCTGACGGATTGACGAGCTCCGGTTTTTGTTTGTTTGCCCTTTCCAGCGTCGTTAATCTGGTTCGATAACCCACGTTAAATAGTGCTACTACACTGGTCGTAACTGTGACAAAGCCCAGACAGACTAACTAACTAATTGAAAACACCATAAACGCAGGGGCAACTACTTGGTGGCTTTCAATAGGGGAGTTATATAGACAATAGCGGCTGTGTAATGAAAATCAATTGAGAACCCCCCTTACGGGTGATGGCTTCGAAGTGGAGGCCAAATTCAAAGAATCCAATGAATTGATCTTGTCGATTCGCAAGTTGAGACCGACTGCGAACTACGGATTGAGTACGGATTGACTCCCGAAACAGGCGAGTTGACTTGTTTCAGGGGGCGAATGCTTAATTGACTAGCTCATGTGCAGGTGCGAGTTGACGGAGAGGATTCTCGCTTAAACACCGCCTGTCGTGACGACCCCAATTGACCGCGATTCATCCTTTATGCATTCGAACACGCGCATCACATTATACATTCGATGATCTCTCTCTCTCTTTGCTTGTCACAACGAGTTCTAATCTACTTCGTCTAGTGTAAATGCGCGCAGACCCGTTTCATGTGCCAGTGCCAGACCACTTGTTCAAGGGAAAGTCGCCTGGGCTGCTAACTGACCCCAAAAAATTCATCGTATATCTGAACACATGCATTTTGTACATTCGACAAACTCTCCGTTTGTCACAGTACTAATTTGTACCGAAATTAAAATCGGTGCACTTCTATTCATCTTGTCACATAATCCAGCTGGACATTGGAATTCCCTATTGCATAATAAAGAAATTCACACGCATGCAACTTGCTGCCAATTGAGTTCTCTCGGCTTGTCCCTTTACCACATGCGCTCGGAACGTTACACAAGATTATGACTAGAGTTGTTTTTCATTTAAAATAATAACAATAATAATGCCATTTTGATATCGTGTTTATGGGGCTACTTGCTTGAGTACTTGACTAGTTCATTTAAGTCCTCACAGGATTGAGTGACCCAGTCAATGTGCTTACCGATCGCGTGAATTTTTCCGCGCGTCGGTTCGTACTCGCCAGGTCACATGCAGACATTGCTGATGCCAATTAAGGCTCGCCGTACTAGCGTCACTTGGGATTGCTTTAGTACGGCTAACCTCACCTAAACCGTGATTGTCAATCTACTACCTTGTGGCTTCATAAGCGTTATTTATCCCTCTACCACGTTGTGCATATCAGACTCCTACATTTCGATTCGCACCAGCAACATTGCAGCAAACGCATACGACTTCAGCCATGCCCCTGGGTACCTCTGGGTCTATATATTCTGTCATATCAGGCTATTCTGCCAGTACACGTGCTAATCGAACTTAGCCCTATTTGAAGCCGACAGTAAATAATAATAATAATAACAATTATAGGATCAGCTAATTATACCAGCAGTTACGTACCGTGGTATGTGGCTGATATTTGAATCGGCCAATAGTTTAATCGGTATGGAAACTCTACCGAATGTCTATTCAAATGAAATGCATGTCTAACATGTATAATATTGACAGAATATCATAGCCTAAGGCATACTATTTATGCGCATACTGCGTTTCATATTGTGATCAAGAAAACTCTCCCCGTGTGACTGGGTTTGATGCCCGAATATCTACTCGTACGTAAGAATCTATTTGTATAATTAGCCCGTCCATCTATAGCGGTGCTTGGAACTTTCGGGTTTTCTTACAATTCACCCGAGAGTTCTTCCACTGTCCGCCGTATAATTGTGTAAGCTTACTTAACGGATAGATAGAGAGAGTTAAATAGGCACTATTTCATCGTCTCCCGCCACTGCTGTTCTAGCCCGATCTCTTGGTGTGTCCCCTTGTTGCTGCGGTGCCCACGCTGCCGTGGTGGTCATGCAGACATAGGCGTTCCGGTGTCGCGAGCTACATCGTTCACGGGCTTCAATCCGACGTGGATCGATGCACTAGCGCGCAAGCAAGGATTTACAGGCATCCGGAACTGATAGAACACGAACAATGAATGACAGCCGAAACAGCAGCAGCAGCAACAACGACGACGACGACGACAACGACAAATCTGATTGGCAGAATAGGAGTCCGAGAGCTAGACCTAACTGTGACCCATTGTTATTCGTGATATCGATTGCTACAGCTGGCGGCGTTTGCTCTTAAGCTGATCGTTTCGCGGTCGCGGCTAACGCCCTAGTCGCGCTGTGGGCGTAAAAACGATGCTCTTAGTGGTGTCGGATGCGTGAGCGGCTTTTGTTTCTAATTTGTTTTGAAATTGTTACGGTCTCGGGACTCGACGTATTGCCCTCTGCTATGGCTTGCCAGACTTGCATCTATTTTTGATTACTCCACCCTGCAGCGGCAGCGGCGGCAGCAGCAGCAGCACATGGGTGCACTTAGCTCGACGAAGCATTCTGGACAGCGGAACGCAATGAGAGAGCCTGCGGCCGGCTCGCCTGGACACGGTTGTCGATCGAAGTACCGCGATCGATAAACATTGCCCAGGATGCTTTTGAAGTTATTTGTCTGCCACATGGAAGGCCTAGTTGGAGGATCGCCTAATAGGTAGCGGTGAGATGGATGATTGAATATAGCGAATTGTAGTTAGTGCAAATATGGCTTTTCTGTCTCTTCTAAGGTTTCTTAATATATCTGTAAGTTAGTAAATTATGCACGCAGTAGTATGCGGTTTATGGATTTCAGCATGATTCGCCAGAAGCAGCAACGTGAATTTCTGTGGTAGCTGGCCCACATTGTTTTTGGCGGTCGAGTCATCGATATCCAGCCGATAGCTCGCGCATCATTTTATTATAATTATTATTAACTATTTTGTGTTATTGTCATCAATTAATCAGATTAGCTGATTGTCCATAACACTCAAGGGCCAAAAGCCATGTTACGTTTATCAGGAACTCTTCCTCAGGGAAAAAAATAGATTAAGTACTTATCATCGCACCCCTAGCCCTGCCAATGTCTCAGAGGACATTCACATGCGGGCTGTGAATCGCACGCGGAAATAGTGAAAGTATCGACGACGCCTACATGGTATCAGTTCCAGGTAACGCAATGCTGCCTGATCCGTCGATCGGCTCGAGCAGGTTGGCTGAGACACGATTGACGTTTCGCTTCTAAAAGAAGCTGCAGCTTAGAATTCCGATTTTCCTCATTCGTCGAAGTGTTCGTTTGATTCCACAACTGCTATAAATGGTCCAGGGGCCGTCTCGTGTTTATCTGCTGATACTCCACTAGTGTGTTCTGATTCGTATCGAACTTGAAATGAATCGTTTTGCCTTCGCCGTTTGAGAGTGTTCTCCGAGAGGCGGAACACAGAACGTGCTTCTTCGCAGTAGGGTTTCATATGTGCTAACCTCGCACCGAGCGTTTGCACTCAAATGTGTATTGGTATGTCGCGTGTTGTTGTGGACTTTGAGATCTATTTGGACTTTGGACAACAAGAGTATCATTTTTGGCGTCGGTCGCGGGTGTCGGTTGCGGGTCAGTTGCAGACCGTCGTTATTGTGCCTTCCGCGCCTTGCGCACGATATATATATATATATATACATAGGAGAATTGATGAAAAGAAGCATTTTCTCACAAACAAACCAACATGAATATATATATATATATTGAGGTTATCACCTCGTAAGAGGGCAGGGTTGTTTCAAGCGTTCACGTTAACATCCAGGGTATACTTTAATGATCGTTTTTAAGTTTTTAGCTAGGCGAAGTAAACATATATGTATGAGGCATGATTGGATATACCTAGGTTATTCGGTTACCCAAATAATGGCAAGGCAGATACAAACGAAAATGTCCCTGGCATTGTATGTCTACTTAAGATGCTTCTCCTAAAAGCGTTATCCTGTTATTGATTCAGCCATACGTTCACAAAATCATCTGAGGATGACTGTACGTATAATGGCTGAACACTCAGATACCCCATTCACTAGATAGACGATAGGTGCATATTCTTCATAGGTTTGTTCCATAAATATAAACGCGTTATCGGTACCCTGCAACGTAATTCGTTATTAATTAATTAATAAGTAACCCTGCAGCTGATGTTCTAAGATGCCATTTAGTGTTTGTGCATAATTGGAAAGGCTGATCACCTCAACTATTCTCGGGGTGATTTCCAGCCCTTTCCAACGGTGGGCCTACCGTTCCGCATGCTTCTCCAATAAGATCACATACACACGCACAGAGAATAGCAAGGTCACACATGTCTCTAGGAAGGCTAAATGTTCCAAATCGATTTCAACACAGACTTTCTATGTCTAAGTGAAGCCGGAACAGTCACAGGATTGTGGGATACTTTTTCCTATTTCGATGGAATACTCCGTGAGGGGATTTACCATCTTTAGCAGCAGCCGCCGCCGCCGCCGCCGCTGCAAACCTTTGACAGGTAATCCCTGCTGCAGGTGTGAGTGGGTGGCGATTCTAAAGATATGATGATACACAAATAGCAGACTTACTGGTCTCGCTGCGCGTACGATTGTTTACGGATAACATCGTGGTCGGTGGAGCGGGGTCTTGCTGATTCGAACATGACATCATAGTTTATATCCATATTTGACCATTTCTACTGCGTGTGCCTGAGGCGAAGGTGACCTGCTTAAATATAATTGTGTTACCATTCAAATCATGTCCATGGTAGCTCTCCTTCCAAGTTTGTCGATGTGCGCACGTATCAGCTAATTTGAGAAAAACTTTAGGGGAAAACTCTAAATTCGATTTATATGGAAGAAATTCTGAGTAGCTCGAATTGCAATTTTCAAGAAAAGATACCTAATATTTTATTAGTCACGTAAGAGATATATCCATGCTGAAAGTATGCGCATAGCACTCGCGCGATAGATAGATTGATTGGAACTATAATATTTCATGCATGAAATATGGTGTCACCCCCCCCACTTACACACAGTGTCGCCCAGATCATTTTCTAGGGGGTTACCTATGTGTGTATGATAAAATCTACTTGTTCCGGCCATATCGACTATGCGTGAGTGACGATCGCCCGCGGCAGTCAAAGCGAAGAACGGGCCCTTCGAGCTATAAGCTGCCGGTGAATGTCGCCGAAAATATCTCCAGGTATAATTACTATGAATATATATAGCTGAAGTATTTACGTAGCCAGCGTGGCCAGGCCGAATGACAGCCATACAGTGCTACAATGATATCGAATGCCCTTCGAATGCATCATCGTCGATAGCAGAAGCCGAAGAAAGTGGCTTGTCATGATATCGAGAGTATCCAGTGACCCCTGCCACCGTGATGAATTAATGATGGTATTCGTGGTATAACTAGGTAACAAACTAGCGAATTGTGAGCAGCCATTAATTGGTGGAGACCTTCAGGGTAGCATTCAGCTGTGAGGCAGATTTCACCAAATGGGGGTGTTTGCTGTTGTGGAAGACTGACTCATGGATTTCATCATATATAATGGTTGGCGCAGGGTAATCTTTCGCGCTGTCTAGCATATGATGTTGATTTTATGCTAGATTCGCAGTGATTCTGTTCAAGTCGACCTGCTCAATGCGGAGGTGATGGGTTTATGTTGAGACGGCCGGTGCTATCCACTATATATATATATATATATAGATATATATGAACAAATGCTATGTTTGAATGTCAGTCTTTACGTACTAGCCGAACTGAGTTCCCCACTGACGTATTGTGAGCTCACGAAATGATGAGTTTTTCGTTATCGGTCGAGAATTTCTCGTTCACTCAACTGCAGAGGTTCTCTAATTTCTTTAACTCGACACATTAGGTACACCGAATTGAATTCTCGAAATAGCGGAAGATGCCTCTCGTATCTTGCCATTGGGTCGAATAGGGTGTACTTTGCAAAAATTACTATGTGAAAGTTCCGTAGATATTCGAACTCAATGGAGATGGCCTAAGACGTGTCGAGTTGCATTAGAAATGAGGAGTGGATTTCACATTGAATTCATGGAGCAGGCCGTAACGGGGACACGGCGAAACTTCAATAGGATAACAGTTGTGAGATGACGGCCTGATTATCCGATGAAATCATTGTGAATGAATAAAAGTAACCAACCTCAATAACACAATGACATTAGTGCAACAATAATCAATGTAATCGAATGGCTGATGCATGATAATGGAATAACCACATTGAGGAAAGTTCGATAGGAAACAGGATAACAATGGGTGGAGCGCGTTGGTTAAGGATAAACGTGTGCTTGGGCCCAGGTGTCCATGGCCGTTAAGCGTAGAGCAAAGCGCACGTCTATAGTTCGGTTCACTGCGATACGGATCGAACCGCGAATGCCTCTCGATCCCGGTATGATTTATATATACATTGGTGTCAAACCTGTACGAGCGTAGGAAAGATTTACAGTTACAAGGTCAAGTGAATCTCAGGAGGTCGTGTTATGCTCGCTGTTCAAATTGAGATACTGTCTTTTATCCTTTAGATTTGGCTGTGTCCCGACGTCTAGTTTTTACCCAAGCAGAGTTCTCTGCCCATTGGAATCGAGCTTTTGATTCAAGTTTCAAGTTTCAAAATCAACTTTATTTTCGGAACTGCAATATACATACGCATTAGTTCTCGATAAAATATAAATATAAACGGCGTTTTTCTTTTGTTGCGCCTCAGCTCACACTGATAATAAAAACATTACATATAAATGTACGATATTCGAAATGAAATTACACAGTTGATGATGATATCGCAACAAACATACATATATACACAATATAATATCACTCAAACATTACAGCGTCAACAATATGTGCAGCCGTCACACTTATCACAATTATTTCGCAGTATTCATAAAAAAAACTGCTTTTCCCACATCTGCAAACGTTTTTTTTGCTGAGTTAAGTGAGCGAATCTCGTGAGAAAGCGATGTCGAGACCATTGGCAGCTGGCAAGCGAGGGCGTGTCGGCCAGATTCCCTCCTGACGGATGGTATCACAAACTCAGTTGGTCGGCGGGCTGTTCGTCTCCTTACAGCCACTAACGGCAAAGCAATATCAGCAGGGATAATTCCTTTAGACATTTGAAAAGCTACATCGGTGATAATCAGCTCACATTGACGGTGACCGTCGATAATGACATTTTTTGTTCGTAGAATCTATTATGAGAAAATATCGTTAGAAATTTAGCCATAGCCGCTAGATACTGAGAATGCTGCCGCGTATGTATTACATAGCTCCTACATATCCAATGGTGCTATTAGTAGCGAAATGCCTCAATATCTCCCGTCGAGGAACACTTGAGCAAAATCTAGCCATATTCAGTTGTTCCGTGTGAATATTGTTCTTGTATAACATGTATGTATCGGGTCGTAGGGCGCTGCCGATAGCGTCGTTGACGGCAACGGCGGCAACACTATGGTTGAATGTCGTCCACTCGACAGATGGAGTCAAGGGGTCAGTTTTGGCCGAGATATCTGTGTAGGACCCAGCTTGATTTGTCTCATCGTGGCGGCTTTGTATAATGTCGCATTTGGCTGATTTGAGATGATAAATGTATCCATGCACATTTGGCGATGTCAAATAGCGACCTCTTTATGCTCGCAGGTCAAATGCTCGCAGGCTCACTGCTATTGGTACAAATCGAAATCATAGCTACACAGCGTAAACGTTTGCTCCAGCCACAAATAATTTACGCTAAGGTTCAGATGGAAGAGTAGCCGATGTACCATATGAAAGTAATGTCAAGATCGGATGCAGTGCTTTCGATGGGACCGTCAGGCTTCCTGAAAAGGGGGCCACATTTTAAATAAAACCAAAGAAACTGTATGCATTCAAGTTCCGTTTCTTCATTTGGTCTACGACTTAATAGACATGCGAGCGTCATCAGCACGCAAGTCTCCACCAGTGAAGCGAGTCAATTCTCAATATCATGCAATTCTGTGAAATCTATCGATCAATAATCAATAATCGCATTCAGGGGTTTGTATACTGAGTCTACCTCCTCTATTCGGAACTTGACAAATTGTGAAGCCTTTGTATTATTATTATTATTGTTATTATTGTCATAATAATAATTATTATTATGATTCTATTGTTCTAATACTATGAATTGCTGATACACTTGCTATTATTGCCGGTGAAGATGATACCTTTTAAAATTAAAAATGAAAATGTGTTCGTTAATATTTGACATCTGCCTTTAATATTATATTATATATCGATTTCAGGTTTGATAGTGGGAGCCATAATCCGTTATGCCAGCGACGAAAAGGAGACCAGCCATCTTTTCGTGGTGCCGGTTGGCAACGAGAGCAATCAATTGACACCGGGCTCACCTCCGGATAACGTCTTTATTCAGCTAGAGATCCAAAGACCGCCCGAGGGCAGCAAGGTTAGTTGAATATATATACGTGCTTGCCTGAACTGATCGTCATATATATATATATATATGTATATACCTTCATAAGTATAAAAATCATTTGACCGAAAACAAATTGAAATATCCTGAGGAGCGTACCTAAAGCGATTTAAGGCGACCTGTTACTGATAACTTTGGCGGACTGACGAACTAAGTTACTAAGTCCCCTTACTCAAAGTAATCTCAGGCTGTCGCCGCCAGCAAAATGCCAGACGGAACCAACTGATCGTGATTCTAGACACAAATTGAAAACCGCGAAGATACTTGATTTTCTAATAATTAGATTAATACAATATGAATCGCAGCGCTCGCGTTGTATCTTTAATGACTCATCAACCGATTTTTTGGCCATGCGCGCTTTTATAATAGTTTTCATTTATATATGACACCTACGAGGGCTTGTTAAACAATCTATGCAATTTAGGCTGTGCACAATTTCAATTATCTACCCATGGAACCTATTAACATATATATATATATATATATATATATATATTTCTTCATTCTATTTCGTTTGAATATTAACTTGTTATCACATTACATGAAATTGGATTTCCAACGTTGTTTCAATTGTGTTATTTTGCGAATAACTTAGTTATTGTATTGCTGTTTTTTGCAGGAGAACCGCTCATATGCCTACTACGCCTACACGTTCCGAGGCGAGCTCACCGATGTGTTGACGAAAAAGTTGGATCAGAAAGCGACATTCGATCCGGAAATCTTCTTCAACATCATCCTGCCACCGATCATATTCAACGCTGGCTACAGTCTAAAACGAGTGGGTGTTTCTCGTTTATCCCTGTTAACTGGATAGTTCTTCCCCGGTTTAAAATTTGGCTGCGCCGCCCATTTCGTTGACATAACCTTCTAGTTCAAAGACTTGCGAATCCAATATCTGGAGGTGGTCAGGTCCGACGAAAAGACGATATTTTATATATATATATATAATATTTTTTATCTATGTGCATTTGTAATCAATAATACTATTCAATAAGACAAATAAAAACAAACAATGCAAGAAACCCTATGATTGCAAATTTCGCCAAATTCAATTTTGATCAATTTGCAATTTGACCGCAGCTAGAAATGCGCCAAATCATGAAATTCTCTATTTTAATGCTGCTTATTTCAGAAATTCTTCTTTCGTAACCTCGGAACGATAATGACCTATGCGTTTTTCGGTACAACGATATCCTGTTTCGTGGTTGGGTATGTTCGTGACCAGCGGGCCCTCCCTAGATATACTATAATGCTTGAGTTCAATGAAGATTTTGAATCCAAAATAACTTATTTGCTGTTGAAATCTCAGCAATCCCTGTTTAACTACTAATATATATATACATATATATAACTATTTGTTATATATATTAGTAGTTATTAGCCCTGTTTAACTACTAATATATATATATATATATATATATATATATAATAAAGACATAATCTATAATATATATATATATATATAATAAAGACATAATCTATAATATATATAAATATATATAATTTATATAATATAATCCGAAATCGAAACCATGTTGATCAGCTAATTGTTCATATATTAGTTCTCGGTAGGAGTAGTCCCTCGGAAGAAGCAGTCGCCGCAGGGGTTAATCACCAACAGCTTTTTCATCCTGCTCTCGCAATGCCACTTAGACTAAGCCCTGCTTAAAAAAAATAATATATATATATATATATATGCAGAAAGGCTGTTGGTCCTTAGGAGGCCCTTCACTTCGTAGATTCTTCCAACTCCTGCGTTGACTGCTTCTTCCAAGATCACTCCTGCCGAGAACTCAGTACACGAACAATCAGGTGACCAACATGTTTTCGATTTCGTCAGCCAGACTTAATGTCACTGTTATTACTTCGAATACGACAAAATGGGGCCTTCCCGATAATCCCTTCCGCGCATGTGTTCTGCCCTCGATAGTCTCCATATGTCACTTACGAGATGTTTGACGGCGACAAACTAAAACGCCTTGAGAAAAGATAAGAGAACTTTCTTCGAGAATTGTTGCTCAAATACCTGAATGTACGATACGGAAAAAAAATTTCCAAAGTCTTTATATAAGCATTTGCTTAATGATTTCGTGACGACTTAAGCGTAAGCCCCATCGAACTATAGTCCTCGATAAGCGAAGACTGCATTTGGCAATGTGTTATTATACTTATGCGTGAATGTCGTCTATAATCTGTGTCGTTTCTATATATATATATATATGACTCGTGTCTTCTTGGACGCCTCCACAGATGTGTGCTGTACGTGTTCACGTTGATGCTATCGCATCTGCATTTCACATTCAACCACTGCCTCTACTTTGGGGCGATCATCTCAGCCACCGACCCAGTGACGGTTCTTGCGATTTTCCACGACTTGCATGTCGATGTCAATCTATACGCCCTGGTATTCGGCGAGAGTATACTCAACGATGCTGTTGCCATTGGCCTGGTCGCGTAAGTAATATATTTATATATATATATATATATATATATATATATATATGAAACTGAAAACAAAGAATATAGATAATTATTATTTATCTCCATATATACGCTACTGGGCACTCCCCAACATGAGTCTCTCGTGCTAATGTGACGCACTCCGAACAGCGGTCAATATTGAAAATTTCGCTATGGTCACCAATGATTTTATCGCACCAAATCCAATAGCTACCCCCATTGATTTTTGTGCCATGTTAAATAGCAAATGAATAGTTCCGTTTTTTTTGTCATTATTTCGATTATTATTATTATTATTATTATTGGTGGTATACTACTATGTGTGCGTGCATGTATGATGTTTGTGTATTTCCAGCGCAATTACCAACTACGAAGCGGTGAGTAGTAAGGCAACAGGCGAATTCGAGCTTGCCGCAGCGATTAAGGCGTTCGGATCGTTCTTCTATATATTTGCCTTCTCATTCCTGATCGGCAGCTGTACAGGCTGCCTCGCCGCCCTCATAACGAAGTTCACGAAGCTGTGCGACTTTCCGCTCCTCGAAAGCTGTCTCTTCCTCCTAATGTCGTACTCATCGTTCCTCGTCGCGGAAGCGCTCGACCTGACGGGCATCGTGGCCGTCCTGTTCTGCGGCATCTGTCAGGCCCATTACACGTATAACAATCTGTCGCCGGAGAGTCGACAGCGAACGAAACAGCTCTTCGAGCTGATGAACTTTGTGGCGGAGAACTTCATATTCTCGTACATTGGCGTGAGTATGTTCACCTACAAGAAGCACCACTGGGATCTGTTCTTTATTGTGTCGGCGTTTATATCGATCGCGGCTGGCCGAGCGTTATTCGTCTACCCATTGACGTTCCTGCTAAATCTCGGCCGGACGAACAAGATCCCGATGGCGTTCCAGCATGTGCTGTTCTTTTCGGGTGAGTACCGCAGATAGTTATTAGATCGATTATTTCATATAATAATAGCTGATTAATTTTCACTTGTCCAATTGCCAATAATGATTGAGGTTGATCCAAGCAAAGTGGCCGGATTCTTTGAAAGTCATCTGCGGCAAGGGCTGTACGTGTACACACATCTGTAGTGTCGAGGGCGATTTAGGAAAGAAAATTGGGTACAGCCGCTTCACTTGAAGCAATCCCATACTATACCCATTTATTATAGAGGTTCTGTTTATCTATCTATCTATCTATATAAATCGATCGATCAATTATCATCATTCGACGCACGCAAGACCCGCTGCGCATACCCGCTGCCCGCCATTGATACCAGGTGTACCGCCTAATGTATACGATATGATCTAACATGATTTATAGCCTAAAGTACAGTTTAGTATAGAGTACTACCCCTTCCTTGACGTCTTGTCAAATGGCCGACCTTGACCACAAACCGTTGTGTTCGCCTCCCAAATTTAGGTCTTCGGGGAGCGATGGCCTTTGCTCTGGCGATTCGAAACACGTTGGGCCTCCAGCGTCATGTCATGTTGACGACGACCTCGTTCATTGTCATCGTATCGGTTGTCGTGTGCGGCGGCTCAACGTCGACACTGCTGCGTTGGCTAAACATTCCAGTGGGGTCTGAAGATCACGACCAGGAGCTGTTGAATATTACGGCGGCGGCAGCCGCTGCTCAGGCCGCGCAAGCGCAACAGCAGGGTGGCGGTGGCGCCAATCGGCCGGGTGACCCCCGAAGTCCGACCACTGGCGAGCTTCTCAAGAGTCCGCCATACGAAAAGGCGTGGCTCGTACGCAAGTGGTATAACTTTGATGTCAGGTACGATATGGACAACCTTTCCTGATCTCTCTCCACCCTCTCTCTCTCATATATATATATATATATATATGTATATATATATATATATATATATATATATATAAGGTATTTGTTGGTCACTGTTATTTTAGTTCCTTGTTCGTATCTAGCGTTCATTGGTAAAATATTATCGCTATATTGTTGTTTTCTTCTACATTTGCATCAAACAGGTTCATGAAGCCATTCCTGACACATAGTCGTCCTACTCTCATTGAGACCCTCCCATCTTGTTGCCTACCGCTGGCGCACCTCTTAACCTCCACGGAGCAGCTCACACAGGTTTGTTACATTGGACATCCCCTTGGGGAGACGTTGACCGAGTGTTTAGGATATTCGATTGAAATCATCGGTCGTTTTGTCGATCGATGTCTTTTGTCACTATTTTAGACCCCACCTAGGGATTTTCTTTTGTCTGCCAATATATACGTACCGCTTAGAACAAGAAGACGATAAAAGTCTGTACAGAAATTGGTGTCCGCGGAGCTTGGCGCAAAGTTTATCCCGATCTTACGAGCGAACATCATGTTGAAGAAGGATTCTTTCTATGGTTTTAGTGTCATATCGGCGCCATATACCGATAAGCGTCACAATGCGAATATATTTGTTTTTCTGTTAATTGAATCATATATATATATATATATATATATATAGACCAACTGGCGGCCTATCGTCAATATGAATCCATCTCATTGCTATAATATGGTTATATGTAGCAAGTAACATCAGATAATATACTGTATCGTACAATGCCTATCGACAGTGGCCAGGAGATGGATTATGCCTTCATATTATCTTCTGTTATCGGGAACCGAGTTAGCCTGTTTAGGAGGTGCCTAGCTTTTCACGGATGGCTCTAGTCAGTCGTTTCCTTTCATTAAATAATACAACTTTGATAATAATAATAATAATCATAATAATGGGGAAGTAACCGAGTGTATTTGACTTTTATCCAGTTTCCCCGTTTGTGACTAATGTCCGTCTTGCTCCGGAACTTTTTCAGTTATTTCTCTCTTCATCCCTTTGTTCGTTATTTGATTGAAGTTTTTTTTACTTTTTTTTGTTCATTGAATGATGGTGATGGATGGTCGTAGCATGAGCATGACTGAATGATGAATTCATTCATTAATTCATTGAAATGACTTGGGATTTGATTAGGCCAACGGACGAGAGGTTTTGTCTCCGTTTAGCTCCGCTACAGGAGGGTCTACCTTCTACCATCGCCTTCACTAGGGTCTTACAAGCGAACGGTAGGACTTGGCGGCAGGAGGCCGTTCAGTCAGCTATAATTAGCGATCGCCATTTTGCCAGTGCGTTATTGCAAGTGCCTATAAATCTCCATCCCGCAAAAAACAGTGTCGCGCTCAAAGCGAACTCAGTAAAAGGAAGTACCCTCGATCAAATTAGTGCTCATCAGTACGCTCTTCTAATATCTAACAACATGGGACATGTATATGGCTAGATTTTAACATCTGTCTGCCAAATCTGTTGTGCCTTGCTTAACAGTGATTCATGCGTTACTGCTTGTGGTGTTGACAGTGAGGGCGGGTAGGGACCACTAACAAATGATTAATGACGATGGCATTGTTCTTGCATGAGACAGTGAAACATTTGTATACTTCGATTGGTGTTTGAGTGAATTGCTATGATAATGAGTTGATGACTGTTTTACTAACGCTGATGGTTCGCCAACGATCCGGTCTCGTGACGATCCTGCGCGCCGATGATATTTTCTGCTTTCTGGCCAACCCGGGCGAGACAGAAGTCGAAGGGCTTCATGTCACTCTCGTCGGCAGATATCGTCGACGCGGGCGAGGGCTTATCGGACGATTCGCATCCTCCCCATCTGTGCGCGAGCATCGAACGGGCCGCCGTACACTTCCACAAGGTGACGTTGGCCTTTGAGGACGAGGGCTGTGCACTCGTCAACGAGAGCGATGACAAGACCAGCCTGCCAGAGCACGAACAAAAGCACTGATTAGCATATCTGCCGCATTTGCCTCATGACGAACGGGGACAGCGAATGAATCTAGTGAGACAATTAATCAATCGATCAAATAGCCGCTGGACGGTCGGCGTCAATCGCCAGCTGCGGCATGAGAGCGACGTTGTCGCTAGAATAGAAGCGCGAACGCAGCGAGCCGTGGGAGATATGCCGACTTTCTTGGGTGTAGTGTTTGACCTTCTCTGTTCTGGCTTCAGGCTGTGTCAGATACGAACATGAGCCCCGTCACAACGGCATCATCCACCTGGATTTCTAACGGCGGGATTGGCGATGATTGCGCGATAGCTGGAGCTCGGCAAGCCCTCGGGGGACGTGGGGAGAAACATCCCGTTGACCATGATCTGAATTAATTTGTGAGACCAAAAATGAGTGCGCAGGAAGTGTGCTTACTGCCGGCCGCACCAGAGATTGGTAAAATGGCACCATTAGATGGATCTATTTTGGCAGCATCCGCGTATGCAGGTATCGGGGGTCGAGAGTGCGTTTGCGCGTGTATGGATCTTACCTGAGTGTGAGTGGACAAATTGCAGCAGCGACACGGCACCCTCTCAGCACGACAACGGCTAGTGTGATGCAAGTCTGTAGTTAAGCTGGGTCTGCGGGCGTGCATCTGTGTGTGCGTGTGTGTGTGTGCTATTTTCTATGGGAAGATATGGACGAAGATGGAACTTAGCAGCAGATTGAAAATTGGACAAAGGACAATGGATGGTCGAGGCCCTTTCAAGCCTCGAGTGTGAAGAAGATGCCGAGTGGATATATTTTATAACACAACAACAAACCCCCATAGGCACACCCTTCATCGTATCGACGAGCTTGACAGCAACAGCAACAACAAGGATACCTTTGACTCATATCTCTCTGCCCGAGATGTCTCTTTGTGATCTCACCTCTTAGATGTTTCTCCGCTAGATTTCGCTGCTACAGTCAATGGTGTGAGCTGCTGACATTGTGTGTGCGCACAATCTGCTGTTACTTGTCCTCGCTGGAGCTACACCTTTGAGCAGTTCTCAGCGTTTATTTTTTTACCTTGAATAGGTTATGGAACAACAGTTTTGTATGGTGAAACCAAAAAATAATATATAATACGATATAGTCAATCGACGGGCGGTCCCCGCGTACACGAGTTTGTTATCGTTGTTATCGCTCGAGTGATACATACATAGAATGGTTGTGCAATATACAAATCATTTGCGCCGCGCGCACGATGTCACATGTATCTTTAACAACTATCTATATCAAGTCATCAAATATTTATTGTAATGTAAATAAATGAACTGTACACCAATCTGACGTTTTTATATTGTGCATGTTATTAACAGCCAATCACTACTACTACTACTACTAATAAGTGTTGCATGCTGTGCCGTATATGCTTAATGTGCGTTAAGTGTGGTATGTTGCTAGTCTCGAAATGTAAACGTCTTTCCGAGCGTTAGTTCATGTCCTCGATATCTTTTCTCTCTCTCTCTCTCTCTCGATATATATATATATATTTATATGTATATGTTTTGGTTGGTTGGTGTAGTTAATGTTATGTGGTGCCTGTTTTTTGGTCTATTGCCAGAATTTGCCTTCTGTTCAGCCGTATGTCTTTTCGGTGAGTAACACTCGTTTCTGTTTTTATTCTCATAAACAATATTCATGTCGACGATGAAAATCTTCCTGAGCGACAATTAGGACTGCCCATATAATCATATGAATGTGATCTTGCTTATTGGATATTATTAATCAGTTTCATTCGATTCGTTGTCTAGCTGATTTTTCCTCTAGGATCCAATTCTGTGGACCGGCTTGAATTTTGGTTCGTTTTGGTTAACATGATCCATATTGTTTCGGTATACATTGTGTCGAGCTAAATATACTATCCTAATCGCATAAATTTAAAGCACCTATAGAAGTCTAACTCGTCTAAACATCTCTCATTTTGTGTCATGCTTGGACTACCAGGCTTTCGTCATAGGATCAGCTATCATATATATATATATATATATATATATATATGCGATGATAAACACCTTGAACGCGGAAAAATGAACTTTTGACCAAGGCCTAATATATCTAGCACCGTTTTCGACGCATTTATTCCTGCTGTGCCTTTCTATGGCCTAACCACGTCATAGCCTTACATTAAACGCTTTAGCAAAATGGCGAATATTAACATGCGCGTCAAAAATATAATAGCCTACTCTGAAACTGCGAATCATTGTAACTTTCACTTTGCGCTCTCGATATTGTGATCTAATTAAATTATTATTATCTAAATTATTAGCCCACGGTAGGGTCCAGACAAGAAAGAACAAAAAGAAAAGAACAAAAGAGCGAAAGACTACTTCTTAGAGGTTTAATTGTAGCAGTGCGTATCACCGCGGAGATTAACCAAAATAACGCGACGCTCCAATGGTTTATAATATTAATAATAGTAATAATAATAATATAGATCTACAAATAGCGCCTGCATCGACCTTTAAAAGGGCCTTTTACAGTAGGGGGATGAACTTCATTTCGGTGACGACCGATGTCACCAGCTTGCCATTCTATGCGATCTATTAGCAATCTATCCTTTCGCATCATCATCGTATCATGTGGTAGTGTTCGCCATGTTGACACCTGAAACTGAGAAATGCAGCAACACCAATGTTTGTCACAGTCACGATGCGACCCTACCGATTTTTGCTGAGATCACCAAAATTCTCTCAAATAGTTATGACAGCCAGCGTCCTCCACGCACTAAACGAAACGAATGCTTGTGTTTGCCTTTATTCGCTGTGCCGTTTCCTTTCGTGTTTCACTGGCGTCTCCCTCCGACGTAACGAATTGGATTGTTCACCCGGATCCGCATCGGCGGTACTTGTACCGATCACCTCGTACGGCTCATGTGCTTGTCAACGTGCTTGTACGTGTTTCATCGACGTCATCGGTAACGGTCTGCAATCGCTTCCCTCTTCGTCGCTGTTCGCTGCCGCCATTGGCCGGCCGTGCGTCGGCCGATCGCTCACGAACCACGCGCGAACCAACAGGACGACAATTGCCGGCACACCCGTGACGACGACTCCGATACGGATCTCTGCCTCGACGAAGGTGACTTCAATTTTGAGCGGAGCAACAGCCTCACGCAGGCTTCCCAGGCACTCGCTAATCACGTGTACTACATCGAGAAGTAAAGGGGAAAACACACACTGGAGGGATTCGGGATGGGTGGGGCACCGAACGAAGATTGCGAGAGAAAAGGCTATCGAGAAAGTTGACGCTACAGTAGGAGATAGATAGAGCAGATGGATACTTCTATTATGTCACGGATATTATGTCACAGGATACGGCAACCCCCCCCCACAATAGATAACGAATGACATAGGATCGTTCGGACTCGGGACAGTGACGATACTGCGTTTGCTGGGGCAGTCGTTGGTTAGAGAGGAAAGGCAAAAAGGGAACGTTGTTGACATGGGGGTACTGGCAGAAATCTCTCACATTGTGTTCGCCGTTATCTTTATCCTCGTACTCGATGAACGTGCGAGAGGAACAGTAGATACAGATAGGGGTATTCGGAAGGCTACACAGCCCCATGGGAGATCAAATCTATGTTAAACGGTTTCAGAAGAAAGTAATTTTGAGTGCATTTTGTTTTTGCTGTAACTTTTCGTATAAACACATATCCACATTTTGGCTGAAATCTTGTCGAGCTAAGCAAAACGAAAAAGGGGGGTTTACTTTGGTGAAAAATGAAAAAAACCACTACGAAACACTGCATAAATTGTAAGCTATTGAGATTTCAGCCTTCCCATGGGATTGTGTAACTTTTCGAACATATCCTATTATGAAATAAGAGTGTTCCAGCAGTAATATGATTAATAATCTTACTGGTCATTGTATCTAGCAACGCCAATATGAAATAGCAGTAGAAAATAACAAGACACATTAATCGGTCACCAAACGACTGTTGGCGTTATCTCGAAATAAGGTAAACAGGAAAGTACAGATCAACTGTTCGAACAACTGCTATCATTTTTAATATAGAACAGCAAACTTATAGTAACGCATAACAGTGGTCGAAATGGTAGAAATCATTAACACTTGACGTATTATTAAGATCTTAGATGTTATAGAGTTCTCAGTACTGTCGTATTTAGTGCTATATAGCGATACATATAAATTGGTTTTATTTTTTTACTGTAAATTTGCTTGTGTTTTACGAACCAATTTGCAGTTTAAATTAGCTGGACGAATTAGCCACGAATTTATACATTTGTAGCACCTCATAGCTGCTGTGGTGTTTTAAGCTTTTGTAGGTTCAGACGGCTGATCTGTTCGAAATGGGCATATTGTATAACAGGATTCAGGCTACCGCTAACTCCATCACAGAAGATATGTATGTACACAGGCGTTGAAACTTTGACACAGCCGAAGGTCCCGGCTCACCTTAGAGAACATAGTCATAATAGCGCTTGTAGTGACTTTTTTCGTTGTCTATTGTTTCACCCGTAATACCACCAACACGAATCCACTGCTGTCCATGTGGCGTTTGTATATAAATTTATTATAGTGATCAATTACAGTGTATGCTATTTATATACGATATTGTGTTTGACCTGGAACGCGTGTGCACACAACGCGTACAGCTTTCAATGCCGAGCATCATTATTATATATAGTTGGCACTTCCATTGGCACAAAAAGTAACCGGAGAAGAGAGATAGAACGTGAATCTTATAATGATCATGCTCGAGTTGAGGTGGGACAGGTCTTCGCACTTGTGATCAATATACAAGCTTTATCTCCCGTCTAAGTTGTTATGTTTCGCTGTCGCGTAATTGATGTCCGCCGAGTGGGGCCCGTCTATCCTCAGTCGTAGCTGTCGAAAACGATGACATTTGCTACCTGTTAAAGGTGATCATAGTAATAATAATAATAATAGCACAGGAGTCGCTTCTCTACAGTTTATGTCCTAATCGTCTTCGTATGGAAATAGCAGCGTTCGATACGGCAGTGATTTCCTAGGGCAGTGAATACGTTGGAATGATCCGATGTATGTATTGTTCATGACGAGAGAACATAGTAAAAGGTGACTGATGCACTGTAGAGATCGTGAGGAGTGCACGTAACTGGAGCTGGCTTTTTCAAATGCGTGGAACCGGAAGTGGAGGCGCTAAAAAATAAATTTCTGTTGTATTCAGATAGCTGAGTATTTGCGAAATGGCTGCCAGATGAGAGCCGCCCTTGGAGACGATCAGATATCTATTAAACAATACAATAAAAAAAACACGAAGAGAGGCAGGTACGCTAAATCCAGTTACCGCTCTCTGGGAAAACAGCCGCCAGCAAAGAGAGATTGATCAGACATGTCAGGGAAAGATCACCTCGAAGACCACGTACACGAGTCATTACACAATTGAATAACGCGAGCATGCGCATAGATATATATATATATATATATATATACATTGCGGAAGCGACGATTGAAGTCATTTTGTCGAGGTCTAGGGAGGAGACGAACCAAGCACGTCACCCAGTGCTGTTCAGATGCCTGATCTGATTCAGGCAGTTTCGCTTCGCGCCCAATTGGAGAAATGGAAATCCATTGCGGCTGGTTGGAGCGGCGCAGGGTTTGCATCGGTCCCACGTGCGCATCCCTATGCAGAAGACACCTTCAGAGTTTTTTTTTCACACGTTGGCGCGTTGCTCGTCTGAACAAGGCGGCCTATCGATGTAAGCGTGACAATAGTCCAGGCACGCAAGGGTTGCAAGCACAAAACACTTGATTTGATATTTGAGGCGTACGGACGTTGTATTGTATTGACGCTGACGATCGTGAAGAAGGGAGTCCCTCAAGGCTGGCGAGAATGCCGTCTTGTGCTTGCTGCAACAGCCATCGGCATCAAGCCGAAACGACCGAATGTGGACATCTCGAAAATCGGTCGGGTGTCCTTTGAGACCGACTGTGCTTTGTAGCCCTATCGTTAATTACACTATGTATTGTATCTATGACGAACGCTAATGGAAGAGGCAGCGAATCCCCGATTAGTGGGTGCTCTGTTAGCTTTTGCCCGCTCGAGATGATAGTAACTGAAACAAAATTTGCATCAGCAATGCACAGAGACGAGAGTAATGCAAATGGGAAGTCAACACACAAGATCGAGTCATCGTGACACACACAGTCTCAAGGATGTTTATGCAGATGTCTAAAATAATATATATATATATATATATATATAGAGAGAGAGAGAGAAATCGATAGAAGTGATGGATGGCGCCCGTGAATGGCCGGGTATGCGCGCGACGCTTTGTGTACGTGGATGTGTGTATGTGTGTGTCTCTATGTAGTTAATGGAGAGCGGGCAAGGAGTGTTTATCCTTTATGGAGCAGTGGAACTGGCCTGTATACGGCATCAAATATGTAACAATATTATACATGCATCGTCGCATAGGGACGATTTTGATATTGTTCTAGTGATAAAAACGCTGGTAGGCCGAAGATGCAGAGGAGGGGTAATGACGAAGAATGGGAGAAAACTAAAGTTGAGTGTGGCGGCACAGAGTGGTTATAATATATATATATATATATATATATATTACTATTATTAATAGTATCGTGTTGCTTAATGCGAAGGGTTTTTATCCCCTCCTAGCTTTCTCTGCTTGGTGTAACTGCCTCAACGACAGTATCCACAACGACACAGCGAATCGATGACGTACAGACGCAACATGTTGCTCACAACAACAAACAACATCAAAGACCTTATACGTGCATATACGAAAATGACGTCGTTTTACGTAGTAACAGGTAATTGCAAAATTCACGAAGTCCTCACAGATGATGACAAATGCGGATGGGGTGGTTGTTGTTGCTGTTGTTGTTGTCGTGTCGATACGCCGACTTTGAACTAGGATATGGCAGATGCGATTGAAGGCCGGCGGGAATCGGGTCAACCCGACAATTCTCACTGTAAATAGCTACGATGATATTATTATTATTATTAAGATGCTGCCGATGATAATGATGTTTAAATCGATACACGTGGTGTCTTCGTAGAGAGAGATTTAATAACGGCAGCGGTGAACTGATTATCAACAGGAGGAGAATCGGAGGAGCATTCTTCATCTGATTATGATTAATAACTATATTACTATTAATATGATATCTAAGAAAAGGGGGAATTATCATTGTTTCGTTTATCGAGCAGCCATCTAGCCAGCTGCTAATGATGATGATGATATAGTATCTGGTGTTGCTGAAATAAATGGATTATATACACGCGAAATATATGAGCATGTATAGTGATGCGAGGCGTTGTTATTTCGATAGAAAATCTAGTGGATAAGACATCTTGTGAAGAGTGTGATTTATGTGGTTATGGCATATCGTCGGCTGCGACTCTTATGTTCTGATACTCTAGAATTTGCATGAGAAACTTTGAAAGAAAAGACTATGATATATAAAGTCACATCATGATTCAGACTATCTATCTTGAGACAAATGGGTTGTCGGACTTCCTTTAAGACATTTAATGTAATCTACATATATATATATATATATATATATATATATATATAAGACACATGTTTGTTATATGGGCGAATCATCAAATTCGAGATTGAAGTTCTTTTCATTAAGGCTAGCATTTTCTGCAGACCTATAGTTTTGTTGTCAATTATCAATAAGCAAGATAGATCCTGCTATACTATTATTATCTTACGCTTTGCAAAAAGCCCACTTAGACTTAGCGCTTAAGCAGTGCTTAAGCTGTTAGTGAAATCGGACTCCTTCTAAAAAAAATCGGTAATAGTCATCTCTCATCTTTGTTGAGTTTATCGTCCTCGATGCCGCTAATCTTCAGTGAAATCTTCACGTGCATTCAAACTTCCGCTGAAAATATGAATTTCTTCAGTCTTTCTGGTTTAACTCGACGATCACACCTACCGCGCAAAGTCTCATTTGGCGATAACAACGGGAACAGTTCAAATCTTAATGACTCAGCGTGATATATTCGGCAGCAGCGGGCCCCCGGTAGAT
This sequence comes from Stratiolaelaps scimitus, assembly GCA_019614645.1. Taxonomy (NCBI): domain Eukaryota; kingdom Metazoa; phylum Arthropoda; class Arachnida; order Mesostigmata; family Laelapidae; genus Stratiolaelaps; species Stratiolaelaps scimitus. The sequence continues at coordinate 4,729,132 of JABWDB010000014.1, read as the reverse complement.
CTGCCCATGTTGGACACTTACTGATACTCTCGATTGTACAAAACGAAAGGGCTGCGTTTGATTTTTACATGTGTTCAATGATTAAAAAGATAGCAATTAGACAGCTTCTCAATTGTATACAAAACGATCTGCATCGTTTTAGGAAAGTCCATATTTAGGGGCGGCTATGTTATGCTATATAATTTCATATATAATATATTCTATTACATATTTCTGCTAAAGATGGCTTTTTCAGGTTATGAGGTTCTTTATGAAGTTACTGCATGAGCCTAAGCTTAAACATTGGACCTGGAAAGATGTGCAGGCTTCTTGACACTTCTCTGTACATTCGAACGTCATTTTTGCAAGCACTGACGTTCGTAATAACACCTAGTCGGGTCATCGTATGGTAAGCGTCTTGAAGTAATTCAATATACGAGGCTCAAAGAGGGGGCGTAAACTGTCGCTGATACTCGATGAGAGACACAGTCATAAACCCAATAGCTTTAATTAATCGCCCACTCTCAAGAAACTCTCTAGCTAGTATTACACTGTATGTGGCAAGACGATACTAAAAAGTGAAAATTAACAATACTAATAATACGAATAATAATAATAATTAATTTATCGACTTATTAAAGTCGATGTTAATGAAAAATAAGAAAGATCCCCCCCCCGCCCCCTATTATTATTCTTTAATTATTATTTACAATACAATACAAATACAACTTTATTAACCAAAAGGGGTGGTTCAGAGATTATTAAACAAATTACATAAATTGGTAGAAGCGTAGAGAGTAGCGTATCTAGAATCTGTAATTGCAATTACTGGTTTCGCAATATTCCAACAGGTGGCCGTCGCACAAATTAATTGTTCTTAGCATTCGCGTTTCTTAATGATTTTTATCGAGACTTCAGCAATGGTTAGGGAAGGGATTTCTAATACGCCCAATTGAACCGATTTAAACAAATGAGCCAGCTAGTATCGAAAACGCTATTGATAATTACGGTGCACCCTTGCATCTGGCCGCTTTGTAGGCTTGTCGAGTTCTGAATGGAGAAATATTGCCATTTATATAAGATAAAGCCTTTGCTGCGTCTGAAAATTAAACGATCCAACATTCGAGCGACAGCCGCAACAATTTTAGCGGTTCATGCGAAAACCGAAACGTGCCCATTCTTCCCGACTCGTAGGTGCTGGAAGCTGGGGTGACACCAGGCGTATCTACGTGGCCTGATTCAAAGCCGCTCGTGTAGAAGTGACCGCAATGATATTCCTGCTGTAGTAGCCTTTGATTCGCTTCGCGTGTAAGGAAGAAAGGAAGGAAGGCTGTAATTTCATGTTTGCACACCTCGTTCGCATTCGATTGCACTGAACACGCTAAATGGAGCAGATTGCACACTGTTGTTGCGGGCCGCTAGATCGTCGTCGCCTGTGCAGTGTCGACGATTGATATAAGATACTAACATCACCCTTCGAATCCGCTTGGAAAGGGGAACAAAACATAGCGGTATCCCGACAGTAATCAACCCGACGGCTGAAGAGAAACCCGATGACAAAGCCCAAAATAATTCCATGGTTGTATGTTGTTTGGGAGATTACGTTCGCTTTACGGAAGATTGGGAAGAGGGGGGCCTTCGTAATCTTGTTAGTGGATATCGTCGCTGCTCCTTTTTCAACGGCGGTGTTGTAGCTTTTGCTCGAAACAGCCGCAATACGAGCTGGTAGTCGACTAGAGGTTGCGGTATTCCTGCCACCGCCGCCAGCATCCTCTCCGAAATGCGATCGCTGTTGTGGAAGGGCTGTTGGATAGAAAATAAAAACAAACCCGGTAAGACGTCTCTTTTCCATCTCTCTTTCTCTCTCCCTCTCTCTCCCTGTCCTATTAAACGAGAGTGTCAATTTCTCCATGTCCGCTCCTTAGTTACTTTTTTTTTCGAAGGCCGCCTGAAGCTGTGACGTGCACATCTCACAGTCGAAGATCGTCGCTGAACGTGAGCACGCAAGCGAGGCTGCACGCTGGCCAGCTGGAGACAACGATGTGTCGCTCAAACGGTATACTATCATCTGATTGATTAGGTGATGCTTAGAATACCCGAGGCGGACATCTGATACGAGAGATTCTAACGACGTGTGGGGCCCTCGTGGCGATTTCCCTCGAGCCGAGAACTTTCTCTGATGTGTGTAAGTGTTGCAGGACAAATCCGAAATGGTGCGAAGATTTCCTAGCAAAACATCGCTACAAGCCCTGAGCAAAAGTGTTGCAAAATGTGAGCGTGCATCAAAAACGGATTCCGCAAATGTTCGATATTGTGGTGATATGAGGGTTAATGAGGCGCTATTACATAATCGGCGAATGTGCAGCTGGTGCTCGTGAGCTGTGTCGGGCGAGCTGAATTCGTAGTGGAAGAGTCTGACCTTCGAAAAATCTCGAACACAAACACCTTGGAGACAGCTTAAGGCGATTGCACGCGAACCTAACCTAAGACAATAACAAGCAGGCAATGATGAGTCGGATAGGGTTCATTGGAGCGGGGAAAATGACCCAGGCAATCGCGGCAGGGATTCTAAACTCCGCACAAAAAGGTACTCTCGACGAGTAGAGGACGTTCGTCCTGAAATAGACGAATGTAGAATTGTAGAATTATAAAAAACGGCTTGTCCCGGCCAATATAAAAAACAAACCTTCACTGTCAACTGTGGACGGAGTCTGCTGTATTCGATTGGTGACACCGCTTGTATTTACCACCAGAAAGTGACAGTACCAGTCCACTGCGTTCGTTCTTTTTCGATTATTCGTTCCTCAAAAATACAATGTAGCGATCCCGACCGTCGAGCCGGCACTCCCATCCGAGTTTAGATGATTTCAGGAGGGTATAAAAATCAAGGATCTAGCCGCGCTCATTTTTGCTCCATGTTGAGTCGTTTCGGGTTCTTCGGGATACTCTAAGCTCGTGCCGACGTTTCTCCCCATTATTAGAATAACCTTTTTAAAGAGTATTTGCTCTCGGAGTCCTACTGAATTCCTGCGATTTCCACAAGTGTTAGGTGTACACCAAAAATTTTATTAAAAATATATATATATATATATATCAAATAATGAACGCAACGCTGTCGAAAGAACTGGATCTCTTCCCTGCTTTTCGTACCTGAGTCTAGGCATACGCCTTCCTCAGAGTAGCCTAACGCTAGTGAATGACGCAACCACTGTTTCGCCCTGTTACTTAATAAATTTAGTTATTATTTAGAGGAAAGTTTTGGCAGTGCCAAAAAGAAACAAAATCAAAGTCCAGGCGTAATATATTTGCACCCTTCTTATCATGCTATTAAACCTAAACATGTTGTAGTTCGTTCAAATGGCAATAATTCCTTCTATTCGAATCGTGTTCCATAGCCAATTGTGTGGAGCTGGTCGCGTCCTGTCCTGATGAGAATTGTCTCAAGGAGCTGCCCGCTGGATGTCGGGGCATCCGTGACAATCGAGAGACCGCGTCGTTAAGCGACTTAATCTTCATCTCGGTAAAGCCCTGTACCGTACGACATGTGCTTGATGAAGTGCGAACCTGCATTAAGCCTGATAAACATACAATTGTGTCGATTGCTGGCGGAGTTTCACTAAACAGCATCACCAAGGTGAGAGACGAAACTGACGACATTCATGTTAGGACAATATTCGACATTTTATCTGATTACGACGAAACAGCCTAAGCCATGCGCTTCAGCTGATGATAGAATATATATATATATATATACATCTACGCTGTATGTAGCGATCAAATTTGAGTCATTGTTCAACGATTTAGATCAGCCGAGATTGATGGTGCGGGTCATTGATTCCAAATGATTTAAAAGAGATAGTTTTGATGTCCCATTGAGTAGACCATCAATTGTACGTTCCATCGCAACCTTGACTCGTAACTATGTTTAAGTGTTCTGTTCAAATTCTACCTATAAGGCTGAAATTTGTCGATCAGTTTCATCGAAGCGATTAAAATGTTGTGATGGACGTCGTTTAACTTGCAATTAGCGAAAGTGGATGTTGGAACTATGTTTTAATGTGTCCCCCGTAATCCGGCAGCGCCTTCCTGAAGGCACCCGAGTGATTCGCGCTATGCCAAACGTCGCATCTCTGGCCCTGGAGGGGTGTACACTATATATTAGCAAGGACGAGTCAGACGAGGTAGATCGATTGATTCAAAACACCCTTGGATCCGTATCGCCCCTCTGTGAAAGGGTTTCGAATGAAGAACTCCTCAATGCAGCTACAGCCGTCTCTGGAAGTGGCCCGGCCTTCGTTCTCCTTGTCGTCGAAGCTCTGGCGGATGCGGCAGTGCGCAGCGGATTCTCGAGGGGATTTGCCTTAAAACTTGCTACGCAAACAGTCCTGGTATGTACCCGCGCTAGAAGTATTACTCACTGATTGCTGCTAGTGTCCGTTGAAAAGAGGACTCAAAGCATCATTCGTGTATAATTTATGCCATAAATAATACGAGCCCGGCCGCAGGATGATTGAATGTCGGTTCCCGTTCAATGGTCGACCCTTCGTATATAATAACTTTATATATATATATATATAAGCTGTCATTTTGACAAGTACGACGTGTCAACAGCTGCTTATGCTCCTTATAATCACAGAGAGACACGTTTTACTAGACGGCGACCTGACTCGCAGTGTAGAGAACTAAAGAATCAAATAAATACAATAATCGAACAAATACGTATTAGCAATGGGGTACCGGTCCAAGGTTCCGTCCCTGTTTGGGCCTTCATTTGTCTTCGCATTTCTTCATAGCGGGCGTCTCTCTAACATTTCAGGGAGCGGCAGCTTTGTGTCGTCAAACTGGACAGCATCCAGCGGTGCTACGCGACTCAGTGACCTCACCCGGAGGTACCACTGCAGAGGGGTTGTCGGCACTTGAGAGGGCTGCTGTTCGAGGTGCCTTCCTCGAAGCTGTCCAGAAGGCTCTTGAACGCAGCAGACAACTATCTTAGATCCGCGTGCGTGGTCGCACACATGCACATCCATACGTTCATACGGTATAACTGTAATCATTTCAGTAAATACTGCTCAATTTTCAAGGCACATTGCTCTATCAATATGCCGATTTAGTCCACTACCCAGCTGGAGGCTCGATGCTCGTGTTAATATTAGAAATGTTGAGCAGTCTCAAGCTATATTTTTCTTCTCATATGGGGCTGCTTGAAAATAAATAATAAAACAGATATTTAAATTTAAAAAAAAATAGATTCACTCGGGAATACGAGCATGTATTTCATAAATAAAGTCGGATTGGAAAAGCGGCAAAGAACACGCATTATTTATTCTGTGTTGGAAATTTCAAAATTATAATTTGTTTTCAGAAGAACAGTCAATTCATTCATTATCATTTGTTTTCCTTCTGACCACCTGCATCATCCTATAATAGCGATTATTCTCGGCGATTATTATTTGTTTATGACGACATTCGCGAATCTCAATATACAAACGAATTACAAACGCCATAGAAGGAACACTCGCTATATACATATATATGTATATGTCACATACACAAGTAGCCGATATCTGTTGTCGATGTTCTCGCCGTCACATTGTCGTTCTATGTTGAGTAATCGTCGTTGGGGACTTGATCATGTGGCTGACAATAATCATGAACGCAGGACTAACAGAGATTTGCGGCGATTCGAAGGCAACAATGGGTGGTGATGAGGCCGAGATTTGGTTTCAGATGCGAGACCTGGGGGAGATCAGAGGAGCATGAAGCTCTGAATCCTGATCTGATCGTGGCGACAGGGTGACACACGCACTTGCGGGTCGGGGGATGGTTATGGGCTTTATTTAGGCGGATTTCGAGGGAGCTGAGATGAGAGGTGAGCGGGACTCGCGTGCGTAACAGGGCACTGCGCCATCATGTGGGCTTGTTGCCGAATCAACCGGATATTGCAGCGGGAAGAGGAGCCTCCCGCTGCCATGTATTCCATTCTACTATATGTGTTGCTAGGGTTTGGTGAGTTGTGCCAATTTGAGCCAAAATATATAGCCAATTATTCTGTGGAAGAGGCTAGTTTTGACCACAAGTAGAACAGATGTTTTACCAAATTCCATTAAAACAACCAATACATATATTCACAGACAGACTGCTGGCAGTGTACAAATCTATAGCATTCATTAAACTCAAGAGTCCGCCTTATACTAGATATCTGACTAGAGCGCTATTCGGCGTGCGGTGTTCCTCCCCGCGTTGTCGCACCGTTCGAGTCACTATATCCGGTCGCCTCGGAGCTCGCCCAACTCTCTCGCTCGCTCTCCCTATAAAGATATCGTGAGAGAAAACGAGAGCATGGCACGGGGTGTCCCCTGCGATGGAGATCCTCGCTCGCAAGCCTCGTCTCTTGTCCCTGCTGGGTGGGTCTCCCTGCGTGGCGATGCTGCAGGAGCTCCCCAATCACTCTTTCTGCTGGGTTGTTGTAACTCGGTCGGTCGTTCGCTTCCATCCGATTCTATCATGTTCTCTTCAATTTTCCTTCATGCGTTTCTTACCCGCTGCCGCGCTCCTCTCATCGTTGTCATCGCTACGACTCTGTTCATCGCGCGGGCGTTTATTTCTCTGGCCTCTCTCGCTCTCTCTGTCTCTCTCTCTTTCTGTCCGGGATGTCTCTGCAGCAGCGACCACCACCACCACCGCTCAACCGCCGGCGGCTGAAGTTCCCTCCGCCCATTGATGGAGCGAGGTCGAGCTCGAAGTCTCCACCGGCGGTGAGGTCGTCGCGGGGCGCTGCGTCCCCATGAGCGAATATCGCAGCGGCGGCAGCAGCAGCTCGGCGATGACAGCTGGCGCCGCTTGCAACGACTTCATTAGGGGACGACGACTCGAAGAACTCGGCGAAGACCAGTCTGGGTGAGCGTTACGAGAACTCGCGAAGTGCGCACCACATGAGAGCCCCAGCATAGAGCTCAGTACACGACCAGAGCAGCGCGCAATGAGTGCTCCCGCTCGCTAGCAGAGCGTATGCACAGTTCAATAGTGGATACAGCAAGACAGCGGCGGCGGCGGCGGCCGCAATGATGTGCGCACATCGGCGACAACATCATCAAGCAACGACTGAACGATTCACGATCGAAGCCCGCACGGACGACCGGAGTAACATAACACGAGTGCGCAAACTATCTGTTTAACCTGTAACACTTGAAAGGATTTGTGATTCCAGCACAAACGAAGTACAATGGAAGACAAACGTTAAGTTAAAGCAAACGCTGCCTATCTCATGTTGTGTGTGGGTGCTTGTGTATATGTTTGTGTGTTTGTATGAGCAAGCACTTATGATTGTGATTATTATGGGGTGTCGATTTGTTTGTGCCAAAGTTGAAACATGAGTTCCCGGTGAAATGGAGTGTCCTTACGCAACTTCCAGCGGGTTCCGGATCGAGGAATATTGGTGACGGAAAATCCTGCACCTAGCCGTGCTGTACGTTCGGATAACGCGCGAGAACGGTGCAACAGAGAGAGAGTACGGCATGAGTGCAAGAAATAAATCGGCATTCAACAGCTGCGTCAGAGTCGTCATTTTCAGCCGGCGGCGTCGGAATGAAACCATCGAAGCTTCTCGTGATACAGGTGGACCCCGACGGGACAACGTTCTACCATTGCAAATTTTGCGACTACAGAAGCAAGAATCATACAAATGCTAAAGTCCATCAGGTACAGGCGCGAGGTCAGGTGACGTCTGTGGCCAGTGTTGTCATCAGCTTCAATACGATTTTCACATCTAGATCATCAAGTCGATACGACTGATGTACAATAGTGACTGTCGAGTGATATGCATACGCTTGTGTGAGATCGTATTTATGCTAAATTAAAACTTCCTGGAGCTCCCGTGAAAGTGAGATTTGTTCTAAATGGCTATTACCATAAATTTTCACTGACCAGGCTGACGATTCGCTGATCGTGCAGATCCTACGATATACAACTGCGCTCGATATAATATCGAATATATCACGGGCAAAAACGATGTTGTTATGTAAACTGAATATGTTATGGCGTTCCACGTTTCCTATTCAGAACGGTGAAATACACAGCACGAACTATTAAAGACGGAGGGGTTATGCAGAATTTGGGGGGGGGGGGGGGGAATTTTCGTCATAGAATATATTTTATGACTAAAACGAAAATTCAGAACGGGAACTCAAGTAGCATTTCAGTGCAAAAATAGACTCGGACCTCGGATGAAAACGAGTACCGAAACGAGTAGATATTGAGAGGGCTCCTTTCCATGAACACTTAAAATTATAGCACCTGAAGTGCTATACCTGCTGACGAAACTATTGGTCTTTTTTTGCAGGAGGTCCGAAATTGTCGATATGCGGATTGAAATTGTCGACTTTTTCATATCATACCAGATTTCAATGGTTACTTTTGTAGGGCATGTCTCGTTGACAATGCCCGTCCAACCGTAAACTCTTTTCCATGCACGATAATGTTTTGTGTAGCTTTTGGCTCATACGATTTTCGTTAACAATCATGCCTATCAACAGTTGTGTCGTTGTGTGTTGGTATTGTGCAACCGTTTAGAATTCACAACCGTGTAACTACTGCGACGTTCTAGTCAACCCCTGTTCCAGCCGATGGCGCAGTTCTGCCTTCTCAAATGCTCTTCTTTTTACATCTATAACGTTGATGTCGACTATAATACATGACGTTTCTCACGATTAGGCACACGATTTGTTCATAAAAGTCGAATAGATGCTGTTACGGCACCAATAACCACATTGAAGTGCAGCAAGTGCTCGAAGATCGATTAACACATTCAACAATAGTGTTAACAATATGACCTTCTCTTGCCCTTGTCCATGTCTTCAGCGTATCCATTCAAATCACCGTCCACACGTCTGCGATTCCTGCCAATACGCGTCGAACTCAGCGTCCAATTTGAAGAAACATCTCCTTCAGCATACGAATGTGACGTTTACATGTTCCCACTGTCCGTATGCCAGTAAATCAAAGCAATACTTGAAGAAGCATATGAAATCCCATATCACGAGTGGTGACATCTGCGTTCGTCCGCTGGGTTCGCTCGACAAATCGAGCCTTGCCCTTACTAACGATACGTGCGGTGTTATTAAAAACAGTAGAAGTAATAATATTCATAACAATAATCACAATAGTAATAATAATATAAATAATAATCACATCGTTGATGTGTTTTGGTGCGCGCTCTGTCATCTCTACGAAGTGCCGGAAAAAGTTGAGGGTAGGTTTACTGTAGGTGGTCGCACTAAACACAATGTGTTCATAACTAAATAGTAGCAATCTGGTCGCATATATATATATATATATATCGATTGCTCATCGATTGATGAGACATTTCCTTAGCTGTGGCCTCTACGGTATATAATAACAATTGGAATAACAATAACTCACTATTAGGTAATTCGAAAATCAAACACCTCCCAATCCATTTTCCAGGCGCATATCGTCGTACTTCCCCTAGAGATTAATTGTCACTCCATCCCTTCTGTCACCAATAGGCCACCTCCGTTCCGCTAGGCATTTATCGATGCTGTCAAAATTCCCGCATCGATGTGATCAATGTGAAGCTGGTTTTTTCGAACATTCGAGTCTGGACATTCACATGCAGGTGGTTCATCCTCTGCATGAGCCAACCCTTGCCGCTGCCATCCCCGCTTCGGGATCTCCGTCTACGGCCAAGCCATATCACTGTCCTCGCTGCAGCTTCTCAACGGTGTCGTCAATCCTGCTTCAAGCACACGAAAGGTTGGTGGGCGAAAAGAGCGGATTTCAATTCATTCGAGTGAGTGACTAAGTGAGTTAGTAGCTTAGCTTAACTTAATGCTATTGAAATGTTGGCTGAGAGTTAGCCCTAAAAAGTTTAGTTTTTAATTCTATTGGATGCATCTAGCCGTTCAGCCTTCTGTAGATATATCTACAAACGAAACCGCCCAATCGAATATATATATATATATATATATATAGGTTCCTGGTGATTGATACACACGACCTTATCGTATCACTATCGTCGCTTACCATCGTCGTACACAGCAGATAACAATTATGGGAGGAGCTACTTATTTGTATCAAGTCCGGTCAAGCAGGGAAATGACAGAGACGTATTGTTGTTGTTGTTGTTGTTGATTTTCGTCAATTTCAGTGTTATACACGAAGGATCCCCGTCATTCTCGTGCGGCTGGTGTGGTCAACAGTTTCTGCTTGAGTCAAGTCAGCGAGAGCATGTTCTGCAACGACTTTTGCTTCAGACGATCGAACGGAGAGCGAGATTGGCTTGCTCATTTTGTCTCAAATTGTTCCAACACAAGGACCTTGTCCGAAAACACGAAGCCGAGGTAGTACACCGAACAGACGCTCCTCTCCTATTAACGATCTGCGAAGATTTGAACCTACTACAACTGGATATTCGGATATTTTCCGATGACAAAAAAAAATTGAATTCGTTTTGAGTTCGAAAACTTTGCGTCTATCCTGTGTCTCATCGTTGTTAGTACGTTGAAGCATTGAGTGACGCGCTCGCTCTTTCTCTCTGGTGTCGGGTTAAAGATATACCCAAATAAATAAATCATAAATAAATCACTACGTTATTATAAATAGGTACCGCATTGACTAAATCTGATCTGGTTTGGTGTAATACAATAATCATAATAACTATTATATTAATGACGAGTTAAAATGCGCCGAAGCGATATATCAACCTACACAACGCTTACTTGTCATAATAATAATAATAATAATAATAAGAATCGTTTCTATAGGGTTTTCCATTACTTAATATTTCCCAACACTCCTGTTCCGGCAGGAACATTCGGAGATTTCGAGCGCTGATCGGATCCGCTGTTGTGTCTGTCGACGGATATTTCGAACGAAGAAGTCACACCGGGAGCACTTCTGCCGGAAACGTAACCACGAGGAGCCTTCACTGCATTGCACCTCACAGGCGGCCTCATCTTCAGGGAGGTGACCCGTGAAGCGCCTTTATATATTATTGCGGTGCGATAAAACCTAATACAGTTCTTGTTTCGTGGCACATACGCCGTAGGTAAGCTAATCATAAAGACTGGTGAATCTATACTGTTGATACAAGGTTGCTCGGAGCGTTACATGCGAGGCTGTCGAGGACGGCACTCGTGGCCATGCTGCACTGATGTAGATTAGCTGCATTTAGACATAAATTAATTTATGAATTTAAATTAATTTGGCGAAATTTTCATGAGGGAAGTCGCACTCCCGGTGACGCGGCTGTTTCCTCGCTAGCAAACATGATTTATTTCGCGTTTCTACTGAAGTAAGCGCTGACAGCTAAGCAGTGTGCGCAAGTGAGATTCTATGTCATAAATATATAATCGGTGAACTATGTTTTTGACACATGGCTAATGAGCGCCGGTATAAGAAGAGTTAGGTCTAGATGACAATGTCACACGAGCTAATTTCGATATGAATTAAAGTCACTCTTGGCTTGTTGCCTCATCGTGTTAATTATACAGTAAGAACGCCAATAGAATTAAATAAATAGCAGTATATTTAGTGATATGTATTTGATGTATGTCATCATTATATCAGACGTTAGAGAGGAATGCAGTTGCTTCAAAATGTAACGGCTATTTTGAGATCAAGTCATTGATTGCAATGTCGTGAGGTTGTTGTTGTTGTTTTTTTGTTTGTTCGCAACAATTACACGTCCCAGCGTTAGTTTTTTTTTCCAGTCGGCGAGGACATTTAAAAAAAAATATCTGAATTTACGTCTCGTTGAAGGTTCGGCTTACTGAAGGTTCGGCTTATTTATTATTATTATTATTATTATTATTATTAGCACCTTCCATCGTCATAGTCATTTTCAAGAGGTTTAAACTCGCGTTTCGCGAGCAGAGTTGACTAGGCAGAATAGGTCCGAAATGAAATGAGCTGAAATCACAACGATTACAACATACGTTTGATTATACGATGTTCACCGAACCTAAGTCCTGCTGCATGAATATCGCCTATTGACAATTATATTCACCCTCCGGGAGATCGGTCCGATTGGACCGATCCGATCCGAAGTCTTAGGTCTAACAGCGTCTCTCGTAAGGCAGCAGCTCATGCCAGTTCGAGCAGTTGGACGTCGTTGGCGTGCACGCCGTGTACGTGCGAGCACATGACCGGCTCCCCAACGTGTCTATAGCTCATGAAATTCGACAATGTATTTTAAGTAGGAGCGACCTTTATTCTGTTGTCGCTATCGTCTTGTCGACAATTGCGTCGCGTCCAAATTGGTTTTAGCTGATCTGTACCTAGCTCGAAACTGAGAGATAGATAAAAAAGCAAATGCCAAGTCATTTTCTGTATACGGTCGTATACTATAATGGGCTAGAAATGTGATCTCACTTAACATTATCCGTATCGTGTTGAAACATACGGTGATAGTCATAAATGAAGTTCGACTACAAGAATTAAAAAAAAAATAGATCTATGTTCGAGTGCATAGGATTGTCGTAACGCTGACAAAGACAATAATGAATATGATGATGAAAGTAACGTTACACGCAAAAGCTAATTAATTAACTCCGTCTACCAGCAGCAGCAGCAGAAGTTGTTATTATCGCTCGGGTTTTGTTTGTCGAAATTCAAGGCAAAAATATCCAATCACGACGAACAGTAGACTTTGTCTCATCCAAGTGAAGATTTTAGGTTGGGTGTCGTTGCAAACGCTTGATACTAAACGATACATCAAGATATGGATATTGCGAATTGTGTTGATCTTTTCGTTCGAGGGTCGCTTTTTTTTTCCCATTGGTCGAGAGCACCTTGGTTCCATTTCAGGTTCCGGCTGCCGGATTGCTGCTAGTGCACTGGTGTGACCATGGGCTTTCCGGCGACATTTTCCAGAGACGTACCCTTTGTCTCCGGTAGAAAATAGTAGAAAAAGACAAATCCAACAATGGTGAAACACATATACATCAAGAACACGCCTGGAAATGAATATCATCGCAATTAGCTATTGATGATGGCCCTGAGGGAAATTCTCGATGGTGATAGTGGTGCTTATAATTAGTACGACACTTTATTTATTGAATCACTCATGGGTTTATATTTGAATGAGTAGAATACAGTCGTGTTGACATAGTGTCCGTTGATTCTCCGACCAGCATAGATTTTTTTTACAAATAAATTAAAGTAGATTAGTAGATATAGTAATCTTGTGATACTTAAACAACTGAATATAATATAATAATGACAATAATAGCGATTGCTAAATGAATACGAATAAATGCCAATAATATAATAGTTATGAATAATTTTTATGAAATTATTTTCCTACTGCTCATTGAACGTGTGTTAAGTGATCATCATACCTTGCTGGGTGAGAGCTTCCGCCAACGAGAGAAACGTCAGTGAGATGATGAGATTAAATAGCCAGTTGAACGCCGTGGCCACTGAGAAGCATGTTGAACGACACCACAGAGGAAACAATTCACTGTTCACAGTCCACGGCATTGGACCCATCCCTGAGAAGAATCAGCCACATAAAGAAATTCAGTTTATTACGAACGTTACCAAGGGCTAATTTGTTGTGGAAATGTTATGTCTGCTTTGAAGGCGTATATCTATAATATACGGGTTTTAGCCGATAGAGACTGTTTTCACAGCTTTTCGTTTACGGCGTTTATATAGCGGATAGTCGTCGATCGAGTCATCAGATTCGTATCAGCTATTATTATTATTATTGTTATTCATATTAAAGCAAATTGGTCATTATCTGGCGTAATTTCACGAAGACCAATAAATGGCACGTTGACGCAGGATCACGGACAGCTTCGAAATGAGCAAGTTCACGGCTGTACAATCTGCCCAAGGTGGGGGTCACCACTATACGGCACGACACTGTTATTATCACGTGAGAGAAGAACGATCAGCGCTCACAGAAATGTTCACAAAATGCCGCCGAATGCCGCTGCTCAGTGCGCCAGGCTCAGGCCCACATCGGCTTAAGCACGTCAAAGGCACTCCCCATATACTAGAATAGTAATAATAATAATTAAATATACTTGAATTTTAATAAGAATCATAATCAGATTTATCGAAAATTATTCAGCCCTGCTACTCCGCCCTGCGTAAGCGGAACGTTGGAGTAAATAATTGCCTTATGATGGCGCCATCCCATGATACTAAGGACTTACATACTTGTGTACATAGCCGTTAGCAAAAAATTCTTGATTTAGATATAACAACAAATAGAGTCATTTGCCATAGAGATATTTGTCTCGTCCACTTATCCAAATCGTGTCCCAAGGTATTATCCACGTTACCGCTTAGACCATCACGGGACTCAATCGAATAAATTAGCGACCGCTAACTACTATAACTATCAACGAATTATATCCAGTAGCCCCTGTTACATGCAAAATCTGTCTGAAGCAACTCCACACATCGCGAGTTGCGCCAGGCGATTTCAAATCCATTCAAACGTTCCCGCGCGTTGACGTTCCGCCCTCGCCCATCAATGCGTCCATCCACGCCGAACCTGCTCTCTCTCTCTCGCTTGGCGATCAAAGTTCGCGAACGCGTTCATCCGTCCGCTGGGGGCCTCTGCGACGCCAAAGCACGACGACAACATAAATAACAATCGCGTCGGCTGCTTTTCCCGGCCTGCAGCCAGATCAGTTCGTCGACAACGTGCGAAGTAGTTCACCGCTGTGAGAGCTTGTGTAGTTGACTCTCGTTTTTCGTCGTGCGACAACACCAGCAAACTACGATGCGTCTTCGATTCTACCTCGACGCCCAGGGTGAGTAGCGATATTTGATGGTCACAGCGGTCGTCAATCGGACACAATAGTTAGCATGACGGTGAAATCCACCTATAAATTTTGTTTGCCAGTACTTTTGCTCGGCTGCTTGATTGCAGAAATTTCAGCCGACGATAATGCTGCTGCTGCTGTTGTTGATGGTCGAAGGCCACACGTGTTGTCAATAACATATATACATTGTGTATATGTGTCTATAGTTCCGTGGTAGCGTGTGGCATGGCTATGAGAGAGATGTGGAACTTATCACGAGGGGTTTCTATGCAGTTTTCATTCTGGGCTTTCCGTGTCTACACGTGCACTATTCGTTGGATGGTCTGATGGCGTTCTCATCATTATTATGTCGTGTTATTTGCACCTCATAAATAGATTTCGAGCTGACACTCGGTAAACATTCAACGTCCACGGAATTGCTTTTGTCATTGTTTCATAAGACGGACCCTTTTTAAACGCGAATGTACAACGGTGGATATCGTCCCCGTGCTACTTCCTGTCTCTTTGCCATTTGAACCAAGACGACTAAAGCTATTTCACTAGCCAGCAGCCGTGTTTCGTACGGGACGATTCTTCACCGCTTTCATATATATATATATATACATGTTGTCGAATACGATAAACGTGTCTAACTAGATCCATATGACCATCTAGCTCCAAAGCGTTGTATAGTTTGCCTCAAGTTAGCTGACTGCTTGTTCCACATCTCTCTTTTGCTTGCTTTGATACCCACGGTGACGGAATATGCGCATCCATCGCGTTGCAGGTATCGAGCTGTAACGTGTGCGCCTGATACCGAGTCAAGCTCTGCCAACGCGCTGTTCTCTCAGCTGAGCTGTCTTCGTGGTGGGGGCGCCGTTCTACGCTCAGTAGGCACACACCTCAGAAGAACACCTTCATACACCATTACACATTCACATGAACCTTCGGGATAATCGTCATCGTTGGCGCTTGTTCAAAACCGCTCACTCGTGGATGATCGCTCGTCTTCAGCGGTCCTGAGCGAAGTTCATTTTATGTTCAGTTTCCTGTAGAAACACACACACACACACCTGTAGAAATTTGAACATCGAGACAGATAGCGGCAATCGGTAGCAGCAGTTATGGCGTATTCGGTCCTGCAGAAAAAGGACAACGCACACGGCGATGCCATTTGGGCCTGCACCTGGGTTAAGTCATCGACGACGCATGAGAATCTCGTCATAACGGGCAGCCTTGATGACTCGGTTAAGGTGTGGACCTGGGATGAGGATAAGCAGCTACAGCTCAAGCACACCCTCGAGGGTCACTGTCTTGGCGTCAACTCGGTTACTGCAAATCGAGAAGGAACTATGTTGGCAACGAATGCATTGGACGCCACCGTCAAATTCTGGGATCTCGAAACAGGCGAAGAGACGAATGGCATGGAATTACATGAGTACCACGCGTGGAGGGTGACGTTCTCGCCCGATTCGAGACTGATTGCGATTGGCACACAGCAGCGAAAGGTCTCCCTCTACGAGGTTGAAACACGCAAGATGGTTGGCGAACTTGACACAACTGGCAAGTACATTATGGCGTTGGCGTTCTCGCCCGATGGCAAGTTCCTCGCGACGGCATCGATCGACGGTCCGATCAATATCTTCGATTTGCAGACGTCGGCCTTGCTGACCACAATCGACGGCCACGCGATGCCTGTTCGCGGCCTAGTGTTCTCGCCCGACTCATCGATGCTGGTGACGGCGTCCGACGACAAGCACGTCAAGGTATATGAGGTCGGCAATCTCCATCAAAGCGCCACCGATGTCCATCTCGTTTCCACCCTGTCCGGCCATGGAAGCTGGGTTGTCGATGTGACGTTTGCGCCGGATGGCAAACGCTTCGCCACCTGCTCGGCCGATAACACCGTGAAAATCTGGGACCTGACAGCGCGCGAATGCGTACATACGTTCAGTGCCCACTCGCAACAGGTTTCCGCAGCAGCTTACAACCCGAACGGGAGTCGACTTGTCAGCGTCTCCGATG
The DNA here is from genome assembly GCA_019614645.1 of Stratiolaelaps scimitus. Taxonomy (NCBI): domain Eukaryota; kingdom Metazoa; phylum Arthropoda; class Arachnida; order Mesostigmata; family Laelapidae; genus Stratiolaelaps; species Stratiolaelaps scimitus. Next base: position 4,712,348 of record JABWDB010000014.1, on the reverse strand, counting down.
ACCGTAGTATGGCGGTCTATAACACACCCGTGTAGGCCCAGCTCTGAGCCTGGCCAATGTATCGCTTTTGACTGTATCATGAAAACTCGTGGTGTCAATCTGTATATAATAACTACCATTATTAAATACACCAATTGATATCTTTATTATTATTATGTTAATCTCGTGTTCGGGAGTGCTCGGGTTTGAATGCACCAGATGACACCATGACCTGGTGTGCGATAATAGAAAAACATACCGTGAATCAGGCCGACAGTGCGTAGGTTACCTATGAAGACGAAGATACGCGGTGTATGTACAAATATTGCATAAACTCACTGAAATTGTTAGCCGAGTCCAATGACTGCAGCGTTAACGAACGTATGTTTTTTTGCTACCTAACGAATTATTCAGATTATGTTCCTGAACTATTCAATTGCTATGCATAGTGGGGTGTTGGTGTCGTATAGGAGTCGAAAAAAATTATTTGGCATTCAACAAATTATAATACTTTGGCAAAATGTTACTTGCTTGGTAAATATATATGTGCTCACTAATATATGTATATACGCCTCATAGTGGATATCGAGGAGACATCGGCTTTCATATGCTACAGATGACATCATTATTTTGAAATTAGAGGTAGACAGCCCAAATAGAGGAGGATTCACTATATCTATATACCATTTATAACACAAACAAAATAAAACAGATGTTTAACATTAAACACGAGCACTATTCTTGTCAATGGAAGTGAACTAACCCATGGAGAGAGGCAGCCGCATGCGTCATTTGAATATTTGATTCGTATGGATACCAATAATTATGATTGATGGGAACAATTTTTTAATCACGCAATATGAGGGGGATTATACATAATCATCACATGTCCTCGCATTATGTGTGCTTTTTCGGGTTGTATCTTGATATAATATCTGTTCTAAAACCATGATGATCGCTTCCCGTTGTCTTACTTGATCTAGTTTTTGGAAATTCTTGCAGAATTGAAAAACGCCAACAATTTAGTAATAATGTGTCGCATGTTATTTGGTTTTGTGTTTTTGTAGGCGAGCGTGTCTACACGTTCCAGCAGCACGATCCGCAGGGCAAGCCAACGAAAAGTGCGCATCCAGCGCGGTTTTCTCCTGACGACAAGTACTCTGAGCAGAGAGTACTTTGCAAGAAACGCTTTGGACTTTTGCCCACTCAACAGCCTGCCCCGATTTATTAAATAGATGGATAGACAGCAGTATCTATTCGCAAGCGCATGTGTTTTAGGTACAGCGAAGTGATGTCCGTGACTCTGGACGAAGGGGCTCTGACCGAGAGCAACTTCGATCTGACACCAACACAAGCGTACACTGTATTTTAAACTATACATATTAAGGAATATATATATATATATATGTATGTAAGTACAAAAGAGTCCGAATAAATCCGTACATATGATTGAACTGTACCTTTGCCGTGATGTATGCAAATATGATAAGAGTCGTTTACAATATGGTACCTTGCTATGCAATGACCGTTAGCATATTACATATTTGTTAGCAAATGAACTAGGATGAAAAAGGCGTCAGTAAGGCAAAAAAAATCCATGTTGTCTAGAGGACTGTTCTAGATGGATAGACCCACATTAGTGAACGTAGAAGTGACGCAGGTCTGGTTTCGTATTTAATTTTTGATTAGCTATATCTACCCAAAGGGCTTCTGATATTGATTTCTCCATCGGTCAGCGCCAAAGGGGAAAAGTGTACCGAAATGGCGTTCGACTAACTCGCAGTAACATTTTGCTGGATCCGAAATTGCAAACGGATTGACGTGGAACGTTAAAACGAACGAGTGCCATTGCGACAGCGTTGTGAGCGAACGGTCTTCTAGGAGTTACTAACACCTACTGATGAACTATCGCTGCTTATATAACAAAGCATGCTTGTGTGATAACACCACGTAAGGCGACTTGCAAAAAGTGGCATATTTATAGCAAATGAACAGCTGTGAGCGTCACAGTACAATATGTTCCAGGTGTTCGTTCTTATCCTCAGAACATACTTACGACTTGAGCTGACTTGTGTGGCGCATATGTTTATTAAGCAATCCATATCATTTAAGGTCAGGCGATTTGTCGTTGGTACTATGCTAGAGCCACGTAATGAAGTAAGATGCAATACCATAAAATGGATTTACCTTACTGGTTTCAGATCGGGGTGGGGAAAGGCAAATCGCTGTTCTTTAGTCAGCAAATATTTATAATTACCTCTAGTAATACACACGACAATCTAATCTATGTCTTTCCTCGGTGAGCGCAATGGGAGTAACTCGTCTGCAAAACCAATAACGATGTAACTAGTAAATAAATATATATCGGATAATCAGCGTATGTGCCACTTTTAGTTGGATTCAAATTGATTTTCTTTAGTCCAAAACAGTAACTAAAATAACTCTACAGGAAGAGATGTATACAAAGTCCCCACGGATTATATGAGATATTTGTAGCCAAGCGTTTGATAGCTACATCATATCGTTTTAAGATTTGCATTGGACCCGTCTGCCTGTCATTATTATATAATCGGTTACTGACACACGGGTTTTAATCGACTTCAAGAACCATTCAAGTTTCAAGTCAATGGGACGGAAATGAATAACGAATTATTGACAGAAAGGTGTATATATCCGCACAATCTCAGATGGCTAAACGAAGAACCGAGAAATTAATAACCAGATCGATGTTTTTGCCTATGCCCAAATCTGTTACGAGTATCGGTAGGCACAAAAAAAACGGTAATTAATAACAATAATAATCCAAGCTAACCCAATAGGAATAAAGACTATAGATAAGTCTACGAATGAGTTGCCCTCAAGGGCTAATTGTTCGAGAGTAGTGAGTCGCCTCCAGAACTGCAGACCAGCGCGGCTCGTTAGGGCTCGTATTCCATAGGAATAAGACGTCCAGAGAAAACTTGACCAAATATTGATTATATGATTTGTTATTTATATTACGCCCATATGAATGCATTGATCGGGTCGCCTTCGATGTGTAATCACCCTAGAAAGGCATCCGATATTGATTTTAGCTGCCTAGAAATGGGTAGACCTTGCAGGCTTATAAATAGCGGTTAGTGAGTCGGCAAAAAATGTGCGCGGTAGGATTTTTCTTAGTCTTTGTCGGAACGCTGGTGAACATTTCAAGCTGCGTAATATTAAACTGCGTATTAGTGTCAGTGATTATAGGATTAAATCGCATGGGATGTATTGATGGAATCATTCCCCAAATGAGACAAACAAAGGAGTGTTTATAAGCATCCAGAAACTCTTCAGTGGGTCGATTTTTACACACATACCGTGTATATTTTGGTGAATTCTCGTGAAGGGCAACTTTTTTGTCGGTCATTTAATGACGGGCGGAGGATGTGGAAATCTCCACACACATCACTCGTTTGACTTAAATTGTAACAAAAAATGTTACAAATGTCTTGTGTGGACATAGTTGAAAGGACGGCCTTTTCATTCGGCTATCCGTTCGTCTCAGCACAAGTGGTCATGGTACCTGGTATGGAGAATTGCGTTTTTTCTCCATCATATCTAATGATCGGTGTCGTAGTTTAAAGGACCGGGAGGTTCGGCAAACGGGACCACTGAGGAGACCACGTCAGATGTGCTGACAATCGGAGATATTCTGTGGCAGAGAGTTGCCGCGTTCGTTTGTCAAGAGGTTAGATTCCGGTGCCTTTGCGACATAGGCTCATATAGACAAAGCTCTGCTGCTGGGGGTCTCGATCCATCCTCTTGTATTACTGATGAGAGTCATAGTACGGCTGTGCCGTATGTCCTACAAAACTTCGATAGGATGAAGTGTAAATCAGAGTGGCAGTACTTCGACGCATATGCCGTACGTGTTTACCGATAGAACTTCTTGTATCTAAATTCCACTCTCTCCACCTACTACCTTGGTGCACGGGGTATTCCCGCTGCTCGTCGAGGAATCAACCGCAACCGAAAATGGGCCAACCATGACTAACCTCATCGGTGCAGACAGTCCCGTTGTATTGCCAGTTGCTTGGACTCTTCAAACGGCTGGCGTTGCGGGTGACACTTTGCTACCGTCATTCTGGATAAGGTATTGGCTAGTGAGAGCTGGCGTCTAATGCTAATCCCACGGTGGGCTCATCGAGGAGATTCGGCTTAAGAGAACCGTACGGCTTCGTGGCCATGGTGTTCTACTGGTTGTTCCATACAATCAACACCAACCACTCTTGCTTGTGTATTAGTCACGTCAACCAATTTCTCGTGGTAGCCAGCTGGACTGTATGTCCCACTGTGCAATGTAGTCCAGAGCACTTACCCCGAGCTTTCGACATTGTCACTATAGCCTGAACGTGCAACGTAAAATACGCTGTGGAGTGCGTTAAGCGAAGAACGCAGTAAGAGTGAATGATACTGTGTGCTGCTGCTGCGGCTGCTGCTTACGAATGATGGTACTGCTCGGTAACTTCTATTTTACTCTCAACCGTCCATAAACTCTCAGCCATTATATAAGTGAGCTTAGTCAGCCCCATCTGGCGGTCGTGGCAAGAGCACTGAACTGGACTGGCGTACTTGGCTCTTAGGGCGGTGTGTCATTGTTTATATTGGCGGCGTCTAGACCGCCTGTGGTTAAATATCGTGTGCAGTCCACGATGATATTGTAGATTCTGCTGATGAAGGTGGCGGTCACGCCATAACGGTGAACAGGCGACAGTATTGGTCAGCCATCTGCAGGCAGGGACCACAGACGTTTAACAGCCAACCTCGGATAACTAGATCGCCGAATTGTCAGAGTTAGATCGCCGGTTGTCAGTGGCGAGGTCTCGTTGTTTCGAGTGCCGTCCCCGCCACAGTGCATGAAAGGAGCCAGGTTCACAGATCAGGTCACCTTGGCCGAACACCCATGAACACGCTATTCGGTAAAGAAGAGCTCTCCAAACTTCAATTCGTGCGAACGTGCGTTCACTAGATGCGTATCACCGTACGTGGGTTGCCTGATGCTCACCAAGCAATAATGAGTGCGCCTGACAAGATGAACTTCAGCATCACGTCGATGCTACCGGTCAACCAATCGACTTGTCAATGCTTAACGCTGAAGTCGATTTTTCGATTTCGGTCGACCCCGACGAAGGAGAGCTGTATGCGCGAAGCCAACAAGAGCCTGTCCCGAATTGAGCGCAATCTCGAAAAGATCGACGTTCTGCTCGTGGGCTACATTATGCCTGACGATGAACGATACAGACGATTTCTTCGAATATGCGAGCAGGAAATTGACGAGGACCTACACGACGTCGAGAAGGCGCTGAGAAGCATGTCCTCAGGTCGGCCACTCGGAAAGAAGCACGAGGATGATTACTCAAAGATCTACAACCTTTATAAGGATGTACGAATTCGACTGCAGTACTATATCGAAACGTGAGATAAACAAAAGTTTACCAAACCCAATACGGTGTAATTTAGCATCAATGAATGCATCACTTGAGTGTGTACATAGTGTAAACGACGCCTGCCATGATCTCGAATTTTGAGGAAGCGATAGCCTTTTGGCACGATAGCAGACTGTTGTGAATTGTAGGGTTGGTATGTATAGGCGAGGTCGAAAGTAGCAGTTTAGTGGCAAACATTCACCGTCCGTAAGTCAACCAGTTAACATTTCTGTGATGATAGAGAGAATGTGAACCCCAACAGGAAATCACAAGCGTTCGAAATAATCACGCCCCTTGACCAGTGACAGTAATAATAGTTCGTAAAGTAAATACATAAATATTGAAACATTTATATAAAAACCATTTTGTGACAAATGTGTAGGAATCTAACGTAGCTACTTGATGGCCCGACAACTCGAACACCGCATGTGTATTGTAAATATAATAATATACTATGTGTAAATGATCGAATATACCGGAATCATACCATGGTGGTTGGGGTCACATGTTGTGAAGATAGCAGCGCAAGACGTTGGCTAAGTCGAATAAATGAGCTTAAGCTTAGGTAGTAACGGTGTGTTTCATCTTGGAAAAATGTAATTGTACTGTACTGCATGTGGGTTTACAGGTAGTAGAATTGAACAATGAGCTCAATTCACTAGCAGATATTATATATGCGAATACCAAAAATACAGCTAAAAATGTACCAAGGCACAAGTCCCAACTTCTTCTGCAATTATTGCATATATATATATACATATACATATATTAGGCTGACCCAACAAAAATGAGACTTCTATCGTCCTGCGCTGTATTCTTATTATTGGCCGCTTGAATGCAAAAGGCCGCAAATTTGGCGGGTAGTGATAGACAGCAATTAGCCAGTAGGCAGCGCGGAAGCCACTAGCATTCGGCTTTTGTTAGGCGTTCGAAATGGCAACCGACGGACCAGGTCCCTCAGACTTGCACTCTCAGAAGAAAAGTGTTAGGTTTCTGTTCCAAGAGAAGAAATGTCCAGCTGAAATCCATCGAAAGCTGGTTAGTGTGCACGGCCATAATGCCCTAAGTGGAGCATAGGTGTACCGTTGATGTGCGCAGTTTAGGTGAGGCGACTGGGACATTAATGAACATCGGGAGCGCCCACCCCTTCCTGAAGTTGATTCGACGAACGGATCAAAGTAATCGAAAAAGCTTTTGAGCAAACTAGAGCCTGGCCATTAGCGGCTTTTTCGGCTGAAATTGGCGTGCCTCGTGAAATATGTCGTCGAATTATTAAAAATAATCTGAGGATGCAGAAAAAGAACACAAAATGGGTCCCTCATGAACTCGGTCCTGGCCAACTGAAAATGCGTGAGGAGTGTTCGCGAGACACGCATTTGAAGATATATAGGCAGCAAAAGAGTCGCCTAGAGCATACCGTGGCAGTGGACGAGACATGGATCAGCCTGTAAAGGGGACCGGAAAAATATCCAATGCAACAGTGGCTATGACCAGGTGAACAGGCAATGGCGGTAGCAGTACCAAATAGATTCGAGCCTAAAGTAATGGTAACACTTGACATGGATTTCAACGGAATTTGCCACTACGAGATTTTGGGCCCAAACGAAAAAATGGAATCGATATCTCGAGTTCTTGAAGGGGCTCATGGATAATTGGTATGGCGATAGGAAGCACAGAGTGTTGCTGCTCGATGGTAATGCTAGGGCCTATCGTAGCAATGAAATTACGTCCTGGCTAAAGGCCAACAATATTGAGCGATGGCATACCCTCCCCCCTATCCTCACGATTTAAGCCCGTGTGACTATGGTTGCTTCGATCGATTAAAGAGGGCTATAGGTGGCCAAAAGTATGCAAACATCGATTTGCCCCGAGAGGCCTTAAAGAACGAATAAATGTTAATAAAAATGGTGCATGCCTAGCCGTCAGAAGGCTGCCTGAACTCTGGGACCAGTGTATAAATAAACGAGGCGCATACCTCTAACACTAAAAAATCATTGTTTTAATTCGCTTAGTTTAGCCGACATTTGACTCAGCCTAATATTTGTATACAGTACAACTAATCGAAAATAAAAATCATAGTTTGTCGCTTCGATTTGAAGCAACAGAGAGGCAGCATAAGCCAGTGACGATTTCTCTGATTGCTTGACGATATCTTTTGCATCAAAACAATAATATGAACGAATGAATTCATACCCAACGGTCTGGCCAGCAAGCAGAATGTTTGGAGCCAACGCGATTCTAATCCGCGCAAGCAACGTTGTACACTGTCCCTGGACTAACGCGCCGAGTTATCAAAAGTGATGAAATGTGAGGGACCGTCCTTCGACTACAGCCAGCTACCCTAAGAGGAAGCAGGAACACTATCGCGGGCAAGCGCCGACCGATTCGACGTTTGCATCTACCACTTACTGCTGTTCGCTGCTTGTGCGGCTGTTGCTATTGACAAAAGATACTCGAGCTCGGTCTTGCGCACTGTTGGTATTGAGTCAATGCGCTTGAGGAAAACGTAGCGCTTTGACGGATTAGGCGACAAAACTCGAAAAGGATTAAAAATGCAAGGCTTACCTGAGAATAATGACAACTCTCACTGCAGATGATATCTAGATGACTGTAGTGAAACATGAGAATGAGCTATTTGAAAAAGGGTCCCAGGTCATTCTGTTTGCTTTCCCATAAGAAAGGAGATGGACCAGAATGTGTCGTAGCATACCAGAAGGGTCAGGATTTGCTTCCGGATTCTGAGATTGTATCAGACAACTCGAGAGAGGTGTTTGGCAGAAAATGGTTGGCCGGCAAGCACAGAGTGTACTTTAGACGCACGTCAAAACGCCTTTCCGTTATACCATGATGGGAATGAACAGTGAAGCATATCACTTCAATCTAACTTCATCAAGCAAACGTTTGGGAGATAAACGTAACAAAAATCCCAACGAAATTCATCCATCCATCGAGAATATGACAGTCCACAATTAATCACTGAAACATAATATAGTCAGCGGGATAAAGGGATCAGTATAGACATTTCCCAGTAGTCATTTACGCGCACACATGCACCAACAGGAACATGTAGATCCACTCATCTGCATGTTCAATCAGTGGCACTCTTCTGTGCTTTGTGGTATTTGCAATGATGACTGGGCCGTTACATCTTTTATCCTTCCCTGGTCTCTTGTATTATTTCGCCTTCAATGGTACAGGTTGCCTCAAGACTCCCGTTACAACCTCATGCATTCATTGATTCAGTCACTCATGCCGTTACATAGGTTTCAATTGTTCTCATTTGGCTCTACCGGAACAGACTGGAATACCAAGGTAGTGTCAGAGAATCGGCGGAACTTACGCCCTACGAGACGGAAAAGATCGTATTTCCTCAATCTTCAATTTTTACTCAGATCGGACCGTTCGTAATTTGGCATAAGGTGAAATATCGTCTCTTCCTGCCAACTGGCCAGTTATAATGAGCATCATCATCATCATCATCCTTCAGGATTAATCACGAATAACACGCTGACGAAATGGTTGAATTTGACGCTATCGCTGCTGCTGTTGCTGCTGCGATGACGATTGATCATTTCTCATTTTCGAGAAATGCTGTAGTCGGTCGGTCGGTCGGTCGGCCGGTCGGCTGGCGAGCGACTAATGACATAATGGCAGCGGTAAATCCTGGCGCGATCGGGATTAGTTGCTTCGATCTGAATCCGAGTGTTCGAGTCGAACAAATGGGTGGGTATTACATTTTGAAACTGGTCGTTAATTTCGCAGCGTCGTTACCCCGGTGGACGCCTCTAATGGGTGGTTAAGCAGGCGGCAATGCTCTGTTACAGGGTCTGACACCTGTCTGTCACAAGGCTGTATACAGAGAGGATACCAAACGTTTAACGGATATGGCATACGCTTGAGGATATATTTTGTCAAATTAAAATTGATCTATTTGCATTGCGATAAACTAGATATTGGCGTAGCACGACCGCCACTCCATGGGTCAAGTCATAGCCTACCGCTAACCACTAAGCTGTGGCGCTGTAGTGAATCTCTATTACCAACTGAATATATATATCGTATAGATTCATATAGAGACAGAGGTTTTCTTGCTGGATTTCAATTGTAAATATGTCCTTCGCCGCTGGAGAAAAAAGTTAGGTCGTGTACACATTTTCAGACTTCTTTTGTCCTGTTAAAGTCTATATATCGTAAGTTCCCCATAGCTAGCTTAATTTACTGTTTAATTTTATTATTTTATTCTTCCATTTTACTGCATTTGTTTTTATTGAGAGGTTATTTCGGCGTTTCGTATTCTGTGGAGGTAGTACAATAGGTAGACACGCGTATGTTGGTATGCATATGTCACTAGCTGCGAGTGTCACCAGCTAAACCAGCAGGATTGCAACGGTTTGGGTGTGATGGATGTTTGGCCAGTACGATATTGATTGACATCCAAGGCCGGCTCTCAGGGGAAGGTTGCCCAGATGGATCTGGGCTGGATCCCTCGTGAGCCAGTTCAGCTCGAGTTGGAAGAGGGAGAGAGAGAGAGAGACATGATTGGGCAGGGTATGATTTTGAAACTAAGCTTCAAGGTTGAAGAAGTCGTGAGAGTTTTTGACATGCTTGAAATAATCGTGTTCGCATTTTTTTTCTATATCGAGATATTTTCGCGTCGATCAATACGAGTGGTGACGGATTCATGATTTTGGTTCGCGGACCTCCGCTGGCCAGTTGCCAAACTGTCCGGCCGCATTGTCCTCACTGCGCGGTTTGATTTATTCCAGCCATATGCCAGCAACGCACAGATTCATAAGCCCTCGTTCAGTGCTCACTGCCGCTTGCTTGCGCTCTGAGCTCGATGCGTTGCTCGAGCGAGGATTCGGTGTCCTGTCTGATCAGGGGATCCGAGGGGAGAAGCGGCCAGGGAAAGGTGGTAGCAGCAGCAGCAGCAGAAGTAGCATCACGAGCGGCATCAGAAGCTAAGGACAACAACATCGCATCGTCGGACCAAAACGAAGACCCGAACGAACGGACGGAGAACAACAATGGAGTACATTTGTGCTTCCTCTGATCTCGCTAGAATCCGCGGCAGATGCATACATAGGTTTGGATGCGCGAAGCAACTCGCAGCTACACAAAGTGCCTAGAGTGGATAGACAAACACAAAGAGATAGAGAGAGAGAGAGAGAGAGAATCCGTAAGAACATTGGGATACCGAGTGAGTAGGGGATGAGATGCTGCAGAATGGACCAAATGGGTAGAACGCAAATCCGGCATCGTAGTCGTCGTCGTCTCGAGCTAGGGCTGACGTTAGAGCTTGAAACAAAAGGCTTCTTCCTTGTACGCGAACGAGGAAGCCCTTCTATGCCGCTCAACTATAGGATACAAACAGATCCCTGGCTAGCCTCGTAGAGGACCTATAAGAGACTAAAGGAGATCTGGTCAGAAGGAAAAAGCCCGCGGCGGGAGGGAAATGCCCGTACGAAGGAAACCCACAAGGACTTGTGGACTTGTGTTCACTCTTGTACTCTAGTATTATGTATAGTATGAAGTTCGTTTGGATGGCTAGACGCCGGATCAATTTGGAGCGCTGTTGTTTGCGCGAATCAAATGAAGAGTCCCGTTACAGATACACGTGTCGTTCGGGCTGTCCCAGCTCCTGGAGAGGAAGCGGAATCAACATAGACACTTGCTTTTCGTGCGTTTGATTCGGTCGCGTAGATTTGCTGTGTTCTTGGCAATTTCGACACCGTATGCCCACCGTGCGCTGCTGACGCGCGCACGGCAAGTGCATAGAATAAGCTTTCTCTTACCGAGTTCTCTGCGAGTGACGATCGCGTCTGCATCGGACAGGGAGGGAATCGAGATATCTCTTAATTCATGTCGATTACGTTAGGGTAGTGGCAGGACTCTCAACAATGATTGGCTTTAATCACATTGGTCAAGTCCATCTCGCTAGCCAGTTGGCTGACCCGATTAGATGCAAGAGTGCTGGGGTACGAGAAAACTGCTGAAACCGAAGTTAAAGCTGCCCATCAGGACACAATGTCTGCAGGCGTATGGGAAAACGCGTGCGTTTTCTGATTGAGGCCTTCTATCTCTGAGCGAGTTCAGGTAGCTAGTTAAGCTTTCCATTGTGATAAGCACAACCGATCTGTAAATATAACACATATGACATTCTAGTCGAACATAGTCAGGCAGGCTGACTATTGTCCAACTAGTCTTGATCAAGGAACAATCTTAATGTTCCTCAAGCATTTAAGGTACTCTCGCCACAAATGTCTCCTTACCAACGTCTTGGAAAATGAGGGTCCCGTCGCACCGCTATGTGACAACCGGTGAAACCCGTGAAGCCAGACAACGGTTGTCCGGAGGAATCTTGTATCGGATTTGCGTCAGATTTCCCCGATTCTCGAAATATGGTACATTTGAATAGACTTCAAATGATCGCCCCACTATTCGTGAATATATAAACTGTTCATTTCCTCCCTTAGACAGATACGTAACAGCGACATTTTCGATTTATCGAATACGATAATCCTAAAGTACTTTCACATGTTTGTAACTCTGTGCAGGTAGCATCGTGAGCCTTCGCTGAATCAAAGATCACACACTTGATACAAGCAGTGTTCTCATCTCATGCACTAATTCGGCTGGGCTTTGCCAGCCACGTCACCGTCCACAGGGGACAAGGAGCTTCGAGTAAATGTTCCGCAAATTAAATGTCTGACGAAATTGAAGCGTGCTTGAACAAATCACAAGCTCTGAGAATCCCCGCTCAACACGTTGCATCACAGCACACGTTTGCATCATCTCTGTTTTTCTCCCTATCTCATAGCCTCGGTCTCTGTGTGCCTAAGCGTGTATCTCTATGTGTGGATCGTGCCGAGAGCCGTATGCAGCTGGTACAGCAGCGTGTGCCACTCGATCGGTTTGCGGATCCGTTAGCGACTGCGCAAAAGTTTACCCAATCTCTCTTGCCACGTTGCGACGCCTCTGTCCCGCAGAAAGTTCCGGCTTGTCCTCGGCCCCATTCCCTCTCGGTTACACTATCTGTCATGTTGCTGTATACGCCGCGTTGTGTGGCCACGATTCGTTGGCCTGCCCTCGAAACTCGGTCGAGTTGCGAACAGATGCGAAAGCCGAGTCTCTCGGCCGAAATCGTCGAGTGGCGAGCTCACATGGCGGCGTTTCCTCCACGTTACGAACGGGAGGGAAAGATTGCCCGGAGGGAGGCACGAGTTAGTGGCCCCGGCGTCGAACTCCAAAGCCAAATGAATGGATCACGGCGAACGCGAACACTGACGCGACTATGGACTACAACCACGTCGAATTCGATTGATGCCCCGGCAACATTGATGCGGCTTAGCTCGAAGCAACGTGTGTGTGAACGTTAGCGTTGTTCATTCATACGTCCATACGTATATTGTAGCACACATTGCATGAACCAGTCGTTGAAAGTGCTCACAATTCGCAAGCATCGCCCAAACATCGAGTGACATTTGGCGGTCGATACTCACAGTGGAAGTAAAGTGCCTGCCCCCAGTCTATTGTCGGTGTGTTCATTGCATTGTACTATCATATTCACGCTCTATTTACATGGAATAATAGCACAATTGGCAATATGCGCAATGGAGATGATAAGCAAGCAGATTAACAAGGATCTGTCCAGCCTGACAGGACGTCGCCGCTGCAGCGGTGGCGGAATTACACTCGATGAACTCCTTTCTCTGTGTCGTTCCCTCTGCGTGCTGTAGCACCCTCATTGGCACGTCTATTCCGGGATGATTGGCGGAGTCCTCCCGAGCAGTGCCGATTGATCCCGGTTGGCCGTTCTCACTGTCCGATGAGTCACCGACGACGGCTACAACCTGACAACTGCGTCGAATTATCAGGCCTTGAGGCCGAGCTTGGCGCGACTCCGGGAGACTGCGTACGCGGGTTTCGGCTCAGGCAGATTTCGACGGCAGGCGGTGCAGGCTAGGCTAAGCTAGACCGCCTGCGCACACAACCGACAGGTCCACGATGGCTACGGCGTCGGCGACGACGACGATGAACGTGACTAGCACACTCCATTAACACGCACGTATAGGCCTGGCCGGCCGGCCGGCCGGCTGGCGGGCCGGCGGGCACTAGACCGAGAGGGCCTTGGATGGACCCGTCGATGTGTCGAGTCGATGAATCTACATACGCGAGGGATGGAGCAGTCTGCCCGTGTCGACAAACCACTACCCCTCCCTCCGATCTGAGACGTTATCCAAGGTTAGAGGCTGTAGGCCCGGTGTCCGGGAGTGTCTGATCATGCGGGGAGAGCCACGGGCGACAACACGGCATTGAGCAGTAGCTGAGCCCAACGACAATACTCAAGCTACTCACGTCGCAGAAGATGTATCGTTGTTCTTTTGCTCGAGGCAACGCCGAAAAAGCAAAGCTTACTTCAGATGGCAAAGGAGCAGCAGATGAATGAACTACTACGATACTACTCTCCTTATAATGTGACAATCTCTACGCCAGCGTCTAGTGAAAAATGACGCTGTATGAATGATAACCCCGCGTCCATCAAGTCGAAGATCGCCCGTTGCCGCTCTCGATATACTCACATACCTACCTAAGAGAGATTCGCATATTATCATGGTTTAGTAACATCGGGTCAATCATGAAATACATGTAATAAGTTTTGGGCAGTGTGCGGCTCGTACGCCGCCACGCGTTTGTCAGACATCTGTTGCTCACAGTGATCCTTAATGGCAAACTTCTTGTACATGAGTATGCATTTTTCGCGGGCATGTCGTTTTCAGCAACGAGCGTTTTTCTCGTAGGACACCAAGTTTATTCGCAAGAGGCGAAACACATCTAGCGCACCGCGTTCGAGATTCCCCGCACACACTACAAACTTTATTTGCGTTAGAGTACAAGATGGGATAGCACTTGCAAGGCGTCGTGTCCTCCCTAGATACTCACAGCAGAAAACGAGCAGATCCAACGAGGAAGAAAATAAGCTAGACAGATATTAGAAGAAGGACTATCGGCCGTTACGCGAGAAGCCTGCGCAACCGAATTCCCAATGCAAGGATCTTCCTTAGACAGCTAAGGGCGGAACGCAAGTTCTATCTTGGGCACGTTTAGGGACTGGGGAACCAGGACCTCATTCTTGTAGACATTCGTTTAAGGATATATGATGTCGCGTTTCGCTGTGCCTTTGTTGTTAAACAATAGCACAGAAATAGCACACGATTGCCGGCGGTTAGGTATTACTATGAGGGCCTGTTGGGGCCACATCTGCCTATTTTTTTCCGCCATGTCGTACCTGGCAGGAACCCACAGCTAAAGGAAGGTGATAAGGACATCCAAATACTCTTCAAAGGGTCCGGCAGGATTTGATCCCAAGCAATATGTCCCTCCTGTCTAGCAGTCTAAAACGCTCACCATCTATGGGGATATGTGGCGTGTAAAGGGCTTAAATCCTGCCGTGGCCTAAGGGTGGGATGAATTCCTATTTTTCCGATATTTCTCGTGGTATTGCAGACGTACGGATGCGTGCCGAGAAGTATCTGATGGAAGAGAGGAGAGTGCGGGCCAGCCGCAAACGAAAACAGCAGTTCGCCACAAGGGATCGCCCACACCTCCCTTTGAATTGAAGGTGTACTGTATCTGCATTGTACTATACTGTACCGTACACTTTTCCCAGAATGACCTAGATCGATAAATGATCATGACGATGAGGGAGAAAGTCGATGCATTTACGCCCATGCTTATGCTCCTTCTTCGACAAATCATCACGAATCGAAGCGCTTTCCAGCAACGTTGCGGCAGGCGATCTCAGTAGGCTCTGGATTTCTCGGCGCAAATTGCCTATTTCTCGTCGTGTTCAGTGACATCTTCTACAATCAGACGGCACCCGGAATTGAATAGTCACGTCCGAAGGTCACAGGGACGAGACTTTCCTGGGAAGGGCACGCGACGCCGTAGGAGTAGCATTGAATTGCGTCACAATCGGGGTGAACAACGGGGAGGAGGATAAACATCTGAGTCAATCTAATTCACAGTGTCGTTCAGCTATCGCCAATGGGACGGCTAGACTCAGGCGGGACAGAACAATTTTCAGGGGTCACGCCAAAGTCGACGAGTCGAGTGGTAGTTGAACGTCTCCCGTGGTTATCGAAATACAAGAAAATACGAAGCACCAAGGATGGGAACGAATGGCACAGGTTTGGCAGAGGTCCCGAGAACTTCGCGTTCGAACTCACCGAATGCAGCTATGCTTGTGTCCGAGTGTCGATTGTAAATATTTAACATAGAATACATTGCGTGATTATGTGAAAATGTCGAAGTGAACAAGCCTCCAATGAAGAGGAGTTTCTCGACCCAGCCTCTCGAGAACTCTCAGCATCGGACTTGACGGTGTGTCGAAATCGAAATCTCATAACATTGGAGAGTTACGATAGGCCACAGAGCAGGGGCAGACCGGGGCATTTGAAATCGAAAATGAGCAGAGCAAAAGGAACCATTTAACTTTATATGGTGGTCTCCATTAGGTGGTGTTCCATTGTACGAATGAATTACTATGAATTAATTACTACGGAAGGCCTATTATATTAACCATTCTTGTTTATGTAGGCGTAATAGGCTGCTTGGACGGTAGGTTCTTGTCTGCAGACATTATCCAGGATGTAATCACACTCTCAAAAAAATCACAGAAGGTCAGTGTAGGCGGCATCATACTTAGATATTATTATTACCATTATTAGTGAAAATCGTGAATCACTGGCAAGGTCGAAGTAACCTCATTTTGAGTAAATTCATAATAATTAAACATGTAACAGGTCGCACTTTCAAATACACATATATATCGTGGCATCAGGGTTCCGTGTGGAGCAATATTTCTCTTAGTAATACTACAGCCATCCGAATAAGTTCTGTGTTCGAGCAACTTCGAAATGTCTGAAATCGGAGATTGACTTACGGCGTCGAATGTCCATTTCATGGCTGATTCGACTGTCGTATGTGGGTAGTACCTTGGCGGGGAATGGTATCATTTTCAGGTGAAGCAAGCTACGACGTCAATGCTGGGACAATGTACGTAGGAGATGAAATGCATGACAGAGCGCAATTCTCAACGTTTAGCTAACGAACACGAGTTAATTAAAACACATGTCAGCTATGGCATCACCCTGGAAACTTGCGTACGGCTCTACGAGATATTCAATGTCTACTCATTCATTCACGTACAACCACCTACGTAGTCTAGCTCACTGATTATGCTCCCGACAGAACATGAGACGCTTGTCGTGTCGGGCCGGGCGTAACGCAGCGTGCGTTGAAATATCACCGGAGCAGGGTCACAAATGAGAATCGACAAATAATTTTAAACGGATTACGAGGACAGGTTAAATAATGAAGAATCCACTCCGACGTTTCACGGCGACGGTCGTTGTAGGCGGTCGATTGTAGGCGCTCGGTGAGGCAGCGGATACGGCATTCAGTTTGCAACACACCAATATCCATAGTTGAACAAATGAACGGCGTGGTGAACAACGTTCGTATTGGGTAGCAACGTGCGTCTTATGGATAACGACGTGGGCGTCGCGTGTATTAGCTTATCTACATACGCGGACATAGTTGCCGTAGCGTATGCTTGGATCTGCAATGAACTCAACATCCCTCTCTTGTCCCTGACGACGTTTTCTCATCTCCTCTCTCACGGCGAGGTCCACTTCGATACGTCTCTACGCACTGCGCTCACGTCGAAGTCTGCGATTGTGACACATTTGGGTATAACCACCAAAGGTGTCTTTCTCTTTGCTTGGCCCTTGTTACCTCTAGCTAAATTTAGCGTTTGAGAGGTTCAATCTCACAAACTTAGAGAATATATATATACATATATGTACATAGATACAGTTTGGATCTGTACTGTTGTACTAGAAGTTACGGGCGCACGCCCACATATATGTCCGCTTCGATGTCGCGGTGGAGATTTCTAGTCCATGGGTGTGGAAAGATAAGCGGTTCTCTATGTTTCGTATAAGAAGGGCACCGTACATAGGGACGGGACGACCTTGCCTGTCTCTCCTCATGCATAGCCCGGCAAAGGTGATTGACGACGCGCGCCAGATCGTTCTGGGTCGTCAGAGGGAAGCTCACCCCGATGTGGTTAAATATCATCGGGAACGGGCGAGGCTGGGCGGGGCGATCGTGTCGCACCAAAAGGAACAGCATCGTAAGGACAGCCGTCACCTCGCTTAGGACAAGCGTTGGCCTGAGCAACAACAGCAGCAGCAGCAGCAGTGATGACACCGACAATAAGAACAAAAAAGAAGGCAGACGGGTAGTGATATCTATCTGCTCACGGAGGACACAGCGCACTGATGTGTACACAACGAGGCTCTAGCGGGAAACCCGATTGCGGGCTCGTCGCCCTCACGAGATTTTGGCGAGACAGGACATAATGTGACGGCAGACGAACTCACTTGCACTCATATATATATATATAGAGTTTATATATATATATATATATGTATTTACGAGGTAAGGCGTGAGGATAACAACGACAGGTGATAACACAATAGAAGCGATAAAGATAGGGCGAAAAACCATCTATCATATACAGTTTTATTATAGTATTTATTGACATAAATTCAAACCGCAGCTTCTTCCTTTTTAGGCGTCGCAAATTCGACAGCAGAACTACGGAGATTGTTTCCATGCTAACAAAGCTTGTCAGCATGCTGTTGTGTCGCGTATTAGAGCCGAGGTTCCTGGCCCCGTAGTCTGGCCGAGGCTACCGGAGCGAATGACGATCTATATATATAAATCATGTTCATACTACTTTACTCGCTGCTCGTTGTCCTTGAGTCTATAAGCGGCCTTCGGGATAGTGCTGATATTGCGATGTTTCATAGACTCGTAAAGCTAAATATGATCGATCAGTTTCTGGTCATTCGCGAAAGTAACTCAGAACCGTAAGCGCCATCGAAGTAACGCGAACTGAGCGCATAAATAATAATTCGTATAAATTCGCCGTGCGTTAATGCTATGTTAATGCATAGCATTAAAGCAATAATAATAATGAAATATTATTATAATATAATAATTTGATTGTATGCCGCCCCCTGGCTGGATAATAATAAAGGATTTCTTTTAATTGAACCGAAATTTTGAGATGGCTAATATGGCATGCAGAAATCCTGATGCAGCTGTAATGACAGTTACCCAATCTGATTAAAATGTATGGCCCATTAACGAGATGTGAGTGCCGGTAGCCGGCATAACTGTAGTACACACGTTGCGTTTCCGAGCCGGTTTTGAGTGTACTTCAAAAAAATATAGATACTGAGATATAGTAGTATCTAGCCCCGAGGTCGATAGGCGTCATAATTCATAATTAACATTTATAACCGCGGAGGGCTCCGTTGACAAATTCAACAGCAAGCTCATCCAGCGATCTCAAGCGACGCTAGGATCATGCCACAGAGGCATGGATACGTTATTTCGATATAGGTATATATCGTCCCCTGTATAACGAATCTACCATTGAAAGTATTTGCAATTACTTAAGAGGATCAGATCGAATACAGAATGATGCGTCCGCCGAGAGAGGTTCACATCCCGGCCGACGCTGATAGAATACTTTCCAGCATGGCTATCGATAGAGATACGAGGTCACGGTCACCAGAGGACGCCGGGGGAGGGAGAGGTCTTATTTCCAAAATCAAATTCGTTCTCAAATAGAAAAGCTATAAATTCTTCGATTAGAAAGCTAAGGTTGGCCTTGCCGCGCATCGGCATTGGCGTCGCCAGCCGCCCTCAGAAACGGCCGTCTCGTTGAACGCCACTCTCGCGTCTCTGAATTGAAAAGCGATCGAGATCACGTCCCATGGCCCGGACGTGTTTTCTGAATTTCGAACGGTACACGAACATATTTTTCTTCGATTCCGGCTCTTATTGAGCTTATTCGCCTACGTCGGACGCCCTGACGTCGATGCGATTCTGGTGGCGTCTTGCTCAGCGCAGGGCTTGCTTTTCCAGGCCAAATCGAGAGGATATCGATCGACACGAGTATTCGATGGACGACTGGCTGCCGGCACATACACGTGACGAGATGCGCGTGTGCGTTTCAAAATTTGGATGCACTTCTCTAGTCGTCCTGTGGCGGTGTGTATGATATCTCGATTTCTCTGTGTGTTGAGCAAAACTTGAGCCACTCTACGATTGGTAGCGTTCTGACAGGTGGATGGTAAGAAATGGGCGAATTGTTTATAGTGGCACCATTTGCAGCCAATCGGAGAACAGCAGCAGAACGATCGCACAAGGTTTCTCGCAACGAGGCAAATAAGGGTTAATCCTATAGCCTCTCACCTGTGGTCGAGTTCGAGACGAGAATGCTGCCCATATGCTACCATGTTCCTTGTACTCACACACGTTTATACGATTTAGTTATATGTATAATAATAATAATAATAATAATAAGCATGACTTAGTCCTTGTTTGCCCGAAATGTTATATTTATTTATCTGGTCTATGTAGCTTACCTAGTCGATAGTATGGTAGCCATGAAAAGCATTCTGTGCGTATTGCGATCCGTCTGTGTCGGCTTGCATTATATATACTAGCATAAATCGCGACATATATAGATTGTACATACAATGAGAGAGAGAGAGAGATTACCCTCTCTGGACGTGCATATATATATATATATATATATATATGTGTGTGCGTGTGTGTATGTATACGCACAAGGCTCACTAGCTCTATACAGTTGCAGCTGAGTGGTCAGTCACGCACAGATGCTGATATGATCCTCACGGACGATGTGCGCGTCATAAGCGCATCTTTTTCCCCACATTCATCTTCTTCGTTCATGGTTCCGATTATCTTCATCGCCCTCGAGCCCCTGTCTACGCCGAGGACCCCTTCCCATACCCGGTGGACAACTAACGTCTAATGGCTGGTCAGCCAGCAAGAAAGTCGCTGGATCGGCTTCTTAGCCAACACCAAAACCGGCTACAGCCACAGCCGCAGTAGCTGGCAGCTATAGGCCCCGCAACTCTCTCTCTCTTTGTGTCCTGGCAGTAACAAAGGCAGCCCCTCCAGCGTTTCTAGCAACTTATCCGTCGTCGTTGTCGTATTGGCAATGACGACGTGGCCTGTCGCCTAGCCACGCAGGACAGAAACAGCGGCCGATGCAGCAGTCGAGCACCGACAGCAAAGAGGATAACCTCGTCAATCGTAATCCCTACGACGTTCAAGTCTAAGGACAATACTAGTCTTGGTTCCAGCCACTTCGTAAGTATCAGCAGCAGCAGCAGCGCTAGCAGTCACTCCTGCGGATGCTGCTGCAGCTGTTATTGCTGGCTATCCCGGACACCATCCACCCAAAGCAACCCTCTGCCGCCTATAAGTGCGCCGGCCACGGGCAGCTAAAAAGAGGCACATCGAGTCCCACTTTTCGCGATTGTCACAGACGTCCTTGGTGCCCCATCTTTGGGCCACCGGAAGACTACGCCATGAAAGCGTAGGAGTGGCTAAACGGCCGCCACTTACGAGCCGCGCTCGTTTAGCCACTGGCTTGTTTGTTGTATAGCTGACGTTGGCGGGATTGGGTCACGGCAGAAGTCCGAAAAGTCAGATATATGAATGGTTGGTTGCCTGGCCGGCTGGCGGCTGCCGGCTGCAAGGCAGCGAACCAACGAGCAACCGTTAGCGGGGACGCGACAACGGCCGCAGCGCGGGATCACGACATGGGGGGGCGATTAGAGGCGAGTTGCTCAAACAGCTTTAGCAGTTACCGCATAAAAGCATAGAGACCGAAGGAACAAGACCTTGAGGCGACGCGAGAGGAGAGGTGAGCACTCGTACCAAGGGCTCGTCCAATGAGTCCTGCTTTGCCGTCCAATCGTAAATATATATATATATATATATATATGGCAACAAAACTAGCCCCTCGGGCTAGCTCCTGCTGCCGCATGGCTGAGCAGCTCAGCAATGATTGAGATCAAGGGCGCTCGCAAAACGGAATAATAACGACCGGATAGAACAGGAGGCGAGCAGGGAGTGGACAAGCGAAAAGCGAATCGAATTGCCGACTATGAAGAAAATGTGCTGTTGCTGGTAGACGCTTATTATTACATGACAACACCGACGCAACGTCTCGAGTAATGATGTTTTGATTGTATACAATGGCAAAGCTATAATCGCTGACTTTCTTCTAACTGTAGGATGGCTGTAGTCACCGGAAGCCCCTGGTGGCCCTATGCCAAAAGCTTCTGTGCCGCCTACGCGGAAGGTCGATGTCGTTTGTAGTTTCGGCTGATCGAATATAATCACTTAACATCGATTGTAACGTGATTGTAATGGATCGCTTATGAGCATTTACTAATTAACTTCGTGCAGAGATAACATATCATCATGCATTTGTCAGCATTCTGACTCATTTTTATCGCGCATACAACAGCGTCCGAGACTATTGTTCTTCTTCATCTTATTATTATTATTAGTATTATTGTTAATACTACAGCGCTATGTCGATTCGCGGGCTCCGCTGTCACTGCTGCTGTTGTACAACAGTTTTCCATCGACATACAGATACAGATATTGCATATTGTCAGCCACGAAATGACTACTGCAATCCGTTTTCGCACTATTCTTGCCACAAGATGCTTCCGTCCTGCACGTAAGGTGACGTCCACGGGAATCGCTTGTCTATCTACCTATCGATCTAGGTTAGTAGCCTAGCGCCAGCCAGCACTCTATGTTACAGCAGTGTGTGAAGTAGTCAGGCAGCTGATCCGTTGTCTTCAACAGAAAACATCGTCGCATACAACCTGGAATTTTAACCAGTAAGGTATATCAACTGCTGTCGATATTGGTAGCTCTACAATACTTGTGCTGGCTAGGCCATGAAATAAAACCATGAGAGCCGCCGCCCCCGGGGCGGGGGCGTCGAAGTCTAGACAGCATGTTTCTAGATAGCGAAACGTTCGCCTTTGAATACCGAACCTTCCAGACATGTCCTGTTCTCAGACCAGACGTGGGCGTTAGCGTCGGCTGTACCCGCCCCTCGATCGTCCTTCCTATCTTGTCCCGTCCACGCCAAGGTCCCCAAGGATCCCATACGAATGTCTGGGAATATGGCACACTACCCGAGCCGCCTCTCGAGTCTACATTTGCTAAAGCATTGTCGTGGTAGCGCAACAGCAGCAGTGCGATCTGCTTGCCATCCAGATCAGAGGCGCTCGTTCCATTGTGGAAAACGCGCGAACGCCGACTCGCAAACCCAGACGTCGCTGAACATTATGAGGCAGAGGTGCTCGGTAATGCTAATTTACGTTTTGTACCAGGCGTATTGCTGGCGCCGAACTAGCTGAATCGGTTAATGCACGTTATACTGAGTGGGACGGCCGCGTCTAGAAAAGCTGAGTATATTTACCCTCCGGGGGCGGGGGGGGACATAATGATAACTCTATGTAATTAACATGTCTGTATATATGAACATACCTCCAGATACAGATGATCGAAGGGATATGTCTCCGAAGCACACCGCGATATTGAGCCGTAAAGAGAATTGGTAAGCACGAATGATAATACAACATCCAGGCATTCGTGGACCATCTCCGATACCTAAGTATCCCGGTGTATCAAGTTAGGATGTCGGCAAAAATTACCCTGTGTGTGATATGGAATTTTCAATTTACTATGATTGTTGACTATTAACTAGAGTACCATTATATCTGTTGGCTGCGTTTTGCAAAGCGGAGTCGCCAACCTCTTGCCGGAGTAAATGCCAAACATTTAGCGACATCTGACTTATGCTGTTGACTAAGTGACCCCGACACTTCCCTGTCTGCTTATTCTGCTCCTGTGCAACAAACCAAAGACAAATTATCCTTTAGCTTCGAAGGCTAGCTCGTTCTTGCTGTATTTAACTCTGTGTCCCTGTTAACAGACCTATGTGCCCACTGAATTCATTCAAGGGAACTGAATATATAAGTACAATGCTGAAAGTCACCCCAAAAATATCTGTGTCAGCATAGGCTCCAGTAAATAAATAAACCGGTAAAATTTCTTACGTTCAAAGTCTGCGTGAGATCTAATAAGCGATCAATACTCTCTCTCTCTATATATAAATCTCTGCGCTCGGTTATAACGTGCACATAACACTGTGTGGCGACGCCACGATCTACATTTACTTATAATTGTAATAATAATAACAATAGTAATCATATCGGACACGGAGGAAGTCGACCACAGGGCAAAGCTGCTCTAACACTGCGTCCCAACAAATGAGCTACGCCAATTAACGCGCACTTCACCTCTATCTGAAACCTAGTTGCCAGAGGATTAAACAGTACAGCTAAGTCCTAGCGTAGCAGTAAGCTACTGAAGCTATATATATATATATATATATATATATATATATATATATAGAGCTTCGTACTAAACTGCACATTACTGGCTAAGTCAGTTAGACGCCAGCATCTGACAACAACTCTATAACTACTTGGCGATAAACATATATATATATATATATCAATTGTTTGAAGTAGTGGAGACGAAAGTAGTTCCGAAGTGTGGCCCAAGTAACAGCACCTCCCCCCAAAAGTAAAAAAAAAAATAACAAACATAAACAAAGTGTTACCGTGTTGAAATCAGCTGTCTCTTTGCTATTCTGTTTGTTGCGAATTCATGGAACAAACTTCAACTAGGCTCGCCTTCTGTGTGTCTTCATCGATGTCCAGCGAACTTCTCCCAGCGCTTCCGAATAAAAGAACACACTCGTTATTAAGAGATGCTGTTCGCCTAGATCGTGCGCGAGTTCGCACGCGGCTTCCCTGTCGATAAGCACACAAGAATGTTGGGGGCGTCATGCGAGCCGAGCCTATAAAACGGGTCCCTGTCAGAGATCAGGCGGGGAACGTGTATTGATCGATTGGAAAGTGAGCAACCCGGAACAGCGAAGAGGCCCGGCAGGAGGTTGGCCTGCGGACACCATGCCAGTGAGCCTGCGACCGAGACGAAGATTTCCCAACAAGCAAAGGCTTACATCTCTGTTCCGGGCGCTGGTCAACTTCTACTGATGACAAAGTCAGAGCAAGAAGTGGAAGCAAGAAGTGTACTACCCAATGTATTGACACCATTCGCAATCAGTAGATTGCCAGCCCGGAACGAGCTGACACAAACACTAGAGGCTAGAGTGAGCGTTGCGTGAACCATATTGGCAACCTGTTTTGCCACGCTCTGTGCTCCCCCTGTAATTATGATGCCTCGCTATAAAGCTTCGTATAGTAATAGTACACGGGCTGCACGGCGAAGTTTCGAAAGTAGTGGTCATACATGCAGCCAATACGCCGCCACGCACTTTACCACGACGTTGTCAGCTGTTGGGCAGAGATTGCGCTATACGAAGAGTTTAAAAGCATTCAAAATGTTGCTAAACATCAGCTAGATATTACACCGTTACACGAACGGTTCGCTGGGACGAAATTATGAGTGATGCTCAAACTGGTACGTATAATGTGAACGTCATTCCCTATTAATGAGCGCCTTCGCCGACATCTGTATCTCCTCATTATGCTCTGAACGCTCGGTTCCTCTAAGAAAGAGGAGTTATGGGTTCAATCATTTGCCACTTACACCAAAACGTAAAATAGCATCATTATTAGATTGATCGTATATATATATATATACGATCAATCTACAATTGGCGGTGAGTGACGTCAAAAAAGATGTAGTTCTCTTTAGCATCGTACTGGGCCGCCATAATTTACATCAGCAATTGATAATTATTACAGGCTTGTCTGAGGGGCGTGTTGCACCTCTTAAGATTGCGCGGCCAGCGACCATATATGGAATCAATGATATAATTCGTTATTTTCTATTTGTCAAAGCTTTATAGACAGATTCAGGGGTTGAACAGTAATTGGCTGAAAAACTGAACCCTTTTCGGGGACACTGCCCCATTGTTTAGCACCATCAAAGCGTCTGAGCACAGGGTTCGAACATGCACCGAACCACAACAACTAATTGTCGATTGGAAAAGAACATTTATATGCAGTAATATATATATATATATATATATATATATATATATATAAACTAGTTAGGCAAGAATATCGAATACTTGGTTTAAAAAACCCACAGCCCCGATGAGTGTTGATGTTTCTCGAATTTTGCCATAAACGATCGCTCGATTGGTGCAACGGGCTGACCCAAGATGGGCAAACTCAGCGGGTGTACGCCAAGTACTTAGCTATAAGATGCGCACACACCCAACGAGCACATGAGTGGACCCTTCCTAACGAATGTCGTTCTCGTCTGCAGAGCAATTCATGTCTAAGGCCATCCTCTATCCCGCACTCGCCGCACCGATTCATTTGTCCCTGTTCGATGGATTCGTGGTGTTTAAACGCTTGAGGATGTACGTATTTCGACCAGGGTGTACCGAGTGTGCACCGTCGCTGTATGGATGTCCTTATTCAAAGGTGTAATTCTTCTGTTCTAATTGCGAAAGGTTAAAACTTGCTTGGAACAACGAATGCAAGCAACGAACGGGGACGGGTCCGGAAAGTTGTTGGTGCCGGCCAACTGATCAGTCGTGCCTGGACGAGGCATAGCCAGTTGGCACTTGCAGCTGCAGGGCCAGAGGCGCTTTCTTGTTGGAAAAAAAAGTTGCTCAATGTACCGGAGCGGAGCGTCAGTAACCTAGGCTCGTTGCTCTAGTTATTATAGGCAGGATAATTTCCCCCTTTGGAACGCGTGCACCTGCTCCAAGCTCACTATGGTCTTGAGGAGCGTAGCAGATGCCAGGCAGTTAGCGGTAGTTTGCATAGAGTAATAACAACAAGAGCAGCAGCAGCAGCAATAATAACAACAACAACATCAACAATAATAATAATAATAATAATAACGATAAAAGTACCATGAACAAGTCTGTAATAGCTAGTTGTGATCCTGGAGTGGCATTGTTATCCTTGAATACAGCGAGATAACTAAATGCCACCTACGCAAGACTGTAGGAAGAAGAGGTTAAGTATTACTTTCTTGTAGGCATAGGGATAAATCCTGATGTTCTGGCTACAAGCTGCTACAAAGATGCGATCTAGAATACTTGTCTTCTTTTCGCTATGTGGGAAGCATCTGCACTTATGTATCTATACTTATTACGATAAATCGTTGTTGTAGTGCACAACTAGATATTGCCACAACTCCGTGTTAATGACCCAGCAGAAATTCATGGTTCTTGCATAATCGGCTACCCACCTCCCCCTGAGGATTATTAGGTATCAATCACTAGGTTCGATTCTCGACGTCTGTCGTGTGACAACTCACGTAAATAACAGTCTGTTTGAGCGATGAGCCGACTGACATGAGCGACTATTAGCTTAATCGTTATATCTGGGAAAAATGTAATCGACAGTGTTCAATAATGTGTTCCAGTGCCTTACTTACCTTGCGTATACCGATAACAAAGCCAAGCGTCAAGATGGCGCGGCAACAGTAGATCTCTGTACGGGCATCAACAAACGAAAACAACGCCAATCGTGTTTCACCTACCTGGTGCAAAGAAAATGAGATATAGGGCGAGACCGCAAAACGTGATCCAACCCAAATGTCCATGTACGGGGCAGCTTTTTTCCTCGGCAATCCAGTCCAAAGGATAGCGACTTCGGTTTGCAGCGATATCGATAGCCGGCAGGCACGTGCCCGCATCCCCTGCCGGATTATGGACGAACCGGCAGCTGTGATCGTCAATGCACGGTCGGCAGTGGCTACAGCAAGATGGGGGGGCAGTTGGTAACAATGAAAATAATGACGTTAGAGGTTAATCATTACGGAACAGCAAAAAAAAAACACGACGAACATCGAATTCTAACGAATCGCAACTCCAGCCACGAGTTCCGTTCGGTGATCGCACGGTTGAGGCTAGCTCTCTTCCGGGCATATGTGTATGATATCAATTAAATTTCTATAAAGGACAACCATGATAGTAGTAGTAGTTGTTGTTGTTGTATTTGCATTTAAAGGGGTGTGTCAGCCTTATGAAGCCTTATGCCGAAGGGCAGTCGTACCGGGCAGACGTTATCTGGTTATGGCTGTGGTAACAATTCAGACCGGAAAAATGACTTTACTTGTAGTGGTGGTAGTGATCAGAGTGGCGAGGGTCAGAGGGAAACTAAGTTTAGGTTATTTTAGTAATCATGATTAAGGGGTAAGTTTTCGAAAATGATTTTCATATTTGATATCTGCAATTTTCCAATTGCCTTATTCCACTTACTCCAGGCTCTGTGCACTGTTTATTGTGTGCTTACTGATCATGGTTGTGGGTCTTTAAATATACAATAATTAGAGAAGACGTTGTGGATAGGGTGCTGTGCGTTTTAATATCTAAAATAATTCACACTGTTCAACTTTTGCGTCAGTAACAAAGGGTGCTAGTGTTTGGTGCTATTTGCAGAAGCGTTGTAGGCAGTCAAGCGTAAATGGGCTAGAAACAATGTTATTCGAGCTCGTCCCCGGATAGACTAGGACTCCGTGTGTCTCAGTCATCCGATGGCCAATTGTTCAAAAAGATAAGCCAAGATCACACTGACCTGTACGTGGCGCAGGGTCCGGCAAAGTCGGGCTGCACAGTGACGGCTGGCGAATTCGCATTGCCTATCCAGAACCCGGCGGATAAAATAGCCAACGCAAACGCCACACCTGAAAGGTGACGAAATACAAAGTAAGTATATGAGCTGGACTTCGGACTTAACGAAATATTCTATAAATTCGACACTTGCACATATAATTTAATTATGTAGTTTTTTTGTTTATCTAACTTGATATATGGCTGATAGCAACGGACGGGTTTTGCAATGACGCCGCAACGTAATGACACGGCCCACAAGTCCCACTTATTAGATGGGCGGATCTATCCAATCTAAGTGGACCGGCACACTGACTGCCCCGCAGTCTCTAGCCTATCGTTGGTGCCATAACGGAAACGTCGAGATTTTTCGTACTCTACTTCAGCAGCTTCCGTTTTGAACCCATGTTGATTCGTAATTCTCTACGGTGATCTCCGCTGTATCGGGTGGACTTGCGCGATTTGACAAATGGCTATTTCCGCTAACGTGCGTTAACCAGATGCCCTCGACGAATGGCGACCTGCAGGCGAAGAGCGTGGCCGAAATGTTTATCGAATTCGACACTCATTCGCCGTGTGCACTCGAACCATAAACAGCTTTCAACATACGGCTGGTTCCGAGATATTCTGTGAGGTTGCTAAGTGGACAGTTCCTTTCCAGTTCGTTGACGATGGTCGAGAGCTGTCGCGATCCGCAGAATCATTTACCAGTCGCGGCAGGCTGGTTTACTGCACGCTTGGATCACGGTTTGGTACGGTAATCGAAAATGACGATAGGTAGATTGCTTTTTATATCATTCGCGTGTATTAATAGATGATTTTTACATGGACGGGGTATGTGATGCGTTGAAGTAGGTGCCTTCTATACGGTCGATCACAACGCTTTTATACGGACAATCCTGGTAATCCTATATAAATTTCTAGCTTACTCCGGCGCGATTACAAATCAAGACATACTGAGATAAGGATTAATCAACTTAGCATATTGATATATCTATCTATAAAAGACCTATTTAGTATATGCGCGGGGCCATATCTATTTCATTACACAATATATATGTATGTATGTATATCTCTATGTATATATATATATATATATATGATGTAGGGCAGAAGCAGTTAGCGATTTAAAATCTGGCTGCCAATGCGAAGCGTCGCTTTTCCAACCGGTCATAGAGTTCGGCATTGCTTTGCACCGTGCGCAAACCAAGTTCTGCCTGGTACGGATACCCTTGTCCAAATCGAGCGTAACACAGGTGTCCTTGAAGGGACCATATCAAGGATATTCAAGCAACTCCTCTCTCCGTTTATCGTTCGACTGTAACGAACAGCCGGCCGACCACTCGAATCGCTGCTAGCAGTTCTCAAGGTTGGGCGGGGCGGCGGTCTCTCCTGCTGTTTTCAGCACGACGCTCAAAAGCGGTCTTGCTGAGGCGGTTTATGATACGCGAGAGCTAATCCTCGCAACCATTATTTGTATCTCGACACTAATGGCGAGTCCACTTTCAAAATGCCCACCGCGCCTCTCCATTCGCGGGCCTACTTCCTCGACTAGTTCCGGTTTGAGCGCGTTGTTTGAGGACCACAACGAATCCCTGACTCGGTACCAGTCGACTGACCGCCAGGGCTACACAGCTATACTCTTTGACTAAATGAGTCGATAATCTATTGTACTTCCGCAGGCGGTGGCGCTAAACGACCTGTGATGATCTGGATACCAATTTCCAGCGGAATATGGTTCAGGGTACGTTTCAACCTCCTCGATTAGTGGCAGATCGAGATGCGACTATTAGAACAGCTTATAGCTACTTACTTTAAACATGCTGCGATAATGTTACTCGTAAATATTCATATTTTAAGGAGCTCGTTACCTAAAGGTCCCCCCCCCCCGGAGGAGTTACGATGTGTCTCGCCAATTTTCCTGGTTATTGGAAATTATTTTATATCATGGATAGGACCCCTTCAGAGGGCGTACACTCTAGACTAAGTGTTGAATTTTTTTTTGAGCTGACCCTCAGCTGTTCCCCTATCTGACAGGCTTCAGCTCTTAGCCTTTAGGTATTACTATGGGACTAAGTGTTGCATTACCCACCGTTATGTATTGGATAATCCTATCTATTTGGAAGGATTCGAAATACGCATATGTAATGTACCATAGTGAAACCCAGCGACACCACGAGTACAGAGAACACTAACTTAAGAAATATAAGGATACAAGTATGACGTTGGCTCGATTGAAATATGAGCAGCTGCATATGGTTGTATGCGTGTGTCTCTGGGATCGGTGGTGGGAAGCTAAAATCTATACTCTACTCTCATACACAAGCAGTGACATAGATACGAATCCTGCAGTACAGTTACGATATACGCGTCTTGGTACTTATCGTGTTCAATCGCAAACCTTATCGACGTTTAAGATGGGGGGGGGGTGGGTGATGGAGTCATCCACCTATCTGTCATATTCCCGTAATGAGTGTACTTTATGCACCCTTCTACAACAGCATCCACCTTGTGATCTGCTGGTACCCACGTCAACGGCAATCTCCTCCATGATGCCCATCATGCAAGACTGGTATGATGTGTAATACTACGCGGCCAATAGGCAAACTGTCAGTCAACGCAAACGCCGCTGCCCGTCCTCACCAACCTTCTCCCCGTAAGCCTAAGAGGATGCGTTTGCCTGCACTGTGCGGATTTCGCTCTAGCACTTGCCTTACAAGCAAGAACAAGCGACTGGGAATCAGCTGTCGCTCCGCTTCGCGCCGCCCGGCGACGCCCCCCTGCGAACCGCAACTTCGTTTGCATTCTTACCACTATAACCTGCAGTCACGGGGAATCAAGTAGCGACACAAAGGTTCTCGGGAAGGTACCTGCAGGCGGTGCGTGTGTAGGTGGGAGATACAGGGGTCCAGCCAGCTTGTCCCGGTCAAGTTCGCATTCCTGCTTCGGAATGGCGATGTAATCTGGAGCAGCTTCGACCACGAGCAGGTTACTGTCGAGCTGGTATGCCAGATGTGGCGTGACGTCACATCACATAAGGCTGCCAGCAGACACAGCCGGGCGGTAAGGTCAAGTGGGTCGAGACGGAGCCAAAGGCCAGCCCCACGCTGGAGGCGGCACGTATCGGAGCTGATTTGCATATCGTCTCGGGTCGGACATAAGGACGACCGGAAGCAAGCGTCGATGAGCGCGTCCGCGTTGGTTGCATCGAGAAAGTTGGCAACAGCGAGCTTGCGTCACGGCGAAGAGGTCATGGGCGGAGCTGCGGGAGCCCGTAGCTACGAACCAGCCGAACAACTGGTTTAGACACGATTCTCTCTCTCTCTCCCTTACCCCTTGCGCCAACCCCCGAGTCAGTCACCAGTAGCCATCGTGTCTCGACGAAAAGCATACACGATGGTTTGATGTATAATGAAACAAATAGGTGAAATAAAGAACGAGTCAAGCAAGCAGACAAGCAGTTTCCCCTGGCCCTTTCATGTCTCTCGGTCTCAGCGGACGGTCGACTGAGCACACCGCCGTAGGGCAACTAGAAGCACGTTACGAATATGCGATGCCAAAAGAGCGGCGGCAGCGGCAGTGCCGCAATCGCAGTGGAGTGCAGTATTCATTTAAGAGGCTGGCCTCTTGCTAGAACGCTACTCTGTGTCCTCTACTTTTCCGTCGAACGTTGTACAGAGGAAGCGTATTCCTGCCGAGGACAACGAACTGATTACCATAAGACGGAAAGTACAACACTCACAACGACGTGCGAACGCTTGTAAGACAATTTATCTGGACAGGAATCCCTCATGATTTGCAGACTCTCGACGGCCACAGGATGGAGGAATACGACTCGCACGTAACAACGAATATAACAGTTATTATTATTATTATGACAGCTGCGACTAGTAATAAATCAAAACAAGACGTACTGCGGATAACAGGGTTCTCATCAGGCTGTTCTCACTTGAGGCCAGCTTACAACTGTGGAGGAGAAAAAAAGTCACACCATGTACATACTCCTCATGTACGCCTTCGGTACAGGTGGATAAACGCTTGTCCAATTTCAGTACAGCACTCTTTGGACAGAGAGTGTCCACCGCTGTCGCCACCGCCAGCAATCGGCTACGACAATGCCAGAGAGGGCGGAGACCCATCGAGGAACGAAAACACGGGTGGTCCCAAGGGGAATCGCCGAACTGGCGCATTCCCCATCTCGGTGAGCTTCCAGAAGCCACAGCAGAGTGGCTTTGCCGGCCTCCATGGAACACAAATCCCTCCTCTGCTATCTGCCTCGTATAAGAACAATAACGTGTTGTCAATGCTGTGTCTTATAGGGCCCAGACGATTGGTGTCCAATAGATACGACATCGGCGATTGTATACATGTGCCGGTGAGATGCTGAGCTTTTAAACGTTATTTTTCTTCTAATTATTTACAGCAATGTTAAGTTGAAAATGTGCATATGCGATCTCCTACGGCCGGAAAGTGCCGGATTTAATTAGACATCTATAGGGTAGGAATATATCGCTTTTCGTTGTTTGGAATGGTCCCTTGATTTGATTCTCTTATTGGCCGGATTCGTGGTTATTTGCGAATGCTTCGTAAATATAAAAGGCAACCTTTGCTACTGATTCATATAATTCAGACTACTCACTTACGAGCGGAATCGGACAAACAGACACTGCGGTTGTGGGTGGTTTATCTTCGAAAATAGGCAATACACAGAAGAAGGAGGGGTGCACGAAAGCATTAGAAAATACCCTACACCGAATGAGACTGCGTATAATAATAGCAAATATGGTGACATAACGACATACGCCAACGCAGAAACGAGAGGGATTCAACTAGAGGGACGAACAAACCGCCCTCAGCCTACGGCCAACACTCACGCAGGCAGAGCATAAAAAAACATCGTTTTCTTCTGCGTTGTCGCTGCAATGACGATACCAGACTATTACGTACGTTTCTAGAAATGTAGTCCACAAACAACAGCACACAGATCAGCAAATAGACGCACATGTACATATATATATATATATATATATATATATGTGTATGTTTATTCTCTTTGCGGTGAATGGGTTTTTTGAAAAGCGCTTCGAGAGAATCTCGGCGCTTCATCTCCAAACGAAGTGGAGGGCCACTTCCGTCATAGTTCCCTGGCAATGTCTCGTGGTACGGCAGCGCACTGAACCTTACCATGGCAGACGTCCGGGGGGCAAAGTCGGCTTGATTTTCAGGATCCGTATGCGCCGCGCGACAGCCCCGAACAGTAGCGGCATGACCCGGCGATAGCGAGACGGGTGAACGCAGGGGAGGCGGTATTATGGAAGCGTAAGAAATTCGAAGCTTTGCGACGTCAAAAAGGCTAGAAGCCGCCCCCCGCGGCACTGAAAAGGGGGCCTGACTTCGAGAGCTATAAAGCCACGATCATCGTACAGCCTTTTTCAATCGGCCGCTTGTCGCTGTCAGCTTCCCTTCCGGGTTCAACATACCGAAGCCTTTCAGCAAACGTTTCTTTCGCTCTCCGTCTCTCCCCTTTATTCTATTTGCCACAGCAGCTTGCATGAACGCCTGGCGGTACAGTCCACAGCACTCCCTCCCTCTCTCTCTCTCTCGTTCGTGGCTAGCTAGTTTTGCGGGACCCGCCACTTGTGTTGCCAGCCGGTCCACGGCTAGCGAACGAGGATGTCTTGCTCACAGAGTCATAGTAGACGGAGCTCTGGCAAGCTAGGCTTGGTCCCCTCTCTCCATCTGGCTCGCCGCCGACGTAACTTCGGCGCTCAGGCTTGTCGACCCTTCGCCGTTGCAAATTAGCCATCCCGTCTCCCGACGTCCTCAGGGCTATTCCTCCTCGTTAAGGAAGGCCCGAGCGCTTCTACGGCTTCTGCGCCGCCAGGATCGCAGGGCGAAGCGGGATGAGGCCTTGCAGGCAGAGCCTTTTTTGCGGACCTCAACGATGATCGGTGCGCGAGGCTTACAGCGAGGGGGGGGGGTATACTGGGAGACAAGGGAGAACTAGGAAAGAGAGAGAGAGAGAGAGATTGACGGAACTTTGGCAGGAACTGCGCTGAACATGGCTCGTCGTACGAACTTATTGGGAATTCACTAGAGATACACTTCTCGCAGGACATGGCAGAGGAGAAGCTCCTTTTAGCCGTCTGCGACGCCGATTTTAGCCGCCGACTTTGAAGCTTCGGGGTCGTCAACTTTGCTGCCTGTCGCGCAGATACGGGACCAGCCGGTTGGCGAATGACGTTGACATGTAGCGAGTGGATGACATCGAGGAATACAAAATCGTTCTTAATACGGCGAGTTATTATGTTGCACGTATGGCTGTTGGAAAATAGATGAAACTTATAACGAGAAGTTCTCTATTTGACGCGCTGGAGGATGACAATTGATTGCGGTATTTGGTGTTTGGCTCCAAAAAAACTGTTCTGATTGCTCTGTTCAATAGCAATGCATTATGGTATAAAATAAAGTTCGTGATAAAGCTTCGCGAATTAAATATGTTTTGGCATTCTTGGTTTGTAACTTTTGGTGATTATAGTATTTGCGTTCCCGTCCAATTACGGTTCTGATGAAAAACAAAAACTTCAAAACTAAGACTCCCTGGTGCACGCCGGACAGTCGGATGGCCGATCCGTTTATTCGATATGGTGAATTGAGTGTAGGTGGAGTCGTTGGATTGTGAAGGTCATCGCAATACTATGTGGATAAAAATACGCCGCCCTAACCGAAGATGCCATCAACAACGATGATTGGCTTGGTTTATATAGTAAAGCGAACCGTGCCGTGGTATATTCTAGCTTAAAACAGACTGCGATGGGTAGGTCCCAACACAATGACACGTGCGAGCGTGTTTACGCGAAGGCCCACAAGGAACTGTGTGTTGTTCGCTGTTCCTTTCTAATAAATAGCTTTTCTGGTGAAACTGTCAATGCTCTCTTTTTAGCCTTCATCGAGCCCCACGAGGTAAATTTAGCCTACGGCACGGTCGGGAAGGAAGCTTTGAAGGGGGAGCCAAACGGATGAACAGAAACGATATCAATGTTCGCCTTTGAGATCAACTCGCTCAAACACGAAGTTGACTGCGAAATGGCCACGTAAAGTCGACGCCGTGAGATCCGAGTTGAGCCGGCAGCGCCAACAGCTCTCATTTGAAATTCGAGTACGTGACGATGATCAGAAGTATGATCAAACGCAGAAAAAAAGCCAGCCAGATTGGGTGGCCAACAACTCGAACGAGTACCGAGATCGTGGGTAATGTTTTCCGGGGTAAGCGGAGCAAGAAAAAGTTACGTTAGTCTATCTTTATTATTCTTTCTCCATAGTTAGTAACGCAATACTGTCGCCCGTTGGAGGTGGAACACGAGCTAAGCAGGGTTCTACCGGTCCGGCCGAACGAGTTGGCTATAAATACAGCTCGAACCTAGCGCAACAGCAGTGCCGTGAACGTTAAATGTCGGCCGAGAGTCAGCGCAAAAACATATCGATATAAATGCTGGTGGGTGCAATAATCGCGGTTATTTGTCATGGGTTCATGCTCCTCTGCTAGCCACGAGGAAAGAACAAACGCTGATCAACGTCTCTGAGGAACCTGGCAAAACTGATTTAAGGATAACCTAAGTCATATAGACGTGACTCGAAGAAAAAACATTTCGGAAAACGACTAACCGATTGGAACATTTGGACATCACACGTCGTGCGATGTCAGTATCGAGAATCGCGTTCCGGGACAAGACAATGAACTCGCGCCGAGAAGGTTGCCGTGAATATATTATACGCAAATAAATAATCAATGGTAAGTCATCTGCTAGAATGACCGAAATCGATATGTCTCACTGAAGGAGGCTGCAGGAAGGTGTGTCCAAGCACGAGCTGGTTGCTACTCTCTACTATTGCTGATATTTGTTTATTTTATTTACTTATTTAGTTTTGATCTTAGCTGACTCGTGAGCTGTTCGCCAAGGTGCCATGTCTCGGAACTATTATACTTCAGCATTACTTTTATAAGAACCTATCAGTGATTCACGTTTGTTATATTTTTTCTAATATTCCTCAGCTTTTCGTACTCGCGGGCCTGGCAAGAATTCACGGATAAAGGAAGATGGTAGAGATTTCCAAAAATTCTCCAAAGTGTCTGTCAGCAGGATTTGAACCTGAACATAGCAGTACCGATTATCTAGCGGTCTGAGACGGTCATTTTTTTTTGTTTCGGCATCCAGGCGACGCTACTATTCTGCTGATGGTGACGATCAACAAGTAACAGAATCACACAACATTCTTATAACTACATCTGGCCCCCCTTCCCTTCTCGCATCTGCCAACACGTCTGTACTGATCACAGCTGGTGAGCTAATATCGAGACGCCGCTGAGCAGCTACCGGCCCCCGACCGAATAGTATCGCTCAGTAAAGTCTGCTGAATCAGACTGGGCGATGCAGCGGTGGCGGTGACGGCCTCGCAGCCGCCAGCGGTATTGCGTACAGCATATAGCTGAGCCGAGTAGAATAATATGAAATTCTGATGAAGCACGTCATTTACTCCGTACAGACGTACATACGGACGCGTAGCACGACAGGCTTCCTGCCTTTGTGACTATTACGCTGATTGACAGCGACCGCTATCGTCGAGACGATCCGGGACAAGGACAGCGGGACAAGCCCACGCCCAGAGTGCGCCGCCATGCCAGTGGACGTTGACGATGTCAAATCGACAACCAGGGGGGACCAGTAGCAGGCGTACGAGGCGGGCCAACCGCTGGACTGCTGCCGGCGCTAAGCGACCTTGTTCACCAGGTCGACACTCGTGCGGACCCTCGATGAGTTACGTGCTCCAAGGTTCGTCTACCTCGAAGGTTGGATAGAGGGAGGGCGGGGCAATGTCGTCGGTAGATTTCACGAGTCCTGGCACTTCGAGAGGACTAGCGACCAGGTTCGGAGGGATTTTAGAGAAGTTTAGGGGGCGAGCAGCCAGTTAGACAGCCGGCCACGGGTACGGGTCCCGGGAGCCAAGCTAGCCGCTAAATGTTCACTCGGACCGAAAAATGGAACCTACGTTCGTTTGGCAATATCGATTGACGACGTCGATACGATATCACACTTGCGTGTTCTAGTCAATTTCGAACCACGTACATTGTAATGTCTTTCTGTGTACGCGAGAGAAAAGTTGTTCGTAAGCGTTCGGGGCTATCGCACGTCTCGGGTTAAGACTTGCAGTGAGAGAAGGTTTTGTACTACTGAGGTGGCCAGGACAAGATACGGCTGCATAGGGAATAGGCTAAGGCTCGGCTCTCGCCGTTCACTAGAATTTCTATTTGAGGAGTTTGGCAATCAGAAAATAGTTTGTCACCTATTGTCGGGCTGCAGTTGAGCCTTGTACTCCATCTATAGGAGCAGGAGATGATGATCTTCCAATGTTCAAAGTGGTCCAAAAGCCTTTGCAACTTTATAGGTACAGTATGAGGGTAATACCGAAGAGCCCGGATCTTTCCCGGATTTTTTTCTCTTTCATCTTGATTAAAAACACCGTTGCTGCCTAATGTTCCTAGGGAGAGACATACTACATTCAGGGAAAGCTCCCGTCAAATGTTGGTTAGCCACCGATGTGGCTGCATAACTTTCCAATCACCCTGTATAGATATATATATTATTACACTTAGTTATCGAAGAACGAACAAATAGATGGACCATAGGTCTCTGTAGTTTCCATAATGCTACATAGTCTGTTATCTGAAGTGTACCTCTCGCTAGATGTTATAAAAACTGTGGCACGTCTACAGGAGGATAATCTATTTATTACATATTATAGATGTACTCTAGTGGTGCTGTTGAAATCTACTCCGCCCAGGTTATTTTGTATTTTAAAATATATGAGTACTACGCATTTCGTGAAGGCTAGACTATGAATATGTTACAGTGATGGGAGGTCAGCTCATTTTATTTCCTTATATATATATATATATATATATATATATATATATATATATAAGAAGTTATCAACACGATACACCAAAATGGTTGAACTGATAATCGTTGAACTGCAATATTAAATTGTCTTTAATTTAAGTACTTCTTGGTGGTGATGATGCCACCAGATTGGGTCATTGTCTTCTACAGACGTTTGCCGGCGTCGCTTGCCGCCCCCTACGAGCTTCTGTTTCCTTAGTTCAGATTCGAAGTCCGCGTAGGCGGTTTACCCAGTATTGTATTATCGCTGGCTCGGTGATGGTATCGCTCGCTACAGTGAGTGAAGAACTACCCCACTTGTGTCAATTTTCCAAGGCGGACCGCGGTGGCAGCGGCTTTGCACAATGTTTCGATTACCCCTGGGACAGCGTGCGCGTGAAACCCCGCGAGCGCCTCGCGCCCTCTGAAGCTTATGCTGGCGTTGATTGCAGTACGGTGACACGTCGTCGGCGTCCACATATATACGAGCTGCGTAGGCTAGCGGTGGAGGCCGACCACAGAATCTCGCGTGGGAAGGCGGTTCGAGGCAAGCTGCCATGATCCAGAGGTGAGGGGAATGATCCCCCCACTGTACGGACCTTGGGGCGCCATGTAGCCTCGCCGGTGCCACCACCCCGGGGAGATGGGAGATACGACTAGTGAATGCGAAATTACTCGCGCTACCCACGAGCCCATGAAGAAGAAGTGAGAAGAAGCGGCTTTAGGGAACAATGGATACGAACGTACATCATAGAACGAAAACGCTAAAGTTACCAGTGCGTAGGCAGGCTTCTTGTGGCCTCGTCTGGCACCGTTCCGCTGCAGCTGGCTCAACTGCAGCGACCAACAAATAGTCATGCTACTGCCGCATAGGCCTGAACAAGTGGAAGACCTCACGCCTCTCTCTCTCTCTCTATCTCACAAGCACACTCTCGGTCAGGTACACCCTTGAGAACATGCCCATTATGAAATATTAAACATTTTAAGGCGAGCTGAACAGGTCCTTTTCTGTGAAGGGGAGCGTTTCTTGTAAGTACAACATGTACGTCGATATGATTCTTACCCCATCGATTGCCGGTCAGGCCGGAGGACTTGATTGTAAAACGGGGACTCTTAAAGGAAACTCTCTCGACAATGATTAATCGTACCCCCGGTTGACCTCGGCCCAGTTTATACAGGGCAAAATGGATTGTTTCGGAAGAAATTCGCCCATATACGAGGTAGTGGGAGGTCCATGGGAAGAGGAATAAATATCAAACTATGTTAACCCGCATGCAATCGTTGTTACAACACGTGAAATGAACAGGAGGAGATAAAGTGACACTGTTGAACTTTATCAGTAACACAAAAGATGCATATGTGTCATTGGCCGTAAGCGATAGATATTCTTCATGGCGGGACGGGTCATTGCCTCAGCCAGATGCGGTGAAAGCTATTTCTTGAGTTACCTTTTCGGCGTTCTTTTTCGGCTACATCAGTTCCCACCAGCTAGCGTGATTTCTAACCCGTGGCAGTGGCTTAAGTTCATATCGAAGTGATCGCACTACATGTACATTGAACTCATTCATCGGCATTTGCTCGTTGGCTGATGAGAAAGGTGATATTCGAAAGTAGACGGCCGACTCTGAACGTCACAAACATAGTGATACTGATTCTATTATGCTCGTTGTGTGGCGATCTGTGGACGATGGGTCACAGACGGCAACCGTGGCCACGCCTATGAATATCGCAGAGCAATCGCGAGTGTCGAGAGGAGAGTGATAAACGCGGAACCCTGACGGCTGACTTCAGCCGCTGACACCTGGCAGGCAGGCATGGTTGTTGCTACATTGAAGGGTGGCTGTTCACGTGACCTTCGCGCGTGCGGGTGCGCCGGTGTAGGCCGCACCCGCATATCGCCGCCGCTGCACCGACGGGGACAATTCAAGACTGAACGAGTGACCATGTCGGATATCGTTCGTGCGCAAATTTAACCCAGTCGTCAGATGTGTACTCGAGCAAGTTTCGCCGAAGTGAGTGATAGATTAGGACAGGATAAACGCGCTCAGCAAGGGAAGACACTACCGTGGCCGCATGGTGGTGGTCTGACATTGTGGCAAGTTCTACTATTCGGCTAAACATTGCGAGTCCTTCTTTTTCTTGGGGAGGGGGGGGGGTTGGTTTAGCCAACTCTTCCCGATTTACGCTTCGTAGGGGAGCAGCTAGTGACTAGTGTGACTTACCAGCAAGCGACGATAGGGTTAGTGTACGCCGACCTACGCGCTCCACAAAATAGACGCCGACGGTGGAGAAGGCGAAATTGACGAAGGCTACAGCAGCTGATAACCAAATCGCAACACGCTTGTCTCGGAATCCCGACATCTCGATGATTGATGCTGAATAGTACATCACCTGGTTGACAAAGGGCGAACGCAACAGACAAATGCAAGCAAGATTTATTTCTAATGCTAGATGCATGATTGTAGCAAACGTCTTGTATCGAGTGTTGTCGATTTTCGTAGGTCTACTCCCATAATATATATGGATAAGTAATGAAGAATGTCTGCTGAGCGGTCAGGAGACAGTTTTGGGGGTCGTACAGCCGAGAACGAACGTCCAAAAAAGAGAACATAATAAATACTATAGATATGTGGAGAGTACCGCTGATCTAGACCAAGGTCATTTCGTGTTTGTATGTATTATATTTACATACCACATCCTTAGCACAGTTTCACTATTGTCGTTCAAAGCAATGGTGAGAAAACTGTGTTGACTTAGCATACCACCGTTGACACAAAACAAATGTATCACATTTTTCCGATGGCTTAGATGCCACATCCTGTTGACCAGCGCTAAATTGCATGCATCAGGTAATCACTTAGAGAGAGAGAGAGAGAGATCACTTCGCCGGTAGTATTATCATTTGATCGACCTGAAGTGGAGAGGTCCTATAAGGAAGCTATAGAGCAGTTACAAATTGGACACCCAAATTGGATGAAGCGATATATATATATATATATATCTGAGAGTTAGCGTAAGCGGAAAAATACGATTCACTCACTAACCCACACTTGGTCTCTCTCTCTCCCTGTCACTGATGACGCTCATTCTCGTAATGTTGTGTACATTATTCAATTTATTCATTAATTCGCCTTTGTTGGGTAGCAATAAATGAATGCAACCTTGTGCACATTGTGATGAAGTCAACCTTAGTCTCGGCCTTTTGTCACAAGGCGCTCTGATGAACGCCCGTCGTACTAACCGTGTTTATGGCGATGATTTGCTGGAACACCATGAGCATGACTCCGACAATGAGACGCCTTCGTAGGAACGGGTCAGCCCACACCTTCCCGAGGATAAAATCTGAAACGATATTAAATCACATATTGTTAACAATGAAACAAATAATGAAAAACTTGGCTCATGCACAATGTAGTATATTTTGTCACGTTTGGTCAAAACCCAATCGCGTAATACAAACAGACAAAGCGCGAGATCTTAAAAATAAAGCCGCAAAATGAAATCAATTTGAATCTCTCTCGGCTAAACATGAGGTTATTACAGGTATTGCATTAGGTCTTCTGACGGTAGACGCAGATCAACTCTTGACAGATAAGACTTTTTTTTGACGCCTCTCACAGATCAACTCTAGTGTTCGATAAGATTTGAACCGAATGAGTGAGGCGATTGTTCAGCGGGTAGTTTTTGTAGACGGCCGACCCTCAGCAGATTCTATGATTTTGACGATTGCAAGCTTGCGAATCTACATATCGAACAACAGTGGTCGATGATAGCGATATCCTTTATTGGCACTTAGTCCATCGTTCTTGTTTTTGGTGACAGCATCGATATGCATCAAAGAGCAGCCAACCTTGTGGGTCTCTGTCAGGGGCTTTATTTTTTCTAATACATAACCTGATTATCGTGTATAACCCATGAACTGAGCAGATCTGTGTTCTTCGCTGGGCCAACCAACACCATTCACTCAAACTAGTCGACATTAATAAGGGGAACATTTTGAGATGCCGCTGCATAACGTACTCACGACAATTAACAATCACATCCTGCCGCATCGTGTCTTGCGCGTGCATAGGCCTTGGGCACGACTCCAAGAGCAATTGATGATAATTGCTATTGCGTTAAGCTGTATTCGCCTTACAATCGTACATATTCGAGCATAGATGTCGGCGGGAACCAATGAACACACATTATCGGTAACAAATACTGAACGAGAACATTTGTACGAATGTTGAAAAAACCAAGCAACTATTGTCGAAGCCCGCTTCAGCGGAATAAGCCATGCCTGTTTTTCCCCAGTTTGGTACATGGTTATATTTTTGTCAGCGTCCACTGACCTTGACCGCTGATCGGTCTTTAGAGTATTTACGCTCTCACAGTGCAATGAGGCTATTGACGGTGACAGTAACGGTGGAAGTGGGGCCTGGCTCAATATGTCCTCACTCAAGGTTACCGACCATGTCCACACAGCGTCCAGGCCCCGTTCTGTTCTTATTCGGCGTCTCGTTGCTTGCCTAAAAGGATTGCCATTCCGGAGAACCGGAAGCTCGGCTTTTTGTGACCTCGCCGCTGACCCAGGCACCGTTCCTGCGTTACGGACCGCCGTATCTTCGCACCGCTTCTTCACGCAGGGCCGGTTCTCATGCGCGTTTTTCTATTGCACACTATCCCAGCTCAATTCTAGTTTACGAACAAAAAAAAGCGTCGACCATAGGGTTCTCTTGCTGATTTCTCGAGGCTGTTCCAGAACCGAAGCCAAGGGCTAGAGCTGGCGGAAACCTTAAAAGAAACATCGAATCAGCTGATAGCCGGCGCTTTAGACGGGTGATAGCTTTCTCCTTGGCTTTCTTACTTGTCACGGTGTGGTCGGTTTAGGACACGACTCTTCGGATGGACCAGACCAAACCACGTCAGGCCAGTCGCAAGGGCACAAAGCTGCCCGGCTGGAGCTAACCAGAAGGTCGGCAGACACCGCACCAGCAGTCAGGCCGGCAGACGACAGGACGGCAGAAAGGGTAGGTTTGAATGCTGTTTTTATGACCTTCGTCTCCTTCTGTTTTCCCTAGGGGGAAACAAGGTCGAAGTAGAACTAGGAAGAGCGGATGTGAGCATCAAGCAAAGGGGATATGGCACAAGGGACACGTAGAAAACTGGGTAGAAGGGGTCTGCATTTGCGTGCCTATATATGTGTCCCTGGGTATCCGCTCTGTTTTTTGCCATCCTTCCGTGCCGCTCCCCTTTGTCTGCCCGCCCTTTCTGGCCGAGTCGGGTCGAGCCGACTCAAGGCGCGGATGCCCTCGGGGCGAACGTGTCTCAAATGTGGGTAATTGAGATCGACAAGAGATAGAGACGGAGAGAAGCTGGAGTTGGAGCCATATCTACGGCGATACACGCACGCGTAAGGGAACCAGATGAAAGCGCTAAACAGGGACACGCGTTTGTTTGTACTACGCGTGGTGCTCAACGCAAAACGAAACTGACTCAGGTTTTAATGTGGTCCAATTTGAAATGTCTGTGAAGCGGCTTTCTTTTTTCGGTCAAGTTGCGTATAATTGGACTTAAAAGGGACTTTCGTTTGTGGCAGGCCTCCAACCCATCTCCCATCAGCGATTCGTCGCAACCTGCCCGTTTTGTGGCATTGTTACGATAAGTGTCGGAACAAAAAATTCACATCCCCTGACGCCATGGCAAGATTTTGAACCTGGGACATATCCTACTGCAGGTTTATGACTTCAAGCTATATTATTTTTAGATGAGAAAGAAATCATA
Source organism: Stratiolaelaps scimitus (assembly GCA_019614645.1). NCBI lineage: Eukaryota > Metazoa > Arthropoda > Arachnida > Mesostigmata > Laelapidae > Stratiolaelaps > Stratiolaelaps scimitus. The sequence goes on along the minus strand of JABWDB010000014.1, from coordinate 4,668,612 downwards.
TCGAATAGCAAATTCTAAATGCGCTTTGGATGCTTACATCGGTAGCCTTGGTAACTCTTCTAGTGTGCGTCGTCAGCGTATATTGATTGTTGGTTGTCAGCTGGTGTCACATAGGTATGCCGATAAGTTGTGAATCACATTTATCTAAATAAACCCATCCCCCACTGTTCTCATTGTTGCTATGATCACTGTTAGCACTGATTCACAAGTTTGATGGCAAAAGCAAATCTCGACATATGAGAAAAAATGAAAACGCAGTACATATTTTTTATATGCAATGACCAATCAATTTGAATAAAATGAGTAGGTGCTACTTGGTTGTAGTGAGCCATCTTCTCGAGACAGTAATAATATCAGAGACACTAGCAACGAGACGAAAACACTCCTTAGACAGTTCATAAAGAAGTATACAACTCCCTAGTAAACACTCTAATAGCAAGAGCGGGCTCTGCAGAACCCTATTTGGGGGTTAGTATATAGAACGAATGTGCGCCTCTAGAAACGTCTAACCTGGGTGGCCAGTACACCCGCATCTTTTTGAGTGCGGCTGTTGTGCAAACCACGAACAGCATCAGTTTGTGATCGCAGATTCGATCCCCAGAAGTCGAGCTTTAGCCGGTAAATGGTTAACATTGCTCAGCCATCAAACAGGTCTGTTAGAGAAAATCCACATAAGTCCAGTAAGTCGATCGACACGATGGGTTCTTGGAAAAATGCTGCACGAGGCCTTTCTACCACAGAAAGTCGGCTAAAGGTCAGCCATGTAAAAGAATAAGGCACGTCTAGTGGATTCCTTGTAAAATATCAATTTCGTACTTTATGTGGCTCCGTCTGCTACTCAGCTACAGTGCTGAACTTCACAAACAGCAAAGCTCAACATAAGCAGGTTACAATTCAATTAAGGCTCTGGTGTGTATTGACTCCAAACATAATCATTTAAAAGCGCATTGTTTATCGCCGTAAAACCGACCGCAAAAATAGTTTGCAGGACTGACCCGCAGTATATATATATATATATATAGTAGTGCTGCTTGCTCTCTATTTGGGTGATTAGATAAATAGGGTCGTCCACAAAAAAGCATATTAATAGGAAGCGCAGCAAATCGGCGAAAATAACAGAATAATAAGACTAATATATTCCCAATGTGAGTCCCGTCGGTGTATTATACGTGGGGTACATGCCCTCGCCTGGAATATATATATATATAATACAGGCAAGAATACATATTTAGAGCATAATACATATGTACATATAAGCGACGAGACGTCTTTGTGCAATACAATAGCATTTATGCTATACAGGCAATTGCTGTTGCATTGCATCTCGATAAAACCGTTCCAATATGCAGATGCAATGTAGTTGCATAATTTCAACTCCTGCGATTTTACTTCACGAAAATAGAACGCACATTCCCATTCAAGTTGTTAAGTACAATGAGTAAAATAGGCGAACAGTTACTTATGATTGACAATGCAGTGTTAGACAATAGTCCATATCATAAGGCTGCATTGATGACCAGACAGAGTGAATCCATGGCAAGGTATGCTGTGAACTATGGAAGCTAGTTGATCAGGTTAACAAAGTTGCATATCCTTAAATACGCATCGCTGCGCGGTCTCTGCTGATATCCGGGCGCGTAGGGGGGTCAGAAAGATACACGCACGATAGCACGCTCAGGCATACACTGCGTATAGCACTGACATTGACAGGCCCTAATGGAATCGCATAAATATCACCTGCAGTGAAGCTTCACTTGCTTTCTGGCTTAGAGGGTCAAGGTCATCGAGTTCGGCAACCGGGAATCAACTGAGTCGCAACCTTCATAAGTTTATTCGCCAACTACGAATCGGCCGTCACGCTCTCAGAACAAATAACAATAATAGTAGTTGCACAGTCGGGAAAATCACTTGGAATAGATAAGGTAAGCCCGAACAGCAAAAGATGCTCGTTGCCCGAAAATAAGGCTTGTTTACACTGTCGCTCAATGCGCGAATTGAGCCGATCCAATGGTATTAACACTAGGCGATGAAGTACTAGCCTGTATAAAGCCTGTATTGCTATTGAGCTTGAAAATGTTACCTCATAGCTACGAGCGCGTGTTGTTTATGATTATTAGTACAGATAGAATTCGGTCGGAGCTTAAACAATTTGAAAATGACAATGTGAGCGAGTTCAAGTTGTCTTTCAAGAGCCTGTGCACAATTGAGTAGGTAAACTAGACAGTCATATTGAATGCTGTTGATGCCTGTCTATGACCTCACGAAGGGCATAATTCCGCAAAATTGTTATCTAGTAACTCAAACTTTCAGCATCTACCTGAGCTCATTAGGGCCCCATGGGCCTATGAAAATGCTAGTCCTCCTTTGAGGCTCTACCATGACCTGAAAATAATTCACCTTAAAAAATTTTCCGATTAGTTGAAAAAACCGGGAAAATAATCTACTCGAAGACATACTCTGCATGTAATCGACAATAATAAAAGTGTGTCGAGGGTGGGGACGTCCTCAGCACAAGCTAACCACAGAATCTGGAAGCAGCCACATTCAAGTAGCTACACAGAGAGAGAGAGCCATGATCAGATGGCCTCTAAAGACAAGGTGCAGGTTGAGTAATAGTAATAACGTAATAGATAATATAATTAATATACTAATATTGATATAGTGATAGCGGTACAATTCTGTGTCAGTAATTACGCTTATATGTACATTTTTTAAAATCGTCAATTATTGCATATACATTTCATTTTAACATAAGAATGATGATAGTAGTAATAATAATAATAAGAAGATGAAAATACCATCAAAAAGGCATTTGAAGCCACCGGTGCTTCAAACAAGCGGCCCACCTTCGCAGGGAGACAGCAGCGTGTCAGCAATGGAAAACATTTTTTTAGATAAACCAAACTCCGCCCTTGAATTTACTATAATCAGGCTGGCGTCTTAGAGAATCTTGGGACAACACGATTGACCATTCCCTGCAGTAACATCGTATTATTGATTTGTTGGCCTGTGTAAGGTCAAGTACAAACTCTGCGAATAGCCGAAACTCCAAAAACACCTCGACAAAACAACTTTCGATCATCGGTTCGTCAGGCAAACAGGACCAGGGCATGTCCTATCCCGAGCCTTGACAACCAGTTGTGCCGATCAGCGCTCTAGGTAGGCCGAATCCGCGCGGCCATAGCTTCAATGATCGTGTGCAACGAGAGATAAGCCCACCCTCTGTGTTCAGCTGAGGCCCCTCTCGGTGAACTGGCTCGTGGCAAGGTGAAGGACAGTTCTACAACAATCTGTTACAATATCATAGTGCATAGAGTTCATACAGATTAACTCGATGCACTATGATACGGTACGTGATTTTATACAAAGGACGTGAGTGCCTAACGTGGTGGAAAACTCACCTCATTCATGACATGAGAGAGAGCTCTACGCTTAGAAACGCGAAATTAATTTGTATTTTATCTTCAATTGTCTGAACAGTGAATGTACATGAAATTACAATGTGAATTCTATTTACACTGAATTCATCTGTAACTCAAACCTAGGCGTGTGGTTTTGTAGATATTTAATAGCATTAATTTATCTGTCAATGAGTCCACTGACATCCTAAAATGAGACGCAAGCCTATATCCACCTGGCTTGATATTAAACTTGGGGGCGATCAGACTAAGTGCATCTGGACCTTTGGTTTTGTTGAGAGCTCTCGAGTGGATTAGCCCTTCAGGACACTCGTTTGTTTGTCGGTGGAATCAAGGTCAGCATGAAGGTCCCTTCTCGAGCACGGGCAGCAGAGCTATTACAGAAATATATATATATATATATAAATGTATATATATATATATATATATATAATGTATGCACCGTAGATGTATTGTGCTTATGTGTTATGGCAGCGCCAGGTTCCAGGAGTCTGATGATGATAGATCGTGTCCACGGCTCCCTTGCAACAGCAGGAGAACCAAAGGTGGACACCTGGATAGCCGCACCTCACTGGCTACGAAATACCCTTGGGTGTTAGGACTCCTTTGAGCAATGCGTTACTTTCGCACCACGTTACTTTCGTTCATCCCCGTCTCCGAAATACATTAGCCTGGGATAGGTGCATTGTGTGGACGACGCGATGCGGGAGCCGCTGACGGGAGTCGGCGTACCAACAGGTATAGGGGCCTGCGGTCGCCAGTGAGAGGTTCCGTCGAGGGATTAGGAGATTCGAGGTTAGGCATTGCGCCACAGCTTGCGCGGTGAGATCGAACGACGCGTGGGGCTGGCTTTGCGCAATATTACTCAATGTTCCTCATGAAAACGCTGGCTGAGCGTCGTGAGTAATACCCACGGTTACCGCTTACGGCCGCCCGCAGCGGACCCAAACGGTTGGCGACCTGTCGGCCAGAGATACGATCAGATTCAAACGTATTAGACACGGATGGATGAATGAATGAGGTCCCAGTGAATGAGGCTTGTGAGCTCGTAGTAAGTGAGTGAATGGATGACATGAGTGAAGTTGTCGACCGTGGGTTGCCCTCGTCTCGATTGGTTCTCAATTGAGAGACGCTCGCTTTCACATGAAGCCCGGCCCAGCGAAATGACGCGCCAAGACGGCGCGGCCACTCGCCTGCGCACACGGGTTTTTCCATGCGGCTCTCCATCTCGCCTGTTCTTGCAGAAGTGAACAGCCAGTCGTCCGACTACCTCGAGCAGACTGGCTGGCTGGACAAAATAATTACGAAGCCGATTAATTAAGTCCTCTCTACGTCGTACGTTGAACCGTGGAGCGGAAGAACTCGACGTTGGTGATGCTTACGTCCAGGGTGCTATATATTGTACAAGCGTCACTATGCATACTCTTGTAGATGCATAAACGGATTCGTAGGCAGTTTGCCCTCCGCGAGGTCCCAAATCGGTACACATTAATATCGAGCGGGATTGGACGTTTATAATTGGAGACGCTTGATTTCACTGACAATTTCAACAACATACGTAAAAGCGTGCCGCTTTTTCTTGACGTGTTGGTGCAACGCTAGGGAAGCGACGTTTTCGTCAGACGTTTTCTATGCCACCGCGCTTCAACTGGGACCCACTCAGCCCTTAGCGGATTAGTTTTTAGCAAGCAGAAGTGGGTGTTCTTCAAACTTTTTCTCTTTCCATTTGACGAACCTGCAATGTACGTCGTTCAACGTATAGTACAAAGCCTATGATGCAAACTGTAGGCTTTCGCAAGGACAGTTTTGCGGCGGAAGCTCCTCGGGCAAATGGTAAAATCCAGCCTCAGGTAAAGTTTCATTACATCACCCACTTATTACACAACGATATCCGCCCTACCTGACCTGGCCCATATAGAGATGCTGTGGCTTCTTCTGCTTGGCCCAACGCAGGACGCCGAGACTACGTTCTTTTGTGTCAGATCGAAATATTATATGATTTCCATGTTCACGCCTCCGCTGTCTCTCGACATCTCTCTCTCGCTCATCGACCTGCCACTCAGCTGCACGGCGCTGAATTGGTGAACAAGTTGGAGTATGGCATAACTCTTATGGGAAATTGGCCTTCTTACAATCTAACCGTGATTCATTACTAAGTACTGTTGAGATTTATCCAAAATCGAATCACTTGACAATAACTCACTTTGTATAGCCGTGTTATATGATGCAAAGCTCAATGGGTATGAAGGGTCAATGCAAACACACCCGTTCCACGGGAACGAAGGCCAGCCACGTGAGTATATATTATACAATAGTTGGAATTAATATCACACATATCATAGATAATAACGAATATACCCAATACAAAAAATATTATATATCAAGATAATATGGGATTAGATACCCCCCGCTTCTCCGCCTTTTTTCTTTCAACTTTTTTTTTGCTTTCAACACAGGTGATGTAGAGACGTCTCGTTGCAGCTCGTATATTGCCTTCGCTTTCCTCTTTATTGAGTCGGAATCATTGTCATCATTGTTAATGAGAACAAATTCATCCACGGGATTCGTTTATGTCGCCAGATAGATGTAGATATGTAGGTCATTGTGGACGATCCAATTTTCCAGAGTCCATTTCCATCTGTCAGTTTATCTGGGTTGGTTAAACTAAGAGCATCGTGTACATGTAACAGGCTCTTGTCGAGACAAACCAGCATCTGGCTTTGGGACCCTGCGCGTCGTCCGCCCTTCTCTGTATAGTGCACTCCAGAGCCTTAGGCATCGCGGCACACTACGCGCATGGGTACCCTTCCGTAACACATCATCATTACTATTCTAGGTATTATTCTAGAAGCGAAATAGCAGAGTACCGATCTTTCCTTCGCTCAACGAGGCAACGATATCAGCATTCCCTGCATCTACATATCGGCCTATCTGTGTGCGTATATATATATATATATATATATATATATAGATGTGCAAATATGTACATACATTTTGTGATGAAATAAATAAAGTTAGCGCAGATACATATATCATATGTATGTGCTCATATTTATTATGACTTGCTATGGGGGACGTACGAAGAGACAATGTACGGCAGAGCGAACTCTCCGCTGGAGAGTTTGGCTCGCTGGACTCTCCGAGTTTGGCCGATAGCAACGAACAGAGCTCGCGAGAGAGTCTTGTCGAGATGGTGGAACGATGGGTCGAGCGCGCGACCCATAGCCACTTGTCCCCGGATCTCCGAATATCCCGCGTCGTCAGCCGCCGTGTCGTCCCAATGGAGATCGGGAACTCCGTTGGCCTGCGTCGGCTGACTTTCGGCAGCATATCGACGCCGCAGCCTGACGTGCGTGTGTATTATATATAATACATAAATATATTCTCGGAGCGTCTTAGCCCGTTCCATCTCCTAGCGAGGCCGCCGCGTCTAGCACAGTATAGCTAGCTGAATTTTGCTCAGAGGTCACACCCAGGCGCGTGGAGTGGGCCGCTGTATCTGTCCCGAGTGGGCGGATTATGGACAAAAGCAACGCACCGTACTAGTTTCGGGTGGAAGCGTACCGCGGAGGCAAGAGGAGAATGTAGGTCTACTGTCACAACAACTACTATGCTAACGATTTTTGACCACCATCACCACAACCACCACGAACACGACGATACCATTACCAGCAGTATTTCACTATCGTCGTGGTAGTGATGGTGGTCAAACAGCACCGACCACTCCCTGCTGCCACTACAACTACTGCTAATATAAATGCTAGCTGTAGTGGCTGTAATGGAAAGGTCTACGAACGCGGACGTTGTGTCGCGGTCACGGACCTTAATGGTCGTCGGCCGATGCTCGCAGCCCTCGAGCAGACTATGGGTAGCAAGGAGACAGGATCCATCATTTTGCCGCAGCAACCACCACCATCTAACACTTCGAGGCTGCCCCGCTGCTGGTTAAGGTTGAGACACTAACCGTTTCCGGTATGCTCGAGTTCGGCGGCGCTCTTCTTGATGTCCCGGAGTTCGGACTCGATGTCGGCGTCCTTGCCACGAAGCTTACGTAGAACGTCCTGCGCCTGCTGGTCCTTGCCTTTTCCTGTAAGGCAAACAGGAAAGAAGAGAGAGAGAGAGAGAGAAAGAAAAGGACGCGTGAGACATACGATAGAATAAGTGATTTTCGCATATATATATATATATATATATATATCTACCTGTGTATATTTAGTAGGAAGACTCGCCGAGTGTCCACAATCAACCGCGTCGTGGGCACCTCGGCTGAGGGAGTATTAGTTGGTACGCCGAACCCATGAAGATAATAGGCCGCCAGGCACGATTTCTCACAAAATGAGTACCTCCTCACAGAAGGCGTGACCTGATATGGTTGCGACGAAATTAGCTATGATATACGCGAGGTATATCAGTGTCAAGTTATAACTGCTAAACGGCGCAAAGGCATCATTTTTCTGACCACAACTTCATCTGATTATGTCCGGTGATATCACACTCCCTCAGGCCCTCCCCCGAAGCACACATTCAAAAGGGTGCAGTCAGCCATTGATTTTGCAATTGAATCGCCCCTGTATCATAATTGATAGAAGATATTTGAAGCATATTGGACCAATTTAGAATACATTTGAACTGCAAGTATATGGGTGAATCATGTTGTAATAAGTATTTGTTCAGCATACTTGTCGTATCATTGATATATATATATATCGTATCATTACATCGTATCGTTTGCAACTGTATGCCATTGCATACAGAATTATTATTATGATGCTGCGTGAAAGGTTCTTACCACATAGCCAACGAGGAGACTCGGGCATGAAGAGAAAACAAAGACCTTGGATCACCGCAGGTACAGCAGCCAAGCCAAGCATGAATCTGGAAAAATCGGAAACGAAATATATACATACATATACTAAGTAAACCTTGGTTTCATCATTTTGTATCTAGAACATAACAGTTGTTAAGTTTTACGATCTCATTTCCCACGAATCACAGGGGCAATCTGTTTAGACTCAGAGCGCTTTCGATGACGAAGCCTCGTACAAGGTCTATATACGAGAACCGCTTAACTCACTTTATCGATGATAATGGAGCCATTCTGCTCTATCAGTGCCTGTGTGTTCCTTTAATAAATTCTACCAAAGATTACTCTGGGACTAATTTTGCAACCGATGGACCGAACGCTGCCAGCACCCGCCTGATTGCAGCTATTCGTTGCGTCATACACCTGATGTCCATCGAGAATCCAATACATCCACCTTCCTTCCACTCTTGTCTAGTGGACCTCTTTGGTCTCCAAGCTGTGGTGGCCTTCGAGTTAGTTGCTGCCGGTTACGAGCCAGTCCGCGTGGCTTTTTCCATCGAACTCTTCGTCTGGCTTCTTGCTTTTGTGCATATATTATTCAAAACAGAGGCCTTATTTATGTGGCTCGAACATATTATAACAATAGATAAGGGGGCGAGGCCAAGGTCGCCTAGATAAACGAAACACTACAGTCTTGGAAGATGAATTCCAGAGGATGAACTGGTCGATTGAGTTACCGCGGCTGGTCGCTTCGATACACTTCAGTTAAAATCAAGGAAATCAACAACAATGTGAAGACAAAACGAACTAGCTTTAATCTTCATCACTTCAGGAGCTGTAGCGACACAAGGGTCGCCTTTCTGACAGACTTTTATAGACAACCAGACGTCCTGCGCAGAAAAATCCCGCAATTCCTCCCCCTCGTACACGTGTGGCCACCTACCGAGGCCTACACAGGCCAACAGAACCCTAGAAACGGAATGAGGATATTACCAGCCAACCAAGCGAGCAACCAGGTAGGTAACGGCGGTGGCAGGCTACCCGGCCAGTATCAGATCAAGCGAACGGGAGGCTGTTTCAATAGAATTCCTTTCATCGCCGATGCCATCCGATCTGAAACCTCCGCTGCGCCTCGCATTCGGCACGAGGCAAGGGCCATTCCCCGATCGGGCTATCCAAATCCTCCTGGCGATTCGGATAGGCACCTCACTACGCAACGGAAAAGGTCTCAAGGCTTTCTTCCTGGCTCCCTTGCAGGCCTGCCAGTACTCGTTCTTGCATTGTCTCTTCCGTAGAAGATGATGAAGAAGTGACACTGTAGAAGGCTGTTACTGTTCGGCAAAAGGCTAGAAAGGCGTCTTTCGTCCTAGTGGTCCTAGCCGAAGGGGTGAAAGGAATCGGTCGGCTCGACCTGCCTAACGCCGACTCAACCGGCTCATATCGGTTCGATGATGGTAGTGCCCAGCTCTTGGGGGTTCATCACAGCTCTCCACTTCTTAGTGAGCGATGGTCTCCTTGCTTGACGTTCTAGCAAGCCTTTGCCGCACTGGCGTTGACCCATCGATGTTTGTTTTTGAAGCAGATACAGATGGTATACTGCGTAACTTCGTCAATGATGCTCTATCTCGAGAAGATCAAAGCATCCTGGCCTTTTATCACATAGAAGATCGGACGATCAGCATGATATCAAAGCGAAGACACAAAGCAAGCAAAAAATAAACAAACATAAAGTAGAAAGTGTCCCCTCTTGGCTTTTGTCAGCACTCGTTATCTATTCGAGCCGGGATGATACTATGTTGGGTGAAATTGAGAAGTTCTCACCGTCACCCCCTGCAAACGTTCAGCGTTCTAATCGCTTGGGCCAATAAAGGAGGCTTATTTTTTGGTTTGGATAACGAAAAACCGTTATAACGGCTCGTACTTTTATCTGTTTATAGATTAAACACATTCTTAATTAATGTATGTTTGAATAAATGTTAATTAGACTTTAAACGCATATGCTAATCGTTTTATCTCTTGATTTAAATCGTTCTGTGTTTTCGTTCATACCAGTCGGAATTAATATAATTCTAGGAAAATAATCTACGGTGTACCCAAATCATGAGACTTATAATTGGGTGCGATGCGGCTTCATAGCGGCTGGGCTGAATCTCACTCGTTGTGAATATTACAGAACCACGTAATTAGGTCATTCGGACCTTAAGTCATGATAATGAATTAAGACGAAATCAGTGAATTTAGTCAGTGAATTAATTGGCGCATGTGCAACCAATCGACACGATAGATACAGCTTCTCTTTGTCTAATTTCATAGTTATCTTCCCGTCTTGCCATTATGCTTGAACATGACCTGCGTAGAGCTAATGAGATCAAGGAAACCAGCTGGGTATGCTTTTTTGCTATGATATTGAATTATCAAACATGCACAATTTAATGTATTTTATTATTTTTTCTCAGTCAGAAGTACGTTGTTGGAAACTAATGGCGAAGTGAGCTCTGATTAATTATACTTTGCCGCAATTCTTCTAGTATTCTACGTGATTCTGACAGTCAAACTACGTCGACGAATCGAACAAGCAATATGGATCCATTGCCTTAGGATCTGACCTTTACTCGACTTTTATTTTACAGAATAACTGCGTCAATGTAGAAATTCGCTGGCGTGCTATATCAATGACGCGTGTGGAAAGGCCTCCTTTTTAAATCTCGCAGCACGCAATCACTCTTCCATTGAGCTGAAGCCCTGATCTATACGACGTCATTATTAACTAACTCGTTCACTGTTTCACCGTTGTCTAGTGTTGTTACCAAATACAGCGCACATTAGGTAGGCAGGCATATGATGTCGATGCAGATGGCCCGACTGTCCCCACAAACCATTGCGCACATCAGTGTGCCGTTCATATTCTAACATCAGCTCATCGAATGTTAATTACTGCGACTTTTTTCCAAAGTGTCATTAGTAGTGGTGGTTGTAGTAGCCGAGGCCATTCACAGTCGCCGACAAAGGGTGTTTCACAGATATGAAGAGAATACAACGTGGACACGTCTCAAGGTTCAGGCCACCGTTGTGCAGCGTGTAGATCTCGAGGAAGGCCAGACGAACACTTAGCCCGCCTTGCTTCTGTGTGTTGGTGACAAAGTGACGTATGGCAGTACCACGCGTCGCCTCAATGAACACACTCGACAACCTTTTCGACAGATACATCAAACGCAAGTAAGCGTGCATGCGTGTGGCCAAGCAGGCGATCAATGAAGACAGAGAAATCAAGATTAACTCTCATCATTACAGCGGAGCAAGGTCGCCAGGCTTGTGCGAGCGAAATCAAACAAACATCATTTCCTGCTGTCTCGCTGTGACGACTTGATTCTGCCTGTGTGGCTGTATTGTGTGTCCGGCTCTGCTGATCAGGTCATATGGCTCGCTGTCCATATATGAGCAGACATAATGAAAATACATGTTTGGCCTAGATGTGTGCTTCGTCCCCGGGCCAGCATAGGGTTTTCCTAGGGCGTAAATCAGCTGCCGATCGAAACAAAACATTGGCTTCAAGCACGATAGACTATAGAAGTATGGGACAGAGTCGGATGCTGTTGTCTTTTTCAAAGGCTGCCGCCGCCGCCGTCGCCATCGTGTGACAGGCGCCGTCCCGAAGAAGGCGATACAGCTGACGAGCCAGCTCCCATAGATCGTCGACGGCCTCGTCGTACATGGTTGGCATCTATACCTTGATTTCCATCCTAAGCTTACCGAGACGACAGGCTAACGAATGACGACCATCATCGACTATGCCACAGCAGAGGGATCATCTCGCCTCTGCAGATTAGCCGTCTCCCTGCCCACCGACCCTGGTCGTACTGTGGAAAACTGCTTGGACGGACCCGCTGTGCCGGCACACTCAGCAAAACGACGTCAGTTAGTCCGCTCGTCCGTCAGTCCCCAAGCAGTTGACACTGACCTCGGCTGCAATATGATCTCTTATGTCGTGGTGCGAAGAGATCGATTGTGACGCCGCTCAAGAGCAATGCAACAACTGCGAAAACATCGCGTTGCGGACAGGTGCCATTTGCTCATTGCAGCCAGCCGGGCCAACGATCACCACAATAGTTGGTTGAGGTAGCACCTGATGGTGGCCATGACGGTGGCGAGTGGTCGAATGCTGGTTAACGGCAAACGCGGACTGAGGGGTGGACGGGTATAGGAGAATGGACGAGGGGGAATAGAAGCAATAGAATGATGTCGCGCAGAGATTAGTTCGGTAGCATTGTAGATTAACGCTTAATCCTTCCACTGCCACTGCTGTAGACGAAACACTAACGAGCTTCACGCGCCAGACACAACAGTGCGCGAGACCACTCTGGTCGGAAGGGTTACGACGGCGTTCGGCTGTATCATCGAATAGCCTTGTGTCTGTGTCTGCGCCTCTCGGTTGAAACGACGGTCGTCTGTTTGAGCTCTCGGCGGGGACCTTCAGACGTGAACGTTCACGAACAAAATAACAATACAATTGCAATAGTAAGCAACCGTGAAAACTAGTATACAATGTATATCTTCTTATATATATATATATATATATATATATATATACACGTTAAACGTTACATTTTACCTGTCCGTGGGAAAGAATAACAGAGAAACTCAGCGGTCCCGGCGCCACGGTCGTTAGACCGACAGCAATACGGCGTTTGTGTATGTCGACTGGCAGAAACAAAGGAGAAGCCCTGAAGTAAATGAACAGCTTCAGGTTCCTCAATATCGTTTGTAGTTGACACGTGCGGACTCATGTGGTGATTTAGTTATTGTCAATGACGAGGACGTTCCGTTCGTACTGGTAATGTTCTTGCTAAAGATAGCTGCACGCTGAGAGGGTGGCAGGTGGCCAAGAAATATATGGGGCTTTCAATGTAGCACATAAAATATTATGGACTCATATTTTTGCTGAAGGGTTTCACCCAACGCCATAAAGAAAACGTTTTAACAACAACATCAAGCAAAGTGATGACCTCAGCCAGAGCGGTGGCTTTGACGGTCGGTGGCTAAATCGTCTCGGGCTGAAGTAAAAAAGCCGAAGCCCGAAGGCGCGGGTTCGAATCCAGCGACCTGCTGTGGAAATATGCGAGAAATTAAACTGCATCGTAAGAAGTGTACTTCAAAGTGTACTTCTTTGTTTAATAAATCAATACAACTTTACATTTAGCTGGCACCTTTACTCCAACTATGATTCATTGGCCACATTAAATTATGATCGGCTACATCGAGTATCTGGACGTGAGCTGGAGCCCACCCCGACCTTCAGCGTTGCACACTTGCCTGGTACGGTGTACATAACTAGTGTGCATAAATGGTTATGCAATTTGTCGCTGTAGTATTATTGTTACTTCTTAATCATTGTACAGTGTGCCTCCTATATTCATTCGAAACTTAATCAGAGCGGAGGTGCACCTTGTTTCCTTGATCGGGACCAAGTTTCGATAGAGTTCTTATTTGTAAAATTGTTCCTGATGTCCCCCACCTTGGAATCGAGTGGGGGTTCGCAATTTCGAACGTGAACTCGTGTCTGAACCCCATGTTTTTGATGTAATTTTTCATTATGTTTTTTTTTGTTTTTTATCGATTTGTAGCCGGTCTACGGAGGTCAGCAGCATCGTTCTAATCCCGTACAGCCATCACATGATCATTATTATTTTTATCCGCAATTTATATATATATATATATATATATATAACAAAATGTTTGCATGGCGAACTACCAGGGCACATCACAATTCCTAGTTATTTTAGATCTATGTTATAGATTACCTAGATAAAACCCCCTCCCTGCTAAAAGGGCATGTAAATAGATATAATATATATAAGTATGCTATAGTCTTCATTTTACGGGCACGTTAGCCACGCATAGTTCCGGTTGGCGGTCAGTCAAGATCAGGTCAGTGGTCGGTGGCTTGTTGGGGCTGTAACCGGAGGCTGTAACTGGCGTCGCCACCACCTCTTGCTCAGTATGTCCGCTTGGGCCAGTCCCATAAAAGATGGTTGCTACTGCCACCGCAGCAGCAGTGACGGCTCGGGCATATATCCACTCTGACCCCGGTCGGCTAGGCCCGACCTCTCCTCAGCTGCCAATCGTGGCGGGAGACGTCTCCCTTCAGTGTCGTTTCCAGGTTCGGGTGTTAGCATACCCCTTTTTCCTACGGCGGCGTTCACACGAACGTGTGCTTTTCAGGAGTGGGGGCCTGACTACGGGTCGGACTACGGCGAAGAAAAACAGTATCAATTGACAGGAGAGATGGGCAATCCCTATAAACGTCGAGGTAGTTAGCGATGGGGATGGTAGCAGTCGTTCTTTGGTCCTGTTGCTTATGGGCGGGTCTTGAGGACTTGAGCCCTGAGGACGTCGAATTTATCTTCGATCGTACTTGTTGATGTCGCGAAGTAACCGGCTACGTTCCGCTCAAGTATCAAATAATAATATCACTATTATCAGATATCCATGCCATTTTTTTTCTCTATTGCCACATTTTGCCTCGACATTAAATTCGATTGTATAATATCCGGAATCTCGCAAAAGCGAGCCGTGTTTCAGCTCGTTATTAGATCGATGCTTCATACCGTAGTACACCCTGTTTTGTGTGCGTTACACAATAGAATAACAGTTCTTATACTGTTTATATTAATTTCACCGTTTGTTCTTTGTTTCGTAAGTATTCATATTATAGCAGGACCGCCATGATGTGGGTGCGAGCAGATTTCTTGGCTCGAATCTGCGAGCCACTTCATGCTGCATCCAAACTTTCCCTTCTTGGTCTCCTACCGGTCGTCCGATGGCGGTGGTCTCGGCCCAGCGTCCTCGTTCGATCTATAGGTTTCCTGTCGAACACTATATACGAGTCTGTGCATTCGTTCAGACGACCCTCACGCTAGTGTCACGTCGCCCGTACTCGAAATACGAGGCCGGTGGTCGTGTTGTTCTCAGCTATCCAACCTTGACTGTCATCCGTCATCTTTTATCGACAGGGAAGAGCCCAACGAATATGCGGCGTTTACTATAATCCTCGACAGCGACTCAGTGCTATGCAGGGCAGGTGGGCGGTTGCTCCGGAGAATGGGCCTGGAGTCTCGTGACAGGCATGGCTTGTTCGGGTTGCTCGCCTGGCAAGAGATTGAATCAGGCCAGGGAGAGAGCTATGCTGCTCAACTATTCTATGAGCAAAAAAGAAACTAGGACGTTGTAACAATTCCTAGAATATGGTTGTCTCTGTCGGGTTGTGCACAAGTCATTGTTACGTCTGCCGTCACCATGATCAAGTAGCGGCCTTGGTACAAGCATGTCGATACAGCTCTTTCTCTCTGTCGACTGGGGCTAAACCTTTGTAATCATAATTCAGAGGTAGTAGTATCCTGCAGTATTAGTTGGACTTCCAGGTTAAATGCTGTTTGTATGCTTGATCGGCATCTCTGTGTCGGTATTGGACGCGAGTGTTAAATTTTCACCCGGCGAATTCTCAAACGACATTCAAGGTGCAGCATGAATGGATGTAGAATAATCTGCCAGTTTGTATCAGTACACCTAAACGGGTAGTGCCGAGTAATGCATTAACGCCGCACCTCATTGTGAGATAAACACTTTCAGGCGGACTCGTTACAGCCTTAAACATTCATATACAAACGTTACAAGACTCTTGTATATGTTACAGATGTGGAAAACCTTGTGATAGATACCACACAGCACGCTGTCCTTCAGTCCCATCCCTAGGGAGCTTAGCAAACCGTTTATCCAACACAAAGGTGGACTCGTAATATCGTAATTCTGCAATGTCTTGGAACTGTCTTTTTCATTGAACTCATTTTCTCAGCTGTTATATGCTACCAGCACTGGTGAATAAGAACAGATATTATACATTTAACGTTCACGGTACAACTGATTTCGGCATTGCTCCATAAGACGGACCACCCCCTACATGCAAATGTGTAACAGTGGAAATCGAACCCGTGCACCTACGCGTCCTCCGGTCGCAGGGCGCACACGAATATACCAGTCCATCACGCCCCAGCTGGCGGTAATTTTGAAAGCAGCTTTTTAAGGTCTGGCTTCGGACCATCTCAGATGCTATCGCCTTGGAAATTTCTGCTAGACAGACGCATTCACGCCATCCACGTTCAACATACGTGTTGGGCATCGTTTGCAAGAGAATGTTTGAACGTTTAACACCCTGCAGCTCGACCGAGGCCATGGTGAATCCGAGATCTTTGGCGTCCGGTACGCCGGCACAGGTCTCAGACAAGAGCTCACTCATATTGTCGGCCTCGCTGCGCTCCATCGAGTCAAGCAAATGTTCACATTCGCCAAACAATCTCACGCGATATCTAGGTCTCGCAGTCGCCTAGTCTACCACGATGTGTTCAGCTATGTCTCCGCTGTTTCACGAGAGCCAAGTCGAGCTTCGCGTGCACGCCAACTCGCTCGAGCTTCTAACGAGGCGAGCAACTAGACATCTGCAAGCCGAAGCTGCTCAAACAACCGTCTAAATGAGTTGCGATTTGTGGAAAACACTTGCACCCACTGACCGTGACTCGTTAAAGGCATGGTGAGCGGAGCTTGAATGTTCCTCCTGCTCAGTCGTATTTCTGTTGCAAGAAATGTGTGAATATTTCATTTGTTTTGCATTTATATTGGGAAGAAAGCACTGGACAGAGCTAGACAATCGTTGCGGGAACCATTGCAGACGCTAATATATTTTGTTGGAATGTGAGCGAGCGGTGGACAGCTTTTTTCTTTTTCTTCTGGCGTCGTTCTTCCATTGAAGACCTAACGCCAAGTCTATTCGATTGTATGGGTACCGGGTGGCATAGGAACGTAATGGTTTGCTTAACGAAGATCTCTCATCATCTATTTTTGCTTTAAAACGGAAACCTATGTATTTTTGTTACAATTTTCAGGGATATCATTTAATATATATATATATATATATATATATGTATTTTTTTGCCGAGTTTATAGGCGTTACCGTGTTAGATATAACAAGTGTTTCTACAGTAAGTGATAATAACTATGAGAACTGTTATCGTATTTTGAACAATGACAACAACTGACTCCGGTCAACAATTGTCTTTTTTGTTGTCGATTGCATTTTGCTCTACGAGATATTGCCCCCATGAAGTATGACCTATACGAATGTGTGCGCAAGCGTCAACTTCCCTTACTCTCGTCCATGCTATCCAAGCTTGCGAAACGGCTTCCATGACTTAAGCTCTATTCGTGCGTTGCCCCGCACGAACTTGTTGAACCTTCGCGCCTATTATTTCGTGATCTGATTTCGCCCTATGGTCTCCCACCTGATTTTTGTTTGCTGTATAGAAAATGTTAGCATGTGTTCCTTCTCATATACGGGTCGTGTCATCTAATCGAGAAATCCGATCGTTGGCATCGAGCGCCGTCTCTCGCTCTTTCTCCCTCATCGGCATCCTATCAGGTGGAAATGCGACGAAATGCGTCGTCAGTGAGTCGATCCACGCGGGGCAGGTGTTCTGCTTACATAGGGATGCTTTAGCCTATGGAATTCCCAGATTGGCTGGATTGCTGTATTCGTTGCTCGACGTTCTCGTCGAGGTTGGTTCCAGGCGAGGGCGGGAGGGCTGCTGACTCTAGGCATCGTTTTTCCCACTCGCAAATAGCGGAAAATGGAGAAGGTTTGCCAGGTCGAAACGAGCGGTCGGTTTTAACTGCCCTTTTTTTATCGCTCGTAGGATTTTCCTTCAAGGAGACGTCAAGAGGAAAAAAATTCCTCCTCCTCCTTCAAACTTCGGCCATGTGCCATGTGCCTTCGATACGAGAGGGGTTTCCACGTTTGCTCAGCTGCCCCGAGGTGCTTTGCGTTGCAGGCTGCTGTGTCATCCTTTGCTTAGGTTCTTTTGAAGGCTTGCCTTTGAAGGTTCTGGAACGAAATAAGCAGCAGCAGCAGCAGGATTGGTGGAGGCTGCAGCCTCGGCCGCGAACGTCTTCTTTCGACATCACTCAGCCTCCTTTTTTCCTCACAAGGTGCTAGTGAGAGCAGCGTTGTCATCATCAGATGATCCTTGTGACGTCCTAATAGCGAGAAGCTGGTGTGCGGAAAAACTAACGGTCGGATGAATCGACCCCTTTCAGTCACTGGTTCCATGCTTCGTGTTGCGCACGCGATTGCTGGTAACGACGGCTATTCGAACAATGACAAAGCAAGTAAGGTCAAAGTATGATAGAGGTTTTTTTCCCCATATTATAACTTCGTCGTAGGATCGATCATGAACTGTCGAGCGAGTATTATTATTGTACACAAGAAATAGCCGAGCGTTTTCTTTTTCCAATACAAGACCCGTATCGTTTGTGCAAGCTCGATTCATCCGTAGTTCTTAGTTCTGTTGTGTTCGTCGCGAGGGTACGACATGCACCGTTGTGAATATATACATCCACACATACACACATTGCCTCTTTCCGCAGAAAAGCAACGAAAGTAGCAGCTATTAATCTCGCCGGCAAAGTTTGACACCTGCTTTCGCATACCGGCGTATTGTTGTTCTTGTTGTTGTTATCGAGACTCGCCATTTGGTCTGAATTTTGACGTCACTCATAACACCGTTGTCAGCTTGCTGATTGTTTCTACCGTTCTTCGAACATCCGATTTCGACTTCTCGGAATTATAGTGAAAGCAGCATATACAATACATAGATAATATGTCTACTAACAGTTAGTCACAACAGCGAATTGATGCACGTTCTTGAATGTCTCATTCAGTGAGGCAGAATAGCTTCGCGTCAGCCTGTTTCTATTCTGTGTCCCCACTGTAACGCGCCCCACTGTTCGTTGTTGTTTAGTCAATGATCGCGGAGGGTGCCGCCGGCAAAGGCCGCGTACGCACTTTCCAATCGTTTTGCTATGAGACACCTCTAAATGTTGATTTGCACGCCGTATTAGAGAAGCTTGTCACATGTGTTAAATAATAACGAAAGAGTTGAAGCATACCTGAAGCATACGCGCTCGTTTATAATCCTATGAACTGCATATCAAGGCTTCACGAGGGAGTAATTACTGTACGCATGCGGCCATCCTCTCCCGTCAATAACAAACACAGAAAAACACACGAGACAGAGCGAGAGAGAGAGAGAGAACGACACCATAAAACAGAGGCAACACTTGCTACACGCGAAGCAGAATGTGAAAGCCCTAGGATAATCTCTGGAGGAACATCAAAACGAACTGCTGGGACATATTCGTCAATTTATGCTGCTAAGTTCTTTGTGTACTTGCGAGACAAAGGGAAATTGGAGGAATCCTTTCCTTATGCTTCATAACCTTCGGGTGACGAAGCGCATCGTGAATAACGAGCACCTCTTGAAGGGGAAAGTACGAATATTGTCCCCTAATCTACCACTGAAGCCATATGGCGATATAAACTAGCACTAAGTGCTCCAGCAGCCGTAATCCGCCCAACATGGCCTGTCTCGTAATGAGGACATATTCTGGACAAATATCCAATCGAGAAACGATACGCTGTACCCTACTAATTTCCACCATCGAGTGCCGTTCTCGGTTGGAAGCGGCACCACCCCCGACCATCTCATAATAGCTGCAGAGGCCGCACAAAATTGCGTTCAGCGATTCCGTCGCCTCCTTTCGTATCTATGCACATCTGTCTCCATAGGCCTCCTGTTGATTTGAAGCGAATGCAACTGGGTGTCTCAGCTGGACAATCGTATTTTCCGAGAGGGATCAGCGACATTATTCCCTGTCATATCGACCCCACTAGCCTTACAGGCCTCGTATGCTGTTCCTCACATATCATCCTTGGCTGTTTGATTGTTGTATCAAGCGCCACACATCGAGCCAGCTCGATGATGATGTCGCGTTCGCTCAGTCTGGCCTATATATTGGCCACCTATCTGACTCTATGATATTATTGCTATAAGATATCAGAAATATCGACTGGTGTATATGCACTTCACTATGCTTTCATGATTTTTATTGTACCATCAACCGAGCAAGTGGAATTGTCGAGGAGAACAAATATAACGAAATTTTATCTGAATAAAGTAAACTGATACTCATGCACCGCTCTCAGCGTTGCCCCGTACAACACATTTTAATATTGCTCAATTATCTTGTGAAACTAATTCCCGGGCTGACTGACAGCCTTAAACATTTAACAATGTCCACCGTACAACTGCATTCGGCATTGCTTCATAAGACGGGCAACCAGTTTAAATTCAAATGTGCAACGGTGGGGATCGAACCTGTGCGTCTACATCCGTCGCGTCCGATTGCGAGGCAGGCGCACATGAGTGCACCACCAGGCCACCAGGCTTGAGCTTTCATTGGGCACGTACAAATCGACTATCTTGTTGGCGAGCTCGGTATCGCACTTCTAGCTAATTTAAATATTATAGACGAAAAATAATTCTACTACCCAACGTATTGTGACGCGCTTGCATTGTTTACTATACGTATAGTAACCTACGTTTGCGGTCGCAACTTGCGTACACTGTAACTACGGCAATACGTAGCGATAAGTTATTCAAGCGTAATCGATCATGTACATAACTAGCTTGGACGGACATATCAGACACCACTACATGGACACCTCTTGGAGTATGTAGTATTCGATATAATGACGTCTGGAATATGTTATATTGAATGCTTAATAATGGGATTATTAAAGAGCCCCAGTATTAGCCTAGGGCAGCTCAAACGGCTCCGTATGTCCAATGTATTACACTACATTAATACGTTATGAATATTCAATGCGTATAACGCCAAACGCAAACATCCTCATAATATCCAACGCAATCATCTGCGAGGATCTCCTTCATCTTTGGTTGCTCCTGCGTTGGCTCCCAGTATGGAAATAAAAAGAAAAGTTACATGGAGATGAGGTAATGTTTGCTCAACACATTCGTCACTACATCATTTGACGCGATCTGGCCAGCCTGCAGCCAGCGAGGGCACTCTGTTATCTAGCTAAATCAATAGCTTAATTAATGTGACAGGCAACATATAGTTTCTTTTTGGACCAACTATATATATATATGACTTTTTTTTAATGTACGATATCTTATATTTCAGGATTCTCACCTCCATCCGTGGACGTCGTCAGCGGCAAATATTCCATCGACGACAGATGCAACAAACTGGCCCGCGGTGATGAACAGCTGATTCACTGTGACCAGCTTTCCACGATACTCGGTTGGTGACACCTCGGCAATGTACATTGGCGTTGTCATCGATGAAAGGCCTAAAGACAAAAATCGAAAAATGCATCGTCACCATATGTGTCAACATCAAGACAACGGTATCATAATTCGTCCTGACCAAAAATTGCCAACGCGATGGTCAGGGATCATAAATTATAGATACGTGTGTGCGTATGTGTGTCTGTGTATCCACAAAACGTTGTCCCTAACGTGGACTCGCTCAAGGCGAATATGGCGAAGCAAAATATAATCTTAGCACTTTTACACTTTTGTTAAAGACAAATGGGTGGACTTGCCACAAATTGGCGCTGATTGCACAGGCCACTTGAACAGTAAAATCGTTGAAGCCATCGTTCTGGCTGGTTATGATTAATTTCGCTCCGACGTGGACCAGACGTGGTGTGACTCACGTACCGTCCATTGGTAACAAAATTATCTAGGGAAATTTTCTTGATTGGATGGGCGATAGAGTTAAACACAGGCGTTCGTGTCTGATCGGAGTGAACTTGTAAGACATATTTTCATCGAACATCTTCATACGAGATATTTTGGCCATCACCTCATAGCCCGTTCCCTGAGGAATATAAATTTTAGCCCGCGGCTACGCCCAAGCTTCATTCTCGTAAAAATGCCCTCGAGGTTTCTACCCCTCCCTATGCAGCACTTATATCACTTTAGGTGGGGTCTCCCCAAATGTCCGTACATAAATCACTGGCATCAAGTTGCACGCTGCGCTTCACTTAAGCCACATGTGGCCAACATCTCCACCGATGTTCAACTGATTCTGGTATCAGACTGGCCTTGGAGAGAGAAAAAAAGAGCAGAAGCCCTCTCTGTATTGATCAGTCCTGCTACAGAATCACCACATAAGCAATCAAGGCCAAACGCGATGTTGCGATAAGTTGGAAGCTAGCTCATTGCCTTATCGGTTTCCCAAAGGTGACGGGCTCCCACTCGGGTGTATCCCCCAAGTTATCAAAGCTTCCAGACTCGAAACGCTGATTGACCCAAGCTGACATTTGCATGACTTCACTTCGACGAACCTAAACTGCACATTTCGCCATCCTCTGAGCAACAGTAACGAGTAGGGGTTTAAATGCGTCACTCTCCTAGTGATTGCGATTCCAGCGGACCTCGAGGCTTGCCTTTGCGATTTAATAAACTTTCTTTACAAAAGCTTCCCGGCGGCAAGGGAAGGCCGCTCCATCTCTGCGGCCTTGAATCGGTGACCTTGATATCGGTAGAGCAAACTTCGTCCCATCGCACGAGTTCGAGTAGCGTAAACTGCAGTTTTTCTCGTCACACTTCGCCGACAACAAAAACACATGAAGGGCACATAGAGACAAAGCCGGCCAAGCTATCGGTCTGATGCAACGGACAACACCTTCGTTGACCTGTCGACCTTCATTCAGGACAGGACCATGATAGGAGCCTCGCCTAGGTACTATCCACGACAGAGACAGACAAATGGGACTAGACTAGACGTGAACGCCGCTGCCCATACAAAGGCAGCAGACGGGACATCGAGAGGTAGTGACACCTAATGACGTCCAACGCTGCCCCCCCCCCCCAAACGATGCCGCTGCCGCGGTCGCTTCTGTGGAAGATATGAAAGACGATGAGCCGGCGGAAGCTTGCACCAGCGAAAACAAGCCGATGCAGCGGCCGGCGTCTAGCTCCTATAATATTGACGTCGTCGTGCCGTAGAGCCACGCACCCACGTCCATGGGTGCGTGCAACTTCCGTGGATCGAACAACGGCGAGGGAATGGCGCACGCTATCCGATTCGGTGATGGTGAAAAGACCAATGGAAACACAGACAGATGGATAAACAGATGGCAAGCGCTGCTGCTGCTGCTGCTGCCTCGAAATCAGATGGGAATTCGCTTGGAGTGTAATAGAATTTTAGTCTAGAAGACGGATACAATAGAATTGTAACAATGAATACAGAATAGGAGAACGATTTCATATTCATATTTCGAAGTGGTGGTGCGTGCCTCAGAGCGATTGAAGTTTTGTTTGATTCGATCCAAACGAGGTGAGCAGAGAAAGCTGTGAGAAGATCAGAGGACCGATGGCGTCACCGCAAGGCAGCTACCTCGACAAAACGCGAAGGGTAATGGCCCTCGCGATCTCTAGGGCGAACCGGATCGCAGCGACGGCGGCGGTACAGGTTCGCGCGAGGAAAGTCCCATACAACGTGCGGGTCGCCGAACTCTCAGCACGATACGAGGAGAGCAAGCACCCTCGGCAGAAGAGAGAGCACGCTATGGTCTCAAAGATGGACCTCGATCCGCCCCGAACAAGGCATGTTCTGGACAAGACCCACCACTCGGGACTTCCGCAAATTGTTCGAGGAATGGCATCGATGTCTCTCCCTTCCTCTCTCTCGCTGCTGGTCACCGGCCACGGGGCTTTATAAGCGTACAGATTCCGAATGTAGGCCATATAACGTCATCGAAGTAGCTGACGCGTAAAACACCTTCGAGCGATGCCTTCAAAGTCGACCGAGTGCAACTAGCAAGTAAAGTCCGCTGGCCGACTCACAGTCAATATTTAATGCCTACGCAACCCCTTCAAACCATTCTAATAGGTTCGCATGGCAATAGATGGGATGTGAGCCCACTAGAATGGTTCTACGTCGTATCGGATATAATATTGCGCCTCGTGGAACATCATCAGCGGCCATGACAACAAGATCGACCACGAATGACCGTGCCCAAACGGCAAGGCCAATGCAAGGGATACCATTCGCGTGGCGGTCTAAAGAGCGCTGAGAGATGGACTACGAGATAATATCGGAGCACAGTTCTGAAGTCTGTCCCCTTCCGCTCGTGGATATATAGGATTTCGGAGAAACCCTGTAGTTTAGTAGCTGCATCGATCCTGACCATTGGAGGAGAAATGAGTCCCACACTCATTGGCCCGCATGAGTACTAAGACTTGCGTTCATAAAGAGTTCCCCCCCACGAACAACAAAAAAAGCTTGACCTTATTCCCGTTTCCCGAACACGACAAACAACCGACCTTTACCAGATTTGTCTTCCATGCTATAATCTGTTTTCTGAATACATAGATAACTGTGTGTGTGTGTGTGGATTCTTATGAGTTCCAGCTAACGCAATACTATCTGAGCATAATAGCGATCCTTGTAGGCAACCACGCTTCGTGTGATGCTACAGACACGATTTATGCCACTTCAGCATTTCCACTTGTAAAATTTATAACAGACAATAACTGCATGAACGGCATATCGGAGCGTGTATATGATAGGGTGCGTTGTGAGCCGGCGGCATTCTGACAGATTTGCTAACCGTGGGCAGAAGTAGTCCAGCGATACGACATTCCAACGTAACATGCGTCGTCTTCATACACAACATGATTTCTAATACCTTACTCGCTAAGGAGCAAAACAAGAGAAGGGGAATAATTCTCCTTCTGATCAGTTACGTGTATTATATGCTACTTTCGGATTTCTCACCCACGAGGACTCGTTGACTCGTATCTGTTGACCTGTTCTCAAACCCTCTGTTCTTGGTGATGACCTTTGCGACCGTCTGACAAGGTCATTGATATATATATATATCTATTATAAGGTAACTTGGATATAATTAGCAATATATATATATATATATATATATATATATAAGAGAACTTGGATATAATTAGCAACTGCAAGAAACAAAAACCAATCGTCGCATCCTTCAGCATTGACTAGACAGAATGTAGAGATCGACTTCTAATAGCCTCATAATGAACGCAATTGGAAGCCGGACGAAATGAAGTGTCGGTTCCGCCCTGAGCCAATGCGGACGATTGACTAAGGCGGCCTCCCCGGTGGTCTTATACGGATTACCGGTTGAGGTCCGCTTTCTAGTCAGAAGATTTTCGAAGCTATTTTCCTGGCCCGATGAACGATACCGGCCGACTGGTGTGTTCTTATTATATATATAGAAACCCGCCGTGTCCGTGCACGTCGTAGGGCGTCCATAACGTTTAACGAAGCAAAGTTGGGAGTTTGCGGGGGGACAGCTGAGTATTGACCTTGCATTGGGGTGTTTTCGTCTTTGATGTCATCTCTCTCATTCTCTGCCGCCTTGACTCACTCTTATCGATGTATTTTTTCCCGCTGGAAAACATCAGCCTAATCGCGTGCTGTTATTTGCTGCCTCATGTGGATCGACCTTGACTCCAGGGCAGCTTTGGCCGACGCTGAGAGAAACGACGATGCCCTGCGGATGGGCGGATCTGCTTCGTTCACAAGCGTTCGCTGTTCCTTCTCGTCCCTTGGCCACTAATTGGGAATGCTGCCCCTGTCAGGGTGGAGGCGGCTACGGCCACCAGCCAGGTTTTGCCGTCCGGCTTTCTCGGAAAAAAAGTGACACCAACAGACCGGGATGATGTGGCGCCAGTCATGAGTCTGGCCCATCCCAATCGCGTTCCCCCGCGCCAAGGCTACAAGGCGACAAGCAAGTTGAACATTGGCAAAGCATACGTCGCTTCCATAATGAACGAAGACCTCGCGGGCCGCATCCCTTCACTTCCCATACGACTCCCTCCATCTCTCTCTCTCGCTCTGGGTCACCGTTCTCTGTCGCCGTTCCCTCTGTGAACGAACGTAAGATCGTAAGACGCAGAGCCTGCATCGAATGACCGCTTGTGTCGGCCCGCGCTGGCGCGCGTCTCCAATCCTGTCGGGCTGCCTATCTTTACGCGGTCGTCCTGCGTATAGCCGCCCTTCACATGTAGTTTCACGGCGCCTTTCAATGAGATGCCCCCTTTGGGCTGTCGGCTAGACATTGGAGCAGCCAGAAACGTCATCGTATCGGGAGAGAACCAGAAGGAATAGAGTGAACTGAACTCGATGGGAGAATAAAGGGGCTGCTGCTACTGCCACGGAGGGAAAGGGACGGGTAGATTGAGCAGAACATTGGGGAAGACTCCACAGAGACGCGCCGTTGCCTGGACTAGGCAGCCATGATGACTCACACACACGCACACACCTACACATAGGCCGTGCACAATGCTACGCTAAGTATGATAACTAAGGTGAAAAGAAGACTGAGGCCCAAAAGACCGAACAGCGCCGATCAAAGGAAAACCAGATGGACTTCGGCTGGCCCATAGTTATGGACACAAAGCTCCTCTAATTTTCGTGTCGCAACAAAGCTAGACAATCTGGCGCGTTAGGAAGAACGTACACACATATATATATATATATATATATATATAACTCGTGATCTGGCCAGCCTCGTGTCGATAGGTGATCATGCCATGTGAGGGAGAAAGCGCGAAATAAGGTCAGAGCGCACAATAAATGCACATTGAAGGCCTGCTAGATAAAAGGTGTTGGTCAAGATCTGACTTAGTCTCAAGGACGCCGCGCATTTAATGAGCGATAACGACAGCTCCGTAGGAGTGTCTCCGGGAGGCGGGAAGTGAACGAATTAGGATAGCGGGACGGGGGAGCTGGACTCCTTCGGCGCTAAAGTTCCTCACTTCGGAGCCGTCGCGAGGAAAGACGCTGCCAAGGAATGCCGCCAGATCTATCTGTTCTGAGTGAGTGGACTCCACTGATTAGTTTACACCCCCCGGGTTTCGGGTATGGCTTCTCCAAACCAACGAACTCCCAGGTTGGCTGGCTGCTGGTGAGAGAATGTCTAGTGACTAGAACTTTCCCATCTGACCTTGAGGGGACTATCGTGCGGGCCTCAGCGCTTGTGGGAGAACATCCACGATTTTCAGTTTTGCTCATGTATTCCGGCATCCGACGAAGTCCGAGACGGGTCCTAAGGGTCTTGTGTCGGCCTTGGCCGTCCGACCGAACTCCAAGGTCATGGGGCATCCGACGACGCAAGTGCTGGCACCCCATAAACGCGGAGGGTAAATGTCAAGACGCAGGCAGCGTTCGATATAGGCTGTTGCATGTAAATTAGGTTGGGGTCTTTAGGTCGAGCCGAGGTCAGGAAGCTAAACGGTAAACACTTGAGTGAGGAAATGTGGGATGATTCGAATCGAAGGCGACGATCGCTGTGGATACAACCGCATAATCGCACACAAACAAGCTATTCTATCCTTAACCAGAGTCGTGTTGGAAAGTCAAAATTTTTTTTAGAGACGTCCATCATGGACTCCACTGGGCTAGAGTATTTAGCACGGTAGTGTGGGACATGTACGCGTTAAAACCTTCGATATTCGTCTTGGGCTTTGACCTCGAACTTATTGTATATTAATTCAGGCCAAGGCTTGTAGGGGATTGGCTAGAGGCTGCAGCCCTGGAAGGTCTACCGTGCTTGTCTATATCCTGACCATTTACTATAAGGTTAGCCACGACCCCGAAGGCATACCGTTGGTAGTACTATAGCTGTAGAGCAGCATATTGGTAGATCATTATGACCATTGAAAAATTGCAGCTCCTTAAATAAACCAATAAAGATTTACCATTTACCATTTACCTGCTGAGCCTTCAGTCGACCCAGCTTAACTTCGTTATTTTCTTGCTTGGGCTCTATGGTTGGTTTATATACAAACATATATATATATATATCCATTGTACAATATCCAGGTATCCTGTGCTTCAAACAAAACACAAATTCGTGTCTCATCGCGACTCCACCCCACCCTCAGCAACAGTAGCGATATCAAGCAAGAAAACCGACCGGCTCCCATGAGGCATTTCTCGGAATTTGGCCGTGGGGAATTACTACGACTCATGTCAACGGGAGGAAATTCACACCGCCCCAACGCCACGGCCAAATTTAGAGTTGCAGCCTTCAAATCAAGACATCTCCCACATCCAGTCGATTTATGCAAACTCTGTCGCTAGGTGCGTAATATCAGGCATCAGACGAATGCATCCTTTACTTAAGCACACGATTCGAGATCGTCTACACCACTACCACAATAAAGTGGCGAATTGAAAATGACCAAAAATGTACATCTCTGCTGCGCGCAAATGAAAATATGTCTAGGAAGGGAATCCCACCGTAGCTCGCCTAGAAAAAACATTATATGGTGGTACATATGAGTGAGATGGCTTCAATCTTCTAGGAGATTCCTTGGTGGGTGTTGTACGTTTATTGTTGTTTAGACTAAGCAGCTTCATGTCCGGTGATCATGGTGGTGGTATCGAGTCCACCTGTTTTGTATTGAATCACCTTGAGACGCGTGAGTGAGAGATGTTTTCGCGGAACCCCAAGCAGATTGTCTGTGTGTCTTCGGTTGTCCATAGAGTGTGTTGATGGGAAGGTAAACGAGAGCGTTTCATCACAGCCTAATTATACATAATATCACCAAATCTGATAACGATGTAACCTGTCGTATGTTACAGCAACATATGTGACACACGGTGGCAGACAATAGCATCGTTAATTTTTTGCGGGTGCACTCCGGACAGCTCCATTGATGTACGATAATGGCTAACCTCAGCCGCTTCGTTGTCCTCGGAAAGAGCCAGATTCCGCAAAAAAAGCTCAAGGCCACCTTTGGATATTCGCTCAGGCGCCACAGGCTCCGTATGGACACTACAAAGGATTTCAGCAGCGGCAGCGTTACCTACACCCTCTCGTCGTCAAGGTAGACACGCCTTCATTGTTGACCCCCGAGAACGCTCGTTGTTGACATCGTTATTCTGACCCCTATATTATAGTGTCGTTGTTGTTACTGCCATGGCCATATAATCGCTACGGGTAGCAAAAACAACAAGGACAAGAACACACACACACTTAAAATGTCTTTCAGCTTTTGTCTCTCTCACTCTCTCTCTCTCTCCCTTTAGGACTATTTGCGTAGTCATGGAATCACGAACGTACGAACGAAGCTGTTGCGAACCTTTATTTTCGTAGGGAAATACTAAGCTGGAAACGCCCAATGTATTGTCTAAGTCCGCGAGTCGCCTGAAAGGACGACATTTATTCTTGAGACAACCCTACTCAGCGTATTGGACACAGTCGTTTCGCGGCTGTCCCCCATTGCTTCGTAGCATGCGCGTTCGGCTGCACATGTCGGCGAGAAATAGGTACGCGCCAGTCTCGGCGTCTAAATGACCACACGACCACGGCAAGTACGGAGCACAGTGCTAAGGGTCGTCATCTGTCCTGTCGCAAACTGACACCGGCAATTCCCCTGCATCGGGAGTTCTCCACTTGTATTTCGCCTTGGTATGATAGTATTACCACAAAGAATAAAGAGACGGTAGTTTCCCAGCTATGTGACCAATCATCCGTCGAATGGACAACATGAACAGACGGAGGTTCGCTGCGCAAGTGAATGCGATGGTGGTAGTATAATTTATAATACCACCGCATTATAAATTTGCGCTTGTCAAGTTTAACTAGCGGCAAGCACGAGCTTAGCATATGCACAACCTCTGCTGTGAGTTGATCAGAGGCAGAGCCACGCTGCGTCAAGAAACTCTTGTTCGGTGAGATCTGTCGTACTACTATGGTTGAATGAGTTGGGAATAGGGACGAATTTCAAAGAGGGGCCTATTGCGATTTTATAATAATAAGAATAATAGTAATAAAAATCATTTATTCACACCTTTGGTAGGTAATCTGTACATAATACAACGCTATTAAAATGTGCTCGAATCAATAAACGTTTTCATGAGCGCGCTAGTTCGCGAAGAGAAATATTCGGGCTGTAACGCTCCAAACGATATCGGGCGAAGGTAACTCCGCATTGCGATTTTAGAAATGATGAAATAAAACCGCGGATCTAACAAGCCCTCTCAATCCGTTGTTGCAATAAGTATTAACGAGTTACGCCGCTCTCTCGTGGGGCACCGGACGCCATGCGCGCTCATGAATTGTTTTTACAGAATCCCTGTCGATCACGCAGCAAGAGCAGGCAGAGTACATTGACGCCCATGCGGATATAGCAGCCCTATTATCATCGGCACGCTTTCACCCATCATGGTAATATGAATCAAGGGCCTTTCACAGAGGTTGGTCACTTTTAGTTATTTTGGACCTTTAAAGTCGTCCCCTAAGAGATCGTTCGATGCTGGAATGCTTTCCGATGTTTGTTCTTTTAATCTTATCTAGTCCGCTTGAAGATATATGCTGCTGGTAGGAGCCTTAATGCCGTGTTATTTTGCATTCGATAGGGATCCCCTGTGTGCCGTGGTTCAGAACAATGCGATTTGTTTTACACTAGGCATCAAGCTTAAGGAGTTGTCCGCCGTTAAGTAAACATACAAACGGGGATCACGCAGAGATACCAAAAGCGTATACGGTCACGATGGCAATGCTTGGTACATAGTTTTTCTCATATGTTTTTCACATATGTTTTTCTTCCATAGGATATTGAATGGATCCATCGCAAACAAATACAGCCTGAAGGAGAGCGAGGAGAAAGGAACAACGCTATCGGGGTCCCTTTCCAGAGTTCTGTCGAGGGATAGGCCCGAGGTGTGACAAAGGAAAAAAATGTAGCAATTTGCATATCGCGTAAGGAACCCGAGGAAAAACTCGAGTTGCTTCTCCCATAGAAGGAAATCCTCTCGTATATGGATTGTGAAACACGCTCCCGGGTCGAGACAGATTGACAAACACCCTGAAAGACAGGCACTCTACTTGGGAGCGGAGGAACGCTATGCAATGCATAGACGTTGTTGTCTAGCATATTGCACCGGCGTACAAAAGTAGCAGATGTTGTTTGAAGATTTGCCGGGTCTGGGGCAAATCGTACAAATTAAATTCGGGAGCTCAGCGCATGCAATTATTCTATGCTCAACCGTAGGCGGCTGTACCGCGGCGTCAGCCGATGTGAATATCGTGCCGATCTACACTTTCAAGCATAGACATTCGTAATGCCATGTATTTCAATAGCAGTAATTGAAGTATGGGAGCTTGGCGCCGTTTCCATCCAGCCGACACGCGCTGCTAAGACTTGGAACACAGCTGTTTGTATTTGCGTACACGGTGAAGGCAGACGCAAAAGATCTTCCTTATATATCGACTAATGTTTCAGAGCAAGTCACATCGCGATGAAGCTGCAGTCGATATTCTCAATTGGGCCAAACAAAATACACGGATAAGGCGACAACGAGCGAAGGTGAATATCGAGGTGGACTTTCAATAAGATCGCTAGCAGGTACACATCGTAATAAGTCCATGAACATGAACCAGAACGATTCTCAGCTAGATACAGGTGGAGTACTGCTCGCCAGTACCGATCGATGCCGAAGAATGAACATTGCTCGAAGTGCATCTGATTAAAGGGGCTAGTTAATCGGCTAATTATAGTATTTAGCGCAGATTTTACTTGGGACTACCGAAATGGCGATGACACCCTTCGAATAAATACTTTCTACTCATTGTTGACTCGAATGATTTTTGCGAGGATAACATTCGTAATTAATTGTGGCGGGCGGATTTAATTGACAAAAATTTGCTGAGAAAGTTGATTGAACATCTGTTCATTGGACGGCTCAGACGCGCCCCCCCCCCCCCTCCGTTACTTAATCTATATCCAGATGTATTTCCCCTTATAGAGCAATGGTATTTTGAATAATTAATTGCAAATATATTAACCAATCTTAGTAATTCTGCTTGGCTGATAGCTTGGAGAGGTCGCATAGCTGTCCGCAGCAGCGAACAATCGACTGTGTCAGACCTTGACATAAACGAGAGATACGTCGTGTTAACGGAAAATACCTGTTCACTGAGATATGCTGTGTGAGAGCGGGCAGAGAAAAATACTTATTCGTATTGCGCAGCGGAGGAAAGATTGTTCACCTGCCACCGTTGCGAAGATTTCAATTATTCTGTTATTAGATTTTGTCAGACGTCTTTATACTGTTTCATGAACAGACATGCACGAACACACGCACACACACATTGTGCCTATACAGGGCGTTCAGAAAGTTCCGCAACCCGATGGGAGACTGGGCCGAGTTTGACGCTTTCAAAGCGTCAACCTTCTCTGCAATCGTTTTTAAACGACAAGCGTATTTCCATCGTCGTATATAGTAAACTATAGTAGGTGACGTAGGGGATAATCTAACAAAAGGCGATATCGTCAGTAGGGAAGTATGTTAAACTTCAGTAACAGGATCTTGAGGAACTAAAGAAGTTCAGTCAAAGATGCCATCGTCGAAAATTTTGTTCTCGTATAAGGCTAGGTTACCTTCGAAACTGCCGAAGTTTGCTAGGTCTTCCAATGGAGTTGCGTCATTCTTCGAATAACATGCACATATACATGTATATACCTTTGTTCCCGGTGTTATGCTAAGTCCACCTGACGTATACTTCTGTCAACAACTCTAGCTGTAGACTGAAGTAGCTAAGCAGTAGACTACTGGAGCGTTCAGAACCAATCACTCAAAGATATTCGTAAACACCACAGGAATCCTCTCGTTTCGGTTGTCACCGTCTTCCAACCGCTAGCGTTACGGTTGTTGTGGGAAAAATCGAAATTTACATAGATTGCAATAACAGGCTGCATATGGCGTTCGGCGAAGCAGAAGAAAACATGAAGGGTGGGTCGAATACAATACGGCTGCGGGGCGGCGAGTTCCCGTCGAAATCGAGAAGGTCAAACGAAATGTCGGCGACAATTGAAATCGAAATACGTCCTGATGCGACAACCGAACAGGCTGCGCAGCTTTACGGAGGCATTATCAAACGGTTGAAAATGCCACAAACACCTGATCTTCAGCGACCTCCAGGCACCTATGCCCTGGCCGAGAACAGGCTTCTAGGCCCCACTGTACGCAGAGACAGACGGCGAGACAGCGGCAACTCGACATAGAAATTTCTCGTCGGATAAGAAGTCCGCTCTTCGTTCAGCTGGGTACCTCGGATGTGTGTGTGTGTGTGTGTCTAGATTGGTATTCATACAATCGATGGTATCATGCAAATAGCAGAGTATAGTGTTGTTACTCTGTAATATGCTTCTTTACTATGCGAAAAGTCTGTAGGAATTTCACTCAATAATCGAATAGCTCAGCCAAGCTGCATCGACTAATCGAGACGATTCGGCAAAATATCATATGACCAACCCTTCCCACCGCAGCTGATATAACTGAACGGATTATTTTCGGATGGCTTTGCATGTAATCGGTGAGTTTCAGTAAAACGCATCGCGGTGGTCTTTATGGTCGTTTGGTTTTGATGATACTGTCTGGATGTGCACAGAGGAAGAGAACTGAGTCAGTTGTAAGTCTCTGGCTACCGGAGGCCAGAGGCCGCAGGTTCGAGCCCCGCTGCGTGACATATATGAGAGCTTAAGCATTGTAAAATTGCAGCTCCTTTAATAAACAAATAAAGCCTTTACCTTACCTTAACTTAATCGATAGCACCCGCAGCATGTGGCAGTAACACAATCCTATGGGAGACTATAACCAGAGGTTATAACTTTGGTGATTTTGGTGGTAACTTTCAGCGCTTTCTTCTTGTTCTTCGTTCGTAAATACGGAAATATGGAAATTGTAGCATGTATATGAAAGCGATTTATTATTAATTTGCAAAAGCAGTCACAATATATTACCGCGAAGGCGTTCTTCAAAACCTTCGAACTTCTGCTGCTCCTCATAGAACCGTGTACGTATTAGCAATATTCACTAAGAGGCAGATGTCTCAGGCCGTACAAGACAAGCTATCGATTCACAGGGGACTTCTGACTACCACAGGTACTCTACTTTGAAGGCTTCACAAGTTGGTGGAACCAAGTCCGCATTGCGAACGCATTACGGAGCCTGTTATGTTGCAAACAGAGCCGAAATGTTGGCTGGAATCACGCTCGAATATCGAGAAAAAGAGCTTCAACGACAATGTGAATAGTCCACAATTTTTTAATCATAGGACCGATGCACTGATTCGCTCATCTGTCCATGGCATAATGCATTCGATGGAAGAAAATATGTTCTCATTTGATGATATGTATATGCTTGATCTAGATTTCGCGCTACAAAGGTTGATATAGGTTGGCTTTTGTGTACCAACACCCCTATATCATGCTATTCATCTATTCGTTTGAATAAAAATAATTCAATTGTATTGCACTATACTCTAACTAATCAACGCTACTCATTTATATGCTATTAGGTATGTGTCAGGCTAATAAACACCGGACAGACAGCTCGCTTTGGAAATTTGAAATTAGGCTAAAAGTCAGCGGTCCGCTCCCTACGATGGGAGCGGACCGCTCCGACTCCCATTATCTACTCTACTTTATCCGACCACACAAGCACATGATTAGATAAGACATTAACGCCTCTCCACAACCCGAGCGCCCGTGGGTCATTTTGAGACGTAATGGCCTTCAATGGAGCCCCCCCCCCTTTCAGTAATGCAACTTCCTGGTGCCGTGGCGACCACAGGCTATTTTGCTACCTCGAGTAAATCACTCAGCGATGTATCTACCAGGACACGCACTGTGCTAATAACCGGTTGCGCTTACAAATCATACACGCTGGTTGAGCGCTCGTTTAGGGACCATTGGAGATGAAGATTTTATGCTGTGAGAGGAAACTTCCTATGAAAATACGGCCAAATTAGAAGGGCGGTTCCGGCAGTAACCATTGGTTCACACGTATAGATTGCATGATATAATTAATATCGAGACGTAAATAATTAAAAATTAACCATTAGCATATATCGACGGCCGTCTGTATTAAACGAGAAGTAAAAAAAAATCGAACCGGGAACATATGTGAAAGGCGTATAGCGCCGTTTTTTTCGCTAAGCGGGCCAACGAACGGCCCATCATAAATTGTGCGTAGTGGCTGTTTGATTGCCCCAACCAGAGCGCACTTATATGTGCTCTCCTGCATTTATGATGCAGTTTACCCTCAGCCGATGATATTACACTTTCGCAAGACAGAGAAACGATGCACGCTGGCCAAGCGAGTTTAGGGTGCATTTTTCTGTGGGATGTTGCTGCTGCTGCCCAGACGGGTCTTGCTATAGATGTTGTCGTTAACGCTGCCCTGCTTTCTAGCGAGTCCATATGCGAATATTATAATCAAAAACGCAACAAGCGCGCACTAAACAAAAGGCTTAAGTTTAAATTGACCACGTGGCGTCGCCGCGAACACCCACGCCGCACCTGGCACTCTTTTCAAATAGCATGTGCCTACTAGACGATAAAATACGCGTATGTTTGAGGAATGATTGAAATTAGTGAGAGACGGCGAGAAAGAGAGACAGAGAGCTCTTCTGGTCGTCGCATACGAGGCTGAACTCACCCACGCCAAGTCCGACGATCCAACGGCCAGCACAGAGCATCCATTTGTCGACTGCTGCAGCCATCAGGATGGAGCCGATCGTGAACAGACAGGACGCGACGAGCACAGTCGGCTTACGGCCCAGCCAATCGTTGAGTTTTCCGGCGAGGATTGCGCACATCCAGGCGCCAGCGATTGTAATCGAAACAATCACTTCTTGCCATTCTGTATTCAGATCGAAGTACGTGCGCAGCTGTTCGCAAAACAAAACAGGTACAATGGTGACGATACAAGTTAGTAACAGATTATAATGCTAATAATAATTGTAGCCCTGTACAATACAGATATCAAAGATAACGGCAGTCTATCGAACGGTGCTGTGGTGTATAATAATAAATTGGTTTCATTCACGGTCTAGCATTCACCTAAGGGAAGTAATGGACCAGCTAACCTTCGCAATCTAATGATCTTCGAAGTTGCATCTGCACTTGAAGATCTGGGCGATTCTACTCAGGGAAGGTGAGACTGATGCTCGACCACGGGTTAGTTCAATATTCAGCATAGTTTTGACAACAGCTGAATATTGGAGAAACTCGCCCCCTCAGATTTCCACTTGTTTCGAGCATCTGCATTAACGATATTGGCTAATTTTAAAGAGGTCAAACCAAAATCAATACTACTAAAAATACAATTAGCAATAGTTCCTGGGGACACAGACATGGAAAAAATCACTCGGGCTGTTGACGTGGTTCTTCTCTTGCCATAATGCGTTGCCTATGACATCCCACCCCTGCAACGCTAGCAGAAATTCAGCCCGCCTGTGCAATTAAGCTCAAGTTCAAAAGCTGTACTATTCAAGATATCAACATCGCCGACTAGAACGAACGGCAGGATATTCCATTGTGTTTCCTCGGCATCACCACGCTGGCCTCATTATCGGCGCTATCATCTATTGTGCGCTTGGTTCGCTTACAGAACACTCTCAAGTTTCTGTCCCGTTTAAGGGTATACGATAGTTTATTCATTAGAAACAAGGGCACTTCAGAGCGGTTGACTTTGGAGGTGCTTACTGCTGCTGTGAGGAGCGCCTCATGGGCGTCCCTCGGACGTGGATTCGCCCTTCACTCAACTGTTCTATTAAAGTAAAGGCTGCATCGTGAGTGTGCTCATTATGCAAGGGTGGCATATAGAGCTCAATATGCAACCTCTATTGGACGGATATTCTTTCTCATTGAGTGGAGACTACACGAAAACCGCGAAAACGTCAATGTTGATAGAATACTTCGTTCATTTTTTCCGTGTCGCCAGTTCATATATATATATATATATATATATATATATATGCGGGGTGCAAAGGTACCAGCAGCAACAGGATGTTAAGCGAGTGTTTACGTGGATACGTGCATTGCGTTGCTAAGGGCGGATATGCCTGGCGAATAGGTTAGGCGAAAAAGGTCAGATGTGAGTCTTACTAGAACGACACATGGTGTTGTTCGGCCTGTCCGGCTATCTTTGCCTGCTTCTGTATGGCGGCGATGGCCGCCCGGTGGCGCTATTTAATTTATGGCTAGTATATACCGAGCGAAGGGTTTAGGCAAAATTAAGCTTACAGTAGCAGGTGGATTAAGGTGTAAGTCTGCAACGAAGAAAATCTCGATTCATATATAGCAAACCCACAATATCTTCGTAGGAAAGCACCCTTCCCTCAACCTACCTTCGGTTAGCCTGACATTAACCCTTCGCTGATTTTCCAAGCGTGCGCGGTGGTTGTAGAATGCCAGGTGATGTAGTAGATGCCAGCTGGGCGGCAATCAAGAATCGCAATGTCGCTGTTAACTAGCAAACACATACATGCATTACCACCGCCGTGTTAGACAACAGCACAAATATTCCCAAAAATATAAAGCGGTATCCAGTACCCATACGGATACACTGTAGCGTATCTTTAATGGATTGCAGTCAGCAATTTCCAGCTACGGTGATGCTCCGGACGTATTTCGAAGTATTGCCCTCCTTGGACAGCTGCACACAGTATCTTGGCAGGGAAGTTGGAGACAGGACGGCGTCCTTGAATTCGAATCACTGGTGAGTGCTTCCGATGTTATCCAGGATTCGGTCTCAGGCTGTTGCTTGGTCCATGCCGCCGCCGCCGTCTGGGGTAACAGTGGGCCTCACCGGGCGGCGGGGGCTTAAAACGCTGTTTGTCTCTATAAACTTCGCACATAGCAGTAAGACTTCTCTGTTTATCTCAACTCCATTCTCTCTGTTGAAGCCGGTCGGCTCGGCAGCTATTTGCCGAGCGTGTGTCTGAATGTGGTACTGTGACCGGGTCGGCCTATTCGATGGAGAATTAAGCCCCATTTCACTATCGTGGCCAACTCGTAATTCCACTCGGACTCGCGTTTCCATTGAGCCAGCACCGAGGGCAGTGCTCCCGGGGGATTGTCAATTGACGATTCTCTAGTTGTATCATACAACATGCCACAGCGCGTTCATGACAGATGACGAAGGATCATTGAAGTCGCAGAGCCGACGAGATTAGATCGTCCGAAGGAGAAAATATTTACTCGATAAGATGTTCGACAGCGGAATAATCATTCTGACATGAACACCTTATGCAAGCTTGCCTGATTGATTCATGCTACAATTCATAACGTCGCAGACGACAAAGCCTAGAGAGTTTAAAACGTTACAACATTGGCAACATGACACACACATTATAGAAGTTCATAGGTCGTGAGGTCCCATTTTGTAAGAGGTCTATCGACGAACTGTCGGTCAAGTTGTGGGGAGAAAGCCGATCTAGTCTCTAGGTCCTCCGAAGGGTTTGCCCTTGAGCGAACGCGCGTCCTCCAGAACATACAGTCACTCGATCACTGTTACGTGTTAATCGTGTCTCGCAATCGTTTCCACGAAACAGCGGACTACTTATTCAGACCGAGGCGTAATTAGAGTCTACGTGCACAGATTAATGCAGTGGCAGCTTGCGTAACCATCGCGCTTGTCTCCCCTCGAAGGCAATACCGTAACACTGTTGCAGATTAAGCATAGTCCGACTATGGCCGTCCCTGACCGATACAGCCATCGTCACTCGCCGGACGAAGTGGCCGGCCGACTCGAACACTTATGGGGTAACATTGTAATATTTTACCGGACCCTCCTGGCGTATTCACTACTTGAATAATAAATCATTAGCTCAACAACACGCTAGGGGATCCTCCGACCTTATGGGCAAAGTGTGTAAAGACGTTCTTATGTATTTCTCAGCGAACAGAACATTGTCAGAGGTTTAGTTTCATCTCGGGCGACGGACGGGTGGAAGGCGGTGCTAACAAGATAACAATACTAATAGTAAATTGTTGGTTTGCCCAAGGCTACATTTTCCTTACCTGTAGCAGTGCTCCGGATACGACTCCAGTATCGTAGCCAAACAGGAACCCTCCAATGGCCGACAGCAATGCGGCCACATAAAGGTAGCCCGTTGTTTGGCCAGCCTCGTCACCTGGAAGCAATGGACTCGTCTCTGAGTGTTGGCGGCTCGTTTTTTTCGACATGCTTACACGATGGATTTATTCCTTCCGGAGTTTGGCTCTACGTATCATGCACAAATTATTCCTTTGAGCTCGATTCGACATAAACTCAGCATTAGTCCACCAACTCACACACACAGACACACACGGCACTTCACTGACGTTTTGTTCATGAGCATTTATTTGTACTATCACTCTGGCTTGCCATGATCAGTGACGATGTTAACACTAGAAATTCTCAATGTGAGCGCAAGACGGAGCGGGGCTATGCGCGATGAACTGCTGTGGTTTCCTTCTCAAGGCATTCTGCTCGTGTCAATTGGCCAAACGTTGCTCTAAACGCGCGTACCGGCCGTGTTCGAGAACTTTGTTGCGTTTTGGTTGCTAACAGCGGCAGATTCTCGCTCTCCGCTTGTCAAATCAATGTCTGCCTTACAGTGTTCCCAATGGCATGTTTCGTACACGATTTGTGGCACGGATTGTTGCTTCTTATTCTTCTTCTCTGTGTGCACTTCAACGCACGCTTATGTCTGTACGTGTGCTTGGTGCACGCAAACAAATGATGTCACTTTATAGCTATTCAGAGAATAGTTCAAGGAAATGAGAGAGAGAGAGAGAAATATGAGGTGGTCCACCATTTATTTCCAAACGGTCACTGAATTGAAAAATACCCCGCACTGGCACGCCCCGTTGAACCATCGAATTCTTGCAGTGGCGCTCTGCGAGTGTGCTCAAAGTGACCGCATCCAGGAGCTACCTAACTAACTATAGCAGTCACACGGACGGATGGCAGTGTTTAGCTCCCACGACGGTGTTCAAGGCGCCAGTAGTTGGTGTCGGCTCGCTCGGGTTGAAATGAGTAAGGGACACCATTGATGGCTATCCTCGTTGGCATCTTTGCCTCACATCGGATTAGAGAAATGTAACTATTCTGTCATTATCCATATATTATGTGTTGCGTGGAGAACGCGCAAAGGTGGCAGCGCACGGCCCTTTCAGCTGCACCGAGTCCCTTTGAACTCGAATGGAATCGTTTCGATGACACCAGTCCAAGGTTCTGCTATCTGCGCAACAGCGGCTCGTACGAATGCAAGCGAATCGAATTCGTCCATCAACAGGAAAAACTCCTTTTGTTTTTATTCCCGCACGAAATTCGTAAGGCCAACGTTTCCCTAAGGCTCAAATGACAGGGAAGAGATCAGTGGTTCAGGCTCTCTGCTGTGAAAAAGCCGAAGGAAACAAGAAAAAGTTACATTTCCCTCTCTCTCTCTCTCTCTATTTCGAGTGTATTCGTCCGTTCGCAAATCTACATAGCGTGATGATACTCTGTCGCTGTCTGCCTCCTAAGCGCTTCCATCTTCGTCATTTGCATATGCATAACAAGCACCGGAAAAATACCGCCGCACCCGACACGAGAGCCGAGTCAACGTTCACGTGCCATTTTTCGATTCGTCATTGTGCAAGAACCAAAAAAATCAATAGCGTAACTACTCTCGAACGAGGAACACAAACAAACACATCATCGGGCGCGTTTGCGCGACAACTAGAGAGAGGCTGCATATGGGGGTGGAATCATCGCAGTGTACAGATTGCCACTCAGGCAGTATATATATATGTATCGTACAGAAGGTAAAATAAGGTACTTGTGTTCCACCAACATGAGCTGGAAGCTAGCTGTCCGTGTTGCGCATCCTGTTTCAATCGCTTTGGAAAAGTACGCAAACGCTGCCATAGCCGTCAATGTCAACACTCTCGTAGGCTCATGGCCGCTGTCTGCATTGTTGTCAAAAGTTGTGCCGGGCTCGCAACTGCTTG
Organism: Stratiolaelaps scimitus; assembly: GCA_019614645.1. Classification (NCBI taxonomy): domain Eukaryota; kingdom Metazoa; phylum Arthropoda; class Arachnida; order Mesostigmata; family Laelapidae; genus Stratiolaelaps; species Stratiolaelaps scimitus. The sequence continues at coordinate 4,627,654 of JABWDB010000014.1, read as the reverse complement.
GCCGGAAGGCCAAAAGGCAGCTGCAGATTCGAGCGGTTTCCCCGCGGAAACAGCCGCGAAAGGCTGAGCCACACGAGCTGTGACAAGGAATCAAATATCCGAGAGAGGGAAAAATAGAGGAGACGAGAAGCATTGTACAATGCCACAGAATAGAATAGATGTCGATTGGCAGTGGCGGAACGACGGAGGCAACCGCAGCGGGAGAAGTTGCAGCAAGAGAGCGCCGAAAAAATGGTAACCACCAACAGCCGCGCGACGGAGTCCACGCGGTCAATTCGATTCACTGCCACAACTGCAGCCACTGTCTGCGCTGCTGCTACTGCTGCGGCGGAGCATGCCGGCAGAATGTCACTGATACTCCAATAGAAGTGTTTCCTAGATTTCGACGGCCGCCAACCGTCCGCTAGCGTTTAACTGAGCCAGTGATTTCGCGGGCAGGGAAGATGAGAGAGGCGCCCTACGGTAAATGGATACCTTTGTGAGAGTGCTACGTAAATCGTAAAGCGACTAGGCTGTGTTGAAATGGCGGCGGTCGCGCTAGCCCTGATGAAGACACTAATTTGCACCTGAAAAATAGCCTGATTGGGTATTTTTCTCGCACTCAATTGGACTTAGAGATTAATCGGTTCAGATATTGTATCATATGGCTATATCATCCACACGCCCACATTGCTTCGAGGCGTGCCACGCCTAATCAGAACAAAATCTACTTTGCATCGACGTGAATAGCATTGACACAGAGAGAAATTTTACAAAACGGCACAATTGCTCGAATGGTGGTGGTGGACACGTGAATATGGCAACAGCTAGAATTAAATATCGACTCCAGGACACCACCGTATGAGCTAAACGAGAAATCGATAGATCGATCTGCATAGACTTCTGTTATATTACTTCTATTATTATTGTCAAGTATGTGTATGTATGTAAAGTAGTATGTCCCGCGTTGATACACTCATTTTTTTCCCTGTCTCGGTGCGACTGAAGTTCCAAACGAGGAAAACAACATCTTCATCATATGACGACCATTGTATTCAGTGATGATTCCATGACCAAAAATCGAACCATGATTAGGAATATGTTCGCAGGGGTCCACCTTGCGAGGCAATGAATCAAGCCCCCCAGCTAGCAGGGGGGCTATGTGCGAATCGTCGGAACGTAGAGTTTGGTTGTCCCTGCGCGGGTGTGTTTAAATCACCTGAGTTGTCCAGCAGATAGAGAAAGCTGACTGCTCAGAAGTCGCGAAGGCTGCAGTTGTGTCTCTCTCATGTGTTGTCATTGTAAGCGAACGGTCCCATGTTACATAACGGGACAAGCTGTTCACCTCGATGGCTGACAGCGGTAGAGCGACGTCATGTTTCAGCCTCGCGTCATCGTGGAATCAAAAAATGACTCCATAATCAGCTTAAGTAGCTCGGACCCTCAGTGCTAGGCGAAGTCTTCCTCACTGTGCGAATAGCAGCACCCTGTACAAACTGACCCGCCTGTGACCTGAACCGGCATCGCATTCGGGCCTTTCAGCGTATAAGGCCACACGATATGTGACGTTGCAAATTTCGTTCGCAAGTTGTAAACAATCCGAAAAACCTAGTTAACCATGACTAACGCCGGTGGGCAATATGACGATGCGTATAACTCGATAATTAATATTAGAATCATCACAATAGATGATTAAATGCACTTCCTGTCAAATTTATGCCAATTGTGAATGCTGGCGAAGAACGCGTTACAGACTAATACTGTGGACAGATGCTTGTTCGAATCGTTTTGCTCATAGACGCTTGTATTCCGCCCCACGTTCGCATAACGAACGCACAGGACGCACACCAAATGGGAATGCCTGTAAGATTACACCAAAATCCAGTCTCTAGCTCATTACAATAATTTAATACACATTGATTCGTTCCAATACGCCAGCAGCAACTAACGAACGCACAATAGGTTTGCCACCTACGATGCACTATTAACGGGTCAGCTCGATTGAGTTCTGGTCAGCGTAAGTATATTGCAAAATCATCAAATTGTTCTTAATTGCAATCGTGTGTCTGTTGATCGACAGAGATTTTACACAGCGGGTAATACGGTGTGCCTTTTCTAAATATACATATGGAATGATTACATAATCGGTTTTTGCTAATCGATTGCAAACATGGTTAAGGTTTGGGGAACATTGGGGAAATTTAAAAAAAATTGCTCTATACGAATTTTGAAATTTTTCGATTGGCGTTTTGATGACATTTCTCATAAATAGCCAGAGCATCCTATTGAGAGGCAAACATTAGCGCAGGGCGAGATGAAAGTCAGCGTTATCACATGCATACGTTGGTATTAATTTCTCTAATATCGTTACTCGTATTTAGCAGGTATATATGTTTATGTCCACCACTCGGAACTCGAACCTGCTTTGGTATGTCCTACCACAACTAGTCTCATTATAACCGTCACGATGAGTACGCATCGGGAGGATAGTCGTTAAATATAGACAAAGTACAAAACACCAGCTAAAATTTCTCGAAAAATACCCATTTTAACGACGACGGTGTTAGAGGCTATTTTTTTTTGCTCAGAAGGCGGCATAGAAGGCGTCCATCAAATGAAAAGGATTTCGAGTCCTTTACATGAAGCGAATTAAAGCAGGCGGTGCCGAGATCTCGAAAGCGGTAATATTTATATCACACAGTCCGACATCACCTGCCGACGCGGTGTGCGCTTGCCCACCAATGATGTCTCACATTTTGCTCAACAGAGTCAACGTCATAGAGATTAGTCAGAATAGAAAAATGACTCACCCTATACGCTTATTAATAAGCTTCACAGCGCGATTAATAATAGAGATTGACTTGTGCTGTCTTTGTATTCGCTAACAGTAAAATCTTCAAAACGGAGGTATTGCCACACTGATGTGGATTTTATACTCCGTCGTTGACATATACTGCTTCTGGCAGTCAGGTGCTTGAGCAAGTGCTGAATTGGCTTTCGTCAAAGCAAAACGCTCGAAGGGTGAAACAGGCAGGTCGAGTATGTAAGAAATCAATCTTCCGGGGGATTACCCACAGCCAATGTCGTAGTATGATAGCTAATTAGCAGTATCGTGATTAGTCAACTGGATGAGACTGTTATCATTGTGCATGTCTGTTTAGTATGTTGTATGTTGACTCGATCGCGGATATTCACTGTTTACCAACAAGAAAAAACACTCCTCCTCATCGCTGTTTTTGCCTTTCATTGAGACGAAATTGACGAATTGTGCTATACGCGTATAGATGCCAAGCAGGTATTGTGTAGTATCTGAAATCCAACGTCTCTTTGCAGCGATACTGAATTATATTCAATACTCAATACGCAGCTGTTCACTGTAGCCTACACTGGATATCATTCATATCCATTATTCAGGCCGCTCTATCTCCTTCTCCGTATAACCCTATGGTAGTTAGCAACGTCCAGCGTCCTAGAGATGACAGAACGCCGACTCGAGATAGAATTAACCGAATGTGGCCGTGCCATGTAAGCTGCTGGTCCGCAGTGGACGTAGATGCTCTCCGGGGGGAAGGGCCAGACCTGCTAGGGGCAGACCTGCAGCGATATGGTAGTAGTTAAAGCCGCCGGGGATCTCATAAAATTTCGCTCAACTCTCTCTCTCTCCTCTCACTCTAAGAACAATAACCGAAATCAGTCTAATAGTAAATGCCGAACGATTGCCAGCATGCTTCCACCACAAGAACGTCGACTAGACAGACAAGTAGCATATTGGTTGCAGACAATAATTTAACACGTGCCTGGTTTACGACCCCTGCAAGGGATATACACACGCTCGTATACACCATCACTCTCAATCATACTTCCGCCCGTCACTCAGGTAGCCATCACGCGGATAGCCGCAGCATCCAAAACACACTCCAGAATACAGCCGACACGCTGGTCTGGCCAGATATCCTAGTAACGATTGGTTGCAACATGATGTCGTGGAAGAGAGAGATTTTCTTCCGCTCTCGTTCAAGAGGTTCTGGGTGTGAAACGTACACAATCCCCCTGATTGAGACTGCTCTGCACCGCGTTATCGCAGCTGTGACCTAGGCGGGCCATGATTACCACCATATTATACTGTTTAAGTGACGCGGGCGATTGTAACTCCAAATAACCACTCACAGGAGAAACATCGCCACGGAGGTAGGTCAGCGCTGCTGCTGGTGATGCTGCTGTTATCGCGTCATTTACGCTACACAGGGGAGCATTAGAGGGCGAGGAAGTAGAGAGAGAAAAATTATCATAGAATCATACGCGGCGTCATCAATTACGGTGTCCCGGATACCTCGAAATTAGTTCGAATTCTATTGATTTTCACTAATTTCGGGAGAGGTCTGACACCCCGTATCGACACTTTAGAAAATAGCTATTAGCGAACAACTTCTCGGTAGGCTTCTCGTCCCGTCAACGGCTTTGTCGAGTGTGAATAAGTTCAACTGGAGTTTGTCAGGCAGAGTTCAATGGGGGTGTTAAGCTTCAGTTCCTGCTTTGGCACTTCTATGAAACTTCGTCAATTTTTACTCGTGCAGCTTGATCTAACAAATCTCAGGCGTCACGATCGAGTGACCATTGGGGGGTGGACCATTGCGCTGAGAGGTTTCGGCGATGTCATTCAAAATTGCCTTATCCAATCGGGCCACTTCTTCCAAGCTAGAAATCCCGAAGTGGACCACCAGTGAATGACTATGCGGCATCTGCAAGGTTAAGTGAATATGGTGCTATCTGTGTAAATTTGACAGAAACTAGCATCGAGATGTGTATTCTATTGACGCGATGAAAACATGAAAACACGAATAGTTCCGGGTGTGATTGTACCATGCGGTAGCTTCAAAATCATTGTTGCCATGATTGTCTACACGAATCACACTCGGCTAATGAGCATTTCACGTCTCTCTGTTATGTGAATAATATAGAATGTAAGAGGTCCATTAATGGACATGTATGTCCTAAGGGCGCTTTTTTGTTTTGCCTTTGAAGTGAGCTGCATAATCTGTGAGAAGTGGTCTGAGTGGCCGCCCTCGCCCATAACCGCTACTCCCTGGCAAGAAGCATCTAGACAATAACAGGGCTAACAGCTGATGCCAGCTATTCTCGTAGTGTTCATGTGGCACAGACATATTGTTATGTCTGCTGTCGTCTGACGGCAGCTGTTTGTATAGTTCAGGTCGCTGAACAGCACATCAGAGCTGCTGGCCGGCCGGCCGTCTCGCCAAGACCGAAGTAGAATATTCTGCGTACGTGGTGAACGGCCGTGGAATCGGATGTCATTGTTTCGTCACAAGTGACATACAACATAGCTAAAAGCCTGTCACAAAATATACACTTCGTTCAGAATCTACGAGTCAAGCTTGACGATACACATCCTTTCAAACTGGACAGACAGACCCTAAGATGACAGTTGCTATATTATTTCGCATTACGTCACGCTGTTTTCAGCTCCCTTTAAGGGTGTCATCATCGAGTCACACAGCCTAGAAGCCTAGACTAGGCAGTTGACACGCAAGCTTCCCAATAGAAACTGAGATGAATAATGGGCATACTTTGAGGAAAGCAGTGTCGCGAAAAGATAGACACAAAATGGTGCGAAATTACAAATTCCCTCCTTCGTTGGCCATAGAAGCGCTTGATTTCGATGGACCACCACAAGACATTTCCGCACACATGGCCCGGATTGCCCGGAGAGATGCCCGGATGTGTATGTCTATATTTTCGAGTCAACATAAGCGAAGATTTGAATTAAAACAGAAAATCATCAGCATGTATATAATTTGAGGCGATTTTGCCTGTCGGTGAAACGGGCAACAAAAAGACCACACGCAAGATTTAGTTCGTCAGACTTAACAAATCTATCAAGGGTAATTATCAAGTTACTGTGTACTTCGTCGGGTCGTCGAGTCGTGAGGGAAATCCGCTCGTTACACAAGCTCTCATTACTCACTTGTTATCGCGCGGCGATATTTACATATTACCCTGTATTCGCGATCAACGTCTCGGTGGAATCAATTGAGCATTTCATTTGCAGAAAATACATCGTGTGGCAAACCTTGCTTTGATACCTGTACTAACAACAAGTCAAAATGATTTCTACGTTCTGTCAGCTAACATTACCAGTGATATTATACATTTCGCGTGACTATACCATCTCTTGTATCTTTATCATCTGCTTGTCCACGTATGTACCCAACGGGCGGCCGAGGGCAACGACCTACAGACGCTGTGTTATAGGTATTCCCAAACGGAAACACTCCCAAACAACAGCCCTCGAACCAGCTGGGTCGGCCGGTTACCGTCAGTGAGCAGAGAAACTCGCTGACGGCCAGAAAATGCGATGGAGTATTTCACAGCATCAAGGCCGCTCACGTGGCCTGTAAGGATAACCCGCCCATCGGGCGATACGGCAACATCGTCCTGCCGGTAGCGGCGATCCAATTAATGACCATTGGCCGGTTGTCTTTATGGGAAACGTCCCACAACAGACCACACACGCTCACAGAGACGTAACATTACCACCTGAGCGGGGGCACACACGTCAGTGGTAAACAAGTGGGTGACGGACGCTCCAACTCGAAAGACCTTTGATATTTGGACGTCTCATTGGAACGACGTGGTTCGTCGCAACGTGGGAGTGCCCTGGGAGCGAGCGCACAGAATTAATGGAACAGCTCAGCCTAACCGCCTTCATCAACGCTCGGGGTGCATATAATCTATCAACTGTGTGCGGGCCACTGCGACGTCTGCGCGAACAAAAAGGCGCGAATGACAAATAAAAAAGTGCATGCATAGAAACATAGAATGTTCGTGTGGGTTGATTGGTTAACGCAGCGTCGTGGCCTCTTTTGCCCTCATTTAGCATTATAGAAGCCGCTTACTAACAGGCACTCATACGTACTGATACGAGAGCTACATTGCAAATGATCCAGTCTGTGATAGCGAGTCACAAGGCAGTTACGCCGCGTTGCAGTTTCCTTGCGACGCCAAATGTCTAAAACGCCCACAGCGAGGGTAGAGTAGTTGTGCTAACTTTGGAATCGCGCCGATCTCCACAGCGATTGTGCATCGCACTGGGTACATCCACTGGCGTCAAATACATATATGGGGCAAGGCATCTATCTACCTATTTATCAGGTTCGAGCATGTGCGCCATCATGACATAGGAAGTAACGTAATGGGTAGAACTCTGAACTAATTAGTGGGGCACGGGAAATTTCTAATAATGAACGCTGATAACGTGGACACGAACATTAATGCTCACTGCTTGCTCCATGCGGAATAAGCCTATGCACGTGTCAGCGTGTAGAGACAATATGAAAGACAACAGTGGAGGAGTGCGATACGAATTATAAACACCGAATCAACCAAACACGAAATTGTATAATATTCCCGAGGGCAAATGTCAAGGAGAGTGCCCGATGTCATTGGTCCGCAACAACTGTTCAAGCTCACAAAACACCCAAACCGAACAAACCATCTCAATTGTGTTAGATATTTCTACGAAAGTGCGCAGGTTCCATTGCTGGCTATGACGAGCCAAGCTAGCGAGAGTCGCTGTCGACTGCCTCCGACACGAGCAGCAGCACCCGGTACGTATCGGCCAGTCCACCTGAAATCGATCGGGAGACCTCACTGCTGCATACACAGGTGAGCCATAGACGCAACTCGTTTCGCTGGATAACCACCGGCGACTTGTTCTGCGCATAGATTTACGTGCGGCGGCGGCGGCCAGCGACGAGCGTACTGTTTTGACAGCTAATGACGCAGGCTGTGAAATCTGCTGCGGGGAGAGGAGGAGGAGGAGGCCGCGATGTTTGATAGACTTCGTTAAAGTCTTCGGCGGCCTCCCTCTCGTTCGGGCATCGCTGGATGACGTTCGCTTCGAATAGCAGCGATGCTTTGGAATTATGCCAAATAGCTGAACGTGCTCTCTGTTTGTGTTGTCGAAACAAACAGCTACTAATAAAAAGCTGACGTATGGGAAGTATACATGTCGATATGTTTTTCGACCGTTTCAAGCTATCTGGCTGATGTGCGTTTTGATTACATTTTGCACTCAATGGATTAAACTTTCGCGTTGGGGACACTTGCTTGCGTTGCCATGTTGGGTACAATTATGTAACATGTTGTGGATCACGTTGTCAATTCGATTGTGGTATAGATAGATGTGTGTAGCAGACTCAAGCGCAACCCAAGTACTACACATCTATATATATATATATATATATTCTGCGAAACTAATTGCTGTATATATTAAGACACATAATAATTTGTGTTATTCATAAATCGTAATATATGTGTCTATCCTTCTTCTTATACATTAAAATATATAATTGTTTTATGTGCACGTGCGTCACAGCAAGCCAAGCGAATATATATATGTATATATATATATATATAGAGTCGTTTTGTGCTCTGTTCCGAAATTCGAAGGTGCTAGCCAATATATGGGTTAACCGAGCGATCATAGAGTGGTGGGTGTCAACTCGTTGTCGGCGAAAGTATTGACAAAGCGCAGACTCAACTCATCGGGTCAGCTCGAGGCGGCCGCGGTGGTTGATTCGAGAGAGCTGATTTGCATCAGAATTGTCATTCGAAGTAATCTGCGTAACAATGGCACAACAAGCAATGCAAATTGTTGTAATTAGAATATTATGTTATAGTATAATTACGCTCTGTTGTATGCACTTACCTACCCATATGTAGGTAAGTGGACAATGCTGAACGAGTACCAAGACGAGACGACGTGGTTTACTGCGGCCCGTCGCGTCCGTGCGAATAACGACTGAGCTATATTGCGAAATTCTGACAGATATTCGTAATTTTGAACGTTTTTGTAATAGTTTCTATTTGATGGCTAACTTTGTCCTCGATTGTTTTTGCCGAGGTGCTTATTAATTACTTATTCAAATTAGCTGGGTGATCAAACTGATGCTTATTAGAGTTGAACGCCAACGCACTCTTCGGTAGATAGTGCATCCCAATGCATGGACGTATGTGAGAGATGCGCATTGAGCGTAACAAATTTGTAGAGTTTCGCGTCGAACGGCGCAAATTAAAATCACCGCCTGTTCTGGGGTTCCACTATAACTATCTAGTGCGAGAAAGTAGGTGGTGGTGCACACATGTTGTATACGTTGTTGGCGACGATACGTGCGATGTTCCTCGTTGTCTGATGATGGAGAAATTATGCTCGAAGTTCTGTCCGAAATGTCGGACTCGGGCGGATACAAATTTCAACCGAGTTCTCCATTCGAAATGCATGTCTATTGGCATCGTTCCGTGACATATGTATACTCAATGCAAAACAAATTCACACCGTTTCCGTCGCGTGGCTGGGCCCGAACCTAATGGTCTCTTCGGCGAAGGCCAACCACCTCGGTAATCGATGGCTATCACCAGTCGAGCGTGTGTTTCGTGCGAGTTGTGTCAATGTTAGCTATACAATATGATGGAGCAGGCGCCACCCGTTGTTGGCAGACGACGAGGCGACGCAAAGTACTGCCCAAAAGCAGTAGCAGACAGTAAGCTGTATTGTAAACGTTGCATAATTGGCAGCAGGTTCAAATCCTGCCGTGGTCTCAGAAAGGTGTGGATTTCTCTCGTGGAAGCACCGGCCATCGAATTCGAAGAAGTTGACGAATTTTCACCTTAAAAGAACTTGTGGAGGAAAGTGTACGCCCGTGCGACGAGCCGATAATTAATGGCAATCATGGATCGCATCGTACAACGGACACGCTAAACATAGAGCTACGTATTGAAAGCGATATCTGGAAATCATTGGGCGACAGGTAGAACGCAGCGGGTAGAATAGTTGTATCATATAAGGCGCTACTGCCCCGGGCGAACACCTCAGATGTGAGGCCAGGTGTCCATGACGGGTTCTCCCCACAACCTCAAAAAAAAAATCATATAAGACGCTAGTGCGCCTTCACTGATTCGCGGCGAAACAAACAGAAAAAACAACGATGCGAAGCATAGACTGATTTAACTAAAACCTTGCTCTTATTATTCATTGTTAACGTGTTAACTAAATAAGGTCATTCACATCGAAACAGGGACAGCCAAGATCGGTTGGGTAGGGGTAATTTTTCCTCAAGCATGCTTCAATACCTTCATCAATCATCGCGTGTCAACGATTAATCCATCATCAGTCACATGCTAACTGCGAATCGTCTATGCGCAGGCGTACACGTTGAGCCTGCCACATGATCATTTTTGAAATTATGGGAAAATTGCCCTTTTTTTCATCCAACACGCCGCGATAACAAGAAAGCTATTACGTCCTCTTCTATTTTACAATATCATCTGCAATTCTATTTGGACAAGCCGACAAGCGTCTGCCCACAATTGTCGCTTATGCTCGACAAAAGGATGGCTTTTGTTGGTCACGACAATTCGTCCGCGTTTTATGCCGAATGTGTGTGTGCGTGTGTCTGTGTATATATATGGCCGAATCGAAGGCAGCTGTTATACTTGTGTTATACATTCGTGATTGACAACTTCGAGAGCAAGTGTCTCCTATTGTCAGCATTGATGATCTCGGCATTGTCATCGTCGTCATGACCATGATAATCAAGTGCCGGTAAAAGGAAGCAGCGGAAAAACTAGTGATCAACTCACAGGTGAGAGATTGCTTTCATTGTCTGCCTACCCGCACGACTGCATCAGGCGGACGTTCGCTGACCCGTTGCTATCGCGACCCCCGTCTGGTCCGCTCGATTACGGAGTGCGCTCTCATATGGGCCTATTTCGAAGGCCGAAGGCTCGAACTCTATAGTTTTCGAAAGTCGAAAGGGTCACGACGCTCGATGATATAACTAGTTAGGTAAGCTGACAGGCTGGGTAATGATTCGCGGTGTGTGTGTGTGTGGGTCCTATTGATTGTTCGCGTATCGACCGACGATGACCTAATGATTCGTAAGCGAGTCCTTTGCCAGCCCTCCAAATGCTTCTGTATAGGCTCAGCCTTGCAGGTGTCACTGTCAGGGCGATGTTATGAGCGAGGGCTCTGTAGCATTGTACCCAGTCTGTTGTGAAGTATATATATATATATATAATATATATGTGTGTAAGTGTATGTATGTGTGCCACGTATTTGAGTGACAAACGCCAGCGGATTTGCTCGGAGCACGCGACCTTCCGACATGAGAACAACATGGGACGCCTTGAGTTACTATTAGCGACAACTCCGCATAGTAGATAGCCAATTGGGAGGATGACAGTTAGCGCACGCAAAGAAATAATTTTCAACCAAAATAACTCAACAGAACATAACTTTAAGGATTTTACTATTTATATTGTAAAAATTTAGTTTTTTTTTAAGTTTTTTGTGGCAAACAAATATTGTTCAGAATCTAGCTAAACGTAAATATGATGAATTGTGACGCTTGTTAATAACATTCAAAGCGCGATCAGAACATCACACTGCAGATCTCGCTTCGAGTCTGCCTCCGAGGCGACAGATGGCTACGGTGTTATGTTTGTTTTATTTCGTTTTCAGATTATAATGTTGCTGGCCCTTGTGCATGAGAAATGCAGCGAGTATAAACCAGTGCGGCAAATGTCACTGTGTTCAGAAAAAACGTGTCATCGTCTCCTGTCGACGTCATAAAGGTGCAGTAACCCACCACCGATAAAGTGCGACGTACTATTAATTAGCCATTTTTGTTCACATATATCTGCTCAACCTCGGCCGCCGCGCCACCCCCTATCATTACAGCATAATTTTGATATAATATTAAAAGTATAAGACTCTCCTCTCAGAAATATGGCGTTAGTCAACGGTGATGGATCGTACGCGTGCGGTGTGCAATTTGGCACTTGGTCAATGTACATTCTTAACCGGTTAAATAAAATACTGTTCTGTTAGCAGGGTAAGTTCTGCGTGTTGGTGGGTAGATCCTAGAGTGAGATACCAGTACGTTTGTGCCAATGGTTAGCCGCAAAAATTGGTGAAGAAATTCTTCTATTATATATATATATTTATAAAGTTAAAAAATTACTATATTCCCAAGCAGTGTTGCATCGCGATTCCTTATTTTATAACTTATGAACGAAATATCATTCAAGCTCAAAGACACTCGCTCCGGGGACCCGCATCGACGAAGAACGGGCACAGCATAAGAATAAGCGGATAATGATGCCGCACACTACAAAATGAGACTTTTGCTGTTTGCCTCTCGAGGTCACCGCGCAGGGGCTATTAGTATCGAAAAATCAGAACTTCATCATTAATGGTATAGAATCATCCTGTCACTCGCTGATGACTTGTATCTAGCTTGGCGGCGGAACAATCAGCGCTGCTCTCATCCTGCGGTTATGCATACCTCGGCTGGAGTCGGCCACCATTACAACCGAGAAAAACAACGCCGATCACAGAGGTACCTGTACATCTCGCCGGAGCGCTGTCTTGATTTTTTTCTTTTTCGTCGTTCGTGGAACACGGCATCCATCCACTCTTTATTGACGTTGCGTACGAGTGGAAAGTTCCTCCTGGACGAAGTGCTGACCACAGTTCGACGTGTGTTCATGGCTGCGTTGACGCCGCAACGAGCGCTGTGTTCATTGACCTTGGGACAGTTTGGCTTTAGTCTTCTGTTCGCTAGCCCGGTTACCGTATCGTCATGGATGGCCAGGCGTGAATATTGAAAGAATATGTGTTGACTCGATGTTTTTCCAAGATATTACATTTATTCCTAGTGTTTGTTCACCACTAGGGTCCGTACGTATCTTTATGGTGGAACAAATGATGGTGATACATAGAAATGTATTTAGATTTTATCCCACTTATGGCAATACGATATAACATGTTTGAGAAGAAGTTCAAGGTATATTCGAAAATTGCATGCATGATTGGAGCGGTGGAAAACCTAAACCGATTTAGTATGGATATATTAATAATTCTTATCTGTTTAATTGATTCGAAGCGAATGAGAATGTTCTCTATCTTCATCGTTATAGCTGGCACTGGTATCAAACTTCGGGCACAGCTGGAGGTGAGGAATCACACCGGGTATCATACGATCACCAATCGACGCCTATGCATACTGATCATACAATCAGGTTCGAGACTTTCCGATATCGGTGCAAAAAGCAGCCGAGCTTAAATCTCACGAATCACTACATAGACTTTTTATAAACAGTCGGATAATACAACAGCTCTATCTGCTGCCAGTTCGCCATACGTATATGTTAATCAGAATAACCTGCCAGTTGAACCTTACTAACGGGGAGTGCACCAAAGATATTTACTATTTACACTTAAGAGCATCGGCTTCCACAGTTCTTGGCCACAGACAAATTGCCACCTCTCGTCCAGGTGGATCCCCTGACGTTACAACTCCTCTTTTCAACGTCAATCGGCCACCACCACCACCAGAGCCGTCAGGTCACGCATGTTTGCGTGTCCGACGAATGTCACAGTTCTCTCTGTGTGTGTATATCTGTTTGTCTGTGTGTGTTTCTGTCTGTGTGAGCGACTCCGGTGCATGCGTAGTTACGTTTATCCGGCACAATCGAACCCAGCCACAATAATTATCGCCTCGGTGAGCGGGCAGTATGCACACCCTCTAGTGTAACTTATATACTCAGATATATGGTATTCCGTCGTCGACCAGCCACGTTGAGAGCATAGCCAACCCGTTGTTGGTCCGTACGACTTCAACGAAGGCCAATTTCAACAACGGCCATCGTATTTATACGTACATGACTATCTAGTCAGCTGAATAGCTCCCCAAGGGGCTACAAGAGGAGGTAGTAAGTTCTTGATGGTGTTGTGGGGATCGATCGTGGCGCTGGGAAACAGTGTGCGAAACGCCTTTTGTTTGAATTTGGGTTCGGTTTAGAACAAAGAGCAAAGGGGATCAATTGTGAAGACGACACCGCTCGTTTCGATCTGAGGAAATCTTCAAGGGAACGCAGGACACATCGAACAACTTTACGAGTTCATGACCTAATCGAAGTTCAAGGAGAAGAATTCGTGAACCTTCTAGGACGGCTTCTTAACCGCTTATTCGTTCTAAACTCATACATAGATGTGTGTAAATATGTATGAGTAATTAATGCGACCTTGACAGTCTTCGCATGGTCGTGTCATACTGGCAGGGTCAAGAGAACGTATATCGTGGTATCACTAACAGCCTTTTACCTTGTCCATCGGCTGGGCATATATATATTTGACCTATAACTTAGCGAGTGCAACAACTCGTCGGGGGATTATCTCGAAATGTAACTTACTGTCTATAAATTCGTATTTATACAGCTCCTGGCGTATCAGAATAGATCACTCGACTTTCACGGTTGCTATCATCCATCCAGCGCGCCCCCCTGAGCAAAGTGCCACTGCCGATCAGTTTCGTTGACTATTGCAATCTTTCAAATGGTACCACCATACATATGCTTTACCCGATCACCATTACCACCTCTGAGTCTCCTGTATCGAACTGTACACTTACCTGCCAGCTGTTGGACTGTCAACGATGGTCCGTGCATGTTGTGGCGCCAATCTGTCTGGCCCGCCCCAGCAATAGAGTTTCGCTCTGACCTTCGGTGACGATACGAGTGGTCTCGTTAACAGGGCATATGAAGCACCTCTATCACTGTTTTTCACGCTTATCACACGCTTTTGAACTCGAAATGATGTACGAACGCTCCACCCAGAATATCCAGTTCTGTATACACAATTGTTTGTCTGTTTCTCGTATAGTCGTTGTTCTCGTTGTTGTTGCTGTTGTTGTCTATTCCACAAAATCCAATACCCTGACACACTCACCTGCACTATCACGTACGCACGCTCGCGGAGCAAGCTCCAATCTGCCAATTTACAGAGAGTTAGTTAGATCGAGTCACCTATAGTATATGATCTGGCGCCTTCCGCTTGTTGGCTTGCCAGCTCCGCCGTCGGGTCGTTAAACACCGAAGACTGTCTCTCCTTTCTGCTTATGTATGGAAGCCTCAATCCCTCATCTAGCCTCTCCCCGAGTCGCTGGCGATGCTTGTCCGCGTTCTCGCTCCCTCTTACAGCTACCGTGTCAATGCGCGCGGATGATATCGCACACTCGCTGTCGACACAATGTCTCCAGCAGGGTCGCTCGCGCTGGCGCGCACACGTGGGGTCTTCCAGCGAGCGTCCGCTCTAAAGGGACTCACCAGAGGGTCGGTCGGTCGCAGTGGACGGCTTCCGCGCGGGGTACCTGTCTTTCTGGCTGTTTCGTTTGCCGGTTCGGTTCTAACTCGTGCGCGTCTCTGAAGACGGAACAAATTAAAACACCGACGCTCACAAGGTGCAGACAGCACACACACACACGCACGCACTATAGAAATTATGTCACTTCACTCAGGCAAAGCGATTTGAAGAAATATTATGTGAAATTCAGATGAATTCCGGGTATTCACGCTCATGAATAGTATCAACAGAAGCAGCGGCAGCAGCAATCCCTTCGCAACAGCTCTGTTGGGTAATCACTGATGACGATCGAACTGGCGGGGTGTGGTGGTGTCGTAGATTTTGACACTTACAGAGATGCGTGCACCCAATAATATATCGAGACTTGTGCGTTGACAGGGGAGCCTGTAGGATGGCCGAAGAACATATCTTAAAGCTGGGACTTTACTGGGACCCTGAACGAGCCGGCCATTCCGCAGTAAGCAACGTCGATCAGAGGCGGTCACGGAGAACTGTGGTTCCGAAAATCCTGAATTGGCTTGATAGCCCCGGGGGCGAAGGCACGGCGGAAAGGGAACCCGATGATTGTGATTGTCTGATCAACAAAAGGTGCCTGTTTTTAACTATCTGCCCCGATCAGAGTCTGCAATATCACACAAACAGATGAGATCGATAACCCCCTGAGTCAGCGACCGCTCGGCGTCAACCCGAGATTTATGCTCCGAAATGCAATCTCTTCAGGAGCCACCTTGCAAGTATTGCCATTAACACACTCGAAAACACACACACACAAACGTGATAAGCAATATAGCAAATTTCTGGTACCACGCACAATCTCCTCGGAAGTTGACGATCGCACCTTCTTTCTCCGCCTATATTTAACATCCACTGATCTATTCTCTTTATCATCAGCTGATAAATGCCACTAGTGGGGTAGATCTACGATGAGCAAAGTCGCGTGGCACCAGGAAACCTCAGAAAATGAAACGGACCTTGCTAGCCAGCAATATGATCGCGTGAGCAGGCAGACCTGTTGGTAATACGTGCTGGAAGCAGTGACCTGATGGAATGCCTGTCACACAGACGCTCTACCTCTCACTCCTCTCCCTCTGGATACGGCAGGTTTACAGCCTACACGGTACTATGGGTAGGAGTAATTGCGGCCTGCACTGCTGCGCCTACGAAACGCAAGCGGCGGTCCGCTACAAACTGACTGTGGTCGCTAAGCTGGACTGCGTCCGTCTACCGATAGCGGTGTCTACGAGCAGCGCGTCTACTCGGATCCAATCTGCGCTCCTCTCGGTCCGGACGTAGGACGCAGCCTACCGTGTTGTGGCTACTGCCGTTGCTACTGCTACTGCAAGGATGTAGGAGAGGTGATCGCGCCGGGTAGGCAAGCCCTGCGAAGGTGGTGATGGGCGAGCCGGCGGAAGCAAAAGTGACTGCAGCTACAGAGGGCGCGATGCCAGTGCCGTGTCATCACAATCCCTCGGGTAGAGATCTCTCCTGACCTAATGTTGCCTGATGGTAATGTCCATATGCCTCTCAACGCGCTCTCAACAACGGCTCACACGAGGAAAGGGTATGCTAGGCCTGCATGGAGACAACGATGTAGTTTGCGTTCTAGATTGACAGACTATCCTGCTTTTTACGGGTGCGAGCCTTGTGTATTCGATGGTGGGTGGATATGTGAGTGTCAACATGGATGCGCCGTACCCTTCGTCGCTGGCTGTAGAGAACGATCAGGAGAGAGATAGAGAGAGCGAGACGACCGGACATCGAGAGAAGTTTTATCGAAGCAGACCGCGCGCGCGAGGGAGAGAGATGGCACAGATCGTGCGGTGGTCAATTTTTATTCTGGATTGGTGAAATGAAACACTGTTCTGTTAGCAGGGTAAGCATGCGTGTTGATGGGTATATTCTAGAATGAAGTACACGCTCGTTTGGTTGGCCGAGAAAATTGTTTAAGAAATTCTTATATTATATATATATATATATATATATATATATATATATATATATATATATATAGAGTATGAAAACCGTCAGCGGTAACACCAACCACAAGTACAGTCTTATGCAGTGGTCGACCGGTATGCTAAGTGAAAATGGCGTCCATCGGGAACTGCGATCAAACGGAGGGCGATTCGATGGAAAAGAGAGCCTATTCACCGACGTCAATACTAGAGTCAATGTAGGATTCGGCAGCTGTCAGGGGATAGCAGCCTTTTATAGACAACATCCTGTTTGACCTAACGGGTAGGGAGTTCACAATATTCGCTCCGGAGTGACTAGCGAGCGGTGAGATACACACAGTACGATGTGTACAGGAAGATCAGCGATATTTGTATCTGATCGGGTCGGAATAAAATGACCGTGATTCTTCGCGTTTGTTCAACGCGGCATACAAACTGAAGCTGTCAATAAAGCTGTCGACGATCGACATGCAACAGGTTCCCATCTGTAACTATTCAGCTCGGGCGGAAAACGCTACGGACGTAAGACGAACATGCGTTATCCAATGTGCGCTGGATACAATGCGAAGTCGCTGGGCTTTCTTCACTATAAAATCGAGCCGTTGGCAGACATTGACGTAAATAATGTTCAGAGACAAATTAACAATTGTGCAAACCTCAACGCCGAAACCCATCATTATATTATATAATAGCTAGCATTATAAACATTGTAAACATTATTATGGTCATACCTCGATGTCTGTCGCGCCATGCTGCGTTTTCGACGTCTGGTAATTCTACTCGGTAACAAATGAATAGGAATAAGCAGTGTTTGTTTGTGTCGCCTCAGTGGTAAGCTATTGTTTGTCGGAATTGCGAGAAGTGCTTGTTCCGAGATCTGAAAGCTCTCTGCATTTGAGAG
Source organism: Stratiolaelaps scimitus (assembly GCA_019614645.1). NCBI lineage: Eukaryota > Metazoa > Arthropoda > Arachnida > Mesostigmata > Laelapidae > Stratiolaelaps > Stratiolaelaps scimitus. The sequence continues at coordinate 4,609,596 of JABWDB010000014.1, read as the reverse complement.
ACGTATTCGAAGAGGGCATCTGCTTTAGCTGTAATACTTCGTATACTTAAATACTTTTTAAATGGAGGCCTACTTTTTCAAAGGGTACACTAAGGCCTTATCCATTGAAAGCATCCAAGCACAATGAAATAATTGTCTCTGAGTAACGTCTCTGTCTGTCTGTGAGTGCAAGTATTGTAACATTGATTTCGTCAAACGAAAAACGACAGCCCAAGAATCGGTATTATGTCAATATGGTTTGAACGGGAACCGAACCCAGAAAAAGGTATTGCGCCCTGATGCGCATGTATATTGCACACTCCCCCACGATGAGCAAGCGTTCTTGATTGTACCGTGCGGCAGCCTGTATTATTTCCTCACATAGTTATAATATCGCACATGGACTCGGATATGACTAATATACAAATGTGTGACTCATTCGTGACCCTCAATCTGCAAACGAGTCTCGGAGCAATTCACCTCACCTTTGCTCAGTCAATACATAACCTAAAAGGCTAAGAGATGAGGCATGTTACATAGGGGAACAGCTGAGGGCCAGCTCGAAAAAAAAATACATAACTCTCTAGCCCTATCCGTCATCCCGAAAAGGTGTTCTTGGTCATTGCGGGAAAAGTTAATCGCCATTGGTAAAAATTTACAGCTGATACCTTTTTTTTGTAGAGGTTATAGGTGAATCCTGCATGGACTCCGCCTTCACAACTAATGTACTTGCCTGGTGGCGTCAGACTTTTACTGACTAAAGCCAGAACCGATTTTGACTTGGGGCACTGATCGGGACTGTCAAAAGTATTACTTCAGTCAGTGCCTTGCAGGGACCAACCATGTCCTATCCCTCAGTTCCTCGTCCTCCTGAGGGGGATCCTTTCGGCAAGTATATTCCCTCTTTGTCTGATAGGGCCCTGCCGGACATCTGCGTGCTGTGCGATGCAGGAGTCGAGGACGATCCTCCTCACACACTGCCAGCATGTCGAGCCACAGAGCAAGTGCGGCAGGAGGTCGCGGACGCCGAACTGACAAAGGCCATACAAGACAGGATCTGAGCGTTCGTTTCCTACGTGTGCCTGGCCACCAGCTGATACCTAGAATATGTTATGTAGTTGCATACGCTTAGGGTCAAAACCAACACCTTCATTACAATGATGGATTCCTACGAGTAAACGGAATGAACGCCTGTTAACTCGTCACTGCAAACACATATTTGGATGTTAGCAAATACTCGCTCAATGAGTGTATAATATACACTGCTTGATTTTAATTCGTAGTGGTGCTCATTGCTTCTGTTTTTATTTTTTGGCTCCAAAGATTCTTCACGTCTGCTAGGATTTGATCCCAAGCTACATGTCTCTCCTGTTTAGTAGTCTAAGATGCTCACCACTAGGACATCTAATGGACTTCTTTGCCTGGGACGTATGGACGTGTCGTGACTATCACCGCCATGCGCGTCACTCAGAGAAGCACGACATTTAATTATATGTCACATTTGTATCACTACTCAAACATAGTTCAAATGATGACATGAGACAGTCGTATATTTCGTTAGAACAGTCAGCATTGGAAGACAATACTCCACTTCCCAAATCAGCCTTAACCGGTTAACAAATGGTCTGCTGTAGATTTGTACTCGGACCAAGTCCGTATACATAATATATATATATTAATTTGGCGAGATTAAAACCCCCTCGGATCTCGCCCAATTCGATTCCAGTTTATTAGTTATCTATTCTAGTTAACACTTCTCACGACATATAGTATGCTCGTTCCAACAAATGCGAATCTTCTCTTATATCCCCGAGCATCCGGATGGTAATCACACGATTATACCGGTCCACACGAGCTCACCAATCGCGTTCAGCGTGAACATTTCGACTCAGAGAGATAACGAGAGATGGCGTCGTTGTTGTCGTTTAGGCCGGCGTGAGCCATTGCCTCATGTCGAATTTCCAGCAGAGTGAGGCCAGGTTTCCGCTGCCCTCTGATACTCATCATCTGCCGGATGACGGCGTTACTTTCTTCTCTTCCTTAGTAATGGAAACATTAATGCTCGTCTGTGGGCACATCTGCACGCCTCTGCAGAGCAGGCACAAAAGCGTTTGACAAAGGCGATCGCATCGTTTGATGTGAGGCGCATTAAACATTAGGCGATTCAGCGGGATTGCAAGACTCGAAATACTGTGGTCAGTTTTAAGGATTGGCGACAATGACGGCAATGGACTGACTATCAAAGCGACACCCCCTACTGATCAAATGTACAGATACAAGCCAGTTGAAAGCATACGACAATAACGAACTCGGAGCTTATTAACTACGAACAATATTTCTATCTATTGATATCATTTCATCTCGTCACGATATCCTATTTATTTGTAATATGTTCTTTATTATAATATACTCAGGCATCGTTGGCCGAATTTTAAATAGCGTTTGTATCTTTTCGAATATTACAGCGATAAAAGTCGCTCACAGTGACGCATCTAAAACATCTTTTTACTGTTGTCGTGAATTACAAATGCGACTTATAAATAAACAATAGGCAAATATGTCTCAGTAAAGTGTTGTACTTGTACTGAGAGGAAAATCCCAGAGATTTATCGAACCTCGATTAAATAGGGGAATATGACAAATACGTATCAGCTCTCGGACAGTCGAGTCTCTCCTAGGAGAGGCCTCGTTTTCTGAACCTTCCTTACGTCCCGTCCAAGGCAATTCAATCGTGTCAGACCAGCTTCCAACTAAACAGGCTCTGTACGAATCAGGGACATTGGAACATTTTCACGCCTGCCTAGTGTCTGCTGTTAATCGCCTCATAGAAATACGGCCCTAGCATAGGATTCTCATGTTGGGATAGCCGAAAACCAAGTGATGTCTTCGGCCTCTGACGATTTTGGGGATACAGGTTGCCCTCAACGATGCCATCGCGTATTGTTATTTGGTGGAAAGTCCAGGAATGTGTGGCATTTTTTCTTCGTCGTCTGTTGTTTTCATGGGGCAGACGGCTGTCAGAAGCTGTGGCCCGCACTTGTTGATATATGAAATCACCATTGGGTGAATTAAGATGACGTGTTCTTAGTAAGCGTATTCCTGTCGGACTTGTCGCGCCTCTGCCGTGTGTTGAGTAAGTGTCATCTCTGTTATTGCTTATTGATATAAGATAATGTGACTGTCTATCATTTCGTACCGGGTGATTCTGTCCTCGAGAAATGGGAAGTTGTGTCCATTTGGCGAAATGCTGTACAGAACCGCCGTTCTTCCTATTGAGAAAGCCTGATCGGCAATGAGACGTTGTTGAAAGCTGGCAATAATTATATTCTTGTTTCATGAATGCCCGCTACCGTATCCATACGCGTGAGGGGTTGGATTGCAAAAACAGACTATTAACTCGTACGTCATTTTCTGTCACGGTGCAATATTTATAGCAAATAGTTGATCTCATATGCTACCTAGCTACCGATTGATTCCGTCTGTCTAAGCTGCTCTCATATAAGAGAGCTTAAGCATTGTAAAATTGCAGCTCCTTTAATAAACCAATAAAACCATTACCATTACCTCTAGATTTTATGCCGGTCGAAAAACGCTAGTGTTTCGTTCGCAATGGCTCGTATGAAACCCAGAGTTTTCGCCGTAATTTTTTTCATATCTGTTACCATATGGTATTTCATTGAGCATAGCTTTATCATAAGCTTGCTGATAACACAAAATTCTGTCGTATTTAATTCGAGCCACAGAAACAGATACCATCAGGTTGAGCGATTCACTTTTAAGTGAGACATGTGTGATATATGTCAAATATGTAATTAGTAACGATACGGTTTGTAATTATACAAGACATAATTGGCAAATTACCGCTTTAAGCTGGACTGAGATACATCCCTAGCGGCAAAGCAGCATAGAAACCAAACCCTGACACAGTAACGGTGCCATATCAGTGCCCTCATTGTCGATAGCGTCAGCAAACATCCTTTCAGTATTTTACTATATTTCACTGTAACCGATCAATCTTGACAATAATTCTATACTGCTATTTCTCGATAAAATCTGAATGAATCCTACCGTTTGGCGCGCCCGTCTCCCGTTCAGATGGGACCAGCTACAATGCTGATGATGATATCGGTGAAGCAACTATAACGTCATCTGCGAGAGAGGTTCGACGGAGGCTTGCGGTGGCCGCTCGAAGCGGTCGACATTACTGGTGGCGTTTCTCTGATGTTCGAACCATAAAAGCTGGTACATACATCAATGCATACGCGTACGCTCGAGCGTCTGGGTCTCAGCAGAACGCATTTTATATTCGAAGAAGATGAGGAGAAGGTGTGCCGTCAAACGAGGGCTATTCCATTCAGCTATCTGCTATTAAATATGAGAAGGTTAAGGGTGAAGTACGACTGAGCAAAATTGTACAAAAAATTGTACAATTGCGAAATTGAATTCACGCGTAAACGCGTTTACACGATTTCAAATTAGCAGAGGACATTGATACTTCTAGTTATGGATTCATAGATTGGATCAAACGCACTAATCGAGAAACTGTAGTTGTCGCACTGGGTCGCACTGTTTAGCTGTTGTGCGTAAAAAGTGTCTATTTAAGTGCAGGGTATAGAGAATGAATATAGATCTGCTCTACCGCACGACGTATGAGTACTGGTTGGCGTACCCTTCAAGCAGACCATACGCGAAAACGTGAATTCGCCTCGGCACAAAATTCGTAGCGGGAAGGTCACCGTCGGCAGCAAAACAACAACACACGCGAGTCCTGACGGCAGGAAATCAAGGCCTAGCCCGATACGGACGAACGGTGGCTTCATTGCGCTCATTTCGAGAGCGAGTTTGATGAGGGAACGCTTAACACCTAAGTACAAGCACAGTACAAAATTGGCTCAAAATTTATTCATGCAAACGGCAACCGGCCAAAGAGTGGTGTAATACGATTGATTGTACAGATATTGTTCCCATTCAACGAGTCGCCCAGTACAGGAACATCACATTTACCGTATTGTTTGCTGGAATTCATAGTCGTTCGTTCTCTATTGAACATGCTGAGATTGACGGTCCAACGCACGGCCAACGAAATATAGCGATAACATCTATCCTATGGCTACGGACCTGAACAAAATATATGCATGCATATCACATTGCCCGAGCCCTCGCTCGTTGGTCAGGCGTTGCGGGGCATGGGGGAGCGATCCGCCACTCTCCGATGAATCCGCGAAAAGATGACGGGACACAACATATAGAATATAAGCCATTGTCCGTTCGAGTGATTGACTGCCGTCATAAGTGCTGCATCAATACAGGGGCAGGCTATAATATCGAGTGTACCCTTGGAAAAAAATCGCATCCGGTGGTTGGAGCTTTCCTCTCCACACGGTCCAAGATTGACACCTGTTTAATATTCTATTGTGCGTTGTAATAAAATTGCCATCTTGATTTATTAAAACACTTATATATGGGGGTGTGTGTTCTTCATATTATTGTGTCTTAATATATGGTAAATGGTAAATGTTTATTGGTTTATTAAAGGACCTGCAATTTTACAATGCTTAAGCTCTCTTATATATTATACAGTAATTTGTGTGGGGACAGAGGTTAGGGGCGACGCCGTCACGGTCATCTTCGTTCGTCAGCTATTTATATATAATAAATTTCTATGTATCTATGCGTGTTCATGTACCATACAAACTGGTATTGTAACTGAATAGTGACTTATTTAGAGCGACTATCTGTATTCGATATGTATGTGGCCTCACACAGCGTTACTCAACGGCTTGTATGACGTTGCGCTCTAGAGAGAAGTTTCATATGTTATAGAAGAGGCAGCTCTCCGAGAGCTACGCTCTCTATATAACCTCCAATATACACTGGGGTTTGTAAAGCGTTCTTCGAGTGCTGCATAAATGGTCACTGATTTGGGTTTTGAAAATCATTCAAATTCGATAATGAATTATCGGTGAAACGAGTGGTACCCACAACGTCCACGAATACGTCTAGTGCATTTAAGCACGAGCGCACCGATACGCGAACGAATGTGATGGGCTCGAAGTCACCATGTCAAGGTGGAGTCAGCTTACCTCGATAGAACCTCAGTCCCAGATGTGCAAAGCGTTGGCGAAGCGCCAAGTTAATGTTCTCGGCCTTGCATCTGTCGTCAGCATATTGATACTGCTCTGGAGTGAGCAACGAAACGATGGGCGCGCTGTTGGACGGGCCCCTCTTGCGCTGACTTGCTAGGCAGCGACCGGATGCGGATGTAAGGGCCGTCGATGATGTCTAATGGTCTAATGGGTCTCATAGTGAGATGATCTTCCTACACATTTCGTCTGTCGTGGGAGGCCGTCTTACGAGGCGGCGGCCACCACCTTGTGAGGTTGCTCTGCGCCCACGACCACCACCGAGTTTCAATCCGATACGTGCTCGCTTGTGTCTCGCGTTCGTCGAAATTGAAGATTGTCTAAATCATTACGATGATTAGTATTACTTAAATTGTCGAATTTATCATTATCGTCACCATTATGTGGTTGTATGATCCAAACGAATCCGAATATACCCGTGTGCGCCGGCAAGATATCAAATACGAAGTCTGGGAAATGCCTTTGAAATTGTGACAACTAAATTACACATATAAAAACGCTTTGTATTGATAAACTTGAATATAAGAAATTAATCAGCTGCGAAAATTATATAGCTTATAAAACAATAAAAAGACAAGAAAACAAAACAATCGTAAATTATATATACACACTTTTTGATACACACCTAAATAAACGGTTGTGATAGTACACAGAGAATAAAAAAATTCACGTGCGGTCGTTCCTACTTCAGTTTGTCAACGTCTGAGCTGTATTGGAATTCCACATCTGTGTCATTTTTTTTTTATTTTAACAATTGTTGGTATTTCCAGAGCACTTCTTGTGACACTTTCTGGTGACGTTTCTTAATGTTGAGCGGAGTTGTCACCGATATTAGCCCGACCCATAGGACGAATGCTATTTTAGCAAAAATATATTCGATTATTCTTCAATCATCTATGGCCGTGTACCATAGTAGCACCGGTCTTTCAGCATAAGCGAAGCATGCTATCGACAACGGTCGTGCACCATATTGTCAGTCATAGTATTGGATTCTACCGGTAAACTGGTTCAGTTTACCGGTTTGACACAAGCTTTCAACAGAAATCGAGGCATAGTTCAATAGTTCTTTCACAAACCCACTCTGTCAAGTGCAAATCTCGAGTCCAGCATTACGGGGAAATATCAAGCACATCCAATCCTCCAAACCCATCCAAGAAATTATGAGTGCTCAAAAGCTCTGTTCGCTGAGCCAAACAACCGTAAATTATATATACACACTTTTTGATACACATATATATATACATATATATATATATATATATATATAAGGGCATACACTTCAAAATTTCGCCTCTTTAAATGACAATAACTTTTGAACTAAATGAGGTAGAACAAAGATTTTTTGGTATGAGTTAGAGGTACTCTCCAGCTTTATTGACACACCGATTCCAGCGCTCTGGGAGTTTTGAAATAGCCAAATATTTACCATTTGCATTTCCATATATAAATTCGTTATCTATTGCTTTTGCGAGTAAGTCGACGGTTGCATATGGAACCCCACCTATTGCCCTTTTTAATGCATGGAAACAACCATAATCACATGGGCTTAAATCAGGAGAATATGGGGGTTGATGCCATCGCTCAATATTGTTCCCCTCCATCCAGGTCGTAATTTCAGCAGTGCGGTGAGGTCTTGCGTTGTCGTCGAGTAACCACACTCGGTGCTGTCGATCCCCACGCCATTTGTTCATCAATCCTTTCAAGAAGCCGAGATATCGGGGAGCATTGAGTTTTTCGTTTGCCGCTAATATTTCGTAATAGCAAACACCCTTGATATCCAGAGCGAGTATAATCAACACCTTTCGTCCGAATCTATCTGGCACTACCACAGACGCCGCCACTTCACCTTGTCGGAGCCACTGTTTTGCTTGGTCCTTCTCAGGGGGTCTATGCAGGCTAACCCATGTCTCGTCTATCGACACGGTGTGCTCTAAGCGACTGGTTTGTTGCGTATAAGTATTCAAATTAGATGTCGAACACTCCACACGCATTTTCATTTGGTCAGCACTCAGTTTATGGGGAACCCATTTTTCATTGATTTTCTTCTTCTTCAGTATATTGGTGATAATTCTATAACACGTCGTCCGAAGAATCAAAGTTTTAGCCGACAAAGACCCCGTGGACCAAGCTCTAGTTTGCTCAAAAGCTGCCTTGATTCTTTCAATCCGTTCGTCCCTTTTCGCACCTGATTTGTGGTCCCCACCTCGATGGTCATCGGTGTCCATATCTCCACTGTTAAATCGCTTGCACCAATTTTGCACCGTTCGCAGGCATAAGGCAGACCTGCCGTACGCGTTCACTAATTGTCGATGGATTTCAGCTGGAGGGTGTTTTTGGAGAAACAAAAACTTGATGATTTCCCGTTGATTTTTGGGGGAATTTGAACTTTTTGCTGCAGCGTCCATCTTTCTGATCGTATCTAAACCACTCAGTGTTCGAAAGGAAGCCACGTTCCTACCGCGTGCCCACTCCAAAAATGAACGCATTGTGTGGCGTAGTTCGGGCTGTGCGCCATCCGAAAGGCGCGAAATTTTGAAGTGTATGTCCTAATATATATATATATATATATGTGTATCAAAAGGTCTCAAAAGTACGTGAACATACACAATAAAAAAAGGCTAGTAATAACAGAGTAGAGTGAATAAAATCAGCTAACAGAGCTTTTGAGCACTCATAATTTCTTGGATGGGTTTGGAGGATTGGATGTGCTTGATATTTCCCCGTAATGCGGGACTTGAAATTTGCACTTGACAGAGTGGGTTTGTAAAAGAACTATTGAACTATGCCTCGATTTCTGTTGAAAGCTTGTGTCAAACCGGTAAACTACACCAGTTTACCGGTAGAATCCAATACTATGACTGACAATATGGTGCACGACCGTTGTCGATAGCATGCTTTGCTTATGCTGAAAGACCGGTGCTACTATGGTACACGGCCATAGATGATTGAAGAATAATCGAATATATTTTTGCTAAAATGGCATTCGTCCTATGGGTCGGGCTAATAGCGGTGCCAACTCCGCTCAACATTAAGAAACTTCACCAGAAAGTGTCACAAGAAGTGCTCTGAAAATACCAACAATTATTAAAATAAAAAAAAATGACACAGATGTGGAATTCCAATACAGCTCAGACGTTGACAAGCTGAAGTGGGAACGACCGCACGTGAATTTTTTTATTTTCTGTGTACTATCACAACCGTTTATTTAGGTGCAACTTTACAACTGTTTTATACGTATATGAGGACGGTGAGGTCATTTATGGCGTGTTGAGGATGTTCACGGATAACACAGCCAAATGAGCAGCAAAAAAAAAAACAAAATTGCCTCGATGTTTATGAGGCGCGCGCGGGGGCGGGGGTTGCTGTGGTGAGGGACGAAGAGCGCTTTCGATCTATGGGGTTTTTTACATAGTTCGAGAGAGAGAGGCTGTATTTTAAAACGAGCTTTATTTTAGCTGTCTCAGTCTCGTGAAGCTTCAAAGAAGTCCGTTTGACTCGTCCGAATGACGCATGACATGCAAACAATTTTATTTCGATATTACAAGTTACCCGGTTAGAGTGAAGAAAATCAGTAAAAAAAAATAAAAATAAAAATCCCCACGCGACAAAAGCTGAACAGACCAAGTGATCTAAGCGGAGATCACACTTGCTGGCGCAATCGCGCTCACGACTTCGAATGTTTCGATAGAATAATAAATAACAAAAAATATGTTTGTTTGAGAAAAAGAGGTTTGACTTCGAGGCGGCCACAACACCCCCTTTACAGAATCTAGTATATCATAGAAAATGAATTTCATACATCATTGAACGTCCATCGAATGTAGCGAGTTTTGCTGCGTGCCGATTGATACCGCACCCATCCGAGATGGAGCCGATCGTGCGAACGAAAGCCGAATTCATCTGAAGAAGCTATCATATCAAAGCCGCAAAGAAGGGTGAGCAGGGACTTACGAGACTCAGCGGAGCGAGATATTGTTTCCGATACCAGCCTATTCCAAGTGCGGGTTTCGCCTTCGGAGCCGAAGCGCCACTGTGCAGCGGATTCGCCGAGTTTGCAGAGCATGAAACAGAGACAAAAGGAACGCGGTGCCGCGCGGGTTCGTCATGGTTGGATGTATCTAGAAAACGCGCGGGGCGGGCTCTGGAGGTCTGGGGCTGTGACGCCATACGCTACCCGTTACGTAATCATATTATCGGGGTGCTGGAGAGCATTCGAGCACACCCTCGATGTGGGAGCGATCGGACCAGGACGAGGCTTTATTTCGAGGAGGAACTGTAGAATTACTGAGCAAAAATACTGATGCGACACATGGTGGGTATGGTGGTCAAGCCCGAACACGATAGGATATCAGTGAATGTTGAAAATGTTGACGTTATCGATTCGGTAACACGTGAGCGACAAAATATAGGAATATCTAGGGTCTCGCAGCGATGGAGTTAATAGCGTTTTGTTGTCTGGTAAAATCACTGCACTAACTATACCCTCCCCCATCGTGACATAAAGGAGAACTTAAGCATTGTAAAAATTGCAGTTCCTTTGATAAATTCTATAAAACCTTTACTTTTGTGGACCTTACAAAGTTTGTACTGAAAGGTCTCCAGTTGGTCTCATTGTTTTGGAATCCCCGCTAGGCATCCTGATGGTGTTTCAAGCATATCTGTTCAATGATTTAAAAAGTCTTAGTGACATTTTAGATCATAATCTTTTTGCAAATTGTCCGACGCATCAAGAAACTAATATTTACACAGTGTATTTTTTTAATAGATACCTATATTAAAAATGTGCGTAGAATGGCGTATTAGGTATGGAGGCACCTATTTAGTGCGGTATGCGGCGACTTAAGGGGAGGCTCCCTAACGCAGAGACTTACTTCATTGCTATATTTAGTGCAGGAGGCCTCCTGCGCACTTGGCTAGGCCCTAGTAACTAGATTTCCCAGCCCGACGGCGAGCTCGTTAATGCTTGACGACGAGTTCTGGCCCGATATTAACTAACAAAGGCTGCAACAATGTGGAATAATGTATTTCGCCTCGTAACCAAAAGCATACCTTCCCTTACACCAGCGTTAGTCTGTTATGTGGCTACAGATTCCATGATATAACGCATTGCATAATGAGACGAAAAGCCAAGTCAACAAGAGTATGCATGTTCCACGTCTTGAATTTACGCATCTGTGCGTGTACGTTCATGCCGGAAGAAAGGGTCGTTTGCAGAATGAGCGCTTCATCATCGTCCGAGACAGTTTCGCTTCGGTTACGCCCCATATTTGTTAGAGGTTATTGAGTGGCCAGTTGAACTAGTCGTAGTCTCTCCTTCCCGATCTCTGATGACTGATTATTGCAAGTATTTATATGTCGAAACTCAGTGACATTGAGTGTTATTACTACGGTGGTTGTGGTAGTATTTCCATATAAGGATCGGGCTATCTGTAGCTGATATTTTACGACCCCTTTCGGAGGGATACCTTCGATACTTATTATATTATTTTCCAGTGCTCCCCAATGATATCACCGCTGAGTTTGTCTATTTGGAACCATTGTATTGGCGCACACACACACTGTTTCTTCGCAGTTAGCGTTGCTATAGTGGCGTACGTCAGAAACGTCTTCATCTTCACCAACATTTCTCTGGTCAATGTCAACAAGAGCCGATTGCTTAATAATTTATGTGGAGAATTAAGGTCTTGTGTGTATAGAAGACGCACAACAAAAGAGATAGCTATCTAACAAATGTGAGATAAATGACCACCTGTTAAATAATGTCATGACTTGTATTTAATTAGGAGAATTTTTTAAGGCGGTTTCCTAGTTCCCGCCGATACGCAGGTACGCAAAAATGACCAACCAGCTAATATAATATAATAATAGCCACCTCGCTAACCTCAGTCATGGATGCCTTTCTTTTTTACTGTAGGCCGAAGGTCAGCTCTTGCTGAGCTCACACATGCATGACCTTGACGTTAAGTTGAACTTCGTTATCACGTCTTTGGGCTCGTGGTACCAGGTGGACTCCCTGCCTACAGGTCAAGACGGCGGTTGCACCCTTGTTAATAATAAACTTATAATATCCAGACAACCGCTATGTGGCCCAAGATTAAGCGGCCAGGCCGACTGCTGCATTACGAAGCAGCATAGCAAGCTACTGCAGCTTAAGCGAGGCCCTCCCTAAGCGGTGGTTAGCGACAAACCTTATATATATATACATAAGTCAACTGCTGGTGACATATATATATATAAATATATATATGTATATATATATATATATATATATAAGTCAACTGCTGGTGACATATATATATATATAAATATATATATGTATATATATATATATATATATATAAGTCAACTGCTGGTGACATATATATATATATATATACATATGTCAACTGCTGGTGACGCTCGCACCATGAGCGGGGTAGATATTGATGAATGGATCCTCCTAATGATGGTAACTGATCTTTTGCATAGGTAAGGAGGGGTAGCACTTCGTTGAAGTCGCCAGGAGTCCCTTCATAGAGAACACGAAAAGTATCAACGCCACTTTATAAGATTTCAATTAATCATCTATATTTCTACACGGCGATTATTCTACAAGGAATTATGCCACTTTTATAGATTGACAACTCTAATGTATGTGAAATGGCTGTATTTAATGAAATATACAATAATTAGGAATTATTTCTAGGGATTGTTTGGGGGGGGTAGCTGCGACCGGGGCTGAGGCCGACGTTGTCCCAAGGAAGGCGATGGCATTGCCTCTCTGCCTCACAGCGAGGGACAGGCGTTGCAGATGGAAACATCCTGCGCGCTTGTCCCCGGTGGCGCGGATTAGCCTATGGTAGATCCTTTCGAGGAAGTTCGCAGTGAGGGGTCCGTGCCCGCCTAAGGTCTCAAAAGCAAGGAGGGAAAAAGGTGGGTTGCCTGGAGTGCAGCGTACTTCCGTAGCTTGTCCCGCTTCGCACGCGGTACCGCATAAGCGGGGGTGGTTGCACAGTGGTTGACATAAGAAGGTGCTAGAGTGTCAACCGCCGTACCGCCCCAAATGAGGTGCTGGCCTCGGTGGAAGGTGATGAGAGTGAGGCAGTCAGGGCGGCGCCCGTCGGAGGTGTCGAGGCCCTGCCCCACGCTAATTGATATTATTAAGTGCTACAAATTCCCGGTGGATAGTTCGATCGAAGAATGCCGAACGGCTTACGTGGTGATACCTTTTGGGCACGATATTAGATAATGATTTGCTGTTACCCGTAGCTAAAAGTAAATTTTTCGGGCTGGATCAGAGATTTAAACATTAACGTCCACGGTACAACTGCTTTCGGCATTGCTTCATAAGGCGAACCCCTTTGAACCTGTGCACCTATATGTCTCTGTTACACAGGGCTGACACATAATAATGATACCAGGCGTATTATCCTCACGGCCTAAACAACGTGAACTTCTTATTTATCTATAATATGTAGCGTGGTCTTTAATATTTTATATTGCATACACATCTTCTTTATTAATCAAATGTGTTATCCATTACATTTGAATAACAATTTGCAGTAATGAACAATTTATTCAAACATACAGTAGGGCGGGATTTCTAGGGATTATGGGGGGGGGGGGGGGTGAGGACGACAATGTTCCGAGGAAGGCGATGGCATTGCCTCTCTGCACGGCGAGGGACAGCCACTGCAGGAGGAAAGAGCCAGCGCGCTTGTCCCCGGTGGCGCGGATCAGCCTATGGTAGACCCCCTCGAGGAAGTTCGCAGTGAGAGGGCCGTGCCCGCCCAAGGTCTCAAAGGCAAGGGGGGAAAACAGGTGGGTTGCTTGGAGAGCGGCGTACTTCCTTAGCTTTGCCCGTTCCGCACGCGCTACTGCGTAACCGGGGATGGTTGCACAGTGGTTGACATAAGAGGGTGCTAGAGTGTCAACCACAGTGCCGTCCCAAACCAGGTGCTGCCCTCGATGGAAGGGGACAAGGGTGAGGCCGTCAGGGCGGCGGCCGTCAGAGGTGTCGAGGCCCTGTGGCTCCCTTGTGCAAGGAATACCGGCGGAGTGGAGGGCCCTCACGAGCGTGTCATTAAGCATCGTGTGTCGCGGATGGCGACCGGCGCTGCGTTCGCACGAAAGACCGTGATGGCCATTGCAGTAATTAATTTACTGACCGGTATTGTCCCCCTTAAACTTAACATTCTCTACTCACTATATTATTCATTTACTCGACAAAGTTCTACTAAGACCATTTACGACAGGAACTGCCGGGACGTTCTACAGGAGGACGCTGAACCTGACGAAGGTTGGATACGCTGGGCTTCTACTTAAGGCCGAACGCGCGGTTTACTAACGACCCGAGATAGCTGTAACACATAGCGACAAATGTGAGTCGGGCGCACATAGAAAATTTCGCAACCACCGAAGGGCAGTGCCCTCCAAGTTTGAAGCTGAATTTTAATTCTCATAAAATATGTAGAATAATTTGACTTAGGTTAATTTCATAATGACTATGAAGAGCCTCGCACCGAGGATTTTTTGAGGATCCCAGCTTCTACACTTCATTTACTAGTTCCATATTCATCAAACGTGCGTTTCACCTATCGATAAAAGGTTTAGCTACGTATTTTTGTCTGCACTACACATATACAGCCAAAGGATGTAATCAGACACAAAGAACAGCTTGACTGTGTGACTAGAGCACAGGCCGAACTGTCACGCGAACGCGGTTGACAGGTGGTGATATTGCCTGATGACGTAGACGACCACGTGGAACTGGTATAGATAGAGGTTTCTATACCTCAGATGGAAACTCTCTTGGTGACGTGACCTGGCCAATCAATACACACCTATCTGAGCGCGGCTGCGATGAAAACCACAAAGAGTACCACAATTTGTGATTGCTTGCTTGGTATATGGTCAACATTGCTCTGCCGTTACACAGGACTGTTGGAGAACGCCCACATGGATCCAGTACGACCGACGTGATTGCTTCTCGAAGCAGTGTTTCACAGCGCTACCGAGGTCTTTCTGCCTTGGAAAGTCATCTGAGGCTATACTATGAGAAATATGGTACCAACCCCTCACAGCTTCTAGTAGTAGTAGTAATAGGTAGTGAAGAATTGCTGAAACTCGCTTCCACTGATTCCCTATGGCGGACACCATGTGCGGACGGCTAATTAACCACAAGCACATTTCCAGGATAAAGTATGTATGACCTCCACTTCGAATCGTACGGCGGTGAAAACTCTCAAAAATAGCAGAACTTGCTGGATATGAATCCTGCCACTGTTCTCCATGTTGTTGTTTGTGCGTATCCTTAATGTTTTGTTGATCCGCCAGATGGAACTAAGTTGTTGATCTAGGTTGTGTGCGTTCAACTCTGCGCAACTCAACCGCGATTTAAATGAATGAGGAAGTTTAAGACACATGTACAAAGTGAAATCTATCTATTGTAATCTAGATTGGTGTATTACCGCTGCAAATTCCTGTCATAGCCCAACCTGAAACGCATGTGGAATAGACACATGTCAGTTCAGTGCGGGATAGTGATAAAGTATAGAGATGCACATACGAAGAGCGTTGTAGGTAGAAAAACATTATATATATATATATATATATATATATATATATATATATATATATATATATATATATATTAAATTATATCTGATTCAACGAAGGCGACTACGTCGATTTGAAAGCAGGTTGACTGAAACGCATCTTTGCGAATCCAGACTTCACACTTGTATATAGTTGATATGAAATAATAGCCAATAGGGCTGTGCCACAGATACAAGTGACAAATGAGTCACCGTTTTTCCCGCATGTCTATACTGCTCGCCAATTTTGTTATTCGCTGTACTGCCACCATCGATGTAGCATTTGAGAGCAACATGGTACCAGCGGTGAACCAAAAGGACATATTTCGTACACCGTCCTGTTTTTTTTGCTAGTTAAATTAAAAATGTTCACTATTAAGCTGTAGTCACAACAGGTCGGTATGTCGGCCATATACACCATCAGTAAAAGCAGCGTCAGTTCCCAAGGATTCGCGTAGTTCCTGTCTCCCCATTGGAGGGTCGTTCCCCTCCGCGAAGTTGAGCTGACATTTTGTTTAGTTGCGCGAAGTGAACACAACGAATCCGCGAGGCTGTGTTAGTGCGTGCTGACTTCCGTGCGTTCTCTCGATATGTTATTTATAATACGAGTACAACTGAAGCTGGTAACAGCCGCGGCCCCCAGTGGCGGATGTTGCCTCGCCTAACTGCTCAGCTCTGATCGGTGAAGCCTGTGTACGATGGCTTCACGTCGCGTGAAGCGAGCCTAGTGGCAACGCTGGTCGAGGCCAGGTGTCAGGTGCGCGCTCTGACCCGCCGTAGCCGCAGCTTGCCGTGAGTTCCGTGCCGCAGATCTTCTGTTGCTCGCTGACCCCCGATAATGCTGTTCAATGTTCACCTATCGCTTCTGTCTTCCTTTTTTGGCGCGGCTCGTTCCTCAGGGATTCGATTCTGCTCATCGTTCGTTATATATATATATATATATATGTGCTCGATCAGATGGATGAGCTAAACGTGTTATTTCAATACCCTTGCTTGCAGTAAAGTGCTACCACTAGCTCGAAGTGCTCGGCTGAAGCTGACGATTCGACAGCACGGTGAAGTACCCTAAAAAAAATTGATAGCCGCTACAGTACTGTTGCTATGGGTGGTGTGGCCTCAGACGATGCTGCGGCTGCGACGATGTGCCGGCTATTTCGTGGCAGTTACGATGAAGGGGAGTCATAGAGAAGAACAGATCGACCCTCTATCGGAACATCCTCGATGTGGCAGGCCTTCGTGTACCATTGTGTGTGTGTTTGTGGTGGTGTTTCCACTTCACCCACATTTTGATCTCGGAGTGTGGTAAGACTCAGACGGATGGTACGGCTATGCAAGCTATATATATATATATTTTTTTTTATTTATATTGTGTATATATAATAAATATAATTTATAACATGGAGACAAAAAATATAATTGGCTTTAAACATAAATACGTACAGTACTTAGTAATTAATTAGTGTAATTAGTCATCAATTACTTATAATTAATTCTTATATATATATATATTGTAATTAGAAAGCTTGAGAACATACATGAGTTGTCATAAAGATAGATTTAAAATGTTTCTCCTAAACGAGGATCAAAGCTAGCATGTGCGGTGCTTGTGTGTTACAAATTATATGGTAATAATTAGGAACAGCCTTCCAATGGTGAGCAACGAAAACCTTGACCCGCTTGGAAATTTTCAGAGGCATAGGTGTTCTGTATATATGTCTTGTTTTCAAATCAGACTATCTGTGCAGTCAAACAATGTTAAAAACAATCATAATAATAATAATGGTAATACTAATAAAAATGATGATGATAATAATAATAATAATAACTAGAGTTGGCCTTGCCCTGCGGGCAGCGGCCAACTCTAGTCCCGCTCGCGATATATTATCATTACATGTTGGAGAAATGGAAAAATTGAGATACGGGAGTTTCTGAGACGCAGTTCTATGAGTGTCGGCAGGAGCCTGCGGCTCCTGGCCGACACACGTGACTCTTTTCTCGCTTTCGCAGTTCTATGGTCGTCGGCCAGGAGCCTTCGGCTCCTGTCCGACGCGTCTTCCACAGTTGTATGGTCGTCGGCCAGGAGCCTTCGGCTCCTGTCCGACGGCGTTCCCCGCAGTTGAATGAGCGTCGGCGGGAGCCTTCGGCTCCCTGCCGACGCCGTTGTCGTCTGCTACGTAGGAATGCGCGTCGTCTGCTACGAAGGAATTCGGAGGGGAAGTACCCCTTACATAGAACACCATGTTAAAAAAAAATTCGAAAAACGCAAAAAAATGGTCGAAAATGCGATTTTAGCCTGATGAAACTATTTGCAAAGTTGTTCAGGACATCGAGACGCATCGATATGTGCAGAGAAAACCACCCCTTACATAGACCTCATGGTATAAAATGCCCCCCCAGTTTGACCCCCACCCCCCTAAAAAGATAGCCCCCATCCGTAGCTACACAATGATACCAAACATGACCATATTCAAAAAAGGTAAACTCCCTAAAAAGGCGGCCGAAAGAAACGGAACTCATTGTCGGACGGACGGACATCATCGAGCTTAATAAAGTCTATAGACTAGAGTTGGCCTTGCCCTACGGGCAGCGGCCAACTCTAGTCTCGCTCGCGATATATTATCATTACATGTTGGAGAAATCGAAAAATTGAGATACGGGAGTTTCTGAGACGCAGTTCTATGAGTGTCGGCAGGAGCCTGCGGCTCCTGGCCGACACACGTGACTCTCTTCAGGCTTTCGCAGTTCTATGGTCGTCGGCCAGGAGCCTTCGGCTCCTGTCCGACGGCGTCCCCCGCAGTTGTATGAGCGTCGGCGGGAGCCTTCGGCTCCCTGCCGACGCCGTGACTCTCTTCTGGCTTTCGCAGTTGTATGAGCGGCGTCCAGGAGCCTTCGGCTCCTGGCCGGCGCGTTCTTCCACAGTTCTATGGTCGTCGTCCAGTCGCCTTCGGCTCCTGTCCGACGGCGTACCCCGCAGTTGTATGAGTGTCGGCAGAAGCCTGCGGCTCCCTGCCAACGCCGTGACTCTCTTATGGCTTTCGCAGTTGTATGAGCGGCGTCCAGGAGCTTTCGGCTCCTGGTCGGCGCGTCTTCCACAATTCTATGGTGTCCTCCGCAGTTGTATGAGCGTGCAAACACCGTGACTCAATATGGCGGACACACGGACAGACAGACAATACAGTGTTTTTGAGCATTCAAACGCATAATCGACATTATCTCGAAAACGGTCAACTTTAGGTATAGGAACACCTATTGTTGATTTGTTCAGCTTAGTCAGACGCATCAGCTAATAACATAGTACGGGCTCTCAATGCTCTGTATAAGGAATAAATCGAACATTAAACTTAATAAAATGGAATTTTTAAATTAAAAGAAAACCTGAGCGAAATTGATATATAAAAAAACACGTACACATGCCCCTCCTCAAATGTAACAACTCCCCAATTGACATTGTTAAGAGAAACCGAGAGGAAAGCATCAGAAAACGACGAAAACAGTGCAAATTTTTGTGATAGGTTTTTGTTTTTCGCAATTAAAAAAATATTAACAACTGTTTGACGTAATTTAAAATATGACAAAGATGGCGCTCCCGATGAGCTTTGACCTCAAATAAAAACCAATCATTTCCAACATAAGCAAAATACTCAAATAAAATGAAAAGTGTCGAAAAATTGACCCCCTCGGGGTTTTTCGGCCCCCAAAATGGTCAACTCGAAAACGGTCAACTTTAGGTATAGGAACACCTATTGCAAAAGTGTTCAGCTCGTCGAAATATGTCGATTAAGCGCAAGAAAGTGACCCCTTACATAGAGCACCATGTTGAGGTTTTTTGCTTTAATTCAAAAAGTATCCACTTTAGGTATATGTATACCTATTGCAAAAGTGTTCAGCTCGTCGAGGCGCATCAGAAACACGCGAGAAAAGTACCCCTTACATAGATCACCATGTTAAACACCTTTTAGAAAAAGGCAAAAAAATGGTCGAAAATGCCAATTTAGCCTGATGACAATATTTACAAAGTTGTTCAGGACATCAAAACAAATCGATACATGCAGAGAAAAGCACCCCTTACATAGACCTCATGTTAAAAAATCCCCCACTACTTTGACCCCCACCCCCCCAGCCACCCCCCACCCCCCTAAAAACATAGCCCTCGTCAATAGCTACACAATGATACCAAACATGCCCATATTGAAAAAAGTTAAACCCCAAAAGTCACCCGCCGAAATGAAACGGAAGTCATTGTCGGACGGACGGACACCACGAGCGTTAATAAAGTATTTAGATAGAGTTGGCCTTGCCCTACGGGCAGCGGCCAACTCTAGTCCCGCTCGCGATATATTATCATTACATGTTGGAGAAATGGAAAAATTGAGATACGGGAGTTTCTGAGACGCAGTTCTATGAGTGTCGGCAGGAGCCTTCGGCTCCTGGCCGACACACGTGACTCTTTTCAGGCTTTCGCAGTTCTATGGTCGTCGGCCAGGAGCCTTCGGCTCCTGTCCGACGGCGTCACCCGCAGTTGTATGAATCCCGCTCGCGATATATTATCATTACATGTTGGAGAAATTCAAAAATTGAGATACGGGAGTTTCTGAGACGCAGTTCTATGAGTGTCGGCAGGAGCCTGCGGCTCCTGGCCGACACACGTGACTCTCTTCTGGCTTTCGCAGTTGTATGAGCGGCGTCCAGGAGCCTTCGGCTCCTGGCCGACGCGTCTTCCACAGTTGTATGGACGTCGTCCAGGAGCCTTCGGCTCCTGTCCGACGGCGTCAGCCGCAGTTGTATGAATCCCGCTCGCGATATGTTACTTTTTACATGTTGGAGAAATCCAAAAATTGAGATTCGGGAGTTTCTGAAACGCAGTTCTATGAGTGTCGGCAGGAGCCTGCGGCTCCTGGCCGACACACGGGACTCACTTCTCGCTTTCGCAGTTGTATGAGCGGCGTCCAGGAGCCTTCGGCTCCTGGCCGACGCGTCTTCCACAGTTGTATGGACGTCGTCCAGGAGCCTTCGGCTCCTGTCCGACGGCGTTCCCCGCAGTTGAATGAGCGTCGGCCAGGAGCCTTCGGCTCCTGTCCGACGCCGTCGTCGTCTGCTACGTGGTTGGAATGCGCGTCGTCTGCTACAAAGGAATATTATCATTACATGTTGGAGAAATCGAAAAATTGAGATACGGGAGTTTCTGAGACGCAGTTCTATGAGTGTCGGCAGGAGCCTGCGGCTCCTGGCCGACACACGTGACTCACTTCTCGCTTTCGCAGTTGTATGAGCGGCGTCCAGGAGCCTTCGGCTCCTGGCCGACGCGTCTTCCACAGTTCTATGGTCGTCGGCCAGGAGCCTTCGGCTCCTGTCCGACGGCGTTCCCCGCAGTTGAATGAGCGTCGGCCAGGAGCCTTCGGCTCCTGTCCGACGCCGTCGTCGTCTGCTACGTGGTTGGAATGCGCGTCGTCTGCTACAAAGGAATATTATCATTACATGTTGGAGAAATCGAAAAATTGAGATACGGGAGTTTCTGAGACTCAGTTCTATGAGTGTCGGCAGGAGCCTGCGGCTCCTGGCCGACACACGTGACTCTCTTCAGGCTTTCGCAGTTCTATGGTCGTCGGCCAGGAGCCTTCGGCTCCTGTCCGACGGCGTACCCCGCAGTTGTATGAGCGTCGGCGGGAGCCTTCGGCTCCCTGCCAACGCCGTGACTCTCTTATGGCTTTCGCAGTTGTATGAGCGGCGTCCAGGAGCCTTCGGCTCCTGGCCGGCGCGTTCTTCCACAGTTCTATGGTCGTCGTCCAGTCGCCTTCGGCTCCTGTCCGACGGCGTACCCCGCAGTTGTATGAGTGTCGGCAGGAGCCTGCGGCTCCTGGCCGACACCGGGACTCACTTCTCGCTTTCGCAGTTGTATGAGCGGCGTCCAGGAGCCTTCGGCTCCTGGCCGGCGCGTTCTTCCACAGTTGCATGGACGTCGTCCAGTCGCCTTCGGCTCCTGTCCGACGGCGTCCTCCGCAGTTGTATGAGTGTCGCCAGGAGCTTGCGGCTCCTGGCCGACACCGGGACTCACTTCTCGCTTTTGCAGTTGTATGAGCGGCGTCCAGGAGCCTTCGGCTCCTGGCCGACGCGTTCTTCCACAGTTCTATGGACGTCGGCCAGTCGCCTTCGGCTCCTGTCCGACGGCGTCACCCGCAGTTGTATGACTCCCGCTCGCGATATGTTACTTTTTACATGTTGGAGAAATCCAAAAGTTGAGATTCGGGTGTTTCTGAGACGCAGTTCTATGAGTGTCGGCAGGAGCCTGCGGCTTCTGGCCCACACCGGGGCTCACTTCTGGCTTTCGCAGTTGTATGAGCGGCGTCCAGGAGCCTTCGGCTCCTGGCCGGCGCGCTCTTCCACAGTTGCCAACGCCGTGACTCAATATGGCGGACACACGGACAGACAGACAATGCAGTGTTTTTGAGCATTCAAACGCATAATCGACATTATCTCGAAAACGGTCAACTTTAGGTATAGGAACACCTATTGTTGATTTGTTCAGCTTAGTCAGACGCATCAGCTAATAACATAGTACGGGCTCTCAATGCTCTGTATAAGGAATAAATCGAACATTAAACTTAATAAAATGGAATTTTCAAATTAAAAGAAAACCTGAGCGAAATTGACATATAAAAAAATACGTACACATGCCCCTTCTCAAATGTAACAACTCCCCAATTGACATTGTTAAGAGAAACCGAGAGGAAAGCATCAGAAAACGACGAAAACAGTGCAAATTTTTGTGATAGGTTTTTGTTTTTCGCAATTAAAAAAATATTAACAACTGTTTGACGTAATTTAAAATATGACAAAGATGGCGCTCCCGATGAGCTTTGACCTCAAATAAAAACCAATCATTTCCAACATAAGCAAAGTAGTCAAATAAAATGAAAAGTGGCGAAAAATTGACCCCCTCGGGGTTTTTCGGCCCCCAAAATGGTCAACTCGAAAACGGTCAACTTTAGGTATAGGAACACCTATTGCAAAAATGTTCAGCTCGTCGAAATATGTCGATTAAGCGCAAGAAAGTGACCCCTTACATAGAGCACCATGTTGAGGTTTTTTGCTTTAATTCAAAAAGTATCCACTTTAGGTATATGTATACCTATTGCAAAAGTGTTCAGCTCGTCGAGACGCATCAGAAACACGCGAGAAAAGTACCCCTTACATAGATCACCATGTTAAACACCTTTTAGAAAAAGGCAAAAAAATGGTCGAAAATGCCAATTTCACCTGATGACAATATTTACAAAGTTGTTCAGGACTGTAAAATGCATCGATACATGCAGAGAAAAGCACCCCCTACATAGACCTCATGTTAAAAAATCCCCCCCCATTTTGACCCCCACCCCCCCAGCGACCCCCCACCCCCCTAAAAACATAGCCCTCGTCAATAGCTACACAATGATACCAAACATGCCCATATTGAAAAAAGTTAAACCCCAAAAGTCACCCGCCGAAACGAAACGGAAGTCATTGTCGGACGGACGGACACCACGAGCCTTAATAAAGAATTTAATTGGCCTTGCCCTACGGGCAGCGGCCAACTCTAGTCTCGCTCGCGATATATTATCATTACATGTTGGAGAAATGGAAAAATTGAGATACGGGAGTTTCTGAGACGCAGTTGTATGAGTGTCGGCAGGAGCCTGCGGCTCCTGGCCGACACACGTGACTCACTTCTCGCTTTCGCAGTTGTATGAGCGGCGTCCAGGAGCCTTCGGCTCCTGGCCGACGCGTCTTCCACAGTTGTATGGACGTCGTCCAGGAGCCTTCGGCTCCTGTCCGACGGCATTCCCCGCAGTTGTATGAGTCCCGCTCGCGATATGTTACTTTCTACATGTTGGAGAAATCCAAAAATTGAGATACGGGAGTTTCTGAGACGCAGTTCTATGAGTGTCGGCAGGAGCCTGCGGCTCCTGACCGACACACGTGACTCACTTCTCGCTTTCGCAGTTGTATGAGCGGCGTCCAGGAGCCTTCGGCTCCTGGCCGACGCGTCTTCTACAGTTGTATGGACGTCGTCCAGGAGCCTTCGGCTCCTGTCCGACGGCGTACCCCGCAGTTGTATGAGTGTCGGCAGGAGCCTGCGGCTCCTGGCCGACACCGGGACTCACTTCTCGCTTTTGCAGTTGTATGAGCGGCGTCCAGGAGCCTTTGGCTCCTGGCCGGCGCGTTCTTCCACAGTTCTATGGTCGTCGTCCAGTCGCCTTCGGCTCCTGTCCGACGGCGTCCCCCGCAGTCTATGAGTGTCGGCAGGAGCCTGGGGCCCCTGGCCGACACACGTGACTCTCTTCTCGCTTTCGCAGTTGTATGAGCGGCGTCCAGGAGCCTTCGTCTCCTGGCCGACGCGTCTTCCACAGTTCTATGGACGTCGTCCAGGAGCCTTCGGCTCCTGTCCGACGGTGTAACCCGCAGTTGTATGAGTCCCGCTCGCGATATGTTAATCGTAATCGGCGTCCAGGAGCCTTCGGCTCCTGGCCGGCGCGTTCTTCCACAGTTCTATGGTCGTCGTCCAGTCGCCTTCGGCTCCTGTCCGACGGCGTCCCCCGCAGTTGTATGAGTGTCGCCAGGAGCCTGCGGCTCCTGGCCGACACCGGGACTCACTTCTCGCTTTTGCAGTTGTATGAGCGGCGTCCAGGAGCCTTCGGCTCCTGGCCGACGCGTTCTTCCACAGTTCTATGGACGTCGGCCAGTCGCCTTCGGCTCCTGTCCGACGGCGTCACCCGCAGTTGAATGACTCCCGCTCGCGATATGTTACTTTTTACATGTTGGAGCAATTCCAAAGTTGAGATTCGGGAGTTTCTGAGACGCAGTTGTATGAGTGTCGGCAGGTTTGGCTCCTGGCCGGCGCGCTCTTCCACAGTTGCCAACGCCGTGACTCAATATGACGGACACACGGACAGACAGACAATGCAGTGTTTTTGAGCATTCAAACGCATAATCGACATTATCTCGAAAACGGTTGACTTTAGGTATAGGAACACCTATTGCTGATTTGTTCAGCTTAGTCAGACGCATCAGCTAATGATATAATATGGACTCTCAGTGGTCTGTATAAGGAATAAATCGAACATTAAACTTAATAAAATGGAATTTTCAAATTAAAAGAAAACCTGAGCGAAATCGATATATAGAAAAATACGTACACATGCCCCTTCTCAAATGCAACAACTCCCCAATTGACGTTGTTAAGAGAAAGTCAATGGAAAATATCAGAAAACGACGAAAACAGTGCAATTTTTTGTGATAGGTTTTTGTTATTTGCAATTAAAAAAATATTAACGCACACTTGACTCAATCGAAATTATTCAGAACATAGCCCTCCCGATGAGCTTTGACCTCAAAGCAAAAAGAAACAAATTAAACATAAACAAAGTACTCAAATAAAATAAAAAGTGTCGAAAAATTGACCCCCTCGGGGTTTTTCGGCCCTCAAAATGGTCAACTCGAAAACGGTCAACTTTAGGTATAGGAACACCTATTGCAAAAGTGTTCAGCTCGTCGAAATAAGTTGATTAAGCGCAAGAAATCGACCCCTTACATAGAGCACCATGTTGAGGTTTTTTGCTCTAATTCAAAAAGTATCCACTTTAGGTATATGTATACCTATTGCAAAAGTGTTCAGCTCGTCGAAACGCATCAGAAACACGCGAGAAAAGTACCCCTTACATAGATCACCATGTTAAACACCTTTTAAAAAAAGGCAAAAAAATGGTCGAAAATGCCAATTTCACCTGATGACAATATTTACAAAGTTGTTCGGGACATCAAAACAAATCGATACATGCAAAAAAAACCACCCCTTACATAGACCTCATGTTAAAAAATCCCCCCCCATTTTGACCCCCACCCCCCCAGCGACCCCCCACCCCCCTAAAAACATAGCCCTCGTCAATAGCTACACAATGATACCAAACATGCCCATATTGAAATAAGGCAAACCCCAAAAGTCATCCACCGAAAGAAACGGAAGTCATTGTCGGACAGACGGACATCACGAGCGTTAATAAAGTCTATAGATTGGCCTTGCCCTACGGGCAGCGGCCAACTCTAGTCTCGCTCGCGATATATTATCATTACATGTTGGAGAAATGGAAAAATTGAGATACGGGAGTTTCTGAGACGCAGTTGTATGAGTGTCGGCAGGAGCCTGCGGCTCCTGGCCGACACACGTGACTCACTTCTCGCTTTCGCAGTTGTATGAGCGGCGTCCAGGAGCCTTCGGCTCCTGGCCGACGCGTCTTCCACAGTTGTATGGACGTCGTCCAGGAGCCTTCGGCTCCTGTCCGACGGCATTCCCCGCAGTTGTATGAGTCCCGCTCGCGATATGTTACTTTCTACATGTTGGAGAAATCCAAAAATTGAGATACGGGAGTTTCTGAGACGCAGTTCTATGAGTGTCGGCAGGAGCCTGCGGCTCCTGACCGACACACGTGACTCACTTCTCGCTTTCGCAGTTGTATGAGCGGCGTCCAGGAGCCTTCGGCTCCTGGCCGACGCGTCTTCTACAGTTGTATGGACGTCGTCCAGGAGCCTTCGGCTCCTGTCCGACGGCGTACCCCGCAGTTGTATGAGTGTCGGCAGGAGCCTGCGGCTCCTGGCCGACACCGGGACTCACTTCTCGCTTTTGCAGTTGTATGAGCGGCGTCCAGGAGCCTTTGGCTCCTGGCCGGCGCGTTCTTCCACAGTTCTATGGTCGTCGTCCAGTCGCCTTCGGCTCCTGTCCGACGGCGTCCCCCGCAGTCTATGAGTGTCGGCAGGAGCCTGGGGCCCCTGGCCGACACACGTGACTCTCTTCTCGCTTTCGCAGTTGTATGAGCGGCGTCCAGGAGCCTTCGTCTCCTGGCCGACGCGTCTTCCACAGTTCTATGGACGTCGTCCAGGAGCCTTCGGCTCCTGTCCGACGGTGTAACCCGCAGTTGTATGAGTCCCGCTCGCGATATGTTAATCGTAATCGGCGTCCAGGAGCCTTCGGCTCCTGGCCGGCGCGTTCTTCCACAGTTCTATGGTCGTCGTCCAGTCGCCTTCGGCTCCTGTCCGACGGCGTCCCCCGCAGTTGTATGAGTGTCGCCAGGAGCCTGCGGCTCCTGGCCGACACCGGGACTCACTTCTCGCTTTTGCAGTTGTATGAGCGGCGTCCAGGAGCCTTCGGCTCCTGGCCGACGCGTTCTTCCACAGTTCTATGGACGTCGGCCAGTCGCCTTCGGCTCCTGTCCGACGGCGTCACCCGCAGTTGAATGACTCCCGCTCGCGATATGTTACTTTTTACATGTTGGAGCAATTCCAAAGTTGAGATTCGGGAGTTTCTGAGACGCAGTTGTATGAGTGTCGGCAGGTTTGGCTCCTGGCCGGCGCGCTCTTCCACAGTTGCCAACGCCGTGACTCAATATGACGGACACACGGACAGACAGACAATACAGTGTTTTTGAGCAATCAAACGCATAATCGACATTATCTCGAAAACGGTCGACTTTAGGTATAGGAACACCTATTGCTGATTTGTTCAGCTTATTTAGACGTATCAGCTAATGATACAGTACGGGTGCTCAGTGCTCTGTATAAGGAATAAATCGAACATTAAACTTAATAAAATGGAATTTTCAAATTAAAAGAAAACCTGAGCGAAATCGATATATAGAAAAATACGTACACATGCCCCTTCTCAAATGCAACAACTCCCCAATTGACATTGTTAAGAGAAAGTCAATGGAAAATATCAGAAAACGACGAAAACAGTGCAATTTTTTGTGATAGGTTTTTGTTATTTGCAATTAAAAAAATATTAACAAATGCGTGACATAATCGAAATTATTCAGAACATAGCCCTCTCGATGAGCTTTGACCTCAAAGCAAAAAGAAACAAATTCAACAATGAGAAAGTACTCAAAAAAAATAAAAAGTGTCGAAAAATTGACCCCCTCGGGGTTTTTCGGCCCCCAAAATGGTCAACTCGAAAACGGTCAACTTTAGGTATAGGAACACCTATTGCAAAAGTGTTCAGCTCGTCGAAATATGTCGATTAAGCGCAAGAAAGTGACCCCTTACATAGAGCACCATGTTGAGGTTTTTTGCTTTAATTCAAAAAGTATCCACTTTAGGTATATGTATACCTATTGCAAAAGTGTTCAGCTCGTCGAGACGCATCAGAAACACGCGAGAAAAGTACCCCTTACATAGATCACCATGTTAAACACCTTTTAGAAAAAGGCAAAAAAATGGTCGAAAATGCCAATTTCACCTGATGACAATATTTACAAAGTTGTTCAGGACATCAAAACAAATCGATACATGCAAAAAAAACCACCCCTTACATAGACCTCATGTTAAAAAATCCCCCCCCATTTTGACCCCCACCCCCCCAGCGACCCCCCACCCCCCTAAAAACATAGCCCTCGTCAATAGCTACACAATGATACCAAACATGCCCATATTGAAAAAAGTTAAACCCCAAAAGTCATCCACCGAAAGAAACGGAAGTCATTGTCGGACAGACGGACATCACGAGCGTTAATAAAGTCTATAGACTAGAGTTGGCCTTGCCCTACGGGCAGCGGCCAACTCTAGTCTCGCTCGCGATATATTATCATTACATGTTGGAGAAATCGAAAAATTGAGATACGGGAGTTTCTGAGACGCAGTTCTATGAGTGTCGGCAGGAGCCTGCGGCTCCTGGCCGACACACGTGACTCTCTTCAGGCTTTCGCAGTTCTATGGTCGTCGGCCAGGAGCCTTCGGCTCCTGTCCGACGGCGTCCCCCGCAGTTGTATGAGCGTCGGCGGGAGCCTTCGGCTCCCTGCCGACGCCGTGACTCTCTTCTGGCTTTCGCAGTTGTATGAGCGGCGTCCAGGAGCCTTCGGCTCCTGGCCGGCGCGTTCTTCCACAGTTCTATGGTCGTCGTCCAGTCGCCTTCGGCTCCTGTCCGACGGCGTACCCCGCAGTTGTATGAGTGTCGGCAGAAGCCTGCGGCTCCCTGCCAACGCCGTGACTCTCTTATGGCTTTCGCAGTTGTATGAGCGGCGTCCAGGAGCTTTCGGCTCCTGGTCGGCGCGTCTTCCACAATTCTATGGTGTCCTCCGCAGTTGTATGAGCGTGCAAACACCGTGACTCAATATGGCGGACACACGGACAGACAGACAATACAGTGTTTTTGAGCATTCAAACGCATAATCGACATTATCTCGAAAACGGTCAACTTTAGGTATAGGAACACCTATTGTTGATTTGTTCAGCTTAGTCAGACGCATCAGCTAATAACATAGTACGGGCTCTCAATGCTCTGTATAAGGAATAAATCGAACATTAAACTTAATAAAATGGAATTTTTAAATTAAAAGAAAACCTGAGCGAAATTGATATATAAAAAAACACGTACACATGCCCCTCCTCAAATGTAACAACTCCCCAATTGACATTGTTAAGAGAAACCGAGAGGAAAGCATCAGAAAACGACGAAAACAGTGCAAATTTTTTGTGATAGGTTTTTGTTTTTCGCAATTAAAAAAATATTAACAACTGTTTGACGTAATTTAAAATATGACAAAGATGGCGCTCCCGATGAGCTTTGACCTCAAATAAAAACCAATCATTTCCAACATAAGCAAAATACTCAAATAAAATGAAAAGTGTCGAAAAATTGACCCCCTCGGGGTTTTTCGGCCCCCAAAATGGTCAACTCGAAAACGGTCAACTTTAGGTATAGGAACACCTATTGCAAAAGTGTTCAGCTCGTCGAAATATGTCGATTAAGCGCAAGAAAGTGACCCCTTACATAGAGCACCATGTTGAGGTTTTTTGCTTTAA
The DNA here is from genome assembly GCA_019614645.1 of Stratiolaelaps scimitus. NCBI lineage: Eukaryota > Metazoa > Arthropoda > Arachnida > Mesostigmata > Laelapidae > Stratiolaelaps > Stratiolaelaps scimitus. Next base: position 4,580,075 of record JABWDB010000014.1, on the reverse strand, counting down.
TTCAAAAAGTATCCACTTTAGGTATATGTATACCTATTGCAAAAGTGTTCAGCTCGTCGAGGCGCATCAGAAACACGCGAGAAAAGTACCCCTTACATAGATCACCATGTTAAACACCTTTTAGAAAAAGGCAAAAAAATGGTCGAAAATGCCAATTTAGCCTGATGACAATATTTACAAAGTTGTTCAGGACATCAAAACAAATCGATACATGCAGAGAAAAGCACCCCTTACATAGACCTCATGTTAAAAAATCCCCCACTACTTTGACCCCCACCCCCCCAGCCACCCCCCACCCCCCTAAAAACATAGCCCTCGTCAATAGCTACACAATGATACCAAACATGCCCATATTGAAAAAAGTTAAACCCCAAAAGTCACCCGCCGAAATGAAACGGAAGTCATTGTCGGACGGACGGACACCACGAGCGTTAATAAAGTATTTAGATTGGCCTTGCCCTACGGGCTGCGGCCAACTCTAGTCCCGCTCGCGATATATTATCATTACATGTTGGAGAAATGGAAAAATTGAGATACGGGAGTTTCTGAGACGCAGTTCTATGAGTGTCGGCAGGAGCCTTCGGCTCCTGGCCGACACACGTGACTCTTTTCAGGCTTTCGCAGTTCTATGGTCGTCGGCCAGGAGCCTTCGGCTCCTGGCCGACGGCGTCACCCGCAGTTGTATGAATCCCGCTCGCGATATATTATCATTACATGTTGGAGAAATGGAAAAATTGAGATACGGGAGTTTCTGAGACGCAGTTCTATGAGTGTCGGCAGGAGCCTGCGGCTCCTGGCCGACACACGTGACTCTCTTCTGGCTTTCGCAGTTGTATGAGCGGCGTCCAGGAGCCTTCGGCTCCTGGCCGACGCGTCTTCCACAGTTGTATGGACGTCGTCCAGGAGCCTTCGGCTCCTGTCCGACGGCGTCAGCCGCAGTTGTATGAATCCCGCTCGCGATATGTTACTTTTTACATGTTGGAGAAATCCAAAAATTGAGATTCGGGAGTTTCTGAAACGCAGTTCTATGAGTGTCGGCAGGAGCCTGCGGCTCCTGGCCGACACCGGGACTCACTTCTCGCTTTCGCAGTTGTATGAGCGGCATCCAGTCGCCTTCGGCTCCTGTCCGACGCGTCTTCTACAGTTGTATGGACGTCGTCCAGGAGCCTTCGGCTCCTGTCCGACGGCGTTCCCCGCAGTTGAATGAGCGTCGGCCAGGAGCCTTCGGCTCCTGTCCGACGCCGTCGTCGTCTGCTACGTGGTTGGAATGCGCGTCGTCTGCTACAAAGGAATATTATCATTACATGTTGGAGAAATCGAAAAATTGAGATACGGGAGTTTCTGAGACGCAGTTCTATGAGTGTCGGCAGGAGCCTGCGGCTCCTGGCCGACACACGTGACTCACTTCTCGCTTTCGCAGTTGTGTGAGCGGCGTCCAGGAGCCTTCGGCTCCTGGCCGACGCGTCTTCCACAGTTCTATGGTCGTCGGCCAGGAGCCTTCGGCTCCTGTCCGACGGCGTTCCCCGCAGTTGAATGAGCGTCGGCCAGGAGCCTTCGGCTCCTGTCCGACGCCGTCGTCGTCTGCTACGTGGTTGGAATGCGCGTCGTCTGCTACAAAGGAATATTATCATTACATGTTGGAGAAATCGAAAAATTGAGATACGGGAGTTTCTGAGACTCAGTTCTATGAGTGTCGGCAGGAGCCTGCGGCTCCTGGCCGACACACGTGACTCTCTTCAGGCTTTCGCAGTTCTATGGTCGTCGGCCAGGAGCCTTCGGCTCCTGTCCGACGGCGTACCCCGCAGTTGTATGAGCGTCGGCGGGAGCCTTCGGCTCCCTGCCAACGCCGTGACTCTCTTATGGCTTTCGCAGTTGTATGAGCGGCGTCCAGGAGCCTTCGGCTCCTGGCCGGCGCGTTCTTCCACAGTTCTATGGTCGTCGTCCAGTCGCCTTCGGCTCCTGTCCGACGGCGTACCCCGCAGTTGTATGAGTGTCGGCAGGAGCCTGCGGCTCCTGGCCGACACCGGGACTCACTTCTCGCTTTCGCAGTTGTATGAGCGGCGTCCAGGAGCCTTCGGCTCCTGGCCGGCGCGTTCTTCCACAGTTGCATGGACGTCGTCCAGTCGCCTTCGGCTCCTGTCCGACGGCGTCCTCCGCAGTTGTATGAGTGTCGCCAGGAGCTTGCGGCTCCTGGCCGACACCGGGACTCACTTCTCGCTTTTGCAGTTGTATGAGCGGCGTCCAGGAGCCTTCGGCTCCTGGCCGACGCGTTCTTCCACAGTTCTATGGACGTCGGCCAGTCGCCTTCGGCTCCTGTCCGACGGCGTCACCCGCAGTTGTATGACTCCCGCTCGCGATATGTTACTTTTTACATGTTGGAGAAATCCAAAAGTTGAGATTCGGGTGTTTCTGAGACGCAGTTCTATGAGTGTCGGCAGGAGCCTGCGGCTTCTGGCCCACACCGGGGCTCACTTCTGGCTTTCGCAGTTGTATGAGCGGCGTCCAGGAGCCTTCGGCTCCTGGCCGGCGCGCTCTTCCACAGTTGCCAACGCCGTGACTCAATATGGCGGACACACGGACAGACAGACAATGCAGTGTTTTTGAGCATTCAAACGCATAATCGACATTATCTCGAAAACGGTCAACTTTAGGTATAGGAACACCTATTGTTGATTTGTTCAGCTTAGTCAGACGCATCAGCTAATAACATAGTACGGGCTCTCAATGCTCTGTATAAGGAATAAATCGAACATTAAACTTAATAAAATGGAATTTTCAAATTAAAAGAAAACCTGAGCGAAATTGACATATAAAAAAATACGTACACATGCCCCTTCTCAAATGTAACAACTCCCCAATTGACATTGTTAAGAGAAACCGAGAGGAAAGCATCAGAAAACGACGAAAACAGTGCAAATTTTTGTGATAGGTTTTTGTTTTTCGCAATTAAAAAAATATTAACAACTGTTTGACGTAATTTAAAATATGACAAAGATGGCGCTCCCGATGAGCTTTGACCTCAAATAAAAACCAATCATTTCCAACATAAGCAAAGTAGTCAAATAAAATGAAAAGTGGCGAAAAATTGACCCCCTCGGGGTTTTTCGGCCCCCAAAATGGTCAACTCGAAAACGGTCAACTTTAGGTATAGGAACACCTATTGCAAAAATGTTCAGCTCGTCGAAATATGTCGATTAAGCGCAAGAAAGTGACCCCTTACATAGAGCACCATGTTGAGGTTTTTTGCTTTAATTCAAAAAGTATCCACTTTAGGTATATGTATACCTATTGCAAAAGTGTTCAGCTCGTCGAGACGCATCAGAAACACGCGAGAAAAGTACCCCTTACATAGATCACCATGTTAAACACCTTTTAAAAAAAGGCAAAAAAATGGTCGAAAATGCCAATTTCACCTGATGACAATATTTACAAAGTTGTTCGGGACATCAAAACAAATCGATACATGCAAAAAAAACCACCCCTTACATAGACCTCATGTTAAAAAATCCCCCCCCATTTTGACCCCCACCCCCCCAGCGACCCCCCACCCCCCTAAAAACATAGCCCTCGTCAATAGCTACACAATGATACCAAACATGCCCATATTGAAATAAGGCAAACCCCAAAAGTCATCCACCGAAAGAAACGGAAGTCATTGTCGGACAGACGGACATCACGAGCGTTAATAAAGTCTATAGACTAGAGTTGGCCTTGCCCTACGGGCAGCGGCCAACTCTAGTCCCGCTCGCGATATATTATCATTACATGTTGGAGAAATCGAAAAATTGAGATACGGGAGTTTCTGAGACGCAGTTCTATGAGTGTCGGCAGGAGCCTTCGGCTCCTGGCCGACACACGTGACTCACTTCTCGCTTTCGCAGTTGTATGAGCGGCGTCCAGGAGCCTTCGGCTCCTGGCCGACGCGCTCTTCCGCAGTTGTATGGACGTCGTCCAGTCGCCTTCGGCTCCTGTCCGACGGCGTCCCCCGCAGTTGTATGACTCAATATGGCGGACACACGGACAGACAGACAATAGGGTGTTTTTGAGCATTCAAACGCATAATCGACATTATCTCGAAAACGGTCAACTTTAGGTATAGGAACACCTATTGCTGATTTGTTCAGCTTAGTCAGACGCATCAGCTAATGATATAATATGGACTCTCAGTGGTCTGTATAAGGAATAAATCGAACATTAAACTTAATAAAATGGAATTTTCAAATTAAAAGAAAACCTGAGCGAAATCGACATATAGAAAAATACGTACACATGCCCCTTCTCAAATGCAACAACTCCCCAATTGACGTTGTTAAGAGAAAGTCAATGGAAAGTATTAAAAAACGATGAAAACAGTTCAATTTTTTGTGATAGGTTTTTGTTTTTTGCAATTAAAAAGATATTAACAAACGCGTGACATAATCGAAATTATTCAGAACATGGCCCTCCCGATGAGCTTTTACCTCAAAGCAAAAAGAAACAAATTCAACAATGGGAAAGTAGTCAAATAAAATGAAAAGTGTCGAAAAAAAGACCCCCTCGGGGTTTTCCGGCCTCCAAAATGGTCAACTCGAAAACGGTCAACTTTAGGTATAGGAACACCTATTGCAAAAGTGTTCAGCTCGTCGAAATATGTCGATTAAGCGCAAGAAATCGACCCCTTACATAGAGCACCATGTTGAGGTTTTTTGCTTTAACTCAAAAAGTATCCACTTTAGGTATATGTATACCTATTGCAAAAGTGTTCAGCTCGTCGAGACGCATCAGAAACACGCGAGAAAAGTACCCCTTACATAGATCACCATGTTAAACACCTTTTAGAAAAAGGCAAAAAAATGGTCGAAAATGCCAATTTAGCCTGATGACAATATTTACAAAGTTGTTCGCCTCATCGAGACGCATCGATACATGCAGAGAAAACCACCCCCTACATAGACCTCATGTTAAAAAATCCCCCACTACTTTGACCCCCACCCCCCCAGCGACCCCCCACCCCCCTAAAAACATAGCCCTCGTCAATAGCTACACAATGATACCAAACATGACCATATTGAAAAAAGTTAAACCCCAAAAGTCAGCCGCCGAAACGAAACGGAAGTCATTGTCAGACGGACGGACACCACGAGCCTTAATAAAGAATTTAATAATGTAATTATTCATTCGAGCTTAACACATGTGTCAATTCTGGATCGTAGCCCCTGAGCGACGTAAACTTGATGCTTTCCTCATTTTGCCTATCGAAAAATGAATGAAAATTATGAATGCAAACGTCTATAGTGGGAACATGAAAACCACTAATGTTGCCACATTGTAATGTAATTAGATATTATACTAAAGGGGGTATTGTATATATAACATGATTAACGAATACTCTACGAGAAAAAACGGACCCGTACATCCGTATCAATTAGAGTCAACCATAGATCGATTCATAATTAGTACAGTGAAACAAATATTATCAGTGATCACTTGACCACTTGCAAGATTGTCAATGAACTTGTGTCGTATCCAACTTGGGTCTCCAGATCGAAGCGCAACATGATTAACAGCCTGTTCAGCATTAAACGTTGGTCACAGAGGCAGACTATTCGCCATTGTTCCATTGGGAAATGCTATCTCAAAAAAAGAAAACAAAAAGTAAGTATATCGTATATATATATATATCAAGTATATCGTAAAATGTATAACAAAAAAAGCAAATCGAAAAAATAAAAAGTAAGAAAAGTATATCGTCAAGACTGAATCCTTAATGTTCAGCTTAATGCTTAAATGCGGTTGCTGAGGTAGCATCATCACATCGATCCAAAGACTATGGACACCATCTCGTTGTAGCAGCATTGGCGCTTCGTACTCACCTTCTTCAGTAATATTTATTTTCTTCGGTGTCTCGTCAGCAACATCGCCTCATGCAGGGCTTCTTCACTTTAATTCAACGCGGTCCGAGTGTTCCCTCAGTATTTCCCGCAGGAACAGCTTGACTCGAGGAGGCCATCGCTGTCTCTACCCCTAGACGCCTCTTGCCCGCTGCCATGATCAAATCAATATCCATGTAGCGCATGCTAGATGCTCGCTTACGGCGCGGAACGGCACCGTGGGGTGCTTCTATGTTTACACAGCGCGCCCTGCCAAAACGCCAGATAGCATGGCAGCGGGTCTACCAAACAACCTGCCGCCCCCCCCCAAGCGTTTCACAGGTATTGTGCAATAGTATCGATATGTATGTTCTCTCAGGTTATCAGCTTATTCGTTGCCTCCGCATTTGGTGTCTATAGCCTCTCGAGCATATTTCCGCCCGCACTTAGCAGTAGCGATCTCTCTTCGTGTCTGCCTTGGTTAGGCAGTCAATTGGCCATGGTGTCTGTTCGCATCTTCTTGGCTGTGTCTCGTTGACACATCTCTCGATAGCTGAATTCTCTTGTCTACCACAAGTCAACACTGTTAATGGTTCACAGTGGGACCGCTACTGCTGCTGTGATGGTGGCGGCAGGTCGTAATCTCCCTTGGTTCTCTAGTCATTCTTCGCTTCTGCTGCTTTGCTGGCGCGACCCGATCAGGCTGACCAGTGTCTGTGTCCCGCCACCACACGTTGGTTGGGCAGAGGTAGACGATGCGCGAACTTCCTCCTCTATATTTTCGCCTTCGTCAGATCTTCTCCTTCCTTAAGGCGAACCTCTACTTAAGACGAGTGCTGTGGCAGTAACCGTCGACAATGCATGCTATCTTCCGTAGCACAACTACCTCTGCGTCCCGCTTACCCTCTCAGGGTGTACCACTCCACGTTTGTCGCCATCGTAATCTGCTCCGATGCCATGTCGAAACGGACAGCCGTTGAGAAGTGACGTAGACGATACGATCTCAGCTCATATTATACAAACTGAGAAGGCGATCGACGGCGCCGTCTGACAGCCGGCTACACGTTCCTCCATTGCTGGTCCCTTTACTCTTTATCCGTGTATCGAGATGCGCCCCGCGCGTGTTCACAACAACAACAACCCCTTATAATAGTGTAGTATAGTCAATGCTCGGGCTCTTGGTGCCAATGTGCTAAAAGCGTCAGTCAGCGATCGGGCGGTATAGTCGCCCGCCTGTCAGTATAATACATCGCCATGCATAGATGCGGAGAATTCGGATGGTCATTCGAATGAGGAGCGGGCCGATCGAGAACGACATTGAACAGACAAGGAGTTCAGGTAGGCTCTGAGGTAGACAGAGCGAGAATGCGCTCGCGCTGCCGACGGCTGTGGCAGTAATTTTGATGGCTGTTGATTCTGAGGGGGCCCTGCCCGAAAACCGTTTTCCTGATCCTGCAGAGCGTTCTGATGTGCCTTGATCTGTTCGCAGGAGTGCGGCTGTGGCCTTGAATAGAGAAAAAGCCAACGGGGAAAGGCAAAGCAAAGTTTGTGCGTGTACGCTATACCTATGGATTGTGTAGCAACAAGGCGCTCATGATATACATACACCTTGGTTAAGTATACATATATATATGTATAATCACACGTTGGCCTGTGTTTACCACAGGTTGCTCGTATTGTCGAACGCCGATCAATGGTCTTGAAGGGAGAAGTGGAAAACTTTTGCCGCTGGTAAAACAGATTTAACACGACGATTGAACGACAGAACTTGCGCCGAGAACAGCGATGTGAAGATACCACATAGGATTATATATATATATATATATATATATATATATATATATATATATATATATATATATATATATATATATATATATATATATATATATATATATATATATATATATGATATACGAAGTACGAGCATTTATTATTTAATAGTGCTGATATTTCGTGCTGAATTTCCTCCTCTAGAAAAAAAAAAAGTGCTGATATTTTTCTCAATATTACAGAGGACAACGCAGAATATTTACGGTGGCGCAGGTATGATGTGAAAGAATTTCCATAAGAATCACAATATATAACCTATAGCAATAACATGACGGTTGAACAGATAACATCTATTATATTTTGGAATGAATATGAACTGCGTAAGGGTTAAGTATGTAAGTTATGTTATATCACAGGTGGGAAAACAAATTCGTGGAAGTCGACCCAGAGCTGTTCAATACGGGCACAATGAGAGACTCGACCTGGAAGCAGGTAAACCGTGTAAATCGTCATCGCGGAGCCTCCTGCCCGCGATACCATGCTGCAACTTGGTGAGATCGTCAAGCAGCGGATGAACAGGATGAATAGCCCTCAGTATTTTCTCTAGATAGTTTTTATATCTCATATTGTATGAATAATATAATAATAATAATAATAATAATAATATAAATAATATATATTTACACGCACATACAAAGCTGTGATACTTGTGAGTTCTTACCTACCACCTATGGTAACATACTGTTTTATTTATACATGTTATTATATTGTTACCTAATAAAAGTGAATAGATGAATGAATGTATTGACGGGGGATGAACTCGATGCTCAGGTGGCAAATAGCAAAATTTTCACCAACAAAGTTTTGTAAAGCGCTGATCCTCGATCATATTGTTATCATATTCAATGATAAATTAACACCAACTTCTCGTTGTGTATTCTAGGAAGAGAAATAGTCCACCACGCGCACTGGGCGACATTTATTGACAAATGCTGATCATATATGAACCTGTTCTTTGCTGGCAATTCAGGTTTCCACATCTGCAAGAAACAAAACGACAACGATCAATAGCCAATGAGAGAATCTGAGAGAGAGAGAGATAGTTTTCTATAACAGACCGGCGGGAGAGTCTGCGTAATGCAACCATAAGGTCACATCGCCCCGAACAGATGTGCGTCAGAGGTCTCAGATGTGGATCAGAAAATCACTCCCTTCTTTGGCGTCCCCTTCCCAGTAAAGGTAACACTTTATTGGTTTATGAAAGGAAGTACAATTTTACAATGCTTAAGTTCTCTTGTGTGCCGTCACGCAGCGGGACTCGAGCTCCTAGTGGGTAGACGACGTCTAAGGCGAGAGCAATCTTCGCGGGTGGTCAAAAGAATCGCGCACGAATAACACAATCGCTGAACGCCTTTCACAGCATCCGTCAATGTCGCCCTTGAGAAGTGACGAGATGTAACTTGCCTGTAGAGTAACGATCTGCACGTCACGACGGGACATTTTCAACGATAATATAATCGAATGTCCCTCAGACATGCTGCTCGTACAAAACATGCCGTTCGAGTACCGATGACCTGTTAGCAATCCATAATGTTAATCCTAGCGAAAATCGAATTGCAAAACTACTCAGTTTTGCGTTACTCGTCAAAGCTCGACCGCGCCGCAGGAGCGGTGCGTCAAATCTGTCAAGTAACATTACTGTTTTATGAAATGCGCTGATGTGAATTATTTAGCGGTGAGGAAATAGGCTATAACATGTGTGTGCCATAAGCGGCCACTTGTATAATATATTTCGCTATTCATTCTCGGTAAACTGCACAGCCGAACAAAGGAGCTCGTTTGAGTGCCAATTATTCGCCTATGGCAAAAATAGACATCGAAGCTCATTGCTAGTTACATCAAGAAACTGAAACGATAACAGCCTTTAGTTAGCTAGAACTCGATTCTCCTTCAGGTAGATAATAGGTTGCGATTCGATCAAACGACGATACGCAAGAGAACGACAGATATCCGTAACTCGTCAGCAGAACCCAGTGCCTTCTCCGACGAAGCTGATCGAGACAAGTGAGGCTTCGTTCTCGTCAAGTTCATCTAGTCTCTGCGCGACACATTGGATTTTCAGGGAGGTGGGGGTCTTGCAGAAAAATCAATTCTTGATATCAATCACAATGGCCTGTCGAACGCTAGGCAGAGGTATTATAGAGAGCTATGCTCATCATCTCCGGGAATTCACGAAAGTAACAATGGCAATGTGAAAAATGCCATTGTGCAGTATATAAATCTCTTGTTGACCAATGGTTCCCTTCTATTCGGCACGTCTGGGGTAAATGATCAGTTACACATATCAAGCCTTTTGTGTGTTCATTTTTACCACATTTCATACAGACTCGAAGACACCACGAAGACTCACAATGATTTGCCTGTGCCTTGGGCGGCGGGGTAGCCCGTAATCTCCAGGGCCGTAATCTCCAGACACTGCGGCCAGATTCAGATATTGATTTATCTTTGTGCAGTTCCAAGGTCGTTTGCGAGGAATGACGGTGCTTCAGTGACCATTTTTATATGACATCGCTCGATCGAATACAGCATAAGCAATATCGATAGAGCACTTGTCGCCTGTTCGCGTACGAGCGACCCCGGCCCGGTCCAGCATATATGTATCGTTGCGCCTGGAGATTCAGTGGCGGATCTATAAGATACAACAAAATATCATCCTCGTAAATATATTGCAATGTATTTACGAACAAATCGCGGCCCAGCACCGCCTTCAAGACTCATCTGAGACGAACGCATCTAATAGGATGTTTGATGGAACTTCAGGGAACATCTGAATAATCTTTGTGCAATTATTTCGAGATCACGGCGCCTTCCGAACCTTCCAGCAATTTCTTTCGGGAATTTTCCAGTCAAATCACGAGTTGAAAATACAAGCCTTATCATTCAATAGCTCCTATATTGCTCTCAGGCATAGCCGGGCGACTAACATGTATCACATTTGCGGGTTTGTGAAGGTACAAGCTGTGGATACAAGCAATGGTAGTTTTAAGAAGAGTGTGGCACTCGCTGCGCTCGGTGCTGACAGCTTCCGATTCAGCCGCAGCTCTATCTGGTGAGCCGGCAAGTAACCAGCATCGCTTTTCTCATTAGATTACATCGGCGAGAAAGAGCTGCTAAGCTTTGTGTGAACGTCAGCTCGTCCAGCACGTGCTTGCGTGTGGGTCTGCACGCTGCAATTATATCTAGTCTTCTCCAGCGGCTCTATACGATCTATACAAAGACGGCAGAACGTAAAGTGGTCAGACGCTTGGCACGTGGATGTAACCATTCGCGCACTGGCATTTAGTTCATGTCTGTAAGCGACTTACAGAGGCAGCCTCCTCGTGTCGTTATCCTAGAGACTTGTGCTGGCGAGTTACACAGTCCAACTTTTCCAATATTCCGGAAGCGAATCGCCGAGGTAAATGGTAAAAATGGTAAATGTTTATTGGTTTATTTAAGGATAAATAAACTAATCTAAGCTAATCATGTATACGGCGCCTCTCGACGCCAGGTGTCCCATGTGGGCTAGCGTTCTCACGGACGTGGAACAAACTCTTTCTGCAATTGACAGTTCGTTTTAATCAATTTCTTCTCTTTGAATCACTCCTAGCTTCCTGAAACAGCGCTAATGAAGATAAGAGATCTAGGCTAATTATGCAGTAAGTCCCTCAACCCAATCAGCAATCACACAGCGTGGAGCAACATATGGCTATTCCGTTTCGACTTCACCGAAGCCACAATTAGAAAAAACGTAACTGAGAAATATATGTTGTGCTTGTTTTAGATATCACGTTAAATCGGGAGAGCAGGACTATCTAATACCAATATGGGACGATATAACCGTGACTATCTATTAAACGAGTATGATATGTTAATATCGTCAGGCTTCGCTCGTTCCAATGATAACTCAGTTTTGAACATCCTGTTATCCTGTAGACATACAGCCTGATCTAGTCGTGCTTCCAGTGCCAATATTTCAGGGAGATCTGTGAAGGCCGCCTGGTACTGTATTGTCGACTCGGAGAACCACCGAATAGGCTGTGAATCTTGCACAGGGCGTCAGTTAACGACCGAGTTCAAGCAGTTATCCGCAAATGACTTGGAGATAGCGATCTCATTCGTTGTCTCCAAGTACGGGAGGCATTGGCATCCGACAGTTCAGGAGCAGCACTCCAAGGGAAAGCAGGCCCTTGCCTTGTAGGGAAGATAGAACCGGCGAACGCCTGTGAGTTTCGTGGAGGTTCCTGACAGGTGTTTTGCATAACCATCTTGGCGAAGTCCCTGGGGATTGCCCGCTAACAATGGACAGCCAGCATGCGCTTCGAGTTTCATTCAGTGATACATACAATTTCCCTCTGACAATCGCCATCGGGTGCCGTCAATTGCGAATTCAACAATGAATGCTTATCGGTAGATATGTTGTGATCATTTTGTCCCGGATTACACCGCTGCCCATGGCCTATCCATGCTCGTGTTCAAACGGACGAGCTCTTAATCGTTTCGAATGTACATACAGACAATGCTATACGAGCGGCGAGACCTTCGAGCATCTGTAACTCGCGAGGTGGAGCCCCGACTATTAGTGCCAAGACTACAACCACGTTTCAATGTACACGAATTACAAAAAGCGATTCATTAACTTCAATCACAGAGGACAGAGAAAGGTCGAACTTAAAAAGAGGGTGGACTCGGTGTTCCAAAACCAAGATTTTTCGATTATTCCTCCCAATGCTGTTTCCACTGACTGGAAGAATGATAACTTACGTATCTGCGAAACGAACGATTCAAAGCTGACGGCATACGGGCATGCTTCTGACACGTGTTCGGAGCTGAGAGCCTCCTATGGAATGGTTTCGATTAAAAAATCCAGGAGAGCAGTTCCTTTGCGGTCTGGCCAAGGCGATGGTACGGAATTGGAAGTGCAACAACAGCAGGACATAGGTAGCGATTTGCCTATGCAGCAAATGGTTTCATACGTGCGGACAAATGGTCGCAAGCCCAATGCAATTCCAATAGACCTAAGAAAATTTGCACGGAAGACGCAGGCTCCTCCTCTCGGATCTGTGACGGAATGACGAATCGTTTGCATTCGCAGTACCTATTTGATCAAAGTGCGTTGGGATAGCGCATTGAGAGGTAGGAGAAGCGAGTCAGGCTGCGTCGCTCGCTTCTCTCTGTCCGTCTCAGGGTCTCCGTCACTGGTTAGATGCTTTGACGATGGCGGTCGATTCGGAACTAGCCAACGTTCCGTCAGCTTTCACTTGCCCGTGATACCACCTGCCGTATTGCGATGATGCCGGTCACCGAGCGATGGATGAGTTATCGCTTACGGCAGCAGCAGCAGCGGCAGCTGCAATTAAGCAACAAAATATGCCGACGTCCACTGCAAAAGCACTCGGAATAGACGGGCAGGAGACGCAGGCTACGAGACCCCTCTGTTCTGAGACCGACAACACGCAAACATGGGCAAGCTGCAGTATTCTAGTGGCGACGGAAGGCCACTCAAGTGACCGGATCAGCCAGTGCACCGGCTAGTGACAAGTAGAGTGGGCGGAAAGGTGAAAGGTTTCACTCATAGCGACAACAACAACAACAGCAGCAGCAACCACAACAGCAACAACGGAAATGACAAGCTTGTTTGACGGATGAAGCGGCATGCGAAACTTGGATAGATTCAGACCTATGCTAAGTGCTTTCGATATTAAAATGTATGTAAATGTCCACAATACCAATATATATATATATATATATATATATATATATATATATATATATATATATATATATATATATAATGATAGCGTGGCCAATTGGACAAGAGCTTGCTATCTTGTTGATATACAATAGGTACACAGCTCTGCGCGGGTCCACAGGGCGAAATATGAGGGTTCTACAACATATAATTATCTCGCCCACTCGTTTACAACCAACTCGCCCATACGCTTAGCTGGCTGATGCATCTCTGACGCCAATGCATAATGCTACCTTTGAATTTCGCCTAATAACCAACTCTAGTTGGTGGCACACATCTGATAATTATCGCCATATATCAATTAGCTACTTTTCTCCTCTCTGATGAATTGCACTATTTTAAAATTGAAGGAATTAGCGTCTGTTGTCGTCTTTGTTTTCCCGTTTGTATCGAAAACAAGATCAATTATTGGTTCAAAGTCAGCCACACACCATACGGGCTACTCAATTCAGCTCTTCATTGGATCTTGACAAATTCGTTACATAGGCCGAATTGACTGCTCCAATTCACTGCGTCCGCGAGCGTTTTGACATTTGAGTTCGTCCATGCCACCCATTCGGATGCAGAACGCCAAACGTGGAAGACTGATGATGTTTGTATGGAAATGAATCGCAAACTCACGATGAATTAAATCAATATAGTTTTACTATTTGGCCACCTACTTGTAGCCTTTTAAACATTATTCATTATCCCTAAAGCGCAGATCTGTTTTAGTCATCTGTTTTGGTGGAGAGCTAGTAAATGCGGCGACTTGAGTTTAATTGCAGTTGAGTAGGACGCACGTTTATGGCAGAGCCTTCAGTATCCTCTGCTGTAACCCTCCTCCGATGGGGATCCTCCTGTTTGAAAGGGGGATAGTTTTTGTTGTTGTCGCTGTCGGTGCAACGCCGACACCAGGATACCGAGTCTCAGAGTGCACACAACTCCTATACATTTGGGCTATGCTGGATATGATCGATTCATTACCCAATGCGACGTTGGAACACGTAAAGGTGTGTACGAAAAAGTTTCCTAAGTGGTCGTCTAATCGAAGAGTCGAATGCGAAGTTGGCTTCAATGGTCAACTAAACACAGGTGTTAATTATGCTTATTTTCCCCTGATGATACAATTCTCGGGGTGCCTTACATGCTCTCTGCACAAATATATCGATGAGCGGGGTGAAGAACGCGTCTCTACGCAAGCATTCTATGAGAGCTCTGTGGGCAGGTCTGCATCAGCTGACAGCATTTTGTCTAATCTGCACGCGTATTCTGCTTAATTGTATAGAGCCACATTGTATAGCACGCCTTCGTAAGAGGACCACTATGCCGTTGCCTTCTTCGTGCACGCTTGGCATTCCGCTATTTACCACGAAGTGTCCACCCTGCTCTGCACAGGCGAATGGAAGTCTGGTGGCTCTCCCTTGACGGGCAAAGCGACCGTATTACGATGCGACATCGACAGCAGTCGCCCTTCGGAAGTGCCGTTCATCAGTACGAATATGCTCCCCATAACGTGTACCCTATTCCACAGTGACCGTTCTGGCCATTGCGAAGCAGCCGTTAAAGAAGGCGCCGAAGATCGCAATAGAGAGCGCGTTGGCACAGACTGCGCTGGTTTCAGTCGCCGTCGCGCGATTCCTCTATGTCCTCCTCTCGCATTGGTTGGCCACTTGGCGTCATGGGAATTCATCGCACGTGACCTCCACAAATCCGCGTATTGAGACGTCGTGCCGTCATCCCCGTAGACAGACACTCTACACATTCGGTGCAGGACGACGGTGTTTCATTGGCTGTGGACAAGACTGACTTCTCCTATGAGCAGCGACGAAGATTGGTCCTAGTCCTCCACGATGATTGGAGGCTTGTACAGGCTGAAATTGCTTTTGTAGCTCGCAAGCGAAGCTGGATGTTGCCCACTGATTCACCAACGTCCGCATCCTTGCCGGTCGCTGCAACAAGGCTGGTACGCTGAGCTAGAAAAGGAAGATATACGAAATAAGGAATAGTATTCTGCCGTGGACGCGGTGTATACCTGAGTGTCTGCAGTCTCCCAACGAACAGAATTTAGCCTCCTGCTAGAAGAGCCGGCCTCACTGATTACTCCACAACATCATCAAAAACGCATGCTAAACGATGCAATCAGAAAACAATCTTCGGTGTGATTGCAACCTGACTTCTGGGTAGTTTAATGTGCATTTGAGGTGGCAATGGCAGATGTCATTAACAACGCCACATTTCTACTGTGAACATGTGAAATTTAATTTTTAGACATAATTCTATGATTATATGTCCTAATAGAATGTTTCTGCTGTCGTATGAATCAGTGTGTGTCTACCCTGCGCTGATGAAGACCACTAATTCAAGCTCGTGGCGTTGATGGGAAATTGCTGTAAGCCCGCGAATCTCTTCGGATGGAACCGGTGCAGTAAAGTAATGGATTCACGTGTTCGGCTACCCCCGCCTGTCTGCTCTTGGTCGATCCGTGCAATTTTACCCGGTACGACAAGCGGGCAAATGATAATGATATCGGTATATAAATATATATATATTAGGTTGAATGTCCCAAAAATAATGAGACATATATAAATTTCAATAGCGGCTAAACTAAGCAAGTTAAAACAAAGATTTTCTAGTATGAGCTAGAGGTATGCATCTCTTTTATTTATACACTGGTCCCAGAGTTCTGGCAGTCTTCTAATGTTCTAACGAAGTTATAAATGGTTCTTCTAACGAAGTTATAAATGGTAATAGCTAGGTATGCACCATTTCTATCACCATTTATAACTTCGTTATTTAAGGCCTCTCGGAGTAAATCGATGTTTGCATATCTTTTGCCACTTATTCAAGCCGAGTCCGTTTTCTCCTTTTGAGGCCAAAATCTCGTAATTGCAAATTCCGTTGAAATCCATGTCAAGTGCTAAATTACTTTAGGCTCGAATCTATTTGGTACTGCTTCCGCCATTGCCTGTTTACCTGGCAATGGCGGTGAACAGGCAATGGCGGTACCACTGTTTCACTGTTTCGTCAATTTTAGCCGACAAAGTCGTCAATAAGCTAGTTTGCTCACAGGCATTTTCGATTATCTCGATTCGTTCGTCGAATTGAGATTCGGGAAGGGGTGGGCGCCCTCGATGTTTATTAATGTCCCAGCAGCCTTACCTAGACTGCGTACACCACCGGCACACCTGTCGTCGATCCAGGGCATTATGGCCGCGCACGCTACCAACCTTCCATGGATTTCAGCTAGGCATTTCTTCTTTTGAAACATAAACCTGACACTTTTCTTGTGAAAATGCAAGTCTGAAGGAGCTGCTCCGGCGGTTGCCATTTCGCACGCCCAACGAAAGCCGAATGCTAGCGGCTTTTACGCCGCCTGCTTACTAACTATTGTGCATCACTACGCGCCAAATTCAAACCGGCTAAGAATAAGAATTCGACGCGAGACGATAGGAGTCTCATAATTTTTGGTCAACCTAATATATATATATATATATATACAGCGGTGTGAATAAACATAGGCCACCCCCTATATTTCAACAAATCGTTACAAAGAATACACATTTGAGGCATCTCTTCTGTGTCAGATTAATGTACGTGTCAAATAACATATTTACCACAAAGAACAGAGCATACAACATCGCATGCAGCCTGCTACAACAAAATGTGTCATATTTCGGTGGTGAAAAATGATAGTACACCCTCAGTTATTGAGTGTTCTCGCTGAATTAGTTCAGTTTGTGTTGAGCATTCAAGCAGTACTGTAGTCATGGGACGCGCTTCGAGCCTTACTGATGCAGAGAAAGCAGTTATTACCGCTTTACACCGTGCAGGAAAGACCCAAGCTGCAATTGCCAGAGAAATTGGCAGAAGTCGTCACGTAGTGCACAATTATTTACGCAGTGCGTCGACGTATGGTACTAAGAAGTTTACAGGACGTCCACGAAAGATCAGCCAGCGAACTGCCATGCACATTTGTCGATTGGCCTCGAATTCGACCATAAGTTGTGAAGCAATCAGGCAAGGGTTAACCCTTCAGGTTCATAGATCAACAGTTTTAAATGCAATTAAGCGTTATCCGCATATCATACGGGCGCAAATGAGAACAAGACCTCGTCTTCAACAACGCCATATGATTGCCCAACTAAACTTCGCCCGCAACATTATGGACGTGACTGGACATTGATGAATATTGGGGCAACGTTTTTTTAAAAAGTGTCCTGAGGGTGTAAATCTATCTAAAAGGTACTATGTTGTTTCAAATCGTCTCCAGTGACGAGAAGAAGTTAAATTTGGATGGGCTAGATGGATTGAACGGTTACTGGCATGATGTACGTAGAGAGTCGCGGTACTTCTCGAAGCACATGTTCGGCGGAGAGTGCTTTATGTGTTGGGGAGCTTTGCAAACTTGGATTTACTTTCAACTCATCTCAAATGAATAGCGAGGACTATCAGCAGATGTTGACCAACAACCTACTACCATTTAGTAGCAGATTTCACCTACTTCCAATTGTTTTCTAACAAGATAACGCTTCAATTCACGTCAGCGCTAGTACACATGCGCGGTTAAGACGGCATGACATTGGTACCCTAGAGTGGCCAGCATGTTCTTCTTAGCTCAACCCGATGGAGAACCTCTAGGACATTCTTATCCGAAGAGTATACGCGCCGAATCGACAGTATACATCCGTGGAAACACTAAAAAAGTCGTTGTTGGAGGCGCCTTTTTTAGGGGGAGGTGTCTGGGGAGGTGTCAGCAACCGGATCCTGCTCAATTTCGTTGATAGTATGCCAAACCAAGTCTTTGACGTTATAATTAGCAAGGGTGAGTCCACACGGTACTGATTAGCACAAGAAAACAAGAACTAATTCAGCGAGAACACTCAATAACTGAGGGTGTACCATCATTTTTCACCACCGAAATATGACACATTTTGTTGTAGCAGGCTGCATGCGATTTTGTATGCGCTGTTCTTTGTGGTAAATATGTTATTTGACACGTACATTAATCTGACACAGAAGAAATGCCTCAAATGTGTATTCTTTGTAACGATTGTTGAAATATAGGGGGTGGCCTATGTTTATTCACACCACTGTATATATATTAGCCTCAGCTCTTAATCTTTTAGGTATTATTATGAGTATCTATCGCGGCAACCTTTGCCTATTCTCTTCCTTACTCGTACCTGGCAAGAATCTTCAGGTAAAGAAAGATGATAAAGAACTCCAAATATTCTCCGCGTCTGACAGTATTTGAACCCAACACACACGTCCCTCCGGCCTAGCAGTCCAAGACGCTCACCACTAGACTATCCAGGGGACAAGTCGCCTGACATTTATGTGCTATTGACGCAAATCATTAGCAATGCTGATTAGAAATAGGCACCAGAGATATGGCACCTGAATGTCACCCAGAAACTAGCATCGTCAATGGATAACTTATCCCTGAAGGAGCAACGGTTACGGGGTGGTCCCTTAATTTGGTCCCTCCAAGTTAATGAACTGTTTTAGTCCATCGCCGTATGAGAACTTCTGGATTCTGTTGCCTCGTTGTTAGCCTTGCTTCATCCACATTCGCTACTACCTTAATAGCGAGTCGACGTCCTAACAAAAGACTTTTTTCCACGTGCTGATTATTGGAACGACAGCATCAATGTCGATACGGCTAAATCTGGATGGTGGATGCCTATGCAGCTGTGTGCAGCCTTTTCATCGTGGCGATCTGCGCAGGGTCTCCCTGCTTAAAGCATGCCTGGCAACCGCGCCCAGTAGCCATCGGCTTCGCGTATTTATCTTCTCGCTTTGTCGTTTGCTGACATCGCCGCTCGCCAGCGACAGTTTGCAACGGAATCAACGTCGCCATCCCAATCTGTGCATCTTCGTATTTGGGTGGCATCGCGCAACGGTGAAGAGCGAGGCATAGCGTCCTTGGCCCCGACGAGGCCCGGCGCGGCGTCACTGTAGCGCGTTCCCGCTGGTATTCAAGTTTTCTTGGCCGCGTGGCTACCAGTTTAATCACGTCCACAACAACAGCAATGAGCAGGAAAGCCCGCCAGAACTGGACCAGCCCCCGGTGGTCTAACCGCCGGGTCGAGATGAAGCTATCATTGTTCAAACCGCTTGGGACGGCCGGCGGCTGTGATAGCTTGGTCGGTGCAGCAGCGCTGCGACATTCGGCTCTCTTCGGCGTTGAACGACGGCTAAGAGTCACCCTACGAAGGCGGAATCCAGCGCTTGAAGCGGCGCGAAAACAGACAGAGCCCGGGCACTGCCCACGAAGTAGAAATGGCCACGACGCTCATGGCCGGACTTCTGCGAGACCAAACACGTTGTTCTTGGTTCAATCGCAGTCCAGGAAGACAGTGATCGCGAGCACGCCGTCGCAATGGTGTCAGCGGCCTGAAATCTGTGATAGCAGAGTTTGCTCGAGTCAAACCGCAACGAAATCGGGGGACCAGTGTCTGAGATGCACGCTGGGCCCGACCTAGGACCCAAGTACTACGGACCAAATTGATACTGCCATGTTTCGTCGGAGGGCCGTTTCTGGTTACGGGACACGGGGGTGGCACCACGGCCGATAGGGGGTGTGCGAGCGAGCACATTCAGCTGGTGACGTGGCCTCGTTACGTTCTATGAATAGGTCTGGCAGGCTCGTTCGGGCCGAAACAAGCTTCAGTAGCGGCGGAGCAGCAGAACAACATCTGCGGGAAATAACGCCAGACAACATCCAGCACACGCACACATGCACTCACAAGTGTCGACCACATTGACGGCGACAGTTGATCCTGGTAGTAGCCGTGGTGGTTGTGGCGGCCAGCCGACGGCGACGCGGGTACCAATCGCGCTGGCAATAGCCATATACACAGTCCCTGCAGCTTCACGGGGCTGCCAACGAGTCGACGTGGACCCCAGCTCTGAAGACCTTCTTCTGAGGGGTTCATCGTGAAGAAGGATTTAGCGCGAGCGGGGGGCGGGCGGGGGGGAGGGCAGCAGGAAAAGCTGAGGGATCACAAACAGCAGGGCCATCACATTATCTCGCTGAACAGCGCCTGCCAACGAACTGAGCAGTAGAATAGATGAGAAACAGACTGGCCTGCCGGGGACACCATCCCTATACACAGACACTTTGTCCGACAATAGGTTGATGGACAAAACCCCCAGTCGATTCGGCGCTTGCTGCCGCCGTCTGCCTTCCATGTTCCTTTTGACGTTCAAGCATGTAAGAGAAAATACAGTAGCGGCTGTTTTGTTTACTTTAGTTCCCTGCCTACAGCTCTCGGTCTGAGAAGACGTGAAGCATAATGATTGAACAGAATCGCGCGCTCACAGTGTTTTTGCTGGGAATTCCCTTAGGCGTATGCGCTGACGATGGCTGCCACTGCTGCCAGTGCTGGCCGTACAGGGTGATTTTGAATTCATAACAAAGACGTTAAGGGAAGAAGACGCCAGACATTGAATTGAGAAGGCGGATCATATGCGCGCCGATGAGACTATGCCGCCTCGGGTGGAAGGAATTCACTTAAAAATAACTGGTAACATTTATGTGACACTATTTACGGGTCAGCGAAACGGTAACTGTAAGCCAAACGAATAGAGCAAACACTGAAGTGATTGTGCCTAATGTTTTTTTGTGCTTTAGAATGCCTAGCAACAAAACGTTTTGAAGAATCTAAAAAAAAAACACCCCCCTTTTATTTTTATCTCTTTTATTTATTCTTATTTCATCGAGAACTAAAGCGTATTGTATTGCAGTTCCGAAAATAAACTTGATTTTGAAACTTGAAACTTGAATCTATGTCTTCACTGACCTCAGTCACAATCTCAGATGATTTGCAGCGGAAAATTTGTCACCTCCTGCCAGTTCTCCTTGAGAAAACTGTTGTCGGCACACATTAGTTTCCCCTACGACTTTTGCAGCTCTTGTTTGCGGCTATTGAACACTTGGTCCTGTTACTGTTAAGACCCATGGATTCAGCCATTCGGATGCATTTTCATTTGCAGGACCACTTTCCTCGCTAGTGGGAACGTAGGAAATTCTAGGTAAAGACCTTCGTCTCACCCTAACGTAAAGCCGCTCTCCTGCCCCCTCCATCCACCGTATGAAGGTTGTGCGTCGAAAGTCACAAAGCTCCATTAAAGCGTGCAGGCCTACAAACGCGTTAATAATGATAGAGCGGGGGATAAAATTAGCTGATACGTCCCTGCTGATTCATGGACAGGGGAGATCAAAAACGCAATACGCAAACACACGCCGCTCGCGTGCGAATGAAATGCGACGTACTCTGACCTAAACGCAGTAGAGGCGATAGCGTGTGCGTGGCCGTCGTTGATGGGAGTTTTGGAATGGGACATGATACGATATTTCCGGCGCCCTCCGAGCACTGTGCTCACCGGTCTCCAGGGTCCTATTCGCCTTTGTTCCTAAGCTGTCATGCTAACTGAGCATGCCGAGCAGGATCCTGGCCGACGTCAAACACATACACCAGTGCACACTAACACTTCCACTAGCACACATATGTTGATTTGTCCATCTGTTGATCGCGGGTTCTGGAGCTCTAACCGAGTCCCCGGGTGCCGGATGTGCTGGTGGTGATTGAAGTAACAGCAGCAGCACTGCTGTTAGAGGCATCCGGGGGCCAGCAAGCATTATATTATACAATACCACCAGGCGACGTCTAGAGGGCTCTGCCGATCCGTCAATTCCATGCCCCGACTCGGTAGGCCCAGGCCATTGCCTTATGCCATAGCCGCCAAGAATGCGTAGAGGTTCATCCAGGTGAGCTCCTTCCGATTTTTAGGCTCCACGGACGGCCACAGTACCTCCGTATTTTGCTACTATTACTACAGCAACAACAACAACCACTACAACGAATATACATATGGTCGTTCCGTTCCAGACATATGCGTAGCGTTGCGACGAGTATGCATCGCCGATCCTTGGTGTCCCGCTGTGCCCTGCCACTGTCGGGTAAGTTGCCTGACAGGGTAGACAAGCCAGACGAGCAGCAGGTGACAAGGGAGTGATTAGCCTTGACGGCTGTAGCGGTCTTAGGGGGCGCTGGCAGCAGCAATGACGCCCGCCATGCCAACGTGATCTGATCAGCCAATACGTACACGTTCTACAAAATCAACGGTTTTAACAGCCCCCATCGGGTGGCTGAATACGAACAATGATGACGATCGATTTTTGCCTCCGTTCGATTTTTACCTGACTCGATACGATCGCAGTGGGAACCTGCTCTGATTTGGTAAGAATGTAAGATTATGATCACTAATTAGAGGGAACGGTGGAGCAAATCCTATTGAAGTTGACGACGAACACCGTTTGTCTCATTGTGACTGTCCCACATCTACAGAGAGAGAGAGAGAGGTGCATGGCTGTTCAGCATCGCTACTGCACGCTACTGTCTCGTCGGCTTGAACAGAAATAATAGCCCTAGAATCTATCTCTGCTCCTCTCGTTAACGGAGGCCATTCAACGTTAACCCATATGTATTATAGTGTGGGTCAGACCGGCCATGGCCAATGCCATTAAACTTCTCAAGGCTCTGTTACAGCAGGCTTTCATTGTGCCGTCACCCTCAGGTCGACTCATTATAAAATCGTGCGCTAAGCAGCACCCTACAGCGGTGAGTGATAACAATACTGAACGCCCTGCTTGGCTACAACGGGACAGTATCATTTCCCAAGCAGCCGGCCATGCAGGCCTTGCTGAACACTGGGTTTTACACGCCACGCCTTGTAAGACCTTCGCGTCCGTTCGCCGCTGCTTGTTTACGTTCCGATACTAAACTCGGTGAACGATACGAAGCCGCAGAGTTTTCGTATAAAAGATCTCGAGATTTAGGAGAGGAGGTAGATGTTAGCCGACGGCGGGCTACCTTTTGCCATGGCTCGGCCGAGATTTAGCAAGTATCTCGTTTAACAGCCGATAGTTTTATTAGGTGGACACGATGTCGACCCGCTAATCGCACACGGGGGGCAAGCAGATTGTGTATGCTCAATCAAGGTCGGTGCTCGCAATAGAAAATGAAATCAGAGGAATCAGAGGATTCGCCTCATATTGCTGTACACGGACCGTTTGAGCATCGGGTGACATTGGCAGACGTTCAATATCGTTTTGGCACATGCATGTCACATATCTTGTATAAAAAACTATAGGGGAGAATAATATCTTGTTTTTTTTTCCTTTAAAGATGGGCGTGTTTCCATGCAAATGCTTGTCAACTCCGTGACTGCCGCGCTTTCTGGAACCGTTGACGGTGTTCAACAGCATCGCCGTTCCCGGTATCGCTTAGCTTATTCCTTCAATTAGGGGGCGGTGAGATGTGTACAAGCCTAGCCACGACCGCTACACATCCTCGTTGTCGTACGGAGATGATGTGGTCAGCTGACTCTCAGCTGCTTCGCTTCTCTCTCACCCCGGACTTCCTCTCTAGGACCTCTGTCCGCTTCCCGTCCGTAAACCACTACTGTGGCTAATAGGGTGTCTGTAGAAAGCCCCGTGTATGTAAACACGCAGTATTCATAACGAATACAAGTGGTGTACGGTGCCTTGCTTTCTGCGTAGTGCTACCTATGCCGCAGGCCACATTAGTCGCCACTGCTACGTTTCAAATATTTTTGTGGAGATACTGCCTACTACGATATAGGAAGGAATGATCGGATATACTTTATCTTAAGGGTAGATAATACGGCGCAATAGTAACTTGTAACAATACAATAAAATAATACTAAAAGACTCCTCGTATCCTCATTTCTCCGCACAATTCCAACAGATTCTACAGTTAAAGCAAAGCATACCAGTCAGCCACGAGCTAGCCAAGATGCAGAGGTTTCTTCCGTGAACGTTATCCATATTCATACTATGCATTTTTCCTTCGGTCTTTGGAGACTGCAAACCAAGTTTCCACTTGAACAAAACCGTGCGGTACCCCACTTGAAAGGGTCAGTTACAAACGACTCAAGGGTAGTTCTTTAGCCGCGACCACGCTACTTCTGCGTGTTGAGTTGTCAAGGGAAGCGTGCAAAGTGTTCGAAACACATGTGCCAATTCGGAGGCATGAAGGCTATACAGAACCAACTAATTTCCAACTAGCAAAAAACAATTATTACTGGCTGAATCCTAGTCAGAGGACGGCTGGGAGCGCTGTTGCACTTAAAAGTATCTCAATCAAGTGATTGGCATGAACAACGAGCCGTTTTAACAACGAAACGGTCTACCCCCTCACAATAACTAAGGCGGGCCCTCAAGCAAACTTCTAGAACACGACGAGCCCTAACAATGACCAATATTGAATATACTAACGTGTGTTAACCTCATACTGAGTATCAGTGCTGACTTCGTCAAGGGAGCCTCAACACGTTCACTACCGCCGCACAACCAATGTGATTCCTCATCGCCCGCTGCCAGCCCTGGGTTCTCGGACGGGAGGTCTCACACCACTCTTATTTACAGGTTCGCACCTCTAAAATGTATCGTTGAGACACCTAATAGATCTAGTGAATAAAAAGAACAAAAAAACCCTTCAATATGACTTTGTGCCTTTACAAAGCATTAGGGCCGCACAGATAACCGGGACAATCAATCGATTGGTACAATCTCTATTGAAGCATGGCAGAGCAATGGTAGACACAAGCAGAAATTAACTCAAATGCGACGTCGTCTTTGATAGTAGTACCACTGACGCTACTCGATGTCTCGGCTCAAAGGTGCCTAATAATATAATATATGTAGTAACAGCTGATGCTGGAAGCAAAGTGTGGCAAATAATTTTTCACATTTGTCGGATCGCTGTGGACGGAAAGTTCCGCCGAAATCTCCTTCGCAATAATAATAATAATAATAATAATAAGATCAGTAAAAAATATGGAACTATTACAAACACGTTACGAATAGTATTATCCCAGGACGCGATAGCAGCACGTACAGCCGGATTATGTGTGCGGACTGGGGCTCTGTTCATTTTATAAATTTGAGGATTTTCCTCATTGAGCAGGCCGTGTAGCCGGACTATGTTGGTATACCATTTGTCGGCTTGTGACTTTCGTTCGTGACAAGTTGCGTTTCGGGCACAGACGTATATTTTATATAAGTGGCATTTAGTGGTGATTATGCTAATTATATTAGATTTATGAAAATGACCCTGTTGTGGTCTGTCGTGAACTGTACAAGTGTTTACCATTTTTTTTTAGCAATAGCCGAATTCGTTGGCGTAGCGGGAAGGTTAATTCGACTATCTTTTAATTATGCTAACAATAAGAAAAATTCATGACTACGGTCAATTACAGCTCACAATAGCGAATGGTCACCTCAACCATTGACAGTGTTTGTTCGTAAGCAAGCATACGATGGCAAGCCCTGAACAGCCCCCCAGCATAAATAATTGACGATTAAGTAACATGGCAAGTTTGACCATCATCGTAAGCTATCAATGCCCACTATTACGCAGAAGGCCTCTGATCCGTCCCACAGCTGATTCTTTACATCAGTAACCGCTAGAGTTCCAACATCTTTCCCACTATTATACGAACGGATAGCTATCTCTCGTTCCAGCTGAGTGCAGCCGAATTATGGCTTTTACGTTTTCACCATCACGGGAGCCCCCGCCTCCGTCGACGCCTGCCTGCGCCGTTCTCAAGAATAACGTAAATTCGACGCAGACGGTGAATGTGGCCTGCCGCAAATAGACAGTTTCGCAGCTCCAACTTCAAATGTCGGCCATTTCTCTACTAAGCCACCAGCTGTATCAATCAGCTGCTGCTCGTGACAGGCGTTTGTCGACTGGTGCTTGGTGCTTATGTCGGATCAAGGTATTTGAAGCTGCTGATGTTGTTAAATTTGTCTTCAGACTTTTCTTACGCCACTTGCTCATCTATATATATATATATATATATATACATATGGCATTGTCAAGTAGTGCACCGTGGCAATTTTGCAAACCAATTGTTCGCCGCGCGCCGATACTTCTGAGCTTCTTGGCAACCGCTGTAAGGTAGCGCTAAAAGCATCGACAACCCTGATAGCCGAATTCAAGAGAATATGGACGATTTGCTTTTCCCCATAAGTTGCTATGTCGCCTCATACGACTCACAGCCATAACGAACATATCTAGATGGCATCCTAGTATGGTATCGAGGAGTAAACGGTAGTATCTTATACGGTAGTATCTTATATATCTTATAGTATCTTATATCTATAACGGAGTATCTTGGTATAAAGAGTCTCGTTATCCTTATAGGCAACCGCTATTGCAGGATGTCTGCGGCCTTCGAAGGTTCTATGTTTGACATGAAAACGAAGTGCGCTCAACGCTTTCTAAGTTTCCCTAAAGTTACTGTTACGCTCATTTGTTTTGACGTTTTCTCTCTGTTTTCTTCAATCACCTTTCCCAGCTATCACCCTTCCCAGATAGTTCCGATTGACCCAAGCGGCTCTCTTTGGCGTTCTGCGTCTTCATAGAGTTTTTCTATAGGCGTATAAACGAATATGCCCTGAATATATATATATATATATATATTAGTTGGTAAATATATATATATATATTTTTTTTTTATATTTTTATGACGGAGAATGCTCATGCAGACCAGGCCTCACAACTATGGTATTTGCCATGGAACTGTCGGACTCCTGCCTGATGGAGTGGCGGACCTACCCACTAAACAATATATATATATATCTATATTTTATATATATACAGTTGGTATATACATAGCTTGCTTTTGATCCTTCTCGTTTCGGCGCGCGTGTAATTGTCTAGCTTCGATATTGCCTTAATTACAACGATAGTGTCGAATAACAGAATAGCATCTTCACGGACAGTGTCGCTGCTGAATCAAATATATTGACACTATCTATTCACTGGGCAGTTAGACGGAGGTTAACCAGTAGACGTTTAATTCTAACACGAGTGCAGCGTGGTAGAGGCTACCCGAAGCCTTGGATGGTTAACCTTAAGGGTCAAGGAACACAAATTCGAGCTAGACAGGTGATTGACTCTTACTTTAATTCGATCGTCCTTAGGGCTTCCCTAAGGTCATGAGCCGGTTATGGCATCACATAGGCACGTTCTCTATGCCTTTCAAGTATAATAAATAAACAAGAAGCTATGTTCTTGGATCGTTCTACAGCTACTGCACTCTTATTTAATACCGATACGAACAAGTACGTAATTGACTTCATTCAACCGAATCAATTATATCTGCATTCAAGCTGCTGTTGCATATGGCACGTAGGATTTGGACAACGAAAACAGGGAGTTCACAGCAATTATGATAATATAGGATTATGTAGCAATTACAGCTGTCTAATGTATAGTAAGTATTTACTAGAATTAGACATACAATTGAGCTGTGTGGGTGTCTCCGATGTTGATATCAGCTAAACAGTAAGCTGTCACAAATAGTAGTGTGCACCTAATCTAGCAGAATCGATGCTGTGGTAGCTCGGGAGTCGTCGAGGTTCTTCTCGCCGTATTTGGATTTGTTTCCTCAAGACTGAAAACATGCATATCTTGATTATACAGATGTGCGGGAATAGGTCTAAACGAACTAACAAACAAGGTATTACTTAGGACATCCCTCCATCCAATCACTAGGTGATATACGGATAGATACGGGGACACGTACGACTCATGTATCAAGATTCTACTAACTCGAAGGTAATCTAGTCTACCCATCCGTTCTTCTTGACGCTATTAATTCGATCGTGGAACTGTTTATCGAGCTGACCCTCAGCTGTTCCCCCATCGGACAGGGCTCAGCTCTTTTAGATATTACTATGCGGACCTGTCGGGGCCACCTTTGCTTATTCTCTTCCGTACTCCTACCTGGCAAGAATCTTCAGATAAGGAAAGATGATAAAGAACTCCAAAGATTCTCCGCGTCTGACCCAATACACACGTCCCTCCGGTTTAGCAGTCGAGGACGCTCACCACTAGACCATACAGGGGACTCAATCGTGGAACTCAATTTAATACATCTATATCAAATTAAAATACAACCGGAAACTAGAGATCCCTGAGAGATTCGCAGCTGATAGACGTCACATCGGTGTTCGCGTTGGCTACCACATTGAGGCATAAAAAGGTTACTGATTCGGTGGCCGCCCAGCTAAATATCGTCTGTAATCTCGATTTATGGAAAATGTGAAACGGGTAACGGGGCTCTGCTTCGAATCCACTGTGAGTGGGTGCCCCCTGTGAACTTCACGTGCGTGGAAAGGTCGAACGAAAACGTCCAGAGCATGTACGTACTTTGTCATTAGTCCCTGGCCGTACTAGAATGTCTGTTGGACACCGTCTGTCGGGTGACGATAAGCGAAGGCTGTGTTCTAAAAAGTAAATTTTCCGGGCTGACCCGTTACAGCGTTAAACATTTAACAATGTCCACGGTAGAAGTGCTTTCAGCATTGCTCCATAAGACGGACCCCTTTCTAAATGCAAATGTGCAACGATGGAGATCGACCTACGTGAACTATAATAAGTTATCCAATTTATAGCATTCTTAAAGGCTACGTTCCACAAGAATACTATAAATCAGATAACTTCAAGCTATGCTATGGTTGAACGCGACAAAGAGCGAATTCGATAGAAAATCAAAATTTCAGAAGAGAACAAAGATGAAAGCAAAAATGTTTTTAATTAATTGCCCATATGGCAAATGACAACGGCGCCAGAATGCACACTTCGAAGGGTAACGAGAAGGCTACACCCAACAGACAAGAAGCAAATGGAGCCAACTCGAGCTGTGGGAACCACCTGATCTTGAATCGAGAATCTTATGTCGGTGGGAGAATTTCAAGCATCTTACATGTGTGTACATCTCACACAAGGAATAATAGATTAGCTTGCAAATTCAGGTTCACATGAGACTCGGGTAATGGGTCCAGTCGACGTGCATACAAATAGCATCATATACTAAACAGTAACGAATGCATACGGATTTTTCTTACGCGACAGATGGGGGCCCAGACACGCCAGCCTTTAGCGGTGATACACAAAATAAGCTTTGCATAGGCCAAGTGAACGTTAGACAACAATGTTTCACGGACACAAATTCGGAGTGAATGCGAATCGCGAACGCCTCGCCCCTCTCTATTCGTAAAGTCCACCTCACATATAGCACATTTCGTGTACGTTGCTGTGCTGATGGCTATGTGGATAGGTCGAACATGCACCGTCTGGCCATAGTTAAGTAGGGCAGAAGACCCCTGAGTCAGCATATTTCCAGCTAGCCAAAAAAAAAAACGGGACCTGTCTGCTATCTCCACATCGCGTTCCATATGTGAGTTCCGCTCACATACGTACGATCTACATAGGCAGCATTATTATCGGAGAACTTCGCGACTCGGCGCTTGGGAATGGCTGAATCGGCAATTGTCTATCTCGCGCTCGCTCCTCGATCCTAGGTGAGATGTTGACATCTGTTAATGTCGAACACAGCAAACTAGGCCACCATAACCATTCATAGCTTCTGTTTGGGACGGAGTGTCCCCCCGGTGGGCTGAACGTGGCCGAGGCCTTCATTTCAGGCCGAGGCGAACGAAATCCGACCCAATTCGATTGAACGCGCGAGATGACCATTACCCCGTTCTCGGATAAAAATCGTAACGAACTAAACTACACCTCACTGATAGATTACTACAAACTGAGCAGCCGGGCGTGCCTTCTCCATTTTTGACGACATGGCATCGACCCCGTTATGTTGGTCAAGGTATTATATAGCAATAGCATCATATTAGGGAATGCCTTTTTAAACACGCATATAGCGTTAATTGTAGCAGATCACTAACTGGCAATAAATGAGCATAATTATAATATATATATATATATACAAATTTATACTTTATCATTTTAATATTAATTATAACAAAATTGTATTATACAATAGTACGTTTATAGGAGAAAATTACTTTTTAGCGATTGCATTTCCACCTTCAAATACCATACACGAGTAGTGTATTTATTTATGAAGTTGCACCCGCCACCGAAATGCGTCCGGAGCCAAGGCCGCGTATTGGGTTCCCACACATACATACGTAAAGACCCAGAAGAGTGAGAAGGGAACACGGAGCGAGTCCAACATCTGCCACCACCAACCAGAGGGGGAGGTCCCATGGATGCCATAGGCGTAATGCAATCCTGAGAATGTTGCCAGCTCACAAAGGAACAATGAAGAGCAAAGTGGTTCCACTACGATCAAGTATGCATTTTGCCGTCCGATACCACAACTGTATCCTGGCGCTATGCACAATGGCGCGAGGCGGGCAGCTATTATAGATGGGGAAATATTCGCGCAAGGCGCGAGTAGTGTTCCCGAGTTCTATTTTCGAGTAGTGTTTCCTGGCGGTAATAATCGAAGGCATTCGCTTGCGTGAAACACGTCACGCGGGGAACTTCGAGGGGAAGGTCGTCGTTGCTTAACGCAACCCCAGAGCGCCATTGAGTACAACGGTATCTAGCGTGTATCCGTTGGGCATTTCTTGGCAAGGATATTGTTGCTCGCCCTGAGCATCACAGTAGTTGCGGGGGGCAGAGATGACCGTATGGTGGGCATGCAGATGGTGGACGATCGAATTGGAAAGACGTGACGTACGAGACACCCTACCTAAGGCTGCACTCGTAGCAGGTGTACTAGTAGTAGTTGTAGTATCAATAAAGTATTTGCATTTAAAGGGGTTGTCCGTCTTATGAAGCAATGCCGATAGCAGTTGTACCGTGGACGTTAAATGTTGGCTGCGAGTCAGCCCGAAAAATATATTTGTTAGTAGTATCAATAAGTTGTTTTGATGCCACCGTAACTGCGCTCTTAACGGCACTCAATCAGACGCTGGGGGACGGGTATGAGTTGGTCGATCCTGGTCACATTCAGACTTGGGCAACGCAGACTATGTATTACTTATAATGTGTTTGTTTGTAATACTAATTCTATGTATGTCTATAATACTAATTATATGTATGTTTATAATACTAATTATATGTATAACTTACCAACTGCACGCAGCACTTATCCAGTTACTAGAAGACGCACGGGAACTTCTCATTTGCGCAAAATAACCTCGTAAATTTCGATCTCTGTCATCAGCCCTTTCGCATCTCTAATCTTCTGTTGCCGCTCGGAGACAGTGCCACGACTCGCTCACTGCAGTGGTGGCTAACGTCAAAGCCAAGCGCACTGTGCGGTGTGGAAGCAAACCTCGTATAGCGTTCGTTGACCGCGGTCGCTAGTCGGGCCCGCAGTCATGACGCCGTGGACGCCTCGATTGGGCCAATTCCCAGCGGTGACTGGTCTCCAAGGACAGGCAGACTGGAAAAAAACACCGCACAAAAGAAGTTGGCGCTTTCAGCCCTTCCACTGAATGGGTATATAACACATGTACGGAAAATGTGACGTTCACTCGATTGCGACGCTCATGCGGTTACGTCACGGTTGCCGTCACACCATACGCGGGTTGTCTACAGCCATCATTGACATACCATATCATACGATGGAGTTTTGTCGTGATATGTACGGCAGCAATTGAAGCGCAAGTTCGTCTGTCCGATGTCGGATTGTCCTGCTGGCGATGACGTCACTCGGAGCAGAGCAGAATCTCTGAGAGCCAACGACAGCCGTACGGTGTCGATGAAGACGGCAATGTCGATATTAACAGCTGAGTGATGCCGACATTAGTCGAACTCAATCAATAATTTATAGCTAATGTCGACTAGTGCTAGTTCGAGCCTGAAAAAGGACATTTTCCAGGCAGACTCACAGTGTAAAACATTTAGCTTCCTCTGTGGAACTGCTTTTGGCAGTGCTTCTTAAAACGGACCCCTTTTTTAAATACAAATATGAGCCGGTGGCGATCGTACCCGTGCACCTAGTTCGGGCCTAGCAATATTTGCTCTTCGTGTAAATCATGTCAATAGGTCAATTCTCTTGATTTTAGGTCGCGTAGACATTGGTCGTTTGGGACAGAAATATATATTGCTTCACATTGAGAAACTTGCTGAGAATAGAAGCGTACTTGATTAAACAGGATTGATACCTGAAATTAGAAGGAAAATCTATCAAGCCCCTAGTGGCCGGCTGGTGCGTTCGTATGCGCCTTGCAATCGCAGAAGATATAACATGTAGGAGTATATACGGGTTTGATCCCCACCGCGTTCGTGTTCTTTGCCGTTACACCGGTGAACTGTGCATTAAAAGCAGACCCGCTATACCCTTCGCGCCTTTAGTGCATGCCGCGGATGTAGGCGAACAGTCACATGCAATAATAAGACACAGACAATGACAGCAATAATACAAATTGAATAATCGCTGTGATAGCGTATGATGTTGAGTTTAATAGGGCGTGTTATTTGAACTGTCCGCTCTATCGAAGCCAGGTCTGTGTGAATCGACACCGTGTGTTCTAACCGACTGGTTTGTTGCGTATAAGTCTTCAAATTTCCACTATTGAATCGGTTGCATCAACTTTGCACCGTTCGCAGGCATAAAGCACAACTGGCGTACGCGTTCACTAATTGTCGATATATTTCAGCTAGAGGGTGTCCTTGGAGAAACAAAAACCTAATGTTTTCCCGTTGATTTTTGGGGGAATTTGCACCTTTTGCTGTAGTGTCCATCCTTCTGATCGTATCGGAACCACTCAGTGTTCGAAAGGAAGCCACGTTCCCTCCGCGTGCGCATTCCAATTATGAACACATTGTGTCGCGTAGTTCGGACTGTGCGTCGTTCGATAGAGCGGACAGTTCGAATGACATGCCCTATTAGGATGGACGAATCGATATGCGACTTTACTTTGCTACTTTGTGAAAGCTAGACGTCTTGATTTCGTGTGAAATAGAATAGGATTCGTCAAAAGAAAGTCCGTCCGGTTTAAGAGCCCGTGATTTGTGCCATTTTAGAGACACCTCAAGAGTGCTCTCGCGTTAGCAGGCGGAATCCTCCGAGTCAATCTAGTCACGGACGCTATCCTCAAACGACTTCAATTGTCGAAAACCAGTTTCGGGCTAAATAGTTAGTCATGCTTCAAACGCGAAAAGAAGTCGCACTACGTCGTCGCGAATATCACATTCATCCACAGAGACTGGCAATGTGACGGCAGATACATTGAAGACTCCCCACCATCCACCTGCACCTCAGCATTCTACTGTCCTTCGGATGAAGTGTGTAGCATGTGCTGTATCGATCCATTCGTCAAGCTTAGCAGCTTCTGATCTATCTATCAATCTGTCGGTCGATCGGGTCCTTAAGTGCTTGGAGCGGGGTTGGAATACTGCATGTATAGGCTAGCCGACACGCACGCTGCCTCAGTGGGATGATGGTGTACGGTGTATGATGGCTGATGTCGAATAGATACACCCAGCTAGGCAGTGTCCCGGTGCCTCGTACGCCGATTCTGTGCCCGTTTGTCTTTCCATCAATTTCGGAGTGAGTGAATGAAGAAATGGCACATGCTAATGTAAACCTTGTAACTTTCGCTCAGGGACTCGGGTACTCTGGCCGGCCGCCCAAGGGCCATGGCGTTGGCTTTCCAGTTCGCTCTAATGGATACCTTCAACAGCGTCGCATGTACAGAAATAATCAGGGTCGGGTAGCTGCTTAACGGCCGTTCACACTAAAGTTTCGAAAGATGTACTCATATATATATATATATAATATATAATATATATATATGTACACGCAAACATTTAGATGCGCACACCCCCGTTCATGAATTCACGCACGGGAACTCCTCGCAGCGATCCCAAACAGCCAGTCGGTCATTGGTTCTCAGTGGACATGTGTAGCACTCTCGGACAATGTGTCGTGGACAAAATGAGAAAATGGACGCAGCGAAGACACCGCGAAGGAAAGAGAATAATGAAAAGTGGGAAAAAAGTGTCTCTTTATGCTGTTCTCCTGCTGGTGATTATTAATATTATTCATAGCGTGAATGCGATAGATTTCTAAAATGAACTTGAGTTCGTTGACGACGAACGTGTGAAGCAATTCAAGAACCATAGACAGCTGCTAAAACGTATATGTACAAATAAGAGGATTGTTCAGATTTCTCCATGAGCCACTTTTTTTCTAAATGAAGGCTAGTTGTCGTTGAACAAAGGCTCTTATTACTATTACCAAGTGGCATCTAAAATCAATCTTAAATTACGAATCGAGCGATTTGATCATTGTCACAGTAAAGGACACACACGTGTCGATCACCACCCACCGTATCCGAAGTATCTCTGCTCACATCAGTGGTAAACATTGATTGGCGGCGATGGCTCACGATTCCAGTTGCAGGTCCCCGATCATTATAGCTACAATATGTTTCACTAGCGAAGGGCTAGCAACGATTACATTGCGACAGCGAATTGGCCACAAGTGTTGCCAAGCAAACCTTGCGCCACTAATGTAAGTCACGTGACAGGTAGGTAATACCAATGAGAACCACACCTCCCTCTAGGAGCGATTTAGCTGTAGACGTGCGAAGGTCAATTCGTAGCAGCACTTCGTTTGCATGAAACAACACCAATGTGTTCCCCTCTGTCGTGGCCGTCCATCGACCGGAACAGTTGTGCAATAGAGGTTTGAGCACCCGACCGCTGCGGCTAAGCGGTTCGATAGATCTGTGTGAGTTGTAGCGACCGCACCAGTGGGAGCGGTCGGTTGCGATTAATGAGACGTTGTCGGGGAACGTTGATTGCGCTGAGGTGGCTCTGGAACACAGTACCTCTTGGGATACTCGCCCAATGGTGGAACAGTACGGCGTTCGCAAGAGGAAGCGAATTTCGGGATGACTTATTCTCCCGGCGTCGAGTTGCGGCGTTCGGAAAGCCCCGCGCTTCGGAGCACACCGTCCGCCTTCCGCTATCTTTTCCAATTCACTACTCCTCACACTGGCCTATTACTCTACATATCGAACTTGATGAAAAGGCTGCGTTCGGCTTGAAGGCAATCGAAGGCGCAGACATTTGTCAAATCACTATCAACCTACCCGACGGGTCTCTGGAACTTCGCCTCACACCAACGGGTGACTACACACGTGAAGCCCAGAGGGAGAAGGGGAAATGCATGCAAACGCGCAGAAACAGACACCCGATATATGGGGAATACCCCCAACCCAAAACCGCCCTACGGCCACTGTCTCGATGGCATGAAGTCGTCTCCTGTCGCTTGCGTGTCTCTCTCTCTCGCTCTCTCTCTCTCTCCGCCCGTCTCTCACTGTCCCAACATTTTGTCTCCTTGGCTTTGCCTTCGACTCTTCCCCACTTTGAAGACCTCAACTCTTGGCTTCGCTCCGTTTTCTGCCTTTATTTTCGGGAGCAAGACAACTCTGTAGCCAATACGGTCCCAGAGAAATGCACGGAAACGTGGATACACCCTAGAAGGAAACGGACGCACGATTACTTTGGGCCGTCTTTGCGACTGAAGCTCTCTGAGACAACGACCCACAGGACAGATCACAGCCAACGTTTGCTTCCTCGTCACTTTTCACCCTTCTGATGGAGCTGACAACGCGCGACGGATCAGATGACGTACCACTATTCATGCTACAACCACTCCTATCTACACGGCGAGCTATTCGCGGGCCAACATCTTCGTTCTTGTCCCTCGTCGTCTCGACCACACTCAAACGTCGTATCTGCACCGGGGACGGAACAGGTCCGGCTCAAGCCCTGGGACTCGACAGGAGACTTGGGCGTGGGCGACGCAGGCCAAGCGGAACGAGTGAAAAAAAAAAGATTCAAACGCGCGCTCCTACCCACAGACCTACAAATACCACTATCGTGGTCTGTAACCGTCGCCGAGGCCGAGGTCCACAAGTCATCCATCTTAGTTGGCTGTTTAAAGAACGGAGGGAAGGGCGCGATATGAGACCCCGCGCGGGTTGCATACGCAAGCCCGGCTGAAGACTCGACGAGGAACACTGTACACCTATCGGGTGGACTAGCAAGCAAGTGGACCTACGAGGAGCTCAAAACGCTGCCTCCCTGTTTCATATACGTCATATTTCGTTCTATTTCGACGGCATCCTGGTACCGCACCTGGCGGGGAGTGAAGGGTAGATCTCCAGGCGGCGTTCTTCTCTGACCGAAGCGCACATCCTCGGCAGTTCTCAGTTTGACCACGGATATGAAGGTAGCTGAGGAAAATATATCACCGAGAAACAAGCGCGAGTGGAAATATCGACGGAAAGAAACTGCTCATCAATGTTATGCATCAGTGCAGTGGTGCGACGTCAGCAGGGCGCATAGGAAGAGAATAGCGACGATCGAAGAACATGATGGTGAAGGCGATACTATGGTATAAGGGGAGTGTATGCACGACCCCACAACGACGAGATGACAACAGATCTGTCAACATTGGACGACCTGGTCCTATCCATTTAGGACATGTCTAGAAGAGTCCACATATATCAAAGGACAGCCTGCGCGGAAAGCCGACATCTGCAGGATGCGAATATAAATATAAAAATATCATAATAACAACGAAATAAAATATAGGTCAAGCCATAAATAGGGTTTGACCTCGTGTGATCATTGATATGCCAAAGGAATCGGCTAACCTGACCTGTAATGTACAAGCATTTAACCGCCTTTTCCAGCTAAATACGCCATTATATAATTAAGCACATTAAAATATGGTTTGATAGTTTTACATATGATAATAATGTTATATAACAATGTTACTATAATAATGCTGTATCATATAGTAGGGTCAGAGTATCACAGTGCTGACGTTCGACGCAATTCAAGACAAGATACCCGCTTTGTAGTGTTTAGTCGAATACACCAAAAACACGGTTAATACAACGTGATACGATATCGACTATGATAAAAAGCTAATATAACACTGGAACGTCGACGGCCTAGGGAAAAGATGAAAAACGGGTCGGGGACCCTCTGGAAGAGCACCAACGAGATAGGAGTTAAATTGGATTTGATTAATATATATTCTACTCTCAGCTGTATAGTGCCTACGGGCATACTAAGTTGCCCTCTCCCACGTCGTAAATGGTTGAGAAAAAGTAGTGCTAATGATTGCCGTTGCATCCAGGAGAGACAGTATAGGTCGTATGGTAGGCGGGCTGTGGTCTACGAAGCATACGTTCGTGTTATTGCGCCCTGAGGTTGGGTCTCTTGCCTCGAGGGCATTTGAGTTTCCTCAGCATGCGACAAACCGTGGGACTCTGTTGAACCACCCTCTAGGGTAGTTCCAGTTTCATTAATCACATTAATTCACACATGCCGTCGTACATGTTTAAAAGCAGCTTGCTTTTTTAGAGCGTCTACTGTTGGGTTATGGAAAAAACCCTGAGGTTCTTGCACCGCCAGAATTTTGTACAGAGGCTGCCGTTAATACTGCTATTTGGTTTTTGCCTCGATAAATACACGCTTGCACTTTGCCCTGGTCTTTCTTGACGTGTGGTTATGGTTCCGTCAACTGACCACGATTTGTATTGAAATTGTTAAACACGACACAACATAGATATTATATATATTTTTATTCAACTTATTCTCACTCGAAGTTGGATAAAAGCGAATGCAACTCTATGTTTGAACACTAAAATGATTTAACTCTGCTACCAGCCACGCTAGTGGAATCACCTTTCGACAGTCATTTTTACAATATTAATTTCGTTGGCTTATAGTTACAAACACCCCGTGTACTGAATATCTAGTTACTATGTAACAATTAGGCATATCCTAGACACATGCATCTCTCCATTATTGACAGTTGATTGCCTTTCTATTAAAAAACTCTGGGTCCCCCATTTTGTCTTCTGAAGATGAGATCTGACAGCCTTATTACTGGCGCAGGAGTTATTATAGCTTGCCTGGTACTGACATCGTTGTTGAAGTGATTTGTTCAACAAGGGGAGCGAGCACAAGTATTTGCTGCAGATATAGGATACCCGGACCAGAGGATGTGTTCTCTGGTAGTCGATGTGCGGCATCGACGATCTATTACATCTTGAAATTTGGCAATCTCAATCCGCTAACTAAATATATATATATATATATATATTTAGGTCGCACAATCTGGTACCTAGTGGGCGAGGCTTTATACTAATTCTTGTACGTGCAACCATAGCCGCTGTCAGTGTCATGAACGCCTCTTTATGGTATCCACCCTCTGCGTATCATGCTCAACAGCCGTCGGAGCAGCACAGCTCAGAGGACAGCTGGCAGTCAGACAGTTCTCGGTGGAGCCCTACAAAGAGGGCATAACGATTGATAGGTCTGTTGGCCCACTACGTCGAGAAGAGACAACAGCCACCCCTAGCCCTCAAACTCGCTGCTGTTTACTTCGTTTGCGACCACCACATACATATATGTCAACATCAAGCAGCAGTCTTGCGTCCCAACCCAGCTTCTCGGGTGAAGGCACCTTCTTGAACTCACCCAACCCGTTCAAGTCACATTGTCAAAAGCTTCCATTTGCTTTTACTTGGCCACCCCCACTTGCATCTCTCTACTTTGTGCTCCCTTGCTCGTTCTCTCTCTCTCTCTCTCATCTATCCAAACACTGTTCTGCAACTAATATTTCTGGGAAATGCGTATATACGCGCGCCAAGAAGAACTGCCGTCCTCGCGTTTCTTAGTCGAGACGACCGCTTTCCTGCTAGCCCTTATCGGCTCTATACAGCTTTACTCTATTCTACCACCCTGCGCGTGTTAGCCGTCCGGATTCCATCGCCACGACCCCTGTCCCATAGTCCCTGCGCCATTTCTTTTACAGTAAGTCTCATTCCCTCCCTTTACCGTGGCGGCATTTGCCTGCCTCAGCCGATAGCATCACCCTCTCCGCATCCCCACCCCCCCCCCTCCCCTGCTAAATCCCATGGCAATAGTCGTCGTCTCCGTTGTAGTGGTTCGCAGAGTTCCTTCACTTGAAACGTCCACATCCTCGATTCGGTCGCATTCGCACTCGTTTTTTCTCCACCCCTCGAGTTTCGTCGCATGTCGCCAATGCAGCGCTGTTGCCCCATGTCTGGGCGTCTTCCTCCGGCCTAGATATTTTACGCCGCTATAGTCGGCCAGCCATCACGAGCACAGCTCTCGGCGCCCCCTATATCGTCTCGACCGCCCGGGTTGTCGACGACCCACGAGCCATTTCCTCCGTTAAGACGCGTCTGGGCACTCCAATGCCGTCAGAGGGGAAAATTCAGTTTGGCCTTCGTCCGACTGGTGGTAAGTAGTCTGGCCTCGGACGCGAGTCGAGTCTAGTCTCTTCTCGTCTGCTTTGCTCTCGCAGGAGATAGCGCTTGCCTTTTCTATTTTGTGCGCGATTCAACGGCAACCCCCTCGTTGAGGGATAGCACTGAGGTTGGTTGCACACAGCTACAGCAGCGGCGACGTCACGCCGATGTCGGCACTTTCAGTTTGGTTAGCGGCGCGCTCGACTTCTCTACTGAGAGGGAAATAGGTCGGACGGGGCCATCTTCGGCCAGCCCAGTTGGCCGTCCTCCCGCAGTCGCGCCCTCGAATTCGTATCATCTTCGCTAAGGTCGTTCTGCTGTTCCTCACAGCTCATACAATTTTGCCAGTAGCCGCCGACGTCAGCGACGACGAGAACAGTGATGACTGGGAGGGGAATGACATTTGGACATGTTTGACACAAGAACAATGGCACGCCGGGCAGAACAAAAGATATGGGCAGACAGGATGACTGAATCAACCAATGAGATGCATGCCCTCGAAGTGTTCGTGGCCATGAGGAAGGTAGCGACGTTTTTGTAAGCGGACGTAATAGTGGAACGAGAGTTGTGTTTCATTGCCGGAAAACGTTGTAGGACGATGAAAAAACAAGACGAAATCACGGACGGGGATGACAGCTACAACAGCGGAGGTAATCAATGCAAGACGCGTTTAGAGAGGTTAGACACTGTCCAGAAAGCTTGTTGTTTTGTTGACCCGGCGCCGTTGCCCCTGAAAGAAATGCGGCTCTTCTGACCGGTTCTGGATGACGTTGCGCAGCAAGCGTGTGTTTAAACCCTTCTGTATTTGGAACGGCGTGACGTTCCCACCAAACACATGCGTTCAAATTCTAAGTCAGTTA
This sequence comes from Stratiolaelaps scimitus, assembly GCA_019614645.1. Taxonomy (NCBI): domain Eukaryota; kingdom Metazoa; phylum Arthropoda; class Arachnida; order Mesostigmata; family Laelapidae; genus Stratiolaelaps; species Stratiolaelaps scimitus. Next base: position 4,539,647 of record JABWDB010000014.1, on the reverse strand, counting down.
TAAGGCACGGGCAGGCGTTGTAACGCCCAGATAGTTTCAAGGCAGCGCGAATTGGTATTGTGCAATGCACTCGTTTCTAGTACGCGTCCTTGAAGGAATGGGGTCGCCACGCCTCGCCTACTACATCATTGCCAGCCAGGCAGGCAAAGTCTCCAAAAGGATACCCTGCGGCACAATCTCTTGACATAGGCTGTGCCTGTTGATCCCAGAGTCCCTTCTTTGCCACTTAAATAGCCGTCCTCTCAAGACGTGGCACTAAGGTCCAGGAGGGCGTTAGTTATCAGTGACCTCGACACGTGAAATTAAGTTGAGCACACTCCTGTCGCTGAGTTTTTGCTACCGTTCTTGATGCTATTATATATCACTAAGGATTGCACAGTTCTCGAGAAGTGCTTCATTTCAACAATATTGACAAGGGAAAAAACGCTCTAGCTTACAAAAGACGCGTACAAAAAAAGACAACACCATTCATTTCGAGCACAAAAGCGCGCATCGGCGAACCCTAATTCGCAATACTTCTCCACCTACGCAAGCTATTACATTCTGTTGTAACAACGGCGGATACGATCGTCCTCCTCTGGTGGAAGTTCCCTGACGGCGCAATTCGCTAGTTCTCCCGCAATGCAAAGCTCCTTCTTTGTATAAAAAAAAGGTGTTATACGAAGCTTTCCAATAAGCATCTCTAGTAGCGTGTTGTTATTCCGTGAGCCTTCAGACATAATATACAAAGTTCACAATGATTAAGTATTCATCGTGTCTCGGTTCACTTCGCCCTATCTTTCTATCCCCGAAGTCTGAGCCGTGAAAATATTCAGGGACGCCACATTTGTGCCGTATGCTTGTCAAGCAAATGTTACGGTGTTTACGAGTACACACATCGATACTTTGTTTCTCTTAGTTATTCAATAGCTACTTGCCCTTACGGCACATGAACTGTAGTAAACCCAAACTCTGAGCGTTGTTCATCGCAATCTACCTAACCTATTATTCGTGTTACCTTCGCTCCCCGATCTATCCTCACAAAGTCTTAGCAGGCCTTCTCGTTGTGTGTGATGTATCCGTCTCTTGTTCTGGGTCGGCTTTCGAAAGTTGTTCAAAAGCCAGTCAAAACAGAAGTTGGAGTTGGCTCAACGAAAGCACAAAAATCCTTCCCCATACAGGAAAGATATGGGTAGAAACAATGCTTCGGCAGACTTTGAACGACTTTAGCTCTTGTTGATAGCCGCTCGGCTCACATCTAATCGGACCTTCATATCGGGCCAGTTTCCGAGCCTATTGCTATATATTAAGCTGTTTCCCTGCACCCACGCATATTTTATCACAGGTAAAGACCTATTTCGGAGCGTACCTGTGTGCTAGTCACGTCACAACGCGCCGCGAGAACGGAGGACACAGACTCGACAGACTAGATAGTGTAGTGGCCTTTGGTGTAAATTCGGTGCCCAGCCTCGTTCCTGGGTCTTTTACTCACCACTGCCGTGCTGTCAAGGTCGATGTAAAAAGGGTAAATTCGCATCGCGGACCAGTCGAGCGCACAAGGAGGCTCCCACGAAACTATCTACGTCTGCGCATCCCTACCGCAACTATGTGAGTTCGGGAGATCGCCATACTTTGGACAATGTCGTCCAAGGCTTCTGTCGTACCGCTACGACTTGTGCACCTGTAGATTTTATCAGTGGATTTCTGCCATGATTTCTCGTTCGGCTCTGCTTTTCGCAAAGTAGCTCCCATCGCCACTTCCATTTAGACATCAATGGCTCATTGGGCGCCTCGTGAAGACCACGACCTTGAACAAGACGCAGGATTCTATTGACATGGTATTAGCTCTGAGAGACCGGCGGCCGAGCAATATAGATGAAAAGAGCATTGCGCAATACCTTAATATGGCTCTTCACCGCAGTCTCGTTGAAATTGGCTTTTATTAGCTTGGGGCTATCGAAAACATACCAGTGTGTTTACAACATTAACAGAAAATCGTGTGCGTAATTTATTGCTTCGTGCTTTATACCGCTTCTGATAGTTTTATATCGCAGCGTATAGTTTCTAGTGCGTTATTTCGCTCGCATCCTGTAATCTAAAGGGCATATCCGAGGCGCATAAGCTTACGACAAGCATCGCATTGAACCGAAAGCTAAGGGTTGCGTCATGTTGTCATTTTGAGCAAAACTATGGATTCGGTCGAATCGAACGGGATTCCAACAGCAGTAGCGTCATAATGCAGGTTCAAAAAGTTGGCTAGCCGAACCCTCGAAATTGAATTCGTTCCGAGGCATGTATTGTAAAAGTTCCCAAGCACGACATGAAACACACTTTCGAAAGCAACAACAGCAGCCCAAAAGCGTACGCAGCGATAGCTAGCGTTTCGATGAACCATTATATCTGCGTACCCACAAGACGACATTGCACAGAGCCATCTGGCCTTACCATCCACCAATTGGGTCAACGGTGATCCCAGGCATAATAACAATAATATCATTCATTGACAAAGACGTTGAGCAGCGGTGGATTCGCCTCGTAAACTACTAAACTCGAGCCACACCCATCACAATGGCCTGAGCGTACGGAAGTACTTGGCCGACCTGAAATCTCTGCCGCCACCGATCTGATGCGATGGCCATGCGCGCCCAGACGGAGGGGATCTATATTGGCAATCATAATACGTTGTGAGATAATGGGTTATCTGAATCAGTAATAATTATGATAGTAATTGTATATAAATAAATAAATATCCTCCTATGCAAGAGACAATACGACCCCCTCTTTCCCCTGGAAGGGATTGCTGCGATGCGGGTTCTGCCCTTACGAAAAAGCAGCAACGACCACAAATAATATCTCCATTATTTGTATTTGTCATTATAGCTTGTTTCAACGGGCTGCTGCTGCTTCCAACTAAACAGCTTCACAAATAGGAGCTAATTATGATTGACGCTTGAGCTCCGTACCATCGAGGCCGCGGTGAGGTCTAGACAAGCCTATAAAAGATATACGTTTTGATAACCAAATGTACACCGGCAGACACCAAATCCGCCGCTCAGGCTGATTCAGCTATCGTCAATGACTCGTATAACAAGCATATTTATTTACACTTCACTCATTATCACAGTCGCGAATATGCTTCGTAATAAGTCATGGTCCCTGTGATGATGAAGCGGTCCAGGAACGCACGATGCGAGAGAGCCTCAGGTCCGGATGGATACGGCCAAGGTTGCTTGGCCAATCCAGCCGGCTGGCCCTTTTCCAGCGAAACCGGCATCCTCGGAACAGCTTTCCATGAAACATTTTTATCCAGCTACTCTTGCATCTCTTGGGAGGGGTTAAGTATTGCATTTTCCGGTCTGCTGTGGCTTGCGGTGAAGAATGATGCTGGGGAACCTGTACACCTCCGCAAATATAAACAGGCCGTGATTCTACTGGCATTGCCTACGGCGCGATTATTCTTCGTAAAGCTTGGCTACACAAAGCCTTTGAAAAAAAAGGGTCCCCAGGCAAATTTTACAGTTTCGGCGCAAGCCTTCTCTCTGTTCGGTCTCCGCTTCGCCCGCGCGGTCAAGGCAGGGCGTCCTACGCACGGGTCCAAGTGCAGTCGTTCGAAAGAATCCACAGTGCAGCACGCAGGTATACGAATATTCTGCCTCGGTTTCTGCGAATACAATGAACGAGGTGTGCTCGACCCGAACGCACAGGTACATATGTAAATGGTGTCGAAACAGATGTTTTTCATTTCCATTTGATGATCATAAAGCAATTTCCACATGACCGCACGCACGCATGTATTTATATATGTATGCATGATAGTTCGACATTTATCCAGAAACTATCCCATCGGGAAGATCATTCGGAAGATGTTTGATCTAGTGTTCGCCGTACCACTCGACTCGTGTGGTACTTTCTCAACGTCCTATCTGCCCTGAATTACGCTATCACAACTACCGATATTTCGCAATTGAGGGAGAGGGCCGCGTCCGCAAATTCGTTCGTCCCGTGCCCTTTAAAGTCCTGCGGGAAGGAAGGACTGTCGATTTTTTCTGTTCCTTGAGAGAGCCGGGAACACCTAGGAGCGATCCACGACAAGGTCATACTTACCGAGGCGCGCATGGCACCATTGTTATCTGACACGCGAATGCTAGTCGCTGTAGTTTGATCTATTAATCGAGTTGCGAAAGAGAGACAGCGTGTGGGAGATGTTCGAACACAGATGAGAGTATTGGAACCAGCACCAAAAGTGGTGGTTTCCTTACGTAGTAGTGGCAATTCTTTGCAGTTTCACCATACACCAGATATATTTTTAAGGCGCGCCGTACGATGACAATGTGTTATCCCATCCCAAAGGTTGTATTCTATTCTATTACACATCGCTGAGTTTGGTATTTGATAGTGTTATATTTATCCAACATCTAGCACAATCCCTCTGGTAGGCTTCAAGCGTTATTAATTAGGACCGATTACAGGTACAATTTCATCTCACTGCCTCTAAATTATTGTGTGTATTTTATGCCGCGAGCCTTGCACGCGTCAGATGGCGAATCCACTGCAATCGCTGGAGATGTGGCCCTTGTAGAGGTGTGCTAACAATCTACTCCTGTTGCCCGCCTATGATACCACACGTGTAGGGTTAATCAGCTGCCGAGCTAACAAACGCTTCTGTGCTAGATCCCCTGGCTTCTATTTCGGTCGTCGCTCCGTGGCATTTGCGTTGCTCCACGAGCCTTTGTCATTGACCGTTCGGGACCGTTGTGGTGAGGAACGCGTGTGTGCGCGTGTGTATGGGTGTGGCTGACATTAGTGCACTTGCCCTAATATCTATCTAGTACGTGCTCGTGCAATCACCCCATCACTCGTATCTAGTTAAGTTGTTCTCACAAATGTCGAATGATTGTCGGGCGTCTCCTCGCATCTTCCTCGCGAACAGAAACTAAGGAACTCTGGCTTCGGCTCCAGCTCGACCTCGACTTTTTTCACACTGTTCCAAGGTGACTGCGTGAGCACGCGGACAGCTCCACGAGCCCACGAAGGAGAGAACGGACGGCACGTGCGGCATGGCTTGCCTCGTCACTGGGGAGAGGGCAGCGCGGACATTGAGTTCTAGCACCCACGTTGCGTTTGCTCGGGATCCGGCGGCCTACAGCAGGGCCAAGGGCTCCCTTTGGCAAGGGCACAGTTTGCTCTCGCTCCTCCTCCTCCGCATATACCCCCTCCCCTGAATCCTCTCGAATGTCGTAATCATGGCGGCGGGACCTGATGACGTGATGGGGGCTTGTGTATGTTCGGCTCCGGCTAGAAGTATCGGGCACACGCTTCGGGTGCCGGGCTGAGATGGTGGTTTGTAGGAGTTCGCTCTCGGAGCTCTCTGGACACGTCGTTAGGAGAGGGCGAGCGACATGTGCCTACGAAGAAGTTGGAGGCAAATGGGAAGGGTCGATGCTGTTCTGCTAGGCCTGCTGCAGGCAATTGGCACCGTCGCCACACCCCCTTGCCCGGCGGCAACGAGGTCGACCGAACGAAAAGACACCAAGATTACTGGTGCTGTGAGTGGTTCTCGCGAAATCCACCATCTCTCTCTCTCCATCTTTCTCTATAAAGAGAGAGAGAGAGAGAGAAAGGCCGCCTCACGTTCGCAGAAACGTATTCCATATCAGGTTCGAAACAAAGTCCCTGTGGCTACCGAGAAACCATGCGTGCAAAAGATATCTGGAACTATTGTCCATTCCGCATCCTCTATTTACAATACGATTTACAAATAAAAGATTTCAGCCAGCGGCTCGACTTGACGCTGCTAGCGCACAACGATATGGTATATGGAGCTTCTCAGAAACCGGCTGAACCCGTCTCCGACCGCTCACTACTCCCAGTACATCCGCGTTCTCGGGAACGCGAGGAGTGCGGCGCAAGTGCATATCGGGTTAATTCGGCTGAAAATGACGCAGCAGTAATGGACTCAAACTTTGAAAACCATCATGAAACGCTAACTCATAGCTGCGTTCACATACCCAGACGGTAACTGTCAGCTTCAATCGGTTTAACATTCGAACAGTCGATTCCGCATTTCGATATCGAGGCGAACAGCGAACCTTTCACGACCATTTGCTCGGGCGAGCATGATCGACCTAGTTCAGGATCCAGGGAGGTTCACAATGCTTTACTCATGCATTTTCAGTAGTATGACATCTCTAAACGACCTGTGTATTCCCTCTCCTAGAGTATCATTTCAAGGCAAATTTGTCGGCTCTAAAGGGAACGGTGCGGCCTCGTTTCGATCTCACAGGTTCCAGCTCCCTGCGCATTTCTGCTGAGGCGTTGCACATTTGCATTTAAGGGGGTCCGTCTTATGAAGCACGGTCGAACGCAGTTGTACCGTGGATGTTAAATGTTGGCTCAGTAGGGTCGATTTATTTTAATTTTGGTCCAGCGGGCTATTTTTTTTTCTTCGAAAATAACAGAACATCACCATGGCCTCCTCCTTCGCCGCCGGCATCGCCATTCAGTGCGATGCATTCAGCAGCTGGATGAGTGCTCTGTCCATGAGGATACTGTACACGTGTGTAGACCAGACAGTTGGTTCCGCACCCGCTCGCCTTGTCAAAGACCACGCCCAATGCCACGTTAGCCCCCCACGCGCGGTCCAGTCAGTCATTTCGCCAACGACTATGAAATTGATTGAAAATGCAGCTAAACTATTTACGCGCATACTTTGCAATGCAGATGACCGAAAACAGACGTGTATTATATGCACATGCGTTTGCGATGGACACAGACGGGTGGACAGCGATAACAGGTGGTCTATGGAGATGAGCAACTAGCTATGAAAAATATGATTTGTGTAGTTCGCCTATCGATATGCGCAAGGGCGCGATGATGGGAGTGGCGGACATTTCACCGTTGCCCGGATATATAATTCTAGGGGATAATTAACTCATTTTATAGGTGATATCGTGAGACCTCGACAAGATGAGGTTATGGAGTGACACTGATAGCATGATAAGGTGCAGTAATGCTTTTTTATATATTGCTTCGGGCTCTTCTCAAGATAGCTATGTATCTGTAGACAGTGACCAAATTCAAAACGAAAATTGCAATCAAGCAGTTATCTGATGCATGACCGCGAACGCAACAACTCTATTACAGGATGAAAACACGGCGGATGTACTACAATTTAACTGAATGGTAAATTCACAACGTACGGGTCGGTACTTCTTTCACTGCAGCTAGCCATGCACGTGCAAGCATCCCAGCGATCCAGTAGATAGATGGAACTCTACTTATACGTTCGTAGTGGATAGTAGAATACCGTATCCTTCCTATTTCATTCCTTGTCGATTAGTACACGTAAGCTTGTACCTCAAATTGAATTGCATTGCCCGTCTCCCGCAATGTCTACCGCCATCCACCCCTGTAATCGATTGTTCATATAACACCGGAAGTGGCGTTTTGTCGTTGACTTTCCTTCGGTTCAACTAGACGCCGAGCGTTCGTAGAGAACTGTGGTAAATAGGAACGCCATGAAGCCGCCAACGCAACGGCAACAACGGGATCTCGACTCTCTCTCTCTCTCTCTGGGAGGGCAATGCCCTCGTTCATGACGCAGCCGTGTGGGCATTCTCAGTGGTAAGGACCCCTCGAATAGATTGCAAATCATCTCAACGACCTCTCAACTACATATAATACATGAAGCGAGGGCCTGGCCCCACTCGGCTTCATGAGGCCTCCCGAGAATTGGGTCGAGACCTGTCATCGTCGTCGTCGTTCCGCCCATCTGCTTTCACTCCTTCTCGTCTGTGATGAACGTATCGCGTACCGCATACAGGGTGTAGTGAGATGCAGCCGCTGTACGTGGCCGTATCTACGGGCAGTCCTCACCGGCCGCGTCCTGAAACGGCCCGCGGCCTATGTAGGATAGGCGCGGCATGTGGCAAGGAAGTGTCTGTCAGGGGGAAGTAATTCCATTTCGGAGTAATCAGCCTCATTGCCCCGTTGTGCCTGTGCACGCTCCCGGACTATCCGAGCCTCTGTAGACAGAACAGTTGCGCAGGTACCTTGCCGCGACGTCGGTACGTTAATGCTCCAACCTCCTTTTGCTCTCGGGCTTTGCGCACTCAATCCTCCCTCGTCGAGTCGTCCATGGCTACGTCACCATGGTTTCGGCTGGTTGCCTGCCTGGCTGTGGCTGCTGGCTTGGCATTAGGTTATCCACCTAGCCAGATCTTGGACTCGACTCCGCTGCAACGGATATCTCTTGCTTGTTATCTCTCTCTCTCTCTCCTGCTTCGCCGAATTAGATTCCTTCATCTTTGTCCCTTCGCGTCTCGCTTCAACGCCGTACAGGCGAGGCGGCGTGCGTTCGCGCCCTCGAAACTCCTCTTGACCGCTTCTATCGATCACGTTTTGCATGGACTCGCAGACGGGATGTACGCCGTGAGCGAAACTGACTCTTGTTCACTGGCCCTCGTATTGGCAGTCGCGATAGGATAGCCCGCGTTGCACCTGTCGCACAGCTAGCATGCAACGAACTGGTCGACTGTTGGCAACGTCTCATCCTCATGTGGGAATAACGGAGAGCGATCCCTCCTATCTCGAAGGAGCGGGGGCTCCTATTGAGATACCTTTATTGGGTAGGGAGTACTGCTGAAGGAGGACAGTGGAGGTTGGATCTGCATTGCTAGCCAGCGGTTGGCCAGGGCCTTTGTGTCGAATTCGGGCAGACGTCAATAAAACTTAATGGTACGCGGAGAGGGTCCAAACAGTGGCGAGTGCCGTCAATCGTGAATACCTTACCCGAGAAGACGACGAAGGAGAAAAAACGATTGAGCAGAAGGTAGATGGCGACGAAAAGTGCTGCTGAAATGTGACATTACTCAGTAAGACATTAGGGTTTAGTTGACCGACCGATCGAGAGTAATCTGTGTCCGTGACGTCGGGAGTCAGAGAACGGGGCCCGGCACAAACGGGGCGAAGCACAAGAAAAGAACTTCCCACAAATGAAGGTATCAGGCGGACAATGAGCCTCAGGATCTCTGCTCTCTGTTCGCAGGAAACCGGGGATGGCGCTCGCTTCACTGTCGTTTGCACGGGACTAGTTATCGTGTCGTCCGGGGCAATTCCTTCGTCGCAGGTTACGTTTGTCAATGTACGTCCCCATGGGAGCGCAATTGCACTTGACTGCTAGTCGAGGGCACTCTGGAAGAAGGATGCAATGCTGCTGCCCCGTAAGCGGCTAGCCGATGCCAATGCACTTCGGGTAGCCAACAGCCAAGGATGACGAGTGCGAGGTTTCCGAAAAAAAGGCGGACACTGCTACAGCTATCTGTAGTCCCAAGAGAATAGGCTGTTGCCGCTTTTACCTAGGTCCGTGAGAATCTTGCATCGGAGCCGACCGAACTGAACAAGATCGTTGAATCGCCAGCGGACCAAACGACATTGACTGACACAGTAGAGCACATTCTGAACGCGTGTCACACACCTCTGAGCCTTTCCGCCCGTTTGAAGGGCGGCGTATGGCCTGCGAAGTCCTGCAACGACTTGTTCGCCCTCTTCATTACCATAGATAATAAATGCTGTAATTGTATAAAGCAACAACTAGCACCTCTCTGTCCACCTTCGAACGAGCGTGAACGTTTCTGTCGTAGTAAGGTCAGGCTTGTGGGTGATGGCGGGAATTGCAGACACAAGTTGTATAGGGAATTTGTGATACATTATTAATTGGACTTCGTCAGCCGCGATCGAAAATTGAAGATGTACTTGTAACTTATTGTGTAGAAAAATCGTCCCAAGGTGGAGCAGCTAATTTAAATTTGTAATTTTGTACTGCTCTACAGTGGATAAAAGGTAAACAACATTAGCTATTGTTTGGATCTTGCAGTCACTTGAAAGCAAAGATATTACACTAATTAAAAATACGGCTTGCACTTGTATAACAGACCAACTAGAGCTGATTTTAGAGGCAGGATCCGACGAATTGCTTATTGTCTATATATTCTCATCCTATATATATATATATATAGGCTGTTCTTGATGTAACGCAACCCTACGGAAGGCTAAGAAAAATTTGACGACTTCGAAGATGTGCTTATGTGCATATTTCCTGTCAGGTTTTTTTACGTAAATACATACTTATTTATTTATTATGCATTACCAATGTGATATATGGAAATGGCAACAGGAGAGGAGAGAGAAACCCAACAAAGAGTTATCCGCAAGAGAACCGCAAACTTCAGCTTGAATATTGAATAGTCAATTGTACAACTTTGAGGAGACTTCGTCGTTCTCTACAAGAACTTTTTCATGTTTTCTTTACTAATTGCTTATAACTATACGGTCCAATCTAGAATGTTACTTTTTCTTGACGACGAAACAATGAAGACCGGCCATTGCGCCGCACAATATATTTCCCTTTTTGTTAATTATATTTTGAGCGTGAATACCCCCGACACTGTCAAGGAAATCATTTGCAATCACTGTAACACCGCCGACATTATAACTGCCATTCGCTCTGTCTAGCAAGCCCGGAGAAGCCCTCCTCGGAAAAAAAATCGTTGTCCGCGCGGTGCGTATATCGCCCTGTGTGGTAATTGCTTTCTCGATAACCCGCTGCCACTCTAAGGCTTCTGCGAATACACGCAAAGAGCCAATTATTGATTACATGACTGACTCTAGTAGCAGTATGTCGCTAACCTAATCGCCCTTGTCGAAATAATGCACAACACGACATTGGATCTCACCAGTTATTTCATCCCCTCCTATGTGGATACAGTGCCGCCATGACGCAGTTGACAGTTTGCCAATTCTTCTCGAACGAGTTGAGCATACATGAAGGCCAAACTATGGTGTCCGATATGTTTGCCGTTGTGGAGGAAAAGCAGCTCGTTGTGATTTTTAAATCCGAGTGAGTTTAACTTCATCTAAAGTACACACATCATGGTTCAGGTCGAAAGGTAGAGAGAGAGAGAGATTGTATGAGATACATATGTATTAGATAAGTGGGCTCGTCTCGCGCGAACACAAGATGCTGGTTAGTTTGTTGCAATGTGTATCTTGAAGCTCGTGTCGGGTCGGTCACAGATGCGAGTTCGATAAGGGAACGAGACAAAACATTATTTTGCTTGTAGGCTGGATTTCGTGTGGAAGGCAAAGGTGATTCTGAGGATCACTGTTTTCAAGTTGTTCAAGGTTCTGTTTTGTTCGTGCTTCATGTGCCCGTCCATGCCCTGTGTTTGGTAGTGATCAGGTTCAGCATTGAAGTCTGATATGTGTGATATATGAAAAAGTCTGATAAATGAATCTTGATTGGCCATAAGCATTTCGTCAACACGTAGATTTCGTAATGTTTATTGTTGAGGCGGACGGCGATATGACAGAGAAATTAACCTGGGTGCACTTCTCATTAGCTATTTGATCTTAAAAAAGGCAACTAACTTATATGTACTTTCTAATCAGATCGATGTGCAGACAGCAGAAGCAAACAATACATGTTCAATACCAGCCAGCGTTTCAAAGCACCGGCCCCACAAACACGTCAAACACACGTTTTCGATGACTTACACGAAATGCACGCCCTGAGAGGTCAGGGATTAGCGACGTCTAAGTGCAATACGACGTGTTGAGGCTCGGTCGGGAAAAACAACAAGAAATCTTCCGATTCTCTTCTCATTTCTTCAAATTGTTCCGTGTGACGATAATCAGAAATGTATATAATGGTATCGTTATGAAACACGACACGGGGACCGCGAAGCTTATTAAGTGTTTGCTCAGTGCGAAGGTCCGAACTGATAATCAAGTACAATTCTGCGTTTGGCCCGCCGTAGCCAATCCCAGAATTAGGTAATCAGTGAAATAGATTGAATTACACGAGTTTGCATCATTCTGTTTCGATGTGCAACGGGACGATTCTGATCCCATTGATGTGTTCTCTTTATTGTGGACTTAAATAATCCTTTTTAGAGACATACTGCGACGTTGTTTACACTTTATACGAAAGGGCTTTTAGAAGCATCGGAACTATGCAGAGGCGGAAAACTCTACCGGCGCATGATCCAATGAAGCTTGGGCGGCGTTTGTCATAGACGATTCAGCAGCTACCTTTCAATGCTGGTGAGACTTCACAGAAGCTGAAATCACACTTTGAACTAGTTGAATCGCAATGAAGAAGTCACAAATCGAGTTACCTTAGCAATAAGCTCGCTGCGATGCCAGTTCCAACACGAGGACGTTTATGAAAACCCTACCCCCATTGCAATGGATTTTGCTCGGCGTGAGGTGCCTCCCTTAGTAATAACATCTTCAATCGATCGTCGAGCGTTCTCCTCGATCATCAAGTAACCATTGTTCTCTGCCGGAAGAGGTACCATCCACACGAAGTGCTATGCTATGGTAGATTGTAGCGCAAAGTGTGCAATTGAACAAAAGAAACAGAAACAATTGACGTTTTGAGCAAGATCGTTGTGCATTTGTGCACAACGCGAGATCCATCGTCACAGTGGTCGGCTAGCGATTTGTAGATTCGTGTTCCGTTTGTCGACCTGTATCGGATCATCAACAACGCGAACTACCCTGTCGAATAATCGATCACCAGTCGCAGCAGACCTCTCACAATACGGCGACATTCGACTCTTTATCGGCCGCCTGTCCAATGTCAAACCTATCATCGCCGCATAGAGAATATTCTCCTCAGATGGCGTCAGGGAATTGACTGGGAATTCTGATCGAATTGCCACCGTTGCGCAAACGTAAAGCGTACTTATGACCGGCAGGCGTTTGTCTGTATGTGTGTACGCGCTAAGTTCAAGCTGAATGACGCCGGTTCTCCTTCTCAATTGCCACTAAGCGACACGAGACAGACGCTTATAGCCGGCGGGTTGCCCATACACACCTATCACACGCATCATACTACGAGCTATTATCCATAGGCATCATACTGTTCATGTTATCACCGTTGAGCGTCATTATCACCATCATCATCTGCTCACACTACAGCGTAGGCTCGGCAGCCAGCCAATCAGCCGGGACGAGGATTCTCTGAAACGATGTGATGACTCGGCGTCAGTTGGCAATCAGCACGGCCGAGGTATACACACGCGCACACGTAAGTGTATACACGTTAGCCGACACGAACGCTCACTTAGCAGCAGAAGCATTAGTGACATAACAGGATGTCGGAAAAGAACAGCGGGATGTATATAGTTACCTCATCGTGATGAGTATTTGACTGTTGCTATTGCCACAGGCAAGTACAGATAGATACGGCTCTGAAGAGATACACATAGAAAGAGATATATATAATGGGAAGTGGACGTGTGCATACACACGTAAGGTTACATTATGGGAACTTTGCAAATGCGCCACATGAACGCAAGCAGCACTAGCAACAATAATACAGACATCAAGCTCAAGCATAGGCGGCTGCATTGATTGCTCCTATATATTTCGACTCGTCTGCGCTGTTGTAATGTAGCGCCGATGCCCAGGGGCTCTTGCGTCGCTTGCTCTAATTCAAACGAGGCTTTTTCTTCCTGTCAAGCCCCCCTCACTCTCTCTCTTTCTTTCTCACAGTATTGTATGCGGCCAATTTCAATGTTGATACCCTTCACTTCATGCTATCATCACCCTACGCAGCTGCTCACACATGTTACACATATTCTATATGCATCGGATTCGTAGCTTAGTGGTGTCTTTTCTTCTTCTGACGCCTCCGGGCTCGAAATTCTCCTACGAATCGAACGCCGTCGACATCGATCTATCCGTCTGTGTACCATTGAAATTTATCCATATGAAATTTATATATCGAGTATCAAACTAGACGCATTCGCCCGTTGTGGTCACTGTTCTGCCGCTGTTTTGTTGCTGGTGTTGCATTCACAGTTGTTCCTATTGCAGCCGCGCCTGCTTTTGCCGCCGTCGCCGCCACCGCCGCCGCCGCCGGATTTCATCTCAGCTGCAACAAGAACTTCTTGCCATTTCCAGAAACGGACTCGCCCTCATTGTGAGCACGCGCGTTCTGTCCGACGATTGAGAATAATCCACCGCCGACTCCCCCCCCCCCCACACCTCCCATGTGACTTCCATTGAACTGAGCTGGACGGCGTTCACCATCATCATCACCATCACCACCGGCGCCATTATCATTGCCATCGTCAGGCAGACACACAGATGTCTGGAAGGATGGGCGAGCACTGCCGGTTGGATCTGACCGGAAGAAACCTCTGATGCTTCTGCTGTTCCACAGACAATCGTTAGAAAACGAAAAAGTCGTCTTCTGTCAACTTGAAACTTGAACGTCGACTATACACCGCACCGCTGCTGCTGCTGCACTTCGCACTCGCTACAGCTGGATTGGCCAGGATAGCGGCAAAGCTACACCGTTGTGGTTGTTGCCGTCTCATGACGACAATGAGCCGTTGTTGTAGTAGGAGCAGCAGCTGCTGCTATCTAGCTGACGACGATAACGGTGATGGTAGTCACGGCGGCGGCGGCGACGAAGACGAAGGGTACGACAGGAAGCTATTATATGATAGTATCAGCGCTCCACACGGGTCTCTGCGAAAGCAGCCGGCAGAGCTTGAGTGAAGAGAGAAGTCTGGCTATTTGTCCACTCAGTTGTCCATTTGCTTGGTGCTGCTGCTGCTGGTGGCACGGACGACGCCGGCCGATGTGGGTCTGTGGGCATCTACGAGCGTTTCTGCGTCAGTTCGCGTTTGACGGCAGCTTCCGTACGCGTTAGATTTTCTGCAAGTGTGCCTCTTCTTCCAGCTGGACGATAACAATGAGACGGTTATACACAGCGGTGGTGTGATCGCTATATAGCAGAGGTGCCTCTGCCTATCATTTCAGTATTGCAGAAGTCAACAACTATTATGATGAAAGGTTTGTCCTCGATGACGTTGCGGCCTATCTTGAGCGAGCTGACGTGGCCACGTCCGCTCGCGTATCCATCTTGTGCCCACTTGATTCACTCATTCACTCAATGATGTATGATGTACCTCAATACGGTCATGCTGGATAACCAAACAAAGGCGTACGAGAGCGTTTGCTTATTTGTGCGCGGAACGTATCCAAAATCGATTCAAGCTCCAAGTGCTCGATAAACGATTCTGGTACTTGTTAATTCGGCTTAGCTATCGGACACTGTTGCATTGCGGCCCAAACGCGTACAGGGAAATTCACTCAAAATTGACCCACCGGCCCAATGTTGACCACTGTGACGAACGGACGAGTGGTTCGTCAGATTATGAATACATAAAAGGTAGAGAACATAGTTATTTATCATACAGCATGTTTATTCGTCACACGAATGTAAATATTATTACAAATTAAATGTGTATTATGGTGTTATTAATAATTAAAATAATAAATTGAACATAGCGCGCTAGAGGTCAGGTCGGGCGGGCGGTTTCCTCAAGGTAGCCGCACAGACTTCACCCCACTTCGAGTCCGCCGCCCAACCCACACACATCTCTCGACAACCAGTGCGCCATCTTGTGGACACCGGTCTGTCTTCATCTCGACCGACCCGACTCTCTGCGCTATCCCATTGTCTCAACAAGTCCAAGTGTCTTTCCTTTACTATTCAAGGGTAGTTCGCTTAGTAAGGGCCGCGTCATTACAACCACTGTCCATTCTGACCCCCTTTGGCCAGCTGGTATCGATTTTTGTTTGGTCTTTAATATACATTGCGTACAGTGCAAAACAGTAACATAGGCACACGGTAGTATGAACTATCATTTGAGGTAAGTGATGTCCCAATATTTTGATTATGAACGAAGGAAACGTTCGAACAAAGCTACGATATTTGTGGCAATTGGATGCTGCTTCTCCGCAATCTCCAAAGGGGGGACTTCAGAGAAAAAAGAAACATTCATAAACAGGGCAAGAAATTCGAACATCTTTATTAGTCATATATAATTAGAGAAAGGAACAGACATATCAGCATGACAAGTGTATGTCAAGACGATAGGTGAAGTCTATCGTCTTTTCGATACTATCATTATTTACAAGTATTTAAAGCTGAAGAAAATATTCTATAATGTGGAATAAGAATGAAATTATTATATCACTTGCGGTAATAACTGACGCGAATGAAACGAACTGCCCACCAACTCCAACAAGAATCTAATGAAGGGTCAACTGGGTGCTCTGTCAGACGTATGGTCCTCATTGGGTGCTTCTAGGAACATCCGCATTGCTTCCAAGAAGCAAGCAATATACCCCCTCAACTGAGCTATTGCTAAAATATCCTTATGTCAATGCGTTGACGATAAGGGCAACATAGATAAGAGCAGTCTGCTGACTGATAAAGCCAACCTATTTAAGAGAATTGTCCGTGAAGAAGGTCTGTGTGAAGAAGTCAAACCTGTTCCGTCGAGACCGTAAAATCCAATGGCACCACGTGGAACGTCACCAGCGTATAAATTATCCATAAACTAGCTACGGTATCTAAGCAATCGAACATCCCATCCCTTGGATGATCTCACGGCGGTTATATCTGCTCGGTGATTGTGGCTGTTATAGCGCAGTTCATATCCGAGCTTCAAGCAAACTTTTTCCAGCTAAATCGCTCTGATTGGAGACACCATTAGTGATATCAATCTCAAGCACTGATATAGTGAAGCCTTCGAACAGAACCGCCATTGGCTTACTTTGGAAAAAAAGTTCCGTCATTTACGCTGTACCGTGCTGGTACGCTCGGGACGCACAACTGAGTGAACTATTCACCGGGAATATACTGCAATGATCAAGTTTGCAAATGCGCATGATAATGTACGGCTGATCACAATAAAAATGGCGTTGATCAGCTAAGATAATATTACCGCTAGATGTCATCGATAGTGAACCATTTTTATATAAGAACTTTGTTTCGTTTTTTATTTATTGTGAAATAGCTCATTTTTTTTACTAAAACAAATTAATTTTCCAGGCTGACCTTCTTTTTTTACCTTTTTTTTTCTTTTACCATTGGATATGTAGAAACTATAGGAATATTCAAATATTACGGAGACCTTGCTTGCGGCAAGGTCTCTGTGATGGTAACGAAGATCGCTACCATAGTTTTTGATTATTATTATTATAGGTTCGTTCCTTCCACAATGATTTGTTCGTTGAAGAGATTTGATATTCCTCACATACACAGGTGTTTAATCATTTTCGAGGTCCGAGCTGGTGTTAGCTAGCTTGGGTTAAAACACAAATCGCTTGCGGGTCCGATCGGTATAAAGGGGATTGAAGGGTTCAACAAACGTGCTCCTGTCCCTCAGAATCTCGTTCGAACTGTTCGGGTCAGCAGTATCCAGCTTATCGTCACAAACATCTGACAGACAACCTTGGGCCATGGTGCCCGACATGGTGTCAGTGTTCAACACTTCAGAGGAACCTGCCTTGCCCGATCTCTTCAACGAGCTCCATATACCCAGCATATATACTCGGGCTATTCCATATACCCAGCATTTATTCAGTTCCATATTGCCGATGCGAACAATAGTTGGAGGCCAGCATGTGCTAAATGTGACTTTAGATTATAGGTACGAGTTTTAGCTATTACACATAATATATAGTCACTCGCACGATTTGCTTTGTATCGTTTCTTTGGCATTGTCATAACTGCCGGGGCGTTAATACATCAAAGTATCCATGTACATATATCTATCTCTTCTACTATCTGCGTGAAAACTTAAGGGAGGAACCGAAACGGATAATAGCATACAGGATGTATCCCTGCAAGATAGAACAATATAGTTAAAGCTTCTTATCAAAGCAAAATTTGGATTTGTATCATGCCGGGCCTGTCTCGAAAGTGTTTAAAATAGAACTTTGTACACTTTGTTGGAACAATCAAATTTAAAAAGACCTTACAAGTACGGTACAAGTTGCTTAGCGATACAATAGAAGGGCAGATTTATTTTCAGAGATATTTCAAGGCGAGGCCATCTAAGGCACGTGTCGTATACATGTGAAAGTGAGACTATAATTATGTTTCATTCTGATTCCCGTTATTATTCATTTTAATGTTTTTAACCCAATTAAACCAGTGAGGCATACCTATGCAACATGAGAGATTAAACAAGCAAAGTTTATTAGTGTTATTAATAATAATTAGCGCGTGCCCTTTCGTTTAAGTGACCATGTAAACCTCCGAACGAGAAGGCAAGGTAAAGGTCACTACCTTGCCATTTTATAGACTTAGCCGTCCAAGCCACCGCGCTAAGTAGAAGATGTTGTTGCTAAGGCACTCAGGGCGCGCAGCCTCAATGACAACCTGCTATTCCGCCACTTCGTAGGTAGTATTTTTTTTTAAAAATTCGATGATCAACTGCCTTCTGGAGTCCATTTACCTTTCGTTAATATAAACGCCTCTTTGGAAACATCAAGACTAGTGCCTATCCTACGGACAAATTTGTCCAGCATCGAGCTGTGCTTTTAAGGTCTGGCCTGTTTCTAAACAGCACGAAAACTTAGGTACAACTGGACTATTTTTCAGGGTGACTTAGCATTATATTTAATAGTGTTTCAAATGAGAAAGAAAGAGAGCCCTATACGAAATCGTGTTGGAGAATATCAAGTGGCCCCTTATGCATAAGGTGAAATGCTATCCAATGTAGTCAGCCATAACCTTCCTATTATTAATATTATACATGCAATAGACTCTTGGGCCATCTCACTAACTGTCAATCTCCTACCTGGAGTTCCCTTTGTGTACTAGTTTGACGAGGGCGAGAAGTAGACATCGTGGTCTACGACCCCATCTCATAATCGCGACAGTTGCAAGTTCTTGTAGATACTCGGAGGAATGCCTGCAGGAATTGGGACTCAATTTAAGGGGGAAGACCCCTTATTTTGAATTTAATTTTGTCGACCGTAATATAAATATTGCATTTAAGGGGTCCGTCTTATGGAGCAATGCCAAAAGCAGCACCGTGGACGTTAAAGTTTGGCTATGAGTGTGCCCGGAAAACGTATTTAGTATCCATCACCAACAACCTGTTGAACGGAGACATTGGCGAAGAAATCCTTGAAAAATCTCAGATTTCTCATTGTCAGAATATTCTTGTCTCGCTTCTTTATTGGAGCTATCCCTTCAACCTTATGAGTTCGTTATTTTGTATTACTACAACCAGAAAAAGGCTTAAACAATTTGAAGAACGAGTTCATACTAAAAAAATGGGCACAAGTTAAGATCTCGCAGATCGATTTGATTTACAGCGTCACTTTCTACAGATGGTTTCAGAGCGAGGAATCGATGTGCAGTTTAATAACCCACTTCGAAAAGCCTACCAGGGATGCCGCTTCGCCTGTAGAAACTCTCTAGATCTCGCTCGGAAGGGTTCTGACCTTGTTGACGACCTTTCATATGCCTATTTTGTTTCTTCCGCTGCCAACTGCTGGCTGTCAGATCAACCTCGAATACCTATCTCCGAACGGTGATCTCTTCTGCCTGTAATGGTGATGTTCGTAACCATGCGGGCTGCGATCGTTGTTGCAGGCCTATGCCTCGTTGCGAGGTGCCTCAACGCTGACTCCCTGAACGTTTTGAATTCTATAATATGATAATAGTACTTAGCAACCCCTTATCCGATTAGGCCGAGAAAGATAGAAACCACGTTTTACAACAAAGTGGTAAAATCGAAAGGCTAAACCGTTTACCAGGGCCGTATCTATCATAAGAGCTGCACAGGCGCAGAACACCGTTACCTCAGGCCATCGACCTGAACGGGTCAACAGCAAAATCCCTTTGACAACAGACAGCATGATCTGGCATATAACAACGATATGGCAAGCGACAGACGCACCTCATACAATCAATACCACCTGAACGCACCAAACAGACATATCCGACGGATCGACCTTAGCCGAGAATGGCGTAAGCAACAACAACAACAACCCACCAATCATAGTGAAGATATAAATTTTACGCTTCGAGTCATGAAGAACTTCTCGTCCACTTCCATACAAAGAGTCAGACCAAAAACAGGCATTCAATCCAATAAGAGTCGGTACAAAGGTCGGCCAGCAGGTCAACTTGTACTCCGATGTGTTTCGGCAGCATCCCTGCCCCTAAGCACACCTAACACAATTCAGTGTGAATAGAACAACGCGAGGCATTAGAATAGTTCACAAGCGAATAATAATTTGCACATATGTGTTTACATTGTCCGTAAATTATATTCGTATGCCCCCATGAAACGTAAATGAAGCTATCGACGAACCTATCGTCGACAGTATTTCATATAATTTAATTTAGCCCAAGGTATGGGTTTCGCTGCGCGAGAGCCTGAGCCCGACAGGGGTTAGACACGGGTAGCATTTTGCACAAGGAGATCTCAGTGCGCCTTGTGTCACAACCGACTTTCTTTTGGTCAGACCATCTTCGTAAAGTGCATGACTTTATAGTGTACAGCTCCCCTGGGAGTCCACCCCGGGGACGGATGCCAAACTCGTCGTCTCCGAATGTTGAAATGCGGCGCAATGCCATTGATATGTATGGAGTGTAGCGGCATCTCGAACGTCCACCCCTTTCGGTGTGGGCTCGGCGAGCGGGTTCATCGGTCGGTATTTTCCCTGCGAAATGTTACCTATTGTTTATTTCTGTTTTTTATTCTAAAGTGTATGGGTTATCTAACACAAGCTGCCCCGCTCAACGAACTAGCCATGACGTAGTTGGCTGATCGTCTCACCGATCGCCTGTGTGTGAGATGCCGTAGCGATACCGTCACCCGAAATCACTATCGCCTCACTCATGATCCACCTTGTCCACCTGAATGTTGTTCCGCAATGTCTATACATTTGATACACATCCCACTAACAGGCTGGATTATGCACAGTGTAGAAATGACGTATAGAGCTCATCTTCGATGCAATGCCTCAGTACCTGCTAGAGGTTCGTTGTTGTAATAGGTTAACCGCGCAGATTTCGAGAACGCCGCTCGCGACACCTAATAATCAAACATTCCACGGGGCTCAACTAATTTCAATATGTACGATGGCGCATGTGACCATGTTGTCCTAGGGAGGAGAGCTGAAGTGATAATATCCGTTTATGCTACCCGTAGCGACTGACCGACGTCGAGGACCAAGCGGCGCAGAAACTCAAGCGAATATAGATCGGTGATCGGTGACCGTGTAAATGGTACACATGACAATGTCAAATTTCCTGAATTGTAATTATCTAATCCAAAATACGTAACAAACATAGATTCGGCCACTTTACCAACATGCCGGAAGTTGATGACTTGAACAACGACTCGATGTCAAGCCTCCGCTTACATCCTGTCAAAATCCTATTAGAACATAACATTCTCTCGAATTCTTGCATTCTATCATAGTTAATTTAGGTAATGCGCTTCTTGGTTGTACTAACGCTTATATATATATATACATGTGACAAATACTTCATAGTTCGTCAATACCAAGCATGATATCGAAGACGAATTCCCTTCCAGAGACGACTTTTGAAACGTGCGACACGTATTTGGTGGTGTTTTCTAGTCTGAGTAATGTATCCGTGTATGTTACTCCTATAATTTGATCATTAACGAGTGTATATCATCACTAATCAACCGTGAGATAGCAAGTTGATACGAAAATGGTCAAACCCACAACGACCTCCTCTCCGTGAAAACTTTTTCACTTCTCCATTAGACAGAGGCATTAATAAAAATCCTTTTCATTAATAGCGCACCCTATGGTTCCTGGATATAGGATTGAGAAGCATAGCAGTGGAGCAGCAGTGACTTAAGCTATATTCTCTTCCGGTTCGATGACGAGACGATATATGCATTAGAAAATCTGTGTCACTTACTCTGCGCATACATTAATTCCAACCCAATCTCGTCGAGTTGGCTGCTACCGACCTCATCGTCCAGCTTTGTCACGACAGGGCCACCACAAGATCTGAATCTAGTCGAATTCATAGTGAACGACGGACGAACGAATCCACGAGTACATATCACAATAGAAATTGTCATAGGCTACGCGCAACAGGGTTCAATCAGCCGAGAATACGAAGATTAAAACTACTCCGGAGATGAGTCGTTGTAGTAGTTGTATGTAAGGGCGGAGAAAGGATGGATGTTGATGGTTCGTGTCATGAATCGAATTGGCGGTGAGGTGAAAGCACTTACACCCCATATCGTTAATCATTAACATGTCATTCGAACAGCTTTATTAAAGGAGCAAATAATGACGTTTCAACATGATTTTAGCTGGGTGCACTGCAAGTTCGCCTATACCCCACAAACAAACAATGAGAATGGTGTGTCATTGTTCGCCTCTAGTCGTTGAGCAGGAGATTGAAGTCGTACAGGTTAGGCAAATAGGCAAACCTTACCACACATTGCAAATGTATCCTTACGGCTACCGTTTGCCAACAATCGAGTTTACAACCAAGTTTGCTTCACTTGTTAGCTTTCAATAAACGAGAAATACGATGCCATGAATATACGAGTGCAGGAAATCAATGTCAGTGCTTTGTGCTCGATAGAGAGATATCCTCCGCGTGTGACGATATTTGACAGCAATATGGACAACCTGTTTGCTTAGAACATCTGGATGTCAGCAATTCAATAACAGGCAATACTTCAGTTGCTGCTAAATTCTGAAGTGTGTGGGCCCCTAGTGACGATAGCTTTTAGGTTCATAGCTGTGCGGCGTCTACGTTTGCGTTTCCTTGGAGGAGCATTGGTTTTCGACAAATTTCGTGAAAGTGTCTCCTGCCTCGAGTATCGGTCCGCCTCCGTTGGCAATGCCAACCACGGTTGTAGCATTCCCTCTCTGGCGGATGAAACGACCACGAACAATGGAGCGTTGTGAACGTACCAATAACAGCCACTAGTTAAACTTGGTGAAGGCTAGGAGATATATATGCAGTTTGCATCGATGTATACGACGTTTATCCGGAGACCCGGTTTTGCCCTCAGATACACGACAGCCGACGCGGTGGCTAAGTCTGGCTAAGTCTCTGGATGTACAAAACCGAATGCCGCCGCTTCGAGTCCCGCAACGTGCCGACATGTAAGACAAATTAATAATTGCAAAAATTGCACTTCCTTTAATAAACCAATAAACGTTTACCATGACGCACATTTAGACGGTCATTCTGACGATACCTCTGCAGTCGGTCCTACTCCATCGAATCCAACAGCATCCGAAAGATTGTTGTTGCTGTTGTTATTGTTGTTGTTGTTACTGTCGCTGCAGAATTTGAGCGCGTGGTACCAGTACTTTTCAAAGGGCGACAACAACAATGGCGACAACGACAATGGCGGCACGGCATCCGCGGAATCGTCAGGATCAGTGAGCGGTGTTTTACGGTAAAACGACGACCCCCCCCCCCCCCTCTACCTCGATCAACCGAATGGATACAACGCAAACGATGATCGACACCGGAGATGAACGGACACACAGAAACGATAGAAGAGCACCCTTTTACGGACACACAACTCGACGACTCCGGTTGTTGGGGCTGTCGTCGCAGCAGCTTGTTGTTACTCCTGCCACACACCGTAATGAGGACTTCATGCAAATCGTAAACGATTACGTGGGGTGAGCCGCGGTGCGCTTCGGATCGTTCGTACGGTTCAATGGTTCTGTCCGGTCCTGCAGTTCAGTGCTGCCTCGGAAATAACGCCGCCATTGTCGACGCGGCAACGGTGCATGGTGAGTGTGACACAACTCAAAGAGTATCATACTAGCCCGCTAGATGAACACATCCAGTCCGACGAACATGCACACGATTTTGGTGTTGTAAGATATACATAGTTATCTACATATATACACATATATGTGCCCGTTGCCCATATATATATACATATATATATATATAAAAAAAAAATATATATAGAGGGACTAATGAGATAGTAATTATTCTTCTGACTAGACGAGGAGTTAAATACATACTCCTAAATACGATACTACTAGTATTTGTAGAAATATATAGATGATTTCTGGAACCAAACCAATATCATAGGCGCAGAGATACACGCGTACGTTCACCGTTGGCGATAGTTGGACGCTGGAGGCTGCTGCGATGCCGTAAATGCGACTCTGCGGCGTAGGCTAAATATGCTCTGATTATTTATCACTTGCAATCGTCTGCTTGCCGAGGCCGACGTCAATTCTGCTGTTGTTCACTGTCAATTCTTGTTCTTCGTGGGATGAATAAATTGATGTTGCGTGTCGAATCTATTGACGAATTTACCCGAATAACCCAGTTTATGGATGAATCGATTATTATCTATTAACCGAGGCGTTTGTAAGCGCAGAGATGGCATACGACTTTGTGAGACTTCTTTGACAAGCGCATATCTAATATATTGGTAGGTGAGCCAGCCGAGAAGCACTGCATGGCCCAGAAAAGAATCGATTTTGATTTTAGACGAGCTGAAACTATAATAGTTGACTATTTTTTCTCTCTCAATTCACAATTGTAGTGTGAGCAGGTCTCTTAGTCAATAGGGAATGTGACAATCTTTTTTGAATCTTGGATGAGCCGTTGGATATATACCAGGAGGTTTGGATGTGACGAACCCAATTTGGAAGGTTTCGATATTTGTCTCCTATTGATATTTTTTCGGTAACTATATATATTTAGACAATAATCATATTTAATAATAATGATTATAATAATGTATTTAAGAAATGTATTTAAAAGAACGACGTTGAACATTGGTGAACATCTCGAATTGCTTGTGCGATTTTTTGGTGAAGTTGCCCGTTCTCTGGGGCAACGATTTCTGACTATTTCGCGTGTAAGCCACTAGCGCACAACACAATGGTAGAATACAATTTCAACTTTGTCATTGAAGTCCAGAGGACATTATTTTTGATGTGATATATAATAACAAAAAAAATTAGCAGTAAAGCATTGCCCGGAAAGTTACCTTCGAAAATTAAGCATTACCACAACAGCTAAAAGTATGCACATGCGGGCGAACATATATGAACAAATAGATTTTCAATTTTTTTCTTGCCGAAGTATTGAATATCTAGGCAATACAACTGCCCCGAGGGAGTACTCTACGACTAATGAAGGTTTCGACAAGCTTCATTAGTAAGTGCTGCGAACATGAACTGCAAGCTAACAACAACTCCTTATTGCCAACATGACGCCACGAGTTCGCTCCCTCATTAATCTTATAGTTAGAGGCGGTAGCATATGTTTTCATAATTTCTCCCGAAGAGCTCTCCAGTGGAAACGGCCATCCTGCTGAGCTTAGTTGATTACAGTAACGGGACATACATACGTAGCTCGCGACTAAGTGCGCTCGTCGCGAAGAGCGTGTGAAGGCTTACGTGTGTTTTCTCCATAAAGATGATGACCTCCGAGAAAGAGTGCGCCCATGAGCCATTTAACCTATGTGACTCCATAATTGTCGCATTCCCTTATCTCTCTCTCTCTCTCTGTCTCTCTCTGCCTCTTTCTGTGATTATCATTCGCCCAG
Source organism: Stratiolaelaps scimitus (assembly GCA_019614645.1). Lineage (NCBI taxonomy): Eukaryota > Metazoa > Arthropoda > Arachnida > Mesostigmata > Laelapidae > Stratiolaelaps > Stratiolaelaps scimitus. Next base: position 4,514,232 of record JABWDB010000014.1, on the reverse strand, counting down.
TCTTGTCATACATTACGCGGCAATAATCAATGCTCAAGGTCCTTTGCCTTAACCTTAGTTTACAAGGTCTCCCTCTCTCTCTGTTGATGCAGCTGGCGGGCGCCGGGTGTCTTCGGCTTAACGCGTGTTCGGCCAGTTCCGGCGACTGCCAAATGAGAATGAACGGGCCTGAATGTTCTCAAGCTACCCGAAAGCAGTGTTCAGATATTGTCAGCGTCGGCGAGGAGCACTGGACCAGGATGTGCCCAATTATTGTGCTAATGTGCCCTGTGCGGCAGCCAAATGGGTTTCGCTTGCCACCAGAGACACGACGTGCCATTCGCGTCCTCTGCGTAGTGCGCCGAAGCTGCTACACGGGAACATGGGATAGCACACAGCTAAGATGGCAACAGCGACGAGTTGTTGCGATGATAGTAGTTGATCTGAATTGCAATCGGAGTGGGTGTCGAGGTCCAGAGAGGAAGGGCGGGGGTTCAAGGAATCGTTGTAGAGTTAAAAGGGATTGCAAATACCGTCGGAGAGATTCAGATACAGCGCCTACGAGGGCTCGTTACGTAAACTGCCTGTCTTGTCCAAAATTGTGACTCATCTTGATTCTCTCTTGCAGAACCATCCCGGCGTTACCCACAGACGAGTGATGTTCCTCTCTCATCACGACGAAGAACAGGAACTCTCTCAAGCGTGGGCCACGGCCGAAATACGTCACTCCGAAGCGCACGCGCCTCGCAACAACTTTCTCACAATGCAAGTGCCGCCGTGGTTTGATGTACCTGCAGTTTCCCGTGATCGAGGTAGGATTTGAGGGAACCGGAGCACCGCCTGACACGATTGAATTTTTTCACTCAAAGACGCTCGTCTGATTCGTGACACAACAATTATCAGTTGGGGTGGCGAGTTCAGTGGACCGAACATTACCGAACGCAGGTGTCCTAAATATATAGGCTTGATTTACTAACTAACCATTTGTCATTGTTCTACCTAAATTGGTATGGTAGTACGCGCGTCAATATACGCCTGACCAAGATAGCTGTTTAGCAGGCAACAAGCAATGGGCCTTAAGTTCAGCTAAGTATATATATATATATATCTCAGCGTTTTTCTTAGTAGGTAGGTGCATACGTTTCGGCTAGTTTCTTTCATCGATTACCTCACCCATTTCGCAGCCACTGTTTCTCTTCATCCGCCACTCATTCGAAGGCTCCGCCCTTCCTCTACAAGTGAAGAACCTACCGGCAGGTGGTGTGAGCACCAAGTTCCTCTTCACGAAGGCCCCAAACATGCAAAGAAGACGCATGTGTCTTCACTATGCGCTTCGATGCGGCCAAAAGGCAGCGGGAACAATAGGGAGATCGGTTCTGTGTACGGTGACGATGTTATCAGTGAACGAGCTGCTCGATATTGGATGGCCAAGTTCAACGTGTAGAATGCCCGGGTCGATCAGTTGACCTTGATGAGGATCGTCTTGAGACGCTGGAGAAGGGAGGCGGCTAGAGAACAATGCGGGAATTAGCCGAAACGATCGGTGTCGGTTGCCACGATGTAATATGTCACCTTCACTTATTGGGATTCACTTATTTCAAGCGTGGCTGCCCCCTGAGCTGTCCGAACGAAACAAGGAAACATGGCTTATCGTAGCAGGTCAACGCCTCGCCCGCTATCGTGCGACGCGCGGTCACACTGACCGATTCCTGCTTCAAGACGTGTCACTGGTAACAATAAGTGGAAATGCCTCCTCGTCAATATGATGCAGAGACCCGATGTGGGTGGCTCCTAGAGCAATTTTGGAAGGAAGGCATCCATAAACAATGATGGCGAATATAAAACAGATAAAAAAATACTCAAAGGCGGAGAGGTAAGTGTGTCCAGTTTCTAGTCGGAACATAAACGTCCAACACTGATGCACCTCCCTATAAAAGTATACATATAAATGGTTCGCTACATAGATCACTTAAGGTATTAGAGGGCGGATAGTATGGAAACGGTAAATCCTCGTTCTTCCTCCAAATATCAGATTTTGACAAAATTAATCTATTTATATAATATACATTTATCGTATCGATAAGACACAGATAACATCTAAACGTTGTGTGCGCTTACTTTCAGCTACATATCATTTTTTATGTAACAGGTTCTTGAAATCATCTCACGGCATTCCTCCAAATTCTTGCTGGAAGTATTTGCGTTTTCAAACGTCGACCTACATGGGTGTCTAGTGCTGATCAGCCACTGCGCCACACCTTAAAGCGATTGCCGCTGATTTTCGTGTTTCACCTATTTATTCATCGTTGGCTAACGCAGAAATCTGGGCCACCAATTGCCCGCCATCCTGGCTTAGGGATTTTTATAGACAGGGGCACGAAATTCACCTACGTCAGATTATTGGTCGACGATAATCTGTCTGACCTTGTCGGGTGGAGACCTCTCCTCGTCTGACGTCGTGGCAACGTCGTCTGTGGATTCTGCCACAAGAAGCGGCAGTGTGAGTCTTATGAAATCCCCTCACCACTCACTTATGTATCGAGTTAAACAAAACGATCCACCTTTCTTCCATTCATTCGACACCCGGATTATTGCTAAAAGTAACCTCCGAAGAGCCGCTTTTACAACGGACAAACCCTCGCCACAAGGCGTCTACGATGCGCAGCCTTAAATCGGACAACATCACTTAAAGGCGGCTTTCTGTCCAAATTAAAACTTTACACAATTCGCCACACGCTCGCATCGCGTCGCCGCTCCAGTTTTCTCCGTCGAACACATAGGGTAGCATTTAGCATTCGTGGTTTGTGGCAGCCGCGGGCGGCCAACTTACCAACCAATCTAACTTCACTCCGTTCGAATGAAAACAACGATTCTATTTTACATATCCACATAAGCTTTATACAGTGACACAGGCAGATGGCATCGTTCCGCGCTGCAGATCCGCTCTCACCTCTGATCACCCTCCCGCGCACGGTCAGGGCACGTGTCTGAAGTGAAGAACTATAGCTTCTGTTCGGCAAGGTCAAACGCGTCAGCCTGCTCGAACTGTCTCGGCAAAGTTTCCTCGTCCGCGTTGCAGCGGCTGTCCACTGCTCGTCTGCACGATCTAGATGGTTGGTTGGTTGCCTGGTAGGCTGTTCGTCCGTCCGTCCGTAAAACAACAACTGCTACAACTGCTGCTGCTATTACGGCTGTTAAATTTATAAATTCTTCCATAGCTGACCCTCAGCTGTCTTTCCGTGGCACAAAGGCCTCGGCATTGCTGCCTACTATCGTGAGCGTCCGAGCTCTCATGTCTAAAGCCCGGTGCCATCTGCAGGATGACATGAGATAAAAGCAATAACTGAATGAACTAGAACGGCTGAGGGGGGGGGGGGGGGCAGGGGGGTTGCTAGGGCCGACCGGGCGCGCGGAGAGGGGAGGATATGAAGTGGTGGTGGGAGCCCAAGCAAAGTTAAGTGGAAGTTAATCGTCTGCGGGGCCTGCGGGCCGGACCGATTCCGGCTGCTGCAGCTGTTGCGGCAACAACAGCAACTACCAGCACTAGCGGCGTAGCGCAGTTTATGCTGGCGCTTGTTAAGCTCTGGCGTCGTCTGGCCTAAACTTGGGGTTACCATTGATCCCGCTCGAGCGTTCGTCTCCTGCTTTGCTTACGTCATCGGCATTATTATTATTCTTATTATTATTATCATCATCACTATAACTATGGATATATAGATAGACAGATAGATGACTTCTTGGTGGTGTTGTCATCATGTTGTTTTGTTTTTTCAAGTTATCCAGCAGCTCGACGACTAGCCGTAGTCATTGTTGTGTGTAACTTCGCGTGCTGGTGGGGCCAGTCTGTCCCGAAGAGCAACGAAGAGAAGATCCATAAAAGCTCACACATAGGCAGACACATGCACCCGTCCGCAGAGAGAAGCGCCGGCGACACACAGTTCTCGTGATTCTCTTAGCCGTCTTCTTAGCGTACGGGATGAAGGCACAGCGATAACGCTGGCTGGCTACCTGGCCAGCCAGCTCGGTGGGCTTAGTTGTCGCGAGTGATTGTTACATGATTACTACCAGATATAGATAGATGGAGAATAGAACAAAAGCTATACAAGCTGCTCTACCCGTACACGGCAGATCGCGTTGCGACCGGCGATGCCGGTCTTGTCAGAAAAGTGTAAACGCATGCAAAATATTGCCGATATTTTGCCCAATGAGGACGCTAGCTTAAGGACAAAGGAGAGGTTTGGGGAAGCGGTGCAGGGGGTCTGCATGAGATACAAAGTATCGTCTGAGTTATATATATATATATATATATATAACTCTGTAGACATGGCCACAATGACATGCTCATCGGCATCATAATCATACTATTGACTGATGAGGTGGACCAAGAAAGGTGTACTTGTACATACCTGAGGGAGAAATGAACAATGGATTATTTTCGCTACGGCTGCGTCTCAGGCTACCCGTTACGAGCCCCGGCATAGAAGACCTTGAGCAGAATCAGATAATCATCGTACATCGCATTGCTGGCAGTGCATACCGTGATATCGGAATAACTTTCGCTTGTGAAATCGGACGGTATCGATGACTGTCCTAACGTAGAGCGAAGAGAATCCCTTAAGTGCATAGTGCTTCGGGCCGCCGTGCACCTGATTGCGACACGGCAGCAAATGCCAAGTGATCTTTATTGTCCAATCATCGATGTCGTTGGCACACTGTTTCTGTGGCAACAGAGGCTTTTTTCACGCAGATCGCATATGATTAAGTGCTCCACGTGTTAGCACGATTGGCACTTAGTCGAACGGTCACATTCAATGAGCGGGAAGAGAATTGTTATAATTACTAGATGCACGTGAGTGATTAATTTCCTCTTTGTCTCGTCAGTTACAGCAGAAATCGTCGAAGGCGGCCATCGCTTCTTCATCATGTAATACAATACAGTATAGTTCATTAGCGTAAGTGCAGCTTTTTTTGCAACGCATAGGTTCTTGATATGTCACCAGGCCGCGGGGCTCGAACCTGCGGCTCGGGCTTGTTACAGCCAGAAACAGGTCCGAGTCCCATGACCTGGTGAACCAATGCGTTAGATTAGCTAGACTCTTAGCCGTCAACGCGGTGGCTTGGATCTCTGCTGAATGTAATTAGAAGTACATCAAATAATTGTTGGCACGTTGTGAAGTTCGTGACGGCTCGATGATTAGAGAGATTTGTCTAGCAAAGCCTATGCGATGTATCTATCACCTCGTCGCTTTCCAAGGCAATGTCTACAGGCAGTTCCGCCGTGAAGACGTCGAATTGCAAATCGTTTTGTTGTTTTTTAAACTCCTGCACAGTGAGATTCATTATTAGCACGGAGCAATATAGTCGTCCAGGTTTTGGCATAAATCAAAGTGCCTATCCCTAATAGAGAGAAGAAGTCTAGCTGCAAGGATTTACCCGTCATTGTCGCATCGGGTCCACGCAGCACGGTGTTCCCATAATGGACGTGAACAAGAAAGAGGCATTCCGCCATTGGCAATACTATGCATTTTATTTAATGACTACATCATCATACTGGCGAAATGATTCGGCTTTGGATCATTGGACATCCGCGCGGGGCTGAACTTTCTCCTCAGGTATTATCAACGAGACCTTCTCAAGTTAACAAGACATGCCTATCCATTCTTTACTCATGCGGACGGGCAGTTCGAGACCTCGTCAAAAAGTGCCTTACGGCTAAATGCGTTCCCATGGCAGCGCTTTCATAGTTCCCATACATGTCTGCGTTGTCTGAGCTTCACCACCTATTGTTGTTTAGTTATGACGGCGTCAATGCTGAGCAGGGAGTCGATGCGGGATGCGATGAAGGACATCCTTCAGCAGCAGCCGCCGCCGCCGCCGTGTTCATTGTGCAGCGCATTCGAAATCAGAGCCGATGGCGCTCGACTCGCGCTGAATGAGTTCACAACGATTGTCGACGATGGCGATATCTGATTCAAATGAACGACCATGCCAAACATAGCAATAGGAATATCGCATGTACCGAAAGTCAGCGGTACGGAACTATTACAAAGAACGGCTGATTTCAACCTTTCGAACATTTGACTGAAAAAAAGTTCTGTAGACCTCTTGTTTTTGCTGTTTAGCTCAAGGTGTCACTGAGCCAGAAATCGGTTGAGTTGTGATGTTTGTTTTAAAACGTGCAGGGTGAGCGCGTTAGCTATGTGATTGACAATTTTGCTGGGTGAACTGTTGCGGAGACGTTTTGAAACAGTAAAAATCAACATTTGAATATATTTACTGAACTGTAATTAGATAAACAATGTTAATTAGTCTATCTAATGAACATATGGTTTGCTGTACTCGTTCGACATCGTGGTAACATCATGATTGCTGCATACGGCCACTATATTTCGACATGTTTACTAGATAGTTCTTTCACAACTTCGATTGTATATTTTAATACCCTGTACGTGTGGTAATGTATATAAGCAGGACTAGGCACGGTCAGCAATAACTAAAATACTTGTTATTATAAACAGGTTTTCATACTTGAGTGTGCCAGAAATGATGATGTTAAGCAATTAGGTCTCTTATTGTTGTAATCCACAACAGTCGTTATTAGTTCGTCTCACTCCCAGCTCAGCAACAGAGATAGATCCGAAAACGGGGTTGCTTTATGAACGCTTACGAACTTCTGTATTTGTCAGATCGCCAGTACCCCCATAAGAGACGTGGACTAAGTTTCGTGCTCGGAGCGCGTCATTGATTTCCGATTCGTGCGTTTGGCAATTGCGTACATCAAAAAGCGAAGTAAGGTATCCCTCAAGGCCATTTCCTAGATCAGCTGGTAAGATCTAATTCAATTCAAGACCTCCACCTTTTTTAGGCCATTATAGAGTAAGCACAACGACTGTGTACACCTCAGTATCACGATTCGACATAGCCACTCCGCAATGGCACAGGTTGGTTAATATTGTAGCTATTTTCATCGCCGGTGTGACTATTATTTTGTTGTCAATAATATGTATGTGACCATATATTATCAAATATCTTAGCTTTTATAAAAACAAATTATTTTGACTTTCAAAATACTCGACAACGACGTCAACCAAGTACACGGTGGGTTTGTTTCGTTCGCTTCACAAAATCAACAAACAAACATATTCACCCTTATTCAATTATAATAACTGAGTTAATTTTGCCTTTCAATAAGCGGCATTTCTCGAATACGCTCAGCCATAACTCAAAAGCGCCGTTTATAATAATCCGAGCCGAGCGTTGCCGGCAGCAGCTTGTTCAATACTAGAATAGCTGTCGTTGTCGAGACGACAGCGACAACAACCGCCGCCGCGTCTTTCAGCAAAGATTGAGACGCTTCTCCTTATCGAAAAAGGAGGTAACTACGGTCGGATTGGGTAGTCTTTGTTGGCGTCTGCCCCATGCTCCTGCTGCTGTCGGACGGTTCAATTCTCGCGGTGGCTACACTGTCCTGTGCGATGAACGCAACGCATTGAGAAGGGACGCAGAGAGCGCGGGCCAAATATCGATCCCGCCACGACAGTGATGCTTCGGAGCTAGCGCCCTGGTCGGGGACTTCCCTGAGCAGAGGGACATCTTTGTGATGGTGGTCCCCTGCCAAAGATCTCCTTGACCGAAGTCGGGGGGGGGGAGGCCCGATAGATCAGAGGCACAGAGCGTCAACGTACGCCGGTGCACGACTGATGTCGGGACGTGGCCATCCGTCCTTGAGAATTACCTGGAGGTTTGCCAACTCCGGGCGACTTTGTGCTGTCTGACACGGTGTCTGAGCAGGGGGGATCCGGCTCACTAAGAAGTGACGCCGAACGGAAGCCTGTGCCCGTGGCGGGACCGTACTAAGTGCTTGGTGTCTTTGTGAGGCACTCTTAGCTGAGTGTGCTCCGCCATTCGTAGAAAGCACACTCCACCGGGTGGCCGATTCGGGTCGGATCTAGGTTTAGTGAGGCAGCGGCATTTTACGCCGTCGTGGATCGCCGGAACTGGCGCAATCGATGATGAGAGAGAAAACAGCGCCGAGATTTGATGGTCGCTAATTACTAGAATACGTAGGCACTGTTACTTCAGAGAGGTTAATCGGTGTCAGTAACAATATGATAAGTGGAGTGACTAAATGACTATGATTTGTAGCAAAATGATAGTGTAGTGCTATACATCTATATATAATGTATATATATATCTATATTTTTTATATTTTTTTCTGCCATTTCTAATAAAGTTCTGATTCACGAGAGTTAACAACCTATGATACTGCTAGTACTCTGGGTCAATATGGGAAGATGGCAAAGAAATATTCCGAATCAACCAATGCTCTTCCAATGTTCTTCGTTTTAATGATTCTCGTTTCAACGCCGACATGTTCCAGCTGCGAATCCGAATTCAAAAAGTACGTCGCAAAACTCCTTTTTCGAGGAGACAATATAATACATTTTGAACGTCAGGGGACAATTTGGACGTCAATGTTCAATTTTTAACTCCCATGAACAAGGCTCATAAATATAGAACTACCTCGGCTGCATTTTGTCTACGAGCAAGACAGGCACATTCCCACCTCGAATGAACGAGACATAACGTGATTTATTGTGGCAGTTAATAGCGATACACTCCTTGTGGCGTCCCCTTGTTCGCTCAGCGTTTACTCGGAAGTCTACGAACTACGAAGCAACTAGTGAAACAACAAGCCTAGACTGGTGGCGTCAGATTGCTAATTCGACAATTCCTCCTAATTCTATTATGGAACGAGAGAGGTAAATATTAATGAGAACTCTGCGTGCATTATAGAATCCAAGACCCCATCGGCGTGTGCTTGCGCATCGAAGCTGATGATAGTGCCGTTCTAACCAAGACAAAAAATATCATTTAATTATAGAATTTCGTTTATCTTCTATTCCTTCTCTCATCTTCGATTACGCGAATCAGTTCGATTTAAAATGACATGTTCATGTATCCGCATCGATCAATAGTTTCAAGTATTTCACGCTATGTCAATTTCAGCCTCCGCACAGGTAAATCACTCCAGGCCGACTATTACCGAATACGGCGCTAGCTATTAGCGTGTATCTGATAGGCAGAGACGGTTCGGCCAAGTATCTCGCTGCTACGCGCCTCCGAAAATGCCAGCTGCTGGAGGCGACCGTACAGCTCATTTTGGCCTAATCTGTTCGGCCACGCAGGAGGCAACGGCCTTTATTCAACGCATGTGTTCTGCTTCGGTCCTGTTGCTAGGCCGTTCACAGCGATTCATCCAGCCGTCCAGAGATGTCAGTGGGTGGCAGCCGCTATGTTAAGCCGAGCAAACGCGCCCTCCACACCACTCCCCATTCGCCGAGACCTGCGGATGACGTTTTGAGCCAGTTTCGGAAATTTCGAAGGTCGAGTTGCAAGGGAGAGAGAATACAACGCAAAGCAGAGACGGAGATTGCGGCCTTTGATTTGGCTTTCGTAACTCTGCTGTGCTGCATTCGTGGAGGAGGGGGGGGGGGGTATTCCTGCGTATGAGTAGAACCTTGTGAACCTCCCAGTGTGGGGAATTGCGACTTTTGGAACTAGCTGCCAAGGGAGTCGTAATTAGGCCCTTTAGTTAAGGGCCGTTCAACTTGTGAACAGATGCCTTGATGGATACGAGCGGAGAACGTTCTGGTTGACACAAACCGTGCCTAAATCGACCATCTTCTCATATTGAAGAAAAATACTCATGATATTTCATGCTAACGTAACGAAAATGCCTAAAACTAGTTAACAAGATGAATGTACAACCTCAGTCAATTCCGGATGCGTCAGCGTGTCGCGTCGTAAATGTGATCGACAAACGACACTTGGGCCGATCTCATTGGGTAGGGGAATAATGCTATACGATGTTCACACGTCAACGACTCAATCCACTCCTGGCCTGTATGACGGGAGATCTGTTACACGCGACGGAAATGGTTCAAGGAAGGAATAAGCAAACAGATGTTCTAATCAGTCTACATGGATTTGCTGCTGGTAAACACAAGCAACTTATTTCGGAGTCAGCGAAATCTCCAAGTGGAGAATATTCGAGGGCCGCCTTCACCGGTCGTCTCTGACACAAAATGGATAGAACAACAAACGACATTTGGGGTAAGATTTACTGGTACACTGGTCGAAACAGGCCTTGCGGAGGTTTGGACGCCTCCTCCGAACAACGACCACGACGATCTTTCGGCTGCCCCTCCCCAGAGAACGACGTGGATTGCGAGGACAGAAATCGCCCTGAAGTAGCCAGCGTCGTAGGTAAAAGTAGACGCCATTCTCCTGAAGCGAGTCAGGCAGTAGCTCGCTTCAGGGGGACGTATATCCGAGTATCATTAGAATGGATCTCATTATTGCCAAATGTTACATCGAGTGTGAGCACTAACTGTATTGAAACCTGCTTTTTCGTATCCTTGCACATTGCTTTTCGTCTCGTTATAATCGTCGAGTTATCTGCATGACAGGTTCGGTCAGCAGGGTTTGTCTTGTAGAAATACTACAACTCTCGCACAAGTGAGGTTGAAAACTCATGCATGAACCAGAGATTTGCAGCATCACCATGACTTAACTTCATGCACTCGACTAGATCATCAGAAAAACAAGTAAGACATAATGGGTTTGCCTTTTCTCTCTATAATCAATATATCGAGGACCTATAGCGGCCACCGTTACTTATTTTAACCGGTTGTGCCTGGCAAGAACCCGCAGGTAAAAAAGATAATAAAGGCATCCAATGATTCTCTCCCCGTCTAGAAGGCTTCGATCCAAAACATATGCACCCCGTGCCCAGACGATCCTCCAAGCTTTGTAACTTACCAAATCGTCCCTGGTAACTTTTACAGTAACTCAAGAAATAGCGTACAATTTATAATGCATTGCCCTTGAAGGAAGGAGGGTTCGAATGAGCCACGCCATACGTTCCGTTTTGCCGGGTATGAGAGACATGTGCATAATATGCGGTTGCGAGCAATATTTAGAAAAATATGCAAAAACTAAGCTCCTTCATAATATAACATTATTCGTATATCAACTATATAATACATTTAGTAGTCCTTCTAGAGCGACACCCATTACTGTTTTTTTTCTTTCAGGCTGACTCGTTACATCCTTAAATACTTATCGTCCACGGTAGAACTGCTTTCGGCATAAGGCTTCATAAGACGGGCCCCTTTTCAAATGCAAATATGCAACGGTGGGGATCGAATCCGTATATGCACCAAACGCGTCTCCTCCGATTGAACAAATGCACCACCCAGTCACCGGACTCGACACCCATCGCTGTTTAGGTTTATTAAAACTCTCGTTAATGTCTATATTGGTATTTGATGAATTTTAGAGTACAGTAATGATACATGCCAAATGTAAATCTTGGCTATTTCTGTTTATGACAAATGACCTCATTAGACCACACATGAGTAGCAGTTTACCACTTTCCGCTCAGTTAGATTTATAAATGAGTGAATTCATATGCGTTTTATTCAATTTATGCCATAGAACAGGCGGTTTCACTGTCGACAGGTGTCGTTGTTCGCATCTGACGACAGATCACAGAGCCAGCAGAAATACCTACCAAACCCGTGCAACCCTCAACCGCACCGGCCGTGCGACTCTTAGCTCAAATTTGGCTGTACAACACCAGTGTGTTGTCCTAGAAATTGCAAGGCCAAGGCTAGCCAGGCCCTTTCATTTTTATTCGCTAGCTTCTTTCACAGAAGATTCACCGAACCCATGATTCAACTATTATATATATATATATATATACTGTATACAAACGCATTTAATAAATAAATTCGTCTTCATCGTTGCACACACATATATAAAAAGCCTTATTTATCTGGCTCTATATACCTATCTTATACAGCATTATTTCATAAAAGCGGGTGCGTGCCCACGCCCGCTACCGGTGTCATGTACACCGATAGTGCTGTCCCCAATATAAGGCCCAGATCTATCATTGTATCCTTGTAATATATATATATATATATATCGTATTTCAGTCCGCTTAGTAATTTAACTATATATTTATCTATCGCCAACGTCGCATGTGGCCAAAGGATGCGCTGGATGCGGCTCGGTCGCGGCGCAGCCACCATTGAGCTCCATTATCTACATATCCATGCAGTGGACAACATTGCGACTGTGGTTGAAACGCGACCAGCGGATCCGACATTGCAATCCGGTTTGCCACCAGCGACGGGGTTAGCACGGCCACGGCGGCGGCGGCGGCGGCAACGAGCGGCCAAGCGATCGGGGCGTAAAAGCGTATAAACAACGTTAACTTTCATGCGCGCGGGCCGCGCCGGCGCCAAAGGCAACCGATCGACCGTTGAACAAAATGAACACGAACAAGCCATCGCGTCGCTTAGCCGAGGCTCTAGAGTAGTTGTTGCTGCTGCTGCTTCTGTCGTATCACCATCGTCGTCGTCGTCATTGTCGTCGTGGTATCACGTTGGCTGTACATCCGACGGATGCTTCCGGATGCATCCGGCAGCTGTTTGTTGCCCTGCGATCAATGACAACAACGACAACGGCGACAGCAACAGCAGCGATCTGATTAATCCGCCGGCAGTGATTAGTATATATGTATATATCTAGGCGACGATGTCCCATTTGGCCGAATGTGTCGACGGCGCTCTGATCGCCGATGTGATGGTGATTTCGAAAGGCGATGATAAGAATAACGATGGTGGCGACCCAATTCATATTTTAATAGATAGAGAAATTCTGGTGGCGACAGAAAGATGCTGAAGGAGAGAGAGAGAGAGAGGAGGGAGAGAGAGAGAAAGAAACAGATTTCGTTGTAATGTGGGATGCTGTGTCTGCACTGTCTATGGAAAATGTCCATTTTGTCCAAGTTGAAATTCTGGAATTACATTCGGTTAACTCAATCGTGTTGTATTATTGTACATTTGTACGTTTCCGTCGAGTTAGTAGGCGTGAAGGGGACAACGTGAAATTCGAACGTTGTAGATATATATAGGCGTGAATGCTGCGGGGTTCTATCTACGTATCGTGTAAGAGTGATTCGGCTGAATGTCTGTGATATTGTCAAAAATACTGGTCACTCGATCATGTCGTTGACATTGCGCATGTGCCACACAATCATATGTTTAATATGAACGGTCTCTGTTTCAAGCACTTGTTATCATATCAGCAATGGACGAAACTCAGAGACTACTATGTACTCGGTGAACTTTCGCAGCACACATCCGCTTTTATCGAGCAAAATGTGACGAGTTCTATAATTAGAGCTTGTTTGAAACGACTCTCTCACCTCATCGATCAGAGGCAAGACGATTAGGCAAATGGTGAGTCATATGATGAGTTCCCGCGACGCGTGGGAAGAGCTCACCGGCTGGTTTGGGGACATCATGAGGGTCAAGGAGGAGCTTGAAAAGGTTCGACGGGCGCGCTTCGACGCTGACCACGGGGGAGAGAGCCACAATTCGGTACCCGGATCACAAAGATCAGGGATAAAGGGAGAGACAGCCATTGATAATAGCACCGAGGCTGATGGCGCACCCCTTGAGGGTGGGATGACGGGAGATTAGAGCTTCAACACCCGTTGGTTTGAAGTATTGCTTACGTCGTTCCAAACAAACTAAGGATGAGGGTGGGGGAAAATGGGTTTTAGTGAGCTTATGAGTATCACACTAGGTGGCGAAAGATGGCTGTTCAGTCACGCATGTGCATTACGCGTTCCCGAAACCCCGCATAAAAAAATTAAGCCAACACGACAATAGCCTCTTTGGTATCTGCCCATAGTATCTACTCATTTCGAGCGGTTGAATATGCTGGGGTTTCGAACTATCCACGCCAGAAGTGTGTTAGTCATTGACACACAGTGTATATTAAAGCCGATTCGTCGAAGCAGCATGTAATGTCACGATTACGCTACTTCTGCACCATATCCGTAGTCACGCAAAACCACATCTAGCGTTCAGTGGATAATAGATAGTTTTTTTGTTTCGTTTTTTAATCGATTTTGCATATCGATTCGAGTGTATGTATATGTGCAAAGAATTCGATTCTGATGTTCTAAACATTTGTGGCATGCTTTTAGCCATTAGTTTACTGCGGATAAAAGGGTGTCACAGTTGTTTAGAACTTAAGCATCACTGTCATCGCAGTTCAATTAAGACGCCACTATTCGTATTGAGTTTAAAATAGATCTAAGCAACGAACCGTACCTCATTAGATAGATCCTTAGCGATCCCAGATGCAACATACATTTGAGATTGTTGGAGTATTAACCATTTACTGCAACATCGTCGACGATTAGAAAAAACGTAGCCCTTTACGTGCAGAAGACGCCCCCTTCCGCCGGTTAATCTAGCTGAGTTAACACCATTGAGAGCTATTGAACGAATGTACCCATATCCGTAACAACAAAAGAAAAAAGCCACCCATGCAGAACATAATGTTCGAAATGCTGTATCCAAATTATTTGATTATTGTGTCGTTATTCTTGTGACGTCCGCTCGTTCTATGATAATAATGCTGAATTGCACGATGCGATTGCACATCGAAATGGCGACATGGAACAACTGCGGCGAGCCGCGAATTGGCGTTCAGTGAACACGTCATGCTAATGAGCGAGCGACAAATTGATCTTTCGGCATCGGACGCAACATAAAAATCATATTCCGACGCATGGGTGTGAAGCGCGACATTAATTTCAAAGTAAACACATCTATGGAAAATTGAAATCATGTTGTCATTAGCTCGAGATAAGCTGCATTTTGAAATATTACTTTTTATTGGTAATTAATTTCGCGAAATTAGCAGATTAGCAGATGTCAGTTGCTATACTGTTCTTGGCTGGCCGATTACACATGCGTACGCTTAAATGATCCATACACACCGTGATCTTTCGGTGTCACCCTGAGAATCTTGTTGTTACATTTATGTACGCGGTAAAGTAAAAAAGTGCAGTAATTTGGTTCATCCTCGGTAAATCCTAGACGTTTCAACTAGCGTTTCCTCGGCGTACTAGTTACCGCCGCTCGGTTACTAAAATTTAGTTACCTATTTACCTATTTAGACAAACAGTGTGCGCGTTGTATACTTGTAGGGCTCAATCCAATTTTCCCAACACAGTTTCTCGCGAAAACGGCTCACATCAGCTGAACACCACGAGCGCACTGCTCAATGAATGACTTCAGTAGTTGTGAAGTAGTTTTAACACTCAATGCTCCGTATCGCTTAACGCTCGCTGCTCTCATATCGGTGCACGGCGTACAAAAGGCGCAAAGTCCTTGACCTGCTCTTCAAAGCCCCCGAAGCGGTCTATATATGCCTGTGCCATCTTCGCCGTCCGCTCCCAGCCCGCGTGGTGTTTCATGGCTGTTCACGCTGTACAGCATTTCTCGTTACGCGTGATACGCGTTATCTTTATTACATGGATAGAGCCGGCGACCGCGTCGAGATTTATTCAGACGCTGCACTTCATTTGCCCAACTACTGCACAGCTATTGCATCGAACTGTTCTAGACGTGGTATAGCTATTGAACGAAGCTCTGTTATAGCGGTTACCGTAAATGATTATTACATGTCGTCAGTCCATAATACATATGGTTCGTATCTAGCACGTGCTGTACATGAGCAACACACATAATCGTTTTACAAAACAGTTGAATTCTTGGCAATGTCCAGGCCCCCACAGTTCTATGCAGAGGTCCGTCAATACACATGATCTCGTTAGGGATAAGGATAAATGCAGCTGCCTTAAATATCCGGAAGTTCGTTTTGCAGTAAAACTGTACTTTAACGGTATCTGTCACTTCAAGGTAAACCACATGAGAATAACTAATCGCAGCAAGAAATCAACAACACCAAAAACCCCTCATAGACAATCTCACTCGAGTTTCAGCTGGCTCAGGATACAGGGAGTCTCCTTCGCGATCCAATCATATCAGCTTTGTTGTAGCGGGCAGCATTCGAAGCAGCTACTCTCGTTGAGAGGTAGTTCCGGCCATTCACTCTGGCCACCACTCCCTGCCGATATCAACTCGCCATGACTACCCAGTGAAACACGATGTTCCGCTATCTACCTTGATCAGTACACTACGCTAAACGAAGTTGAACGTTGAATAGGTTTTATCGAGGAGGATATCTATCCAGACGGTAGACGAGTTCCATTCTTCCGCGGACGGATGCCGTCCTATCAGACATGGAAGTCTGATCGATCCGAACCCTCCGCATATTTTATCCGTCCGCAGACAGCCCGTTATTCCATCGTGCGTCGGGAGGCTTCCGAGACAGATTAATTTGTCGGCATTCCTCCAGGCATTCCGTCCGACTCCGTGATCCGAGTCTCTCTGGACACCGTTCGGATGTGCGAAATCCGGCAACGCACACTCTCGTAGCAGGTCGTCACTCCTAGTAGTCTGCTGCCACGGAGATTTGATGAGCGTTGCCTGTCCGCCCCGTATTATAGCTGGGCAGTGGTTAAACGAAATCACTTTGATACCCCGCACGGTTCTCCCCTTTCCAAAGCGTTCCAAGGCTCTTTCTGGCCACGGCTGTCCATGGGCCTCACTCGTCTGGAGTTCTACACTTCCTGTCTGAAGGAAAATAGAAGGAGAATGGGAAGAGATTATATGGTCTGTGTGTGTGCGTCTGTATCTTCGAGAGAGAGAGAGAGAGAGAGAGGAGAGAGAGGTATAGAGAACAATGCAATGGGAACTGACTCCCCAGCTATTCGACCGGTGGAGCACCGTGGCCTCGCCCACATCGTGCCACTCTGTCGGAACGGCCGAGTCGGACACTTTGCCAGTGCTCCCTTTGCCCTCGCACGTGACCCTGACCTAGTTTTTCCGCCCCGGCCAGGAGGGTGAATCGCTGTAGCCTCACGTCGACTTCCCTGATACTGCACTACACTTGCCCAACGTACATTTCTCTCTCGGAGTGTAAGCGTGGGGGGGGAGAGGGGGGTAACTGCGGGCAGGAGTATTGCGTGCCCAAGGACTTCTGCTAGTAGAAGTCTACCGAGTGACCCGTAAACCGCGTCTGGACGCCGGTGGATCAGAAAACCTCTACGATGACCGCGAAGACAATAACATGGCACTGCTAACAGCGCGGCTGGAACGCGAACGCCTTCTTGTTTGAAGGGGACAGGCGATTTGTTGCCGGATTTGTCTGCGTGGCCCCTTACACGGAAATTGTATTTCGATACAACGAAACCTAAACAACCTGGTCACGAGGAAAATCGAGCACATGATGCCATTATTTTTCTATTTTAGTTTTGTAACCTCCAACTCCAAGGTCACGTTTGGCCTTGCGACTTAAAATGTTTATCTATTATTATTATTATCATAGTATAGAGCTAAAACAGATCGCTTTACCCATTTGCAAATCATGGCTAGTTGGCCCTGCGTCACGTTTTTGTCTAAAGTGAAGTAAACAGCGGATGGGCGAACTCTCCGAACGAAGTGTCTCTTCCTGTCGTTCACTAGAGACTGATCGTACAAATGGCCTTGACGTGATGGAGGTCAAGTTTATGCGTGTGACCTAGATTGGGGAGCGCCTCCGACGGTTCGAGTACGGGAGCAGCGGTTTGGCCGGCCGTCCCTCCTTTAGGACATCCCTCTACAGAAAGGAGCCTACGCCAAATCATATATTCCAATTTGACTGATGTCTTCCTCATGAATAGCGAACCTCAAATGAATCATCGTAATATTTTACATCTAGAATTGTGTTTTGTTTCTTCTTATTCGAGACTTAAGAACTTCCGTTTGCTTAGCCGTCCTCTTGTTGATGCGCGCAAACATCGATTGTACACGATTGCCGATTTTGCCATTTGTACCTGATATCATACATCAAGTATAACCGATCTATTTTTGTCAGGTATTTTCCCCAACATCGTATCACAGCTATCTCTGAGTAAGTGCACGGCACTTACCTATGACAGCGGATGGGACAAAACATGTGCGTTATATATGTAAAGCATAATATATCATTCTTGACACTAAATGCACCCGAAGCATACAAGGAACAATGACGCCGTTGGCATATTCATAGCGTTGCCAGGCTGAACTTTTTGCATTATAATTACCCTTGAATATTTTCAAGCCAATTTTGGACTTTGTAACCGGCCACATATATCTCCACATCCGTTGAAATCATTCATGTTGTATCTGATCTAAACAGTACGGTATGCAGTGCGACAATCAGGAACTTCATCACGTGGCTGAGCTACCGAGCCGACCTCAAGTAGCCTATCGCGACAAGCATTCAGTGGCATTTCTGCATACATTTTATTGTATATTGTCTGAAAGTTCGTTATCCATAACATCAGCCAATTCTTTGTGTTTGCGTTGGCGTAGTCGTCTAGTTATAAGTGGCCCGACGCTGAGCCACTTGCACGATTTGCCGACGACGCAATTGCCCAATCTCGTCCAGCGTTCTATTTGTGTATCTGTCAGATTGTGTGCTCCCATCAGACCCGATCCTTGTGGGAGGATCGAATCTGGTCGAGTGACCTCACACCCAAGGCCGCAGGTTCGATCCTTGAGGAACGCCATCGAGCAACGACGAATCGAGCTGTCCGCTTTGTCAAGGGACCTTGATTATGTTGCAGCAAAAGCAGCAGCAGCAGGGGCAGGGCCACTATCGAAGTTTACTGTAATGGATCGAGCTGCCGGGGAAGGTTGCATTCGAATCGGCAGCTGCCTTCGTAGACGGCGCATACATACAAATGGCGTATACATTTTGAACACGAGGAAGTTAGCAAGAATCCGGAGTTTTGCTAGCAACTGTAACACTATAGCGATTATCTATAGCAAATAATAGCAACAACTCTACAATTGACTCAAGAGCATACGGCCACCCAATCGAGTGCTGAATGAATGGGACGAATCGTAGGGCAGTATCTCATGCTAATTTTAGAACAGGAATTCTAAAAAAAAATTTTACAGTGTGTTCAGAAAAAAAAAAAAAACGATAACGTAAACTACTAATCCCTCGGGACGTATGTACCTTCTGGCGATTTTTTTAAACGGCGGACTGCGTCCGGCAGTTTTCCAGACACGCTTCGTATTCTCTTCAGTGATGTTCCGTATTATGGCGGGTGTCTGGGAGAGATATCCGAAACGATCTCATGAAATGTGACTCTAAAAATCTCTCTCTCTCTTCCTTCTCTATGTGTCTCACTTTCTCTCTGAAAAAATGACTGCAATCAACGGGACCACATGGCTCAAGACGAGAATTCGGAGGACCGGAACCATCCAGCAAGTGCTATATACATATGGGTCCATATGTGTGCACTTTTGGTCGCAATCAGTCCTCCTCACGGCCATTTTGGCTGCACTAGGCTGCTGACGTTCTCACCCCCCCCCCTGTCGCTCACTTCAAATGGGTTGTAGCAGTGCTTGCAGCAGATATTTTCGTGGTTTGGTTCAGCTACGACCTCCACTAGACGGTCGTCAATTGGTGATACTCGATATTCAGCTATTTTTTTTCGCAGATCTTGTAATCTGTTTATCGTCAAGTATTTATTTCTATGTATAATCACTCGTGTTGAGCAGGAGGCATCAGGCGTCATGACCGGGTTTTCTAGCGGCTATTTTATGATAATGAATACCAATGCAAAATCGTCTTTGTCTACACAGTGCACAGGATCATACAGGATATCGCCGAAGGCGTCTTAACAACATATTTCCACCCGAAACAACGTTTCTTTCCAACACTTCTTCGACTTCTTCAGCCGAGTATGATTCGCTTGACCAGACAGAAAAGTTGCCTCCCCTAACGAGCGGTAATTGTTTTCAATTAATAATTAATTGTACAAGGACGTCCGTATCCACAGCTGCCGTTGTACCTCCACCTGACTCAGAAGAATAACTTCACGATGAGGACCGAGAAACGCCGTAGCCTGACATTACATCGAAATCTGCTCACTGAAAAAAAGGCCGACCCTGCATTACCTGTTGTCGAGTGGGGTTCAACGTGAATACAACGCACCACATTTCAAAATGCTGTTATTTTCCCTCAGTTCTGCCGAACTAGTTGCCATTCTCCAGGCCACGTTTAGCGAGAGCGTTGTTGTGCGTGACTCGAATCGAGCTGCGCACAGCTTTTGCTTAACAACACAATGTTCGTACTCGAGGGAAAACACCGCTCCCGATCGAATCGGAGTTATTCTCTGAGGACGACGTGAGTTCGCACACGTTTCCACGCCTGTTCATTCAAGAGCGGGGGAGGGCTCGCGTGAAACCAGCGTGGCTAGGACGAGCGACGTCACCTGTATCCGACAAGTCGAAGTCCCAATCGGAGATGGATGGAAATGATCATTTCATTTTGGCCATCGTTCGAGTACTGTTTTCAGCCGCTGAGGCTCCCCATCGGCGGGTAACAGTAAACAGCAAAAAACGTACACGCACAGATCACAACCGTCTGACCGCGACTATCTTGACTGTTGATCAGTGCAAAGGTCAGCAGTAACTATACTGCTACGATTTGCTCAAGGCATATTATTATTTAAGAAATCGAGTAGGAGGTGAGAGCGCTAGCTATAGGTGGTAATGGTAAAAGTAGTTGTACCGCGACCGTTAAATGTTGGCTGAGAGTCAGCCTGAACAACCTTTGGGTATAGGTGATTCTGCTGGCTGTGGACTATTACGGAATGAAATTAATAGAATCTGTCACCATATTGTGGATATATCACGATACACATATATGACATGCCTCGCAGCGATTAAGCGATATCGTGGCCGGGAAAGGTGATTTTACAAATTTACGCCGATCTTCGTAATAACACTTCAAATTTATTGTCGTATTTCCGCAATACAGTTGATAGCCACTCAGTTGTCTTTGAGATAATTGCTATACAATTGACGTCGCTGAGTGTCTACAAGTAGCTTTAAGGTTTCGCGCGCTGCCCTGTGTACCGGTGCATGTATCAGGTGAACCTCCGAAGTGTCGACAGTCCACCTTGAACAGGTCGGCACCAATTGCAGGACAACCCTAATGACACTCTAGCCTGGAGTAGTTCTATGTGGCAATTGAGCAATTGACGTCTCGATTATCATAATTGCACATGGAAATGCATTGAAGGCGTCGATACATCGAAATTCATAGTGCAACCTCGTGGATTCCAACACGACAAATCCAATTCGTAGTCACCGAGGCGGGATACATATATACGCTGATAGATGCAGCAGCAGCAGCAGCGTACGGCTATTTTGAGTAATTTGAAAACCCTTTTTGTTTGTTATCCTATTATCAGACTATTGTAATTATTATTATTATTATTATTGGTAGGGAAGATACTTCGTCAAAAGTAGAAGAATGACGTTGTACACATGGAATGGAATCAAAGTTTTTTCAACTTAGGCCTCAGCTATCCGTCGTCCGAAATCGTAGTGGTCCCCGCCTTATGGCAGCATGACCGAGAGTACACGACTGATTGATATCTCCGTTATGCCCTCTCCCAAGCACAGGATCAAAGGGCTTTCTAACAGAGATCCAATGCAAAATTTAGTTAAATATAGATATGTAAGCACCGCTCCATGACTCAGAGTTAGCTCTGCTGAATTCCACCGGAGCCTCGAAGACGAAGAATCACCATAGACAAAAATGAGAACGATCGCTGCTATCGCGACCTCGCCACTGTCTCTCACTCGAGAAGTCGACAACAATTCAATCAATTCGTGCCAAGCCTATACCTGCAAACCGGGCCCACTTCGTTTCGTCGCCAATCCTTCGCTGTGAGCACCTAACGCTCGAAGCGTACGAACCCTCAGTACCTACCCGTTTCCCGTGCAGTGTACCCACGTCTCTCACCGGCCGTAACACGATTTGCCTAGGAATAATTATGTCACTGCTGACAACGTGAATGCGTTTACGTGACGTCATACCTTCCTGTTTAGTCAGATGATACGAAATTGTTTAACGAGATGTCCCGACAACAGGTGAGCGAGCAAGCCAACGAGAGTCGGGCGAAATACGCCAAGCTCAGCTTCATATTATACCTCGTACGCTTGCCGTTGTGTTATACTCTGGCAAGGTTGAGTCCTTGGAACTCAGCTGCGGTTGCCAAGTTCTTCTCCCAAGGTCGCAGTCAGAGCAGAAGCAGCTGGGAGGAGTTCTCCATGTATGGTTTTGGCGGCGGCGGCGGTGCCGTCGGCCGTCGCCGCTTGCTTCGTGCGAGCTGCCCGGGTCGGTTCCCATTGCCCAGGCACTCTCTCCCGGGGATGACCCAGTTTTGCACGGCGCAGGACTCACTGCGTAATGTACTCACTCCCCGGGCAGAGCTGGTCGAGAGAGCCTCGACCACCAGCGAAATCGAACGGCACCGGGAGCAGCCTGGCGAACAGCTGATTCGCTTCGGGCTTCCCTGATCCTGACCCAGATACCGGCAGCAGATCGGCCACATCCTGCGTCCGCTTACGCAAAAGCAGTTCCGCTGCGGGCGGGGTCCCAGCCTCGCTCCCTCTCTCGTTGTCTGTCTGCTGGCCTCAGCAGCCCCGATTCCGCTGGCCTGCACTCTGGGCCTTACAAGTTTCATCGGCGAGTCGACAGGGGGCGCGCGCGCGGAAATACACCACCAGCCAGCCCGGGTGGAGTTGTTGCCAATAGGGGAACTTGTCGAATGATGATGATGCTTGTGCGAGTGCTTGCAGGAGTTTGGGGCTTTTGTCGTTGCAATGTATAAATAGATATATATATATATATATATATATATATATATATATATATATACATATATATATATATATATATACATATATATATATATATATATATATACATATATATATATATATATATATATATATATATATATATATATATATATACATATATATATATATATATATATATATATACATATATGTATGTATCATAGTACAGAACGTATAGGCAAGGAGGACACCAAAGCGCGGGATCAGTCGTGGACGGCTGGAGCCGGCCACGGACGAGAGGCGAAGCACAGAATTGCAAAGGCCACTCGTCGCTTCGGGCAAATACAATATATGAGAACACGATGCATCGAGGCGGGCTCTTTCTCACATAGCTTTTTTTTCAATGTTTCTTCTTTCTGCGGAATGTTTCCGGCTGCCGTCACTACCTCGGCTTCAGTGACCTTCGGTCAGAGGCTGGCAGTCAGCGGGCATCTCTGTATTGTATGCACCTGTCATCTGGTGGAGCCTGATTAGAGGGCAAGCGAGCGAGCTCGATTGACCAGCTTTGCTCAACATGTGCTCGAATCGAGGGCAGGATTAAGGCAGACTTACTCTCGCAAATGAGAAAGACCGAGCCAAAGGATCCTCTTCGTCGGTTGGCGACGGACGATCAAGCTAACTGGCAGACTTCAGGCTGACCTGATTTCAGTTGCTCCGAAATCGAATCGCTGGAGTTCACTTGTAGCCACGATGAATTCTGCTGTGATTGTGATAGTGACGATTATCCTTTCGACGAATGTCCATTGTACAGAACGTAAGTGAGAGAATCGATTTTTGGTTACGAAAAAGTTGTTTTTTTTTTTTAGCAAACCATATTCAATTCTCTTCTCGCTATTTCTCCTGTTGTAAGTCGGTACATGCAAATATGACTGAGTGATGACTTAATTATAAATAGGTGAAGCAACCGTACACGAATGGGACGCTCGTTACGAGTCGGAATAGCCTATGGCCAATTGTATTTAAAATGGCTGTACAGTTCTTAGGTGTAGAACAAAGGGAGAATTCACTGCAGATTGTCCCTACTTAAGTGCTCTAGGGAGATGTTAGCAATGGCACGTGTCTAGGCTGTGTAGTTAGGTCGTTATAAGTACATAGGTAGTCTTCTTGAAAGTACATTTTTCCACTAAGCACCTTTCCTAAAGTAATACGATTAGCAACTAGAAGTTTTCGGCCGATTTGCTTAGAGCCCGGTTGGTCGCTCATATACGGAATATATATATATATATATATATATATGGCAGTACCATGGTAGCATTATCTAAACACACACATATATATATATATATATGTGTCTTTAGGTAATGCTACTATGGTACTGCCACGCTGGACAGACGATTTGCCTCTGGCTCAATGCACTTACTTTAAATTTAAATTAACTATTAGCCATATTCCATATCACGCTGTTCGTGGACAAACAAACTGACTTCCTATTGCCACGCCGTGTCTACGTATGCTATTTTTAGGTTCCGACCAAAGTTTAACTGGGGACCTCGTTCCGACAACAGCGACTCCGACCGTGGCCATATCTTCCACGACAAACCCGAACGAGCCTAATGTAACTACCGCAGACAACGAACCACCTCAAAGTGAGGCAAGAACCCACGGACATCAATTCAACCACAGCCATCACCATCATTTTCACCATCATCATCACCACCATCATCACCACGGTCATAATCACACGAGGCATAACTTCACGGCACTGCTGGAGGCAGCCTCAATGCACCTCGCGCGATTAAGCCACAAAGCTCACCATTTATTGAATGGAAGCTCAAGCTTTGGTGAAGCCTTCGCAGCGTTCATTAATCGAACATCCGACGGTCATCAGCTGCACCATGGGCACCACCAGCAAGCGGGCCATCATCGATTTCATGTAACAGCAACACAGCTCGTAAACGCCACCGATGTTGTATGCAACCGTACGACGTTGAGCCTCGACTCGATCGGTCTGCCCGTCTCGCCGACGCCTGCCGACGGCGATCGCACTGTGCAAGTGCTAAACTGCACCCGACGGAGTGATCCCACAGAGCGCTTCCTGATCTTGGGCCAGCGCTCAGACTCAAATCCAGATGAGGTCGTTGCCAACGTCACTCGAAGTCTTGAGCTGCTTCAGCATTCGACGTCCGCTCCTGTCAACGGGATTTTCCTGCATGCAGATCAGAGTCGACGACAGCATCACGGGCACCATGGACAGCATGGGCCACACGCCATCAACGGTGGCCACGCACCGCACAACTTGACCTTTGCAGATGCAATGAACACAATTGCCACACATGCTCATTCGCTTTCAGTGTCTGTCAATAAGCTGAATCAGGTCTTCAATCAGTCCGGCGTTCTGGGGGCCATTGAACACCTAACCAGACCCGCAACCGAGGTGGATCCTTCTGCAGCTAACACTACAGCGACGGCGACAACTCAACATGCTATCGCAATCGAGCCGGTAACGCCAAATACTTTAAGGCACATTTCTGTTATACAACAGGACACGTCGCTCGGTGGAGATACCAATGCCACAAGAGCAAATCCCGCGAAGAGCGTATTGGCAAACCTTACCAATTTGGACCAACACTAATATTGGAATCGACAAATGTATATAGGTATTGAGTCGGCTAATAAATTCGAGCTGACTGATTGAGATAGAACGTGATGCGAAGTGGACATATAGACCCGAGTGAATCATGTAGAAGTAATAGGCCCGAGTGAATCATGTTGGTGACGACCTTGCGACAGCTGATTATAATGAAATCATGTATATTCATATATTAATTCTTTATATTGTATAATGCAATTTAAATATGGATACACATGAATAAACGCAGTTCAATGAGAGATTAGTAAATGTGAACTATTTTCAAATACACAGTAATAAATGTGTCGAACGCATGTGTCGAACGCGCAACTCATTGGGCAGTGCCTAATCCACTGCCGCTATTCGCATGATACAAATGGGTATATCAGATAATGCGCAAGTTGAAAAATACCTAGTTTGATATCTATCATAGTATATAATAGTATATATATGTATATAATATATTATATGTATATAGTATATAATATATCCTCTCTAGTTATTCCAGACGACAAAGGTCTTATGAAGCAATAACAAAAGCACTTTTAGCGTGGATGTTAAATAGCGTTTTCAGCTGGCAGAGAACCAGCCCGGCAAATTTACGTTAGAAGGCAAAGGCGACACGTGTCAGAGGTGTTTGAATCTCACGTCTCGACGTGGTCATTGCCGCACCTGCTGGCCTGGCCTAGATACCTACCCCAAAGCGGGCCAAGTCATTCCTCGTATAACCTGAAACAGTTCGAAACAGGCTGGACTGCGACGTATCGGATTTATCACCTGCACCTCATCATTATACGAGCACAGTTACCACCTTGTTCTCAATCAATACCCTCTGTGATGCGCGTGATGCTGGGTTGAGCCTCACTCGCAACAAGCGATCTCTTTCTTTATGCCGGCAACTCTGTAGTAATTGTGTCAATACGGAGAATTAGATGTCATAGACTTTCTGCTCTCTCGAGCACAGTCTCGAAGTCGAATAGATCGTAAACATGATTCTCTATAATGACGATGAACACTCAGCGAAAGTGTACACTCGATCATGCTGATATAGGTCTTCCTGATCACCTATCATATATATCATGCTCTACTTGAGCTACACGTTGACTCACGCGAGGTGACTACAGTATTGTACGTCAATATGTGCACTCTCAACCTATCTCTGTTGTGTTTCTCTCTGAATCTATCGCTCGGTAACTATCTACTTTGTCGACAAGCTCGTCTCGACCGAGCCGATCTATTTGATAACTGCCTAGGTGTCAGCAGCACTGGGTGCGTCAGACGGTGTCCGCAGACGACTCCCATCATGCTCGCGGTCGTAGGTCACGCTGTATCTCGTATTATTCACGTTTCTCGCCTGATAATAATAATAATAATAATAATAATAATAATAATAATAATAATAATAATAATAATAATAATAATAATAATTATTATTATTATTATTATTATTGATAAATGAGACAGGCAGACATTGTTGCTGCAGCGTTCGGTGGTTGACCCCCGCCTTGTGATGGTGGAAAAAGAAGAGTGTCGACTCAGACGAGAGAAAAAATGGCGGCCACTATCAGCTGCCGACACAAAGATTCATCTTGTTGTTTATATCGGCCGTCCTCTTGACTGCACGTGTGGTCCGCGCATGGTTTGCGCGTGCCGAGAAACGCGTCCTGGGTTGCTTAGTTCCGATGGCGTCGGTCGTACACATAGGTTGTCAGTTGGTGTCGGCGGCCGTGACTGTTCTTTGGCCTGATTTTTTTTGCTAAAAGGCATTAAGAGTTGCATCGCACGACGAAGGCTTAACGGCGCCTTAGTTGAGTGCCTCTAAATCGCGAGCAAGCGGTCGATAGCACATCGTATTCCCTGTGCCAATCTCATATCTGAGTTTATACAGACATACATAATATGTCTATGCATATGTAGATGAACTGGTTCTATTGTGGCAAATGTAATCTATCCCGGTAGCATCTCTAGTAAGCGGCAAAAAAGCGGCGCCAGCTTGTGCCGGAAATAGCGAGATCGTGCATGATGTTATATGCTACAATCATATATTTATATCTAGATACAGATATAAACGCTGAGGAACGTGTCTTGCCTCTTTTTTGCCACGGCTTGAACTCTGCATCGCCATGGCCATCCGAGTCAGTTCTATCGTTTCGCTGCAACTATTTGATTGTCTACTGCTCTATGTTTAACATTGTGCACTTTGGTGAACTGCAGGCCGTATTCACTTGTGTCTTGTACGAGGCTGGCTTAAAAGAAGCGTTGGGCCGATTAGGCTATTCCAAACGTGAGAATCATTGACCACATATCGCTAATGTAGATCAAATAACAGCTAATATATATATATATATATATATATACGGGCGCCTTATGATCACGATATCCTCATTTCGTTCGCCGCACTCAGCCACTGGTTGACTCGTTTTCGACTTTCGTCTTCGAAGAACCGATATCAACGCCTATGGTTATTGACATTTCTCATTAGCCGTATTCTGTGTTCCGATGGGCGACAGAGTCTGTCTGTGCCAAATGCTCCTTTCTAAGAAATCAATAATGCACACACACACACACACACACACACATGATCTGTAAATGCATGCATCTGTATGTATGTATGAACACGTATATACATATATATGAACACATGTACAGATCATGTGAGTGTCATGTGCTTGTAGCACGTATCAATTGATAATAGCGACGCACGCACGCACGCACACAAACAGCTACTACCCACTACGGGACATTATGTTGCGTATGACTGATTGGCGGGACTCGCGCCAACGAGAAGTGACAGCCGGCAGACCCAACGAGAGTGAATTACGAGTGTGTGCCCGTTGTACCGTGCGTGTTCTGGGCCTGAGAACGCGCGCGTTACGGCGGCATTCTGGGTCCTCGCGACATTCCTTGCACGACGGATCCCATCGGACGCGCAATCCTATGTATCATAGTGTTGCCGCGACCAACGACAGCCACCCAAGTATACATATATATATATGTGCATACATAGATATATATATATATAGATAGATGGATACAGAAAGCCCACAATTCGCGCAGAAGCACAAAACACCAGCCAACGAACCCACGAAGCCGCAATCGAGCGGGAAAGTGAGTCTGTAGCAGTCAATGACATTCTATCTCCGTCACAGGTTGTTGCTGCTGCTACTGCAACTGCTCGTACCAGATACACACAGTGCTACTGCGAGTGTGTCCGCGTTGACGATGTTGCCACCGTTGTTTGAGTTGTCGCCATTTGTTGGCTAGAAAATACAATATTACAGTGGCGGTGGCGGCGGCGACGGCGCTGGCAGCGGAAAAAAATTTCCCCACAGAAACGTGTGTCGATTTTCGGTGTTTCTGACACGGCAGGCCTTGCGTGCGTGTGTGCCGCACGCCACCGTAGACACCGTACGCCATATAAAGTAGATATACAGATAGACAGTGAGTCCGTGCCGAACGACCGATCGCTGTCTGCTAATCAACTTGCGCTTCCGCCAAAAACCACTGTCGCTACGGGTTCCTGGGCACGGCATCGACTCGTGTTCATCTTGGCCCCCCTTTCTCTCTCTCTCTCTCTCTCTTCGTCTCTCTCAGTCAAGTTGTAGTCGCTCTCGTGGCTGTAGATAGTAATTTGTTTTTGCAACAATACTCGTCGCCCTGTTTTCTGTTTTATATTATTTTATATATATATATATATATATCTGTGTGTGCGTGTATGTTTACCATTGCTGAGTTTTGCGACTGAATTCGTCGATGATCTAAAGTCAGCGAGCGAGCCTCCGCCTCTAATCTCTCTCTGTCTCTCTTTCACATACTGTTTATCGAGTTGGATGGATTGTCACGAGAGAGATATTGAGTGAAAGAGCGAGCGCTGTCCATGTCCATTATTTTGATCACTGACGATTTCGCCGTTGACTGTTTCTGCTGTCGTTTATTCTTACTCCTGTCATTATCACCACGATGATTGCTGCTATTGTCATTGCTGTAGTCAGGATTATTATTAAACGGTAAGATTAATCGGCAACTATAGTTGATAGTTATACATGGAGAAAAGTAAGTGTTAGCTTGGGCTTGAATATGCAGCGAGCAACCGTTAGAATGCTTAACTGTCCATGCGGCTGTTAGCAAATATATCCTTAGCGTTCAAACGATTTTTGGACAACACGTAATAGCGATGAATGGTAATGGTAATGATATGAACGGTCTCAGTGTCAGCGCAAATATATATATATATATAGTTTGAAATTATTGGGTATCAAGCCAGCAGTGTGACCCTTAAAAAAGCTCAGACGATTTGGCTGTGTCCATTAACGGAACTCAGCGGTTGGGGTCTTCGCGGGAGAATATTATACATTTGCCTTTCACGAGGCGTCAAATTTTCCGTTGGGCTTATTCGACGTTTTCACCTGTTCACGCTCATCAAATCTGGATTTATGACCGCAAAAAGCTAAGGGTTAACTAGCGTATTCTAAATGCAAATCTAGTATTCCTGCATTCATTGACTGCCAGAACAGGCGTTCTTGATCGTTTTTGAAAATTGTTTCGTTGCTGCCCGCCTCCTGCCGATCACGTTCTAATTCCGACTAATTCTCCTGAACTAGCTGCTTAGGGCACTGTAAGCTGTCGCTGATCTGGAACAAATGGACAAAACACGTAGGTTGGCGGTGTCCAATGCTAACAAAAACTACGCAAGCCTATACCAAGCCAGATTTCACTCGTTGAGGCTGGCGCGAGACCTTCGAAACTATTTGTCAGAATAGTTTTATGGCCCGTGATACGTTGAACGTGGCCGTAACAATATCGTTCTCATATTTCATTCGGCAAAGAATCACCGTTTTTTGCGTGCGCCGCAGCGAGCCGCTGCAGACAAACAGCTCTGTTCATCGAGAACAAAGAAACAACACGAAAAAAAAGGCATTATCGACAGCTGACAGAGTCGTCAACAAAAGGACATCTGGTGTCACTCGTAACACTATAGCCGAAGCTGGATTTATATAAATGAATAATTCGAACTTTCGTCCTAGAACACAATCCCCCATTTATTGGATTGGACTGATGCTCAGAATCTATCGTATACAGATCGTCACGACGTCAACCTGAGCTAAGTTGACGCTTGCAGTTGGCTGTGTTAATCTGCATCAGACAGGAGGCTACGATATTCGCTCTGCAGCAATTTCATGATTCACGTTCAAGGTCACACTTCAAGGCAATCCCGGCGCAACGGCGAACGTTCAACATACATGTGTCTTCCTCCTTTGAAAGGATTACCCCCAGACCCCCGACCGGCTCTAAAGAAATCTACGTAACGCTCGATAGATGTCTTCGAGCTATTCGAACGGTAGAGGTTCTCGCTATTGCGAACGGGCTTACATAACTCGCCAATCGACTGGCAGATGTCTCGGAAGGAGATAGCTATGGGCTCGTAAGGTCCTGAAAAATTGTTTTCAATAATTATTGCTGATTATTTTATTTATATTTAATTAAGAATGTGCACGACCTATTTTTGCTGTGTGATTTGTTGTCATCACAAATTCACGATACCTTAGGGGCGTGTATCGAGTTAACGCTTTAGCGTCCTCAGTATCTGCATCCACAGATGACTCACAAATCGATTTTAGTCTGTATATTATAATAACATCCTTGCAATATCGAGATTGAAACGGAGCTATACAACGCACAACTACTTAGAATAATCATGACATGAAATGTATTTTATTCATTTTAGTGTCTACTAAATAGCATTTAGTAATATGACACATAATGGCATTTGCCATTTGCGAACGATATTAGAATGAATTTATGTTAAACAAATGTATTTGCTCTGACCCTGCAATTTGTTCCACATTAGTCAGGCCATCACGGCGGTATACAGGTATTATACATGGCAATGTTCACCTACGTTCCAAACGTACGTCCAATGAGTGCAACCTCTCGCATACTGTGATCATGCTAATCTGGCTCAATAAAACGTTGGTCCCTGTCAACCGGAATACTAACCAGTGCAAGTATCGGAGATTCAATCTAAAGGCAGTGTTGAGAACAACAAAAAAATGGTCCACTATGATCAATGCAGTAAGTCAAAAACTAACCTTAAACATTAGGGTGAATATAACTATGTAATGTCGGGAGCCCAAGTGAGGCATAGATCAGTCTTCTTTTCACTGTTTAATAATTAAAAGAAACGACAGAGCTCTAGCGAACAGGAGTGACAACTTAACTAGAAATCTCAAGTAAGGTCAATTTTCCGGGCTAACCCGTTACAGCCTTAAACATCTAACAACACCCACGCTACAACTGCCTTCAGCACTGCTTCATACCACGGGCAACCCCTCAAATGCACATTTGCATACAGCCTAGAAAACCTTCACTAACCGCATTACTTGTTAGAAGCAATTCTCTCGCGAAGGAACTGTTCAGAAAACATTTCACTGAAACCGTGATCGTCTGGAACGCTGCTGAAAAATAAACGGCACCAAGTAGGAATACGCCGATGGAAATTGTTCGAACGCCGACGGAACGCTGAGTTCTACGAGGCGAAGATATCTTCTCCAGCGACCATGCAGTGCTGAGTTAAAGCCGGTCATTATCGAGTATTTCAAAGGTAAAGGACGAAGCTAAAGGCTGACATAGAACGCTTGTTTGAGTTGAAGAAATAACAAATCTAAGTGCCAATTACAAGACAAACCGAGTAAGATAAGCACGTGCTGCGCTGACGTTAGCGCGGGAACTACTGAAGGTAGGTGGATTGCGAAACACGAAGGATTTACTTACAGATTGCCTAGGTCAAAAAACCCAACTCAGGCAGTAAGCCAACTTCGACCGTGAAATAAAATGAGACTTAATTGCTCTCGTCATAGTACGAAATACGAAAGAGTCGCCAGCTGTTGAAGACGACACAATATTCTTGATTCTAATGCTAAGTCAAATTGCAGCCTTCATTTCAATTGCAGCCTTGCAGTGTCGGTTCATCTCTGTAGCAGCATCCACATGTGTCGTTCATTAGACAAGGCATTGTTCGTTATAAATTCAAGACGACGATAGCAGCACAGCAAGAAATGTCGACAAGGGGGGAATTTCACTTTTATTGAACTGTGGTCCGTATCGATTTTATCACGCAGCTGCTCGGTGAAATGTTTGGGAAAATATCCAACAGTCAAGCCATTTTATTTATTCTAAGCCACAATAAATATCATATCATGTAAGCAATACGGAGTTGGTCTACTCCGCCGTCAGTGACAGTACCGATTGTTCGACATTAGGGAGTTCATTGGAACAATATGGCACTGTCAGCGCTGTAGTCTTCTTGGATTTACGGAAGGCCTTTGATGGTCTCTTCGTATATCGCGAATACTGGTGGTCTCTACATTGTAGTGAATTGGGTATGATCGTCTGAAGCGGTGGCTACTTTGAAACTGTGCCTGATGTCGCTGTTGAAATCATATGGTAATACTTAAATGTAAATCGAAGCGCTGCCCTTGATACTTGAAGTTAACCAATTTGATTCTAAATGTCAAAATGACAAACTAGGCTTACGATACGTTATTTACGTCACTTGGTGTTCGGCTGGCACAGATTGGATGAGGACCTTCAGGTGTCGAATACTACTCCTGTATGGAAAATGTTGCAAGTGATTATCTTTGTTCAGGATGGCCCCCTGTTGACTCGGGTGTACAAAATGGTCATCTGCGACCTCTGCCGACTTCGTCAAATAAGTCGTTCCAACTAGATGCCTATGCCCATTCATAGGTGACACTTGTAATTATAGATGCTTTGGGTTGATATTTCAGCAGATTTATATATAAGCGAGATTGATATCTAATTCCTATAAGCGCGACTCACGAAAAGCTCAGATCCCGCGATGCGTTCCGCTCGAGAATCTGGATGAACATCAGCGTCGAAACATCACGAATTTTTATTTATATATAATGGTGAAATACAGTCACAGTTTAAATACCCCATCTTGCTCCACGGGTTTCAAACCGCATCGCAATTCGAAATCCGTATTAAAATTTGTGCTACCTACGTAAAACATACAGAATACATGTGTAATTTATATGCAAATAGTTATCGACACTGCTACGATATTGTTTTGCGATACCGAAGATAGTTATATTATCAAACACGGAGACTAATGAAAACTCGGTCAAGCGACGGTGACGGCTCAGTATGAAGATCTTACATCGAATTTGTTAAATCTATTTAATAATTTAATTTGACATAATTCACAAATTCATATCTCGGTAGCTAATGCTGAACCTTATGTGAGTGTCAGGAGTACACAGGAGACATAGCATTGATTCACGGTACACCGTTGCTCTATCAGGGACAAGAGCAAGAACAATAATCCTGGTTTTACTTGTTCCTGTTTCTACTACATATATATACATATATATATATATATATATATATATATATATATATATTAAGCAGCACACGTGGCGGCACGGTCTCCAATGAAGTCGTCTACCGAATAGTAATAAACTTTACCCCTATCTGAGTATTTGTATAGTGAGCATTTGACAAGCAGACGCCAGCGACCGTTAGTACTATCGACTCGTATTTGTTGAGGTATACGAGCAAACAAGTCCCGTGGAAGGAAGTAAACTCGAGCAATGTGATGGCCGCCACACAGCCAAACTAAATCATAGCACAGAAAGTTGACTGACTAGAACAGAATATTTCTAATTTAAGTACCGCAGCACGCAGCAAAATACGACCCAACCAAGGAGTGGATACTTTAATGCGCTGAGCAGATAGACACACACACACACACATACACACATCCCATATGTACAATAAAAATTAAGTGAAGTTGCGGCACAAAGAAATCGCGGTGCCGTACGTAAATAATAAGCCACCACATTCAAAATATAATACAACGCACAGAAACTGTCATGGCCCTATCCTATGGGCCTGGCCTGTCGTGTCAGAGCTGTTGACCACTTGTTGTTATCATTGTCGCCGTGCTTGTCCGCGGACTTTGTTGGACGAACAGCACTCGCGTCTGGGGACTGTCAATGTCATCTCTCATACGCGTCATCACCACCGCTGCTGCTGCGGCGGCGGCGGCGGCCCACACGCATAGTGGACCTCCTCCGTGTTCCGAGCGGTGTTCCTCAGGGCGTCGGGGCCGCTCTTCCATTGCTACACGCTATGGCACTGCAGTAAATGACGAACGACAACGTGAACGACAAGCAAATACAGCCACCAGCAGCAGCAGCAGCACGGAATGGTGGTGGCGGTGGTGGTAGCAGAGACGTGTACGGCCGCCAGTGCATCGAAAGTACACCATTAAGGACG
Source organism: Stratiolaelaps scimitus (assembly GCA_019614645.1). Lineage (NCBI taxonomy): Eukaryota > Metazoa > Arthropoda > Arachnida > Mesostigmata > Laelapidae > Stratiolaelaps > Stratiolaelaps scimitus. The sequence goes on along the minus strand of JABWDB010000014.1, from coordinate 4,479,690 downwards.
GAAGGTGGGCTGTGCGGATTCTGGCGAAGCTGCGACAGCAGCAACAACAACAAGAGCAACAGTAACAACAACGATAACATCGGGGGCCGCTGACGGTGGTGGCTCGGCCAGTGAGATTCATGCGAGTATTACCATTGTGGTGGAAGATTCCTGGAAGATGATCGCCCCGCTCGCGCGGCAATCGTTCAGTGCGCGCGGCCAACAAAAACAGGCTAACGCTAATCTTTTGGCAGATTTCGTACGGCGAGCCGGTTGCCCCATATTGTCTTCATTGAGCTCCACAGAGTGAACACGCGGATAGCATGAGCGGTTAAAGAACGCGGATAACATGAGCATTGAGGATCTATTTACGCGACGACAATCTGCTGCATGAGAGTCAGAGGAGACCTGGTGCTCTGCCGGCTGGCAAATGGCGATGGGTTTCCTTCGCCAAACTGGCACAGATTGACTTTGTGATAAGTGAACCATCGAGCGCGATGGACACCCATTATGAATATGTGTTCGCACTTATCAATGTTGTCTCCCTGCGGCAGCTGCCTCAACGTCGGCGGTGGCTACACCACAGGAGCCTGTGTTGTGGCAATACTTGCGGTCTATTTGGCTTGGACGCCAAATAGACGACTACTCTTTGGGCGGACTATGGTCCATTGCAGGACGGCGAACAGGCAGACCATACACTATTACGAACAGCTCAGCTTGGTCCACAAATGAGAACACTTTAATCGTGTATCTCTCATCACTCCCGTAGGCTAGCCAGATCTCCCACCACACCCTCCCAGTCATTTCTCTCTTACTAACTAACCTGTCCTTTTTTGAATGATCGCTCGCTGGTAGTTGCACAAGGAAGTGTGGCCCGACCCGAAGCGTTTCGAATCTTTATTCATATGTGGTAATGTTTAATTTGGTGTTTTCAAGAAATTCCGTGTTGCGATACTGGCCCTCGTCCACAATGGCCCCGTTTAAAAAATCTAACGGATAATACACATCCAATGTCTATAGGAAAAAGCATTGAGGGTTAATTACTTCGAGAGCATGAGTGTGGTGAGTAAAAACATTTAAAGGCAATACCCGCGTATAGCGCGCGAGTGGACCGATGAGCAACAAATTCATCTCTAACTGCTTTAGTTTACTAGGAACTGTGGCATTATACGTTGAAAGCGAATTGAAGCTGTCCATCGTCCATGGTGGTTAGCTTAATCGGACATGAGTGAGATACAGGGTTCCGTTTCTCCTACAGGCGAATGGATCAACTATACGATGATGGCCTGCGCCACTGGGGTCCTTTTTTCGCTTCCTCGATTATAGTCAGGCAGAGGTCGCCTCGTATATTCCTTCTTCAGTGATCATTGTTTTGATATCTGTCAAAACATCGTAGCAAGCCAACGAAGCTGGATTATCTCACCAATAGAGCATTACGTAAAAGCCGAAGATGGAGTCAAGATCTTCCGTCTGGGTGCAAGGCGTGAAGACGGCAAAGCGCCCATATTTTTTACAAAATGGTGACTCTGGAAGTATTTATAGTACGCCTCCCCTTTATCGAGGATTTTTTTTCGAAGTTCATCGAGCTTCAGCATCGTTCTGCTGCTTGTGCAATCCCCCTCACTGCAGAACATGCAACGCTCGAAGCGTTTCGCACTGGTGTTGAAATTGCATAATTTGCAACCTTGGGACGGGTCGACATTTTTTCGAAAACCTGAGCTAAGTAGCCCCGCACTCCCAGTACTATCAGTGTTAGCACTATCTGTTCAGTAGCCTACACTGGCCTATATGCCACTGTAGGCTACTGAACAGCCTGTTACCCCAAATTTCGGGTCGTGACCTATCCATCTGCCTTGACGACCTCGACGCAGGTCGTGCGTTGACAGGCCGACGAACTCACGAGCGGCTTTCACCAACACGCTTCCCGGGAGACTCACTTGGAACTTCAGGGCCGTGTTAACCATCTCTCGAAACGTTTCCAAGCTCACAATCGTCGGCCGTGGTAGGTTACATCTTCAATTGCGTGTTTCTCGAGTCGGGCATCTGCTCGAAACTAATAGAACTAGAGCTCCAAGCGCACTGCGGTACGCCGGTCCCTGAAACTGACCGCAGGTACGTTGATGACACAGAACATGTTTGTTTTACGAACAGCTCAGCGCTCAGAGAGAAATGCGACTCGACCCGCAGAGTTTCGAGTTTACAGTCATATAATATTATATTTCATTTTGTTACATGCTAATTGTTGAAATATAATTCAAGTATTTCTTCTTGACGATTTCTCTTTTTTATTATTCATATAATTTGCGCAACAATTCTACTCTATGAACGTGCATTTATAACTAAGAAGCCGAATATATGAGATACAGCAAAATTTAAGGTTACTCCACCATCCCATCTTTCAACTGATATTATCACGTCCTCATCTATCGCCGAGCGGACCTTCGTAAGCAACAAACACAGAGGCGGACGCCCTCTGAGGGGATGCCACTGTCCCCTGGATGGTCTAGTGGTGAGCGTCTTAGACTACGAGAACGGAGGGACACGTGTAGTGTTGGGTTCAGATCCTGTCAGACGCGGAGAATCTTTGGAGTTCTTTATCATCTTTCTTTATCTGAAGATTCTTGTCAGGTACGAGTAAGGAAGAGAATAAGCAAAGGTGTCCCCGACAGGTCCTCATAGTAATACCAAAAAGGTTAAGAGCTGAGGCCTGTCAGATAGGGGAACAGCTGAGGGTCAGCTCAAAAAAACAAAAAAAAGCACGTGAGGGGATGCCACTTAGAGACGGATGAACGCGCAATCGCATTTCGCCTTATTTCCAGGCTAATGGATTTGACGGGACAAAACTTCACACGACAATTGATGACGCCTACAATGCAGACTGGGCATGCTGAATTGACGTATACTGATTTATAAACGAAATCTAGATAGAAGAAGGATGCCGCTGCTGGGTTTGCACAGGTGCTTGTTACGTTGTGGTCGTCATACGATTGTCATTCGTGTATTATTTAGTCTGCCTCCAGGTAAGCGCACGACAATCATGCATTAAAGCACTAACAGCATGAAGCTTGCATTTAGACTTTGGGGATTCAGAGTCAGGTTATGACCTTCGAGTCCTTAAACATATCTGACCCTAGTGCTTCGCCTATTGCGTAACAAGTGAAGGCAAATGAACGTTCCGTCCGTGGCCCGGCTTTCGGTGTGTCCTGTTTGCCTTTCGATATTAATAGGACCCTACGGCAAGCCTACCGATCGAGCCGTATAAGAAACGTGTATTATTGCCACGAGTGCATTTGTTTTTGTCCTGTGCTTGCTGCTCGGCTGGACTACATCATTTTTTTTTTGGCAATGCCGGCAATCACTCAATACCCGGGGAGCGCGGGCTGTTTGCGCTTTGTAGAACGGTCTGCAATTTGGCAGCGACGCCGTTGCACGAGGGAGACAGTCGTTCTCGTAAAGTCACTGTGCGAATCGACTTCTAGCTCGGCAAATCACTAGCCTCGCCGCTAGCAGTGGTGCCACTGACAGGCAACGTGCGTCACCACGCTGTTGAACCATTGCGTCCACCAGAATTGTGTCCCTCACCGTTCTTGGTCAGGCCCCACGCATCGAGCGGCGGCGGCGGCGTGTGTTCGAAGGGACGGACTGTTCGTCTCTGTTCGCCTGTATTGGCTAGCGTGCTGATCGCGTCCACATGCGGACGAACGAGCTTGAGATTTAGCGAGCTGGTGTCGTTTGCGTGCGGCAGCCGTAATGGCTTCGTGCATTAGGCCATCGCCATTTGATACAACAGTGGCACGCACTCGTCAGCTGGGGGTGACTTCTGGAGGGAGTAGTATACGTAGGGGAATGGCAACGACGAAACGGCGAACAATTCATACAGTAATTGAGAAGGAGAGCGAGAGACAGAGAGATTTCAAAAGTTTCTATTCTCAGTTGGCAGGTGGCCCGAAAATATGATCGAGTCCACCGTAGCAAGTTTTGTGACCTCTAAGCGTATGGGGAACTGCCATTCGTACATGGCGCTGGTCGGGGGCGCGGGGCAATGTTCCTCTGTCAGCGATCCGATAGACGTCCACTCGCTGGCGTTCCTCGAACGTTAGTTTAACGATCTACGATTGAAGTAAGCTTTATTCACACATACGAGCAAGGAATAACACAGCCGTCTTGAGCAGGCTGATATCAACGAAAGATGATTTAATAATAGGTCCCGTCTGATGGATTTCTAGTGCAAAAATTATCATCTCATAATATGTGGGATATTTTCGAGAAATAATAATATTTCTTGATTATATAATGATTACGACAGGCATAAGTCAACGGCCAACGCTGTGCAGTTTAACTCAGTAATTCTGAGCGGAGCACTTGACGGTTCCGGATAGTCCGCGTGAAAGGGGTCCTCCATGTTCGATGTGCTCATATCCGTATGGACGTATCCTGAGGATGTGGCTGGTCCACTCTGATCTTTGTCCGAATGTCACTCCAAGGCACGTTGCTAATGAAGCTAAGGACCCCATCAAAATTGGTCGAATTAATCGATATATCGATAGAGCACGGAATTGTTCGGAAAAAAAGTCCTTAGATTCCACAAACTTTTATAGCAAGCCCACGTTGATCATACCATGTCTTACCACCGGTCACTTCAGTCCGAAAGTCACTGACGCCAGAGTAACAGAGAGCAACCTTAGCGAATCAGTTTGACGATGAGGCCGAGGTCATCGGCGCAACATGCGACACGCACTGTGTCCCACGATACTCGATAGGCACAGAAGGCATTTAATAGAGACGATAAAGATAATTGTCCCCACAGCTGAGCCATGGGGATTTTGCACATAACAATTTGATTATTTTATACTTCCTATATATGATATACTGAAATGGCTTCTACAACGATCTTGCTCTCACCCACCACCAAGGACACACGGCACAAGCAAGTATACAATAGGAAACTCCACCGAGAATCAGCGTTACAATGTATCATTCCAAGAGCCAACTATCGGGTCTGTATCTGAAGACTAGTAAATTGGTGACTAATCCGAGGGAGGGAAATGTTCGATGGTTTGAAGTTGCCCAATCTCTCGTCAGACTTTAGAGCCCCTTTTGCAGGCGTCAACTGATGCTGTGGGCTTGCGACGTCATCAACACGTCATTCTGATCACCATACCCTGTGTGCTGTCCGGAGCAGCGGCGCATACAGCAAGAGCTACTCTCTCAACGACTCTATTGTCAAGGGAAATTGTTCGATCAGGAGCCAGGGGCACTTGTCTACATGTTGTCGAAACTGTTCGCTCGGCTTCGCCAATTCGAAATATGATCTTTAGATGCGTTCTTATTGAGAAAGCTAACTTTGCTTCGCTCTTTATAAGAGTCTTGTCGTACACATTTATCTGTGTTGTTTCCCCGTGTGGAGGCCCGGTTTTCAGAAAAAACACACTGATGCCTTCAATCAGGTTCCGACTAGGTTCGTCCTCAGAGTAACTAAGCGCTGCAACAGATCGTCGGAGTGTATCAAGCTCCCATCCATTAGTGAATACATACATCACTCAGCAGACATCCGTATGTTTAAGAAGATCTACCGTGAAACCTAAAACGAACGGGATGTTTTGTCTCAAACGAAATATCTTCTGCAGCGGCGCCACAGTCCGAGACTCGGCTGTTTCTCGTTCTGGGGCACTTAATAATTGGTCAAGTGGAGGTTATCCTGTAGTATGCTGGGTATCATTATTATTAGTATTCTGTAATCTCTTCACTCGACAGAGCTATTGACACATTTCAACAATAATTGCTTATTATGCTTGCTTATATGCAGCTATGTATACCATAGCTTGAACTTGTCCTCATAGTCTGCGGCAATATAGCTCACAACGATATCCTATTGAAATCCTATTCACGGAGCATTTGTATTTAATTGAATAGCACCAAAGTAACGATTACACTTTACTTGAACTACTGGTGAACTACGAGAGCGAGGGCGAACTGGACGATTCACAGACGTTTCAGGCTGTTGTGTTCCCTGGTGAACTCTCCATCAATCACGGGTAGCAACCATTGAGATGACATGGACGAAAGGTTAGCGATAAAGCGACTTCTCACGTGCAATCAATACATTGATGTTCATGCCACCAAGGACAATTACCGGAATATCTTAGGCGTCAATTATCACCGTTAGTTCCATTATGCACTGATGTTCTGAAGAGTAGTACAATGTGTAGGTGGATGCATCTGTCCACATATTATAGTTACATGTATTGCCCTTGCTATTTCTACTGGAACGGATAGAATGGAATATATTGACACCATAAGGCGAACGTCCAGGACCATCGACTAGGGAGCAATAAACAGTAGATTTTCCTTGAACGACTCACGTAGAACGCCGCAGAATGATGCTAACCAAGATTAATTACGTATACGTATAATGAAGGTGACATTAACGCTCTTTGCCATTTGCAGATGCGACTCCGCCGAACCTCATACGAGTGTCTGTGCCATATGTGTGCCTCGACTACCCATCCTAAGCAAATGTTTCGCTGTAAAAGTCGCTCTGACTACCGTGGCGATCGTTGATCAAAACGCCAACAGGTCACAAGTCTACAACTGCGTCTTGCCAGTTGAATCCGTCGGTAGCTGGCGTTAAATCAAAGGCCAGACAAAACAATTTTAAGCGGATGCAGGACAGTTCTCTGCCGAAGAGTCCACAGTGTAGAGAGGAGACAGACAACTAGCAGCAGTTCTCCCAGATCCAACGTCGCTAGAGAAACAAATCCAGCCAAATAGCGTTTTACATTCACCCACCAGGAGAATATGATCTCGCCGTGTTTCGCTTGCACCAGTGTGACGTCAAAGCAGCGAAAACTACAGTATTTACATTTATTTCGCCGAAGTCAATAAACAACAATAGAATAAAGATTGATTTAATGCGTTACACTAACTTCTGTTAGCGTCTGCTGCAGTCGGAAGCAATCAATATCGAAGAAACCGCAGGTGGCTGGAGACAATGCTGGCGACGATGATGAACGATGGGGCGGCGAATTTTTTTTTCGAAAGTCGTCACCGGCGAAGCTGTTAATCACGGAAGTAGGTGGACTTCCTGAATTCATCGGGATGTTTGTCAACGTTTGCTGGCTTATTAGAAGATGGTGGCTGGCGAGTGAAGATTGGACGGTTGGTGATGGTTTATATTATGTGAAAAGGGAAAAAATTGCAAATTCTTAGCAAACAAATAGTGGGATTCCGGCAAGCGGTAAAATAATACTCTGTCAAATTATCATATACATAAGTGTTGGTATTTTGTAAAACGTCGCTAGCTTTCGCTGCAATCGTTGGCATATATAATATATATATATATGTGTATAATATATATATATATTGAGAAAGAGAGAGGGAGAGAATTGATTCAATACTATGTGTACATCAGCCTTCATGATACATCGATTGTGGGGAACTTCAAGCAGCTTTTTGGGTTGTTATTATAAGGCTGCCTAGTACACGAATTCGGTTGATGCGTGCCGGTAGTGGTATCTTGCGGTCAAATTGGCTTGTGGAAGCCTATACAATAACACGTGTGTTGCATGTTGCCAACGACCTCATAGCAAACAGTCGGCTTTCGGCTGCCTACACAATTTTATAGGCTTTTAAAAAAAGCCTATTCTTCATGCAGCGATATAACAAACGCCGCCTCGTTTTCAACGAAATGTTCGTTGAACATTTCAGCGCGAAAGTCTTCAAAGCCATAAAATACAAAGATATTTCACTCAGTTCGCTCTTCCGTGTTGAGCACCTATGTTTGCTTAGCTATAGTTGGTAGTAGCAAGATTAAAGCTCACTAGATGCAAGGATCTCTCTCGGTGTCTCTCGAACGTGAATTATTGTTGCAATACATTTCTACATTTATTCTAGGGCTGTAGGATGATACAACGCGTCCACAAATGATCATTTTCACTGGCCAGCACTCATTGGCCACCTGGCAAGCCACCTCGTCATAATTACCAGGCAAACATCACTATTATCATCATCGGCCAATCTAATTTCGTGTGAAATAATACGTCGCAGCAAGTCGCTCTACTGCCGCCCAGCGTTGTCGATCGGCACCAAACGGGGTTAACTGCTGTTTCGCTCTGTATTAACATTATATTATCGTGTATATATATATATATATATATATATATATATATATATATATACGTGTGTGTATAGCCGTGTGGTATAATCCTCCCATTGAAAGTGAAGCCCAAACTGGCCGGAGATGTCCTCCTACATTGTTCAATGTATGTTCATGCGAGCATCACCACCGAGCGATTTCCACCGAGCAACAGGAACGCAGCGACCCAGACTGAACGATCAGAGGGTGAAAGATGCTAGAACGGGAACACCTAGTCTAATCGGAGAGGGTAACTCGTAGAAGGAGAACTAACGAAGGCAATCGTATCGTACGACGGCCACAATGAAACAGAGTCGCCTGTAGAACTGTAGTCGCAGTTGAGCCGTCGTCAGTTTGGTCTATATTGAAACTCTCAGCAAACGCCGACAAACAGACGAACATACCCATAGACATAATACATATCGGCATCGAGACACGAGCTAAAACTCGGTCGACAAAACACATAAAGCAGCGGTGTGTTCACGAGACGATATCGACTAGCTGGATAGACGCAGCCTGTTCAGCTGTGGCCAGTTGACAGTGGTCGATGCTACGATGTTATATGGTAATGTGTGCCTCTAGTGCCATATCTCGATGTTCGGGATACTTGCCGGTGATGACTACCCTGACAGCGACATCCATCTCTCTCGCTCTCTCGGCTGCCGCGCCGCCAGCGACAAGAAGGACAATCTCGTCCCGGAGAGAAGACCTAGCTAACCTAACAGCTAACCAGGCTTGAGTATTGGGGACATAGTCGCAGACTGACACACATACAAACACACAGACAACACAACAACCTAGCGTATGATTGATCTCCGCGTCTCGCTGGGGCCGGGGGAGAGGGGGTGAGATGCTGTGGAAAAAAATATACTAAATGTTAGTTGTATTTGTGATGTGTAATGTATCTATGAGGCTTAGGATTTTCAGCAGATGCGAATGATATATTAGAGCATTTTCATAAAGAGAAGCACAGACAATATATATATATATATATAGGCCAGAGAATACATGTTACTAACAAGGAAACATTATTCTTGGAGATGTGTACCATCAAACGAACGTTCAACGTTTTCAAAAGACAAATGAGGCAGACATTTGGATCCCTTTTTTTTTCTTAATTCGTAGAGCTCCTTAAGGTAGGCATGTGTTTTTCTGCAGTGCCTCGCTAAATATCGCTAAATCCATGCATAAGCAAAAATAACCTCTTCGTCTTTCTATAGTAACATATCCTAAAGCTAGATTTTCATAAAGAAGCCGAAGGTGAATTGCTTTCTATAACGGTCAAAACATTCAGTTCAATTATGTGATCACCTCGGGGGTTTTATGCGGCAGGATACTTTGAATGGCACAAATGAAACTGTGCGGCTATTTGACACATTAGTTAATATAATGAAATACGCGCTGAGCTTGCGGGTGTATCAGAATGCTGCCTAGTGGCTCAAGTGCTCAGATATTTAGCTAGACGAATCTACAGCGTATTAGTAAAATTGCGCAATGCTATGGGAGACTAAGCAAAACTTGACGATGTGAAGGTACTCTCCCCTACAATGTTTCTTGTTTTATTTTGTAAATATATTAGTGTATATTATTATAAATTTATATTATTTAAGTTCAAACCAATTGTACCATCACTTTTAGTTAATAAATGAGTGCTTGAATTGAAGTTGTAGTAATGTGTATTGGCGCCGTACTGTGAAATTTTGAAACGCTGATGGGCTTTTAAGTAAAGTTTACTATTCGTGGAGTATCCCTTCTTATCTTTTTCTAGGACATTTATCCTATTTAAATACTAGTATCTAAATATTTATTTTGCGGCAAAGTTTAAAACAAAACGCGGATATTCTCATGAAAATTGTCAAGCGTAGCTACAGCCCAGACGTGACCGCGTAGTTGCCCGAGCAACCTGTGGCATACTCTACCAAACAGAGCTCAAGACGATATCCTATATGTTCATCACCCGGGCAGTCATTCTCTGGTAGACGCATTGGAGTTACTGTCTACTGATTCATTGTTCTATCTGTTAAATTGTATGGCTGTATCAGTGGTAACTTACAAAGTATGCCCTCAACTCGTACCCCGAACACTCCTTACATTTGTGTATAGCTAGCCGGAGGTTTTCATCTGTGTTTGATGCTGCGAACTTTATACCATTCTATAATGTTGCTTCGATCACCATATGCCAACACTGAGATTTGAGTCAGAGATGGACTCTGCTGTTCATGCTTTGTATGGTAACGCAATCAGAGATATGGGCGTTAGCCATCCCGATCAGGCTGCGTCGCCTCCCCCGCTGTCTCCGTCAACAATAGAAAGGACTTTTCGCTTGCCGATAAGGAAATGCATTGAACTGCTGAGCGAAGGCGTTTTTCTGTGATCATTGATGGTCTGTTCGCAGAGGCCGACGACACGCAAGTGACCTAATCGATGGCTTCATAGACTCCTATTATCGATAGTCGCAGAAAACCTTTTATATATAGTTGTTAGCGAACATACATATGACTCAATGATTGAACATACTCTCAAACCGTTTAATAGCAATCGTTTAAGTAGAACATTCTTTTTGCTAATAAAGAAAAGATGGAGTTTAGACGAACGGGAATATAGTGCCACTACTCTAACATAGTTATATATTGCTTGACTCGATTATATTTGCTTGACCACAAAGAAGATGCATATATGATGTGTCATTATATATATATATAAATTAATTAAATCGCATCGTAAGTTCCGTGCGTATTGCTCACACATCGACATCTAGTATCCATTCTTGAACATAAACACACAACATAAGATGAATGGTTTTTTAAATTTTTTTTTTGGAAATATTTTTTAAAGTTGTATTTTCTATTCATTATAAAATAAATACAAAGCGGATCGAATGTTGAAGTTGCACGCTACTCGTCGCTGATGTGTGCCTTTAATCTCTCCCGACTTAATGAGCAATGATATTAAGGGTGAATAAAGCGATTAGTAATTAAATTAAACAATATAATTAGGAACGTATATATATATATATATATATATATGGTATGCTCTTATTTCATAAAGAAGTCAGTAGATCCTTTGATTAGAAATCCACAGAACGTTGAATTATAAAGTACTAGCATATGTGGAAGTTTTATTGTTTTGTTTTGTGTATAAAATATGCTATTATATTAATTAAGATCAGCATATGTTGTCCGTATTGTTTTTCTGTGAACATCGAGTGCAACCGTCGCGTGCCCCTCTGACGATTCGCGATACGCTGCGGTCATGCCTATACGAAGTTAGTGCGTTCCGACTGGAAGATCGGGCGGCGAGTGATGAGAGCACAGTAGCTCGTCGTGAACAACGCCTTTATTAGCTGATTTATTGAGTTTGTTTATAATCGTTTATTTCCATTGAAACTCTGTAGATAATAAAATAGCTTATTGCAGGTATTTTTGAGATGTAATCTTTTTAATTCTCTATTGAACCAAGGTGGAGATATGGCGCATAGTTTCCTGAAACTAACGATTATAGCTGAGCTCGGCGACCAGATACCGCCGCATAATTTTAGCACAGAGACGTCCGCTCTAAAATAAGATGATTTCGTTACCACCGGACAAGAGAGCATGTCCTGCACAGCAGGTTCTCAGACAATTTATATTTTCCTGAACCGGACTCATACGTGTAATCTAAGTTTAACAAAAAAAACAGCTACTCGCATGTTCCTTCCACAACCTTATCCATTATTTGATTATTTATTGACAAACTTATTAGTGAACAGCGAATTGGTCCAAACAGACGTCGAGTCGTTAATGTCATATAATCGAATGGTCCTACTAATTGATTTCCCCTGTCCTTCTGTAGCTATGTCTGTAGGTGACTTCAATGTCGTCAGGCTCACCGTCAACTTTTACCGCTTTTTTTTCCACCAGCGCTGACCACGGCTCGTTTTCATTTCGTCTCCTCTTCTCGTGAACTAACCGACGAATCCTGATGGTAACGGCGACATATGACACGAGTCGCACACAATACAACCTGTGCAAACAGCAACAGCAGTCGTCCGGGGCGTTTAGTCTCCAATTGCTGTCAACGGGGGGGTCCCGTTGGCGGATGTCGGAGCGATCTTCGTCAGCTGCTGTTGTGGCCGACATTCACCTGAGGTTCACCATCATCACGGTCATCAACTGTTGCCCACACCCCCCCACCCCCGCCCCCCCGACGGCCAACAACGCACGAGCGCTCAGGGGCGATATCGGAAGGTCATTCAGTTGGCATCCGCTCACGCTTAGACGGTAGCCGTCTCAGAGCCGCCTAAATACGGGTCGAGTAGAATCACAACGTGCGCTGGCTTGGCTCTGGCCGCCAAGGCATCTGGGAGAGGCCACACGTGATGGCTGTTGTGTGCGGACGAACGGCCCCAGCTGAAAAATAAGCAGCGGCGCAAAAAAATCGCTTGTATTTATTTACCTTATGCTCGCTGTTATCATTGCTGCTGCTGTGGTGGTTCTGCTGCTGCTGGTGCTGGTGTCCGCTGCGCGGTTCTGGTTCAGCGGCGCTAGCAGCAGCAGCAGTTCTGCTCAACAGCAGCGGGATTACTATTATAGATCCTATGTGGCTATCTGGTTATGGCAGGCGTGTGTCCAGAGTCGGCTAATGGCGGCGGCGACTGCTGCTGCTGCAGCCCTGGGTGACTCTGCGGGGTTGTCTGCTCATCCTTTCATGTCTTCTATGAGCCGCCAGTCGTAATAGTGCCGTGTTGCTTTCCATGGCTACTGCTGTTCTACTGACATTGACTGACCACTGCTGGTGCCGCCTATTGCTGCCTCGGATGATAAGATACGTTGTGTGGCAACAGTGGTGGCGGTGGCGGCGGCGGCGTCGGCAGCCGCCGCTTCAGCTACTGCCGAGGGGGTCAGCAGTATTTGATGAACCCTAATCGTGGCCGCCGTTACCACCGCCGGCGCCGTCTCCGGCTGATGCCACCGCTGTTCGTCGAGTGCTGTCCGTAGCCCATTTCTGTTTGGCCCCCATTAGTGCTGTCTCAGTGGTGGTTGGCGCTATTGTAACCGTTGGCCACTTTATTCGGTTTCAGCTTTAGGGTGGCCTGACACTGGTCAATGACAGCAGCAGTAGCAACGAGACGACCTCTGATACAGAGACAGACGGCGCCGTTTACAGCTCAGTTGGTGAACAACGAACAAGGTGGAGATGAACTAGAAGAAGAAGAAGACAAAACCGCTGCCACCACAGCCACAATCACTACTCTGCTACTAACTAACTAACTACCAGTGGCAAGCAGCTAAACTATAATCGCTTGCTGGCTGACTGCTGGACCTATGGAACAATACGAACCACGCTCGTGGTTCTTGTCGTCGTCTTGTCGTGTTGTGTTGTTGCTGTTGTCAAAACGATAATAACTCGAAATGTATACGGTTGACTTTCAGATTTGTTGTTGTTGTTGTTGCTGTTGTTGTTGTTTCTGTCCATCCGAGGCAGGAGGTTAGGAACGCCACAACAAACTTGTCGCTTCTCGAATTTATCCATGACGACAACTACAATTGCTCACGATAATGCCTGTATACACAATATCAGCACCACCCGCATATATAATGATGATGTTGCACCACTGGTGAAGGGAAATATCGGAACAACTTGGCAACAGTTTCGCTTCGTGGTCGTTTCGACGAGTTCCTATTGGTAGGTGTGCTTGAATATCGTCCCAGTATCCTGAAAAACATTTGACAAGAGTTCATGATGCTGATTCGTTTTCGCCCTTAGATGAAAATGACGCTTTTGTTCATCACCTTCGCCTGTGATCCAAAGCATTGCCCAGTGACATCCCTTCATTTCTAGCTTCCGTGTGCGCGGCACTATATTTACAGATTAATGTACGAGAATACGTTTTTTCTAAAAAGAAAAACACTGATTTCGAACCCTTTTCTACATCTGGATAAAAAACGACATATTGAGATTGACGTATCATCGTCATCATCCGAAGGAAAAACTAATTCAATATTTAACCTAAGCAAATTTCATTCACATTAGCCTTAAACATTTAACATTTACAGAACAGCTTTCGGCATAAGGCTTCATAAGATGGACAACCCCCCTGTTTTCAAAATGCAAATGTCCAGCCCTGGGGATCGAGCCCGTGCACCCATGTGCCTCCTCCGATGGTAAGGCGCACACGAACGCACCACCGGGCTCGACATATTTAATCTATTTAAATATGTCACAATATATCATAGTATGTTTATAACGCCAAAATAGCTTGTGGCCGTTGTCGCACACAGACAGGTGTAACCCAGCTCGGGTCAAAGCCAGCTTCAGGTATTATAAGTAAAGGGAAATAATGAGGGATCCCTAATTAGCTGCCCTGACGAGTCGAATCTGTTAATTACTTCATTTGGGTAGCGTTCCTTGTTGCAGTCACGATAACGGTACATCATTACACATGTCTTTTGAGCTATTCAACTGCAAATATTTGTCAAACATGCGCACCTATGTAAAGAAAGATTTTGTAAGCATAAAGCCTGGGTATGCTAGTGGAGTTCTTCCTGGCGGATCCCTCACTGAGGGATTTCTGCCCAAGCGATAACGGGCGCTGTGTTGTCAATCGAGTTAAAAATATAAAGCGCCCAACGTGGGGCTCGAACCCACGACCCTGAGATTAAGAGTCTCATGCTCTACCGACTGAGCTAGCCGGGCACACGGAAGGTTGTGCACCTTTGTCACAGATGCCCGCACAGATGTAACCTCCCATGACTTTGAAAGGCGTTACATATTTAAGGACTAACGATTTGACGAATCCGACTATACACAATAATACATAAGAGATAGAGAGAAAAAATTAACGAAAAGGTTGAACAAATGCTCTAATAGGTCCTAGTGGTACTTTCGGCCTGATCCTCTTTCGGTCTTCGCCCGAGTGGTATCTACGCACTTCCTCCGGGCACCATTGTTAGCCTTTTGTTTACACATAAATCAAATCAATAAATCAATGTTTCAGCCTTCCCGCTTATGCACAGGTGAAACAAGACGATTGGGCAAGGTTGGACCGCAATTTCGCTATAGAGATATATTCTATAATTTCAGAGAATTTCAGCACATATGAAAGGTTCCGCAACTAATAAATCCCATTCCGCCTTTACATCTTTGTCCATTCGTCTATTTGTGATCAGCATAGTATGCCTTTAACTAACAAACCCGGCCATCTGAGCCAACCGTTGCCGCTGACACATCAGCAATGCCCAACGGTCGTATACGTGAGAGATATAGCGGGGTCAGGGTCTGTATATCCTAGAAATGATAGCGCAGCGTTACTTGTAGGCCACTGTACCACAACGACTACTCGACGTCTGCTCGGTAGGTCATACGGCTAGATTACATAATGGTGATTACGAATCGCCATACGCGGTCAGCCATCAACGTGAACAGCAACAACAACAGCACTGTTCTTTTAAACGATATCGACAGATAGAGAGACGGCATGGTACCTTTTCGCATATATATATCACTCGAATCGAACAGCTCACATCGGAAAGCTTAGCTTGGTGTTCTGATTTTTCATCCGCTATCTCTCTCTCGCTCTTTCTCTCTCGTATCTGTTTCTCATTCTTAGCTTCTGTATCGTGCCATGGTTGCATGGCCTGCTTCAGAGAGCATCGCCTCGCGTCGAGTTCCCGTCAGTGAGGGCCGGATACCAGGCAGATGCTACGCGCCGACCCGTAAGAGTGTCTCTTGGCTTCACTGCGATTACATGATTAGGTCTGACGTGGCTGGCTATCGCTTTGGTTAAAACTTCATCGGGTCAGGCGGTTCACCAGGTCGACGAGAGCTTCCAGGGCAGGCTGTCTTCATCCGCACGGAGAAGAATACGCTCTGCTCGCGTATGCCACTGGTTCCCTCGTGATTCTCTCGAATTCAGACGTTCGTTGTACCTTCCGTTGTGATATCGTAGTCGGAGTAGCTATCAGGGCCACTATAGATAGAGGCGACAAATTCGACGTGCCTTCCTGGCGGCGTTTTGCTTCTGGTGACGGCGACGATAATTACTACTCAAGCATCAAAGTACCAAGGTACATCGTCACCATCAAGCGGACCACAACCAGCTAGCCAATCTGTCTCCGGATGCTGCTGCTGCTGTGACAGTGTATCTTCGTTTGTCTTTTCGGCCATCCAGCCTTTGCTACCGCAGTATATCCTCCTAGCCTTCCATGCTATGGTCTCAGCTAACCTGTGCTGGCCAAACGGCATCACGTGAGGGAGAGGTTTCAAACGCAGCCACCACCACCAACTACAACAACAACTACCCTGACACCGGCGATATCGCGGCAGTGGCAGCCGCATAAACTACCACCAGCAAATAAAGACGCAAACATCGCATTCGCAATATACTGCAGTAGTAGTAGTAGTGATAGCACAGCTATCGAGAGGCAAACTACAGTATAAGCGAGCGCGCGACTACCCTGCTCAGTCACCTAGATTTGTTCGGCCAGGAAACGAGCCCTTCGCTGTGCTGCAGCAGCAGTACGCCAGAGTCAAGGCGGGCAGGTTCACTGGCCAGGACCGACGCCGCCGTCACTGAGCGCCCTCTGACCCTCGACGGCTGCTGCTTCGGTTGCGGCTGCGACGTGGTCACTGGCGGCAGGCGAACTCGTGCTTTGCCTGGATTTCGCCGATCGTCCGGCTGCTGTGATCATCGAGTGCTGTCGTCTGCCAGTGAGTGTCGTCACCAGTTACATCGACGCCTATCACATCGGCCGGCTGCAGATCTTGTAGCGGCCAGTTACCGGGTGCATGTACGCTCCTCCAGCACAGACAACAGCACACGGACACGAGTTCGATACCCTTCTAGATAAAAAAAAATATATATATATATATGTGTATAATACAGCATGTACAACAAGCTCACGGAGAGATCGGCCGGCGAGACGAGTTCGCTCAACACACGATTGCGGCAACGGTCAGCGGTTGTAGAGAGCACTCCGATACCCACAGACATCGTCGTGACGAGTGTGACACCATGGCGAAAGCTACCCCGACGAGTAGTCGCTATTAGCCGGCTGAGTTAACCCGCAGACCCGTATTGGATGATGAGAACAATTACGTTCTAGTAACACTCCCGGTCGAGCCTTGCAGCCGGTTGCGAGCTGACCCACACATTCGTCATGTGACGAGATAACCCAGTGCAACTGGGAAGCGTCAACGAGGGCGAGTCGACTCGCCTATATCTCTATAATAGATTGCTGTATGCCCGTCTGTGGCTTGCTGAGTTAGTGGAAACTGCCGCAATTGCTGCTATACCCATCTCAAAAACAACATCCTCGTATACTTATTCACATTTTTATTATTATAGATATATGAGCGTTGTTGTCAACTTCGTGTGAAATTCTGAATGCACGTAGGCCCCATTGGGGTGTCTCATATTTTGTGTTGCTATTTCGTCTCCGTTCGGTGGCACAGATACACGTAGACGATCGCATATCATTTTCGTGTACGCCTGCTTTTTTGCCCGTTTTTGCTTGCCTCGGTAGTTTCTCTACGAGCAAATGCTTTCTCGTAAGATGTGCGCACTGTGTAAGATTATGGGTGCATGCACCACGCAATTTCTGTAAATGTTTGAATGGGTTCGCGTGCGGATACCACTCTCGCGACTCGACCAGATCGTCAGAACAGATCCGCCGGCAGATTAAGGACGGTCAGTGTTTTCACGCTTGAGATTTCAACACCATCTCTGACTGGAAATCCTACCATCGACTGGCCTGTTCAAATCAACGTTCGAGAAAACGAGACAGTTCCAATTGATTCAAAGCCCTATCATACAACATATCTCGGATTGCGTCAAGGGAGACATCAGAATAAATGTACATTGCTTCCCACCGTATGAAATATATCTGGGGGCCCACCATTGACAATAAATAAAAGAATAAGCCACACTAATGCAATCACCTAACCATCTAGCGTGGGCATTTCTCATTGCTTAATCGCAATATATAATAATTATAAATGGCTTCTTGCCATGTGCTTCTTGAAACCGCCAATCCCTCATTGGCCCGCTGCTGTGTCCACAATAAACCTGGGGCATTACCTGAGGCTTTCACAATCACTATGAAGATTTAAGTTGATATAGGTTGACAGGATAGGTTATTTGCTGGTTTCTCCAATATATTACAACGACGTGCTACGCCAAGATACCCCGAACATGAGTACAGACAGTGCAAATAAATTGTGCTTTAATCGTCATGATATATGACCATATCCTTGTAGGATGTTCTGGCTTGGTCCAGTCGAATGAACAGAGCGGCAACGGTGTGATATGGTTCAAACCACACACACACACACACATATATATATATATATATTTATATATATATAGACGGTAGTCTGCCTCGTCCACACCCGTATATACTCCGGTACGATACCATATGTTTGTTGTTGTTGTTATTCTTGTCTCTATTATATTATTGTATGTTTTTGCGTACAGCCACCCGGCCGCCCTAGAGATCCCTCCACGGCCGCCGCCGCCTCTATCACACCGTCTGTCGGTAGCTATTTGCATGTGCGAACAACAAAGGCGAATCGGGGGAATTCCCGTGTAACGGGTCTGTGCTTCGCTTGATGTTGTCGCAGCATCCTCATTAATCGCTTGCCGCCCGCGCCCATATCTCCGGGATAACGAGATCAAGAAGTATAGGATAGCAACATGATTATAAATATGTTGCTAAGCGGCACCGTACGACCGGGCTGCAGTCGGACCAAAACGCAGCCGAGGCGATAGAACTAGGCGTAAATGATCAAGAGAAACAGGGACATGAGAGCGAGAGAGAGAGAGATGACACCAATTGAGATGAATGATCATGTGTGTACCGAGATGGGACGACACGGCACGAGATGGCACGATGTCGGGCGGTCTTCCAGCCGAACAGCTGGCCAGCGAACCACAACGAAGAGAGATGCGTCGGCCTAGTTGTCATCCGGCAGGCGTGCGTGAGACCAGCGGGCCGTGTTGTTGTTGCTGTTGTTGCTATTGTTGTTGTTGTTGCTGCTATTGTTGTTGTTGTTGTTGCTGCTGCTGTTGTTGCTGTTTACTGCGTCAAACAACAGGAACAACAACGAGGGCGTCTAAGTAACAGGCCTTACCTTCGTTTTTGTCTTGTCTCGTTGCACCACCGTCAACGACTATCGCAGAGCTTCATCATTCTGTGACTCCCCGTCATTAGAACATCGGCGCCCCTATCGTTGTCACTGTTGGCGTTGTTCGTGCACGAGTTTGTACTCTCTCGCACAAAGAAACAGAACGTAAAAAATAAGACGACTGTGGAGGCGTCGTCAGGGAGGCGCCAAACCGTTGTAGTCCCTTTGTCGAAGCGTCCATTGCAGCCGAGGCTGCCGCAAAAACACGTGATGAATGCGAAGCGTAACGGGGGCGGCGACAGCAGCAGCGGCACAGGACATTCTCGTAGCCGCGGCCTAAAAAGGCGTGTTACCTTTAAGATGGAATATGCGTTACAATGTGTCGACTGCGTTTTCAACGGGGCGAATGCAATGGCAGAGTTGCTGCAGTTGTTGCTGCTGTTCCCGCTGTTTGTCGTCGAGGACATTTTCACTCTCTGTACGAGATCGCGTCAGGCTGAAGACGCCGGCGGCGAGGGGCTGTTGGAAACTCGACACTGCCAGGCGAGTGATTTGGAGCTTATCAATGAGGTGATATCTCATTGATGACATGGTTGGCCCCTATTATTAATAATGGGGTTGTTCATTTGTCAACATAGCTAATTACGGCTCGTAAATCAAGCAATTAAAGACAACAATTCGTTGATTGAATGCATCTTTCATCTTCCAAGCAAATGATTACTGACGGTAAACGAAGCCTAAACGATATATGAAAGCATCTTCTGTGAAGCTTGCGCCAATGGCTTCAATTCATACCCGCATACTGTCATTCATGTAATCCGTTCGTGCTTTGGCAGCCTTTGCCCGAAGATCGACATCTCGACCAGAGTTGTCGAGGACACCGGTCTGAGCCGGACATCAACATAATGAAAATCTAGATAAAAATTCGTTTCCGTTTATTCACCTGCTTTTCGCATGTAGACATTATTAGTGAAACGCACACAAACTCGTTCCCCGCTTCAAACCAACACCATATACTATAGCAGCATTATTTATCGCCCGCTATCTTGATGGTAGTAATACACACAAACAGAATCAACCGCCGATCATCGGCTCCATTATTCTAATGTTTCCCACGGAGGATTATCGCTTGTGGGTTCCACTAGCGATTCCAGAGGGGAAATCCTTCGCACTGTTGCCCCCTACCCTCTGAGTCTCCGCCGGTGTTGTTCGCCGATCGGAGCCAGCGACCGCTGGTGCAGGACACGTGAGGCCATCTTGCGACAACTTGCCATGGTTCCATAAAACATTCGCGAGAGTAATCACGTACCCCTACGAATGCCACTTCTACAATGTCAATGCATCACGCTACTGCTGTCGCCGCGATTACTGTAGTAGTAGTAATAGTACCGCCACGCTGAAACGAGTTCGAGTTTACCGACACCTGTCAAATCAACATTGTCTTGAATGCTTGCCTGAATCCGATCCAACGAACATTGAATCGTTCTCGTTAAACGACTCGTTTGTAAGTGTGTGTTCTTATGGTTTTACGCCTCCCGACAGAGTGGTCAAAGCTCAAATTTTGTTCGTGAGTCTCAAACTGAGATTTGATTCGCTGATTCGTATAATAATAGTTTGTTCTCCTTTCGCTCATTCATGTCTGTGTCTGAAATATCGGATTAGGTATATACGAAGTTCATGCGTCCATTGACGATATCTTCCTATTATCGAGAAATATTGATGACTTAGCGAAATCGGGATTAGCCATGATTAGAAACAATGCATGCATAGCTCTCTCTCTCTCTCTCTTTCTATATATATATATATATATATATATATATATATATATATATATAACAATAGATCTTCACTGACTTTGGACCCAGACAGTCCGAAGACATATGCCATCTAGCTATGCTTGGTTAAACTGTCGCAAAATCAGTTCGGTGGCATGACAAGTGAACAACAATCTGTAGATATTTTTAAGGGAGACACCCGTGCAGACACCTTTTTCCAGACGAGCTTGTTATGTAAAATATGCTACTATGGTCCGCTTTTACCTATTCCACATCCAGGTAGACCATTTACATAATAACAGATACACTAAGACCTACGCGCAGCTGCAGGGGACCACTTACCTATAGTTTAGTCAGAATTTTTTTTTCTATATAAACGTTTAAGATAGGTATTGCATAATAACAAAAAATAATGTAATCACGCAAATAGATGTCTGCGCTGACTGTTTCCACCAGTTTGCAATCGAACAAGCGGCAAAGTAGACACTTCACGCTTAATGACGTATCATGACATTGATCAGAACATAACGTAGCTACCGGGTACCGTGTACATGAGCAATCCCTACCCTTGGCCAGCGCTACAACGACTCTCACAGGAGCGCCCCTCTCCTGATATCTTCTTCAAGCAATCCTACAGAGTGGTATCGAAGCTTACGATAGACCGAAGGAAGAGATCTGAGAAGATCTTAGGGTCAGCTATGGAAGAATCGTAGGTCCCGTGTGCTCGAGAGGGCAGTGTTATTACACTGACATGTGGACCAAGTCAATCAGGGATAATACTGCAGTTGACGTTGCAGCCCAAGATTGCGTAGATCACGGTGACCGCCAGGCACCGGTCACCCTGCAGTTGTTGCACTGGATAAAAGGTCACAGAAATACGCGACGATACCCTTCAGATTCTGCCACTTGGACATTTACATGCATTGGCTTTCCCATATGTGTGTTGTGGAAATATACATATACTACGGGGAGTTTATGGGAAGCCCAGAAAAGGTGACTTCATTTTTCAGCGTCTTGCACAAGTTATCTAGTAGGGCAAATGTGGCGTCTGTGTTAGAAACGATGGCAACCTTTAGCTGCAGGCAACTACAGTAGGCGTTCCATAGCAATAACAAAGATAATATGATCTTTCAACATGGGGCACTTGTTCACACCTCTCAATTGTAACCTCTGGAATATAAAATAAGTTTATACAAGTTAACTATAGCATTCGGCTCGAACATATCTGGTCGAAACATATCTAACTCGAACTGGCCATTCCACCTTGCTTCCAAGCCAAGCTCAAATATTCTTAGTTGTTATTTGGCTCAACACGACTGACCCGCGTCTTGTCCATTAACAACAGTATATGGTAGACTATCTTTTTGGTAACTACAATTTTTCAAATTTGACGAACAATAATATTGATGTCAAATTCATCCGGTTGTGTATCAAAGCCCACCCAAAAACGATTTCTGGAAATAGTGCAATGCCATATAATGACGACTATTTCACAGTACAGGTATTATATTTGACCTTCATATCACTCAAGCCTTACAAATACTGACAATAGCAGGTTCTATAACAGGTTTATTATGTGCGTTAATATACAAAATAATTATTGGCGCAATTCGCGAGAGAGGGTACGAGAGGACGGAATGTCAGTTCCGGATCTTTTTTATAGGTAAAGCGCTCTCGTATAATCCAAATACATAAACCCAGCAATTCACTCACATCTGGCAAAACGGTGACCTTTTCGACGGAACTCCGCTGCCTGAACGGCTCATCTATGTCGTAAGTAAATGGGTCCAGCCTCACGACAAACGTAGACTACCTTACTTATTTACTTCCGTTCCCCGATGCAAATTGCTCCATTTGGGAACTACGGTGTATATTGTGATAAATTACCGTACTTCCACTAAAAGTACAACCAAGTTGGAAATGATTATAAAGTGTTTAAGCGATTGAACACCCGAAGGATATCAGCGTCACATCGAATATATATATGACAGGTCTCGACCTTGAGCCAGATATGTGAAACCGCGTGTTTCGATCTAGGCAGTGGGCCAGTCAGCCGACACCGGCACTCAGTGAGGCCGTGGAACGGTCAGGCTAGGCTGTTTATTTATCTCTTAGTGACTGCTGATTCTCGATATTTTTCTAGCGTACACGAGAGGTATAAGCGCAGTCGTGAGGCGACAGAAAGCAGCAGCGCATATTGTCATCCGCACAATTACCGAAGGTCTCGCGAAGATCTTTGGGTTCCCAGTGAATGTGAAAGATACTGCAACAATCGTCGGCGGATTTCCTACCAGACGCATTGATCGATACCCGCACAAAGATTAGAACAGTTTACAATACCGGCCAGCTTGATGGATACGTCATCATGGTATGATTGTGCAAATCGTTTTCTGTGCAAAGCGAGTCTCACGTATTTTTGACGCAGCAACAATCGACAATGTATTGAAATGCTTGTCACGTGGCAGCTCCTCGAGGGTGCTCTGAGTCTAGTCGAATATATAGCTGATTCAATGGAATCAGGTCAAATCCTCAAAACTTGCTAAGTAAATCCCATTTTCTCGACAGAAACACTCAGACGATTAGGCGATATAGTGAATTTCGGAACTCCGTTTTTCTCATTCTAGGATTGTGCTCCTAAGCGAAACGGTGATGTTAAGGTCAGGTGTGTTGGTTGACATGAAAGGTCACCCATCGTGGGTGAAGGTCAGGCACTTCTGCATCCAGCAGCGCTAGGGAAGGTCACGCACACTGTCAGTGAAGCTCATCACTTTGTGTGTCATTTATGCAAACAAACTTAGAGAACTCAACGGAGCTTTCAGTCACTATAATATACTCCGCCAGCTGAGCTACATACTTTTACTACAGCAGGCATACCCTTCGAAGGTGGTTGCTCATGTATAATATACGACTGTCTTACCATTGCCATGAGTGGGGCTTCAATTACCTTTGAACGCCTCGTAGTGAACTGAACGTCTGCCCACACACGGTGGCACTTCAGGCATACTACCAGTCATTAGCTGTCGTGGTCGTATACGACAGCCGACCGACAGGAAATTCGTAAAGACAAACAAATTAGATATTTGCCCATTCCAGATTTCTCCACGCGCAGTGGCCGACGCACGGTCTGACACCCCGCCAAGACGATCTAGAGGAGTACATTTATCAACGTTAAATATACACATGATAGACAGATAGACCTCTAGACACACCACACATACATCAGGCGTACTCAGCTACAAACGTGCAGCACCAGGGATGAGTTGTCTTCCATTTGAACGCTGACGTGCGTACACCCCTGCGTACACCCCCCCAACCCCTGCTGCAGCGCGATCAATCCGCTGTGTTTTTGTAGGTCGTTACGGCCTTGTCGCCGTGCCTTTTACAACGGCAGCACCAGCAACCTGTGCTTTCGTCACAAGCTTCAACTGCCGTGATCTGATCCCATGGGAGGACATACTTTACTCGCGCCTACGTATATTGGCCAACAAACAGCGAATATTTGAGTAGTAATGAACTACTACGCTTACATATGAATAGGCGGCTTTCTCTTTTGCGCTCACAATTTATTTTTTAAAGGGGGGGGTGGTGTTGGCATGCTAATGCATGTCAATACCGTGATCCCCCGCCTTATGGAACTGTTGACGATATTCAACAGCACCACCCTTCCGGGTATAGCTTAGAGCAATTCTTCAGTAAGGGGACGGTGAGATGGGTACAAGCCCAGCCACGAGCACCACACATCCTCCTCAGCGTACGGCCATGACGTAGCTAGCTGACTCTCAGCTGCGCCCCTCCTCTCTCACCTTTGCGCTGTGATAGTGTGGCTTGAACGATGTTGATAAGTGTGTATCTGTATGATATGATTTTGAACGAGTCCGTTATCTGAGGAGACTTCAGAAGAAAACTGTGTATTAGAACTTGGCCGGCTGATTCTGATAACGCCTGCGAGGAACTTACGTGGATAGGGGTCGTAAACGAGGCCAATCATGCGAAACTAAAGAGCGCAGGGAGTTACGGTCAACTGAAACAGGTCGAAGTATTTCCTTGGTAGTTGCACCTGCTTTATATGAATAACGAAGTACATTTCAATGGGAGATTACAAAACAATGATACTAACATCAGTATTTCAAGGATTTTCGATTGGGATGTGTTCGCGTTACGTACAGACGCGGTGCCTATATGAACATATTACATTGTGGACTGTGCGACTCGATAAAGAAATACGTGAGCACGATAATGATGGATATGATATGGAACAAAAAGCCATAGTAATAATGGTCTTTATGTTATGAGTAATACCTATTCCTCCTCTCAAATAAAAGATACGTGTAGAACACGGCCATTAATTCTGAATAGAATCGGCCATTAATTACTGATCCGCTGTATTGCGCTGATTTACCAAAGTGCCAATATCTCCTGCAAGGCTATTTAAATACGCACTGTAGTAAATCTTCCAGAGTGACTCACAGCCAACATTTTACAGCAACGATGAAGTGTGCACAAGTCTTACGGACATCGAAAAATCATAATGACTACTCACATTGAATACATTACATCTTCTTTGTACATGTGCTTGCCGAAAAAAAAATATATATATATATTAAACGCTATTGGCGTATGTAGAATATTAAATAGAGCATATGCGTTTTTGTTAGGTCGATTTGCGCCAAACCTAATCAAATGTCGTAGATCTAATTTGCTTCTAATGTGCTATGTTGATCCTATACGAGGAGACGTCTAAATGCGTTCTTAGTTTAATTGGGTGAAGTTCTCCATAATCTTCATTCGATAATGTTTTGAGAGGCACCCGACCTACCTTGAACATTTAAGCGCGAGGACACAACGTTATGGTGCAGATTTCTACAAAATGATACCCAGACCATGTATTTATCAAGGCAATGATAATTAACTAGTAGATCGAGTACACGTGTCTTCTAGACATATGGCCAGAGGCTCTTTATGAGTTGTCTTCATATTAGCACTAAAAACGAGATATAGTTCGTCGTAGGTCGCTACCTCTTGGTACTACATATGACAGTTAGGGTAGGTATATGAGACCTTTGACTCGATTTCCGACCGACCCTGCTGGGTTAGTTGAACGCATCTTCCAAAGGGAAAGGTCATTTCTCAGCCACCTCGAGTGAGAACGAAGTATTCACGACACATCAGCATCCGCTCGTTCAAATGGCAGGGAGAATGCCCGTCCCCCCGCGTGGGTAACCCGGTAAATTTTTACCAACAAACATTTTCTAATTAAACTAGAATATAGATTGCCAAAGGATGATTTCTGCAAGGTTCCTACCCACAGCACCTAATTGGAGAGAGTTATAATAATGGAGCTTACTGCAACCGGCGGACGCACGATGTCTTCAAGGTGTAGTTGCGAGTGCATTGCTGTACCACGTCCGTCTCCCGAAGGTTCGCTGGCTGAGGCTGATCACCATTTTTATTTCCTCCGTCAAAGCGACGTCGAACAGCGAACTGCTAGTTGGTTCGCCTAAACTCAATGTTCATGAACTTTCTTTAGATTTAGATTATATGTCTATGTGGTTGCGGTGAGCCGAGTATCAAGGGGCGTTTCGTATTAATTTATTATCAAGTGACGAATACGCGATAGTTCGTACGAGGGTCTCGGTTGGATCCGCAAGTGGTGCAAGGTGTAAATGGAACAAACCTGTGTATATGGGTGATAAAAATCCTACTACTAAGTATTTGGTTTCTATTGACACTCACTAAAGTTCAAGAACGGAGGGTGATTCAGGTTTGCGTCTAGATCCCGTCTAACTATTATATTATATCTTATATATGCGGTGAAATGTATGCATGCGCATTCCTCGGCCCGGATTACGCGGCAGATGGCGACGATATAGCCTACTGTGCAACACCAGCACGTATAATATAATGCCCTGAGTGGCTGGAGTCCACAGCATTGCTCTGGGCATGAGAGTTCGGGTTGTTGTTTCCTTCTAAGGGCAATAAAAGTAAACGCATTTTTGCTTTATTTCGAGTTAGCCCATTCATTTAATAAGAATCACTCGGTAAAATTCGGCGATGACGCATACGTCGCGATTAGCTAACGAAGGCTGAAAACTTATCGAAACATATCTGTCTCTGTATAAAAGATGCCGCCCCTACACTAAAGGAGGTGCGGCACCACAAGCCTGCTTGGACATCTTTTCCCGGCTCATTTTCGACTCATGGCCTAATAGATCCATCCCTATTTGTTGCATCGCTTTTGAGACCGAGACCGTTCTCACATACGCCCTTTCATTTCCCGCCCCGGGAAGATTCGCTGGTGGATATTAACCTGCCTTGCTATGTCTTCGGGGTGTTGTCTGGTGCGAATCGATACTTATTCGAGGTTAATCGCTGCGCGTCCCCAAACAGTAATCTGTCTCTGTTCAATTGAGGCTGTACCTCGCCGAACTTCTCCCTTAAATCCCCCTTCCCGAGCGCTCACTTGCTTGCTGTATAGCCGAGCTGCGGCTGACGTGTCCACGCACACGACAAGCACCCATATGTGCCTACCCAAGTGGAATCACTGACGAGCGTTAATGATTGACAACCTGAATCATGTGCCAATGTGCCTGCCTCGTCCAATTTCTCGCCATTCTTACATTCTACAATACGATCATGAAGGTGCGTGGGGCGGTGAATGCCTTCAGCCAACGTCGTACCGTGTTCACCTCCGATTGAGGGTGGTCACGCCGGACTTAGGGCTCGATATTCGCTGCAATTCGTTACCGAGAAACCAATTTCTCGGCTGTCAATAATTTCTCCTCTCACTCTCTCTCTCCCCGTCGAAGATTTTCATTCTAGAAAAGCGCTTCGTTGGCAACTACTGTTTTCCACGTTCGTTTCCTCGACGCCCTTCTCGATTATCGCCCGAGCGTCGTCGTCGGAGAAGCCGTTCCGTTGCTTCCAGCCTCCGAACTCTTCGCTCTGACCGCTCGGGCTCCCGTCCTGCTACACTTGAGCAGATGTTTCCCAACGGAAATCGTGGTCCTGTGGACGTTGACGCGAGGTTCAGCCGGGCCCCGCCCGTCGTTTGCTCAGCGAAGGTTGATAACGCCGGCAGATGGTACAGATGGCCTGTTCTGGGCCTAATGTAAATGCGCTAGTCTCGGCCCACTGGACGCCACTATCGATGGATATGGTTCGAGAGCGTTGACAGGACGGTTAACGGGTACGGTGGAAATTGCAGCGCTGGATGACCCTTCATGGGCTCGAAGTCGGCGTTGATCTCTAAGAACACGGCCGGTAATCACGATAAGATTACGCGGGAGATATCACTTCGACGAGCACAGTGTAACAAGTGATCGCAGCGATGGGTTTTGGTTTCCAACGATGGCTTCTGTTGCAAAGGAGACTGAGGAGTTGTTGTCGAGAAATAACGAGCATCGCCCATCGGTATCGTTCGGAGCGTATTGTGCTTCTGGTGTTGAACTTTGATTAATCAACGTGATAACTCTGTTTTGGGAATCCTGTTAGCGTATTTGAATATCTGTCCAAATAAGGATGATCGTCTCTTTCTGATGTGTGCAGCTCCAGGATCTGGCTCAACTAAAGGCATCCGCCTGGAGGATTCTGAAGACAGATACTGATTAAATGGTTGCACGCCTTCGGGGAGAAGTTAAATAAATAAATATCAGATGTGTGCAGTTAGCTTGAAGTTCCATTGTTCGGAAGACCCAACATTAAAAATGACCTAACACAAATTGATCGAACGGCCTAGGTTACGTTCTCATATATTGGTTGGTTCAAGCGGAGTGGCCGGACGTTTTTTTTTATTAAAAATGTCATTTATTCATATTAATGCGATATTTTTTGTGTAGTGTAAGTATGATCCCTGACAAAGCTAGCAACTCAGTAGCTCATCTATAACTTTCGAACTTACTAAATATAAACGTTACCTGCATATATTCCCTTTGATTGAAAAATGACTTTGTTCGAGTTCACTCGAATAATGGATGCACGTCATGATAATCTTGGCGTCGATAATAAATGAGCGTCAATATCATCAGGAACCGCGTTCTATCGTTCAATACAGTGAGTCAGGGTGATCTGGGCGAGTCAATCAGATGAGCACCACCACCGCGACTATGATTCGTCGACAGAACCGTTCCCAGCGCGGCAGCAAACACACCGATTCTTAGATGTGTGTGCGTTCGGCAATAGGCGTTTGCAAATCGCTTTGGGGTACTTTGCAAGTCCCCGATGCATACGGGTCATGATCCCCATAGCACGTTATCCGGTCGGTCCTGCAGTTTCCTGTAGGCATGGGCCTTTTTTGTTGGCACTCACGAGTGCTAACTTTCTATGGCTGCTAACATCAGTGCTGGTATTGGAGACCGGTCGTGACAACGCATTCGCTACTCGTACCACGTTTGTGGGTGTTTTTAAGCGCGCCGTATGTGCGCGACAGCCGGCAGCGTCTCGGCTAGTTCAATATGTTTCGTACGAGATTCTGAGCAGCTGAAAACAGTCCGAACTGGTCTGCTCGTTCGCCATGTTACTTGCCTCTTTGCAATGGGCATCCTGTGAGTCGGCGTTCGACTCTGTACCCTTTGCAAAGATGGCAGCGAGCTCTGCCTGCGCGGTTCTTCGGATCGTTCACAACGCTCGGTTGCAGAACCGCCGAACAGCGGTTAGCACTGATACCAGTCACATCACTGCAGCAGAATCGGAATGAGTGTGATGCCACTGATGGCAAGCAAGTAGAAAGAGCTAAACAGCAAAGTCAGCACGCCATGATCGGCATAGGGGACACGAAGACGACGATGTTGACGACTAGGACAACTCGGCGACACCGCTACCATTGGAAGCGCTAGAACTGCGACTGGAAATGTATATATACACACACACATATATATATATATATATATAATAGTTCGATTGGCTTACCATTGAACACACCGAGCCGGAGTCGCCGAGCTGTCGCGAGCGATGCTAGCTTTGTTGGCGGCGGTGGCGGCGGCGGCGGCAACCTACTAGAGAACGTGACAGTGTCTGAGGCCGCGAGATGTAGCGAACGCTGTGCATTGCTCCGACGTGTGTTGTGACGGCCGTTGAGACCCAGCGCGACAACGGGACGACCACCGCCACCCTTCGGCTAAGTGGCATCGTAGGCAACTCAGTCTCTCGATCGGAGAGCCAGGGTTCGGTTTTCCTTCACCGTCTGAGTTCCTCTCCTCTCCTTCGATCTTCTCGTAGCTGTTACTTTTCCTTGCTCCCGTTGTCGTCGTCGTCGTCATCATCGACCGGCAATGCCGTGATAGTTCATCATGCGTATGCGCTCAGGCTAGTAGAGCTCAAGGCCTGCTGAGACGGTGCCGTCCAAAGGGTTTAGGTAGCCATTTCGTCATTCTCTGTGCTGCAAGGTGCGACAAGGGAAACGATTCAGTGGCTAGTTGGCCTAACAGTTGTCTATAGTATCGGCCCGCACAGAGTACAGCACACTTCTTGATCGATGAAACACTGTTCGAGTGCTAAACATTCAATGGCCGATTGTAGGCCATGGGCGTGAATATGTGCATTGCGGGGAGGAGTAGAGGCTTGGACAGGCCACATGATCTAGCAAAGTCTTTCAGCCTATGGCATTCGTGATGGTCATCAGCATATTCAAAACAAATGTATATATGTGCATGTATGCGGGTTCTGCTTATGCCCCGAAACTCGTGTCAAATTTGTATCCAGTGACAATCATTCAAATGACAAATATGAAATGTGAGTAGACTCTAAGCTCAAGGTCAGTCTGTGGATAATTCAATAACGCAACATGAAATGAATCCATCGCAACGGATCGTTAAATAGGAGAAACACACACGCGAAGTAGAAAATACAACCGACCATTG
Source organism: Stratiolaelaps scimitus (assembly GCA_019614645.1). Taxonomy (NCBI): domain Eukaryota; kingdom Metazoa; phylum Arthropoda; class Arachnida; order Mesostigmata; family Laelapidae; genus Stratiolaelaps; species Stratiolaelaps scimitus. Next base: position 4,448,845 of record JABWDB010000014.1, on the reverse strand, counting down.
AAACTGTGCTAGGGGCCAATTGTACCAGTCTCCCCCTGTACAATCGAGCCGAATACTACAACTATATATATATATCACATCGCATATTGACACAATGTATAGGCGATTAATTCACGCGAGTTGTTTGGACACCGTAAACGAACGAACTCATTTGTAACGCGTCTTCTACGGCCCATTGTGTTGGACGGCGACGGCGATCCTTGCTGTTAATTACCGTTCGTTAGGTGAATAGCAGGAGAACACACAGTACTTTCAGCTATTAATTAGTGAATAAGGAATTTTCATTTCACGTCATATGAGCCTTCTCATCATTCGATGACGTAATCTGTGAGCGGATCACCTGCAATCGAGGAAAGCGGTCGCATGTGGCAAGCGATGTGGGCCGGTTCGTTTGCTCACAATGATGTTAGGTGACATGTAACTGAACAGCTTCGCTGTAAAACTGCTATGAGTCATGGGTAGCGTGCTCATTGTGATACAATCTGAGTCGCGGGATACTGCCGACTGCCGTCAAGATGCAGGGTCACATAGGACAAAAAAAACGACCTATGCTTATTCAATTGAAAATTGTAATAATGACAACAACGATTATGATGATGATCGTACTATACTAATAATAATAAGAATAATAATAACAAGCAAGTTGTAACTCCTAACGATGATTTATTTAACGAATTGTTAATATGATTATTGTTGTTTTTTGTGCCCTATAAACGTGTGGAAATATTAATTACAAGCGTACGTTAAGCATCCGTTCAAATATAAGGTGGTCCGTTGAACGAAGATTTAAATGAATGATGTTACATTTGTCCAGTCTGAAAACGTGGCCTACGTAGAAATTGCGTTACCCCTTTGGATGTCGAACGAAAATCGTCGCATCAAGAACTCGGTTGTGCGTGACTCTCCTGCAACGGCCGATAGACCTTCTTCTAATATCTGTAGAAAAAGTTCAGGGATTGTGCCCCCGGTCCTCGCAGAAGGCCTAGAAGGCCACACATCTCATACGATTCCAATAATGAGCCGTATTTTCTGTTTCTGGCATGTTCCGGCCGTGATGGCTGCATGCTCAGGCTCTGTTTGTCCGCGACTGACATAAGAAGGTGCCCGTCACCGTGTGGTCCCAAATCCGAATCGTACCTCTGGACAAGGTGATTAATCATATACCATGAGGTCGTTTCCCATGGAAGCGACGAAAATCCGCTGGTTTACGAATACAGTGAATCCCTATCCCTTTATTACCATCCATGTAACTCCGGGTTGCAGTTATTCATTTTTATTTATTTAATACTCGAGGCTAGCACCTATGCTTTCAGCTGTTTTTGAAGCCGAAGGAATAATGAAGAGGTTACATTATTTTGTTGTGCGTTTCTATATATGATGTTTATATTCTCAAACCATTATCAAGGCTCCTTTTTGATACAGACGTGACAGTATGGCTGTGCAATTATTGTCACAGCGTTGGACTTCACTAAATCGGTTGACGAATCGAAATTATATTGGCGTTTATGCTTCCGAACGCACACCCTTGCACACTCCAATAATAACCTCTTATACGGGGCCGCACTCGCCTGCGATTGAACTGTGTTGGTTACTGGTCACCGGCCCACGAAACCACATGGGATTAGAGAAGTCTAGTGCTCTTGGCCAAGACAGTTGAAGGACAGGGCCTCAAACTGTATTCATTTCTCCTACCTTGCTGTCGTCATTATCTGTTGTTGTTTTTTTTATCTATTGACCGACAGTATATGCACGAGATCGACATTCAGAATAGTCGTCCGTAGTCGACAACGTTGATAGAGAAATCTCGGCTTAACCTTGTTCAAAGGATTTCTCTAGTCAGACACAATGCCAAAAATTCATAGGCCGGATACACGCCATCTAGTCACTTCAAAAACATAACATACGATTGCTATAGTAAAACGTAAAGTCCTTGTAGAGAAATCATTGACAGAGCAAGCAAGCAACCAACCAACTAACCACTTAATATTTGTCCTTAGTTTTGATACATCGCTACTGGGTGGATCATCTGCTCGCGCCCTAGATACGTGCCGAGGTGTTTGAATAGCGTGAGTTTGCCATTGCGACACCATTGGATAAGATGGTTGTTTCTATTCCTGACCAAAGGGCGAGGAGGAGGCCATATCAGTCAATTTGGAGCAAGGAACATACACATACAACCTTATCGTGGACTGTCTGGTTGAATGATATTCAGCTGCACTGGAAGGCCATTGATATGAGGGCAAGAATTCTAGACCATCTGTTTATCCATCGATTTATATGGGGGTAATGAAGACCCCGTTCGTCATCTGAAAAATATCTGCAGTTGACACGCTGCTCGCAAAAGACATTAGGCTTGTCTGCATCGCGAGACCCTCGGTGCACTGCAAACGACTTGAAATGTTCATTCTATATATATAAAAGGATAAGCCAGCATAATGCTCAAACAGAAATCGGAAGTGCCGGCGGTAACCCTTCATGTGAAGAACATAAGCACTTCTAGGCGTATAAACTTAGCGATTTTCACCTTAGGATGATTGATCTGTTCTGTGGAAATGTTGAACGTTCGGCACACTTGACCACTCCTCTCCAAGCGTAGAGCTTGTATGAGCTGTGTGCGCAACGTGTGAAGATGAAAATACCTACACAGAAGGACCTACTCGTGCATCTATCGAACTAGCTAGATCCTCTGCCTAGCAGACATATTCTATTAGAGGCACTATTTCAAATACATTCATTAAATCTGCGGTTCTTTATACAACGACGAATCGTTCCGCTGTTCTCTCGTGGATCCTTGGGACAGGCTGTTTTTAAAATCACTATTTCACTTGGTCATTTTCAATTCGTCTTCCCTGCCAGCAGTAACCTTCATTGGACGGATGAACTATTCGAACATGCAAACGCCAGACCAAAACAGTCTGCGGTCTCGTCAGCGATCTGCTGTTTGTACCTAACCCGTTCACCTATCAGACAGCCTCCAAGCGTCATTACCAACTTTGACTAGCCCGGCCGCGTAATGGTCAACACAGGTGGCGTGTTGATTGACCAGCAACCTCGTCCAATTTCGTTTTGCGCGATGGTTAATTTTGCAAAACAGGGCCTCAAGCTAATCGCCTTCATCACCTCTTTCTCACTCAAGGCTTCACGTGTCCCCAGCGCTCGTGTAATCGTCCTCGCCAGCCGAAGCCAGGGCCTCTCTCTTCTCTCATTGCTTTCCGATGTCCGCTCGCTGATGTCGAAGAAACGATCTGACACAGTCCCCATAGCAAGAGTGTGCCTCCCGAAGAGCTTGCACCGATCTGACCTGCCCCGTTGCACAGGTATCCAGTCGCTACCGATGCTTTCAGCAGCTGACAGGCTAGCAGTCGTTTACGAATAGCGTTGCGTACAGAAAGCACAGCGACGTGGCCTTTCGAGCCGCCGCCGTCGTCTATATAGCTCTTGCCGGCACATAGCTGTTGCGTTTCTGCGTGGACGAGCCGCGGATCCCAGTGCTGCGATCGGACGGGCTACTTTGTTTTACATACCGATTGGTTACCCGTTGCTTTCACTGTTACCCTGACAATCAAAGCAAAATGGTGATACGACGCCACGGCACTGCATAGCGCACCCGACACTGCTTCGCAGGCTTCGTCTCGCTGACTCGTAGACACATCGAGACGGGCGTATTACACACGGAACCTTCATGAGGTGACTTTACTATATCTGTAATCAAGGTTCACGTTCAAGGCAACAAATGCATGCTTCGTAAAGCGATCGCGAATAGGCCAGAATGCCGGTTGGGCGTACGCGATATATTGGACCGGACCCCGTTGCTTGTTGCTGCGGCCGCAGTAGCTGCACCGGCTGACCGGACGTCCACGAAGCTTCATCTCAGAGATCGGTTGGCTTACCATCGCCGCCGCCGGCGCCGTCTCGAGATCACTGCTCACTATGCTATTCACAGAACGAGAGGCAGTGTGAGGTAATATGCTTGACATTGTACGCCAATGCCAGAACCCAGATTCACCAGAGTACCGATTACTGGGGGAAGAGCACGATTAATTCGGGCAGGAATCATTAAGATGCCATTGCCTCAATCACTGCCTGCGGCGAGGTAGAACTACAACGTCAAGTATCAGCAACCGAGGCCCGATAGTCGCATACTAATGATATCACACCCTTTGCTTATTTTTTTTGCCTATTTATATAATGATACTAATAATAATAATGTTGTTGCACTGCAAATCTTGACAAAGCTGACACAATCGTTGAGCCCTCTCGACTCAAGCACAAATGGAACAAAATCAGGCAACTTTGTAGCTGAGATTTCTCATTGAAAGCTGACACGCATAGCCGCAGTGGAGCTGTGCACCTATGGTACGTGACAGTATGCCGGTAGCGATGATACTGAAAATAAATACGACCCACATCAGCCTCTTAACTTAAACATGTGGTAAACAAGATAACTTTTGATTGTCGACTGATATGTACACATGTAGTTACTACGGAGGATATTCTAGATCATGATCACGGATATCATTTCTAGTCTTACAACACGAACACTTCTACCACTCGTAAGTGTCTGATTCTAACACGTAGCCTGCTTAATGCACGTTATCGGTCTATAACAATGTTACGAACACCGGAACATATGTATGTATAGATAAATCTCCAGCCGCCGGTGGTGACATTGCTGATAACACGTCGTTCATGTTATTTTTGAGAACAAACCCACGCTGCAGCCCTTCCGAGGAACTGTTCATTACCTTCATGGCGTTACTCATGTGCTTGTTACGAAACCTATCGGTGGTTAACCAATGCGGTATGGGCTCGAACAAAACGCCAACACAATTACAGCGCACGATTTTTCGGCGCACACGGCGAAATTCAACAATAACAATGGTAGCTATTTGTCAGAGCGATGTTTAAGACTAGGGCTGTAAGAAGCTGGAGGCCGCAGGTTCGAGTGTCCCGACCTGGTGATGACATACAGAGAAGTCGAGCGATGTACAGACTGCAATTTCGTTGATAAACCAATAGAACTTTTACCTTTGTTACCCAGGAGAGTATAACGAGGTATTGACACTGCCATAAGCTCTACGGTTACTGATTGGCTTCAATCGGACGTTGAACCAAACTCCTAACCTACTGCCAACATCTTTTAGGGGTTTCCGAGTAAGATAACCACGGAGCGTTCTGCTTAGACTTTGCAGAATTTCCGGTTACGTAGTCAGCTGAAATCATGCGAATGCCGTCGTGGAAAGGCACTCTGCCCGCTTACATCCATGTTTTTCAATTTACATAATATACACATTGTCTCAAGGGCGTTGCCCTGCTGGACCCGAGGACTGGAGTGACGAGGCTATTTTCAGGCACTGACCAGATAGACCCAAGGGCGGTACTGCCCAAGGAGAAGTCGAGGCCCGCTGCTTTCTGAGCGTCCAACATTGCCGTTCTAGATTACGTACCTCATACTCTGACGGTAAATTTGACTGTTTAGATAAATTGCATGCAGGATAGGACATGGTTGGAATCAAGTGCCGGTCCCTGCCAGGCACTGACTGAAGTAATACTTTTGACAGTCTCGGTCAGTGCCCACAGTCGAAATCGGTTCTGGGTTTAGTCAGTAAGAGTCGGACATTACCAGGCAAACACTGGTGTCCATGAAGGATTTACCTTTAAACGCTATAAAAAGAAAAAGATAAATTGCATCTACGTTGTCAGTCTTGCTGGATCTCGGAGGATGTTTGAGTTGCACAGAATTTAAGAAATTCATATTATTCACATTTATTTTACCTCAGACATCGGACTCGACAGGACTTAGTCCTGCAGTATGAACATAGCATGACCCTGATACGAGTTTTCTGTTGGGGGATGATGGTGACGTAGGACAGTTGTCTAGTATTCTTGACGCATCATGAATTGGACCTGGGGGCGTCGGATTGGCCACCTGGCCACAGAGCAGTCCAGAAATTCGGAGGCATGTCCTAGTCTCGGTTCGATTCTGTCCCTATATCACTTCCATTGATTGTAAAATGAGACCTAAACAAAGATCACGATAGCTTCTAGAATAAAGTCTATTTAAGGCTCACCGACATACAACGTCCAAAATGCTCTTTTAATATATACTCTCTCGTCCACTGATCTCAGATTCAAACCTCCAAACATCGGGGTCGATTGAGAGGGCGTCGGACCACTCAAAGGTTGCCAGCCAATAACACAATATTCCTATATTCTGCTTTTGGAATTATTCGAATATGCTTCATGCCCAGTAACACACATGTTGGACCTGTGTGCTCAAATGTGACCACCCCCCCATATGTGTGTGTCTCCACTATATTTGTGGGAACTTATAAATGCAAGCATTCGTGCGTGTCTATCCACTGGCTACATATCATCCCATACACGCTACTCCTGTAGCAGTTCTCCTGGCCTCCACAGGGGATTACGTAGAGGAAAGGTCCTCGACCTCTAACTCGCTGAGCGTGTCTTTCAAGCACACTTTCGACCCATCGGAAACGCGCCCCGCCACATGGTCCGATCGTGGCACGCAGATCATTCTAATTATAGCCACCCCTGTGATGTGTAGCATATTGGCCAGGTGCAAAAGTTAGCTAGTGCTACTCCGATAATGGTTCTTCGGCTTTGGCATGCCCTCGCTAAGCGTTTACGGATTCCATCTGCCGTCCTAATCGCGGGCAGGCGAAGACAAATCTGTTCATGACGGACGCCTCCGTTGCTCTCTGCGCAGATCGTTGAGCCTCGGAATTTTGCGGTATTTTAGACAATTTCGTACAGCTATATATATATATATATATGTATATATACGTATTGCTTGAATTAGGCTCTTGAGAATGATTCGAACATGCAGCGACTCAGTACGAACGTGCGGAGACAAACAATGAGTGAATCGGATGCGCACTTCTTCATTTGTTTCGTAACCAACCATCGCCTCCGGTGGAACGCAAGTTGCAACGTCATACGTGACACTAAAATTCGCCAGTTGTTGTTGTTGTTTTTTCTTCTTCTTCTTCGATATAGCCCGAACAGGATCACATACTCTACTTTCGAGGTTTTCTTCAGCTCGCCGCGTTCACTTGAGTCGTCCGTCATTCGCTCAATACCGGGCCCTCTCCCCCCCCGCACAAACCGTATTGCGACACTCGTGGCAAAAATCCACGCACAATTCATGTATATGCACATGCTGAGATTTGTGTGTGTCTATGCATTCTTCCACTATATTTGCATATGTTTCCTAGGCAGGTACGTCGCGCGCATTTTTTTCCCTCATAGTGCACAGTGGCGTTTCGTGTACGGCGACATATGCGATACGGCTTGCGTTCTTCGCCGCCGTGCTGCATGACGATGAGACGGAAATTACCAGCATCATAGCAGGGCTATATATGCGAATAACGGGGTGCAGTGAAATACGCCATATATATATGTGTATATATATATATATATATGAGCTGTGCAATCGAGTGTTGCGAGCGGAAGTTGAACCACTGTCGAAGACCGACTACAGCTGCGGGGCGGATATATTCGCGCACCTGTTATTGTATTTGCGATGGAGGCCGGACGTCGCCGATGGCGAGAAGAACGAATGATGAGAGCAAAAAAATGGACAGCGTCTGATCTATCCTAATTCTAGCCTGGGCAATAACACAAAAGTATACATATACATATATATATATATATATATATATATAACAGGCACTTTATTTATTTCGAAGGTATTATTACATACACTGGCTATTTCTTTATATATGAATAGGAAATGTCTTTCACGAATGGGATACATGCGATACGCATTGCATAGAGGTATTGCACCGTACAGCTAAATCCGGACGAGAGTATTTGCCCTTGGCAATGGACAGTCAAACTTGTTCGTGGCCAGGCAAAAACATAGAAAGGCTAAGGACGACTTCTTCTGGCGTCACAGATCTGTAATAGCATATTTGCCAATACACATTAGAAATGCAAGCTTGCCCCCCATCTCTCTTCAGCGGCAAAATCAAAAGGGGCCGTTCGCATATATAGCTGTATGCCGAGGTGCATACGTGACAGCTAAACTAGACAAGACGCGGATATGAACTGAATATCTGAATAGGCTGAATTGTGGGACGCGTATACACGGTGGAGGTTTGTAGATGTTGACAACCCTTTTCTATGATTGGATGACACGAATGATGCGGATGTATAGATACCTCTTGTAGTCTCAGACACCTAACCTTAGGTTACTCCATTCGGCATACGACGACACCACTGTATCAGCGAACAATGCTCGCTGTGTGGCTGTCTATCAAAGGAAATAATTTGCTTTAGCATAGATTCTCTTCGATTGACGTTTGCCGTGTGCCACAGCACCGTTCTCACTCGACGGTTTGTGTAGTTCGAGCCGACACTCTTGTCCTAGTGGTCGCGGAAAGTTGTGATTCATTCCATGTGCATTGGTGGCGCTTTTTCTGGAAATGCTCTATTTGTGAGGGGCGAACCTGCATGAGCCGAACTCAGCCAATGATCACGCTATGTGGATCTTGCCTATATATTGTGTCCAGTCGGGTCGTCTGGGTAGGAGACCCTCATAGATTTATCTATTAATTTATTACTACTAAATTACTGTACATAAACGTGCTCAAGCCTATCCAACTAATGGCCGTAACGATTTTAATACTGCAAAACGATTTTAAAAACACCCGACATATGCAGGCACCGTCGTCACAGGTACACCTTCGAAATGCCCGACTACATAACTCTCTATTAGTTCGCTATTTGCTTCCACACGTGACACATAAGAGAACTTAAGCATTGCAAAAACTGCAGTTCCTTTAATAAACCAATAAAGCTTTACCTTTACCTTACACTCCCATAGAGAAAATGCACCGATCACCTGCATCACCTTGTTAGGCAGCCCCATGTTTTTTATCCATTGTGACGCGCTTCATGCCTTTGATTCCAAACAAAAAATCATTAAGAACACAATCGGTATTTACACTCAATGGGCCTCAATAGTAATAGATTGAATGAAATGATAATGAATAATATAGAACATCTTTGTTCATCTCCTCCGAGAAGGGCCTATTAAGTCGTTGCCAATCTTTTTTTCTTTAAAGGGGAGTTGTTGACATGTTAGTGCATGCTAACTCCATGACCTCTCGCCCGTGTGGAACCGTGGACGATGTTCAACAGCACCACCCTTCCCGGTATCGCTTAGCGCATTCTTCAGTAAGGATGGTGAGATGTGTGCAAGCCCAGCCACGAGCACCACACATCCTCCTCAAGGTTGTTGCCCACCTGACAAAAGCGAACACACCTCTGTGTAGGCCCATTTCATCTTGGTCCACTAAGTCGCGACTTCAATCAAGAAAAAAATCCTACCCTTCCGACTCCCATGTCTTATCTTATTGCACGCTAGCGTCCCGCCGTGTTGCCTTTCACGATGTCATCTGTGATACAACGCTACAGTATATCTGTGTGTATGCGTCAACAGGCTTTCCCGAAGAACGATCCTACCTGAATTTCCTAATAATTAGGTTAATATTTCAGCCTACAGCTGCAGCTTGCCCTACCGCTGTTAGCTGCTCAGCTCGCCGAGCTCCTCAGGACAAAACAGTGGGATACCGCCAGCCGGTGGCCTGGCTCACGTACGAAAACCAGTGCGGAAGATAAATATCATCTATCATCGTTCTGTGTTTACCTGACCCAGAAGGGCCAGTGGTTCTGGCTGCTGATGCGACTGACGGTCATGTCTTGTACTAACGAAATCAATATCCAAGCTCAAGCTGGCTCACTCTTCGTCGTCAATGTCGCTGACGATCTTCTCTCCTAGATTCCAACCAATATATTGGATCCGTTTGATGGCAGCGTCGAGGAGATCTCAGCAAAATTGCTGCCGCCGTGAAGGTTAAGCAATACGTACATGCATGGTTTTTGCATGGTCAATTGAATGTTGGTGATGGCTTCAGGTTACCTAATCATTTACCAGGTTATGATGATGTTTTCCTAATACGTGACTTTTATATTTACGTGTGATTCATACAATGATGATAATTGTGGGGCAAAGAAAAAATAATACAATATACAATAGACAATAGATAGCTAAATGCAAAGATATGAGCTTTCTAAAAAGGGATTCAATCTAAGAACATAGCGGATGAATGGTCCGTAATCCCTAATTGTGTGCCCCTAATCAGCGGCCTTCTGTATAAGCCCCTACGCAAAGTTTCAGCTACATCTTTTTTTTTAGAGGAGGAAATTTTCTTCAAACGCACGGTTACCACCAGAGACATCCCAATCTCCATGAAAGTGGGCCGATCCAGTGCAGGGTTGACGTGGATGACAGAACGCCTCTGCCTGCAGAAAACCATCCTCTGCTGAGAGTGTATCTCTTCCCCAGAGTCGGCACGCTTGGCATTACTTCGATCTACATCTAGTATAATACAGCTACATCTAGTATAATATAATTGACCATTAAGTGTCCGATCCATTTATAAACAATTTGTCGATATACCGCGATTCGCAGACCACCAGTACGACAGACGGTTACATAGGCCATAGACTCTTGAGGGAGTAGAAACTAAAAATTTATTTTCGTTCGCGGTTGAAGGAACCTTTCTCAGTTCTTCCATCACCTGAAGACATTTTTCAGTACTTATTCGTACGCCTCTGCATCACTATGAGAAATGTCTGTGGGAAGAGGATTCCACACGGCCGTGAATCCACAGTTCAGATACAAACTTTGGCCTTCGATAGCTGTCTTCCAGCCGTCGTTTCACGGCAGACATAGGCAGACGAGTAGAAATTGGCAGCGTCGAAGTCGCTCCTCGCTGTAGACTGCTATTTCCTACTCGGACTCAATTACTAGTTATCATATATATTAGTGACGAAGCACCCCATGCGTCCCACCCTCCGGGAGCATGAAACGCTAGATAGCGATCAAGGCCGCAAAGAGTGATCTCTGTCAACCCCGTCGATGAACGCCACTTAGTGTCAGCCTCCCATGCTCATCAACAGCGATAACTTGATTTCACACACGCGAGCGCTTCCGATATTCGAACGAACACAACCGCGAGCAGCGCCACTTGCCGTGTACGGCTGTGTCGCTAGACATCGAACAGGGGAGCAGTGTAGAGTATATAACGGGCTGTGCAAATGCAAAAATCGTCAGACAACTGAGAACACACTCGGCTCGACGTGAAGCGGATAGCCGCAACAGTTCGCAAGCAACATCGGACGTAAGCTGTGAAGAAAAACAAAGGCCAATAATTAAGTTATCGTATCGTCCGTCGATGGCGGTGACGGCCTACTAACGACGGAATAGCGCATCTAGTTGGACTCAGTGTCAACAAATAAGGATGAATACACCTGCACCGCCACGTTACACATTCGACAACCTGTTCGAACAAAAATAAATAAGCAGACGCGCCCTGACGAAGATGAAAAGTCAGTCTGTCAGTGGCAATCGAACCGTACGCATCTGTCTCTTCATTGTCTACTGGCTCACTCCGCAGCACAACCGTAGCGTGGTCTCGCCGCTCCGCTGTCAATCTATACGATCCACTTTCTATCCGGTCCGAAACTCGACACCCCAAACGAAGCGACATCCTCGTCGTAAGACAACTGGTCATATATATATATATATTGTTCCTATGTATATATACAGTATCCATTAGCTGTCAGCACCAGTAACGTTCAGTAAAAAATCCGCAGCAAATTCGTCGCTGGCCCGACAGTAGAGGTGAGCTTTGAAATAATTTCCTACATTGCATGACATGTAAGAGAGCTAAAGCATTGTGAAATTGCAGCTCCTTTAATAAAGCAATAAAGCTTTACCTTTACATCTTGAAAGCTATACATGGCCATACGTTCGGCATTAAGCCTGAAGCTTCACAACCGAAACCGTTTAATTCAACACGGTAGCTGCCTCGCAATGTCTCATGTATCCGGGGAGCTAGAAGCATCGAAAATAGATAAGAAGAGACGGGAGCGAACCTTCAGAAACAGCTCGCGTATCACGTATTCTTCGTTGAGAACGCGTGGGGTTGCTACCACGCAGGGTGATTCCGCCCTGAACGCCCTGTGTACTGGCAAAATCCGCTACAATTGTTTGCCGTTGTTTCTACCAAGCCGTTCTGTCTTGTAACCCAGTTGCGATTGCGGGTGTACCAAGCCCCAAAGCGTTGTATTGAGTCCCGCTCATTTTCCTGTATACACTTCTGCCGGTGTCACCTCATGAGACACCAACAGCCAGCCAACTGTCACCGGAGAGGCTTCACGGGCCTATAACTCAAAACATCTAAATTATGGTTGTATACAGTGATATAAAAAACAAAAAACAAAAAGCAAGCACTGTCCGAGAAAATGGCAACGCAATGCGGCTCATTCACAAGTGTGAAGTCACAGGAAACACAGACAATGGCCTAGAAGGATCGATTTTGCGCTAAGAGATGAGCGACGATTCGGTATGCTGTGGCCGTTGGACATTGCCAGACAAGAATCAAGCAACGGGTTGATTTCTGACCCGCTAATTATGGCTGTCGTATTTCAAACGCCGAATGTATCTTGCACTCCTGCACAAGCTACTTAACTTGAAACGCAAATGGCGCGTTATAGTTTGGCCAACCGCACTTTCCGTGGTACCGCTTGCTTGCATGGCGCCTTGGCCACCCTCATGTCGCGATCCTGGCACAACTGAGCCTATCTCTCTATATTTCCTCGATACAGTTCGTTCGGATTCCAAAATAACGCTAGCAGACAGTGGACCACTGACCTGCGTTGGGATGTTGAACGAGTCCGGCATTCGCTTGACGCGGGCTAACTACAGGTTTGGACGTGATCTGCCTCATGAGACTAACTCTCTGAGCGGCCCGCCGCAAAATTCGCGATTCGTATTTTGCCCGAGTCGTCTTCGTGGTGTCAGACCCTCGATTGACACTCCGTTGTGGCCTTTCGAATCACCTAACTCAGGCCACCACAATATGTGCTGCTTCAAGCTGCTGACAAGCCTATGGGAAAGCTTCACGATGGAAAACAATGCCGTTACACGATATGTCCTATACAGTGGTAAAACGAGAGCTGTCCTGGGCAAGACAGAAGATATATGAAGACTAAGTCTGCGTAGAACGTGCGGTGATTTAAATAATCAAGTGCGATTCTTCGCACCATCCCGCGTCTCGTGCATACATCCCGACATTATTTATCGTGAAGTGACCACGTGCGCTGTACGAGCCAAATTGACGTTACCAGTCGGATTGTGCAGGTCGACGAGCATCGAGAAGATAGCCGCGACCTTGGAATCAATTTATTGGCGCGGGTTAGCAGCGTCATTTGCAACTGGCAGCACTCGACACCGATACAGTAAAGTATCGGAAGCCGTTTCCCACGCGCTGTCTCAGCTAAGGGTGTATCGTCATTCTAGCATGTGCCCCTTTGACAAAGGCTGTCGAGCTCTGCTGAAGGTACCGAAGGTCCGTTCAACCGGCTGAGGGTTCTTGTTATGTTGACGATTTAATACTTCTTTTGTGTGCGGGCTGATCGAAGGGGAACTGCATAAACTTTATTTCAATTGATTTTTCTTGTACTGTTTGCGTTGTTCAACAATGGACCGTCTGAACACCGGCATGACTGATGTATTCAATATTATTATTTATCCTCTGCCAGCTTCGGATGGCATCACTTATTTCTTGAGCTCTTGAAAACGTCGCTACTAGGTAACTAACTTGTTCAACTCAGTCAAGTTGAAAACGATCCCAAAAACATGAAAGTATACCTTACGAATATACTCGAATCTATAAAGATCGAAATGCAGGCTTATCCTTAGGAAAGCATTGGGGAACGTAAGCTTTGTTTTATACCTTTTTACATGTGGTAATGACACATACCTCGCAGCCGACTTCACCCAACTCGACGGTTGCTCGTCTCTAGGATTAGAACGAATTTCTGTGAGATGTATGTCCGGTTCACTGTCGAGATAAAATCGAACTAGAAGCGTTGAGTTGTATCTGTACCTTCAATTGCTGACAGATTGTAAAATGCGACTTGGCGTGAAGAGAGAATCTTCGAAAATCAGAGCTCCGTCATCACCACCAGCCCCACAGCCATACTTTTCTACCAGGCATGTCCGACGTTCCATTGTCGTCGCGAGGCTCGCAACGGGGTTGAACGAACAGGTCATTCTGACGTCAACGACGACAACATCGAGAATGCGCCGCAATCTGATGAGCAGAGCGATGGGCGCCCATCGCTCTGCTCATCGTACAACATCCACTGCGTACGGCTTGATCCGATGCATGTGCTCTGCGATGCCCTGACGAAGATGCCCTACGAGATGTGACATTAGACAAATTTCTTTCAGGTAGACGTCTGCCTTCAAGCTGATGGACGCGACCCGATGCGCGTCCCGCCCTTGCAGGCGAACCGAGCAGGCAAGATTCAGCGGACGGCCCCCCCCTCGACAGAAGGATATGCGAACAAACATACTAGCCACCGCGCGGAGCAAGAAGACACGGACAGCCAACTGCTCGGGTTCTGGTCTGGCTCGTTCTCTGGAAGCGAGCGTTTTGCAGAGCATGTGAACAGCGCAGGACAATGCAGCAATTGTCATCGGCGCGCATGATACCGATCTGGCTGGCCCGCTGGCCAGCATCGGCGCCGCCAACTGCTGCTCCAGTCGCTGCTCCATGGGAAGATCATGGCTGACTCCACTCGCGGCACATCGTGATAGCGGCGCCCACCGAGATGGCGACCCTGCCACCATGGCGCTCTTTGCCATGACAGCAATATTCTGCCAATGTATCCATACGCATAAAAAGCGAATAAAATGCCGTGGCCGCAGCTCCGATGTCCGCGAGTGGGACGGCGAAAGCTGTATAGCTTCTATCACTCTCGTTCTTTTTAAGAGAAGGCCCTCGCATTTATAATAGCAGGTGTGTGTGTGACTCTTCATGTGCTAGATGACCATATGGCCACCGTAAATATAACGCTGTGGTAACGTACGAACTGTGTCTCGGCGTGTCTGGATTGCCAGCGTCGTCAGTGCGTGCAAGAAACGCAAATGAACGCCTGAAGGAATTCGTCCGTCTGTTTAGATCTGTGCACTGCCTTGCTATAAGGAGAGATAAGATAGCCTGTCTCAGTCTTGTTGGTCCTTGTAATCAGCGCTACCTTGAACACACATTCTATAGTGTGTATAACGTTGAATCGCTGGGGCATTCAGTCGCGCACTGAAGATCAGTGAGCGTATGGTATCTTGGGATCATCGTGCAATTGACAACTAACAACAGACGGTGACACAAACCTTCTGAGATGGTGATGCAACGGTGCCATTGTCTCTCGTCGTACTCTCGCTGAGCTAATCACCCCGAAGACCATTGGATAATTTTAATAAAACATGAAGTAGGTAAGAAATTCGGTATCGGCTTGCCCAGCTAATTTTATAAGTACTTAACACGAACTAGGCCGATACCAGCAAATTATCTACCTTAATTCCAGCAGCTAACTACAGGCGTATATTGTTCGATTATTATAGTCGCTGTGACAATCATTAACAATGGTGAGCAAGCCCTAAACAACAACAACGACAATACAACAGCAACACATGCATGTTGATCTATACACCTATTATAAGAGGTCGATATGAAATCCTTCTTATTTTTTTGTCTGTTCATTCCACCAGCCATTACATCCGGATGTACACCAATTCATTCATTTGGCCGGACACGCCGCTCGGCTCAATCCTCGTCGTTCGAAGTAGGTAGCGTAATGGTGGTCGTAATTCTGATAAGAGATACATTCTCTCTCTCGTCCTTTCTGTTTCGCTGTCTCATTTCATTCGTCAATCACCAGTGTTCTTCGCTGCTTCCAGGACGATCATCACCGTCAACGACCATCATCGTCAAGAGCCGCCGCCGCCGCCGCCGCCGCCGCCGCCGCCGCCGCCGCCGCCGCCGAGGGTGCGGATACGGACAGGCGTCAAACGAGCAGACGGCATCAGATCAGAGTAACTAACTGAATTGGTCCGGAGCACCTCACTGCAGCTGGCGAATGGATGGCATATCAGGCGACGAGCTCACCAAAGTGCCGCCGCCGGGCGATAGCAGCGGCCCGATTATTTCTCGTTGCCGCGTTTAGTGAGGCGGACGCTCATTCGGCGAGTGAACCACTGTTCGAATTACATTTCGTTGCTTCTGCTGCTGCTGCTGCTGTTGTTGTTGTTGTTGCTGGCGGCGCTGTACAGCGCTGTAGCGCTAACATTATTGGAACGACGACGAAGTGCTCAGAAGTACGACATTGCTAACCAGTACTGAATTGACTGCGTGTGTCTGTGTGTGTGGGCCTATTTATCAGGGCATCTGTTTGTGTTTGAAGGTGCGCGTCCTGCACTGCACATCTCGTGTTGTTAGAACTTCGACGTAGCGCCTCAACTTATATAGTTGTCAGACGAATATTGATAGAACGCCGCTGCCTCTAGGTCCCGTTAGCGTGTCTCTATCACAAACACACGTTGATCCAGATACATATTAGGCTGTCCCCTTCAAACTGTCGCGCCTTTCGAATGGCGCACAATCCGAACTACGCAATACAATGCGTTGATTTTTGGAGTGGGCACGCGGCAGGAACGTGGCTTCCTTTCGAACACTAAGTGGTTTCGATACGATCAGAAAAATGGACACTGCAGCAGAAAGTTCAAATTCCCCCAAAAATCAACGGGAAAACATCAAGATTTTGTTTCTCCAAAAATACCCTCCAGCTGAAATCCATCGACAATTAGTGAACGCGTACGGCAGGTCTGCCTTATGCCTGCGAACGGTGCAAAGTTGGTGCAAGCGATTTAACAGTGGAGATATGGACACCGATGACTACCGAGGCGGAGACCACAAATCAGGTGCAACAAGGGACGAACGGATTGAAAGAATCAAGGCAGCTTTTGAGCAAACTAGAGCTTGGTCCACGGGGTCTTTGTCGGCTGAAACTTTGATTTTTCGGACGACGTGTTATAGAATTATCACCAATATACTGAAAAAGAAGAAAATCAATGAAAAATGGGTTCCCCATATACTGAGTGCTGAGCAGATGAAAATGCGTGTGGAGTGTTCGACATCTAATTTGAAGACTTATACGCCTCTAACTCATACCAAAATATCTTTATTCTAACTCATTTAGTTCAAAAGTTATTGGCATTTAAAGAGGCGACAGTTTGAAGGGGACAGCCTAATAGTTACGACGAAGTGTCTCTGAGCAGAGGCATGAAATACGAAATGGCGGGATATTACTAGTCACGTTATAAGCCGTAGTAACAAGTCAAAGTAAAGATGGAACAAAAGGGAGAACACATCGACTTAAACACAGGAAGATTAGTTGACGCAATAATGATTCGTCTATGGTTGATTTCTATTACACACTGTTGAGGGCCTGCCAATCGATCGGGTCGTAAATTGCGTTGGCCTAAATGCTTAAGGCAATTTCAGCCAGTTCTCAATTATGATGCTATCGTTGTCATATGATTCATTTCGTTTTGGACGTCGTCGCCGAATCTCGTCGCCGAAGACGAAGAGGAGCCTCCGGGGCCGCTGAAGCATCGAGGCACCACCTGGAAATGATCGGACAGGCGAAACGCGAACTCATTCAACGCGGTGATATGAACTGTGTTGCATCGGCGGCCGAAATAAACGGCTGTTCCACAAGAGGCTTTCAGGTAGACGCGAATAACGTGCGCTGGTATATATATATACATTATATATATATATTCCAAACTACTGTATGTTTGAATAGACCTGTTTATATATATATATATATATATATATATATATATATATATCTATGTATATATGCACTGACAGACTAAGTATATAAACGTCAAATAACCAACTCTTATCAGTTGGGAGATCGTGATTTCGCTCCAGTGTTTGAGTAGTATTGCTTTTGCCGGAGCCAACAGCAGGTCCACCTTCCCTGAGCAAACCACCGAAGTATTACGTAAATCGCGAGAGAGACAGAGAGAGAGCGATGGCGAAACCCAACACTATGGTGTGTTCGATGCGAACTCCGAAGCCAAAAGAAGATGACCTCAACGACCTTGGCCCTCAGCCTTAGCGTGTCACGTAGCGCGGCCAGCAAGCTTCGAACTAAAATCGACCGTGCGGAGGGTTGGGGCCTGACCAGCTTGTGTGTACTTTAGATGACACAAGCGGTGGACAAAGTGGCACATCCAAAGCTGAGCTGGATCCGACCCGACTAGAGACGAGCCAGTGTGGTGAGCTAGCTGCTCAGTTGGACGAGCCGTCCATCAACATCGATGACACGAATGGCGGGGGGGAGGCCTTCTAGAGAATTTGATAGAATACAAAAAAACTCGCTTGCAATCGCACAACAATCAGCGCCAGATATTTCGATAAGGAGAGTTCAGCTCTCATTTCGAGGGTCACTGGTCGATAGAGACGGAGTGGACCAGACACGGTTAGCGAATGCCTTGTCCCCGTGTTTTGCCTGCCAACACGAGGAACAGTTACTGTATCCCGGGACGAAGAGGTACGCCAGCGTGTAGTTTCGCCAATAGCTGCTATATACGAACGAGTTTCCGAGGTAAACACGGGCACATGCATGATTTTGCATATGCATTTTGATACAACAATACAAATCACTCAATGTATAGTATATATATATGCGTTGCAATAGAATAGCAACGTTAAGGGTTCACTCAGGTGAATAGGTCTACTCGACCAGTCGTTCACTCTAGGGCCACTCTGATACCCGATGTGTGTATCTACGCACGAAAGTAAGCGGCCTTTCAGGCCATTGGCCCCGAGAGTGGACCTCTCTCTCTCTCTCTCTCTCCCATTGATATTTCTATACCCCTGGGAGGACAAGTACAGCGCGGCGAAGTGCACAAGCTGCTATAGGCCCACAGGCAAGAAACGCCACTCCACCCGAAGCCGACACAAAGACACTGTCGGGAGAGCGATCGGTGGGGTACCTGAACCAGCGGTTTGTCGGCCACTCAGATGTCAAGGGGAGCCACCCTCGATCTCACCGCCGTAGACATACCATGGTGAATAAACCAATGCTGACTAGAGTTCCTTGCCTACCGGCTAGTCCGCTCGTACTTAGTTGTCAAGCTGACTGATGCTGATATCTATCTGGACGTCGGCGAGGCTGATGAATATAATATGGGCTGAGTACTAGATCGCATTGCCCGCTCCGTGGGGTGCAGTCTGACAGGATAAAGTAACACAAATAAACAGATCCATACAACAAGCTGTATCCGACAGATGGCAAAATCGTCATGTGCAAATTTCGGTTGTATGGCTTTGTGATACTTGTAAAACAGGGATAGTATAATTTTAAGGGGGACATTATGAACCGGAAACGATATGTGTATACCCGATGCCTGTTGTCTAATGGTGACTTTGAGTGTTTCCGGTAACCAATAGACAACGGTACGTTTATTAGGAATATATGTGACATAAATATTTTGCATATTCCGTTGAAGGTGTTGTATGCATGATGTACCTGTACAACCAATCTATGAGCATATCGATTTTCCCAGAATACGAAGTCGTGTGTTAAGGTCCAAAATATGACGATATTGTTATTGCATCAAATAATCGGGGCGTACCCTCCTTCTCAAGCAAACCCTGTCGCTGCCCCGAACATTGCTATAAGCAGCCGGGCTGATGGCCGTTATTTATATAGTATGGCCGGCATAGTGCAATGAATCAACCAACTTACGACAGTTTAGCCGGGGACTCGTCCATTTACCGACCGAATCGATTACGCAATGGGGCGAATGGAGTTCACTCGATCGTCTTCTCAGTCGATCAATACCAGAGTCGTTCGGCAAGAGATCCATCGTATTGGCGGCGGCCGAAGGGTTACGCATTTTACGTTGACAATATGCTGGACACCATACACCCATTCATTCGTAGAGATATAATATAATACATGTCTAATGTCGTTCTCATCGTAGGACGGTCATTTAGGCTTGTTTGCGAATGCGATAACCGCTGTACAGCACTTGGCACTGGCAGCTGCCGTCGATGCTGCCGCCACTGTTCCTTGGCTGGAGAATGTTAGTACGAACCGGGGGCGAAATTTTAATCAAGGCTCGAGCTCATTCACGCATGAGAACGTGCCCCGACGTCGTGGAGTCTCATGGGCGAGGGTTGTGATGGGGTGAACTTGACGGCCGAGGTGCTAGCCCATGATGATGCCGGGAAGAGGAGGAAGAGATTGGCTGACATCTGCCAATAGAAAGTTATCGAATTCTAGTCCTTGGAGCGACGAGACGACAACGAGGAGGGAAGACAATCAGCACCTAGCAACCACCATGGCCACTATGGCCGTGATTGTCAGACACTCTGCCAGATCTTTTCTGTTATCGCCAAAAACGAGATTCCCGGCCGTGACTGGAGTGAGAAGAAACTTGGGCCCTGCTGAGCTCCTCTCGGGGGGTATGCCCGCTCTCCTAATGAATGGAGAACAGAAAGTGTAAAAAAAGTCAGCCACAGCGAACTTGAGCGACGCTCGGAGGCTTTTGGGGCCTTTGCGGATTGGGGCTTCGGTTGTGAAGGAAAGGTTGATTTCTAGTCCTTCCCAAGACTGGAGCAGAATTCTGCTGCAGCGGTGTCTGCTGCAAAGGTCGAAGTACTCCCGAAGGTTTCAACGGGACGCGAACGATAACTATCCATAAACCAGGATTTAATCCATTTGAGAGGCTGGCTCCGCGTGTTCTGTTTACCGGCAAAATGTAATCCTGGCAGATCAATACGAGTGTGGAATTAATTCATTTGTGTTATTCACCCTCGTAGGCTGGTTTGCATTCAACCCCTACAGTCACCCTCCAGAGGTGCTATGTGGCGACGTAGACTGGGTGGCCAATGCACATGGCTTCGGGCATCGCGCATGACATGGAAGCCACGAACAGCGGTGGGTGATTTGTGATCGCCTTTCTTTTGATATACGGAAACCGTCCTTTACTGGGACATGGTGAACGTTATCCCTGCATTGCATAGGCCCAGATAAGTCCAGGATGACCAACCACCCGGATTAGACCGACATAGAAAATAAAGCGATGAACAATTTCCACTCATGGCCAGTGATCGGACCTGCATCTCCGGACATCTCTCGTCTGATGAATATCAGCTATTTAACACGGCTTAGTAGTGGTAGTCGGTACACTCCGCTCTCCTCTAACTCCCGGGAGAGTTGCCTGCCAATTGTCTCTGGTTCGAATGTTGTTGCACCAATTGTAAAGGCTGGTAAACCTTCAGAGGGTGAACATTTCCAAGGCTCTGCTTCGATTAATTTACACGAATCAAAGAAGTCGACCAAGAGGAAGAAACAAAACTCGACAAGTAGTCTATAATGGTAAAGGTTTTAGATGCTGTTGAAACAGATGACGGCTTCCAAACAGTGAGAAATGCAGAGCAGGCCGCGAAGCACGAGCATTTGAGAACCGTAAAAATAGCATTCAATCCGGCTCTCAGAGTTTATTCAAATTCGTTTCACGCAGAAAACCACGTGATATTGAATTGAGTCCGCCGTTTGAAACGAGTAGTAAGCCTCCACTATTTAACGAGCCACGAACAATGCGATTATTTGGGCACCCTCTCTTGAGAAAATGATATTCACTACCAGTTTTGGATAGCATACAGGTTTCAACGTATTTCTTTGCCCGTTCATATTTCAAAGTTCGAATCAACAATGGTTACCCAGTTTTTACTGACGAAGAGGGTTTACGTGAGCACCCCCGCCCAACCTCCAAATGCATCTTGGAATTCAGGTCCCACCCTGTTATACTTGATGTAGCTGGTCGTCCGTCTGTGTGGCTTAATTATCGTCGAAACATAAAGCCTTTACAAAGTTACCCTGAAAAAACAACTTTCTGATTTGGCGTCTCAGTCAGCTAATAAACAGTCGTATGCAGCTGCACTTCGAGGTATCGCCATTGCAAAAGCACGGAGTCCTTGTCTCAACCGTACTTCTTCCTAAACCTGAGCGATTACCAAATCCAAAAAAGCAGTTGAGATCTCTAGAAGATCTATCAAGCTCGTGACAGATTTTCCTTTACGACCAAAACATCACGTAATGAGATATAAAAACAAGGAAGTCCTAAAGCATAACAAACCAGTCTATCATCTGTAATCGATGTTTAGAAAACCCTATACTCAATCTGTGACGTATTGACGTCCGCTGTTACCGCTTATTCCCGTGCTTCCCGCTCTTAAACTTTGCACCTCTAAATGAGCAGTACATCAAAGCATAACTCATTGCTTCTAGGACCATCGATGCAAGTACGGGTACCTTGTCCACATTGTGACTTATTGTTTATGCGCAGAGGTTCACGTCTCAGCACGTCATCCCGAATTACGGAAAATTGCTCTTCACCCTGAAGTTAATGAAAATCCTGCCTTGGACTTGACGGACTATTCACATATTAAGAATCGTACTCAAGTCCTTACGGGTGGCAAAGCTCGTATTCACTGCTCTACAGATACGTTCGCCATAGGAGACGATGTTTGCAGCGCCCTGCGACTAAAGCATCCGCCTAATCCTCCTAATCTTGCTTTGCCACAACAAGCAAACTCCGTTTTCCAGGAAGCTACGATATCTGAAGAACTTTTAGTCGTTCAGTCTTTCCCTCGCAGCTCCGCAGCAGGTCCTGATGGTCCTGACGCCCTCGTTACCTTCAGGACTAATTATCCCTTGCCTTAGGTGATGTTATGACAAAACTAGCAACTGTTCTCTGGCAGCAGTTGGTGACACGATGAGGTTCCGTATCGCCCGAGGTTAAACCTATCTTATTTGGTGCCTCTTTTCCCTTCGTAAAAAGGACAACTCATTACGACCTATCGCATATTCTCCAACGTTAGGTAGGACCGCAGCAAAGTTACTTGGAGATCCTTTAGAGAGAAAATTACTACAGTCTTGGGACCTCATCAGTTTGGCTTTGCAACCCCAAGTGGCATGGAAGCTGCAATTCATGCTACCCGTTCATCCATCCTTTGTAGTTCAAGCCCTTCTATCTTAGTTAAGCTGGACTTAACTAAGATGGAAGGTCGTGAACTGCGCTACCATTTGTCGTGACTTAATCTCAAGACGGTGAGAGATCATGTACCCGAATATTTTCATCTATCTGACCAAGCATATCATGAATCATCTCTAGTATTTCACAATGGAAGTACGTTATCCTCGGTAACTGGTATTCAACAAGATGATCTGCTTGGCCCCGCCTTATTCAGCCTTGTTTTGACGGAGTTAGATGACTATTGAGGCGACTTTACCGAATGTTAGGAAAGTCTTGGCATCTCAGTCTCAATTCGACCTATTTATAAATCTGGCCAAAAGTGAAGTTTTCACCATCTCTGCAGACCCTTCTACTGGATCTTCATCAGTACACTCGGCTCGCAATATACTTCCTGGATGCAAAGAATTCGTAAGAGACAGCCTCCAAGGATGTCCCTTTGTTTCTGATGGGCTTCCAACACGTTCAAAATGACAATGTGACAAACTTTGGATTATGCTGGAAAGGTTGCCCTCATTAAGGGCACACAGAGGTGTTTCATGATTAGTTCATTATCTGTCGCAAGAATTATTCACTTCCTTAGAGGCTGCAATATGTCAGATGGACGTGATCTACCGGACGTCTCCGATGATAAATTTATGAATTCTTTGTCCTATTTTTTAAACATTACTCGATAGCGCAAAAGTAAGAATCTCTTCCTATTACAAAATGATGGGTGAACTTGATTTGATCGCGGTAGCTTGTTTAGTTGGACGCAGTGTCATCGCGTCAATGTATTCAATTTCTGATCTGAACAAGAAAGTAGTAGATTCAAGCACTTTGTATCAACTAGATATTAACGTATCCACGAGCCCGGTGGGGGTGCATTCGTGTGCGCCTTGCAAGCGGAGGAGACACGTACAAGATTCAAATGGATCTAGAGGTTCAATGCAGCTTTATTATGAACCTATTCAACAGTCTCTGCTAGATGAGGATTTGGCCGATGAGGAACTAGTCAGGTTGCAGGTCCTCACCAGGCCTTCGGTCGGACCATGGGTTAATGATGTCCCTCCTCTGTATAGGAGCTCCATGTGATGATCAGTGTACCTGTCTTGCAGTGGGTTTACATTTGGGAATTAAACGAGACTTTCGCCAGAGATCTTCATTCCGCCTCTGTTATATATATTCGTGAACCAGCAAATATTTGTCGCTCTGATGGGAAGCGTCCGGATCGCATGTTAATACACTTTTCCAGAGGTAAAATTCTGGTTTGAAATTGCACTGTGACTGACACTTTCTTATGTCCGTCGCGGAGCAGCACACGGAGCCTGGTCACGCCACCAATACAACCCAGTAAATTCGCCAAATTTATGAATGAGTATTACTTTACACCTGTAGCCTTCGAAATGCTGGGTGCACGAGAAACAAAATCATTAAAATGTCTACAGATACTTGGAGAATGCTTACCGCCCGCTACAGGATAACCATTGCAACCGAACTATTAATGCAAAGATTTTCCTTAGAGGATTTAAAAGGGCTTAAACGCAATTTCTCTTTTGGGCACCCGCTTAGGGAAAGCTATTCTGCTAACGATAACGTGTAATATAATCTGACGTATGTGCGGTTACCTTTTTCAGGTCGCACTCGATTGCCATGCGAATTGTCAACGTCAAAATAGATTCAATTGTGACTGCGGCGGCACATTGGCCGACGCAGTCAAAGCTGTGAGATCACTAGCTGGCGGAAAACTTGAGGGAACGCATGTTATCGCCCATTAAACATAGATGTCGAGTCAAACATAGATGAAATCTCGACCTGCCCTGGTCAACGACTAGTCGTTGTATCCGCACTATACCGAGAGGAACTAGCAGATGTCTCCCACAGGCTTTTTCATTGACCAACTTAATTGAATCACTCATATTAGGTAGGTTTGTGTCATGGTTGGGTAAATCATCACGTCTTGCCGACCACTACCCTTTAGCTGTCCATGATAGACAAAACACCGTGTTTGTTTATCTCAGTGGCTAATGATCTCTCTACTGTTGTGCCACTTAATTCCTTAGATAACTATAATTCTTGGAATTGTGACCAACTTCATGGGTGTTTGCTCTCCGAAACAGAAATTGAATGACACTTCTGTGCACATATGCTGAGCGCTATCAGACGTTCGTTTCTGCTCTATCCGCTAATTATTCAATATCCATACCCCCTAACGCCCCTTCTCAAAATCTGGCAAACGTTGAACTCTATGGCGAAACCCTGACATTGCAAGATCACGGCTCATATAACTTGACAGTGTCACTTTCGGATTCAATCTGAAAAGGACAAGTATTACCGGTTACGTAGGCTCGCGTGACTTATTGGCCAAGTTGGCTTACGGACGCTAGAGGTTCGTCCTCACGCACTTTGGGAATCATTAACTCTAAAGTGTCGACGAGTCACTACACGGCCCTCAACATTAAAACATGATGACACAGGGTATAATAACCCTTCTAGTGTTAGCACCTGCTTGGCCAGGCTCTTTGCTGAGATCCCGCATCCTCTTAATCCTCCTTCCTCTTAATTCGCCTTACCTTAGAAGCTATCTGCTTGCTGGACCTCTAACGTCCACCTTTTCTATAACCGCTATATATCCAACGCAGTTAATTAATCTTAGTGGTAAGTGCAAAGCGAACTTCGACTATCGATGATGGCTATTTATTTACGACACATCCTAGCTTATTGCCTCCATATTTAATCTCGTACTTTCCACGGCGTATACCCCTCTGCTGGCATTCAAGCGTTCTGGATCGAAACCCTCATATAATAGAAGGAAAAATAATGCAATAGATAACGCCTTTCATGTTTTGGTAAGGGGGAAGTGGTAATTTACGAGAGAACGGTAAACTCTCTCAGTGGTGAGATCCCAAAGTTAGGCATCCAACAGTTCAATGGGAGGTGTCAAGGTTTCTTTGACCCAAGAACGCTCCCACCTCCTACCGATTGACAGTTAACACCCCACTTCGGTGCTGAGCTATCCGAGCACTTTGTTTTGAGTCAGCCGAAATTGATTTTTGTCGACTCCTATAATCTGACCTTCACACATCAGCTCGGTGACAGTTTAGGCTGTCCTAGAGAGATAGAGCTATCGGCGGTAATTTGTGAGTTCAGAGAAAGTGTAGCAGGTGGCAGTGCTAGTGGTCGCGTTAAATAATCGACTTCACTAAGGCCTCTGATTGGAATGAACATGAAACGCTTATTTTAATAATCGTCTCATATCGATTTTCTGACCCTTGCTGTGATTGATTTCTAGACTTTCTCTCATGTAGACAGATCCGAGTAGTCAGCGCGGATGTTAATATATGTCGCCGCCAGTGGAGATACTGAAAGGTATTGGACTGTGTTGTTGTACTGTGAAGATACTGTATCGTTGTGAGTCTAGGTTGGCTCTATTCCAAATGCAAAGGAATAACCACTTCAACATATAGCGACGAGAGCTGGCTAGAGAATAGCTACACACTACGGGTGAGACCGGTATTCTTATAAAGAAATAGAGTGAACTGTATATAACCGACGGGATTTCCTTGACAAATGTTGAGTTATCTGTCACATTAGAAACGGTAGCGGCTTCTCTTTAAACATCACCAGGATGGCGATGCTCAAAGAGGGCCATTTTTTTCTAACCATTTTTCTATCAACTATCTTGCTCCCTCCGACAACGCTCCACCTCACGCAAGTGGAGGCAATGTAGCTTCCATTGCTTCATGCGAAGAAATAGGTCCTTTGCCTTGTGGACACTATAAATAAACAGAGAGAACGATATCTTTCATGTAGCTTCATGTGTTAGCGCCATATATATATATATATATATATATATATATATATATATATATGACAATATCTCATGCCATCACACTAACGAGGAATGGTCCCGATATTGAGTTGAAACAAACTCGATGTCATAGTTTAAGCGTTAGCCACCATTCAAATCGCTACGGGACTTCCGAGAAGTGGCCATTCCAAACGGCGAAATATATCGCGAAGTCGTCCGACAGATTCGTCCGTTCAAGTTGTCCGATTAACTCGCCCTCCTAGCCTTTCGCTCGGTCTCAGGGGTTGCGGCAATATCTTACCAGTGCGCTAACCATTACTTCCCACTCTGTATTAGACTCTAATTAAGAACAGGGGAACGCGTTCTCGAAGAAGAGTTGGAGGCGAGAAGCAAAGGCAATCCCTCCAATATACAAGAGTAGGATCACCAGGGGACGATGTCCACATCTGGCCCAACCGGGCCGTTACCTTTTCGCAAGTGCCAAACTGGTCTCTCCTTGTTTGGGGCCCAACAAGCAGAAAACAGCCGAGCCGAGCGTAGCTGGATCGGCAGGTCTCTATTGCAGAGGGCTGGCGACCGCTTGAACAGAGTTGGGCAGAGCAGAAGCGAGAAGAGAGTAAAAAAAAATAGCATGGAAAGCCAACGAGAGCCAACAGACGAAAAGAGCCGACATCGACGGGCGACGGCCTGATTGAGACCCGTGTTGCACAGTGGTATCTCTCCCTCGAGAATTGGCAGAGTCCTCTATTTGATCCTTCACCGTGCTCCCGTTGCAGTTAGCTGCTGTCACACGTCGTCCTTTAGCGTACGATTCGACAGCAGGCGTCCAGAGCCCAGCCCCGGGGCGGCCACCCCGTCCACCCATTGGATTTCCCATAGGAGAGGATTCCAGCCGTGTGTCGATGGCGCTGCTAACGTTCGAGACTTCTCAGGATGAACGCAGCGTCGGGACCCGTTAGGTAAACGCAGCGGTGGTGCGCAAGAACGAAACGCCACTTGACGATATTGGCTTTATTATTCCCCTAAGCAGCCTATTTGGGAAGCCTTTAAAAGGAGGCCTAGTAATGTTTGCTTTTTTGGCCCCCGTTGAGATATATGTGATAAGGCAATCACATCCCTATTTGATAGTTTGAAATTAACGTTGTGTGCAACCTGACCTGAATGCTAGTCAAGGTCAAGAGACGATCGCGGACATTTTTGTAGAATTGCAAACTTGCCCACGGTAAACCTGAAAAGGTACAATGGCGTCGCGAAACTCTAGCTGCCCACATATGCACTTCCCATTGTCTAATGAACAGCGTCGTTCCATCTTCAACAATTGGTTGTCAACATCTTCTGTTGAAGCAATGAAAGGGAGGTATCCCTCACCATCTGCCAAACACATTTCAAGTAATAACTTCCATCTTGAATAGAGCAAGTGGTCGAGGTCGACGTTCAAATCAAATTCCCTGTTTGAAACCTTAACCTTACCTACATGGTTGCGCCTTTTTCAGAAGCATACGTTCCCTACGTTTGTTACCAGAATTGTTAGGCGAACGAGCCAAGGATTTATGACCAAAGTGGCTCTTGGCGTAGTACGGTACCGACTGACGAATCCCCCCCCCCCAAGAGGAATGACTACCAGAGGGTGGCCCAGATCCTGCGGTTAGACCGCTCGCTCACGCACGCCCTGCCGCATGGACGACATTACTGTCTATCCCCGATCGCTGCCGTGCCCGGCGCAGTGGTCGTTACGCCGTCGAACGGTCCGCCGAGAGAGGCCCTACGTTTTCGAAGAAAGCTGTTCAATGCAAGCAGGTGACCAGACACAGACGTTGAGCCAGCCAGCCAGCCAGAGATGCAGGCACGACATCAAAACAACACGAGAAGTCGCTACAGAATGAAGAAGAGCTGATGAGCTTCTGATGCTTGCCTCGGGCAATATTGCCATGGTGATTCACAGCGCAAAAAAAAGAAAACAATCGGCGGTCTCGCCTGCTGGACGGCGCGAGCTCAAGTCGACGTGTCTGTATTTCAGATGCGAACGTGTCAACCAAACGACCGAAACTCGAAGGCGGGAATGGCCAGGCTGGAGGATTACGAATCAAAACAGACGAAATAAATTGATGAAATGCTTCGACGGATCCAGCATCGCAATTGGCTAAGGAGATTATCAGCCGCGGCGTTATGCCGTTATAATGGTTTGTCTTGACACGTAATCGTATTTGCGAAGTGTGATAAAACTAGGGATCTCTGCACGGGATTAAATGCTATATGTTAGCTGGCTGTCATCGGACCATTGCTAATATGGTTTTCATAAAACCATGTTTTCGAAAAGCACAAAATGAGTATAGTTTTCATATTTGACATTTTTGAGCGTTAGCAAGAGCCAAGTATGTTGATATCTCGATTGACAGAGGGGCTTATTTTTTTGCGCAGGTGACATGAGGTTAGCAAAGGTTCTTTGCAGCCGATTTAAGCCGGAATCACAATGGTTGTGACTGCTTAGTCGAGTCTATTAAATATCCGTATATGGCGAATGTTCCCTGTTTGGATTTGTGCTAGGTGCTATTCGCATGCACGTGATATTACGCATATAGGTGCTGCCCTCGCAGCAGGGTGGCGGCTGTTCGACCTATGGGTTTTACCAGTCTGCGTTGCGAGCCACGTCAAGCACGTATCAGGCCAACACAGTTTCCGGCCCACGTAAAATGGTTGTGTTATAGAGTTCGTTATCTGGTCTTGTAGATGGCTTTGTAACCTCTCGTTGAATGCTCGCCTCACTGAAGCCGTTCACGAGCGAACTCGAACAACGGAAGCGGATTGCTTCAGACGTATACGAACAAACGGATATACACAGATATAATATATTGTGGCGAAATACATCAGGTTTCCGATTTAGCTATTTCAGATTGTAATACCATAGTTTGTTTTTTATACACCATACTGCGTAGATGTCAGTGATCGTTTCAATGAGGCAATCTCGCCCAAGCGGACCGCCAATCTAGGATAGAGGATCGGCTTCGCAAAGCCGTTTTTCAACCTAACCAGAACGGATTGGTTTCTCGTAAGGGCAACACTAAGCTATGCTATTTCAAAATCATGACCATCACAGAGACGATCAGATAAGTGCAAATGCATACAGTCAGCCACAACAGGCGGATAACAAGGTATGGTTACAGATGATGTTAAAGGGTGTCATCATGGAGCATGATAACAGACTGGGCTTTGTAAACCTCCCGGCTTGCTTATCCCTTCCAGAGGTAGGCCCGCCCGAAACGGTCTGGGCACGAGGTGGCACGAACGCGAGCCACCCACCGCTGCAGACGTCCTATCGTTATGGTTATATTGACAACAACAACAATAACAAAAATATAATAATAATAATATAAGGCTAAGAACACCGAACCGCTTGATTGGCTGGCACGATTTTTCCTTTTGGCCGATGGGGAAACGATGTAATAAAGGCGGTTTATTTCAAGGGGCTCGTCACGATTGGTGCGTTTTACGTCAACGCAGATGGTGGGCCGGGTTGAACACGAGGCTGATCACTGGCCGTCGTCACTGGCTGGCGCCTGCAGGAAGTATGAATCACTATTTTTCCCTCCCCGTGGGGTTTTTGTGGGGCTCAAACAATGAGTCGCTTCAGCTCCGCTCAAGAGGGAGGAACTTTCGTGAGGCATCCCTGGAGGCATTGTGGTGTTGGGACGAACTGCCAACATCGCCCGGCTATTATTAATATAGATATTTCCCAGTGAACTTCAGCTAGGAACGCTCCGTTCTGAGCGATTCGCGTGTGGCTGTCACGAGCGGGAGGGGCCACATGACTTTCTGTACTAGAAAAGTTTTCGTTTTTCTGTAAGCGTTCGTATAGACATTATCATATGATCAATGTGTTTGCCGCATAATCATAATCAAAATCCGATATAGAATAAAATATAGGTCTTGACCGATCTCCGGGTTGAATTATATTGATACAACCGCCCTAGTTGCGTTCTAGGGAAGTACAGTTGAATTTTTATATGTACCATATACGGCCCAATAGCTGGTGTTTCTTAAGGAAAATGCTTGAGCCTTGTAACACATATGCGCAAGATGGATGCTCATTTCGTAGCTGTATAGAGAAGGAATGCGATCGCCTCGTTCAGGATCATGACCGCCTCGACCTGAAATCATGCCTCCCCCTTAAAAATATTTGATCTAAAATACCTTACACGATAAGAATAAATCTATTAGTGAAGATTTGCAATAGCCTTATATCTTTATGAGGCGACACTGCGATGATACTGAATATTTTGCAAATTATTTTCTGTGCAAAAGTTCTCCATTTTTTTTACAAGAAATGAGAACTGACAAAGCCCAAAGTTGTTGGCCAGTAGGTGCAGGCAACTTGTCCCGCCTCTTCATATCTCAGATGGTCTAGTGGTGATCGTCTTGGACTTCGAGACCGGAGGGACATATATGGTTTAGGATCAAATCCTGCTGCCAGACTCTTTGGATTTCTTTACTACTTCTGTTTCCCAGTGAATTCTTGGCAGGTATGTGAGCTTTAAAAAATTAGTAAAGATGGCACGGATAGGCCCTTAAGTAACATTCAAAGGTATTCCCGACGCCTGTTCACATAGAGGAACAACAGGTGAGCGATAGCTAAAAGAACCCATTTTTCCAGACATATGGCCACGCCAAGGAAGGCTGTTGTTTCGCTCGTAAATTCAGTGTGTTTGTGTGCGTTCCCCGCTCTGGAACAACGAAGCAACGACTTTGAAGGTTATCTCATCTGATCCTGAAATAATGTTCGAACATGAGGCTGTTCACCGAAATGGATTAAATACCCGAACCACTGCCATTCAGACAGTGAAGCGATGGTTGAAAAGTCTACGCTTTGGTGGATGTGTCTAAAGAAACCCTTATCGCCCGAAATCCAGCAAATGCCGCAATCCGCTTGTAAATTATCTGGCATGGTCACAATAAAATATGGCTCACTTTCTATCCATAGCGTTTCATTCGCTCGCTGCACTAACACCGACCGGTGTTAGTGCAAATGCGCGCCCACAAGGAACCAACCGCACCCGAGTTAGCGCCATGCAAACTGCTCAAACCCTACACAAGCATCAGTCCATATATATATATATATATATAATCTATAGTGCATAATCGGGCTTACTCACGCCCGATCGCAATGAGTAGCCCCGGGGATAACGGGACGGGGTCTCTTTTATTTGGGGCCGCCTTTTTCCACCGGCAACTTTTCCACGTTCAATTCCCGGCTGAGTTTTACTTACTTGCGCTAGTTTTACCTTGAGCTGTGCCAGCTCACTCACTACGAGTTCTGCTGCAACTGCAACTTGTCCAGTTCAAGCCAACGATCTATCGCGCGATGGCTACGTAGCGCGAAACGCGGGCACAGCCAAGCGGAGCAAGGCAAACTGGAAGCAGAAGCAGAAACGCAGCGCTACAGAGCACTTGCATTCGGTCGATGGTTTTCCACAAAAAATCAAGTCCACCCGGCTGCGGAACGGAAGACGACGTCGGAGCGCGGCGTCAGCCAACGAACGTCCCGCTCAGACCAGTGAACGTCAAAAACGGGGAGGCTGAGGGACTGACGTGCGGTTGCCGTGGAACAGGAACCTACATATGTATAGCAGTGGCGACAACAACAACAGCAGCAGTAGCGGCGGCGGCGGCGGCAGTGGTGAATAGACTGGTGGCCTAAGTACAGAGACCCACATAGACAACGTCGATGCACACTTTTCGTTTGGCTGGCCGACGGCGCGTCTGTTTGGACTCGTCCGTATGTGCTATGTGTGTGCTTAAGAAGTCGAAGATGAGAGGACCATGCCGTCGCCGCCGCCTTGGCGAACATCGGAGGAGAGAACGACGAGAGAGAGGTACAGCTTCGGCGCGGCTCGACGACCGAGCGGCCGAGTCACTCGTCGAGTAGTTTGCCGCCTCGGCGCGTTCGCCACTCTGCCCGAATGCAGTAGTGGGAGAGTAGGGCAGGCGAAAGTGGTTTTTCTTCCTTTGACATTTTTGCTACATTTACAAAGCCGCTACCGCCGGCAGCAGCGAGGCACCGCGCGTGGCTCGGCACCAGCGCCGTCTCGTCTCGTCTGTTGCTGTTGTTGCTACAACAACAAGTGGTTCCAGTGCACGGAAGCCGGATGGGTCCCGAGCCTTAAACCCCGAGATCCGGACGGCAGAGTAGTCTGTCAGACCGACGGACAAACCATGAGATAGACAAATCGAGGCAGTGAGCATCACCGCAGCCCAGCATCGCTCATTCATCTATTTCCATTCGTGTTTTTTTCCCTCAGGTAGATAATGTCACGCATGGCGCTGGCTAATGCCGGCTGCGATTCTAATGCTCATGGTGTATGTAGCAGTGTCGTAGATGGTCGTGTCTGCGACTGGTTTTTTGCTGCGGCCGCCGTAGTTATTGGTGATGGCTGCTGATCGACCGCCGCTGCGTGATTCACTGTAGCCGGAACGAGGAAAGAGTTAGCAATGGTCAGTGGAGGAGAAACACTCACCGAGGCCGGAGTTACTTATGGTAGAATCGGATTCGAAAGAGTGTCTCTGTAAAAAGGACACCTGAACAAAATGTGTATATGTGAAGTACGATGTCTTATCTGCGTCCGGCCCCATTGGACGCTACGCGGACACCCGGAGCGCTATGAAGATCGAGCACGACTCACTGATGGCCCTGTCATAGCTTTCTGTTATGGCACTACACTGCGCGAGGTGGCTGGGCACTCATTTCTAGCCAAATGCCTGCAAATCCTAGTACACTATTGTGTTCTCCCACTAATTAGCCGACGTCCCGTAGGTGATTTGTTCCTCAACACGAGACCCGTAGCAGCTACAAGCCAAGCATATTTACATCGGACACGACGAATGGACCCAGCCGAGACGCTTCGTCAACATTTCCTTTGGACAATGTCCAACACTCCTGCATGGCCTCTCTGGGTAACGGCTTGGCTCTGCCGTCGCTGCAACGGCCGTTGTTGTTTATTGTTACAGCAATGCATTGTTGCTACTCTCATCACTCCGCCCCCCGCCCCCCCCCCGGGGGTTCATACTCGACATGGGGCACACTTTGTATGCCACCTGTTTATGCACGGCTGTGCCGTCCCCGCAGAATTGTTGCTGTTGTTGTTGTCGTTGTTGTTGTCGTGTTACTTTTTATTGCCTGTAGCATTGTTATTGTTGCGGCGATGATGATGATGACGACGACGCTGCGTTATATGGAAGCGTCGTTATTGTTATTATCGTGGAGCGAATCGTCGACCGAGCATGGGATGAGACGCAATTTTGTCTACCAACAATTCAGCGCACTCACGAAAGTGAATCGGAACGCGATTCGCGTAGGCGGCCACTGGACGAGGGAGACCGGGAGGGGAAGTTCGGCGGAGAAAAGGGAGCCCAAGCTGATTACAACGGGCAGCCACCGTTTCCAATGCAAAAGTCATCGCGTTTGCTGTCTTTGATGCCGCCCAGACCCCATTTTCGTTCATCTCTCGTCGTTGTCATCGTAAACTTCCCAAAAATAGAGAAGAAGGTCACGAAAACAACAGCAACATCGTCAGCATCAGCAGCATCATCGGCTGGCTGGCTGGCTGACGCGGCGTTCGCGAAGAATTAACTGTTAACTGAGTGAAGAAAAAAGGGCGATTTTATGAGCAATTTCGGGAAGATAGCGTTGCTGGTGTTTTGCCTAGCTCGTTGCGGCTGTGAATTTCGATGCGGTTCATTTATAGGGTGTATGTTACTGTACGTTACATCTCACCTAGTCTTCAGATCCACTAGCGCCTAGGACGAGTCAATATATATACATATATATATATATATATATATGTGTGTGTGTGTTTTCTTGTGTATTTAGTTTGTCCGTTCGCGTCAACTGCTCCATTCGATCTCAACGACTGAGCGTCTCCGTGAATATATCGAATGGTCCTCATCGGATCCATATACGTTTGCTGTATGTGGCTGTAACACACCCTTCGTCGTTGACGATGTCGTCGGATCCCGACGAGCCGATGACGAACGATTCGTACGGGCCAGAGTGAATACTACCAGTAGTAGTATTATTGTACCATCTCATGGGCGAGACCCCACGCGAGTAGAAGGAGCCAGTAGATGGTAGATCGTATCAGTAGACTCGTCACAATTGTGTGCTTACAATTTGTTAGGTTTGCACACACACACACAAAATATATGTGTATGTTCAGCACCTTAATAAGAATTTCTGTTAACACTGCTCGAAACAAGACGGCTTTCAAAACACCTTTCTTCGCGATATGCCTGGTCTATAATCATGCCCACCCAGTGACAAAGTAGACATTTTGTCTTCATCATGTAGGAGGGCATGATTACGATATTTGCAACAAGTCAGTGTAAAGTTTTTCGTATCGACAGTTGCGGCTCGATGCATCATCGTTGCGTTTAAACGGCAGGTTTCGGTTAAAAAAAAAATACATATATATATATATATATGTATTTTTTTTTACAAAAAAAAACAAAAAATACATATATATATATATATACATGAGGCTCATGTGCTACTTCACGGGGTTTGAGCCCCGTAAGGTGGCACATGCGAACTCCACATGGGTGATGATCAAATGACGATATATATATATATATATATATATATATCTAGTCAAAATCTGCAAGAGTCATATGGGTATGTTTATCCTTCTCACATACTCCTATGACATACTCGACCCTCTGCATTAAACCCCGTGTCTATCATCTCACCCGTTCACATGGCCTCGGTCTACCGTGCTGACTCTCCCAATACCGCTATTTTCATCTGATTTAATTGTTTTTATCCGCTCATCAGTCTCCTGAGCTTGCGCACCCATTGCTACAACTGCGTAACCCGAATACACATCTGATTATCTGTCTGCCTTTAATCATGATTACTGCAGTCATGGAGAAATTGTAGTATTGTATGCTAGATAGAGAACAACAGTAGAAAATACACCCAACCAGGTGTTTTATGATGGTTCGAGAGTACCAATATACAGAGGGGGTTTACTCAGGGTTTTCGAAACAAAACCAACTTCCCATCAGTGCTCGCCCCACAGTTAGCTGCTTCCGCAAATTGCTCAACAACGATTCCCGCCGTCATTTTGGATCAGCTTTTGCGTACACTCGTAGATTATACAAAATCTGTATATATATATTTTTTTTTTTAAATATAATATATATACATATATATAAATATATATATATGTGTGTGTGTATGCACCCTATAAGAATACGATTTTGTCAACGTCCCCAGATAAAGAAGTCCACGATGTGGCCAGTACCACAACATTACCTTGAGTGTTTCGTCAGTGATGGCCAAATACGGGGGCAGTTGTTTGACTGCATTTGTTGAGCGCACCCGCTCCCCACAATGAGATGATGTTGCAACGATGCTGCCGCCACCAGCTTCGTTCGTTCGTTCGTGAATCCACTTGCTACCATTGTTGTTGTTCTTGCTGTTGGAGCATTGTTTCTGGCATTGATGCTCACTGGATTACGCTGGGCGTTGGTGATGGCGGTGGCCAGCGCCGGCGGCATCGCCGGTCACTGCGCCCCCGTCCGTCAACAATACGGCGCACGTACGAATTACGTGGTACGATGCTGGCGGTGGCGGTGGTGGTGGTACTGCTGCTGAAGCACACTGCGACACCGAGATCGATGTCTTGCCCCGCGGACAACCAATGAATCATCGATAAACTGTGCCCCCTCTTCGCGACGCATGCGCCATGACGGACCAACCCCCTGTATCAGGGGAGGCTGATCCGAGAATCGGCGACAGAGAAGTGGAGATGATCATCAGAGCTGAGCAGCGAGTGCGATCTGAGTGTTCGCCGCTCGTGAAAGACCATTTCGATTGCCAATCACGTTGTGTTCGCTTGCAGTTATTTATATGGCGGCAGGTGGAGACACTTGACGTGGTACCCGAGGAGGCTGTAATCGGTTCTACCCTACGCGTTCGTAGCAAAAAAATCGAACAATTACGGCCGCGGCGGACACCACGCACTGCGCACACTTCTCTTTCCTTCGCCATCCGCAAAGCTCGGCAGAGGAAGTGGACGTTTTGAACAAGCAACTGGATAAACGTGCGTTGCCTGGCTATAATTTACCACAACTTCTTATTACGATATATATATATATATATATATATATATCATTTGAGTAGAAATAACAAAAATTAAGCACGCAGCTGAAGCGGACACGGAGCGAATCAAAGAGGATTTCTGAATCAGACTACGGCTAGAAGAGAGGGTGCGTGCATGAGAGGAATAATGACAATGCACAATACGACTCACTCACATATCTACAGCGACACACAGAGGGCGAACATAGAAATGCTTGCGAGCATTTGCATTTCATCAACACTATACCTGTTAATCGCCAACTTA
This sequence comes from Stratiolaelaps scimitus, assembly GCA_019614645.1. Classification (NCBI taxonomy): domain Eukaryota; kingdom Metazoa; phylum Arthropoda; class Arachnida; order Mesostigmata; family Laelapidae; genus Stratiolaelaps; species Stratiolaelaps scimitus. Next base: position 4,411,659 of record JABWDB010000014.1, on the reverse strand, counting down.
CACGTTCGGCTTACTGTTACAATTCACTTCACGTGAATGGGAAGGGCCACTTTCCAATGTGAATCCTCTGATAGGTCCGTTCCAATAAATCGGGTCTAGTCACTCTTTCGTAATGCTAGCTGCCCTACAAACAATATCAATACGATAAAATCCTAATTAAGACACAGACGTGGCCGGCTATTGTTGTTGTTGTTGCTGTCATCGTCGTCCGTCTGTTGACGAACGTTTGTAGCATCCTCGCCGTTTGCGGTGGTCCTTCCTGTCATCGCCTCGATTGCTGTCTCCGACTCGTTGTAGGTCATGACGCTAACCCCGTCATTCAGTCGGCAATGGCCAGCAATTGCCAACAGCGTCCTGCTTCCTACGCGTTCATTCTAGGCAGCCGCTCGTTGGTGACTCCTGTTGGTCCAGCAGTCCCACGATCAGGGCAACATGACGGGTCGCCGCTGTAACTGCAGCCGTCACCAACAGCGCTACCGCAGCCGCCGCCTCCGCCGCCTCCTGTGTTCACTATCACCACCACCACCACCGGTGAGAGTGGGGTAAGGTTTCCTCGCTTCGTCGAACGCGTTTCGCGGTGTGTGGGTCATCTTTGCGCGCCGCTGGCTCTCGCCGTCCTGACACAAACACTTGCACTAGTTCGAATGGGTGTAGGGTGCGCCTGTTTGAGCTCGGTTCTTCCACGCCTCCCGCGACCTGTTTTGCCTTTTGGCGGCGTTTCAGTTACTGACCTGCTTGCATATCGCGCTGTAGCTGTTCGGGTCCCGCGTGAAGGTCTGGGCGGTATTGTCCAGCTGACAAATCGGCCGCGACGGCAGACCGCTACATAATAGATCAATTGATAGATCGAGACAGATAGATAGGTAGATAGGGATGGTGATAAATGGACTGGATATACCGGTGCATTCAGTCATCGCGCGTTCACACGCGGACCAATTGCGGTAACGTCTATATTCGCGATGTGCCGTTGTTATTAAATGTACAAAGAAACAATAATGAGGTACTATTAATGCTGTCGATGTCATCTTTACGATCATGCTGCTGCTGGTGCTGCTGTGGATGTGGCTGTTAGCGATTGATATTAATGCTACTACGTTGTCGTCAATGTCGTGATATTGCAGCAACGGGATCTCATTGCCGTGTCTCGTGTGCAACGTCGCCGCCGCAGTCATTGGCGTCAATGAAGATGGCCTAGCGTAGCTGCGCATTGCAGCGCAACGAGGTGCTGCGACCCCGTGCGAGGTGAAACCTATATGGACATCGGCAACTTTCACCCACCAACCCACGCGGTCGTCTCCCGCTTCGGTAGTGGGTTAGTTCGCCAGCAGGCCATGGCCTACACCGGTCACCTTCTATTGTCCTCGTCTTATTGGCTTGTTGGCGTTCGCTACACGTGAGCTCTTTTCCTTACGGCGGCGCACCTCGTAACCCTGTAACGGACCACGCTGGCACGCATATACTTTCGGTGATGTCGTTGCCGCTAGTATAGATTCAACCGTTTACTGTCCCGTCATCTCGCGTGGGCGGTGATGCAAGCGAGCACCTAACGTCGTTCGGGAGACCCAAATGAATATCGTTGGTAGGTGAGCACGCAGTGCAAGTACCCAGGACATATATATATATATATGTATGCGGTAGTTCTATGGATTAACGGCGTTTACTCAAGCAGGACGGCAAAGATACCTCTCGTGACCTAGTGCCACATCAACAGCAGCAGCAGCAACAATAACAACAACAACCTTAAAACATAGATAACAACAACAGCCCCTGCAACAAGTTTAGTGGCAATAGCTGCGATCATTGTTTACCGACGCTGCTCCGTGGTGGTTAGCATCGGTCAGCCGTCGCTGCTGCTGCTCTTAACCATCACCACTATGGCGAGCGAGTGTACCTACCTCTGACGGGCCACTGACTCTAACGTATTGCGACGCTGTTGATAACAACGGAGGCGGCAGTTGCGGCGCTGGCGACCGCAGTAATAATAGTTTTAGTGGCACCGCCATTTGATGATCATGGCTGCCATAACACCTAGCGACGCGTCATTGACGTCCACGATACGAGCCGAGCAAACACGTCGTCGATAACTAGGCACTGACTGGACCGTTGTGTGCGGCGTAATACTCATAATATCAATATTAATAAGTGTACCCCATTAACGGGTGAACAGATGACTTCGGCTGGGGGACGGAGACAATATTGCGCAGCAGCAGAAGAAGAACAACCTCAGCGGGGAGAAAGCTGTGTTTTCGTTGAAGTCATTTTGAAGGACGCGAACAGAGTGAGGCAGAGACGTGGAGAAGACCGGGGGGCGGGGGTAGCTGGAGAAACTTTTCCATTGTATTTATTTATATAACAGGATAGATAGATGCGCGGCATTTGCGGGGACTTAGTGTACAATGGCTACCTGCATATGTACCTGGCATTTACAAGCGACCACATTATTCGGATGGCTCGGACGGTGCCTAAGTCTCTGGCTGTAAACAGCCGGACGCTGCAGGGTCGAGTCCCGCGACCTGGTGAGAACATATAAGAGAACTTAAGCATTGAAAGCAGATTGCAGTCCCTTTCGTAAAGCCAATATAAACATTCACCTTTACGTTTTTATATAATGCTTAGCCAAGGCTGAAACCGAACAGGACAACTTCGAGTAATATACGAGAGGGCTTGTTCATATTGTAAGGCTCATCCGGGTGGACCCGCCTTGGACGCCCTAACAATTATGGGGTGAAGCGCCGTCACATTGACACAGAACGATAAGTAAATCTAAGATCGTGTTGCATGGTCAACTCTCATCATATCACCAGTATTGTCGCCAGCGGAAGCATAACGCCATCAAGAGTGCAATTCATACACCACGACTCTGGGTTCAACAGCGGCTTTGGATGGCGTAGAACAAGAGAACAACAATCTGCAAATTTGGTACAAATCTCCACAGCTGATCAGCAAACGATCTAATCTGCCTCAAATCCAGCCTGAGACTGATTATGGCGATGTCCCATTCCGGATGCGTTTTGCATGAAATTGAATCGGTCATTACGTAACATACGTAATTAACACAGGAACAGCCTTGCGTTACACGCCGTCATTATGGCGATAATGATGATGCAAATAACACTTATAATATTTAAGTGAGAATATATACACCGATGTACAATGATGCCGCTGTAGCACTACATCTAACAAGATATCCGTCGCGTCCTTCTAAGAGACAGAGAGAGAGAGAGACACACTCGTTCTCGCGGGCAAACGCAACGAGCAGAAATCGCCCAAGAAGGCCACTCACTGTTCTTGGTAACGGCATTGGTCGCTAGTGCGTTCACAGCAGTGCCGCTATTAACCGCGATCGGCTGAGCAGTTGTCGACCGCAGCTGGCTTTGTGACTTCGTCAACTTTCCACTTTTCTGCGTTCTACAGCAGAAGCAGCGGCAGAAGCATCCACCGCAATACTGCAATGACTATATGCTGAGAAATAGCAGCAATCTCATGTACTTTGATAATACCACTTACAATATGATATAATAATAACAATAATAATGCATTGCTTCGTTGGTCGGTCTGCTGTTGTTGTAGTGGTAGTTGTTACTGTTGCTTCGCTGCTGCTGCTGCCGCCGCCGCCGCCGCCGCCGTTGCTGTCCGTATCTATTCTCGTTCCTCGAACGACCTTCATCATTGAATGAGAATCCGTCCCGCGGGGAACGGACTGCCCGCGCGCTGCTTCAGTCGCTTCCCACACACCGGCAGCACCAGCAACCGAACGCTTGTGGACGATCATAGACCAGCAGCAGCAGCAGCGGTCTGGAGACGTCTCGCGCGGAGGAGAGAGGGGGCGAGCGGCTGGGCGAACAGTCAGAGAAGTTTGTACGAGTGAACGATGTCGGGCGATAGAGACAGCACAAGCAGTGGCACAAATAACAAAGAACAGTTTCACTGTTCGCAGCAGCAGCAGCAGCATCCGATAAACGGGAGACTCGGTAAAGCAAGGACTACACACACACACAGTAGCTGAAGAGGGCGCCAATCGTCAAGAAACCAACGTCGTCGGCGGCGGCGGCGGATAGATGGATCCTTCAGCAATAGCCACAGCGATATTGACCAGCTCGAGACTACGAACAGTTGGACATTGTGCTCACCATATTGCACGCTAAGATTCGCATACTACGAGTAAAATCATATGAGATATATATTATATATATTATATATATATATATATATATAAATTATCTTACTTGCAACCCTGCCCCGTTTTCCGTAGGCCGCTTTTAGCTGAACACTATAATGTACACACGTGTACGTTCTGATTAATTTATCAACGGTATTATCGATTATAGTGACGTTTGACATTGAAAGTGGTCTCAGCTATATATATATATATATATATCAATATATATATATATATATATCATATATATATATATATATATATATATATATGAAATGACAGAAGAAACGTGCCGTTCCACCCGGCGTTAGAGAGATTCGTTGGAGTTCGGGGCCATTCGAGTAAATCGATCGAAGACTACATATCAGGTTGTTGTGCTTGTGATGCTGCTGCTGCTGTTGCTGCTGGTAGCGATGGCTGGGAGCTTCGTCTATTCGACCTTTGGTATAAAGAACCACACGCAACCCACCTGTTTTCCCCCCTTGCCTTTGAGACCTTGGGCGGGCACGGCCCTCTCACTGCGAACTTCCTCGAGGGGGTCTACCATAGGCTGATCCGCGCCACCGGGGACAAGCGCGCTGGCTCTTTCCTCCTGCAGCGGCTGTCCCTCGCCGTGCAGAGAGGCAATGCCATCGCCTTCCTCGGAACATTGTCGTCCTCACCCCCCCCCCCCCCCATAATCCCTAGAAATCCCGCCCTACTGTATGTTTGAATAAACAGTATATACCACACACATAAAATGTAGTGAATTCGTGTCGGATCTGTGTATGCATCGATCGATCTGCCTCTCGGTCTAGTCACCTTGTGGTCGTTGAAGTCAAGAGGGAATATAGCCTCCATTGCATTTTGACTGTGGAATACTTTGGCCTCACATTTGCGATTTCGATGATGGTGCTGTATCAAATACCGATATAGCGCAAGGTTATTGTGAAATGCCGATCTGGTGTATATGATAAGCAGGGGCTTCGGGGGCATGGACGTAGGCTATGTCAGCAGCGGCAGGGTTCCCCTTGAGCGATCGCGTACTGGATCGGGGGAACGGTTGACATGTTTTGACCTCGTAACATATAGGCGCAATGGGTACCCCCGGCGACCAGCAGATATATGAGTGCGAGCCAACGGACCCTGAAAGCACGACTGTTGCGGTCCTTTATATCTGGATGACCCTGATTATGAAACAGGCCCGAACCTAAGCTGATTGTAGAGAGAAACAACATTGAGCGACGAAGAGTTGAATAAAAATTTCGAAGTGGTTCATTTAGAGGAAAGACTATCTGTGTGCAAAGGTGTCTGTGCTAGCTAACATTATTATGCATATTTGCTAATTCAGATCTAATCACAGGACTGCAATATGTATTCGCTACATTATGCTCTCAAAGCCATGGGACCTTATTCTCACAAAATTCACCATACGACAGGATCACCTGGATGATTGACGATGTCCTTGCGGAGCACCACAGAAGAACTGAAATTGTAACTTTCGTTTTGAATCGAGGTCAAATCGAAAAAAAAGTATATATATTTACTTTCATAGGAGAACATGTCTTGGGTTGTGGCATATATAGTCATACATCCCATAGGATACATCTCTTGGATTTGACACAGGGAGTTCATCCCGAAAATGCTGGACAATTGCCAAACGACTACCGCCCCCCCCCCCCCCCCCCGCCCCGCTGTTCACGATGTGATATGACCCAGTTTCCAATTTCCATAAACAAGCGACTTTCCACTAAGTTTTCGAGTAAACAGCAGTCGAATAGTTCGTGATATAGATATGTGCATATGTATGTATGACAGAAAGGCGTCGACTGCGTGGCCCATGTCAGCAATGAACGCTCCAGCCCCCGTCTGGGTCTCAAATCGGCCAACTCTGATGGATCGATATTAGTGAGTGCCGCCGCGGAAATGGTTGACATCGAACCCGTCAATCTATCCAACTGTCTATTGGGAGACTTTGTACGAAATCACCGTTCCCATCCATGTAATCATCAATCATGATTCATCTGATTCAGCCACCCTGAATGAATGCCCTGCCGTGTGACATATAAAAGAGCTTAAGCATTGTAAAATTGCAGCTCCTTCAAATAAACCTTTACCATCGACGACGTCATGCCCATCATCAATATCATCGTCGCCATCATCGGCGTCATTATTTTCATCAACATTCCTATTTGTTAAACTTTTTAAGATTTATGTTGAACCCATTATGACGTATGCAGCGCCAGTATGGTACCCAGGATTAAAACTGGACAAAGAGAGGCTGCAAAAAGTGGGGGATAAATTCGTGAAACGCGTCGCTTTTAAATGTCAATGTACGAGGGAGGAAGTGAATATAATGCCAATATTGGCTAAATTTGACAATATAGATAAGCGCACATATATTTGTATTGGTAAACATCTTCCCATGCTAATGAGTGCAATGTTTGATGTGACTGTGACGGCTACCAGAGCTGGTATAAATGTCTTACCTAAATTCATAGCTAAGAAACAATGTGTAAATGACTTATTTCCTTGGAGAGTGTCTCGAGCCCTACGTGATGGGTAGCTTTTTCAAACATATGACCTCTTCTTGGCAAACACATAGCGGCTAACTCAGATATTGTTAAACCTAACCTTTGAAATAAAGCGTTATTATTATTCTGATCGAAGGCACCCACCATCGCAATGTACGATGTCTGATTCATTCACACCGTAACGCTCAGAACTATGGCCACCTCAGCGCGACTATACGATCCCTCCCCAAGATTCTCTGGTAGTTCTCCAGAATACGTACGCTCGCGTAATGTAGCATTGTTGCATACAGCGTTGCTGCTGTTGCTGTGCTATTGATACTGGCGCTACGGCTACGGTGCCGTTGCAACTTTAACAAAAACCATCACAGGAGAAGCGAGCTCAGAAGTCAACAGTTAGTTGCTCGGCATCGTTAGCCTGCCAGTATTGCCGTGTTCGTTGGCGTAGCCACAGCCTCCGTCATTGCCTTCATCGCCATAAGGCGATTTCCTTCTCTGCGGAACAACAACAGCCACAGCACTGGTGATACACTATTGTAGCACAATGCGCGGCCACCGCCCGCGCCCCGCAGTTCATTCCGAGCACTGGTGACGATACTTTGAGCGGCTTGTTGCCGGAGGACTGGCGCTCCTCCCCATTTTATCTCATTGCACAACAAACCGCTTCGCACAGAGAGTCAATCATATGCGATATCGTATCGTGTGTTTTATATTTACCGAAGAGCATTATACGTAGCGGACACAGGCAGACGGAGGCAGGCATGAGTCACTCGAGGCGGAAAGACGCAGATGAACAGGGGGACACACGGACGGAGTAGCTCACACGAAAAACAAACTGGCAGGACCCGGGCCGGACGCTGGCAATAATCATGATGACGCTCTTCATGTTGATGATAACGATATCTATCGAACAGATGTTTATGCAACAAACCGCACGGGCAAGGTAGTTTGAGAGCGGGAGAGATTCTCGGTGCAATCGAACACCCAGCCCTAAACCGCACCTCTGTGTGTGTGTGTGCATAAGTGCGATAATTTGATATCGTAGAGATGGATGTATCAGTCTACAGAGAAGTGGCAGCCTCACGTCCACACCACGGCCCCCTACCCTCCCAATGGTTTGTTGGTCGGGCGGCGGTGGATAATACACCAGTACGCTGGCGACTACGACTCCTGTGACCACCAGCGCCGCCGTGACCACCTACTAGCACATAAATGGCAGACACAACAAACGGATGGCGAAAATGACAGAGGGAGAACATGAGACCATAAGCCACTACAAACAACAACGACGACGACACTGCGGTGCCACCACTTATTGTTATTATGATGCTGATCGTTGTTGTTGTTGTTGCGGTTGTTATTGGTATTAAGAACGGGCGGAGCCGCCTCAGGTCGGTTTCATTAACAACACTCTGCGCGGGTACGCGCCACAGCACTGAGCGCTATTGTACAACTATTGTGCTCGTCGCTACTGCTGCTGCTGCTGCCGTCTTCATCGTTATTGCTGCTGGCGTTTGTACATTTCCGGGTCATCGTTGTCATGGGTGTGCGTTTGGGTGCGGGTACGAGTGTTGTGTCTGCGGTGGTCCCGCAGAAACAACAGCAGCAGCAGCAGCAGCAAGAACCGAATTATGAGTTGCCGCAGCTCAAACAGTCGAACAAGTAGTTATATTAGTACAGTGGCTGTAGCGGTTCCAGCGTAGCAACTCGGGCCAACTAGCGTTGTCGCCAGCGACTTCGCTGTTTATTCAAGACAACGGAACCGATTAGCTGTATTCGATCCGATGCCTGGTGACACTGCCTCTGCTGCTGCTGCTGCATCTCAACACGTTGTCTACGGGTCTATATGCCTATAGTATAAACTAGACCTTTCATGTTTCCCCCATATCGGCTACTTAGTCGAAGATATTGGAACAGATGGGTCGAGGTGTCGAGGTCACTGAAGGGAAGGTCGTACTGGGTTAATGCATTCATACACTTACTGAGCTCCTCCATGTTAAATAATATTTGATGGTGTGACCTCGCCGTTCACCTCTTCGCTGTTTGCTGCCTAATTCTGTTCTGTACGAGACGATCCTATGCCTGCAAAATGTCCATCCAACTCTTCGTGGCGGTGTGTCTGCTGCTTGTCTGGCGGGAGCTATATGTTTGTTTTGATGGCTTGTCGTACCGTCGTTTGTATCAACACCTTTAGACGCTTACATATATATATATTAAATAACAGTACTAACGTGCCAAAGATGTCGAGTGTATATATATATATCTATATTAAAAAACAGTACAAACGTGCCAAAGATGTCGAGTGGTGTTCGGCGGTGGTTTCGGTGCGAATACTTGCGCCAAAATGCTGTAAGGCTCTGTCCTCATTGTTCAGTGAAATGAAGCTGTACCAGATGTGTTCAGTTGGTCATTTGTTGTTGATGAACAACCGAACCCAGCTATATGAATGGTTATTCGATCGCGTGACAGAGTCGGCCATATCATAATTAGTGCTTTGCTACTTCTCGTCCAGGAAATAGTTCGAGAATCCCATATTATAATACTAACGACTGTTGCTATGCAGTAACAACCCGGTCGGCCAGAAACCATAACGACGTGGTCATCTACAGTGATTGATCATTTTGCTTTCATTTATAAGCCCCTTTATCGAAGGTAAATAAGTAAGTATTATACCTTCGATAGGTTCGAGGATTTTTAGCCGGTAAAAATCCGGCACTATCACAGCGAATACCTAAGATGTGAAGCTGTGGTGTCTTTTTAAAGATTTTGTGCCTCAACCTCTTAAGAAAATAAAATGTAAGTACGCAGTTCCGCAGCAAGCCAGTTGTTAAGATTTTGACGATTTGTCAATACGCGATGTTGGGCTATGTCGCCCCTCTAACGTGGTCAGCGGCAGCCGTCACAGCTGGCCTCGCTATTCTCGCAGCGGTTTTTCTATTCTCGGAGAAAGTAGACATTTTTGCCCTAGAGGGTTGCTGAACATTGATCTACCATTTCTACATGAATACGGCGTACTCACCTCCATACAGCCGTACGAGAAGGTCTCGTTCTAGTCGTATCTCAATCCGTTACAAAATCACCGATAATGAAACATCGCGTCTTGTGCGTCCTTAAGCTTCAAGCACGGATGAAGCCAACGTAAATCTACACATAATGCATCTATTATATATTCCGCTTAATTCGACGCAATTCATTCTGCCTCAAGATGATTTTCCTCACGTATTCAAAGGCCGTAAAGGTCTACCGAACCGAATTTATCGGCGAATCGCCAGCCAGCCAGCCAGCAAGTCACACCGAAGATTCAATGATGCGTAGCAGATGCCACGCTGCTAATTCTGGCGTGGCGTTACCCCACCCACCCCCACCCCCACCCGATCATTGACGATACTAGAGTCGATCCAAGAGCAGACACTTATTTTTTCACTTGTAACACAATATTCATGAACATCTTCATCATCACCGCTCACCGTCATTCATCGCCGTCAGTCAGCTGTGCCCGTGGCCAACTGTTTCTTCTCGGTTGATTTTGTCTCGATGATTCTTTTTCCTTCTCTTGCCTCGCTCGCTCAGCCTCGTGATTCCATTTCTTCTTCTTCTCGATTAGCTTTGTCTTCAATGTGCATCTTTCTCCTGTTTCTCGAAGATGATTTCTACTAGTGCGCGCGCGTCTCCGGGCTGCTAACCCGCCGCTGTCTTGCTCACGATAACGAACGCAGCGGTGGCGGCGACTAGCATCGCCTACGATCGGGGTGCTGCTGTTACCCGCCACCGCTGAATTAGTGCTGCTCGCGGTATGCATTTTTGCCGTTGTGTCGTCTCGCGGAAGGGTAGCGCACGGCCTCCGGCCGGCGCCGCTCCAGAGACGCACGCAGCGGCTCGTGGTATTATTGTACCACCGTGGTGGGGCCGCTGCTGGTGGCGGAGGCGGCTGGTGGAAGCCCTTGAGCAGCTGAGCAGCGCTTTGCTGGCTGCTAGTTGCTTCGTTCGTGTCGTTGCTGTTTGTGTAGCTTGGGCTTGGCTTGCTGCTGCTGCTGAAAGGTTTGCTGCTGCAATATTTGACGATCTGATGACGGATGACGTCTTGAGGCTGAATCGGTCCCGACACAACGAACCGAGCGGGCGATCGGCCCGCTGTTTCGTTGGCAGGTACCACCACCCGCCACCCCCCCCCCCACCCTTCCCGTCTCTGCGCGGCCCGTACTGCTATTCCATCGGTTCACTCGTCCATAGGCATTCAGATGAATGGGTCCGTATGTCATCAGAATGATCGGCAGCAGAAAGCGGCGGCGCCGCCGGCCGCATCACGATCGCGCGAGCGTCGACAGCACCGTCAACAACACAGCGGCGACGTTAGCGCTAACGAAAGGTCGAAAGCAGGCGATGGAAGATGATGAAGAAGAAGAAGATGGAGAAAAAGCAACGATTCAATCAAGCGATCAAGCGACTTTCGGACGGCCGTTGCTGAGACCCCTCAGCCCCCCAAGCGGCCGGAGGGCCCCGAATCGGTCTGAAGTTGCCTGAGCATCGGAGGTACGCACGAGAAGATGTAGTGGGACATCGTGCCAATGTCACGAAGGCCTTTGTCGCCACCTGCAACGAAGACAGCTATAGGCAGGGCCGACGAAGTCGTTGGGATTTGATGACGATGACATCGACCGTGGCTGGCAGCCCTTCACGCTGATTACGCCTTTCATTCTTAAGCTGCTGTGCTGGCTCGCGTTCAGGCTATAGCGTCTCTCGTCATTATAGCTTCTGTATTAACTATTCCTCAGTTCTTCCAAATGGATATCGGGCGCCGTTGGCTGTCTCTCTCTCGCTCTCTGTCTCTCTTGCTCGCCGACTGCGCGTTGGATGCGCGCAGAACACTATCTGCTGCAGACGAGACAGTTATCGTACGGGTGGTGAAGTCATTTTGAATGTATTGTAGTTACCATCGAGCCACCTTCGTGCCGAGACGATCACGCCGATAGTATCATGGGAACACAATGCGACAATTATAGATTAATTGAAACAATCACTGCGAGCTGATAGCGGTGAGGCAATGAACAGTTCAATTGTTCTATAATTGTAGCATCCCCTTGGGGATGGCGCACGTTTATTGTGACATGTACCGCCGTAGAAATCAAATTCGATTAGAAAACAAAGAGTGAACTATCCCTTTGAACGGAAAAAAAACAAATAAACATTTAACTAGCTAACTACGTGATTAAATCAGACCAGAATATCAAGAGATTCTCATCATCATAATCACAATGCCAACGAGTAACGAATCAAATGAATCAAATGTATGCCATGAATAATCTACCTCATTCTGGATTCGCAGGTATTCTGTTCTACTATCAGCGTAGACGTAATGGGAGGCAGGGGACTCCGCTTGCCCGATTTCATCGGACTTATCAATTAACTAGGTAGGCTTTAGTTGTGACTAATCAATATTCATGTGTGTCCACTCGTCTCGTTCTATTGTGGTCGCGAAGCTAAAGGAACATAACCAAATCTGCCTATTAACTATTATTATTAATTATTATTATTATTATTATCATCGTGCCGACGCCAAAATATACTATGATCTTGCGTGTAATAGTACAGTATACTATGCTATATTATATATATATATATAGATACATGCTATTTTCTTCGATTCGTTCCGAGCACATCTTATGTTACCTGCATATCCTTATATGTGTAGATGTGTGTGTGTACGTATAGAGAGATCAGTGAAGTATTCGACCTGCAGCAAGAACACATAGACGGTCCCTGCAATCGTAGCGGATGCATCTGGATACTAATTGCAGTAATAACATCTAGCTGGATCTATTGACCACGCATATGATCGAGAGTGCGTTATATATGTATATATATATATATATATATATATATATGTATATATATATATGTATATATATATATATATATATATATATATATATATATATATATGTATATATATATATATATATATGTATATATATATATATATATATACATTTATGTTTTTTGGTATTTTCGCTCAGCCAACCATTCGTCTCACAACAACCCTTAGTATACAACGTTTTTAACTACACTGAACGCTTGGATAATGATCATACCTAAATAGGACATCCAGTACAAACATCGCCTCAACCATTTGTCAGTTGCCACCACGTAGACGAGTGCAGCATACGACATAAGCGTCGCAGGCAAACCATTCTTCTGAAGAGATATCGCAGGAAAAGCTCTCCACTGTAGACTTGCATTGTATTCTAGCAATTGTGGTGCATAACATCAGGATGAGCCCAAGGTAAAACGGGCGCCGCCGATATTTCCACGTGGTAGGCAAACGCACAATGACACACACACACACGCTGCATAATATGTATTTTATCTCATATGTTCTTCTGAATTGATCTATACAAATATCTTACTGAGTTACCGTCAACCTTCGTCAACCATTGGCTGCTCTACCCTGACCAGTTTCGTTTCGACGACTGCAGAACGACCGCAGTACCCTGGTGACAGATACAATGCAGTGGCATGTAATCCAGTGGCTCAATACGCTCCAGGTGCTGCTTCTTTGTCTGAGCCGTATAGCACACACACACACATACATACATATACACACAGATATATCAATATATAGAGGGAATGATTATTATTTAGAGCAAAGTTAACATTATCATGAGAGGTGTACGTTGCTCAATAGCAATAGATAATTGTTACATACGCTTATCAAGTGTCAGGGCGTGGCCGGAGAGGGGTGTGGTACTGTGTTATGTCTGCACGACAACGAATGGCGGTGGGGGAGTACACGGTAGATTCAACGACTTCACATTAGCCCACCATCTCGTTATCCTCATGACCTGCTACCGCGGCCGTTGTCAAGGGTATGTCAGGTGTCTCATTGGGTCAAACGACAGCATAGGGCCGCCGCCGACGCCATCACTCGTATGCGCCTTTGTCCGTGAGATAACTATGGATTGATGTGTTGTGTCGGTCGTTATGTACGATTCTCTCTCTGTCTCTCTGTTCCTTCACATGACGATTCCTGATGCTAAGCGATTATTCCAGCCAAGAGCGTGTGCTCAGCCAAAATGATACACTAGTAGCCAACGATAGAGCACAATTCAGTCATCAATTTGTCGTTGGAGTTCATATATATATATATATATATAACACAAATGGGGAAATATATGTTTGATATCAGCCGCTGTTGTGCGTCTGATTGTTTTTGTTGTTTTAGTGCTAAGCGTTGCATGACGAATTTGGTCTACTTTGGTAGCTGCGTTATAACGTGCTGTCTTGGAGGGTATCGGTCAGCTTTGCCATTCTTGCTCAACAAATAGCCTCGTCCTGTATTAGTTTAAGGCCAATGATCTCGCAGTTGTACGCTCGCTTATGCCATCAACAACGTCTTGGGAGTGTGTACATCTTGTTAAGTTGATGTGCATATTACCACCAGGGAAATGCCTTTCAAGTGTCCGCTCGGAACCAAATTTGGAGCCTAGCGCTATGCCTTAAACTTAAAAGAGTGACCCAAATGCAAGTCCACCAGGGTTTTGCTGTCAACCAAACTCGAATGATTATATATTGACACACGCATGAGCCCCAAGGGTATGATTAATACGAGCGCATACCTTTATAATATCATCGCATTGGATTGTAAGAGTTGTCGATAATTTCTTAAAATAGCTACTATTTATATTCTGCAACAATTTATGCATATATATCTATATATATATATAAGCGGAATGGTTCATATCACGAATAGCCTGGTTCATTGATTCACTTATGTAAAGTTATCCTGCCTTTTTTCCAGAAATATATATATATATATATATGTTTGTATGTATTATTTGACTCGTCCAAGCAGACAATGACCTCAGTGCTACGTTGAATAATTACCTTGTAATAACACAAATAAGTATAGTAATAATGCAGCTGTAACACTAGACCACTTTCCTTACGCACAGTACAATTATAACAATACTAGTAATAATGATAATCCAAGGACGCATTGAACAAAATAGCAACAACCTTCAACGCTGACGACGGCAGAGGCTGCGTCCGTCGTCAAACCCAGACGTCCCCGACCTTGTTCGATCTAATGGCGCTCGTTGCAGAGGCGCCAACGAGGCAGCGATTCAGTTTCTATTTTCAGCATCGCCGCTTCTTCTGCAGTCCGTCCGGGTGGTGATGATGTTCGATTATGCGAACGCGTCGCGCCTCACGGAACTCGTGCTACAAGGCTCCTATTCGCCGTGAAGACGAGTCGGACGAAGTGCGAGATATTGTGGCCACGATCGCAGATCCGGACCTCGAGGGGTGGAGCACAGATCAATATTTGCTAATAATTGAACCTGTTCAGATTAAGGTTATCGGGGTGGACGAGGTTCCCGTGACCGATATTCGTACGTGATACGATGTGAGACATTATATGTATATAGGTTGACACGGAGACAATTCGATTGTACTGACCACCTAGTTTCTGCAGTGTGCAACGAAACGGGCGAATGGCTTGAGTTTCCCTCACGCGCCAGATGTTTCGTAGGCTATCGGATATTAGCTTGCGGCAGATTTAATTGACGATTGTCCAATGCGTCCAATGGCCTGCCACAAAATCCTTAATAACTCGAACTTATACCCGGGGGCAGAATAGTACTGAATGCTAATTAAACTCGCAACGAGGGAACAGGTACCAGGGTTAGTAAAAAGCGATTTTTTTCTATGAAATCGGTTGGCTTGTTTTTCATATCGTAGAGATCTTTCGCTTTGAATTCTACGGACGTCCTAATTCTAGGAGTTTCCATCGCCGAAGCGATTTCACGCCCGTCTCGTTCATTTCGAATTTGTGCCAATCGAATCGACGGGTCTTGCTTTCTTGCGAACACCTAATGCTTCCACGGAGACTATGCCCTTGGCATTATACTGCCGCCCTGCCTCCTTAAGCTTCAATCAACTCCCTCGTTCCGATATCTCTTGCAATATGCTTCTGCTGCGATGAGACCCAGTGGACTATATTTCTATGAAGGCATGCAATAATCCTACCATTCAAACGCAAATTCGCAGAGAGCTTCGCACCGCGTGTCGGCGTTTAGATTTCGCAACAGTCTCTGTCAGGCCGTTATTAGATTTAATTAACGAGTTCAGTAGCTTTAGCATCCCATTGTTTGTCAACTAGCCTTCGCCTCACAGGTTGACATCATCATAACCAATTTCAAATACAAGATGGTACGTCCATGTGAGCTATACGTATGCGATAGCAGTCATGTATTTCGGAGCGCCGTACGTTGTAGCGAGCGAGCCGACAACAGCGACAACAATCAATCACCCTCGCGAAGGCAGAGAAAAGCGCAAACAATTGCTTGAAGAACGACCACACGCTCGCTGCCTCCTGACCGGGTTCCCAAGCCCAATCAGCGACGGCGTGCCGTATCCACCCGAGCCGCTGATCTGTCCCGAGACGTCGAGAGCGAAAGAGGGCCATACATAGAATAGAGATGGCCAGATGATGGCAGCGACGACGCGAACAGCCTCATCTGCCGCGGCAAAACACCGAATGATCACCACTACGAGCAGCAGCCGCCGCCACCGCCTCTATATTCGCCGCTATTTACGTTACGTTACGATGCACGTTGATTGTTGCCTACGTACGCATCTATGCCATATGAGTCCCGGTCCTAGCTGTAGTTGTAATAGGAGTTGTATTTGTAAGCATAATACATGTGCTTGTGGCTGCTGCTGCTGCTGCTGCCGCCGCAGCGGGCGAGATTCGGTCAAGGACAGCGCCATCAAACGAATGAATAGTCAGACAGACCGAGCCGGGGATGACTTCGGCGATGGTCGACCAACAGCAAGAGGCCAACGACGTCGAGCAAACAACAGAAGCACAGCCGACACCAACATCAGCGTGAGCAACAATACCGGTGAGCAGCAATGGCGGGGTGGCTGGTATGATCTGATACACGAAGACCTGATAGGGGAGACGACATAAATGATTCAGCAGCGACAGCGACAGCCGCTATATATATATACTATAAATAATGGTAGCTGCAGTCGTAGTTCGTAAGTAAAGTCTTTCTCTGGTGGCGGCGGTAGCGGCGCAGATGCTGACGCACCGAGGTAGGCAGAGTCACAAATCATGATCATCATCATCGGCGTATACTTCTTCGTCTTTTTCTCCGTCGATTCCTAGTCCATAGCAAACCGTTAGGGCTCAGTATCGCCGGCCGTACTCAGTATCACAATCATTGGCACAATCATCATCATCAGCAGCAGTAGCATTGACCATAGTTGCGCTGAAAGCTTATGCCGTTGCTGCGGCGGCGGCGGTAGCAGCAGCAGCTGGTGAATACGACTGTATATGAGCAATGTGACGATTGTTGATGTTGTTGTTGTTGCTGTCTCTGTCGTCGTGGTCGAGAAGCTCGCGCGCCAGCGGAGGTGGCTCTGGGTAGCGACGGACGAAGCGCGGCTCCAACTATCACGAGACAGACAATACAGACATATATAATACAAACGAACGAGCATGTTGTTCTATGATAGTTTACTGCTACGGCAAGCGGAGAAAACGACGCCTTATGACGGTGAAGGCGGCGGCGGCGGCGACAATGATGATGATAAATGTACGATGAGCATTCGTACACGATGGGGAGGATTGGTGAATATCGCTGTGTAGATATGTGTGTGTGTATACATCTGCCTGCTTGTTGCCCTACGATGCACGGTATACCGTGCATGGGAGCATAGAGGACTCTGAGATAAAAGAGAAAGAGAGAGGGAACGAAAACGAAATGCAGTAACAATAATAAGCCTAATCATAATCGTCAGGGAATATATATATATATATATATATGTAGTTGAAGTTTGGTAGTGATAACAGTAACCGTCCTACAACGACGATAATAATCATAATGGTAATAATAATAATAAAGATAATAACGCAATATATAGTGATCATCAGAGGATCGTTGCTGAGATGCAGCACGTAAGTGAATGACACCCTTGTAAATGAATGTACGAATACGCATAGACCCCCCCCCCTAATCTTTCGCGTGCGTCTGCAATGGTAATAATGAAGATATCGCGCGGCGCGGATCCTTCTGTTTAAGTTGTCCTTAATGTTGTTACGGTAGCGGTTGTTATTGCTGTTGCTATTATTGCTGCTATCGCCGCCGTTGACGTTGCCGCATCGTCGTGGCCGAGGAAGAAAATTAGTTGGGCCCCACGGGGAGCATAGATTTAAAATAGTCGATTCATAAATACGAACGGGATCGCTGGTGCTGTTTAGACACCGTGTAGATGGAGTCATATTGCTGTGTTCTCTCGATCGCTATTTCGTATTGATTTGAGTGGACTTGTGAAGAGTATGGGAGATCGTGTGGAGTTCCTCCAGTGACATCGATTCCGAGCATCAATGCTACAAAGACATCGTGGATCGATGAAACTTCCTTGCTGGCCAGTACAGGTCGGAAACGTTGTTTCTACATCGTTTATATGTATCATATATCTGATAGCTAAATATATGATAATGCAAAGGTAGACGTTCATCGTGGTCCGATTGAGTCACGTATTGTTGCCCGGCAATATTTGTTTCTCGATTTGTCCTTTAAATAACCGACATAAAAAATGGTTTCAAAGAAGCGTAAGTCCCCGCCAAGAAGCAAAAAAAAATCTGTATATATATTGAAGGGTGATTAAAGTCACAATTTTCATGTTAGTGCTAATGGTCTATGTATGTGTTTTCCAATGTCGTTAGACTGACAACAACCTTAATGGCTCACAACAGCGATAAGTGGGTTATCTACTCGAGCCGAGCCTTATGTATTTTTCGGCAGAAGCTTTATTATCGCCTTCACACATCGATGCTGTGGGTCGAGCCCAGCCCCATAGGCATGGCAAGAAAATGCCTCTGCTTCGGCACGATATGTTGCTTGGGCACGTTCCACCGCCGGACTATCACAGAACTCATCGGGATGGTTGATTGGGCTCCACGAAGCCTAAAAGCATAGAAACAAAGGAATCATTAACAATAATGAATTACTGCAAATATGATTCCTAAATATTGTATCTACCTTAACGACGAGGATGATCAAGAGTATGTATACTAAATATAGAACTTCGTTACCGATACAAGACGGGGGAAATTGTGGTATAACAAGTTTTCAAGGAGATCTTAAAAATCGTCTTCTTCTTTGTGTTCAGTGAGCGACTCCACAGCGGCTTACGAGAATATCCTTATACTAGTGTCCTTATTCAGGGTCTTTTTAATATTGTTTTTTTTCATTGGCCCTGGAGGTTTTCGTATTTGGGCCATAGTTCGGAACTTTTTTCGTATTGATTCGAATCATATGTGCCCTACGGGATTCGAACCCGAGACCATCGAGTTCCAAGTCGTCGGCGCTATTCCCGCCTCACTTGACCATCCAGACGTTTGCCTTTGAACATCCCTTAGTGACCGACGGCAGTGTCATGCACTCACATATGCACACGCGAACAGCGGCGCCTCCACTCTGTTTGCGACTGCTTCAGCTTGTAAAAACTCTCTCATATGCGCATGCAGCTAACATTTCATTTGTATAAAAGGTAACACATCTACAATATTATTATTGTGTGTATTATTATCATTGAATACTAAAAGACGCACAATCATAATCAACCATATCCACAATTATAATGGGTTTTCAAAAGCGAATCTTAAGTTTAATGAATAAATATATCGTTGATGTGAATTCTTCCCGTTTCATTGCTATGCATAGATATAATAATAATAATGAATTTTCGACAGCGGCAACGAGGGTTTAATTATATTCGTCAAAATCCATGTTGTCCAAGCATGACTCGAGAGATCAATCGGAGCGGGGAGCGTTACGTAAAGTTCCGATATGAGCTATAATATATATATATATATATGTGGCTATGATTAGGGCCATATATACAAATGTGCCTGTCAGAGTGACATACCCGTTTTCATTGCGAATACATTTCATATAATATTATTGTGTGTCTTAATATCTACAATAATTAGAGACGCAGTGGTAGACAAGATGTCAGGCCGAGACCCCTCATGGTCCGAGGCAGGCGATGGTATTGCCATATTGTAACTGACTAAGCAACTTCTTTTTTTATAAAACGAGGGGTATTGTCATGCTAATGAATGACAGGAACACCGTAACTGGAACTGTTGACGATGTTCATCAGCACCGCCGCCATTCCCGGTATCGCTTAGCGCATTCGTTCAGTTAGGGCGACGGTGAGATGTGTACAAGCCCAGCCACGAGCAGCAAACATCCTCCTTACCGACTATGCAACTACTGGTAAAATCGCATTGATTTATTTCAGGGCAGACACTGACGTACATATCTATATGTGCGTGCTGCCTGTGCACCTTTCTACTTATATACGGTCGTACCTTGTAAGCGTTCAGGGTCAGCTATCAATCGTCGAGCGCGGTGACCCTGAAGGTGTGTGTCATGCCATTCGCTTGACAATGGTCCAGGGTGGCCCGTTAGCAAGCTCGCAACTGTTTTCACAAACCGGCCGTCGAACGCACACATCTCACCAGTACATCTTTGACATCCTCGTGGAAACCGCCTTTACGCGCTCTAACCATATTTTCATTTTTGCCTGCTGGTTCCGCAGCTTCCGGTTACCCGAGTCTACACACAGACGACGACCACTGCTCTCACTAATACACAACAAGTTTCACTCGCCAGCGTTTTCAGCGGGCTCGTCACATCGATACCTTTGTTTTCGAGGGCGAGTTTCGAAGCGGGCACAGGATTGAGCATATCGTTCCGTCTCCGAACCGAAATTTTATTTTGGGATGATAAGATGATTTATGCTTGTGGTTCGCTTTCTTGCTTTATATATATATATATATACATACATATATATGTATTATCTTGGCGTACCACAAACTTCCCCCTCCACTGTAACTATATTATTGCCACGTACAACAGTGTACGCAACAATCAAATACGCGAGCACATATGTTATATATTAGAATATCGGCCGTGCGAGCAACAAATGAATATGGACCAGTTCGAGAGAGCGGAGGGACACAACACATCGAGTGCGAAATATATCATATAATTAGGTACTAGGTCCAAGGTCCGACAGGCCGATGTTTAATATCAGCGCGTGCTGCACCGATTATCCACCCTGTCGTACTCCACCCATGCAGCAAGCCGCCCTACCTACCTAGGGTGGATATAAGCGGAAAAGATGCATTAATATTAATTTAAAATTTAATCATTAACATGGCGCAGTGTCACCCACGCAGCAGCAGAAAAGCGATGACTTTGTGTGAAGACCGAGGTGGGGCCCCCATGTCCTAGATGCACAATATATTCTAAAATATAATAATAATAATAATCCTCGTTTGGACCGCCGTTATTGTTTACCTGCTGGTTTACCCGATATTTGTGTGCGTATGTGTGTTTGTATCTGTCAACTATTTGGTCTAGCTGGGCAAATATGAACGTTGTCAGTACCATTGGCTAACTGAGCAGCGCTCGACTTGTCTCGTATATCCCGAAGGTATATCTATTCGGACCCTACTGAACGACGACTATGATTTAGTGTAAGCTGACACATATTCTGTGCGTGGTCGAGGCGTTGGTTAAGATTAGTCGCATGCGTCTCGAAGGAACGGCTGCACATTTGCGGAGGATAGAATGAATCGATTACGGGAATAAGTATCTTTCGCGCTTCGACAGGGATGACTGGCTGACACAACATTCGAATTTTATCTGTGAGCCTAAACTAGCCATAGTCAGCGACTATTGCAATGCAAACATATATATTTTCAATATGTTGCAATTTTGGAGTTATATTATTATCGTTAACTACAATAGCGGTTACATTTACTATATTGCTTCCCACTTCATACTAACTTCGTCTGCTTGCGCGTGGGATTACCAGGGAACGGTGGGTACAGGTTTTCAGGCCGAATCCAGATGTCGCCCTCGAGTGAGCCGATGGCATTGCCGCTCTGTACAGCATGCACGGCCAGAGAAAGACTCTGAACGAGGAAGTACTCTGCGCGCCATGACAGTTGTTACACTAGCGGCAATAGCGGCACAACGGTGGTACTCATTGCACTGCCCGTAACAACGACACGACTTACTAATCGATAGATGAGCGTTTACTGACCGCTTATGTTAATCACGTTTTAACTGACGATCCCACTGGCGGTCGCGTAGAAGGGATTTCTTCTCCAAAATGCTCAATAAAATTCCGAGTCATTACGCACTCATGAACAAGCTTCAGAGTACCGAATGTTTTGTTCTACTAAATCAAGGTTTGCCTTCGATTCGATGTCACTCGGTTTTCGTTAACATTCGCTAATGTCACGAAGCACAGAACGAACACACGTCCTGTTCTTGTCCAACGGGTACCATTTCACAATCAGGCCTTCCTTGATAGATTGATAGCTATGCACCGGCCTGGAAAATGCCTCTACCCGTCGTTGTGTAGTACTTGCTGTTATCGGCGAGGCCGTACTAGATATCATGGTGGGGGATAATGAACCTCCATCCTACCTTCACATGGAAGTAGAAATTCCGAAATCCTACAAATAGAAGACCTCTTAGGCTAAGGAGGAGGATGTAGCAACCAAATCCGCTTAAGTGAGCTCGTTCCCCTCCTTGTCATAACAACGGGGATAATAACACGGCAAACACGAAACAGACGAAAATACCTACGGCTGCGCTGCGTCCAGGGACAGATTGTCAGTTTTCCTTTCTCGTCGGACCCTGTTACTGAAGCTTTGGGCGGCGGACGCGGCCTTGGATTCGTAGTGTCGACACCGTCCCGGCAGGCGGAATATGGGTACAGCAACGTCTGCAGGCGAACTGTCAGGTATCACTGCGAACGCTCTCTCCTCAACTTCGACGTCAATCCCTTGTTACATACGGCCCAAGGTCGGGCAGGAGGAAAAAAAGACAATTTTTTAAGACAATAGCAAAAACTAGACGATGGGTAACCAACTGTGTAAATGTGTCCTTTGGCAGGGTAAGCCAAGGGCGAATCCTTTGTCAAGCCAGGCACAAATCTCTCTATTGAGTCCTCAGCACTGCATGCTCCTGTACGAACTGAAATTCGGCCCGGACGAATGTAACATATGTAATTTTTTCAATTTCAAATCCAAAAACGCCGTCATTAACAAAGGGGAGGTATACATTTGGTTTACAGAAAGCTTCTAGCGCATAGTATAAGCATTCGGGTGGCTCAAAAAGAAAGCATATCGTTGATTCTTTCGGTTCTGGCGACTGGTACTGATGACACAGTGTGTCGACTCCGCAGATTATTTTGCCTAACGTTAAAATCTTTATACTACGAGTTTGATGATAGCAGTCTTCTGTGAAATCGCATATCTGTATTTTTGTCTAAGTTCACAATAGAAGGTAAGCTGAAAGTCGAGCGGTCGATGCCATATCTAAGCGAGACGCTTGTTAAGAGCTTTGATTGAACTCGCTCCATAGCGTCTAAATATTTTTTAAGATATGGTCGCCAGACTTCATAGCAGTATGTAAATTCGGGTATAACTAGGCTCTTATAGAGCTTAATCCTAAATATGTCGCGAAAGTACTATATTTTTGAAAGCGAACTCTTTAAAATCTTGAAGACCTCTCGTACCATGACGTAATGGTCCTTGCTAGTGTATCCTTATAGGAGCAACTGACAAACATCGCAAATACTAGCAACGCAAACATGCTTTTATATAGGGTTTATTTATACAGGGTTCGAGTGAATGCTTTGTCTGTCACTGCTCCACCCGCTTGCTCAATGCTCTAATGTTTCCGCCATTTTGTCTCCCTTGACTAACAAAGTGACTTTATGGGTGGCATATAACATGTACACGATACTAAGTGAGCAACGAGCACGTTGTGACAATTGTCCAATGGGAAAACAACCTTGAACAGGGTGAGAAATGGAAAGGGCCGGAACTTCCGATAGAAATTGTGCCCAAAAGTACAGTGAACTCTCCGGACTGGCTATCAGCCTTAAATATTTAACGTTCACGGTCCCGCTTTCGGCATAAGGCTTCATAAAAATGGGGCCCGTTTTATATGCAAATGTGCAACAGTGGCGATCGAACCCGTGAGTATACCTACGTGTCTCCTCCGATTGCAAGGTACGCGTGTACACGAATGGACCACGAAATTGACCCTGGTTTCCTAAAGCTACGAACAGTAATAGATAGGAGGGGGGGGGGGGCGGATCCCATCATTGGAGGCGCCGATAGACGTGCCACTCCGGTAGATATTATAGTATTCATAAGCAACGCAACCGTTGCAAAATGCAAAGAGATTACCTTGCGAAAGGTAGTTAGGTAGTTGCGTAATGGGCCCGATATATATTCTCTGATTAGGTACAGGATGTTCACAAATCGCGCAATAAAGTTACGCAATCATGATAAGTGCTCAAAACAAAACACTTCCGTGTCGTTCCATTATTGCAACACGTTGAAAAGCGACTTGAACGGTTTAAGCGCATCTATATAGTAGTGAAGTTATAGGTTTTTAGTTGCGTTCCAAAAGTTAAAAAAAAACCCTCCATAAATACACCATATATCTTTATAGTGGGTGTGAACCCTCCTAGGAATGGAATGGGCAACCCTCTAAAAGGTTACGCAACTTTCTGAGAGCGCTCTCGGAAAGTCGCTCCACCATGTGAAGTTGCGTGAATTTTTCAGAAGTGTTTAAAAAAAAAATCAACTCTGCTGCCGGGTTGCATGACTTTTCCGAACGTGCTAGAGTTGTGTGACCCTCCGAGCACCCAGTACACGCACGCAAAATAGGCGTAGCCACCTTCACCTGGCCATCCATTCACTCAACAGTTTTGTACGAAATTTCAACCCTTTCTACGGTGTACAACATTATGTTGTGGAAAGTACATGGTCGGTGCGTTGATATTTTAACCTCTCAATTACTCTCAAACTATTTTTATCTCATATATATGTATATGTATATATATCTATATATATCATATGTGAAGGAGAAAGCCCCTGCAAGTGTTCACCTGTGCAGCAGCAGCAGAGGCAAGCTGTATCGCGACGTGCAAAGGTCATCCACAACTGCCTCAGAAGTCCAGACGCTTGCAGAGGATTGCCTCCGCAGTTGAAACCGCTGCTCACAATGGGGTCACGTAGCCAGCGAGGTACCTTCGTCACTATTGCCACCGTTCGTTGGTCGGTGGGAAAAGCCACGGTGTGAAATACTTCCCAACTTGACCGGAACTCCGTGCGCCACTCCGATTGCTAGTGGTCAATGATAAATGGTCTCTCCTTTGTTGAAAGAGGTGCAAACTTATGCTTCCTGTACGTTGAAGAAATGTGGGATGGCACAGTCGCTCTTGGCTACGGTGGTGCCGTAACGCATCGCCACCTCTCGGAGCATGTGCCCGAAGTCTTACAGTTCACTCAGACAGAATTTTGTTTACATAAGAACGTTGCTTTCTGGACATGACGGCAGTCGGTAGCGTTCCATTCATTGCAGATGGCTGACACTGGTGCCTCGCATATAAAGTTGCTTCTATAAAAAGAAATATATTGGATGCATTTTTCGTGAGTACTTTGTTGCCGAGTGAGATGTCTTTTTGAGAGGTTGTTACTCATGTCGACTTTAGGTGAATTGGACCCCAACAACCGGTTCAATACCATCGGCTAAAAGTGGACCGTACCGAATCGTACAACGTACTCATGCCCGCCTTTGCCATGGTGTCTACAAGGCGGGTGAGACAATGCCCTCCATTTAGCATAGATTTCATTCGAACCCAAGGACTGGACTTGCTTGGGAACGGGATGCTCTACCTCGCAGCACATTAGAAGCTTAGGACAAAAGCTGGATAAAAGTGAACGAAGTAGACGCAGCAGCCACTGACGAGTCGGTACATCTCGTTTAACTACGAGAGACCTTCGCGACTTCTGCGGAAACCAGAAAATACATTTCGTTCTAGAACTCGATGAAGAGAATTTGAAGTACGAAGCGGCTCGATGTTCAGCCCCCGAAGCGAGAAGTCAAATCTAAACAAACCGAAAAATGCTTCCGTCAAAGGCTTTTATTTTTGCTATCACCATCTGTATCATGAATGGACGATTGGAAGGGCCTGATGGAGTATGCGTCTTTGCTGCAGACGCCTTTGCTATCACTCAACTTGCTGATAGATTTGTTAATATATTCTCTATTTCGATAGTTAAAATTGGTGTTTGTCTGAGGTCGACACTTGAACCGAGTTTTCATAGAGGCAACAAGCAAAGTGCTGGTTGTACGCTTATCGGCGTATCCACTTGAGTCGATCCCGCCGGCGAGCAGAATATAAAATTCGAGATTTTGTTTTGCCTATACTCCTCGCGCTTTAGCAGTTGGACATTTAACTTGAAACTTGTAGCAAAGAATGCGATGTACGCCAATCCATTCAGCAGAGCGCGATCTGAGGGCGATGACATTCACTGCAGAAAAGTGGCTGACCTCGAGGAAGGACACAGTTTTCTTCCCTTTTGAGAAAAACGCCCAGATAAATACCAGGTTCATATTGACGTTTTTCGTTGCCGTCAGGAAAGTCAAGGGAGCGCACGTCGTTACACCGAGACTAGGGTCGTTCGAATCAAGAGGGTACGTATCGAGTTTTTGCTACAGGTAACGGGTATATTGTAAAGCGCAAGAGGTGGTCAAGCCATAGAGAATATACGATTATCGGCTTAGAACTTCAAAATGGGACGTCCTTTGCGAAGACCGGCGTTAAGGGCATAGTAAGTCTACGCGACTGAATAGATCTCCTCTAAAAAAGCCAGGCTACGTTTACGCCGTAACGAGTCTGCTCCAGCAATTGAAAGCAACAGGCGACCCGAGCCGTGTAGCGTGTACGTCGTACGGGTCAGCTCGAACGGGAGCTATTCTTAGTTGCGGTAAAGACAAACTCATTCGAGTCGTCATCGTGACGAAGATGTGCTTCATGCAATCATCTCGCAAACTTATTCCCTGACTAGATAGTGTGTTCATTGTTAGTAAATGAATTACAACGTTAGTGAGGCGAAACCTGCCTCCGCGTAGGCAAATATCGATTAACTGCACTTTTGCGAGTGGCCAGCTGCCGACCGTTAGGCTTCCTTTATACAAATATACACCTACATGTGCGCGGGTGACCTTTGCTGATAAGCATGGTCGGAAATACCTACCAATGCAATGCAGTTAGGTCAGCGACCAGCAATTCTGCCTTGCTCTCTAAGGTACTAGTTACCGTTGATTGAGCGGTGGCCAATCAATTTGGCACGCGTACACACGAGCAAGTAGATATTTGTCAAAAGATAAGTATCGGCAAAGCGTTTAACATCAAGATAGCGAAACACGTATCTAACTTTTCAGCAGAGACCCATAATTGGTTATAATCATCAGAGACACGCTATACAATTCACAACAATCAGACAATATACAAGCAAATGTGCAACCCTTCAGCAGGTGCATACCTACATATATAAACGCCCATGTATATTAAGCGAATATAAATACCATTTTAATAAGATTGACCTCTTTCTCTTGTAGATTTTCATTAAATACAGATATTGTCGTACTTGCAAAGTGTTGGCGAAATCCGCTTATTCCTGTTTTTCCACGATCGAGGCCTTTCGGCGCCTGACCTTCCCCAACTCCCCCGTCACATCATGTTATGCTCGCCAGCTCCTCACGCACATTAGTTACCAGCTAGTTACCGATCACCTGTCTGCCTGGTTGTCAGCCCAATCCGAGCCTAACTCTTCCAGGAGATCCGATGTATCCTTACATCTGTTTTGTCTTGAACGGAAAACAGATCTCTGTTAACTTTTGCCCCTGCGGATACTGCAGCTCCAACAACAACTGCAACTACAACTAGTGCTCTTTGACGTCGCGGATACCTACTTCTCGCGCCACTGCCCGGTAACGTATGCTCGCGTCCGCCTCATTTGTATCCAATGCGAACATACCCGCCCTTCGTCGCTGCAGAGCCTTCCATGCTCGAACAGAATGATGGGGAGATGTGTATAGCCCCGACCGTTAAAGCGCAGCTAGCCCCCAAGGCGCCGAAGGTACCCCACCCATCTAACCCCTACAAGCTGCCGATCAAGGATTGCATGTAGTTCGGTCCGTTCGGGCAAAACTTTTTGCTCCTTCCACTCTCTCTCTCTCTCTCTCTCTCTCTCTCTCCATCTCTCTTTATTTCTCTCGCGACTCACACAAACATATACATTTCCATGGACACACACACAAGCACGCACACAGTGTGTTCATCCGTTGTTCTTCCTCCCCGCAGGGTCGCCTGTGTTCAGCAGTCGTCTCTTCGGTGTCCGTTGCAGCCGTCCTGTCGCCGTGAATCGTAAGACGTTGTCGTCCACTTCCAGTAGTTTCCACTCGGTTTGTTCAAGAGAGCAGTTTATCTTTCGTGTCGCTGCTGCTGCTGCTGCTGTTTCAGCGTTTCACCTTCGTAGAGTTCGTTTAACCTCGACAAAAGTCAGGAGGAGAGGAAGGTCGGCAATACGTGGACGAGTGGACCCGGGCCACCTATATTCATTGTTGTTCGTGTTTGTTCGATGGAGCGGGCTTCGGCCTTCGAAGACGAAGAGGATTACGGTCAACGGAGCCTTTAAAACACAGCTGCGTCGTTCGTGGCGCGCGTTTGTTTGTTAGTGCAAGCGTGCGCATGTCGGGCTGTCAATGTGTGTGTTTGCGTGTATCCGTGCGTCAAACGTGTACGTCAAGCGAGTTCTACTTTTGTCGCTGTTTCAGCACTTAGCTAGAGGATAGA
Organism: Stratiolaelaps scimitus; assembly: GCA_019614645.1. Lineage (NCBI taxonomy): Eukaryota > Metazoa > Arthropoda > Arachnida > Mesostigmata > Laelapidae > Stratiolaelaps > Stratiolaelaps scimitus. The sequence goes on along the minus strand of JABWDB010000014.1, from coordinate 4,383,231 downwards.
TTTACATCAGGGACCCACAGCGAGGAAGACTGCCAGTGCGGCCGGCTGTGCGTCGTTAATGCAGGTGGTTGGTTTCAACAGAACCACACTCACGCTAGCTAATGGCGAAGTTTGAGCTGGAATGGAGGACTTGGTCAATAACGCGCGGACGCACAAACACACCGGTCAGGCGATTATTATTCAAGAAAATCATACTTCTCCTCGATCGGAATCTGCTAAATCGGACAGTTTGATGATCACCGCCATCGGTCAGACCATAGTCAAACAGGACGCTTAGAATCAAAATGCACTACATTATGCAACTCGAAATGACTTAAAATTTCAAAATATTAAGTTTTGTTTTCTTCAAAATGTTCTTGGAAAATATCATTTTTTTATTTTTCTTCAAAATGTTCTTGAAAAAAAAGAATTTTTTTCGTCAAATCTTTTTTGCAAAATACTACGTTTTTTCTTCAAAATTTTTTGCAAGTTTTTTTTCTTCAATGCTGGCTGAACGGCTCGCTGCTATTGGAAATTCGCCATTGAAATCAAGGGGTTCCGGGGAGAAAAACTCCGCTCACGAGTGTTGAGTTTCACAGTGGCACGTCAAGGACAGGTGTAACTTACATTACGACGTAGCTACTTCAAAATCTCTCTCCTCTTCCATCCACTGCCAGACCGCTTAATCACAGCCCTACGATGGTAGGAGGATAAGCTAGCAGTGATGTACAACATGGGTGCCGCACGATATGACCGAACTCTGAGGATATATAATATGTCATTACATTACATCGTTGTGTAAACCTCTGCCAAGGAAAAAGACACTGCATCAAGATATGACAGCCAGGGAACCAAGCAGGCTTTTTAGAGATTCAGTTGCCATATAGGCACACACACATACACATATATATATGATATATATGGTACAACCATATCGAAGAATGTATGAGATGACAATCGTTTACTGTTGTAGAATTTTGTCGATAGTTCGAGAAAAGAGTTGCTGTTTACAGCTAGTTGTCAAATATAAAAATGACCATTCGACAACGAACGAAAGCGAGAGAGAACCGCTCTGCGGTGGTACTTCGACTGGGCGTCGTTGCCGAGAGCCCGAGATGGACCGTCTTGTTGGAACAGCCGGTTTTCAACATCTGGATTATGTCGTTATCTGCTCGGTAAGCGCATCAGGACTTGTGGCTGTAGCAGCGAGGGCTCTCGTCAATATTACAAGTGGCTGTATAAGCAACTGTGAACAACCTCTGACCACAGCGTAAGCAAGATGATCAAGGCAACGTCTGAAGCTCGAAACGAGCGTTTGGTTTTCTTTTACAATAAGGAGATTGACGCTGGATATCTATATATATATATAGTGAAATTTTAGCGCTATTGTATTACGCCGTGTCTAATATTACATAAACGCACACTTTCGTGCTGAACGCAACAGCAGCAGCAGCAAGATCCAGATCACATATTGGTTTGGTTGTTATTTGTATAGGTTTGTTAAGCGTCAAAATAGTGTTGAAGGGAATTATATAACCGACTTTCAGCAACGGACCATTGTTTGTAAGCTGGGAATTTGCAAGCATTATGGATCCCCCTGGATTGCAGTTCTGGAAGCATCTACATCTGGCCTTTCAGTATCTCGTCTCGATGGGAATCATTCCTAATAGAGACAAATCAGGAGTCCGTAGGGACTCCGTAGTCGAAATACGCTTTGATAGAAACAAACTCGTTGGATCGACGCCTTAATCATATTAAAAAAAGAATAGCATCTATTACATGCATATCGATACGTACACACGAAACTTAATATTGATGATATTTCTAGTAAAATGGCACATTTGGTTACCTCACAAAAGTATAGTTCAAAGCCAAAGAAAATTAATAACGTCAATATATTTTTTCTATATGGAAAAAGTCTATTTTGTCTCTTTCTCTATTTTAATGAAAGATTGACCACCCCTACGCTTCGTGCATGAGTACATATCGATTAGTGCTAAGGAACTTCGCGCACGGTGACATCACTTGAATGTAAAAATTGGCAATCATTTGAGGGTATTGACCCGCAATGTCGACCTTGCACCGGTGTGGAAAGCTTCGACGAATCAGTGATTTAATTTCACGGTTGGTCTTCCAATTTCGAGTCTTTTTCGGGTCAATTTTCGCATATCACTTCCAAGCTTCCTGTGAAATGGGGTAAGGCATCTCTTCTGTTCATAACCTTAACCGGTATCGAATGATCCCTTGCAGATCGTTTGCATAGTGAGTGATTAAGCCACAACCATTGGTTTGTAGCAACTCTGTCTTTCGGCGCACCATTCGTCTGCGCTCCATTTGCTGATATTTCAATCCAAATATACCCGCGTACAATATATACACACACACACATACGGATCAAGCCAGTGAAATAATTCAGCACGATTCCCCCGTTCAGCAGAACTATAAACCAGTTTCACTGGTGGACTATTTTGCATAGATTACTGCGTGCTGCGTGCAATGTCCGTTGGGGATGGGTGACGATCCGGCATCAACGAAAAGACTAGATGGCGGGCCAGCATATTCCCAGTGGCGGCCCGCTGCGAAGCGGTTTTTTGTTGCCGATTAGCGACCAACCTCGCGCTCTTATCAGCCCAGCCGGGTGTAGTTGCACAGGACGGCTGGAGCATGCGTACGAATGGGTCCATCTGTATGACATCCACCCACGAACGTCTTCGGTTGCACGCGTTGTTTTGCCGTTTTTTACATCGCGAGAGAAAGGGAGCGAGAGAGAGAGAGAGTGTGGTAAAGAAGAGATAGTCTCGAAAGCGGAAAACCACGTGCACCACCTCACCGCCTGTGACGGACAGACATCGAGTGGTGTCCAGCGATTGTGCCCGTGCTGTTGAAACATGGACAGCGCTCGGTCGACAAGACGGGGCTAGAAGACAAGTCAGTAACAGGACGAACAGCGTTCGAATACATCTCCGAGATGACGTCCCATCGTGAGCGGGTGCCGAGCGATATAAGTGTGCCGATTATCTGACGATATACTGGTTGGTGGCACTCGGATAATGTCTCGATATATCTGTACGTGTGTTATCTCTGATAGATATTATTAGTGGTATGAACTAGGATGAATGTGTACGAATGTAGATCTCAACCGATCCTAATGTCCCGTCGATCGGCGATCTTGCGCGAGCATCTGGACGCGGCGACGCCAGACAGCGATTTCCAATATCCGATTTTCCTTTGGGTCCACCGGACCCGTCACCGCCTCCGCCGCCGCCACTACCACCACCGCCATGACCAACATCACCACCGGTTCGCTACTGCGAACAGACTAGCCTAGAAATGATAATCGTCAACGATTTCGAAGCAGAAATGCTCGCAGAGAGAATTGGGAGCAACTTGTACGATAGGGTAGATCATGGCAAAAAAGATCACGGCCAGCGTCAGAATGCCAGCGCCGAATCGGACCACGCTTTCACCAAAGATACGTCCGCCCTGATCCTGTTGTGATGACCCCGGGGGGGGGTCTCCCGACAGTACGCCAGGCTGATAGCGCGATGCAAAGTATCAATCGTAAAGTAGCACTTCGAAAGTTGGCGTACAAATACGTTTTCCCCTGGGGGAACGGGCCAAATGGAGGCGATGTGCCACAGAAACGCCAAGCACAGCCGGCGTGTCTAGGTTCTCATCGTGCCCGCGCAGCTCACATCCCCTGAGGTGTTTTCAGTAGGTGCCTTTTTTTAGGTGTTTGGTATGTGCGAAAAAAATTAATTAGCACACGTCGGCTGTATACTATAATATAATTGAGGAGAGGTTCGTACGATTGCTTGTTTCGGCCGGCTCAGTCGAATGCAAGGTATCGGACACGCTGGTAACAGTACACAGTAGATATATCGAGCGTAGGTTTGACGAGCTGATGACGGGACGTCACCGAAACACGCGGCAGAGTCAATACACACACGGTATTGGGGCCATTCAAACACTGCTGTGCCACTTACGTTCAGAAAGTTGCGTAACTCTATCGCGCTCAGACAGGCAGAAAAGACAAAGCTTATCCGTTTTTCGAGGGTAGCCTTGCGCGCGTTCGTTCGTCCATTTTCTGTAAGTGGCTATTATATTTCGATACTGACATACAATACGATAATGGCTTAAAGTAACCACGGAAGAGAGAAATACGGAAAACTGTATTTCGGTAGACGTCAAAGTTTAGTTTGAATCGTCAATCGCTAGCTCGTGTATGAGATCTTACGTGAAGTCTACTACCGTCCTTGAACGAAACGATTGTGAACTTTTTACCGTTGTTTACCAACTTCAGAAATATATGCTACTATCTAAATTCGTACTGACAGACAAAGATATGAGAAGTAATTGCAAGCAAGGCTATGGATTAAAGCGCCACATAGTTTAGTTGGTCGCCCGCTCGATTTACGTGTGTTACGTACTGAGCACCCTGTAGTTCATCACCTTGAGTAAATCAAAGAGTGAAGTCATCCCCTGCAGGAAACGTCACTCAGCAGGGCACACGCTTAGAGCGTTCGTGCCGCCAACCCAATCCTCGAATCACTCCAGAAGAGGGTAGAGAGAGAAAGAGAGAGATAGAGAGAGACTCAGTAAATCGACCATAAGCAATACATACAAGTGAATACAGATCGTTCTATACGCTATCGAAGTAATGTATAGAGCTCTTGTCAATCTATCATAGTTGTAGCCAGTTACTGTTGCCCCCGAGATCCATCTCGTTGCTTGTGTCTGTGTGTGTACCTTCATAGTAATTTACAGCGTCATCGGTCGCCGGTTCTACACCCTGTTATCCCGTGGCTTTGTTGGCAAAGGCCGTTGCCACTCGATTGCAAACTATAGATGTGGAGGGCCCCATCTCATTCTTGAGCTCTCGTATGTATATATATATATATATATATGCCTCCACTAGAAATGGGTCACTGTATCAATGAGTGGCTTCCTCTAAGCGATAGCTGGCGTACGTTCTTTTCTGTTTTTGTCTCGATATATCATCACCTTTCACAGATACATGTTGTATGTATTGGCGCTATTCTTGTCCATGGTAGTTATCATGCATATACATTGAGTTATGTTCAGATCGACTAGAGCGCCTTCGATTCGCAGTTACTAAGTAATAGTATGTTTCAATGTGAATATCACGACATATATGCGTATGTGTGTGTGTGTGTGTATAGGGGTATCGAGGTTGTATCTAGCGACTCCATATATCTCGGAACGGCTTCGTTTAGCACTAATAATAATTTATTCGTTTAGCACTACCACCTTTGTAACTGTTATCGCGATATTAGGTCGACACACAAACTAACGAGTCAAGAAACCTCTCGATGATGACCAGTTTCAACCAGTGGCCAAAACATAAACAGATGCGAACCGAACCAAGAACGAACCATTGAGCGGTTGAGTGAATATGCTCGGGTATTGTTGGGGTGTTGCCGATTGAGGTCATTCGTCGCGTGCCTTTCGCCTTCAGGTTTCCTCTTCTGTCCGACAACAGCGTTGCATTGCGTTTCAACGAGAAGGCGGCCGGCAGAGCAGCCGCTGCGGCACAACACTGACACTCATTCCACTTACAGAGGCCACCCTCGACTGGATCCCCAGCCGGCAGTCGCATATCGTCGGTGCTGTTATGCACCAACAACACCGGCAGGCGTCGGCGGCGGCGATGTAGCCTCTGAACGTGTCAATAAGGAAGTATTTACTACGAGACAGAGCAGACAGACATGGCCATAACAGCCGCAGGCGAAACGAATGAACGCGGACGCCGTGCGTTCTCTCAATAGAAAAACGTGTTGTAGTCCAGCCCCCCCCCCCCCCCGCCTCGTCTCTCTGTTCAACCCGAACGGTGGTTGTCCTGCCTAACTCTCTCTCTCGCTTTCTCTTATTCTCTCGCTCTGTTGGCTCCTCTTGTTCGAAGAGACAAACCCTCCTTTCGTCCGAGTCCTCTTCTAGTGCCCCACCGCCTCTGCATGCCTCCCTCTGGATCTCAATGATTCTGAAAATGTGTGGTGACATCTTGCCTGGCCGCTTCGAACAATGGCAGGAGAAAGCGGAACACAAGTGTCAATTCGGCTGTGTAGGTCTGAGTGGCAGCGCCGAAGAAGAGAGCACTGGCCTAAGTGTGTTCGTAGCTGTGTTCACGGGGTCTCGGTTCTATAATGGTCTGTTTCACGTCAGGCGACTTACTGGAACGTCGTAGCTCAGACTGAGCGCATACCATCGCAGGGCCACGTTACTGTCGAATGTGGCGGTGTTGGGTATTGTTGCCAGTCACGAGTCGAGAAATTTCTCAGCTTTTGTATGTGAAAATAGAAATACGACGCCTCGAAAATGATCAATGAATGCCCCAGCGCAAATGGGCTCAAGGTGATAAATATATATCTATGTCTATATATATATATATATATATATATATAACCTGGCGAAAAGTTCGTTGTACGCGTTTGTTATTATGATTATTTTTTGCTTTGTTTCTTCCGCCGAATGATGCTTTCTTCAGGAATATATTACGGTAGAACATTTTCAGCAGCTTCTCTTATTAATCAGAGGTCATTGGTTGAAAATTAGAAGTAAATAAATCCATGATAAATCATGGGGGGTGAGATTTGTCGCCGAAAAAGTCAAAAGCCAAATCTCTGTGCTAACTGCCACAAGTGAAATATGCTACAAAGGTTGGCTGCGGCCCGGTATGTATTCCCGGCTGTACCACGTATAGTAGATCATTAGTTATCTTCTCAGGCCAATACATCACATTCGGTCATGCTATCAGCCGGCTGATTTCATACAAACTCTTCAGTACTCACCAAAGGACTCCCCGGATGCCTAAGTACCTAACCGTCTCCCCGTCTAGTCACAACGCCGTCATAGCTCCCATAAGGGGTGGTGCAATTACAAAGTACTGTTCGGTCACCCTTGGCCGTATATAGAAGACGCGCGTAAAATTAACAAGCAAGAACAACGTACAAGCCCGGAGTCTTCAAGGTGGAGTCTTCGAAAGTTTCAACGTCAACCTTACTGTTGTACTGTTTTATGAGTCGCCGTAGTCCATGAGTGACACGGTTAGCTGAGACGAGCATTATTCTGAGCGGTACCCTTCCGAAGGTTCTGCAACTCGTACTTCTGCACTGCGAGGGCCTAAGGGGTGAGTACTTGAAAACAACACTGCCCTTTAAAAGAGCAGCCATTTTGTCGAAGCTCATACCACAGCTCGGCTTTCGGTTTCCAGGGGGCAGCACTTAGTTCGTGCCGCAGTCAACCGGTGGCCGCCGTAACGACCAACACTTCGTGCACTTTTGGGAGGTGAACGTATTTTGTGATGTAGAAATGGTGGCAGTCGATTTGTACTATAATCTTGACTTCATCCGTTTCGCATGCATCTACGCCACTAACGCCGAAAATGCTGCAGAGCGTAAACAGCGCATTGAAGCAGTCTGTGAGACCATGACTAAACTATGCGACTTTAACCTCCCTGACATTGACCGGTGCAATATAGTCCTCTTAGACTCGAACTCGATGGAGGCTAATTTTAGAAACTCTTGTGTTGAAAATGGTCTTTACCAACTGATAACAGAAGTAACCCGTCCACTTAAATGCGATCCTAACTCTCAAGCCGTTTTTACCCAAGGAAACATCTTAGATCATCTACTTACGACCGATCCTTTTATTACCGATGAACTGTCTACTCTGATCACCCCGATCCCCCCCGATCATAATGTGATAACCTTTACTGTAACGGTAAACGATGAAAGTGGCTATGTTGTTGGAGAGGAGATAATTAAAGCGGCCAGGCTAGGTTATACCGCATTCCGTGGAGAACGCTTTTTTCCGGCTGTGACTCTAGTGATAGTATGTTCAACACGTTTAACTACCAATTAATGGAAAAATTCGTACCTAAACAAAGAAATTGAATCAGATCGAAAAACATGAGTCTTAAAACCTATATCAATAAACTAAAGGCTCTGATGAAAACAGATACAAATCCTACAAAGGAAACCAAGTTACGAAAAGGAAGCACGAGGCCTCGCATCTCTGAGGAATCGAACCTTGACTTCAAAGAGTCTAATTCATTTTTTCGGGACGCAAATAAGCGTTTAAAAGAAAAAGCGGAGATAGGTGCTCTTATAAAAATAAATATAATTTTAACATATGACAAGGCCAAGGGTAACATTTTCAAGGATTTCATTTCAACCGTCTACGTAAAACAGCCTAGCATGGCTCCTACGGATCTTACCTATCATGCATACGAATCTACGTCTCTTTTCATAACAGAGGAAAAGATATTTAGCAAGACACAATTCCTCCTATTTTTTACAAGAAAGTTGGGAGAATCATATCCTAACCTCTATATCTTATTTGCTGCAGGTCCTATGAGGACGGCATTGTACCAGAGTATTTTAAATCATCTGCGGTAATCCCTGTCCGCAAGAAGGGGTCTAAGTCCGATGTTGATAACTATCGTCCAGACCCAGTCCTCTATAGCTTGTATTATATTTGAGAAATTGCTTGTAGATCGTCTGTTTAGTATTTTAACAACTCAGGGGTTACTTAATGAGGCACAACATGGTTTTACAAAGGGAAAATCCACCGCTACTCAGCTGGTTGATATGGTTCAAGATCGGACCATTTCCATAAACAACAAACAAATGTTCGACTGCATCGATTTCGATTTTTCTAAGGCGTTTGATGGAGTAAATCGCTCCTTACTTTTAACAAAAATCAAGAAACGCTCCTTTTGTTGGATATCTGACTACCTATGTAACCGGTAATTTTGCGTCCGTGTAAAAAACAGCATTAGAACTTACGGTATTTGCCCCCGCTGGGGTGCCTCAAGGTAGCTGCTTCGGACCCATAATATTTCGTATTTACATCTTAGACATAAAAAAACACTATACCGCAGTCTATAACCTATAAACTTTACGCGAATGATCTCAAGATTTACGGCCCGTCGAAAACCGAAGCCGAAAAACGTGATCTACAGAAAGCCGTTGATGAGATCTCAAGTTGGTGCTCTTCCAACGACATGATAATATCCGTACCTAAATCTGTTACATTATGTATATTAGACTCTCACTTATTTACACTTGACGACCAGCCTATACCAATGGTGGAGTGTATGAAGGACCTGGGCGTCATGGTCTCACCGGACTTGAATTTTAACCTACGCACTACACAAGTCATTCAGTCTGCAACGTTAGTTTGTAACATACTTTTTCGCTGTTTTATTGTGAAAAAGCAGGAATTGCATATGCACCTCTATAGGAGCTTTGTTATACCCAAATTTACATACTGCTATAAAGCTTGGCGACCATATCTTAAAAAACATATAGACGCTATGGAGCGAGTTCAATCAAAGTTCTTAACACGAGTCTCGCTTAGATGTGGAATCGATTGCTCGACCCTTGGCTTCCCCCCATATAAATATTTTAATGTCAGACAAACTAATCTGCGGAGTGGACAAACTGTGTCATCAGTACAGATCGCCAGAACCGAAAGAATCAACAATATGTTTTCTTTTCGAGCCAAACGAATGCTCAGAGACACGAATGCATATACTATGCACTAACAGTTTTTTGTAAAACTAATTTATACCTCCCCTTTGTTACAAAAGGTATTTTGGATTGAAAAAAAATTGAATTGTGATGGACTAGCCCGTTGGCCGGAAGCTGAAGAGCTATCGATCAGCAGTTTAGCTATCCATGCTGGGCTGTAACATTAATTGGACATTATTGATTATATCTTAAATGCATTATGCCGTCATTGTATGATCTCTCTCTCTCACTCACTCCCTTGCAAACCTATATTGCAATGGCAGTGTCATGTGGGATTGGTTATGCTTAAAACTGATGCGTACAGAACACGCATCTGTACTACTGTAAAAGAGAGTGAAAAAAACGAATCTCTCATTTACTATTATATAATAGTAAATGAGAGATTCGTTTGTTTCTCTCCCTTTTAGATGTATACTATGATATATATTATAATGTACTCCTATGGATAATTTATGGATATTTTTTGTCTATACGATTCCACCGTGTCAAAGACCAGGCGAAACGCTGGTCGTCTCAGTAGTGCGAGTACCTTATTTACAAGTGAGCTGTATACATCGTCTATTTCCTCCTAAGGATGTCGTAATGAGGGCTCTTTCTAAAGGCAACCCTTGCGCCTTCATGTTCAGGTACAAGTAGGCCCATGTCAAAGCGAGATTCCCCACCTCAGTTCGGCTATGGAAGATTCTCGTACAACGAAAACATAGGCTGACAGCTCCCGTTGCTGCTGTTGATCCGACCATTACTGCTAAAGAACTTGAGTGCGAGTCCAGGAGCCTCTTTGGAGTTGAGCAAGACTGCCGACTCACCCGGACAGACTCGGCTCACATAAGAGACCCTAATCACTAACGAGATCGTTTCACTAGTCTTAATAATAAACACAGTTTATTTCACAATAAAAGGGCATATATAAAAATTATGCCGATTCATATCGCTGTGGGCGGGCACCTTGCAGCTCGCTCATCAAGCAAACCGACTGTTGACTACCTCCTCAGTGTCTGATATTCGGACGGAAGTATAACATGGACACGTGTAAGTGCAAGACGAGCTAAGCTGGCAGCCTCATGATCTCGGAAACTTCCACGGAACGGTCCGGCCGTGGTATCCCTGCTTTTGCTGTGAAGAACTGCATCATTGATCGAGGACTGAAGAACATTCGGGCGGCGACCGAGGCATCTATGCCGCATTGCAACACGAATATACCTATTATATATTGTATTGGTGCAGTACTTCGTGGTACTGTGGGCAGTGCTGCTCGAAGGAAATATTGCTGATGAACACGTTCACCTGTGGTGCAAAACACAATCATTGTAATATAGATATTACGGTACCCACGATGGATAATTCTTGCTCTTCGTATTTTGCTGTGACTAAGGCATTATCCGGTTCGTTGACCTTCCCCCAGTAAGCGTATTCTGTTTAGAGCTTCGTCACGGCAAAAGTAGATTTGTAAAAATCCCTGATAGTACCAATGAATTAATGACTCTTTACACCTTTTATGACCATCAGTATATATATATATATATATAGTATATATATATATAGACTTCGGGTACATGATACACATCTGTCATTTTCAGTATGATATCTACAACTGGCCAGCATGACGCCTGCGTCTTGTCGTCGCTCGTCGCTCAATCGCTTTAAATGAACCGACTCGATGATGTCTCAAGAAATCTGGGTGTCTACGCTTTTCAGAGATCGAAACCAGCTGGCTGTCACGCCGCTGTACGAGTCAATCAACAGCATCCTGCTTGAGATCTATTGTCTGACGAACACTCAAGGTCACCAGTGTGCCCATCGTCTTTCCTCGATATCTGGTTTGATGTAGCATCGTACACGCCGGCACAACCTTCATATATAACCGCGTTGATAACATCCGTTCAACAAATTAGACAAATATTCGCTGCATTACATTCAATTAATAGATTGTTATTCAGTTATTACATTAAATACACTATATATATATATATATATATATTGTTAGCTTGGTGAAAATCCCACCTCCTTGCTACTTTATTTAGTTCAGTTCAACAGCTCGTGAAGGCATCCGACTCGTCATTATTCTCTAGACCATCATTTACTACGATTGAAAGATTCACTTCTCAAAGTAATCATTGTGGTGCTATCATTGCTGTTAGACGATATCCTGTATGACATCCGTCCGTGCGAGGGCTTCGACAGTGTATAAGTCTCTAACTGTAGAAACAAAGTCGGACGCCGCAGGTCGAGTCGCGCAACGTGGTGACATACCTGAGAACTTAATTTAATTCAACCTTACCTTTATATGCTGTAAAGATTTCTGATATGACTCGTTACCTGCCAAATCAAAGATGCTTATCGGTCATACGCTCGCGAAGGTAGCCCCGACTAGGAAATACCCTCATAAATGAAAATTGTCTTCCTCAGTGATTCAGAGAATATCGTTGAAAGTTGAAGGAATTCCTTCGAGCCGAAGTAGATAGAAACTCTTATGTGTGTCGTTTTTATGTTCAGCATGAAGCCCCTTCATATTCACGTGGTCACCTCGATCGTCCTCCTTTAGAAGGCGGGGAACTAACGCCCCCGAACGACCCTCAGCACCAAGACCCAAATAGAAGTTCATTGAATACCCGCTCGCCTTAACGAAATCCAAAACGCCATTCAGTTCTTTGCGAAGCTACATCTTGTATAGCTATTAATAGAATATACAAGCTCTCACACACACACATACACACACACACATAGGCACATATATGTATAAATGTGTGCTTGCAAGTGTGAAGAGCACACACGAAAGCTGCATACGAAAGAATAAAAAGAATTTCTCTCCTCTCGCGTGGTGACCCATTGACGCGTTGAGTCAATGTCAGCTTGGCCGGCGTTTGATGGAGACCGTCGAGCTGTCGCTGTAGGACGGGGTGGCCGCTAGATCGGTTAGTCGGTTGCGTCGACCTTACGTTCCGGCAGAGTCACTGGCCAATGCGCCAAGTTTTGCCTTACCTGCTCTGCATGAAGCGCAGATAGATCGGATCGGACCACCGCCTGGAACTTCGGGTAACAGCCGCCGCGACAGAGGCGGCTGTGCCGGCAGCTGTCGACACCCGGCCTCATCAAGTTGGCCGACCGCGAACCAACAACAATACGAGCGAGCGATTCGTGCAGCCATTCAACGAAGAAAAATAAATGAAAACGTACCTCTCTCTCTCTCTCTCTCTCCCTCTCTGGCTCTCACATGAGAACGCGCTGTCCGCTTTAGCTCTATATATATATATATATATATAGCTTCTAAATATTCCCTTTATTTGAAAATCTGCATGATTGGTAGTAGTGCAAACTTATTGACTTCTTCAGAATTGAGCTACTGCGAAATGCGGTTTGTCGATGGCTGATAGATGACGTCTATCATTATACCGGTGGTGCCGTGTCAGTTTGCTGTTCGAGGTTCTCGGTGCCGTCGATGAAAGGGCGTTGTATTGCGAATGGCCCGCATCTGTTAGATGCAGACGAAGCAAAAGCGGCTGAGGTTCGGCCGTAACGGGGCAGTGACGACGAAAATGACTGGCTTTGATCTGGTTCGGCTCAGCATGATATAATAACTGATCAGCACGTGAAAAGTTACCATTTCACTGGCTAAAGTTGAGTATTGCTATCTTATAGGGGTCTTGACAGACTGTCAGTATGTTGGTTTGGCTTGCCAATGATAGAACACCACTGACGGGCGGGAGCCCCGTAGATCATAAGGCTGGACAGTTGCTCGAACACCTAGGCTAGTGGCTGTCTTCTATGACAATTTAATGAATTCGAGTGACAACAGTATATGACGAGCAAAATATGTCTTTGAATACGAAACTAGCGGGGAGCACGCAAATATTAGACATCGATGGTGTCCAGGTCGATTATCAACACTTTAATAGACAAAGATTAGTGGGACATGCAACTCTGCTGAGATCGAGACGTTCACCAACAAGCTTATCTTTGTGCGTTTTACGTATCCGATATTTAGTATAATCGTTTGTTTCATTTTGTCCGTAGAATTCACTAGAGCTTTTTTCGTCTATTGAGTTGACCCTGAACGACTTACCATGGCTGAAAGGCTCCGGTTCGATTGCTATGCGCCGTACTGGTTCAAGGACTTGGCATGGTTTACTAGTCATGGTTTACTGTCATGACAACCCTTGAACCGTATTGGGTCAAGGGCTGTCATAGTTTACTAGAATCTGGTGGAAATCTGCGTATGAGCATGCGCGAACGGCTGATTTCCACCAGAATGCAGGCCGATCGTCAACTCGAAAGTTGGCACAAATCGAGGAAATACTATGACGAAAGTGGCCACAAGAGCGAAGCCGCTGCTAATTTCTTTGTTGGAGCATGAAGCAATCAATAGGCTTCGACTGAAGGCTTCGATGTTCCTCTTCAACTCTACACAGACATCTTGCAGCAGAGAATGGTCAAACAATCGGAAAATCTAATAACATCTAGCAGCAAAAACAAAACAAGGGTTCGATGAAATATAGATGAACTCTGAGTCGCTATTCCGTTTTGACGGGTTGACGCGACGATGCCCATATAAATAGGCAGCTGGCTCAGTCGTGATTACAGACGTGCTCACTGTGATCGTGTCGCCGATGAGAAAAGTCACTGTCCAGCAAATATTGTGACCGTGTGTCGAGTGCAATTGTAGAGCTAATCGCTATTGACAACTCGCAAATTTGTCCAGCCACGTCCACTGTAGCAGGTGGTAGCTAGACGTAGATGATGGGAAAATTGCATCTTCATATATAGGTACATATAGAGTGACCATCTGGAAAGTGACGAAACAACAAAAACTCTTTTGCGAAGAGGGGAGAAACGTGTTACGCACGAACGGACACATCCTTTATATGTGGGCCGAGCAGTGTCGGACTCGACATAAAGTAACGGCGAGCTTTGTAGACTACCGGCGACTTACCGACTGAAACTTCAGGTTTTCAGCCGGCCAGAAAGCCTCAGCATAGAGCAGCCTCTCGTCATAGCTCGCAGCTCTTCTTTTTGATAGTACTATGGATAGATAGGAGTGATTAAATGGCTAATCAAATTACCGGATCAAATGGCCGGGGTCACCTGTCGGGTTCCCCTCCTCATCAGACAAGCCGTTCCCATCAGCCTGCGAATCCGACACAATTGCGGAATTGTCCTCAGCGTGACTTTCTGTATGGAGGGTGCCCATTGGGCCATACACGTCCTGTCTCTTCTCGTCTTTCTCCCTCGGCGGTTTCTGCGATGAAGAGCAATCTTCGTGGGAGAATTTGGGCCCTTGTCCTCTTTAGCAGTATCGGCCCCGATTTCCCAGCCGCTGGTCGTTTCTCAGATGAAATCGACGAAATCCTTCATGCTCATGCGTGACATGCTCGGGGGGTGGGTCTGTCGCCCGCTAGTCGCCGCTCCATTGCCAACGGTGCGAGACTTTGTTCAGAGCTAGAGTTCTTGCGGGCTTCAATGCAGGATAGCTGAGCAGCGAGTCGTTCTTTCACCTTCTGTGTAGCCAATGCAGCTCCCGGATTCGCGGACTACTGTGAACTCGTCCAGATGCTCTTGAAAGTCTCCATGCCCAGTTATAACTTGGGTTATGAAGAAGTCCATGTCACCTCCGGTCCATCTACTCCTTAACCTACGGAAACTTACGATGCAGCAAAATGCGCGAATACAACCATTCTGCGCCTTGTATTGGCTTGTCAAATTGAGCCTCGGAGTCCTCTTTTCGCATGTTATATATATATTATATATATAATGGAGCAATCTCTTGAAGTCAAACATGTAGTTACTATTGTACTACGCGAATCGACATTTCACCGCATCCATGTGACTAAAATAGGCCAGCCCAAGCCACAACTATATAAAAGCAAAAAAAGGTGGCACCTAAGCGAGAAAGCGAGTTCAGCACAGAGCGAAAGCTACATGTGACGCATTTGTTTCTATGAATCATGCTTGCCCAAACCTATGAGGTAGCTGACTCTTGCTTACAAAATAACGAAGTTTTGTCATCTTGGTCGCGAAAAGGACAACAACATATTGCCATTAAACAGTTTCGTAATTAAATTTGGTACCTAATAGCAGAAAAATGCAGTAATACGTTCACCCACCGAAGATTACTATGTTATAATCAATCATTACACAGTGATAACAACGTTAAGTCATGTTGATATATATATATATATATATATAATATATATTTATATTTTTTTTTCGAGCTGACCCTCAGCTGTTCCCCTATCTGACAGGCCAGCAGCATATATATATATATATATCTATATAACCGAGTACGGTATTATAACATAATATATAACAGAGCAATGTAATATGGATTATTAACTATTATTCTTATCAAGTATTTTTAGCATTGGACTGTGTTAGCGTCTTTTTTTGGTAAAGTAATTAATTCATATTTGAGAAACCCCTGTAACTGACTAGTTCCTTATTTGTCATATAGAGCTAACTATATTGTAGTAATTAGTAAGCTAGCGGTCATAGAGCCTTGGGTCAGCGCTTAGCTTGAAATGGCGGCTGTAGTTGGCCGTGATGATGACTTTTGACAATGGCGTGTCAGAAATACACCCTGCACCTTTCACACCACAAACTGAGCGAGGCAGCTGGCGTTCAAGTACAATGACTTGGGAATTTGCCCCTTGAGAATGCTAAGCTAAACAAAGACCCACTGCGCTCACTATATCGTAATTAAATAGGGAACCCTGGTTTGAAAGCAGTAACTTGCGTATTTTGTTTCTGATTTTCGCACGGAGACAATTAACAGCCCCTATCTAGGGTTCTACAAGGTGCTACATTAAAAAAAATATTATGTATATATATTTATTATATATATATATATATATATATATATATACACACGCTTGGGTGGATAATTGATATCACCCAGATTTTAAATTACTTGGATGTTGTTAGCACGCCGATTGGGATCCTGCAGTGGGCTACGTTGAGAAGGTTGCGTTGAAATAATGAGCCCCTAATATTATCCTGGTTATTTAAATTTCAAAGCATCTTTTATGTAAGCGAACTTTACTGGGATTCGTTCATGAAGCAAACAGAACATTCTCAGTCCACGAGTTGAACTGTCGATCTGGTTTGATTTTGCGAATGATCCTTATTTTTTCTTTAGGAGTGCGTAGATACCCTGTATGCGGTTGGTGGCAAGATAGGTTAATTGGCTTCGTTCACGGTCTCGCGCGGGTTGTGCGCGGGTAAATGAAATTCAATGTAAATAAATATGTGTACGACGACAAGCCGAATCACACGCTGTATGGGTGTGATACGAGCTTAATGTAGAGTTAACAGCATGATTCATACTAGAATCGCTGCGTATAATATAGTGACTCTGAAGTCATTAGTCTTTATTTTGCGGATAACGGTTATTTCTATATTTTCGCCTTTTGCTAGTTACCTATATGGTTTGCCACCACACTATCTATATACTTCATAAGCTGTGTGATGTTCGGAGTAATCACCCTGCACTTCCGCAAGACAAGACTTGATTCAGCCCGGATGAACTTGACTTCGATGGTTGTTCATGCTCTGATAGAGAGAGAGAGAGAGAATATAAAGTTGCTTCAACAGCCCATTACCGGTAGCTGTAATCCAGCGAATCTTATCTGGTGGGTCATTTCAACGGTCCACCAAAACTCGTTCGTCCAAAACCTCTGAAGCTCGGCAGAGCAAGCAACAATAAGATGATGTAGAGGACACACTAGTCGCCTCTCGCTATAGCGGATACGCCAGCATTTCTGGCTCAGCCCTTCCTCCCTGGGACCGTTACTCTGACGAAAAACGTACGCCAACCTAACACGCCACCATGACACTGACTGATACTCGCCACAGCAAACGAACCAGCAGTGCGTCTACTAGCATCTTTGAGTCCGTATCTTCTATCCAAGTGGAGGTATAACGCTTCTTTCATATAGAATTTGATGCTTTAGGCTAGAATCACTTGGGGAGGGGTCAAGCTTTGGTGGCTGTATGTCTGTTGGATGTAGGTGGACATTTTAAATGGTGTCATTTCCAATTGGTGTTCCATCGCAAGAGGAAACACAACATCGGCCGATCACAAACACGCCCAATTGTCAGTCGGAGTGGTTTCGTGTTTGATAATGCGGCAGTGCTTGGTGCTAGTCCGTATGTGCTGTTTAAAACTGTATAGGTTCACGATATCGTGCGCTCGTGTGAGCCTTGCAATCGGGGGAGGCACGTTGATGCCTATTCACGGGTTTGATCTCCAACGTTGCACATTTACATTTAAAGGGGTTGTCCATCTTATGAAGCAATGCCGAAAGCAGTTGAACCGTTAAATGTTTAAGGCTGGCTTTCAGCTAACATTTAACATCCACGGTACCTAAATGTTTAAGGCTGTAACGAGTCAACCTGCAAAAATTTACGTTTACCGTCACGATATCGAGAACAGGGCAACCTTCTTCGTTCATTAATTTTATATCTGCATTTACCTGAAGTGATTCATATTTTGCGTCACATAGCCTATTCAGGCTTGTCGCACAAATCGTCCCTCAGGAGTGCGCGTCGACAGCGGTTAAACAGACTGCCTTCGGATTCGTTATACCCGACGTTAATTGACCATTGTCTCCCTATTGGGTAGAACTTCCCGGTCAACTCAAGTGCGCCGACTATGACGATGCATAACGATTGACAAGTTAGAATCATGCGAAACTTGAAGGATAGCAGCTGGACTCTGGAAGTAGGTCGAAGTAGCCTTTTAGAGTGACGACGTTATCTAGGTCTTCGCTTCTACCACGATCAAGCTTTAGAAGTTGAAACTGTCTGGTCAAAGGCCAAGCTGTCTGCGGGATGATGTAAGGCTTACACCAGCGTTAGGAAGAGAACTCTGCGTGCTCCCAGAATAGCCCAAAGAAAATATTCTCTCTGATACGGAATGCTTTGCGAAATCCCTCGCAAAGAGCTCCAATGAGGTTTTACAATTCAAAAGACCCGAAAGATGATCACTTTGTCGTTACGAGATCCTCTTCGGCCATTAGCTACGCGATCCACTCCACAAAAAAAAATGGTCCCTTCCTCTCGTGTGGGGTCGGCTTGCAAACGGTGCGTTCGAAACTTCAAAAGTCCTCCCGACGTCAAACAAGGTCACATCCTTCACGTGCGCATAAACACCGAATATTCCTATCTGATGTGGCCGATCAGTGACTTACCGTATCCTCGACACATTGTAGACATAGACGTTAGCGTTATTTTTGACTTCAAACGATGTCCTATCGTTTCGCTGAGGTGCAGCGTTATCGATTCGATGAGAAACAGATCAACTCATTCCGAGTGAATGAACTAATTCCAAAGGAGAGAAATTCCACCCCGGGGCGAAATTGGTCAGTGACCGACAACAATGCCTAGCTGTTCCTGTCTGTCCACTTGTCGAGTTTTCGCTTACTTGTTCTGCTCATGGGGGGATTCTCGAAGGACAAGGAACTTCTCGTCGTTGAAATGCGAGCAATCTCGTCATAACACACTCACTTAACTATTCAACCACCGCTACATTCTCTCACGCGCACACGCGGACTCTTTCGTCGGGTGGCCCGGGGGCAAAAGCAGCGAGCGAGCAATGTACCTTGGAAGTAATTTTACCGAATCGAATTCAATTCTATCTCATTATGACCAGTTGGTATGAAGCAACCTACGGTAGCTTGGCCCGAGGGCGTGGGAAGCGGGCGTAGCTTCACAAACCCGGCCGGCGTTCTCAAAAATTAATCCATATGGGTGGATAGAACGAAAGAGGAGATGCTGGCTTTTAATATATTCATATATATATATATATATATATATATATATATATATATTACATTGAGGTGAGAGGCAACGAAGCCATTGTGAGGATAGTACACCATAAAAGAGAGCTTAAGCATTGTAAAATTGCAGCTCCTTCAATAAACCATTAAACCTTTACCTTTACCACCTCGTACGCGGGCGGTGCCGATCATGTATGCTATTGGAAGTCACTGCCGGCAAAAAGTCTGTAACCGATGCGTATATCGAGCGGACTTTCCGAGCCTAACACGGTCAGCCATTGTCTTGCAGTCGTGATTCAAAATTTAGTGGAGGCTCCACCGCAGAGTTCCTTGCTGCTTATTTCTTGATCGCTTTTCAGCTTGTGGGTGACACGTTAAGCTGCATTGACAAAAACATCGATTGTTGTTGACTGATGCTAGATTCAGTCTGGAACAGCATTTTTTCCAGCTAGGGAGCAGGAATAATAATTATGAACGACCGCCCTTATGTCAGAGGGCGTTGTCGATACTGTCGGGATTTACAAACGCCACTAAAAGCCTGGTGTCTCCCTGACCTCCACTTTGGGGCAGAGGGCCGCCCCCTAAGTCCGGAAATGCTTTTGTCACTACTTCGAGACCATTGTAGCGGAAGCGGCGTTAATGTTTCGCCTGACCATTGCAGGGACATTGTCAGGCGAGGCGCTAGCGCCCTCGACTTTCTCACCATAGGGAACTGCCGAGTCCCCCCCGGACCTTCCTATGTTCGTTGCTAACAACTCGGCTTGCTCCTTCTTGTGGTTGCTGATCAAATCTGGCCCGTCTCACTTTGGCCTACTTCTGTGTCTGGTTGTCGTTTGGCTTTCTATTTAACCCTGACGGGAGATTGAAGAATGGGCAAGAGCTGACCTGTATTATCAACCTTAACAAACCACTGTTATTTTAGTCGCAGAGGCTGACTGCCGCCATTCGACAACTGTAGTACATATGCGAGATACATTATATCCAAATGAGATATACATCGAATATTATGCTCTACGTATGGAAATATGTCAGTTTCCATGATCTCTTACCTTGTTGTATCATAAATGCTTAACAGGTGTCCTTCTTCTCAAAGCGTTTAGTAAGGGTCGTGTTACAAAATCAGATTGAGTGTCAACGTTGCAGGTTGAAATAGCAGACCACCTTGGTGTTATTTATAACTAATGACGGGCCCACATGGGGAGCAAATAGCATATTTACTGCCGCTGCCATAAATGCAGGATGAGCTTTAATTGGCAAATTGTCCGTTGGTACAGCTCTCTTGCAGATTGACATGAACGGTTTTCGTTCTAGATCTCGAAGTGCATGCTATGCTAAGTTGGACTGATTTGACAGCCATGTGCTGTGCGGGATACCGCATCAGAACAATGGATTACATTGCAAAATCCTTTCCCCGCCGCGACGCCGAAGGTTTATGACGATGAGGAATCGAACCAGGGCCACCCGCGATGTAGGCAAGCGATCAACGACCAGGCTAAAGCATTCTGCCGATGTCCTCAACAAACTTTCAAGTTACATAGCGTAATACGCCAACTGTATTTTACATTTCAAGGTCACTTTTATATTGGTTCGTGTGTGTGGGTTAAATTTAAGGCAAAGTCAACTTTTTATTTAATCAGGGGCCAAGGGTCGTCCATTTTGGTTAACTGTTTAATATGGTATATATATATATATATATATATATATATATATATATATATACAGGATGTTCTTTTTCCTTCTAAGCTCCTATTGTACCTATTGTGCAAACGGTTGCAGTTCATAAAGGAGTATTTGAATTGAATTTAACTCCTTCGAAAGGAGCTATCCCATGCTGTTTGAATCGCAGGATACCATGTAGTCCAGTGTAAGACCAGGGACATGGACGTGTTGGTGGATCCTGCAGCGAGCAGGAATGCCTCAACGACCACTCACTCATGAAGTGTCGCCTGCACCAAGGGCAAGGCCTCTGGTTCGTTCCACCATTCAGTACACTAACAAGCGTATCTCATCTTTGTAGCCAAGCCTTCTCTGAATTGCAGATAGGCAGAGGGTATAACAACAACGTACTGACTGACCTATGGGCTGATCCATCCGTTCTTCTACAACGAGCGTTGCCGCGACTACACGCAATGTCATCAATCTGGTAGTGGCAACCAAACAATGATACTCTCGGCAAAGAGAAAGTATTAAAGAGCATAGTGCAATATACGTATGTCCTATATACTGACGACTTGTGAAATGTAGTTCGTCAACTTGTTCAATACTCAAAATCTCTCCTAGAACACGAGTGACATTTATACATTCCTTAACTTATATATATATTACTGTTTTTCGAGCTGACCCTCAGCTGCTCCCCTAGCTGACAGGTGTCACCTCTTAACCTTTATATATATATATATATATATATATATATATGGATAGATAGAGAAGTGAACTTCAGCGTAATATAACATTCGAAAACAATATCGACATTGCGGATATCGCAGCGCGCTAAGCTCAAGATACGTTGTATATACAGTTAGTTACAGTATATAGAGTTAATTAGCATCTGTTGGGATCACGAATGTATCGAGGGTGCGAGTATACGCGGACAAAAAGTACATGCTTGAATAGCAGGAAGGGCATCGAAATAAATTCGAAAGCTCCTATATACCATATTATTGATAAAATATGCCGTATATATAAAGTAGGATACAGCGTATAGCCTATGCAACTGAGGGAGCTGTAAAGATGTTAAAGCCGGTTGATGTTTGTTAGCGACATACTCTTTGCATTAAAGGGGGTCCACCTTAGGAATCAATACCATATACAGTACCGTGGACGTTAAAAGTTTAAGGCGAGTGTGACTTAGCCCAGAAAATTTCCCAGGTTCACATTACGATAATCTAGTTAACCTCGTCAGCTTTGTCAACCAATCGACTAATAGATGTGTCAGGGTGCCCACTAGTTAAGCGTTGCGCCCTCACCCCCCAAAATCATCTGATCACCTGCCGTCTGGAATCATCTAATGATGATATAACTATTGTGCGTGTGTGTGTGTGTGTGACATTTATGCGTACTGCGCACGAACTATATATAACACGAGCCAATTCTTGCGAAATGAGTTCGTCAAGCGGTCACCAGACGAGACGGCCGAATATATCTTTTGGGCCCAACTCGCTTGTGTTCATGGATAAGCTGCCAAAAACAGACGTCGTCAGACGACGACTGGCCTCATCCAACAAATCCTAAGATTGTTTAGGAGTTAGTAATGCTCTCCAAACGGGGAAAAATGTTTTACAGACCATTTGTCCGTATGAAACGTCAGCCGATGTTTCCAAGTTTCCCAATCCCGCTTATCCTGCTTATGTAAAAACATGTTTGTTATTCTACGAAGCCAGTCGGAGCCGAAACCCAGGTAGAACAACCTGCTTCAGCACACATTTACATAATTGACATCCGAATGCAAGGCCATAACGGCCGGAACTTTCCCAGGTAAACAAATACGAAGCTACTCGGGAGGACATTAAACATTCGCAGGATTCGAGAACGATTAGGACAAATTGACAACCAACCAATGTACCTATGATCTCTTGATTGATGTTCATATTAGACGATCTGTTAATAATTATAAAATTGAGTGGCACACCATTTGTCTTTGAAATAATAGAAATTATTGACGCAGCCATCAAGACCAGCATCTAATGAAACAAGAGGCTAAGGCGAAGTATGTTCAACAAAAATAGAATCGACAGGCAGCATCTGTCAACTCGCGAACTGCACATCCATCCACAATATCTATTCACGTCGACTGTTAACTTGTTACCATAATAATGCCCCATTGTCGTATCAACGACAGTGCTCAGCTCGTTTCAGTCATTGAACCATTATGTCCCAATCAACGTTTATGGGTTCTGAAGGAAATAGACACATTAGCCCCTAAAGCGGCGCCGTTCCCTTTATTACGCTCTCCTTCTTGGACGCTCGTCACGTTGTTCCTCTCGTCACCAGGAGATTCCCCTGCCATCGCAGCGACGCTACGAAGCTGTCGCCGTTCGCTGCTCAAACGAACCCGAGACTGCAGTCTCGGAAAATCCAAAGTGCCGCTTCAGAAGATCACAGCTGATGCTGCTGCTGCTAGAAGAGAATCAAATGAGCGCACGGGGGAGTGCGGAGCACGCAGCGGCTTTCAAACGGCAAAGACGCACACTCACGCACAAATATCGACGACTACGAGGACAAGCGCACAGAATAGCTCGTTGTTCCCGCAAGATTTTTCTCGTAATGATTTCGCTCTGCGCACAGCTGATTCGGGCAGCGGCCGCGACGAATTGGTCGGCTCGCCCAATTGCCCCAAAGTTTTTCTGTCACTCCCCGGATCGGTTTCTGGCGACCGTTGATGCGTCAACGCAATATTCGAAAGTAGCGCCAGCCGTAGCAATGACCACCACGACGACGGCGATAACAACGACACCAACTGGGCAGAACAGAAAGTCGAAAACAAACGCGAAAGATCACTTTCTGGCGGCGATCGTTGTTCGTATGGCGAATATGGGATGTCTCGTCACTGCGAGCAATTCGTTGTCCGTGTCGGCTGGCTGGTCTTTTGACATGCGTCTATTTCTGTTTACGCACCCTCGGCGAAACTGTCTGATTGTAATTATGGTTGGGACACACGACTTACTTAACTAATGAATCAATGAGATATTTCTTCATGATCGAAGCGTGGACGGAGGCAGTATATAGCTCAACGGTAGCATGTGTGTATGTGAGAGACTGCAACAAGACTCGACGTAATGTGATGGTCACTGACGGATTGCTGCAATCACTGTTAACGCTCGCTGAATAGCAGACGTCCTTTGTGCAAGATACGATTTGCACATACAAGTATGGTGGCATATCGATGTTCTGGCTGATTAATCGCTGTGGTATAACAATGAATGACGCTTGGTATTAGCTTGACAGTAGGATCTTTTTTTATTAGACCGTTTCCATTCACTCATTTACTGATTTTGGGAAATCAACTAATAATAAAGCTGTATAGCCCGTTCTCTCTGGAGCTTTTTACCCTCTGATGGATCTATGTTCATCGGGTCAAGACAGATAGTCCCTGGTCGGTGTTAGCACTTATAAAAATAATTGAGAGAAGTGACGCCACATTTTCTTAATTCATGATAACAAACAAACTCAAAGCACCGCCATCGTCATTATAAAAGAGCTGTCGAAGACGCTCTTATGTCGAATTCATTGGAGATTGGGCCATCTCTTCATTTTTTTCTTATTCCCAGCCTACCCCCTCTTCGACACACCTCAGCACTTAACTTTTAGGTATAGACAGCAATGTTCGAAGAAATCCAAGGATTTAAAGCATGCGTTCGAAGAAATCCAAGGATTTAAAGCATAATCGCTACTGCAAATGAATTACGACGGGTTGATGAAGATAGCAATCTTTCTGGAAATTTATTGAGTCGCAAACCGTATCACTTTCTATAACATACCATTCATGATATAACTATGCGCCAAGAGTGGGTGAATCAGTCTGAGGGACACGACTGAGTCGATGATAGCTGCGATCAGAATCTTCTTAGGATCAACATGGCGGGGAACTCGGCAGGAGGGTTTTCCATTGGTCTTCGGAAGGGCCTCACTACATCGTCCGGGGGGGATACCAATGAGTGTTAACTATCTATAGCTACGAGATCGGAAATTGCTAACATGAGTTCCTTGGTAACCCCGTGTAAGCTCTGATTGGACCATTACAACGGGCAGAAACCATTCAGCACCTTCAAGGTTACTCTGCCTCAGATAAATTAGTTTGTCCGACGTTCTTAGCTACTGTGACGTACACGCCAAAGGCTTCAGTGCCTCACGCTGTCAGCCAAACTGCTGGCAGGCGATTCGGGGATCTCTGAATGTAGCAAACGTCTGCTGTGTCGAAATCGAAAATCGAAGTTCGTTCAAGTTGGGATTCGTTCGCACGCCACCCATGCCGCTGAGAAGCCTCTCGAGAACTTTTTCCCTTTCAGAAGTCGGGTGGTTGCGCCACCATCGACTACGATGATACGACCGTTAAGCAGGCTTCTCCTGAGCTAGTCAACCTCCGAAAGCATCAAGGAAGACTAATCTGTCATCACAACCCGAGAAGGAATTATGAATAGAATTTCCTCAGGTCGCCCGCCTTTCGAGGGTCGAGAGCAGAGTCGTTCACTTTTGTAGTGCCACTCTGTGCAAACCTCTGTGCAGCAGGCACGATGCCGATTGGGTAGCTATTATCCTTAACTCAGTCTAATATATATATATATATATATCTACTTTTCTTGGAACAGCAAGCTGGTCACTTCGCTAACACCTGACCATCCACGGGATAGTCGTTTGACCGTAATTCGAGTTGAACTGCGGACGTTCGGGAAGCGCTACAGAGCTACACAGCTGAAAAATGAAATGGTGATTAGATTATTGCACGGGCAAGAAGAGCCCCGAAAGACGCTGGGATTCTGGGAAGCTGTTTATCACTTCTAACTCCAATTTGACTCAGCTATTTGCTGTCAGAAGCTGTTTTTTGATGCAGGCTACGCGTGCCCAACTGTTTGGCCATCAGCGTTGATATCGGATGCGTTGTTGATTGGTTATTCGCGTTTCTCTCGCTAGAACTCAGAACTACGAATTAGCCTTTCTCATGAGTTCCATAGCTTTTCCCGGGATTCGAGATCAAATCGGTTGTAACATCCGGTGTTTAGTCAGCTTCATACGACACATACAAAAACATTGCTTATTCATTGTCAACAATTCGTTCCTCAAAAATTCGCTTAGTCCTTAGCCTGGACAAGGGGCAATGCTTTACGCTGGTCGGACCGTACCCGGTTCAAGCTGTATGTCAATGTCGAACGTTGCCGCACTTCTTATCATTTCATTCAACTGGGTTCCTTCTCGACTCCAAGGTCGCCTTGACGACCTCTCGAAGACGCACTCGAGTAGCAACCTGTCCATTTGTGTTTGTCGAGCAGCAGTGGGTCCGCTCATTCATTCAATGAGGCTTGTCCTCCACCTTGACCCTAGTAATGTGAGTGTGCGTATAGATCTCATTGTCCTTAGCCACTGATAGCCACTACAGGGGTGGGACAAGTTCTCAAAGTCACAATGCGACAAAGCGACCATTATTATCATTATTACTACTACTACTAGCTAGAAACAATAAATAAGTAAATGGCACAGCTATGGAGATTCTTGCCGGGTGCTGTACTGTCTAGTATGCTGCGCCGATGACTCAAGGTCACCCAGCTCGTTTCGGCTGGACACAAAACATTTTATTACCCTGTCAATGCCATCGCTAAACGAGCGACGTCTTCATCATCATCAGCAGCAGCAGCAGGAGCAGCACCATATACACGATTATATTAGAGTGCTTCGACACTCGACCCCTGTCGAGGCTGTCGCTATCCATTTTCTCGTTCCTTCTCTAACTCCCCTCGCGCTTTTTTAATAGATGATTCCACGAGACTCCCACAAAGCACGAGACACCACACTCTGGTGCGGGCGTTTCAATATCGTTATTACTACTACTACTACTACTATCATCAGCATCATTAATAGTAGCTGTTGTACGTTGTCTTTTATTAACCACTAGTTGACACTGCGTCTCGGTCAGCGGGTCAGCAACTCGCCGGCAGCGCTGCCGTTGTCCGCTGTTTTTCCCCGCCCGTTGATTTATGACTGCTGCGAAAACGAAGATGACGACGTCGACTGTACTGCTGTACGCGGCATTGCTACACCGTCACTATGTTAAAATGGCATTGTTGTTAAGCAAAACGATCTTGACCAGAGGAGGCTCGCACTGCTGCTGCTGCCGCGATCTCCGCGGCCATCGCCACCGCCAGCGCCGCCAACGCCGCCAACGCCGCGTCCTTAGCCGGCGACTTGGCCAAACAGCCGCGGCAGGAGCGGTCAGCGTCATAGCAGGAACGAGGGGGAGCAGGAGTATGTATACACGGCCTCCATGTCTCTCTCTCTCTCTCTCTTCGACCGCTCTCTTCGACTCTCTTGCCCTAGTGTCTCTCGATATCAATATATGGCTGGCCAGCGTTGATCGCATAGCTGCGATGACTCCCCGTCCCGCTGACGGACCGTCCCTACGCGCCATCGTTTTTCAGCCGCTCGATGTTACCCGCCGTGAGCGACTCGGCTTTCCCGATCCATCGGCTTCCACTTTCGTCCTCACGATGGCTAATTGCCACTCGACCCACTCAACCCGTCATTCGGGTGTAGTTTCCGCCTCATGCCACCGCCACCGCCACCGCCGCCGCCACCGCCGCCGCCAGCCCGTCCTAAACAGTCGGCCGTTCGACGCCTGTCGCCAGCAGGTCCGCTTGCCTCGTCACGATTGTCGTCCCACCGTCACAGCCACGCGCATAGATTGTCATCATTACCGCGATGATTGTATCGCTTCGGTGGGGTGCCTCTTTCTTTTCGTTAATCTCTCCGCGCCTTTATCTCTGCCTCTCTCGTCAGGAGTTGACCAAAGGAGACATCTCACTTAACACGGCTAGATCGAGAGGCCAACGAAATATATAGATATAATAAGAGTAGACGCCTTTCCACCGCAGTGAGTACCAAGAGCTCGTGGAGCCACGTGTCCCGCGGCTCCCACAGTGATGCGAGTCATAGCACCGAAATTCGATGTGATTTGTTATTGACGAGAAAAGCGAAACCTCTTTTTCCTTTGAATTCTACCAGTATCTGCGGTTGGTACTGAAATGTATATAGGTGTCTAATGGCTTTGTGAGAGTTTTCATTCGTGCGAACATACATTTGTATAACATCCTGCGTCTTCGTGTAAACATCGTTTGGCCAACATATAAAATTTCAAAACGATCGCGCTGGTGAAGGATCATATGATATGAGAGGAGAATAAAGGTATACGACCACGTAGTAATGCGTGTGTGTGTGTGTGTGTGTGTTTGTGTGTGTGTGTTACAGCACGCGTAGGGTCTCTTGTTCCGACTGGTTGTGCTTTGAATAATGCACGACCGACATGACAGGCTAAGTAGAGGTATTCTCTCAAATTGTTGCAAAAAATTGAAACTAGTAAAACAACGCCACACAAACGCCAGCTGCCTCTCTGCAGCTCTATATACCAATGCAGGAACACAAATTACTCGAACAAGAGATACTAAACAAGAGATAAATATATACCTATATTTATATATTATAATATATCAACCTATAATATATATGTATATATATATATATATATAAATATGCCCCAGTCATAGAACAGCATAGCAACGGCTCTTGTATATGGCATTCAATTTGTTTTCGTTATGTATAACCTGGGTATGAGAATGCATGATATGTAGATATCTGCCGTCGAAATTGTTGCAGTATCGATGGCCAGTTGTCTCGATGACGAAATTACGGCCAATTGCCGTAATTTCGACTGTATGGAGTCTGCATAGTATAACCTGCATCATAGTCTTTAATATTGCTTTAACGAGAACTTAGGCATTGTCAAAAACCACAATCTGAACTGAACTGACAGTCGATTATACATATTGTACCAGTATTTTGGTAGTGATTTGTCCATAACGTAGAACTTGCTACAATTGCGGCCCGTTCAGCCCGATGAACTCAGCTTTCCGCGTGTAACGTTTGCGTTTACGTTACCCCTAAGCGCTGAAAGCACGGATATATATTTATGATAGATATTGCGTAGAAATCATTCAATGTACCGGGACTGTTTATTATTCGGTAAGCTGTCAAGCAAGGTCATAAGCCTTGCTGCTGAACACTGCCTCAGGAGGCGGCAAAAAGTCATGATTCGCTCGCAGTTTAAAGTTGCTAGCTCAGCATTACACACGTATAACTATTATACACCTATTACAGTGTGCGTGTTAGCGAGAGCGTTGCCCCTTTGTATTCTATTACATTTGTATCCCAGCCACAGATGTCTAGTGTCTACAAGCTCCATGTGATTAAGCATCGCACTAATTATAACACATCGGACTATATATACATGGCTGGTACGCCATATTAAGAGCACTGGGAAACTGAACTCATTTAACAGATTCACAAAATTGACTGGGATTTGATTGTGAACACAGTTTGGAGGATTGTAGAGAGCCGTAACGACTCGCCAATGCATACATACATATATTCCGAATGTGGATCATATCAATAATGACGAATTTACACGATCCCGTCAAACCCCCCGATGAAGCCAGATGCATTCTATTGTTAGGATACATTTCTATTGACACTCGCAGTATCCTCTCTAACTAAAAATAACAGGGGCACTGTTTCAAGAATACAGTTGTTTTGACGTGTCCCCGTTCGTGTTCGCAATTGTCTATCCGGCTATATATCGGGATTTTGTGGATCTAGTCTACTCTCGACTTGAACTGAGTTTGTCAATATATCTGCATATGGCCGCTGCATATTTGCGACACCTAGTGGTCATCTGTTTAATTACTGCATCAACCAGACGCAGCAGCGCCCACACGGCGACGGTTGCGCGACACCCATCGCTCGTCGACAAACGTTTACTCTGTGTCTGCATGTGTGTGTAATTGGATTCCGTTAATCGAGTAAATCTCTTGTTGATTACTAAGCATGAATGAGTGGTTTTACGCAACCGTTGATTACTCACACAACAATTACATTGTAGTGACCGCCATATGTGCAGTGTTATATATCGATTACAGAGCGTGCGTTCTTACCTCTAACCCAATCTGAGCGAAAAACGGACGAAGTGATCTAGAAACATGCATTCACGCAACAAACAATTGTACCATGCAAGCATTATACCTACTAGACATTTTAGCTATTTTTAGCCTCGAAATAAGCGCCCTTTGCCTCCGTCCATGATGAAACGCTCTGATTGTATAGAAGGAATTGCTCTTTATGCAGAGATTCCTTGATAAATGATAGTGGGATTTTACCTACTGTTCAATCTGGGCCGCAGGCTAAACAATAGCTAACGCATCCTCGAATCTGACAAGTACGCTTGCATTGTACGATGCCGAATGGCAGCGATTTGTTTGCGGCTAGCCCGGCAGCCAGTCGTGGCCTGTACAGCCCCTTCGTGCTGAATTGTCCTGTGTGATACTGATATTGCTATTCGTCAGGTGTTTCACACATGTCAAAAGGTTGTTTCATCCACCACACTGCCATCTGCCAGTACCACTCCCGGAGGACACCCAGCAGCTGCTAACGCACGAGAAACGCAAATGCCAAATCGCCAGAGCAGCAGTACGGTCAGACCAACATCGTGTGGACATGCGGACTAATAGATACAACGCACAACGGTGGTCAGGACAGCATCGCAACGATCGAGGCTTAATGAAACGGGGTTGAGCCCATTCAATCGCTAGAGATTGCCGCTCGTCTCGGCTGGCTGTCAAGCAATCTTGCAGGCGTCGGTTGTCTACTGGTTGCAACAGTAGAACGCGCAGTGTCAGATATGAGCGAACAATGAACGAAGTGATGTCCATACGGACGGAGCGAATCTCTCGTTGCCCGCTGCTGTGCTGCCGACCGCGCGTCGGAGACGGCCGTGCCTGGACGACGGCTATGGCAAAATCGGATGGTTTACTTTGCTCAGACCGTAGGTAGGTAGGTAGGTAGGTAGGTGGATCTGTTTATCTCTCGAGCTCAACTACTGCTGCTGTTGAGCAAACGCCGCGGTCACAAGAGCAGAGGGTAATGGTGAGGAGAGAGCGTAGAAGGACAAGGGTGAAAACGGCCGTTGGAGGGAGCGATTCTGCTCTGCGAGAATGACGCTTCGGTCCACGCTCCACGAAGCGATCTGCGTTCGAATGGAATCGCACAAAATAGGACATGATTGAATTCCGTTCGCTCCTCTTGTGCAAATCAAATACGATGTAGGTTAAAGGACGACAGAATAATATATATATATTTTAGCGCAGAGAGCTTGTATGAAGGTGCTATCTGGAAAACGTTCTCCGTGAACAGGGTTAGGCTAGTGAGAAGACGCGATGGGGTGAAGAACATGACCTGGACAAATCAGATTCATGATAAAAGTATAGAATAACGTTCCCACAGCATGTTGTGAATGTCACTGGAAAATGATGAATTATTTTAGGTTGAAATTTCGACAGCCTGTCCAGATTTTGTAAAAGTATTAAAACTGTAAAAGTTGCTTGAGCGCGATTTTTAATAGACTCAAAATTGGACTTTTGAAAATTTAATTTTATCCATTTTTTTGTTTCATTGGATAGTATATCGAGAAACCGCTTAGTAAGTATTGAATTTGTGGAAATTGCCAATGCGAAAGTTGTCTTGTCGTCGTCGAACTCAATGATTGGGGCCTAAGATTTGTTCAGGAATATTAGCAACGCAAAGAAGCTTTGTCAGGGGGTGGCTTTTTTTTTTTAGAGGAGGAAATTTTCTTCAAACGCACGGTCATCACCAGAGACATTCCCATCTCCATGAAAGTGGGCCGATCCAGTACAGGGTTGACGTGGATGACGTGTCAGGGAGGGACTGTATCATGGCAAATGGTCAGCGGCTCCATGGTAACCAGTCAGTTGTGATGCCAGGACAAGATAGCTGCTACAGAGGAAAGGCTGATCATTCATACGAATGGGATGACTGAATCAAGGTATTGGCGTAATATTATTAGGGTAATTAGCCAGCCACAGATGATAGATCACATAATTAGTCGAACAATGCAATCAAATAGGTGAAGTGCAGTATAATGTTAAAACAGAACAAAGGTAATGGATAACGCCGAGGGTAATACCAATTCGGTGACCTGACATAACAGCTTCATGGGAACAGTGCGACGGATCATCGCAACTGGACTCAAATGATCAATGCAGCATAGAGATGGTATTTGTGTAAAATGACAATACTATGAGTAGGCGATGAAATGATAAGTGGCACTTAAACTGAGCCGAGCTCAGTATCGTGTGGAACATCTTAAGACAGTCATGGAGAAATGTTTGAGCTTGGGCGACCAACGACGCCAAAAATGGGCCAATCTGCTCCCATGTGAAGTGAGTGCTTCTTCGGGTACAGGTCGGGTAACGGCAGGCACTCGGTCCGCATATATATATATATTTATATATGTACACTTGATTAATATCGTTGATACAATTGCTAGATGTGCGTTGTTATTTAGGCTTTGTTCGTAGATCGGCCGTAAGGCGCGACAGCAACAAGATCAACCGCCAGTCCGCCACACGAAGTAGGGTAATTAAAGATTTACAATTCTAGGGTGAAGGTAGATTCGGGCCAGCAGTGTTCAGAGAGGAAGGGCGCATGATGCGGTAAAGCTAAAACTTCACCTCTCGCTTATATCGCTGAAACCTAACAACGTTAATCGTAGTGGCCGGCATTGACGACACCGCAATGGCGATGTTAATATGCCTCCTATGGTCTCGGGACCCTGTGCTGGTGTAACCACATTACGAGCCTGCTCCATAGGCACACTTCACTATACTCCACAACTACAGACGACGATACCCCCCCCCGCCCCGCCGCCGGACGCTAGCGTTGGTAAGTGACATAGCTCCACACGCGCGAATTGGCAAGATCACCGCCTGTAAAAAGCCGTTCGAGGCAATCGCGCTTGCTTCATTCGTCTGACCACTGCTAAGACGTCGCTTTCGAACACAGATTGTGTTCACCGTTTCGTTTGTTCATAGCCGATAATCTGTGTATTCTGGACGCAGTCAGGGCGAGCTCCCTATTACGACGATGTGTATGTGTGTGTATCTCTGTGAACTCGTCAGCCTCCCTGTCCGCCTACGGTGGCACAGCATGCTTGAATGTCCCATGAGGGCTAACGGTATCATCTGTCGATTTTTTACTGCACCGCTCACGATATCCTCGATGGTGGGTATATGGATGAGTGCGCAGTCAAGACGGCGGCCGTGTAAACAAAATGACAATAGCGGTACCCGGCGCAAAACGTAACGAAATGACGCAGTCGTGCGCACTTAGACAAAATGCGAACTCCTATTACAGCATAGATATATGTAGTGAATGCCATGAAATCTACGTCTAATCTTTGTTTTGTGGACATCTGTTTCATGGGAATCCACTTGATCACGGCACGTATTGGGTATATGAGATGCCGGAGAGGTGGCTGTGCTCGTCATGTTTATACGTATACCAAAGTTTCGAGAATTTCAATCAGTCGCATAGGTAGTGTGCATAGAGACAGCTATATTTGACGCAGCAGCAGTGGCTCCCTCGAGTTGATGTATGCAAACATTCAGCAACATCCAATTTATGCTCTGTATCTTCGGGTGAACATTTTTGAAAAGTGCTGCGAGTGACACTCGCTTGATACAAAGTCGCATCACAAGGTCTTTGGGCCCTGCTATCTTTAGTCCTCAGAGAAGAGGCTCGGAGTGGGATATGTGAGCAACTCGAAATGATGACACAACTACGGCTATATCGATGAACGATATTGGCTATGATGTTCTATACACAAGTGCTCTATAGATTTTGATTGCTCGTCGTTCGCTCGGGCGGGAGTCTAGCTCAGTGTAACTCTTGGCATTTCAGATGAATGTGAAATTCTTATCGTTTAATACTTATAATGAAAGTATTAGACGGGCCCTCCCCTAAGCAGATACCTCGCAATGATCACAACTGCCGGAAGGTGGAAAACCTGCAGTAATATACATATATATATATATATATATATATATATATATATATATATATATATATATATATATATATATATATATATATATACTTTAGTAACCATGTAAGTTACTTCAAGAGTTGACAACAGCTGAAATCCATACAGTCTCATTAATCAAGTTTTTATCTAAACACATCGGCCCATCGTACGATCTGAAACCGATATAGTCAACTGCTACAACGAGTTCTATCATATTTGGTCATCATTTCTAGTTCGACTTTCGGTGTCATGTCCCTCTCGGCAGAAGAGGTCACCGCAAACTCGCGCAAATTAAGTAATCACAAAGTGTGTCGCTTCTTCGTCTTCAATATTAAGCCCCACCCGAGACACGTGTGCCGAATGGAGAATATACCGATGAGTTGTACGAACGATTCTCTACGCGCTTGATAACCTCTGTACGCGCCTTGTGCGTAGCTGCTGGCTCGATTCTATTGGCAGCCTCGACAGAGTCGCCGTTTATGTGTGTATCTGTCGGTGTAACTACCGTGCGAGTCCGTCTACCGTGCGAGTCGTCTGTGTTTGACTAGCTCAGCTAGCTGTTCCCGTCTAATCTCTACGTAACGTATAAATCTATCTACATATATCTATATAGTGGAGACGTCGACGGCAGCAGCACGTACCGCGGCAGCAGCTGTCTACGGCAGATTCAGCGCGATCTGATGAGCAGCAACAACCAGAGTCTCTCATTCGTCGAATGTAGATTCGTCGAATGGTGAAGTGTCGGAAACATTTACGTCTCGAGCCATTGCAGTCTGCCCTGTGCGTGAATCCGTTGTGGCTCGGCCGAACGACCTTTCTTCGACGGGGTGTAGCTGAACGTACGCGTTTATGCGGGGCCTTCAATACCGCGATGTGAAGGCGTACGCCCGACATGAGTCTGTCTCATCGGACTCGGCGCGACAGCAGCGCTGGGCGAAGACATTGAAGAATGTAATGGAATTGAAATCGTCGCTAGAAAGTATTTTCGAACAGATTCAGCCCAAAGTAACGAATCGATACAGCGCGTTTAAATGGCGTAGAAATTCTGTTTGCCGCTCCATATACTGAGAGTGAAAGTGCTGTCAGATCGATACTCGGCAGTGGTGGTGATTCACTGACGTTGGGCTTACACTTTCATAGAAGCCAACAAATAGCGCCAGTTTTAGCTCTTATATTATCTGTTAATAATGGCTTTTTTTTGTAGTGATATAGCCAATTTCAAGGGAGCTATTTCTTCAGTAAGTAATAGCGAGGTACCGTGAGTATTCGACAGAGTTATGGGATTGGTCGAATTTAGGGCCATTTTGTTGATCGTTTCTTGAGGCTCATTTCCGGGTGATCAATTTGGCCAAACCGTTCGCAATTCTCCCAAGCCCGACAGTGTTCATGTAACTAAGTTTTTATTTTATTTGGTTTTATTAACGGAACTGCGATTACATAACGCTTTACTTCTCGTAACAAAAAATAAAGTAGAATTAAAAAGAAAGTAAAATAACTGAAAACGGAGACCGTCCAAGGTCCGTAACAGCATTTGGAATAATTACAAGTCAAATATACAATACATAGGTAAGAACACCAAGTCAGTTAGTTAAGACATTGATTCAACGGTAACGTATAATTAATGATTCTTTAAATATTTCTTCACTACAACTGTAAACTCTTTTTTGCTGAGGTGAGAGCCCGAATCTCACGAGGAAGCGAGGTCCAGACTGCCGGCAGGCGGTCGGCAGGGGCGTGCCGACTATACTCTCTGGAAGTAAATGGCAACGCAAATCAAGTAACGCGACGGGCAAAGCGAACGGCAACCGCGGTGATAGGAAAGGAGATATCTTCTCCAAAGATTCCCTTGTACATCCTGAACGCTAAAACAGCCACCTGCACCGTGTACCAAGTGCCAAGTGATAGAAGGTCGTGCTTCTCGAAGAGGTCGGCAACCGAGTCTCTCTCTCGGAGGCCAAAGACTGCCCTGAGAGCACCGTTCTGGGTGATTTCGACGCGACGGAGTATTCCTCTGAAGCCGCCCCCAAAATTGAGAACCCATAGCATAGGAGAGGCAGCAATAAAGCCTTGTACAATAACAGTAGACACCTCAGCGGAACTCCTAATTCTCTGAGGCGGCGGATCGAAGCGATCACTGCGTAGCACTTGGGAAGGAGTGTCGCCAGGTCATTCCACCATTTGAGACTCTCGTCAAGGGTCGGACCCAGACATTTCACGGAAGGGAGACAGCACGAAGCTCAGACCGCACAGATGAGCAGGACAAGCCAGCGCAGGGCTATGCGGAGACCTGAACAGGGTAATCCCAGTTTTGCCTGCATTAATGGCCAGACCAAGCCTTCCAAACATCCCAATAACTATCTCAACAATAGCGAGGGCCTCCTGAACATCCCCCGGTATCTCAGCGTGCCGAATACGGAAGGGCAGGGACTTATCATCGACATACGCAGTTCCTTTGCAGGATTGAAGTAATATTTATCGAAGGACGATGGCTGAACGAACTTTACGCGCGGTTCGATATAATTGCGCAAGCACTATTCAGATGTTCAATATTCCTGTGATCATCTCACTGGGTTGTACCACCACCCAGGCCTACAATGCATTGGCTATAGACCGTACAATTTATTGCATGCATGATAAGCAGTTAAGCAGGTGATAATACAACCTCCCTTTCCCGCCGATTTATATTGAGCGCATGTACATGTCAGCATATCGGCTGGCATCTCGCATCGAAATTACAGAGAAGTCTTCGCTAGGTTATAACTCGTGTATATAATACATTAATCAATCGTGATAACCTCTGTAATATTACCCGGCTAATTATCATATTATGTTAACCGCGCACCCGTTATTGGCTGTTGTAGAGGCGTTGTATATCGCAGAGAGCTTGTGGTTCGCGCAGGTTCGAGTGTTCAAATGAATTTACTTTGTCTACGAACTCATCTTTTGAGGTCACTGTTAGCTACTTGTCAGCGCGGTGGCTCAGACGGCTGTAAAAAGCCAGAGGCCGCACGTTCGAGCCTCGCTGCGTGATGACCTATAAGAGAACTTAAGCATTGTAAAATCCCAGCTCGTTTAATATACCAATAAACCTTTACCTTACCTTACTAGATCTGACAGAAATTGCCAATGACGAACGCGTAATAGATATCGATGCCCCGTTACGTCGGACAAGTTTCGCCTGGGCAGATCCAGATGAGTAAAGATCGATCTGCGGATCTTTATTTTTTGGATTCAAAACTGTTTGATTTCTCCAAAAATCATTCATATCCCATAGCCTGGCAAAGTAACTATCGCTTTCAATCTCGTTCTCCTTTATGATAGAATTCGAGACCAAAATAACCATCATTACTCTTACGGAGTCCTCAGAATATCCTCCTAAAATTCAGATTAACACCGGCCATCGAAGCCACACCACCTCTACTAGCTTTCGTGCTTTAAAAACCGTCTCATCATATCGAGATTGTAAATTTCGCGAGAACAATAGATACAATGCGCGAGGCGTTACAAAGAGGAAGATACGTTGTGTCTTCATCGCAGAGAAAATTCCATGCTGCAGAGGTTTATTCATGAATTTATTTATATTTCTATTATAAAATACAGGATCACTCAAGAGGTAGTTCGCTTAGTGTCCTCCCTAACAAAGTAACTAAGGCATATGCAATAAAGGATAATTGCACTTGATTATCATCACTTGTCAATGTAAGCCCGCACTATCGTAGGGCATTTGAATGGACCTCTCGTTCCACGGCAGCCCGGTGCGGTGACCTGACCGATATTTCCAGTCTAATATAAAATCGATGTCTGGAGTTCGTTAGAGTTTGTAGCATCCTAAAAACCCGCTCGAAACTCTCGGCCACAACCGCTACAAGCCTCCAGCGGCATTTATTATGTATATGATTAAAAACCCTTTGTTCATGTTATACCCAGACGTTTCGACCGTGCATTTCGCTAACGGTAGATAATTTCGATTCGAAATACGATGCCAATATAGGACTTCTTAGCGTCGCAAGGCAAACATACCCCTTCGTCGAAACATCATATTGTAATACAATCTAAATTATATTTGAGATTTTACAACTGCATCATGAACCGCTGAGAATGTTCGAACATCCAACGAAATACTAATTCGTTTGTTGGACTTTCGCGGATAGGGGCAATTTCAAGGTCCGATCAAATGAACGGTGTCTCTCCGCCCTCGACAGAGAGATAATTAACATAGGACACACTCGCACAGACGAGAAGTAAACGCAAACATCGGACGTTCCGTATGCATCTTGGGTAGACTGTCATTTCATCGTCTGAGAAGATCTGCGCTAAGCTACAATCTCATCCAGCAGCGGTCTCTGGTTGTTCCTCACATTAATCTTGTCTAGTCGTAATAGTGAAAGGATGCAAGTATCGGAACTACGTATCTACAAGACTACTAATTAATTCGCTCAAGTCTTGTTGCATTTTCGATTGCAGCTCAGATGACTGCGGGCTCGAGTAGTTGTCCCTGGTAACGGGGGGTGGTGTGGGGGCGGCGGCGGCTAACGTCACCGGCCCGTGAGAGCCCCTAGGGTGTCATCGATCGGCGGAGCCGTTACACGTTGGAGTTTCTCGAGAAAGTGACGCCAACCGGAACACAGATGCATTGCTACTCGACCAATTCGGCTGTAACCTGGTAGAGTGATTGGCGAAAGCGTTGCCAGACGAACGTTGTCACAGTGGCGCAACCGAGCTTGAGACTGAGTACGGACTGAATTGCCCTCTATTGCGTACGGCAGCTCGACACAGTGGTGTTTGTTGACTTACTATTATATTGGACTTGCTTACTATGCAACGTATTATGCTAGACTAACATTTTATTCTACGAGCAATATAAAAATAAAATACTGACTATAAACGACTTGATGGGGAGTATAAAGTATAATATTTGCTTGCATATATGTATGCCTTATATGCCTAAGCTGAGTGTCTGTAAATGAACGAGAAATCACGATCAACTCATAGCACACATTCGACAACAGCCCTAACAGGTCATATACTGACAAGGGAATACGTATTAGTCCGGGAAATTCAAATGGACCTTGAAGCTAAGCCGTGAACCTCGTATAGACGAGCGTTCAATGCCACAATTCCCACATTGTACTGGGATGCGTTAGTCAAAGTTTAGCTATTATTTTATGGGGTTCTATTATGATGAATGAGATTGCCAATCTATCTGTGGGTCCTGACAAATGTCAATAATGCTTTCTCGTTACCAGAACCTGTTGCTTGAGCTATCGTAAGTTGGTAAATCCACGAAGAACGATTAAAATCGATTAATGGTCAGTTTTGAAACCCTGACATAACAGATTAGAAATATTATACCAGTCCGTCTGAGTTCGCTCGTGACGCTACTGACTACAGATACTATAATACCTCTGCCTAAAGTATTCTGAGCCAATGTTTGTGTTGTACGTATGAATGAGCCACAAAACAGCAGTGCTGTGTATTGAAATTGGAGATTACAGACTTTTAGGTGTTCTCGTTTTTGTTATTCATTTATAATTATGCATATCGAGATACTTGGAATCTTCAACATGGGAGATTGCTACTGAAACACCAAGACAACGACCTGTTCGTAGGCTAATCCCTCGTATCCGAATATGTTCCTTGCCTAGCCTGCGGTGTGTTTCATTTTAGGGTCCCGTAGATTCGACCCGTCGGATTTTACCAGTCACAACAAAGTCCTAAAAAGCAATTGCATCAGTGCAAGAGGACATCCAGCTTGTTTGCCGATTGAAGCTAGGGAAATTGCCCACCCGACCTGAAAGGGGTCCAGGGTCGGCTGACATACGGAGTGTGTTGTCGACATAACCTGCAGTAAGGTTGACAAATTGGCAAATTAAGGCTGGGAAATTCTTCCCAATATCCCTGTTGTCTGTTGTCTCTTCCTGGTGTCCTACTGTACTATTTCTATCTGGTTTGCTTATGGTTTCAAGTGGAACACAGCTATCTACAGCTGCATCCATAGTCTATAGTGTCTCGGATCGCTGCATCATGCGAGCCCTTTACAACCACCGACAAGCGCTGTTCCCGTTCACCATATTTCGCTCTCGTAGACTTGGGTCAATTGCGTTCGAGATACTAAATACTATTGTACGTCGCCTCGACCAAAGTCATCCGCTGCGTGTTGCCGAGCGGTGACCGCGCGATCTCCAAGCGTTTGCCAGCGATATCCTATCATCCAAAAACGCAATAATATCATCACAACTGACTATTGGCAAACGAGAACTGGGTCGCTATCGCGAGGCGGGAGGCAGTAGTCATCAGAGAGATCCAATCGAGTTAGCTGGTGAAGATTCTGGATGATAATTCCAAGTTGAAGCAATGCAAAGTTATGACGAGCGTTACGTCGAGCAAGCGAATACTATGTACTATCCTATCAGTATAATATGTAAAAGAAAGTTTTTAATTTTATAAACTCGAATGTGACCCTAGCGGTTGGCACACTCGCCGATGGGGAAACGATGTAATAACAAGCTCGTGGACTACAAGCTGCTACTGTTATTATATAATAAGTAAGTTTCAAGGTTCGGCTCTAGGTGAGTTCATGTCGGGGTGAGCCCTTCGATCTGACACGCGCACCACCGACTGACGGGAAATAGCAGACCTGATCAGCAGACGTGATTTTGGAAAGGCAAAGATCATCGCTCTTTTCTTTGATTTCGTCACGTCGCCGTAAAAGATACAGCCAGCGAACACGTGTCTTGAACATACGGGGCAAAAAGTGAATGCTTCTTCGTCATCTGATACCAGGATTTTGAAGGTTACTAGTGAAAACGTGCTGTATCTGCCGACCTCCCCGTTTTTCTTTTTTTTTTGTTTAATTACGCAACCGGAGCCAAAATTGAAAATGCACACAAGAGAGACTTGTAGCAATTATATTATACCTTTGAATAAAGTGTTTGTTATTATTATTAAAAGGTGCACAGATTAGCTAATCATTTACTCTGCAAGTAGTGCATGTATTAACAACACTACGTGTTATAGCTGAACCACTGTATGTATTTATTTATTTATTAAATTGGAAAGCTCAATAATTAAGACCACACATGTCGAAAAGACAAAGCTCGACGGTCGAAAATTTTCCATGGGTCCAACAACCTGTCAGCGAGGCAACATAACCAGATGTTGTTTTTTTCGGTAAGTCCGGAACTTTTTCTTCACTTCTCTCTCGCTCAGGTTAGACGTACCTTACTTCTAGTGGGGGGTCTGCCATTGAGTCGGAGCAATCTATCATTGTCATATATATACATAATTACCGGAAGTTAATCCCATATTTTAAGGCGGGCTATGGGTAGCCTATTTACCATCAAGACAGAGACGAGCCATTAATTTGTCAAGGCCATTCGTTCAGACGTGCTACCTTAGTGTTCCTGCAAGAAGGTCCGTAAGGCTGCCATCCGTACTTCTGTAGCCTGCCAGTCTGACGGGTTCCGAGTTTCTGCTCGCTGCAATCTAATTGAATACCGTCTGGAACATTCTTTGTCGTAGACGACAAAGCGTTG
This sequence comes from Stratiolaelaps scimitus, assembly GCA_019614645.1. Lineage (NCBI taxonomy): Eukaryota > Metazoa > Arthropoda > Arachnida > Mesostigmata > Laelapidae > Stratiolaelaps > Stratiolaelaps scimitus. Next base: position 4,341,758 of record JABWDB010000014.1, on the reverse strand, counting down.
CAAAAATAGCACCAACCTCCCTAAACCCCATCTGCAGCATCTGTGTCACCCAAGCGATGCTGGCGTTTAGCCTTAGAAGTTTGCTTTAGAAGGACTATTTGTCGTATCGGCGGACGACAGCTGGAGCAAAGCTGGACAATTTTGACCAGGCGCAACATTAATGAAGTAGGTCTGTCGTCGGACACATTGTTCCTAATGGGGTGGGCTACCAAAGGGAGATGAAGGTTTACATAACATAGGCCTCTATAGACCAATGGCTTTATGGCCTATTCTAACACGGGGACCGATGGAGTTAACGACACTTCGAGAGGGTGAAAAGAGGACCAGAGAAAACTCAACTTGCGGAAATTTCATAAATTTCTCTCTTCAAGTATTCGACACTGACGCCGTTTGGCCATTCGGTAGTTGAAAGGTTCAATGTGCAGGACTAGCTGCAAGCTGACAGTTTATTAGTCACCGACGAGCGGCCGAGTCCTTCACAATTTGGTGCCAACATGTGGAATCGAACCCACGTCCCCGAAAAGGACCTAAGTCCAAGCTTAACCGATTGTTTCCAATTATCATCCGATGCCGACACATTCATACACGATTAATTGCAACAGTCCATGGCCAAGACTCGAACACGATAAGTAAGACTCATACGGCTGTAGAGGCACAACTCGTCCAACCTTCGGAGAGCTGTCGTCTGACTGATCGATGTTAGATCATCATTTTTGTATACCACGCAATGCCGACACCTGCCTGGATTCCCTCACTCGTTTCCTAAGGCTCGAGTTAACACGATCTTGCGCCCCAGCTCATGACCCCCCCCCTGATGAAAGAATAGCTAGAGACCTCATCGTGCTGATAATGCGCACACTAGCTCCTTTGTAGCCTCTCCCATTGCGTTAAGCAGCGTCTTTGGTTTGTTTTTCTATCGACCGATGTTTCCTATCTGTTCGGTATACCGCTAATGTCCCCGCGGTGACCGAGGAGGCAGCGTCGAAGCACGTGGGCGCACCGCTTAGATAAATAGAACAAAAAAGTGGGACATGTCGCCGTGCCCAAGTTGAAATCCTGCCGCGGTGGGCTTCAGTGAGGTGTGCGGTCCCCTTCCATTGACATTTCTCGCGGTAATGCTATCGTACGGATCAGTACCGAGAGATGTCTGATTACAGACATCAATCAACCTTCCAGCCGCGAACGGAAAGCATCCGGGAGACTGCTAATATAATAGTATTCGGCAGATGCAGACCATGTAGGTAGCTCGGAGCAGGTTTCACTCGAGATCTGCGAAAGGAGACTGCTAACTGAGACACAGTCCATATGATTACGATACGTAAGCAAGTGAATCCCAGAACATATAATGAAATATTCAACATGTTGAAGAGAAATATGGCACCTTTGAGTGCGAAGTAATTAACCCAATCAGCCAGCTAAGCCGAGCTGGGGCTCAATCATGTCAGTTAGGAGGATGCCAGCTCCGGAGGACCTGTCACTTCTCCACCTCAAAGCCACTTTAACGCGCGCATACGCATGGAATCGTGCGCCGACTGATTGATTACCTTCCTTAATGACATTTGAGTGGCAGCAAAAAGTGAATCAGTCTTGCTCAGGAAATCACCGGCCGCCTCGCTCCCCTTAAAAACAACGACCACTTACTATAGAAGAAAATAATGATATATACAGTTTTCCCGTCGTGTTTGCCACGCCGCTCCTAAGTGTTTATTAGCGCACAGCCTTTGTTCTTTGGGTGTCTGACAATGAAATCCTGCCGCCGCGGTCAGCTTGAGGTCCCTCGCCAGAGACCCGTCGCATCCCGAGTTGACTCTACTTAATCTGACTGGTGACCAATAAACTGTCAACAGAGGGAGAGAGAGAGAGAAAGAGAGAGAGATGGACGCACGGAACGTCACCGCACGGCTTCTCCGTGTCGTTAGAACACTTCTCAGTGGTCCCGATTCTCCGGATCGAGATCAGAGCAATAATAAAAGCGATGATGACCTCTGACTGCCTAATGTTTTTTTGCTCACTAGATTTTGATTGTGACTCACTCGAGGACAGGTGAAGACCTCGGTAGGGGCTTCGTTCAAGACGTCCACTGTGTTCCTGGTCACGTTCGCAGCTGTTCACATTGGTGTCGTTGCTGGGGTACAGATGGCTCTTCACTGGTGCAGCCGTGAAGCTATTCGTGTAGCGAGATGGGCACGCTTCACAGTTCGCTCGTTGATCGGAATGGCAACAGACACCGTCTAAACGCGTATGTCGAACAATAGTAGGTATAATAGATTGAATCAATGGTCAGTACGTGCGATCTCCAGGCAGACGCTGCACGGTGGCAATGCAAGATTTTTGCGATACAGGCGATGTATAGCAGCGAGGACGCTTTCTGACGGAGTCGTTGTCGATGGAGATGAAAAGTTCGTTGACTGTACTCATCGTGGTTGGCTAGTATTAGACGTCGCATGGGTCACGCAAAACCAATATGGGTTTTTTTTTGTAAAAAAAAATAGCTCGCACAAAGCACTCTCATGTAAATCGTGTTACAACGGATCGAATCAGGTGCAGACTGTCGTGCTGTGGTAGCATTGGTGATGGAACATATCATTATAATATAATCAGACGATTGACATTTTCAAGATATTCTTTGACAAGTCTCGATAACAAAACACGCACCTAACGGGTGAACATATAAATACATAAATGGAATCTTAACAATCGGTGTTGTGGCACTGAGCTTGAAGGCGTTTAGATTGCAGTTGGTTCTCTACGCTACTGTAGATATCTGTACGCATACGGTCCCAATTCGTAAGCAGCGTAAAATAATACTTTAGAAGCGACACTTTAACGCAAGCTACTGTGTTAAGGTGTCCGTACCCATATATGGACTTGTTGACGCTGGCTGAAGGTCAAAAACCAACGGTCAAGTTGCATGAGGGGTCTTCCGTCAATGCGTCTTTCTATAAATAATTGCATCACCAATTTCTTGACTGAAAAAGCTCATTTGAGCATAAAGGGTTGTTGACGAAAACACAACAAACAGCCACCACCGTCCAGCCACCTTGTTATCTTACATCTATTATTTTTATTTTTTATTTTTTTTTTTTTTGGAGGAGGAAATTTTCTTCAAACGCACGGTTACCACCAGAGACATTCCAATCTCCATGAAAGTGGGCCGATGCAGTGCAGGGTTCAGGTGGATGACAAAACGCCTCTGCCTGCTAAAACCATCCTCTGCTGAGAGTGTATCTCTTCCCCTCTATTATTTTTACTAGGTGCTTCAAGCTGCCCATTTAGACCTCGATGGGAACGACGATGTCTCCTCTCCAGGCATATTAAGTTAGTTACTCACAGATATGACCATTCAATATGGCGTTTGTAGTGACAAGGTTCAGGTGTCAGGGTGAGCAAGTTTGTGGCTGTCTGTCTGTCGAATCGTCGACCCGTACATGGCCTGAATCCTCCAAACTAGAGCCAGCGAGTCATCGACCAATCTCTAGGGCTATAGTGTTATATTTCCGCATCGAATATGTCCGTGATGAATACGCCGTAACGCAATAGGGTCGTATGACTCCTACGCATCAGCGTTCAAGCTAAATTCTCACTTTTGATACCGGTTTGCCTAGACACTACTATTGCGCTCAGCACGGATCCCTGCCTATGACATTTTGCCGAACTGAATCGGACGCTCGAAGTATACAGCTAGACTGCCATGGCGCAATACGTTGAAAGGTGTTAGAATTGGATTTCGTCACATGGTGGACTTTGTCGCACCTGTGATAGAAACAGGCTTTGAGGAGATTTCGCGTTATCTTTCGTGGTTGAACGAAAATGCTGTCAAGATGCATTTTCCGTACCTCCGGGGGCGAGATCCACTCGCCTAGACAACGCTAAATTTAGCACGTCGAGATAGGTGGGCTATCATACGCAGGGGAGGATTCTCGCGGCAGAAAAACGAAGTTAACTTTTGCGGAGGGGGCTTTTGATTTTGAGTGTTCCAAGGATACCTACGGGCGTCCCTGTCGTTAGAAAACCGCAGGAACAGCTGGAGGTAGCCGTCATCTTCAACTTGGATAAGGCAGGCCTCCATATATATATATATATATACATGAAGGCCTATCTTATCCAAGTATATATGAGGCCATATCGTGTCACAAAAGAGAATTATTATGAACCTTCTTTTTCCTTCTCAGGACTCTGGCTGGGTGCCTGAACATCCTTTGACGCTTGGCTATATAACAGCAATGGAAGCCTGTAGGCTTTCTAGATTGAAAATAGTATCCTAAGGAGCCGAGATCCCAAGGCCATGCGCAATCACATCCGCAAATGTTACTGTCATTGACTCGCAGCGTTACGTGAAATGAGCCAAAGGTGCGCTAGCTACTTACGACTTGGAAAAGGTGCCAATTTAAGAGGCGACCCCAAGGTCACGCATTCATGGTCGAAAAAAAAAACCGCTTCAGTGCCATCTCTGACACCCGCCATCGTATTTGGAAGGTCCTATCCAATGCGTCGTGCACATGATGTAGATGTTAGTCCAATTACACTTGTGAAACATATCAAGACACTGCAGTCCAAGATGAGCGGGACAGTCCACATTATCATCAAGACGTGTTTCAGCGGCTCGTAAGCGGCTCCATCTTTATGCCTTTGTCACACATTTTCAGGAGATTACCTCTTGATTACTCTAAAGCTCGTAATATATTCCAAACTGGTTGTATGTGCCTGGTGCACTAATAGGGACATTGTCTAAGAGCGAGCCCACAAACAAAAGGTCTGTATCTTTAACTGTTGTTGCGTGTGTGTTCTCGGAAAGCATGATCTGTAAATCAGTTAATGACAAGCGTATTTGGAGGCACTCTCGCGACGCGGCGTTGGCGACCTTCGAGTGGATCACGAGGTCGAACCTTCCGGGTGCGCGCCAATGGTCAATACTCGGGCCCATCTTCGCCTAGGATACTGCCAGCGCAGAAGTATCAGTAAGAGTAATATATTGTATACGAGTATCGGTACGGAAAATTGCAGTATACAACAATATTAAGCCACTGACGACTTACGATTCCCCACGATGGCAAAGACAGATTACGAAAGGTAGTCAATCGCCTACGCGAGGTGGATGTCTTACATGTGTCAACGTGAATGAACTGCACCTGCAATGATCACGCGATTTTCGTATTATTATATTATGTTAATATGCCTTACTCTCGCATCTATGGACTAACAAGGTAATCACATTTAAAAAGTGCAATGTTTGACACATCGGAACTGTCGACCAGATCATAGCAGACCTATTGTACGAGCAGAAATATCTTGCTCGGAAATGCCGGGTAAATCATCTTTTCTCTTGTAAAATCACCCTATACTCATGTTGCGCGAATCATAGCATGATCTAATGGGTGTACTATGCGTCGATTTGTTTCATATCAGTGACTTGAATGTTATTCAACTTTGAAATGAAGAGTTCTCTTGCTTCGTCACTATTAATTCAGTTCGGGCTTTGCGTTCGAAAGCGACCAAAACCTTGCAAACGAATATCTTAATGGTTGAAACGGAGAAATCAAAGAAACGGTGTCTCAGTACAAGCCTCGACTTTCGCACCCCGCGAAGCGGTGCACGTCAAGCGGATCTCGCCTCGATTGTGACACTCCGACACTGATGCCCAGCGAAGCTCACAAATGCAGATACTGTTGATTGATAACGGATGTATGGCAGTCACCACACAACACATTCGTTCGTGTATCATCTCAGCCTCTGCTAAACGTTCCAAACTTCACGGCCTCGACACGGCGGCTGAGTCGGGTCGACGTATCTCCTCTGATCCGTTCACTGGAGTCGCCAATACCCTGCGTCGCCTCTTGGCGCGCTCGCTCTGATAGAGGCGCACAGCTAGAAGAACATACTTGAAAACTTTCTTAAAAGGCAATTTATCACTTTTTGCAAGACATGTCAGCCACTGGAATTCTCCTCAGCGAAACAATTGGCCGGCGAGTGGCCTCGCTCGGTCTAACGATCCGTTCCAAGTCTGATCTTTGTACGCTACCATAACTGTTAGGAGACACGTGCCTAGGTCGAGGTGTAGAAATAATCGTTAACGCGATTCGCTTGCCTCACAGTGGCGAGATTTAGCGAATAGAGAGACTACCATGAGTATCGTTGGCTGGCGGTGGCCTTGGAACAGTGGCGTGACCTTCGAATCGATCGGCTTGAGGCTCCGTGATTGGTAATTCGATCCAGTGGCAGGTCTCAGGGCTGGCCGAGCTCGCAGCCTAGGCGAATTTCGGAGATTAAGAGCTGGCGGATCTTCGCGAGTTCGGTGAACTAGGTCAAACTACCCTCAGTGTACAACAGTCGCGCAGCTGGACAAAATTGTGTATATATATATATTTATATATATATATATATTCGTTTCAAAATTGTTTAAAAAAAACAAGCGCGTCCGGCTTTCTTCTCGGATCTGTTCTTCGTCGGGGAAATGATCTGTGATCCGACTCCGTTTCCGAGCTTGTTTCGTTTCATTCAAAACCATTGACTTGTTGTATGCCAAAGATCAGCTAATCGGGTAGGCACAGACTGATAGTGATACGAATCTTGTACAATCGACAACAGTAGCGGTAGTGCGGACCGGACAGAGTTCGATTTGGAACCCGTTTAGCCAATCAGGGCATGTTCGTATTCCCTTACCGTTTCGCCAGGCACGTTGTACCGGCGGCAATCTTTATGCCAACCACTGACAGCAGAGGGACCGAGAGCGTCAGTACGGTGGCCAGTAACACTTGGGTGCTAGCAGAGTTCAGAGTTCATGGATGCTGTGTGTCGCCCGTACTGAGGTAGCGGCCAAGCAAGCGTGGAGGCCATAGACTAACCTTAGCGTCGGTCACGTGTGACGTTTCAAGCGCTGCTGTTAATACCGCAAAGGAGCTGCTCTTCCATTGCTAGATTTCCTGGCGCTCCGGCAAACAATGATGTGTTACCTTTGCAACAGGACATAACTTTGCTTATTTGTTCATATCAGCCGTTTTCGAACGATTTGAGTCTGTCATTATTTCATAACAACGTCATAATTGAGTTTATTTCCATTTCCAAGTATACATATATATATATGGTTAACAAGTGCGCCTTTGATAGAGCCAAATAGCGCGTGTATGGGAAGGTCTCAATCAAGATTTACTGTCCACACCTAGAGTGGAAAAATCGGAGAGGAGTCATGGAGTTACGTACCATCATCATCATCTGTGTGTTTTTTTTCAATTGCGGCGCATACCCTTTATTATTTTGAGTAGAGCATATCTCGATATCGTACCATCCCGTAATTAGCAAGTGCGTCGCGGTACTGAGTCGTAGCCTTGACGGTGGACCTTAATACCTGACGAAATCGCACCTGAGTCAATGATACCGTAACAGCGAGCAACATGCGATTCTAAGAGAACCCGTTTATGCTGTGATTGTGTTTGGGTAAAATGCTCACCCCTTCGTCGGTTCGAACAAAAGCCACAGGTCATTTGGACCGGTCCAGAAGTCGGCCTAAGAAGTCGACAATTGTTTCATCATTTTCCAGTGATAGTGTTTGAGACGCGAGCCATTGTAATCTGTACGCCATGTTCAACTGTTGGACCTAACAATGACAACAACTAACTCCGTTGTCGTAGCTAGGTGAAAAAAAAAGCTCAACGATTAAATCGTGTACCAGCCAAATAAAAGTTAATATCTAATTCGAAGCCTCCAGAATGGTCTCTATGGAGTACGCGTACAGCTCTTTCGTAACGGCTGTGTTACATCATCGGCACCTTATAAACATCGTGCGTAGAGATAAGCCAGTCAGAGGGGCAGACAGAACTAAGGCATAGATATACAGCTCAGTTCGGTGAGCCGTAAGTCGTTCTTTCAACGTTCTAGAAAATATTAGCCTAATAGCGCGTAGTCTGTTAGTTAGGTATAAGCAGACAAATTCTCCTATAAGATCAAAATGCGTCTCCCATAGACGGAGGTATAGTAACGAAGAACTGACCTAAAAATAATGATGATTTATTAGAATACTTAATATATAGGCATTGTTTTATTTCATGTGATTGTGTGCCGTAAAATATACAATCATTTGAGAGGCAGTTGGAGAGAGGGGCGTGTCAGGCGGAGGCCGTGTCATGGTCACCCCCGAGGGAGGCGATGGCATTGACTCTCGGCCTCTGTACAGCGAGGAAAAGACGTTGCAGAAGGAAGGTTTCTGCCCGCTTGTCCCCAGTGACCCCCTCCCCGCCCCAGGAAATGCAAAGTCACAAAAATGAAATTATTTAATTATCCCTTGATTACTAAAATTGTTTATTATATACGTGACTACAAACATTGGTATGGTTGCGCACATATATATACATATATATGTATATGTAATATATATATATATATATATATGTATATATATATATATATATATATATATAAATATATATATATATATATATATATATATATATATATAAAATTATAAAATGCCAACCGTATATTTGTACAAGCGTTCTCTCAATCGAGTGGTCGAGTTCAACGCTGTGCTCCCCGTCATAGATGTCTGCAGTGTTTTGCGTATTGCATCTATTTGACGAACTCCTCCAGCCAGCACTTCCTCAACTGTTTCAGTTCTACTGATATTACAGCACCAGCAGCCTGTTTACGATTGGCCAATAAATAATTTCATCGATTTTCCAGAGATTACCATTATAGCATTGCACAAACGATAGTGTCCAGTATAATAATAATGTCATTGTCGCTGTTCCAAGAAATTTTCCATTCGAGTGGATATTGTCGACAGTTCTGTTGTTAGTCATTGGTTCTTCAAAATGATAATAAATACAATCTATTATTACTGTTATTACTATTATTATTATTATTATTACCACAATGAATTTAATTCGACCCATTCCGTAATTACTCCGATTCTAAAGAGGGAAAATTAACAGGCAGATTCGCATTTTGTCATAGGTTGTTCCGAGTGAAATATTCCTATCTGAAATCTACAAGCGCACGCACTTTTCATCGGGACGGGTTCGACCCCGCTCATTATCTGCCTTTCATCCACGAGTGCCCACAGGGGTGGTATGATCCCATCGGTGATTCTGGTGGCTGCCGACACAGTTTCGTGTGGTCTCTCGCTATGGAAGTCGCCAAACGTGATCCGCCGAGTGCAGCAATATGCCTATGGTTCTCTGCACTACTTTCGTAACGAAAATTACGAAATGATTCGCCAGTTAGCTATTATTAGTTAAAGTCCGCTGGTTTTCGCGCCGATTGCACCAAGTGGCGCACATGGAGAGAAACGGTGGCTGTCACGGCCGCCGGCATGAAATCGGTCCGCGCGCGTGGGGGGAACCTCTTCATCCACGACACTGGCTAATATATACTAAATGCATAAGAATGACGTGGCTGATCAGATCAACCTAGGCGGGTTGTTTCAACAATGTTATCTCGAGCGTGCACGCTGCCCAGATACGGCAGGGTGTGTTCATGATTTCCGCGGCAACGCTTACCGGCCGCTACCGACAACGTGTGCGGATTACACTGTATTCGACTCTGTCTTGAGTGTATCCACCCGAAATGCTCGCCAGGTTGTTCCAGTAATTAATGTGTAAACGCCTCATTAATTTATCGTGCTTTATCACAATAACATGGTAAATGTTTTGCCGATTTTTACCAGTGACCAACTCAGTTAGCCGTAGTGCGTAGTAATAATAATGAGTACACGTAATTTCTAAGATTAACAAGGAACGGTCACAGCTGGCGCTGCACCCAATGCATCAAGCACAAACAACATGTAGAATATTGCTACACTGATATGTGTCGTACGAGTTGCGGACGGCCAAACAGAAACGAGTTAATGCCGGAACGTTCGCGGGCATCCGTTGTGTCGTTATTGTTGTTGGTTTAAATTGAGCGTATTTAATTGAGCTGTGTACCTTGCCAACTTACGCTCTCGTCCTCCAGCGACAACAGCAAAATCGGAGCGGTGGCCAGCAATCGCCAAACTCGATCACGAAGAGCACTACAATGGATGGCTTAACGTTTTGCACAGAAAATCTGTACAACTCAACGCACCACGGCGATGTCGTCAGCGAAACGCGCGCGTAATACAGATTTATGAATCAAATCCATCCGTTCGATTATTTGATTGAGCGATTGAATCGGCACATAAATGCTACTGCTGCTGTTTGGGTCTTCTGTCAGGCAAGGCTGCAGGGGGGGCCTCAAACGTTCAATGAAAACAACACCAACAAATATATTAGATCAAAATTAGAATCACATGAGACACACACACATACACACACACAGTGGTAATAGTAATTCAAGGTTATCTATACATCTGTCTAGTCCTGTGGAAACTACTGCCGCCGCCCCTGTGAAATGCGCACATATGTCGCTGGAATATATAAATACATATATATATATATATATATATATATATGAGGGATTAGTCGATAGTAAGAAGGCAAAAAAATAAGTCCTCACAGTGGCTAGTACTCTACACTAAAGCCGTTGATTTTCCCCAGCGTGCAAACGTCGAGTCTGACTTAATAAGGACGAAATAATTGCATTCATTGACATTGCCTAGAAACAAAACCATATGGACGAGTGTATAGAACACGAATGGTTCGTTTCGTGGATCAAAACGCAGGTTGGTGGTAGGTTGCGTTCAGCATTTTAGTCCAGTGGCTGCGGATGAGCAAATATATGTTACTATGGATGGACATTGCGGGTAGGGTGCACCAGTCTCGCCAAGGCAGATGTCGTCACCATCATGATTCTAAGAATGACCCTCATAGCTGACGCCGGCAGCGCAGCCTCCGTACGGGTTGGCTGGTCCAGGTTATTCATATTAGACATTTTTATGTTTTTTTTTTTGCTCAAGTTTGGCAATCTCATATGCGAAGTATCTATTAGCCTCTGTCGAGCTTACGTAATTATAGTAGTACGTAATTTGACGTAATTTATTACTTACGTGTTCGTACGTAATTTGGCGTAATTTATTCAACGGTGATTGAGTTATCGATTAGTGATCGTTCTATGGCAATGACGGCCGGCAGAGGAAATCTCTGATTATGCTTTACCACCACAATGAGACTAGTCCGTATTACATTGTAGTACTAGACATTGGCAAGCAGGCTGCCTAATGGTGCCATCCCGAAGCCCAGATGCCGGGGGCCTCCGTACCGCAGCACACCGCAGGCCGAAATGGGTCACTTCATAGTAGAGATCCGAAGATGGACTACTGATGGATCAGATCGCGTAATGTATGATACGTCTCCGCGAGAGAGAGAGAGAGAGAAAGAGATCTGGAGTGAGAGATGGAGAGAGACAACGAGAGCTTGAGGCATAGAACAGGCATCAGGAGCTTGCTCGCTTGTACGTTCATCAACTGGGTGCGTATCTCTCGCTACGTTTCAGGGCCCCCCCTGGTCTGTCGGAGCTCCTCACTGTCGAGGCGCTACTCCGCCGGGAGCGGCGCCGCGTGTCGAAGCATAGCAGGCCACGTTGATCACACAGCCGCCGCCGCCGCCAGTAACCGCTGACAGCTGCTTCTCTCCCAGGTTTCCTCCTGAGCGTGTAAATGCATAGGCGTCTGCGCGGCCTACTTCCTCCTGTCCACCTGTACACAGATCTATAGGGTCGACCCGCGACAGACGCCAGGTCCACATCCATCCGCGGTGTCGGCGCCACACGGTGAACCGGCCTAAACCACGAACCCGTCTGAGTGGCGCTCCCAGTGCTCGAAGTAGAAAGTGCGGAACGGATCTGATCTATCGAATCTCGTTAGTATATTCCCCGTCCCGTGTCAATACAACGATCGCGGATGCAGCTGATCTAGATAGTGCGATTGTTCGCGAGTGGGCAGACGAACTAGCGAGCGAACCTGTTGCATGACCCGTCGCTGGTAGACACTCGTTAGGTGTTAACGGTCGACACTTGTAGACGCTGCGGAATCATAGGCTACAAGGAGCAGAAACATGTTGCCACAAAATATCAGCAACAGCACCATGATCGCAGTCTGCTAAATCACGGTGTCCGCATTTCGTCGATGAGTTGAGGAGCCATTATTCTACCTAGGTGCTTTGGCCTCCTATATATATATATATATATATATATCTTAATGTGTATTTTTGGTTTAGAACTATAGAAAATTCCAGCTGTGGTCTCGACTGTCATCTGTCAGCTACGATCTTGTTGAAATGGAAATCATTTCCGATTTGATTTGATTCATCATGACACAACGTATTTCCTTCGTATCACTCAATATGTATCTACTTCTGATATCTCGAACTCAGTTGTTATTGGATATGACATATGAGTGCCTGTATCTGCAACTCGATGACAGGCCTTCGGAGAGTTCCCCACAAAGTGTTCCGATCAACTCTGCAAGTCGTGCCACCTCACGAGTCGAGGTGCTTCTGTGTACTTCAATGAGGACGCTGGTGCCTTCCATCATGCAATGATGGCTCATCGCTTTACTAAACATAGGCCACAAACACCACGCCTGTTAGAGCGGGTTATTCCAGTTTCGCTACCGACAGCGATATGTTAAATCAATCCGAGCATATTAGCTCGAGATACAGATTGGACGTAGTCACTTGAGTCCGTCGAATTAATGGGCCTAATCTATCCTCTACCGAGACGGTCTCGCTCTGGCTTGACATGCCTCGCAATTACGGCGATTTTAAAGTGGCATGACACAACATAATAAACTCGCATTAAACCGCAGATTGCAGTAACAAGTCGTTCCATTCCGTGTGCGCTCAAAGCTCGTCGCATTCAGCCGAACTTGCAACTTACATAATCGAAGTACTTATCTAATCAGTGATCTAATCAATATTCAATACAATGCGAAGGCACTATATATATATACACGTCCTCAAAAAGAAACAAATATATAGGTGACCACCTTTCATGAAGCTAAACTCATCCGAATCTTGCGTGTCAATTTGAAAAGATCCCATCCGAACGTTCAGCGTGTCCTTGTGATTCACACACTGATTCCATATGGTCGAATCACAGAATTATTGAACGAAGGACAGACAGTTTACCTAACGCAGTTTGCCGCAACTACAAATTTTCACCATGCCAACTGATTCGACACAATCGAATACATGTCATTACCGCAGACCTGAATTACATCGCAGTCTCGTAGTCGCTCACTCGTGTATTAGCCCAAAGGACAAACCCATAGCAGATTTCTCTGTCCTCATCCCGGGCCCTGCTGTTGCTGTCGTCATCGTCATGTTCTGACGATTGCTCTCGCGCCATCTTAGCCGTGGAGACCCTACCGACCGCGTTAACTCGACGCATTACAGCAGAAACCAAGAGATATGGAGCAGCAGCGAGTCGACTGCTCTGCGATTATTTTTTCACGCGCCAGCAATAACAACTCCCTGACGGAAATGTCGGACGAGGCAGAGTCCGCTTAGCCATTTGACCCCGCGCTACGTTGAGATGATGAATCTTGATGAGGGGAACGCCAGAGGGCAGTTTCTCCTGGCGGTGACAATCGTTCGTTGAAAAGGGAGACTTGAAAACGTTCCGGGTCGTTGGATACATATACATATACATATATATATATATATATATATCTAGTAGAAGGGGTACGCTAGGATTGCGTGCTCTGCCTTGGCGCCAGGTCGTGTAGAGTGTATTGATATTCCTATTTTGTTAGGTGAATGTTATTGTCAAGATGGAAACACAATTTTACTCAAGAATGAGTGCTATCAATGACACACGCACACACACACACCGATGAACGGCTACATCCTTCCCCATAACAAGAAGCTGTTTGACGAGACATTGAGAGCTGACCACTGCGGGTTGTGAGAGCCTTGACTGTGCGCGACGGCGAAGCAGTTTAGTTGCATTAGTCGACACCGTTTGAGGTGAACACTTGACAGTTCCGAACTAAGATTGTTTGTTTTCAATTTATTGTTCTTATATATTCAGATGTTATGGAAGAAATACGAACACGCATGAACGACGTAGTATAGATAGACGATGGATGTGTGTGTGTGTGCTTAAACCTTTTTGAGAATCCTATAAGTGTGTATAGAATTCTAACCCAACTGCCATCTTGCTGCGCCCGATATTTTGCGACCTACAGCCGATTGTTCCGACCCCGCTGCTGATGAGGATCAAGGTCGACACCCACGCACAGACGTGAGATTGCAGGCACGACAAGCATAATTTATATTTTACCTGGGAAAATGTTTGGATAGAACTCCTCAAGCATTTTACTTGAATAATATAAACAATCATGGGAGCAGATTTTAAAATCCTTGCGCAAACGAAATATCCACGTGTGTTTATTATTAATATCACTGTCTCTCTCTCCCTCTAAATATACGGTGGTCTTCATCAAAGACATGGGCATGCGCGATGGGCGTCCATTACGATTACATATAAGTGCAACTACACGATTACACTTGACCCTTCATGACTCAAATTAACAAATGGAACCCTGCGCTACCGATGTCAACAAGCAACAGGTCTAGTTTATTTCTCTCATTAGTAAACGGAAAGGCGAGAAACCTAGTAGAATTAGTCGAAAATCTTAGAAATCGAACTTAGTCGAAAATCCAAGCCAATCGGAACAAATAAATAAATTGAACAATCGGCTTGCAAATAAATAAATTAAGTAATTAAATTGCAATATATAGCTAATTACTCTCCCCCCCTTACTCCACCCCTATCAAGCTTAGGTGCTACTATGCTCACTTGGTGCATTCGTAAAGCATAAAATATCTAGAGAATTCTCCCTTTAAGCTTGATTGATCGATCTCAAATGGCTAGAACTGAGAAGATGAAGAAAAGCGTACAGGGACATAATTGATTTAATTACTAACTCTCATTTACCAAGTTATTCCTTTCACACCGGTCGCGGAGAGCAACCATAACGCAGATGTATTGTATAATGGACGATTTCATATTTTACCTATAACATCTCGAATACGTATTCGAGTTTGCTAATTAAACACGAAACTACTGCCACTAGGTAGAGAGGCACACGATCTCGTTCGTACATTGCTTATATCCACATGTGCATACATGTGATGCTTGACGACATTGTTCATTTCGGCCTAATATACATAAATTATACGCACTTGTAGCAACGCATATATTGTATCTATTAGGGTGCGATACAAATAATACCGTTTGTAGAGTGTGTATCTACTATATACTATATCTACTCTCGAGTGTGTAGGGTATATACTATGCAGGCAAGTCTGCTACGTAGATATTATACAAAGAAGTAGTCGAATACGGTGAATCGTACGGAGACTGGCAGGATGACGTTTGGCTCGAAGCGCCTCCACGAGAAGCACAACCGTGGCCCCTTTGGCGGCGGTGGACGTCGGTTGGGAACGCGCGGGTGGAGCGTCCCCCATCTCAATTTGCCAATCGAGACGTTGACAATAAGCAGATCGACACGGCTAACCTTCCCGCACGGCTAGATGAGAGGCTAGATAGCAGCGTAGATCAAAGTAAGTACGTCCGTCGGCTGTGCCAAATGGTGACACTCGTCAAAGGAGTCTACATGAATCCTCGAGAGATTTACATTGTTGCGAGGAAAAAGAGGAATAGGTCCATTAACACAAACGGGTGAAGTATTGTAGCTGAGCAGCAATTGTGCTGTAAAGGAGAGTGGTGCCTTGCTAAGGGGAATGATGTCATATAGTATGGATGTTGTTTGATATCTGCCATTATTATTATTATTATTTATAAGTTATGTTTAAGTACTGTAGCGTTGTAATCTTAGTCACTATGCTAAAATGAGCGACTGCCTTCATGGCTTCTATTAGACGTAATGTAGTAAAGAATGGGAGCGCTCGCGTGTTGACGTTTGTGAAAGGAATTGTAAAAAGCAGATGTTGAAAATGCACCTATTTTTTTCAACCCAGAAATGTCAATTTTTAGAGTATCGCTATCAAACACGAGTTAGCAGCAGGCAGAACCGGGTACCACTGGATTGTAGTGTTAACATTGTCTGTTCGAATTGTAGGTCAGACCAGCAGTGCCCGAAGTATTATAAGTGCCCGAAGTATTATAAAAACAGTCCCAGGCACCTGACCCAAGTTATAGGTTCGAGGATTTTTAGCCGGTAAAAATCCGGCACTATCACAGCGAACACCTAAGATGTGAAGCCGTGGTGTCCTTTTGAAGATTTTATTCCTCAGCCTCTTAAAAAATAAAGGTTAGACCAGCTAAATAACGAGGGAAGGGGAAGGGTTTAAGTCCTAATATAATTCAATGTCCTAGGACGCTCAGAAGTTGGCCTTGAAGCAACTCTACAAGGTCATGATACCCAGAGCCATAGGAGGAAGAGAGCTGAGGGTTAGTTATAGAAAAAAAACCTACTCTGAAGTTGGCTAGTCATGCTCGACGCATGCTTGATCAAGTAACTTTTTCGTGAAACCAAGTGACAGTGGCCGGTGAGCCAGGAATACACCTCCGTTTCATGGGGTCCTACTTACCGTTTTCAATTTGCATGTTTCTTCCTCCCCGAGATGAACGCAGCCGTGTGGTTACGAACCAACCTTGTACTGCAGGTGACTAATCCATATTTTGGATGTGGCAGCGAAATCCAAGGGATCAAGTTAACACTCGAGATTTTCTCGCGACTCCCTTCTGACGGGGGTTGCCTTTTACTGGTTTAAGTCGGAGCTGTGAATGAATCCTTCCTAGATTACCGCTGTCGTAGCCGGTCCCATCTCACAGTCGAAGTAAACTGAGTCAGTCACAAGGAGAAAGGAGTTATATACAGAAGTTACAGGAGTTATATACAAATAGATAAAATGAAAAACTTTCTCTCGCCAGTTGACTATTTCTATATAAATCACAGGGATTTTCGGAATGATTCGTATATGTAGTCGTCACGAGTGACCCAAACGAGTACGCTAATTCTGTTGGACGGCGCTTTCGAACGAAATTACTTGGTTCACTAGTCGTATCCTCAGAGAGAAAGAGAGAGAGCAGATCACGGAAGAACCCCTATTTCTAATGGCGGTGAATGCGCTCCACATGAATGCGTTCAAACACAATCGAAACTTTGCTGCAGAAGGATACGCTTTGTTCCAAGTTTCTAAATTATCGACCACCATTGTTCTTCATCGCAGTTGTCGTTCAGCTTGGTTTATCAGTTTAGTCAAAGCACCCTCTTTCCCCCCAACGGGCTCCAACAGCATACGGTATAATAATATTTCCCGAACCATCCGGGAAGGCAGCTTTTTTCCTTATTGTTCGGCATCCAATTTAGAATTATAGTTGGTATACGTACAATGTAGAGGTATCGTATATATCTATATATATAATATATCGAACAAACAGCAGATCTCCACTGTTCACCGGCACCGCAGTAGGCCAAGCCGTCGGACTATTATCGCAGTACGGTAGTTCGCCGATGCATTTGTAGTCAGGCATTCGATTCCCATCGTATGCTTTCTGATTTCCTTCTGCGATCAGTGAAGAAACCTGAACGCATCTAGATAGCAAGCGAACAGGTGTTAATAACAAGTGCTACTACGGGATCGTACGGTCGGCCGTTACCAACTACTAATGATCATGCACTGGATCAAAGAGCAATGTTAGGAGGAAAAACAAGGGCTTTTCTCATCGTATGTATTATATTATTTTATTATATAATACATATATGTGTCTGTGTGTGTGTGTGCGTGAGCATTTCTGGGGGGATATGTGAGTTCTTCCATCCCCCGATTCCAGCCCTTCGGATCCCTTTTGAGGGCGGCCCGGCAAGCATCAGCTAGAGCAGAATGGAACAAGCAAAGCACAAAAAAACATGTTTTCCGCGTTTTTCGCTCACGTAATTCGCTTCCTGGACGTGACTACCCTTTCTTGGATTCGTTTACGACTCCTATGGAATACTAGGGGACGATTAATTTCTCATACAGAGGAGGTTTAGCAACTTCTCAAGTAGGGCTATAATAACCAAGAGGCTTGTTTTGGCCTCAATGTGACAATTCCTAGACTCTAAGGTCCCTAATGGTATATTTGTGTGGAGGCGGAAATGAGGCTTGCTTCCAAGAAAATATTCCACTTGCTTTCCTTCGGGCGTCCCCTGATGAATTTGGCCTGCTGAGAAGGACCATTTTCTTAATTGACGCCTTCATGAAAATGACGCTGATGAAACCTGAGGATGGCGGGCGAAAACTGATGAGGAGTAGAGACCTGTCCCAACAACCTGGAGGACTGGACCTTACTCCGGTATCTACCTAACGCAAGGAGCAGATTTTGGCATTACCTTAATTCATGTCTCAAGAGTTAACGAGAGAGGGTGATCGATAGCAGGTCAGCCTTTAAGCTTACGCTAAACGCTATGATTTAGAAATCATTTTCAACTGCGAAACTGTGGCTTATGCGGACAACAGCCAAGGCTCACATCGGCTGTCCATAGTTTTGCCGCTAGGACAGATGTGTAACGTGTTATATGACACTAATGGCTATTAAGGAACAAATCATTATCGTAGAACGAAGCTCACATTGAGTATTACACACATTATTAAGTAATGCACGACGCGCAAGTTGGAGGGAATCATTAAAAAGATCTTTTGACGACATTGATATTTCGATCTTATTATCACACAATTGATCGTGCTCATCCGGAACAAGATCAAGGGCAAAGGCGAAACTACAATAGACAAATATCCTCAAGTGGCCATTGAGAATATTTTCCTCAAATAGCAGTGCTAGTCGCTTGGTTCACAAACATAGCGGTAGTTCGATCTGAAATCGGCTCCACGTGCTGACTCCCGAGTCTTGTATCGGCTTTGGCTACCTCGGTTTCATACGGCAACGCATAGTCCCCCTGGGGCTCACTTAGTCGATGTTCCTATGAGCAAATCTTCGACTGATCTAAAAATCCATATGGCGTCAAAGGGAATCCATCGCAGTATTGACTAACCAACCAAGGAGGCAGTGAATGAATATATAGACACATAACCAGAGATCCGTGTGGTAATAATTGTGCATTACGATTTATTCAAACATACAGTAGGGCGGGATTTCTAGGGATTATGGGGGGGGGGGGGAGGACGACAATGTCCCGAGGAAGGCGATGGCATTGCCTCTCTGCACGGCGAGGGACAGGCGCTGCAGGAGGAAAGAGCCAGCGCGCTTGTCCCCGGTGGCGCGGATCAGCCTATGGTAGACCCCCTCGAGGAAGTTCGCAGTGAGAGGGCCGTGCCCGCCCAAGGTCTCAAAGGCAAGGGGGGAAAACAGGTGGGTTGCTTGGATTGTGCATTACAACCATGCTAAATACGGATGAGAAAACGAGGCTGAATCTCGCCTATCTCTAAGCGGTGTGTACCTTCTTAAGCAATAACCGCTCCCGGATTCGTTGTGGACGTGCACTTCAAAGGAGCTGTGTTGCCGCTGATGCCATGAAATTGGAAATATATTTTCTTCTTGATCTCTCTATCTATCTCTCTCTCTCTACACCTCTCTTTGTTTATTTCTATTTGCAGCAGCTCTGCCTCAAATTGTCCAGTGGGCAGTTGCAGTTGCAGACCAAACCATCACCTGCACGATGTCTTCACGGAATAGTGAAGCCATAACCACATCAGCGGCTACATTTACACGCTTCGTTCGAGACGCGACTGGTCGGGGACCCCCCTCTCCTCTATTTCGTATGTCGTCGTACATCCACCCATCCATTGGCTCATTTTGATGCTGATCCTTATATGCGATTGCAGGCGTTCCTTGGCATGCCTACCTGCTCCCACCAAGTGACGAGGGTACGAGACGAGAAAATCCTGCGCGTTGAACAAGCCAATAATGGCGAGGCAGCGATCAACGAAACTGCTGGACGTAGACACCGGAGAAGATGCCCGCAAGTGACGACTCGTATCAGAGTCATACAATAATGTAATTATTATATGAGGATTTCTTCACTTTTTTTTTTTGCTTCTGCGCTCCTCGATCGAAACGTCCACGAACGCTCAGCATAACGCCACCTCCCCTCGCGCTGGCGCGGAGAAAGTGCTGCCAAATCGCAGCGACTGTCTGGGTCCGATGTCGCCACTGTTCTCCTCGGCGTGTTGGCAACGCACTCACCTCGATCGGGAAGTGAGTTCGCTGTGTTGACCGCTGAGCTGAGTGCTGGCGGACGCCTCAGAAGAACGACCCGTCCTGAGGAGCTGGTGCGCAGCGAAATATAATAGAAGCCAATTGTCGATTTTCTATTTATATGAGCCACTGAGTCATAGAAGAAACGTTTAGCTGCGTATGCAAATTGTTTTTACTATATATATATATATATATATATATATATACCTATTGGTCGTGCTAGTCGTTTTGTATAGAAGATAATGTGCAACACACTGTGCACTTGTAGCATTTGTCGTTGTAGGGTATGTGCCGAGCAAGAGAAGATAATTGTCGTCCGAACAATCTTCAGAGAAAGTAACCGCCTTGATGCGATGAATGCACAAATGCGAAGGAAATAAAAAATATATACAAACATTCATTTAAAAAACAAAAAAAAAATATATATGTGTTTCTTCATATTATATACATTGATAAACCATTTTTTCGAAGATCTGTTCTTAAGGGTAGAATTTATGTTCGAGTAACGTTGAACGTAAGCCTAAAAAGAAAGCTTCATTAGCATTCATTTCTATACTTGAGCTTTCTCAGATAATCACGTTGTACGCCATCGAATGGCGCATCCGGAAATGATTTTAGGACTTTCTAAACGTAAACTTACCACCGACGGTCCAGATCTCCAAATGTTAATTTCCTCACGGCGATCACAAGTCGTCTGCTATAGCTTGCGTTGTAATATAACTTCTTTCGGAAGTTTTGCCGGACAGGTGATAGCAAATTTCTACGGTAGTTACAATAGCAAATTTCTACGATAGTTGCATCAGAGACTTCTTAGTTCCCTTTTTTTCTCAGAGTTTTCTCTTCCTTCCTATGACGCTCTCTCTATATTTGCTAATCTTAGCTCAACTGAGAGTTAGCACAACGACATGAAAAGGAAATTGTATGATCTTGTCGTGCACACAAAGCTCTGTGTGTGTGCCCAACACTTTAGGATCTATATACTTCTGTGGAAGAAAAATTCGAACATGATGTGCTACTTACTATCGAGGAAATTTGTACCGTATCAAAATCTGAATGATAATCTCTACTAATCAGTAAGTAGCTTTTCCACGTTCTCGTCTATCGTGTTGAACCAAATGATAATAATAATAATAATGATACTAGTAATGACTGTCAATGAAAGCAAGTAATAATAATCAATGGGTCAAACATTATGTATTTGTTTAATAAATGATGCGCTATGATTCGACGACGTCCCGTTGCCAATACTTGTATCATTTTGGCCACATTTTCTTAATAGTGCTATGGTGTCGGCGGCGGCGGCGCCAATAGTGCGGTGGCAGTTAATTGCAACGATGCTCGCCACGGGGCCCACTGAGACTGTTTGGTGAACAGCGATACTTGATCACACGGACGCTGAGTTCGGTTCACACGCCGGGACGTTAATCGAATTTTTTTCCACTGGAAACGCTGCCACGCCGCTGATGGACGCCCAGAGGGGTCTTTTTTTCGGAGCTTCACCTACCATCCAGTGTGAAACACTTGGCTCTGGCAGTCGCGGCAACTGACGATCGTTGGTTAGTCCCGAGTAGTCGAATATGGCCGCTGGCGACCAGCGATCGCAGCCTGGTGGCAACTTCCATAGACGTTCGTTCGTTCAATAGCGGTAGACGGTGGCCGGACATTGGAGGAGTCAGTCGTCATGGGCTCGTACGTCTCTGCCTGTATGTGGTGCTCGCGTTGAACCTCTATAATCTAATCATGTTTGCGAAGATATATTTTGAGCGATTTCTGTTATGGGTTTTTATGTCTGCTTGAGGTTGACAAGTTGCAACCGTTGTGACGAGCTAACGAAACAATCGTCTATTGGTTTTCGCTGCCCAACAGCCATTTATGCACGACGCTAATATCTATCTTGATTAATTGATTGATATGTGTAACGCTACAAAACTCGCAAGACAAGAAAGAGTCCGTCTCTTTAACTCGAAATGAATATCTGTGACGGTCGAGTTGTTACTGACGCATATCATTAAGCTGTATAGAAGTGATAATTATTTTTGATAATTTAGTTTGTTAACAAGCGCAATTGAGGCTATGCAAGGAACATATTTCGGCTCGTTTGAACTCGTCACTTGGAATCATGTAGCAATGATCTGGATATGAGCAAACCACACTCCGAGATTTTCGCTATGTCAACAGTCCGCGTTCTTGAACCTACTTGTTCAGAGTCGTAGGCAACTTCCACTTACCCAGGCCCCATACCTAGGTTAAGAACCTGGATGCATAATGCCGGGGTCATCCTTTACATACGCTATGCATATGGTGCCTTCAAATGCACTGAGATGCATAGAGCTTGTCCTTCGGACTCGCTCGAACCAATGGGCGTATGTCAGCCTCGTGTCAAAACCAACCAAACTCACACCGTGGTATTGTCATTGCTACGAATGAAACGCCAACAATTGCAGATGTTTCCCATCGAAAGAAATACGGCAGATACGGTAAATAGCATGATAGCATTCATCATCAGGTAGACACAGTTTATCATCCACCCTTCATCCTTGCGCCAGATAAGTGAGGCTTCCCTCTCTGCCGTCCCATCAATCTATATATATATATATATATATCTACATACATACACACACACACACACAAACACAGGTATACGGGCACACGCGGACTCACACGCTGATCGGAAGCAATTGCTGTGAAAGGGTGCAGGTGTTTTTATATTTCGACCGATGGTCGGGGCTGACCAGCCCGAGCTGGCAAGCATTTTTCGTTCGTTTGCAAACGCAGCAGCAGCCAGTGGATCGGTTGGTGGACAGTGGTAGTGGGTTGGTAGCTACCGAGCTGCTGTATCAGCATCTATATAGCAAGCTGATACAGCTCTGACTCTTAACTGAAACAACAACGGCATATTCAGGTTCGGAGCCACTTTGGCAGCTACCACCACTACGACTACTGCTGCTGCTATGCTACCGCCCCGGAACTCCCCGTCGAAGTCTTCAGCTGGGAGGAAAACAGCTGGGCCTGACAGCGAGCGGATCCGCGGCAGCGGGTTGCCGAGCGCCGCTTCACGACTGAAGAAGCTCCCATAGAGAGAGAACGGCCCATAGTCTCAGCCGCGAGCAGCACTGTGCGACGTTGCACTGGCTGCACCGCTTGCGATATGCCGACAGCATTTGTGGCTCCGAGATGGCTCCATAGGTCTGTACCCCCAGCTGGCGGTCAACTCCCCGGGCACGGTGCTATTACCACAGCTACAATCACACTGCAGCGGTAGCCGTGATAGATCGAAATCGAGCGAACACACAAATACAAAAAAAAACAGAACAAGAAACGCTCATACATCTCGACCATCGATTCCACAACCGAAATATATATAATATTGTACGTAGAAATAAAGGAGAAGAGCAGGGGGGGGGGTATGATGGATCTGCCGCTAGACGGCGGGGGCCGATTCCAGCCGTGACCGAAAATGTCATCTTGCGTATTTTTGTGTATTTTCGTTTTTATATGAACAAGATTATAGAGCGCCAACAGAACGGGCACGCAGAGCAGGAGTGACAATGCTGATGGAATCCTGCTACGTTCGAGCCATAATAATCATCATAATAGTAATGATATCATTGTTAACATCATATAAAAATCGAGTAACCATGATGATAGTAATAGTAATAATTATAATGATGTGCGCTAACGAGAAGGCAAAAACGAAAACGACGGCAGCAGGAAGGGACACCGCGTTATCATAAGATATCTCAATGGTGCGCTTATTACACTTTGAACGTAACTTGTCATTTCGGGACTGATGAGTTGATTAGGTGGCATCGTCGCAATGCTGTTTGCATTCACATAACGACTTCGTCGAGAAGTTTGTGCGACGGAACTGAATGGCATCTTCGCGCCTGGGGAACTATAGTGTATTTTGCTGTGATACCGCTAGTATGGAAGGAAGGAAGATTAGGCGGTAGTCAGTAAAATTCGATATTATGGCATTTGTGGGTGACGCTTGTTCGACACACGACGTTAGCTAGTTCGGGTTGTTTCTCGAATAGACCCTTCTGTTCGTAGGTACCGAGGCGGTTGACGTGAAGCTCGAGATCTGTGTGAATTGCTGTTTCGTGTGACGTGTGAGGAAGCCAATGCTATTTACTGATTGACTGAAGAATTGGCTGAAGACTATTCGGTTGCCTGGTCACTCACGATTCAGTGCCGTTATTGGCAGTGGTTTAAACTCGTATCAAGTAGAGTCGTATTATCTAGTCGTTATATAGAGTAGTATCGTGTCTAATCTAGCAGTACATTGAAGATAACTCGGATATCGGTCGAGCTGTATTTGTTTGTACTTTCTCAGTTCAAGCGGTGTGAGTGAAGCCTAACTTTTCGCTAACTTTGAAAGCAGGCTCAGCTGCGCGTAAGCGGCTTGTGGACTATTGAGCCACTAACAAATTAACTAATTGTGCAAACTGGCATTGGTCAGATATCGCCGAAGGTTTGCGTTATGTAATCACGACGTGAAACGTCTAAATGCAGGTCGAACAGTTGTCTTCCATTTGAATGAGAATCAGGTGGATAACGCACACACACACATTGACACGTTGGGGCAAATGCGTGCGCCCACCTGAGCTAATTAACTAGCGATACGATTAACACAAGATAAGATGAATGCGATACAGATGCCCAGACGCTGTATCAATTTTCCGTTTGTGCGCCCTTAGCAGACCGCATCGATCGGTGAAGTTCGAAGCCCTTCTCCGAAACCGCTCGGCTGTCGTCCATCGGTCAATATACGCTAGCACTAGCGTAGAGGACGTACTTTCTAGAGAAAAACTAACAATCAAGTATCTCGAAGACCTTTAGTCTCGCTTAAGATAACGTACCTGGAGATTGGTAGAGTTACTACTCTCGAGGTATGATTGTTTAGCGGCCGAAGATTGTACGTCTATGTATGATTGTACGTCTACCCCGCAATCAGAGGCGACACGTAGGTGCACTCACGGGTTCGAACCCCACCGAAGGGCACATTTACATTTAAGCAAAGAGAGGGCAATAAAAAGGTGCCTTTTAGAGGTTGCTACCTTCGCGAATAGCGTTCATATTGCGAACATAACACTCTTGCGCTTGGCTATAACCAACGAGATAAATATCACATTATCAAAATGTTAGTCTAGCATCCGAGTCATGATGAGAAAAGGCTGCCGTTAAGAGTTCTTCTAGTTACCAGTTCATCGTTGAGTTTGTGTCCGCTTCATCGTCCGCGCCCGTCGACTTCTCGGGGGGAGGGGCGGGGGGGAAGGATCCTGTTGTTGAAATTGCTTTTCGTCCTGTTCCGCTCGAGAGGAAATTGTCCGTGTCGATCTTATGCATCAGCCATGTCTCTGTGTAGAAGTGGTGTCGTGGCTGTAGTTCAGCTGGCAGAAACTAGCTCCAGACAGTGGCCGAGACCACGGGCGAGAGGGAGAGCTCCAGCCGCTCACGGTTGTGATTGTAAGATCAGCGACCAGGAACCGCCGGCTCGTTCAATCCATGGGAAGCACCACAACAAAAAAAAAGGAAAATGAATCGTAGGGCCGATGTAGGAGAAGACGGCAAGAAGACGCTATATTGATGGCGTCCACACGAGTATGGATATGGCTTGACTGAAATAGCGGACTGCTTCGTGTCCACTGACAACATCGCGATTGGCGTGCAGATATAGTGAATAGGATAACACTATTTTTCATTACATATTCGTCTTCTTCTTCTTATTATTATTATTATTACTTTGATTATTCGCCACGAGCGGCCGGAGCATGGCGGTGTAATATAATAAAATATCGAAGGAGAAAAAAAAACAAAAACAGTGCTAATACAATCAATAGAAAATGCGTAGATTCCGCTGGAAAGAGCCGAGTCCCGTCCGCAGAAGAACAAAGGATTCCCAGGGCCCTAGATATGCGGGCTATTCGCTTGCCTTCGTTGTTTGGTAGACGCAACGGACCAAGATATCTAGTAACAGTTTCCGCCAGACGTTTGATTGACTTGGTGCGACGTGCAAGCTCGACTTTGTAGTGAGAACAGCTAAAGCGCGTATTGAATTGACTATTAGAAGCTGAGGTTATGAGGTTCCGCGGGTAGATTAGCCTCGTTCGAACCGCTGACGACAATGACAACAACAACCTGCCAAATGCTTGATGTAACCAAAATGTTGAACAATGTTTATTATATTTATGATGAACTGGGAGAAGGTGCTGGCAAGCCAACGCAAAATGCGAATAGTTTCTATTGAGTTCTCTCAGTGAAAAAGGAAATCCTTCAGGATCACGAATGACAGCCAACGCAAATTGCGACGAACGGAGTCTACAGTTGGCTGTCTCGACCCATTGTCAACTGCCCCACGCTAACTAGTGCAATTAACACAATTGCATTAATTCCCGCACTAACCATTCGATTAATACAATTCCAAAATGAGAACGCACACTGTATCACCACTTAACTGATCGTTGTCGTCCTTCCGAGGACATCCACAATAATAAAAAGTGCCAACGATGAAGTCGTTAGCAAACAACCTGTTGGCATTGTGCATTGGTTCATTCCCGATGGCTGCGTTTGCCAACATTTTGGCATGAGACAGGGGCCACGTTCGACACTTGATAGACGTCTTGGTCGACCGGATACACGAGGAAGGCCGGAAGGCGACGATGAGGTGTCGCGATAACGACCACAACACTATGAACGAATTGGGGTGTATCAACCCACGAAGAACACACATAACGAGACGACATCAGCATCATAATGATAGACTGCTAGTTGGGCTAGAAGCCATTCCCGAACCAGCTGGTTAAGCTAACCAGCAATCGTAAACGATCGCCTATGACGTGTGTTCATTGTGCTGCACGTCTTTGTTTGTCATACCTTGATGCTAATACTTGGGCTGAAAGAATCGGTGAAGATCGATGATTGCGTGTAATATCAGCCCCCCCTCTCTCTCTCTCTGTCTATCTCTTATTGAACGTTCTATGTAGAAACAATGCTGATAGTGACGTTTAGCCTAGACCACTGCGTCCCCCGCTCGTGGACAGAGGCGGCGAGCGCAGGATCTCATCGAACGGGGTATCTGTATCGATATATCTAGTTGTTATATCTGTCTAGAGGTTTGTAGATAGTGGCGTAACCCACATCGTCTATCGCCCGGGCCGATTTGGTTTGATGCCTTCAGCACAGCAATATATATATATATATATATATATAGCAATATATATATATAATCAATATTCCTATTGCGCACAACGTGCTATCAGAGGGACACGCGACATTTACAAATCCGGAAACTAATTCGACTTATTTCATCCGCTGTTGTAGAGGCCAACGGAGCCAATAACAAATGACATTGCCCCAGTACCCGACTGCCGATGGTTGTTGTGATCTCTATCTTTGACTGCTCGCAATCGGGTGATGACGTGCGCAACTTTGAAGCAACAGCTAGCATGAAACACCTCAACATTTCTACCATTTGCTCTCTCTCTCTCTCTCTCTCTCTCTCTCTGTCTCATCGTAAGCTGAAGTCACTGACATTCACCCATAAGACTTTCTAGACGTAGTATCATAGCGTGCTATATATATATATATATATAGGTACAATGCTTGCCACGGCTTCTACAGATATCTCTCTTTGTATTGATGTTGTTGCTGTTGCTGCCGTTGTCTCATTCCATGTCCGCTGCATCCACCACGGACGGCGTCATTGCTGCCGCCACCGCCACCGCCGACGAAGACGTCGACTGCCTTCAAAGTCTTCTTCCGATCTGGCTCGATGCCGAGCCGGAATATCTCCCCATTTCAGCCCCACGCGCCCCCATCCATGCCTCTTGAAGGACCTGGCTGGCTACGCCACTGGCGGCGGTGGTGGTGGCAGCTAGAGATATATCATCAGGCGGCGTACAGACCGACACGACTTGAGCGAAAAGTAATTGCCATAACGACGACCAAGCGACTGAAGCTGACGCCACCAGCAAGGCGAACACTAGCATCGACCTGCGGCAACTGCAGGACGGCTATGGCCCAGGGGTGGTTGACACTTGCTGTTGTTATGGTTATTGTTGTTGCTGGTGCTATTTTGGCGGTATTATCTTCCTTTGCTGTTGCTGCTGCTGGAATCGGTGCCACACATCTGCATCATTCACTGTCTGTAGAATCCCGCTGTTGTTGCCCCCTCACACGCCTTTATCAGCCTCTTCAGTTTTCTTCGTTTTCTGCTTCGTTCAAGTTTTTCTAGTTTTCACCCGTTCATTGCTGACGCCATCGTCACCACGCTCTTCAAGAGGTAACACTCGGCCTGGCTGGCTCCAACGGTGGAACTGCATGTTCCCGCCAGCGAGATTTGTTCCTCCGGGTGGCCGAATCCGATCGGGCGGTCACTGATACCGTCCATGCGATCAAGTACCTGCACCCACTTCTTTCTGGACGCTTTGGCCTTTTGCGGTCGTCTTCTTGATCTGCGATTGAATCTGAGTGGACTCGATCAGCAAGCCGCGAGCACATGGCGGAGAGGACGGACGAGTTCGGGTCCACCGATTGATGCAATTGCCGATCATGTTCCCTCTGCCCTCAGCACGTCCAGCACTGCTGCCTCGTCCTGCTCATCGTCGTCATCTTCGGCGTCAATTCGACTCGTCACTCCGTCCGGGTAGCCGAACCGACCGGATAGCTGATTAGCTTATTGGCACTCACTGGGAAGGTATCACACGGATTTCCTCCACTTCCGGGATCTTCGGATCAATTCGGTTGATCAGGGCTTCGCCAGGTGGCACAAACAGCTACCGCTTCGGCGTTCGCAAGAAGCATACGCTTCGACGGCGTCTAGAGCAGACCAACAGGCGAGCGGGCGGCCGGGCGGACGATCAGGGGCACGCCACGGCGCAAAACAAACAGAACGAACATAGCAATACGACTCGTCGTTGGTCGGCAATTTGTGCCAGCCCCGCCACCGTCATCGTCATCTATAGCAGAAACACTACGTGAGTTTATTAGCAAATCCATTACACGTGGCTTCTTCTTCTTTGGCTGTTACCCCTAGCGCCAGAGTTGCCCGTGCAGTCATCCACGGTGTTATTGCCAAAAAAAAACACCATATGTATATGTATAAAATACGTGTAGATCTACGAAGCAGGTATAATGTCATGTGTAATCTTTCGTTGCTGGCGTAGATGTGGTGCCGGATACACACACGCGCGCGCGCGCACACACACACACCTAGCGTTGTGTCAGCGTTGGACCACCGCGTAGCGTTCTGGTGCGCGTTTGGCTCTATGTTTGCTGCGTCGGAAGCGCAATACAACTACAACACCGGGATCGTCAAATAGCAGCTGAATTAAGCCGCGCGAACAGCAGAGGGATATGGCGCCGTAGTGTCTCCGGTTAATCGGCTCAGACTGTTCTTGCTGCTGCTGCTGCTGCTGCTGTAGTTGTTGTGCTGCTACCGTCGGTCTTAATGGAAGGCGGCACGAGGTGAATGAACACTCTCATAGCAAATAAATAGCCGCAACTATATGAGGCGACTACCCTCGATATTTGATGTAAAAGGCGATCGCCTCAACGTGCCGGATGCGTGTATCGAGTACGGTATGATTGAGTGTAGAAATTCTGCAGCCGATGGCGTAGAATCAACTGTTTATGTTAGATAAGAAAATAAAAGTGTTATGATATAAGGCCAGAGGGTGACGCTCTTAGCGCAGTGAAAACCACCACCAGTAGAATATCGTGTTTGGCCACACAAATGGTCAAGGCAAGCAGAACATCGAATGTTTGTTTTCTTAGTCTCTGATACTTTCAGCTGCCAGCAGCTTGTGAGGCGCTCTGCTTGCCACAGGCGTTGATTGAAAGTGGCGAATTTGGTGAGCTAATTAGCGTGCTTCCTACCAGCTTGAATCGTTTTTGCAAGAGCACAACGGACTGGTCAGGCTAATGATGGGTGGCCAGCAGAGGTCTCAGTTGGCTGAGGTCAGCCTCTTCAGGGTTCCCTCATCGCCGGACGCGCTGTCCCACCCGGGGGTATCTGCTCGCCCGCCCCCGCCCCCCGGTCAACCGGCGACTCCTGTGAATCAACACTTAAAAGGAGCATCACAGTCGCTTATTCGTACAATATTGTACTCTGAAGTCGTTTCTTTTGTTTGAGTACTTCGGAAAGGCCAAGATCTCTTGTCGACTCGGCAGGGCTAGCGGGTACCTAGGTTGCTCCGTCCCGTGTGTAATGCCCAAAGAAACTCATTCCTGTCGTTGTGTCTTTCAGGCGAGGACAGGCCGGCAAGGTGTGGGCCGCGTCATCTTCGACCTACTACCGGATCACAGCCACTGCAAGTGTTGGAAAAATGCAGGTCGTATGCCTGTTTATCCAGTTCAACTTAGATAAAAACCTGTTAAAGACTCAATGCAGCAAACATTTGGTGGACACAGTAGATGCAGCTTGGCGTATGGGTCAGCCACCAAGAAGCGAATTTGTGTTAGATGGTTTTGTGACCAGGCTGAGGTCTACGATCTAGCTGGGATTAGGATAATCAAGGCAGCCGCGTTGGTTCAAAGTTCCGTAGACGCGAGCTACGATACTACTTCCGTGTCTAGAGCAATTTTTATTCAAGGCTTAATGGTTCCATGTCCGCTAATGATCGAGTGGTCTCGAACAGGAGGCCTGTTCACTGAAGGTCACGATACGAAGGTGAACGGCTACCGTTGTCGTGCGACTACTCCGCACGGTCGAAGACCATAGAACGCACAAATATGCAAGGATCTTTTAAATTGCAATTCGAGTTAAATTGTAATCCATTTCTCGTACGAACGCACGCGGCTGTAGCAATCAGGCTATGCTCGTCTACTTCACTAGGTGACGCTTCACTGCGCTACAGTGACGAATTTGTCTCATAATACAACTGCGCAATTCAAAAGAGGCCAATTCGTAAATGGGTCCGACAACAACTTCAACATCAACTTCGAGATGATAAATGTTCCACCAGGTAACAATCAACGCTAATTAGCTTTCACCAACGTCCGTCCGGCGGGTTTAGCAATTTGCGGTGCTGCTATTCGTCATAATACCGCGAGCAGCTATTCCCGAAATGCGTTACATATTATACTTGGATAGCTAATACAAATGTACTTACATAGCTAATACAAATTTGTCGAGATTTGCCCGAACGTTGTTGTTCGCATAATCTCTCTGCTAACAGCCAACTAACCATCCCACAATCCTCAGCATACGAAGTATACAGACGACCATATATAGAACAATATGTGTAGCCGTAAATGTAGAATCACCCGTCAAAGAAAATAGCACACAACACATATTACTTGGATATTTTGGCCACCAACAAGCTTTCCTTATGTGCACTACCGTTTCATGCTGCCCAGCGGCCGTGCCAAGCTTCGCAGCTTGTAATGTAGTGACCTCGTCAATTTGATCTGATGATTCGCTCACGAGACCGCGAGACACCCAGCGATTGGAAGCGACGCCCGGCACGACGCAGGTAGACCCGGCTGCAGATAGCACAATCGCAACGCAACGACGGCCACCATCAACGAGCAACATCTCGCGGCCGCAGCAACTTCGGCCACTTGGCGGCGATTTTGTGTGTCCGCAATCATCTTTCTCTGGCGTCGCCAGAACGAAGACGAGGCATGGACGACGCGAAATTCGGCAACAACAATAACAACAATAATGAGCGTAAAGTTCAGCGGGGGAGAGAGCGAGAGAGGATGTTGCTGCACACCAACGGAGGAGTGGAGCGACTGTGCGCGCGAATGTCGCGACAAAATCGGACACCAATCGCAGAGACTCTATCAACGCTACTCAGCTCCGAGGTTCTTCGGAGCAGAGCGATTGTTCTCAGGACGTTCACAGGACGATACTTCATTTCATTCGTCAACGTTCTACGGCGGGCGGGCGGACGGCGGCGACGGGCGGCGGTGGCGTACAACTGTCCGCGCCCGACGAGGACGTCACATTGAATTTCAAACGAAACAAACGCTCGCGACTGTTCACTCGATTTCGACGATCGTAGTTCGTCTTCTTGTTCTCGCGCTCGTTAGGCGTTCAAGTACTCGATGCTAGTTGCTGGTCACTTGTCAATTCTCCGTCACAGAATATCGATTACGTCAATGCTTTGCGATATAGGGCCCTGTCGTTGCGATTTCTGTTGATATGCATCCATATATACATCAGCTTGATATTGCAAATTGAATATGTTGGCTGTGAACCTAAAGCCACGATGCTGTGGTCATATGCTGTGCAGACGGCGGTTTCAAGCAGAATTTGATCATCTTTGGTTTGTTTCTGCAATATATATATATATATATATATATACATATATATATATAATATATATATATATATATATGTATATACATATATATATATATATATATATATATATATATATATGTACATATAATTGGCGATGCGTGCTACAACATCGTACTTCGTGGAATAAAGTCGTTGGAATCTGGAAACAACGAGAATAGTCGCGACTAGTAATGGGAAGTACATGGTTTTATTATTATTCAATAACGCGTGACAGACGATCTCACGACTCAATCAGCAGACAAAAATATACACCAAGAGTTAACGGTAGTTATTGTGGTTGATGACGTTGATTCGGCGACATTGTAACGAGCTTGTGTTCGCTCGTGGCGGAAAATCATGCATGATTCATGATCAACATTCGAAACGAGTTTGAGATACGCGTATGTTCTGCCTAGGTAGGTATTCTTGACTTCATCGAAAGACCTGGAAGGAAGGGAGTGTTGTAGTCAGAAACAAAAATCTGCAGAATTCGTTGTCATCCTTGGTTGGCGTTTTTAAACGAGAATGAAGAAACACACTGCATTTCACACATGCACTCGTATGCGAATATCTGTACTGAGACTAGATGTACGGAAACGATATTAAGCTCTAATCCTGACAAGGGAACCTCCCCTTGGCAAGCCCGTTGGGCGGTACCCCGGTCTGACCACTGACATCATTTTTAAACGCGCCAGCGAGTATCGTCACATCGGAGTAATATGCCTCGCTAGTCAATTCTTCTGCAGAACGAACAGCTTAACAGACGCATGGACACGTCAAACACTGTTGGCAAACGTTGGCCAGCAAACAGGCTAATTTGCTCGACAAAGTGGCCACGTAGCAGCGCGATTGCAAATGGCAATAAGTGTTAATTATAAAAATTGAAAAAAAATTAAAAATATAGTAAACAACAATACACTATATTTAACAGGAGCCAAGGTGATGTACAACGAGTCTGTTGTGGTCTTCATGTTAGTGAGGATTACGAAATCATTATCAGATAGTCCTTTTAAAATATCAAATATATAAATCTAATAAATATGCCTTGTTTTTCTGTTAATTACCATCTACCTGAAGTTGCCCTTGTTGCTCGAGACCTGGAACCGTTCAGGGCTGCCCGTGAACGATCGGTGAGAGCCACCAAATTCGATTGGGCCCGAATTTCTCATATGCAAATGTATGCGATTCGATTTCGTGTGCTACCTTTCAGACGAGACAGCAATTCGCAGCATCATAGTCATTGCGCGAATTGTCTAGACAAAGCAAACCACAGCGGAAGGCAGCAAGCTCAAACAGAGACGAACACATCAATTTTCGCAGCGATCATATTGCCAATCATCAATAACAACAACGCCACGAAAAATCGCCACTAGTAGCAGTGCTGGGTGTTGGCTGTGGGTCAGCGCGGAAAAATGATTTTTGTACACCCGAGACTAGCGGCGAATCCACGAAGATTGGAGATGGCCGTACGCGCGGTATCACCGATGACGAACAACAATAGCGACCACCACAAAGGTGGCGGAGATTTCCTCCGCAAACGGCTCAGTATGGCACTCGGAAGCATGCACATTCAAAATAGATAACGCATTGTGCGAAGTAGCGGCAGACAACTCTTTCGCTGCGCTATGAACCGCCCGAAAATGTTGTTGTTTTTGTGGTCGTCGTCGTCGTTGTTGCTCGTTCCTTCCATCGGCGGCGTTTATCTGCTGTTCGCTCCGAGGTCCCCGGCCCGGCGGCTGCTCGGGGTCCGACTCGCTCTATAATCGCTTGCTCCATCCGTTGTAGAACGTTGTGCAACGTATGTGAAGAGAACATGCGTCCCGTCGACTCACAGGACTTCTCCTCATAGCGCAGAAGGTGGCGGTCGCCTTGCTCGTCCCCCCGTGCTCTGTCGGTGAGATGAACGTCTCGAACGATTCAATCTCCACCGCGGGCAGAGAACGAAACAGAACAACAACTGCGACTACAGATTTGAGATATTAGATAGGTGCGCGATATGCCTGGTGCTCACCCGACTTTGCCGGCCGCTATATATACGGACTAGGGTGTCGGATACGCAATGCTTGACCAGATGGGTGGAGTCTAGCAAAACTGGAGCAGGTTAGCAAGTAGCTTGAAATTCGGCTGAGGAAACCTTCGCGCGAGTGTTGCTGCTGAGTTCGGCGGTGACCCGTATGATCTACATATTATACTATAGTTCGGCACTCGCTGATCAAATGAACGCCATGGACTGGAAGCTTACCAGCAGGACAGGCAGTCAAATATCATGCAGTTCGTAATTCGTCTTATTGCAGGAGGCACAAAGAGGGAGAAATGGAGAAAGCGGAAATGGCGGGGTAACTGGTGAGCTGATGTGGCGGCATAGATTGCTTTATTTTTGGCCTCAGCTGTGAAGCAAGATTTCGTTGTAGCCTCGTTGGCTGGTAATAATAGGTCCAAGCGTTATTTAGTATTGCCGAAGCCTGACACAGAGGAGAACAACTAAGAGTCATCAGCTGAAAAAAAAAAAATATATATATATATATATATGTGTGCGTCATCTAATGTATTTCGCCCCTTCACAATTCTAGTCCATTCACGGCCTGCCTATCATTATCCTCGGCCTGGCCATGTACAATCGTGTCGGTGTTATTATACACAGAAATGCCGTACAATAGCTTCGACGGCAAGAGCAGCCAGCAGACAGCGGGCACAATGATTTCGGACGATGGCGAACGATGATTCGGTCGTCTAAGCAACGTCGACGACACGGATGCCGATCAGGGACACCGTTTGCTGGAAACATTCTATGCTCCCACCGCGCCGCTTACCGCGATATCTGTCTCGTCAGACAGCGTGGCGACAGTGCGAGCTTCGCTTTGCGGCGGTGGGACTCTGAGGGCGCGGAAACATTATCGAACAACGACGCCAGCACGACTTCAATAGCAGCAGCAGTTGCAGCAACAACAACGACGACGACGAGGACGATGACAGCGAGAACTTGCCGAAAGAGTTTGTCAGTTCTCACGAGCCTGGTAGGGGGGCTGATTGTGAGAACAGCCGAAGACCACGAACGAATCTATGAGGAAAGAACGAACTCGTCCACTGACTGGCCCAAGCAAGCGTCATTGCCGCCATCGTCGTCTAGCTGGCCGAGGGCAATACAGCAGCGTTCGTATGTGATATGTTTGTGTGTGTGTGTGCGTGCTGTGGCCAACAGCAGAATTTGCAGCTCAAGTTCACTGCCGGTGATGGCGGCTGTAGCTGCGGCGAGCAAGGACACAACATGAAAAGGTCTATTTCGCTGGACACTGTCAATGAAAAAGGCGGCAGTCGAAAATAAAGGGTAAATAAATGGGTCTGATGACGCGAAATGTGTCGAATCGAACAGATATTATTAGAATACATTTGTTGCCAGTTAAGCTTGTGAAGGCGCAACGAAGTAACAG
Source organism: Stratiolaelaps scimitus (assembly GCA_019614645.1). Lineage (NCBI taxonomy): Eukaryota > Metazoa > Arthropoda > Arachnida > Mesostigmata > Laelapidae > Stratiolaelaps > Stratiolaelaps scimitus. The sequence continues at coordinate 4,305,962 of JABWDB010000014.1, read as the reverse complement.
GGAAGTCAATTTCTGGGGGTGGGATTGTGCAGTGAGTAAATGCACGTAATATTAAAAGCATTGTTACTCTTCCGAGTTGCGCATCGATTATGCGCACGGTCATATTTATCACACTGAGACGTGGCAGTCGAAGACGTATTGGAGCAAAGCTGGCTTGGTCATCGGAAATGCCTTCAAATGTTTTGCCCGTGTCGCGACATCAATAATAAATACGCGTCTCTTTACGAATAACCTGAAGAGCTTGGTACTGTGGTGTACGTCTAGCGGAGATGTGACCTCGAAGTGACCCATCCACGAACATTTGATAGAACGCGTTGGCTCGGCAGCGAATGGGGGCGCGTATTAGATGTTTTTCGGTTGGGGAGGCTCAGAACTTGCCAGCTCTGAGCTAATTGAATTTGTACCTAAGATGTCTGATGAATGGGGGAAGTATTTTGCACACAACAGAGAGGGAGAGACCGAGAGGACAACAACAACAATGTATGTATTATCATATCATCTCTCACATAGAAAGAAGAGCACATCTGGCACAGGCACCAGCAAACTATACTTAATTCAGGTGAATCTAATATAAAATGGGTGAAATTATCCTTTCCAGCTTCTTTAATTATGGATTTGATATCGATCGAAAACTTGAATCAGCCTTTCTGCATTACAAAGGTCGAATCAACATCAAATGTACTTCGTATTCGTGTGTGCCTTAATACATGTACACAATAGTTAGTGAGGCAAATGTTGCAAGGGTGCTTTGTTTCCCTCCCTACTAATCTTTCCATGCACCCGATTTTATGTCCGTGATCAGCAAGGCACAAGTTGGATGATTATCCTTGTTATTATTATTATTATTATTATTATATTATTATTATTATTATTATTATTAACATGTTGCATTTCCCAGGACCACATCGATGGCAAACGGAGCGGTGGGCGACAATGATGCGTATTGGGCCTGGATGACACCGTAGCAGTAAACATTAATCATAGTCAACAAAGCAACGTTCGGCTCCTTGTAGTGATAGTGTCACACCAGCGAGTTATCATACACATTTGCGCATATTAGCGGCAAGCACCTGCAGAGAATTCTAGTAGATTTCCAAGCGAATGTTTTTCGACACTTGACATAAGCAGCTCAAAGTATAGTACAATCGAGAACACACGGGATGTAAATATTTGCTCCAACGCTCGACATGTCCCGGCATTTGGGCGAGTCTCCCCTTTACGACGTCGGTGAAGAAGATCAAAGCAGAGTCGCGGGGGTTGCCGTTGTTGACAATTTTACGTGTTGACAATTAGCGTGTCTCGATCGACGATTCCGCGACGTCGATTTCCCGTGATGCCCGCCGTGTGATGGTGGAACCCTGGAACGCTGACAAATTCGGAAGGATGCTGATGGCGGCAACAATAATAGCTACTATATACGGAAACAACTAGTGGAATTAAATGTAAGACTTCATAGGGCAGGAAGATTCGCTGGTGGAAGATTTGAACATGTTTGTTTTCAGAGAGGGGGAAATTTCTTTGGAACGCACGGACACCACCAGAGACATTCGAATCTCCATAGAAAGTGGGCCGGTCCAGTGCTCGGTTGACGTCGATGACAAGACGCCTCTTCCTGCTAAAACCCATCCTCTGCTGAGAGTCTATCCCTTACCTGAATTCGGAAACATTTCGACATCTGTATTGTATGGATGTATTCTATACAAATTCGATCGACGGAGGGAAGGGTACGCCTTTGGTAAAGACGATCGTAGCATGGGGCTCTGCGACGTGAGCACCACTCGACGACGATCAGATCAGGTGGGCAGACGATCGATCAGATGAAGAGAGTGATAAGAACATACTCAGACCACAGAACAACTAGTCATGGGTGCGAATGTACCTCTCGTATCAGTGAAGCATAAGTAATCGACTCTTGCGAATGTCACCGTGTCGTTGATAGGTCGGATTCGTGTTGAACAAGCCCCGATTTTTAACCTGGCGCAATTTTGGGAAATAACAATTAACACAAACACGAAGATGAATGACTCCACTGTGAATTCTGTTCATCCTAGAGTTGGCCAATGAAATACTAACTTTATTTGCTTTCTTCCAGCAGGCAACACCATGTTGACTGCGTAACAGCCGATTCTGTTTCGATTTAATTCAAGTCAATTGAATATGATTCGTAGTATTCAGGTTTCAGCTAGAATAGGTCAGTGATTCGGTCGAGCCCGACGGCATGGGGCGTTCGTATGCGCCCTTCAGTTGGAGGAGGCACGCGGGCGTACACGCGGGTTCGATACTCACCATGTTAGCAGAGTCAACTCAACAAAGGTCAGTCATTCGAAAGTCTCATTATTAAACTAAACACGATATATATGATAGATACACGCTCAGTGGTGGCAGATCCCGCTTTCCAACGTAACAGTTTTGAACCACACACATACATACATATATATATATATATATATATCTATATATACGGCGTTCAATAGCCTCGAGCAGATTCACTTGACCTGCTGCTACGAGTATTTCACTTGCCATTACAACATGGCTACAAGTTATTATGGCAGTTTTGGATTCGTCATAGTTCCGTTTTTGTCCCATTCGTAAAAGGCGTGTATTCGGAGCTTACATCGAAGCGAGGGACGCGAAGATCGTGCACATTGTCAAGTGGCCAAACTATACAGGGTACTGTTGATTGCTATGCCACTTACGCATGATGTGCGTCTGAAGAAAATTGACATACCGAGAACAAATGTATTTCACTTCTACTGACCTCCTCGAAGCCACCGTTTGGCTAATTCCGGTTCTCGAGTTTGACAAAAAGAATGAGATTACCTTTCCATTCTTGTGAAAACGTTCCTCCGGTCTGTTCGTCAGCTGTACGACTCGAAGCAGGCTTCCCCGCCTCAAAGTAGGAACTTTCACTAGAGAAATCGCGGGCACCAAAGCTGCACGGTTCATTTAAGCCCAATATGCCTAATTCATATACCATTTATTAACGAATTCAAACAACGGTCCAACACCCCACGGAAATTAATAATCGCTCGCATCGTCTAGTCACTTGTTTTTCCTTGGTGTGTGCTTTAAAATATATCAACCCTTCAAGACCTGAAACATTGATAGAGGCTATACATTATAATAAAAACGAAATGGGCTAAATAAAGTCGCACAAAATCTCCCACTATAAAACATGATCAGTTTGGTTCAAGATGACAAGTTTCAACTGATACAAACAAGCAGTCATTAATATGTCTCAAGCACCAAGGTCTAGTTACCGTATCTTATATAAACTTCGTTGGGAGTGACGAATCCACGCAATGGGCGGCTGTGATCATTGTACAGCTTCACTTACATCCTATCTGAGCCCGCCGGTGGCTGTGAGTATACGCTCGCTAGAAACCGGTTTAACTGTTTGATTATGTGTGACGACAAAAATGACTTGACTTTAGGGACCTTAAAATGTCAGCAAGGTGAGTGAACTAAATTTGCACATGATGCAACAGCCTTGCAACAACCTCAGGCATTGCCTTCTTGGATCCATGTGGCGCTACGCTTCACGCAACGAGCACAATGTCGGCGTGCGAGTTCAGAAACACACCCGTGGACTGACAACTGCAAATCCGAGAATATGCCATTGACGTCGCCTTGATCCGGCCCGATCCGTCTCAGAAAATAACGCAGCTCAGTGAAGCCTAGTTCGCAGTCAAAGATCAGGTTTCTGTTCAAGGCCGAGACCTACATATTACGCAAGGGACGTTGATCCTTTCCGCTGCCTAACTTTGCTAACATACAATACAACTGTGCGAATGTACGATTCACTAGTCTATCCTGCCCGTGAGCATCTGAGAGGTGTTCATTGATGACGCCATTCTCAATAACGACGCCGCCTCCGTATTTTCCGCAGGCTTTCATATGACACCACCGCGATGCTGCAAAACTTTTCATAACTATTCTATCGTCATCTCGGCCGTTGCCACGTTTAGTGGCCGCAATACGTAATGTGATGGTAATGAGATTGCTCAATAATTAATTTCTACGAAAACGATGCTGCTTTCGGACGCCGACGTGACATAAGGTCATTTAACTGTGCTGCCAAAAAGTTGCCTTTGTAGTTCTTATCTGTTGCTGTGGTTATTGTTCTCGTCAAGCTGATGCAACTGACCCATTCTAGACCGTTTCAGCGTCTTTCTTCGCTATCTTTCGCCACGTTTATTAATGCTTTCAATTAAGTCAAGCAAACTTCTTAGGTCTGACTATTGCTACAATCATCGATTCAATTTGGTCGTTCTCTATTTTATTGCCCCAGAATGGGACAATGGCAATTTCGAGACGGCCGTCAATGCACGCCGCCGAGTTCAATTGCTGCAGACAATTGGCACTCAAGGCCCGCTCGAGTATGAAATGCCCGTCCAAGTCTCGATTCGGATTAATTCCGAATAGCGTGGTGTATATGTGTACGCCATGCAATAGAGGGACGCGTGCAGGTTCGATTCCGCCACCGTTGCACATTTGCATTTGAAAAAGGGATTGTCCGTCGCACGAAGCAATGCCGCCGCCAGTTGTCCCCGTGGACTTTAAATGTTTAAGGCTGTAACGAGTCAGCCTGAAACCAGATCAGATCTCGATACGGATCTCGATTAACGGCCGATCGCTGCCTCCCGACCGCCCCTGTCGCACTGGCTGGCCAACCTGCTAAGAGTCGTCGCCTCGCGGAAGCTTCATCCCACCATTTCGTCTCACTGCTTTTTTTCTTTTCTATTTTGTCTCACTACCTTATTTTAAGAGAGCATTTGCATGAGCATATGACATCATATGTCACTATATTTCGACGAGATTTTTAGATACTCCACAGCGATGAGCGGCCAGAAATTCTAGTAATGTCGACCTGTCCATCTAACATTCGTGCCTGCAATCCGTTCAATCCGAGTGCCACTCGTGTAAATGTGGGCAAGTGTCACATCACCCTCTATCCCATCTCTCTATCTCTCATTCTCTGCCCTCACAGTTTCATTCGCAGAGTATGCCTTATTATAGAAGCATATGGTCCCGGCGACCGCAGCACCACTAGCAGCAATGACAGATTGACCTGCGGTAGCTAGATTGGGGAGCAACATAAAACGTATGAGATGACCAGGCGAGCTGTCAGCTGTTCGCCGTTGGCATTCGATCGTTTGCTAATCACATGAATATGTAAGCATATATATTCTTATACAGATCGCGTAGGCCCAAAGGAGTAGTGTCGAATTAAAAAAAAAAATGATAAATCAAATTGAGAACGTCAGCTTTAAATCGAGACCACACTACTGGGACCTGATTAGGAACTAATCAACAACCAATACACAGTGTTCGGTCTCTCGGCTATGACTGCTGAACGTCTGCGAAGGTTGTCGAGAGCGTTCAATTAATCGCAACCCACAAATCCGTGCTTCTTATCCGTATCGACAATTCCCCTATTGACAATTCCCTTTGACGACAAAAACAAATCGCAACACTCTGAAAATGGCCAAAAAAATGGCGTTCATTTCATTCCACTCTTGGCGGACGATCAGCTCGACGCTACTACCGTGATGCGAGAGAGAGAGAACCGAGGGAAGATACTACCGTAATGCGAGCGAAAGAAACCAAGGAAATCGATTAAAAAGACGCAGTATAGAACGCTAATTAATAATGATATATTAAACAAAAGAAAAAAACAACTGCTATTTTACGGTATAGTGTAGAATATAAACATACGGCACCACCTGCTTCTTCTGAACTACATATTTTAAGTGTCGACTTTGATACGTCCCTAAAAAAAGTGCTGAATCTTTCGAGGCTTATTATTAATATTATGAAAAAGTATGACAAATTATAATAGTGTGTGCGGAGTTTCTAAACGTGTTATTATGTATAAACATTAAGTACGCATCGTATGCGATCGCTTATGCAAATGCGTTCTACATAACGATATTACACATATCGTGGCGTTATACCATACATGTACATATATAACGACGCCCTCCAACGAGTTTTCCTGAGAACGAACAATATTTCATGTTCAGCTTCACATCGTTGACCAACCAATCGACCGACGACAATTCACCATCGACTGTTCTCTCCTGTTTAAAGCGGCATTCGAACGAACGAGGGCTCGCAGGCGTACAAGCGTTTGTAACGGATGTCCCCGCAGCTCATAGTCACATCAGATATTAGCTCGACGGGAAAATATCTGAGTAATTGATGCCTAGGAATTTTCGAACGCTGGGGCGTGCCGAGAGAGTTGGGAGGGTGTGGTCAGCCGGGATTAGCGAATGGGTTTGTAGATGCCAAAACGAGCTAGTGACTATTGGCTATCGAGGATGCATGTTGATCATGTATTGCCGAAACTGATTCCACAAGTAATATATATATATATATATATATTAATAATAATCCGTAATCCCAGAATACTAACGCAAAATGTCGATTTGTAAAGCAGCAAGCAGCAGCGAGGAGCTCGAACCTGTTCCCTAGTTCAACGTGCTCACAGATGGACATACTTTTGTGATAACAGGGCTAGCTACTGCCACTACTGACACTAGACGAACGGCAATGTTCAGCCTGAGACGATCCTTAATTTTCGAAGGGTTCTTCAAATCTTCCAGTCTCTCTCTCCCTGTGCTCGTAGCCTTAAAATTAAACGTCATACATTCACGCATGCTCAGCCAAAGACGAAATGCCACGCCATGGCCACAGCAAGCCCCTGATTTTGCTTGTTAATCCGCTAAGAGACATCGTCAACGATAGGAACGCCTCATGTGGCCAATCGATGAATGACTACTTATCCAAATATCCACTCTGCAGTTGCCTGTGAACGAGTGAGCTCTTCTGTCCGCCAGCGCCTACAAGCAAGGTATTATGGACGGCATGAGATAGCAGCGGGTGGCGGGTCCTAGCTATCATCCGCTCATCGTATCTCTTCATCTCTGCCGAAATCGGTAGAGCTGCGTGATGGAGAGATTTGTTGTTCATCAAGAAATTGCGGCGTAGCGTGGTCAGGGCAGATTTTCTGCCAGCTACCCCTCGGTTCCTCGCGTTTCGCCTGTTTCGTTATCGTCCCCTTGTTGTCATTGCGGAGTTGTCATTCGGCTCCGCATCGCTCGGCGGCGGCATCATCCTCGGTCGGTGAACGCTGTCGGTGAGTTCGTAATTCGTTCGTTCTTTGCTCAGCCTCAGTCCGCCCCGATCGACTGGTGCCATCGGAGAGTCTCGGAAGTTCGGAGAATGAGTTCCCACAATTCTGGAATCGTCGCTACTACGCTGGCTGGCTGGCTGGCTGGCCGGCCGCCTACCCCGTGCGATCATCAACGGGCATCGAACGCTCGTGGAACGTAAGATCAACAGCAGCAGCAGCAGCAGCCGCAGTAGCCGCCGACGACGACAAAAGCTCTTGTCGACTCCAGCAGAACGACTCGAGCATCGATTGAGAGCAACCTACCGACGGTAAGAGCAATCGAGCGGCCGATTGTCCAAGCAGTGCTTGGTTTGCATAGCGGGCACGCACTAATACCCAAACGACACACACGAACAGATACGCAGACAATACACAGTCAAGCGGTACAGCTGTCGAACACGAGATACAGAAATACGGCAATGCAAGTCGACGAAGGTTTCGGAGAGTTTCCACAGCTAGCTCGAGCCGGAGGTGATGGCGGCGGCAGCGGCAGCATTCGTAGAATTAACTCACGTCTAGCCCCGAACGAACCCACCACAGAAGCAGCAACTAGAGCTAATGCCGACGTCATCGGCACGGCGACGGTGCCCACTGGACTAGACCGTCGCAGAATTAGCGGTTTCACGGCTGCGGGCATTGGCCGTATCGGAGAAGCCTCCGACAGATTCGCCGGCCGACCGACCGACCGACCATTCAAGCCTATGCGGTTATACGGACATCCCCGGAGGTGGTTAGATCTAGAGAACGCGGGAGACGTCTCAGAACGGAGGGGGGAGGCTTAACCGAATCGACAAGGGGTGACGACGCGTTGGCTTACGACGGTTATTCCATAATACATGTGCGAGCAAACCAATACATAGAGAAATCAACTGAGAGCAGCCGCGCGCGAGGCGAGAACCCGCCAAGGCTTCCGTTAACGTAACAGACGACGATCGTTGTGTTATTACTCGGGCCGATCGGAGAGCACAACCATTATCTCGCCATGGTTAGCACAGCGGATCGAGCTGGCTGTGTGCGGCATCGTCGGCGGCGGCGGTGGTGGTGACGTTGGCTGCAACCGCGGATAGCACAAATGACGCTGGTTGTCGTAGTGATGAGTCTCAGTTCGAATGCGTCCAATGGCACCGCGTAGAGTCCGACGCCTGACGCGTCCAGGCTGCTGCTGCTGCTGCTGTTTGCTAAACAAACGAAGACACTCGGAACGGGCCTATTGCGCGGGGTGGTTCACCTGTTTTGCGAAGAACAACTGGAAATGGACGCAAGAGTGGATCCCGTCGTCATCATCATCACCAGCGGAGACAATCATACCGAGTGTGTCCGGTAGATCGGTGTATTTTTGGGAGCAATGACCTCTTTATTGCAAAATGTCGTGTGGTTATTGTTGCTGTTGTTGGCCACGTCAATGTCGGTTGTCCGATAGTTGAGTCGGTGAGTCACCCGAACTCAATTTGGTTTGCGCATGATTGAGCGCTGAAGAGGTTCGAGAACAAGGAATTTATTGACTAATACCTATATATCTGACATATTCAGACGAGTCTGCTAAGGGTACACAGATAAACTGGGCCATGTGTACGACCAAACTAGCGGGCCAAACTGGCGCACTCAGCTGGACGTTCTCCTAAATACTTGCGTGAAACACCCGCCAAGCGAAGTCCTCCTAGGCGAAACTCCTCAATGAGAATAGTGTGACAATCACAAGTCAGACATGATTATGAAGTGAGATTATAGAGAACTCGAGTCACCTCGCGATATCGATGATGAGATGTTTATTCTGCTGGACGATGCGTTTGAGCGCGTGGGTCACTATGCATACATATACCCTTTATGTTTAAATGCTCTCCGAACTATGTATACCTTACATTGTCCTGTACGTATGGATCAACAAGTATCTGCTGTTTTTCGGTGTCAGCTGCTGGCTATCAAGCCCGGTAGCGCGGTGCATTCGTGCGCGTCTGGCAACCCGAGGGCACGGGTTCGATTCCCCCACCGTGGCACATTTGGAGTTCGCCTTACGAAGCAAGGCAAAAGCGGTAGACGTTAAATGCTAGCTAGGGGTTAGCCCGAAAGCATTTCTTCGATATAAAATAGTTAAAGGGGTTAAATAATGCACGATGAAATCATCGCTGCCCTTGCCTCATTGACTTGTTTGTCTATACATTTTTCTATTAGTTACGACACATGCGTACTTCTTCGCGTTCGATTCACAATAAACGTCCCCATTCGACGTCCGTGGTCGATTGGAAGAACCAGCGACACATCTATTTACAGATATCAGCATTGAGCAGCTTGGCAGACACGACTCTCAAGCGGGCGTTTTCTACACAAGGAGTCGACCACGTATTGCGCATTAGTCCACTGCGCCTACCTGGCCAAGCAGGCGGGATGCAGGACAGGCAAGACTCTCTCTCTCTCTCTTTCTCTCGTTGCCTTAATGCTGCCACAGATACTTACATTGGTTTCGTCACAGGAACGCGATGTCTAGACGAATGAATGCATCGCAGACGTTATCAAACCTTCTATCGATTCATCTCTACACGATTGCGGTTGGGATATCGGCAAACGTCATATTTCTTCACAAAATATAGCGTTCGTTGTGGCGGTGACCGGTTGAGAATCGAAAGAAGAAATTAGAAGAGGAATAGCTGTGCTGGGCTTGTTAAAGTGACGATGTCAGATATGAACAAATGCAAACAACAATGTTCGCTTATTCGAAGCAAATACAATATATATATATATATATATATATATATATATAGTCATCTTATTTTTCGTTACGCTGTTCGAGTAAATACAATGGTCGCCGCTATTCTCGCTTGGCTTAAAGGAAATGGTGAATTACTTCTTTGGAAGATTGCTCATCTTGTTGATCTGAGATATACACAGAGACACACGTGCTGATCCCGTCTGAATGGTGCCCAATTCACGAATCATCAACGATCACACATGCTAGGTATATATATAAGTATGTAAAAGCGTTCTTGCACTTCCCGAGGCCTGGTAGCAACTTATAATTAGCGAAAGGCTTTCTAGAAAAAGGAAACTTGACGGGCTGACCCGGTAGAGCCTTCAAACAATTATCATCCACGGTAGTGGACATTGCGGCATTGCTTCGTAAGAAGGGGCTCCCTATTGAAATGGAAATGTGCAACGATGGAGATCAAACCCTTGTGCGTGCCCACGTGTATCTGCCGATTGCAAGGCAGGCCCATACGAAAGCACCTCCGGGCCGCCGGAGGCTCGACAACGAGAGGCTTTCATTTGTTTCTTGATGTACTCGTCCAGTTCACCGAGATAGCTCACACAGTTGGCCTTTGACAGTCATCATGCGATGGCACATTTGCACCTGCAGTCGCCTGCTTGACCACAACATGGGACGATAAAATTCTATGGTATTAAATAGTGTTGGATTCCGTGATATTCAAACGACGGAAAAATACTGTACTTTCAAGTCTGGACGCAATACAGTGACCTTCGATTATAACTGGTGATCCGCGAAGCTAATTCAATCAAGCTAATTTCATTGGCGTTAGCCATCTTGAGTTCCGCCTGAGATGCTTCCCAGAGGATGCTGACCTGATCGACTGCATTGACGCAATGAGCCCGCATACCACCCAGACGTTCATGCAGCACCTGACGCCGAGTTATCTGACCTGCATGACGCACCGCTCCTGGAAACAGCAGCTGATAACCAAGTCATTAACCAGCTAAGAACGACATTGTTCGTGACTTATGGTGACGCCCAAGGCCAGTTCCCGCTCGCAGTTTTGATCGTAAACGACCCGCGATTCATTGGCGTAAACGGCTTCCAACGAAACGACAGGGCAAGTCATTTAAAATCTCGCAGGCATCGTCACGCCAATGGGAGAAGTCTATACGCGCACACCGTGCATATCGTGTGAACGCTCTACATATCGACTCTGACACACCCCTATCTGTCTACCAGCAACCGGAACTGTCTAGCTGCTAAGGGTTAGTCACGGTTTCCGGGCAAACTGAATCGTAGGAAAAAACACACTCATCGAATAGAAACAAATTGTGAGTTAGAAAATTCTTCGGAAATTTGCAATATACTAAATAACAACCTGGTTTGAACATTATTAATTGTTGTTGTTATTGTTGTTGTTGTTGTTGCTGTTGGGGAAAAATAGGAAAATCGTCGAAAATAAGAAAATCCTCCAAAATAACTATAATAGAACGGTCGTTCGTTTTTGTCCTCCGTAGATGCATATGACGCTGACTATGCGAGAATATCATTGATACACGCACGAATAAAACTCCGTGTTTATTATAGTTATAGCTTTATCAGCTAGATATAGCAGATCATGCCTATAATAATCATAATAATTAATATATAAATATGGTTGTCGGAGTACCTGATGGCCGAACCATGAAGAGTCCACACATATATCATGTGATGGTAACGATTACATATGCATACACATTTTGCAAATTCTACAACGGATCACATATGTGTGACTAGAACGTGTATCTAAATTTGTGATTTCTACCCCTCGACTATCTACTTTGGATGATTTAACAATATGTTATGCCACTTTTACCATGGCGAAGAGGCCATCGTCTAAAACAATGTTCGCATTCATTCTCTGCCCTGTCGCCGACTGTTGAGAATAGATCTTTACCCTCGGCGAACCAGATTCGATAATATATATTTGTTCAATAAAAAAAAACTCAATAAAAGTGACGCATCGATGGGGAATTTGCATCTTCTTCACACTCTAGGTATTGCTTATCCAATTTAGAGAAGATCTACATGAAGTTTACGTCGCGTCTTGTAAGGACCGTGCCGATGTCCTGGTTGTCACAAATGTTTGACTGGTGACCCCCCCCCCTCTCCCTATGTAAGGTACAACCGCGAAGTTGGACTGGAAAACTGGAGTAGGCCGAAATATAATAGTGTCTCTGTCCTAAGGGACCTTAAATGCACTCTGGAGTTCAGCATTGTAGCCTGTAGATTAGTTTTCATGCGCGTGGGCACCCGGGTGGATGTCGTGGTATAATATAAAGGTTCACAGTGACCTTGCAAGCTGGAAGCCTTTAGCCAGAAGTTCGAGTTAAAACCAGAATATTACTTAACAGCAACTCAAATATATACGAACATACTGGCCGAGTCGTTGAGTTCGGCATCAGAGTGATATATATATATATATATATAATCGATAGCACCAATAAGCGGTCCAATTAAATTTGCCACTCAAGTAGTGTTGTCTTGTTGGCTGTGGATCAGCCCGGAAAATTTATATATTTTAGTCTTGTCTTGTTTCAAGGGGTCCGTCTTATGTAGCAATGCCGAAAGCAGTACCGTGGACGTTAAATGTTGGCTGAGGGTCAGCCTGGAATATTTATTTATTTATTAATCTTGTTTTGCTGCAAATTACGATAACAACGTTAACTGTACTAACTCACCAACTGTCCGAGACATTGATGAGATCGAGTCGAGATCAGTGGTCAATTCGACGTTTGTCCTTGCCCGAAGCGTCCCCATCCAGCTTCGCAGAATTAATAGCCATCTGCGTACGGCAACATTGTAGCCGAGATCATTGGCCAATTGAATGGAATCACCCGATTCCCGATGTAATACAACGCAAAATCCCAGCTGATCCGTCCCCTTCCTTGCCCATCACCTAGGATACCATTAATGTCGCTTAGGTTAAATGAGCCAATCACGTAATGACGATACAACTCGATTCAAACGATTCGCTTCGTATTTCCACGAAATCAGGTAACAGTTAATGAAATAGCAAAATATGAAGGGTCGTCAATGCCGATACGAGATCATGCACATGAACTTGACAGATTTCTTCACCAGGTAATGCAACTCAGCCCAATCGCTGCTATTGCCTAATCGCAAGGGCAATCTCACCTCGAGGAAGGTGATGACACCTGTTCTGATTGTCTTCACAGAGTACTTCACGTGCGTACGACCCGATTCGATAGCATTGGGCGGCTGGCAGCTGTGGACGATGGGTCTACCTTCATCGCGGGATGGGTATGCAGTAAAATAATCGAATTCTGCTCCTGAAGTATCTGCGTGTGTTTATGACTTGACCGACCGACGGATACATTACAGGCATTCGTACAAAGCGAGAATGAAATTTACACACGTTAGGCTCAAACGGAACAGCCACATGGAACACGGTCGAACATGGCTTTCAGATTCTCCCAATATACTCGTAGCTGAATTGAATTCGAATCAAAAGTAAAAGGTTTTGCCTTTTGATCCCTAACTTACATCTATACTATCGATATAATTTAAATGCGTTTTATCAAATATTTCTCAACCTCGCCCCCACCCCCCGATTCCTTATATATATATATATATATATATATATATATATAAGGTACGAACGGAACGAAAACTGTGACTCTACCCTCAACGAATCGAATACATCTCAGCCCGTTATCGATATAGAGAGATAGGTAAATAAAATCATTCAATGAATCGCCGCCGTTGGACTGGCGACAGATCCAGTGCTGCAGAAGCGGCCCTGAGAGAATCATCACTCATCATATACAGAGAGAGAGAGAGAGAGAGACACATCGATTTAGGGTGAGGAGGAGAGGACCTCGCTAACGAATCGCGAAGAGCACGATCGCCATCGCCGTTGGTACCGCTGCTGCTCCTGCTGCTGCTGCCGCCGACCGATCCTCACATCTTCACAAACCGCAAACAAGTCTCTCTCGCTCCAGTTTCCTATATGCTAGTAAATATAGTCTGTATATAATAGCGTAATTGAACAATTGTCTTCTGACGTCTCGGCTGATGTCGGCACCCGAAGGAGGCCACTTCGCTCGCCAGTTGCGGCTCGACTCCGGATCGACCAGATCGTTCGCTGCACCGGCTGAGGCGGACCAGCGGCTTCCGATGGAATTCGATTCGATACACCCTGTAGGTATCATATATAAATTGATTTTCCTTCGCGAATTCGTTCGTTGTTTAGTTAGCTCGCCGGTGTCGCGCATCGATTTGCACACACGCAGCAGGCAATTGACTGACGGCGGTGGCGTCCACGTTCGCGACGCCAGGGCTGACCAGCAGCACACACATACGGACGCAAGCATTGACACGAACACGGAGTCATCTCCACCAGTGTTCGAAGCGGTATAACCATCAACAGCATTGAGTGTATGGATGTGGTGTCCCGCCGTCGTCACAATTTATTGCATCATTTAAGAGAGAATAGACCGCCTCGAAGGCATGGTCCGAGCTGGCTGGCATTCACATGCGGAATAACATGCTAATTTCTGCATTGTCTCTGACACAAACGCTTGTATCCGAGTTGTGGTAACAATAGCTATGCTACGACAGCTACTGAAACTATAGCAGGCACTGAATCAGTTGCCGATTAGCTAACAAGCAATATTACCATAGAGGACGCCGATCATCGAACGGCAACTCCAGCGGTGAGCGAAACAGCGCTGTGGAAACAATAACAGCAGCAGCAGCACCAGCCTGAACTTTGACTTGATAAGCCTATTATTAGAAATGACAATCTGACAAACTCGAACACAGATTCGTACCTATTGAACAGACGTTTATTCGTCTATAAATATGGCGAGAAAAAAAAAGGTGATTTATATCGGAAGAAAACTGTGCATACAGTAGAGAACGGTATTCGCATTTGTTGCCCTGTAGTGTTTTAAAAGAATTGGCATGGAGAAAATATAGACAAGCTGTCTGAAGGCCCATTATACGCTTGAACGTCGAACAATTGATTTGTCGAGTGGCGTCGACTGCCCATGCTTAGTGCCTCTAGATCTGTACGGGGGACGATGGCGTGGTGCACGTCGTCGCGTGCGCCTTGCAACCGGAGGAGACACGTATGTGCACGGGTTCGATCCCCACCGAAGGGCACATTTATCCGAAGGGCATTTAAAGGGGTTGTCCGTCTTGTGAAACAATGCCGGAAGCAGTTGTACCGTGGACATTGTTAAATGCTGGCTGCGGATCAGCCCGAAAAATTGATTAGATCTGTAATGGAGGAGTCGTGCTCAAGTGGTTTGTGCTATATTTTGTGGATAAATTGCAAAACGACATCTTGCGGATTTTTCCCACTTTGACAAATTAGCAAGCGTTTTACATTGGATTGTAGTTACGGAAATCGTTGGTAAACTTTGTCGTGTTATTAGCCAGCCAAGATTACGGTCTATCAAGAAAATGATGAAAACTGGTCTCTTCTAAAAAGTATCCTACCCATCGATTTCCCAAAATCAAATCAAATCATCTGAAATCAAACTGTGAGCGGACCGTTCCTTCGACCTGCTCTCTATCGAGCCTCACTGACTAAATGTAATATCTTCTAAACGATGTTTGCTGGATCGACGATATCAGGGACACCCGGGAAGACAATACTGTGGTCAGGATTTTTGTTTCGATAAACGTCAACCTGCTGCCATGTATTATAATATAATACATATGTCGTTGGACAGCTGCAATCGCATAGATTCGTATCGGCTCGTAGTGGCCCACAAAAACACAGATTCGAATCCTTGTTTTGTCCTCGCCTGGTTTTGTGCTAATTTCGAAGCTGGCTGCCTCTACTTGCTTCGAGATATGAGTTTCAATTAATGTTACTATCGTTTCCTATATTTGTTAAAATTATTGAAAACATATAGTGCAACGATTGGCAGGGTTAGTGGATACGACATTGTAATCAAGTCAAGCACATACTGTCTCCCTCCGCCGGCTGTGCCCCACACGGATGGGTGTAAACGAACTTGGTCAAATGTGAATCTGTGCTGGAACCGGTTTTCTTCAGCATCCATGAGTAAACAACCGTGAACCGAATCCTACCTCTGCTTCGACAGCTTCCGCCGTCGTTGTCTCAGACGAAATAAATCGCTGGGCTATTTTCGTAGAGCTCCTCTGTTCTATTCTAGATGAAAATACGGAGGTGTCATGCTTCACATACGAAGTACTTCTGGGCCGAATGGCCAACGTCCATTGGATTTACCTTGGACTGAGGACGCTTTGCACCAAAGGCTTCACATATGCATGGCTGTCATGGCAAGTTGAGCATTATAGGCACACATTGAAAAGCGTGCTGTAGGCGAACTGCGGGGACACGCTCAGCGGTGAAGTTGCTCTTCGATAATTTTCCCCACCTGGACGGATCGTTCTTCCCGAAGCTATGCACTTCGTGAAGACACACACACACACACACTAGGGCACTACGCGATCGAGAAAATGAGTCTGCGATAGCCTTTTACCGCGAAGATGAAGACCCTCTAAGACGAGACGTCGACGGCGTCTAACAGAGCTGAGTTCTATTTGTTAAACACTAAGACGCGTTCTGCCGGCAGCAGCGTGTGGTACTGTAAAGGAGATTCTTGCTCGTTTTGTGTTTGCGAGCGTTTCTTTTGGCTAGATCTGTCATTTGCTTGTACTTGGCCAACGCTACGCGAAGGACGTCATTTTGTTTTATGCCGATCGTTGGCAAGAGCGATTTTTAGAAAGTGTTTCTTAGCCCATTGCAAATTGAAAGAAGAATGGGATTTTTCAATGATGCGAACACGACTTTTTCACTAAAGACGTTTACCAACTCGACTCGAGCCATTTACAAAGCCATTGTGAGAAATGCTTGAGTATGAACATGGTACAGATTTTAGAATATGCTATATATATACACACACACAGTCTCTCCCTCTCTCTCTCTCTCAAACACACATATCTACTCGTACAAGAACTGTTAATAAATAGTGATAAAAGGTTTACGGTTTCTATGTAGATTCGGCAGTACGAATCAGCGAGGGCACGCACGTCAGCAGTATCGGAGAAAATTAAGCGGCGGTTGGCCCGTGTAACGTTACCGTTGTTATGAAAAGACCAATCGATGATTTTTGCGACCTTTGTACGTAACAAACACTCGTCATGCCGATTGGTATCGGCTAGCAACGACGTCAAGCTGAGATGTTGTTGGCTCACAATAAGACACGAGCCGGCAGAGCTTTTTTTTTAGCAACATTTAGTAATTCTAGCATTGCACCGATCAACCCGGAGGACTCATCGTTATTTCGAATGACGTTTATGTGACGCTCTCCATTTGACGTCTTGGTGATTTTTTGGGCAGAACAAATCCGAAACGCGTCGACCCCCGTACAGTAGGCCTGCTTGATTATACAACGCGTACATTTGCTCACGCGATTACTGGCTATAAATTAGCCTACTCATGAACGGAGTATGCTACGGTGTAAACAACGAGAGTCAACCAGTTCGCCGTGACGATCCGAGCAGATCACATTTCAGAGGCTATCTATTATATTATAGAAGACGGTTCCAAAAGTGTCCTTGTTGCTTAATAGTATAGGAGAAACTGGCGTGATCTTCAGGTGTTCATCTCAGTGATCATCTGAGCAAGGGCACACACTCCATCGAGCGGCGTAGTGCAATTTTAACATGAGCTGTGACCAAGGATTGTGCTGGACGATCCATAACATATAATTGGCTCATCATGGGCGTATGAATTGGTGAAGTCGGTGGCGCCGATTGCTGATTTGCAGTTCGCAGTAGTTGATAGTAAACCTAACGTCCAGTATCCTAGAATGAGGACCATTTTCCGTCGACAGATCGATGGAGGTTAACACGCCGAGTCATTCGAAAATATATGTATACATTTACCACGAATAAAGCAATATATATGTATATGTGTATATATATATGGTAGCAACGATCATCAAATGTGCGTCTGATATAATATTGAGCTAAGAAGTTGTCATTTCAAACATTTGGTTAGGTTTTGTGCTTCTGGGTACTTGGCATTTGGCGAGCCCCGTGATCGTCAAATTAGCAAAATCATATTAGAGCCAATCTGTGTCGTGTGTCCCTCTGTTTAAACTTCAATTCGCGTCACCTAATTGATTCGACAACAGCTACCGCCTCGAAGTGTGACAACGCAGATCGATTCTGGACATCCCTCAGTGAAGAGAGTGAGATTACCCGTTGAGCCAGTCCATACTACAACTTGCCGTTCTTGTCGGTGGCAGGCCTCCTGGACTATCCATCCCATCTCTCTCTCTCTCCTTCTGGTGGTCGGTTGGACACGAGGCGCCACACTATCACACCGATCCGGCGTCGCTTCCGAGAGTCCGAAGCGACCTTTGCATTGTGACTGGCTGGTCTATATGTGCGCTAGGGACTGGTACATTGAGTAGGTCCATCCGCAGACGAGAGACGTAAGCATTATGCTAGCTTGGCCTAAACCAAGTTAGATAATGGTCAACGTCCAACTGAACTCCAAGGTCTCGTTTGCACGTTGATCTGCCCAGTGAGATGATGGTCGAATATTATAATAAGTGAGATGGGGAAATACGTACATATATATATATATATATAGACCGGGCAAATGAAGGATGGACACTATAAGCCACAGTGGTATCAAAGCATGGCCGTGTCCGTTTGCGTTCCCATTGCCTCGTATGAGCTGTAGAGGAATGGACATGTGAAATGGTGCTTTGTGTATTCCTTCAACAATGGCAACGGAGCTCAGCATGGATACCCTTATGAAAGTGTGGGCGGGATGACCTTATTGCACGCGTGAGTCTGACCTTTTTATTTAGTTATGACACCTTGGCTATTATACGCCCTTGCAGAAATGGAGACTCGCAGCTGAGTAGTCATTACAGACAGACCGATAACCTGATGTGTAGATGGAAACATTACGGAATACGAAATCTTCATCTCAGTGTAATATTGCACAACGTACAATAGCACCCCTTGATTCGTTTCGTCCGCATGACGCTAATACCTACACGCACACACATATACATATATATTTACAATATGGTAGAATTCCGTATGAGCAGGTTCGCGCTAGTCTGCAGGGGTGTGCATGCGACCTTTATAGGTCGATCTATATATCAACACCTGATATGATTGCTGTTATTATCATTGCTGTGAATACGTCATAATTCGCGTCGGGATACCTCATGTTGGTTCATGATGGCGATCATCGATGTTTACCAACAGAGCGGTACTTTGCCTCGTCACATCCTTCTAGGTCCCTTCTCGGTCTGTTTGCCCTTATGTAGATTGCAAATCATCCGCACGTGTCACGTACTATGAGACTCTTCGTCACAAACCACCAGCAGCAGCAGCAGCAGCAAGAATAGTAGAGGCGGGTAGAGTGTCGCCGAGTCTAGATGTTTACGGATTATATCGGACGTCGACAGAGGCGCCCTTCCCATGGGAGCATGTTCTCAAGACCTACATGCCGCTGTGGGCTGTCTCACCTTCTTATTACATTGATCTAATTGTGGGTCCCTGTGTGTGTGTGGTCGTAACGTTGTGGTCGGTGTGACCCAACCAGCTGGTTTTCGACCTCGATGTGAAACATTTACGTTGAGAATGGCAGCATCGAGATGGGATCAAGTTCGATATTATCCGCCTGCTCTGGGTTGATTGTCTGATCCCTTACAGGGCATCGTGCAGTGGTGACGCTTACGTTCGCGTTGGGGTTCCGACAGTTGTGCGCTATTCAACGGAGCTGGCTATCCTGCGTCGAATCCGACCACGATCGGCGTTAGCTGTTAAGCACGGAAGCGCAGAGTGACCCAACGAATAGCGTTACTGTGGCCAGTCGCGGGCAGGCGATCCGTGGTGATTCTCGAATCTGGCGAAGGCAGCCACGACATCAAACACAACGACAACCAGCATTGCTGTCGCTACGAGAACACATATAACACAGGTGTCGCCGGCGGGCTTGTTGCTGCTGCTGTAACTGTTGCTGTTGTTGCCGCTAACCGCCGCCGTGACAGAGGTGACGTGTCTATCAGATCGAACTGGGTCAAACTAACTCTATCGACTGGAGATGCCAGAAGCGTGGGGGACTTACCCTGTTGACCTCGAAACGGAGAAACTTATCTCGAGACACACTCGAACTGCGCCCGCTCTATATTATTTCCGTATAAACATGAACGGCCTGTGTCGAATCAATCTTGGCATTGACCTTAATTCGTTAAGCAAACCTGCCCAGCCTCGAGGGACTCCAAAAGTGGTCCAAGAGTGAACGTGTTCCAGTATGTTATTATATGATATATTTTACATATAGCATAGCCTTGATGTGTTGAATAATTTATGTACAAACGTCCCAATATTCATTATGGTGAAGGCCGCCAACGTTCACACCGATGTTTTGTCATATATAGATATATATATACCTTTATTTGCGTTTGTATATATATATATATATATATATATATGTAAAACCAATACAATAATTGGCCGTGGTGGCGCTGTTGACACAGCAGTTTAGGTCAAGATCTCATTTACCGCATATACCGTCATTGGTGGTGGATCACCTTCGACACGAATTTAGGCTGGCGGATCGGATTTACATCTTTCGACGGAGGTCCGTTCTCTGAATCGGAGTGAAATGGGGACATGTCACTCAAGTTTATATTTCAACTCAATGTCAATGTCCGATCGGTGAAGCACAATCTCGTCCAGACAGACTACGATGGGCAGCACACGGCTAGAAAACACGCTTCAAGTAAACAACAACATGAACAACAATTAAACAACTTGCAAAAGAAATTAATACCTATTGACGTTCTTTAATAAACCAATTAATAACGAGTGTTGCATTTACGATCTCGAATACGGACCTCATGAGATTTCTCCACGATAATTAGGACCCGATTTTGGACGGCGGCTGAATATACCCGTCCAGGGGTTGTAGACCAAGGCGTTGTTCACCCTGTGTTTTCATACAACATATGAAATAGCGCCGGATACGAATATTCGACTTGTTTCTTTGGTTCAGCTGAAGGATAGAAGAGAAGACAAAAGTGCAACTGTTGATCTGATCAGAGTCAATCTGACTTGCTGAAAAATACAGAGATACCGCGAAGATTGAGTGAACTAGATATGAATTAGTCTTCTTAACAAAGAAAAAAAAAATCATCTATGGACCCTACTCGTCCTAACGACCATGTAGTGCTTTGAAATGCCATATCTTGGAAGCGAGGCCGCTTTATGGCACAACAGTTATTTAGATAGTATTCACCAATGGAAACAACGGATCCTTGTAAATTGGGAATTTAAGGGACACCGGGAAAACATCTGAACACTTTACACCGATGATTACAAAAAAGCAGTCGTAAATTTACGTGTTAAGTCAAACTAGTCGCGTGCTTAGTTTAATGTGCTGTGAAAACAACGAAAGCTTAAGCAAACACCATACGCTTCAGTATGGACAAATCAGAATGAAATTTGTAGTACCTTATTTAATAGAAGGCCTCCTCCCGAAGCGTTCCCGAAGGTTGCTTCCCAACGTCTCGATGTGTGTCCCAGTCGATTCTTTGTCAAATCTATTCCTTCGAACGTCCTTTTTCATTTTTCCGTGCGGTTGACCCACAGCCCGAGCGGACACCCCACAAATTTCTGCAGCCAGCTGGACAGAGCCTAAAGTATCCAAGCATTTCCACAAATAGCACTGAGCGCGAGATGATGGCAGGTAAAGATGACCACTGAGTTATCGATTTATGCTATTTTTACGGCCTCGGGGCGTGATTCAAGTCTAGCGTGAGTACGTGATTCACACAGCGATCATATGGCACGCCGTCGTATGAGTGGTGTCGAAGACGAGTTTTCTGAACGTTATTTCGGTGCCTGTTCCCGTCGATGCGTTTAGGCTCGCAACTCAGCTTGGAGACATTGAATCGGCGAGTGTCACATACTTAACTCACATGACATCCCGGTTTAGACGGCACGTTTGCCAGCGGCATATTGAAACGAGCTATCGCAACAGGTCCCCTTTATGACACACTCATATGAACGTATGTCTAAAATAACACCGATGCTTTATATCGACACTTTTAGTTCGACCCTCGTCTTCACGGACGCGAGAATGGAGATCGAAACAGATCTAGAACTGAACATATTTGTTCACATAAAGGGAAAGTTCGAAGAAAGAATATGCGACGTCATGAAGATTGAATCAAGACTGACGCCCATTCTTTTGTTAAAGCCGTTCGAAAAGCTTCCCCAAGCAGGGCTGTTGCCAGGGTTCTTCGGATCGTTTTGGGTTGATTTCCACATTGATTCTACGCCTAAATCTATATCGACATCTATATACACGACTGTTATTGCGTGTCGTGTCATGGCGAACGGCGCTGCCGCACGGGAACATTGGCAAGTCATCAGTGCCGGCGCTAATGTAGTAGAACCATATGTTGTTCAACTTCCATTCGGGTGGGTATATGGTTGGATGAGGTGTCGTTTCTACCCTCACTGAGTCGCGTGCTCGACACGCATCGCTCTTGCCGGGCGGCGTATTGTACTTCAGCCAGTGAAGACCGAAGTACGAGTGTTCGATTTGAGGATCGTAGTCGGTATTAACCGATTCCGAGGCGCCCACAGCTAGATGAATTGACGATACGGCGCGTCCGACACAGTCGGTGGGTTTCCCAAATTTGTTACCTAAGCATAACCCACTATATTTCTATATTTTACTATACTTTTTCAATTTTTGTAATGGACAACGCCCCGAGGCCATAAAAATAAATAGCACAAATCGATAAGCACAAGTCATCTTTACCTGCCACCATCTCGCGCTCAGTGCTATTTGTCGAAATGTTTGAATCCTTTCGGCGCTTTCCAGTTGGCTGCAGAAATACTCTCCCACAGGAAAGGCAGAGGTATATTCTCTCGTCAATTTGTAAACTGTAATTTTCTCCCGTTAAGTGGTCGCTCTGATTAACCTAATAACCGTTAAGCATATACTTGTACGCTCTTCGTAGATATATTATTATGACTGCGTCCGGCAACGTCACCAGCAAGCAATCACGAGCTTTGCATCCGTTTTCGTATCTTTCACGGAAGTTAATCAGGGTGTGTTAAAGCGGCTGGTGTTCAGCCGGCCCGGACTAGAGGGTTTTATGTGTACTTCCAATGCTGGTACGCGAAAGTGCGGGGCCGCTTCTTCAAATGAAAAAACAAATGTGTTTGGTAAAGGGTATGCTCTGAACGGAGTACGAACGGATATAAGCAAAGGGTCCACTTGAACAAAATGTAAGAAAATAAATATCACGCTTTCTCGGTAGCCCTCAGCTGGAGAGTGTCTGTTGGCTGGATTTCCAATCAGTTGGGCCAGAGATCTCGGAGAGCCCTCAGGGCAGTTCGTCGATGTTCGACTGTATTGTTACTGGTGATTGCGGCTGAAGGTTTGATCATTGACAGCGTGTGCCGATAGCGATTCTGCCGTGCCACCCAACACTGTTACGATCTGCTGAACATTTGTCGCCTGACGAATAATTACTGACATGGGTCTTGTAGTTTGAAGTGCAATGAGACAGTCTGTGACATCTGGCCACATGTGCTTGGTTAACTAATTTGTGGATTTATTATTAATAATGAGTGAACATGTATGTGCCTTATATAAGTGCAGTATGCAGATTCGGCGCATTTAAGTTAAGAAGAACAATTAAGTCAAGCTCACCTCGTTCCACTCTTGCCTTCAAAACCCCACTGCCAATCTCCTCCACGCAGCATACCACAGATTGGTCTGCTCCACCGGGGACAAGCGTGCAAAGTCCTTCCTTCTGCAGCGCCCTTCTCTAGCTGTGCAAACAGGTACTGCCATCGCCTCCCTCGGGGATGACCATGACGTCCTCGGCCTGACACCGTCCACCCATCAGCGTCACTAATTATTGTTTATATTAAGTCAAACTGAAATAAGACCGACACTTGCCTGTCTCTTGCCATTAACAAGTGGAGTTTTCAATCATATCCCTACTCAGACAAGGACCTCGGTTGTCAATTGTGTTCGCACCTTTAGCGAATTCGCACAGTGGCCGACGGACAGAGACTGCTGCCTCAGAGTGAGTCGACGCGGTTCCAGAGTTCCCTATTTCCTCTTGTCGAGGCGAAGCTCTAGTATTCCGAAACTTTTCGTTACGAACTACGAGAATTCAGATAGGGCTCTACTAAGTGATTGTGACATGGATATGTTTCGTGGGCTAACCGGCAGACGATATTGTGGGGTTTCCCGCCATCGTGCCAGCGAATAAAAGTGGCGCTACTCCGATTTTCTCACAGATATCCGCGATTCGGCCCATGTTTCTGCTTTCACGGGTTTGGGTGCAGAGTACTATTCAGCAGCAACATCGTGTACAGGATATCGAAGTCTCGAAGCATCACAGTCGATTACCCTGATGTTCACAGAGTCTCGAAGAAAAATATATGTGTGTCCGTGCCTGTGTCTGTCTGTGTTTCGAGGTATGGAACGAGTGCTGAACGTACCGCGTATCGTAGGCAACGCGGGCATCTTCTGGATACTTTTCTCTTCAGCCAAAATCCATTGTCATCTACGGGGAATATTATAGAAGCGGACCGCGTCGGGGGAAGAAATGAGAACTGCCGGTGCAAAGTGATAATCATGTGAATTTTGTGGGACATTAATGAAGACTATCTCTCTCTCTCTCTCTCTCTCTCTATATATATATATATATATATATATATATATATATATATATATATACATATATTTCTCTCGTTAAAGATACAGACGAACTGTTCGTTGAAAACCTATCATTGTCCGCCTGCATTGAATCCATCGGCGATGATCAAGTTGCTAGCCAAACTGCGATTGGCTTGGCTTTGCTCGAAGACTGACACCTTGCTGAAGCGAGGATAATCTGTTCATATGAAAATCGCCCCCAGTTTAAAAGTTGGCTTTTAGCCGATAGCCAAATTGTGGCCACAGGGGTTTTCTACTAGAAGGTTTTCGGGCAGACCCTCAAACAACCTTTAACGTCTACGGGGGTCTCCTACTTTTTTATTTATTGAGAGAATAAGAGTACATTTTAATCCCGGGACCGACTGTGGGAGTCATTTCTTCGGGACCTTTGGGTTACATGCTATCTCCAAGCTCGCTGACGGGCGGCGAGGTCCTTGGCTTCGATCACCTCAGCGGCGAGGTTTTTGACTAGGTCGAAGGATGGCCGATCCCTAAGGACGGCTGCAGCCATTTATATGACTGTCATCTCTCCGATTGCGTGCCCGAGTTTTCTTGCGAGTGGGAGTCTCTCTTCCGTGAACACGGCGCACCTGCCAAACCTATGTAGGGCGTCATCCTCCTCTCGTGAGGGCCACATACGGCAGGTTGGCGAGCTCACTTTTCCGATTCTGTGTCGGTACTTTTCGAAGGTTCCGTGCCCTGTGAGGAGCTGCGCGAGTGGGTACGTAAGGTCTCCGTGTCGGGTGGAGCACCAGGATCTCCGGTCTGGACTGAGGGTCGTCGTCCAGTACCCTGGGTCCCCTTCGTCGACCGCCGACCACTCTTGATTCCACGCGTCCAGGCTCTCCTCTTCCGTCTGCTGCTGTGCTGCGCTGTTGTGTCCTGTTGCCACCTCCTTCATGCGCATATGGCATGGGATCGGTCTTGCCAGGACCTGTGCAGCGACTGCCGACATTGTCCTGTTTCTTCGGCAGATTCTTCGTGCCATCAGTCGCTGTGTCTTGTTGAGCAGTTGTTTGATTCGGACCTTCAAAGCGGCTGTCTCCAATAGTGGAGCCGCGTAAAGTGCTATGCTTTCCGCCACCCTCGCTAGCAGTCTTTTTCTTGAATCCGACGCCCCTTTCGTCTTTGGGAGGAGGCTAGAGAGGTCGCTTACTGCCTTGGACGCTTTTTCCATCGCGTATTTGGTGTACGGCGTGCTTGTTAAGCCCTTGTCCAGCATCATTCCTAGGTGTTCTGGATCACTCCTACCGTTGACGACAGAGTGATCTCATGGCCGCCAAGCCGCAGGGAGAACTCTTCTCTAAGCCGCTTTCGGCCGTTCAGTAGTATCCCCCCTGTTTCGTTGGGGGCTAGCTGTAAGCCGAGGGCGTTTAGAATACTGGCCACCTCCGCTAATGCCCCGTTTGCGAGCATCTGCAGAGCCGCGCCGTCACGTGCTAGTACCATGAGTGCGAGGTCGTCTGCGTAGGCCACTGAGGTGACTGGAAGCGGATGCTGGATTTTTAATATCTTGTCATAGGCGATGTTCCAGAGAGTCGGCCCCAGGACCGAACGCTGTGGGACGCCCGCCATCACTCGGTATTCGCGGTCGTCGTAGGCGAGCCTCCGCTCCAAGGGAGGCCTCCTACTACCACTGCTACAACTATAATAATACCACTACAATACTATGGCTCGATACATTATGTAAATATATTATTTATTAATTTACAATTGGCGCTCATCGTCTGGTGTCACTATTTTTCGTAACATCAAACGATGAGCGAATGGCTAGCTCTGACAAAACAATATGGGCACGCTTCAGCTGCAGCCATCATTGGCAGTGTTCGTGTGGCACTGAGAGGTGGCGGTGAGAGATCTCAAAGCCATTTTAAGCATTTGACTATATGGGTCTGTATATGTGTGCTCGCTAGACCATGCAAGATAAATGCACGGTATGAAACAGATTCTTATTGGTATAACCTGACGATGCAGGCTCTGTTACGAGACCCAGGAGACGCGCAACTAGAAAAAAAAGAACGCCTCTCTCGGAGATACATAGAGACGCTATGTGCGTGAGTTTGTGTGAAGTGCTACCTCGCTGAACAGGGGCGTAAGGTCATCGACCACGCGGCGACAACGATAGTATAACTAACCGGCCGATGGTGGTGGAACATCTCCCCAGTGGTGACAGCTGACTAGCTTGGATTTTATAACCAGTTCGGATAATCAGAGGTAAGTGGCTTTAGTCCTGGAGATACAGGGTGGGTGTCAATAGAAACTTCAGGTTCTTGGACCACTGGAGTAAGTGCGAAATCAAACGCACATATATATATATATATTATGGAATATTGCACTCGCGCTGTAAAGAATGCTGTACTATGTTCGTATCATGATGATTACCTAATAGCGTCATCATTGAGAATATTATGTTTTTGATTGAACACAAAATAAAATGAAGTATTGACGAGTAAGCATCTATTCAATTGTGGCATCGCTTTGAGGCGAGGCACACTACAACAGACGGCAACATATGCACATATCATAGACACGACTTGAATATCGGTTTTGCCATTTTTGTCATTATCATTATTATCATTATTACCGGTTGAAGTCCCTCCACCTCGATGCCAATTGTACATATGACCATTATATTCATCGAGAATAGGAGGCAACGCCTTAGGCGAAACACTTAAGCACCTCACAACAGTGACGTCCACAACAATAACAACAACAATAGCAGCATGTACTATGAAGCGACAAGA
Source organism: Stratiolaelaps scimitus (assembly GCA_019614645.1). NCBI lineage: Eukaryota > Metazoa > Arthropoda > Arachnida > Mesostigmata > Laelapidae > Stratiolaelaps > Stratiolaelaps scimitus. The sequence goes on along the minus strand of JABWDB010000014.1, from coordinate 4,278,567 downwards.
ACAACAACAACAGTAAAGCCGAATGGTGGCCGAAGCGCCGCGCACATTTTTCACCAGTGTCTTGTTCTATCTATATATATATATATATATATATATATATATATATATATATATATGTCTGCCTGTAGTTGCAGTTGTCGTCAGCTGGTGTTGCTTGCTTCGTTTGTTCATCATCAGCAGCAGCAGCAACAGCAGGGCCGCCGTCGCCGAGACGAGTCGATGCACAGCAACAGCCATTGGCCTAAGGCTGCCGCCGCTGCTGCCGCCGCCGGATGGTCGGACGGTCAGACAGACAAATGGACGCCTCTTCAAGCGGAATCACCGTCAGCAACAACAACAACAGCAACATCAGCAGCAGCAGCAACCCGTAAGCAAGCACCAACGTTATAAGCAATAGCTACATCACTTGCACCAACCATCATTAGCTATTTAGACATCTTTCTACTTGGCACCGGCGGCGGCAGCAGCAGCAGCGCCACCGCCAACACCATCAGCAGCATAGTGATGCAGTGAGCTGAGCGGCCGGTGTTACCACCGCCGTCATCGCCGCTGTCGCTTTATAGAAAATATCTAAATGCTAAAGCGAGCACGACAACAAACCAAGCAACGGCTTCAAGCCTTGAACAGCCTTGAATTGAAAACATTGGACGCCACTGCGTTGCAGCAGCAGCAGCCGCGGCAGCAACAACTACAAGGGACTAAACAGAACGGGACTGGATTCTGTTGTTGTTATTGTTGATGTTGTTGTTGTCGCTGTTGGTGATCCTGCTGCTGTTGCTGCTGCTGCTGTTGTTGTTGTGTTAGTCGTAACGACGCCGTTATTGCTTGAGCTGGATGAATGAATGCATAGTGCCGTTGAATCCACTGCCGCCGCCGCCGCCATCACAATTGCACGCTCTCAGGACAGCAGCAGCAGCAGAAATAGTGGGATGTGCTTAAGTCCGGCTGTTGATTCTTGCTGCTCGCTGCCTGTTACGTGTCCGCTGCGAGTGCGATGACATTGCTGAAGTCTAATATATACTAGTCAGTCCGTTGAAGTCCGCGGCTAAATTTGCTTTAGCCGTTGGTCCTCTTCGGTGCTGTTACTGCTGCGCCGCCACTGCAATGCAGTAATGTCTGCACTGTACAGCCAGCCAGCCAGCCAGCGAGTCACAATTCCCCACGAATTGACAGCAACAACAATTCTATGTTTAACACCGAAACTCGTAGCAGCAGCGAAAAGAGGCTTAGCCTCTGATGCTCGTCTGGCTGACGCTTACGCGGTAGATCGACGAATCAATCGAATGGCGATGGCAGCCGCAGCGGTCAAATCTACAATAGTAAATGATAAACAACAAAACGAATCGAAAATGCCATTCACATTGATCACAATCCATTCCTCGGATCTATCGGTCAATGGATCGATCCATCGAACGAATTCAAGTAATGGCTTCTGCCAAACATTTCATATTGAGACGGGAATGGGTCACATGTGAAGGTTGAGCTCGGCGAGTTGAGTCGCGAGGCTAAGCCGAGGTGTGTAAACGCTCGGTCAAATCCCGTCATGTTTTCGGTAGTTCGAAACAGGTCCGGCGGGGGGCGGGGGACGGGACGACGACGACAACCAGGCCTATGTATGTAGTCATTCGCTCAATTTCGCCCTGTCGGCGGATCCGGCCCGCTAACATCGGACAGCGGCGACGCCAATGCAGCAATAGCACTTGGACAGATATAGCTCGGAACGATCGGGAATTGTACACCGCATTGCAATTCTACATTGGGAACAATGTAGCGATTATGGGAGTGTGTGCTAACTTGAGCCGGGTGAGTTCTAGATAGATGAGTGTGTATAAGAAGCATAACGTGGTGTGGTGATGTGGAGTAGCTATTTTTCTCAAGCTGACCTCACAGTTGTCGCCCCTGTCACTTAACTCAGCAGCTTACCTTATCCTCAAGCCCTTAAGCTTAGGCAATACTTTGGGGACCTGTTGGGGCCACCTCTTCCTATTTTTTCTCCATTGGTCATAACAGGCCAAGAATCCACAGGTAAAACAAGGATGATCAAGAAATCCGAGGATTCTCCAAAGCGTCTGGCAGCAAGATTTGATCCCAAATAATATCACATCGTTCCCTAATAAACCAATGAAATTTTTCCCTTTACCCCACCTGTCTAACAGACGAAGACGATCACCATCAGACCATCTACTGAGATAGGCAAGCGAGTACCTCTCAGTTGCGAAGTTACTGAAACTTAGATATGAAGCAGACCGGTGGTAGGCATTCAATAATAGGCAGAACAATTACGCGATGATGAAGAAATATATATATAAATATTCACATGAGATCTTTTGTAGACAGACTATAGGGGGATAATTTTCTTTGTTTCTTTTTATTCAATGACATCAAGGGCTGCGGCCTCGTAGTAGCAGCAGCAGCAGACACACCAGTGATAATAAACTTTTGCCATAGTTTTGTTCGCTTGATTGAACAATTCATTATCGCGTTATCTATATAGTATCACCATTTAGCTATCGCAGGTCCTATCTCATAGACGAGCATTAACGGGGCCGTCACTCCCGAGCGGGTTTATATACAACTGCAAATCAGCGAACACTGATCTCTGCGCCCCCTATGATGGCAACTTGGCGAAGCATTTATAGATGATATCATCACCATCATCATCACAGCTATATATATATATATATTATAATATATAATGGAACAGCTGGCGGGTGGTGACGCCATAACCGAGTTCATGTAGTATTTGTCTAACCATGAATCGTCGGAGCAGCTGTGTGGTTACTTGCGCACTGAGTGGGTTTTGTTACATAGGGGATCATGATAATAATAATAACAATAGTAATATGTTTATCTACTCGCCGTCCGTCTTTGTAGAATTTCTTCGGATAGGATGCATTCATGCGTGCGCGCGTGCGTGTGTGTGTGTGTGTGCTAATTAGCAAAATCTTCTGTAAGTATAGTATATCTTATTCGCGGTAGCGGCGCATACTCTACTCAGTCTATTCTTTAGCCATCTTGGTCCCTTTGATCCACAAGGAGGAAGTAAGCCGCATAGTCTATAGGGGCGGCGAACACAGCGAGCCACAGTCGTCGACGCTTTAATCCGTAGTATATTATAATTGTTCCCCGTTTATTCGGATGCGAACCACAGTGAGTTCTAGAAGAACAGCAGCTCAATGCTAGATGCTGTTCAGAATTTCTCCTTTACATCTTTCAAAATCCAAAAATAGAACACAGCAGAACTTAACCTAAGACGGCACTTATTCTATATGAGCAAGCGTTTCAATGGTTTACTATTATATGCGGCGTTTTTTTTCCTACCTGCTAGCGTTTCATGACAATCATCTGACGCGCCAATTGTGCCGCTGAATCGTCCGAATGGAAAAGATCGCGCCTCTCTCTCCACCGAGTTCAAATAGAATCGAGAACTTTGTATTGACCACAAGGGTAAATGCTCGAAAGGATACAATCGTCACTTCTATCTCGGGCTGGCGGCGACACGATGATGGTATCAGGGGCGCTCTGGTTCAAATCAGCAAGGGCACATATGAACTGACGCAGTCGTCGCATTTGAGGGTCCATTAATGAAAGTATATATATATATATATATATTCACGCCGTTGACTGAGTTCTCGGCACCGACTAATGTGGGACACACGCGATGACGCCAACTTGCACACCCTGTAGCCGATTGCCTGTCCAGTGATTTGACCTCGATCGGTCGACCACCACTGGACCAAAGCAAAGCATGTAATTATATGGATTGAGGAAAACGGATTGTACTCCATAGCGTTGAAACAAACCATCACAATCAGTGGGGCAGTTTTATTAACGATGTGAATTACGTGTTCAACTCAACACGTGCCCATCGGGTAGATGCTAATAAGAAGTTCGCTATTAATGTTCATGCTCATTGCTCACGAACATATCTATCCTGTTCGAGTTTACTGAGATCCCAAAGTAAGATTGTACTATATATATATATATATATATATATATATATATAAGCGACGCTCGAGGTCGATGTGGTACTTTTTCCCACAGCTTCTATCACCATGCTACGGGCAGCCTGCTGGAATAGCTTCCTCTCACCACCAAATCTTCCATTTCAATAAGGCGAAATTCTCCGACGAAAAGTGCTCACTTGTTTTTCCTGCTTATAGCGCATACATAGTTGTATATTCGGCTCCTTCTGCTATTGTATCCTCATTGTCCATCAGTTAACGACACGTCTTGCTGGACTGTACACCACCATAGAAATCAACCGTAACGAAACAGGCAACGTCCACACGAACACCATCAAAGAGAGAGAGAGAGAAAGAGAGACCCCCGCTCTTAGGAGATATTTTAATCGTATGCCTCGTTCCATCCATCAGATGTTGTGGAAGAGAGGCTGGCCGCCCTGGTTCAACGAGTCGCTTGTTCGTCCCGATCAAGCCTCCGTGTTCCGGGACTGCTAGGATCCAGTGAACTTTCGGAGAACTCTCAACGACACGCCATCGAAGTAAGTCCCTTAATGTTCCGTCGCTCCGCTTTGCGTGCCACGAACCCACCCTGAGTTCGCTCAGCTCCTTGTTTTTTTTTTCCCGTCTGATAACGTTACCGTTACAGTACGGCTGCAGAAGCAGCGAAGTCAGCGAAATAGCCCCCCACGTTCTGTTTTATACTAGCGAAGCAGGATCTAGTCTGGCAGCCATTTGAAGACTCAGCCACCAGGCAGCTTTTTTTTTTGGACTTTATTCCTGTAGTCAATCCAACCGTGCCAGCTTCACCCGAATCATCCACAAAATCAGAGTTGAATCTATCGAATCGAAGTCAAAATGCAATATAAGTTAGTCATTGATATGATAGCCACCATTAGCATTAACAGCAATAAAAACAACAACAACTGCAGCAGCAGCAACAAGACTAGCGGCAACCGCGCCAAGCAGCAATAACTACACGAGCTTTGTTAAAGGCATCATCGTTTGTATATATATATATATATATACTAGTAATACATTACATGTAATGGCCGACGCGCCGCCAACCGAAAGCCGCCGGTTCTATCGTCAATTATTCAAGGCCTTTAAGAATATTAGCGATGCACTCGCTTACGCCCTCACAATGAGCACAGAGAAAGAGAGAGAGGGGAGGCCGATCGAGGCAATCGTATATACGCTCGTATAGCGGATGCGTACGAAGTCCGTCTGATGGACTTTCGTTCAGTCGGATGAAAGTCAGATGAAAGCGCAGCCCGATCAACCGCAGACCCGATCGGGAGATCCCCTGATCGACTGGTCCGAACGATCGATGAACACTTTTGTATAATCGTAGTCAGTGGTCTGCAGCATCATATCCTATTCTGTTATTAGTTTAGCCGTAATAGTATTTCCACTACAACTTTTTCTAGTTGTTGTTGCTGCTGCTGCTGCTGCTGCTGCCGCTGTATTCGACTTCGTTAGAACCGCCACCGTGCCCCGTTACGTTGGCGGCGGCAGCCGCGGCGCCGGCAACAACAAAACAGACAAACGAGTGCTGGCTGCGGCCGAAGAAACAACGACTCGAAGACGATGCGGATGATAAGGAGATGAACGAAGCCAGGGTGTCTGTCAGTTCCACCGGATAACCGCTTACACTCACAGGCAGACACATAGACATCATCATATACATAGATACACGCGTTGGTGACTCATCTGACTGGGGGGGGGGATGTGTGGGGCGCTGAGGGTAACGGGTTTGCTCATTCGTTTGCCTTGTCATAGCCGTGCAGTGGTATGCACACAAGAACCGGATCAAAAACCTTCACTGGACAAACAATGTAACAGCAACAACAGCTGCGGTGGCGCTGTTGTCGGCAGCAACAAGACGAATAACAGCAGCAGCAGCAACAACAACAACAACAGCATAATATCCATAGTATATATAATCGTGGTGGTCACGTCTGTCGGTCAGGCAGAAATTTGTATAATTTGCTCTTCGCTGTTCGCTACCGCTGGCAACCGCAGCCAACTGAAGTCATCACCGAAGGAAACGTAATGCATCACATTATACCATTGCAGCAACAGCAGCAGCAGGCAGCCGCAGTACCAACGAGGGTCACCGAGCTGTCCACTTTACTTAGACAGTTCGCCCATTCATGCACATTATACAGAACTGCTAGAGAGAGAGAGAGAGAGAATAGTTGAGGATGATCGTGTTGTGTTGTGTGTTCCAGCTGGCCAAAGGTCACTGAGTGCTATATGAACACACAAACAAACACACACACACATACATGCATAAGGTAACACAGTAATAATGACATAGATTAACGCAACGTAGTGTAACGTAATATGTATGCGATAAGTGTGATTACAGACAGCGATCGGTTGATGTCGATATATATATATATATATATGCGTGTGTGTACGCGGTATTGCATTAGTGGTAGCACGTTAGTTGTACTGAGAATACCGGCAGCAGTCCCATAGATAGAGATTTCATGCCGCCTCTCTTGCTGCGCTGCTGGGGATTGCGCTGAACGCCAGTGAGTGTATTGGATTATTAGACGAAGTGATGCGCGCAAAGTGAAGGCCCAATCTACTTTTTGTTGCTGCTCGATGCTGTTGACTATGAACAGGAAAGCGCGGCATCACTGGACAGTGCTTTTTCTGCTGCTGCTGCTGCTGATCCGACAGCCGTTGGCGGCGTCGGCGCTACCAACCGCAATCAAGCAGCGAAATGACCCTCAGCCATTTCCGTCCCTTAACTTTCCGTTGAAGTCCTTGTTCTTGGTGCTGCTGCTGCAGCTGCTACTACTATGAAACGCGTGAATATTTATCCCTCGCCGTCACCGCCACCGTCGTCATGATGTATTCGTAACAGCGGTGGTAGACAAATAATGAGAAATATTCTAACTAGCGATTTCTCCCCGATGACCGGCACACCAGTACCAGCAGAGGCAAAATCAGTAGCAACAGAATATGGATTTGTAATCATCGTCACCATCATCGCCACCAGCAGCAGCAGCATGCTACGTAAGGCTACTTTCATTCAATGTGAGATATGTTTTACGCCATCATAATATAGAATACTACGTCACCAATGGCATCAAGTAGAATGTCAGCAGGATTTGCAGGTGCCTCTAGCTTGCCTGCGCATAGACTCCCGCAACCACCACCACCACCATACACTCATAGGTATATGTGTATTTGTCATGTTTTATATCATATTATGATAATAGTAATATATATATATATTTTTTTTTTTTCTTTTTCTTAGATGCAAATTTTATTTTATTGTGTGCTTTCTAAGAATGAGGCCTTTGAATATTTGTCTCGGTCAAACATGATTCGAACACTTGTTTGAACACTTTGAATTCAATCTCGTCAAAATATCGTCGGTTAAGAGCGGAGGCCCCGTCCGATAGGGGAACAGTTGAGGGTCAGCCTGAAAAAACAGTTAAAATATCGCCGTTATGGATCGTTCATTTACGATTTGAACACGTTTCCTCGCTGATTGTCCACGTGCTTTTGGTCTATTCAAGGATCATGGTAATGGTAAATGAGAGAATAGTCGAGAATAGTTCCCTCGAAACGCCGCTCGCCTCTCGCTCGCACCTTATCTATCGGTGTCGAATGACGTATGAACGAAGCCAGACGAAATATATGGAGCCTGTTTATAGCGAATAAACACCAATATCCAATCATGAAAGGTTGGAGAAATATCCTCAACAGTGCATTGCCCTGAAGAGCGAGGCCGCGGTGCCCTTTGGCACCTTGAGCGATAGCCGGTGTACCAAGAATGTTTCCATTCTTGGCTTGTATCTTATTCGAAGGAGACCAGTCTCGCCAAGTACTCGTGATAGGCCTCGACATGGCCTGGACCACTGGACCCACAGTCACAGAGTTCACGGATGTTCGTAGATGCCAAGCACAGGGTCCTCTGCTCAATTCTATACATTTGCCATGCTGTGACTATAACGACAATCGAGTCATTGATTTGACTTCATATCGAATAAAGTTACATGTGCCGGTGATCGTACATGCGAAAAACGTGGTTTGATTTGCTCTAAATTTTAGGTTTCAGCAACATGAAAGATCGCTGTAGCCCGCGAACCATGGTACACTATTTTTGTACATGCCTCCTTTGTGTAGTTTTGAATATGTTCTATATTATTGAGATGTTAGCAAGAAATAATCTTCTTCCGATTCGAGAGTGGAAGTGTGTTCGAAATGGTTAAGGCGTTGCAGTACATGTGATTAGAAACACGGACAATACAATCTCGTTGCACGTCCAAAAGTTCTAGGGCATACAGGGTGTTCGAATAGTCCTTATGACATTCGAAAATGGCTTCACAGCCAGCCCGCCTGCCATAGAGACATCATGTGATATGTACACGAGGAAGTTCCTCTGATTGGAGAAACGGAAACCTTCTTAACTAGTAGTTCTTAATATGATTGAAGCAGCTTTCTTCCATATCTAATATGGAGTCGGATCTGGGGGTAAAATTAGAAATATGATTTGACTGGAAGATATCCATAATGTTGCCGAACTAGCGATGAGATGAGTTTTCACGCAACATGGCAATCGCCAATGCCAGAAGCACACTATAATCCTAATCGAGTATGACAGTCTCTTCTGATAATATTTTAATAATAATAATAACAGTATATTATCTTAATGTATATTATTTTATATCATATACATATATATATATATATATATATATATATTATGCAGCGTATCTACTTGCGTATTTACCTAAACAAGGTAAATAAAGGTGTCACAAAAATTAACGATCGTTATCGACTATCCGTAATATTTAGTTCGAGGAGACTTTCACCATGGTAGAGCTCAGCTTGTGGGCCCCCCGGACAGCGGTAGAACGTAAGCTAGTGCAGATCACGAAAATATCTTTGGACTGATTACTCTGAGACACGTTTTCTAGTTTTCACTGTTTGGTTTCTCATCGAGGCAGACATCGATAATGAAATTTCGTTCCGACCGAGGTCTAACCCAATTATAATAACGTCGCCCTTAAGAGGAGTGCGCACTGCAGACCGGACGCCACCTGGGCGTCAGCTAAAATCGCCTTTATTTATTAATAGTATCATTAGAGTATTACTTCTCCTGCGTTTATTCGTCACTCACACAGTTCCACTCGTGATGAAATTGTAGCACTAGTGGAGTTGTGGTCCACTGTGGTTATTGCTGTTAGACCCTGGTGTTGTTATTGAGCGTAAACTCGCATTAACACCGTTCGTAAAGCCCGTATTGACATTGATGATAGCGGCAGTATCAGTCGTGGTTGCAAACAACCATTTGCAGCGAGACTTTCCGAGTCCACAGTGCCAAAACGTATCGAACGGACGAACCGAGGTGAGACGCCCACATCCGGTAGCATTGGATACCGTTCCCACCAATGGTTACCCCGTCTCTAGCCAGCTTGCCACAGCAGCCATGCCGCCGTTGCGGCAAGGTGCGGCCTCTGTGCACTATGGTGTGTGTGTGTGTGTGCGTGTATACATGGAACAGAGTCATTCAGCGAGAAGACAGACGATTCACAACAGATAGCGTAACGGAGCTGACACGCTGACGGCCAGCGATGACACGATGCATCCACGCTCAGAGCACCGTTGTGGCGCCACTCTGCCGCTCTAGCGTGTACACGAAGTAAGTACGCCGATTTTGCCGGTTAACGCAAGCGATAGAGATTCGCTTAACAAGGGGCGTTCGCCACTCGATCGCCTGTGACTTCAGTGGCTTCCCCGAAATCGCTTATGTGCATATGTGCTCATCAAGTAGACCATGAGGACTTGTCAGGTCGAGTTGCTGTTGTTGTTGTGGCTGTTATTGATATCCTTTTGTGGTTATATTGTGCGTCAAGTGATTGCTTTCGCCACTTGTGTTGTTGTCATTGTCCAATCGATAATTCGCCACGCGGGTCGCAGCAGCATTTGTCTAACAGCAGCAACAACAACAACTACAACAACAACGGTAAGGTTTCTGCAATCGACAAAGACACACTTCACACGTCGATGTTGCAGAGAGGTGGATGGCAGATACACGCTTGAACACGCATACTGAAGTTATATTTACATACACCGACAGATGTAACCGTCTTGTCCAGGCGGGGACAGGTCGGCTCCAACGGACGAACGCGCTTCGGATACGAACAACTGTATAGTTTGTTAACCAATTGGTGCTCCATGGTCCTCGGTGGCAGGGCCAACATCACCTTTGGTTTCGGGGTCCCGACAGCCGCGTCCCGCTTCGGGACGGCCGGTTGCGTCAAAACGCCAGCAGCTCGGCTGGCGTAACGATACCACACGGTGCAGTGTTTTGCTACGCTGTGTCATACAAGGCAACCGGTATCGTCATCATTATCCGATAAAGGTCCTCCTCTATTCGCGACGGTGGTGGTGGCGGCGGCAGCGGCATCCGACATAATCGCGGTAACGTACGGAACCGAGTGGTTACACCGCTTCTGAACATCATACGATTGTAACTGATGATACCTCAGCTTGTGGCTGGGCTCGATACTTTTGCTGTGGCTGCTGCTGCTGCTGCCGCTGATGACGAAAACGATGAAGAGAGAGATGTACGGTGTATTGCTGTAAGGGGGGCTAGTTTATTGCGGATGTTCTGCACGTGGGCAAACAAAATGTCCAGGGCGTCCGGGACCGTCGTGAGTGTTTATCTCCTGTCTGTGCCTCGGATTGTGCCTGTATGCGCTTCTGTATTCGTTTGTGCCGATAATAAAGATACTCGGGCTCATATACCAACGAGTCGATAATAACAGTTCTAGTATAATAGTTGTAGTTGACGCGGCAGTAATTCTAGTGACAGTCAGGCTGGAAAATTTATGAAAAAAAATTAAGTAATTCTAGTAACAGTCGTGGTCGTCGTCGTAGTCTTCTGAGCAATAGAAGCCGAAGGCATCTGGTGGAATGGTGGTGTTGTTTTCATTTTGGCTGATCCTGCCACTAAATGACACGAGTACAGTCACTTCAGATACATTACACTGCACTATACTAGACTATTAGTGTTGCAAAGACACCGACCCCGCTTTCTTGTTTGTGTTGTTGCCTCTTGTTGTCGCTGCCGCTGTTCACAACGTGGCGTCATCGCGCTCAGGTAATATATATATATATATATATATATATATATATATTATATATATATATATATATATATATATATATATATATATATATATATTATATATATATATATATATATATATATATATATATATATATGGGAAGAGTCGGTCTGCGTCTCCCGGCTTCACCAGCACACGTCGGTTGCCGCTTAAGCGGTATGTGACCGCATTGATGTACGGAGTTGGCATATGAATCCGCAGCCACCACAACAGCAGCAGCAGCAGCCGCCGCCGCCGCCGCCGATACTGGACAATAGTTGCAGTGTACGGTGCAGCCGTGCAGCTCACGTCAGGACGCCATCGAGAACATTGCCATCGCGTGGCAGTGGATCGTCATCCTATATGCGGCCATTGCAGAATTCTAACGGTGCTAACGCGAACGACGTCCGTCGCCTACAGTCACTCGCTGCCTTCATTGTTGGGCAAAAAAACAACAAGTGAACAATACTCAAAGAGCCGTAAAACTGTTCGGATTGAAGTCAAAGCATTCGTACTGGGCTTTCAATGTCACCGGATGCTCGCGTGTCACGGTGTGGCCCTGCACCTGCTTCGCATCTACTATAGCCGAATAAGTAAAAGCGAAGATCTGCTGCTGTTGCTGCAGATTATATATATATATATATATATGTGTATGCTTTATTTGTTGAAATTCTCATTTTCGAAACATCTGATAACGAGGGCCAATCTGATGTCCTCAGAACTCATATTGGAATGTCTCTCGTGGTGTCCGTGCGTTTGAAGAAAATTTCCTCCTCTGAAAAAAACGAACTCAAATAGCTTCCATTATTATTATCATTATTATTATTATTAACAATTACATAAGGATGGTCATCACTTCCGGCACCAACTGCATTTCGTTCTGTTCCGTTTCGTCTATGCTCATATATGTATACTACACTCAACTATATGTACATGCAATTATTATATATGGAAATATATACATATTATCGATCTGGTATATGACCTAGGGATTAAAACAGTATCCAACATTGATTGACTATTATTATGTGATATTATTGTCATTATTACACTTTAGCTACCTCATTGGCAAAGTCTTATTTCCAGCATATCTCTTATTCCGTGAGTTGAGACCTTGTCGGTTCCATTATTATTAATACTACAACATTAATGCATATAGCGCAAACTTAAATTTCGACCCGCCCCGATAGTCCGTGTTGTTCGTTCTTTGTCCCATTGTTGTTGTTGTTGTTGCTGTTGCTGCCTGTTCGTTGTTTGTGGTACGATTTCTATTTTTGCACCACCGTCATCCGCCTCCATCCCATTGAGATCGGGAAGCGCAACAGCGCTCCGAGCGATGACTGGCACGAAGTCGCTGGCGTTAGATGGAGCGCGTTCGACGATGCGGCCACCAGTCGCCCAGTGAAGTTGTCAATGTGGCCGACCGACATGGGTCCCCCCCCCCGCCCCCCGGGGGTGAGGGAGGAGGGCACTTGTCGTCCGGGTAGCTCCCGAAGTCCGTCCGCTCCCTTGTTCCTGTTGGCTGGACGCCAACGATACGAGGTTGGCTACAAGCTACCGGCCCGGAACGACATAGCTGCCGCCGAAGACAAAGCGACCGTTGACTCAGACTCGGCGTTTGTCGCATGCTACGGCCGTGGCTGTGATAGGGCAATGTGCGCGAACATTGTGCTTCTGCTCGTCCGCTCTGCTGTCATCTGTCCTCTGGGATCGTTGCGTCTCCTAACGGAGCTCTCTCTCTCTCTCTCTCTCCGCAATCGCCGCCACCGCCGTCACCGCTCTCAGCAGCGGCCACGAAGATGGACAAGCGGGTGAGCGGGAGGCGGATCAATTGTATTGCCTTTCGTGAATGTGGTAGTGTTGTAGTGAGCTTTCACAAATGTGCTCAAATGCAGCAATGCACATAGCCGTCAAGTGGGTAGAGATATTCGACTGGCACAGGAAGGACGCCGTTGGAGGTCGACCTCGCACCAAAAGACGTCGGCCGAGTCGCGAGGACGTCAGCGGGATCCGGGATTCCGGGGTACATGGGTCCGCGGAGCACAACCATTCTCAGAGTTGAAGCATCGTCGCACAAGGCTTAGCTGGTCGATCGGTGCACGACAATAACGGTTGATGTCGAGAAAGTCGCATTGGCCCACTGCAAACGTGCGTACTGGGTGAGCCTGTAGGTCGTGGATCCAGTTGAGACAAATCAGAGAGCGCGCTATTTGGTTAGTGCTCAGTATTGAGCAAGGTGTGTTGGATTCACTGTAGCCAATAGTGGTCACTTTTAGAATAGCTGTTGTTGTCATACCATTGCCATACTGCCATTCGTAGTGGCTTGTTAAGACGGGTGTCTTATGTACGAAAGACTATTTTATTATAGTCTTTCGTCATAGTATAGTCTTATGCAATATTCAAGCATTTTTTTTACGGACTTGATTAAGCTATAGATTAAGTCCCAGCACATATGAGCATTAGAAGGCATCGTGTATACGCCGCATTTACATAACGACAGAAAAGGAGGGCAAAAATATTCTAAAAAAATTGGGGAGATTTCTAAAAAAAATATTCTCAATAAAGAAAAACCGAATATTTAGGCGATTATTAGCTCTTTCTCTCTATCTCTCTCTCCCCTTCTCGCCATCACCACCTATATTCCTCTCTCTCTCTCTTTCTCTCTGACACACTTAGCCGAACTGAATTCAGGTTATTTTTCATACTTTTCTCCACAAGACTTGTTGCTAAAAAAGAAAAGAACTTCAACAGAGTCCCTTCCCGACTAGAACACCTTGATAGCTCAGAGCGTCACTTTGGCTCTTCGACGCGGCTAATGACACTGCTATCCGCTGGTGCAGGAAGCTTCCTGCAAACAGCGATCGAATCCGAAATACATCTTTGAGCGGAGTTCTCTTTACAATTTGGCCGCTACTTTTCACAAGTTCCGTGGACATGTTTGCGTTCGGCAGATCTGGGTCGGAGGACGTCAATAGATCGGGCACGGGGGTGTGCAACCTTTGGGGCGCGGCGCTATGACCTTTCGAAATGTCAACATCACTCTATCACGTCTAGTTTGTCGACGTCCCGAGTTCATGGCGGGCGTTGTGTGCGTCATTTTCTACTTCGAAGCCTCAAAGGCGGCTAGGCGATACCAGGAAATCGGCTGAAATCTCTGAAGCGGTTAGCGTTTGCATTTCATTTCGGCGAGGAGATTCACCTGCGATATGCCGTACCCCGATGCCTAGTGTTGTCGTGGCTTTCCGCAAATGTTCTCAAGGTTGTATAGGGTTGAAGTTTCTCGAATATCGTTCAAGCCGACGTCTTCGTCTCTTAAGTAATTCAGTTTAGCGCCACCACTCGTGTCGGTCAAAGAGAGACCCTTCGGGCAAGTCGTACAGATGAGGTTATTTATTTATATACCTATATCTCTACCGCTGCTTACACCTGTTGTTTCGCCTACTGGACGTGACTTTCACCCAACCGAAAAATGCATCAATTGGTCTAAGATCAGTTATCCATAGGTTCCATGCGAATTTTACCATTTTACGTATCTTGCTATACCTGTCTCGGTGTACGGCTCCAAGCAACGTGTCGAGCCGGTAGCGACGCGGGCAGCAAATGTACCCATCCATCCGCGTGACTATTTATTCCTCTTCCGTCCCTGTTTCCACCAGCCAGCCGCTAGTACAAGAGTTTCCACGTCAGCTCTCACAACCATGAATATGGTGGTGGCCCCGCGCGATTCGCAGTTTCTGCTTCCACTATGTGCGTTAGCAGCTCCCCAACGTGATTCTGTCCAAGAGCTGTCGCCATCGCAGCAGCAGCAGCAGCAGCAGCAGCAGCAGCAGCAGCAGCAGCAGACTGTCTTGTCCCTAAAACAGCCGGCCAGTTCCGATAATGATGATAGCATTTTCGCTCGTAGTTTTGTTGAACACCAGCAGCGCCTGCCGCCGCCGCCGCGGCTGCTGCAGATATTGCCAAAGACGACAACCATGTAAGATGCCTATATATAGTCACACAGAACGTCGATTATATTTCTGCCACCTCAAGCCCCCCCGAAGCCTCTAACACCCAATCCCTAACTGCCACACACGCGTACCCTCCGGGGCCCCGTCTGCTGTTTCTCTCCACGTTTCGTCTTCGCCTCGACATCGTCAACGCTCCCCGTAAGGGACACAGGGAGAGCGAACGAACGAATGGACGTTCGGTTCGCCACGCAGCTACCCACCCGACCCCCCACGTGATCACGCTGCCGTGTGATGTCGTATTGATGTGATGATGATGATTATGATTATATGTTCGTTGGACGACGGAACCGGTGCCTTGTGCAGCAGCGTCTCGTATCCGTTACAGAGGAGAAAGAGAGAGAGAGGGAGGAGCTGTTCAGCACTGCTCCGCGGTATCGAGGTCCCCGCCCAGCTGGCCCGCCGGCCGGCTCGATAGCTGTTATATGATAGTTGTTTCTTCCAGCTGCAGTTCCAGTAGCGGTGGCGACAGCATCCAGTGCTGTGTACGATTCCTCTTGTTCCTCATCGTGCCGGCATCATTTCGCCCAGTTCCGTAACTGTTGCCTCATCCTCTCACCCACAGAAGCCCCCGAAACCTCCGAATCTCGTCGCTCCCCTGCCTCCTCTCGCCAACGTTGCCCTTCAACGAAAGGGAACTGCCTGTGCAACTCCGGCAGCGTCGTCATCAACGTTGCCGGCGCATGACGTCGTCGATTGCGATTGCAAAACAAAATCATACATGGCCACTTCCCTGTGCACCTGCCACCGTCATCAGGAATCGCCGTCAGCAATCGATGCCGCAGTGGCCGTCGATGATATGCTACCACTGGTGTTGGCTGGCGACGTCGAAGCCACTGCGCGGATGCTGGGTGCCCGTTGTTGGCGTCGTCCTCGTTGTCACCGTCGCTGCTGAGACGATCACCTTTATCATAATCATCATCATCATTTTACGATTCAACTAGATTTATTCATTGATCAGTCATCCGTTGTATAGATACCGAGTCATCGACACGCCGCCAGGTGGACAAACATTGTATACATTCGAGTGAGCGTTCTACGCTGAGGCTCAACCTCCAGCCTCCAGTCTCTTCCCACCCACCGGGTGTGTGTACGTGTGTTTGTGTCCTTATATTTCAAACGAATCTGCCGGCTGGGTGGCCAAACGTCGACGTCAGACGTATTTTCTATTTACAACGCTCACGCAGACAACCTAACGCGAGATAGGGAGGGGGACGGGCTTAAGGGGTACGTGCACAGGTTCAGATAAAACGACACAAACGTGTCAGCGTCATTCGTTCGTCATTTACGCTGATGCCACTGATCGTAGATATTCTCACTTTCGCTTTTCATTTGCATTTTCCTCGCTGTTTTGTGGCCATTGTCGACTCCAAGTTGACACCTGGTCGTTGGGGTGCTCATAATTCGCGCCTCTTGATAGCGTCGCGTGATGAGCGGTTGTATCGATTGCGGCTCGTCAAGATTTTTAGTAAAAGGAGAAGAAAATCATATTTCTATTAATAAGTATCCGGGGGGAGGGAAAATGTCCAAAAGCGTGAAATTGTTATTATTTCGAAAATAGCTTTCGTGTGCTATTTTTGCCTCGCTGAATATTGATCCTGGCAGGGAAATTGTAGAGTCACTGTTTCGAGTTTGAGCTTAGGTATATATTAGTATCAAGGACGAGATGAAGCTATGACTCAGAATAACTGCTGAAAAGCAATTACAACGAATGTTCCGAGTTGTTCACGTATCGAGATTTTTATAAGACTTTTCTTTGTCACTCTCAAGAGAGATCTCCTTCTAATGAAATGGTAGCTCGACATCGATCATTGTTTTTTTGCCATGCTCTTGCTACATCGGGTCGAAGAACATCAAGCCGATCGTCGGGCTCGAAGTGCAATTAAAAAGATCATCGAGTTTGTCTCGTGTTCGATGTCCGAGTGGACCGACCTAACATTTGAAAATAAACCTTTGAAAACCAACAATTTCAAAAGGCACACTTCCGATGATGACATATTGCCAATGTCCACATTTCGCTACAAATCCATCAATCAACAAACAATTGTGCCCAGGCCGTCGGCGAACACCTCAAATACAACTCTATTTCTCTATGGGCCGAGAGATAGCGGCATATGCGGCGATGAAAATTCTGGCCGTGCCCGAACGATTCGTCATCAGATCACCCGAGGAGCAAAAAGCTTTTACGACGCGTATGCGTTGCGCATATATATATATATATATATTGTTCTTTATTATGTGTATACATGTTCTTAGCGAATTTTGAATGGGCGAAACGTATGATTTTTATCTGACATGTATATGACTATATATATATAATATTAGTGGTTGTAGAGAATGGCACTGGAACAACAATGAGCCAGCTTTTTGAAGCGTCAAGAGTTCAGTTTCGTTTCGTCCCGTTTATTGAATAGGAGTCAGCCTTTACAAGGCCGCTGCTATTGACGCGTGCACATATAGACAGAGATATAACATTCGCCACGCGATCACTGCCACTTTTTAAATATAATATATAATATATATATATTATATATATATATTATATATGTCTATATATACTTCATACGGTCATAGCGCGATTCAGTCGCCTCGCTGGATATTGAAGGCAAAATGTCTGTCTACATCGAATGCTTAGACATCACCCAGAAAATCGAGGAGTGCCCTCGGAAACAACCCGTGCCGATACAACGAGTGCCTTCTATGCGAAACCTAATGAGTGTTAACTTTCCAAATGAATGATGTCTGCTAAGGTGGTAAGGTCGCTAAAGGCAGCCTAACGTCGGGGGACTACCTGAACGCCCATGGGTAGGCGATGGAACGAATTCCGAAAATTGCCAAATTTTCGATGGATTTTCCAAAAGTTTGCGCTTGCGCCGGTACGTGACCTATGCAGACAATACTTTGTTTCACATAAACAAATCGATAGCATCATGTCGCGTTGCTAATCGCTCGCTATGGCACTATATCCCGAAGTTACCGGACTCAGTTCTCAATATGGCAACACACCCCAATAAACAGTAAAACGAACCACAGCGCTCCCCCTCAACATCGCGCAAACACTAACAGTTTAGGAAGTTTTTGTTTCCGACAATCATTTTACGTTCGGTTATAATTCATTTTAATTGGCCTTAACATGAACCACGTGTGAAAGCTGACCCACTTGTTCGTATTTGACAATGGTGACCCTTACCAACTTTTTCACAACATCTCTCCACCATCTGCGATCACACGTAAAAAGCTGGCCTGACAATATATAGATTCATGAAGAGGGGACGTTTTTCGACCGTATAATATAATATCATGCCCTCTATTTTGCTGTCATATTGTGTCGTATCTATGGACGAAACACTTGAAATTGTTGTACACAGACTAATGTTTGCGCCCACCAACTTTCACCTCATCATCGCTACAGAAGCGAGAGGTAACGTCTCACGAGATGCGGTGCATCTACATCGTTTCGTCAGGTGCGTGAGCCGTATGTTGTTTGACACTGGAGTGCGCATCTGCTTTTACAATGATAGAATTTGTCCATATTCACCAGTAGCAGTATTGGTCGACCTGGCCCACATCGACGAAATGTGTGCACTGTCAAGACTTAGTGGAACACTATTAATTGTTATTTGACCGATGTTATCAGCACAGTGCCGGCCGAGCAGCATTAACAGACCCCGTGGACACTGGTGAGCGTCTTGGAACGGTCCATGGCTTGAATTCAAATCCCAGCTATCAGACGCTTTGGAGAATCTTTGGATTTCTTTTTGTATTTCAGCCTTACGACACGATTGAGCAAATTTGTAAACGTCATATCGCCGACATGTCCTCGTAATAATACCCAGAGGTTCAGAGCGCAGACACGTCCCCCCCACAAGAGGAACAGCTAAGAATCAGCTCAAAACAGAAGGGTTGTAACGGTTGTGGTTAAATTAACCAGCGTAGCTTCACGTGATTGTTTGTAGGACACCAAATTTCTTTATTAGAAACTCCATTCTTATAAGAAATATCTTTCTGCGACACAAGACAATGATAGGGATCTTGAGCGGCCCAAAACTCACAGATAGAAGTGTTGTAAAGGTCACATTTCCAACTACCGCAGCTGGAATTGACTTCAGCGAATTGAAACATAATTTGTCAATGGTTAGTCCGAGAAATACGAGCGATATTTACTCAAAAATAACAGAACCTGTACGATGCGCTGCAGGCTATTGGGATTGTGCTGCCATGACGCAGCTTCATCACTTAGTCAATGTAGTTTTCTGTTCCGAGTAAACCTGTGGGGGTCTTTGAACTTTGATAATGACTCACTGAGCACACGCTAGCTACAGACAGATGAGTTGGAGATCAGATAAAAGAAAAACCCATACTGTTTGTTCTGTTTCACTGTGATTTCGTAAGATGTATTTAATTTGCAGCAACGGAAAATGATTCATCAACTTTTTTCAAATAGCCTATGTATATAATATATATTTACGAGGTGTCAACACCAATTGGAATCATGAGGGCCTCGGCCTAACGCCCTGTTCCCAACTGCGTCACTAATAATTGTATATATTATATGAAATGAGAGCACACCTCTATAAGTATTTTAATAAATATCTGTAAGTCGAGAGTATATATATCTATATATATATATATATATATATGCACTAAACCCCATCAGTGAATCCGCGAGGTTCCCTATAAGATGCAGATTATTTCTGTAAGCATGGTGACCCTTAACGTCTCTTGAGTAGAATCAGACTAATTAGCTAAATCGAATCGAGTACCACTGAAAGCAGGGAAAAGTAGGTATTATAATTTTTTACCCTGTATGTTCTACCCTATATTTTCATTACGCTTCCATCTCTACCATTGCAACCGTCTAGCCCATACACATCGCATGGTGTCTGCAGGAACATGGTTAACGATTGGGGGCTGCCCGCCCAGAAGTTCTTCTACTGCTTTCCCATCATAGTCTATCTCCTCTCTCTCTCTCTCCCGCCCGTTGCTGACATCGATGGCACTTAGCCCTCTGGGTCAGCCGATGGTTGTCGGTGGTTATACCAATGCCCACCGATTATTCTGTCTTCATATTTGTCTTATCACCGAAATAAGGTTACAGGGTCAAAAACAACCGTAGCGATCTTTTAGCCAGTTAGAGACGTCATCATCAACACCAGCCACTGGATGAACCAGTAACAAACCGAAGGGGCAAAACACACACACACACAACAAACACATAGACATCTATACCTACCCATTCGCCCTATGCTAGATGGTGTGGCACACGAATGTGAGGCAGGCGTCGTGCGTCACGCAGTGCCAGTGTTTAGCGTAGCATCGATGTCGGTGGGCAAATTGTGGGCAGTGCCTTGAGACGGCCGACGGGCCATGTTTCATGTGGGCCAATTTCTCTCTCTCGCAGTTTCTCTTGTCCTCTCTGCGTCGAGTTCGAGGCAACTGGGTAAGTCGGTAACTCGGTAAAGGTGGGCAAAGTCGTCTCTGTCACTCCTTCCCGTAACAGCTGTGGCCGCGTTTGCCGAGCTGCGTTCGGCCGTTCGAGAACTCGATCGAGCAAAGCTTCGCTGGAACACGGCGGCAGCCACGGCCGCAGCGGCCGTGAACTGCAGGTAAGATCAACGTGTGCTGTAAGAAGCCTGACGAACCGAGTGAGATCTCAAGGGAGTAGGTATACACGGTCACATCCACAGCAACGCCTTTCAAAGGAAGGCAACAATCGGTGTAATGTTGTGTTGGGTGACGCAGCGGCGTGGCTCGGTTACAGCATGTGACAATTTAGCCTGGCTGGGCCGTCTCATCGTGAGGCCTGAATCTGCTAAAGGGGCAGAGGTAGGAGGTGAGCCAACGAGCAACAAAAACAGACCGATAAAGATGTCGAAAGAGGAGAGAGAGAGAGAGAGAGAGAGAGAGAGAAAGAAAGCTGCTACAAGAAGCGATCGCCACGGGGCTCGAACGGTTCAGCGGGACCTGTTTAGGTCTGGAATCAATGACGATCGGCTGGATGGCAACAGAAACGGTGAAATGGGAGATAAACACGCCTCTGCTGTCTAATGTGTATGATGGAAAATACACCGAGAAATAATACGTTGTAAATAAATGAAACGATATCGAGCGGGTGTGCACACCTTTGTGTAGGTGGGTACTCAAGTGTGAGCCACGGAAGGACGTCCATCTCGTGCCATGGTTGTGCTTATATCCAATGATGTCCACACGGCTATATATACATGTATATATATATATATATATATATATATATGGGTAGAGGATTCAGTGTTGGAAAATTCTTGTGGCGGGATTCGCGCCACTTATCAATAATACGACGTTGTCGCAATACGGGTAGATTCACAGCAACCACAGAGCAGAAGCCACATTGGCGGCAGCCTAGCGAACAGTTAAGACGTGATAATGTCGTCGAATCGAAGGGTCGACAATTGATGACTTAATGAGTCGTGCCAACCCATTGGTGGAGATGCCCTACGGCATGCGTTGGCGAAACGCTAAGACAAGTCGGGCTTCCGGCTGAAGCGGATTTTTGAACCACGTATGTGCCTGTTATATGTGCTTACGAGTACAGAGGCAATTAGTAGTATTGTAATTTGGGTAAGCCCAGAGCGTTTTTGTGTCATACGGCTCATCACTAGTGTCAATGGCCCAGTTAGATACGTGTGAAGCATAATTGATATTTTATTTAAAATATAAGATGGAGGGCACAAGCTCATTAAGAAAAACGTTGAACTTTAACAAAAATTTCGGCAATGTGAAGTCAATTACTATGTGCTGACCAATTGCCAATGGTTAATACACATAATAATTCTCCTACGAGCTGCCGGGCATTCTCTTAGCCTCTACGTTCGTCGTTTCGAATGCAAATTATAAACACTGATTAATAAAACTTGTGATTTTTCAACTTAATTAATTTTTTTAATTGCTGGCACTAACACCTCTTCGGGGTGGTGACGTTGACGCTGCTGGGTTAGCGTTGCTGATTGCATATTTACAATTCGCCGAATATCTTAAAATATTGCACAATAAAAAGAGATAGTATATATATATATAGCCAATTAAACTTCTAACTTCACCGGAATAAGGTGTCGTCATCATGGCTGACATGAGTATTTTCCCACTGGACGAGAGCTATCGTATCGGCCTCGACGTTGGGAGTCATATCACCAACCGATGATCGAGCTGCCAGACACAGCGCAATGACATTTATATATATATATATGAGAGAGAGACAGAGATTACCTTTTGTCATTAAGCAGGTTGACATTATTTTAGATAGTGCTGATTGCGGGCTATATGCGTAACTTGGATGTACGGGTATTCCCTGTATGTCAGTGCTGTCACTGACATTGATGTTCGAGACAGTTAATAATATTTTGAGCATAGTTGTTCAACGGGCTATTTCCAATATATTGTGGAAGAACTCCCCCTCTCCAACGATTGGGTTGAGATATGGTCAGTGCTTATAGCAATGTTCCTCGCGTGTCCGTGCGATGGACGAAAATACGAACGTAAACGTCGCCGCCCTCCGTTTATGTAGTATACGTGGCAGCGGGCAACTATCGTGATCTCGGTTGCCATTTAGCTGGAGCTTGATCGAATCCCTTGCCACTCTCGCCCCGGCTTGCCAACGTGTTCTAAGGAGTCTTTACTAGCTAGATAGCCTGCGCCTTCTTAAGAGGCTTAGCAGGATTCCAGTAGAACAATTTTCAGGCACACACAGTCAGACTTAACCTTAATCCACACATTACACTAGGTTTCCTTATTATTATTGTTATTGTCTTATATTTTTGCAATACTTCGATCAACACTTTGATTAAAGACTCGCAAAATAACGGTGGCAGCTTATGCACGTATCTCATACAATTACATATCCATGCATCGCGTCCAGCGTCCATTGACCACAGCTGCATCGTACAACGACCCTATGGATGAAGTGGCGTCCTCCCAGACCACCCTTCTTTCACCCCACGACAAAATTATAAGCATTGTAATCTCACTATTCGACAGAGTCATTACACTCTACCAGACGCGTTGCTACTCCCCGTGAAGCGAGTTAAGCTCGACCACTGTCGAGGCTGCGCTAGCCTTATGGATAGCCATGGGAGCGCAGGGTATCCACCCAGTCGTCCATCGAGTCATCTAGGCTCGTCGGCCAAGCACAGCTAGCCAGCTTACCAACAGCAGCAGATGACGGCCGCATTGCTAACGTGCGTAACCGCACACAACCGCCACCGCCACCGCAGCCAGCAAGCACGAACCACCGTCAGCTTACACACTCGCATGGCTAGTTATCGTCAAGGGGACCTCAGGAAGAAGGAAGCACTGGGAGGAACCCGCAAGAGGCGCCGACTGCGGTGGTGGTGGTTGTTGTTGCTGCTACTGCTGCTGTTGTATCTCTGTGGCGGTTGGACGACGAACTGGTGAACGGCTGGCGGATGATATCGCGAGTGGAGTGGAATGAGTGGGGCTCCCTCGCTCGCTCGCTCGCTTGCCTGCTCGTTCATACACAGATACTCACTTGGACTACGAAGGCTTTTGGTCGGAGGGGCCCCTCCACGCTTGACTGCGCCTGCTGGTGACCCCATCGTCGCTCCATAGCGGCTCTCCAGCACTATCCAACAACAGCACTCGCTAGAATTGCTGCTGCTGCTGCTGCCGCGAATGCTACCGCCACCGACTCTGTCAACAGGAGCAACAACAGCTCTGTGCTGCTGCTGTCGGCTTTCAAAGCCGGCTTCGTATTTCCTCCACCAGGGGAGCGCCAAATAACCAGCACCCGAACGACAAATGGTCGTCATGGACAGGACAACAGTGTTGCCTACTCAAAAGCTGCCAAAAAGCTCAACCAAATAGCAATGCTGCTTTGCCATGCGTTTCCGCCGACGCCCCCACTCGATCTGGCAAACTCGTTTCTGATTTGCTTTGCGCTCCCTATTTTATAGTGCGTTTACCAGCGGCGTTGTCAATTTCCGAGTTTGAGCGGTAGATGGATTCGGTAGGAATAAGTGGAACCGCCATAAGCTCGTAGTCTGTTTAGTGGTGCCATCCGTCTCCGATGCATGTATCGCGAACGAGTGCAGGAATCAATGCACACACGAGAACGTGTCGTGATTGGAAGTCGTGTAGTATCAAACGGATCTTGGAACATAAGTACATTATGAAAATTCGATTGAAAGACGGACATCTCAAACATTGCACTTCCAGCGGTAATTCTAGTTACCACTGATAGATGGGAATGTTCAGAGCGGCCAACGAAATAACGCTGAGTCGAGTGATGATCCATCACTTATCGTAGTAGCCTTACTTAGAGAGAACTGATAAGGACTTCTATTCGAGAAGACAAGGAGGAAGATCTCTCTCTCGGTCACACCCTCTGACCCTGTTTACAACGCTGCTAGCGCCCATCCGGGTTAGCTGCAAGTGCAGCCGCAAGCGGATGAGTTTCATTTGAGCTCATCTGCAAGCCGTTGTTGCTAATTGTAAGCCGGTCTATTCCACGCGCACTGGCAAATAACGTAATTTGAAAGTCGCATACATGCATTGGTAAGCATCAGTAGAATAATGATATTCATCAGAAACACTTCTCTGAAAGTTCCTCCAAATATTTGATACTGTGAAGGTTAACTTCAAAATGTAGAATGAGTATGAACATCCTGAGTAAACTTGATCTTGGATGAGTGAACAAGAATTGCTCACCGACTTGTGATAGCTGCTAGCTATTACAAGCAAAAACCTCATATATATATATACATATATATACTGTTCAAATGGAATTTGCCTGAAACTCAAAATTGATAGGGCTGTGTTATTCTCGATGCCCCATATAGTGAACTCGCAGTACGAATTGAAGCTTTTCGCTCGCTAACCACGATCACCATTTCACCTTACGGGAACTTGTGTATGTTATACATAGGAACAACCAACTCTTGTGCAATTCATAGACAATAGTCATGCTTTTGTTCGATTACATCCAAGCGTGCAACACAAAATACTATTTCGTGAAGTCATAAGAGAACAAATCTTCTAGTAAACTGATTTATAATGCAATCGTTCATTTGTATGCAGCGACAATGGATAACATATCATAGTGCTTAGAACTTCATAATTAAGCAGATATACATAGTTGCAGTTGACCAGCACGACTTTGGGAGACGATAACTACAACAACAACAACAGTAGCACTGGTGGGTACCGCGTTTATGTGGGCCAGTCGTATCGCACAGTATAAACTTCGTCGAATTATTAACAATAATCGATATAATATGCGTGGGTGTTGAACCGGTTCATTTTTTGATTTGACAGAGCACACTATACAAAGAACAACCTGGCTGTATTTTCCACGATTGCATGCACACCGGCACCCAGACACACTCATTCATTCACACACACGCATCAAGTGATGAACAATCGCAATTAGCAACAACAAGTTCCCATGGCAAAATGATGAGGACGCTGCTTCACTTGTGTTGACATCGACACGGCGAGCGTTCACGAAGCGGCAAACGTATCAACAAGCCCATCCACTCAAAATAGGTTCACACACTTTAACCATAAAGGTAAATGATAACACAGTGGGAGTTTCACAGAAATATGGATGGATCACCACGTGGCGTTGATCGACACACAGAATAGGTAGGGAGAGGTACCTAATAGGCAAAATGGCCCAAAGAGGCCTTTTCGTGTTTAGCGATACCAGCCATGTTACTGGCGCTTGACCGTTCGTTGACTAAACTAATAGTAAGTCAATTAGCTGGAAAAAAAATGCACTGCTCGAGTCCGCCGCTGTCAGGCGGGCGGTCGTCAACTCATGTTAACGAATTCGCAGGAAGAGTGTTGCAAGCGAAGACGAAGAATCCCTGGCTACCTGCGACGCTTGAAGACAAACCCCCAGGCTCCCAGATGCCTTCTTTGAGCAAAAAAGTGCGGGTCGCCTCTCTTGGACCCTGCGTGGAAAGCACTGCATAACACTAAACAGACAGATCGTTCACGATTACCGTAGAGGGATAATGTGTAAGTCATACCATAGATATCAATATCATCGAATGTGATCAACAAAGAAAAAGGGGCCGGGGTTCGGTTTTTGTGCTTTTTGCTCAATAACCGAGCCCCGGCCCGATCGCGGATGATCGCGTGTCAAAATGGCCCAGAAGACAATAGCCGAACAGGGTGTTGCACACTTTCTAATCTAGGCCAATGTGCTTTGTTTGAAGAGGCAATTATTGATTAAAAGAAGCGTATGTGTTATAACATATTTTCCGACTTTGAGGGCCACAGGAACCAGTCGACGCGAATCAACCCCGAATGTGTACACGCTCTTGCGGTGTGTTACACACCCCGCGGCAAGAGCGCTTTATCGATAGGGTTGCACAAAGAGGCGCGCGATGGCAGGAATTGATGGAAGAATTGAAAGAACTGTTTCAATTTCTCGTTTATTTAATTTCAATTTAGCTCTCGAAAACGTCGCAGCAAACGTGGGGCGTTGCTGCGCCTATTCGACACAGTGAAAACCGCGAATTAGTGTTCACGCGGTGCCCCGCCTGATAAATTCATCGGCACGCCTATAACAGCCTTTTTGTTACTTGGCCCCCGCCTGTTGTTGTCACTGAACGTGACACACATTTTTCCTTGATAGACTTGACAAGAAATATCATTTTGATAGTAAAACCGCACCGCTTCTCGCTTATGATTTCCTAAAATTCAGAAATTCATAGTACGATGCGTCGAAGGGAAGCTAAACTCGTGCGAGGCGAATCGTATCACATCAACTCTCATAGTGGTCCATTTTGCGTCTCGGAAATTCGTCCTCAAAGCATAGCCAATGGTAAGGACTACTTTAGTAACCGTTAACAAACAGAGAACGGCCTTCCGTTCAGCAAAATGAGAGACAGCGCCGCTGGGCGTCGTGCACCGACAGAGCCGTTTTCCGACTGAATTTGTATGACATAGCAACACAAGTGTCTCTATGATGCAGGCAGTACAATTCCCATAATGTTATGATAATAATTCCGCGTGAGATGTGAAGATCGCAATGGTCCCTTGGTAGATTTCGAAGAGGGCTATTTCAAATTACTCCGAAGTTGTTCACGACAAAAGAAAGCAAAAAAAATGACGAGGAAAATGAGCACAAGACTTCTTGCCCATTGGGCTGTCATAGTCAAATCGAGGTTGCTCAATCACCGCCCCGGAACGAAGTTATATCTCTCCTTCGCTTTTCAAAATTACTGTGTATATATATATATATATATATATATATATATTATATATAAACGCTTCGCAACGTTTGATTGTTGGAAACTTTACTTACGAATGATCAGTGTCAGCTGGCGAGGCAGCATCTTGTATATCAGAAGTGAGTTAATGGGCGTTTCTGGCTGCAAATGTCGGCCAAAGCGATCTAGCCCGTAACGGCTGACAGCGATTGTTGTCAACAATACAGGAGCAACAGAGATAATGAAGTATGGTGCGAACTGATTACCGGCGGTTGAGATGATTAGAATGAGTTTCTTGCGTGAAAACAATTACACTCGGTGTATGACTGTGTACAAAGTTTCATAGGCAGCCAACCAATTTGCTACGATTCGGCGCTTGGATCTACATATATTGGCTCGCCAAATAAGTAGATGCTTACTAATTGAAGGTCCTGGGGTATTTAGTCAGGCTAGATTTCAGGAGATTTCCAGATCTTTATGTGAGTCAGTTTTTTCTGCTAATTGTATGCGGTGTTTAGGCTTCGTACGTAGTTATAATGGCGAATAGAACAAAGGTCGTTTGTCATTTGTCATTAAGATCAAATCAATTCCTATAGCGTAGACTCCTTATAACGCTAAATCTTCTTCTAAATCACAGTGAATTCCGTGCAATAATTCGTCGGTGTTAATTACAATCGATTGCCACCGGCTGGACCTTGTTTAGCCGAGATTAAGACCATATGGTTTGTGATGCTCCATGAGATATATATTGCCTAAGTACAAATAGTATTGCAATTATGACACTAATATAAAAGCACCACAGTACAGTATACTTACAGTGTTTTAGTCTTGGTTGTCATGCATCATATATAGCAAGTAGATTTTTGCGGGCTTACTCGGTCTTAAACATAAAATATCCATAGAACCTCTTTCGGGATTGCCTCATCATACTTGGGGATCCTGTCGAACCTATTGGCAAGACGACTTCGTCATCGCGTGACGATTGGGTTCATTGGCTCATTGGTTTACCAGTCTTTGGTTTGAAGTCACACTCCTCTGTGAGCAGTGAGCTCCTTGTAGTGTGTGTTTTACAACGACAGTAGCGCAGTCGGGATCAGAGAGTTGGGCCTCAGAGTACTCACTCATGTACACGGTGGCTCGAATGAACCCGCTCTATCTTAATGCCCTATATCTAACCACTGTAACGTTGCAAACCACCAGCACCACCACCACCAGCACCACGAGGGGATCATTCATCCCGTCAGCGGGATAGCGCGTCCATTTTCGTGCATGCTAAACTCGGGACTTTAATTCGGGGATATTATTGGGGGCAGCAGTGGCGGCGGCGGCGGCGGCCGCGGACATCAAGCAACGATGCTGAACGTTAGTGCCAAGGCTTTTCTGCTATGGGAACCCACCTGAGGGTCAGATTCGAGAAAAAGAAAAAATGCTAGGATATGCTTCCGCATCGCAGTTATCGCAGTAGCGCCAATTAGCCGAGTAGTTACGTGCTTGCCGTGGCCATCGTGGTCTCGTTGAAAATTTTGCGTTGCTTTCACTTTTCTAGAATTTCTTTTCTTCTGTACTGCTTTGCCAGCCGTCACAGCCGCTTCTGCTTCAGCTGCTGCTGCTACACGAACACCAGCAGCGGACGGCTCCGACGTTTGCGCGTACGAATCCATCTCTCTCTCTCTCTCTCTCTCTCTCTCTCTCTCTCTCTCTCTCTCTCTCTCTCTCTCTCTCGTCTGTGTCTGTGCAACTCTTGCAATGCCCATTTGCCGAGAGATATGGCTACTGCCGTCCCTGCCGTCAGTTTTGTACGGCTATTTCCTCCGATCGTTGCTCGTTCGGGGCTGTTTATCCGTCTGTCCGTCTGTCCCTCTCTTCGGTTGGTTCTGTTATTATTGCTGCTGATGCTGATGATGGTGGCGGCAGCGGCAACGGCGGCGGCGGCGTCGGCAGCGCTACTGTTGTGCTGGGTGCTTGCGTTTGCTGTTGTATTTATTATAGCTGCTCTCTCTCTCTGCTGCTGTTTGCTGTATCGGTGTGTAGTATAATAATAATAAATATGGAAGTGGGCCAACGCTGCCTCCGTTGGTTGGCTGGTTGCTTGCTTGCTTGGTTCGTCGGTGCTTGGCTAACTGTCTGTCTGTATGACTAACTGGCTGACTTCGTTGCTTGCTTGCTTGGTGATCATTTTCAGTTGTTGGTTGCCATGTTGCTCTGCTGGTGGTTGGCTGGTTGGTTGGTTGGTTGTCGATGGTGGGGTTCCTCCGCGACTCGAGTGGTGCCGCTCTTCTGTTCTGCCACAGTTGCCCAATGGTAGTTGTTGTTGCTTGTTGCTGTTGCTGCTGCTCCTGCTGCTGGGCTGCTATAGCAACAACAGCAACAAACAACGACCACTGTCACTATCACGGTTATATGGTAGAATCGAATGGAGGGTGGTGGTGGTGGTGGTGTGATGTGGTGCGTTTCTGCAGTCGCACCATTCTCTATTTTTGCTCGTCTTCGTTTTTGTTCCCTCCCTTCGCTCATTGATGCAGCAGTTAGTGTCGGTGTTAATTCAGTTGTTGCTCGCTGCCAGCAGCAGCAGTGGTAGTTTGTTTAGTTGCTGCTGCTGCTGTTGTTGCTGGTACAATAACAAGGGAAGTAGCGATCCTGGTAGTGGTGGTGGCTGCCTTTCGAGCTGCTGCTGCAGCAGCAGCAGCAGCAACGGCAGCCAGGCCGGGGGAGCCATTGTGCCAGCGGTGCGATTCAACGCGGAGCGATCCGAAGCCGGCGGTGGTGATGGCGCACCACCATCGTTGCTGTCGTCGCTGTGAGACGACGACCACGACTAGCACTACTACGACAGGTGGGAGATGGAAGATGCAATAGACCCACACGTCGTCCTCTGCAACAACTGGGCCGTATATCACAGCACGCAGACAAACAGAGATACCGATAGACACTCGCAAACAGACGGACGCAATCAACGGAGCACACGCTCACTTGAACTAATCATGATAATAGCAGCGATGCTATGGATACGTGGCCACGCACATCCCTGAGCAGATACACGCCAACAGGCTGTCGGAGCCAAGCTACTATCGTATACTGTTATGTACTCACTGTACAATTCTGTACTGTATCCGCTCGTTCGTTGGTCGATTGGCCCAACACCTGCACATTGCCCCACATCAGATAGTGTCCACCTCATCACAGCAGTGACAAAAGCGAACGTCGTAAGCAATTGAGGACAAAGGCAAGGTATAAATTAACAGCTTTTGGCATTACTTGACTATGGCATCGGTTGACGGCAAAAAAAACAAGCTTACAACGCTAATGCGGCAGGAACGACCAGATTGTGACCGTGGCGAGAAAAGGCTGCAAGCGGCCGTTACAGGTTACGTGGACAAGTCGGAGGACAGCTGGCGGATCGAATGCCGACTCCACAATGAACGCCAACGGTGTTTAGTAGTAGTAGTTATTAATAACAGCTCAATATTCAGTACATTCACAGCGCGAATGACGAGAACATCTTGATCCCCGTCGTCAACATGCGTCCCTTCCATGTACTTACGATAATCTAAGTATATATTATATAGTTAGTACATCTCTCCCCCCCGATCCGTGTCGCATGCTTGTCATTTGTCGTTAGTGAGTAATTTCTATGCACATCTGATATATATATATATACCGTGGCAGATCTGTGTGTGTATGCTTGTGCATGGACCAATATTGACAATCGCATATGGGTCGCGTGTTCGCATTGACAGGGATATCACACTCACGGGTGCGTACTTGCCCAAATCACCGAACGGCCAAAAAAGAAACCAAAAGTACACCAAATTCTAACCAATGGCGCCCGCCAGACGGTGGTCTACAACTTCATCAGGTTATTCTGTGCTTCGTTCCACTTTGAAAGTAAAACAAATTTGTCGGGCTTCGACTCATTATCGCGGACCATTGCGACACGATGACGCGATGGCCAGGAGGAGCAGCAGCTCCGGCCGTAGATTGGCAACATCGGCTCGGTTCGAAACCCAATGGTGAGGGAGCATCGACGAGTGAAACATATATGTTGGTGTTGAAATATCTGTCTTGTATTTTAGTTCTTGCATGCTTGGTGTTATTGTAATTATTAATATTATATGCCTATACATAACGGGCCTAATAGTTATCGTGTATTTATTAATATATCGATTATTAATAGATAATTATGCCGATCAAGCATATATGGATGAATACATATAAATAACATCTAGAGGATGGGTTATACCCTTATGCAAGTTGCTATGGGCAGAATGATTCCTTTTGAGAATATATTCACGCATTATTGTTTGTACAAGTTAGCCTGAAGTTAATTTACTGCAGGGCTGAAGTTACTATGCGTTTATACAGAAATTAACTCAGCGTACCTGAGTTACCAGGCTTCATCCTGAATCAATAGGAGAGTATTCAATAGCCATTTGCAAACCCGGATATTGGTGATTGCTCAGACGTCCTCAAGAAGAGTGTTCGTCATCCCCAGCACTCTACCTCCAACCGCTTTACTACTAAGCGTGATTAGCTCCGTGAGTAAATCCCTAGAATACATCACAAGCAAAAATTGGATATATATATATATATATATATATATATATATGTTAATCATATCTAGCTTTTTTGGCCGTAAAAATGGAATGAGCAGTTACTCATTTCCTAAGTATTAGATAGGTCCTGATGTTATCATGCGGGGGCTTAATCCTGCCCTGTTTACGTAAACGACGATACGTTCACAAACGAAACACGTTGAAATGAAGCTGACCTGAAAGTCTAACTGAAAATCAAACAGTTTGCAATTTCAACTTAAGCAGGCGATCTGCCATTAAGGTCTAAGCATCAACGTTTCGTTACAACCCCCCCCCCATTCAACATTTTCCTTGTCCAGATCTTTCTTCAGCACACCTCGTTTTCCCATCCCCTTCTCTTCAGTCCCAGCAAGCGAACAACTTCGGGCATACGGTCAAAGCACGCTGGTCACGCATTGAGCAGCAGCACCCCGCACGTATTCAGCTCACCGTATATATTATGTTACATGAATACAGAAACCGCCGACAGCTAGTCATGGTTCCGGGCCAGGCAAGCGAGCGAACATTGAACGCGACCACAACCTATCCTGCTAATCTATCCGTGGCGCTTATCTCAGTGAAACCACCCAGCGGGTGCTGCTCGAGTCTCAGCAGTTCTCAGGAGGAGTGAATGAAGCCACGGCACCATTATGATTTTGCTGAACCGCCATTGTTTCTGGCTGTACAGTGCATCATGTCAGTGTAGCAGCACAAGTGCAAAAAGTCATCATGCCATTCAAGTCGCCTGCTAGACACCCACCCATATGTGTCCATCAAATCTATCCATCCATACGTTCATCAATCTATATATATATACATATTATATATATATATATATATATATATATATATATATATATGTTCATCCCAGCCAGTCAAGGTCACAGACACACTCACATACGATACGGCATTGAGGCCAACATTCAATGACCTCGTCGAGCTGACTAGTTTTGTTGCTGCTATCTAACTCATTCATGTCGTCGTCCCAACGAGAAGCGTAGTGATGTGCATTCACGTATTTACTACGCGCCTGATTACGCGCAGGGCAATATTTTTTATACTCGTCGCTTGATTCTGATTGTATTATTATTATATTTATATTGGCTCTGTGATTATTATAGAGCTATATATATATTTATATATATAGATATAATACGCTTATTATTGAAATCGCAATTCAGTTGTTGCTGATGCTTCTTCTGTTAAATCGCAGCCGATCAAAACTATTATAGTATGGCCTGCCAACGAAAGGTTACGTGAATGAGCAAGGTTACGTTCAGTTACCATTAGTGTATCTACTATTGATTATGCATATATATATATATTTTTTTTTTTTTCTTTTTTTTTATAATTTATATTTATGTACTTTCAACTAGACACTAAAACCAGCAGGCTCTAAGCAAAGTGAAATCGCAAACAAAATAACATCGTTCATCTATCTAACGCTATCTAATACCCATGTTTTCACAACGTTTGTATCGAGCAAATTTAATGTTGACTAACACTAGATAAAGTATTATAGAAGTCGGACAACCCAACGCGCGGTGACAGCAGCGACAGATGGAGGAAAATTAAAAATAGCACTGCTAAAAATCTTGACAAATGCCTCGCGTATCGTATGACAATTCGTCATGAATAAAATGCTGTAACAAATTGCGAAAGTGACCGGTCATTCCGCGAAAAAAAAACACCAAACCTATCCAACCGAATGTAATTATATATAGTATATTTGTTCCATGTTTCGTCATTTTATCCAGGTTCGTGTTTGTCATTGTTGTTGTTGCTGCCGCTACTGTCGTCTCGTTAAGAAATGAGCCACTTTCGTATATGTCAATAAGACGTTGCGAGGATTCTCAGTTCTTTATTAAATGAAAATAAAAACCCCGCCCTTTGGTACCGATCTACCCATTCGTTCCCCGAGCGTTCTACACCTGTCCCGTTAAGTATCTGCTCGTCGTCGCCGTCATCATTAAAATACTGTCATGACTCAACTGCGAGCCGCCACAACCGCTCACTCAATACAACGTGCCATCTGTATGTAAAGCGTACTCAGCGCACACACACATACGCACGCATGCACGCATACCCATATGCATATACCAACATTCACCCATACAGTATCTATTCCATATTCGGCTTACACAACCATTCGTCGCTTCCATATTGTTGCATGCTTCTTCATCGTCTTTGACTATTTTTTTTTTTCGTTCGCTGTCGAAATGTCCTATACAACAACACAGAGAAACACACGCACTCGCCGCCACACAACGCATCGGCCGGCCGATGTTTTTTCTCTCCAGCGATGAACGGCTGGCCGAGCGAGCAAGCGAGCGGCCGGGCGGGCGGGCGGTCCACATGCGAACGCTGGTGACGGCGGCCGTTGTGGCTAGGGTGGGAGCTGAAAATGTCTCGTTGTGCTGATGATAAAAGTGGAGGTGTTCGCTGTTTCAATTGTGAGCTGTTGTTATCCCCACATGCGTCGTTCGTCGCTGCTGCTGCTGCTGGCGCTGCTCGTGGTACGAGGTAAGCTGACGGCAGTGTGCGTTGCCATCCCATGACATGGGGTCGAGACGTCGGGGGTCAGGGCTGACAGCCGGCGTCGTGCGCCAGCCACACGGTGATGAAAACATCACAGTGTCGTCTACGGGCGGCGATGGCGCCGACAATCGTCACGCCACGTCTCCATGACGGTGGAACAGGCGCTGCTTCTGTGCTATGACGTCTCCGTATCAAATACCCCCGGTAGGTTTCGTTTGTACAGTGTGCGTCTGCGTATGGGTGAGGGTGTGTGTGTGTGTGTGTGTAGGTACACATGTGTGAATGTGCATAGAATGTGAACTAGGGCTGGACACCTTCAAGGATAGAGATGTACAGATGATGTACATTGCGCGCTGTGACGCATAATGATACCGTAGAATAATGAGGTATGGTTTCGCGATGACCCTCAGCGAGGCCTGTGAAATTACACCTAAAGTGAAACTGTAGACATTCAAACAAGCGGCTCGTGGACACCTGCACTGGACTATGTAGTTCGCGTAGGTCCTTGCAAGCGGGCTTCTTCTTCCCAGGTGGGGAGGGGGGCTCAGGGAGCGGTCACCGTAATGACGATACGGCTGATGCGGGTTGTAGTTCTGTTCTGTGTATATTATAAATGCAGTGTTGTATATTGTAGATAACACCCCTAACCGTTACTCTTGCCATTGTATTCGGCAAGTGCTTAGTGAGCATTGTTATTATTATGATAATTGTCGTACGCCGACGAGGAACAAGACAGATATTTGTATCAGAATCCTTCAGATTAGGTTTTCCATATGAAACACTGCTAAAACTGACACCCCGAAATCGTCGGGTACCTTACCGTAAGTGAACACTGAATTATATTAATGACAAACTCTGACTTCTGTCACCGCTAGCAAGCGAACGGGTGTATCAAGTACGTGTATATAAATTAGCCGTGCATTCTTTTCTTTCATTGATGTTCCCATCTATACGCTTCCGCCAACACCGGCGGCCACCCAAGTTCCCGAATCTCGCTAGTAAGTCGTAGAAGACGAGTCACTCCGAGACAAGTCATTCTCTGGGACTGCCATCGTGAAAAAAAGCGCTGTTACTTACTGTAATATATATATATATATATATATATATATATATATATATATATATATATATATATATATATATATATTATTGTCATAAGAAATAAATCAACGCCGGCAGTAATCACTTTGAGGGATCACCGGAGGCGGCCCCCCACCCGGTAGAATAGGCCGCGTTATCTATCGCCACAAAGCCAATAACAATTATATAATATAAGCCGCGTCGTGATATGACGCCCCGTGCAACTGTTTGCGCGCAGCAGCAACACAGCGCAGTGTGCAACGGAGACGACCTACACACGGAGGTAAGGGCCTCCGGGCCTTCCGCTATCTCCTCTCACTATCGGCCTATCGCGGGCGCCGCAGCAGACAGACCTTACAGTAGGCACATCACAACAGCAACAGGCGAGGCGTCCGCCGCTTAGTGGTACGCCAGTGAAAGTCATTGGGCCAGGATTGAAGCAGGATGATTGCCTGTCTGCCTCACTACCGACGGCCTTGATGCGATCTGCTTTAGGGCTTGGCCAGCTGAGAGAACGTCTCGCTTTAGTGTAGGCACACGAAAGGCGAAGGCAAGCCGAACCGCTCGCGCGAGCGAACGCCTGCCGCGAGCAGGGTGC
This sequence comes from Stratiolaelaps scimitus, assembly GCA_019614645.1. Taxonomy (NCBI): domain Eukaryota; kingdom Metazoa; phylum Arthropoda; class Arachnida; order Mesostigmata; family Laelapidae; genus Stratiolaelaps; species Stratiolaelaps scimitus. The sequence goes on along the minus strand of JABWDB010000014.1, from coordinate 4,242,457 downwards.
CGCTGACGCTCGCATCGCCGCCCGTAGGAACAACAACAGCAGCAGCAGCAGCAGTAGGCTCAAACTGCCTACAGCTTGCCTTGCATTATTATTAGTAGTTACATATACAACAGCTCGAGGTAGTAGACAGTGTCTACGGAAGCCAGCAGCCTTGCGTACCGGCCACCAGCCAGCCAGGATGGCTAGCAGACATACTAGACGCGGACAGACCCAGAGCTGATAGCCAGAGCCCTCAATCTGACGGCGCTTCGAGCAAAGCGGCGACGCGCCCTCCCGCAGGTCCATCTAGTCTCGTCCATCCAGTCCAACCTGTGTCAGGGGTGCTGTTGCGGGCCTGGCAGTATTACATCTCGTTTTCAGTGTCTCGTTCAGGGCTCGGCACTGCTTAACCGCTGGCAGCGTACACAACAACTCGGAAAAGGCTACTGCATCGAGAAGGCTTACTTACTCTTAGCTCAGTTGACGATCTCTTTGAGAGACCCCGTTACCACGATGGCGGCTGAGGCGGCGGCGGCATCGACGCCTCAAACGCGCCGAAGACTATATCCCGTGGTAGTGGCTCGTCGTTTCTCGAGTAGTTCCGACCTACAATTACGATATAGCGAACGGGTGGATACGGTGATCGCGGGACGGGTGACCAGCTGTGCCGGTTCCTGTAACAGGTTGCAGCGGTCCTGCGTTCTCTTCGCAACGTCCCGAGAACACCGAGTCTGTTGGCAGGAAACGACTGGGTCGTCAGTCCACCGCTTAGCCGGTGGCGGGCTTTTTCAGTATCATCTATAGCAGGACAGTGTCAGGTCGTGCCTACGGGCGAGCCTAACTTGGCGTGGCCACACCGTTCATATTTTGCAATATCTAAATACGTTTGGGTTATTGTATTGTACGATAGTAAATGGGATCATTCAAGGTTTCACCGCGGACAGCTGGCGATAGAACAGTTACTCGAATCCCAATGATACCACCACGGATATATATGAACCTAAACGTCCTACACTACATCTACATTATTTTCCTGCTCGAAACACACTCGAGATGGGGTGGAGTACACAAGGTCAAGGTATTATACACACGTTACATGTGCGTGTGTATGTGTGTGTATTATGTGTTGTATGTGGCTAACAACGGTAAGAACGCACACGTATGCCAGCATGTTTTCGAACCAAAGAGCGAATGATTATTCTCCCTCCTTTTCTACCTTCCGAACAGATGATCATTGTTGTCTTTACAGAAACGTCAGCCATCGCGGCCGCCTACTGACGTAGAAGAGCATACGCTTAGCGGCTAGAGGGTCTGATTCATTTGGTTCCAATCGAGCAAGAAAGCCAATCATACCAGTGTGAGAGGTTGTATTGTTTAGTTAAAACGATTGCCTTTAGATGAAACCGCCCGATCAGCCTACGTTGCGTACCAATGTTCATCGATGATCGAGGCAAGCGCAGTTTAGGCATAGGTTGCCGCCGTCTGTCGATGTCGGCTACTGCTCTGGCTGCCTTGAGAACCGACGAGCCTCCCCAACTGTTGGTCTCTCGGTTCTCGTCAGGTTTGGCAATCGCGGACCTTTTTTCCTCGTCTCGAAGAACTGCTTCGTCCATATGATGATAGGGAGAGAGAGAGAGAGCGAGAGAGAGAGAGAGTATAATTGGCGACGCTATCGAGCGATAAAGCTGAGTGCTCGAGATGCTAGAAGCTATCAGTTGTTTGTGGCGACGATGCGTACGTAGGGACTCTAAGTAGATAAATATGTACGCCGTGACATATTAGAGAACTTGAGTATTGTAAAACTGCAGTTCCTGACGAATGAACTAATACAAACGTTACCTTCCGAGTGTGGACATGGTGCGCCATGGGCAACACGTTTTACTTGAATTGAACATAAATAGAGTACTGTCGGTCACAATTATAAAATCTACCAGATATACTCCCAACGATTCAATAACTCGATCTGAGAAGCCGTATACGCTGACGGAATTGTTACACTACACTCCGCTCGGCTAAACTAATAATTGAAAAAAAAAACAATTTTTTTTGTTTGACCACAAAAATGGATTTTATAAATATCATGCTATTAATATACTATATATCATACTTGGAACTATTCAACTTACTGCAACATGTTTTGTCTACTTCACCAATGTAGGCATTGATGAGCAGCCACTTCGATCGGCAGAGAGCCCCGGCTGGCCATTATGAATAGTTTGTGCTGTGGCCCTTGGCTTGACAAAGGTAACGAGGAGAGTATCGGTGAAAGCGAAACCAGAACGGATAGACTTGAACCAAACAGATCCCGCTCTGAAGCAGGGCAGACAGAAACTGGCAGTTTTTACCGAAATAACAAAGAATTAAAGAAAGTGCTAGTTTGTTTATTTCGGATGCTATCGTTTTCAGCTCATCCATTTGCAAACCCCGTCGCGTTCTTCATGATTCACATGCGCACCGTAGCACCACTGGCCTACCAATTGTTTGCTTTTCGTTATCGGTCTTCTTCTATGGCTACGTCTCTGGCTGCAAAAAGCCAGAGGCTGCAGGTTCGAGTCCCGCGTGATGCGTGATAACATATAGGTGAACTTATGCACTGCAAAATTGCAGTTCCTTTAATAAACCGATAAAGCTTGTGGCAGTCCCACGAAAGAACCTCTTGGATCGCAGCTGCCTTCCGGCTGTGCTTTGAGGGAACCTGGCCGGCTTCCGGATCCCTTTGGAGTACCATTGGCGTCGCGCACCAGCGTCCGCGGGCACTGCACGTCGGCCTTTGGCCAGATGGCTGCGCGCATCGCAGAAACTCAGTGCGATTTGTCCAGAGCTGCCGGTGTCCCGTTCTCCACCGAGCGTGGTCCACCTTCTCGGTGAGTCCAGCACTCGCTAGGGAGCAGCCCGGGCGGCACCGGGGCTGCGGTCGTCCGCGCTTTTATCGACATGGTGCTGCACGCCCTTAAGATGCTCCTCAACTTCCAGCTCCCCCGACGGCGTCGTCGCCGCAAGTCCACCTCGGCAGCCTCGGCATTGCCAGTGTAGCAGACAGCTACGCTGACGTGTGCTCCGCCGCCTCACTCACACCAATATTCTCGACCCCACATCGCCGCTTCCCATGAAGGTACCCCTGATCGTATAGACATCCGCGCCCCGGATTCCACCGAATAAGCGGCATTGGCAGCGGGTGTGAGCAGATATCCTCCATCAGAGCCTGTGTTCTGTTCCCACCAGGTCCCACACTCTCTCCAAAGGCGCAGATCAAATATGCCTCAAGCGAGAACACTGTGCGCGACCATGTTCCGTAGCTTTGGAATGGAAGTTTGAAATTTCGCTAACCGGCCGGATTCGGTGACCACGATTCGACCTGACGAGAACAACCATAATCACCATATTCAGCAAATGGCTTAACTCTCTCTTTCTCATATATATATATATTGTCTATCTATCTCGCTTTCTCTCTCTCTTACGCCCAATGCGTGGATACAGGCCGGTTGAAGCGTGTCGATATTTTTATGACTTAACAGAACTTATTTTAAATACATGGCGTTATCCGCTATGGAAAACGCTATTTGATCTGACAACAATTGATAGAAAGGAGGAGTTGCAGGCTTGCTTATTAGAAAATTGCAATAGGCTATAAATAGTCATAGTAAACTTGTGACCGTCTAGAGCCATATTATAACATTATAAAAGCAAAAGCAACCATTTACGAGTCTACCATTGCTGGTTTATTTTACACTTTTTCGCTACTGGTTTGTCACATTTGTATATATATATATATATATATATAATAGTATTTAAGGCATATTCAACTATATATATGTTTTTTTATATATATATGTATGTATATATAGCGCCTCTTTTTTCAGATCAGCAGATTATGTAGATATATGTAAATATATATATAAATATATATATATATATACACCATGTGACTGGCCAGTAGCAAAAAAGTGTAAAATATTCCCTCAATAACTCGGTAAATGGTCGCTTTTGCCCGAGATATGATGACTGCCTGATCAATCGATTCAGACCCGTTCTACGCTTTAGCCCCCCACCCCCCACCACCAGTGTGACTGGGTACCACTGGATGACCTTGTAACATTTGTAACAAATATAGGTGGTATAGATGTACTCTCTCGATGCAGTCTCTGTTCTACCTCCGATAATTGGGCCGTGACTATGAGCTCATTGTGTTACTGCGCCCGATATAACAAGCACCTCCTTCACGAGGCGTTCATACCAACGAGCAACAGTCAGACAAAGCAAAAACACTTGTGGAAGGTAGAGGTTGCATTGGTTTATTAAAGGGAGTGCAGATTTGCAATGATCAAATTCTCTTACGTCATGCCGCTTGAACCTGCGGCCTCCGCCTTTTACAGGCGGAGACTTGAGCTGTCCAAGCCACCGTTGTGACTAATTTCAACTGCGGCAGCCACCCCGGCGCGAACCCAAACCAATTGACATTTCAACAGCTTCCTTTGTTACCAGAGGCTGGTTTTACCACGTTGTTTTGTTGCCCGTATTTATTTTTTCTTTTCTTTTTTTTTTTCTATCACCACTGTCACTAGCCCGCTGTTGCCGTTGCCGCCGCCGCCGCCGATGTCAAAGATGCAGCCACGGCTAACGCCGTCTGCGTCGCGGCCTCTGCTGCTGCTGCTGCCGTTGTTCGAGGTCATTGACCTAAACGCCGGTGAGGCCAGCAGCTGTTGGTGCGTCTCGTTCGCGTCGTGTTTTCTCATGCCACGGCTGTGGCTTGTTGTCACCCGCCGTTGTCTCGCTGTTGGCAGCGGCCTCCAAAAGGGAGTCTCGGCTGGCTCGGTGCTCGCTCCGTAGCTCCGCTCGCCGAACGCTCAGTCCGGCGGAGATTCCCTCAACGACGGGCAGCCTCCTAGCAGCCGATCCACGCCAGCCGCCAGAGCGTCAGAAACGCCGCTCAGCAACGCGAACGGGACGAAGGGCAACACCGGATTGACTCCGCTAGTGCTGATAGTGGTGGTGTGGGGAGGTACTCACACGGCTCGCTGTAGACGTCAACTCTGCTGAGTGCGTCCCGTAGACAGATAGAGAACCAGACAGATAGGAGCGCGCTTGGATGAACGGTTCGCGATGGGCGCGGTTGTTCTCCTATGATTCGAGTGCATAACGAGTCGCGGACTCGCAGACAACAGCGGACCATTGCCTCCACTAACTGATGTAAATAATAATCCCCCCCATAATCCCTAGAACTAATTCCTAACTACTGTATGTTTGAATAAATATATATATACAAGTATATATATATATATATATATATATATATATATATATATACATGTATATATATATATATACATGTATATATATATATTAGGGTGACCCAAAAATAATGAGATTCTTATTCTCGGCCGGTTTGAATTCAAATTTGGCGGGTAGTGAGACACAACAATTAGCAAGCAGGCGGCGCAAAAGTCGCTAGCATTCGGCCTTCGTTGGGCGTTCGAAATTGCAACAGCAGAAGCAGATCCCTCAGACTTGCATTTTCACAACAAAAGTGTCAGGTTTATGTTTCAAAAGAAGAAATGTCTAGCTGAAATCCATCGAAGGTTGGTTAGCGTGCACCGCCATAATGCCCTGAATCGACGACAGGTGTGCCGTTGGTGTGCGCAGTTTAGGTAAGGCTGCTGGGACATTAATAAACATCGAGGGCGCCTACCCCTTCCCGAGTCGCAATTCGTCGAACGGATCGAGATAATCGAAAAAGCTTTTGAGCAAACTAGAGCTTGGTCATTGACGACTTTGTCGGCTAAAATTGGCGTGAATCGTGAAACATGTCGTCGAATTATTAAAAATAATCTGAGGATGCAGAAAAAAAGTGCAAAATGGGTCCCTCATGAACTAGGTCCTGGCCAACTGAAAATGCGCGAGGAGTCTTCGCGAGACAATTTGAAGATATATAGGCAGCAAAAGAGTGCTTGGAACATACCGTTGCAGTGGACGAGACATAGGTCAGCCTGTCACTGTCTCGTCCACTGCAACGGTATGTTCCAAGCACTCTTTCTCGTGTATAGGGAACCGGAAAAAGGTCCAAGTGAAACAGTTGGAGCCTAAAGTAGTAGGGTGTCCCAAGCAAACTGTCGCGCCTTTCGAATGGCGCACAATCCGAACTACGCGATACAATGCGTTCATTTTTGGAGTGGGCACGCGGTAGGAACGCGGCTTCCTTTCGAACACTGAGTGGTTTCGAGACGATCAGAAAGATGGACGCTGCAGCAAAAAGTTCAAATTCCCCCAAAAATCAACGGGAAATCATCAAGTTTTTGTTTCTAAAAGGACAACCTCCATCTGAAATCCATCGACAATTAGTGAACGCGTACGGCAGTTCTGCGTTATGCCTGCGAACGGTGCAACGTTGGTGCGAGCGATTCAACAGTGGAAATCTGGACACCGATGACCAGCGAGGTGGGGACCACAATCAGGTGCGACAAGGGACGAACGGATTGACACAATCAAGGCAGCTTTTGAGCAAACTAGAGCTTGGTCCATGAGGTCTTTGTCGGCTGAAACTGGGATCATCGACATCTAATTTGAAGACTTATACGCAACAAACCAGTCGCTTCGAGCACACCGTGTCTATAGACGAGACATGGGTTAGCCTGCATAGAACCCCGTGAGAAGGACCAAGCAATCCCGGGGGTCCGACAAGGTGAAGTGGCAGCGTCTGTGGCAGTGCCAGATAGATTCGGAAGAAAGGTGTTGACGATACTCGCTCTGGATATCAAAGGCGTTTGCTATTACGAAATATTAGCCGCAAACGAAAAACTCAATGCTCCCCGATATCTCGGCTTCTTGAAAGGATTGATGAACAAATGGCGTGGGGATCGACAGCACCGAGTGTGGTTACTCGACGACAACGCAAGACCTCACCGCACTGCTGAAATTACGGCCTGGATGGAGGGGAACAATATTGAGCGATGGCATCAACCCCCATATTCTCCTGATTTAAGCCCATGTGATTATGGTTGTTTCCATGCATTAAAAAGAGCAATATGGGGTTCCATATGCAAGCATCGACTTACTCAAAGAAGCAATAGATAACGAAATTTTATATGGAAATGCAAATGGTAAATATTTGGCTATTTCAAAACTCCCAGAAACTGGAATCGGTGTGTCAATAAAGCTGGAGAGTACCTCTAACTCATACCAAAAGATCTTTGTTCTAACTCATTTAGTTCAAAAGTTATTGGCATTTAAAGAGGCGACAGTTTGCTTGAGACACCCTAATAATTGTAGCACTTGACATGGATTTCAACGAAATTTGGTACTACGAGATTTTAGACCTAAAAGAAAAAATGGACTCTGCTCGATATCTCGAGTTCTTGACGGGACTCACGAATAATTGGCATGGCGATAGGAAGCACCGAGTGTGGCTGCTCGATGACAATGCTACGGCCCAGCGTAGCAATGGAATTACGTCCTGGCTTAAGGCCAACAAGATTGAGCGATGGCATCACCCCCCCTATTCTCCCTATTTAAGCCCGTGTGACTATGGTTGCTTCCATCGATTAAAGAGGGCTATAGGTGGCCAAAAGTATGCAAACATTGATTTATTCCGAGGCCTTAAATAACGAAGTTATAAATGGTAATACAAATGGTGCATATCTTATTTTTTTGAAAAGGGGGGTGTTGGCATGCTAATTGACACTATGACCGCCCCCCCTTATGGACCTGTTGACGATGTTAAACAGCACCACCCTTCCCGGTATCGCTTAGCGCATTCTTCAGTAAGGGTGGTGAGATGTGTACAAGCCCAGCCACGAGCACCACACATCCTCCTCACCGTACGGGGACATGACGTGGTTAGCTGACTCTCAGCTGCTTCCCTTCTCTCTCACTCTCTCAAGACCAGACTTTCTCACAGGACCTCTGTCCACTTCCCGTCTTCAACAACTACGGTGGTCAATAGGGTGTCTGTAAAAAGCTCCGTGTATGTAAACATGCAGTATTTATGACGCATACAGGGGGTATACGGTTCCTTCCTTTCTGCACAGTGGTAGCTATGCCGCAGACCACATTAGTTGCCACTACTCCTTAACAAATCTTATTGCGGAGATACCGCCCATAAAAGTAAATATGACTCCACTTTTTGGTACTGTCTACCTTGTCCACCACGCCATGCCCGCAGGTACATCGAGCCGTTAGAAGGCTGCCAGAATCCTGAGACCAGTGTATAAATAAAAGATGTGCATACCTCTAACTCACACTAAAAACCCTTTGTTTTAAGTCACTTAGTTTAGCCGGAATTGAAATTTATGTGTCTCATTTTTTGGGTCAACCTATAGTATATATATATATATTTTTTTTTTTCAGCTGACCCTCAGCTTTTCCCCTATGTGACAGGCCTCAGCTCTTAACCTTTTTAGGTATTACTATGAGGACCTGTCGGGGCCACCTTTGCTTATTCTCTGCCTTACTCGTACCTGACAAGAATCCTTAGATAAAGAAAGATGATAAAGAACTCCAAAGATTCTCCGCGTCTGACAGGATTTGAACCCAACACACACGTGTCCCTCCGGTCTAGTAGTCTAAGACGCTCACCACTAGACCATCCAGGGGACATATATATATATATATATATATATATATATATATATTATATATATATTAACAACAAACTGATCTATATATATACTGATACACAATATATCAGTTTGTGGAGGTGTATATATATATGTATATATATATACATATATATATATATATAGTGCCCCAGAAGATATTTCAAACTTGGGCTCCATGAGAGTGGCAGGACGGTGTTTTGGACGTGAATAGACACCCTAGTGAACTTTAGGTCACTTCTAAATTCGGCGTCGATCTTGAGCTGACCTCCGCCTACTCGCCACTTGTACGTTCACCAGTTAAACCGGCATATTATCGAATATGTTGGCTCGCTGTGGCTTCCGTTCGTGATCCTTGAAGAGGGGAGGAGGCTGTAGGTACATGGGCAAATTCAGTGATTGAGTTAGATTGTGTAGAAAATTCAGAGGCAAGTAGATATGTTTGCTCATACTTGGCCTTCATTCAAACGGGTAAACGGAAGTCAGCGTTCATTTCATTAAAACCAAATAGAGTACGAAACCGCACGAGAATCTAGGAAAATACTATAATAATAGTAATCATCATCATTAAGCCTGCGTCAGAACGCTACCCCCGCAGGCCTGTTTGGTATACGAAGCTATTTGGCGTGCTAGTTCACAATGGTAGGTCAGTTCGAGGCAACGCGAAGTGCCGACCTGAGTGAATGGAGCTGCGTGTAGAGGGGCACAGGCATAACCTATTCCGTAGGGTAAACAGAAAGGGTTTCCATCTTATTTTGTTGCTCACCCCGAAAATCTATCATGCAAATCAGAACATTTTACAACTACGGTTTTGCCGTGTGACTGCGGTTGGGACTCCCGCCTGGTGCCATGGCGGACTAACAAATGGCAGGTTGCCCTCTGCCCCTCGACCCGGGGGGGGGCGTCAATTGTGCGTCATTTGTGATGGATGACAACTCTTGGGGGTTGAACTCTTGGCGAGAAAGAACTCGCCCGCGCTCCCTTTTGCAGCGGCCTGGGTACTCACCGCCTTCTATCCTTTGGGCTAGGCTACGCTGTATCCCCCTTTATAGAACTTATTTGTAGTCGCCGCAGGGGTGACTCACATCAATGCTCCAATGTGCGGGACTATATGATGAACTTAGCTGCCAACACGCAACACTCCCGGGTCATACGAATTTGGCATGACTCCTACCACCCCTACGGATGCCTTGAACACGGGACGCATCCGTAGGGGTGGCAAGGGTCGAACGTTTCTACTAACCTGTTGGAATTAATTTTTTCACAGACAAATGAACCAGTTCCCTTCGTTCTCGATCCTGCCCGGAGCCAAATGGGAAATTACACAATCATACCGGCTGGTTCGGCTACCGCAACTCACACATCTTCGCGCGCCTCCACTCTCCGCATGAAGCATCTTTGGCTATCACCCGTTATCGGCGGTTAGAAATTCATGAATAACATGTGAATTACGCTCATATACTAAACGCCCGAGTGGGTTTCCTGTTCGGTAGATTACAGAGACAACTTGCAGACAGTGTTATGGTGGTCGCTGCGTCTATAAGGATAAGTCTCACCTTTCCGAGAGACGACGTAAAGCCGAGCCACCGTCCGTTTCAAACAACACGATACCATCTCTGGGGAGAGAGGGTTGGCTGACGCTAAAAATCAAAATCAAGTTAGTGTTCTATAGATGAACTGCTAAATAACACAGAATAATCATATGTCCTATTACACCGTTTGTGTGATAAGGTTGAGAACATTTACATAAACGCTCACATAGACATATGCCAGCTAGATACATACATATACGACACTTATATGTAGTTCTGTCTGTATAGCATAAGGATTTAGCAAAAACGAGGTGCACGAACGGGAGGTCTACCGTGAGCCGAGATATAGTAGGTCAAATCTTTTGTTGTCCAATATTAGTTCATTGATCGATCACAACATCTGTGACGAGTCGTCAGTGCACAAACGTAGAAAAGCGAAGATTAGTTATGGTGCAAGGATTCCCACGACGGAGTGCCTCGAGAAGTCGGCCCATATGGAACCCACTTGCGAGCCGGAATACCGTAGGTGGTGCGGGTCGCAGAGGACGATGCGGTAGGCCCCGCTATCTCGGGACTAGCTTGTTTTCAAGGCGTTTGCTTATAGGCGGAAGTGACAATCCTAGTAGTGATGACGATGACGATGACGCACACGCTCACGCCGATAGTGTGGCGATTGCTGGTTTCGACGATGAGTTCCTACGGGACGACCAGGACTTGCCGCAAATTCCGCTTGACCCATTTCCCTGGGCCGGCCTGATTAGGGGCTTCTTGAACGAACAGGACATCGCGAACGACGCTGACGACGAGGACGACGCTGACGACGAGGACGACGCTGACGACGAGGACGACGCTGACGACGCCGCCAATGACGACGCCGCCAATGACGACGCCGCCAATGACGACGCCGCCAATGACGACGACGACGAGGTCGAGGACGACGTCGGGTTCGTTGACGACGACCACATGTTGGACACCGACGATGAGTTATCGGATGACTGACGGGCTTTAACGACCACAATGATGCCGCAGCTGAGGGACTCCGGAACTGATCCGAGGTCTCCGAACGACGACGGCCGAATGGTGGTGGCAGGAGGAGGCGGCAAGCTAAGTTTCGTTTCGTTGAATACGTTGCCCGTCAACGAACGGCTTGTGCGTGTTTCCTCGCGTAAATGGTACACTGCACGGGGTGTTTCCCGTGTCCCGGTAACATTTGTTCTCGGGATTTCCTGCGGCAGTGTAGGAAATCATCCGAGTTTCTTCGCAATCGCTATATTTATCGAAGCGGGCATCCTCAACAGGTTGTAAAGCAACCGGCATAGACACGGCACTCGGTGGAAGAGTGGATAAGAGTATGCCATCCTACGCAAGTAAATATAGGCGGGATCATTGGAGCAGATGATTCAAGGATTTAAAGGATTTAAATAAATCAATCTTGGAAGAGGTGTAGCACGGCAGTATTATTACGAGAAAGACACCCACAGATATACCTCGCAAATCATTCACAGCGCGTTTTGCGCGTTACAGAAGCATTGAAACCAATTACAGTTCCTTAAAAAACCAAATGAATCTCCTCGAGGACTTTGCAAGCCCGGGGACCTACTACACACCAGGGACGCAACAGTACACACCAGGGACGCAACTCTGTTCTAGTGACGCAACTCTGTTCTAGTGACGCAACTCTGTTCTAGTGATGGCTAACTCTCTTAGCCATCACTAGAACTTGTTTAAATAAGAAAAACACAAACGGCAGTGTTACGGCAGTGTTTGGAAATCGTCGCAAAATAGAAATTTGCCCGGAAGTTGTCGCAAATTAGAAAATTGCCCAATTGCCCTTCAAATAAAGGTGACGCTCAAGGAAACCGATCGAGGCGAGCGAGCCTTGGCGCCCTCATTATTCGCTGTGTATGACTCCTACAGGTAGGGACTTCTATCGAACTGCAAATGAAGGACCCAATGTATCGCGTGTGCTACCTGCTCCGAGTAATGTATATGTATTCATACGAGTTTGTTTCGACCTTTTTTATTTTATTTATAAACGAAGGGGGGGAAGGCTCCTGGAAAACCACTACGACAGGTCTAAATACCGTCATTGCAATAGAAACAAACGTTTTGATCTAGCCGAACGTGGGCATTGTATACTGTCAGTCCTGCAATCGCCAGACAAATGGCCAGCACATGTCTATTTCCGCAAATGTCGACAGCGACAGCTCCCTCGATCTTATCTCTTTCAAAACTTCACGGTTACTTGAGCTTCTGGAGGCGGTGGCGTTACGAATCTGTGAGGCCAGCGGCGCGGAACGGCTCCAGACCTCGGCAACCATAATAGCTATCGCTCATTCGTAACCAGCTGAATCCGTGAGCGGATGCCGTATATATGTGCCGTTGAATCTCCCCGAGACTCGGGGAGTCAGGACACCGTATTCGTTTAGGATCTCGAACCTACGCTAGGGTATGTGCGTGCTATATAGCATAATGCGTATTGCACATTTACAGTATTGTGGTATTGTCGGCAAGCGTGCAAAGCAACAATAACAACATCCGGATGTCAGAGTTCGGGGACCTTGCTCTACGTTATTTCCCAACCTACGTCGAGGAAAATTCTAACAACCAACAGCAGCAATTGCTGTAACAATGTCACAGCCGGCCAAACATTGCACACGACCCGTCGAAGTGAGATTTCATCCGAAGCTTGTGTGGTAAACTGCGTCGTTTACTCTGGTTAAACGCAAAAGTCGATCACTTGTCCGACCTCGTGCAACAGCAGCTAGATTCAACAACTGCCTGATAGAGGGACTTATAGTTGCTCGACACGCACACCGCTGTGGCCTATAAATAAAAAGGAGACACGGTTCAAATAGCTGAAGACCCAGACGGCACGGTTTACATTACTGGGCTCATCAGCTTCTCCACAGGATGCAACTGAATTACGAGCAAGGATCTATAATATATATATATATAATATATATATATATATATATATATTGGTGTGTCTTTGTCTAGAGCGTGCTGCCTGAGTTGGCCACATTTGCGCAATGGCTCTACGGCGTACGTACAACAAAATTCGAGGTGGCGCCTTCCCGCCTGAAGATATTGATGATGACAGAATTGAGTCGGACGTCGAGTCGGAAGACGACTACCCAGACAATTTCCGTTATGTCGATGGTTACAATTCTGCAGGGGAGGAGGTCGACGTAGGTCGCTACCATCGATTTCGAACGCTGGGTCTGCCGGGCCGCCAGGGGTTGAATCGGTCGGTCGGCCGCCCTTCCCTCATGGTCGGCCGCCCTTCCCTCATGGTCGACCGTCCTCCCCTCGTGATCGGCGACGACCGTCCTCCCTTCATGGTCGACCGTCCTCCCCTCATGATCGGCGACGACCGTCCTCCCTTCATGGTCGACCGTCCTCCCCTCATGATCGGCGACGACCGTCCTCCCCTCATGGTCGGCGACGACCGTCCTCCCCTCATGGTCGACCGTCCTCCCCTCATGGTCGGCGACGACCGTCCTCCCTTCATGGCCGACCGTCCTTCCCTCTTGGTCAGCGACGACCGTCCTCCCATCATGATCAACCTTCCTTCCCTCATGGTCGGCGACGACCGTCCTCCCTTCACGAACGTCCCTGAGCAAGCCGATCCGCCGGAAATGGTCGGCGACGACCGTCCTCCCTTCATGGTCGACCGTCCTTCCCTCTTGGTCGGCGACGACCGCCCTCCCTTCATGGTCGACCGTCCTTCCCTCTTGGTCAGCGACGACCGTCCTCCCATCATGATCAACCTTCCTTCCCTCATGGTCGGCGACGACCGTCCTCCCTTCACGAACGTCCCTGAGCAAGCCGATCCGCCGGAAATGGTCGGCGACGACCGTCCTCCCTTCATGGTCGACCGTCCTCCCCTCTTGGTCGGCGACGACCGTCCTCCCCTCATGGTCGACCGTCCTTCCCTCATGGTCAGCGACGACCGTCCTCCCATCATGATCAACCTTCCTTCCCTCATGGTCGGCGACGACCGTCCTCCCTTCACGAACGTCCCTGAGCAAGCCGATCCGCCGGAAATGGTCGGCGACGACCGTCCTCCCTTCATGGTCGACCGTCCTTCCCTCTTGGTCGGCGACGACCGTCCTCCCTTCATGGTCGACCGTCCTTACCTCATGGTCAGCGACGACCGTCCTCCCATCATGATCAACCTTCCTTACCTCATGGTCGGCGACGACCGTCCTCCCTTCACGAACGTCCCTGAGCAAGCCGATCCGCCGGAATCGTCCGATCCGCCGGAATCGTCGGATCCGCCGGAATCGTCTATCGCGGACTACGCCGCAACCAACCCCCGAGCACAATCATCGCCACCGCGCGAATCGTCTATCGTGGACTACGTAAACAACCCCCGAGCACAATCATCGCCACCGCGCGAATCGTCTATCGTGGACTACGTAAACAACCCCCGAGCACAATCATCGCCACCGCGCGAATCGTCTATCGTGGACTACGTAAACAACCCCCGAGCACAATCATCGCCACCGCGCGAATCGTCTATCGTGGACTACGTAAACAACCCCCGAGCACAATCATCGCCACCGCGGGAATCGTCTATCGTGGACTACGTAAACAACCCCCGAGCACAATCATCGCCACCGCGGGAATCGTCTATCGTGGACTACGTAAACAACCCCCGAGCACAATCATCGCCACCGCGGGAATCGTCTATCGTGGACTACGTAAACAACCCCCGAGCACAATCATCGCCACCCGCGGACGTCGGACTCTCCGACTTCCCTAACGTACCCAGCGTCGAGGCGGAGAATCTCGGCGACTGGGATCTTGAATTCATGGATTTGCTTAGAAGCGAGGAAGCCAGGGAAGCCAGGGACTTGCCCATGATTGAGAGGAGCCCATGATTGAGAGGAGCCCATGATTGAGAGGAGCCCATGATTGAGAGGAGCCCATGATTGAGAGGAGCCCCAGCAGGCCCAGATTGGCGGGTGGCGAGCCCGGAAGAGAGCCCGGGAGGAGCCCGAGAGGAGCCCGTGTACTATAGTATTGACGTGTCGACTTTCGCTGTTGGCGTTGAGAGTGAACCCCATGTGGTATTAAATGGAGCGCTGCTACAGTCGAATAAAGATTATTCCTAGATTTGTCATCCCTCAGATTCTTCAAATCCAGCAACCGGACAGATCCAGCAACCGGACAGAACCCCTAGGATCTTATCGTACCTGGCAAGATACCTGGCACTCGCCTGGCAAGATACCTGGCACTCGCCTGGCACCTGGGGGAGGCTGTTCTGTTTGCCAGGCTGTTCTGTTTGCCGTGTTTTTCGGAAGCGATCTAGCGAGCAGCGTAGAATACGGCATACGCTGAACCAACTTTTTTTTCCAGCCTCTCCTGCTATTACTGTTGCTGCTGAACTGACTTATTGACGGAGGCTGTTCTGTTTGCCGTGTTTTTCGGAAGCGATCTAGCGAGCAGCGTAGAAAGGCTGTTCTGTTTGCCGTGTTTTTCGGAAGCGATCTAGCGAGCAGCGTAGAATACGGCATACGCTGAACCAACTTTCCAGCCTCTCCTGCTATTACTGTTGCTGCTGAACTGACTTATTGACTACACTACACGACTGCGTTCACTGACTACACGACTGCGTTCACTGACTACACGACTGCGTTCTGCGTTAAGCTGTGTGATCATATCGAATAGGCCTAAATTAATGCCTAAATTAGACCGATATTAGGCTGACACGCGTTGCAAACGTCGACGCGGACGCGGGGCACAGTAGAGGTCGTCAGCCTGCAAACGCGTCGAAATTCGACGTCGACGAGGACGCGGGACACAGTAGCGATCGTCAGCATGCAGCACGGCAGCGTCATCTGGTTTCTTTCTGGTGCGTCTCCGGATCATTGTGCATGCGGCTCTTCGCATACAGAGATCTTTCGAAACATTCGCGACCAACCCTTGCAGCCTGGGCTTTTCAAGTATTTTGAACCCTATTTTTCCCGTAGGCCGCCAGGACCACCAGGGCAAGCAGATGTCCTATCCGTACTGGGGTTTACGTATTCAGTGGCATGAGTAACTGTCACCCTGTCACTTTTGTTTAGCCAACACTGCAGTTAAGGCTGACATCCACTCCTGCTGACCCCTGACATCAGCTGATCGCGGTCGGGGACGTCACCTGAACCACGGGGCTGCCAAGTAATCTGAACAACAGATCCGATATTAGCGGGGATTATATTAGGCTGACTCCAAAAAAATTTAGCCCCTATCGTCTTGCGTCGTATTCTCATTATTTGCCGGTTTGAATTCAAATTTGGCGGGTAGTGAGACACAACAATTAGGAAGCAGGTGACGCGAAAGCCGCTAGCATTTGGCTTGCGTTGGGCGTTCGAAATGGCGACCGGCGGACCAGGTCCTTCAGACTTGCATGCTCAGAAAAGTGTCAGGCTTATGTTTCAAGATAAGAAATGTCCAGCTGAAATCCATCGAAAGTTAGTTAGTGTGCACGGCCCTAATGCCCTGAGTCGACGACAGGTGTGCCGTTGGTGTGCGCAGTTTAGGCAAGGTGATTGGGACAGTTGAACATTGAGGGCGGCCCCCCTCCCGAATCTCGATTCGACGAACGGATCAAAATAATCGAAAAAGCTTTTGAGCAAACTAGGGCTTGGCCATTGGCGGCTTTGTCGGCTGAAATTGGCCTCGTAAAATATGTCGTCGAATAATTAAAATTAATCTGAGGATACAGAAAAAAATAAAAATGGAAAATAGGTCCCTCATGTACTCGGTCCTGGCCAACGTGAGGGGTCTTCGCGAGACAATTTGAAGATATATAGGCAGCAAAAGAATGCTTGGAACATACCGTTGCAGTGGACGAGACATGGGTCAGCCTGTCACTGTCTCGTCCACTGCACCGGTCTGTTCCAAGCACTCTTTCTCGTGTATAGGGGACCGGAAAAAGGTCAAGTGAAACAGTTGGAGCCTAAAGTAATTGTAGCACTTGACATGGATTTCAACGAAATTTGGTACTACGAGATTTTAGACCCAAAAGAAAAAATGGACTCTGCTTGATATCTCGAGTTCTTGACGGGACTCATGACTAATTGGCATGGCGATAGGAAGCACCGAGTGTGGCTGCTCGATGACAATGCTAGCCCATCGTAGCAATGGAATTACGTCCTGGCTTTAGGCCAACAAGATTGATCGATGGCATCCCCCCCACCCCATTCTCCCTATTTAAGCCCGTGTGACTGTGGTTGCTTCCATCGACTAAAAAGGGCTATAGGTGGCAAAAGGCATGCAAACATCGATTTACTCCGAGAGGCCTTAAATAACGAAGTTCTAAATGGTAATAGAAATGGTGCATATCCAGCCGTTAGCGGGCTGCCAGAATCCTGAGACCAGTGTATAAATAAAAGATGTTAGATACCTCTAACTCATACTAAAAACCCTTTGTTTTAACTCACTTAGTTCAGCCGGTATTGAAATTTGTGTGTCTCGTTATTTTTGGGTCATAGTAGTGTCCTAATAGTTAGATGCCAACGTTCTTTGTAGCGGGATTCGGTATGCAATGTTGTTGGAACGCGAAAATGCACTTGTGGATAACCGTGCCGCTGTTGTGGACTGTTCTCAACCTGTTGACGTACGAATATAGATGTCAGCTCGCGGTTGCTGTGCTTGAGTAGAGTCTAACCGGGTGGCGAAGCTCCTGAACTTTAATCATCGCCAGTGGAGGAACTGTTCCAGTTGGCATTTGAAGATAGACGACTGGCTCGGTCTTCTCACGGTTGCTGGCAGTACTGTTCTCGCTGCCCGTACCGTTCGTATTTAAGCTGCTTATGCCGCCCTGTACCAATAACGAATCCTTTGACCACCGTTGTACCCAGGCGTCGTTTGTCGTCTACCTTTTATCCATAGAGCGTCCATGGGCAGCGCCTGCTTCAAGCGATTCTAGACAAGTACACACCGCGTGTGCAGTATATATTATACATCATAGAGCTGTACTCTCGGTCGACATTTAACGTCTCCACGGAGCCGCTTTCACATTGCTTTTCATAAGACGACACAACCCCTTTAAATGCGACTGTGCAATGGTGGGGATCAAATCCGTGTGTGCACCTACGTGTCCCCTCCGATCGCGAGGCGCACACGAATGCACGATCAGGCCACCTAGCTAGACGATATCGACTGTTCTGGGAAACTTAACCCAATCGCTGTCGTGAACCTGTTGGTCATCAGCTGCTAGCTGGCTTCTTCGTGTTTGATCCCGTTATTTTAGGGTGAGTTCCACCACAATAATAATAATAATAATACTAGGTTAAAGTTAAAGGTTTTACCAGTTTCTTAAAGGAATCGCAGTTTTGCAATGGTTAATGTGCTCGCCGATTTCGACTGCAGCCTTAAGAATGTCGACATTCACTGCCAATGACTCCAGTTAATGCTCTGACGCTAGGAGCAACATCTTGTAAACTGGCGAACGCAAATATCGCCTAAAACAAGCTAACTAGAGAACAGTTGTCTCGCAGAAAGCTTGAAAAATCAGCAGTTTGCTAACGAAACACTAGCCCCTAAATGGACAGCACCCCACCATTTAGGTCCTGGACTGCACCATATGCACTCAGGTAGTAGTGCCATCAACAGACAATCGTCAGTCGCTTGACATGCGTGGCACTATGATATGATGGCAAATCGCCAAATCTAAAAAGCAAATCATCCTCACTCATCTCTCACCTCGGTCTTCACACAGTCAACTGAGGCTGAGGGTTAAAGGTGAGAGAAGATTCTAATGATGAGGTTGGTTGGTGGGGGCGTTTACGCCACTCCAAGCTACAGACAATGTATACATATATATATATATATATATATTAGAAAACAACTGTGACCCACAACGTTGGCAGCCACTCGACAGTCCTCACCACCACCGAGAACGAAGCGCGATCTTGGTCAGACGCGGCACCAAGTGTACGGGCCACCGCTAGCGACGGCCGGTGTAGTGGTACAACTCTGTTCTCTTGGCGACTTCGCCGCCGACATCGGCATCGTCTCCTTCGACTGTTATGAATTGTAGTTGTATAATCGTTGTTTAAGGGTCGTTGGCTCTATCGTTCGGCGTTCGTCGATGGTCGGCATCATCACCGGCCTGGCCTGCCGCTTCCTAGTACGCTAGTACATTCAGACACATTACGCTGTAACTGTCAGACGTTGCTGCTGCGCCTACGGCGGTACCGATTGGCAAAACCACTAGCAATAACAGCAGCAGAAACAGTAACAGAACAGCGTCACAGTCTTAAACGAAGACGTTCTAGACGGTACGAAACCCGCTCGGCTGAATCTATCCACGTAGCAGAGGCTGGTTTGAGCTGGCTGTAGGAGACTGGCCGCTCCGTGGAGATGGGAATTGAATCATAAAATAGTCGACTAAAACTAAACATAAATAAATGAATGAGAGAATATGGCACTGAATGAATAGGCTGTCTGTGAAATTACCGCTAATATTACTGTTAGTGGTGTTGTCGTCTCGATTATTAGCATGATTATGATCATCATTTAAATTCAACGGGAACCCTAACAGTCCAAGCACAAAGCGTAAAGTGATAGCCATCAGTGTTGATTGTTCCGAATGGTCATCTCTCGATGTGTTCGTTGTAATCGCATACTGTATCGTTATCACCGGTGTGCGGTTCGTCCTTTCGCGTTTAACATGCCGATGAATAAGGGCCGATATAGTTCAACCAGTAAATCGGTAGATGAGTTAAAAATCTATCTGTAAGCACCGTGGGCACGGTACGCAGTACCTATATAAGAAAGTCCATTTTCTGCAGCTTCGCAAGAAACAACGATGACAGCTAGACAGTGAGCAATAGTTGGGGTCTCCTTTCCATTTTCATGACTTGGGAATCGAGCCAGCGACATTTTCCACCTTGATTTGCACTATCAAATGATTACGTAACCAAAGTAGGTGTGTTCCTTTAAACTACTTTCGCAAGCCATCCCTTTGTAATCAAATTTATTTCGCGGTTATCTTCAATGTGCGTCTTGCGACACGCTTGCTAACACTGCTATTTGTCTGTTGGAAACTTCAGTGGGCTATAAATCAGAAGGCGAATGTCGAATCTTGCATCGGATAGAGCAGTAGATACGAGGCTGAAAGATATACAGATGATGGGAGGTTTCAATGCCTGTCACATTGGGAAGGAGCTGAGGATCAGCTGAAAAAACAACATATATGCCTACGTGCGTGTGAAGGTATCCATTTTCGTGTTATTGTTTACATCGTTCACTCGCTCATATCATTTGTCCATCAAGCGCCAATGACTTAACAGCCTAGGTCATACAGCAATGCCTGTCAAATCGAATCCGCCTCAACCCCTGGATAGAACGACTCAACATTTGCACCACTTGGTTGCTAGGGTGGCGCATCCTCCTTGATCAGCTCGCGTAATGAGCTAAAGGGTCGAATGGTCACATTGACTGCATCAATATCGGATGCACCGATGGTCCGCACCGCTTACGCGTTTCATGAGTGTTCTCTGCTTGGAAATTGTCGTCCCACCGTTTGGCGCATATCGAACAGGTGGGCGCACGGCAGCAGCAACAAAAACAACGACTGCGACAAGAACAACAACAATGATGATAATAATAATAATAATAATAATGATGGAAGTGTCGAAATCAAGCGAAATTTTAGTTATCTTACTGAATTGCAAGGGTCACGTAGCGCGGCGGAATAAGACCCCGAAGGTATATCATCTGATATGAGTGGCCTGATTGAATCAAAGGACAAAGATGACCGAAACTGCACTGCTGCTAGACCTACCTACCTCTCAGACCTACCTACCTCGCAACAATAACAACAACAATAACGATAAGGTTGTCCCCAATGACCTCCACATAAGGAGCCGTCGTGTTCGTTTCTTTGATTGTATCTAGCTGTTTATGATTGCATCGATATGTGTATCCGTTAGCCGTTAGAGTCCGTCTCCGCGCGTGAGGCTGCTTTTTTTTTTTGCAACGGGGTGGAGACCTTAAAAGGGCTCGTCCTTGCTTCGCTGACGTTTCGAGACCACCAGCTTCCCCGTTGTAACAGCAGAGGCGTCAGCGGCGGCTGTATTGTAACAGTATTGTACCTGTGTTTTGGCCCATAGGCACGAAGCGGGTTTGCGTAGCCCCGCAGAGGAAAGTCAACCATTGTAAATCTGTTCGAAGTGAAGTAGTCCGCCACGACTCGCACACGGGCAACGGTAGCAGCAGCAGCAGCAGCAATAGTCAATGTTACTACTACTACTATTTAGCAGTTCGATCGAGCGAAGACAGTCATTCGGCCTGGCACAATCGGCCAGCCATTGCTCGCTTACACAAGCTGCGTATCAATCGTCGCCGAATCAATGTCCTACATGGATGGATGCATCTGCGGGTGGACGGTCCCGCCACACCGTCGCTGACAAGTTACGCACACTCGACGAAAACTCACGGCCGCCACAGATCGCCAAAGAGGCAGGCAGGCAGGCGAGCAGACAGACAATCAAATCAACGGACATGGAGCGACACAAGCGTCAGGTGGAACGGTCGAATGTGCACTTCGAATGGCGGCGGTGGCGGCGGCGGCGCCGGCAGCAACAACAACAACAATACCGATGATGTCTGCGTATGGATTTGCGTCTGTGAGTGTACGCGTGCGTGTCTCGGCGCAGCGGTTGCAGCTAATCTGCATTACTATTATGTTATAATCGATAATTGGGCTTTCTTCTTTACGCAAACGGTGGCGGCTGCGTCAATGCCAGTGCTGATGGCAATAGCGACAGTGGCGGGTCATCACAAAGGCGACATCGAACACGCGAGCGTTCAGCTGCGCGGCATATCACTGGCAGATATGCGAACGCCGACCAGGAGCATTCTGCTGAAGGTCAGTGACGGCAACGAGTCCTAGACACCGGTAAAAGCAGGAAAGACCAGACGACGACGATGATGGGGATGATTTAACACGCGCCTGTTAGCGGCAATAAACCGAATACAAATGATAGAAATTATTGAAAAGATAAAAAAGGGAGGGAGAGAGAGAGAGGTTTTGAGAAATTCCCTGCTATCATTTAAGGGGTCGATTTTGAGACGTCCGTGGAAAGTTTCAAGTTGATACCGGTGGTTGGATTTAGAGATTGACGAGTATCGTCATCAACGTCTTCTCAATCAACGATGATGATGCGAATGCAAGCTATGGGTACGCTACGTGTACGTAACCTTCAGATTTGACAGTACACACATGACAAGAAAAACGAGATCCGAAAACGGTGAAGCAGGCGGTGTTGAGAAACCGCAATCTACGGTATGGGCGGGGGTGGGGGCTACATCTGAAGAGGTTAAAATATTAATTATCCTGATTAGTATTAATATTCGTAGTGGCAGTATTGTGATTCGTATGTAATGCTTATCATTATGAAATCTTGGATAATAGTGAATCATATGTCGAACAAATTGAAAGGTAAAATCTGGTGATTTATGCTAACTTTTACCAATGTGTATTTGTTGGTGTTTTTTTTTTCTTCTAAAACAAACACTGATACCCTTTTAAACCTCCTAAAATATTGCATCGTTTAATGCACGAAATGCTTTCACTTAGCAAATCATTAACTATCAAAAAAAAAAATATATATATATATATATATCGAGCTTAGATGCGCTCGCATATCACAAGTCAAGAAAAAAAAATAAACCTGGATTATGTTTTAAAAGATCACCCGAGCTAAGTCAATTTCCATTAAATTAGAATGCGGACCAAACTCATCCATATAGTCAGTCATGATTCGTCTGTAACAAAGTTTATCCTTTCATAGACGGGCGCTCATCGAAAAATGAAGGTCGCGTGGATCACCGCGCATCGTGATGTTCTCCTTGACGCAGCTACGCATAACACTGAGTGATATTTTTTCGGTCAGAGAAAACCCACACAGTTTGGACAGTTCGTTGTAGATATATAATGTGTGTGTGTGTGTGTTCAAACAGTGCGTGTGCAACAAACTGTCATGTTCCGACTCGGCCATTGCATCAAACCCGGCGCGCTTGACCAAGCGACCGCTCGACGTCGAGCGGCGATCGGTTTGATGTGTTTAGTCACAGTTTCGTCTACCGCCTGCCGGGCGAAGAGCAACGGTTCTACCACTGTGTACGTAAAACAAAGATGAGTTCCGCTTCGAACAGTAGAATTTCCCCCATGTCGATGTTGCGCGCTGCCGGCCGAGCTACCCCCGTGCCGTTCGAACACGGCCAGAGCACAAATGAACACGAAACGCGGCCGCAAACATCGGTCGAAAGCCGGGTCGAGTTAACGCGCCGCGTGCGACGAACGGCGGCGAGCAACCGTCGCTCGGATGGCGTCGTTATTTCCAGCCAATAGCTCCGAATGATGGTGAGCGCTGTTTTGCTGTAGTGTAGTAAGTAGGTAATCTGTTGAGCGTTGCTGAAAGTGGCCGTTTACATGATCTCGTTACGGGCAAGCGCATCTGATCGATGGCAACTTGACGTGGTTTTCTGCTTCGACTCTACCGAAAATATGCTAGCTCGATATATGTAATACCAATCATAGCTGCTGCGATAAGTGCAAAACACTCATATTGAGCATCGCTGGCCAGCCAGCCAAAACGTTACAGGAGATACATGTGCACGATACACCGCTACCTTGGTGTATTTGCCCACCCGGGATCTGTATGGCCATTGGTACCCGATGGTTGGCTGGAAATGTTGAACCAGCAAATGGGTCACCGTCGTCATCAGCGTCATTATTAACGGTAAATGTGACCGAGAACCATATCGTACATGATATATTTACATTGGGAGCATACTCTTGTTGAATTGAACGGCATCACAAAACTCGTATTGTACTGTCTAATGATGGCACATGAAATACTACACACGGTGCAAATGCTCTGAGTCAACATCTGCTCGCCTCTTGGCACCCAGCGTCGCTGATACCATCATACCCTATCTACCGATATCTACCCGAAATCGTCGTAGATTAATCACGATTGCAGGTGCCAAATCCGTAAGGCGTCGAGAGGGGGAGAGAGAGAGAGGGTTTAGGTAGCAACTGTCTGAGACTACTATGGATTGTGTTTCCACCCGGATCAGTATTGCCAGTGATGCTGCTGCTGCTGTTGTTGCTACCACCTTAAAACAATGCCAACCACAGCTGACGGCAGCCCGGAGGTTTGGACGGAAGTTCCCATGACAGCGCTACGCAGGTCGAGAGTCGGGTCGAGTCTGGAGTAATGGAGGTAACGTAAACCATGCAAATAATAACAAGAGAAACACGAACACATCGCGTACCCCCATCGGCTCGCGCCTACGCTCGGATGAAGTACGGACAAAATCGAGAATGCCATATATATATATATATATAAGAGCAATGAAACACACAAGTCAATACCGATATGGAGAAGGGACATCCGGGAACAATGTCCGTGGAATATTTGTAGGAACATTTATACGGGTGGGGATAGCGGTGCTGGCGAGGCGATTTCTTGAATCGTTCATCGATTCCGCCGATACTGTCCATCGGAGGACAGGGGACCGTTGTCGTGCCACCCGATCCTTCCGACCTCGGTCAGATGTTTCCAGCCTTTAATCAAAACGGTAGCGTGGTCAGTCGACTGGAAGTGACGACATTGGTGATCCAGCGTAAACTCTGTCTATCCGTCAAGGCGGACGGAATTAAAAGCATGAATTCAATCTGTCGCTGGGATGGGAATTCCTATGAAATCTAGCTCCAATGTTTCTCGTCACCGTTACCGAACCGCCTATCGGGCTGAGGCTCAATACGGATCTCAGGGAGCAAGATTATAGTATAGGCGTACTATAATATAACCTTAGCCCTCCAGTTCACTTAGTAAACCTACTCACCCTTACCTTCGTGTAGGATATTTACACCCAGCTTTGTTTACGCTGTTCGCTTTCCGTTGTTGCAAGTGGCCGAGTGGCTAAGCTGGAGAATGGACGCAGCTCAAAACGGCTCCATGAGGACGCGGAAAATAGTGAGCAGCTCTGCGGTGCTCCCTTGCTAGCGATTCCGAGACATCCACGATCATCGACCACATCCTGTCGCGTTCTGGTCAAATTCAATATTTCTCCGTCTGATATGATGCCAAATTGTCGACGAAGACAAAACGGATACTTCAAACCATCTGCACCCGTGCACCTACGTCCGCCTCCTCCGGTTGAAAGGTAGACGGACGCGAGTGCCCCCCGCCAGGCCACCGGGCTCGACCCACTAGTGCCAATCTACACTAGTAAAGTCGATCTTCCGGGCTGACTCGCAACGAATAGTTAATTACTGCAAGTGTTATATAAATCCACAAATATATCCACACAGCAAATATCGAACGAACGATATGGCCAGGAATTAAAAAGCGGTTTTTGCTTCAACTCCAACCAATTGTGCATGTAATGTCGCTGCGATGTCGTATGATGCTGCGGACGACAAAGAATAGCCATACGAACGCGACAGTAGTAATGGAGGTCGCAGTGGTCTCACCTGTAATTCGTTGTAGTTTACGTTGAGACGTTTCGGATAGCATCGCTGTGCGACAGCAGATTCAGGGCGATGTCCGATCAGCCGAAACAGTCGTTACCTGATATCGTTTTGTATCGGGCGGGCAGCTATCCGCAAATAACTGCCGCGCCGTCAATCAGCGTTTCGTATCGCCCTGTTAAGTGTCCATATGAACACTGGTGGCTAATCAACATTTTAACAAAGAATATATAAGTAAACAAGCAAATGGTATAAATATATATCCATACGACCCAATATACGTTATCTTCACACTCTATGTATGCTATAGTAATTAAACGAATCGGCGATTTTGTACATTGAGAAATAACAAACCAACATTGATAACCTTTGCAGCAAGCGTAATAGCCAGGTGGAATTGGACTTGTTTAGACTTGGCTCTTTGATTAGATGTAGCTCAGCGCTGGTCTAGTTTCTTCGAGAAGACACGAATCTAAAAGCTGGGACATCGTTTCATGGTGAAAATCAGTGTTCCGTGATGAAATTGTTGTTTCTTGAAGGAACATGCCGGAATGAAATTTATCGAAACCGGTGTATGTGTGAGACTACCAGGGGCCTTCATCCGGTAAAGCGTTTACTGCTGGCGAAATCGACTCGGGAGGGGTGACTGGACTATTGAAGACCATCGAGGAGACGACTTCACTTCAGGACATCTCACAAGCGAACGGGTAGCGGCAGTTACCTCGGCCTTTGAGAAAACTAGAGTTTAGACTACAACCTCGCTACTGGCCTATTCTCTAATTACGAGCATCGCATGCTACGAAGTAAGAACACGAGTATAGCCTTTGAAAGTATTACTTTTGCCTTTTTCTTGGTAATGTCCTTCAAAAAGATTACGAAAAATACATAATGGATATCCCACGAACTAACTCCGGCGTAGATACGAACACGTATGGCATATTCTAAATGAAACCTGAACCACTATAAGCCACGAGACACCTGGCTAACGCTCACCGTTGCTATCGATGGGCTTTCGATGAGTTGGTGCCGGCCGCGTGAGAGGCATGGCCTCGAACGGACGAATAGTCACCCTCAATGGCACACCTGAATAGATTTGATCCCAAAGTGAAGATTATACTCGTTATAGATGTTAACAGCATTTGTTGTTTTGAATTGCTGCGCAAAAACGCAAACATCACTGCAAAACCCGATATCTCGAGTTCTCGAAAAAAAAAAAACTCATGGACATATACCACGGGCAGTGAAAGCACACAGTATGTGACTTCTCGATAACAATGCCAAATTGTACGGTAAAATCGTACGGCAAAATCCAATCGTACGGCTGCGGTAACAAAATTGATGGAGACAAACAACCGATGGCTTCAACCCTCATATTCTCCCCGTTCAAGCCGTTGTGATTATTAATGTTTCCATGTACTACTAGTAAGGGATTGGGTGATGGGTACATTATGCAGGCGTCGATTTGTTTCAGGAAGCTATCCACAGCGATATTAGGTGGTAACGCAAATGGAAAGTATACTGTCACTCAGGAGCTCCTTATAGGTATAATGTAGGCGACTACGCTCGATATATAATGATATATTATGCTTGTTTTGTTATTCAAAAGTCATTAAAGTTTATTTTGGATGTACAAAATAGCTCCGAAAGACGAATTATATATATATATATATATATATATATATATATACGTATAATTTGGCAATGCCAAAATGGCTCTTTAGCTGATAGCGATCCGATAGTTGGGCACAGGTGTTTTCCGTTAAGATAGCTGATCCGGCCGCTTGATTGATTCAGTCCAGTCAGCCTTCGCTGTCCGAGAACTGAATGTCCTTGGTAGTGTTGCTGTTACTTTACATGTTACCTTCATGAAAACGACAACAATGAATAGACCAATGAGGACGATACGTATCATATATATATATATATGCACCTCCCACTCAGTCATATGAACGCACATTGACACAGACACGAACGCAGGCACATCACCGTCATACAAATACAAAAGCGCTTAATGGGAACTATCGAGACGCTTCGTTGATAACGGACCGTCTATCGGGGCCGGCAGTCAGTTTATTCAAAACGAGCACGACAATGCGCTGACCATCGACAGTAGAAAGTCGAGCGCAAGGGGAGGAGTTGTATCGAATCTCGGTGTAATGCGGTCAGATCGTTTCAGGTGGGCCAAACAAACAGTGGCCAATAAAGGTGGGCGATCAATAAAGAGAATAAAGTTAGCATTTAGCTGAAATCGTCGCGGCGTTCTTGTGTGGCGCTCATAGTATCGTGTGCAGGTTTTTCTCGAAATCGTTCTGTAGATCACAGCTGAGTGCACGGAGGTATTTTGTTCGATTCTGATTCGATTTCCTGAAGGAAATCCGTTTTTGGATCGGACTTTTCCAGCATATACAGTGAAGCCCAACTGAACATTGGCCTTGATCAGGGGATCAGAAACGGCTGCACGGTGGCTAGGTTCGAGATGCTCGTAAGTTGCGTAAGCTATGTTCTTTGTATGTTAACTACTATCGAAACAACGCCAGCTCAACAAACCATTTCATAGTGTCCTCGAAATGGGGTCATTCAGGAAACCTAATTTAGGATGCCTCTTCATTGTTGCCGCTCTCGATGCATTAGGTGTTCATTATTATGGGGTACTTGTATGAACTAAGGTGATATGATGTCTAGGTATCTAGATAGATGCTTATGTGAGTGGAAAGGGTATATATATATATCTATACATGAACTGATTGGCCAACCGTAAGTTGTATACTCATGCGCCACTTTCGATTAGAGGCGTCACCATTTTTCACCGTGACTCGATGGCTTCTTTAAAAGGAAAAGCGCATGGTATGTTAATAAATAACGATCTTGACGCCACATATATATATATATATATATATATATATATTAGATTGTCCTGTTTTATAGTTGCACAATAGATGTAACCCACAACGAGTGGTTTTCGATCAATCTCATTCTATGTGTAGATGAATCGATTGGTGGCGGTTGTTGACTCGTTATCACTTATTGATGTCGTGACGGAAAACCCAGCGTGTCATCGGATAGCCATAATTCTTAGATGTCCTTTCAAGCGAGTCCTGAAAAGTGTGGAATTTCCATCTTGGGCACGCGATTAGGTTCTCATGGGGAAGTTCAGATTGGAGCAAATGTGAATGGTAAATAACAGTGTCTCACCATAAAGTTTATGTTATCAACCGCCGGTTTTCCTGATATCGTTGAGTCTACATTCGTTTGAAGGTACAGAAATGGAGAACACTGACATTGAGCGCACTTTCATTATTAGCGAAATAATAACATGCCATAATTAGCCTGCTGGTTTATTCAATGTTACCGGGTGCGAAGAAATCCATTACAAGCTTGAAGCTTCCGACGACTTTTGAATGTGTAACATGTATCATACGTCGGTAAGCAGTCGAATGAGATTCACTCTGTTTAAACGTGTAGGCTGTCTAACCATGATGATCACAACAATTTGACAACATCACCACTTTATTCTCTTCTCTGCTGAAATCTTCGAGAACAAGGCATCGATAGTCAAGTGTATTTTGCTCCTAGTTCGAGAACTATGCAACAGTATACTCTTCGATAGTCGCTCCTGCCGCTGCCACCCTTCGAACTGTTCAAAGTACTTTAATAATGATAATAGATAATGATAGGTAATTTAATGATAGCATAATTTAGCAGCAACCGTTGTGATTGCCACTCGAATCGGAGCTGTTGTCGTGGCCGCCTTCTCGTAGCTAAACTGTTAAAAAAATCTGAACGTTTCAGAGGTAGACGGACACATCAGCTACAGGAGCAGCGTTTCCTCGGCGTATTGCCAACCTACTCCGAATACGACTCGCGATTGATGAAAGGCGTCACGAACAGCGTCATAACGAGCCGCCGTAGCGATGTCATGCCCTAAGGTCTCCGGATGCGCGCCATACTTGCATAGGCGAACCTGGCGAAATATCAGTGAGTGAGTACGTCTGTCTCTGGGTGTACGCGAGAAGTTCTATTCGAATATCGATGGCCCGATCGCATCAGCAAATGGCCGACCAAGCAGCCCGCCAGCCAGCCAGCCAGCGAGATCTTGGTGATCCCAGCCGGGCCCGGCGGGGTCACCTACGGGCTTATCGGCCATGTAGCCGGTCCGCCGAGTCGCGGAAGCGATCGCATCAGCCAGCGTCCGAACTGCTGCAATTTGTTGCCACCGTTTTGCTGCGGCTGACCCTGCCGTTCACGTCAAATGTTCTTCGTTGTTGCTGGGAGCGCTGTTTGTGCTAACCTGGCAGTGAGTAAATGCTGCCGGCATATGACAAACGCCCGCGCCGAGTTCGAACTGGTCCATCATTTTGTCTTAATTTACTGGGAACATTCATACACACATACATAGGAAATTTCACTTAGAAGATATATTAGAGAGAGGTAAGAGAGAGGTCTTCCATTTTGATGAGACTGATACCCTTGTTAATTATTAATACACGTTTGAGGGGTACACCTGTTGCCCACATTATATGAATTAATAACCTCAAAAAAGATGCTTCTATCTAGGTCATTCGATTTCATTGTTTAGTTAAGTATATATATATATATATATATATATATGGATATCACGGATCTTAAGACAAGCATATTAAAAATATATTTCGCACTACCTATGAATGCAGTAGCTTTAAAGTAAATATATAGACGTTCCTGTCCTGTTTTTTTTTCTAGACAGAGAGCGCTGTACCCAAACTTTCTTCAGGTGAACTTTTCTACAAATTCGTGCACTGATTATATAACGTTAAGCATAATCCCAGATGACAAATATGCTAATCGAATGAAAAGTCGCCAACTCCTAAATCATCAGCCATTTTCGCTTGTACACATGAAGTGGCCCCGTTCAAGATATCGGATCGCGTCGACGTCGAATCTCTCAGCTGTGCAACCTCCCGATTGATAGTGAAATCATCCCGCCGCCCCCCCGCCCCCTCTCTCTCACTCGCTCGGACACTTTCCGCAAGTCAGGCAATGTTTAATGATCTCGCCTCCGAACCTCCAGCATTGAATTTGGAGCTTTAATCGCCGCCTACCGGCCGCAATGTCATATATATATATATATATATATATTATATATATATATATGTACAATATATATATGCCAAGTTGGTAGTCCCGCAGGCACCACCAGTGGCGGTATCTTTGTCTGTCCTACCGCCGCTGTTGTTGTTGCTGCTGGTGGTGGTGGTGGTGCTGTTGTTGCTGTTGCTGCTGCTGCCTTTTGATCGTCCGTCAAGATCTTTTATCTAGCTATCTTTCTCTCGATGTGCGCATCGCTGATCGCCGCGATGTTTCGGCATCGAGTCATCCATCGGCGACAGCTACGGCGGCAGAGGCGATCAGTCGCTTGGCCGGGTCGGTTTTTTTTTCACCACGGCAAGGCAACTAAGGCATATGGCATAACATCGCTGCTCTATGGCCGCGGGACTCCGCTTGGCGTCTATCGTCGCGTCGGCCCATCGATCGATCGAGCGAGCGACGAGCACACCACACACACACACACGCGGCTACATACAGACAGTCCTCCGAATGGCTACGTTCGTCGCCGTCGCCGCCGCCTCTGAACTACCGTAGTGCCGTAGTCGTCGTGGTGATCGGCAGCGGCAAAATCCAAACGGGGTCCGCAGGGCTCGCTCCTTCCGGCGCCATTGGTGGCGGTGGTGGTGGTGTTGGCGGCGGCGGCGGCGGCGGTGTTGGCCGTGGACCTTCGTCCAGTAAGTCAGCAGCCAGCCAGCCAGATAGATATATAGAAACGGCAGACATCGTTGCGCGCCTGCTCTGCTGGTCTGGCAGGAAAGCAGGTTGGTTGGCCAACTGCTGCTGTTTGCATTTGTGCTTGTCCGAACGCTTACTGTCAGTGGACTCTCTGCTGCTGCTGCTGTTGTTGCTACTAATAATAATAATGATGATGGCTCCCAATGGCAGGTCCATCGCAGTGTATCTAGTCGTACATCGTTGTTCGATGGACAAACGATGCCGCATCGTTGAGCGGATGACACTTCGTTCGCAATTCAACGCGATATTATATATATATATATATATATATATAGTACTATAGAGGCATGTAAGTCAGCACCGAGAGAGTGGTCTGGAACAATAACGAACGACAAAGAACGAGGAAAACCGCGACGGCCAGCGATTGCCAGCCCTGCCAATGTGTTCATATATATATATATATATATATATATATATATAAGTTGGTGTGTATGAACGTATTTGTAGTGCTGTGTACGGCTGGTGGCAGTTGGCAAGTTGCCTCTTCAACGATGGCGATTGGCCACCGCGATCGCTGTTGCGGCGGCTGCTGTTGTTGTTGTTACTAGCGTCGCTGTCGTCGTTATCCACGCCCAGATCAAAAAGCACAAAGTTTATTGTCGATGTCTGTGTTGCTACGGGCCACCGTGTGTATGTCCTATAAGTATTATGTGTGCATTTGTGCCCGTGTAATTCAGTCTGCGGTCGCTGGCTCGCTGGCTAGACTGTGCTTATTGCGAAGTCATATTATTGCGACATGATTTTACGATGGGCCTCAACGTTCATTGCATGGGCGCGCGCGCGCTTCACTTTGACATAAAAACTGATCATTTGGACCAGTAAATTGATTTGTTAGCATTAGTAGGTAGTCATGCGTGTAATATATATATATATATATACGCCGTGTAGTGATGGGCTTGATGAATAAACACAGCACACTGGCGTATCCTGTGATGCGGCGATTAGCTGCTCAGAATTGAAATGAAGAGTACTAAATGTGATACTCTCACTCGCACCGCAACAATAAGGCACTGCACACAGTGTGCTCGCTTGAGTAAGCAAGCAACAGAACGAGCAAAGAGACAAATAAACTCAGCCGGGAAGTAGCAGGGCCAACCGACTGAACCTGTAGCATTTGCAATATATGTATATATAATATCTGCTAACACTTATATCCGCATTTCGTCTAGGTGATAAAATGATGAGATATACAATAGATGATAACAGCTTCTCTCTCTCTCTCTCTCTCTATATATATATATATATATATATATATGTGTCTCTCTTCATCTCATCATATCCAGGTCCTTGGTGAGCCTGTGTGATAAGAAGTATCTGCCTTTGCCGTGGGATGGTACTCGTCCATGTCCCATAAATAGGCATACATAGTGACAGCTCATCATTGCTGTGGCCTGACCATATGCGATGCATTTTCCTTTAAAAACAAAACAATCGTGCACTCACAAATTGAGCAATGCTATCTAATCGTTTCATTGCGATTCAGTCTTTACTTGATTTTGATTTAGGTACTCATATACATACACCGTTTATAAACATTCGAATAAGTCGCTGATACACTAAGTGTTATACTCAAATTACACTTAATTGCATTTGTAGAAATACAATTGTAGTTCTATGGTACATGCGATCAAGGTGTTATCGACAACGTGGCTCTAAACGACGGACCTCATTAGATTCAGAAAAAAAATCGTTAGATGATCAAGAAAGCAGCATATATTATTTAGCTAAAATGCTTGGGGTCGACCTGCCTGACACTATCATTGTAAACAGCCAATCTCATATGTCGTAATACTCTCATATAACGGATAGATGCAATATTTATGGCTTAGCGTGTAGGTGCGCGTGCCACTCGAATATCGTTGCTAACACCGACCGTTAGCAACAAACAACAGCGGATCGCCAAGCCGTGTGCAACCTCAATTGCTCATGACTCTATCAGAGCAACATGGAATTGATCAAAACGTTCGGGGCGCCCAAGCAGCAGAGCGAGGCTTAGCCCGTATTGTCAACGAGTCTCCCTACAGCGTACCAATGCTCTCCCGCTAGACATATTACGCTTTGAGCTCCGACCCCGTTGCTGCACACATCTCGTTTCATCAAACGCCAACAGGGAACTCGCGAACAAAAGACTAACCATTCTGGCTACGACAGCCACCGCCGCCGTCGCCGCCGCCGCCACCAGCAGCCGCAGCAGAACGCAGCAAGAGTTTTCTGCATCGCACCGACTGTTCAGGCGGCCGCTGCCGCATGACGCTCCACGGCGTTAGAAGACTTTCCGACGGAGTCAGGACGACGGAGGGGGGGGTTGGTGGTTGAATATAGGCAGCGTCGAATCTACCTTCTAGCCGGCGCCATAGAGCGTCGTGTGGTGACTTCTGCTTTGTCTGTGCCGGTGTGTGTGTGTGTGTGGTGAGTTCGTATGCGCGCTGTCCCTGCCACCACCGCAACAACGCGGCGGCGGCGACGGCGACGATGGCGACAAACGATCGGGGACGAATTGCAATGAGTTGCCGAACGTCTTTTTCACTTACGCGTTGGACTTGTGGGGAACGAGGCAACTCTTGGGGATTGGATGAACGAGTCACCGACGCTGAGATAGCGGCGGCAGCGGCGACGACGGCGGCAGCGGCGACGACGGCGGCAGCAGCAGCAGCAGTAGCAGGCGAAAATAGCGATCAGCGAAAGGCAAATGGGCTGTTTGACTGTGTGGCGGCGTCTTTTCACAGTGCAGCAGCACCACCACCGCCACTACCACCACTACTGCAGTCGTTTGTGCTGCTTCTGCTGCTGTAGCCGTTGCAGTTGCTGCCTCTAGAACTGCTGTTCTCGGCCAGCAGTTCTGCACCGGTTCTCCCTGCCTGGTCGCTCGTTCCGGCCGGTAGTTCGCCCACGTCGACAGCGAACGCCGTCTCAAGGCGGCCCGGCTGGCTTTGCCTTCTTACCAAGTTGTTGCCAGCAACAACAGCAGAAGCCGAGCAACTAGTATTGCTGCCGCTGCTGCGAATACCACTGATGCTTAGGAATAACACCAGCAGCAGCAGCAACAGCAACAGCAGCAACAACAACACCAACAACGACTTGAAGTGAGCCAAGCGCGCTCACCGCGGTTCAGCTTCAGCCGCTCGATCAGCGACTCTCGGCTGTCTGAGCGCCACGGCGCCAGCATTCGTTGGTCTTCACCGTCAACTTCTTCACAACTTCACGCTCACTACTCCCGCACGACGCCGCTAGCCGGGGGTCCGGGGAACTCGCACGGCCACTTCAAGACCGAGC
The DNA here is from genome assembly GCA_019614645.1 of Stratiolaelaps scimitus. Lineage (NCBI taxonomy): Eukaryota > Metazoa > Arthropoda > Arachnida > Mesostigmata > Laelapidae > Stratiolaelaps > Stratiolaelaps scimitus. The sequence continues at coordinate 4,207,778 of JABWDB010000014.1, read as the reverse complement.
TAGCTACCCGCCAACCAGTGGCTATTGCGTGCCTACCACCACAAGTACAGCTGCATTCGGGAGCATCCGATCAACATCAGCGGCAGCTGCGGCCGGCGTAACATCATCTACTGTTCGGTCTCCGCCGACTTAAGAGACCTGTCAAGTCAGCTTGACGGTGGTGACGATACCGGTACCGGCCAGCGCGTATCGGGACGTCTGTTGGAGGAACAAACCGTTGACTCAAGACTTACCAGCAGCAAATGGTATACCTTGGCCCTCCGCTAGTCTACCAGATTCTTCCTTCTTCAACGTGTTCAACGTCTTCCCTTGGTAGTTCCTGCTGAAAGACGTTCGTCGCCGGCACGTCCCCCAACCAATGATGTACTGAGCGAACTCTCAAGACGTTGGTCTGAACAAACGCTGCTGTAGACAGGAGAGTTGATACATTACAGTCATGGGGTATGTCCTTCTAACAGGGCATACCCTATACAGGTTATGTTTGTCACTGTGGCTTTCACAACCACAACCACAAACACGCACATACGCACACACACACACACCGTAATCATATCACGACAATTAGTCGATTCGATGGCTCGCTAACCTCGGTTCCTTTTTACGTTACCTCTCTCTTCGTCTCTCGCTTTCTGACGCATTCTGTCCTCTGAGGACGTTGACTCGATTGGAAAATTTGCAATGTTAATAGCCTACATATGACGAATGTTGATGTTGGTCTACTTAGCCAACAGTAAATAGAACAGCTTCCGGTGTCATTCGATCTGTTGCCATTTGTTTTGGTTGGATAACGGCTAAACGAAAAGGTCCAACGTAAAATATCGCCCTCACACTTCTATTGTTAATCACTGCAATTATTGTTATTCGTGTGATTGTTAACATGTGATTATATGTTTTCCAGCAAAAAAAAATGACCTTAAACGGATCGGTCTGCGGACTGGGTTATCCGACTGTGGCCGCTCAAGCCGCTAGCCAGCCACTGCAGGCAGCGTTTGCACGCCAACAAGAGAAAAAAAGAGAACTTACGGACAAATTGTTCCAACACCTCACCTTGGGCTCAGTTAGCTCACCTTCGCAAACGAACGAGATCAACTGTGCAGCAGTGCGACCCCTAAAACTGGACGCATAATAACGACTTAGCTTTAAGAATGTTCAGCAAGACAACACCTATTAAAATGTAAATAGCAGCGCCCTGTAGCCTTGTCGCTAGCTGTGATGTTGCTGGTCGGTAGAAGAATCGCGAAATTTAAATTCGAACGATAGGCTAACACTGTTCGTTGATGTTGTGGGTCGAAATTTTTGACTAGAGTGTATTCCCTGATCTGCAGGATAGACCAATAAACGATGCTGCGAGTTGTCTAAAGTAAAAGTGACGTATCAGCTAAACAGATTGAAGTAAGCGAACAAAACTATCTAACTGGAAGCACGCAAAGAGGTCAAAAGCCGACATGGATTTATTGAAATTTCATGATTTCATGAGTAAAAAAAAATATATGGATGCCTTTATACTATGTATATATATATATATACATATATATATATATATACACATAGTATAAAGGCTGACATTATATATATTTATTATAATATATTAAACGTTACAATAGGTCGGAATTTCTAGGGATTATGGGGGTGGGGGGGGGGGGGGTGAGGACGACAACGTCCCGAGGAAGGCGATGGCATTGCCTCTCTGCACAGCGAGGGACAGGCGCTGCAGGAGGAAAGAGCCAGCGCGCTTGTCCCCGGTGGCGCGGATCAACCTGTGGTAGACCCCCCCCCGCGAGTATAAAGGTCATACAGCGCTTGCTCGCTTTTATGGTGGCTTCGCCGTAGCATTTGATTCTGATACGTTATCTCACCATAACAAGCCGCTCCCTGATCGCGAATATAAGCCACAAAGACAATTTCTCAATTGCTCGTGTTCTAGAAGGCGAGGGCTGCTAAGGGCTACATGAATTAAAGACGATATAGCGCACACGAGTGCATTCGGGGATCGATTATATCATCATCATATCATCATAATCAAATGTTTATTCTCGGAACTGCAATATACATACATATGCTTAAGTTCTCGGTAAAAAAAAGTAAAAAGTAAAAAAAAAAGTAAAAAGTACTCAAATTATACATTTGAGTAATACCGTGTGTCGTTTACGTAGCCCCAAGAATTTGTAACGCATTTCGCAGATGGCTTAAGAAACTGCGTCGGTCGTTCTGAGTTGTTTTCACACCGTTGCGTCTACCCGCTATCCTCCTCATAATAGATCTATGATAATAATGACCAATACTCAACAAGTATGCTTACAATGTCTACTATCATAGATCGGCACCACTGGACAACCAGCTTCATTTCTTCGAGGAACTGGTCGCTATCACAGCGATTGATTTACACGTGGAAAAAAAAACGTATAGCACAATCCCCGTAGGTGAGGTAATCGCCATAAACAAACAACCCAACCCGGGAGGACACCAATCACAGAGAAGCATTACAATCGAATGCTGTGTGGATTTGTAGTCCGCACACTCAACAAATGCTCGACATTTGCAACATTTGGTAAAGGGGAACGCTGACGTTGTCGAGGTTAGTGCGTAGTCGAGCGTGATGGTGTGTTCATGTGAGCCTTGCAAATCGAGGAAGGCACTAAGGTACACGGGCTCGATCTTCACTGTTGCCCACATTTGCATTTAAAAAGGGGTTGTCCTTCTTATGGAGCAATGCCGAAGAGCAGTTGTGCCGTGGACATTGTTAAATGTTGGCCAAGCGCGAGCCCGGAAAACTTACTTAGGTTAGTGCGTAGACCATCAATGCAACAAGCTGCATGAAGCTATCGTCACCTGCACAAACCTAACCTGTCTTCACAGTCGAGAACCAAAGACTAGCCGTGAGGCTCACAGGTCGACTTCTTCGACAGCATAGCCATTCCCAAGAGCAACAGCTGTTTAGTTTAAACTTTTGCCGTTCTCAGCTCGACGAGCTCTCGCTCAAGCGTATGCCTTCCGCCGAACCACCGGCTAGCCTAGATAGCGCTTTGACAGCTCACCAGAGCTCAGACCGACACTATCGGCCAATGAGGTAGGCACTCCTTGAGCAGACTCTCCTCGGTCTCCCTCTCTCTCGCAGGCTTCGCCTAAGAGCTCAGGACTACGAAAACATGATTCACACGTGTACACTCGCAGGCCAACAGGCAGGAACAAGTTGAATCGGATTCGAACCCTCTCCGCAGGATGCTGCTCTCTTGGGACCGGCGATATCCGGCTGCAGGAGCGAGATTACGTCGAGAGCGAATAGTGAACACCACGATCACTAGCGCATATGTACGCTTGTAATGTACATACATGGACAGACCTGTGAAACACTAATGGCCAGGTGTGACAAGGTCATGACGACGAATTGCAGAGAGAGAGAGAGAGCTTGGAACGGATCAGCTGTGAGGGCACGGTGGTCTTAAACTTCGCCGTTGCGAGCTGAGGTTGAAATGAACTCAAGAAGTGAATGCAAGTTCCTAACTGAAACGGGGCCGGCTTAGCTGTTTACTTCTAAAGCATGTACCTATTAACAATGAGAACAAAACACGCAAACTAAAACTATTTTTCCAAAAAAAACAGCTATCATTTGCTTCTCTAACCTTCGGAACATAGAGAATATTTCCCACCTGGTGTCCCACTTTGCAACTAGATGAACTCTCAGCCATTCGGGATGTTAAGCCGTAAGTCAAATCGAGTAATTGAGTATTACTATTAACATTATAATTGTCATTGTTGCATCGTACCATGTTTATCAATAGTCGAAGCCAGCCATGGAACCTGCCGACCCAACATGAGTGCTTAAATATACAAGGTATCTATCTAGCAATATATATATATATATATATATATATATCTAAATTTACGATTTCAACCTACAATATTCACGATCACTTCCCACTTTTCTGTTTCTATAACATAATAAAACACACACAGCTTAGTCAGAAGCACGTCCGAAGTCCGAAATCTCCACATTGTTGAAGTATACGTCACGCAATTGTGACAGTGGTATCGTGTGCTCCAGTTACCGAGCGACATATAGACAGAGCGCGTTGTGTCGTCCGTATTGAAGAAATTCGCCCATTTTTGATAATCCACAGGCGGACATTGCCTTCGTCCGGGTGCAGCCCAGTGAATTGGTTGACGTTGTGGAATTGAAAGGGTCCACAGCGATCTTTATGACAAGCGGCTTCAATCAACGCATGGTGCTTTCTCTCTCTAAGCAGCTTTCTCGTCGTGAGAGGTCAAGTCAATGAATTGTTGACTCGTCGAATCTGTGCCGTCACAGACAGCACGACATCAGCAGAATGAGTCGAATGCACGCGATGAAATGTCGACAACGCAAGGAAAACACTGCACTGGCCATCATAGAGGTTTATAGTAGAGTTTCGGCGAAAGGCGAAACTTCCTGTAAGTTCGCTTCGAGCTCCAGGCCCTCGATATATATATATATATATATTCCTTCACAAAATTTCGATTGGACATAAATTACGACTGGCAAGCTGGAACCAAGAACAATTGTTATTATGGTCCGCACGGTTGTCGTCAATATTCGATATTTGCCATCGTAAGCAACAGGGACGAATTTCCCTCGGATGGAACAGACCTGCACAGAGATCCATCTCTATGTACAGCGTTGTGCTTATTTCATACGTTCTATCTCACGCATTCATTCCCACTTGGCGACCTCACTGACAGACGTACGCACACACACAAGTCAATGTACGAAGTTATACTTATTCTAACTTAATATATATATATATATATATATATATATATATACATTCGCTGATATGGGTGTGTGTGTGTATACGCGGCTGTCTGTCAATAAAATAACACAACACACAATCAGCAAAAAGAGCTACTACAACAGCTACCCCCACGTCCACTTATTTAACCTCGACGCCAAGCCAAGCCAGTGCTAAGCGACTAAAGACAGCTGGTAGTGCAGCAGCAACGGCAGCAGCAGCGGCGGCGTCAATTCCAGAATTTACACTCAGCGACGAGCAAGAACGAAATACACAATGCGCTGTGTTGTGCGTTGTGCTGAAACCCGAAGGGGTGGCCCCTGAATGTTGAAACATTGCTGGCAGCTGAAGCCGAAAGTCCAACCCAAGCAGAAACTTCACCACTTCGATACGGGCGGATCGAGCAGGGACCGGGTGGGGATCTGAGACGGGTGTATAGACATCAAATCTACTAGCCACTAGCCGAGTCGCGGTGCCCCGGCTCGGTACGACGATATCGCCTACCCACATATTGCTATTACCTATGGTATTGTTATGATTGTTACTGTTGCCGCTGCGACTAGATCTATCTAAATCGACTGTTACTGCTGTTGCTGCTGCTGTTGTAGTTGTTGTTTTTGTTGCTGATCATGTTGCTACTTGTTATACGTTAGCGGGCGCCTTCTTTTTTTCCCAACTCTTAAATGGGTGACTGCGTCTGACACTGTGTGCAGCTGCAGATACCAACAGCTGCCAGTGCAGCCGCGTCCATACGCATACGTCCCATACGTCCCATTTGTTTGTGTGTGAGGACATCTCTCACCCTCGGACGTTTCCGGAGGGGAAACGTCGCAGCTCCACTGCGCGCTCCGTTTATCTACTACGGCTGCGTAGCTGCTGCCGCTGCCGCTGCCTTACCCCGTTGGCTCGACGCGGATTCGCGATCAGCGCGAGTGTCTTGCTCCGGTCAGCTTTACTATTTCATACGCGCTGTCAGCGGCCGTCGCTACGACGGCATATCGCTAGCCCAGTGGTAAACGTTGTGACCTGGGCGGCACTCGTGAACGCGGGAGTGAATTCAGCCACCTTGTTGACGCTTCCCCCGCGCGCGTTTGAGAACACCTTCAGCAGACAGCCAGCCAGCTAGCAACGGCTACTGGCACGTCTGATACGCCACGACAGCTACTATGCTAAGTGTTCATTTTGAACTTTCGTGTACGGCTGAAAGTATCTCAGGCCGTTTCCTATTAGACATCTCTCGGTAGTTATAGGTGTTTTGTCATTACAAGGAGAAATATCGGAAATGAAGAATGTGTTTTTCTCACTATGTTGAAAGGAAAAGCCACACTTTCCCGAGGCCACGACATTATTTGGACCACTGCCGGTCGCTTTTCCGAAGGCCCCGTGTCCTTAGGAACTGCCATGTTGTCATCTTAGTCATCACGGGGACGCTACGAGCTATCTGTCCATCATAGCGCTCGGTTGCGAGCTGTTGATTGCTGCTGCTGCTGTTGTTGATCTGGATTGCGTAGACAGGCAGCGGCAACAACAGCAGCAGCATCACAAACAACGGGAACGTCTATTGTAGGTACTCTCTCCTATATATTCTATTTAGACTGTGGTACAATGAGACTGGCTACTACTACTACTGCTGCTGCTGTTACCGCTCCCGCCGCCGCCGCTGCTGTCGTTACTGTCGCCGTTGGAATGAAACAAAAACCAAATGACGGTCACTCCCACGCATTCATCTACATAGATATTATAGACTATACTACACTATACTATACACACATACACACAGACACATATATATATATATATATAGACTTCATAGACTGAACGATGTACAGGCTGAGACAAGACAACAAACAAAATGGAGCAACAGAACAACTCGCTCTAGCAGCAGCAGGTGGTATCGTTGAATCAACAAATCAACCAACTCGTTGGACTCCTTCTGCTGCCATGGCTACAGTACTGTTATAGCTGTCGATGTCGTTTTTATTGTTGTCCATGATTGTAGTGCTGCTGCTGCCTCTGCTGGATTTGTTATTTCTCCTTGTTACGCTGCGTCGGGTCGAAATTCCGTCAAGCTTTCTTCCGGAGAGCGCGGATGAGACCGCGCGAATGTGATCTGTCGTTACAGAGTTACCTGCCATTACAGTACATGTGATTCTTGTATCTATATATGAAGGTGTGTCTCGATCGCCGACCGCCAGCCACTGGTGCCAGTGACATTTCCACCCCGAGTGTGCCTGAATATTAGCAGTCAGTCAGTTAGATGAATAGATAGATATGGACACGCCGTGCAAAGAACAAAGTTGCCAAACATGTGTCATGTGTCACACTGTGTATAATATGATATCTCAATGCCAATTGTAATTATATATACATAAGCTCGTGATAATATCAAATAGCATGAGCACGGCAATAATTGTATTAAGTGGTGTCAGTGTATGGTGACAAATGCCAGCCGAATATTCGTTGAAATATTCATTTGATAATTACACAAATTTTTAGCTAGATTTGTAGAGATTCCATTGTAGATATGCGTTAGTGCACAATGCGATAGTGCGGGTGTTTGTGCTTCGATACATAGATATCATATGGGTACAATAGATCAAAATCTGAAATGATGTTGTTCTGGTTCCTAATTACAGCCACGTTACCGGATAGCCTCTCGACTTGTGAATCGACGAGGATTACAGCCAGATGCCTCTTGATCTTTTGAAGCCAGTCTACGAAGGTTTACAGTCATTCGATGCTTGTTCTGATAGCTGAAATACGTCAATCAATCAGCTCCGGCTGTAGCCAGCGCTGCGATTTCAGCCGAAAATACTAATTCCTTCGGCAGTGCAACGTCGAGTTGTCAACTCTCACCTGGGGCGCCCCATGTAGCTTCACCAGCAGCCACGTCATCCCGTTCTCTAGTTGTCAGTTAACTTGCTTGTATTGAGCGGGTGTCTTCAACAACAACTCATCAACCAGCGCAGATTCAAGGCCCGCGACCTAGTGATGATGACACTATAAGAGAACTTAAGCATTGCAAAACTTGCAATTCGTTTAATAAACCAATAAGCCGTTACCTTTACCTTCCAATGCCCTGCAGCTTGTCGACCTGAGCCGTGCCCTGGTGCTGTGATTCGTGTGGGACAGTCGGCGTTCACGGCTTTCACGGACAGGGCTACCCCGCACAGTGACGAAGAACGCGATTCCGCTATTGTTAGTGCTGCTGCTACTGCTCAAACTGCTGCCGATGTTGACGCTGTTGTTGCCGTGGCCAGCGAAAGGCTGAAAGGCTATCACAAGGCCGATAGCTGCTGCTGCTGCAGTCGGCGGTCGCTACCCGCTTGACCAACCGTCCCAATACAACCACCACAGCCACCACCGCCGCCTCAACAGCTACGCCATGATACAAGCAACCAGCTACGGCTGTGCGATGCGAATCCAGCCCCCGTGGTTCCAATGTACCCACTGCCACCGCCGCCACTGCTGCTGCTGCTGCCGCGGTGACCGTGCGTCGATAGCGAAGGCGACGTCACTATGTGTGTCTGTCCATTCGGTCCGTCCGTCCGTCAGTCAGTCCGCCAGTTCCTTGTGCCTGTTGGTCGTGAGATGATTGCTGCCAGCAAAACAAACTATTTGCATTGCAGCAGCGCAGTAGCCCGGCTGGAATGGATAGCTTGCAATGGATATATACACATATATGTATATTTATATATATATATATATTTATGTAGGTTACCAATGCTTCAGTCGTAGTCGAGCTAGCTACATGTCGCAGGGCTATACCGCTAAGCTAAACTTAGACCTGTGTGACTCCGTTAGCTGATGCCATTTGAGTTGGTAAGCAACGATATAAGCCAGGACAGCAACGGTTGCAGCAGCAGCAGTTTGTAGCAGAAACAGCGGTGACAGCAGCAAGCAAATGAACCAGCAAACGAACAGCAATGCGCGGTCCGCCGCCGCCGCCGCCACCACCACCATTCGCACTTCGTGACGTTTGATACAGTAAGCGGCCATATATAGATGGGGAAACAGTCAAAATGGAAATGCATGACCCATAGACGCCTGTGGCGCCTTATGATGATTATGACGATAGCAACAAGCAAGCCGGCTGTAAAATAGGCTACTGGAGTCCACCTTCATAATCACGCCAGCTGCCGAGCAGGCGATGATGAGGATGATGGCGCGTTGAGGTCCTCGAGTCAACTGGACTTGACAATGATCGGGCTGCTACCAGCATTAAAGTGGCAAATGATGATGGCGTCGAATAGGCTGAATAGCAGCCTGAACAGATGAGTGCGGGTGCAGCAGCTATTATAGCGTATTACCGGATGATGGACCCTTTTGTGGTTGCGGGTACGAGGGAACTGCCAATTTGAGCCGTAAAATTACTCAATAAGTGACAGTAACTACTTGGCGGCTTGGAGAACAAAATGTCGATCAAAATAGATCAATAACTCAATAGCTGACCATGTTATTCAGCTTTACAAGAGACCGATGAAGAATTGTATTTGAAGTGAAGACAGTTTGCGGACGCCGCTTGCGCCCGCTGTTATGCTGTGGGCCTCAATGAATACGGGCCTCGGTTGGTTCTTTGTTACGAGTTGAGTAGTGCGCCTTCGAAGAGCGGCTCGTTCAGCTACGTGCAAGCCGCCGCAGAAACACTAGCAATATGCAGATATCGCTGCGGTGATGGCGGCATAGGCGACGATTAGCGCGATGACATTGACCATCTATTTACGCGGCTTCGCTCTCGGCGCCAACGAACCGAGTTCAACCAGCTGAGTTCAGCAGGGCCAACCAGAGCCACCTTGGACGAAATCGATGGATCGATCAATCGATCGTCGACTAACACCGGCGGCAGTGCCTACCCAAAGCCAGCGAGAGGTACCCCCAAGCGTCCAACCTCCCAATGTCTCATCGGTCTGAGCCGGACCCAGCCGCAGTTTGCTCTGGCCGAATAGTGTTACTTCTTCGGGTTTCCCCCGCCCATTCGGCTAACCACGACTAGCATGTCAAAGTATGCAGAATAACGCTTCTGGTTCAGTATCGCTCGAGTGTCGGTCTGCTTCAGGCTATCCAGAACGAGACCCTGTTGCTGCAGCACAACAGGTCCCTGCGCTGCTGCTTCTGTGGGCATCGCAGCGGCGCGTCGTGATCCGCAAGACAGCCCCAGCTAGCCAGCATCAGCAAGATTACGGGGGTCCGTGTTGTACATATACCGAGCAGTCGGCTATGGGTAGTAGCCGCGGAAGCTACGAGGGTGGTTTGTGGCCGCTACACAAGAAGCACTCTAGAGGTGCTTCTACTGCTGCTGCAATTCATGCTGTTTCTCCGGTAGTGGGTTGTAGGCGCGCCCTCCAGCGCCTCTCGTTCGGTTCATCTTTGTCCGGGTTCTGCCGGCCCCTCCGTTGCCTGCCGCTGAGGCGGTCGCCGAAGAGGCGACGAAGAGTGATCCTCGATGAAGCAGCTAGCTCATCTGGTACAGGCAGATATGTGCGTATGAACAGAATGAGAGAGAGAGAGAGAGAGAGAGAGAGATAGACGCACACTAACTACCCATATACTCATAGCAGTTACTCATGCACACCGATTCGCGTAGACAGTCAGCGACACACGCAGAGTTCGACAGCCGGCCAAGCAGGTAGGTAGGTACCCGGCTCACAGCCGTCACGGGTGGATCTACTGAGACAACGACAGCAGAAGAAAGAGGAGGTGGACTGCTCCGGTTCGCAGCTCGCCAGCAAAAGACGCCGAGTTGCTGCTGCAGCCGCTACTGTTGTTGTTGCTACAGCAGCAGCGGCGGCGGCGGCGACGGCTGCAACACCACCATGGACCAGTTGAGCTGGCATCGGGTCACCCTGATGGAGGCAATGCCTCCTCGGCAACCCCTGCGCCACAGCAACGCATCCATCGGCGACGATCATTTCTGCCAGACTCGAGCATCAGCAGCCGCAGAAGAGTTCGCTTCTCGTGCTGCTGCTGAAGTCATAATGGTCGCTGGCAGCGCCGGAGCGAACCAGAGAAGGTGGCCGTCAGCCAATGGACCGGCTGTTTCGTGAATCACAGAGCCACCGGCAACAGTTCCAGCAGGAATAGAGTGTTCTGCTGCTGCTGCTGCTGCTGCTAGCATCTAGCGCGTCTATGAACTCTCTCGCCCTCGCCGCCACAGGGAAACAGTCGCCAGAACAGAAGTTATTCTTCTTCACTGTCGCTGCTGCTATGGCTCAACTCTGCATCTGCTTCTCGAACCTTTTCCGCTGCTCCAAGCAGCGATTCCCTTTGCCAGGCTCCACTTAAGCTCGTGTCAAATGAGGGAGGGCAGTGGACGAACTGCTGAATGACGGACTAACGCGGTGCTCCTGCATCGTCGACAATGGCAGGCTGGCAGACACTGAGCGGCCAGTCAGATAGATATTATATGGTCAGGAGAAAAAAGGCCGCCAGCAAACGAGGCGATGATGAGGCGAAAATTGAGAATATAAATGAATATGAATAAGTAATATATATATATATATATATACATTTTACTGAAAGTCATTGGCGCCGATTTTCACAATAGATCTACATATATATATATATATATATATATATATATATATATATATATATATATGAAACAATCTATCTTTTTAGCTCTTACTTCATATGATTCTGCGTTGTAAAATGCACAATAATTAGTGATGCAATTGGGGACAGGGTGTCAGGCGGAGGCCGTCATGGTCATCCCCGAGGGAGGCGATGGCATTGACTCTCTGCCTCTGCACAGCTACGGAAAGGCGCTGCAGAAGGAAGGACTCCGCAAGCTTGCTCCGGCGGAACAGACCAGTCAGGGTGGACCCCTCCGAGGGAATTGGCAGTGAAGAGGGGCGGATATATAATATCTGATTGTAGAACTTCATTGGCAATATCGACACTCGTACCTCAATTTAATTGATGCCTGGGACACTGTTACTTATTACTTGAATTATACATGCGATATATATATATATATATATATGATATTATTACCTATAGGAAAAGTTGGCGAATCGGCGTTATTCAGGATAGCAGCAGCAGCAGCAGCAGCAGAAAAAGCAATTGACGTGATGTTGGTGCCGCTGGCTTCATCATAGAAGCAATCGCTGACTTCGCGCGGCTGTTCGCCATCGTTCCTCTTGGTTAGGTGCTGGGGTTGATGTTATTGCAGTAGTATTAGTAGCCTCCCTCCATCTCTCTGTCGTGCTTTTAGATCTATCAGATCTATCTGGTACTCTAGGGCTACCATCCAGCGGACGGCTATGGTCGGCCCAGCCGGCCAGTGATGGCGGTGGCGGTCCTGGCGCTGGCGAAGACGGCGACAGCGAACAGTTCCGAAGTAAAGAATGGGCAGTCTGCTGTGTGTGCCGAAGAGCGACGGCAGCAGCAGACGGAGCAGCCACTTTTGGCGCAGATTCAATGAGATCCAGCGAAGCAGACAAACGACAATGACGACGACCAGTAGACACCACAAGGAACAGCGAGCCTTTGGCGCTTCGGCGAAGGCAACGACTGTGCTGCTGCTGCTGCTGCTGCAACTGGTCCCGCAACTGTCGCTGTGCAGTGACTGTGCGCAGCGGCCAATCTCAGCCAACGTTCAGCCAATAGTAGATGAAACACCGAGGCATGTAGGCTCGCCGAAGAGGCAGCCACAGAGCAAGAAGACCTTTAGCAAAATGAACCGAGCTTCGCCTTCGACTTGAAGGCAAGGCGAACCTGAACAGCAACTCGTAGATGGAATACGGAGCGCCAGCAAAAAGAGAGAGATCGAGAGAGAGAGATGAAGTGAGAGTGGATGCACAAAACGACAAAGCAAAAAAAACAGATCAACACATTGCGAAGACCACGTCACCACCGCCGCCGATCCCAAGGATCGGGGAGCATTGATGACACGGCAGCTGGAATCGTAGAAATTGAAGCATCGCCACCGCGCACCGTAAGATTTGGCGGCCGTAGCAAGCGATCCGACTGCGAGGTCGCCATTGAAGTAGCTGCGGTCGTTTGAGGCGGCTTCTGATCGACGTGTTTCTCACGTTTCCAGCAGCAGCAGCAGCAGCAGAAGCGAATGAGCAGCGAGTCGGGATCTGGCGCAAATCTATGACTTCGGGCGCCCACGATCGATTTGGATAACGTTTATACAGTTTACTCCGAGATAGACAGAGACAGAGAAAAAGAGAGAGAGAGAGAGGGGGGTGGGGGTGGAAATGAAGGTCAGAAAACAGACGGTCGCGTTGCAGCTAAACTCTGACCGAACGCACGGAGCAACTTAGTGGTACTGGAGAGATCTCGATATTTTGTGTAGTAGCCAGGCTGTCGGAAGTTCGCACGAACACGAACGTTGTCGCAAGGCGCAGTTTCGAGGCCCCGAGGCTACCTTTTATAGAGACGACTACTGTCCGCTATTCATGTCCTCGAGGGCTCGTTAGTATGACAGGCTTGCTACGAGTGTAAAGCTGAGGTGGCGCCACCGAACCTGGAAACGGTCATGGTGCTTCTGCGATGAACCGTTTGAAATATCCTGTTGAAGGCAATTTGCTAATTTGGATTCATCTCAGTTGGTCTCTGCAAGTAGTTCTGCAGGCAACAATCAAGCACGGACGGATACGGCACGTGTTTACTGTCCATGCTGTCATGCGCGGCTACCGCTAAAGGCCATTGGGTGGCGATTGCATGCATGGTTGGGATCAATAACAGACTTTCTTGATCATTTTCTCCCTGAGATGTCTTCCTTGTAAATCGCGCCGCGAACGTCGTCGCAGCCGCCGCCGCCACGGTTCCCATGACACTTTTGCCGTTAACAGGAGGTCCCACTTCTCTGTTCGCTGAGGGAGGGCTCACATATATACATATTATACATAGATACATTCATATATTCAAGCGTACAAACGAGTATACATGCAAGACAGCAATAGATTGGCTGCAATTGAATCGAATCGTCCAATCGTCAATGCAACAGTTGGCGCAGCGCTGTCATACGCAACCGTTGTGGAATCTTTTTCTTCAACCGCTAAAGTTGTCGTTGTTATTGTTGTTGTTGTTGGTGTTGTTGTTGTTGTTGCGTTCTGGAGTGAGTTGCTAATAATCCAGCTGGAGTTCGAGTTGCTGCCGCTGCCGCCGCCGCCGCCACCACAACAACAACAACAACCGCTACTACCGATGACGGTATTACCGCTGCTGCTCGCACTGCCCTACTGCTCGCTACGGACACCACGGCACTTCGGAAATGCAACTTCTGCTGCTTCACTACTTCTTCTTCTTTCTTCATTCGTCCGTTCGTTTACAGTAGTAGCAGTTGTAGTAGTGGCAGCAGTGAGGGCCGTGGAAGTAGAACCAGTCGTCGTCGTTGTTGTTGTTGTCGTCACCGTCGTTGTTGTTGTTGTTGTTGTCGTCGTCGAATAGTCGAGTAGTATAATGGTATTACCAATTGCAATTCTACTCGTCCGGAAAATGGCTCGCGGTCTTTCGTTGCTGCTACCGTTGCTGCTGCTGCTGCTGGTGATCGTTGCAACCGTTGCAGAGGCCCATGGAAACCCACGTGCTGGCCCGGAATAGTCGTAGTCGGTGATCTGTCTGACTGTTCGGCCGTCCGACCACCGTTCGTGTTCTAGTCAGCTCCCACTGCCGCCGTCGACAGCAGCAGGCAGAGAGAACGCCATGGCCCAGCAAACAGCAGCAGCAGCAACAGCAGCAGCAGCAGCAATAAGAAGCAGATGTCCCAAGAAGATGTCCGCGGCGGTGGCTCTTGCTGTAGGGCCGTGGCGGTCTTCACTCGTAGCGGGTGCGCGCGCAGCGGCGGGGCCGTTCTTTCATTCGTTGGTTCATTTTGTTCCTTTGCCTGGATTTTCTATTCGCGCGCGCTACGCGCGATTTGCCGTTCGCGGCCGTTTGGCTGCTGCTGCTGCTACTGCTGAAAAGAACATCTTGACGACGCCAGCAACGGCGGCGGTGGCGGCCGCTTCCACCACGACGGCTGTACCAGGACCGACCACGCTTGCAACGGCCGCAACTCGCTGCGTCGACGACTAACCCACTGGCCCAACTCCAAGCGCGCGCTGGCAACCCAACAGCTGCGAAAACCAACCCAACTTTCACTCAAAAACGATGCAGCTGCTGCAGCTGCTGTTGATGCTGGCTGGTGGAGCAGGAGGAGGCGCACACGAACAAGTTACCGAGTTACGCTACGATACGGGCCGCCGCAAAGCGCTGCTACCGCCATCGGCTAAGGGAGTTTCGGAGGGCGGGCGGGCGGGCGGCCGGGCGGCCGGGGACGGCTGGAGGTGGGGGTGAAAACGATATTTAGCAAGAACAGACGTTTATTCAGACGCCGTCAGTCAGACAGGCAGACGGCGATGGACGTCCAATGCAGGGACGGATGGATGAATAGATGGGTGATCGTTGGACAGTCGCCGCTCCGATCGCTGGTCAGGCCGTCAGAGCAGCGAACAGATAAGCGGCGACTGATCACTCGAACTACTGTGACATACACACACGCACACCACACACGTAGGACACCAACGAGAAAACTGGCAACGCGCGAACGGGGAGAAATATTTTTTGGCTCAAGACCGCCTCCGTCTTTACTATAATGTAACACTAGTCATTTTGATCATTTTCTTCGATTCCATTATATACATATCATGATTTACGGCGGCGATCAGCTGGTTGCGCCAGCGGAGGCGTCGGCGGCAGCGACATCAGGAGAAGGAATTAGCAAAAGAGAACATCGTGGTCACCATCGCCGATGCCATTCTCGGCCGGCCGGCCATCCACCGCGATCGTGTTGTCCACACACACACACGCAAACGCACGCGCGCATAGACGTCGGCATCATAGTGTATCTAATAATAATAATAAGCGCTTGCTTTCGATGATCTCCCTTCAACGTCGTTGACGCCATCATCCATCGACGCCAACAGTTAGTCAGTCAGTCGGTCGATCCATCGCGAAACCAAATGAACATAGTCGAGTGCCCTTTTGTATAAACGTCTCGTATTGTTTTCCAACGGCTTGGCCTAGGCAGTAGCGCCGCACGGATGTAGCTTGAACACGTACAGCATTCGGTATGAGATTCGAACCAGAGACATCTAGTAACGGGTAAACAGCCAAATCCCCACCAAAGAAATGTGAGGGGACATTAGCAAATCTACCCCTACCTGTAACACAACTGTGATTTTATTTACTTTTCATTTTCTGTGAATTTCCTAGCTAATCTCTGAAAGCGATAGCTCCACACGACATCGTAAAGACTACTCCATCGGCAGGTGGGTATAGTTCAATAAACAAACTCAAAATATAGTGGTACAGATGTCCCTGAACGGCACCTAATTCGTATTGTTACTATAATCACTATAATTGTTACTATAATATTATTATCATTATTATTCTACTATCCGATTCAACATTATTATCGTAATTAATATTATTATAAGTGACGCACCGTACGCAAAGAAAACGGACGTTTAAAAAAACACCCTTAATACCTACGATATACACACAATTTTTTTCCACACAAAAATGAAAACATGAATGTTTACATTTTGGCTTTATACAGCAAGATTTTTATTGTATCTCTCTCTCTCTCTCCTTCATTTGTTTCATTCTCTTCACTTCATCCCTCTATCATCATCACCATCATCCTCATTATCGTGCCGACTGTCGACACTCCTTATCCACTTCATTTCAATTATTATTATTAATTATTGTGTTGTTGTTGTTGTTGATATAAAATTTGAGATTATGTCTGTCTGTCTGTCCGGCCGTCCGTCCGTCCGTCCGTCTGTCCGTCATCTCCTGATTTCTGTGATCTTCAGTTCACTTCATTATACTTCACATTCACTTCACTCATTCGTCCATTCGCTCAATGTCTCTCGCTTGCCTTGCTCCCGCTCTCTTCCGTTAAACATCATCATTGTGTTTCTCTTTCGCGCACGGTCTTTCTTTCAGTATTCCCACAAACCGCCACTCCCCCGACGACACCTCCCCATATATATATATAGATATATATATATATATATCTACCACGACAAGCTAAATATCCACAATGTCCGCCGAGTTGCCGTTTGCCGTTCTTCGATGGACAGCACCCGTCCATTTTCTAGTGTACCATCACCCGTTCGAACACGTCGTTGTGGCGCAGTCCCCCGCCCGACCCCGCCCATTGGCGCCCCCCACGAATGACGCTCGCTATGTGACATGACACTTCGGAGTTGAGTTCACTTCCCCCATGAACGAGCACCTCGGTGTCCCACCCATCTCCGACCCCGTCAACCGAACGAACCTCCACTGGCCAATATCACCATTAGCATTTTATCATTGTGACCATTTTGTTATTTGTCTGCTGTACGGTGAACACCACTTCACAATGTATCTATCTGTCTTCGCTATCTGCTATCAGATTGTTTGTTATGCGGCAGCGGCGGCAGCAGCAGTGTACTTGCTGCTACTGCTTCCTGTTCATCCTCTTGATCGTCTTCAATATAGATCATAAGAATAATAATAATAATGTATATATATAACATATAATATATGTTGCTGCTTATGAGATAGAGGCCAGTGGGGCCTAACCCCGACCCATAGCGATTCTTATTTTGCTACCAATTTTCTCTCATGCGTAGCTCGTCATATGTTTCCTGACGGAGGGAGCGACGGGCAACGAGGTCCGTACATCGTCTTTAGTTCTATAGGGTACTCACAGCGTGAAGAATCGACATCGTCGCGTCATTACCCGGCCACGTCACTCCGATTGTGTGTCGGCCTCCCAGGCGTTTCTCCCCCAAGTATTTGTTGTCTTCTATCCCCATATCTCTCTACTAGACGGTAGTACTGAGGCCTTAGTCACGCCGCCCATATATATATATATATATATATAGGCGTCGAGAGACGTGGCTAGGCGTCTTTTTCTATCAGTGTCTTCCACCCCCATTTATAGTTGTAATATTATCATAATTACCTTTATCATCATCGTCATAATTAGTCATCATCAATTCACTATCGCCTGGTGAACGAACGTCCATCGTCCTTCACATTATACTCAAATCATCATTACACATTATGTCCTCAGTCAGATTTTAACACATTAAATCTCGTCATCATTGTCATTATCGTCATCTACAGTATCCTCATCGTCACCACCATCATCATTATTCATCATCATTCTTCTTCTTATTATTATTATTATAATTATTATCATCGATATTAATTATTATTAATATTATAATCGTTACCTCATTATGTATTATTACCGTTACATAATCATCATTATCGTGATGAATTATATTGGTTTGTCACACTCCTACGTGTTGTTGTTGTTGTTGTTATTGTGGTGGTTGTTGTTGTTGCTGTTGTTGCTGTCATCATCAATTGCCGTCACTTGTTACCTATAGTTTCAACACAAGCGTTTGTCTGTGTGTTTCTTTATTTGTTAGTCGTCACATTCGGCCGTTGTCAACGTGCCGACTCCCTTATGCCTGCATCGGTCACGTTCGCACTCTTCTCTCCCTCTCAGCATTGATTATGATTACTATTGTTCATCATTTTATCATAAATCATTTTATCATGTTATCATCATCATCATCGTCATCATCATCAGAATCGTCGTATCATTCTCTGTTTTGAATTCGATTCAATTGAACACCACACGCCGTTCGACGGACTCACTGGTAAGTAGGCGAGGTAGAGCGAGACGCGTTGGGGTTAAAGGTTTCGTTCAGTTTCACGGAGAGCGCACAAAATGAATCTACTCATCGACCCCCGCAAAGACGATATAGAATTGGGAAAAAAACATTAGGTGTGTGTGTGTATGTGGGGGTGTTGGTATTGCTGCGAATTGCGATACGTGTTGTTTCTATTTTCGCCTGTTCCGTTGTTATTGTTGTTGTTAGCCGTGTTGAAGGTGACTCTGGCTTTGCCCCGGGAAGTTTAGCCGGGGTGGCAGATCTTCTATCTTGTCTATCCAGTGTTATTTCATCTGGACCCTCGGTCTCTCTCTTTCTCTCTCTCTCTATCCCGTTCTCGAGAAAATAGTGTGGCACCACAATGCCTGCAGTAGCACCACTATGGAACAATGACTTCGCATAATAGTGATCATCACATACAGGAAAATGGGTGTACGATAAACAGCTGAACTGAGCGAGAGATAACGGAAAGCAAGGAAATCTCGACAATCCATTTGTTTCGTCTACGTGATGATACATGCATAATATTATATATATATAGCGGTTTCGCACAGCGGACAGCGGTCTCTTCAGTCGAAAATGAATGAACGTATGGATGAATCAATCAGCTAGCTAGACTGCTAGTTAATCAGTTAACCGATGTGAAATTTATATTCGTGAATATTAGGGCCTCATACACGCGATGGCCTTAGGGGGGACCACGAATTTGTCTGTCTGTTGTCTGGTCAGTTATGTGTCAACGGTGGTGGTAATATTCTACTTTTGTATATATATATATGTATATATGATTATGAGCAGACTTTTTGGCTCCCGTTACTTTTCGAGGAACCGGGCTTGATAGATCTAGTTAATCTACTCGGGGCCTAATCATCCTGGCAGGTATATTTCACCGGCCGTCTGCTGCACGTTCCTCTGCCTCTATCCAAATTTTGCGGCTCAAGACAGTACCGAACTCCGTCCCTGATCTTTCACTGTGTTCAATCACACATTAACTGTTTATTATTTAATCATCAGCGGCAGCTATTGTTGTCCGAAGCTTTCGTCAGAAGCAGCACCGCTGAAGGCAAACGCGTACTCCCGAGGAGCACGCCTGCGATTGCTTCAGCTTTCCGTCAAAATCCACTGTTCATCCATTCGTCATGTCGATTGTTACCGATTTGCACATTCAGCCTCACCACCACCACCGCCACGGCCACGATCACCACCATCATCAGCACTGAGCTTACTTCTATTCTGGCGTAATTGCTTCTCGAATTCTCTTACGGTTAGCGGTCGTCATCAATTGCTGGCTTCCGTTCTTTTTATAGTGGACATTCGTTTGAAATTCGTTCTTGAAACGGTTCCGCATAGACCAGTTTCGTGTCGGAACACTTCGTCGTCTTTTCGGTTCATGATATGATTCCTTTTCTACTAAACGATATTTCCTCATCCTCGTCAAGGGAACTACCACCCCCATTCCCTGCACTCCAGGGCGTTGCACGCTGTTCAAATCGTTCCTTCCCATATCGAGTCTCAACGTCCAGGTAGGCGGTCTACATAGATGTGTTTTACTTTTATGGAGTCTACCGATGTTCTTTCTGTTGGGCGACAAAACGGTAGACTCCGGTAAAATACGACAAGTTTGGCTAACCCTCAGCCAATGCGCTTGCTCTGAGGTCTTGACAAAGCGGCTCATTGGCACAATCTCGGCTCGTTCGTTATGATACGACGTCATAGACAATTACGGACTAACTGATCTGACTGATCGATCGGACGTACAGCTCATTCAGAAATCGGCGAGCATTTGCACTCTCGAAGAGGATTTTTTCACAGATCTTCGAAGCTCATCGATGTGCTCACGATCTTGACGAATCTCACTGTTGTTCTTGTTGCTGTTGTTGCCTTTGTTGATGATAATGTCGTCGAAAAAGTCAGGTTGACCCAGCCAATTATTGAAAACAGACCTACGAAAGGAGCAAGCGATCACTGAGAAGAGCCCGGTACATGCCATCTCGCCACTAAGTATAAAATCCTAGCGGCGAGAGAATTATAGCCACGATGTACTTTTCTCCCAATGTCTATCGTACTTGAATTTTTCACTGGATAACATATCCATATCGACTCATCATTCTTGAGACGATTATTTATTTATTACTACTAAAGCAGCAGTACACTCGCGCATAGAGACGACATCGACGACATTCACGCCACCATATGACCTACCTACCACCCGGTGGGATAACGGGATTACAATGGAGGCAGAGAGAGAGAGGGATTCAAAGCGAACCCCCTCCGGATAGACTGTTTCTTCCGCCGAGAGATTTCCGATAGCCTCTCGCCCCGCTGACCTACGAGTATCCTCAACAATGTCTCACCTCGGACACTCATGGCCACAGGATGCCTACATGCCCCGTGACCCATATAGAATTGAAGACCAGACAACTTTATAGAGGTGAAATCGTGGGTCCTTCGGCCCATCGCAGCTTCCCTTAAGTCTGCCGCTAACTGTCTTGGCTTTTGTTCCTATTCTTGTTCTAAATAGATATATGCGGCATTGTTTGTTTCATACTGTGAATCTCGAATGGAATCACCCGCCCTCCGGCCATTTGTTTTAATTAATATTTGCCTTGTCGACCGGTTAATTACGTTGGTGACTTGTACTTAATGCGTACACCGATCGCGATTTGTCGTCACGTATTTGAATCTATTAGAATATGTATATATATGTATATATATATATATATATATACAGATTTTTACAACTAGGGGTTAGAAATCCACCACCATTCTTGTCATGTATGTATCGATCTTCGTTTTACCAGAGACTTGTCGCGAATCCCTTGAATCGTACGGAACTCGAGAGAGAGAAAGAGAGGAATAGTTAGAGAAACAGGATTAAGAGGGGTAGACCCTGCTTTCAGACACCCGTTTCTCCAAGGCAAAGCCAAGGCCGTTCCATTCGCGGGCGCCGAACAAGGCTACACCGGCAGTGCATTTTCACTCTGGTCACTAAGTAGATGTTCCACGATTGCAGCAGCTTAGGTGCACGCAGGTAAACGCGGACGCCGCTCAATCAACTACGAAATACACTAGAGCTAGAACTGCTACTGAAGAGCGATTGTTGGTCAGTCATGTCGAAGTACAATAGCTGAAACCCCATTCCTATCAAATCCTTGAGAATGATCGTAATCGACGCTATGATGAGTTGTGCGGTCAGAATATCCACCGGCCAAGCATCCGTCAGCTGATCGCCATTGCCGCAGCGTCAAAATTGTACGCATTGTAAACGTCGCTCAACGCTGTGACGAGGCTGTTGGGTCCACAAGCCTCAGGTCGAGCTATCCAGAGCCTTTTGTGACATTCACGTTTGAAACAACTGCGCTTATTATAAACGCGCTCTCAAACACAGGCACACTGCGGTCAGAGCGTACTCGGGTGAGTTATTCGGTGTCCGGCCTCCCATGTGGACAGATGGTCCCTTAATCTAGATAGATACACAGAATTTGTTCGTCGACATAGCTTCGAGCTTGTTCGTTACTATCCGAGTTGTAGCCTAGTTAGGTCAGTGTGTTGTTGACCGCTGCCGCACGCACACGCACACATGCATACCACAACAGCATGAAATCGATATATAATTTCTATTTTGTATACGCACCCACATCCAGGACTCACAACCTGCAAGAGGGGAGTCACTCAAGACCTAGCGATCTAGAGTCCTACCAAGAGGGTCACTCTTTACCACATCGAGTTCGAGAGCTTTCCAAAGCTATGCTGTGTCATTTATATATATATATATATGGTCGTCATCTGTCTATGCATGTTGGACACCATCATTTGTGTGTATGGGGGGCCGAACGTTCAGTAATTCGATAACAGTGTCGAATAGGGCATCTCTCATTTACGGTATTCCCTCTGCTGGATAGGATGGTCTAGCTCACCGTGAAATCAGTGTGAATTTGTTGTTACTAGGTTTGTTATTGTTGTTCGCTTTTGTCCAACTGTGTGTATGTGTGTGTGTAATTCGTTATCTCCTCCTTCAAACATTTACATTTCTATGATGCAGCTATATATATATATATATATATATATATATATAGCTGCATACATTGTATTTATAAAACGTACATCATTTGGTACAGGTGTAGGTAAGTACTTGCTGTATATTTCTATATCGGCAGGACATGCGCAATTGGTCGAGTTAGAGTGGTGGCGTAGCCGCCACCAGGTGGTGGTGCTGTTTAGGCAGCTGCTCCAGTGTTGTTGTTGTTATTATTATTATTAGAGGTTTTGTTGGCGGTGGCTCTGCTGAGACGCAATTACCCAAGAACAAGTTGGCCACTTGCTACTTAGAAGAAAAAACCCATAAAGTCTATCTATTATGTATAATAGTAATAATATTAATGTACATGCCATTCCACACTGCATCGCACTTAACAAGAGCTATTACACCTATGTGTTAATCCGTCGAGGTCCCTATCTCAGGTTGTGTTTCTGTACATGTGACATCCTCGTCAAACATAGTAAACTAAGTTTAAAGGTAAATCGCCTGCCCAAGAAGCTATAGTTGTTTTCACTAGTAACTCTAAATGAAACAAAGCATTGGCTCGTAATATCGGCACACCGACAACAGCTTGTATTACAGGTAGACTTCCTAGCAAAAAAAAAAACAACAAGAAATAAAATCCAAACAACAAAAAGCTACAACCAGCACAATTGGGCGGAGATCTGCTCTGTTTATATCGTAGACATCTACGGTATTATGCGCCCCCTGAAAACTACGAGCGACATATTCGGCAGCATGCAGCAATGTAAAAAAAAATACAATACAAAAATCTAACCTTGATAAAATCTATGTATTTGTAGAGAAATAAAACTAACGAAAAAATACCCTCACCGAGGCAGAGCACACAAGTCTATTCTTCCCTATTGCTTGACCGCTTATCTCAACCGGTAAAAATGACAGGGAGAAATCAATGGAAACTTGTTCGACGTCTGGCTGCCAACGCAATTGCCAGTAATCGTACTATGCAACGCATTGAAATGAATGAATTCGTTCGCTAACGTTCATTGGCCTCCGTGTGCGATGTGCTGTCATCGAATGATGTCGTGATCAAAATTGTACGCACTAATCAATAATGGGTAGGAGTAATTTTTTTCCGAATTTTTACGTCTATCGTACGCGGTCTACAAAGCTGCCAGCTCGCCGGCTCCGCGCTTGCCAAGGGGATGGGTGAATTACTCGTGATAGCAATGCTAGATTACGTAACTGTGCCATTAATCCGTAGTATTACAGGCCATTCGGTAGACGCTTCTCTATGCAAAGGTGTGATGACAACCTTGGTAATACGCACGGAGGTCGTCGATACACAACATTCACTTGCTATATGGGCCCTAATACATATAAATATATATATATACGTATATATTCTTAGTGAAATAAAGCAGCCCCTAAGATTATTATTATTGATCGAATATCCATCCAGGATTTGCTCCACCCTATACACCCCAAACCTCCGACTTAGTTCTGACCGCCGGTTGCTAGTATGCCAAATGACGGTACGGCAACCAGAGGAACACGATTGGATAATTCCACGGAAAATCGCTAAATTACTCTGCCGGGCGGCACCCGCGGACGCGTGATAATGATAACCACTATTGTAATAACAACACACACACACACACATCCGGTATTACATATCATGATGATTGTTGCTGTTGTTTTGAAAAGGCCATTTTTACGTCTTTGAAATAGAAATAACATTATAGTTGCATTTATTGCCACGCAGTCAGACAATCGATGGGTTCTTGTTTCCGTTCGTCAAATAGTTACAAGTGTCAATATAGTTGACTATTTTTTGTTCTCATTATTATTATAATTATTATCATTTAGTCGTTGATTTGTGTATATAACGAGGGAGTACTATTACTACAACTGCAATCACGAAATTTGTTTGTAGCTCTGTTGTTGATGATGATATCGTCATATCATGTCTATGTAGAAATACTAAATAATAATAATAATACATAAGTAATTCTTCTATATATATATATATTTCATCCGAACCGATATGAACGATTTCAATTTGTTGTCCATTATCGCTGTCACAAGGTATGTATCATGTATGTCATATTTGTATACACAAAAACAAAGCTAACAGCTGGCAGATTTGTGTCAGTATCGAGTTTCGACTGTGAACACCTCCCCGCCTCCGCCTTGAGCCATCTCTCAAGCGTTCTGGTCTCAACGTCACCGCGGCTATCATAAATAGCCGCTGTGGGGCAAAACTGAGGAGACCACATATATTTATATATACATACATATATTTGTATATGTGTATATGTAGGGGCGAGCCATGCGCCAGGGATATTAGGGCAGTGTGGGGTTTTTGGTTTTACTTTACCAAACATTCTCATATTCACATATACAATCTGTTTCTCTCTCTCTCTCTCTCTCTCTATCAAACTTCAGTTAAACTAAAATTCACCGGGGGAAGGATACACAGGAGAACTGATTGGGAATGAAGTCGTCACGTAGAACATCGAGCAAACATGCCAGACCTGGGAGATGTGCTCGCTCATGAGCAGAATGGTAACTTCGGGCGTCAGAGGTCTTTGATCGCGGCCAAGAACCAATCTCAACTAGAGCAGTGCCGAGATTGTTCATGATGAACAGTGTCGCCCGTGATCTTATCTAAGTTGGGTTATTGTATATTTGTCGTTGATGCGGTTGATTTTCGCCGTGTGACACTAGTTGCTGCTTCGCCATGCACTGTGGTCATCGAATCGGAACAGTTAGAAGCGGGCATCATCGACTTTGACTAGGGAAGCATCGAATTGAAGAGCCACATTCGAATTATGTATATATAAATATATATATATATATATGAGTCCCAATAATTAGAATCTGCTGGTGTCACCCCTCGATGACGTTTTTCTCTTTTGTTTTTTATCAAAACACTTGAGCATGTTGACCTCGATAGAGCTCAAACGAATTCTGCTCTCGTATAGCCCAGCGACTTGCATTAGAGTAAATATATTGTGCATGACTGGAGAAGCTGGATCAGATCATACATGTCTTCTATGAGAAGAAATCTATGACTTCGACGGCTCATCGTTGATTGAATATTCTGTATTTGTTGTAGAAATGTCGAATCAGCTGACTAGTTTGTTGTTCAGTTTCTCGGAATCGAATAAAGCCAACCATGTCGATCAAGCCTGGTGGATTATTATTACCCGTTCCGTTATTCCAATTTAATGGCGAATTCTATTTTAGCCGCCGTTGATCTCGTTGTACTGTATAGTCAACCCGGACGGTGCCCTATCACTCATCGACGTGTACAGCAGCCAGCTGGCTAGCTGGCCGCTTAACAAGTTCCACATCGAGAGCGAATGAACCTTCGTTCAGCGGGTGCGGAAGCATCGCAGCAGTGACAAAATGGAATCACAACGATCGCGTAACACCAACGACAGCATATACAATCGATCGGTTAGAGCAGATACCAAATATGAACAGCAGCAGCGGCGGCGGCGGCCGCAAACACCGTCGAACCGTCAATATGCATTGACAAAAAATGATCTCTAGGTTTAGCTTTCTCAACTTATTCGCCCGTTTTGCTTGGGTTCAATCAGCACTGATTGATTCTTGGCTATTGGTCCGTGACACCGTTGTTCGTTGCCCGACGCCTCACACAGTGTGTCTGGCTGTTCGGCTCGCGCGCAAGCCCGTTGTCGGCTGGCTTGCAACTGCTGCTGCTGCAAACTGTGCAACGACAACACATCGCCGACAGCAGCAGCAGCAGCAATGATCAGAGACGGCAGACTCGTCCGTGTGTGCCTGCCATTGGCCCCTTCTGTTGGTCAGGACCGATTGGTCGGCAACCAGCACACAGCCCCGGTGGTGTATCATCAGCGTATCGTTACCATAGTAACAATACAAAAGCGGATACTATGTGCGAATTTCTATGTGGCATATCAGCATATGCAGCCCGAAGACAAGCGCACATTGACTACAATAGGATACCACACACTCACTGACATGGTAAGGAGCACATATCGTCGCGACCACCATCATCATAGGGCAACAGAAAGTGGCGGTTAGAAATATAACGTGAATCCGTCTGTCTCGGTATGATCTATCTGCTGCGGTGTTCATCGCTCGTATATGGGTGTCTGTGCGCGCGCGCGCGCGCTAAAGCGTTGATCGCCTACTGCTCCACTTCCGGGTGTAAGGCGACCCGATAAATAAGGGCACGTTGTACAGGATGGTCCTGTACGAAACACGTACCTCCAGCCAGTTGGTTAGCTAGTTACTTATTTAGCTACTTAGTTTGTTATCCAGCACGCGCTGTCGTCGAGCGTTGCAGCGCACCGAGGACGTAAATGTCGGAATATTCACACACCGATTGATATTCGGGAAAATCCACATACACACGCACAGAAACGCAGGCAGACTCACAAGGTTGCCGTGTGATCTCGAAAAAGTAGATAGAATTAACTACAAGTTGTTGTTGTTGTTGTCCTACATTGCTTAAGGCTGGTGTTACAATGATTTGTCGGTTAATTGGCTGCAGTTCATTAGCGTCGACGCTTGCTTCTTTTCTGATTGCTAGTTTTGTCTACTCACAACTAATATAACTGCAAAAAATTAAGCTGAATTACTGGGCTATTATCAAGTTCGTGTTGCGTCCAGTAACGTGTTACTAGTTAAAGGAATAAGCAAACAGGGGAGAAGAATGATGAAAATGATGGTGCCTCTAATAAATATAAGAAAATGTATTATACATAAGTGTTGATGTATATAAATGTATGTATCTCTATATAATTGTTCATTATTATTATTATAGCTATTATTTTACTCTACGATTCACTTGCGCCCGTCCCGTGTCGATATTGGCGATTAGTCTGTTGTTGTTGTTGTTGTTGTTGCTGTCATACTAAACATTTTGTAGATTAATTAATCTTTTAACAGATAGTTTAAGTAATTAGTTCGTGGGAGATGGTTGTGTTTGTGTGTATGTTGCAAATTGCGTAAAACAATCAATAAAAATAATATAATGATAATTAATAATTATCGTAGTAATGACATGCACATACACCTAAAGGTAACTGTGATGCATCTTTTGATCACTATTCGTAAGAGAAGAGATTCACAAGTAGTGGCTGTTGTTATTGTTGTCCTCATTCCGCCTCATATCCGATGAATTGTAGGAAACAGCGGGGTTACAACTGCGGGTATAGCAACAGCCTAACATCACATATCCCCTTCGAAGCAGGCGTTCGTTTGCTGCTTCGTTTTTGTTCGTAAGGAATGATATCATGAGATACAGGGATGGGCAGGAGATGCGCTTGGAAAAATGGATCAACTTATGGGCTATATATATGCGACAGTGGAGCATAGGCGGAGACGATCTCACCTTGGGTCGAAGTAGAGAGAGAGAGTATTCGAGAATACAGGAAATTACAGGTGGTGACAAACAAGCACACACATTTCTGGATCGAAGATACGAAATGCAAAATTGAATGAATGGATTAACTAATTAATACTACTACTACTATGACTGCTAAGATTGCTGCTACTATACAACTCTGAGTGAAGACGGGGCTCTGCTGATTGCAAGAAGGTGAAAGGCGATGCTCTTCTAAAGTGACTGTCAGCTGGTGTGTGTGTGAAATATGGCGCAAACCCTTCCAGCGTTTACCGCTTTCGATGTTAACCATAGAGCTGGACGAGCCCGCAACTTATTTCGTTTGCTGTGTCTCAGAATGTCGTTGGCGCTGACCGCAACGGCCGCATGCTCGGATTGCAGGATCAGATCAGATCCCTCACATTTGCTAAGTTTATCACTGCACCCTTTCGCAGCGTAGGCTATGATCCACCGACAGCTGATCGAAAGAAAGCCAAACAGCTGTTGCGATTCGAGCGTGCAGCCGTTGAGGTCACCGACAACGACATTCCGTGGTTACGCCGACCGAGATAAGTTGCTGGCTCGTCCAGCTCCATTATTAACATCGAACGGGTTAAGTGCTGGAAGGGTTTGCACCATAAGAGTTCACACACCAGCTGACAGTCACTCCGTTACAAGAACACCTTTTTTTCACGCTCTTGAGTCAGTCGGAGGTCTGATGCAGAGCCCAATCTCATATGTCACTTAGTTAAATGCAGCGCCACCCAGCAAACAACCCTGTTGCAAGGCAACTCAGGATTCGTTAGCCGTGATAGCCGCAATCAGCAGAGCCCCGCCTTTACTTAGATCTGTATAGTAGTTCCACTACCACCAGTAGTTGGCTGAGAGTCAGCCCGAAAAAGGTTATGTTTTTAGTAGTAGCACCAATCTTAGCAGTCATAGTAGTAGAAGTAGTAGTGTTAATTAGATAATCCACGAATTCAATTTTCCATCTCGTATTTTGATCCCGAAATGTGTGTGTTTATTTGTCACTACCTGTCCTTTTCTGCATCCCCGTATACTCTCTCTCTTTCTCTCTATCTCGACCCAATGTGAGATCGTATCTGAGTGTACTCCGCTGTTGCATATACACCACAATATTTTGATCCATTTATCCAAGCGCATCTCCTACTCTTCCCCGCACCTCATGATATCATTTCTTACGAACAAAATCAAACCAGAAGCAAACGAACGGCTGCTTCGTCTCGGCCCTTCCTCGCCCGTATGTCCAGTGTAAGTCGACGGCATTTCCCATAATTATTATTCTTGTTGTTGGTGTCTTTTGCTACCGACAGCACGAGACAGCGCCCAACACAACGATGACGTTTGAGGGTGCTCCCGCGCGCAGAAACTACCTAGGCTCCTCTGAGCTATCGCCGCGCCCCGCTGTCGCCACTGCCGCCGCTATTCTAGAGGGGTTGCCTAATTTAAGTATTGAGGGCCCTGCACATTTCGGCTGAGCGGTTCGACGGGGCGCAGGTCACGCAGTGCACACACAGACACACGCACAAGGATCGCTTTGCTTCGGTTGTTGTTGTTGTTGTTCGTGGTGGTTCCTGCCGACAAAGCATCATCTTCCGACGTCGCAATCTTTTCAGTATCCAACGCGCGCGCGCTCTCTTTCCCTCTGATTTTTCTTCTGCATCATCTTATTTAAGCCTCTTTCGAATTTCTCCTCCTCCTCCTCCTCGGTGTCGTAGCCGTCGATGCATGGGACCGAGAAAAGACTTCGTCGTCGTTGTCGTTGCTACTTCATCCTTCTGCTTCGGACTCCTCGCGGTGGCTGTCGCCTCGCACCGGCGACCAGAACTACTATCATATCCTATACACTAGTGTGTTCGTTCTTTCTTTCGCTACTCCCTTTCTCTCTCTCTCTTTCTCTCTTGGACCGACTCAGCAAGCAATTGACGGTAATTGATTAGTCTATCACAGTGACTGGAGGGCGGTGTCCTATCTGAGGACTGGGGCCTTCGGGACCTGGGTCTCTCCGGCCGAGATTACGATCGGCGGGATGCCGTTGAGCCCGTTCGAAGTGCTTTTGTAGCGAACAGGGGCGTCATCCGTTTGTGTTCGGTGTAGGGATACCCCCAGCGAGACGCCGGCGGGCCCCATCGAGCTAGCCGTCGATGCGGAGACCACCGTTGCACTCGTTACAGCAGCCGACGTTGAGTTGCTACTCGTCTGCGGCGTTCTTGGCAATTTCCGCCTGAGCCACGCGTGCCTTAATGCCGCACTGGGCGTCATTCGGACCGCGGGGTCCCATTCGAGACACCGCTTGATGAAATCGATGAACAACGCGTCGTCGCTGCCTTTTAGAGCGGTGGTCATCTTTAGGCTGCCCGGGGGCCCACGAAGCTTGCCTCGCCGTGAGCGGCCGCCTCCAAGCAGATAGTCGCCGTTCGGCAGTGGCGTCACAGTACAGTATCGTGGGTAACCCTTCTGTGAGAAGAAGTTCTTGGCGCGCTTTGATTGGTCCAACAACTTCTGGGGCGGCTTACCAAGCAGCTCCATGGTGCACGCCAGCTGGTCGCCTTCATCTTCGCCAGGCAACAACGGGTAGCCCGTATGCAGCTCGGCGAGAATACAGCCCAGCGACCACATATCGATGGGCATACCGTACCTCGCGCCGAGAATCACCTCGGGCGCTCGATAGAACCGCGACTGAATATACGTATAGACGCGCTGGTGCTCGTAGCAAGACGAGCCGAAATCGATCACCTTGATGCCCGAGCGGCCCTGCTGTTTCAGCAGGATATTCTCCGGCTTGAGGTCGCAATGGATGATCTTGTTGCGGTGCAGCGCGTCGAGACACTGCAGCAGCGAATGGGCAAACTTGCGTACCAGCTGTAGCGAGAATCCGCCAAATTTGTTCTTCTTAATTAGCTCGTACAGATTGATCGATAGAAGCTCGAACGTAATGCACATGTGGTTGCGGAATGTGAAATGCTCGAACATGTGAATGATGTTCATCGAATTATCCTTGTCCTGTTTACGGAGGTGGTCGAGAATCTTGATCTCTTCCTGGGCTTGCCGATGGAAACGCTTCTCGTTTCGTACCATCTTGAGCGCTACATGCGTATGCGTCTTATGATCGAACGCCTTCACCACCTGGCCGAAACTGCCCTTGCCAATTACTTTGAGCATCTCGTAGCGGTACGCAATGTGATCGTGAGGTACATGCACATATGAGCCTTGCTCATCATCGTAGCCACAATTCTGCCCCATGTTCGTTGTTGGCTGGCGCTTCTTTGCATTCGCGCCGATGAAATAGATTTGCGAATAGTTGAATATCTCGATGTGCTCGTATACGGTCAGCTTGTGCATGTACATTTTCATCACCTGCTCCGGGGTGGCGACGAGCACCCGGGGCGAGCTTTGGCTCTTGTTGTCGGCCGAGGCGTCATCCTGACCCGACTTGATCATCGGCAGTCGAGCCTTGTCCACCACTTCCTCGTGACCCATCTTCGTCGCTTGTATCAGCTTCGGTTCCTGTAGGCTGAGACTGCTAGGAAAGTCCGAGAGATCCTTCCGGGGACGCGGGCTCGGGTCGGGCAAGATGAGTTGAAGCCGTGTATTGCTCATGGGATCACGAAGTTGTTACTCTACACACCACCACCACAGTCTGACCGACCCTAGCTCCAACTGCTGCTACTTCGGGCGGCACAAGAGGCTCCCGGCTCGAACTGGGACATCCGACTGGGCTGCACAGAGGCGCACACACACGCACACACACAGAGAGACACTTGAATCACAGAGCACACCAATCAACAGCACAAGCGACTTTTCAGCCAGTCACACTTTCAGCAGCGGTAGACAGCAATACAACTATCACCACTAGCAGCAGCAGCAGCACCACAACACAAGATGTTGTATAATAACGGTAAGGTATTATTAAAGCTATAGTGAAATATATCCTACGATCGTCGAAACTCCGGGTAGGCACCACCGATAATCCAGTAGTAGAAGTAGCTGCAGCAGCAAGCGAGTGATAGTATATCCTATGTGTTGTTGGCTTCGTCTTCAGTAGCAGTAGTAGTTCCGTTGGTTGGTTGGTTGGGTGTTAGTTGTTGTTCCTTTTGCCGTGCTTACGGCAACCACAGCCTACGATGCACAGCACAGCCGAGAGTCACTAGAAGACTAGCGGCCACACGCTCCTCGTCTTTGCTTTTCGTCGGCCGTTCGCCCGCAGCTAACGGCGCTGCCGGAGAGGGCTACCGCAACCCTTCGCCTCAGGGATTCCCTAGCTGAGAGGCTCGAAGCAGACGAAATTGTCCCCATGGCCGATGACAAACATCGCGGCAAACGACGAAAATCGGTGTGAATTTTCTATTGGAAAAGACGCCTAACTCACTGTCGTCATCCGTCAGTGAAAATCGACAAGGTACTCGGTGGAAATTGCAGGAAAATCACGCGTCGAACACGACGGCGTCACGGCACATCCCTAAAGGGAGCGGTCATCCCTAGGGCGAAGGTGGCGGCTCTTCTCGAACAGCGAGCGACGAGCCAATGAGCGCTGTGCATTTTCGTGACGTCACGGCCAGGCGGCAGGCGAGCAAATCGATACGAACAACGTTTCGCGAGGCTCGACGGCCGCCGCCGCAGCCGGGTTGCATTCACAGCGAACGAATGAACTGGCCCGGTTCAGCAGCGCGGCCACGGCGAACGAGAGCCGTCGTAGCAGAGGGTGGTCGCCTCAGAACAGCGGTGGTCGCACAGCTGCCAAGCAGATGATGCAGCAAGTAGGCGGCAAACAGCCACCCAGGCCAGCAAAACACATCGGGGCTGTGCGTTCCTGTAGCGACGGCGGTGGCCACAGAAGCGAAGAGGGATGGATAGAGAACGATAGCGGGTCGGACGGACGGACGGACGGACACATAGAGGAGAGCGCCAGGCCGATCGCATGCGCGGCGGCGACGGCGTTCGGCTGGAATCAGCTGTTTGAGAGTTCGATGGACGGCGGCCGGGAGAGGCAACCGTCGAGTCAGTTAGTCAGCGAGTGGTGGTAACGCAGAGGCCGCTGACTGGACGGTGTCGGACTGTCCGAGCGCGAGCAATCGCCAACGGCAGAAGCAGCTGCGCGCTGAGTGTTACACTCGGTGCGCGCTCCCGTACAGCTTCGTGGAACACATTTGTATTATGTGTTGCGGAGCAGAGAGCGACCCCGTCGGTGGGGGGGGGGGGATCCTGTGGCAAAGGGGACGCACGCAAGCCGGGAGCGGGCCGAGTTTCTGGTAATGAGAGCCTTTCTACGGCAGGAGACTAATCCTCCATGGAGACGAAAACAAGAGAAGATGGATACGTTGAGATGGGAATTCCAAGGGGGGGGGGGGGGGGGGCTTGTGCCGTTGTTAGCACCTTTTTGCCCATACGTCCACTGAGTGGCTTGCACTCACCTTTGTAGAATTGGAGTAGATATCTGTGGTTAACAAACGTCACCGGTAAGATACGATGACGGGAAGTGGCATGTTTGCGAGAAATCGAATTTTGCTAAAGCCGCTCCCAAACAAATATATATATATATCAAAACATGAACGTACGCAAGATGAATATGTACCAAGTGTATTTATAAACTCCAACATAATCTGCATAAGATGCAGCCATTAGGCGTTGTAACATGTTGACAAGTTTTATGTTTGGCAAAAAAAATTGACGTAGACGTCTTCTGGTCGTATTGGTTGTGAGGGCCAACTTTGCTTTATTAAAATCAGCTAAGCCCGATAAATCGTTCGAACGCATTACTGTTCAGCTACTTTGAATGTTCAAAAAATTAAATATATATATATATAGAACTGGAAGAAAAATCGCCGAGTGTTGGCGTTTTGTCTAGTGGTAAACTGTGCCTGCATCGTATCTGCCATCTTCCTTCGATGTGGCACTCAGCTTTATTATGAATCTTAATAATACCAGTTAGTTCCACCGTGAGGGGAAAAGTAAAAAGCTCCCACTCGCACATACCCCTTGATGGGCTCGCACGTTGCAGACATGAGCTGCTAGGTGTTCGAATCATAGAAAACTCAATTGAATAAGGAAAATTCTATTGAGCCACGTTCTTGAGGAAAAACGGTGCACCATAGATCAAAATGCTATATTTTTTTGTAATAAAAATGACAAATCGTCAATATATATATATGGATATATATATATATATAGGTAGCTGGTAATATGGCTGCACTGAAGCTACCCACAGCCAAAGTGACAGATAGTGATTATTATTGCTCACATTAATTCCTTAAGCGTTTACCTAACCTTGTGCTCTACCATCGCTGACAGCAATAGACGGTAATCACCGTATTCCATAGTGAATCAGCGCTCTCCGCCTGCTTGACGGTGGCTTCTTTTGCTACCACAGCCGACTGCCGCCGCCGGACGACTTGGCTCTGTATTTTTAGTCGACGCTGCCAGATCGAGCAACAACGAGAAGCTCTGCTCAATTATAAAAGTGGGCGACAATTGTACAATCTACCAGCTCGTAGTAGATCGCGGTATCATCTCGATGGCGGATGCAGCGGCAGTTATAGGGGTTCGTAGTGTATTGCTTCGTCCGTTCTAGTTAGACAGGGACACAGCAGTGAGTGAACGTGTCATGTGTGCGCGCGCGCGCGCGCCCAGATCAGGTAAGGATTGAAATCGCGACGGCATCACGGATCATGTTGTAACTTCAAGTCAGCGGTTGTAACGCTGAGACGATGATTTGTCTGCAGTCTTTTCGCGCTGTAGGCACGACAAACAGCGGCTGCAGCCGTAAGACCGGGAACGGGTGCGCAGACGTTCGAGTAGAGACCCATCGTCAAATGCATTCACTCTGTAGCGCGCCGTAGACATCCATCGTCTCCTGGGTACTGATGCCACCGTTGTTGCTGCTGCTACACCGGCGGCAGCGGCGACTCCGAATGAATTGCAACATCGCTCAAGCCAGCAACTACACGTTGTGGTCGGCAGCCTTCAGGGCCGCTGCCTGCATCGCCAGGCTATAGTGGACTGATACACATTCACACAAACAACAGAGGCCAATAGCAGTAGCAGCAGCAGCAGCCGCAGTAAGATCGCGCAGTATTAGCGGT
Organism: Stratiolaelaps scimitus; assembly: GCA_019614645.1. Lineage (NCBI taxonomy): Eukaryota > Metazoa > Arthropoda > Arachnida > Mesostigmata > Laelapidae > Stratiolaelaps > Stratiolaelaps scimitus. The sequence continues at coordinate 4,172,856 of JABWDB010000014.1, read as the reverse complement.
AATAAGAAGCGAACGAAGATCGCGTAATGGGCCGGTAGCCAGCCAGTAAACAAGCTGACATCGAGCCGTCGTCTGTCTCATTGAAAACACAGCCACCGCCGCCGCCACCACCAGCGATGCAAGTTGAGCCTCTGTCTCGCGGCTAAGTAGTGTAACCGTATCGCGGCAAGTGGCGCCGGCCTAGCAAGCTGCTGGTCAGCTATGGCTCTGGTTACACCGAAAGCAGGAGGAACTAGTCAACTAGCAGCAGCTCTCCCGATACTACCAACATATTTTTTTCCCATAGCTGACCCTCAGCTGTCTCTTCCTTCGATGGCGTTCAGGCCACTGCGATAAGAATATCACAATTCTACAGCTAACACAACGAATGCAACAAGTAATGCAATAACAGAGCACTCGAACGAGCGATCTGCGAAGGGGTGTTAGTATATGATTTTTAATCGGACGGATAGTGTAAGGACAATGTAAATGATTGTCTGTGTGACGGATAAAACTATATGCTCACGTCTTGTGAACGTGCTCGCCACGGCCATTTGTGGTGAAGGTGATTTCGTCATCGAGCGCTTACTGGATCGACATGAGCGGGCGCCTGGCGAATGAAACGCATGCATAAAACAACTGCATCAATCCTAATGAAATGTATTGTACGTATAATATATTTGACTGGTCGATACGAAGCAGAAAGGCAACGAGATGCCAGATTAAGTCGCTCCTCTACGGCATGCCGGGAGAGTGCCGGCTGATTGGTACGTTTGTATGTTCGAATGCAAAAAAAATAGAGAACTCAGAATATATGTTACAACACGATCGCCTCGTTGTGAAAACCAATACGGGATACTCATTACATCATCATTGTAATATCAACTCGAATGCAAACTTAGCATTTTGAGCGTGTCAATAGCACAATTTCATACCAGTTGATCTAACTGTGTCCGCATATACATATATCACTATTACTGTACCACACAGAACCAATTTTTCTGCCATACACGTTATTTAGGTCGAGTTAAGAAGTTGGCGATCTCAGCGATCTTGAGCCAAAAACGGAAGGATTCGTAGGATGTTTTAACGTGCTCAAAGTCACGTTTGCAAGAAGCATCAATTTTGATTGCCAACGGGGAATCGAACAAGCAAGCCAAGAACAACAGGAGCCGTCCCTCTGAAAGTTGTCGTGTAGTAGATTCATACAATTCGCAATTCGCCAATCTGCTTGCCGAGAGCACCGACAACGAGGTCGCGACGACACCAGCGAATGCTCACGTTATCGTGGGATAAGCGTAAGTGATCTCTGATGTCACTACGTAACAGAAATTAGCCGGGGATCGGCAGCGTTTAACGCAGCGACCGAAGACAATACAGTAACTAGACTAGAGGAATAACCGACTCATTGGTGAGCTGCTCCCCCGGGCCCGCCTCGCGGTACGATCGACTTAGCCGAGCAATAACCAGCCCGGGGTGGTGTCGCACCAAAACATACAAGGCTGCTGGCTGGGGCCATACAAGAGCAGAGCTGGGAGGATGCCCTATCAGCGCGTTCTTCCCAGGCGGCCATTGCCGTAGCTCGTGCCACACGCGGCTTTCTTCAAGTTTCTTCTCGTCGCTCGTTTATCATTGCCGACGATGTTATTTAATGTTTACAGCCTACTATATCCTCCGATCCGGCGTTATTCGGCGCTGCCCGGCAACATGGGCTTTGCTGTAAAAGCAAAAAGCTATTTTATGTGCACCACCGAGAGAAAACCGGCTGTACAACTATACTTGCATTTGATTTCGAGCGCGATATGGTACTCGTGCTGCTGCTGTTTCTGTCGTGTGAAGATGCATAACCATGTTTGATTGTTACAGACCGAGTGCACGGGAACAACGCACATCGCGGATACGAGACACATGTGCGATTTATGTATGAGGCGATTCATGTCCCGGCAACTCCCGCGCGAGCTGCGGCTACTCCGTTTGTGCAGTGTTATATACGTGCGTGCTCGATAAAAGCTGTGAGATTGGATTTTAGAAATGTGTAATGTTGCTTGTCTAAAAACCAGGAAGAAAAACAAGAAAAATAAACAGAAACAACGCACATTTGGTGAGGAAACGCCAGTTGCATCGTTACCTGGAGGACCTGTTTACTGGATCAGACTGTTGCACGCTAGAGTTACTCGGCGGAATTCGCTGAGAAGCCTATTCACTCATTGAGGTTTGTAGTCTGTTCCAACTTGCCACTATTTTCTAGAATGAAGTAGGTAGCAGTTTATCAGGTGGTGTCTGTTGTTTTTGTTGAAGCTGACCGAGCTCGGCAATTGCTAACGAAGTTTAAACAACGTTGCTTTATAGGTGGCCATACGATGGGAATCTGCCAAGCATGTTCTATGCCGAATTTATGTAGATGTATGCTGTTTTACTTGTGTTCGTAGTTGTGTTCAACTTGGGGTAACATTTTGAGCCCGGTGGCCGGGTGGTGCATTCGTGTGCGCCGTGGGCAATCGGAGGATACTGACGTAGGAGCACGGGTTCGAATCCCACCTTTGCACATTTGCATTTAACGGATTTGCCTTACGAATCAATGCGAAAGCAGTTCCGTGAATGTTTACTGTTGGCTGAGAGTCAGTCAGGAAAATTTAGTTAGGGCAACATTTGCAGTTCATCGCACTAGATTTCGGTAGTACCAGAAATGCAATTGCTTTTAGTATGACTATTGAGATAGTTAAGGACGAAGCGGCAGCCTGTACCTTCGTACATTCACTTAGCTTGATTGTCGCTATCGATAGACGAGTCACCGGTGACGGCAGCTCAATTATTTCTTCATTCTTAATTCGTATTTAGTACGCTGCCCCTCTATGCAGGGGGCATCTACATCCAGCTTCTAGCTTTCTCGAAATCTCCAGCGAAGCGGACCCCACCTGACTCATTGCCAACGCTCAAACTGCTTTAGTTCTAGTGCTTCATTCACACGATATGTGCAATAGCTGAAATAGTTTTTGCACCATAAAATGAATCACGCCGAAGTAATCGCGTTTTGAGAGATTCATCCAATGATCTTCAAGGTGAGCCATCTAGCACATTGCTTTATCAAGCCTGGAGGGAATCCAATGATGTCTATGCTCGCGATTCAAACGACAAGATTAGCGCGTCCAAAAACTTTCCGCGAACCTGGACTAATTGGATTTTGTGACAGTGTTTGATTTGATTTTTTTTCTTCGGTTGTTATTGACCCCTTGGGGGTGTTAGCTGCAGTGGCTGCACATTGGCATCGATGTCTCATCGAGTACGAAGGTCATCGTGTGTTCTATAACCAAATGGTCTACGAGTAATCGTCAGACGAAAATCGTCGTACGTGTTCAATGTCTCGATTTTTCGATGCGTAAAAGATTTGCATTGTTATTTGTAGCTTCGGGAAATTTATCAACAATTGGGTCGTGGTGGTCGGAGACGTTCACAGGGAGAGGCTTACAGATGATACTAAATAATTTCGGTGGGAGCTAAGGGCACTGGGCTATAATCGTACGAAATATGATAGGAAATATTATGACTCTTAATTAGCATTCAACGAACAGGAAAGTGAGATTACATCGAAATCGGATATTATCGGTAATTGCAATGCAGTAAGGGTAAAGTACCTTTTACATTTTGGATAAATGTTTAAATCTCATGCGTGCTTAAATCTCTTCATAGAATAATCAATTTACCATGTGTGTGTTCTTCTGTGGACATTAAATACATTTGTGTACTCGTATTTGTTACTCAGGAAAATGGCTGAGTATATATATATATATATATAGCTATCTCCCTGTATATGTATTATCTATGGCATAACACTAGGATGGATTTTTTTTTGTCAATAATCATCTATGAAAGCAACTAGGTCAACTAGGGGACTAATTAGGTTAATTGAGTATGTGGTGTCTCCTCTCATTGGGCTTTGTCACTAATCCAGTCTACGTGGAATGCTGATGATTCTGTATTTTCTCTCTTATGTCTCGCCTTATGTAAAGACCACGAAATAGCCCCCGGTTTGCCGGCTACAATCCTTTGCTGTTGAGTGGTTTGTTACCAAAACAAGGCTGAATAGTTACTGAATAACTTAAGCTCTTGTAATTTACATTTTGCTGGATTATATCCTCGATAACAGCTTCGAGTAGCTAATCCGTGGGAAATTCACACTACTAGCCAAGGGAAACTACGCGCGAGATGCCCATCCTGTGGACAATCTCCGTGTAAGTTTAGTCAGCGCCAGCTGGCACACGCGCAAGGGTACTTTGCCTTGTATAATACAAGGGCTGCTTGTGCTATGGGACCAAACGGCCCAGGTAAACAAATGCTATAACATATTTCAATAACGTCATTAAACTATTGATCTTCAATCCGCATCCCTGGCAATTCTTACAACATGTCCACTGCTGGCTTCAGCTATTTAAATGTAATTATGAAATTCGGGTTCGATAACACTTGCAAAACTATCTTCTTAGCACAGTCTCGTCAAATTAGAGCACGTAACTAGGACGAACTAGGAACTAGTCATTTTTGTTGTTTTTTTTCTTTCTATTTTCCTTTTGATAAACCGGTGTAGCGATCCCTTAACACCATTTCGCGCAGCAGGCGCAATCATACTAGAGAGAAGCCTCCGTCGGCATTGAGCTATCAGCGTAACCTAAACTATACCCTGTGTATCACTGGATGGCTGTACCGGCTTAGTGCGATTTGAGAAACCGGTAGTGACCAGAGTCCTAAGATTCACTCGTCGAGATAATCATCACCAGCCGTGCGGGTGGGGGGGCAGCGATCTTTGCAGAGCTGTTCGGTGGACACGTTCAGCAATCTGACATCAACGTGACATACATTTTTATATAAGTCCATCGTCTGGACGACGATGAACTAATGATTAGTTCCATTGACCCCCGACGTCACCCCCCGTCGCTGCTGTCGTTGGCTCTCGCCTACTTATTGGCCGGCCACAACTAGCTGCTCGTTGGCTGAATGAGCGGACAACGTGAGCCCATTGTACGCGACGCGTTGACACGATAATGCTCTTTGACTAGCCTGCTCTACCAGTTAAATGGTCCACATTTACTGGTAAACAAAGCGCTGGTTGTTTGCTCTCGTTTCGAGACGAACGTCGATTTGTCGACGTGATTTGATTACGGGTCGAGCGGCTGGAGAGCGACCATTGGTCCCTGCTGCGATTAGGGCCCCAGGGCCTGCGGCGTACTAACAGTATCATGACAATGTTGTGTTATGCCTATTGCAATATATGGTGTATCATGGACATGTTGTTCATCTGCTGCGAATGAGCGATCGAAGCAAGGCACGCAGCGGCATGCATGGTGCAGGTTTTCATGCGGGCCGAATAAATTGCACGTTGAATAGATAGTTAATGTGGATTAAGAGGCAGAAGGGTGGCGGGGAGGGGACTGCGCGCGGTCACTGTCTCGGTCACTCGTTTGAATGAACATTATTAGCGTAGAACATCACCACTTATCGGTGATGTAAGGCCGTACTGGCGCATACGAAAGCCTATCCCACGTGCCTCCACCTATGACTATTACGATTTGACCACGTCGATTAACGTCGATAACATATTCGCCCGATGATCAGATAACAACGTGCATTGTGCTTGCTGCTTGAGCGAGCCGAAGCTATGCATGAAACAGACGATGTGCTCAACTCTCGAACGAATTTGAAAGGACCTCCGTGTTGGATGCGTGCGCCTGCGCGTTGGTCAGTGAGACCACCGCCACCATCTCATATTCTACGCCTTTAGCCGTTTTCATGTTTTTTTTTCTTTTCTGATAAATTATTTGCTGGCAGTAAAATCTGCTCGATGTATTAGGCGGCGCTGGCTTAACGCGGCGTAAGACACTCCAGGTTAGAAGATGATCATACATTGCTCTACGATTGCTTTATACAAAGGGGTTACCAAACGTTAAGTGTTTAGGTAGAATAGCTACTTTTGCATTGACAACTGTCGCGTGGCAAGGTCTATGACAAGAATAGCGACAATCGGAATCGCCCGTCCTCAACTGGTACGCCCTTCGATCGCAAGCCGCTCTGTCGTGGTAAGGCACCGGTGGACACTGGGAATGCTTATACTTGACAGTGAACGAAGTTACAAATGGTGCAGGCGACGCCAACGACAAGCTAGCGAGAAAGTTCTTGTTGGGACGCTCGCAGAGTTGGTCACGTTAACTGACAGCGTTCGCCTTGGTTACGTACGACCTCATGCATTGTATCGTGTATATGATGTTCTTGATGGTTGGCACTTCAAATCCTTTCGAACTTGATCGTATTGCTCCAGAATAGATATCTTGAATATATAATTAATGTTTGATGATATTTATTCGAATGTAAAGTCTGCCCTCATTGTAGTTAGCGTTGCCAATATGTACAAAAATTCGATGCCTAGACGAATCTTGAATCACAATGACCAAACGCGAGCATGAAATCCAACGTCAGTTAATACAACGCTCTTATCATGGATGTCCTGATAGTCCCAAAGGCAGACATGGTAAGGGCTACGATGCTTCCCGGGTAACTTAATGAGAGCTACTGGTTGTCAAGTGATTCTCTCTACTAAAGTCTATCGCTTCAAGTGCGTCCTGAAAGTGGCATGTCCTTGTTACATAGATACTCAGATTTCTCCTAGCAGGCATTGCCACCTACCCGGAAGTTCTCCAGTTTGTCCTCGGTACCACCAGAGACGCTGAAGTGGGACGATAACTTCCAGCATAACTGAATATTCTCTCTCTCTCTCTCAATATATATATATATATATATACATCCTAAAGTCTCATACCAATTACAAAGTACACAAGTTTGTGTGTGAGTTTCATTTGATGCAACCTGATCGTTTAGTCGATGTTCCGTTGTCTCGCTTGAGTCCATCGTTGATATAAAAGCCTATCTACGTTACTTGCTCGGTAGTTGCGATTTACGCTGCATCTGGTGCGTGGTGATATCCTTGAAAATTAACGGCCATTCATTATCATGTCACAGAGTAGGTTGTTGCATAGCAGGTATCCCATGTGGCATAATATATATTCTATATTTCCTTCTATGTTGGATGATTACGAGGTGTAATGGCTACAAAAATAGAATGTCACATTTATGTACACATTTATTCCGCCTCGACTTTGTGATGTTTGCTATTCTACTTCAGAGAAATTAGATCGTATTCACATGACGACGAGAAGAGGTCGAGTGTGTCCTTCATCAACGAGCTGTTGTCCACTCCTACGTGATAGCGCAGAGGGCAGCCCATTGATCTGCAGGGTAGCACTCACCATCACTTCTCATCTGTGTACCCTCCCCCCCTTCCCTGTAGAAGTGATTCGTGGTCTATTTTCTCGTTTTTCCATCACCACAAGATTTGAAAGGATTCGCCGCATCAGATCACTCAATAGCAAGTTAGGCCAATTCTGCGTTACGTTAATTGCTGATCCGGTAGTCATTGTTTGTTCGACATGTGGGAGTTCGCCATGTACGTCACTCACGTTCCTGATCGCTGGAGAGCAACTCGGGTGTTCGAATGTTCCGCCTTGAAGGGAAAACATCATCTCATTGACAAACAAACATCCACTGGATATTCACAGTTTTCCCATCTGCCAGTATTGCATAACCTGGTCAATTCGGACAGCTCTCTGGTAGCCCTGTACGGCGTCTGTGCGGCGCTTTCCAGATAGTCACGTACGCGCGATCAGGTGTTCACGTTTTTCACTAGTTGGAGAAAACCGGATTAGAACCCGGTTTTCTGACCGATGGAGGAAGCAATTCGACAATGTATTATGAAATAGTCCGTAGTCGATCTGGACAAGTCTATTCTGGCCTTCATGAGCTATTCCGCCGCCCCAGATCGATTGCACCACGAGAAGAAATGAGAAAATCGATCACTCAGCTCAAGGGATGTAGTCTTCCCTTGCACGGGTTGTGTTGCATCTAAGTCGTGTGGGGGTGTCTGGATATACAAGATATTGAAGCGTAGAGTCGACTGTGAGGGCGACGCGAAAGGACGCCAATGTATATACATACAAGTCCACAGTGAGGCATGCTATGTAAGTTGATATTTAACGTACAATTTAGTCAAAATTAAATCTAAAATTTAAACTAGCTTTCTGGACTGACCCACAGCCAACAGTTAACGTCCACGGTTACTGCGTCAAAATTAAATCTAGCTTTGTTTTAGTAGAGAGTGCTTGTTTTTCAGAAAGTAAACACTTGTCTAACCTAGATGGTCTAAGGAAAAAAATTTGTACAGTTTTTAAAGAACACTACTAAATATGGAAGTACGTTTCCAGCTCTTATGAAACTGTAATGATTGGAGCTGCAAGCTATGTCCTTCCAGAAGTTGCGCATATGATACTGAAGCCTGCTATGGAAGTCTAAGATCTATTTCGCCAGTGTCTTCTTCAAGGGTTCATAAAAATATAGCATCGACGACACGATCTCACGATCTTGAAACAAACCTCTGTAGAGGCTTGTCCGCCATACGTTCGCCGGCGGCTATGGCATATACCTGCCTATACTCTCAAAAAGTTAAAGGTCAACTCTTTTGACAGTTTGAGTCCAAGCAATTTTGTCTACCCACAATGGCAGCTAAAGAAGACGGCCAACGAGGGAAAACGAGGGATAGAGCTTACAGTATCTAGCCATTGCTTACAGGCGCAAGTTAATTCCCGACGCCAGCAACAGCAGCAACAACATCATCACATGGCAGTGTTGGGAGTACTCTCCTCGGTGGAGTGTCGGCCGCCAACTCAACTCTTCCAGACCCCGTTGACGATGGGGCAAAATAGTGAATAGCCTCTGAATTCAGAAGTGTCCGAGTAAGACAAACAGCTCTTATGGATTAGTCGTTCCCGCTTCCCTTCTCTGCCACCACATTATCGTAGGAGGATGGCATTGATGTCCATAATGATTGGAGGTTACAACGTGTCGCAGCATTAGAAGAGGCAGCATACAGACGGCGGGGACAGGAAGTGTTAGATATGGATGGGTGGCGTCTGTCTTCCCGAAGTTGTAGCCAAGTTTCGGAGAAGCCGCGTCAGCTGCTTCTACATACGTGCACACGTATACGTTCTCGAAGCCCAGCTAAACAATACTGCTTTAGGCGTTCGTTTCACTTGCTGTAAATACACCCTCATAGGCTAGCACTGACATCCGTGTTCCACGATGGTGATAGTCGAGTTGCCGTTCTGCGGCTGCTGCTGCTGCCCTGGTAATGCTTCTACTGCGGCAGCGCGCGTCGATGGCGTCGACTTGCTAGAGGGCCTGATCTCGCCTGCCTTAACTATACTGCAGATAGTCAGGCCGGAGGCCGCACCAAGACGCCAGGCCCGTTTAGTAGAATTCCCAACAACGTGACTTCTCCTGCAACGCGATTACCATTCGTTGGTGGCGTCGTTCGGTCATTGTAGCTCGCATTGTACGCCACCGCCGAATCGGCCGAGCCGCACAATGAAACTTCCCAAGTGAAAAGGGGAGAGGGCAGGTGGGAATTGGGGCAGCGTGGGGGAGAGGTTGGTTTTTCGTGGGGCAGCTGGGCCCGATGTTTGGCCGCTGGGACGAACGATGTGAGTGGGTTTGGTAAGCTGTCGGCGGGGGTGGTATGCCCCGGGTATCGCCACAGTCCCCGCTCGTTCTCGTACCTTTGGCTCGTTCGGCCTTTGGCCCTGCAGCGTTGGGTGCGCGGTCACGGAGAACCGAACCGAGCGAGCGACTGAACCACGACGTCGACGGCTCCGAGTGCTCTGCTACTTGGTTCCGACGTTCGGGAGCTGGAGGAAGAGAAGAAGTGCCGCCGCTGCTACCGCAGCGCGCTTGCAACCCTTCTCTAACATCGTCAGGTCTGACCGCGTGCCGCGTGGTGAATATTTAACTGCAGCGTCATCTCGGACTCCGTCGACGATGGGGCGGCGGTCGGAAGACGTCGCTGCTCCCGCGGCCTCGTCCTGAACGAAATGTACCGCGGAGTTTCCCATCCATGGAGTTTCCGTTCGGCCCTGTGACGGTCATTCGTTTATATTTTGCCGCGTTGGCTCGGTCTGTTCTGTACTCGAATGGATAACACAAGATAGGAGAAGAAGTGAGAGGCTGAGGGACCGAGAGGGATTTTGAGAGAGAGAGAGAGAGAGAGGTTGAGAAGTCCACTTAGCCAGTGAAAAGTAGAACTTTCCTTGGATTTTGCAACATCTTGAGGATATTGTTCTGACATGGAGTGTTCTGGGAAACATGCCTTTTTTGTTTGTTTCATAGCTACAAATTTATGGCCACACGAGGGAGATTTCCATGGATAAATTAATTAGCGGGATGGAGGCAAACTCATCTGGCATTGAAATATTTAAACACGGTCTGAACACCCGAGTGATACGCGGCAACGTTACCACTACGTGACCTCCGAAAGCAATCCAATCAACTGCAAAGGCAACCTTCCAGTGCTCACGAGTATGAACTGCTGCATAAGGATTTGCATTTGAGTATTCTCCATATTGTATATGTCTGCTTCGGTCCGCCTATCTTTGCTGTTTTCTGCAGCAATGAAGCTTTCGATACGAAATACACCTACAAGTTTGAGGAACACCCCTCAGCAGACCCTCAGGAGCTCAGCAGTAGAACACAAGTTTCAAACAAGTGATATCTGCCAAATATTTGGCCAGTTTGTCCCTACTCATGGTTTCCATATTAAGTTGTTGTTAGCAGTTCTCGACGAGGTGATTAAGATAGATTAGACAAATGGTACCACCTCGTCTTCTATGCGTATTGTGATATGTGCCAGCTCGTTCACACCTCTCCCTTAAAGCTAAGAGAAACTATTAGGCCCACACCCTAGCTTGTGCCGAGCTGTCTCGTGTATTCGCTGTTCCTTCAGATAATATCAGGCAAGCTGAGAATTCTACAATACAGATCGCAACATACCTAGGAGCGTGTTTGCTCACATCTATTTCAGTGAACAATAATACATTGAAGGGGATCATGCAGCCGTTTCGTCGGTTTCCACTGTTCAACATATCCCCATAGACAAGCCGTCTTGCTCTAGTCCATTAAGTGAGTTTTGTTTTTGTGTGTACGACGTTCTGCTCGTAGCGAGGTGCGTACTTCCTAGAGTGTTCTATTCTATCTATCGATCGCTCGCGGCGCGGGCGAAGCGAACACCACTTCCCTATTGTCCTCAACGAGAGGCCGCGGAAAGAAATTGACACACACACATATATATATATATATATACAGGTTTGCATATCATCACAGCGCACGGGGACTTTAAATCCCACCTCCACAGGATTGGTAAGGCCCTGTCGGACATTTGCATGCTGTGCGATGCAGGAGTCGAGGACGATCCTCTTCACTCACTGGATGCATGTACAGCCACAGAGCAAGTACGGCAGGAGGTTGCGCATGCCGAACTGACAAGGGCCATGCAAGACGGGATCCGAGGGTTCGTATCCTACATGTGCTTGGCCAGAGACAAGTGGGACAGAGGGAATACACTAGCCGACAGGATCCTCCGGGGGAAGGATAGACTAGAACGGGCGCGGATAGCAGAGCTTGTCCGAAGAGAAAATGCCCGGAACCCACCCGCTGCGGCTGGACGGGAAGGTTCGCCGCAGAGGAGGAACTGAGGGATAGGACATGGTTGGAATCAACTGCCGGTCCCTGCAAGGCACTGACTGATAATCATAATATAGTAATACTGATAGTAATACTTTTGACAGTCCCGGTCAGTGCCCCCCCAGCCGTCAAAATCGTTTCTGGGTTTAGTCAGTATGAGTCTGACACTACCAGGAAAATACCTTAGTTGTGAAGCCTAGTGTCCATTCAGGATTTACCTTTAAACTCTATAAAAAAAAATATATATATACATAATATATATCGAATGCGACACTCCGTGGGATGTCGAAACAACAGCCTATAAAAAGAACGCCGTTATGAAGTCAACATTGGGTTGGAGAAGAGAATATCGGGTTGATTAATTTCGGTGAGTTAGGCCAAAGAGCAAGGCCAGCCTAGCGTATTCACCCATCGCATCGCGGCTGCCACAGTTGGCAACGGGATGGATATGGGCATTTTGCTGGATGGATCGGCTGTCAGTCCTCCATCGCGTATCGCAATGAAAACGAATCGGATGACGCTTGACGATCGTCGCCCGCCCTCCCCAGGCGACCCACTTTGATATAGCTGTCGTCACAATCATTGGCGGTTGTTGGCGGCTGTTTGTTACGACTGTTGCTGCTGCTGCTGCTTGCGACGAGTTTTCTCTAATGTGTTGCAATACAAGGAGAGAGGGCCAGCTGGTCCTCCACGCTTGCATAGACAGAGCCCGGCACCGTTCGTGCCGAATCGCAAGTGATTCCTTCAATTGCTGCTGCTGTTTCAGACGTTGATGCTGCCGCTGTTGTTGGCGTTATTCGGCTCCACTGGACCGGCCCCCGCCCAACCTCAAGCTGCCGCATAAACCACCATCAAATCTGAATTTCCGCCAAGAGCGTGCGCATCTAACCATAAGGGACGCTGATGGTGACGACGCACTAGTCTCGATGGGAGGAGTTTGCTCGCAGTTTGCAATGAGCACCAAACACCGATCAGACGGACGGGCGAGCCTGTCTCAAGTTCCTGGTTGTCGTCCGCCGCCGCCTCCGCCGCCGCCGCCACCACTACGACGGTAACCGCTGCCTTCTCATAGCGCACCGCATCGTATTATAGATGATGATGAATGGTCTGATGATTACAAATATGAGGAGATGACCGAGCGTCTGTTACTCACAGACGCCCCCCTCCCGATGCCGGCACTCGCAACTCGACCACGTCCCCTTTCAGCTGTTGTTGCTTCTGCTAAAAACCTTCATTTTGATTCGTCGCCACCGCCGCCGCCGTCGCTACCACCACCACTTTTCCTGTTGCTGTTGTTTTCCATGCTGCCCATTCTAGTGAATTGAATGACTCGTGATTTGCACGAGGGCTTGCGACTCAATCTCGGCGCTGGCTGGCCCGAAGGAGGAAATATAGCAGACGGAACAGAAGCTGCAGCTCGACGTCGGCTCGGAGCATTTCAGCTCCGAGAGTGTGTCACGGCGAGCAGCAGCGACAGCGACAACAGCAGTGTCATCGTTCAACGCTGATCAAACAAACCATCATCCACGTAGGCCGGCAGAGCGTCGTTCACAGAAGATATCTATTGGCCAGCTATTGTACACCGTCAACAACAAACAACTCGATGTTCGTTTCTACTGTTTGTCTCGCTGAGAACGCGTCGCAAGGCGTCTTCCGGCTGCGAGCCCGATCCGCGCAGCTCAGCCACGAGCTCCGCCAACGTGCCTCCTTCTCTTCAACTCTGCAACCTTTGTTGATGAAGTGCATACTGAGACGAATACACACACACACAAACACAGATACAAATGAGAGAGAGTTAAACACAAAAAACATCGCGGATGATGGGCAGCATGTGACCATGTGATCGAATCGGATCACGCTGATACGGTCACTGTTAGCTGTTGGGCGTTGGTGTTCGATCTGCTGCTGCTGGCCGCTTGCGTGTGTGTTGATCTGGAAAACGTATTCGATGGGCGGGCCAAGTAATTGTGTGTTATCAACGTCATCATCGGGGGCTCGAAGTTCGAAATTTGATTAATAATAATAATAGGAATCACAATGGACGGTGTTACTGCATCCGTTGCGCTTACTTTCTCTCGTTTGTCATTTTTTCTCTCTTTTTTTCACTAGCCCAAACTAGATTAATAATAATAATAGTAATAATAACAGCATTTTTTGTATAACGTCGGGTGTGCACGCACATACCTGCGTACATCTGTACATTGGCTGCGGCCTCGGCAGCCATTGGCTACATTGGCTGCCGCCGTCACCGCCGTCACCGTTTCAGATGTTCCACTTTTCAACGCTTTCCGGAAGAAGAGATTTTGCACGTGTGCACGCAGAGACTAGCAGACAGATAGCCAGACTAGATAAATAGATAGAATATAGTTGACAATCTGACAGATGGCTGAAAGGAGATCATGGCATCGTTGCCGCGGGCCTCCGCCCCGGGAGCGACCAGTGGCCGGTGTCATCTTCTGGCGAATGCTTCGTCGTGCAAATGGGCACGCGCCGAATGTACGCTGGCCGTAGCCACATGAACGTGGACAGCGCGCTTCTGAGAAGTATAATAGACACGATGATGTTGTCTCGTATATAGGCGACGTTAGTGTAGGTTATATTTATGGGCGGTTTACAACGGGCGGCCAGAGGGACAAGCTGGGAATCGGGAGGGTCTCTGGAAGAAATGAGGACATTCAATTGATATGGGAACAGTCGAACAGTATATGTAGGGCAGACATCTCGCAAATGTGTATAGGTAGTCTATACGTTCATTCGTTCCAGACCATGCCCTGGTAATGGTAGTGAATGTGCATCTATATACACACACACATATATATATATATATATACGAGTTTGATTCATGTCTGCGCGATCATGACTCGAGTCATCCTGGAAGGCAAACAGATGACAGGGAAATGCCGCTTTAAACCTCTGGTTGCTGTTGAGAAGTTTCTTCGGCTTTTGATGGTTGACTTAGTTCCGTTTTTGATGTGGCCCTATTTCATCACGGGCATGTCTACGACAACGTTTACGTTGGCTGATCGCTGACACGAACTACTATTAAATACGTCCCGCTCTCCAGCGACGCGTTCAGAATTATTCTATATATATATATATTTATATATGACGTTTGTTATGCCATGCTATTTAAGAACGACGTGACTTTATCGGAACTCGTTAAGTGACTTAATTGTCTTTCGACGACCTTGCGGCAAATATTTGTTTGTTAAGTATATATATATGTATATATTTAAAAAAAATTTTTTTTTTTTTTCCAGCTGACCCTCAGCTGTTCCCCTTTATTTCACACATTTTGAATAGTATATAGTCAGCATAAATACGATGAAGAATAAAAGTTCGAGTCCATTGAGTCAGGGCCGTCATGTTCATCTGGTGGGCACACACGGAGCTCGGATATCATCTTTCAGACGCTTGAAATTCACGATGCGTTTCACCTTGTGTCACATGACGGTATCACCAACAACAGCAACAACACACTCCTGCGGGCCAATCCATATCAATATGTAGGCATAGTCGGCACAACCGAAGGTACTATGGTGGCCTGCCTCTCCTCGCGCGGATCGCCCCTTCCCTAGAGGGCAAATACACGTGCGCCGCCGTTCCAACGAATGTCAACTCGTTTCTGACGATTGTAAATCTCCCCTCAGTGCGCAAACACTACAATGGAGAGCTAGCCATGGCAGCCATATGAAGAGAAAGGAATAGAATAAATAATAATAAAATACTAATAAGTGGAATCGATGTAGAGTAGACGACGCGACGCTGTAACGAGTACTGAAGTCAAAGATGATGAGGACGTTGATGATGGTGTTGCGTCCGCTGTTGCTGGAGACCTGACTCAACTTGGCAGCAGTCAATGGAACACGAGCGACACTCCCAAAAGTTTACAGCAACAACGCTAATTGTAATAATAGTACTAATAATAATAATAATAATAACAACACGATGTTAGCAGCGATGATGGAACTAACGTCAGAAGTATGTGGATTGTTGTGGCTGTCGTCCCATGATTATTCCGTAATGACAACAATAATAGGAGAAGATGCAGCCGCAGCAGCAGCAGCAACAACAACAATAATAATAATTCCACCGATTTCCTCGCCTCTAATCGTGCTCCATAATGAGACTTTATAGGAGGGGGAGGGCGCTCAGCATTTCGCTGTACATGACAACAATACGGCGGCCGAAGAGCTATCGCAAGCGACCATCGGCAACAATCAAAACACACATAAACGCAAGCAAGCAACAAGCGCAGTGAGCGAATTGCGAGACGCTACCCTACACCAATATAGATAAGGATATATCGGCATTGCCGGCGATGATGATCATGATGATTACTATGGCGTCCGGCGGACGATGCGGCGGCCGATAGATGCACGTCCATCTTTCGCGATCATCGCAGATATGGGCTTGAGCTGACAATTGTGAGACGGCGTACACGAAACGGAGAGAAATTGCTTAGAGCTGACCATTAGACACTGCCTAGTCAACGTCAGTATATTTGGCGGCGGACTCGTTGTTGTGATGGTAGAATAATGGCCGAATGAAAATGTCCAGAGAAATAAAGGAGGAAGTAGTTATCGGAGAAGAAAGTCGATTTGTAACAATTACCCAGGCGCCATGGCCGCCCGTCGCCTTCCGGGGATATCTGCGCCACGTCATATAGACGCCCCTCTCGTCTGGGAACATCTTGTCTCCTGGATCGCCACCCCCGCCCCGCACAATGATGTGTAACAAAACGAGACGCAGAACCACGATCAATTCGCTGATCGTGACACGCGAAGGGTGGTGCTGCTGTTGTGGCCGTTCCGGCGGCGGTCGTGGCTCCGTTGGACGAGGTGTATGGGCTACAGGTAGATCGTTCAAGGATGTCATGCATAGCGCACCGTGCACACATTGAACGTAAGAGCGTTAGCAGGTGAAAGCCGAAGGCAATTGTGTCGCGTACTCAACAGCTGTCACCGTCACTTTTGTCATTCGTTACGGAGGGCTGCTGCTGATTCTGCATGTGTTTTTGTCATTGACGGACCCTCAGGTGATTTTCCATGGCAGGCCTTGGTAACGCTGTGTAGCGGCGTCGCTTGAAAGACATATCATGTTAGTCGCACTGGCGCCTTATCTTAGCAGGACAGCTCCAACAGACTTTTATGAGCGCAGGGCAATGTTACCCGAATGCCAGACAAAAGACGATTTCTGGGGAATCTCGAATTGATGATCGCAGTTAGTGGTGGTGATGTTGCTGCTGCCGCTGCTGCTGTTCGGGGTCTACCTGAAAATCGCCGTCTAATTAATGGCCAAGTCGGCACAGTCCACCGAGCAGGCTTCTCTGTGAACGCAAGAGATTCGTGGTAATTCAGGATGGAGAACACAGGACACTCTCGTCTCGCTCAAGATAACCTTCGATACGACTTAAAGGCGACGTAGTGCTAAAACCATACATGCTAATAGGATTTCGATGAAGCTCCTGCTTCAGCACCACAGCAACTGCATAAAGCTCATGGTAATTGTACAAAAGTGAGTTCTCTCTCTCTCTCTCGAGACAATCTATGTGTACTTCACTCGAGACCCACGATCTCCCCTCTCAAGGGCTCCCTTCGAAATCCACCACCTCCCTCTAGCTATATTTGATACAGTTCACCTGTGCTTTCCCCAACTGCCTGCCATGTAGTCCTGCTTAGCTAGATATAGACAATGTATACATGTGTATATATGTACGCATCTATATGAGACAACGTGGGTAGCCTTTTCTGTAGCCGTCCTGGCGCAATCGCATCGCGGCGCGGTTCAATCGACGAAACAGAGAAGAGGGCTATTCCCGTGGCACTCGGTCGCTGTGCAACCGAGTGCCACCGGGCATCGTCAGCATCGCTCGCTTGACCGCAATGAAGCTCTTGAGGAGGAGCGGCGGTGGCAACCAGCTCCCTTTTGACCTCCCCGTTGACTTTCTTTTCCGGCGTTGATTTGCACCGTCGTCGATCTCCGCTAAAACAAAGACACGCGGTGGACGGAGCGAAGTGATCCACTCTTTGAGATCTCAGCGTCTGAACAACATGGTCAGTTGTGTCGGCGGCGGCGGAGGCGGCGGCTGGTCAGACAGCCAGTCAATCAGGCTGTATGTCTGAGTGTCGCTTGCGGGACACCCTGCAACTACTACTGCTACTATTACTGACGCTAAAAGCCAGTCGTTGCTATCCATTTGGCTGGCGATTCTGGGCGTGGTCGGATCGAATCTAATCGGTGGCGCCATCTTATACGATCCGAACGGTTGTCGTGGCTGTTCTGATGAGGCGGCGGCGGCGGCGGCGGCCGCGGCCGCGGCAGCAGCGGCTGCGTGCGTTGTTTTTAGCTAGTTGTGTTTAGTACGTTTGTGTGCACGTCTGTGCTCGCATTGGCTCCCGGGCTTCGTTGCATTGTCTGATTCTGTGCCATGTGTAGGATCTGATGTCCATTGCTGTCGTTCGGTGACGTTGCAGCACCAGCAACTGCACCAGCATTTCGCGCAAACGACCTACCAAGCTAGCAACCAGCAAGCAAGCAAGCAACCAGCTGAAGTGACAGGCAGACACGCTCGCCACGCAAATATATGTACATAATAGTGGATATCTCCCACTCGATTTCGGGGCTCCTGGTGCCGTTGATTCGTGCTGCTGCTGTCAGAGAGCGGCTTGGTCTGTTCCTTCGTGGCGCTGGTGATGGCGATGATCGCAGCGTTGGTGATACACGCCATCAACAACAGGCAACAAATCATAATCCAGCGAGTAGCCAACAATAATTTGTCGACAGACGCTTGCATCAACATCCCACCTCCCTCTCGACCTAGGAAATAAAAAGGTTATGTCCGTTTGTTTTGATTATTGATTCCGTTTGAGAAAGAACGCTGATCCTCCCAGTGATCACTATTTTGTTCGGTAGATGCAGTAGGAATAATAAAACGATTTCGACACATTTCTTACAACCAAATGAATCGGGCCTCGATTATATAACAGAAATCATCACTGGAACTAAATATTACATAAATCACTGAAAATTCAATCATCTCACATTGAAATGCTTCGCAGCTCATCCCCAGCGAGGTGTTCAGCAGGTCCAACAATGATGATATGTGTTACAACAACGAAAAACATTTATAATTGACTAGTAAATAGACAATCGCTCGTACAAACAGAAACGATTGCTTAGTCATTCAAGCGAACAGGGACATTCGATGTACTGAAATGCCGATACTCATGAGCGTTGTGTTATCCTCGATAGATTCTATCGCCGGCTCCTATCAGAGAAATTCGTGTGACTTAAGTTGTACACTCCCTCCACCTATTCATCTTGCTCTGTGCCAAACCGATGGACTTGACGAAGTTGCAAAGCGATTTATTGCTGGTCTTATTGTTGTTGTTGTTGTTTCTTCTGCTTCTGTGGCTGTGGCTGTTGTTGTTGTTATTTTATGATTCGTCGACCCCATGTATGAAGGACCTTTACGGACGTACAACAGATACAAGTATCTCGTACATAATGATCGAACAGAGAAGGACACGGAAGACGAGATCAACGAGGTGGACGATTGGCCAACGGCGAGATGCTGTCGCTTCTGTCTTCGAAAGCAAGCGTGCCGCAAGGTCGAACGCTTGCTTTCAATGTATCCAGCTGCGAATGGAGTGGACCGCCGCCCGTCAGCCAATGCTACAACCACAGCTACGACGACTACTGCTACTCGATTGTCGTTGACTTTGCAGCTGCTGCTGCTGCTGTTGTTGTCGTCAATGCGGCCGCCGCCACCGCCGCCACCGCCGCCACCGCCGCCGCCACCGCCGTGCACACATTTGTCGTCATCTATCCGTGCACTTCTATCGTTGTCAATACCACGATAGATGGATGGATGCGTGCGGGGGTAATGTGCAGCAGGGTCCTCACATCACTGCAACGCTATGAGGAGGGGAGGCATCTGCGAGAACAACGAGCCAGTCGCTCGCCAATCGCCGCCACCGCCGTCACCGCCGTCGTCACCATGTAGCGAGTTTCCCGGCGTTAGCGTCCCGGCCATCCATCAACGCGGAGCGTCCTGTGCGTGTTCTACTCTAGATGGCGAAGAATAGTGCTCTATTCCAAAGCATTATGCCATTTTCGGGACGAGCAGGGCGGACCGCGAGTTGAGGGGGCTTCTGCAGTTTGTTCTTGATGTTGCCGCTGCGGCCGCCGTTCGGGCGGACGAATAAAGTCGACGAAATCAGCCCGAATCAGCTCGTCGAACGAGACCTCGTATCCACGGTTTCTTGCTATGTCCAAACGGTCTGTCTGCCAATCGGCCGGCCCCACCGATGTTGTCAATCGGTGTCGAAGAGAGAAGCTGCTGCTGCAGCCCGTAGTTCGTGTTTAGTTCGTGGGGGCAGCGAACGTACCGGGCTCAAGAACAATCACATCACCACAGCCCTCGGGTGATGATGATACACGATAGCTCTTTGGGGATGATACCCAACGTGGCGTGGTAAGTAACGTGAACATCAACCAATGAGCGCGGGATTGCACGGATAGCCGGAACGCTGCCGCAACCCAATAGTATTCGGTCATGTATTATTATAGTCAGTGCGGCAAAATCGCTAGAGAGAAAGATAGAAATAGAAATAGAATCAGAGAGAGAGAGAGAGAGAGAGAGAGAGAGAGAGAGGAGAAATCAGCGATAGAGCCAAAGGTCAGGACACCGACAGCCTGCCATCCTGCGTCCCAGCCAATGGATGACCATCTAGGTTAGTAGACAGTATTCATAGTCGGGGGCTCTCGTGTCGTCCACGAACATACTGCTGGTATCTATCTATGTGTGCGTGTGTGTTTGTGAAGGCGGCCACATAAGGGTCACAGCAGAACGCAGTAATACGACACAGTGACGATGTACGGGTGCCGAGGACCACCAGCGGGCGGGCGGGCGGTCCGTGGGGTATTATTATATGTTAAGTTGCCGCTGATTTTCGGCTCGCTCTCTCTCTCTCTCTCTCGCTCTCCAGATCTATAAGCGTGGTTTGTGTATGTTTGTGAACATAGTATTCAGTTGCTGGCTCGCTTCTGTATTTCATCGTCTGCTGACGTGGGCCAGGCTGGCTACCAGTTTGTGTCCGCTGTGATCACAAACTCTTGGTTGCCCGAGGGTTGTGGCGCTGGTGGAAGAGGCAGCGACACCGAACGCCGCTTGTAACAATCGTATCTGCGTTATGCCTATTGTTCTTATTATCTATGTCCTTGCTTATTGTTATGAGCATGATTATTATTTCGGCTGCTGTTACTATTCGTTAGGCTCATCGTGAGATCGCCACCTGGGAATGAGATCGACGGAGACGTTCGGAGATAGCTCTCTGAGTGAGTTAAGAAAATCGTCATTACACGGAGTGTATCGACGCAACGCCGTACGTGTAGTATTCACAAATACAGGCGCTAATAATCCCAGGGCCTATCGCCAGCCAGCCAGCCAGCCTCGACAAAAGTGTAACCTATCAGCAACCGTTTGGATCTGGGCAAACAACATGACATCAGCTATTAATCTTCGCCGAGTTGATTGCGTTCGACCCACATCATTTCGTAGCAGTTTTGAATGGACGGGTTAACAACTAAGACGAGAACAGAGGGCCAGATCGTGCATGACTGATATTCGTCAAATGAATAGCACTATATACGTGCTCGACATCGATGGTGACATGTATTCGATTCAAGGCTGATATGACTCACGGCTTTTTACCCTTTGAAGATCTGTCGATTGCGCTAAAGTGATATTGTCTTCGTTACTCACGTGGGGTACAGCGTACAGCTTCGATGGCGAAGGCT
This sequence comes from Stratiolaelaps scimitus, assembly GCA_019614645.1. Classification (NCBI taxonomy): domain Eukaryota; kingdom Metazoa; phylum Arthropoda; class Arachnida; order Mesostigmata; family Laelapidae; genus Stratiolaelaps; species Stratiolaelaps scimitus. The sequence goes on along the minus strand of JABWDB010000014.1, from coordinate 4,151,463 downwards.
ATGCGGAAAGTTGGATAGCACTCACTGTACTCAAAGTTGCATGAGCGAGCGAATTGTCAATCGGAGAAGTAACCTGTCAGAAGCGCGATTCACGCGCGAACCTCGCCGGCTGCGCAAGCTTGATAATTAGCTGGGCCGAGCCAGTCAGCCAGCTAGCCAGCCAGCCAGCCACTAGAGAACGAGAGAGAGAGAGAGAGAGAGAGAGAGAGAGAGGGGGAATATCGGTGGGCTAGACGCATGGTAGTACTTTTCGTTATTGTTCAACACCAGCTGTTACTCCGAAAGATCTTAATAGTGCTAATAGTTCATTGTTCGACCCCCGCCTCGACGCGCTGGTCAGGGGCGTACTGGCGGCTGTTTCTGTCTTAGGCTCCTCTTGATGAAGGCTAGGTGTCCCGCGACAGGCATCGCCGGCTCTGGAAGTACGAACCGACCCCGTGAGTCAGATTGGGGGCTCCGCGGTGTCGGAGCACTGGGCCACCGCGGATGCCGCAAGCGCGATGAGTTCGGCGACTGTTGATCGCTTTCACTGACCGACATGACACAGTACCACGATGATTATCTGCGCATAAACAGCACTCGCGTTGCTCACGACCGACATGGACACAGCGGCGGCCATGACAATGCTACGCACAGACAGATGGGCAGACACATATATATATATATATGTGTGTGTGTGCAGGCAGAGCATACACTTCGGAGTGCCGTTCGAAAGTGTTGCCTAACCCGGCTTCTGACCTAGGCGATGATGGTGACGGCGATGACAGCGACTGCGGCGCGTTTAATGCCACGTCTAATCACCGCACGGAAACCGTTGTTGCTGTTCGACCATCAGCAGCGGCCGCCGTAGTGACTACCGAGTCAGGCGTACAAACCGGCAACTGCGACGACGAGCAGCAACGTCTGTCTAGCCGGATGTGCAACAGACGCACATCGACACGCATTTACACATCTTCCATACATCGGGATGATACAATAGGCCTGCTAGATCGTGCCCTCCATCTGACAGTGGGTCCATGTTAGTCTCGCCCAGAGTCGTTCGCATGGACACCCCAAATGTCGAATGGCGGCGGTGGCGGCGGTGGCGGCGGCAGTAGCCACTTACTTTCAGAAGCAGCGAAGTAAGTCATCGGCTGATATGCCGCCGTCAACAGCTATCCGTGGGGGTGTAATACCAGAGGAGCCGGCTTCGGTTCCGTCCCTTGCGTTCTATTGAAGTCTAATCGGTGCAGCCGCTGTTGTCACATTGACAATAGGAGCAAGCGGCCACACTGCAACGGCTGTGGCGTCCGGGGCACCGGCGTTGCAGGTCACCGACATTCGAAGCAGTGGTAGGCAGTCGGGCAGGGAGGCACGCAATTGTGTTCTGGAGTTCGACTATCGGACAGTAGCCTGTCTCGGATAGCTTCGGATCGGATCGGACCGATCGGGACCTGCCGGAATATGTCTGGCAGGAGATAGAAAATAGCAAGCGATAGTGTGTGTGTGTGTGTCTCTGCTGCGTCGTGTGGCGCGTCTGTCCGCGGTGCGGTGTCACATATTGGTAAAGCAACACCGGCACGAGCAGCGGCAGCGGCCGAGCCGAACGTTAGCTCGCTCGCTGACTGGTTCCGGAACCGGTAGGTGAACTGATCCGACGGACGCTACTGGGGCTGTTGTCACTACAGCTGAAAACATCAGCAACCGCATGGCACCGCCCGAAGCAGCGCGCCACCCGCGAACATGTCGCTTCAACTTCACCACACGGATAGATTGGGAACAACACGGACACGCTGCGATGCTCTGGAAGGGTCGAAATGTTGACCCCAGTTGGTCGACGACGAACGTAGCGTTTGCCGGCTGCTCCCGGTTGGCTCGGGGGGCAGTGCTCATTTCCGCCGATAGCTGTGACGATTATCAATCCCGTGACGGTGTAATCGCCGTCGTTTATCGAACTTCGCTATCCGAACTTCGGCGCCGCTTCCGTAGTCAGAGAGGCTCGTATGTGTTTGTGTGTGTGTGTGTGTGTGTGTGTGTTTGTGTGTGTGTGTAGAGAAGGACGGGGAGGGTCGCAGCAAGTGACAGAGAACCGATGGAGGTACTATACATTGAAAACACTGCTCGATAATAATGCTGTATTATATAATGTCTGGCCATAAGTTGGGGATGATGGCGTCGGAAAAAACTTCGGCTTTGTGCAATTTCGACGAGGTGCAGATTGTTTTTTTATCTGGAGAGATCGGGAACGTGTATGTTCAATCTAAGGAGGAAGGTTGTTTTGTTTATTTCGATTGGTTGTTCGAGAGTAACTGGAAAGGGGTAACGGTAAAGGTTTATATTGGTTTATTAAAGGAGCTACAATTTTGCAATGCTTAAGCTCTCTTATAGGTCATCATGCAGCGGGACTTAGCCACCCTCTTTTTTCTTGAAAGGAGGAAATTTTCTTCAAAAGCAATCAGAGACATTCCAATCTCCATGAACCGATTCAGAGGCCGATCCAGTGCAGGGATCGGTTGACGCGGATGACAAAACGCCTCTGCTTGCTGAAACAACCATCCTCTGCTGAGAGTCTATCTCTTCGCGGCTAGAGTCGGCTATACTATTGGCATTACTTCGATCTGTAGGGAAGGTGTGTACTGCTCCGGCTAGTGTTCAATAGCTGGGCACCTTAGTCTCCTATGACTAGGGCTGTGGATTCCGTGTTAGCCACCTTAATTGTTTTTCGGGCTGACCCTCAGCTGTTCCTCTATCTGACAGGCTTCAGCTCGTAACCTTGGTGAAATTGTAGTGTACATATATGCTGAAATGTAGATATATAACGAGCAAATCCATAATAATAATAATAAATATGCGAATAACAAACTTACAGGTTCAAACTTGCGTCAGTCGCTGTCAGAGTCCTGCGGGATTTGAACCAGGAACCCTTTGGTTGATTCTACGTTACCTCACCGAAAATTAACATCGCTCAGTGAGAAAATTGCGTTTTCGAAATCCGTCACAAAACGAGCGTACATACATATGTATTCAATGGTGATCACCAAATGTATTATTCTTGTTCATTGTACATGACATAATAAACTGTATCCTTTGACATTTCTGACATGTATCAATTCACGAGCGCAATTAAAACATCACAATCGGACTTTTTTTGCCCGATAGCCGTTATAGTGCATACTAAACATTGCAGGCGCACCTCAACGACTAGTGACCTTGTTAACGACTGAGACATATGCTATATATATATTTGTTATATATGTGTTATTTATGCTCAAATATTGTGATCATATCACATATGCACAACTAATTTGACGCAACAGTGGCAACCGCAGAAACGCCAGCCTTAAATCGTTCGCCGTCAATCGCTGCTGCTATTAGTTCAATCCGAGCCTCCCTCCCTATAGCTCTGCCACAGTGATATCCACAGTGATATGAAGACTCGAGTAGAAGCCACCAAATATGGTAGAATATCTCAATGTATTTACGATGTTCTGCGGGTCAATATTTCCCACGTTGCTATTGTTGTTATTATTGTTTCCGCGGTTGTTTAGTGAGCACCCCAGGCGGCGTGTGCTAACTACCGCGGGTCAGCGCACCTCATTCCGTTTCATGAAGAATCGGCCATTTTATGGTAGAATACATTTGACGACGACGACAATGACGACGACGAAAACGAAAAAAAGCTGTTTTTTCCGCCGGCGCTGCTTCGGCGCTATCATCCAGTGCCACAAAATGGCAGAAGCAGCGGCGGCGGCAGCGGCAGCGGCGACTGCTAAGGCACCCACCACACGAACGACTTCTGCTGCTTCGAAAACAACAACAACCACAACAGGCGGCGGCGGTGACGAACTAACAAAACACACACAAGATGCGACGCTCGAAAGCAAAATCTAACGACAAAGATACACACGCACAGAGACACACGGACACGCGAACTCACGCAGAGGGCTAAGAAACCGCGGGGGAGGGAAAGTGCAGGTTTCTTCCTCGAGGGACGCGCGGCTCATTTCCGAGCATTCACCCAAGCGCGCCCTACCTGTAAAGCTGTCACGTTTACTCGGTGGCCGATCGTTGTCGAGAAGTTATCGAGACTTCGCGGCAGAGGCGACAGCGGCCGAATGGGGGGGGGGGCGGTGAGTAAGTAGGGAAAGCAATGAAGAATCCAGTCTGAGCAAGATTACTATATCGAGAATTTGTCGTCCGGACGACGTCGATCCCGTCGGACGCTAGCGGGGTCAGTCAAAAGCCCTACCGTGGCAGGTTGTTGCCGAAATGAGCTAAGTCGGAGAAGATCATACTTGGGGAAAATGCCCAAACAGGGAGACCGGACACAAGACCAGCAACGCAGGCAGCGGCAGAGAGAGAGAGAGATGAAGATGCGACACGACAACAGCGAGGGGAAAGCAGGAAGAAATAGCGAAAGTCAACAAAAAGATGCTTGGCGATCTACCTATATATATATATATATATATATATACTATACACATTACGTGACGCCATACGGGGAACAATCGAAGCCGCAATTATACTGTGGCGCTCTGTGGCCCGTGGAGTCGCTCCTCGGCCGGCTCGTTTCGGTGGGTCGTTGTTTGCTTGGTCGGCCACCAGAAGTGGACACGAGCGCGCTCACACAAGAACGTCCCCTGACAAAATATAGCCAGGTGTTCGTTGCTAGGCGATTTCGTTGCCCCCAAACATATTGCCAGTGACAAATTGCTAGCGACGTCGAGCGATCGACAGACGCATGCTACGGAACGGCCACAACGGAGCAGTGATGGGGACACCGGAGATGGCTGTCCTGCGCCGGCATCGCAGGTGTTCTTGCTTGTCGTGCAATACAAACGCAATCACGTGAAGACGAAGAGTTCGATGTCGTCTAGTCGAGAGTGTCCGTGATCGTTGTATGGCTGACGACGGTGGCGGACGACGATAATGGCGTTGGTTCGTTGGTAAGAACAGACCTTATTCCTGCTCATGTTGTAGGTCAATGATACACCATATGCACGAGCGCCACCAGCCCGACATATATACATATATATATATAAATATATATATATATATATATTGTATATATTCCTTTATGGTCGCCATTCAGAACGGAGTGACGGGGACCGTTGGCTGCTTCTGTCTGTGGTGATGCTGGTCGTGGAATGATCGGGTATATGAATCACGACCAGACGGTGGATCGTATATCTGAATTTGTGCATAGAACTCGAACAGATGCAGATTGCATATCACACAGTCGGACACACGCAGATGTCGACAACGAACACGAAATCTGATTGGACAACATTAGAGGAAAAAAAAACAGCGATCGTATTGGTGGCCGACTTTGCCCTGGAAATCGATCAGACGTGACTTGAGTCACTTTGGTGCCGTAGATCGTTGATCGGTCTTTCCTTGACAAAAAGCATACGATGACGATGCATGCTTTTGTCTATCTATGTCATTGCGTACTCTTAGCGACGTCGACAACGGCAGAAGCCCAAGAGATTAGGTTGAACATTGTTTGCTTCTCTATGCCTCTTCCTATTGGTGTCTGCGTGTCCTGCGACTCGGCTGGGAATTTTAGATAAACCATAAGCACCCCCCCCCTCCTCCTCCTCCTGTTCGCATAGAGATTTATTCCATCAGCAACAATGACAACAGCAACAATGCCGTTCCGTCGCAACGATCGTCATCACCATCAACAGCAGCAGCAACATCAACAACAACAACAGCTACACGCCATCACAGTGCAATGTTGCTATTGCCGTGTTCGTCTTGTTCAACTGATGAACGTAAATACTTTCACTTTAGCCGTAAACTTGCCAGCCACTCCACCACTAACAGCAGCAGCAGCAGCAGCAGCACCGATGCTGTCTTTGCCACGGTGCTGCTGCTGCTGGTACTCAGAAGTCTTTCGCTTGTTCGGTCCTCTTCCTCCGGAACTGGGTCAGCCATCATCGACAACAGACCGGCACAGACTTTGCTGCCGCCGTTGCATTGCCATTGCGGCCTCTTCGACAAGGCATCGGCCAGCAGCATGGCCAGCGTCGCTGAGAGAATTTGCATCCCCGCTCCCGACGCTCCGTTCTTCGCCAGCCGCTTCTCTTTGCAATAGCCGTAGTAGTTGTTGCTGCTGCTGCTGTCGTTGCCGCAGCGCAAGTGATAGAGCAAGTAACCGCTGCCGCCGCCGCCGATGTGGCGACCCGATCCAACGGGAATCAGCTGGAGTAAAAGACCAAAGTGACGACCGTCGATCGCCGGGATACACTGCTGGCTGCTGATCCATATAAGCTGTAGCTGTGGCAGCTGAAGCAGCAGCAGCCGCTACGGCCGCTTCCGCCGCCGCCGCCGCCGCTGCCGCCGTCGGCGTAGTCCATCGCTTTCGCCGGAAGAGTACCGCTTCCTGCAACGATTCCTTCAGCTGATCGACATCGACAGAACGTCAGATGACCGTCAGATCTTCAGATATTCGCTCAGATGTTCGGTCGCAGACGCGTTGCGTCTTCGACGAACGTGTGTGTGTGTGTGTGTTTGTGGGAACTGTGACCCCCTCCCCGCTCGCAGTCCAAGCTGTGGCGCAGTTGTAGTGTCCACGTTGCTGTTGCTGCTGTCGTTGTCGTTGTTGTCGTCGTCGTCATTGTTGCCGAAGCTCCCGAATGAGTCATACGACTGACTCGGACGAAGAGAGCTGCTCAGGGCTTCAGAGCGCTCGATGGTAGCACTCTTCTGAGCGTGTGTTCAGCCGCGTTCCCTGGCCGCCAATCAAGCGACCCGGTGGTACGCTCGCGACGCTTTGCATCTGCTCGTCCAGCGGCGGCGATGGCGGCACCGGCGGCGGCGGCGGCGGCGGCGGATCACCGCGCGGCGCCGTCTGTTGTCCTCGTCATCCGCGTCATCTTCGTTCATATTTTTTATTCTGCTTCTGCGGTTGCGAATTGCCACTCGAATCAAAGCCAACCCGAAACAATCTACCTAGCCAGCCACCGTATGGGACTGAAGTCCGCCACTGCGAAGACTATCTACGCCCCCCGGTTGCCCTCGTCGAACGACGTCAGCAATCGTGGCTGAACTGACGTCGCAATCCATTGCTGCCCTGTCCATTGGCCGCGGTGCTCAGCGCTTGTGGTGGTGTGCAGCAGTTCAGAAACTTCATTCCACCGCCATGATCGTCTTGTAGCGCGATGGCAGCGTCGGCTGCGGGCCGCCGCCGCCGCCCCGGCTTGCCACCAAACAACGACAGCCACCGGCGGGCGTTCACTGGCCGTAGTGGCCGACTGGGACCACTCACTGCTACGATTCGTGTAGCCATCCATCTATATACATCGACTAGGCAGGGAGAACAAAGAAGAGAGCGAGAGAGAGAGAGAGAGAGAGTCATCGGTTGTCGCCGACCCGCCTACTTCGAACCCACCACAGCTGCAGATGTTGCTTGTATACGTTATATTGTACTGTTACATTGGTTGTATTATATTATATTATAGTTGGTGATCAGCTGATCTGGCCGACATGGGGGCTGCCAATCTGACTGGCTTCTTCGCCACCGTTCGCTCGACTCCGTTCGTTTAGGCTCACTGACTATCAGTGGACGATAACGGAACGATGACGGGGACCAGCCCACCGCTATCATCACTACAGCAGCGATTTACAGCTTCGCTTGCGAGATGAAAGTACATTTTTTTCCATAGCTGACCCTCAGATACTACCCTCTTACTATAACTACCTCGGCTACTACAACTACTACTACAGCAATTACTGCTTATGCTGATCCTGTTTACCCTATCAGCACTACATGTCCCATTAACTGGCACTGTGTTCCGGCCAGCTCCGCTACAACGCATAGGGATATCGCAATATTATCGGCTCATCGTAAACAACAACAATAACAATAACGGTGCCATAGACTCACATGACCAGTGGTAACAGCAACTCTTTGCTGTCAAATGCGTTTGAGCCCATTGTTGTCGTTAGTAGAACAAGATGCGGGTCACTTAGCTGACGCTTGTGGATGGTCTAAAATTTCCGTTCGCCCTTACTTTGGCCAACAGCAACAACAACAACAGCAACAACAACAACAACAACGACGACAGCAACAACAATAACAGCTGCAACCGACCAGCAGAGCAACAGTAGCAACGCGAACAGGAGCTGATACGTTCGAGCATGGGAGGCATCGGAAGCAGCAGTAGCGGCAGCACAAGGTGCCGGATCCCTCGAAAAAAAAAACCAACCATCAACAACGGGCTACGGCTCAAGAGGACAGCAATGACTGAGCATTGCTTGAACAGCAACAATACCTGCAATAATAACAACAGCAGCAACAGCATGATATACGCTATAGTAATCGGTGCACACACACACACGCGAGAGGGACGAACAGATGAATTGCGGGTTGAGGAGCTAGCGTCTGCCAACGAATGACTGAGTCAGTCAGTCAGTCAGTGGGGCAGATCGTGATTGTAAAATCAGCTAAGAACAACAGCAACAAGAAGAAAAGTCACCGCTACCACTAGCGCAGCGGCAACAACAGCAACAGCCACAGCCACTCGCGCTTCAGATGATTGCCCTCCTCGACAATCAGCAGCAGCAGCTTTTTTTTCCAGCGATGGCCGTGTCGGCAATCGCGACAGCCAACGGAACAAACCAGCGGTCGGGGGTGATGTTGGTTTAGCCACGACCATCACAACGTCAAGATGCTGCTGCTGCTGCAGCAGCGATCAGTCGACATTGGTTGGCAACGCTCTTTGAGTACTTTTAGCGTCGGCCACATCGGCCGCGTCGGACGAAGCGACGCGAAGACGAACAAGATGGCCAACCAGACGGCAACTAGGCAAAACCGATGGAACGGGCGACTTGTAGACTGTTGTCGCTGATGCTGCTGCTGTTGTTGTATGACTTATGTATGTTTGTATGTACTTTGTACGTATCTCTGTTTGTGTGTATTCGAGCTAGAGAGCAATTGGCAGGAGCTGTCGCGTCATCTGACAGCAGCAGCAACAGCAAAATCCGCAGAAGTCGTTACAACACCAGCGGGGGCGAATCAGATGAGGGGCCCTGGGGTGGCTCTCATACGGAATCGCCACCGCCGGCACGTGATAGCCGCACTGGTCACACGGCGGCGTTTGGCATCAGCTTCAGCGGTGACGCCCACATGCGTAGCTCCATAATCCTGCAGACGAGAGATGAGGGCCCCTCAGGGGTTTTGTTGCTCGCGAGTTGGTGATCGCAACTGATCATAGTAGTGGGCTTAACCTGTGCCAAATATGAGCTGATCATCGTCAGTCGATGATACTGATGTGTTTTCCGGGTCAGCAGTAACAAAAAGCCCGCGGAGCCACGAACACCGTCATGACGATAACAAAAAAACGAATATGAACAATATATATATATATATATATATATATATATATATATATATATATATATATATATATATATATATATATATATATATATATGTATGTATATATATATATACGGTGATATCATCTGTCACCGCGCAAGCCCGACGCATCGACTGCGTCTCGCGTAACTCATTTCTATGGACATTTGTGTGTACCTTTCCGACGCTTGACTGGCATTTAACCGCAAAGTAATACACAGAAGCTGCGTCTGCTCGAAATCCAAGTTGATTCGACTTATCACGGCTGGAGGGAACGTCCTCCCTTGAGAATCATTGCCCACGAGTCTGTCTACCATAACCGTTCGTGTATCGTTCGCTCTGCCGGAATCTCTCCATCGGGTTGTACCTCTAGTAGCCTGTTGTAGTCGCCGATGTCCGATGGCTATAAAATACACCGTTGCCTTGTTCAAGGTCGCCGGGTACACGGTGCCTTCCTCTCGCCCGACCTAGGAGCGACGCTTGTTCCTTGCTCAGGCATAAGATACGGTTATAGTCTGACGTCACACAGCGCGTCACATCGATTGCCGGCCCAGTGGGCTTCGCCTTCGCGTGTGCGCGATACTCAGCATCCGCTAGCAACATTGTGTCACCTCGCGGTCAGTGCTACCGCGCCACTAGACCCTTGATGTTGCGACCCTGCCCCATAAATATTCGAACGAGAATAAATACTTCGCCCTCGTGCCTTCCAACTGATCGCGTCCACTCTCGTATTTACTGGTTGAATAGTTTCTTTGGGTTGTCCCGGGCCCCGGGCTCAGTGGTGAGCGGTAAAACTGTTTTGGAAGCGGTGCGCGCCCCTGTACGAGAAACGTGGCTCGGCTTTCGACGTTTGAGATCTCCTTTTTGTGGTCGTCGGTCATAGCCGGCTCAGTGGAAATTTACTGCTGAGACAGGGCTCACTGTTGGTTACCACGCGGTGGTACTGACCAATCGGTGGTACCTCAAAGCTTCACCGGCAGACCCTTCACGAGTTGAGCTCAAAGGCCGCTCCGCAAGATAACCGAAGCGGGCGAAGCAAGACAACGGAACACAGTCACATCCAATATTTACTTAAACGTTTTCAAAGGCCTCGAGACCGGCATCGGCTTGGCTTGAGCGCAGTTGATTGTGAAGTATTGGACAATAGTACAGCCGTGACATCGGCTAGCATCATAAATCCATTCAGACGTACGCAAGGCTTGACAATGTGTGGCGCTTTTTCGAGTGAGCTGAAAACCACAGTGTCATTGCTATCTGCCAGTAAGTGCCGCCGAAAAATAGTTATGATCATGTGAGCAAGTTTAATCGAGCTCAACCGATCTAATTAATAGCAGCGTGTGGGTCACAGATACACAATCACACACACACACACACGTTATGCCTGTCACGAACTAGAAGCGGATAAGCGAAATGTTACCTCGCGGTTAACGGTGGCTGAAGTGTGCATTAAATGGAGCCATAGTATGCCAACTCTCATCAACGGTTCGTTACGCTGACGCGGAGGACATTGGCCCCTCCTTCATCGATGTGTCTAGACGTTTCTGGGTTGATTTTATGCCTTCGAAATTGTTTCGAATTATTCGTGTATGTTTGCCATTCTTCAGAGTCAGCCCTCACTTGAGTAACAGTGATATGTTGTCCTTGGCTCCTCAGGAGATGATACTCGAGGAGAAGCCGTGTCCACCATGTTGTGCTGCGCGGGAAGAGAGAGACATAATCAGAATAGCAGTTCCGATCTGTTTCTCGTTTATTTCGTAACTTTAGTCTAGAGCCGCTCAGGCTGGCAATGGCATATAGATATTTATAACATCACGCACACTGAAATGGCAATTTGAGAAATTCGTCAGAAAAAATGTTCACTCCCCAAAGCCATCATAATCTTCTAAATATAGTTAGAAGAAGAAGAAAGGTTTTTGCACCGCTTGCTGCTACTTCCCGATGACCAAATCTGAAAATTTCCAAACATATATATATATATATATATATATATATATATATATATATATATTATAGGTGGCTGACTTTGGAAATGATCCTTGACGCTTGCCACCGAGTCCCTGAGAGATGTGGCGAAAGCTCCCGCCCCCGGCGGAAGAGTCCCTTAGACGGACACGACGACAACGGGCCGGGATTGTTAGTTGAAGAAAGCAACGCCGGCAAAGGTGAACCAACGAGATCGCTATCGCAGAGAGATCGAATCTCACGTCAGTTCACGACGGCCGTCACTTAGCGGGTTGTCGTGCGGCGATCACTGGGCGAAAAACTCGTTTTCAGCGCGACAGCCGGACCGGAATAGTGGCCGCACTTCGGGGAGTACCATTAACTCAAATGAAGGCAACAACGCGGGGAGAGATACAACCCCCCCACCGAACGCGTGACATATATTTGCAGCAGGAAACTCACGCAACAAAAAAAAAACAACTCGAAACTGCTAGCTAAATTTACCCACACGTTAGAATGGAGTATAGAATAGCGCCGCCTTCGCCGTCATGCGCGATACGTCTCGTAGAAACGAAATCGGATGAAGTTCATGAAATTTCTGAAGTTGCTGTGCAAGTGAGCACGCCGCACATTCAGCCGCGCTGAGGGTTGTGCCGGAACGACTCATCCGAGCGACGATCTATGCTCGTCGAACCTGCGAACAGCAAAAAACTTCAGCAAAATACGCCTGTGGAAATGGTTCAAATGATCGTATCTGTTATCGTCAACTGGATTGATATTATAGGTACACTCTGCAATCAATCAATGAAAATGGTGGCTCAAACATTTGCGCAGCGGCATTTCCTCGACATGTACGTAAAATATATTGGCATATGTGTTGAGTCGCAAACGACAACGCTAGTTCAGTGGCGGTATCCAGGTCTGAGAAAGGGACAAATATAATAGACGAATACGTACGCGGGGCCGAGTGTTTTACCAATTTGCCTAACCTAGGTGACATGAAGAAACTAACTCTGTCATTGATATTTTCTTTAATTCAACTCGATAGCTAAGCTTACCTTCGTCTATCTATGGGGGAAAAAGATAACTAAATCTGAATAGCGCGATATTCGACACAATTGAGAGACGTCCACTAAATCCAGCAGAAATTTATTTTCCTGAAATTCGTTGCTGGAAAACGCTCACGCGAATGATCGGTCATCGTATAGAATCACTGTAATTACGTTACGCAAAGCAGAACATTCGGTCGAATTGAGATACACATGAGCTTTTGGTGTACATACCCATGACTCACATAACGATATCACTGACGTTATCTATAGACTTATCTTGACGTTATCCATTGTTACTAACATTTACTGACGAAAGGTGATACGATTTTTGTGCGCGAGTAAAATACAGACTGCCAATAAATACGTTGCTCATTGTTCATTAGCCATCTGTCGAATAATTTGAAATCAATAAATTGCCGATGACTAACAGTCTCATCCAGAATCGATATGAAGTAGATTTGCTTTAAATGCATCGCTAATCTTGATCACTTTCAGCTAATTGCAATCCCGGCAAAACGAAGTGGCAGTCGTTAAATACACGCACCCCCATTGCCAGGGCTGCTACGCACATTTGTATGTAACCTATGTGTTATATATCTGAATGACACAAAAGCCTCAATCGGTGCCACATCCTGCCACCAGTCGGCGATAATCCCCTCGCGAGAAGTGCGTACACTTTCCCGGTATTTGTTAACCTCTCTGGCTTAGCCAGCCCGCTGCGGAACTATTGTACTTTGTATATATATATATATATATATATATAGTACACGTACCTGAAAAAAACGCGGAAGTGGCCACTAAAAGGGTTATCGTTCATTCCTGTTAGGGAACGGTGATTTCACGATATCGTGATTCATTTTTTTTTCGGTGCTATCATTACAAGGCGCCGGAGAAGGCGGTGGCGTCGGCGGACATCATCTCTCTCTCTCTCTCTATTTCTGCTCAGAAGTGGTGCGCTTTTGAACTTGCGCGGTATGCGACCATCTCACTGGTGGTGAGACTGAACGGACGTTAGGGTTCACCGTCTATATTTTCATGCATCAACCATATGCGGACAGGTGCACGAGTGTTCTCGCTTAAAATAGCGTAAAAAATCATTTTTCTCCCTTCCAGCTTTTAAATATCTAAATGCTTACGGCTTTTCTATAATTATGCGATTGCGATATGAGCTCAAGTATCAACTCCACAGGGAGACTGCTGCCGATCTCAACGAGTCATCGAGATTTATAGTAGGGTTTCTCGGTATCGAAGAAAGTCTGTGCCATTTTACGAAGAGAAGACTGGGACTAGCGATATATAGTTGTGACAGATTACTCTAATATTTGCAGAGATGGCTATTTATAACGCGACATAAAGTTCGGAGCGTATCCGAAATGCCAGACAATTAAAATCTTTGGTCTTACCAAGTCTGCCACGTTCGCGAGTGCTGCGAGCGTCTATATTTAGGACGCTGAAGCCACGAAAACTACAAAGTACGAGTTTTACCTTCTGGGCGAAAAATCGCTTTCCTTACTTGTTAACTATAGTTTATCTCCACGGAGAGGATCCTTACAGGAATCATCGTTCCACATGTCCGCAGTGCAATGATTAGAAGCCAACACGTGGTCAGTTATGGCTTGCCTGGCATATAGCACTGCGTCGAAATATTGGCCTGTCGGTCACTTTAATATATATATATATATATCTACAGCGCAAATAGGTTCCGCCATATTCAGTTATTGAATATTGACATTTTGTTTAACTAATAAACCATATAATTAAACAATGGAACGCTCTTCCTCTCACGTGGGCCTTTATGCCCCTGCTGGTTGCTACACTACAACTAGTATCTTACATCGGACAGAGTCGAAATGAGCCCCACACATAAGTATTGGCCACCAGTGCGACGTCAGGTTTCAATTTCAGATAAATACAGCCAGTTGTATCGACGTAAGTGAGAACACTACAAACATTTCGAAAAAAAAAACCTGTCCCACGAACGGCCTAATGAAAGGCTTAACATCGCCTGTAGTGGCCTTTGAAGCTCACGAAAGGATAATTAGTTGCGAGGGATTGTGATAACAAGCCCGATATCGAGACAGTCGATGCTAACTAGATGTGCGCTTCACCTGCGTCGCACCTCGTCGAGTCCAACTTAGAGCTAAGCTCTATCTCAGCAGTGACGGTAAAACAAGTCGTCTTGAACGGAACGTTTGTGGCACGTTACCGATCAAAGAAGTAGACACACCTCGACATCCCTCTCTATATCTCTATCTATCTATCTATATATATATATACACATACACATATATTTGTGTGTATATATATTCTCGCTCTCACTTCTTTCTCATCTAGCGAAATTTATCTGCGTGATTGGTTACTTCTCTCGTAGACTGACGTGACTGTTGACTCTGTTCGACGTGATGGTGTCGGCTATTCATCCATGACGGTTTGCTAAATGTTTATGCCCAAAACTCAATTTATGATATTGCTTTCAGTTCGCGGACTGTTTCGGTCTGCGTCTCTCGTTTGCGACCACCTCGCCGTCGCACTTTGCCATAGTCATACGCTGCTCACGGATTCGAACATTGATTACACGTCTGCATAGAGGCGAACGGGCTGGCTCGATTCAGATACAACATATATATATATATATATATATATATATTGAGAAGACAGAGATAGGTAAATACGGATAAAGTTCCGTTGCGCAGCGCGGTAGGAGATGTGATGCCAGAAACCTGCCGAGATCCTAGAAAACCTTGACCTGATTTAAAGACGTCGAATAGACGTTGGGAAAAAAGGCGGAGAGAGCGTTCGTCGAATTGTGACGTCCACAGCACCGCACGACAGATCCGGATCCTCTTGACTGGGTTCAATCATGGCCTTTATTTCCTGAGATCTATTCTCGTTCCCAGACAGAAGGACAATCGTAAATGAAGTCCCATACAGGGGCCACCGCACCGGTCGAGATGTCCCAGCGGTATTTGTGTTAGTTATAGAACTAAGGACTGGGTAGCTTTGTGGAGTCCCGACGACGACCTTGCGGCACGCTAGAACAGCTACGACTGTCAGGTCGAGATGACGCTGACCTTTAAAACGACGTCTTCCTCGAAAAGCATGCGTACCAGGAAGGAAGAAACTAGATCGGGCGAAGGCACAATCGGAAGTCGGAACATAACAGCGAAAAACCTTTTGGTACAATGGGTATGTTTAATAAAAATCTTTATCAAATGATACGAATATAATTAATGTTATTGTCATAGGTTATTTAGAAAAATAGATAGTAATAGATTATTCAAATTCGATATTGTTGCTATTAAGAGTCGTTCAACACCAATGTCACCCACACTATTGGCCACTGGTGGTCAGCACGAACGTGAGATCATCAATTGTAATCTCAACAACACGAAGACATGTGTTGCACGCACAAGATACCAATAGTCCATATAAGATACAAATAGTCTTCCAGTAAGCCGGCTTTTTTTTTTGGCTAGTTTTTTTTGCCTTTCAAAATCTCTTTGAATTGAATTTCTTTTCTTATTATTCCCGCCATAGGCATTGTCAATATTTTTTTCTTAGAGTGAAGTCTATTCACAGATGCGATTCCATCTCACCGTTGCGATACATAAAATACAATGGAGACGATCATTTGCATGTGGTATACCAGCATTTCGCGTATTCTGGCGGTGGACATTCGTCGTTGGGTGTGCGTACGATAATCGAGTGGTTCAATGTTAATCGAATTAAGTTTTCATCCCCATCTCAACCACTCTTATCGGTCTGTGACTAACACATAGCCGTATATCGGTATCAACCTGGTTAGGTCTATCCGTTACGGACGCCCAAAAACGTGTTTGTTTTTGAATTTGAATGCCATAGCAGAACGAAAGAAAAAAATTGGCAGTGGAACACGCGTTCTTCGACTCCTTGGTCTAACTTCGCTGACCGCCGACGACCATAGCCATATCTGCATAAGATGATAGTTCTACGGAGGAGGCAGATTCCGATCTGATAGGAAGAACGAGACTACACAATACTACATAATTACAGACATGCATACATACATATATAGTTACTTACGTTCGAATATATTGCGATATGATATTTGCAGTATGTAGGACATTTAGTAGTGTATCAATCGGGCAATTGTTGTTACAGCAATGTACGTGTGTATACATATATATATATATATACTTTATTTAGATATATTTATATGTGTATAAATAAGTGCATAGCCCATTAGGGGGAGCATACAATTCATTCTATTATATTACCCTCTGCATTGCTAGTTCTGCCGCCGCCGCCGCCATCACTACCACCATTACTACTACAACATCTGTAATACGTTCACATATAACGACATTGATAATACAGGCGATTGTCTGCTCTAAATAAACCTGCACGGCCCGTAATCACTACCATTACCATCACTGCTGACACTATGACTGCTACGGAATACAACAAGTGTACCTATATATATATATATATATATATATATATATATATATATATATATATATATATACAGGTAGATCAAAGCAGATCAAGTAAACGAGTGTTTTCCCGTGCGACAGTTTACACACCCCTACCCAATGTTAGTCAGCCATTTGCCCCGTTCCAAATCGACAACTAGACGAACCAACCAAGCTATAGCTGTAAGTCGTTCTATGTAATCGCCTCAATGGGGCGAAGTAATCACGGCGTCTGATGGACACAGGGAACCTATCGGAGAACCACCAAGCGCCACTTGTATCATAGATATAATATATACGCAAGCAGATTGACACACGAGTGTCACCACATAGGAACACCTGTGGTGGTGGTGGTGACGCTGTTGACGTCACTATTGCCTCCGTTGTCGGAGTCGCTGCTGTTGCTGTTGTCTAAGCCCCCGGTGTAACGGCCCCGGACTGACCACGTGTTTCACTCACTTTCTTTCCTAATAGTTGCAATTGACGCGGTCGATTGATTGCACCAAGTCTGATCGTCCAGTACAGTACATTGTGGCAACAATCCTATGGCACTGACTGAGACTCAAGCTGACGTGGTGTGGCTGTGCAAGGGGGAGAGCGTCCACTTATTAGCCTGTTCGCGCGCGTGTATATATATATACACAGATGAAAACAATGGAACGTCTGCAACAGAACCTAGTAACACTAATATCCTTCGAATAATTCTACGTGAGCTCAAGGAATTACGCAATAAAGTTGACCATCTGCAACAAACAAATGACGAGCTACGTACTTCGGTCGGAACTCTGACTATGAAAAACAACCGGTTAATTAAACGAATCGAAGAGCTCCAAAAATTTGGCAAGAATGGCACCCGTGAACGATACAGATCCGAAAGTCGTGTTCGTCTGCCTACTCAATCTCTGCGAACTAAAAGCAGAAGTCGCAGCACTAACGGGCGCACTCTCGACCGCACCGTCCATGGTGAAAATAGTGTAAATAAAAGAACGGCTCCCAGAAAAAGTGCTCTAATAAAAAGAATTGCACACAACGCATCTGAACCTAGTGACAACATTACACAAGGCTCGAGTCGTCTACCGTCAATAAATGCCAGGCTAAATGTTCGGAAACTGTACTTTTCGAAGATGTGTTCTAGCGTAACGGCTAAAGCACTATACGATCATCTCAAAAGCGAAGGAAATGTACATCCGATAGCTGTAAAGAAAATAAAAACGCGAAGCCGTGACAGCAGCTTCTATGTGGAAGTATTAGATGTAGACTATGATAACGCCATTGCAGATGGTCTCTGGGAAAACGACACTGAAATCTCCCACTTCCGAGGACCACTCCGCGATAGCATCGTTATTGAATCCTTCCCGGTTGCTTGACTACGTCCTTGCTGTTCTTCCCACTCATGCCATGACAAGATCACAACCCTCCCTTCGAGATCATCGGCACCCTCTGTGCATAAAGATCTCAAATGCCTTTGTCTGAATGCGCGGTCACTCCGCAAACAAGGAGCTATTGACTCCCTTCATGCGTTTCTTAAATATCACGATGTTGATATCGCCCTAATCACTGAGAGTTGGCTCTCTGAAGACCATGTAACTTCAGCCGAACTGAGTTGCGGCGGCCACTTTGTTGTGATTAGAAAAGACAGGGTATCAAGAGGCGGAGGAGTACTTATTCTTGTGAAAAGTAAACTACCATGTATAGAAATAAATGTGAACTTCTTCTCTGAGATAGCAGCCTGTATCATCACTCTCCCAAATCGAGTAATTCGTATGGCGGTGACATATTTCTCACCGACTGGTTCTGCACAAGATCTAGTTGAACGTATGAAAAAATTGACTGAGGAACTCGGCTCTATAATTAAGGGTGATGAAACCTGCGTCATTGCAGGCGACCTGAATCAAGCGCAAATAGACTGGAACACACTCAGCGCA
Source organism: Stratiolaelaps scimitus (assembly GCA_019614645.1). NCBI lineage: Eukaryota > Metazoa > Arthropoda > Arachnida > Mesostigmata > Laelapidae > Stratiolaelaps > Stratiolaelaps scimitus. The sequence goes on along the minus strand of JABWDB010000014.1, from coordinate 4,132,748 downwards.
ACTGGAATTGTTGCCGATGAGTCCAGACAATCTATTCTCTTAAACTTCTGCGCGGAAAAAGGCTTGCAACAGTTCGTCACAAATCCGACTCGGCACACGTCTACCTCTTCGTCTCTTCTGGATATTGTCCTGTGTAATGATGACTCAGTAGCGTGCGTTGAAGTACTTCCAAACCCAATTGGATCCGATCATGACATGGTTAAATTTCTTGTCACCGGATGTACTCTGGAAGACCGCGCCATGCCTAAAGTACCAGATTACGTGAAAGGAAATTACATAGCAATACAAGCAGCGCTGGATCAGGTTGACTGGTGGTCTTTCTTCGAAAACTGTAGTAGTGTCTCTGCTATGTATGACTTGTTTATAGAAGAAATGCATCGCTTAATCGACAAGTATATTCCCCTCAGAGGAACGAGAAAATCACGGATCGACAACCATTTAGCGAATCTGTACCAATCATTAGAAACTGAAACATGCGCAGGTAAAATCACATATCTTCAGAAAGAAATCACCAGGGTGACAAGACGACAGCGTGTGGTTACCGAGTATGAAATTCTTCGTAGGAATGACACTAAAATAATTCACAACTATATACGTAAGAGGGTAGTCGTGAAGGATTCTCTTTCTTCCATAAAGCGTCCAGATGGAACCTTTACAACGGACGACTTCGAAAAGGCGCAGATCCTGAAAACCGTCTTCGAGGACACATATCCCTCTAGTAGAGAGCTTGCCGACCGTGATCTGAGAGTGCCACCTCGTCTCCCCGAAGGGCCTCTCCAACACATAGTGCATGACGTTGATGTGTGTCCTGCAAACATTCTTGCACATCTCAAAAAGCTACAGTCAAAAACCAGCACGACACCCGATGGTATTCCATCGTACGTCTTCAAAAAGCTGGGCATTGCAGTGTGTGTCCCACTCTCGTTCATCTTTAGACAGTCGTTAGATCGCTCCGAAGTGCCTGATAAATTCCGCACCGCTGTAGTGTGCCCCGTCCACAAAAAGGGACATACAGCAGAACCAACGAATAAGAGGCCCGTGTCGCTGACGGTTGTTGCATGCAAGATTCTTGAGAGCATAATTTGCAAGTCTGTATATGAAAATGCCAACAAGCAAGGCCTAATATCCAACGCCCAATTCGCCTACCGCCCAGGAAGGAGTACGACTCTGCAACTTCTAGAAACGCAGTTCGATTGGGCAAGGGATGTCAATAGATCAAATCGTTTCGACGTTGTTTATTTCGACTTCAAGTCAGCCTTCGAACGGGTGACTCACTCGAAACTCCTCAAGATCCTGCCCTTCTTCGGAGTTGGTGATCTTCTCGTGAAATGGATAAAAGACTTCCTTCGTGATAGGACCTTCAGGGTGCGGGTGAACAGCAAATACTCCAATACTGCGCGAGTGACGTCCGGCTGTCCTCAGGGAACGATACTAGGTCCTCTGATGTATATAATGTACATAAATTCCATAATGTATATATTACCGCAATCCATATCCGTTAAGATATATGCAGATGACGTAAAAATTTATTCTAAAGTTGACACGGACCATGAGAGGGCACAACTTCAAAATGCCCTAGATCAGTTCCTGGAATGGACCTTGGGCCTTGATCTAAAACTATCAATTGAAAAATGTGCAGTACTACACTTTGGTCACGGAAATCCCAAACATGTGTATAGAATTGGTGGACATCCTCTGCGCTCTGCAGAAACAATGCGCGACTTAGGAGTAATTACCTCAACCACATTGAAATATACTGATCATGTTACGGATGTTGTGCTTCGTGCAACGCGCCGTGCGAACTGGATATTACGTTCTTTCGTAGTGAACGACCCGGCCCTATTTGTTAAACTTTTTAAGATTTATGTTGAACCCATTATGACGTATGCAGCGCCAGTATGGTACCCAGGATTAAAACTGGACAAAGAGAGGCTGCAAAAAGTGGGGGATAAATTCGTGAAACGCGTCGCTTTTAAATGTCAATGTACGAGGGAGGAAGTGAATATAATGCCAATATTGGCTAAATTTGACAATATAGATAAGCGCACATATATTTGTATTGGTAAACATCTTCCCATGCTAATGAGTGCAATGTTTGATGTGACTGTGACGGCTACCAGAGCTGGTATAAATGTCTTACCTAAATTCATAGCTAAGAAACAATGTGTAAATGACTTATTTCCTTGGAGAGTGTCTCGAGCCCTACGTGATGGGTAGCTTTTTCAAACATATGACCTCTTCTTGGCAAACACATAGCGGCTAACTCAGATATTGTTAAACCTAACCTTTGAAATAAAGCTTTATTATTATTATTATTATTATTACATATATATATATATATAAAAAAATGATGTTTATGAATAGATAAACTCTATCCATTCACAATATCTTAGTACTGATTGGGACTGAGACGTCACCGACGTCCACCTCGTGTGAGTTCCGAAATGGGGTAGAAGGCCACAGCCACTATGGTCCTGGATAAGCAGTCAACTATATGTATAGGTGCATTATCGTTAATTCACACACGTGCACGAGCCGGACGATAAAAATAGGAGACAGCAGCAACGTCACTCTAAAAAAAATCGTGGACAAAGCGAGCAAGAAGCGATATCGTGATATTCCTCTCTCCCTTCTCCCTATTCACTCTGGTCGATGGCAGTCGACATTGATAACGTACCGCTTCCCCTACCAATTGTACTCACTATTATTATTATTATTATTGTTGTTGTTACGTATAATGGTGGTACATATCGTGTTTATTCGCATCAATGGATCGATCAACGGACTTCCTGGTCCACATTCAACTAGTTTCGGCTTATTCTAATATATTTTGAATAGAGTTACATATATATATATATATATATACATATGTGGCAAATTTGCGTATTTCTCCCGATTTGTTCGTGGATATTGGAGATTGAGTACAGCTTTACAGCAACGAGGCAGCAAATTGAGTAGCCGTTGATAGGTAACAGATTGGGTCCACTAATGAGACCGTGGCCTGATTCACTACTACGTATCTTTGAGAGTGGTCGCCATTAAAACCACGAACAGCAGCAGCAGCAGGAGCACGATTTGCGATTTTGCACCCGCTTAATTCGCAGAAGCCATAGACGATGGGATATGATCGAAGTTCGGTTGATCTAGCGCCACATATGTAGATCTGTTGAACAAACGGCCCGGCAGACGGTAACAAAGACCGCCAACAATTAAAAGAAGACGATACGTATAGAAAGTAAGCCTACTCCAGATAAATCGTAGGCCACATCGAGGAACGAGCCCTCAAAGCTCTATGATCGCTGCTACGACAATTTAGAAGCTCCAGCAATTTGTCAGTGGACACAGCCGTCAACTTAGTCGATCTCAAGATGTCACCCACCGCTGGCTACGGCGTCTCGATGAGATCCTCGGCACGCGCTGAGCGCTTTCAATCTAACAGAATAAAATCTTCATATGTGAAAGTAACGCTGACACCTTTCACGGAACTGCCCTGCTTGGCTCTCAACAGGAACGTCGTGTCCTCTTGGAGAATTGCGGTAAACGTGCGGCCTTCCAGAGACCGATGTATATCAAACGTCAGGTCCAGTTGAAAAGGCAGGTAAGAGAACCATAAACCCGGCCGTGCCCGATTACAGATATCCGGTGGAAGCAATCAGATCGGGCAAACCTTGACACATTGTATAATACTGTAACAATATTCGTTCGATTCAAGGTTGTTCGTCAGCTCGTTTTTGCCAAACCGGGAGGTTCCACAAAGATCCCAATGACAACTGCAATTGTAGATTATTATGTGTAAAGTTGTACCTTCACGATCTGCGCGAAACTATATGAAATAAACACCTAACCGCCACCCGACCCGCCGAGCTCTGGCCAAAAACAATTCGGCTGGTTCACCTCAAGCTCGCAAATCCTGAGGCAGGCCACTGAGGCCACGAACCGGGGCCTACATTTTGTCGTAGAAAAGGCCGCTTAGCGTTTGCTGTGGGGAAAAACAACCGTTTAGCATTAACGTAACTGACTGAACAATGTAATCGACTAGCGGGAATCAGGACAACGCGGTAACAGTATTGAGGTAACGTAATGACTTGAACAGGACAGTGGGCTTAATTGAAGTGCGGGTAATGGGAGGAAATGCAACTCGATAATTACTGCGGGACAACATTGATAAGTGCAACAAAGTAACGGGATTAGTGCCGACGAAATTATAGCTTGACTTTAAACCGATTAGGCAGCTCGGTAACGGTGGAGCGGGGAGTGGTGGCGGCGTTAGGTAGCGCCCATGAGCGTTAAAAGTGGGCAAACACACAATTCGATCTCGGAGTGTACAATACATTTTTAATGTTCCGGATGCTCCTACGAACCTATATATTGTTTAAACAGATAATGTCGTATAATAACAGTCAGTAGTGAATTCAATGTCAAGAACAAGGATGACAAGCAACACGCAAAACGTTGATCTCGTACATAAACGTGTGACGAACATTCAAAAAAAAGTATGAATTCGAAAATTCTGTTCGAGCCCCCTAGCAAAGGTGAAGCTTTGTTAAAGGGCGTGCAGTTTTTTGCAATGCTTAAGTTCTCTTATATGTTATCAGGTCGCGGGACTCGACCCGCGGCGTCCGGCGTTATTCTACAGCCAGGGACTTTGCCACCGTCGACGCCACCCACCGCGCTGACATATATTATTATTGTAGTATTGTATTATTATTATTAATACTATTACTATCTTCGAACATTCGTAACTCCAACGATCGGACTGCCCAGTTTCTAGTTTTTGACGTGTTCGTGGCCAGAATGTACAATCCAGTGATCATCGAGCTATAATATTATATAATGTTTGGTTACAGCGACGTGGGCGACGAACACAATTCTATGTTGTCACCACCATGCTCGCCGTATGCGTTCACACAGCAAGTACCCGTTAGCAATACACCGCAGGGGTCACAGAACCTCCCGTTATTACTGAGTTTCCATTCACTGGGGTCTCATTACGGCGCGGGGAGTTTATGTCTCGAAGGAACTTATTCAACTAATTGAACATTAGCGCTGTATAACGGCTAATCACGTCAGCGTACTGTGACGTCTGCCAAAGGGAGGGGTATGTGGTTTGCCTGGTCATTTAGAAGGCAAAGCAGACCTATGTAGTGATGCCGGGTAGAAGTCTTCTCTTGAGTACTTCATCTCGACCCGTTTAACTGCTCCTGTCTAGAAGTTTACCCGATTGTCAACTCATTACACCTGGTTTCAGATACCAGCCACTTGACCCGATGCACCGGCCGTGTTTGCGGGAGATGTAGCGAAGCTGCTCTCCCCGCCTGAAACCCAAATGCAGCCATACGCCTAATCATTTACTTCCGATATTGTGCAAGTTGTCCTATAAATAGTGAACAGTCGAAGTTGTTGTTTGAACGTTCGTACAACGAGGTAGAAGTTCCTATCGCCAATTAGTGTTACGATGTCGCCAATTAGCGTCGCACGTCTCTCGATGCTCGATTGCCTCCATCAATTTTGAAAGGGATCATAGTCTCTCGTCGGTACAGCTATCTTACTTCGAATAACTTGTCTGATCCTTCTCAATATCGCTCATCGCTTAATATATACTTGTACGGTTAAGGGACGTGCGCCAAGACTAGGGTCGTGTATCGTATTGCAAAAAGACTGTAGCCGTCAAAGAGCAAGCCGCCCATCACAGGATTTTTAACCCGCGACCTCCGGCATAGGCAGTGGGGACAGCGAACCAATATTTGAGTACCCATCTTTCTGCCCAGACGCAGCCTCGGTGGCTAAGCCTCTGTAAAAACCAAATCACCCAAAAAATTAAAGGAAAGGCTCCACCTGCACTCCATGTAAATGCACCACGTCATCTACGAGCTATCTTGGTCGATTCTTGATTCTGTCATCCTGCCTCGTCTAAACATCAGGCAGATGCAGTAAGTGCCTGAACTGAATATTTCTCTTTTCCTCTGTATGATAATTGCGAGATGGTAGCGGAACAAGTGAAACATATTGGTTAGGTTAGGCTCGAAATAGGATTTGTTGGCGGCATAAAACTTCAAACAACAAGTCCATCCCGAGAGGAGTTGCGGCATATTTTAATATGATACATTTCAATTATGCGGCGACATCGCTTCCAGATTCGAGGATCGGAAATATTTCACTTACTTCCTCAGCGGGCGATGAAGCCCGCTACAAGAAGCAGCCACACTGAACCCACGAAATAAGGTCATCTTCGTTCACTGCAGCGTTAATACAGAATCTGTTTTTTTTTTGCTGTTGCCAATCGATATCTTCGCTATGGGAATCCGAGCACTCCCTAGTAATAATGATGACAACTACAGTCAAAGTGCGCCCACAGCGACAGGAGATTATTATTTGATAAACTGTCTGGCCTCATCATGTGTCGTTCATGATTGGTGGTGGATCGTGTCGAAAACACCGGTCGACTCATGATACTTACTAGGCTATCTCGAGCGGGACACGCTAGGGAAGAGATAACATCAATGTTTGGGTTGATGTTGGTCTATCCAAGCGAAAATGTTGAAGACTTTGTACGGTCAGCTCAGTACCAACAGTGTCTAAATGCAATACGCGCATATACACGCACACACACACTCGCTCACTGTGTCAGGTTGCAGATAGCCTCACATATCGAGCGAGTATGTAAGTCAGCCAGGTGGTAGCTTTACCCGAAGTTCGTCAACCGGGCGAACAAACGCTCTGAGATAGATTCGTTTAGTGATTAGATACACATATATATATATATATATATGTATATATATACTGATACTAAAATATATCCTGGTCACGGGGTGACGCAACAGCAACAAATATAATGGCAATAATAATTAAGATCAACTCGAAATTGGTTGTTTCAAACTCACTTCACTGTTGTGAGATAAGTCTTATTATATCAACATGAAAAGCTGACGGGGACGCCTCTCTGACTACTGAGCGATATCGTCGACCCAGACGAACAAATGCACTCCCGCTCTACACTAAATCGCTGTAAGGGAATGGAAGTGATCAACGAAATCCCATATACATTTATTTATATAGGGGACAATCGCATACTGTTATAGTGATGAATTGGGGACCAGGCCCAGAGTTGGATCTTAAGTGATTTGCCAAAAGTGATGTGTTCAATGAATTAGCACGACATGCAATTATCCTTGACCGATGAATGCAATGCACGCAGCTTACTGACCCTGTTCCTGTACATATATCCGCTCGAACGACGTGCCCCCGGGCACGAGCTGTTTACTCGACGGGTTCGAAGGCTCTGTCTCAGTCTTAAAATAGAACGCTTTATCTTCGAAACAGTGTTGAGTATGTATATGATAATTGGCATTTGATAAATCATTAATTGTCCTTGGTTGGGTTGTCAAAAGCTTCACTCATCAATTCATTTAGTTGGGCCACGCGATCCTCGATCAATGCATGCACGAATGTGCATGAGAGAAATGACTGCTCGACGACATAGAGCAAAAAACAAAACATCCTTACGAGTATACAGTTAGCCAGCAATCTGCGTCTACACTCGTTCGCCCGTTCAACAGACAATTATCCGGCTGAGTCTCTGGCTGGAAAAAGCCAGAGGCCGCAGGTTCGAATCCCGTTGCATGACATATAAGAGAACTTGAGGATTCTATGCAGTTCCTTTAATAAATCAATGAAGCCTTACCTTAGCTTACCATCAGGCAAATGACCCTCCTCATGGCCCTGTCGTTCACACGATTTTCTCTACCCTTGACTCGCCAGCCTCACTACCGTAGATGGTGTGTCTACGAGCAGATATGTAGCAGATAGCACCTCGTAGTAGATCGCAGATCTCCTGGTGGACACAGTTTCTGGAAACCGGGAGAAATCTTTAGTAATTCGTGCGCGATTTGGCAGTGCCAAGCCAAAACCCAGACGCAACGCGAGCTCGGCTGACCCAATTGCGGGACCTCCCCCCTCGTTGTTTTGTTCGTTCTCCCAACGTTGTTCTGCGCGATTCCCGAATGACGCCGAGCAATAAGCTCTCTCTCTCTCTCACATCTCTCCTGTGTCGGCTGTGCGAACGCCAATATGAACATGCCTCAACCATATTCAGCCACCAGCAACGACAACGACAATGGTCCCATGACCATCGTGGCCCAGGATAAGGGACCTCGGGGTTGACAGCTGTCAAGGCCCGACTTGTTCCTACTTCCTGGTAGAGACGACGCCACTTGAACTTGGTTGGCTCAGTTTGTATGATACTTCGACATGAGGCCCTATTTATATATATATATATATATATATACATATATTCAACTGATGGACACATGCAAATACAAAGTTTGCTTTCCGATCTCATCCACGCGTTGCTGAGTACACGCGTTCAGCGCAGCGTTCGTCTCCCGGCCGTGCTCTCCGGACGTGCGAAGCGTCTACCAGGCAGATTCGTCGAACTCTGCCATCAACAGCTGTTCACTGCTCAAACAGCAGCTAGTGAAAACTACCATTGGCAAGTGTTGGCCAGCACTGGTCAGTCGACTAACTCTTGCAAGTGTGTATAATACAATGCTTGTAAAAATATGATTTCCCCGAGTTCCTCGCCTGCTGTCCCTCACACTGCGACATCGGCAACGTCCTGTGAAAGGGTTACCAGCTCCTGTGGGTACTCGAACGAAACCGGTTGAAAGACGATGCTGCCGTCGGGGCCCCATAACCTCGATGGTCGTGTCCGGCTCATTTAGTGCCCACTTGCATAGTGCCCACTTGCATCCTATCTCTCTCTCTCTCTGTGTCTCGCGCGCCCGCCTGTTCTGCGACAGTGTTTCCGGCCTAAAAAGGCTCACGACAATTGGTCTCAGCTGTCAAACTGGCTCATGTTCCCGGCAGAGAGACGACAAGCACATTTCGACGGCAATGACGTTCCCTACCCCACCTTAGTCGGGCCGTCCCGAAACATTCACATGCATACGCATATACAGCTAGCAGGACGTGTGCATTTTCGACGAATGAAATGAGCGGTTCCGCACGCTCGTCCTGGACAGCCTACTGTCGCGCTGGCTGTCATACTGTTCAACTGCGCGAAATCTGCCCACACCGGTCGCCGGCTGCGCGAATCGGTGTCCTGTCATCCTGGGCCTCAACCCTTCTGGTGCGACGTGGCATCTACGCGTGATGTCGCTGCTTCGACCCTCTGTCTCTCTCTCTCTCTGTCGGACGCACTCACGCCCAGAGAGTATTTGTTGTGTGTGAACGTATGTATATTTATGATGATGCGTGCTAGCCGCACCCCATGGGCTACTATCGCGTTACAGGTCTGCTGGCCGAGCGTCGCACGTGCCCAGCTTAAGGGTTCCTTATCAGCTGTGTATTCGATATGGGCTGTCGTCCGCCTGAGTCATGTCTCTCGTCTGTGGCTAACCCGACAGCCAGCCTTCTGCTTGCTTGGCTGGCTGGGTGTCCAGGACTGATGTTTTGTTGTGCGATATGTTTCTTCCTGCTGACCCGATGAACCTTAACCGCTTCGCGCAGGTTCATCGAGTCTGCCAGCGAGACCCTTGTGGGCGCAGCTCCGCTTCTCTCCCCAGCCGCAAATTGAACTCGGCCGGCGCCAACTGATGGCCTGGCTATCCTCCTCGAGGTGACGATTACTACTAAACAGAAAGCGTTGTACTGCTAGTAGAGAATACTAGTCTGATCTTCTAGTGCTATAATGCTCTGTCTAAATAAACTCGAGACTGATGCCAGCATTGGCGATGCGGCGAGTGCGTGTACCAAACTCGGAAGCGACTTCAAACTTTGTTGTGCCTATACTTTCATTGAACATACGCATATATATATATATATATATATATATATCCCATGCCAAGTAGATAAGGCTGAACCTGTCACCGACGCCCGGTCGTTAGTCGAGTACCGTCGAGTTCGCGGATTGTCGAAGACCGCTGTTTCGAGCTCGTAAAGAAAAGGCCCGAGTCGCTTTCTACGACCCGACCTGCCGATAAGTGATTACTTCCTCTCCACGCAGCAGTAAATGATTAATTGTCCACGTAGTTATTCATTGTACACTAATTCGCTGGTCAGAATCGAATTTTCGACTACATTTGACGAACAAACAAAATTACTAAGGCGGTAATTCTTCGTGTCAGCAAAAGTACAAGTTAAAGCAGGGCGTTGCCCTGTGCCGTGTACAGCTCGGGGCGATCTCAAACAGAACCACTTTGTCTTACTCGACTGTTAAATCTTTCTGATGGCTGAAAGTGATACAAAAAGTATATATGTTAGCCTAATGTCTGTTCATTGAACCCAGTTCAGCGATGTACAGTGCCTGTATAAGACATCCTTGACTATTCTCCCGATGTTAGTTTTTGTACGTCCTGTTTTGTTTGTTCCTTAGTGTCAGCTGGGCGGCGAGGGTTTAATGGTGACGGAGGACTGTAATAATAACTTTAATCAATCAATGCATATAATTCCGACCTCCGACGACAGAACGAAAAAGCCTCCGTTAAATGTTCAATAAGAAATCTGACTGATAAGTCACTCGGTCGGTTTCACCTTAATTATACAAATTACCTCATACCAAATATCTATCAGGCGAACAGGAGTCGAGAGGCAGTAATCTCGAGTGCTGGGACGAAGCGACAAATAAGGAAGGTCATCATAGGAAATGAGATCACAATATATCGTATCGTCAGTTGCAACGGTACACCAGTAAAATGCTGATGTCCAGACGACCCTCAGATTTCATAGATCTGGAATAGATACCATCCCTCGATATGCTTAGATATTCCTCTGGGGCAGTTCGTTGCAAAGGTGCTTCCCAGAGGTCCCAGGAGGAAAGATCCATCAGACTGTGTACGCCATCCACCTCTTTCGCCGATTTCGGGTACGTCTCTCAGCCAGCTAGCAATAATATCTAGCCTAGCTCTATGGTATTCTCTGTTGCAAACGTTACGTGCTAGCGAGGCGTATGTGTCCGATTCGAATGGAGGAGGTTGGCGTCGACGGTAGAGTCCACCCAAGGACCGCTACAGCGTACGCAAGCGATCAGCTCTCCTGCCGTAGGAGAACGCATTTCATCGTCATGGAGCCACTCGTCTGGGATTTACGCAGCACAGATACTGCCACGAACAGCATGACTACAGCAGGGCTCGGATCGCGCGATGTTGGCCCACGATAGCACGGCGCACGCGTGGCGATCGCGTGCGGGAAAATTAGCAAGACCCCAGTGGAGGGGAGGCCGATCGAATCGTACACTGTTTCTCCGTCTGGTTCCTACTGCAACGGCTGCGTGGGTTTCAGCTCAGTCCGTTGCTGTCGCTTCCCAGAGCTGACCGGAAATTGACGTGGCTCCGTTCCGATGCCCTACTTCCGCCGCATCGCCTCAGGCTCTCGAGTGTCCTTCACAGGACGACCCACAGCCACCGTTTCTGATGTCTCTGATGATCCTTTCACACACAAGCAAGCTACCACTCGTCCGTCGCATGGTCCAGCTCTTCAGTTCGAATCAGAGAACAGCACCGGCGTGGCGAGCCAACCGAACTTTACGCTCTCCTCGCGATCGTCTCTGGGCAATGCGTATATCAGCTGGGGAAGTCGACGCAAACGCTGGCTTCTCTATGGCTAGCCACTCTATACAAAAATGCGGCATGCGATATCTCAACAGTTTATCAACATCGCCACTTTTCTGGAACTAGCGCCGCTGTTGTTACAATATTTCACCCCCCTATAATGATTTTCCAATAGAGTATTGATCAATTTTCGTCAGCAGGAGCTAAAGCAAGTGCGGACTAGACCTTATTCTTCGTAGAATAATGACAGATGAGGATCAGCTGCCTTCGCACAAAAGCATCGCCGCTCGCATATTTCGCCTGGTTTTATTTCCTTTCTTTCTATCTTCTAAGCTATATTTGTCTACGGTGAAGCATTCATTTGTATATCAACTGAAACGAAACACCGAGAAGGTAGCCTCGTGCTTAACAGAAGCATATTCGCATGCACCGGGCCGTATTGGCTGACGAGCCTGGTAAGCGTGGTGCATTCGTAAGCGACTACCTTGTAGCTGGAGGAGACACGTAGGTGCACACACTGGTTCGATCCCCACTGTTGCAGATTTGCATTTAAAAAGGTGTTGTCCGCTTTATGAAGCCTTATGCCGGAAGCGGTTGTACCGTCGACTGAGTTCAACGTGTAAGTCTGAGTCAGCCCGGCAAATTTAATTTACTTTAGGGCACATTAACTGATATAGTGATCTATCATACATTAATGGGCTTTGATTTACGACTAGTTCTCAAAACACAATACCCCTTGCAAATAATTTCAAACGCAACATCGATAAGAGAAGCCCACCTGTGTAGCGTATTATGCATTGAAGAGTCACAGGCTGTGGAAGAATTCAACCTCATCGTACCCTGTGTTGAGTGAGCTTCGAGGTATTTTGACCAGTTTAAGGAATCATTTGCAGTTTGTGATATTTTGAGGAACTAAAATCGTCACGAGGTCACATCACGCGAGTCTAAAATCGATCATCTATTATATCATCTGTGATATTATCTTTTTCTCACTTCACTAAGAATGCGCCACCGCTAATGACATGTTTCAATGTGATTACCTGTTAATTATCATCGCCGTGTCCTGCGAAGAGTTCGTCCTTTTCTTGGAATTCCTCGTTCGAAACGGGCCACCCGCATAAGTTTCGTGTCTCACTCTCGACGTTGCTGCTGTTCCTGTTGTTGTTGTTCGTCGCCACTGTATTAGTCGCGCCCCTCTATTCGTACCGGGGCCCCCTGGCTCGTCCCCGTCCACTCGGCCGTTAGCGACTCAGTTCAAGGGGGAGATGTGTTTCCAGTTCGCCAATTCCCCCCCATCCGATCCTGCGTCGCGCGGGCAGCGGCAGGCAGGCAGCAGCAGCAGCTGCCCCATTTCGTGGCCGCGGCCTCGTCTCGTTCCGGGAAAACGCCTCCGCTCAAATGCCTGGAATGCTCTCAAATAGACAACGTCATCTGACGAACGAAACTGCACCGTTACTCGTGCTGAAGACATGGCTGCCGCTGTGGCCACCGCCCAGCGACGCCGGAAGCGGCACCATGTGCCGGCCACTTCTGCCGGCCACCCCCGCTGCTTTTTCCTGTTCCTCTCCGCTGGCTGTGCGATCAGGTGGAAGTTTTCCCAGGCACTCTGGCCGCCTGGCAGCCAGAGTCACTGTAGTTAGCCGGAGGAAAGCGTGGAACGGAACAACAACAGAGCGGCGCTGATGCGAAGGGTGGATGCGAGATACGCTCGAGTCAGTCCGTTAACGAAGCGAGATTTCAGCGCCAATCCAGCACGCAGTACTAATTGAAGTCGTAGAAGTAGTAGTCATAATGAGCAAGCAAGACGCTAGCCAGCCAACGAACGATAATGTGTAAACGTCGTACAGTCGCTGCCATAAAACGGTGTGGGCGTGTGAGCGTACATCTGGCTCGTGTACATAATGTGCGGCCACATTGGGCGGAAATAATAGATGTGGGATATGTACGCAATGTGCAATATAATAATGTAATACATTGATCAACATTTATAGGCAAATCCCCTCAGGTTTTTCTCCATCTCGTCGTCGTCAGTATCGTCTCAGCTTACGGCTTACGTTAGCTTACGGCCATCGTGATTGTCTGGAAATCTATTGTCTCTGCGAACGAGTTCAGTTGGTTTTGCCAATCGTGCAAATCGTTGAGCGTCAACTTTCTCGTCGTCATCTATTATACATCAATTTCTGAGAACATTTTCTACATTTAGACGCACACTCACACACGTTAGGATCGGCAGATACGCACGAGCACGGGAAACATTCTGCTTAGAAAGAGGCGGCTGCCTCTCAGCTTCGCGGCTGCCTCTCCTGTCCTTCCTCTCGCTGTGGGAGGGGAGCCACCGTTGGTTTGGAAGGATAACAGTGACAAAGCAGGGCTGCTGGCGCGAATACAGCTTGGCCGAGTATGCCCTCCGGCTCCGTTATACCCCGCGTACGTTTTCCAGCTAACACTGCTCCGAAGCAATGAGACACTCGTTTCCAGGAAGGACAGCGGACGCCTTCGCAAGCCGACCAGCTCGAGGCTACAGCAACGGGTAGCGGCCGGGTGTCAGAAACGCGACTCGGGACCCGGGCCGCGGTCCTGGTAGTAAGTGAACGGGATGGAAGTGGGTGTGGTGCAAACATTCCTAGAAAATCCTTCGTTTCAGGCCGACGGTCTGGGTCCGCGGAAACGGGAAGTCGTCCGTTCAGCGTCGACGATGACGATTCGGCGGATGTTGCAGAGTAACAGCAGCAGCAGTTGCTCTGTCCGTGATGGCGCCATCGAGCTCGTCCTGCGGCCGCGACCGCAGACTCAGCTCAACGACCCGTTTCCAACGACTGCATCGCCACCGATTTCTCCACTGGCGTTTGCTGTGCTCACCAGCCGTAAGTGTTTCAGAGAATAGCTTTCCCGGGAGGCAGGGCGTGTCCTATGTAGGATTTTTTTGCTATGTTTCTCTCGTTTATCGCCCAGAATGGGGCTATGAGCCACTCATGCAATCGGCCACGTGAGACCGGCCGATCTGTGTGCGGTGATCAGCACCGGCGGCTTGGGTGTGTTCCATCTTTCCGGGGCCTTCGGTTCAAGCGCCGTCATGCCGTCTTTGAGTCCGATTCCAAAGCCCTAAAACCATTCGGTGTCTGCCTTAGGTGTCGCGTCGCCTGTAAAAAGGATGAGCGTATATGTGTATGTCAGGGAAGGATGTGGTATGATCCTGGATGACGAGGAAGGCATCTGACAGAAACAGATCCCATAAGTGATCCCACACACATATGCGGCCTGACCCTCATGTATATATGTATGTGGCAAATAATTAATACGCTAATCCCCCACCGTAGATGTCCATGTAGCTAGGTTATGTATATGTATTCGGTAGTCGTCGAGTGAATCCGCCTTGCGCCACAACCAACATAATCCATTCAAGCGGAAGCAAAGGATTGTGTGACCACCCCCTAACTCCAAGCGGCCGGTCCTCCCATTTCGTCTTCAAAGAGTCTTTAGCCTGTTGGGCCACACTGTTGAGCCGCGCCACTAAGCTTTCCAGTTCCACTACAGTTCTACTACCGGCATTTTTTGTTCCCTCTTAGCTGACCACCCTCAGCTGGCTTCCCATCGCAGAAAGGCCTCGGCCAGCGGTTCTAGTAGTATATAACTCGTGCCCAGACTCCAACGAGAACAGGTGGCATGGCTACAATTTAATAGACTAATTACCGAAGGGCGAAAGCAATGCACGACAGGCTGAGGGGAGATCTGGCCGGAACGATCCGAGAGCTAGAGAAAAGTGCAAGGGGATCAGCCCATGCTACCGAGACGGGACGTGAAGGCTTCTCGCCACCGTGGCCACGATATAGGTGCTAACCTAATGCGGCCCTTGTTTCCGGCGGGCGAACGGGCGAAGCGGGCAATAAACGCTATCACGAACCCGCTCAATCTGGCTAATCAGAGCAGCTGAGCAGATCATTTCGTTTTGGCTTTCGTTAGGTTAGGCTGGACAGGAGCACTGCCCAAAGCTAGGTTCGTTTCTCAGGAAGCGTCGGCCGGCCGAGCCAGCTCGAGAGGTCGGGTGATCAAGAGAACCGAGTTGTTTATACGGCAAGGCTTTCATCCTGCTTGCTTACCCACCCGTTCGCTTCTCTGACTGACTGATTCTCGATTAGGTAGTGTCGATGATGGAACGGCCATGTGCACGTGAGGCAGACGTCTGCACCATGGCCGGCAGAACGACAGCGACGAGGCAAACAATATCAGCAGGCAGCGTTTCATGGAAGTGTTTACATATCGATATATTAATACGCCCGCACATTAATGACGATGACGACGCAGCATCGAATGCAGCACACGCATTCAGGGGTGGCAAACATATTGTATTTTCCAAGCGAAAGCACGTAGGCCGTCAGAGCTAACCACATTGTCTACCCGTCGCCACACTCGGCTCGGCGGGGTCTGTCTTGCCTCTGGCGAGATATGCGACAAGCACGTGCTGCTCGGAGTCTACGAGTCGGGTCGAGGAGGCGAAGCAACGCCAACACGGTGGCACCCGTATGAAGGGACATCTGTAGAAGGCAGCCCGACGACGCCCCGGAGGCTGGTCCCGCCTGACCAGCCTATGGCTAAAGGGGAGATCCCGTTCAAAACAGACGGAGTATTGTCATTCGGGCTGTCCTTCGTTGTTGTTGTTATCGTTACTCATGTGTCTAAAGCTATGGGGCAGGTTTTCCGTGAAAATTGAACGCTGCATGACACCATGTACACCCGCTATGAATTGGCCTCCAGCGGAAAGCCGTCAGTTCCAGTGGTCGTCAGTTTGCAAGATGGATAACGCGTCATCGTTCCCGAACGTCATTGAAATTGAATTTTGTGCTCGGGTCCAGGTGGTGGCCGTGAAACTCAAAGTACTATGGCTGTGCATCGCCCCTCAAAATGATCGAACCGCGCTAATTGATATGTATATTAGTTCGTGCTTCAGTTTGTGCTCCTGTTGAGGAATAGATTCTGCTCAGGTCGACTGAGAATAATGGATTCGCTCCCAACAGTTAGAGTGCGAATTCCGAGTGCCAAAGATGACGTTCACCAGGCCGATCAACCGTGGTGTCACAACAAGTACCTCTTCTTATCGGTATTCATCAATGGATAATAATAGTTGAAAATTTAAAACCTCAGTAAATACAGGCCAAAAACAAAAAGCGAAATATTAGTGAGCATTTAAGCGTAAGGTGGGCAATTAAATTTAAATGCAACACATATTGATTCTTCTTCTTTTTTTTCCGCAATGAACCCTTACGATCTCTCCTTCGCGTCACAGACTCGAATTGTTTGTTGCCGTGCAAACGAGCGGGTGTGTGAGCGGGTGCAAACGATCGCGGTCTTCGTGGCACTTCTTCCCTCTGTTATTTCTCACGGTCAAGCGATCGCTGGGCAAATCCACGAGGGTGCTGTGCGAACAAGGTCCAGGAAATCCCACATCTACGTTCAAGTTCCACACAGTATCGGCGTACCACGCAGAGGATGTCAAGTGCCCTGTGTGAAACGAGTTCTTTCTAGCGAGCGAGCCAGCGAGCGAATGAATGGCCATAGAAGAACTCCGAATTCGTGCGTTGTCTTTGATTCGTATATCATACTGAAGTCGGTGATAGTCGATTGGGTCACACGTTGCGGCAAGTGGCACCCTCCCGCCCCCCTTCGACCGATATCCTCTCAGTTAGCGAACGACCTACGGTGGCGATATCATCCAACGGAGGGTCGTCACCGCGTTAACGCTGCCCCCTACCTATCCGATGTAGATCTTCCGCAAGCCTCCATCGCCTACTCTACGGTCGGCCAACTTGGTTGCAAGCAGGCTGTATTGTTTCGACGCTTCCTGTATAGGTTTCGTTCGCTGTGCACTTTAGTCCAACAGTCCTCCGGCACGAGGATACTCAGCGAGAGAAATAGAGTGCAGTAGCAATAATAATAATAATAGTATTTATGATTATAATAACAAATAATACTCGTGTAGATGGAACAAATGTGTGGACAAGCTAAAGCATAGAAATTCGTCGGCAAAACATCGTCTGGTAGTGACGGATTTTGGTTTACTGTGAGACGATTCAACAAGGCTACGATATAGCAAAGGCTCATGCTTCGTGGTTCTGTCTGCAATAATAATCATATGAAGAAGAAGTCCAGGGATCTCAACTCGTCGACGCACGCTGATATCGTACATCGATGCGTTTTCTCCTCGATAGCCGTTAGTGGTACAGACTTCAGCGATAGACGTCTCTCGTCGGTGCCGAAACGCCACAGCGGGACGCGTTGTGCGGAAAAATCACTTTGCAAATTGGCTTGCTGGTTTCGCCGTCATTCGCGAACAAGCTGAAAACCTCGCATTGACTAGACCCGATGGGGTCACAGTTACCTCGTCTAGTTGGCAGCGGCAGATGTGGACAGTGGAGCCAGGGAGCAGATCAGGATTCGGATTAATTAACAGCCGTACATTGGACGGAACATTGGCCACATTGTACACCGGGAAATGCCGCCGACGAAACACACCATGCTACGTCCCTTTACGAAACCGCTCTACCGGTATATTTTTAGTGTGGCTATTTGTTTAGGTGACTTCAGTGGGATGACACAACAATTTCTTGTACTGGTAGGGGTCTCTTAACGTCTCATCTGCGCCCATATCGCAATTCCCAGGTTCGACCCATCCATCTCATCGGAACGGGAGATTAGCCATCGGGATCGAATCCTGCTAATTACCGCTCCTTATTACAATTTGTCAATCATTTGAGTCGTCATTGTGTAGATTATGGGCATGTTAGCAATGCATGACTATGAGCTAATCACATCGTCCGAGTGGCAGCCCTACAAGTTTGGCCCGCGCGAACCCTGAAGTCGTTTGGATTCGTGTGAATCCCTCGGCCAGCCGCTAGTTCCTGCCAAACCGTTATAATCCAGCGATAAAAATGTTCAATATTACATAACGGACACAATGTACTTCGTACTATTATTGTTGTTGTTGCTGTTGCTGTTGTTGTTGTTGGTGGTGTATTTGTCTATGTCGGGAGCAGTTGGTCGGTGGACCCGACATCTGTGGCTTCATCATTTTAACCGGGCGATATTTTTGTGTTATTCCCATCAATGCAAAAATCGGCGAGAACAAATGCGCTGTCTATAGTTCGATCGATCCATCGAGCGCTGCGTGGTTGGGGTTAGCATCAGTGGCGGTTACTTACGGCACCGACGACGGCGGCGGCGGCGGAGGCAACAACAACGACGTTACCCAGGCCAATCTCTTACAACAATCGCCTACAATTGCCGTACTAACCTATAGAGTCTCGATGTTGTCAAATAAAAAAAAGCGCACATAATAATATATAATGAACGCATTGATCGCTATAGCGTAGCAGCAGGCGGCCCCGTCTCGTGACCGGCCGATTTATTCCACGACGAATTTTCCTGAAGTGTTCCGTTCCGGACGGTCGAGTCTGATTGTGTCGGACGAAATTTCCGCCGGCGGATCTCGCCGATCGGCCGGCTGCTTTTTCAACGCCGGTCCACCAATGATTATGGGGAAGCGGACCACGCTGCCAACCCCGCGGCCGTACTGAATTCGTTGCAGTGGCGGTAGTACGACAACGCCGGCGCAGTTGTTTTCGAGAGTTGGAAAAGTTGACAACTCGCAACAAAAAAAAAAAAACACGAAAATAGTTGCCGCATCGAGAAGATCAAACGACAGCGACTACCGCTCGTGGTTTGGCGCACGACGGTGCCGGTGGCGTGTTCAAATCGTCCGGCGTGTGTGTCACCTTCGCTTTCATCGTAATAGGCCGTACGATGTAAGGTGCGACGGCAGCCAGTCGGAGCTTCTCGAATTGGTAAGAGCCTCATCAACGGCAGCACTAAAAACATAGAACACAGAACACAGCTCTCTCTCTCGGGGGTCCGTATTCCTGCGTGTGGTGTGTGGCCTTTTTTGTGCTTTTGTTGTCGCTGTTGACAACAACCACCGTGCCCAATGTCCACCGTGGCCTATTCGGTGGTGAGCTGTCGATTCAAGCCGAACTGCTGAAAGTGTCGCAGAGCACCTTAGCATTGTAGCTGGCGGTGCCGAGCCGGTGACAGTAGTAGGAAGATGGCTGAGAATGGTCGTGCTGTGAAGAAATCGTTTAAGGTCCGTTACTGTCACTGTATTTTTGATAGAGGTCGGTAGAATATCGTGGTTTTCCTGTGCTGACAAAGTGCAGAATTGACGCAATTAATGCATTTTCACATGTCTTCCTGTATTATCCTGTACCATTGCTAATTACGGGAACCAACACAACGAAATCCTGGCGAAGCGTCGTGCTTTACAGGGTACTCCAGTACAAGTGACTTTTGTTTAAGTAAATAGGTGCTATTTTACACAAATTAATACGAAGTAATAATGCACTTACGTTACTAATCACTCGGAGACACTTTCACCGACTTGGAGTTTCATGGACGATGTTTAATTTATTTTCCATTTTTATATGCCTACACATATAATAAACGTAATGAATTAATTACATAATAAGCGTTGTACTCATGCTATCATCGAAGTATACCTCATTTCCACGGCAGTATTCTCCAATGCGACAAATCACGTTCAATAAGTTTGATATCCAAACACACACACACACGCGTATAATACTATACACGCGCACACTGTACGCCCGGTTGTAATAAATAGTTCGTAGAAATAGACATGGTAGCCACTGAATTTCATCGGGTTCAATGTGCGTAAGATACTCGACCATTGATAATATCGTAGTGACAGTAGTTGCAGAGCAGAAGCAAGTGGCTGGAATATAGCTAAGATTATAGCCCTCGGCCATGAAGTGGGACTCAAGCTCGCCATAGCGAGCTACCTTGGCCGGCGGCCAAACCTCGTAAATATACCACATTAAGGGTGGGCGCGATGGGATGCGTTTTGTACGGCCCGGGCCCACGATCGCCTTCCACTGTATTCCCTGTAGTTAGCTAGTGTATCCAGGCAGTGAATACCTTTTTTTTTTTCTTAAGAACTTAAAGGTAAATTCTACATGGAGTCGTAGGCAATCCTAGGCAGTGAATACCCAGGATTACCTACGGCTGATCAATTATTATCTCATCGGATACCGTCTTTAGTAAATATTACAGCCACATAACGTCAATAATGAAACGTAGATCTTATTTCGGAATATGCGCGAATGGCGCGAAAGGTAAATAACAGATGTATGTTTTGGCTAGGGGGCGGGTTTCGCCCGCTGAGTAGACAATAGCCATATATAGTATACTAATTTGATTATCAGCATCAATGTCAGCATCATTCCTCTTCTGTGCCTGTGTACCCGTATGTGAATGTGGCGCAGATAGAACTGACACGTTCGCCCTACGGAGAAGTAGTTTGTGTGCTTTTTTTTCTCGCAAGAATAAACCAAGCCCAAATCACAAATTCAACACTGGAGTAAGACTGCGCGAATAGTATCGTACATATGTGATAGTCGATGTGGAACCCGACACGCATTACGTGGTGGCCATATTTCAAGCGATACTGTACGAGAGGGGTGATATCTACGAATATGATTACTTCAACCTCAATGAATGAACAAACGTCTGACAGAATCATCTACCGTGGTCGGACATCCACCGGTGACTGTGTCTCCCTGGCGGTGTCTCTAGTCAGACCGAATAGGTTACTAATTGATTTGTAGACAATCGCAGGATGGCGTTAATTTGCCTGGATCATTGTCTGCGTAGACAACATGTTATAAATACAAATTAATAATGATCGCTTGCTAACTCGAACAGTCCATCTGTGCTGCATTTTAAGGCTGAGATGGCCTTCACACAACGAAGGCAGACGAGTCATCTATGTCGGTGCCACTGGGCTGGATGTTAATTTTAATCTATGAACCTACGCAGTGGTGGTAGTAGTAGTAGTAGTAACTTAATGAGGAAGGCCAAACGTAACTGAACAATTAGTGAGTTTATTAAGTGAGTCTGTACATAGCTACAATGCATTGTATATACATGAGCACTGCTCAATGACAGTACAATCGAGCACAATGATTTAGAGTGCGGGGTTAAATGAAATCATATATAACCGGGTGCAAATTGTCCTTACTAGTGCAGGAATGAAATAGGTAGGATCCTTAGGAATGAACCTCTTGTCTTCTAGATGCCACTATTATAATTACATCTTATCGCTTCCTTACACAGGAAGTCATAAGAACGTTCATTTGTAATGGTGATAATGCGACAGTGACAGCACATATATATATATATATATATATGTGTATGTGTATATATAGAAACGGCAATATCGCCTACTAAATTATACTAATAAGCCACGATAGAATGATGAATGATCTTAATGAGCTTTACGCGAGCGCACAAATGTGTTTGATGTGGCCAATCTTCTTTCCCTGGGGAGCATTTGAGCTGTCCGTTGCTACAGTTGCACTCCACCTAACCGGGGTTCCTTTTTCATCCATATCTTTCGATCTTATACACGTATATATATATATATATAATTTGTTTTTTCCATTTCCCTCGTATGGTTCCTCTGTATGAATTTCTCATCGCTGTTAACGTTGTTTGGCCGAACGAACATGGTATGCATGAATCGACATACGCTGTATACACAGAGAGCTATTATAGATATTAGTCTCCGCGTGAAGACTCAACAAACGTAAAGCTCAATTGCGTTGCCAAAGACACCGTTTCCTATGGGAAGGGTGTACCGGTGTCTATCGTCTGGCGCGTATTGTAGGACCTTCGACGAACTGCATCACCTCGTGTACAAGTATGAACATGGCATTACCCCGATACGACAGGCGTATCACTCATTTCAGCAACATCAGCCGCCGCCACCGGCGCAGTAGCAGCACGGGTATCCGGTGACTGTCGATCGTCGTGAGGCCGTGATTCCCGGCTTTCTCGCACCGTCTCGGTGTCGCCGCTAGATCGCTAGGTGCATCACCTATCGCGAACCCCATGACATGCGTTGCGCCGATGCAGCCGCGGTGTTGTCTGGCTGCAGCGTGGCTGCATCGGCGCCGAATTAGGGTGCGCCGACGGCAACGGAAGAGCACAGCAAGAAAATAGAAAGAAAGAAAAAACACAACGTCTTTACCCCCCCTGTCTCCTATCCGCTGTCTCCTTTTGGACGCCGTTGTATGCCCATTGGTGAGGCGCTAAAAGTTCAGTTACGAGCAGCTGGTGCTGCTGCTGCTGCCGGCGCTGTTTTTCTCCACATCGACAGAGCGGCAAACAGTCATAGTGAGTGTCCATGTGTGTCCATGTACAGATGTGTCTGAGGGTGAGTTTGGCCATTGCGACGATAGCTTCGTTTTTTGTGATGGTGCTGCTTCCATAATAATAATAATAATACACACCCTGCATCACCTGCGCGAGCGGGGAATATTGATCGCGCGGGACGATCGTTCGCGCGCGCGCGCGCGCGCTCGCCCATTTGTTGAAGACGACCAGACCACGATGGGACAAATCACCTTTGTCATATTGAATGCATTTTGCTGTATATGTACGATGTTAACATTAAACGTGCCTGCACAAAAAAATTATATATATATATATATGTGTACGTGTGTGTGTGTTTGTGTAGCCAAGTGCAGAGGTGAAAGTACTTTGCCGGCAGATTGGACAGATCGACAAACCTTCCGGACGTCAGGGGAACAGACGAGCAGACGAGGGTCGTCGATATAGGCCCCAGGCGCATGCTGCGCTAACGGGAAGTGGTTACCGAATAGATTGGCCGTATTTGGCAAATTGTGACTTTCTCCGTTGTCGTCGACGTTATAGCCACATTGTGTTGTCCCCGCGACGCAACGGGAATTGGAGCAATCGATCATTAGATGATAATCAGGTGAAAGCAAGCAGCAATTCACAGGCGTGTCATACCTCCGCCACGAAACCTGCGCACGGCCCCTATTTGGTAAGGTAAACGCGCAGGACACACCACGCAGGAAGCCTGTGAATCTGCATAAAAACCTCGAGATTGTTTTTAAGCTGAATAGCGACACGTTTGCCGGGGTCAAAGAAACAAGCTCTGCCCGCCGCCGCGAATGCAGATAGTGAACTGCTATTTTGCGAGCAACCAAGCAATGAATATAAAGCCATAAAATTCGGTAGTAAAATCAAAAATCGGCTGTCAGTGTCGGCGCGCCGCCCGCTCGGTGTAACTTGCTTAGATCGACACACACGATATTATCGAGAACATCGTAGCACAGCCCCAGCTGCACTGTGCACCCCGTTGTCAAGTAAACTCGGATACTAAACTCTTCACTGTTTTATCACTGGCTGTATTTTATTTCAGTAACAACAGTTTCAGCAACAACGCTCGTCCTGCTGGGTTGGGTCCTGGTCAGATGCGCAACAGCGCCGGCTTGAACACCGCATTGAATACGGTAATAGTGTTCTTTACGATTTCATTTAACTGTAATTCGCTCCCCGGCTCGCTCGACTAACACCAGCCTAAAGTGTCGTTTGTACGATGTTAGATATGTGTGTTATTAGCGTCTCGTGCTGTGCTTTTCTCTACTTGATTTAATACTATGCTCGATTTGCCAGCGTCGTGTGCCCTTGAAGCGATGTTGAGATATTGACGAAGGGGACCATCCCGTTTCAGAGCGCGGCAGTGCTCACAGATACATTCATTAAAGAACTCTCACTATTCTCATCGTTCTTAGTAGACTCTTCGGTAGCAGTCGTAAATACCGAGCAAATGACCAAGTAAAGACTGCTTCGCTGTCTGGAGTGCATCATTCAGTCAGGGGTCGTTTAATAGCGATCAATATGATATGTTCCCAAAAGGAGAAAAACAGTTCCTGCGTCATACAAACATGACACAATACTTCGGTTGTCATGATACAGGTTAACTTCGAGCGTAAAATGTGCAAAGACGATGCAGGTGCAGGTCATCCTACCACTACGAGTGCTTGACCGGGAACTGACTGGACGATTCGTTATCCCGACATCAAGTGGTCATTTATATTTCTAGCATGGTAAGGTAAAGGTAAGGTAACGGTTTATTGGTTTATTAAAGGAGTTGCAATTTTACAATGCTTGAGCTCCAGCATACGGTCAATTTTCTTACCCGATGGTCGCACTGCACACAAATCACCCAGCTTGAAGGTCTGGCCTAAACGGATCAATCACCTTCAAACATTGTCCCTGGCACAGTCAGAGCAACTGAGCTTCGCCAAGTTAATCTCTGTCTTATGGATGAAGCTCACCTATCATGCATATATCATGGATACGCGCCTGTGTGCAATCGCAAATCGAATCCCTCCGTGTCGACCCATGTTGCAGGGAAACGATCATATTATGTCGTACACTCTCGACAATGCCTACCTGTCCAGGTGAAAGCCAACCGAACCAGAGTTGGACACTGTCCCACAGGCTCAACAACAAACGTTCCAATTTGCGGATCTCAAGATGTTTGAAGTTGATCAGCCCCTCGCCTCCAATAAGGCCACCTGGAGTGTTGGTGCAGCGGGTCTTCCGAACAAACTGTTCTTGTTGGCGACCTGCGTCTTCATCCCTCCGCTTACCCACATCATTCGCTTCTCGATGAGGTCTGGTTCTGGTCCACGAAAGCTGAATGGAGCTCGGATTATTCCGCTGTTTAAAAACAAGGGTGATAGCGGGCAGCGAGTAAATTATAGGTCCATATAGTTGGTGGACTACCTCTCCAAAGTCATGGGGAAAATTGTTCTGGTCAGACTAAACAGGCATCTCAATACCTTAAAATTCTTCTCTCCCAGTCGGTGGGGATATCATTGACAACGACGCCCTTTAGGCGATCTTTGACCGCCGTCGTTGTGACTCTGTCAAAGATGTTTTCTGAAATCTCGGGCTGCTTCGTGTCTGACGGTTTATACTGCTGCTCTTGCTTTTAAAATCTTAAGGGAAAAGATACCCAGCGATATCTCTCTCCCCTATCACGGCTATGGAGAAACGAACGTCCCATCGTGCAACGGTGTTTATTCGACCATTTGCCACAAGAGAATCTAGCCGCTATGCCCTACGTTACCGCCTACCAGCTATATGGGGCTCACTCCCTCCAGAGATTCGATCCCTTGCCTCAGCAAAGAAGTTCGCTCGCGAAGTAAACAAGTTTGTTAGTAATAGGAATGACGAAGTTTAAATTTTATATCTCGAATTAGTAATGATATGATTTACTCCCTTCGTGTGTATATATTATTGGCTTGCAGCGCGAATAAGCAAAGGTGGCCCCGACAGGTCCTCATAGTAATACCTAAAAGGCTAAGAGCTGAGGCCTGTCAGATAGGGGAACAGCTGAGGGTCAGCTCGAAAAACAGTTTTGGCTTGCAGCGCGGACCGGTAGCCCTGAACGTCGTATATGCTAATCGAGGGCACTAGTATACTTGTGTACTCACCAGATGACTAATACCTTTTAATTATTTTATATAATATGAGAACTCAAGCACTGTAACAACTGCAGCTACATCAATAAACCAATGTATGAATGAAATGAACTGAAAGCTGAGATTACACTTCGGAAAAATGACAAATGGAAACAGTTTACGTTTTTCGAGCTCATCTAGAAAGATACGGATCGGTCGACAGCAAGAAGTATTTGCGGATCTCGGCTTAAACGGCCAACTATCAGCAAATGCCATTCGATAGATTGGACTAGCGTTAGACGAAGTCTTTGATGGAAACCTCATCGCTTATGTTTCCCGTAATAGCCTCACTAATCGACGACTATCAAGGAGTCGAGAAAGCAGCAAATCAAACATTTTCCGCACATAAAAATTTGCCGGCGAATCTCTTGAGTTCCACCCAAGACATCATCACAAGGCCATGGCAAAATAACAATCCTAATGAAACGGGACTCTGCAACCCAAAAGAGAATTATTATCCTCGCAACGCGTGCCAATAAGCGTGCCAATAACACCAACAGAGCAGACTAAGCGTCACTGACATGAACGCTGGTCAGGGAGTCTCCATTTGTCGAGTCAAGCTAGAAACTTCCCAAATTCCCAGTGCAACCAGCACTCTCCTTTTTTTTTGGTGGCGGAAACCGGAATACCTGGTACACACATAGGCTCAGCGATCCAGCATCCATGCAATGACCACTCGTACAGCGCAGAGTGAAACGATTTGACGTCGTCGGACCCAGCTCCCCGGATGGCGATGTTCGCTGCTCTTGGAACTCTACGTCACCTTCTCAGTAATGAAACACGTTAGACTACTAGCGGATGATGTGCGTAGCCGGCAGAGAACTCACCCCGTTCGTCTAATCTCGCTTGGCAACAAGTGGTAACCGTATTCCGCAATAAATGAATACCATAATAAGCCCTAGTAATTATACTATTTAGCAGCATAACACGGGTTGTAAAACAATTAGAAAAAAAGCAAAACTGCATAGTCTGGAGGGTTCGTCGACAAAAATTTCAACATCAGTTAAAATCAAATAGCAAAAACAGCGTGTCTCGTGCCAGCAGACATTCGCTCTCTGTGCAAAATAGAAACCTGATGCGCATATTTGGACTGCACGTCATGATTGCTTCGGATTTGTCGCATTAGTGGGCCAGCCTGATTTCGCTGTCGATTGCAGTGCGCAAGTCGCCGAGTACTCGGCCATGCACCAGGCATAGCGGCCCGTCTCGATCTCACCCGTCGATCGTGTGCTGTCTCCTGTACAAGGGCTAAATAAACGGGAAGGCAAGCGATATCCGGCCACCATTGCGTGTCGATACCCACCCAATGGTCAGTGACCGCGAAACCACAGACAGCACCGCTACAGAAGTTCTTTGCGTTGGAGTGTTTTGACAGAAATATTGAGTAGGTAATTAGGTCAGCCTCTTTCACTCTTACTCTCTCTCTCTCTCTCTCTCTCTCTTCATTTCAATGTATATGTTGTGTTTCTCTAAAGTCGTACGGTGTGATCTAATGACGACGACGGCGATGACCCTTGAAAATCATCATCTTGTTTGATCTTCTTCCGAACAGTATCACAAATGAACAGTTACAATGTTGAGAATCAAGAGGACAACGATATATATATATATATATATATTCGGTAATAGGGTGTGAGCTCAATGTTGTTCATGATCATCATGGTTATAATGCTGATGTTGTTCATGGCGATAATTTATTAAGTTTATTATTATTATTATTACCATTACAATCCGTAAATAATTAGCTGACAAGATTGGTAATAAATCAGATCGGCCGAGACTTGTCTGACCTCTCTCAGGCAGCGACTGACCCACCGGCAAACGAAGTCTCTCTCGCGTATGAGTGTTTCAAAATGACCGAAATCGCAACAAGAACAACAAGCGGCTGTGACTTGTCTTGTCGATTCTGCGGCCGACAGACGCGACAACAACAACGGCAACAAACAGCCGTTAGCAGAGATAAAGTTAGTAACGGGATTCGACAGAACAGCCACAACAATTGCCACAGCAACCACCGCAGCAGCCGCAGCGACCTGTGCAGTTGTCTATGCAAGCGCTCGATTCTGTCTCGCGACGGCGGCTGTTGCGCCCTTAGGCGGCGAATCACATGTGGACATTGGTCCTGTGCGGGCCTGGTAACTTCTTCATTCCGTCGACTCAATGAGAAACGTGAGCTGCGCCCGCTCATTCGTACGTTCTCACGGCGCCCGACCAACGAACCAACCAAGCCGATGACTGTAACGAAATGGCACTACGAATACATAACCAACACCAACACCGCTAACGAGACAACAGCCGGTCGTTGGCGCAACGAGATGGAAGGCGTTTTCGTTGTTATGACAGAATAATGAAAACGAACGGATCAGAAGTAGAAACAAACGCAGATCGAGTCCAGACGCAGAAGGGACCGAGTGGTGGTTGAAGATGAACGAGGATGAACGAGCTACAACGATCGGCAGAGGGGAGACAGCAGAAACTGAAGACGAAAGAAAGAAAGAAAAACACGAATGAACCATCGCTACCGCAGAAACGGTGTTAATTCGGTCGTAATTAGGTTAGCCACGAAAGATGCAATAACAGCTAGCAACCACCACAACAACAACAACAATGATTGCAACAACAACAGCAACAGCAACAACAACAACAAAACAACAACAACCGTTTCGCCCTGCCTCGGGACGCTTCGAGCGGCAGTGGCAGCTCGAACAGCCGCTGGGCGACAGGCGCAGCAATCGTACAGCGGTCAACGGTAGTCTCAGAAACAGAAATAGAGAAGAGGGGAGAGAGTAAGAGAGCGCCACAAAAATTGGCTTGCCTTCATTCGATATTTTGCGTCGTCGTTGCTGTTGTTGTTGTTGTTGTTTGTCTACGGCAGAGATATCGCGATATCAGTAGCAGCCACAATATGTAATATATATATATATATACACATGTATACATATATATATATATATATATATATATATATATATATATATATATATATATATATATATATATATATATATATATGTATATATATATATATATTATATGCGGCTTGAACACACACTTCTTTATTCTCTCAATTCTCTCAGCCTTCGAACAACGGTAGCAGAACGGGAATGGTAGAACAAAAGCATTAGTAGTCATCAATTGATTGGTATCTACTTTTACGACAGTTCTACTCGAAACAACAACGGTAACATCAGCAACAGCAACAACAACATGGAGACATTGTAGCGGATACACGCTCCTTGCACAATGCACAGCATGGATACTAATACAATTGATACTGCATTGGTTCAAGTAGCCTGTCGAGTTGTTGTCATTATTAATATTAATACTATTACTATTATTATGATCCCTCTTAGAGAATCGCTAAGCTTTGTCTCATTGTTATCATACGACAGCCGCATCTGCTGCTGCTGCTGTCGTTGTGTTACGTCGACTTTCTCTGCTGTCATGTGTACGGACATGTGTACAATAATCACAGAAGTAAAAAAAAATACGGTCACAGCATCACCGCGAGGAGTCGAGCAGCGTTGCCAATTCTGCCATTGTTCGATCCCGGTGCGGGAGTTCGCTCGGCTCCGCAAACTATCGCCGTGCTCACACGGCGATTTCTGCTCACGTGTTGTAAAATAGTAAAATAGCACAATGCACCACTACAATATCATATCACTGCATCGTTATCATTGTTACTATTATTATTATTAATAATATAATACACTTGTTGTTCAATAGTTCATGTTATGTTCATATTTCGTTTGTTCAGTCATTCACAGATCTCATTCATTGATTCATCTTCGAGACTATGTAACTTGATTGCGGCCGTGCAACCGCCTCACAGCTGTCAGAGTTTTCCGATTTAATCCCTCTATTGGCAAACGCTTGCGTCTGTGAATCTGTGGCCCTTTATTCATGATCGCATACAAAGCGTAGCTGTGATTTCTCATTAATTATTATTACTATTACTATTATTACATGACGAGTGCATCGGTAACAGTTAGTGGTGCAACGCGCCCGTTGAAAAATCAACCTGACACAGATCTTGATTGAATCTGCCGGAGTGCCGTTGAATAGAATCAACAATAATTATGTCAGTCATCAGGGCGAGCATGTTATTATACGGTGTACGAATTCACGAGGACAAATGGAACTCATACGCAGAGAGAGACAAAGAGTGAGAGAGTACTGATAAACGAGTGGGAATGATCCACCGCTGTCATCTCGAATTGTCATTATTTCGCTGGACAACCCCCAGGTCCCGTTGTACGAAGGGCCCGTCCCCCCCTTCGTCACAGAGCTCTCGGTTGTCCCAATTAGTAGTAGTAGTTAGTTTTATTTAGACCTTTCTTTCTTTCTTCTTTCTAGTTTGATTTAATGCGTACAGTTCGTTTATTGCATGCGAAAACCGGTACAGCTACCCATCGTTGTGCAGCCTTCGATTTTCGTCTTTATCCGCAGATCATAATCGTATAATTATGATTATTTTTTTTATCATCATCGTCATCACAATCGCAGTATAATCGTGGTTCGGTAAGTCGCACCGGTCGGACGGTCGCCGTCAATGATGCAGCGATTCTCATTAATGTCGGCGTAGCTAGCCTCCACGCGGCATGCTTTCTCTTGCAAGCATAATTCCGCTTCGGAGTCGTCCTTAACGACGAGACGGAAGCAAAGGTGAATAGTGAGTCATCGTAATAATAATAATAATAAGCGACCAGAATCGAATGGGGGCTTAACGACGTACTGTTAAAAATTCAATATGCCAAATTTCGGCCACAGCCGAAGCATCAACAACAGCATCAACAACAACGACATCAATAAGAACGTCAGCCCGAGCCACGGCCATAATCGCAATCATAATCCATATAAGATAACTACCCCCTTCCGGGCCACTTTACGCCACGAATCATCCAATCGCAATTAGCCGACGGCGGCAGAGAATCTGCCATGGTGCACAATGGTGGCGGTGCCACGGCGCCGGCTTGGGAAAGAGCGCACCGATCTGGCCAATCTGGCCTGGCGAACATCGCAGCCGACGAGCTTTTGATTCG
This sequence comes from Stratiolaelaps scimitus, assembly GCA_019614645.1. Lineage (NCBI taxonomy): Eukaryota > Metazoa > Arthropoda > Arachnida > Mesostigmata > Laelapidae > Stratiolaelaps > Stratiolaelaps scimitus. The sequence goes on along the minus strand of JABWDB010000014.1, from coordinate 4,101,752 downwards.
CGTGCTAGTCACAGTTGTACAAGTATGTACTTGTAGTACTTGACACTGTGTGTGGTGTCTAATTCCACTGCAGCGACCAGCCGTCGCCGCCGCCGCCATCGCCGGCGCGTTACTGCACCAGGGATTGATTGCTTCCTTCTCAACCCACTGCAGCCTAATCCAAACTGTGCGCAGACGTCCTTTCGAGCCGTTGTCGTTGCTGATGACGACGACGGCGGCGGCGGCGGCGGCCACCACCGATAATGCTGGGGATTTCATTTGCGTTTGCTTTGCCGTATCAATCATCAATAGTATTCGTGGGGTCCCGACGACATCGGGGCCGCCTCCCACCAACCTCTAATCACACACCGATGCACCAGCAATCCCATCTATGGTGGGATTGCTGTTGCATGCTACGCGGTCGATTTCCACAGCGCAGCCGACGAAAACAAATCTCATCAACAGCGACAACAGCGCGATCGAAGGCAGGTTGAGCAGGAGATATGAAGGGTGAACAAAAAAACAAACAAACCGAGGGAAAACGCGAGAGTTCGTCCATAAATGTGGCCGGGCGGGAATCTATTATCTTATCTATTTGAAGTTCAATTCACATCACCCCGCATTACATCTCTCTCTCTCTCTCTCGCGTTCTCTCTATGAGATGCGTCGCCGAGTGACCAACAGATGAGGCTGTTAATAGTGATAACTTGAGAGGGATGACGGCTCGCTGAAACGCATTTCATTCCTCGGACAGTTCCACTAATGTTGACCCCCATTTGGGCTGAAGTGATTGTTACAATGTACCCGTCGTTGTCATCGGCATCATCACATCGCGTAGAGTAGACTAGACTTTCTTTCAATTTCTGTTGTGTATCTATTTCTTCTGACTTCTATTTGAATTAACACGATAAACACATCAGCACAACCTGCTGCTACCGTTAAATCTTTGTCGGCGGCGGCGGCGGCGGTTACAGCGAGGGCAGCGGTAACGACGAAGCCGTAGGGTTGGAATGGTCGACGTTCCCAGTCGCCGAGACGCCCCCAGCAATAACACTATCAATACAGACGCTGGCTACGGCAACAGCAATAGCTGGAGCGGCGGCGACGGCGGCACTGCTGCCTACGCAATTCACGCAGAAACAACCAGCAACAACCGCCGCCGCAAGCGATTTGCAACGGGCGCTGCACAAGTCCGTCACCCATCATGTATCACCGCTACCACCGCCGCCGCCGCCATCATCACCGCGTTGGTTGTGGCAATGATGATCTTATTGTAGCCAAGATGTTGCAAATGGCATTTGCTGATGGGCCGCAGGGCTGGCTTATACCAGCCGGTCTAACTAGTAGTGGCTGTTTACCATCGTGCTGCTACGAAGTGTAACTGCGGCAGAAGCGAAAAAAAAAGATCTCGGTCGACACTAAAACTTCGCAAAGAAACCGCGACCTGCGCTTGTTCAGCCGCCTCTTGTTCGTCGTTGAAGACCATCAGCCTTCGTGCGACCATCGAAGAGCTCATCTTGTTGTCCACCAGTCAGTCTCTGCAGTTTCGGCTGCAGCCGCTGCCTCTTCTGGTGGCCAAAGGACTTGTGTCTTGGTGCTTGTTGTTGGCCGACAGCACGAGCCATCAACGGACAGACCGGTGCTGGTCAATTTGTTCCGTTCTAAATCCTCCGCTTGCTCGTTGTCGTTGCCGGCTGCAAGCTCGTCACCTAGCTGGCTGGTCGTGGTCATTCGAATCTAATCTGTCGAATGGTTCGCTTTCTTCCAGTTCGTTGAGCGCGCACCATTGCTTCTGCGACAACAGCCGCAGCATCGTCTGTGGCAGATGTAACCGTGGCAACCAATCAGGCCCCGACACTGATATCAAACACTCAACAGCTCTTGAAAGGTTTTGCAGCTTCGAGCGTCTAATCAGTCCAGAGGTTCATACAGGCAAGATACGCTGAACAGGAGACAGACCTGGGAATCGATGTCTACCTCAATACGATACCGAAATACAAATGGCCGAGTGCATTTCGGCACAATTTGACAGTTTCGAACGTCACGTATCGTGGAATCACTGCCTGTTTACGGCCACGCCGATGGACGACGAACAGATACGCGGACAGCTTATTCAAGGGTGTTACCGTGCCGGTGATGAAGGAACGAGTCCGAAAATGGGGGCCCGAATGGTCTCCCGCGACCGTGGCAACCTTTCGGCTAACTCGACAAATTAATGCTACTTTTACCATAGGTCGGTCGCTATAGGCCTTCATCTTTTCGTTTTTTTTTATCTTTTTCAAGAGGGCAAAGGTAAATCCTGCATGGGCACCAGGCCTCAAAACTTTATTCACAAGTATTTGTCTGGTAGTGTCAGACTCTTACCGTCTAAACCCAGAACCGATTTTGATTTGGGGGGGCACTGACCGGGACTGCCAGGAGTATTACTATAGCCTTCATCTAGCTAACGGAAAGTAACCTGGCCCACTCTTTAGTGACTATATGCATAAAAGGATTTAATCGAATACGCCCTGGATTGTTAGTCCAGGTGCAAATCATAAAGCATTTCGAAACTGCATGGTCAGATTGTTCACTGAAATCCAGTGAAAGAACTCGAGAGAGTGTGATCCTAAGATTTTTGACAATATAAATTTTTGCAAGGACAGCCCCACTTAGCGTTACCGGTGGTGGTTACGCGTCCCAAGGTGAACTACAGAGCACATGATCCGCTCATATGCAGAAGTCCTCTAGAGTCCTTGGCAGAGCGCTTCTGTCCTCAGTTGCGGAGAAGTTGGCCGCCAGCTTGATGCAGCCTGAGTGTACGCACGCAAAGGGGGTCTCCCTTTTTCCCAAGGTCGGCTATACTCTTGGCATTATTTCGATCTCTAGGGAAGGTGTGTAACAGCTCCGGGGTGCCTTAGTCTCCTACACAACTACTTTGGCTTCCGTCTATTGTGCACATGCAAATCGAGACAGCAAGTAACCTAGACGTTCCTTGTTTCATCAGGTCCGCCAGCCTATTTCAGAGATAGCCCATCACAGATCCTCGCTCAGTAGCCAGTTGCAAACTCGTTCGCTGTACGTTGATCGGGTGACCTTCTCGTCGATGTTACTACCTCAAGACGAGGAAGTGAATCAATTCCACATGATGTATTATATCGGTGGCGAACGACCGACCCATTTGTGTCATCGCCTCGCTGGTCGGAAGATAGATTTTCCACTACGATGTTGCTCAAACTTATAGCTGACAGCTGAGGTAAGGGCAAAATCATACTCGCATCACTCCGAAGTGTCTCTCGACTTTCTTCATCAGTAGATTAGCGTCGTTGCTAGCGATTTCAGCTTGAGCTGTTCGTTCGTCCGAGCAAATCGTACTGTGTGTGGCCTAGGTTTTCGGGCAGACCCTCAGCCAACATTTAACGTCCACGGTACAACTGCTTTTAGCATTGCTTCGTAAGAAGGACCCCTTAATGAAAATGTGCAACTGTGTGTGGCCTAGCGTTTGCTAGAACGGCTTCGATGTCGGTGCTCTTCAGTTGGAGCTGAGACGAACAGGGTGGCGGCAGCGCCGCCACTCACGCTATCCATCCGGGCTTCTGGGGCGGCGTTTGCTTCGTATGGGCGTTACCAACTGGTGAATAGTTGAGATTAAATCTAACACTAGTTCATCTAAATTTAGACTCCAAGGATCTCTCGCCCCCCTCCGTGCTATGAAAACCTTGATTCGAAATCGCAAACGTGTCTATATAATTGAGGTTTCGGCGCGTAAATAGTGACGCCTCGAATCGACATATATGGACAATATTATGAACAAGAATCACTACGACTATAAATAACTGATATATACGGCAATTGTACCTTTAGCGCTTATGTCCTAGTGATAATTGCTGTGATTATTTCGTTTGCGTGTTAACGCGAGAACGGGGGCGTGCAATGGTGATTTGACCGGTAGCAATGGTGTGAATTCGGTAAAGTTTAAACTTTGTCTATTCCATCTCAGTGTACTACAGTATACTGCGCAACACAGATGAAATCGGCAGTGTGAAAGTATCATTTACGTATGTCACACATCGTCCGCAATTAGGCTGCACGATTCGAATAAGTTCGATAACCTCGCTCGTTCGCTCGTTCGTCCGGCCGCCGCCCATCAACTAGCCTAAATTAATTTAACAATTTTTGCATGATAAACAGATATATGGTAACTGTTATCACAGCGTGCAATAGCGCATTTCAGTCGAGCACAGACCTCTCACACCTGTTTGTCAACCTGTGGAAACACTAAAAAAAGTCGACGTAAATCACCACCTAGAGAATGTCTCAATATCACTCACAATTCTTCGTCTTCGTCAACAACGAGCATATAACAGTCATAATCATCGACGAATGGATAACTGGCTGGCTAATTATTCATCATTAGCATTTCAAGTTCAACAGTTGCTCGCCCGTTGTTTCACACCGGTTGTGGCACGGCGCCGTCGGACGGAAGTCGCCGTAATTTACTTGACGCATTTACAAAATACGAAACAAAGCAGTGAAATGAAACGCTGCTATGCAAAGCATTGGGACGTCATTACAGCCGAACGATTAAAAGCTCATTATTGCTATTCTTCGAACTAACACAAAAGTGAATATATGCGTGTGTGTGTGTGCGTGCACTGCGTGTCGCATACGACGGACGAGGCGACACCGTTAAAAATTGGTTATATAATACAACGTCTTCAGCAAGAAACGAAGATTTGTCTTCTCAGCGTTGATGGCTCCCGGCCGCTTCTCCGGAGGGACGCAGCTGGCCGAGACCACTGAAGCATGTCAATACAAAGTGATCGCTTCAGAAGCCGATCGAGCCAATTCATGTTCATATATCACTCGCGTTTGCGAGAATGAGGAGCCTCACGTGCGTATACATGCGTAAGACGGACGATTTTGCTGAAGCAAACTATGGCGGCGGCCGAAGAACGCCTGGGGTTCGACTCCTCCTGACTGGATCACTATATTTCAACGTGAACGGCTGGGCAGTAGTAAATTTGAAGTGCAAACAATGAAAAATAGGTGAATTATGTTTGGCGCGTATACACCGAATGGATACAACAAAGGTCTCGTAAATGAGACATCTGGCCCCCGACAAAAGAAAAAAACAATGGCTAAATGTGTATGACTATTGAGATGCCTGAACTTAAGCAGACAAGGCTCTGAGAAGGACTTCGAACACAGCTGTGCTCTGGACACGAGCTGGAACAACGATTCGTGGATGTAGCAAAAGCGGAGCGCGGAATATAGATTCCTATGCAGTAATATATATATATATATATATAAACACGAATGTGCACGGGTTCGATCCCCACGCTTGCACACTTACATTTGCAGGAATCCGTCTAATGAAGCAATGTCGGAAGCAGTACCGCAGATGTAAAATGTTGGCAGTAGTCAGTCCGAAAAATTTACTATAATATATATATATACACGGTGTGCATACGGCGAAGGTTTTTATGTTCGTTTTTCACCTACGAACGGCAAGTGCCGTTATATGTAGCAACAATAGCAAACACAAGTAGCACATTTCCAAATCAAATCCAATATCGACGTACAGCGTTGTTCGACTATGACGTGTTAGCCGCGAACTATTTAGCTGAGCTCGGGTTGGAACCCATTAAAGTCATGAAGGTGCGTCAAATGAAAGTCAAACTTTAAAGTAGACGCTCTGATCATTCCACCGGGAGCAATTGACAGACGCCGACCTACCGACATAGAGCTCAAAGTGCTCCTGACGCAAACGATGGCTAGACTCCATGCGTGGTATTATGTGCTGAAGGTAAGTAAACACGCATCTGGGCTATGAGTTCTATCGGGATCTGCTGATCAGAGATAGAAGCTTGCGCTGCTCTTTGTTATAGCTCAACGCCGTTAATGGAGTGGAATGTTCTAGCCGAAGATTGCTATTGAAATTCTCTTGAAATTGATCTGATCTCGAAGTGTCGAAAGATGACATGAAACCGAAATACAAATGAACACAGCTAAGTGCCATTGACAGATAACAGGTACTCGCATAGAAAGTTCACTTATCTATAATAGTATATATATATATATATATATATATGTTACAGCAGGACGTTGTTCAACAACCGTTCACGCATTGTTCGCTATTATATTTTGACAACAGCAATAATAATTTACGATCTAATATATATATATATATATAGAATATATATATATACACGAACATCGCTATATACATACAAGCAATGTAATCCTGGGCACTTTTGCAGGTCAGCAGGATCAAGTTTTAATTTATTTCCAGGGGAAGGCTACAACAGTTCTATTCTGATCACATCAGCGCACTTTCAAAACAACAACAACAACAGGAACGACCGAAGCGTTCGACGTTGTAATAAATCGACTATTGTGAACACGTTGTCGCTTATGCGCCAAAATGATTCGCCACTAACGGCGGAGCAGATTAAGCTAACTTCGCAGTTGTCTATTGAAGATACCACTGATGACATTCGACTCGCGAGAGTAGCAGCAGCAAGGATCGACACTCCGCGTAGTGATAGATAAGCCGCACCGGGACACACATGTGCAGAACACATATTACACAGGTATAGAGCGCGGTTACATTTGAGACACGTTGAGTCATTGCGTTTGCTCGTATATGTGTTGCATAGACCTCGCCCGCTGATACGCACTTCACTTGTTCGCGCTGAGTAATGCTGGAGCTACTTTATACTCAGTTTATCCATGCAGAACCGCGTAGAACCTATAGAAACGCGGATCTGGGCAAATGATAATAATAATAGTGTTATAAAAAACGCTCAACAGATACTTCGATAAATAGTGATTAAATATAGTGAGATGGCGTTTGTAATTCGTAGAATCGAACATGTTCGAGCGGTGATGGGTACCAGACAGATGCTATTGTATCCGTTGGCCGAGTTAGAATAATGAGGTGATTTTGCCGGTGACAACCACAAGTGTCAAAGTAACAAGCGAGTTAAAAGTCGAACGGTAGCTATTATAAATACTTAATCAGGTTCGTCTGCGTTTGTGAACAAATGGCATATGCGTGTGACAGTGCAACGGACGTCATGGACAATATAAAGTCATCGATACAACCACCCGCGCAACGATATGCGCTGAAAATATCGCCGACAATCCACCGCTTTGTTGCCGTCGTCGTTGTTGTTGCCGGTGGTGGTAACCACTGCTCGTGAACGTATTGCGCGTTGTAAATACAAGTTCATATACAGTGGACACACTGTCCAATCATCGGTGGCGAACCGGCGAATTCGCGAGAAGTAAATGCGAAGTTAGTAAAGACGATCGACTCGGTGTAGGCGGGAGGGGGGGATGGAGTCCTAATTCCTCAATTATTATTGATGCAATACTTCGAGGCTTTGTTTGTCGACGGTGTGAACAATGGATGACGTCTGTCCTCTGCCGATTATCCAGCCGAATACATAGATAGATAGACGAATTTCGTCGACCACTTGTGAGAACTATTTTACAGAGAACCCTGTATACGTTAGTTTGCTAGCATGCTTGCTATCATTGGACTACGCGTGAGCCTTTACGAGCGGTCATGCAATTACTGTTACTTCGGCAATAGGTTCAATACGAGTATTATAATACTATTGAGCGCTGCAGAGTTACGGCCGAGGACAACTCGGATAACGGCCATCGAATGACACTATTTATTTATAAACGCGTCACACAGTGTTAGACGTGCCGTATGTCACCCTGTAACTGTGCTTCTATAATTGTAATTAGCAGTGCTGCCCGACTATGATGACGACTCTGCTTACTCGGGGTTGGCTAATTTGCCTTAGCTGGCTCGCTCACTGACTGATTGTCACTGTTCCTTCCTATTTGACAAGGTCAATGGTTGTGTCATATGTTCGAACAGCGGTATTGCCTAAAGCACCCGACGGTTTTCCTCCGTAATATCAGGACACATCAGGGATCCTTCAGGCTCTGCTGGGCGTAAAAGCCTTGAACGTAAAAGCCAACGATGCGGTGAGCAATTTCATTTGCGTCAATATACGTGAGAGCTCGTCTGCGCCGGACAGGCGTAAAGCAAAAAGGTCTAGATTTCTACGAGATCTCGCGTGGTGTTCTATTAATAGTTGGTGTACAGGAGTGAAGATATAGAGTCGTTCGTTTGATAAGTACATTGGGTAAAGTGCCGAACGTCGGAACGGTTTTCCTCTGACGTAACGTAAATACGCGACTGACTGAAAAGAAAACGTGTGGAAATATTCCCTCGGAATGCCTCTATTAAGCATTAATTGTAGTTAATTAAATTATTTAATTTCCAAATAAATTCGGCCATTGATAGAAGTTCGAGTTTTTGAAATAGCGTTTCAAGAATATCGGCAAGCCCCCGCTGTCCTCTCCATACGATCTGTATTTTTTTATAAGCAATACGTGCGAATTGTGTCTCTTGTTAACTATTAAAGTAAAATTTTCGGCTCACAGCCAACATCTGACGTCTACGGTACTATGTTCGTGGAAGATAAATGTTGGCCGTGAGTCTTTGTTGCGAGCAAATATCTTCTCGTTAATTCAACCGTCTTCCACAATAAGGATAATGATTTCCAATTATTATTACATTTATTATTGGAAACACCGTATCTTGCGTGTCGATATCTCAGTAAGGATGTGTCGGAAATTGCCAACGGTTGTCAATTAAAGAAGTCGTTTCCCACCCTAATTTACACCTAGTGTCTATAATGAGGAGGAAAATATTGTTTTCTTTTCTAAAGGAAACATTCAACCTATTTCCAGAGAATAAAATCCAGTCCGACTATCGGGCCAGTCCACGTAAAAATTAGACCGAAATCATTTCAATAGACAGTTCTCGTACCCGAGTCGATATTCAGGCCACTAAGGGGGTCGGCACGGTATGAACGCATTGCAGTGCAACAATTCGGCGGTCTGCTGTCGGAGAACTAGATGACAGAAAATAGCGAAGAGACCCCTCTTCTAAAATTACAGAAACTGTCCAAGCTGTCAACTAATGGATGGCCAGTAGCGTACGCTACACGGTTGGGGGTAGGACTGGCTATAGTTTGTTAAACTTGGCCTTCAATGGTGTCAAGAGAAAATCGACTAAAAAAAGAACACACGTGTGATGGATAAATTAGAGCCTCGATTGGTTTCGTAATCAGGCTGCCTCTATATATAATCATAGCTGCCTCTCTGATTTCCGCGGGTTTCCCTAACGGAACTGATGATCTCATTTGCATTAGCCGAAATATTGAAATAGTCTTCGGCTTTCACTTGAAGATCACATACGAGGTAAGTATCAAGTGCGACTATAACGTGAGCAGGGAGACTATGTTCCGTTCACGCATAGCCGATTAAGGAACTTTGAACATTTGACTTATCCACAAGAAAGTGCGCTTAAAAAACGAGGTCAAATAAATCAATGCGGCTACAATCAATCGAGCTGTAATATATGCCCCTCGACAGATGCTCCAATTGTCATGGCTTTAGAATTCTTTATGTAACTATTTATTAATATTATTTATATTGTATATTATTTACATGTACGCGAACACGCGAAACCTATAGATATTCGCAGGCCCACCAAACCAATGGGAGCAAAGTCACGCGGGGCAGCGTTTTTGTCTATTTATACATATTTTTCCTCTACCATGACTTGATGACCATTGTGTTCCTGGGGAGCATAAAATTGACTGGTTAAGTCAATGAGTTCGAATATATCGCCCGCAGAGCTGCTAGTTACCAATGCACAAGCCGCAGCCATTTTATTATGATTTTGGCCATTTGCGATCAGTTTAATTACGTAACAAACAAAAAAACAAGAATCATTGGTAAAACATGACAGTCTGAATATGCTGAAATAGGTTATTCTCTCCTCTAACAATGCAATGGTTATTCAGTGGCCTTCTAATCGTATCTATTCCATACATTGCTAATATTGCTGCCGTCTCTGTATAGTAATCGTAATAATACGCCGTGCTGTTGCGGTACGCCTGCTCAAATATGAGCACAACCCAGAGGCGCCCTCACATCTGCTCGGAGGTTGGATGCCGGAAGTGCTTCTTGAATGGCTTCATGTTATGGCTGTTGCTGTTGTTGTTGTGATGAGGACTGCTTCTTTTGCATGCGTGCACGCTCACAGCTGTGACAGCTTGTTCGGGAACGGCGGCGTGTTGCATGCAACCATCCTCGTTGACCGCATTTTACGATCTATGCTATTTCTACGTTGTCCCGGTCTCCGTGGCGACGCCCCACTCTCTTTCGTCACAGTTTTGTCTTGGTTCTCGTTGTCATTGATTTCAGTTTCTGCGTCTCCAGAAGCAGAGCCCGCTGGTGGTGGGAGGGTGATCGTGGGTTCTGGGGGCGACCGGAGGAGGCGACTGGAGCGGATGGTCAGACAGCGACGGCGCTGAGAAGGCGGTCGGTTGGCTGCTTGATCGGTCGGTCGGTCGGTCCGGTCGACAATTTCTGACATCGATCCGAGATGGTAGGCTGGCCGTCTGACCGATCTGATTCGTCTGTCGGCCGATCTAAACCGAGAAACCCGTCAGAACTACGTCGAGCGGAACTTCGGAATCATTTGTGTGCACCTCCTCCCACGACGACACTCGTATCGCGTACGTCGTGAAGGCCGTCACGAGACGAGCAAAATGGCTGTCACACCGGCGGTGGACCGGCGAGCCGAACTCACCGTCGACCGGCCGCTGTGGCCACTGAAATCGGCTCACTGCCGTTTTCAAAGTTTCACTCTTTGACATCCTGGAAATAGTATCGCGCTAAATGGCGCTCGAGCGCGCTCCTACGCGGAAACGGCTTGTGGAATACCGTTGTACGGCGTACACGCTTGACACACATGAGATCCATTCCATCATCGAAGTCATCACATGATGACGACGGGGTGGTGATGGCGGTGGTGGTGTTGTTCATGAATGGTAGTGCCCATTGGTACCGTGCGATATATATATATATATATATATATACATACAATATACTGTGTACGTGTTCCGTTCCTTCGCACGGTACAAACGAACAGCGTTAGGAGCAGTTTTGTCGAATAAGACCACAGTCATGAACGAGAGAACCAAATCTCGCATGTGTGTCGGCGAATTCAAAAATCCAATCTCATCTCATTCTCTCATCGCGCGGCGCCGCGTCTAGTGCCCGATCATCGCATAATGGAGTGGCGACCAGTAACGGTAGGCCCAGCAGCGCTTCGTGAATGGGTGACGCAGCATTAAACTTGTTCCCAAGTGTTTGATTTGGAGACGGAGCGGTGGACGACGAAATTCGACCGCTTGGTAGCGTTGCCTAGCGGGATCGAACGGTGTTACGTGGATACATCAATACACTACACTTATAATGTATCCACATGGTATAGGTTCCGGTTCTGACAACTCCCTAGCCCAGCGGCCCCCGACGTCGTATAGTGTGACTGACCCCAGGAACGAGTTCACTTTGCGGGCTCAACGGGGACTCAACAAGTTACAGCAGTAGCAGCAGCATTAGCTTATGTATAGGATTACGAGAGACCAACAACGAAATCCAAAAGCTGTCACCCACAGGAGTTAGACAAAAGGCCATCAGCCTTGTGGAGGCACAATGGACACATCATTGAAGAGGGTAACGCCCCACTTCGATTCGACGACATTGACCCGACACCGAGAGCACACGTGGTGGACACAAAATCTCCGAAGTCGAGACCGCCACAAAATAGGGCGATAGATATTCTGCCTTTTCCAACTTACGAGTTCTGACCTTCGGGCGTTGTTGTCTTCCTTGGAACCTAAGACGAAATACAAAACATTTTGTTCAAGTGTCACTTTAACAATGAATGTTGCATGGGACGCTAGAGGACTGTGCTGTTCGTCAAAATTTGCATTTTTCTATGGTGTACTCATGGATGAGTCGGATTTCAGATTTTAAAGCTACTGAGTACTGCTAAAATGTGGACGTCGAGGGGTCTTTAGGGACTTCCATTCGACGACATGCGCTGGTGATGTTTAATCATATCATCGAGTTCGCTGAGCTCGGATCACGTACGAGATACGGTTTGAACAGTGAGAATATCGCTACACTTCTAAAGGGAAGCATATCCAAATTGGTCTGTATAGCGCCGCATCCGCTAGTCTCCATATAGGCGTCGGCAGAAACAAATGTAAGGCCGATTGTAAGGCCGTTGGGTTTAAGACATTTCAACCCGAGAAAATATATTGGACCTATGCGTTTGCAGAAGATTCACGTCCGGCAGAACCTAACAGAAGAAATTCACCCCCTACGATGTCGTAATGTCTCTTGACAGCGGTTTGCCTTGACAATCATCTTGGACGACGTGACTTTTCCGTTTAAGAAAGAACTGATCTCTCTGAGCGGATCTCTCGTTAAAATGAGTACTTTTTCTCACTTACATAAAAGGAGGATCTCGCCTGCAAATCAATTCTTCAAAAGATCTGTATAGATATCGATTTATTTTCAATAATGTACCCGAGTTAATTAGCACGAGTGGGAGACCATCCGTATTTGTCTTGTCAATTACAATGTGATAACGGTCTTTGCTACGTAGCTGTCATCTTTCATTATAACAGCGTGTTTGACCCAATTAATTTGCTCGCACGAGCTCGTGCACCGAATTTCATTATTATTACTATTATTATCATTGTTATCTACAGTATCTTGAATGGAGACAGTCGGCCTATTAATCATAAAAATAACTAATTCATTATAATAACGTTATTGTGATGACGATAATATACGTAATTAGTTTTTATCACCATAGAACAACTTTTTTTTATTACAAAGACATAATTAATATTCCCTCGTCGCTAATTAATATTTGAACCATTATTATGTCCGTATTTCCCGCTTCCTTTTCTCCACTGACCTTTAATTGAATTTCTCGATCAATCGAGCATTGGAAATGTTTTGAAATTTTCAAATCTAGATAGAATCAATGAACAGAGAAGCATGAACCTTTCCCTGGGAGCTTAAGAGAAGACATGAAATTTCACGTCGAACGATGGCTAACTACCGTCTCAGCGATGGATAAAGAACTGTCATATATTATAATACCAAAGAAATAACCAATTTGTAAATGTTTAGGGGCGCTCCTTCGTTATGGCACGAATTATATATACATATATATATATATATATATATATATATGTGTGTGTGTAGAGAACAATAAGAAATAACTATACGAAAAATGAGTCGATAGAAGCCGAACCAAATCTGGCTGGGAAACGTTTGGCGGAGGCCGTGTTTTAGACGCCCGAGCGCTCGGCTATTAAACTCTAAGCTATAGTTGTCATCTGACGGTCACCTACGGATAATCAAAAATTAGTAAGTCCGCCATCACACAGCGAGTAGCATATCTGATTCTGGACGTTGCATCCTGGAAATATCGACGCTCACTAAAACAACAATCGTACACAGAACAGTCGTCGGTACCCAATTGTATTCTAGCATAACGTACGCTTCAAATAGCAATGAGTGGATATGAGATACGTAAGCAGGTCACCACACGGATAGATATGAGGCTCTCTGCCAGCCCCCCACCTTGTTACGTTCTATCATCGCGTTTCAAGTACAGCTAAAATCATACAATGTAACTCTAACTAATTTTAGTTCGTACAATCAACGGCCACAGAACGCGGCTACGGTTCCTCGAGGCCAGGGGAGAGCACGGGGTTACCTTTCGGCCGAGGAGTGGTTTGGATGGAGAAAAAACCGACAACGAAGAAAAAAATGAGATCGAGGATAGCGTAAAGTGCGAGAGAGACGAACTTCGACATAGAAAACGCTCGACGATCTCATAGACTTGATGAGGATATGTGCTTGGTGTACGCCTGTTGTAACCCGAGTACTCTATCGCAATTTCTCAAAGGTGCTCGATAAGTGTTTGCCGAAATAGGTGTTTAGTCGAGCTGGAGCCCATTGGATGTTGCGGACAAATGGGGGACATGTCCGACGAAGATTTTTATCCATTTGAAGTACAAGGCTTTAGGATTTATTTGTGTGCTAAAGGTACAGGAAAGCCGTAAGCTGACCAGTTTCGAATGCGATTAGAGAATTAGCTGGCCAGTTGAAACAGCATTTCATATTGCCCGATGCGGATTCATGTGGATTGCGCTGCCGTTATGAAATGACAAGGGATCACATTTCTGTATCCCGCCGACTACCAAAGATCTGTTACCAGCGATTATGAGTTCGATAGTGTAAAAAGCCACACTCGCAACACAGCGAAGAGGGCGAGATGTACATAGGTGATAGCGCCCCGAGACTCTTCATGGATGAATCCCATAACGAAGTTGGTGGCTTCATATAGCATGAACACATTTCGAACCTGTTGATGAATAGTCCGGTGGCGCTGTTCATCGTTTCAACCGAAATGCACTCACTACACACTGAGCTTGACGATACATCTCATGGCATACATATATTCCACCGAAATTGTGAACCTAAACGGGGAATAGGAACAGCAGGGATGAATCCGTACATCCGGATCATTCTACTTGGGACACACAGCCGGTACTCAGTTAAGGGCATCGGTATGAGATAACCGCTAACGTCAGTCCATTTGAGGAGCACATGACTCGCTTGATCCTGCACGCTTTCAACGTACAACGCTTTCAACAACAAGAATGGCCCATGTTTGGTGACATGACCGTGATGTCTAACGATCGGGGCGAATGAAAATCGCTTAAAGCTATTATATTATATGTTGCGTTGTTCTTCGGGATGTCCACTCGGTCATGTTGGGTACCCCACGAGCATGGGCTGGTTATCTACCACCGGTGGTGGCGCCCTTTATATATATATATATATATTATACATATATAGACGCGTTGTTGATTCATTTCGCTGACAAGTTACGCTTTCTTTTCAATAGACAATTAGACAGAAGCCTTTCGTCTTTATTTTATCTGTTGACAAGTGGTTTGCTCTTGAGAGAGAGAGAGAGACGAGGGCAGAAAATAGTTATTTGCTAGTTACCTCTGCTTTAAAGGGGAAAATCCCTGCCTGGGATGCATGAGTCTCTGGGGTAAATGACTCGCCGGGCTGTGCCTAATCGTAAACAGTCTAGTTGTAGCAGTGAAGCCAGACAAGCGGTGGAGAAGTTCGATGATAAAAGACGAAGTCAGCTAGTCACTCGCTGCAAAGCCCCGAAAAAAAAAAAAATATATATATATATATATATATTGGCACAATGATGAAGCCCATCTAAGCCTATGTGGCTGTATTTATCCGTCTCCTATTTAGTTGGCCACATAGGAAATGGCAATGCTCAAGCCCGTACATGTGCATGCGTTGTTTTTTTTATTTTGTTTAAATCAATACATTTTCTACCGCCATGTTATTAGAAGCTATATGGAGAGCTATGTATACGCGCCAGAATTGGCGCACTCGTCAACAACACGGCCAACAGCTGAATCGCAAAATGTCTTCTAATCATTAGTACAACAACTGCAAGTAGATTCACATCCAGTTTGGAATAACACCGTTACGTATCACTCATCCACTCATATCCACCTCAATGCTCTTCCCAGCGATATCTAGTCAGATGACATTATTCTACAAAACCAATATCGTTAGCTGTTATCCTTTACGCGCATCACAAAATGCAGAAATACAAATATCAATTACATTAGGGCAACGGGTATAGAAGAGAAACCGACAAATTTTCCTCCAGAACAGTTAGGCTGAGACAACACGGAGCATTCTGGCTCTTTCTTCAAGTTCGTCGTTGTCCCTCGATGGTCGGGACTTCTCACAGCGCCGTAGGTGCTCCCTCGCCTTCACTGGCTTCGTTGACATTTGCGTCAAACGCTGGTGAAGTGTATTTGTGTTTTTTTTTTTTTTTTGTGTTTTATAGAACTCCTCTTGGGGGGATTCGTTAAAATCCCGATTCAATTCCTCCACCCCCCCCCCCCCCTGTTTCTTAGTCGGTTAGTTGGGCGGTGGCAAAAGGCTGAAACCGGAAATTTTCTTGATTGGTAACTGTCGTCATATTTCAGTGTATCACACTGATTGTTGTTATTATACTGTCGTGGCTGTTGGCGCTGTCGGTTAACACCATCGACGCGGCCGCGGGTAGAGCGCCTTAATCTAAATAGTTGTTTGTTGCTTGGCGTTATCGCTGTTTATCGCTACCATGATGCCGGTGGTGTTTGTTGTTGCTGCCGCCTGTTCGGGGCGCGCCTGTAATGTCATCACCCGGCCAATGTACCCATTGCCTCGCTCCTGCTGCTGCTGCCGTCGTTGTTGTTGTTAGCTAGTAACATCGGTCGTTAATCTACTTTGTGTTGACTTCCGCCGACTTGACAGGACGACTCCGACCTCGGGGCGGTCACCAGCCGCAATTGCGCCTGTCTAGTCCATCTATCGGCGCAGCGGGGGCCAGGTATACGGTGTACAGCAGCAGCAGCAACAGCAACAGCAGGAGCAGCAACAACGCCAATAATCGTACATGGACATATAGGCATGAATATACAATATTAATAATAACAATAATCATATATTTACTAGTTAAGTGGCAACGTAAATGTTCCGCACGCTTAATTTTTAACGCATGCAATAAATTGTCTAGTATGTACGAGGAGACGATGTTGTCTGCTACTCAGCATAAATACACGTGGCCGCACCGATACCCCACCTCCACAGACACGCATAGTCAGCAAGGTGGATAGACGGTAATAAATCGCCGTAATCAAATTAAATAAACACACCGTTGTCCTTCGAACGATCCAACTTATGGCATTATTATACCAGCGTTTAGCGTACTGCATGGTCGATTTAAATCGTACGCCTTCCGGTGAACAGGAACGAGTGTGTGTGTTCTTCTTGATTGTCGATATGGTTCCCACGACTACCCGATATATGTGCACACACACATAGATAGATACTCGCAAGGATAATGATTGTTTTTCGAGGTGACCCTCATCTGTTCAGCCTATCTGACAGGCCTCAGCTTTTAACCTTTTAGGTATTACTATGAGGACCTGTCGGGGCAACCACCTTTGCTTGTTCTCTTCCCTACACGCATCTGGCGAGAATCTTCAGATTATGAATGATGAGAAAGAACTACAAAGATTCTACGCGTATGACAGAATTAGAGTCCACCTCCCTCCGGTCTAGCAGTCCAAGGCGCTCACGACTAGACCATTCAAGGAACTCGCAAGGATATGGTAGATGTTCCAGTGTGAGATAAGCGGACACCGTAAGCACACAGAGAGCGCTTCTATCCGTTGAGTAATTGTACCTCAACTAAATGACTTCGTGTTTGCCGTTTTTGCTGAAGAACAACCAAACGGACCCGATTCGGTCTATGACTAAAACCACTCGGTTGTTAGGAGTGGCGACGAATACTTGTAGAAATATGGCGACAAATCTACCTATACGCATATCCAATCTAGCTGAGTTTGCTTCTTGTTGGCTATCTGTTGGTCGTAGATCCGGCAGCTGCTCGTATTGAACATGAGTTTGTGACTGTCGCCGGGTGAATTCGTCCGATGTTGGCATGACCGTTGCTATGCCAAGCAGACACGTACATGAAGAACAGTGCAACCTTAATGTCGTAGAAGTGTTCATGCCGCGTGCGACGGAAAGGTAACGTGGGTCCGGCGGTGCGATGTTGATACGGGGTTGTCAACCCGCTGTGCATGTTGATCTTTGCCGCCCGCTGTTCCTATCTCGTATCGATGTCGATTGTCGACATTGAAGCTTTGGAAGTAAGCAGTGGTTATCATTTATAGCAGAATTTGATCCCTTTCAACAAAGCTTGAGCCGTACGTCAATAAAATGTGTACGACACTATTACTCACAAACACACACACACACACACATATATATATATATATACGATTACGTTCATTGGCCATACAGATCCTCACACACGAGAATCAGTTTAAGTTTTGGAATGTATTACGACTGTTTAAAACCCTACCGCCAACAATAACACCATAATAGGCTCTCGTCTACAAAGACTTTTTTTACCAATATATATATATGGACACTGCCGTTAGAGCAGTTTAGACATGCTAAAAATATTGCTATAGTATCATCATATTGTTACTAAATAGTGTTTACCGTGGTAAATCGTTAAAGACAATGGCCAGACGAACTATAATTTATAAATAACTAGTATAATCGAACAGTAACAAACAAAAACTTTTCGTCTGACCATTGTCTCAACTCGAGACGCCTTCAAGCGGTTTGGAACGCCAACGGGCGTTTAATATTATACGTATTTTTGGTTCAATGATACCAAGATCTTTAAGCCGGTATCGCAATAGCGCAAGAGTCGAAGAATTCAACGGGCATTTACACGAAACTTTTTTAGCGAATAATTTTCGTTTCGCCCAACCTGCTTTAGTCTCCAGTCGACCAGCGAACGTTGGCAACACTTTAGGGCCTAGTTGATACGTATACAGAGCAACTATGTCTATCTTCTTTCTCTGACACAAATGACAGTTATAAGCTTTGCGGAATTGTCTCTCTCTCTCCCATCTCGAAAACAAAAGACGCGTTAACTATGGTGACTTTTCGAGCTTCCCAGAAGGCAGGACACAGACGGCACATGCAAATAAATCCATATTAATAAGGATATGGCCGTAGCCCAGCAGTGTTTCAATGCAGAAAGCGTTATGCATGCCTAGAATTGTAGCGATTTCTACGGAATACAGGAATACATTTTGTTGGTGTTGTTATTGTTGTTGTTGTTCTTGCCGTGATAAAAATGATAATAATAATAATAATAATAATAACAATATAATCATAATCTATCTCTATTCACGTTATACATGAATGCATAAGTGTCTCATTCGGCTAATCGAGGCAATAGTGCCACATGCGTTGCCAATATTGAACACTTCCGCTATTGCTTGTTGTGCCTATGTAGCCAAATCGAAAACAGTACCTACGCAGAACAGACGCATGTATGTATACATATATATATATATATATATAATATATATATATGTATGACACCGGTTCTATTGATGGTGATGATGACAATTTGTGCCGCTGCTCTCCTGCTGAGAGGAACCATAATGGACGTATCAGGCAGGGGCCGTGTCCGATTCGCTCAGTTCCCGATCATGTCCCTATGGAAGCAGACTTTTTGAACTTCTTTCCTTGCCAACCGTGACATCGATAATCATTATACATTCAATATTAATCACAATTAACGATGGTGATAACGACACCAACAACAACATCATGATCAGCAGCAGCAGCAGCGGTAGTATTAACGGTAGCAAATCTCGTAATGAGGATAGTATTTAGTATTTGATATTTGTTCGCGACTCGGACCGCCTCCCATCCCGACGAGCGCGAGGCGGTTGTGCCAGTGGCGGCGGCGGCGATTACTCGTTGTTGCTTCTGCTGCTGATTTTCTAGATTATTTCCTCGTTGTCGTTGGATAGATATATATATATATATATGTTAAATTGTTGTTGTACGATATATATATATATATATACCAGAATGGACGCTGGCTTTCTCCATAGACGCCTTCGATACTGTACACAAATGGCGGGACACGAACTTATGGAGGTGGCTGACCGCTGAATCACAGCAGCCTTAGCCGCAATAGCCGATTTAGACGGTGCTTGCTCCGCCACCGTTCATTACAGCTTCGAGCAAAAACCAGCTACAACAGCATTAGCAATTATAGATTTTTCACACGAGCAGATAGATAGAGATGAGCAGATAATAAATACTACCAGTACTACTACAACAGCAACTAATGAAGGTGGTGCAGTCGATGAAAAGCCGAAGGAAGATATTAGATTAGCACAGTACAAGAAGCTCTCCCCACCTGTTTTTAATATCCATAATAAATACATATATGCTGTATGGTCCGTTTAATGGAACGCATTGGCGCCGCCATCGTTGGAAGTGAGCTGCTGGTCAGGAAGGGACGAGGGTTTAATAGGAAAATGAAAATGCGAAGGAAAATCTAACGGACGACGGCCTTCGCTATCTTCTAAGTGTCAGCGTGCGCCGTTATATGGACGGCCAGCCTGTGGGCATCACCGATGTGGGCGCCTCCCCTTCACTCGCGCACTAACGGGCTAACGAATCTGGTGGTAACGATGACGACGACAGCAACAAAACAGTCACCAACGAAAAAACCACTAGTACCATACCCCTCTACACAGGCCCAAGTATCGGGAGAATTATATATATATATATATATATATATATATATATATGTGTGTGTGTGTGTTCAGGGAGAAGATGCGGAAGGGAATATCACACGAAGGTTTAAGAAGCAAAACGGTTAGAACCGATTGAGAAAGTCCGCAGCGCCTTAAGTCGGTATGACGCCACGACTCGGCGGCGGACAGCAACGCAGCTGGGGAGCAAGCAGCCATTGGCTGGGCTAACGGCGGCATTAGCGTTTCTTGGCGGCTGTGGACACCGGCAGTAGATGCACCCGGGGGTGACGCATCGGGGTACGCCGGGTGTCAGCGAAATCCAACAGTCATCGCTCCGACCGCTAAAGCAGCAGCAGCTGCAGCGTTCCAGGGATCGGAAGTGCCGATACCTCGATGCCCCTGCTGGTGCTGCTGTCGCGGCTGGCTGCCCTTTACGGCTCCCCGAAGATGGTCAACACCGGTGGCGTGGTAGTGATAGCAATTGCGTCATTTGATTTTGCGCCGGAATCGAACGGATCCGTCCGATGGAGGGGGAACAGCATCCGCTTCAAACTACTGGACAAAGATGGAAGAAGCAATAAATGAAAAGAGAAAAAAAATAAACACACAACGAGAAGATACGCGGCAGGAGGACAAGCGAGATAGGGTCACTGGTTGGTTAAGACCGATGGTAACATGCGGCAGCGGCGGCGGCGCCGCTGATGGACCAGTCCGAAACAGAAACTAGGCAGGCAATAATATAATGACGAGTGGCATGTGCCGGCATGTAACACACGTTTTTGCGGTAGGGTAACGCTGTTTTTTGGTTGTTACTGCGGGATTTTTCACCTATGTATTATAGGGGTGTTCATTGACTGCCTTCGTAGTGGGTGAGCGTGTATCTTGATTTGTCCTTCCATCATCGGTCGCCTGTTTCGCCTTTTTATTATATTGGCCATATCGTATTTTAATGGCCGTTCTCCACGTTTTGAATATCTAACAGATATGCACATTTTTCATCTGTGGCTCTGCGTGTGTGTGTGCGCGCAGTTGTAATGTTGCCGTTGAATTGTCTATATGTATTAGAGTACGTTATACGTAGCGTATGTCCCCTCTCTGCGCCTAGCAGAAGGCACCATTTCGCGTGGCGCTCAGCGAGCGGCAAACATTTTCGTCCACAGCCAACTGAATTTCTTCAATATAGTCACCGCAGCTTTGTCGTGAGACGTCAACGTGGCTGGAGCTCACTCATATGGACTCGCTGCATAATTGCTGCTAAAATTTGGAATCGGCTCGAGTCGTAGAAATCCACTACCTTCTGCCTAGCTATAGTAGCTTACTGATGCGAAGGCACCGTTTGGTTCGGCCGGGGACATTCTGCTCAAATCACAATAGGTACTATTGTAGAAAAAATATCAAACTAATAGCATAAAATCCCGATTTCTTTTTTGCAGATCTACGTCCACCTACAGAGCCAAACATAGGCCCTGGAGACCATCACCATTCTCATTCATATCAGTGTTTCGGTAGAATCGGCATGTTCACGCTATTAAACGCTTCACGAACGTTGATAGCCATAAACAAATGAGTTCGTTCTCTAGACTCCTGAAGTAATTCTACCTGTGTCCGACTCGACAGCCGATTTTCGCTTCGAGACGCTATTTGCGGTTTTGCAAAATGTTCATCTTACTTCATCGATCGATGTTCGTTTGTTTATGGCCATTGTTGTTGTTGCTGCTGCTGTTGAAGTAAGTCCCGACATCACCTGCGTTGCTCCGCAGGTTGTCAAATATAGCGACACAGGTAATAAATATCTGCCATCACGAGAAAAACGACAACCGCGCAAACGGACACAATCGAAATCAACGAAAGTGACAGTGTAACCACCGCCAACCACCGCTATTATTCAACCCTTTCTTTTCCTGTGTTGTCTCTCTGTATATATATATATATATATATATATATATATACGCTGTATCTCTCCTGCCTATATATACTCACACGTTCATTCATTTCTTTATGGTGTGAAGGTGCAGACGGATGATAAGCGTCAATGTTCGGGGGGGAGGGGGGGTTATAACGGGGCGTTTGCCGGGAAGACGTCGTCAATGTTGCACATGAGCGCAACACGTTCGATTGCGTTGAAAAATTTATTTCGGTTTGGTCACGAGTCAGTGGCAGCAGCAACAGCAACCACAATATACTGCTGAAGAAGAATGGTGACTCAAGCAGACTTCAGTAGTCCCCACTGTATCTGCACCCCCGATATGATCTGTCTCTCTCTCTCTCTCTCTCTCTCTCTCTCTCTCTCTCTATATATATATATATATATATATACATTAGTCCGCGTATTGAAAGGAATTGTTGTAGTCACAGCTACAATTCTTCGGATCTCAACCGATACCTACCTCATCACCGTCATCACCACCTGCTGCGGTAGCAGAATAATATCGCGGGGCTCCGTGAGCCTCCGGACACTATACTATGCCTTGTGTATTCAACGAGTGAGTGTTTACCGCTTCTGTTTACCGCAAGTGTTTACCGCCACTGTTTTGGTTATAACTCACACGTATAGTTCCCTTTCGAGTACCGTGCGCCTCCCGGACCCCGTTTAGATCGATGGGGAGGTACATAGATACGATACATTACATAGGTATTATATATATATATATATATATATATATATAGATTTATCGCTGAATGGCGAGAATATCATATACTGCCGGGGCTATCGTAAGCGGTTCCCGCAAGCTTCAATCAGCCATCGGCCTCCTCTCATTCAGTGGCTGTAGGTTCGTACACTCTTACCAAGTTGTGTGTCTCATATGAATGTGCAGCGCATGTTCCACCCTTATATTAAATAGACAAATTGCGGATCCCAATTCCGCCACCCAGGCCACTTCGACCTCTCTAATAATATAATAATAATTTCGCTCTTCGAAGGGAGTTGCTGACGAGCCGCGAAATGTCATCACGTTTGCACACAGCAAACGCATCTCAAAGAGCTCGTCGTTCCACCGAGGTATCCTCTGTTAGATTCGCCTGGCGGATTCGAAAATCAGGTGTGTTCGGTAGCGACCGCCGCCGCCGCCACACCACCGCAAATGTACCACAGACGCACTACACCATTTTTTTGTTTATTTTCTTCGACACATAGCACCCACACCGCGACACATGTTGTAGGTATTGTGATTTTATGCCAAACCGAACAAATCTCGGCTAGATCTTTCTTTCTTCTTCTCGTCATCATTTATCTGATGAACCTGCAGTGCATACACTGACCGATGCAACTGGGTGGGACCGATACCAGCAGCAGTAGCACTGCGTCAAATATAAAATGCACGCGGCAAGTCGATACGATCACAATGGCGGCCGAACACAGCAGCTAGCCGAGCTGACTGTCTCGCTCGAAAGGACAGTCACCGATAGACGCCGGCTGTTGGACGGTTCTTGAAATCAAGGGCACGTCGATCAGCAGCAGCAGCACGCACATTCGCATCCGTACGAACAGCAAAGACAGCCGTAGCCGCAACAGCAGCAGCAACGACGTGGCACTCACGTTTGTGTGCGTGGTCCTGCTCAGTTTGGGAAGCGCTTTTTATTCTCGTTGCTCGTTGCTACGCACCGGGGGGTTTGTGACAAAAACACCGTACAGATACTGCTACGCTAGGCGCTCATGGTTTCGAGACATTTTGAGCGAACGTACGATCGCAGATGAGAGAAGACTATGAAATCCCGATCGATCGAGACAAACGAAGCTGAAATTCACAGCGCGCCCTCCGCACCGGTTGCTGTTCCCGTATAACGTCTCGAGTATACGGGCCCATTCGAGGCAATGTACGGAGGCGCGGTGGCAAGCCCCCTCCTCTGACCGCCGTTCTCACAAATTAACAACGACAAATTATTAATAGAAAAATGTTGCTCTCGCCTGCTTTTCGTGATGGTGTGACATTACTTCGGACAATTTGTCACAGAAAACAATTGCGGGCGCAATTGTAAATAGCGTCATTTGCAATAAATGTGCCCTTACGAAAACTACTGACTGATTACATATCATTTACGTGTTTTACCATTTTATTGATAAATTCCTTCACCGACATAAATGAGCGCACCTCCCAAAGAATTCAGTTCCAAGGTGACGGCGAGGGGCAGGCGAGAGAGCATCTCTACTAGACTCGTTACCAACAAAAGGTAAATTAGAGACGTGCCAGCACGACGGTTGAGGGCAACTCTCCGGTGAGCGGGGAGGAGATCTCTTGTGGGGTTATGCCCTTTGCTATCTTCAAGGCAAGTAGAGCGAGATGCAAGCTGTAGGGCGTATCGATGGAGAGCACTTTGTTAGAGGTATATAGATCGCTGACAGAGACCTTACGGCTTCTGCCAAGTTTTACCCTTAAGGAATCATTCTGGCTAATTTTCTTCCTATGATGTACTCTTAGCTAGCTGCCTCCGCCTACCGGGCGAGCATAACAGAACAGCAGTAAAAGCAAGAAGATTTAAAGAAGAAGAAGAGCTCCCCTTTGAAATTTTCTACACGCTCAAGCGCGGGTCGTCGATAATCCTTGGGGTTTCAAGACGAAATAGCATCGAGGTGCCATTTGCATAGGCGATCGCTCTACAGATATTGCCCGCTGATATCTTCAGCAGAGTGTAATTACAGCCTGCCTTCTACCAGAAAGATATGATTTGAACCAGTTGATCGTGATGGGGGTGTACCCCAGACACTTGAGCATTGAAGACTGCTGCGACATCTAGAAATGCCCCAGAGCAGACCTGCTGATTTCCAGCTGCGTCAGTGGTTTCCTGACAGAGGTGTGCGAGCCCAAGTTCCATCGGTTGCGACTTACTCGAACGGGAGCTGAGACGAGTTTCAAGAGTGTTTTTCAGTTTTTTTAGCCTCGAGATACCTGTCAAGTTTCTTTTTGGCTGACCTTCAGCTGGTCCCCTATCTGACAAGCCTCGGCGCTCCCCCTCAAGTCTGCTACTAACTATCATCTTCTCAAAAACCTTGGTCAAGTAACCGACTGGGCTGTAATTCGCTGTTCGGGCGCGCTCATCTTTCTCCTTGAACAGAGGAATAATAATCGCTTCTTTTAATCGGCTTGGAAGCGAGTCTGTGTCAACTGTTTGAGATAAAACGGGTGCAAGATGTCTATTCAGTTCATTAGCAATAGATTGAGGACTTTCAATTTACTGGCCAGACTCGGGGTCAAGCAGAGCTGGTCTTACGACCTTGGAGTTTCTTCTTTCACACGATTCTCCAATAAACTTCCTGGGTCGTAAAGTATAAGCTTTCAACATCGTGAACCGACGCTTATAGAACGAGTTTCTGGCAAGTTGCAAGGCTTGCCTATGCCTCCGAAGAGCATTATAGTATGCCGCTTTTGTATTGTTGAGTACCCAGCATTGTGTCATCTCTAAAGATTGTCGATGTCCCGTCTAAGCCTACGAAGATCAAAAGAGAATGCCAACCTATTAGAGCTACAAGCTGAGCTCTCATTCTCGACTTCAACGAAACATCTATCATACTCAACGTAAAACTGCCTACAAAACGTTTTGACGTCGGTGTTGCAACATAGACTTTTTTTTCTGGTGGGGGGGATTACGGGAATGCATGATGCACATACGTGTTGGACGGTCCATACCAACACCAGTGTGTGACTCACAAAGGCCCCGCACTTAACCCGCGTACCTCTCCCTGTCCCCAGATGGCTCGGAAAGCCTGTGGCATAACTTCGACTGTTCCATCCGGAGGTCATACAGTCCTACAATTGGACACTGGATGGGGGGTCACACTCAGCAGAGCCGAACCGCTCCTAAACCCCCCCGTAACCTCCCTATCCTCGCCCCTCCCAGACTCTGCGGCCTGACAGGTCTACCAAGAAGGTTAACGACCGGGTCTCAGACTAGCAGACACGGAGGAACTGGCAGGCACAACCTCATCCAAAACATCAAATAAGATGCTTCTGTGAGCAAAAAGATATCAACATTCCCGCCGCACTCCTCCGGCTCACGACCATAGACGCAGAATCTAAAACCAGAAACACCATAGCAAGTCAGCGCGTTTCAGCCACGTCTTATTTAGAACTAGTACATCAAAGCCAGACCCCTCATCCTCGAGGAAAGGTCTGGAACGAAAGAACTCGACTCAATGAAGAGTTCATGGATTTAATCGTCAGGGGAGCCATGCGCACCAGTTGTCTATGAGGTGCCTTTCTGAGACGATGCGTAATCTTCCTCCAACGCTTTGTCGCCGAGGCTGACTTTGGCCGGATCGAGGCACTATCAGAAAGATTCACCCTAACTTCCTGTCCAGCAGGAATATCGACGACGACTGATCTGACTGCGGCTGCATACGATATGCAACCTTGGCAGTGGCAAGTCCACCGAAACGTCCGATTGTGCTACTGGAGAGGAAGTGTGAGCCACCTTTATATTGGTCGAGTCTCGATGTTCGAGTCTTACATGCTGAAAGAATCGACATCCATTCAATTCTCTCACAGACCTCTGACACATGCGGCAGGAGCTCCAGCATATAAGGTAACCTCGTGAGCTCTGTATGCCTGAAATATTTCACTTCGTGGAACTCTGTCGAATCGCAGGAGAACTCTACCCGTCGTTGTTATTAAAGTTTGTTGCCGACTCGTCCTTTCCGAGAGCGGAAAGGGAAGAAACTTAGCGGCCGCCGGGACATCGATCAGGAAGTCTAAATAGAGACCCATTAACTTCTCCGCATCTTCTAGCATGTCTGCCCACAGATGAACCATACCGAATTTCGGCCATGGCTTCGAGTAGGGATACAGCCTGAATAATTTTGCCACACAACGGCACCCATGCCTCCCCGCAATGCTGCACTTGCAGATATAGTTGCTTCGCCAACCATCTTATCTACTATTCGTGCAAGCCCACACGAGACAGCATTCTTTACGGCTATTTCACGTATTGCATCGATTTTCGCCGTCGCTTCGTCGATTTTTTGCCTCTTGTCGACAAGTTGATTTCACCCTTCATCCGATTCGGGACACTGCTACTTGAATGCCATTTTCATTGGTATCATAACGCCTGTCATAACGCCTGACTGAACTTGAGCAGCTTCTATAATATATTCATTCGCGCGCCATATGTGATAATGTTACTCTAGGGAGATATACCAGAAGTAAACAACACCTGCCTCGCATTTTTTTTGCTCCCACGAGGGGCCTGACTAACAGCAGCAACAGAAAACTGATGAGATGGAGAAGAAGCCTTCCTGGTGCAATCCTTAATAACGGAATCTCAGACCTATGTCAAAAAGGCTGTGCGTGTCGTCACTCAGCTCACGATGCCACCAGGTTTACGCCCAAACAGAGTGAATTCTTTCTTCAGTTTCAACACGCACTAATGTGTGTCCTCGCGGTGTTATAATATCAGATGCAAGGGTTTGCAGTGCATGACCACAAGACAGGCACTACCGTTATTTATACTAGAACTTGATAGAACACACAATTTCACCGAAGCCCACGTTCACCGCCTTCGAACGCACGACCGACTTTATGACTTATAGCTTCGTAACATGTGGGACTCGAACCCCATATTAAGTCAACAAAGGGGTTATGGTCTAACCTGTAATTAGCAAACTAGAGGTTAGACCATAACATGACAAAGGCTGAGGCAATCGTCGAAACTCGTTCGCTCGTGAGACGTTCTGAAGTGCACATGTCTCCTCTGTGGCTTCTCACAGTCCAGCTACCCCTCCTTAGACGAACACACCAATAGCAAACGTTTTGCCTATTGAAAGCCTACGATGAATTTCATTCAGGCTTGTTGAAAAACGATCCCTTTAAGGAACAAAAAATTGATTACAGAGCGCCGATTTCCGAAAGGAAATTTGCCGCGAAATCGGCACGAAACGATTTTTCGTCACCTGCCTGCGGGCATAGCGTGGTGAATAAGGCAGTATTAGAATCAAAGGAAGCATTGTAGATTCGGAGGTTCAAATCTGAGCGGAACCATATTTTCTTTTACGGGCGGTATCTCCGCAATAAGATTTGAATACAAGTAGTGACAACTTCTGTGGCCTGCCTTGTGGACCACCCTTGCCGAAGAAATGCGCAAAGTGATACCAGGAAGGGCGGTGCTGTTGAACATCGCCAACAGTTCCAGAAAGTGATGAGGCGGTCACGGTGTTGTCATGCATCAGCATCACAGCGTCCCCCTTAAAAAAAAAAAAAAGCATCTAGATTCGTGTCCCGCCCTTAGAAACCGAACACGCTCTGATCTAGACAAAAGACTCAAGTATAACCAGATCCAATTTCACCTTCAAAGGCTATCACTGGTTCTTCGATGTACAAACTCGTCCTTTACCACGCTCTCATTGTCATTGTGAACTCAACAAAGTAAAAATCTACCCAGAGGTCGTCACCGAGCTGTTTGAGAGAGACTTACAAGACATTTACCGTTGCTCAAGAAGAGAAAAACATGTATATACATGGCCGGCCGTTAGACACACGCGGACTTAGGAGAGCTGGTTCGATTTGCCTTGCACAGAGTCCGTTACAATGTCATTGCCACTTGTTATTCCTTCCATAGGAAAGTGACGGCCAAAGGAGAGTTTTATGGTACATATGGTGCACTTGCCAGCTTGTAAAATCTTGAACGAACAAACAAGTCTTTCATAAAAAATGTGACCTGTCTTACGTAATAATGATATATATATATATATTCGAGTAATCACATATATTATATTAGGTGAATTATATCCATATTATGGCATCAGAACCCCGTAGAGTTTCGACGTCGTGTTACGCCGTCGTCGGCGTCGGCTATCCTAGAAGACATTAGACGACGTTCGTACAAGACGACAGAATTGTGGCAGCAGCACTATCGTGTTGAAATATTTAGCTTGTTTCAATTTGAAGGCGGTCCGCACTCATATCCCACACAAGCTGTTGCCTCGGACGATTACAGTTGAGTGATCTCGGCTGCATTATGCCGTTATGTCATATGATTATATTTAGCGTAGCTATCTTCACTCGAAGTTGAGCAAAACAGCAATATTTAGAGGTAAACATGCCGAAAACTGGACAGCGCCAGTCGCCTTATCAACGACAGAGCTATCCAGCAATTGTGTTTGCACGATAACGGCGAGGGGGGGGTATATGAGACGCCATTAATATTTACATGTGTATGTTCCTATGGGATCGTGATAGGCCTTTGTTTGACAATAGCTATGACGAAAGCGGTGGACTTCGTATCTATAATATCTCCTATGTGATGTTGTAGAAATGTCTGTCCGCTCTGAGCGGTTCATTGACGTTGTGTTAAAAAACGGTTCCGGGTCAATATCGACCACTTACCTACTTCACGATATGTTATTGTATGAAGCTTACCGGCCAGACCCTGTCGAGGTTGTGGTGCTTTACGAGAGAAGTAAGATGCGAGATAGATTGTCATAGGAATCAATCTCAGCAAGGTATAGATTCGCCTAGATATTCACTCACACAAACGAAAGCAAGCAAGTATTCACTTATTCTGTGTGCATGCACGCGAAGTGCATGAGGCGTAGTCTCGTTGATGGAACAGGACGTCCGCCATCCTCCCTCGGTGTTAGCATCATTCTGGTATAATCAATTTGAGCTATTGAATTCACGGTAAAAACAACGAGGCCCATTGACAGTGCCCTATTCAACTGATAATAATATTATACCTCCTGTATACGTCGCGACGAAGAAATGCTAGAAGTAGCGTCCTTGATTAGAAGGTTAAACTTCTGTTAATGCTTTTGGTGGGCGCTAGCAGCTCTCTAGGTTACTGAACCATATTTGTCTTTATACGTAAAATACTTCAACCTGTTTGCTAGTCACATTAATCTCGTAGTGGTGTCCTCGCTTGAATTTTAGCTCGGCAGTAGATATATCTTTCTCTCGTCAAGGGCGCTCTCTGCAAGCCGACTGTTCATGCGAGCGCGTTGATAGGGAGATGCACACTCATAAATGGCATTAACAAACTTAACGGATTCTGATCTGGGAATAAAGTTCTCAAGGGGCAGGTCATTTCGGATGGTGCCAGGGCACTCGCGAGTACCGGTACCGCCTCGGAGTATCCGATTCTTTTTCAGCACCCTTGACCGACTCGCTTGACTCGGCGGTGATCAGCAAGGCTCACGTAGCGTCCACCGGTAAACGTGTTCTGCAAACGTTGTCGCTCAGATGAAACTGCAACGTGCTAATTGCCGGTGTGTCGTGCGCCGTAATTAGCGATCGAACAACGGCCAGAGCTGAAGTGCCCTATCCAAATGATGATACCACATGTTTGCATCATCACGAGGAAATCCTAGAAGTAGCGTCCTTGATTAGAAGGTCAAACTTCTGCTAATTATTTTGATGGGCACTAATAGCTATCTAGGTTGCTGAGGCGTATCTCTCTTTCTCTCCGCGACGTCATGGTTATATGCCCGGAAGTTATAGGTATAATTTTTTTTACTAATTCATTTTTCTTGCTCTCGTGAGTGCGTTAAGGACCAAACTATTAGTAGTAACTATTACACTGCCTATAGTAACATGCGTATACAGCGTATGTACGCGTATCATGAATATCTTTATAGCTTTGCTTTGTGACTACGCTAGATCCACGAGATGTAGCACTAACCTACAGTTGAATGGTTAATATAGCCAACGAGTGCAAAGTCATGCCCCAATGTCGCTTCTCCTACCACACAACGATCCCAAACATCAGAAGAAGAGATAGTTAAATGTTGCCTCAAAGTGTAGATGTCAAATGCTTCGGACCCTCAATCGGGGCCGCTCCAAGCAGCGCCCCAGTGAACATCCGGCTATTAGCACCATAGATAACGCTGACCGATGTAGCGAATAAGTGCTCGATTAGTTAAAGCTTAAAGATAAACCTAATTCTGTTGATACAATGTATCGGACGGTTGAAAACGACGACTCTCAACCGTTTCTCAACTAATGCTCAATGCGGACAAACGATTGCTGACGAAGAATTCGCGGCGACAACATCGGAACAGTCGATTTCTAGAATTGTATCCCAAAAGTGTCCCACTTCCATAGATAGATATTGGCCTACTTGACCTCATCGAGCAGTGTCACATCCACGTCACATATGGCGCATAATCAGTCATACGATGACGTATAATCACCGCCCTCTGACTCAGCTAGTCATTGTCCGTTGAACCGGTGAACCAGTGGCCGGCTGAACCTCACCACCCCCCACCAGGGTTGGGACTGTCTTAGCCCTCCGTTGAATGGAGTTGTCGACCCCAAAACCAACAGCGCGTTTGGGCAGAAGCTCTTTTTGATACGCTTGCACAGGCAAGATCTTGCCGCATTCGGCTCCGTTAGTTCGATCAGCTCCCGGCCCGCAGGGATGGCGAACGGATGTTGTGCTAGATCACACTGGACGAGAACGCAACCGTCACACGCTGGGGCTGGCTGCGAACATCGTCGCTGATCACGCGTCTTTTTGGTGATACTTTTGCAAAACTTGCCTCACTTGAACACAAGTGAAGCACCGCTGCGAGGCAACTCTTTACCGCCTCTCTCTATCTCTCTCACTCTCTCTGGCTCAAGACATTGTCTCAGGATGAAGGGGAAGCGGACCGGTGGGTGTCAAAACGGGCGGACCGCGCTTCGATCCGAAAATCTCCTCCTGTCTCACTCTGTTTGTTAGGCTATTTGTTATCAGATTAGCTACGCATCTCCAGTAAAATGACAAGGTCCTGGACACTGGACACCTGCTTCCTTATGCGTGCGTACGGCTGAGCACGTTGCCGCTGCACGCCATGCACGCCTGCTGTTTTGCTATGTCGTTTGCTTCCCGAGACGCTCCTGCAGCGCACTGCTGTAATCGAGTCGACAGGTGTCTGTGTGTATGTGCCGCGCGTTCCCATTGAACAACCGTTCTCCGTGCCAACGGTGAACGTCAACAAACGCTGCGTGGCCGATTGGCGTCCGGCCATCTGCTCGGGGGTTCGTCTTTCGTGAACAGTTAGCTGTCCCTTGCTATGCATGAAGTTGATCTTCCATTTTGGCTCACTCGTGCCTTCTCTAACCCCGAATCCGACGAGACGACAAAACCGAGCCGGGATTTTACATTTCGTTTATATATATATGCGTCAGACAAAAGTCCCAAAAGCAGGGTGACTGGCGCAGGGAGGGCATGTTCGTAGAACGAGCGGATCTGATGCGCGGACCGTACGGATGAGATGCAGAGTTTGGCTCTGATTTGCAGAGTGTCTTTCAATGATCTTTCACTTTGTGCTTGCCTCGCTACGCTCAGACGCCAGCATCGTCGCCCTGTCGCGTGGTGTCATTTGCTTGACTTCGTTCGAATCTTTGACAGATGGCGATGCAAGCTGTACGACACAACACACAATGTGACGACATTGCACGGCACAGGACACAATAACAGGGCCATAAGAACAGATTGACGGATGCTCGGTCTGTTGGTGGTGTAGCCATCTCCCAATAAGTCATCACACGTACACCCTCGTGTAATTAGGGCGGATAGCTCGGGAGAATGATTCAGACGGGCATTTCGGCTGGGTGGCGGTGGCGGCGGCGGCGGCGGCGGCGATAGCTCCAGCAACGGAAAACGACTTTGCTGACCCCAATCGGAAACGCGTTTGGGCAAACCAAAAGTAGCAACAGATAGCGACATGCATTTCAGCAGCAGCAGCAACAACAACAACAACAGCGACAACAAAGACACGACCGTAACACCGAATTATCGCGTACGGACAGAGTCAGAAAGATGGATCGCCAGACGCCCAACTGGATAGTGCCGAGGCACAACAATAACAACAACAGCGACAACAATGACGACGACGACGACAACAACAACAACAACAGCAGTAACAACATGATCAGCTGCGATGACGATGCCGGCAGCAGCGCAGCAACATGAGTCGCTCGCAGGGAGGGGGACGGGGACCGTTGAAAGAGTCACTCGTCGTAGTAATGTCGAAGTGGAATCGTGGTAGAAGTATCTATGAACAACGGCGGCGGCGGCGGCGGCGGCGGCGGCGGCGGCGGCAGACGGGACAGTGTGACAGACGCTGTCGCGCGAAGAGCAGCCGTGCGTTAACGGCGATGATTGTATTGCCGTAAGTATCTATATTGCATCATCGGGCGGCGGCGGCGACTATTATTGCTACAGCAACAACAACAACGACAACCACAACAAAATAGTTCACCGAGAAGAGTCGCTAATAGACAACAGCTGACAGTTATAGTGAGACCGAGATAGGAGATCGGACGGACAGCGTTGACGACGCCGCTACCAGCGCCAGGGGTTGATAATAGATAGCTGTATAATAAATGAGATAGATGGATGAATAGGTGATAGATTACTCGATGTGCAATGGAATAAAATAGATGATGACGCGGGCACGGGTTGACGTCGAAAAAAATAACTAACCGCTCAATTCGTACCTGACGGATCGACTATGAATCAACGACAATTCGACAAAAAACACAGAGGGGCAGCAATAAAAACAACCGCAACAACGGCTGAATAGTGAGCCGAATATATTTCTCGTGTATTTCGCTTGGTCCGCGATTTGTGCTAAGTCCACATGAAGGTGATCGGTATGAGGCTAATTTATCACCCGAGTCGACCTTCTCGAAGGGAGTGAAACCACAGGTCTAGAAACAACTCACAAACATATTATAATATATAATAGCTGATCGCAACTCGTTTACCGTAATTTATTATTAGTAATTATTCAAAAAGTGGTGGGCTAACAAGTGGCCCAGAAGAGCCTGTGTACCTTATCCGAGAAATCTAACATAGATTAGCGCGGGACACTGCCAACCGAGATCAATGAGCACACCCGTATTGATGCCCATGCTGCAGAGAACGCATGAAGTGTTCGGGCGATGTGTAGGCCAGGTGACAATCGCTTGCGAAAGCTCTAGCAGGAATGAGTCGGCGGCACCTGCCGAAGTTCTCGAAAGCCAATGGCATAACTGTAAATTCACCTCTAAACGTGCTACGTCAAGAGCCTCCGCGAGGATGCACTTCACAACGAAAGAAATCCGATTAATGGAGAACGTGTGCAGCGTTCCCGGACAAGAACGGTGCCCGTTCCTTGTGCGTGATCAATATTAAAAATCATCCTCGATTGGAATTGTCATCTCGGATAGCAAATCAACCTTTGTGATCGCGTGTATGTCAAACAGCCTTTTTCAGTTGGTCGGCTCGTCTACGCGCGAACGATATATTGTAGACCTACTACTCACCACCGGGAGCCGGCCATTGTCGATGATTCTCGAAATGTGTGCTGCTCCAATAAACACGGATGACTCGCCTGTCGGCTTTACAGTACTGTGTTAGTCCAGAGATCTCAAACACGAACACATACACAGGTTACAATATCTGGAGTGCAATGTACGATAACTAGCAAACGAGGCTGCTCAACGTATCCCGGCGTATGTCTTGTATCGATGGCGCTCAGTAAATGAAATGTTCCAATCATTTCTCAAGATTATGCATGCTCTCGTAGCAGGGTTCATGCCAAAAAGGCATCCCCACTCAGCCCATAATGGAATACGGCTTTATGTCTAAAAACCTGGAGCCCGCATCTTGCCTGTCGCCTCAAGAAAGCTTCGACTCGACTACGTATCATGCAGGAGTCAGCGCTCAATTTGAGAAATAGCAAAGAGTTCTTCATATACGCAAACAAACGGAGAGAGGGTGCAGATGGGGCTGGTGCCATATAAATTAATGGTGTCCCGGAGTCAGACGATTTGTTGAAAACAGACCCCTTCAAGTCCCTCTTCGGGTCAGTGTTTGTGTCGCAAAGCACAGGTACTAACCACTCGGCTACTGAAGACGAGAGACCAGACTGTCCGCTGCTGAATATTACGGATACTCTCATCCTACGAAAGATGGAGAAGATAGCGTTAAAATGCAGCCAAACCTCCGATAGTTTGCCACCTATCCTATACAAGAAGGTAGGTCTGGCTATTGATGAACCGTTAAAATTAATCTTCTGCCGCTTCTACGAGGACGGAACAGTCCCTGACAGCTTTAGGCTTTCAATTGTGACCCCTGCTCCCTATAGAGCGAAAGACAGAACTTATGTAAGTAACTATTATGTAGACCAGTTGCCCAGGGCTCCATAGCGTGTCTCATTTTTGAAAAGATACCTGTGAATCACACTTACTCATACCTTGCCATAAATGATCTCCTTGACAGCGAACAACATGGTTTCACCAAAGGGAGATCGACCGGAGCCTAGCTGATAGAAATATTCATGAGTGGGCTCGTCTCTCTAAAAATGAGAGAGTCGACTACGACTGCATTTACTTTGATTTTCCAAAATTTTTCTGATTTTTCAAAGCATTCGATCACGTCAATCATCGCCTATTAATGTCCAAACTTTTGTCGCTCAAAGTAGATCCACATAGTTAATTAAAGGTGCCTTTGTATCGTATAATCACCTCCTCTTCTCCTTTTGGTTGAAGTGGAGCGACATCCAGTTCTGTCTAGACACTGAAGTCGTGAACATGCCCGTTAGTAGCTCGGAGGTATCGCCAGCTGGTATATGGAAGGGCTTCGTGTATCCCTGGACAAGAATATTCTCAGATTGGTCGACAATACATAAGCTCGAACTGAACGTTGCTCGATTGAAATCTTTCGCTGTGGAAACAACAAAAAACGCCACAGAGGACCATTTTGTACTTCTGGCTCGAGAACGTGCTAAGCTGTAAAATTGTCTCGGGTTGGCCTCAGCTCTAGCAGACACCCTCAGCGTACGCTGAAGTCGTCCGCGCACTATGTACAGTCTTATCCGTTCTCGTGAAGCCGGGCCGTGAGAAATTCAAGCACCAAATCTTCATTCGGCACCACCGAGTGCCTCTTTGCGGAAGAGAGCGCGCACTTAGTGGCCATTGAGTTGAACATCCAGCAACAGATCCCGCGATATAATGCTTTTCGCACAGATCTTCTACACAATGTCAATACGAAATTCAATACACCTGAAGTGTATCGCCTAAGGTAACGCCTCCCTGGACTCGTGCTAGACATTTGATTGCCAACGCCCCGGGCTGAAAATACTGTGCCCTACAAACAGGCACAAAAGGCGTTCGTTGACGTCGACATTGGCTGTAGCCCTGCTGAAAATGAATTCAATACAGGCTTTGATTTTTATCATTCAATTCACAGAATCACGTTTGTGTCACGGGCGCCCATTTCACGATACCTTGCATGTGTACGCAGCAGGTATTATTATTATTATTATTATTATTATTATAATAGTGTCAATAATATCAATATTGTTGTCATTATTTAACACACACACACACAGTTCATGTTTATTTGTGCTGTTTTTGTGTTCGTGTCGTGTCGTCTAATAATAATAGTTTTCTATTAGTTGATCCACAGCTAACATTTAACGTCCACGGTATTGATTTTGAATAGCCTCGTACGAAGACGGACACCTTTTGAAATGCGAATGTGTGGTCGGTCGGTCGGTGTCGAGCCCGTGAGCTCCGGTTGCAATCAAGGTAGTCGCACGCATACGAATGCACCCATCACGCGAGCCCCCGGGGGCTCAACTTTGAAGCCCACGCCAGCCTAATTTTAATGCCATTTATCTCCTTACACCCTGCCCCAATTCGGGAATCCTCATGATCCAATGAAGTTTGTAGTTCGAGCATCTAATGTTTAGCATATTAATATTACGTGTTCTATTGTTTTCCACCGTCCGTATTCGATACCTTCGATTATTATTATTATTATTATTATACATTGGTATTAGTCAAACTGCTGTTTTGAATATCTCCACTCGACAATCAGTAGTCCCCGATGTCTTCGAATTAAGATCATGCCAGAACCTTACGTATTGTTGTTGTTGTTGGAGTTTTTGTTGTTGTTATTGTTGTGGGTTTCTTCTCATCCTGTTCAGCCCATTTCTCTTTAGCCGCCTCGACTTCAAATTTTTCACATCCTGTGCAATCGTTCGTGGACCAGCTTTAATTGCATCATATAGTACTCATCTTACGTAACTCTTCCGGTGAACTCCTTATCGATGCGAGCTGTTTAGCCTTCCGATCTCATGTGCTTCGGATTCGCCTGGCGCATTTAACAAGCTTCGAACATTTTTGCTGGCCACTTCTCCGTATCGCATTCGTCGCCATCAGTGTCTTACAGCTTATCAGCAACGATACCTTCGATAGTGCCTCTCGCACCCAGAAACATAGCACACAAAATTTGTCCCCCACGGATTGCGTAGTGCCACAAACGTCATCGACGTACACTGCGTTGTAGCCATCTGTACACAATATATACGATCTATTGTTGATTAATGTTACTAAGCACAGTTGCAACTGAAGTTGCTTTTCCTTCGAGGGAACAGCGTCTTCATTCTGTACTGTATTAAAATTGATTGTGTGCGATCTTGTGTATATGTATACATATGCATGCAGCAATGTATATAATGCAATGTATACAAAACGGGTCTCAGCCAATGTATACAAGCAATGTATGCAAGCAATGTATACAAAACGGGTCTCAGCCAATTGTACTTTCGTCAAATAAATTAGTTTCAGGGCTTATACAATACGAACATTTGGGACTAATTTATTTCACGATACGCATATATCAATTAACATATCAAAGCCACCAAACATATCGACTCAACATGGGCGGTTAGGTAAACGAAGTATGTATCAAGTTCAGAGATTAAACTGGTTCTTTAGAACGTTTAGAAACTATAAGGGCATGTCCCTCTATGTAATCCACGCCAAATCAATCTTCTCTTTAAATTACAAGTAATTAAATTACAAGTACAAGTAAATTACAAGCTTCTCTTTAAATTACAAGTAATTAAATTACAAGTACAAGTAAATTACAAGCTTCTCTTTAAATTACAAGTATCACGATCCTATTTGAAAATGTCACCATTATTTCCAAAATTCGACACCTAGATACCGATACCTCAACCTGAATTTCAGATCCCTGATCTCTTCTGCTCTTCGACGATATCTATCCAGAGAGTATTATTATATTTACTCACCTGGTCTCGTCAAGTCACAACGCGACATCCCTCACCTATTTCTGCACAAGTATGCAGCAAGCCCAGCCTGCATCGTCTATTCTATCCTAATTGGTCGGCATCCCTTGTGTATATGTATATGCTTATAGCAAGCTCCGTAAGCTCTTCAAAATGCGCCATATTGCGTCGCCTTTACTAGAAATGACCATATCGCCTGAAAAGGGAGAAATCCAAGGGGCTAAAATGTCATCTGTGTTCAACCTCATTGGACGGGTACATTGTTCGGAACCTCGGTTACCTCGTTTCACTCTACCCAGTGACCCTATAATATTATATACAATACAGGAATAGGCCAACTGCACACAGCTGGCCACCTCGCTCTTAGCTGTTACTTTAAATCAACCCTGTTAGGGACTGTATTTTCTACTTCTAGATAAAAACGTCACTATTCACACGCGCGCTATACGAACGTCATATATACATGTCCACTAGTAGGTGGACGGTCCAGCCAGCCGGTCCCAGGGGGTACAAGTTAGACAAACAATTCAACGAATTTTTATAACGAAACTCTTTCTAAGCAGCATCTGATATGCGCCGAACCCGCTGCTCACGTCCAATCATGGCACACAGATAAATAATACCCAAATACTCTGGCAGTGATTATTCTACTAGTGTTACAGCGACAGATACTGCTGTCACAAACTTCTGTTGATACTCTTATCTCTCGTTGGAACGACATTATGAAAGACATTTTAATCACTGCCAAAGCAATTCAATTGATTTTATATAGAACATATTAGGCGTTGCTACCACAGCACATTTACACGAACCCTTCAATTGGTGAAACTGCATATTCTCATTACCGCGCAAACGGTTGATGTGAAAGAGAGACATTAGCAATACACGCTTGTCGTAGTACACATGTGGGTATATGGGTTTGGCAAGCACAAATCAATTTTTGTCGTACAGTCACCAACAACGACATATGCGCCATCTATTCGTTATGATCTGCCTCGATGTCTGTCCACCATCGACTAAGCGAGAATCAACAAAATTCGATTAACACAAAACACAATATTTTAACTGGTCTACCGAAACTACATTTTATAAAACCGTCGTTATGTTACGCTACTAACATCTGACTCTCGACAGTGAAATATTTAGCATCGCCGCCATCAAGTCTGCCACCTTTCATCTTCACTATGCAATACTAGTATTCGATGTTCGATATGGAACCACGATCTATCTGTGGTGCTTTTATTAATTACTGTTAGGTCAGGCAGTGTTAAGTAACTCATGGGTTAAAGAACGCCACTGAAATGATCGAAGAAACATTTCAACTTAGTAGCAGCAATTTAATTATTCCCTCAATGTATCCCACTAGGTAATCAATGGTCATTACTTACTGACGGATAGCACACAAATATACGCGCACACATACACGACAATATAGGCTTATATAAGCACAAGTGCGAACATGCATAACTATATGTTCGTTGATTTCGTCTACATTGTGTAGGCGATATCTCTCAATTCGCACTGTTTGAGTTGAATCCAGTTCAACAAAAGTTACCTATATTGCTAGATATCGCATAAACCTACATACATATCATAAACTCTATGCAACACTATAAAACAATATATTATTATTATCATTATTATTATTTCTTGTCACCATTCATCCTTGATCCCCAATGGTACAACCACCACAGTTGCCATCATTGTCATCATCACCAGTAGCAGCAGCAGCATGAGCAGTATTATCATGATCATATAATTCTCTCCTACTAGAAATTCATCTGTCTCTTCCTTTAAGGAAGTATCCATTTTGTTGTGGCCCCGACACTGCTGCTGCTGGGAGTGATTCGGCTGCTTGTGTGCACGTCTGTACACCTACATGTATGTCTCAGCAGCAACGATGGCGGCGGCGGTGGCGGCGGCCAGCTCCGACCAACTCGTTGTGAAGTACCGTTGTCAACGGCGATTTGAATGCCGTTGCCCATTGCTATTACGCTGCCCGCCCTCGCATATCATCTGACACAGCTGCTGCTGCTGGTGACACGGCTGCAGCCGCAGCAACAGCAGAAAGTAGCAGTTCCCGTAGCGAGTCCGCCGGTTGCTTGCTGCTTCTTGTCAATAGGTCCGCGTCGGACACCGACGACACTTGCGTTGTTCTGCAGTTGGTTCGCTGTCGCGCATCGTTCCCCACTCCCCCCCCCCCGAAAGTCTCCAGCCTCTTCACAATCATCGGCTGAGCAGTTCAACAATAGTCTGCTAGCCGGGGGCTTGAGCTGCGGCGTCTGCCGCAACCGTCCTGCGACAACGGTGACAACGGAGTAGACGACATCTTCGACATTGCCGCTATATCGTTGCCATATCTAATCGTAGCACGATGGCCGCCGTCCGCCAGTCCAACGGAGGGAACGAACGCTGCTGCTATTCGCTCCATGTTGCTGCTCTAACTAGCGCTAAGCGGCGTCAAGCTACAATGCCATTACCACCACCATCACTGTCGTCCTCTGCCGTCCAATGCTGACTGCTTAATCCAGTAACAGAAGCGGCAGAAACTGGTGGTGACTTCAGCCGGCATGGGCCGGACTGACTGATTGCCGGTCGGCCGGCCG
This sequence comes from Stratiolaelaps scimitus, assembly GCA_019614645.1. NCBI lineage: Eukaryota > Metazoa > Arthropoda > Arachnida > Mesostigmata > Laelapidae > Stratiolaelaps > Stratiolaelaps scimitus. Next base: position 4,061,034 of record JABWDB010000014.1, on the reverse strand, counting down.
GCCGGTCGGCCGTCGAGACACCATCGTTTCTATAAATATTTCATTTATTTCTATAAACTGTATTTCTATAACTGTAATTTCTATATTGTGTTATATATGAGTGAGACATAGATGCTACCAGACACGGCGGCGACTGCATCAGCCGATGCTGCTGCCTGCGACTAACTTTAATCTCACTTAAGCGTAGATACGTGCATATAGATAGATGTTAGATGAGTTGTGGTATTCATATCGTCATCGTTCTTCTTGGTCGGAACGCTCTATCGTCGACCCGCAGCCGGCCATGCGATTGTCATCTGCTGCCGCAATGGTGCGGCTGCGATCCGTTGTTGTTGCTGCTGATGGCGGTGTGTGCTTGCCTGTTGGTGTTTGTAGATCACGAACGCGCCGCTGGTCCACTGAATCATTTAATTCACTTTCAATAGAATAGATCTGATCCAATCTGTCTATGCAATCCACCTATATAAATATTTCAAATCGCAGATGACAATGTGAGTACATAACGGCTGATTTGAAAGTATAAATAAGTTGATGCTGTTGTTGTTCCGGTGTCGTTGGGGAGCGCTGCTATAGTGAAACACAGCAAGAGGCGGCCGACGCGGCAAAGGAGAGAAACAAGTAAGTCTATATATCGCGAAAGTATCGGACGGATGCCGTGTACCACCGATGTCGTTTGATTCATAAATAGTTGCTCGGAAATCGTGAAGACAAATCAACCAGTTCAATTATTCAAACAAAATCATGATGACGATGATGGTGATGATATGAACGACAACAACGACAGCAACATCAATGGAGGGGTCAGTATTGATATATATATATATATATATATATATATATATATAAGTCAGTATTAATATATATATATCTCCGTACAGGAGCACCATGGGAGGTCCATGACCCAGATTATTTTCGTGACGCGGAACAGAACGTGTTAACTCGAATATCTCGACCCACGCATATATGCACTATCATTATTATGATACAAATATATATATATATTTTTTGTTTTTCGAGCTGACCCTCAGCTGTTCCCCTATCAGACAGGCCTCAGCTCTTAACCTTTAGGTATTACTATGAGGATATATATATATATATATATATATATATATATATATATATATATATATATATACATGAACATTTGCATATCGTTGCACAGTATCGTCGTAAATGCACAGTGCCTATTGCATTGGTGTGACGTACTCTTGCCCTAATCGTGAGAGGTAGGAATTGTTTCGCTATAGCGCGACACTGAACGTGATAACTAAACCTAAAATGGGAGACTCCGGCGGTAGATTGAAGCTGATGATCCATATATATATATATATATATATTAGGTCTGCAGGGTGACTTTCCCATAACCCTGATGATGTACAAGTTGCTAGGAGTCAACCTAGCCTCAATTGAGGTATTTTATTATACTACTCACAGTAGGGCCACCTTGGTAACCTGTAATGATAAGTCGTCCGTGGAAGGAAACGTCTATCCAAGTGCTATGATATTTTGAGGTCACACTTACGTACGACCTCTAATGCAAACGATTATTATGCAGGAGATTCTCCCAGATAATGCGAACCATTCAAACCGTTTACAGTATTTCCACTGTTGATGCTGATGTGGTTTTATAGTCAACGTTGGATGCTAGCAACATTTCCAAGAGTACGATATGTTGAATCCCGAGCAGAACATTATAAACTACTCGTATGAGATAAGATGAACACATGACATCCTATCCCTTCATGTAAAAGAAAAAAGAGACGGAGAAAACACCGAAAACACAAAGATCCTTATCTCTATTCCCATCGTTGAAATCCTGCCTTGCACCGACGCCTAATAGAATTCGACTATGGCAGCCATCGTAACAACCCACAGCACTCTTGTACGCATTCGGCCTTTGACACATCACACTGTTCGATGTACTGTGCATGTATGCAGATGCAGGTGGATCGTAAAAGCTAACGATCCGCATAAGCAGAAATGAAACAATGAAATGCTAGCAGCGAAATCGAATATTATCGATTACTCGAATAGAATTGGTGTGGTCTCATAGAACAGCAGCATCTATGAAAATAGCATGCGTATGTTTGTGTACATATAGACGCGGACGTCGAAACAGTTTCCTTGTCGACTCCTCTTGGTGAAGGCCCGCAACAAATGCCCTTCAGGGTACGCTATACCACTGACGATTTTGACCACGTTAAAGGTACCAAAAGCCTAATAGCAATGTTCGTGCTAGATCACTGTTAATGCCAATCAAACGCAGGGGTAACAGAGACGACGTCGTGTGTTGGACTCAATGCATTGCTAACGAAATTCACCATAATTAACATTGGGCTGGGGCAAATAGAAACCGGAGTTGGCGGGTTTCAACGCCATCAAAGCATTGACATTTATTATTATCCAGTTATATATGGGTGTACAAGGTGGGCTTATCATTCTATTTCGCCGATGTTCAACGAAAGCTCAACACTGAATTGTATTGGCGAGGTGGCATTCGACCCTCCTCCATTGACAATACATATACATATATATATATATATATATATATAAAAATGCAGTTGGCTCTCGGCTTGATTTCTTCGGCGTTACACGCATCCATTTACGACTTGGCCAACGGTACACCCTACATTGCTCTTGAGAGTAGGCTGTCATTGGTCAGCCAACGTGTAGTGCTTTTAGTTCGAATCGGTCTGCACGTAGTCTTCAGTTGGGTTGTTGAACGTCCCGATGAAATGAGATGAGATAAAATTATAGAAACGCTGCTCGATATCTCGAGCCGGGATGGTTTATGTCAACCTTCACTTTGATGGGCCTGCGGGGGTCGTACCCGAAAATGTGTTTCTGCCTGGCTCAGCTGCACTGATAGGTATCGAGAATGACGAGAACGTATGAATAATAGTACTTTCACTCGTTCGACGCCAACGACAACAGCGTTTTTGAACCGTCACCAGGCGACGACCACTGTCACAAAGGTGATTTATAACACTTGACCGCACAATTCGTCGAACAGCGCCGCGTGCACAATGGCGATGAAATTGAAAGTTTGTTTCTATTTGCTTATCATTATTATTATTATTGTTATTATTATGATTGCCGTCGTTGTCGTGATATTAAAGGCGGTTATAGAGAGCGTGGGTGTACTTTGTAATTACATTGTTGTCCACTGTTATTTACAGATGGACGACAATGTAATTATATACACCAGTATCCACATGGGGGCATGAATGCCACTCTACCGTTGACATATATATTCGACGTCGTTGTGTCCACGCAAAACTCACACTTCATTACATAAGCTCAGCCGAAAATTGATGCCTAGCATCGGAGTAAGTTCCTAACACAAAAAATCAATTCGATTTTATACATCCCAGAGCATTTCGTCTAACCGAACACATACATTTGCTTTGTTCAATTCAGAATCAATAACTACACCAATTTCACGAGAGCGTTGAATGCTTTTCTACGGCGGCCGGAACATTGCGATATCGTTCGTATGCCAATGTCTGTATGTACACTGCTATTTCTGCGACGATTGTCAATTTTTCACGCTGTTCTTATTGCTCTTATGCTCTGCTGCTGCTGCTGTTATTAAGACTGTCATCGTCGCCTCAGCCTATTTGGCAGTGTTAATAAATAGCGGTGGTGTACAACGACAGTTCACAGAAATTCAGCCTCAAAGATTGCATCGAATCTCCGTATCATAATAATAATAATAGCAGTTAATTTATTAATGCATCTCCACCCCCACAACATGGTTTTGCATCTGTCTCATTGCGTGTCCGGCCAACACACGAATGTTTGACAGGTAATGCTGGACGCGCGTCGGTAGGAGTTTGCTGTAGTTGCGGCTGCTGCTGCTATCGTAGCTTCAAGTAGTAAAGTCTATTATTGTTGTCTCTGTGTTTCTGCTGTTATGGCCACAGCAGCAATAAATAAATTGTTATTTTAAATGGAGTTGTTGTTGCTGCTGCTGCAGATATACGCCGCCGTTGCCATCGTTGTTGTTGTTGTTGTTGTTGTTGTTGTCGTCGATGCTCCTGTCATCCGCTGACATTGTCGTTGTTAAGAGTTTTGTTAAGTGCTTATGATGGATGGATGGTTGTCTTTGGATCTGCCCACCGGCGACCGGTGGCAACTGCGGGCGGTGGCGGTTGCTGCTGCTGCTGCTGCTGAACCCCGACAACAACGGCAGCTTTCGCGACGGCTGCGACGGCGGCAGCAGGGGGGCAGATGAAGCCGCCGCCGCCGCAGTCGCGAATTCTACAGCATCATCATCGTGGTGTTATTGTTGTGTTCGTGGTTGTTGTTGCTGCTGCTGCTACAGCAGCATTAGTCGGCACGCAACAACGACGAGAACAGCAGGGGCGGGGCGGCGGCGGCCACGAATCGCGAAGATAACAACAACAACAATAATAATAACAACAACAACAACAACGATTGCCGTTCAAGTACGGCAACTGTGAGTGTGTACACGTTGTGTGTGTGCCTGAGTACATGAGTATTCATCTATGTATAGCAGCTGTTGCGACTACTGCTGCTGCTGCTGCTAGCCAGGATAGCTGGCTCGCTCCGAGCTGGTTGGGTGGCTGGTTGGCTCTCTGGTTCTCCGAGGTCGTGCGTGGTTTCGGCTACGAATGTGTTGTGGTAATAGCACAGGTTGGCGGCTGCCGCCGACAACGGTGGCGGCTGCCGCTGCAGACCGATATACAGATGGCAACGTTATTGCACATGCACCAATGGTAAAACAAACGCCAAGGAGAGATGGGCAAGCGACCCGAAGCGAACCGCCGAAGAAATTCAACAAATCAATGATCATTGTCAGATGCTCGAAGGGGACGTTCAAACATCCGTCGCCGATTCGAGCGAATGGACAACATCACAATCGAGAATCATGTTGAGAGGAAACCTAACGTCGTCTGCCGCAACAAGACCGACGGACGCGCTTATCTATTGATGACAATCGTACCGGTTGCGCATCATCAACAATTGACAGGTGCCGTGTGACATTTAGTATGGTGTATGCATCATATATTAGTGGTATACATACAGACTTGTGCGGGATATCGCGTTCGGTGGCAGCAATTATACTGTGACGAGAGGGCGGCTCGAATCTGTCGAAGCTCAATTTCGCTTGTGGTTAGTGCCGCGATCGTTGAATGAATAGATGAGACAGCAGCAGCAGCAGCGGCGGCGTCAGCGATAATAATGACAGCAATCACAGTGCTGATAATCGTCGTTTTGCATGGAGGACCCTGCGGGTGTCACTGAATCAATCGGCGACCTCAGTGGTTATCGGCAATTTCTGTCACTGTGAAAATGATCAGTTGCCCCGTAGTTAATAGCATCGCAGGATAACGATGAAGAATTGAGAGACGGTAACAGGCAGCGTGCATTGAACGTAGCGTATACAACAGCATACAGCAACCGAATGTCGGGGAACTCGGTGATATGTTTTGGGGCGTATCCTGATGATATGGTGTATTAAAAAAAATGGTAAATTGGCATATATGATCGTATATCGTGTTCGATTTGCTTGTAATTCCTATATATTCTACTAATCACTAGTTTGCTGTTTTGTATCGGTTTTACTGTTGAACCATTTTACTAGGTAGCTAGGTATGTATGTATAACACAATACCATGTGAGTAAATGATGAATTTCTAAGATTATTATACTAATTAAACGAGCAAAATCACTCACGAAGTTGCCTGGCATACGATCGTGATCTAACCGGGGAGTATCCCTATAGAATATTATCACTCATAACTATCAGTGGTTAGCGCTATTTTCTGTCATTTAATGTCGACCCTAGGAGCAGATCAATTAATGATTTTCCCAAACCATATAATCCTTATTGTAAGCTTACCCTTTCGAACTAAAAACTGTCCACTGGAACAAGCAGTCGTGTGTAAGGTCCCCAATGTACGCCGCGTAACCACGCCAAACCCGCTTCGCGCACATAATGGCTAAATCGGGACGGATTATCTAATATCTATATGCGAGTGAAACATATTTGTAGCAAATTGTTGTTTCGATCTTAAAACGAAGAGATGATAATGTATTATATGTTGCATTCATTCATTTATTCAATAGAATGATATCGTTACTTACGTGCTATCCACGCTCGATCTGCTCTAAAGTGAACCACTGCATTGGGATCCGTTAGATACAAAGGCAACATTATATGACGACCTATCACTCTCTCTCTCTCTGTACGAGCTGATTCCGTAGGAGCTGATCGCACCGCCTCCGAGTCGACTTCTGGGAAGTCTACGTTTCAGCCAAGAAATCATTCTGTCAACCGTTTACGTGGCTGATTGGACGGAACATCTTGGCAGGTTTGTCACGTATACAAATGTGTTGAATATATATCGAACTTCAGCAGAAATGTGTTGATCTCAGCATCGACTGACACGGGAGTAGAACAACGGTATCCCGCCAAAGTCAAATAGTGTTAATAGCGCGTTCATTTCTGCCGTTCTCACTCGCAATCTAAAAGCCATTACGATTCCCGTTCAATTGGACTAACCCACTCCTATCAGAAGTGTGGGCTACTGCGACAATTTTCTTAGAGAGAGAGAGATGGAGAGAGACGATATTGTGATGATGGATTTCAAACAGCGTGTGAAATTTGCCAAACGTTAATGCTGCGCCCGCCTCAGCTCGGGTGGAAATCCCTATATGGCTAACTACGACATGAAGCACTTCCCATCGCAAGGGAACATATCGTGCTTGATGCACTTTCGTGCCATTGTATTGTGTGTTGTTAATGCTTAAGTGATTTTGGTCAAATTCGTGACATCTATCGCTGGGGTGTGATCGACATCTTAAGTGAGCCAATGCAAGATTTGTCATGTTTTCTCGCTTGATAGAATTCGATAAGGTATCCGATATTCAATCGGTTTCTGAGGAAATCATCAAACAAACAAATGAGCACACTATCTATCTATACACACAATAATAGTGCAGACGATAATGACCTGTGCATATATATATATATATATACACATATAATATACATATATAGATATATATATTGCGGACCTCGAGATGCGTGCTTTGTTACTCGGTCCGTTTGTCACCCACATTTAGCGTCCCCTGCAGTTGTCTCCTTAAAAACTTCGACAGGCGCAACGAGCGTCGCCCCCTTTAACGAGCGACTTCTCGCATCGTTTCCTGGTAAAAAGCAAACATTCCCACACACGAACGGACCTGACCAGGAACGAACGCGAGCTCAACGTGTATGTTATATGTATCTGCGGTCGAGTCACCATTATTGACTAGTTCAACTGCCAGCAGTACTACTACTATTACAACTGCTAGCCTACTTAATTCCTCCCGTGACCGTGTTTCGCCCTCAGCGAACTTCTCCCGGCAGACGACACTGGTATCCGCCGGCGACAGTTGAAGGAGAGGCGTTTTATGGACACGGCAGCAACAGCAGCAGCAGCAACAACAACAACAAAAAAATACTACAAAACGTTTACCGTCATCTTCAACACGAAATGCAGTTGTGGAATTGCGGGCTTTTTCCAAAAGGGCCCTATATAACAGTCACGCAGGAAATCAACGACAGCAACAGCATTGTGCGATGAAGGCGTGGTCCCACCACAACCGTCCTCCAACATAAATAACAACAAAGCAGGTGACTGCTGCAGCAGCAGCAGCTGCAGGAGGAGGAAAAAACGATTGAAGTGTCTACCTTTTGCTTTCTGCGCACTGTGTTGATATTCGTCCACTGCCTTCGCCGTTAGCCAAGCGGCGCGAGCGTTCCCGCGAGCAGCATTTCCAAGGTATACCTAGGGCTCCTTCGGGGGTGGCGTGGGTACAGCCTCAATGACTCCTGCCCACACGCCGGACTGGCGATTGTCGCCTGCCGCTACACGTCTCACAGCTATCATCGTGCTCGACCAGTTGAGCTGTGATTACGGCTGTGTGTGTGTGTGTGTGTTTGCGTGTGTGCAGATCGAGCTAGGTGTTACGCGTGTTGGTCGAACGAAGTCCATGGAGATGTCACAGGCGCCATCGGCCTCGCGCGCCTCCCGAACGCATCGCACGGCGGCACGGAATCATCGGCCAGCAGTCGCCGCTAACCGAGAGCCCGGTCAACCCCCGTAAACGAGCAAATAGTGTAGCAGTTCCACTACGGCGATGATGCGGCCCAGGGGATCTCTTCCTCCAGTCCATATATCCTCGCCTCGGCACCGTCCCATACGATCACACGGACGACTCACACAAACAGCACGTCACCCGATCACGCTGCGTACAGCAGAGTAGCGTAGACCGCCATCACAATCGCCTGTTCGCAGTGCAACAAACACACGCACACACACGCACGCAGTCAGCCACCACGGCATGGTTCATCACTACACGGTGCAGTTGGTGATTCCAACAGCGGAAGTGGAACGGATGCTCCGGTGTTCGATAACATTTAGCGCGCCGCCTACCGAGGCTGTTGCTGACGCCAGCAGAACTTCGGGTGACGTGTAGTCCGTGTTGTTACGACTAAACCGTCGAAAGTGTCCATGTCGCTGTGTCCACTTGCTTGCCTGACCGGCTGGCTGCCGGGCTGCCTGGGCATCCACCACCGTTGCTGGGTTGGCCACCGCATCGTCATCTGTTTAGATATACTAGTTTGTGACTGGTGGCTGCCTGTTCAGCTCTTCGTCTCGTGGCGGCGATCGCATTCGTTGGAACGGTTAGAACGCGGTTGGAACGCTGTTGGACACTGCGGAAAAAGTTAGAAGCTAAACGCGACCAACCTGCTCTGGCTGCTGTTGTGGCAGCAGCAACAAGCTTGGCAATGACATCTGATCATTGGTGCTACAAAATGAGTCCGAATCGCCGACTCTCGTTTGGGCCAGGGCCCAGTACAGGCGCCAGTTCGACGTTGTATATAATGATGATAATCATAACAACACTAACACTTGTCGTATCTTGAAGTTGTCTGATGCGATCGTTGTGTCCCCTGGATGGTTGTCTAGTGGTGAGCGTCTTGGACTGCGAGACCGGAGGGACGTGCGTGTTGGGTTCAATCCTGTCAGACGCGGAGAATCTTTCGAGTTCTTTATCATCTTTCTTTATCTGTAGATTATTGCCAGTTACGAGTAAGGAAGAGAATAAACAAAGGTGGCCCCGATTGATCCTCATAGTAGTACCAAAAAGGTTAAGAGCTGAGGCCTGTCAGATAGGGGAACAGCTGAGGATCAGCTCGAAAAAAAATAAAATGCGATCGTTGTCATGCGATCGTTACGATACACACACACACACCAATATGAAATTGTCTCTCCGCGTTGCTCGATCGCATTGTAATGTGAACGGCCCATACAACTGGCCTGATAGATGTAAAGCTTGAAGATATGGAGAGGTCGGCAGAAGCGAGCCAGAGCCGGCAGGTGTACACCATTGTTACGATTATATCAGCTATTTATTGGAAACAGGTTCGGCTATGCTGTCCGCCCTCGAGGCCACCTCCGTGTTTTCAAATTTTCTAGGACATTTTTAAGGAGCTCAGGACAACACAGTTGTTTCTCAGCTCTGGGTCGGCAGGGTCGTGTTTCTGCCCGGCTGAGCGAGTTGCTATTACATATTTGTGTTATTTCACTTAAGAACTATAGGGTGGCCTAGTCAAGGTAACTAATTTCATGTATATTGAACTAGCCAATAATAATAATAACTGTCTGTCAGTTAGAATGGATAACGATGACGGTGTTCTGTGACTGTTCCTTGCTATGCGTCTTCCATAATATTATACACGCCTATCTGTCTGTTGGGTGCGACGCCTGAGGTGCCCTCGTACCACGCGCCGGATTCCTGCTGTGTACGATGGTGGGGGCACAAATTATCCCTCATAGATAAAGCCTCCAGGACTTTCGCGGGAAAACGCGCGCGTTCGCACGCCGCACGTGCCATTGCGGCGACGCGCATCGGCACTCGTATTCAGCAGAGGCAGCAGCAGCAACAGCAACAACCACCAGAGCTATAACGCAGTTTGTAATGCTAGCCGTTGTAGTTTGAACTGGCGGCTGGAGGCCACAAAAACGACGGCGCATCAATCGGCCGTCCCGTAAACGGGGGACGCGATACTGAAGTAGCTGCTTGCCAAAACCGCGTCGACTCCTCCTTAATACTCCTGACCAAGCTGCATATCACTTGACGTTGCTAACGGATTGACCGATCGAAATACGGCTGTCACGGCTGTGGCTGCCGACGAGATGATGGCAACAGCAACAACAACAGCAGCAACATCGATAAAAATCACAGCAATGACAACGTGGATCGGGAAGCCCTTAAACTCTTGGGTGAGCATTTTTTTTTGGCTATCAACAGCTGGATATGCAGAGGAAGTGGCAAGATGACGACAACTGCAGCACCCTCCCCCCGGGGTAGAAACGAAAAATAGTCGCTGTGTTTTTTCCCTACGGTTTAACATAGTAGTTGTCGACCCTGCGCCATTTCGAGATATCATCGACGACCGAATGGAGATAAGATAGCGGAACGCTTCCGCCCGATCCCTGATAGACTGATCTATCCGATTCGTGTCTGCTTACACTATACCATTTGGTGGTGAGAGGTTGCCGCTGGTAGAGTCGACGGACGGCCAGATGTTACGTGTGTATATCGATGGTCTGTGCGAGATTGCACGACATTACCAAAAAAACCTTCTAAACAAGAAAAAAACGATGAAATACCTCTACCACGGTTACAAACTGCAACTTTGCTATAAAAATCAATAAACACTACGTTATATATATATATAGTAGATTATAAGGAAAATTGAAGCTAGAATATACGTTTCGATATCCGTAATAACAATAATAGGGATAAGTGGTTGCGAGCGGGGGTCTGATCGTCCCGCACTTCTACGTCATACGACAGCATGTCCCACTGTGTTTACATGGCTGCTACATGACGCTACATAAACGACAGAGGAGGAAGAGAAATTAACGCCAATCTAAGCCGTTTTTGACAGCCGAAGACGTGTTTACTCAGAAGCTGAATAGGTAGGTAGTCGGGGACGAACAAAATTTTGGATCGACCTGATTAGGTTACACGATAGCAAAAGGTCGGCTGAAACCCTCGTGGTGTTCGCTTTTCGTTATTGGTGGCACAGAATAATAATAATGAACTAAAAAGTATCACATTAATACGCTAACGATACACGGCGTACATGCCCTCGTCATAGCGATTCTGCTATACCTCTAATATACTTATTGCTAGTCACTAATTGAATTTATTCACCGCACTGCCACCAACGGCTCCCAGTTCATCATCAACGGACCTGTCCCCGCATAGTGGCCTCGCCCTGGCATCGACGGCTACCCGCAAACTCAATTCGAATCCTTAGCTCGGTTTGCATCTAGCGGCTATATCTAGAAGATCTGGCATAAGCATCCGGCAACGGGCGACAGCCACCGGAGTCGTAGAGATGAAATCGCCAAATGTCAAACATCAAACGGCAATACGCGGGGCAGTCGTTGTCGTTGGATCACAATGTTCCTTGCTCGCAGCGGCACTAAGTGCTGCCCCCGCCGTGTGTGGCTGACGTGAACAAAACGGACACTGTCGGCTCTGACGGTCGGCTGTCGCTACTCGACGCCGGGGGCATGTATCGTTGGACGGTGATAGAACGCAGCCGCCTTCATCTTCGGCAACGTTTTCCGGAACACCTAGGCGGCTGTGCGAGCCGCTGGGCGATTGCTCCGGTGACTCGCGCACCGTCATATCTGCCTAAAGGAGACATAAGCACGGCACGGGCAGCATCACGGCAGACCAACGACCCTGAGACCCTGGGCAACATCATCAGATCACCATCTGTTACCGAAGTCAGTTTCCTCGGTGCCCTCCAACCCAAACGTTACCTTCCACGATCCCTCACCCCCCGACGGATAGCATTGTCGAGCGTTCCCTGTAGACGAATGTCTGTCTCGCCTTTGGCAGCCAACCGCCAACGCGTTTGTTCGAAGGCAGTAGTACCCTTCGACTGGTGTCTCTTCGCCCGCTGGTGTGTGCCTCTCTTTGAGAAAGCAGATCGACTGCTTCGGCGGCCGCTAGATCTCTCCTCGTTCACTTGCGCCTGCTCAATGAGATCATGGCGGTAGCTTTTTGGGGTGATGACTTACGAATATGATATTCGGTGATTTTGCGGCGTTCGCCACCAGCACCGGAATTCTTCTTCAATGCGATATTGTCGGTGACTTGAAGGAAAAATGAGCCGATTCAATGAATAGAGTGGCGCCGCTCAAAAGCACGAAGAAGATAGAAGAAACTGGGTTTCATGGGTAATGTTATTGTTGTTGGTACTGCTGTTGCCGATGACGACGGCGATGAGATGTACCAGGGGATCCTTGCAATAGCTTCATTGTGATGATTGTCATTTGAGTTGCTCTTGGCGCAGTGGGGAAATATCTTCCGATCTCACGCAGGAGTGAAGTGTCGAACGATGCAGATGGTGAGCGAGGAATCGACACAGACAGAGGGCCCAAGGTGGGTGCGTGCGTGTGTGTGTGGTTTTCATGCGAGCGGCATAGTACACTATAGATCGATAGACGTGGTCGGGTCGACTTATAGTTGCCATGGTTGAAGATTTGTTACTTCAATGGGGTAAATTGTTTTTTGAAACTGCTCGAGCTCCGCATCGCGTTTGGATGTACAGGAAACCAGCTGAAGGGAGAGACGATGTCGCGAAAGAGCAGGATCGTCGAGCCTTAGACTAATAGATACTAACAATGTTATATATACTATATTTTATTTTATACGATGATAATAATTATATTATATATATATATATATATATATAATGTATGTTATGCTATCCTATACACGTTAATATGCGTTAAGTTTCTCCATATTTCTGTACATATTTACGTGCCAATGATTCCGAAAAAGGCTCCATTCCGAATCCCGGCTTGAAAACGAACAACAACGAGTCTCGAAAAAACTCAAGTAAGTCATGTGTTATGAACATAAAGACCCTCCCCCCGCACCCCACAACTGAGGAAAATTTTCTTCTTTCGATCGGCATTTCCACAACGGTTGAGAATTTGTCAAGTGTTAAAATACAAAAACCAGCTCGATTTTCGATGAGTTTCAAACACGGGGCAAATTTGGGCATTTAAATAAATAGATCTTTTTCTTCTTTCCGCTGCAGCGTGTTTCGAACGTGGGAAAGTTGGCGAAAGTCGGCCATCTCTGGTACTGTCCAGTGAGTTCGTACGATGTGGAGCATATGGCGAGGTGGCCCCGACAGGTCCTCATAGTAATACCTAAAAGGTTAAGAGCTGAGGCCTGTCAGATAGGGGAACAGCTGAGGGTCAGCTCGAAAAACAATTATTATATCGCGAGAGGAATTAGTTGAGCATGTGTAGGTGTACACAGCCTTCAGAGATTGGACAAGGGTGGGTCATGCTCGTTAGCAATGGAAGTCCACCGTTGCTAAAAATTACGGTATATAACAATATATACAATAGCGAACTATTATAATTAATATGCATTAAATAACTCTCTTAATAACGAGAAAATAACGATCGTTCATTTCTCGTCATTATGGGTGTGCATCATTAGCTAGCCTATATTATACAATAATATAATAATAACCCCACAGTAATCACTCGGTGGGCATCAGCGTGCAAAGAGACAGCCTATATAATTCGAAGTTACCGAGTATAGAGCTACCCTCCGTCTGTCAGCGTCACTTAGCATAAATTTTAGTTAGCGAATAAACCGTGTTTTTTCCATTTAACACAACGTACGGCTGTTATTTATTAGACCCTGCACACAAACAAGGGTCATTCAAGCCTAGTTAGAATTCTTCCGAATTAGTCAGATGTGACGGCTTAAATGTCTCATTGTCAGCTTCATCTCCCAGCTCGCTGCTCTCCCTACGTGGTCGCCGCTTTACTCTAAATTGAAATTAGGCCGCGTAAAGAGACGCCCGCCAGCTTGTACAATGGAGGCATAATATTCCTATCTGGATCACTATCCTCTATTCACAGGTCATTCCGGGTCACTGTCTTGTTTCCGTGACTCACTCAACGGCCTACGCCGCGAGTATGGTCCGGGTCCACGTCATATACACACAAACACACACACACACACACGCTTCTCCGTTACGGTTGTCTCTCACCGAAGCGGTCTAAGAGTTATCTAGAAAAAGATCCATCCTCCCAACATCATCTCTGGGCTCGTGAATGTGTAGGGAAGTAGGTGTACTCAGTGTTGTCAGCCCTTTGAGGACGAAGGCCTGAGCCAGCGACAGAACGCGGCTCGAGAGAGAGAGCGAGCGATGGCGTCACCGCTCCACGCACTCTCTGATACACCTACTTGGATTCATTCAGAGATTCTGTGTAAGGGTACGCCACCGGCCATACGAAGAACGTGGTACGGGTATCATCCTTCCATGGAATGAGGTACAGGTCTGCTTTGTGTGGTCTGCATCTTACTCATTGAGACAGACAATCCAGAGGTAGAGGGAAGGCCCAGTGGAGAAGATGCGTTCGATTTTTATGTTGTGTGCTTTGTGTGGGCAGCCAAGAATAATAATGTTTTTTATTATTTATAATTAATAATAATGATAATAATTGTAGTAACAATAATAATACTAGTAATAATAATAATAATAATGAGAAAGACACAAGGCGTTCGCCCGGGTTCGCACAACGAAGGAAACGAAACGTCTAATTACCATGATATTTTTATCTATTCAAAAATGGCGCAAATAACAGGCGAATATATAACGCATATGCAGCTATCAACGCCAACGAGGTAAAACTCGTTTCAGTGTTGACTATTGATATTATAGGCAGGAGATAGTCATTACTCAATCGCGAGTAGCTGACGAGGAAAATGTCACGGATGCGAAAATGAGCGAAATTGTTCACCAATCTGTTCATAGAAGTCAACACAAGGGCAAAGAGGGCCTGAGTGAAGGACATTTGTCGTCACTCGAAAAGAAGTCAGTTATACTATTGCGCTTTTTCGAGTCGAGCAATTGTCCTTGTTGTCGCAGTGGACTAGACTTAGATGGGACTCACTTGTTCGTGAGTATTGAGCATAAGTGGGTGAAAACCAATAAAATAATTAAAAATAAGAATTGCGGATGGTCCTGCCTCTCCCTGATGTATTCGACAATTGGAATACATTTCAGAAGACAACGGGATGTTTCATCTAATGTTGAATGAGTGCCGAGTTTTTGATTACGTTCAGGAGTTATGGGTGTTGCCCGCTAACAGGCCGAATAATAGGTCGTTTAGGGAGCAGAGTAAATCCTAGATAGGTATTTGTAGACTTATCGTCTTACGACGATGTATTGCCCAATGGCGAAGTCTGAAACTTTTTTTTATGTCTAGGTGGCCTTCCTAATATAACAAAAGATCTAAAGATGTATTCATAAAGTATTCTGTCGTTAATTAATTGCAATCCCACTCTGCTCACTAATTGACGAGTGCACCACACACTCAGAGTGTAATCCGACCCGGCGTACGCGGACGCAATCTGTCCGGGCGTTTAAATAGAGCGTCTGAGCCAGTGCGCAACCACTGAGCAAAGTGTGTGAATTCAACCTGCGTCTCAATTATATTTGATAAATACTCACGAAATCAACATGCGACGAAATCGATTCTATTCGAGATAAGGCCAAATGTTACCAACGAAACAGTTGACAACTACCATTTTATTTAGCTCTGCCAAATGAAAGTAATATAAGTAATATTACGCTCTAGTCAACGCTGCTGTCAATTCACATATGAATGACATATGCTTGCTGACAAGAGCAGTGTTGACTAAAAATGAATGTACCCTCGTTAAAGCAAGCTACGAAAATGTATTGTTCGTTGTGTAGGGGCGAGCACAAATCACTTTGCCAAGATCACAAAATCCGTCGAATAAACGAATTCATTTCCTCGTCATTGTCCGCGTTTCGTTCCCTGTACTTGTTGTAGCATTTTGTATTCCAGAAAAGAAAAGGAAAAAAGCTACCTTCAACGAAGGCGTTCGTTCCAGCGAATTCACGGAGCGCCCTGCCGAAGCAGTATGCACACGCCGTCAGGCAACCAGTCATATAACTATTCAACACAGTAACGATTTCGCCCCCGAAATTTCGCGTGACGAATCTTGACGATTCATGACACACACACACAGACACACCTGATACACATTCGTGTAAACGAGCACCGAGAAGGGTCAGTCCACATGTGAATTCTTCAGTATACACAGAAGGATTGATTGTGTCCGTACCGTGCCACAGTTTCTGGAATTTCGCTCAAGAAGTTGCCATCGCCGCCCGGTATAGTCGTCATTAATGTGTTAAATCCGACGGGGACACTCATCGCTGGCCGATGCCGCTGATTCACCAACTACCCGCATGTGATCGCATTTTTTTTGATTGCCTTGTGTCACGGCGCCGCCCGTTTGAGCAGTGCAAATGCAAATCTGTATACATGATCTGGGTAACGTTGATTATTAGTTATAGAAAAAAGAAATAAACACGCCACAGTGGCAGAGCTCCTGCCAATATGATTATTGGCTAAAATGATTTAAAAGTCCCTTTGCTGAGAGAGAAAATGCCCGCTATCGTTGGGGGACATTTTTCATTGCTTGCTCTTTAGTTCACGACCACTAAAGCCTTATCGGAGCCGTCGTTATTTCGACGTCGCTAGAGCAGGATAGGTAAGGAGATTTCGGTCTGGTGATATATATTATTTTTTGCCTCCAATCTTAATGTGTCAATAACGCATGTAATTTTGTAATATATCTTGGTCTAGGCGCACTTATGACTGACTTTGAAATTTTGCCTAGGAGATGAAAACCTGTTGTATTTCCCGCGACCCTCCATCAGTTGATCCAGCATAGCGATGCTTCAGTTAACCTGAGACCTCGACTGGAATGCGTATTGAGCGATTGTCACCTTGACAAGCACTTCCTGTTGCAGATAAATTTGTATATCTATCAGAGGCTAAGAGCTCTATGGGCCAGTGGACACAGCGTTGTGCAAAAGTGCCAAATTCGATCGTGCCGCGAAACGAATCGACCAATCGACTTTGGAGGCGACGGCGCCTTGGACAAAACGATCGGGACGCAAACGCGAGCGAGCGATCCATTCCGTCATCCGAGCAGGTCCTATTTCTGGGCAACATTGTAGGTCACAGGTGGCCAGCCCCGTTTTGCCTGGTAGACACACGCAGTTAGCACAGGGTTGGGGTGAGCTCAGCACAAAGTGGTTTCGAGGCGGAGGCAGCAGTTTGGATGAACCCGTTTCGGAGAACATGCGTAACTCAATGCGCGCGCTGATATTACATCTGTACTATTCTCATAGACAACTTCGATCACTGGCTGCTGCTGCAAAGAGGGTGACTTAACGAAATGATGATCGGATGATCGAGTTCGCACATAAATGGTGCTATCGATCGATGCGTGGCTGGGTGGGTGTATGATTCACAGCAGGAGGTGCGCAGGCGGACGCTGGCGGATGACGCAACAAGATGTAAAAACGAACTTGCTTTCCCTAGACGAGGAGGTCGAAGAGCCAACTGTCGATTTTCCGACGTCTCTCCGGCTGTGGAATTATCTCTCGTGCTGAGAACGTAATAACGAGGTCTGTGATATGTGCGCATCGGGTAATAGCGCCATTGTGTGAGTCCTGTTAAATGTCGCCTACGTAATATTGATATGTGTACGCACACACATCTATATATATATATATATATATATATATATATACAGGCTTTGGTTGGAATTTTAAAGTGCGTGGTTTTATACAGAGTGATTTTATGCAGAGTTTACGGTCATTATTTGTTTTATAATAGCATGTAATTATGTTCTTAAAGAATAGTTGGGAGAAACGCAAAATATAGAGCAGATGAATGTGCCCTTCAGGAGCCTCTACTCTAACTATATTTGGTCGGTGCGTTACTTTCCACACAGTATATATATATGTATATATATTTTTTTCTTTTAACATAGCAAAAAGTTTAATTTCACAGGATTTTCCCATAAAAAAATGTCGAGTTCCTTCAGTTCGGCTAAAATTCAAACAAGCTACGCAGTCGATGTCTCCGGACCTTAACCATCTATCTAACTTATTGGCCGCCGGCAAGCCGCCAAGTGCCGGCCATTCCCGAATCCCCCAGTCGGTCTGCCAAGCACAGCACAACACGGTAGCACAAGAAAATACCTCTCACGTTTACGATGTAAAGTGCACATTTCCATTTCTAATGAACGAATCTCCTCACCTTATCTTGTACCTCGTATCGCTTGCACGTCCGTCGGCGCAAGTCCCTTAGTCCCCCTCCTTTAACTTACAAGTCACCGATAGGTGGAGGAGCGGCAGGATACAGAAGACGAAGTGAAGATTCGCCCCCATGGTCTCCCGGCTAGCGTGAGTGCTCCAGAATGTGTTCCTTCTCCGCCTATAACTGTTGAATTCCAAGTTGCGCTTTTCTATCTGCGAGAGTCGCTTCCTCTCCACTCGCTTGATTTCTGTCCCCACCTCAAAGTCCGCCTGAACTAGCGTTTCCAGCGGATTTACCGCTGTTACACGATGCACACAGCGGTTCCCTGCCATAGCAGCGGGAAAAAGTAACAACAGACGATCAGGTCGTTCGTTCGTTGATTCATCCATCCATCCCCCCTATATGGAGATATACATATATATATATATATATTTATATATATATATCTTCATCTTCCCAAGCGCATATCAACATCGACTCCATCCAGTGAACATCTATCTCATCATTTATGTATTATTATTATTACTTTTAGTTTCTCTCCCCGTCGAGGCTGGCCAGTCAGTGTCGTTAACCCAATATTCTTGGCTGGGCCGGACGGTGAGCTCTTCCCGTTTCTGGTGGGTCGATGTCGGTTTGGTGCTGCTCCGGCTGGAGCATGGCCCGATGAGGCGGTGGAGGTTTTGATTCAACCACTGCTGCTGCGGGGATGATGTTGCAGGAAAAATGACATAAAAGAGAAGGAGTCAGTGAGAGAGAGAGAGAGAGAGAGAACGTGGACTCGGCATTTTCGAAAGCAAACTTCCAAGTACCCCCTGCATCTGCTCTATTCTAAATATATATATGACGAGTCCGTTTCCTCCAGGGAGCTTCAGTCAGAACTGACGAACTGACTTCGACTGTCTGCCTGTGTGTCTGGATGAATGATCTGCTGTGGATGACGCCGCTGGTGGACTTCCACTATCGGCCGCCCTTCGTCTCCGGCGTCCAGAACAATAAGCACAGTCCGGACAGACACAGATACTTTCTCCTCTCGATTCGTTGTTCCTGCGTCGGCAACCACCACCACCACCACCATCATTGTCATCACGTTCCTGCTGTTATTGTTGTTGTTTGCGGCGGCGGCGGCGATTGTTCCTGCAGGCGTTGCGTGGACCACTACTTCTACTACTGTTACTTGAGTCAGTTAGATATAAATATGCAATTATGGCACCCTCATTGGGGGATGACACAGGTGGGCTTGCGACCCAGAAAGGCCAGCTCTCTGCAACTTGTTGCTATGAGATCAACGGAAACAGCAAATAACTAGCAAGCGCAGCCTGCCATCGCTAGGCCCGCAGGGGTCATGCGTGCATCGAGCAAAGAAATCATCATCATCGTCATCATGAACCGCCATCAAACATGAACGCCACGAATTCAGACAATGGCATCGGACAGTGTTGAAGTTGCTTCGCCATTCGTGGCCAGTCTCCCGAATCGAACGTCTCCCAGCACACCCGCCTGCTGCGAAGCGTTGTCTGCGAATACATACTATAACAATGTGTAACAACGCGTACGCGGATAACGTACGCGCCACGTTCACTCTTTGAGCAACTCAGCATCGACAATCGGTGAAATTCGCCATCTCGTCTCATTCATGATTAGCAACGGGAGACTACTCAAGCTACATCTGGTCGCTTCTGTTCACCTGCTAGACTTGCCGCTGGCTCAAGCCGTGGCTTGCGCTGCTGTAATTTCTATGATGTACTAACGAGCGTGACTGGGGCGTGTACAGGCGATGTCATCGTCGCAGGTTTACAAGCTACCGAATTTGCTAGGTGAACGATAGAAGTACATAGATGTGTGTTGTAATCGTAGTTGATTAGTTAAGTTGAAATTCCTTGAAATTAATCAATTTGTTAATAGTTAGTTGTCTAATCACAGGCGGAGCAAAGTTGAGTGTCAGCCCGGACAAAACATTGACGCGCGGTGGCGTGGCCACGTTGGGTACTGCATCCGCATCTCTTCACATACGCTTGCTATGCAGATCACGGATAGCGGCAGAGCGATTCGCGATCGCCGGTTCGACCGGCAGAAATGGCGATTTCGCTGAGAAATGCCCAAAAAAAAAAATTCTGTCCCGCCATCTCCGATGTACATCTGCTGGAGAACGCCAAGATCAGTACAGAGTGACCGACACGGATGGGTCCTTGGGAGCATTAGTGCTACACAGCGATGGTACCGACACCCTTCTGCCATGGGTAGCCGTAGCTGAGGGTCACCAGGTACAAGGAAAAAATGAAATTCTAGTAGGAAACGACCCGCACCCCCAATAGAAATGAAGGAATCGAGAGGACTCTCTTCCCTTAGAGCGCTTAGCACGAACAGCATCATTCAGTACAAACTCTTGCTATTTTGTGTCCTCGACATCCCTTGGATAGACTACATATGTAGTCTAAATAAGTATTGTTTTCACTTGCGTGTGACTTCGCCATCACCAACATGAATTAAGCCCGATATGTTCCGTTTGCCTGTTTCGCAGTCGCGCTTGGCTTCATCATTGCAATCTACTCAAGTAGACCTCATTGCCGATAAATAACCGATCAGATATCACTTTCGATCACATTTTTTTTTTTGCTTAATTAGCAAATCCATCAACATGATGGCAGCGCTGATGACGCCGAAATCCGACAGGAGAGAAATTGGTACAACAGCAATGGCCAGAGTCTGGTAGACACACACACGGTAGAATAGCCAAATTCGAATAAACTCGCTCGTAGAACATAATCATTATATTCGACGGAACGGCATATATCTCACAGGAACGACATCTATCAATCACACTATCCAATATTGGCCAGTCTCATTATCTACCTTATGAAATGCTAGTCATATCAGCCATTCGATGCATGAGACGGACATGTGTCCAGAGTGGCTCGTCCGTAGCGCCCAATAGATGTGAGTGATTCCACCACACCAACGGCGCCGTTCGTAGCGCCCACCACAATGCAACAATCCAGCCGACGACGTTAGGTGCCGACCTTGCTCTACTGGGCACCGGTGCCAACGATCGAACGCCGTTAAGATTGTGCGTGTGGCGTGCAACCAGCCATTGGCACAGGATCCTATGATTTGCCGTTAACCATTTCGCCTGCTGCTGTTCGTTGATTTCTGCCGTTTTTCGCCCGCGTCGGGGTTTGTTCCGCCACAGAGATCGGGGTCGGCGGGGTAAACGGGGGGTCGGCGGGGTAAACGGGGGGTCGAGTGATGTTGCTGTATTCAGCGTGAACAACGAACGACATTCAACGAGTGCTGGTACTGGTGCTGCTGGTCGAGATATAATTGATACCAGCAACCATCGCTACAGTTGTATTTATAGGCAGCACCGTTTCGTTTTTTGATGTAATTGTGTGCGTGTATATAGACTTAATACGTCGCTGTGCAATGTGGCGTTATCTACATCACGAATATCGACCGATTCCGCTGCAGGGGCAGCAGAAGCAACAGCATCGGCGACAATAAGTGGTCACATGATAATGAAAACAACAAGAACGACAATGACAATTGAGTTGCGGCTCAATTTCGGTTCTTTGCTCGAAGTATCCCGGCCCCTTTGTCTTCCCCGTTATTGAGCAAACCAAGGGAACGGCGAAAAGTGCCATATATATATATATATAACGATTGTTATCGCCGAAACATACAAAAACGGGTGTGCATGACTCCATATGGCATATGGCGTGCGTTGCATCACATAATAGATATATGTATATATATATATATATATATATATATATATATATATATATATATATATATATTAAAGACACACTTATCCATGCCACCACCAACAACCACCTTGCGCCTATTCAACGTGATTCCCTCTCTACAACATCTTCCTCGACATCCAACACAATCAAGATCACTACAACAACAACCACATCATCCGAGTAATATAGTAATGCTATCACGAAGAATGGCGAAACGGGCGCTAATCGTCTATTTAGTCCATCCCGCTATACATATATATATATATATATATATATATATATATATATATATATATAGCATTTAGTGGAGATACAGAGCAATGCTGCCGTAGCACTGCTGCCGTCATCGATGCAGCTGATATTTATTTCCCACGTTCGAAAAAAAAAAAGAGAAAATTATTGATCACCCCTTCGGTGGCCACGGCGACCTGGGCTTTCTCGTGCGCGTGCCACTGAGCGGATCTACGCCGCTGGTCATGGTAGTGGTAGTGTTTAGCGAGCGGTCCGATGTGTCATGTGCAAAACCCGCATCTCAGATCAATCTGCTATGCAAAACTATGCAGGGGTCTGTCTGCACAAAAACATGAATGTGTGCTCGGCGGCACTGCGGTTAATTCTGCCCATGAGACCAGTGTTGTTGCAAGTACCGAGGCAACGCCAGCGTAAGCGACCACAGTAACAGTAGGAATGGTCACAACGGCGATCGTTAATCAGTCGTTAGCAACAGGCAGTTGCACAGTTGGATTGGTGGGCGCCGATCAGGGTTGTCCACGACTGTGGACTCCGGGGAAGGCATGATCGGTTGTTCCAAACTCTCGGATAGCGTCGTTGCCGCAGCTGCCGCCCCGGAACTTCGCCAGGGGCCGCCAACCATTAGATCTACTGCTACAGCTACCCTTGTTACTATTTACTCCAATCAAAGTGCATTATCTCTCTCACACACACACACACGCCACACTACTCGCGCTTATGTGTGTACACTCAGCCGCCACATCCGAGAGGATTTGAGTGGATTGTGCTCGTCGCGTAGCTAATTTATTGTGCTCCCATCCACTGAATTGACGTTAGATTGAACAGCAGCTGCAGCAGCCGCAGCAGCAGCAATAACAACAGATATGAATGATCGATCTCTTCCGCCAATCGACGCCTCCCCTAATCGGCCGGATCAAGTCGGCGGAAGACTGCAACAGCGGCAAGCGCACGAACAGAGAAACCGTCGCCGGCAATCTGCACACCCAAGCATCTTCGCATACGCGGTGATCACCATGACATAGAAGATCATACACCAGCGCAATTTTTTTTACACGACGTGAGGACTATGCACAAAACGTGGTGCATGTGCGGCCACCGTGTGCGAGTACTACAATACAAATAAATCAGACCGCCAGCTCATCTGTGTGTGTGTGTGTGTTTTATAGTGCGTGTTCTATACTGTGCGATCTGCCTCTATATCAGTCGATGTCTCCATCTTGTCGGTGCTTCGGCTCGCCTCGCACTGGCGGCTGTGATAGCATCGCCTGGCCGCGACCCCCCAGAACTTTTCCGGAACAAATCCATGGCTGCGCGATGGAAGAAATCCAGGGCTAGCGCTCCGTTCAGGCCATCGTCATCTTTCCCCGCTCCGATGCAGTCCAATCGTCTGTCTATCTCTCTATCTAAATAGCTTAACCTAGCCGGCTTAACTCAGCCTGACCGACCGATCGATCGGCTGAGCCCGCACGGACACACACACACACATCGGCCGTGTCCACTTTTCAATCTTGCAACGAATGTCGCCCACTACGATGTCCATGCTATGCTTGCTTGCTTCGCGCACTTTTCTCCTCGGGATTCGATTTTGTCGCTTGCCGTCATCTCTCTCTCTCTCGCCTTCTCATTCTGGCCTTCTCATTCTGGCCTTCTCCACCAGTCGCTTTCATCGTGTCAGCGCGGCTCAGCGCCGCCGGCTTGCGTGGGCCAGTCGACGAGCTCAGACGTGCGGGAAACGCTCTTCTGGCGCCGAGAACGAACATCTCTCTCCGTTCTCTGCCGCGCCACGCGTCTCGCTTTTGTCAACGGGGCGGGCGCTTCGGCTGCAGCCGCTGTCGGTCCGGCTGGCCCTCCGTCCGTCCGTCCTTGTTGAGCATTCGATAATCCGCGCACGTAAAATGACTCGGCAACAGCGATGTCATCGGCGGCAGCTACAGCAGACCCCTGTTCATCTTCGCCATTTTCAACAACTTCTGATGATTTAATGCCAGCAGCTGCGGCATCCGCCGTTACCGTCACCGATTCCTCTTCGCAGACGACGATGAGCGGAGGAGAACGATTTCGGCGGGAGGGAACTCAGCGTCAAGACTTCGGCAGGAAGCAACCGAAGAAGAGGAGTCCAGTGGAGCGGAATGGACCAGCTGTATCAACGAGCGGCCGCAGTACAGATCAGTAGCAGTTACGATGCCATCTCCCGTGCCAGTCGTCAGTCAGTCTGTCAGTCAATCAGTGACGCTGTCCGTTCACTGTCGCTAATGGTGGTCAACCCACTGACCCCATTTTCCAGCACAGCCGAGGCAGAAAGAAAGACGGGACCGCGCCGGCAACGAAATAACGACGAGCGAACCAAGCAGGCGACTAACGGACAAATGAACGTTGTAGTAAGGACGAAGCGGCGGTGTCTGCAGTGGCAATGGTTGGTGTTGTTGCTGTTGTTGTTGTTGTTGTAGTAACGACCTACAGCGGACCCTTAGCGAACAGAAGCGAGCAATACTCTATAGCGGCGGATGCGTGAGTTAGTTCGTTGGTTATTTAGTGGCTGGGTGACCGGGGAGCGGGTCTCGAGGGGCGTCTGTCGTCAAAAGCGTCGCCCTCAACTCATCCGCAAGGGAAACGTTCAGACAGCCAATGATGGACTATGTGCGAGCGAGGAGCAGAGTAGAATAGACAAAAATCGGAGCAGACGATTGTCTGTCAGTTGACGTTGGCTACGGCGGCGGCGGTGGCGGCGGCGACCAAGGGAGCGGCAGAAGCAACGAGCAAAAAATGACGTTCGCCCTGAAATCGACGTGGACTGAAAAAGGAAGTCTTTCTTTCAAGGTCGTGAATACGCGGGCCGGGTGGTTCGCCTCTCTTGTAGACACATGCACACACACACTCAGACACGGACAAACACTCTGGAAGGATTGGTGAAACTGCCTTCTGTTCAAGCTCAGCAGCCGACTTAGTCAGCTGACCGGTCAATGATGTTCCTGCTGAGGCCCTCATTCCCTGGTGGTCGGGTATTGGAGTGGTATTTGGTCAAAGGGCCGCCATCAGAGCAGACCGGCAGCCAAGCGTATCTTGTTGCCGTCGTTTGCGCGCAACGTGAATGTCTCCGCGGTATTCAGAAGTCAACCAGTTGAGTGAACAACGACGACGACGACGTAGGGACTTAAGCCGGTGTCAGTTGGTGGCCCGACAGTGGCACACGATTACGCTGCCAATGAAATGAACACCGCCGAGATCAGCCATCTGACACGACAGGAACAGTCGGTGGTTCCTAGTCGCTATTCATAATTCTGTTGTTGTTGTTGTTGTTGTTGTTCTTGCTGTTGTTGTTGTTGTTCCTGTTGCTGTTGCTGCTGCTCGGCGTTGAAATGGCTAACAGTGACTGTTCGTGATAGATCATGGAGGCTCAGCCGCTGACTCTATGAACACCTGAGCGATGAGCTATCGACCTACTGATGTGGGAGAGCGTGCGAGGAAAATGGAGCCCACCCAATCCACCTATGGGGTGTGCACTGCTGGCAGAGGAGCCATTAGATGACCTAATAATAAAAATAGCGGAGAACTTCTGCCTAACAATGACGCGAGATTTGTTCAATTTGAATTTAGACTCAACCGAGTTTAACACCTAGTTCTCTACCGTTTCTTACACACCTAACTCCAAGCAACAGCTAACGAGACGTACTTCAGAGGTACAAATGGCACGCCCTTCGGGCGACACCATTGACTGTATCCGTTTGGCGGAATTGGCCTCGATGCCGAAGATGGCCATAACGTCTTTCAGCGGAAGCAACTCCAAGGGAGATCCCATTGTGCAGAGCAGTGAGGTGCTCCTGGGTACTCAAGTGAGTGCGCGCCGTTCCATTAACCGGCTGCATCTGACCCCTATGCTGACATGTCTCGGCCTTGAGCAGATCGATCGGGCCACAACTGACCGACCCAATGGCTGTCATACAATAGCGAATCTGAGGGTCCATCCTGTCCCTCAGCTGTTCCACTGCATTGCCTATATCATTGGTATACTACTCGTATATTGTAACACTTCGTCGGGAACTCATCACTGTAATAGTGGCGTTACGATTGCGTGGCGCTCCCGATCGCTTTGCTGCTATAACAACAACAACAACAGCAGCGTTCACCAGCTACTGACGCGAATTGATGGGTACAACAAATGATGTCGGCGAAACATCACGCGAAGAAGAACAACATGCTGTTGCTGTTACTCTTGTTGTTGTTGTGATTGTTGAGCTATAATATGAATGCTTGAATTGGGTAGTGTCTGGTTCGTAGGTTCAAGCCTTGCTCGCATGTTGATGGCAGCGACCATCGTCGCTTGGTTGGCTGGCTGGTCGGTTGGGTGTTATGAAATCGGACCAAATTACTCTGCCCGGCTCAGTTGGCGATTTACCAACGCTGTTTAGCTGTTTGCTCGCAGCGTACGCACGCCGTGTGAGCACCGCATCATCAGCAACAGCTGCAACTCGGTGACACGTTCGCGTAGCGTCCCCGCCGATAGACAAACATGCCTAGGGACAAAATAGCACAATGAGCCGGATCGTCAGCTATTGACGAACGGGGGGCGATGTCGAACGATCCATAGAAGGCAATGGATGCTCTGATCAGTCGGGACGTCGTTCGGGCGCATCTCAAGCCAGGTCCCCCCCCCCCACCTCTCTCTCTTTCTCTCAGATCGTCGTCAGAGCGACGGACACCCCTTCGTCACAGTAACTATGATATCAGATCGAGCGTCGTAATACTATATAACGGCTGGTTGTGCGCGCTGGCCCGGACGCTATTGTCTCACCGATGCCCCGTGTTTGTTGGTCGTCAGCCGATCACATCTGCGCTGCAACGTCCCTGCCTATAAGACACGTTGATTGCTGCTACCGCTCGACCTGGCCGACAATCTCCTCTACCCATATCATCACCTATTGATTTAGCCGATAGCTCCGGTCGCGGCCGGCAACCAGAGGCTGCATTTGTCATCGTCATCATACCCTACGCTGGTCGTTGTTACTTTCCATTGAAAACGGTAATAGAGCATTGAGCCCCGTGCCTCACCGCCACTCCAACACGTCCAACACCACCACACCACTGTCTGCCGCCTTGTTGTTCCTGCTGCTGCTGTTGTTGTTGCTGTTGCTGCCGCTGTTGGCAGCAACTGTTATCTCGATTATAGATCAGCTACTATATCTCGTATTGACATTGCTCGCAGGGCACCGGTCATTTCGACACATTTGTTGGTAGCGGCGGCGGCGGCGGCGCCGGTAGCTGGTGATTGGTTGATGGTTGCGGCTGGTGGTTGGCAATTGTGTGATGGCCACAGTTGACAGTGCTATCGAAGTTGTAATAGCGGCTATGGGGACTGGTAATAAATAATAATAGCAGTAGTAGTCGTAGTGGTCGAAGTAGTTGATATTGTTGCTGTCGACATCAGCATCACTGTAGTGGAACTGTGCGCGTGGAACGCTTTTAGCGGTTATCAATCGCCGTGGCTGCAATCGTATCCGCGGGCTGCCGTTATTGGTTGATCGCGCGCGACGGCGGTGGTGCTGGTGGTGGGGCCCACAGAGTGGATCGGGGACCAGAGGAACTACAACTACAATAGATCAGCATGCTTTCGTTGCTTTGATCTCGGTGACTGCAGGTGGCGATCATGAGGGAATGTTGGAGAAGAAGTTGATGTATAGAGAACAGCCGAGCACCCGGCAGAAAGAGCAAGCTCAGTCGTCGCAGAGCCTCAACCAGACGAAAAAAAAGCAAAAATTGGTGAAATTAAACAGCAGTACGGGTTCTCGTACGAATGTTGAACCAACACGAACACTGAATGATAACCGTGATACGTGTTCTCAACGCAGATAACACTGTGTTGCTTGTGGTGTCGAAACTACTGACATGACGCCACATGTATTTTAATGCCATTCAAGCTGAAATAGGCCTCCGTGCGCACACGTAGCCACGCTCTGGTTATGAATCAATTGCAATGATCAGGTCATCAGAGAGCAGCAATTGACGTCAAGGTAAAACCAGAGAACGATAGAGACCGTCCGTGGTGTTACTGATGCAAGCTAAGCTGGATATATGTATGTTGATAGTGAGAAACGATAACAGGGTGAGCGTATGACCAATGTAGCACAACGTATAGAGGCAGATGGAGACGATCGACGGTGGTGAAGAGCCGTCGAAGTTGGCCTTCGTTGTCGAAGTCAACGATGGGCGACTGGACAAAGAGGAGGATTGGCGAAATTAGCGACTGATGCATGAGATTTCGAACATTTCAATGGGTCTGCAATGACTATTATATTATATTAACTGAGGGGGAGAGAGCGAGAGAGAGAAGTACCAGACCTTCTCGATAGCTTTGCGACACTAGGGCCGAACATAATTGAATATACATAGAACTTATTGGTTGTCCGTTTTTACGGCAAATTATCTCGATCTTTTAATAGCTGTTCAAGTCACATTGTCCGATATATATATATATATATAGACGACTTGAAATTTCATCTGTTCAAATTGCTAGCTACATCCCTATGTTCTCGAGGGTGTAACAGACCGCAGAAATAAGCCAAAAAAAATTCTAACCTTTCGACCTACTCGAAGTCATGCTTCACCGATAAGCACATACTGCTCACCCAGCAAGCAGAGGCGTACTTCGTTTATAATGAGGTTAATTCTCGCAAACATTGTCGGCTACATGTGTGTCTAGCTCGCCTAGAACGGCCGCCCCTCACTGTAGCGCCCCGGCCTGTATATATATATATATATATATATGTCTTCCTTTGGGTATGTTCTATTGTTGTCCATCATGCGGGAATGCTCTTCGCGGGAATGGTTCTCTTTTTGCGAATGTCGTACGCCCTCCCGCTTTTCACTTTCGTATCAGTTCATTTTTCACATTTTTTCTCATTTCCGTCACCAGCGAAATGCCTGGGCGGCTGGTGGGCGATCGATAACGCTCGCTCCCAATGATGACTGGTGCTCTCGGTCGCCACCGCCGAGGGGAACTCAACCTCTTGCGGGCTATCAACAGCCGACGCCGCCGCCGCAACCACCGCAGCAATAACAACAGAGGCAATGCCGACATCATCATCGCTTACTATGGACTCATGACTGAGATAGCAGCAGTTACTACAGATTTGTCATTAGCAGCCAACGTACAATCCCAGCAGAAAAGTCCGCCAACCGACTTCTCGCCCACGTGTCACTTCGCTATCGTCAGCGAAACCTGAGACGAATTGCGCCGATTCAGATGATCGGCCACTGTGTGTGTTGCTTACTTGAACGCTCATCTGAGCAAATGATCGTCACAATGATAGTCACTCCCGACCACTCCGAAAGCTGGAACGACACAAAGTTCCTTTTCGCTGCGCGAAAGCTGCCAGTGGTTGACTCTGTTTGGTCTATATATATATATATATATTAGCAATATATATATATATATATATTAGCAATTGTATTTGGGGGCATTTCCGCCCGTTCCACGACGGACTAGAACAACGGCCGGCATGTGGTCACCCGCAATGTCTGTGTACGTCACGTTCTCGGGAAAATCCCCTTGGAGCGGTGTCGTACACAAACATTAGAATATGTATAGAGGCCTCCGCCGTGAGGATGCAATGCATCCGCTCAGTGGTTTGCACTAATTTTACCAGACAGCCATCGCATTTCGCCCTGTTTCGTCTGCATATTCAACGAACACAGCTAGTTAACGGATAGCGACATTGTATAGCGGATAGATAAAAATAAGCTGAAATAATACGCAGAAATGCTCCAAGCTCTACGGGTTACAGTGACGTCGAAGTTAACCTGATGATGACGACGACGACGACGAAAGTAGCCGGGACGTTTTGGGAATTCTGACGTCACTAACGCTTCTTGCGCTGATGTGTTGTGCCGTAATGCTTCGGTGTTTGGCTCAATTTTAGATGTGTTACACTCACTGCTGCACTGATCGTTGTGCGGTTCTTTTCAATGTTACAGCTAGTTACGCTTGGAATTATGGCTGACGTTCCTGCTAATCCGTCCGTGACTCCCATTATGCCGCGGCAAACGGCCCCGCTCAACGTGTCAATACTGACTTCACTCCCCTGCTGATCGTGATGCTGGCTCGATCTGATTTTTGTTTAGAACTAGAACAATCATTCATGGTAGTTTTGCAAGTATATATATATATATATATATATATATATATATATATATATATCGTTTCGTCTTCTTTTTTCAGACAGCGACGATTACCACAAGTAAACTAACAAAAACAGTGCCCAATTTTTCTCTCTGCATCTGGCAATTCTTAGTCTTCTCCTCCCTTGTGCTTCATGACCAAACACTCAACGGATGCTGGTTTGCTGTTCGACTCGTCAACTCGCCGCTGTTGTTATTGTTTCCGTTCAGTCATCACCCACTAGAATGACTCATGAACTAGTGTACCGGTGCAGCGGAGAGTCGACCCAGTTTCGAGCGTTCGGCCAGCCGTCACCACTACCGTGACAGTCGTTACCGTTACGTACACGTACACTTTACTCACAGCCATACACTGACACTGTGCGTGCGCTACTCATTCTGCTGCTGAATCCCTACTATAATATATAATACACTACGGCCTGTGCTTGTTGTCCGGTATTCCCAGAGCGTATGAAGACCCTCGGCGAAGAGCCGGTGACGGCGATCGCGCTGAGGCAACAGATCGATGACAGCATCAGCAGCAGTAGCAGCAGCCGCAGCAGCGTCGTCATCATGAACAGCTTTAGCATGACCATCGTCTCCATTGGGATCATCCTCTCATGGCAACACAACGAGCGTCATTTTCATCATAACCACGATCAGGGATCGCCGTCGGTGTTGCCGTCGGCAGCGTCATCAAATAGCGAGCATCACAAATTACATCACGTTTTGGCACTGCTGTTTTGTCGGGTGTTGCCGTTGCGGCTGCTGCTGCTGCTGCTGCTGTTGCTGTAGCCGAAGTGTGTGCGAGCGCAGCCAGACGAGCACCCCGTCGCATGGACCCATCACAGCAGGAACATAGACAAGCAATGACGCGCCCTTCGGCTCTTACCTCTTTCGGAGACTTTCGCGTCTTCCAGCTTCTTCATAGATTTAATATGTTTTGCATATGGATAGATTTGTTAGGATGGGAAGAAATGGGCGGTTTGGCACCGGAGACGGCCGCCGCGGCCATGGCGGCGCTCTGCTGCGGTGGCAGGTTGACGCGTTCGACGTTTCGTGTCTACGAAGGGCAGCCTTCGACGCAACCGCATAACGCACCTAGCGTTGGCCCGCAGGCCCGGTGAGCCTGAATTGGGGGATTGCTATCTCAGATGTATCGATTACCAGCAGAATGAAAGACTAGATATGAAGAGGCGTCTAGTGTGGTCGATGGTGGCGGTACTGCCGCTGCTACTGCTGCTGTTTGTCTGTTGATATTATTGCTGTGACTACTGCTGCTGTTGCTCGCGCGGCATCTGTCGTCCGTTGATGGACGCATTGGAAGAGGACATCAGCAACACAGGTACGATACGACAACTCTCAGACGCAAAAAAAAAAGAGTGTATGACACCGTATGACACGAAGAAGGACACGAACTTTACGGTCGGGGCGACACCGAGACAGGAAGACGCCAACAACGAAAACATGATCGGGCTCATATGATAGCAGATGAACCGAAACAGAGGAAGAGAATTGATGCTGGTGGTGTCGGAGAAGCCAGGCGAGCGGCAATGTTGAATGAGGCACAAGGCAACATTGGGCGTTAGCGGCACTGACGGCTGCGGCCGTCGCCGCGGAGCAATACTTCGCAATGGTCACGACTATGCAAACGTCTGCTGCTGAATCAGACAGTCCCAGCGATTACGAACTGGCGAGAGCGCGAGAACAGCGCGGCGGGAAGGAATGATACCATTCATGCAATCGACCCGTCCGGAAACGCGGGGCCAACTGAGGTTGCGATATAATCCCTGCCGCTATGTCTCGGTAACCTGACAGGCACCTCAGATACGAGGGTAGGACATCACTGGCCTCGTTCCAGCTCGAGTCTGTTACCATTGCTGTGGCTGTTGATTCTGGCCTATGATTGTTTTTGTTCGAACAATCAGATGGTTATTCCCATTCATCGATATCCTTCGTTTGCATTTTGCCCATTATCTATTACTAGATGTCTGTCCGGGGACTTTGAGATACATGCCTCCGTCTATGTCGTCTCTTCGGTCGCTCGATCAGTCGCTGCAGCTGTTCCAGCCAGTCCAAGGCATTAGGTGGAGGGGGTTGAATAACAGCTAGTAGCCGTTATAGTTTCCAGCCCCTCACAATGCACATGGTGATATTATACACACGTCGATACACACTCCATACGTCGATAGCATCGGTACGCGCACGACTCTATCGGGTACCGCCATTTCAGTTTCGTTGTCCGCGTCAACTCCCACTGTATATCCCATCTTCAACTTATTGTTGTTGTTGTTATTATTGTACTGTGTTTATAGTGTGCAGTGACTAGGACTAGAGCAGCAATAGGCTGTAGCCGTTCGAGCAGTTTGTAGTTGATCTGTTTGCCTGGTGGCGGTCATCTCGTCCACTGCCGCTGCGATCCGTTCCGTTGCTGGCTCGCTTATTGCTTGCTTGTAAGTATGCATGCACGGCGTGATGGGGATTGCGACAGTGGTTGTTTGCATTCTGGGCCGGACTGTATGGGACCAAACAGCGAGCAGCTGCGCTTGTTGTAGCTGTTGTGCGTGGCCCAGTGACCAGTTTTTGTTGGCAGCACGACAGCGACTACGCTGCTTCTAGCGG
Organism: Stratiolaelaps scimitus; assembly: GCA_019614645.1. NCBI lineage: Eukaryota > Metazoa > Arthropoda > Arachnida > Mesostigmata > Laelapidae > Stratiolaelaps > Stratiolaelaps scimitus. Next base: position 4,028,036 of record JABWDB010000014.1, on the reverse strand, counting down.
TCTGCTGTTGCCGGAGATGCCGCGGCCGCTGTTGGCGGGCGACGAATTGAAGTCAGTCGGCAGACATTGACGACAACGGCACCGTCGCGGGAGGAGGCGGCGGCGGCGGTCGCGAACGTTTCAGTCAGACCGTCGATACGTTATATTATAGCAGCAACAGTAGCAGCAACAGCCGCTGATTCAGTTACCGCTACATTGATGCCGCTGTTGCTGCTGTTGTAACTGGTATCCCAGTTATTTAAGGATATCACCAAGATGTCAGCTCTTCTGCTTCAGGTCGTTGCTGTTGCTGACCCCCGCCACTGTTGCTTGAGCCGATGATGCCCCAGCCTGCTACCGTTGCTCCTGACCGGGGTCTGTCTGTCCCGCATCTGTTACCTCGATCGATTCAATCCCTCGTCGGGTCTAGGCGAAGGATCCAACGACCTCCTGCCGTTGGCTGTCCGCTAGTCCTTCCCAAGGCTCGGCGTCCCGTGCCCTGCTCTCGACGGCTTTGCATTATTATTATTATTATTATTATTATTATTATTATGACTATTGTCAATACCAGAATTATCCAAAAGGGGAAAAATACCGTTTGCTATGTTCAGTGCTCGTGATTAGCAGATCACTAGTATGTATTGCGCACCCTAAAGCGACGAGTAAGTACTGTTCTCCCTGTAGTTCTTTTGCTGTAAAGTTGTGCTTTATTGTTGTTTTTCATATAAATATATAAATAAATAACTAGCTGTCATGCCACAGGGTGTACAACGTACGTCAAGCAGCACATAGGTTTGTTAAGCGAGAAGTTGATTTGTTTCGGGATGGAACCTGCTCCTGTACTTCGTACGGTTTCTGACTATATTGTTCCTACTGTCACTCCTTCATTATTATTATTATTATTATTAGTAGTAGTGGCGGTAGTAATAGTAGTAGTATTATTAATGCTAACAGGGGATCCGAGGCCGTTCATTGAACGTTATCTGAGGATCAGTTTCGAGACAAAAAAACATACACACAAACTATGCGGCACCGACGCCTGCTATCGATGAGACATTTAGGTCTACATCGCCGAGTCGAGTCTCCGCTCAGCCCAGCACCATTCACTCATTTCATCTAATCAATTTCCAGAAAACGAACCCCCCAATAATGCGACCATGGCCAAACCCCCGCGAACGACCACTACCACAGTCCGGAACTCTCAACACCGCGCGCCACTATACTCGTACGCCAGTGCAGCGTGATTCCAACCCACACAGCAAACGCACAAACTCTCTCTCTCTCTCTCTCTCTCTCTCTCTCTCTCCCTTGTAGCTCTCTGTTCAAATCAGATATTCACCGTCAGATCTGGCCACCTCTCGCCGTAGCTCTGTGCTCTCTCCCTCCCGTCGTTATCTCAGCTCCATTCTTCTATATCAATACAGCTAATACGTCCACCTTCTATTCCCGTCTCGTTATTCGTCTCCTCCGATGTTTCGCGTTGCCCGTTCATTGATTCGTCCGTTCGTTCGTCCATCTTCGATATCTTCACAAATTGTATTTTATATCCGTGCCATTTTCATCCTTTTGTCCCCTGCATCGATCTATCTATGTGTTAGATTTATTGACGGACGCCGTCGCCGTTCGCGGATTCGCGCACGGCGGCGTCCCTCTCCTCTCTGTTGTTGTTATTATTGTTTTCGGCCACTGGCTTACATTTCATGTCGTTTATTATCAGCCATGCTGTTGCCTCTGACATTTTGTTGTTGCTATTTGCTCTTGTTTCCGCGTATCGACCACGTGTGGCGCGTTCCGTTACAGCTACACCCGTTGCAACTGGACGAACTACATTGAGCGTCCGCCCCATCGGCGTTCGCTGTTTTTGTTGTTCTCACTCACCGATCGTTCGTCGCCTGCCTCCCTCCCTGCCTGCCCAACTGTTTGGTTGCTTCGTTGGATCGCTAACTGACCCTCTCGCTCTCCCTCTCGCTCTCTCTCTCTGGTGGACTCTTCGGTGTTTGATCCGATGGCGGTGCAGCCGTTGGCGGCGGCGGCGGCGGCGAATGTCATCGTCGTCCATCAAATGCGTAGCGGCTGCCATGACAGCAGACGTTTTGCTCCCGTTGTGATGCGTTACATAGTACTCTCCCTCTCTCATATATATATATATATATATATGTTGAGGCTGATCTGATAAGGAGTACGGTGATGATTGTGAGTGAGTTGGCGCGGCAGCGATACGGCGCCACCATCTCTGCTACACTGCTACGACTAGTGGACTGCGGTTGGTTGCCGGCACCGGAGAGTCATTCGTCTGCCGGTGGGCCGACGACGCCAACAACGACGACGAAGTGTCTCTGTCGTCTACCCGACTGTCTGCAGGTCCCACCGACGAAGTGGTGACGAACTGACGGGCGAACTGGGTCAACCGGAATGTGGACGCTTCCGAAAGGGCCACTTGGGGCGAAACAATCGACGGGCCACCGTTTTCATCCGCTTCGGTGCTCCACGTCTCTCTCTCTCTCTCTCCCTCACTATCTCTATCTATTTCTCCGCTTAAGTTTTCCATTTGAGAAGAAGAGCATTAGAACCGCAACAACAATGAGAACGACGAGAACGGCGGCGAGTCGATATTCGAAGACAGTTGCCAGTGAACAACAGCACCGTCCGTCGAGACACCGACGATAGCGGCCCCGGCGGAACTTCACCTGGATCGATTGATACAGCGCTGATTGATCCGAGAGTCACAGTTGGGATCGGTTATATCGTGTGAGCGTAAGATGGCTGATGCCACCTCATTCAGCCATTGCTTGCAAGGTACGAACAACGTCAGACCCTGTGAAGGTCTCGCGCTTCCCCGGCGTATGTGTTCATTGCTTGCAGGCTCTACCACCGTCCTGCTCCATAAGGTGGGAGGCTTCAAAAGCTGTCGTTCAATTGTTTAGATCCCACCATATACACGATCATCACTTACACCAAATCCTGTCAAATCTCTCTAGCATTCTCTCTCTCTCTCTCTCTGTTTCTCTCCCTGTATGCCTCGTTTGCCGACAAGCGGCGTCCCATACAATCTGCCCTTAGACCATTTGATTTCTAATGATTGATTGCTTAAAGGGTAAGCTATCTTCGAACAACCGTTGACGAACAAACACATCTCAATTCCTTCCCGCCCATCGCCCGCTCGCACACGCACACACACACACACACCATCTCGTAGGGAGTGTCCCGCACAACGAATTTTTTTTTTTACATACGGGACGCTCCAGTTACCGATGCACTGGTTACGTCCATGTGACGAACAAGGCCGAACAACTGAGTCGCTCACCGAGTTGAAGTCAAGCGCGTCGTCTCGAGCTCACGAATAATGGGCAAATAGCAGGGGGTATGCTGACAATGTGAGTCGGTCGTTTTCGCCTTCGTTGTCAACGGGCCGCAAAGCTGCCGTCGCCTTTGCCGTCATCAGCAGCAGCGGCATCATCAAAGTCGTTCGCTTTTGCTACGGACGACAGTCGCTCGGCAGCTGTCGATACCGCGGCCGAAAGTGAATGATATCGGGGAAACACGAACCGGACGACGATGGCAGACACAAATGAAGGCAATGGTTGAAGTCACAAAGCCGCAATCGGCGGCGGCGGCGGTGGTGTCGTCGTCGCGCGCGGCGACATTTTGCAATTCGGCCGATGCCGGCAGATCATCAGCATCATCAGGGCACTTCCGACGGCGGCGATGTGTGTAATTCGCAACACGTACGCGACGCTGTGACGCGACGTGCCGTTGGTTCGATTGCGGAACGTCATCCAGTTGCGCGAACCAGCTACGACAATGATAGAACTCTAGCAGAAGCTCCACACACACGATAGCTGTGGCGAGTGATGATGACCGCTCTCCTGCTCTCAGTTCTATTTTTCTTTTGCTATTTCTGTATGTCAGTGGATTAACAGGTGGTTCGACCTGACTACCTAAGCATCGGCCTACTGTGCGACCTAAGTCGGTCTAGCTGGCCTGTTCGAATGATACGAACGAATCACAGCTATATGAGAACTTGTCGGTTTGTTGCTCATCATTACAAATTTCCTTCCTTGAACTTTATTTCATCATAATAAATTCAAATGTTTAACAATGAAGAGATGGTGGACCTTCCTCAACGATTTCGACACGGTGCGATCTAGTGGTTCACGAGTAAAAATTAGATATAGCAGTAGAATTAAACGGGGGACAGCTCATGGGAACGACTTGGTAACATCAGGCATGCGTGTACTCGCGCGTACATAATCCAACACGATCCACTACTGTCGTGTAGACACGATTTCGCGTGCAAGTGTAGAGATCCGGAGGGGCTTACCTTTGGGCACCAGGTTCCGGTCAGGCCCAATACCCCCGCTTCTGTGTGTACCTCCCCCGGCGAATCGTTCATGTAGATCATCACTCGTGATCACTCGTGCGAGGACCAACTGCCACAGCTGCAGTCGCACGTGATCGTCATGAGATGGTGTGTGGGAAATTGTCAATGCAAAGTATGAGACAATCACTGAAAGATGAATTTTTTGAACTGGTAACATAACATGACGCTACGGCGTCAATGGCGCCAAGCGGCGGCGGCGGCGGCGATCCGGGAAACGACTTCGACGTCACTTCGAACAAGACCACGACGCAAACAGCCGGAATAAAGCAAGCAAACACGGTGAAGACGGTAATGTGCCCTCATTGGTGAGAGTTTCTCCCGAACCAGACATAAGGTGATGAATCGCTCAGCGTTCATTATCATCACGCAGTTCGCTAACCAGTAGGCTGTTGTCGCAACGACAGGTGGTAGTAAATTGAATCAACCCCATAAACAACTAGGGTGGAAACAACAAAGTTCACACGATGGTCCAACATCTGAATATCGATTTGATCAGACTGCAATTGAGAGGTCGATTTTAGTTCGCGTTAAGCGCTAAGAAGTTAGCGTTCGGGTTGTAAATCGTCAAACTGTTGATAATCTACAAAGCATACATTTCTCAGCTAAGCTAATAGATACAGTTGTCGAAGCGACGGTGAACAATGTTCGAGCGAAATCGGTTACTAGCCATTTGGGCTGATACATCGAATATTCAAGTGTGTCGAATTTATTAGAATTATCCTCGTTTTTTTGCGAAAGGGAACAATCACTAAAGTCGTTTGCAAGGTGTCCCGTTGAAAATGAGAGTCATTTACATCAAAGACAACAAACATGTAACAACGGCACGCCTCCGAAACTCAGTGATCACATTTTTTTTTTCCGAGGTTACAACTCAAACGACTGCGAAAAAGCCAACCACAGTAAACAAAACTAGCCGAGTCAATGACGCATGCCCATATGCTAATCACTGTTTCGACACATAAACGAGACACTGTTCTAGAAGCACAGAGATCTCACAAATTTTCCACAATAAAACCAACTAAACGCATACTACAAACGGGTGGAACAATGTGGAAGACATACATTTGATTTATAATAGAATTGCTACTACTACTAATAATAATAATAATAAAATTATTATAATAGTGTCAACAGTGCCAATGACGGCGTTCCCTTCTGTCTCTTCATTGTCCTTGCTATATCTGGCTGCTGCAAACCTATGGGATCACACAAATCCCCTCGTGTTCGTCGACCGCGTAGAGCGTGACATGGCGGCTCGTGGCGATAGAGTTGGATAGATTATGAAAAGCATCAGTTGAAGCCAGCGTTTTGCATCGCCTCTCTGTCGCCAACGACGACGACGACGATGACCCTCATCCTGACACCATCGCGCTGACCATGTTCGCCTGTTCGATGACCACCGAGCCTATTCTCTCTACCTCGATCTAGTTCTTCTTTCTCTCTCTCTCTCTCTGTCTCTCTCGGCTTCTTGCATCTTGAAGGAGTGCCCTGTTGCTCTTGTCAATGAAACTGAACCACGACCAATGTCATGCTACTGAGTGGGTCACACACGGATAACCCACTGAGACTACTTTGCTTTAACTAATAACATTGACGTGCATATCATCCACATAATAGCCACAATACCACCACCACCACCGCTACCAGCAGCAGCAGCAACAATAATAATAATAATAAGCGGCCGAAGTGATCGAATCCCCCCTTTCGATGGGCAGACACGAGCGACATGCCACAAACTACAGCTATTATACTATAGCTATGGAGTATCCAGATGGTGGGCCGTCTTTTACGATGCGCATTCAGTCCGGGAGTGGTGTGTTTTTTTGTTGTTGTTGTTGTTGTGTTGTTGTTCAAGAGCCCCTGTGTTTGCGATGGTCAGTTGGCGTCGGTGATGAATAAACACAACGTTACATTGAAACGGCAAGGCGGCTGATGAGTGGATTATCATTATCTCTTCTACTACGAAATGATGATGTGACAGCCGCCGCCACCGCCGCCGCCGCCACAACAACAGCAACAATGGTGACGGCAACAACACCTTCATGTAGAACAGTTTCTATTTTGTTATTGACAGAGCGTCATGTGTCCTCCTGCTGGCGTATCGTATATCTCGTCTCTTCGATTTATTTAGGTTATTATGTGGACAATCGAATACATACGACTGCATGTAGACATTTTGGGTTTCGAAGTCAGCAGCAGCACCAGCGATTTGTTGTCGCTGCACCGCCACCGCCGCCGCCGTTGCTGTTGTTGTTGTTGTGGACAAGACAATCAAGTTGGGCTTGGGTTGGGATTGGGGTCTAGCGCAGCCAACGCCAGTGATCGTTGTTGCAGAAAAGGAAGAAATAAGTAGCCCACGCCGGGAAGTCGACCGCAGGCGGTGGCCACCACCGCCGCCGCCATGAAGATGTCGATATGATGCGCTGTCGGTGGCGGCGCAGGGTTGAACAAGTTCGACAACTAAGCAAGCAGCGATGTCGATGATTGTGACGACAACGATGTGGACGACGTTCGAGTTGCCGCTGGCCGCCGGCAACGGGCGGCAGCGGTCGATGCACAACTGTGCAACGGAGGAGCAAGGATACTCGGCGGCAGGAGCGAGGGCCAGTTTCGGGCTCATCGTTGGGAATCGATGACCGAACGCTGTCGAGCTAGACACAGTTGTAGCGGTCGTCATATTCATAATGGTCGTCGTTGTAGTCGCGGTCAACTCGAACAGTGGCGTCAAATTCCCCCTCCCCCCAACTAATAAAGCAATGGTCAAGCCCAACGAATAGCGGGCTATTTGTTCCCTCTGGCATTTTGTACGGGATAGCTGTTTTATGCATGTCATTTCGATTCTCGCTCGTATCGCTGACGTTGACGATACGCTTTTCTTTTTGTTGTAACTTCAATCAGCCGATTGAATATTTTCCAGATGTACACAGCCGTATATGGGGCAGAGGGGGGGGGGGTTTCGGGCGAGCATTAGAAATAATCGAGATACCATGGATGGTGGATGATTTTCTGAATTCGTTATAGAATACTATAAAGCAAGATGACACAGCATCACAATAGGAGGACGTCCAGGCTGAGGGACAACGTCTTGCAGCCTACGAGTTTTGAAACCTGTCGATTTTGGTGGGAAATCATTGCTTTTTCTATCTGGCATCATTTTGGCTAAAAATATTCGTATGGCTTAAGAGCCCCTCAGAGACAAGTACGACGTGAATGATGTTGCAGGTCTACACGCACTTGATCGAGATCATCTTGTCCTTATGACAACAGCGACTTCAGCGAATTCTCTCTGATCCAATACCGATGACTCTGAGCAATCTGAGACCCTTTTGCATTCTCGCAGTCGTCAGTATAGCAGCAACAACAGCAGCTGCATCACGCCGCCACGGAGCGACATGCGTGAATTACCCAATGGGACTGTCCGGACTGTCCGGACTGTCCGGACTGTCCGACTGTCCATTCCGATTTGGACAGTCGGAATTGATTGTTACGTTGACTCGCTGCCGCCTTCTCGCCCATCAGGGGTCTGTCACCCCAAATGCACTACATACTGGCCAGTGCATCGCGGTAACTGTCGACCAGGCATCTGTAACCAGGCTTGTTTCTCGTACGAATTCATTCACCCTCCGACAGTATCCTGCGTAGTGCGTACGACTGATAACGCCGTACATCGTCTGCTTTACTAACTAGGCATTCGTGAGTGGCTATGCAAATCGTGCTGTACTCCCTGTCTAAGCGTGAGACCTTCTGTATCTTTCGCACAGCCATGGGAAAACGCCTCTGGCGCTACCCGAAGCAAATGATTAGCTGGTCCGTCAGATGGAGAAGTATGATAAAGGGTATATAGAGATAAATCAATAATATATATGTATATATATATATGTATGTGTGGCAGGAGTAGTACCGATCGTAGTATGGCGCTTCGCCGTGCTTCTCCTGCGGATCGTGTCCCAATTACAGATTCGAACACCGACCACAAAGCACACACTAGATCGATCTTCCATTGAATACAAGACTTGTAATGCCTGACGTTATGCTGGTGCTGGTGATGATAAAATTCAACAAATAATAACAATGATCATGTTTGCTGCTGCTGCTGCTGCTACTGATGTGATTTTATTGGATTGTAACCACAGACCTCGTTGCGTCTGAATAAACAGGCCGGGCAGCCGAGTACACGGACTGACACACCAACGCTAAAATACTAATAATAATAATAACGCAACAATAATAATCATAGTAATATTAACATCAATGGACAACAAGATTAATATTGATTGGTGGACACGAGAGATCCTCAAATATAATATCAGCACGCATATACGACAAAAATCAGCATAGAATTACAAGTAAAGCAAAATAAAGAAAACGCAAAAAAATGGAAAGGTAAAGGTTTTATTGGTTTATTAAAGGAGCTGCAATTTTACAATGCTTAAGCTCTCTTATATGTGATCGAGACGAAGAGAATCAATCGTTGAAATATGAGCAAAAGTCAAATAGTTTTAATAGTAAAACAACAACACATGTGTTGAATATATGTTGAAATACTCATTCGGTATTCGCCAAATGAGCTGAATGCTCATCATCACTATCATCATTGTTATGTGTATAACTATTTATCACACAGTGTAATATTGATCGTTGAAAATCGTACAAAAACTCATTCGTGGTGCAGTATAGGCGTGTGCAGAATCCTGTTGCTTGGATTATTGTATTAGGTAGTACAAGCTGTTGTTGTTGTCGGTGCATATCGACTGTTGGTTGGATAGCTTGTACATAGGTAGTCGATTATTCTCAGGAAGATCAACGGCCAATATTTTTCTTCTCTTGCAAATGTTTAGCGCGGTGAGACAGGGGGGGGGGCGGATGTCCATTGTTTATTTGATCAACGAAATTCAACACTCAATCTATATAACACATATCACAGTGTGTCACGTCCGTTACGAATGGCGTTCCACTGAAAAACTGGATTGTTTAACAAGTGAGTAAATAATTGTTGTCACCCAACGATTGAGCTGGACGAATTATTTACCTACTATATTATACTATACTATGGACTTCGGAGGTGTGTTTTTGTTTCTTGGGCTATGATTTGGAACTGATTCTGTGTTAGTTCGAATTGCGTGTGTCCTTCGGGATTCGAACCTGCGCAATCGGCGCGACGCCCACGCCACGCCGCTTGACTACTGCTACTAAAAGTATACTTGGGAAGAAAGCGGCGGTAAGATGCAGTAATTTGTAACTTGAGATTATTTTGCAGTAATTTGTAACTTGAGATTATTTTGCAGTAATTTGCAACTTGGGATTATTTTGCAGTAATTTGTAACTTGAGATTATTTTTCAGTAATTTGCAACTTGAGATTATTTTGCAGTAATTTGTAACTGGAGATTATTTTTCAGTAATTTGCAACTTGAGATTATTTTGCAGTAATTTGTAACTTGAGATTATTGTGCAGTAACTTGTAACATGGTCGCACACAACGAATTATTGGAGTGTGGGTACACCGCAGATTATTATGGGGTGGTGGGTAGGGTCCATTATTGTGGTTCAGTGAACTTTACTTTTGATTCCTGTCGAGCGTTACTATTCCGAGCCTTTGATTTGCTCTGAGCTTTCGACGGGCGTGACCTGACGCCCAAGGTAGCATTAAAGTCGGAAGCAATCCACATCCTGGCCCGCAACAGCGTGTGTGACTCAACAGCGGGAAGCTGCACCCCGACTTACATCTCGTATACTCTCGACAATAAAAACTTCCGTTTCAAACAGTCCTCACCATCAACAATGCTCTTCAAGATGTAATCCCCAGAGTTGGATAGATCGACTGCTCTGGTTACCCAACGATGCTTGATTTTCTTCGCAATCAAAGGGGGCAGTTTAGCGAAATACTTGATTTTCAGCCTAATTCCAATAGGAACTTCCAGTGTTACAACCTAATCGTTTGCTCTGGCTTATCTTTCCATTGGATTCGTTCCACCTATCGGCCCTTACTGTGGGGTTCTAATCAGTTACCTCCGAAGGGAGGGTAACGGGAGCATGACAAATATTTTCTAAAAATTCTAGGTCGTTTTTTTCAATTGCGCGCCACGCTGTGGGCCGCCCCTCGCGAATTGTCGGCCGAACAGGAACGGGCTGGAAGATCCCAACAGCAGTCATGCCCAACGGAACTAGGGCGGCGGCGGTGGTGGCGGTGACATACGCTGTTCGTGTGAGAAGTCTTCTTATGTTTAGGCGCTAGGGCAGACTGAATCTATTCACCGAGAATCAGACGACGAAAAAAATTACATCCGTCAAAATAATAATAATAATAATAGCATCATGCATTCATGCACATGCCGGAATAAAGCAAAAAAAAAGTCACATAATTACTACAGTACTGTCATCGTCTGTTGACAAGAAATTGTGCTGGACCACAATATCGGAACGAATGAATGCAGTTCGCACACTACACACACGCACACGGGCATATGTGGACACAAAGCGATGCTTATAGTGAAGGAATCCAACCGGATGCTCAAAAGACCGAACTTCCGGAGCATCGTCCGGCGGAGGATCCAGCTGCTAGGTTCAGCTATTACATCTTAGGCGATTTCTTTCGATTGTTGCTGCCGCCGATGAACAACTTCGTTTGACACCAGTGTCTTCTTCTTCTTCACGGTGCTGCTGTGACTGTCGTTGTTACTACTGCTCGTGACGCCAATGCTGTTAGCTTATAGAGAAATTCCATATAGACCCGACCATTATATAAAAAAAAAACATATATATATATATATATGTGTGTGTATATAAAAACGAAAAACGACAATTGCACGAAGTCAAAAGACACTAAGAGCCACTATTTGAGGTCTGCTCGCGCCAGCAGCCTCTTGTAGCTAAGAGCATTGTTACCGTTACCGTTACCTGCTCCATGATCGGAGACGAGATCCATTCGCCGTTTCGATCCATCGTGGTTCCACATGCTCGTCAAAGCCTGACTAGGGATAGGTGTTCATCGCACAGGGCGATGACGGCGCCGCCGCCGCCGTCGTTTCTCGTTAGCCATCGCTACACCAATGGCTTTACATGGCTTTGGGCTTTGCGCTTGCTGCTTACGGCACCCCGCGACCATACCACCGCCCTGTGTCGTTACGAACTGCAACATTGCATTGTGGAATGAATGCCACTCGTAGTCAGCTTCCACGAGCTGAGACCTTTTGCCGATCGGTCGGCCCGTCTGTCTAGAGGATGAAGATGAGAAATTCGTATCCCATTCGTATCTGTTGATCTCATTCTTTTCTCATCACCATCATCATATGACTCTGCAGTTTTTCATGCTTGTTATGATCGTCGAGAAATGGCCGCATTATCGGTGTTTGCACTAGTCGCCCGTAGTAGCACAATGTGTCGAACTCAAGTTCGCGGGGTCGCGGGGCACACCTAAGGTTTAACAAAAAGCAGCCACTCGATCAGATTGACATTACAACGACGGGGAAAGCAACTGGCACCGGATGTAAGGAAGTATATAAACCAGAACGAATGGAATGCTATAGAACGGTGCCTGGAGGATCATCACTGGCGAATCATTGCAATTAGCGATTTTATTTTCGCTCGACGATGACGACGACGACTCGTCCAATAATCATAGTAATTAATAATCATCGTCATTAGCATCTCCCTAAAGAGAGAAAAAGTTGTTTGAAATTAGGTGCCTTCCGCCAATGTACGCTCACCAAAGTTTGGGCTGACCGGCAAATTCCCATATACACTGTACAGTTGACTTTCAAGTATTTACATTAAATTGAGCAGCTCGCGAACGAACGTAACCTATATGTTGAGAAAGCTTTTCTAAGGGGACAAAAATCACCTGCGGAATATCTAACGTGCAATATGTCACGCTAATCATATGAGACCGTTACTCCTCGTGATATATGAGTTGTCATGAGGAACATTGCACCCTGCGCACAGGTTGTCACACATACGGTATACATTGTTGCAGGTTATAGTTACGTCGTTCGCGGTTATACATGTGAACAGCGGCTGCCGCAAAACCACAGCCGAATGGGGCCTGCCTGCTGTGACAGCATCGCGCGACGGAAGGATATAGCGCACAGGTGATCATTATTAGCCCCCTCCTCCAGATCAACGTTACTCTAAAGGAAAGAGCGTATAAGATAGGTTCTCCTAACAACAAAAAGTCTATGACAACTAGAGGCGTTCACACAACGGCAACAGACGCCACAACGGCGCGGAATCAACATCCAAATGAGATCGTTGTTCGGGACGTTTGGATAATTGTGGATAAAGCCGTCGGGTGGCCGAATTGACAGTGAACGCTGTGTCAGGTGTCCCTCAAGGCAGGACCGAGCGCGCACGAGACTTGATCCGCCGGCGAAGCTACATAGACTCAAATAATGCTCCCGGTTTGAATTCATGGTGGCGTCCATGTTCTCACTACGAGTAAACAGAGCGACTATTTTTAGATGGATATGTGTAAACGCTCACAAACCACATGATCCATGCAAATTGTCATCCACTATATATCTGCACGCAAGCAGTACGCGTATGGTTGCTGATTAGCCAGCTGGTTTTTCCGTTACTCCATATTGCTCTATGCAGGTTACAGCAACATGTGAACATTGTGGTTTTTTTTAATGACACTTTCTAGCTAATAGACTAATAGATTGATTTTGTGATTTTGTTCATAACAGTTCCATAGCATTTGGTCTAATTTCTTCTCCATGATTTCCCCAATTGATTCTTTCAATTTCTCACTAATAACAAAAATTGTATTAATTAATATTAATATAATATATTAATGAGTGTATTACAAAAACAACAACAATAGAAAACACTATTAACTTGTGATTCTTTGTCTACTTCGGCATATCGATGGAGTTGCTCCAGAAACCCATGCAGATGGTCCCGGCAGCAGGGGTGAGGAGGCCCTCCATTGCATTTCGGTAGGGGTGAGACCTGTCACTCGCAATATTTTTACAACGGACGGATATACACATTAATGAACAAGACGACATTCACTTACCTGCATTTGTTTTGTCCATTGATAACCACCACGTTAACCAATCAGATTGAATAAATTGTCATTCCACCTGCAAATATGTATAATCAGTGTAAATATGATTAGCTGGTGATAACGTCAATTGAGAAGCTCGTCTCGCTACAAGTTAGACCCTAATGAAAATTTAACCCTGAATATATCTTGTCCTGGAACTGTTTGCAAGCGACGTTCTGCATTCATTCGCTATGCCGATATCGGTACGGTCAACAATAATGCTGATAGATAAGACTTACGAAGCAATGCGAAAGCGGTACCGTGGACGTTAAATGTTGGCTGAGAGTCAGCCCGAAAAAGTAAGATAAGACTTCGAATGTCGACTCTGTCCACGAAGATCCTAATTTGACGTGCGCACGACGCGAAAGTGACATTGTCGCGGCTTCGCGAATGGGTTGACGAGGAGGGAAAGCTGCTTTAAAAAAAGCGCTTACTTCGGCTGCAAGTAAGCGATATCACACAAACATGAACACGGTGCAGCAGCAATGTATTGAACAAGGGGATTCACAAGTGTAACTAATATATACAAACAATGGCGTCGCTGTTAGTGATTCTTGTAGATATTTTTGCTGCTCTGATAACAACAAAATAAATAGCGATTAATGAACATAGCATCGTCACCGTAAAATAAAAGATACGGCGGTATACGATATATCTAACGCGGTAGAAAATTTATATGTGTGTTTAATATTTGATTGTGATTACTATTAGTACTATTATATTATTAGTACTATTATATGATATTTTCTAATACTAACGAACATGATTGTCAATTCGAAGCGTGTGGCTAATCAAATTAAATACATTGCTTAACGGCCAGCCGTTGCAAGACAAGATTACGCATAGAACTTCTACAATTACGAGGTACATATATATATATATATATATTCGATGATTGACCAATTAGTGTATAATACAATTATTGAGCTTCACTAAAATGATCTTAAAATGTGCTATTCAGGCAAAGTTTGAAGACTTAGATGAGCTGTTGCAGACGCGAATCTCGATCGGAGAAGAGCTTCGCGATGAACGAGCCTTGAGCACGAAAGCATCCATCAGCGGGTTTTGTCTCAAGTGCGCGTCGCCTGAAGAGAAGTTATTCAGATGGGCACACAAGAAGCGAACGATTTCTAGAAATAGGTGCAATCTAGCGATGAGTGAATGGGCATAGTCAAAGGCCGCCTCAATCCTAACTGGGCCGAAGCGGATGAAGACCGATCTTACCGACTATATGAATAGACAATTGGCAAGTAAGCAATTGGTCAATCTCAATATAGATCATGATTGGCCCTTAAAGCTAGACCATTAGATTCGGCCCACTGATGAAGCTAGACGTGTGGTCAGCATATGGAATCAGGTTAAGAGAGCCGAACGCGCAAGTGGTGTCATTAAAAATCCACTGACAACAACAAGAAAGCCAGGGAGACTGGCGCGTTGTGTTAACCGAATTGCATATTGTTCCGAACCGGAATTAATGGCATTTATGTCCACATAGCAAATTCGTTCTGATATAGAGTTAAAAGATAAATTACCGATAGTATCATATATATTTATGCTTTCAACTATGTTCTCGAAGCATCCACGCAAGAGCCGGCGGAGTCACAGGACAGCCAGGGATATCAAAATAGACGTCCATTTGAGGCTGACCCTCAGCTCTTCTTTCATCGAATATTCCTGATACTTACCCGTACCATAGCATCAGTACGACAAACACCTGAAGGACCTATCCTTTAGGTTTTGAAGGCCTATTAGTAATGTTTCCGGACTGATTCTCAGCCAACGTTTAACGTCCACGGTATTGCTATTGCACTGCTTCGTAAGACGGACCCCTTTTAAATGCAAATGTACTATCGTGAAAATCGAACCCGTGCACCGACATGTTCTCCTCCGGTTGCTAGGCGTACACGTATGCAACACCAGACTGCCGGGGGCTCGACAGGTTTCGAAGGCCTAGTTATAAGTTGCAGAACGTACGCGTCACCTCTGAAATTATTGCTCTTCTTCGTCTTAGCGAACGAGATGCTAAGCTGCCCTTGGCTATTTGGGTTAGCTATTCGCGCCAGTGTCAGGAACACCACATTCGACCTTTAAGCAGGTAAGCTTCTCCTTTCAGGCCCTCTCACTACCTCTTCTGTTCAGAAGGTCAATGTAGTTTCTATGTTAAGGACCATGGCAGTCTCTAGCTACGAACGCCTGGAGTACACTTTCCATAACAGATGATCTGATGTGCTAACATACCGACGCGTATGCTCATACGTCTAATATGTTTTACTGTTAAAACACAAAGTTATTATGAGATTTACAGTTGTTGCGTATACCCAATCATCTATGTATGCATCTAGTATATTTAGCGAGAAGGCTGATAGTTCCTAGACTGAGCTCCAAGATCAAGTGGGGTTCATTTGCATTTCTTACTTGGAAACAACACAGTATTGCTTCCAAAATGTCGTATCTGATATCATTATTACTATTATTATTACTATTATCATTGTAATATTATCATGTTGATCTCATACATATCGACTGTGGAAAATATCTAGGTAAAAATGTATACAGTACGTTCACAAGATCACATCGTTAAGAATTCATTGTTTTAACACATAGCTACTGCTCAGACGAGCAGTTGTTTGCGTAGCGACAGCGGACGCCGCGACACTGCATCGGAGGAGTAGTGAATTGCAATCCGCGCAACCTACCCCTCTTGCTTGTTCCCTTGTACCTAGGTCAGGTAGCAAGCAGTGTTGGGCAGGTGGCAGGTGGAAATCCGCACAGATTTAACTATACGACGAATCAAAGTCTCTCCCCGGTCATCATCACTAATCGATGTGTCGAACAACTGACAAAAACAATTACTCAAGGCGAAAGTGTGACCAGTAGGCAAATCCAGCGTCCAGCGTCGAAACCGAAATCAGCCCAAAGGGGTTCAGTCCTTTCACAACGTTAAGTTGCACTGTTTGCATCTCTGCTGATCCTGTGGACGTTGAAACAACACTACCATTATATAGCTTATCCGAGCCAAGTACGCTGTCCGTTGCTGCGTCTGCGAGTTCGCGTATCGTCGCTTTCAGCGACACTTTTGCATTTCTCCATTCAATGGTAAACAGTACTCGTAGAGGTGAACGAAGTCAAAGACCGGAAAACACAACAACTCGTTGTAGCTCGTGGTCGTTTGCAGTGGTCATCGATGTTATAACAGCGGCCAACTAGCCGGAGGGGACTAACAGCCATATCGAGAGAATTCTGTTCATCGTATGAATAAATCGACAAATTTGTCAATACCAAATGCAAATTTCAATAATAACAGTAACGCCACTAATAATAATAGTAAAAATAATACTAATAATAGTAGATAACAAGCAAAAGGCACAATGATGATGACGAATTCGAGAGACAGACCTGCAGAGCTAGAGTCAAGTTCTGCTCGCAAGCGTCATTGGCGCGTTTGCATAGCGCAAACGTAAATAGATGAATTTAGGTGAGGAGTACCTATCGACGCCAGATTGCACAGCCCCCGCACTCGTCGGTGGAAGAACCGATCGACATCAATATGGGTTAGCACAGGTATCAGTGTTTATCTATTTGCTCTTCGTTCTTCGCGTTGTCTTCATTCCTGGGACAATGATAGTTCAGCTCTGGACGCTTCTGCCGCCGCCGCCGGCACCACCACCGTCCTGGCGAACGGCACCAACCGATGCGAGCGGAAGCGAACTACGCTCCGGACTCTGGTCATCGGTTGAGATCCCGTGCAATGTCCCGCTCTTCAATCTATCCTTCGCAAAGCCCACTATTGTAGTATAGTGGCTTTGTTGCTATGCGCAGAGAACGCGGGAGAGTCACTTGCTAACTTGTGCATAGAAGAAGGACCTGAGGCGCACATGAAACAAGCAGTGCCTGTCTATAGGCTTCAGAGGCAATAAAGAACGATACCTCGATGCTCGAGTAAAGCCTACGCAAACAGCAATAATACGCATTATTGTTAATACACGTTCACGAGGTTCAATTGTTGGCCAAATTATCTTGCGAATAGTAAGCTCGCAGAATTATAGTTTTTGTTTTAATGCAAAATCCCGGAAGCGATCTTCGGCTGCTTTGCTGATACGCGAATGTGCAACAAGCGGCAATAACAAAGAATATTGTGGGGTAGGTTATTATTATTATGTCGTAATAATGAGCATTCGGATTGTGGACAATTTATACATTGAATCTAGATAATAATAATAATGGACTCGTATAAACACAAATACACAAATGCTGGTATATCGGCGGCCGTGCAATTACAGCAATGCAACTAAGTTCTCGTAAACGAATAATAACAAAAGTGTGCCCGTAAATGTTTAGCACATCAATCATCACCATTGTCGTGTACATATAACGGAGTAGGCACAGATTTTAGCAATGTAGCCTACACAAAGGCCGAATTTCTTTGAGGCACCCTGTCAGGCTCGAATTATCTTTGCATTTACGCTGTTCTGAACCTGGTCCACCCATTTTCGGAAGGAGAGGACGCTCTTTTTCCGCTGACGATTGTTTCATGAAAATGAACAGAGTGACCCCTACAGGATTTGCCTCGACTTTGACAAATATTAATAATAATAACAGAGTAGACACACGTTTTGTCCGCGCTATTGTAGGATGTTACCCTCTAACGGTTTTTTGCAATTTAGTGATGACATGATAAAGATGTGGACAATGAAATGAAAGCCTATTGTTATTCTACTATTTAATTTCAAACGAAGCTGGCGAAATGTTATCACTCGTAGATCGGTGCTCCATTCAATATCAGAGTCGTTTTGCTCTCTTGACAATTTTTACGTTAATACCTTGCGCCGTAAGTGTAATTATCTACTCATATTATCTATCAATATCACATCAAACCTATCACTAGTTTCCCCCGCTTGTGTCGATTGAGGATTCAGCTTCTATACCCCACGTATGGCTCTCAATCGGAATCTCCTCCGAATCGAGGCCACTGACGGATTATGTAATCGACGTTGCCGGCAGGGCCTATTCGGCATCGCGTGAGGCCTGAGCGGGGACAATACCCCATGGCCCTGTTGTGGGACCCTGTTTGTGCCTTTGAAGGCACTCACGGCCTGTCCACTCTCGAACGAACAGTAGAAGGTCTGCAAGTGGTATTCATCTATCTCTTTCTCTCTCTCGCTCGCTCTCTCTTTCGCCCATGCTATAGTTCTATGGAGCGTCTCTCTCTATTCTGCCTGGATGTGTGTGTGTGTGTATTTGTGATATGTATGTGGTGTGAGCAATTTCTCTCCTGATGTCAATTTCTGTCGCTTGCTGCTGACGACGATGGTGAATCAGTGGTAATCGTCCACTTGTCTAGCGGCAGTTGGCGGTAGTCAGTCAAGCAACTTTGCTCCAGGCAGCCACATTCATCTATTGCGGAAGCTAGAGGGTGATATTATATCTGCTGGACTTGACAAACAGCGACGTCACCCGCGGCCGTTACAGGCGGCCAGGCGGTACGAGCCTTCTGTGACGGGCCTACATTCTCACGCAGATGCAGTCGCGCACACTGACTCACAGAACGAACCCGTGCGATTACGTATATACATTGCCTGCACACCGTCGCTCACACGGCGCGGGACACAGCTGTTGGTCTCGGCCTCAGCATTCAGCTGAATGGCAGACTGGAGCGGGTATGGTGTTCAAATAGGCTTTTCTCATTTCTTCTACTGGCCTCCTTTATCGGACCGACGCAGCAGTAACAACAGAGCAAGCAGTTGCCACTGTAGTCACGGTAGAACTATGGTAACTATGGTTCTGCTGCTGCTGATTGCAGTATCGGCCAAAATCAACCTGGTGCGACCCTTTAAATGGCAACGGCGCAATCAGATTTTCCTTGTCGTCTATCATTGTTAAATGGTGATCTCGACCTCGCTGTTTGCAGCTCCCGCAAGGCTGCACCTAGCTACAGACTCGTAACTTGTCATCGGTATTCGGTATTATCCACGTCACACGCCCCATGAACGAATACCCCATATCGATGCACCCATATGCAGAAACAAAAGGGGTAGTGTTCGCCGCCGCCGACGGCACCTACCGTTTGCGCCTATGGATCCATGGAAACAGTGTACGAGCCGACGATTTCGGGAGACTTCAAGCAAAAGGGCCGCACAGACAGTGTGTGTCCATATGCCATCCCCGTACGCCGAGCGGGGATATATGCTTCTCTGTGTACAATCGTCATATATGAAATGAGCCATCACACAATAAGATGCAGATAGAAATGTCATTTCAGTAATAATATCCTACTGTTACAGTACACTTAGCGTTTGTATTTCACAAGGTACATTCACATACGTATGTGACACATGATCACATTAATTTTTGTGCTCTGACCATATGGGGCCCGCGCTCTCTGTGAACGACTCAAGCAAGCTAACGTTAGCCGCTGCGTTTGAGGGTGACCACCGCACGTTTCTAATATGTGCTGGTGCGCAGTCGTCGTCAGGGTAGTGGTGGTGATGGCGGCTTCAGTTGCAGTTCAGTCTACAGTATCATTATTATTATTATGTTCTCTGCACTCCCTGACAGTTGAGTGAGTGGAGGTCATCCTTTAGCGCTACTCGGATATGAGATGTACTATCGCGCTGCAGCAGATGAAATGAGAGCGAATGCTGTTCGCCTATCTGTCTGCCGGTTGCTGGCCCTCTGACAACTACATATAATAGATTTCTAATGCTCCATGTTAGCTCGCAAATATATATATATATATATATATATATATATATATATAATGCGACGGTGGCCAGGCTCAACATTAACCGTAAAATAAGCTGAGATCGAAAAAGCTCAACACGTGAGAGAATTTAAACATTCATAGTTCCTGCCCGACTCCAACGATAGCTAGCATCACTGCGTGTAGATGCCTCTCTTGCGCAAAATGGACGCAAATAAGTACGATTTTTACAACAATCCCCAGCAAGTTGGCCACAGCTGAGCTTGCTGTTCCAGCCAACGTACATATTTATACTAGATAATCGACAATCGGTTGCCATGAAGAAATCCATTGCGGGCTCCTCGGGAACTGCGTCGTTTGTGTACGTTCCTCTTTCCTATCCAATATAACAGGGGGAGTATTCTGATAGATGACAAAACCAATTGCTGCCATTCATAATAATAACTGTTTGTCCATTTACCGTCTTTACGCACTAGTTCTGAAACATTCCGTTCACGAGCCCGCCATCGTGTCGCCAAACAGGGTTCCACACCACAAGTTGATTTCACAGTGGTGAAACCTCGAACTGATCATCGTTTGGCCTTACGAAACGAGGCAAAAACTACATGTCCTGTCCTACGTAGTGTCCTAGTAGATGATCAATTACCTTTGTTAAATATATTGAAGAAACATTTAATTCGGAGTAAAAGTATGTAATAATCATTGCTAAATATAGAGTGTAACAGTAGGGAATAGCTTTGCTAGGTATTATAATACGCTTATGATAAAAAAAAAGTTTAAATCATTTTGGTATGGTATCCTGATGTTTATATGCTGATCTATCTATAGCAAGCAAGTGTCATCACTAATACGTTGTGTGATTAAATACATTTTCCGGGCTGACTTTATCATTTAAAAACTCAGTCCACGGCACAACTGCTTGTGGCATTGCTTCATAAGACGTACCCCTTTAAATTTAAATGTGCAACATGGTGTGTAAGCCACATAGCTCCACAGATCGTGGAGTTGAACTTTGGGGGCGAATTTTTTATATGTGCTTGCAACGGTTCCATAGTGTAGTGGTTATCACGTTTGCTTTACACGCAAAAGGTCTCCGGTTC
This sequence comes from Stratiolaelaps scimitus, assembly GCA_019614645.1. Classification (NCBI taxonomy): domain Eukaryota; kingdom Metazoa; phylum Arthropoda; class Arachnida; order Mesostigmata; family Laelapidae; genus Stratiolaelaps; species Stratiolaelaps scimitus. Next base: position 4,006,832 of record JABWDB010000014.1, on the reverse strand, counting down.
GATCCCGGATGGAACCACTTTTTTGAAGCGTTCATACTGAGTAATTTGCAATTGAAATAACAACAGATTTTATGGAAAAACCGTTTTCCAAAAAAGTGGTTCCATCCGGGATCGAACCGGAGACCTTTTGCGTGTAAAGCAAACGTGATAACCACTACACTATGGAACCGACGTTACCCGATTGCAAGGCTTTACCTCCCAAGGTTAACTCTTTCACAGTGCGGGACAAAGTTCCTCACCTCAAGTATTTCAATAATTATAATTATAATAATAATAAGCAAAACGTTACAGAATTCAGATATATTAAAATTCTGTCCCAGATACCAAGCCGCTCGGATACCGAAACGACACATCGTATAACAACAACAGCAACACCGTCGCTCTCGCCCTTTACCGAAGTGCACCAGAATTTAACACAATTTTCACACAAGTCTCTAGTCACTATTCGTTAAACTTGGGCAATTTCTATCCCGTGAACGCGTACTCCCAAGCAACCCTCAGTGGTACAGAAACGATCAACTTCACAGAGACGGCTAAGTCTCTGGCTATCGGAAGCCAGAGGCCGCAGGTTCGAGCCCTGCTGTGTGACATAAAAAAGAGAGCTTAAGCATTGTAAAATTGCAGCTCCTTCAATAAACCAATAAACCTTTACCTTTACCCTTCGCTCTAGCACGCTATGAAAAATCGAATCAGAACTATAATAAGCTTCGAGTCAGATATGACCTCCTTTGCACAATTACCGCAAATATCTTTGCGTTCGGCTCATGCTACAGGGCAGCTTTTTTCGCTAGGAGGATTATCACAGGGCATCAAGAGTGACAAACAACATATGAGGTCATGGCTGTCCACAAATGTGTACGGGGTCCAACAATCTGGTTGATGCTTTTGGGTCAGCCGCTTACGACGAATTCGTTCTTCTGCTAGGATGTGCCTTTCGAAAGAGCACGTGTGTGTTTTTTACACCGCGCCTGTAAGCATAATCGGATTGCGTTCGCCATTTGTACTCGCCACAAAATTGTAAATCCATTAGTCGTGTGCTGCTGTATATAGAGCTGAATTCGCAGTCTTGTATGTCATGGTCGTGACGATTACTTGTCAGCTTGTCAAGCGGTCGGATCATAAATCGGTTGGCTCGTGCAGGGTATAATTAGCAAGCCTAGCAAATGATGCCACGTATAAAATTCTCGAGATTTCTTGTAATCGGAATCATGCTGACCTGCAATCATCCAACTCAATGTCAACAAGCGACTATATCAGATTTCACTATTAGCACTAATAATGAATGAAACAATTCATAATTAGATCAGATATAGTATAGGGCAAAACGACAGCACGGCTTGAGATAATGAGAATTCAAGAAAACGCGTTTAACCCAGACATATGATAACCAATAAGCGGCTCACCTAACCCACTGTGCACGTAAAACAATCCGTATTGCATTACCCATTGCATGTCGGATCCGTCTAATTCAATCTGACCAAGTCAATCTCTGACCGTTGAACAATATTTGAACGCATTGCTGGCTACCGTGTTCCTTGTTCAACGTGGGTTCCCCTTACGGTGTGAAACAGTTGCTCAATTCTGGGCACACTAGAGCCGTCCCTTCAGCCTGTGCCTCACAGTTTGTCCACATTTACAGCAAACTGCGTTGAACACCCTCTACCCGATGCCTTCTCCTTGTTTTAGCGATCTATTCCGTAACATTCTCAGATCACAGAGGCGACCGCTCATCACCACTCGATTCATCCTGTTCGCCCTGTCTGTGGTTCCCAGGGGCGACCTCAAAAATTCGTTGTTTTCATGCCCGTTCCACCCAGTTACCTAGTTACCTTAATTGACTTCCCTGGACAAACAACGGTCTCGAGGTTGGCCTACTCATCCATATTGCGTTATCTATTCACCTAGTTGCGCCCTATCAACGGTGCGCATAGATGTATAATTAAATTTCGAGTATTCTTATATTCGACGTCTATTTTACGCTGATTTTCATACGCGTTCCCCTGCCCTCGACTAAGCAGTCGATTTCGCCAGACGTCGTCTATCGTTTCGTAGCGCTGCGGTGTCGTCCTCTGGCCGATGATCGGATAACGACAGCGCATTTCCGCCACAGAAACACAAGTTCGTCATACATTGGGTCCGACCGCGGCCATCGGATTTGCGCATCCATCGAGGTCAAAAATAGTCATTGCGCAGATTACCAACGAATCGGCTATCATATCCGCCAATGCCAAGCCTCCGGGGACTTCCCGCCCCCCCGCCCGCTGACAATTAGGATTCAGCGACGAAGTTTGTTGGGCTGGACTCGCCGCTACTGCGGTCCGCTGATAATAACCTACTTTGCCAAATGCAGGTACACACGAACAGTTGGCACTCATCGCGAAACATGGATGAATGAATAGCCGCGTCACTTTACTGTAAATCATTGAGAGTTGACGACAAACGTAATTCTTGGTTGACGAACAGCAGCAGTAGCAGCAGCAGCAGCCGTAACATTGCCATCGTCATCGGCAGCAGCCGCATCATGATTAACATTAGCATCAGTATCCCTGTTGCCAATTGCAGTTGGTGTCCTATGATCTACAAAATAACCATAGACACCTTAGAGAAAGAGCGACCGAGAGGGAGGTTTCGCGCCCTGTGCTGTTGTTGACCGGATTCGAGTTTGATCCGCGCGTATGCTTTCATCACCGCTGGCACAGAATCGCTCGCGACTGCTCTAGGCATGCCCCGTTCCGCTGTGCCCGATAGTTTCTGTGTTAGTAGGCCGGTTTTGTTGCGATTGTTGATTCTATCCAGGTATCGGTCTCTTTCTCGCTGTTGCTGCTGATGCCGTTGCCTCGTTTAGAGTCCCTTTCAGGCTTTGCTCCTGTCCCAGGAAGAACGAGAAGTAGTGAAATCAGATCCGATGGCAAGGTGTAGCGCGTATAATATGCCGAAGATCATAGGGAACTTAATATATAAATGAGTTTAAATGTACTAAGGCGTGGTATGCTGGTCAACTCCATTTTTTTTGGAATTAAATTAAAAAAAAACATTTCTTGAGCAGTATCTCCCACCTGTGTGCTTGGTTATGTGGCACGCGGTGGCTCTACGCCTAGGTATTGCCTTGCCGTACCTGGAAATAAGCCATAGTCAAAGATTAAAGAAGTACAAAGATTGCCCAGAGCGTCCGGGCACGATTCGAACCGAAGCAGTATGTCCCGCCTGCCTAGCAATCCGGGGGCGGATGTACGCTCACCACTAGACCATCCACGAGACTTGCGAAATCAAGCTAACTATTATCATACATATTCTGTGTAGACCACTGGACTGTGGGTATACGAAGGCTTCGAGACACAACTATAATAACAGCAATACGCCTTATAAAAATCAAAATAAACATATCAGTCTCTCAGGAAATAGCATAATAGATGACCACGTAGAAGGTGACCACGAGCTCACTTTCTGGCTAGCTACGCAGAGGATTTGCCGTAGACAGAACGCTGTCCGAACTGCATTGGGAACCGTCTCTCGTCGTTGATAGAGCCATTGGCAAAAAGTCGCCCGACCTCGAACGTCTCTGTCACGGCGAGACACGATTTGATTTTCACACGTCAAAATGTCCAGCAGCCCCATTTAGGTCAGGACGTACAATACTCGTTACAGTCGTTCTCTGGCTTTCGAATGGAAGCCGTTCCTGATCTATTAATTTTACATGTTTTTTTTTCATGTTTGAATAGCATTCAGGATTCATCTTGCTCGATCGAAATACTTTGCTAAAATGAACATCTACATAATACATTCGTAGTTTGTTTGGCGGCTCCTAAATCGTGTATCTAGCTTGTGTGATGTTGGCAACGATTCATCTAGCTTGCAAGATGTTGTGTGGGACGATTAATGCGCAGCAGAAATATGCAGCCTGAATTTCCGTGGGGAAAGTGACTAGACCGTCGGCCACCAACGAACGCGATGAGGTTCCTGTAGCTTTGTGTCCGGCGCTCCGGATCATGGCCTATGAACGCTAGTAGGCTACTCGCTCCTCGTGAAAGATAACGCACTCGGATTAAATTAGCCTCTGTTGACTATTGTGCTTTACTATACTGATTTAGGCGGCAATCCCGTCACTATATATCACATTTACAAATTAATTATGCACCGGTCATAACACAATTTTCATCGGGCTCTACAAATTACACGGTCACAATTACTCAAATAAAAAATAAGACCAAGGGAGGGTATTGGGCATATTAAAGGGTATATTAAAATGTGTGAATAGCTGTGCTCGAATATAACTGTAGAACAACCTAGAGACATATTGATATGACATTTTCGTTGTATTCCACTATTCATATGTACATACATTGCACTATATATGTATATATATATATATACGTCACACCTATCCGTCTTCTGAAGCAATGCCGAAAGCAGTTGTACCGTGGACAATAAACGTTGGCTGTGTGTCAGCCCGGAAAATTTGCCTATGTCCGTTGCAATATTTACTATTGATTCATATTCTATGCTTCCATCGTTCCCTCTCTCCTCTCTTTCTCGCTCTCACTCTCTTCCTATCCCTAAATTCACATTCAGTTTATTTTGCAGCGTGTAAGTGACTCTCGATTCCTGACCAACGCCAGACAGAAAGAAGCGGCTCATCTTGCGCTTGCGCAGAGGAGTTGGCACGTGCCAAGGGGTCGCGTGTCAGTGTATACGCACAGTCCTCGAATATAGATCGACTTGATGGAGGTTTGCACGCCCTGATTTTGTCCTAGCACGTTGCCCGCGCGAGACTCTTCCGGGAGTCAGCCGACGCTAGCAACAACAGCTGCCACAACAACAACAATAACAACAGCTGCCACCACAACAGCAACACGCTCTGGTCGCCAGCCGGCCCCAATACCGCTCGAAATCGCCACGCCAACTCTCAAACCCAATCAGTCCGATGGTCCCTGCATCCGGGTTACTTTATCCGGAGGCTTTATTCTGCCGCCATCATCATCATCATCATGGTAGCAGCAGCGGCGGCGGCGGCGGTGGTGGTGGAAACTGCGTCCGCCGTAGTCTGCCTAACTCTGTCATTTTTTTCGATCTCCCTTTCTCATGCATTCGCTCTCTCGTGTGGCGTGAGGCCGTTTGCTCGCTCGGCCTATCGAGGTCAGTGGCGCAGTTGCGGTGACGACGACGACGGCGGCGGCAGCGGCGGCCCACCAGCGACGAACTCCTCTTCCGCGTTGAGGCGGTGCCTAGCCGCCACCGGCAGTGGCACGGCCGAAGCCCACTACAAAATGTGTCCTGCCTCACGAGCGACCTCGCGCTTCGGGGCGAGCCCCTCGGCCCTCGAACCCCTGCCCCCCCCCCCGTCTCGTTTTACCCCACGACGTATGGCCGGGACACGATCAGACAGCGACGAGGTCAACGCCACCTTTCCCCCGTACCGTACGATCTGTCGGATAAGCGGTAGACGATATACGCGCACAGATCATTATATGCGTTTTTAGTGAAGCAAATAATCCCGACTGTTTTCTAGCCTGTGTTACCATACCTACATTGACGGCTTGCGTTGCCCATTGCCGTTTGTACAATCTAATTCGTATGTCTAAAATGTGTTTTTGAATGTGCGTCTGAATGCATATGTTTTTTTTTATTCTGATCATCTGTTGGCTTATGAAGGTGCTTCCGTACAAATGAAGGCTAGGCCCGTATGATTGGCCGTACGTTGGCTAGCAGAGGTCACTTCGAATTTTGGAAATACTCCATATGATGGCTGCCAGATCGTAATTCTTATCAACGTGTGGTTGGTTGTCGACACTGGCCGACCGGCGAACATATTCCGTCTGATAGCGGGTTGCCATGCAGCACACTCAGCAAACAGCGTACTAATAGAGCGACGGGGTTCCCGAAGGCTGAAAATACAGAAATTTCCATCGTATCCCACGGAGACATCGTTTGACCAGCCCACGACGACGCTTCGACCGACCTATTCCCGTTACCGTTATCTTACGACAATATATAACTGCTCTCTTTCAACTTCTCTTGCGAACTTCCGCACGTCAACATAGTTGACAAATCGCAATTGTTCTCCCAAAAAGAAACTATATCGTGTGACACCGACGAGCTCGATCTCTTCTCGAAAATCGACCACTGACGCAATTGTCTATAACAATAGTTGGCGTCACCCGATCTGTTTGTCAGTGAGCCGCATCACACGTGAGCAGCTATGCTCAAACATTTCCATCTCTATGCGCCGATATGGTCCACGCCAGACAAGTGTACAGCAAGCAATAAGACACTATCCTGCTGCACTATTCCCAGCCAAACCTGAATCGGGTTCAGATCTAATCGGTTAAAAGTCAACCTCTAATCTCGTTGCCCTGTTGACTCTCGCCGATTAATCCCGCCAGGGGGTTTCAGTTATCACTGTAGTCCCGTTCTAATTAATTATCGCATTACAATTGCATGCGTTTGTCCTATTTCAGTTAATACACTGGATTGTCCTAATCAGTCAGTTACTGTAATGCTGTTACCCCGTCAACCCTGCCGCGTTCGCCACTCGATCAACTCGATCAGGGTAGGGCCTCGGCCCCCACTCTTACCCAATGCGTCACTGGGGTTTTGACAATAAAACTTGCCATCTGCACTCGATCACATTGCTCATTCAGCGATTGCAATGATGTTATTACATTATGCTGCGTTCGTTTTGTTGCACACTCTTCAGCCTTCGTAGGTAGGTTACCTAGCTGCTCATGAGGTCAATTAACCTAATATGATCCCTTCCATACCCGCCTTGTTCTAGTCATTCCATCCCTATGCAGCAGTTAGCCTATTTCACTGTGTCAAGTATTGCGTTTCTGTTCCGTAGCTCATTGTCGTTACTGCGTAATCTCAAGGTAAAGCGATCCTTAATTTCGACACGTGCGTAAAGAAATCTGAGATGATGTGCGTTGAATTTCAAAAATAGCGCAACAACAGCGTTTCACGTTGACAATATTTCGAAATTCGCCTCGACCATTGGCGAAAAATTCAACTCAAACGGCCATATTCCAGTTTTACAATATTAAATGGAGAGGAAGTTCTCACAATTCGTGCATGATTCGCGCCGACATTACTCAGGGCATGTCCTGTTCATCACGGGATCTCCCCGTCAAGCCAAAAGCAAACACCTACAGTAAGTCATTAAAATCGCTAGGGCCGATGGTCGAGATCGTCGATCGGCACAAACACGGGCCTCATGTCATCTAACTGTTCCTCTCTGTCGGACCGCGCCTGTCAATAGTATGAAGTCTAGATTACAGTGCACACTAAGTCCCTTGATACTGTACTATAAATATATTACGAAATAGTTTCCAATCACCAAGTGTATCGAGGGGGTCAACGCCCATCTACTTCTAAACCTCAACTTCTGATGCCCGGCCATCTGCTGACACCCAATAGACCGTCAACGCTGATCCGATACTCGTGGCTGCCAATGATTACACATACTGCTAGACATTATTGTTATATGCGTTGACCCACACGCGCATAGTACATGCGGTTGACCGGGGGGGTTTGATCATATACCTGCTTATATATGCAACCGGCTCCGCCGGATCAATTTGTCCTTTCATTAGCATTCATTACTTTTGGAGAGGTTGCAAGGACGTCATATAGTGGCCAGTAAATCCATTGGCAGTTCTACGTGAGATGATATTATCTTGGAGGCTTAGGTGAGCTCCGTGGGTATATGTGTGGATATTATATATATATATACATATGATAGTGTAGTGTTCGCGTAGTATTTCCGTAATTTCCCCTCAAACATATCGAAAACGGGTGAATATGTCTCAACGATGTCTGACTCGGTAGTTCCATGGCGGGGAATCCCTCGAAAGCAGATCCTGGCAGGGGAAACAGAGTGAACGCTAAACCCAGACATTCGTCCCGGGATGGAAATTTAACTACCGTAATTATAAGCGTACAATTTCTGATAGCCTTCCGCTAATAGGAGTATTGGTGGGTATGCATGCTATATGTATGAGTAGAGTATATACAAATCTGCGAACATACAATGACTCCGAAGATGCACGTAAAAAGATAGAATAATTTAACAAAATTCGCTCAGTTGACAGAATATGTAAATGGCAATAAAGAAATCAAAATACCTAATTAAAATATGAATGAATATAAATAGATAAATAAATGACATATAATCACATACAAATTAGAGATGATTTATAGGGACACAACAACAGTAAGTATAAGCGAGTAAATGGTAGTAAATAAAAATAAGAACGAACAATTATATATTGATATATAGTGTATATTTGCATTCTTCATTGATTGACTTATAATATAAGAAACTGCCGCTGACCAGTTTTGACCTAGAGATCAAACGTAAACATTAGCATAACATAACAACAGATCGCGAGCCAAAGGCCGATAGCGCTTTCTCTTACGGAGCTGGACGCAAATCGTGCGCTCATCTGGTCCGCGATCCATATGACTAATACATGTATTATCGTAATCTTCGTATGTGTGTGAGGATCATTTCTGTGGTTTTCCAGTTCAATATTTTCTCTTGACTAACGACGCAGCTGCCACGACCAGCATGGAGCAGTCGCTGCATACATCGTCGGCAAGCTCTCACCGAATTCGATAGTGCGCGCACACTCTGGTTAAAATAGATGACACATTTGAAAAAGAATTTAAAGCCGACGATGCAAGACGGAGAGACAGCTTGGATAGGTAGGGGACATCTCGTCTCCTTTTTTTGCACTTGTCAAACATTGTGCGACCATTGAAGTATCTGTCGAAAACAAGAGTAGACACGAACGTAAGGTGGTTTCTTGTTGTTGTTTTCGTTGAGGGCGTCTGACCTCACCGAGTCTGGCCGTTCGAAGGACCGCCCAGCTGCGGTGATCAGCTGTGTTGAATTCCAACCCACCACTCTAATGGTGCTGGGCGTGAAATACACACATTCACTCTCGGAATTGCTTGCAGGCGAGGCTGTCGAAATAGCCAGACGAACGAGGCGATTCTGCGTTACTAGTCGCCTTTTGTGCACCATTGTCCACTTCGGCATTGTCGCACCATTGATCTAGTCTTCACAATTCTACTACCTAGAGTAGTTCGCCGTCTCGCCGTCTCTCGCCCCCATTTTCCACACCCTCAACAATCAGTTAGCTGTGACACACGCTGAACGCTGCGAAGTGGACCGACCCAGAAGCGAGTCGAAGCTCTTCCGTCTTTGTGCAGGTTGCACACATCACGTAGGCGTCATTTGTCACCCTATGCAGGACGTTCTCGTATGCCTGTATGTCGAATAAAAGTGATGGTGTTTTTATCGACCTCTTCCTCGTAACCGCTGGCCGCCCTCTGTGCTATTCTACGGATAGCAGTGACTGCTCTAGGCAGCTAGCTTTGCACGATTCCGACCTGATAAATTGACCGGACCTGCCTCAGCCTTGTTGTAGGTCACCATGCAAGTGGGCTATCAAGGCCTGAATCGCGGGTAAGCACAATCGCGAGTCCCAGACAAGAACACAACCCAAAATAGTCGTAGCCTCATTCAATCGTTGGCTGTGGCAATTCATCGCAGTGACAACGGAAGTGGCCTCTGCCCTAATATCGCGAAGCGGAGCAGACCTGTGGACAGGTCACTTTCGTGCAGCGTGTCCATCCTTCTATAATTCTATATGGAGCTATGGTAAACGTCTTGTGGTTGCAGCAGCATTACTAATAGCCATGTCGTGAGCGCTGAAATCTGCAGTTCCTCAGACGATGTCGGCGATTCCTCAGCGCCTAGGCTAAGTGGGTCACGGTCTTAATACCGAGTCGGGGCTCGTTGTTTCCGCATCGCTCGCACGCAAGCGCGTGTGTCGTCGGCGCAATTGTGTCCCTGCGCGAATCTCGCCTGCTAGAACGCGATCGATTCAGTGGTTTTGCAGCATGACGCGCTCAGGGGTCTAGTCAGACGTGTTTGATTAAATAAGCCGCAAATATACATGCTGCATAGCGTATCCCTGTTCAGCGTCTGTCACAATCGCTGGTTGTTCGGCCAGAATCCTGTCCTCTCTTTCGAGCGTGCCAGCCGATAGGTTATACTAGTCTCGCGTCGATTGGAAGACGACATGGATTGGGTAACATATGCTAATGCGGATTGGAAACATTGAACTGCTAAGAGGGGTGGGGGATGGGGTCCTTCTTGGCAGTCATTCTTTGCATGCATTGGGGTCATATCCTGAAAGTTACACGAAATTGTGTGCATTGTATTGAGCCGTGCTTTTGGATTATCGAACTATCGAAAAAGCAAGAGCTTTTTCACGGACCATTGAATGAACGCAACGGTGATGGCTGGGCTTCCTTTATATACAGACAAACACGAGCGATCTTTGAGCTACATATGTACAGTGGTGGGAATAAACTTAAGGCACACCTATGTTTCAACAAATCGTTACAGGGAGCACACATTTGAGGAATTTATTCTGTATCAGATTGATTTACGTGTCAAATAACATGCACACCATAAAGAACAGCGCATATAACGTTGCATGCAGCCTGCTACAATAAAATGTGTCATCTTTCGGGTGTGTAAAATGATAAGGCACCCTCAGCTATCGAGTGTTCTCGCTGAATTAATTCTCATTTTCTTATGCTAATCAGTACCGTGTGGCCCCGCCATTGTTAATTATAACGTTAAAGACTCGGTTTGGTATACTATCAAGGAGATTTAGCAAGATCTGGTCGCTGACACCTCCCCAGATCTCCAACAAGGCCTCTTTTAGTACTTTCACGCATGTATACTGTTGATTTGACTCATACACTCGTCGGAAATAAATGCCCCAAGGGTTCTCCATCGGGTTGAGATCAGGAGAACATGCTGGCAGCTCTAGGGTTTCGATGTCGTGCCGTCCTAACCACACACATGTACTTGCGCTGGCATGAACTGAAGCGTTATCGTGTTGGAAACAATTTGCAGTCGATGAAATCTGCTCGTAAACTATAGTAGGTTGTTGATCAACATCTGCCGATAATCTTCGCTATTCATTCAAGATGAGATGAAAGCGAGTGGGAGCCTGCCAAGAGAGGTGAAAGCTCCCCAAACCATAACGGTCCCGCCACCGAAGTTACGCTTTGAGAAGTACCGCGGCTCTTTACGTACATCATATCAATAACCGTTGATGATCTGAAACAACACAGACCTCTTAGATAGGTGTGCACCCACAGGATACTCTTTAAAAAGCGTTGCCCCAATACTCACCAATTTCCAGTCTCTGGCCTTATTGTTGCGTGCTAAGTTTAGTCGGGCAGTCATGTGGCGTTGTTGAAGTCTCGATCTTGTTTTCATTTGCGCCCGTATGATATGCAGATAACGCTTCATTGTCCTTAAAACTGTTAATCTATGAACCTGATTGTTTAACTCTTGCCTGATTACTTCACAACTTATGGTCGAATTCGAGGTCAATCGACAAAAGTGAATGGCACTTCGCTGGCTGATCTTTTGTGGACGTCCTTTAGACGTATTAGTACCATACGTCGACGGACTGTGTAAATAATTTTGCAATACGCAACGACTTCTGGCAATTGCAGCCTGGGTCTTTCCCGCTCGGTGTTAAGCAGTAATAACGGATTCGAGCCTGTCCCATGACTACAGTACAGCGCGAATGCTCAACACAAATTGGATTAATTCAGCGAAAACACTCGATAGCTGAGAGCGTCTTATCATTTTACACATCCAGAAGATGACACATTTTATTGTAGCAAGCTGCAAGCGACGTTATATGCACTGTTCTTTATGGTGTGCATATTATTGGACACGTACATTAATCGAATACAGAATAAATTTCTCAAATGTGTGCTCTCTGTAACGATTCGTTGAAATATAGGTGTGCCTTAAGTTTATGCCCACCACTGTCTGGTACACTAAAATGACATGCTCATCTGGAAATCTCCACACCTAAAGGTTATGCGGTTATCGCCTCTATAAGACGCTTCAGAAAGCTTGGATTCCCTGTAGAGAGCCTTCTCCTGACCTATAATATACAACTTGTACCGTGGCTGACTACTGGTATCTCTATTTGGGGTAGTGGTTCCAAATCATTCGTAGGGTCGAGGTTATCCAGAACGATGCCCTCCGAGCTATTTTCGGAGGAATCGCAGAGGCTCGATCTCTGATATCTCCCGCAGATACAACAAGCATCCACTAAGCAAGCCAGGTCAAGATCATACTGCGCTACAGGCCTTTAAGATGGTCAATGGACATACTCTATCGGACCTTATTTTCCCCAAGCATCGCAGTTGTTAGAAGAACAACCCGTCAAGGTACTGATTTTGTGAGACCCGATGCCTTAAAGGAGTTTTCGTCACCACATGTTCACCATTAATTTTAGACATTGTACAAGTGAAGTTCGTCAATAAGCTTCAATGAATAGATATATTTCAAGCGTATTAATATGGACTTGGGCCGCTCGACACTCAAAGCGCAATTTTGAACCCACTCTTAGAGTGCTTTCTTCTCCAAGTTCGTTGGGATGATCCGGTGGATTGTAACGGGGGGGGGGGGTATGAAGGACGTTAGGATAGAAATCTAGAAATTTATTAACATTACTGGGTTACCTACCAAATAGCCTGAGGTGCTGAGTTTTAATCTCGGTCCCAGTGTAGTGTTTAGAAGCGAAGTCAATTCAAATTCTCCGAGGCCAATATTTCCTAAATTCATCCTAAAAAACATTCACAGGACTACTATAGCTCAGGTCTACAAATAGTTATAAGCATAGAAAACACTTATTAACACATACGTTTCAAAAGCCGGATTTTAAATGTACCCTTTTGCATGGGAAGGTCTAATATATGAGTATAATACATTTCTACTATTCGAAAGTCACTTAACCGTATAGCGTTCAGAAAAGTGGCACAACCCGCCAGACGAGTTACCCGATTCCACGGACGTTTCTCACGATGCAGTGTCCTGGGTCATTGCGTACTACTTTTAGATATATTTCGCGACAGCCAGCCTTCCGGCGTCAAAAGGGATTAATTAGTACAAGCTCGTGTGGCTAGCAGTCTTGGTGTTACCACCGGCGTGGGTCGACAAGGCAACCCTCAGACAGCAGGATGTCAAGTCGGAGCAGCGGACGCCAAATGTCATACGTTGACAAACAGTGGTAGCAAAAAGCTCGTGTCAATAAGTCGAACGGTCAAGCCCATAATTTCCATCTGAAGTCTTCCTTGTTCTGGTCACCTACTGACCCGGACTAACCCGTTGACTATTCACTTCCGCCTTGGCTCGTCCCGTGCTTGCACGCAAGCACAGCTACCCCATCCGAAGCAGTTGACATTCAAAAAGTTTTAGGCTCACTGAAAGCTGACCACCAATCCACGCCCGCCTGCCCGCACCTACAAGAGAATAGAGCTTCCGCACAACGCCGGCCGTTCGGAGTGACGGCAGCAGGCAGGATCACACAATGGACTGGCGGCTAGCAGGCCAAGCGTACTGTCGGTCCGCAGGCCAATGACCCACCGGGTGGAGCCTTTAAGTCCTTCCCCGGGCCTCGCGCAGCTGAGAGCGACCAGCAGGCTGGCGCGAGGCGGCAGGCTCGGGGCCTGACGCCGCGCGCCACGACCCGCTCCGTTTCCTTCACTCCTGGAGAAGGAAGCGAAGGCCAAGGAACAGACGTCCGAGACTCGTCGGCCGAGACGCCGCCAAGGACTTCACGAGGCCAGAGGAAAAGGACACAGGAAGGAACGTCGTTGTTCCGAGGGAGAAGCAGGAAGAAGCAGAAGGCGTTACTCAGAACGGATGATAGAAGAAGGAGCCGTGGGGATAGCCCGCTCGCCGAGCGAGACAGAGGGAACGAAAGAGACCTCGCTGTCGAAAAGGCAGCGGCGGTAAAGCGGGTGAAGTCGGGACGGCGCCCGGTACTCTCGCCCACCTCACATGTGTCCCTCATAGGGGGAAAGATCAGTGCCAAATGAGGTCAACGACAGGGAGAAGACAAGTGAAGTGCTGCTAGCCGCCATGCGTTAGCTAAGGTGGCGCGCCAGCCAGCTAACGTTCGATGATCGTCAAGCTGCCGCCTGCACTCCCCTCATTCTGGTAATACGAGATATACGATACAATGAGCAGTACCACTCTACGGCACACTGAATTCTCACTGTCCTCTCAGCTACCTGGCTGACAATCCACACCGATGGTTTGGGATCTAAGACGTAGATGTTAACTTCGCCACCACGCGAACGGGTGAGGCGCGGACTCGATCGAAAGAACAGTCAAACCCACACTATTATGTAATATGATCGTGCAACACACAGCGAAACTGTTCACGAAACGTGCCGGGTCCTGAAGAACGGAGGGACACTCGGCGCTGAGCTGATGAGACGAACTGTAACGGATTACAATGGGTAGGCATCGAATTTCGATGGCCGACGGCTAATTCCCTCCGTATTCATGGAATTTCCAATTTGCTTGCTCAGCGGTAATGAGAAAAACATCAGCACAAGTGTGGATCGATTTGTCATCCGTAATAGTGGATAGATTCGAGTTCTGTTGTAAAATATTAAAAATATTCGATTTTGTGCTAAAAGAAGCTCTGTACATCTTCGAGAACGAAAACTAGGCTACATAATATAATTGGACGTGGCCTTAGTCTGAAACGTGTGTGTGTCAAAGAAACGCTTCCGAATAGAAACGCATTGAGTTAATTAAAGCAACAATGCGCATTGAATTAATTAATAAGCATTCATTGTTGCTGAGGACAATAGTTTGTATTTTTTACGAACAAAAGTCAAATGCATTGTAGAACTCCTTAGATCTAACCGGTGTCAGTCTAACTATCAATAGCAGCACTCGGAAGTTAAAGCCGAATAACCTTGAAACTTGAAGTTACCGAGCCGAAACTTTCATCGCAGCCTAGTGTTAGGTGCTATTTTTGTCATTACCTCGAATTTTCAAAAAAACTTCATCGTCAATAATGGCTGCCGGTGTCCTCAAAGCAAAACGACATGCTTCAACGCAGTTCGTAACAACGACAGCTACTAGTTCGAATTGCATAGAATGAATATCCGTACGCCAGTTGGATTGTAGAAAAAACCATTAAAGAATTTATTAAACAACATCTATATTATCTATATATTCTCTATCTGCTGTTTGTTCATTAGTTCCCCTCACACACGTTCGTCCAATGCCTCCTTGCAACTGTATCTATGTCTGACACGAGCTCATGTAAATCCTACGCATATGCTATAATATACCTATGGTTTAGTGCACAATAATTCGCAGCAGTATTCCGCTACTATTGCTGTTGATATCTGCATCTCGTCCACATATTAAATGATTACTCATTGACAATTCACTCATACGTATCCGTTCTCTATCTCTCTCGCGTTTTCTCTGTTCTATGATCGAATTAAAATTCTAGCGGTGCAAATTAATTATTCACCAGAATAACTACTGCCCGTCTCTCCGCGTCGCAGTCGTAAGTCATTTTAATCGTCAACCTTTTGCATATCTATACACTACTGCTCCTCGCGTCCCGTCAAAAGTGTGGCCCAACCAATGAATTTTATGTTGTTTGTGTAATGTTACAAAATGACAGCTCGCGCAGCGAATCTGTTTAATAGTAACGCATACCCAGCATAATAATAACTACTATACTACCATTACTGCCACTATTACAGCTGTTGCACGTGGTGTGTACGTTCGACTGGCGGAAATATCCAATCTTACTGCTCTGTACAGATGTTTATTTTTACCTACTTTCGTGGCAAACGCTAACAACAAACAGCTTCATCTTACAGTGCTTCATATGGATATATATATATGTATGTATATTTATATATATTTAATAACTCAGCGCACCCAATACGGACGCGAATCAAGTTCCACAACCACGAAACGCAGCCCCCATAGAATAATAATTGCGGCACATCGAAGTGTATTGTTGCTCATCGTCCGCCGTTGCCTCCTCCTCGTCTGCCGTACCAACCCCTGCCTATTCGCAACTAGCAGGTCCGAATCCTCACATGCGGACGACTGTCAGATTAAACCTGGCCGCCATCATGGAAGCTATGGACCTGAGCGGGGCGCGCGTTCGGACCCGCTCCAGCAATTCCGACCAGGAAGAGGAAGTGCAGACGCCTGCCCAACGTATGTCAGTCACTTAACGTTAACTCAGTGGCAGTAGTGCGTCACCCGCTGAGCACTCCCACGGTTCAGAGGTCTTGCACAGATATCATCTCTCCAGCAATGTAGCAGCAGCACACAGGCAGACACATAGATGCAAGCATGCAGGCATTCCGACATGTATCGCGAACAGGCAAATATACCACTGGTAGCTAGCTGTTCGCCTATGCAGCGGCCAATGGCGGCGACACCAAAACGCGGTCATGGTCGTCGCTTACGCCCGCATCTGGTGTGTGACGAGGTTGTTGAACATACCGCCTTCAATGCGAAGGAGGTCATCGAATCGGCCTTGCTCGACAATCTTCCCACCGTTCAGGACAACGATATTGTCGGCCCGCTGGATTGTCGATAGACGATGGGCGATTACAACGACGGTGCGCCCCCTCGAGAAACGCTCGAGAACATCCTGTATAATCCTCTCACTAATAGCGTCTAGGCTGCTAGTCGCCTCGTCAAGAATCAGAATTTTCGGTTTGCGAAGAATTGCTCGTGCAATCGCGATCCTTTGCTTCTGGCCGCCAGAAAGCATGGTGCCACGCTCGCCGACTAGAGTGTCAAATCCTTGGGGAAACTCACTAATGAAGTCATGCGCATTGGCAATGCGGGCCGCTTCTATGATGTCACTGTCCTCTACCGGGGTCGTGCAGCCGTACTCGATGTTTTCGCGAATGCTAGCCGAGAATAGAACGGGCTCCTGGGCGACGACACCGATCTGATTTCGCAAGAACGTAGGATTCAATGCGGATATGTCGTGGCCATCGAGAAGAACTGAGCCGCCGTTCGGGTCATAGAGACGCAGAATGAGACTTGCCAACGTTGACTTGCCTGAGCCCGAGGGCCCAACAACAGCCGTGACCTTTCCCGACGGGATCTCAAGGTCCAGCCCGCTCAGGATATTGGAGTCGCGCGTCGGATAGCGGAAGTTAACTTCCTTAAAGTCTATTCGACCCTCCACCTTCGGCAGAAGTTCTCCGGTGTCGATGGGAACAGCTGGCCGACGGTCCATAATTGCCCAGAGTTTCTCGGAGGCACCTAGCGCCTTCATTGTTTCCGAGATAAAATTAAACATGCTGCCCATCGAGATGCCAACGTACGCGGCGTAAATGAGAAACGAACTAAGGCTTCCTACGCTAATATTGCCGTCGGCCATCAACATTCCCCCGTAGTAGAGGACCGACATAATCATGACATTGCCTGACGCTCCCGTCGTACCAAAGAAAATTGCCCGTTTCTTTGCCTCGTCCGTCCTAGCCACGAGTACCCCTTGTAATGTCTCCGCGTAGCGCGCGAGCTCGAGGTTCTCTTTGCTAAACATTCGCACGGTGCGTATATTTGAAAACTGCTCCTCGGCGACGCCAGCCGACTCCGCCAGCTTCGTCTGTACGCTCGCTGCGACCTTTTTCAGTTTCCTTGAGTACACGATGGCTGCGACAGCGACCGGTGCCACGATCCCTAATCCGACGAAGCTAAGCTGGGGCGACGTGTACGTCATCATGCCAGCGGCGCCCGCTATCAAAAACATTGCTCGCAGACCGTCCGAGGCGTTCTGCGTTAACGAGTTGCCGATCTGAGCGGCGTCGCTTGACAGTCTCGACAACAGCTGTCCAGTTCGTTGAGTGTCGAAGAACGCCGTCTCCTGGTGAATAATTGCACGATGCGCTTGTGCCCGTATCCGATTCGTTATACGTTGCGAAGCAATATTGATCAGGTATACGCGGCCAAAGTTGGCCGCGCCCCCGATCACCGCCAGGCTGCCAACGATCGCGACGATATAGTTGAGCCGCTCCTGCATTGCCGCTTTGCTATCCGCATGGTAGATCGTGTCGATGGTCTTGCCAATGAAAAATGGAAATACGACCGTCGCCAATGAGCTGACGCTGAGCAGGCCGACAGCGGCTAGGAGTGTGTTCCTCTCGGGGATGGCGTGGCTTATAAGGCGACGAAGATCCAGCCGGCGCTTCACTTTTGCCGAGGAGGACTCGGTAGCATACCGCCGCAGCGGCGATGTCAACAACACGCGACGAACCGATGCTGATGGCAAATCGAACGAGGTCGGAAACGGGCCCCGACGACTCGGCGTAAACGCACTCGCGCCTCGGGTCTTCAGCCGACCGATCACCGCGGTCGCGGCCCGGAGCTCCCCTCTACATGGCGCGCACAGCAGTAGTTTACTAAGCATTGTACAGCCGGTTTCAAAACATCCACACGGCGGCGGCGGTGGCGGCGGCTGTTGCTGCTGGACTTTCGAACAAACTGCCTTAGTGTGTCAATTCGAACTGCGGATGGCGTCAACATTGGTTGTCATTTGCGCGCTGTGTCCTGCGCCACGTAATCCGCACCGTTTTAGTTAAGCAACAAGACTGGATTAAGTAACAATACACGTATTTGACGCCCATCGACGAGGGGAGGCCACCTCCACCAGCTGTACGAGAGTTCGGGACAACACAGAAACACATGTGTTGTTCTCGGTCCCGCCCCCCGCCCGTTGTTTCGTAGGCCGAACAGCTGCCGTGACGTCACGTCGAGCTACGAACAAATGATTTAGGCAGAGAAATTCAACGAAAAAAAAGCTAGCCTGCTACATAACTAGGCGCGTTAACGGCTGAATCACTCATTGACTCCATACCTATATTGAAAGGAGTCGTGTGGAAATTGTACAATGGCTCTAACCTTCCGTGTCATGCGTTCATGCGAAATGCGTTCATGTTGTTTTGAAATGGCAACTGCGAGAAGCGAGAAGGACGAATTCGTTTTGGGGTTTTCTAAACAAACGGAATCCTCAGTGTTCGAATGGTGCACTTCGTTGATCTGTTCGATGGCTGTCAGTAATAATATAACGCGTATGGTGAAATTGTGAATGTATCCTTCTTCCAATCGGACCAATCGTGAATTGGTGCCTATAATGCTAACTTAATCGCTGGACATCGGTTTGAGTTCGTCAGGACCCTCGTGGTTTTCAAGTGATAAACAAGTTAACAACAGGTTAGTTTGTCTATATATGACATACAGAAATAAGAAGTTGCTACAATTTTGTTAATGCTATAGCTAACACCTAGTGCAAACTCTCCGCAGTGGCAAAAAATGGGAGTTTTCGAATATCACCAGAGTAGTTCGGACTGTATCTGAAATCACACTTTTTCTAAAATCTTTCGCCGCCGTTTGTAAAACAAGCCAAGTACGAGAGCGGTGTTAGGTGTCCACCATCCTTCACCTTTTAGAAGGAAATTAATCAATACCCTGAAAGTGCATCTGAATGTTATATAGATCAGTCTTCTCCTGGGTGTCCCTTTTTTCAATTTATAGATATGACATTTTTTCTACTTTTAACACGGGGTACGTTCACTTGAGTACAATTTTATGCCCAGTAGTAGTTTATTTTGTAAGACAATGAAAAAGCATATAAAAATAATACCTAACACAAGCAAATTTAGGTAATATAAAATGGTGAATGAAAATCCCATTAGAGAAACTTTTCAAGCTAATCAATCATCGCTGCATATCATTTAGTTCATTAGCTCGTCACTCTATTTGAGATCACATGATGTGCTGCTGTTATAAAATATATTAGTTAATAAATAATAGGTAATAATTCAAATTAGACATTTATCTTATATCGGATCAAGTAGCAGGGGTCATTGGACCTTAGCTTGAAAACCTGCAAATAGTGAATCGATACATTTGTAGTTCTGTCGAGTGTATTGTCAAATTGTATGCCAGTCAGCATGCCAACATCTTTCCCTTTTGCCCATGAGACACACACTGCACAATGAACTCAGTTTTGAGTTGGTAGTCAAAGCTGCATCGTCTGCTGTTATTAATCTATTATTTTTTCTTAGCTCGCGCATCACCTCGACGCTGCAAAAACAAAAATGGGTGGAGGTAACTTGAATCTGAAGAAGTCCTGGCACCCGTCAACGCTCAAGAATCAGGAGAAAGTCTGGAAAGCACAGCAGCAGGATGAATCCGAGAAAAAGAAGCTGGAAGAACTCCGAAAGGAATTACAGGCGCAACGAGAAAAGGAAGAATTTCAAGTAGGTCTAACCATGTCCACACACTGCGTACACAGGTCCTCGAAGTGCGCTGGGGTATGAAAACCAACCAAGCGGGGACCAATTCCACGTAGCTATAGCATGTGGAAATTGTTGCAATGGATGGGTGTGCACATGTGGACCTAGGCAAATATGTTGAATATATTAGGCAAAGGTAAAGCTTTATTGGTTTATTAAAGGTTCTTATAACGAAGATATAATAAAACAATTCATCGACATAAATCCGATTAACCTATGTATGACAACGACGGCTCTTGCCAGGGTAACAGAGTAGAGTGAAAATGTTACTTAATAACACAGTTTTAGGGAGTATACCTGCGATCCGTATTCTCAAATATATATATATATATCTCAGCTTGGTGCAGAGATAGACAAAGCTGCAAGTACCATGCAAATCTCTTAAGAAAATAAGCCTTATCGCATATCTTGAAAAATCATGTCTGCGCAAGAATGATCTATTTTGCCAACTATCACTACTAGGTTTGGCCAGACGAGATTTACATGAATAGATATCAAGTAGACCATTGACGAGTTCTAGGATACAGACATTCGACAGATGGGCTGCACATGGACTCAGGTGATTCAAGCCTTCATGTGGCATTCTGCAATCTATACATCTGTATGAAGTACAATATCTTCGCATCAATTTCAGAACATTGCTGACCGGGCAAGCGGCTCAACCGAATCTGCGACCAAGATGGACTGGATGTACAAGGGAGTTTCTGCGCTGGCGGACCGCGAGGATTACCTCCTGGGTCGAAAGGTCGACAAGACGTTCGACGTCATTAAGGCCGCGGAGGAGGCGAATGAGAAAGGCCAACATGGCGACGAGAAGTCTGAAGGTCTACCGAGTCAACTGTTTAAAAGAAAGCAAACAGAGGCGGATTTTACGCCGGTCGACATGGCTATTAAGGTCCGTGAGGATCCGTTGTATATGATCAAGAAACAGGAGTATGAATCGAAGAAGGAGCTGCTTAGCAATCCTGTAAAGATGAAAATGCTCCAGGAGATGATCAGCAAAGAGAAGAGTAAGAAACACAAGAAGAGCAAGAAAAAGAAAAAGCACAGAAAGGACTCAAAGCCAAGTGGTAGTAGTGAGAGCGAAAGCAGTCCTGAGCGAGAGATTCGCCCTTCCGTCCACAAGCGGCGAGAGGATGCAAGATCGTCCGAGAGCCGACAGCAAGACTCGCCAACTCGAAACCGTATAAGGAGTCCGAACGAGCTGAGCAAGTCTGAGCATGGAGACGGGAGGAGTAGTGGTAAAAGGAGACGTAGCGCTGAGCGGAAATCACATCGAAACCCTCCGAAGAATTGGGATTCCCAAAGAGGTCGCTCCCGAAGTCCGCAAATGGACAGAAGCGTTGATCGGCCAGGAGATCGTGCCAATCAGGACGCGTATCGACAAGAGCGTAATGATGATCAACGACAACGTTCTTGGCAATCCGCCAAACTCGACAGAAATCGATCTCCGGAAACGAAGAAGAATCGAAGAAGCCCAGAGTCTTCTACGAGGAGTAAGCATAGAGATCGATGTAGCCCGGAACGATCCAATCGGTCACCCCCGCCGACGAATCGAGCCTACGGCCTGATCAAGGTGAAGGATGCAAGTGAGGACGCCAACTACGTAAAGAAAGACTACCGCCTCATGCTTGAGGAACGGAGGCGCAGGGAGGAAAAGGAACGTTGCGAGCTAAAGGAGCGTTTGAAGAAGCGGAGCACTCACAAAATGACTCAGGATGAAAGGGAGGCGAAACTTCGAGAGATGCAGCAGGACGCCGTCATCCGGGACAAGCAAAGAGAGGATTATGTGCAGCGACATACAAAGGGTGACGCTATAGTTGTCGAGGATTATCGAGAAGGTGGATTCCGGGGGGCGGAAATGTTGTCGAAGGCTGTGGACAAGTCAAATATCGAGAGTCGTCTTAAAAGCAACCTCAAAGGACTGAAACGTGCCAGCCGTGCTATGGACAGTAATTTCCTCAGGAAATAATTAGACAGGTTGCATAAAAAGGGGGGTTGTGTGACACCGTTGGTCTCCTAAACGTCAATGAGAGGTAAAGAAAACAATGGGCAAAGTTGTATCGATGTCACTTGGATTGTTCAATTTGAAAATTGCATTTGAGGGACGACAACAGTGGTATACGTGTGATAAATAAGTGTAACAGGAGTCATTTGCTATAATGTAAATACATTGTGTAAATTCGACAGGGAATTACAGGTCAATTGTTACGTAGATTGCATCTGAAGTGATTGTGTAGTGTACCATATTAACTAAGAGGAAAACGAACTGCTCCATTTGAGATGGGTAGAATCTACATTAGTTCACTGTATATACCTACTCATTCAAGCCAAGCTAAAGACGGTTGGGGAAGACTTCTGCTAAGCAGTTGTGCGCCTTTTGCGGACGGCATGTATAGTGTAAAAAATGAATCCTGTATCGGCTCAACCACACAAAATATATACGTCAACTTCTAAAAATAAAGCAATATGCCTTTTCACTGTAAGCAAAAATAAGGCTCGTGACTGGATTGTGTAGCGGAAGTCCATGAGTTCGGATCGAATTATAACAAATGACCAAGGAGAAGTAGATTGAGTATCTAAATTGAACCAACGGGAAAATTATTTTGATATGGCACAAATTCGAGTCTACAGTAGGGGCTGGACTGGTAAAATAGTAATAATAATAACTCTCTAATGCTTAGGTTATACAAGATTAAATCACTGACCATGCTGAGGGCGAGTGTCTCTGATCCAGAAAATTTAGTTACTTAACTTGATCGGAAATATCATGGGATATTTCTCTTGTATAGCGGTTATGGTTAATTACGATTCGAGTGTTCATCACGTGTGTTCCTTAAAACGTACAACGTAGAAACAAGCCAATATGTTAATAGGTCATGGACATTATTGACTATCTCGCGGAGACAGGCGCAGAACGTCTGGAGCGCGGGCCATACACCAATACCTACGTTGTCAACAAAAACAAGTCAAGGAAGAACCAGTAGCTATGATATCGGCGTCATGGGCCATTAGCCGACGTGCATACTAACACATCGGGAGTCGCCAGCGTAGGCACGACGGAGGAGCTATTCGTTTATACAATACGCCCGCTTAGAAATCGTCCGATTAGTTCCAATCGAAGAAGAACACTAAAGAGAGATTTCGAAAAACGCCGCGGCGTCAGGATACAATACCAGAAAAGCCGCAGAAGTTATATGAGAGGATGTAAAACTCTCGAAACCTCGCTGCGATTTTAAACATAGCTTGCTGTCCTCTACGAAAACGTTCTCTAGAGCTATTCAATTTTTGTCGTTTTTGAATGCGAGTTAATATTCAATTATAATTTACCGAAAAATAAATCCGAACACAACCTTCGAGAGGGCCTAGTGTCGCTTAATCTCCAATAGGAATATGTAGGAAGTTTACGAGCACGCTGTAAACACGATGCCCATTGCCACAGCACTATCGTCAGCATCCAACGACAAAATTCCGCCAACAAATATATCACAGTATTCTTCGATGGCTCAAGCGTTTTTGATCAGGGCCGAATTATGCGCAGCGGGCGATTGCTTAGAATATCTCCCATTGCCGTTCGCAATCCTTCTCTGAAATGTGGACCTTGCTGCCAGCGGTCCCCTTCCAATGGCCCCGGAAATACACGGAGTAATAGGGATCGTTCGAAAACTCTCTGTAGTTCGATAGACCATGCAAGCAATGCTAGAAGCAGTTGTACCGTGGACGCTAAATGTTGGCTGAGAGTCAGCCTGAAAACCTAGGCTCGTTCGATAGACCATATCAAGGAGTGTAGGAGCTCCAACTTTGACGGACACTTATGCTGTTCGCGCATCGTTATCAAGATTCGTGTTCGTTACTAACGACAATTTAATATTGAAACGCTAGTTACTTTATGATTTATCATAGTGACATTTTGACCGCTACAATGCACTCTCATCGGCTTTTTCACGCATAGTCATTGCTGTCTCATATAGCCGTTATATCTATGCCGTGTGCGCCCACCTCGTGCCCAGATATAAAATGAGCAGAGAGACATTATTTGATTGCAGTATTTTTTTCAAAACACCTCAACAGTTATATACAAAAGTCATCCTGTTGTACACTAAGCCAGAGAGAGGAGTCTTTCCACTGGTGTAATTGTTAGCACCCACGTCAGCGGATGTTCTCAACGGTACGCGCATCTTTCTATGTTCGCCATTTTCCAGTAATCCAAGAAAAAAGCAAAGATATACCCGGTAAATTAAGGTACAAGTAGAAACGAAAACACGGCAACTTTTTTTTTTTGAAATAAACGCGTTTGTATTTAACGAGACAATTACCTAATGTTTTGACTTTCTCCATTCATCATATACTTATTATATATATATACGCAGAGATGACGTGGTTTATTTGTTGTCAGGTGGTGTGTAATTGTTCAGTTCTTTTTTACAGGATGATCGAAAAACGTTTGCAATTTATTTTTCGCTTTTGTCGCCGCCCGTGCATTTCCCCTATCGTGTTTGCATTTTTGCGCTATGTGTGTTGTGTTTATATATATATATATATATATATATGTATTTATATATTTTCAATTTATATACGATGACGCATCCTCGTTGCTGTGGTCTTCGTGTTCACTCTCACACAATGAAGCCGAGACGAGAGATATTTCCTTAGCGTGGTTAGATATCTAGGTTGAATCTAATAGTACATCATTCTATATATATATATATATATATATATATATATAATATCTGCCTTCATATCCTCTCTCTCTCTCTCTCTTTCTTCTTCTACTCGGCACTGGTCGTTATCTCCCCCGTTACAGGAGAAACACATCGCCCTTACTTCTTGTACATACATAGATTTAATATGATTACCACCATTTATCCTCGCAATAATAATAATAATATATATATATATATATATATATTCTGTACAGCGGAAGAGCAGCGTTATCACCGGTGTGGCCAACTGACTCATCTCTTCAAAGACACTATCTGACATTACAATCGATTACTATTATTATCATTATTATAGTAAATATGGATATTATTATTATATGCCATAATCATCGTATTTTTCTCTAGTCAGCCCGTATATATATATATATATATATATATCGATTGAAGCAATCTATGATTACTTTAAGCATGTACAAAACCGTGTCCGCAAATTATTTTAGATTTAGCCTAGGTAAAGTTCTCAATTATTGATATATATGTATGTATAGTGATTATTAATGAAAATGAATGCTCCAGGATGTCGGCGTGTTCACCGTGTGGTCTGGTCATCAGTCACAATCGATTATATTCACGATCTTAAAAGATGTTTAAGATCGTATTCTTATTGAGAGGGGGCTTAACGCAGGTATTATATGACCACTAGATAAAACGGGAGATCGAGGTGATACTATGGCTGTTGTGTGGGGCATCAAGGGAGACAACTTTTTTTTACCGCGAATTATGTAAACGCAGATCGTCTATTTGATACTGAATGAACTATAGAGAATTGTACTGGCCCGAATTTCTGATCGGCGATTTATGTTAACACATCATCATGATTCGTAATTTGGGACTATATTTATTAACAACAATCTTATTGAGTATTCCCAAAATTGACAACTGTGATGTGCGGCTTGTTATAATAATAACAATTATAATCGCGGGAAAAAGTATGTGGCGGCATAATAATAATAATAATAATAATCGCAATAAAAAAAATAGCAATAACTGAACTAAGAATGATCTTTATGAGCAAGTCCTTCATCTTCGGCCTTACAAAGCTTTGCCATTTACGATGCGATATTGTCATGATGATGGCCGATCGCAATTAGATAGTGCCGATAATAATGATGATGATGATGATGTTCGATGATTAATCGCGATTAATGACACGTGGCATGAGCTTAGCCACAACCATCTTTGATGGCCCAGGAAAACATTCTGCTTGCTAAGTAGGCAGGTTGAATAAGACAGATACGAAATGGGGTAAGGTTAAGCTCCCGATCAAGTTGCGGGAGGCCTGCGTTACATCGAATGCACTCAAATACACACAGACAACTGTTCTGGGCCCCACTGGAAACACTGTATTATTTTTCTATCTAACCACTAGAGTACGTGAAGCGTAATTTCACGGTTAGCTCATTAACGCGTAGGCCCAACAATAGCTGGCAACGCTTTGTGATAGGCAACCTGACACGTGACCTGCGAAGGCGTCAGGACAAGCTCAACGAACTGGCAGAAACGAAGGTTGGCCCGTTGCGTATCGCCTCTATTTAAGTTTAACCTGTTGGCCAATTTGCTTGTCAGCATATGTAAGCCTTTGAATTCAGATGGACGTTGCGAAAAAGCTACATTTGGTGACAGCCACATTAGTAAAAGAAAAAAAAAACAACGCGTAACGTCCGCCACATCGAAAGCAGTAGTCCACCGTACGCACACGTGACGTAGTCTACAGGGCGACGACTGCCGGCTCACCGGAAGCGACAACTATTACCCTTCTAATTACAATAGTGAATTATGAACATAAGCGTGTACGTTAAACGAAGTTTTGTACAACGTGCCGAGAGATAGATGACGGATGAATCGATTCAGGCTGCTCTGTAACTACTCGTTGACGAACAGCAGCATAGGTGCGCTCCTTCGTACACAGCGTTGTGGCAAGTTGGTCGCAAACGCGGCTGAAGTTTCCATTTTTGTTTCAACAGTTTCCGACAGGACAAACATTTGACCAGGCCAACTTCGTTTTTCCCTATCCTAATCTTAAGGTCCTCTAATGTCTGCAACAGCAGCAGCAGCAGCAGCGAGAAATCTCATGATCTCGGTTAGCTAGTGGACAGCGGAAACGATTAGTGTCTAGTGTTGTCGTTTGACCGTCGATATTTGCTTAAAATTAGGTGTCGAAATCCCCCCCCTTTTTTTTCTCTCCTACATGCGTTATCTGCTACGGTTTACATTTGCTATCAGATGCTGATTGAATCACTAACAGTCGACAATCACTCTAGCGTTTCGCTTGCCGATAGGTGTCCGCTCTTGTTCCTCTTCTCGTGATGTCATTGATTATTATATTCACTATATTGTGTCTTTTGTGTGTGTGTGTGTGCTGTTGATATCTGTGAATGCAAATGTGACACGCCGCTCTGAATGCGACTACACTACGGACTTGCTCCGGTTCTTCATTCGGTGAATCGCACTAATAACTATTATTATTATTTTTATTATTTTAATTATTATTATTATTAATTATCATCATCATATCATCGTCATAACTAGCTCGGTGACATACACTCGTAATGGATTGTTGTTTGTATTCATTTTTATATCATTTTCATCATATACAAATATACAAGGGGGTCGTGCGGCAGCGCTCGAACGCTCAAACCTGAGCCCCTCCCTCCGTTCGGTTCAACTGGGCGAGATCTGAACGGGTCGTCGGCCGGGCGTCAACATATCCAACCGCTACTCCAACGCAAAGATGAGCAGGGTTTCACATTGCGCAAACGTGTAATAATAATAATAATAATAATAATAATAAGATCAATAGACAGCAGAGGCAACGTACAGCTGGCTGGCGTACGCCCAGCTTTTCGATCAGCTTCGGGCGACTTCAACCAACCTCGTGGTGCACGACATCCTCACATGCACTTACACACACAAACACACACACACAAACTCAGGCTCCACCCAAACTGTTCATTCGCACGGACACATAAAAACAGCGATGATCATACCATATATCTAAACACGTTGCACTCACACAAAGGCCGCGCACAGATACATGCACTCATACACAGTTCTAAACGAAGGCAAACGGCCCGGCGGCCCGATTGCGACCGTTCTGCGTACAGGCTAGAACTAATTTACTCCCGCTTCTCGTGTATTTTTTTTCTTGTTTTCATGTTGCCCATGCTTGCGTGTCTACGGTTGGGCTCCGTCCTGGCGTCTACTCTGTCCTCCTGCATGACGCACCTATCGACCTATCGCCAGTGTCATGATCGAGCGATTGTTAACGATTCGTTCGCCGTCGACGCCGTGTCTCGCTACGTTTGTCCATGCTCCCCGCTGGACGCAGTAGTACACAGTCGTTTGCCCCCTGATCATCACCTCATGATCATTATTATTATTATTATCTTTTGCTGCTGCTACTGCTGCTGCTGCTGCTGCAATTTTTTGAAGTTTTCCAATAATCAGTGGCCGTGCTTTTATGACATGTAGACAGAGACATCATCACACATACAAATCTGTTAGTGATTTCGCTGCTCCATTTCGGCAATGAATAGTTTGGCTTTGCTCTCCTGTTTCGCTCCTCTATAATACATATATATATATATATATATATATATATATGACACACACACACAGACGCCCAAATATACGTGCACATCAGAGCGGATCCAAGCGTGCATACGCCAATCGGTGTTGCTATCATCCTTCTCTTCGTCAACCCTTAATAATTTACAATACATATATATATATATATAATAAAACGAGTGTCTTTTCTATGCATTCGCTCTATCTCTCGTTCTCGTTCGCGGTCTTTAGTATCATTTCCGTATCTAGTTCGCCTTCAATCGTCTATGTTAGCAGCTACTCAGTCCGTTCGTTTCGCGTATCAGCAGGCCTGTTGCCATGCTTGTTGTGTGCCTTCGCCGTGCTTGTCCTCGGGAGAGGCTCTGCTCGTCATTGGTCACTTTAGCGAAATGTCTCGCAGCATGAGTCGCCTCATTCCGCTGGTTAACGGTAACCCTCCCGCTGTAATTTCGTGGGGGCTCAGACAGCCATCCAGGCCCTTCGGTGTTCCCCCGGGTCCCACCAAGATTCATGGACGAATCCACTTTGCGGCTTTGTTGGTTGATTGGTCTCTCAACGATGTCGGTCGTCATATTTGTCATCTCGAAATCCTGACGGCTTCAAGTTTCGGGACGTTCCACGCTCGTTCTGTGCTGTCTACTAACAACACGCCCGATGGCCAAGCATCGTAGGCGGGATCTCACTCTCTCGGGCGTATGACCATATGTGGCATACACATCTGTGCACTATAAATGACCATGACCTTCACCATCGTCATTGCCATTATTCCGGATAGTCCCCGTAAAGTAGCCTCAGATCATCGCGGCGCAGGCCATCGTCAAGATGATGTCGCGTGGCGGATGACGTCCAGGAGGTTTCGGCACATCGGTGGCCGTGAGCCTCAATCAAGACCAGTGATGACATACGAGCAGTGATCCGTCAGACAGGCGAGCCGGCCGCCATTAAGACGTTTCTTCTCGTGAAGTGCAGGGCTAGAACCGACGTGCTCTTCGTGGGATAGGTAGATAGGAGGAGGCCTTCATGGGCGCCGTCCGTCGCGACCCGGACGTTCGGCGAGTTCGACGCCACCTCATCGAGATCAAATTCGCTCACCAGCTTCGTGAAGTCCCAGAGCTTGACGGCGCAGTCCATCCCGCCAGACGTGAGGATGGTGCCCTCGCGCGAAAACGTCAGCCGATGTATCGTATCCGTGTGACTCCAGAGCTCGGCGAGTAGATGAGCAGTGGCCACGTCCCAGACGAGGATGCGACCCCCGCCACCAGCCGAGCACAGGAAGCGACCGCAGGAGGAGAAGGCTAACGCGTATATCGTTGATTTATGACCAGTCATATGACGTACACAGGCGCCACTCAATACGTCCCACAGCCGAACGGAACGATCGGTGGAGCCAGTCGCTACATAGTTGGAATTGGGGTGAAATTGCACACAGTCCACATCGGCATAATGGCCTGTACAAATACGGTGTGTCGGGGTGAGACCGGGCGCGGGAAGGAAAGAAGGGAAAAATATAAACAGATAATGAGTTTATTAATTAGAATACAGAACCCGTGCAGCATTAACGCCTATCCAATATAAGATTGGTTCAAGGCGTTCAATCCATACGTCTTATCCCTATGTTGTGGCGATCTAAGTGGAACAATCAACGCGACATAGCATTTCTTACTGCCAAAACCATCATGTATCTGTTGCTGCCAAGTTCCATATATATATATATATATATATATAGTTGAGTAAACCTCATCGTCGCCAATCACCACTGAGTTCCACACGTTATACGAATCGGAAAACATTTCCCTGAGCAATGCTCAAACAAACCCGTGTAGTAAAGCACTTACCAGCAAACACTCGTAGAGGTTGGTACGAGTCTGTGGTCCATAGTCTCGCCGTCCGGTCGTGCCCGCATGACACGAAGTAATACCCCACGGGGGCAAACTGAACTGACCAAACAGGGAACACATGGCCCTTGTATGAAACGACGTTGGTCCACGTCAACAGAGACCACAGTCGAATCGTGCCATCTTCCGAACCCGACAAGAGGAACTGTTTGTCCGGACTGCAAACACGCGGGAAAAATTGAGCGTCATTTGTTAGTCACCCCTTGAGATATGCACAAGCTGTCATACGGAGTTCATTGCGCCCGTCAACTGCATCGATAATGGCCATTTTGGTGAACACAGTGATGATGATGATGGAGGACTTCGATACAACAATCGTATCACACCACTCGCGAGACGAGAAAGCCAGAAAATAGTAAGTCGAGGATCGTACGGTGAATGTGGACAGCTGCTATTATATATTATATGTGGACTATTTTTTTTTTTGAAAAGCACCTCAATATGCGTTGTTGGTACGCGATCGCGATATTGCGTCTGGTGAGTGCTGACTTACCGCAATCAAGCCTTGCATTCGTCTATGTTTAGCATCTTTCATTGATATCTTTCCAAATCCAATATCAATTCTCTCAGCTTACCTAAAGCTGAGAGATGTGACGGGTCCCTGATGTCCAACCAACACTTTAGACTCGGCGGAGCTCCTCTCGTCCATCATGCGATACAGAACATCATCGGCTTCGCGGTCAATGGTTTCTAGCTCTGCCGAGCTTTTCATAGCCTTTAGCTTTATGGGTGTTACTGAAAACACCTTTATTCTGCTGTCCTGAAGGCCGACGCCCATCATAGTCGCTTCATCATTGATTTCCACCGCTGAAAATGAACGCACATTATGAAACGGCGATGAACCTAGATGGTAATCGCGAACTGGCAGGAAAAAACGACACCATCGGCTACATTGTAAGAAGGAACACCAGTGTACCAAAAATAGCATAATTCTCTTCCAGCTAACCGTTCCTAATTCTGACATTCGCTAATCTTCCTGTTCGACAACTAGGAGAGAGGAGAGACCGTTCAACACGAAGCTTCAAGATTTATGCCGTCTGTATTGTAAAGACAAACCAGTCGACTCACCAGTTGCTTGTAGGTGGCTATTGACAAGCGTATAGAAACAGATGCTGGGCAGATTTCCCGCACCAAGCCGCACTCGTTTGGCTGCTTCTTTCAGTGCGTTCAATCGGTCGAGCTTGTCGGCGTCACGCAGCTCGGGGAGCGGTATCCGATTTGAAGGAGGGGCGTTTGGATCAGCTCGGGTTTTCTTCGACAAACCTGAATCCTTCTTTGCTTTTTTCTTTTTCGGCTTCCCATCGCCGTCTTCGCCTCCTCCGTCATCATCTTCCTCGACAATAATGGTCGGCTCCTAAGTCAGATTGACACGCAAGCGTACTCGTGTTAGAATTCAATCGGCACCCTGCACACGGACGTCGAACAGCTAGCGATTTCGTTCGAGCTCTTGAACAGAACGACGGCTGTGGGTTACTCACCTTGGGTAGCCCATAATAGACTTTGGCCTTGTTCAGCTGCTTGCTGGCCTCGCCCATCGTGCTTCCACTGACAGCGTCCACCTGTTGCCGACTTCTGGCGATGCCTTCATAGACATCGACATAGATGTTCTCCTGAACGATGTTGTGAATCGCGATGTTCTTCTTGTCCTGCAGGAAACGCTTGAGGGCGTTGTATGTATCTCGGTACATGCGTACCGTGTACTGACCCGATCGAAAGTTCTGCATCAACTGTGATTCAGTCATCTGATCTTTCCGGTGAACGGACATCAGCTGCCGAATATCCTCCTGGAAATACTCCTCCTGTAGAGGGCCGAACCTGTACAGATAAATACCAGCAAAATTATTATTAAGCGTTTGGAAAACGGCTACCAGTTACAAGAGGACTCGGGAACTGCTGAAATCCACCCTATGCCTTAGTACAACAACCTCCAAACACGGCAAAGGCCTTGCTTGCGCTAGCATACAGCTTATATTTTAGGGTCTCCTACCTTTCGATGAAGCCATCTGCCTGTTTACGATGCCCATTGTAGATAAGTTCAAGGTACATGTGTACGAAACACGGATAAAGAACTGCCGCAAGCTCAGGCCGGTACGAGTCGAGCGACGTCTCGACAAACGCT
This sequence comes from Stratiolaelaps scimitus, assembly GCA_019614645.1. Taxonomy (NCBI): domain Eukaryota; kingdom Metazoa; phylum Arthropoda; class Arachnida; order Mesostigmata; family Laelapidae; genus Stratiolaelaps; species Stratiolaelaps scimitus. The sequence goes on along the minus strand of JABWDB010000014.1, from coordinate 3,974,328 downwards.
CGTAACGCCGCGTAGGATGCCTCAGCAGCGTCGGGGTCACCTTCAGCCCCTGCGCGAATATTCAGACCCGTGGCCGATGTACCCTCATCTCGTTCGCTCTCGGCCGTTCCACCGGACACCTTCGATTCGCGTTTTAGAATTTTCTCCGTCTCCTATGACATATATATATATATATATATATATATATGCAAGATTCACAGCAATAACGAATTTCATAGAGTTAAAATAGAGGCTACTTCATCTTGCGTATTAGGGCATGTGCTATATTCTATTGATTCTTAAGGTAGTTCAGCTGTTAGCTTGAAGTCCCGTGTAAGTGGTCCAGTGTTAAGCGTTTTAGATTGCTACAGGACGATTATATGGCTCGGGTTCAAATCCTGTTCCCAGACGCATGGAGAAACCTTTGGATTTCTTTATCATCTTTCGTTGTATGTGGATTCGTATCAGGTTCGACAAATTTATAAATACAGCAGACGTGTCGACGTCAGGTTCTTGTAGCAACATGTACAGATTCAGAACACACCTGCCACACCGCATAAGATGGGGAATAGCTGAGAGAGTGAGCTCAAATAATATATAGCCATTAGATTAAATGTGGAAATATTTTCGGGTACGCAACATGTCTTTCGCACTTAGCTTCAAGAAGATGTAAAAAAAAAACGAGAAAATGAACGACTACCAGGTAAATCAATAAATAAACTAAGTATTGACGACAATAATATATTGGGATAACAACTCTCCTGGGTAACGCTTTGCAATCCCGCTACCTTGAAAATCACTTATGAACTCGAGGAGGGTCACATGCTATATTAGGAGTTATATATTAGTCAATATGATATATATATATATATATATATATATATGTATATATATATATGTATATATATATATATATATATATATATATATATATATATATATATATATATATATATATATATATATATATATATATTGTCAAAAGAATATTCGACCTGAACGTCAGTCCATGGCATAGTTGAAAATTTCCGCCAAGAACCATAGTGGCTGCCAGAGCCAGTTGAATCCAAAGCAGACTGTCTCGGATCACAATCATCATTTACAACAACATTCGAAAGAACTGTCATAGCATGAAACTATCCGGAACATCTAAGGGTTTACCACGTTATTCACCTGATTCTCTACCGAACCAAAAAGGAGATCTAAAATTTTAGATCTTTATAAAATATATAGGCAACGATGTGTATGTCTTCGAACTTAGTAATGTTTCGCCAGTGGTCCAATGCAGTGCTTCTCTAGATTGTGGCGCCGCCGCCTTCTGTTTGGAACGCCGTTCTTAATGCGTGTTCCTCGATTAGCTAGCTGCGCGACTTCAATACCATGTAGGTAGAAAGTCCGTTGGATTCTTCTGTTATATATATATACATATATATATCGCGAGGGTGTGAGGGTACATTCATTTCGAGTGTCATACCAATCTCTCAATTTAAATGGGATGCAGCATTTTGATCCGTTTTTAGTAGTCAGCCATTTGTGACATTGAATAGGCCGCACGAATTATTTTATGAAGTTTACTTTCAATCGCATCCCATAAATGAGCGAATTCGACACATTTAGCGCGAACACGCACGGAAAAAAATGCAGAATCATTTTATATTTCGTCTACCGTCATACGTTTCAACCCTGCCTATGACATGTGTAACGAGAAACTATTTAGTGTTAGATTGGACAATTAGTCAAATAGGATCTCGTCAGATCGGAAGCGTATTTATTGCTTGCGTTGTCCCATTAATCTCGTTTTGATGAGCACCAATTTGACAAAAACGCGCAGTGCCGCCGCAAAAACATAATGAGCGAAAAATCTTTCCATTTTCACATCTGGCTCGTATCACTTCGTATCTCATTCATCAATCATTTCTCCGCCAGCCACCATACCCTGCCAGCCAGCATTAGTCAACGTGCTAACTGGGATCAATTCAATCTGTGGTCGCATATCTCATTCCACGACCACGGATGATGTTTCTCGACCTCTCTCTCTCTCTCCGTAATCAGCAGTAATGTGTCTTATCGGTTATCACTAGCTTGCCCGTAGTGCCGCCCTCCCTCAGTGCAGCGTTAAACTGAGCCACAAACGGACAAAGATGAAGCAAGGGCGGCGGAGGAGGCGACCGCTTGTAGCAGCAATGCCGGGCTCGAGGAGTATGAAGAGAGAATATGCTCACCCAGTACCGTTATCTATCTGTCTGGTCGTATAGAGATGTGTTACGACTAGTACAACGTGATTGTGGTCGTGCACACGCACTCACAGACAACAGGGTCGCTTATGATAACGATGACGTATGGCCGTCACGGCGAGTGGAGGAACAACCTGCAGACAAACTGCGTCGACGCTACCCAGAAAGAACATACGGAGCCCCCTGGTGCTGTGGACTGCTGGAGACCAGCTCATATAGTTACGCGGGCTCGATCTCAAACAGATCTCAGACTCTCTTACAAAGGCTAAATCAAACATGCCCAGAACAGAACATCATCTCGTGGCTAACCCATCCCAGGAGCAAGGCCAATGGTGATTCTGATTTGATTTACATAGTAGATTAGTAGTTACAATATAATAGCACGCTACGACGTCCATGGGGCAGTCTGGTAATCAGAGTGCTGGCTGGAAAACACGAGTCAAGATCTTAGATTGAAGGTCCCCCATGCTCATAGACGTTCTAGACTGCCATCGTGTTCGAGATAGACGACGAGGGCGAATTGCCACCAGGAATTGTAAAGCTACAGGAGAAAGGGAACAAGCTCATTTTACCACCAGTGATTCCGTCTCATGTGTTCGTGATCTCTATGGAAAGTTGCTCACGTTAACCGCCACTATAACTCGTCAATTTATCAGTGAAGTGTTTTATTTTTTCAGGAAACCAAGCAAGGCCGCTATGTAGGGACAGCCTACAGCAGTGAAATCACTAAACCAGCACTCTGTTCACTGTAGGCGACCTTGTGAGGCGCATGTGTGTAGCCGACAGTAAAATCGACGCAGGGTTCAATAGTCGCAATAGCATGTTCTAATATTTTGGATCATTTCTACTGTCCTAGATATTGTCAGACCGTGAAAGATCTCCAGTGTCACTCGGTGAATGATCCTAACCAAGGCCGAGGTCTATCTCACACGCACAGCGGCATCACGAAACGGGGCTTGAGAGTTTACCGAAGAACGTGCTCACCTCCAGCAATCACAATCGCGGTCGCAGCACGGCACGCGAGAGGTCGTGTCCGGCTCTATCAAAAACCCTAATTCGACCTGAGCTATATTTGGCAACACCCTCCCTCGGCCGTAGGTTTTGTGGTGGACTCCCATGGCGCACCCTGTGTCATCAGACCTTCCTGATGGCCGTACCATTAGCCCCTTCCATCAGGTGCTTTCAGCAGCCATCGACCTCGTCGCAGGCACCGCAGGGGGGACAGCAAATGTGCTCGTCGGACAACCGCTGGACACAGTCAAGGTAAGTATTTTATGTAATAATGAACTAGAACTGGCACGGTTCACAATGACTGTTTCTTGGGGAAATGCCTATTTCCCAGTCTTTATTGATATAAGTGGTGTAAGTGTGTGCGAGCAAACACAGCAATTCGAGACAAACATGAACTCTGATTTACTGCGCTGTTTAGTCTCTAATAGATTCGTCGATCTGCTTGCAATTGTCTATTTTGACTTTTGGCTTTTAGGTGAAGATGCAGGCATTCCCGAAGTTGTACCCCTCAACAATACAGTGCTTCACAAGGACGTTACAACAGGACGGTGTGTTTCGAGGTCTATACGCTGGCACGCTGCCTGCTCTGGCGGCCAATGTGGCCGAAAATTCAGTGCTTTTCTGCGCCTACGGTGTGTGTCAGCGGTTCGTGCAAGAGATTGTCAACAAGCCCAAAGCGACCGATCTCTCCCCACTGGAGAACGCCTCAGCGGGTTTCGTGGCTGCGTTCTTTTCCTCACTTACATTATGTCCAACAGAATTGGTCAAATGTCGCCTCCAGGCTATGCGGGAATCAAATCAAAGCACGGGTGTTTCGGCCTTCCAGCTGACGAGGGGTATCTGGCGTCAAGACGGTCTAAGGGGGTTTTTTAAAGGTCTGACACCGACGTTTGCGAGGGAGATGCCAGGCTACTTCTTTTTCTTCGGTGGTTATGAGCTCACACGAACATGGCTTACACCCGAAGGCAAAACCAAGGATGAAATTGGACCAGTGAGGACCATCGTCGCGGGAGGTAAGCCACCAATCGTTGCAGGTTAGGTATCTCAGACGATATAGATAAATATTCACTGTGATATATTCTACGAACAGGAGAATCGGCACGTTGAATATATACGATGTGTGTATGGGACAGTTAATGGATAACATTAATTTGAATGACAAATTTCAGGTGTTGGAGGCACCTGTTTGTGGGTGTCGATCTTCCCTGCGGACGTGATCAAATCACGAATGCAAATTTCTCACGAGGTGGGGCTAAGTGCACTCGGAGTAACGAGAGATCTCATTCGTCGTGAAGGAGTACTAGCCCTATACAACGGCCTAATACCTACCGTTCTCAGAACATTCCCCTCGACAGGCGCTCTCTTCGTTGCCTATGAGTACACGCGCAAAGGACTCAACTCTGTATTCTTAGATTCGTAGTGACATAATGAGCCAATCATGCCGATAGAGCACACATTTAGTTATAAAACGAATTGAGTACAAGAACACAACGAATTTGAGTGCACGGCAGCACTCCGAAGTTAAGTTCATCCGATAAGCATGGTTCATTATTTAATAAGGTGTGATCATGGATGGAAGATCTGTAATATTCATTGTGCCTTCATGAGAGAAATGAATTGGGATGTTTCCGCCCGATCTTGTGGTGTATTTTACTATGCAGTAACAAAAAAGCAAGAGGGTATCTTGGCGCGAATGTTGTATTTTTACCAAGGAAATGGTATTTTCTAATAAAACAAATGCATTAAATTAACTGCTTTTAGTCATTCTTTCCGAAACACATTATAGAAATGGAGAACACTAGATTCCTTAGTGAATTAATTTCTTACTCAAGTAATTCTTCTCGAGAAAGAGTGACCTTAATCTAGACGTCTATTTTTTTGTTACAATGACATGATTCCATTTGCACTATTTGTTGCGGCATTCTGTTGGAGCTTGGTGAAAAATCCCTAAGACATATATCTCTATCGAGAGTAATCTATTCTGAAGCAGATAGATTCGAGATTCCCTATGGTAGAGGGAGGTTTGTCATCGACAGTGTGATATACTAATAACAATTTCCGCTGACGAAACAGAAGAGCGTTATTAGCCATTATATATATATAAATATATATTATGGCCCCATGACATGCATACGACATTGTCGTCATTCAGGAAACTTGCCCGTCATGCGTAAGCGCACACCCACCTGCAGGTTGTGTTTCCGTAGGTACTCAAGAACGGCCTGGAGCGAAAGTGCATCGTTCCCTGCTTTGCCTGCATGCTTCCCATGAGAAGGCTGCTTCTCGCCATTAACGACGACCACTGAACTGCACATTTTCGAGCTCGTGCTTGGGCTTGTCGTCGTCTTTTCTGTCGCCTTTCCAGCCGCGCTGCTCGGTGTTGCCGCCGTCGACGATTTTGTTGTTGTTGTTGATGTTGTTGTCGTTATTGTTGTTGCGGTCGCTAATGCTGTTGTTGTTGTTGTTGACGATGCTGTACTGCTCTGCTGTTGTTGTGACATGGTAGCCGGTGTTGTCGGCTGTTGTTGACCGGACAATTCCGGGACATCGCCATTCGTCGGCGTCTGCGATGGCGAAGCTGTTTTTTCTGTTGCTTGGCTTTCCCTACCCGCTTCTAACTTTGGTCTAACTGTACATGGCCCATTGGCATTAGTGAACGTCGTTCCACCGTTTTCGACGATCGTTCCATCAGCGTTCGCCGCAGAAGTCGGTGGTGATGTCTCATCATTATTATGATCACCATCGTCATCACGTAACCGCCGCAAGCACTCCTGTTTGATCACAGTATCGACAAGGCTATGCATGGTTTCGTTCGACGCCACCGTATCTGGCGACTCGGTCTTCACGTGGCTCTCGGAGGTGATGGGGCAATTCAAAGCACCACCGGTACCATTGCCACCACTGCCGCCATCGGCCACCGTCGTTCGTTCAGATTTCACTTCCCCATTGGGCAAAGACGGGTCACCCGGCTGGGGTGGTTGGGGATCAGCCGATTCTGGCGATCCCCCGCTGACAGAGTCATGAGGGCTGCCACCTATCGAGTGACCGTTCGAGAGACCGCCGCCGCCGCCTCCGCCGGCAGCAGCAGCAGAGCCCGTCTGATGTTGACGCTGACTGTTGAAGGTAGCAATGGTTGTTGTTGCTGTGCTGATGGATTGCTGTTGCGCATTCGTAGGGTTGTTGCTGCTGGCTGCGCTGCTTGCGTGGTAACTGCCATCTCGTGCTGCCGTTGTTGTTGTTGCTCCCTCTGCACATGCTGAAGATGTGTCAACTGTATCGTCAGCGACCGGAGCGCCTGAAAGATTCAGAAGGAAAAACAGGAAAAGAATACAGGTTAGAGTAACGAACGTAAACACAAGTTACTTATTTAAGGGGTACAAGTACACATAGGGACAAAAACGCCTGTCGTCATATTGATATATATATATATATGTATATATTATTTTAAACTAGTTTTTTAGCAAAGCAAATTCCTCATATATATATATATAATGTTAATTCAAGCGTCCGTAAAATATGTGACGTTTCACGTTGACGTAAACCAACTGGAATCGCAGGCCGAATTACTTTTTATCACACGATTTCATAAAGCCACGCATATGTATAGGCTACTGCCACCGCATTCTGCGTCCATTTCATTAATCTTTCCACACAAACAGTCCTGATTTGTAACGTCACAATAGAGTGAGATAAATCCATCCTCTCTAGTGGTCCATTCTACAGATAATAAGTGACCGAGCGAATGTCAACCCGGCGGAAACGGATCGGGCCAGACAAGTGACCGGCTCTCAAATTGGCTCAGATAGAGAGATACAGATTGAATGGGAACAATTGAAAGAATCGCTTGGCACAGTCAGTCGGATCTGAATGAGGGAGCTCCGAGGTGGTGCTAATCCTCAGCAACAGGTCCGAGGTAAAGCCTAGTGAGACTCTTTTCTTTCCATATCCACCTTCCTTCATGGGATCAGCAGGCACATAAACGCGCTGCGTCCGCCAGAAATCACTTGATCCAAGTCTTTACTACAACGGCCAAATCGGTGAACACCCGTGTGTCCTTCTCTGTGGCGGTAGCCTATCAGATCTCCCTGTAACCCTGTAACTCGTCCCCTCTGTCTCATGTTTGACAGCCACAAACACGCACGTTCGAGCCACGTTTTTCGCCCGCGCTTTCGGCAGCCCACTGACAGACAACCAAACTTGACGCAACGCTATTTAGCAACACGGATAGTGACTGGTATAGGCAGACACAGAGAATGATACGGAGGCAGATACACAGGCATACAGACAGACGCGTCCACGCCTCTCTCTCTGTTACCACTCGTTAAACCGTTGAGATGACGACGGACGAACGACCTAACTACTCGACGGCCTATAGAGCAGGCTGCACTCTCTAGACGATCCTGCTAATGATGGTGATGATGATGACAGTAGTGGTGGTAATTATGATGGCGCGGGTGCCAATGGTGTTAGCGCCATCATTAAGTGTTGATTTTTGTTAATAAATAATAAGCGAGGAGTGTTTTTGCTCCTTGCATCCTCGACTCGCAACACTGCGTAGTAATGGTAGCAGAACAGTTCTGTGGATTCCTTATTGCTGCCGGTGCTACTACTACTTTTGATGTTACTGTCGCTAATGTCGTAACGACTTCTCCCGGAGGAGGAGGTCTAACCGTGTCTCCCACGAACGATCGGCAACGGTACGCTTTACATTCAATCGCTGCGTGTACATACGGAGACTCGTGCCCCCGGTAGAAGTGGCAACATGGAAGCGTTGCAAGTCGAATACAAGTTGTTGGTATCGACTACAAACGAGCTGTTGACAACAAGACACTGCTGTTATCAGCCAATACTAAGTGCCGTAGACGCAAGTACATGATTAATGACGATGACGACAAAAAAATAATGGGCGAAGGAGGTAACTCGCATAGGTGACAAACTTTCGTAATACCGCTACGCGTCATTAGTACGAAGAATAGTCTTGCAAAAGGGCGGATTCAGTCGAATGACATCAGTGCGTGAATGGACGTTCGTTCTACCCACGTTTCATTGCGGTAATGAGACGTGACTTGGTAATGCACGCCAGCAATGTGTTTGTGTGTGTAGGTGTCACTGAGCTAGCGCGCAAATGACACCTCAGGACCATTTTTGGTGCACCTAAGCACCAAAAAACTGCGAATATTAGTTTCGAAACGTTTCCAATCTACTTCTGAGCTGAGAGATGCGGTGGATGTCTTGCAGTCGCTATCCGCCGGCTCTACTCCTTGCGCACCGACCCCGGGAACAACCCGGTCCAGAAAATGAGAAGCGGAGATTTGACCCGATTTTGTTACCGGTCGTGTACGAGCCGAACGCAAAAGCTATGACACTCAACATCAACTAACACGAGCGTGTAGATTAGGTATATTCTATCGAAAGACGGACACACAGTCAAATGTCCCAAAGCACACAAGGACAAGGGAACGAAATCTGTCGAAGAGGATCTAGTATTCCCCATATACCAGCAGTCATATCCAACCACCATATTATCTGTGTGCCTATCTCTCGTTCGTTTCCTCTGTCCGTCCCTTCCTGTCGCCGGCTCAGGAAAACGAGAGGTTACAGCAATGATTTCCACAGCTAGCAAGCAGATAGAGGATAGAGGATTTCACACCGCGCCACACGTTTCTTCTTATATTTATTTATCATCATCCCCCTAGCACACACACACACACACACATACAAACGCACATCAACCGGCGCACCCCAGAACACAGAAGCACCCGGCGCAGTACTATTATTCTAGCACGGTTATCACAGTCACTGCTCATCACGGCTACCGCATCGACCACTGAATTCAGACATGGCTAGAAGGAAGTCATCATCGTTCAGCGCTCTCGTCGATAGCACTCGGAGTGTTCGCCTCTCTGCGCCGGGATTGCAGTCACAGGTTACTGACAGCAGCACTATCGAACTCTCACTCTCCGCCTCCCCTCTTCCCGGCCTGTCTCTCACCAGGTGCTACTACTAGTATAATAACTAGTATTGACACCTTTAGTACGGAGCACAAGAAGCGACAACAACCACAGCAGCAGCAACAACAACAACCTCTCGACAGGCACATGCTCTGTGGTGCCGACAGAGACAGGCGGAGATGCTCACGCACAGAGCGGGTCGACAGTGTCCTGAACACGGCCAATTGCATCCGGTGTAAAATGGGGCGGCGGACTACACGCTGGTGGAAGGCAACAGATCGAGGACACGACGTTACACTCTGATTCGGTGCGTTACCTCGCCTAGCCGCTTTTGCACGAAACGAGCGAGAAAACATGGCGTACATCGATGGGCAGCATTGTTGTGCTGGGTAGGGTGTACGAGCGCCGGGATGTCTGTGAAGACAACGCGATGACCCATTACCTCGAGACATTTGTACCACAGAGAGAGTGAGATACCAACAGACAGGTAGCTACTGATGGAGACGTTGGCGTGTACTGGTGTTCGTTCATAGTTAATCGCGTTATTGAGCGGGCTCGGGTCTAAGCTGGCCGATCGCTTGGTTGGACTACGGCGATCGAGCCGGGCCGACTGCTATGGCAGCGAGTAGGCAGGCAAATGGGTCAAAACCGAGCTCCTATACAGGCAGACACTCATAGACGTACACAGACACACAGTGAGATGCCAGTTGTGGCGCCAGAACGGATGCGCTATCGATGCACGCGGTATGCCGACAACCTGCCACTAGGATCGGTGTTCATTAGCTAGATTGTAGGTCGGGAAGATCGCTGTGAGCCTTTATGCGTGTCACTTTTGGCCGAAAACTGTCGAAATATCGATTCTCGTGAGGCTAAGGTTTCTCTGTTCCGTGTTGATGAAATGCGATCACATCTGAATGATAAACGCCTCGAAATCGCTGAATCGAGCATCTCGTCCATGGGTGAAACTCACCTTCGGTCGACATGGCGCCCGGGAGAAGGCTCGGCGGCGCCAACACAAAATATAGAAACGAAAATGCCAAAAAAACACGTCAAGAATTATTACGGACAAAACACCATTCGAACAACTGGCCAGTTTGTTTATTCCACGGCTACTGGTGTGATCTTGCCTGGCAGAGGGCGCACACGTCGCCGCAAGGGGGAGCCAGTGAGGCACGGGGACGCGGCAAATTCAAATCGGCTATGAAAGAGACGGTTGTGGTGTGGTGGCCGGATAGGAGAGAGAACATTCAAGACACAAAGCAGTTGCTGCTGCGGAAGGCTCAAAGATGGCTGTCAAACAACAACAGCAACAACAACAATAACAGCAATGCGAACAGAAAACGAGTAGTGTGTTGAACCGCGCACATATCTCGAAGGGTCTTTTTTTTTGGGATACGCATGAATTATAATGACAATGGGAGACGAACAATTACGCATATACAGACTACTACTCGAATAGTGATTATATTAATAAGTAGTCCATGATGGACATTCACAGGGAGAACCAAACGCGAAGTGACGGTTTTTGGATATTGAAGAGTTGTTGAGTAACGTAGTTTAAATCGTGGTGATTATGTATATGACATGATCAAGCAATTGGGGGGTTGCAGCTGCCTCATGTGACTGAGGTTTGGGGTTACAAGGGGTGAGCATTCCCGGTCATGGAGACGACTACTTTCAAACATGTGAAAACTTTGTGGGCAATATTTTCCAGAAGGTTCAGGTATATATATATATATATATATATATATATATATAGATATAATGAACAGGCTAGAAATACAAAAGGTTAGAATCAACGTTTATTTCTTGCCTTCAGCTTCTTTCATTTATACGGCATATTCTCTAGAAAACGAGTGCACACAGGACAGTCAGAGTTTCAGAGAGTCCGACCAGCTTCAGCCGTTTGGCGTACATCATATGTCAGACACTCGTAGAAGATCACCAATTGTGTGAAGGCCATATATGTTCTATGCACAACCAACCGATTGGCTGATTCATTGTCGTTTGCTGCTTGCAGCGCGCACACACACGATACAGCAGCAGCAAAGACAGCCCACCGGGGACATTGACTAAAGAACAGGCGCCAGACGCAAGTCGTTCGGCCGTTGCGTCCAGTCAACGCTGGGACCTCCCAGGCGGCGCCACTTGTACTTCAATTCTAATCAGCTGTTTAAGAGTAGTGGTGATATGGACAAGCGCCTGTAGTATTACCAAGTGGGAAGAACAAAATAACAATAGCACAAATCGTCGTGAGTCGAGTGTCTCGAGTGAGTTCGAGAAGGCAGTGAACTCGTTGTTCGACAATTCGACATCTGCCCATGACCCTCCTTCCGGGGCGAAAGAGAGCTGGAACTTTATCCATCCGTACGCGCTATGTGTGAAGTCGTCACATGAAGTTAACAAAAGTTAACAAAAACCACTTTTACGGCAACAAAAGTTGTTAAGTGAAATGCTGCTTCTGCGTTCGCCGTTCGTGTCGCCGCTCGTCGACGTCTGTGTGTGTGCGTGTGGCCGGGAGCTACTATACATTGTCTGTGTTCGAGCACTGCTTGGTGGGAGGATCACCTAAGTTGGTGTGAGGATATGCTAGTGAGGGCGTACTCTAGAGTCTGCCGGAGCTGCTGCTGCTGTTCATGTTGTTATCCTCATCGGTTTAACTGGTGTTTGTTGTTGGAGTGTCTCCGTTAAAGTTGCCTCCGCGCATCATTTGAGTGCATCAACGAGGACTGTTCCGGTATTCGCTCTGGCGACGCCGGCGAACGACGACATGAGAACGACAACGCAGAGCGGAGAGGCGTGCACACTCTTGGCGCTTTCCCTGTCCGACTCGGATAGTGATAGTGAGGTGCTGAAGTTCGTCCCGCCGAAAAGAAAACTCATCCTGAAAAGGTCTGAGTTTGCCCTTAGAAATCGTGCTTACGAAGTTGAAGTAGTTATTAACGATATATATATATATAGATATATATAAGCATAGGACAATATGTACTAGTAATGACAAATGTGAGACTTCTGTAACTGGTTATAGATGAGGTGTTCTGTAACATCTTATTTCTATATTTGCGTCACGTGGGTCCTCTCTTAAGATAATGTGATTTTTTAAGAATATTATATACTTAATTTGCGACACACACACATATAACTTTTTAATAATTTATTCAGCATATTTCAAAACCCTTGCTGAATAAAGCTGATCTCAAAATGCCACCTAACGACGGACCTGGAAGACAAGGTGCTGCGTGATATTTTTGATATGATTGCCCACATTTAGAGCACACGCAAATGTTACAGTGGCTATGGAAACCGATTGTCCGGCATAACAAATGATGAAACCCGTGGATGGCAGCGCGAGTGACGATATGTCTTTTTGATACGTCTGAACCCTTCCATGCATTGTTCGTCAAGGCGCCTGTGCCATAGTGTCAGGGTCGATATCAGCCATTTTCTCCTCGCAGTTTTGGATGAACTCCTGATACGCGGGGGAGTTGGGGAGTTTGTATTTCCGCTTCAAGTCCTCGATGAAGAGGAAGGAGTGTCACATGGGAGATAGACGAGCCTGTTGTGTGCCGAGCAGTGCAGGCCCAATGCTCGTTTCATATAGGCTGACTTTGCCCGGTCGAGCTTCTCAAGTTGCGTCGATGATTCCGTACGATGCAACCGGGGCAACTTTTATTTCGAACAGGATCAGCGCGGTTCGCAATGAAAGTCTCCAAGGCGTCTGTATTCCAACGCTTGCCACCATAGTTCTCTGTAGTCGGCTCAGTGAAAGACCGACCGTTAGATAGTAGGATGAAGCCTTGATATTTGAAACTACCACCGTATTGTATACGGATCTCGCCAATGTGGAATGAGTAAAAAACTGCAAGCCGGCCTCCTCGGCTGAATTTCATCGCGTCTGTCTTGCTCAGATTGATCGTTAACCCGACAAAACGCACGTGAACCGCTAGCCTTGCAACAGCCTGATGTACGTGGAATCTACTCTCCCGAAGATCGCGAGATTATTGCCGTAGAGCGGGGCGTTTATCTGGCTAGCTCGAATTTTAACACGAAACGGCAGATAACTCAGTAGAATTGAGAACAGCATTAGAGAGGAGTCTTAAATGTTGGTTAATCTGAGACCCCTCTTAACTATTAGTCCACGTTTATGGGGTACAACTGTCGCCCAAATTATATGAACAACCATACATATTTCAATTAAAATATCATTGTTAATAGATTCTAAACCAATGGATGCGGGAATATGTGGCACTGTGACTGCGTGACTAATTATTGTACATTTTAAGCCATACAGAATCTTATCGAATAAGAGCATGCCTCTATGTAAGTATATGACAATTCTCAATTTATTAATTTTCTTTTGGCAGCTCGTGAACTTTACCCACAAAATTAATAATATGACAATTTTCTAACGGCTATGAAAATGGTCGGTCAATGAAAGTGGTTTTCTATAGACTTAATCGATAAATAAATGATGAAGATAAACAATCTGATGTATTTCTTCACAGATACATTTTTTCCAAAAAGGTGAAAGCAATCATTACCTAAAATATCCGTTTGCTTCCTTTATTTGATTAGAAGTCGACGTTTTAATCATTTTATAGTGGTTGCTACTTTTTTTACCTTTTCGATTCACTTTTTCTCAAAGCTCTTGGCCGTGGCCGAGCCGCCAGGCGTCGCTAAAGTGCAATGCTGATCCCTAAATCAAGTCGGTTCAGGAAAGTGAGTGACAATTATTACCGAGGGATTTGATAGCGTCTCCCTGAATTCGACCCCGTCAAATGATCGCTGGTTGAACAGGTTGATCGTTACAATTTAACAACGGAGGTCGCAACAGCCCCCGTGTGAACAGTGAGCAGGGCCAGGTATTCTGCCTTGGTCATGGTGGAGTTCCGAGTCCCTTGAAACAGACGTCAATCTGTGGATTATATTGACGATTGTCGTCAGCTTGTCGACCGCATGACAGCGACAGGTTTCCTGCAATTTACACGTAACCGTGCAGAGTTGCGTAAGATTTTGCGAACACATAGGGTTGTTTGGCTTTCTGAATACACCGAAGATGGCATACATGCAATCAAAATCAGACACTTAGGGCGGAAGTATGCGAAATAATTAACGAATCAGAAGTTGCGCTTGTGCATCGTGCAAGTGCCGAATGTTTGATCTATACCCAGTAAAACTATCCTGTTGCGCTGCGGATCGGGTATTGGTGTACTTCGGTAAATGACATTTATCAAATACATGTCATCCCGGACGTCTTGATGAACATTTAACGGATCACCTATCTGTACGTGTTTAGAGAAAAAATCTGTGTTCTCTATTTAGATTATGAATGCGGCTTAGACCAATTTCTAGATATCCAAGCTAATCATTTGTACGACATGTAGTGAGTACTAACCTTTATCTTATTTTGATCGAAACGGGACTGCAAATCGGGACTAGATTATCAAAGTCACCTTCTATACATTGTACAATCGTCGATTTGAAAATCCGCACAGTTGTGTGGTTGATTTGGTCTGTACTTGTGAACGTCTAAATTCATCTCTCATTACACGATCTTTGTAAGTTAACAAGTCAAAAATGGAGAATAGTTCTCGGTATTTCAGAACAAAAAGGCTAGCATTGTATAGTTAAAGACTGTATAACAGATATAATATAATAATAGAAGGCCAGTTGATGTAAATGAGGAAGTCGACAGGGAAGGAAGGTATTTTTTGCTTTGAATACTATATTAGCAGTTGAGGTAATCTTTTTGTTGTCCGAGATCGCGAAACATTTCCCCGATAGCGCGCAACGCTATACCCGCCTTCATAAACCGATGATAATCTCAGTCAACGAAGTGCTCTAGTGCTTGTGTAGTACGCCGGCTGTATGGGCTATTACACCATTAATTAACTCTCCATCGCGACCTCCACTTGTAGCCAACGCCGGATGACGGTACAGCGTCTCGACCGTGCCACCCAACGTCGTCTCGCTTGTGTATTAACATTGCGTTCAATCTCACTGCCGTAATTGAACTCTGTAAGCCTTGACGGTGGCTGGTCCTTGCCCTACCCTCGACAATAGATGATACAGTTGATCCACTTGGCCGACTTCTACAAAGTGCCACAGGAAGCCGACTATCCGTTGAACTTGTGCTATGTTGTCAG
Source organism: Stratiolaelaps scimitus (assembly GCA_019614645.1). Taxonomy (NCBI): domain Eukaryota; kingdom Metazoa; phylum Arthropoda; class Arachnida; order Mesostigmata; family Laelapidae; genus Stratiolaelaps; species Stratiolaelaps scimitus. The sequence goes on along the minus strand of JABWDB010000014.1, from coordinate 3,959,007 downwards.
TATTCTACTATTGCTTGAATGCCACCTAATATCACTCGCCCATACTCGGAGGGATTACGGTGAGGAATTGAACATATTCATAGAATATACGAAGACTACTTTACTTTCAGCCAAGGGCGGCAATTGGGCAAATGGTGATATGCATGAGTTAGTTGAATGAACAGTGTGAGCTAATATAGATATATTATTATTATTCGTATTAGTGTCATTATTGTCATGGTAATTACATAATTGTCTTTAATTTTTTTTCAATTATTTCTTTATTGGCGGAACTGCGAAATATTACAACGCTTAAGTTCTCGTATTAACAAAAACGATCACCAAAGTATTTCACAAGGTTCTCTGAGGTGACATACTACCAAAACTTATCGCAAAATCATATTGAACAATAAAATTACAAGTGGTTTACATAGGATACATACATCCGTTATCTCAGTGGGCGCGCCAGCCTCTAGGCAAAATTCTTGGGAAAGACTAAAAGTCCTAAGGAAAATTGTAGGAACCAACTAAAAAATGAGTTTGTTTCTATTGAGATTTTCCAATCTCCGAAGCATTCTGATATTAGCTCCGTTTTGCAGCTCACTCGATTCTAGTAGTACAGTCGACCTCCTAAAGGCACCGTATCTTGCACTAGTCTTGCATATGACAGTATTTTGCACCCTGTTCTTTGAGGTATTTTATAAGTTCGGAAGCTCCTTGGTACAAAACAGCGCTCTCGCGATCACGAATATTTCAGTTCACGTACATGGCTTATGCTATCAAATATTTCGGTCTTAATTACAATAATAGAGTTCTACCCATCCTTGAATTGCAAGAAAAAAACGAGCATCACGATGTTTGCTCCGCCTCCCGCCGTCCGGAGCTGTGCGAACCTCCTAATATTTGGCCGTTCCCATCCTATATCGAGTATCTCTATTGCCTGCATATTTTTAAAACCCTGCATGATCTGTTTTCCAATATTTCTAATATAAGATTTTTTTTCGACAAAGAATACTCGTGGCGGCTGTTCTAACCTTCTTCTTCTGCTTGTCTCATATTCTAATAATGTTGGCCGTCGATGCTTCGATTCTCAGGGGTCTGTTATCTGGAACGCTGTCCCAAGGGAAATCCGCGGATTACAGTGCCCGTTACGAGTTTTTACGTTCGTACTTAAAGAACGCTTTCTGAGCAAATTGTTTTTATTTCATAAGACAATATATATATATATATATATATATATATATATTTCACGTTCTCTTATCACGGTTCCATACTCATAGTAAAATAATTAGAACATTAATAGTATTATAATGATAGAAATATTTATCTTCACAGTGTAGCACGCCTGGTAGATAGACAATTGTTTTCCGTTGCGTTGATAGTTAGGCACAATGATGTATATTGTATACATTACCTAGCGTTGTGGTAAAGAGGCACTCCGTAGTCGGTTCGTGTAACTAGGCATTCGCGTGAGTGCGTGGACTGCATAGTTATTCTCGGTCCCTTATTGTGTGAGGCTGCTTGTTGTTCCACTGGTACGCATCGACTCGTAGCCATAAACCCAAACAAAGGTGATTCCTCATCGTCAGCTCCGCGAGCCTTGAACTCTTCGACGGGATGTCTCACTTCATTGTCATTTACACGTTGGCACCCGCCGACTATCTTCCCGTTAGAGACACTTATAATAATAATAATAATAATAATAATAATAATCAGCATTGAGTCTTGCGTATGAAAATATTTTGCACCCGGTCATGGGAACTAATGCGACTTCTTGGGCTGAGGACGCCATTGTTCCGGACAATATAGAAGCTTTGCTATTAGCAAGCTATTGTAAGATGTGACATAGAACTCAACAGCCTCCTCCACAACAACAACAACCACACAACGATCAATTGTGTTACAAATATAGTTTAGCGTCCTGACACCCTCCCTAATATGTAGATCAGAATTGAAAAGAGGACTTACAACAACGCCTAAATCATGGATTAGCTGCTTAGAGAGGATGGCGTATCTATCTGATGTGTATACATAGTCATATTGTCATAGCGACACAACGGCACACTTAGGCAATGATGTTAACACATCGTTTTCGTCACACGACCCTGATACACAATCTACTATAGAAGAGTCCAGTGATGCCTTCCTGTCGAGAGTATTACAGAGACAATATGTATTTCAGATCGTTCACGTAGAGTTTATACACTATGCCCATAGAAATCACGTTGTTCTTGATTCCAAGAATAAATATGCAGAACTGTAGGGGTGGACGCACCGAAATTCCTTGCGGTACCGGCAAACGGCCATTTCCCAAGTGAATTAAATTGGCCACTTACTTTTACCGTAAATTGCCGGTCAATAAGATAATTACTTGTCAAACCAGCGTAGCGTTTTGCTGTCAACATGAATTTGTCTAATTTTGACATAGTACGAGAGTGGGGAACCCTGTCGCAGCACGCCTACAAGCCAGGGCGGTCCGATGGACCGGTGGGTGAACAGGTGGGCCTCCATCCAGCCCGGGCAACCGGGGCATTGGACGAAGTCACTGTTGCCGGACCTCCGGGCCTGGTTAGCGGCCTGCCACGGGTCCCTCCCCTACCCGCTGGCTCAACTTCTCACCGGCCACGGACTGTTCCCGCAGTACCGTCACAAGATTGGCAAAGCGGCGTCCCCAAGGTGTACGCTATGCACCTTGGGAGTCGACGACACGGCACGGCACACCTTCGAGGCATGCCCTCGTTTCGAAAGGCTCCGGCGAGACCTCGCAGCTAGAGTCGTACGGCCCCTCCCGATTTCGTGCGAGGATATGGCCGCCATAATGACGGGAGATCGAGAGGGATGGGCCAACATCCGAAGATACGCCGAGGCGGTGCTCAAGGACAAGGAAAAACTAGAGCGGCAGATCGGAAGGGGTGACGCTTTCTAAGGGTGCCAAACGTTGGGGGTAGGGACCGGAATTGTTTTTCAGGGCCTCCGTGAGGGTATGATGCCGGATTGCGGCGGTTTTCCAGGGGGCTCCCTCCCACTTGGGAGACGTGGGGAAAGCGGGGTAGGTATTTCCGTTTTCCTCATGAAAAACAAAAAAACCCTGTCGAATACCTTGGAAAACTTCGAGCATTTGCAGTGTAAGTGTTGTTAGATACAGTGCCTAGTCGTGAATTATATCTACCAGCTGCATGTATGTGGACCTGCTGTGGAACCATGATCAGCTGGTCATTATCTAATAGTCTTTTCTGTGAAAAAACACACTATACTACGCTGTCCACGATCTTCTGAAAGGTTATACATATATACATGCAATGGGGTCTCAGGCCACCGGTCTGCAATTATCATGAATATCCCGTTTAGAGTTTTTCTTATGTACTGCTGTGACAAGGGATTGCCATTTCCATAACATGATCAACAATATAGTATAACAAAGAAGCCAGTGATTGTTCATACCTGTTATAGAATTTGTTGTGTTAGGCTAGCTAACATTCTCGATTTCAATGTCTAAGATACGCTGTTAACCCGCTCTTCGATGTTGATTAGAATCGAATATGTCGGGCGAGACTTAGCTCTTCATCATATAACCAATGTATGTCCAATCATTCGTATGTGGTCGATCATAGTAAACGTTTATTGCTGATTTGTCATTGTTGGTCCTGGCAGGAAGCGCCCACGTAAGTCAACGGGGTCCGCGGCTTCTCCTCATTCTCATCTCGGGTGTCTGCCCCGTACGAACTGCTTGCCAGCCCTCGACACCGTGCCGCGGATCAGCCGATTTCTGGTGACCACCCTTGTGCTCGGCGCTCTGATCATCGAGAGCATCATGCTTGTCCGACTCAGTAACCGGGTGGACCGGATTGTTGCCGATCACAAAGTTTTCGATGCCAGCCGAGGAAACGATGACAAGGACGCTGCTATTAAATGTACGTATCAAAAATATATGCATGGATGTTCGTTGCATATATTGCCAGACACGAACGGTTGGAATCTAGATTACAGGTACATGTGGACGCTCACACTGACCATTGGAGAGCTCAGATCCCCCGCTCGAAGCAATGATAAGGAATTGTTGTGGTGATTCCCAAAGAGGGAATTCTGATCTCTGTGATGGATCTCATTCCCAATTATCGGCATCGTTCGACTTCGTAGTTTACTTATCAAGGTTACAATGGACGAACGAAAACTGCCTAAATATCTGAACACGTGATATTTAAGTTTTTATTCAGTCGTCTACGACTCTTGTGAGTCGCAGAGATCCCGCAGTCTGTGAATTTCATTTCGAATGACCTCAATATCTATCAAGGTGATTGTCTTCGGATATCGTTGTAGATTCTGTCCTCACTAATGTCTCGCCTTTCTGTCTCTATTCGCCAGAATCTATAACAGGCATTTCCAAGTTTAGTCGCGGCCGGCCACGCGGCAATCATTTGCGTGGCTCGAACTTCTCTTATCGATCAAGTTGTTAATTAATACCACTTTTGATCGTTGGAATTCTTATCACTACGCTTCCTCAGTGTTCGATCAAAAGTTGTGCGTCGATTTTCGCCTGCAAACACCTATTTATATTGCAGACAAACGCCTTACACTTATCGAGAAAGATGAAGCGTTTTATTCGGTAGAAATTTCAAATCACTGAAACATTTCGAAGTTCAAGGTTGTCAAAAATGCTGTATGACAAAAATAACGAAAAAAAAAGTATTATATTTAAAAACATTTGAGGATAAGACGAAATCTATGTTGAAGTGTAGGTTTTTGTGCAAAATTCAATTAAATATTTTAATTACGTGTCGCACAGTAAAAATGACACTGGTACTTGAGTAGTGTTGAGAGCATTGGCAAATCATTGGCGTGTCCCCAAGGTCAGTGGTAGACCGACCGTCGATTCGCGGGACTCGGCGAACTTGTGGCTGAAACTCTCAAGTAAGCTTTACGAAAGCAGGCTGGAGAGAGTTTAGCAGCACGAGAAAATGAACTTCAAAGGATTTCGATATAAACAGCAATTCGATGTAATGCTTCGACATGCTCTGCGAACCAAACAGTAGAGACAATTGCTAAATCTCGATTCCGCTAGTCCCAGTTCTAACGGTCTAGCTAGAAGTAGAGCAGGGTGCGGAGTTTATTCTGACCGGGCTGAAATTAATCAGATTGGCAACGTTGCCGAAATACGATTACCGCCGTAGAGGCGACGGAGATCAACTTTGCGTACATTTCAAACAGAGCGAATGATGGACGTTGACGCTCGTCGAACGCCGGAGCTGTACGCCGGGGCTATTTGTATTTCACAAATTTCGAAACGAATGTCATCTAAATATCTAACGCGAATTTTGTCAGCGTAAGTCAACGTTCCTGCATAGGGAAATATGGATTCTGTTTGTTCCCGCGTCCCGCATTGGATCTCGCATTTTGAACCATTTTCGCTAGGTGTCATATATTGATAGTGACATCCGCTGGCAACAATTAATGGCAGAACGTCTTTGTTATTGACGCACGAAGGATTCGTCATGTAGATTCCGGTGACGGCACGCTAACTGCCCCAAAGTGGCCTTTTTCGTGTGGAACTGTTTCGACGTGTGTGTCAAATGATTTGCCCTCGCCTTGTCTACGCCGAAGGCTGGAGCCGCATCGCTCTCGCCCACAACATTGAGCAGCTGGTTCTTTCTAGGAACGTCTCTTTTCCGATATCATAGTTCATTCTTTTCTGCAACACCGACAAGAATGTGTTGCATCCCAGGGGCGGAAGTCCACAGCGATTTGATCTCATCTCTATCTGTGGGGACATCAACAGAGGCTGTTCACGGTCCATGTGGGTGGTCGAATGTCAAGCTCTCGATATAACTAATTCCGAAGGGAACCATAATAGAAGTAGGAACGAAGGTTGAAGATCTATGTTCTGCCATCATTGCCAGGCGACTCATATCGCCCGCCTCTGGCTAGAGGATATCGGATTAGGTGTACGCACAGCGCCGCCTAGTAGCAAAGGCTTACTGGCCGGTGTCGATCTGTGTGACGTGCGCGGATACCAGCAGTGGTAACACCAGCAGCAGAAACGATGGTCATCGTCAGTGACTTGGGTGAATATGGGCTGATTGCTGTCTGGTCGTTTCCCGTGTGGGCAATTCGAGTGACATAGCGTTGGTACATCGTTGAGCTCCATAGTGGGTGTCATAGTTGCTAGCCGGCAGTTGCCAGCGGGTTATTCGACGCAGGGTAAACTAACCGCAATTTAGTGAGCGCTAATTGGCGGCGGGAGTTCGGGACGTGAACGGGCGGATCGATACGAGAACTCATCACACCTATGTATAGAAGGATTTTGGCGGGTAGTCAGCGGATCACATGAGTCAGCCGAACAGGAAGTTGACCCTGGTGGGCGCACGTCCGAGTTGAACAGGAGACGGTCGGTTCAAACGGTTCAATACCGAGCCCGTAGTTACATTTAACAGGACGAAGTCAATAACGAGCAGTATTAACGCGACGCGTGATCACTACCGGGCGAGCTGGAGCAGGTAACCTGCTCAGACGAATGTCTTTGTTCAATTTCAAGAAGACCCATTCATTTGCATGTGTCCTATGAGATTTACCCTCCGAGCGATTTATCCTCAGAGTTTCAGGGCATGCATTTTGGGCGGGGTACCATGTATCTCACTGTTATAAGCCAGTTAATATATTCGTAATGAGCTTGTCTTGGTCTGAACCCACCGTTTCATATTGTCGACGCAATTGGATAGCTCCCAATTCGAGAAAGCATTCTGCAGGTGTGGACAATGCGTCGGTCCTGGAACGTTTCCGTGGAACTTGAGCTTAGGCTTTTGCGTATAGTTTCAATCGACAATTACGAGGGCAACTATGAGGATGTCCGCAATGAGAGACACTAATCCCTATAGAGTATTCAAGGCAACGGTCGTCGCAAAATACTTTGCTTTCGAAATAGCTAGACTATTCAACGTTAACTGAATCCTCCTTTTCTTTGAGAAACATTTGAGTAACGCTTGTGTTTGTTCCACTGAAGTTGTTGTCGACTGTCGATCTGTACTTAATGAGAAGGATAGAAGTCTTCGTATACTATCCGGAAATCGTTTATAATTTATTGCGCAATGCACGCGCTGATCGCTGTGCGTCGAGTGCGAATAATTAATCTTGCTCCATTTGTTTTCTCTAATCTTCAGCGGAAAGGTTATTCACTCGAGCCTCGATCTGGATAACTAAACTACAATGCCCATTGATCGATTCTGCACCGTTCTCTAGGTATATATGCTTTCTGTCGTTGACGCCCCGCGGCTGCGATCGCCAAGTTCGAATCAGTAGCAAGTACAACACGTATGCGTTCAACACTTCTCCTCTACCGCTTATCCGTCCGAGTGTGTGGTAAAACAGGATTCAGACAGTTTCCCGGTCAACATATTGCAGACAACGAACGACGAACTGCTAAAAGAACGATGTGCTCGGTGGGCGCTCTACTGTACCGTCATTTCAATTAACATGGCTGGTTGTATACAGGGCTATGACTGCTGCTGCTGTTGCTACACTTCATAATATTCAAAATGCAGGTCACTGAAGGCTTGTACGCTGAGAAGCTGCTCGGGAGCCGAGACCGGCTCAGGTGATTACGTTATGTTGGCCAAGCTCCCGTTCGTCTGCTCCCCTCGTCGTGCCCGTGTGTCTTTTTTTGGCCTCCATCTCACCAGGGCGTCGGGCTCATCCTATGTACCCCACTGTGATAGGACAACCCGGTCAATGCTGGCCGTCGATGTTGGTACCGGCACTAAGGGCGCTAGCTATTTCATAGCTCGGGCCGGCCGAACCCCTCCACAAGACAGCAACGGGGGCCGGACAAGACCTTAGCCAACTCCGTTATATTCCCTGACGGCTATGTGTTGTCTGTGTGTGTGTGTAGCTTCTGGCCGTGCAAGCAGAATTCCGCTTGTCCGCTCTCGTTCCGACTAGAGGTTTCCTGCAGCGGTTCGAGCTTGTCCGCGTTCGTTGCTGCTGGTGCACGATGGCCACCGTTGGGAGACGTGGTAGAATTCCAAGCTAACCTCGTTATTCATATGCTTGTCTAGAATTCTACCGAGTGGCGGGCGTTTCTGCTAAGTCGCCCATTTCTACACCGGACACAGCGGCTGGCACCACCGTCGACGACGTCGGATAGCGGAAAAGAAAACGAAGGGGAGGGCAGACCCCAACGCCCCTTTTGCTGTGCTACAGCCTCCTTACTCAACGCATAGTGAACGAGTTTAGGCCATCTTTTTGAGCCTCGGGTAAACCAGCACACGCATACGCATGCACACACACACGCGGGCATACACCGAGAAGAAATTCTGTAGAGATAGAGAGGTTATTTATGAACAAAAATAGAAGAGGACGACCTTGGACACTTTGATGATGTGTCCTGCTGTTTTGTGCATACGGAGAGGGGGCCCGGAACAGCGACATCCGGGTCGCCATCCGAATTTCGATCGACCGAATTCTCTCTCTCTCTTTGTCGTCTCGTTCCCAAGCATTGTTGATCGTGTCGTAGTAAATACGCGTATTCAGCAGAGCTGCACGCTACACTCTCTCGTATTCATATGAACATAAATGCAAATACATCTTTTCCATATGTATTTATACATATCGTTTTTACGGAGGCAGTGTTTTGTTTGTTTATAGTGCGTGTGTGCGTGAATCATTGCTTATCGAATACATAGGTGCAGAACGATGCTCTTCAAGGGCCTACCACGATTTTAAGGGCTACTATCGTACAATTTGTCGCTGTGAAGTTCGCCGCCGCAATCAATGCGACCGACGAACACAGGAACCTGTAGCCGTTCGTGTCAATGTATGCGATATACATGCGTATGACTCGAATGATACCAGCTCTGCTGACTGTCCTGCTTTATTTCAAGGGGATTTCAAGGGGATTGTTCTTGCGGATTCCTTCTTCGCGTATCTTCACCGGCCCGCACAGCCCCAACACATTTAATTATTTACAAATATATGATTATCGCTACACCCTTGAGTACATTGCCATAAGAATGTTGAATACACCTTCATGGGTCGCATAATAATCCTGTGGTCACGAGCGAATATTAAACATAAATAGCAACTGAATTGCGGGGGCCTGGGAATGAGGAAGTGAAGAATGCTCTGTTATATTATACGTTCACACCGTGTGCCTGAGGTGGTCGTTTAACCCTTAAAGCTCTGCAACGGTGGACCTTTTAAGCGTCGTAGGTCGTCTCCGCAGCGTATGAGGGCAGGGAGTGCGTGTCCGTTTATTTCGGTGTGTGTGTGTGTGTGTGTCTCTGTGGGTGGAGATGTGGTCATAAAGGCAGCCTTCGGGCCAATCGCACACAACGCTTGCGACGCGGTCTAAGCCATGCCACAAGGCCGGATATTGGTATTGAGCAACTGGACAGCCGTCCACACGAAGATATATGTATATATGAGAAGGCAATACCCTCACAGCCAACGCAACGTGTGATCTCGCCGTCCCGTCTCGTGGCATGGATATTAACCTCGACGACTACCTATTTAATACGTGCGTTCGAATTGCACATCTGCTGATATCGTCGACACGTCACTGTAATGGCATACACGTGATGGTGCATGTCGCTGAATCATATACCGTTGCATTAGCGTCTATCCGCACACAGACAAACGTATATACATAACGCCAGCACCGTTACCGGTTTCATAGCTACCGCAAGGTCTGGCCGAGACGAGCACTCAGGGAACTTTTGGGAGTGATTCGTTTATAGGCTGAACGCGTTGAAGAATTAGGAACTTGGCTGTGTTTCGGAGGCTGTTAAACTTAACCATCTCCATAGCAGCTTCTTACAGCATGATTATAAAACGAGGCAACAGGTTTACGACGGAGAAAGAAGCCAGCAGCCATCTTTAGAAGTTTGCAAACTTAATGAACTTACAAGTAGTGATGAATCGTTGAGGGGGTGTTTAATTACGACACCATTTTCCGGACGCCCTGGACGCAATCGACACCTTCAATCATTTTGTGTTTCAAGGTTTCAGACATTGCCGAATTATCTGTGTCACCTCCTATTCGAATTATAGAATGGGACACTTTTTGTCTGCCGATTTAAAATTGTTTCGATAATCAACGCTATCATCATTATTGTTGTAGCCTGCGCATACCGTATACATCGTATCAATCAGAACCTTCTGTGTGCTTACTGACGAAGGAGTGTCCTGTTCCTCAATAGTGAGAAAAGGGCGACCCAACTAGTAGAGTATATTCGATAGAGTGAGACTTGCCTCTCTCATGTGATGGATTCAGCTACATTCGTCACGGGATTCGCGAGATGAAGGCAAAAACTCCGTCTGAGCAGACGATCGCATTCGAGTGTGTGTGGGTGTCCACAGCACCTCGTAAACCATCATCGATACGCAGATCGGTTATGGCTATGTTTCGCAGAGCGGAGATACTTTCCTTGCCTTTCCTGTTCGTGTTTTTCGTCCTGGAAAAGGACACCGACTAGAAACAGCCTAGCAGGCTAGATGGCACAGAGAGAAGGACGGCTGTGGGTCAATTTTATTTACAAGATGGTTGTTGATCCTAATGTTTGAGCAGTGGTTCGCCTTCTACTGAAATATCAGGTTCGAGCCCTGCTGTGTGACATATAAGAGAACTTAAGCATTGTAAAATTGCAGCTCTTTCAATAAACCTTTACCTATCTTTGCCTTTATCTTCTACACGCATTAAAGCCACTATGTATTATAATATAATAGAGGAGTTTTAGTTTATCAGCCAGGAGTCGAGAGTTGGGGTGGTCTCTCATTTCAGAGGCATCCGTCTACGGTTGCCTCTGGATGAAGGCGGTTTTTCACGTAAGCTAGCAGTTTCAACTTTCATTCAAAACCCGACATGCTAGACACTTTATATCAACGTCAAATTGTGTATGCGGTAATTCGCGGCCGAGGTACGCTTGTGCGCGTTGTCGTTGCCGGCAGAGGCCGTCGGACCTCGCGCAGCTGCTATTGCTACAGCTGATGTTGCAGGGGCAATTTTGATCATGTGAATTACGCGCCTGGTTAGCGTTATACGCGACGTCAAGGCTTCACGAAAGGCTGGCCAGTTCTCACGACCTTCTGGCGCGTCAACACACCCCGCGCGGGTGGTAGATCCAACTTCGTTTGCCTTCGTTCATCTACCTAGATAAGAATCTATATAGAGAGATACATATATATGAATATTGTCAAGGTAACTGTCTTTATGAACTCTCCCACACATTGTCCGTCGAGTTTCACAGCGCACATAGTTGGTTACTTGATGGTGATTTCAGATTTACTGACGTTTACTCGACGGCAACGAGGGTTTAATCGGAGGTCAGAGCTAATGTGTCCGCTAGCTTTCTGTCTGTTTTCTTATCTTTGCCTAACAGAGACAGCGCCCTACCGGCTCTACACATTTCACTGTCTAATAATGTATTCGGGCTGACTTTCAGCCAACATTTAAGGTCCACGGTATTGCTTTTTGCATTGCTTCGGACCCCCATTTAAATGCAAATCTGCCACGGTGGGCATCGAACCCGTGCATCCACGTGTTATACTTGCGGTTCCAAGGCAGGCACACTCACGAATACACCACGACCCATTTCACTATCTGAGTCAATCTGTCACAGCTAAGTTGAGTGTCCACTGCAGTTCGAATGCTTTTTTCAGATATCTTCCACTCTCATAATCATATTTAGGGTATCTTTTGACTCTTCCTTCGTGAATCCGAAATATCGGGAAAAAAGGGGAAGGGTTTTCCTGGTTTATTGAAGGAATTGCAGTGTTTACAACATTTAAGTTCTCTATATGTCACCAGGTCGCGGGACTCGAATCGAACTGCTGGAAAAGTGATTCAATCTTCTTCCCCGTGATGAAACGTCGCACGAAATACATCGCGTTAGCGAGACACGGGACGGCAAAGCACAGACTGACTGAATGCAGATCGTCTATAAGGGTTTCGCTGCCTAGCTCGTGGGAGTTGCAGGTTCCCTCGCTGTTTGAAGAATAGCTGGGGTCTTACCCGAGTTATTCCGGGGTGTCATATCGCGTACTGCATCGCGTCGATTGGGAGAGTCTATCAAACAAGTTAAGCTTCCCTCGCATCTTTGAAGGATCCTTTCCAGCTCTCCCTGGAGACGCTCAATGTAAGAAGATTACATATGAGATTTAAGCCACACACGAGACAGGTTATCGTCCGCATCGGCAAGATAACGCGTGACTGTCTGCTTGGGCGTGAAATATTCATCATCGTGCGGTGAGAGAATCTCGTGTTGTGGAAAGATAGCAGAAACCCTACTATTGTAGGAAAAAATGCTGTAAAATTGTCCGAACGCTCAAATCGCACATTTGATATCTATATCATGATATCGATATGATTGGTGCCAAAAGGATGTTGGCAGGTATGGCAGTTGCCTACGAACAGAAACAACCTAGCTCTCTGCGTTGGAAGTGAAGCTCTAGCCCCTCTGAAGGTTGTCGATTCTACGCAGTGTTCTGGTGATGCATTGTTTATTTTCTGTTGCGACGTAACGACCCCTCCCATATCAATCTGTGTGGGCATCCGAGAATGCTCTGCGAGCTTTCTATGTTCATTTGCCGTCAATTTCCTCATTGACACTGATGGAACTGCGTTGTGAAACTTCGAAAAGTCGGCAAGAGTCGAACCCGTCATGTTACAACTCCCCCTCAAGGCTTTACTGCCATAGGACGCGGGGAGGTCTCATACATTCACAATATGGCTCCTTCATCGCTCTCAGAAGAAGGACTCGTCATGGGTATGCAAACCTGCGCCATCTATACCTCTGTTACTGCTACAGTAACAGCAATAACCTGCGGCACCACAGCTAGTGCCAGGGTCTTGTCCTGCCCTTTGCACGGCGTCGCGACGTGTGACGAGTCGCGAAAGCGTGGTCAATTCGAAACAAACATTCAGTTCATAAACAGTAGAAAAAGACAGATGTAAAAATAGACAGGTATAGCGGACGGACACACCTACGAGCAGAATGCCGGAACAACTGCTGGCGCCTATTGGAGAAGACCTTTCAAAGGTCTCCGCCAATCGAAAAGGCACTTCAAACTTACCGTCGCCTCCTGGGGAAAAAGTGTCCTAAAAAGGTGTTGGTTGTGTTATAAGGCCATATACTATCAAACGGAAACATAAGTGACCTTCACTGAGTTCGAAAATATAAGTTCGCTTATTCTCAATGGACCTCGATGGATACTGAAGCGAAATCATGGACCATTGACCAACCACCTTTGCTTATTCTCTTCCTTACTCGTACCTGGCAAGAACCTTGAGATAAAGAAAGATTATAAAGAACTCGAAAGATTCTCCGCGTCTGACAGGATTTGAACCCAACACACACGTTCCTCCGGTTTAGCAGTCCAAGACGCTTACCACATCCAAGACCACATCCAGAGGACTAAGCTAGTCAACTGTCGCTAATAAATTGCCGTTAATAATATGAATAATAATGATGATAACTTGATTGGTAGGTAAAGACTGGTCTCCTCATTCGCAAAGCTGGAGAGATAGGAGATGCGTGTAGACATCGCCGAGACGATCCCGTGTCAAAGTAGTTATAGCAGACGATTTAATTCTGCCTACAGAAGGAGATAGTGGATTGTAGGGAAATCATCAATTAGGCCACATTTTTAATTACATTGTAACATAGGGTTTTATATTTAATAATTACTTAGCCTAAGGTTGGTACTGGAATCTTGACGAAGATTAAAACTACGGCGTTCGCATCAACACTGTGAAGTTGTTGCATAAGTGAAATTGGAGCACTATAGTCAGATAATTGTTGCCAAGTCAGATAATTGTCCACCGACCCGAAGCGAACTTTTTTTAATTTACTTAGTTTTAGGCTGCACGATGTCACTATTCCTTGGCATCCAGCTAATTTCACTTCGAGCTAATTGTTGTCACGTCGACAAGGGGAGGCTTCCTCTTAATGATTTGTTATCATTTTCAGCACGCGACATTGATGCCGGTCCGTGTAACTGGCGAATGACCACCAATTTCCGCTGCACAGCTATTCCTCTTGTGAAATTTCGACACATTTCTCTGCTCTAAACAAAATTTAGCCAAATTATACAGTTAGACAATTCGGCAGGTTTCCTTTCTAAAGTATTGCTGAAAAAGATGTAAGGTTCTTATCAAAAGCGCATACACACATAGGAAGTTAAAAAAAAAGTGATTACGCGTATTAGACGTATTCACACATAGACAGAGGTCTTTTTGGGGATAAACTTACCAACATAATTTTTGTCACACCACAGCGCGCATAAAACGACCATTAATCTCTTGAGGTTATATCATTATAATAGATGGAACTCGAATCACATACTTTTGTAGAGCCGATCCAACAATCCCAACTGGCTTGTTGCAAATGCTGGTTCAAACGTGGTGCCTTTTGCCTCGGGGGATTCATACCCTCGCCTCGATTTCAACGTCTATTTGAAACTAAGCTTGTGCGTTCAGCTGGGTAGCAAGTTATGAGTTAATTTTTCCGACGACAATTGGCAGCTTTAGAAAAAGTTTCTAAAAAAAACTCGATGCACACACTCTGCATCACCAACACACGACGGTAACGTTTCCCTAAGGGAAGTGAGACGATGATCGAGATCGTCCAGTCAGCAGCGATGATGGTTGATAAGGTTGAACCTTAGAACAAGGCGAGCCAATGAGATTTGTCCGCATCCTGTGTCCTTAGGATCCCATTCGTAGCATAGCATTATTTCAAAGCAGGAGCAAGGCTACTACAAGGCCAGACTTTGACGGCCGTCTCTAGGACTATCGTAATGGTCATGAAGTAGGGGAGGTGACGTTCTCGGGCAACCCTCTATCAACGAGCTCTCCGACTTGAGAAAGGAAGCCGGACAGCGATGCCTTAAATCGGCGAACGTTTAAGCTGCCAATTCCCTGATAGAACGCGTCGGCTCCCTTCATAAACCGTCCACTCGAAATAGGCTAACCCACCTGAACAATTAGGGGATTTACGGTTCGTTGACAACAGTTGATCCACAAACGATTTCGACGCACCTAATTTAGTTCTCGTTACCTAGTGTCACGCGAACGACATCACAGAGGGTTCGTCTCGTGCGTTGATTGTGGACGTCCAACTGGGTGCTTAGACGTGTGATATTCATCTTCTTCCGAGACGTTACATTCTGAGCTTCCAAGATGAGAGCCGGTTTGAGATTGCTCTCAACAGATATAATACCTGGATACAGCCACGGATGGCGAAGGTCAAGCTTCCACCATCTGGCATCGATATTTTTTTTACTACACCCAAATGTACGTCAATGGCTGAATTGTATTTTTAAGGTGGCACTTTTTCTTGAAAATTGTGCATTTCGCATAGATCAATCAGATGTGATAACATATAGTCCATGATATGTTAGACACCACACGACCAATATGTATGTGTGCGTCAGGCTTCCTACGTGTGTCACCAACGGTACTCACTTCCCGGTCGATTGTGGTCCCCAAAGTATGAAAACACAAGAACAAAGATCAAATCCAGCCATGTTCTCATATCAATTTTGTTATGAGAAATTGTCGCTTATCTCTACCAGATTTCCCGCCCTGTCGGCCCGCGAGAGTCACTGACGTCTAAAGAGAGAAACGTACGCCGATTCACGCCGAAAGGGTGCGACGATGCAATTTCGCAATTGAATTCTATTCATTAATCACTGCTATTCACTATTCATGTCACTGAGTCGCTTGCGGATTGAGCCTATAGGGGAACAGTGAAGGACTAATCTTGGTCATTTTTCGTCTCTCAGTCACGCAAGCATGATTAGAAACTATGCAATGACGTTTTATGGTCGTTTCCACGTTTGAGCAACTCTCTCTCTCTCTGATTTGCTTATGTCTAACGATATTCCCTGTTTGCATGCATATATTCACATAAGGCACAATTCTCTTCTCGGACAGCCGTTGCAGTCGTTATGGGAATCAGTACAATCAGGAAACGACCTCCCCCTGTGACCTCAGTCATCTTCATTGATACATGCCATTATATTGGTAAGTTTTGTCGGGACCTTCACCACACCCGTCTGTTCCAATCGGAAGACAAACTCGTTATTATCCCAAATAGGAATGCAACGTAGCACCAACGCATCAGCAAACGGCCCCGCGCAGCCATGCAACTATTGCAACTATTCGTCTCCGCCGGTCAGCTGCTATCTTTGCCCAGGGAGGTCCATCCATCGGAGCGGGGAAAAGGTTCTCCCTCGGCCCACAGACCGACCAACCGACCCATAGACTCAAACGAGATATGCAAGCAGCCTGCCGTTCGTGCACCACACATATGATGCAACACTACGAGGAGCGCGCCCAACGCAGGTCTCGAGACGCAGCGCGATGCGTGTGACGATGCCAGAGAGATGCCTCCGTGGGGCGGTTGACGTCGACGATGTGTGACGCCTTTTAACGCCTGGCATTGCACTATCGTACACTCCTGCAACCCTTGGCGGACCTTGCTGTGCTTGGGTCGCCCGTACGCCCCTCTCGCTCCTAGGCGTATTGCCCGCCGCCTGCCTACAAGCCTGCCCTCTCCTATCGAACGGCGTCTGCTAGGATATCCTGTCGGCGGAGAAAGGACACCAACGGAACGTCAACAGCACTCGCTCGTCGGCCAGGCCAGAGGGTAGAGAAAGTAGCGGTCGGTCGGACGGTCGGACGGCTCGCTCTGTCCCGCAGGGATCCGAGTCGCGCAGCGAGCTGCCCGATTGGCGCGCGATGATCTGCTATGCGCGCTATCCGTGACGATCGCTTGCGCGTTTCCGCAATCGTGGAATTGCCTGGAGTGAGGCGGTGGGCCGGACGATCGGTCCTACTCAGGCAGTGAGTTCGTGTGTGTTTGTGTTTGTGCGCGAGTGTGAGCGGTGGCGAAGTGGTGCGACCGGGATCTCATCTACCCCTTGAGCTTTTGTCGGGTCGACCAACGACGACGGCGTGATACGATTTGTGTCGCTTCACAACAACTGCTCGCGGTGCCGCCAATGCAGCCGACAACGCTGCGTTGATATACTAAGCAACGGCTATCGAAGGGGAGATTCGACCGCGATCGCCAACGCGCCTGTCGTCCTGTGGCTGGGAACAGCGAGGGGTCGTGCAATCGTGTAATCGCCGACGGAAGCCTGCACCTTCGGCTGTCTCGCATAGTAAGCTGCGTGCGTTGTGCTTGTGTTTGTTCGCCGTGCAGCCGGGTGGGTTTCGGCTGTAGATACAGCAGCTGAGGCGGGTTGCGGTGTCTCCACGCTGTTCGTGCTGCTGGCGGTTCACTGTCATCCCTATCCCGCCGACCTGATTCACCCATCATCCAGCTCGCTCATAGGATTAGCATACGCAACGGGACGGCGCCTCCAGCTGACAGAGGGCGGACAATTGTTGTTGTCTTGATCGCGCGTTATCGTCTCCTGCAATTCGCCTCTGTTACAACGCCATACTCCAATCCGTTCTACCTGTCCAGACGTCGATCCCAGCTGGCGCTCCCACTGTTAAGTATTGTGCTGTAGAGGATCGTGGCTTGATTTCCTGCTCAGTGTGATTCACGATTCGACCGGACAACAAGAGGGACGGGTGCGCGCGAAGGCCATTTTCTCTCAGTCTCCACCTGACGTTCACCGAATCAACGTACGGGAAACGGCTACAGGGGAACGCCCGCTGCGCGGTGCTGCGTGGTGAACTTTACGCCCGCCGTTTTGTGCGGTGAATGGCGATGCTACGACGTTCGGTGGACCTCGAGGCGGGACCGTGCGACCCTCGTCGCCACGAAGTTGGCATTCGAGTACCGTGCAAGAAGATGAAGAAACGCCGCGAGCTAGACGCACTCGTCGCCAAAAGTCACAAGTCGCTATCGGCAGTGTACAAGTCGGGTGGAGGTGGCGGTTTTCCCGGGCCCCATGGCCCCCTCTTAAAGAACGACTCCGATTCAGGATCCGACCTCGAAGGATTTCCCTCGGTCGTCAGTCCTAAACATCAATCAGCGTGTTGCAAGTAGGTCTACCTGTTCGTGCTCATAGTTGCCCTAGAGAAAAGTGTCAGGTTTGCTATATAACTAGGCCGTATATATTCGAAGCGTCCGATGTGTCTCGACAAAAAAACGTGTTGTCTAGTAAACGAAATGCCTAGCATAGCCTACCGAATTCTATGTAGGTACTTGTGTTCTTTAGTCGCCTTGTAGTATAGGCTTCATGTTTCGTTCTTGGTCTCGTCATTCTTATATGATTCGTTACTTAGGTATTCTCTTTACTGTGCCAAGACGGCGATTCGTATGTGACGTCTCGTCAATTATCAGCCATCGCTGTGTGGGTCGGCAAAGTTCCGACGACTGAGACGGTTTCCTTCGAAGAAAGACGGTTCTCGTGAAAGTAGAAACGAGTGCGCACACACACACACACACACAATAAGCATTGTTGCTTAGTCTCAATACAGCGAGAGCATCGACAGCCAAGTCCCAACACGAAGCAAAGGTGAATATATTATAACTCTGTGGTCTCAAGTTGACATGCAATATGTAAGAATATTATACTATTCATCTCCAAGCAAAGAAATGGAGCAAACATATGTGCCTGTTGCCCACCTTGAATCGTTGAAACAAAAACTTCCAGAGCGAGAGAGAGAGAGAGAGAAATCGGCCGGCTCACGTCCAGGACTGATTTGTCGTTGACAGGTGTAGCCACATAGCATCGAGTCGATGAGCGCGTTTTTACCAGCTTGCGATTTCAACGGCTAGAAATGCACGCATTTGGGAAATGTTTTATCGATTGTCAGTATCGATAGCGGACTTTTAGCGAATCATGTTATTTATGGCATTCGTTGATGCCGCAGAAGCGTACAGGAACTAGGGTAATGCTCATTAACGTACTTTGACTGGCTGTACAATGTGTTGAATAGACGCAGCTGTGTAGAATCGATTGGCGCTTAACTTGAATCCGCGACGAGCGGCAGTTCGAATATTCTGTCTACGTAAGGTAGACGTTGTGAAAGAGGTGGTTTGGGTTGAGGCTGTCGGTCGCTGCTTTGAAATTTTCCTCGATGTTATTATATACGATACACGGCATGGACCACTGTAGAGGGTGCTTGTGCGGTCCATACTGCCAGGTCGAGCCCGGTCCTGCTCTCGTGCTGCGTACGTACCGGCGGTTGCACTCAACGTATGCGCATATGGGAAATGATGTTTAAGGCAATCATGCTGGATGTAAGGTGGAAGGCCGCCGCTCGCAAGAGACCTAGAAGGTGTATATATAAAACCCGAGTGTGTGTGTTGCCCTCGACAAGCTGCTAGACGAAGTTAAATGACTAAGGACGTATTAGAGGCAGTAACGACATATACTCGGGGTCCTCCACACATCACGCAGCGGTGGCGGACATGGACACGGATCGTTACGAAGGACGCGCGTCCACTTTTAGCCAGGCAGGACCATGCCAGACAAGACAACCGCACACTTACGTGAGCCATTTTCGGATGATGAAAGCAACGACCACTGCCATTGTCGCTCAGGAGCCCCGGCGGAGTTCGGGGGTGTGATGTCTTGTCGGCACGGCACTATGAGACTAACAGTTGGCAGGGAGCGAGCAACATATATCTACAGCCAGAAAGCACAAATATATATATATATATACACCGTCTCGTGAGCTGTCGCTCGCTACTATCGCCCTATAGAGGCGGACTCGTGCCGCCTCTTAGTCGAAGCGCCCATGTGACTCCAAAGTGCCCCTTCGCATGACTCGCAGTGTTGATCTTCGGCAAAAGCCGGCAGCCGTGTGCGACGTCTGCAACACGCTGTTAACTAACGATGTCCATAATTGATTGGTTGGTGGCAATGCAGTTGCCGCCCAACGGCAATGACCAAACTCTGCGAAATAAAGTTTAATTTGTATGACGCTAGCCATTGCAGGCTACCTTGCGTTGCAGCGTCTGTCAGAACAAATATATCGATAGAAATAACGACTGCTAATAACGGTTATTCTGAAGCGACAGCTCGAGAGAGTCGAACGGAGGATTAAACGATATAGGCTGGACCCTGTAAACTTGTCCGTGTTATAAATGAGCGGTGTTAGCTTCTCCGAGCACGACAACATTAAAGCGAGTTTAAGCTGGACATAGAAATTGGCGATATTTTACAACGCTATGTGGCATTTAGTGACACCTTCCAGCTAACAGATGTGAGCTTTGCCCATTTTGGATTTCACAGAGTTGGAGTTATAGAGAGATACTGTGATATGTCGATGCGTCAAAGTCGGCTGGGTATTACGATCGGCATGTCAATGTTGTCAGCACAACCAACCATTGAATTGCCAACTATGCAGCAACACTTGAATGGACAATAGCATATATCGGCAACTCTTTTTTTGCGATGTGGACGTTTATGCTTCTATGATCTCAGATGAAATGCGATTTTAGCTCTGGCAAATGTCTGCCTCGCTATCCGCTAACCGTCGCTGGTTGAGTCGCTATTGCCCACAGTTCATTAGATTTGCCAGGTTCACCCTGGCGATTGAATTGGCCAGATAGCAACATGTTTACTCGAACAGGAAAAAAATAGTATTCCAATTGCTATACGAGGCGGCAACCTAGCAATGAGATAAACATGGTCGTGCAGATGTTACGATGATGGCCCGGGCTTACGTCAAAATTCTACCTACATATATATACCAGGGATGTATGATATTTCACTATTCTGATGTTCTACGCTGTGAAGCGCTGTAAATTGCTTCATTGAGAATACTTCTATGCGTGGTCACTTTACAGCTAGAGAAGGTGTACAATAGATCCAGACCGAGAGAGAGAAAGAGAGCGGGGGACGACCAGGAGAAGGAGGACTGTGCTCGCTGAGCTACATAGGCTATGTCGTATATTTATTGGTGTCGAGGTATCTGCTTGTCATTTTTCATCATCGCAACGTAGTTTCCATTGGATTCTTGAGCAGTGTCCTATTGTGTCCGATGCCGGGGTTGCTGCTGCTGCTGCTATTGCTATAACATGATAGTCGTGTCGTTGTCGCAGTATGAGGAGCGATGCATGGAAAGACGATGCAGACAGACGGCTGACTATCAATAACGAGTTAACCTTCCTGAAGCTACCGGCCAACTTCTCGTTGAATTTCTCTCGAGAAACCTTGCCCGAATGATCATCACGCTTCGAGGTGGAAACCATAACGAAACGCTTTCGAGCTGACGAGCATCTACGCCGCGACAAGGACTTCTTTTAGGTTCGGCAGACGCACACACATATATATATATATATACACCGACATATACATACATACACATGCAAATAAACAGACATATAATACATATATAAGTAGCCAAGGATGGCGTATATCGTGCGCGAGATATGGAATTACAAGATCAACAAGGAGAAAATGAAAATGAGCTATTGTGCAACCGTTGAGGTTCATCGAGACGGCAAGCGGTGAGCCTTGAGGCGTCATTCGACTGAGACGAACAACCTATAATCGCTAGTTAGTGGCGACCTAGCACGTGCTACTTATTCAATATATTCATTCAACAACGATTTTCCAAAACTGCCGCCGGTGCCAGTCGCCGTTGTTGTCGTTGTTGTTGTTGCCGGGTGCGTGGTGATAATGACGACGACGACGATGATTGTGGCTAGAGATCGCTGTTGGATCTCGTGATCCGACCGAGCGCCATTTTGCACGAGAGATTCGCGGCTCTCTCCCCGTTAGTCTGCGTCTGTCCATTCGTCCAACCCCCTGCGTCTTCAATAGTTCTGTTACGTTCGATTGTAGTTTAGCTAAGCAACAGATGTTCGTCCATACCCGTCCCATCTTTTTCCTTGTGCCGAGCTCTCTCTCTCTCTCTCTCTCTCTGTGTCTATGAGCGTCTCTGGGCGTGTGTCTCAGTCAGCCGACGAGAGAGGAACCAAGTAAGGCCACTTCGTCAAACCTAGCAAATCGATCACCGTAGCTGTGTATCTAAATATATGATGCGAACAGCAATGGACGACGATCGATCGATTGCTCGCCTATGGGAGTAATAATTCTCTCTGATTCTCTCCCCTCACCGCCATCCTATGCAGTTGATATAGCGCACCGAGTGCTCGAGCAACTATCGCTGACAGTAGCCGGAGAGGCAGTTTGTTCAGTGTCCCTCGAGTAACTTTCACTGTCAGCTGCAACTCATGCAGACATTACTAGTTTTCCACTGCTCTGCCACCCGGCGGCCTTCCTCCGTCGATACCGCCAGGTATTACAATTACGACAACAACTACTACTATAACTCTTGAATAGGACAGCCATGGCAGTGCGACGACTGTCGGCCAAACTGTTCAAGCCACCGTAATCCGCGTAATCGCCGATTCGGCTTCGACTAGAGGAAGCCGTCCCACAGAGCTCCAATTTGTTGAAACAGCATCCCGATGAAGGATCGCTCCGGGTACGGCTCACTCGTGTGGTTGCAGTTATGCTACGATATTAGCGGCGAGCGGGTTCGCTGACAAGGATTTGGACAGAAGTCGCTTGTCGATAGATTTCTACTGACAGCGGGAGCGGCGGCGACAGCAGCAGCAACCGCCGCCGCCGTGGACTGAAACTGCTCTCTCTACGAATGATTATTATTACTATTATTGTTGTTGTTATTCTTTGCTGAGTCCAGTCTGATGGCCTGTTTAATGATTTGGGCGCCAAGGGGAAGTTGAGTGAACTCGCGATACCCGACATCGTTGAAAATGCTCCACTCGCTTAGGGAGCTTTATCACGTGGCCCTTCTAAGCTACATATGCTCACTTATGGTGTCTTCATATCATTAGGCTAATTACAGCAGATTTACTGTACGAATCTGGGGAACCAAGGAGAAGACCAACATCACGCGTAGAGGATTCGCCTCTTAGGCTGCTTCACTCCGTCATTGTCTCGCCTGTCGTAAATTGGACCAGCTACTAATATGTTCATGGGGTCGGTAGTAGACGGTGTCGCGTCGCTCATCGCAGTGGTTGCATCCTTTAAGTGTGAGCTGGTCTGTGTATGTGAATTACACCGTACAATGAGATGGAGATTACTAGGGCTGCAGATGCCGAGGAGGAAATCGAGGAGGGAAACAGCAGCGGAGGTGAAGTCATACAGTCAAGAGCACCATGACATGACCTTGAGCCAAGGTCGAATGTACTCTTTCTACGGATCCGATCTCATGGTGTAGCTACCCTTCGAAGAGAGTTCAAGACGATCAGAGAGATGATGAACAACTGGAGCTTCTGGGTAGGCTTAGAGCGGGCGAACGAGAATTCGGTAATAATCGGGTTTCCCTGCCGCTGGTAGCCAGCTGACGAATCCGGCGAGGGCATTCATTCATTGCATTCGATCTAACGTGGAAATAGTGGGCGGGCCAACTCGACGCCGTTTGGTCGGGCAGGAGGCGATCCATGGACGATCCCATTCGCACGGACACGAATGGCTCGTGTGTGGAAAGCGCTTGGAGAGTCAGATACATGATCGCATCAGCATCAAACCCAATGAGACCCGATGAATTAATTCATCATAGTCGCATGTAGCTATATTAGTATATTAAGGACAGGTTCTGCTTCCTTTGTTATTGTTAGTGTCGATTCCAAAGGGCGTCGCTCGGAAACCCAGCCGACGCTCGCAAGTGAAAACCTTTTTAATCCTTTTAATTTCTCTATCTCTCTGTCTCTCTTATTCCTTTTACCTTTAGTTCATCTCTTGGCTTCATCACCTATCGCTATTCGCGTCGTTTGTCTCAGGCTAACAGCAGGTCCACATTTGTCCCCATCGTAGACAACTGCGACTGGTGCTTTAGCCTGCCTTGGGCTTAACGTACGGCTGCTGCTCTTGTCAGCCAGCCACTAGTTAATTATGTGTGTTTTTATAGTCGTAGTTCATTACTTAACTCAAGGCTACGCCACGATCGCTAGTATTCATTTAACATGGAGCCGCAGCCACCACGGCCATCACCGTTCGTCGCTCTACCGCCACCAGGGCCGGTATCGCTGACGCCGCTCCACCGAGTCCACAGCAACCATCGTTGATGCTGCTGCGACTACTTCTGCTGCTACTGCTGCTGCCCACGGCACACGTCCACTTCAGTACCGTTTTGCCTGGTCTTCTCCACGTCTTCGCTATTCACCGTACTCTCGGAACCATTAATGGCGACATTGACTTTGTCGTTATGCCACTCGGCCGCCATTCTCGTCGTTCCCGGAAGAAACGCTGGAACGCACGGAGGAACGCACAGAGAGAGCATTAGCGGGCAGTGACGTTGCCGAAGAGTCAGTCGAACAACTTTGACCATGACAAATGGAGCGATACTGTGTTGATGCATTGCTGGCCACCGGCTGTGGCCTGAGCGAGCGGCGAGAGTCCTGTTCGGTGGGCCACATCATACACCATTTACTAACTATGGAAATGGGTTCACTCACGGACCTAGTCGAGTTCGTTATCAAGCGATGACGGTGCAACGTCCATGCGTGAATGCCTTGACACAGCTTCCCTTCGACTTGACAGTCCTAAAATGAGTGGAACAAAAATAAGAGACGAAGATCGAGCGAACAGCACATGGATATATGGGCAGAGTCTGGCTATTGGTGTGGACCTCTACGTGCGCAGCTCGGTGTATGCGATGAGAATGGGCTGTGTGAAACTGAATACATTTTTTCATCTAGAAATTACACACATCTGGATGTAACGGTTTATAGAGGAGATCACAGTCCGTATAATAACAGGCGAGAGATGTCCACAGTGCTACCCACAATTTGCACAGGGGAGTCGCATTCGTGGGATTGCATAGCATTGAATTATTCCATTCTTTTTCCGGATATTCTTACCGAGAGAGAGGGGCGGAGAGAGGGCGGGGTGCTGTTAGTCAACGGTGGTTCCACCGGATTCAAAAATAACAGCTGACCCCTTAACTTCACTGGCAGCGCAGCATAACCACTCGGTCGTGATCGATACCTTCAGCGTTCATAGCTCGTTGACATTATTCCGTTGGCAATATATTATCGCATCAATACACGCGATCGATTTTATGGAACACATCTGACAGCGGACCTGTGCTCGAAGTCGCCTCGTACTCAACTGTGGATAGACGTCCGCCAGGGCAAAGTCTGTCATTTCCTCGCCGCCGCAATAATCATAAGGGTCCCGCGATGATATCCACGATGTAGTATGCACCTCTGATTAAAATCCGACTAGAACCGAAGTGTTGCTTGCATCGGTGCCGAACAGTAAAAAGAATACTAGCTTTGCTTAGCACTCGACTGTAGCATACTACCTAGAAATCTAAGGGGAATTGAAAGCCTCGCGCTCTCTCTCTCTCTCTCTCTATTTGGCACACGCGCTCTCCACTTACAATTACGATATCGGTGCCACCACGAACGGGTGGCACGAAGATGAATCGCTGTAACGATAGCTTGACAGCTGCAGAGGCAGCAGCGACAGCCGCAGCCGCGAAGGCAACTACTTTCCCGAAAAAAAGCTGTCCTCCGAATAGTTTTCCCTCTGATATGAGAGCAATGAGCTCGGACGCGGCATACGGCATGTACGCAAAGGGAGAGATAGAGAGAGAGAGAGAGAGGGGGACTATCATGATAGACAAATGGGTCCCAGGCTGTACCAGCAGCATTGCTTGCATTGCAGCATCCTGCCGCTCTCACGTTCTCGTGACCGCCGACCCGAGAATTATATACCGTGCCCAAGGGATGAATGGTGGAGGTGTAGCACCGGCTGGCTCTCGGTTGTGGCTGGGCGGTGCCGCCAACCTGCCCTGCTGACCGACACCGCCGGTCGGAGCCGGTTGTGCAATAATCCGGCGGTACAACGGGAGAGAGAAAAAGGGAGAGAGAGAGAGGGAGATTATATGCGTCACGTTGCCACAGAACGTCCCGAGCGTCGTGCGGAGCGTGGACCGTTATCGAGGAACAAAATGGGTGTGGGTTTTGCCCGTTGTGGGGTGACAACTAAGGACTTATACAACTGAGCTGTGCGGCAGCTCTCCCTCTCTCTCTCTCTAGCGCTCGCTATCGCCGTCAAGTACTGCCGCCGCTTGAATCTGTATAAATAAAAGCCGAACGACGTGTGGAATAAGAGCCGCCTCCGATGCCGCCGAAGACGCCATTGAAACGCCCTGCACCGGACGAACAGCCAGTCGAACGGGTTTGTCAGTGGTTTCCAAGCGAGTGAGTGACAGACAATTCGAACACTGCGGTACAGTCAGCAGTGGATAGGAGCTGCGGGTGAAAGGCAGTTGTATATATATAATACATGCAGCCGTATTTGTACATTTGTACTGATAGGACCAGCCACAGTCGTGATGGCTACGTCAAATATGATAGCACAAATGGACGCCGCCGACCCGCCTCCCCCCACCGTTGGCTCGATCACTACAGCTTTACTCGACTCGTTTGGAGAAATTCGTACAGAGTTGATTATGATAATGGATGCATATCATTGGCTGTAACACAGCGTCGATTTCACTTTATTCAATAAGGGAATAACTATGCACGGATTGCCTGCTGGGGCTGCTCTTATTGTTGTTGTTGATGTGGTTGTTGTTTGTTGTTGCTATGTTATTGTCGACAAGCTGAGCGTGTTGGCACGTAGCACACGTAATGATACGGCGAAAGTCTCCCCACTTCCGAGTCGGTGGGTATTGAACATATGATTACTTGTCAGTCACAACCCTGCGAAGGGTAACGGCAAGCGTTATATTATATTTATGATTATGTAGTGTGACAATGTAACAATTATTATACTTAAGCAGTATAACACATGTTCACTCGACCTCGAGCTGGCGATTTCTCTTTTGTTTGAGTGACATGTGTGTCATATGATCGAACGATGGTTGCGATGGAGTCAAACCATCAATGGATTTAGCCACGCCTCGAATACTGATCGAATACATAAGTGTTCGCTGGCAATAACTCGACCGCAGACACTGTTGATACGTGTAAAATATATTAAGGGACACTGTTTAAATCCGCTTCGATGATTTCCGTCGGGTGACATGCTTTGAAATGAGAAGTCCATTTATAACAATGGCATGGCCATCCGTTGTTAGCAGTTGGTGGAACGAATATCGAAGTGTGCCGGCAGCGAACGGCAGATCTGCCGAGTGTGATCCCATTTGAGTGAAAATATGTATACTAATTAATTAATTCGAATTTCGTTGGAGCCCCGAAAACACTACGTCACCTAGCCCGCACTCGATTGCACGAATACTCTCCAAGTGAACAAACGCCGGATGCGTTGATGGCGCGCCGATTCGCACGTGCACTGCGGACGCGACAAACAGGCCGTGCTGTCATTCCGAAATGCCCAAAGGCTTCGTCCATTGTTCTTGTCGACCTGCGACCGCAGTCAGGTGCGTAGGAGAACAGAGTATGTTGTGATCGTCTTATTTCCACAAGTAACAATAGTTCGATACGGCCCATCTCCCGGTGCTGCCGTCATAGTTGGAAGCGACCCATAGTTAGAACGGACATAGGGAGTTCATTGTTATCTATGGAGTAGATCATTTCAGCCACGTATGGATTGCTGGGATTGCATCAGATCTTGAGCAATTTGTCCACTTTGAGGCGCGCTTGCTAAATCGATTATCAGGTTATCCTCCAGTGCAATGTAAGTCTCCGTTGCGAGGTAGCGTCTCTGCGATCGTTCGGACAAGTCGGAACGCGTCGTTCCGTTCGAGGGACAACCGAACCGGGTACTAAGGTGCCTACGAAATTCGTCCACAAGATGACTGTGACCGTACACTGAAAGATGCAAAATACGCCGTTAATTCTACGAGGCACAGCTTGCATATACGGCTATTCGAGCAGTTTGCCTATTGACATTCGTATCATCATGTTCAATGACGAACGTGTCATTGTCTGTGTGAACTGTATTCGCCACCGCTGGGTTTGCTTGTTCACTTTTCACTATAATGTGATCCCTTATATAAGAGATGGCCATGTTTACCGCCGATGGCCGTCTGCCTCGAATACAGTGAGCTCGGTTACATCTCGCTAGTGGTCGTTCGAGCTCGGCAGCTAATGCATGATGCACGCACACGGTCGAAGCGGTCAGCGACAGCAGCTAAGAGGGACAGGTGGCTGCCACACAGTGCGCTGGTAGGATATGTCGTGCAAAGATCGTCCAACACCTCGCAGAAGTGGCGGATCAGCTTCCTCTCAGCGGCAGCAGCAGCAGTAATGACGATGAATAATAACACAATCGTCGGCCCTTTGGCGGCCGCCTTCGCCGTCGTAATGAATTCGCAGGCATTTTCTCTTGCCGACATCCAGCAGCCACGTATCGCCTTGCTCAGGCTGATGTGCGCGCGCCCCTGCACGCTCCTCCCGTGGTGACGTGAACTCACATACGTCACAGGCTGGCGTCGCGCCCGCTTCAAAAGTGAAACATTCCGAAATTATGTTGATGCGCATGCCATGCGATCGGGGGGGTGTAGCACACACGCTCGGTGTTTCTGCTTAAGTCAATTCTATGGAGTCCTTTTTGTTTTTGGTGGGGGCTGGAGGCTCGTGTCGCTGCTGCTGTTGCTACTGGGGCGGCTCCCGCCACCGCTGCTGTGTTCTCTCCTGAACGTGACCAAGTGTGCACAATGTTATGATATGCACTATTTTTTTGCAAAGTGTCCTTTCTGCCATGGACCGACTGCAAAAGTAACTTTCGCCGTATGCAGATTGACCGATGGTGCCAAAATCTTGGGTAAGAGCAATATCGTCAAATAGCGTACCGTGTTTGTTGCTGGGTTACGAAAGGGGAAATCTGTCGACAATCGAGAACGCCGAAGTACAGATATGCTCTTCCAGTAATGAACATTTCCTCCTCTCAAAAATAAATAATAAATAAAGTAATGAACATACATGGAGCACTTCTACGAAAGCAGTGGACACTGTTAGAAACGCTGTTGAGGATCTTTTCTATATTTTCGAACTCGAAACTCATGATCCCATTGCCTAAAAAGTTGGTATCAAAAGCGAGCAATTCTCAAGTTAAAACGTTTGAGTCAGAGAATTATATAACATGTATATTTTTCTCCTTGAACAGAAGAAGCAGTACTCAATGAAAGGTTCACGTAATACTCCAGTGATGGCCCGGGACGTTTTTGATAACGAAACCCTTCTTGTATAGCGACCATAGATGAGAAAAATCCGAATACACACTTTCGTTACCTGGACGATTTTCGTAAATAATTTTTTTATCTAATGGCATATCCCTATCCCAAGCCATACAGCATTCTCTCGGGCTAAGGCGCCAAACAGCTTGAGAACTAATAGTCAGTTTAGTATTTCGCTTGCTCGTCTCCTATCATTCGGAAATATATATATATATATATGTCACAAAACTGTATATATTTACCTATTACGTTCATTTATTTACAAATACTGGCCGATACGTTATTTATCAGCAGTTCATTATATTGTCAGGGTGAGGGCAGTCAGGAGAAGACGGCGAATCGCTTAGGTATCACGAGTACAAAAACCGACCTGAACGAGGTGACGTTGCTAATGACATCCGCTTCGATCGGCGATACGGTTGGGCCTTCAGATCATTTGAAAGAACGATACGTAATAGTGGTCCTATTTTTATTTACACGAGCTCCTCTCCCGCCGGCCTGATGGCCTATAAAACAAAACATCGTAGTGGGCGTAAATATTCGCTCGCTCTCGGACGCGTCCGGTTAATCTATTTCGTCAACCCGGCAACCCTGCCACACTTCGTCGTCTCATTCGAAGCCGTGCTTACCTCTCGAACAAAAACAACTATATAAATTCATAGATATATTCTATTTATATTCTTTCCAAATATAAATAGAGAGTTTTGTTCTTGGTCATCATCTTTATTTCTTTCTCTCTCTTTTTTTGTATTTGTGTTTTTGTCGCTACTGACGTCCGATTCGATGCGATTTTTGCTTCGATCGGCGATTTACTGGCAGGTCGAAAAGGCGCTTAATCTGGCCGAATTCGCAACGAGTTTGATGGTCAGAAATCAACACTGGGCAGAGTCTTATGGGTCCTCAACGTGCATCGGTCCGAAGTCAGTCCAGTGTTGCAAAGTCACTCCTGTGCGGTCACGACTGGTGTGCAGAAGCGAACCCGCCATGGTGAGCTTATTGAGAAGCTGGATGATCGAGGTTGGACACGTGTGTGTCCCTCCTTTCGGGGTGAACTTATCGTATTATAGCTGCTCTCGCTGTGTTCGTATTTGTGAATGGTGGAAGCGGTCGTCGCTATGGTTGTTGCTCTAAATGTCGGCGGTGCCGTTGACCTGGACCATGACGACGACTATGGCAACGGCGACTGCTGCTATTACAACAGAACCCGCTGCAGTCGAACGACAGCAATGACAATCAGCTGCGCCGTCGCTCCACAGCGTGGCCTTGTTGCGAATGCTCTCCCAACATAAACAAGCGCAGGAATGCCACACATTCGTTGTTGCTGCTGCTGCTGCTGAAGCAACTGCCGCTTCACGAGATTGAGTGGCGGGCCTGACGGACTGGGCCACCGGACGAAGGCCCAATGGGGTGTGCAGTGGGGGACGTGGCGGCGTTGTTGGTTGGTCAACTTCTCTGCCGGGGGGGGGGGGGGGGGGTTGCACAACAACGGCCAGCAGAGAAAGCCGGCTGTTCCTCTCGCTGCTCTTCCAACGGCGCTTCGACAGGCGACCCTGTGCTGAACCGCTTGGTGGCCTACGAACGATATGCTGTGCTCTGTTCGACAACTCGTTCGCGAGCGGCCCTTGCAACTTCCACTGTCCGCCGCTCGTCCGACAACGCTGAAGAACTCGCATCTCGCTGTTGCCGTCGTTGTTGTTGCTGCTGCTGATGATGATAACGCTGGTGGTGTCATCATGTGGATGAAATAGATCGACAATAGCATCATGTCAATAAGGGTGGCTCTCGTCGAACATCACGGCAGTACCGCTGTGCCCTCAGGGAAGCGTAGACTTGTCGTCCGATTGTCATTTCTCGCAGTGATGTACTATCATACGGTATCATAGGTTACCGGGAAATGTCTGATGGGGAAACAGAACCAGAGGAGCCTTCAGCCGCGAACGGAACTTCATTACCATAGTCCTGCAGTAAGCCCAGCAACTGCTTGTTTTGCGTTGTCGTCTAATATAATAAATTGATGCATCCCGGTAACTATACATGGCACAGTGATACGCAGCCACGTATGCTGTACGATACCTGTCAAGAAAAGAAGCTGATGATTATAGCATATTTTATTAGACCGCCGTCGGGAGGTGTGTGTGTGTGTGTCGCGTATATCAAGTATAGGATAACACGATCGAAAGAAGCCGAATAGCAATGACGATCGGCAATTCTACCCCATATTATGTGTTTATTTGAAAACTATTTGCATGTGTTTTTGCCTGCGGATGAGTTAGTCGAAAACTCAAAAGGCATTGTACGATAGACTATTTTCTAAAAGCGTTGGAGACAACGACCGCTAAAGCGAGAAATACATTATATTTTAGGTTCGCTCATAGGATTACCTTTCTCTTTACCATACAAATTGCAAAATATATATGCGAACGCGTATCTATTTGATTTGTTTATATATATATATATATATTTGTTGCTTCGCGTTGCTCGCGTCGTCTGCTAACGCAAACGGACTTAGCAGAAGGCGGCGAGGCAGAACACGAACAGCAAGAGAGATAGAAATGCGCATGTTTTTACATCATAAAAGAATGCTCACTGTCTTCGGGGCCGTGTTGCAGAAGATAGTGCAGAGGAAGCGTTCTGGGCCGCGGGCCGGTGCGTGGTAGTGAGTGACTCAGTATATGAGTGCGCCGCGGGGAATGGGCTAAGGGCTATCATGGCCGTGGGTGGCGCTGAGAATCGGCTTGGCGACTAGAAACTCTTGAAGACGGGAACGATTTGCACTTTGAGGGAGTTGATCGTCTAAAGCGGAAGCAGTAGCAGCCGCCCGTCGTCTCACCGAAGTTACCTTCGTTTCTTTCAAAAAGATAACGGCTATATATATATATATATATATATATTGGGCGATGACGACGTTGAAAAGAAAAAGGAAGAAGTGGACGAACCGTCCTCTGCTGAGTGTGGCCATTCAGAGTGGCCGGTTGTACCATACTAGTTTAACATCGAGTGGGGTAGCTTTGTACCGGAGTTGGGGTGGTCGGTCTGTTCAGAATGCTCCAGAGGGCCACTCGAAAGTTTGTCAATGACGACTTGCTTCTATCCCCGCCGCGGCGGGCTTCTCCAGCGCCAGCTGTTCTTGATTGATATTCGTATATATATATATATATATATATATATATATATATATATATATATATATATATATATATATATATATAAAATATTAGTAAGTGAAGTCATGAATAGCAAAATTTCTTCACAGTTTCAGAAAATTGAACTCAAATATATTTATTTATTTATATATGTATATTTTTTTCTAATATTATACGTATATTATTATACGATTGTGTGGTCTTACGATTTGACTATGGGCGGCGCCAGAAATAAACAATCTGGTAGTAGTTAATACAAATCGCTTATGATCTGAGAAGCAGTGCCAGATGGGGTAGATATTGGCTGTTTGTTGGCGAATGCCATGGTCTCGCGTGTGCTAGCACGCAGCGAATCCATTTCAAGCCCTCCTCTTCTCCACGCTCGACGTCTTCGTTCCATTCAAGCAACAGGCAGCGCAGTCCGATGAATGTCTCACCCCCTAAGGCACCGCCGGTTACGTGATTTTTATTCGCGCTTGCGCGTGTGTTCTTATGAGCCTGGGCGCTTGTTTCGTTTTCTGCGACCGGCTGGCGTGTGTCTGTCTGTAGCTGACGCATCGTAGCGCTGATGCCCGTCCGTCGATGGCGTCTCACGTTCGTTCTCCGTAGGCAGGCTCTCCTAGGAACCCCACCAAGTGGCGTTCCCCCGCTAGCCTTCTTTCCCTCATTCTTCTTGCGCAGGATCGAACGCCTTTCCGACGAAAATGTGTGTGCGTCTGTACTTGAAGGGGCCGCGGCGAACGGACCTGAAAGGATGGCGACGGGCTGAGACTGGCGGGCGAACCCCACGGGCCACGGGGTCGCGTTTCGCAGCACGCGACGCTATAGGGTGGGGTGCTCCGATGGAGCGGTGTCGTATGAGTTCACGGGAGGGCTTCCGACGGGCGGCCAGGCGGATTCGACGCGGGAATAGGGCGTGGTATGGGATGTCGGAGTTGAACGGTTGAAAGGAGCATGGCTGCAGCAGCTCCTGCTACTACTACTAGCAGTGGTGGTGGCCGAAGCGCGGGTGGAGACGTGGGCGAGGTAGCGAGCAGCACAGAGACGTGCCTCAAGCTGCCGATGCTCGGAAAATCGGAGGGTGCTGGGTCGGCGCCGCACGGAAACGCCTTAGGCGGCACTAGGCAAGAGGCGCGGAGGGTGGAGGGTTTGTCGCAAGGCCCGACTGAACGGCGGACCCCACCCGACGAAAAGGGAGATGTATCGAATCGGCGATACAGGAAGCAGGCAGCTACATGCTGTAGCGGTTTAAGGCACCGCCCCCGGCGTCGTGTCGTTCTCTGCCAGAGCGAAAAGCACCGAAGAGAAGAGAGGTCCGTCCGTGTCTATTGGAAAGTGGGCTGAGACGCTGCGCCAGTGCACACAACAGCGGCGGACGAGTCAAAAGCAGGCAACGGAGGCAGGGGATTCTCAAGGAGCAGTGGCAGCATCAGCAGCGGTGATGCTGGCGGTGGCGGCGGTGGTACTGGAAGATCAGAGTGGGATGGAAGAGAGAATACGGACGTTGGAGGTTGAAATGGCTTGGAAAAGGAGGAGGCAGAAGCTGCGGTAATGCTCAGGCCACGATACGGGGGCCTTGTCGCCGACGCCGTTGCGGGAAACAGTGAGTGAGTAAGCGAGAGAGCAGAGACAGAGATGAGAGAGAGAAAGAGAGGAGTTCCTGTATTACTCGGGTTTGGTACGTGAATACGCCCTCCCACCAACCGTTGTTGTTGTTGCTGTTGCCGTTTTTGGCGGCACCCAGCGTCGCCCGCCTAAGAAGCAGGAGTTATAGCAGTCGAGAAGCGACTATAGCAGTCGAGGGCCTGGAGAGCGAGGGGCCGGCCAGTGGTAGTGGTGTCACCGTGATACTAGCCGTGGTGTGCGGCTCTAGAAAAGAGTCACCGAATGGGTAATTTTTCAGTATTACCCCTTGCAGCGCCGCATGGGGTTCTATTAGAGATTTCGCGGGCGAATGTTGCCACCAGCATTGTCGCTCGCGCCTTGCCGGTATTGCCAGAGTGCTGGCGCTGGCGCTGTCGAGCGGGCGATCCGGAATCTCCGCGGAATTGTGGCAGATGGCGGGATAGGTGGGCGCCTTTGTTTCCGGGTGTCTCCGCTTCTCAGAAATGGCATTACCGGTTACGGTAGTGGATGCAGTGGCGGGTGATGGTGCTAGCGAAACGAGAATTGCGCGCGGCCGTATTGCTTGTTACGTGGGCGCGCTGCTGCTGCTGCTGCTCTTGTTGCGGCTGCTGCTGCGTGTGAGCAGATTTTCTTGAGTGGTCGCCGGAAATATACGGTCACGATGATTGGGAAGGCGAAAACGGGAAATGGCTATGGTGGATGGATTTGCGCTTGATCAGATGAAAATGAAGGATCATATACAGCAGTGTAGACTAGGTACATAGGTTAGTTAAGCTCCGCGATTTACCTTGTGTTGCCTAGTGTTTACTTGCTGTGTCAATTCATATGTCATCTGATCTATAATACACTGACGCATAATAACATCATAGTAATAAATGGTTCATTATAACGATAAACAGAGAACAGCGGTCACGATCTGGTTGTAACCGCTGTTTATGTCACATAATATATATATATATATATATATATATATATATATATATATATATATATATATGCACGTGACCGAGCTCGCATTTTGATCGATTCGAAGTGCAACATCCAATTTGATGTCCGGCAAGCTCAAGCGGCAACCCGAATGATATGAAGACATTTAGCTATTCAGCGAGACGCTCCGAGGATTTTTGATACAATGCTCGTTACGCTGTGACGCTGAGCCGTGCGCTCGGTCCCGGGGAGGTCCAGCTCAGTCAAGTTGATTTCGCAATGCCTCGAAAACGGAAAGTGACACAGTGCAGTGGCATGTCCGAGGCTACCGTCAAATGAGTTTTGAAACTTTGAGCACACTTGCCAGCTTCAGGAAGGCGGCGAAAACACTCAAACGCCAGCTCGCCGCACGTCCTCCTGCTTACGGAGTCGCTCACAGACGGAAGCGCTCCAATCACCGGGAGACCTCTATTCAGCGCCTCAGGTGTCGTATGACGACCGGGGCGACGACTATGGCTACAGGCCGAGGACTAACGCACTGCTGCGACACTGGCGGGCGCTTTGTTCGTGACCCGTCTAGTCCCATCTTTTTCCTAGAGCAGGCGAGCGACAAGCGAGGGACAAAGAGAGAGAAAATCGGCCGACTGGCCGGGGGGCAGTTATTGCCGAAGAGAAGGGGGGCTACCGTCACCAAGCAGCATGCTAGCGGGGTGGGTCCTAGCGTCGCCCCCGAGCTCTCGAACGGCTACGATGGGACGAAGGAGATCAGGCCCCCAGGACGCTGAAAGCAGAAGCAAGTTGGCGACCCTTGCTGGCGGGGGTGTGTCTGGGTATCTGACTGTGTATGGGTCGTTGTATAGGACCGGAAGGTCTGTCGCTCGCCTCGGCTGGTTGGATGATTGATAACCGAGGGAGGGATACGGAGAAAGCCAACGGGCAAACGGGCTCCACGATCCCAAAGAGTAGCAGCAGCAGCAGCAGCAGAAAGATGAAAGAAGAGGCGAGGCCAGGCTCGCTGCTTCGGTTACGATCTCAAGGGCCCAGGGCCTCTATGTGTCAACTAACTCTTGCGTTAACTTGGCCGCTACCGCCGTGGCCCCTGTCACAGCAGGACTAGCAAGGGCGTCGAGGGAAGCGTCACGTCAAATACGGACTGAGCCAATTTTCCTTCTCAGGCTTGCTTCCTAGCGTGCTTAACCGGTGATCATGGTGCTGTGGGTGCTTGTATGTGGACGCGAGCTCAATCGGCGCCGTGGACCGGCCAACGGGTGGCGGACTAAGCGGCTTTCCTTCGCGGTGTCGCTACGGTCAAATGCTCAAGTCGCCTCCGCCACCTCTAACCCAATTGTGATCGCTGTCTGCCACCCCGTTGAGATCAGATGGATAGTTGATCCTTCGCATATCAAAGGAATCGCGCCCCCTGATAGTTCACGTTGACGATATGACTCGTTGTCTGTTCGACGGAGGCCGAGAACCTGTACGATGGAGTAGAACTCAATGAATCTGATTCCAAATTGAGATGTAAATGGACAAACTGCTTCGCACAGTCATACCGTAAGGCACGCACGTGCGCTGTGCTAACAAAAATATAGGTTAGTATAGGTGGGACTAATTGAAATAGGCTTGCTTTGTGAATGTTGCTGCTGCTGGTGATGATGATGCTGAAATGTCGACTCGGATAGATGTTGACATATCGTTGACGACAACGAATTTGTTCTTCAATTCGAGCCTCGTGTGAACAAAGGCGTGAAACGGAGTTGTGCTTTTGTTCCGTGGTAAGCTCCATATC
Organism: Stratiolaelaps scimitus; assembly: GCA_019614645.1. Lineage (NCBI taxonomy): Eukaryota > Metazoa > Arthropoda > Arachnida > Mesostigmata > Laelapidae > Stratiolaelaps > Stratiolaelaps scimitus. Next base: position 3,922,457 of record JABWDB010000014.1, on the reverse strand, counting down.
ATACCGACCCCCATATCTGATTGAATATTGAGGCTCGAGGCGTGCATGCATCATATGTACATATAGCACATGTGCATATATACCTCTGTAGACTGGTGCATATTTCGATACATGGGTGATGTGTATGTACCATGCTAAATTTTCTATTATCGTGAATAGAGAAGTGTAAGGCAATTCCCATCACGTTTCTCTCTCTCTCTTTGAAATGAGATGATGAAATCTTTCAAACCTCGCGAGTCTTAAGGCTAAGTCACCTCATTGCATAGCTATTCTATACAGGCAGACAGGTTTATATATATATATATATATATATATGTGTCGTTGTCAGATGGCCAGCAATCACCTTTTGGTATCATCGATTTCATGGAGCCGATAAAATCGTCGCGTCCGTTGTATAAAACACACTACGCCATTCTTCGTGGCACGGAGGGTGGTCTCTGATGTACGCGTAATACCGCAGTAAACCTCGCCCATCACAAGGTTCTCCTGGGAACCCTTCTCAAACGAGAATGGGAGAGGCGACCTCCTTCCGTATTTAGTTGCCCACCCGTGACAATCTCGTTGAATAAATTACTCTAAGACCTCGTGCGAGCTGCAGGTGATCCCATTGATTGTTTGCTTTGCACGCTGTATTTTGTACATCGTTCATATTGTTATAGTTTGTGCGTGTTAAGGGTACGGGACCAGGGGTTCATGAAACTATGCTGGGATTATGGCAGTGGTCGAGGGATAAAGGAGCCACGCTGTCGGCTGTAAGAGAATATGTCGTAACCTCTGGATAAGCGATCGCAGAAGCAACAGTGGCAGAAGCAACAACTGTATCCGGTGTGGTGAATGCGTACAACTCATGACGGCGGACGTGTGTTCGTGGCCGCATTCGTTCGCACAGCTGAGCAGGACGGGATAATGCAGTGCAACACGTGCTCAGAGCACTGTTGAATAGAACAGAGCACAGTGTGTCCGTATGTCTACGTGTGTCTAACTTGCTCGCCTGATCGCTAAACGGGCATTTCCAGCCTGGCAGGCACGAGAGCGTCGGATGGTGGAGCGGCGTCGGTACTGCGAGCGAAAGTGATGCCGGGAGTGTCGCAGAAGGGGTCGTCAGCGTAAGGGGGGGGGGCATTGTTGGGCGACAGGAACGAACTGCTTTCGGGTGGCGGGGGCGGTCTCTCTGAAAGAGGCGACGTGACACAAAATGAAAAAGACGTCAAACAGAGATGACACTGTGCGCCCGCCTGTGTGTCTGTCTATTTGTCGGGCCGGAGCGACGTGGCCTGACTCGAAATGCTGACAGCGTCCGACTGAACTGGGTGAGCTGGATGGTTAGGGGCGGTGCGAGTTCCGCGTGCATTGGCTGATAGATAGAAGGGGGAAGTAAGCACCTACGAGACGACTGGCAACGAAGTACGAATGCTGGGTATGAGCGTGCTGCTGTACTGCCACCGGCTGCATTCTCCTGATGCAGAACAGGCCTAGCGCGCACAGTAGAGCTGGAATGATCGGGGCGGGCAAGCTTCTGCGGCTGCCGCTTCTACCACGAGTCGACGTCGTTGTGGCAATAGGAATCACCATATAAGTGAGCGGTAGTGGCGGTTGTAGACTGCCAAGCTGACTGCGTCGCTAGCAGTATCAGCATCAGAGACGGCGGCAGCGGCGGATGCCGACTGCGACTTAGTGCGCTGCCTGCTCCCCGGAAGCAAGCAGCGCCCTGACGAGGCAATGCCGGACAGGCGTTGGCAACGATGGGCGAACGGAGAACGGGCGAACTGGCCGAGAGGCACTAGACCAGCTAGAGACGGCAGAAGGCTGTACTGGCGAAGAGAAGCAAGGATGCGCATTAAGGATGCGCCAATGGTACGAAGTGCTTGGGTGGGTATGGGGGGCTTTCGAGGAGACGATGCGACGATACGAGTCCTGAACGGCCGAGAATCCCTCCTGATAAGGATTAGGCGGAGGTGGAACAGGAGGTGAGAGTGGTAAGATTTGTCTCCTTCGTAAGCTAAGGCCGGCCCATCTTCCAGCATCTTGTCTTTACGCTCGAATGTCTGCATATCTTGATTGCATACGACTGCATGGGATTAAGAGCAGAAGCGAATAGAGACGGGGTCTATGACAAACAGCGCAGACAGATGAAGGTCAGTACGCCGAAAAGGCCGAGAAGCAGCAGAGCTTCAGAGGGGAGGTGGCGCGCCGCCTCCGTGAATGTCCCTCCTCTCAGCTGGCGTTCGACCGTCATCGCTCAGAAGTGGGATTTCAACGGTGGAACACCGACTGTGTGAAGGAAGCAGTCCAACTAACGGCTGTGACAGCAGAACTAACGACGGTGCCAAAGCCCCCGGTGGCTGGCTCCGAAGGCTGAGATTACATCATATATGAAAATACGTTCGGGCGTGGCAGTTTCCAGAGCCAGAGTGTAGGTCGGAAACCTTTGTCTGAGAACACGCTATATATTGTACTCTATACAATGATTCAATACAGTGATGTGTAAGAAAGGCGCGTGTGAGCACGATTGTTATCGACTTATGTGATTCTTCTCGTAACTGTTGTCTTTCGGCCAGATTTTGCGCTGCTTGGGTCGCCGGTGGAGTTTGCGGAGGGGTTGGCGGCGACAGAGGATCTCCCCTCTGCTGCCGGCTGGCGTGGCGAACGGACAGACAGTAGCCTAATATATACAACTCTCACAGGCCACCCATAAGCGGAAAAATGAGGATGACATAGTTGGGAGACTGTCGGACGGGGACGCCTTTGACGGTGCGTTGATTTTTACCCACGTGGTGGCTGGGTTGTTTTTATATATATACGTGTGCGTTATATATTAAGATTGGTTTCTGTCGCCTCGCAGTTTTGCTTGCGACGAACACCCATCTAGTGCTATTGTCACTTAGGAAGAGCAGCTGATGGAATTAGTCTCCACCCATCCACCGCTGTTGTCGTTGGGTGCGTTCGGCGGCTTCCGTCGACACGACACTTCGCGCTGGCTGCAAACGGTGCCAACAATTCTTGAGGACCGCATAAAAACATTAAAGATGATAATCGATATACGCAGACAAGAGCACGGGGGGGGTGGGGTAAGCAACTGCAGCGATTTGTTTTCAATGAACGACACACCGTTCTATCATTTGCTAAACATTGTGCTGTTTACTGAACTAAGAGCGACACTCGAGAACAACATGACGCCTTACAAGAGTTGCACTCATCGGTTAGCTTGTTTACAGCGGATCTCGGTTTTGCATCACAAATCATCTGCCTTCGAGATGATTGCGAAATTATTTGCGGTCTTGTATCGCTGAGGGTCAGTACAAATCATAATCTGCACAATCTGTTATGCTTGCCGCCCCCGCGTGCAACGATGCTGTAGATCACTGTTCGTCAATGAGGCTACGTAGGCCACTGACACAATTTCAACAAAGAAATAAAAATTAATTAAAAATTTATTGTTTTTCGACTCCAACACCAAATATTTCTCTGTGAAATATTTCATCGAATTTCGTCAATCTAGCCATCTGACGCAGTACGCCCGTGGCACGATCCGAAAAGTTACACAATCTCTCCTCTTGGAGGGTCTCAAGCGAGACTCACGAAGTGGCCATTAGTCATTACTACAATTCTAATATTGCCTACGCTTCTGCCGATCTATGTGGTTATTTTTTTCCATATTTACGAATTTCATTTATATAATTTCTGTACCACCCCGTCTGGTTAACAAAGATAGCGGCGGCTAGCGCGCGTAGCGGCGTTCGTCCATAGCTGTTATACTATGCATTGTATAATTGTGTTAAAAAATACATTATATATGCATTTATATACTTGCTAGCCTAACAAATGATCACTCTTATTAAAGAGCACCACAAGCGAAGCGTTCATGACCACATGACAATGAAGCACTAACCAAACACACAACGGCCAAGCGCTCCCTCCCGGATGATATCAACATGCAATGGGATGGTTATGCTCAGCGGTTTGCTGAGCCGGTCGCCGCACCGCGCCAAATGCGTGACACGCGTCCAAATCCTGTAGACATTGCTCTAGTCTTTGTTGTCTTTCTTGTTAGTGTTGTTGTTGTTGCTGCTTCTGCTGCTGCTGATGGTGTTCTTATTTGATGGTGTCTGTCTAACGTCGGCGTGTGCGTGCCAAACGTCAGCGGCATTACGTCAGGCGTCCGACATTGGATGTCCACGTCAGTTTGTTCGTTCGATCGTTCGTCTCTGTCTTTATTTGCACGTTGCTCCTTGCCGTTGTCCGATGACCCCCGTTCGAAGGGCGGAAGGAAGCTGTCAACCTCTCGCGCAAGACCACATAGCCGGCACGCACGTGTTGAAAGGCCGAGGCCAATAGGAACAGTGGGAACGGCAAGCTACCTGATCAATAGGGACGGCCGTGCGAGGGAAAAAAGGTGGAGGGGGGGTGACACCACGACGGACGACTGTGAACAGATCGGAGACGTCAAACCCGGACCACCAATTGTCTGTCGCCTGGCATTTATAGCTGCGTCAACGACACTACGCGACGGTCGGCTGCAACACCGGTATGCTGTTGAGTGAGTGCTTTGCTGTGTCAGCAAGCAAGAGCTGCCTTAAGACGAGTGTTGCTATGATATAACAAGCGTACTTTCGGTGACGCTGTGATGAGCATGACACTTAACGGGAGGTCCGAGACAACGGATATATCTATCGCGAGTCGATCCGTGCGAGTCATCTTTTCTTCCTGTTTTCCTTCCGAGCTTCGTGCCGCTGGTGAGGTCGAAAAATGTCATCATATCACTTTTGTTTTGTTCGTTTTACGCGGTGGGGTCGACAAAAGTCGTCTCGAAATCGAGATATCTATTGAGGGATTTTCCTTTAGCAGCGTTGCCAATTTTAGACACCTAGTATATTATATGTATGTATGTGTGTGTGTGTGTGTGTGTATTCTTTGTATGCGAATAAATTTATGAAGCGAGAACGTCGTCCCGTCTGCCATCTCTGCCATGCTATCATATCCCACCGCTTCGCCGCCTCCGTCATCCAGCCTCGGATCAGAGTCCAGCCGGAAGGGGGGGGCGGGGGGGGAGATGTTGAGGGTTCACCGCAGACCGCACCTCCACTGATTCTTCTTCCTCCTGCGTCCTCCGGCGGCCGCTTCAATGAATCGACGCCGTTATCGGTGGTGGCCTGGCCTGGCGCTGATTGACCATCGATGATGTAATTCCGCCTACACTTCTTATACACTCGTGTGGACTCCCCGACGGTGCGGGACATCGCTACGTCTGGGCTGACAACACAAAAAAAAAAGAAAGAAAAAGCGAACGAAGCAAAAAGTGGTCCGCGTCAGATCCTCCAACCCAGAAGGGGGGTGGGGGGGGGTATCATTGAAATGCGTTGGAGCTCGATGCTTTCGTTACCAGCAGTGGTTGACCTGCTGGTTCTACCACTACGTTCAAAGCAGAGATCGAATCAGCGATGGGACCAGTCGAGCCCGCCAACGAGCAGGAGTTGAGGGATTCGAAGGAACGCTTTGGGTGCCAGCCGAGAGACCGGTCTGTCTGCCGGTGATCGACCTCAGCAGTGCTTCCTGCCGGTCGCGGCAATCATTGCTGGGATCGGTTCAGTATACGAACGCCACTGCTTCCTTGCCCCGATTCGTTTCGGGGGGAAGCAAGCAGGAGGTCGACACCATCTCGAATGGGAGGACCTTGGTAATAAACTCCTGGTGTGCCCAGTAGTGTAGAGCGATACTGCCACACGTCTACGACTACTACATAGAAACGGACTACACATTTGGCGGTGTCAGCAGATCTTTGCCAGGGCGGCGGACGTTGGCTGGACAGCGATGGACCTATAGAGGTAGATATATGGGTATAGATAAGTAAGGGATCGGGTGAGGGGGGGGGATATAATAAGCTATCGCTCGCTGGCCGGGTGATCTTCCGGGTATTTCACTGGTCATTTTCGTAAAGCTAGCTTGCGGTTACACGGAGGCCAGCCTAGGATATCTCTGCATTTCTGACATTTCATACTCGGTGGTAGCTTGGATGTATATATAATAAGTTACAATGTCGAGCCCGGTGGCCAGGTGGTGCATTCGTGTGCGCCTTGCAATCGGGGGAGACACGTAGGTGCACGGGTTCGATCCCCAACGTTGCACATTTGCATTTAGGGGTCCGTCTAACGAAGCAATACTAAAAAGCAGTTGTATCGTGGACGTTAAATGTTGGCTGAGAGTCAGCCCGAAAACCTTATAATAAGTTACAATAGTGCAGTCGGAAGCGCAGTGGTAGCTGCTTCTTGCTGAATAAATCGTGGTTAATCCCCGGGCGTTCTGCCGGTGAAGATGATCATTACAATGTTTCCTATAGGTCCTGTAGTCAAGTTTGATATCATCAGGACACCCATGTGGCTTTTGTCACTCTTTTGTCACTGTCTGTGGCAAATCAAAGACGATCCAACCGGCGAAACGGCTGCCGTATTCACAAGAATTCAGATGCACCGTCGCTAGATTCTCCTGATATATTGCTATGATTGTTGTAACATTGCTTCCAAAATGTCGCGTTTCTCGACAGGTGAAATTGCAAATTTCACCTTTTATTAGTTGTGTCCCCGTCAACACTATTCCAGTTGAGATGGCCTGCAACCCGCTGGCCGCCGTGTAAACCTCTGGCCCGCCGTAGTTGTAAAGTATTGTCTCGCAAGGCTGTAGTGATAAGACAGCCCCGCCATTACGTGTTACACTTTTGTGAGTTATAAACAGTGCGTATCTTAGCGGCTCGATATCTCTTGTGGAAGGCTTCCTTAGTTCCAGGAACGTTCCTTGCAGGGTGGTTCCTGCCGCTATGAGTATTCGGTCTAGTCTGTCTGCCTTTATTGCTGGCTGGGTAAAGATGCAATAGTCAAAGATAGGTGTATGAGAATACACCCCAACAATAGGGTTATTGAGTCTACGTAGTACAGTGCTTCAGTAAAAATATTAAGCCACCGGATAAGTTCGCGTCGTTTTTAAAACCCTTTTTTTGCCTTCTTGTTATGTGACTGTTCTGAGCTATTATATGTACCGTTGATGCATGCCGTGTTAGCACTACAGTCCTGTGGCAATCGTTTCTGACCACTGCACAACCGTGTAAAGATGGATACTCCAGGGGGAAAAAATTGAAAGGTCAAAACGCGACTCAATCTGCTCGAGACACTTGTCTTGTGTACGGAGAAAATGTCCTAGCTAAAATAATAGCTCTGGAGTAGCCCGTAAAGTTCAATGATAGCAATTCTAACCTCTAAACATGCTCTCATTGTAATCTATTCCTGCAGAGAATTATCACGGAGGACGACATGTGGCATCCACGCTTTAATATTGAGACGCACAAGGAGTGGGTGGCTTCAAGTTGCACACTCAAGTATAGGCAATGTTATGACCTGTGTGTCATGCGAGTCGGCATCATTCACTGGGAGATACTTGAGACAAGACGCTGAAACACCACTACCCGGCCCAATCGTACCGAGTCACAGAGGCTTTAATGTTGACAAAACTTCCCTCACGATCATGTCAGGTCATCGCTGCAAGGGTGAAGCTTGCCCTCCAGTACTTCGAATGGGAGGTCCTCCAGCAGATTCCATATTCGCGTGACCTTGCACCGACATATCGTCACCTTTTGCGTTCATTTTCTAACCTCGTAAGTGGCAGAACATTTTACGAATGAACAAGGCCTCAAAAACATTCTGATGGATTCAAACACTTAGTGGAGAGTCGGGAGAAGATAGTAAACAACCACGGAGCTACCTAACAAATGTGTATTTTCGTTATTTTCCTCTATGAAAGATTTTCCCGACGTTTTCAAAATAACGGCGGAAACGTATCCTTAACATTTTCATAGATTATTGGAAACTCTCCTACATGTGAGCACTACCCTGCAGGAACGGAGCCGTTCACTGCGTACACTGTAATGAAGTGGGTCGCATGTAATTCCTCCTTCACGAATTCATGCACCTGAACTCATTGGATGAACGCGACCTTGTCGGTAGGTGACCTGTCGTGTACTACACGGGGACCACCAATCCAAATGTTTTCGTTTGCAACGTTCGAGAGCACCCGAGCGAATTTCTTGACTTGACCTGTTCGTGGATTGCAGTTCTGGCTCCCTTTCTCGGCGCCTCTCCGCTAGACGGAAATGAGTCAGTTTGTCACCTGGCAAAAGGTGGCACGCAGCGCGGCCGATAGCTGGTAGAGGGTTTGCACGGCGTGCGCCTTGCGACTGTGACGGTGTCGCACAGGTATTCCATTAGCCGCCAGCTAGAGAAGCTAACCGCCAGGCAGAGCGTCGTCAGGGATTTCGACACAGCGGCAGCCGCGAGGGAGAGGTTGTGAACGGGAGAGCCGCTTAAATCGGCCGCGCGTTCTGCTGCTCCTGATGGTGCTCCTGCCGTGTTGGAGTGGAACGCGGCAGGCATGAATGGAGAAGATGGCACTCTGGCACGGGCTCCAAGAGCTTCTTCTATCTCCTACTCAGAAAAGCAGAGAAGGACGAAGCAATCGAAGCACAAGGGGCGGGCAAGGCAGACAGGCCGGCTGGCAAAGAGGAGGAACAGGCCGAAACCGTAAAGTGAGAGTGTGTAGCCAAGTAGACAGCCCGGTGTGGGCATAGCACGCACAATGAGAAAGAGAGAGAGAGAGAGAGAGAGAGAGAGAGAGAGAGAGAGAGGAAGAGAGCTTCAATCCAACTGACTGGAACGATAGGACAACGGCACAGGACGAGGCTGGAGGACACGCCTTCGTTAGGAGGAACTCGGTGATGGTAGCGGCTGTGTCGGCTGCCAGCGGCAACAGCGGCAACAGTCGCTGCCGACGACGGCAAAGACGAGAGGTACGGGGGAATAAGATCGGGCAGAAGGAACGTGATCGGATAGAGACCGCCGAGACGTGGTCGGTGGCCACAGTCAAAGACGATTTTGACGGGATAGCGCGCGCTCTTGTGCCCGTCGAGTAGAGGACCCGAAGGGAATGGTTCGCCAGCATCGTCCTTTTGTCAAGAACAAACAGAGATGTGGCTTTTTTTTCGGCTCGAAGAATATAAGAATAGATCTGGTCGAAGGAACAAATAAGTTGAATGATATACTGCAGAACTATGGCGTCGGCAGCCTAAAATTCGAACAAGTCGTATACAACAATCAAATTTCTTGTAACCAAAGTTGCTTTCAAACAGTTTGACGACGATTAGTATTTGCTGAATGGACGAGTGCGCATAGGGTTGGCCGGAAACGGAAAGCGACACACCTGTCGTTGACATGGACCCACGGTGGTGCGCGTTTCGAAATTGAGTGCAGGTTGCTGATATATCCATTTATTAGAGCTCGTCATTGTCGTCTGATGCTCGACACTATTAAAACACCTATTAATTATTTTTCTGTAACTGTGGCTTATTGTTGCTTATTACATTATATATCATTCGTCTCATCGTTAATCTAGTGTACCTATTTTCCGTTCGTTTGGAGTCCCTTTATTGAACTGTACTATACTTCAATAGGAGTACTCCACTGTATAGGAGTCGTTATTTTTGAAACATCGGGAACATTTATGCTGTCATAGTAATGGTAATAATAATAATTTGTTTTACTAAAAACCTTAATTGACAACCGTCGTCTGCGTAGGTAATGTCATTACTTTTATTATTTTGTCGTAAATACCTACCGTACGGCATTATGTAGGTCACGGCGGAGTGTCTGGCCTCACAGGATTCGCAGGAACACAAAAATTCCTAACGACTTATGTGTAGTCGTGGCGCGGAGCTGTACGGCTCGAGGCCTACCCTGGCCTGGTCGTAGATAGCCTAGCGGTAGATTGGAGACAACATCGGTTTGAACAAAGGCATGGATTGCTTGCCTGCACAGCGTCAGCCCGCAGGGCTGGATGGTGAACTAGTTTTAATTTCCCCGGAGAGGCTAACGAGCAATGACTGACTATGTGTGAGAGAGAGAGAGAGAGAGAGATAGAGAAAGAGAAATCATGCGTGGATGAGCATTGCACGCTCGCCGCAATGCTGCCACGTGTTCTTTATGGAGATTTATAGCCTTATAAGGAAAAGCGTGTCTGGCCAGTTAGGCCGGTGGGCTATGCGGAGTGGCAGTCGTTAGACGACCATGTCTAGGTCTAAAACAACAGGACAAGAAGACGTGGCAAAGATCAAAAGGCGAAGAAGCTCTACACGAGAGTGAAGCCGAGGGAGGATGGACTTCCTGGCAATGAGGCCGTGTGCTGTCTCGCACAGGGCGTGAGTCCCTTCTGTCGGACGCGAGCGGCTCTCATCCGTCGTCTGTGCTTTCCCCAGATCAGGGAGGCTTAACAGCTCCGTTCACCTAGATCCTAGCTGGTGTACATTCATTGCGTCTCAGGTCATCTCCATTGATGTGTCATTCGGTACAAAAAGCTATTGTCCTTTTGTAACGCCACTCTATGCACGCATCCAGCTATCGATCCAATGTAATATGAGTGCGGTGCAGGCTGCGATTGTTCTCAATAATAAGCTGATTGTACGAAGGTCTTAGCTTGCCACAATGCATTGTACATGGCAGTGGGTTCCTTGTGGCAGCTTATTTAGCCGTATACATATCCGGTGATATTCATTATATTATATCATTGTACACCCATCGCATACCCGGTACACTTCCTCTCCTTAAGAAGTAGAAACATTGGAGAGCAGCGTCACAACTGACAGTGTGCTGGAAAGATTGAAGCTTTGTTCTATGATAGCTACCCTTGACGGGCCGGTCAGAAGATGCTTACATATCGATAAATATAGAGTTTGCATACTTAATAACATTATATATAATAGAAACTTAATAGTATACTACTTGTACTTAATTGTATTATATAGAATCCCTTCGATTCCAAATACTATACAATACAAAGTGTGCTTTATTGACAGAACTGCAACTGTGACATCGGTTAGGGCTTCGTTGTAGATTAAGGAATAAGTTAAAATAAATCGGTCACCGTTCACAATACATTCGACAATCAAGCTCCGTTTGATTAGAATTATTCCACAACATTATTTACACATTCCTTACAGTTATACACATTTCTACATATTTGAGTTATTGCATCCTAGTTATACGTTTTATGAGTCTCTCCTGCAAACTTAATAATCACACGAAGTGAGTGAGCGATTGTCATGGGGAACGAGACGAATCTATCCATGTGTGAAGTACGTGGGATCATTGAAACCTTTGAGCCGAAGAAGTTTTTTGGAAAACTTCGACGACTTCCCTAGAACGATAATTCACGAAGGGAAGTGCCCTTTCATCAGGGCAAACTTTAATTATAGTGGCAAGCTTTGTGTGTCGCTGCGGTACGTGAAGCTCAGCGGTACGGTTTACTTTATAATTACTATTATTATTATTATTATTGTAACACAGATGGATGCACTCAATCGCATTCAGGATTAGCCACTTAGCCCAGACACCGTCTGTTGACTCAATTGTTTCACCGTTTCATCAGGAATCCCATAGCGCTAAGTTCAGTTACCAAGCCCTACCAAGCCCTGGGTGCGTGGCCTGGCTGCCGTACGAAATTCAGAACAGAAGCAAACGATAACAGGGGGCCGCGCCAATATCACGTACGATCACTGCCATACTAGAGGTAGAGGCGTACTTTCCCGAGTTTTACGGTTTGCATATAATTATATATCTAGTTTCTAATTACCTTTATATTGGTTATACGTTTATATGTAGTTATACAATTCAGAGATTCTCGATGCAGCTTATGCCGATTTGTATCCTTGCACAGCCTTGTCCTGCGCCGTGATAGTTATTCCCGGAGTTTCTCATGCCTGTCTGCGTGGCATGCTCGCGTCAGCCCGTGCCTCGCTACGAGCACAAAGCTCTGCTCAGAGACATTATCCTCCTGATTGTTCGTTGTTACAGATTAACAAGCGCTTGTGTTTGTGCATCGATGATACCCATGAATTTCATTCTGTTTCGAGTGCGTTCGTCTGTCGTTGTCCAGCTGTCGTTATCAGGAAACACGTGCTTTTTCGGAAGTGAAGAGGCTGTAGATGGCACATTGATCGCGAGTATAGCGCATGCCGTGTGTCGCATGTCGAATTTCGTTTGACATTTGACGACACCAGGTATAGTTAGTTTTGTGGCCAAGCTGTTTTAGCCTAATGCTTTCATTCGGCCGATATCAGTTCGGGTTAATTGATAGCGGCGTGTAAATTTACATTGCTTCTTCCTTCTGGCCCGGTGTATTCACGTTACGTTTATGTAAGCTCATTTGCCCTCGTTATTTAAGGGTATCCGGTGTTTGCCCGACTCGACTCAGACTTCGATATATGGCACGCCCAGGTACCACGTCAAGACAATAGGGTCATGAGTGGAGTCAGTTCTTGACCCGGCCATGCAGTGGGCGGAACTTGCAGAGCGGGAGAACCCACTAAGGGTGAGGACCACACAGATTTATCTTGGCAGCGTCAGACGACGCGTTACGTTTATGAGACAGATTGTTGATTACCTTCCATTATAGAATAGTTCCTATGATATGAATGCTTCTAGGTGGTTGCTATATCGTTGGTGTCAGTTACTGTTTTGCCTCGGACGGGTCATGCTGGGCGACAATCACTGAGTATAATACATAGATACTTTGTGGTAATGCCGTGTCTACGCCATGCAACCGGTTCCGAAACGAGATTTACGGCCTGTTCGTATCGCGTATTTTTTTCGATTTGTTCGCGCAACACGCTGTACCCTTTGACGAATAGATACAAATGCTGACGTGAATAGTCAGCAGGCGTTGCCGTTTTAAGTTCTTGCAGTTTTCAGGTATTGCTTTGATTTGAGCCGATTTGCGCCGGTCGATACGCGAATGAGTCAGGAGCTCGATAGGGCGGTCCACCCGATTTAGACCGCGACAGTGAAAACACACATCGCCGCGCAGTATCCATCGCCCTCGAAGGATCGTCCCTCTCCGGTACACTGACATATACACATACGCTCACACGAGCAGAAGCTGAGGCTTCATGACCCAGTCAGTCAGTTTCAGGGCCAATCGCGCCCCCTTGTTTCGCCTGCCCACATAGCCGACATAGCACTTGGGGCTGACTCGCTCAACGCCTCAACTGAGTGGTGGCATTCACGCGGGCGCAATACACTTCCGCCTTCGACCGTGGTAATGGCTGCCCGCCTGAAACAGCATGGAACAGCTTCGCCGGGGACGGGCGTTACACTCGCCACGGCTGGATAGGGCAATGCACGGACGCTGGATGGGTCGATTTACCGCAGGTGGGACGAATTACCCAAACGAGGAGATGTGGGACGGCAGTCGCCCATCATGCGAGCCGTACGGCCAGATCTGCCAGCGAGCAAGCGAGGCAGGGTCGTTGTAGTATATAGCGTCGAACAACAACGGCACCAACATCCTCGTCCTCCTCCACCTCCAACAGCAGTAGCAACAGAAGAAGAGCAACGAAGGGTAGTGTACGCAAACGTGTAACTTATTAAATACAAGTGTCCGCAGTTATGCGAACAGAAGGACGGTACAACGGGCTGAGGCACAGCCGGGACACGACTTGTGGTGTCCTGCTGTGAGGAGCTTTCTCTTTCGCTCTATCTGTCTATATAGCTGCTTGTGCACGCGCAGGCGTTCGTGACGGCATTAGCTGCGTGACGTACTGGGATCGTTGAACGCCGATTGTTTGGCGGACCCCTCTCACCGTGTCCGTATCACCCCACCGCCAGTGAGACCAACGATTCCACGGTTTAGTCGTCAGAGGAAGGAATCGCTGTTCAAGTAAACGTCAGGCGTAGGGAAGCGGGGTATGTACGCGTGGGCGTTCATCTACTGTTGTTTCTCCAGTATTTCCGTATGTTACAGCAACAATAACAACTGCCACTGCTGGTACTACGCCAACCTGTGACTAACGGAGTAGTTTAGTAGCATGTACGTTTGACAGTGAGGTGACTTATTTATCCCACACGTCTACTATTAACGCTGTTTACATTGCCTCCTTCGTCGTGGAACCCTTCTCGCGTAGGCGTCTAGGAGTGCTCCTTCGCCGCGTTGCTTCAGTGCCCACCTCACTGCCAGCCACCGTCAGTCAGGTGATGTAACCGAGCCTCGCGTCAAACGAAGCAACGGTTTTCGGTCGTACATCAGCGCACAGGCCTGAGTTGGTGGCGGCACGCGTAATTAACGGGCAGAGCTTCATTCGAGCTTCGGGCCTCGAGCCTTGAGCCGAACTCCGAAGGGCGGCGGAGCATCTGGGAGGCCGGGAAAACGGGTCGAAATGCCGCTACTGCCCATTGGTACGCTGTCGTGATCGTCCGCGCGTACGGCTCAGAATAGAAAAGTTCTAGTTGGAAAGTCACAGCAGCAACAGTTCTGAGTGCGGCGCAACGTCGCCACCGTCGGTAGCGACTGTTTATAACAAGTTTCGGTGATTAGGAATCCGTCTGGTCTCGTCCTGATGAACAGAACTGTGTCTTCTTCGTTCACGTCTGTCGGCAGCACCGCCACTACCACGAGTAGTGCGGAGCACGCGCGCAGACCCACGCAGACCCAGGCCCAGGACGTTCGTTCCCAACACCATTCACCAGCCGGCCCGTTCGCACGAGGCAGGCGTTCGACTTCTCGCCCTCAACGCAGTGCATGGCAGTTGTATGGGACGCGCAGTAGCGCGAACGCTCATAGCGTCGGCGTCGGCTGCGGCTACGGTAACTCGGTACTCGCGCATCGTCGAGCCGCGGTCTGGCGACCCTCTTGGTAAATGCAACCAACAAAAGTAAGCAGCAAAGTTTTACGACATGTGCCGTTAAGATCGGCCAGCAATGGGAGTTGTGGCTGTGGGAGGCCAGCGTTTCAGCTCAGTCTCTCAGTCGACTGCTGGCCGACGAAAGTCGTTTTCGCCAAATGAGAAATGGAGGAAGTCACATCCTTCCCCCCCCCGTCACACAAGCGTCTCGTACTGCGTCCGACTTAGGAACGGCGAACGGGAAGGGATTTTGTTGCTACTGCGGAACGAGTCATGGGCTTGATGGGCAGAGCCCACGATGATGTCCAGACGAAACGAAAACTAAGGAACGAAGCTAATGGTATTAAACTGCGGCAGCAACTCGAACGGCCGGCCGGCCGCAGTGATTTTTCTTTTGATGTGGCTGCTATTATATGTACGTAACTACGGCCACTACAAACGGCGCCATTGGGGGGTTGTAGTAGTTGTTGTTGTTGTTGCTTTCTACCGTTTACGGTTAACGTCAAACAGCGGACGAGAATTGTAGTTCTGGAAAGGTTGATCTGCGTTCGTGTTGTTCCTGCATGTCGTCATGGGACGGCGTTTCGAAGAGAGACGAAGGAACTCGTTTATTGTGAGCAGTTTTCTTCAAAGAAAATGTAGAATTGCTGCGTTTGTCCCGTAGGTTCCTTCGAGTTCCTCTCTTCCAACGATGCTCGCCCGCAGTCAGTGGCTCGCTGACTGATTCTCGCTTAGCCTCATGTGTTTGGCTCTTATAATAGATCGATTTGGAGAACGCTCCGAAGGAGGCAAGTTTTTATGTTGCTACCGCTGCGATCAGTTTCGAGGCGCTAATGCGTGTACGCGCGTCCGTGTGAATGTGTATAGGAGATAGAGGAGTGAAACTTTGACGCCACCGCGATCGCCAACACCCCCGTAACAGCGGCGGTGGCAATTTTGCCTGCGGCTGACAAGCGGCGGTTGACGTTGGGCGGTGATAGTCGATGAGGGGTTTCGGTCGGGTGAGGAAGCAAGCCCACTGGTAGCGGGTAGTCTTGCTTGTCGAGTTCATTGTCTCTTTTTTGCAGGGTCGTCGCCACGGCCGGCATCGCCATCGTCTTTTTGTTGAGCGCGAACGCGGCGTCCCTCTCCTTGGCGACCCTTCCGCTTCATCTCGTTTTTCTCTCGTGTTTCATCTCTCCCACCTCGGGTGGGGACCATTACTCTGTCCCGATTTGGGTCCCCTTCGGGTTCACCCGCACCGTCATTCCCTCTCCGCCTGCGCCAACCGAATGAGTGTACATCGCCGTTGCAGTAATTTTGTTGATTGAAAACGTGTTATTTCTCCCCTCTGGACCCCTCGTACAGGCTCAAATCACCCCTCGGTTAGACCCCCGATGTTCCACGACGGTGACCCTGCTTTCTAGCAGCGACGCGCGGCACACATCCGTCTAGGGTCGCCGTGTCTGACGTAGGACACACGTACCTATCTGACGGCAACGACGGCCTGCGGTGGATGGAGGGGATGGTTGTGGCGACGGCGGCGGCCCCCAGCTGGGAACTGAAGTCAGGGAGGCCACCTTCAGTGGGGACGTGCGGGAAAGCCTCCAACCAGGACGGCCCGTGTCTTTTGGAAAAAGGAGAAAAAAAAGGCAAAAGGAACGAACGTGCTTCCGGGATAAAAATATACAAGCAAGGAAAGGGAAAAGTCTGGAGGGGGGCGATAGGGAGCAGAGGGATGGCTTGAACTTGGATCAGATCAGGAGCCCAATGAGAGAGAGAACGGCGGCTGGGTGGCTTGAGGACGAGGCCAAGTTCGAGGGCCGTTCGGGGGCTTTCCGCCACGAGTGTGTTTGGTAAGGCAATGAACGCTACTAGATTGGGGTCGAGGAGATGGAGGAGGACCAGGACAGCACGATAGATAGGAGGATAACGCAGAAAAGCGGTAGTGGCTTCTACATCCTGCATTAGCGGTGGGCTGTGCGGGATTGAGCTGGGCCGCAGGCCTTCCTTCGTTCGGTCGGCCAGCGGCCAACAAGGGAACCCCTCTCCTCTCGGACCCCGGCCACTCGTGACTTCGTTCTCCCTTATGCGCAACGCCAACCAAAGCGGTGTAGTATACTTCCCAACCTGCAGCTGCGCGATCTTTAGTCTTCTCTGTGTGTGTCCGTATGTGTTTGTGTCTGGGTGTGTGTTAGGTTAGCCGTGTTCGGCTCGTCCTCATTTCAGCTCGCTGCCCTGCTCTTGTCAGCATTTTTAGATGGATAGCGAGGGCGACGACGATAGTGAACAGAACTGAGCAAACAGCGAGCGCAAACGGCCAAGCCGGTTTCTCGCCTGATCGGATTGTCCCCAGTGTTTTGTTGTTGGCGCCTTTCGACGGCGTGCCCGTCTCCTCGGCAAGAAGGATGGGCTCGGAAGACGGACGGAGAACGGGAAAAAGTATCGTTTGCAGGACCCCCCCCCCCCCGGCCAAACACCAGCACACAGCGGATCGCGGTTGTTATTGATGATTTCCGACCCTCGGTCTGCCACACGTGGACAAGCAGACAGCGCGCGAGAACGAGAGAAAGAGAGAGAATCTAACGACGCAGGCTCTAACGAGGTTCGCTGGACAACTGATGAGCAACGAACGATCAAGCCAACGAAGAAGCGAGACATAGAGCCGGTGCACTGTACAGAGAAGGAATGGTGACCTCGTTGTCCTCGAAGGGGATGTATTGTACTAGTGTCAGTCAAGCGACAGCCGCTATCGTGTGCGGCTCACTCGCTTGCGATAGGCTGTGGCCATCCGGCAACCGAATGAAAATCGTCGCGCTTTGAAACTGCGAGGATAATAACAGCATGGCGCTTTGCTCTTCGACAATGAAATTATTATAGCTCGTACTGACAATCGTTGATAGATCATTGATAGATACTGACATATGTCACTTTGTCCATATGTATGCTCATTTGCACAGCAGGATATATTTATTACTGTTATATCATATTCACCTTTGGCGTATACTAGTAATAACAATGGTCTAGTTACCAAATGGAAGCCGTCCGTTAAATTCACCACCATAGTATTCGTCGTATTTATGTGTACTTACCTATTGTAGTGTGTCGATTCAGTGTTAGCAGGGAGATTATGACAATATCACGATCGCGTCATGTGGACAGCTGAGATGATTACGGGGCTCGGGTGAGGAGGATGTGTGGTGCTCGTGGCTGGGCTTGTACCTGAGGCCAGAGGGCTGACACCGAATTTGTAGTAGTTATCATATTGTACAGGTCGAAACACTTGGATTGCCACTGCTCCTGTTTCCTCACTAGAAAGCGCTAGAAATTACAATTCCCAGCACAATGACTGCTGCATGTGTGAGAAGAGAAGCCACTTCGCTGAGAGACTCCTCGGCGTTATGGCCACCTGCCGTCTCTTTCAAAGTTCTCTGCAATATGCGAGCGAAACCTGCACCAGTACGCTACCCTTTGCATGTATATGTGTGTATGTGCATATGTAAGCGGCCGATGCCTGTGCCTGATGTATGCGTCAATCCCCTGGTGCTCACCCAACTCCTTTATGTATCTCGTGTCGTTGAGCACAGCACGTTGAGTAAACGAACACCCGAACACGAACTCCGGCGATGTCTCGCCTCACTCACACGCTCTGTGCCCTGCCCATGCTCTAGGCAGCAGAGGGTTGGGCGTTGCCTGAACTGCTGTTCCTACGAACGTTGATTTTCGTCGCTACACAGAGACGACAGCCACAACAGCAACGTCAACAATGTTGTCGTTGTTGTCGCTCTCGGCTGCTGCTTCAGCAGCGATCGCGGATGGCTGACTGTTCTCTCTATCGCTCTCTCCGTAGACGGACGAGAGGTTCCACGTTCGCTGGGTCGCTCGCCTGATCGTCCATCCGCCACCTAGCCCGCCTACGAGGCAGCTACCTTGCCTGTATCAGCCATTATGAGGTGGCTTTTGCAATGAATCACAATAGAAGGGATTTTCTCTGTTAGCGAAGTAAAGGCGGCGGCGCCAACGGCGCACAGGGCGCTTCATCAGAGAACGACGCGGGCAGGCGTCCAGCCAAATTTTAGCGTTCGCGTGTAACCTGGCCCGCGTTTCGGTCTGGGCCTCGGCGTCGGCCGATAGCGAGAGCATCTCTCACTCTCTAAAGTGGTCTGTCGATGGTCGATGAGGTCCTTTGCCTCGAGGACCGGAGTCGTTCGAGGGGACCGCGCACCACAGAGGCCTGGAATGACAACAACAGTAGACTCACCGTAGGTCCAAGTTCGATCGTCGCCCGTCTGCGATAGCACACCGGCATTTTCTGCACGCGGCGTAGTCGTCCACGCGATAGGAGTTCGGGCAAACGCAGACAACGAAATTGTTGGCCCGACTGGCCAGGTCTGCTACCCATTATATTCTAGCTAGCAGTGACCTGGCCGCCAGCCACTACCTAGTCGAACCCTCGCACAGCCTCCGCCTCCACCGTCGTGATAGATGTGAACACCAATGCAACGCCTGGCTTCGACGAACCACTGTAAAACGATTCGGGAGCCGTCCCCCTCAAACGAGCCGCCGCACGATCCAGTCTGACTCCGATGACTGTAAACCTTTTGCCTACGGGGGCCGATGACGACGACGAAAGCGCTCACTACCTTTCCCGTACAGCCCAGCCCAGCTTTGGCCGGCAGCAGCATCAGCGGCAATGGGTCTCCTCCTGCTTCCTCTCGTTCTTCAACTGCTGCTATTCTTCCTTTATCGTCCGTGGCCGTCGAGACGTTTGTAGAGGGAATTGAGTTGAATATTTGTACGCGTCTGGCTGGCCCAAAACATCACCTCCCCTGGGCCACGCTCTTCTAGACGGCGAGAGTCAGTTGTCCCCCAATTCGTTTCTGCCGCACAGGCCGCTGCTTGTGTGGGTGACACCGTACGTGCCGGGCTTCGCTTCCCTATTGGTCGCTGGTTCAGCAGCAGCGTCGCCGCCGTCGCCCCTGCTGCGTCCTGCTCTCGGCTGCCTTTCTTTGAGCCCGTTCTGTGTACTCCGACGTCGGCAAGAGGAATCCTATTGATTCATTAGAACGGTAAAGTGGAGACGGCGACGACGATTCCTATGGGACAACGGCTCCGCCCCCGTCCGGATGGGGGGGGGGGGCGAGGATCAGGAACTCGGAGGAGCGATCCGGAGGAATTTCGGACTGTCGAGTCGACGAAGAGGCGGACCTAGGGACGAACGTCCTGGAGACAGCCGCCAATGTCAAAGTGTATCTCACGCAGAGAGGCGACATGATAAGGTGATATGGCAGACGTACGCACCGCCATACATGTACACACCTGCACCAATCTACCCATACATATATACCTATACATACTAAGCCGATAGGCTGACTCAGGCTAGCAGATGGCAGGTATTTGGTCCCTGCCGAAATTCGTATTGTTGGGCTATTAGAAATACTTAGCAGTTCTTCTCGGTGTCGAGATCGCCGCGGCACTGGTACAGAACGGGTCGCGCTAAAATTATTTGTATTCCAGTTCGTCATAGTAAAAGCTAGCATGCGTACAGGCCTGAGCTGGGCCGTGCGCACAGTGGGTGGGAATATGATGATTTGAATCTGAAAGCTGCGGTCCCTCTGATATTATTGTACGGGTCATGCAGTTTCGAGTAAACCACTTCCTTCTTTGGTCGTCGGTGCAAATCCTTGGGGCATTCGCCGCATATCTAACGTGCTCTGCAGCATTGTGGTGAGCAGCATATGCGATGGTTGCAGGGTCCATCCTCGCGTGATGGAATGGAAGATATCATCTTCGGTGTCGATTAGGAGGAGGCTTTTGTTACATGTACGTTAGGCATATGGACCACGTCTTATCCCGCTGGGGAGCGAGCTTTGCGAAGACAGCGTTGACGGCATGAGAGGTGACGAATGACAAGGGTGCCGCCAGGAAATGAGACCAATTTGTCGAAGGGCATAATTTTCATAAATTTTACGGCATAACACGAACAGTGAGAGGCGCTCAACCAAGTATCCGTTCTCTGCCAGCTGGTTTTCAGCAGAACCCGTCCTGCGCTAGTATCTATAGCACGTGGTACTACTGAGTGTCCTCATTGGTCCAGTTATCGTGACAGAAAACACAATTCCAAGGCTCTTCGTCCTCTCGAGCGTTCCGCAATACGCGTCAAGGAGCTGGATGGCATGCTTGACTGACTCACTTCCATCCGGGCAGACAGCCAGTCATATTGGCAATTAGGCAGACACTTCCTAAATCACTGACCGGACCGCTTTTGCCCGAAGCCGTCGCATCGTCAGCGGGGCCAGGACGGTTTGTTGCAAAGCTTGCATGCTCACGGGGATTTCGCTGTGTGCAAGGCGAGAATTCCTTCATACAGCGTTCTAGTAGACTTCGCTTCGCTCTTCTAGCGATATGTTTATCGCCATTTATGAAGGCCGAGTTGGCCTTGTGGACGTCCACTCGTCTCAGCTTGTTGGCTAGCTCACAGCAGCTGAAGGAGGCGTTCCCTGTCACTCGTAGCTGGTTGATCTTGTCTGCACTGCCTCCTGCTCTCGTCCACATTTCATGTCTATAGCACAATATTTAGCTAGAGCCGGTAAAGACGAAATTAGCTTGTGCCTTCATCCAGTCTCGGAACGAGTCGTCACGCGAAACAGAGTGATGGCACCATCAGCCCACCAAAACGTTAGTTCCTTGGTCATTGCCTTGGCCGACGTCCGTGTTCTTGGAAAACCGAAAAAATTCAAAATATTTGTCATCACCTACGGTAAATAAATTTTCCGGGCTGACCTACAGCCAACATTTAACCCAGTCCACAGAACAACTGCTTTCGGCATTGGTCCATAAGACGGACCACTTCAAATGCATATCTGCAACGGTGGGGATCGAACCCGTGGACCTGCGTCTCTTCTTCGATTGCGCCACGCCACTAGTCTTGACCTGTTACGTGCACATTATTCGTGTTATTGCAAGAGGGGATTCCGGGTCACCAACGTCGTCTTTGAAACAAACAGAGACATTGACCCTTCTAGACCGCATACGACACTGGACAACCTTTGTGCTTGCCTATATGGCAATGCATTGCGACAAGAACGTGCGATTTTCCGATGTTCGAATTTCGTGGTCAGAGCCTGACGGGGGTGGACGAGTCAACATTCAGCCTATCCTTTGCCTGTTGGCGATGTTTAGTCATACGGAGTGCAACCTGAGGGTGCACTTTGTTGCCACTGGTCCTAGCCGTCAAACGATATCAATGACATCAGGTTTATGCGATTCGTTTTGGTAAAGGCCGATAGGAAATTGCTGCTTGAGCGGACGAATTTGCTGGATGAGTTGATATGTGCTTCCGTCAGTAAGGTTTCAGCCAATGCCTATTCCGTACGCTCGTCACTCTCGCTCGCCTCATGTTAATCGCTCGCCTGTTGCTAGATGGTTTTTTGCGCTCTCGCGAGGACACGATGCATTGTATTGAGTTGACGAGGCAACATTTCAGGAATTGCTGCGTAAACCAAACCACTGTCAGTTTGACACTGGTCCGCACTGCGTTAACAATCGACTCTGTGATCAGATGCTCAGCTTCAGCTAAATACAACTCCGTGAGAAGGCCTTGATAGTCGGCTTGGCGCCTTGCATTCAAATCCAGCCGGCGATCCATATTTATATTGCATCAATGCAACGAGCACGGATGGCTTGGTTCTGCTGGCGAACGCTGGTCAACGGACACATTCACCGATGATTCGGAGCGTAGTAGTTAGTAGAGTGGCTTCGCCTGTCGAACAGAGTCAGCCAGGCTTCAATCGCTATACGATTATAGCACTTGATCATTGCGGCATATACGTGATTGCTGGTATGCTCAGCAATAGCACTGGAGTCAAATATTTATTGATGGCGAATTAACCGATGCAATGATTAAGACGGCCTGCAGCTGTTCTTCTGTTGCTGTTCGCCAACCAGAGCTTAGACAATGCCATGCCTTGTTCGTTGCGCCCTTGGTCACTTGCCACCGCGTTCTCCTCGTTCTTGCCCTTGTAAACAGAATCGATAACGACTGGAATAGTTAGATAGACCGACAGATAGATACGGGCAAGATTGCGGGAAGGGGCCTCGGCTGCAACGCGCTAGAGCAGCCAGCTATTGGACGAAGGCGCAATAAGAGAACCTTGATGGCGATCAATAACGATTGATCGGCGCTGCCGCAGTCTGCGATTTGAACGGGGCTGAGCGGCAAGCGAAAAGGAACGTGTCCGGAGTTCGACTACGTCCTCCGACTACGTCCTCGGGCGGGTGCGGGCGTCGGAGGGAGTCAAGGGAAGGAGGGCAGACAGAGACATACATACATATATTCGTTCGTTCGCGCACATAGCCTGCTGCCGACCGCTTGACTGCATGGGTTGGTGGGCGCATCGGGTTGGTGATGCATGCTGGCCGGAGTTACACGACAGATAAACGTTTACTGCACTGCCCGTTCGATTCACTAAGGAAGAAGTAAAGATAGGAGAGAGCGGCGTTGGCAAGGGCGACCAGCGTTTGGCCTATACCGACTTAAACACACCTCTAGGTGATGTGCTAAGCTATGGGAGTGCCGGTATACGTGAGTATTTGTGTGGGTAGGTACTAACGAAGTGCTAGACAGCGCAGAGGGATCTGGCCATAGCGGGATTTTGTCGAGAGAACGAGGGAGAGAGAGAGAGAGAGAGACTTGGAGACTGTTTATTCCGGATTGCTAAAAATAGCCATAGAACTAACAGTGACCAGTGCATGCCCATGGCGGCCTGCTCAGACGAAAGTGCATCTGACCGACGTCGTCCTCAACCGACGTCGGTTGTCGTCGATTTTCTTCTAGCATAGCCGGGCATCTCGTAACGGACGGCAGCAACTTCGAACTGCATCCGGCCACTGCCATATTTTGATGGAGAACTTGATCACGCAACGCGGCTGGATGGAGGGTCCTGGTGGTGCCCATTTAACCAGAGGGGGATAGGCAGAAAGGCAAGACATAGATTGGCAGCGATCGGGTAGTAGGCTTCGAGAAATCGAATTACTCGAATTGTGTCATTCGAAAAAATGAACGAAATTGCTTCTGCCAAAAAAAAAAAAAGAGAAAATAAGTACAACATTAAGCGGCGACGGTTGGCGTGGCGGGTCGAACGGGGGCCGGGGCGAAAAAATATGGCACATATATCTAGTTGAACGCAAGGAAGCCCTCTCCTGAGAAATGCTGGAGAAGGGAACAGGAAAATCCAGTGAAGGCAATGCTTTGTAGTAGGGTTAAGAGGAATTCTCAAGGAAACACTCTCGAATGGGACGGCAAGGTCAGCGCTACAATCGCCCTTCAGAGACCGAGTAGAGGAAATTCTCTTTCGCCTGAGGGCGTTGGATCGGGCCGCGCCCCGCAATGGTATTATAGAAGGGCCGTGTGCAGCCGTTGGCGCATGGGTCCAACGGCGGGGGAGGCCCATGTGCGAATGTCTCTGGGTCTGATTGGAAGACCGAGAACCGATATCTGGTTGGAGGCGCACCGAACTACCGCAGCCGGTCATAGAACCACACACAGGCACACATCGGCTGCACGGCCCCGAAACTGCGGCAAGAAGTGGAGTGAGAATAGGGAAACGATCGAGAAGCGTTGGCTAACGCTCGAGCAGCACCAGCTGAGGGAATTGCTGTGACAATGCTAAGATTAGCTTTGAGGTCGGTCACCAGGACTGGTTAGCCAGGCTGTATCGGCTGTATCGGCAGGTCGCAGAGCAGACACCTGGGACACCAGAAGCGAGAATAACCAATTTCCTCATCTCTTAACTCGCGCTGATGTACAGACAAAGGAACACATGCACCTCACTTTGGGCGCACACACACCCACACTCACGCACACACATACCAGCATAATATTCTCGTTCTGATGCTGCCAATCTCATCGCTTTTTACGTTGAGCGTTGGGTCGGCCAGCGACCGATTGGACCTCGTCCAGTCTCGTGCGATACCAAATGGAACGAATTCGAAATCGGTTAGCCAGCCTCCAGGCGGATCCTTCCCGGGAAGTGATGAAATAACTAGTTTCCTTAGCGGTGTCGCCGTCGATTTCCTTCTAGTTGGGGCCTCCGTTTCGGTCGTGTTGTTGGGTTGGATTCGTCGTTGGAAACGTCCCCCGTAGCCTATTGGTTTCCCACTTCGCTAAACTCAACTCAACTCAACTCGATGGCGGCCCTCATCAGCGGTCTGTCATTGGCATTGTCTGTCTATCTGACTGCGCGAAATGTTAACTGCGACAAGCGCCAGCTCCCCCATCGTCATATTTCTTCCAGTCACTGGATGGGGATGGGCTGCCACTGGCAGCTTCGATTGGGCTCGACTTTCAACGGGTTGCTGTTCTGATTTGTGAGGCGGGTACGTTCTTTCGTTGGAGTGTCCTTCA
This sequence comes from Stratiolaelaps scimitus, assembly GCA_019614645.1. Lineage (NCBI taxonomy): Eukaryota > Metazoa > Arthropoda > Arachnida > Mesostigmata > Laelapidae > Stratiolaelaps > Stratiolaelaps scimitus. The sequence continues at coordinate 3,897,366 of JABWDB010000014.1, read as the reverse complement.
AGATAGTTGACTGACTGGCTGGCTGGCTGGCCATTGGCCTAAAACTAAACTCGGGTGCTGCAAACCGCGGCAACAAGCCACAGCCACCCTGACGTCGCCGCAGCTTCTGGTACTGCTCACGAAGGCGGGTCGACATCGGTGCAGGTTATTTCTGTAGGGATCTAGATGTGAAAGCTTCCTCGAATCGTGTTTGTTTTCCCGTGTGGTGGTGGTGATCGTCGTACTGCTGCCACTATCACTGGTGCTACTACAGAGAGCGCGGCCGCCGCCGCCGCCGCATCGGAACCGCTTTTGCTGCCCGCACCAGCCCCGCAATCACCATCGCCGAAAGCAGAAACATCGCCGACGCGATGCAGATGAGACGCGGGAGAAGAAGCCGCCGCCGCCACCGCCGCCGCCGTTAACGGAATTCGTCGCGCCTGGCTGACTCCAATGACTAGAATGGAGCGAAAAGGTTTCCGTCTGTCGCTATTGCGGGCCTTCTCCGAAACGTCCACCACTGCAACAGAGCGCCTTTGGTCAGCTCGCTAAGCACGTTCTCGGTGATTATTTGCCTCGTGTCGAATTGCCCCGCCCGCCCGCCCGCTCGGCCTGACTCGGCTGCTGCTGGCCGAGTGTGTGTGTGTGCCCCGAAGATGCGGCCACACAGGCCTCACCCCCACGGGGAATGATGACGCCAGATGTGTCCTTTGACAGTGCAACACTATATCAAACTTGATTACGGATGCCCACGCACGCAGTCGCTAGACGATCCGGCTTGCTCGTGTTTTATGAACAAAAACAAAAGGCAGAGAATATGTAGTGCGTGTGTGTGTGTGTGTAACCTTATTCGCAAAGTGATTTACAGTGGTGTGTGCTCCAACCGGCGGGAATAGTTGCCCTGCATTACGTGCTCATGGGGACAGGGTAGAGAAGGAATAAATCAGGACAAAAATGAACTCATTCACACACACACATATTGTATGTTTTATGCTTTAAGAGCTAATGCCGTTATTGATACTGGATGCTACGATTGATGTATATATTATAGATTAATTCTTTCTGTGATGTGCTATCCGTAGTACCTAAACCAAGTCGCTGCGAGTGTGCTGGCGAGTAAGGTTGAGCTTAATTGCTCAATTACGATGTGTCTGTAAGCATACATAGAAATATCTCTCGATGTAGGCAGCTACCGACAGTATAATACAACACAATGCGATACAAAGATATCTTCATTAACCAAAAAGGGTGCTGTAGAAATCATCAAAGTAATTACATACGTTTGTAGAAGCGTAGAGAATGATTACATTTGTAGTAATGGCTAATGGCCACGTCGTCGGTCTCGTATGAGACGTGAGACTCTACAAGAGATCGAATTATTTAGCTTTTCGGCACGCACGAACGATGTAGTCCACGCTGTGCGTCCACTGCGCAGAGGGTAAGGACGAAATTCGATGAAATGTTTGACAGAGCTGTTTGGTTTTAGTCGCTGAAACAAGCGGATGTCCGTAGCATTTAATATCGTCATTAGGGGGGAAGGCGCACTAGTTCCTTCGGAACATCACAACGCAGACCGACTCTTCGTATAAACTTCGATTGCACCGTCCCAAACGCTGGAATATGTTTTTTTTGTGAGGTAGGGCCTCCAAACTGGAAGCAGTACAGACATTTTTGAATGATTAGATTCGAACATGTATCGAGTGTGTATATATGCATACATAGGAATATGTTGTATATTTATTATAGTTCACATATGTATAAGGACAGAGCATACCACTCATTACAACCTTCAACACTGTATATGAATAACAAAATTATTATAGCTTGTACAGATCAATATCGAGTGCACAACACCTTGCAAGTTGGAAAAGTTGTAAAATATGTGGTCTCTTGGGCGTACAAGCCTATACAACTCACCCAGCTGTAAAGCTCGCTTAAGATTCATAGATCTCATAGTATGGCGGATGCTGAGTGTACGATACACATTCGAGGTACAAATTGTGCTGTTGTATGATATGTCATACGGAATCAACACACCCGTTTCGACATTGAGAGAGGCGTTTAACTCGTTTATCGTTGTCCGTTATGTCTGCCATCGTTGCATTGGTTCGTTTCATTCGTCGGGGGGCGTCCCACCTTCGGAGCGAACAGGAGACTCAGTCTTACTTGTGTTGGCTGTAACCCGATTAGCATGATTCGCGCAAACACGTGTGGAGATTCGTCGAAACGCCTCTCGACGTTGGCCTGCACCGTCCAACGTGCACATTTCAAGGGAAGTTCCACCACCACCGACCAATCGACGTTAGACAAGCGTTGGAACCTTTAGGGAGTGGCTCACGTCAGCCTGCGCCGAGTTGCGTTATCATCAGAAGGCCAAGAGCGGTGGCCAGGCAATGGATGGCTCGTCTATGAATAAAGTGTGCGGCTGGCCGCTTGGACGCGCTTCGTCGGTCACCTCCTGTCAGCGTCGTTGTCTATGTAGCTTCGTCCGTCGTCGATACACTCGACGACTCGCGATTGCGCCTCCTTCGTTTCGGCTGCCTCAGACGACGGCGTCCGACGTCCCACCTCTCCAATAGGTTGGGTCGCCGGAGAAGCTCCGTGCTCACCGCCACGAGCTACTGGACACTCCCTAGGTTCATTCATCCCGTCGGAGCCTGGCCACGCTATCCAGCCTGCCTCGTGTGCTACAAGCGGCTAGTGCATAGTATGTTATAGGAGAAGGCTTGCGTTTTCCTCGGCGCTGGTTGTTTGCCTTGATGGGTGGGTGGGTGGCTGGCTGGCTGGCTAGCTGGTTGAATGTCCACGAGTGTGTGTGGCTGCCTTTTCAATAAAGTCTCACGACGGCTGGGAATGGATGACATCTGGGCGAGTTGGCAAAGTCGGATTGCGCGGACGTGGATGAGAACGCGACGGCGACGGCGACGGCGACGGCCATAGCGGATGGCCGAGCCAATAGCGGCCGCGGCGGCTGCACGCGCGACTGCTCTTCGTTGCTATTGCAGATCCTTCTCATCGTTCTTTCTTTCTTTTCCTTTACTCGGCCTGGCCCCGTCTCGCCGAGCCGTGTGCCTGCTCTGTCCGCCGTCGTCTCGCATGAAATGGTACGGTGAACATCGACCAAGGCGAGACCAAGTCAGCAGACTCGAATGATGCCGCGCTCTCCTGCTCGCCTGTCTGACTGTAGAGCTGCGCCTATCGGACCCCCAATGGAAGGACTGCTGCTGCTGCTGCCGCCGCCAGCAAACTCGTACGAGTGTATATAAGAGAACGATCCCATTGCCAGCCCGATTCGGTGTCGTCTCGTGGTAATGGAGGGTTGGTTGTCTGCCTTCATTCCTTCCTGGCTGGTCGCTGCCGACTAGTCTTGCCCGCTGATTCACTTTGCTTGCAGGGCCCACCAACTCCTTGGCCAGCAGCAGCACCAGCAGCAGCCTAAGGCGAAGCTACCGATGGATGGCGTACGGAATCAGAGAATGAATCAGCGACAGCAGCTGAGGCTATGGCGACATACATCGAGAAGAAAGTTGAGATTTTCTCTAGTGGCCGAATACAGCGGACGATACGTGGACACGAATCGGCTTCTGGGTCCCTTGCAGCAGTACAGCAAAGGAGAGACACCGAGGAGGTGTGCCGCCCAAACCATTGGAACAGAGGCGGACATCGAGGAAATCTGTGCTTCTCAGACGTCGATTCGCAAGGGCAGACGGCAAGAAAAACGAGATGAGCAGGGGAAGAATCGAAATATTCTTGGGGGCGTTCATATCCCTTCCTTCAGCCTGTAAATTCTGCCTGTATACGGTTATGTTTGTGCATCGGCGTTCAATGATCTCAAACGGTTTTTAGCGGTCTGGTGGAGCTTGCCGTGATTGTGATGTGTTCATGGTGGCGAATTTTCAAACAACAACAACAACAACAACAGCAATAACAAAAACAACAACCGGAATTCCTTCCGGCGATCTCCCGACCATCTCGTCCAAGGGGCGACGTCATTGGAATCCTCGCTCGGTGATTCTCAAGTGATTTGGCTCATGGAACATGCTGATTTGCATTCACGTTTAATTAAACGCGTTCACCATCATTGCCAGTTGCTTGGAGGTGTTCGACAGCGGCCGCACGTTCTACGATTGCCGTTGCTGCGGCTGCTGCTGCCAATTTCCATTCTGTTGTTGAAATGTCATTTTTCGCTCAATTTCACAGCCCGTTTCACAACATCGTTCTGCAACATTCACGAACCCGAACGATTTGATAGAACGATTTCATTATTTGCGAGGTTCCGGCCAGTTATTGTTCGTCGTCCCAGCCCGCAACACTGAACAGCGGAGGCAACACCGAGATTCACAGAGTACGAACCTTCTTCCATCGTTCGCCGCCGTCTCTCTGTGCTTGCTCTGTGGCTGTTCGCTGGCCAGAGCGGCCGCCAACAGGCGCCGGGCTGCCCTCATGTGACCAGACACAATTTGTTTGCTTGGACCGAACGGACGAGCACCGATGGACGGCGAAGCGAGCTGTCAGTAGCGTTCCACTCAGCGGGTGTGCTGTGTCGAATGGAGGTAAGGCAGTGCCGGCGGCAGCCGCAGCAGCGGCGGTCGGCAGAGCCCGCTGCCCCGCTGGTGCCACCGGTCAAGTACTGCGAGTCTCGCGATGTCTGCGTGTACTGCTAAAGTAATGTTTGACATTGCGCTTCCGTATCCGCACGGCGTTTCGTCTCCTCCCCGGACTCTGAAAACCCCCCGCCGAACTCCTGCCGTTTGCGTTCCGTGTGAGTGCTGGTTGTCAACTTGATGAAGAGGCCCTTACAGTTACACTTTACCGACAACAACAACAACAACAACATCAACAGCAACAACGACAACAACGGATACAGCAACGACAACATCAGTAACAGGAGCGGTTGAACGAGCGGCGCCAACCACACCAACCGCTAGGGGCGCCATAATCGCGGCGGCCACTCCCGTTGTTATAACGACACCGAATAGGTTCGTGGATGTGCATCAGCACCAGCTGCTGCTGCTGCTGCTGCTACAGCTCTGCTGCTGTTGCCTATGAGCGGGGGTAGTTTACCCCCAGAGTTCGCAGCTTCGTTGCTGCTGCTGCTCCTGATGCTGCTGAGAGGCTATTGGCCGCAGTTCTACAACGCTTTTGGCTCCTCGCACACGCCGGAAGTGGCTGGAAGCCGAAGGTATTCCTACAACGAGATCCCCTGCCGCCGTTGGATCTGATAGGCAGGCAGAGCAGGCAGTGGTGGCTGTTTGCTGCAGCCGATGGTGTTTTTAGGCCTCCGGCACGACAGCGCCAGGTAACAGCAGGAGCGGCTGAGCCAACTTCCGGAGTCTCTCTTCCGGTAGCTGCTGTAGTGAGGCTGGCTAGCCCTGACGCTGTTTTCGGCGTCGCTTGCTGTCTAACTGGCTGACTGGGTAGTTGGTTGGGTGTTTGGTGACCCCCCCCCCGCGTTGGCTGGCCGGCCGGCCGGCCCCCGTGATGCCGCGGTAGTCAGCAGGCACAAGCGGATCGCAGGGAAAGCGATGCCAACGCCGCTCGACGAGAGGATGTAGAGGAGGGGAAAAGAAGGAGGTTGGCTGCCCGACGAACAGGCAGCATGTGCGACGGTGGGCCTATTGGAAGGGGCATTGTAGGTTTACACCGAGCATGAAAAGTGGAAGAGAGGAACGGCGACCAAGGGAGATATAGCAAAGAGAAGCCGGAGCCGGCCCCGGGAGAAAGGATGTCGGCGTAACGAAGGAGGCCGCAGAGAGCCGCCGGCAGTGGCGAGGCCCCATCTTCGAGCAGTGGAAGACGAAGCAGCTAGCCTCCCTTATACACAATAACTACCTACTCCATCATTGCTATCTTCTTCGCTTCGTCTCGTCTCGCCTTGCCTTGGCCGCCAAATCTCCGTTCTCCAACCTTCTCTTCATAGACCTTTGAAGGCATCGACGTGAAGAGTCGGCCGCTCTGTCAACACATCGCCCAGCAGCTCTAGTGGCGCTGCCGATGGCGGCGGTGGTGGTGACAATGCGCTGAACACCCAGAAAGATATGGAGCCTGAAGCATCTTCGTAAGGCAGACACATGGCCGCGAAGACGAGCAGGCGTTGTTGAGATGAGGGCACAAGGGGTACGAGAGGTTCGTTGTGAGGGGTAGAAACAAATAGAGAGAGAGAGAGAGAGAGAGACGTTTTCTGTACGTTACCGCTCGGCTCGGGCACACGTGCCATGATGACGTCAACGATGTTGCATGAAGAAGACTGAAGAGGGCTTGGGGGGTCATACGTTGTTTGTGTTGTTGTTGTTGCTGCTACTGCTGCTGCTGGTGCCGTTGTTGTTGCTGATCACGAAGCTGGTCCCTAGTTCCTGTGGAGTGGCAGTGCGCCTCTCGGTGGGAGAGGAACCACTACAGGCGAACATCGTTCTCTGTTCTGTTGGAGAAATACCGTTGGATACGTATGTACATGCGTACGAATGATGGTGAGGTCACCTTGGCGATTCATATGAAATGGCGTGTTTATTCGCACGGTCTCATATCTATCTATTTATTTCCAATTTCCGTAATCCAATTTGTGCAAAAGCACCAGTTGGCATATATATTAGAGTGCCGCTGGAACGTGGCTTCCTTTCAAACACTGAGTGGTTTCGATACGATCAGAAAGATGGACACTGCAGCAAAAAGTGCAAAGTCTTTCAAAGATCAACGGGAAACATCAAGTTTTTGTTTCTCCAAGGACACCCTCCAGCTGAAATCCATCGACAATTAGTGAACGCGTACGGCATATGGGTTAGCCTGCATAGACCTGCATAGAGAAGGACCCAGCAAGGCAGTGGCTCCGACAAGGTGAAGCAACAACGGCTGTGGCCGTGCCAGATAGATTCTGACGAAAGGTGTTGATGATACTCGCCCTGGATATCAAGGGTGTTTGCTATTACGAAATATTAGCAGCAAAAGAAAAACTCAATTTATGACCAAATGCCGTGGGGATCGACAGCACCGAGTGTGGTCACTCGACGACAATACAAGACCTCACCGCACTGCTGAAATTACGGCCTTGATGGAAGGAGACAATATTGAGCGATGGCTTCAACCCCCATATTCTCCTGATTTAAGCCCATGTGATTATGGTTGTTTCCATGCATTAAAAAGGGCTATAGGTGGGGTTCCATATGCAACCGTCGGCTTACTCAAAGAAGCAATAGATAAGGAAATTTTAATGGGAAATGCAAATGGTAAATATTTGGCTATCTCCCGGAGCGCTGGCATCAGTGTGTTAATAAAGCTGGAGAGTTCTAACTCACTTAGTTCAAAAGTTATGGGCATTTAAGGAAAGTTCGAACGGAACACCCTAATATAGATATATGTATATACCCGTTGAAGTCACAACACGCATGATTTATTTCGACTTACCCTCGTGCTTATTCATCGATGTTTATGGTACAAAGATGTAGGTCGGTGCCGAATTGTCAATTCGGAATAAAAAGGATGCCTGGAGATGAGAACCTCACTGCGTCAATCGCTAGGTAATGGACAAGCTAACATCTGGTCGATTTCATGTACATGTGAGTGATTGTATCTGAGGACCGTAGATTCGTGTGACACAACAACATTGGGTTGGATGCGGCCGCGCAAACAACCGCTGTAGACTGATGTTCATCTTGGAATTGCCGCAGTCGGATCGAGGTTGGGAAACGGTAAACGCTATTGATTTCTTAACATATAAATGACTCGGAGAGAGTTTGCTCTGCCTCTGGAAACGCTGGTTTAATATGCTCAAACCAACAAGGTCATCGTCCAACTGCCTTCTTGGACCAGCTTACCTTCCCACGTCTAATCAAATTCATTATTGTCATCGACTACTGACAAAGCCACCAGTGTCCGCATGTGTGCTTCAAGAGCGCGCTCAGAGAGGAGGACACGGATCCGATGTCCGGAAGAGACTCACCAAAACATCCAAGTTTCGCCCGATGAACATGTTCCTCATAATCAACCGTGTATATAATATCTCCTGCACGATCCTGTTCGTTAAGTGTGTTCCCCCTGTTGAACAATGTTGATTGCTCGGGACGGGTCAGACGAAAGAGAGAGAGAGAGAGATGTATAAAGGGGAAGTGAATCAGGCCAACAGATGTCCCTGTTCCCTGATCTCGTTGAGATTCATTTCGGCTGCATTTTTTAATTGCCCGGTAAAGCAGCGCGAACAGAACCAGTGATGAGATTCGGAATACGAGCCCGCAAGACGACACGATAGCTTCGTTGGACTCGTGGTTAGGTTACAATCGTCGGTGGGCGATGGCCTGCGGCCCAACGGCAGTGTCCTTGGCTATAATCGCTGGCAGGACCCGCCAGTGGGCTCGGCCCCTGCACGAGGCCTTTACCTTGAGGGGAGAGAGTCCATACAGCAAATTGTGGTCGGGCTGCAGATGCGGTGACGACCAAACTCGTTATGACGTTTAGTATTCATGCACACATACACACTACGCATGTATTCGAGTGTGTACCTGCGTTATAGCAAAGGGGTTGTTACTTTTACAGGAGGCAGGGCCCTTGTTCCATGTGCACTTCAGAGATAGGCGAGACTCAACTGAATGACATTACTTCTAATAGAAATGCGACTCGCGGAAATGATACCCACAGCTGTGAATTCATATAAACGCCTGAAATACATAAGCGAACTACTACTATACTAAGAACTAATATACAAGCTACGAATAAGCCGCTAACAGTCTTCATATGTATTCTCATGAGGTAGAATGAAGATAATGTGGCTCTCTTAAATTGACAAATAAAAAGTTATATTATAACAACAGTACGTTTATGCTTCCTCCCCATTAGCTAATCAGTCGTCGTTCGTTCTGATGGATAAATCATCGAATTAAGTGATCATTAGTGTCATATATATTGAACAGCTATAAACAGATGAAGACAATATCGTTGTTGTTGTTGCTGCTGCTGCTGACCAATGCCACGAGGGCGCTAGGGTGCTGCTGAAGCAGTCACTGAAGCACAGCTCAGTTGAGTCCCCTTTACTCGAAACGTATGTAGAATACAATAGCGGTCTGAATTAGCTCGTCCTAAAAGGTAACATGGCCACAAACGATCGTTGTATATCACTTACTAACCCCGCTTTTCTGTGACCACCTCTCAGAGACTAGAGACTGTTTCAGAGACGATTTATTAAAACAGAATTATAACGAGATACGTTCCGAGACTCCCCTTAACCGAGATGACGGCTGGCGGTTGTCCAACAACAATGGCAAGTTCAGCTGGATGTCTGGTCAACTTGACACGCTCGAATTGGACTGGCTATCCTAAGGCTGAGCAACTCTCAGCGAGACGGCAGTGCGATTTAACAGCCAACGTGTGTTCAAGCAAATCCCCTTGAATAGAGAGAGAGAGAGAGAGTCCTTGGCATTTTCTCGAGGAACACTTTACTGCTAACCTATTTGAATAAGCGAATAAGATTATGGCGGCGGATCGCCAACTTCCCGCTCTATCCGGTTAGTCGTTGCACGGCGCCTTATTCTGAGACCGTCGGATTTCCAGATCCCGTGCGCCCTGTCAAACGCAGTTGGAGAGGGCTGAAACTCGGCCTTTCTATGTTTCTGGTGCCCCTATGAATACGAGACGTAATTTGTGCATATGCACGGGAATGCATGAAATACAATACAGATGACGGTTTCAAATTTGCTTCAAGTTCATCTCAGCAACGGCTTCTGTGGCCCGGCTATTGCTACAAATAGAACTTTACTTTAAGTCTGAACCACTGATGTCGAGCTGTAGCACAACAGCGGTGTTCGTTCGTATGAAAAGCGATATGTGTGCGTGCATGGGGTCGGGGAGAGATCACATAGGTAACTGTGTCAATTTTCATGTTTAGGTTTAATCAGTAGTGACTCTGATGAGGCATGTATTGACATGAATTTAATCGCCGCTTATCAATGATTAATGAAACAAAAAAATTGGAACACGGAGTCTGCCACATCTTAGTTTACTAAAATAAAATGTCATTTTTTGATTAATAGAGGTTCTTATTTTATATATCAACTATAACCAATATAACTACATAAATTTAAATCTCTCTCTCATCCTTATTATTATTTGAATATTAAAAAAAAAATCAAATATAATATAATATAATTATTTATTGGCTATGAAGCTTAATTAAAATAAATATTATATTTTATAGATATTTCAAATATTTTTTATAATTTTATTAAATTAATGAAGAATAATATAAATATTTCTTTTTTCTATTAATTTATTTTTTTAAACGACCCACCTCCCACGAAATTTTGAAGACGGTACGCATGTGCATTCATTGGAAATCAGTACTGATTCTAAGTGTGACCAGTTGACGGTACGCAATACCGTTATTGAATAGCGCCATAGAAACTTGTCTCGTCCATAAATCTATTGCAGAATTTCGAGGCTTGACTTACCTTGAGGTAAGTCTTGGCCGTCTAAGCCATTCGAAAATTGCGCCATCGAACCGTTTGACAGCGGCAACACCGTTAGCAAGAACATAGACAATAGACTAAATGCTATATTATACCGCACATATGGTATCACTACCACTATTGCGGAACCGTTCTACAGAACGACCAAGAGCCGAACCAACCACCACCAGGCAAGTTCCACGCTATTCTAGCGGGCGTATTTGTACGCTGCTGTGCTCAGTGTGCGCACTTTCGCTCACGACCTATTCTGTGAAGAGACGAACCGCTAGAGAGGCCGAGACCTTAGAAAGCATGCGAGACCGGAGAGGCCGGCGGAAGAACATGGCGCAAACAGAGAACGCGAATTCGAATCAGACCCGTGCCGGGGGCGCGTGCGACGGGGCTGCTTCAGAAAGAAGCTTCCGCAAAGGCAGCAGAATGTAATGCGTGGTATCATGGATGTCTGCCGGCACGGTGAAGGCACCGTTAACTCCTTCTCCATTGTGAACTCGACCAGCAGATCCGCCTCTCCCGGCGAGGAGCTCATGGGGTGCGGAGGTCCTTCAGTGAAAGCTGGTGCTCTTGTTTGGTTGTGTTAGGGGAGAGCGATGCAGCGGTAGAGAGAGAGAGAGAGAGAGAGAAATAGACATGGAAAAACAGTGAGAGATGTTTGTTTGTCCGTTCCCAGCCCCCTATGTTATGTTCACTCTATGCGGTTCTGCTTCGTCGTGCTGTCCCTCACTCGGTGACGAACTGGAGAGAAGAGGAATAGTAGTTTGAAAAGGGCCTCCTCCTCCACCACTTCTTTATGTGTTCGTTCCTCCTGCCGCCGCCCCCGCTGCTGCTGCTGCTTCTGCCGCCGTCCGGTGCCTGGCGCCACGAGTTTCTCTGCTCGTTCCTTCGTGCGCAGCCCGGCGCGATCAGGGCTGGGTGAATAGTGTCGCCGACCCCATTTCGGATTTCGGTCCGATTCGGCCTATCTCTCGCCTGCTCTCGCTTCTCTTCCTCTACTTTTTGCTCTTTGGTCGCTTGTCAGATCTGTCGGATCTTCGTTTGGTCTCTGTTCGGGAACCTCGTCGTCAGAAGAAAACGCGTTGCATGTTGTCGACGAACCCGCGACGCATCCGTCATGACGTCCGCGTGATAGTACAATGTAGCTCTCGTCGTGCCTGCCATGGTATCTCGGCAATGTAACGGTGTCAAGACGGCGTTTCTGTCCAAACATAGGTGAACCTGAGTGTTCTCTAAGGATTGTTGGGTTTGAATGCGAAATAGCTACAGCGTACGACGGGTAAGAAAGAAGTGACTCCCTGAATCAGGCGGAAGAAACAGCCAGGGGCTGGCGTACAGGTCGAGAAGGCATCGTTGAAAACACATTGCGCCGGCCTCGTTGGTGTACCGGAGATATTATGTAAGGATTACGTCGGCAAAAGCAACTTTGTGCCAGCAACTCGCTTGTGATATCAGGGAGAATAATGAACTTGGGTGCCATCGAACTCAAGCCGAATACGGTGAATAATTCATAAGTCATACACTGCAGTGATAACAATAGCAAGTAAAGGGGCTAAGGCGGGATCGAGGCGCTGGCGGGCTGTGGCATTCTGAGCAGGTTGCCTTGGTCAATATTGTTGACATGAGTAGTAGTTGATTTGAGCATGGTGATTGCCTCAATTTCGCTTACATACTCACGGGCGGAGCGGGAGTTTTCGCATCGTAAACTGTGCGACGGAAAAGACATTCATGTTCTCAGTGTCTGCAACCGTCAGTCATGCAAACTGTGCGTTCAAATAAATAAACCAAGAGGCTTCGTCACATGCACAAGATCGCAGTTGTTGAACTGGTGGCTGAAATTGTAGCCCCATGCGATCTGGTAACAATTCCCATCTTCGATCCGTCCGGGTAACTTAAATGGAGGAGGAGATCACAGCAGTGGGCAATTTTACTGGCTTGATGATGTCCTCGACCGGCAGAACATGTCGACACGACATGGCTCGAAGTTCGCTAGCAAAATTCACCGACGAAACACCTATGGAGCCTGAAATCGACTCGATCCGCGCTCACGCTGGTTGAGGTATACACAGGCCGAGCACTAGTTAGCAGCAAAAAAATGTCTTGGCCTATTTCAAAGGCTCGAACTATGGCGTTTGAAGAGCAACGCTGAGCAGTCGTCCGCCCTGCAAGTAAACCATTATGTTTAGCTAAGCGAAACAGAACAGCTACACAAGTTGGTTCGAAGTGTGCGCTCTCCGTGGAAGCGGCGTGGCACGAAATACAATCACGTGTCGTTAGCAACGTGTGGAACACAACATTGTGGAAAAGAGTTGAGGGTGCGCGCGGCCGAAACATGATGCGGTAATCGTTTGCGGGGGCCATACTTCGAGACATTCGATGTAGGTCTTCATCAAAAAACGCTTATTGAGAAGGCGGCGGCGGCAGTGACGACAGCAGCAAGCGAACGGCTGTGATACCTTAGGTGATGGTCCGTACGAACACAGCCACACAAGCACAAATACTACTCTATCTCTCTCTCTCTCTCTCTCTCTCTATATATATATATATATATATATATATATATATATATATATATATATATATATATATATATGTATATGTATCTCCCTCACACTCGGGAGTCTGCTCTCAGAGGGTTCTTCTGCCAGACTCTGGTGCCATAGATAGGGGGGAGTGCAGTTGTCCTTGAAGAGGACGGCAAAAAAAGAGCCTGTGCTGGTAGCAAGGCATCCGGAATAGCGGGCTTTTTCCGGTTTCAAGAGCAGCGGGTACGTGCGAACAGGCGGTGGCGGTGGCGCTCACTGTTACATTGATGCCCCGCGATTGTAGCTGGCTTGGCATCAATGCCTTCGTTTACGTGTGCTAGGTATATTATCGTTGGCGCTGTACACACACTACATTGGTACGCGGGAGTCTCCGTTAGTCTCCGTTGTTCGTCTGTGCAACGTAACAAATGGGCCGAAAGCTAAGCGCGTAGTAGAGGTCGCAGTAACAGCAGCTGTAGTGTTTCCAAACTGCTGCGCAACGAGACATGCATCCACTATTTCGGTTGGGTTGATTTGCCGATCTGCCCGATTGAGCAATATGTGTAAGGAGAGAGGCATCGGTCGTCGATGGAATTTTTACAAACGAGATGTTTACAAATCACTTTGTACTTTTTCGAGAGCCAATGGTATAGTGATTCTCTTGTTTATTACATTAAGTGCACATTGAACGTCGCGGTTACAATGAATAAAAGTGATCATATCACTACTGAATTCGAGACACGATCTGGCCATACCTGTATAGAAGTGCGTTAAGAGGCAATAGATAGAGAAAGAGTTGCTTGAAATTGGAGAAATACAGGATCAGGACTCAAACGATTGGTGACCATCGTATTGTTCTTGTACTTCACTCTGTTCTATATTTGGTTGGAGCGCAAGACGAATCGCGAACTTTAAAGAGCTTTGATTAGTAATCGAATCTTTCGGATCAGTTCTCCGCGATGGCTGAAAGTGTTTAGTTAAACAAAATAGCTCAGATACTTAAGTGGTGACTAATCTGGCCAACTATCGTACGTCAACTGTCCTCTACGAAGATACAAGCGGACCGTGCATAATCGTTCATCTCTTCAATGTGGACGTTATTTCAGTTAAACGATCCAAGGCACATTGCTATGTGACTCTGGCCCACATTGGCTAAATCGCTATTTAATAATGATCGTTGGAGCAAAACAGAACCAGAAAATGTCCAATTGATCTTTTCGTTCCCAGATCTGGACACTCTCCTCGTCCAAATGCCGGATTTTGTCGAGTTGGAGAAGTCTCCTCGAACAATCGCTTCTCTGCTGGTTCTCTGGCTGGCGAGCACACAGAGAGTTCGGGCTGTGCGAGGAGGCTTCCTGAGACGGATCTCTGCGTTCTATCTTCTTGTTCTTTTTTTGTCTGACGGTCATTCTTTCTCCCTTTTGCGCTGTATCTGTATTTCACGGCATTGCCGAACGCTGTCTCGGTGAATCGGTGCAAGCGTTTGTGAGTATCAGGGGCCCTCCTCCGACGGCTCGGACGATGGGGCAGAAATTGACGCTGTCTGGCAAGCTAGGCAAACACCACGACTGCGACCATCCCATTGCTGGCAAAATTAATAGAATGATGCCCGTTGATGAGCACCACTGTAGGAAGAGTGACTGCCCTCGTGCCAATGGACGAACGCCGGCAGCCGGGAGCGCGTCGGAAGGGGCGGCTGGAAGTGTCCTGGACCGATGTCTATGTGGACGCCTCGGAGTCTGTAGCAGAAATGACAGTCCCTACACGAGGCCCACTTCTCATCGCTGACCGACTCCGTCGCTCGCTCGGTGTAGGGGCGTCGTCACGCTGCAGGGTCTTTCTCGGTCGTCGCCGATGGGTAATACCGAGGGGGGCCGAGCGCAGAGGCAGATAGCCCAAATGAATCGTTCCGCAAGCGCCGGCGCTCGCCCCCACCACCATCCCGGCCGCTGCCGAAGCCAAAGTTGCCGGCTGCACCCCGGGACACTCTCCGTCAGAGCGGGTGACTTCCGATATTCGCGCCCTCTTCCGGTTCCGATTTCCGCCAGCCCCCAGCGCCTGTCCGCGACTATCCCCAACCAGCACACGGTCCTGTTCGTCCTGCTACCCCACGAGACCTTCGCCCATCGTGCGCTGGCAGTCCCGCCGCCCGAAGCGGAGAAGCCGACGAGGGCGGGAAGCTCACCCGAATGGCCAACTGTCCAAATGTTCTACGCCGCCTGGGACCCAGGCCGTCAGCCCACACTGCCCATGCTCGTCTGTGGCCGCGAGTACCAACGCTGGTGTCCTCCTCCTCCTACTACTACTGTTCGGCTGTTAGCTCGTTCACTGATGATGATGCTGAGGGTGATGATGGACTGAAGGCTTGTTCGTGTAGCGCGACGAAGGGTCCTGCTGACGACGACAGGAGCATATCTCTCTCGCTCCCTCGGCCTGTAAAAGGACGAATCATCTGCGGGGCTATGGTATCCACTAAAGCCTTCTATACCTATGCCTACTGTTACTATTCTAGACAGTAACACCAATTGGTGACAAACAGCCAAGCAAAGCGCACTGAAATGTAATACATGATGACTATTGTTATTATTATTATGGCTGTTATTATTATTATTATTGTTCTTTTTGTTATATAATGGATGGCAAATATAGATACATATGTTTTGCAATAAAAAAATATTCCCGTTGAAGCTTCGTCATAGTCCAAATCAAGCAAGTATATAGCTTTGCATATTGATGTACACTTCAAGTTATCTTCGAAATCGGAAACGCGAGCGCCACTGTGGGTAATCCTAACGAAGGACACGACTATTCAAGCATGTTGGTGAAACACCATATACAATCTGTCACCTATGAGATCCTAATATCTACAACGAAACGCACTCTGTCTAGCACAGCGCGCTTGACCACGATCATTTTAAAGACTTAGGTCGCTATTTCCCTCGCTCATTGTTTTCGTTGGCACGCCTGCCAATGAGGAGTTGGTTGGTTGGTTCGCTATATCATGCCGGTACCATAAAGCAGGTCGCGCTCCATCGCGCAAAATACGACGCCTACTAAACACATCGCTTGGCTGACTGTTCTATAGTCGTGCCTTTTTTTTTGCCTTTTTTTTCATCTTAATCATAAACGTTCGGCCTGTCGGCCGTTCCTTGTAAATGCACGAACGGATAAACGGCGGCGGTCATCGTATGCAAATTTAATTTGCAGGGTTCCGAAACTGCACTCACTTCTGCTGTTAACATTGTGCGTAACGTTGGAAAGTTGTGCAAGGCAGAACCGCTGCGGCGGTCCTGGCGAGAAGAGAGCTCGAACAGCGCCAAGGTTTGCTTCACGCTAACTTCTCTCGGTGATAACGACTTTCGTGCGTCGGTTGCCCACCTCCGGGAGGTTTAGCGTGGGTGGGCTCTGCGCGCACCTCGAATGTTACTCGAACTAATCCACCTAGGCCGGCGAATAGGTGGTGTCCTGGAAATCAGCAGCTAAGATAAAGCTGCCGTTACGCCTACTGTTAAAGCGGCTAACTAAGGACTACATATATCGATCTACAATGGGTACACCGTTCAACCAGAGTTCCTAGTGACACTTCCCAGGATGTATTTTGCACTACACTTACGTACTGATTTATAACCGACGCTATATATATATATATATATATATATATATATATGTGTGTGTCTGTACAAACGAGGACCAATAAGCACAAGGGTGTTCAGTAGGGACCCCACGTATCGCCGTTCGACCCCCCTCGTTCTCCATCGTTCGACTCAGCCTTCTCAACAAATCATCTTACAGAAGAGAGAAATGCATTGTTCGTTCAGCTTAAAATGCTCGATAATTTTCCATCAGGTCCTAAAACTTGCTGCATAGTTTCGTCGACCGCACGGGATCTCGACGGCCGCCTCGTGTTGTTCTAGTCATCAGTTTTACACGCGTGAACGGAATCGATCCCCGTTCCTCGATTTTCTTCGGTAGTCCCCAGGGCTCCGCCTGGCGACAGGCAACGGCAGCCGTTCGTAGCCGCGTCACCGGCCCAGTCGTAAATCCTTTTGCGTGGCGGTCTTCGATCTTGGCTCAAGGCGGTCTGTATCTCAACCGTTCCCCCTACGTTCCGCCTTGGTGGCGGTTGGTATCCGATCCACTTCTAGCACCCGGGGGCCTAACGGCGTCAGGAGTTGGCTCTATCCTCGAACCAATTTGAGGGTCACGCATGGCCGGTGGCCTGGTATTCGAGTCGTTGCAAGCACCGCCTCGGTGAACCATTGGTTTTGCGAGGGCGAATAGCGGACTCGCATGAAAGCTGGGTTAAGGCAAGGCGGGCCTGAGACTGCGAAGTCTCCGTCGATATAGGTTGCCTGAATAGCATGCCTATCCACTTTGAAGGAGAGCTAGTGATATGCCGCAACGAGAGAGAACAGTCTCACATTAAATTGAGTAGTAACCCAAAATTCAAGCAGACACGTGAATCGCGCCGTTTATCACTCTTGCGGAAAAGATATACTGATAGTTGAACAGACGAGGGGATGCCAGACACATTACCTCATTATTATTATTACTATTATTGTTATATTCCTACTGCGAATCTTCGTTGTGGCTATTTCAACACGGAGAGTTAAGAGCCAGTAATAGTTTATCCGGCTTATATGCGTACGTAGTGGCTGCCTTAAGTGTCAAAATCTCCTAGCGGGGTGGGTCAATGAGATCTTCACTTGTCGGATATATTCTATTGTAGGTGTCAATCATGTTACAATTAAAAAATCAACGCCGATGATGACAATGCACCCAGATGAATACTCAACTTTTGGGGGGTATACGTCCTTTCTCTCGTTGAATTGATATTGCCAGGCGTTTTAGCCTAACTAATTGTCGAATATGACGAAATTGATTCTCGAGTATCAACCCTCTGATCGTTAGTGTCGATACTAAGCAAGTGGAGTTGCACCTGAGTTGTAAAGATACCACAATATCCCTGCGTTAAGGGTTGTGTGAATTATCGAAAGGACCTGATGGGTCTACTTGTAATGTCTCATCATTTAATGTAGGTTCTTATAATATAATAATATTAGGAGCTCCTTTGTAAACCCCGCTATACAGCAACCGTATTGGTTCCTTTATATCATAATGGTAATAAACGCCTGGACGAGACAGATTCAGCACTTCTCACTTTATAGCACTGAGCCGACCTAATGTCCTATGACGCTTAGAGGGTCAGAAAATGAATAGAACAACGATACGATGTATGAGATATGTGTGGACGCAACTAATTAAAGCGGTGTATAGGCCCAAGCCTGTGCTCAGGACTCAGAGCCCTTAAGGAACCGAGGACAAGGGCGAGCTGACGAGACGCCAACAGCCGGAGGCAGCCACTCAAAAACCGGTGGCAAGAGCTGAAAGGTAACAATAGCATGTAGTCTCCGTTGTCAAGCAAGGCTCAATGCTCTTTCCCAGAGAGCAGGGTTCTACCGAAGAGTGGGTCTGCCGGCTGGCCTTTTTCTCGTGAGCAGTCCGATAGTATGCAAGTGTGTTGCGTATACATAGGCCATACATGGCACTATGTCAGTGGTGGTAGTAAGTTGTGCCGCCTTCTGTTGTTGCCTTTGGCTCTTGGCGTCCGAGGCCGGGAGGCTAAGTGGCCACGACGGCACGAATATAAAGATCGCTTTGGATTGCTGGGTGACTATACTTGGCTTCGCTGGGTAGGGGGACAGTAGCAGATCTCGATAGGGTCGCTGGCTCTACTTACTGCGCTCTGCACTAGAACGAGAAAAAAAACAAACTCACAAACGTTAGCGCGGCCAACAGGACGGTCAGCGGACCCCTATCTACATATATGGATGTGTAGATGTATATGTGCACTGAGCTGGCGACGAGTGGCCAGGAGAAACTACACTACTACTGCTTGCTAACACTGGGTGGTCCCAACAGAAGGCCAAGTGATCGGAGGGAGGCATAGGCATTTACTAAGTGTGCTCCAGTCGATCCGTCTGTGGGGTCTGCCCTTGTCCACTACGGCTCTCTGGGTGTCTGTGAAAGACATCAGCGGCCTGCGAAGGGCGGGGAGGCTCCCCTTATGGACTTTGTTGGAGTGGAGCTGGACGTAGGTTCGCCCGCCCGCCTGCCTTTGTTGCACACTGTTCAGCTTCTTGCCCTGTAAGAGCTGTAAGAACCAAGTGGGTTAGGCCGTTGGAGAGACTCAAATGACGAAATCCGATACAGGTTGGGCTGTAACCTGGTAGACTAGTAATTTATTCTACAAGCGGGCAAAGCAGAAGGCTTTACAACATTAATAGCGTATAGGCTGTACCCGATAGTGAGATCTCGCATCAGTAGATCGCGTGACATAGCGTTTAGATAACCTATCTGGCCCTCCGGGCCTCTGATATAGCCTCGTATTGGCTCGAGTTTGCTGAGGATAAGTGTAGAAAAGAGTTCATCCGATCCAGTGGAGAATTGGGGCGGTCCCCGATCTCGAACACTCTCGTCACTGAATATCCTTGTGCTGTTTTCACTGTAAATGTCATTAATGAACCTTTACTGCTGGTTACTTGGGAAGCTGAGGCGAGTGTGGCTACGTCTTGCTGGCAAGAGACTATCACCGGATTATGTGTCTGTTTGCCAATGGCTTTTTGCTGTGAGCCATTGTGTGTATGTGCGCATGCCTCCGAACTCGACAGGTACCACGTTGTCTCATTTGTCACTAGCGCTGACCGTGCTAGAAGTGTGAAACGTTAGTGTAGACGGTGATGCAGTATCCTGTGGGATTCTTGCACGTAGTTTGCTAACTGAGCAATCGGTAAGTCTCTCAATGTATAAGGCAATAGAGCCCTATCATGCAGACGTGAACGCCAACGTACGGCGAATCCTACCCCAGAAATCGTGAATAGTAATCTAACGTCGATTGAGTCATCAAAGAGCATACAATGGGCTAGCCAGGACTAACGTCCGATGATCAACTGTATACTGTTATAGGGAGCGAACTATGATATAACCCCACGATACAAGTGCCCCGTCACGCTGTTTGTCAAATCGGCTCCTTTCTTGAAGGAGGAAGCGTTTCTGACTGGACCATTGCTGTTGCTCCAAATGGACCCGAGTGGATTGGTGGGGGGGGGGGGTGTTTAAAGAATCGATCGGCAGACTGATTCCACAGCACTGATTTCCTATACTTGCACTTATTAAGAAGAGTAATCCTTACAATATTAAATCGGTCCACTCCATGGAGAGCTGTCATTTCCATCTGCGGCCAACGCCCAACGATCTGACTTTACAAGGCCCTTGCGATAGCGCAGTGTGTGCTCCCCAGAGTCGAAACAGATTCAATGCTGCTAGCTGCTATTCCGGCCAGATTTAGACGTACGCTCGATACTCGCTGCTCAGTACCGCTAAATCGTTCTCATAGCCCACGCACAGGGTAACGCTGGTAAACAACATGATATGTTGTGGGCTAATCCCTGAATGAGGACGAAACAGAGAACATACCCTTATTTATTAGCATGAAGGCACCATGTGCCGCCACGGACCTATGGAGCCAACTGAATACCAGGCAATGGACAAACGTTTTGTAGGTTCGCCGTTGAAGATCCCTTCTCACCCTGCCCCCTTACCAGAGTTTCAAGAGTTGTTAAGAGGTTAGCCATACAGCAACAACTGTAGGGTTGTTAATCACGCCACGAGAAGTGTGAGATGAGCCAAATATCGGTAGTTATAGGATTACACTGAGCGTTACAATAGCGGCGGCATCTGAAGCCAACGTAGCCTGCTTGCGTCAATAGAGAGTACTCACGCGTCTTGTGATCACGTCTGGCGTATATAAGGTTACACTATTCATTTTCAAGTGGCGTATGAAATCGATCGCTTTATGGCGAACCGTTCAATCGCTAGGCTTCATTGGAAAAGGCCATCTCGAATCGAGGTCCAGGGTCAGTCGTTTACTCATACGGCCTACCGTGACAGTTTGCCGCCGCGCGGTGGCTAAATTGAGCTGAGCAAGGACGATGGCTTTGCTAAGAAGGTGCTGAGCTCAGCGGGCTACGAGGCCTGAAGTTGAGTGGGCCATCATCGTTTGAAACGTCGTCCAATGATCGGCTCCCCCCTGCCACGGCTGGCCAGAAGTTGTGTATACATCTTCTTGTCCAGTCGGGGCTACTCTCAAACACCGAGCATGCTCTATAGCTCGCTCGCTTGCCCGCTGTCGAGGTTTAACGGAAATAACATTCTAAACTGTAAGCAGCCAAGAAAAACAGCTCAGGCGGACGAGAACTTGACAGGGCGCGCGCGGTTCGTCTTCGACAGTTGCAAATGTAAAAAGGCAAGATAAACAGAACTACATGGAGAAAAAGCTACAAGCACAAGCACACACTCACGAACACACAACGAGTAGACGAGTCCTTAGAGGGACATCGGCAAAAAAAGGAACAAGAAATATTTGCCCCTTCCACCCAGGATTGGTTTTTTCGTTCGCTGTGTTTCTGTCTGATCGAAGAGATCCTCAATTCGATTTCGATTGAAGTGCACGATAGTATAGTCCAATCCGCTTGAAGAAGAAATCCTCTCTCGAACTGTTCTACTCGAAGCTGCATATGCACACATGGCCAGTGATCCGCTCGGTGGTTGGTTCCTCCCCCACCCACATATACTATAATAGAATTTTATGTCCTTGTGTTTAGCTGGTTTGCTTGGATGTAGTGTTCTAGTGGTTGTTCTGCAGGGCTCAGCGTGGCTGGCCAGCGCGGGCGCCTATAGTCAGTTGGCGGCCAGTTGGTTGGTCAGTCACAGGGTCGGGTCGCAGTTAACGTTGATGGTCTCGTTGTCGGCGCCCGCGCTATCGCGCTCTGTTACACTGGGGTACACCAGCTGGCCGTGATTAGATGAGTGGAGTGGATAACTGCAAACGATCGAATACCCCATGGGAATTATGCTCAGTGCTAAGCTATATCGGTCGCCTCGAGTCGGAGCACTTCTGAATGGTCGTGGAGGAGAACAGCGGTTGTGGGGCGAACGGACCTTGGTCGTTCAGGATTCGGGTGCCTTCTTCTGAACGTCTCAACTTCTCAAACATGATGTGATGTTCTCGGTTGCTGGCGGCCATCGCCGATCGGCTGGCCGGTGACAAGTAGCTCTAATGCGCGAGTTTCATAACATCGCAGCAGCAACAGCCCGCCGACGACGAAAACGACGACAACTTGAGTTGTCCGCAACGAGCGGCAAAGTCAGCCGCAGTGCGATGAAAAGGGATTGGCCGTGCGAGGGTAGAAAACTTAGGGGGCACAACAAGTCTGTTAGCTGGTGAAGAGCTTTTCAGTCCGAGGTCCCGTCCGGTTAGTCGCTACGCCACTGCTGGACAACGTCGTATGACAAATAGCAAATCGTCAGTAGGACAAACTGGCTGTACTTTTACTCACGGTGCTGAACGGGAAAAACGAGGGGAGGTTAAGGTGGGGTAGAGCCGACCGACCACTTTCCTGATCTCCTCCCTTTGTCTCTACGTTCTCATGCGCGTACACATGATACATGCATACACATACACACACACAAACACCTAGACAACCAAAAGCACTGCGAACACATCAGCTATCTCACGTCATCGTCGGTATCGCGGCAAACGCGCACGGGGCCCTATACCGCTTTTGTGACAAGGATGCCCGGCCACACCTTCATCACATTAATTCCACTTTAGAGCAAACAGCCAGCGCTCGAGCCGCTGCTGTTGTTTCTCGAACGACGACTTCGTGGTTGCTAAGGCTACACCGCTCTACGCTGCACATGGGTAACACCCGGGCGGTTGTGGACTGGCAAAATTTTTACTCGAGCCAGCCCCGGCGCTAGTCGACTTTGTTTTTTCTGTTTTCTTATAATTAGTCTAGCGCTAGTCTACTAAGGAAGAACAACTGCGATAAGCTGAGATACTAGCTATGCGGTCCCGGAGGCCAGCATGGTAAGATTCAAGAGGAGCTCCTGGGCAATTTTCATTTCATTTTTTCATTTCATTAGTGGTTTATTTTCGGAACTGCAGTTTCACAATGCCTAAGTTCTCGCAAAAAAAAAAAAAAAATTTTGAATAAAAGGTGTATATACAACAAGGTCAGAATAATCTGACTTATAAAACGGTCAGGACAATCTGACTTACAACGTGGTCAGGATAGTCTGAGACATATCGTAACCAGGATCTGAAATATACAATTGTAATTATATTCACATTTTAAACCCTCCCCGCAAGGAACTTTTTTGCCTCACTTGCAAACTTTTTAGCTGAAGTGAGGGAACGAAGCTCACGAGGGAGCGAGCCCCAGACGACCGGTAGACGGTAAGCGAGAGCTTGGCGGCTGGACTCTTTGACAGTAAATGGCACCTCAAAGGTGGTTGGGCGACGGGTCGAACGCTTCCTCACCATCGTGATAGGGAAGGAAATGTCGGCTGGTATCTTACCACTGCATGTTTTGAATGCAAGGAGAGCAGTCTGAAAGGTGCATATGTCCTTGAGGCAAAGCAGGTCAAACTGTTGAAACACATCGGCAACAGAGTCCCTACGACGGCGGCCGAACACAGCTCTCAGAGCATCATTCTGAATGATTTCACCCCGGCGAAGCGTGTCTCTGAAGCCGCCACCCCAGATTGTGATACCGTAGCATAGCAATGGAATTAGGAGCATTTTGTAGATTAGAAGTAGCCCAGCGACGGGCACCCCAACTTCCCTAAGACGGTGGTTGGCGTTAAACGGATCAGAGAACTACGATGAACACTATTGTTGTCGTATTCAGTTTGCAAGTGACGAAAGCTCCACAACGTAACGTGCCAAAACCGCTGTGTTTTGCTTTTTTTTAATCTCCGCCAGCTTTAGTACCGTCTAGATCGTGTAGTTAGTGCTGGAAAGCATATGTAGTCTATAAGTATGGGTAATGCTTATTAAAAGATACTACTACAATATTAAACAGAGCACCGCAGCAGAACGCGACCTTTGCTTTGCCTCTCTATTGATGTATCACCACTTCAGTGTGATGCCCCACACGGAGTCAATGCCGGCAGCTGCATAGCTGATCCTTTAGTGTTGAAGGAGGATGATTCTACCACTCGATGGCCCCCTTCTAACGATGAACGATTGTCCGTCTCGGGGATGTACTATGCACGGCAAAGAGGTAACTCTGGGTGAACTCTGGTAACGTCATAATTTTCCCTGTCTTGGCTTTGAACGTTCTTCAGCCCGTTGCCCTCAGCGAAAACAGTTGTTCAACTTCATGAGACGAAAAGTAGGAACTCAGCGGAGAGCTTCACCCCTCCACTTCACTGAACACGCAGCGGGTTCACAACAAAAGCAACTGAAGGGTGTCGGAGATCGGCTGAAGCGTTACCTTTTTTTTATATTTTTTATAGAGGTTAAATGTAAATGCGAGACATTTCGTCCCGGCGGTGTCAATTTACTGCTTCCACCGGTACTGAGGCCTCAGCTGATTCCTCCTTCTGGGCTGAACCCGGCACGTTTCACATGCCCGACTCTAGGAGTTCTTGAAGAGTTGCCTGAGCTGCGTGACCGTGCTCCTCAATGAACTAGCAGGTGGCCGGCTGAAGCGTTGCTTTCTTTTTAAGAGGTTAAAGGTAAATCCGGCATGGACACCAGGACTCACACTAAGGTATTTGCCTGGTAGTGTCAGACTCTTACGGACTAAACCCAGAACCGATTTCGGCTTGGGGCACTGCCCGGGACTGTCAGGCTGAAGTGTTACCTAAAACAGAGATAGTAAATTAACGAAATAATTAGGACACCATCCTTCTTCGATCCATCTATGTGGCCGTCGCATCCACGAACCTGACCCACGTATCAATCCGAGTATTTAAGTGAGTGAGTCTACGTGTGATGGCCGTAGCTTCGGGATAGAGCAGGTGACATTTGGATAGAAAAAAAGACAAGAAGACGAAAAAAGACCTTTTGGTTTTCATTTTTCATTCGTTCTCGTCCGCTCGGTGATGGGGCCTCCGATGGGAACCCAAGGACCCGGCCCCTTTGAGGCTGTCCAGTCGTATCCCTGTGCTATCTCGCTACGGTCCCTTCGCACGCCGTCTACGTCTCACAGATATAATAGCTTGGTGGATTGGTGCTAGTTGCCCGTCAGCTCGTGGCCACCCGCAGTTGCTGGGTTCTCATTCTCATCGTTTCGCTATCGCCCGTTCCCGTCCTCAACAACAGCTTCCGAAGTTGACAGTTCGCAAGTCTCGAGCCCCAACCACCTCGTTCCCTCGTTCCCTTAGCTGATCCACACAAGCCAGTTATTCTGCGTGCGTCGCTCTCTCCAGAACTCGTTGAGCCAGGCCCCGCCCAGACCTTCATTCGGCGCGGCGTACGAGCTGCGAACAGCGAAAATAGCGGCGGTGGCGAACAGTGCCGGTCGACGGGGGCCGATCCATTGTGCGCGCGGCGTGAAGGGCCCGCACCAAAAGATCTGCCAGCAGGGAGCTATGCTTCAGCGTCAGCTGCTGGTTCTGCCGATCGCTTCCTCACACAGAATGGCACGCTGCTGCTGTTGCTGTTGAGTAGATGCTGTAAAGACGTCGTGACGCGCCCCTCCTCAGAGTCCTGCCTTTGTGCGCGCGTATGAGGAATGGCTGCGGTCTCCCATCCACGTTTGCAAGGCGATCGTCGGAAGTGCAACTGGTCCGATGCCTAGTTGCGTTTACCCCATTCTGTGATCACAGTGAGTTGAGCAGATAGAGGAAATCAAGCCGCAACGGCCGAAAAGTACGAACAGAGAAATTGAGGAGGTACTCTAGTTCCTCGCCTCGTGTATACGTCACTATATCGAGAGGCGCGAGATCAGGGAAGAATTGGAGAAGGTCTGTGCCGTACCTGCCTCCGACAATAACAGCAGGCAGAGCAGGAGCGAGGTGTGGTGTCAATGGTGCGGAACCCGGCGGTCGGCACGAATTAGCTAGACATTACAATAGATGCTTGGGAAACGAACGCCGAGTATTATGCGAGGCCGTACTATTGTACTACTGTTGCATGGCTACTGCTAAAACTACAACTACCAGCAAAAAATCTCCCTCGTAATCTCTCTGTACAGTGACTAGCGAACGTGTTACAAGATAGCCACAAATGATGGATGATTTGTTTCTGAAAGTACGCTATGTTGAGGGAGATTCGAAATCCCTACAGAAAATAGGTATTGCCAGTAGGCACCGATAATGGGAAAACACCGCACTGTCAAACTGTAACGCCCACGTATCAAAGTATGTCGAATGTATTTAAATTCAAACAACGAAAATGGACATTTGGAAAAGTCTTCTTCTCTGCTATTTCCGGCCTATCCGGTTTTTTCTTTCTTCGATATAGTTACGGGTTATGCTAGAGACCGCTGATCTTCTTATGACGAAAGAATAACCGCGCAACAGAAAGCTCGCGCTCCTAAACACAAGTGTTTGCTAACTAGAGGTAGAGCTTATTGATAGTCTACCTGCTGCTGTTGTTGTTATTTTGAAAGACGATCCCTAGTAGAATCCGCTCCCGCATTAGTTCCCGATGATAAAGCATTCACCAAGTGTCGGGACTGATGATTCGTATTGACGTCACTCGCGCACATAACACAATCGCTGTCGAAGTCACGAGTGCATATCCAGCGTGGCATACTTCTCTTTGGATTCAACAATCAATGAGCGATGATTTTTCTTTATACTGCCGCCCCATTTCATATATAGTTACATCGCACTGCTACGTGCAGGAATCTATGTCCACCCCGTGGTGACACAGGTGATCAATCGCAGGCGACCATCGCCATCGCCGCCGCTGCCGACGCCATCGTCGTCTGCGACGGTACTTCGTTTTCAGTCGACCTGATTCTGGTCATGCGGCCGGGCCGGCTTCTTCCTTTGCTGGTCATTTCTCCCGCCACGCCACAACACGTTGGCACGGTGCCATCATACTCGCGTTCCCTTCGCTCTGGATTTGTCTGTCTGGGTGTGTCTGGCTTCCGTGTCCGACGGGCGTTAACCCTGCGCACGCCTATCACTGGTCGGGTACCTTATCGCGGATTTCAGAGCTCTAAGGACACCCTGACTGGCTTGCCCTTAGATAGAACATACAAGCCCACAGACTTTGCCTAGCTAACTCTCAGCTGTCTTCTTCGTTGTATGACAAATCTCGGTGCCGCTTCACAGCATTGCTTCAAGGGCCTGGTTAGGAGACGGTGCTGACACTCGTGGAGTTGTAGTGTTTGCCAGCAGTAGAGAGTTCCTATCGTTCCTTTTTCCTATTTTTGGCCTTAAGCCGTGTCGTCGGTCAGTCATGCTAGACTTACCTGGACTATCTCCAACAGACCGATCTGACGGCTGGGCAATGTTAACCATATTCCAACAAACCACGATGTCTGGGAGCCGAACATGCAAGCGTACAAGCGCTTAACGGTAGGAGAGTTGGTAGAGGATATCAAGGCGCGCCAGGTCTCGTACCTGAAGGAGCCTGCGCACTTGGCCTCGTCTCCTGCCTTGATCCCCCGCTGCTGTTAGCACCTTGTCAACTGCCGCTAAAAATCGTAGTAATGGCTGTCAGACGGCGGCGGTGGTTCCAAAACGGTAACCTCCAAAAAGTATTGGGTTGCTAATATTTCAGAAACGATCAATCAGAGTCTTTAGCTGTGGCGTCTTTTGACATCGTACGCCTTCCTCAATCCGGAAAAAGAGCTGTAAAAGTACCAAAACCACCATTAGCTGCACTGGACACCTTGAACGCTGCCCATGTTAAAGATCGATCATATTTCATCTCCTCTCAGAACTACTATTCACATAGTGTACACGATAATCTTCCATTAATACGAAACGGACGCCTCGAATATTACAAAGAACACGTCTCGCTAACACTAGATAAGATGACTAGTTTCTCGGCCTTTTTCAATCCTTTCCTCTATCGCCATCTTAGATGATTACGAAACACATAACGATTTAGAGAACAGGCTAACCGAACAAAAAAATGTAGCACAACATGTATAATAGCTAGCTTGTATATTTTGCTCGAGTCGATATTTAGATGTGCACATCGATCTTGTATTTATTACATATTAAATAAATTGATGTTGTGTGGTGTTCTCCCTTGTTTTTATTCCTGCCTTCTGCATCCACCCACCTCCCCGTTCCTATTACTGCTGGCCTTTACTCTTCAACTTCTTCGTCGATCATCGAACTTTGCTGACGTTGCGGCCGTGACTGCTTCTCGTCGCGACGAACGATTACAATAACCAAACAAAAAAAGGAGTTCCGGCGGCCGAAGTGGCGGTGGCCTCTGGGTTCCAGCGTGGCTGTTCCTCATCGTTCTCATCGGGACGCTCGTGTCAGCGACACTCCTCTGGCTACACATCGGCCTGAAACAGGACTTCACGCTACTTCGGAGCCATCTTGCTAAAGGTGACGATTCCAAGCGACACCACACGCGATATCACAACCTGAATCGTTCCATTTTTCGCTGGTTTCGGCCCGTTCATTTCTTCTTCTTTAATGGATTCCATCATCAACAACGGAGATTTTTCGTTCAACGCTTTAAGTTGTCCTGTGTTTGTGTTGAGCTATGAAGGAGTTGCCTGTTGTAGCTGATTTCGATGTTGTTAAGCAATTTTGTGTTTTCGATCCGTTCGTGCTTCGTTGCTATCGATATTGAGTTCCTCCCTACCTCGATTAATCCACCTTCTCTGCGTTCTCGATCTTAGCTGGCGTGTTTATATATGTATATATATATAAAATCAATAGTGGTTAACTGGCAACCGAACATAATATATTTGTAGAATATAGTTCCTGGCACCATTTACTTATCAGCTGAGTACAAGATTAGTATTTTAGTGTATGTCGGATATTGATTACGATCCGCGCTCACCAGCGTACTCCCATATCATGTCATTAATGCCATAACGAAGCTCAGCTTTACTTGTCCCTAGGAAGAGATGTAAAGAACAGAAAGATCATTGACCAGGAGGTGATTTGATTTTTTCCCACACTCCCAATGCGCAAATTGTCACTTACGAAATGCAATCCCACTTACGTACCTCATTCGGTCGTTGAAGAGGAGACGTACTATGGAAATGGCGAATTTGTGTATTCTGACAAAGGCACACCTATTTCATTTGAAATACAACTCTCTTCGCGCTCAGCATACTGTGTTAAAAAT
The DNA here is from genome assembly GCA_019614645.1 of Stratiolaelaps scimitus. Taxonomy (NCBI): domain Eukaryota; kingdom Metazoa; phylum Arthropoda; class Arachnida; order Mesostigmata; family Laelapidae; genus Stratiolaelaps; species Stratiolaelaps scimitus. The sequence goes on along the minus strand of JABWDB010000014.1, from coordinate 3,868,291 downwards.
GTCACAAACCTGCAAAAATCATGTGCAATTGACTTGTCAGTCTCGCCCCTGAAAATGGTTACTGTGTAGCCAACAGCCGAGAACAGCCTTCTCGACGCTCGACAGTGCATTACAGCCTACCTGCTATCACGACTACTGCCTTCTCCTGCTATCCTACTGCCGTCTCCACCTAACCCGTCGTTTTCGAGGTTCCGGGGCGCGTTTCGCGGACTTCCGTACAGTATATATTTGTGTCTGCGTTAGCCTTTTTCTCTTCGACTTCAACTTCGTTTGCGATTGGGAGGACGGCGGTTGCGAGGGACTCACCGGAAATGCTTGCGGATGAGAATGTTGGAGGCAAGTTTTTACAGGGGAAACTTTGTATCACGAGCGCAGCAGAACTACTCGACCGACCCCTTACGTAGACCCGCGCAGGTGCCCATCTTAACATAACGTTCGTGGACTGGCGGCACGGTGTAAGAGCTCGGGTATCTTGGGGGGCGTGCCCTTCGTGGCTATCTGCCTTCGCTAGGCCGACCGCCGGCCCGAACGCCAACGTCTCTCGCCAACGCTCACCGACGCTCGAGTCGCCGGCATATGCGAGCCACCGTATACATGCACGACAAGCACATGCACGAACAGACCTACATGCATACGTGCATCCATGCACAGACACTCACTACTTGCACGCAAGCGCCGACTTCGTTCTTTTACGCCTCCCGTGCCGGGTTTTCTCGTCGCTTCTTGTGCGTTTTCCCGCTACATGGGACGGACGAACGGAGGAGCGCACACAGGAGACCGCGAGTAGGGGGTGCTCACACCAGAGCCAATGCGCGACTGCAGCTCAGGGGTACAGCGTGTTCCATTCGCCGGGCCGGTCGTCCCAGGGGTGGCAATAGAGCGACACCGCTCGACAACGGTAATAGCGCAGCGAGTCAAGGCGGGTTGGTTCGGGGCGAGCAGCGGCCCCCTTTTGCATCCTCAAGTCCCCACTCTCCACATCTCACTGCAAAAACCGAACAGCGCCAGCGAACCCCCACCGAGGGTAGCGAGAAGCTGGGAATCTTTGGCCGAAGGCTGTCCGAGTCCTGGCGGATTGCTCCACTCCTCACTGTTCCCGGTACACTCCGCTCAGCTGCTGTCTCCGACTTTCGAATGCATCTTTTTTTTCCTACTCCGTCTCGTTTGAAGATATGATAGTGTAGAGTAGTATGGTGAGTGAGTGTTTGCGCACGGGGGTGAGTTTGTTGCACGGATGCGAGCTAGTAGTGCTGATATTATGTACCATACTACTGCCCCGGTCTGGTAGTCAGTCCTAACATTCTGTGCGCTGACTCTCGCTCTCTCGCAGCTGTTTCCCTTGTGTGACAGGTTTCGACTCTAAACCTGTGTGTATCACCATGAGGACATTTCCGGACCAACTACATTTTAAACCTTGTTGTGCCTGGCACACAGATAAAGGCGGACGATAAACAAATCCAAGGATAATTCCGCGTCTGGCAGGATTTGAACCCAAGCCACATGTCCTTTCTGTCGATAGTTAGTTCTACCAATAGTGTCTTTACCAGCAACAGCAGCAGAGGCAATGGAAGAAGTGGTACTGTGTCGTTATAGCACTGTGAGTGTAGCGGCACTAGCTGCTTGAGTCGGAAAGAGGCCGCCGTGCCCCCATAACCCCTATAAACATACGCCATGCATATGCCGCACGCCAGATTCAGCCGCACCACTAGCATAGGATTCTGCGAAAGGTTCGTTTTTCTCACAAGTGTACTCCTCGCTCTATCTGCACATATTGCTGCCTCAAACGTGCGCTCACCCTCGACTTGTGCAAACCAGCAACAGCAGCAGCTTCCATCAAGCAGAACAAGGCACACGTTGAACATGTGTGGCTACGGCGTCCAGAAAGGGGCCCTTTCGAGCGACTAGGCCCGCACAAAATATAGAGCGGGCAGTGATCACGAAAGCGAGGTAGAGAGGATGGCTGGCCCGAGCTTGGCTCTGTGCGTTGCAAACGCGCGAGCACACCTGCGGTGGCGTGCCCAACCGCCGGTAGCGTTTGCGGCGGCGGCAGCTAGCAACAGACGCGGCAGCCACAACAAAGCCCACATCTAATAGGCCAGAAGAGTAGGCCACTTGGACTCCAGGGAGCCCTCTGCGACGATGAAGGTGATTGCCAACTATATAGCTCGTCCGCACTCAGTTACCTCTTGCCGAGGGATGGCAAGGGATGCCGGTAAGTATCGTGTTGTTTCTGCTGCTGGCTAGAGCCAGCGTTGGTGTAAGCATGGAGGTGCCGCCACCGCCGCTGCTTCGCGTCGTCGTCGGCGTCCACCACTACCTCTCGACCACGACGACTGCTCCCTCAGGCATTTGCTTGCGGAGTGTTACAGACATAGCGCGCGCTGCTTCGTGGCCTAACACTCAGTGGTCGGTGTGTCTAACGGTCACTTTATAGCGTCCACCTAGTTAACGACGCTATTTGGCGACGTTCGCGTTAACGTTGGCGAAGTCGTGCGGTACCTTCCTTCGTTCTCGGCCTCTCTTGCCCATGCTTCCGAAGGGTTCCGGTGGCGTTGCTTTTAGCTGGCAGCTTGATTCCTTCGGAGCCTCGGCCAGTCAGTGTCCTTTGCCTGAGCACAACTGAAAACAGCTGATGCTTCACAGCCTGCAGTCTCGTTCTGCCCTGTTCGTTAGGTGGACCCGATTCGTATAGAGGCTAAGGAATGACTTTATCTTTGAGACAACCAAAGATTGTCGGCTATGCCGCCAGCTATAGCTTCGCTCGGTGACAGCTGAGCTATCCTTTGACAACGAGCTCGTCAGCACGCCCTCACCTGTTGCTCGTCTTAAAACAGCTCGAATTTATATTATTATAATACCTCGTACGGGGAACGTTATTGTCGCCTTACTCAGCGCTTACTTCGTTTGTACCTTCGATAACTTATACACTTCAATGAAGTTGTATACGATTCCTTTGCATACTGTGCTCCTCTTAGCGAAAGTCCATCCGAGGGGGTTATACATATTAGGTGTTAGCCTTTTTTTCCATAAGAAATAATATCAAAAATCATAAAGCTCGCATGGCATTTAGGCTCTAAACAATGATGGTACATATTCCTTTTTGACATTCTCACGCAATGGCACCCTCATGCCTAGAAGAGCGTTACTCCCTCGACGGAAATTAATCAAAAACCGAAAAATATAGCATTTGTTCTCGACTCTCGGATGGGTCTATACGCGGGGGCGTGTAAACGAGTATCGGCCTAGCAGAGAGCATCTTCAGGAAAAAGGATACTGCGGGAAGTCGCTGATGACCGGGCTGATGGGTGTGAGTGTTGCGGGTCGCGTGGGGTATAACCTCGAGGTCATCACATATGCTACCATTAGTCTCCTCTGAGCCTGCACGGCTGTAGGCCGTGAGGTCAGTTAGAGAGCAAGTGCTCGGTGCCACGATGTTGCCACATTGCCCGTCTGTTCCACCACCTGGACAATTAGACGGCGACGCCGTCAAGCGTTATACTCGCGTGTGCCTGTGCCATCCCATTCGCTTGGCATCCCTCGATCTAGAGAGGAGACCGTAGCGCGCGCAGGATGCTACCTCCGATGCCATCCGCGAATTGGGTGGTGGTTGTTTTTGTGCGTGCAGCAGTGACTCCTGCTATGGTGCCACACACCGTAGTCCGTGATTCCCGTGTCGAAATAGGTGGCGAGACGACGATGCTCGCTGTCGAGTCCTCGAGCGTCCATTTCTCTCGGTTGGCTGTACGTTGGCCGGAACGATGTCGCCGCCTCCGCCACCCTCTGGTATTTGGTCACCGTTCATTCCAGCTAGCATGACAGATAATTCGGGGGCGAAACAGACCTTCGCTATGTGTAAACCGCAGGAAAATAGCCCCAACGAACGCTACTAATGCAAGCAACGCGCTTGAGAGAAAATCTGATGAGTTTGCCATGCCCGGCGAACGCCGACCATTGTTTGGCGATTGTGTTCGCTCGACCAACCTCCACGGTGCAGGTGCGATGTGGCCATTGCCCACCTCGCATGCAACTGCACCATGGCATAATGTCATGCGCGTTGCAACAACACGATCCGCGTTTCATCAGCGAGTACTAATCATACTTCACTGATGGATGACTCATCGCTGGGCCGACGATGAAAGTTGCAAAATGCGATTTTCCCGCATCCAACGCCCACCGCCGCTTGATTCTCGAACCAACGCGCAACTTTTGCCTCTGCGCAACTTTTGCCAAACAGCCACAATCACACACACACGCACACAGATCAGCTCATTATTATCGATCGATCGTCGTTCGTTTCAACATCTGCTGTGGGAGAACAAAAAGGCGCGCGATGGCGCTCTAAGTCAACAACCGTCGGCGTTTTCGTGTACAATGCATATGTGACAGTGTGGCGATATTGTTATTATTGTTATTTGAAGGAGGGAAAATAATAATGGTGATGCTATTATATACTATATTTATTCCTCTACCATTGTTTAGATGCAAGTTTCTTGTTCATATGAAACTCAAATTAGTGAAACCAAAATACGATGCTAGTTTGGTTACAATTTAACTCAGGTCGCCGATTCCACAGCATTAACGTTACTCTGACAGTATACGTAGGCTCCGTGTGATCATTTTGCAAATAAGGGCGTCATCGTTTCTAAGATGTCATAGTGTGAATTACAGATGGGTTAGTATGGTTTCCACGGCTTCAGGCATTTTGCTAGGATATTCATCAGTATTAGCCATTTAATCCGTAGATGAGGATCCGTGGCAAGGTCGTTCTGTTGTTTGGCATTTTGCGATACCGTTACCACATTTAATTTGCCTAAGCACTGTATCAGTTGGCGGGCGTAAGTGGTGTCTATTTAAAACTGCCTGAAGTCCCCGGCCAGCTGGCTCCTATCTTAAACGATATGTGAAATCTTCAACTTCTCATCGACAACTTTCTTATCGGAAATTACCAAGCAATGATTTCGAGATTCTGTACCATTAGAATAAATAAAGTACATGCGATAAAAATGGCATTAATATCTATTCACCTCGTCCGTTATTGCTTAAGTGCTTGTCTATTAGAGACGAACAGGAAAACCGCCTTTTTTTACCGGGAAACCGCCTTTTTCAAATTCTACCTATCGTATTCGTTCACTCCACACCAATATTAGCTGTACCAGTGGAAACCTTTTCTAGCGCAAGTCAACGAGATGCAGGACCACCATGTATTCGAGATATAACCGTTTGCCATACCTGTTCCCCTTAGCTCTGATCGTTATTCGGCAGAAGCGACAAACTATACAGACATCCCAGGTAGTTTTTTCCTCCGAAACTCGACCCGTAACGTTTGGGCTTCAATCCTGCGAATTTGGCTGTGTTTGTGCGTGCATGCGTGTTTCCAGTGGATGCCGAAGGCAAGCGCGTTCCCGACTCGTTCCGCGAGGTCGATCAGCGTCTTAACCAGCTGCTAGCGAATCAGTCGCAGGTGGCGAAACAGTTGGAGCAGCTGAGCCTTAGATTGGACCAGATATCACGGGATGTCGGCCTGGTGAATGGGTCTGCTCAGCAAATACGTGGGACTGTTACTGAAGCTGTTAACAATCAGCTGCCTGGCCATCTCTCGCAGCTTAACGGATCCGTCCACGACCTACAATCAAAGGTATTGGAGAAACGATTGCTGATCAGTTCCTACTTCTCAATATGAAGTATCAAGTATAATAAGAATAATCACATACATGCATCGTATTCGCGGCCATCGTGAATGACACGTGGCCAAACATAAGGGACTGTCTAAAAGCGGGCCTTTATAGTGTTATCAATGGTTAACAAGTGGCGGTTGAACGAGGGAGAAGTCTGTTAGTCAGTCTCAAAAACCCTAATAAGCTCACCTCAAATAGGTTTAACTGGTCCCGAGCTCACATAGTTGAACCACTACGACGGTGGGTGATTGTAAAGTTAAATCTGTTGACCCTATTACAACTTTGCGAATCTTATTTTATAGGGTTTAGCATCGCTATGTCGACTGTATCGTGTATCTGCATATATAGGGGGTGTCAAACGGGAAGGCAATCCAAGAGTAGCAATCCCTCATCTGCGTCAAACGGATGTTAATTGTGCTGTGTATTATCTGATATTTTTGCAGATAACTAATCTATCTGGGGAGCTAGCCACCGTCCGCATGGAGTTAACATCGGTCGAGGGTCGAGCACAACATCGGCTTGACGAAGCCGTGAATAAATTTAACGACTCAACGGTAGCCATTGAAGACGTCATCTCTGGAAGCGACACCACATCGACATTGGGTCGCGAGTTCAACGCGACACTCGCACGGGCAATTAGTCGAGCCCAGAACGAGAGTAGCTCGAAATTTGAGGAACGCATATCTAATACATTGAAAGAAATGAAGCGAGCGTCAGCTCCCACGCCGACACCATCATCGACGCCGCCTCGGCAGCAGCAACAACCGCAGCACCCGCAGGTGTCCACCGGCGTCGATGAAGACCAGCACCAAGTGCAGCACAGAACTGAAGCGAACACAGCTCAGACCGAGACTGGCAATGCGGCTAACGTAGACAAGGCGTCCAATCCGACTCAGCCCGCAACTACAACGAGTGCTCCACCGTCGCAAACGAAGCAGACAAATCAGATAGTAATTGTCGACTATGACAAAAAATCATCTGGTGTGAACGAGAAATCGACGCCAGAAGCTGGCGCGGTTGTCAGACCCGCCTAGAAGCGCCATGTGGTCGTACACCGACAACTGCAACAGCGTCTTGTTTGATAGTAATTCAGAGGAGTGCATTTTCGTTCGAGTGATTGGGGGTGTTAGCCAACGACAGTTGTTTCCCATAGTCCGTTCCGTTCTCGATATCTCGTAGCCATCCCATAGAGATAGATGCACACACGTTACGTCATCAACTGCGTCCTATACATCGGGACGGTCCACTTTGATCTCTGTATGGCTGGCTACGCCAAGCGTGCATTCCCGGAGAAGATGAAAAATAAAGCAGCGAGTTCGGCCAACTCGGCCGGCTCGATTTCGACCTGCCTACTGGATATATCATCGGGCAAGGTGCCTCAAAGTGGACTACCCCGAATTCAGCTTAGTTGACAGTATCTATATAACATATATATATATATATATATATATATATATATATATTAAATAACTCGTCCAAGGCGACGGGTGATACTATAACGATAATGATACGCGCGAAGGCTTGGCGAAGGTGTGTTAATTGTACATTATGTCTCAGGTGCTAAGGGCGTCAGTTAAGTCAATTTGACAAAAGAGCACAGTCAGTGCTTGAAAACATGAATGACGTCGATGATACGTCCAGAGTGAAAAACCTACATTATGGAACATGGCTTTACCCAGTATGAGGGAAAATACAAGCAGTTAACGAGTAGATAATGATTCGCAGCTTCGCACATATAGATCAACTAACAAAGGCACTGAGAAATAGAGGAGGCTTAAATAGGAGAGAGAGGAGGGGGGGATGACAAGCGAACGAGAACCAGTGAGAAGATGCTGTTAATTGGAAGAAGTTGACACGAAGTTGCCATGCATTATCGTGGGCCGGGGCGGAACGGAGGACGTAGTGAAACTGGTTTTTGAGCTGAGAACTGTTTGCCGTTGTCAAAAGTGTTTGTTATGACTGAACGACATTCAGCAGCGTTAGCATCGAAAGACTATCGTGTATCATACAATCGGAGGGCAGGGGAGAATTTTACTCCAATCGTAGCCCAGCGGGACATTGGATGACAAGCATTGAAGGGCAGGATGGGGCAGGTGAACTCCGAATAATAATCGGAGATTGGCGTCGTCGCGTGACGAAGCCGCAGCGCTGCCAGTTGGCTGATTTCTGATTAGTTATTCGAAGGATAGGTCATCAGAAGGATACGTGTATGCGTGACAATGGTACAGGACTATAATAATAATAAGGAGAATAAGATGAACTGTAACAGTTAAGAATCATAGAGTAATGGTTGGTGATAGGATTACACCAGGAGGGAGAGAACGAGCGAGAGACACACCAAACTAATGTTAGACGTAGAACCAATGAAGAGGCGTTCCACAATGAGCAAACATGAGTAAATGACTAAGCGAAGCGAGGTAGCAGTAGAGAGAATCGTGGCCCCGCGTTGAGGCTGATAATGATGGTAGATAACGTAGGACTAGGATAGCGGCTCCCCGCTGGAGTTTGGAGTGTTTCTACGAATCATGTTCATAGTCTATAATATTTGTTACATATAAATATATATGGTTATATATGTATCAAACACACACACACACACATATATATATATATATATATATATATATATAATTTACATACATACAAATGGATGCATGTGCGGAATTCCTTTTAAGAAAGACGCGGAGAGTTCGTGAAGAAACAAAAATTTTCCAGTCGTCCTGACCTAAAAAAGGGGCGACTCGGCAATAAGAAGCGTATTCGTGGCTGACGGATCAATCTCTTATCGTATACTCGGATTGTTAGTAGGATCAGAGCTACAGCGGTGTGGAAGCAACTGTTGACGGAGAACTGATTCGCGTACTAACGATGGTTATTGGGGATTCCCGAGGTTTACAGAGAATATCATTCGAAGTCTCGAGCGGTGCGAGGTGATGGAACGGCCAACGCCATTATTACATAGTGATACATGTTGGTGTTGAGACAATACACTGGGTCGATAAAAATGAACTTCAAGCAACTGATTCTGATTGTCGAAATGTGTGCGCAAACACATGTTCGGTGTATGTGTTTGTTATAATTGAACTCATTCACGAGAGGGGCACCAGAAAGATTTACTGCATAAAGGGGCGATAGCTTCCGGCCTAGAAAATCGAACAATACTTGAAACGTGCAGAGGGGGATAGTATCGACGATGAATGGATAACACAGACGAAATATAGCAAACACAAAGAAGTTACCGTAGACTTTCACATCTACTCTGCCACAGATGGACAGGATGAGGACGCGGCGGGATGGCATGAATTTTATTATGATTCAGAGATATCAATGAATGGCGGCGTTTTCCTTTAAAGCTCCCTGGGAAACACAATGTAATTGTAGACCTTCGTCTCACCTGTCCTTCCTAGGCTACTCAGTCAATCGTGTGTGTGTGTGTGTGTATGTATTATATAAGAGACGCGTGGACAATAATGTCGATTGGATCGTCTCAGCTCAAGTGAACAACAAAAGAGGCCCTGTTGTCTCCAAGACGATGATAAATTATTAACCACTGATTATTCATCACTACTTCCTGCTCCTGGTAGCATGTTGACCTGTAGCAGTGTAGGCTGCGTCAGCAAGGAGAAAATAAACCAGTCCACCGATTCTATTTTGCAGAAAGTTTCGGAGCTCCCAAGACGCTGGAGAGAAATTCTATTAAGATAGAGAGACCGCGAGGGAGAAAGAGAGAAAGGAACAATAAAAGATAATAAATAAACAACACAAAATCACTCGTATCCTGATTGCATGCAGCAGCAGCCACATGAGGAAACGACTCCCTGTATATGACATTTATGCGCGTTGGGGCGGACAGGATCTATAGGTCAAATGCAGGCCAACGAACCTGAGACGAGATCGAATGAACTGACGCAAACGACGACGTCAACAAAGTCGACCATAAACTGCCGGGCATATGAACAACACGCGCTGCAGCACAAGTGCTGATACCGCAAGCGCTGCGAGCAGTGCTCAAAGTTCCTCATGAGGAAAAATGGAAATCGCCGAGCAGCGACCGCGCAAAACGCCTGTTTCGTCGGCAGGTGTATCGCATATCGCCGCTACCGCAATAGTTGAAGCCGTCCTGTGAGCACAATCGAGAGGGTCACTATTAACAAACGTAGAGACAGCGCGAGCTAAGCACGTCATGAGGAAGGATCATAGATTCACATTGATACGCCACGCACATTGAGACACGAACAGAAAAATTGACTTGGGGAACGGTTGCCGGCACAGCTCCGATAAGTCGTTCATAACAAGGCAGCAGTCCAACATGACAGTTCACCTTCAGTTAGGTCACTAGATAACACCGTCACTATCATGTGTTTCAATGAGTTATATATATATATATATAAACTGCATAGAACTAAAGGAAAGTGGAGTAATATATCAAAGGGAAGGTTAAAAATGTTAAACTCTCAATAGAGTGCGGTGTCTCTTGTCTGCACGGGCAGATGATAGCTCGCGGGCGACTGGACTCAGATCTGAACTCGACTCGTATATTGATTTCTCACGAGAGAAAAGCTTGCCTGCAACATCGTTCGTCAACAGCTCTGTCTATTTCAGATAACAGATTGACATTAGCACATTCGTTGGATCGGCCCAAAAAAAAACGGCGAAAAACGGGTCCTCGTCGATGAAACAGAAGGAAAAAAAACACAAAAAACGAACTAACCTCGGAGCAAGAATCCCGTACGCCGACAAGGCGGTATTATCTAAGGGCCACTTCCTCTTAGCGAGAGAGATCAGGAGCGATATAAAATCGAAATGTTACCATTATGACTAATTATTGATATTACGATATGAAAATAATACAATGTAAGTATTGTATATAGATTGATGTTGCAAGTACTCATAAACAACCCAGATATTCTTAATAAATTACATCAATTGTACAACTTGTGTCACCTTACTTCTAGGCGTAACGTAACGAAAACTAGATAGATGTGGTATAGTGTTCACACAGAGTCTATTATCGGCATCGCGGCAACGGCAGACGTACTTGACAAACTACACTTGGCTAAACTTTACCTGAACAAATTAAAAATTGGGCACATCTCTAACCCAATGGCTAGTTGTCAGGTGTGTTATGCTGTTATTAGTCGCGGACTTATTTTTCGTGGGCGTGACCCGCCGACTGTCTCTATCTGATCCTGAATTTGTCGGGCTGACCCGTTGCAGCCTTAAACATTAAACTCAGTAAAACCTTAAATAGGCTTAAACGTTCAACTACTTCCGGCATTGCTTCCTGAGACGGGCCCCTTTAAACGCAAATGGGCAGCGGTGGAGATCGAGCCCGCGCACCTCCTCCGACTCTTGCGAAACTACAAGACCTCGACCACCTTTAAAGTAATTTCTAACTTGTAATTTATGACTAAACCTCGGAGAAGATAAAGCATTTGTTTGGACGTTTCATTCTTTCGAACAGGCAGGGTACGTCAAGTGAACACAAAATCGTATCTTTCATAGGCTAAAATTTCGATCAGTCAACGCAGGTATTTAGAATAAACGATTATTATAAATTTATAATTATCTATAATAACCCGCGAAAATTGAGTCCGCATCGTATGAGATAGCCAACCTCTCGCTATATGTATACATAATAGATTAGGAATATATCGTGTTATTATCGATTACACTTGAGGAAGAGTTAATTGTAAACGATCTACCGATGTATGATGTTTAACTGTTCACCTGCTTGTAGACCTCACCACCAGTTGCGTTCGGCATTGCTTGATAAGACGGACAACCTCTTTAAATGTGTGGGGATCGAACCCGTAGACCTGCGATTGTCTCCGTCGATTTCAAGGTGCACACGAATGCACCACCAGGCCACCGGGTTCGACATCCACTTGTACAACTACTTATATCTAACCTCTCTATAGGCCTGAGTGTGCCAACACCTCGGTATAGTTAAACGTGTGCCTCAAACCTTCAATTGTGACGTTACTGTGCTACTGGTTTATTGAGCACAGTTTTTATTTAACTCCAATAAAAGTAGATGTGATTTTTACAAATAATTATGATGTTCAGTTATCAAGGCAAAAATCCCAACGATCACAACACCAGCGTTTTTCTTTACATATATATATATATATGGACCCAAGACACCGCCTATATTTCAATAAATCATTACAAAAAGCGCACATTTGAGACATTTATTCTGTATCCGATTAATACAAGTGTCAAATAACATACATAGTAAAGCAGCGCATACGACGGCGCGTGCAATCTGCTACAAAGAAATGTATACATTTTCGGGGTGTTCAAAATGATAGGGCATCCTCAGTTAACGAATGTTCTCCCTGAGTTGATTCTCGCTTTCTTGTTCCAGTTAGTTCCGTGTGGCCCCGCCCCTACTAATTATAACGTTAAAGATTCGATTTGGCATACTATCAATGAGATTTAGCAGAATCTGGTCGCTGACCCCTTGCCAGGCCAGCAACGCCCCTTTTAGTGGTTCCACACATGTATGCTGTCGATTCGACGCATATACTCGTAGTACAGAATGTCCCAGAGATTCTCCATCGGGTTGGGATCCGGAAAACATGTGGCCACTCTAGGGTTTTAACTTCATGCTGTCCTAACCGTAATCGTGAATTGAAGCGTTATCTTGTTGAAAAACAGTTGGTAGTCGATGAAATCTGGACTTAAATGGTACTAGATTGTCGGTCAACATCCGCCGATAGTCCTCGCTATTCATTCAAGATGAGATGAAAGCGAGTGCGGGTTTGCCGAGCTCCCCTAAATCGTAAGGCTCTCGCCACCGATTTTGCGCTTTGAGAAGTACCGCGGCCCCTTACGTACATTAGGCCAATAATCGTTAAATCCATCTGACCCTTATAAATTGAACCTCTTCTCGTCACTGAAGAAGATCTTAAACAACACAGTGTGTGCACCCCCAGGATACTCTTTAAAAACGTTGCCCCAAATACTCAACAATTTCTAGTCTCTGGCCATATTGTTGCGAGCGAAGTTTAGTCAAGCAGTTTAAGAGATTTAGTGGCATTGTTTAAGACCAATTTTTTTTTCATTTGCGCCCGTGTGATATGCGAATAACGCTTAATTGTCCTTAAAACTGTTAATCTATGAACCAGAAATTTCAACTCTTTCCAAATTGCTTCAAAATGTATGGTCGAATTTGAGGCCAATCAACAAATGTGCATGGCAGTTCGCTGGCTGACTTTTCGTGGACGTTCTTTGGACTTATTAGTACCACACGTCGACGAACTGTGTAAATAATTTTACGCAACGATTTCTGCCAATTTCTCTGGCAATTGCGGCCTGGGTCTTTCTTGCTCGGTGTAAATTTCAGAATTAAATTTAATTACATTTTTTTGAAACTACTTTCTCTGCATCAGTATGGCACGAAGCGTGTCCCATGAGTGCGGTACAGTGTGAATAAACTGGATCAACTCAGCGAGAAGATTCGATAACTGAGGGTACCTTATCACTTTGAACACCCGAAAAATGACATATTCCATTGCAGCAGGTTGCATGCGCCTTTATTTGCACTGTTCTTTGTTGTATGTATGTTATTTGATACGTGCATTAATCTGATACAGAATAAATGCCTCAAACGTGCGCTCCTTGTAACGATTTGTTGAAATATAGGGGCCTTAAGTTTATGAACATCACTGTCCATATATATATATATATGCGGATGTTGACCGACAATCTACTACCATTTAAGCCCAGATTTGATGCCCGCGAAGTGGGAGATATTCTCCCTGGACCTCTACCCCGACCTCCAGGGCTTGCTCCCGGGGTGCCGCCTCTCCCCGAAGTCATCCCTTGAGCTTGTTGACTTTCCTTTTACGGACTGCCCCTCCTAGCGGCTCACCAGGGGCTCTTCCTTCCTCGGTCGTCCTTCTCGGATGGGCGCTCCGCCGGTATCCCTTGCACAAGGGAGCCGCAGGGCCTCGACTCTACGGACGGACGGCCTCATTCTCATCCTCTTCCACCAAGGCTAGCTTCTCGTTTGGGATGGCATGGTGGTATCTTCTTATGTCACCCACTATGGAACCACCCCCGATTACGAACTAGCCCGTGCGGAGCGGGCCAAGGCTATGGAAGTACGCCACATTCCTGGCAACCCACCTCTTTTCTCCGTTTACCTTCAAAACCCTAAAGGGTCACTGCGTCCCACTGCAAACTTCCTCGAAGGATTTCTACCACAGGCTGTTCCACGCCATCGGGGCCAAGCTCGCAGGATCTTTCCTTCTTCAGAGCCTTTCCCCCGCTGTGCAGAGAAGCAATGCGATCGTATGTTTGAAGTCATATAAGTAAATTAATTAACAATAAACAGTTTCAGCTAATATTCAATATCTACGGCCGAACTTCTCAACACGAAAAAAATCCTTTCAGCCAAATGCATCCGTCTCTGATAGCGTGACACTCTCACCCACCTAAAATCCCCTATCCCGGTCCGGAATCACTCTCATACTACAACACACTTCGAGTCACGAACAACACGAGTGAGATGGTCTCTGTTTGAATTTTCTTTATTGCTGACACACTTAGCGCTCTCCTCGACGCTTTCCAAACTCAACGTCGTCAATACATTTGTTCATCTTGGATATTCTCATGATGCTGTGTTTGCCTTAATGTGTTTCCACCTCTATGTATCCATTCATCATTGATATTCTCGGTTCGGTCATTATTCGCTCGCTCTTCCACGCTATATTCCCCGTTATCGATTCATTTTTGCTCTTGTCTTAGGTTTATAGTCTCTCTCTCTCTCTCTTTCTCTCTCGCTCTCTCGCTTGCAGACTGGCCATTGTTCCACCGTCGACTTCATTGTAGCGATATCGCTTAATGACTATCTTGGTTATTATGGTTTTCCTGTTTTTTTTTTCCTGTATATCAGCTATCATTATTATATAGCGATCTCATTACTCCTCTGTATTTAACGAACATCTCGCTGTTGCTCGTTCAAGCCTTATATTAGTTAGTGTTAATTATACTTTATTGTTATTTTGGATGAATCAACTAATAACGACGACAATAGTCATAATTATAATGGTAGTAATCATAATAATAATAATAATAATATTTGTAAAGTAACTCATTAACAGAAGACATATTACGTCGAGTTTGCGCTTTGTTGACTGCTCTCAAAGCATATAGCGTATCGACCGTACAATGCAAAGTCGTCCCATTCCTGCTTGATCTTCTGCTAATAATATTAGTTGTAATCACAAGACATATATAGTAACATTTCATCATTAAGAAATAAAATAATCAAAATCACAATCTCGGACTCAATCGCAGTCAATAGTAGGTGTTGTTATCGATCAAAGTAACAACAACAGTTGGGGAAGTTGTGATGTTGTTACAGAGTGCAGCATTGGAATATATATATATATACGCAACTCGTTATAATAATCTTCACCATTCATCCAACTAGTATATATATTTTTATGTCTATATAGATTTACTGATTTTTGTTTTATTTATAATATTTATACGCAATATGTTTGACACAACTCCAACTTTTAATTTATTATTTATTTAGTAATAGCTAATATTATGTTAGCATATTTATATATATATATATAATAACTAAGTGTATGGTGTTAGTCATCTCAGTGGGGTGGAATACGAGTGATTAGTTTTTTATACACAATTAGCATCTATGTCGTTTGTCCGTTCAGTTATTTTTTTCTCTGTTTTGATAAATGTTCATTATAATCATCATTGTATCATACCTCTCATAATAAATAATCAATATTATTATCGCCATTATTATTATTATTATTTTTATCGGATTGCCAAAAATGGTAAAAGTATCACGTCCCATCTCATTCCGTGTTTCCGTTCGTGATGATGGGCTATTTCGTCTCTGACTTGAATCGACCCCCTGAATCCTCTGATGTGATGTCAGAGTCAAGTCAAACAGAATCTCTGTCAGTTTCAATAACGTTTTTAACCGGGCTGAATAGTACTCTATATATTTAAATGTGTTCGTGTATCTTCGATATATATATGTATATGTATAGTAACTAGACTCCACAATCTGTACATATGCTCAAGTTGGTTTTGTCGTCGTGTTATACTGCTGTGTTGAACTGTGCGAGAGGTGTGCAAATATTTAGATAACATGAACAAGCTAGTAGTTTTTTTGGATCTCAATGAAAAAAGCATCCCGATGGTTTTATGATGGTAACTGCTACACGAAAAAGAAAAAACCACGAGAACCGATACGCGTAGAAATGTGGTGATATTATGGTTTTTCTTCGAGCGAAATGACAGAAAAAAAAGGAACAATATTTAGTTTCCTTTGAAACAGGCAGATAAACAGAATAAAAGCTTTTGTGTAATACATTTCGCTTTTCTTGATATTTCTCATCTGAAAATATGTGTTGATTGGCTGCGCAAGATCGACCAACTTGTCTCGTCAAGATGAATAAAAGTTTGTCATATTTGCATGATCTCACATGTTCGGACCAGCCGTCAAACATCGAATAGATCAATGGAAGACTCATATTTTGTTGTTGTTGTTGTTGTTGCATTGAATTCATTGTCTTTCATTCTCTTCGTCTCTTAGTTGGTTGTTAGTTCAACTTAGGATTCTTGTTTAATATCGTATCATATATATATATATATATATTATGTGCTTCTTGTCCTGTGGTTGTTGTAATTGCTGTTATTATTATTATTATTATTATTAGTATATAGTAGATCTTCCTTATGCGATATAATGTTACATATAATATTAATTATAGTAATCATGCTATTAACCATAGTTTTAATTCTCCCCGCCATATAGATATGGGCACTTTACGGGTCACATCACTGGACATCATTTCGTCCCTGCACTATGTCGCTTGCCCCGGAGGTGTGGTCGATCCACTCCACTGTCCCATCGCGAAGTCACCTCAAAGCGGGGGGGGGTCTATGTTACACGTGTGGAAGGCCGAGGCTGATTGGCAGTTATTGAGTCCGCAGTCAGCCCAAGAAGCAAACCTCGTTCCTCCAAATACTCAATACAATTCGTCAAAGTGAAAATCCTCTCTTTAGTTCACGTTACCTACCTGTATGCGATGTTGTGCCCTTACTGGGGTAGGTATTGCATTTTCCCCTAAGCCCCTCCCCCCCCCATAGAACGTGTCCAATTTGAAATACATTCTCTCTATTTCTCTCTTTCTCTGTCTCTTCATTGTCATTAACATCATCATCCGTATCGCGTTATCGCTTTCATTAAAATTCGGAGACTACTATCGTCCGACTCGGCACACAGTTGACTGCAGCCCCATCATCTTTCATACGGAGGGTACCAATCAACGTTGATATGATAGTTCTAACAATGCCACATAGAGAATGCCAATAGTTCCTAAAGGGCCTCCTACCTCCAGCGATACTTGTGTAGCTAGCTCATAGCAACTTCAACGAAGTGTAGTAGTTGTTGTTGTAGTAGTAGTAGTACCTCATGACATTGGATCAGTTTGGTGTTTCTTATTGTTGATGAGGAGGGCACACCTGCTTAAACAGCACACCGCTTTAGCTATATTGTGCTTCATCTCTCTCTCTCTCTCTCTCTCTCTCTCTCTCTCTCTCTCCTCCTGCCATATATATGTATATATATATACTATAGACCTTGACACCTTTATCGTCATTATTCTATATATGATCAGTTCCTTCTGAATTCGCCAGGAAGGGGTACATATTAATATATATATATGCGTGTTCATCGAGATTTGGATGGCGATCGTGGTGTACTGATTCTGAATTCAGCTCGACTGACGACTGTCCATGATCAGTCATCCATATGGAGATCAGACAAGTGTGTTTTTAGGAGCTTGCTTTATCTTCGTCTTTCTCAGCTTTAAGTGCGTGTCGTAAATGTTTGCTCATTGACAGTTCATAGATGTGCTTGTATGGCTCTCTCTCTCTCCCTCAGAAAAGAGGATGTCTCATTGATCTCAGGTAACTTCATGGTCTTGGACCTCTTATGGGCTTTGGATCGGTGGGATACGGGTGCTTGTTTTCGGGACAAGATCGGTTAGGCTGTGAAAGTCGCCTACGGCGTTTTGTGGCCAGTTGGATATTGGAATTCCTCGGTCATCGCTCTCCTCGCTCCTATTGAATATCTTTTATGGCATTGGGTGGGTATTTGTAATGACGGGTACACAGTGTGAGAAACGCCGCTCAACTAACTCGCGCACGCCAAAGTGCGAATAATGAATTTCCCCTGCCGAAGTGTGAGAGTTCAGCTAAGGCTGGATTTTGATTCTATGTAGGATTCTAATTGAATATGATTGCGGTAGGGGCTTATCGCGCAGCTACGAGTAACTTGGCTCAGTATGTCAGTGTATCCTCGTTCCTTTTTCAGCTAGGTAGATTAGGAGGGCACCTCAAGGCACCCGAGCGTAAGGTAGTTAGTTGCTAGGCGTTCCGTCATCATTGGCATCACCCGTTTGCGTGCAACTCAAGCGTCCATCTCAGATCCTGAGCAGCAAAAAGAACCGTCAGCTTTGCACCGGAAACGACGGCATCCAATCGGCTCCGCCGTCAAGACGCCATCATCCGGGGTGTCCCGAGCTGGTCGGGCACTTTGGTACTTACTCAGTATAATACAATAATAATTACAATAATTATATCAGTAGTATTAATTGTAATAATGATAATAATAATAATAATAGTGTACACCAAGAAAACATCACAGCTACTTATGTACAACAATTCAACTCATCACGGATTCAGTTCACCTGTTATTTCTGATCGTTTGGTGAAATGCACAAGACAATTGTACACGCCCCTCTACTATCGGTTGATCTGCTTCATACAGATCAGCCAGCCGTTTGAGAAAAGCGGTAGCTCCTGCATCCGTATGTTAATCGTATTCATGTGTATGTGTGTGTGTGTGTGTGTGTGTCAGCAAGTGCCTGCGCTTGAGTGCGTATCCTCGATTGGTGTCTGAGTCGCAAGCGATTCATTGCTACAGACAAATGCTATGGTAAAGCAGGTTATACGGCACATAAGATAGAAGAGCGACGGTTGCCAGCGATATCGGCCAATGCCACACCTCTGCCCTACTCCCTCTGCTCCCCGGGCATATGGCACGACTGGCAAATCAGGCTCGGGGTCGAAAAGTGTTTTATACGACGGTCACACAACTCAAGAGGCATCGAGATCAACTCAGGACGATTAATGGTATCATTCGTCATGGAGTCGCAGTGCTGCGGCAAGAACTCGTGAAAGAACTCATGGGTTAGCATACACTGAACGATGAAGGCAAATATAAGAAGGGGCAAATTTGATGAGACCAAATTTGCTGGATCAAGCTGAAAGTTGGGCCCGCATACATACACACATATATATATATATATATATATATATATATATATATGTAGAATACTGAGAAACACAATAGTGACCAGACACCCCTAGCTGTTGTAAGACATAAGGCCCCATTGTCGCCGTTGTGGAACGACCACGATGCAGATGTTCGCTCTGCGCGAATCAGTGAGCGAGCCATTGACCTCGTTCGACCGTCAACTGATTCTATAATAATAATAATAATAATGATACATATGCGGCTACGCCTGAGATAACACCCGAAAGCCGAACTCGTCGGAAAGGTTCACGGGCATCACTGGCGACAACAGAACACAATCACAACGGAAACGAAACACTGTATAGTTCTTCCTCTCTGTTCGCTTTTTTTTGCGAAGAGACCGCAGACAATCGATGCTAAGGCAATGATCTCATTTTGTGACAATCACTGATGATATAAACGTCGATAGTTGCTATATGTTGCGTTCATAGCTGAAGAAGAATGAGAACAAGAAGCGTTTAGCGGGCGCTCAATTCTGAAGTGTAGTTGCAGAAGTAGGCTAGTTGTAGTTGAAGTTGTATAGCGAATGTTGAAGCAGATAGCGATTTCCTCTCGTCGAAGCGTGTCCTGCGCTGACGCCAAAGCTCTTTCGGTAAGTTCTGCTTTGCGTTCTTTTTTTTGCTTGTTTAAGCATCGTTGAGAACTGGTATAGGCGGCATGGGTAGGTGGTATGCCTCCACTAAACCAGCGAACGATGTGAAGATTCCGATAATGCCAGAGATGCCGCCGAAGACGATAATGAACACTTCCCAGCAGATCTGCCCCGTCTCCATTTGGTTCCACTTGAGCTTCATGTGAAAGTAGCACGGCCAGATAAAGGACAGCATTGTGCCTACGAATCAACAGGATGGCGAATATCGATAAGTTGTGGGAAGAGTTAATTACCTTTGGAGAAAAACTGACTGGTCAGATGTATCGCTGAGCGACAGTGCTGGTGGTAGGCTCTCAGTTTTTGCAGATTCCTCTGACACTAATCGTAATAAGCAAATAGAGCAATACTCGTGTTGACCCTGGTGGGCCACAACTTTCTAATGATTTGATCGATTATCCATACTGTTTAAAAAAAAAGTAACACCTAGGTATTCACAAAATATAAGTCTATCTAGAAACAAAATATACAGCCAAAATACACTTAATAACGCATATAACCCGTACACGTTTGTGCCTATTGTACATAAATGCATCAGCCAAAGCGTCTACCAACCTGTAAAGCTGCCGATCAGCCCCATCAAGAGAGCGAAGTA
Organism: Stratiolaelaps scimitus; assembly: GCA_019614645.1. Classification (NCBI taxonomy): domain Eukaryota; kingdom Metazoa; phylum Arthropoda; class Arachnida; order Mesostigmata; family Laelapidae; genus Stratiolaelaps; species Stratiolaelaps scimitus. Next base: position 3,847,997 of record JABWDB010000014.1, on the reverse strand, counting down.
TGGGATCGAGACAGCGAGTAACATGGTGAAGAGTACAAGGCCGACACGTGCAGCCAAACCCCACACGCGTAGCTCTCCATCGATGGCATAACACGACGGAAACAGCGTCTTGGGTCGTTCGCGAAAGTACTGATGCTCGAGTAATGCTGCCGCCGCGAAGTATGGCAGCGGATATGAGAATAGGGCCTTTACAACTAGAATTAGATTGACGACGATTTTGAAACCGCGCGTTGGTAGATTGTTTGTAATCACTTCCTGTGTCTCGTCGGTCCATGTGAGGAAGCACAGCCACGCAAAGATCGCTGTCGGAATAGAACAACAAGCCCTTTTTAGACATGGAGGTGCATTGTTCGTGCATTTTAGTACCTTGTTATGGTAGAACTGTGGACGTTAAACGTTGACTGTCAGCTCGGAAAAAAGTAAATTGTTATAATGTAATATGACTAATGACCATATTCTCATAATAGATTTTCACGCAAAAATGATTGAGTATATTCAAAAGACAACGACATGCTGGGCCGTATTGAGCATATTCGTGGTGTGCTGACGAAATCAAGATCGGACTTTGCAAGTAATTGTTCTATACAACTTCTCGGCTCTATATCTATTCTCATTGCGGGAGAGTGGATCTCCGCAGTGATATGCATACATAAATGGGTGGCATTGACAACCCACAACCAACAAATGATCTATCCGTCTATGTGATGTGTGCGTGCATGTATAATATTAGGCTGATTCAAGCAAACCTGGATTTCAAATAGCGCTGTTTCCAGTGATGGCTGCGTTGCTTTGACCCCAAATTGAGTGGGTTGTAAGTTCGGCGGATTAGTCCGGACGAAAGTTTCGGCGAAAAGATTTAAAGGAAAAAGTTCAGCGTGAATTTCGTCCGAGGAACAACGATGTGTTTATCAAATTCGGCGTTCTGCGAGACCACAGCATTGGCGTAATTCACTCACATTTGGTGGAGCTGTTAGATCGGGTAAACCTGTCTACGAGAAGTCTGGGAGAAAATCGCTATACGAAGTTTAAGTCAGGAAGAGCTGCTGCAGTGCATTGGAGATTATTCGAGCGATGCTCAAAAGCGGACGAATCGAAATAGCGTGTTCCCAGTGCTCGAGGCGCTGATGCCTGGGCTCGCTTTCGAGCGACACAGACGTGTCGTACTTCATGGCTCGGCGCATCATCAAGGACGATCTTTGCATGAGGAAGATTCTGACCAATCGATTCTGGCCGGAACAGAGAGATTTTTGTTGTGAGCATAATTTGCGCTATTATTTTAAGTCGAAAGCGACCCTCAAATGCACTCTCACGATTGATGAGACATAGATCAAAATGCACATACAGCCTGAGAAGAACCAGAGTCGCCAATATTTGTATTATACTAACGTAAAATAGCTGGACCGGAGGTGCGTAAACAGGTTCCTGTTGCTGGTTACAACCATGGATTTTGACGGAATCGTGTTCTAGTGGTTTCTACCTCCGAAAACCTCGGTTACCAGATAGGCGTATAAAACTCTTTAGCAAAAGATCTCGACACGTGGCTTGCTGCACACACAAGTTTACATGTCCGATAATGCCCGCACACACAAGGCTGCTCTGGTTGAGGAGTTCTTGGCTGAGAAGTGAATTGAATTGTAGAGTCAAACCGCATATTCTCTCACTCATTTACATTGCGTTATAACATAGCTGCGATTTTACAATGTTTAAGTACACGTTAAAAAAAGGTAAAATTATTAAAACATCGTAGTTACAGTACGTCAGTTCATACCCGGAGGGTGTATGACTCAGAATGTATACTATATACAATACAGATTTGGGAAGGATAGGTCCGAAGAGCTATTTCTCTTAAGCATGATACAAAAACGCGGTGCAGACCAAACCTAACCTACGAATGGGAAGGAAGTGGTTCATGTGTCGCAAGATTGAGACATTTTGTTGCAGGGGCCACTGCGAGCTGTATCAACTCAGCTCGAACTGCACGTTGAGGTGTGCGAAGCAACTACAGACTCGATTTGTTAGCATTAACAAGGAGGCCAAACCTGTCAACCTTATAGACCACTTCTTAAATGTCTGGTTCGAGATTTGTGGGCCGAATGCGAAATAGAAGCGCCGAGTCATCCGCAAGGGGTCACTTTTTTGAAAAAGCCTCCACGCGATATCTAAAGCAAAATAAAGTTATTTAGATGATGAGCGCGTCAGGTTCCAAGATGGAACCTTGTGGCGTTTCAATGTTGAGCACCGAACAGGACGATCGGTTTCCCTCCACCCTTACCGCCTGACATCGATCTGAGATAAGAGAGGAACCACCAGTGACCGTAGAACTACAACCCAGACGCTCAAGCATTTGCGGAAAGAAAGAACGACGTGGACAATAGAAAGGCAGCCCCGATGTTTAAAAAGACCCCTTGGCATAAGACTTTGCCCTCGAGCGAGTTTACCACTTTTTGCCATAAATGCGCCATGATCAACTCGGTGGATCTAGATTTGCGGAAGCCGAATTGGCACGTAGAGAAAAATTCGTAGCAGTAAGATGTTGCTCCGGACCCAAGAACACAGGGCTAGAACGGATGAGATAAGTTTTATCAGTTTATTGGGAATCCCGGTGGCACCAGCGTTCCAGGATGCCTTTGTGGACAATCGAGTATTTCAATCACCCGTTTGTCAAACTTCAGCAGCAGTGAACGACGGCTCCCGTGCAGCGCAGATAGGCTCCAGGTCGGGTTTATCGAATGGAATATACCATCTCAACAACAACGGCCGCAAAGTGCAGCTTTTACTCATCTGCAACCGCCTGAGGTGTTTCCAGTGGGCCCGAAGTGGATTACAAAGCGCTGCGTTCTCATAATCTCTGCCTTCAGGAATAATTGATACATCTCCACAACTGGGACGAATTAAAGGCTAGGACTCCCGTACAATAACAGTATGATCGGGCATACCAGAACGTCCCTGTATACCTGAAGACACTTTAGTAGGCGGACTTCGACTCCAGCGACCCTACACGCAGATGCCAACGATAAAATTTGTTGACATTCTGCCTCACATAAGCTCGCTTGACCTTTATGGTTTTGGCGTATCGGAGTAGAGAGTGAGAGCTACCAACCACCAGAATTAGAACTAGCTCGTGCAAGTACCCCGAGAGATAATATGTGACTTCTCGCATGAAGGCCTGAATAGGTACAACCTTCCGCAACCTTCACACTGATGAATATTGTGCAAGAGCTACTGAGCAGGTTGCAACGTGTATTCAATTTTCTAGGATAATTGTTATTACACGCAAAAAATCATTCATTAATATAAATCCATAATAACTTTTTTATATTAAAAAATGTCCGCCGGGTTTGCTTGAATGAACCTAATACTATCGACATCCAACTAAATATGCCGTGTTTCGAGAGGGCTTGCAACGTCGTCGAAGCCCCGAGACAACAACAACAACAAAAACAGGCGTCTATGAAAGTGAATTAGAGACTAAAAATGGTTCATCTTGAGCACTGACCTTTGAAGAGAGCGGCCGCAATGTGCGACCAGTTGAGCATACAGTGAAACTTGCTCTTGTCAATCATGTTGCCCTCCAGCGACGGTAGAAAGATCTGCGATGTGTAGCTGAACACGACAATACCCATGGTGACGGGAAATTTGTCCATGTTGATCGACCAGCTCACCTTGCTCCAGCCCCAGTCGCCGGCGCAGAGGAGGCAGTAGCCGAGAATAATAACATTGATAAAGAGATGGGCCATTGTGCACCAGAACGATAACATTGACACCGAGCGCAGGTCTCGGAGAAAGGCGCACGGCAAGAGGATCATGGTAAAGATCATGATCCAGGATCGTTGATCAATCGGGCTGTCAGGAAATGAGCCGACCATGAGGTCGCCACATAGCACGACATACAGGATGCATGTCATTAGTAATTCGGTCACCTGCAACGAATGACGATGTGTGGTATGTTAGTCAACGATGGTCTACTGCTTGGGTGTATTCAGCCTGCGGCTCTCTGTTTTGCTATCTGGGCTGACCCCCCGCTGTTTCTCTATGTGACAGGCCTCGGAACCATTCAGGCACCTCTCTCTGGACGGATCCGGCTTTTCAGCCTCGACACGTGCGTTTTTGACGCGCAATCCTCCGCAATTCACAGCTCCGCGCAATTCGACGGAGATACGACACAATGCGAATCTGAAATGTGTTCACCCACCCGTAGGCACATAATGATTATACTTATCGTATGGTCACTTACCTGTGCGAAATGAACACTGCGGCCGCCCCATTTGCTTCCGAGGCAAACCTTGGCAATGGAGACGTAACTGTCGCGCACACGAACTAGCTCGCCTCGATCGTTGTACTCATAAAGACATTCAACTAGAATTTTGCCCGTGTGACAACAGATGTACGCTACGAAGACAAGCGCGAATATGCCCCAGTATCCGCCTTGCTGCACCGAGTACGGCAAACTCACGATGAACATTCCCTATGGGTAAGAGTGGATGGGATATATCATTATATATTATATATATATATATATTTTTTTTGACGAGGTTGTGGCAAAATCCGTTATGGACACCTTGCCTCACATCTGAGGTGTTCAGACAGATGCACATATATATATATATATATATATATGTCTGTCTGTGTGGGTGTGCGTGAGATGTTTTTTTGACAATAAAATATTGTCACATAACTATTCAAATAGTAGTATTCATTATGCAAACGATTGCTGTCATCAGCTATCCACACAGCTATCAACAGCGTACAAACTCTCACGTGGCTTCCCACATGAAAGTATCTTGCATGCCTTTTTGTTTATCTATTATAGTTAAAGCCGTTTTATACGACGACTGACAGCCACCCCCGCATGTGGCTGGGTGTACACCACCATGAACGAATCCTGCAAGCTTCTTTAAAACCGCTTCGTTTCGTACGAAGCTAATCATAGAGAGCGATGCGTATACGATCTTACCAATCATGTTCTGTCCCTAACAGAATAACTATCTATATTCGACGACGATACAACGTGCTAACAGGTGCCGGCGCAGGTACATATACCAGACTATTCTCCATGGTTTAGACTAGAATCCTGAATCACCTGGATGGCGTTGGTGACGTTCCATCCTGCTTGCCACTCGTCGATCTGCTCTTGTCCTTTTCCTCCGAACTCATCCACCTCAACGCTACTGCCTTGTCGCTCGAGGCGAGCACCGTTCGTCAAACTCGTCTCCGCATAACCACCCTCTTCCGTGTAACTGAAAATGCACGCAAATCAGCCAGCCAACAATCAGGTGAGTTAGCAGAATTGCGAGATTTCTCGTTATCGATAGCTCCTAGGATCGCGTTTACCGCAATGGCTCCTGCCTCATTATGCCTATATATATATATATATATACTTGGACATAGAGATGGCGGAGTCTTATTGTAATAACGGTCAACTGAAATGCTGTACAGTCGAAATGAAGAGGTATTATCGCTTGGATAATAATAATAATACTAATACTAATGAACAAACGAAGGTCTACCTTAAGGTCGACAGAGAGATCGAAATGTACGGGTATTAGCAAATGGTGGTCGTACAACTCACTTTTGGAAGTTGGACATTTCGGTGCCGCCTCCAGCTCCGCCTGCACCTCGTAGGCCCGTGCCTTCATTCGGTCCCCCTGGTCCTGTTCCATCGGCGCACGCTCCAGGACAATACGATTTGACTCGTTGCACCAGGACTGGGGCTTGCTCCTTGGCACGCACCAGGAACTCGGCTGCGAATCCGGCCGCCATTTCGATGCTGACCACCCGTCAGCTCCTCTATGGGACGCACCACAATTCCCATGTAGATACAATGGAGAGAAAGACAAACGTGAAATCACCCTATCACTCGGCGCCACAGAAAATAGCATCCCGCAAGTGGCAGACCCTCCGTCACGAGTGCATGAATAATTCTATGCTACATGCAATAATATCTGTGTGCAACAGTCAAACGTGGACAACGTAATGGAGTACATCACAACCATAGCAATGTATACGTTCCCATGAGATAGAGGTACGCCGAGAAGTCACGCCGTGCCTGCGCTCCGGGGAGACGCTCCGCGCACCCCAAGAACAAACGAACGCTAACGCTGTGCATGTTCTACGGCGACTTCACGCGAGTCGTAAAGGGAATCGCGCAATGCCGCCAGCCTCTCCTCGTACTCACCACACCGTCAAAACGTTCTCTTCCGTGGTCACTTCATGCGTTCGGTGGCAAATTCTCGCCTTTCCAGCACGTACACGATGAGCGCAAACGCAAGTGCCGCGGCTTGCTTGGCCTCCCGCTACGGCACTGCTACTGCCGCTGGAGGAGGGCCCACCTTGCCGTTCCCAGCCTAGCTTTGCACATTCGGAGGCGGTCACAGCCAGCGACCGGGGGAACGATGGCTTGTAATGGCGCGGCCAGCAGAAGCCGCGAAGTTCAGACTCGGAGAAGCGCTCGGCCAAGCGCGCAGCTGGGCAGCAACTCAGCGGGCAGGATATGCCGCGGATGACTCGCAGGACCACCGCGCCAGAACAGAAGCCGTCCGCAGGACCGCAGGACCGCGCAGGACGGCCTAGAGCCAGTCTGCTAGGATAGCGAACGTAGACGTGCGTTGTCTTGCTCCTATATCTAGCTGATTCTAATCGCTCATTAACTTGACAGCAGGACCTCGTCGGTGGAAACGGCATAACTGAAATAAGTACAAAATATGCTGACGTTATACGGAGAGTGGTACTGTGTACAGACAGCTGGCGATTCGTTCCATTTCTATTTGTCTTGCCAGAGTTCGCGGAGTTCTGCCGTCAGTGTTTGAAACTCCCCGGTCGAAAACCGAACTGTATCATCGATCGGAAGAGAAGCATCTGCCCACTGTTTACGTCGCGCTGTATATGCGCCGCTTACGTGAGAAAATTAGGAGGGTGCTACTGCTGCTCGAATTCGATTATGAAATTGGTATTACGCAAAATGTGTATAATTTCTAACTGTGTGGTCGTGCGAAAATCCCCCAAGGTCGTGACCCTAATTGTAGGTAATAATTAGATCAATTCAATTTTATGTGAACTCTAAAGAATAAATGAAAATTATTTGAAGTATACGAGAAGCGCTAATAACGATTATATATAGATATACATCATACGGTCGATGTGTCACTGAATATTCTGGAAGCTATGAAGATGCGGTGAAGATTTGGAAGCGTAAAAGTAAACTATTCCACGAATTGAATATAGCCCATGACCGTGAATACAATGCAATTAGAAAAAATCTCGCTCTAGAAAAGGGAATCTCTCCCTCAGAGGGATAGACGGCTGGAGTTCCGTGTCGCAAAGTTTCTCGTTAGACCGTTATGGAGCGCATGTTGTTGCGTTATTCACGTATGAGTGCACGATATGGCGGCTTGGAGCCATGCACCTCCTTACAAGGAGAGACAAAGTACAAAGGAGATGCTTTTTCGCAGGATTGAATTGAGATGATGCACGACGAATCGATGTTGTCTATCGAAGTGCTGACACGAATTGAGAGGATCAAAATTGCAGCGGTGGGAAATTCATTTGAAACAATCCAATCTTTGCTCGATGATCTCCCTGACCTCCTAGATACAACAACTAAACAAGGTTTCATTGTTTAATCGAACAAAAAACACCGCTGTGCCAATTAAAAAAAAAAGTCACTCACATCAATATCGTGCGTCGGGTAGCCAGGGAATTAACCTGAACGTTCAAGAGCAAATGTAAATGTCATAACAAAATGTGATATGTACGATGTGTGACTGTTAACTCATGTTAGAATATTATATGATACATCGAGGGTGTTGTACACACATCTCATAAAAAAAAATTGCCAACAATTCTTATCATAATTTACTTCTATATTGTTTAAATAAATAAGTGGGGTTTATGTCCCACCAAACGATGTCTGAAATAAGAAGCGATCTTGCACCAACCATTCTTGAACGCCTAAAAAAAAACGGCGTACAAAAATCGGAATTAATCAACGAGTATAAAATCAACAAGTATGAATCATTCTAACTTTATAGTAACTGCCCATGTGGGTGCCCATAGACCAGATTATGCTATCAATATTTCCTTATCAGACATTCCGCAAAATGACTTAAAGGCCCAATCGCATAGGAACCGTAGCTGAGGGTCGTCTCGAAAAATTATCGTTGTTAGGTATCAGTTCAACCTTTTGTCCGATGGGTATATCACTGGCTTTGAAAGCAAAAGGGTTAACACGTATACATTCGCAATATCTTCCTCAATGTCTGCACTTTTGGTGAATTTCGCGTTGTCATGCTCTAACTGACGGTGCGACAACAGCTTGAATTGAACGTGAACAACGTATTAGGGTTATTCTAGATATCTATTCTATGTTTCGGGTTTGAGCTCGGTCTAACGCCCAGTGTACACAGATATGATCGACGATCCGCAGAATCTCCTGGTAGCTGACCTTTTTCGATTCGTAGAACGAAAAGCAAACGTCTGAAGATACAACTCACTACGATCAACAAAGATAATTTTATATTGATCGTACTCGATTGACCGCTTTTAGAAGAATCATTAAGCACAGTTAAGGATTATATTAAATAAAACTAAATCAAATATTATTATTAAATTTAATCGTAATAATAAGGAGTTATTAATATGTAGAGGTACAACCTGTCAGCATCGATATTCCTCGCAATGGGTTTATGGGCTAGCGCGACGTGGAAACCAACGTTGAATATCTTTTATAGGCAGGATATATGATGAGAGTTTCCTAGCTGGCAAAACGTGACTGCGTGGTGAGGTGATGCTGAGAATCAAACTATTTGAAAACAGGTCCGAGATCAGCCGAGTCTCAGCTGGAGATCAACAGCAGGAGTAGCAGCAACAGCAGGAAGTGAATTCGACCGTTTTTTTTTTAATTATAGGCTTGAGAACAACAATGATTTTTAGTAATTATTATATCTACTCAAAACACATAATAAATGCGGGTTTGGGGCACAATGACTTTGGGTGACTAATTACAGAATGCTCATTACAGCCCCTTCTGGGAGCAAATGGAAATTAATTTACGTACACCAGAATAAACCACCGCCTTAACACGAAGACGGAACCGCTTTTGTTGGATTTTTGTTGCTTTATTTTCTTTTTATCTTGGGGGTGTTGTTGCTTGTTACGTGGTTCGGAACTACTACTTACTTCAAAGCGTATGTGTCCTGCGGGATTCGAACCAGAGGCCCTCGGGTTTCAAGTCCTCGCCCCAAGTAAACATAATTTAACCAAAATAGAATAGTCATAAGTGTGCTATAGACGACTAAATTATTTTTCGTACAATTAGCGACGCGTTCTGCTTGATTGAAGGGCATTGGTTTCTTCCATACATTGATACTTTCATGTCCAAAAATAGTAGCTAAAAACATATACCAAGTCTGAATTCCAGAAACAATCTCGTATTGAGGCCGCCAAGAAACGTCGGAACGACCAATAGCCCCAACGTTGAAATAATCGGTTAGGTTACGTACGGGGCACTTGACAATAACTCAACGAGTTTCATGAACATCTATCGATTAATTGATTATCGCTGTGATGAAAAACACCAAAGCCTCATTGTAGGAATACAGATTAGCTGTGTCACGATGCTCTCGCGGGACACATTTCCACAATCTTTAAAGATCCCATTTTAACTCCATTGAATACGAGAGGTCACCTCACCGACCCAGCAAATAAAAGGTCCATTTCGTGTCCATGCCCACCTCCCATTCTGGCCAAAATATTTCAACAATAAATCTACGAACGCATTTAAGCGTCCCCATTGAAAACGGAACTGTACATCGGAGTCCCATTAACACCACGATACCCCAACGCACAAGCGATACTTATACTCGAGTTTGCGTTGCAAAAAGTACCTTCTACCGAATATGTCCTAAGCCAGTGTATTCGTGCAGTAAAACAGTATTGCAATATGCAAGAGGTTCTCTTTGTGGTTCACGTTATGTAGAGAAAGCATACGACTGGGCACATCACAGATATCTCCTTTACAAAAAAGAATCTTGTGGTGTGAGTGCTGGGGTGCTCACAATAAGTCCAGACCTCCAAAGTGACCTGTCTGAAGGAACGGGTTATACGCTTAGCAATTACATTGGGCCGTCTGTGAAACGCCGCAAGCTGGATCACAACAAGGGGCGATCCTTTGCACTACACATTTCCCTTAGCTTACAATTGAGGTGCTCTATATCTAACTAAAGAATAACTTAATCGTTTACACAGGTGGTACACGTTACCGATACCATTATTAATTCTGTCCATTAGTAATTCTGTCCTGACACAATTTTACAATTTTCAAATAAACCTCGCTAAAATATATGACTTTTTCGGGCTAACTCTCAGCCAACGTTTAACGTCCACGGTACCGCTTTCGCAAAAAATATGACTGGTCGCACCATAACGAACTCTGGCCCAGATAGTCAGAAACAGATGCCATAGTTCTCCAAACAGAGGCTAGAAGATATTCCGACGTGCACATTCAGCAAAATATCTCGTTTGGCATCACTCTCATTGGACAATTTGAAAGCGATAAAATGAACACCGTATGTGCAGTCTCGCTCAAACCGCTCTTGAGACTTGCTTTTGACAATTCCACTGTGTTTAATGAATAATATGTCCCGTTACTAGTTGAACACATGAAGCATACATGTTGTACATTAAATTGCATGAGTGCTATGTATATATACATATGCATATATATTTTTTCAAACAAATTATCGACAATCCAGTAAACTTTAGGAAGAGGTCCTCTTATTACGAGGTCCTCTTGGCGTCCACCAGAGAGTACGAATATCGCTTTGATGGCCATGTCCAAGGATGACGCTTCGGTTTCATGCTGCACAGTAAGCTCATTCGTAATTCAATATCTCACTAGTGAACCTCAGATCCCACGTCTTCGACGGCCGAACTGTTCGTCCCCGAGAGAGAGAGGGAGATCTGTGTCCATGGACTCCACATCGGTTCTATTTGGCCTCAAAAACGAAGCTGTCCGTCGATGCTCGTGAATTACTGGGATAACTTCAGAAAGAAAAAAAAAGCAACAACCATTGCCCGCATCCGCTGTTCATTCATTTGTGTTCACCTTGAATATTTACACGGCGATCGCATGCAAAGTGATGAGGGTGAACCGGTGGTTGCGCGTGGCGTGTTCACATTCGAGGATGTCTTGTGCTACATTCGACATGTGGATTTATTCTATCTCATAGGCAAGGTCTATGAGTTCCTGAATGACGCGAACCTGCTGCCGATCATGATACCGTGTAGCTTGGCGTTGGCCACGGTGCCTTTTTTACCATTTATCATTGCGATCGTGGTTCATTGCGCATATTATGGGATCAGTGAAGGCGCATGGCTCGACCGCCACGGTGAGATCACCACTCTTACGTCAACATATGTTGTAATGGCGAAACAAATTCCGCATGAAAATCTCAGGATAAGGACTAACAATTATGCTACTCTAGCATTTTGTTGGACTTTCTCTTGAACTGAATTTTTTCAAGCCCAATTTTGTCCATATTTTGTCAAAAGAAATAGAATAATTAACCAACCTGCAGCTTTCCTCGAGATAAATTCTCGACACAATGATCCAAAGGAGTAATCCATCCCTCGGGCTACGCTCGAGATTATGGGGGTATTTTTTATATTGTTAGACATAGAGCTGACTTTTTCCAGACAAGTCTCTTTCATCATAATACTCCTCTCCAGCTTTTTGAAGCACATCGTGTACCAATAATAATAATGATAATAATAACAATATCTACATTTTGCGCACGAACAAGCTCAGCCCTGAACCTGTTATTTCTCGGCCTTCTGTTTACCCGTCTGTTGGTCTACTACATATCGTGTTTGGGCTACGCTGACTATGTGCCACCATATTGTCCCTTCGCCTGCACGTGTACGCGCAATGACGAAATCTGCTTGTTCCTATCGGAGCTCGTACAGTGGGTATTCGGCCAATGGAAGCACAGTCTGCAGCTTCAGCGCATCGTCTACGGTACGAATGTAAGCAGTCCCCCCTTACGGCGTTCTGTACTACGAGCACAATTGTTTTCTCAGGGTCGGCCTAATACCAGAGAAGGTATGGTTCAAAGTTGCGAGAATGATCAGCAGCTTCAAATGGACAGCTACAGTCGTATGCTGGACATACGCTGCAGCTGCATTCGGATCAAGCGAATTCAGGCAGACAGCTATGATCGATGAGAAAATGTTGAACAATTACACGAACTCACTTGTCTTATTAACTACCGACCTCATTTAATCGACAGAGAAGATTTAAGCTACGTCGATACGCACTAGTTAAAGGCGTACTATGAAATGTGGACGTCGCCCCAATCGATTACGTTACGAAACAACTCAACACCGTATGACGTACAATAGTGAAAATTTCACAGGAGTTCTACGGGAGGAACTTGAGCACTTCTTCCTGAGACTACGAGTCTACGGCATCAGTTGGGGCGAGCCAAAATGTTCGATACAAAAAGCCCTTGTGACCAGGGTGGACATAGATCCCGAAAGTTCCAAACCAAGCCACTTGGAGTTTGAGTTCCAGTTAAGTCTTCAGGGGGAGATTACGTTAAGTGTGCTGACCTACAGGAATCACCAGGTTGATGTGACAGTCAGTAATAATAATCACCTCCTTTGAGATACCCAACACTACACTACACAGGTGTATATCTGACATTAATTACAGACAATTATACTGCTCTAGCAGTGTCTCAATAATTATATTAATAATAATTATGCGGTCTACGTTTTGTACAAGTTTCGCCCAATAGTTCAGATCAAATTCAGCTGGCTAGTATATAGGTGCGTTGAAACGCGTGTGCACTGATCGCTTTACATTCTCCAATCGGTATCAAATCTAGAAGAAACACCACCACTGATTTACTGAGAACCTGCGTGTTATTTGAGAGAAAAGTGTTGTCTTCCGGCGTGTCGATCTCAGCAGAGGTGCTCAATATCCATGGGGGGCGGGGGCTTCGATTCGGGCGCCTACGCAATAATAGTGTTTCACAATAATGATGTAATGCTTAACAAAGCCACACCGGCAGTTGCCGTGATACAACACTTACCCTCACGAAAGTGTACCAGCCTAGAAAGCAGCTATATTGGCTGCAAATACCACTAGAATTGATGGAATACTTCACGATCGCTGACTTGGAACGAAACGCTTCTGGAACTACCAAATTGATTAAACGAGAGATTTAGCTTTGAGCGTCTGCTGTTCACAGCTCAACTCGTTCGATGCAAACGTCAAGGTTTATGTGGCGCAGATTCCCTATCCAAGCTTTTTCATCGCGTTCACGAAAATGCCGACATTCGAAAGTTCGCTTCATACGACAATGAAGGTATGACTTTTGCTCGTTGTAGACTAGCAACGGCCTAGGTTGACGTATGCCTAACCTGAACACCTACAAATCAAATGTAGCATAGCACTAAAACCCTCGTCTCGTTCGAACTACGAATATGATAATAGTATAATAGAACCTATCTGTACGCCCTCTAATGAGCGACTATTCATTGATTTTGTCGAATTCAGCTTCCTTCCGAAGCAAACCAAGCAACAGCAGTTATATTCCACATATTTCCTCTCGAGTGATCCATGTATTAGAATGACTGGTACTCATGTTCCGTCTCTCTGTGTAATAAGATGGCCACCGGAGGCCTTACGCACACGACGATCAGGGCAGCACTGAGGCGCGTCATCAAGAAACAAATGGTTTTGCCCAAGTATCGGCTCCATTACATATCGCCACTTGGAGGAAAGAAGTTGTTCCTACCAGACAAACCGATGGGTTGGAGTTCCACAATGGAGGAGTCAACGCTCAGTGTCGATGTCATTTCGTGCTCGCGATTAGCGGTGATGCCCACAACGGTATCTATTTATCCTCTGAGGAAACTGTTCATATTTACAAAGTGGAAGCATCCGTTGAAACGAACGTTAGAGATCACGGGAGAAGACGAAATTATCACAAACACTTCACTGCTAGTTACTGACGATGACTATTGTACATGAATGTTACGATCAATAACAGCAATAATCGAGATAATACCAAACGAGTGTGCCTAGATAAATAAGGATCCTGGATCGACTCGACCTGTCGGCACAACCCCGCGGGAATATTGTTGAGATTCGGAAGAAATCGCAGCTGGTCCAACAGACTTGACCAACGGCGTTGTTCATTTCAGAACGTGCGCGCGTTATTGCAACTGTCGCGCCGGCCCCTGTTCAACATGGACCAGGTGACGTTTAAGCCATTTGTTAAATTCGATATCAAGGCCCGAGTTAACCGCGAAATCGCTGTGGGTGTGGTGTTGACCGATGAGGCCCGCGATCCTGACCATATGCCGTACGTCAAGGTGTTGCATATGGCTCGCGGTGGACGATACGAAGGATGCCTTAAAGTCGGCGACTTTCTCCAAACTATTAATGGGATAAATGTTAGGGTGAGATCAAGCAACAGCGCACGCTGCACTCAATTGTACATCATTGACTGTAATTACCAGTGTAAATTCAGGCCTCATCGTCATCGTTGACAGCTAATTATATAGCTAACCCGATATCTAAGTGTGTGACTTGTTAAGCGTGTCTAACATATTGAGCTTCTTGGCATTGACAACTGAGGAATGAAAATAATTCAACATAGATGATTCTTGTATTTTGCGCAAATGATATCACAGTCTTCAAAGTGATCGGTACAATAATAAACACATTGGTGATAGCGTGTATATCTCGACCCCCTTACATATGGTGCGGTGCTGTAGCAACGTCGCCGCCTGCACTTCTGGGGGACCACGTTGCGTGTTTGCAGAAAAAAAAGCGTCATTTGAATTACAGTTGCCCATTGACTAATAAACAGTTATAGCCTCACCGATTAATTGAAACTTCACTATAAAGTGCCACCTATTACTCTACGATCCTTAAGGATAGGGAGTAGCTGATGGTCGGGCGCTCTTAGACGAAGCTGATGGCGACGTGAAGCTACAGGTGGTGCGATTTCATCCATTTCATTGGTGCGCGAAAAAGCGACGCATGACCCCTGCAAACGGGCTTAAGATCTCCAGAAAGTTTGGCTATCAAAGTGGTGGACTTGAGGGTTGGTCAAGGTGTTCTCGTGACGGTGAGCCGAAACACTTCGATGTCAAAGATAAATTGTACCGGCATTTTTCCACACACTGTAATTCAGAGCATAGGCATTTCGAACAACAAATAAAATTTAGACTAACTCATTAACTCTCCTTGTACCCCATAAACAAAGTAAAAATCAGATTGCATTTTCCATTTATTGTACATGTAATTAACATGAGCCGTTTGCTCATCGCTCACACGGAACTAGTCTCCATCGAATCTGCTACATTTATAGGTAAATATAACCTAAATGCAAAAGTGAAATGTAAATGAGGACAGCTTGAGAATTTATAAGAAACGCATGTTGAAATGTATCCGATTTACATTCTTTAAAATTGTTCCTGATATCTCATAGCTGTACAGCTAACCCACATCATCTCGCTCTGCTACTTCTCGTGAGATCTCTGAGAATGATTGTCTTGAATCCTGTAAAGGGATGCCATTTTTAGATTGTAGTAAGATCATAGTGAGCTCATAACCTTCGCTCATTGAAGTCGAAACTTGGAATTAAGACTCACCTTTTCGGGGCGGGGATCGCTACATTGAAGCTAATATATGACATTATGCTTTCCATTCTTCTAGATGATTATCAAATCGCACAGAGCGTCGTTGAGGCGAAATTTGAGGAAATTGGGGGCGTCATCAACAGGACCGGTGAGGTGCAAGCTTCAGTGGCCAAGTTCAATAAAACGTTCCACTTTCCTCTAAGTAGGAACTTTCCGTACCTAAACGTCGCTGTGTTTGCGGTAACGTATTTTCGTCCTGCCAATGTTGTTGATGTTGTTATTGATTACTGTTCGTTCGAAACTCATAGCTTATGACGAGCTCCGAAGGGGGGCCTAACTCGAATCTCGGGTTTATCTCTACAGAAAGCTAATCTGGCGAAGGGATGTAATGGTATGACTGTATGCAATAAGAGAGAGAGAGAGAGAGCGTCGGCCTCCTTGAGCACTAACAGAACAACAGATCCTCTAGTAGGTGAGATATCCACGAATGACTGGAAGCTTTTGTGATGCCTTTTCGAAATTTCAGGTCATCCCAGAGTTTCAGATTGGACCGGTGCTGCTCTGTTTCACAGCTATACCACTGAGTCACATCATCCCGAACTGCTACCAGACGCTCTCAGGCTTCTTCTCGCAGGTAATTCCAGCCAGTTCTGCTATAACTAACTCATATCAATAATTTGAACGAGGACTCGAGGCACCTATGCAAGCCTACAAATTACAACCTTGCTGCTTGGGCAATAATAAAATACAATGCACTAATTTATTACCAACAGACGGCGGGGCGAGGGGGTGTACAATTAGATTATCTAGGGTAATAGTTGACCACATTATTTATTGGAAGATTGTCATCGTTTAACTGCGACTCCCTCTGATACTCACCGTCATTTCCTCGAGAGGGAACAACCTCACTTCTAAATTTCCTATGTTGTCATTCCCTAACTCATAATGCTCTTGACTATCGTAACTCATTCAGTGGAGAGTCGTTCTAAACGCAACTGTAACATAACAACAGTTTTGAGAGTCGATTCGCGTCTTCATTAGCAGTCAACATCGGTTGTTGATTCCAAGTAACTATTCTTTACACTGGGCGACGTCCACCATAGAGAAAGAGCGAGAGAGAGGTCATTGGTCGAACCAAACAATCGCGTCAGGATATGGTGGACCATTGTGTGTGCGTCCCAGTCTTGTTTCAGCGGGAGAATAGTATGCGTTGGAAAAGCATCGCGTTTTACCGGTTCGTGAAATTGGAATAACGGCAGCGTGCGTTGCAAGTGACCGCATCCATTTCCCTTAACGTAATGATCACTTGCACCGAGATGGAGAACATTTCTGCTGGATGCAGGCTGGGATGGCAGTCGCGATGCTAGCCGCGAAGCAAATGTTATTCCACACGCGAACCTACGAGTTTCGCCCAGCGCCTTCGAGGCTATAGGCTCGTCACAGGCTGGCGGGAGTAGCCAGCGTAAAACAGTCGCAATCCTGGATGCACCAACGAGGCTAAGAAAATTGTTTCCAGATGGAAGAATGAAATATGTAGTAATTCATATAATTTTTTTGCACTAGCAATTTATATATATATATATATATATATATATATATATATATATAACCGATGATACACTGGGTCTTATTTGATCGTACTTCACTACAATCATTATTTTTGAAGTTTTTTTTAAATAAAAGAAAAAATGTTTCTAATAAATACTTAACAGGAGAGCAAAGAGTGTGGTGAATCGTCGGCATATAAGAGTCAGTGTATCATTGGTTGAGACGTCGCGAATACTATGACACCGCCCGCCGAGTGATCCACTCGGAGAATTAACGATATTAGCGCAATGAGCGGGGTATGATAACTAGCTATAATCTTGCATATAATTGTGGAAGAGCACTGTTCCAGCCGGGCTCATTACTTATTACACTGGGTAATATATGGTATAAATACGTAAGGCCATACCTGATTACGAGTACAATTGACAATGGAATATTATTTCCTACCATTAATCTACTGATTCCGCAGACACTCAGCCCTCCCTATCTCTTGTTAGACACAACAACGGTAGAGATCAGATATATATCTGATCTCTAGCATTGTTCTGTCGAAAAAGATATATTTATATACAATAATGTTGAGGGGGGTGACGCTGCTAAATAATATCTTTTGAGTGCGTCTATACTAACGACTCAACTCAACTCGTAATTAATTACGAGTACTGCAATTCAATATCGACCAGTATTGAATTGAAGAGGTATATTTTCTTTTGATTTCAGGTTTACCCTTTGATAAATCCCCATATCGCATGTACGCACTACCGACTACCATTTATGTTCGAGAATTACCTTGGCGCACACGGCTTCGATCCACGCTGCTGCTACGGCGATATCAAACTCTCATTTCAGTGCAACTCGAAGGTGCCAACGACGACGTAGTGTTGTTATCGTACATAAAATAAATGCAAGTCATGTGGGCATAATTTTGTCTTGACTCTTGTTTTTTCCTAGGTTTACATAGTAACGACACGTGTCATGCGTCTTCTGTCGATGCGGAAGTGACAAAGATGGCAAAATTGACCGATCATCGTGTATTCGGCAAGTGCATATACAACTACTGGTGACCAAGCAGAGACAATGACACTCTGGTCGAGGTGGGTCGAGGTGGTAACGTTGTGACGATGTGCAGTAAAATTGGACGCTAAAAAATGTGTTTTAAGCGCGCATTTTGAAATAATTTTTTTGGCCCATTCGGTATTGGGCTCGCCAAATTCGAACGCCCCCTAGTTGTGCCGCACGCTTATACTGACAATTCAAAGGTCTCGTTCACAAAACTGAACATATGCGTCGTGCTCACGTAGTTTTAACCAATGAAAATTTATGAACTTTCTTCGAAATTCGCCCCCAAACCGAAGCGAATTCAACTTCGAAATATCATCAAACTGTAATAGATAATAATAATAACAAACTAACAGTAATAACTATTTAAAAAAATAACTGGCCCACGCAGGGATCGAACCTACGACCTTCGCGTTATTAGCACGACGCTCTAACCGACTGAGCTAGTGGGCCAACAAGCAGCGCCATCGTTGATCGCAGTTTCCAGCTGAACAAAATGTCAAATATCTATGTTCTTTCCAGCAAACCCCCCGTCGTTAGCATGCCCAGTTGAATAACATGGAACACGTAATTCCCACACAATCACATTCGCCCTTCATCCGCATAGCATCGCCATCATTCGAGCTCACTGCTCGACGTTCGATTAAATTTTCGCGCGCGTCGGCGCGTGCGCCCATTGTCCGCCAGATGTCACCACCCGTACACCCGTGAGCACTGTACGCGTTTCGTTGCTTCCCTCTCGCAGACAGGCCTCAACGGCGAGGGTCGTTGTCGCTGGGGAAGCGCGAGAGCCGGGGAGGAGGTTTTTCGGGTGAGGAACGGCGCGCACGGTCAACACAACACAACAACACATCGTTAGTCCGGAGCAGACTAGCAGAAGCCGCGGGCCGAAGCTGACCTGCCGAAGTCGCTGCACGACGGCACGGAGAGCACGCGCGCTCCGCATAGCCAGGGCCGCGACCGGCTGGCCGCCGTTGGACTCGCCGTCATCGTATCTGGCCATTGAGTTCGTCGGTGACGAGAGGCCGTGTCATGAGAAGGAACTAACTGGCGGGATAGGTCCACACGAGGAATCGGTGCCGAGAGACGCCGCGACGCTCTGGAGACTCTCTCACGATTGCGCACTCCATAGAAAATAGTAGTAGTAGGCTATTATTTCTAGGTCGCCCCAAGCCGTCGCTGGATGCGACTCAAGCGTAGGCGACGTGGTGCGTGCAAGTGATTATAGCAGTGAGAAGTCAACAGCAGAGTGGTAACGCCAGCGGTGATCGCTGCAGTGTGCCGCCAGGCAGCGATTGGATCGTGGTGGCCATAGCGCGACTTATGCATCACCTCAGCGGGTGTCAGTGTGAATGTTTCGTTCGATTTCAGCCTGTGTGTCAACGGGGAAAGAGAATTCAAAGGAGAAATCGCTGTTGATCCTCTATGCCGTCGTGTCTCTCTTTCTCTCTCTCGCGTTCTCCCTCCGTTCTGGGTATCGCTGAAGCTGAAAATGGAGTAGATTTGCAGAGAGCGTCTACATTGACCGCGAACCAATCTCTCACACGAATCTCATCAATGCCCGCATCGCATTGTTCGTTTTTATTGTTATTCCTATCATCAGTATCAACTTAGTACCAACAACTGCTAACGCGTCCACTAGTGGTGTGTCTCTCTACCGTTGTGCGGATGTGCTGCTGGTGTTTGTCATCGTTCGGATAGTGGATTGTGTGAATTGTGAATGTGAACGCGGAGGAGGTGTAGTCGCAACCCCCACGGATACTTGTGCTAGTTCGAATCGTGTCACTCCGTGTGTTCAAGAGAGAGAGAGAGAGAGGTGGAAACGTCGAAAGAAAAGGAGACACAGTGAAAAGGAAGACTCCTTATGCTGTGTGCAACCGCCCTCGAGGCAAAATCACACCCCCGAACAACATTTGCTGTGCGGCGAAATCTCAACGTAAAGCATCTCATCATGCGTGGATACCTATATCCGCTAGCGATTCTGTTAGCGGTGACTCTGCTGGCTTCGTCGACTCCAGTGCGCGCTGAGGATACATTTCAAGGTGTGTTGACATCAGGGATTCTAACCCATCCAATGGAACGCGGCTCGTAGTGGCCGTGCTCGATGTTCCGTTCGACGTTATAATAGACGCAAACGCGCTCTATCGCGCTGATCGAATTACATCTGACTGGCAAGTTCGTAAATTCCTGGGCTAGAAGTGGCCACGTACACAGGAAAACACTGAACACTCTTTGGTGCTTGAATCTCAGCAAACTCCTGAGATTCGAGGGGTAAAGTCATAGCCGGGCTCACGGGGACGTTGGCGCTCCATAGACACCAATCGTGTACTCAGTGAATGTATCGAGCCTAACGTGCCATTGATGAATGCCCCGGGGTAGTGGACATATGTATATTATGATGATGACTGCAACGGAAACGGTACCATCATACGACTCCACAAGGACAGCACTCTCGTGGGTCAGCGAGACCAGCTGTTTTCAAGCGTTACAGTCACGCATCCTGCGACATATGAGCCGGCCTGTTCCAGTCAGGCTGGCGACTAGCTGCGTTGCTTGCCTCATTACTGCTTGTTGCGGTTGTTTTTGCTATTTGGCCGCTTGGCGTGGTCGTCAACGTCCTAATAGAGATTGTTCCGATCGCGGAATAAAGAAACACAAACAACACAGCCCGCGCGGGGTCAATATTTAGCTTGGTTTGATCGTCGTGGCATTCTTTTCATCTTCTTGTTGTTGTTGTTGTTTGATTATACATAGTTCGTGAAACTTGTTTTGGCTGTTTGTTTCCGAGTGTGCGAGAAAGTGAAATCTGTCTACTTCGTTAGTGGATTGTATTAGTATTATTTGTAAAAGGTAACATTGCCGTGTAGTGTTCAAGACGAACGGTCAACTGGCTCAAGACGAACGGTCCGTCGTAGTCGGAGGTTGGTCTCAATGGCCAGCAGATGTTATGTTGAAGGATCGATCCAGAAAGCAATGAATACTTAGGATTATCATTTTAGTAAAACCTAGAAATAATAATAATTCCCCCCCTCCCTAGAATTATTGTATGTTTGAATAATGTTTTGGTAAGATCTCATAGTAATACCTAAAAGGTTAAGAGCTTGTCAGATAGGGGAACAACTGAGGGTCAGCTAGAAAAAACAAAAACACCTTTCGGTTAACGACAAGCAGAGGGGTAGTATTTTGACCGACATCACTTGATGGGAAAACGCAAGCCGGAATATTAGCCCTTTAGCTCGTCTACGGCCAGAGAGCCGCTCCGACTCACGTGGACAAATTGCTGGTCACAGGGGATCTAGTTTCCAGCTGGGTCGGAGCTATTTCAGCATGGATGGCGAATATAGCATACCCTCGAGACCTGCGGAATGGGACCTGCCACAGTGTATGGAGGCAAACTGTCGTGAGATGGGCGCAACTTACGTGCAAACGGTAGTCATTCCGCTGAGTTGAGTCAGAGAGGGCTGCTCATCGAAAGTGATCGTGAGATAGCAATGTCGCTAAAGGGTCGGCCAATCCAGACGGCCAGCAAAGTATAGATTACGAATTCAGCTACAGTGTATCCGCATCTGTTACAAGGATCGATCGATGTAATTGCATCTGCAAGACCCGAACACATCAGGTGTCCGGTACTCGGACCACGTCGCAGCACGAACACAATGTGCCGTCGTCAGCCAGCATCGAGCCGTCACCCGTGGAGCACAAATAGCTAGGCAGAAACTGGAAAGTAAACATTCATTTCTTGTTTTATCTCACCTCAGAAAAACGTCTTGCATACGTTCGGCTTCGGCCGTCCGACAACGGCAGCCAAGTCACAGGCGCTAGACACTGATCACACACATCAGTTATCCGAACAGCAGTACAACACGAAGTACAGGCGTACATTTCGGAAACAGTAGAAGTGCTACTTAGGGGGGTAATGTTTCATTTATATACGTTAGTATTGTTATGACATCCGCCGTAGAAATTCCCACCTCAGCCGAGGCCTGACAGGCAGCAAACTGGTAACAGAGAAATTGTAGGCGCTAGAATGATGAGAATACATTATGTATGCGGGTGATGACGTTACGGACCAAGCGCATATTCGTCTCGAAGATGGCCCATAGTAATTCGTGGGTGTCCGCGTCGAGATGACAGGGGTTCTCGTACCCATCTCGGATGTTGTCCATGTATAACACGGGACGAGGGTGGGAGCCATATGTGATCAATCCTCGGTCAAGCACCCGTGAAAAGTTCGTGTGGAAAACGCGTGCTGTTGCTTCCAGCAAAAAACTCGCTCCATCGAGTGTTCAATGTTCTTCATGGATTTATACATTCGGTTATGTAATATCTACATCTTGAAAATCCGTTTCAACGAATGCCGCGAACAACCTGAACGCTTGAATAATTCATTATTCAGAAGGAGGACGTAGATGCCATTTGTGCATATTACACCAACACTTGTTACGCTCGCTGTGGCTGTTTATTATTAAAGACAAAGCACAGACAGTTGTTAGATCTAGGTAGGCTGACTTGTATGGAACGTATAGTGGCGAATATTTAATTATCGCGGTGATTAATTATGATATGGTTCTTGCCGGAAACAAACAAAAAAATCTCTGAGGGGTGGACTGCTCACATATTCATATACATAATTAAATGACTTTAAATGAGATTATTGTCGACAGGCGCGCTAATTGAATGTGTCCAAAATACAGGGGATGAACTGAGATGTCATTGGCAATATGCCGATGTATCACATACTCTCGCGGTCTCGCCGCTGTATGTCATTAGTTTAGTGTCGAATTTAAGTTGACACTCTATATTTGGGTGAAAGAGATCGCAATAGGAGATAGGTTTGCAATGGGGTCAGTAAAATTTTCTATCAAATCTAGCCAGTCACGTCAACTATGAAAACTGCAATAGTTAACTCACACTAGTTAACTACCATTCATTACGAAGCTGATTAGTAATGCCATCCCAGACAAAGTGTTTAATTGTGGTTCGCGGTGTACAGCGGTACACGGGTTAAAGCAGACGAAACAAAAATAAGAGCATATGTTTCTGTCCCATAGCTAGTGACCTCGCTTGTCGAGCCCCGGTGGACGGGTGGTGCATTCGTGTGCGCTTTGCACCCGGAGGAGACGGGTTCGATCGCTACCGTTGCACATCTGCATTTATATGGTCCGTCTTACGAAGCAATGCAAAAGCAATACCGTGGAAGTTGAGTGTTGGCTGAGAGTCGGCCCGCAACATCTCGATAGGCCCCCGCTGTATGGTACATATATTCTTAATGGTCAATAGAAAGTTGCAGTAGATTTATTAGGATATTTATCGGGTAATGTTGCTGATTACCGAGCGTTCGAGTGTCGTGCCATCACTTTCGCGGATGTCGTTGGCTGTCAAAAAACATACTACGCTGCTTGAGCCGTTCTTTTTCCCGCTACGATGAAGGACTGTGTATCCGTTTGTTGATTTATGTTTCGTGCCGTTATCGGTGCCTGTAACTGTTGTCGATCTGAATTGCACCCATCTGCCATAGCTGAATCTGGAAACGATTCTCCTATGATCTAAATACACCAAAAACGTTCTGGGACAGATGGACTTCCCGAATCTATAGTTTGGATCTGTGCATATTACGACGTAAGTGGTGCCTCCCACGAATGGCTTGGGGGGGGGGGAATATTGTGTTCAGATAGATCTCCGACCCGTCGCAGAAACCACTCAGGTGAATTAAATAGCCGGTGTTCGATAGCGCGGTGATGCAGTTGATTCTTTTATTTATCGCGGACAGCGCTCACCAGCGCGAGCAGATGATTTCATTCCCTTATGAAATGCGTTGCTCGAATTGTGCGTCTGCGGGACCTTCGACCTTAGAAATGTCGGCACACTTGTGTTGGAAGAAAATTGCCACAAATCATGTGTGATTATGCGAGTGCCATGCCGGGTGCTGTCGGTTGACTGCTTGCGGTACGTGTCGTGCTGTCAGTTCGCGTTTTTCGAAAAAGTATGCGCCCGAAAAACTGATAAACGCTTTACACAGGGCGGCAATATGCCGCCGGAGCATTATGCTTTATTTAAATCGCAATTATCACAAACTGACGAACATATTCGCTTATATATATAATATATATATATATATATATATATATACACGGCATGGATGATTGCAACGACTGTCGTTAGTTAGCGCTGGTGAGCAGTTTATTGACAATCACCGCTTGTCGGTACGACGCTTCTGGTCAGTGAGTGCTTGGCGGGTTTTATGATAAATTTCTGGTGTCTGCAAATAAAGACGCCGAAGAAGATACCGAACGCTTCGAGCCGTTGCGCAATTTCGGCTACTGATCTAATACCATGAAAATGACACAAGCGCCTAAGGACTGAGAATTTGAAGGAAGATGAGAGTACCGGTCGAGAAATAATGCATTGAGCTCTTCCTTATCTAGATCGAATAATAATCATATTATTGATGCATTAGTGATATAAATTTTCACACAAATGCAACTGTCCGCCATGGCTCGTCGATGATACGTTTTCCATAGTATAGCTAAGGAATCGCTGTTGACGCGACATCAGAGAGCACGAAGATGATAGATAATTGGCAATTATTTCTTTTCGAAATCGTCGCTGAGGGCCACCTGCGTCTGAAGAGATACTAGATCACCTCGATAATGCAGCAGACATCCTTCCACATTAACAAGCCAATTGGTGCTAATACTGGACCAACACCTGTGCAGCCATGTAACTCCATCCTCCTCCGTACCACCAATGCATAGTTCTAAACGGATAGATTCGAGATTGAAAGTAGATGTGCTAACCCGCCAAAGGATCTCATCCCATAGTAGTCGTCGATATCGTCCTCTAACACGGTCCTTCCTATGAGTAATCGACTAGTGTCCTTATTCGGCCTATTGTCCTTCTCCTCTGGCGGCATGTGGCTGACCTGAGAAGTGAAGATGCGGGAGAGCGCAGCAAATGATGCGCGAAAGCACCTTGGTTGCTGCCATACTGGTTGGCACCGCTCCGGAACGCCTGCCGAAACGATGAGGCTGGTCAGGTAGAAGGCATTGCCAGCTCGCCCCGCCTGCTGGACCCGACCGTGTCGCAAAGAAGGACGCGCAGAGGGGACGCTGTGAGCGAGGCTATCAGGCAGCCATAGTACAGCTGTGCCGTACTAGGATAGTGTGCGCTGGCCGGACTATTATAGCTGAGCGGCGTGGGCCATCAGGAGCGGGGGTCCCACAAGGTTGAGAGGTGAGGGAACGATGGCTGCTGTTCCGGTGCTGTCAGCCACCCGCATCGACAGAAACACACTGAGAAAACTGCGAAAGAGCAATGCTGGCTGCATCCTCGCACGAGGTCTAGGAGGCTTTGGAGGAAGAGACCGAGAGATCGAGAGAGAGAGATTGGGGGGAGAGACGAAGAATATAGGGAGTCTGCGATCCATTATAGTTTGCATAGTGACGGCACCGCGGAGTATCAGAGGGGGTGAATTATAGTGGTGTGAGGTGGGTACGATCGATTGGAAGGTTTGGACATGCATCTGCTGAGTAAACTGGAAGTGAACTCCTACGGGACAGGGCTATACAGCCTAGAGTGTACGCTGATATACATGGCACCGTCGTATGCCATGCTGTAGTATAGTCTCAGCGGGCCTAGTCCAATCTACACTGCCTATATTGGATATGTCTCCGTCGAACATAGTGTAGTACTGCCATAGGACATATGCATTGCTGGCATTCGGAAGCGGTGTCTAGGTTAGTTTATTATAATAACGAGTCGGTCACATCTTGCTACTCTGTTCCTGTCTGTATGACTTTGCCTGGGCACAGCGCCATCTACCAGGGGCCAGTTGTAGTCCACTGTGATGCTCTGTACAGTCCGATCTAATCTTATACCGAAACACAGAGAGAGAGAGACACATCGGGCATTAGAAATAAGATATATATATATATATATATAGAGAGAGAGAGAGAGAGAGAGAGAGAGAGAGAGGGAGAGGAGATGGTGGTTCTTCGATGTAATTCACCTTCAGCGGGTACAATTGTCGCCCACTATTTTAATTAAATAAAACTCATATAGTTATCATATTACGAATTAGATAATCTGGTCGTATTAACTCAACAAATAATATTAATCTTCCGGTTCGATGCAGCAGCTAGAATTTCCTTAGATTATCGTTTTCTGAAATGCCTAACCAAATTGAAGCAAGTCTTGATGGGAATGCCATAAAAAAGGACAATCACCTGCTATGATAGAGGCTAGCTATAGGAGGGACTTCAAAGATGCATGTCTTCGTTTGAGGGCGGTTGCCCTCGGTGCGCAGCTAACGAACATGTTAATTGTCTAGCATCTACCGCGTAGATCCCGTACAGACGAACAAATCGACAGGGACCGTTGACAGCGTTGATTGCAGTTGGCCGAAGAGCCCTTCGCCTGTTTTGCAGGCGCTAGGGTCCACTATGGTTGACTCTAAAGAGTCTCGCTATCTATTATTATTATTTCTCCACTCACAATGCCTTATTTTGGCTACGACGACGGAACTGTGTGGTTGCGATTGATGAGACGGCCACCAGTCAGAGTACACAGCTCTCACAAATTGCTGTGGATGACCCGCTGAAGTCCTAAACTCAGTCGTTGTCACTTAAGGCGTATTTGTACATTTTCGATAATCCGTGTTAATCTGTATAGTATAGCCGTATTTCGACCTCGACTCGGTAGGAGATTAGCATCATCCTTGGACGTGCAGCACAGAAGGGGCACAGAAGCTCCGTCGCTTGATCACCCTGTTGGTGTACTCAGCAGCGGTCAAGATTAGATGATACGGCGTACGCTTAGTGATAAGATGGGAAGAGATTGGCCGTACGAAATAGGAGTATAAGTCGGACGAAGTTGCTATCTCAATGCAAGCCGTTGTCGCAACAACCACGAACCGAGTTGTTTGAAATAGGCTTAAGTGGAAGGTAAGCCCAAAAAATAGAATGAAAACGATTTGTTATATATACATATATATTTTAGTATGAAATTATCGTATGCGCCACCCTGCTAAACATTACTTAGTACAATGGATGTTGACGACCATATGTTCATCGGCGCAGACTACTGAAGCCTAGACAGTGGGAGTTTTTCCGACGTTCGTTGAACGCCATTCCCGTTGATATATGTATGTGACATCAGAGTGTTGTTTTGTATAAGTTACAACTTCGGGGCATGTTAAATTAAATGTTCTACGTGACTGCTAGGTGATAGAGAATCTCATAAGACTGCTAGGCTGAATGTAATCGATAGAAAAAAAAAAACAAGTGATGAGCTTATCTATGCTATCTCATCTGTTGATCGTTGTTCAACTCACATAAATCCCTGTAATGTCCGAATATGCCCGAAATTCGCGACCTGGCCTCGCCACCATGAGGTCATTCGCCAGTCGTCAGCCGACGCAGCTACGACGATTAGGCTAAGCAGGATATGTGCAGATGACAACGGCCCTATTCACACTGCTAGAGCAATGCTATGTCTACTTCACCCAATGGCACCAGACGGTTCGGACGGCTCCAGCTTAGTGTAGGGCCCTATTATAGGGGCCTCAACGTGGCCCGTCATTCCCCTGTCGTTATCACGGCTTCTCTCCCACTGGCTGATCATCCTCACTCACCCTATACGTTTGATCCGAAGCTCACTTGGCCTGGACACCAACGAACGATTCTGCCTGTGACTCCTCCGATTCGTCCCTATCTTACATTGTCAGTGTCCGCTGTTTGCTCTCTCTCTCTAGATCTCTCTCTGGATCTCTCTATGGATCTCTCACTTAGTGCTGAAGAGCCGCGGCTCTATCCTATGAGCACGGGCCCGCTGCCTTTTGCGTATATATATATATATATATATATATATATATACATATATATCTTACTTTAATCCTCTACCCACCCCCGAACACAACAGTCAGCTCTTCCAATTCCGTCGACCCATCAGTTTATCAGCAAAAGCGGGCAGCTGATAGCCTTATCTTAAACAGCGGCTCGTGCTGCACGAAAGCCTCCCGCCTCGCAGTTGTAGTCGCCGCTTGCTCGCCCGGGGGACCGACTGCTAGCACAGCATAGCGGCACATGGTGGGCATAGCAGGCTGTGCACACAGCAATTAGCAAAATGGACAAATGAACGCACCAATTGGTACTGCATTCGCCCCACATTCAGATACCCAGAGGCCCATACCACCCAGTCTCTATCGCACCGCGGAGGCTGTCGCCCCCACGCGACATTGACGATGTTATTTTGCTACTACTGTCAACCAGCATGTTCAGTAAAATGTCCCAACTTAATCGGCCGGCGTTCGAGGTGGTCGTCGCTACTGATATCCTCTGGATGTGTGTGCCCCCCTCTAGCCCGTGAGGTGTGTGGCCCGGGGTGCAAAACCGACGGATACGAAACAGTTTGCCATTGGCTGCTTTAGTTCGTCCAATGCATGTCTATCCTGTGCTATGTACTGTACGCGAGAAGCTGACTCCAGCGAGAGCGAAGGCTAAAAGGCTCCTTACAAGCTCTACAGCCTCTATATCGAGCTTTCAGCAAAACTTGCTGCTGCACTGACCGCTCGAACTGTAGCTCACATTTCTTCGTTGGCTCTATTTTCTATGTACGATATTCAGCTTGTTCCCGTTCGTTTAGATGACAGTCCAAAACAAAATGTGTCTCCACGGGAGGCGAGAATGGCATCGCTGAATATTACTGTCGTCGTCGCCACCGCCGCCGCCGCCTTCCCCTGTGGCTGTATAGCTACGCTAATGTCATCACGTTTGCACAATCGGGCCGTCTGCGCACGATGCATACAGGTGTTGAAGGGAAAGCTTGTTGAAATGATGCAGCGGATGGCTGTATCGGCCGCGAGCAGTCGATCCCTAAAGTAAAGTGAACTACCACCATGTGCGCATTGTATTATACTATTAGATAATATATGTATACTGCAGCAGCAGCAGCATACAAGGTCAGCGACAGAGAAAGCTGCCAGTTGATCAATAACAGTGGAACTTGTAGCCAAGTATAATATTAAGCAAGTGTGGCAGAGGCTGTCATATTCCCACTTCGCTCAGATGGATGGCGTAGAGATTACGTGGAGCAGGGCAGTGTGATTTATGCACACCTTGCGGGATTCTTGAGTCGGGGAAGCGCCCCGCCGGACGGCGGCATATACACCTAATACTGTCAAGGTAAAGGTTTTATTGGTTTATTAAAGGAGCTGCAATTTTACAATGCTTAAGCTCTCTTATATGTCACGCAGCGGTGCTCGAACCTGCGGCCTCTGGCTTCCGATAGCCAGAGGCTTAGCCGCCCAATCCACCGCGCTGACTTAGGTGGCTAATTGTGAGTAGAATGCGTGGAAGGTCATCAGCCGCATTGATCTGCTAGTGCTCTCAGAACAGTGAAAAAATCTGGCTAACCAGGCGGCGAACGCCGTTACGCAAGTGTCGCGATCGGGAATTACACGTCACCTAGCTGTTGTGGGCCGCTAGCCGGCACAGTGTGGGGGCATGCTGTTCTGTGCTTATTGTGCAGGACCACTGATGGGCAAATCTCGTCTCATCTGAGGAACGACCCTTGAAGAGACTGCTGGCATTGGGATGAAAAGCTGGACGAATGCTCCATGCAATTGTGCTGCCACGCCTCCATTAGCCTACGTCCGCCATCGTCGCCGAATCGAGGGCAGTAGTAAAAGTAGAACAGTCCATAGCAGTCGCACGAGCCGCAGTCAAGACGACGCTACGAGCTGCGACATCCTGGTTACGCTCGCCGCGGCTCATCATCATCGGGTAGCAGACACACGCCGCCAACGCATACGAGTCAACGAATACGCAGTGTTGCCCGAAAGTACGTCAGAGGTTTTGGATTTCACTGCTAATACGTCGCAGTCCGCATGCAACGTAACCTAATAGCACCGTAGCACTGCTCGGTTGTATGGAGATGCAGAGAAGGGAAAGAAATAATAGAGGATCGAGGGAAAAATATGGACCCACGAGTGAAGTGAGTGCCACGGCGAGTGTGGATGGATGATGCCATCTGAAGCAGCCGACCAACCAGCGCTACCAGATACCATTAGTCACTGTATGAACGAATGAATGAGTTAGGCTGATGGCATTCGAAATTCGAAACGTGTTTGGCCATTGCGCAGCCCGACGCGGAACTTCGTACGCGTTCTCCTCTCTGGGTCTCTGCCTGAGGCGCGGGCATCTTCGCGTGTTTTTAGCAAGACGGAGTAAGTGGACCTCCACTGTGCAGCCGTCAACTGGGACGCAACGTCGAGCGCGAGCCATGATATAATATTATCTGGGTGCAGTGCATCTCGACTCGATTCTCATATAGCGACGGATGCTTGACCAAGATGAGAAGGGACACAGATGCAAACATTTCCATTTTGAATTCATGCATTCTCTGCCCCTCAGCGTAGGTCTGTCTCCACGAACTGTTTTTCTTCGCGTTGTCTGCCATCTGTTGGGCACCAGGTAGGCCACCCCTACCCCGCCACTCGTGTCTGCTGATTGATGTTTTCTGCTTGAATGAACTACAATATGATAGACAGAAAGAGGGTCAGCGCCCACAGATGAGCGTGTAGCACTTGCTGTTCATTTCGCAAGCGAAATATCCACATATATGGTCACTGCTGATGGTAATGTTGAGATGAGTGAATGTTTGATGTATTTTAAGCAAAATGAACAACGCAATATACAGTTACAATATACACAATATACAGTTAGGAAAAAAAAAGAACCGGTGGTAATAGCCGAGTAACGGGAATAATTCACGGCTCCGATCCCCTACGTCGACCTACGGAAGCAATTGTTGCACATTATGTGACGATCAGCCTCTGGCCCCTGTCACGAGAGGACTCGGTATCGCAAGTTGAATAACTTTTCATTTCAAAGGCATTTCTATATAAAGGGGAGCGAGAGACGGACAAATAAATCGGAAGCATGCTTTTTCATTGCGCCCAGGGGACAGTCAGTTACTGGATTTGTTCATCACCATTCTTTTATTTCATTTGCATCAGCTTACCAGCAGCTCACTGAGCGAGTACAAGTGATCGGCACCATTGATTTCGGAGCAAATAAGCATATGAAGTCAATCGTGGCATTGCTTCGCTCAACGACCAGCATCCCGGGGGTTGCAACCATATACGTAGCACACTCCCGCGATTCACATAATTGACGATCAACGGAACGAAGGCTGCGCGAATATGTCGTACGCATTGCTTTGCTAGCTGAGTCCTCCGTTCGATGCGTCCCCATAACCACCCTAACGGTGCCAACGGCAAAGCAGCCCCAGCTAAAGTCAGTCCTTGCCGCCCGAGGGTAGCTACGTACAGGACACAAGCTGCTATTGCTGCTGCTGCATGACTCATTAATCTGCCAGAACAGGACTCTGTGGATGACACTTTGTCGCTTTTTGGGTACACGCTTACTTTCCGAGCTCACTTACGCGTTTGCTCGTCCTGCCTCGGCCTGAGTCCGAACACACACACACACACACAGGAACCCTGGCGGCGTCCCGCGCTGCCAGCAGGCCTCTTGTGTTCAAATTGATGGACGACCAATTCTAACGGCTGCTCTTCATATACTGTTTAACCCTCCCAGCACCGCCTCACTTAGGATCCGCCACCCGAACGTAACCTGGTTGTTCAGGTTGACAATAACGAAACTTTCCAGCCGACCTTTCTTCCCTCGTATGATTTACGTCGTCCACACAAAGTTGTGTGCCCCGCTGTCCTGCAGTCATTCACACTGGCCACTGTGTGTTGTGGCAGTGCTTGATGCTGCTGCTGCTGCAGCATCCAATGCGTGGCTCTACATCTATTTGCGTAATAAGCTAATGTCATCCGCAATAATTAGCCTCTCAGAGTTTTTACCCTTCTTGTGATTCATTAATATCAGTCCTATTGAATATTCCCCGCCTCCCCCCTTTTCGTCTCGCATGAAAATAGCGAATGTCATCGTGGTGTAAATTACACCCAGCCAAAGTTGTGCCATGCTTCGATCATAAGGGTTCCCTCACAGCTCGTTGCAGAAGCTCGGGCCCTACGGTCAGCCGTTCGTTAGCCGAACAATGTGAATTACCGATATGAGCATCTTATATGGCCAGGTGTATGCTGCAGTGACTAAGTGAATCAAATAGCAAGCGATTATTGGTATTATCAGTGCACTTCGTCGTTGGCGGCGGCAGCGCAGTCTACTCGTCAACATTCTCAAAACGCATTACAATTGACTGATGGAGCCATTTGGGAAACTTGTTTAGCTTTTTTACTCCTCTGCCCCCCCCCCCCGAGGGCGGGGTATCTCGCCCCCTGTGTCATTATGTTCCCTTCGGTCTGATAGTGGCTTTGACAAACTGTCATCCGATTTGCTGCTGCTGCTGCTGCTGCTGGCTTGCTCTTTCCAGCGAATCCACTTTTGTCAAGAAGAGTGCACTTGCCAATAAATTAGTAAATAGAGCTGGGCGAGAGGGAGAGAGAGAAAGGCCAAGAGAAGGAAGAAAATCGTTGGGCCAGCGAGCAGTTGAAGGGGCTTCCTGGTAGCCCTGTAGCTGGTCTGACTGGATCTTCGCGCACATTGATTATTGTATGATGATAATACGATCTGATGCAGGGGTAAGTAGCGGCACAGGGGCGGCAGCTGAGAGCTGAAATGATGGAAATCACGAGAAGAACAAGAGGAAGATGAGAGAGAGAGATCGAGCTCTTTGTCGGATGAGACATACAGAGAAATGAGTGGATAGTGAACGATGTAGGTACTTATCCAGCAGCCCATTGCACCGCCACCACGCAAGAGGCGTATCCATTTACCCTCTTTACATATATATATAAGTAGTCGCAATGTAGGTGCAATATCAGTTGCAACGTAGCCTCAGTATCATATATATACATATATATATATATATATATATATATATATGAGATAGCTATGGATATGGGCTTTAGTATGCAAGAGTGATGAGCGCAGGGACTGAACGTAGATATCTGCATCTATCCTATATATTCGGAGAGCCATAATGAACCCTGGTCAGGGACAATAGCTAGGGTGTCGTCCGTACAGGATAAGGGGGCTATGGGTGTGTGTGTGTGGCCGTCTATGTTTGTATAGGGGGGTGTGAATCCCTTTTAGCCTGAGTGAGTATGTGTCTTTTTCTTGGCCTTCGCACCGGAGCGCGAGGAAAGCTGACAGCCGGCAGGCAGGAGAAATGGATGGATCGGCCCGGCGGATAAACGATGAGATAGGACGCTAAACCACTTGGGTTAACAGCATTAGTTATATGTGCGTATGTGTATGCTATCTCGATGTGCATGCGCGCTTTTCTGAAATTCCGCCGGAGGCTAACCCTCATGGTTCCATCGTGATGTGGACGCCACAGGCTACTCGTGTTCGAAGCAACCGCCTAGAAGGAAAGTGGGAAAAATAGTTAGTCAGGGAGTCTCTCGCTCGGTCAATTTGCAAGGGAGGATGGGCAGAGGCGAACGTGGCGACCATGACCACCCATTACCCGGTCTCGGCGTCGACCGGCGATAGCTACAGACGGAGTGGGAGCTGAGATGCGAAACTCGGAGACAAATCCCCGAGGGAGAAGCCAACGCCGCAGTGGCCACTTTCCCGGATGGGCTTTGGTGACGGAGCTCCGAGGCCTCCGTCTACTTTTCCATGGGCCGGGGTGCGAATGGGTAGCTGGCTGGCTAGGAACGACCGGGCTGACAGCCTCTGCCCTGATCCACGCAAACAACGCTTTAAAACAGGCTTGCCCGACTGCTTCGGGGAACACCACTGACTGCGATCAGGGACCGTGGCTTTCGCCGCTGTTTCAGCGCCGGACACGGGCGGGATGTTTTGTAGCTGCGTAAGCGAGGGGCCAGAGCGTTACTACAGGCTGTTGCATGGGCGGGGGGCGAATTTCATAAAATGTGCTCCAACGTCTTCGTTCAGGAGGCTCGGTAAAGGGCCAAGCACAGGCAGTGCTACAGGTTTATACGCTCTCGCTAATCCTTGAGCGTTTATTTCCGAGATTTTACATTTTCTCTCGTCGTTTTGTCCCTCTTCCGCTATTGTTCCGCATCCTTTCCCTCTTTTGAGCTCTTGTGACTTGGCGGCCCTCGTGGTTACCTCGTACCGTTGTAGAGCGAGATTTCCTCTCGAAGGAACTAGGATTCGACTGGATGGACGGATTTGTTCGCATCGTGCCTGCATGGTTTTGCCTGTGCATTAGACAAAGCAACTCGGTGAGTGTGTGTGTGTGCGCGATTCGACGGTGGGTGGAGGCAGTGGCCGCCAGAGGTGTGGGCGATCCGAGAGTTGGGTAATGATCGTTGTATCGCTGAGCCAGCCCTGGCCGCTTTTATGAGATGCCTTGTCACCGGAATTGTCCTTAGGTAGAAAATGGAGAAACGGAAGATCGCGCCGTTATCCCCTGAGAATTGAGCGCGGTATGAATAGTCGCAATAGCGTTGGCAAGTGTGCACCTCAAAGCTGAGAAATCAGGTAACGGGGGCTCGCTGTTTGTAGACCATACACAACCGGCGGAGAAGTTGAAGCATAGAAGGCAGACGATAGGGAGTCAGGGTAAAAGCCTTGTTAACTGCGTTCACATGAAGTTTTTGGCTTTAAATAATCTCATAAATAAGATCCTATCTGAGAGCGAGTTTTACTGTAAGTAGATGGCGTGGGCGTTTGAATGGATATTCTCTAAGGCAGAGAATTCATTAGTAGCGGTTATATGGCTGCAGGACGGGAGATCAGCAACGGATGAGGGGGTATGGTCTTATGAGCGCTTACAGGCAGAGGGGCAGGCTACTGTTTAATGCTGGAACGTAATGAGCAGGTCAAGTACGGCTATCGTTGGAGGCTCCCCGGCGGAGTTTCTCTTTCGCAGAGAAAGCCCAGTTGGGTAAGTTTGACGAGGCCCCCCCTGTAATTAGATACCACTTTTCTACGTTGGTATCAAAGTACTGCTGGGAAATTTAAGTGCTGTGGTATATGTGTCTTGGATGCGTTGCGCTTTGCCGAGAACTTGTTGAGTATCAAGGAGAACAAGTTGTTGTTCACTGTGGAAGTTAAGAGAAATACAATACTAGGTTCCTGCCACGATCACTGGCGTACGGTACACGTGGCTAGCACACGATCTGTTGCAAATAATCCCATGGCTTGCGTCACATGTGCACTGGGTGGCGAGCCCTAGAGGAAGCGCGTGCTTATTCCTGTCTGCTTCGTTGGGTAAGCGCAATAGTATTTAGTTTGTCTGAGCCGATACACAAGCTTTTTGCGGGCTAAATCTAGGCCTCTGCATAGAGTCCACCTGCAGTGCGTCCCGGAAGCCAACCAAACTCTGACATTAGGCCACACACAGCCCAGTAGTTGATAGCCGGCTGCAATGAGAGCTTGAGTAATATCCAGGCAACGGAGCCTTCTCTCCGTCACGTAAGGATTCTTCTTCTTTGTCCGTCTTCCGTTTCTCCCATGAATAGAGCCGTCCGAGATGAGGCGGCAATCCCTCAATCAATGTATCGTTGCTCAATCAATGTCGTCGCACGACAGAGGGCCGTCAGACGACCGTGCTCTATAGATGTCTAAGCCCGACGCATGAACGGGAGGAAGGCACCTTTTCTAGCTGAGGGATAGATTGCATGCTTGCCTTGCGCATCGAGCCAGGTCTGCGGGCTAAGGCGATGAAGAGGATGCGGTTCGAATTAGCGAAATATGATCCACCCCAATCGAGTGAACGCTGGAGGATATTGCCATCACTGTCGCCCTCCACAAAAACTTCCTGGACCTCGTTCGTAGGTAAGGTTCGTGCATTTTATGGACGTATCAACGAATATCGTCGAAAAAAAACAACTAGATCTGATTGAGGCTACAAGAAAAAATTATATCAGATGGCCCATAACTCGTCCGATCATATCCGGCGTTGGCTCGATCGTATCCAAGTTGGCCCATTGGTACGACCTGTCCTTTAATCTACTATAATAGTATAGTTCGTAGTGCTTCTGACAGGATGACTGCAAAAATCTTTGTGATGGATCCGGGTCATCTCGGATTTCAAAGCTTCAGAAGACTCTTTGGCCGTACGACGCCAGACTGCCTTCTTTGCCACAGTACCTTCTTCTCAAAGGAGATACGTGAGCCTATGATAGGTCTTGACGTCTCATACCTCTCGTTTTCTCCTTTGCCCTCGTATCCGAGAATTCGGCCCGTTTGCTGCGCCCCGGCCGGGGTGCTCCAAGGCAACTATGCTCACTCTGGGTATGGAGACCACCCGTTGGTGTTATGTTTCATTCCATATCCGCTCTCTCTCTCTCTAGATATATATATATGTATGCCCATAGTGTGGCCGCTTCGTGGTCGACTTTGTCCTGGTCGCATTTCCCCACCAGCCTGACCCCCGTGCGCTCATCTCCCCCATGAAACTTCCGAGTCGTTTTCCCGCTGCGGGTGCGCGTGGTTGCTGCTGCTGCTGCTTCCACCTCTTCCGCCGCCGCCGCTACTACTACTGCTCTTTTCCCGGTAATTCACCTCCCCATCCCCCGAGCGCTCCCTCTCTCTTTCTCTGCTATGCACGCCCGTACTGCGGTACTGCTACTCTCGTCCTAGACATGGGCAAGACCTCGACGCAGACGTCTCTTCAGGACTCATTTGTAGATAAAGCCATATAGACATGGTGCGCCTAGGAGGAAAAGCTAGCGAGGAGGCTGGCAGCAAGCAGGAGGATGCAGAGACAACGAACGAGATATAGAGACTCCCATAGATGGCAATGGATGGCGGCGGGTGAAGTTGCACCGCCCGCGTTAGCGAACGTATCTTGACAACGGCCAGCATTGAGCTTCCCAATCCCACTGGGCTATTATAGTGGTGCACTAGCCGGTGCTGCTGTCGCGGATGGTTGGACAGCCAACGCGAAGGAGGCGAACTCCGGTTGGCCTTTTACGATGCGGGGATGAATCGTCGCCTAGCGCCTGGCCGCTACTCGCCAAAGGGAACGAATATCTTAAGGACCCAATTGGACAGCACCGTCAGCAGCGGTTGGATCATGGGCGTTCTGGATCCCACCAGTACTAACAGTAGTAATCGTAGTCGTGCTGCTGGTTGCAGTCGAGTAGGGCAGAGTAGTCTGAGGCTGCTATTATCGCTGTCTGGCGACATATTGTTATTGGTGTGGTGCGGGCTTTCCGCGATATAATGGAGTGAAATAGTAGAGAGGCAAAGCGAGACGAAGTGGCCGGGGAAGTGATCAAGGCGCCTCGACCGGTAGGCGACGCGCAGGGCAGCCATTCATTCCGTGCGTCGGATAGCGTCTCGTACTATAGGATTCCGATTTACTGCCAGCGGAATACGAGTCGAGAGGAGAGAGAGCGAGACTGCGATGCGATTGTTGGATAGCTCAATTGAGCTATCGCATTTGGCGCCCAGCGTTATTGTATTTTGTTATAGCTGTTTGTGTGTGTGTCTGTGTGCGCGTGTATTGTGCGACTCAGACATTGGACAAACAGGAAGGAAATTGTTTATTAGGTGCCGTTCGACGTATAGGAGTGTACGTTCACCGACGCGTTGTCTCTGCCCCGGGCGGCGGAGAGCGTCGACGGACGATAAACAAGGCACGCTCCGCCATCGTGCTGCTAGTAGTATCTTGCCGGTGAAGACTACTCGACAACTAGAGCTACCTCTGACTCGTCTGTCGCTGTCTGCCGAATCAGAGATCGGTCGGACCGCTAATAAGGTCAGGGCGCGGTGAGTCGATGACGAAAGTCGGGAGAGTTCATTGTCGGTCGCTGCGTTAGCGGGAGGCCCTGCCGTTGCCTCGACGCTCGTTCAACACGTTGATCGTTGTAATCGTCGGCTTTTTCATTCTCAGAAAAGTAGTTTAAAAGAGTTGAAGAGAATTCCGTTCCGCTATCCGCCCTCTAGTAGTATACGCGGCATGCCATGTTCTCTAGTTTATTGAAAGGCTGCGCGGACGGAGTGCAGCAATGACCGCATGTCTATCACTCAGATGGGCCCCGTAGCGTATCCGCGCCTTGTCGGTGATTTGCTCCTGTGGAAAATAGCTGCTAGTGAGTGTCAAGGACAGCTCGAGAATGAAGTCTGAGAGATGGAGAAATTGTAGAGAAGGAAGCACAATAAGAGCTATTGATAGGGTCGGTCAGCTACTAATGCTACCCTACCTATGGCTGATAACGAGTATTTTTTTTTGTTCCTTTAAGAATGTTGCTATTCAGTAGCAGTTCGTCCCTAAATAGAGCAGCATTCAACGTGGTCTTGCACCACTAATAACCATCTCGAATAGTACAGCTATCGACCACTTATTGGTATCAGGCTATGTAATTGGTCTTGGGCGAGCGACCTGTTGTATTACAACGGCTCGTATGGCCGTCAAACACCTTCCTATATATCGCCATGTCGGCTAACTTGTACTTACGCTCGATAGTGCCCGATCCAAGCAGCGCTGCCCAGATGTGGTCTATTGGCACGAGTTTGTACGATCCGCTATCGTTGTCTGGGAAAGATCGGCCGGCCGGCCGACAGCTCGCCCGCAGACCCCGCGTACGAGCGAGACCCCAATATATGGCCTAATAGCAACACATGCGACCGAGCACTAGGAGACCAATAGGAGCGGTCGGGCCAACCAGTTAGAGCGGAAGGCAAGTGCCTGAGGTTATTTAACACCGTTGGTGGCTGCGGCGGCGGCAGCAGGCGTCTGGGCAAAAAGGAGGGCTCCATCGCACGGGCCATCGCCGAAGGCAACGACGCCGAACCAATGTTCAAAGCCGAGCAAAGGCGAAGCTGTCTGGCCGGCGGGTATTTATTGCTAAAAAGGACCCCTTGGGTCGGCACTCGCTCTCGTTGGCTTTGACGGTCCCGCCTCCCAGCCGATCCAGCCCTAGACAACACAAGCCATCGCATGGCAGTTGGTGTCCCGCTCGACTTCGCTGCGTCATCCCCCACCTTTCCGACGATTTGGACTTATTTTCTATAGTATACACAGCCGTGGGGCCTCGTCGCGCTCCACCTCCCTAGTTAGGCTTTGGTCGTTGCGAAGTTTTGTCCTGGATTTTGGCCGGATCTTGGTAGGACAACGGAGCCTTGCTCCGCCGCGCCCTAGCGTCGGGACACTGGAAAGGTGACAGGCCGGACGATCGGTCATGATGCCGAAGTTGTTCTAGATTAGCAATGTTTGCTTCGACGTGGGCTTGTTGCGTTCGCGTCGAGTGGGGTCACCATCATCCCGTCAACGTCTACGACGAGTTACAAACATCTCTACGCCCTGTTCGTTTGTGGCTTCATGGAGGCAGACATAGGCTGGGCATGTCGGGTAAAATGGCGGCTTTGAGTGGAGTAACGATGCGGTTGTAGTCACAGCGCCAGTGGTGGCAGTGAAACTAACCACGGCCGGCTTGCAATTGGCACATACTGCGCTATGGGAACGCGGCCAAGTCAGGCCCCAGGCCAAACCGTGAGCAGGGCCGAAGCGGACCATGGGGATTTCGGGCGGCTACCCCATGTCTCGGATCGGGTGTTAGCAAGAAGCGGAGAGGAGGCCCTTATTTCTTCTAGGCAGCAGTTATGGCGCAGTCTCCCCGCAAATACACTTTGTGTGCCACTGTTGCAACAAACGTCCCGCTGTCTTTGATGACGCGAGAAGCCGAGAAAAATACAGAGAGAGCGAACGAGAGATAGAGAGAGAGAGAGAGAGAGAGAGAGAGAGGAAAAGGCGAAGGAACAGGACGGGGTTGATGGTAGAACCAACTTGCTGGATGCGCGAGTTCCACTCCAACAGCTGGTCTCGAACTCTGCCCTCGCCACCCACCACAGCAGTCTCCGGTGTTCGCTTCCTACCTCATCGTACGACTCGCCTTCCCCCCCGCCCGGTGCAACGAGCTGCGCGCATAGCCCACGGCCCACACTGCAAACAATACGTAGTTGCCGGCTAGCTCCGCCGACTGCTGCAACGTTTGTAGACGGTAAAACCAGTGTCCGTAGCGACGTTCTCTCGCTGCTGCCGTATTGCACCGCAGGCAGTGCAGCTTGCAATGTAGCAGTATTACGGTGGTGGTTGCTGCAGCATCAGGCCATATCCTGTTGCGGTCGACGATGTTGCCGTGCCGCCCAGTCGGCTCACCCCAACGTGATGTGCGTGCCCATAGCGAGAGGCGGGGAAACACACCGGCGGAATGATCTCTCCAGAGTAACGGATTCGATAGAAACTGCCGTCGGTCGCTTGCTGAGGACCGCTCTGCAGGGCTGTTATTTCCGTTGCCTTTGCATGTCTCCTGTGGCAGCTTGCGCTGTCGCTAACGGCGACGGCGGCAGCAGCACTAGCAGCGATGGTAGTTGCATTCCTACGGGGGTCGAGTTGTCGCTGTACTGGGGACCGTTGCTACGACGGTGGATGCTCGCGTAGTGGTGGTACTCGTCCATGTTATTGAATGTTGTCTCTCACTGTTGTGCTACTACATTGATGCTGCTTCTGCTATTGTCCTGTTGTTCTTGTTCTTGCATATACGAAACACTACGAGACTTACACACTAATAATATACAGGGCAGGAGAAAGATGCAGTGAAACGACAAAGAGAGACGGAAACAGACAGACGCTTCTTCTTGGAGGAGGAGGAGGAGTGGCAGGAGGGGTTTACGCAATAGTAGCAGTGGTGTACTGACGAAGGTGATGAACGAAGGTGGGACGAAGCAACGAAAGAAATGGGAAAGCAATGGAATCTTCATGTACACAAACAGAGAGAGACAGAGAGGGAGAGGGGGGGACTCATGGTCAAGAAACCACACAATCCGACGGCGGCTGAGCGACTGCCCGCTTTTGTCGCGTATAGTTGATATGATGATGATGCTGCTGCTGCTGCTAGCGCTGTGACGGCTTGATGAATATAACAATACTCCAAGCCGCCGCCGCCGCGCGCTGCTGTCAGCCCAGAGCGACATTCGCTTTTGTCGCTTTCGTACCGACCACCATGACTCATAGTTAACGTTTTGGATGCGTAGGCGCCATTTGTGTATTAACGGGCATCACTATTCAACTCGTTCGAGTCGATTTGTTTATCATGCATGTGCGATTTTCAACTCGAATCATTAGCATCTCGGATGTTTCGTTGGATTCCACAAGGTTCCCTTTCTCTAGCTGAAAATGCTGTCGCTCGTCCGCGGCTAGCGAGAAGTGTGAGTCAGGCTGTGATCCTTTTGGCTTGTTCGCTTGCAACTCTGTGGCATTGTCCGGCCATCGGCTAAATGACGGCGGCATTCTGCGGTTGTGGCACGAACGTCTACGTTCGATGGTGATCTTGACATCGGGCGGCGGCGGCGGCGACAGCGGCGACCGCGACGTCGACGACGACAAGGGCACTACGGTTTCGAACGCAGACCCGGCGGTGGATGCGGTTCGAGTTTGAAGCCGGAATGAGACGTTCCGCTCTGTTCTTATTGAGGCCGCTTTGCGGTAAAAAGCAAAGCCGTAACCTCAGGAACAATCGCCATTGCTCGCTGCTACCCTCAATGCTGCTGGTGGTGATACCGCTGCCGTTGTTGCCGTTGTCGTCGTCGTCGTCATCGTCGTTGGGATCCAGCCGCTGCTGCTGCTGTTGTTGTTGTTTGTTGCGGCGCAATAAACAAAGCAATTTGTTGTTGATCCCTTCTCATTTGTGACGTCCGCGACGTCTATAGACTGGCTAGTGAAGGCTGTCCCGGGGGTGATTCAAGTTGGGGCGCTCCTCTCGTACAGGTCCTCCTCGCTTTCATCCACTGTATCTATCCCATTCCAGCTCCCAAGGGGAGGGTAGTATACTCCTCTATGTGATTCTGTTCCTCGGTCACTATGCTTGAAGGGGGGGCGGCTGCCAGCCTCCAGCTCCCTGGCTAGCCAAATGTGAATGGCCGCCCGGTGAGCAGTAATCCGACTTGATTTCCCCCGAAGGGAAACAGCATGTGCCCCTCCATTCTCCCTGGTCCCGGCTGCGAAAGTCTCTCGGCTAAGTTCTGTTGGACTGCTGCTGCTGCGTTCGCCTTTGGCGTTTTTGCAGCGCGACTGTGGCCGCTCCGATGCGGGGTGCCGGTGAAAGATGATCACGGCTAGCGTCTTTGATACCGTTTGTCTCATGGATGTCCGTAAGATCGAGGCACGTCGTTGGCAAAGCTGCCTCTTCCGGTATCCACCTCGACTGGTTGCTTGATTTTGAAATAGGTCTAGACAGATGTTGTAGCAGGCCGAAGGCATCTCTTTGCAGTGGAATTGTTCTTGATTTCAATATATCACCGACAGGTTTGTGTTTCGATGTGTGCGTGCGTGTATGCGTATGAGTATCTCAAATCAGACAATGGAAAATGTTGATCACTTATTTGGTATCTCTTTGCATTTCACAAACGACAAGAAAGGCATTTGTTGTCACTTGCCTATATTATCGTGCATATAGTTCTACCAGTGTGGTGATCGATGATAGTCTCTATCTTCGGCCAACGCGACCCTTTGTTTGTGGATATGGACAGGTAGTGCCTAGGTTACGTTCCTATTCAGCTAACATCTGCAGCTGTGTCAGGACCAGCAGGGCATCCCGGCGGCGGCTGACGTCCGCCAGTGCCAACAGAACCTGATGTAAGGTTGGTTCTCACTTGACAGGGAGGTGTTCGTACGTTAATCAGCGTTATCTCGACGGACGGTCAATCGGGGTACGTCTATCGTCCAGGAGCCGTTCTCCTCGTATTTCCTTTGCTGCTGCTGCTGCTGCCGCGACAACTTCTCCTTCTTCTATTACCGTCACCGCTGCGTGTGCTATTGCAACTAGCTAAAGTAAAACCGACGAAGAGATGATACCACTCCTCGCCTATAGTGCTGCGCACCTCTGGCTTTTTCTGTGTTTTTTAAGAAGTCGGTAGTCCACCTGCACACATGTCGTACGTCGTCTTCTCGCTAAAGGGGCCTCAAGATGCAGGACGAATAACTTCGTCGGCTGGCTTGGATAGTCGGCTGGCATATCTTACGCTAGCGAAGCCCCCCTTTACAGGGGCTCCCAGCGCAACCGTGTTCCGCGAGAATTTGTGCAACGTCCGTACGATGCGAATGAGCGCAGTAGTGGCAGTCTTTAATTTTTCCCCTATTTACATTCATTCCCGCATTCTCCCGACGCGGGATCCCTTGGCGTCTCTCGGAAAGCCAAGGCAAACTTCTCCCAAGGAGCTGAT
This sequence comes from Stratiolaelaps scimitus, assembly GCA_019614645.1. Taxonomy (NCBI): domain Eukaryota; kingdom Metazoa; phylum Arthropoda; class Arachnida; order Mesostigmata; family Laelapidae; genus Stratiolaelaps; species Stratiolaelaps scimitus. The sequence goes on along the minus strand of JABWDB010000014.1, from coordinate 3,804,561 downwards.
TTTCCCTAGAGGACGTGTCTACAGACCTTCCATAAGCGTGTAGCGCCTTCGTCGTGTATTCATGGTCCTAGCCATGGTCCTCGTAGATGTCGTGCTGGGCTGTGAAAACCTGCCGAGACCATGAAATGCAAACGGTTTCGTGGGTCCACAACGTACGAATGTATCTTCATGTTTGACTGCACGAACCCAGCCCGTGTGTGAGCTGAATATTTATCTGCTTAAGGCATAATTAGCAGAGCGTGTGGGGAGTGCGGAGGGCAGCGAATTTGTTCCTGGGCGAGCCGTAGAGCCATCTAACAACTCTGGTATATTTAGTTAACCTTCAGGTAACTACTCGGTCGAGTTATCTCTCTGTGTTCTGAAGGAAAGCTCCGCAGTGCCATAGAATAATGTGCGGATGCACTCTATAGTGTCCCTGGCTCAATGTGATAACATAATACATGGTCTATTGGTCTATGGCAGAAGCATGTTCACAATGCGCCACGATGTTGTGTTCTATCATTTGATAGGCTATTTATATAGATACTTTGTTGGTTTCTCGCCCACCTTGCTCTGCATCTTCACCATTATATATATGTTCGGCCAGCCAGACCTCACCACGACACTTGATGGCGTCTGTAAGTAAGCTACTTATCTGCAAGTTCGATTCGCTTGTGTAACTGCATCAGGCTGTTCGCACCCTCCGAAAAGTGGTCACTGCATTCATCTTAATGTCCGGTAGCACAGCGAGCGCTTCTGGGCAGACGCATCAACGTCGACTCCAACAGGATCACTTCCACGAAATTCACAGTCATCGATGGTAGCACAACAGGTTCTGCTGGCACCGAACAACCATCTGACCCGTCCTGGTAGCGTCCTGCGAAACGGAATTGCCGCTAACCAGACGAAAGCTTTTCTATGTACTGCACCATAGCTTGTGCTGTGTTATCGGTAGACAGTTGGTCCATTCGTTACTTACTTACCTACCTGCAGCCGTCATAGCCGTAACCGGGGAGGAGGGGTCAGCCCGCGTATCCTAGTTATAATCGTTTCTCCCACATCCTCTTAAGCGGCATGGTATCGTGGCAGATCAGCGGCAGAGTACAACGTGGATGGCCCATGATACACGGGGTTTTCAGGGCCTGCGAAGATCTCCTTCGCGTTGGCCGGTCCTGCAAAAAGCAGGCCCTCCCTTACGCAGCCGAGACGGACGGTAAGGAGAAGGATATATAGGCCGCAATAGACCCAGGACATGACGCAAGCACAGTCAATGGGTTCTCCACCTACCCTCGCCCTGTCTCTGGGTCCGTGCTTTGCTTGTAATGCTGTTGCTGTTTCATGCCATTGGGTGGTATAGAAGGCTCGGGGTGGCCAGGTCCGGGGTGGGGTGTCGACCAAATAGCCTTTATTAGGCTGCTGCTGCTGCAGCACAACCGCTCTCATTCAGGGCCAGGGCCGTCACCTTCGCTGTCGAACAACCACGACTAACACACGCACACACGAAAACAACCAGGGCCGGTGTGGTGTATTTCTACAGAGCCTTTAGCAGGCCGGCGTCCGGTACTCTTTCGCTCTGTACGCACTCATATTATAGTGGCTTGTTCCAAGGAGGCAGGCCCCACACCGGCGGCGGTCTGGTTAGTTTTGCACGGGTGTAGAATATAGCGTGGCGTTGTGCCTGGGCCATTGGATTCTTTTGCCTCCAGGATAACCAGGGTAGAGCGGAGACGAAGAACCCTAGGGTAGGAACAACTAGTACATAACCTGTAACTGTGAAGGTGGTCGGCAGGGGCCAGTCAGGTTGGTCTGTTATGGGACGGGACGAAACGGCTAAGCCAAGGGCCGGAAAGGGAGAGATGCGTGTACCCTAGCAGACGTCTTACCCGGGCTCATCCACAGCATGGTAGACGGATATCGGCCATACTATATTATACTTAAGAATAAGCATTCTAATTGGATTAGGGCAGTGGTTTAACCGAATCGTGCCTCTGGTCTGTCCGGCGTGTTTCTGCTAACACTGAAGAATCAATTGACTAATAAAATATAGGGGGGCGGGGGGGTACAAGTAACGAGCTGCACCTGGAGAGAGACAACAACAAAATGTGGTTTGGGGTGCTGGGGATTTAGTCGTCGTCGTCGGCGTCGTCGCGGTGAAGTAAACGGAGAAATAGAGCAAACGTCCACCGATCCAAAATGAAACTGATAGTGGTTGCTGCCACTGTTGTCTTCGGCATCGCTAACCTTGCCCTATATTTCTAAGCTGACAAGTGTTCCCATGAGGTGATGAAAAAGTCGAGCTGTCAGTGTCTCGTAACGAAATTGTTCTGCCCAAGGAGGCCGTTTGTCACTTGCAGGGCAATTTAGTTTTTCGATGTATCTTGTCGCCAGCGTCGGCAACTAACGTCAGATGGTCACAGGGGGGTCGACCGATGTGAAATACTGTCCTGACCACAGCGTCCTTTGAGGATAATCTCCTTCAACTCTGTGTCCTCCCACGTGTGATGCGTCGTCTGCCGGCAGCCGTTAGCAACGAAGGACTGGGAGATGATCGACGAACCTCGCGGCGAGCAATCGAAACTCGAGACGAAATTTTGTTTTGTTTAGAGGAGCATTGTACTGGGACAGGCCTAGCCTAACCGTCAGTTACATATGTAACTTTTTCCGAGTAAACAATACATTTTAGAATCGTGTTCTCTCGAGTTGCAGAAACTTGCTTACTTAAGCTCAATATTCATCTGCACATGACCATACATCAACTATATGTGCTTATGCACGTGTGTGTGTATATGGTGGTGGTATAGTACAAAGGCGTACCAGTTACAGAACAAGCGGGTGCTGCTCGTGGGGTGGCACACAGTGCCGAGCAACTATTGTTGTCTGGGGTTGTTCCATTTGTATGCTCCACATGGCTACTTCATCATCACTACGAGTATTGTTATTATTAGCAACATATCATATGAATGCCGGATTCGGGATTATTATCTTGCCACTATTATTATTATGATAGCGGACGTGTTGTCACAATCGACCACTTGTAATCGAGGGACAATATGTATGTATATATATATATATACATATATATATATATATATCTGTACCCATTCCTATGTAACGCAAGCGTGCTGGCCGCCATCATCAGCCATATTGCGGACAGCTGCAACTCTATCACCAGTTCTCTACATAGACTCCATTCCGGTCTGCATTTCCCGATCCAATGCAGCACACGACACCACCGGCTGCTCCCAAAGCAGCAGTAACAGCAATACAGCTCTCAGCACAAACGAACTCGGTCCGCCTAACGAACACAGAAGGAGAGAAGCCATATTCTCTGTCGGGGTGGCTCCGGAGGGGCACACAGTAGCCTAACAGCGTATTTGGGCCAGTAGAACCCGTTGGCCGGCATTTGCAGGGCAAATCGAAGCCCAGAAGCACTGAGCAGCGGTGCGGTGAAGACGGCTCCGACCACCCTCCACCTCGCTGCAGCGGTGGTAGAACGAACGCCTCGCAATTTTTCCTCTGCGGCGTTTGACTGACCACGTTTGCACGTCTAACGTCCGATCGTCCCGGGCCGGGGCTAGTCGAGGTGGTTGGTCTTATCGAGTTCGTCTTCCGGTAGTCAGTGCGAAGGGAGTTGCTCGGCCTCGTTCGATGTCGTACGCCCTCCGTCGCACAACTGTCTGTTCCCAGGGTTTTATCCTGGTCGGTAATGCGGACCCTTCCCGCAAGAGCTCGCCTTGTCACCGATCTCCAATAATTGCCCTTCCTGGCTGACGGAAATGAACCGCGGCGAAAGTTGAATTCTGTAGAAGGGGGGCACCGTTCGTCCGATGAAGGCAGAGAATGGTTGCGACAGGGGTCCGTAGGGGGCACGGCATTGGTGGAAACTTCTATGGTCACTCCACCTGGTAGCGGCAGCGGCGGTGGGTTGATACAAACGGCTTGTTTCGCGATCGATAGTAGAAGAACAGGACAAAATGGGCGAGGATTTCGCGCGATGTTCCTCGACTTCTTTATGTATTTAGGGACACTGGAGTTGACACTGAGACATCAACCGGATAGGCACATAGGCAATTGTGCCAGAACGTATGGAAGTCCGTGCGTCGCGTGGGACTCTATACTGCGTGTACAAGTCGAATGACAAGCGTGCATTTCTTCGGATGGCAACACAGGGATGGTTAGAAGGGTAAACCCATAGTTTTTTCGCAACGGATTCAACTAGGAGAACTTTTAGTGAGTCAAGCAATAATCTTCTACGAGTGCTACAAGGCACTGGAGCAACGGCCCCTCGGCGGAAAATATGGCGTGTGTACATAAATACACAACAACGCAGCTTCAGTTCTAACTGCTAAACAACATCCCAATAATAGGCTCCTGAATATATAATACAATAGGCTCCTGAATCAAACCTATTCTGTTCTGCGCCTCACAAGTTGACAGGAGACGATAGCCATAAAAGATCCGAGTTCTCCACCACAGGATTTGAACTCGCGACCCGCAGCGTCGGAAGCAGATGCTTGGTCACCCAGGCTGAGGTCTGAGTTCTTAACGGAAACGACCGACTGGATTCCTGTGAAAGGTTGTCGGCTGTCTCAAAGACGACGCGAACCGCTCACGAGCTTGAGGACTGGATGGCAGTTGTACAAGTTGGATAGGACCTGACGATACAACCATCCAATAGTTCATACATTGCCCCTTCAGGCTGGCATCTGTTTTCCGATCTGAAACTGTATTTGTACGGCGCAATTTTGTCGAATTGTCCAGAAGAGGCCAACGAGAGGTCGATGACTTCTGGGACCCGCGATCACCTGAATTCTTCATGGAATACATCGGAGTGCTGCCTAAACGTCGGCGGGAGATTGAGTATATTACGCTTACTGATTTTGTAGTTTACCCACTCTGTTTCGTTTTGAATAAAATTGTGGAGTTATGCAATTCTTCTTGTACGGTCAACCTGATATCAGTCTGAGAGGCGTTGTGTTTTAGTGAAGGCCGACAAAGTCGTACTACACCCACTGAGACTTAAAAGGCCACCAAAAGATAATGGTTTCTCATTGAATAATTTATCACTATTAGTCTGATGATAATTCTGTTACTAAGTTAACAGCATTACGATAGTGATTGATCGAGGCTACTCGAATACCCTCTCTAACTGCTTCTAGTTTGACACATCCTCTATCCCAATTGTATCTATTTTGGCAGAAACAACTATTATGTACTCTATGCGGCAGTTGGCACTTGGTGAGAATAGAGAGCCATCTCCCTTATATATATATATATATATATATATATATATACATATATATACATATATAAGAGAGCCATCTCCCTGATATATATATATGGCCGACTTCACCTCATCACTTAAGACGACTTACGCTGGACGCACACCTGAAAGTGAATTAGCGTATACCCGTGCATATTAATTTGGTCCGACGTATCGGCCCGTTGTTATCAATCAGCCCCATATGCGTAGTCCGGAAATTAGATTCGGCGACAAGTCGCCAGTGCGACAGGCGCCGCAGATGCGGGTGTCGGCATTTTGACCTAGGAGTAGTAGTGGTAGTAGTTGTTGCTGTATTCGTAGCGGAGGGTGACTGACCTTCCCTACTCAATCAGCTACGCAATACGTGGATGGTATAGTTTGTTTTCCAGCAATTTGGTGCCAATTTCCGGACACACTTCCGGTGTTTGATAAAGAACGTAGTGTAGTTATAGCGTCCATCGATTGTACGAGGGAGACCGATTGGGTCGTGAAGTAGACCGAGAGTGTGGTGTGTGTGTGGTGTGCTCTTCGCGCCAAAATTCGAATGGATTGCTAAGTTTTGTCAATATTTGCTGCAGGTAAGAGTCCTTCCTTCCCCATCGTCACCGAGGCAGCCGCCACCATCATCGCTGTCGACGCTGCCTTCGCCTCGGCTAGGGCCATTCGTGTGACGGGTTGGCACAAGGATTCACTCGCTCGCTTGTTCGGCACGGAGACCAAGCGCTAGACACGGAACGCCGATATCGATGCTCGCCGATTTGAGGCGAGACCATTACGAGCGCACTGGCGAAATTATCGTAATCACAGGCTTAGCTATGAGGATGAATCTAGAAGGTGGAAGGATATAATCTAGAATGAGTGAGATAAGTACATTGACTCTGTATAGCGAATGAGATGTACTGCAATCAATGTTTTTATTTCTTTTCATAAGCCTTCAATACTCGTGAATTGCATATCTGGCAGATTTCATCATTCAATTGTATATTCGTGTTGTGTGACCAATGAGAACGTTATTAACATCGACAGCTCTTGGGGGTCCTCGAAGAACCTTCTTTGGCCTGGTCGCGACTGGTCTCTAAGGGGCTGTGCACAGGGCTACTGCCATAGCAGGCGAAGTGGGCTGTAGCAAGTGTGCTAGTTTGAGGGGGTGGAAAAGTCGGAAAGAGGTGCTATGAAACCGAGAGAGATTTGTCTGCAGTGTGGAGGGCATCGGTGCGCGTGTGTGTGTGAGGGGTTTCTATTGCGATGATTGCAGAAGAGTGAAGTGTCTGTGCTACAGGGCCCTTCTGTAGGGCCAGTGCACAGTGCATCTATCTGTCCACTTCCGTAGAAGCAGTGCCAACAACGGCGTTGTGTTCTAGTATATATATATATATATATATATATATGGTACGTGTGGGATGTATGTAGGAATATATATATATATATATATAAGCACGTCTTATGGCTCGGGAGGCCGGCTGTTTTAGTCGTGCAATGCACTTCTTTCGCAGAGGGACGGCTCGAGTCGAAGTGGATGGCTGAAGCGGTGGCTTTCCAGTCTACGATGCCAGGGTACGGCGGTCATGTTTAGAGGAAATACGAGATCTAGTGGTTTGCAGGCAGCTTCGCGCGGCTCGGTGGACCAATGAGTTGCTTCGTGCAATGGGAACTCTGCAAAAGCTGAACGACATGCTGCGAACAGACACAATGTTAGCATGCTACTAGAAGATAGCGGGCGACTGTCACATATTTTTGGGTGTTTTGTTGCTGTCGCGCCTGGACATTGCGCCTCTGTGTACATTTGTAGACGAGGATCTCCGGCTGAAGCTGGGGTTGCGAGCAATGTCGCATGACACGAGGCTCGGGTGGCTGAGATGACGATAGTTCGAAGCCCGCGTGTGGGGGTCCGCACTGCCCTCGACAGATGCAGGACTCGAAGGGAAAACTGAGAAAAAAAACACCGCGTGACACTTGAGCGATGGTCGGGGTGTGCATTACACGCTTGACAAATATACTGGGGTTCAAAAATAGTACTCGATATATTGTATTCTATAATTGGAGTATTCACACAGTTGCATAATATGACTGACTGTACAATACGCTAAGGTCGGAAGAATCGAGTCCAATACAAATGTATCGGACTCGGATTCTTATGACATGATGAAGAATTCAGTACCATATCGTGTCACTTTCGTCAGCAGTTTACGACGGAAAAGCGATGAAATCATCGTTAATTTCCAACATCGATTCGATTCACTGATCGTTGATATTATGTATGTGCTCGTACGCATCTCGAATATGGAGATGTGGAAAGGAAATGTGTTAGTAATCGGCCTTGACGCGGCCCATCCCAGTAATTGGCCTTCTTGGAGCTTCTGGACTTACGCAGTTGGGGCTTGAGGCTTCATCAGACGCCGTCACCCGAGGCCTTGTCGAAAACTGTGTTTTTGATCGACCATTGCCATCTTCCTTTTCTTCGTCGGATTCGCCCCCTTCTCGAGTGGACCGCCGCAGTCTGTGTGTATGTGCGCGTGTATGCCAATGTGGGCCTGCGAGACCCTCTCGTTCCGGGTAGTCCTTCTCTTTCCCAATTTGCATATAGATCAACCGTCACCAAAGAGTTCGTCAATCTCTTGGGTGAACTCCGTTCATAGCCTCGTGCGTCAATTCAACGAAGGTGACCTGTGGATGAGCGGCTCGGCCGTGTTTGGATAGAGCGGGCATGAAGGGCCTCTTCGAGAGAAGAGGAGGAATCGATTGAGAGAACATGCTTCGCCTGGCTTCTTTTCTCGAGATCAAATTTGAAATGCGCTCACTGCCTGGCAGTCTAGAGAAAACACATTCGTGAGTTCGTCTTTCAACCAGGACATAAGTGGAACTGGTCCTGTGGCATCGACTCCCCACTTGCAGTTGAACCAGGAAAACGACTCGCCGTTAGGCAGGTGGTAATGGTAAGTGGTAAAAAAAAAGCCTGTCACTTTACTCAAGTGGTCGATCGAGTATCGCACGTGGGGGCCGGTACGCGAGACACTTTCTTTCAGCCACCGTCATGGTATATCATCTTTGTCAGGCTGATCCAGCCAGCCCCGGCCAGGGGTGGCTGACTTGATCCCGCCGGGTCACATCCCACCTTGTACTGATCATTGTCTTCGAGAGCACATTGTACCTACTATGAGCCGAACTCGTCCTCGTTGCTGTTCTCATCAGGAACTCTACTCGTCGCTGTTGTCTCCGCCTGCGGTTGCCAGCTTGTCTCAGTGCCTGTGTTCTTCTCCCCCAGAACCCCAAAGCCTTCCCATTTTACTGTTAGAGCCATCCCTCTTGTCCATCACCTCTGGTCATCATACTAGTTACTCACGCAGGCTAGTGACTAGTGCGTCTTCATCATCTGCCACAACATCCCGCGATGGTAGTAGCCATCATGTCTTTGTCGTCAGCGGCTGGATGTAGCAAGCGTAGGTGGTGGCAGGCGGCAACGGCGAATCGTTACCCAGTGTGAGGCCTTCCTCTCCTATACGGTCCTACCGGTAGTAGTAGTAGTACTACTAGTCGAACTCGGCTACCCGAACAACGGCGCCGCTACCGTTACCATGATGATGAGGAGTCGATGACCCGCCTCTCTCTCTCTCTCTTCCTCTCATAATTCCTCCACTTCTCGCCCCACGCACACACAGACAACCCTATGTACTACGATCTACAACCTGATGGAAACGCATCAGACGCATCGTTGTTTCGATCAGCTGATTGTTAGGTGATGAGAAACAGCAGCCATTGCAGGCTGCAGTTGGCTGCGGTGGTCGGCGAGGAGGACGATGCGTAGGCAAGAAGCGAAGGATAGCGAAGGACCGAGCAAACCCCCACATCGAATTTGAACCACATGTGGATAACTCAGAAAACGAAGGATGGATACCTTGAGGATAGCTGTGGCTCCACCGAACGTCGATGTTAGGTACTCTCGATGGCGCATGATGGCTGGTGGTGAACCAGTGGCAATATTCTTAATCTAGTGGTGCGCGTTCGTTGTCTAGCAGTCTATCGACTGGCGATGACTCACCTGGCCCTCACGGGGCGAGCGACCTAAGCGAGGGAGCCCATGCTGGTCCCATTGCGGCGCGTTCCCCATAGCTTCGTGGGGCTTTCAGCATCCACGACCCTATGACGACGTTGACTCTCTCTCTTCAGGCCAGGCTGTCCCAAGCCCCGGGGAGCAAGCCCCCACCAGCCCTTATTTCATCCACCTTTAGGTTGGCCGATCGTCGAACCCAAGTGCACAAGGCGCTTGCCTCGCCGGGGGTCTCCTTGCTGCTATATAGTAGGGTGCCCGCGAGGCAAGAGGATACTTTGAGCGGCCGGTGAGGGCGAGGGGGCCTGAGGGAGCACTCTTGCGGACTCTCTTTGTACCTGTCCAGGTAGCCGAGCAGCTCTTGGACCCAGACAGTCCAAAAGGAAGGGACTCGTGTCTTTCCCTCTCGTTCTCCAGCGAGGGGCGAACCTCACTAGAGTTATTTAGGGTCGCGTTGGTTGCTGTTTCCATCGCGGGGAAAGACGGAGGAAATAGCCAGCCATCGAGGCCGCTTCATGCTTTGAGGGCTTTTGCCTTGGCCCGGTGCACACTGCATTTGAGGGACACGGCACTCGCTAGTGAAGGCGAAAGGACCGACGACCGTACTACTGCAGGACAACAACTACAGGCTCTGTTAAAGTTCTCATCGCGGATTGCTGCCGACAAGGGACACAAGCCCATATATCATGCGGGCATTTCTCATGCTATAGAGGGCCTTGGTTCGGGGATGTGGGGACAAGCAACCGAAGCAGGAACGAGGAGAAATAATGTAAAATGGGTGTTCACGCTATGCAATCGGTGTGAATGAATTTCCTTGTTTAGCAGCAGTGCTCGAAGTTTCCAACAAATTGTAGGGAATTAATGGCGACGCCGTGACTCCTCAAGGAACGCCTGTCTCGCTTCGTTCTAAGGTGATTCTTAGTGAAACGTACATAGATGGAGACAAATGAGGTGCCACTCGATGCCGACTGACGCACTCGATTTGCTTCGATAATCATTTTCTTATTGCTGCTGTACAAATCATCGCCACTTTCTGATCTGGAGCTATCTGTAAAGCCTAGAGATCAACGAGCAAGAATAGACTACAACACGCTCGAAGCTCAGAAAATCGTATAATTAAACACGCGTTTCTATAAGCGTACTCAAATATTGTACGGATAACATTACATTTAAGCGTCGGCCAATGCTAGTTCAGTGTATTCATATATATATATATATAGCGTTCTGTTTGGTTTACTTTGGTCAGCACATGTACATCGCCCTAAATATGCATTATAGACTCTGTATATGTACGTATGCGTTAGGCGGGGCTGTCCAATGGCACGAGCTTCATTTTTTGCTGGGACCAGCTCAGCGGTAACACCTCCCAAGCTCTTGTCGCTTTGAGTTGGCGTTGTGTTGCCTACCTCAGTTCGTCCATAGGATCATCCTCGGACCATATTGTTGTTGGCCCATGGACGAGAGTTACGGGTTCCTATCTCCAAGTCGCTCGTCGAGCCATTGTCTTCCTTGGCCTCTGTCTCCTACGTGGCTGTCGTCTCTTTCATTCCTATATACATACACACCAATGCACGGCCATTGCCGCCTACTAGGGCATTCTCTCAGCGCGGCGGTGAAGTCTTTATTTACCCTCGTACAGCACCAAGCTATTGTGTTGTCATCGCCTCGACCCATCGCCGTTACCTCCGGCGCCCCTCAATCCGGAACACCTATGGCTTCCATCTCTGTGTGGATCGTTCTGTGTAGCCCGGTCGACGCGGCACGACTACGCCCCATAGCTGCTGCAATAGACTCGTGTCCAGTGTCGGCATCCTTGCAGGCATTCTCAACACAACGCGTTAGCGTAAGCAGCCGCCGCCGTCGTTGCCATCACTGTCGTGGCGGTTGTTGTTGCTGTTGTTGTCACAACCCACCGCTGTCGTCAACATCGACTCCCATAGTATTGTCCCACACTCGCTCCGGCCGCACGCACGGTATTGACGGGAATGTCGGCTTCTTGTCAACGACGGCGGGCGAAGCTCAAGAGTGAATTCGACCTGACTGGCTCGCCGGGCAGAATAGGACTCCCGGCCGCCGCTCGTATTATAGCCAATCCACGCGTCGACTTAACACAACACGGTGTAGAGTGATGCGAAGTGACGCGGACAATCCGGGATCGCTGCGGGGCGGGGAGTATTGCATCATTGTGAGCGTCTCACGCAGCTCAATCGCCCACCCGAGCAGCATCAAAATCATGTTCAATCCTGGGAAGAGAACAGGATCGGTGTACCATGCCATAGTTCGTGAAAGACTCAGCGCGACTAGCAACCAATACAAAACCCCAGCCGTACAATGAGTAGGTGGCAATTGAAGGTGGTGGCGGTAACGGTGTCAATCGAAGTGAGAGCTCAACACGAACACTTGCGTATTCACTTCATAGTGGTCGGCAGGCCAGTAGACAGGCTCGCAGGATGTGATGCTTGTGAATAACCGCGACGTCGACGTACCCTCGGAATCGGCATAGCGTGGGCTAATTCAGAAAAGGAGTTTTTCAATAAGGAGGTCTCGATCAAATTGAAGTGGTGAATGAGGGCGATGTCGACGAGAGAACCGCTGCGGATCTGCATCGCGAGGGGGGACGCTGGCAGACGGAGCTAATTGTGCGCGAGGAGAGCCACCAGCAAACGGCCCACTCCCATTTGGATGGCCGCTGTTCTCCACCTCCTCGGAATCGGCCGATCATTGTCCATTCACATTCGCTGCTAGTACGGCTACTCATTGCACGACGAACTCTGCTGTGGTGAATCCTGAATCCTCAATGAGCCGAAAAGGAGTCAGCAGACCATCACGGTCTAACTCGACCGAGCTGTCGGAGACCTCGGCCGGGCGGCGGGTATAGACAATAGCTTTCTACACTTACGTGAGAGCGAATTTGTTCGTCTTGGCTGTGCCCTTCGAAATAGGCGGGGGTCCAGGCCTCTGAGAGCTTGAATGAGTGGGCTCACAGGCAGAACGCCTTTGCCGTCAATGATCACACACGCTTATCAACCTTGTGGATATTCCTCACTGACTGATAGCACTGGTGTTGCTATGCTACTCGCTCTATGATTTGGCACTCGTTGTTTGAGTGTGCGTGTGCCTGTCAATCTAGTTTGACGCGGAGTGTCCTAGGAGAATTTCCATGATAGGTGAGAATGAAAATTTTACGAAATCAATTATCGACAGAGTGCGCGCTGGAAGGACTCTCCTCCGGCCTGTCCTCCCTGAGACGTCATCCTCGATGAGCGACACAGAATTAATAATCCACGAACTCCTCCGCCTGTCCTCGGCGATAGCGAATATGAGATAAGCAATACGTTGTATGTAAAAGCTTATATGTATATGCATGCAGCTCCTTCAATAAACCATTAAACCTTTACCTTTATGAATTTGACCTGGTGGAGAGAAACAAGTCAAATTTCAAATCAATGACAACCAACGCTACTTGGCTTCCTGCAAAACAGGTGGACATTGAAGGTCGTGCGTGACACTGCCGAGCGAATGGATTCCCATCTGCTAAACGTATACTAATCTTTGCATAAATGACTCCAATGAAATGGACGACAGCTCACAGTTCAATAAATCCGCATTTCGTAGTGATTCTACCTTTTTGCAGCAGGTCTTTTCTATACGACGCAGATTGCAAGCAAGAATTGATTGGGTCGTTTTGCACTGTGGCCTTCACGATTTATTATGGCTATAGATTGTCGCACGGGGCACACTCATGTCTGCGGCGGTGAAATCGGGGTCGGGGAGCAGGTACGGATAGGGCGAGGCGTTTCCTGACCAACGCACATTTAATGATTCGTCTCCTTCTTGCGCGAGTTGCCGGTTAAGAGAACGTTAGCTACGTCCAGCTGCCGCATTTCCTCTGTAAGCATTTGGTGCAAATCGATTCTTACCATTAAGTGTAACGAATGTAAACATGCCACACGCGCATCGCCATCGAAGCCATTTAAAGCGGTCTTCTCGAGCGGAAATTAGGGCGGATGTTAACGTTGAGTCAGGCCAGTCGAGCTCCGCCATCGTATCGGGCACATTCCGTCGATGTGAAGACGCCTATGAGGTGCGCCAAGTTGGTCAGGCCGGTTTCGCCAGGTTTGCCACGCTTGAGTTGCTGCTTAAGGGAAATTCGAGTCCTCGTACTTGGCAGCTCAAACAGAGTAGTATTTCCCGCTGCAGTAGGGAAAAACGTGCACGAACGGGGAGTAGTTTCGAGGAATAGCCGAACAGATAGATATTGAAGACATACGGAACGGATGCGGAGTTCACCGCTGCACGAGTTCGAGAAGGAGTCGGCGTACAGCGGCGCTCCCTGACGAGTGTCAGCTCCAATATGGGTGCCAACCCCTTTGCATCGACTGCTGTGGGCTCATTCAGGTACGTTTCGATCTAGATGGCTTGCTGGATGGCTGACTGAAGATGCTTGAGGACGCGGGGACCCCTTCTGCGCCGTTCAATATGGTGAAATATCACCTCCATTGCCGTTCTTCCCTTCCATCCTCCTTTAGCAGCCTGCAGCATAAGACACTCTGGCTCGTTCGCTGGCTCGCGCCTCTCGCTTCGCTAACTCCTCCGGAGTCTCAAATTGAAGGTGGCACTCGGCTGGTGTGTGGTTGGCTCCCGGTGGGTTCGGCCCACATACACATTGCAGTTCTGCTACGCCGTGACAGCCAGCGAGTGCAAACCGAGTGAGGAGGCATCGAGATGATCCGTCAACGTCGAAACGTTGCGCCGACTCATCCACCAGCCAGCGGCGTGACTATGCTGCTGTATCTCATTCAATTTCTTCACTGCTCCTGCTTTGCGTCGCGTTCCGTGGTCCGAGGTGTCGATGTTGGAGCACGAAACTGCACGTGAGACCATTCCATCAGCTGAGCGGTGGCATGACGACGTGCCAACATGATGGTATTTGGCTGAAACGAGATCCTCGTCGTCTGACTTAATAGCGATGCACCTCAGTTGCGGTCGGTCATCGACTTTTGTTGGGCCACACCTCACTATGCCCGCTCTCTTCTGTCGTAACGTTGTTCCATTAACGTTGTTAATATACCTCTCGACTGACACCGTCAGCACCTCGCCATCGGGACAATGAAGCATCGAAACATATTTCCTTTTAGCGACTGGTACTGGTTGCTTACCTAGGGGTCAGCTTCCTCGCTCCCGCCAAAATCCCGTTAGCGCTATTCCTCTGTTTTCTTCCTTCTGGTTCTTGCTGCTACTCAGATAGGCGGAACCGCGAGAAGGTACAACGTGGTCTCACACCGGACGGGCATGTGAGAGCAACCCCGCGAGGGGTCCATTCGGGGTTCAGGACCGGTTGGTTGCTGCCAGCTGAGCTGGCAAGGGCCATTTTTGATTTTCCACCCTGTCGAATCCGTTGTTGCCCGAGACCCCTCTCAATCCCCACAGGTTGTCCTCCCTTCCCCACCGCCAGTTCGTGTCTTCTCCCGCACGCGCTCACACACAGAGGCACCTTTTGCGCTCGTAGACCACCTAAGTTATTCCTACCTCGCCGCTCGCGTCACCCCCACCTATCCGCGTGCCAGTTCCCTCGCCTGCCTGCCTGCCTGCCTAGACCTCGCTTGCGCGACTCCTGATCTCCTTACCTCCTCCTAAGTCTTTCAGTGCACTTCTGGCCGAGACAGCCTGCTCGCCCGGCAACAGACGACCTGATGTCATCTATATGCGTCCACCTCGGCCCCAGAGCGGCTGGCGCGGTAGCCGTCTCTATTCATAATTTGCTACTACCACTACTACTACCCACTACTAGGACTTCTACCCTTACCATCACCGCCACCACCAAGTTACCAGAGGGCTGACTACATTTCTGTGCTGCCTTGTCGTAGCGAGAGGTGTGCGTCAAGAAGGACTCCGCGATTCAAAAGTTGTCCTGGCTGCTGGCTCTGCGACCCTGCTAGCGAGCTCTCGTCGTCCAGGGCAAGACTGCGAAGACTATGGTGGTAGTGGTCGTGCACCAAGAAAGTCACTTACTGATGGCGATAGTCCACTCTTTGGCTTTTGGTGTTGAAGTACGACATCGCCATCCTTTCTCATGCAGATGTGGTACACAGGCGAGGGGAAGAGAAAGATAGAGAGAGATGCAAGAATATAGAACACTATACACTTAGCAGCTTCTACGATCCCATCCGTGCCTTTGCGAGAGTAAAATGAGATCGAGAAAGGGACACCGCATGGGCGATAAGGGAAAAATAAGTCCCCATTAGGCCAAAGCATAGGATTTTGCCTCTACCATCGTAATTTCGAGCGAGTGAACTCGTATGCCGACACGCTATGTGGCTAAATCGTGATGGACACAATTGCATGTATCTGATAGAGCGGGAAGTTTGGATCACAAAGACATGAGCGTAATTTATCTCTATAACGAGCTAAAAAGTAATAATTGCACACGAACTTTTTCTGACATTTTCAATGCTGTGTTTTGGCTGCGCGAAGAGGGAGTTGCCCTGGATGTGCAGGAGCAGAGCAATATCGAAGCTGCAACATCTACACGAAAGCTTTTAGTCGAACCGATCGCCACCACCATGTCTCCTGCACCTCTCTGCAGATAACTTGTCTGTTGAGAGAATCTCTGAGCACGAACACTATCGCTGTCCTTCGGTTCTATTGAAGGTAAAACGCCTGTCACGGCAGTTACCCAAGAATAGTCTGAAACCCCTCTCCGTGGCCTGCTCTACCCGGAGTCGTTAGCGGACTATTTCCACAGCTACTTCTCCGGAGCAACGATAGTAGTATCAGTAGCAGTAGTATCCAAGAGGGTCTGCCGAAATGTGGGCGTTTTGCATCTGCAGGGCAACAATTGACAACGACAACAATCGGGTCATAAACGCGATTGACGGCCAAATTGCTTGTGGCTCGCTGCTTCAACAAGGGGCCGAACCGGTAGCACGAGAAGACGGCGAAGCGAACGGAGAGAGAGAGACCACTGCCCTTCCTACTAAGACAAGCAAAGCTTGTTGCCTCCATTTATAGTGGGTTGTTTATGTGGCCGGCTAGTTGTCCGGTGTTATCCCCGTTGCCCGATTGTGCTACTCGCGTCTTTCTCAACGTGAAGAGAAGCAGACACCAACGGTTGATATCTCCAGTGACAGTCCCCGAGAGGCTGAACGATGTGTTCGTAGGAGCAAAGCGCCTTGTCGACACTCTATCCCGTACGTCCAGCCGTGTGTCTATGTAACGTGTAAGTGGTGATTTCAAGCACCTATTGGTATCCGTCAGCGCGCTTGTTGATGTTTATGTTGTTGCTGCTGCTGCTGTTCTTGTTGCTTGCTGCCGTTGGTCGATCATACTTCCCGAAATATCTCAGATGCCGAGGTGGCGGACACCCACTAGCAAAACAATGTCAGCGGTGACAATGCCGGCTCGCACACGCTCCTTAACAAGAAACACGAATTGAGATAACAAAAGCACCGCAAGGGGCTATATGGGACCAAAGGAGAAAAACGCAAAACGCACGGTCGCGTGCACTCATCGTGACAACTACAATGGCTATCCTAATAGGGGAGGTGACGACAACAGGAAGAAACGCTTGCGAATCATGAGACGTACTTGGGCAACTCTATCGAGCACCAACCTGAAACAGTGGCGCTAACGAAGAATACTTCGTTAGCGGCACTGTTTCAGCTGTGAGCTAAAATTAGACGAAAAAATGTTGCCTGCAAAGTATTCGCTCATAGCTTGGCCACAATGACGCGACTTATACTCCCCTTCATCCATTGTCAATAGCCTACCCTCAACTTCGATTGTGTGTAGATAAACAATGATCAGCAGTAAAATGAACATTCGTGGGTGATTTCGATGAAAGACTATGTTTTATAATAGCTTGGTATCTACACCTCGATCTTACGTTCTCTGTCTCTGCTTGATTTACCGCGGCAATGCGAAGAAACGATGGACAGACCAAAGTGTATACAGACGGCAGCCCCGTCTGTCCGACCATGCGAGGCGAGCGTTGAGCGCCGAGTCTAACAGCTTGGATACTCTTGGAGGAAGTAACGTTTGGCCGGTCTCCATGGACCGCAATGCTTCTCCCGGTAGGAGGGAGCAATGAGAAAAGTAACTTGGGTACGGAAGGGGGGTCTGGGTGGCTGGGGCTCGACGCTCGGAAGGGCTTGCTGGCAGTGCTCATCTTTATTCACCCCGCAGCAGGTCGAGAGTCCGGAATGGGTCTTCACGGTCTTTTCGATCTCTCTTCCTCTACGTTGCCTCACCCCGACAGGGAGATAGATCTTCGGCTCGAGCTGCTTCGCCGTGCACCTCGAAAGCGGCATAGCAAAGAGTCGGCGCCCGGGCAAAGAACCACTGTTGGATAGCGACGAAGGCAAGTTCGTTGAGAGGGCAGCACGGAGTAGGCAGCGTTGGGATAATTTTCTGGGACTCAGGATGGGACTAGCTTCGTCTCGTCCTCTGAGGCGTCTCAAGTCTCGATAAGAGGAGGAGAAGGCGTTGGTGGCTGGCCTCTGGTCTGGCCCGAGTGTACACGGGGCGGCAGATCGAGGCCTGGACCCGGCCAGTATAGGTACACGGCTTGCCATTGCCGTCAGCGGCCCGAGAGGAGACCATGGGCGAAATAGCAGACTATGGGTTTTTAATATGGCCGCGCCTCGTCGCTGGGACGCGAGAAATTGGACCTCGACTGGCAGAACGGCGTAGAACCCTGGAGCGCACGAAGTAACGAGTACATGAGAGCTAGTCCCGCTATATGGAAGCAAACGAAGAGCAGTCGCCACCCTGGAAGACACAACGGGATTTGCCTGTGGGGGAGAGGTGTTGAGGTTTGTAGCGCCGGCTTTGCAGGTGCTCCCAAAGAAACAAATGGTCGACCCATAGGAATACGGAGATCGGGGAGTTGGTGTCCCGTTTGTTACGCTTGGAGCGGCAGTAGCAACAGTAGCAATAACATGACTTCGAGTGATGCGTACTGTGCAGATCTGTAATTTGGAGTGCAAATAGCACTGTACCACTAGAGAAAGGACGATAGCGAACTCAATGAGGATTAGATGGAGATCCGCCTACACGACATGGCCACATAGGATGTATAATACAATACCAGCCGTATCCTCGCCTTGCTCTACATCGGTTTCTCGTTGCAGCTCACGATCCAATAAAAAGCCAAAACCCGCTAATGTCATTGGTGTAAGCGAACGACGACAACAACGTATCATTAACGTGACCCAGTGCTACGTCGACGCGAAGAGGCTGCTAATTAGACAGACACACAATGAACAGTATCAGGTATCAGTGCGTGCTTTGAAGGACTTTGCAGAGCGGAAGAGCAGGTCTATCGCGGTGCAGTTCGCCGTATACCAATGCGCGAACGACTCCACTAAGGAGGAATTCTCCAGTTCTCATCGTACACCAGCTATTGTGTTTAAGAAGGCATCTTGCGGAAACCACCTTCGTTTAACGCCGAAACTCAAGCAAGTGTTTGTTTGAAAGGGTGTAAGGCAATCGTTCACTTTTGAATGTTTTTTATAAAATCTAAATTTCGTTTCGGGAAATGTGTCCGCCCTTCGAAAGGCATTCGTGTAAGTTACGCTCTATGGTGTATCACATGCAATGTAGATGAATCGTAGGTTTTGTTCTTCGCGTGATACCCTACCGTCCGCTGGGTGATGACCTTTCAGTTCCTCCTGATGAACTCTCTCTCTCTCTAGAAGTGCTCTCTCTCTCTCTTTGTCAGACTCATGATGTGTATCGTATTTATACGATTCGGACCCTTTTATTGTCACATCGGCGCAAAATGCGATTCGGCAGTTGTGCACCTACGCCCTTGCGCACACCCCACTCGCCTACTCTCCTGTTCGCGGTGGGGTAAAAATTGCGTTGCGGTCTTTTTGGGCACTGCGGCCACCCGCCCTGTACTTCCGAATGCGTTTGTGGCCTTCGTTCCGTGCAGCGCGTGGCTGAGGTGAGAAGTGGTCTCTGGTTTTCACGGGCTGACGACGCCGACGGCGATCAACTTAAAAAAATAAGTCTAATAGACTCGTTCTTTTCATCCTTGGCCTCGGCTGCGTTTCGTTTCTGGGCAGGGACGAGCACGGGCAAAGTACGAAGGCGGCAGTAGAGCTACCACTTGGAAATCGCTCTCTTGCCGAGGAGCGCGGAGGTTTGCCCCTCATACAGCAACGGCAACACCAACGAGAGCAGCAGCAGCAACAACAACAACAGTTACAGCAACAACAATTACGACAACAGCAGCAGCAGCAACAACAACAGCAGCCGAAAGTCGGCACAATTTGGAGAGAAGCCTTTTGGGGATTTGGACCTTAAGCCCTTATTACAAATGCAGAGGGCGTGTTTTTGCCGGAAACGTCTCTGACGCCACTCTCGTCGGAGGCAGCTCGAAGAACTGAAAATAACTATTTCGGAGAAGAACAATTCGACGAATAGAGTTCTAGATAGTGTCGGACAGTGGCGCGAGAATCAAATCGAGTTCCGCCACTGCCGCTGTACCAGTGTGATGTGCAACGAGCATGATCGAGTGGAGTTTGTTCGTCGGTCGTGCTGAGAGCTGAGGTGGCCTCAAGTTCCGTCAACAAAGAAAAAGAAAAACGAAATAACACGGCAACAGTTGCCCGGGGAAAACTTTTCGATGTCATTCTCTACGTGCTCACTTATCCGCCTGCCGAGAGTTGCAGCCTGCGTGCCTCACGCGTCTAGCGATTGTGGCGCACAGTGTCGATTCTCCACGAAGAATCACAGAACACTGAGAGCCGTCTCATCGTAGCCTGGCTGATGCGTAACTAGACATTGTACCATTACTAGAGACCGAGAGAGAGGGGGAGAATTCTCCGTGCAAGATAGTATCATAGCAAAAGATAACGATAAGCGACCGAAATTACTGACATTACCACTTCCACTTAGCCGTTCTATCGGTGCTGTCTCTCGACGCCAACTGTTCTCTCGTTCCCATTTGCCAGCAGTATTGAGCCGTGGCCGGATTGGGTGTGTTCGTCGAGGATCCCGCTTCAAATCGAAGTCGTCATCCTCCTCTTCACATGCGAAATGCATAGCACACAATATGCGGCTAAGCGTGGGCGGGATCGTGTTGTGGATTGCGCGACAACTGATAGACACAGGTCCAGACCCAGCAGAAGGAGGCTCTGGGCTCTGTGGCATACATTCATCAGACGTTGGGGACTTCCAACGCCATCACTGAATGAATTGACTGTGCTGTTCTATGCTGCTACGTGCGAGCAGTGTTCATCAACGACGAATCAACGGATACCTATATATATACATATAGATATATATCTCATGGCACTATATTAAGCGATATATATATATATATATATATGTATCCCACTAAGGGATGTGGCACTATACTAAGGGATGCGGCAGCCAGCAGACGCCCATGCATTGGCGGCGCCAGTGGAGCGAAAAGCAATAGTAATAGCAATAATAATGTTAAGTCTGAGCACTAAGTGGTTCCTTTTGGCGCAGGCTATATTTACCCCGTTCGATCTAATTGGTGCTTAGACTAGTCTAGGCACCCGTTTTACTGATTCTCCCCTTTGTTCTTGTTGCTGCTGGTGCTGTTCGCTCGCTGTTGGACCCCACTTCCCATAGGTACAAACCGATATTGGCATATTCATTCATTAATTCATTCATACATTCGTTTGATTCACCCGGTCACTCCCTATACTGTAAACTGCGGCGAGCTCAGAGGTGCTTCCACAGGGAAGAGTGACAATCGGCATCACCAGTGTGGCAGCGTTCGAGCAAACACCAAACCGGCGCTGCTCTCGGTCCGCCGACCTCACAAGCCGGACATCACACCTCACTGCGCCCATAACTCGAACAGATGGCCTTCGGCCGAGGACTTGATTACAATCGGGTAGATTTCGAATGCCATCTACGGTGGATGCTAGTGGTAGCTGCCGGTACAGCCGCCGCCGCCGCCACCGCCTAAACGAGTTGCTCTGTTCGATCTTGTCTCTGTTCCTCATCGCCATCCCTATTTATTTTCCTGTTCGTCGACGATGACATGCGACCGACTATACGGTATGCTGGTCGCTCTCGAGATTCGGGAGTTGTGGTGTGGTGGCTGCTCGATATGGGCGGAGCGGTTAAGGTGGCGAGCGCGCTGGCGGGAGCCCCCCCCCGTCCGCGCGTGCTCCAATGCATGTTCAGGAGCAAAGACGGCTCGTTTGTACTTGAAGGAAATGCGGAATGAGGCAAAATGAGATTCGGGGCGGCGGGGGGGTGGGGGTAGCGGGATACTAACGAAAAGAAGCAGGGCGGCAGATGGATTGAAAGCAAGAAAAACGAAGAGGAAAAGGAAGGGAGAACAGACAGAATCATCATGACCACCCTCCTGAGGAATAGAACATTGTTCAGGAGAACATACAGCCGCAACGCGGACAAGACGAGAAGTTTCACATGTTCTGGTCTTCTGGTGGCCCAGGTCGGATTGTCGGTGTGGTGGCGGTGACGGAGATTAGCATAGAGGTGCGAATTATTATTCATATATAGTTGTGAGGAGGAACGGCGGTGGCGGTGAATCCATTCGTACGAGTTGGAACGAACTTATTTTTGATTCGAACATGAATGGAATATGTATTGAGATCGTTGGACATGCATGAGGGCGTGCATCTGTATGCACGCGCCGGACCACGAGAAGACGACAATAATGAATGTGGATAGCAATGATTTCTTGTAAAATGTACAATAATGGACAATGTCATAGACGAGACGGTGCTGGATTCGCATTGCGCAAGTTTCAAAGTTGAACTGTGTGTGTGAAATGCTAATTTATAATATACGAAAAACTGCACAAGAAGGTGCCGTGTTTTAGGTATTTCGGAGATTCTGGAAGTCTAACTACTGTACATTAATGCTTGACATTCAGATGTTTGAGCTCCATCGCATCGTTTTTTGGCCTAGCCAATGCGGCCACTGGGTACACTGAGCCATGGATTGATATCATCGCACGCGATGCCTTCAACGGCTGCTTGACCCGCTGTTGTCTGTTTTAGGTGTGTGTGTGTGTCTCTTCCAAGCTCTCCCAAAACCTCGTACCGTCACCGAAGCTGCAAAGTGTCTGCAGAACCGAACGACAAAATGATAAATGGTTTTGGCAGAAGCGGCAGCAGTGAACACCGAGCCAAAATGCAATCGCGTGATCCTCTTGGGTTGTGTTCTTATGTTTTCATATTTTTCATCCGGGTAGAAAACAGCAAAGGGAGGAAGTGTCTTCTTCTAACTCGCATACGAACTCTCGAGTTCGCGGTCTCTCTCTCTCTCTCTCTCTCTCTCTCTCTCTCTCTCTCTCTCTCTCTCTCTCTGTCTCTTTCTACCTCATAGGCACCACTGGTGTGTTCATTTACGGGAAGTGTCTTCTCGCATTTGGAAAAACCTTACAGTGCTCTCTCTCTATCTCTCTGTGTAGCGAGCTCTCAATTAGCACTCTTGCTCGAAAGACCTGCAATGTTGACCTGAGGCAACATCATGTGACTGCATCGGTGGTGACCAGCGTTCCGGTGGCCAACCAAATAAAAACAGTCGAGGCTCTGAAAACCAAAAACACAGCTCTAAACAACAGGGAGGCGTCAAGCGACCGAACGGACCTTCTCACCCCACACAGACAAACGTACGAACGCGCTGGCTGGCTGTCCAAAGCTCTACTGGTGGCGCCTTTCATATATTTCATTCCGGTGTTCGTAAATGACGATCCTGATGCTCTTGCTGCTGCTGCTGCTGCTTGTGGCCGTTGATGATGGTGGCGTTTGCCTGTTAGGTTGAAGAGCTTACAGCTGCCTTCGTTTCAAGCACACTAACACCACACATCAGAGTGAATACACAATGAATGCCATCGCCGTGTTGTCTCGTCGGCTGATGCGTTGCCCGGGACAGAGTGGACTCGTTTGTCGAGTGTAAGTTGTTGCTGTTGTCGTCGTCGTCTTACAGAGAGCGAGTGTAAGTCGTAGTGGTTGTGGTGGTATAATGTAATAGTATCGGTCCCCTGCGTCATCGTCCTCTGCAAGACAATATCGCGCGGTGTCGCTGTCCTTCGCCGAGCTTGAATGGGAAGGTGCGTCAGACATCCGTATTGTCCGCGGTTCAACCCGCTAGCCGGTGTTGTTCCAGCGGCCGAGCGCCGTGTCAGGCGAATCGGCCAGAGGGAAGCTCACACGCAGATACCGAGATGAGAATCTGAGATGCGCTCGAATCATCGTTGTCCATCTCGCGAACGATACCAACAGTCCTTCGAGGAAATATTAATGGTAAGGCCAGATGCTGCGGCAAACGCAGTCCTCCTCGACTCGCCAGATAGTCACGATAATGCGGACGAGTTTGGGGGGAGGGGCAGGAGGCGTCAGAGATCGGAACAAAGCAAAAAGATCGCGAGAAGCGACAATAGACCAAAGAGCAAAATGGAATTGAAATCTTGCCATTGGCGTTCTGAGCCATTGGGATTCTGAGACCAATGGCTGTGAAGAAAAAAGAACGTGTTAGGCAGTTTACACCTGCAGAGAATTCGATACGTGGCATCGTGATGGCTGACGTCGACGGTGACCGGAAATGCCAATGGTCAAGATCAGATCAACTACTGTGACTGAATAGTTCAAACGAATCTCTAAATGGTTCCGGACGCTAGGCAGTGATACGTGGGCTGCATGTTCAGCGTAAAGAGGACATGCTAACCAAGCCAAGCACAAAAAGATCAAGAAATACTGCCCGGTTAGCCACTGTGTAATACACATGAGTGGTTAGTTGCGCTCGCGGTTCGACTCGATCGAGTTCCGAGTCAAGCAGTCATTAAAGGATTACAGATATGATTAGGGTAAAGTGATCCCGCGGTGATCGCTGTCAAGCGAATGGGTCGATCAATTAAGTCGTATCGTGGCATTAATAACCGTCGCCTGGCGGGTGATCGCTGCTTCTGCCGTTATTTGCTGACAATCAGACACGCGGCGACTAGACCCGCCTCGGAATCAGCCGGGATCCCTGCGCGAGGGGCACCAGCCATCACAAATGAACTATCCCATCTCATCTCGAACTGTTATTAGACTAAGAACATCATTGTACCTAGACACACACAATCTCTCTCTCTCCCTCTCTCTCTCCTTCCCTCGACCCTTTTGTCTGACTTCGTGACGTCAACTGTCGGGGCAAGCCGCCAAACCGTGAGACTGAATTACATCGAGCTCGCATTGATGTATCCTCGTTTCTATGTGCGTACAACATGTAATATGGACACATCCAAAAATGTCAATGACCTCAGACCGCTGCCTGTGGTCTGTTTATGGTTCCAGTTAGATAAAACTCCCCACATACACGCGCACACACACACACACACACAAACCCACGCGTGCGGGCCGGCTCGAGGCGAAGAACATACAGTGTGGTAGCATACGCCAGAACGATCCCGACGTCGCCGCCGAGGCCGCCAGTGATTGTACCTTGAGATATGCATACATGTACACTGTCACGTTTATCGGAACGATGATAATGCTCATTGGTAGATATCGATTTGGCAATACAATTTAGCTATTGCAATGGAGGAAGAGATACACCCACAATATCTAGCTGGCTAGCTATTCAATCATGGTTAAGTCACAGGCCATTGTTGTTGTGGCTGTCGTTCGTATTTTTGCTGCTACTCAGTGACACTTCTAATCCGCTAGTAGGAAGGCACTTTGCTACCAGACGTGGTGTCGTCCCATTCTACGTCAGCTCTTGGCATCTGACAGCCCTGGCAGCTGTTGGCCGTTCGGCTTTCATCGGGACGAAGTGAACCAATCTAAATCGTATGAAGAACAATATGAATATTCATAAAGGCTCGCTGGCCGGCTGGATCACTGGCTGACCTGTTCCGCCACTGTCCCGAGTGAAGAGAAGAAGTCCGCGACTGCTGCAGAAGAGCCACTTTCTCCATCTCTGCCCAACCCTGTGTGAAATAGCTTCCATGGACGAAGCCTTTGTCGCAGCGTCTGTGGCAATGTAACCCTTACGCTGTCATGCGGCGGGGTGTCCGCCGAGATCGTCCGTTTCCACGCCTCGCATGATCGCCAGGGCATCGTGGCAGAGCGAGAGGCGATGCGCGAGAATGACTGACTATAGGATTACCTCGGGATTTGTCTGGTCCCACTCGCTTTGTCACCCATTTGCACACTCACGCCTTGAGCGGGCCTCGGGCAGCAAACACCTTTTTTTTTGTCTCTTCTGCTGCCGTCCACACGTGGGCTGCTACAACACGCTGCTGGACCCGTGCACACAGACGAGACGCCCATTGCTACTGCTGTTGGGCGACAGCGCGGTGATTATTTTCTCGATTTTTTAGCAAAGCAGGTCTCTCTCGCTCTCTGTCTACCTGTCTGTCCATCTGTCGGCCCCGCATACGTTAGTGTTATTACAGTTCGGGGGCAGGCGGTAGTCGTGTGGAAACTTAACGGTACCATCAGATCGCAGGAGGAGGCACTACGCCAATAAAAGGGAAACACCGTCCGTACAAGTGCTCGAACGGGCCTTACTAGGACATACGATCCGTCATTGGCCGTCGTTGTGTTAGAGGTGAACGGCGACGCCTTTGATGTTCTCTGCTGCATCTGGTTCGTCGAGTCGTCGGGTCCGGAGGCGTCCATGGCCCGGGTGACCAGTGATTGTCGGTATTGTGCTATCATCGGTGCCCACGACACTCGTGACAATATCCAGAAGACCGCTCGGGGACAGCAACGAAATCGCGGTTCTGACGCTGTTGAGAGAATCCTTTGTCCTTGGGGGTTTAGAAGCAGCTCTCTGCGCGGACGAAGCGTCTATTATAACGTCGCTACGAGTCGATAAAAGAGAGCTTGCTTAGTTTGCATTAGAATAATGCATTATAATGATGATGATAATAATAATAATAATAATCGTTTTACCCGGCATGAAGAAGAATTGCTAATCTTAGTTGAACAGAGTAAGAGCCAGTGTCGCCGGAACGAATTCTTTTAAATATCTGATTAACATACACACAAAGAACAAGCAACTCAGGAAGGCTCGTGCATTTCACCCGAGTTGAGATGGTCCTCGCTCAGCTGTTCAATACGTCGTAACGCCATGTATAAACATGCCCAGCCAAGAACCCGATGGCATAGGGCGTTCGCGTCCGCCTTGCAATCGGAGGAGGCACATTGGTGCACGGGTTCGATCCCAGCCGTCGCACATTTGCATTTAAGGGGCCCATCTTGTCAAGCAATGCATTACGAAGGTGTACCGTGGACTGAGTTAAATGTTGGCTAAGCGTGAACCCGGAAAATTTACCTGGGCCCGGGCAAGAAAAAAAAGCGACATTTACCTCGGGTTCGACGTATTCATGCTGATCTACGTGTGTATGCATATACGTACGGTGTTATCTTTGATACAATGCCGAACTATTCCTGCACAGATTTGCGCATTCAATCGATCACCAAACTCAATCACCATGTGTGTGTGTACTTACTGCTGCGGGACAGTGTAGCACAAATAGTTGTGCCCGTTGTTTGTATCAGCCGCAACAACGCCCGGCCCAATCATCGCTAGTTCAGTACAGCTAATCAGAGGCAATCAACGCGCTGCTTGAGTGTGCGTTTCTACCTGTTGCTCAACTCTTCGACCCGGTGCTTAACTGCAGCCGGTTCGTTGCGAAATCGTCTACAGCAAATCCATATAGAAGACTACATAGACGGCAATGTAATCTCTCTCTCTCTTTCTTCTATCGCTGTTCACGTTGGGATCTTGTGGGAAACCACTTCAAAACACCACTTCCACTACTACTGCTGCTGTTGTGTCCATCTCAATGATCGTCGGCATTGTCGTTATCCACGGCGGTTATCATTCAGCTCTCGTCAATGATGGATCGACGAATTCATTCGTGTAGCAAGCTATGTACAATATCAAACCGAATCATCTGTAACCAGTGCGAGTGTCGTGTAGCAACGCCAGTGGTCAACGCCGGCTCGCCATTGCTTCAATTGTTGCTGCCACCAATGCTCATATGAACGATGATGGGCAAATCGGCATCCGCTACAATTGCCGTTGTAGTGTGCTTGTCGTTAGTGCTGTTCTGCTGTTGTCTCTGTTTATCGTCATCGTCTCGTGGTGTTTCAAGGGCAAGCAGCAAAACACTTGGCTGAGATCGGATAAACTGCATAAGTGCTACTTCTATACGACTAGGGGCTAGGTTTATGGGAGCGTCGCGACCAGCCGAGCAGGCAAGTACACTCTGCACAAAATCGGCCTGGCCATTTCGACTATACTCGGCTATCGGCCAACAATCGACTCTCCACCTGGTTGCTGGCTCCAAGAAGTGGCTATTCGGCAACAGCAGCAGGCATCATGCACACACACATACACAGTCATATTGAACTAAGGAAAAACCGGGCGCGAACACAAAGGCAAACAAGTGGACACACCCCATAGGGAGATAGAGATGTAACGAGACTCTGTCGCCGCGGACGATTCAGACGATTCTGAACAAATCAAAGCCGCCCCGCCAAATCAAAGAGCTGACCTGAACAGGCTATTTCATCATAACCTTCAGCATCGGCATCATCGGTTAACTCATGTTGACCACTCTGACATCTGTGTGATCCGTTATTTTTTTCGGCGAGAGAATTCATTTGGCGCGCGAGCCTCGTCATCACCGGAGTCATCGACTAGAGTCGTCCGCCGTCGTTGTCGTGATAAATTATGAATTTTAGCGGGTGTTTCTCTCTGTGGCTATCTAATGTAATGTTTGGCTCGGGTGACGAGTCCCGTCGGCTTGTGCTACCCGGGAGGTCTCCTCTGATCTATATATGTATATATATATACACACCATATATATATATATATATATATATATATATGTGTGTGTATATATATATATATATATGCATATATGTGTGTGTGTGTGTGCGCGTGGTCGTGTTCATCGTCCACTGGACGAACGAGTGGTTATTTCAGTGTTTTACAGAGCGTTCTAATGTGCCGAATCGTCGCAGGATGGCCGTGAAAAATAATTCGCAATTTATGGCACGCGATGGTCTCATGGGACGCACCTATTCCGTAACTCGCTCCCTCAGTCCGATCCCGAGAGATGCTATACACCCTAGATATATTGGGGCAACGCATATCATTTGCAATACCGGAAGAATATGAACTGAGAACATCCTACGAGAAGCCTTAATTCGGCAGAACTATATTTGGATTTTATAAGCAGGCAGTGAACAACGCCACCGCAGCCGCCACCGAACGATGATTTTGGCGAAAATAATACAAGAACAATGCTCATTGTCGGCCGGAATTAGGTTGTTACATGACATGGGGATGCTGGAGGCGAGATCTTACAGATCCATCTCGTGCCTCCTGCTGAAATACTGCTGTTGCTGCTGCTGCTGAAACGCATAACCGGCTCGCAAAAGAACGAGCTAAACGAGTTATTTTAATTACGCTTTTTTAATTATTTGGTGCCCTAATAACACGACGACCGGTAGGTACCCGTAGACACTCGTTGTCATTCACTCGGCATCAGCAATCAATAAATATTCTCTAATTATTATCATCTACGTCATCATCGTATATCAGCACTATACACCGATGTCGACACAAGAAACCTGCAGAAAAATTCGTTTTTTCCCTTTGTGAATTCGGCATTGACAGGTTTCTTTATATATGAATACATACTAGCTCGGTTGGCACGAACCGCTTGTGTGACACTCAATCACCCCTCATCCAGTAATAAAGCCAAAACCGCTATGTAGCGTATACACAGCTGATCCCCAGAGTGCTATCATTCCGTGTACTCATACGCTGGTCTCTGCTGAGCTATGAATACGTTCATGTATTTGATTTATTTCTATATATTTATTCGATCGTATTTATTTGTTTGTGCCCTATCGAGCGTGAGTGTATGGGACCAGCAGCAGGCTCGGTTGCTCTCCAAAACTCTCGCTGTTCTTTCGGCTGTCTATAATTATCGAGAATTTCCGCTCGGGCGCGCGCCAAAGCAACGCCTGTCCGCAGCATGAACACGGGGAACGCCGCTCCACGGCCGCTGGTCCACACTTAAACTCAATATCTATTCACTCACGGCCGAAGGTCTCTCTCTCTCTCTCTCAGCCTCTGTGTGTCTCTCTTTGCATCTCTGCCTGCTTTTCTATCGTCCCGCTTCGGTCATTCTGTGTTTGGCGCCGAACGGATGAACTTTTTGAACACGGTGGGGACCATCTGGGGTGCTGTGCGACTGCAGCGCTCTACTAGAACCAGGAGACGGTGCACCTCGACACAACAATGAGCTCAACAGGCTCTCACACTCAGCTGGGACAGGCGACAGGGCTGAACTCGGCGGCTGGGCGTGATGAAATGCACTCGTGAAATCTGCCACCTCACCGACGGGGTCAGCAGTAACGCCGATGTGTGTCGGACTGCACCGGCTCTGTTCGCCTGCGCTGACGAGACCTATCTCGCCTCGTTCAGGGCGCTTCAACCGAATGCTGGGAGAAGCACGCGCCGGTTTCTGATCTCGTTTAATCTGATCGGATCTTCTCGTCGCTTGAGCAGATCACGCAATCGTGTCACCTGAGCAGAGATACGAACTGGAGATGCTGGAGATAGTGGAGTAGGTCCGTGGCCGGCATCAGAATACGTCTACTAGAACATACACCCACGAACAGGTCGAACTGTAGCCAGCTGACGAAGATGATGACGTTTTCGTCGACTGCCGACGATTTTCCGAGATTGTTCGCAGTTTTGTTTCGAAGCGACCTTACCAATGAAAGGATCCATGTCTCCACTTTCTGTCAATTTCAAACCAGCAGGTAGCAAATGTTCGAACAATAACAACGCATGTCGATCAATGTATAATTCATTGCCAACTTCAGCAAGACGATGTACTGCTACTGCTGCAGATTCAACTCGGTGAAGCTTTCGTCTTCAACACTATTAGCGAATGTCGCCAAACACGCGGCAATGCCGGAGGTTCGTCCAGCCTGCGGAATGGTCCTTCTCCCTACTGTATGGCGGCCTATTACATATATATATATATATATATGGCCGTGGGTGTGGCGGTACATTGGATGTATTCCATGGATTTTTTCCCCTTTTCGCGAACAGTGATTTACAAGTATCATAACCATCGGCGTGTTGTCTCGCTGCTGGGAAACAAAAAATACCGCACCCGAATGTTTTGCCGCGCCGTTATGGCAACGCGGTGACGACTGCCGCATCGATTCACTGTGTCAGTGCTGTCAATGAAAGGGAGAAATTCTCCCTGGTCCTCTGTTGTCGATAAATCGTGTACAGTAACAACGTCGCCGGCAGCAGCAGCGGCAGCAGCGACAACGCATCAAGTGGCGGGGGAACAAGCTCAACAAAGAATCTTGGCAGAAATCTCCGCACGAACGCTCCCGCGGCAGTTTCTGTTTCGTTGCCCTTGAGCAACGAACGATCAAGACCATATATATATATATCTATATATATGTATATATATATATCTATATATATGTATATATATATATATATATATATATATATATATATAATGGTAAGTACCGCGCCCAGCGACAGACGTTTGTTGTAAATCATTCGGAGATAAGGCATAGTACTCCTGCTTGGAAGCTTCTTTGATACGGAGCTTCTTCTTTATGCATGAATGTCCAATTGTGTGATCGTTCTGTATGGCGTGTCAGTAGCGCACATGTATAATGCAGTAGATTGAATCAAATCACAGATAATTGCTATATATATATATATATATATATATATATATATATATATATATATATATATATATATATATATAGCACTGTTCACTGATATATATATATATATATATATATAGAGCAGTGTTCGCTGATATGTGCGAACGATTGAAACCAACCACTACTTAACGTTAGTAGCCCAGGATACTTTTGTTTCCCAATGCAAACTAAAATCTGAGTACTCAGTAATCTCTCAGATCCAGCTGACCCTATACTGAAGTTAAACGAATCAAATGAAAAAAAAAACGCTCGTGGGTTGCTGTCCGAATGCGCCCGCCCCTGCAACATTTATCTGTCTAACGAGAAATCCAGCGTATTACCTGGTAGTTTTTTTTCTTTCCATATCTTCCTCTACTATTTATATTAGGCAGGTCGATGATAGCAGCACATTCGGCTCTTCTGCCCCTTGGAGAGAGACTATAACCTTCACACTAATCGCTTGTCATTTCAGTTCCCAATCGTTCACTGCAGTTGAACAGATCCGTGTCGTAGTGTTCTACAGCGCCCTTTTAAATGTAGCGTGTTCGTGAACATCTATCTGAATCTGCGTGTAATGCATCTTGCATGTAAAATGAAATAGTCGAAGCTCTTTGAAGGCCAGCGTAGGTTGTTGAGCAGTGTTCTACCTGCTCACCGAACGGATCGTAGCGGAAACGAGATTGTCCGACATGCGCTCAAGCCAAACCTACTTGTAGTAGTAATGCTATAAATATCGGCTGAGCTGGAAATGTACAGACATACCCACGCTCCCCAAGTTTCATATATATATATATATATATATATATATATAGCGAGTTGATGTGATACATGTAAGCAAACCAGCGGGTGACAGGTAGGTCAGTTGTCAAGCTGGGCAGAAACTCATTGCGTTGTGCCAGTGCTGGTAGTGGTGGTGGTGCTGCTGCTGCAGCTGCAAGGGGATGTGTGATATTTTAAACGCTCCCGACAACGATGGCGCGTTTCTTCGATCATTGAATCAATCATCGGTGAGCCTATTGACCAAGTGGTGGTGGCGGCAGCGGTGGTGACATTGTGAGAGTCGTTGAAACGGGTGTATGGAATTGAATATCTGCACCATGCTATGTATTTGTTCATTCATACCCTTCTAAAAACCCTTCATCCCATAAGAGCTCGAGTTGGCTACAACCGACCCACGATCGATCGACCATCTCACTGATACACTCGCGCACACAGTCAGTCACCCAGTCAGTGGTCCACGAGCATCCGTCTCTACGGTGCTTCCATCTGCTGATTCTTGCTCTCCCTCTGAGTGGTCGGCTGTGTGGCTGGTTCCGCTCCATCCTGAGCAATGTAGTATGGTATAACCCCGACAAACTGGTAACCAAAAGCGACCGTGATAGTATTCCAACGGACTGTTTTCACCTTCAAGCGGCGCTGATGCGTTTCCAAACCACGGCGGGGCACCACAGTAGGCAGGCCACGCACTGCACGTTACATCCCGCTAGCAACACAAGCAGCCGCAGCGGGCCGTCTGACAGACGGCCTGCACGTAGTGTGTGCCACACAAACTCACTCAATGGCTCGGTATATCCGTGCGGCACACCCTAGGAATAAGCAGGTTCTTTGCCTCCTCTGTTGTTCGCTTCCCTTGGAGGAAAATCTGTCTTCCGCTTACGTGCATAGTATTCCTTGTCAGTTTTCTTTTTTTTTCTTCTGCTTTTTGTCCTGATCTCTCACTTCCCCTTTGACTCTCTGCAGCTCTGGCTAGTTCCCTGAATTCGTTTCGCCTATTTGACCGGGGTGTCCGTTATGTACTATGTGTTTCTTTGTTAGTTAGTTGCTCGGTGAGTAACAAAACACACACTCGCTGGTGCCCAGTCCCAGCGTAGACCTCTAGTAGAAGCTGTGGCAGTGTCTGTGCGGACTGTGGCCACTGTGGCGTGGTGTGCCGTTCTGTGGTGTCGCCATGATGGAACGAGTTAAGTCAAATGAACGCCTCTCGGACCAAGGGAACGAAACAGTGGAATCGAGCGATGAGCTGGAGGTCGGGAGGTCAGCCAGCCTTCTAAGACTACGACCTCTGCCGTCTTCTTCGTAGGCAGGAAGCAAGAAGAGGAGCCAACACGCAGACAACATTACGGCTGCGACTACTGCTGTGACTACCGCTAGTACTAAGGCTGCTATTATATGTAGATGGTGACGATGGTGGTTGCAGCAGCAGCAGCAGCAGAGTCCACCCAATGTAGCCTTATCCTCCATCAAGTTGTTGTTGTTGTTGTTGATGATACGCACACCAAGGTTACAGCTTGATCTATAATAGACACAGTGAAAATATAGCAACGTTTTACGACAGAGACGAATATCATTTTAGAGCTGCGCATATGGCTTAGATTTGTATTTGTCAGTGAGGATCACATTTGTCGACATCAATAATATCCGACTATAATGAATGCATCGCTGTGGGCGATTTTACGAAGTAAATGAATAATGCCATCACGATTGGGCCTACTGTCGATTTCATCACTTACGATAGTAGTATTGCCGGCAGCAGGTTTGGACACGAATCTGACCGGACTGAAAAATAGGTGGCGCCTCCAATCAATCAGAGAAAAACCTGTCTCCAGGGCGAACTTCACAATGCCCAGAATGACGATCGGCTCCCATAGCATTCACTAGATGATGGTCAAGAAAGATGGACAGAAAACGCGTCGCATTCGTCGACTGTATAACCGTGCCATTGCGTGTCTTCTCACGTGAAACAAACGTCTGACCCCTCTGATCGCCGTCGGCGAGTTCTCAAGGCACCGCTGAAAGTAGTGGCCCTCAACGAAGGACGATGTGTAGGTCCTTCACGTGAAAACTTCTGAGGGGCCGCTCGCAGCATATCCGATGGGCTACGCTTGTCGAAACTCTCATCGGATTCATCGTGTTTGATGGTACGCATTTGTAAAACGAATAAGCCAACGGTTCCAGGAGTTAAAGCAAAGATTTAGCCGGCTAGCTTATGAAACTGACACGACACGGCTGCTCAGTAGAAGTGCCACTTGATATATATGTATTATATATTACAAAAATATGAATTCCCGGCAGTTACTTTCACGGGAGGTATTGTGTCTCACTGTTGGACACTGAATAGTCGCAGAAAATGGCAATATAAAAATAGGTTGAACTGATTGGGTGTTTTATGGAAAATATATATATATGTGTGAGGGAGGGTTGTTGGAAGAAAAGAGGACACGGATTGTTGAAATCAGCACAGTGATTATCGCCAGCCCATTTCACAGTTCTTATTTACGACAAGTGACGTCGGCACACACTCGTACGCTCCTTCCTTGGCAAATACGCACGGCAGACTCTCTTTGTGTTATAATGGTACCAAGCCCTTCCGTTTAGGCGCTAGTGGTCATGTTCACGCATGATACGTGCGAATGGTGCGTGCGCTGCATGTCTCACGTACGGTTCGACCTTTGTGCACGTTGCTTGCATGTGCCTACTGGGTCTACTCGCTCTCTCTATCTCTTTCTCTCTCTCTCTCTCTATAAAAAAAAAAACAAAAAAAAAAATATATATACGATATTTTTTTTTTTTTAGAGCTGACCCTCAGCTAATATATAATATTGTATATATATATACGATATTATCGAATACTATGTATATATATATACAATATTATCGAATTGCCACAAGACCACCAGATTTTCGGCTTGATCATTATTATAGGAGATTTACAATGCCCGAAGTTGCATCGTCATCTCTGGATATTTGTGTGGAGCACCGATTTGTATCGCATCCGGGGGGCGTCTGATCCCTGCTGGATCGGCTGAGTTCGCTTGAGCGACACGATGCGACAACGGCAAACGCGACGCGGTGTGCACTTGTTTGTGACACAATAGAGAGTGATTATCGTGAAAAATGGTTATTTTTCTATGAGAAGGAAAGCCACGGGAAGACGACGAGAGCGAGTATGAGGCAGCAGAGCAAAGAAGAGAAACATGAACTGTTCCCGATAGAAAGGCCGTAGTGTGCGTTACGAGCGACGTCGGCTGTTCCTGTATTTATTATACAGCCGAGCGTGGCCACCGTCGCCGCAGATACGAGCGATGTGACCACGATCCCCTATGTCAAGTACCGCTCTGCGCTGCGCCGTTCTGTACGTAGAAAAAGAAGAGAGTTTGCATTTATATATTTATATATATATATATATATATATACCTTGCTACCTGTAAGTAACAAAAAGTGGTCAAGAGATCCACCGCCGCCGTCGCCGTCAGCGCAGGCTGTCATCCATTTGAGCTATCCACCATCGAGTATACTGACTGCATCTTAATTATATTCTTTCTCGCTTCCTCCCCAGAGTTCCCAATCACTTTCAACCAGTATCGTTCTGTCGGCACTAAACTCAACTTTTTCGGGCTGACTCTCAGCCAACATTTAACGGCCACGGTACCGCTCTCGCATTGCTTCGACGAAGACGAATCCCTAAATGTCAATGGGTGCTCTATGGGTACTGGTCGATTGTTATTGCATCACAGAGTAAGCATACGAGTGTCATGGAGCGTGTAGATGCTGTCGCTGCAGCTGTTGTTCGAAACGAACGAAATGTCTGGGCGACATTTTTATCACTTAACATTAGCATTGCCTGCTTCGTATTATTATTTAGCTTGAGCAAGGGCCATTGAAGGGCAACGACACTCGTGCAAGATTCGTTGTCTCCGCCGCACTACGCTCCCTGTCTTCGACGGCTTCTTCTCGTTATCGTTGATCCAGAGGCAGACTCGAACTGCGCGCACCGACCACTTTGTGCCACTTGTACTAATTGTTAACGCACATTACAGGATGCTTACGATGACAGTGGTGATACTGTTGATTCTCATGCGAATGAGCTTCGCACTCATTGCCACTGCTGCTGCTGCTGCTGCTACAATGTGCACACAATGTGACCACGGTCAGGTGTTATGTACAGTGGACGACCTCTCAAAGAAAATGCGACGGATTGTAAGAAAGCAACTGGTAAACGGGGCTGGACTTGGAACTGACTAAGGGGAAATCGATCTTAAGCGGCTGGCTACAGCATTTAGGTGCGGTGCAGAACAGCCAAGCCACCGGTTACAGGGATGAACCAGCAACTATGTGTGTAGCGATGCTTGTTGATTTTGTCTATGGACGAAATCATAGGAATAAGTGGACAGATTTGTAGAAAGGTTCCCAGTGTGAACTGATCAACAGAACATGGCGCGTATTTAAAGGTAATCGAAAATTGAAATCATCATTCTTTTGCTTTGGATACCAACTTCTACCTGTTCACTCTACCCCCCCCCGCCCCCCCGCGACAGAAGAAGCCATTGGGGGACAATATCTGTCTCCTTCTTGGTTTTATGTATTCGAGCTTCGACCTGCTGCGTTGATTGCGATAGATTTCAATCAGGCCCCACGTTCTGTCGCTGAACAGCCTGAACGGCGCCGCGGTCCATGAGAC
Organism: Stratiolaelaps scimitus; assembly: GCA_019614645.1. Classification (NCBI taxonomy): domain Eukaryota; kingdom Metazoa; phylum Arthropoda; class Arachnida; order Mesostigmata; family Laelapidae; genus Stratiolaelaps; species Stratiolaelaps scimitus. Next base: position 3,768,094 of record JABWDB010000014.1, on the reverse strand, counting down.
AGACGCGAGCTCGAGCCAAACTGATCGAGCGGGCCTGGATTCGAACTTATGGGCCAAATTCTGATTCGAGTATTCTAAGAAACGGCTCTAAGCAGCGACTTCATTGAAAACAGCACCCCGCCTCAGAAGATCGGCAGCAAGCTGCTTGTCCGCATCGGTCTCTGCTAGCAGAGCGAGAGGCAGTTCTTCAGAGTTTTGAGCAGTAGAGAAGTCGACAGTCGACCACGGGTTATCAACATGATCGAGTGCACGTCGCGGTGCGAATAATCAAGCGTTCGCCGTTTATCGCCGACTTGAGTGTCCGCCGAGGCCAGATGAAATCGTTCAAGAGGCAATCTAACGGAAGGAATTTCTCGTGGCGCAAACATGAAATATGAATTCATATGTATGCGCGCACGTCATTCGTACAGTTATTGGAATTTTCAGCGACGAGAAGCCGGCGAAATTCGATGACATTCGCAATGACCGACATGTCTGGAAGACACGTCGTTTGCTTCATGAAACAACAAGTGAAAAATGCCAGCCGATAAAAATATATTGCATTGCAGTTATTATTAGAACAATGCTCAAGTAATCAACTATGCCGTCAGGTAGATATATATATATATATATATATATTTGTAGTAGTCCTCAGTGGTAGACTCCTGCGCAGCAGTCGATGCTTAGTCGTGGCTGTTTTTTAGCTGTTCGAATGCCAGAGCAGAGATGCAGAGACCCGGGCACGACCTGACGATAAATTAATAGAGCTAGAGCTGGCTTGGTGCAACGAGCGTTCGTATCACTATAGTCGAAGTCTACTCGATGTCCGCTCATTACTCTTCCGATGTCAGACTAAGATGAAATCTGCAGTCAAACGACCTTTGTTACATCAATCGCATCTCCCTCTCAACAAACAGCCTATTCTCAGCCGTAATTGGACAGACCCGTTTAGTACTACATTTTGCTTCATATGTAGTTCTCTCTCTCTCCCTTTCTTTCGGTGTATCGCAGGTCCCTTCGAAGTTCTCCTCGGCCTCGGTGCTTCTGTCGTCTTTCGTAGCCTTTGGTGGTGTGTTTCGTCGTTTAGGCATCGTCCAAGACGCGCCTGAACCGAGGGCTAAATGGGTAGCGATCTTCCTGGAATTCCCTAATGCATACGATGTTATACCGTTGTGAGTCGAGGTCAGGCTCTCTCTCTCTCTCTCGCTTTCTCTATCTCGTTCCGATATCCTTGTATGAGCTATGATAAATCGCATATGGACGATTCAAGGTCTGCTCGATTTACACTACTATAATATGACGATGTGCATCACACGTTTGTGTACATAGGACACGCATAGTTCGCGAATAACGAGAAAACACCACAGCGCACAATGGACACAGCGCTAGAGATGTGATAGGTTAGCTCATTGGAGACAACAGCGACACGAGCGTGTCGGGGACAAGATAAATGATTCAGTCAATTTAGATTAAAATTTTAAGAGGATATCTTAATGTGAAGAACGATGAGGCCGGCTCAGAACGACATGAGACGCTGGCCGCATCTGGAATCGAAATGGGCCCATTTCGGTGGGTGGGATACTCACCGCTGCTCACCGCTGAGTGCTGACAAACTGACTGAATTATTCTTTTACTCATTCAGCCGTTCATGGCGAGCAAGCGTGTGTGAAGATTCGCCCGATACGATACTGCTCATTCGATGGCTCCCACAGATAGATAGGTGGTTCTGGGATAACCATGATATTGGCTGTTGACACAGAGAGAGAGAGAGAGAGAACTAGAGGAAGACAGGACGATTAAGACGGAGAGAGATATAGTCGTATCTCATCATCTTCACCAATGACTTCTCCAACTAAGCGGGGGACTGTCGACGGCGATGTCATGGCGATGCCATTACACAATACGGTGCGTGGTCATACGGTTGGCGTCTTGGCCATCGGATGGGACGCGTCTCCCGTTCCTTTGTTGGTATTTGCTGGTTGGAAGTTGGCGCATGGAGAGAAAGCGGCTCGTTGCTGCTGCTGCGACTGTCGCTGGCTTCCCTACGACAGCAGATTTCCTCTGGAAGCTAATCAAGTCGTGAAAGCTGGTCGTCGGTAGTTTCTAACGGACTATTTCTCGCTGGTCCCGGCTGCTAACCAGGCGTAGCCAATCGACGAATGGACGCCTGGGCATCGGCCGACCGGGGCGTTTCGGTTCGGGCGAACGCGGGACGATATTTCACTGGGACGACAGCCGAGAGCCGTAGCCCTGCTGGCTGAGCGACTGTGCGACCGTCGGCGAGCCGGCCAACGGTCTACGAGCGGGTCAAAACTAGCGGGAGTTCGTTCCATCACAGCGTCAGCTAGTTGAACCTCGGCTGCCATAACAGCGAGTTTCAGCGGTCAACGCCAGACAAGAAGAATCCGCTGAGTTCACTTTCGGCCACCACTTTCGGCGTTTACTCGCCTCGCAATGCGACACCCAACACAGGAGGGCTTGACCGCCCCTCCTTAAGATTCTCAGCCATGCCACGACGCTGACAGTGAGAATGAAAGCGCTGCGTTTCGTTTTCGAGTGGACCGTTGGAAGGACTCAGGAGCTGATGGAGATGACGTCAGCTTCCACTCCACGGCAGACCTCTCCCGCTGGCGCGGTAATCGCAGTTAAAGAAGAGCTGGCGGCGGCGACGGCAGCAGCACCACAATTTCGACATGGTTTCGAAGCAGCGTCAGCCTTCGTTTCTCGTGCGACATTCGAGATGTGGGGTTGGGTCGATGGGCAACGGGGGGGGGGGTGGCTTCTCCGTGGGCCTCGTCCCGCATTTTCTCCGGTAAAAAAGAAGGCCTCGAACTTCACTCGGTCGTGGCAATAACAACAGTAGCTCGCCGTCGGTGGTGTCAGAGCTGAATGAGAGGGTGGCTCTGACCACACACACACACACACACAATGTGGGGTGTCGTATGCGGTGAAAGTCTCCGCTTGATGGCAAATGACCTTTCATTCCCATCGAAGGCTGCCGGAGGTCGTGATAAGATTTACAGTATAGCAAGAAAATCGTGACGGGAAAGTGTGTCAGCGAACAGGCTGTACCCGTTGAGCGTCTGACTTCATTCTGATAACCTGCCCTCCGTGGACACTTCCGGTCTGCCTCGCGGCAGACTTCGGCTGACCGGAAACGAATATGGCCCTCAAGGGTGGTGCCCTCATATGAGACCTTCGAGTCGGATCTATAAATGCGTTTGGGCGATGACCGCGTCATCCTGCGACAAGGGGCGAGGCAATAGTGATATTCCTATGAGTCCACACTGCTGTTGGTTGCCAACGTGCAAGAACATTGCATGCATTTAAACGAAGATAATGATTGATGTTAACTTGGACAAGCGAAACTACTAAACAAATGTCAAGTGTCAAGGATGTACCAATTTGACTTGACGAAGCCCTAAACACGCCGAGAGATGCCACATACGTCGGAGGTCGCTTCGCCGGCCTTTTGGCTAAGATCAAAATGCGGAGAGGAACCACATATCTATTCGACAACGCGAACCGACCTCGGCCATTAAAGTTAGTCAGATGGCCCCGTCTTGTCTAGTTGGACGTTCCACCGGAGGCGGAAATGGTGATTACGACAAACGAACGAACGAAGTAACGAACGGTGGTAGATTTTTAAACTAGTCGAACAGCTTTCGAAAAGATTCGGCTTGCGTTCCGTTGGGTTGACCTGGGTTGGGTTGGCTGGTTGGCTTCGTTTGGTCCGGCTTGGTCTCGGTGGGTGTTGTGGCCCCACGTCGTTGTCGAATTCAACGTCACTTTGAAGCAGTACAGGTCGGACCACTGGGTGCGATCGAGGTAGAGGAGAGGTAGGAGATTACTGTGTAACCCGAAAATCCGCAAAGGGCATATGCAGTGGGGCAAAGTCGGCCTACTCACTTAGTGCTGACTAAGCGACAGACGGACGACAGTATGAACGGACATCGGCTGCGGAGACAGTGTTGTCCAGCTCCCGAGATGTCAAAGGCCCAGTCGTGTCTTTCCTCCCACCAGAGGTCTCGCCGGGTCAAGCTCGGACAGCTCGCGCCCAGCGGTAACGTGGTCCTGCTGGGCCAATTTGACGCGGGTGGCCTCATCAGTGGCCTTTCGTCCAGTTGTCATCGATCGCCTGTCTATCTGCCTGCCTGCTAGTCGGCCTGTCCTGTCGGACTGTCCCTAGTTCCTTCATTCTCCCGGTCGATAGTCGTTCGCTGTAAATCCGTCGTCTCCCGATGTCTGTGACAGTTTTTGACATACGTATGTGCCTACGGGTGTTTCATTTTCAGGTAAGAAACGCTCGTCACCATCATGGCGGTGAACCTACTGGAGAGCCTAGCGACATCCGAGGCAACATCGGAACTCGAAAACGAGCGAGCGAACAGTGACCCGAGGTGGTGAACAGCACAGTCCACAAGTGGTAATAGCCTTCTAGTTACAAATTCCGGAAGGGCTCACCCCTTAGGGTCCCTCCTACAGTCGAATAGCATGCAAGCACTTGGCTGTCAGTGGGACATTTGTCACTCGACGATTTTTACCAATGCCGAAAATGGAGTACGATGAGAAACGAAGGGATTTCTGTTGATTATACAATCAACGGGAAACTCTGCACTGATTTGAATTCGGGCACGACTCAGTAAAAGGTCTTGAGCAGGTCGCAGAAGAGGTATACACCTCGGAGACGTGAGCTGTTCTCCCTTGCATTCTTTATAATACCAAAGCTAACATTGATTTCGAAATCATACATTACAATTTTTACCTTCCCGGTAAACGATGGTATTAGGACGGAATAATTATTTATCACCATCTCTGACCTTCTTAATAGTGATTGTACCATTTACCGTTGTTTCAATGTATATATATATACATATATGTATGTGTATGTATTTCATTTAGCATTCACACAGTATCTATTTTGCGGAAGGACTCGGTTGTGCGTCTTTTCAGTATGCGTGCTGCTGGCATCTTAATTTATATTCGCATGTGTCACACGAAATATGAATCTTGCCCAATTTATAATATCTGTAAATTTCCATAGGCACATTTGTTCATCAGTCAGTTTATTGTTGAAAGTTAAATATTAAATATTCAAAAATCCCGCCCGATCTTTGTGTTATGATTCGCTGGACGACAAGCTGGCCAGTTTCGATTCCACAGTCAGCGTGATTATTTTCCCAACACAGCGTTGGAGACACTGGGTGCAATTCGACCCACCCTGATTGTTCCTGATCACTGTGGTCCGGGACGCAGCTTGTTTGGCATCGGTAATCGCCGATGAACGCTGCCTTCCCCTTACTGTCCATAGTTGTTAGATACAGCCCCCCTTCCGCGATACTTCTGCCGTCGGATCCCGAGTATCGTTGAAAGTGAAACTGCAATTGAAGACGAATCCTATGCCCGGCGAGCACCGAGGCCGAGTTCGGGGGAAGGGGGGCCTGCCTGCGAGTGCCTGCGGAAGTCGCTGGGCCGAAAGGCCGCAGAGCACCGCAGCACTCTTGTGGCATGATCCCGGTGCGGCTTCGGCTGCCGCTGCTGCAGCAGCTTCTAGTGAGACCGAGAGAAGCAGCTATCAAAAGTTATAGTTGCCCTTGGGGTAATCATAAGTTCGCCTTGAAACATCTTCTTCCCTAGCAGCAGCAGCCGCGCAGCGTTGCTCTCTTCGAAGCGACCAAGAGATCTCTCTTCGTTTTCGTCTTCGTTGCTGGCCGAACAGACCCGGGAGCTGATGCGCCAGGCCGCTTGGACTGATGGGATGGAGGTCCTAGGCCGTCCCCAATGCGTCCTTCTCCCAATCCTCTAGTGCGGACCGAGCGCAGCGCCGTAGTGCGAAACGAGTGAGTCCCAAGTCGAGAGTTCTTTGCGGGACTAGAGCTGTGTTACTAGACCTGGGATCTTGACGGAGTCCCTCTGTTCCTCTCTCTCTCTCTCTTCTATCGTTCTGTCTATCTGCAGACTAGCTATGGCTCTCCCGGGGGCCATCGTGCAACTCACGCGTGTGCGCAGACACACGCACACAGGCACTCATGAGAATGTTCCTTCGCCCATTGGTTCATCTCTCCCACCAACGCGCCCATGACGCACATAGAGAGCCAGGGTCATGTCGAGATCGAGGGGCCGGTTGCCATCGACCAGTGCAGGCCACTGTAGCGAGAGTGGTCGCTGCCGCCAAGAACGACTACAGATATTAGAAATAGTCAGAATAAAAGCTACAGCAAAATGACACTGAGCGAAGGCTACGGTGGATGTCAGAGGGGCAAACCAAGAGGCGGACGAGACATAAAAGTTACGAAAGTATGAAAGTTGTGCAGTTATGTCTCTGTATCGGCCCCCCGCCCCCGCCCCTGGAGGGCGGGTGGGGTTAGATTGGTCGGCGGAGCGTCGTTAGGTTGAGAAAGCAGGGATTGGGTTATTCGGTCGGTTTCGGTAGGTCAACAACTTTTCTTCTTGGTTGAATTTTCTCCTCTGTTCGCTAACGATGGCTACGGCAGCAGCAGCAGCAGCAGCTGCAGCTCATATGGATGTGGCTGTTGTGTATGCGTTTGCAGGTGTGTGATAAGATAACGAACTAGGTGGTTGTTGGTTAGTTTAATCTGACCATGTGGCAGTTATCCAGGACAATAAGCCAACGTGGGGGCCATGCTGTGCTGGGTGATATGGGCGTGTGCCGGTGTGAACAGGCAAACTTCGAAGCAACGCAGAGTGCCCTTATGAACGATCTATTAAACGTTATTACTATTATTGCTGTTGATGCGGTTGTTGCTACTGTGGTTGCTATGATGTTTCTCGACATGGGTATGTAAAATCACTTCGAATATCAGATGACTCATTTATCAATATCCGTCAAAATGCGTTGATAATTTACGATTAGCAGGACACCGCAGGGCATATGAAGTGCTTATCGTAATCCGATAATTCTCTTCGTAGATTTTTTCTCCTTGTCTGCATTTTTCCAGACGCCGCACGCATTTCTCTTTAATAATCAATTAATTAATGATTAACAGCTGTCACCACAGCAGGCTCGCTCGCGCCTCCTCTCGTGGACAAGCTCTGGAAATACCTATATATATATATATGCATGGCTCTATGCACAGGGCGTAGCTCTGAAGTTGGTGCTCGCTAATGGATCCGGCCCGTAAAAAGGATAAGTCGCCCGCGTCACGGAGTGACTTTCAGCGTCATCCGGAGACCCGCTAGCGGGGCTCATCGCCTCGGTCGGACGATGACGCCACCCCCTGTTCACGGTGGCGATCGCCTTGGCAACAAAAGAGGTACTATCATATACATTTCGTTCCAATCCCGTCTCCCCGTCGGTCTCACCATCCAGTGTCCGTTATCATCTTAGCGTCTTTTTAAGAAAGATAAATTGTAGGTTTTTTCCGTTCGGTTTTCCTCTTTTTTTCCCTTTAGTTCCAGAGAAGCCTTCGCCTACCTTCGTCGGCGATCTCCGCCTCCGCCTGTCCGGCCTCGCTCCAGCACCGCCTTCTCGGTTGGCGCTGGCTTTGGCGCTTATTGTGTAGAGGGACTGAGTTTCTCTCCCGGGCACTGGCCGCAAGCATAAGTCTGCTCGGGTACTATCATGTCCCATCTCGGCCTGTTCGGCAATGCCAGCTGCGACGGAATGTGAATAATTCTTTAATTTTCTTCCCGATCGTACGCCCGCTCGAGTGCCGCCGCATTTCTGCAGTTGCTGGTCCCTCCGCCTGCCGAGGGAGGTCTTCCATCCTCTGCGTCGGCCCTAATCCTCTGCAGAGAGAGATCATAGTAGTAATAATAATAATATTATTAATAATAATAATGGTGATAGTAGAACGCACTCCAAGGAGGAACAGCACACGAAGAAAAAATCGGATGTTCCTTCAGATGCGCCACTTCGGAGTCCCTGCATCCGCCCTTTCTTCCTCTCGGGATTTTCGTTTTTACGAAAGCATTCGACCTTCTCCACGTTTTTCTGTCGCTCGGCTCCTCTTCTTCTTCGAGCTCTGAGCGCTGGATTTGGGCTCGGTTTTTTAAAACTTTTCCCTCCTACACCGCGAGTCTCCGTGTCCGCCTTTGCTGCTACTGGCTCAGCGCCTATCGTCGCCTTCATTCAGACGAGAAAATCCGTAATTAGTTCTGTGTAGGTCGCCGTCGTCCGGATGAGATAAATCCCGAAGTTCTGTCGCTAGCCCGGAAGGCAGTCGAAGTCTAGAGAATTTCTTCACTTTCTGTTCATATGTGCATGAGCGAGACGAGTCGAGGAGGCGGGAGTGAGACGAGTCGAGGAGGATTTAAGTGGGTTATGACCCCGATATTCGTTGACCGGCCGGGTCACAGTTAGCCGGATATAGACCATCTATTAGCTTTTGTCGGATCGTTTAACCGCACAGCCGCACGAGACTATTGATTCGACTTCATTTTCCATTTTATCTTTCTAACGCACAATGTGGATCATGTGGAAGTTGACTCTATGTTTACTTAGGGAAATGTTTGAAATTTGTCTGAGCTTCCCAAGTTGACGAGCCTTCGACTCGTCTGAGGAAGAAAACCCACTTTTCTAATTTCGCAGATGACAGGTATACTACTATCGAGGCTCCGGTGCTATTTTCGCGGAAACGACAGTAGAAGCAGTAAAAGCTAAGATACCCGTATCATACAGATGATGGGCGAGCTAGTTCCGTGGTGCTAAGCTCGTACATTTTAATCGCACGAATACTTAATATATAATAGAATAATATACGCGTTCATTTAAGTAATGACAATTTCAGATTTCCATTCCATTTAAGTAATTATTATTCCAATAGCGTTATCGGCCCATATTATGATTAAAGTAAACTTTCTGACACGATCCAACAGGGATCACAAGACACAGGCACGCACACGCACAGTTACACAGAATGGACTAGCTAACACGCCTGTCCAGGCGTTGCCGGCCCTGGGACGCCTTCTATTCTATTCAAATATGCGACCCAATGACGACCAGTCGGCCAGCCAGAGGACGCCGGAGGCATCTGGTAGCTGTGACTGTCATCAGGAAACGAGATTGTGACTCTCTAGAGAATGCGACGCGCACTCGTTTTGTTTTGCTTAGCCTCGCTTGTTCCTGTAGTCACTCTCTTGGCAAATGCAAGGTAAAAGGGGGGCATCCCTCGTCGTCCTCTGTCGTCCAACTCCAGAACAGACGCGTCTTTCTGCTTCTCGATTTCGCGAGAGGCAGCCCATACATCTCTCACTGCCGCGGACAGAACGTGAGTATGTCGAGCGCGACTCGAGGGCTGGCTTTCCTCGCCGCCATTGAATTGTATTTCGCTCGCACGCCACGGTACGCAACGCGACGCACGTTCTCCTGGCCGTCTTGCTTTTCAAAGCCACACTTCGCTTCCATTTCGAAGACCTCCTGAGGTTCTTGCCGAAGAACAGTATCTCTGAGCTTACCCTCTCGATGGGAAGATGTCCCTCTGTCTTGCACTTGCTCGGGGTGTCAATGGCGCCGCCTGGCAGCCAAAGGGGGTCCCGAGGCAATCGAGCCATCGTTTCGTTCGGTCCGCGCCGAGTGGCCCACGACGTAGGGGCGACGTGTGAGGGAACGGCCTGAGCTTAATCAACATTCCCTGTACCTCCTGGACGTGTCCACCGCCATTCTATTCCTCGTCCACCGCAGGACAGTGGCTCGTCCCCAACGGTTCTAGAGAATAGAACGAGGTATCTCTCCCCCTCCAACGAAGACGTCCTGCAGGATTGGCTCCTTCGCTGCAGCGGCCTTCAAGATAGGATTGGGACCGGTGAGGATATTCCAAGGGAGCAAGCTGTAGGAAGGCCTGTACGCCTTCTTCTCCTGAACCTAGATCTTCCGACTGGTGACGGTCGCGGGGCTTTGATCTCGAGGGCGGTAATAACGTGCGACGATACCCTCAGGCCATAGGGCTTGCGTCCGAATCGAACGGCCTATCTCTGTAGGGTCTCCTTAGCTCGCGTCTCTTCCGCTCAATGACGTAAATGAATAGACTCTATTGCTTCCATCCAAAGGGCGCATACGATCAAGCCAGGAAGGTTGTCTACGGTATCCGTAATTACAACCTATTTAGAAAAGCAAACAGCGAAACATAAAAACAGTTCTGTCCCTATGAATAGACGTTCTCGAAAACGACTACGGAAATTATGAATTGAGGGATGTTAGGTCTTTGATGAAAACATGCGCTCACAAACGCACAACTGTAAATCATTCCCTTGTCTCAATGATCTCATTGAAACACAAACTGATACAGCTGCTAACTACTCACGAGCTAAAAATAGATGCTCAAGGCAAATGCCGCCAAAGTATTGCAGTAAATGGATTCCGACCACGAGGGGATCCGAACTGATCAGATTGAGTGATAAAAAAAACAGCTAAACATCTAGTCGATTCCATAATGATTGTTGCTGCGGTCCTATTTATTTACTTCTTATCTAATACCTTAATCCAACTCTACTACAACTCGCCAGCAATCGTCGTAGTGCAGGTTATAGTACACACGAACTGCCGTACAGGTCAGTATATCATGGCCATCATAATCCCCAAATCCCTCCGCTGAATCCGTCTGTCCCTTGGGATGGGTTTAAGGTTCCATCTCAGACGACTCGTGTTGTTTGTGTATGTTTGTGCGTGTGTGTTCGTGAACGCAGATATGTTTGCGTAGATTTCCACTGGCTAGAAGCGGACGGATTTGCCTAAGCCTAAATACTGTTCTAATGATCTGACATAGCAGCACCGGATGCCCCTCCCCGCCTCTCCCTCTGCACCCTGAAACATGAGAGACACTAACAGAACCAAGTTCTTGTTGCTTTTGTTCCTAGCGTATTTTTGTGATTCATAGCAACGACGATACGTGATCGATCGACGAAGACCTCATTGTACACTTATTGCATTGTATTCACTTTTTTTGAAGGGACATCACTGGCCCCGATGCCCTCAATAGAATGCATTTGTACTTTTTAGAGAGGAATAGCGAAGAGGGCGGTGGTCTGCACGCTTTCGGATGGCTCGGGTTGGTCTGGGGATTGAAGACAGGTTAAGCTGGCGGCCCTTTATGTTATCCGAGGCGATATCTTTGCAATGATGCTCCCGCGGGGGAGGCACTGTGCATGTATTGCCTGTACTCGTCATGTGTATTGAGTTGTTGTCGACCCTGTCTTCCGCCTATCCGTTCGTCGGCTCAGTCGTACGTCGGTTCAGCCTCCCTTGCCTCAGTAGTGTTACACATGATTGGCATACGTGGTGAGACGTCGGGTACCGCGACCCCGCTGTAAGGGATTACGTATGTTACTATAGGTAGATAGATAGGTAGACAAATATATGTATACATGATGTGAATACCTCCCCCTTGTTTGCTCCTCGTTGGTTTCTTCTCTGCGCTGTGTCCGCGAGACCGCTTAACTGATGTGATCGTCCATCTCACCACATCCCGAACCGAAGGCTGGAGAACTCGATGTGTGTCCGTATTACACATATCTTGTCTGCCCCTTATCCGGCTATGCCACTCAATTGTACGAGATCTCGTTATGTCGCGTGTGGAACGAACGCGCGGCAAGAGATCTTTGCCGCACAAACAAAAGCCTGGACCGTTGAGCAACTCGTAACAATGGGGGAAGATACATACACCTGTGCATGATTGGTTGCGGCACTGCTGCGAACTTGGGATATTGCTTTTATCTTGGAGTACGCAGACATGCAGAGGACTCTCGGAGGGTTTCTGTAAGACTATGGAGTATGCTACAGTTCATTGAATCATTGTGCACAGTGAGTTTCCTAAGTGCTCTTTCTAACTTAGACTCGATTCTATCGCAATTTTTCGATGGTGCTGAGTATTATTTTGATATACCATCAGTGTAATTATTAGTGCCGTCGATTAATGATATACATATATATATATTTTTTTTTTTTTTATGACGGAGAATGGTCATGCAGACCAGGCCTCACAGCTAAGGTATTTTGCCATGGTACTGCGGCACTCCTGCCTGATGTAGTGACAGACCTACCTATTAAACTCACGCCCCACTTAAACTTCACTCTAGATTGGTCCGGGTCTTCATATATATATATATATATATATATATATATATAGTAGTTCGTCCATCTTGAGTGATGTCGCATTAATAGACACACATTATTATTTGCGAGTCTTTACCTCATCTACGAGATGTCCCGGCCCCCGCTCGAATCAAAGCTCATTTCAGCCCAGCCGTCTTCCTTTTGATTCTATTATAAGTATTATATACTTCTTGACCGGCGATTCATTCATGAGGCAGTCAGGCAATCATTGGATAGGGGCAGATACAACGGGGATAGATACTACAATCTCTGCCTGCATCTATCTCTACGCTGCTACAACCACTATATAATAAATACTTAGCGCGCTCTGCGTGGTCGTGTACTCGAGCCTCGTATCTTTCGCCACACACAGGCGAAATTCTAGAAGATAATCTAATGCCATATCAGCGAATACATCAGCATCACGGATCAAACTGCAGACAGAATAGAGATAGGATATTTGTGTGGACATTCCACATTGTAACGGAGACCGTTATACGAGCAGGGGGCTGGGGGGATGCATACATATTCAAGTAACACGGCGTTGCGTACTGTAGTGTCTCGAAAACGGAAGCACGAATAAAGTCGAACGACAACACGGTGCTGTACACTCTATTCCCTCGGCTAGATGACCTCTGCTGTTGGCCGGCCGAAGCGTCGGGACCGACCCTCCTGGCTTGGCCGTGCGTTTATTGTGGCTGAGCTGATTACAGAGTTGTTTTTTTTGTTTGAATATGCGATTATTCTGGAATGAAAACGTAGGTAGAGCAGATATATATATATATATATATATATATATATGTATATGTATGATATGTTGATCTTTGATATTTCGGTGAAACCATCTAAGTAATTTTGTTTTTTCACTTTCTCCGCTAACGATGCTGTTCGTCATCATCATTGCCGTTCGAATAATTGCAATTCGGACAGAAATAATTCGTTTTCTGCTGCTGTTAAAAAAAAAAGCTGCTTTTACTACTTGTCGTTACGTTTTCACATCGCGCGTAGATAATAAATGACTCACTAATGTATATATATATATATATGTATGTACATGAAATTTGCTGTGTTTTGTGTGACATTTTCCACTGATTATCAAAGTAAAATGTGTTGCCGTATGGAGAATCTACTTCAAAGCAGTTGGCTGAGTCGAAGCCAATTTTCAATAATGTCAGTACACGCCATCCTTTTACTCTTGGCCACTTCGTTTGTTTACACTGCGTAGTGCGCCTTTGTCGCCTGCCGGAAATAAACTACTACCTTGTTATAGATTTCTCACTCTTCGCCTTCGATAACATCCCCTGTTTTCGTCGTTCGATCCCTGAGAAATACCTTATAAGTTTGAACAAACACAAATAACGAGAACTTATTAATTATCTTATAGAACACGAACGCCACGTAGACGTGCATTATGATCGCGTCCACGAGGAACTAGGTCGAAAACGCAGAAAGGCAGCGAGCATTCACCCCTCGACGAGGGCATTACCTTGAGCTGCCGCTGCCGCGTACTACGATTCCTTTAATTTGTTGATTCTATATGGAACGTTGCCTTTGTGACAGTTCACTGAAATCTTGTTGTTATTAGAGAGTTTCTCGTTGTTTAAACGGAAAAACTCCTCGAAATGAAATCGTATGCAAAAATGATAGCTATTGACCATGCCCAATGTGATATTCACCTGGCCAATGATTCAACCATTCTTGGATCCATAATGCGCCAATGCTGCGTAAGCTTCCTGTTCAAGAAGAACAATATGATGTCTGTGTATTAGGTAAATTTTCCAGTTCAAAGTGATCGTTAGCAGTTTATTTTCATATAAACTGATTAATTTGATTATAACACGTTTCCGATTCAATAAGAAGTAATTTCGAGGGGAAATCTGTAGTTTATGCACTTTGAGGCTTGCTCTGTGTGTTCCTATGCATGTCTACTGTAAAATTGGCGTCACTCAGGAAATAATCGTCAGCACCAACGATGCTACTATATAACTGGTGTGATAAAGTATAAGATTCAGCAGGTACAATACTTACACACACATATATATATTTTAATATATTTTTTATTTATTATTATCATTAATGATATTGACTGACCAAACTAATCTGATGAACATACAGGTCGTGAACGATTTCACTGTATTCTGAAGATGGGCTACATCATAATAAAAATAATAATAATAATCATGTACAAATACGTTGAACAGAATTTTATTGTATCTGTACCCGATGCGTGATCTGTAGAACGATGTCACACCATGATATTCACAGGGTAATACTAAACAAATCGCTGCAGTAAGATCAGTCCATTCTGCAAGCGATGTACGTTATCTCTTGAAGTAGAATGAGTTGTCATTGCTGCCACTGGGCACCGTCGAACATCGATATCATCGAGCCTTATCGAGCCGCGTGGCGGCCCGCTACAACGCGAGACAAATACGGAATCCCACTCTGCCGTGATCCAACCAGAGTTTTCCATTAGTCGTGCCGAAATCTATAATAACAACGACGCATTTATTTGATAGTGTAAGCAGAAGATGGCACAGCCATTATCTGTCAGTCCAGCGGGTGACGAGCATCAACAACGCTAAAGGTGCCATCGTGCGAGGCCAGGGCGTTGCGTTCAATTCCATTGAACCTCTGTCAAAGTATACATACGATTTTATACGAACGGACGATTGGTATCGTCCAATACACTCGGTGTATTCGCGAGATCAAGGTTTTCGGGCGGACTCTCCAATACACAGTGTATCGTCCAATACACTGATAATGTCTTGTCGTCACTTGTTGTTGCTTGCCTAGTGAAATCATTGTCAGACCAAATAAGCAGTACAGCAAAAATAGATAAATGTGTTTGATGCGTGGCATGATTGACATCGAATGAACACATTTGCAGCGCCTTGCATCGACTGCCCTATCGATGACGCGTAGGGAAGGCTCCGGGGTATACAACACGGAAATTTTATTCTAGGTACTTTGCAACACGATAATTGAAATAGAATGCCATATAGAGATATCTCAGTGTGGGATATCGGCACAATGAGAAAGAATAATAGAAAGAATAATAAGTTGTTATAATAATAATTATAATGACAATAATAATAACCATATGAAAACAACACACTCCATAGAGGCGCGTTGATGGGCTGTGGCTAATCGAAACGCTCAAAAGGTTTGGATGTCCCCTGGTGGGGAAAATTTGATATTGTGCATCCTTACGCATCTGATACGACCCAGGAAAGAGGGAACGGCGTTTAACGTTACTGACCGACGATCGTTACAACCGCCAACCATCGACCAACGAGGTTTGACCACGCCACAAGGTGAGCTGTGCGTCTTTCTTTGCGAGTCTCATCCTCGAGCCGCTTCAAGTCCCCGCTTAGCTTGGAACTCCCTGCGAAATACGGTACAATTCGAGTTTAGAAAGTGAGACACACATAGGGATTGTATCGTACTGCCATGTGGTATATTGAATAACATTGTCATCATCGGCGGCGAGAATCACCGTCGAGAACCAGTGAGACAGACTTGCGGGTATGCTGTTGACAGCATAATTTATTAACTGTGGACAATGGCGTGGGTGCAGGGTTCGTCTCGATCTCCTTTTCTCAAAATACCCCTGAACCGATAAATACGGGATAACACGAAATTGCCGAACCCGACTCGGCGTCATCTGTCCACCATAAAATCGCGCCGCCTTGAAACACCCTCACGTGATTACTCCGACTTCGTCGTCTTCTCAGTCAGGCTAATTCTTTACGTACACCGAGTTACTACAGGAGAATATGTATGGTCGATTAGACTGGCGAGCTGGACGACTTGCAGCGAACGTATACCCTCTCACTCGAAGTCGTACCGTATCGCAGCTGTAACGGAATGACGACGACGACGACGACAAAGGCCTCCTTTGAATGTGTCCTGTCAGAGAGACAGAGATAGAGAGAGCACACGGTGTCCGACTCCTCTCGGCCTTGTCGAGCCTTCCTTCTCCTGCGCGGATATCTATCCATCTATCTGTTCTGCTCTGTCTATGCATGGGTGCATTGCCTCGCCCATCCTATGCTTTCGGCTTAGTATGTAGTAACAACGTGCCCGTGTTCTTCGTATCCGGGCACCGACGTCGGCCGACGGTTGTACGTAGCGTCATTGGGGGGGGAACCGTTCTGGAGATTCTGGCACACTGCCATACGAAAGTAATTCAAGGGGAGGGCTGGCTCCTCGTGCTACGGCTAGCCCGCCACGATGGCGGCCTGCTCGCCCAACGGGATTGCTCGCCACGGGCATCGTTTTCAGGGAGCCGCCGAACGAGGGAAGCCATGCTGTTAAATTCGTTTAAATTCGCAATTGCCACAGCTATGGCTGTAACGAATAGAGGGAGGTAAGGGAGGCTCATTGGCGACGCCGCTAGGGCGGACCGTTGACCTCAACGGATAGAGGTCACACACCGACAACGACGAGGACAACATGTTTGTGAGGGCTAAACGCACATCAGCGATATCGAACACACGATACGCTGCGAGCTAACGTCCACTATTGGCGACGCATGGAAATACCATACATGGCTCAGGATGCCGAAGAGACTGAGTGCTGTTCTGGGGATTATTTGATCGAACGTAGCGAAACTGCCTAGCACCGCGCAGCAGAACAGAGGGGAGAGTGACCCTAAAAATTTGCTGGGAGAATATTTTATTAGCCTTTTTTTTGCGGAATCGTTTAGAATGAATATGGTGATAAAAAGTAGATCCTCTCTTAGATTCCCGCTTAACTCTCTGCCTATCAGCGAGTGCATCACCGATAGTTAGTTCTGTTGTTGCTGTTCTCGTGGTTATTATTAATATTATTATTAGATTTTGCACGTGGCATATCTATTAATACTGTTCTGTATTGTAGTTTTTCCACTGTAGCCAACGGTGGGGCAGTCAGAAAAACTGGACCTCTCGTGTGAGTACTCGACAAGGTATATCAACCTATACAATACAGCAAATCTGCGGCCCGTTCGTTCCGGTTTAGCCTATATGCAAATTACCGACAAAGTAATTTGTTTCTTCCATACAACAACGTGTCATGTTAGGCGCTTGGCAGCAACGGGTGAGAGGGACAGCAATTAGCAGCTGCTGGCAACGTAGAGATGTGGGAGACAGTTGAATTCATTTATGGATCTAACGGACACCTAAACACACACACTCGTATAGGCGTGCTATCGAACGACACAGACACTACACGTGTTTTACTATTTATCATTATTATTATAGATGATGAACGCGCAGCTGTTTTGCGAATTGACTTCGCCAGACCCTTTATCGCGATCCGAAAGGCACTGGCCAGGCGTCGATTGGTACCGCTACATCCATTAGTCTTCGTCATGAGAACGCGTGGAGCTCTCATTTTCGCGATATCTGTTGTCACTTTCACACAATTTGACGGGTATATCGATCATCTCTATCGTGTCATTGTTTAATACTTTACTGTATTGTAGTATGTATACAGTCTGTTAGCTATAGATTGCTACGGTAGCGAACTGAGACGTACCGAGCTAATGGAACGCTTTCACGTTGAAATTGCTACAATCGTCAAGTGCGGCCAAATTTGTAAATATATTTGTGCTGTATATTGACGTCCATCTCGGCAAAGTGTACGGGGACAAGTTCCCTTAGCCGTTTATATCGCAGTCATTGACTAGGCTTCGAAGTTCTCCTGCTGAAAAGAACGCTATCATCTCGCTCTCTCTTTGGAGGTGCTGCCGATACACGGCTATAGCCAATAAGTTAGTAGTCTTTGGCGACGTAGAACTCACGCGCTGATTACACACACCGCGCATTGTCACTTGAGACAAGAGACAAGGTGCACTTAGAGAATTACTCGGAGTTTCAGGTTCAGCGATCCGACCACCCGGAAAACACTGTCGTTGAGAATATGCCTGCCATCTCAAGGCGCTAAGCGTTCAATGAAAAAAAAGAGAAAAACTTCAATATCTGTCCATGAAAACATCGCATTCGTTTGGTGACGAGCCTGGAAGCTGTCAACGGAGATACAAAAAAAAATGGAATTTTGCAATGACACACATTGTTTGTCGCTATTTTGCTGTGTTCCGATATTCATAGATCTTGCTCTCATCGTGTTCAATTCTACCATTTGTGCATGTTTTTTTTTATTTACGAGCCGGAGTCTTCGGTGTCGCACGTCACCCTCATGCGGGCGTATCACCACCGAATGCGTGTTTTATCCACGGCGGCGGCGGCGGCGGCGTCGTTTCCGCTATCCACCCGAACGATCATCATTATCATCATCATCCTCGGGTTGTTGTTGCTGTGGGTGGTGGTGCTGGTGCCGCTGTTGTTACTGTTGTTGTGGTGACAATGTCGTGCGTAACTTGACAAATTGCTCATGTACGAGTTAAAAGCGAGTGATCGAGCCAAGATTCCCTCCTACGATACGATGTGCTGTTGCTGCTGCTGCTGCTGCCGCAGTCGCCGCTGCCTGACCGGCACAGGCCTTGATAAGCACTTGACAAAGGAGGTGATGATCGTCGTGGTATTGCTGTTGTGTGAGTGCTACAACCGATACCAGCAGTGGCAGTAGTTATAGAGGCGCTGTAGGTGATGCCGCTTGTCAAGCCACTGCCAACTGCACTGACGAAGGCGTATCTCATTGTTGTTTTTATTATCGTTGCTTTGTTTTCGGTAATCTGTTATATTTTATTGCTGCTGCTGCTGCTGCTGCCGCCGGCGTTGCCCTGCGCTGTTATGTTTCTCTGTCTGTTCTGTTGTGTTTTCTTTTTGCATTTTTCATATAAACGCCTTGGGCGTCTAGACTTTCTGCTCCGGCAACAAATCCTCGATGACAACAACAACAACAATAACAGCAGGGGCAGCCAGATCAGTCTTCCTGTTCGCACATTCGTGCACCGCCGGACCGCCAAAGCAATAACAGTACAAGAATAACCCTCACATGGCATGTCACAGACACATGACTGCCACGTCTCGTTGAGTTCCCGTACACCATGCGTATACATGGCGATATACATACCTTGTATAGGGTGAAGGGTACGAGCGAGTGTTGATCGGCGCGTAAGCGCCTGCCACCGCCACGGGTGAACGGGTGGACTGGCGTCTTCCGCCCACGACGTCGCTGTTGTAACGGTGGCCTCTTTGCATGGATCACCCATGCTCATGGATTGCTTGGGGCAGCTCCTCCGTCTGACTCTTGCGGTCCGGTCTTGCTTAGACCAGCCAATAACAAAGACCTTCTGCCGGCCGGCCGGCCAACGTCTGACTGACTGACTGATGGTCTGCTTACGGGCTACGCTATCGACTCGTCGATTTCGATTCTTGCTTTTCTTCTCTTCGTTGCCATGCGATCTGCCTACACCCGTCTCCGGCGTTGCTCGCTGTTGCCATCCGTTTGTTCGCGCATTCGTTCATTCGACGTTCCGCGCGTCTCCATTAGCGCTTGTGGGACGTGTCAGTGACATTCTCGTTGCTCGTCACAATCTCGATGCCATTTGTCAACGGTATCGGTCGCTTCCGTCAAGCGGAGCCGCGGACAGCGACTCGTGGCGGCGCGCAGCGGCCGACTATACAATGAGGCTGATGTCTTAACGAAGCGGGCGCACACAAGGGGCCGGGGACGCGTTTAAAGAAGTTGAAAACCTGCCGAGAAGGGATAGATATCATCGTCATCTCCGAGCGCACAAAGCGTTCGCCAACTACCAAAGCAGATATGGACATCTAATACCGCGATCACAGCCATTATCGCCATGACGTTGATGATGAGCAACAGCCGCAGCAGTAGCAGCAGCACCACAACCACCAACGTCACACATAGCACCTTACAGGCCAAAAGGCCGTTTATAAAATCTATCTTCTAGACCTATGGATACAAAGAACGTCAAGGGCTACAAGCACATCCAGTAGCATGGAAGGGAGAATGATTATAATATTTCGTGCCCATTCGTTCAGGCTCATGCCTCTCGGTTTTGTCGGCCCGGCGGTGGTCGATAGTGAAAAGCGTCTGTCTCGGCTAGCCGCGCGATGCTACATATATGTACACACGTGTACGTTTTGGGTAAAATGAACCAGGCGATTTATTTATAAATATAGATATCTGTGTGGCTAATACGGAGATCGTATAGGATAAGTATATTCGAGAAAGTCCCACGCCTAAAACCGACACGCTTGGAAAGCCGTTGTCGCCTCATCATTATGCATCAACCGCGCGATGAACGACGTGACTATAGAGATCGTCAATGAGACGTTTTCGGTGCGTTCCGCTAGATGGGCAGTGGGCGGTGATTAATGTTGATTGATTGCCACATCAATTGCAGAAGCTGCTAAGTCAATTGATTAAACTGCTCACTTTCGTCTATGCGGATACGGTCCATGCCAATAACCTGGCTTCTCTATTTTATTTGTTAAAAAACGAGATGTACTCGATGAGTTGGGTAAATGCGCACATAATTCTAATTACCGATTCTGAACTTTACGTGATATTGTTCAAAGCTACGTTGAACCTGTAATAACCTATGCGGGGCCAGTCTGGAATCCAAGCCTTGAGAGAGACCAGAAACTTCTAATTAGGGTACTGAAAAACTTTATACGATGAGTAGCTTTTAACAAAAATAATGTAAATATTGTATACATACTCGATCGTCTTACGGCCTTATAATAGATACGGTTCTATTTAACAAAATAGAGGCCAAACGGCTGGCTATGGCTAAGAAGATATTCGATATAGTTCGAACAAACACCAGATCAAAGTGACACATACAAACAAAATTCATAGCTATAATAACGTGTGTACGCGAGCTGTGCCCCTGAAGAATATCACGCCTACCGCATGATCGTACAGACTGAAATTCATATTTCTCTCGTTAGGGGAGATTCAATTTGCGAGTCGGAGACCGCCCATTCGCGCAGTGTGTAATATGCCTTTTGCAATAAAGCGATGTTATTATTATACTATCATTTGTTCAAATATCGCCCTCCGTAGTACTTCCCCTTGACTTAAATATCGACCAGAGGGCAGTTGCTGGGTTATTGTCTGCGATCGCCACAGTCCACTGTGGGGTGGACTCCGATGGCGCCCTGCGGATCCGTACAAGCCAGATTTGCCGAGAAGATGTACCACGGTGATCATATCAAAACCATTGCGTCTTAGATGCAAAGGCCAATTGATCCGGGGTAACAGGGCCTATCCACGATCGTCTTGCCTCTGAGTGTGTGTGTCTATTTTAAGGGGCCTTCCTGGAGAACCGCCCCCGCCCCGCTGCCCCAAACCCACTCCTCACTCACTTAGTCAAGTGCTCGACAAGGTGTGTTGCTATTGCAATACATTGCAGGCGGCTACTCGTCGTTGATGTCCATTCGCGGACAGCGCCGTCCCGCATCATATCGTCGACTCCCTTCAAAGACAATAGCAACAGCAGAGGAAGCTGCTTGGGCGGTAACTGGGCCAGGATAACAACGACAACAACAGCAGCATGTCTTTCAATAATCGGCAACAGCTCCATTATTATTGTTATTATTCTCAACCTGAAATTATCCCCGGTTGAAAACCGCGGGGTTGCTCCGGGATGACGTGGCGTCGTCTGCATTATTTATTTCAACGTGGAAAGTGTCAAATGCTTGTGGTAGTCGCCTGGAAGCCCGAACGGAAGAACGCCAAACAAAACTGACAATACAATCGAGCTCTTGTTGTGGTCGCCGTTCGCGCCGTTTTCTCCGCTCGTATATATATATTGTTGTCACTGCTCAATGAGACGGCGTTGTCCACTCGATTCGCGGCAGTTCGTTGTTTTTTTTTTGATTCGCACCACTTGAGCAGTGATAGAATACAATAGCTCCTGCCAGGCTTCTCCGGAAGGCTCCTCCTTCATCGAATCATTCAACTACCGTCGTTGTTGGCTTGCCTGAAGGGTTGCCTCGGTGGGTTGTCGCCTGTCGCATACTTGTCCACTGCCGGGCCACGCACAGCGGCGCGCACGAGAGGTCTTCTCGTAGCAGCAAGCACGCATTGCAATCTATATATGCGTGGCAGGCTCACAGCGGTAGGTCACACACGGGTTACACGATTGCTGGTAAATGTGCCAAACGATCGGAGCTACATTGGAATGGCAATTTGACATGCATTATTATTCAGCAAGAAACCCCTCCGACCATCCGCACTAGTCTAATTGATTAGGAGGAACATTTGGTGCAAGCGAAAAACAGAACGTACACAGCGAGCGCGTGCGTATGTGTGAGTCCATTAGATGTATGAATACTCCCTATTATTCCATCTATTGTATATTGGTCACGTCACTTTGAGAACGGAAATATCGGATCGCTTTTCGATGTGGCTATGATCGTCGATGTGTGTGCGTGCGTGTTTTTGCGTATAGCAGCCGTATTCAGGAAAACTGTGGGCGACTTTCCGAAAATTGCTGCCGCTGATAAATGGCCAAGTGGTGACCTGTTAGCCGTATTCGCTAGCCATAGACGATGCGTCGTACATCGCTCGTGCTCTTTCTTCTCAGAACCTGTCCGGCAGAATGCGAGCCACCGCGTGTCGCAACTATACAAGACATCCTCTCGAACCGACCAGTTTCCCCTTGGCTAACCTTCGAGCGAGGTGAACAGATAAACGAATGAGATATTGGGAGAATTCTACTGTAGCATATATCTACAAAACAAAACAAAAACTCCGCTTCTGCTGACCTGCCAACGCAGTGGCATCATCATCAAAACTGGACATGAATTATACGAACTTCTTTAATCACATTCTTCGTTTTCAACAGCTGGCATTAAAACAAACGGGGAAAAAAATCACCAAATACTGTATTTTTTTCGATGCTTGTCTTCCTTAGAGATCTGTTTTCTGCTGTTTTGATAAAAAAAACAAAAGAAGAATCAGATAAGATCCGCCTGCGAGCAGACAGACCAATGACGCGTGTACCGGCGTGTCCAATAATCGATAGCCGTTACGGTTTATTGTCACTGCGCACGTATTCTCCTGATAATGATTATGATGATGGTGATAGCATTTGATAACGATTTGAAATTCCAACCGAACGACGTGATTTAAGTTTGCTATGCCCACGCATGTAACCCTCCAGGAGAACAAAGCTGCCGTTAAACAATCTCAAATTTTTACGCCATACTGTATGGCCTTTGGTTGCCCCCCCCCCCCCCCCCAAGAGTGTTATTCCGATGTTGCATCATCAACATGAGAATCATCCTCATCATCAGTAACACCGTCCGTTGCAGCAGCAGCAGCAGCTGCGGGTTATCATCAACATGCGGCCTAATTGTAATGCTATTAACTCGCCGTTTATTAAATAACTTACTGCTACTCCGTAGTGTGTCTTTCTTCTATTCTGTCTGCTGCTCCACTATGTCTCCCCTTCTCCTCTCGACGATTGTCGCTCGGAGCTGCATCCACTGCGGCTGTTTGTAGACCGCCGCCCCGTCCCCCGCCGTACAAAGCACCGCAAAAGCCTCCGGCAGTACATCCGTTTGTAGTCCGCAGTTTCCTGCGTTGACATAGTGTGTGTGTATATATATATATATATGACGTTGTTTATGGTTGCACGGTTCCTACGGCAGATCGGTAGAGTGGCGACTCTATCTGACTGGGCCCGCAGACTGTGGCAGGCTTTGTGCAATTCTGCTGTTCAACAACGGCTGAGGGCCCCCGCTAGCCGGCGCGGGTCTGCGTCGCTGCGTTTCGCGCGGCTATGAGCTCTGGGTGGGATAATTCCCATCGTGGTAACTAACGGAACATTACAGAGTACTGCTGCATAGCAACATTGCTTGGCCTTAGAGTCTCGTCTGACCCTGTGTCGCCCATCTGTCCATCTGTCCCTGGAACAATTCGGCTGGCCAGCATCGTGCCGCAGTACCCCCCGCGACTACGCGCGCACAGCAGAGGAAACGGGGGCCGGCCATCGAGAGGAATAAAGAGAGAGAGTGAGAGAGAGACGGTGTATGAACTAATCCAATTATACACCTACATCCAACAACTACCACTACATGCTATAATCTATCGTGGTTCCGGCGGCTACAGCAGCACCAGCAGCAAAAGTAAAAAGCTGCCCGTACAAACAACACACGACCAGGGGGGATTCTTGACAGAGCAGATGAATGAGCGGTTTTGTTTGGCCCACGACCAAAAGCTGGGTGCCGCTGAGGCTACAGACGCAACATAAAACAAACAGGCTGCGCATCCAACCATACCGTAGCGGGCTTCTGCTGTTGATTTTTGCACTGAACAAGGGGCCGGGAGGTGCGAGAGGCTATCTCTCACTTATCATTGATGTAGATGAACCGTGCCTGTCGGTCTGTGTTCGGTTTGCCTTGGCTTGGCGTCGTCTTCTCGTGGCAAGCGATAATCGCGTCAACTAAACCAGAGTGAGAGAGAAAGTGGAATACAAATTGAACGCTGTTTGCTTACCCTGTTCGCCGATAGTTCGATCGTTGTCGTTGTTTATACCGCGCGCAATCCCGGAGTCAGGGGTGTCGATGCTATCGACGCGGCATGGCAGATAGGCGACACAGCACGGCAGGGTTTTGCTTTTTTGTCCTTCAACTTAGTTAGCTTCGTATAATCATTTCGATGGCTATTCGCCAGCGCGTTTTCGTCTCGTGGATCACGTCTACGAAGCGACGGCCACCAACATGAATGATTGTATTAGTACAACACCATGAACAGCCAGGAAGTGACGTAGGATAACCGCCTCTGCCAGTTGGATCCCCGTTGTCAATGTCCCTGTGAGCTCGGAGTCCTCGCTTGACGATATGCCCTTCGAACAACACGAGCAATACATTGCGATCGGCGCAGGCGGCAGCGGCGAGAGCATCGCGACTGCGTACACGCATTTTGCGAAGACGCTGAAACTAGAACAGAAATACAGCAGGAGATTGGTCGCCTCAGCAAAATGTTGCATAAACAAAAAAAGAAACCGTGTGCTGGTCCGACCATCATCGTTGCTCGTTCGCTTTGATGAGGGCCGGCCAGCAAACGAACAGCCAAACGAATAGCAGCAATAATGCGACGATAATCAGCTTGTTTGTTTGCGTTTATTTATTTCGATATTTCGCCTCCTTCGACCGCGTTTGGCTGTGCGGTCTGTCGAGGTGGAGAAGCTTCGTCGTGAACGAGACAACACTTCGGGCGCATTCAACCTATGTAACTGTGAGCATCGAACGGGATGCTAGCGAACGGGGGTTATCTGAAGATTGGGGTTTGGCTGACATCGTGGTGCTCCCCGCGTTGCGCGTAGCGGTTTTTGCGTTGACGGGCGACCCGTGACTGGCAGAACGAAAGCAAGAAATATGAGAGAGAGAGACCTGAGGTCTGCAATTTGTTTGGTGATTCTCCTTTGTCGTGTTCGATCCAGGAATCCGATATGTACACATATATATATATATGTATATATATATATATATATATATATATATATATATATATATATATATATATATATATACATATATATACATATATATATACACATATATATACATATATATATATGTGTGTGTGTGTCGGATGACTCGTTATCTGGCCCGTTTTGCTTGTTCGTCTGTGTGTAGGCACGCGTCAATTGACGTTTCCTCTATGTTATGATGGAAGGGAAAGGATTTTCCTTGTTTTCAGCCAGGACGCGGCTGTGCGCGATGCGCCAATGAAGAACGACATGTGACTGTGTTGCTATTGCCGAAAACTAGCTGCTTCTTCTACGCTTGCCTTCAGCCGTAAGCAGTAATTATGCATATAATAAACTGTACACGCATTAATATCGTAGTTTTCCCTGATATGGCGATACTTTTGTGGACTACATTATCAGCTGCGTTTGGTCTGCTCTTCTTGATCGCGGTTCACTCTCGAGCTTAAGCTATGGGTGGCCTAGTTCAATTTGTTATCTTAATGATTTCCTGTCAGATCATATATATATATATATATCTACAAATATATGTACGAATATCGCGCGTCCGATAGTCCAACGAATTTGTGAGTGGCATCCAATGAAACTGTATAGCTATTGGAAATAGTCTAGGCTCTGCTTGACGTGGACCCATAGCCCGCGCCTTCGTCTCCTACCATTGATGAGTTCCACACCATTTGAGGGTGGAACTAATGGGACATGAATTATTGAAAGGCCACACGAAATCGCTTCACTAAGGACACCGACCCACTCCCACTAGACGCGTTCACTTCATGGATTTACTTATGCTTGCTTAGTGAGGGCCATCAAGCTTCGTTTCAGCACACAAACAAATTCAGCGCATTGTAAATATTTATACGTAGATTGTCCCTACAAACGTGTCGAGTGATCAGGTTAAATGACAAGTTTTTCAGGCTGTCTCTCATTATTTTATGGGCAGGTAAACTGTTTCCAATCATATTACAGGAACATTTATTTAAACTGGCTCTTAGAATCGCTCATTATTATTATTATCATTATTATTATTATTATTGCCTAATGATCATCTTTGTTTGATTGCCTAACAGTTCTCATTAAAGATTATGAAGCTGACAAATTACAAATACCCGTATACTATGTAAATGTGTTGTTTGCTCTTATGTATAATTCGAGTGATACCTCGCAAGGAGCGAGTTGGCACACCGAACTTCGTCTATATTAACTCTATTGACCTTTGCATATAACTCCGAATCGAATTTATCGCAAAACCACTCTAGGGCAAAACGAAATCGCTATTATTGCATCCTGCCGCTATCAATATAGTACTGGCTACCGTCTGCAGCCTGGTATCATCGTTGCCAGCGCGATTTCGCGATTCCTTGCTCCGTCGCCCCCTCATTCGCTCGGCTCTTGGAGATTCGTTCGCGGAAAACATGAGCCACGAGCGTGGACCCACGGCCGCGACATAAATCGAGATAAATGATTTGGCAGCGGCAGCAGTATTTTCCGTCGCCACAGCCAAAGAAATCGGGGGAGGACATAGAAGATGCAGCGATGTCCCCCTGCG
The DNA here is from genome assembly GCA_019614645.1 of Stratiolaelaps scimitus. NCBI lineage: Eukaryota > Metazoa > Arthropoda > Arachnida > Mesostigmata > Laelapidae > Stratiolaelaps > Stratiolaelaps scimitus. The sequence goes on along the minus strand of JABWDB010000014.1, from coordinate 3,741,103 downwards.
CTGGGAGGCTCGGCCTGTCACCACTGGCCGAGCCGTCGCTGCAGTCTCCGCCACGGTTCGGTAGCAGAGACCGGCTTTGCACACCACCACCATGTCGATGGGCTTTGTCAGTGCCGCTTACGCGCTAAGATACTTTATTAATGATGTTCAAATTACGTTGGCACGCTAGATCGCGACGGACCGACGGGGCAGGCGGCTTCGCCGGCAGCAGAAGGCGCTTCTGGCAGCAAAGAAAAAAATACTTCGTAAAGCGAAATCCGCCTGACACCTATATCACCGCGAACACTCCTCGCCGACCCTGCGAAGCCCGGAAACGTCGAATTGAGGATGTTCGCTAAACAACGGGACACCCTAAGAAGAAAGAATAGCAATGTTCCAGATGTATTTTCTAGGAAAATCCCTTATTCTGTTACGTGCCTATGCTCAAGCACATGTGTGTTCGCATAGAGAGAAATCTCAGATATTTATTTACCACGCACGAGAGTCAACGATAACGAGAAGAGAGAGAGAGAGAAAAAGCAAATGCAGTGGAAGTACCATCATTGCTGCTTACTTGGACAGGATTCGTTTTCTACAATGAATTAATACAATCATGGCGCTGACGCAAGCCTTCATGAAAGTAAACCGCTGTCATTTAGTGGCGACGATGATGACGATTATTATTATGATTAGTATGAGTATTATCTCATTTTTCCGACGTCGGACGTTCATTTCAATACGGACCTCTTCTGTCTGTCTTGATCAGTCCGCGAGACGTGTCCGGATGATGTCGTGCCGACTCGATTACGCGCTCGTCAAGTGACGATAGTGGCCACTGTTATTAGACGGCGTCCGGGCGTCGATGATGGAAACTGCGAGGCGCAGCGTAAGCACGGATGAGGACCTTCAACAGCAAAATGATTTTCTTAGATAATTCTGATTAATGAAAGTCTGATATAAATAATACAAAAAGGGAAGAGGGTGGGAATCGATATCTTTTTCAAACGCATCGTATGTTCTTGCAGTGTTTCATGACGTTGTGGTTGCTGCTGCTGCTGTTGTTGTTATTGTTGGTCCTTCGCTCAACCATGGTTCGCTTCATTTACACGAGTCCTTCTAAGGATGTTATACCTCTGTCTGTTCCACTGTTCGTAGGTGATCCTATAGGTGTGTGGCACGTTGCCCAGCGCGTATTTGCGTTCTATAACGATATCGGTATCAGCCATTGTGGCTCCGCTGTGGGTACAGAAGTAAAATAGAAGGAATACCAACCTACAACAACTTGACATCGTGTAGAACAACAATATGAAAGGAGGGGCCACGTTTGAGGAAAAAAATTATCACAACGCCAAGTGGCGAGGGACGAGAACACAGAAAAGAACCACCTCAATACCCCAGCGATAAACAAGACCAAAGCTAAAGAATAAGTAAATCTTCCTTGAGATGAGACGGGCTACGTGCCTCCGCACTCACCGTAGGGAGGACGTGAATGCGGAGTTATTGAGTTATTACGAAGGCATAATGTAGAACCTGGTGATGGCCGGGTGAAGGGTCGAGTTACGATGAGTCACGCTCGGTACTCACCATTCTCGGCTGCGGACAACGTCCCTACGCCACCCTAGCGGCTGTGGTCACACTGGCAGATGGACAGCAAGATGGTCGTCGGAGTTGGCAGTTCGCTAGTCATCATTGCCGTTGATGTCATCTGTCCGTCCTGTTTCGAATGCTTCGTTGACACCTAGCGCCTTTCTCGACTGCAGTCCTTAGGCGTGCCGGTTTTCCCGGGTGCGCAACATAGGCCCGTGATGAGCGCGCGGCTGTGAGCGCATGAACAGACTCGATTTGTCTTCACGCACCTTAAAGCCATGCGACTATAACGAGCATAATGAGGCCTGATTGTTTAGGTCCTTACGCCTCCATCGAGCGTGCACATATGTGCCAATCTGGGCCTGTTCTTCCTCGCTCTACCTCTCCCTCTCTCTCTCTGCGCCCCTTCTTGCTATCGTGGCACATAAAGATTCAATCGACTCATTACAACGAGACATACACGAGCACGCACATAGTCAAAGGCAGTTCGAGGCCTTGGTGCTCGTCAGCTAGTGCCTCAGCCCGAATACCGATCGCTCGATGCGTAGCGTACCCTGTTCGTTACTTCGTACGGCTTCAGTACAGCACCCCGATAGAGCGAGACGCCAACCCATGGTTCTTTGCAAATCAAATCTTTGTGCTCCTCCCCAATTTCCCAACGTGCTGCCGTCGCTGCTTCACCGCGATCCTCCAATTCCTTCGTTTCTAGCCGGAGCCTACCGATGCCAAGCGTCATGCTAGCTGGCTGGCTAGGAAGTAAGCCCGACAGAGCTTCCTGGTTGTTTCGCGCACCGTCGACAACAACCTCTGTGCTTTTCTCCATATGGCTGACGTCTTTTCCTCATAGGAGTATGCACTTCTCTCCATGCCGTGCCCTCCATGCCGGCCCGCGTTCGCGTGCTATAAAACTTGGAGTGCCTCATTCGCCGCCCCCTCCCCCCCGGCGGCGGGTCCGCCACACTTTACACCCCACTGTCACGCGGTAATGAGCGCGTTCATTAAGCGGCAGGCTGAGTCGCTGCGCCCTCCAGCTTCGTTTGTGTGGTCTTCGGTCGTCTTTTGCTGGCGACGGCGAGAAGCCGCCGGCGCGCGTGCCCCCATCTCAGTGGCTTCCTCGGCTGGTCCTGCCCTCTGGCCTGTTCATCCTTCCCCCTCGGTCCTGCTAAAGGTGTGTCCCTGCCCTATGACAGCAGCGGATTTGAAACTCAAACAAAACCTCGGAGAAGTCGACGCTGTCGGTCTGCCCTTCTTCTGGGGGTGTCTGTTTCTTCGTTACCCTTCTATTCTCCTCGTGGCTCTACTTCTTCCTTAGCTTTATTCTTCTGCTTTGTCGTCGACGCAGCGGTTGTCGGCGTCGCCTGCCAGTGCCTGCCCTTTGCAACAATTGGGCCCGCGATTCTACTGCGCGAATGGCCGTGCAAGGTAGGGTGGTCGGTCAGGGCAAAGAGGGACGGGGGGGGGGGGGGGGGCGTGAACCAGAAACGGAGCCATAGCAAAGGGGGCGCACGAGAAGAACGACGCCTGTGACAACCGCGGCGATGACGGGAACGACGAGCAGGGGAGTGGGCTGCGGCTGCGGGAGTGGATTCAGTGCTATTCCGAATCCACTTTTACCTATGCGCTTCGCCGCTACTGCTGCTGCTGGGCCATTGCGTTCCTTAGGTTCCTTCGTCTTTCCGCTGACCTCGCGCGCTCCTGCTATTTGCCATCTTTGCTGCTATCTGCACTTCTTGCTCTCGTTGGTCGGATGGTTGGTTTCTGCTCGCGGGCGGTTGGTGGAGCCTCGCCAGCAGGGGGCGGCAAGCGAACTCCATTCCTTAGGAGTAAGCCTTGCTTTCTAATGCAAGGGTTTCAGCCCCTTTAGAAGCTTTCGACAACAACCGTAGGGACCGAGGGGATTTCTCGCTCTCGCCCTTTCTCTTCCTCTCTCTCTCTCTTTCTCTCTTACTCTTATTCACATATACACATACACAGCCGTCCATACAGAGACTCACAGACAGACCCATTCGGTCCTTCTCTTCCTCGACTCTACCTTTCTCGTTGTGTGTTCTGCTTCGCTCAATCCCCCTGTACTTCAAGTTCTGCAATTAGCGTTCCCAGTCCCCCACCGTCGCACAACTTGCCGCCCGCTTTCGTCGTCGGTGGTGGAGCAGGCCCCGTCGATTTCCCTCGTTCTTAGCGAGTCACACGGCGCGCGCGCTGTCCTTAGCGCCCCCTAGTGGTCTCTCCTCATTGTTCCTCTACGTGGAAAGGCGAATTAAGGGAGAGGGCCAACCGGCCGACTTGGTGCTTGCTGCCAGCGTCGACGGTTGCTTCGCGATAGGATGAGATGAGGTGGGGTGGTATGGCACGGTAGCGGGGTCGACTGGGGGTCGTGGCCGAGTTAGGGGCTGCTGCCGGCGCCGCCGCTGCTGCTGCCACCGCGTTGAGGGTGGCTGAAGCGGTGGTGACGGCGGGTTAATATTAAACTTGGTCGATGCCGCTTTCACAGCGCCTGGCCCCCTCGTGCAACAACGAACCCGGCCGTGATGGCGCTACTGGAGACTGGAGGGTGGCTTTTTCGTCCAGCAGCGTTTGGATGCTGGATGAACGGTATGAGGCGAGGCAAGGCGTGCGGGCGGGTGGTCGGCATACTGCACTGATTAGGCCGTCGACCGCCGCCGAGGCCGCAAATAGCAGCAGCTGCTACGTAGACCGTCTAACATACATAGGAAGACACACACGCAGACACACGTATACGACGAGAACGCAGTACGCTGCCGCAGAAAGATATTACGCGTAAAATATGTTCTGTGCGAAAGTGCCACTTTTAGCTTGTGTGGACTTCTCTCGCTACCATGCTTTCACCGGGGTTTATGGAGGGTTATTGTGCTCTAAGGGCAAACGGCCAATGAGCAGTTGCGGCGGCTATGGACTGCAGCATGGATGGGCGATCCTCAGAGTTGCAAGATGTGAATAGCAGTATCAGCAGCAGCAGCAGTAGCAGTTGGAAGTCGGTGCACCGACGAAGCATGGGTCTCTAGCGATTCTGCGAATGCTCGCTACGAACAACGTTATATATAGCGAGTTGGCTGCCCTCACCATATTGTAGTATCAACTGTTCTATCGTTGCCGACTAGCGCCGGGGGCAGCCGATGGTGTTGGCCGACCGAATGACTAGAAAATGCAAGCAGAAAATTCAAGGGACGTTTCAAGTGAATCGGTTACGTGTTAAACCATTGCGATCTCGTTTGTGTGTGTATTACAGGTAAGCAGGTGATGTCGATGGATATCGTGGCTGTGACCGGTGGTCTTCAACGATGACTGGCTACCCGAAGTGGTAGGTGTGCGTTTGTTGTGTGCGCTTTCAGAGCAGCGCAACGTATACGGATAGACATTGTAGTAAACTGAGTGACATTCACCGAGCAGGCATCAGCTATCCGGGACCATCCATCGCTTTCGCATGTTAACGAGAGTTTAATTACAACCTGTCTAGCCGCTCGACAGCTGGCCATGTATCGACAAGTTGCCAGGATTCTGGGCATAGCTCTGCCAAGAGGCAAACTCATATATAGGCATTTACGACCACCAGGCAACGATGGTGCCGTGAACGTGAGTGTTATAGTTCCTCATAATGATGGTGTCGCCGAAACACCAGTAGCATACGACGATAGTGACGACGACTCATATGAACGCCAACGGACGATCTGCTATGCAGCTGATTGTTCACCACTTACATTGGGCCTCTTTGTAGACGTCTGGCAAAGATTTGACAATTTTGCCGAAGCACGCTGACAGGAGTTGCCGCTACCGGGGGCTTCATGGACTTGCCGCCGTCGCCTTCTCGCCGACAACGGAGAGCTTCACTTGACGTTGTTGGCAAGCAGCCCAGACGACGGACGAGCCGACCGACCGACGTCAACTTCCAACCATCAGCAGCCCCTGCTGCTGTTAGACGCTCGGTTCGTAGCACGAACGGGTAGTGCTACCATGGGCAGAAAGTCAGCCAGCCAGCGAGCATAAATTGAAAGTTTTCATTAGAGTGCCCCTGCCCCGTCTCGCAAGCTAGCTCAGCCCCCTTTGGCACGGATACACAGACACATCCCGGGGGTGTCCTTCTCTGCTGTGGCCTACTCTCCAGATGGTGGCTACGAGACGCTTGTGCCATCCTGCTCCTGCTTCTACTGCACCACGGGCAGCAGCAGCAATAGCAACTGCAGCTCTCTCTCGCTCTCTGTGGAAGTTGCGTGGGTCCCGCAACGTAGCCAACGTCACTGCCCGCTGTCTGCCCACGAAATGAATCATCTCTATTGTGTTCCAATGAAGGGCGTGGAGGAGGGGTCGTGCGTCGGCTTCGAGTGGAGGTGCTGTTACGAGTTGGTCGACTCGCTGCCTTGTAGCGCACACTCGGCGTCCACTCGTGGCCTAGACTGGGTGAGTACGTGGCAAGCTCGCCAGGCTCGCGGCCTAGCCAGCCCGCACGCCTATTTCGCCTGGATCATCGTGCGGCAAACGGGGCGCCGATTGCGGCGGCGGCGGCGGCGGCAGCGACGCACGGAGTAGTGCAACTTCAAGGGGTGCGCGCGACCGAGGCGACGTCGCCGGAGTTTCCGTTGTCATCGTTGTTCAAAAGACGACAAGGAGAAGAGCGGTCGCGTAGGCTAACGCCATCCAGCCGATCGTCGCTGAAGTTGAGAGGTCTCTCTCTTTCTCTCTCTCTCTCGATCTCCCTCTGTCCCCCGAAGCATGGTAGCGTGGTATGGGACTTGCTACAGACAACTTTGCACTTTGTTCGAGAGAGTTGTCGGAGCTTGCCGCAAAGCTACATTCGAGGAGAGACTATACAGCGAGAGGCTAGCGAGCCTGCAACAGCAGCAGGTAGACGACGCTGCAAGGGTTCACCTACCATGCATGTATGGAAGCATGCATGCATGGAGAGATTTAGGCTGGGGCGCAAAGGCCTTTGCGCCCGTTGTCGCCTCGTCGGCCTAATTCTCAAGTCCGGCTCTCACGTGTTGTTTTCGAGCAGTGAGCGTCGTGTACACAATACACAGGCGACGGAGGAGCGAATCAAGCAACAACAACAGCAGCAGCAGCAGCATCTGATACCGCTCATATTTCACAGAGCTGGTAATATTTCTCTCGAAATCAGTGGGCGCGTATGGCGGACAGATGGGCGCCAGCCAGCCAGCCACCCAGCTCCTCAACGCCACCTAGCCGCCCCCTAGTTGTCAAGGGGTAGAGAGACCCAAGTAAAGGCCATAGGTGAGTAAACGAAAATGGAAGAGACACCAAGAGAGTTCGCGCAAGATTGCAGCGCATGAAGTTGGCGCGCAAAGTGCAGCGGGAACAGCAGTTTTGGCGGGGACGGCTGTACGAGCGAGACGAATAGAGATTTTCGCCGCTGTGGTGCCGGCGAGAAATGCGTCAGGTTGTCGTCATCACAACCCCGGCCCGGAGATATACATACGGAGGATGGAGAGGGATCTGGCCGAGTCGGGGCGCGCGGCCTAAGCGCTTCCAAGAGAGTCACTCTTTCTCTCTCTGTCTCTCTGTCGCCAGACTCGAACGGCCGGTGCGTCGCCGGTATCGCATGCGCGCGTGATGTTTGGATCTTGCATTGCTTCTGTTGTTCGTTGCCGCGTTCATTCGACGTTGCATATTTATCCCGGCGACGCTATTGGCGGCCATCATTTTTCCATCGCTGCTGCTAATGTTTTTCCCATCGATCAGCTCCCAGCCGGTGGGAATGGCCGCGGGTGGTGAAGCTGATCCCAATGGGCTCGAATCACACCGTCAGATTTGTCGACAGTGAGCTCCGAGAGTCGTTTCCCAACATGCGGCGGCACTCGGTAATAGATAAGCCTGACGTCGTCGAAGCCGTTGCGTCTCGATAGCAACGGCTTGATGCCGCTTGAACGCCAAAGCTCTCATGAGCTTTCCTTTTTAGCGTTCAGTCGAATCCCCGCCCGGCTTCTCAGAGATGTCACCAAGGCGATATCTCGAGTCTGAATGCAGTGCTCTCTCGTTAGCCGAAGGACGACTAGGCTGGGGGGTTCCATTGTTTTCAAGAAAAATGCTATCGCCCTTAGGGCGGCTATTCTCCTGTGTGTTTTTATCTACGCAAAACAGAGGAATCTTTAAATTGCTATAGTCGACAGAAGCCCTGGCGCCATTGTGCGGATACTTGACGCCACGGGACGCTGCAATGTTTTCTCTTTAGGGACATCCCTATTATGGTCGGCCCGATGAGCAGGACTGGGCGGCCTTAGGCTCACGGAAGAATTTGCACAAGAATTAAGTGAGGATCCCAGCGGGACGTTGTATTGAAAACAATTATTTGCACTTCCTTCAGCGCACTCTCTCGGCGTCTTTCTCTACAGATCTTCGTATTCTGCCCGGCGTCGGTGAAGCGGCCGATAACGTCCGAAATTACATTACAATAACATATATATATATATACGATCGTAACAGCTATACTTTGCTTGAACGTCCTTTCACTATTCATGTCATTCGTATTCAGACTTGTTTTCTTTTTAATTAGATCCCCTCATCGTATGTATCCACGATAGAGCTGGGGCTCCGTTGTTGCTGTATATTCAAATTTCGAAATCAAACGGTTTTTCTGTTCGGTTTTCTCGGTTCGTGCGCCACCCATGCACATGTGCTCCGTCGGCTGACAGTACCACAGCGCAGTGATGATTGCCAGTGTTAGCCCATGATGCTGCTGCATCGGCGTATCGCCATCGTATATGAGCTGATCGTTCGTGGTAAATTCATTGAGTCCAAAAATGTGTACAACGTCCAATGTGTGTCTGTGTGTATTTCTGTGTGTGAGTTGTCGATTTAGCCTAGGGGCTCGCTCGCCTACCTACCTGCCTGCCTGCACACGCCTCCTCCAGCTCGTTATATTCTTCTTCTATTTTCTGTCCGTGGAAACACCAACAATCTGTCGTCAATTGACTCCCAGTATTGCTATCGCGTGCCAATAGATGATGAGCAGTGAGCTTTATGGCTATCCCGTAACGCGCGCGCTTCTTCTCCGCGTACTTATATCGTGGCCGTTTGGCGAGGCCTATGCGCGTCTGTGTGGCGCTATGTGTTAGTAAGGTGTCCGGCAAGGCAAGCCTGCATAGATCATATATAGCACAGAACTTTGGTGTCGCTTACGAGCGAAAGACCAGCGTCAGATACAGACGACAGTGGTAGAGCCAACTTGTCTCAGCGGAGTAGCCAACAGCTCCTGATGGCTGGCTGCGTTGGTGGTAGTGGCGGCTTCAGGTAGGCAGAAGCCGCTAGACGGACGCGCAGTCGTTCCGTGTTCGTTCGCCGTTCGGCGCTTGCTGCTGAGGTGCGTCCGCCGTGGCCGAAGAAGGGCAGAGGCGCACACCTATTGGCGGCTTCAATCATCAGCCGGTGTCGCTGGTGAAGGCGATGACGTTTCCAGAAGAAGTGGAATGGGACGAATAAAAGGGGTACACACGTAGATACTATTGCGGCCGCTGCTAGTACTTTTATTTCTAGCGAATAAAGCGAATGCCAGGCGACGAGATATTGTGTATATATATATATATACACATATATATATATGGATAGTTGATGACACGTCGGCGAACGCAACGCAAGCTTGAACATGGGTAAGTTATGCTTCCCCTCTCTCTCTCTCCCTCTCTGTCTCTTGAGCTATATCGGCAGTTAAAAATAGCGCCGTTAGTGGTCTAGTGTTCTATTCATATTGCAACATCAATACAGAGACACAGTCGGCTACACCATCAACGTTCAATCAGAGGAGCTAAGACTTAATATCGTAGTCATGGCGGCTGATGAAGTTCCTGCCGGTCGGTAATAGCAACGTTCCAACATTGTCCCACCACCGCTGCCGTGATCACCGTGAAGTTAAAAACTTCTGGCTGGCAGCCGGGTGACCGTCGACGAGGCGCGATCTGGTGCTCATTCGTTGACACGCTTGCACGTGATGCGGGCGCCGGGCTGCTCACCAGTTGTTCAGGCTAAACCTCGTGTTGCTCTTCACATCGGGAACTTCAATGTTGTAGAGTGTCCTCAGCAGCAGTTCGCCCTAATGTTCGTGTGCGGTGTCACTTGCATTCACGAAAAAGCTCATGGTCGTATTGCTGCTGTCGTTGTTCGACCAGGGAGAAGCCTATCTTCACTCGACTTCACCTGTGAAGATGCTCTGAACTGCTACTGTTTAGGCGTTCGTTGAGCATCGTATAACGCATCTTCTTGAAAATACAGCATAGCATAGGTCGGTATATGTGAGTAGATCGTCTGTATCAGCTGGGTGGTACAATAACAGACGAGGCGGAGATGGCAACAGCGACAAATGCTATTTTCGCTCGAGGTTTTCCTACAAGGGCCTCGAAGGCATTAGTCCTACTAATGCGAACTCACGTCGTACTTGTAGAGCAGGTATATGAAATCTGCAAAAATTGGATAGCGGCATGTCTTCCTCTCGTTCGGCGAACGCTACCGAGCAGCCTTGGGAGAGCTCGTCCGCGTTGTCTCCGACAGGAACACGTAACAACAACGATAAAAATAGAATTGTCCAAAGATGACGGCTGAATGTGAATTGTTTCGCTGTTTGCTTCGCCGGCGCCGGAGGCCGCCGCTGCCGACCGCTACCCGAGACGGCCGAAGATTGTTCGTTCGTTCTTTGTGGCACTCAAGCTTCTGAATACTACCGCCACACTACTGTTAAACACTTCTCCAGCCTATAGGAATGTTACACGGTCCTGTAAACGTGGTCATTTTGTGAATGATAATTGTAATTGTTCCTCCGAGGCGTGTGATCGCGGAGGCAGCCAGCCAGTCAGCCAGCCAGCCAGCTATTGTAGCTCGTATACGTCGCCGGGACAAACGCCACTTCGGCAATCACACAGCAACAACGGTAACGAACGATAGCGAGACGTCGTTCTCTTGAGACTTGTCCGAGTGAGCTCATATGCGCAGGATACATGAATATATCTATATCTACAATAACAGTGTGTACAATATATCACGCCGTGCAATTGCAACACTGTGAAGCTATATGTCCGTGTGTAAACGATCGGCGAGGAGAGATCGGCGAGGTGTCATTCGGACTGGCCCGACTTCTTCACCCTGTTGCAGTCAGCGGACGAGTCGGACACGAGCAAGCGGGCGACACTCGTTCAACGGGCAGCTAGCTTCTAGAGCGACGGCTCGAAGCGCCTCTATGGGCACAGTACCGCCATTGGCGTAGATTCGCCGCTCCACCGTCAATGGATTGCGAAAGGCCACCAGCTTGGCTGCTCGACACGAGGAGGCAAGTTGGCTCTTCGGCCAACGAAATGCGGGCGACGCCGGCGCGAGATGCGGAAGGCTCCCCGGACTGACTGACTCGTGGTCATCGCGTCAAGGGCTGATGCCCTCTCTGGCCATTCGACTTCGGCAAACGAATCGCACGGAATAATACACACATGCAGACGCGCAAACAAATGTCGTTCAGATCGAGGGAGAGGTCGGGACGGACTGGCTCACCTCAAATATATTACACAATAGCATGTTGTTACTACGAGGCCAAGTTACTCCGAGATGGTAAGCGTCGTGCAGTCGACCACAGCTGGTCCATTACTAATCATCGTATTGTAGAATATGATGTGCGGCTAACTTCATCGGGAAGCGCCATGATTCCGTTGTTATTTGCGTCACAGCATTGTAGATTAACCCCGTATATAAGTATGCGTGTACCTATAAACAGATACTGTGATATCGATTGCGCACACTTTAGAGTGAATTTGAATCCGATTATGGTGAAATAGCTTGACTGCAAAGAGGCGGGCACCAGCCTTTTCTTTTTTTTTTGCTTGAGTTATGTTAACATAAAAGGCTGCACCTCAGTTGTCTCCTTATTTAAAACGAATTGTTATGATTCGGTAATTTAATAAATATTTAATAAAACCTAAATGATAATAAGCAAGTTAAATAAAAAAAAAACCTGTGTTTTTCCAATCAAATTTTGAATTGAGCGATTACTAATCCCCAGAAATAATACCCTTTGCCGAATTACCTAATAATGTTCACCCAAGGCTGCCTTTGTCAGTCATCGCATCAGCTGCATGCCAGGCCACCATGGCATAGGCTGGACGTGTTCACAGCATGTTTCCATGTTATTATGCCTTATGATCCTAGAAGAAAATTGATGACAGCCGTGAACTACAGATCTGTCCCTGCCCTAATGAGAGGGTTATTTCCTTTGTAGAACTGGCAGTAACAGGAACAAGCGTTGAACGAGGCGTAAGCGTTGTACGTTGTAGCTCTCGTCAGGTATTAAATGGAGTCCCGCACAAATTTCCTTCCCTTGCTCGCGGTCATAGCGTTACGCAGGGCGGAGACGAAAAGAAGCGAAAGATGGTGGACAGACAGCGGATGACGTGCTAGAAGATGGGAGACTGAATGTACTCACTACTAGCATGACAATCGCTAGTGAGTCGGTCCGTAAACGAGCAAGCAAGGCCGGCGGAAAGGGACCGGCCGACCAGCCCCACCTAATGGTTGTCCTGAGCTCGTCCCGAGTCGCCGTACCGCGTTCTCTGCACATTACTGAACGGAGGCCATTTCGACGTCGGGCCGCCGCCGTGGAGGCGGACAACGAGAGAGTTTCGCTGCAATGTTCCATGACACTGCTTGCGTCGCTCAGTATCATGAGTGACAGACTGACTGATAGTTTCCCGGAATACTCTAGATAAAGCTGGCAATACTACAACGTTATGCTCTATGACAACGCGTGGACACCATGCGATCTGAATGTATGTAAATATTATAGAATCACTGGAGACACACAAACTCGCCGTGGGCAGGTGCCGACTTCGAACATTCTCAACGAAATCGATAATTAGCGGGATACCACGAACGATGAGCAGAGGCAATGTTATGTGCAATGTGACTTTGAAAATTAGCAAGCGTTCTGAAGCGCTTTGATCCACCCGTGCCTTTTTCCGGGTCCGCATTTTTGGCTTTTGCTTTGATATTCTCTGAAAGTCGGTGGCGGGCATAACAGTTCTGGCAGATGTCGTCTTCAATGAACAACATCGAGATGAAGGCTTTCAGCACGAGCCACCATCGTACACAAGACCTTCCATTGCATTGCTTTTAGATAGTAATGCGTTCGTCCCTCGTCCCCGCATCGCTGTCCCTTGGCGGCGGTGGGTCAGAGCTGTCGGGGGATTTCGCCATTGCAAAGCGGCCACTTAGAGACGCATTTCAGGCGTGGCGCAGTGCGTCTCCACAGATCGAGAGCAGCGTCGAACGCTCTTGGTTTCTGTTTGCGTTCGTCTTGCAACATTTGCAATGGTGCTTTGGGTCTTTTCCCGCCATCTCGGCTGCTGTCGAATACGAATAAAGGGGGGCTCGTTTGCTTTTCTGGCTGATGGTTACTTCGCGGCTGGTGGCCTCGTCTTGACGGATGTACAACGACGCCACAATAATAATAATAATAACAATAACCGAGGCCGAGGCCGCTTCGGGGGCCTCGGCATTCTCAGTGTTCGCCGCTTGGCCGACGTTTGCTACGCCGCGTCGCTCACGGCGGTTGCCGACATGGTCGCTACAGTCCTCCCCCCCGAGGCGCTCGCCCACTTCTCCGCCTCCCAGGAAGCTGCCCTTGACCAGACGGGCGCCCGCGCTCGGGTCCCTCCGGACAAACAGAGCAAGCAGCGGGCATGGTCCGATGCCCTGCACCAGGAGCTGCGGGACTCCCTCCTGGCCTCTGCGCCACACGCTGCTGACCAAGCTCGCCTCCGGGCTGTCGACAGGCCTGGTGCGGGGGCGTGGCTCCACGCGCTGCCCTCCTCGTCCCTTGGTACTGCTCTAGACGATCGCTCCCTCCGCTTCTGTGTGGGCCTTCGCCTCGGGGCCCCTGTAGTTGCGGCCCACAGCTGCGAGCGTTGCGGGGACCCCGTCGCAACGAATGGCCATCACGGTCTTTCGTGCGAACGCAGCGCCGGTCGCCATCCGCGACACACGATGCTTAATGACACGCTCGTGAGGGCCCTCCACTCCGCCGGTATTCCTTGCACAAGGGAGCCACAGGGCCTCGACACCTCTGACGGCCGCCGCCCTGACGGCCTCACCCTTGTCCCCTTCCATCGAGGGCAGCACCTGGTTTGGGACGGCACTGTGGTTGACACTCTAGCACCCTCTTATGTCAACCACTGTGCAACCATCCCCGGTTACGCAGTAGCGCGTGCGGAACGGGCAAAGCTAAGGAAGTACGCCGCTCTCCAAGCAACCCACCTGTTTTCCCCCCTTGCCTTTGAGACCTTGGGCGGGCACGGCCCTCTCACTGCGAACTTCCTCGAGGGGGTCTACCATAGGCTGATCCGCGCCACCGGGGACAAGCGCGCTGGCTCTTTCCTCCTGCAGCGGCTGTCCCTCGCCGTGCAGAGAGGCAATGCCATCGCCTTCCTCGGAACATTGTCGTCCTCACCCCCCCCCCCCCCCCCATAATCCCTAGAAATCCCGCCCTACTGTATGTTTGAATAAATTGTGATATTATACATAACAACACTCGTCGGAAATGCACGATGTGTCATTGAATGACTACGGAATTGAGCGGCGCGCAAAAAGGAAATCGTTAGTGGTGCTATTGAACGGTAGAATATGACGTTTGCATTTCTTAATAGGAACAAAAACCTATTCCATAATGATTACGTGGTATGCTATTAATTGTGCTTTTATTGCCACCGTATTTAGTGGTACGTTAATAAAAACTGGGAGCGAGAGCGAGCGAGTGAGTGAGGGGTAACGGCATCGAGGAGAAGGAAGATTAGGTTAATTGTGTCAAATAGGTGGATTCAACTCTTGAGCAAATATTGTATCTGATAAACCCTACGCGCACCTCCCATGGTCCCATTCCCCTGACGGGCGGCACCAACGATTTACTCCTTGTAAGCGCTCGATCTACTGTCGTCGTACGATGTCGACTGCGTGGTGCTGCTACAAGAGTCGTCCGTTGTTGTTGGTCAGCTGCCTCTTTGGGAGGACCGGACGATCGGGTCCTGCCAAAGGGGAGGGAGCAAGCGGGAAGATAAGGCGAATGTGAGGATAGGGTATAGGCGCTAATCCCGAAAATGTCGTGATCCGCTCCAGTTTGTTCCCAACGTTGAAGCTCAGGCCTCGCGGCTGCTTAGCTCAGGCCAAGGCTTGGCCTGTTTGCGCCGGAGATAAATCGATGTCCTGAAGGCGAACAGGAGGCAGTGGCCAGACTTCGTCCCAAGCTGGCCGGCGTCGCTTTCGACTTGTCGTTGCCCCGACCATTGATCGCTGTGGCAACGTCAGCGAGTTCAACCAAGCCAGCCAACGCCTCCCTTCGGCTAGAGCTTTGGGGAAGCGGCCAGCTCGATGGCCAGCCCCGTGGCCGAACTTACCTCACGCCTGAGCTGAATAATTTATCCCCATATATCTTATCAAATATAATAGGATAGGGATGCTGTGCGATGGGAAAGGCTTGCTACTCAGCTGGTGTGGCCGACTAACCCGAACCTAAACCAATATTAGATTATGTGAGGACTATACACAACAATGCAATCGGTGGTCACTACCCATTGTTCGGCGCCGCCAGTCTACACATTGTGAACTGCGCCGTCCGGCTCAAATTGATATGCTCTGTCTTACTGACCGAGAAAACGAACTCGCTTGAAAATGAGAGATGAGTCATCCTTAGGAGATGTATGCTAAGGGCTACTGCCCACTTCAGAATCTATATTATGGGACCGTCTGCTTAGGATACTAAAGTGTGTAAAGTAAATATGGAATAGATGCTTTTAGAAGATCGAACATGTACCTACGACGCACTAAGGCTTACTTGAAGAACTCTACGATCATTCAAAGGCGGGACTCCATTGATCGTCATGTATCTGTACTATGTCAATGCCCATCGGCCGGCATAGATACAAACTACGGTCTTGTCTGTCCTCGTATGAGGCTGTGAAAGGAATGGGAGAGAATCCCTCGTTATCATCACAGTCTTTACGAGACAGTGCGCTTTGTTTGACCTCGTATAGCCTCGAGCGACAACTATATACTTCTGAAAGGCCATGTTTAAAGTCCCTTTTACTGGCGAACTCGGCGCAATGATTTAAATAACATATGGCCATCTTTCGTATCACCCTTCTCCCATGCCACAAGCCCATGGGCACTGCCCTGTAACAAGCGAGTAGCGAAATTAATAAGAGAAGTATAAACGTCCCTAGATACATAAGGGTATATAATTAAGTAGAGCATTCTGTATATGAAAAAAATTACCACCACCATGGTATGCCTACTGCGCTGAGATATGTCTTAGCCGTGCCAATGACAGACACTCCAAGCAGTTACAGCTGCAGCAACAGCAGCAGTAGCAACAGCGACTGACGAATGGTTAATGCATGCAAACGTTGGCTAGCCACCAGCTATTATAGCTAGCTGGACGTGAGGCATCGTTAAGCACTATTTGTATCCGTTTTCACATTAGTGAGCCAGGGAGGACAGCCTCAGCGGATGGGTATGCTCAGCCGCCGAAGCCGTCCTCTGAGTGTGTGTATGTGCGCGCGTCTGTATTCAGAGCGACCGCCAGCCCCTCCGTCCATTAGAATGTTCGAAGAAGGCGTCAAGCGAGAGGACTTAGTGGTAGAGTCGGAGGCTACGTCGGGTTGCGCTTGCACGTTGCAGAGTTGACCACACTCTCCACCAGGCTTCGATTAGCCACGCGAGTGCGGCAGGGCCGCGGCCGCTGGCGCCATCAGAGCATCATGGCTGCCCTGTAGCGGGGCTCGCGGACATGAAATACTCTTCGCCACCTCTCCCCCTAATGCCTTATCAGAGACAGCAGCATCGCGACTGATCGTAACTTAAGGTCCATACACCCCGACGCAGGTTGGCCAACGTTGCTGCCAGCGTTCCTGCTAACGCCTGGCTGCCAGCCTTAAAGCCCCCCATTCCGACCATTAATACACAGCTGAAGATCACTGCTCGAGGCAGGGTGGTTGGCCATAGCCTCAAGGTAGGTTAAAGGGATGTTGGTGGGGCCACAGCCTGCCATTCTGCCCCCAGGAGATGGGCGCCTTCAGACATTCGGCGTTGGCTCCCACCATGGTATCGGGTCTTCCTGGTCCGACCGCGCTTTCCCCCTGGGGGCATGATCGACAGTCTATGCGGATACCCTACCCTGATCCCCCATGGTATGCCTTTACCGGCGTTTTGCCATGTTGTTTGTTATATAGTTATCCGGAATGTTATTCACATAAGGGAATCTGTGCAGGTACTACGGGAATCCTTTGACGGTATTCAGGGACGTGCTATGATGCTTTGAAGCCCTACCACAGACAGATGGAATACAGAACAACACTTGCCAACAACACTTGGACATAGCATTTGTGGCCGTCATACGGCCATATGTTTTCCGTTCATAATGGACCGGGCTGAGTCGATTTTTGTGCAGGCGCCGAGGGAGAGAATCCTTCGTTTGCAAGGTAAAAAGATATCTTCAGACTAGCAGTAAAGAGATCTCGATAAGAGAAGGACTACCCTACCGAATCCTTAAACTGGCAGAACAGAGACACGAAGTACTGCCCAATGTAATGAAGGATGGCACCGGACAAGGACGATGGCACCGTTGTCAACCAGTCCTCATCAGGTAATTCCCAAGGCAATCTCCGCATCTCATCATCGATATAGATGACATCGCTCAAACACGTCGTTCGTCTACGCTGTAGACCATTACCTGCCAGGCGATCTCTGGGAATACTCGTTGGCGGTGCAGGGCCTATTTGTAAAATGGAACCCGTCTGTTTATGTTACCTCCCCATTGAATCGTTTGCATGTCGACTTTTGTCAGCCAACGAGCAATCCTGTCACCTTGAACGTTTCTTGACCCTCGGTATGTGTGGTGTGCGCGTGTATCAGTGTTGAAGAATACCATTCATGAAGAATGAAATACCTGCATTGGTACGTCGGCCAACACATGGCCCCTAGATCTAACCTAAGCTGTTAGTAAACGCGGGTACAAAGGTCCGTATTAATCGCTGATGTCGGTGTCATGCTATTGGTAGGTAGGTAAGCAGGCCTACTCCGCCTGAAGCTACAGGTAATCTGCGCATGGTCCTTCTATCTTGTTTCTCCTCCTCACCTATGGACGAATCGCTTTAATCAACATCCCCTTCTGTCGGTCCAACTGCCACTAGGACGTATACTGCTTTCTCTCTCACTGTCTCCATCTCTCTCATACCCATTCTTGCTGCTGTGGCGCTGTGCCTCGTATGCTCACACTTCGCGCCAGCTTGCAGGGACCTAAACGGGTCCGCGGGTCCGTGTACCCGAGTGGGCGGTGCAAATGGCCGCGATAATCGATCACGCAAGAATGAGGAATTTCATGATTCTTGATCTGATATTGATGTTTTATGAAAATGACCTGCAGCAACACTTACATCCGATGCGACACGGCGGTATCGCCGCAGTTCGGCAGGGTCGGTCAGCCACCCTGTGTATCGTTCCCATAGGCTGAGGACAGCGTCTCCACATACACACATCGCGATTGGATGTGGAACCTCTCAAAGGCCTGTATTAATGCTAATATTATGAGAATGATTAATTCATTCACCTCACCACTGACTATCAGTTGTCACCATCGGCGTCGATGACGCACGCACCCGAACGAAGAAAGCCTACGAGAAATGGGTAACGAACTCAACGCGAAGCCTCAAATAGACATCATAAGTGAAATCTTGAGCGACAATGAGATTAGGCACCGGTGTTGTAAGACTGAGATGGCGTATGTATTATAATATAATAATAATAATTGTAGGTGGAAGTTCGGCGAATCATTGAGCAGATCGTCGATCTCCACGATTAAATCTAAGCTCTCAGAAAAATACGCGTCCACCAACGTCCATCTCGACTTTTTGGTGTTGTATTTTTCCCTACGAGATTGTGCGATTGCCATTGGTTAGAATATATTGAAACTATCGCGGTCGTTACGTAATTCTACGATTCAGTAACCGACCACATTAAATTGCATAGCGATAGCAGCGGCCCGCCCTGCGGAGATAGGACCGCGCAAAATTTATTCGAGCTTTCAAACGCCTTTATTGGGTTTATGACATGCGTAAATCAGTGAAATTTATTAGACGTCACGTAGACGTCGCCGCAGCAAGCTTTTTGCAATGTGTCGTGCAGTTGTGTGCAGCTTTCGTGCATCGTTCTTTTTGGCTTGAATTTATTTACGACTCGACCGGCGTGGCCGGTCGGGTCTCCAACACATATGACACATCAGTTCCTTCGGGTGGCGTGTCTCGGGATCGATGCCGAGACCGTAGCCGCTATTTTCCGAGCCTTGCGTCCGCGCTTCGCGCCGTTTGTGCGCTACCGAGGGTCTTCATGTGGCCATTCGTTATGTCGTGCTATAAGAACGCTGTTTACCAAGAGAAGCCATAAACGTCCAACTGAGCTATTATATGTCAGCGTTTTACTATAGCTGTATGTGTACCGTGAGGTCGTTTTGGCTATCATCATTAGCGTGTAATTAAACTCGCACCGTGTCTAGCTTCTTTGAGTGGTAAACTCCCACTAACAACTAGATCACACAGTGGGCACACAACATTACATTCACCTCTAATAGTGTCACTTATATGTATGCCTGTACGATGGTGACCCGGACAGCACACAGAGTTCATATGGTTAAACCAAAAGGATATATATATGTATATATATATATCGTATATAAAAAAAAACAATTTTAGACTATTATTATAGCTACGGCCATACTGTGTTAGGTGGTCTTCCATTGTTCCTTGCTGAAATGAATCACACACCATGGCATTTAAAGTAATTTATTCACCAGCAAGCCATATGATAGCTTGAACGAGCGACGAGGGAATTCTCGAGCATTAAAAGCTTTCTGTAAAATGGCCACCGCGAATCAAATCACGTGTTTTAACTTACCATTCCATTTACCAAAGAGATACCGGATCGTTAATCTCCATGATAGACAATCGTTCGTTACAACGGCTGTGGATGTGGAAAACATATCAACGAGAAGCAACGAGAAGCTAATTGTTATTTTCCGGGCATCATACTTGTCGAAACGCTTCTTTAGTGCGAACATGACGTTTGCTGTTTACCGTGCCTAGAACGAACTGCTCGATTTGTTGGACTTCATCGATAAATGGACGAAATCCGTTTAAAAAGATAACATTACAGTCGATGCTTATTCTAATCATTTCGTTTGCGGACGTGCAATTCCCTATTTGTCGCTCGTTCTAGCACTACTATACGTATCTTGTATCGTGTGAAAACAAGCGTGCATGTAACGTGTGAGAGCGGATGCTCGCAATAGTTACAGTCACCGTCGACTCAAGCATTCATCCCTAAGCAACAATACCAAGGTGGCATATGTACACCTTCGACTAATGCCGATATGAGTTGACTTCGACCATCAAAATGATCTAAGTTGTGGCACGACGCCCCATCAAAAGCTTCATAAGCCATTTATAGTCTATAAGCGAAGCGCAGTTGATATCTCAGTGACGGTCTGCAGTCACTGCCGATATCTACCCTCTACTCTGACGACGTCGAATTCGTGCCGCAGGGTGACCGTCAATTCCGCCGGCCGGGGAGAAACCCTGATATCAATTCCCAGGCTCGCTCATTTTGAAATTTATTGCTTCTGGAGCAGCCAGCAACTCCACTGCAGGTTCTCCGTCTCCGCCCGCCACCGCCGTATCCCTTGGTGACGTTGGCGTTCTCGGCTCCTGAATTTCGGGGGGTGATTCAGCTCAATCGGGGGTCGGTCCTTTCCTGTGGCACTGCTTCCCCTTGAGTTGTCGTCCGTACGGGAGCGATGGCGCCCTTTTTGAAATCGAAATCGTCATATCGAGACGGGCATGGTTTCGCTCTGTGTGCCGATGCCACCACGGCTTGGCTCTCCGTTCTCAGCCCGTACACGTTTCTGTGTGGATGAAGAAAAATAGTTTGACAATCCCTTCCCCTGCACCCCCGACGCTGGCTGGGTTTCGTTCGCAGCCGTGCGTATGCCGAGCTATGCCACTGAAAACCACAGCTGGTCAGGGCGGTGTAGACATTATACCGAATTAGTATTGAGGAAAGGCTATTGACATTTGCTCTCTCGTTCAAACTCTCTGGACAAACGCGGGGGTGCTGTAAAAATGGGCGGATACATAGAAGGCCACCGATGCTGAACTAGCTGGCAAGGATTTATTATGCTGAGATGCATTGCTGTTCGAAGGCTTGCCTTACTCTGTTCAGCTGTTTCCCTTCTCCGGCTTTCCAGGTGTTTGTAAAGCAGGAATATTCTGAGAGAACGTAAAACAGTGTCTGCTTTCCCGACATAGCGAATACTTTTATTCACCTGATGAATGGGCGGACGTCCAAATAGATGTAAATCTATCTATTGTCGCTAAGGACCTTGTTAGAAGGAACACTGCACGTGTGCTGCGAACAGGATTCGTAACCCGGAGGGGAACGCTCGCGTCACTTTCGTATGCTTGATTTGCTTCTGCGTTCGCCATCATTGCCGACTGCAGATGCGACGGCGACTCTTCGCGAGTTGTACTCGTCAACTCGTCACGAAATATACTTGCATATTGGCACATCGTGAATGGGTAAAATTAACATGGGTTCTATAATTGAATAGATATTTTCTAAAACATTTCTAACCAGTACTAAATAGCTTGGATAGATTACGCTCAAACATCGTAGCGGTTGCTGGTGGCCATTTTTTTTTAGCAAGTGACCAATATAGAATAGCTAGGTGGTCCTGTCACTGGATTCCTGTTCCAGCTTGAGCTCTGAGGGTCGTCCTTCTGTGAATCACGTAAACGCCTTCCGTGCGTTCGCCAAAGCCGTTTCGAATCCGACTGTCCTGCACGGGTGAGCCAATTGTCATGCTGGTCTCGTGCACAATTCAACTCGATTCTCAAATTTGCAGGACGCGTGCCTCCGCCCTTCGATAGAATTACCTCACTAGTGTCGTCGACTGCAACAGCAGCGCTAATGGTCGCTTGTTTTAGTGGTGCAAAGCGGTTTACAGCGGAATCCTTTTAGGGCCCTCTATTCTCGCAGGCGCTTCGTATAATACTTGGTGGAAGTTCGGGGGTTGGCAACGTTCTCAGCAGCTCGTGGATCGATTCTCGAATTCGCCGCTGTTGGCGGCCGGCTGGGACGTAGCGCGTAATGCATGGCTGTGTCGTACATTTGCTATTCTGCCCTAGTTTCAGCTTGACCGAATGCGACCGGGACGATTGTAAAGCAATGTCTATTGCATTCTATTATAGACAGTGAATTTAACATCTGAAAGTGAGCATCCGACATATCTCATTGAGAAACAGAAACGCCAAACGGCAAGGCAAATTGTTCAGGAAGTAAGAGAGAGCTTGCAACAAACCTGCTCTACCACCTTATCGTGTACGACAATGAACAGATGTATTTCATGCTTGCCTTTGGTTGTGTGCTAGACACTGTACGGGCTATTGACGAAGCATTCACATGCTTGTTTATATATCGATCGATCGATTGATCGATTACTATTGCTTGGAAGATCTCGTATTGACTCTCACGAGTGGACGCAGCGCGTAGCGAAGTCCACAAGTTTAGGAGGCACCCGATGGACGGCGTCGTCGAACCCGTCTTTTTTTTGCTGAGCGCCAAAACAGCTTCACGATTCTACTGCTGCTGTTGTTGCTGTTCGCCTTTGTTGCTGTTGCCGTTGTCGTTGTTGCCGGTCAGTCGCAAGATGAGGAAGAAGAAAAATAAGTATCAGCAGCATGTACGTGTTTGTTGTTGTTGTTGCTGCTGCTGCCGCTGGTGCCGTTCTGGTTGCTGCGACAGCGAATGTTTCTGACGATTCGGCTGGACGGCACGGCTCCATCCGATCCTACCGAAATCGTCAGCGTGTCGCTCGCAGGCAGCACCAGAAATGTTGCAGTGCTGCGCCGGTTCCGACGATGTACGTGTGTAAGAGTCGGGCCGCTTGTTACCGATGACCACTTGACGACGAGGAGCTGTTCGGCGAGCGGTTGCTCGTTGCTACCACTCTCGCGGCCACCACGACGCGGCGAGTGACGTCCCACTGTGGGGTGTGGTTTTCTGCCTAGACATGGGGGGGAGGCGTTATTCTCCCATATTTTTGTCCCATTACTTCAACACAGACGGCGACGAAAACGTCTTCTGACAGCGTCGATCAGCTTCGATTGCGCATCTCGACGGATGTCGACGTTCGACGACATCCACCGACCGCGGTTGGTGGTCGCGCACAAGCGTGCCGATGGTGATTATTGTCATTATTACTACAACTTGGCCGAGAGAGCCGACGAATCGATGTGGCAATGAATTTTTAACAAGAAAATCGATTTTATTGGTGAGCTCAAACATGGTGGCTTCAAACGAAGCATTTTCTGATAGAATCAGAGTGGATATAGCATATTTTAATATATAGCATATTTTAATTTTGCTGATGGCGGAAATGGAGTAAATGGTGAGGTGTCGGTTGCTGAAATCTAATGGCTAGGACGTATAGGTATTATATAATATGTAGTACGCGAGCCGGCTATTTAAGGGTAGTTTCGAATGAGAGCGCGCATGCCACGGTCGCTGTGAGCAAGGACGTTTCCGTGTTAGCGCTTATATTATTACGTGTTGCTGACGTAACGAAGGGGTCAGTCATCTATATCGAGACGGTTGATGAGAGGGTCTCCACGTCTTAGTAGGAAAGGCTCGACAATATCAGCTGTCCGTTAGAGAACCGCTACCCTGATAAATTAATTTCGAAGGAGGGAATCAAGCTTCGTCCTGTCTATTTTCTCTGCTGTCCTCTATCGTTTCATTACGATCAATGATTAAGGTCAGCGTCACTCACTGCAAGTGACCATCTCTATCTCTCTCGTCATTGCACCAGAAACGACTGAGCAAAGAGTGAAGATTGTTGTCCGCTGTTATTGTTGGACCTTTGAAGTTCTCGTTTCTCTGTCAGTCAATCAGCCGTTGTACTACGAGCGAATTTTCTGGAAGACGCTCCTGGAGGGACGGGACATACCTCTCTGCAGGCGTTTCGTCCAAACGAAGTCGCTGCTGTGGGACGCAACTCTTTAAACGTTCAAACGCCAATCTTGTTGTTTCTTCGTTTGGGCTGTTCCTGTTGGGGAGACGATACGATCGCTCGGCTCGATGACCCTATTGGGCCGTTCGTTAGAAATTGGTGTATGCCACGCACAGATGAATGTTGGATTTTTATATTACCTGTTGGAATTGCTATGATCATTTTGCTTTTATACATTGGTCTCACTATCACCGTAGGAGTAACAAGGTGTGTCCAGCGCAGGTCAAGTGCTAACCTGTCCATCGACCCGACATAGCATATAGCAATGCTATCACTCGCCATTGTTCGATCGTCCGTGTTGACGTCGTTTAGCGCCGTGGACGACGTCTTATTAATAGCTAAATTTTCACCTATCCCTGCCGACAGTGCCGACAATGATACCGTCCGCTGGCTCGAGATACAAAACGCCAGCATTTATATGGAAATGTGCAGTTGATAGGGACGAAGAGGGAGCCGGTCGACTCGCTGGCATGTTTCATGGTGTCGGCCGGTGACGAGCCTTCATTATGGCTGCCGTCGGGTCTATGCGGACACACAGTCAGCTCATGTTTGGCGGCGACACAGCGCACACCGAATCGTGTGTGGATGAGTTCGTTAGGGGGGAGCCAAGTAGCATCCGCTGTATGGCAGTGTTCTGGATATGACCCGGGGAATGCCAGTAGCATTCGCCGAGTAAAGCGGGAGCATCGCCGGTGACGAAGGCACTGCATCTGAGTGGCACGTCGAGGCAGTGGACTGCAACATGCATGGGGCGGCGGGCGTAGGGTTGTGAGGGCGGGGGAGGGCGTTCGGGGCCATCTCGGATACCTTTCTAGTGGTACATAGTAGAAGTAGTAGTGGCCGAATGGACCGAGGAGCAAACACTGTGAGCGGTGTACGAGTGCATATTCGATGAATTGCGCGGCCCGGCAAGCGCGCTCCCGCGCTGTTTGGCAACGACCCGCAATGAGGTCTGCTGGGGATCTCGCCCACGGGTTCGTCTGAGGGAAGGGAAACTCTGCGCAATCATTTGCCTACAGCAATGAACGATGCAACGGATGACAGCGGCAGCAGCGGTTGCGCCATTCATCGACTTGGATCGGATAGGGCAGAGGGTATAGCGGTGCAGAAGAATAGAGAGGATCGAGGGGCGAGCTGCACTTATGTTTGGGACTGCCTCACTTTCACGAGACGCGCACAGACAGACGCAACTTAGCTCGAGCTGTGCCTACAACTCCGTCCTAGTAGGTCTACATGCCTACATGTCTGAATCGATACCCGTGTATTCAAGGTTCACCGTTGCTCCGGTACACACCTTATCATAGGATTCGGTGTAGCGTGCCACGACAGGCTCTGACAGCATGCGATGGCTGCTACCAATTCGATGTCAACGGCGGGGCCGAATATCAAAAGGTCGTACGCTGACAAAGTTGGTTCGCCCCCTCCAATAATAGGGAACGCCTTAGATATATAGGGGGGGAATATGCCTCCCGCCATTGGAGAGCGTCCAAGGTTTTTAGGTCGTTGTCTAGGCTATGGTGAGTTTAGGCTTTTGCCCGGGATTCTTCTCTCCGTCATAGGACGTTGCGTTTCTGAGGTTTGGCGTAGTTACTAGGTAATATCCGAAGGGGGAGAAGGCTTTTTTCGTTCTCCCGTAGCGGGTTCAACCTAATAGCCCTCTGGGAGCTCTGCGTGACGTTGTGATTCAGCCGATTGGCGTTGGTCAGCGTTTGCGTTTCAGAGCTTCGCCAGTGGGACCACTCGATCATACATTTGGCCCATCTCACTGTATGCCTGGCCGGCCTTGGGTTGTCCCCATTCGAGTATTGACGTGGGCCAGATTGCCAGAGTGAAGTTCTTGGAGCCTGTGCCAGATTTGCAGAGGCCTGTGGGTCTCTAATATATATATATATATATATATATATATATATGGTACTAACTCTGGTAGTGACCCAAAGAAATGGCGGAATTGAGGAGACGGAGAGTAAGCAAAGCCGGCGTCACCATGAAAATACGTGATCGATACCGTTCGACAAAGGACGACGACTTCCTCCAAAGACTCGGCGAGGTCTCGAGCCAGCGAAATCTGAAAACTTCAAACCTACACTCATTTTAGGCAATGAACGGCGTAACGGCAAAAACTTTCTGATGGTCTTCACGCTTCCGTTTTTCGTCGCATCGAGCCTCGCTCGGGGCTTCGTTGCATTTTGATGGCCACACAGTGCGTGTCGGTGTTATGTCATTTTGTGTTGAGCGCCGTCCCTCGTATGCCTCCATTCAAGAGCTGCATGTGTTCCCCTCGGGGTGGCAATTTCCTGGAACTAAGTTGTAGCGAATTCGGGCGCTCGCAGAATTACTTGCTGGCTAGCGATCGGCCTGACGACAGCGACAACGCAGCCAGCAAGGGAGCGTGTAACGCAATGCTCGATAACAATAATGATGATAAGTCGTGACAATTTTGAATTGTTCTGCTAAAAATGTAAATGATCAAAGCGAATCTAGTCTAAGCTGAATTGCTCGGGCTATCTGTTCAGTCTCGAGGGGCTTTTTCCTCGTTCCGGCTCCACGATGAGTCCCGCGGCTGTAGTCGCTGTCTAAGCGGTCCTTGTTGCGCTGTTAACAAGCAACCAACGGAAAGCTCAAGTCGTTATGCAGGGCCTGCAACCATAATGGGCGGACCACTTAATCTATCTATGCAAATCAGTTCCCTCGTAAGAAATTTTCAGGTCAATTTATCGCCACTGGCACCGCTAGCAGTGCTACGCACGCCTACATTATTAGAGGGGAGAGGCAAGAGGCCATGAAGGAATAAAGGATGAAGGGTTAACAGTGGAACTTTTGTTTTTGTCATTCTCTGTGTTCCAGGTAAGAGACCCTACTCTGCTCCGTGCAGAGCGTCGTAGGAATAGCGCACGGTTGTCACCAACACGTCTCGCTTCGTAAGATCAAGCGGACAGAGATGGTTGACTTTGAGGAAAGAGAACGCAGTTTCCCTTCAAGCAACAGACACATCAACACCTCGCTGGCTCCTCGATTATAGTCGAAGGAGTAGAGTAGGGTCGAGAGTGCGAAGAAGACCACATGGCCAGTCTGTGACTCTGTTGCATTGGCGAATAAGCCTTTGGGAAGAAGGCTTGGAAGAAAGCCTTTGTTATTTTCCAAATAGCAGGAAAATACCGCTCGCTGGGTCACGTGCAGACACCGTCTGCCTCTACTTTCGCACTGCGCTCACAAGACAACCGGCACCAAGTCGGGCCAACAGCGTGAATTCAGCGGGACCGGGTCGACTCGGGAAGTTTACTGACATGGTATGCACTACTATGCACATGAACAGTTGCGTACAAAACCACATAGACACGGGAAGAGTGAGGCATGCCATCCGTCTGTACGACTCTACCCGAGCCAACAGAAGCGGCGTGACACCAAGCTGAGATTTCGTACAGCTTTCAATCATTATAGAAGGGAAGGACATGGCTTAAGAGAAATGTTTGTTGTTGTGAGCACAGCCTTCTATTGTTGGTGGTGGCACAGATCCTCCATCGTTACTCCTCCATTACGTTACTGTTCAGTGGGAAGACTACGGGACATAAAATACGCTCTCTCAGTAGTTAAATAAAATATATCAAATATATATGTATACTTATGCGCTAGTACACATAATCGTTGTTTATCAGATGGATTCTCCTCCTCTCTCTCTCTCTGACTCCTCCCCATCCCCGCTTTCACACACGTACATCTTAAGGTTTGAGTTCAAGCTAATCTTATTTGTGACTGCCACTAATGAATTAATAGCTACAGACAGATGATTGATTATAGTTACAGATGATTGGATGACTATAACCAATCATCTGTCAAACGAATCAACTGAACCTATGAACTCAAGCGAGAACATGAAAAAATAGCTACAAACAGATGTTTGCAATCAGTGAATGTTCAACTCAATTTGTGATTTATATTCCTATGGTACAATACTGAGGCTGATATTCGCACAGTTAACCTGTTGTCCAGTCAAATATTAAGTCACTGTGCTTTCTGTATGCAGTGCTTAGCCAAAGCCAGCTAATGACGACAGGATTCGTAGAGATTTTAGACTAGAGAAGTCTCGAAGGCTCCCCACCCGCACAGCACATGTGCATGCATCAT
The DNA here is from genome assembly GCA_019614645.1 of Stratiolaelaps scimitus. NCBI lineage: Eukaryota > Metazoa > Arthropoda > Arachnida > Mesostigmata > Laelapidae > Stratiolaelaps > Stratiolaelaps scimitus. Next base: position 3,713,310 of record JABWDB010000014.1, on the reverse strand, counting down.
GCGGCCATCCAGTTACTCAGCCGTTTGCAGCAGCTAGCTTGAGGGGCGGCAGTTCACAGAACTCTTACTCTGCACGTGAACCGCAATGGTGGCCATGCCATCAGGACAGCCGCTACCGCTGCCGCCAGTGCGCTTTCGAGCGACGGCGTGCATCGCCAGCCAACTGATGTGATGTACACCTTCATTAGCTGACTGGACCGGGTCGCCAGCCAGCCAGCCAGTGCAATGCAGACCCCAACCCATTACGGATGCTCGCGGCGCGGCGAATCCAGTCTCTCGTGGGAGAGCACTCCGCCGATCGGTCGGCGGCTCGCGCGGTGTCTGCAGTAACGTTATGTGCAATGGGGGAGGCTTGGAGAGAGAGAGCTCGAGTAGGGGGGTAGAGTCACGAGCGACTAGGGAATGTACGCCCGCGTCGTTGGAGCCTTACGATACGGCGGTACAGCAGTGGGCAGTACACAATTCCTGCGTACCGGAACGCAGTTGTCGTCGTTGAAGTATCCTCGAGTCGGATGCGACGTCCTGATGATAACACGTACACATGCAATGCTTTTCTGAATGATCGGTGGGTGATAGCATCGGAAATACTGCAGAATACTGGACTGGATAACTTGGTGTGTACAGGTAACTCACAGCATGTGGTAAGTCTGGCCGTAGCCAGCCGGCCACCCGGCCACTGCAGCATCATAATCAGACGCTACGCTAAGCGTGCTGCAATATGCAAATGCATTCACATATTTGGAATTACCTTGCGTTCTGAAGGAGGCTCCGAAGGAATTTCAACGCGCTTCTGCACCTACACTCCATTCAGCCGATGGCTGGCGCTGGTGTGAAGTGGCCGCCAACCACTCTAAGATAGGTGTCTTCTTCTCCCGGTTCGAGTAGCGTAAGGAGAGAGCCGGAGCGAAAGCTTCCGGTTTCTTCAGAGAAACACCCAGGTATATAGCAGCCAGGGTTAGGCACATATTGCGACACCCACACACACACACACACACATGTGTATATATATGTTACTCGTGCATACTACTCTATGTACAGTTGAAGTGGAAGCCCCCTAACGCCTGTCCCGCGATACCGAATGCGACTGGTAGGGTTCTGATGAAGCCTTTTCGAGCTTCCTCTGGCCTCAGTGGAGATGCATGTGGGTTGCTTGACGATAGCCCGACGTAGTGGCCAGTGCTTCAGCATGGAAACATGCGTACACACACACACACACACACGCGCGTTCATGCGACGAAGTGCAGGGTGGCTCAACGCCCCGAACGGGGGCCAGCTCTGTAACCATCCACGCGGGCACTGACTTCATGGGGATTAACACCGGCGGGACTATACCCTTTGCGGCCTCAGAACATCGCGGTGGGCGGACGGACAGACATATAGGTAGCTAGACAGAGAGAGAGAGAGCGGCGTCTGCCACCAAGGGCGGTTAGGGAAATTGTCTGACTGAAGACGAGAGAGAAAGGGAGAGAAAGAGGGAGATAGGGTAGATTGTCCAGCGGCTGCAAGCAGAAGTTGCTTGTTTGCATAGGCTACTGTAGGTCGTCTGCTGCTCATATCCACGTACAGCGGGTGCACGGCGAGTGCAAATGCAATGGCACAGGCGACGCTTGGCGGTGTCTAGGGACACCGGATACGACTGCTACTGGGACTCGCTTCTCTTGAGGATAGCCAGCCAGCCAGCTTAACGATAGCCAATGTGAGCGAGACACAGAGAGGGAACGTAGGACTTGCGTGGTGGACTTGGGTGGGTGCCGTCTCTCGAAATGAATATGGATGGACAAGGCTTTCTTTTACCAGGAGCTTGTGGGCCAGGAATAAGAGCGCCTATCTAGATAGAAGGAGAGGAACGGAGGATGAGGGAGGGTGGTCAAAGGCTAGACAGAGCTCTACTGTCTACACGATAGTGGAATAGATTCGGTAGAGAGGCAGCTCCGCTGGCAGGACACGATGCCGCAGTGCACTGGCCTAAAGGAAGTGGCGTTGAAAGCGAACAACGATGACGGCGACGCCAAAAGCAGCAGCAGCAACAACAACAGCAAACTTCTCTCGATGTCTCTGATGAAGACTTACTGCACTCCAGTCTGCGAGGGAGCGCATGAATCACACAAGGGGGAACCCGCTTCGACAGTGACTCCGATGGTCGAATGTATACCTTATCCTTATTGCAGTAGAAATACACATATATTTATTTATTACTAGGGGGAGGGAATGGGTGTGCGCGCGCGGGCATACTCACACCACCACGCGGTAACGGTCATAGACAAATTGGTTCTGTTGAGACGAAACCCAATGTGTTGCAGTTAGTCGGAGGAAGGTAGTGGACGCGGCGAGGCGAGGGTCAGAGATGATCGAGCAGATTTACTTCGACAACTTGGACCACGCCGATGACGTGCTACTGATGCTAGACAGGGACACGAACGCTAATTTTGATTCGTTTAACCTGCACCGAAATGTTTCGCCGTAACGGGACATCGATTCTGCCGATAACATTGGAAGTGTAACTAATTTCTTGCTCCTGGTACACTAATAATAGTTTTACAAAAGCGATGCTTTTATTAATGCTCGATTCGAATGGAATATGAGCGTCCGCTAACGAAGACTGTGCCATGCTGAGAACTCTTTTGAATTTCGATGATATCACAACGTTTTAGCATATATGCGAGTCTATCTTTGTGTTTCTTTAATATAATATGAACATAAGCATTGTAAAAGTGCTCCGTTCAGCAGACGAACCGCATGGTGAATACCGGAATAGTCACGGCCGGACATCGAAAAGAGATCTGTATTATATCATGGCAAGGTGGTTCGTCTCATTATTCATGCTATGTATTCAAAACTCTTGCGATCTGCACGTCTACAATCATCGATGCACTTATACACAAAAAGTGAAAAATAGAACCGCTCACAATCGATCTCGTATTTCGGGTACTGTTCGGAATAGTTCCACTGTTTGGTCAGCCGTTATCGCGTCCCGTATGAGGAGAATCGACCGTGCGCAGACATTGTGCGCATTACTCGTTGTTTCCTTGTTGTTACCAGGTAAGCAGTCGGCCGTGCCCTATGGACCAAACTCTAGGCTCGCCAGTCAGACTCTACCGCTCTACTCGCCAGCCATGCGACAGCTAAAAACCGTGTAGATATCAATAGATTGAAAGAAAGGCTGGGCCTAACCTTTGCCTTTATCCTCCTCTTTCGAAGAGTGTTCATGTGTGTGTGTGTTTGGGTGTTTGTATGCTTCATTCACTACTAACGTCGTTGCCCTATCCCCTGATGATGTTTGGATCTATTTTTCGGGCCGAACAAGGCGAGACCTTGTTGAACTGTCAAGGGTTCGATTACTCTACGGGCTGCTGTGAGCACGCCTGACGCTGCCACGGCCGCGGATGCCTTCCCCGGTGCTTGCCAGTCCTTCTCTGCCAGAACCATGCTCTAATCTTTGGGTAGATCTGCTGCATTCGTCCTCCAATGCAATCCTCACGCCCCTACTCAGCGCCTGCTCAGCGCCATTCTCAGTCTGCTTCGAGAGCTCATTTCGTATTGGAAGGATGTGGTGTATTGCAGCCGTACCGTAAAGGCGTCGGCAGAAAATACCGAGGTGTGAAAACAAACGCATATGGCTCAATAGGGATCTGCGAGTGTCAGATGTGCGTGTGTGTGTGTGTGTCCGTTGTAGCCAAGCCTTTCTAAATCTCGCGTTTCTTTTATATGTTCGTCCGTTCACCATCGGGAATAACCCGATAGAGAATCCGAGAGAAGGCGGGGGGGGGGGGAGAGGTTACCTTCGCAACAAAAGAAGCTGGCACGCTTATTGGAAGATCGGATTTTGCGTCTTACCTTAGCTAGTTGTGAAAATAAGGGCCGAAAAAGACAAGGAATTGGAAGCAGAGCGCTCCCTCCCAAGAAGCGGGAGCGAGCGCGAACAAAAACAAAAGAAGAACACATGTGAATGATGGATGGATCACCGCTGCCACTGAAAGAATGGCAGGGCCCAATATAATTGGATGGTATTGAACGACGAGACGCTGCGGCAAAACGCCGTGTTGATCCGACACAGGTGGCTAGCGTGAAAGTGAACGAGGCGACCTAAAAAGACAACCTTAATGACAAACACATGATTGGGTGACACAGGACAAAGATGGGAAGGCGAACTTACCAAGATTGGACACCTTCACAATTCGCACGTTCGAGAGAGAGAGAGAGAAATAGAGACAGAGCATTTGTTCGGACCTTGAAGAGGGATAAAGGACATTTAATGGCACGTCGTATATTTGCAAAATGTTACAACAGTATTGTTCAACCACAAACCGACGAATGTACGAACAGCAATGAACGAACAGCACTTGAATACGTTTAGCATGACTTGAACAGAATGCTGGCTATCGAACAGGAATCAAATACAAAAATAGGTCCCAGTGCGTATCTGAATGCCGACGCTGCAATCAGAGCCTCGAAACATTACCGTGCCATGGCCGCCATCTGCCTGTGTATTTATTCACGAACAGGTCGATTTGTCCCAATCGATTCGTATCGCTCGTGCGCCCGCTCGGCCTGCCACTGCCCGAGGTCGACTCGCTGTTTTGAAATCGTTCGAGAGGCGGAGTTAGGGGTTGGGGGAGCCGAGTTGGGAGACGGCACACTGAATGCCCCTTTACAATGGATGCACCTCACTTGCAGACCTACGGGCCTATGTAACGTTTCCTGCATTTCGATCGCGTCGCACTCCAGATCGCCCAACGGGGGGAGGCGATCTGAAGCGCATCTGCGCTATGGGACACGCCGCTGGCCGAAGTTCATTAATCCGTCCCGGATTGCGCAGTTCGCTCAACTCGATCCGTATCTGCGTTCGAGCCGAACTGCGTCGCGCGCCGTAGACTCCGCCAGACTCCGACGAAGTTGGTAAAGGAAATTCAGAAAAGGGTAGAGAGAACGAGGAAGAGTGAGGGAAAGTGCGATCTAAACAACGGTCAGCGAGTTAGTTACCCATTGCCGGGACAGGGCAAAACAGTCGAGCGATAATGAACTACTCTCAAGATTTGAGTCGCGTAATGCGAACCGATGTGGTACAATATTCGATTGGTGTATAAATAAATTGTCGCGTTTTTGCGGAGCACAAACTGGACTCGACTGAGCTAGTCTCATCGAGTGAATAATTCAACCAAATACTGCATATATACATATATATATATATAATATATATATATATATATATGTACAGGTCGCCGATGAATGAATAACACGTAGTATAGGGAAGTAAATATCGTACGATTCTTCAAATATAGTTGAAGACGCTAAGAAATACCATGTTCCATGCCACATCAGACTCTCCATCCCTGTTTGAGACGATTGGCTTGATTGAACATTGCGACTGATGACTGTGAACTAGCCATATTGCTTTGGTATATGATTTCGTATGAAGTACGACAATTGTCGCGGCAACTTCGCCCCCGGATTTTCTCGGTGTTTGTTTTCATTGTCCTCGAGTAGCTTTCGGTCGATTTGGAGCGCTCAATAAATATTGGCCAACGCACACACACACACACAGTGGCACTGGCATCACTGCCAACGCTATAATTCTGCCTTTGCACTAAAATTGCTATGTACCTGCGACTGTCGTATAGCGCTATTTAAAGACCTCCCTGCTTCGGGCAGCAGCAACAACAACGTTGACAATGAGAAGGCCCGTACCGCGCACACAGGGGCAAGGCTCTCGTCTCGAATTTAACTTGAAGACAAGCTACTACTGCTACCCTTTCAAAGGACATCATACCAGATCCAGTCGAGGCGAGCGAGAGAAGCAACGAGACGGCCACACTGTGAGCTGTCTCGTATCGACTTCATCTCAGCGTTCCGTGCCCGATCTGGTCTCATCTGTGCCTCTGACGTCCACGCCGGCTGCACGTGTAGATATTGTGTGTCTTCTCGTCGGTGTTGTATCGTCCTCCTCTTGATGGCCGCTATTGAGTTCTGCGCATAGAGTAGAGCGTAGCAGCAGAAGCACCACCACCACCAAATAAGCATCTCGCTGGAAATTAATGGCTTTACAGACTCTCTGCAACGTTATTCTTGGGCCGCTGTTGTTGTTGCTGCTGCTCTCGCCACTGCTTCTGTTGCTGTTGTTGTTGTTGTTTGTTGTTGATGTTGCTGTGGCCGTGCCTCTGATCATTCTTTCTCTCTGTTGCATTTTCTGCTTCGCCTTGGGTTCTGTGTCAGGAGACCGAAGCGGCACCCAGCGGCGTGCGTCTCCGCACCAGCAGCCAATAGCCAGCACGCATACAAGCACAGTCACAGGGTAGTTCTCCGTGGCCTGACTCGCCAAGTGGAACCGTATAAATATATTGTAATATCAGTGTTATTATAATACCTACAACGACAGCAGCAGTAGCAAGAGCCGCGGCAGCAGCGACAACAGCAACAACATCAACAACACCGATACCGACCTCCTCTGCCAAGCGCTGCCACTTCTGCACGAGAAACAACAAGAAGCGAACCGGAGCAGCGATGAGCACGGGCAAATGCGACCACAGCAACGGCAACGTCAGCCAGGCCGAAAAAGCAGCAAAGTAACACAAAAACAATATATATATATATATGTATATATATATATATATATATATATATATATATATATATATATATATATATATATATATATTCTGGATGTATGATAGTGCATCCGGCGTCACTCGAATGACTCTGTCTGTGCGAACGGTGGAGAAACGTGGAGAACATGTTAAATGTTACTAATTAAATGTCTAAGAGCGTACGCGCCCTCGTCGTCCTGCGAGCCGCATCATCAAACACAATGCGCGATATATATGTATAATAAATCTGCCGGGGACGCTTGCGTGTGTAAGTGCGTGCATGCCGCGTCTTTGAGCTCACTATGTGTGGTAATATAAAGTTACAAAGAATAGAGAAGTGAGCGCTACCTATTGTGTGCTCGTCGCTATGGGTGCGTATCGGACAGGGTATAATATTACATAAGCTCATATCTCCGTTAGGGTGAATAGCTTAGCGCACACAACTTTTGTGCTTGGAGAAAGAGAGAGAGAGACAGCGAGCGAGAGATTTCTGTTTGGCTGCTCTACAACAATTTACAGGAACATAACATACAGTTACAGAAACCGCGCATAGATCATACATCATCCCATTGTACCGTTGTTGTAGCTGCCATTTGTCGCTGTCCGGCTGATCTGTATCTCAGCTAAAATAATCGCGTAGTGTTCACACACACGTTATCTACAAACGAAAAATAAAGTTCCGGCATAATTCCGGCGGTAATATCGTATAATATATTGTAGAAAATCTTCGGCTTCGTATAAAGTCGTCGTGCTTGTATGCTAGACAGTTGAATACTGCGACCGCGTGGCCACTAGCTAGCTGCTTGAACAGTGCTGTGGAGGATGGCAATTTCAGGTTGGTTGAAATTTATTCAAACGTTTATGCCTTACCTTTATGCCTTACTAGCTGTCTAGGTCTCCTAGGGTACCGCTATACTTTAGCAAGCAACCAATCGTGCCAGCACGATAGCCTTCCTCGGTGACTGCGACGGCGACGGCGACGGCGGCGGCGGCGGCGGCGGCGGCGGTGGTTGCCGTTGGAAAAAGCGACCACCCTCAGCGTCGGTGGTGGCACTCCTGTTCCCACTCTTATTCCCAGCAGTTGGCGGCCGGAGTGAACCGTGGAGATGCGTTGCCTCCGTGGCCACGTTCATAATAAGGATCAGAACCTTGCCAGGAGCGAAATAACGAAAGGAAGAGAGAGAGCGAGAGAGAGAGAGAGACAGGCTCACACTGAACAGTCTGCGACGCCGGCGTCTTCGGCGCTCCAACGACTAAGGTCCCCAAGCTCATTTGGCTGGAATTACCTCGAGCATCGCTCGGCGTTACCCTTCTTACGTTCACCACTCTGAAATAGCTTGTTGTAAGAGTCTGGAAAACATCTGAGTGAGCTAGGGTCAGAACAGGAGAACATGGACCGCCTGCAATGCACAGGAGGTAACGACGCTCGGTCGCTACGGGCCGCGCCACGCGGATGAGAAAAAATCGAGCTCGCCAAACGAACGGCGAGATTCAACGTGGTGAACCGGGGGGGGGGGGTAGGTTGAAATTCTGTACAATATTCTATATATATGTATAATGAACTAGGGAATTGAAGGAGTTGTCGAGTCGGAGCTCGGTTGCGTGTGTTATTCTGTATTCTCTATGAATCATATACAAATCGAAGCTATAACCAATCATCTATGAAAATATCGCCGAGATAGGCTCCGCCAACTTCCGTCAACCATGGATTCATACGTGGGCTGTGCTCACAAACCGAACACGTATAACAGCGTGTGCCGTAACGTGAATACGACATTGTACCGTATCATAATATCTATTTCTTAACATAAGAACATGTGCTCACATGTTTATACATATGTTATATCTAAGATGTGTTCGTTGTCTCGAGTGCTATTTTTCGTCTCGATTTTCACATACTCACGTGTGTGTCTGTGGGCGCAGGGATGCGTTTCACAAAGGCCATCGTAATCTGAGAGAATCAGGCATCCACATATCACTCCACTCTCTTGCCCGGTTTTTCGAAAAGTCAGCAGCAATCGATATTCCTACTATCAATGGCTCGATGTCTGTCTATATGTGTGTATATATATCTTGATTTGTGCCTTATGGCGTTTACATGTTTACGTTTTATCCAGGAGTGTTTTAGGAGCTTCGCCGTTGTGTGTGGGCGGGCAAGAGTTGTTGGCCCAAACAACTACTCTAGTTGGTAGTAAAGAGAAAAGGAGGCGACTTCGATATAGACTTGAAAATAGATAGAGAGGGAGAGAGACTGACTCCTCGAGGTGAGCTAATAATTATAGATGTTTTGAGAAGCGTTAGCATTTCTATCCGTTCTCTGGTACTGCGGGATTGAATGGGCTAAATGGAGAGAAATTGTTGGGACGAGGAAGCCTTCGTTGCACCATGTATCTTTCGCCGACAGGCAGGCAGTTATATGGAATGACTTTTATATATATATATATATATATATATATATATATAGTACATTACTAAAAGAAGAACCGGCTTCCAAAATATGCTAATAAGCTGCCGAGGACTTCTCAGCAACGAACCCGCGGCTATTCTGTCGAGAAGCATTATTCTATACAATGCTTTGACGGAGACCGAAGCCCGTATAGCTTGTGCGTTCGAGCTCTACAAAGCTTGAACGTATCATTTCTGCAAGGTAGCACTAAACCTTTCATGGAAATGGACCCCGGCTCGTGCCAATGACCCGGATTGCCTATTCTGTTTCACCACGAAGTCAGCTATTATACAGAGCCTATAATACATTATACATCAATGCCCGCAGTAGGTACTGTACGAAAAGTACGCGCTAATTGATCCGTTCAACGTAGCTGGCGTATTGACGATGACGATGTCATGCGAAAGAAATCAGCGGCGGCCAACGAGTGCTAACCTATAATGAGGGTTAACATAATGATCATGATGATATGATTATCCAACGCAGAATGATCACTACATCAACTAGTACCCTATAAATAATAGATTAACCTGCTGTGAATATAAGAATCTCTTCTCATACATATATGATATGCGTTATACATAATCACTTCTAAATAGACTCGTCTAAGACGCAGGCAACATATCAATACATTGTTGTCTATTTACAGGCAGAGCTCGGTGTGTTTGTTACGTTTGTCTGTTACCATTGAGATTAGATCTACTCGATCGGCAGTTAACTGCAATTAAGATCTCTTCCGATATCGATTATTATTTTCGATCAACAGTGCCTGTGATGATCGCTTTGCAGAAATTCTCCCAATTTAGTGGCCAGCTGATTTTACGACATTTCAATCTCCCGTCGTCAAACAACGCGCCGCCGGTGTTTATTATGGGCTTATCATTTCAGCTGGCGTATCTAGCCATATCCGAGTCGGTCTATCGGAGTTGTCGTTCGTTGCGGATGTTACACGTCAAAGCTATATTAGGCGCCGGCGGAGTATCTTTCGCTACGATGTTGTCAGTCTGAATCGTGCGGATCAGTGCGATGGGCAATATGTCACAGGCTGGCTGGGCCTAAATTTATGTTGCTCATTTACAGCTATTAGCCAGCTCAGCCTGCGAAGGCCTCAAGCCGTCGAAGGATAGAAGGGACGAACTATTTGTTGCGGGCCGTTTATTTTCGACACCGTTAGTTACGTTTTTAGTAATTAGCCATATAGTGAGTAGCTGTATAGGCTCGCTTTGTAGCTAACGCAGTCAGAAGGGACTTTGAAACAGGTCGGACTAAAGTAAATCCAGCCGATAAGAGGACGATTTCCTAATTACCCATAGCATAATTAGTTCATTAGTGTGAACATGCATTATATCGAACACGAGGCGCTCACGTCAAAAGTTAGCTTCTGAGTGGCATCCTTCCTACATAATGAACAGCATGGAGGATGTCTGAGAAAAGCAACCGTACGAGAAGCATATTCAAGGACACTTCGTTCCATTGCTGAAAATAGTGTTGTTCCTCATTCAGTGGATCTTCAGATCCAATAAGTTGGAGGATATCTACACCTACTTTAAACAGATTGCTCAGCCTTCTCAAGCCCCATCCCTTCTCACAATTCGACTCAGTTATTTTTCTTTGCATTGCTTCGACGCGTGACACGTACATGCATACAGTGTGCGGGCGTCCGAAGCGGCCGTTGTCCACTGGAGTGGATATTGTTGGATATCGGCTGACAAAAATCGATACGTCATCAAGCACGAGGCGGGTCAGGCTCTCTTTGGGGAGCGGTGCTCTCATTCGCTTTTCTATTCAGACAGGATGCGCAAGTGTCGCTGTTCCCAAGGTATTAAGGGCTTCGATCGGCCGTAACTGGCTGTGCTCGTCAAGGGCCCTTCAGGACGGCGAAAAGCGGGATGGCCTGAGCGCTGGGGTAGTTCGCAGGCAGACGGGGAACCACCGGGGGGGGGGCGGGGGTCAGGACATCCACTAATCCATTTGAGATTAAGGAACGCCAAGTTACCCTGATATCCCTACGTTCCGAACATGATGATAGATATAGGTAGATAGAGGTAGATAGAGGTAGATTGATAGACTTGTAGATGGTTGGCGGTTAATCGCTCAAGTGTTTGATATATTGTGCCTTCATTTCATATTGTTTTATGCCACCACCACCCCTCCGCCCTGCCTCACACACCACCGCCGGTGACGCAGCCCGCATTAAACATATCTTGATCAGACGAGATGCTTATCGCTCTTGTTGCTGTTGGCCATAAGGGGGCTCATCGGGTCAGCCGATCATTGCAGAAGTGACCAGTGTCCCAATATACCGTGCGAGCTGCTCGAAGCAGGATAGCTCTTTTGTATTTGAAATTCAAGCAACTCATTCCCGAGTATGAGCTGATGTGCTTTTGCGCTCGTAAAACATGCCTCCGTTTACTCGAAAATCAGTTGGTATCTTCCTGCATATATGGATAATGAAAGTGTAGCAAAAACTGCTAAAATTCCCCTTTAACTTATACCTGCATGTCGATTGCCTTATCGACAATTGTGCAGGCTTGCAGGTCAATTCTGTCAGCTATGAAGCCTGACCGACCACGCCCTGCCAGCGCATGTGCCAATGTTCTCCTGCTTCGTTGGGTCAACACCACATTGCCAAGTTGTCCGTCAGCGATTCGCGCATCGACGCTGCCTCCTTTGCCGAATGCAATTAACCTGTAACATTGAAAGCATTCTCCCTGTTCAGTTAATAGTCTTTGCGGTTTTTTTTATCAGGCTCGATGAAGGTCTAGTTTTTTGTTATTGGACATGTACCTATTGCTTATCGACTTTGATTTCAAACACAAGCTTAGACCAGCAACTGGAAAGTAGAAGGCATACACAATAAAAGTTGTACCGAAGTGCAGCTTTACCACGCTGAAATATGCGAGAACGTGTACGATAGCATATCATACTTGTTTGCTTAACAAGTACAATTTTAACAGCAAGACAAGTATACCCATTTCAGGCAATCTTAACAGCAGCACCAGCAACCATTGTCATTAATTTACAAGGTGCAACATAATGTATACGTTTGACGTTAAGGCATTAGCGTTTATCGTCGCTAGTATCAAACTCGTTTTCAAGATCATGGGACGACTAGGCGGTTGGCGTCGTTGTAGAGCAGGAAGGTACCCTGTTGTTCTCGCTGATGTTGAGAGATTTTAATTTCTGCCGGTGTGTTCCGCTTCTGTGCGTAGTGGTCCTGGATGTACATTTATCTCCATAGTGGATACCTACCTATTCGAAGCCGGCAACCCGCAGCCGCATCTTCACGGGCGTCCGTGAACTGGGCCGCCGCCGTCGTCGCCGCCGCCACCGTTCGTTCGCTCGTTGCTGACCGCTCCCTTTCCACTGGGCCCTTTCTCACCACGTGGTTTGCGATGGGCGTTGGTCGCCTTTGAGGTTAGCTAGCCACGTTGATGTCTGACTTCCTATTCGGAAAGTCAGCGGCTGCAGAGACAGCAGCAGCAGCCGCAGCAACAGCATCAGTAGTGAACATGGCCAGTGGCACAAGTCACACTTGCAGCCGCTTTTCTACTCGCGGTCTCTCTGCTCCGTTCAATACAACACTACACACAAACACACACACAGAGGCATACACACAAACACACACACCACACACAAACACACACGCACGCACATATGGTGGTTGTTGCTCTTTTGACGCTTCTGCAGCGTAGCGGCTCGGTCATGGCAGGTCTTCAGCGACCATCAACACGACCGCCACTGACCGGCCCTATTTGATCTATTTTGGCCAACAGCACCTGCCGTGATATATATATATATATATTTGCCTCAGCATACGTATGTAATATACTGATGCGTAATGTTATGGCGTTCGTAATAATGATGTTATTAAATAGACCGTAGCTGCGGCTGATCGTAGGAGTGCAATGGATTGGGAGGTAGGGAGGTAGGGAGGGACATAAATTAATATAAGTTCGTACGTGTAGCCAGGGTAATAAGAACGCCCCGTAATAATGGTCACCCCCAATTTCCTCCTTTAGTCGTTGACCTCTATCATCGCTGCGTGATCCGAACTCAATGGTAACCAATGGGGGTTGGACAAGCCTCAAATGTAATGAACCGCGGATAGTTTTTCCTTTCACAGTACACTACTTACTTACATATTGATTGGAAGATAATATGTGCACTCGGTCTAAATACGGGTTGTTGTTTATTTTTTTTCGAACAACAAGCGTTATCCACTAGATGAAAGTAGTCTATAATTGACAATGAATATCATTATGAAAATTGTGATGGTATTTTTTTTTCGCGAAAACCAATTGCTGCCGAATCTCCATCTTTTTGAGTTGATTTTAGTCAATTATTCCACGAATTGCAGCCAACAAAGACTTGCGAGTCGTTGTGAAGAGCAGGTACGCAAAACTGTGGAAGCCAGAGAGGTTCGTATGCTTGGTGCTGTTCTCAGTGGTGACAGACTTTTTGTCTTTTTTCGTCCATAACAGGATACGTAGTGATCGCAGACGACTTCCAGATATCTCTTGAAGAAATGCTCTCTCTCTCTCTCTCTCTCTCTTGCTCTCTATTATTATTACTATATCAACGAATGGTGGTTACATAGGATGGTGAGAGAGCCACTGTGGACGCTGCGGACGGGGCAGCTGCTCCGCTAACAAAGTCGTCGGAATCGCTGCGTGGACCATTGGCTCGCTCACTTGGCGTTGTTCGTGCGCCGGAGCTGAGAGAGCGTGGTCACTTTGCTGTGCTTGCTTTGGCCATCGCCGCCCGTTCACTGTTCGCTCGCGCGAGCGGACGCCGCTGGAGGGCATTGTCCGACGAACAGCAACACAACAGTTGAAAGGATGCACCCGGGACCAGGCCGCCCGATGGCAGATAGCGGCGCGGATCTTCGCCATCTGAAGCACCCGGAGACACAGTCACACAAAAAAATGAACAGGGAGGAACGATACCCAACGACCCCGCGAGTTTACGTGCGCGAGCCGCACGTAAAACGTAACGCGTCGGTGTTCGGCGGAGCAACGCCGAACGGATCGCCGGCTTTCGGCGGTAACGGTGCGAACTGATGGTGCTGCTGCTGCTGCTGGTAGATTGACGCTCGCCGGATCACTCCGCTGAACGATTTCTAAGCTACTGACTACTAGCAGAATTAGCACACCCATACACGCCCACACAGCACTCATGTTCCCTCAGCCGAGTTGGGTCCAGAGTCGGAAGCCGACTGACCATCCATCGAGTTGCTGCCACCACCGCAGCCGAATAAGCCGGAATTCTGGTAGAGCCGCCAGAGGCGGCCACTCGAAGCGCGGGCATCTTCTGTCGCCTTTAACGCGAGCTGAGGGCGCTGTGCCATGTCGCCGCGGCCGTCGTCGCGCTGTGAATCGATGACAGCAGGAAGCCGGCAGGGAGGCGGAACGCCTCAGTCGACCAGAGTGATAAATTGCCTATTGTGTAACACACTCGAGGATTCCTATTACACTCGCGCTTAATCACCGCGGTACCGGTGGTGGCAGTGGCACACTGGGAAAGTAGCTGTCGAGTGTTCTTAACGTTGACCATTCGATGGTTAGCAATGGTGAGCCGTTCAATCGTAATGCTACGACGACGACGATGATGATGATTAATATAATATGTACAGATATCGGCAAGTTCGACCTCGAAGTCTGCTCGATCCGGTTCGAGAACGCTTGCCATCACGGCGGGTGGTGTCGACTGCAGCCGGGAGGGGTTTTGTTTTCGGAGGCCGTCGCATCGTTACCTTCGTTACCAGATGTCAACGCTTGATACTTTTTTCGTCGTGTAAGAACAGCTCAAAATTCATAGCTCGGTCTACACTCGATAAAATCGGTAGATAACACTCGCACGACGACTCGTTCGCACACCTCATTCAGCAACCCCCCAGAAATTAGCCATGTGCTCGATCCATTGGAGAAGGTTTTTTACTGTGTAGACACGACATACGCGCGGCGGTCGCTGTTTGCTCAACGGAGCAAAAGTATAAAAGTCCATTAGATCAATCACCCGCTAGGTGCTGCCTGCCGACATCTGACATTCGCATCACTTCCTCTTCTTCTTTTTCTTCTTCTGCACCCAGAAATAAAACTGCTTCTCGTGGCGAAGTTTTCTTGTCAGTGGCTGCGCTGATGGAAGAAGCCGCGGTCGCGTGTGCTCCCGCTGCTGGTACAGCGTCGCGTCCTGGATCTGTGCACAGGTTCTATGTGTGTCGATCTCCTGTCTCTGCGCTTCTTCTTGTATGTGTTCAGTGAGACACATCACGGAGTGGCGGACCGGTTTTGCTGGCCAACTGAGAACAACGCCACGAACGAATATACTAGCAGAATCCGGTGTGCTGTGCCCGTTTGCGTTCCTCTGGCGACGTTTGCTCTGCGGGCCGAGGTTCG
This sequence comes from Stratiolaelaps scimitus, assembly GCA_019614645.1. NCBI lineage: Eukaryota > Metazoa > Arthropoda > Arachnida > Mesostigmata > Laelapidae > Stratiolaelaps > Stratiolaelaps scimitus. Next base: position 3,697,885 of record JABWDB010000014.1, on the reverse strand, counting down.
GTGTTAAATTGAAATTAATTAACTAAAATAAACGTCGTCTCTGCTCTAAATATAGTTTTCATATTATATATATATATATATATATATATATATATATATAATATATATATATCTGTGTGTATTACGTGTTCGTAGAACAGTCGTAGCTTAAGAGCGCCAGGTGGAGACCGCTCGCGAGCAAAGCAGAGGAAAATAACTGCTGGCGCAATGTGTTGTCTCGTTGCTAGCTCGATCCGCTAGGCTGGTGTGGCACTTGCTGCTGAAATCGCTCCACCTGACTGTGCCATTAAGTGAACTTCCAATGAATCATCATTTGCGCATGATCATTATCAGCTCATTTCTGCTGAGGAAAGAGACAGGTGACGTATGGTGGAGAGAGCTCTTAGCTCAGGTGGCGCTTGACGGGAGCCACCGTGTTTCTAACGCGGATAGACGACAACTACGCCACGGCAGGAGCGCAGGCCGAGTATCTGTCCGACAAAGTTGTGAAGCCGAAATTGGATTGACCCCAACCTTTTCCGCTGATCTTCCCTTGTTGTCCGGCCGAGCTGAGCTCATGCAGAGAACGGGTAGAACAGTCACCACCATCTCTCTATATATAATAATACATATCTGTGCTGCTGATGATTGCGGTGTCGCAGAGGCGACCACCCGTCCCAGCTAACCTATCGTATATACAATGACAAGTACATAAAACAACATCAACATACTAATCACATTTCGTTGTAGCGATCTACCAGTGGTTCGACGTAGTGAAATCTCAACTCACGCCCCTGCCAACATATGATTCAATGCTCCTACGGGCGGAACTGCAACATCTTACGGGCAACAGCCGCCACCGGACGATTGCCGGGACCACCACGCTTGGCGTTGTCAGTAGCCCGAGTCCGCCGCCTTGAGCTCGCGAACCACCTCTATAGAGGGTCTTCTTCCTCCTTGTCCATGCTTAGCTGGCCTTGCGATGGCAAACACTTACCAGCGTTGCCTCGACGATCTGTGTTGTTGCACGGTGTCTTGTCCATAGAGGTTGGCTTATCCGACACCGCCTGGTTCGGCTGCGCGCTCGCTCGCTCATCCGTTCCTTTGCAGTCGTTCGTGTACGCTATATCTCTCTATTCCACTCTATCGGGGCGGCCGGCTGCTTATGTGGTCTATCCGCTTGCCTGTCTGCCAGTCTCTCTGTGTATGTGCGTATGTTGGCGCGGCTGGTGCGTGGCCTGTTGCGTGCTGGCCACGAACGCAGGCCAAGCAGCGACCGGGTGGCCCCCAGGCCGACCCACCGAAACGGCGTTCTTTTCTGCTCCGCCGGAATCCGCAGGAATCTCTGGATAGTGTATCGCAGGCTCGAGGCGGGGCCGTACGAATGGATCAGGCCGAGCGCGAACAGAGCGCAAGGCAGGCGCAACCGTTGTATGTAGTAGATATCTGTCTGGGTAACTGGCTGAATAGGTGGTTGGCTTGCTGGCTTCCGCCGCCGCCGCCGCCGCCAAGAGACTGAGTGAACCACTGAGCGAGTTCCAACTCGAGAAAGAGGTGTGGCGTGCACAACTCTCCACGCTGCAACAACTGCCGCTGCGAACTGTTTTTCGCACGGCTATCACTTTCTCTCTCAATCTCTATATATATCGCGCGCGCCCTCGCTGTGCCGGGCTCGCGTGCTCCTACGAGGCCGAGGGGGAGCTGGCACGGAGTTCACGAGATCTGGAGCAGGAAAAAGCGTCATGAGGAAGCAGTTGGCCATCGAGACGACGCTACGAGCGTGCGCTGCGCACTGCAGCTTCTGAACGGACGAAAGAACGGTATGCGAGAACTAGCAGCCATTTCCGTAGATTATTGTTATTATTATTATTATTATTATTACATTGCATTGCTCTCGGCTATGCGCAGCTTCGAGGTTTTGCCGGCGGCCGAATAGCACATGACTAGACGCGTGTCGGCAGAACAGCCGCCGCCGGTTCGACCGGCTCCACTGCGTCTCCAATGCTCCGACCAGAAGAGCACCGCTCTGAGAGAAACAGGATCAGAGGGGTAGATGCAGGGGAAGAGGCAGGGAGAGAGAGAGGGCGAGAAGAACGCACTCCCGGAGTGCAGGGACGGCGAGTGCATATGGCGCTGGCTTCTGTATGGATGCGAGCGTGTTTTGGGGGATATCTGCGGCTGGCGTCGTGGCAGCAGCCCTGACGGCTACTACTACTACCACTGCTGGAGCGATGTTAGCTGGAGCGATGCTGAGGGCCGGTGTTTTTTGACGTCGGATGTTTTGCGGTATCCATAGGATGCAGGCCCCGTCTACAACGCCTGTCGGCCTGAACAACTTAGCGTGGGCGGCAGCAGCAGCAGCAGCAGCCGAATTCGAGTGTATCGAACATATCAGAAGAGGAAAAAGCAACAGCTCCCCATCGAGGATCGTTGAGCGAGGTTCAATGGGGAACGAACTCGAACGAATCATCATGATACTAGGCGAATCGAAGCGAACAGCAGCAATAGCCCAGCGCAATAGTGCAACACTCACTGTCGAACAGCCGACGTCTGCTAGGGGAGGGGGGGGTTGCAGATAATACGCGATATTGTGCGTCTTGCCATGTGTCTCTCCGTTCCCTGCTAACTAATACCACTCCTGCAGCTGCTGCTGCTGCTGCTGTCACTGGTGCACACAATGTTTAGAGGCTAGCGACAGTCGCACAGTCTGTACAAAACCTAAGGGAAAAAAAAACGCAGAAGCAAGTCAGCCTGACACGCAAGTAAGGCGACTAGCCCCCCCCCGCACGGTGCCAGGCGAAGCGCTGCTGCTAGTGGGAAGAGTGTCGCGGACGCTGAGCAACGTTGCTAAAAACAACCGCTCCAGTTGCCGCTCTAACTGTGACGGGATGGCGGCGGTGGTAACGTTCTCTAATTGACGTTTGCAGCTGGGACTGGTGGAGCTCAGCGTCCGGTTCTTGCCTAAATTGAACACTAAAGGAAAGCTCTCGTTTCACCGGAGGAGACACAGCGACACAGATCGCCCCCGGTAGTCGCCGCAGAGGCACAAGTACATGAGTAGACGTAGTGGGGGGCCGGCAATGTAGTAGCAGCAGCAGTAGTAGTAATTTCCACGACTCTCAGCCTTGGTTCGCCGATTTTTATACGATGCCAACGATTCAACGGAGAGAGAGATAGATAGAGAGAGAGAGAGATAGAGACAAGGGAATTAGTATAATGGCGAGGTGGGAAAAACGCATCGTTAGTAAAATAGAGCGAACAAAATTGACACGGGTGTAGTCGCCTACAAGTGCCTCAAGAAGCGCCTTTACGGATGGTAAAGGTGGTAATATCATTGATTATCATAGAGGTGGTCATCTTATAAAGAAACTGTTGCATTGACCACTTACCGACCACGTACTCGCTCTTATTGACAATAAATATGCGTATTTGCTGCCAAATTTCACTATACGATCGAGTTGGTTCTCGTTGTTTGACGTAGTAACGATAGTGGATTATATAGTTTCCTCCTGCGAGAACATCTAATAATATAGTTACATTATTAGATAGTTGTTACCAGGTAGAACAGTAGCAGAAAGCAGGGATATCATATAGAGATATTGATACAATAACACACCAAAGCACAGGTAGTCGATGCTTTCAACAATTAAACAGGCGAACTCAAGCGAATGGCGCTGGTTCAGCGCATCGCCTCCGGAGCAATCCGACTTGCTAAGTGAAACTGTTCGTAATCGACACTGACAGCTACTGCAGCTGTTCTTATTGTTTGAAAAACACAGACACAGAGTGGCACACCCACCTATTGGTGATATGGCATCTACTGTTGTTATTGTTATTATGAAACGTACTTGCATTAAGTTAATTGTGCTGGGCATGTTTTCATTTGATTGTCTCTGCCGCTCTCTTGTTCACTCCGTGAGGTCTCCCGATCATCTGGAAAAAGAACACTGAAGGTCAAGCAACAACGTTTACCCACAGCAGTACCGCGTTTGTTGTTGTACTCTTTCACATCGTGCATATGTATCGTTACCACCTTTCAGTGGGCGAGCAAGCAGTAGCCGCCGCAAGAGCTGGCAAAGATTTACCAAGTTGGTCGTTGCTGTTGTTGTTGTTTTTGGCGTCCGCGCATGAGTTGTGCCGCCACCACCACAGCGTCACTACGGCTGGTGTGAATTAGGCGTCGATCGGTTCATCGCTGCCCGCCCCGCCGAAACCGCTGCCGGCGTTGCTTCGCAGATCGTTGTGGCGCGACGGCCGTCGTTCGTCCCTGTTTAAATAGAAAATTTTCAATTTCGTCCAAGTATCGACAAATGTTACTATTTCTGTGCTGGCTGCTGCCGCTTCCTCGTGTTTTTCTGTGCGATTATACTTTTTCCACTCGTCAAAGGCGTCCAGCCGGCCGGCCGAGTGCAGCCGGCCGACGGCAGCGGTGCCTGTGATTGTCAGTTAACAACACGCCGGCCGCCGGTTGGCCGCCGCCGCCGCCGCCGTCGTTTGGAACGAATTATCGCTCGTCGAGCAGATCGACAGCAACGATGGGGAATGCCACAAGGCATCAATCGCCACCAGTGTTCGGCAAAGTGTCCTCATGTAAAAATCCGAATGAAATTTTCATGTAACATTTACATTCGACCTGGCTGTCGCCTAACGCGGCCATCTACGGCACATTGCGTAATATGGGAAACTCTGAGTTCTTCGTCGCTGATGAAAAAAGTGGTAGACGATAGTGAGACAGAGAGAGAGAGATAGAGTGGTCGCAAGGGGATAAAAATATTCTTGAACAACAGGAGAAGAGATAACCTTCGTCGTGTTCGGCATCGTGTTCAAAATTATTAGTAATAATTGTATATAAATATGTGTGTTGTCGATTTGATCTTTTTATACTCGATATGTAGCCTAGAACTTTGCGCTTCATGCGTTTCCGGCACTTGTACCCATTGAGAATAACCAATGTAGCATGGCCTCGCAGATGTACGACGGCACAGAACGTCGTTTTGTGTTCTCGCATATGGGTGAGACCTTGATGACAAATGACTTGTTTTTACTGTTGATTCTACAGATTTTTCTATACTACTTCTCTGTATAGCGTTTTCCTTTTTCATCGAGGGGTCGTATCGGGCTGCACAATATCGCAAGTGAGCCGGTGCGGCCGTTTTGTAACGGTTTGAAATCTGATGGTAAATCTAAGAAAAATTCGTTCGTTTTTTTTGTGGAAGAAACACCATTCGAATGATTGCCTGGTATTGGCCATTAACAACCTTCTGGCTGTTCGCTTTGACATTCGTATTCAAAGGCGAGCGGCTGATAATTACAGATTCTTATACATTATATATATATATATATATATATATATATATATATATTGTATGATGTATAAAAGTGTCCTTTCGTTTAGCTGAACACTCCGTCGGGTATTTTTCTGCACTGTCACCTGATAACAGCCGAGTAATGTTCGTTTTCACTGTTTCAACGAGGTGTGGTCCGTCAGACGTCAGCACGCTCGGCGCCTGTCTCCGCATGGAGGGCACCACATTTCATCCTGCGGTGGTGATGGTGGTACTGGTGGCCGTGCTGGTGAGTGTGTCGAATTCACTGCGGCCGGGTTGTTGAACCGTTGGACGCGCAGACATTAGCGATAGAATAGAAGAATTGTTCTACGCCCGCCCGCCCGCTCTCCCGCCAAATTGGAATACTGTCCGTCGAGTCGGCGCAACATATTGCCGCATAGTCAGCCTGTCGATTAGATTATTGATGTCGTTTCGTGGTCGTCCATGTGGCGTTTCAAATGTAAAAACTGCCTTGTATTCGTGTTTCGTCCATTGAACTTTTGATAGAAAGAGAGAGAGACTCCCTCAACGGAACACTAATAGGCATTTGCATTGCATTATTATTAGTCGTATAGAAGACGGTGTATCGCTGCGACGTCTCTGTCAATGCCTCGGTGTGTGTCCGATTCGGTGTTCTTGTGCCATATTATCGATCATATGCATTATGTAGCTGGGTAATTTTAATTCTTATACGAGCATAACAAGTGAAAAAATCCATCGCACTGATTTGCTCTTCGTGTGAACAAGATACGAACGAGATAGGAGTAGTTCATTTGTTGTTGCCAACAACAAAATATTAAAGTCACTGAATCATTTTGGACTTCGGTAGCTCATTATTATTATTATTATCATTATCCTATATACAATTCGATGTAAAGAATTATTGTAACTTAGAAGGCCTTAGTTCTGTGGAGGCAAAGTTCCCATTTGATTTGTGATTATGTATTTGACCATGATGAAGAGAAATCGACACACTCTAGGTGTTACCTCATGAGAATATATTGCCTCATGAAACCAATACTATGTTTGGAAATCCCCGTTTCATTATCTAATCAAGAAAATTCAAAGATTTCGAGCAACGGACAAAATCGTCGTCTCACGCAACCGTCACAAATACGGAGCGATATCGGCCGTATACCCATTCAGTAGGTGTTTGCGCATAAATAACGCCGACTGCGCCCGAAAAGTTGTGGAAGGAGATGATCAAACAGCAAATTTCAATTTTCAACCATTGCAAATCACCCGCGGACTCCATTAGCCACAGGAGCTCCAAGCCCAAGGAGTCCATGATGGAAGTTGGACAAGCAGATGGCAGAACAACGCTAATGACATCTTATGGTCCGGAAGATGATGTCCGGTGGTTGTAATTCACTCAGGCGGCTAGCCCTCGCCATTATTCCGCCCTATCAGCGCACCCCCGCAGGGATTCGTTTGTTTGATTCATGTAAACTACAGTTTCAGTGGACGACCACCTCCGTACGCAGATATCGTACTGGATATCTCTGTCATAAGTATATGCTTGTAGCGCTGTAAATTGTTTGCCGTCTTCGACCTGGGCCGGTCTGTGCCTGAGCTGTTTTTCTCTTTAATCCTTGTCCGTCTTTGCTGGCCTCCACCAATAAATATCTAATGATACGGGGTGCAATCATTATTTGTCGGATTAACGGGTATAGTCAAGCCTCTGAACAGTGTGAGCAACGGGCAGACGCAGTTATCGCTGATGGTTGATTGGCAATTCGAACTTGGGACTTTGATTAAAGACGTGAAGCACATGAAAAGCTAGTGAAATCAATAAATAAATGAATGAAAATAGTGAATAATAAATAAAATATAAATAGTAAAATCGTTGAGCGGGCTCAACTGAACAGAGCAGAATGTCACAGCGTCTCCCAGATACCTTGCTATACTCGTATACCGACGGGTACACGAGTGTACGCGGTACCACGAATCGAATTCGAGGATTCCATCCCAGCTTCGTTGTGCTCGTTAGTATGGCACCAGTGGCACCCGCAGGATACTCATGCATCTACGCCTGGTCGTACGATGGTCACAACGGGGCCGTCACCAAACGAAAATTGAGCCCCGTGAAAGAGCCAACAACAACAACAACAACAACAACACCACCACCACAGTGTCTATCTCCAGCATATGACGTACGGACGTACGAACGGTCGAACGAACAAATTCACGGCGACGACGACGGCGGCGGCGGCGACGGCGCGCTGTAGTCGCGTAGTGGAGTCAAGCTGCGGTTGAATCGGACGCCTGCCAACAAGCGACTCGTCGATGTTCGTTTACGAGATTTATGAGACCGGCGGGTGACGGCACTCGGGATGGCGATAGCGGCGGCGGCGACCCAGCAAAGATAGCTATTGCTGTCGCAGCATCGGCGGCGGCGGCGGCTGAAGTAGGGGGAGTTGCGAGAAGATTTTTCACGACAGGACGAAGTGAAGTTCAGGGGAGACGATGAAATCTTCGCGAAGCCAAACTGTGACGTTGCCGTATTGGCCTGTGGCCGTACGTGATTTGTCATTCCCTCGAGAGAACCCATTGGTCATAGATTAAAGATTTCGCTGACGAATCAGTTCTGCCATTACGCTGCTTATAGGGTTTTCCGGCACTATGTTGCATAGATGTTGTTCCTTTTTCGGGACAACCGTCTCCGAATAAGCTGGACGCAAGACGGGTCTACCTATGGGGGTGGAGAATGAATGTTTGTCAAATGCTTCGCGTACTCATTCAACGTTGTCTGTATGTTCGTTCGTCTGACAACAGTGATATGGTGTACATGTTCAAAAGTTGATTTTGGTGCACGTTTGTAACTTGCTCTCATTGTCAATAGTGGTGATAACGTCCATTTCGTGCGTTGCTTTGCTTTCTTGTACAATTCAATGAAATTGATATATATATATATATGTATATATATATATATATACCAGGTCTAACGCCGGAATCATTTGGCTTAATCTAAAAGCACACATTCTATATATTTATATATATATATATATATATTGTATAGACGGAGCGGGAGGAGAGGCCTCATCTGTGCGGTCTTATTATAAATACATTTCTACATTAACTCCTGTTCATTGTTCCGTCTCAAGCAATGCAGGGCCACTTAAAAAAAACGTCGACCATCGCCGCCACCGCCGCCGCCTACATCTCTGCCCTGCCTTGCGCATCAACATTTCTAGTACTGATGTCGTATGATGACACGTGATTACAGTGGCGAGGGTCGTGCGCTCTTTGTGCTTCTGTAATTCGTCTATTCGCTGAGGCATTCGTTCGTTCGCTCACTCAATCAATCATCAAGATGAAGGGAAACAGATGTCTGAAGTGTCTAGAAGTGGCGAGATTCGTCTCTCTCCCTCCTCTTTCTCTCGTTCGCTCGAAAATAGAAGAGACACTCCTGTTGGAACACATCCACTTGTTGTTGTTGCCGTTGCTGTTGGCGCTCTTGCTATTGCTGTTGTTGTTGCTGTTATGGTAGTGCAGGCTGCTGATCTTGCCGTCTCCGCTTGTGGTGGTGGCCAGCACGACCGGTGTCGCCGTTCGGCTTCGGATTTGCTATTGAGGCTTACAAGGGGGCTTCCGTAGGGCCTGAACGGATCGCGCCTCGGCCTTCTCCTCGTCCCGTTCTTCTGATATACTGCTCATTCGGTGTTCATCCTCGAGGTGTAATAACACTGAGACAGACGATGATAGGCTCACGGCGTTGTCAAAAAACCACGACGACGACGACGACGATGACGCTAGCCATTTAGCAGCCCAATTGCGCATAGCTACCGCTGCTTGCGTAGCATCTCATCGCTCGGCAGACATCATACGGCTCGCGTACAACCACGGATGCATCGCGCTAAGCAATTTGAGCACCTTCCACAATGACGGGAACAATATCAGCGTCGACGACGATTGCCAGCGGTGGCGGCGGCCAAAAACAATGAGACGGTAATGCCCGCGTGCAGAAAAGCAACGACGCGCCTGAACAGTGGCATAACGCAAAAACGACAGCAGAGCCAACGACTGTAACAGCAAAACACCATCAGCAACAACAGCTAAAATAGCAACAATGGAAGCAACGATCTCAATTTCAGCCCGGTGTTGTTGTCGGCCGCGTGCGCTTTGCTTGTGAAAAACAGAAACACATTTAGGGTATTTATTACTGTGGGTAAGTATATATATATATATATATATATATATCGAAGGACAAAGGGCGGTCGACCGTCGACGGGCGCCCAGCGACGAGACAACAAACAACTGCGAACCGACCGTCGGTCGGTGGCCGCTCGTGGCCGCCGGAATATCTCCGGTGATCGCCACCGCTGTGGGCTTCTGCCCCGTGCTGCCTAATACACAAAGGGCAGAGAATGGCCAAACAAGAGGCAAGCGTTTGGGGGAGCGAGGGGGGGATAATGGGGACCAGTAATATTTGGCGTCTGATTGACACCGACATACTCCTACTACTACTGCTACTGCTACGCTCATAGTACCCGAGCTTCATTTCGTAATAGAGGTGCGCGTGAGGATGCCTGATGCCGGACGAGTGGGCAAGGAAGCCATAGTCGCGGAGAGACCCTTTGGTCCCGTTGGTCACCGTCACAGCAGAACACTGACAACGTGTCACCAGGGATCAGACGCAGGTCATTTCATTAGAGGGGGCGAAGTGGCAGATGATACGACGTTGGGGCCCCCTTAAGTCCTTGCAGTATCTTTCTCCTGTGTTCTTCTGTTTACTAACGAACATCACACAGAGGCACGGGGAGGGCCGCTCCCATATTAACAGCGTGGTGGCAGGGTTCGCTGGCATCAGCTGTTTCGATCCAGACTTCTTTAGGTTCCGCACCATTGGAGCCTGCAGAAAGCGAGCAAGCGAAGGAAAGGGGGTAAAATAAAAAGAGCCAAAGACGTTGCCCACTGCGTGTCCTCTGTCACCAGTGGTGTGACCTCAGGCAGACACCTCCTCTACATTATCCATTTTACCCCTTGGTGGACCTTGGCACCGACGTTCCTTGTCGGCCATAACGTTGTCGGCGAACGGGGTTGTTCCGGCTGACGCTGTAACCCCCACTGAGCTATCCCCCAAGCTAGCTGTAGAGCGTAGGCGTTCGGTTCGACCTCTGACCCTTTGCTCCCTCCGCTGCAGACCCTTGCTCTAGTTCCGGGGCGGGACCGCGGCCCCAAGGGCCCTTCCGCCTACGGCAACCCTCCTCATCGGGACGCGGGGAAATATGGGTCGCAAGGGCAAAGAGGCCTGCTGGCACACACAGACCCACTCACACACACCCTCGACTGATATGGTATAAAAATTCGAGCGTTCACCTCCTTCTCCTTTTAGTCCCAAGTCGTTCCGACCTCCTACTCTTGTGGCTCCTTGTGGTTGTCGAACACACTCGCTGAGTGCTGGCTGAGCAAGACAGAGGGAGAAAATGAGAAACGTCCTGAGAAGGGCGTGTGGGGGGGACGCTGTGCCGTTACGCCGCTGTCCTGATGATGATGCTGCTCCTGATGCAGTTCTACTGTCAGCCTCCTCGTTACAAAAATCAAAGATATTCCGCCCACCGACAGACGCCCTACAACACGCGTCGTTGAGAAGCTACTTTCTGGCTCCGATGGAAAGGCACGTAGGGGGCGGGAAGGGCGTAGGATCGTTGTCGAGGTTGTAGACTCGGGGAATAGTGGCGAGCCTTGTGGGACGCCTGTGCTTAGCGTTCAGCTGTTGGCAGCTGAATCGGGCACAGCGTTGGTTCTGCGATGCTGCCGATGGTTGTGGCGGTGACCCCCGCAGCCGCGATAGTAGCAGTGTTTCAGCTTCTCCCTTCGTCGGCGGCGTTTGCCTCTGCCTCGGATTCGGATCCGTCCGTCAATCCTGTCCGCTGTCGACTATGCCTTCGTGCCCTTTGCCCATTACACTTGTCTCCACCTCAGCTCTACTCGTTGTCCTCTGTTGTTCCCGCCGTTCGTTTGATATCCCTCCACTTGCTGGCTGCCTGGCTGGCTCTCTGGCAATGTTGTCAGCTTGGACAACGCGGCTGCACCGCCCCGCGATGCGTGACGCCGTTGTGTAAGCGTGACCCTGTACGTGAGTCTAGCTTTGTGCTCGTCGTTGTAGGTATATCTATGGGTGTTAGCCAGTCTGTCCATCTGACTGCGAGTGTATTTATGTGTGTGTGTGTTTGTGCAACGTAACAGCAGCGGTCCGTTCCTTCTTATTCTACTCATTCCTGCTTCTTCTTCTTCCTTTTCTTCTTAGATCGTCAGGAAGACTCAAAAACAACGGCCGGTATGGTGTCGTCTGTTGCCGAAAGATTTAGTGACGCAGCTTCGCTCACGCGTAACTCAGGCGACCCGCTCTCACAGTGATATAGATAGACGACGGCGTAGCTAGCCAGCGATCCCTCGCGACAGAGATAGCGAGAGAGAGAGAGAGAGAAGCAAAGAAAAGAGGAGCCCACAAGGGCGGATGGATGGTAGTTCGTAGGCGAAGTACCATCGAGCGGCCAATGGGCGACCGGCAGTCGCGCAAGCGACACGCAACTGCTACGTGAGGTCCGGAGGGGGACGCGCGCGGCGATAAATATCAGCCAATCTGTAGGAGATTAGTCGTGCTTGGTAAAACGAGCAGTGCACTGCGGCTGCTCTATGGCTGCTTCTGATGTGATGTCTTATTTTGCTTGCGTCGGATCTCGCTCGCTCGCTCGCTCGATTTCTCTCTCTCTCTCTCTCTCTCTCTCTCGCTGTGTTTCTCTTATTCGCTGTCCCCTTGCTGTATTTCGTTGCTTCATGGGTGTTGTTTGCCGACCTTTCAGGGAGCTCCTTGCGGACACGTCGACGGGGCCTTGCCGCTCCTGCCGGTCTGCTTCTGTGGGGACGTCCGCTGGCGATCAAGTGCCAGCAGCTCGAGCACAACACAAAGCGGTGCACAGTGTACGCCCGGCGCTGATTGGTGCCGAACGCAGGTCTCGCATCAGCGCGACATCAGCATCATTCAGCCGGATGAAATTAATCCGATACGCTCTAGAATGAAATGAGCGGATCATCACCGGCATCGCGGCGGACATTGGCTGTTGTTGTCGTCATTTTTTCCTTCTGCTGTCCGCTGGATCAAACATTATATTGCACATGAGAACATCATCCTCCGTGATTGGTGCCACTTGATCCTTTTCGATAGCGGTTTCTCAATGATTTACCTTGTCGCTGTTGTCGTTACGAGAGGATTTTGATTGGCAGCGAGTCGCCTTTTGGTTTTAGCCATTATAGCTCGGTTAGCATGCAAAGTAGGCCATGGATTTGGGGGGGTTGAAAGTTCCTACATAGCTGTATGTATTGCGGATGTATAATAGCTGTATAGAGGGTATACATATCTGTATATACAAAAAGGAAGAACCTGCATTTCGTTGCAGCTGACGACAATGTCGATGATCATACAATACAATGATCTCTTAGTCCTGCAACCAGTTTCGATACGGGTTTGACAGTGCATTTCAATTTCGGCCCGTTTTCCTGGCTTCCGGTCATTGAATGCGACTTGTCGACGCCGCCACTCACAGACATTGCGCGTCACCGCTTTTTAACTTTTCTCTCTCTCGCGTTAGGAGCGAATCGCCATTTTCTGCCAATCCCGATCCGCGTGGCGATCCGCGTGGCGATCCGCTATCGCCCGCCAAATATATAATAGGAAGAGGAGGTGTTGTGGAGGGGGCTCAAGTCCAGTCGAGCCACTTGGTCTTCTTCCTATCGTCATTGTGTTCAGTATAATCGAATCGGTGTTTTTTTGGCGATTTTTTACTGCTCTCACTCACTCATTCACTCTCGCTCGAACGAACGAACGGACGGACGCGACAATGTGCGAGCCGCCGATGATCAGAGACCCCCCCGCCCCCCATCGGCAGGAATAAGCATCGCGAACGCTGGTCTCGGCGATGGCCAGAAGCGGATCATCGTCTGTTACAAAGAGTGAACCGCAGCTGAAAGCGGCTGCAGAATTGCGATAGTTCCTGCAACGGCTGCTGCCCTGAACTGCCCGCTCGCAATCATCGGCTAGCGCAGCCAAAACGAACCTCCCCTTTTTGTGTCGGGACTCGCCACCTCTATGCGAAGTTAATCTGATCCGATCAACTTGCGTACAAATGCCAAATGGATCTGATGTAAGGAAACGATGACTGTTTGGAGAGAGCTGCGGCGGCTCTTTCGGTAAAAAAAAACGGCTGTCGCGAATTGTGTTCTTTTCTGGCACAGTTTAACTCGATGCTTATGTCGGTGTCCTCCGCGCCACACATAGACCAAGCGTGTATCGGCGTGAACCGATCAGTGGTGAATGGTGCCAGTACTGTTATACATTCGCTCAATGTTATAACATCTGATTCACATAAATCCAATGAGTAACGAGCTTACTACTACCATCACGCTATTGTGTGGCATTAATTAAACGTATCGGATCTGAACTACTGAACGAGTCTGAAACAGTGAAGCAAGAGTTGACTTATCGGTGTTTGAGGGCAGAACTAAGATTTTCATAACGCATCCTGTCCGAAGTAGCCTCAATGGCGATCTGTTGGACGACAACACGCTGAGGCGACACCCTAGTTCGAGGTGCCTCTGGTACCACTGCCACGCCCTGATTAAAACAGGGAATATAGTTGTAACAATGATAGTGTTGTCACGATCACATGCGATCATGGTCACACATACATACAAGCACACACATATTCAGCCACATTATGGTGTGATCATCTTCTGTTGACGACATCACCAGCGAGTTCGTATCGAGTTGTAGTCTGTCGTCCGCGGTCTGATGAGGTTGTATCAGTGCGCGGCCCGATGAGAAGCGACGCTTCTCGTACGCTTGGCATACACTCAACTGTATCAGCCACTACTGTACCGAGCGAGACAGTTTGCTGATAAATGTGTTTAGTCCTATAGGAGCTAGCAACCGTTAACATTGATGTACTTATCGGGCTCGTGCCTCTCAGCAACAGCAACCAACGACAACGACAGCACAACTATGGGCCGCTGCTGGTGCTGCTGCTGTTGCTATTGCTGTTGTTAGTAGAGGAAGAATAACCTGCGTAGCTGCCGCTGGTTGTTGGCGATGGCTTGAAGCGGCTAATTAAATTCGCCGTTCAGACCCCTCCGGAGGCATTGCTGTTATCCATTTCAACACGCACCGCAACACAGCCGCGTTCCGGAAACATGTTTAGCGGGCAGGGCATTAATTTCGTTCGCGCGTTTTAGTGCACCTAGGTTTGCTACGACGTTTCAGACAATGCCCCTGATCACCTACTGTTCAGGCCAGTCACTTAAGGCCTCGTCAAATTGCGATGAGACATCGTTATATGCCTTTTTTGAAGTCCTACTCTTCCTGCACCAGGCAGCGCTTCGCACTCCTCGCTGTTCGTTCGCTCGTTCGTTGATGCCTCGAAAAACCCGCCTCATTTGACGAGATTACTACCAACCACCACCACGGCGCCGCTAGAGCCGTGGCGATAGTTACGTAAAGCAGGAGCACATCTATTATTGTCGCCATTACGGGAGCAGAGGCGAGCTACTAACGGCTCTCGTCGAGTTGTTCACCATGACCGCTTAGCAGCGGCTGGGCCGACCAAACTATTCGAGGGCATGATTTTCATTCGATGTCATGAACATTGTCGGTTTTGGCATGCCTTCTTCCCTACGGCTGTGTGCTATTTTGTTTTGTCTTTGATGTTAGACCACAGAAAATAATGCTATTAATAATTATACTGGCTGTTATGGTGGAAGGCCCTTAAATAAATCCTGGCCGATAGTGGCAGGCGATAATTGCAAACGGGTGCAGAAGTGCATTTTGGCAAAATGCCAAAAAAATCGCAATGGCTATACAGCGAGACAGCGAGCTCACCCGCAACAATTTTCGCCTGGTACTGCCTCTGCTGGTTCTACGTCAGGGTTTGTGTATGCAACGACAGCCATTTTCTTTTCGCTGTTAAATGCTGTTCGTAATGGAAGCGATACTCGACGAACTGAGCTAGCCGCCAGTCATGGCAATGAAATATAAACAAGCATCTCAAAATGCGATACGATATCGGTGAAAAAATCTACTAAATCTATGTGTTACACATGAAAACTCCTTTGACAATATCGCATCGATGTCGAGTTTCATCGGACACCGAAATCGCTTTCGTGATTATGTGTGAAATACTGCTTGGCAGACATCACTTTTTCAAATGGTTTTGGGCAAAGTCTCCTGGTGCTGTTCTCGTTGACCGGAACAACGCCCTGTGACTATTATTAGTGTGTCATTGAAATATTCGACATTGAAGTTGGCGGAATGCATAGCATTCTCGCTGGTGTTCGTTTTGATAAGCTCGCCGAGTATGTGATGGCGTAGCATCGACCATGTCTCTAGGTGAAGTCTCAACATATATCCACGGCTACATATATGTCTACTTATACACGCAATACGTGTAGTAGTCAAAGGCAAGCAAACCTCACAAACGAAACGATTTATCCCCGAAATTCACCTCGTTCAATTTCTTCAGTGCAACTATTCATTGAAATGAATGAAAATTCTCGCGTGCTGACCTCGACGCTCTGCTGACTCGAGCCAATGAGCCACCCTCGACATACGGCTGAGATGGCTGGCGCATTTCGGCGTAACCCACACTGACTGGCTTAGATTGGGATCGCATGCATGTCAAAAAAAATGAAGGCTACAAACATCGTCCGGAGGGAAAAAGTAGATAGGGTAGTGGCTGACATCTAACGACCCAGAGCTCTGGTATAGCTCCGCATGGCTTAAGCAAGCAAGCTCAGGCAAGCGTGCATGGCCATGGATCATATCGTGCTGCAATCTTGCATATAGCAGCGCCGTCGCCACCATCGCGACGATCATCAGCATTGGCGTCAGGTCTCCGCCTCGTCCCCAACACATTCGGCGTGTCGCTTAGCGAAATGCAAACCTCGCCGACACCTCTTCGACGCACCAGGATCGGATCGGCTTCATCCTGATGCTGGGGAGCTAGTGGACTCGTAGTCGAAAGCCGTCGGCCGAGCCCAGCCAGGTGTGCCATGCTCCTCTGACAATACACAGTCTGATTGGCGCAGACAGGCGTGCACGACTGCTGGCTCGAACTTGAGGACGATGGACAGTTCGACACTGCGACACGGCGCAAGCAGCAGACCCGCTTGCTTGACTGCCTGCTCCCCTGTGGGCTCAGTCTGTATAAACTCTGGCTCTGTCATAAACTGCTGGCACATCCTGCAGCAGCAATAGCTAGAACAGCAACATTAGCAATCGAAGTGCATAGGCCGTGAGCTGGGAGTCACGAAGAGCGCGCCCCGAACCTCCTGGAGATATGTTCGTATGTACCCAGTATACTGCATTCTACAGGTATATTGAATCTGGCATGGTGAGACCGCGACTCGTGTCCTCCAACAATGAACAAAGTTGCACGAAGATGTAGTGCAACAGACGCCCGGAGCAGAAGCGAAGTGCCTGCCTCACAATGTACATATGGAGAGCTCCAACTGAGCTCAAGTAGGGACATAGCCATGATGTGGAATACGTAGCATTGGGCCAAGGTGTGATGCCGTGATGACCAAGTGAAGATAACGATGAAATTCGAAAGGCTAAGAGGTCACTTTCTTCAAGAAAGCTAAGACTTCGCGCCTCGCTGTTGGAGTGCGTCTGTCTTCTTAAGACGGGAACACAGTGAGAGAGGATCTAGTGAGAGAAATTGTCAGAGAGACAGAGAGAGAGAGTGAGAAGAATATCTCGAGGGCTCAAGCAAATACGCCTTCACAATGGGTCACAATGGGGCACGCGCACAGTGGGGGTACTAGCTACTATTGTTAGCGTTATTTGTAGCAGACTCCTTCCGATCCCAATCGATCTGAGGGCTTCGCGAAGGACATGCAAGTAATCGCCTGCCTGCCTGCCTGAATGTTTAGCAATGTTGTGTGCCTTGACAATGCAGTGTGCCTTCAATTCTTCGTTGCGACCTTGAAGTGTTCAGCGGGCATTCTCAAGGGCGGGCATGTGTGAATACGTGACGACACGCGACGGGTATCAATCGTATTGCGGGGATCCATATCAATGAACTCGCTTATGTAATAATAATGAAGATTGACAAAGCATTCTGCTACAGATTTCAAGTGTGAGTCGATTTAATGGCCGTTAAATTGGCCGTACCCTTCCTCTGAAGCCTCGAGCAGAGCTCCTGCCCTAAAGCGTTCGTGAGCTGTCACTGCCAGCGATTGCGTCTGGCCATTTGGAGCTCGTGGCTATGCTTCAGATGTGACTTTACAGCCTCCAACAAATGTATCCTTCAGTTGCTAACAACTCGGGGAAATGGTATTAGGTGTAGTCGGGGCATCAGCGATGAGTTTAATTGCCAGAACGCGTCGTATATTAGTTGCGCTAAACAACTAATGGTATCAACGTTCCCACAACATTCTACAACCCCCAATCATCATCAGCCTACAGGCTTAGCTGGGTGAATGCTTCGGCAGCGTAATCACTCTTGGGTCTAGTTCACCCACGCGTAGCCTAGGTTTTAGCGCACTTTCAGTGAGCTTGACGAGTGACACGAACGTCCAACATCTCTACAACCAAACAAACTAGTCAAGTTTTGAGTGTCTTTATTATCTGGGTATATATATATATAACACAGGCGTATCATGAATGCGAGATCGTTCACGCTCAACCGTACACTGAAACGTTGTCGAATACAAACATCCCCAACTGTAGGTGACGCCTACAGTGACGCCGTCTCGCTTCTTTTGAATAATGTACAGTACGCTGCTGGCGTTCCTGTAACTCTTTGTTATACCATAGTAGCTGTGTAAGCCGGCTGTGACTGGGACACCGGTAACGGTCACGCGACAGATGGGTTCAAGTGAGCTCATCTCCCCGGACTGATTACAGAGAGCACTCCGGCTTGTGCTAATGACCGGTATCTCTTTCTACAATATCTACATATATATATATATATATATGTATATATAGATTTGTAGTGTTTGGGCCTGACGCTCTTCAGGGTCACCATGGTCGAATTAATTACGGCGGAATAAGAAACGCCTTCTAGTAGTATTCAATATGGCGCCGTTCGTGTGAGTGATGATAGTATAATGATTAAATATTTAGAGTAAAATCGAGCGTTTGCATTCCCCACTCAATTGTGTCTGCTTTCGCTTGTGAAAGATGCTGATCATTTATTTACTTGAAGCCAAAGCCAGCTGGAGCCTCAAATTTCGCCACAAATTGCTGTAATATGGGTCTATTTTTTTTTTAACTGAAATAATGATTGCCTGACTTGGACGACCGCGGTTCCTACGGAGATCGATTTGCTTGAAGCGGCCCACTCATTCACTAGTTACTATCAATTAATAATAGTATCGATCGAGTGCACACACAAACGCTTGTTCCTGACCATAGCCTGATCCCTTATATATTTGTCTAATGTCCATTCAGGTTTTGTATAACATAATAATACATCCAATGCCGGGCCTCGAAGTAGCGCTTCGTGGCCTCATAGGCCCCACGGCCTTTACTGCAGATTGATTCAGTCGCGACGACGACTTCATTTATGAGATGATGAGATGAACAGAAACAGCCTCAGCATATGCTCGAGGCTGTTTATGTTTTACGAAATTATATTGTTGTTTTTGATCAATGACAACATGTGGGATATATTTGACATCTCAACATACGGAGGTGTTCATGTTGTCGTATTGCATATTGGCCTGCCTCTGACGTTGACGTGAGGAAGTTCACAGGGTTATTTGTCAAAACACCACTTCACGTGCAATTATTTTCATCGGGCTAACCTAGACATAAATATGCGAATGACTTCTTGAGGAGAAAGAAGCCGGCTATACACAGACTGGATACGAAGGAATAGCGTTAAGATGTTACTTGTATATTATTATTACTATTTCAAAGAAGTAGGCTGAGATTTTTTTGAAAGTATAACTACGTAAGTTCAGGGGTGCGTTCACTCCTATCGCAGGACGGGAGCCACAATAGAAACTATACCAATACCTGGATATTTACATAGCGTATACAATATTCGTTATGTCGCTAGCTCCCATAAAGCATACTGTATATATATATTTATATATATATATATGTAGGGCCAAAAGTAGTCTTACAGTGGCTTGGAACGTAAACTCACAGAGGGGGAAACTAGGCTTCCAGTTATTACAAGTGGGCTTACACTTGAAACCGATGGAGGTCCTACTTTTTTCCTCACCATGAATCTATAATATCTTTCCCTGCCTGTAGACTTAGGTCTTGCTCGATTTAAGCCTAACTTTACCTCCTTTATATATATATATATATATATATATATATATATATATATATATATATATATATATATATATACGCACCGTGAATAACGCAGCGGCGGTCAGCGGCTAGATTTTCCAAGACCAACACGTCGACTATCGAACGAGTTTCTTCCGCTATCTAGAACCACGGTGACCTTACGCTTTGTGAAGACGAGCAAACTGGCTCGCTGACTGTAAAGTAAATTATCATAACTCGATATATTGGTACAGGACGGTCATGGCCACTACGTCCGTCCTGTCGACGACCCCTTGAGATTGAAATCGAATTATGTGTCACGGAGTAGTTTCTCTAGCGCTCTTCTTGCACTCGCTACGATCTTGGAAAGTAGCCACCGAGAGAGAGAGAGAGACAGAGATCCCTCCCATCCACGATCACTATGCAGACAGAGGCTTCCTGCCGTCGCCATCAGCGTCCTACTACTGATGTTCCATCACTGCTAAGGCCGCTGGTAAAGGAGGGCTGCAGTGAAGGCGAATTTTCTTCCTCGTTCTCGCCATCTGCTTAGCTCAGAGGGTGGAAGAGGTCTAGGCTGTTCGTTCCAACTCACTCTCGTCATTGCTTCCGTTGCCTCTCGTGCCGCTGGCTCAGCCGTTGCTCCATCTACCCTGGCGCCGAAGCAGAATCCTATCTGTCTAACATTCGTAAGCGTTTGCACTCTAGAACGCGCGTAGTAGCCAGCACGTTGAATCAGGTCTTAGCGAACGTGAAACCGTTGTCAGCCTCTGTGACGTTGTCTGCATATGGCCGGACGTTTGGCCTCGTTCGAGAGTAAAAACTCCTCTCGCGAAGCCCCCCCCCCCCTCAGTCTACGGTCCGCCACCGCCAGGTTGGTTGGAGGAAATCGACTGTGTTCCTGATGGATCGCAGGATAAAGGGATCGACTTGCGTCTCATAGCACGCATTGCTGTTTAGTCTTTCCGACAACAAGGAAACGTCCAAAGCAAGAGCACTAGTAGATACAGCAGCAGCAGTAGATACAGCACGTATATGTTGCAAGTAGACCTATATACACACACATGCACACACACATTGTTATGCTTTCTGGGGATAACGGGCCCGTAGAGGAGAACCCGCATCGATGAAGGTTCGGCCCGCCGGAAATACACCAAGCAAACGCATCTTCGAAGAATCGGCCCACCCTGAAAGCCTCAGCAGCACCGTGGATCTGACTAGCTCTACAGTGGATAGCGGAACGTACCACTGAATAGGCGACAAATCTGCGAGTTGTGTATACAGTAAAACGTCTCTTGTTTGATGCTATAAATAGTCCACCGCGTGGGGCGCTTCGGTGCGCTTCCGTGATAGCCCGGGTTGATGCGGCATGTGTGAAGGTGGACGGCACATTGAAAAAATCAAATAGTAACACTACTCAACATCGTTCTAGCATTTGGCCCCATATCACAGACACCCACAAATGCGCCAGACCACACACACACACCCACACATACGCGTACACCACTTCCATTCACACCGGAACTCCCAACAAGTGCTCGCTGTTTCGTTGCACTGAGACTCGCTGGTCAGCTCCCCCATGTCCAGTTACTCGAATATCAGTGGAGCGACTGCCGCGGAGACGGATTGCACGAACGACTCGCGCGTATAGCTTTGAGGCGAAACTGGCACCCGTGCTGGACCCAACTGCTCCCGCTGGTGGGGAAGCCAACATCGCATCACATTCATCCTTCAGCGTTCTTCACCGGTTGTGCTCAGTGCTGCTTGTCAGCTTGCAATGAAACTTTGGCGTTTCTGCGTCGGTCCGACAGCAGCAGACTCCCCGAGCAGACTCCCCGAGCAGCTCTAACTTTTCGCTCGTCCGCGGTCGTTGAACACATCCCTCCCGTACACTGCTACCGCAGCAGAGTTCCCCCTCTAAAAGTCATCCCCAAATGTAGCGAGCGTTAACCTGCCTAAAACGTCGCTAAAGAAAAGGGCTTGGACATCGTCTGTCTGACTTTGGGCTCTCCTCTTTAGGCTGCTTGCTACTACTTGGCTTGGATTGCTACGCCTGCCGTGCTGTATTTGCAGTTACGGTAGTGGTCTACGGGTCCCGCAGCTCGACCCGAGACGAGTTGCAGCCTTGTCGTGGCACTTGTACCAGGAAGATGCGATTGGATAACTCTTACGAAGAATAAGAAAGCCAAGGAGACGAAACGCGGCCAGCTGCCCTCCGAGCAAAAGTTGGGAAAAGTCCCATATTGTTCTGTACTTTCATCGTGCTCGATGATGTGTGGCATATTACTATGGATCTGCGTATCAAGCTCTAAGCATTTACTACAACATGTCGACATCTTGCACAGCTATGCCGCCACCAAGACAATATGGAAAAAACGTAAATAATTGAATGATTTCGAAATATGACCTGCATACATTTTAGACCTATTCAACGATCGGACGATCGATCGATCGACTCCGACGGACCGGAAGTCATTGAGGTGTAAGCGTCAGAGTGGCTGTTGCGTTTCTGTTCGCAATCTGCACAGTTGTGTATATCCCCCGATATCGAAATTGAAGCCGGTGCCAAATTGATGCTAGCAGTGCTGGCAAAGCATCGGTGGCGGAAGATCTACGAGGTGCTGTAGATGCAGATAGATGAATCTTTGCCACGTTTGAATAGGTGAAAGCAGCCAGCCACGATGGCAGCAACGAAACAAGTAATGTATACTATACTTCGTCAAGTTCATGTTTATCCGCTGGTTAAAGAAGTCGTAAACACGAAGACGACGATGATACGCGATGGACGTCCACCCCGTCGTTGATGAGCAACAAGCCAAAACAATCCCTCCTGCGTCCGACGCGATGGCCATTGATAAGTGATGAAGCTCACACGTTAACCCGGCCGACGTACGATGCATCGAAGGCCACATTGTGTAGAACTAAGCACACACGGAAGTCTGCAGCCTTCGAACGAGTTTTACGGACTCTAACAGCTGAGGAACCGCATCAATTCGTTCTCATAATTTATACAATACTTTTGGAAAACGCATTAGCAAAGCTACTACGGGATAGCCCACACTAGATTTTATCATTGCCGGACGCCAAATAACCCATCGCTCGTCAGCGTTGACCCCAGCTGGCTGTGACAAGTTTGACCCTCACTTGTCAATGGTGCTGCCACACTGTCCATATCGAGAATTCTAGTAGTGGAATTAGTTGTAGTAGTTGTAGTACCTTATCAGAGGCGCCCGTTGCCGACGCCGGCGCCCCAACAGCTGATGCTACCACCGCGCTGTGCCGCGACAGCGCATTGAGGCAGGCTGAGTCAGATCGCCCACATCGCACACGACCAATACTGATCGTCGCTTATCCGATCGTCGTCTCATTCATCAGGGGAAATCTATGCGTTCGTGAACATTGTGCATACGAACGCTGTCGAAGAGGGGACTCGCTAGCATATACATATCGTCACACAACTCTCACACCTAAAGCCCTATCCGAGGTACTGGCTTTAGGTAGCATAAGTCGCGTCGGGCAGCACGAGCCACGGAGGCTGGCACGGAACAGCCGTTTCATCGAGGTCGGATTCCACTCCGAAGCTTAAACTCCCCACAATGTTCTCAAGCGGCAGTCCGCCAAGAACATTGTGTGCAATAGTAGAACCGAAGGTCACCACACACTGAGCTCGCCTTTTTCTCTCTGTCAACTGTAGCCTCAACTGTCGTGTTGCCCGCCTCCTTGCTTGAGCCTTTCATGTTCCGATGACGAACACGAAATGTGGGGCTCACCATAATGGCAATGGTAGAAAAACAGTTGGGACGACGCCGTGACCAATGACACCCGATGACATTGGTCAAGATATGAACTCTGCCCGAAGAGTCGATCTTTTGCTCATGATTAAATGAGACCGGAATCGAACGAGCAACTTGATAGAGGCATCTCGGTATCGAACAATTATCGTGATATTCTATAATGTATTAATTCCAACCAGAAGCATCAAAATATGACCGCTCGTATCCGGAGCGGTTAGGAGGCTATGGCCCGTAATCGGCCCTGGATACTCTGACTATAGCCGATAGCGTTATCAAAGTCACACCACTAGCTTGGTTATTAGGGATAACCTGTACAATCTGGTGGGCGTTCTACAGAACCGTAGGTCACGGTTAGCAATGCGGAATGTCCGATAGCCTGTTGTATAATGCTTGCAGGGCACATAGTAGTCGCTTATAGGCCAAGCACGTAGGACACATTTGTAGCCGCCCGACGGGGTTGAGGCCAGAGAGCTAAAAGGCCGCTAGTAGTTGAGGTATGGAGGAGGAGAGGCCTGGGGACCGCATCGCCTGGAGGGGAGGCCATCACCCGTTGACACGTAGTATTTCGGCAGTATCTTTTCGCGCACTTGTGCTTTCAGATTGGGCAGTGGCTTTGTCGTGGTTGAGAAACAGAAAACACTTTGATACGGCTGGATGACACAGATTATGGAACAAAAACCGTTACAAAATAAATTAAAACGTACATTTGTTTGTGAATGAAAAAAGAAAAGCTTCTGAAGGTGGAACAACTTCAAGCTACTCAGGTTCTTGTGCTTATCCACGACAAGAACACGTCCCAGTGGGGGAGGGGACAAATTTAATATACTGTCCAAATGGACCACGAGGAAATGTTGTCCATTTGTGAATCACGCGCTCACAACACGCGAACACGAATCTCTATTTGTCCATTTTTCTACATTTTCTTCTCCTTCGATCGCATTCGTCTGTTCGCTTACCCTCCATGGAGGCGGCGGCGGCGGCGGCAGCGGTGGCCGCGAGGGGTCATATGCAGCAGAATGATTCACCCGCGGATGTAGCCGAATACTTGTGCTTTCGCTGGGAGGGAAATAACTTGCCTTCCCCTATTGCGCTGGTCAGTCCCCAATTCAGTGGCACCGTTTCGATCTTCTCATTTGGACGAGGCCAATACAAAAAATTGCCATTGCATGGCGGCGATTTCCCTCTATCCAATCGTCAACGTAGCGGGTTGAGGCCAGGATCGCCGCATTCGAATGGACTAAGTTCGTTTGGAACGGAGCGAACACCCCTTTCTGCCGCTGAATAGAACGGCGCAATATGCATTTGAATGCCGGTGGAGTCGGCTTATCCTTGGACTCATCTTAGCTCATTCTGTGTCGGGCCCAATGGGACCCAGTATAGGTCGTCCTGGCGGTCATGCAAACACCACGAACGTGCTTCGCCCAACTACAAACTGGCGGATATGGCTACCACCACTAGAAGCGCTCACACATGGGCTCGAGAGCGTGCACAGAGCGGGGTGCTGGCGTCACCGGGGACGCGAGTGGCTCGGCAGTGGAGGAGCGGTATAATTCTGTGACCAACTGGAATATGGATGGATTTGGCGGCCGTTTCATTCACTCATTCCTTCTGTGACGACGATGAATCGCAGGACAACTCATCGCGGCACATCGGGAGCCTCGCCCCATATTTACTCAAAGAGCAGGACACTAACGGAACACACAGAGCGGGCGAGATCGAATATGAGCGCAGTTAAGGCTGGTTCAGCTCGGTTACCCTAGCTAATGTGGGAGCCTCTCTGAATTGTTTTCGGCCAATCTGATTTGAGTTGAGTCGTGTATCTATCTGCTGCATGTGTCTACTATGGGGTGATCGCGAGAGTGAGCGAGATTCTTGTTTCATATTGGTCTTGTCCGGGACTGCCCGTTCTGGAACCGATCAAGCCGTGACAGCAGCAGCAGCAGCAACAACCATCAGCGCCAATAGGACAACTCGCACAGAGTGGCAAAGAGACTCACATAGAGCTGCTACCAGCAACATACGACACTAACCACAGCCCTAAACGTATCTACTCAAGAAGAACATGGATGACCAGAATTGATTCTTACGACGAATGCCGTCTCGATGGCAACGTCACAACTCGCGTTGGCAATGATCTTGCCACCATTCGAAATGCTCGATAGATATTATGCATTACCTTGGAATGGCTATAGGCGGATACTTGGACGCGTGTTGGAAGCGCGTTGCCACTGAAACGATGCTTCTTTTTTATTGAATTGAATTGCCAACGAAAAAACTGTGACACAAAAAAAACGACGATTGCTGGTACAATTCAGTTAGCGACAGCGGCTTTTCCGTTAGCAGAGTGACAAATCAGTGCTACACTAGTGAAGATTTTCGTGGCCTGCAAAGAAAGCGTTTTACGGATGGATTGTCACAGTATAGTGCAATAGTGTGTTATGTACGTGTATTTCTGCAATATCTACTAGCAAGTAGAATACGTGTAGAGGCCGAAATGATTAATGTGTATTCGATGTGCTCAAACGTGCAGGGGATACGACGAAGATTCATGCAATAATAAGCTCGATCCACTCAACTATAACACGACATGAAGGGGTCGTTAGACGGCTGTAGTTAGTAGCCAATATAGTGGCAGTGTGCTCCTCTATGCGTCTATGCCGCCAATTCTAACCTTAAGCACTTCGTATTGCATCGTCCGCCCGTATTGCTCAGCCTATAATGGCGCTATAATGGCTGACCCCGGCCAGCTGTTACCGTTCCAACAGTTGAATCCTCGCGGCGGTCGGGGGGTTGTCAGTGTTAGTGAGATTCTCGGGATCCTAGTTGCTTTGCTAGGCCGGTTACCCGCCTCCGAATCTATTCCGGATCTGGGAGCATTAGTAGCACATATGGAGACAACACGAGGCTCTTATTGGCACAGATTGGGGGGAGGATACGAGAGAGAGAGAGAGAGGCAGCGATAGGGACACACACAGAAGCGCGGCTATCGGGGGTGTGAGGAATTGAATCTCGACGAGGGGTAAGGTCCGAGGGGGTTCGCTGGGTGGTTCTTACCGTGTTTCGTCGGCATGGGGTATGCTGGTTGAGCCGACGTCGATCCTGGAATCAGGGGCTTTGCTGTGCTAATACTTACTGCCTCTTCGGTTGCTGCCGCTGCTGCTGCTGCTGACTCGAAGTCGCTGCTTTTGGTCGCTTCCCACCCGCCTGCTCGTCCGCCGATGGGACAGAGATCTAGAGGGCATGGGGTCGAAGGAATTTCAATAAGAGAGGCGGCATCTTCTCCCAAAGGAGCAGCGAAGCCTGCTCGGGTCCTCTCTAGCTGGTTTTCCTCGCTTGATCTGGGCCACAGATCTGAGCGAGCAGCACTCGCTGCCATGGCCACCGCCGCCACTGCCGCGGCGGCAGCAGCCACCCCACAGCTACTGCCATCGCGTTGATCGCCGGCGCAGTTGGATCTACTTGGGCCGGCTTCTGCTAGGGCGAGATCCTTGCACTGAGCTAGCTGGCTTCGTTGTCGACCGGTCCGTCTGTCCGTCAGTCGGTTGGTCGGTGCGTCCGTCTGGCGCGGATCCCGGAGTCCCGATGAGCCCTTGAGACCGGTCGCGTGTCGAGGCTCTCCAAGGCGAGACGAGATGAGAACTCGCCTAGACATGGAGATAGTGAGCGAGAAGAAGAGAAATAGATGGAGACTAAGAGAGGACACTCTTCACACTGAGATGTGCCGCTGCTGCCGTCGCCGCCGCCGCCGCCGCCAGTCAGGACGCCTTAAGGGAAAAGAATCTCCCATCTGGACCCGGCCGACACTGAACACTCTTCAGAGGTATGAGGGGTCGGAAGTGCTCTTCTGACGACGCGTTGAACGCGATGTTTGGCCTGCTGGGCGACGACTCTACACAGTCGTACTATCAGCACCACTGCCGTCGCCACCGCCGCCCCCGTCACCTTTACGACAACTACACTTCTATTGCTGCTGCTTGATCCAAGACGACTAGACTACTTGATGTGTGGAAGTATCCTGAGAGATCTGAGAGCCTAGAGTCTAGCGGGTGTCAAGCGGCTGGGCGAGGGAGGACGGCCGGCCTATTCTAGTCGGCAACAAAGGAGTCGCTGGACGACAGCCCACGCTGTACGAAGTGCAGCGGCGCCCTACGCCACTGAATACGATCTATGAGCTACAAAAGAACTGGCGACTCCTCAAGAGATAATTGGATGAGCTCGTGAGGCGAGACAGAGATGTGTCAAGAGGGAGTGAGTCACATTGTATGAGGTAAATCGGAGAACGAAGAACGAGGAGGACGAAGTCGACCAACCGGATTCAAACTAAAGGCGGGAACATGCTTGTAGTAGAGGGCGACAGGCCGAGAATATCATACATCGAAAACGCTGATGAGCAATGGCGGCTGCAGTGGTTTTCATCCAGCTGCTAGCTGGACCACGACGGGCATGCCCAAGTGTGTGTAGGTGTGAAGTCGAATAACGAACGCGGTACGACAGAAACGAGAGCAGCTCGGACGGCGGGGGGGGGGCTACATAGTAGAAGCTACCGCACTGAAAGATGACGAGATGGAATTGGAGAAACGCATCCGCTAGTCTCCACTGGAAGCCGACTATCGACTATTGATCGACCATAGTCTGCTGGTCAAAGGACGACACCACTACCATCAGTATCGGCAAGCGAGAAAAAAAGCGAGAGAGAGCGAGAGAGGGGAGGAGGGATGACCATGCCATTTTGTTAGCTGATGTCCGTGGTTTCGTTCAGTCGCTGGCGATGTTCCCTCGTTGGCCTAACCTGGCCGGTAGCTGTGAGCTCAGCCGTCTCACAGACTTTGATGGAATAGCTATAGCGACAGGGATACGATATGGACCGATGACGAAGGAAGTGCCAAACGAGAGGTCCTCTGTTGTCTGCCCGGTCTCCCGCGCCAACTATGTTCCACTGATGACAAAAGTGCCGCGTCACCCGATCCCAGTCCGTCTCAATGCGCGTTGCGTTGCCCAAGAGAGAGAGAGAGACGGCGACGACGATCGATGTTCGTTTACATTTGATCAGTAAGTAGCCAACTGCAACAGCACAACTCGCTCTCGCTGGCTCTCAAACGGCGACGAGAGCGAATCAGCGCTTGATCTCTCTGGGCAGGTTCCATCGATCACAGTGGGTCGACGGGCCCCGGCCCGAGTAACTCGAGTTGAACTTGCTGCTGCTTTTCATGGTGGTGGTGGTGGTGCTGGAGCTCTCCTGTCGCTTGACTCCTCCGTCCCATCTTTTGTTTTCTTCTCGTCTGCCATCCGCGACTTTCGGTCCTTTTCACCGTCCGCTTCGCATTCACGCTCTGTGTGTATATTTCTCGCACGCGGTTTCGCGGGGCTCGCTTGTAGTTGAGCGTCTCGAGTTTCGCCGGATGCGAACGGTGGCTGTCTGGCTGAGTAGCCGGCTGCAGCGGAGTTACCGCAAGCGTTCGCCATCTGGGCCAGCCAGTACTCGCGCTGTCGCTGGTGGTGATGCCGCGGCTGCTGCTGCTGCTGCCCTGCACGGTCGCCGAGTGTGAGTTCAAACCAACGAGATGGGCCGGGATCGGTAGAGTGGAGTACTGCCCGAACTACGCCTGAACATAGTACAGCCAATGCTGCCCGAGTTGTCTGACGCGCGGTGGACTAACTGACTCGCTCATTATGGACTCGTCGAGGTTGACTGGCCGCTCGCACTACGATCGTCTCACATCCATGAACGAACACCCGACGGAGGAAACCCGCTTCGTCGCTCCGGCCGTCGGCCACTGCTTGTTTAAGCCTGTTGGCTTGTTCGTTCGGTGTCCAAGAAGCTCCTGGAGCAGTCAATCGGTCGGGTGCCGGGTGGACGACGCTACTAGGGAGGCTGAACAAACACTAGTAGCGGCAGCAATGAGCTGGCGAAGTCCCTCCACTAGTCAGTTGTTTCCTCCGACTCGGCCAATGTAGAGTCTACATGACGGACTAATTGGCCAAACGGCCTCCCCTTGCTGAACTACCAGAAATGGCGGTAGCGGAGACAGCCAGCAGCAGCAGCAGAACAGAACGCAATCTGTCGCGAGGCATAGTGCGCAGCGAATCCAGACGATAATGCAGGGAAAATTCGAATCCTGTCTCGTATATAATTTATATACGATGCATATATACATATGTGTGGGGAAGGGGAGGGATTCGATGTGTTGACAATATGATATTCAGTCGGTCATGTCTTTTTTAATGGATCACAGCGTGTCACTATAGCAACAACAGCAACATCTGGAAAAGATGATACCAAAGGTGGTGGCATAGCAGAAGGAGCAAATGGCAACGAAGGCTGAGTAAATAGAATCGCATGACCGTCAGCCACGGTAGGACAAGCTACCGTAGGCAGCCCTCCCTAACGCTATGTCCGTCCCGCGTGGCTGCTGCTGTTAGGGCCTCTACTTTGGGTAGCCGTTTAACGACAGCATTGATCCCTTTCCTGGGCGACCTCAAATATACTAGTGTCAACTATCGATAGTTTAGTAGGGGGTCAGAAGGGCGGCACCACGCACAGATCCTGATGGTACGGCAGACAGGCCCCTTTTACCTAATCTCATGCCGCTGGGCTTGCCTACAGGTTTGCCCCTTGTCCCCCACCCAATCCCCTAAGAGAAAATCGAACGAGGCGAGAGCTAGCAGGATTCGTTGATTGAAATCCGCTGCCGATGTTGTCTGCCCGCCTCGTCGCATGGCATCGTGCTGTGCATTGCCAGCGTTTGTCTTCTAGGATTCGTTAAGTCTTCTGGGAATTCAGCTGGTCTTCCCTTGGCTTAACTGACGGGTGTCCTGCAATTGCCCCGCATTTTTGCCCACCGCCCGCCTTCGGCAGGGTAGCGATCGGGGCGCACGCTGCCGGTAGTCAGCCAGCCACCAGCTTAATTCCCAAATTGTCAATCAAGTTTTCGTTTTGTTTTTGGCGGGGGCGTTCCCTGCGGGCTGCTACCTGCTCTCTACTCGAGGACGGCCCTCAGTCCTGTTTCTCGAACCATGTTTGGAAATGGCCTCCGTTTTCATTCGATTTCTCCGCCGCCTTGTAAAAACGCCACTCATCGTACCCGGACGATATTTTAAAGTAACACGCCACCCCGCACGACCGTGGCGCCGAAATCGTCATATCTAGGAATGGATACTGGCTGGCTAGCCACGGCCCTCGGTCCGTCGAGACCCGTGCCCGGACTGAAGCAATTCGGCACGGCGACCACAACGCTGCCACAACCCAATCCATTTCGAATGGAGAGTTTGCTACTGTAACATATGAGGCAATACGAAATGGGCTGCAGTGTTCCGTTGCGTATACGACGGGAGAAAAAACTACCGGTGGCTGAGTTTCAGGGGTTTGGGAGAAAAGTTTGATAGACGAGGCGTGCTAAAACGTATGCGCAACTCTTTCATCATGGAAGCTGGCCGAACTTGAGGAAGTGGATGCTTGGGCGGTCAGCTATTACGAAAAACCAATAGGAGACGAAGAACACTCAAAATGGCACACGCCTTTACTTGGCCACACTCGGTCGATTGACCAATATTTCAAGCAGGAAAGATTATTTCTAGGGAATAAACAATTGCTATTTGTTGTTTTATCCTTCGAACGGATTGCGTCAACAGACACGAGTTGGTTTATTAAACTAATAACTGGTTATATATATATATATATATATAACCAGTTATATAAGACTTGCACGTATTTCATGAAATCAATGAAGTGCATTATTATGACGATTATTATCGATTTAGCAAACACATACAACAAGCTATTCTACGACAGCTAAGTTGTAAAAACCACATCTCCCATCCATCCATCCACTTCGACCGTTTCCACTAGAGCAAATGCGTAGATGTAGATTAAACATCAACGGAGGCACTTCACGCGTTGTGCAGCAATGTCCGGAAGCTAGTCGTGTTGTATGTACGGTTTCGAAAAACTATACATTTGCCGTTCCACACTCGTCGGTGATGTAACAAGGCCCCCGGGGTCACGCCACGAAGTGCTAGTATGACCGGACAGTCCTACTATAACACAGCATTCAATCAAGGAGGAGAATCGCCATTTCGTGATGCACGTTACAACTCTGCTGAGTAAATTTTGCTACCATCGCTGTATTCGTCTTCACCCCTTTTTAACTAACTAACAAACAGACGTCACTTACAGTGACTTGCTGGTAGGTCACATCCTCCCCATGGGCAAGCAAGTGACAGTGAGAGAGAGAGAGGGGACGGGCGAAGTGTGGAAGCGCTTATCCTCGGGAGGCGATACACGATGGCAGAAAATCAGCCGCTACCACCAGAAGCAAGGGCTGTCGTCGGTCTTTTGCCTCGCTGCTTCTCGAGGCGTTTCCGTTGTCACCGGATGTACCACGGTCGCGTATGCAGCACCCGACTTCCGGGTGCTTGCTACCACTGTCTCTTCCGCCTCGTCGTCCTCGGGGACGGTTTTCTCTTCCAGCCGACGTCTACCATCGACATCAAATGCGTACGGAGAGAACGCGCTGGCAGTGGGAACGGGCAGGCCCAACATGGCGTGGTCTGTCGCAAGTTGCCCTCAAGCCAAAGACCCACATGTCCGCCTCCCAACGAGCTGCCTCTCCGATGCCTTGGGTGCGTCTGGGAGATTTTGCAATGTCAGGGTACGGGCAAGCCTGTGTAAGCGTTTGTCTACCAGCCACTCGGTGGTGTACTGTGGTCGATCCCGCCGGCTGCGAGTGTGCGTTTGTGTGTGTCAATCGTCCTAAGGCTATACGTCCAAGTATTACCCCTTCCCAGCCAACGTGTGATTGACTAAATACAAGGAAGGCACACGGACTACCATTGCCTCTAATGCTGCGGTAGCGATGGCCGCTTCGGTGTAGCAGATGGTGATGGCCCGCCGGTGGCGCCGGTAGTGGCGGTGGTGGAAGACCCAAAGCCCAGCCAGAGGCTGTTTCAGCGAGAAACGCGATCCGTGCACCAGCCATACACAGGAAGTATGCTACGGTAGGCAAGCGGGCAATCCGTACGGCGCTCAGCTCGCCATTGGTATCCCTGATCCTCGCCGACTCCGTACCGCGGTATTTCTTCCAGCAGTATGCCTTGGCTTTCCTTCCTCTGTCTCTCGGCATCTACTTGGCGGCAACGGCAAAAAGCTCGTATGGTCCTCACCCAGCATGCTTGCATTTCTTCCATCTAGCGCCGGCATCTCGGGCCGGTTGGCGGAGTTGCCGGAGCTTCGGCCATGGACGCGGCCACGAACACCGAGATGCACACGGACGTTGCACTAAGTAGATGCAACGTTATACTTATAGATCCCCTGGCCCCCATTTCCTCGTCGCGCAGCGTGGCGTACTACCAGTCCGTGCTGAAGGGGACATGCAGGTCGTAGACCGTTGGAGCCGAAGTAATAGGATACTGCTGGCGCTCGCTCCTAACTCCCGCAGGCTCCGTCACCGTATACGGATGCTAGCCAGCAGAGCCCCGTAGCTCTGTGTGCATGTGGATATAGCTGACCGTTATGGGTGTTCATCACGGATAGTAGGCAACGGTGGGGGGTGCTGCAACCGTGCTGTATGAGACGTCGAATGGTACCTGCTGCTACTGCTGCTGCTGCAGTGCTCACAGAGACTCCTTCAAAAGGCGGATGATGCCCTCGTGGGCCACCATCGACGGCTCAGTTACATCGCTTAATATGTGCCGGTTTCATGAAGCACTTGGCCCCTACCGTGTACTCTACGCTCGCGTACGAGTTACGGTGGCCAGCTTCAGTGGATCACGGGAAGAAAATGACCCGAACACAAACCTTGGATCAGTCAGGCTCCACGGAATATAATTTCGAAAAAACTTTGCTTTCACTTCGGTCCACGACGTGCACACGGCACGCACCCATCTACCCACTTCAATGGAGCTATGAGGGCCTCAAAATACTATAATACGCTGAATGTGAACGTTACGACTTTCGTAGCCACCGTGATTGGAACCGCAGAGGTATCTACGTGCCGGTAGAGAACTAAGCTAGATTTGGATTGGATTACTTCGGTAATCGGCAACTCAGTTCAGTGCATACGTGTATAAGCTCAGCCTGTACACAACGTTTACTGGGTGTCAAATCCGAAATCGTAGCATCCGCTCTTGTTGTCTACCCTTCACTGTACGTGTCGCTCTTGGTCTCGTTGATCGCCAAACCGATCGGAAGAGCCGCCAAACCGAACTAGCTCGCTGGGGTCGTCACCGATAGAAATCGACAAACGATTGAATATTGCCACAACAA
Source organism: Stratiolaelaps scimitus (assembly GCA_019614645.1). Lineage (NCBI taxonomy): Eukaryota > Metazoa > Arthropoda > Arachnida > Mesostigmata > Laelapidae > Stratiolaelaps > Stratiolaelaps scimitus. Next base: position 3,664,243 of record JABWDB010000014.1, on the reverse strand, counting down.
TAGCATGAAACCAAGCCATTATTGTACTTGTGTGTATAGATATACATTGTGTTACCATGTTATATTCGCATATTCGCTGAACAAAACGTCCCGTCAGGGACACACTTGCTTACAAACACACACACACACACACATAAAGGTCGTGCCCAATATTGACGCATGAGATGAGCAGGCATGTCGCGATCTCGTTCGATCATATCGCACATATCGCAGAACTATAATACAATGCGACGCCAGTAAGGGCAGTTGCCACCGAGACGACATCGGTGATGCAGCGCAGAGCGTATAGGAATCTGTACATCTGACCGTGGACCTCTAGGTACACATTTGCTCCAGCAACCGTTGGCGGCGCCTTCGATTCCTAATAGGTTTAGGTCTCCGCCGCCGCCGCCAGCAGCAACCAACAGCGAACGTTTATTGGTTGAGCACACCGTTTGTTGGTTGGCCTGCCTGCCTGCGCGAACCCGCCTCTACGAGCGAACCTAGGCAATTTATCTGTACATTCGTATCTATAATAACTACTGTAGCGAGCTAGAGCATTCTGGCGGGGCGTCCGTCGCTACATTGCACTCGCAGGCTCATCCAAATGAGATTAGTGATGTTGCTGGCTGAGTCGCCAGCCGGAATAGGGGAACATACGATCGAATTTACACTGCAGCAACAACAATCAGATAAACAGTAATAACGACAACAACGCACCATAACATCAGTGTTAACAGAAATCCTTCGGATAACGTGAGATTTCATAGACGTCGATGGTCAAGTGGTGCTGAATTGCTATTTTATTGTATCTGCACAATAATAATAATAACAACAACAAGAATAATACTAATAATAATGTCACATATCCTTGCCACTTTCAGTTGACGAGGATGAAAATGAAGATGTCCACCACGAGCCGAATCGGTCAACAACGACAACACAGTAAGTTTGCCTCACGTCCAGTATTTATATTATATCGACTATTCCTCCTGGATCACTTATGGGATTCGATGCACCAACCGGCTCGTGTAACATGCTGTTGGTCTTTGCAGACCTATAGTCGAGCTTAATTATTCTGACCGAACTCGGAGGAATGCTCTGAGTACGTGCACACAACCCAGCATTAATCACTCGTAGTTCGCTCATCACGAGTAGAAAATGGCTCGAATCTAGATGAAATCAAGACGAATAATAAAAATATACATGTATCCTATGTAATGAACACAGATATCTTGGCTGTGATATCATAGTCTTTGCTATACATCGAACATTTCATCACACAGTAGAACGTGACGGTCGCCTCGAGACCTATTTTCTATTATATTGTGCAATATCCGCTATCTGAATCGAATGTCATCAACTCGCAAGTTCGAGTCCCGTGACCTGGTGACATACATATAACACAAGAAGTTATTAAGCACTGTAAAAATTGCACTTTCTTAAATAAACCAATAAACCTTTACCATAACCTGCCAGTTTCTGCGGTATGTGCAGTTACATTGTACAGGCGTACGGCAATCTCAGTTTTGCCGTGGAGTGGCTTCCTTTTCACAAACAGCTTCTTGCTACGATTTGTGCTGCGTTTTCAAACGGCATTTCTCTCTTTTCCCCGTAACGAAAAGCTCCGAGCTTCCAGGAGAACTGAACAGTGAAATTGCAGCTACAAACTGTGCTTTCAATGCGGCAGTGGTGCTGCCGCCCTGGTGCCCAGACACGGGAAGCGTCATCGAGATCAAATGGTGGGGGCCACATATTCTCAGTGAACAGAATCCCATCATACGCGGCTCATTCCCTCTCGCGCAGTGTATTATATTTTGGGGCTGTGGTAGAGACAGGCAGCATGCGAATGTGTCGCGATACCATCTCAACGGAGACATCCTCCAGCCGAAAGGCCGAGAGGACTAGGATTGACCCCTGATTCCTCTGTTGTGACTGTCGCTCTGCTGCTCTAGGCGAGCGGCCGAGTGTCGCTCCACTGTCTTTAGGTTAGGACAATCTTCACGAGAATCGCTCGTCGCATTTCCCTGACGCCATGGATATGTTACGCTCTTGTATAGATATGTTTTGTCTGATATGTGGATATAGCTGCAGCGAATAGCATTCGCTTGTGCCACCAGAATTAGACTCGCATTCAGCTATAAGAGCACAGAGGAATATATATGTATATATATATATATATATATATATATATATATATATATATATATATATATATGTATATCTGATTTCCGCAGTAGACAACGGCTCGGTCGGCAGGACAACCAATGAGACCAATCTTGGATAATCAGTCTTTTAGCTGGGAACACGATGATACCATGCCCGTCCTTACAGCAACAAAAACTCCACCCCTAATGAGGAGGAACTTGTTTTCTATCGATGATATATATATATATATATCGAGGAGGATTGGTCATATCCAGCGGTTATCTAGGTAATCCTGCTGGCGTTTCTTTTGTACAGACACACAAACTTACTTTCTTCGGTGTCGTCAAACATCTGTCAACGGCTTTCCATACTTTTACGCCGGGCTCGTACCAAAAAACAGTTCCTACGAAGACAGCTATTTTGTCCACCATTACATTACGCATGTCGAATCCAACGATTCTACTGTTGCGTCACAAGCGTTGCATCTCGTCATTCTCAGCCATTTCGAACGTTCATTACGAACTTGCTCTGACGTCTACTGAAGTTTTCCAAAGTTGAGATCGCACCTCAATTTGATGTCCAGCCACGATTGCCCACCGAGTTGTCTTCTTCCTGCTCGTATTCACTCCGCGTCTGAAGTGAAGACCAAAATGGAAGCGAAGATTTAGCTATGGGCCAAGCGGTGCTGCCGGCTGGCCCCTTGTCAGCCCCGTGTTAAGTGAGCGTCGCCGGCCGAGATGCCGTAACGAGAGTTTTGCGTGAGTTTTCTGCTGGACGCTCATCGTCGCCATTCGCACCCCGTCGTAGATGTGTTGTTCGCTTTCCTTCTATTTGCGCTACTTTAAGTTAGCACTAACGCCACACCCTATTCAACAGCAGCTGGGCAACTGATTCGTTTAGAGTGGCGTGCCGCTGGGGATCTCCATCGATGCGTTTTCCGAGTTCACAAAACATATAAGCTTCACAGCAGAACAATTATGTTATGTGCGGTCTCGAGCATCGTCGCCGGCGACGGGGAATCATTGACAGTTCGGAAGGTTGTATGCAGAACGCAGGAGGATATGTTTACGCACAATATCGACGATTTCGCACACGCTAGAGGTTCCTTGAAGCAGTGCCTATGCCGGATTGCTGCGAGGTAAGAAATGCGCCGCTGGACGATAGAAACACAGCGGTAGTGGAAAGCAGAAAAGGAGAGACATTCGTTACGGAAGTTGTACGGTGCTGGTGATACGGCACCTTTCGTTATTGTATGATGCGAGGTTGTGTTCGTGTATACATTCAGCAACGTTCAGCATTGCCGATCTATGTGAGCCAAACCTTGAGGTATAGCGTGGCCCTTTTGCATTTAAGGGTCTTCCCCTGTGTTCGGAGTCGCCTGCACTAGATAAGACACAAGCGATATTCCGATCAATTTTGTTCTACCGTCGGCCGCACGATATGTTAGTAACGCAAGGGTGAGCATTTCCTTGAAAGTATACAATTGAATGGTGAGATAGTGATCGTTATACCTACGATCAGAGAATGAATTTAATCTCCAACTGGTGTCACGAGACCCGTTCCGTTCGCTCCGTATATAGCCTAGGTCGTCTACAGCGACGCGATATCAACCACGTGCTGGAAGCGTTTAGCAATTATTATTTATGTAGTGGCAGCCGCGGCTGCTGCGGAACGTCCCCCGTTTGACACCATCCAAGCAGTGGCTGGCTGATACAGCGTCATGTCATGATCGTGCAGTTGTGAATGCTGGCATCGCAATGCGTAGAGAGACAACAATGAATAAAGGCGAATATAGGCGTGGCCATGGCCGAGTATTGTAATGTTTTAGAATTGCAGAATTTCTCTGTCACTGAGATCTAATATATATAATTACTATTGTGTAGTATATTCTCGAAAATCATGTGTAATCGAATTGATCTAAAATGTGTTCATCATGTTGTTGTTTGTTTAGTGGCCCGATTAGATATATGTACAATGGCACATTTTCCAAAGGCTTCCATAGGACCGACTGTGTTACACAGGCATCACCATCGTAAAGAAAAACACATCGTACAGAAGACACGGCCATAGTAAACCATGTTATGGAGCTCGAGACTCGCCTACTCTCGCCTGTTTCGACAGCCACTGGTCCACAGTAGTAGCAGTAAGAACAGCATTATTTTGTTCTACCTGGATAGTCGTCTTTGAGCACATATGCATAGGTCTACTCGACCATGAGTCACGGTTGCTGTCCAAAGCTACCTTCTGCCGTACGCTGGTTGTTAGCTTGCTTCCGAATGTCCTCGACATTCTCCCCGCTCCTCCTCGCGAGGTTCTTTGGTGCTACACACGACCTACCCATTATAGATTAGGTTGTACATCATCAGTATGTGACAACGGTGCGGTCGGGCTGTGCTCGGGGGGCGTCAGCCCCAGAAGGAACGAGCAGGAAGAGGTTTGGCCTCCAGCAAGAGATTGGACGTTTACTATCAGGATTTGGATGCAGAGCCTGTTGCAATAACTGCTACTGCTGCTGCCCCCGTTCCCCGTGTGTATTTGTTCAATTATCACGTCCGCCAACGCAAAAGAAAATAGCAGCTACTTCCATGTGGGTTGCGGCTACGGCAGTCCCCTTGACGGGGAATATGGCCAGTGCTCGCCGGTACTTTTTGCAAAGTAGAGAGACAGAGAATGAGAGAGCGAGAGAGAGAGCTAGTACAGGAGGTGCAACCGCCTATGATTTAACAGGAGCAGCAAGGATCAAATTAACGGCGGCGGCGGCGTCTTGCAAAAAAAAAGGACAACGAGAGCAGGAGAACGCATGAAGAATGTCGCTTTCCCATATTGTGTCATTTCCCTAATACCCGCTACGCTCCTAATTGGATTTATCACCCAAGGGAGTTCTGTTTATTATAGGATTTCTATAATAATATAACCCACCTGCCGCGGCCGTTCGTTGTGGATGAACCAGCACGCGGTGGATGCATGCGTTTATTACGGCGGCGCGCGGGGGGGGGAGGCTTGCGTTGTTGATATTCATGATTAACGCCAATTACGCAGGGAGCTAGTTGGATCCTTGTGTCTCCGTGGCATCATATACATTTGGTTGCCTTACAGCAACAAAGAAAACGTTCATTCAAACCAAATCGTGACAAAAATGACTCTACAATATGATCTCTCCCATCACGTTTGTATCGTTTAGCACAGCTTGGCTAAAAACAGGCTTGTCGCCACCAACTCGACGAGCAAGGACAGCGTGGCATTCGTTTGTGTCATTTGTATTTGTGCGTGCTTGTCGTTCTTGCAAATTGCAAATCGCCTCCTTTACCCTTCTCTAGATTCCTCTCCTTCTGTTACCGCTAAGCTCCGCTCGCGCGGTTAATATTCATACGTGGCTACGTGGCTACGTGACAGCAATCCGATGCATATACGTGGATGATACATATCATATAACAATCAGTCATTACACAATCAACGAGCTCAGTAGGTGCCGCTAGCGACAGCGGGGGCAGTAGCAACCGTTATCTCGTTTCATGCCATGGCGTTCGCCTCATTCCCGCGGGCTCTATCTAGCGGCCGTCCGCTACTCGTCTGATTATTTCGGGTCGACAACGGCGGTGGCAACGGGCGTCGAGACGGCAGAGGCGCAAAACGAAGCAGCACTCCTTAGCGAAGGTCTCTCGCTCTCTCGGGCGGCGGTTGCAGCGACGAGCCAAACGTCTCCATGACTGCCCATATTGCGTTGGCAGGGAGAGCCAGACGGTATTGAGCAATAACGTGCCCGCGGGGTACGATCTTTCGAGCGAGGTGATCAAGTGGACGAAAACAAAGGAAAAGAGAGACATTGAGGGAGACAAATATGAAAGCGAGTGTATGAGAAAGACGATACTGAACACGCGACGGTGCGGTGTCTGGTCGTTGCCCCGCGGCCGGCCCGATGCTGATTGCGAGAGTCGACCCCGCCGCGTCGATCTCTCCCGAGCCAACTGCTTGAACAGCTGCTGAACGAGAGCACAACGCTCGTTGAGAGAGCACAAAAGTGAGGTGGATGCGGATATCTGTATATGGAGGATAGAAGTGAGTGAGTGAGAGAGAGAGAAAGAGCTCACAGGAGAACGCAAGGAAGATGGGGGGGGTAAGGGAAACTAGAAACATACTACTAGAAAAAATGACCGAACGACGTCGGCGGCTCTGTGTGGAGAGCAAGATGAAGGCCGCACGTATGGTCGGTGCTCTTAGGGTTGTCGCGGTGGTAGCTATAGTAGTCGTTCGCGACGAGCGGTGGCAACGGTTAAATTAGACTCAAGGTCGATCACTCTTGGACGGGAACACGAGCTAGAGATCACTTCATGATAACACTGCAATGAGTAAGTGAGATATATGTATATATATATATATATATATATATATATATATATATATATATATATATATATATATGGAATGATAGATGTAGCCACCGGCAGGAAAATACAAGAGGAAAAAAGCGCGATACGAACTCGATGTTGTAAGGCAAGCAATGGGAAATAAGGAGACGCGTAGCAGTTGTTGAACTATGGTGGCTAGGAAAATTGCAAATGCGCGAACGGCTGTCTGTTCGTTCGCAGCGTCCGTCTCATCAACGTCCCAACCACTGCTAGATAATCATACACTGTCGATCAGCGTTAAAGGACGCTTCCGAGTTCTCGCCCGCATGGTGAAGACGTAATGCGATTATCGCGGGGGCGGCGTATTGGGGTGTGTAGTCCAGCGGGCCAACTCAGTCATTTCGACTGGATGGGCAGAGAACTAGGCAAATCGTGTTTGATTCAAAAGCGGTAGTCGTCCGCACCAGGGGACGTGTTTTGTAATAGTCGAAGAAGATAAATACAAGAGTTGCGTTACAGTGGGAGAAATGATCATTTAATCGCATGTCATATGCATACGAGATGCATACAAATGCGCTCGTAATGCACAATGATGCCTCACCTTGAAGCTGGTTGACTTTGCGCCCGACTGATTGCGCTTGCCTCATTGCTGTTTTCTTGTATTGGTTGTATACAGAAACAAGAAGCATAAAAGAGAATGGCATAGTAACTAATATATATATAGGGTCATTGTAATATAATAATATGTTTATTGATTGTGAACGCAGGTGGACGGGTGCACAGGTTCGGGTCCAACCGTTGTATTATATATTTGCATTTAGAGGAGTCCGTCTTATGAAGCAATGCCGAAAGCGGTTGTACCGTCGACTGAGACTAACTGTTGGCTGAGCGACAATCCGGAAAATCTACTTCTTAGCTTTCACCATATTAAGAGACTACTACAGCAAACTTCTCATTGTCCTTCTATTCAGACAAGCCCGGCGGCAGCGTTCACATACAGCTTCAGCATCATCAAGTGGCTAGTGCTAGTTGCGCTCAGTAGCGAAACGCATTCAGCGTTCTTCATCGTAAGCACACTACCTTGGCACGTACAGCCTCTTGCGTGTCACGATGCGAATGATTGTGTCCATTCGAATGATTTCTGCCTCGTTTTAAACGTTCGTTAGTTAGTTTGTAACGGTAATTCCTCGTACGCTTCCGCTCAAGCGCCAGATCGGTCGGCTTTGTGCCTTGTAGTGACCCAACTAACGGTAACGATCCCGAACAATGGAGGGCCACCCGTGTCAAAGCTGCTCGAGCGCAAGAGGCGGCTGCTCTACCCTAGCAGCGGCTGCTACAGCCGCCGCCGCCGCCGGAGGAGATCGATCGTAGATTCAGCCGTAATCGTACGCTCACCAGCACTTGGCCAGCTACAGATGCATGTTGGCACCGGCGCATGATTCTGATGTAGAAACAAGCCTCTTGTGCTCAAGCCGAATGAGCGGACGTCCTCGTAGCACTGCTGACGATGACACTATGAAGCGTAGCAGTGTGATCCGGATGGCCGCGACTCGTCGTACGGCGGCCGCGGGCGACACGTTATCTAGAGATTTTCTGTTTACTACGGCGATGTTTAATGTCTCGTAAAGCGTTCGTTGACGAGTAGTTCCAGCAGTACGTGTAGCTGTGATTCGGTCTGCTTATTCGTTCGTTTCGGCGGGGAACGTTGTAGAAAAACAAGAAGCGGATCTCGAGTGAAGCTCGTGCGCATGCTCGCCACAGCGGGTAATGGGGAGATTAGGCGCCGCAGCTTAGCGCCGCGAGGGGCCAATAAATACGTGGTGGATGGATACGAAAAATGCTCTGGTGGAGTCGAACTGCCGAAACAGACTGGCCGGTGATGAAGCTACCGTCAATCTGAAAGCGACCACTTCGTGTAGATGGACACGACAGCCGTCAACAACAACAACAACAATACAACAGCTGCGTGTGATGCAAATACCAATATTAATAATAAGCCCTGGGAGGTGGGTAAACCTGACGCCTCTACCTCTGAGGTGATTCTCGAATCTTGAAGGCGAACACAGGCGTACGCAGTGATCAAATACTATTAACTATAATAGTACATATGATATTTTGTATCATACAGTGAGATACTGTGTGGCTCAAATGAAAATGGTTCAAATGTACCGAAATTGCTCGCGCTATGGGTGACATTTTATGGTCTGTTTCGAATCAATGAATGATTACTAAAACGTGGGTCAATAGTAGATGATGCCGTACTGAATTGACGGATTAATCCAGCAACGATTTAGTATGTCCACGGCCATTGATATGACGTACGACGTTCAAATCAGCGAGAAATCAGTGATTACAAAGGGACCGATAGTGGTCTGCTGTCCCCTCGGCAATAGCACCATATCAGTTTTCACTATTGAACTGCACTTTCCCTACACTGGAGCTCATATAATCTGCGACAATGCATTTTTTTAAAGTGAATACGGTGAGAACGTCATAAAAAAAATTACTTGACATACGCCTGGGCGGCTATCATAAACACTTCCGTATCCTGCAGTTCCGTATAATAAATCACGCCATAAATCGGAATCATATCTTATACGTGATACGATTAATTGACAAGCCGTCACCTATGAAAGCCGCAAAGCGAGCTTTATGTGTATCGATATTTCTCAACGTGCTGACCGACATACGCTTATTCTTCGATCTCGCTCCCGTAATAACAATAATAATAATAATAATCACAATCGCTATCTCGCTTTGCAATCGTCTGTACAAATAATAAACCAATAAACCTTGTACCTTAATAATAATAATAATAATAATAGGATAATCTGTATATGTAAAACGAACTCGAAATTATCATTAAATTCTTTGTGGTTATTGTTGGGGAAGTTGCCGGAAATATTGCGCCGACTCCCGGCTTGAATGGCGGCTCTAAATTAGTCTCTGGCTATAATCGTGTTACTAACCGCCTCACGAGGAGATGCTGCGGAACACATCCGTCTTGTTGTGGTGTCTAGCATAGCAGCTGCTGCTGCTGCTGTTAATCGTGTAGCCAGCTTCATCTATTCCGTGTATCACACGGCCATCATTGCTATCCCCCTTGCAATCATCTATAGGAGGTTCGTCCAGAAACGCGAATGAACTCAATGAGCGACGGATGGCGAGAGCACTGCACACTCGCAAACGAGATTAGGGATGAAGCCGTTACCGCCTTTGGCGCTTCTGTTCGGGGTGAGTTTATCAGGGCAGTGAATGGGTCGCCTCGCGTCCAACACCGTCCCATACAGCACCATGAACACACTCACATACACACACACAGAAGAAGAACACCTAGCGGTGTGAAACACACTCAAAATGTTCGGCTATGGTCCTTCTATAACACTAGCTGGTCTTGTGATATGCAGGACAACACATCCCTCGGTGCTCGAGAGAAGAAAGGTCCTTTCGGACTCCTGTCCGGAAGTACTAACTGCTACAATGGGCTATACCCTAAGCGGCCACGAGGTGAATGGGACGATCGATGGGAAGAAAGACATTGCTGCGCGAAAGGTCGAGGTCCCGAATGTCTGATCAAAGCTGAGGCTATGCGAGTATGCACTATAGTCATCGATATCATATACATATATATATATATATACAGCAACGTGGTTAAAATACGATATGAACTAGTTTCATCTAGTCGCTTTCCCGTGAAGACTCGTACTTCACGTCGTCCAGGGCGAAAATCGCCCCCTCTACGGTTGCACGTGGGTCGGGATCTTCCTTGTATCAGCCGATTGCGTTCAGCGAAAGCACGCTCCAATAAGATCCTGGTGAATGCACACCTTTTCTCAGCTAGGTGAAAATTTGACACTTACAAAAGCTAGCGTGCCTATCTCTGTCATGAGGGGGGGGGGGGGGTAAGTGCCACCCACGAATTAAACATAAAATATAGTACCCTGTAATGCCAGCACCAGCGGCTTTTGCAGCGCTTTGCAACGCGGAGCGAATACAGCGAGAAGCTGGTGTGAAATGACCAAAAAGCAATCACCAGCCTAGAGGACAAAGGAACGCAGGCGGAAGAGATACGCCCGCGATTATTCGAGTGGTGGCTTTCGCCGATGGTGAACGACGACTGTTCAACAGTGATCTGCCCATTCTGGATAACAAGAGGGGATGGGGGTTGCTTCGCGAGAGAGAACGAATCGAAATACACCCAGTGAACTGCTGCTTCACTATGGTGAGCCGCGGTGTGGCCGAGATGAGCTGAAGCGTACTATGTCCGCAGCTCGGACTACGAGATCGGGTTTTTATGGACAACGATCCAATATGCAAACACACTGTACCATCGGCTGCCCATCTCCTTTGACTGAGCGATTTCTTATCTGACGGAGAAGCGATCTATCCAGCGAAGTTTGACTCAAACTGCAGCGCAAATTTCAACGCGTCTCTCATCCAAACCATTCGCTTGCCACCCTGCCTATTTGGACTGCTGCAAGACAGATCGCTCGTTGTTGCTGTGTGTTACTATGATACGTCGGCGAAGTGGAGGCTGATCCTGCCTCAACTTCTCCGGCCGTCCAGCTCCGATTGTATCTTTGTCTCCTATCTCCGTAGTATCGGTCTTCATCCGTCAAGTAGTGCACCTGCGCCAGATTCTCTACTTCTACCTTGACTAAGTTTTCGAGCTATCTTTCGCGCATACACGTGTATGCGTATTGTCGGTGAGGTAGCCGGCCAGCCGCTGAGTTTACGCGACGCCATGCAACCGCTAGGTGCGGCTTAAATGCCTGTAATCCGCCACCTGTGCGTATAACGAACGAGCCATGAACATTGTTTTGCCGCGTGGCTGGAGCACCTCTGTAATTAGAATGGCGGTGGCGCTGTGTACAGCGGCCGCTCGCTCTGATGAACGCAAAACATTGTCGTAGAATAATTTGCGCGTTTGAACATTTGGCGCGTTTCATCTCGAGATGATGATGATTAGACGTAATCACTCAGCCGGTCAACAGTGTAGCAACAGTTTATGAGCCCGCTTGTAGAGCGATATGCCTTTCATGCTTGAACGAAAGTGCGAAGACCTAGGCTGGCGACTTAGGCAGAGCTGAAGAAGAAAACGAGAGATAATAGGCATTCCGAAGCTAACCTATAAAACAATACAATCATACTTTCATATGGTCAAGCTGTGGGAAGCTTATCTCTTGCTGTGACCGCTGAAACGTTGATGTTCCTGTCCTTTCCTCAGTTCAAGAGTGAGTTTTACGTAAAGTAATAACGTAATGGATCTGCTTATACGTTGGTTCCATTCGTCGACGGAAATTACCTGACGCATTATAGCAGCTTCAAATTCTGTTGCACCTGATGCGTGAATGATGTTTCGTACACGACGCAGATTTGTGATTTGTACAGCGCGAAACAAGTGAGGAACGAGTATCAGTGACTCGTAATATGAGGGGTGACCTCAAACCTGTCGGTTTCTCTTGCTCGCTCGAAGTAACGGTGCGATCCCAGATACGATACCACGTCACTATCATAGCCCTTTCCGCGCCAGGGTAATTGGTTAGGTTGGGACACACTGCTGTCTTCAACCAAGCGACCAGCAGCCACTCACCTATGCCAGCCTTAAGGACCCATCGAACTGTACGTATTAATCATCAGCGAGTTTAGTTCACTGAGCAGGTGTGACCACGATGGGCTATTCGATGAACGGAAACAAAGAGCCAATTGTTATCGTGCATTTTCCCCTTTATCATCGAGCCTCGATTCTGGACGCGTCGACAGTTTCTAGAAGGCTAAGAAGCTCCGTTCATTCTGCTGCTACTGCTGCTACTCTATCAATGCCAACCACTTCCATTAGGGCGACGGCGCTTACCCCCATACGTCTCCCTATGATTCACTGCCGGTTAGACGTCAGCACTGCTGGACGATCATCGTTATTATATGGCCAACTGGATACATGTGTTGTACAACATCGAGCTAAGTCGCCTGAGCCACTACGCGGTTGAGAGAAGCCCTGACGCGTATGACGTCTTCCAATGAATGGATGAGTTGCCACAGCCACTGGTGGATTGTCGCCTCTGGCCCTACCTCCCGCAGGCGCCGGAGCCGCTCCTCTCGGCGTTGCAGATTGTCGCGCGGCTGAGCAACACGGACAGCTCTTAGCAGCTCTTAAGAAGGGTTTAGCGGTAAAAATGTGGTCGATGTGGATGTGTTTACCCATGTGTCGTCCTTCCACTGATCGAGCACATCCTGTTTGTTGGCAGGTAACGCCGCTGTAGGCAATCGCCGCGTTCCGCAACCCCCCCCTTCCCTCAACCCTGAACGGATGCTGTCGTTTGTATTCAATTACGTAGGTCGACTCGGGTTGGCCGACTCGGCTTGCTAGTCGCGTTTAAATGCTAAGTAGTCCGCTCCACTTGTGTCGAGTGGATCCTACGGGACGACTTCAGGTATCATCGCGCCGATCAATATTTAAAGGTAACCTGCGGTTACTTCGATCAGGGCGTAGCCGCCAACGTCCGTCGTGAAGAAGCACAGTTATGTGCATAGCGCGTACGGCGCTTCAGTTCGTCTGGCTATCCCTGACCGGCAAAGTTGTCTTCGTGCAGTCTGCGCACGGACAGTGTTGAGACGTCCGTCTGAGGTGGAGACAGCTGATGGCCCGCATATTTTTGCCGTCCCTGATTCCTTTGAGCGTTTTTTGAAGTTCTTAACCGTGACGGCTCGAAGGGTCGTTTAACTGTCATAGCTCAGCTCGATGGCGAAACTAAGGCACAGGTAGGCGAGATGCACACTGCCGCCACACGAGGGGATACTTTTTAGATGGCTGGCCAGACATATCTGAGAGGTAGAAACTGTACGTCAGTGGCGAGCACATCTGTTAATTCATCCGTTTTTTGAGGAAACGAAAAAGCATTTTCATAAACGAACACGGGTGAATACTGCGCCAACATTGTACGGTATCGATTTAGCATAACGTGTTTTTGAAATTTGCAAAATACACGAGCAAATATCGACCATACAGCATTGATCAATCAAACGCCTTGTATGTTTAATTTACCCTTGGGAAAGAATTAGCGCTGACGTTCTCGTAGTTGACTTCACAGTGAGAACCTTTTCGCTATCATCGTTCGACAGATTCAGGAAAACACCGTTCGCATGTGAACATCCCAGCGGGAGTTGAGTATCGATATGGGCTCGCGACATTGAAGGTGTTGAAAGAGGACCCGATGTGTTCCTGCCAGAGCGGTTGCAGAGAAAGCCTTGTCAATCTCGCCGGCTGATTCTTAATCTTAGAGAAGCTCTGGAGGCAAAATCAGGCGCCATATTCTAGCAAGAAAGACACATACGCGGAACTCGCTAGTTTTGCGCTGAACCCGAAGACTTGCTGCGGCTACTTCTGCTGCTACATGGTCAAAACTCATCTGAACCAAGGAGGCCCCAAACGATGATTGGGTCTTTGTCGAGCTTGTTCCAACCAGCCTTCGGGTGTGGCAGAGCGCCCTAGGAATAGGCCGGACCATTTTACACCACAGCAGTAAGTAGTTAAATTGGCGCGTCTACTCTTAGATTCCCTTTTCTTTTTTGTAAGGTTCGTCCCACAGTGGGATACGCTATACATAGCTTGAAAGGCCGCCGAACCTGACATACGTCTCGACAACCTGACTCAAGCTGTAAACCTAAGTCGCGTAAAACTCGTTAGACGAAAATCTCCTACGATCGTTGTGATCTCGGTCCATTTCTCGTCTCCGACATCAAACGTGAAAGAGGCAGACCTATCCTCGACCCTTTCTTTACCTTCGGATCGGCCGAGTGCGCAGCGTTGACATGCATCGTCGGCAAGCAGCTCAAGAAGTTTGCCAACTCCCCGCGGCACAAGGTAACAGCTCTCGCCAACGCGCAACATCGCGTTTCGTCATTGAAGTTCTGTGCTGCGAGCGAGCGAGCGAGCCAGCGAGTACACTAGCCTCCACCTTGCCACTTATATAACCCATCGCCAATCGCAGATGTATCAGCTTGACGCTTAGCTAATTTTAGTCGGCTAGTTAGATCATCTATGGGCATGAGCGTTCAGAGCATAGGCGCCCGATCCGCGCCGGCAGGCCACACTCGGCGAGCAGGTCGGAGGCCGACACTGACGAACCAGCGGCTTGTTGCAGCGGCCTGCCACAGCCGGATGAGTCGCGCGAATATCGGACGAGGCGAGAACGAACGAATATCGCTAAAAATACTTGGCAACCTGATGCCGCCCGCCACCTCGCTGACACACCAACGAGCTTAGCGCATTGCGCTGCAGAGCCCTGGGTGGTCGGCAATCTTCGATCCTTATCCATCCCGCTCGCGCTGAGTTGCCTGGTCTACCACCTACGATCGCCTCGATCACATTCACGTCCGCAGTCCGTATGTATGAGCGCAACGGGATCAAGACTCCTCTCGCACTCCTTTACACCAGCGACAAAGCGATTGGGCTTTGCTATCTCGACCACCTCCCCGGCTCGTTCCTCCTGACCAGCCAACCAGTTCGCCTCTCGTTACTTGTTGTTTTAACCTTCGGTCAAGGCACATCAGCTAAACAGACAAAACTGGCAGCCAAAGAACCCGGAGCAACAAGCCACACACTCGCCTACAGCAGTCCCGACTCTTTTTAGCCACGGACCACTGTTCCGTTTGCTGATGTTGTTGTTGTTGCTGCTGCTGCTGCTGCTGCTGCTACTACAGTTGTTGTTGGTGGTAGTGGTGATGGTGTCACTGCCAGCTGAATCCGACGGTCGATTCGACCGCAGACGTCCGCATACTTTTCGTTACTGAAACCTCTAAACTGGCTGAGCCAAAGCCGACCTCCAAAGCGGAACGCAACATCTACCGATCGATGTCAGCATAAGATGACATCGATGTCTGGCTGTCTCCCTGCAGCCGCGACGGATCGGCGGGTCGCACGTTCGCGCGATCCCTGGCTCACGGACTCACCGCGCCGCTGCTCCCCGGACGCGCATCGTTCGTGGCTTGTTTTTGGACTGGGTTTTTGTTGTTTTGCTTTATTGTGCGCGCTGGACAGGCCGACCGAGCGAGCGAGCGACCGACCGACCGCAGTGGCCCCGCAGGATTTTGGCCGGCTGTGCGCGGTACGCAACACAATTGCTGCGTGTGTGGCCGTGGCAGGGATATGCGTGGACGAGACATGAGGGTGGGCCTGTGTCTGACGTACACATAGGCCTGGATTAGGCTTTCTGGGCCTGGAAAAGGGCCAAAGCGCATTGAAAACGTAGCAGCTTCCCCTTTTTTTTCTCCCGTCGACATTGAGATGTTTGTTTGTACTCTCTCCGCTCATACTCGACTGGCCGAGAGCGACAGGCGAAAACCCGATGTGTTCACGGCTTCTGGCGATCACGATCGACAGTATGCTGTTGGCAGCGGCGACGACAACGACCATGTTACTTGTGTGGTAGTTGTGAGAGAACGGGGAACGATGAGCGGAAGGATAATAAGTGGAAGATCGATCCGGGCACACTGGTCAGAGGGATAAAGCACCACGAAGCGCACAGGTCAGGTTCGGAGGCTGGGGTCACCTCGCCGAGTGATGATCTGGCTGTGGCCGCGCGTGTAACCTGCTCATGTGCGGTGTTCGTCCAGTATAATGTAAATAGATGAAAAACAAAATAGAAAACTAAAGGGAGCGGAGGTGGACGACCACGAACGAAAGTCAGGGGCGCAACTTGAGTGGTGCTCTCTCGCGTCGCTGGAACGAAACCAAGGAAGAGTCTGTGTTTTGCAGACATGTCTGTTATCTTGAGACGGCGAGATACGGCTCGTCCGATCGCTGTCAGACTCTGCTTATTCGTCTCGATTTACACTAGTATTATTATTATTATGAACTGTAGGGAAACCACGGCTCTGCGCGAGCAATGCGCAACCGTTCGGTGTCAGTCACTACCACATAGTACATACAAGTATAAGAGATAAGCGGGCAAGTGTGCCCTTCGAGAGACGCCACAGCATATATGGATAAATAAAATAGATATGTACTGGAACAGAGCCCAATTCGTCGGCCACAAAGCGACATATAGTCAAAAAGCGTGTAGTAAGTAAGGTCCTGTTGTCGAGGGATGATCGTGTCGCCGTGCCGTATGGATGAAGGGAGGGGCCCTGTGAGCACACGGCTCTGGGATCACGAGCGGGCGGTGCAGTATTGTCGAGATGGGAAGCGTGGCTAATTGTCGGCTGCGGCAGAAAGAAACGAGGAACTCATGAGAGCCGGTCGGGCCAGTGTGCATGGTCGAGAGGGCTCTGCGATGATGCACTCCCATACGACAATAGCAGCAGCAGCAGCAGCAGCAGCAGTAACAACTACCGCTACGACTGCAGTAGAAGCTACAGAATGCTGCCAGAAGTATATCGAACCTTGCTCAACGAGTTTGGGGGAGCCCCGCCAGTGGCGGAGTCGAAGGGAGAGGAAGCTCCGTGGTAGCTGGCTCTCCGGTGGACTTGGACAGCTGGGAGGGAACTTGACTCCCGCCGTTGTTAACGGCTGCGAACCGAGAGACTCCGTTGACGATTGTCCATTCATTCATCCAGTCATTCATTTGCTCGTTCGGCGGCCGGCCGGTCGGCCGGCCGGACATGCAGACGGACGAGCCAGCCAGCCAGCCAGGGGATATTGTGACGGACGCTTCGGAAGCTCCACCAGCGGCAGCAACAGAGTCTGTCACCAACAAACGGGACGAGCAATTGCAGCAGCAGCAGCAGTAATACAAGTAGCAACTGCAGCAGTAACACAAGTAGCAATAACGTGGGCACTACGGGCACAGAGCCGAGTCGTTATGCAATAGTGGCTAACATTGGAAACATTGGAATGGATGTCGACGACGATGTTGTCTCGTTTAATTTGTGTTGCCGCGGAGGGCCATTAGTTAGTTAGTTTAGGCGCGTGCAGTGCTCTGAGAGTAGACCGCGAGGGAGGGAGAGAGAGAGAGAGAGAGAGAGAGAGAGGGATGCTTAACAAAGCTGCTTGGCAGCTTGTTGTTAAGCATTTGAACGAGAGAGAAATGGGTCCATAGAGGTCTGATAGCTCCGTTTAAGTGAGAGAGGTACTGAACGCGATATGAAGCATCCTCCCATTACAAATCGAACACGACGCCAGTGAACTTGTTTCTACGGTTGCCGAGAGATCGAAAAGGGGGATGATGATTGTAGATCTCGGGTCTAACGATTACGAAATGAAGTCTCTTTACACTGTTGAAATGAGCTGCTTGGATGGGTGGAGGCAGATGCAGCATGACTCAGCATATAGTTTAAGTATAGTCTTAGATTGACTGACTAGAAGATCAAGTATGTGTTTACATTGTGTTTGCACAATTCGTTCAACTGTCTTAACTGATGCTTTAATGAGGTAGAGTGTATATACAATAAAATAGTGTAATAATTAGTTAGTCAATTAGGCAATGAACGTCCCGTATACAGTTGATATCTTCTGGTTAGCATAGAAGAAATCCCGTAGTCGAAATGAGCCGTTAAACTCGAAACACATTTATGAATTTTGCGAGATGTTCAGTCGCGTTCGGATTGTCGGCGTTTATCTTATCCGAGGCACAGATTCGTCAAAAGCGCTTCAAAGAACTGTGTGAAATAGGCGTACGGTCGCGTTGCAAGATGACCCGATTCGCCGATCGTACAGCCCAGGTAGGAATGAGTGAGCTCACCTGCATAAATAATCGCTGTAGCACAGTACCATTTACGAACTAAGTACCGTTTGACGGCACTATACGGCTATCTCTCAAGCCCTAGGGCAGATGGGGGCGGGAGAGATCAACCCGGAGGAGGAATCCAAACCTGTCGAAACAGCTCCGAGTGCTTCGACAGATGAGAGGGTTTGTTGCCCCGCCGCGCCGTCAGCAGTAGCAGCCGCGGGAGCCACTGTCACTACAGCTCTCTCAGCTTCGCGAGAGGTGAAGTTTCAAGCCGTGAAGAGCAAACATAAAAACTTCACACAATGATGACAACAGGGGACGCAGCAGCAAAAGCAGCACTAGGTAACGCAGTGGCTCTGTCTCAGCCGACGTCGACAACAAGCCGCTTGTTGAGAGGCATCGACAGTGACAACCCGTCTGCCTATAGTAGTTGTAAGGGGCGCCATGATCCCGGCGCGACCTTAAGTGAAGTCGGGGGCGTGCAGCGCCTCACAAGATGTTCGAAGAGCAACGGACCTCGCTCGCGGACGCGTTGACACGACAGTCCGAAGCCGATGGAGACGAGAATGGCGCCGGCGTCGACGGCCTCGGTGACTCGACGAGCTACCAGCAGACACGCCAGAAAGATAGAAGGGTCTAGCAACGTATCGGGACACACACAAATTCGGGTACCACGTTCGTGCTAGACAGACATCGATATTCTTCTGTAGATACTGGCGTGCGTGTGCAATCGGCAAAAAAGCACCGCGGTCAGCCACACCCGGCGCCAGGATCTCGTAGTGTTTAGCACTGCTCGTAGCTAGAAGAAGGCGGTCGTTAAGAACGAGCAGCATTTCGTTTCACAGGTCCTACGGGTACAGGGTTGCCTTGGAGTGACGGCGAGATGAAGCAATACGAAGCAAGGCCTGCCCATGCCGGAGTTGGGCCGAGTTGGGACACTTGTACAGCGACGGCAGCGACAATAATCACTATCGGCCGGTGCTCCCACAGAGCTCGCGTACGGTAGCACACTCAGCGGACGAGCAGAAACAAAAGTGTACAGACACATCCGTGTGAGGGCTCCTGTTGTGTTCGCTGTGGTTATTGCTGCTGGTTGAGCTGTTTTCTTTTCTTTCCTCCTTATACTGTACGTGCTGGTGTACTGATTTATTCACGCATCGAGATCATATTTCGCTATTGTTAGATATGCACAAGCTCAATGACGTGAGTGTCATTTGGGAAAGGTGCGGCCAAACGGAGTAGACACTGACTGCTGCCCGAGCTGATATCTGAGACCCATTTCCTTTCATCATCTGTTTTAAGTGTGCTTGCCGACTTAGGGGTACATCAAGCTTTTGCTGGTCTCCGTATGAGTACATTCTAGGGAACGATGTGAACGCGTATTTTGCTTTGGAACTCGAACGGGTCGAGTCCTTTTGACGAGCAACTCGTCTGAGCCTATTTTCTACCGACGAAAGATGTTATGTGAATGAACGAAATGAACGAGATTCTATAACAAAAATAGAAGAAATTTATTTCGAAATCGAATAGAAACAAACGCGCCTGCATTAATTTAATTTTAGCGGTTAATATTATCACCAATTAAACCATGGGCAATAAATGGCCCTGCTATAACACACTGAAACAACGAGAGCGACTCAATGGAATACAACCGACGCTTGAATGGGCTGAAGACTAATTGTTTTTTTATTTGACTCTTCGACTTCAGCTACTTTCGGCCGTTTTTTCGCCGCTCTAGAATCCTCCGTTAACGTTTACATTGATACTGCGTTATCAGTTGCACGAAGACGCCTGCCTCGCCCTGCCTCTGTCATTGAAATACCGTACGTCCACTCAGCGTCGCATGTCCAGTGAATAATTGTGCGCTCAGTAGGGTACTACAATCGGCAAATACGAGCGGTATTGAATTTTATATTCTTGAACGAAACAACAACAAAAACACATTATGTATATATATATATATAACGTGTTGTACACGTAAAAAACGCTCAGGCGAGTCTCTTTCAACAGTAGAAGGGAATCAATATCTGAAAGAGGTCCGCACACTATTAGTTGTGCCTTCATCAATATCAGAATTATCAATACGATCAACATCGTCAGCAGCAGCAGCACCAGCACAATATTGTTGATAAAATCACTTCGTTCATCTGCGATCCTCTCCGTTCGTTTTATTGCAATTTCTTTTTTTTGACAAAGTTATCTCTACGCCACGCCTATTTCGGTCGGCGGATGGTCGGATCTATGACGACACGAATCGTTTCCGTTGGTGAATGTTTTTTTTATCTTCTCTTGAGGCATCTTCTTACGCTGGCGGAGGGAGAAACCAAAGCCACCAGCAGCCGCAACGGCCAGCGGACGGCAACGGTAGTTTGCATCGAATAGATCGAGGGCGACGATGTATATTTTGTCTACGCGCGACTCGGCGGATTCGTCCACGTTTAGCCGCTGGCTGTGTTTCGCTTCGGTTGCCTGTACTGCTAAGCATGGTGTGCCCTGACACGTCCGCCGGGGCCATTGCGGTTTCTGTGAATTTTCTATTCTGATAGAGTTCACTGTCGAAGGATTCAATCATATGGCCCGCCACGGCAGAGAAAAGCAGAGGAGACACGTGGTCGTGAGGAGGCGGTCTAACACTCCCGCTTGCTCGGGGAGGGGTCGCTGGGGGTTTGGAGGTTGGGTTATGGCGGATGAGACACTGAGACTATGGAGAACGGGAGAAGAGAAGGGATGGAACCTCTTTCTTGAGGGAGACTTGACTCGAATAATGACGAGGGACGCTCCCTGTTAGCGGGATTCGTTTCGTTGCTGCCAATGTGAGGTATTGCGGACACCGCGGCGTCGACATCGGCCGTCGAAGGCCACGATTGTATGAATTGTATATTAATAATAATGTAAGCGATAAGATCGTAGATATTTCACTGTACAGTAATGTTATAGAGTAAGACACGCTCTCCGATCCACCCTACCCACGTCTACATTCTGCTCGTCAAAGTGGTGGGTTTTTCATCTCGATTCTCACAGTAGCGCGGAGTCCCTGCTTACTGTTGCCAGGATTGGCCTCCCCCTAGAAAGACTTCACTTCTCCTATCTTTTCTCCATTGGGCCCCTCGGCTGTGGCGTAATCATAGGCGATAGCCGCTTTGAGGTATGTTTGTATCCTACACGAGCTGCTCCACAGCATCCACTAGCAAATCAAAGACTAGAAACGCCTAATTCGTATACCTACTTCGACAGCCTGGGAAAACATCAACTACATATTGTGATGGCTGCGAAAATGCGCAGCTCGGTAGTGATCTGTCATTTAGGCTATTTCTCTTGTTTGCTGTCCGTTATCATTTGTGCGACAACAGTAGATTAATTTCCTAGGAAATTTTACAACACTGTGATCTGTTTAATTGATCTGAATCGACGTTGGCCCTGTCATACGTCTAGTTTATAATAATAATAATAACAATAATAATAATTAATAATCTCGTCACTCCGTGTTTTAAAGCGGTATTAGTCTATTTGCTATAGACTACGAGCACGGATAAATCACAAGGGGACTTCATTAAGAACAGAAGTCGCCGATATCAAGGGACGTTAAAGTATGAACTCAAACCGCGTGGGGTCCTTATAAGGAATTAGGAAATTATTTTAGTCAAATAATTGAAATGGCCATTCTGGTTACTTGTGTTCGTCTGTTTCATACAATTATTATAACGTTCAGTGTTGAGGGTAATCAATAACAACCATATCGGAAGAAAGAAGATGTCGTTTTTAGCCAAAACAGCACAGATTACCACTGCGGAGCTGGCTCCTAGAGAAGCGAGGGGGACTCTGCCACTTTAATCATTTAGTTTCCGGATTTTATCTTCTGCTGTCGGTAGCGCGTTGAAAATTCACTCATCAAGCCGTCTGTCGAAGCTTGATCAGCGAATTCTATGTGACACCTGGCCATTAATGGATCGGTTCGACTGAGAATCGTAAATAATTCCGTTGCTAAGACGACATTAATGCTTTCCATCTAATTTGTGGAATTACCAGTACAGCAGACAATTAGCAGACAAGTCGATCGGACTGATGTTAGCTCACATGATCCGTTCGGTAACGTAACTAGATTGGGCAGGCTCGATATTATCGTATAATTGCAATCCACCGCACAGGGTAGGCACAGTGTCAGTCAACAACTCCTCGCAAAATCCTTCTGATGAGAATCTTTCGATTATAGATTTCAGTCAGGCATTCGCTCGCGGATCAGAAGAGGTTGTCTTACAGCAACCATCAGTATTTCATATTTGTTACTAAATCCAAACGTTCAAAAGGAAACACAATAGTCAAAATTAAAATATAAACATTGGGGAAAACTACAACAATAATAACTTGATCGTACACGGGGTTCAAGAAGGCACTTGCGGGTCTCCGCGTTTGACCACTGTCCAATCTTTGATGGACCAACATCATCAAGTCGAAGACAAATTCATAGGGAAAAATTTGCCAACTTGCTAAAATGAGACAAACGACGCCGGAGAAGCGCGACCCGAACGCGATTACCGTACAAAGCTTGCGGCCAAAGCTCAGCATTGGCGCGATCTACCGCCATACGCTGTGTATGCCGAGGTGGAGACGCTCATGACAGCCGTTTGAGGAGCCGCCTGGCAAAACAGCTATCAAGCTACTCAGCCAGTGTCGAAAGAATGATCGTTGCCATCGCCGTCGTGGTACGCGTATAATTTGGGATAGATCAAGATAGATCTGTCCACGGCAGGGTGGCCGGCAGATGTGGCGGCTGCTGCTGCATCATCGTAGCCGCCGCCAGCGACACCGCTGTCTTTACATTAGGGTCGCACCAGGGCGAGGGGCAGCAACGCGAAGAAGCCCCGAAAAATGAAGCCCCCCTCCTCCTGCACTGTCCTCGTGTACCAGCTCCGTCCCGCCAGGGAGCTGCTTCCGGAGCGGCGGCAACGTCCGAACGCTCCAGGCTCCAGCGTCCTCGGGTGACATCGTTGCCACCGGCGATGAGAGACCGAGGACGTTTGTGTCGACCGTGGAACGTCCAATGGAGAGTGTTGGAGTGTTGGAGTAGCGGCTACAACAGTTACCCTGTGGGACAGGAGGCACCGGTGCTTGGGCGTCTGGAAAGTTACCTTGGGGTGTCAGCGTTCTTATTTAAGTTTCGAGAGGAATAACGAATTATTTGTCCTGTCTCTTCATGTGTTTTTCTCGTTTTCTCCTTAAAAAGAATCGACTGACCGAGGCAAAAATTAGCATTTTAAATTAAGCCCGACCGCTCAGAGAGGACATATGCAGCGAGTGCTGCATACGGCTGAAGACCTTCGAGTCATCACCGAAGCTTGTCACTCGCCGGTCTCATCTTGTTTCACAGGAGGAGGAGTCATTCGGTGTAAGTGTACATGCTACGGTTGCTGCTGGATAAGGAACGCTATTTCGAAACGATCCGCATTTCGTTTACCTTCACGGCATGTTGACCACTAATAGAAAGACGGAGATTTTTTTGAACCACTAGAGAATATTCTAAGGCTAGTCGAACGAAGCACACTTTGTCGATCGTTTGTTGTTGACTCGGCTCGATAATTTCATCGAGCTACCACCAAAACGCCATGGGGGCATAGCTGCCAGTATCGTATACGTTATCGCACACATTATCACAGTACCGGGTATTAGGTGGGGTCGACTATGACGCCTTCTCTTTAGATTTTACTTTAATTGTACAATGCTTGTCTTTTGCTTGTTCAAACCTTCGTACGCGGTAAGCCTGTGGTAAAAATCGTGTGCAGTCCCACCGCAGTGTGTCTCGTTTAGTTAAACCGACAATGCGGTCGCTGCGGGCCCCTTACTCTTTACACAAAGCAATCATCAGCTGAAATTAAGTCTCTCGAACGAAGTTTTCATTGTGTGTCCGCTCCGTCGTTTCTATTGTAAGCGCTCAGGCCGCACGATAACTCAGTGCCGCAGTTATGAGCACATTCGATTAATTATTCGTATTGAAGATTGTCAGATATATCATAATGCAGGAAACGAAGCCGTCGATATTGGAGGGGCAGCTTTCGTTGGATAGCCTGCGTTCTATGGTTGGCCTGCTGTTATTAGCGAGTATGAAAGGGCTTATTTCAGTTCCGTGCACCGTTACAAAACGTCCGATGGGGTCGCTGCAAAATGCTTGATCAAAATATGTTGCTTTTGCTAGTGCTACACTTGATATCTATCTAGCATCGCAATCGATAGCTTGAGAACGCTTTGAATATCTCCTTGTGTTGGCGGTATGTCATGGGTATGTTGGAGAAATCAGATTAGTCACCGGTCACCGATATAAGGTTGGACAGGGCAGAAGAGCAAATGACCTTGTTCCAGTTATACACAGTTTTAATTGCATCACGGACGTCGGACGTACGTTCAGAAACGTTGGGCTACGTACTGATTGTGTTTGATCTATCAGAGATGTCTCTCTATCTCTGTTCTCAACAAATCGAATATATTTGATCAACTTCCTGCAATAGAGTCTACCCCGAGAGTCTTCATTAAACGGAACAAACAAAATAGGCGCTCTAATTAAACAGCCATTTATCGAAGACTTCCGAAGGTGTGCAAGCTACACTTAACGTGAACACCCGCAAAATATATGACTTACCGCAAATTACTCCCAACAAGGAATGGAATCATTGCCAGCTTTCTCGCATTATTACCATGATCCAGCAATAGGCTTTCACCGAGTGGCGACGTCCCCAAGAAACGCCGAAAGCCTGATAGAGTTACAGCGACCCCTGCCGAACAAGTTACATCGGTCAGTTTCCATACGGTAACTGTGCCCCGCCTGCTCTCTGCTGCCACGTCGGGTGACGCTTACGGCCGTTACCGTCTGCAGTACAACCGACCGTTGCGGCTATGCAGAGTTCGTAAGCGCTGCTGTACGTACGCTTCGGGGCCCTTTGAGTGGCTTTGTCTGTTGATCGGGCGCATCGAGTTGCATTCATCCCTGCTACAACATAACCATTGTGATGCTAAAATGTAGGCAAGCCGAAGAACAGCATGCGAACAAACAAACAAACAATGGTGTACTACTCACAGTAGAAAGCGCACGAGGTAGAGGTTTATCGTGCCTTCAAAGTTGATGTCGGCATTGCTCACTGACCATCATTAAAGAGCAGCGCGCCAGCCCAACGAACGCTAGGCAATAGTTACACGCGACAGTTACCCCAACAACAACAACAACACCAACAACGACGACGACGTACAACAACCTCAGCAAAGTTCGATTCCTCCCGCTGGAGATGGTGGATCGGTTGTAGCGCCGGTGGTTGGCAATGCTCGACTACGCGACGGTGTCGGGCAATCTACGCGCGGCAGCAGCAGCCTTTCTCTGCCCGTGCGGAGCTATTTACACACGTTGGCTATGTGTCGGTCTGGCTGACTAGTTGCGGTTCATGGATCTTCCCGTTCTCTACACGCTGAGCTGGGAGATCCCGTGAGTCGTATCTGACGACACCGTCTGCTCCGATTCACGGCATCTACGAACTCACAGCACAATCGCTGGTCGACGGTCGCCACCGCCTCTGAGCCGCCCACAGGACCGACACGAACCTGCTGCGGGCACTGCGCCTGCCGGCACGTCCCCAAAAGGCCCTGTCCTTCTTTTTTTTGGCTTTGCTTTACCTAAGTAGGACTATTTCGCTTCTTTTCTTCAATTTTTTTCCTCCGTTCGTTAAGCTCCTGAGTCCCGCTCGCCACCGCCGTTACCGTCGTCGACGATCAAGTTCGCCCGCCTATCTTGCTATGACTAGTAGTACAACCGCTGCTGGATTGCCAGGGTAATTCATTCTTCATCCGCCTCTCGTTGTATTTAGCTCGGAGCAGTCAACCCGCTTGTCTACCGCTTTTGCTGTTAGCCCGCTCCTCGAAAGTGGGCCCACACACACTAGGCATAGCTTGTAGGCAGCCGCAATTGCTCGCTCGACCTGACGACGTCACCTACCATAGCTACGTTCTACGGTATGTGTCATCCATCCGTCGGCGTCGCCTGCTAACGAGCTGTTACGCTAGCTCTGTACATCAGCTGCCCCTTTGAAGACACCTGCCACGATATATATATATATATATATATATATAGATAAGTATATATATATAGATAAGTATATATATATATATATATATGTATAACAAACGCGCGTTTTTATTCAGTCGGATCGGCAGCAATGACACTCGCGCTGGTGTTGATTATGATGGTGCTGACTGGATGAATAGCTATAATAGTACTTTGTAATACTAATAATAGTAATGACAGTACGAAGATTTGTAATATGCGATATTACCATGCACACAGCAGCGAATGGTGGCCTGCCTGCTTAGCTGAAGTCTATGTAGTATACATATATATAAAGGACATGCCCTACCAGATCGAAAGCATTGAAGACTAGCAGTAAAATATACTACTGAAACGATTCACCTCATTTATAACCGCGTGATTGATAAGAACACCACATAGCGTACCAGGACAACAGGATTTGAGATTAACCTAAATATAATAACAGATATGTATCTCTCAGTATGATGTGTCTAGCTACCTGCAAAAATTGCCCTCAAACGCAATATGAACACTCCTTCCCCCCCCATATCATCGGCTAGATGTTTGATTTCGAACAAAATACGACATACAGTCATTATATTTGAGGAACTATGATATATCGATAATTACATTGTTTGGTACATTTGCCAGCATTGCACCGTAGCACTACTGAGTTGTACTGATTAGGCGTGTGCACACGGTGTATTCCAGCCAAACGGGATCTATCCCATTGGATCTATGGATCAATCCTCGTGTGAACGGTAGCGGACCAGTAAACGGATTGCTTGTTGAGTTCCTCTATCATAAAACCCGCATCAACACATCTCGGAGTCTTCAACGACAGCAGTAGCAGCAGCAGCAGCATCAGCAGTACTGTGGCAACTGGACAACAACACTATGAGCCATTTAGCCTAATTCTCATGGACGAGCGAACAAGGGAATGAATGGACGACCACATTCTATAATGTACAATAGCAGTTGAGTGGTAGTTGTTGTGGTGGCAACAAAAGCAGGGATCTGCCTCGCGGCGTCGTTCCTGTCCCGCGAGTATCGCGCCGCTCGACAACCCGGTGGCAGCGCGCGGCCCGGTGCGTGCTCGTCTGTGAGATATTATAGTGTACAGCCGGGGAAGATCGATTTCCGCTTGAGGAAGTGAAGCAGCATGGCACCGGCCACTTGCTACCACTAATGGGGCACACATCGAAAATGTTGATGGTGACGAGTCGATTGTTTTTACTCTGATATACCTCCGTCTTCCTTCATATCTATCTCTGTCTCCCACCAGCGTTCATATGTTATGGAGAACACTACGCGGAATAGGCTGCACGGGCCAGCCGGACGATCTGTTTGATCGAGCTGTGCGTATCATAATATAATACCACCGTGGCTTGGACGTTTAAGTCTCTGGCTATCGGAGCCAGAGGCTGCAGGTTCAAGCCCCGCTGCGTGACATATATAAGAGAGCTTAAGCATTGTGAAATTGCAGCTCCTTTAATAAACCAATAAAACCTTTACCTTTACCTGCTATGTATGGCTGTCCCCACGCTACAACGAAGCGAAGCCAACTGAGTTTATGTGGCGTCTACAGCCGTTTAGAGTTTTTTTGCACGATTTTTTTTTACCGTTCAAAGCCTCGCAATTTCAAGATAGTTCAAGTAGTTCAAGTAGAGTTCAAGTAGAGTTCAATCTCGGGACTTGCGACCAGGCGACCCATTGACGGGTTACGTGGGTGATGAATTTGCTAACCATTTAATGCTCTTCTATACTAAGGATGCCGATAACGTGGACGAAATACGTATACATAATAATTATCATATGAGATATTTGTCCATGCCGGCATAGTTCATTTCAATGATGAATAGTTCGCGAAAACGAGTTGTAGTCACTGTTGTGGCGGAGCGTACATCGCGTACAACCCACGGCGGTTTATAAATGGCCCCGCCAAGTTGTCCGTTCATTTTGGCGGTAAGGCGGGTGGTATCGCGTAGTGAACGCTCGTAGTATATATTTTTTGGAAGTTTGTCTGAGGCTACAGACTCACCGACGTCTTAGTCGGCCGGAGCAGGCCGTGCCGGCTCGGCCTGAATCGTCCCTAGTGGCGACTTGGAGTCCACCCCTTTTCGAGGACCCAGCTGGACGAGATATCGAGCTCTCCAGTTGAGCTATGTAGTCGACGGCGCAGCTAGCGTTATGAATGCAGCTGGGCGTCTCACAGCTCCCCGACGGCAGCCGCTCGGACACGTAGTGAGACAACGAAGCGGTGGTCCTTATCAGGACACGCTGATCCTCACCAGGCGTCCATTCTGCGTACGCTCCCCTTGCCGTCATTGTGTGACGACCGAGGGAGGGCGCGTCTGCAGGGCTCGAACGCCGAGAACCGCAAACTCGGCTGCACTTGTCAAGCCTAAGGAGTCCTGAAGTACTGGGAGCAATGCCAGACCCCGATGGTGGCTAACGTGCATAAACGACTGAAGCAAAAAAGAGAATATTTCGTTTGGTAAGCAATCCTTCATCGACGTGAGGGGTCGCTTACCAAAATACACCGACCACGCATAAGCGAGTGACTGCGCACCTAGGCACTCATTCAGGGATGATGCAAAAATATATTGTGATATCTATAGTAGTTCTTCCGGACAGAGAATAGAATAGTAAACGTACATATAAACGCTAAAGACGGTCTACATGTATTGATCTTCTTTTGCGAAGGTCAATACGGCGGACACGGCGAAGTGAATGAACCTCTATGAGGCGGGCAATCATTTTCGGGGCAAAATCTGTTTTGTGTTTCAATATTATCCTGTTGTAGGTAACGGGTGGGCGTGCCGTACAGCAATACTTGTACATTAAAGAACACATGAACAAGTATAATATATCTATGCAATTTTAAAGCGGGATCCTAGAGAAGGCTGCGGCCTCAAACTCTGAAGCGCTCATGGCCTTTGCAGAAACAAAGCACCACACTTCTCTGAGGGCACATTTTGAATTTCGGCAACCGAACAAGGTTCGTACAGTGCCTTACCCAATGTCGTAGGCTAGCTGGTTTATTACTGGAGTTCTGTCTCTACAACTGTGCTAAATAAATATAACGCTTGCGCCCGGCGTTCCCCAAGGAGCAACTCTAGACGTGTCAGGGCAAGTAGTCCACTAAGGGCGTAAACTGTTAGCTGGACCTTGTGTTTGGGAGTTCGTGTATATCTCCCGTTTTATAGAGGCGGATATTAGCTGCTGTTTAGCCTCGAGGGCGCTTCGGTCAGAGCTTGTGCCAGCCCGGCTAATTACTATTCACACAGATAGAGACTGGAGGGTTCGCATCCCACATTAGCGTGCACGCCTCTGATGGATTCCCGCGAGTCAATTGGGTTTGTACAGTGATATCTTAGATGGCATATGTACGCCCAAGGCGTCCGTGGATGACCGGGCCAGCGCTGGCTGTACCACGACTTCAGGGAGACACTTTATACGAGCGCGCTTTATGACACAACTTGTTACGTTGAGGTCCGCACAACATCGCGTTACCCCCGAAACCAACCTAGATATCCACTCTCTTTGCCCTCGAAACGGAAACCTAGGACTGTATACACGAGACCTGACGAAATTACTCCAGAGAAGAAGATCGGCGGAGATGAGATCAAGCCTCCCAACATCTCTGGAGGTCTCCCTTACTCAAGCAGGTTCCCGCACTCAGGTCGGCCAAGCCAAGCCGACAGTCGTATAACCAAAACTGGCCTAACCGCCAAGCAAAGTGGCTAATGTAGCCAGCGCTGCGAATCCCACGTTCCACCGGAGCTGTCCCGCCGTCCGCGGGAGCTGGCCTTATGATGTAGTGCAATGTGACGCTGCCATGTGTCGTCTGGGCAGAGTTTCCGGCTTCCATAAAGTTCTCTGTTCTTGCTGCTTCCCAAGCTATCGTACGGAGCACGCTAGCGCACAGCTAGCGTCCCCGGTAGACAGGAGGCGGCGTCGAAGGCCGAAGACAACGAACCGTTGGAGAAATACACGGAGAGTGAGAAGGAGCACATTATAGGGCACAGGCCCTCGAGAAGATGAGGACAGAGGCACGGTGGCGGGCGGTGCTCGTGAGAGAGAAAAGTACATCGTAAAGCGCATCCCTGTGTCATTACGGTTACTGCAGCGGGAGACGCCGTCGCCGCCACCGCCGCCGCTGCCGCAGCAGCAGCAGCAGCGAACGACAGCAGCAGTTGTACTACGGCAACGATAGCATCGGAGCAGGAGCAGTAGTATCAGAGCAGCGGGACTAAAGTGAGCAACATAACGAAAGCGACATCTCGAACAACCGCATATTATCGCATCGTCATCAATATCGAAATGGCGCTACTGACAGCGTCGTTCAACAGGGTCAGTTATTGTTGTTGTTGTTGTTGTTATCGTTTTTCGTCTGTTATGTTGACGTGCGGTCGTGCGGTGAATCGTGTGCACCGCCTTGAGATACAGAACGCAATGTGTTTAGCCCGTGGCATATGAATGGGTGACTGTGTGACAGCTCCTCGATGCAGGCGGCCGCAACAACAGGAACAGCAGCAGCAGCAAGGCAATTGCGAAGGCGTGTACGCGATTTGCCGCATGTGTGCATGGTGTGAATATCGTTACGCACTTCAATTTGTCGACCTCCCGCTCACCCCGAACGACGAATGGATAGAAAAAGAAAGGCCCGCCCGTAGAGGACGACGCTTGAAGTGTTTGATGTCACTTGCTGTCCATTTAATACGCGACGATGGCGAGCGCGACGGGCCACCAGTGGCATAGTTAGTAACAGTAGTAGCCAGTGCGCGCGGTCTATTTACGCTTGGCTCATTGACGAAATGCACACACAGATACAAATGCACTTTTATATGCCTGTCCTTTATCTGTTTACACACACACACACATATACATATATATATATATATATATATATATATATATATAAAGTGACTATCTACCTGCCTAATATTCCGTGTGAAAGGCGTTTATCGTCTGTCTAACAGTCAACCCGTTGGGTTCGTCTTCTGGTCGCTTTTTATTCACGGTCGTCAGTGAGTGACTCTCCCATCTCGGATAGGCTTCTTCCTATTTATCATGTTGTCAATTCGTGTATGTATAATACCATTGAGAGACACCGTGCCAGATGCATGGCTCGACGCTATAGCGTTCGCTTACGAAGTATCCACGTCTCTGCTCGGCCCTCGTCGATCGAAACATTCATGTTATTCGATGCACACTGAATAGATATTGCATTTGCGTCTGAGGTCTTTTAACAAATCAGATTGAACTCACATTTCATCCACAACCTATCACGTTTATATATCTGTCTGTCCATCTGTGTGTGGTTACCGTTCATGCTGATATCGGCGCCTGACGCATCCGACCTGATGGGAACGCACAACCAGCGCGTTATTTGGCCTATTATTTGCCTAACCGGGGCGAGCCCTCGCCACCAGCAGCCAAGCGATCCTGGCTGGCCGTCGGCTGCGCTGACTATTGCCGCAGCTCGCTCCGCTCCCCATCACCCACGTCCTCGGGACCTGCCGGGCTAGCCAGCAAGACTGCAAGATCCCTGCGAGAGAAGCTGGACCCGCATAGGTGCCCGGCCCAGCCGGTTGTACCGCATGTCGTTGATACTCACGACCTGTCGGTATGCGATACGCGTATTTGGCGCTTCAGTGGCCGCGATCAACCAAGCGGTCGAATGAAACGCCTGCCAAGCGGTTCTCCGAGCGTGCCTGGGTAATCTATGGCGTACTGATCGATCGGATCGGCCGGTAGCCGTAAACGGCTGGATGAATCCATTGAATTTTCATGTATATTCGATGAATGCCTTCGCAAAACGTCGGCGACGTCGCGCCACCACTACCGTGTCAATATCAGGAGCGTTTGCAATTACGATCACAATTCTGTGTCAAAGCATCATACAAATGTAGATTTTGCAGTATTTGTATGCACCGGGGACGCTTCTTGATTGAATAACGCCGTCTTCGCTACGTACAGTGATATAGTTGAGTGGTTGTAACGACAGCCTGAATGTGGAATAGTTCGAACCGGAGAATAGGCGTCATATTTGTCTGTTTTATATATATATATATATATATATAATTATCGGAAGAGGTCTGCTATTGTATCGTTTTTGAAAAATCGTACCAACACACCATATATGTATATATATATATATATATAAATATATGGGACAGTACGGCATATGTCAGCTACAGCATATGTCGGCACCTACACGTTTTCTGTATTAGCACGCGAACGCATGAACCCGTACGCCAGCACCTGTATCATGTTGTTCGAGTGCATGCCCAGTGCCGGATGGTGTCTGGGCGTCCCTGCCTCATCCCTGCGTTCACTTGTAGTGAGTATATGTACATGATACCTGGGTATAATATCGCGCGCGATATGACTTGCTTCCTGCCGACCCTCAACACCGGTCGTCGGCTAGCAGTAGTCGTCGTTCGCTGTGGCATACGAACGTTCAGGAGATAAAGTGTGTCGCGCGATACTGGGGGGGGTCGGTGGGGGGTCGCCGGAACGACTGTCGAAGGGGGGCGAACCAAGGGTCTACTTGAGTACCTTACGACCTTCTATCCATGTTGCGTCGTGCGTCCTACATCGGCCACAGGCTACCGCTTCTAGCCAACACGTCCCGTGACCGGAACCGCAAATATATGACGTCGTGAACTTGCCGCTAGGCCCAGCTAGGACCCCACCCTACACCATATATTCGATGCACCCAGTGGACATATAGGGCAGCAAGAGGCACAACATGGTACTACAACGCCCCGGGGCCATGCTGGGGTGGACACGACAGGATGGAGTGTATGCCAGACACAAAGGCTGCGCTTCACTGGCTCGCCCTCGAGGACATAAACATAAATATACACAGTACACTGACCCTGCGCTGCGCAGCACATCTCTCCTCCACCCATCGTTCCTGATCCTCCTCCTGATTCGCGAAACAAAAAACAAGAGCACAGACACCCGCAACACAGGCGACCGAAAGTTGTCCAATGATTCCGGCAATCCTGCCGAGATCTGCAGCAGAGGAACTGCCTGTAGCTGGTTGTCGAGCCCGCTTGCTGTGGCAGCGAGATGCCGCTGTTGTCGCTGGGTGAACTGTGAATCTTGTCCACAATAATCTCATCCCATGTACAACAGTGGTGATCAGTGTGTCTTGGTGGATGAGGAACATAGGAGGCGGTCGCAATGGACTCGATTCATGTGGGTAGTCCTTTACCGATCATCGAGACAGAAAATGTCGACAAGGCGAAACCAAACCTGACGGCCACTGTCCGTTGGCGCGGTCTTTTGGGACGGCGGCGGCGGTGGTGGCCGGCGCTGCTCTGCTTCTATGGCTACGGTTATCGCAAAAAAGTTAAAAAAGAATTCTTCTGTCTTTCATTGTTTCCTTTATTTCCCGCTTGAGTTTTTGTTATTCTTCGCGCGACCCAAAATTGCGCTTGGTTGCAGATGTCGTTGCCCTGCTAACACTGGTTGCGCCCAGGGAAGTTGACAGGCTGCTGCTGCTGCTGGTTCCAACATGTAACACTCTCCCTGTTCAACATGTTGTTTTCGCTTCGTTTAGTGTCGCTTGGTGTCACATCACGACCCTTTTAGTGTCGTTATCGGTGTATCTGAGTCTATATACGTGTGTGTGTGTGTGTATGTGAGAGTTTGCGATCAGAGGAGCGATTGCGTCGCTGGGAGAGCCGGACAGCGAGCTAGCCTGCCCACACACCTCTGATTCCATCAGCTACGCGACGACCTACCTGTCACTTGCTCGAAGCCTGTCGAAGAAGTCGAATGGCGAGCCAGGCTCCACGCCTCGCACACTACAGCGATGGGTCGCGTTCGGTCTAGAATCGGCAGTTACAACCAAACAGCTCACCCTTACCGATCATCGATGGTGGCGGAGTCTCGCCAGCCGCCGCAAAGGCGAGATACACGGCAAGAGCCTGACATAGCCAGAATGCTACATAACTGTTAAAAATGTACAAAAAAACCCAGCAACTAGTCGTGCCATGTCGCCTCATCATATCATGGACATGTATGACATCCACACAGGCCGATCAATCGGTGGGTGGGTCAACATCGAGACATCGGTTCGCGGCAGCGGTCTCGAGGTCGTTGCGTTCGGCTCTCGCTCGTTGACGACAATGAGGCCAAGACAGACGGAGAGACAGAGAGAGAGCGAGAACAAAAAGACACAACGCAGGCGAGCGTGCGACGCGTCACTTAGCAATGCAGCACTACGAGTGGCGGCGCACTCGAGGCGGGAGACTGCATGTCGCTTGTGGTTGCTTCACTCTGTGTTTATGCGATGGGGCTGATTAGGAACCCTGCGGCGGTGATGTTGCTGCTGCTGGTGGTTGTGTCGGCGCTGGATGATGTGAACGAGTGATATGACGAAGGTGAAGGTAGTTGATAGTCAGCGATGGAGAGGTGGACCTCCAGAGAAGTGGGACCGTATCGGCTGATCATCCAAGATACAACGGACGGATGACAGGGGCGGGCCTTATCGCGGCCTTCGTTTCGATGAGGAGAAGGCACCGCTTGCGGATGCTGGCGGCTGTGACGACAATAATAAGAGCGACAACAACAACAGTCTGATGGTGTTTCGACATTTTGACGGGATACATGACGACCATCGCGAGAGAACTTCGCGCGGCAACTTTTGCTTGCTCAACTGGGATTATGGCTGCGGTTTCGCGGGCGATCTAGTTAGACTCGGGGCGGGAAGCTTACCTAGTATCGACGATACACGATGCATGTACGCGGAGGATGAGCTAGAGAGGAATGACGAATAATTGACGTCCATCGGGTAGCCCATCGGTCGGGCCCAGTCTCTCTACAGGCGGATTCTACTGGCTTTGTTCCTCGTCGCCATGAATATCCTTGCTATCATTTATGTGTGGAATATCATCGAGGGTCGCGGCAATAGCAGAGCGGAGGTGGCATCCGTGGAGATATTGACGAGGGCTAACACTACATATATTGTATGTACATATATTTTATACTCTCACCCACCTCCACACATCGATATATCCATCTCTCTCTCTCTCGCTATCTGTGCATTTCCGCTTCGGCAACTCTCATCGCAGCTCTAGCGTCGAGGCGTGAATGTTCGCTCCTCCGGCATCGTTCCGCTGCCAACGGGCGCTAGCTGTGTGTCTACTCTAAAATGCATAAGTCCCCTGAATAATAATGAAAGTAAAGGAAGTTGCGTAGCGTACTTACTTGCGGGCTGCCTGACGGCGTCCCTGCCTTTCTCTGACTTTCCGCCCGCGTTGTCTGGCAACTTGACGAACGGTCGGTGGATGGTTGGACTTTCTCGTCCGACATACAAAGCCCCGTCTGTAGATCGTCGCTGTTCCATCACCTCGGCTGGTGGCAGCAGTGCGCTCAGTCGCGCCCGACACAGTGATGCAACACTCAAGTTGATCTCCCTCGGGGCGAACGGGTGGAGGAGTGAGCCAGCCTCAGGAATACGAAGACTTCTCGAAGTGCATGCAGGTTTCGACGGCGGCACGGGCACCAGCTGGGCGGCGGCAGCTCTGACGCCGGGCAGGCAGACAAACGAACGCTGCAGACGCCAGCGGCGAGCCAAGGCAGTTCACGGTCAGGAGACGGATGTGGGTATATATACGGAGAGGGCGCGATAGCGACGGATGTGTCGATACCTTCCTCTGGCGGCTGGCTCGTTCGATGCCACGGTACCGTACGGTCCTCAGCCGTGAACGAACGTGAGGTCGGCAGGCGGAACGAGAGCGCTCTGTGACTCAAAGCCAGCATGCATACACCGCGTTAGGGATCCCTGCCATACTGCTGTCGAGGCTGCTCGGACTGCAGAGCAGGCCTGCATGGCGTATCATAAGGCGTTGGCGTTGTTCATTCCTTTTCGTAGGAAAACCACGCCAGGGTGTTTCCCCTTTCCTCGCAACGCGGAGTGATTGAACACTGCATTAAAAGTGCTCTTCTTCAGTTCCGATGCAATAGCGATCTCTCGATCTATTTTTTTGTTCTCAATCTCTGTCTCTCTCTGTCTGTATTGGATCAGTATATCGATTCAGTCCGCCGTGACTCATGTGCTAGTTCATTTTGCTTGCGCTGCTTTCTCTCTTTAGGATTCGATTTGAAGCCACACACGTTCACACACCAAATCGATGGACAGACAAGCAGGATGTACATAGTGTTGACGTAATTCAGTCACATGACGGCGTTAAGTCACGAGTAACCATGAGCAAAGCCCACAAGAATCGCGCTTCGAAACCCTCCGATTGTTGATTTACACCAAGGAATAATCCTGTGCTTGTTGTTGTTGTTATTATTATTGTTGTTGTTGTTGTTGTTGTGGCTGCTGTTGTTGTTTTAGACAACAACGGTATTTTTCGTATAAATAATTGAAAACACAAAAAAAGGACAAAATTATTCCCCATAAACGCCCTGTATGTAATAGCCAGCCCGCACGGTTCCTCAAGGTTATTGTATATGTTACAATATGTCTATTGTACACGAAACGGTTGTTAAAGTTATCAACACGTTACAGTTTACATATTGTCAGACGCCTATTTCTACTCGTGTATTCGCTAGTCGTCAACGTAATCTATCTCTTGACTAAAAATGATCTTCAACGATTCTTCTTCACGGTGACACTCTTGTTCATATTTCTTTAGATCCTGTTGCAATTTCTTTATATTCCGCTCGTCCGTTACGTTCACCTACTTCCTGTTGGATCAGACAGTCGCTCACTCGATGTCGCCCACTGTGGGATCGTAAGCGCTGCTTCCTTTGCTCGGTGTCGTTCAGATGTCGAGAGAACATGGGACGTCTCGTAATGGAGACTGGAGCCACCAGAGATCTGTCACATGGCCTGTCCATTTCTCTCCATAGACGCGGCTGCATCCATCTCACTCGGCGAGCATTCCGACCGACGCTTGGGTGATGCTGCCGTAGAACAGTATCGCAGAGGTGATATGTTTACTGTGAAATACGTATATATATATATATATATATATATAAAGGAAAGGGAAAGATAATTCGCTGGCCTAGCGTTGCAAAAACTGCATCTATATTCTTCATTTATATATATATATATATATTAGTAGTAGGAGTCAAAATACGTATAGACAGTTTTGTCTTGTTTGACCGAGGAGATTGCTTGGAGAAGTTCGCGCATGCATACAACACAAAGACGAGCATCGGGCAAAATAACGGGGTCTTTCAGCGTTCGATTTTTTTTCTCGGTCCTTGATGACCGGGTGGCGGTTCACTGAAGTTAGCTCTCTCCTTCAATTCGATGCAATATCATGGCCCTATTGTATTCGGTCACTGTGGACGCTTCGGCGCAATACGACGCCCTGCCGGGCAGTTGACGGAAAAAAATCTGTTTGTGAGTGTGTGTGTGTGTGTTTCTCTCGGTTAGGGCCTGCGCAGACTTCGAAGGGGTCTTTGTGGCCTCTGTGCACCCGCCGGACCCCCTTGCGGTTCCGTCTGAGTTCCACAGCCGAAGGCCCACCACTAAGCCCCTTGAACTCTTCTCAATGTTGCAATGAGGCGGCATTCCCATCTCTAAGGCGAACCCGAGTCGGGGCTAACTTATAGGTCTCGGTCGGGCCAGGCTGAGCTGTTCTGAGATCTCTCTCGTTGCGTTCGCCTCTTGGGTTAGAGCTCAATGATGTATGGAAGCCGAAACGAGGCACAGAGCGCAAAACATGGAAGAGACGAAGCAAGCGAGCTGTTCGCTGACTCCGCCATGGGGAGATTGCGAACAGAGAAGGCTGGCTGAAATGTCCCACGTTGGCCTCCGTATTCTCTGTCCCATAAGCGACTCTCAGATATCATCTATACGGCCACTCTCATGCGAAATTGCTTCCGCTCTCCACACAGAC
This sequence comes from Stratiolaelaps scimitus, assembly GCA_019614645.1. Taxonomy (NCBI): domain Eukaryota; kingdom Metazoa; phylum Arthropoda; class Arachnida; order Mesostigmata; family Laelapidae; genus Stratiolaelaps; species Stratiolaelaps scimitus. The sequence goes on along the minus strand of JABWDB010000014.1, from coordinate 3,626,163 downwards.
ACACACGCACAAAACGAACTAATCCATTACAGTAATTTACAATAATATAGCAAATTATCTTATATCATTACATTATGTCCGATAGGCGAGGCCGTTTTTGTTGTCATACAAGAACTACCTTTCTCATCAAATCAAATGTTGTTTTCGTTATATTTCTACGCTGGATCCCAAATATATTGTGCACATTCGAGGTATAAATGAAAAAAATCAGTGTGGTTGTCAACAACAACTTAACAACAACCGTTGAACGGTTGTTGTTCATTTGTAAAGTCTGGACTTTAGGATAATCGCATTCGAATTTCTAAGTGGACCAGCCACACTTTGAGCTATCCCCTTGGCATTCATGGTGTTCGTGGGACACTCACAGAGCAGGCAGCACCATCTCTCTCTCTCTATCTCGACACAGAGAACGTGAGAGAGGGAGAGAGATGCCTATATGAACTAGATGTGAATATTCTGCATTCATGTGTTTTCATCCAATCGTGAGAATCTGCCTATGCATATTGTGATAGGTAATCTCGTAGTGGCATCCCTTGAATTTATTCCTTTCCTTGACGTCAGGCAGATGTATGCCCTCTGTATGAACTCTCTCTCTCTCTCTCTCTCTCTCTATATATATATATATATATATATATATGTATATATATCTAGTTATACAATATATTGCACGATCAAGCGACATCTATTTATTTCTGTCGTTGACAAGCTCCAGTCTACAGTCAGGTTTTATGTCAGCAGCATCATCATCATCATCATGCGATAAATATGTCTTGTGGTCCCATTCTGTGGGCCTTGTCATCCGGCTCCTCGTCCATCTATAGTACAGTAGTTCTCGTTCAGTTCAGTCCTGTTCATTGGTCGGTTGTGCACGCACGTTTTCTCTAACATAAATCTCTTTTTTCTGTTTCAGGTGAGTAAATCGTCTATATATATATATATATATATATATACATATCAGACAAGATCAGGCCGTTGTATCTATTCTGCGGTCGTCTGACGCCGCGCTGCGCCAGCCGGTTCGGGGGCAGACTAGACACTACACGGCTTCACTCGACTGTGCGGCGCACATCGCGTCTCGCATTCAAATCTCTGCCTGAGCGAGCGTCCGCTCGCCCGCTTCGTTGCCTGCCAACCTGAACATGCCCGGACGCCAGCACAGAAACGCTTTTTCTGAGATCTCGACGGGCGTCCGCATTCCTTGGCTGCGTTCTCGGTCTTCGCGCGGCCTGCGGCTTGAGACCGCGACAGATTAGAATCTTCAGAGTCGAAACGGGTCGTCGCCGAGCGACGAGGGCAAGAGCGGGGTCGCCATCTTTGCCGAACGAAGTGATTGGCCCAATTTTCGCTTTTGCGCCGCTATCCTCGATGCCTCCCACTCAAAACACGATAGAAAATAAGTCCGCCATCAGCGAGAAGAAGACGCTCGCTGGACGAAGCGCAACCCGGCGACTGTTTGCAAGTTTAATTTACTACGTAATGTCACCGATGTGCGCCGCGCTGTTGTCGCCTAAAAGGATAAAAATTACTCTAGGAAGGATCTAGAGACCTAGAGAGTAAGAGACTGCTTGTCCTGCCGCCACCACAGCCGGTGGCGCTGCCGGCGACAGGAGCGCGATACCGTGACCATACCGATGAACACTACAGCTTCGTCTCGCCGCCGGCGGACAAAAACGCGCCCGCTATCGGCATGGAGGACACAGCACGCTCAGGAAACCTGTAGATCCGCAACGAAAAACAAAGAAATTCGCAGCCAGAGAGAGAGAGAGAGACAGCCAGCCAGAGCGCACCTGAGTGTCGATCACATGAGGAAGTAGGTAAACAGGGTAGGCTGGACGCCACCACTGCAATGGCTACTTAGCAACAGTTGAGCATCGACAAGCGTCGAGCTGGCTCAGCCTCGTGGTGCGATCCGAAGTGCGCGCGGAATCTCCCGCTCAGACGGTCCCGTCCTAGCTATGTGCTATTATAGCTGGCGACTGCGTCTCACCGGCGTAGGGAATAGTGGCATCACCGGCGCCCGGCGCCGGAGGCAGATCCGCCGATCCTGCTGCATTGCCGTGACGCGCTGTCTGTGACGCGACACAAGCTGTCAGCAGCATTTCAACACTCGAATACATTAAAACTCGGATGCAGCGATCGTCGTCGTGGTCGCTGTTCGTCGCGGCGCCGGGAGTGCTGCGCTGCTTTTTTCTTTTTGGTGGCGACGTTGTGTTTTTTGGTGCTTATATCTTTCTTTGGCTTCGCTTAGTATACTAGCGAAACAGCGAACTCATCAAGAGTCGCAGCATCTCTTAGAATCGCAGAATTGCTGCTGCTGTTTCTGCAGCCGCCGGCGCCGCCGCCGCCGCCGACGCATTGAGGAGAGCTCGCGTCATGCCACCACGGCCGCCGGAGCGATGCTGATGAAGACGGTGGCAGCGCTGTGAGTTGTTGAAAATTAGAATATTTATTGCATTTTTCGGTGCTAGGCATCACCGCCGCTTATTCTAGACACCAGCCGGCTGCTGTGTTTCGTGAAGATTATTTGTCGCGCGAGAGTTTGTTGTCGTTTGTTGAAATAAATTACTACGTCCTCTATGGGTGGTAGTCGGCGTTCTCGTTGGTGCATAGCCAGCCGTGACCATGTGTATGTGTGTTTGCGTGCTGTGGGAAGTCATTAGACATATGTTGTTGCTACTGTCCAATGGTAACGACGACGCGATAATAACAAATATATGTACATAAATCTGTCTATCCTACCCGTTACGGTGTCAATGGGTGCGAACCTGCGGGAATGCTGAGCAGTGATTGACGACTGTGATTGAATAGCACTGCACTACTGATACGGGGAGAAATTGCTGTTGCTGCTGCTGTTGTTCTGGTGGAACCTCTTTCCGAGTCGCGGTTTTTGCCAATCTTATTCTTGGCGCTATCCGCTAACATATTGTAGCAAGGAGACGTCGTTCGGCACCTGGCTGGCTAACTAACCAGCTAGTTCAATCGAACACAACGAGTATACCACACACTAACATGACAACACATACTCGTCATACCTCTCTCGTTGGGGTCAATATGCGTCTACGCCGTTGACAAGCACAGAAGTCACTGACTTTCTCGTAAGCAAAATGTCACGATGGCTAGAAATACGAGACAAACTGCGGTTGGCGCCTGCGCTCGCTATGGGACGCTATCGACTGGTCTACGCAACGGCAACACAGTGATTCCTTCGTATCCGTTCGAGTGAATCATTCGCAAGCTCTTTCCGTTGACAACGACAACTCGCGGCCCGTGGAGAACGAGGCGAAAGTCTCTCGCGGCGGACGCGACTCCGTCAAGAATGGCGGTGAAGCAAAACAATATTTCAGCTGCTACTGTTGTAAATTCGCGTTAATTGAACTACTGCCGAAAGTCACTCTTTCCAGCCTATAGCAGCAGGTGGGTTTTCACCAATGCGTCGCGTCCTGAGGCCAAAAATGGACAGCGCCAATCATACAATCATATTCGTATTTGTAATCATCTGTATTTTGTAGGGTCTCAAAGTGCTCATCATTGGCTTACTGGGTGGTTGGCGCATGACATGAACCGTTCAAAGTACACGACAAACATTTTGCAGTTTGTCTTCTCGTAAGGCGAACTTGCACTTTTAATCGCTTCTATCAGATCCGGTTCTGGTTGTAAAACGGGCTGATTTTTGGCATTCGTCCAGCGTACGTTCGTTAGCGATGTCGCCGCTTTCGGCTAACCGCTGAATGGATCGACCGTAGCCAATGGGTCGCTATCCTCAATGGAGTACCTTTCGCGTGAAATAAAAGTAACACGCTTGATCCGTGTTTTATTTAAGCCCCTCTCTCCAGCTCTCTCGTTCTCTTTCTTTCTGAGCGAGTGCTGCACTTTGGCGTTCGAGCCATCTGTTGGGTCAGTGAATTTCACCAAGGGAAATCCACAGAGCGGGTGAGTGCTCAAAGAGAACACATTTAAAGAAGAATACCACGGGCCCTACTGATTGACGAAGACAGATGCGAATAAACGACTGAATGAAGATTTAGCACTTTTACTGCAATTACACTATTATTATTATTGTTGTTGTTGCTGTTGTTGCGGCAAGTGTCCCGTTCCACTACTGCGACTGGTCTCGATGAACAGCGATTCAACGTAGAGCCAACAATCGTGAGGTGACTCGGATATGCACTACTACCTTTTGCGTGTGCGACTAATCGCCTAATTGCGATTAAAAGCGACCAATAGGGTTAGACAGTGTGATGGAGAACGATCTCCGTGACCCTTAAAAACTTACTCAAAAATTCTTACCGCATTCGTTTTCAAACGCTGTAACAACCTGCAGTTTGCACCCGGCGTCACCCATTATTGTGTCATAATTGTTACGAATGATTGAGAAATGATTAAGGCACAACTGTCAGAGGTTGTGTCAGTCGATTCGTTCATCCGAGTTGTAATACAATGAATCGTCCAGCAGTCATAGATACGAATACACATAAGGCACAGGGCTAAATAGATGATTGGATAACGCGGCTAATGTTTAAGAGTCCATATATAACGCTACATCGTAGACTCCAGCACGGGAGGGGTGTACGAAGCTCAGCCGCCGCTGTTCTTCACGAGATCTATTCTAAATGTTGTCAGCGGGAGACAAGCCGGTTTACTGTCTATAAACCACCCGAAGCTGTGTTATTATTACTATAACTGTTGATGTTGTTGCCGCCCTTGCGTAACCCGTCTTTGTCCCTCCCTACCTCCCTCCCTCCCTCTGACGAACGCTTTGGAGCACTTTGGCCACTTCTGTTCTCCAATCCTCTCAGCGAGCCAAACGCAGGAGCACGACGGCGGTAACGACAACAACAGCAAGTGCAATAAGCGCGCCCGCAGCAGGCCATGCGCGCCAGAGCCTCGAGCCGACTCGGCGGGAGTCCAGCATCTGCTTAAGGCCCCAGTCCAGAAGAAGACGGACGGTCTGATCTGGCCTGATGGCGGACAGCCAGCGATGAACGACGAAAGACCGGGATAGATAGATAGATGGAGAGAGAGAGAGAGAGAGAGAGACAGAGAAAGGCTGAACGAAACAACAAGGCGGCAAGGGCGCAGGCAGGCAGTCGACCAGCAGGACGGAACAGGGACTGCCGTCGTCCAGCCACTGGCACTGCCTTCAGTATACAGGGAGAGAGAGAGAGAGAGAGAGAGAGAGGAGAGAGCTCTCTAGCAAAGGATGAGCTGTGACCATCGACGGGTAGGCATTCGCGCACCGTGGAGCGTTATTCGCGCGGGCGTGCGATGCGAAGCCCATGTCGCTGGTGATAGAATATGAGAAACAGAGCGACCTACGGTCGCAGGAGCAATGGGAGATAGAGTGAGACGGCGACATCCCCCTGAGAACAGGCAGGGCTGCGAGGGTTTGGGGGCTCAACGAGGAAAACCCGCCGTGAGTGCAAAGCAACCACATTTGACATGTCATTTTTCTTTTGTGGCGTGGCCCCGACACCGGTTACGCACATGCGGTCGCTCCTCGCTGGTTGCCGGTGCTCTCTCGCAGTCTTGACGGGGACCGCGTGCTTCGTACTCGGGGAAGGTTCGTCTATGAGAGGTTCGCTCGCGCTCATTCTCGCGCCAGCCTAAAAGTTGTGCGAAGGAGGCCCTCGCTGTCAGTCGACGGGCAACACCCTATTCGAGCAAGTTGCCATCGTCTGCTGGTTGGCTATGATGGCTAGTCGCGCTGACCCAACCAAGATGGTGGCCCTATGGTGGTATTCGTCATAATATACATGAATATGTATATCCCCGCTACAGACGCTAGACGTTGTCATCGTTCTCGTACGTATATGTCCCTGAAGCTTTCGATCTCTCTCCCTCTCTCTCTCTCTCTCTCCTTCGGCTCGCGTCCATCGGGTTTCGCGTCTCTCTCACAATTTTGCTCGTCTTTTAGCAACGCTACAACTGCACTCTATTTAAAGGGCTCGCAGTGTCGTTCCGCTTGCCTAATGTGCTTACTTGATGGGTTGGACTGCTACCACTATACATGTATGTACACGCCGTTCACACTGATTTCAGTGGGGGGTGAACAGTATAAAGATGAACCGCGGGATGATTTTCCGAGAGAAAGACATATATATATATATATATATATATATATATATATATATAGTCAGGGCACAGAAGCAAGCGGTAATACTTTCTACTCACTGGACGACCATGTTACGATGTCATGTCGCCTTCGACGAAGACGTAGAGAGGGGAACACCGTTGATACAATAGATGGATAGCAACACTCGGCGAACCCTTAGCTTCTTGAGATGACCCGAATTTCTATCTGTTATAGCTCGTGTTCGTCTGTTATCGCTGTCCTAGTTTTCGAGGAACTCGCACGTTTGTGAAAGGTACGCTCACACACCCACATATCGCTAGAAACTCAGATCGTTTAGGGCGGACCGAAGATCACTGGAACGAAGGCCGGCTGCAACTGGTTATGGACAAGCCGATCCACAATGTGCCGGTCCGATTGCATGTGGCCGTGCTTAGGCCGGTGCTCAATCAGCTATACATACATACGTATAAGGTATATACACGCTGATAGATTCGATAGTGGCTGACCGTGGGGAGTTTACTTTCGTCGGCCATAGCATGACAACTGTAACTCTGGTTAGTCGTGCCAAAGCGATTTTTCCAATAATCAAAAGTTTACCCGAGCTCCGACAGGCCGTCGTCTGGCCTGTGCGGCCACGAGAGACGCGATCCGGTCACGCTACTCTGGAAATCCGAACACAGTGAAATAGACCGATATTGGCAGGGAGACTGATATCTGTCCACATGTATTCGAACGGGTAGTCTCGCGTGCCCGGTCGGCAGACGTCTATATGCGATGTCGCGGTTTGCATCGAACGCAGAGGTTAGCATAGACGATAACAGGAACATCAGCAATAACATGTTTGTTTATCTGTGTGTGTGTGTGTGTGTTTGTCTAGCAATTCCTGACAAGGCCGTGCTATTTTTCCAATCGGCAACCGCGTGAGCCACCTGAGAAAATGCTGCTAAAAATGATTCACGTGCTTGAACCACGTTGTTCAGTGTTTACGTTCGATCGTATCTTCCTCTCTGACTGTCTCTCTGATTCCAGCAGCACTTGTAATTGCTGCTCGAACCGCAGGCACCCCCTAACCAAAACCACAAGTACCGCAAGGATCCCCTAACTCGGAAAACCACGCGGCGCACGCCTTTCTCTCGCAAGAGACACATCTCTCTCTCTCACCGGGTGTGCCTCCATTCAGTGGTCGACTTGAGTCGATTTGTGCAGATCTTGTGCGGATTACCAACAACAACAACAACATTCGCATCGCTCCCATAATCGCGTCACAGTTGCTCCATAGGCAGACGGACGGATGGACGGACACGCAGCGCCACCAGACGTCGCCGCCGCCGCCGCCGTTCGCTTCATCGCGAAGTCAGATTCGTTCATTAACTTCGAGGGGCACAGTGCTACGCTGATAGTACGAGTCCAATCGGGCCGGCGGCAGAGCCACGTTGTAGCTCGGGAGCGGGACAGCACCGAGCGTTTTTGTGTACAAGGTAAACAGCATTCGAAGTGATTAGTTACTATCGTAGACAAACAGACGTCGTTCGTACATGCTGTGTCTGCGTTGCTCGCTTGTTGCTGCTTTGGTCAGCGTGGCTAGACTAGGCTAGCCGAGGAGCTCGACGTCGGTCGGGCAAAGGCGACAAGGGTGGCTCTGCTCGTAGCCGTCGTATTGAGGACTCAAGCGGACACGGACAGCGTGATGTAGCTTGCTCATCGTTCACTGTGCGACTGGGTTCGGCAGCACGCGAAAGCGTTCGACGGTGATTGGTACTTCGTCATTGGGTTTACCTCGAGAGTTCGTTGCGAAAGTAGGTTAGCTGACCCGTCGCTGCCAAACTTCTAGGTTTAACGGGTGCAGGAAAAAGGCTTAGGGCAAGTTGGAGAAGATGCAAATCATTCAACACTCGCAGGCTGAGATGATCACGATGAGGAAACGATCAATGCGTCGGGACAAGCGTCTGCAGGCGATAGTTTTCTTTGATATTACGTTTAACTATGATGTCTCGAGAATCGAATTTGCCCTATGAACTCTGCCTTATGACGATGCGCGTTTTGTCATGTAGTTCAATAGGTTCATCGACCTATATCGCTAAATTGCGTGATACGCTTTGTTTAGCACGCTACGATGTTCAACGTGTCGTCCAGTTGTGATGTCAACTGCGCCATGCGATTCTCCCCATTTGCAGCTGGAACATATATATCGTAGTTTATTTTTCTCCTGAAATTCGCGTGTTCGTCAAATCCGCCGAGTGCTGCTAACTCTCTCGCCGAAACTAATGATGTACCAGCCGAACAGTAAGGCTAACATCGGGAGCAGCGTCATGTGTCGCTGACTTGTACAACATAATACATAAGGACCCGGCCTGTTTTTCTACTTCCTCGTTCGGCCAGCTTGACCGCTCGATTTGTCCTCCTGGACAAATACGAACTGCTGCTGACTACGACCACCACAGATTAATATCATACGAAATGAGAGAAACATCGCCTAAACCAGCGCCGCTGCCGCCGCCGCCACCACCAACCTGCCTCTTCACTGATATTGCAGACAGACCGACAGTTGGTCCCGCGGGCACACAGATACGCACCCATTCATCGTGTTTAGATCGGAGTTGCTTCAGGAGCCATCCCCCTGCAGATTCGAGTGGCACAACGTCTGCCTCGTGTCCATGTCGTCATGTTCGTAAGTCGGATAGTCCACGTCGCAGTGGACTCTCCATTGGTGGCTGTGTCTATGGTAGTAGTGCAGCAGCCAATTTGTCTCGATCCACGTTGTCTCCACCCGGCATGACGCACGATGTGTGACTCTTCTCTCTCTCTCTTTCACATTCACGATATGTTTGTGCTGTTACCTGCGCAGGCGTCGTGCGAGTGTTCCTTGCCTGTCATCACAACAGTGACAACAGTGTCGACGGCCAACAACGGCCTCCGATACTATAATATAACATTATATAATACACACACACATATATATATATATATATATTTATATATAATAGTAGATGGCACGGGCAGTGAACACACACACACCCCCACACACAGTCACACGAACGATACCCGCACAAATATCATTCGCGCTCAAACGCAGTCAGTCAGTACACGGCACGCGGAGACACTGCACCGTCGTTATGTTGACAATGCTGCTGCTGCTGGTGACGCTTACGATGGTACCAGTTTACTAGTCAGCCAGCCGGCCAGGTTCGATTTGCTCACTGGGTCTACCCTCATCCACCTTATGATAATGCCGGTGATGATGATGATGATTAGTATGATCTAACGGACAGTCTAATGTCACCCTGCGTGGTGAACTGGGCGAGCGCGCGTGCAGTTTGTAGATTAGCTTTATGATCTGCTAGCTAACGCGCCAACTTTCCGTGTTGATCTCTACATGTATGTACATGCGTGTGCGCGTATGTATCTCTCTGTGTGATTGTGCGGTGTACATGTGTAACACTACAGGGCACTTTGGTCTCATCGGCCTGAATGTTGCTGTGTTGAATCCAGATGCTGCCGAGGCTGATATTGAATGATCCTTCTGCTGTTGCCGGAGCGTATATCTGTCTGTTGTATATGCCGGCAATCAGTAAGCCAAGCAGCAGGTCATACTCAGCCAGACTTTCTCCGCACTATGTATTACATATGCTCTAGGTATGGTTAGGTTGTCGATCGTCGGCCAGCGGGAAAGGACAGGACACGGCAGGGCAGAACAGGCTCACAGCAGCAGCAGCAACAACAACAACAGCCGCAGCGTATTTGGCCTGTATCGTGTCTGTCTGTCCGTCGATTCATTCATTCCGTCGTCTGTCAACGACCGACATCGTGGCCGCTGCCACCGCAGTCGATTCGCGGTTAGTGACTCTTTGCTGCTTACTGCGCTCGTACCCTGCACGCTTGTCTTCCCAGTGCCGTCCCTCCGGTGCAGGGTGTTCGTTCAGAGCCAGCAGCAGCAGCAACAACAACGACGATGTAACAACGACGGGCGATGTTCGACGGATGGCCGATGTGGCGCATGTATATATGTACGTATGTGGAAGATGCAGAGATGGCGAGCCACGACGCAACGAAGCTGGCAGGCGCCACACGGGTTAGCGCCACACGTCGCGTTGTTCATCTCGCTACGAAACAGTCACCTCGTAAGCAGTATATAAAGAGGCGCTCCGACGCGTTTCTGAACGGCAGGCAACAACTACGGATGGCTACGACTGGCACCGCCACCATGGTGTTAATGTCGTTGATGGTGATGATGACGATGGGGATGGTAACCGCTATGAGTCCGAGCTACGGCAGAACCCCCGGTACGCCCTGAGAGGATGACAACAACACGCTGCGGCCGCTGCTGGCGTCGGCTGTGATGCTGCCCAGATCGTCCGTACACCGTCGGCCGCAGACCAGTGGCCACCGATCAGCGAGAGCGAAAGCCTGCCCGTCAAACTCGCTCCACGCTCTCGTGGCGGACGCAACCGGTCGTGTTGGGTCGGCGGGTCGGTAAGTATTGATGTGGCCTCCATCATAGCAGTTCGCGAGGAGCTGACTGTGGCAAAAGAACGATATTGGCTACGACAGCCACTAGCGCCGTTGCCGCCGACGACGACGAACGAGAGATGAACAACATAGAGCAGCAGGAGCAGTGTCGAGCACTGCAGGATGCCGGCAGAACACCCACCATTGGCCACCGCCCACGAGAGCGGCCACACCAGAAGCGGCCAGAGGGAGAGCGGGAGAAGCAAGCGTAGTGATGAACAGCCTCAGTGATTGATCCACTGAGCCACGTAGCGATTGAGCCAGCAGCAGCAGAACCATAGGCAGTTGTAGCGGCAAATGCATCTAGTCAATCTGGCTGGCACCGATCTTCTTGTCGAACGGGCTGGACTCGTCGGCAAGCCAAGTTGGCGGACTCGTCGGTTGGCCAGACGAGGTAGATAAAGTCTGGCCTGCCACGCAGCAATTGCCACGTTTACCAGCTGACAGCGAATGACGAGAAAAAGAGTTCTCGTCTTAGGTAACAAGCTACGGGGTGAACGGGTGTTACCACTGGAAGCAACGCAGATATCGACCAAAACCACAGCGCCAATAGTAGTAGTGGTAGTAGTCGTAGCAGCAGCAAAATCAATCCGCGATTGACAGGAAGAGAGAGAGAGAGCAAGATTAGGGCCGCTGGCGTCGTCATCGTTGATATCACAGCGAGCGCCAATGACATTTTTGCGGCAGAGGCGGTGGTATCCAAAAGGGCACACATTCACATGTGTAAATGTGTCAGCGAGCACGTGCTGCAGGACGCGCGTACAAGCAATCGTTTTCGATTGGTACTATGGTGCCTTTACTATAGAGGAGGCTGGATAGAAAAGTTGGCGATAACGAGCGGCTGGACCGCGCACGTACCGTCGATAGATTTATTTGGCTCCGCATTGAACGAAACGCAAATGCTGAGGCGGAGAATGGAAGGTGTCAACCAAATCCACAAGTCACTCTCAATCGAAATGTTCCTGGAAGTCCACCTTTTTCTCACCTTCGTTCGTTCATGTATTATATTGTATCATTCGTAACCAACGCGTGCCCACTGCAGCTCCTTCTGTACAGAGAAATACCTAATCCATTCATGGGACGACATTCGCTACCGCGGGTTTTGCCTAGAAAATAATCCAGAGTGGTCGCCAGCAAGCCACCATTCATCCGTTTAATCTATAAGCGACAGCAGACATATGCCAAAGGTGCTATACGTTCCGAGCAAGCTCTCTCTCTCTCTCTCTCAACTGCTATGTAGGTGTCAGCCTGAATTGAATGATGATGTAATCACGAACGGCATGCCCGATGTACAATATGTGGAACGCGAAATGCGACAGTGAATGTAGCGTAAGATATATCAACAAGACATCCATCGTAGAGGTCGACAGTCAAGATATATCTCCTCTCTATCTCGGTTTCATTTTTTTACATCTGTCAGCTTCTGCAGCGTTAATCCTAGGCACATATCGTACCCTACCCTGGCAGTAGTCACCGTGGCTTGTTTGACACGACACGACCTACTGCGTTCTCGTCTACGTAGGCCGCCTGACCTTACTAGGTCTTGCTGGGTGCACCACCGAAAATCTATCCCCGCCCCGCTCCGCCGCCATCTCGCGCCCGTCTGAAACCACCTCCAGAGCTGATTCTCAAGGCAGTCTCGTCTGCCCCAAGAGCCTGAAACGGACGATCGACGGAAGGTTTCTTGCTCGCTTGAAAGATAGCGAACTCTATAGGTTGCTGTATCATTCCCCATTTTAGCCAGTTGGCTAGCTGCTCGCTGCTACTCGTTCCGTTAGCTGAATGCCTCGGTTCTCATTCCACCCCAATATGATAGTTACTTGTACCATCAATCATGGCCAACTGGCGGCCAAGAGAGCAACACCAGTTCCATCAAGCAGACCATCGCGAGGAGGGCCAACTCAAGTCACTGCTTATTGAAATGTATTGAAATGGCGTCGCCGTCAGAGGCGAGGTCTTCGCTTCACGGGGTCTCCGTTCGAGGCTACGTCCGTCAATAATCCAGGTAGTGGCGGCACCAGCAGAGCCCGCCGGCCAGACCCCGACTAAGCAATTCTGCTCTGTCGAGGTACGTAGACATGCCTACATATATATATATATATATATATATATATATATATATATATGTGCGTGTATATAGACTATATGGTGGTATATGCATATAACCCCCCACATGAATACTAGTCGATCCGTGTGCAGGGCTGCATACTGCCTATTATAGGCGACTAGTGCAGGTCGATATAGACTTATGTAAGTCGTACCAGTTTGGGAACAGACCAAAACAGGGTGAAAGGTTCGTCGTTAGTCATATATATATATATATATATATATGTATATATATATATATATATATATATATATATATATATATATATATATGTGTCTTTAGATGTTGCCTGGGCAAGAGTTGTCTGAGTGAGTCGCTTTGAGTGTGCGAGCGCTGTTTCGATCGCTTGAAGCTAGTCAAGTCAATTGAGAGGCCTATATATCGAATGATGAATGCGAGCAGTCAAACGAACACAAGCGAGGTGAACGCTGTACCCAGCGGTGCCGCGTGCGAACCTACTGATGCGGCGGCGGCATCCGCATCGTCAGAACCAACAACACGAGCAGTAACGGCAACAACAATCCTAACGGCAATGGCACCAAGTTCGAATGGCAACACCACCAAGCGCTCAATGAATTCCCCGCTGAATGAAGAAGATCTAGTATGGTGGGATATACTCGGTGGAGTACTTTTCACTATGACTATAACCACGGAGCAAAGGATCGGCGCGCAGCGCTTACGAGTGAATTTCATCGCTCCTGTCCTCGCTAACGAATACACTCAGCAGCTACGGCTGCCGTGGTAACGGATGCGACGGCGGCGGCGGCGGCGATGATGGCAAACTTCGTTTGCATAGTAAAATTGAACCTGTCGAGCTGACTGGCTGAAAGATGAATCTTTTAGCAGTAGCAGCAGCAGCCATAGCGCTGAGCGAAGTGAAATCGTCGATCGGTTCAATCGTTCATCAGGGGTGATAGCTTTATAGACGACACAACGAATAGGTAGATGGATATATGTATAGATAGATATATAACAGAGCCATGTCCGCCATATGTGTTAGTGTCCCTACCACATATTCACTTAAATTGTAGCCGTTCGTCGCGAACGAAGCTACTATTGAGCAAATGCATGGACAGCTCGCGGTCTAGAAGTGGAGGTATAGTATTGTAAAATAGCACACTCAGTGTAGAACATTGTTTGCGCCTTTTTTTTGCGAAGACTTGATTCGACAAAATTAGTAGAGGGTTATGCCTCACGCAGGCTGCGGTTGTGCACACGCTACCTGAGCGGGACGTGGCTGAGCACGTTGTTACTCTTTCTTATCTCGCTGTGTGGTCACATGGATTAGACATCTGCTGGTACTTCGGTGTGATTTCGATGATTCAGAGCTGATATCCGTTGTGGGCTGGGCGTGCGTTCCAAGCTTTCAATCGTTAGCAAAAAAGCCTGCTAGCCCAGATTTGTTGACCTTCTCGTAAACGACGCGATGACGAAACTGATCAGAGATGACTCTCTGAACGGTCGCATGTACGATTTTCACTACTAACTTGGCACAAAACATGCATATGCAGACACCGCCGTATTCAATGAGACCTTCCGGTATTAAACCCTCCTTGCAAAAGGGCTTAAGAGACTGCTATTACTGCCACGCTTAGCTTACGCGTAGCATCAGCAGTAGCAGTAGTAGTGATAAGTAGTTCAAGAGAGTTGCACAGATAGAGTTGCCACTAGCCTGCGTGTGTCTGGCGTGGCAACACTAACCCGTCCAATCCAATCTTAATGTGTTTTCTAACACGAGCTGTTCGAGCGTGTCCACGTCGACAACGCGGAGGTGTTCGTTTCAACAGACCGCGCCTGCCGTATGAACCCGCGTACGCGTTTCTCTCTGTCTGCTGGGAGGTGCCCCAGTTCGAATACTCTCCCGCTCTCTATCTCTCTGGAGCAAGCGGATTGCTTCCGTTGCACATTGGGCGGATCTCATCTTCGTGTGGGTAGCGTGTATCGTACAGCGTGCGATGCCGGCGCACATGGCCGCAACGAGCGAGCCACGAAACCCGCCGATCCGGAGGCGCCACTAGAATTGTCGAGGTATCGCCGTCGCTGCTGCTGCTGCTGCCGCCAACTGTGCTCAGAAACGTGCTCCTCCGGCCGTCCGGGGGCTTAAAGCTTTCGAATGTGCTCGGGCGTTTTCCCGTTGGAAGGACCACAACGCGCTTCGCCATCGGAGACCCATCGTCGGCGGCGGCGGCGGCGGCAGAATGAAGCGGCAGTAACTGCGCGGGAAGATTTCGCTCTCTCGCAGCGTCTGCCGGTCGCTTGCTACCCAACCTGCGGGCCCGTGGCCACCCTGGCTAAGATTTCTTTTCGCGACAGTACGTGGACAGCCTATCCGACTATCACGTATACGCCGTCTATTCGCCGTTCGCTACGGAGGCTTTCTGTACTACGCTGTGCTTGGAAAAAAGCCGCGAAGATGACGTCGCTTTGGACGGCTTAGACCTCGAGTTCCCGCGCGCCCAACATTCGCCATTATATAATTATATGTCGGCCTACATATCGAATCGCGGGCGAGATGTAATTACTATTTGGGCTTATGAGCACCATGAACGTGCAGTGTTGTTCTTGGCTTATATAGCATGGAAGGTAACGAGCGACGACTACCGGCCGTATTTTAAAGCGACCCCATTCGTCCTGCTTCGTAGCAAAAATAGCCAACGATGTGGTTAGAGGACACGAACAAATACGCAAATAAAATAGAGGGCATGTCCCGTGTATGAGCAAACAAGCGGAGTCCATTCACCAATTGTAGCGAAACTAGCTAGAGCCACTGGAGCAGCAGCAGCAGCAGCAGCAGCAGCGGCGGCAGTGACAGCGGCAAAACACGGGACATAAAGCGGCGCGTGGTGGATACTGCGCACGGTGCTGGAAACGCTGAAGGGCGAACCTGTAATATATGACAGTGTAGCTTATGCTGCGTGTACAAACTGTTATCGTGAAATACGAAAAAGTGTTATCTCGAGAAGCTTATTTGATAGCCAGATATACAGAACATATCCTCAATGGCACACCTATCATATATCACTCACGGCACAACGTACATTATCTCGATCAGTATATATATATATATATATATGGAGTGGCGAGCTTGGAGTGATACTGCGATGGCGGATGGCGTACAGTGAAGCGACAATGGTCAACAGATACGGGACCGTTCGTAATTTTATAGTAGTGCACATCGTGGAACATCTGAGTATACATGAGTGCATGGACGTCCATAAAATGAACAAACAAACAGAAAACTAAGCAATCATTAAGTTAAGTGGTGGTTGTTCCTTTGACACAGCAATGGCAAATGATGTTGCCGGAATCCAGTGAAAAAGACATCTAGAGAAAGTGTTGGATTCACAGCGGGGCTCGTCTCGAGTGAATAATATAAAGCTTTTTAATTTCACATACGTCAAGCTTTGTCGAAAACAAAAATAAATTGATCGTGCAATATATTGTATTATATATATATTGTATATACATATATATATGACGGAGAATGCTCATGCAGACCAGGCCTCACAACTAAGGTATTTGCCATGGTACTGTGGGACTCCTGCCTGGTGGAGTGGCAGACCTACCCACTAAACCCACGTCATAAAAAAAAAATATATATATATATATATTGAGGTAAGTGGATTATGGCAGATGCTCTCGATTGCTGAATGTACAGTAAGTAACAATGGTTGCCTGATACAACACGAGCCGTCTCATTCGATCGGAAGCTGTCCTCTCGCCCGGCAGCCCGATTCCACTGGTAGAAATCATGTTATATATATATATATAGCTTCAGAGACGCCGATGAGCTGTTTCGTTAGTAGAACAGTTGGATCTCTTTCGTTGGTCGACTGCGGCAAAAAAAAACAAACATGTCGCTGTCAGTTTTAATCTGGCCTAATTGCAACTTATTTGAGATAACCTTGTTCGTCTCGGGCACCCACAGTCAGTTAGACAACTTCACTCACCACTTGAACACTTCGTTACAGCACATTGCAGAGTGTGTCCCACTGTATAAATTTAACGCCGTCATAACGGAACTATTAGTTGGAGGATGTCAGCGTATCAATACAATTAGGGATCAGTGCTAGTGAACCGGTGATGGTGCACCACCTGGGCATGTCCCTCGAATAAATAAGGGTATCCAGAATGGAAAAAATAGCCTCTGTTTCTCTCTCTCTCTCTCTCTCTCTCTCTCTCTCGCTTAGTCAATTCGTAGAAAGACGTGTCGCGATTAAAGCGATTCTGGGCCACAAAAAAATTAAACGAGCTCCGGCGTGAATCTCTCGCACAGGGCAAGCAAGAGCATGAGAAGCGAATAGGGAAGAAGGCAAGCGGCGGCTGAGCTTGCCAAGAAAGAGACTTATGAGACTTGTCTCCATATCATTTCGAAATGAATGTAATACAATACAAGTTTTGAAGAGCTTGCTTCGTCTTGCCCAGAAAAAAATGAACCCAACGCAATGTGGCGATTTGGCGCCGTACTGTGCTTATAATCGTGTGCCGCTTCAACGAAATATGCAGCTGATCTGAATTGAAGAGTACACAATAACTGCCTACAATATCGATCATATCCTATAGACTCGTCACTGCTAAGAGAGACGGGTTATGGTTAAGCAGAATAAAGGAGAGATACCCAAACAAATACGGATAACGCAAAAATCGATTGCTATCCATTCAGCAAATCAGCCTGGTTGCCCATCCACCTTCGATGTGTGTTGTTTCCGTCATAGGACCACGAAGTGGAAATAGGTCACGACATCAGTAACGTACCCGCTCTAACACAAAGCTTATATATCATTGGACGCGTACAGAAACGGAACGATATCGGTTGCATTCTGGATCTCATTCCCACCTTGTCTAGAGGGGATTCGAAGTCTCCCGCATGAAATTCTCTATCTTTCGTCATCTAACCACATGAATGATGAAATCACTCATTTATATATGCATATATCATATCATACAATCAGCTCATCGTTCTGAATCGCAGTAGCGTACACACAGCATACATGTGAAACGAATGTTCGAATGCTCTCCACTTTGTTTATTGTCATGTTTTTAAGTATAATCTCAACAGCGTTCCCCTTCGACAACACTCGATTCGATTTACAATGACGTTCTTCGCAATCAATTTCTTCGTCGTCGACCTCCAGCTGGGTTGCTAGGCCTTCGTTTTCCATTCTTTCCCTGTACGATTTCTGCCCCATCAACGAATGTAGCACTGTTCCGACCGTTAGACTCATTCGTCGAAGGTTCTCCAGCCTCTCTCTTCGTCTTTTTGCCTTCGCCTTGATATCTTCCCATTCGTTTCCGATATCGCATTCTCCGTCGCCTGTCGCTGGCTCGGTCGGCTGGTCGCTCTGCTCGCCTGACCCTATATATTCGTTTCGCGACCCCGATATTTCTGAAATGGCTCTGAAATGAAGCGATTATTGATCACTTACAGCAGCATTTGACCGCCACCGCAGAGCTGCCGCTCTACTCATACTCATCGTATGAGTAGAGCGGCGTCTGCGGTGGCATACTCAGTACAATACGGGGCAGGGCTGCCCTGTCGGCAACAGCAGCAGGATCGGCAGGGGCGAAGACACTGAGCTGAAACCTCTGAACTTCGGGATAGTCATCTGGCGAACCCGTGTTTGGGTTTCTGTCATCGCGTCGCATCTCGCTCCGTGTAGAGATTCCTCGGGTCGCGTTCCTTGTTGTTGCTGTTGTTGTGACGGCGCGTTTGAACAACTCGTCGTCATCGTCAACGGCTCGTTTTGCATTTCCACTTAACTCAAAGGCGAGTGCCTGGCACTTTGCTCAGAGGTGTTTCCTCCCGTTGTGATCGACTAACCACTGGCCTCAGGCAAATACGACCACGACCGAGAACGAGAGAGATCGAGGAGTAGGTAGAGAGAGAGAGAGAGACAGACAGACAAATAGAGATATGATAGGTAAACCCAGAAGCAGTAGCATGATCGTTTGCTGAGTTATGTCTGTCAAAACGATGCCTGTTGAGCGCACATCAGCAGTCGGAAGCCGGGTCTCCGACTTCATTCCCGTAGTGGACGCCGCTTCTCATAGACCGCCACGCGGACGCCACCAGCAGGCACTCTTGGTGGCCACCCTGATCGGTTGTTGTTGTTGTTGCCTTGGTGCTCTAGACAAAGTGGCGTAAACTCGCTCGGACTTGTGTTCAGCGCCTGCTGCTGCCAGTCCCCTAAGAGCACACTCCCCGGAGGAAAAAAAGCACGGTATATATCCTATAGATTACGAATCCGAAAATCGTAGAGTCCAACGATTTCGCGTTGATATCAGCCCCCCCCCCCTCTCTTCTCCTGCGAACTGTTCTTAAGGGCCCGTCTCTAACGCATTGTCCTCCTCATCATCGTGAAGCAACAACAGCTTTCTCTGGCTCGTAGAACAAGTAGAGGAATGGAAAAGGAAACGAATGATATTATGGAATATGAGGATGACCTACGATAGGTTTAGGGTGGTCGTGGTAGCGAACAACTTTGAAGATAGGCCAGTAGTCATCTACCAAGTCAGGCAAAAGGGAATAGGAAGAATCCAGTCACCTATGGATGCACAGCACAAATATTATATACACACACACACATATATATATATATATATCGGAGATCGTCGCCGGAACAGCCAACGCCACAACTACAACCGGCTGTGCCGAGTAGCCCGCGTGACTTGCGCCAGGGGATATAAGACTGGGGAGCGCAGCCTACAGCACCAACAACAACAACAGTACCAACAGCAGGAGCAACAACAGAACATCCATGCATGTGATATGATGCTGGTGTTTGTGGTGGTATTACCAACAGAGGCAGATCCACTCCCGATCGGTGGTCGTTCCCGAAGTGGCCGCCGCCGCCGCCGCAGCACTGGTGGCCAGGCGCTCGTGGTCGCCGCAGTCGTGCAGAAATAAACATGACGAGAAATCACGAGAGATCACTCACTTACTTACGATCGAAAGGACAAAGAAGACAGAGAGAGAGAGAGAGAGAGCGATTGAACTGTTCACAACCATTCGCGCTATGTATGCAGAGCGAAAGACACGAGTGATTGAGAGAATTTGAGAAAGCCAACAGCAGCAGCAGTAGCAGCAGGGTGAATATCGAACATGTCGCAGATTCAAGGGGGAACACCTAGACACTCGCCACACAAACGGGTAGGGCATCAGAGAAGAGGCGTAGCGGACCGGGTAGAATAGAGGAAAAAAAACAACAGATCAGACAATTGAACTCTCAACGAGAGAGCGAGAGAGAGACGGAACGAAAACGAATTTTGTTTGTTGGGACCATCTTCTTGAGGTGTGTTTGTGTCTTAGTTCGACATGCATATGTATTATGTATAATACAATGGGAGAAGCCTGAACGACGGAGAAATCTCACGCATCGATCACCAGGGCATCAACACCAGCAGCGTCGTCGTCGTCATCGTCGTCGTCGTCGTTGGGAATTATGACGAGTTTGACGATGTGTTTTGGACGACTCGCCCTTGTAAACCTGCTCGTTGGTGTTTCTATTTATTTACATGTTTACGCGATAGATCACATAGCTAACCTCTGAGCCGTAAACGTTGAGATATGATCAGAGCTGACTATCATATGATCACAGAAATGATGGTCCATACGAAAAACATGCGTATATATATATATATATATATATATATAGCTATACATATAGATAGATAATAATTGAACAGGAACCGGAGGACGAAGAAGTCGTGTGATGACAGTCCTGGCGAGCATATATATCTATATATATATATATATATATACTCACTCGCTGTTCTGTGCAGATCAAGAGTAACTGAACAGGTATGATGAGTTGTAAATATGCATCGAGAAACAGTTTATCAAGGCGAATTTCCTCGACATCTCCAGATAACCGCACATATAGACACGTCCAGAAAACGAATTGCTCGCGTGTATCGCAGCTGTTGACTGAAATTCAAGGCGACGATACTCTGCAGTGAATGTCCGACGCAATGGTTTGCGCTCGATTTGGGCACCACTCTCAGCGGAGGGCGGCTATAATGCTTGTGGCTATTCCCCGTGAGTAGATGTATGTGTGCGTGTTAATGCGCAAGTTGTATAACATGTTCTCATTGATGCCATGTACGAAGGTCGTATCATCAGAGTTCCTGGACCTTGCTCATCCTCTAGAGTAGAATAGCTTGGCATTGCCTAGTTAGCTAAATTGTACCCAATCTGTATAGTATGCTAGCCTTTAGTCTCAGACGTGCAGTCATGCATACGAGATGACAGCTCAGAAAGATCGGATCGCTTACAATTATAGGGATCCTCTCGCTCTGCATCTGCTCGCGTCTACACAATCTACCACCACACGGTGCCTGCCTGCCTGCCAATGGCGGCGCTCGGTCGCTGCTGTTGCCAGCTGATTCGCATGTTTATTGTGTGTGGGTGTCTGTTACCGGCGGCGATCAGCGTTCCCATCAATATTTACACTGAGTGTTACATCACTAGTTACGTATTAATTACATCTCGTCTATGGACGAGAAAACGAACGCAACATGCAGCAAGCTGAACGGCGGAGGATGCTGCTCGCTCGAAGGCTGCTCAAAATGAGGAGGATCTCAGCGGTCGAACAAGCGGTCTCCAGTAATCCTTCCTACCCTGCACATGCTCATAACTAGCAGTCAAAATAGTCTGGGAAAACTTGATTACTTACAAGTTGGGTTGAAGTTGTTTTTCTTCGAATGACTAATGCTGAGCATTAGTTCAAGAGAGGAAACGTCTCGTAGTGTGTGTGTGTGTGTGTGTGTGTGTGTCGTTTCTCTCGAGAGGGGGGTTTTTGCGTCAAGGTGAACGGTTATGTTATCCATTGGAAAGACGGCAGATCGTTCTCTCTCTCTCGGCAAAATTGTGTACTACGAGTCATTTGATCAGGGTACTGCTATGTGAAGCTGTGTTCTTGGTGGGGGATATGCTCAGGGCATAACCGCCATCATTTTTCGATCGACGTAGTTGTGACGCTATAGCTGCGGGTTGCTGAACAATGATATTAATAGATGTAGTATCACGAAGGCTCCCCTGAATGAATACATTCGACTATCCTACGATTTTGTTTGCTTTGATTTGCGAGCTTTAGTTTCGTCTGTGTCCGACCGCAATAGAAACTCAATTAAGCTCGTTTATCGTCTTGTGGGACCCAGCGAGATCAGACAAACCCAGACCCGGGCCCTGCCATTCTTCCACATGTATTTAGTTATCGTCATCGATCAGAAGGGCAGAAGCCACCGTCACCGCTTAAATGCATACAATAATAATGATGATACTGATAATAAGGCTTCTGTACTTCGTCGGTGGTCGCTTCGCACGGCGTTTACAGCAGTGCTGTTATTGGCTTTCTTCAGCTCACGTCACACTGTTGATCTATGGCAGGCTTCGGCTCATTTCACCACTAATTCTTGCGCTCCCTTATAAGCTAGCCACTTAGCAACATCGTGTTATTACGTTTGCGCGGCAAATGCTGCCGTACATAGGGATGCCCGTCGCCGTACCAGCGTTGAAATATCAACTTCCCTCTATCAGAAGACGTCCCAGGTACGCTCTCGAAACTATCATCAATTATCCTATTGAAAGCGACTGACTTTTTTCAACCAAACATTTGTGAGTTCTTGCCGGGGGATCTGATCACATCATCATGGCCGCCACTATTGTCGTCATCGTCTTTGGCATCATCTCGATGTCTGTTCTTTCTTAGTTTTCTCCGTGTGCCGATTTTCTTCTTTTATCGTCGACATAACAGCTTCTTTAACACCGCCCAACATCATCATCGCCGCGACTGAGGTGTTCAGCAGGGGTTTGTATCGTAGAGGGGCCTAAGTTGAAGGCCGCGAGAATTTTTTTGCTCAGGCTTGCTTCGCCATCGTCTTTGCCTGCTCCGCCTGCTGAATCAACAGGCGTGAAGTGGATTTCAGTCTAAGATTTTTTGATTTTCTCGGGTTATGGTCTGCCACAGGCAAAAGTGTCCCCTAACGAATTTCTACCCACTCCACTCGTTGGGTATGTGTGACAAATTGGAAACAGATTGCTGTGAATGATAGCACAAAGGCTCGGTGGTTCGGTACCCCCATGCCACCATGTCATTCAAAACGTTGCCAATGTAACTGCTGTGCGCTCAAGAACAAATATATGCGAATAGATAACTATATATATATATATATATATATATATATATATATATGTATATATATATGTGTGTACCTCGCGCGCGATACACGGAAAATGCGACAGAACGTTTCGCCGATGGAGGGAGACAGTGATAATAAATTGCCTACAACGACAATGGAAGAGATAAGATAAAAATGGACAAACGGCTCGTCGGCTGATGCCGGCCTTTCGGAGCGATCCACAGCCCATGTTGATATCCATCCCATCTTCAACGAGTCCCTTGTAGGCCTGATGGCACCGTACTGCCTGATCTCTGTACGCTGTGCCAGTGAGCGTTTGTTTTAGCACAGCTGAAATGTTTTCCTCGCAGCGAAGATGTGCGGAGTTTGTCTACAGTCGAGGCGACCGATGCTTCGCCGGGGTTTGAGGGGCCGACAGCGGTTTTCGGGCCGATGTTTGTCACGAATTTGTCACGAACGCTTGATAAAATGCCCGACCGTCCGCGTCGCGATCGTTCGGAGGCTGAAGAGAGGCACCAGGAAGAACGTCGTCGCAGGCCGGCTCTAATATCGATAGATACAGCCCGATGGATGCACCTAAAGGAAGAAGGATCCTGAAGTAAAAATAGCCATGCAAACGATGCATTCTTCTATCGCAGTATAAGTGCATATCACGCTGGGAAGAACCGAGCGCTGACTATCCTGCAGATGTTCGAAGTGAACTGATTGACATTGGCTAGCGCCTTATCCGGCGTGCGTGGCCATCGCGGACAGTGTTCTATGCATTCAAAGATTCGCCCACAAATGTACCCTGCGACTCGGAGAAGTGTGCACACGCGTGAAGTGTTCTGTCACCAATGTGGATAATCCACCACCATTGAGTTGTGCGGGTCGTGGAATTTATGCTGGCTCTCAACCTTAAAGGTGAAACCTTCCTCAATAATGACACTCCCCTAAACAGAACTCGAACCCTGTTCTATTTATATTTGTTTTTCGGGTCTGACTGTCAACCAACATGTAAAATCAGTCGACGATATTGCTTTTGCATTGCTTCGCAAGATGGGGGCCCCCTTTTAAATGCAAATCTGCTCGGGTCATTGAGGATCTAACCCGTGCCTCTACATGTTCCTCCTCCGGTTGCAAGGCAGGCTCACGGATACGAATGCACCCATCACGCCGCCCCGGGGCTTCGAACGCTGTCCGCCGGTAGCTAGTTGCGTTGCCAGTTGATCATTCACGTGTGCACCATCCCTTCACTCGGTAATAACCACGGTAGCAGCGATAGTAATTGAGGACTCGCAGGCTCCCCCCTCGATACGTCTGTATAGCTCATCTGAATAGAATTTACTGGTGGTAGCATGTTGACAAATGGCTTCTTTCACTCTCCCTTTTATATATCTGGCTTGTTCGAGCGATTCTATGATTTCAAACGCGCTATTCGCTCTGTGGGGCTTCTTCATTGGCTCCCCATGGCTACCGTGGATGTAAATGGGTCCAATAAGGTGAGCGCATCCCCGGTGACGGTTCCCTACACTTGTATGACTTCAACCAACTACTCGATAGAAACAGGCGTTTGCCGTGCGGGCTTCATTTGTTTCTTCGAAGGCATACATATACAAAACATATGAAAATAGCGAAGAACTCATTGACACGCGGTGGCTCATTCTGCTCATAGGTCAACTGATATCGTCCCATACAGCGACTACAGCGAGTCTTTAGCCTCAGCTGCCCAATTCGATAACACAGATCTCGAGATGGCGTCCTTCATCGCTTTGCCTTCGAGCCGCTCGATCTCAGAGTCGATTCGTTTTTCTACTTGGCTATTTGCCCCTGTCTCCAATAGGTTTGTGTGTGTGTGTATGTGTGTGCAGCTTTCATCAACGGCGTTGCCCGTAGCCGAGAGCCATCGAACAGGGTCTCGAGTACGTTACTTCGGCCCATCGCGAAGAAGGCAGTCGCCCCACAGTCTGGCCCACATGAGCCCTCCATTCACAGTGTCACGTTCCTCGGTCAGAGATATATGAAAGCCGAGTGAAAGCAACGAACGCTTGATGAAGCATATGGTTGGAACCTGGGCAGGAACGGAGAAGCCCTCCTCGTCGGCTTACGTTTACTTATCCTGCTAATTAGTGAGCCCACTGGAAAAGGCTGGGACCAGTCGGTGAGTGTCAAGAAAAAAGGATTAACTAGCGCAACCTCATCCCATAGCCAAACCCCCGGGCCCCAGCGACTGAGAATGAGGGCAGAGCGTGAGTAGATAGATGACTACAGCGACGTCGATATATTCCTTCGTTCGTTGCCGGGTGAAGGCACAGTCTGCTCGCATCTACCCATTCGGGCTTGACGCGAGTTTACCAACAACGAACACTTGATAGCAGGGTTAGACGCCCCGAGTCGGGGCGGGCCGAGCCACAAGAACCGGGAACAAAGCAGTTGGATATAGAGGTGAAGCCGAGGGTGTTTCATATTACGCTGATGGCGTTGTTGCTAAGAGACGCTCGCTGTCGCCGCTGCGGCTGTTGCCACTGCTGCCTTTGAAAAGTTGTCAAGATCCTCATCTATGCGGACAAGCCTATGTTGGTGTTCGCGCCTCGTGCTACGAGTTCTCCGCGCCATATTTCTTGCTGCACGTTTGCGTCGAGATGCACAGTGTATATATATATATATATATATATATATCAACTAATCTAAGGAAGCGTGCTATTGCTTTATAGAACGTTGACGACAGGATACATCGTCGTAAAGCACAACAAGTAAGATTCGATGGGAAACTCGACCAGGAGCAATGATCTGCGCTGTAGACGTGTCTCCTTTACGAACAGTAATTGCAAAGTCTCGAGATGGCGGCGAAATCGCGAATAAATATTTTCCTCTCCCCAGAGATCATCCTGTATATCCATACTAATATTTTTTTGTAGTACGCTGTATTGAACGATTGTACGACCGTAATTCGTTAGCATAGACATTGCAGCCACACCACAAGCTTCATTTATCTTCGTTCTGTTTACAGTTCACATGCTATTAGTGCTGTCGATACGTAATCAGCCTATGCAATCGATCTTCCGCAATGCTCGATCTATACACCATGGTGGTAATAGTAGCAGTAATATATCGATCGAATCCATAGATAGAACCATTTCCTAGACGGGTGGTACATCCTAAATAGGCGAACTTGCTTTACAGCATCTGTTAACTAACACTCACCGTGTGGCTAGCTTGGTGTTGATCTGTTCCCTCTCTCTCTCATTGAATGAGACCCTTGTATCCGATCGTAGTGGCCAACAACTTATTTCTCGTCGTCACTTGGCTGCTGTCGGAACATCTCTCTCTCTCGAGATGTATTTCTCTGAGAGAAAGACGATGAGATGCGCATGAACGGTATATTCCGCTATGCGACTGGACCACGGGAACCTTCTATCTCCTATATTGAAGCTGGCGTGTGCAGAGCGGCGTCTTGCTCTGAACAGTGAGGTGGCACCCAATCGGCGGTGTTGTCAGCGCCCCAGTAGAGACTTATCAAAGCCAAAGTTAATAGAAAATAGCCAAACACACCTTTGTGATGATGGACGAAATCTTTATATCTGAACAGTGAGGGTGCTAATGGCCTCGGCACCCATCGACGGTGAATTGCAGTGGCTCCATCTATCTCGGCAAAGCGAGAATGGAGTCGCGCCGAGTGCTGCCAAGAAGCTTGAAGCAAGCTATCATCATAGATTCGTTTGCAGTGACGACATTTACACCATAAATTTGTATCAATTAGCTAACACAGCCAGATATCGGCAACATCTATTCCACGGAGACAACTGAAGCGTTATACAGAATGATTCCACGAGATTATTACCTACTCATTTTCGTGGACTTATTATTATTATCCGTAGTATTGTTATTGTCGAATGATCCTTCGACCTCATCCACATCTACAGCGGATATGGTTACCGTTGCCTTCAACGAACCTCACAAACCAACGCGGACGCCCCATGCAGCACTTATTGCAGCGCTACCCCTTCGCCACCCACGCTGTTGGACACCCACACAGAGTACGGCACAAAACGCGTTTGGCGCAAGCCGATATCTTGACGCCTGTATTTTTCACCGAACCGCCCGCCCGCCGCCTGTGCTCAGCTATTGCGCTGCCAGCATCACCCGCACGTAAGGTGCGCACGAGTGCTCTCCAACGGCGGCGTTTATCTGTCATCTGCGGGTACTTAACCAGCACACCGCCATCTAGCCCCTGGTGACAGGGGCGCGGCCAGTCAAAGAATTAATTGCCACTTACACGTGGTGCGGACGGCTATTGTGCCACTTGCCTCTCGTTGCTGCTGCTGTTGTTGCTGCTAGCTAGCGGTCGTCTCTCATAGTCTCGTCTCCTCTGCTGGTTATGCTGCTGTTCCTGCTGTCATCTTATCGATGGTCCATCGCATCGACGGAGCTTTCGCCCGCTGATGTGCACTGATCTGACTTTTAGTGGACGGGGTCGGAGATGTTGGGCTGTTGGGTGCGCCACGTCACCATCGACACGATCGTTTCATGGTGGCTGCTGCTGCTGTTGTTATTATTATTTTTTTTTTCGTTAGGGATATCTTATCGCAACAAGAGACCAGATACGGTGCTTACCGAAATCGTCAACGTAAACTGCCCAGCGCATACCATTGATACTCGTATTATCTTGGCGTTAATGGATTTTCTTCTTGACCATATTGATGACATTCTATCCATTTTGTTCATTTTTAAGTAGTAGGGCCCTATTTGTTGCAGGCTGCGTGTAAACGCCACAGGTAAATGTAGCTATTTATCTATATACGTATTATCTTTGGTTAAAGTGCGATCGAAAGAGACACACACGCACACACATCGAGCTTGTGCTGGTGCCAATATAATGGGTTTGCAAAAAAAACATCAATACCCGCTCTCACTCTCTCTCGCGCATTTTTTCCCTCCATCGTATGCTACTTTAGCGGCTAACAAACAGCTTTGGCCGGCTACAATTTTTATTTAGACGTGGATGCGGGACGACCCGCCCTTCAAACTAAATTTGCCTCTTTTTGCTCAACAGGTTTGTCGATCGTATTGCGCATCTGAGGAGTGTTGTTATACGTTCTATTCATATGTCTCAGGGGAGAGAACGGGGAAGAGGGAGTGAGAGAGAGAGATACCTTTCAGGGCAGCGGGAGCAGGATACTGGATTTCATTTGTGCCCTGCTAAATCGCCGAGTCTAGAACTAGGATTCGTTTCGTAAGTGGTCAGTTCATTTGTTGCGTGGACCCACGCTGACGGGCCCTACCGAATCTAATGCTATCTCAATAATATATGAGAGCTCCCGCCGTCCGAGTCGCCCTCCCTAACCGTTATATCTCTTGCGTCTGGGCTAAACAAGCGTTTCGTGATTTTCTTCTAATAGTACCGAACAAAAGTGCCGAGGGCGACACCGTCAGTAACAACACTGCGGGGCCCCCAGAGCAAAAAAATGTAAGCGACCTATCAGTATCCTGTGCGTCGAAAAATTTAGCTGACCCATGTCACAAGGTGAGCAAGGCTAAATGGGGGGGGGAGGTCTTCAGGCCGGCTCCGTCAGTTTCCTCCAGCTGGAGCGTGGTGGTGTGCATAGATCTTCACTTGGGCGCTTCACTCAGGGCGGGTGTTGAGAGGAGCTTTCTCCTTTGACAAGCCGATCATTCAGATGATGAGAGATTTAAAGGCGGCCAAAAAGCGGGTCGGGCTACACCCTAACTTCATTGGCAGAATGGTGGGGGCCGAGGCCGCGGGCTTCGCGAAGTCCAATTCTGATTGAAGTCTCCTGTCCCCCCCTCACGGTCTTCCACTGACTGAAAAATAAAGCGAAACATTTCAGAAAAAAGGGCAGAGTATTGGAGACGTGCACAAGCGTCAGCAAAGATCTGGCGCGCAAGAAACCTGACAAGAATGTCGCATTTTTCACTGAGCTATTATCAAAATTGCTGCCCTGTCTGATCCACTTTATTTAAAATGTCATATATATATATATATATATATATATATATCCCACCAATATGGTTGAAGCCTGAGGTATTGGCGTTCTTCCACCCGTTTCAAATGGAACGGTAGCTTGACGCACAGTTCTCGCATGGGTCATATTGTGGCTCCCCAGCCGTGGCAGAGCATTGAAAGAGCTTCTGCTGCTGAAGCTGCTGGCGAATCGGACGGGTTTCGCTTGCAGCAACCATTGCCGTCTAGCCGTCACACGGTGTCAATATATAGACGACGCTTAAGTTCTCCTACCTGTGCAACGTACTCGTGTATCGGTCTCCCAATAGTTCTACTATTTTTGCACTGGTCCGTGGCGAGATGCGGAAATATCTATATCTACATATATATATATATATATATATATATATGTGTGTGCGAATATCGTGAAATTCAGTAGCGACCTCGCCGCGCACGTTATTGGAGTTAGCGAGATGCCGATGCAGCCGGGCAGCCGCCGCTCGAGCCATAATATTTGGGGGTTGGCTGAGAGGCTGTTCCGGACGTTGCAAGGCTTTCATCCGTGCAGCGTTCTTTCCATTACGATGCTGGCACGTTCGCGGAATCGCTGCATTGCCGCTGCAGCTACTACTGCAATGTCCTGACGGGCCCGCATCCGCCATCGAAGAGAACTGAAATATGAACGCGACTCCGCGCGATGCCGCTGTTTCTGCTGCTGGTCGTGTTTAATTATGGAAAATCGATACGGAGCAACGATCAACCAGCGGGACGACGCGGCTGCCGGGTACACGCCAGCTTTTGCGCGTTTGAGGCGTAGCGGGGCTGAGCGTAGCGAGGCAGTTATCCAGAAGTGGAAACTGTAACAGACGCCGACTTCACTTTGGAGTACTTCAGGGCGACTTTTCTCGGCGACGCCGATCACCTAATGAACGGAAGGCGTAAATGTTATATTGCCTAGGTTTGTGTTCGGCCGCCTTCAATCTCGCCTTTTTGCGCCTGCTCGAGCTTCGTGCGATGATAATGCGGATGATAATAATAATAATAATAGTGTTAATACAGCCAAACTTGGACACTTACATATGATTTCTTCGACACCACCCTATGGATAAGTCGACTTTCAGCTGTGTGCTTGAGAAATGTGTGTTTTTGTTTCATGAACATTTCGAAGCTCGATTTAAATGGTGGGATGGAATGGGGAATAGTGGTTTGCCTCTTTTAGATGCATTACATTGGCTCTATCTAAATAGATACGCTTCTTATTGTTGGAATGAACATCGATAGATTTTGTATCTTTCATCGGGTCGTTAGTTGTTTTGTCCGCCGGCTTTGTTTTGTGCTTGAACTAAAAGATCTCTGCCTTCGTTTGAGACCAGAGGGAAAATGCAGCTCTGAAATAACCTCTTGAGGATTGCATGCACCTTTAGGGTATCTGATCCCAGCTGTGCCCTCCGGTCTATTCGGCTGGCTATTTCTAGCCTTTTGGCAGATCCCCCAGCGACCGAGGCTGCAAGTGAGCCATTCAGGTGAACCGAGATCGATCTGAGCTGGTGCTAACACGAGTCACCAATACTATCAATGTATACATATACAAAGTAGCTTATAATTCTCGTATTTGTTGTGTCAGCCAATCCATGCAGCTGACGCTGTCGCAAAGCGAGCTGATACAACGATCTTATTTGAGTGTTGTTTCTCCATTGGATCATTGTCCGCTACGAACCCTTCCACAAAGTCGTTTACTTTTCCATTGGAATCGTGTCGTTTTCTATTAACCTTTGGTTGGCTAATGTTTATCAAGCAGTGGTCAGTTGCATTGTTGCATTGAAACGCTCCAGGGAGCGGGTTCTGTTTCTTGGATCGTTTTCTTCGCTGTTTGTGGCTCTTCGCTTCGCTCAGGTTGACGCTCGCGTGGAGCCGACCAAAGAGCAGCTACCTACAGCTCAGAGACAGGACACTAGGCAGGACTGCGGGGTTTTGGCGTTAATGATGATCATCCCGTAGGGAACGATCGTCCACGTTCGGGAGCACCGTGGACCACGGGCCATGGAGACCGCTCGGGGGCTGTTGCCCGTAGCCAGCCCCATCTCCGTGAGGAGCGTGTTTGAGGAGAGGTTTTCCAGGGACTCCGAGCGACCACAAGCGCACGGTGGAGTCGGCGGCGGTCGACGTACGTCCCAGCCCGGTCGGTTCACTCCTGACGCCGCCAGTTGTCTGATGTCCGCTAACGACTGCTCTGGAGCGGGCGGACGGGCGGGCGGACGACCGACTGGGCAAGTGAGACGAGCTGAGGGCATCGGGGATGAGAAGACGAGCCCGGTGATGTCGGCAGTAGCGAAGCTGAACTGACCGAGTGGTGGTCTGTGCCTGCTGCCAGTAGCGCTCAGGGTAGCGCTGTTGCGACCGCCGCCGCTGCCGCCGCCAGCATCCCCCTCCAGCAGAAGACGAGTGTCTAGTGGTCGTTGGTGGCCTGGGACTAGCAATTAAAGCTTGCTGCATTCTGTCGGAGTGTCTTCTCTGCAGTACTATCTTGCAGAAGTGCGCTCCCCTCTCTTTGCATGGACTCCCCCTGAAACTCAAGTGCTGAGTCGTATACGAAACGCTACAGGGGATAGAGGAATCGTCTTGCAATGAATGGATGAATGAATAAACAAGCGCGAGCAGTTGATCTGTGGCTGTGCTCATTTGTGCTCTATGTGAAGCGCATATATATACATATATATATATATATATATATATATATATATATATATATATATATATACATATATAGAGATATATATATATATATATATATATATATATATATATATATATATATATATATGTATATTACATATACTTAGGTTGCAAATCCGCGTTTCCTGAAAGATTGCGTATACTGAGTGGCAACACAGACAGACAAGTCGCTCTCTCTCACACAGACACAGTAAGTTGATTTTCTGGCTGCCCTATATCGTCTCGGTAAGGGACAAATCGTAATTTTTATGGCGTTGGCTTTTATGGTGAGAATGTGGTTACCATGTCACTTAGTGGTGAAAAACCATATATTGCTAACATAATCCCAAAAGGGATTGAGCCATAGGCTGGGACCTACTTTTGAGAGAGTACCGAAATCGTTTGCTGTATCAAAAACGCCAAACGCATTTAAAGACACAGCCATCATGTATGGGCACAGCTGAGTATATAAGAACGCTTATCGCTAGAAAATCAGACCGAGAGTTGTTCGAAGTCAAGTACAACGGAAGAGATCCATTTATCAATCATTGGTAAACATCATAGCTGACGTACACCGCAGGACCGCACGATTGCTAGAGCTCTACACGACAGTTTGTGCTGACTGTAAAACAAGGCACGCGACGTGCATCGACTACAAAATGCACGCGCTGCTGTGGATTACAGGCCGTGGCTGTACCAGCACCGACCGGCCCTACCAGCACCGATAGTCATAAACTGGCCACCCTCCGTGCTGCGACCCAGATAGAAGTGATGGGTCAGCTCGTGATATATCAGTCAGCGTTGGAAATCAGCTTCTGCCTTTGACGTATTGTGTCTGTTTGTTTGTCTGCCAGCGTATGTGACCCTAGAACTGATTGAGGTCATCGGACTCCTGTTTCGTGACACTGTTCGCCGTTGCCGCTTTAACCGTCCGGCATCACTCGTCGCCCTCTGAACTCGACCGATGTACGCGAAGATACGAGCCGCTATCGCGAGTGGCCTAGGCAGTGTAGACCGTATTGGAACGGCGTTTGTCATCATCGCGTTTTATAGCCGACGTCGACTCTACCACGAGAGAGCTACTCGGGTATATGAGTCTCTCTCTCTCCCTCTCTCTCGCGAGCTTCTTCGTTACCTGAGTATTTGTTTTGTGCACGCCCCCTTTCTGTACATATATATAACTCTCTCTCTACGAACTCCTGTATTTCCGGTACGTTCTTCTTGCGCCGTTAAGCGCTGCAGGCGCTGCTGCTGCTTCCGTCATCATCAGCGACGGCGCTTTACTGCGAATGTCTGCGAGCACAGCAGACGTACAGAGGGGCTGTCCACCGGGGACGACGTACGTAGAACTCCGAGGTGACGGCAAAACGCTCCACGAATTCGGTTATGTGGTGCTGCTGAGCAGGGGCGATGAGGGGCCGGAGCAGGAAGGGCCTTTATCAGTAGGGGAACACAACAGTGGACGGCAACAGTGGCTGCGGCGACGCGTCGAAACGAGTGTCTCGGATGCATCCGTCGTCTAGGCAGTGTCGTCTATCTCCTCTGACAGTCATCGGGACTCCGAGAGAGTGGACTTCGCGCAAGACGATGTGAGAGGACGTCGGCGAGAGAACGCCCGACACAAGTCCAGGCGGTGGGGGCGTTCCTGCCGCCTGTCACACAACGCACGTTGGGGAACAGTGCGTTTCGGCGCTGCTGGTGTTAAGAGAGCATATGATAGAGTTCCGCGGCACCCAGCGAGCTGCTCCTACGGCGTAAAACTACGTATCATGAACCCACATCGCCCATAGTGCACCAGTAGCGGCTATAAAGTATTCCTGAGGGGCCCCGCAAGGTATACTCGTTGCAGTTATACGACGAGGAGGGGGAGGGCCAGTTGTTGGCGCGCCCGAACCGGCCGTTTCGAAGGCAGGCCCCTGGAGAGGGCCGACGGACCACAGAACCAGCGCTAAAGACCCAATCCGCGCACTCCGTTCAATTCAGTGTTACTCGTTGTGTTAGTACATGGCACAACCCCTAAACGCGGACTTGGCGCCGTGATTCCCCGTATCGTAGATCTACATAGAGATCGCCTCCTCACACAGCATGCGTGCACTGGGCGGTATGCTGGACGCCGGCGGGGGCAGAGCCGAGAGTCGGGAGTGTGTCGTAAATAGTAATCCCCGCGGAACAGAGCTCCATCACGTTTCTCTCCGTCCAACCTCCGTTCGCCTGTACCCCCCTGGTTCACTTTGGTTGGAGCGACTAGGCTGTGCGGCCGAAACCGGTAACGGGCTGCCGGGAGGCTGGGCCCACTGTAGGGTTGGAAAGACCTCGATTAACTTTGTAATTAGTAAAGATCCGATAGATGACCCCGAACATGTACGGGCGGTTACTTACACAGACAACACGACGCGGAACGAGAAAGAGGGAGAGAGAGAGAGACTGCGAATATCATTGGCCTTTTTTGCTCGTAAGCATGCCTCATCGTTGAGTTGACGATGCCAAGCGGAAGGGAAATGGCGGTAGCGAAATGGTAGAATTCGAAAAAAGAACGCACGCGTTACGCGACTCGTGTCGTTCTCAGTTGCACATGCGCGCTCGCATATCATATCAATGGTAATGATCGGCTATACATTGACGGAACAAACGATGTCAAAAAGTTGACCCACCGTCAGGGTGTTCCCTGACGGCGTTCGGCAAGAGACCCGCGCGAAATAGGAAATATAACGTGTGGCAGCCAAATGGAGAAGCGCATCCGCGCGGTGGGGGACTCGGTATGCTGTTAATGCCGTGTCCGTATTGAATAGGCGTTTCCAGCGTAACTTGCATTTTCATGGTGGAGTTGTCGATGTGCAAGAGACGAACGGGTTCTCTATCTCTGTGTCGAAGCACTTGGACACATCCTGCCGCCGATGAATCTGTCTCGCATGTTCCAAATGCTCCTCTACTCGGCAGCGGGGACGGTCAGCTCGAGCTTTTGTTCGCTCTTCGTCGGATTCACCCACACGTTTACCGTTGGCTTCTTGTTACTCCTCGAACAGTCGTTCGGTTCTCTCCCTCTGCTTGCCAATTCCGATCTGGCTGGTTTCAGCTCCCTTGCAGAGGAGAAGAGTTCATCGAATGCTCGGTTGGTTGTAGACACTGTCGCTAGCGTGGAACTCGCGTGGCAGCCGGTATTTACAAAACAGTATATATATATATATATATATACACAGATCTTGTGTTGATAGAAAAAAAAATCCTCGAAAATTAACTAACAAGCCAATGCTCTGGTTTAATTAGAAAGTCAGATTCTCTCGGTTCGTGCCAGTTGTGAAGTAGCTGGTAACTTCCAATCACATCAGAATAAACCGAGACATCTAACAATGTCCATAAACACAACTTCACTCATCATCCACACAAACACGAGGTCCATTCAGCGACAATACAATGTCATCAATGCTTCTACCGTCGACCGGATCAACCTTCGGCGCTATCCCTTCTCCCAAAGTTGCATGTATATATATATATATATATATATACATGCAACTTTGAGCATGAGGAGTAGCCTGAGTGTACATCACGCCGTGGAATGATACAGCAGACCCCTTATGGCCGAAAGGGTCGTAGGACGGTGGCAGTTGTACGTGTCATGCTGTAGGGACGCGACGACGCCCTCGTTTAAGGCAGCTGCAGAGTAGATGCAGACACCAGAGAGACAGAGACGGCTGGCTGCCAAGCCTGCCACCCCTGTGGAACGCACCGCAGACGGAATACCCTTTCTCAGCCAACGAGTGTCGCATTTATCCGTTACGCGATATAGCAGTGTTGCCTTTTTCCGCCTTGCGAACTCGCCTTTCGTGCAATGCTTTTCGTGGCACCAACGTGCCGCGACATCCCAAGCAAATATCTGCGCCGTGGGACGAGACTGACAAATAAGCCCGGGTTGGTCTCGGTTGTTTGCTGCTTTGGGGCCTCCGCCGCTGATGTCGCTGTCTGGGAAAAGTTGTACGTTGGCTTTATTCGACATCGTGAGAGAGGTCTCGCGTTGCGTGCCTACGCTGAACTGGCCATCGTCATCGCGCAGCCGAAACGAAGGCACCGTTACCGACCTCCCTGAGCGAAACATTGAGAAGGACATCAGGGTGATGTCACGTCCAGGACAGGAGCGAGGAAAAAAATGATATCGACTCCTTTTCCCCAATCTTGTCATCGTTCCTCTCCCTTCTAGCGAAGTTCACTGAGGCAGGCCCTGGCAGCAGGCTCGATCGAGGGAGTCCGGTCAGTGGTTGCGACGTTGGGTTGATGGTACGGCCAGGCCCTCCTGCTGCCCGTACCTTTGCCCGTGCGTGAACAGGATAGGGACAGAGCATATGACAGAGGTACGCTATGCGCATATGGAAGTATCCGAAGGGGTCCCAGCACCCACAAGGTTCAGGCCATCCGCTCGTCCGTCGCGAAGGATTTGAATACGAGCGAAAATAAGGTGGGCTTGGGAATACGTATGTGTCGGTGAACCTCCCACGGCCACACGACGATCGCTCGTTTGCTTGTCCTGCTGGCCTCGTATTGCTCATAGCGGAGTCACATACGGCTGAATCATTGGCAAGGCAGATCGGCAGAAGAAGAAGGAGAGAAAAGTCCTGAATCCTGAAAGAAGCTCATCCGATGTGGCACAAAAGGCAGGGGTCGCTAGAGTTAACGGTGTAGAAGGCGCCCCTTCCTGCCCGTGAAGTTTGAGCTCAGACAATCTCAGATATGACGAACGTTGGCGATACGGTGATCTATTGGAAACATGTGGACGTTGACCGGAATATCGAACGAATTATGTGGACAGCGATCGGGGACAACCTGAGCCCATCGCAACTTACATATGTATATACTTGCGGCCGGTGGGAAGTCACCTCGAGTGTTCGTCTCACCTGGTATACGTCTGACTGACTCAAACTACTTTTTGTCGTGTATCTACGCCTATAAATATTTACATCCTAACTATGTCGATTCAGGGGATACAAAGTGAAATTAATTCAAATACAAGTATTAGTACTATTCAGAGTTTTGCTTCGTTGAACATACGATAAAATGTTTGTGATCTTTCTTTCTCGACTCATCAAGGCCATAATGGGAGCCTTGTTAAAGCTTTTGTTTAAGTCACTCCTCGTCGCGTTCTAAATACCTGACAACTCGCGGAACTCGTTATCACAAGCATAATTAATAACTATGGTTACTCAATGCGCCGCTTTCACAGCCATGGACAAAAAATCGGAGAGTAAAGTCTGACGAATTGCAGGCTATAATTTTGTTACCACGTTTCGGGGGGTGTCCCGCCGTTACGCACGAGGTCCCCTTTGCTTATCGTCTCTGAAGTCTTACCTCTTTCTTCTACCGGCCGCGTCACAAAAGATTAATTTGAAGAGTAAACGTCATCTCTTGTTTGTCCGCCGCGACCGTTGCGAAAGTCGTAATAAGCTAAAAATCTGCGGAATGACGCGGATACCAGTGGCAGATTATACCACGACAAGTGTGGGAGATGGACACAGCCGACTAATCGGTTTATTTCAGAGGGCTGCGCTAATACCCGGTTAAACAAGAACTGACAACTTGTCGAGTCTAGAGCTCGCTAGTTACGTTCAACTGCTCGAACAACGAAGGTATTCAGTGAATACTGTGTCCCTCACAGACTTCGGACTACATCAGCCTACGATTGAATTGATAACATATCCCCCTGTTCATATTCGGGCCAGACGAGAACGAGAAGCAGGGCGCGAATAGTCGTCGCTTCTCGCGATGAAAACATTGGTTGTTTTTTGTGCCGTAAGAAGCTTTTTTTTCTCTATCGAAAATTAATCTGTGACCGTTGCTTCGAGCGGTTCTCGATAGCGCGAGACGTGAAGCGAGTGTTGTTTCAAATAAGTGCATTATATTAGGAGAAGAAGAAGTAAAGAATGCTGAATGAATCATTAAAGAACGCTCGTACATGTTTGTGGTGAGAGGGTATGCGCTATGCGGGGGGACTATATTCTGGACACTGAGGGGTTTTTCACCCTCATCTACATTTTCTTCCTCCTTGTCTGGTCACAACGGTAGGTGCGGAAGCGATTGAGATAGCAGCGTCTGGCCAATGTGCCGTTGCAAGGTTAAGGTGGCCTTGTTTGGGTGTCTCTGCCGATTTCGGCAGAAAGTCGAGCAGGTGAACACTTAGGTGACGGTAACGTGAAGCGGCCGTCCAGCGCTGTCCTGATTTCGACACAGTAGGCTGACTAACTAACAGCCCAGCAGTTTAGGTGAGGGACGGCAAAACCGCTGCACGCTTTGGTTAACGCTCGTAGATCAGTCAAAGCACGAACCCTATGGCGTGTCAGATGAAGATGACAATCTCAACGAAATGAATTGTTCCCGCCTGCGCCTTTGTCTCTTTGACCTAGGCGTCTTTTTTTTCGGCCCAGAAAGAAATCGCTTTTTTGAGCCACCGTTTTGCGGCAAGAATTACTACTAAATAAGTACGATAACTGTATGTGTGTACCGTGTACGTGTGCTAGATCGAACGAACACCAGTCTAAATCGACGAGCGGAACGAATACAAGTCAGACAGAAGATCTAGGAGAGCCGGCCCCTTCTCAACGTGAAATGTGTCACTAAATTACGACCACAGCAATAGCAGTCGAGGTGTGCCGACGAGTGGCACAGAGGATCGAAGCCGCACCCCAGGCTCGGGTTTGCAGCCGGGACCCGGGTGGTGGTGGTCGTAGCGGGAGTGAAGAAGGATCTCCGATCGAGAAGGATCAGTTCTAGAACTATTTCTTTTTTGCTGCCGGTACACAGTGAACGGCGAACTAAACTTCGCGCAGAACACCTAAATGAGAATGATAGAAAAAGCCTCAGGTTGAGCGAGACGAGCCTGAGACGTTCAAGATGTAGAGATAGAGTTGGGGCACAATATAAATAGGTGGCGGGAAGAAGACGCCGGAAACAGCAGTCATGAACTGATAGGCTCCGCTCGATGCGGCCGACGCTGCTGCCGACGGCGGCAGTGGTCGCGGCGGCGGCGGCTGCCTACCGGTACGTCACCAGCTGCGAGCTGACGGTGGCCTGCGATTCCTTTTTCGTTGTCACCGATTCGACTTGAAATGGAGGGAAGAAGTGATTCACTGCCGTCAGATCCACTGCGCCCCCGGCCGTGTCGACCTCGGCTGAGCCGGCTGTACCACCGGTGTCGTTGCCTGCTGCCGGTGCCGTCGTTGGCTCAGTCAAGAACCAGCGTCTTTAGCTGTGCGCAGCCACGAACGCGCCAGAGCCGCAGCGTCAAATAGACTATCGCGACCTGAGTTAGATAACAGAGGGATATCGTCCACAGTGCCGAGCCGATACGGACCGCTGATATCGCTCGGTAGTGCTTGCAGCGACAGAGAGCGAGAGCTCTCTGTTGACTCTGCCGAACGCCGCCGTAACGATCAGACACATCAGGACGACGATTTCGGTGACGCAGCAAGAGAAGGACGTCACAGGCGCGGCCCGGT
This sequence comes from Stratiolaelaps scimitus, assembly GCA_019614645.1. NCBI lineage: Eukaryota > Metazoa > Arthropoda > Arachnida > Mesostigmata > Laelapidae > Stratiolaelaps > Stratiolaelaps scimitus. The sequence continues at coordinate 3,587,206 of JABWDB010000014.1, read as the reverse complement.
AGGCGTTGTTCGCTTGCGAGTTGCCGTCCGTTGAGTGTGTGTGTGCCTTTAACGTGTGGGGGGTATATCTGTGTGCGGCCCGGCGTACGACAGTGTCTCCTACGACGCTGCCTCGCACTTGAATGTATGAACGAATGAACCTATGCCTGCCAGCCTGCCAGCCAGCCAGCCAGTCAGTCTCTGTGCGGGGCTCTCTGCTTCGTATCGTATACATTATTTAAGAGCAGGGATCGAACAGTTGGTGCATTATGCATCAACCTGTAACCTCCGCCCGCTCCGGCATAGTCGTACTGCCTGCGGGAAGAGAGAGAGAGAGAGAGAGACTCTACCGAAACAAAAGGCAAAGGAGCAGACTGTAAGTGAAGAGACGGGCCGTCGGAGTTGGGGCTTGGGGGGTCGGGGGGGCGGGGCGGAGGTGGGGTAAGGAAACGCAGGAGAGATCGATGTTGAGGCGGCACCAGAGTCGACTCCTGACTACCCATTTACCTATGCGGAGGTCGGCCGACAAAACGGCGGGCGGAGAGGGCCGAAGAACCCGCGCGTGCCGTTAACATCGTTTTCGGCGATTTCAGCGACTCGCTGACGTCGTTGTGTCGTTGTCGCTGCTTAAGTCGCTTCTGCTTCTGCTGCTGCTGCTGCTCATACACCGTCTGTTTCCCTGGTCTATCTCTGTAGTAACGACGGCTAGGAGATGGTGGTCGCACGTGTGTTCTGCGTGTATAAAGGTTGACGTCCTTGCGTTGATACGCCGACGCATTGACCCGGTCAGACAAGTCCAGTGTATTCGTGCGCGGAGAACGAGTCCTTCAACTTTCGTTCTCGTCCTTATATATCCTATATATTATATGTTAACCGGTTACGGCGGAATCAACGAGACAAAAAAAGAACAAAGCCATCGAGCCTGCCTGGCGCTACAGCCGACGCAGATAAACTGTATCAACGCGAGCACTCCCGCCAGCCAGCGTATCGATGAGACGGAACAGAGAGACATTACAGCTATGGGATCCAGGATCCTCGCTGCTGCTGCTCGGTTAGGAGCGGTGTCCCTCTAGCGAGTAGTGCTAGTAGTAGCGTTCGTAGTCACCGGAGGGGCTCATTCCACATTTGGCCGACCCGTGCCGATGGCCGGTAGACGTCGCCTTCGTTCATCCATTCCGCCCGTCGTCGTTTGCTGCCGCTAGTGCCAGCCATCTTCTGACTTGGTACAGGCGCGGGGGGCGGGGGAAAGAGGGGGTCACTAACTGACTGACTGCCTACCTACGTTGGCCCTCTTCTACCGACGCTCGTGAAGTGAACAAACCTCTTTTCGTCGTGGGTAATTGAATTTCTACGAAGTGTTCCTTAATCTTCATTAGCAGCGGACGAAACGAAGGACGCTGCTGGGATGCGAGCGTGTGTCCGTGTACGCGACGGGCTGCACGAAGCCACTCTCTTGGGCTCCGGTTCTCAAGTGATGACGGCCCGAGAAATCGGCATCGATGATCGCCGCTCTCCATACACATCCATAAACAAACAAGCGCACCGGAGGTGCACGCCAAGGTGCAGCCCCCAATCGCTCGCTCGCTCGAGTCGCCGTTTCCGCTTGGCTATTTTTGCTGTTGTTGCTGTTGTTGTTGTTGTTGCTGTTATCGCTGTCTGAATAACGACATCGTGACTTGGTGGTTTTCTTTTGCGCTACTCTCAATAGGGATCAATGTCTTCCGTACATTCGATGGTTTTATCATTTTATTTATTTCCTTTGTATATTGGGTAATTTATACCTGAGACTGCTGTGGCATTGGCCGTCGATTGCATGCGCTTGGCGTGGCACCCTGTTTCTGACGCAAATCCGTCGGTGGCTTTTGGCTGCTCTGCTACCACTGCACTCTTTGCGTTGAGAATATTCTGGCGTATTTCGGCGCCCTGCGATTAAATTCTATCGAGCTCTTAAACATCGGAGACTTCACGACCCGCCGTTGAACGCATCGGCATTTATCAACGAAATAAGTGGACAGTGACGAAGACCGTAGGTGTTTCAAGGCGGCGTGATGATGAAGACTTATTTAAGCAGGAATACAACGACTATCTGTACGATCCGCTGAACCCTATCGATGGTAGCAAACAACGCACAAAAGAGGTCCTGCGCGTGGAAAAGTTATTGTCTCAACGGCTAATCGCATCATCAATCTCATGGAGACATTTCGGCTAGTCCTAATCAGTCGTGCCGATAGTGGGGCTGTAGCACAGCTGTCCTTGTCGTACGAAGACTGGTTTGGCTGTTTTGTTCGATTTCACATAGTTAGTCTTTTATGTAAACCAAGGCACCCCTCCGTAAACATCGGCGGATAGCTGGCCGCATCGTACCTACGAATTACATAACGATTGCTAATATAACGAATTAATTCTCTAGTCGGGAACAAGATCGCTGAATTTGCGTCGGGTGTAAGGGGCGCAGATACGTCGCGTTTAGACGACCGAATTGTAATCGGACGTATTTACAGATGATCTGACGACGTAAAGGGTAAAGCTTTATTGATTTATTTAATGAACTGCATAGAATGCTTAAGTTCTCTTATATGTCCAGCAACGGGATTCGAACCTGCGGTCTCTGGCTATTTGCAGCCATATTTTCTTTCGGCCAGTTTCTCTATAAGTACGATAAGGTGGTGCTCTTGGCAGCGAATTGTGCGTAAATATATATTGTCGTAATGTCCACTGTAAATGTTGACGGGCTAATTCATATGCTAAAAATCACCGTGAGTGAGTTTTCTGAAAATCATCAGAAAATATTCGCGTAAGTGCGAAAGAGTGAGCGCGCGCCTTATCCTCTAATAGTTCATTTAATGTAACGTACAATTGATTTATTCTGTGGAGAGTAGATTTCGCTAATATCCAATAATAAATAAATATCCAGCTATGATTTATGATCTTTGAGGCTTCCACTCGTATCGAGTGGCACTAACAAATCTAACCACTGTCGAATATATGGCTCCTAATTGTGTTGGCATCACATGGGCCCGGGCCAGACGGGACGCGGTCCTGCGGTCCTGTGGCCTATGGCCTATAACCCGAACTGAAAATTTCGCCCTTGCTCTCCTCCGACTTCGGAGCGATCGCTCTGATCATCAATGACGTAGTGAGCGGATGCAGACGTTCAGGTCCTGGCGACGGTTTACGTAATGTTGAAGATGCAGAATGCCTGCCCACGATGCATTAAGCGGTTCCGTGGTCATCTGTTGATATGTTGACGATGATCTTATATTATTACTATTTTTATTATTGTGTCACGATGATATGCGCTTGTTTTATTTGTCTTTGCATATGGCCGCCTCCAATTGTTTATGTTTACACATATATATATATATATACATATATGTGTATCTGCATGTGTATAATGTGTCTGTCCAATGCGATGTCGGCTACTACTGCGATCGTGTCCATTCTCATCATCACTGGAACAGGCCTGCCGAGACCTTTACGGACGGCAGACAGACAGACAGGGAAGCATCATATATTTCTTCAACACTTTGTTATTTCACCCTGTATCTCTCGTTTGCTGTCTCTCTCTCTCTTTCTTTCTCTCTCCCTCATTCGGGCAGTACAACATAGATTCACAGACCACCACGGTCTTTTGCTCGCTTATTGCAGTTTCTAGCAATCCTTCAGCGAGCGGCGAAAGGCGCTGGTGCTGCTGCCGTAGGTAAACTACATAATTTAACTCTGCCTAGCGTCGTTTGACCGCCCCGGGGGCCTGATCATTCGGCCACTCCCGGCACCGTCATTCGCTGATCGCCGAGTTCTGCTGCTTCTGCTGCTGCTGCCGCCGCCGCCACCGCTTTGAGAAGTGACCGGCCGGTCGGTCGGTCTGGCCAACGCGGGCGCATTTGCCTCGACAGCGCCCTCGCAGCGGTCGCTATGTTTGTATTAGAGAGAATTGCCTATTTCTTATCTGCTCTTCCCTGTTTGTTTCTGCTGCGTTACCTCGTTGTTGCTGCTGGTGCCGCTGTCCATGTTGAGTCTCCATGTGATGCACTCGTCTGTGTCCTCTTCGCTATTTCATTCGTTGTGTGTTTCCGTTTTGTTTAACAGATAGATATTAACCGGCAGATATAGCCCGGCTGCCGAATAGCGGCGACAGGGGGCACGGAGTAAATGCACACCGAAGCAAATAAAGCGGATGTGAAAGAGGAACGCCGCCGTTTTGTATGAGGTTAACTAGCGAAGTGTCGATGAGGGGAGACAGGCTCTGGGCTAAAGCGTATAAGGAACTCGGGTGCGGCGCTCATCTATGAGATACGCAGACATAACCACAAGCAAAGGAGGAGGAGCGGGAGAAGGCGAGAGAGAGAGAGGCCAAGTACGCGATGAGAACGAGTACTTATAGTATGGCTTAGACTCATACTACTCGTATATATATATATATATATATATATATGTAACTGGCCCTGGTAACTGTGGTCACTACCGTGACTGGTGTTGTGGCTGGACCGATTTCCAATTTCACAGTTTGTGCCGACTTCTCCCGGGTCCGAAGACCAAACTAACGAGATACATGGAGTCGCTTTGCCGTTGGCCGTATGCAACGCTGTTGAACCAAACGTGAAGGAACGCACTTTCTACAATAGTACAGCTGCGTAGCACAGTGCGGATCAGACAAGTGGAGTTATCGTATCGTACGAATAGTTCACTGCTAAAAACACCCGTGTTTAACAAAGCAAATCTTTAACACTGTGTTCGTTTGACTAACGGAGAGAGTGATTCAACGTTGTACAGACGCCCACTATACACGACGCCCACGCATCCGACAAGGCATCATCCTGTTGTTCTTAGCTTGTAATTAGTTATTGTTCTGTTGTTGTTGCTGCTGTTGCTGCTGCTGCTGTAGTTCTTGATGCTATTGTTATTGTTAACTTCGTTTCGTATATGATTGCTGTCAGCTGACTGTACATCGAGACGGCAGAATACGCCGGTGTTATCGAGCCAAGCAGAAACAACGAGCGGACCAGATAGTTGCGTTTTTCTGCGCCGCTCCCTATTCTACCGCCCGTTGCGCGCCACAACCCGGGCGAGGAACAATTTGACACCAGGTGACAACACTTGTACTCCATACGCTCTTTCTTCAATATCAAAAACTTTGCGAAAACAGCGCCGTCGAATATATTCGTATGGATGTCTCCTCCAACGCGAGTTTCGGTGTTGCCGTCGCCAGGAGAGCATTTTTTTAATGAACTCCATCTGCAACACCGAGCTTGCCTTGCTGTTGACGCTCGCTTGTCGTGCTCATAGCTGTTTAAAGTTCGCTGACGACTACACATCGATTAGTCGCGAATTGTCTATCACTGCTGCTGTTGCCGTTTGGTGCTTGAGCGCTTTCTAAACGAGTTTTTTTTGTGTGTCTGTTTTTCAGCGACATCGAACGATGGACTTCATCTGATCGTGAGGAACATATACAGAGCACGCCGCACTCGAAAATGGAATGTAAGTTAACACACACACACATATCGTCTTTTTTGTCAATATCTGCATAATTCTTAGCACACCTCCAAGTGCAGACTGAGCATGATCATTGTGTAGTAACATGTCGTGTATGGCTGTTGTCCAGTGAGACGTGGTACTGCCCACTAATGACATTTCGCCAAGTTGTTCCAATAAGTAAGCAGTACTTGATCAAGATCGCCATTATTTTGCAGGCGTTCGCCAGCCTGTGTTTGTTTTTATCACCCACTGACGCGTTTTGCTATCGTGCGTTGCGTTTCTCCTTACACATTCGCTATATACGTTGCACAGTTAAACTTCACGTGAAGAAACAGCTTCAGAACTACACGAAGTCGAGTGGCGAGACACTTCGGCTTCGTTGCGATTTCGGCGGGGTGCCGAACAACGCCCGGCTAAAGATGACCTGGCTGAGGAATGAGGCGTCACTCGATGACTACGATGATGAACGGATTATGGTGAAGACACAGGGATTACATACGACGAAGCTGCGGATCTCCGACCTTGCCTTCCTTGATGGAGGATTTTATTCCTGTCGCGCGGAAAGCCTGGAGGGCTACGGCACAGCTGAATCAAGTAGCATGGTGAAGATTCGTCCGTCTCAAGGTGAGTAGACATTTTGACTTGGCTAGATATATATATATATACTGTAGCAGTGGACAGGGACGACTGTTCGTACTTCTAATGGATACATCTTCAGGATCCTGTTTTGATGGTTTTGATCGAGTAATTAATGCTATAATCATCGTTAAATAAATCATCATTCAAAAACCGTTGAGAGACAAACATTCTCATTATGACTATTATGACTAACCTTCCCATTATCTATGAGATCTGTCATTATAGATACAGTTATCAGGTCTCGACTAACGACATGTTATCGAAATATACAGCGGTGACAAACCGATCTCAGAAACGAGAGTCGTTCTTTTACAAGGTGTCGCAGCACGAACACAGAGAGAGAGAGAGAGAGAGATATAGATACTTATGCAGTCTTGGCCAATACTACGAATAGTGCTGGTCTGCTCGTTGACCGATAATTAATCTTTTATATACGGACATCTGAAGTCGGATACGATCCGACTGTGCGCGGACTACGAACGCGAGAATGAGATCTGTCACATGGCTACACCCCCAGTCTACCCGTGAGATCAGAGGGAGGACACACTCATGCGAACTTCCATACTTCAGACTATCCTGTATCTCTGAGCTCAAGTCGACCCGAACGGATAATATAATGAATGATCTTAAATACCACGGACATTATCTTTGTAGTCGACCTATCTTTGGCCGTTCGATGCCACCTGTATGCATGATAGCGCGTATGGGCAACGCGATCGCAGCTGCAGCCGTACATATCCAGCAGAGAAAATATTCTTCGCTCGGCCAGAGAGATAACGAATGTAGACAGCGAGGGTTGGCTTCAACGAGCGACCTTCAGCGTGAGACACAAAAAAGAGGGGTCCTATCCTCGGCCGTTACAACTCGACGGAATCTCTGATAGTGTCTCCCATGTCTTATCAGTTCTCCGTGAAAAAAACGAAACGAGAAAATGATCGATTGTTTCTTGATCACCGATATTTTCTTCTGATAAAACACATGTCAACACACACACACACACCCTCGCTCGCTATCTGAGTCCTATGGATCATCTGCGCCTAATGTTTGACCAAAGTATCTATTTGTGTTTTGTCTTTAGTTAGTGGTAAAAAAAACGATATTCATGACACCCAAAATGAAGTGCCTTGCTGATGTAACAGACCGACTGGAACATTGCCTGGAGCCCCGCAGTCGATGAAACATAGCTACGATTTTATCACTTGGTTGCTTTTAGCTCATAATCATGGTGATGTCTTTCTGGAGCTAAGGTCTATTCACCGGGTAGATCACACAGGTTTGACAAGCACGAGAAGCAATGAATCATCTTTGGCTGGGCCATCCTCATAGGAGAAATCGCACAAACCAATTAAGTGCGACAGCCCTCCAAATATTGCCATGTTATTGTTACTATATTATCATCATGTTATCATTATTATCTCATCTATCGTTCATTAGTGAAATTCACATTGACGGACAAACCGAAGCCGTGTATCTAGAGCAGCCTTTGTGTATCTAGCTGGCTGCTTATGGAACTTGGCGTAATAGGTGACCCAGTTGCAGTCCAAGAAAAAAAAAGCTTAGAGAAGTTACAAGGGCGAACAACAGCGAGAACGAGCTCGGTGCTGACGCAAGACGCTTCTGCCTCATCGTCCGACGGTGAGATTTCCTAATGGACGACGAACTTCCTTCCTTCCTTGCTTGCTTGGTCATCGTCTACACCGGCAAAAAGCTCATTTGCAGACGCGTCGCTCGTCAACTTCTGAAATCACACCTCACATCATTTATCATACGAATAATTAAATGGAAGCGCTCCCTCTGTTTGCCCTGTCCGACGTGAAGACACTCGCTGAAGTGTGGGCACAGCGGTGTGGCAGATTAAAAAATGATTTCTCGCGAATTGTCTCGCTGCCAAGGCAAGCCCTGCGCGAATCATCCGCGCACACGGCACACTGGCTCTGCTTTTCACCTTGCAAATGTCAACGTTGCTTATTTTATTGAAGATACAATGCCGGACGCGAGTAAGCGCGCAGCGGCTTATTAGAAGCATGCACTTTGCATTTCAGTAGGAGGGCGCGCGCTTCAGCTGCTGTGGCGGCGTTTAGATGTGTCTGATAAATGAACAATTTATATGAATCACACAAGGACCGTTGTCATGTGTATTTATATCAAGAATTTGAAGAACAGACAGTGTTTTGTTCATTGGCCGCAAACTGAAGTGGAATGTCTAATTTGGGTAGGCGTTCCTCAATTTTACTTTGTACCCGTGTAATTTATTCACATGTTCTGGCAGTGACCACAACATAAGCTATACTGAAGCTGGTTCATTAGTACGCGGTCAAATGAAGTGTCCGTCCACCGAAATGAAATCGCATCTTCGTCAGTGATGGTTACGTGATTGGACAAACGAGTGGCTGTGCGACTCTCAGTTACAAGGCAAACTTGACGGGTGTGGGGCAATCTTCTCAGGGCAGTCTTCATCACTAGTTACCTTGATATACGACCCCATCCTCACTGCTGCTGCCCCTGACATCCTCTGGCTTTTTTTTTCGAGGCGGAATCGATGTCATGTTGGTATCTCCACTCAACCCGCAGAGACATCCCGTTTGCTGAAGGTCTCCAGCGGCGAGACGACAAGAAAGCCTAACCTTGAACAAAATGAACAGGTCTCCGATAGCCCCCGCGGGGAGTGATCGGTTACTCTGCCTTGTTTGTGGCGCGAAGCCAAAGCGCGAAGCGAACCGTGTGTTTGTGGGTGTGAAGGAGATATTTTTATTACTCGTCAAAAAAACACAGACTTCGACCCATTGAAATGCTCGATAACGCATAGCACCATCCCCTACTCGTACCCTTGTGGCGAGATTATGACTAGTCCCCCCCTCGTCAAGCCTCGTTGCTGGCCCAGATTGAGCTGTTCCAGTCGAAACAATGGTGACTTGCGTCTGAAGTTCCCATTAAACCAAAGTACGTTTTCATCATGGCGCGCGCATTTCAAATTGCCCACCTACTTTCGGACAGCCGCGTTTCATACACTTGCTTTTGCCATGACCACCTGTCTCATATCTCTTCGTGGCTTCGTCTCGTATCCGTTCTTTGTCAGCGGCTTTCCTTACGACGTCGCGATCGCCTAACCGGTCTCGTCTTGCTGCAACAGCATCCGCTCAAAACAGCAGATGCTACACATAGTCAACTTCGTAAGTTGAGCAACAACTTGGACATTTCCTCAGCACTTCTGATAACCAGTGGAAGAGCGGTGGTCGACGGTGACCGACGATGGTAGGCGGAGGTGTTCACGATCGTTATGCACCGCCACGATCCTTCTGTGTCCCACTTCTGAGCGACTGAACGAAATCTTTGGAGGGGGGCAGGTGGTTTTTTCTCTATCTCTTGGAGACAACCTAGGTACTTCTTTGACTTTATCCTGAAATCACAGGCCCAAACGACAAGTTCCCCATAGATCTATATCATCATTGGCGGCTGGCGGTAGGCGAAGTCAGACGGTGTTCCGTAGTCATACTCCGGTGGGGTCTGACTTCTAGTCCGCGATGATTCCGTTCGTAAGGCTATATTTTGCGCGTACCGATTCCCGTTGTGTCAAGTGACGTCTACGAGACAGCTCCGTGGCAGAAGCTTTCAGTGTACACAATAACGAAGGCGGCGAGTAACCAGGACAAGAAAATCTTTCCGTACCTACTCCGGTTAATCGTGATGGTACAATCATCGACATTCGCAGATATCATATCAGCGCTGTATGCCCGCTGGTGTCGCGTCAGAGCGCAGAACTGCTCGACAACTGTCAGGTCAACGAGCACATGGCCCAATCTAGTCGGATTCATGCATCTGCTGTGTATATATATATATAATATATCGATCCGCGTAGTCCGCTCAAGTCATCGGTGTACCACCACTTCTGTTCAACCCTGTGTAGCCCAGATTGCAGCGTAGTATAGGTGTCGCTGACAAATTGCCGTACAGCGCCGAATGTCAATGCAGGTGTGCCAATATACCAGGCAAATTGTGCGGCTGCAATCGGCTATCATCATCGTTGAATTGTTGTTGTTGTTGTTGGCAAGTAAACGGTTTCACTGGCGTTCGTGTCTTTTGTCCAGCCGCTCGTCTCCAGTTCAAAGTCTCGGCCAATTGGTACCTCGGCGATGTTATCGGGTCACAGCAGCTGCTGCTGCTGCTGAGTTGAACATTGCCCGAGCGCGGGGAGTCACAGTGAAAAGAAGAAGATCGGAAAAAGCGATTGTGGGGCGTTTTGTGTCCGACTGAAGCCGAATACGCCAACTGGGGTCTGGCGGTAGCAACTCCGGCAAACTGGCACCTCTGACAGTTTCGCCCTAGATGCGAGCGACGTACGACTTTGCGGCTCCGTGTTCGGCCTACGGCATACGGTACCGTACGACCAGATCGGGCAACAACAACAACAACAACAACAACGACGACGACAGTCCCCGAAAATGTGTGGTTATACATACATATAGAGAGATGCGCAGGCATGCAGAATGTAACAGAATTGAGAATTGAAAAAAAGTGAACACCGAACCGCTATGTTTACGAATAACACCAGCGTCAGCGTTATTACGGTCGATCCATGCGTCTCCGTTTGTGTATACGTACATATGCCTCTTAGGGGCCTCCGTCGTTTCCCGCGGACGCTCTGCCACTGCCGCTGTATACGGCTGCGGCCGCGGCTGCCGAGGTCTTGAGTTGGCCGTCTCAACAGTCTGACAATGTCTAGCGATGTCGACAGTGAAGGTTTAGCGGCATATTTCAGCGCTGAAGGCCTGCATGGAACCACAGACAGGTTGGACCTGTACACAAAACAGGTTCGACGATATATTGCTCCTGCGGTAGGTTGGACCCGTTGTGTATGTGAAGTGTATGAACTTCGCCTCAGACGCTGCTGGGAGTCTCATCTTCACATTAGCATTCGCCGGCTGTTGGTGTTGATGCAGCTGATGCCGTCGGGGTATTGGCCTGGTTTCTTCGACAACCTGTGGGCTAGATCCATCCTTCGTTAGGCTCATAACGAACTGTCAAAACTTCAGTGAGCGACAACGACATTTTTTGCACGATATTGGCTGCATCCAGATTATTTGGCGGCATGTACTCTACGACGAGCGATGATGACGACGATTACATCATGATCGTTAGCCAAATCGTAGGTGTCACAACGGATATGGAGCGGAAGACCTATTGAAAAGTGGGTGCGGCGTTGAAGGAATTGTAGAAAATCGGACGAATCGGACGGTAACGAACGACAGATTCACTTTTTTTTATCAAGTCGACCCCCAAACTGCCCCAATATTTGCTGCATCGCTAATGATTGTCTTAATGAAAGAAAACAAGTATCCACCATCCTGATACCGATCAAACGTGATAGCGTTACCTCGACTTGAACAACAGATTACAAGTGACTATTTAAGCTGCTTGTACAATTTGTTGTTGCAAATATCTAGTTATTATAAATCTTTAGTCGCGACTTGGCTAGGACAACACGAAACCCCATTGATTTGTGTTCCTTACCATGTCAACCTATTTAACTGTTGGCTATCATCGAAGCGCCAACGGTACGTATCATATTGGCCGTTGTATTGGCGATGCTGCTCGTGGTGCAGCAGTTCTCTGTGTTCGTTTGAATCGCATGCGATCGCAGCTTTGTGGGCGATGAGACCCCCTCTCGCTTAATACATAGATCTCTTTGCTGAAGCTACCACTGGTTCGGGTTGGCTTGCTCCCCACCTGTGCATCCCTATTTTTACGACAGTTCGTGATCTGGCACATAGTAACTCATCTCTCTCTCTGTCTCTCTCTCCTTTATTGTTATTGTCGTTGCCGACGTTGTCGTACGGAAATGTTGGTATACTTTTAGTAGACATAGTGTATTTATATACCATTAGGTGGTATACCTGACGACGTCGTCGTGATGGGTGGTCAATGCAATCCATGCGTTCGGATAGTCCTGCTAACACGATCTAAATACTAGAAGGTGTCAAGGGCAGGAAAGGGGGTGATTAAACATGAAACATATAGGGCGAGCTTATTCGCTTAACGGTAGCCGCCAGCGGTGGTCATTAGCGAACGTCTCTCGGTGGAAAACTGTCATTTGTTGGAGTTATCATACCATATTCGAGGACTGTAATCGTCGTGTGCTACCTAACCCTCGAAGGTATATGCACGTACTTAATATGTGGTTAATGTAATGGAGAGCCATGAAGTCAAAATCGCTACAAATTCGCCCACGAATTACTCAGGCAGCTAAAACCCCTTCAGCAACTATCTCCTGCGCCGCTGAAAACCCCGCGCACACTCCTTGTCCAGTTTGACTTCTCCTGATTTCCTCCGACCGCTGTCATTCCAAGCGGCTCATCGACAAAATTCAATCTCCATTAACATGTATCGGCCATTTTCGCGATTCCGCTAGACGGTCTGACAGTGTTTACATATGCACATGTGCACTGTGTCAACGCAGGGGGGCTCCAGGATGCGCTATTCATCAAGCAAATGGAGCTACTCAACAGGCGAACGATAATAAAAACAACCGTGTTGCTATATAGCAACAAATAACAATAGCAACAAAAACAACGACGCCTTTACGTGGTCCCGTCACGTACAGCAATTTTGCTCAGCTAAAGTCGCTAAAGTAACCGGCACCAGCACAGCATTCCCACCTGTTCGTTCGACGCTGTCGCTACAAACAGCCGACAGAGTGAAAATTGTTACCGTCGAATCGCTGCTGTTGTTGTTATTATTGATGTTATTGATGCTGTTGTTGTTACTGTTGCTGCTGTTGTTGTTACTGTTGCTGCTGTTATTGTTGCTGTTGTTGTTGTTGTTGATTCTTGACTTGTTGCTCGCTCATTCATTTCATATTTTTGAATTGCACTGAATTACGTGGCTTGACGCAGCCGCCGCCGACTGCCGCCCCTTTTACCGAAGACGGTCTGCTCGAAGAACGCACCAAGTATCAACGTTGAGTGAACTGAGGTGAGCTGAAATGATGTTAACCTCGCCACTATGGGTTAGCCTCTCGTGTTGGCGTGGAATCGGGAGGGCGGGTGGATGGGGAGGCAATGTCAGACGTTTTGAATTGCCGTCGCCTGTATCTGCCGTATTTGTAGACGTGTGCACCGTAACAGGTTTACTGGTGGACGACCGAGGCCGAGCACACGGCCCGAAATCCACTCAGCGTACGGACAAAAGCATCGCGGAGAAGGGCCCACAGAAGAAAGCATGAGTGTTTTCCACGAGCAAAGTGACGCCTCCAGCTCCACTTTCCACTCGGGGCTGTGGGCTTTTCAAATATCGGCGACCACGCAGCCCGATTGTTATTTCTCGTTCACTACCGGCTGTTACAATTGCTGTTGCTGCTGCTGCCGCCGTCACTATTGTTCCTAATGAAGTAGAGGCTGATCGTAATGACGATGAACAAGACACCAAGATTTGTGTTGGAGCTACATATCGCGCAAATGAAACCACAAACAAGCCGGCGGGGCAGCCGCATTCGTCAATGCACAACACGAGCAAATTGCACTCGAAGCTCAGGGTAGACCTCTGGGGCGATAGGCTGGTACGTGGGGCAAGGTTGAAAAAGCATACTGTGCAAACAGAGAGCCTCTAGCGGACGAATAAGTTTCGAGACGAACGCAGTATATATATATATATATATATGTTCGTCCACTGCAATTCATCACCGCCGTTGTTGCTGCGGCTGCTTCTTCTACTCTTCCCGTCACCTTTGCAGTCTTGTCCGATGTCGTTTTCAGGGTTTCGTACAAAGGCTCCACTCGTGCTCCTGAAATGATTAACCTGTTTGCTGCCCCCCCGTGTTTGTTGTGCAACTCGGAGGGAAACTCGTTTTTCTCTCTGCGATTGTTGTTGGTCTGCGGCGGCGGCAGCGGCGGTGGCTGAGGCGGCATCTATGGAAAAGAACGAATAGGACGCGTGCAGCTGTTGATGATTCAGCTGGAGGGAAATGATTCAATGTTGTTGTATTTGGCAAACACGAATGGATACGAATGATTTGATTTTGATCGGCTTCTGTTCTCGTTTGCTTCGCACGATTTGTTTACATTAGTTGCGAAGGTGACGAGATGTCAGAACTTAACTCTTCCACGGTGACACCTGCTTAACTATATAACCTATGTAAGGTAAGGGGGCAATGGTTCTATATTGTGATTTGGGGCACTTAACTGTATCACATTACTTATAATATGAGATATAGAAACATATATCTCATATTGAATGAATATTATAAGCTCTAGTCACATGTATGTAGATATTTACGCGCACATACAAAGCTGTGATACTTGTGTGTTCTTACCGATGGTAACATACTGATATTATTTTTATATACATGTTGTTATATTCCCATCTAACAAAGGTCAATGAATGAATGAATGAATGAATATTACTTATAATATATATCTATGTATATAGATGTTCTGTTGAGCCCGGTGGCCTGGAGATGCATTGATGTGATCAATCGAAGGAGACACTGGTTCGATCCTCGCCGTTGCACATTTGCATTTCAAGGGGTTGTCCGTCTTATGAGGCAATGTCGAAAGCAGTTGTACCGTGGACTGGGCTAAATGTTGGCTAAGCGTTAGCCCTGAAAATTTTCTTTACTTTCCGTGTGCTGACCGGCACATGCAAAAATGCTAGTCACCAAATCCAGTATAGATGTGGGTAAGTTAACGATCTTATATATATATATATATATTTGTATATATATATATATATATATATATATATTATGTGCTGGCGGAGACCATGTATACCTTGGGGACCTGCAAATAATATTTACATTTATCTATTGATGTTCTCGGCCTCGTCTGTATGCAACACCCACATTTGCACTCTGTACACCTGAATCTCATGGGCGAATTGAATATTTACGCCACCCTCTTCTAAATCCCCAGAGACAGAAACGCTCGTAACGTTTGTGATTCTTCATTCTGCGTCTTGCTGTTTTTAAGGCCAGTAGTGCGTACCAACGTATTCCCAACACAGGTTCAGGAACATCGTGACCTGAGCCCGCATCATTTGCAGCAAGAGTCGTCGAATCTTCTGAATCCGGCGATACGTATGGCATGAGTCCGAACAATGGGATACAATGTGGATGATGGCGTGAGGTGGACTATTTGTCAATTTCCCAAAGAATCTTATGTGTGCCAAAAACCAATTAACTTGTGGGACTATGACAGCATCATTTTCGGCAGAAATAAATGCATTTGGCTGAACGATCCACAAACTCAGTTCGTCGAATCAGCCCCACAATGTGCTGAAGTACGTAATCCGCGTTGTGCTCGGAAAAAGTCATTTCCAGCAAAGAGGGCTATTTGCAGAAACATTGCGGGCTTGTACTGGTCTCTACGTGCTCGAAACACAGCATAAATGCATTATGTATGCTATAAATATTTGTGCGACGTTATTCTCGATAAGTATAGATTTGGTAACAACCAATGAACATCCCACCAGCGTTCCCCTCCTAACGCGGCATCGTGCATTCCCACTGTGGTCAGATACGATGTGCTTATAGCCTAATAGATATAACCCATGTATCGTGCAGTGTGTCGCATGCGAAAGCACCCCCTGCTGGATTAGACGTACCTAAGCGGACGTGAGGTATACACCACGATCTCTATGCGTGCATCAATACACCATCCGAAGTTGAAAACGAGGTCCGGCCTGAAGAAACTTGTGTGGGAGACATGAGCCACTGAGTCTGATACCGATAGACCGACTTCACAGACTCTTCGTTGGCTGACCTGCTTGATCACGGTAGATCATCATTGACCACTCTTATTGGGCGTTGTCCGCATCGATACCACAAGGCTTCGGTTTTTTTTTTCGTTGTGCCTCCGTCGTGGCGGCGGCGGCGGCCCTTACCCCAATCACTTATGGTCCAGAATCAACCAGTGAGTGACACCGATCAGCGCAACAATCACGTTTGGCTATCGTTAAACGTCGAACGATGGAAACGTCAGCCAGCGAACCTCACAGTGTCTTGTCAGAGTTGAAGAAGAGCGAGGTGTCTGAGCCGACAAAAAGAGTATCAAGGGACACTGCCTTCGACCGCCCAGTTCAACGATTTTAGTCGCGACAACCCCTGACAAACCCTGATCTCCCGAGCTCAATAGGGCGATCTTGGGCAGATTACGGTGCCGATCTAGCGGTCCACCGTTGTTTCATGGTGCATCGAGGTGCCCTGCAGCGAGCGGCGGCGGCGGCAGAATGTTCCGTCAGCTTGACACTGCCAATGTTCTGTCGGCAGTGGGGCTATACGCAGCGTCGTTCGGGGTGGTGGCCACGAAAATGCCTACTTGACACGTTCAGGCTTGACCTATCACTACACGTACGAGACAAAGCGGGATCACGGTAAGCGGGTAAGATTGCCAGCACGGCTTGCCACGTCGAAATCTTGACAAGACAGGTGAGAAGCAGCTGAAGCCACTCACGTTGATACTGTTCCACCGTAGACGACGACGACGACGACGCGCATTGTCGGCTATCGCCGTTGACTTACCTCGGAAATGCAGGCGGAATCACTCGAACAGGCGGAACGCGAAATAATGGCAAGACCAATCGAGAGGACGATCGAACCAGATCGACGATGGCTGCGGATGATGCCGCGAAATAGCTGATGAACGAAGGTCCGCCGCACACATACGCCGTCGGCGAACGCGCGACCCCCTCGACATTTGCCGGCCGCTGTCGGGAGGCTGTCACACCGTGAAACGATTCGCATTTCGACGATGTCGTCATTCGCCTTCAGCTTTCCTTTGGTCGATCGTGCCGTTTGGTGTTCTGGTTAAATCGGGGAGAGTGAGAAGAGAGACAGAGACAATGATAGAGGATGAGCGGACGGTGATTGAAGAAGTGAGGAAGACAAGCGCCTGAAGGGAGCTAAATGTAGACGACGAGTTCAAGGATATAGCTCACGGATGAGGCCACGCGGTCTGCGGTGACGCTCATGCGACTCGCGCGTGCTGTTCAACGCGCTGATGACGCGATCGTTAACACAAATTTGCGGAAAGAAGAGGTTTGCATAGACGTAGTAGCAGCAATAATAGTAGTTGTAGAAGTATTGTAGTCGGGGTTCGGATATTGAAACTCGCTGATTGAGATGTTTCTACAATGTTGTAGAGTTATTGGAGGAGATAACTGGTCAGCGGGATGGGGCTAATTCCAATTGGCTTTTAATGTTTTTGCCGTTGAATCACCAATGAGTATTTGCTGTGAGGCGATGAACAACAACTCAACAAGAATGATTAATGCGCCGCAAGGTGTCGAACCACTCGCGGTCTAGGTTCAATACTAGTTTCGCAAGATTCACGTGTACTCGATACGGTCTCCGTGACACCGCCTTGAATACGCAGGCGAAACAGCGTCATTCTATGCTTCAAACTAACTACGCTCGGCGCTGAGTATGAACCGCCGCCGGCACAATGCTCTGTGTAATGGCCGTATGTCGTCACAAACAGCATCCGCTGTTAGTCAAGGGCAAGACTGCCCGCGGTAACGCCTGAGCCGGATTCAACGCAAATATAAATAAATTGTCTCGCCCCAGCCGCCCCCCCCAAACATCACCCCTCTCATTAGCCTAATCTCTCACTACATCAGCTACCTCAGCTCCTTTTAGCCTCCAGCTATGGGTAGATCACGGCTTATAGCTTGTCTTCATCTTTATCATCATCTAACCGATTGTAGATCTCGTAAGGCAGCTACTGTGCTACTGCAGCCAGCCTGATGTTGATCGTATCTCGGCAGCGAGCGACCTGGACACTTCGACTTTCCTCAGCGGGCGAGATGGCATCAGCGGGCAGCGTTAACGTGTAGGGATCGAGGTAAAGCGGTGCATTACTCCACGGCCATTCGTCCGTCCGCTAATTCGCCCACTCATTCAGATAGTCATTATCATAGGATACCTTGCCCGTGTCCTTTCACCACTAGTCAGTCGCTAGCGGTCATCAGCTGATATCACATCCGCGCTGTTTACTTAAAGCGACAGCTCTTGCAGCTGCCGTTGCCCGCGCTGGGCTGGTACACTGTTAAATCCGCTGGACGCGATAGTCCCAACGGCACCAGCTATCCAGCATGATACCTACACCAGCGTGCGTGACTCACTTCTGTCTTCGCGGTCACTTCTGAGTCTTTCGAACTCATTACGGCAGTACTACAATATCACAATAATCGTCAGGATGGGCCGATCGCTGGCTGGCACCGCCACTCGGCGCCGCAGCGCTTACTCAACGCGGCTGTCAGTCAGTCAGTCAGTGCGTAGACGCTATTACTTTTAATTGCCCACTGCTCTTCTTAAATATATGTAATAATATATTGTAATAATTATACTACATATCGGATCGCTGTAGCTGCCACACTGTGTGGGTATATGCACCCGCTGTTTAGAGGTTAGTAACTAATTAACTAACTATCATATTAATCTCTAACTAGCGGTGCTCCTGCTACGAACTGTTGCGAATGGCGCTCCGGGTGCCACTGCTGTTATCGCGCTTACGATGTTATACTATTATACCTGTAATTATTGTATCTTTTTCTTGTCCTGAGGTCTGTAACATTTCTGCTGTTGTTCATAATTGTTCTACACCACCTTCGCCATTCTTGTCTCCACAATACGGGTTCCTCGACCCAATGACGATGCTCTTGATAGGTGTCAGACATACCTAGTTTGGCCGTAGGCCGTTCGCTCTTCAGAAGGGGCACCCTCTGCCATGCAATGCAGTATTCTGCTGTCACAGCTAATCGTCGAAGCTGTTCCACGTGAATCTGCTCGGAGTCGTTCCCGTAAACGGGAACATTGGCAATAATCACTTTCCTATGGGAATTACACACACGCAAACGCATATATTTGTTATCTCGTATTCCAGTTTACCTGCGACTGTATATTACGTTTAGAAGTGGTCATTACATATACAGTCACAGGTTTTGTGCAGCAACGGCTCATAGCACATCAATCCATGCAGCCACACCTGCATCAGAAACAGTACGATTACAGGTCGGAGATTACTGGTTGTCAGAGATTACTGGAGCTCGATGGTGCATTCGTGCACGCCTCGCAATCGGACACGAGGCGCACTCACGGGTTCGAGCCCTACCATCGCACATTTGAATTTCATGGGGTTGTCCGCCTTATGAAGCAATGCCAAAAGCAGTTGTGCCGTGGACATGTTTATGGCTGTCAGACCGAGTCAGCCCGCAATTGATTCCCTCAAAGCCCTTCTCATTTGATTCACTCAGTCTCTCTCTCTCTCTCTCTCGCTCTATATATTTGTCTCATTCAGATAATCATTATCATCTCTCTGTGTTCTCGTTCACCGTCGTCCATCCAATGTTTCTGGATGTAATCTACAGAGTTTTCGGAATCGTACGCAACCCTGTGGGAAGCTAGCCACAGTTTGACATTTTCGAAGGCGAACTCCCGCCAATTTTGGTTATGTTCGTATAGACTCGTATTTAGTAACGCGCGCATATTGTAACGTGTTTTCACGTTATTTCCAAAGAGCTCGCTGTTGTCTGAGATCGACTTCTGCTCATTTCGTTCGATTAATTTTGGTTTAGTTAAAGTACACACTAGCATCTAAGCATCTGTATTAGCTAACAAGAAAAAGAATAATGAAAAGCATTGCAGACAAAATTTCCCTAGGAATCCCTGTGAAACTGAGCTCAGTCCCCCATTTTGGGTGGCGTACGCTATCCCAATGACCTGTATGCGTAATTGTATATAGTAGTATGTTTATTAAGGCTTGAAACGCCGAAATTATATTCGGACAGCGAATATCGAACAGCTACCCCAGCTCACCGGTGCTGCTTCTGTTACGATACTGCGACGGCCGCTGATGCTGTGTTTAGTCGTTGTAATAGTTGTGGTCTATCCGCTCATTGGGTGGGCTGGTTGCTTCGACCGCGGTTTCGACAGAGTTCGCTCGGATCCGCCGAGGGCCTCTGTGCGTGACTACCTGTGGTGAAGCTCGTGAGTAGCGTACAGTTAGGATAACAAGGCGCGCGGCAAACCTACACACACACACACACACAAACAAACACGATGAGCGGGTCAGCAACGGCAGCCTCATATCGAAACAACGCATACGAAATGTACACTACAGCCATTATCAGTTATACCCAAACCACGGTCAGTGAGGTTTTTCGTTTGCTCGCATCCGGAGTCGCAGACGTTCGCCGGCGGCGGCGGCTCAGTTGTTCTCGTTGTGCTTTGATAATAAAATAATGAATCAGGGAAGATGGAGGAGCTCTGTCCAGTTGGTGCAAACGGGCCGGCCCGAGAGGCCGAGTCTTGTCGATGCCGAGTCAGAGTTCAAATGTTCGTCGAGATGTTTTCGTGGCCAGCCGACGAATGGATAGTCTTTGTACCCGTTTGCGTCTCATTGATTGAAATAAGTTGTGTAGAAAACAGGGTAATATCTTCCGTGTTAGTAACATTGTATAGAGGGAAGGTGTTCCACGCCTCGAAGATGATTCGTAAATTAATTACGCTACATCGAGCAGAGGTATAATGGCGTCAGATGGGTCGATGACGTGATGTTCATATTAGGTAGTCGTGTCGTTTAGGTAAAGAATGAAATGTGCTAACGTATGGAAGAGAAGTCCGACGGTGTCTTATTTGTGGCTGTCTTTCTGAAACCACTTTGTCGTTGCCCATAGGTCGGAGGAGTTGATTAATGCAAACTATGTATATATATATGTATATATATATATTTATATATGTATAAATATATATATATATGTATAAATATATATATATATATATGTATAAATATATATATATAAATATATATGTATATGTGTGTGTGTGATCATTTAATCGTTCAACAAAGCAGTGCTACCAAAACTGCGTCTATTATACAATAACACCTCCATTTTTACTCATTTACAGACTACGAAGTACGAAAGCAGCCGTTCTCACCAGAATTTCCGTATCTCCCTTCGGAGGTGGCCAATAGTAATCCACACGCGTTTCCCAGGCACCCCGGCCTGCCAGCATTTCCACAGGGATTCCCCAACCAGGACTTCGAAGGAAAGTGAGTATTCCGTTTGCTATTCGTCGTTCGATCTCCCGCTAAACACCTATAACACCCCTTGAGAGCCTTCAGCAATTCGTTCGGCGGAAGCATAAGCCGAAGTCTTACCAGCAGCATCGCCCTTGCCAACAACTTCTTCTGTTCCATGGTTATAGTTATGCTTCGTTTGCGAGGTTCGTGTGTCTATTGCTATGTCTGTCCAACCATGTGCGTCCGAACGTCTCTTCCGGTGTTGGCAAACGGTCGACATATGATGCGATATGAATAACAACTAGTGGGTCTCCATATTCGACGATACGGTGGATCTCAACGTCTGCTCAATCACTGTACCGGCCGAGCCAATGTTTCGAAGTGAACTTATCCGTGCCAGTCTCTCCCTCTCTCTCTCATCTTTCGCTCTGGTCTTCCTGATATGTCCACTGTCGCCTGCCTATTCGGCATAGTATTTATATCCGGTTGGATCCTCGTCGTTGTTGTTGATTCTTTCCTATTATGAACTCTTAAGTCTCTAACTGTGTGCCGTATCCTGTGGACCGCGCATCCCCCTCCTCCGCCGCATTGGGCAGACAGTTTGCGATCGATAGTGGTACAGAGCACACACAGCGTAGGTCCAAGAGGCTACAAAACCCGATCGGGTCCAGCACCAATAAACGGCCGGCACATATACACACATACATATGAAGAATTACTGTAATCAGACGCATCCTATGGATGTGTCCACACATGGATATATGGGATACAATGGTTGGATTTCTCCTACCAGATTGTCCCTACTGGAAGCGATGCTTTCTCTTTCTCTCTCTTTCTCTCTGCTTGGTCGGTAACACTGTCGAATGTTATCACACGCTACGAAGGGAAACCTTTGCTTCCGTCATCCGACAGACGAACGAGATTCGATAGCAGCAGACATATATATATATATATATATATATGGGTGAGTATTTTCATGCAGGGTAGAGTAACTCGAGTAATTCTCGACTCCAAAACACACAGCTAGACTGACTGCAGAACTGTAGTAAATATTTTTTTATTGGCATTATTATTATTATTATTATCGCTGTACTGCTGTGATTACTATAATACTACGCACCATCTCGCCACGTACCAGTTTGACAACACCGCGGTTCAGTTTCTCCTGAGATGTAAATACCTCCCTATTTGCCGCTACACGTTATCGCTCTATCTATCTGTTGGCTTACGATACGTCCCGATATCAATGAGCTGTTGCACTCCCGCCACGGGACAGCAGCGTTTAGCGAGCAAACCAGCCGAAGCCAACGGGTACGAGAACCCCTTTAACAGCCAACCATCAAAACAAGGAATGAACAACCGGCCCCTGCTGAGGTTGTAAAGTTACCACTTCCCACGCGTCCGTTCGCGTTTCTGTTCATTGTGTCTTCAATCTCGTCGATATACGGCGGGCTACGACCGTAGACATGTACTTATATGTTAAGTCAATGAGAGACGAGGACTTCGTCCTTCTGACTGTACGCCTTGAGCGGTATATGCTGCTTTGTGCGCCTGTTTTGAGTCTAATCCTTTGCTATTACGTTGTTCGTTCCACGGGGAACATCTTCTGTCGTAAATGTCGCACACAGTCGAGTCGACACATCGGGTCTCATCCCATCATAACTGATTGTCTCCCGCCACAATCACGTTGTCACATTAATCTCCGTTGTCGAAATGCCGGACGCAATTCGTTTCGGACAACGACGACCAAGATTTCACAATAACAACGGCAACGACTATAACAAGCGAAGTCATCCACTTCGCGTATTCAGATGCATTTCAGATTATTGTAGAGCACTACACAACTGTGTTCTATTATTATTATTATTATTATATATGTGCCTTTCGAATTGTGTACGATTGAGGATCGACTATCGCTGATATCTATACTCCGGTTAGCTGTTTATCCACGCTCGTCTTCGGCGTCAATCGTGCGCGCGATATTTCTTGCAGCTGTCGTAGCTGAGACGACCCGATCCGACCCGACAAGCTGACGAAGATTCACAATGATTCACACATATGCGTATTCATCATATGAATGGGCTCCCACTATGAACAGTCCCTGCCTATATCTCTATCGAATTAATTTAGATATCTCTGACGATGTACCTGACGTGCATAGGTAACCTCATATAATATTGATAGCACAATAGCAGCATCAACAACAACATCAACAACATCAACAACAACAATTGTTTAATAATAATAGCAGTATAAGTGTTAACCTTGCACAAGGTTATGGACAGCAGCGCGTATAGTCATCAGGCTTGTCAGTTGCTGCTGCTGCTGCTCATGATAATGATGAGGATGGTGACGACGATGAAGCACCATTTGTGGCCCTTTGTAGAAGCAGTCACCCAACCGCTAGCGATTACACTTCTCTTACAAACCGGTACAATAAATGAACTCCATAAAAACGAGATGCGCGATTACTGCCACCACCACTAAATAGCGTAGTAGTATGCAGCCATTACGATGCGCCACCTGGCGGAAAGCCATGGAAATAGCAATAGGTCATAGCGGGCGTAGCAATGTGGTGGACTCTGCTCACCATTCCCGAAATAAATCCGTTATCGATAGCCGACGACACCGACGCGGACCAGCCGATGGCGACAAATCATCACCATCACAGCCCCAGCGTCGCGGCTTGGCCACCAAAATGACCACCAGACCATCATCACCCGTTCGCCTGAAGTCGATTGCAGATTACGAAGTGATCTGTGTGACAGGACGCTAAGAGGAGATATGCGATTGGAACGATGTGTACGATAGGCGATGCCTCGTCTCCTCGTGAGTATACGTAGCTGTAGTTTAATCGAAAAGGTGGCGCCTTCCGAGAGCGGTGAGCGGCCCGTGGACCAAAGTGTCATCTGGACAGAGAGAAGATGATAGTGACATCAGAAATCGACACACTCCGCTGTTGCTGCTGCTACTGCTGCTGCTGCTGTTGTTGTTATGGCGGGATTATGCCTCGTACATACCTGATGGTAGGCACGAGGGGACCAGCAGTCGCTGGGGAACCGCCGCAGAAGGTGAATAGGAAATCTCTCGTCAACTGAAGATATCGTCGCCGTGTCACACTCGTTCGTGAACCTCTCCCCCTGTGGGAATCGATGACAAACAGAGGACGAGAGGGGTTCTTTATGCAGACTCGTTGCAGATAGTGTTTATGTGAATCTCTTTATGCTCGGCTATGCGAAGAATGCGTATGAACGGCTATACCCGGAGCGCTCCGTCGCGCGGTGTCCGTTTGGAGTTCTCATTGGGCCGAACTGATATGCATCTGATTTTATGTGATCAATCTATGCATGAGAAATATATCACCTATATATTTGTGATGACGCCTTGGTTCACTGTGGTCATCTGCTACCAAAATCATAGGTCAACGCACCAGTGGGCGCCGTCAGCGATCGCTTCCCGGCACGGCAATTATGTAATCAGCTGCGTCTCGTTGTGGACATACTCGCATGTGTATCTTCTCCAAGTAACACACCTTAAAGCGTGAACCTTACCCAAAATAGCAGCGTGTTGTATCGAGGTTTGTACTACCATATATGAGGATTACCATTATTCTTTAGTAGACCCTCTGATTTTACTGGCACTCACCGATACTCTAGTCAATACGGCAACAGTTGACCGGCTGTAGCTATCTACTACAGCATTCACACCGCCCGACGCCTATATGGCTGACACGCAAGAAACCTAAAGCACATTGTACTGACAGCTGCTTGCTGCGTAGTTCCGCATTTTAGTCGGGCGTCGCGGACGAGATGCTGATCAAACTGTAGCGGGCTGGAGTCGAGATCATCACTGCAGGGAAGTGGAATCACTACAGAGAATTCGGATGCCTCGAGTTCGGTAGCCGTTGTCGCGTCTGCTGCTACTGCGAACCAAACTTCCCCAAAGAAGTCCACACCACACCTAACCTATTCAGACTTAGCGTGTCACCACGTTTTGCTTCGATTACTCACTCGACGAAGCCGAGAAAGCTAAGGGAATAGACGTCTTCGACGAGCGACAGATTGGAGACAAGGAGAAAGATGCTGCTCCGGCGTGGGGTACCCGAGTCGTTCTCCGAATAGCTCTAACCGCACACCTTCCGAACGTTCCATAGCCGTCTACAGGCGCTGATCGGCGGGAAGTCGTTCCGAGTTGATTATTTTCTTTTCAAAGTTTTGCTCCACTCCTTCCAGGATAGTGGATAATGTCGCTGCTCGTTCTTGTTTTTCAACGCCTCTGTCTGCTGGTCGCCCGGGTTCAGCCCGCGCCGTCTTGTCGTCCACGCCTGCTACTCTGCTGCTGGCGCTACAACATGTTCTCCAATTCTCCCCTTTTGATGCACCACTTTGATCAGTGAAGCTGCCGAACGCTCCACTCCGTACAACGACCCTATCGTGATCGTTATCAGCACGAGTGCATTTTGCTGACCGACCGATTATTTCACGATGTTGCTAAACACTCGGACGACTCGTCTCGGCAACTCCTCCCCCCTCGTGCCACTCTCCGTTAAACTGATTCGTGCGTTAGAGACGGATCACCCCCGTGCCGATTGACACGTCGGACCTCGTGAGATGCGCACCAGACCACCAGACCCCTCCTCTTAACGCAAATATGGTTGCCTTCCTTGTTTCTACCGTTATTGTATATGTTGCTGCTGCTGCTACTGATGTTTGTTGATTACGCTGGTGCCGTGACTGTCCTCCATGTTGTTTTTGTTGTTGAGGTGCTATATCACATCTCTAGCGATTGCGATTGGTAACGCCTTTGCGGGGGTGTTGACTGCTGTTCGTTAGATACCCTCCGATCGCTTTTGGTGAGCGTTGGTGGTGTGTTCGATATTTTGTTTTTCTACCCTCATCGTCGTCGTCATCAACAAGTACTTTTGGGCAGCCGGCAGATGTCGTTGAAAACCAGAGTGGACAGCATACGGACAGACCACACCTCCTCAACACTTCCCCTGGCCCGGATCACACAAGGACATCAGCAGCGAAAACACCAGCGCCAGCAGCAGCAGCAGTAGAAACAAGCGAAAACAACGATTTCAGTCGCCTTGAGAGAAGCTGTTCCTTTCCCGGCTGAGCTGTATTCTCTCGTTCTTCATTTCTCGAACGCTAACGACTGCGATGACACATGGGATGGCGGAATCGAATTATCAGCGTCTGTGTGGTTAAAGCGTCTGCCAGACGCTTGAACAAGCTGAAATAAAAAAGGAGACAACCGTTTCTCGGACAGGTTGCTACAGAAATGATGGGACGGAGTTTTGCCGTGCATACGAACGAGTCGGCTGCTGATGGGCGACAGATGAAACGGATATTGACGGCTACCTCGTATTATCCCATAATAACACGATCTCGTCTCGGGAAGCGGTCGCAGTTTCCAGATACCGCTCTACCGCTTAAGGGTTAACTAGAAAATTTGTAAGGACATAGTGGTTTTGCTTGGCTAACTGAAATCTCAGACAGCCACGCATGGGAACACTCTTCTATGCAACTGTCTCTCTCGTTGATGTCTACGCTCGACTCAATTGTGTTCCTCGTTGTATTCCTAAATGGCACACACACACACACAGATATATATATATATATATATATATATATACTAAATCGCATATAGAGCTCCCACACGCTGCAAGATATATATTTGGAATTGAACATGCATTAGTAAAATGCCATCGGAGACAGTTACCTGCTAATGTTATAAACCATAGGGGCTATTTAATGGCTTAACGCCACTACAAGCGAACATCTATGCAGCAAAACCGCTATATTGACAAATACTCCTGACGCACTAAGGGGTACAGAGTATTGATCGAATTCACTTGGGCATGTTGGAGAGATTATCGACACAACGCCAATCTCTCCACACGGCCAATGAAGGGTATTCGATCAAACGCCGAATGATTTGAGCGTCAACACTTGCTCTTCATCACCGACATCATAAAGCATATACACATATATGTACATCTACGCTCAAGAAGAAATTGCTGCCATTTTTCATTTGTTTTTCTTTTGCCATCAGAAGCGCGGAGAGACTGGTTTAGAGTTTAGAAACGACGATCTGTGGCCTCGATGGCGATATGTCTAAAATCAGTCCCATCTATCTTGGATGGGTGACAGTGAGAATCAATGATCAGGTTGATCTCGCGCCAGCTACGAAGTATCCTACGGCGGTATCATCGCAGAGACTCGAAGAGAGACAGGGAGAGAGAGATGTCGAGTGCCGCATCGAGGGTGATTAGGAGACGGCTGATCTTCTTTCAATGGTGGAGTGCTCCGATCATAAAGGGGGCCCCTGCGCCAATACGCCAGAGTATACCGAGTTGGTCGTATTTCACACACACGCACGCACAATGACGACGCACGCTCGCATCAGCCAGCCTCACCCTACAGCAGCCGTCTATGGAACGGCATGCTCACTACGTTTGAGTAAATGCACCGTGATGGTATCACGGCCACGACGACTACTGCCTTGGAATCGTCCTCTTCTATGCAACTGTCGTTCTCGCCGAGCGGGCTCCCCTGCGACCTAGCCACCGTGACGCTGATCCAGTTTAAGCATTTAAGCACAAGCATAAGGCAGCAGCGGGATGATGCACAGGGTAGGACATGCCATTCGTGCCTGCCAATGGTCAGCGTGGGGGAATGAACAGGCACCGGTAGACATTTTGCGGATTTCGATAAAAAGTTATTAGAATAGTCTTTATTTGAACGGAATTTCGGCTCATGCTTCCCTGCCTGGAATCAACGTGGCTTGAAATGAGACCTTTTTTTTTTTATAGATTTAGTCCCTATCGTGCCTGGGTTTTTCCATGAACAACATCATAGCTCAATCAGGCAACTAATCGTGTAGTTTAGCTCCGAACGCCTCCAACGTCACGCTAAGACAAGCTAATATACTAAGGCTATTTATTAACGAGAGGAGAGGGGGCGGGAAGACCATCGTGACCCGTTCAGCTATTAGATTCATAGACATCTCACCACCTGGAAAATGACTTCAAACGTGGCTCGAGAAGAAGAAGAAGAACCACACGCTATTTAATTCTATCGCGACTCTAGCGCGAGTGGCAGCCGAGCCCGTCTGCTTTACGGGTGCGCACCACACATATGCAGGTAGATAGCGATGCTTCCTTTGCAAAAATGTCCACATCGGGCCATGTCAGCCATTGTGGTTAAACTTAACCATCAACTAACCAACATGACTGTGGCGGCTGACGTTACATCGACAACTCAGCAGTTACACGCGTCATCATATACTGCCACCATCAATTACCATTTCCCAACCACAGCGTTTGTTCGCCTTCTTATCGATGTCGGCGAATTGTTCCTCTATTGTAGTCTGCATTGAAAAAAATGGCCGACTCGAAAAACTGAGCACTCAAGCGCTTCCTCTCACTCGGTTCGAAGATCCTTCCAGAGTAAGTCTGCCGTCGTTCTCGTCTCTCTCTCTCTCTCTCTCTCTCTCTCCCTATCTGTCGCGTCGGCCTGAGAATCGGGTCGGGGGGCTGGCCCCTGTTCCAGCGGTAGGCGTTCGTGTTCCGAGCAAAAGTAGGCGGCATCAGAGACGGAGCTTCTTGTTGTCGTCTGCCCGGGCCGACGGCTGTTCAGCCGGCCACCAAGCAGGCTGCCGAAGACTCTTGTTATCATCATCTGCTGCTACCGCCTCTGCTTGTTGACTGTGTGAGTGCAGACATGGGGCGGCCGCCCGTCTTCGTTCGCCTCGTTCCTGTTCTTCGACCTGTTTTCCGCGCCGTTCTCGGATCATCCTCGTGCTCCCTTCGTCTGCTGCTTCCCGGCGGCTTTTTCACGGCTAGTGTGATCTTCGTTCGGACGGGATGATTGACGACCTCCGGCGACCAATCGGGTGGTACGCACATTACTGCTGCTTCTAAGTGAACTGGTCAGGGTCGGGCCGAGTGATCAGAGAATGCGAAGACAGAAAGAGAGAACAAGATAGGGGGGAGTGGGGGGTGGGGGAGATCAAGGAGTCTGACGATTTGACGATCTGACTCCCGTCACGAACCATCACTCGTATCCTGCGGCAGAACGACGGGTCAGAGAGCACTGGTCAGAGCGGATGGTGTGGACAGAGGCGGAATAGCCTAGCAGCTCGGGGTAAACGCCGTCAAATGCAATTGGCTCTATGACGGTTGCATTGTACCTGTATCGTTGTCTACCTGCGAGTTATGAATTACTGCAGAAAGGCCGGAGAATATATGGGACGATGGGTATAGGGTGAACTTTTGAGACGCCCATATATTAATGGTGATAGCCCCCCCCCGCGTAGGGGAAATACGAGGTACAGAGGCAAAGCGCACATTTGCCGATTCGGCCATATAGATACAAATTCGCGCCAAGCAATACCTGTATTCGTTCGAGGATGATACAGTTCTTCCTGTATTGTATTTTCGCGATATTGGCCTGTTGTTGACTTCTAATATTTCTCCCACCACTAGCTGACGGATCCATGCGACCAAGATTTATTCATTACGTACCTACCAGGCAAAATACATTTATTCAGATAATGTGAGGTGGCGCCGCTTACACACGTTGTGCCACTTGTTCCATAGAGGTCTGCTGTTCTCACACGACGTGCGGCGTATCCTGTTGTTGGACGCTGCCGCCACCACCTCCTGCCACCGCTGGAGCCTGTTGATCTAATCGGCCACAGGACAATCAGGCCAACACGCTTCGGATGACAGGGAACATCCCTGGATAGATTGTGCGTACACGAGGCATTCGCTGGCGGACGAGGCAAACGCGACGATTCTACGATGTACGAAGCCAATTTGTCAGGAACGCGTGCCCCGTTTTGCGTTTAGGACACGGCCTATCCGTCTCATTGTCAGAGGCACGACGGATTCCCCCTCTACCTATCTCTATATAATATATATATATATAGCTCTACCTTTCATATGGCGCCGTTATTGGCGAGCCTAGGCTAGGGCATGTAGGCAGGCAGGCAAGCCAGCAGCAGAGGTTCCTCAGAACTCTCAAAGTAAGCATGCTCGTCCGTCTCCCAGCTCCTTCAAAGCATCCCCACCCACACATCGCATTCCACCTCCTACTCCTCAACGCTGGTCTTCTCTAGCCCAACAACATACACTTGCTATCGCCCGGCCTGTCGGCCGCTTAGCGGTCTTGCAGACGAGTTGCACGTTCTGCTTTGCTGTTGTGGTGTCAGGCACGGACATGCTCGAGCCAAACAGCGAGAGATACACATGCGTTTCTCCCATGTATGCACTGCACGTTTTTGCCGTGAATATCTGCCAATTCGTGTTGGCGGACGGCCGGGCTGTCGGGCAGACAGATAGATAGCTAGATAGTGGACGCTCGTGCGGCGTCGGCTCGTTCAGCCAGCGGGCAAGAGAAAGTTCCCGTCGCTGAGGTTTATCGTCTGCTGAGGTAACGGGGAGAAGCGGACAATAGTGAGGGACTGGAGCTGGGATGACGTTCGTGGTGAGGTCCACCCGAAGCTTATTAACTTATAGCCATGGTTGGTTCTGCCCTTCGAAAACGATAGTGTCGGTGTTTGCTGCTAAAGCTGCTGCTGCTGCTGCTGCTGCCCTTGTATAGGTGAATGTGCTCACTGTGATGGTCCAGTCCACTGATGATCTACGTAGCGGGTGTACTACACTGTAAATATTCAACTATCTACTGCGCGGCGCTCTGGTAGCTGAATATAACAACGGCACTGATCAAGTCTGTTCTCTGACTAGCAGGCGACGATGCCAGCAGACAATGAGATTGATTGCGACTCACAGGGGATAATATTAACTAGTCGAAATGCCTCGATTGACGATCATCTCTATATATATATATAATATAATAATATTGCGCCAACAAATGATCAAGAACTGTTCGTCCGTGATCTCATTACACCAGGAGTATACATTTGTTTACATCTATTTCGCAGTTTTTACATTAGAAATGGCTGAGTACTGTGTCTACTATTGTTTGAACGAGTGTTCTCTCTCTCTCTCTCTCTATCTCTTTCTGAATTATTAACACAATCCAATGGAAGGATTTTCATTATATAATAATACCGGGGTCTTCCGCCTGAGTGGGTGATAAACGCAGCTCCATGATGCCACACTCGTGATGATGACGAGTATGAAATGTAGATGATCTCACTATGCCGATGACGGAGGGATAGTGAAGCTGTGATGATTGACTGACAGTTATACAGATATAGAGACAGAGAGACAGACCAAGCAGACGATCAAAAGCTGAGCGAAGAGGTCGAAATTCGCAAGATAGGTCATGCATGGGTGCCTTTTCATTTTGTCTCTATTATATAGACACTTACTAGCTGAGCGTGTGGCTCAGTTAGTTCGCTTAAGAAGCGACACGGGTGTCCGTTCTCGTGTATTTTACTATTCGCTAGATTCAACTTGCTCTGAGCCACAGCTCTGAGCAAGCAGGCCCTCGCCCCTCGATGAGATCGGTGGTCACTGAACCACGAAAGTTGCGTCAACTACAGCTGTGCAGGAAATGTGAAGTCGATGAGCTCATATCGACGATAGGGATCGGTCCACAGCCACGAGAACGATCGCTGCGCAATGCAAAAAGATGACAGCGCGGAAAATCGTCGTCGAAAAATGCAATTTGCTGATTTATTTCCACTTGACAACCGCGTTCTTCTCGCATTTTTTTTTGCTCAAAGCTGCTGAGAGAGTACTGGCAATGTACTGAATCGAACCATCGCCGAATATGCTCGAATCTGTTCGAATATATCGTGCTCCGTTTGACGGATTTCATGCGGCGACGTGCCGTATTCTCGTCAACATGATCTCTTCGAGACGACATCTGCTCGTTCGCCAGCGAATGTCCTGCCGCCCGCCTGCTTTCATTGAGAACTCTATCTACGTTCGCGCTAGTTGTTGTCTGCTCCAGTTTTGGGTAGCAGTGATCGTAGAAATGTCCAAATGAGCTGGCTGTAGCGCATCTAAACGCAGATTGACAAGAAATGTCTACCAGTAATTATCATCGGGTTGGGTGACGGTACCGACAACCCGGCAACTCGTCGACCACCCCGACGATGACCGGATTCTCCGCTCTATCGCCCCAGCCCGACTTGGGTGGATTCGGGTTGTTCGTGTGAGAAGATTGCTCATGCTTCACGCGTCAATGTGGCGAGTCGGTTGTCTCTTGGTTCGTCTCATTTCTATAATAGAAACCTCGTAGACGGTTGTAGATAAATGTGTCCTTCGCCCGGGTCGGTCAGCCACTTCAGTGCCGAGACAGATGGCGGGAGTCAAGTTGTGGCGTGGTATCCGTCTCCCATTGAGCATTACACCATGGAGAGAGATGGTTGAGTGGCGCGTCGAGTTCAAACTAGCCACCACATTGGCTGGCTACGGTCTCGCCACCACGAGTCCCTATGGGGACCACTACCAGGCAGGGTGGCAAAGGTTAACCATGCGCGACCGTGAGGCACAGAATGCCACGATCGCTTGATAGAATCGAGCGGTACGCGATAAGCATCACATACATAGCTTGACTTAGATCAGGACTTAGGTTCCGACGTCGAGGATAGCAGAATACTTCCTGTGTCGTCCTCGGAGTCCTGCTCTCCGTGATACAAATTTGATGCAAGCACACCTGTCTACGCATTCTGCAATGCATTCGAGCTGTAATGTAGACGAATATGCCAACCGAGGTGCGACATGAAACCGGGATGGTCCTTGACGTCCATCGGTGAATTTCTCGTCAAAACGAAACCCAACGACATGTGACATATAAGAGAGCTTAAGCATTGTAAAATTGCAGCTCCTTTAATAAACCAATAAACATTTACCATTTATATCACGAGCAACTGTTATACGAAGTGATTGGAAATAACTCGCTATATGGCCACGGATTATGTTCGTTCAATTTGAGTCCAGGCTTATTATTATTATAAGACGTGATATATTTTTCTTATAATTGGGCCCTAACTAAATTATATTTCCGCTTTTTCTGATCTTATTCTTTCCATTTTCAGGGAGTTTCACCCCGATGATCCGAACACGTTCATGAGCGGTGGCAAGTGTGAGACGTACAGAGGAACTGCTTGTGCTCATTACCTTATAAATCAGACCGTCTACGTTCGGCCTGGCTTAAGCATCGCTTCCCTCGAAGAGAAGCTTGCCGGGGTGCTGACGGTCGTCCGAACCTCGCACGATGTTAGCCCCGATTGCCTCAAGTTTGCTTTTCCTTCACTATGTATGTTCGCATTTCCACCATGCGATAAAACGGTGCACGAACACAAGCCTCGAATGGGTAAGTTTCTTCTGGTCCATATATATATATATTTTTTTTTTTTTTGCTACCGTACGTAGTTTTTGCTATCTGAGAGTAATACAACCCGATGAGAAGCATGCCCGCTGTCGCTGGTTACGTTAATAGGTGACCGATTGAGGCGATTTTCTTCCCGTTTTCAATATACCTTCATAATTTATACGACATAGACATGCTATGAGCAATGATCCAATCCAGTGACATCATTGACGTCTAGAGGTCTTCTTGACATCTGTGTGTGCTTGTCTCTTATCTAAATATATGGATTCTCTACAGTTAAGGCAGCCAGCGGTATAATCGGTCCACTGTATAATCAAGGAAGAGATTTTGCAACTTCTAAATCTAATAGATGCGTTTCCTCCTATTTCTCGGTTCGTGTTTTTTTTTCTTCTTCAGTTTGCCGAGACGAATGTGAGCTGCTGGAGGAAAATATCTGCCGTATGGAGTATTCGATCGCTAAGCGTCACCCAGTAATCGGCAGAGCTAACATTTTGCCTGATTGTAAGAAGCTACCTGACCGAAATACACCTGATGGATTGAATTGCCTCGGTCTGGGCATCCCGCTGCCAAAGATCATTCAGCTGGACGAAGGTAACGAATTATCCAACGGGGGCGCGGCTCATCTTAGCGAATTCGAACAAGATCGTCATTTGTGAAGAGAATGAGATCAGATATGATTTGTTCATTCTATACGTTATTAATAATGTGCAACGGAATTACACTGATTATGAAAACTAAATAGTTAAAATCACCAATCTATCTGAAAGCCGTAATACGCCACGGTAAATGATTAAATGAGGGGACGTTCCATTTGCTGTTGGTCACACTAGCAGCATGTAGCTTGCCTAAGCACCATATATATATATATTTTTTTTTCTGGACATTCACTACCAACTCTGTACCCGTGTCTCTTATCTAAAAATATTGATTTTCAACATTCTGGCCCGTAGCGATATAACTATAATAGCTCACTATATTATCGAGGAAGACTGCCACTCCAAAATCTATTATGTGTACCCGCTTACATGTATACATTATATATATATATATATATATATCGATGGAAAATTCCAAATTCGCCTAAAGAAGATTTTCTCTATGCTATGTGGCTCCTATATAAGAATCATCATAGCATTTATATCACGGCTAACGATGCACATTGACTGTCATTGCACCTAATTCCTGAGATTGTGTGTCGTCGTGGCCAACACATTACACGATTTCAGTATTGTATTTGTCATAAATTTCCATACACCATCTTCTCATTGGAGTTCTGTGATTCTAAGTTCGTTTGGGTGGCGGGCAAACAGTACTTCGCAGAGAGTATCGCTTCTCAACACAGGGTCACAGGGTGTGGCCAAACGTAGCTAGCGAGGTGTTTACACGCAGAAGGAGAGAAAGCCCGAACTGTGGCCGACGCAATGTTTTGCAATGTGTTCGGCTGTAGCATTCGCTTACGCCAGGATGCGTTGACAATCTCGCCACGAGGTAGCTCGCGGGGAGGATTGGATGGTGTTCAGATCCACTCTCGTGCCATACAGCGGCTGCATTTCGGCTTTGGGCCGTGACACAGTGATCATCTGAGCGTGTACTTCTTGCCATTGCACTTACCATCGGACAACGCCGCCCGCTTGCCGGATCACCGACTCGGCCCAGGCACGCTCTCGTTGTCCTTAGTAGAATTGGAGGGTTAACGAAATTGGTCTCCTTAGGATGAGACGTTCCGATCGTATGAGACTATGGGAATAACTAGGTGAGCGGCTATGAAGACACGGACCCATCACAGCGTTCGCGCATGACGGCTTCTTCGTCGAACGAGTGAGGTGGCTACGTACAGCTACTTGGTAGCAGAAAGTTGCCACAGTTAATAATGTCTAGCCACGGTCATATTTATCATTTTACTAATTAAAAGATTGACTTCCGCTTGCACGTCGAGTCGACCGACCATGCGAGAATATCGCCCTGAGCTGGTTGTTCTAATTGTGCGTCGTGTGTCAACAAAAGGAGGAACCAATTGTCCGCTAGAACGAGAGATGTGCAAGCAAGACAGTATCGGGATAGAAGACAAATTTAGGTAGGATTAGGTGGGTGACGGCGGCCGCTAATCAAATTCAGGTGAATGAGTATGGCACGCTTGAATTGCTACACGTTATACATATCTGTGTATATATATATATATATAGCGAGGGCTTGGACGGCTAAGTCTCTGGCCTTAAAGAGCTGGGTGCAGCGGGTTCGAGTCCCGCAACCTGATGATATATCGAGAACTTAAGCGTTGTAAAAAAAAACTGCAGTTCTGTTAATAAATCAAAATCATTCTTATATCGTATACGATATCGTATACAACACACTCGCAGAGTCTAACCCATCCGTCCGTATCTCAGCGATATCCGTCACATTTCAAGTTGTCTCATGCCGTCTCCATGCGATCTTCTGAATGACTGGCATCACTTCCGAGCTGGTTGACGTAAATGAAATGATTTTCTGTGTGCGCCAATTGCGATCACCCCATATCCTCAATTCGCACCGTCTGTCATGGCTGTTTAAGAGCGAAGTTCGACCACGACGATAAAGAGCTTGATGTATTTGTCTTCTTTCCAATTGTGCTCGAAAAAATATTACAGATCAACACTGCTATGAAGGTAACGGTGAGTCGTATCGAGGCTCAGTCTCGATGAGCATTTCCGGCACGGCCTGCCAACCGTGGCATCATCAAATCCTCTACTCACAGGTGACAGCCCACGAGGGGATCCTCGGAGGGCATTCGTACTGCAGGAATCCTGATGGTTCCGGAGTTGGACCATGGTGCTTCACTGAATCCAATGGCAAGGAGGCGTGCAATATCCCGAAGTGTGGTACGTACTGGGCAAGCATAAACCATTTTTACGTGATGGGCAGGCGTTTTTATAAGCAAAACGCCATGGGTAGTTTGAACCAAGCTTGATTTTATATAGGACACTTCTGCGAGTTGTTATTATTAATAGTTCGGTAGTCCGCGGTGTCCGGGCAGACAGTGCTCCCAATCGAGATATATTTCTCATGACTTACATACATATATATCTGATAATAAATTATTCCTGTTCCTCTATCTGTCGCTCTCTGTTGTTGTTGTCGTCGTTCTTCTTCGACAATTTTCAGCGGATTACATGTGGCTTTACGTGGTTGTGCCGAGCGTGGCAGCTGTAGCTCTGATATCGCTTCTTGTCTCGGTGTTCTGCATCAAGCGACGCACGTCATCCAAACCACCCCCAACATCACTAGTGAATAACTCGCTTCAGGGGCTGAAGGTCGCCAAAAATGGCTCAGCGGCTCAGAGCAGAATCAACACCATGGAATTGAACAAGCTATTGCCTAGGACTCAGGTGCGCGCATCCGAGTTTCCGCTCTCATCGATTAAGTTTATCGAGGAGCTAGGCGAGGGCGCGTTCGGCAAAGTTTACCGTGGTTCAATCGTGGGATATGATTGGCTAGCAACGCAACAACCGACGGTGTTCAACAACCGCTACCTGAACGGTACGCCGAACGGCGAATTGCCAGTGGCCGTGAAGACGCTCAAGGAGAATGCGTCCCAGAAGGTTCAGCAGGACTTCCATCGCGAAGCTGACCTGATGGCCGACCTACACCATCCGAACATCGTCTGCCTTGTTGGCGTTGTGACCAGACAGGATCCCATGTGCCTGCTCTTCGAGTACATGGAACACGGCGACCTACACGAGTATCTCATTGCACACTCGCCCGCTCGGGCGGACTCGATCAATCAGACGTTGGAGTTTGCCGATTTTCTCCATATCTGTCGCCAGATCGCCGCCGGAATGGAGTTTCTGGCTGCCCACCACTACGTGCATCGCGATCTGGCCGCACGTAACGTCCTGGTCGGCACGGATACGACCGTGAAGATTTCCGACTTTGGACTATCGCGCGACATCTACTCATCGGACTATTATCGAGTACAGGCGAAGAGCCTCCTGCCAGTCCGCTGGATGCCGCCGGAGGCTATCCTGTACGGCAAGTTCACCGCTGAGAGCGACGTGTGGTCGTTCGGCGTCGTCATGTGGGAGGTGTTCTCATACGGCTGTCAGCCATACTACGGCTACAGCAATCAGGAAGTGACCGAAATGATCCGAGCACGACAGCTCCTGCCGTGCCCTGAGGAGTGTCCAACGCACGTCTATTCAATGATGGTCGAGTGCTGGCACGAGGTGTCCGCTCGCCGGCCATCGTTCTCCGAGCTTCACAATCGCCTCTGCACATGGCAAACGATGCATTGCCGAAGCGTCAGCCAGGGTAGTAGAAGTCAGTCATCTACAACCAACTCGACCATGCTCAGCCAGCAGCGGGTTAGCTCGTATTTTATCGTAGACAATATACAACATGCAAATGTATGATATATCTTATCTCGGCCGTATATATATCACACTTGAGCAGATCACATCAGAGAAACATTGCGACCATGCGGTAGGTTTAGATAGATCCATTACATGTAGAATAGCCTAATGGTAGCTTCACAATACGTTGTCGCGCACTATTTCCAGTAGAATACAGAAACACTTATAGATATATCCCTCGAACACTCAGGCATCGCTCATACCGTCATAAATAGTGATATAAATCTTTGTGTTTTTTTGTCGTTGCTGCTATTTCGTGTTATTTTCTTTTGCAGAGAGCAATGGACACCTCTATGGACCGTTGTTCCACCCCGAACAGCCACGTCTACCAGCATTTAATACACGATCCCAAGGCCTAAAAATCCTCGAAGCGGAATAATGTGGAGGTGGAATCTCGCACCCGACTGAGTGGACGAACCAGCGTCAGAAGAGCTACACCACCGTCTCTCTGAGATCCGACCTGTCTGGCGAGGGGAAGTCGACACCAATACTGTCATGAGTTGTGTATCATATATTATATACAAATGTATCGAACATGAAAGTACGCGCCGAGAATGCCGGAGGGTGACTAAGGATATTTTATTGTTGAGCGGTTGGGTGGTGGAACACGTCCGCTGAAGGAGGTCTCCGTTCGAGCCACGCGACAACAGCACTACGAATAAACAACGAGTAGTCGGCAATCACTATAATAGTAGGCGAGTAAACACTGGCTGAACAGGCAGCATCGCCAATTGCGTCACCCGGCCAGCCCTGTCTACTGTCGAACGGTTTCGCACAGTAGGAAAAACATATAGATAAGGCAGGAGACAAAGGGAAATGCAACGGGTGCGAGTGAGTGAGATAGAGATGAGAGAATAAAAGAGAGAGAGCTTCGTTCCCCTTACTGACGGGGACATCTCGAGCTTTACTATGATACACACACATACACACACACACACACAAATAGAAATACACACAAAATCCACAAGCGGTTTTAGCAGCGCGCCACCGAGGATTCAACACATCACCGATGCCAGTATCGCTGTCCGAAACAGAAACTCGTTCTGGAACGCTGCAACAGTTCAAAACGCCACGAAGCTATAAACGCCGCGAGGAGACAAGTGATTATACGCATCAATACAGACGAAAAGCGGATGGAAGGGCGAACGAGAGAGAAATAGCGAGAGAGGGAGAATACATGGACAGGTTGCATAGAGCTCGTCCGTGCAGTGGTCTCGTGAAATTCGCGCGAACTGCTGCTGTGGTAGCGGCACCAGTGTACTCGAAGCAACTACACTGCTGCACTGGAGCGAAGCGAATCTCTGTCGACACATATCTTCACGTTGTCGAAGGCCCCTTGATGCTCTCCCCTGTGAATGAGTCCGTCTGGAACAAACGAACGAAAATGCCTCTCCATTATTATTCTTCATATTGCGCGTTTGTCCTGTACGTGGAGCCGACGGTGCTCTCGTATTCGTCTCGGGCCTCGCCTATCTGCCTGTCGTGATCGATCTCTATCGTCCCTGACGTCAAATTCATCTCTGAATTGAATGTTAACTCGGGACGTCCAACGAAATCCGTGTATGGGGATACCGGGCGCCAAACGGAATAAGCGTGCCCCACAATGGGAGAAATTACGGCCGAAATACCGCTGTGCAAGGATTTTCCAAGGGCGATCCATTATCAACTCACGAGATATCGAGAATTCACTCGACTTGATGAAGATTGGGAACACAGCATTTTATATAGGTCTGACGCAGCTGATCCGAACCTTGGCAGAGACGGTCGAAACAAAGGGACTGTGGATTATCATTCTCTTATACCGGTGCGGGTGTCGTATTTGCGCGAC
The DNA here is from genome assembly GCA_019614645.1 of Stratiolaelaps scimitus. Lineage (NCBI taxonomy): Eukaryota > Metazoa > Arthropoda > Arachnida > Mesostigmata > Laelapidae > Stratiolaelaps > Stratiolaelaps scimitus. The sequence goes on along the minus strand of JABWDB010000014.1, from coordinate 3,547,572 downwards.
ACCAACATCTATGGGGCATTCAATTCGTTCATTCACTAAGCAGAGATTCGCTGAGAGAACATTTGAGTTACTACACAAACGCAATTCAGGAAATTGAGAAGGATGGACCTGGGCAGACGGAGGGATCACCTCTTTCCACCGGGAATCTCTGTTCCCCTTTGACTGACAGGGGAATTTCGGTCGAATATGTGGCCCCTTCATCGTCCCTGACAGTGGGGCACTTCGCCACCTTCAGATCGGCTGATTTGAAGCCAGCAACATCGCGTACGTGTTCATTTTCGTTCTCCGTATCACTGCCAGTGAACGAACACGCCTTTGCTACGAGGATAATACACAATATATATATATGAGAGAGCACAAACCGTGCCCCAGGCGACGATTAAAAGGGGAGAGTGCTGGGCCGCTATAAATACGTATGTACATACAGGAGTGATCTAAAAGCTAAGCATAGATATGCGAATCATGATTCAATATAGGAGAGAAGAAAGAGAGAGAGAGAGAGAGCGAGCGAGGACATCAAGAGAGGTATATATATATATATTATAGAATGGGCGAATTTCTTAGCTAGCAAGCAAAGGAAGATTATCTTGAGTCACGGTATAAACTGCTGTGCAGACTACGCACCACTGGCTATTATTACAATTACTATTATTGTAGACTCTTAATATATATATATATATATATATATATATATACAAAATCATAATAGATAAATATCGTACCCTTGACGCTACTACACAAAGCACACGACGATGGGTGAAACTGACGGTGCTGCGGAAATGGAGGACTGTACGAATACAAACTCTGGCTGAAAATGCGATTGCTCTCCTTGTAATTAGCCACCCTTGAGTAGAATACAGGCGCAAAATGCAGACAAATGGACAAAATGATATGCTAACTGATCATGTTGTATGGGAAGCTACCGAGTTAGCACAATAGTAAGGAAAGCTTCAGCATTGACGAGTGACGTTTTCTGCTGAATACGGCAGTCGATTGCTGAAGTCGACAGGAGAACATGAATGTACACAGCAGTAAGCAGAACTCGGCTATGACAACGTCAATAGTGAACAAATCGACAACAAACGCGGTACGAATATGGAAAATGGGATTACCGAAAGCAAAATGCAATAAATCGCATAAATATATATATATATATATATATAGTAAGTCAAACAGTTGCAAGCATGGGGAAGTATCGGCCGAGAGCATAAGAACGGAGCTGCTACACTTAATAGAAAATCTATCTCACTGTTGACCCATTCGAGTGAAGTGATGAGAGACTTCACAATTGAAGGTCGACAGGAGACAAACAGTCACTCAGACACGCACATATGCTCACACAGACGAATACAAGAAACAAACATATAAATAACTAAAAAAACATAAGTATATATATATATATATAGAATAAAACACCAAGCATACACATGCACACAAACAAAAGTCCACGTGTTGACGTACAACTGCGTCTCTCTCTCCGAGAGGGGTACCAGGAGGTGATTCGACGGCGGACAGGGAGAGACTCGCTCGCTCAAGACCAGCCATAGACCTCAAACCCGGCGGGTGGAAGGATTCTGCAGCGTCCTGATTTCAGCAGAGAGAGAGAGAGAGGTTCACACCGTATTCACTCGATAACAGACACATGCGCACGTGACCATGCGCATTTTTAACTGCAATTATAAAAGACAAGACAATCTTCAACATGCGCCGCTAATCGTGGGACACCAAGACAGAACACAAAGCACATATTCTCATGGCGAGTGATGGACAGCCCGCTGTTGCTGTGGCAGCAGCAGCGAACGGCTTCTTGATGATCGACGAGTACAACGCATTCAAGTTCAACATTAGCCTCGTTCGTCGCATGGGCTTCTCGCTGTTATCTTCGTTGTACCTCGAAGACGCGAATACTCCTTCCCCTTGAGCCATTTATTATCAACTTCACTTCGATTGCTGTACCGAGTGCCGATCGTGACAATGAATCCGTGTCCGGTTCGTACTAAGTTTGTCGTTTGGCTAATTGAACTTCTCGTTAGAACGAGCTGAACACGTAGAGAGAGGGATGTATATCACGCAGTTTCACGTGAGAGTTTGCGGGTGACAAAAAATTCACATAGTCTTTGTGGCGGAGCCTTGCCTTACCGATGTCGTATGGTAAAGAGCATGGCCTGGTGTCGGAGTTATCGAGTTTGAGTACGAGTTCTTCTTTACGATTGTTTCATGCTCACGCCGAGAGGTGGCGACGCATCGCCGTTGACTCAAAGCAGGAAGTTGGAAAACCCTTAATATAATCCGTAATTAGTACACATTGCGAGGGCATTTATCGGCGAGGTTTGTTTTCAAGACTCAAAAAATATAGCGTCACCCCTGTGACGGTTGACCTAGCTAACACATCCAATATGCGAACAGGTAGCTCCATATATTACAGCCGATACATTGCTGTTGTTACTGATTCTCGAGCGTTCACACCGGAATGGAATTGTCCCGGCTGTGTTCCAACCATTCAATAACTGTGCCCATATCTTGACAATGGAAAATGGCTTTATCAAAATTGATCCACCAGCAGTCAACGCAGCGATAACCTGTCCATCGCTAGAAAATCCCTGGGCATGAATCCCCCGCTAGGAATCATGCCCGATCTCGTAGCAAAAATTTCACTCTTTCATTCATACTATGGAACCTGCAACTAGAATATCCAATAGGAATTTTCGGCGCTCCGTTGTTAGGGGGGTGGGGGCGCATTTCTACAATCAAACCTCGTTATTATTCCCAAGCTTCTATACTGCTCTGGGGTGTGTGGTCGCTTCACTGTCACAGGGGCATTTGTACACTCGAAAAAGTCAGTCTAACTTTCGACGACGACTATCACGTAGATATAATAGCCTTCCGGCTGTAACTCGTCTCTCACGTCTTGGAACAACTAAAAAAAAACCGGCTGTCAGGTCATATATAGAGAATCGAATTATTTCCACACTCAAGAAACGAATCTGCGCATGCACGACCATTTAGCGGGGTCATAAGAGACCAATCAGTCATTTCTTTCTCATGGGGATCGCCACGTCTGCTTGGAGAGTCTCAATAATTGTGTCATATATTAGTGTACTGTTCTCCTCGAATAAAGGTAGGTGTGTTTAACCTGACCTGACTCAGCACCGAAATGTCAAAAGCTCGGTCTGCATTTGCTCAACATCACTAACCAATCAACGCCTCCCACCCACACACACACACACGCACACAATTTTAACAATAAAAACGTGCGCATTAAGTTCTCAAGACACACAAACACACACACCCAATGAAATCAATCGTGTCTACAACACAGATGCCAACAGCAGCGTACATAGAACCGATAGCAGCGGATCTATATGTCCCGACGCCGCCACAACCACCGTTTGTCTGCGCACCGAGTTGAATGAAATATTGAAGAAATAGACAATAACGATATGAAATGAAGACAAGCGCAAAAACACAGCGTTAGATACGTGCAGAGAAAAGATGAGGCTTCGACGATATAGGCGACTAGTGGGACGGTCATGCAACACACAGTTACGTGTAAAATTATGGCAAACAAGTGATCGATGAGTTCATCAATCGTCAATGGACATAATTATTATTATTATTATAATTATCAAAATGTAAATAGTCATATAAAATGATCGAATGATGATGATAATGACGAAACAAGGATCGACGTCGAAACAATATGCGATGAGAGATCGAGATGTGGTATAAACAATTATAGAAGAGTACACGCCAACAACCGTAAAGGCACATTGATAGATAGATTCATGGATATATGATGAATGGGAGATCTTTACCATTTGCTAGATACACACAGTTCATACGTCAAGGGGTAAATCGAATGTTGCCATTAACTGTGAGCAGTTCTGATATGAATGCATGACATAGCATTAGGAGGAGGACGTGCGTGTAGCACGGAGACGATTTTGATGGATGAACAAATTCGACGACATGAATTTCTCATCGTCTGACACCATCTAAATATCTGCTTTAGAGCCACCCATATCCGCTGTCCCTCATTTTCCATTGCCCCCAACTCTCAATACGATATAAACATACGGAGGATATATATAGATATATATATATATAGATATATATAAGTCGAACGACGAAAGTTAGTATTGTTTTAGTGTGTCCAGCGCGAAACGCCTCTCAAGTAAGTCAACTCGGCAAAAAACCGACAAAACATATGAGGGAAAGTAGTCCACAGGCCGAAGTCCATCACCGACACCTCACACTTATGCTAAACCCCCCGAAGCGTCTATAACCTCGCCACGCTGTGGTGTGTCGGCCAATGTGGCCAGACAGATGATATCGGTGCAGTGTCGAGTTATATTGTCGTAGTTTGAGTAGGACAACAGCAACAACAGCAACAATAACAACGACGACAACAACATGAATCGAGAGAAGCTCGCAATTTTGTAAGTATCTAGTCGCTGTGTAAAGCTATAATAATAAATAATGATAATAATAATAATGATGATGATGATGATAATGGTGGAGATAATTAGATATGATAAGAATGACAAGTATTATTATTATTATTATTACTATTACTATAATCATTACTATAATTGATGCTGACGACACACTTGTAATGAGTTGTCGTGTCCACGAAATCACGGACGAACGAACGGGCGACGAAATGAGAGGAGATTGTGCGAGAATAATTATCGGGTAATCAAGGCGGACTCTTACAGCAAAAACGGAAACAAAGTCATCGCAGGCAGGAACGAAGTCAAGAGAAATAGTCGGGACCGATGAGAACACAGGTGCATTGATGGCCGAATTGGCTCGCTGATAATGTATGAATTCACTATTGTTGCAATTATTAATATTATACTAATGGTGCAGAGTTTTACGTTCTCAAAAGCGAGGCGATTGACGACTTGACGAATGCTCAGTCGTCGGGTCGATGAGAAAAAAGTACGATAAGATATAAACCTAGATATAAACTCAATATGATGAACGGTAATGATGAGTTGAATGTAAATGGTATTATTGAACATGATGACATCATAAAAATGAAATAAAATATCCGAAAGTCTGAAGGCTAATAAAGTGTTTCATACTGTCTGTCTCAACTGATTCGAGTACTAATTATTATATATTATAGTTATATATGTATCTATGTATGATATATAAGAAATATAACGAACTCTTTTTTTTCGAGCTGACCCTCAGATGTTCCCCTATCTGACAGAAATATACGAAATATAGATAAGAAATATAAATCTCTTATATAAGAAATATAGATACCCAATATAAGAAAAATAGATTCCTAAGAAAATTATGGATATAACCTATATATAGATACATATATATAGATAGATAGTTCGTATCGAATAAAATGAAAATACGTACGATTTCAATTCTGCTATGTAGTTCTACTATAGTAATGCAATAGTAGTAATAGTAGCTGGTTGACAAAACCACAAAAATATTGAATTCATTAGTTCATATCGTTAGTTCTTTGTGATCCGAAACCTGGTGAGCAATCGCCTCAAGTAGGAACAAACAAGAGCTCCAAAACAAGGTCCAATGCAACTGTAAATTGTGTCCATTAATAAAAAATTATTAAATTAATTTTATCTATCTTTATATAAATGTCTTATCTTTATATAAATGATTAAAATCACATCCGCACGGCTTTTTCGTTTATACGATTGCTAGATTTGAAGTTCTTTAAATCTCTCTTAAACCTGCCGTTTAGGTACAGTCCGTTCTGTAGGCTGCTTCTCCATGAGGGGCAAGTCGAGGCCTAGTTATATATATATATATATATATATATGTACATATAGCGACTGCACTGCGACAACGAACGAGTGAGAAGGCACACGATGTTCCATTTCAGAAACTCCAAATACTTATTTTGAATTCCGTAGTTACGTATTTGTATTGTGGCTCTTATTCACAACTATGGGAAGCTGTGAACGAGTCGCTTCTTTAAGAATTTTCAATGCAAAATTTTTGTAGATGGATGTTGTGTCCATAGGGCCTCGTTGAGACGAAGTCTCTGTTTTGGGCTTTTTATGGCTAATCGAAGAAATTCGATGATGGCCAGCTAAGCTGTCTTCTATCTCTCTAAAATCGAATATCCTTCTTATTCAACTAGCATCCATATAATGGACAACAAAATCAATGTTATAAACATAAAACGAAATAAAGCCTGACGTCGTGACCGGTTTGAATTCTGAGCTGAGGGTCATCGTGATTATTCATGATGTTTTGGAGCTCTGACTCCCATATGGAGAAATAATCCTTATACTTATGCACTATATCCTTAGAGGTTCGGATCGATTATGTGGTTGGTCTGCTCATTGTTTATGACTTGGTGTGCTACTCGATTTGATGAACGGACGCAAGTGCACTCAGCATCTCCTAGCTCAGTGAGTATAAGAAGTGAAACAGCTGTAATCGTAATGAAGCTTCCGTAGTTTTCGCTCGATTGCGACCGGAAGTTGCCTTCGGCCCGTTCATCTACGTTATGTATTTCGTATGTATATATTAGACAATAGTAAAACATATTTCCCAAAGCTTTCTCTGAACACGTGGCTTCCCTTCGAGGCATCAATACCGAATGCTCGCGTTACAGTTTCTTTGCGATTAATCTAGACACAGAATATGCTCTTATCTAACAGCTAGCCTTAAGTCGATGAGAGATGACAATAACATCATGCTCGGGTAGTTCAAAAGGATTGCACCCTTACTTTTTAGATTAAATCACATAAAAAAATCGCATCGTAATCAGTCATTTTGTCCGAGTACTTCACTGGGAAGCACTTGTTTAAGTGAAATGTATCCGAGAGCTTATTTCGTTGGCTATGTTCTATTTTTGAAGTAACTCTCAGCTTTTCCCCTATGTGATAGGCCTAGATAGCTCAAAACCTGGTCTGCAATAGCCGCATGAAGTAAGCGTGTGTATCAACGTTTATCGTAATTTATGTTGATGACAATTTATAATAAAGAAACAAAGGAGTCTGTAAAATATTTTGTGGGTAAATATATTGCCGCCTGAATATGTCACTGAGTTCTGCAATCAGGTTAGGTAAACCCGATAGCTTGCACAGCCATGATATAACTCAGGCTGCCCAACGGACATGGTCCGAAGTGGATCGATGTTCTACTTGTTCTCTGAGGAGTTGAAGTCCGAAGTATGTGCCGAAGAACGGCTAATCCATGTGACGCTAGAACGAGTGGCTTATATCAAAGGCCATGATGGCAAATACCGGAACTCCGCGGCAAGAACTGTCGTCAAAGAGCCTCGGTAGACACCAAAACCGATTAGCCTGAATAGGAAAGGCAGCAATCGCAGTCAGGAAGTCAGGCGAGAGGGCTGCTGTCGGGGAGCGGTTATTGGCCCATAGGAGAACCAGTGGCTACCTCGAGGATGAGAGAAAATAAACCTGGCTGGAGTTTCCTATTGCCTCGTCCGGCCACTCAACCAGTGAGGTGAATTGTCATGTGTTATATTAAAGGGGCCGTCACAATCGCAGATACTTCAGGCAATAAATCCACTTCATGTCAGCAAACCTGTCGACAGCAACTTCGCCTATTAAAAGGCACTCCCGGGCCTTGTGTTCAAGTCGCTGATTATCACCACCTATTTAATGCTCAATTCGGTAGTGTACAATGTAAATTACAATCAAAGAACATCAAACAAAAGCTAACTCGCAGAAGTGCTGAGACAATGCTCTAGCCATCACTCAAACGTTTATTCAGTCATCAAGCATTCACAGTTAGACGGTAGCTTTGATACCGTCTAACTGTGAATGATATGAAGTGTCGGCCGTGAATGATATGAAGTGTCGGCCGGTGTTCCCCAGGGCTCTGGAAATTGGCCTATGACGGGGTTATGGAGATCCAGCTGCCCACCTGCGTCCAGACGTTGGCTTATGCCGACGACTTGGCTCTGCTCGTGACAGCCCCTAACGAGAAGACCCTACAGAATAGAGCTAATGATGCCTTGTCCCTTGTGGCGGAGTGGACGGAAGATCACCACTTGAATCTCGCGCCGAGCTAGACGGAGACTTTATAGTTGGCACGAAGGAAACGGAGAGAAGGGATAAGGCTGCACCTCATAGGTCATCCTATTCGCATTGGGGAGGACGCCAGGTACTTGGGAGTTTAGCTTGATAGACAATGCCCATGTAAGTCAGGTTGTCAGGAGGGCACTAGACGACTGCTTGCTTCGGTGAGTGAGTCGATGGCCATGTATGCGGCTCCAGTCGGGGCAGATATGGCTCTCCTTACGAAAGGCAACAGGAGACTCCTAAAGGTCGCCCAGAGGCCCTTGGAACTCTGGACGTGTCGGGCGTAGCGAACAGTATAGACTGATTCTCTCCTCATACTGGCCAAGATGCTCCCTTGAGAGCTCCTGGCCAGCGAAAGAGGCGAACGCTCTCTGGATGGAGACCTCGACCTCACCACAGCTAGAAGCGCCACGTTGGCCCGGTGGAGAGAAGATTCGACAAACCCTCCTCCTCGCCAGAGCGGGTGCCTGGACCAGGTCCTTAATACCAGGCCTTTGAAATGGTACGGATGTGACTGGGGCTAGCTAACATTTTGGTCGACACAGGTACTCACGGGACATGGCCAGTTCCAGGTGTACTTGCACAGGATAAGGAAGGCCCCCTGTGAGATATGCGTGTTGGGCTCCCCACTGTGAAGCCCTTAGGGTGGAGAGAGAAGCGGCTGAGCTTAGAAAGGCCCCCTTGGCGGGGTTGTGTCCCTCATGCTTCATTCCAAAGCAACATGGGACGGTACTGTAGAATGGCTGGACTCAATTATGAGAAAGAAGACGAGGCTCGAAGGCACGAGAAGGAACAGCTTAGATCGAGTCAGAGAGCCCGGGAGTGGGGGAGGTACAGGGGGGAATGGTTCGGCTCTGCTGAACTCGATGCCCTCACCCAGTGACTGAGTGGAAGACTTTATGATCAACTCGAATGGAACAGTCGAAGTAATAATGCGCTAAACGTTCCGAGCCATCTGGGGGGGTACGCGGGCTTAGTGGGTTTGAAAGTCCCACACTAGCGCTGGACATAGATGGACCGCTAAGCCCGCATGTGCATCAGGTATTCTCGTAATCTCCAAAAAAGAATATCTTTTACAAGATACCGCTGCTAATACGATGAACGCGATAGAGTGATCATTGGCATATAATACAATGATTAAATTGGTCAATGAAAGGTCAGTTTATTTTCTATACTAGTATCATTTGAGGTTGAACATATCAACTGCAAATAAAATTACGCACTGTTAAAACAACATATACATATATATATATAACAAGCACTACTCTCTTGCAAATACAATGCATAGTGAAAATAGTAATAGGTTTATACATATATCAATGGATTCGTGTATTTTATGTTGAGCAAGATAAGACGCCCACGAACTCGATTGTACAGATGCTACTATGCTTTATTAAACCCGTTTAAATTGTTGGCAAATTCACAACTATACCGATTTTCTCCTTTCACAACTATACCGATTTTCTCCTTTCGTAACTCCTTTCGTCCTCCCGAGCTCGACTCAAACCAGATCAGTCAAACCAGTCACACCTTCTCCGGCCACCTCCGTAAAACCACCTCCCTTGTTCAACCGGATAAGAGGCAAGCATAATTAAAGCGAGTCACGAAACCGCTCGTTAACAATATATAGACTATATTTCATACAGCCATTTTGTGAGCGTACGTAGCAGGTAGACAGGAACAGCAGTAGCAGCAGCATTGATTCGCTGTTTCTAAGCTGGTAATCTCCATCTAAAAATGAATAGCTCACGTCCATTTACGCCGCCTCTCATCTAGAAGGCGCTCTTTGGAACGTTTGACACTTTGCCAAGGAACAGGTCAAGGTGAAGCCTGTTATTACGAATAACAAAGAGGAACGGTTTGTTGAAAGTGACTGTTCGGGCCAGACGGCTGGGAACCATACGAGCACTTGCTGTCGCCGCTGAAACGAGAACGAGGATATGAAAGAGCAATTCATTTATCATTCATCGACATACAGGTGTATCGTTATGCGCCGAATCTTTGCAGTGCACCTAAATCTATTAGACGTAACGTAATCTCGGTAACCTGTATGGCAGTGGTTGCCTAATCTAATTGTTTTGGACCCGGAGACGAAGCATTTGAGAGTGTATCGAGAAAATATCACGAAATCTATCGATTGGGTAACTTACCGGTAACTACACCAGCCTCTGTGCCCTTCTCGTCAATTTTGGCGTATCCGGCTTGCTTCATCGAGGACACGTGCAGCTTGGCTGGACTCATCCTGCTGAGATCAGCGGACACAGAAAAGAGTGACTGGAGCCCCAGTCGCGAGAGGATGGCTTTGACGTCGACCTCGGACGAGACGACAAACCTGTATCGAATGCAGCCGCAAAAATTGTGTGGTTTTGTTAACGGGATATTCGAGTATATCTCAATTATTAGGAACTCGTCAAGTCGAGTTTGAGCGAGCAGCGAATTGTAATTAACCTTTCTCGATAGCAGGTCGTCATCCTCGTTGAGAGCTACGTACACTTGACTTATTTGTGACAGCGTGGAAAAGCGAATCATACGACGAATCGTTATCGAATACCGTTTTGCCCTTGCTCTGTTCCCGTTCTACGTTTCGTACTTGAAATGTATATTGATTTTTATTTAGGATGTTCAATTTGTTGTTGCTGCCCAATCGCTCGCAGGCGGATGTCGAAGAACATAATTGACCTATTCCCCGCTCTTTGCGGTTTCCTGTGTCCCATCAGAACTGACCTGGGAACTTCGACTCCAACTGTCCCATCCGGCTTCTTTTCGGTTGTCAGCAGTGGCTCGTAGGTTTTAGTTTGCTTCAGGAACTGCTCAACGTCATCAATCGTGGCGTCCCGGCCACCGACCTTTCCATAGGGTCCAATGATGTACATGTCATAGTCGGTGTTTTCGTAGGGCAGCCGCAATGTGACTGTGTGCGCAAAGTCGTTGAATCCAATCTCGACGTCGGTGTCCTTGTACATATACGTTGCGTATGCCTCCTCCTTGCCCCTATTATAGAACAGTCCTTCCCGGCTCATTGCTGAAATGGGAAACAATTGGGTTAGGTGGCCAAGTTCCTTAAACGTCTCTCTGATGTCAAGTGCTAGTACATGACGAACTTGTATGAACTTTTCCCACATGTTGTCACCTCAATTTACAGCGTGTGAATGTATTTGCATATGCCTAGATACGAACACAGTGTAATTTTGTCCTCCTTCGAGTACATTGAGACTTGTTGTACTGAAGATAATGTCGAGACTTACCTAATTTTCTAATTTAGGAAAAACGAGTGATCATTAGACTCTGGATTCCTAAAAATCCAGACTATACTTTAAATAGTTCTGGTGCAAAGTTTCAATTTCTGTGCCACCATTTCAAGGCGCTTTAAATTAATTCACGTCAAAGCTAAAAACAGCACTATACAATATGCCGATGCGCTTGTCCTCGATTTGTGCCTTAGAAGTGTTATTACAACGTGTTTCGTTGTGCCTTAGAAGCGTTACACGTACTTGTCAGGAACTGGTCCTTCCAGTTAAACTTGAAGGTAATGATCGAGATAAGTACCAGCTTCGTGTACTCATCTAGGGCCTCCTTGAAGAATCGATCAATGTTTCCCGAGGTCTTCGCCGAGATCCATGTATTAATGTCTTCTGTGACGAAGTATGCATTGTTGGCAAAGTCGGCCTGGAATGCCTCCCCGTCGAACATCGTCTTCAGCTGCTGTAGATAGTCTTCGTAGATCTGCACATGAAAAGCACGCGTTTGTTGATATCCCTCTATCGACTTCCAGCCAGAAGCATGTAGCTAACATCAAGGCGAATCATTTCCCCGTGTATACTACTTTCGATGAGTTTCGATGTTGCCATCAATCAGTCAGTTCTGTGCAGAGAAACGAATGTGAACCTCACCTGATCAGACGAGTATGCCCTGGTGAGATCCATGATCTCTCCCTTTGTATTCTTCCATTTGTGGATCTCGTAGGCAATCTCGTGCTCGATTTTTTCCTCAGAACGCAGTCCGTAACGGCTAAACTGCAGTACCTTGTCAAGCTCGGCCTTTGTCGAGCCAGCCGCACCTGTAGTAGTAGCGAGCAAATACAAGCACAGGATGAAACAAAGGCTTACTTATACGTTTAATATTATACTACAGATTATTCACGGGTAATTATGAATTATTATAGAACTGAACATTATTTTTCCACTATATGCAATAGAACCCGCGGAGGCAACAACCGATCCGAGCGCCATTCTTCAAATGTATCTGCAAGTTTGTTTATGCTACGCAGTATCGCTCCACATGGCGTTATTTAACAACACATCGAAGGAGACCACACCCAGTAGAAGAAAATAACCGCCGCTCAGTCATGGTCACCCATAGGGCTGACCGGAAATACGACGACCCAACGACTTCCGGCGCCCTTTTGATAGAAATCTGCAAAAGGTACGCCGAAGCAATAATCAATCTCGCATTGAACGGCAATAGGTTCACTTTTAGGTCACTCCATTCTAAACAAGTTTTGCTAAATACGGTGTCGCGTAGCTTCAAGATCGAATTTATGACCGGCGAACTCTGTATCGGGTTTGACCTTTCTGAGGACAAGGGACACAGGGTCACATCGTTTGAGCTATGCAATAATACCGCAAACGTCATGCGGCTTACAATCCCTATATTTTATTGAAGTGATATCCAAGGGGGTACGTATCACTTCTGTACAACGTCGAAATGTGTCCTCAATACAGAATATCCGAACGCGCCCATCTTACTAAATACGGGTGTATTCAGTTGAATTTTTGTGGCCATGTTAGGTAGGAGCACCTTTGAACCACGCCCGAATCCTCTATCGACTATAGCCAATTTGTTAATACACAGGTGATTCCGAAATTCAGGAACTCTGACCAGTTCGAGAAGAACGGTGAAAAATTGAAGAATCAGGTCGACGACCAATTCTAATATGCATGTATACATGTATATATATATTCGGAAATAAGAACTTACCGAAGTACAGCATGAAGAGCACTTCGAGAAGCGAAATGGGTGACACGATCTTATCTTCATCGGGAAGACTTTTGAACACCATGTAGCCAAGATAGTTGGTGATATTTACCATAGGAGACACTACTGGACCCGACTGGGGCCGATAGCGGCCTTGCACCGTCACCTCTCTAGGTAGAGCAAGGCTCACCCCTGCGAAGGCCGCGCAGGCCACACAGACTAGAAGCAACCTCATCGTTCTGGAAATCCCGATAGGTAACCAAAGACACACACACACACATACATACGTTAGGCAACCACCAGTGATAACATGATCAGAATCTAATGCGAGCGCAATTCAACTCTAGGGACTCTCTTTCTCCGAGCACTTTGTTAAGTCCCGAGATCGACGAATCCCCCAATCGTTATCAAAGCATTTTCCACCACGCTCGTGAGTTCGTCTGTTGGCACCCAGCACGCTCACTTACTTTGAGTCCTTCGAAAGTGTCACTAGACCTCTTTTACACAAGAAAACAAATGCTTAAATAGCAAACTTGAACTCGGCAATTTATGTATGCCAACTGCCCAATAGCAACAATTCGTGGCACAGCCGGAGACGCTCGCGCGCGCGCGAAAACAATGCACCCTGTTTGACTTGGCGGCGTGTCGAGCTAGGATGTAAATCCTACAATCATTCTGCTTGGCGTCTACTACCTCGTCGCGTTTTCTGGACTCGGCTGTCTTTCTGTTCTCTCGGTTTCACGTCCCTCTGACGGCCGCAATCGTGAACTCGTCCATTTTAACTCCTTTCCCGCAAGCTTCTGTGGGTTCGACTGGCTGCTCGACGCGGGCGGCCGTTCTGTGTGGTGGTAATGACGATAACAACAGCAGCACTAGCAACTTTACAAATGTCACTGCGGCCAGCCAACCAGCCGTCTCGAGGGCTTTCCAATGACGTCATTCATACAAGCGCCCACAGCGGCGGAGCCGGTAGCCGCGATGGCACCATTTTTCTCGGAATAAAAGTATACGCAAGTGGCCGGTGGCAGTCAGACGTGACGGCGTGTAGCAGGCCCTCCGCCGGTCGGTCGACCGACGCCGCGGTGCTGCGATCATGGGGCTGACCAGAGAGTTAAATCGGTGGAGAGATACACACCGCACGGTATCACCGCGCGACAGCAATCGTGTACGTCAAAGTTCTGGTAAGGATGAACAACGCTGGCTCCTCCGGCAGCCAGAAAAAGAAACAAACTCTCCAGCCGTTTAGCGACTGACCGCATCTGACCCTGGGGAACGCTGACCGCCGCTACCGTCGCTGACGGCGGTCGACAGCAGAGCGAGAGGCAGGTGCAAGAGGGCCACAATTAATTGCTGTTTACATTGTATTGTTCGCCGGTTAACCGGAACTGTCATCAATTGGCACACACAGCTGGCAGCATCAGGGTCTGGGTCTTAACCGCTTCATTCATATGAGAGAATATTACGTTCAGATGAGAACGGTAAGGATGGGGGCGGATGAGACTACATGGGGACGTACTCTATAACGGATGCTGTTGCCGCTGCTGCTGCTGCTGCTGTATGACGACATGGGCGTTGTTACGACATCATGGTGGAGCATTAATATGTAATTGGAGCAGGAAGACCCCGGGGAATATCGAGATCAATGGACAAAGAGAATGCTTTTAAAAAATTCTCTCGCGTTGAATGCCAATAAGCTACTTCGGCCATGACTAGAATTGAGTCCATTGCGACCTGGTGGAGCAATTTTCACAGTTGTTGGCTTTCTGGAAATTTACAGAATTGATAACTCGTTGACACATCTCAGTATGAAATATATACTTTCAAGAAATGGTTACGCATTGTATTCGGGTAGATGCTGACTATAGCGTCAAGAAGACCTGTCAAGTAGAATCTTATTCATACCCGTGTCCAAACAAATATTCCCAGCCGAAATGAAGAGCCTCAGGCTATATTCTGCCTCATATATATATATATATATATATATATATATATATATATATATGTATATATATGCGAAATCAAAGTAAAAAAAAAAATTAGAATTTTTTTCTAAATTTATCACCCTCTGGTATAATACAACTTCTTTCCAAATCTGCAAACATACAGATTCAATACAATACAATGCAGCTTTATATTTGGCGATTCCGAAATATTGTATTATATTAACGTGAAAAATAGTGTGTAGAGTATATATGAAATATAATAGAATAATATAGCAGGACAACATTAATCAGTAAGTCCTTAGCCTGACACTTTATTTAAAGCGAATTCAGCTTGTAATTATTCTGTTTATGTTGACAGACCATAGGTAACGTGCTATATATATATATATATAAGTGCTGGATCTATATTAACTTTTAAAATATACCCTTGCTTACTATTTACGTTCAGTCAATACCTTCATACAAAGAAATAAAAGAATACCGTTGTACTGAATGTTGTGTTTCGGCAGTGTTAATTGTGTTGGTTCTTTCATCAAAAATTTAAAAACAAAGGAGTCTATCGCGAATAGAGTGAAACTCACTCTCCTATACAAGAACCTAGCCGGAAATGCTTGACAGCTTTAAGGTTTTAGTACAGGTGGATTAAACTTTCACTATTCGTGTATTGGTATAATTCTAAAGCAAGTTGCAAGAAACTAAGAACGCATTTTAGTTAATTAACTTGAGTTGCCAGCTTAACAAGAACTATTTCATCTATAATGTCGCCTAATTACAGTTAGAGGAAAGGTGATTTATTGAAAACTACATATATAATCAGAAATCTAACATACACATATTTACATCTTGTGGTATCAGTTTTACTAGACCGTTCGGAGCGATTTTTTACTTCGAGAAAAGCTTGATAACCATCGAACCAAGCGTTATAGCCACCTGAAATTGGACCCTCCTTTACTTGATTCACTTGCCTAGGTGTAGCTCAGCTCTGATTTAGTTTCGTAGAACAAACACCACGAACCTAGCAGCTAAAATATCGTTCCGTGGTGAAATTGTTGTTCCTTGGAGGAACAAGCCCGAATAAAATTCGTAGAAAATTAGTGAATATCTTAGGTAGGGAGGAGTGCACCCGGCCAAAGGTTTTCTCTGATGTGATCGATTCAGAAGCGGGTGACTGGACGTTAAAGACCACAGAGAACATCACTTCGCTTCAGGGCATCTCACAGACGAACGAGTTGCGACAAGTACCCCCGGCCTCAGAGCAAATTAGAGATTGGACCTAATCTAATTCTGGAATACCGCGCACCACATGTTACGAAGTATAAGATTGATTACTTTGTTACATATTTTTGTGTGTGTCTTAATATATATATGCAATAACTAGTGACGCAGTTGGAAGCACGGTGCCAGGCCGGGGCGGTCATGGTGTCGAGGGAGGCGGTGGCATTACTACGAAGTTATGTTATTATATGACGAAAACATTGAAAATGAATGAAGAATAGTGCGAACTGGGTCGCCCACGATTGTCTCCAGCGCAGATGGAAACCCGGGTAGAATACTGTAAATGCGAGACCCACAAGACTATTATCAGCAGAAAACACTGCCAGGCAAGAGAATCGCTTCAAATAGACAAACTGAAAAGCATTTGTAATTCTGTGTTGCTATGTATTAACAAAACAACATCAATGCAGAACCCGATATTCCAAGTTCTCGAAAAGACTTCCTCGAGAAATGGCTCGGGAATCAAAAGCGCACACGCCGCCGTGTCTGCCTTCTCGATGACAACTTCAAAGTTCCACACCGTATTGCTGCAATAACGAACTGGATGGAGGCCGACAACGTTCATCGATGGATTCAATCTGCGTATCCTCCCAATTCAAGCTTTTGTGATTTGATGATTGCTTCGATGCATTAACAATTGGCAATTGGTGAGGTACACTATGCAAACATGGATTTCCTTCAGGAAGCTATCAACAACAAAACTAGGCATGGTCATGCGAATGGAAGATATTCTGCCGTCCACAGACACCGAAAGCACACAATAAAGAAGAGTACCTCCGATATCCACTAAAAAAATTACAGCTCTACTTATTTGTGTTTAAAAGTTATCAAAGGTTTTCGATGCAACAAACAGGTCTAAGGGATCTAATACGAATCGTTATTATTTTTCATTACTCATCTATTTCTTAAAAAAGTTCTCTACTCAACAATGATTCGGCACTCACATAAAAAGGCTCACTCTATCTCGGAATTGCCACCCCCGATCTATGTTGATGCCATAATCAACTTCATTCAACAACGTTCGATGAAGTTTTGCGCCCAACGCTATTTACATGAAACCCCGAAGTTTCTCCTTAGCAAAGGAAAATTGTAGACGTCACAATTTTATGAGTTATAGAGAGAGAATCTCTTTCGGTCGCCTCACATGCTACATATCGCCGACGCTGTACATCTTTGCTCAGATTCAGAAAAACGATTTGGAGAAGGGGAGACCTTTAACAAGCGAAACCTTGTTCCACATTAGAATCGAAGCAGCACATATCACCAGTGCTCTCGAATCGAGACAATCTCCCCATACTTGTATTGCGCATGACCACTAACGATATCAAACATAGACACACGTACCTATTCGTTGTCCAGTACGAGCACAATGAACGAGCATGTATTTCCTTAAACTGCTTTGGTGACTGTACTTGGAGCCTAGCTGTTCCACAGGACACCACAGAAGGGAACAGAGGAAAGAATAGAAATTGCACGGATGACGCCGAGAGAAAGAGAGTGGAACCCGGCTGCGTCGCGTTCGGCTATTCAATTCAGGCCGGTCTAGTCAAGTAGCAATCGACAATGAGCTGGACCCAAAAACACCAGGGTGAACAGGGCACGGGACCAAATAGGGTTTACGGCATAGGCATCGGCTACGGAAAATAGACGAGTCGGCATCATCATTCCAACATCGTGGTGTACCGCTGATGATCAACCATACATGGCAGTGATTAGCACGGGAAAGGACGTCACCCTTGCTCGATGTCGCAGCTGTGGCATCGCGTCGCATCTTCCGTTGCAACCTGAGCCTAGGAGAGGGACGAGGCGTCCAAGGGGGGGAGCCGATAGCATGACTACAGTCGCTTGGCCGATGTCGACCACCAGCCGCCACGCCACGGCAGGTCCGTACAGGTCCTCAGGAAGACGCCGCCCTTGAGAGCACACGTTGACGTGAGCCGTAGAGCCGACCCCCTCCGAATGCCTTCACCGCATTTTTGGCTAGCCATTATAGTTAATGCCGCCTGTTCCTGCAGCCACCACTAATCAAGGGGATTGTTGCACCAACAATCGGAATGAAGGCACCGTGCGCTGTAACTGTGATGTGAGAGCACATCCCAACTAACTAGCTCGATGCACGACTAGTCGCATATGAAAACGCAACGGTGCCAGCATCATCATCATCATCATAGCAGCACTGGCTAGAATCGATGGAGAAATCGACATATGTCAACACACAACAAGAGGATTTGATTTGATCAATCTATTCAGAATGTTCTATTCGCGATGTGAAATAATCCCCTGTCACAATACACTATGACAATATCAAGTTTTCAGTTCCCAGCTCATATATGTTTCGAGGCGGGGTTGGCGGTGACGGTGGCTGTGGCGGTTGATCGGTCGGTCGATCGATGTATGCCTGGTCCATGCAGGCATGGATTGTGCCTGATGACAGCACAGCCAACACTGCCGGCCCTGTCGCGATTAATAATGGTTTGCGTGACCCATGGTGTTCGGGTGTCCTTGTTGCCGCCATTGAGATTCTTATGGGCGTCATTTATTGCTTATGGCCAGCCCTTATTGGTTATTATCTCTCGTGTGTGGCGGGGGAGAGAGGTCACGATCGGACAATGAAGGTGGTTCCGTTTGATGACACCAGATGAAGGGTGAGCAAGCAAGTGTTTGTGTGCTTGGAAAAATCCACTGAATACGCTCAACAATAATTAGAATCACGTAGAATAACAACAGGTGACACGCCACTTGCTATTCAGTCATATCCAGAAGTCATTGGGTCGGTTCCGTCGAACGTTGATGTTTTCGTGGCTTCTCGTATAATTTCCCTGCCCTGCAAAACAAAACGAGCGACGCATGGAAATTGAACGTCAATGTCGATAACTGCAGTAAATAATGACAATCATGAGGCTAGTAGAATTGCATACGATTCGTACAGGACAATAATATCAAGCCTCTCGACCGAGTCGAATCTAGAAAACATTAACAAATTAAAGTCGTATGCGAAATGCCTCTACAACAGTCATCCTGCTGCCGGGTCTTCAGCCTGCGTTATTGAAATGCGAACGTGTTTCGCGGTTATCACATGTCGTGATATGACATTTCGAATCATTACAGAGTTTTATACACCTTCCACAGAAACAGAGTGCCGGCGCTTTCCATTGGTGAAATGCTTACCTGGAAAGATTTCTATTTTATTCCCACAAAACTCAAGATAGATAGAGACTTTCAACGATTCAAGAAAATATGACCGAACAAAACGGGCGTCATTTTAAAAAAGAAGAGTTCTCTTCTCGATCTGTTCCTGTAACGACAGCGCTGCCGATACTCGTCCGACCATGTCGGCTGCTTGCTTTAAGACAATGAGATAAGCACTAGCAAGAACTACAACACATTCGTGGTGATCGTCGAAAAAGGACAATATTAATATATTGTTTTGCTCCCCAGTTTTTGTTTACTAAATTTAGCAATGATTGCTTAGGTATCACAAAATACGACACTATAATAATATTAATATATAGTAATTATCATTATTATTGTTATAATTATATCGAGCCGGTATGAGGGACTCGTGCGAGGGTGAATACTTGATTTGTTCTCATTAGAAGAAGGTGTGGTATCTGGTATAAAACGCAATGCCTATCATTGGCATAATAGGTCATTTCTAATGGATACACAATTAGTGCATTCAATTTGATTGTCCACAGCACTGTTTTATGTCATATAATGAAACGATTTTTGTCAATGAGATGATCCAGAATAATAATAATATTAGTTATTACCCAATCGTTCACAAATATTTTGAGGAGTAGGGGCTAAGCATCACCGCCGTGAAGCTGTAACATCTTCTTTTTAACTATTATTATTAGTATGTGCGGCGAGGGCTATTTCTATTCTTGCATTATTAATGTTAGCGTGAACTTCATTTGTGGGCAAGTAACACCAGTTAGCTATTGAATATACTCATCTTGCAAGGTCTCGAATACGTCGAGCGGGCTAATTCACCCTTCTTCTTTTCGGCTAAATATAGCCAAAATAGCAAAACAGATTATTCCTCTTTCTATTTGTTCTTAGCACTATAACAGAATATATATCACTTACTAAACAACTGAACTGAGAAATGTCAACGAGTGAGAAGATGGATAAATGCGTTTCAAAATAATAAACATCAACAGGACAGTGTTGTTATCAAGTCGTCTATTTTCAGCTTGCCTCACGCCTGCATATATATGTATATATGTATATATATATATATATATGAGCGAACACGCCGTTGTTTCCTATACATGTTCCATACACGTTGGATACTATCGGATATTTATTCAAACATACAATACTTAGGATATATTTGGGGACCAGCGCCGAAGCCGACATTGTCCCGAGGACGACGATAACATTGCCTCTCTGCCTTAGAGCGAGGGACAGGCGTTGCAGAAAGAAAGATCCTGCGCGCTTGTCTCCGGTAGCGCGGATTAGCCTATGGTAGACGCCTGGATACGATTGTGATGAAACGGAAAAATTTAGAATAAGATCAATGAAAAGGAAGGGTTTCCTTGCTCTCGACCTTGGTCTACTTAGAACGGAACATTATGCAGGAGAAAAAATGAAGTCGTAGAAGCCCAAAGAAATCCTGTGATAACTAGAAAACAATCTAGCAGACCTTTCAAATAGAACGAAGAAGGACAATCTTCAACCCGCCTAATGAACAAATTTTCGTATGCTCAATTTCTCGTTCGCAACAATCCACCCGTTATTGTACATCTTCCGTTCTCATAATAGTCTTAGGATTTTCGTAAACACCAAACACCGATTTGTCTATAACGAACGTTACGTCGTCATTTACCAACAAAAAAAATAAAACACTCCGTGTCCGGGCGAACACCAGATATGAGTCGACTCAGACGGTAACAAATGGCAAAAAAACAACGAGCCAGCGTTATCTAATTCATAGGGTAAAACATTTATTGAATACGTTTCTGCTCGTGCAGCATTTACGTCCGTTATTCCACATTGTCATCAGTTACACACGTTGCCCGACGTCACGCGGAGAAGCTTCCTGCTGAAAGCAAACGTCTTCATCGTTCCTGTTTCAATACGATCATCAGCTCTATATATACTCTCCGAGGCGCCACTGATCCGTAACCACCACCACCACCACCGGGATTTGACCACGCTCGGCCGCGCTTCGTCTTACGACATCTTACCAACTGCTGAACTTACAAAAAAACAACCTTCCCCGCATCAAACACATCGCGCCATTGACCCTACCCAACCCCCAGCTATGCGTACACTCGAGGAAGACAACCGGGTGTACGACGGTGTCATTGTTTTTTTTTTCATTTTTATTTTGTTCCGTTTCGCGTTTTTTTTCAACCTTAACATATATTTAATATTTAATTACATCTATGTATTGTTATTTTAGCCTCACTTGCTACGGTGACCCTCAATATATTGCGGCTATACGCTCTGTTATAGTCCTCGTGTTTTTTCAAACTCGGTTCGCTCGGCCAGCCCAACTGCATTTGTTAGCGACTTCCTCGGTAAGTTGTAAACCAGTGGGGCGTGGGGTTTACACATCTTCGCATCTACAGTCACCTCATCATCGTCATGCTCATGGTCCCCGCTCGACTCCTCTCTGCCCATGCTACTCTACTCTCCATTACTTTATTCTTCCACGTCGATCGTGGCTATGGGAAATGTATAAACTCTGTCGCCCTTGTATCTATTTTGTCTCCTCTTGCTATTTCGCGAAATCGTCCCGGTGCTCGTCGTTCGCGCCGTCCCACGCCTGCTCTCACGTCGGCGATCGGCACACAAACCCAAATCGCGTTCGTCTGGTACTCTCGACGTCTTGATGTCACCCAACGTGATCCGGTTGTGCTTGGAAGGTACGCCGAAATCATGATGGACGCATAGTTCCATAGTTGGTACATTAGCGGAAGTCACACGCTCTCTGTTCTCACACGCTGGTCTTACGACCAAACTGCGATCGGACGCGGTACTACGCTATCCACCTACGCTTCGACTGGGTGTTAATAATAAGTGAACAGCGTTGAGGACACGTGACGCCGAAGAAGAATACCGAGACTAATTGTCGAAGATTGTGTTTGCGTGGTCGCGTCACGAGGCTCCCGACTTGTTCACCCTCGTTCGCTGCGTCTAGATTTCGAATAGCGGCTCTGTTGGCCACAGGGCAGCATATGCACACACGCACATACACGCAGATTCATACACCATCATCATTATTATCAATCAAAATAGCGATATGCCACTATAACGGACACGTGTTTAATGTTTCGTCCGACGTTGGCGGTTGGTTCATCGTCTTCCATCCGGGGGTGTTCCTGGGGTTTGTGTACGCTGCTATCTTCTTGTGCTGAATGATATTAGGATTCTCGTCATGTTCTCCTCACGGTAGCTCACGCTCAGACGCGCTACAGTGACCGTGCAAATTCAACGGAGCAAACGATTCGTAGAGAGTCTCAGATCGGGTGCGTTTCGCTGCATGGAAAACTAACGCGTACGGTGAGTTCGTGGGCTCAGCTTCTGTGCTAAGCATTCCACTAAAAAGCCCTTGGAGCTCGGGACGGGCGCTATCTCCTGCAGCGCCTTACCGCGTAAACTGCTGATACGATAATCGTAGACCGGTAGCTTCTTTGCCGATCTTCGCCACCTCGCAGACAACGCACACCTTTCCTTTAAACTGGGGCTGATAAGATGCCTGGCACAGTGGGCAGTGAACCTCAGGTTTGCCCCTGAAATATGGCAAGGCAGAAACCATGCAACCAGCTGTTAGGAATGATAGAATGCACACTCATTCAGCCCATTCCTTGATTATATTCGCACGAATGGATAGGGACATGTATCGATTGTTAACCCAATTCATTTTTCAAACGAGATCACTTCAATGGACCGCTTGCTTTGAATTGATGCGCTAGAAGAAATATGATATATATATATATATATGCATATGGATTACTACAAAAGAACTTAAAACTCACCGATAAATGGGCACATAGGTCGCTGCACAAAGTTGGAACGGATTGTGCTCATCATATTGCACGGGGTTGGTGTCCTGTGGCGTCTTCTCGCATGCCATGAGAATCTTTCGGATCTGCTGAGAAACCTCGGGTTTCGGGCCCAGCTCGAGCAAGCGCCGGCCGAACGACGCCGCCGTCTTGAAGTTCTTCATCTTGAAGAAGAGGTTAACAGCTGTACGCAGCGTCAACATCTGGTGGATGGTCTGCAATTTCGAGTGTGTAAAGTAAGCGGCCATCTCGCATATCCGTTTCTGTTCATCCATCGTCTCTTTGGGCATCACCTTACGTTCGAGCTCCATCGACAGGCCAACGATGTACTCGCGACACACCTCGAGAAGCTGTTGAGCGTCAATCACCTCCTGCTTCGTGTCAACGATCATCAGCGGAATATGCAGTAGGAGAGAGCGGAGCTTTTCGACGGCCTCCTGAAACTTACCAGCTGTCGTAAGCTGGTAGCACTGCTGCAACCTCTCTATCAAGTCGGTTAGCTTGCAACCGATTGCCGGCAATGATGAATTTTTGCCGTATGCCCGCTGTAGATAGCTGTACGTTGTCGGTATTGACAGAGGGCCATCAACAGCCGATTTCGAGCGTGCGAAAGTCGCAATGAAATGGCTATGGAATGGCTTGAAATTGACGATGCCAACCTGCTCGTTCAGCAGCTTCATGGCCGTGTCAAAGCTGCCAGCAAGAATGTGATCGACAGCCAGTCGTGACTGGTCGACCCACTGCTGCGTCGTAGCTAGACCACGGGTAGGCGCCACGAAGAATCCTTCGCTGTCAACATCAGCACCTGCCGCTTCCAGGAGCTCGGCTGGAATCTCGAGATCCCCCTCATCGACATCCCAACCTTCCCCTTCGCCTCCGGCATCGACCAATGCATCGTCATTATCTGCTTTCGCTTCGGCCTCTTCGTCTCCGAGGGCGACATCACCCCAGCCGCTCGGCTCGATCTCGTCCATGTCGTGCGCCGCCAGGGCTGTCTTCTTGCTCTGGGTGTTCACAGTGTCGAAGAAACCGCGGTTCACGCTTAGCTGCGGCCAGTTCTCGTCGCAGCGCGCCACCGGCGGCGGCGGAACCAGTAAAACGGCGGTGTCGAGCGTCTTCGGGAGAGGGCGATCACCGGCAGTCTCGGCCAAAACCTCCGTTAGTCGGGTGGTCTCCTCTTCGAGGCCGTGTGTCGCGGCGCACAGGTACGCCAAGGAGTTCTGGCCGACGCCCTTGAGGATCTTGACCCGCTCCTGAGCATCGCCAAGATACAGTGCGTTGGTGAATTGCGCCGATGTGTTCTTGTTGATCTCGGCTATCTTGAGCATCTTCCTGAGCTTGTCAAGGTTGCCAGTGATCAGGTAGAGGAAGGACAATTTCTCAAAGTTCTTCGTTCGCTGGTAAGCCATCTCGACGATCTGGTGATTTCCTTGTAGGAGCGCGGCCTCGCCCAACTTCTCCCAGCAAGTTTTGTTATCCATGGAACGCGCTGCTTCGAGAGCCGCGTCCAGATTGCCGCACTCAAGTGAGAGAGCGAAACGGGTCTTCTCGTCTTTTACAAAGTGCAGAGCCACTTCTGGGTAGCCCTTCTTCTGCAGATAGGCAATGATCGATTGGCCGACTAATTTCGCGTTGCGCACCATATGCAACACCTCGTCATACTTGCGGTTGACCAGAGCGACCTTGAAATGATACTCGGTTGAGTCGACCGTCAGCACGCGAGCCTTAGCCTCTCGGTCCAGACAGAAGATATTGTTGCCTTGCACCTTCGTGATGTAGATGGGCAGATCCAGGGTGCGGATAATGCCATGATCGCCATTCAGTAGCGAGTACTTGATATGGTTGGACGTTGTGTAGACAAATACGCCAGCCGTCTCGTCCCAGGCTCCGCTCTTCAGCCTCGTCGACTCATTGAGCTGGCATAGAATCTCAAGGCGTCGGTTGCACAGCGTGATGTTTTTGCGCTGCAGAAGTGCGACCCGGGTCATGTCCTGGTTCCAGATCACCATCTTGACCTTGGATGCCTTCACATGAGCGAGCACTCGGTTCTGTTGAACATCAACCAGCGAGATACCTTCGAAATCTTGGACGAGCAGCTGGCCGACGCCGGCGGCAAAGATCTCTTCGACTGGCGCGTGGTGTTCCAGCTTCTTCGTAGCCTCGTTTCTCATATTTCGAATGAACACTGATTTGTTCTTGTCGAGCGCAGCGAATTTGTTTCTCGTCACCCAGAGAGCTGTCAGTCCGGTACCGCGTTTCGGCTCGGGGGTGTCCCTGTCATCTTTCGGCACCTGAGTCAACTCGTACGTCGACTGCTCCTTGATGACGTGACGGACGTTGATAAGAACCGCATTTTCCGCCTGATTGTACGAAATGCTACAATGACAGATGAATAGATTGATTACATTTTTGATCATAGTTGAAGTGCGGTTACGGCTCGCTTCACTACAGACATAGCTATTACGACACATCTACGAGTTTAGAAATTGTTTTTTTTTGTTTAGGTACTGCCTTTTTCCAGAAATTATGTTTGCCTGGTCAATATATGAAAAATAAGTAGCGAATGAAATTTAGACATATGAATAATGCCGTAACTCTACTCCGTCTTAGTCTGTGTTCGAAAAGCGCTCACCAGTTATTCGTTCTATTAATATTTTTTTGCTTATCTGACAGTACATACTATAATTTCTGGCAGAATTAACTCACTTCTTCATAAGACAATTTTAGCCTAGGCGCACACCGCAAGCTACGACCGCTCTGCAGGTGCAAAATACAGTTCTAAAAAAACTACACCCAAAAATCGAAGTTCTTTTTCCACTTGAAACAAATTATAAATACGACCCTTAAAGTATCATCGCACTTGACGAGCACAACACTATATTACTATTACACTAATAGCCAATAGCAAATATATTCGACCGTTTGAATAACCGACCTGTACACAGGTGCGCGTGCTGTTCCCTTACGGAGCTGAAGAACGGCCGTGTCCTTCATTGTGGTGAGGTCGAGCTTTCGCAGATGTTTTTGCGCAACATTGGCCAACATGAAACTTTGTTCCTTGACATAATACAGGATATTGCCATGTAACGCATGCGCGGGCCGTTCGCGGTCCAACTTGAATATAACCATACCATTGTCGTGGCCCGCTGCGAACAGGTTCAACGTTGGATGAGCCGTCATGATCCAAAAACGATCGTGTTCCCTGCGCGGAAAATCAAACGAGGTTAATAAAAAGAAAGTCACAATATATATATATATATATATATATATATATATATACTTGCACAGAAGACGACTCAATTAACCACGCAACGCGTAAATGGAACACGTTCAAATTGCCACTCGAAAACGATATTACACCGCGCAAGTTTGCCCTCGCGCTACTTCTCCAAAGCAGCAACAGCACATTCACCAGACAAGATGAACAAAGCAGGGGATATAAGCCAGAATATCTCAATTGAAAACTTCGACAAGTTTCAAGCGCGATCCCGCGGTGTAACAAAAGCGTTTCCTATCACGTAAATGTAGATGAATAAATAACTATATAGATATATATATATATAGAGAGAGAGAGAGAGAGAAAGAGAGAGACAGCTACATTTTTCAAGATGCTTCTCACCTACGGAACGTATGCAGACATGTTCTTTTTGCCATATCCCACACACGAATGCTCCGGTCTTCAGAGTTACTCAAAATGAGCTCCTGCCTAGGATGGAAGATGACACAGGACACATTGTTGTAGTGGCCCCGACAAGTGTCCATCTCCCAGGCCTTGGCCTCGTTCAGACGCCACAATTTGATTTGGCGATCATCTGCACCGGATACGACCAAGGGAATTGTCGGATGGAACATTGCCCAGTTCACGCCGCGTTCGTGGCCATCTAGAAAGTGGCGAACCACGGCGTCAGATGTGCCTGTAATTAACACAAAATAATAATAATAATACCAGAAGAAATATACACAAGAAAGCAATTAGGAATCTCGTACGACGCCTTTATTCGCAGATCACAATGACGGAGATACTCAGGCCCGCGGACATAAAGGCCAACGAAAAATTGAACAATTGATTGAGATATTCAGACCAATATGACACGTCCGTAAAAATATCCTAGTCGGTCGTTAGATCATAATTATGATACGATACTTTAAGGGCTCGATTCTGTTATGCATAGAGGGCCATTTGTTTCTATATGTCAAATTTCTATATGTTGCAACCGTACGTAAAAGACGCACCACACACACACACACAAACACATTTTGTGGTTTGGTTATTATAAATTATTATTATCTATGCTGCTAATTTGTCTGTCTGTCACAAGCATCTCTCAACCGTCACCAAAACAGTGGACACGCAGTGCTAATTGATGCCAAAGTGTTAACTGAAGGTTCCCTTAATGTGGGATTGGTCTCATTGTAATGTGTGCCTTCGTGCGTTGCCATAACCGACATGCGTTCCCGTATGATAGATCATTTGGCTTGGACATATTTTTCGGCCAAAAAGATCATGCCGAGAATGATTATCAACAAATTCAACAGTACGGTCTGCCCTCCCCACGCGTGTGCAATTTTTAAAATGGAACTCACTACTTATAAGCAACTTCTGGGTAGTGGCTGCAATTGTCCATCGAACAAGCGAAGAAAATGTATATTAATAAGCGAGTACCGTTGCTCATATACATGACCAAGTGACGGAACGTCAGAAATAATTAACATGTCCATAATTAAGAATAGTAGTAATACTCGCTCGCAGAGCGTTTTAATAGCTTTTGCGCAATGGTACCTAAGTCAAACGGCAGTTATTCATTGCTGATTTTACATAGATGAACTTGTATCTATCTCATCGTATATTATGGCAATTTCGATTCATTTATATAAAATATATCGGGATTATTCGACACGTGCTTTCAGGCACAACTGCCACTTACATACCGTATAAATCGTTGATAAATGTTCATTAATTCATTGCAGTGAAGTATTTTTGCAGTATATAAACATTACGACCAAACGTCTGGTGTTAATAATATAACAATTAATAATAATAATTAAATAACAATTCGAAAGGAATCACCGGCATACCTAGCGCTACTCTCGTCATGCAATTCAGATATGTATATATATGGATTTAATCAAAAAGGGATATGTTCATGGGACTTCATGGGACACGAACCAGAGGTCTCCGGCTTTTTACGGCGCGAAACGTGGCCATGCGACTAGTGCGCGGACTCACCATATTCAGTTTTCGACGGCAGGTCTAGATAACTGAGACTTTATTATTGTACTCATATCATATTGTTAGCATACGGTGTTTTGAAATACTGAATAGGCAGTCTAGCCATATCCGAGAGATGAAATATTTCTAAAGCTCTTCTGCTCTCTCATATATCAAATAATTAAATATTTGCTGCTTGTTCGTGCTGGTGTCCACTGTAGAGCGGTGTTTCTCACCTGATCGATGTTAGTTTCGTTAGACGGGCGCTGCCCCATCGCATTTATCGTGACATAGACTTTCGTCTGATGATGCATTTGGTTACGATGTTACACCGCAGGCAACCCCCCCGACGGGCAAGCGAAGACGTGTTTACACGGTGAGAGACATGATAGGAGAAAAAAAAACAAATACTAATTTTGTTCCTTACTTAGCAATTCGGACGTACCGAACAGATCGGTGTGGCCGGGAGTTCTGAGGTGCTCTTCAAGACCACCGGGTCCCGGAGCCACGTTCTTCTTGCGTAGACCCTGTAGATCCCAAACCCGAATGGTTTGATCGAGTGATGCCGATACCATGAGATCCTCGGACGGATGAAAGTGGGCACTCATCACATAGTGCGTATGGCCTGAAATGGCGTGTTAACAAACGCCGCAAACAATATCGCATACAAACGTGTTAACGTGTGGGCATTCAGGGTCAGCCATGCTGTTACCACGACAGGGTTAGAGTGAGGGAGGAATCACGTTGGAACATTTCACTTCTGGTACTCGACAATATACTTAGAGCACTCATCGTAGCAAATGAGACGTATGCGATATGTGAAGTATATCACCACTGTGTCGTCGATAGGTGCAAAGGAAAAAAGCGAGAGGCCAAAAATAAGGACAATGAAGGCCCACCTGTGAGGACACAAATACATGTGCGGCTCTGCCAGTTCCAAATGCGAATTGTCTGATCGTCGGATGACGACAATATCCACGGATATTCGTGATGGAACGTAGTCGTCCGGATATAGTCGAGGTGTCCGAGCAAGGTGAAAATGCATTTCCTCTGCTTGTAGTTCCATACCTGGCGTCAAAGATATACATACACCCACACACACACACACACATAATAACGTATGTAATAATAGAAGGTGATTAACTCGGCGGATAAATAAGTCGACGCTGTAACTCACAACACTTATTCATAGTATAATTGTTCAACAATAAAATACAATGAAATTTTAACTACTACATTCAAAAGGATGTCTTAATGAAAGTCTACTTTCCACAAACTGCAATCAATTAGTGATTAATATATATATATATAGAGAGAGAGATTAGCTGTAAAAGGGTTCTCTCAGAAACTTTGAGAACTACGCGATGAGAAAAGCAGCAGTATCATCAATCTGCAAAAGTTGATTAATTCAATTACAGAATCATTTTTTGAGATCTAGCCCCCATTAGAGCAGTCAAGCGAAAAACACCCCGTAATGACAATTATGTCCGCAGCGACCGATCATCAGCAATGCTCTATCTGCTTTGTCCTGTCTCCCGATACAGACAATAGGCAACGTCATCAACATCGCTGCAGATACAGTTTAGACAGAATTTGAAACAATTGCCTAACTAAATCATGTGCAGCCTCTTACACAGAAATTCGTAGTTATGTTTCATCATCATTTTATTTAGCATGAAATCTTCCTAAAGTTCGCGTCCCGAAACACGCTTCATCAGCCTCTCACATTCGGTAATCGGTAGTGCCAACCAGGCATTGGACACGTCAGAGCAAGAAAGAGTATCGGCGTATCCCTTGCCGGGTAACGATCACGGACAGGACAGCTCTTGCCGAAAAGTAAACATGACATGTATAGCCGATATCAATGCGTTTTGATAAATTCTGCTCTCATTCCTCATCATAAATCTCTCTGTAGTACTCAGACGACAGTGGATATAGAAAATAAAATGCTCTAACACCCTCAATAAAAAATGGTAAACTTTTTGTCTAGTCGTATGACAACTCTCGGTGTTTGCTGCTGTTGTCATGTTGTCTGTCCCTATGATTGGTATTAACCGGCCGCCTTTCGACGATATGTCAATTCTGACAGGGGACACATTGTGGGGACGGACTTTATTTTCCATTCGTGGTCGTCTGATCCCGATGATCTCTGATTCAACAGATCTGTCCCATTCAAGCGCGTATCGGTCTCACCTTAATTTGATAGTCGTCGCCGCCTGACACGAACAGTGGCTGCTGATTATGGAAGCAGATACCTCGTACGGGACCTTCGTGTTCGTCGAACTTATCGAGCAAGGTACACATCCGGTAGTCCCACAGCTGTATGACGCCATTGTGAAGTGAGGCGAGAATCCACGGTCGGCGCGGGTGGAAGCTCAAACCCTTCACCCGAGCGCTTTTAGTCTCAAATTTCGTTAACATGATTGCTGCCCTGCTGTTGTACTGACAGCGACCGCTGGCAGCAGTTCCGTAGCCGCTATCGAATGGTCGGGGTGCGGAAGAACGGCAGGCCGCAATCGAGTCCCGGGCTGGCAGTGGCTGTCGCCGGATATGAGTTCACTTATTGGTTAAACTGCACACGGGAGTTGGACACAAGATGAGAACGACACGGGGGAACAACGATTGGCAGACGATGGCGCGATTGCGGTACAAACGAATCGACTTGAAGCTCGTTCACTCCAAGCTGTTAGAAGTGTAGAACGAATCATCCGACACCGACCACCACTACCCGTCAGCCGCTGTCGTGGCACCAGCAACCCTCGGAAAATGTAAATACAACAGCAGACGACGACGACGACAGCGGCTCCTGTCTGAGTGGATGCATTTTTGATGGTGGGGATTGTCGTCCCGACATCTCGCCTGACAGCAAACCCGCCAGCGCTCGCCGCTGCCTCGGTTTCTTTACAACAGATCGAGAGGATTTTACAGTGGCATAATACACGCAAGACAGTTAGGAGCTGAGCGTAAAAAGTCTTTCGGTTGAGATTCCCGTTAATTGGGACGTAATTGTATCTAATGAACGTCGATAGAGCAGGCGATGCTCTACTTTTTGACAAAACAATTTGCTCATGTGGGATTTAGTTTCGTGACGGCAGGTCGATGCGATAAATATAAAAAAAGTTAATTATGAGAAAATATTTTTCCCATT
This sequence comes from Stratiolaelaps scimitus, assembly GCA_019614645.1. Taxonomy (NCBI): domain Eukaryota; kingdom Metazoa; phylum Arthropoda; class Arachnida; order Mesostigmata; family Laelapidae; genus Stratiolaelaps; species Stratiolaelaps scimitus. Next base: position 3,515,953 of record JABWDB010000014.1, on the reverse strand, counting down.
TAGATGAAGGTGGATTTAAAGAAGCTATTCCTGTCGGCAACGAATCTCAAAGTTATTACTAAATTAACAAAACTAAAATGTGTCCAAGATATTCGTGATAAATTCTTCCGACAAAATATCACATTGTCAAATGTTGATGTTGACTCCCCCAAAAGAAAGATCACAATTTTGCATTACACGATGCTTTTATTAACAATTATTCTCTCTTTGATTCACATTAGTCCTATGGGCTAATGTTTTATCACTTATGTGACATATAAGAGAGCTTAAGCATTGAAAAATTGCAGCTCCTTAAATAAACCAATAAACATTTACCATTTACCATTTACAATTCTCACTTACCCACGGCTGAGTAAGTGGAGGATTTCTTCTTCGCAAAAAATGTTAGCGCAAGCCGGACCGGGCAACCTTATACACTTCCATAGGTCAATTGTGGCTGCCCTTGCTTCCTTAATAGGTTGTTATTCTTTGGTGTCTATCGCCGCCGACTGGCCCTCACCGTTCCACCATTTTCTCGCCGCTGTTCCCAGCAGGGAGGCGTGTAAACTACATGTTCTGTTAGGGCACTAGGCCCGTAAATCGCACACATGCTACAAGCCGTGTTGACGGCACTGGGTCCTACATTGACGAGATAACGCCTTAAACGGCGGTCATGTTCAGCAGTGTCATCCACATTGCTCATTCCACTCACTGGAAACGGTTCAGTGAGACCCAATTCCACCAAGAGACAACAAGAGTATAGCGGAAACGCTGCATTCACGTTGCTTACAAGCAAACCAGACGTACATCGGTTTCTAGCCAGGCACGAGGCTGACTTAACTCGAAAGCAACCCCGGCCACCGAACGAACCTATTTGACAATGTAATTCGAACCTTTATGCCTGGTTACTTGTTCAAAAATCGGAGTTCAGTTTTCGGATAAAATTCAATTCTTTCTCTACCAATCGTGAATACGCTTGTTTCAAATTATCATCGTCGTCTATTACAGGGAGGGCTATACAAATCATACACACCTCTGCTCAGGTCAAGTAAATTTTCCAGGCTGACTTACAGGGAACGCTGCTTTCGGCCAAAGCAGCCCACGCAGAATAGAGAAAACTTAGGCTGGACAATATGGGAGCACCCTTTCTTTTCAATTTCCTTTATTTGTCACTACGATTTGATTTCTACGTTACTTTTGGCGTCTGGGGCCCATGCTGGGTATATTCCGCTTTGCCGATTATCGATTTTCCCTTGACGAAACACGAATCTCCCCTTCGGTGGTGAGACAGGAGCCGCAAACGCCATGTCACAGTCACATGACTGGCGTTACCCAAGTGAAAATTAACTTCACTTCTGAAACAGTTTTTTTGTAAAATGGCGCCGATCGAGAGCTGATTATCAGGGTAGGTTACAGAAAATAACTATTGCCCTCTACCGTTGCACATTTACGTTTAAAGGGGTCTTATGAAGGAATCCCGAAAGCAGCACCGTTGACGTTGATTGTTGGCTATTAGTCAGCCCGGGAACTTCCTCTAATTATATGACTCTCTAAAGTTGGACCGCCTAATATGCCTATTTTAACTTCAATTGCGTTCCTACGAAAAGGTAGTCCTCTGAACACGCCACACATATATGTATTTTTTAATAGCTTATGGGTACACAAAGGGCTAACAATTGTGGCCGGGTAATGTGTGTAAATAACATTTGGTTATATTAGTAAGTATGCCAATGAGCCAAAGCGAGGTGGAGACATAGTGGACTAGAGAAATTCTTTGTAAACAGTTTGATAGCGTAGACAAGAGTCACGTGTGAAATTGTTGACCCCGCCATTTGTAAAGAAAAATATAAGAGAGAATACAAAATTTCTATAACAAGAGACTAGTATTCTACGAAACCAACTAGAGCTGCAACTATGACACTAGGTTTGCAGATATAGGAGAAAAAGATGTTGTTTATTCTTTGAAGCTCCAATTTGAGTCATTATTGAAGAATTAAATGGATATTGAATGTAGAATTTCTATACGTACAAGTATAAGGTATTAGTGAGATTATTTTAATTAAAGTAAAAAATTAAGAGGGTAGTAATGGGGAGCTTTCGAATGGATAGCTGAATGAGAGGATAGTGCAACTTCCCTGGACTAAGCGTACTTGAGTACCTCTTCAAAGAGATGGTTTTTCAGGACAAATCTGGATTGGGGCACGGCGGTATTTAGCGCACGAATACTAATAGATAATGAATTTCAAAGGTGACAAAAACGCAGTACAAAAGTATTGTGATCAGCGTGTTTTACAAGGCGCCAGTTGTAATAAGTTAGTGGATTGACTCGAGTGTTATTCGAGGGGACAATCAACCCCCAACGTTCTGAGTGAACCATGGATAATTCTGAAGATAAGATAGCATAAGGTAAAAGATGTTATGGGAAATGAAAATTGGTGTGGATGGATCGAGAGAAGAAATGCGAAAAAGGGCTCTGAGTGCGCGTTTTTCGAGAACGAGAATAGGGTGATCTGATTAGCGTTGTTGAGGCCGAAATATTTAAGACCATAAGAATTTCTAGAGGTAATCCCTAGGAAGCGGGCTAGCGTGGAACAATAGGTGTGCCTCAAAGATTTACAACACCCTCGGTAGTGTCAGAAGAACTCAGTGCGGGGCTAATGTGTGAGAATGTAGACTTGAAAACATTGAGGGCAGAAACACTTTAGTTCAAGCCAAGTACCTCAGCAAGAAGATCTTCGTTGACTTTACGAATCCCTTCCTAAGGATAATTTTTACTTATGTACAGAGTTCCCTGGGGGATAATTTGTTTATTCGAAGAGAGCACTCTTGATATAGAGACGCGCTAACTACGATGTGACATGAAAGACTGTACACGGTTCGCAGCGTCTTCAGGGAGATTATAGGTACGGAGACTCTTGAAGAGAACAATCGGGCTGACGGAGTCAAAAGCCTTACGCAAGTCCGTTAGGACCACCAGCGAGTGCTGACCGGACTCCGTTGCTCTGTGTAGAGATTCAGAGCGTCGTAGTCGCGTGGTATTACAATGCTTGCTGGAGACGAACTTGTTTGGTGTGAGGACATTGTGTTCGGCAAGAAATTCGATCAACTGATCGAGGAGACTCTTCAGAGATTACTGAGTCGTTGATCTTCAGAGAGGAAATAGAGGAAGAAGTGGGTGCCTTGCTCCCTTGCACTTTGTTAATGACAGAGCATGGTCATTTTCCTCCAGATTGGTTATCAGACACCAGCCGTCTGTAATAAGCGCGTTTTAAATGACAACATTTCTGTCACAGATATAGGCGGAGAGCAGTTTAACGTTATTTCAGAAAACCTGTTGGTAGCGGCTTGATTCGAAGAAAAAAGATCAATCAAGATTGTAGCGGGGATTGTGGATCTTAGACCAACTATAGGAAGTTCGATCGTTGGAGTAATTGTTGGAGTGGTGACGTGCTAGTGATCGCAGATTTTCGTGAGAGTTAAATTAGCTTATTTTGTGACGAACCATGAATAGAGCCAATATCACTAGCATTATTTTTTACTAAGATTATTCAGTTTTTTATTTCAGCTTCATCGAGCTTCGTTTGTTTGACGAGCTTCGGGGCGGCTCGAAAGGGAGTAGCATTAGAGATTTAGTTAGAGATGAGAGAGATCTTTGACGTGGAGCCGAGAATCAGATAAGTCATAACGAGCAATGATGGATGCGCGAGGTGTTTCCAAACAGGAAGTCTGTCGCACTTTGTCACGATTTGTCGTTAACAGATTAAAGCGAACCATTATCAAATACAAGTCCAGCATTGCCCTGCCCACAATGCTGATGTTTTAAGCAATTATCTAGCAAGGGAACAGAATTGACCACGTACGTCAAACTCTCACCTATCCGTTTACTTCACTATCCGTTTACTCACTCTCACCTAGCCGTTTACTTCACCTCGATCCGCTTCCACTTGGCCCCTCGAAACCTCTCAATATCTTGCATCTTAAATTCGATATTGTTCACTCATTCAAATTGAAGTTTATTGAGGGAACTGCAGTTATGCAATGCTTAAGGGTATAGTAAAGTATGTTCAATAGTTCAGCGATTATCTGACCTCAAGCAGCTCAATTCAATTCACGCACTTTAGTTAATAGAGCTAGCGACAGTTGGTGAAAGAAACGTTTTTCTCAGTACACTAATTGTTCTTGCTATGTTATTTTGTAGTATCCATCATCTGTATATGATAGTAATTGCGTGTCTCCTTCTAAAACAAATGTTCCGATCTTCGTAAAAGAATCTTGCCCTCCTTCAAAGTTGAGATTATCCGCGGTCTCTCCTCACAAAGCCGGAAGACGCACAAATTTCAATTCATACTGAACCGGGCGTTTACAGGATTTTCGTAGTCGAAGAAACTGGCCTGATATAATCATTTTCCTATTTCAGTATGTTCCGAGTTAGCCTCCCACATTGGATCACTATGCTCTTCGCGGGTGCTGCCCAATGCGCTCCAGAGAATTCTACAATAGAATGACGCAAGTAATCTACATATCTATCAGATGGACAGAGGGAGGGCCTCCTCTGGGGACAACTTTCATTTTAGTTGTTCATTTTAGTTTTTTTAAGTTTCGAAACAGCAGGATGTCATTATAAATGCTATAAATGTGTTTCAACTATCGTCCACCTTCCTCGTCCTAAAGGCGCCCCCGGGACTAAAACTGTTGACTGAATGTATTTCAATTAAACGCAAAACCAATCGTCTCAACCTACGGTTCCTCTCGTACTAAGCAGGACAATCACCTTACCAAACACGAACCGGTGCGGCCAAAGTAACCTGTCTCATGACGGTCTAATTTAGCCCAGGACACTCTACTGTCGCGGCGTGCAACGGTCTACTCCGAAAAATACATCGAGTTCTTTGGCAAAAAGAGCAAGCTCCACTCGCAGTATACGTGGATTTCAAGTCGGCGTGCAATTCGGCTCCTCGGGACTAAATCCTTCAAAAGCTACCAATGTGTGGAGTTCCACCGAGCATGCACCAGCTTATCATAGCCATTCGACAGGAGAATGAATTTAATGATGATCGACACATTGTGACACCGTGACATCCACGGTACTGCTTTTAGCAATGCTTCATAAGAAGGACCCCTAAATGCAAATGTGCAACGGTCGGGATCGAACCCCTGCACCTACGTGCCTCCTCCGATTGCAAGGCGCACACGAATCTAGAACTACCTTGAAGTTCGTCAATAGCTTCAAGTACCTGGGTATGACCATACAGGCAAACGGTTGCTCCTTCACAGAACACATCATGGACGGAACACGCAGCTTTCTATACAGACTGCGCTGAAGTTGTTCGAAACCAAGATTGCGCCCGTTACCCCCTGAGGGCTCGAAGCTATTTGGGAACATTTTTCGCTCGGACAACTCGGGGCAGCTGGAACGAGTGAAGTCTGCATTTCCGAACGACGCTATGGAAGTACGCTGTTCGGCAGGGAAGAGTCGGCAGAATTAGTCTACCTCCTTGGAAACACTGCCTTAATTAAATACCTGAAGCGCAGTTTCAAGCTACCAGTGACGCCAGCTTACTCAGGATTCTCTGGGATGTGGAAAAGAAAAATGGCAGAAATTGATTCATTGTGATGACTAACAGTATATGGTGGGGGGCACTCAGAATGAAGCAACACATTGTACCTCGTCTTGCAATACACGGTTTTCACCATGTGTACAACAGAGGGTCACACATAACAACTCGCACTATATATGTAGATATTGCAATACTGTTTGCGCCAGATGTCATCACGTTGGATAGTAGTAATAGTAATAATAATAACCTCATAGTAATACCTAAAGGTTAAGAGCTGAGGCCTGTCAAATAGAGGAACAGCTGAGAGTTAGCTTAGAAAAAAAAAAAAAAAGATGTCATCACGTTGGAGGCACTCGATCAATCTCACTGATCCAGTCCCTGGTCCATCAACAAACCCAAACATGTTTATTCTTAGATGTGTATGTATGTGCTCTGTGTACACGGGCTGACCCATTTTTTTTATTGTAAAAAATAGGAATACATTTTGATCCCGGGACCGACTGTGGGAGTCATTACTTCGGGGTCATTCGGATTACATGCTATCACCAAGCTCGCTAACGGGCGGCGAGCTCCTTGGATTCGATCACCTCTGCGGCGAAGTTTTTAACTAGTTCGAAGGATGGCCGATCTCTTAGGAGGGCTGCAGCCATTTCTATGACTGTCATTTCTCCGGTTGCATGCCCGAGTTTTCTTGCGAGTGCCAGCCTCTTATCCGTGAACGCGGCGCACTTACCAAACGTATGTAGGGCGTCATCCTTCTCTCCTGGGGCGCACATACGGCAGGTTGGCGAGCTCACTTTCCCGATTCTGTGTCTGTATTTTTCGAAGCTTCCGTGCCCTGTGAGAAGTTACGTGAGTGGGCACGTAAGGTCCCCGTGTCGGGTGAAGTACCAGGCTCTCAGGTCTGGAAGGAGAGTCTTCGTCCAGTACCCTGGGTCCCCTTCCTCGACTACCGACCACTCTTGATTCCACGCGTCCAGGCTCTTCTCTTCCGTCTGCTGCTGTGCTGCGCCGTTGTGTCTTGTTGTCACCTCCTTAATGCGGATATGTCAGGGGGTCTGCCTTGCCAGAACCCGTGCAGTTGCTGCCGACGTTGTCCTGTTTGCTCGGCAGACTCTTTGCGCTATCGGTCGCTGTGTACGGGCTGACCCCTACACATTTTTTACTGTTTTTACCTTTATATCATTTTATTATGGGTCTTCAGAGATACGTGTAACGCAATTCCATGCGAATAAGTCATGAAATGTAACTCAATGTACGTCAGTCGGATTTTATGTATTAGATGCACAGGCGAACATTTTCTGCAAAGGCTATTTCTTTGTGTTCAGCACGGGATCGCGTGGTGCGCCCTCGCCATCGTGGACAACAATTCGGGAGGGGTGGTTCATGATCGTGCCCATCGAACTGTACACTCTGGCATACACATGTGCTCCACAGGGTAAACTCTAGCATGGGCTAAGTAGTCCTTTTTACTACGAGTTGACTCGAACTGTAAAAATAAATAATATTTATGGGATAACGGAGTTCCAACCGCGGGTCTCTGTCCCTGTTCTGGAAACACATTTGTTGGAAATACTACCCTTCGTTCTTATCGTCATCAAATATGACATTGTGGCGATTAGTTCGCGAACCATTAAATCTACATGAAGCATTCGAATCTAAGTGTATTGTTGTTTTGTCGAAAAACACCTTTTTCTCACTTAGACAAGAAGTAGAATTTAGAGGAGAACTTCTGCAACGCTATGAGGGGAATTTTTATATTAACTAAAGACCTAACGAAATTAATGATTTTGATTTCTTTCTATGGCATTTACCTACGATAGTAATATACCCTTTCAAAGGTAACTTGTTTGTACTCATGATTCTTTGATCATTACATACTACAACATTGTACGAGTTATCACTAGTGTGCATTGTATATATATATATATATATATATATATATATATATATATACGCACTTGTTAGTTAATTCTAGCGCACTTCTTTCTCAGCATAGCAACCATCACAAATCATGTTACATCGAGAACATCTCAATGGACAGATCTCGGGACATCTTCTCCATGAGACTTTCGACTTGTTCTCCTATGTCCTTGTATGCTATTTATCAGTTTCAAGCTGTAATTTAGCTGAATATAGATACATGAAGGTGAAGCTCATTGACTTAGCCATCAGAGAGTCGAATGTCAAACCGAGAATCCAAGGGGAACCCGTGGGTGATTATGGGAGTGCAATTTGACGGACTTCATCATGGCAATGGTAACCGGTGGTGTATTTCCGAGTCCGCTACCGAAAACCTGCGCTTGCGTTGGTTCGAGCATGGTGTAATTAGAATAACGGAAGGTAGGTAGGTGTGCGATTTTGAAAATATTGCAGAGTGGCTCCTCTGCACACGAAGGCACATCTGATATCCCAAGATCTCATAATCACCTACTGTGATATCATCACTCACGAAAAAAAGAACACACCAACATTAAGGAGTCTCAAGTGTCGTGCTTATCTTTATTAACTCTCTCCATTCATGCCAAACTAGTCTCCACTCCTAAGGAATCGTTCGCTGAAGCGCCACGGGAAAAACAATACGGAAGTCCTTCGCTGTCAGTCCTGTTCTCCATTGGACGCATGGCCAGATCCATCGAAGGTGGCCACAACAGCGAAAGTTCTCCCCATAACTTTGCCTAACCGCGCGTCACCTTTTGCTCAACGTTTTTCTCATTATTTCTCGGCCTCTGTCAATCTCTCTATTTCTCTCTCTCTCTCTCCATCTATCCATTCGCTTCCATTCTCATCAATCTCTATCATCGTCACTGACGTGATCACCCCCACAGGGTCTTCACCGTCAACATTCGTATCAGTCACTTACCGTACCTTCGCTCCTGTCAGCCGTCTTCTCTATCATCAATCTCTTATACATCGACCAAAGGAGGCAGCTGCATTAAACATCTCTCTCTCTGTTACCTAACCGTCATATAATTGGGTCAATCTTTCTCGCTTGCTTGTTCTGCTACTTGTACCCGCTGCTGCTACTGCTGCTAGCGCCGTTTGCGTCATCGCGAGTTCCATCGCTATGTTTGTCGTATCAACTCCTCCAATAATAATAATAATAATAATAATCTATCCTTTAGAATCTACAGGCTCCAGCACCAGTGGCAAAAAAGAAAACACTTCAAGTAGGTACGCGTTCCTCGTTGAATACGATTGAGATAGGCGGGGATTCGATGGAGATGGCTTGGGGCGGGGGAAAAGGAGGTTCCGTTCGTGTAGAATCGTGAATAGAGATAATGTCTCGGGGGAGCGCGAATACAAAGTGCAGTGATTAGCGGTCAGGGTATTTTTATCGAGGTGTCATTGCGAGGCGACGAGAACAGCGTAAATTCACCCATACATTTGCTGGCCAGTTCGCCCACTCAGTGGCTTCTGTCGCCGACTTCATCAGAGGGGGGAAAAAGATCGCGCCGTGTTCTACTCCGAGTGTTTTTACTTCCACAGAATGATGAGCTGGTGAGCTCTCCGAAGAACGTGTATCCTGGAATCGCTTCCCCGATCAAGCAGTGAATCAATCCGTCAATCAATCAACGAATTAGTCGATCAAACTATTTATAAATTGACATTTTAAAATATCATCCGAGCAGAATCCGACATCTTTCTCTGTCTCTACCATCAATTCCTTGCTTTTACACACATTTCAATCTCGTGATGCACAAAAATCATATATATATCTATATATATATATTTATTTATTTATTTATTTATTTGATACGTGTATGTTTGTTGTTGCATATATAGATGTGTGTGTGTGTGTGTATATTTGTGTGTGTCTTTATGTGTATTTGAAATATCCTCCCATCGTTTTTCAATGAAACTCTCTCGGTCTATAGATATTTCGCTGTTGCTTACGCAACGTTTAGCGCTTAGTGGCAGACACTTTCTAATCTATTTATCATTCACGTAAATATATTTATATATTTATTGTATATGGAGTAGCGGGTGTGTTGTTCATTCTGGTTGTTGTTGTTGTTGTTGCTGTCGTCATCTTCAATACATATATATATATTTATAATAATTTGTTTCTCAGATAATCTTTGGTGGCCGCTGGCGCCGGGGGCACTGGGGGGGGATGATAAGTAGTCATGTCTCTGCCTTGTGAATTGTTGGTGCTCCGAGAGTCTTCCGATGTCTAAGGGCGTCACTGCGTTTCTGAATGTGTTTCTATTTATTTTGAGACATTGTTCACTCTTGCTACTGTTGCTGCTGCTGCTATTGTTTTTCTTCGTCATAGAGCCCACTTTCATAGGACACCTTATCGGGGATGGTCTTCTCTTTTGATCAAAGTATTGAAGATGGGAATTCGGGCCACGAAACTTCTTCATAGTGGCGGCAGTCTTACGCAGGTCATTCTGTCTGGTTGTCACAGGAGAGGGAGATGGAAAAGGAAATTGGTAGAATTTGACGTATTCGATACAGGTAGCATTTATATAGATATATATATATATATATATACATATTAGATAGAGCGGTTATCTTCGCGAAGACCATGGTGATAACCGTATTCAACGAGCACTCGAAAAACATAAAATATCTATATATATATAAGTTATATTACTCTCTTTTTTCTCTCTCTCTCTCTCTCTCTCTGTTTCTCTATGTCTGCTAATTGTTATTAATAATATTAATAATAATAATAATATTATACTATAATTATATATAATTATTACTCAGATAACAAGCCAGTGGATTGTCATCAAATATCACATAGGGATTCCCTTTTTTCCTGGTTCTCTCTCTCTCTCTCTCTCCCTCCCTCCCTCCTGTGCTCTCTCTCGGTCACTAATTAATGTTACTTTATGATCCCCGTCCTTCAATTGATCCAAAAGCCAGAGAAGGATTTATTGTTTCGCCTGTTGTCCATGGTGTTCAATGGCCTCGGCATCGATGAATGTAGACACGCATAAATAGCCTATAATCTAAACCGTTGTAAGAGCCACCGTATATTTGTCCGGAAAGTTGGCCGCACAGGTGCACCGCGTCGGGTCTGTCCACGGTGGATGTCACAGGTACGGTCGTACAACAGATAGGGACGCATACAATACAATCCATTGGAGAATAGTTCTGAGAGAAAAAGTAACACAACTGCAGTAGAATTTGTATATATACATTTCGGCGGCTTGCGCAGCAAGACTTTCATCGTCGTCAGCATCATCATCATCATCATCATCAGCAGAATCCTTTTTAAACGTCACCATTTAGCAGTTCGTAGCAACTCGATGTCAGTAGCGTCTAAACATAGGAATAACGTATTATGCTTTTAATAGAATCTGTTCGCAGTGTCGTGTTCTTGTCACTACGATGAATCAATCAATCAATTATTGAAATATCAACATAAACATTGTTTGTCGTTCAGTGTGTGATTGTGGTATCTCTGCATCGCTCCCTTTAGACGGACTCGTACAAATCATTCGATGCTCGTAGGGAATTGTTTCGGTATGGTAGTGATGTTGATCAATCGATAGCTGAAAATCGTCGCATGCAGTCGCTATGTGTCGCAGAGTCGAATATGTAGTAGACGGAAGCGACTACATATTACGCCGGCGGCGACTCCCGTGGCAGTAGAACATTTGTTTGTTTGTTGTTTGTCTTTGTGAACGTGTTGTTTCTTAGAGGCATTCGCCATTGAAAAATGCGGCGTATCGCGAGCACCACTGACCCCTCTGCTCTGGAGCGCCTCGCGTCGGCGCCCTCTGAGTAATGTCGCTTAGTGTTCGCTTCCGCTGGAATGACCGCACGACGATGGTGAGCTCTCGCCTATCTTACGCAGGTCCTCGGGTTCTGCGGGTGTAGGCGGCGGGCTGACAGGTGCCTCGGCAGGAGCGCCCTTGCTCGTAAATGTCTCTCCGGCGCCCGGATGAAGCATGATGTCCCTTAGGGTCGCCACCTCCTCTGCCAGCCTTTGCATTTCGGAGCGCAGCTGAAGATTTTCGCTCTTTAGATTGGGACCATTCACGCTGACGATTACCCGCCGCCGTGATTTCGCTGGTCGGGGCGGACTCGCCGGTACGTCCGTCGATGAGGCACCACTGTCACCGTCAGACGAGACGCCGTCTTCGCGTTCACGCTGCTCGGGCGAGGTGCTCGCATCGCTTCCACTCATTAGCCACTTGTGGCGCAATTTGTATGGCAGGGAGAACGCTGTTCCCACCGAGGGTGTCAGTGCCCCGGCGGGCTGATCTTCGGCCGACGCCCAGGAGCCCGACGAAAGCGGTGAACTCTCTTCGCCCCGGGATGAGGCGTGGTGCGCCTCCTCCGCCGGATGGGCAAGCGGCGCCAATGGATGCGCATGGCCGCCAGGATGATGCGGAGGGGTACTGTACACGGGTTGCAGGAGTGCTTTGGGCATTGACAGCGCCGTGATCAGTTTGGCGTTGCTGGTTGGAAGTCCAGCGGCCACGAGCGGCGCAGCCGGCGACGGCAATGGACGCTGCAGATGAGGATGGTGCAGCGGTATCGGCTGGTGAATGACCGTGCGCTGTGGAATAGCTGCTACGGGATCTGGCGGAGGTGCGGACGGGTGGGACGGCGGTGGCGGAGGCGGCGGAGGAGGATGAGGAGCTCCGTGAGTCGGATGGGGTCCCTGTAGTAGTTGGGTCAAACCATGTGACAGGGGCTGCGGGAGCATCGCCGGCCCTAGGCCATACTTCTCGCGTATAGCGTTCAGCTCGGCCCGTAGCATCGAGTTCTCCTTGACGAGCTCGAGTACCCGCGTCTCGAGGACCATGTCATTAAGACGCCGCTTCTCACGCGATCGTTTCGCTGCCTCGTTGTTGCGACGTCGCCGATCCCAGTAGGAGTCATCCTTTTTCGAGTCTGGAATAAACTCGCGCTGCTTCCGCTGTGGGAATAGCGCATCGCGACCGCCACCGCCGCCTCCGCTCCCGGGCGATAATGGACAGCTACCGACGACGTCCATCGGCATCGGCCACGGACGTGGCGGGGGTGTTGCACAAATCTCCGAGCTGGCAGCGCCTGCTGGTGGGCTGCCGTTGAGAAGCGCGATCTCCAGGCGCTGCTGTTTCTCGGGGGGCTCGTCTGCCACCATCGGACACTTCACGGCATCGATGTCTGTAAATCAACATGAAATTGATAGAGAAGTGATCATATTAGCAATGGAGTATCAATCATCGATGCCTGAATTTAGTTGATTTACTGCTCGAAAGGGTCCCATTTAGTCCTCTGACACCCATATATTTTTATAAATATTTAATTATACTTGTATCTATAATATTGATCATTATTTGCTTGGCTATCTGGCTCGAGACGGATACGAGGCTGACAAGAGCTTACGATTTTATTGGGATATAATGATATATATATATATATATATATATATGTTACGGGTGTATGTATTAATGATGTAATAATTATCGATATGCACAATATATACGCGCAGCTTGGTCCAACTTTGGAGACCGTTGAACGCAGAGAGATGATATAACATAGACGGTTACTTTTTCCAAATTAATCATCAGAAATAATTGTTTTTTTTATCCAATACAATGTATAACATACATTGTGACGCATCGTACGACTTTTGTATGAACGAAATAACATCAACAATACTTATAATATTCTCAATCGAATGTTAGGGAACAAGGCAGGCCGCACATAGTGGGCCTAAACAAATGTCCTCTCGCGTCTCGACGCGCCGGAGCGAACAATACACAGGCCGAGAGGCTGCACCTAATAGTTAATCGGTCATATATTATATATATATATATATATGAACTAGTGAACTGCTACAATGCATAGCTATACCGAGCCATGCTACATTCATACGGAGAGCGACCCGTAATTGTTCTACGGTACGTTTAGAGTTCATAGCTGTACATCGACAGGTCGACAGATGGGATCTCTACAATCGACTGTAGCGAAGAGATCGACCCTCGGCTGAGGATGGTGGCTTTTTGGCAGGTTGAGGCCTTTTGTCATTCACGTCAGTCCCTCTGCACTTGGATCGACCCACTTTTATGAATATTGCAATGTCTCTCGTGGTGTTCGCGCGTTTAAAGAAAATGTCCTCCTCCCAAAAAATGGGTCTAAACAACCAGCCAACTATGTTGTATTGGCCGCACATTGGCACACTCACTCATGGCAGAGCTGGACACATGTTGTTGCAAATTCGCTCGGAACATACATAAGTTGGCAACGACGTGCTATAAGTAACGTCGTTCACAGTCGCAGGTAGATACACACACACACATACACACGGACACACAAAGGGGACGTAGAGCGGTCTAACGCACCCAACTAAAACTCATTGAAGTGCTAGATTAGTAAGCAGTACTTGAATTCGTTGACGGCCCGGTGACGCCGGCCCACGAGAGTTAGCATCACCATTCTATTTCGTTTCTATTAGGTGAGTACGAATGACTAAAACCGAGAGCAAACAATGCGCGAGAGCACGCCCCAGTTGCCGCCGTTTGGCGCCCGGCGTAGAGCAACGGAAAGGGTTGTTTGTTAGCAGCAGCAGCAACGAACGTCGGCGATGATGTTCGACCGGGACGCCGGAGAACAGGCGGAGACCGGCGGCGGTGGCGACGGCCGCAGCAGCAGCAGGACGCGAAAATGTGCCACATCCTCTATCAGAGGAAAGCGGGTCAAGGTGCTAGCCCCGATAGACGTTATGTCACGAGTAGCAAAGACAGCAGTGATCAGCGGTCGCAGACACAAAAGCACGTTGAACGGCCACGCCATGCGTGTGCCGCTACATATATATATATATATATATGTATATCTACAGTACACTATCAATACGAGTGTACAGGCCGAGAGTGCGGTTGCATACGGCGATGTCCCCTACAACGGAGGCGGCCGCGGCGATGATGACTGGTGAAGGCACAGCCAGATAGAGGAACTTGTTGAGTGGCGCTTGACAAATTCGCATTTGTATACTGTCTAAGTGAACTAGTGTTAAGCACTGGCGAGCGATGTACAGTGTGACATGTGCATTCTAATAATAAAAAAATACGGATGATTGCTGGTGTTGACGCTTTTATAAAATAATAATAATAATAATGAAAGCGGTTTTTGTTGTTGTTGTTGAGTTGCTCAGGACACAGCTCGCGCACCCTCTCAACGGAGGCAGAGATCAAAAACCAGTGGAACTGCATGGAGTGTCTGTTACCGTCAGGAGCAGTGACAACGTTCAGTTCAATGCAGTACCAGCTGGCTTCAACAACGCAACGGCGTCGGCGGCGATCGTAACGGTGGTAATCGTTGGTCGTTACCGGAATAAATTTCACGATGAAAGGGGTTGCAATGGTGTCTTTGACGATGCTTGTGTAGCGACGTGGGGGTCCACCACCCGAATCTCTATGAATCTACAGGCCGCACGTCGGCAAGCTGCAGAAAGCGCCGACCTAGGTTTATTATTACGTTGCTGTCATATGTCGCGCATTGCCACAGGAGCAACTCACGCCGCGTGGTAGCGAGTTTGAATGCGCGTCAGCCGCCGCGGCAGCCGCCGCCGCGGCAGCAGTAGTTGTTGTAGTCTATAAGATGATAGCCTAGTTTCGGCTTCCACATGAACTAGGTCAATGCTAGACAGCAGCCAACAGGGAGACATTAAGCGAGAGCAGACAAGCCGGCGGGCGATTTGCCTTACGTATAATACTTACTTAGGCGTATGGTCACCTAGTTGCTTCGGGAAGCATCGAAGCTCGTGCTTGTGCCGGTCTACTGACACAAGTGCAATACCACTACACGTAGACATCTCTCCTTCTTTCTCTCTCTCTCTCTCACTCTCCTCGTCGCCGGCGTCATATCTTTCAGCGGCTGCTTCCCACCCGCCCCCTGGATTCCCCCGCGAGTGCTAGATACTGATGGTGTCTAACGTGTTTACGCTGGTTAGTGTAAACGAACTAGTCGAATTCCGAAACGCGCAATAGTCGTTGATGACATAGAATCGACTGGACGGTGCAGTGGCTGCAGCAGCTGCAGCAGCAGCAATAACAACATCTTGACGAACGGAAAAACATCATCATTCGTTGTAACAGGTACAATAACAACAACAGCAGCAATAGCGATAACGCGAGACCACCGCCGGAAACAATAACACAACAACAACAACAAGAATATTTCTACCGTCAACATCACCGTGGTGAAGCTGTTGCCACGCGAGGCTCGCAAGGCTTTTGATCCCGGAGGAGGTACGTGTGTGTACGACTAGTTTGCACCCATCGAGAACATCACAGAAGACTTGCATTGGCCGACAAACATCCCAGCATTTTCAAGCGATAATAGCGGCGGCTTGATAAGGAGAGCGCTGTTGTCATATGTGCAGAGGGTGTGAGTCACGTAAAGAATTATGAAGTGTTAATATATATATATATATATATATATATATATATATAATGCTATTTTCACGCAAACACTATATTTCAAAGGTTAGTGACACTACATAACGTCATGTGCATCACGGGCATGTACACAAAAGTCGATGTGCATATCCATTTGACCATGTTGTGATCCGGGTTACGTGAATGCAGTGATTCTATACGAGCACAGGTAATTTACGTCAGCGTTTTCGAGCATCGAATTTCTGCTGGATCTGGTCCGCATCCCTATTTGCTCAAACAGTACACCTCCTCTCAAGTTTCGATAGATGTCAAGCTAAACTTATAAGTAGAGTTAATTGTCACCAAACACGCTTTCTGACGCCGAAAGCGGTAGCATCCGCAGAAGCTTGGAAAGAGTGAGACGTTCAACTCTGACTTAATATAAAATCAGGATCTCGACCAGCATCGACGCAGTGGGAGTTGCCAGTGCCTGTAACCAGGTCGAACTGCAACTGTTTGGTAGCTGTAGTGTCATGCTGTATCCTGGTCGATAGACACGGTGGGGATCAAATATTAAACACAACAACAGTTAAAGATACAGGCCTTGTGGGCTGGCTATTAGATCCCTATTTATGCACCGCGCACATAGTACCAGCTTGGAATACATTTCGAGTGTATACATCATGAATGTATACACGGACTATATACATCATGTATTAAGCATCGGATATGACCTTTCGGGAAGACTGTCAGCTGTTTGTGATGGCATTGTCGAAGGTTCTTTTTCAATGATGACTAGGTGGCCTTGAAATAACCTCTCAAATTTGCTCCTTTTCCAGGTGGTCAGTAGCTAATGTCCCGTTGGGTAATTTTGTGAAATACAACAAATCCCTGACAACAATTGTTCTTTTGCGGATCTGGTTGTGTATAGTCCTGGGCTCGTTGCTCATTACTATACTGAGTTTTCTTAACATTCGCTGTCTTTTAGTTGCCCTGTTCTTATCGACATCTGCGTCTATTTAACTGGCCTTGTGTAACTTTAATACGGGTTATTTAAAAAAAAAAAAAAAAAAAAATACGGGTTATTTGATTGGAGATTTGTATACGTTTATTTAATTGGGACAGATCTGTTGACTTGCTGGCGTAAATGCACGACTTAGCTGCTATGCGGTACAGAAGTGTCGTTACAAATATTGAGCAACAGTCGCCAGTTGGTTTGGTCAAGCGTGGACTTCATTCCAGAAGAATTTCCCTAGGCATAGGGATAATTCAGCTTGATCCGCTAGATACAGAACGGGTGACACGGATTTGGTTTACCATATTACTCCACACATGAAGTCATCATAGCAAAGCACTATTCGAGAGAGAGAGAGAGAGTCAAGGAGGCTGCGTTGGAGATGGGGTCTTTGGGATCAGCTACAAACTGTGCTAAGCCTTCGTCAGCTTCATTGGACTCATTGCTAATTGCTCCGGGGTTTAGGTTTTCCCAGTCAATAAGGGGTTGAGTTCGATGACCTGAGACACGATTCGAGGTAATTCCAGCTTTCGAATTTTGTCTTTTTGGGTCGAACCAACGATCTTCAAAGCAACGATCCAGAGGCGAACGTCACAAGAGTGAAAGCGAATCACTTAGTTCGAATTTCCAAGCAGATCTATTTACTTGCGATACGCAGGATCGCTCGTATACGTTATACATATAGAGGAGGATCAAGATACAGGACATTCGAAATGACCTAGTTCGCTGGACGTGTCAAGGCGAACCGCGTTACACTCATTCCGCATTTCTTGTCAGGGCCGCCCGTTCACACGCGCCTCGAAGAAGAATTGGCCCCAATGTCGACGTGATCAACTTGGTCTTGGTCGATGACATGGCCACTATGGAATGGGAATGGAGTTCAGACATGAAGTGTCAATGCTATCTAGCAAATAAGAACCCTTATACAAATCACGCCACGGAGATTGAACACAAGCCGTAACAGCTGAACGAATGAGTTGCGCAATCTTTAATCGGATGGGAAACAATGTGAGGATTTACTGGTTGATTGAATCGAAGTGATCAATTTTTCACAATGCATGAAGGGGGGAAGTATATCATAATGCTAGCTGGGAGATAGCTAAACCGTCCAGTTTTAACTGTTACCATTTTTATTATTAGAATTAAAGTCCTGTTGATGTTCTGACGGATGTGATCATGGCACCATGTAACAACATGCGTTGTACCGTCAAATGCCCAATGACGTGGCTCAGCGGTTTCACTTGGAACATCTCAAAGTCGTTTATTGATACCTAGGCAATACTGGATCATCTGAGAGAGACGGGTTTTCCTTTTTAGTGCTAATAGTAAATTACGTTAATTCATTTTAGTGAAATACTTATATAGAGGCATGGTGTTATTTTTAATTGTTGTATGTATGTCTTAAAAAATATACGTTATATTTCTGTGTGTTCTATATTAATTTATGTTATTAAATGCTGGGAAGCTTTGATGAGAACATTAAACAGAGAAGCTTTGAAAAACAGAACATTATATATTCATTTATTGCAGCGTATCCATTTATGATGGCGATAGATTATCACGAAAGAACAAAGGGAGGGTCTGCGGAATATTTTCTTAGTGAGTTATCTCATTCTTTGACGTGAAGCCGCATATGCATATGACACCACTTTGAGCTTTTTTTAAACGAAACGCGTTTGTGTTCCGATTTTGTCCACTGTGCAGGTTCATCGAGGACCCGCACGAGAGCACTGCACGAGCCTGCTCGTGTGCGAACGTTTGTGGACTATATATATATATATATATATGTTAGGGAATTATTTCCCAAAAATAAGTGCGGAATGGACTGAGTACTCATTGCTCAGTGGAGAATTGGTTATCATTTGTCTCGGGCATGTGTCATTTATCTACGTATATAGCGCGCCTTGAACTCATCTGAACGCCTTTGACGCCGCCGCCGCCACCTCTTCTGTCTAGCATTACTATTGTGTGTCCTCGCTTACAGTCGGTCGGTACACTCCTGCTCTTGGGTAGCCTATATCTGTCTATACTTGTTGCCTCCAGCAGACGACCGTCTACCGCTTGTTATGGGAGCTGCCAATGGCAGCGATGCCTGCCGCTCGTGACAATCGATCGTGGTAACGTGGTAACACGGCGGCCGCGTGCCATGCCTATTGAATCGACGTGACGGCAAACTAGGGCAAGGCTAGCTGATGGCTTGTTCGATGGGTCTACGGCATGACGGGCGAACCATGTCGACCTTCGTCAAGCGAGATGCGATCCGTGACGGAAAGTATCCGTGTCACTATTGGGCTGTTCATCGTCACCCATCCACGGCAGTGCGTGGTGGCGGCGGCGGCAGCAGCAGCAGCTCCTGTTATCGTTTTTATGCGTTTCCATTCGTGTACTCACTCGCTAGTGCAAACACGCAGGCATACACGAGCCTCCTGGTAGAGCTCGCACCTTTGACGATATGCCAAGCTGCGCAGAGAGACAATGGTCAATAGTCAACGTGGATAAGCCACCGAGTTCCAATTCAGGCAGTGTCATGCGACCTATAACGTGTATGCTATACTGTACGAGGTGACACTTATTGACAAGTATTTCGAATTTCATAGTCTCCCTCACATAGGATATCTCAATTTCGTTTTGTAGCCAAGCCATGTAAGTATTTGGATCTGGCTGTGTGGGTCGACTGATGTAAGGATCTCTTTATACTTGCTGTTATATGCAGACAGCTATTTCGAGCTAGTTAATAAGAGGACTGGTGATACAACTTTCATTTTCTAGACAATGACAACGTATACAGAGTTCAATGGGGGTTTAAGGTTGCCCCAGCACAGTAACTGTGTAACTGTGTCTTGGTGCGCATGCTACACTAAGCTTGTGTCAATTTGACGTCATATACAACATCATTGTAATCTCTCTAATTTATAGAACGTGTTGCAAGTCGAAATCTCGCACGAGACATAGAGAGGTTTGTTCCTTTGTCAAGTGTTGGAGAGAGTAACTGATGTGACACTAATGGATTTCTACAATACATATCAATCACACTTCGAACAGTTACCCTCCTGCATCGAGATATTTCACAGACAGTTATGACCTCGAGAAGGTGGAACCTCTTTTTGACCAGGGAACTTCATGTCAAACGTAAATCCTCGTGTCAAGTACGAAAAGGTTAGGTTGGAATGAAGGTATCGGTTGTTTTCCCACTCAGTTTAAGCGTTGGTAACTTTGTAACAAAGGACGGTCCCATATTGAGAATAATATTCTTGACTTTCCACGGCCTTCGTCCACCGTTCGGGATCGATTCCTTGACGAGGGAAGGGGTTGTCCATGGATTTCGTTCCGTTCGTAAATCTATTTTCACACATCTGTTTGCATATCAGTATGAAATGATTTACAATTGTCTTGCATGAGTGTTTCTCGTTTCCTTTGCCGTGTGATTAAGGGAGACGCTTCCCGCTAATCTCGCGTCCATCAAAAGTTGGGGTTCGTGTGATAGAGATGGCATTATCACGCTGAATCTCAAGAGATGGTCGCCTCATATAGTGGCATAATAGCCGCTGTTTTCTTGATGTTTGCATTTGTTTTATTTTTTAATGTGAATTTTTGTGCTCGTTATTTCATTTCATTGTCAGTTGGTCAGGTTGTCAAAAGCCCTATGGCGGTCTAGCATCGTCATGTAACAAGATTATTTTGAGCGTGCTTTGCCTGTCCGAGGCTGTTCTTTGTCAAATTCTTGACGAGTTGGGTCGACAATAGGTCAGCGTTTATCGTTTCACCGCGTTGAAACAGCCTAAGGTGGAGCATCCTTTTTAGTTCCGTATGTTGGGGGGAGAGCCGAATGCAGTAGCGTGGACATTAAATGTTGGCTGTGAGTCAGCCCGACAGGATCTCGGCTTCTATTTGCACCGGGCAAGTAATGGCATGCGAATGGTTAAAGAGTTGCCAATGTTACTTTTAAGGAGCTCATCATGTGGGACCCAGATTTCTTCTTATAGTAGGTTCCCTAATTCATTCAGCTGATCTAAGACTAACTCCTAGCTGTTGTTTCTCCCATAGCTGATCGTCAGCTGGCTTGCCATTTCAGAGAGCGCTCGGTATCGCTACGTATCATCGCTTCAAGAATCTACCTATCGCATCGATCGTACTGGACGGCAGGGCAGTGTTAATCATAACCAGCCAAACCACGATTTCTGGGGATAGAATCGGCGATTACAAATCGTGGTGCTGTTTGTTGTTTTCATAGCACCCCCACTCAAAGAGATGTGCCAGACTGCATCGCGACATAAGTAACTAATTAACTAACGCTTAGCTACATCGAGAAAACGCACCGACTGACTGTGTCAAAACTTTCACACAATAAACGCCGCAGTTTTTTTGTGATCCGTTTTTTGGCCTTTCCGAGTGTGGTTTCTGGTTCAAATAGAAATCCGACAATCACTGAAACCAGCTTCCACCGACTCGATCAGACACTGCGCGCACCTTCTTGCATTTCACACATAATCCTTGCTGGTCTCAGGGCTGTACTTCACTTAGAGCAGAAGTACTGCGGACAGCAGTATTAAAGTCGGCATTATTCATGCTATGTTGCGGTTTCTGTCGATGTTCGATCAGCACAGCTAGCAATGAACGAACTCAACTAGGATCGCGAACGCGCAGGGCATGCACAACAGAATCATCCGGGAGAATGACCGCCGCCGAATTTCATCAGACATCAATGAAAGCTGCGTAGCTAGACCTAGCCTAGTGTAGTTGTGCAACGTAGCAGTTTCCATTATCAATATCGCGATTTACGTTTGTGTGTAACAAAACCTTCTAATAGGTAATTTACTCTCGCGTAACAATCGCGTCATCATTCACTCATTTAGCTCACCGTTGTACGAGTATGATCCAAGAAGCAAAGACAATTAACAAATCGAGTAATCACAGCTGTACATGCCAGATAGAAGCACCCCGAAATCTGTGTTCGAGATGGTACACAGTGCACAACGATAGCCTGCTTCGGCCCATCTCGCTGAGATTCGTACAAACACGTTCATGCCTGTTGCCACACTTAACGGCGCTACAACACTTTCGGGCTGGTATTACTTGGCGGACAAGGATCTTTCTATGGCTGTCTTGACAAAAGCTTGTTGGATAGCCGCCCGATAAATGGGGACATACTGTCTCACGGTGCTTTGAGGCTCGCACTCAATATCACTCACGCAGAATAGGCGTGCTCAGTGATTGCACAATGCCGAATCAAGAGCAACCTGCTTATGTACACTGACGTTACGATGATTTAAGCAATTCATTATTCTGGGTGGTGCCAAGGTATGCGACGTCATTGTCGTATGATGTAATATTTCTCACCGGGCTCAAAGATCGGCTATTTACACGCCGTGAGTGCAATTCCCATATTGTGATTGGCAGGCCGGCCCACGCCGTTTTGTGGAGAGATGAAGCGTTTGCCTCTTAATCAGTTTGTAGAAAAAGCGGATACATGGAGAAAATAATTACGTTCATATTGAAACAAATAATAAAAAAGGCGGTGTGTCTTTCTATAGGCTCAACGCCACTCATAGTAGAGTTCACATCCTAGAAATTCATTATCTTCAGCAATTTTGAAAAAAATTTCTACAGACTTAGTATTTCGTTAATTTGCAAAAATATCATTGATCAACGATTCAAAAATGCAAAACGCTCTTCTCTCGAGTTCGCGGCGTGTCCTCGAAAATGAAAAAAAAATAAAAATAAATAAAATTAGTCGAAAATCCAATTGGCACAGTAAAATCCATTTGAAGGTCCTTAGTAAAATTTTCGGGCAGAATCTCAGTCAACATTTTACATTCATAATACAACTGCTTTCCAGGGTATCTAGAGTGAGGTAATGGCACCTGATAACTGTTGTGTGATCCATGTTCACCTCAAATCGAGCCTCACAAAAGAGTGGGGTGTCATTGATGGCCCTTGGGATTCGAGCGAACTCGCATGAGTATCCCATTCGATTTGACCCTTATCCTACTGTGAAGGGTGAGAATATACGCGATCGAAAATTGATAAGATCCCTCTAACGATGTAGCTTTTATATCCTAGCTATATCGAATTCAATGCAAACGCAATCTCGCAGACTCTTTGTTTTGTTTGACGAAAATGTGAGCTAACTATAGACACATTTAGCAAATGCATATAAACGAAGGAACTGGTATAGCTTCCTTCTTCGAATTGAGAAGAAACTACCTTTGAAATTATCAGCGTGGACCACGAGAACCTACATCCTATCGACAGCTGTATAGTACCATAAGTAATAAAGAATCAAAATCAGGGTCTGTTATATAAGAAAAATGCCAAGTGTCCACCTAGACTTCGCAAGACCTTTTTCGGAGCTGGTTATCACATCATATAACCAGCTACGAAATAATATAATAATCATATGATTTTGAAAAAAATTATCTATAATTGTTAATAAATCCACCTATCCAGCAGAAACCGAATCTCTAGCACTTGCGAAGCCGACATCCCCTTTCGAGGTCACGCAGCCGGATTCTAAGATGCAAAGCGAACTTTTCCGCCCCGTTTCTCACTGACACTTATTGATGCTTTCAGGGATCAGAGCAAGATGTCTGCAGACGCGGTTCGAGTCGAATCCATCGCCCTTGGAGAATAAATCATTAAAGTAATTCACCACCCTGATAGATCTACAGCAGTTAGTTTCAAATGTACAAAACACAGGATACGATCCAACTACAGAGATACTATTGTGCCAATGGATTTGTCATTTAGTCGAAAGAATCGAAAAGATCAGCGAAGCCATAACCACCCAGATCGTACGTGAAGATGCAGCCAAGCAGGTGGCTCTTGCACCGTATATCATGTCACACGATGACACAATTTGAAATTAATCATCTCCACACAGCATAAATCTCCTTGAATTTGAGTGAGTACATGTTTGATTTGGCTAATAATGCCAAGATGCGACAAGTACCATTCAAATGTCCAGTGCTTCTTGAGCAGCTATGACAAAATGTCAGTTCCAGACGTGTGTTCACATGTGATCCGTTGTTTCCAGTATTGCTATCGAGTATGATATCATAGAATATTTATATTCCTATGGCATTTGTCGACTGTAGTTCGTTCTGCCGAAATGTGTCCCTAAATGCTTCAGTGACGTTGCATGGATTGCATCACCTGCCACGGTGGGACTCGGGAAGACGGCTGCGTTCGGATGCGGACCTGCAAGAACACGGTTACTACATGAATACGATTGTGTTGAACGGACCAAGGAGGAGCACAATTTCCCCCCGTCCATGATGTTTGATAGCTGTTTTTCTCCGCTTCTCGTTCCGTATATTCCATTCGCTTGCTGCGCTCGTTCTGAGCCTCGAGTCTGGGCCAGTTCGGCAGCGTGTTCCAACGCTGCAAGCGGGCCAGCGGGCCAGCAAGCAACCGAATGACGCTGTGCGCTCTTCTGTCTTCAGCTATACGGCAGCTGCGACATGAAGACCCAGAAAAACGAAAGTGGGCTGAATGCTGGAGCGGCAGAGACGATCGCCGTGGCCGAGACGCCCGGCCCTGCCCAGCCCTTGGCTCGGAGCTGGAGCGTTTCATAAAGAAAATATACTTCGGTGGAACGATTTGTGCTGCGTACGAATTTCAGCGTGCTGCTCAGCGACAGCACTTTGAGCCTTGATGACAAGTTCAATGACAATTACTATACAAACATTGCATGTTGCCATATGGCGGTACAGCGGTGGCCAGAATTGAGGACGAATATCGCGTTCGCTTTCGAAGCTCGCTTAAGAGTGACTCCTTAATTTTGATACGGCACAATTGATGGGTGGGCCGTTAACTCGAGATTAATCGTTATCACATTGAAACGTGGCTGGTGTTTTTGTTTCGACAACCTATCCACGGGACCCAAAGATGGGTGGTGCATGTCGAGCTTTACAGGAGCGGGCAAACCCGTCCATATTTATTCATGTTTCATTATAGATGTATTGGAGTCATAAAGTCGTGTGTCAAATCTGCGGGTAAGAGTTGCCCAGTAGTATTTTCGCAGTATGAAAAATAACTCGGTCGAACTTCATGAGTTTTGACCTGACACGCATCTAAGATACAGCGTCATTGTGATCTTTCATAGCTCTTGTGGTCAATCCGGACCGAGGTAGTGGTAATCGAAAAACCGAACCTGTCCCCAGTCCTGAGAAGTCCAGATTCAGATTACAGCTGGATGGCATCTATAGCAGCGGGGGAGCGGATTTCTCGACGGATCAACTGGACTAGAACATCAAGATCTGTGTAACTCGAATACAAGAGAACATCTTCGCCTGTTGACGAGCACAAATATAATACTATTCTACATCCATCTGCATAAGGACCCCAGGTTGCGTTTACCTAGATGTATACTGGAGAGATTGTTTCCGCCCGGAGTCAACCCCGCGAAGTTTAGCTCGCAATGAATATGCATATTTACATTATATTTTTCGACCCTGTAGACATCGTGACCTGTTCCATGGTGTCATTTTCGTACAACTGAACACCACATGCGCCCCCTGGGGGATTCGAACCGGAGGCCAAATCCTCGACCCTGCCACCCACGCCAGCCCGCTTGACGGATTTACCTCGTAGAGGTAGCCAGTCATCTGAAGAACATTAGCGATCAATCTAGTCTAAAAGAAGCTGGACAGTGTCGGCAGGTGATCTGAGATGATGTTCTGTAATCCGCCTTCACTCAAAGTGAGTGTGCGTGTGTGTGTGTCACACGCACGATAAAGCTGGGATCGTCCAGCACACCCGATCTTCGACACTGGCATCCTTCGTGCGGATAGCGACATAACGCGACAGAAAACTGCCGGCCCCAAAGTGTGCACGGGGTCTTCGAAAAAAACAAGGCGCCAAAGCGCGAAGCTCAGTCGAGCCAGTGACTGATGTGACGCGGAGCGAAACCGCTAAAGGCCGAGAAGGGGAGCGCTGCTAGCGTGACGGGAAGGCAACCAGCGAAATAATCATTCCGGTCGAAGAAAACGAAGCTGCAGCAAGCGAGAGAGAGAGAGAGAGCGAGCGAGCGCAAAGCCTCGCGCGCTCTTGCCGCTCCGGGATTCACCATTTAGCTGGATCTGGGTTGATCGGAACGCTGATCTGACTCGTGATCTGGGTTGCGGCGATCCCGTTGTCCCCAGCTCGCCTTTGGCGGCGGCGGCGGCAGCAGCGGCGGCTCGTTCTCGTCTTCAATGGATGGAAGCGGCTCGCGAGCGTTCACAAGTGGCTGGGGTAGACGCAAATGGGGTTAAGCTGCGGTCTTGCGTATCTGACGCAGAAGAACATTTGGTACAGAACGCCGCCGCCGCCGCCGTCGTCGTCAGAAGTAGAAGCACCAACAGAAGAAAGAACCGAAGACGAACGACGCGGAACAATCAAACCAACGTTATTTAGATGATGGTCTATCGCGAGGCGGCAGTGGACAATCATATAATACTACTACTACAATAAGAGGTCGGTCTATGAACGGGAGGGATCGGTCTACTCCTCAGGACCGCAGGATGCTGGGGCCCCACCACACTGACTCAGATTGCACTAGCCGGCGATGAGCAACCGGTTGACTTGCAATTGTGTCAGCATGTTACGACACGAATCGGGCCGACATCGGTATTACAGGATCACGGCCAAGGCTATATAGACCAGAGGCGGTGATCGTTAGCGAGCCCTGTCGATCCAGTTTAATCAACGGACAGCGGCGATGAATGATTCGTCGGCAGGCGCAGATTGATCAGTGATCGGTTGCTCTTCGGTTGCTTCGGCCGTTCATGCTGACGATAGTTAGTTTGCAACGTTGCTGATTAGATTGCACTGTTCACCTAATTAAGGGGAGGACATATTGAGAGGGCTTATAATCATTGGCCGTTGGCTTCATCTCTACATTGCCACCTCAACCGATGTCGGTAATTAATGCCGCGATCCCTTGGAAAGGCGCTGGAGAGTAACAGGGTAATTGTACAGCGTATATTAGCGATAGTATATGAGCCCACCCCTCGAGTTTACAATAGGTTTACCAGGGCCCTTGATCATCATCTGCCTGCTTACACCTGGTACTGGCCAGTGGAGCCTGACCAAGTGATGGTCTCAGTCAGGGGCCGGATGTGATGAGGTTATTCTATGGTCCTCTCTAAAAAATTGATTGTGTTTGTGACTGCAAGAAGTGAAATCATCCCAAGGGGTCAGCGCTTGCCACAGTACTCAAATTATGAAGCACTCCGGACTCACCTGACGGGAAAGCGTGGCGCCCCCGATAGCTTCCTTTTGGACTACACAGAGCACTCATGTACACAGAGCATATAGTCGGCTTGCTTGCAAGCTTTTACCTGGCTACCGAGGCAGGCTCTACCAAAGTAACCTAGGCATTCAACCTTTGCCGGAAGCGACGTATGAGCGTAAGCAGTATTGGCAGAATTCTACTTCCAACAAGACGATATGGGTCAGGGAGATTGAGTCATAACTGAACCTCGATGTCAGCTCCTAAAGGGGGATTTTATATTTAGATTAAGCATAAGTCGAAACGGTTTAGTTAAGGTAGTCTAGGAGAAACGAAAACTTTGTCTATTTGCTTGAACTTTAACAGTAGCGACGGAGCTGGACGATCAATATCCATACTTCAGAGAAGTATGTCATCTGTCTGGCGGGCCTCCAACACGTCTCAATCACTACTAGCATTTTAAAAAATGGCACTGAAAAGGAATCATACCTGTTGCCTAGTACATAGTAGCACACACACACACATATATATATATATATTCAAGTGAACTCACTGAACCTCTTCCGAGATTCAAGCAGCGACGATGTGATCATCTTCAGTGGTTACAAAGCGTCGTAGAAATGAAGACAGTTACGTCAGCGCGGTGGCTAAGTCTCTGGCTGTCGGAAGCCAGAGGCCGCAGGTTTGAGCCCCGCTGCGTGATGATGACATCTAAGAGAGCTTGAGCATTATAAAATTGCAGCTCCTTTAATCAGCGAATAAACCTTTACGTGGAGATGGAAAGTTGTCAATTGTTGTCTTGAAGAAACGGTGACCAAATGCTGCTCAGGACACCCGATTAATTGATGGAGGCATTCACCATCTACGATGCGGCATGCGTCCTACTGGCAGTACGTTATACCAAATCGAGCTAGGCTGAAACCCTCAATGTGGCCAATGTCAGGAACTAGACAGGTACCACCTACACGCCATTTCGAGAGCTGTTTGATGGTCTCGAGTGGCCCCTATGGGAATGGTGGATGCGCCTGATGAGAACAATGATATTACCCAGTAAGCGTGATATTATACAACTGATAAGGTCTTCCTAGTGACACATAGTTGGCATTCAACACTTGCAGTGGTATTATATAAACAAGGACTTCGACCTGTACTCGAAAATAATGTCGCTCTGTATCCATCATCCTTCACATCTCCACTATCCTTGTATTGGACAATGGATCCACTGGAGCCTTGTCAGAGCGTTATAGGAAAATATTGTTTAATGTGATTCGGAACGAGTTTAGTTCAAGTATCTCGTCATGAAATCTCCATGGACTGTTTCTTGACCATTGTGCGTACCGGAATATCCGTTACCACCGATCTATCGAAATGTTTGTGTTTGAAACCGGCTATATGTGGCCGGACAGATAGGGGAACAGCTGAAAATCAGCTCAAAAATACCGTTGAACGCATTCGCCCAGTAACGAAGAGTCGATCGATGATCATCATTCGAATTAGTCCACGGGTCGAATGCTTCCACAGCGAAGACGCAAGGGGCTTTCTCTCTTTGTCTCTGCAGCGGAGCCTACGAGCTGTCATGAGATTCACGGACCGATTGCCCCCTCTGCACACTATGAGTGTGCTCGTATTTGCTATACGTAGTGCAGGAGTATAAAAAGTCTATTTCCATGAGCACTATAACTACAATCAGTTAGTGTAATCCTGCACACACGCACATACATATATCACAGTGAAAATGTCCAGAACGACATGCCGTTGAGCAGTGACATATATATATATATATATATGTCACTGCTCACGGCATGTCGTCATGGACTATTTCACTATTTCCATCTCCCGTTTTTCTCCGCTTCTATCGAAACGGTTCAGGCTTTTCTGATCGCCAGTTGCGAGCTGATGTAACTATCCCGCGGATGCATGTCGCCGCTCGATAAGCCAGCCTCGCACTTCTGCACCCTTCGTAAACACTGTGACCGAAACGACAACGACAGCAACAACCGCAGCCACGGTCCGCTCATCCGCATTTGATCACATAGCGGTTTGTTGGACTGATGGCGTTTCAGGCCAATGATAGTGACAACGATATCGCTCTGTAGGGCGCTCTGTGTATTATAGTTAACACACGGGTACAAGGCATCAAGTGGTCGATCGTATACTGTAGTACATGATAAGACTGTCAACCCACAACAATAACAACAACCACCACAACATCTAGCCGTTGTCTTTATTACATTTGGCCACTACTACTAGTGGTCAATGCCGCTGCTGCTGCTGTTTGTTGCTTTTTGTTGTTGTGTGCTTTGGGAGCGCGTCCGCACACACCATCTGTTGAAGAGGAACTAGTACTCAGTCACCAACTCCAGCCGCCGCCGCCGCCGCCGGCGTCGGCACTACTTGCGGTCGTCGGGCGGTCCAGTACCGCCTGACCGCGCGTTGGCCGCTCATTCAACAGGGACCCGAGAAGAGACCTTCAGCCCGAAGGCTTCCCTGCGACGCCAATCAGCGAAGGTCCTAACGGCGACAACAGCAACAGTCCGTGTCTGTGTGTGTGTGTGTGTGTGTTGCATAGTGAACATGGGACGCCAGAAACGACAACAAGCCGTTGCTACTGATGTCGGCGCCACCCCGTCACCACTACGCCAGCTGCAGTCACGAACGCGAGCCCTGCGACTGACTGATGCTCGTGAACAACGACCTTCTCCAACAGAAATTCACCAAATACTACAACAAGATAGACAGATATATACACACACACACACACATATATAAATATATATATATATATATATATATATATATACAGAAAAAAATCTGAATGTCGCGACGATGTAACGGGATAAGGCGCACATTGATATTTCTATTCGGAGACGACGAATTCACATTGCGTGAACCGACTTCTTCTTTCTCGCCTCGTGCCACTAACGTTCACCTGATTATAATTCGATAATTGTCATTCGTTAAGTATAACGAGACTGTACGACAAGAAAAATTGATCACGTTTTTCTGCAAACATTATCGAAATTTAGCGGCTGTGGTGGTACATCAACGCCATAGAATATATATATATATATATATATCTATATGTAGGTGGTGGTACAATGGGAACGATGTTCGTGTTGCTTTCGTAGAGACAATCATGGTGAAAGTGATATTTGTAACTGCTGTTCTCTCCAATAACATTTCATGGGGTAGAGGAAAGATTCGATTGAGTTTGAGACGGATTGAAGAGGAGCGATTGGATTCTCAAGTAGGCCAGTATGTTCCGAGTTTCAGAGCAATCGTATGTGCCTGATCAGAAAGGGCTTGTTAATGATACATACCCTAGCAAAGAAGAAATTCGTGGGAGGCGACTCGGCGCCTTGCCTTCCTTGTTTCAGTTGACGACGTATTTGTCGATATTGACATACGTGTATGGTGAACACATGGCTTGTGGATCATCTGTGATCAACTGTTCCTATTGTCTCTACGATCCGAGTCGACAAAGATATGCAATAATTGTGATGCAATAGACTATACGTTCGCAGAGGCCCGATACCTTTTCTTTTTTTTTTATAGAGGAGGAAATTTTCTTCAAACGCACGGTCACCACCAGAGACATTCCAATCTCCATGAAAGAGAGGCCCGATACCTGGCTTGCGTCAAGTGTACTTCGACTCAACAGGCCCAGGACTAAGGACGAGACCACACACGCTTCATGGATAAGCGCGGAAAATTGTCTAATTACCGAGAACGGCCGGGTGCGCGAAGGAGACCCGAAGGGAACTCCTTTAGCTATTACAGATAAACTAGTATAAAATAATAATAATTATTATAATAATACTAACAGCACTCTCATTGAATGAGAGACGATCCGTTGACACAACAGCGCAGGCAACGTTGAAAAGCGTTCGATTGTCGACTGGACGAGTTTCTGAACATGAACTTTTCGTACGGATATTACAGTATGTACGTACACGTTTAACTGTTCATAGCTAATACGTTGGGCTGCGAATCTATATTTACCCCTTTACATTCGAGGGAGATTTGCTGAAAATTTAATGAAAAATTTGTCCATCGTTCGTAGCATAATCGACGCCATTTTCGATATCGATATTATGTCAGTGTGCAGATAGAAGTATATGTTGATCATTTTGTCAATTTCGCTCACATGATTAAAACTGTGGGAAAACAATTCAACAATTGACTGGTGCGTGAAACTTTCTCTACGTAAATATTATTGGGCTCTTCACGCCGACTTTTAATAGGGCATCTAAGAGGAAAGCGCGTTATGCGGGATATCCGCCAGTTCATGTACCACCGCGCTTCATGTCTCTTTTAGTAATCTTCATGAGATGCTTTTAAGTCAAAGGACAAGTCTCCCGTGCGAGGACTAATATGATTTCGTGTTTATGCCCGCGCTAAGCAGAGTGCAGTCTACATCGGCATTGTGTTTGGCTGACAAAAGCTCACACATACGATCTCAGGTGTTCAGTTGTTCGGCACACGACGCCATCTATGACAGTTTTCAGCGGTCCTCAGTTTTGACAGCATACAGCCGACTGCGCCCTTTCTAGTTTCGAAGGTTTCAGTGTCGTCCGCTGTACAAATCACGGAGTGAGAAACGTCCATCCGTCTTGAATTCATACGTATTTCCCAATATCGCTTGCATATCCATCCATTCGTCGATCTATCTAGCTTACGTTTGATGTCGGTGAATGACGGTGACGGCCCTGCCCTGATCGGCCGTGCCGCCCATGGCTTACGCGTTCCCCTGTACTTCTCTGTATTAGTGGCCAAACTTCACCGTTCCCTCAAACCTACCTGTCCCGTTTATCAAGCAAGGTGCCAACCTAATTAGTTGGACAGCCGTTCAGGTTCTCCCCATCGCGTTACAAAGTGCTCGAAGCGCCAGCTCCATTAGCCACACAGGGATTACCAGTACGAACTGCAGGGCGATACGTGAGTGACGATTAGGGCATATGTGCATTACGTGTTCATCAGTTTGTGCCTGTGCAGATGCCTGTGCCGCCGCCGCCGCTGTTGCCTTGGCCGTGACAGCTAGCACCGGCCATAGCAGCAGCAGCAACGAGGAGGTGGCGGCGGCGGCGGCTACGGCTACTACAACAACAACCGGCATCGTCTGCAGTCTATCCATCTGTCGGGATGTCTTGCTTTTTCTTTACCATTCGATACATCCCGCTCATCGGTGGACCCTTGACGTTGGTCCGTTGTGTCCGTCAGCGTTCGTGGGTACGTGTGTGTGTCTGTGTGCGTGTAGTGATGGCCATAACGCTGCTGATTCGGTGGCGGCGGCGGCGGCGGCAGCGACGGCTGCGTCTGCCACCGCCCTTGTGGTCGTCGCGCGGGGACCTGGCGCGGCGAGCCACACTACTACATTAGCCTTAGAATCTCGAGATAGCCGCCAACTGACTATAGTATTATATTATGAGCAATAGTGGTTGTAAGGCCGTATCGGCTGCTAAGCCACCGTTGTAGCCCACAGAAGTACTCCCGCCGCAGCTACTGTTGCTGCTGCTGCTGACCAACAGTGTCTGCGTTTGTGTCTTTCACTGCCTCGATGTCTACGTGTATGTGTGTGTGTGTGTGTGTGTATATATATGACTGTGATGCTTTAACTGGACAGTGACTACTTCCACTATCAGTAATACTACTACTACTGCTAGTAACACTACAGCAACCACCAGCGCTAAACAGTTGCTATATAGACAGACAGATATAGCTGTGGCGGCAGCTATAACAGCCACAATTCACTCTTTCTGAACAACTGGGTCACGG
Source organism: Stratiolaelaps scimitus (assembly GCA_019614645.1). Lineage (NCBI taxonomy): Eukaryota > Metazoa > Arthropoda > Arachnida > Mesostigmata > Laelapidae > Stratiolaelaps > Stratiolaelaps scimitus. The sequence continues at coordinate 3,483,082 of JABWDB010000014.1, read as the reverse complement.
CCTCGTTCTTGCATCGCTACTATTCTTTCTTTCTGTGAATATATATATATATATATGCGTGTATATATATATATATATATATATGTGTACATGTATCAGTGTATGTTGATACCTGTCAGCAAATATAAACACGCCGAGAATAAGAAGTTAGTTGTTTTTAGGTATGATAATAATACATTGTAAATTCATATCTAGACGTAAACAAAAGCAGCCTTCCCCTGTTTGCGTTCGTCTTCCGAGTGAAATGACTGCCATCCGATAGCTTGAAAAGAAAAGCAGCCACGGTTAACTTATTCTATTATATTATTAATAGTATTTTATATGAACTAAGATCTAACTAATTTGGCTACGGATAGAAGATAGAATTTAGGTATTTGGGCCATGTACCTGTTTTGCGGGCTAGCTTTGCCGAAATTATTAACTGGGCGTGAAAGGCATGCTAAGCAACTAGGCTGCAGAAAATCAATTATTGTTATTGTCATTAAGGCACCCATTCCACTAAAACCTCTCTCGTGTCCCGTATGGTTGTTAATGACCTTATGGATTTCTAGGTAATGGATTTCTACGCTTGGTCTAACCATTGTTACCTTTTTTTTTTCTGAGCGCCAACTTTTTCCAGACGATTACCTTTGCAGTTCATATTGATTTCTTTCATTTAAGTGGCTGATTTCAGTAGCTCGGCGTAGAAGTCAACGAGCTCAATTTAAGCGCTCAAGCTCTCGTTAGATTAAAAGGTCGATTCAACAGCCTGACCCTGCGCTTCGTTCTGGTTATCAAGTTTTGACTGCCTCAGCAATAAGTCATTTTACGTGGACGAACAACTAAATATAGCTAACAACCTGTTATCAGATTATCACGTTCGTATTGGAACGAAACTTTCGCGAGGATGATGATGATCTCGAACACGAGCGTTCCCGAATGTCGCGAAACCGGTAGACACATTACGAAATTGTATGCGTACAAGGTTATTAATAATAATAATACTAACGAACTAAGCTGGCCGATGGAGGTTGGAACAGGGCTGGTTGTATGCACTGTTTAGTGTCATGACCCACCAGATAGAACGGACATATGTTTTGGGATTAAATCCGTCCAGAAGCGTCGAATGCATTTCATTGTTGCCCATGAATTGTTACGAGCTAGGACCGGTTGAAAAAATAATCAAGGGTGTACCCGAAAGGTCCTTATAATAACACCTAACGGTTAAGTGCTGAGAGCGGCCCCATAGGGAACATATTATAGGTGCGAGTCGGCTCAAACAAATGTTCCGCTTGTACGCACTCTCTCCTCCGATAGACCGTTGATGAGTAGTTTAACAGTCCATTATATGATAATCCGTTGCAATGTCAGACAGTAACCGGTAAGCAATCTTGTAAACCTTGTGCTACTCATCGACATCGTATTGCCACAATGTTCGTTATGTTATTTGTCATAAACGATTTTACGTAGTAATTCATTGATACTTAAAATTTCAATCAAATTGCGGGCGGAACGTTCATAGTCGGATATTATAACGCATTCTTGACTGTGGGCCCGTCCACCAGGGCGGGCAGTCCCGGAAAACTTCACCCGTCACTCGACCCGGGTGAATTATGACACTAGTCGAAACACGGGATGAAAGCTTAACTTGTTCTTCTTCGTCGCTACGAACAGATGTTGACATCTACAATCGAGATGCACATGACCTCGACGAACTTTGTACTCTCTGCATCGTTCATCGTGGTGAGCCAGTCCCTCGCGGACATCCACTGAGGTATTGCAAACCACGCCGTGTATTACATGATATGCAATACTCGTATGCATCTTTGGGTGGATGACATCTATGCGTTGCGCTATTGGGAGGGGTGCAGTGAAGAATGGTTGTACAGTGTAGTCGTGTATAAAGTGGAAAGCACTGCCGCACCATGACCGCGACAATTCTGTGGCCGTGATATCCTTGCTATGGATATATATATATATATTATGGGACTTTCTGTTTTCACTTCGTTTTCTTCTTCGACTGGCCGCACACACAAATGACCTCTGCCGGTCGCGTTTACCAATGACCGTCCAGAATTCAAGTACCAACCACAACAAGGCATTGCGCTGTCGCCACCGCCGCCACCGGCATCGACGAAGAGCGCTAAGTTGGAGTCATATCCGAAGGACGGCACGGAGCCCTGCATTGCGGCTAGTGCTAGGCCTGCCTACTTGGCAGTCACCTCGCCAGCTATAATATAATAGCGAGCCAGCTTAGTAGCCATTGATTGACTGAATCTCATGCGCTCGCATGTGAACAAGTGGTACGAAGTACTTCTTCAGTCGGAGCCCGGCTCAGCGACCAACGGTGGTCGTCCGCCGACTGTTCAGTCATAGACACACAGTCTGATACACATAAGCATACGTGCGATGTTCGTGTATCTACAGATTGCTGCTGCTGCTGCTGCTGGTTAGACAGCTCGAGCCACGAACATCCAGAGTCCTCAGCCCGCCAGTCCACCGTAGACGGCAATGTAACGCCGAGCGGTGCCGGCAATAACACTTTCACTTCGGCAGCTGAATCGCTCCGATAGGTCTGACGTCTTTCTGACAGCGTTCGTCATCTTCTGGACAGCACAACCTCGACTTCGCAGTTTGTCTCAGAATCGCTTGCGACCCAGAACCCGCTTGTGACCGCTACAGCAGCAGCAGCAGAAGTACAAAGATAGCGACACCGTCGAATAAATGTTGCTATACACGGGCCAATGTAAAGGGAGAGAGAGAGAGAGAGGGTGTTCGGCAGACAGACGTTGTTGATGTCGATAGAGCCAGTCAATGACGAATGATGTAGGTATGGAAAATGTGCTGAAGAGCTGAATGGAGGGAGCTTCGTTCGGCGTTCCGGCTAAATCACCGAAGATCAAGCCAACACTCATGACGATAATGATGGATGTATGGTGCTCGTTTTCTGTCGTTACTATGGGATTATTATGGGACATTTCGTAGCTGATTCAGTCGCTGGTTGGCTTGTTCCGATACATTCATTCATTAGTTGGGGGGAAGGGGGGGGGAGGATGGTGGGTAGCATAGGTGTGCTAATTTAGTTAGACGATCACATCTTGTCTCGACGAACGACAAACAGTTAATGAAGCCTAAGAACAGAGCGTGGCGAAAGTGAAAATTGTGACGAGATGGCGGTTCTCAGAAGAAACGTAGCAAAATGCGCAGGACCGCATGTTAAGGACGCCACTCACTACGTACATATTAGTACCGAGTATCTGAAGACGGACACAAGTCATATCGAGGCACAATAAAGGTTATGAAGATAGAATCGCATGGAGAAATGCTATATCATTTTTATATCGCTAACAGTGTCTGAGAGACGGCCCCGCGAATCCACGATTGGCATTAGTCGACTGAGAGCAACCATTTCCATTGCAAGGCCAGCAGAGAACGAACAAAACCACCTAGGTGGATGGGTTCACACAAATTACTAATGGACCTTTTCCATACCAGCTTTCCGGATGGGTATATTAGCCCAACATTGAAGGGAGATACACGCCACATTTAGCTCGACGAAGATGAAAAACATAAAATTGAAGGATCGTTTCAACTAGCTGTTTGCCATGTCCGCTCTCAACGGGCCATAATTTGTGGTAAAAGAATCGTAGTAAACGTACGGTTGGGATCCTCAATCAACAATCGGCCTATAATGGGTTTTATACCATGATCAAATCTTGGAAGATTCTGAACATATTCATTTGTATAGTAGTGCTGTTCCTCCGTGACGATGTTGCTTAGACAACGAATAGCTAAGATGGCAAAAAAAAACACGGTGTGTTCGACGAAGCAAGCCGAAAGACATACACCTTGCCATGATATAGTCTAATTGTTTAATGCGCCTCCTCGGCCCGCCGCCTCGGAACAGATCCAGGGTTGGATTCGCCGTCTGTCCGCCTTCTCGAATCAGTACAATCAAAGCGTAAGTGTATTCGTTCACGATAATAAACGACAGTCTTCTAACGGATGACCCTGTTCATTGTCACGGAACAGAAACGAAAATCAAACTGGCTATGGTTCTATAGTTTGTTACTTTCATGACTTCATGCGATGCTTGACAGTTATCCAGTTAGGTTTCCAGCATACGTTGCACTGCCCTTACTCGCATTATGGCGACGACGATAACGAGAAAAAAAATAAGTCCTCTTTCATCACCGCTTCGATTAGAAACTTCGATTCTTATGGACAACCTTCGAGGCGGAAATTTATTGCATAAAGTCGAAAGAAAAAACACGCCAATGACAAAAACAATATATATATATATATATATATAATATTGTTATATATACATATATGTATCTCCTAAATTCGCCCGCTTGATTGCCTCATTAATTTCATTATGACGCGTATTTGATTGAGCCGCACGAGGGTGTAGCCGACGCCGCCGCACCGGTATCGACGCGAGCGTAACAATATAGATCTTTGACGGACCCAGCTGTCTCGTCATCGCGTACACAAACTCCGCTTGTTTATGAGATTGTTGCCGCGGGGCACGCGAATTTTTTCGATCGCAAACCATCATAATAGTTCCGCTGCATACAGCTGGTGGGATTCGGAAAGAAATTCTGTGGCGGCCACCAGGGGAAGAGAGGCGCTGCAACGGGAAAACTAGCGGTTCAATCAGCAGGCGTTTCGTCTGTTCATGATATTGTACATAGATAGATATGGATAACGTTAGACGATATGAAATTGGCACTGAGAAATCAGCACGCCACTGCTGCCCGCGTCTCAGGAACCCGCCCACGGATTGACCGCGATCCCGGCAGCTGGTGCTGCTGCTTCTTGTTCTTACAATTTAAGCGTTATCATCGCCGAGTCGAGCACGACCGTTGTGAAGAGCACCACATCAACAGCTACGGGAGGGAAGTTAATTCATCATAAACCCCTCCTCGCCGGTTGAATACGATTGCCACTGCAATATATGTATGTAATTATCGATACACTTGCAAGCTATTTGTGCAAGCAAAAACGACTACTAAACATTGTTATGTATGATACTATTTGCATAAAAACATGCATAGACATAACCCAATCACCGGTGTCATGGTATCATTAGTGGTTTAAGCCGCGTACGTCGAAACCGTACTTTTGAAACGAATGGCCAATGGTCGATGTGCAAGTGGTAATGCGACTCAATACAGTTTGCATAAACGCAATGCTATATCAGCACAATCCAAATACCCGAGCATCATTGAATGACCCTGTTCTTCACCAAGATGCGTATGCAGGGTAGGTGGACAGAAGATATCCTGACCTTAAACCTCAAACGATCAAGGTGCCGATGGATACAGCATGCTATAAAATAGGACACTAACAGCTAACGGCCACCAGCCAAGATGGTGCTCTCACTATAGCCCTGGATGTTGAACACCATGAACAGCATCGTTCATTGATTCTGCAGCATGAAAATCGTTAGATCGATCTTCTCTTTACTATCCCTCACAAACTTGACAAACCCCGTCATCGACAGCCATGAAACCAATACCATACTTACCTAGAGATAATGATATAGAAGCTTAAGTCAACGAAATTTGATGAGGGATTCCAGCCTCGAGTTGCTTCTGCTGGATCGCTCCTTCGGATGCCTGAGCGAGTTGTCGTCAGGTGAACACTGACCGACTAGAATTGTAACGGGTTAGTCTCTTTTGCCACCTGCAACAGGAATAAAACAGCGATATGTGAGCAATAATGCTATATGTTAGAAATCAGACATGCGAATAGATATCAATTATACTAGGGGTTCAATTACGGGGGTGTAGGGCACAATGGAATATATATAGATTGACCTTTTCCCGGAGAACCCCTCATTTAACCAATCCCCCCTGGTCTAGCACTACAATCAGGTATGACGGTAGTTCTCCAGTGGTTCCCTTGGCTGATTCGCCTTCTGGAGTCGGGCAAGCACGCACTCATGATCCCCCGCTGGGCATCCTCGTAGCCTATTACGTTCTTGAATAGTATTCCATTTTTTCTCGTTTTGGTGCCCTCTACAAATTGGATCACTCATGACCATGTAGAAAGCTAGCCATATAGAGATGGCCATCGTTTGTATTCGATATGTGACTCCCTCATGTAGTGCTCGGGTTCATATTATGTAAAAATTGCCTCAATGGCATACGTCGAATGAGGTGAGACACTCTCAACACTTGCTCATTCATGCATGCGACTAGCAGCGTATAAAGCTGCATTGTATAATATGTATAACCGGAACATTGTAGGATAATAACAACAGCAACAACATCGACAATCGAAGCGGCAGCTACGGCAACGTCTTGCGAAAGCTTCACGCCGCCTCAAACGAGGCCAGAGCATCCGAGATCGGCCGACATCTTGTATCGGACGAGATCAGTCGGCCAACATAAACGACATCTATCTATTTTGCCCGACGCTCCATTGGCTCGCGTTGCGCCGAACACTCTCTCCCTATCTCTCTCTCTCTCCCTATCTCCCTTTGTTGCCGAAGCACAATGGCGATAACGGGATCGGTAACGATCCGGCACGGCAGCGTAACCCTGCGGACAGCGACACGCGGCCGCTGCTGCCGCCGTCGCCGCCGCCGCTAGATGGAACGGAACAGTGACTTGAGATTGCGGCGAAACAAAACGTCCACAGTCGCGACCCAGTCATGATGGGCAACCGCCCTCTGCCGTGCGCCACTGAGGGTTCACAATGAAGCGGATGAAACGAAGTAAGTCTACGTGGCTGACTCGGACGGAGAATCGTCCCGCTGGCCGCAACAACTCCTCAAAATCGGCGTTATTGTTCCTGTTGTCGTTGTCTTCTTCTTCTTCTTCTGGGGTCGCCTCGGCCGCTTGTGTTGGTTTAACAGCGGCGCCTCGGCGGTCGTGCCGTCGCTGGGTCAGTCAGCTAACCGGTGGTGTGAGCTGGCGCGTCACAATGTCTATGTGTGAGTGGGTGAGAAATCGGGTCGCGGGCACGAGCGGCGAGAGCAACAGCATCAGCAACAGCAGCAGCAGCAGCACCAATGAGGAGGCAACAACAACAGCTACTATTACTACAACTACTACTACCACTACTAGCATTATGGCTGCCTCTGCGATCAGTGGACGCTGATGACGTTAACGACGAGCCCGAACACCAGATGAAAAAAAGCCATGCGGCAACGCCAGAGAAGATACTGACAACGTTGAAATACAGTGATATCATCACTGGTGAGCGGCGGCGGCGGCGACGACGACGACAGACGATTCACTCCGCTGTCGATAGGATCGAGGTAACATCATAAGCATCTGGATCATTATGATTGGTGGTGGACGATGCAGGAGGCTCAAAGTCGGCGTAAATTTCTCGCAGGTTATAAGGTCGATATGCAGAACAGCAAACATTGAAGACAGCAAAACCCGCATGAAGGTAGGACTCAATGAAGGGCGTTAATCAAGGTGCCAACGGCTAGGTTGGAAGGTCGGACCGACGGCACTCCACTTGAGACAAAGGTAGTTCGGGCAGGATCACGTACGCCGATATACAGCGTATATGATTTTGATAGAATCGACATTGGACGATGTCAGCACGTGCGGTTCCACACAAACACACACACACGCATACAAGCATATGCGTGTCGAATTTTAGCTTAATTCAATCTGAAACATGAAAAGGTTAAAAACTAGAACAACGCAGCGATAATTACAGGATAATTCGCTTCTCTGCGATAATAACAACAACAACAATAATAATAGTAATAATAAGATTTCACCAGAATAATGATAATAATATATTTTCACTTCGTTTAGGAAACAGAAATGCCAGTATAGCTTAATTATTAATTAACCCTCTGGACACGCCTTAGCGAAGAGGTAATGTGAAGCTGACGAAGTAATTAACACACAGGGTCAATCATTTCGGGTAAGAAAAATCACTCCGCGCATCTGTACACGCGAACTATCCGTGTCGCGAACAGTTGGGAATCGCGCATTCGATGACGCCAACAATTGCATCGGAATAATCCGGTAATTAATTGCCGCCGTTGGTAAGCTAGATTAGAAGTTTGATCAAGGTGTTTCCGTTCGACGAATGCTATCGTGCCTACATGAAATAATGGGAAGCCTAGCCGAAGGGCTGTTGTCGAGCAGAGATTTCTTGGAGTGTGTAGACGTTTCGAAGAGAGCGATTCGTCGACATATTCATCACAAAATCATATCGTTGTCAATTTTGACCTTCCTTGGCCAACGACCAAGGCCTGCGTAAAACGGACACGTGCTACAGGTGTAGGAGACGAAATGTGATTGGCCTAAAACCGCGCAGGCGTATCCTAGTAACAGGCGTGTGACACCTATTATAGAATAGCAATTGTTTTGTGAACGTCTACCTCGAACGAGCACGTAATCAATTACTGTACCAGCAAAGCTGAACTCGTTTGACAGGTCTAAATTTAGACATATACTGAATATACGAGATTCGTGATATCCGGCAGATGTGGTGCGCAAACGTCTTTGGCCGGCACATCTCGTGAGTACGGATGGCCTCTAGCTGACACACTTTCAAGGTAACACCTCCTTAGTACAAACGTGTGTTTAATTATCATCGCAAACAAATCTACAACTTGTAACTAAGCTAACTAGCCAAATGTACCCAAAAAAAAGTATGCAACTGCCATAACGAGTGGCAGCCGGGATAGCTGCCATTGGAGATAACAAGGGCATTCGTAACCTAACGTTTACAGGAATAATTCATGCAGCGAACAGGCCGATCGTGGTTTAAACTGAGACACTCAAATCGTTAGGGGCACTCATTACAATGAGTCCCGAACGGCCTGAAGAGTAACATAAATGCGTAAAGGCATTATTCGTTCGATCCATTTCGAGGGGCTTTAGGGATTTAAGCCGGAGCGGCTAGGTAGCTGTTGTTCGTCAACAGCACACCAGGATCAATGAGATAAAGGCGTATCGCATAATAAGTGACTTTAATGACGTAATGGTTCCTTTGCGTTTGCAGATATTTCCTGACTAATGCAGCTCAAATTGAGAAGTAGCTCTCCGTTGTATCGTGGCCATGGCTGGCGTCGGTTATCTCGCCAATTTGCGTAACTCGACCTTTTCCCGCTAATTCGGTCGATTCATTCCGAAGGCTCGCTTTGCTTAATCGTTCTGAGCTCGCTTTCCGAGGCAGGAGACGAATCCGACCATGGTTCAAAGTTTGCCCCGGTTCGCCTCGACAATGATGAGGACTTTTCTTGCATTTTCTCGTCGTATGCTATCGTACGAATAAGTACCGAGAAATGTTGGTGGGAGAGGGGCTGAGGGTCTTTCAGCCGCAAACGAGCGTCCTAATCTAGTGACTGGCAAACAGACTTATATCGTAAATTTACCCTTGACAAGCGCACCTACATCAGTAGATATTAGAGGAACGATTTCAAGTTCGTGCGTGGAGTGCAACGGACGAATGTAATTATTAAAAATACTCACCCCTCGTTCGGGCTATCTCATCTATCGAGCATATAATAACAATAACAATAATAATGCTTTCATAATATGGAATTCCTCCGGTATAAACTGTTTCACCTCGTGCGATGTTTTAGCAATATGAAGATTGTGGCAGTAACCTTGAGCACAACACGCGGCCTCATTTGGGAATAGGGTATGTCATTTCAGCGGGCTAGAATATACAGTAGATTTTGTAGAACCTCTTCTCCGTCACTGACAAGTGATCTAGTGTACAATAAAAATCAAGTTCGTCGTTAGCTTAACACAGAATAGAGTTAGACTATGAACTGCATAGCAATCGTATCTATTGCAAAGGCTACCTTGATCGATATACAAAACATTAATCCGCTGTCGAACACAATTTCCTATAACAAGAACGAGTTTAGCTGTGTTCAATGCAGTTTTGAACGTTGAACTCGACAGTGAGAGCCAAACATTGCTCGATGAGTCGCTACCTGAAAGAGACATGCGGGTTGTCTCATTAGGGATCAACGTGGCTTTAGTGATTTTTCTAGAGCCAACAGAAGGGAATTCTTAGACAAAATACATATGTCCAGATAAACGCCTACAACGCGAACCCTGGTGGTGTCCGTGCGTTTGAAGAAAATTTTGTCCTCTCTCTCTCACTCTCTCTCAAAAAAAAAGTGCGAACACTAAAAACCCATGCATACGTTATCTATGTGGAAATAACAATATTTGCCATGGATTTATTTTTCTCCACAACCGCAATGCACACAGACGTGTGTTCCACCAACGACACCTGAAGAGCAAACGCACAGTAATACAAATGAAGAAAAATATCCATGTTTTCATTTTTCAACCCACGACAGACCCCCAGTCTCGTCCTCCTTAAGATTGACTCCCCCGTGTCATCAGCCACTTCGTAGATTAACAGGCTCCGTCCTGAAGGGAGACTCACCCCGTGTATGAGCCCACTTCAAAACCTGCCCCTGTTTTCGAACCACTAGATGTCAACCCTTCATTTACCTGTTATTTGGCACCTAATCCATCTTCGTGAGGATATTGTTGCTGCTGTTTTGTGAGAGTTGACACTCATTTGATTACGGTTCGCCACCACTCCGACTCGCCTACTCGCATACGTGTTGCTGTTGTTGTTATGGCCGCTATAACTACCAGGCGTGTTTGTTGTTGTTGTTGTTTGTGGTCACGCCAGCCGTTTTTTCATAGAAAATATATCCGTCGGCCATCAGCACGATACACCGGCGTAAGGTACCGTTCGCCCTTCCGTAGGCAATAGAATATATCTAGATTGTCGTAGTTTGACGTCGAGTTGGTGTCGACAAATTAGAAGAGGGTAACTATTATTCGCTAACAAAGCCAAAATGTTGCCGCACCTCGACGTCTTCCATGAGAAATATTCGGCGAGCATTTTGAATTTGTTGTCAAATTGTCCTATTGACTAGACAGCTCAAAAAATACTTATTAGTTGAGTCTGCTCGAGTCATAGGCATTCATCTGGACATGTGGATTTGTGTCCGAAATTTTGTCGTGCACTGTGCTGATCCTCGCTGCACCGTGGGTGAAATTGTAGGAAAGATATTTTAGAAAATTGGATTTTGCCACCGGAAGATAAGTGCACATCCTCGCACCCGCCTCTAAACAAACATAAACAGGTGAATACATATTGGAGAGACTGCTGCAATTAATTGCTATACAGCCAGTTCAATAGGTACCATTAGGGTGTTCGAAAAGTCATGGAACTCGAAAGCGCAGAGGGACGTTGCACAACACGCCATAGAAACACCAGGAGAAGAGTAACGTGTTGAAAATGAAATGCAATCCTATGCATGCATTGTATATACAATTTGTATAGACGCGTATTGTAAAAGCGTGGCCATCTTTATTTATCCCGGAGTAGTGTGTGTTTGTGTGTGTGTGTGTAGGTGTGTATATGTGTGTGTACAATATAATGTATATGTGTGATCAATATGCATTAGTAACAGAAACGCCATCGGGATTTTTGCCACAGATGACCCGGCATCATCATCAGTACCACTGTGCAACGGTGATACTCTAGCAGCTTTGATAATAATAATAATAATCAAGCAATTGTACTTTAGCGCCAAGAGCGACAACAACGCAAGCAGTACCCATGCTTGGCTGTTGTTGTTGTTGTGACGACGGCTACAGCAGCTGCAGCAACCTTCGACTCAGGGCCGGCGCTCTGAGGGCTGCGTCACAAAGCCGCACAGCTACCACCAACTACCACGATCAAATGACTGACGGACTGCTGCCGGTGCCGTGGCTCTGGCTGGCAGCACTATCTGTTCTGTTGCTGCCGTTCTACAGTATCGTCGCAGCGCTGACTGTGGTGCTGCTGATGCTGATTATTGGTGGCAGGAGTGCCTCAACAACAACAGCAGCAGCAGCAGAAGCCGCTCCTGGCGGCAACGTTAGCTGTCGATCAGTACGAGTCTGTGTGTATATGTCTACACGACGATGTTACAGCGCTGCCGATGAAGCTACATGGGCGGCTTTCGTGGTTCAACGGCGCCGCTACAAGGGCGGCTGGCTGGCTGGCCGACCGACCAGCCGAAGCTGCCGCGAACACCAGAGCTAATAACAACAGCATCAGCTGAACAGCAGCCAAAGCCGTCCAACCTATTCTGGATGACGACGTTAACTATTCTGGATGATAGCAGCGACAACAACAACAGCGGCAACAACAACAACAACGTCAATGATAACGGCAGCAACACTGGCAGCTTCAAGAGCTAACGAAGGAATAAGCAGTACTGCCGATATGATGCTGATGCTGCTGCTGGTGCTATTTCTTCTGCTGCTGCTGATGTAGATATTATTTTTCTGGTTAACAGCGGCGGCAGCAGCGGCTGGCGCAGACACACACCGACACACAGTGGTTGTGACCCCGTTACTATTATTACTATCACTACGACTATAAAGTTGCCACCAGCGGCACTAGTTGTTGTATATGATTGTTATTATGATCTTCTGTCTGAGTAGTATATGGGTACCACTACAGCAGCTGGCTACGATTACTATTAGTAGTTTAGCTGTTGTAGTCGGCTATCGCCGCCAAAGTTCGACGTGTACACGCCGTTCGTTGACGTCGAACGCTGCAAGGACCACTTCTACTATTGTGCAGAAATAGCTACATGGACTTTTTTTAGTAGCGACATCTGCTGTAGTCACAACAACAGCAACTTGTGCTTCGGCTGCTGCTGCTGCCGCCGCTGGGGGATTCTGATTTTGCGCGTGAGGTTGGTAAGGCGGCGAAGGTGGCGTCGCGAGGGGGCTGAATGATCTTTGTTGAATGATTCGTCGTTGATGTCGTCGGTTGCTTGGCTATAACATCTATTTTCAGCTCTTGTCTGTTGGTAGATGAAATGAGGGTAAAGAAACAGCGAAGGGAATCCGGCGGAGGACCCCCGACCGCTACTGGCTCTCGTGCTAACCACCTTCACTACCTACCACGGTGGTGTAGCGCTCGTAGACGCTCGCAGCACTTCAATCTGCCAATCGAGCCAGAAGCAATGGTTAACAATATGTATATATATATATATATATATATCGTTGTTTGCTATGATAGTATGACAATGTAATCAAGTGAATGCTGGATGGATACTGAAAACTCGCTTGTGAAAGCTATAATATGTATGCTTCTAAAGCCTTAGTTGCGATAAAGAAGCGATGATACCGATGGCTTGGCTTGACTGATCATTGTGAAGTGCCTTTGTTATTAGTGTCCAGTAATGCTGATGATGCTCGTACTGTCCTCGAATGCTCGAATTTAGCTTTATTGAGTGCGAGCTACGAACAAGGCGTTGTCGCCTCGTTCTATCGACGTTGTGGCCACAATGACAATAATTAAATTTCAAAGACTCCTTACATTATATATGTTGCTGGTATGACAGTCTTGATTGGCCTTATTAGATCGACCTGTCATGGACTGTACATTCGTTGTAGTTCGGTTGTAGCAAAATTGTCTCTTAGACTAAAACAAAAGCTTATTGTTTCAAGTTAAGTTTTGCAAAAGTACACGTTTTCGACTGTCATGCTTTTCTGACAAGATATATTATATATATATATATATATATATATATATATACAATAGTCGCTGCAGCAAGCGAGAGTGGTATATATTGGTTTCACTTTCACGGCCACTGCACAAGGCAGTGATATTGATACTACAACAAGCTCCCTTAACGTCCATAGCACAGCATTGGGGCATATAAGTATGTCCTACCACGACTGGCACCAGCAGCCACTGGTCTTTACGCACTGTTGGCATTATACCCTGGCTGAACTGAATTGAAACGCACCAAGCTACACTGCAGTGAAGTATTTAAAAAATATCTATCGTTCGCGCCCGATAGGTCAGTCCTTGCTGTGCATTGTAGCGCCTATACGAGTGACGACAATACAACACACCCATAGGATATATATATATATACAGTGTGAGATTTCATAGATACTCAGATACAGAGATGTATCGCTGTTACATACATCGTCCACAGCGTCAGACTGTCTTCTCCCGCTCGCTGCTTCTCCCTTTCGTTGGTCAAACCGTATACAAACATATACAACAATATACGAATCTGGGCGAGGCAATGCAATAACGTTGCCCGCTCACTTCAAGTGGCGTTCACCGCTGAATCCCGAGGCCCGAAGTCGCGGGGCAGCTGTCTGTCTGTCTGCATGTATGTCTATATAGATAGATATTCGGATCTCGGCTGGTTGACGAGCCAACGCGTAAGTAACTGAGTGACTGTGTGCGTCTGTGTGAGCGGTGGCACCAAACAGTTTTGTAGTTGTTGTTGCTGGTGGCGGCGGCGGCGGCGGCGGCCGCGGCGCTGCTGCTGCTGCTACTACAACTTGTAGCCCACACGAAGCGCATAGTGAGGACCTTGGCCTCATTGGCTTCACGTGAACGGCAATGCTATAGGGCCATAGGGCCACAGCAAAGCCAGCTGTCTAGTGTTGCTAGTAGTAGTGGTATCTACAGCATATTTATGCATAGCTCTGCTACAGCAGCAGCATCAGTGACGGCGGTGAAGGGGCGCGCGGGCGCTGACTGAATCAAGAGCCCTGCCATCACGACACCGCGCCGGATCCCAGAAACCGGGGCCCTTTGCTGCTGCTGCTGCTGCTGACGATTGATGATAATGATTTGCTGATGGCCGCCATTGCAACGGCGGCAATCACAACTGCAACAACAACAACAACAGCAATGGGCAGCAACAGCAGAAATCGTCATAGCCAGAACGCCGACAAACAGCAGCAGCAGCAACAACAACGACATCAGTACAGAAGATCTATACCGCAGCTGAAAACAGCGTCAGCAACAACAACAGCCGTGAAACGTCTGCAGAAGCAGAAGCAGCAGGGCTATGACAAGAAGAGAAAGTTTGTCTTTGGATTTCGTGCTGAGTTTCACCAACTATTTGCCGGCCGTGCGATGACGTTTTCTGTTGTTTTTTTTTTGGGCAGCAGAAGCCGCGTTTCTTCGCAGGTGGATTCGTTTCCCTCGAGCTGATGATCGATCCAAAGGGACATTTGGGGATGAATACGATATATAGCCAATAAAAACTGGAAAACTATTTCAGAGCAGGATACATGCATATAACTAACTGGAGTAGAGGTAACTGACATAGTCTACACTTGTAGAATAATTATTGATGTATTTTCGTTTTCACTTTGTGCTAGCTGTGACCTTTTTTTTTCTCTTGTAAAGGAGGAAATGCTGTGACCTTTACGATTCGCCAACCTTCTCTAGAGCCTAGTGCTCCACAACCATCTTCCTTCCTAAAACCTATTTCCGTTTCATTTCGAGGCCATTTTCACCTGAAAGAAAGTAAAAATGGCGAATAATCTCTCTCCCTCTGCCTCCCACTATCTCACAGATAACAGTAACCCCATAAACGATTGTGTTCATTTTAGTTATTATTAGTTGCTCATCGCTGTCAGGTTGTTACAGTCAACCTCATTTCTATATCAGATCTGTTGCTGCTGGGCTGCCGTTCGCCGAGGACCGATGTTGTCGCTGGTGGCGATGAGTGGTATTAGCCGACCATTTCAGATGGTTTTTTATTTCATTGTTACTATTGGCAGGGCCGGCCTCAACCGGCGCGTTTTAACTTTCCCCCCTGATAGCTAACAACGAGCAGGTTTCGGCCATCAAGCAACCAATGAATGAATCAATCAATCAATCAATCGCCTTGTTAGTCCATTCACCTGCACTCGTTCAATAGCAGAGAAGTTCGAAGCACAATTACTTGTTTGCTTTTCCACGGCGGACAGTTCCATCACCATTATCATATTAGCCCATTGATCTGTGGCCGTCAGCAGACAACATTGCATAGTATAGGCTACTATGATGGATATATACTCATTCCCGTGCATTACCCTCGCTACCACCGACCCCGCCCGCTTCCTCGGCCAAGTCATCGCTGAGTTGATTGACTCGTCGAGCCGCTCGACGCTCGACTCGTTCGTTATTGATATACCCATCGCCATTGACCATCACCCGCTGCCGCCGCTGCCGCCGCATTCGCATGCGATACTTAGCGTTCTGCCAGTCCGCTGCGGCGACGTTAGTGTCATGAATGTAGCAGTTCACACTGCGATCTTTGAAAAGAGCCCTGTGCTGCCTTGTCTTGCCCCGCCTCTTTCTCGCTTCGATGCGGCGTCGCCGTCATCGGCGTCGCCATGATCTTCTGGCGGCGTGAAATATCAGACCGATGGATGGCCGCGAACGGTCCCCGAACAGAAATCCAGCCGTGCACTTACGGGTAGCTCTGCATGTGTGTGGCTCTTGTGGTTCTCTGTGCGGATCCGATGGGTGCATCAATGCCCTGTCAACTTGACGGCCGCCACATGGTCGTCGTTGAGGACCGCCGTAAGTCGCACACTTTTTTCGTGATCGCTGTCGTTGACTGTTACGACCTCTCGGTTCCCATTGGCTAACGGGGAACCGCTGCTGGCTAGCTGGGAAAATGAACGGATACGCTACCTTGGCGAGACTCAACCACAGTTCGTGCTTTAGTTAATATATTGTTGTCGCCCGTTGAAGAACAGAAGGAGAGCCATGAGAACAAGTCACCTCATTGATGTGTCGATGGCTGCCGTCGATTGTTTTAAGAATCGAATCGTCTATCTCATTGTCGATCGTCTTTCTGCTCGATTGCCTGTCTCGGGGAAAACAGCCAGTGTCAATACCAGCTGGCAGTGTGTGGCGATGAACATTGATAAAATCCTGCTGCTGCTGCTTTTTCAACAGCAATAAATTGAGGTCGTAGCAGGAATGGTCAAAGGGTACCAACCATAGGGTGCTCGCCCCCATCCAAGAAACTATTTGCTTACTACACTGCTAGGTTCAGGGTGGTGTGATACTTCTAGCAGCAACGGTAAGTGTAATGTCCGTGGTAAGTGGCTTGGACGCGGTAAGTGGCTAGGTCCATAGAGCGCAGGAGGTCCCAGGCCCTCCGAGATGACGATTCCCCCGACAGCGTCATATTTGAAGAACTCAAATTCAACTTCAAAGATTTGTATACGACTTTATCATTGTCACTGTGTTCATCATCGGAAAAAATTCACGAATGCTCAATGCTGATGAGAATTGTTGGTTTTTTCGTCAACAGGGGGGACATCGCCGCTCATTTGCCGTTCTTCGAGTCAATACCATCGAGCCATGTGTCGCTTCAGGGGCAAAGCGAAACTGTTATTCGATCGTGAGTTGAATAGAAACAATTCGTCTGGCTGTATCTGAATCACCGCGAATTCAGATCACACAAATACTCACACTCGCAGTCTGACGAGATGTGTACGGCGAACGATGATAGTTCCAGCATCAAACTCACACGGCAAAACTGTTCTCTCTCTCGAGTTCCAGTCACCTCTCGCTTTCAGCCACTGACCGCTAGAGATGATGGCGATGCTGCCGATGGGCAGCAGCTCGCTATAATGGGAGGGAGAATATCGATGGCGATGATGATGATAATTATGATATAATTATGATAGCTACGATGATAATGATGCTGCTGCTGCTGCTGTTTGGCGGTCGCAGCAACGAAAGGTGTCTGTGCGAGTTGAGCGTCTACAACAGACTCTGTTGGACGGGCTCAGTGGCGTGCCAATGTGTAGGATGGAGATGTACAATACTATTATTGGAAGTAGGTCCAAGTAGTTTCAGCGCTCGATGCGTGTTGTGTTCTACCCACTGACAAATGGACGCCAGACGGTTGGTGAGTGTCAGCAATAATCCACGGTATACATATATATATTTAAGAGCTCACAGCCACGCAGAGGCATTCGCGCAGAGCGCGGCGTGGTGGTTTCGTTTGTCCATCTAACCCTTTCGACGGGCGAGATTTTTGACCCAGTTAACCAAGGACGCAATCGGCCGCGCCTGGCCGGTCACTCCGCACTCAGCGGTACCAACAACAGCAGCAGCAGCAGCACCAGTAACGACAGCAACAGCAACAACTGACGGTGGAACCGTGCCGTGTTCGAGAAACAGCAGCAGCCGCCGCCGCCCCCTGATAGTCTGACCTACCCGTTCGACAGCGTCATATCCCCGCCCGCGAGATCGCTGGCGGAGATCGTTCTGTGGTCCCTTGTCTCTCTCTCTCTCCGTCAATGTCCATCCGCCCGTCAGTTAGTCAGTGCGGCCGTCCGGTGAACGTGGCTCTGCTGCAAGTGCGAGACGCGCGCGGGAGTTGACAAGAGCCGCTGTGCAGCACTCTGTCGACCCACTCTCTCTCTTTCTCTCTTACGCTAAGCCATCAGTCGAACAACAACGGCCATTAATAACAACATCGCTAGCGGCTGAAGAAACTAAGTAACAAGTTGGAGCCACCCAACGACCGCGCGGCGGTCGTTGGACGCTTTTGTTTTTCTTGATTCGACTCCACTTCGGTCCAGTTCGCCGTCACGTTAGCTCACCCACACGGCATCCTCTTCTATCCACCCTCGCTCCCTGGATGCGCCTCGTAGACGTGTTACAGTCACACGTGAACATGCTGTCGGCTGTGTCAGCCACAATATGGAGAGATGGAGAGACAGACAGAGAAACCATAAGGAATGGTTTGTTTTGTTCAATGAGGCGGGCGGCGGTTGTCATTCGAACAAACTGGTCAAAACTATAAGTTATTTTTTATTATAATACCAACAGTTTACTGCTGGACTTCCGGTGATGCGCTGGCGTATCTTCTATGGAGTGAATCGTGTCGTAGCTCCCAAATCAATTACAGACCTCTTGTGACTTAAATGTCTGCCATAGTTCAGTATTATGACTTCGACTAATGAGCTCTTTGATAATTGACTTCTCTCTATATACGTATGTATATCTATATGGGGATAGGTGCATGAGCATACGCCTACGGGACAGTCTGGTGCCCACACCATACGAGCCCGATAATAATAATAATATTTATAATATACTAATCTTTCATATCATAATAACAATAAAATATTATTATTATTTTCTAATCGATTAGATGAGGTTTAGTTCATCTTAATTCGGCCGAAAACCGACCGCGAGTTGACTCGACAAAGCATCGATTCCCGCTACTCCTCGACGACGACGACTATGATTACTGTCACTGCTATTCGATACTATTGACACTTTTTCCATGACTGAGTACAATTTTTAACTACAGTTATCGCTACAACTGCTACGAGCCGGCAACCTCCTCATGCACCAGCGGCAGCACCAAACAGTGAGAGTGAACGGATGACGTCTGTCTGACGGCGGAGGCGGAGGCGGAGGAGGAGGAGGTCTATTGAGTTGTGGAAATGGGGACTAAAGAGTGGCGTCTCGATTGGCGGCAGCCACCGGCCCCGATGGAGAAGACTAACAGCGTCCGCCATCAGCTGCCGTTCTGTGCCGTGGCCGACGCCGTTGCTGCTGCTGCAAACCACTATGCCGTTCTCGTTGTGGCTGGGTGCGTGACCCAGATTGACGCGGCGGCGGTAGCGGCGGCGTCGTTAGCGGCGGCGGCGTCGTTAGCGGCGGCGGCGGCGGCTGTTGCTGCCGCGGAATTAAGTCAGCGGCCATCGCCGAATTACGGAACCACGGGCGGTGGCAGTAAACGAGCCGGCAGACTAACAGCCCTTCGAAATGGCATCCCCACCAACGCGGCCATCGTCACAACGACGGCGACGAGAGCTAGCACCACCATTGCAATGATCTCGATCCGACCGTAGAGTCGATAGTGGTGGCCCGTTATGTTGTATCGGCACCGTTGCGGCGGTCCCGTTTGATGGTTGATGCTGGCTGGTTGACTCAGCAAGCGGCGGCTGCGGCGCCGGTCGCCATTGGTAACAACGCGTTGCACGCTAGTTTAGTAGACCGGTGCTCCTCGCTGATGGCAGCGGCGGCGGTGCTCCGGCGCTCCACAGCAGGGACTCGCAGAGGGTCGACGGGGACGGCGGCAACGACTGAGACTGAGTGGAATGCAATAGTATACTATATATATATTTATAGTAATGCTCATCGAATACCATGTAGTACAGTGACATATCTGAGATCGTCGTTCATATCTATGTATGTGTGTGTGTGTGTGTGTTTGTTGATATTATTGTTATTCTGATATGATTATCAAGCAGGTTTTATTTCTCCTAGAGAAAGAGATGGCGGGGGGGGGGATTGTGCGCCATTCGAAAGACGGGACAATTTGAACGGAACACCCTAATATGTTCCTCCGGCTATTATTGTAAATATAATTGACACATATAATAACTATGATCGAGTTTGAGCCGAGCAATCGAGTCAATATTTAGCGACGCTTCGTGGTCTTTTTCCCTATTAATATCAAGAGAGGGCTAACCATATAATGGACTTGTTACCCGTATTGTGTTGCTTCTACCGAAGGATCAAATGGACGTCCTTCTGATAACGTTTAAATTCGATGAGCGCGTCCCGCCTTTGCCCAAAACGATGCTATGAACAGACATTGCAACGTGACAGCGCTATTGTCTATATCGACATGTTAGTTAATTCTCGACCACAGTGTTTGCGTACATTTGCACATTCAGTTCTGTTGTTTCGGCCGTCCTGTGCACATGCAAGTAGAAAATAACGAACGCATCCGAGTGTGTCTGTATTATTTCACTGTTCAACAAACGATGCCATTGAAGTACTCGAGCAGGTAGAGAGGTCTGCTGCTTTATACGCGGCCGACCAATCGAGTTATGCACCTTCGAACTCACATCAGTTCAACCTGTGCGTATTGTAGAACTGAACTTGGCAGCGGCAGCAAGTAACGGCAAATCCGTCAAATATAGACACAGATTTATATATATATATATATATATTTTTTTTTTTATCTATTAGCGTAATGAACGGAACCAGTGGTTGTTAATTTTTGCAAATACATTTTGTTCGTCTTATCTGTACTTGTGGTGCCCGTAGGTCTCTCTATAACGAATTGCTCATAGCGTGCAACTTTCGAGTCACAGCGCTATCTAACAGACAAGCCGATCAATAGAACATAATGGTTGTATATGTGTATGATGGCAACGAATTGTTGAAAGTGCATTTTCAACATGAATTATTCGCATCTGGACCGGTCCACCTGCGGTAATACTAAGATCGGCCGGTTAGCATTATTGTTTCAATTGTTTATTGGTACCGCAACCGTTTGCACACGTACACACACAGAGAGAGAGAGAGAGAGAGAGAGATGTCTTGTTACTACAATATATTGACGAGGATCGTCACGAGCTGAGGCAACGTGTATTACAACGAGAAACGATAGATAGACACAAATATAATATCAACAATTCCAAAGTGGGTCAGTCGCGGAGACCCTTACGCGCAGAGAGACGGATTGACTCACAAAATGGCAACGGCACAAATGCGACATCAGCATCAGCAGCAGTGACGAGTTCATTCTACATTTCCCCAGCTGCTGCTCCATAGAACTCGCCATAGATCACATATATATATAATATATATATATAACGAGTGAGGGAGAATGAGAAAGAACGCGGGTTCCGCCGACGCCGCCAGAAATGAACACAATCGAATAGAACTCGCTCAGTCCGATATCGCTGTAGTGCAGCTCATTAATGGCCACCACCACAGCAGCAGCGGCAACGTATCAGCATGGAACGACCTGGACGCCGCTGTTGTTGTTACCATCGCATATTAAAGCGGGATTGTCAAGCCAGCAACAACGTTGGCAGCCGCGCGATAACGAGGTACCCGATAATAATAATAATAATAATACAGCATGAATTCGAACGGTGAAGATGAAAAGGATCGATGCGGTACCTGTAGTTGTTGGTCGTGGTACGCTAGAACGATGAATGACTGGCACAACTCTGTGTCAGATGGAACTATGCGTCTACATCCTGAAAGTAGTCGAATTAGAAATTCGGTTTGGTTCAGCAAATCGCGGCACGAAACCGCGGTAGCATTGGTGCGAGCTGCTCGTCCCGATGTGTATCATTAGCTCTCATCTACTACCCTGTCGTTGTCAGGAATCGGTAGGAAGCTGACAATTTTTTCGAGTAGACAATCGATTTTGCCATATAATAACACACACACGTTTATGATTTGCATTAGCAGGTCCAGGTTATATCGTCAGTTCCTAGCACCACTTGGATGCTGTACGTTGCTGGCTTAAGCAAGTATTGTGCGTACATGCCAAGATCCCCAAGTGAGGGTCTCTTCGATCGTAAACCAAGGCTGTATTTACTTGAGCCCCTATGTCATGCTCCGTGGTGGGTGCCGTACCGTAAAGCCCGGCTCGGATTGGAGATACTCGATCTAGGTTTCCAGCTTTTCATAAGAATCCCCTTCAACAAAATGTCGAGTTTAAAAAAGCGTGCAAACAAAGCGCACACCCTGCTAGATAGTTGTAGATAACCTGTATGATAATACCGATAAGAGTACGGATCACTTTTACAACCGTGACCCGAACCCTCGACGACCGAACGGGGGGTAAATATAAGTCAAGTTGTAGTAATCATTGCTGTGCTAATTCTGGTTGTTCTGTCGTGGCCAGTGGCTAATTGCTAATTTGCGGGAAGAAGACGGAGTCTGAAATTGGTCAAGTTAGAGCATTAGATTTATGTTGAGAGCGTGCCATTGCCTACAGAAGCTTGCGAAATGACACTGAACAAATACTAGTCTATTGATCACTCCGACACGGAGTGAGATACAGGATGTTGGGTGGTCATTAACGCAGAACGAGCGGCAGAGAGAATGCATTAAATGCACGCGGTGTACACAACGTGCATTAAACGCTGACGTCATGTTGAGCTCTGAAGTCAAATAGGATTACACTGCCAGTGGTATAATGATACAATCATTTATAAGTGAGATATCATTACCTTCAACTGCAGGTTGAACAGAACACAACTCTTAGGAATTAGTTCATTTGTGTACGTATGAGATATTCAGCTCGGAAATTCATACCGCCACGACGTACCCATCTTTAAAGCATCGCACAGCTCGATGGCTCCGGCCAGAAACGGATAATATAAGCAGCCGCAAGTGCAATTAAATGCCTTAAATATCATTATCACTTTGGCACAGAGGGTTGAACCGGTCCAGACGTAACAGAGCTTCAGTTCAGCTACAAAACCCACGTTGCTCTCATAGAGTAAACCGTTTGCTCTGCTGATGGTGACCATCCTCCCCTCGACCGTATGCTCCAACGACAACACAATCTAAATGAATGAATCTCAATACGAACTCGTATCAATAACATCATTAACACGTTCGCATGACCATTTTTCTGCCAACTTCAAAGTGGAAGAGGGTCGATGAACATGCAAACGAACTGTGATGACGTTGGCAATTTTTGACGACTTGTTCAGGTTGTTCTACCCACCTAACGAAAATCGAGATGGCCTACCTGTATATGTATATTGTATCGAAACACGACGAGCTTTCTGATTGCACCGATCGAC
The DNA here is from genome assembly GCA_019614645.1 of Stratiolaelaps scimitus. NCBI lineage: Eukaryota > Metazoa > Arthropoda > Arachnida > Mesostigmata > Laelapidae > Stratiolaelaps > Stratiolaelaps scimitus. Next base: position 3,459,719 of record JABWDB010000014.1, on the reverse strand, counting down.
TGTTGAATCTGTTATCACGAATAATAATGACAATAATAATAATATTGAATATAACATAATCTGTATATGGATAACTATTATATATCGATAAGAACTCATATATCTAAAATAAATGCTGTGCCTGTGTAAACGAATGAGCAAAATCGAGATCAAGGTTACGAAATGCGAACCATTTTTTTCTCAAGAGGTCGGTCACGTCATGTTTCCTTGAAGAATTCCGAATCCGAATTCGCTGGGGGCGACAATCGCTCGGACAGAGCCATACACGATCATTCGAGCTACGATGAGAGCTGCAAACGCTCTAACGTGGCCACGAAATGTTGGGCGTGAGTCAGCCCGGGAAATTTGCTTACCCTCTAATGAAAAAAAGATCTAGGTAGCGGTCTTGTGTAACGGTCTTGTAACGAAACGAGACTGTCAGGCCGGGAGGTACTGCACGCCGTTCGGCACTTGTTACTCTCGCCAACATCTGATGTCGCAGACTTATAGCAACTCGGCGTGTATCACACGGTGTTAGAGATCAGTCCGAAAAACGGCTCTTTCAATGATTGGATGATGCGTGCGTCCTCTGGCTTGCGTCGCACTCGCAGAGTGCACCCGAGCACTCAGTGTCTTGGCTGAATTAGGACTCGATTTGATAAGTAAGGCTTGCGGTCACCGCCTGACAAGCTGGTGCAAATACACTATTTTCTTATAATTTGCGATAATGCAATTTAAATAGAATGTAGTCATTTATAGAGTGGCATGCTACGATCGTCAAACGGTACTACCACCCTGGAAAAACAAGTCGTACGCCGGATCAGAGAAAAGGCCCTGAAAACTTAGCGGGACCTAATCGAAATCTCCCGCTAATGACGGTTTCGGCACGTAGTTTCTCTGTTTATCTACATGTTGAATGCCACAAGTCAGTACTAGGGCATAGTATATTCCACGCTTTCAACCTCCTTTTTAATCTACAAAAAGCATAAATATATACATTGCTGCCACGTCACCCATCATTGTAGACCCCTCAACGTGCACTGTTCCATTATGTATTCTGTCATTTCCAAACACTACGGCCATGTCGTCAGCAGGAGAACTCATTCTTCTGCCAGCGCTCGCGTGGATTGTCGACTTTCCTCGAACGGACGCACTCCCTGTCGTCCGTTTGAGTACTGACAGTGACAGAGGCGACCAATTGTCAACGATGCCTGCTCGTCAGTTCCGTCGCATGATCAGTTCGTCCGTTAGCGGGTCCGTCCGATCGCTGCGGAGCCGAATGCTGAGCTATGACCGTTGCCGTTAACGCCACCGAGTGGATGAAGCCTGCGAGCTCGCGCCTGCTCGCTTGGCCGGCAGGTCTCTCACTCCTGATGCTTCTGGAGCGAACGCCAGAGTGGGCGCGATAGATGTAGGCATCGATCGGGTGACGGAGCGGCAGCCTCAGCAGGCGGACCTGCTGCTGCAACGGCAGAAGTAACCGATGCCGTTTGTGGTTGCTCCCGCTGCAGCGGGTCATCCTTGACCCACTTCTCTTATGGAGCCAACCCATCCCGTTGAGCGGCAGCGGGATGAGTTAAGGGATGCGGCGTGGCGTCGGTACACAGTCGTAGTTGTGGGTACTGTTGTTGGCTGTGGAATCGGTGAGAGATCGATACATCGATCGATCCATGGTGTCAATCAATTGATCTGCCGCCTCTGCGATAATAAGGATAGGCTATTACGGCGATTGAGTGAACCCGCTTTATTACGAGGGCTTTCTAATACTACTACTAGTGCTGCTGCTGGGGAGGGAGGCGAACTGACGGGTGGAGGGCTTAGCACACATAGGGGGATAGACAGCTTTACACATAAGAGTATAACTGGCTGTTGGGTCGCGATTGTCCGCTCATTGACAGTGGAAACGCTGATCGAGACAAACACCAGAGGTATGTTTCATATATATATATATATATATGTATATACAGGTAGCGTGCAAACAATGACTATTGACCATGTTGCCACATAATGTGATAGTTCTCATCAGAGACTGTCTAACTGACTGACTAATTGGCTTAAGTCCAATCTGAAGGAGACAAAGTTTGCTTCGCTCGACTACAGCGCTTGGAGAGTATCGCTTCTGACTTGAGATGATGTTGCTTCCTGGCTATGTTACTCCTGATTTGTCAATCGCGTTAGAGGTTGACGGCGACCACAACCACCGAAACCGCCACCAGAGTATTCAATGGTGCTATGAACGTTGTACAAGCAAACTAGATAGTTTCTTTCCTGGATGTGTGCGGAGGGCAAATCCATGTAACAGGCAAAAAAAACGTCACAACAGGACACCAGGTGGTATTAGCGCACACGTGTCTCTCAATCGTGGCATCCGTGTCACGAAAGCATCTTCTCACCGAGCAACGACGTGATTCAGTGACCGATCCGTTGGCATCATAAGCAAGCCAGCATATTTTAGTGTAACACCATTCGTCGCGTTCGTGTCACTCGCCATTGACACTGTCTCCAACATCCTATAATACTTTCATATTTCAGCCCCCTACGTGCCAGCTGCAAACTGCAATTCGTTCGAAGGAAGGCTCGGTCATCGAAACACAAAATCAGACGTGAGAGCAGCGATAACAACGACAGCACACGAGATAGTCTCGTACGTTGGGCGGCCTGCGTGATTTCTAAACGTGTATCGGCGTGCATACACGATCGGTGTCGCTGTTGTATACGATACAGCGATGGAAAGCTTCCCGTCAACGTTTGCCGTGGTTGAGCTGCGTGCGTCATGTGTCGTCATCATCATTCTGGCTGTACATGGTCGATATTTTCTCGACCTGTTGCTGATGCTGCTGGTGATGTTCATTCTGATACTTGATTTTCTCGGCTGTTGCTGTATCTGCAGCTGCAGTTTTATGCGACAGTCTGCTGCTGTGTTCGCAGAAGGTGGCCGCGCTGTGTGTATCGCTTTTAGACTCAGCCCTCCCTAACGCCGCATATATGTTGCGTCTCAGCTAAAGCTAACAGTCGACAAGCTTATATATATATATATATATACATAGATATTGCTTGGTGGCCAGCTAGCACTGCGCTGGTGTCTGCCATGGATCTAAGGTCATTGCAGATGCAGATTTTCTGTAGCTCTCCCCTCGCTGAGCCACAGCGGCATACAGACACAAACAGATTTCTGTCGAACGACAACGGCTCTTACTCCTACGACTAGAACGGCAGCATAACAGGGTCACTCTGGCGGTGACGAAGATGCAGAAGCACTACAGGGCCAAAATCTGCGCTGGGTGTCTGTGCAGTGTAAATATCTGCTGCACAAGAAGCAGAAAGTGCTACTTCGGCTGCTTCGGCAGAAGTCGGCGACTACGAAGTCAACTGCAGCTGTTCTATCTCTGTTCATTCACGAACCGAACCCCTGGCGAACTAAATACCGGGGGGTTGGCTGTGTAAAAAGCGCATCTCTCGCCACAGCATGGCGCATACATATACATAGATATATATATATATATATATATATATATATATATATATAGACAAGTGCACAGCGGTGCTGAGCAGAAGTGCCCACTGTTGGGGATTGACTGTTGCGAACAGTTTTTGCACAGAAGACTACTATAGGACATGACCATATGGGATAGCTTGTATATATATATATATATATATATATATATATATGTACAAGTGTTTCACCCAATATAGCCGCTGTATGGCTCAGTCACACTGCGTGGTGCAGTGTAGTGGTGTAGTTGCGTATTCGGTGCGGTCGATGCAGCAGCAGCAGCTGCCGCGTGCACTTGGCCCCGCCGCCCGAACCTTCGGTTGAAGGTGAACGTCGCCGGGCGGCGGCGGCGCTTCACAGTTCAGAAAATAAAAAGTGCGCGCTGCCGTCGGCTCAACTGGCCACGTCGAGGCATCAACAGCAAACGCATAAACACATGAGCAGAAAAGTTGCCGAAGCAAAGTAGCCGTTTGTATCTATTATATATCTTGGTTGCTTGCTCGGTCCGTGGGGGGGGGTATCAAGTAGGAACATTAGAGAGGGAATCAGCGCACGCTATCCACGAACAGGTCACCTCTATCATCAACCGTCTAACAATCGGCATCATCGCCACATTGCTATTACGATGAGTATTATTATTATTATTATTATTATGATTATCGCATTTTCCAGGCGTCTCTCCCGCATTCAACAACAGCTAACAAGACGACAGAGCGATTCGAAGCTTTTCTCCTCAAAGGCTCTTCTTCAAAGACTGTCCACAGCGCAGTGGAAGTCCACAAGGCACTGACACATGCGATACTAAGTAACGGAGATTTGAACGAACCAATCCATTCGTATTTGCAATGTGCCTCTTTCGCCAGTGATCGCTCAAGCATGTCCATTTTACATTCTACAAGTGTTGTTTTTTAGGCCTGATCTAATGTGCTGATGTCGATCCTCCATCGTCATCGCCCACCGTGAACGAAACGCCTAAGCAACTAGTGAATCATCTCTTCGTAACTTCGTACCGGCCGGACGAGCCGGTAGCCTGCAAAGGAGACAACCATATGCATCATATTTCCAACATCACATTGTTCGCACATAAGGCCAGAATCTCGAGTCGGATGCGAATAAATTGAGCTAATGTACGCCATAATGCACATAATCCGGAATGGCCTCAATCTTAACCGGTTCTGCAATCTTTTCACTCAATCTTGTTTAAGGGTTTGCTGAGCTTCCGGCCCCGCTCTACGATGCTGGAGGAAGAGGAGCATCTCCGGAAGTCGGTTTCATCGGCGGAGAAACACGGACGAAGCGGGCGGCTCGATTAGCACCACTTCTTTACTGAATTCGTCCTTTACTCCATTTCCTTCCAGCGTTGTAGGCAACTGATCGTGAATTGGCTTGTTGGCCCTGCCGTGGTTCCCTAGTACGCTGTAAATACTACCACCATCATCATACCACCCTAACTCTTTGTGGGCCACTGACTTTCATGTCGGCGAGTGGGTACGTGCGCAGTGTTTCGTACGACTGCCTGGACGATCTTTCTCTCTCTCTCTCTGCCTCTTGCTCTCTATGGTACGTGAGGGGTTCCTGGCGTCGCTGTAGCCGCAGCCTCAGTATGATCTCCAGCAGCTGCCGCTTCTACCGCGCTGAGAAATGAACACAGTGCGCTCCACTCTGTGTTTGTTGTTGTTGTTGCTGCTGCTGTTGTTGTTGTTGTTGTCGTGCTGCTTCTCCGCTGTTTCTGTTCTGCTGCCTGCTTTGCAGTAGTTTTCTAAAAATATTCATGGAACGCCATTTCCTCTTGAGGAATCTCTGCTCGTATTTCAAAGATTATTTCATTCATGAACTCAGTCAATGAGTAAGCAAGTAAGTAAGTAAGTCAGTCATTCATGCATTCTTCCCCTCCCGCCTCTGAATCATCCTTTCCCGCTCTCTCTCTTTCTCTCTCTCTCTGCGCCGAGAAGAAAACAACTCACCAAGGGACCTTCGCGTCGTCACCATGATTCTCTCTCTCTCTCTCTCTTGGTCTCGGTCTCTCCGGCTCTGTCTGGCGCTTTTTCCACATATGCATTTTCCCTAGATTTTTTTCCACGCACCAGCCAGCCCTCGGCTCGGAATGTCGCCGATCCATCTGGTCCGGCGTCGATCCCCACCCGGTAGTCGTCGTGCTGCTTGATCTCTTTTGTCTATTATTAACTCCCCCACAGCGAAAGAGAGAGAAAGAGAAAGATCGCTAGAGAGAGTTTTCAGGCAGTAGAATCAGAGGTGAATGAGAAATACGCTGCGCTTTTCAACCCCTACAGGGCTATAAGCAGAGAGGCGCTATGTATGTCGTCGTTGGAACAAAGAATTTTTTGAGTTATTCGCCCACCGTCCGCTTTAGGTCGTTCTACTCTCATTTTCGAGCGATCTCGGCCTTTCTGGGCCTATCATGACCGGCTCTCTCTCTCTCTCTCTCATCAATTTTTTGTGCTTACTAACTTTACAGCAGTGCCTTGTATGTACTACAGTAGGGATTGTAGACAGCGTAGTGTTATGAGATTGGGTTAAGTTCGAAACGAAAGTAGGTGAACCCAGACAGTGTCATGACAAACCGCCTGCATGCGGGGCGAACCGTTTCTTCTTTTGAAGTATTATAAGAAGGAGTCCGATTGTATTGTATTTTGGGAGCAATCGTAGTAGTTGAACTGAAGCGTACGTGTCACGCAGGTCTAACGAACTGCACTAAGCTCGTTGGTGAAGATTCGAATAAGGAGACACGAATGGGGCTCACATTCGTCTTTGCTTTTTGGCCGTTTTTTTCTTTATCGACGACGACCTGCCCAGGAGGCAGATCTAGGTCAGGGAGACTAACTAAGAAGATTCCCCAGTTAACCAGCTAGTAAGTCTCTGGCCTGCTGCAGATGCAGGGCGAAGCTCGATGAACAACTTATGGCGCGCTCTCCACGACAGTGCCACCAGAAATGCACTGAAAAGGCCAGAGGAAGGCTGCTCCTCGCCATAAAGCCCTCTCTCGAAACAACCGACCCAGCTCAGTCTACCGGCCAAGCCAACACTAACAACACGACAAAACCTCTCATCCCGAAAGTGAAGACCTCTCTCGGCGCCGGTAGGTCGACAGGTGAAGAACAGATGATGTGCTGCTGCTGCCGCTTGTGATGCTGATGATGACATCGCGAATAGTGTGGAATAGGTCTACATCTCTAACTCGCTGCTCGGTATCCGGGTTGAAGATCGACCGATGTGGGGGTAGGGAACCAAATCGAGAAAATGCGACGAACGAATAGTTCACCTCATAGGCACGTCTTGCCGAGAAGTCTCTCTCCTTCGCCCAATTCTCGCTCGGACCAGCCGACAATGAGCTGAGGCTGTGGCCCACGGCTTCTCTACTCTTCAGCCGGTTTCGGAATGCCGAAGCCAAGATGGCAGAAAGAGTGCGATGGTGTCGGCGGAGGCGAACGGTGTCAGATCTCTTCAGCGGGAGCAGCTGAAGGCGGACGCGTGACCTACTTCTGCGCCGCTCGAACTGGCTGTAGCGGTTGTAGCACGAGGTCACAGGTTGTCATCTATCGAGCAGCGGCCGCGCTGGCGGGTGGATGAATCTACATACAGATGGCTTTTGTACGAGAAAAGGGAGGGCGAGCGAGCGAGCACAACTGAATTAAAGATAGTAGATCGCGGATCGAGTTCGTTCTGCGGCTGGATACGAGAAACGAACAGAAGAATAAGGAATAAGAGAGAGAGATAGGGAGAGAAAGCTAAATAGCTAATCCAGATACACGCCCGCGATCGTCTACGGGCACTTACGTAAGGAATACATACGAAGGCACCTGGTACTTCCTTAAGTAGCGACCCAGATAGGGGTTAGAGAGGAAGATATAGGGAGAGAGAGAGAGGGGTTGATAATTCGGGCCGTACGATGTGGTTTCTTATGCTGTTTAATTAGATGGTAATTACACACATGCTACTCAGTTGGGCTAGTTGTAGAGTTGAGGGCAAGCAATCTTAGTATATAGTATGGTATATAACAACAACCGAATACATAGTATGGTCAGAAAGCCACGACGCTCGGAGCCGTTTAATCAAGTGTGAGCTCAATTATTCGGTATATGCAATTGAAATCTTGGCCCTAAAGCGTACGAGAGGATTAAGGCTGAGTTTCTACGAACTCTGGCGAAGTAGCAAGGCCCTCGTGGTCAAGCACCTCATGGTTTTGTTGATATAAGTATAGTACATAGGTCAAAGCTGTATTTTTTAGCTTTAATCTGTGCTAGCGGAGTACAGGTCAACAGCTACCGAGATCGATCATGTGCGAAATGGTCACTGAGATAGTGAGCACTTTTGAAAGCCAAAAGTGGTATCATAGAGTCGACAAATATGATCTGCTGGTTAATTCGACGTAGAACAACCTCGTCATGTTTCTCGAAGCGAATCCACCATTCGTCGATGATGAGAGAATGACTTGTACCACGATGATTCGACTATTATATTATTTACGAGTGATCTTTATTCTCAACAAAACTTTTTGCTATCAATACGCTAAGCGTTTTTTGTCTCGATAACGGTTTGACCGCGGGCGCTCGCTTAGTAACACATAGTAATTGTTATGACCGCCTGTCCAAGGCAGGGCCAAAGCACAACAGACCGTTCCGCCAATCCTAGCGTCACACCGCAGATATGTGTCAACCACGCCACACAGCTGAGCATCGATAAGTCTGCAGGCAGGCGCGCGAACTTCGCGTAGATAGTCACTGAGCGCATGTCCGTTTATATGACATATTTTACATGACGACTCAACGATGCAGACAATAGGCTGCTGAGCCGCCAGTGTTTCCCTGGAGTAGCCGGACTGATCGTAGCAGCGGGAAGAGCACTCTACAAGGCCTACCACGGACTTTGTTTCCAGAGTAAAAGGCACAGTGTCAACGAAAGGGGAAGTCTGTAAGCTATCTGTAACGTTTAGATTATACTTCCGCCGCCTCCTATTGACTAGCATCCTAAAACTGTTACATAGTTTAGGATTGCCTTAGTCTTGGCAATTGGAAGGGAACATGCAACAATACAGCGCTGAAGCATGACGAGAAACGCATCGTGTTTGTGACAAGGAAAAATAATCAAACGGGGTACTGTTGTATATTTTATGGGGCGATCCGATGAGGTTCCGGTGCATCGGGCGTTAACCCGCGAAGGACAAGTGAGTTCGCCGTTTTCAAGGCAGTCGGAAGGAAGACCTTTCAGCTTTCCTTTGTCCACAGATCAGAAAAATTAATACGCCGATAGGTCGAAGCCTCCGCAATTGTCCGCCACTAGGCTCGGCCGCTATCCGGGTCGGATTCAACGTTTTGTTGTGCTCGCCCGGCCCCCAACGGCCGACCATCTTGGCGTTGTGTCCTTGGCCGCCACTAACACCAACAATAACGACACTCAATAGTATCGTAGTCGCATGAATGTGTCGCTGCGCTGTTGTTCTGTGCCCTTTACAATCCGCTACTCCTTGTGCGCATATAGTCTCCTTCCGACGGAAGGAAACTGCACCATGCCTACAACTCCTTGAACTCTGAAATTGTCGAAACGCTCAGCGGCTCACACAATCGCAAAGGTTGAGCGCACGCTCTCGAAGCGACGCCGGTTAGTGCGGAGGGTGCGGAGGAACGGCTTAAATCAGTACAACGGTACTGCCACTATCGGGACGACGGAGACACCGTGATGATGTCTCGTAGCATGGTGCCGTAGAGCAGTCTGCGTAGAAATAAGATTTTGTCGGCGGCGGCGGTGGCGGTGCTGCTATTGTGGAATTGTGTAGGAGAACAATGAGATCATCGGATCGGTATCGCTAGAAGAGAATCCATGCCCATAGAGGTACTCCGAGCAGTGATCCGGTGTTGGTGGATGGTGGATGCCGACTTCTGGTAGAAGGGCCGATTGATGCGGTGAAGGTCGGAGTGAGAAGGTGGCTGTTGGGTCGGCTCGTTTACGACACAACGATACGGTTGCTGTAACATGCCTGTATGTGTATGTGTGTGTGTGTGTTTGTGTTCTTATGGGTAAGTCTTATGGACTGAACTAGTGAAGCGCATGAAGGTGTAGCCGGGTTAGCCGAGGTGACGACTTCAAGAGACTAGTCCTCGCTCTCAGCTTCGTCTCGTCTCGACTCGTCCCGAGATGAGCTCTGTCAGATGGCCCACTTCTTGCTATTACGGCTCGCCTTTTCTTACTCGTGCTCGCAAGGATACTGCAGTAGGCTCAGATCGGAACGAAGCCTGCATTTGCCTGGCTCACCGTACCTGCCAAATAACGGGACCTTTCGAAACTATTCTCGCACTCGCTGTCTCTCTCTCTCTTCTCGCTCTCTTCGTCTCTATTCATCGAGATCTATTGCATCGATGTGACCATCACTCCGCTTGAACCAGGGACCTGCTCTCTCTTTCGGCTCCAGACTACCGACATGCCTCAAACGAAAACATCCAAAGTAGGTCATCTTCAAGGCGGGCCGACCTGGACAGTTGTCGACTGAACAATTTTGAGATGATTGACGCATTTTACCATTTTTAGTTGATTTTGGCCACAAGTTGTGAAAATCAACTTGTTAGACGCAAGTGCGCACAGCAGGGGCCAATATATGCGTGGTATACATATAGAAGAGCGCATTATATGAAGCACAATTATACCGGAGAGGCAAATCTGCCTTAGCTGAGCTTTGCTGTTGTGGCTATAATACATACACATACTGTTTTTTTTATACTTGTAACTGATTGTGACCTCATCGTTTGCACACGGACACTAACCCTATCATGAACTGTCGACATGGGCCATGAGTTTTTCATGTTCTACGGCGCGGCCGTCGCTACGCCACTTGCAGAGATCAGTGGCGAGCAGCGCACATGACCTGCATATGGAGAGAAGGCCGGTGGCGTCCTTTATGCTATAGGCGTGCGCGGGGCCTGTTGAGTGTTCGTGTGCGCGTTCGCGTCGGTCCCGTGAGGGTTTGGCCTACTTTCATGTGGAATGGCCTCTTTCCGGATGCAACTCCCAGTTGTGCTGATGGCCGAAGGGCATCATCTCTAAACGCCGACGCATTGCCCCAGTGTTTCCTACTGTGTGACCCAGATCAACCGTACAGTCGGAACGCTACAGGATTCCAGCGAGTGCTCACAGCAGACTGCAGTAACAACAACAACAGCAACAGCAAAAATAGCAGCACCAGCGGCAGCGACAGTAACAAGAGGAGCAACAACAACAACAAGGGCGGAATACTCCGGCCGCGTTGATAAATCTCAGTGGCAAATCTACGCTCCCTTCGATGCTGGCGGTTAACAATCACTCGATTGAGCATCTCGCAACGGTCGGCCTGGTCTTTGCCCGTTTTGTCTCGTTCACTGATCTCACCCATTCGTTTCGAGGGTCGATGAATGCCTGGACGAGCGGCGGGCGCGCTGCTCTGTTATTACAGATAATCACTCGAAAGTGCGCCAGATAAGGACGAAACACATTTCCAGGCGTTTGTCGCCTGACTGCCCCCTCCACGACACCACAGAGCGTGTCCGATGTCTCTCATTCCCTCGGGTTGTGTCGATGCGTAATCGCTTGTAAAGGTTGATATACAATCGTCCGATTGGACAGGAACAAGCTATAAATTGTAGCGGATGTTCTCATATCACTCGAACGGCTGCAGGTGGCAATGATGCAACGTCACACTGATGCAACCATCACCAATATCGTCTCAAGCAGCGATCACAACAAACATCTCTTGGCCATCGGGGCCGACATCGCATCAAGTAATAGTTAGAGGCCGTGTGATTCATCAATGATGCCTGCCTATTATGCAGATTCTCTCTAATCCATCAATCAGATAGCAGAGGCGCTGTCGTGGCAATCATTTAGCACGCCGGTAATCCTGCTTGATGAAAGTACTGGCGTTTAGTTTCAGCTGAAGTGACGAACAGCAATAACAGTAGTAGCTGCAGCAGCAGCAGCAACAAGAATACGTAGTAATAATAAAGATATAGTTATAATTTAAATAGAATATTCCTCTCTCTATATATGACACATCGTTCGATGCGTACATCCGATACGAAGGCTATGTATACAAACAATGGCTAGGCCGTAGTACGTTCAATATCCTCTCTCTCTCTCGTTCGGTCGCTCGGTCGTTTAGCTCCAGTGAAATGCGAAAGAAAAATAGCGAACTCCGTGTCCTATCGAAGCAGCGAGAGAAGTCACCTGTTGACCTACTTCCAGGGGGCACACCGCGCTGATAAAAAAAAAAAGGTGGAGGTGCCCCAGACAAGCGTTATGCTTTCGCCATTTCTCATTGTTGCTGCCAGTGCAGCCTAAGGCAGAAGAGGAGTTGGATGAGCGTAGCAGCAAAGTCGAACGTATGCACACAGAAAAAAAAGAAGAAATAATTAAGAAATGCTATTGAAATGTTGTAGAAAATCATCAAGCTAGTCATAGAAGGTTTCCCTCTCTCAGCTACCGTTGCGCAGCTCTCACAGTTAGTCGTATCTGCCACCGATGACTTGGCCGCCACAGTGCCCCGCGTCAGTAAGCGAAGAGCCGTAGCCTCGAATACTAAGTGTGCGGCACACAACAGCGCGTTATGATGACGAAGGCTTCGCAGGGTGCGATCCGTCGGCGCCTTCCTGGCGCTTTTCTTAGCCCGACCAATATGAAAACTAGGTTAATCAGAGTAGCGGCGGCGGCGGTGGTGGCGGCGGCTAAAGATCTGCATGCATCGTGTAGGTTTTGCGCTCGCAGAAATAGCACGAAATGGCTGGCCATCAGGGAGGAGAGAGTACTAACGAAACAGGGAGAGATCACTGGGCCGGTGGAGAGATGGAGGGCGAATGCAGAACGCCTGAACGCCGGCCAGTTCCAGTGAAACCGGCTAACCAATGAAGCGGGCCATGCCAACCGCTGGCAGATTGATCCGGCGCTCGATCAGAGAGTTCTTCTACCACGGCAGAAGGCGGAGACAGCCAGCCCTAGAATCGGTCAACCTCTTCGCCGTCGTTGCCGCTGTTTGCTGGCAATGCATACCATCAAATTCGACGAATTGTTCACTCACCGGAACGTGAGCGACGCCGGCTGAACGCCAGCCGCAAGATGAAGAACGGTGTCGTTTTGTTGTAGCGCCACTGCCGCTAAGTGCATCAGTGATGATAGCTGCCGTCGCGGCGTCTGTAATAAGGTCCTTGATAAGGCAACACACATCGGCGGATTCTGTCGAACCACGAAACCAGCAAACAGAGATCCTAAGTGAACGAACGCACACAGCACGCGAAATTTACGCTCGAGTATATTTCACTACATAGAACACTACAAGCACAACACCACACAGATACAATGCAGCATCTGTCGGTTAACACCAGCAGCCGCCACCACGGCCACCGTTAGTGGTAGTAGTAGTGGTTTCTGCGTCGATCGTACCGTACTCTTTCAGACGAAAGTGAAAGCTTCACTTCTTCACTTAATCACGTTCGCTATGAATAGCGCCACAATCGATAATCGCAGTGATCGCCGTAGGAACTTCGGGAATAGCGACGCGCACCCAACTAACTCGGCCGTCCTGGCCATTAAGTCGAATAGCTAACCCGGCTCTCGGCACACAGACGCGTGGGTGAGTGAGTTGACGGATTTGCCGTAGACCCCGTTGAAACAACGGGTTGTGCCTCAAGCGGGTAATTGAGCTTAGGCAGTTGTTGCAAACATCGGCAGGTAGCAACACAAATCAGCGCCGTGGCGAGCAGGAATCGTATGTCGTCGCCGAGTCGATGGAGATGTGCACAGGTGAGCGATTGAGAATTGGAAAGAATTAGCCATCCCTGCCCCCAGCACTTCCCGAACCTCAAGCTTAATCCAGGGGACTTAACATTTACTGTTCCACGACGCTGACGTAACTGGCCGTGGCGTGGAGCCAGCACAACGCCACGGCGGTGGCCAAGATAATCTTATCCAGATTTAGTAGCGTTGCCTCGGTGGCGCTGTATCGATGTGTGGCCGGCCGCGTCGCTGTGTTTGTGTGGCAAGTGTGCGTTCAACATCTCGCGTTCATCCTGTCTCAGCCTTTTACCTAGTGAGAGTTGAGGTTGAGTTAACAGTCAGGTAGCTGATTGATAGTTTGGCGTTGCCCTCCAGGACTGCTCCAGAATAGTTACCGGGAGTCTCACACCAGCACGCACATGCGCGCGCACCACAAGCTCGCCAAACGCCACAACGCACTGCTTGACAGATGTGTGTTTGTGTGTGTGTGCGTGTATTGATTGAGTTTCGCTGACTGCGGGATAAACTAACGCTGTGACTGACCCTGAGGGGAGTGACGGACCATTGGAGGAGTTGGGACGGTTGTGGATAGCGCCCAAGCAGCTGGCTTGCACATGCGAAATCTATGCATCGAACGATGAACGATCACCTAACCTAACCCCCTCACGTTGGTGACAATGTTGGCCAAAGTGTGTACTGTTGCAGATGTGTCTCGAACTTCCAAATGTTAGAATGGCTAATCATTTGATTCTGCTGGCACACTATCGTTCTCGCCTCGGCCGGCGCCAAAACAAAATTTCAAACAAAAAGTAATTATTCATTTTGTGGCTGCCCCACCCTCGAATTACACGATATCGTCAAATCAGGTTGAGGTTTGCTCGAACCAATATACCAGTGCCTTAAGAGACGAACGAGAAAACCATTTATCCATGCACGTCCATTGACGTTTGAAGCCCACCGGCAGTTACCCCAGCACCCGCTAGTGGGAAATCAATTTGCATGATATGATATGGCACAGTGGTGAAAATGATGTCGGGGACGACTGGCGGAGCAACAATGCTATAGCATGCACCATATTGTTAGCCGTGTATTATATATATATTTATATATATACTCATGGTGGTGCGCCGGTTGGCGAATAGTGCCTGCCACATTCTGACCTCGTTGGCTCGCGTCCACCGGCTCCACGCCATTGACGACAGCGAGCGGACAGAGCGAGGACGAGCGTTACCAGCGTCACAGAGCAGCAGTCTGCGTGTGCTCCGCTGCCGAAGCTGGTGACGGTAGTTGCAAGCAAGCACAACCAACGAAAATTCTGACCCCGCCGTTCGACCAAGTGTAGTCAGTCAGTCGACACGAGCAGCAGTCGGCCGGGTCCACCAGAACGGGGCCCGCGGAGCGATTGGAGTTGGCTGTCGCCGTCAGCCAGCAACCAGCACTGGCTGCGGTAGCGCCAGCTCGTGCGGGAGCCGGGTGCGATGATGACATTGTCCCCTCGTGCCCTGGTGCCGACGACGACGACGACAACGCCGCTACCACCGAAACTAAGGAGGACAGCACTCCCGCTCCGCGTGGGCTCACCACTTGCTGTTATTTACTCCATGAGCGCAATCATGTATCTTCCACTAGCAAATATCGCTTACAGCTGCTGCTGCTGTTGCCGCTTCTGTTGTAGCGTGATATGCGCGCAATGCCAGCGCAAGGGATGGCGGCGAGCAACGCGCGCCGCAACAACAGCAGGAATAACGGGACAACTTCACGAGGGACGAAGCCGCCGCCGCCGCCGCCGCCGCCGCCACCAGAGGCCAACTGGGTGGGGGTATGGGCTGCTGCTATACTAATAAGCAGCGCTATGATACTTTGCTGTTCTCCGGTCTGTCTCCTTTGGATAATCTCTCTATCTCTTTCTACCTCTCTCTCCCTCTCTCTCTCTCTCTCTCTCTCTATGTTGCTTTCTCGTAGCAGCAGAAGCAGAAGTGACACTGGCGACGCAGAAGCACAGAAGTGCTGTCTGAAGTAGGCAGCAGCAGCAGCAGCCGCGTAGGGGAGAAGGCCCTACGCGAAAGGGGACTAGCTTAATTAGTACCCTGTTATTATTATTACGATCTCGTAGTCGTCACGGTACTAGCAGAAGCAATGACGATGCCGAAAATGTTGCTGCTGCTGCTGCTGCTGCTGCTGTCCCATGACTCTACTGGTGTAATACACTGAATGATGATTATAATTCGGCCAACGCCGTATCCCAGAGGAGCCGCTCGGAGGAGTCGGGCCGGTTCATCGTCGGGCCGTCAACGTTACTCGCTGCCACTGATGAGAGAACAACAACAACACTCTTTCTATTACGATACGAGAGAAAACGACAGAATAAAGAACAGGAAAACAGGGAACACTTGATAACGTCGATGGCAGCAGCGGCGGCAGCAGACCGAAGATTTGATAGAGATATTGAGGATGAGAGAGAGAGAGAGGGGATGAATGCTAACGGCTGCAGGGAGTGGTTGCCTTGCCGATTGATGATGCCTAGCTACGGTGTTGTGTGGGAGTGTAGCAATGAAGGCGTGAGGATGAAGAGACTTGGAATCAACTCTGACATTAAAAAGAGATCATGAAAAACACCATCTGAACGTAGGAATATATAGTCAAGAATGACACACAACAATGATATGAAATCTATGTATGTCTTGTAATGCTCGAATCGCAGCGGAATTCGCGGCGAGTTTTGATTTTCCCGTGCCGCGAAACTGATGAAACGAATCATCATCACAAGCTTGTCTCCTTTCGAATCACGCTTGTCGTCACACCCTCCATTGATTTTTCATCCATCGATTATATAATAATGTCTATGTCCCGCAAGAAAATGCTGCTGGTGAGTGCGCGCTGTGTACTCAAGGAAAATCCAACAAAACAGCTTATATATAAGCTGAGCCAGTAGTTCCACTTATACGCTTCGATATCTACAAGTCAAGGTTCGGGTGCGATGCATTCGAACAAATAGCATGTCATGTTTTCTCAAACTTACTTATTATGTTATGGCTGCATAAGGAGAAGGGATGGATGCCCCCTGTTGTATCTGTTTAGCCCAGTTTCCGGTAATTAGTCATAATCGGGCACAATTATAGGCGGCTTAATTATACGTTGAAGGATTAGCCTTAAGCTGTTTCGTCTGTCCGTTTATAATCAGCGTTATTACATTATTGTAATAACGTGTATAATGGCTATATATGTGTTTCATGTCGGGCGCTAATTTTAGCTCATATTGTCTTTGACACCGCAGAGAACGTAGAGCAGTGAACGCATATCGCTGATTTCATCTCAATTCTGTCAAAATAGATCGACTCACGACGGACGGACGGAGAGAGACATGATTATAATTTAACGATACCCTATGAAAGCAACAAGACAGCGACATGTTTCTTCGTTGATTAACTCCGTGACGCCTTAGAGGTCGCCCCGAAGACCGTTATCTGTAGATGAATCTTTGATCTCGAGTGTAAACTTGCACATCTGCGCTCCCCTTATCAGTATGGTATTATATATCATATTTCAAAACTAACTGCACATACATATATTTATACCGATATCGACACATACATAAACATAGATTGTAATTACACCACGAACGTGACAGAGAAGATATTTAATGTTGAATCGATAGACAGTATTATAATAATGCTGTTAGATATATAATTAATATTTTTACTGACTACCGTATGAAATACCGTGTCGTATATAAAGACGCGAATAATATCGTGGCCCCCAGAAGTGGTGATTAAACGTACTTTTCAACCATGACTCTATCGGATACCTTCTCAGAATAACACAATACGGGTCGTGGCGCATGCTGAACAATAAGTGAGATATTGTAAAAAAAACGTGTGTTTAAAAAATCAGCGCTTTTTAAGTAACGCTTTAATAAATATTACGCAAATGCGAATTTCAACGACATGCCGAACGCGGCCATCTCTCAGTTCATCAACCGCCCACTTATGATCTCACATATTCTACACAGCGACCCCGGTCAAACGGCTAACGTTCTCCGTGAACCACATGGCACTCTATGAATAGGCATCGCTTTTCTTCTTGCGATGCAGCGGTCCGATCCACAGTTAGTTCGAATAAAGCGAATTATGCAGAAATTATTCGTCAAACCGAAAATATAGTTGAATGGCGTACTTTGACCCTGCGTGTAGACGGGTGACGTTTTCGTCAACTGACATTTGCGCCTGAGTCCACCGGTTGGCTGGCTGGCTGGCGGGCTCTTCCAAATTCCCTGCACTCTGTGTGGCACGTGAGATCAACTCAGCGTAATCATGTGATACAAATGAACATGACTAGGCGATGCTTTCTTCAACGACAGCAATCCCCAGTTCGAAATCTCTCTTTCTCTCTGTCTCGCCTACGAAGTCTAGTCTCGTTTGGTTGCTGTTGTTCACGAATCGAACTCTTAAGCGAGCGCTGCGTGCCGCTTAGCAATCACGTCGAGAACAACAGACAACGTTAGTTATATTTCTATCTGGTGCAGCGTAGTCATGCTGCTCGTTCTGTATCAGCTCAGATAAGCGACTATTGAACTCGGTAAGGCGAGTTGTTGCTAATTTCATCGGTGTGCCGGTATCATTGATACATGCGACATTCCACAGACACACTACAATTCGCTGCAATGACTTATTGGGCTCGTGAATATGTAAAATGAAACCAGTATATTACATATTATGATTATATTGATGAGGACAGTGTGCAAACTTGACAACACACTCGCAACAATTTCGGCCTGTGCGTTTACTAAGGTCGAATGTATAGATAGAATTCGGCACTGCTACTGAGTGCAGTCGCCGTTCTACAAGCGTTTCGCCCCGTGGTGACCGCGTTCAGCTTGAATAGCATGTGCAAAAGTTGCAGCAGGTGTGTGGCTAGCTGAAACCATTTTCACCTTTACTCCGAAACTCGGGGTGAAACTTAATGCACTTTTCCACTACTGTCGAATTGTTCCGTAGAAGAAACTAGGTCAAATGGGGAGCCGCTTAAAACGACATCGTCTAATTGATACGTACGACGTGGCAGCTCGTGCCCAACTAATTTTCTAGCCCATTAATCTCCTTCTGCACAGCGATGAAATCGCATAGAGAACGTTATATTTCACTAGCGTGATATTGGCGTATACATACGAAGTGTCCGGACGTTTCCACGTCGGCGATTCGAGCTGTTTACCTAAGTGGGTACCAAACGATTTTCTGGTTTTCTATATATGTCGCTGTTTCTAATACGTCGAGTTCGAAACTCTGAGAGTGTCACGCGCCCCGCTAGCTCGTGCGTTATCTAACACGCGACCAACAGGTGGCATATTGCAGTTGGCCCTTCGTGTTTTGGTGATTCTCGCCTCTCGCCGCTCTCTCTCTCTCTCTCTCTCTCTCACTCTCTCGTTCTTTCTCGATGAAAATGTTTGGCAAGCTAGCGAACGCAGCCAATTGTGGCAGCCAGTTCCGGCAACACACACAAAAGCTATGGGCCATGGGCTAAGTGGCCATTGGCGTCCCGGCGCTTCCCGCTCGGAGATGAAAAACCCACCTGTGCAATCTGTGGCTAACGCTAACGATCACTCGACTGGCCTCCACGTCACATGTGGACTAAATGGATAGATCACTATCCGCCAAAATATAGGCCATTGCCAAAGTCGAAGATAAGCCAGGTCCCGGCAGCACTCTGCTCCGAGTCACTCCCGAAACAGCGGGCACAAACGACCCGTTCACGATGTAGCGTCAGATAGCGGTTATACTCTCTACTAGCAAACAGAGGACCAGTAACAAACACAACCAGAACATCTGATGATGACATGAAGACGGCGGGGTCGGATGTCCAACATGCAGAAGTGTGCTACAGATGCAAGCGAAATTGCCGAGCGTTTAGTAGTTGCTGGCGGGATCCGCGTGACGGACTGACTGATTGAATTGAATGACGGAGCGAGCAAATGCGGCAATGCCGGCCGATGCCAAATGCTATCTTGTGCTCGACGCAACTGCCGCCGCAGCCGCCGTTGACCCCGTTCCGTTGGCTGTTGTCGCCGACTAGCGCGTTGTTGATTCCCACATAGGGCATATATATCTACATATATATATATATATATATATATATATATATATATATATATATATATATATATATATATATATATATATATATATATATGCGCATGTTGGGAGCGGGAGGGACCACTTTTACTGAGCGTTGCATTTTTTTTCAATGTGCAATCAGCGAATCCAAACAAACGCTGCACGGTGCCACCGTGGCTTAACTCATTCACGGATTGACTTTCGATATGAGTGCAATTCGGCGGGAAACCTGTGGAAGATGATTTTTGCACGCAGCTCACATCTGAGCAAGTGGTTTATCGTTCGACCGGTGGAATAGAGCTCGAACAAAAATCAAGAACGATGCGTACAAGCTAGCAAATAGAACGTCTCTGAGAAGAGACTAGGCCAGCGCGAGGCACTTGTGTTCTCAAGACAAGAAAAGCTATTCAATCACACTTTGAAACTCGCTGACGAAACTCATTGTCATTTTTCACCATGCCTTAAAGTAAACTAGAATTCTCTAATGATGATGATAACCAATGGGACACAGCCTTCCGAATCTATCAATATATATATAATATATGGTCAGCCTCGATCTAGCACCTCGTACTTGTGAACGACTTCTATATATAATAGCACATCATGTCAAGTATATTCTACGCCTCAAATATGATTCGTGTCTTTTCAAACTTCTCCAGAGCCTTCCGTTCACAGTCGATTACTCTATGTGCACTTCACTCCGTAAGACACAGCATTTTCATAAGAAATGCTTAACCGCCGAATGGCGATTGTGAAGTTTTGGCGAAAAAGTGTCAGCTCCTAACTGCGCTCAGATGCAGGCGAGAACTAGCAGCTAGATTAGAAAGGTGGGTTCGCTTCAACGCGCCGGCCAAATCTGACAGCGACACTCCGCGCAAATCGCGCAGCGAAATGTGGAGCACACCGCAACCACCAGCAGGGTGTAAACAGAGAAGAGCAACAGGTCACGCGAACACCGGCACGGACACGCAGGGTGGCGGGGTGCTCTTGCCTGTCAGAACTGAGTGGCCCATCAGCCACGGACCAACGTTGGCGGGGATTCGCTCAGTAGCGCCGTGCCCCTCGGAAATATCACATCATCAACGACTGTTGCTGCTGATGTGACATTTTTTACTTGTGATTCCAGCTGCAACCTTTCACGCCCGATGCCCCGATGTCCTTCCAGGGACGGCCAGCAACATGCTGTGGGTGAGAC
The DNA here is from genome assembly GCA_019614645.1 of Stratiolaelaps scimitus. NCBI lineage: Eukaryota > Metazoa > Arthropoda > Arachnida > Mesostigmata > Laelapidae > Stratiolaelaps > Stratiolaelaps scimitus. The sequence goes on along the minus strand of JABWDB010000014.1, from coordinate 3,439,195 downwards.
ATGACGGCAGACGACGTAAATTGACGGACTCGACTACCGACTCGAAATCTGTCGCCGTTGTCCACGTAGACTGTTTACGCCGGAGCGAAAGGTTATTTCGGAAGTTGTTTATGTGAGCACAGCTGTCGGCGTGGTCGCGTCAAGTTTTAAATAGCTGGCACATTCGAGACCTAAATAGCTGGTCGTCTCTCATTCTACGCCGTGTTTATCGGCGTCGACTTTGTTATGAACGGGTCTACCGGGGAGATTCGTTGGTATTGAATATATGCACAGACACACAAACACACACACACCGGGTGAACCATTTTTGAACTGATTTCGCATAATTGTTATTATTACTATTAGTACCCGGTAGATTCGAGCGGACCCATTAGGACAACTGAACTAACAAACGTACGGGTCGTATTGGGTAGACTGACAACATAGATGGGTACAGTGAACGAGTAAGTTACTTACCGGTTGATATGTTATACGGCTCCCTGCAGATAATTGGGGTAGAGAGCGATGATCCAAGCTCTGCGAACCCACTGACTATTGAATTGTAACGGAGGTTGTCTAGTAGAACCACAAAGAACAACAGAATATAGTAATCCAGAGATGTACGTGTGGGCCACAATCCGCTTAGGCGTCACTGTCACTCAGTATATTTAGATGCAGCGAATTAATTTCGTCATGAACTAGAACATTTAATTGCGAATAATTTTCATCGTCAAGCACGGTCCCCAGCTTCAGTTAATGCACGCACATGTGCCCTCTAAGAAGGAATAGCACTCCAGGGCTGCGGCCTGCTCCTTGGACAAGCTGACATTTATAGTTCGCCACGCTCCGTGTTGCCTTGCTTTGTGTCGATACGTGTCAGACGTTATCTGTCAAACAAAATTGTACCACCCACACGTAACAGATTCCAACGTGCGCGATTACACTGTTCGGCGTTCTCATCTCATCACTAGCAATCGTAGATGCTTCGGAGCGCCTGTTGGCAGTCCTGACACGTGAGGCAATCCCGATCGAACGTCTTGCACAGTTCTTAGATGTGAAGTAGTCCGCAGTGGTAGTTCAACGCACACAGCATCTTCTCTACTCAGAACACGCTGTCCGAACACAACAATCCTCTATCTGTCTGCTGTCCAACTGCCCAATCGTTTTCTGCATTCGTCGCCCGCTATCTTTAGCTGCTTCGTCCTCTACCGCGCAGGCAGATTCAGCATCGTACGTACGATATACACTCGTCCACGAGCTACATAGACACGCGTGCAGGGCACGTATGCGTGATACGCACGGCACCGTCTTGCGATGACGGGACAACCCTGCTGCTGCTGCTACTGCGACAGCAGCGGCACCACAACTTTTGCCGCTATTTTTCCTACGTGTTTTTTTTTTGCCTCCCACGTTCGATCTGTCAACGCACGACGTGTTACTGTCACGACGGCAACGCGATCCGGTCCGTCCGCGAAACACCGGTCCCAGCGGAGTTCTGCCGGTTTGCGGGCCGCCCGACCCGGACCGGCGCGCGGGTCTGCCGGTGGGGAGGAGGCTGCTGGTAGAGGAGAGGGCAGACGATGCGATAGAGTTGCTGCTGCTGCTGCCGCCGCTGGCGCCGCCGCCGCTACCGCAGCTGCTGGTGTGCAGCAATGGGTCATGGTGGCGAATATGTGGGCCAAGGACGCCAGAGAATGAATACAACACAAACACACTCTCTCTCAGCGCGGCGCAGCGCTCACCCGGCACAGTAATAGTATAGTAGAAGTAGTGGTAGTAGTTGTAGTACAACGGCAACTGGCGGACCGGCGGCCAGCTTAAGCCGGTACCACTACTACTGCCACGACTTCTCTGTACTAGCGGCCCGCTGTGACACAGAAGATAGCGCGCGCGAGCGCGCGAGAGAGCGGGCCCAACAATAATAAAGGTAACGCCGGCAGCAGTAACGTAAACGGCATAGCGGCGGCGACGACGCCGCGCCGGAATCGGCGAGCGAGAGAGAGAGCAAGTGGGGCGTCGAATCATCATTGCGTGTATGAATACGAATGCATATTAGAGCACAATCAGCGGCGGCGGCGGTGGCAGCGAGCGACGACCAATCTCTTTTCGGGTTAATTGTTTGCTGTTTGTTTGTCCGTTTCTCCTTTTCTTTTAAGTTTCCGGCTTGTACTCTGCATCTACCGTTGCCGGTACTAGTCGACTACATCTATCTATGTATCTATATCTAATCGCGTTCACTTTCGTGCTCGTCTGTGAGTTTGCTTCATCTTAACCTGGCCTTATCCATCTTTCTTTCTCCCTCCGGACATCTCTTGCTTGCTAGGGCTTCACCCACGATCGCGATCTCTCTAACTAACTGACCATAACGAACGAACTCGGATCGGAACATTGAGGAAAATGAAGCCGAGACATGGTGGGGAGGCAGACAGACAGACACACGCCAAACAATAAGGCATGGCAGGTGGCGAGTGCAAAATGCGCATAGCGGGTTTGTTGAGGGGAACGTTTGTCAGGCAGCTCTGCTCTCTGGGTGTCGGGTCGAGTCGAGTAGGCTCACATCGTTGAGTGAGTACAATGCGATAATCGCCTGTGATATGAGTCATTTGATGCCGGTTCTGGTTTGTCCCGAGTCAGCTGGGTACAGGGATATGGGACATCGGATCGGATCCGATGTCGCGCCGCCGGCGACGCCATGAAATGGGACTGGTATTAGAATGTGGTGTTGAACGTCTAATTGCGAACAAGGTTCATTGCGATACCACCTCGCCTAAAGTTGTATGGATGCTGGCGACGAAGACACGACTTCGAGAAAGAGGTAAATGTTTGTCATTGAGAAGAACCGATCGATTACTATATACTGTCGATGTTGCCTGTCCTTACTTGCACAACATGTGACATCGCCCGTGACAGTGAACCAGACAGCGTAGGGGTTTGATCTGAAGAGATCGAATTTAGGGCAATAACATGCCGGAGCTGATTGATCAACCCGTGATCACGACGTGTCGCAATCGATGGCAGAACTACACCCGGGACACAATCGAGAAATTTGATGGGCAAATCGACTTGCGGAACGTGAACACCGATTTGAATAGCGTGACTGACCAGCTAACACTCTATTATGGGCATATAGTTTGTGACGTGGCCGATTCACGTCGAATCTTCGGCTATTTTTCTTTTTGTTCTAATTAAGCCATATAGCTTAAGGTTGATCCCTCCTTGCATGCGTATGCAGATAACTATCGGGGCCATGGATTCGGCCAAGTATCGATATTCACACCTCGAAATATTATGCTGCTTAACAAATTTCCCCGGGGGCATCTGCCCCAAATGGGGTATCTATCGCTGTTGCTATTTCATTTAGAATCTAGAGGCTCGGATGAGCGCCTCGCTTACGAGAGAAACGAACGCTTCAGCGAGATTTGTCAACATCGAAGTAACATATAAATGTTGTGAGTACGTTGCCCTTAAGATATCCAGTGATTGGTGACGGGATTTGTGCATTACAAAGCCTTATTAGCTTTCCTAAATACCTACCCGACTTTGTTAACTTAAGTAGCAGCAAAACGAGTATAAATGTAGGATTTCAGCTCAAACCTTGGCTAGCTCGTTCATTATTGGACGCCGCTCCGAAGACTCGTTTTTATTTTTTAAGACTGTAGCAGCGCTGGTTGAGATCTATGCAGCTCGGGAGTCGAAAGTGCAAATGGAATTCATTCAGAAGCTTTTTTTATGGGGCATACATGTTAGAGCAACACTCGTGTGGGACTCACAAAGGCCGCACTTAACCCGTGTACGGGTTAAGATGGTGTCGGAAAACTTGAAGCATTATTTCAAATTTTCCATCCGGGGCAACATAGCATTAGCTGTTAAAGAGGGGCGACAGATTCAGCGGAGCCGAATCGCTTCTAACCCCACCCGTACCTCAGCCCCTCCGCCCTCCCAAACTCTGCAACCTGACCGTCCCGTCTCCGGAAGTTTAATGATCCTTGGCTAGCTTTCTCTAAGACTACCCACCTCTTCATTATCCTAGTGACCCAGGCTACAGCCCTGTCGCAGTTTTCGAGAAACGGGAGCATGTCACATCCAGTAGCTTAGCTGTCCACCGTTGCTATCGTCCCAACGGCTAAGGGTATCCGGGATCATGAATTTGGTCCAGGCGCCCTTCAGTTTTTGGGCTGGTTGAGCCTGGGTCCATTCATCTTTCCACCGATCCAAGGTAGCCTTCGTGGCTTCCGTTAAGTCCAAGTCGTCATCCAGATAGCACTATCCTCTCTCACTTGCCAGAAGGTCCCAAAAGAGCATACTCGACAATTCTTTTTTTCTGACATCCCGGGGGCATCCCAGAGGAACCTCCATGTCACGGTTCCATGCCATGTCGGCCCAAGCCGGGACAGCGTACAGAATCGATAATCCAAACAAAGGCGAGTAGACACCTGTTCGCCTGTGGGGAGGAGTCTGGCCCGTTGATACCTGAACTGCCTTCGTTGCGACCTTCCTAACGTGAGCATTGCCTGTCAGACCAGTGTCCAGTTGAAAGCTTACGTACCTAGCCTCCTTCGTGATCTCGCTAGGGTGGCCACGTACGTGCAGACTAATTCCTCTTGTCTTCTTCCTGCCTGTTAGGTAGAGTGTCTCCGCCTTTTCTGGCGCGAGATCCAGGTGGTGATCGCCCACAAGGCTTCATTGGCCCTTACCTGTAGGGTCTCCTCATTTGGGGGTGCTACCAGTAGAGCCAGGTCATCAGCATATGCCAATGGCTGTACACAGGTCGCCATCGTGATCTCTAAGACCTCGTCATAGGCCAGGTTCCAGAGAGCGGGACCGAGAATGGATCCCTGTGGAACACCAGCTGTAACCTCATAACGTAAGCCTCCCGCCTTTAGTGTCCTTTCAGACAAATATGATGCTATCAGACGGCGCAAGCTAACTAAGATGCCTTTCATGTGCAATGTTTTTATCACCACCTTCCACTCGACTGAGTTGAAGGCGTTCTTAACTTCCAAGACGATGAGTATTACAAAGCCTCTGGTCCTAAAAGATTCGTCCATTCCTGGCCTGCTACTCTCAGTACCGTCTGATCGGTAGAAGTGCAGACCTCTCCTTGCGGGACCCCTATTGTGCGTTTGATAGGTCCTACCGAAGTGAATCCACTTGTGTCCGTCCTTCAATTTTGTGGAGAATTGTTAGAGTTGCGAAAAATCAACAGACATCCAGCAGATAATGTTCATATCGTGCATTTAGATAGCTAGCACTCAATTCTGAGTCATTTTAATCTTTCGGCGAATCAATGTACAGCTCCATTGCATTCAATACTAAACGCAGCGAAGCGAAGTGATGTAATCGTAAAGAGCGGGGACATGTATATATATATATATATATATATATATATATATATATATCAGTTTAAATTAGCAGCTTTGTCTCTACTTCGTACTTGAAAGGCTCCGTTCTATTTTGCTAAAATAGTGGCAAAACCTCATGATATATAGCAATGACATAGACAAGATAGGCCGGAGTGCAGATTGAACATTAACATTCTGCGCTGATATTAATTAAGCATGCACCAGGGGTGCCTGCTTAATTAGTCATATCAGTATCTTCGCTGGAGATTATAACTTGTAAGGGGGGTTGGAACTGAACTAGTCTTATGTTAGTTAAGCCCGTTTTGAGGACCCACAAACAGTGACAAGCTAAGGTCACATTCAGCAACCCTTATCCAGATCGAGCTTGCCTTGCGTATTGATCCCTATACAGGGTCTACACAGCGTAGGACGCAGGTCAGCGGCGTGCGGGAGAGAATTCATGTTTCAGGCTCTAATTGGGGTGTCACACATATACACACACACACATACACGCAAAGAGATTACGAGTAACGATCAATCTCGAGGTCGAGAGCTTGACGAGTAATATATAATAATATAACGGTTAGTTTATGAGTTGTTAATTTACCTAACAGTTTGTTATTCATCATCCTGAAATGAATACATCGCTATGAATGTCAAATGCTAAATATGGATAAAAATGCTATATTCCTTAAGATGAATTACCATCCCAATTGACGAAGGATTGGGATGGCCGAGGGCCGAGGGATGGCCGAGGATTTGGGATGGCTTCGCTATAAAAAAACAATGCACGCACTTTCAAGCGGAAGGTTCCCATCTCGTGGAACTGTGGTCTCAAAAGCTTGCCCGAAAATTTCCCATACTCGAATGAATTCCCTGTTCGAGCGGTAGATCAATGAACGTCATAGTTGGCAATGTCTAATGCTATTTGTGTTAATCCCTTTTACACAGCCGCATCCACAGTCCACCAAAGGGTTGCCGATTGATATCAGAGTCAATGCCGATGCGCGGATTAGACCTTAATTCACGCTGTGCATTAGTTTTCATTAGTTTGGTCTTTTACTAGGCTAAAATAAAGTAAATTTTCCGCGTTGGCGCGCAGCCAACATTTAGCGTCCACTGTATTCGACATAAGGCTTCATGAGACGGACAACCCCTTTAAATGCAAATTGGCAACAGCAGAGAGCGAACCCGAACGCGTCTTCTGCGATTTCAAGGCAGCCACAGACGAATACATCAGGCCTCCCCCCCGGGCTCGACTGCTGCTCTTGCTAGAGTGGCAGATCTACGCGATTCAACATCCCCTAAAAAAAAATGAGTATTTTATTTGAAATGATACATCCGTTAAACAGATCGCCAACAATCGCTGTTTACTGCATTAGCGCCCTCAATGATCGATCCGTAACTATAATCTAACACCTGTTTAACGGTCGTCTAACGTCATCCTCGAACGCTCCCGAATACCGCCCACCCTATTCTTTTTTTTTTTTGTTGTCTTCAAGCTGACCCTCAGCTGTTCCCCTATCTGACAGGCCTCAGCTCTTAACCTTTAGGTATTACTATGAGGACCTGTCGGGGCCACCTTTGCTTATTCTCTGCCTTACTCGTACCTGACCGCCTACCCTATTCGATTGATCAGTTCACTCCGTCAGCGGCATTAAGAGCAGACGCTATCAATATTCGTAGCGAGTTTTTTTTTTGATGATTTGTATATCATTCATTAGACCTGATCAGCTAATTGAAATTGTCATACAATTAACACCTGTTCTACTGTTCCTGATAGCTCTGTTTCTCTCCCCCCCTCGACACGCCGCTTGTCGGTCGGGTACCACAATGGCTGGCCCGCCTCGAAAACCGAATATCCCAATCTATCTCTATAAACCTTCGTCTCTCTGACTGCCTCCGGTTTTCCTTTTTTAATTCCTCCTTGATTTCTATTGCAGAGCAGATTCCTCATATGCATCGATGTCCCGGTTTTCAATTCCGCTCGCACGTTTTCTCGACAGGTTCCCATGCTTTGGAACTGTGCCAAGACCTACTTGGGCCTGAGCCTAGCGACCGCAACGCTGCTCGTGATGCGGCGGTGGCCGCCGCGGCAGCAACAGCAGGTGTAGCCGGTGCGTGGCACCAAAGTGGAGCAGCGGCGAAGCAATCGCTGCCCGATGCAACAACCGCTATTATCGGCATTAATCGCTGGTCGGCATTAAGCAGGCTGCATATTGAATCGAGCCAGGAGGCGAATCTAATCGCCTCTCGCTCGTCTAACCGCTCACGCGGTAGAGAGAAACCGAGAGAAAGAGAGTGTGTATCAAGGATGCGCCCGAGAGTGTGACGAGACATTACACGGCGTACGAACGTGTACGGCAGCATACACACGCACACACACCCATTGCGATTGAGTATATCTGAGCTGTTTCCACTACCACTGCCGCTGAGTGGAGGTCTGAATAGATTTGACTCGATTCAAAACGGCGGCGCCCGCACCAGCAGCAGCAGCGACAACGAGAGGAACGTCGACAGCTGTAGCCACGATGAATAAATAAATGAATGAATGAATCAATGATATGGTAACGGTAACGGTGGCCTTGTCCCTCAGAGCGGCTGACACCAACCAGGTCAGTGGTGATGATGGTGCTCTTTACTGCATTCACTGACGGTCCCGAGTGGTCGTCGTTGTCGTTGTCGCCGTAGAAGTACTCGTGGTTTTAGTACCTAACTAGGCAGGCATCGCCAACCGGCTACCCACGAGTATCATCAGCAGCTCGTAGTTAGCCATAATGGCTAGCTGCTTGCCACACGCCGTTCTCGCATGGGACGGTGGTGCGGCATTAGTGGCCACGTCAGTGCAGCGATACGAGTATAGCGGCTGCAGCGGCAGCAGCAGCAGCAGCAACAGCAAAAACAGAAATAGCAATAATAGCAAGAACGACAGCGATGGTCGGGGTGGGTACCAGAACTCTATTCGCATCATCGGTCTGCTCACGTTGGGAACGCCGCCGCCGCCGCCGCCGTCGCCGCCGCGTGGAACCGCGGCGCGGTCCAGAACCGAAGGCCATCGTCGCTTGGTGGTGCTACAGCTCCCCAGAATAACTTTGCCCCCGACCCCGAACCGACAAACGGACGAACAGGCAGACACAACACAGAACACGGTATAACGGCACACAGTGAAGTCGACGCCAGAAGAAATCCATGGTATTAGAATAGTACGGTGCTTGACGTCTAAAGGTCCACCCTTTCTTCCCAGATTCGCTGCTGCTGTTTCATATATATATATATATATATATATATATAGATATATTCTATATTGTAATATATTGTAACAGCCGGGCAACCGTTGCCGGAGCTCCGCTATGGCCACGTTCACACACGGAGGTACAGCCGCGTGCGCGCACACAGACTGACTTACTGACCGACAGATAGACCCAGTTGCCGTCACCACCATTTCCATGATAGCTATCACACCGAGCAGCGGCATCGCTCTGCACAGCGATATGCACAAAACACACACACACATACTCAAACACAATCGTCGCCTGCGTTTATTTTTATCCAGGCAAGAATAGTCACAGATATTCAGACGCAGGGACGCATTCACCAACGCGCTCCCGTTGAAAACAAACAACGCCGTCTGACCGACCAGACCCCGATGGACCACTGCCGTAACCGATAAGGTCAATGTCTAATAACGTGTCCGTGCGTGTGCACGAATGCGAATCGCTGCGCGAGTCGGTGTCTGTGTATGTGTGTGTGCACCTATTCGACTGAATGTCGTGTCTAAATGTGTTCACTCCTTGGTCGCCGTACATGGTTGCGCTGTGGTGAGTGTATATCTGCGTGTCTGCATGCGTGTGTGTGTGTGTGTGCGTGCTGAAGTAGTTATCATTTGACGGACGGACTTCTTGCGTTGCTACTCGCTGTCTATCCCGCCGCTCGTCTGAGCCATCATTCTCAACTTTGTGCCAAGTGTTTCGCTGCGGTCGAGCATCAGCAGTGTCGGCCGCGGTGATAACCGGGGTTCCCGTGCAATTGCATGGGGGGTGGGGGGGACGAAGTGTACACGGTTCTGGGGGACAGCCGGGAGTTTGTAGTATCCCTTTCGATTCATGCGGCCGACAAAACAGAAGCTCGATATATCGTAGTTGCTATGGCAGAAAACGAAAGCAGAAATCATCTACCGGAGATGTTTGACCTTCAGAGGCAAACGCAGCCACAGGGACACCGGCGGTGTCTGGGGTTCTGTCAGCTACGAGCAGAAAAACAAAATCGTCGAAACGCCAGCGAACGCGATTACACGAATTACGGAGCAAATCGTAAGGACAACTGAATGTATACATATATATATATATATACACATTAGAATGTCTTATGTGTATGTGTGTGTGGCAGTATGTGAATATCTATTTATATATTTGGAATCAGCAAAGGATTAAAATATCCCTCTCCGCCGGGTTGACAAAGTGATTGAATGTGATTTTGTGTAATATGTTATCCGATTATTGTAGTCGTATTGTAGTGGTGCTACTTAAATAGTCTGTAGTGAGATCTAACGAATTTTGATTTTTATTTAATCGAAAAAGAGACCCTAAATAATAGAACGCGCCACTGTGGAAAACAATCTCGTTGCAAATGATTATGTCAAATTAACGGCTAACAGACGGCGCAGAACCCTAACGCAAGATCAACATTACAAATACAATGTATACACAATATTTTTTTGCATGTTTCCTGGCTCATCCTGACATTTAGATAATTCATGAACGATAACATCCGATAATTAATAAACAATGCTGCCCATACAGACGTGAGTACCCAATCGAGGGCTTTGTATAATTGCCCAAAAAGCTGTCGGTCTATTCTAAATTTCCCGTGCTTGCAAGAAAAAAAAAAAAAAAAAATATATATATATATATATATATATACATATATGTGTGTGTGTTGCAAAGACAGGACGTTTAGAAAGTTTGCTCCTTATGGGGACTTTCCGACACATTTGTTTGTCATTAGACTCCCTGCGTCAGTGACTAGACGGGATGGGGATGTCGTTAGACGTTCGTCAGGGCTAGAAAAATAATCCTTACTACTAAGCTCGGTATTAACTTGGATCTTTTATGGTACGAAATGCATTTGTTGAATTCGGCTGCATTGTCATTACAGCCTCGAAAGTCCTCCTAGATATTCCAAGGACATGTTTAGCTCATTTTCACATTTGGGCCTAACGAGCTAACACCGTTTTCATTGGTTGTCCAATTGGTTGGCAACTCGGCAAAAGCTCGTCTTATGATAGTATTATTGCACGCTAAATGTTTCAGGTCGGAATCACTGGCTAGGTAAGACAGGTACCAACAGCACCACCATATTCGTAACCCTGTAGAAATATCAGCGTTTATTTAGCTGTTACATACATAGACGCCCACACTCGGGACACGCGTGCCAAATAGGTATTATACCTGGGAATTATGTCAATTGCGCGAAGTTCCTACAGATGTTGTATTATCAGTTAGATAGCTGTTTCGCAACCATCAATAATTCTCGGTGTTTTTTGAACAACAACGGAGTCGTTCTTTACATTAGAAACTCGGCAACTTACAATGACAAGTTTGACGGCGAACAGCCGCCGTAGTCATGAAAGCGGCTAGCTGACTCATTAAACTCTCCTGCTGAAAAAGCCTACAAGCAATTGAATGAAGCCAGCCAATAACAGCCTTGAAACTCGTTTGCGACACTTCGATTGTCACCGTCTCGGCCATTGCCTATTTGATGTCCTTTCCTCGATGTCCTTCCGGAACGACTTCCCCGTCGCTATTAGCGCTGGTTTCAGGTTCGCATAAAAGTGTTGAGAATTTTCAAGCTTGCTTCAGCCAGAGGAAATATATTGTATCTAACGCAAACTCCCCTTTGTGGCTTCAGTTCTAGCCCCTTAGCCTGTTTGAAGTCTCGGCGACATCGTTGTACAGAGTCATTCGCGCCTGTTTCTGGTAGAACCTTCCTTGTTGTTTGTGTTTACGCCAGGTATCATCACACTGAAGAACACTCTCGGTCAATCTCACTCAGAACCCGTCGACCAACAATCATAAACATGTTTATTCTTAGATGTCTATCTACCTCCCCCCGTTGTCGCACGAGCTTTACAGTGTTACCCCGGCATTTGTACTGGTGTGCCATTTTACTATATAGGTATATATTACACAATACCGTGTGAGTAAATGGTGATTTTTGTTATATAAGCTATAATTTTGCAATTGACAACAACTCTACACACGATAGGTAGCATTCAATAATAGATAATCAGGATCGATTATGATTAGCACGCAGGGTAGTCGTAGTTAACGAATCGGCAATCATTTCATCCACTAGGCTTTACTGCCCAAAGTCCCCGCACAGGTGTTAGTATCAAGTTCCGCGAACTCGACTGCTTTGCCACCTGCCGCTCTGTAGGAACCCCAGAACTGTTCGAATCCTACGCTTGGAGACAGCCTCGCATCCTGCATGAGCAAATCTCTGCTTGAACTGCTTGCTACTGGTAGATTTGATACCGATAGTGGTCGATTTAGTTACCGGGATGCTGTCACTCGCTCGCGACGCAGATTGGACAGGCAACGCCATTTACCAATTTATCTTTGGTGCAATGCTCACCCAATGCGAAGGTATCAAACGTCAGACCCGCCTGGCCATCACGTAGAGATTACCCGGCCGCTAGTCATTTTGAGGGATAGATTGAGTTGGAGTCCAATTGAAAACGAATAACTACTTTTGATGCTGGGTACCTCGTACACCGATGATGGTTAAGTGAATTAAAACTGAGGTGGATATCAGCCAATGCGGCGCTAGCTAACTATTGGAAACTGTAGCTTACATACGATTATACTGGAAAATTTTGTCTGGAAAATCTCGCTGCTGCTTACAGTCGCTGCTGCCCAATCATTCTAAGAAGTATACACCGTGTCTAGGGCCTCGGATCGATTGCAGGCTTGCTGTCCTTATCACAACAACTTACCTCAGCATTTGCGCAAATATAACTAAAACAAAATCAATGAAGGTGTTCTGTAGAAGGCCCTCGGGAATAAACCACCACCGAGTTCAGGTTGACTGACACGATTTCGCTCGGATACATTGTATATGATAATCCACGATCATATCTGGATCATTTCAGCTACGGCTATTCATCTCTTAGCCGTATGGTTACCTCAGAAAAAAATATCAAAAAAAAAACGACCTTAAAATCACTGATTAGCCACAGCTATGATTTCAGCCCATGGCCACAGCAGTATTTCGAATGGTCACAATTCGTCGAGACAGAGCAAACCTGTCATGCAGAACCTCAACGTTTGCGCGCCCGAGACAGCGGGTCGCATTGTGTACGACGCTGTTGAGAAGCAGTAAAGGGATGCTCTGCGGGAAGATTTTTTGCCCTTCACCTATATATCCTTCAACGTGAATAGGAGAACTTTTTTCACCCACGAGTTGAACCTGTCGCTCAGGTGAACTGTTCAGCGTCCGCCGCACTGACCTAGAAGCTGCGTTGAGTGAATCTCTTGCATTCATGTCCTCAATTCGGCGGCCTTGCATATTCACCGCGAGTAACGGCGGATATAGGCGGTAAGCGTTGGCAAGAGCAGCGCCGGCTGCCATCGTCTCGCGCGTCAGTGTTGAGCTGTTGTAGAGAAAGCATGAATTTTATCAGCGCGTTTCTTCCTGCCGACAGCCACAGAGTGTATTGATGTAGAGAGAAACGGAGAGAGAGAGAGAGCGATCGGGTATTACGGCGAGAACATTTTGTGTCGTGGCTTCATTCCTGTTTATGTCTGACTATCTGTCAGTGTACACAGCAATCAATGTCCGAACTCTATCGTGGGCTGAAAATCGATTGGACGCCAATCAAAGACGCGGCAAACCTTCGCCCCCTGTACAACCCTCTACTAAACCACTCGACACTGAGTATGGTTATGTGAATGAAAATTGAGGTGGATATCAGCCAATCTGGCGTTAGCTAACCACTAGGAAGTGTCGTTTACATGTATATGTAAGCTGATGCTCACGGAAGATTTTCCGGGCAGATTCTCGTCCCGTATTTAACCAAAGTCCATTGCACAGCTTTCGTACATATGTACATAAAGGCAACGTGACCCTCCGCTCTGTGCTGTCCCAATAGCAGTCATCCCATCGCGCAATGTAATGAGCTCTACCCGAGGGTGACAGCTGAGTGGTGAATAATAGCAGAAAAATGCCTCACAATGCCTCTCAAGCAAGAGAGGAGAACGAACAAAGCGGAGCATGCGGTGAAATAATAGGGACATCATCGAATACGGCGGAGTGCCGCGCGCGCGCGCGAGTCCATCGGCGGTGACCCGGTGCTGTCGGAAGCAGACAACGCTAGGTGCACTCCTCTCTCTCTCTCTCTCTCTCTCTCTCTCTCTCTCTCTCTCTCTCTCACCATATGTATGTGGCGTTCGTGGTGCGCTCGAATGAGTTCCAGTGCGTGCTTTCTCTTAGGCGAAAGAAGATCTAAAGGCTGCGCCAGCGATGCTCGGTGACAATGGCAACAAACGCGAGCAGGCGAGCGAGACCTGGGACGTTGGTAGAAGATGCAGATGAGGCTGGAAAACGACGAGAAAGAGGGCATATCTCTCTCTATCTCTCTCTCTTCTCTGTGGGTGAGTCTGGGGGGAGAGAGCGAATTAATAGATCACATACCATCGGGTCTAGATCTATCTATTTATCTATCAGTCCATATTCTACCTTAGAACCGGCGGCGAGTCTGTGTTCATCGGACGATGCAAATGAGTTCGAGGCTAAACGGAGAGACCAGAAGATCAGCAGCAGCAGCAGCAGCATCAGCACTAGCAGAGCACCAGAGGAGGACGAAGCACAGCGAATGCGCACGAGACAAGATATTGTGCGCGTTCGTATTGCGAGAGTATCGAGACAGAAAGTAATGGTGACAATGTCAGCCTTTTGCAAATAAGAATAACGCAGACGTGGCGGGGCGTCTCACAGTACATTGGAGAATTCGAGAATTACATGTGGTGGCAACGTGCTCGCGTGAATTTAGTGTTTTTTTTTTTAACATAAGAAGCTGATGCGTTTCTTGTCACATGACGATGATTGTAGTCGGGGATTGCTCGACCAACTTGAGCATGTATTCGAGAAATTCAGTTATCGAATTATTCCTACATATTTTGACGATGCAGGATGGCGAGGTCGTCGACATCGTTGAGTGCCTCAATTTGCGAGCACTGGCATTTCCCTAAGCCCATTTATTATGACTCTCCCATTCTACCTAAAACGTATGTAAACAACACATCTCTTAACGACAAAGACGACGTAAGCTGGCCCATTTTCGTGTATTTATATGTATCCATTATTCGGGTCGTCATGAACTCATTCATTGAGTTCTTGGACAAATGCACGTAACGATTTATTTTGTTTTTTTCAAAACAATTTATATTCAAATATATATACATATATATATATATATATATATATATATATATAATGTATATATATTCAAAACAATTTATACTAATGTTAGTCTCACTAGTTAATGTCAACTAGTGAGATAAAGCGGACGCCTATCGAGCTGCAATGGAAAGTCTTCCTGCTGGGGTCTCCGCCATGTTGATCATCATGTAATCCATGTAGTTCATGTTATAAACAAGTAGCCATTTTCGTTGTCCATTATGTGGCTATTATCTCACCGTTATTTAAAAAAATCTCACACACCTATATCTATCACATCCAGAACAAGGCTCTCTGAGCAATTTTTGACAGCCGTTATATGGTAGCGATCCGTCGACAATAACCTCTTGCGAGCTCCTTCGTCTCAATGGGACCTGCACGGTTCAGACTGCTCTTCTTGCGTATCGAATTCTACCAGAGAATATACCCAGCGACATCTCCCGCCTATCAGTATTATGGAGAAACCATGTGTTCATGAGACCATTCATCACTATCAAGAGTTCAGTCGCGATGCGCTAGCATACCGCCTGCCAACGATGTGCGATGATGCGCTCACTCCCTCCATAGATTCGATCCCTTACCCCAGCGAAGAAGTTTGTTGGTAATAGGAACAATTAGGAATTATTTACATATCATCGTGGTTAGTAATTATATATATATATATATATATTCTAGGCATGTTGTACTCACTGCTAGCCCCGTACTGGTGAAACTGCTGATTGACTGCACAAAAATATTTTGTACAACTCGCAAATGACAATAGCCTTTAATAAATGATAAATTGTATAGATATATGATAGTATAAACGATACCTGTCAGGTCTTGTGCAAAAGATTGCGCACACGCTATTGAGCCCGTTGTTCCCGTATTGAATACAATTTCCTATGAGTTTGGGATTCCCCACTTGACTCTCATGATGAGAAAAACGAGTGCAGACGCTATCGCTCACTGATTATGCGTAGACTAAGGTGGAAAGACCCCAAACTCGAAAGCCATTGAAGATTTTAGCTGCTTCCATCAGCTTTCTTTTTGTATATACACGTCTCGATGCAGATAACGAATCTATAAACGGCGCACAAGCTATGGCGAAAACTAGGTGGCGGGTGCTCTTTCAACGGAACCGAAGCACTGTGAAAGTTGCAGTTCCTTTAATAAATCAACAAAACGTTTACCTATCACCCACGCAAGGGTAGTATTATGTACAGTGGACCTATGAGAGTGCACGTGACGCAGTGCCCAACTGACAACCCAAGGTCCAAGTTAACAATGCATCCAATAGAACCATCGCGCCTCATACCACTTTCCTGATTCATTGCATATATAAACTAAATAACATTTTAGGCTGCTTTAAACTTGGCGAACTGGAGTTCAAACGCCACTCCGAGGCATGCTTAATCACAAGCTAAAAATCACTTGATCTAAACAGAAAACACAAGATGCTGCTGAAATTCGGCATTATACTACAGTACCTCAACACACAGCGAATAAGTCACAGATGACAGTAAACTGCTAATCTACAATAGCACTGTTTTGTTGTACATCCCACGAAAAGCATGTGGTGACACCAATCAGCGTTTGCGGGTCACTACGTTATCTCGTTACGACGGCTGTCATATTCACTACTATAGTGGCGTGTCCTGTGGAGCGTGGAATCCATGTGTAGTTTCTAGATCAGGCCTCCTCTACAGATTGCCTGTACGTATCGGATTTGTACATCGAATTTCTTTGTGTCTATTATAATTGTATTGTTATACTCTACCTGTACATTCTGAGTACAGCGCTATGGAATCGACCTGGGAGGCTGGTCCCCAGGGAGCCT
The DNA here is from genome assembly GCA_019614645.1 of Stratiolaelaps scimitus. NCBI lineage: Eukaryota > Metazoa > Arthropoda > Arachnida > Mesostigmata > Laelapidae > Stratiolaelaps > Stratiolaelaps scimitus. The sequence goes on along the minus strand of JABWDB010000014.1, from coordinate 3,422,599 downwards.
CGGTGACCAATCGCAATGTTCAGTATGGCCAATCGCAGGTGAATTGTCCATATGCAATGCACCAGTCAGCCGATTAACAGTAATTAGCATACAACTACACTAGCGCATAACCAGTATTACGTGTGCCGGGGTCGCCGCGCGCATTCAGTAACAGGCTACTGTAACGATCGCGATGCGAATGTAACACAGTACACAACAATCATTGATGTTTAGCGCTGTTCCGAAAATAGATCGCCCGCGGACGTCGCGATAGCAGCGTGCGACGGCTTCGTACGGCTGGGGGCGTTGTTGCGTATAGACGGAGAGGTCGGCGTGCGTCGTAATTCGATTTCTGTCAACCAGGACGAGACCCCCCAACCAGAAACGTCCGTCGCTGTACCCATTTCGACGACATGTCCGGACGCACTGGGCTCGCTGTATCAGTGCATCCAGATAGACCACAATTAGCGGCAGCAACACACACAAACTGACCGCATGAAAGAGAACTTATTTGAAAACGAGCAAAAGATGAAGACGTCAAAGGCAAACTTTGGATTCGAAGTGGTCGAAGAGTAAGCAGCGTACGCATGAGCGATTGCTGTTGACAACATGTTCTTGTTGTTGTGTGGCAAAATAAATGTCACGAAGCATTTACGCCAGTGGTAGTAAAATCCTCATTATCCACTGCAATCTACGATCATGGTGTATCCTGCGATTTTGCGCCGCGTAGATTCTTTGTCGGGCTCATCCCGTCCAGCCGAACATGGCCGACTAAACATCGCCCTAAAACTACATGCATATATATATATATATATATACACTTATACATACATGCATACTCTGGCAATGGTGGCACTGGTCTGAACTGCGGTGTCGTTAGGCCGAAACGCGCCGAGATCGACCGAATGAAATTCTGGTCGCAGTGGGCGCGTCCATAAACGCAAAATCCAGCAGCTGTTGCTACCACCACTGCCATTATTACCCCCTAGTGCTGATGATGTTCAGCCAGGACGCCGCCAACCAGATAAGCGTAAGTGTCCGAAAAAAATAAGGACGGCGGACACGAATGTCAATGGCGCCGCTACGCTAATCATAGAGTAATCGGTAGCTGTCAGCTTCGACGGCACACCCATTAATAATGAAAAGCAAAATAACAACAATACTGATTTTGGTGGTCATCGGTCGTCGATTGGCGATTGCGACGATCGAATGGGACGCAATGTTATTAATTACTATTATGTGGAACGAACCGGCGAACAGGACTTGCGGCGTCCATAATCAATACGGCATCGAGTGCCAAAGTTGGCGATCGGCACACACCGGGACTGACCCCGCGCCCATCGAATGCTGGACACGCGAGTGCGTGCATAATGGCTTTTTTTAATAGAAGCGAAGTCGTCGTGATAATGCTGATGGAAAAATAGCTGATTTTTCTCTACCATGCGTAGGCTGGTGTGCGCGAACGGGTCGTCTTGGGAGAGACGTACAGCCCCGAAGTACAAGGACGTTAAATACAAGCACGGTGATGGTGCACTACTGGACATTGGCGTCGACCGACCAATTAAATGGCTCCTATCTTAGATACGGTGTGCTGGGTCTAGGCGCGTTAGGCTGTCATCTTATTAGTTTGTTGATGTACACCCATCCATGTTAAATATAGGGCCCGTCGTTGCATAAGATTGGCGCACGTTTGCTAGAATGTCCCGTGTGGCAATAAGCCGAACTGAGGACGGATCCCGCCACGTGGAGCGTACATCGTAGCGAACGCTCGCGTTGACTGTCCTATACCTAGGTAGGTATAAGTGCAGGGAGAAGTTGATATCGTCAATACAAAAACAAACAAACACACACACAGAGACACACGCACAGGGCCTCCGGTCATCAAACCACTGAAATTATCTCCTGACTTCGCGCATTGCTCATCGAAACATCGCCAACCTCAACGGAGAGGGCGTGTGGCTAAAATATATGAAAAATCTAACTGCCTACCAGTGTACAGAGGGACATGTATAGAACATGTGCTTTTTACAGTCGTCAAGGGCGGTATGAGAGTATATGAAAGACAACGACGTATTGATTTTAGTTCCGTTATACATTATCGCGGAGATGTAGCTTGATGTATCTGGTGAACCGCTATCGATAATATCAGCAACAATACCAACAATAATAGTTAAATGTTGGCTGAGAGTCAGCCCGAAAACCATAGTACCAGCACCAGCAGCAGCAGCAACGACAACACCAGCTGTTTTTGAGTGGTTTCTTCATCCCGCTAATTGCTTTGACCAAGCTAACCCTCATCGTGGGGTAAGTACAGTAAATTTTCTGGGCTGATTCGCAGCGAAGATTTAACGTCGTAGGAGTGATTACGCCCAACGGGACCGAATACGCCGAATATCATCGACAGTAAACTGTTGTAGTGCCGCTTTACTGTTGCGTGAGCAGTAAAATACAATAAAGTATTCGTTTATTAGCAACATTTTAGGTGTCGAACAAAGTTTAGTAGTTTCTCAATGAATTAGCTGACAGGGTTTCCAATTTATTATCAAGAGGAGACATTCACATTTGGCTACAAATACCGATTACCAGTATCTTAAAGTATCTCTTTCGAACAGATGTCGCAGTTTATCGATTTATCCAGGCGTAGATAAAGTATCAAACCAAATTCGCCCAGAGAAGAGATGTGACACTTTACTGGCATTACTAAATAGTATGCACTATTAAGTGTCTCTGACGATACATTTGGAAGATGAGGAGGGTGTAATCGACGCGAATTACTATGTCTCAAGAGGCATAATCATATATTACACGATGTGTGTAACTGTACATCATTGTCTACAGAGCGCTGCCGGTAGAATAACTAAGCGTGCTATTGTCTAATCGAACTTGCTCGCCGTCTTGCTTAGACAGCTGTTCCGCTGTGTAGCAACAGCTCACACAGCGGCATGCTCGCTCGAAAGACAAATCACCGTCGCCACAGCCTACTGAGTGTGTTTCTCGCCGTTGTAACCAGACACATCATGAAGTCTATAATAATTAACGTTGCATGGGTCTGTAGAGCAGTGACGAAGGTTGCGCCCGTAACGATCAGATTCGAGGAACAAAAACAAACGACATTTAGGTGCTGTAATCTCACCTCAAAGCCTGTGAAGGTACTTTGCATACGTGAGACTAATGATCAGCGTGAAAGTGGAAATCGTTGCGTGCAGTTCGATGATGACGTGGTCACGCTGTCAGTCGAGCGTCGCCAGCCGGATGTCGTTAACCTAAATTGTAATCAATCACGCCGGGTCATCGTGGGTAACACTCGCAGGTAACCGCTGTTCTATCCTTTATATCGTGCCTTCTAATGATCGTATAATGCGTCGAAATTCTCCAATAAATGCACGAAATGATCAGTTGACTGACACTTTTCTGTTTTCCAACCACTGAATAACATAATAGTGATTACCAAATTGGTTTCCCCCGTAGCGGCTCCATGTCGCTCATAGGGTATGAGCGAAAATATTGAAAGACGCAAGGTTAAACGGAACCACGCCTGCCCATCCTACAACCACAGCATAGATCAGAACACGCCACCCCCATTGGTCGCGGTGATGGTGGGGACCGCGCAGACAGATCACAGAATGCTCAACGGTTGACCCAACCACGAGGTGTTTCGGCAAAGGGCCATCTCTCACCAATTTTCCAATGAACGGCCACCAAATATGAGACCCCCACAGGATTCCCCACTCTACCATCACATAGTGTTCCACCGGCTCAATTCAGCAGAGGTGAGGATTTTTCGGACCCGTGCTCAAACTTTCACCAGAGTTTCTCTCTATTGTATCTATTCTGGTCATCCGGCTAAAGTTGGCGAGGTCCTTTAGCTAGTCGTGTGTGTGTGTGGTGTGTCTGTGTGTTTTTCGTTGTGTTGTTATCACCGACTGCCTGCGGTCCGCGCATGTGCTTTATCTGGAAACTGTTTCTGGACGACCCTGACCAGCAACAACAATAACAGCAACAATAACTAGAAGGTCCCAGAAGTTGATCTGGACCGTGACCCCGCCTCCGGGCCACCCTCGGGCTACCAATCATAGTGACATAATAATCAACTCACTGCATATTTAGTCGAAATCGAGGTTATATCTAATATAATTGAGACAGTCACAACATGGAGCAAATTTACTTTTGTGTTTTTATATTTTTTGCAAACCATATATATATATCAGTTCGTAGAGAAAAACGTCGATCGATTAAATCTAGCCCAAACATTCTCTCCGATAGACCAAAAAGCGCTTTGCTCTTTGTCTTCGATATAATTGGACCTCCCTAGCGCCGTGTGTAATATATACAGCCCTTGAGGAATGGGCTCTGAATGGCAAACGGGATTCGGGGAGGCGGTCTGATTATGCGCACCTACGGTGGAGCCGTGGTCAAGTCTGTTAGATTCAAGTCCGTTCTATTTGCGAGCGTTTTGAAAATAGCAGAAAGAATATGAAGAATGAGGACGACCCCTTTCTAGGGAAATTTAATAATGTCGTTTCATCAGTGAGTTGTTTGTCTTTGAAAACGAAACAAGATGACGCCTGATGACGATCTGTGCCCTCGATACTCTAAATCCTCGGTACTTGTAGTCGTTGAACGTTAAAAGAATTGTTCGCTCGCACGCTCACCTCCTTCGGCTACTTCCGGGAAAGCGAGCCCCCGGCCCACGAGCTACAATTGGCCATGATCCGACCAAGCTGTAAGGCCCTTGGTCGGACCTACAGCCTCGAGAGCGGCGTTTATGGATGAAAATATTCGAAAATTCCCAGAGCATTGTATCTCGATGTATCGATCAAAGTCGTTCGGATATATCTGTATGGGGACGTACACGTCAAACGATACTCCCGAATGTTTGGGTATCTCACAAGCCTGACGCTCGTCGGGTTCACTTAGTAAAGTAAGATAAAGGGAATAGCCTGTTTTTGCGTACGAGCGTGCCGCGACAAACGGATAAGGCATTACAAGATGCAAGATAAGGCATTACACCACACTGTAGATGGCATTGGGAGAAAATCGTGCGTGTTTGCAGAGATTTAGAGAGCGACGAGAACGGACTTACTGCGTCCGTGATGCGGCCTCAGCGCAGTGTCTAGGGATCCATCTTTTGGTGAATATATATAGATATATATATATATATACATATGTATGTATACATACATATACATATATTTGAAATAATTAGACACCCGTTGGATTCTAGCGCAATGGGTAATGACGAAAGTGCATGTTTGAACATGTTGTGTGATTGATTAGTCGCACAGCATCTCGCGCGTTTCAGGCGCAGCTACAATCAGCGTCAGCTCGAGCACAATCATGGACATGTTCACACTGATTTATTCACGCACTGATATAATCAACGGAAGCAATTGCCACCACCAGAATATCATCACCAATAAATCAAATACGTCGGATCGGGCACGTGACACGAAAGACGTCGAGGAAAGAATCAAGCAAAACATCTGGGAATATCCTCTACAAAACAGCTGGAAATTCATACTCCTGCTTCGATCATTTCTTAATCGGGCAGCTTCGTTTGCCATACGTTTTCTCTACCCTTACCGCCTGTATACACTATATCTTCGTATAGTGAAGGGATTCTGACTACACCGAAGAGGTGTATCTATATATTTACTACACATAAGCAAGTGGGATAAATAAACGTTGAATGCAACCTAATCCGGTCGAAAAATCACGAAGGTCGCCCACATCGAATAACCCTCGAACCGCTCTCTATCATATCAGGGAAGATCTGCCGCATCAACCTAAATGCCCGGGAACAATCCCCCCCCCCCCGTTGGTAGTAAACAGTGATTATTGCTAGGTCATATCTTTTCGTGGGGCTTTTCAGGGACAGAGTAGGCGCGAAAGCATACAACACATAACCTATATTGCCGTGGCCATCAGATGACCTCCGACGGTGAGAGTTACCTTCGGACAGTGCTGTTGGTGTCAGCGCGTTAGCGTAATGATGGTTAGAGACCTCAGACCAGGCAATTTGTCCTTCGGATACCGCATGATGATTTGATTGTAACCCAAACCGGCCTTTATTCATCCAAGCCAAGCCGGCCGGGTTCCACAGTATTGTTCTATTATTGGGTCGTATGCCGTATACTCCTGCAGCATCGCGTTGTGATCTTTAATTTGCAACATTTCGCCAGACTGCTCGTGGCTGTGTGCGATATATTAGAATTATCTGGCTGTTAACGTAACTGAAGGATGAGTTGTTGTCAAATAGCCTACCGAATCGTATTGAACACCACTGGCACGTATCGTTGGTGTCAAACATTGATCTGACTTTGTTTCGTTCCTATTTTTAGCTATTGGTAACGACTTCTATAGAAGAGATCAGCCGGTAGATGTGTATGCATTAATCGTCCTTGCACTAATTACACTGTATAATAGACATCGGAGTATAGCACATATTTTCAGTTAGCACGATAGCTCCACTGGTTGTTTTAATAAGCGCAATATTTAAATTAAAAAATCTGCATATAGATATATATATATATATATATAGATATATTTGTCATACAATATTATCTATAAAATCTACTGGTATTCTAATTTATCGATGATTTTCTATTCGCTGTTTTTGCTATTGGAGTATTTTTCTTTGCTCTGGTCTGAGAATGAAAGGGGCAACCGATGTTACAGGTGCTATAGCCATCGTGACAGCCGCTACGGCGGGACGTGGCCATCACTAGTGCTATAGACAGATACAGCTCGCGAGCTACCAGCCAGCCAGCTCGCGAGTGGTATCCATAATAGCTAGGCTATATTTGTCGTCGCGCAAAGCCACTTGAATAACACAACACCATTATGAGACTTCTGCCTTGGCTTCTGTTGGTCCGTGGCCTTACCTCCACTTCTGCTCCTATTATATTTAGCTACTGCTGATATAGCTCCCGCCGCCGCCGCCGTGTCCCTGGTCTTCACATCACTTCATGGACTAGAGCAGCCCATGACCGAGCCCCGTTGGTCCAAACCAGACCAGATCAGATCAGCAGCTAGACGACCGTCGACGTCGTTGTCGTAAGCTGCCGCCAGGCAACAGGCATGAAGATGCAGATGAAGGCGAAGGCAACCAATGAATGCGGTGACGTGGCTCCCCCCGGTGCCACGACAACCGCCTTTGCTTTGGTTATAACGAACAGCAGCAGACCGCGTGCTTGAGCCGTTGTTCTGCAGAGCCCGAGTTACAGAAGAAGAAACAGCAACATTTGCGGCAGCTACATCAACAGCAGCAGCCGCATCAGAAACGTAAAACAGCGGCGGCAGCAGCAGCAGCAACAACAGCAACAATAATAGCAACAACAACAACACAACAATAATAGCAGCATCAGCAGCAGCAGCAGCAACAACGACAACCACAAGCCGCAAACCTCGCCCGCCGTCGCGCAATGACGTAGCCCGCCGCAGCGTAGCGTGGGGTGCGGACCTTGCGAGCCGGCCGCTGCACCATACAGCGTATAATCCGTCTTCGGGTGATACCTTCTACCTGCTACCAGGACGCTACGACGGTGACTGGTAGTACCATGATGACGACTACCACCACTACTCAGAATTTTGCATTGCTTTAACGATCGGCTGACGCTGCTCGCGTGGATGGAAGCGCGCGCGCGCGCACACGCTCCCGGGACGGCGAGAGACGGAGAGAGAAGTTTGGTTGGGACAGATAATAGTGAAATGGCATAGACATCAACAGAAAGTCCTAAAATAGCTGATCGTCCGGCAGCTCACCCGTTCATTTGTTCGTTCGTATGCTTCGTTGTGGTGTGACCATCATCTCGCCGAGGGCTACAGCGGGCACGTTCGCTCTGCGACTAGTTATTATTACGCCTGACACATGGATGTCAGTTCATTCTGCTCCTGCTGCTGCCGCCACTGCATTTTACCATTCGAAGCGTAGATTCGTTCAGGTGGATTTTCGATTTCTGTTGTTAAGTTCTTGAATGCTTGCGCAAATGCGTGTGAGTGCTTGTGTGTGTGTGTGTGTGTGTGTGTATATATGCGCGTGTGTGTTTGTGACACGATTTTCTGCTCACTGTACGCTCTATCGACATGCTGCAAAATGTACAGATGTAACGCTGGCTGTTACTGGTGACACTACTGCTATGATTGTTCATACTTTGACCTTTTCCATAGCTGACCCTCAGCTGTCTGTCTTCTATGGCGTTCAGGGCTCGGTGCCGCAACTGCTATCACAATTATTACTGCTAGTTAGTAGTCTCTCCTGGCACAGTGGTCGCCTATCCGCGTCTGCTATTTCTACTCTGTCAAAGTGGCCTGGAAGGAGGGTGGTTTTGGGAGCAAGCCTTGTTCGTGTCACGAATGTAACATACACGCATCACGTCAACATGTCAGTGCACAATGTATGATGTGGACCTGAAAGCATGAGATTAGCACGCCACTAGCGTGCGACACGTCTCAAGAGGCATTCCTATCACTTTGAACTACTAAATATTAGTATATAAATACATAGGTACCACGGAGTTGGCCGAGTAGGGCCGCGCCTTGTTCGTGATCACGTGTACAACGGGCTTATGAGATCAACCAGCTGGGGGTCTCTCTCTCTCTCGTTCTCTCAGAGTGCTATGCATGTATACCTCTGTTCATCTGTTCATTTCTATTATTTTTTTCCCCTGCTTTTTCTGAGTGTCACTCGCTTTCTGGCTGTTTCGCTCTGTGTGTCTTCGTGTGTAACTATATGCATATGCATATATATATATATATATATATATATATATATATATATATATATATATATATATATATAAGCGCGCGCGCATGTGTGTGTGTGTGTGCGAGTTTTATTCTCGGACGGCCCTGACCCAGTGGCAGTGAGCGAAGGCTTTTTGTCGTTTTACCACACGATTAGCACTGGTGCAGGTAGTAATGGTGATGGCGGTGGCCGTTGCGGTGATGCCAGTCAATGGGGTTGAAGCAATAGAAACGCGCCAGCAGCATCAGCAGCAGATAAAAGACAGCGACAGCAGCAGCAGGAGTAGTGACATCTTCTATGTCGCTGATGCATATTTTGGAGGGCGGGCTGCCCTGTATACTACTGGCAATTGTTATCTGTCCATCTATGCGCGTATATCGATGCTGGCTATGACTGCAGTGGAGTGGCGACCCATTACTTCAAGTAACACCATCATCACTACTACCACTACTACTACGACTTCTGGTAGCCGTACTTGTGCCGCTACAACTACTAAATACGTGTCTCTATGTGTGAGTGTGACTGTGATGGTTATTTCATTTGTTGTTGACGGCTACCGGCTACTGGTTGCTGCTGCTGCTGATGACCACGACGACCCACTGACGATAACAGTTGTCCCATTTACTACTAGTGCTGCTGCTGCTGTTGATGTAGCATTGTTGACTTCTTCTTCTTGCTGGGGACCCGCTTCGGGCAGCAGCGAGATGCCGCTATTGCCGCGACTGCTTTGATACTCTTTCTCTCCGCTTGCCATCGTATCACTATAACACCATCGACATCATCACCATCATCACTAAGAGTAACATCAGCAATAGCAACTGAGACAACAACAGCAGCAGCAGCAGTATTATTATTATTATTGTCGTCATTATGATCATAACCAAACTGCTCATCAGTATCGAGGGTAGCAACAACAACAACAACAGCAATCACTGAAACAGAAGAAACAACAACAACAGGTGTTCGCAATAGGCATGAACAAGTGGGTCTGGGTTGTTGGCTTTATTAAATAAAAATGAAGAAAATAAAAAAATATATATATAAATATAGGTCCTCTGATGTATATAATGTACATAAATTCCATAATGTATATATTACCGCAATCCATATCCGTTAAGATATATGCAGATGACGTAAAAATTTATTCTAAAGTTGACACGGACCATGAGAGGGCACAACTTCAAAATGCCCTAGATCAGTTCCTGGAATGGACCTTGGGCCTTGATCTAAAACTATCAATTGAAAAATGTGCAGTACTACACTTTGGTCACGGAAATCCCAAACATGTGTATAGAATTGGTGGACATCCTCTGCGCTCTGCCGAAACAATGCGCGACTTAGGAGTAATTACCTCAACCACATTGAAATATACTGATCATGTTACGGATGTTGTGCTTCGTGCAACGCGCCGTGCGAACTGGATATTACGTTCTTTCGTAGTGAACGACCCGGCCCTATTTGTTAAACTTTTTAAGATTTATGTTGAACCCATTATGACGTATGCAGCGCCAGTATGGTACCCAGGATTAAAACTGGACAAAGAGAGGCTGCAAAAAGTGGGGGATAAATTCGTGAAACGCGTCGCTTTTAAATGTCAATGTACGAGGGAGGAAGTGAATATAATGCCAATATTGGCTAAATTTGACAATATAGATAAGCGCACATATATTTGTATTGGTAAACATCTTCCCATGCTAATGAGTGCAATGTTTGATGTGACTGTGACGGCTACCAGAGCTGGTATAAATGTCTTACCTAAATTCATAGCTAAGAAACAATGTGTAAATGACTTATTTCCTTGGAGAGTGTCTCGAGCCCTACGTGATGGGTAGCTTTTTCAAACATATGACCTCTTCTTGGCAAACACATAGCGGCTAACTCAGATATTGTTAAACCTAACCTTTGAAATAAAGCGTTATTATTAAATATATAAAATTAAATTTTGTTTGTTTTTTGTTGGACGACCGTTATTCATCTGAATTATATTTATCCCTCGTAGTTTTACACCTTTGTAAAGATCAGGCGTTGCTGATCTCGGATCCGACAGGTGTCGGTCTAATTATCTATCAATTGATGGACGACATCCTTTTGGCTACTGTAATTGAATTTATCAGTGAATGAGCTTCTATGAAAAGGTGCTTGACTAACCACAATGTACACATGCTAGAATTAGAATACACACATTTAGAGTTGCAGAACCTTTAAAGAGTGATAGAATTTCTGTGGCCACAGAACACTGCATGTAGGATCCCTTGTTTGATGTATAATAGTTTCCGTCACGTGTATGGCCCGGCAGATCTCGTTACTCGCACCTTCAGAGACCTCCACCATCGCTCGCGAGTCACTCTGTCCATGTCAGGATACAAACCAATGGACACAGCAGTGAAATCTGAAGGGTAGTCACTCGAACGGGAAAGATTAATCAAAGATATGGAGCGAATTGACATTAATATGTGAACTAAACGTCGGAGTTTTTTTCGTTTAACGACAATTTTTAGTTACCCTTGCCTTCTATTAGCTCAGTCACGCTAAATTGTTTGTCAACTAAGTCTAGTATTCTAACGAGTAGTGTGATAAGCTGCATTTGATGCAGACTATGGGATTTTCTTTCGCTGACCATTCTGCTACTTAACGCAATATGTGCATGAGGCCTACAGATTCTAATATATATATATATATATATATATATATATATATTCAGTACATGCAATATTTTTCACTGTTTATTTTGGTTTATACTTCATATTCTACTATTTGTCTTGCATTTCTCTGCAAGGCTTTGTTTGATCTAGTTTTGATGCAAATCCAATACAAAATGTCCTTTATTGACATTCAACAAACACTGGTTACCGATGAAAAGGAGAGAATCTTGTTGTTAACCTTGTAATCGACACGTCCTCTTCTCCCAAATCAAAGTAAAGTTGAACGGGCATTGAAACGATTGCTCCAATGAGGCCTATTTGTGGATTCCCCTCCGTTGAATGTAATGATGATAATGATTTCCTATCGGGAACTTTCCCCGCACGCAAATTCGTCGAACGGATGAACAACCCATTGCGATAGTTTCAGCAAGCAATCGGTGAATTGCATATATCGCCAGAGTAGAAAAAGTAACGTTTTTCGCGAATTGGCGCCATGGCGACTCAGCGCTTTGTGGCGGCTGACAAGTTAAGTGGAAGAACAGTGGATCAGGTATGGGCTTTCTCGAGAAGCTACGACTGTGCTAGCAGTTGGCAGTGGTTGTACATAGCAGCAAAGATGCTCGCACACGAGTTCACATGTTTTTCACGCAGGCTTCTGCACAAAAAGCAGTCTACATGAGTATGACTGACCTCTCGGACCGAACAGAAAATATGAATTTCAGAAAAGAGAGAGAGAGAAAGGGGGAGGTAATGGTGCTGCCGAAGACAGCATCATCCACCATGGGGATAAGAGCCGGGTAGCTAGGAATGGGCGGATTCGAAAACGTTTAGATCCTGTGTGTTGTTTCCCGACATTTAGACGACCGCGGTAGCTACTGCTCGTCGGCCAAGTTCGTGCTGTTTGAACTGGTCGGTGATCCGGTTAACCGGCTGGCTCAGCAAGCGGTTGCCGAAGCCACCACCGCCGCCGCCGTTGCCATCATGTGAAACGAACTGCAGACGTACTGAATGGTGGCACTGAGAGAACGAAGTCGCAGCATTCAAGTGGTAAAGCACTCGCTAAGAGAAACGAACGAGAAGTGGACGATGATAAATAAAATGACGAAAAATGAGTGCCACCTGCCGTCGGTTCGTCGGTTGGAACTGTTCTGGGTTGGGGGGCACATCCACCCCCCCCCCATTTCGTACCAATTACACACGCGGCTATAATTATATGGAAGTCATTTGACGTGCTTCGAACGTGCAAAGTGACTTAGGTTCATTAAATTTACATTGGACATAGGTCACTTTGGTGTTTGGAAGTGGCCATCTACTCGTTTAGCTGATGCGGGTGTGTGCTAACTAATATTGTTAATAATTTGCGTGTACTGGCTATTCACGTCCATGGAAAGCTGTAGCGGCTAATAGTATATCGTATGATTTCGTGGAGCAATTGAAATTTAGCTGCTTTAATTAGAATGACGAAAAATAATTTGATGATCTAAAGCAAAAAGATATTTCATAAATATTTCACCTAAACACTATCTCAGAAATTTAGCTGACTATTAAGTGGCATTTCTCGAAAGCCTAACTACTAAGCTACTCGAGTAAAGATTAGCATGTTGAAAGGTCCATTTGAGCTCAAAGGCTTTGTATTGTCTATTAGTTGTCGAATCAATATTAACACCTCTGGGAGATAATCCTATCCATAGCGACTAGTGTCAATTGGAGGCATCCTCAGCGCCAACAAACGCCAATGATGAGCCCAATCCTACCAATTGTATAACTTCAAAATCGACTGAGTTACTGTAACACCTGTAAACGGCCCACAAAAACTGTTCATATACCATTTTGAAAAAAGGGGCGATACATCGCGCCTCTTTAAGTGTTTCACACGTTCACCAAATATAGCACTTAATTATTCGCCAAGAACGACTCGCCGCATGCAACAATTGCCCTTATCATTTTTATGTATTTTTACTTTTACAGAAAACAATTGCTTCTTGGTTGGCTATATATATATATATATATATACATTTTACCAGTAGTTGCCTGTTAATAACTAGATAGCGCTACGTCGATGTCAGTAAAGTCCGCTCCTGTCAGCGATGGCAAAGTGCACTCACAATAGGCGTAGTTAATCTCTTATTTACAAGAAATCGCTACAGCCATTCATCAACAAACGAACGAGACTTGAGTGACGGTTAGGTATTGTCTCGATCTACTTGATTGAACACAGTCTCGAACAGGGACGGGTGAGTCGGCATTCAACACAGATGTCAAATTTCTAATGACAGTGAATGGCGACTTTCGAGGAGAGGATTACCATCGACAAGATACCGTTGCATGGGAATATCAGTGATATCCATCTCAAACGACGTTCAAACTTCATCTCAGTGACTATCTCTTTGAGTTGTCAAATCGATGGCGTCCTTTATCCCGCTTCTCGCTGTGCTGGCAGCTTTTTGTCGCGTAGCTCCTCGAGGGAGATTTAGAAATCGTGTGTGAGTAACCGACGCTCGTTTGCTCGTTTGGTTGCAATTTCCAGGAGGTTCGTACAAAGATAATCACATTCGCTAAAAACGACAAAAAGAATCATCGTTTCTCTGGGGGAAGAAAAATGATGTTTATGTTCAGGGTTGGGTCCCTGCCATATATACGGAGTTAAGTATATTATTCTAGATACTTATACGTATGTAATTAGGCAATAATGACGCAGCAAGTACATCTAAATGCTACTTCCCCACTAGAAGCATGATTCGTACCCACACACATACATAGATATATTATATATATATATATATATATATACATTTATCACATTCATTTCGTTAACATGTTTAACGTAGTAATTTTTTATGTTAGTCAGTTGTCCATGCTCCATTCAGCTACATTTCTCCTAGTTCCCTTTGTTTTATCATCCAGTCCTATCCTATCCTTCCACCTCTCTCAATGTCATCGCCAGCATATATATATATATACGAGGGGTGGAAATATGTGTTGTCCGGTTTTTGAATGCTAATTGAAACGCTTATAAAATCGATTTGTACTCAACGCTTTTTATTAAAAAAAGTCCCCTTCGGCTTCTACACACCTCGCCCTTTCGATTGGGTAGATCAACAATTCCCCTCTCGTAAAAGCTTTTTGGCTGGGCCGCAAAAAAACCCGCTTCTGAAGTGAAAATTTTGCCAGTAATGCTGCTTTGTAAATTCAAGAAAAGATGAAATAGTCTGACGGCGCGAGGTCAGGAGAATATGGTGGGTGGGATAGCACTCCCAATTTAACCATTTAATGGTGTCCAAGGTAGTTCGCGCGATGTGTTATCGTGCTGGAGTGTGACTCCGTGCCTTTTGATGAGGCTGGGTTGCTTTTCGGTCAGCGCAGCGTGCACCCGCTCTAACTGTGCTGAGTAGACATCTGCATTTATACTGTCACCAGGTTTCAAGAGCTCACGATGTACGATTCCCTTGGTGGTCCACCAAACACACAGAAGACGCTTTTTTGGTTAGTTTTCCTCTTTATTTGTGACGGGCCGGAACGACCTCGATCTTCATTATCATATTGGACCCACTTCTCATCACAGGTAACAATACTTTTCAAAAAATTACACTTGGAGTGACGCTTTAGTAGAGAGAAGCATGCCGTCAGACGGCGGGTCCTCTGACCAGGCATGAGAGCACGCGGGATCCACTTCCCGAGCTTGTACATCCGCCCCATCTTATGTAAATTATCTCTAATGGCATAGCCGCTGAAACCCAGTTTCTCAGGTAACATTATACTACTCATCCGAGGATTTTCCTCTAATTCTGACCGGAGGAGGCTCTCATCTACCTCAGCAGGTCTGCCTGACTTAGGTGCGTCCTTCAAGTTAAAATCCCCAGCTCTAAATTCTTTGAACCACCTTTGTACAGTCATAACACAGACACGCATGTCGGTCGAAAAGCTTCACACAACTCGGCAGCCGTATCCACCGCCGGATGTCCAAGTTTAAACTTAAATAAATAATTAGCGCGCAAATTTTCACTGGATACCTCCATGGCTTTCATGGTAAACAAAACATCTTGGCAGACGAATCGAACGAGTTTTCCCCTTCGAGAATTTATATTAAGATAGATCCAGCAACAACAATCATTCATCTCTCTCTCTCTCTCTCTCTCTCTCGCTAGCCGAAACCGGACAACACATAATTTACCTTTACCTTTACCCCCCGAATGTTTAACCCCAAAGTGTAATTTTAAATCTAAGGCCAAATCCTCACGGACATTTGCGCTCACTCCACTAGAATACACACGTCGTGTTTGCTGCTCGAAAAAAAAATCCCCGTCTTTTTATTGCAGTATTACCAGCCGTTGCGTTGCGGCCGCATTAAAATGCTCTTGTGTCGAAGCTGCCGAGCGGATTTCCGAGCTTCTTTTCCACGCCTCTTCATGCTAAGCACTGGCTGATGCGCTTCCATCAGCAGTGGAAGTGTGCCAGCGGCCAACTCAGCCGTGCCTTATGCGCATACGGTTTGGCTGTTGCCGCTGCTGCTATTTTTGTCGTTGTTGTTGTTGTTGTTGTTGTTGTCGTCGTCGGTGTTGTCGTTGCCTTGCGTTCTTACGTAAAGAACGAGGATGGCGAGCAATCGGTGAGTAAGTTCGGCTGACGAATCACCATTCTTCAGATTCTTCTCTCTCTCTCTACTTCTGTTTGTCGGTTTGCCTCTGTCCTCTCCTCACAGCAATAGCTCCTCTTTTGTAGCCGCAGAGCATATCTCATCTCGTCACCTCATTTAGTGTTTCGTCAGTCTCGCTCCCTCTCTCTCTCTCTGACTGTGACGCATTGATGTTGTCTGGGACTGGCGCCTGCTACGATGGAACAGGGACCGACCGATCGCTACACTCTTCTCTCCCCCCAAATGTTGACGACGAATAACGAACAGGCTGATGATGAACGGCAGGGGAGACGTCGGCCGCATAGTCGCTTCGGGCAGACGTCGTTGTATTGATTGCTGCGCCAGTTGTCAACTGGGTCGCAAAGGTTACTACCAGCCAAGTAAGCAAGCAATCACCGAACTCGGCTCAGGTCTGGCCCGATGAAGACTACAGATGAAAGAGAGGAAGAAAATTCACCTCAGCAGTGACCACTTGCACACAATGAGGTCCCCGTAGCCGGCTCGCCGGGGAGAGAGACGGGATGGGATCAGCTCAGACTGATATCGAACGTCGAGAAAGGTCAAATGGACGCGTCGCTCTCCTCCCGCGCTGTCCTGTGCCGTTACTGCTACCCTATAGCACTAAACACCTGCGCATGTACATCACGGTATAGAAAGAGTGTCTCTATGATGTTCAATGTGTGTGAGTTCTTGCACATGTCGAGAGACGATCATGATACTTCGAATGGGACCGTGGGTGGATGCGCCTTTGAAGGCGCTGCATCTTTACCCATTCACGAAAGAGAGAGAGAGAGAGAGAGATATTATGGCAATTTCGCCGCCACTAAGAAAGGGGGGAGGACTTAAATCTTGTTAAACAATTATATATATATATATATATATATATATATATATATATAGATTCAATTTGTTATCCTTTAATATATATATATATATATATATCTATATACGTAGTCGAATGATTATACAATATGCAATTCGATAATCATAGCGATTGTTAGAACGATATAATATGCTGATCAATTTGATCGCAGGGTATATTTATCACGGAGAGAAAAACGCTCCCAGAATTGTTAATGACCACTAGTGAATGTCGACTAATTGCCCAGACGAGATCTGAACTTTGGCCACAAGAGTCCTTCAGAATGATTCCTTCGAACTGAATATATATATATATATATATAATAGTCATCGAATCAAATGTCACGCTGCCGTTCTGGCATTTAAAGGCGAACGGAAGGCGGACAGAGCGCAATCGAATACTTCCTTGATACCCCAGGATCTCTCGGATTCACCCTGTGCCGTGGTTCGCCACCCCGTTGGGTGTGAACAGACACTATTTAGTAATAAGCACATTTAAAAGCGAGCTGAGATGATCGATCATTCGTGCGTCGAGTGGACAGACGGCGACGCACAACAATTAGGGACAGCTAACTCCGACTGTTTCGTAATTAGCTTCATATTGTCGTATTAAAAGTGGAACCGTGCTGAAAAGCTCTTATCGAATTTAATCCGTCACAGCACTTTATCTATCTATTGGGAAAGGATTTCACATCATTAGATATGTTGTTATTATTATTATTATTGTTATTATATCGTAGCGGTATTTGAAGCGGGATCATTGACGACAATGGCCTTAATACAAGGCCAGACCCTTTCAGCTCCACCTACCAAGCCAGCAGAGCTCTTTAGCCGACAAGAGCTTCAACCGACGGCTTTAACCATAGCTCCCATTGTTGACTGTGCAGCAGCTGCTGCTGATGCCATGATCATTTCAATTGTTCACCCTGATCGGTGCCCAATGTGTTCTGAATGGCGAATCTGAACGATAGTGTCGCCTGCTCGTCGGCGAGGTGACCGCGGCATTGGCGAGGCTCCTGATGAAATCACCCTGCTCACATGAACACAATCGCAGATACGCACATTTCCAGAAAGAAAACGCTTCACTTATTTAGTTATTTAGTGCCCACTTCGCCATCGCCGAATCACCATTATCATCAGCGTGAAGCAAAATCGGTTAGAAAAACTCGTTGAAGTTGAGGCAGGATCGGCCTCGCGGTGCGAGCAATTGGACGTGGCAGTTTTCTAATATATATATATATATATATATATATAGAAAACTGCCACCTATATATACAAAGATCTCAGCCTGCTTTGAGATTAGGTTGAGAGAGAGAGAGAGAGAGAGAAAGAGATTAAGTAATTTTGTTTTTGTTTATTATAATTGGAGGAAGAGATACCGTAGGTTACACAAGATAGAGTATAACTTCTCCCTGGTCAACGTTCCCAACACGTAGCGTCTGCTGCCGCCTCACGCATTCACGCTATAAATAGCAGCACTATATCACGGCCAGCTTCGGTGTTCGATATGCGCAAGGGGTTTTGTGTACCCCCGCCATTGAGCCGCCACCACCGGTTTTACGCTACCGGGCTCTGCTGCCTGCTGGAAACAGAAGCAGAGGTCGAAGGAGAAATCATCCTCGGTATAATCTTCTAGTCTATCTGGTCTCTAGTAGTAGGTACTTATTACACATGAATTCGATAACAGACCCTCTCCGGGCAGGCCAGCTGCACCGGTTACACTGGTGGCCTATTCTCATGCAATTCAACACAAGCAATAGCTTGAATAACACTACCACTGCCGCCCGGGTCTCATCCAGTTTCGCTCAATGCTGTCTCATTCACCGCCGGCGTGGGTCCATTCTGTTTATGATGATTGTGTGTTATCATACATCCATCGAGGGCAGGCTTTACTCGGCCGACGAGGAGGCAATCGTTTTTCCTACATTTGTTATAGTCTCAGTGTAGACAGTCAATGAGGGATCTGCGGGATCAGCCGACCCCATCATCATCAATACGCCGTTCCTTCTGCTCGATTTCACAAGAAGAGGCTGCTCTTGTGTGTGTCTGTATGTTTGTGTGTGCTATTACATCTATCTATGAATTACAGTTGTTGTTGATGTTGTTGTGGCTGCTGCAACTATCGCTCGAGCAACTCCCGGCTCGAGTTGCTGATCGCGCGTCGGTTGCTGTTGCTGCTGCTGCTGCTGTTGTTGTTGTTCCTCATGTAGTGACTATTTGGAATTCTGTGAGTGAGTCCGCGTGTATCCCTGGCTGATGAAGTGTCAGTCATGAAATGTAGCCAATGTGGGTCACTCGTCCCAGCAACACTCAAGTTCAGCGTAACTCCTTCGACTTCTGGAGTCCCGGCGCTGTTTTCTGCCAACGACAGGACGGTGCAGTTGCTGCTGCTGCCGCCCCGGCACGGCAGCGTCCCCAGCAAAACCCATCGGGAAACTCACTCACTGACTGGTCGCTTGCTTGCTTCGTTGTTTGGCCAGTGGCTGTCGGCGGGCCGTCACTTGCCGGTTGTTGCAGTCGCCAGCCTGAACAACGTTGTCCATTCACTGCCCGTTACCGTCGCTTGCTGCTGGCTACCGTGTCCAACAGCGGTGTCGTGTGGTGGTTTCTTCTGCCGCCGCCGCCGCCACAGGCTCCGACAGTCCCACGTCAGCTATTCCAGCGAGCGATTTCTGCATCTGCCGGTGCTGCAGCTATCGCTAGTGCTGTGGTTGCCGTTGGTGGAACGACGGTATAACCCATTCTCTGTGAACGCGTGTCCCTGTCTCTGTGTGTGTGTAGTGTTCATTTACGTTGAGCGCAAGCTCTCTGTTCAACAGCGCCACCAGCGCCGACGGTAGTAGTGGTGGTGGTGGTAGCGGCGGTAGTGACGGCGGCGGCGGTGGCGGTGTTTCTGTAAAAGTGAAACGAAGGCCACAGGCCGTTCTCATCTGCTTGTTCTTCGGCCAGGGCCGGGGCCGTAACCGTAAACGGGGTTGGATGACGTTCGTCGGCATCATCAACCAACATCACCGTCATCACACAGACAGACAAACAGACAGCCAAACAGGAACAGCAGCAACAGCAGTAACAGCATAGCTGTAATAGAACTATTAGCGGTAGTACTGATTTTACGCGGCGCCAGACGATCGCGGCGGCGGCGGCGGCGGCGGAGCTCTCATGCAAATGTCTGCCAGTCATTGAGTGTCCACCATCGACTGGTGTTTGGCTGACGACAGCATATGCAGCGAGTGGAAAATGATAGCGTAAGGGAATATAATAAGCTACGTTAATTAAGCTGACGAGTAAAACGGTATGACGACGATGAGACGCCTTGGTAGAGTTGCTTTAACGGACGTTCTAGTGCGTTACCCAATAATCATATTGCTCACACGATCCTCTATGAACCTGGCTCTGTGAGCTCGGGCTTTAGGTGACAGGAATATTTATTTATTAAATATTTCTCACCTACGTTGCCCATTCCGCGATGTGCTGCTCTTTCAATCATTTAGCAATTTCTTTGCCACTTTTATGGAAGAGTCTCGACTGACCATAATTGTCATAGTGGACAATTATCGTGGGCAATCGTTCCACAGCGCTAACCCCGGTTTCGAGACTGTTTCCTCTGTGCTTGCTTTCAACACGGGAAGCATTTTGATTCGTGCTGACAGATATCTCGTAGGTATAACCTATCAATAAGTGAGGCAGTCTATCCCACGATTGACGTTGTGATCTCAAGCACATGACGACAACAACGCTCACGGTAAGGATACGCGGGCACTTATAACTTCATTTAATTACGACCGCTGTTCAGGCAATCGACGGCAACGCTATCAGCTCCCTGTGATGCGTCAGCCATTGCACTTTTATTATTTGACCGATTCCGTCTACGATGTGGTCATTATCGTCATCTTCTACGACACCTGTCTAACAAACCAAGTGATTAATTAATTAGATCGCTCTTAACACCGTGCTCCGCGTCTGCTTGCCTACGATCATCCATTCATCACCGTCGCCGCAGCAGGCGCCGTCATCATTTGCCGCTACAACTTCTGTGGCTATTTCCCGTTTACCGTTGTAGGATTTGTTTTTTCTGATGTTCTGAATTCACATAATACTGAAAGTGCCAACGGCAGCGTCGCTGTCATCCACATGTTCGTTACCTTCTATGGGGGCTGACACTTGTGAGCATGGTGAATCGGCCTTATTTATAGATTCGCACACACACATACACACGGTGTTGTTTATGAGCGCCCTTTCCCGATATTATCTAAATAGGACCCACTCCGTAGTCATGAGCAGTCGCGGTACACACGAATATCATGATGCCGAATACCTGATAAATATAGACAGGCTGACAGGAGTATAGTTGACAACGAACGCAGCTGTTGAACTTATCTCTGTGATAGGGCCATTTTCGTTACCGTCCAATGGATCGAGGCAAGAACAACAGATCACTCCTGACCACGTGCCGAGACTGTCTCAGCTGCTGTGCCCGCTACGGCATAACCTACGCGCTCACCTCTGTCCATACGATTTACATGAGCAAACGCCGTATGCTTTTGGCTGCCGTCGCCCGTTCGGCCAAAGGGCTGGGTCCAGCCATCACACGTCGGCTATGCAAGCGTCAGCCTTTGCCTGCACAGCCAACGATACCGATAGCTGCTACCGTACGGCAGCGCAACGGTGACCACAACCAGCGCAGCTCAGATCGTTGCAGAAACGGGGCCAACACGGCAGAGTAGATCATGCCACGCTGTTATGGACCCCATCCAGGCTACTGATGTCCATTCAACACACGGCCAGAATCACGCACGCGCGCGTTTTACTGTTATTGTGTGACTAGGGCATGTAGATACGGCTAGCCAGCCTATTGTTCTGACGGTCGCAGAAGGCGGCGGCGGCGGCCGCAAAGGCAAAACAAAGACAACACGAAAGAGGTTATGAGGTGTATCGGGGATGTCGAAGGGGGGTGACGGCCTGGAGTAAACTTGTTGTCAGAAGAAGAAAAATCCACATGAAAAAGTGGCTGTGTGGCCAGTGTATTTGTGCTGAAAGTGAAAAGCTTTGATGATTGAAAGAGCCATGATGCGGTTTTGTTTTCTGTGGCCATACGACATATGCTCGCACAAGCAGATAGAGAAAGGGTACGCGGACTGGCTGCTTTGTTTACTTCTGTGAAGTCGATCAATAGATCGATCGATCGATCGTGCTATGATATAAGTAGCTGCGGAATGCGGCTGGTCCAGTTTTTCGTTTATAATTGGCCGCCTCGCATTTAATCATCAACGATCGCTATGACAACAGTTAATGACGATGACTACCCACATATCGTTTTGACGGCTTGATTACAGTTGAATTGAATGTTGATAGCTTTGCTTGTATCAAAAATATATCATTATCCTAGATAATATTACCATGCTTGTTGCTTTCAAGACCTATGAAATCGATTCTATTAAATACGCCAGTCACCCCGTACAATATGTGTCCTGTGTTTTACACGAGCGCCGACCGCCGTCAACCAGCCAAAACAGCTAACACCCCGTAGTCACAGAGTTCGTCACAAATGCATCGTTTCATTAGACAGCTCTAATTAAATCATTATTTACGATTGTTATTATTAGTTGATTTATTTAGTTATTGTTACTTTCTATATTTCGAAAAAAACCATGCTTTCACACGTGTATGCATGTACGTGCTGTATCGAGGCTTTGAAGCGACTACATATGTTGCGAATGCAGTTAGGCTGTATTTAGGCTGTTGAAAACTGACACTGTTCTCGAGCACAGTGAGACTGATTTTTTGATTGACAAATTTTGCAATGGTAATGGTAGCTGATTGATATGTCTCAGCGACTGAAACAGTAAATAAATTGAATAAATTGTGACCGTTGTTTCATTCCCATAGACATCAAGAAACACGATTTTGCCCCCTTGCGACGAAGGTCGATTGCCATAATTGAGCGCAATATGGGTGTACATTCGTGTTATGATATCGCGTAATTATCACTCCATTGGGACTGAGTGATCGGGAAGTTCCCCAAGCCACATCCGCCATGGCTAGGATGCTATGTGTTACGCTGTCTGAATCTGCTTCAAAGTTCTTGTAGGGACTTTCCATTAAGTGTTACCTGCCAGATGGCTGGTGACACGCCACGCCGGCTCGGCCGTTGTGGATTTCCTTTTGATCTTGTAACTATGTCATCTCATAACTCCTCTCCGTTTTTCACAGACATTATATTCAACACTATCACGTTGCGGATGCTGGCCCGCGCGTAGATTCGCGCTCGCGTTATAATAAACAGTCTGGTAGAACGGCCTCTAATCCTGTCGAGCCAATCGATAAACTGGATCATTTTTCGCTCCGCGACATTGCGTCTTTGCGGCGACACCGCTACCATTAGTCAACCTTTCCGCTGCTCAATGGAGCCGCCACATGTATCATCTTGAGAGTTCGAGAGTACGATGCACCCCTCATAGTCAAGACGACATACGACTCATTTCGAGACGTCAACGGCGCGGGTTGTTGAAGCACAACAACTGGCGCATTCGCTAATCATTCGCGAGACCACATTACATTGGTGACGAACGTCAGGCGATAAGGACATCAATAGAAACAGTTGGTATGATAGCGTTTGGCAGTATACTCAATACATGGGAGCAAACGGACGACAAAGGAGGAATTAGAAAAGATAGGACATTAGGACCTAGAAGACCCGACTGGGAGAGGCTTCGACCGGAATCGTTGTAGAGGACCAAGCTTAACCCCACCCCCTATGTTCCCACTGTGGGCAACTATTGCTCTCACTTCTTTTGTCATTATTTCACTATTTTCACTAATTTTATATTACATGACTATTTTTTTTTGTTAATTATAACTTTATTGACGAATCTGCAGGTAAATACCACATCGATTCATATATACCCTGTACATTTTCCGGGTTGACCAACGCCCATTTAACTGATTTCGACATTGCTTCATAAGAAGGACCCCTCAAATGCAAAAGTATAATGGTGCGGATTGAGTCCGTCCACCTGCCCGTGTCCCCTTCGATTGCAGACGAAAAAGACGCACACGAATGCATCAACTCGTATGTACCCTGAGGGATTCGAACCGGAGACCCTATGGTTTCAAGTCCGTGGCGTGACCCGCAGAGCAATATATATATATATATATATATATATTTCCTGTATATTGCAAGTCTGTGAGAGAGATTCCGCAGTTTAAGTTTTGGCAACAACCTCGGTGGTTGTGATAAATTAGTCACACAAATGGTATTCCATTGTAGTAATACATAGCATCAAACCTAATCTTACACGTTTGTTTTCGTTCATATTTGTTATCTATTATATATCGGCACTTGTTGTCTATTGTATACTTACAAGTTCACCCGTCACAACCATCTGAACGAAGAATCTGACGAATCATCATCTTCTCGCAGAATCGGCTGTCGACTGCACAACGATGAACGATGGAGCACCTTCTGCAGCATTAGAGCGATATGACGTGCTGCTGCCCAGAGATATAGGTCGCCATATAGGCACACAACAATCGTCATGTATGCCTACGAAAATACATTGATCCTTCTTCTTTTTTTGCGTGTGACACCATGTTATCGTTGATGATGCTTTTATCATCGTCCCAGCTGCCCGTTGCTGTGGTCGTCGTCAGCGGCACTTTCTGGTTCAATGGACATTTCAGTGCACAGGATAGCACTGTGTCTGCGCAGTGGTATAATGCTAAACTGTGGGATATTTAATCGCAGCGCAGCAGACCACAGAAGCCGGCGGTCTGACATTATAAGAAAAGAAGTAACTGAATAAGTCAGGGCCGACAAAGTCAAGGTTTCTCCTTCATCTTCGCGGTCTTTGTCAGCAACACAAGCACAACATCATGATTGTGATATTGGTAGCAGCAGCAGCAGAGCAACAGCAGCCGCAGTGGTGTGTGCTTCGAGCTTCGACGCCGACTCCGATGGCAGCGCTAACAGTGAGAAGTTCTTCTGTAACAGGCACATATACAGACACCTATACATTAAATAGTCCATACATATGTAGGCAAACACAGACACAGGCACGCATGCACAATGATAGAAAAGAATTTTTTTTGTTGAACAACAACAATAACAACAACAACTGCAAACCTGACCCAGAAGGATGGCAAAAATATCAACAAGATTATTGATAGGCATGCAGCGAACCAAACACCCGGTACAAACTATCGTACCGAACGTCGAAGCGAGCCAATGACCGCATACGACTTCAATAGCGTCTACAAAGCTACCAAACTATTCTAGTATCTTTAGAACGACCGATTGGTTGGCGGCATGGTTAAGGTCGAGGATAAAATAGTTGACCCGCAATATGCCCAGCTGCCCCCCGGGGACACGAATCGGTTAGTAGAATCGGCCGCTGCCGAGGGGATGTACGTATATTATAGGACGTGGTGAAACGGCCATTCTACAGCGGGTGTCCGCCTCAGCTGCGGCTGGCCCTGTCACCGGGCGGAGGGTTCGGAGACGCGAGCGCAGTGGCCACGACTTGTTCTTGAGTTTCGCTTTTAGCTCGAAGGTCGCTTGTTACAATGACCGCCGATGAGGTCGTGTGTTGAATTTTTGCATCTTGGAATAAGACCGGCACTGGCAGAAGGTTCAATGTTTCGGTCCGGATGTGGGTCCACGTTGTGATGGTTGGCTTGCCTCCGTGTGCACCGTTGCTTGCTGTTAAGCTAACGCTGATACTGAGTATGTCTACCGTTTTCGAAGGAGTGTATATTGTAAATTTATCGCAAAAACGAAATTTCCTATTTTTGCCTTTTATTCCTTCTCTGTCGGCTATTTTTGTTGTTGTTGTTATTGTTGCTATAACTGAAACCTCTCATTGAAGCTAGTGCCTAAATAAGATCGTTCTTGTTTTTAGTTATTGTAGTTAAGACTAACCTGGCCAACCAGACAGTTTCGACGGCCAACTCAAATGGATTAGCCACTGTAAAAATAGAAAAAATCGGCCTTCGCACGATCTAGTCGATCGAGAAAGAAGAGTGAATTATTTACTTATATTCATGCTGTTATTTAGGACTTCAGGGCATCTCAACGCTACTCAGGGCTGAACAACTGTATCAGAAAACATAAGATGCCATCAATTCGTTGATTACCTTCGATGCTTCGCGGAGAAATGAGCGCACCTTCAATAAAAGGATTTATTATACGATTCGCTCGCAATGTAATTAATTTATCAATTTTATACAGAGGGGGCTAGACTTTTTTCGACCCATTACTGGTTATCGCCATACTAAACTACATAATGAACCCTTTATTAATATTACTATTATTATATACGTATATAGAACTTTAATCATACAACATATAATGAGGATTTTTAGAGTTGTTTTGTAAACCCATAAACTTCTAAGGGAAGGTGATTTGATTTCTATATAATACATGAAAAATTATATTTTTATCAAAAACGTGGCAGTTGAAGATGCGTAGATGATGCTCATCTACGCATTCGAAAGGTACTGCAAATTCCATTTGATACGAAACATCTTTACATCTATATTGTTCTGATAGTGATCCCCGTGCTCAGCGGCCCTAGCCTCATCACGGATGGTATTCTATTTGTATGACGTCTGTCTGCTGTTCTCGTGTAAACTCGAGAAATCAACACCTAGCTAGTGTAATAGCAAGTATAATATACTAGTTTGTATCGAACAAAAATGTATTTCATATAATTGTAAGTCTTAATCTATAAAAATAATAATAATAATCATAATTTGATGCTAGCTATCGCCTTTCTTGTATGTCACTGTTGTTTTCTCTCTCTATGGAGAGGTGTCATTCTGTTCTCTTTCCCTCTACTGCGCGTACCCGCAATTTGTCAAATATGTTCAAATCGGTTCGACTCGTATTGGCACTGCCATTAGTGGGAAGACTCCTTTATGCTGAATGTTCTCTCCTTAGCGCAACTCATTCCCCGGAATGAGTAACCACTCGAATCAGCGTCTTCTAACTCACTCTTCACCGGTGTCTCTCGTTGAAATTAAGCGTTATCAGAGCGGGAGGTACCGACGAGTTGTTGTTCTAAGGCCACTCGACCATAGCAACAACGTCTACTGAGTCTACCGCTGTTACCACCACCACCACCAACACCACCACTACTCGGTGGCCAATTACAGTAACAATGATCGAGAAGTTAATTGCTTTCTTTAATGTATAATATTATTTACTAATATATACGGCTGACTCTACATGAGTGCATGTATGAGTCCGCCCCTGTGTGACTGGAGCGTTAAGTTTCAATGCTATGGGTTAACGTTAGCGTGTCCAAGTTCTTCACACATTGTATCATCATCTATCGACAGATACTGGGCCGACTGGCCTTGCTGTTGCGAACAGTCAAAAAGATGACGACCTTGACCAACAATGGTGTGTGCCCCGTTGTCGTCAGTGATGGAGGCAGCCATTGGCTTCAGCTATCGTTGGTGGCGTCTTAAGCGCCCTTAGTGATGTGATCATGGTGTGATCTTCGCGTAACCTTCTGCGAGAAACCTCGGCAGTGGCCCTCACAGGGAAATGAGCCAGCTCGACTCAGCCCCCAGAAGAATTCAAGAACTTCGCTCATGAGCCTGCCGCTAATCAATTGCTGGTGTTACCATTATTTAACACCCGTGCAGTATAATGATGACGATTGACAACCTTGCGATCTCTTCTCTGTAACGATCCTTCTTACAATAATAATAATAATAATAATAAAGACAATAATAATAGTAATGATAATAATGTTGGTGACGATGGAATGATTGAAATTTCAGTGGATAGTGCTCGAATATATACTATACTTGAATACTGAGAATGAGCCATTGGTGTGCGCTGCTGTGACGAAACTGAATGAATAACCAGAATGCGAGTTGTACAAATGTCGACCTATCTAGCGATCTGCGGTTTAATTAGATCTTCGCACACGTTGTCGTCTCATGATATATATTGCCAATCTGTATATATGGGTCGTCAATCCAGTAAGGCTAAGGACAGCTGAATCAGCAGGCTGGGCTATGGCCCGCCCTCAATTTTCCACCCTCTTGGATGAACTCGTATTCAAGTAACCGAGATCTATATCAATCTAATGCTCAAACCCTGAGAAATTTCCCGTTACTCGGCGTCTTAGTAATACATGATGAGAAATTACGCATCACTTGCTTGACAACTATCTATTTATACAAAAATACTCGTTGTTGGATTGGGACAAAATCGGTGTGTTTGAATCGGTCGTGGCAGCCATTGCAGAGCTCTAGTGTAATACGGCGGAGCGCGTCCATGCGAAGTTCTACGAAGTGCATGTCACTAAGTGGGTTATTAAGAGATAGATAACCCTGTGACCTCCTAGCGTGGGGACCGTTCTGAATAGACTCTTATCTATAACCAGAAAACACAAACAAAACCTATCGGCCTGAATAAGCACCCGTTGGGCAGCTAACGTATATATATATATATACGTTACAATAATTCAGGGATTGATAAAAAGCGTTACAAGTTACATTATATATATATATATATATAATATATGATATGTGGGTCAACGCAAACCTCGAATTAACAATTCATTTAAGAAATTCACTTTTGACAAATTTAGTAAGATCCGTTTCGGATGACAAGCAACCGGAAAAAAGCCGAAACATAATCATTGTAAACCGTAATACTATAATAGCTGAGAGAAAACCCGAACGAATAATCACGTAATTCACTTCTTCTGGACAGGACCGCGATTACCGCCACGAAACACCTCATATCTGCACGCTCGCATAAGCATTATACGAGAATCATACAACAAATTCGATCGCGTTTAATCGTCCTTAACTCCTAAGTCGTTTTTGACGCCCGTCGTGTTGACAACCGAGGGACGTTGTATGTTCTAGTGGTATAATCACTCAGTATGTGTGAGTTGATATTCGATGGACAACCTTCACAAATTTGTCCACCTCTAATAAATCCGCTTCGTTCTCGAAGTCCTCTCCCGTCACTCCAGTGATTCTTCGCGGATGTTTCCGGTAAGGGAACCATCCTAGTCGAGAGTACATTATAATACATCGTATTTCGAAGATCTGATGATTGCCTCCGCACAGATAACAAATAATGGCATCTGACACAGCTAAGTGAAACTGTTCGAATTCACCCTCTGGACAGCTCTAATCGCCATTTTAATATGTTTCTGAGGCTGGACTCCGACCGAAGCTGATATTGAAGGATCGATACTATGTGATAGCTAGCCTGATAGTATCTCGTCTAATAGTGTGAAAGCAAATTCTTCCACCCCAATCGTCGGCTCTAATCATCTCGTGGAATCACGATACCGCTGGATATCTCCCAAAATGCAAATGGCTACAAAATTCTCCATTTATCTGCAATAATATAATATATTCGGGCGAAGCCCTTCAGCAAAGTATATCTCTATTCGCTAACGTCCCAATTACAATGCATGACTCCAAATGGAGTCCAGCGGTATTTCCATTGCCAGTCGGTACGTGTTGTCCTTATCATGCGCCATCCAATTGGACCCTTATTTGCTCTTTGTGGGTGGTAGATTTTTCGACGTTCCGATTTACTTTCCAAGCCTTCCTGGTGGAAGCGGCCTGCTTCAACACACGTTGTAAATCTTGACCGCGGACCAGTTGCACGTAAGCGCTAAGTGCTGTGAATTCGGTTGACGTAGCATCTTCAAGAGTGGGACATCACCCGGCCCCCGGTCCACTGACAACCATCACCG
This sequence comes from Stratiolaelaps scimitus, assembly GCA_019614645.1. NCBI lineage: Eukaryota > Metazoa > Arthropoda > Arachnida > Mesostigmata > Laelapidae > Stratiolaelaps > Stratiolaelaps scimitus. The sequence goes on along the minus strand of JABWDB010000014.1, from coordinate 3,393,001 downwards.
CTCGTTTCATCGAATGCCAATACGTATGACATCTATCTTCGCCACAATCGTAGTAAGTAGAACGATTACAAAAGAACGCGTACGGGATAATTTTGCTGGTGCATTCTGTGCCGTGTAGACTTTTCATGTTTCTGCTGCATATCGACAGAGTCCTATGGTCAGAAGAATATATATATATATATATATATAAGAGTATATATATATACATATCGTTAAATAAGACACGAAAGCTATGAGGACCTGTCAGCTGAGGGTCAGCTCGAAAAAAAAAAAAAAAAAAAAAAGACACGAAAGCTAACTTTGTTTAGTGTACACTCTCCCCGGGACGTTGTTATCTATAATACAACAGTTTCGCTAAAGGCCACTGTCATTTATATATATATATATATACATATATATCGATTTGGTGTGATACCAATCATTCGCTTTTGCAATCGTGTTAGCAACAGCCCAGATATATTTTGTATGTGTACTCTTCTCATATTTGTTGCCCCTTTGATTAATTTTCAAAGAACGCTATACATCACACTGCTTTTCAAGGAACAACTTTTGCATTTTGTTGTTTATCAGCAACGGATAGACACAGCTAGCTGTTATAATAATACTAATAATTAAAGCTAAATTCGCAGCACATACTACAAACTAACATAATTATGCTTGTTTTGTTCTTCTAGACTGAGCTGGGTAGTCCGTCCAACGAAACATTGTATCGACGCAGCTGCCAACTCTTTACGGCCCATTCATTTCATGTTGTTCGTCCTGCATGAGCCTACAGACATTCACGGTAGACGCTTTCACCGTCGCCACCTCTTCTAGCCAAGATTCGGCATGTCGCCCTTCTCCGGATCGGACCGCTCGAGGCTGTCAAATAACTTTCCCTTGGGGGATAGCGAATAGACGAGGCTGCCGGGCTGCTGCTGCTGCTGGGCTGTTGTTTGTTATCAAAGTGAGAGTCTCGGAAAGCAGGCAACCAATGTCCCGGCCAGCCAGTACTTCGAGCCATGCATTATGGCTGTTACTGCTGCTGCTGCTGACGACGTTGTTGTTGTCGTCGTCGTCGTCGTTGATCGTAAGAGTGGACGCCCGCGGCAACAACACGGCACAGAAGTCGAAAGAGTGCTCCCGTAGGAGAGCTGTGTAGCATGCGAATGGAGCAGCCGAAATGCATCGAAATACCGATAGCCGACGAAGCCGGCTCCGTGCCGAACGCCGAAGTGGGCCACGATCTCATCTGTGTCTGGCCGGCTGACTGGGTCCGCCGACCTCTTCGTCGGCTCTTCGACTGATGTTCTTCGCTGGTTCGTCTTCAGCAGCAAAAGCTGAGGAAACAGCTTGAGCGAGTAGCAGATGGCTCGGAGGCGGCGGCGGCGGCGTCTTGGCTGCCTCGATCACACCGCCTTGCCCACAGACGCAGCACAGACAGGCGCTGCGCTGGTGACCCAGACTTTCACCGCGCGGACGTTGACTTCTTCGCCGACTGTTGAAGCCGATCAGCAGGACAAGCCTTTCGCTGGCGGTGCCAGTGCACAGGTCCACCCGCGCTGCTACTACAACTATTACTACAGCAACAGCAACTACAACAGCAACAACAGCAACAACAACATCAACAACAACCAAGTGGATTGCCGCTTCGGTGGGTTGTCGCACACCGCCGCACTGGAAGCCATCGTCATCGATCGCGAGGTCCCATCCATCAAAATCTGTTTTGTCTTCTATTCTGTAGTGTGGCATTCCGGTCGGTCGCTCGGCCGGACCGCTGATTAGCCGTTTGCTTAGTTGGCCGTCTAATATACACTACTACTAATGATACTCTATCTACTATATATATATACATATATAGTGTAGTGGATGGCACCACGGCGTAGTGCTCCCATCGGCGGGGCGTTCTACGGATGAATGACGGACGATGAAATCCGCCTGTTCATAGCTTCGGTTCAGTACAGGCGAAGGTGAAAGGAGGCATTATCTAGAAATCAGATGAAACGTACCTGTACTAGAACGAATAGTTAATGAAATATATGACTGGCGCACGTCGCATGTGGAACAGATGGAATATAGCAAGCAATTTCGAGTTATATTTCAAATAATAAAATACAATCAGGATATATATATATATATATGACTGGTCAGCTCTGCTTAGACTATCCTTTTGAAAGTCTATCCCTAACTGAAGTCGGACTAATAGAATTATGGGCAGCGGAAAAAGCAGATACTTCAGCTATGTCTCTTCTGTTCACTGAGATATTATGGGAACAGCTAATTAGCAGAATTGAAATCACCTATTCTCTTCATTCTATTTTCACTAATTATAGGCGTATGATGAACCAAGGCGTTCTAATTACGATTCGAAGAATCTACCTGGTTAAAGTCACTTTGAAATTATTACCCTAGATAACGTTTTGCTTAACTCATACACGCAGTGAGTAGCCATTTAAAGCTATAATAAACCTTAATTCAAACGCTCACTCTGTAATTACCACAAAGGTCTCTGCTCTTCCAGAACCTGCTTAACCGAATCCGATACCTATAATAGCATGATGGACCATCCAGAAGGCATATCCACCATTATGCCGCAGCAGCGGCGTATTAGCTCGATTCATCATCGCAGATCAGAGAGCTCTATATCAAGGGGTAAATGTCTATCTATCGTCCTGATTATTTCGTTCCGTCGAATCAGCGAACGCTTGATGGGGAGGCGGGAAGATGTAGATAGAGGGCGCCTATATAACAATACCGGCCACAATGAGCACTGCAGCGATAATACCACGCAATCAGTGCTGGGGGACTCTGTTGATGTAGGCGCTAACTGACCGTGCTGGACCGGTGCCGATAGTGCCGCAGCGTTTATTCCTTCGTTTGTTTGTTGTTTGTTTGCCGAAAGTGGTTTTCCCTGCTGGCTGCGCGGCCGGCTCCCTACCGCGACGCCGTTCCTGCTCCCCCTCGACCTGCGCTGTTCCTTATTAGTCAGCCAGCGGCATCGGCTGCAATTCCGCGTGGACGCTCCGTCGCCGGCGCACCGACCATTCGGGTCTGAACCCGAAATGGGTCGGCGGTCGGTCGAAGACCCCCCCCCCCCCCTATTTCTGCACCATCGCCACCATTACCATCACAGAAGAGGAAGGAGATGATGAGGACAACGCAGGAGAAGAAACAGCGAGAAGACACGCAAACGAACAGTGAAGACAGTGGCGCAACACATGCACACACACACGCACACCACACGCACGTCTTGCCAACGTCGCACGAAGCCACGCGTAGACGGGACCCTACAATGAGGACTGCTACAAAGGAGTATCTACTCTCTCTCTTGTGCTTGCACCGCCACAGAAACGGCGGACACAGAGCAAACAGAAAAAAGAAAACGACGATGAAGATGAAGAGTTGCGATGCCTGAATGACCGATATAACGAAAACTTCGCTGCTGCCGCTGCTGCTGCTGTTGTTACCGCTGGAGTCGTTCGTCGTCGGGAAGGATTCTCGTCCGCTGGTCGGGGTCCAAGCCGACAACGAAGAGCTGGCGGCAGCAGCAGCAGCATCAGCAACAGAATCAATTGCAGTTGCGCACAGCAAACGAAACGAGATGGTTAGAGAAGCATACAAGAAGACGGTCATATATAATAATAATAATAGTATTATGTGGAATACTCGTTGCGGCACTTGTTGTTTTCGGCATCGTCAACGCGGCGGTGGGGCACAAGGGCCAGCTGTGCCCATCCGTCTCCACAGTAGAAGACCTGTCCAGATCTTCTGCTGGACGACGACGACGAGGCTGGCTGGCTGGCGATGAACGGCCCGCAAAGTTCCGCGCGCTCGGGGAACCGTCCGCCGCCGTCACCACCATCGGCGCGTGCCCCTCTCCACTGTATCTTCTGTGGCGACACCAATAGCCACAGTAGTCGTTGTCATACTTGGATGGACCGGCCGGGCCAATCCGCGAGAGCAGAGGCTAAACGGCAACAGGGAACGTGGAGCGAACGCTTCGAGCTGTTGGGGTCGGAGCTGTTGCACTCACTTTCAGTTTTCACAGAAACAACAAGCAACCGATTAAAGCAGCAGATAGCAGCGGCAACTGCGCTTCGCGCTCCGGGTGGCTCCCTGCGCTCGTTCTACGATTCGCCTCTTTATCGTCGTTGTTGTTGTCGTCGTCGTCATCTGCGATGCTTGTTTCTGGACATCATCGCATGGCGTCAGCCCAAACAGCCAACGCTGCTGGTGGAACACTTTCGATGACTGTTGCCACAGAGAAGTTGCCACCAGAGGGAGTACTTGTTGCCGTGACCCGACAACCGGAGACGGCGTTTACGGCCCGACGTTGGCCTGCGGTGAATCGCTTTGCGGGAAGAACAACAGCAACCGCTGCGCAAGCCCTATATATATATATATATATGTATTATAACAAGACCGTTGATAGAGAATAGCGGCGGTGACGCCGGGCGTTAAAACGTTATCTGGATATGGGTCTAACTATATGCTTTGCTGTGGTTTCCTGCCGTTGGAAGAAGCGATCTGGACGAATCTGGATAGCGTAGCACATACAAAGGTCCCGAGAGGAGCTCAAGCGGAGGAAGAACACTGAACAGGGTCGGGACCTGGTTAGCAAACGCGGAGCGGACAGGATGACCGAACCGCTCTGGCGACCCGGGCAGTGTCAGGCTCCCTCACCGTTATTTATTGTGCATTTGCGTGGCGATGGTCAAGACCACAGATAAATTGTTGTACGCGCAATCAAATCAATGATAAAAATGTGCCACACAGAGCTGATTCACTGACGCGGTAGAAATTGGGAAAAAATTGGAGCAGTGTTGGTTAGATAGATACATTTTGACAATTAACATTAACTAACTGCCTTGAACAGTAGGGCAACGTAAGAACATAACTATAAATTGTAATGACTCCTGCATTCAGCTCCGCTTGGGGAAAAACGAGGTCAGCCCTTGGAGGAGCTCGGTGATCTTCTTTTCTCCCCGACAGCTCCCGAACGGCCATTATTCTGTCGAGACTAGACGCGTCTTGGAGGGATGCACAATTATAGACAACGTTACAATAATATAAAATAATTATTTCAAATAATACGATATTCATGAGTCACTCTATTACGGACACTGCAATTCCTTGATATTCAAATAGTGTCAAATAGAATTCAAGTGGTGCCAATGGTGTCGGACACACACCCTTTAGTTTGCTCCTAAGGAGCTAATTAAGCAAGCATGACGTCCTTTACGAGTGTGCCTTGTCTGTGTCAGTAACCAGCTCGAACTGGGTGCCGCCAAAGGTGAGGCGATCATCTGCTTCTCGTCAGTTAATGCACATCTAATCTCAAGTAAATCAGCTTACGATTAAAATGACATTGAATGTGAGAAAACATTATCTCGAGTAACGGATCCCTATGAAATTGGCGAGGCTCTCACATGCTTGTATCGTAATCGAATGAGATACAAAGGACATAGCGTATATGTGTTATAAAATTGCTCATGTCAATATATAATACAGAGAACATGGTGAGTTGTAGGCCTGCCCTAGACGCCTTGAGGGTCGTGTGTTAGTAGAGGGTCCTGCGTGTCTTTTTAACGTAATAGCTAGCCGATAAGTAACCGAGCGTGTAGGCTTTGGGTCTTTAGCTAACTGGGATTAGTAGCCAGTTAACATCTAATTCTCTACACGTGTGTTGATGCTATCGTACCGTTTCTCGATCTCCCTCGAAATAGTTATCGTCGGTCAACATTAGCTTTTAAGGTGTTGTGATCATGAATATTCTATTCAACCGAATAGAGACGACATACACCTGGCTGAAAACAAGGCAAAGCAACTAGCCATCACAATCTCGCAAATAATTGTATTAGGCTAATTTAAAATCGGTTGCATTTTGATGATAGCTGTAGTCCGATACCACAGAGTTGCAACGGGCCTGCATTTAAGGAAAGCAACACATGATTACACTCTTTTTACTTGCATTAATAAACAGTTGAAATTTTTCAAAACGTTATATAATTTTCCAGCTAGGTTCGCTTGTGGGTCCTGTTTGGTCTCGGAAGGACGAATCCGAGGCCAAACAGAACGCAAGAGTAAAGGCGTGTCGTCAGCATATACAAGCGCTTTGCGGACTTAGTCCTAGGTGATCTGTAGGAGAACGAAGTTTTTAAGGATAATAAACATGGCGGGACAAACAAGGGATCCTTGGGGTTTGCCTCTGTCCATTTCACACATAGATAACTCGAGATTCCCTCCAGACCTTCACAGCTTGCTTTCTACCGAATAAGTAAGAATGGAACAAGAAACTACAGCAAGGTTATGACCTATATGTTCCATTATCTGCTGGGGAGAGAGTGCTGCAGGCAGTTGAAGGCAGGCGATACATCCCGCAAGACCCCAAGGCATAACTGCTTCCCTTCCAAAGAGTCGGGAATTTGTGACTAGAGGTTGCCAACGGTAAGTTCAATGGAACGCGATTTACGAAACAAAACGGCCTCGGCGAGAAGACATTTAGAGAGTAGAGATCAACTTCTACTCTAGTCAAAACCTCTTTCTCGATGATTTTGGGACGTGCAAGCATGGAAGCCGACAACGTGGTAAGTCAACTAGGAACCCCCGCAGATCCCACACTCCAGTTTGCCTATGTCGTCGCCAACGCCATACGGAACTGTACTACGTCGATCGGGATGAAGGCGAAACGAGAACTCTGGATGTTCCTTAATGAAGTCAGATCCGGCCTGATGTCCCCCTGTAGTTGAAGGGAGGGGTCCTCGTGTCTGCAGCAAACCATATCTATCTTATTCCCTGGAGGGCACTTCACTAAAGGACTCAAAAGCTGAATCCGTACCCTCCGCATCGTAGACTGTCAGCTAACTTAGCTGGACGACACTTGCTCCGAAATCCTCGATATTGGCCGAGTCAACTAATGTCGACTGACCATCCTGTGTGCTCCCAGGGAAGTTATCCCTATGACAAACAGGAATGACTCCACGAAGAATTGCGAAGACCCTTCACTGAAATTGCCAACAGGTTGATGTTCGAGTCGACCAGAACGATACAAGGCAGAGCGTTGTCCGTTGGAAGGACATCTTCTGGTAAGAAGAATGTCCCTAGGGAACATGACAAAAAACGTATCATGTACCCCATAAATCCAGGCTTCTTCAAAAGAGCTCTAATAGCCTGTGCACAACCACCGTCACTGCTATTTGAGATGTGAGAGACCACACTGGACGTAGACCGTACGAAGAGACCTACCTTTTTCAATGCTGATTGGATTCACAACCCGACCTCACGACGGAGAAATCATGAATGCCAAAGCCATCATAGTCTGCCATTTTTAACATGTCTCACTGACAGCCACCACGTCCGGACTAGAGAATTGCTCCTTAAGGAGACCTGCAAGAATTTCGGATTCCACCGATCTTCTGAGTTCTCTACTCCCAGCATTAATGTACATAGCAGAGAAGTTGCTGTAAACCTTAACTCTAGAACCGTTTGAACCTATCACTTTAACCTCAGGTATCCGTAATCAAACCTGACGCATTTTAACATTGCTAAATTCTATAGAGGCTACAGTATCAGTCAAGTGGAGTTAAGCTAGTTTGCTCTAACAACACGAAATAAAATTCATTAGGATTGCCAAGCAATCAAGGCGAATTAACAGAAAAGTCGGCTATCAGAAGCCAGAGGGGGCAGGTTCGAGCCCCGCTGTGTGACATATAAGAGAGCTTAAGCATTGTAAAATTGCAGCTCCTTCAATAAACCAATATACCTTTACCTTTACCTTTAGTCAATTATAAATATAGACGACAAATGTACCCGATGAACTACATCTACGAACACCTTTTTCTATATATTCTTAATAGAAGATCTAGAACAAAAGTATGTTGGAAGGACCGAAAGTATGTTGCTTCTGTCGAAGTGGGGACCGATGTGCGTGTGTGTGTCATGCGTGTGCTGGCGTTGTATCGTGAGCGAGGCTGGACCCTGGCGGGACGTGGTGCATCGCATAGATACGGGAAAGTGCTATATTTTGTGGCACTCCAAGTAGGAGCTTGAAATCTTCTCGGTACTTCGATACTTTCGGTCCTTCTCCAGTCCTTAAGCTTGCCCGAAGAATAAATTGCATGGCCCCCTTGGATAACTATAGGAAAATATTTGCATTAAACATTCGGTTTCACGTGGTTCACCTGACGCTAACCTTTCTCCTACTATCGGAGCTAAGCAATTATAAGCGTTTGAGGGAGGTAACCCGAAGTCACGATGTCCTGACTTTGGCACTTAAAACACGAAAGTGGTGCTCTAGCTTGTACGCCTATTTTCTGTGTCCTAGAAGAGTTCGGCCGGCGGTACTTGCTTTGAGAAGTCCTTGTCGATGCCGGCGATTTTAGCCCACATCTGTTTTAATTAATCGAGCGTTAACAGGGATGCTAAGGATGCCGCTTCAGGTCCATCTTTTACAGTAAACGTCCAGACCTGCCTCAAATGAAGCCTGGCCTCAGGCCGGCAGTGTGGGAACAGCCTAAAGGTCTCACAGCAAAGGGACAGCAGTTTTGGAGAGGTTCGATCGAGGAAAATCGCCCATCAGCGTTCCACTTTCTTCGAGATCACCACCCGGAATAGCCAATAGTTCGCCTTAGAGACTTTGTCAGGCGGTCTGCTAGCGGTCCCGTATGGTCATCACAACAAATACAAACAAAGCCACCGCACGTATTTTCCAAAAAGCTTCGCTGCCGACCACTCACTAGAAGAGGTTGTCCCCAGAAAAGCATAAACAGTGCCCGCGTGTAGATTCGTCGAAGAGCTAGCACATCGACTGCACCGAGAAGATTTCAAGCTCCCACTCGGAGTGCCACAAAATATAGCACTTTCCCGCATCTATGCGATGCACTACGTCCCGCCAGGGTCCAGCCTCGCTCACGGTACAACGCCAGCACACGCATGACACACGCACACGCGCACATCGGTCCCCACTTCGACAGAAGCAACATACTTTCGGTGTCACCTGTGGAACCACCAACCTATTAGCAGCAGCAATAGCTCTTTCAGAGAACTCGGACCGACTCCTCAACGGTCAGACAGATAGACCGAGATAGATCGGCAGGCCGGCCAATCGAACCCAACAATGTTTCTAGTTCATATTTGTATATTGCAACAAATAAGTGCCATAATATATATATATATATTATTAGACTACGGACAGTGTTCGCGCGTGATCAGCAGTAGCGACAGCGGCAACGGCAGGCCACTTACGGCGTCGCGATACACCGCTGCTGCTTGTGTTCATATTCTTGCACTTGCCGACTTGGGACGGCCTTTGTTTGCGATCAAGCAGAGCACATCGACGGGCGGATAGCTATAATTGTGTTCCAAATTGCGTGAAATAGCAACTTCTAGCCTTTCGTGTTAGCCGAGACGCCCAAACGCACATCATCGACGTCAGCATCATCACGAATGTACAAGTAGTCGCCGTAGTAGCCGCAGTATAATAGTATGGCAAAAAATAATCGCCTCAAGAGGGACAAGCAGAGGAGAACGAAGCCAACGTCACTTGATGATCGGCATAGAGGGTCTAGGGGGTGGGGGGATCAACGACAATAGCGCGTATCTAGACAGACCGAGAAGTCGAGAACAATTGCAATTGTGATACACTGCACTGTCATAGGACACACATACTCTGATGGACAAACGCTGTATGAAATGGCGAAAAGCATTGGCCAATGTGTAGGGTTTCTGCGCTAGAATATTCAGGGGTCGCAGTAGGTGTAGGTCGCGTGGATATAGTATAATAGCAGACATACAATGTATATTTGCCTGTCTTTGACGTACCGATGAAGCAGAATTGTTGGTTATCCGACTGCATAATCAGAGGTCAAGTGGACAAACATCTTGACACCTAAAGCAGAGTGCAGTGTAAGAAATCTTGTGAGGGATCTTTGCGAGTGATGTTTGGATTTTGGGCTGCTGGGCTCGAACAGGAAATAATCTAAAATGTCGACATGGGCAAATTTGAAAAAACGACTACAGGACGATCACCAGTTAATGGTAACGAGTGATTTACTATTAGTTAACAATAGTAGTAAGTTGGATGGAACTAAGATAAATCATGTAGTAGACTCAGCGCAGGTCGAGTTGATTCGCTGGGACCAGCTTCAGTTTCAATGGATTCCAGCTGCAAATTGAGTCTCAATGCCATCACATAGCGGCTAACCATATTGGATACTTCACGCGATTGGTTCTTGCTGCGTGTTATCTAAATACCATCGAAGCATACACTCGTTCTCGATTAGCTTTCCCTCTTCATTTCATGCATTTAGATAAATACTAAATCAGATTCAATTCATATTATTATAATTCCTTCATGAATACACACACATATATATATATATATATATATATATATATACGTATGTGATAATGCACCAATCTTCATATTACGCTATAATATCTCCATACATTTTTTGCTGTACATACTATAGTCTAGCAATCTACGTCCCATAGCGTTCTCGGTAACAGCCACCATACCACGTTCACTATCGTCGGTATCAGCCTTCAGCCCTCATCAGCCTCATCATGATGAAGCCACCGACGAGAATCGGCGACCTGTCGCGATCCCTCATGCTCTCACCATAGCCAACACGTTGTGTGACTCCAAACGAGGCCGAAAGTTGGTGGCGCTTGCAGTTTGTTCTTGTGTCCACCATAGGGCGCACCGATTCACTGGTGACGATCACCGCTATCATCGGCATCGAAGCCAACGTAAGTACGAGAGCCAAATCGATCGTCTCCGTGCTCGTGGCCAAGTGGCCCAGTCAACGGTCGGAAAGCGGGTCGCGGAGCGTTCATTCACCTTCGCGCAGAAGATCGTTACCAGAACTGCGTGAGTAGCAGCGGCCGCCGCATCGACGTCAGCATCTGCCGTTGCCGGAGCCTGTTGCTTCTATCATAGTTCTTCTTCTTCTTCTGGTGTGTCGAGTGATGCCGCACCGAGAGCATAGGTGATGCGGTTACTAGCCGGCGCGCTGCCAGAGGTCCTGCTGCTTGCTTGCTTGCTTACCGGCCGGCCGGCCCACCGGCCACAGATGAAGCAAGCTCGCTGCGACGCTGGAGTAAGATCGGAACACGGGTCCCGCACAGCGGATACTGGAACACACCGAGCAGCTACTGCAGAACAAGCTAAGGCAGCAAAAGTGGTTGAAGCCGACGCTGCTCGGTCGCGTAACGGAAAAAGCGAAACACTAGTGACGGCGATGGCGGTGTCCGCATCGGCTCTTCTGCTGTTGCTGCTGCTGCAACGGATAGAGATCGGTGAGTTCAGCGGCGCTTCATCGTTGGCCCAGTGGCGGACCAACGAAGAACTGTTACGAGCTAGCGATGCAAAATCGGGCCAGCAGCTTCAGCAACAACAGCAGTTGACGGGACACCGAACGTGTGCGGGGAAGCAGGGGCCAGGGGATGCCGTTGAAGGGGACCAGAATAAAGCCGTAAGGTCTTCCTCAGCTGCAACCACCGCCGCTGCCGCCGCCGCAACTGCTGCTGTTGCTGCTGACAGCAACTGCAGCGATGGCAGAAACAGCTTCACTGGCTCTGTTTCAACAAGGGCCACCGATGATGGTAAGCAAGAGATCGCGTCATAGATCCCAGCCCAAGCCCAGCTGAAGGCAAACGCACCAGTCTGCGCCGTGATGGCCACTGTGCGCGTCTCAAGTATATCTCCTTGCACGGTATCCCTCGCCTGCTACATTTCGCTCAGTTCAGCTTAAGGAGAACGTGCACTGCTGCGGCTGCGTCAGCGCCACCATCCCAGCCAGCGCAAAGTAATATAGTAGTAATAGGTGGTAAGTTGATGGATGCATCGGCGGACGGACACGGAGAGAGAGAGAGAGATAGAGAGAGAGAAGAGCGCAGTGCCGACATTTGGCTCGGCGGGACGCCGACGAAGATGACGGAACGTTGGCGACGGAGGCGAGGAAAAGTGAAACGTGGAAGAGATAGAGAAAAGCAACAGGTGACCTAAAGGGGGGAAATCACTTTCTCCAAGCAAGCGAAGCGAGGGCTGCCGGACAACCGCGAAGCGGCTCTCGAGTCGCAGACCACAGTAGCGCCGTCTCGCTCCTGCTGTGAGCGGCAGAGCGCTAACGTCAGAGAAAGCGAATGGGTCCTCAATCGTTTGTCGTGTAACGATGTACGCCGGCCGTCTGTGGTCTGATGTACAAACGGGGATCGGTCGGATGGTCGATGCGTGAGGGATGGTGAATTATTCAAATGGTGACAAAATGTCTTCGATTTGGTAGAATCAATCACGACCCGTTGTGAACGTTGTGTGATAAAACAAAGCAAATATTTACAAAGTATTTATGTAGAGGGTCGGAGGAAATGGGGCTGAATATGGCGTTGAATCGAAGACAATTCATGAGCCTATGTCGAATGATGTTTAGGAACTGCGAAGGCTATGCCATGACAATGGCGGTCTCGCCTTTGTGTGTCCTCAGCTCGTAGGTATCATACCTGGTAAATTTAAATGTTATTGAATACCTGGTCCAGCCAGAAGTTCACAATAAGCGTTGTTGACTCTCTCTCTCTCTCTCTCTCGGGTTTCGATGATGAAACACTAGCGAAACAATATTGAGACACATTACATTGGCTCAATGAGATTAAGAAAAATAGTTTGATAGACATCCAGCGAACTCAGTCGAGCATCAAATACGGTGCAATATTTTATGTACGATCATGCACTTAATAAGGCGCGTTGTGCAAAATTTGAAGTTTAATTGTGAACGTGCCCGGGGTATGTTTAGGAGACGCGGGGATCGATGTTCACAGGATGACAGGATAAAATAGAAATAGGTCCTGGTTACAGCATGTGACGACGCGCCTCGGCGTCAAAAATCGCCCTGGCATTTAACATCATAGTGCGAAATATCTCGCCTAAATAATCATGTGAAAATAGAGGCAAATGTACAATCACGCATTTTCGACCTTCACTATGATCCAGTTTTCGATTCGGACGCGTCGGAGACACTACAGGCCATATTCCTTGTATAATATTAGTCAGTGCAATATGTATAGATTCGCTATTTGAGAGATTGCAGAATGTCAACAAAATTGACTCCAAATCACCTGCGGATGCTACAATCACCAGGCGCAATTACAACGCATTTTTCAATGACCCTGAACGAATCCTGGCGGTAGGACACGTAAAACACACCGTTTGTGGACTCCCCTTTGCCGACGGAACTTACGGAAAGACTCGTCAAATATATCCTAACGCTAAACAGTCGAAACACTGTCTCGTTCGTGGACGATCCCAACTATCGGCGAATATCCGTCGCGAGCTCTGTAGAATTCCGGCAGTTTCTTTTCATGAAAGTATGTCATCAAAATGGTGGTGGTGGTCAAAATGTCCATCGAAACCTATGCAGGATGCGATGTTCTCGTTTATTATATTGCAAGATAATCCCCTTTGTACTGTGTTATTAGCAAAAACCAAAGTACACCGTACTTGAGTATCATGCTACTTGTACATACATACCATACAATACAAGAGCGCCAGCGGTACCGCTTGAACGGTAGCTAAATCTCTGGCTGTAAGAGACGGGAAGAGCAGGTTCGAGTCCCGCGACCTGCCAATGACATATAGGGAACTTAAGCATTGTAACAATTGCGGGTTTCTTCTCTAAAGCCAATAAACAGTTACCTCACCTTTTAGTTTCAAAGGGATATGTTACTTTTAGATGATTCGAAGAAAAATGAACTTGTTCATTTCTGTTTTCGCTCTAAAAGCATTTTTTTTGTTTGTTTGTTATTATTCGTACAGCAGGTGACGTCGAGACAAAATATCATATTAAACCGCCACGAACTCCCCGACGGTCATCCGAGCGGTCCGATTGGCACGAACACTGGAGCTCTCCTCTATTGGTAATCGTCTCACGTATGGTGCCCTTGATACCTTGCTCTGGTAATCGATCGAATTTGATTCAAATCAACGCATCGATGTATTGTGGCAGTGCAACTCCAACACTGCCAGAAACAGCGCTTTTTCCCTAGAGTCGAGGTGGTCAATTGGTCAATCGGCATTTATGTATGCTGCTGTGCATGCGATCACCAACAATATCCGATGGCAAAATATCGACACAATCAACGCAATATGTTCCCTTTCACCCATCGTCATCCGACCTCAATTGTAAAAACGAATCTGTTTGTGATGGACGGGAGAGGTAATTGTCGATGGGCTTGACCTGGACAGCGATTGCTGTTTTCCATCATGGTCACGGCGTTAGACCCGGTCAAGATTCATGTGCTCGATAAACAGACATACATATACATACATAGAAACACAGAGACCCGCACAGGACGCAAACACCACGCTATCGAATGAAGGCGGGGAACAGCAGCTGCGGTGTTTCGATGACTCGAAGCAACCCAATGTAAAGCGCTAGGGGTACGGGCTCTTACCTCTTCTGTAGAAGGAGCTTAGACTTGATATTTCTTCCTTTGTTCTATTCTGGCTCGCTTGAATAAGTTACGGCCAACTTCGTGTTCTGCCAGACCCCCTGTCGTTGCTACCTAAGCCAGCTTAGCTATCTAGGCTTTATTCCATGAAAGGGTTAGCTACATGGACGACTTGGGCTTGACTACCCAGCCGGCGGTTGGCTGACTACTGAGCGACTGACTGCCATTCGAATGGGTTCGTTCAAATGAGTCCCTCCATTGTCGCTCCAATGTTGGTAATTCCAGAGGTTTAAGAGCAGCTCTCAGTCGGACAACTTTCGCCGCGAGGACGATGACCGACCGGCCGAGTTGCCAGGCAGAACGTCACGCGAATCAATTGGAAGTACCTTCACTATAGAGGGTATGGAATGACGGTTTAGGGGGCCTTTAGGTATAATAGCTCCAGCAACAACAACAACAACAACAACAACAACAACAGCAACAACGGCATCACTGTCTCCAGCAGTGCAAGTGGACTCGTGCATCCGCAGAACCCGGAGAACACAGCGTAGAAAGCACTAAACGCACGTGACTGGACCGGATCACGACGCTAGAGGGCGTTGCTTCTGCTGACCGCAACGGCTGGCTACGTCAGTTGACCAAACACCCAATACCCGAATAGCTGGTGGCAAACGGCCAGCAACGCCATCTATTGCTAAAAAGTAGCGCACCGAACCCGTCACTCGACATAACGGACTTCGTCAGCTGGCATCTTCATCTCCATAGGCAGACGGCTCCGTTGGACGAGCCGAACGTTTGCCATGTTGGATGGGCGGACGAGATCTGGGACGCAAGCAATAATAGCAACGAGCAGAGTCTGTCCAGCTTCCTCTGTCTGTCAAACCGTTCCCTCCATCCTCGCGGTGCTAACAATCGTTCAACACCGAACCAACACAGAACATATTCGTTGTCCGCCTTCTCAATCACTGACGCCATCTGCACCAGTAGCGGCACAGTTACAGAGACCGCGGCAAAATTTCGCGCTGCCGTCAGCCAACTGCAGGTGGCGCCAGTCAATGAGTTTCCATAGTACGACGACGCCGCCGCCGCCGCGGCTGTCGTTCCCCGTTGTTTTGACTTTGACTTTACCTCGAACCTGTGCGAGTGAGATATATATATATATATGTGTGTGTGTGTGCATATCTGTCTGTAGCGCGTGTCAGTGATGCCATCTGCAATGAATTCTATTCTCGCCGATTCCGCAACATCGGCTACGTCGAACAACAGCGGCGGCAGCAGCAGCAGCGATGATGTCGACGGGAACAACAACAACGACAACAACAGCAACAGCATCTACCATCAGCAAGTAAAACTGGAGGAGGTCGGCGACCGGCCGCAATCGACCACTTCCCGGTTCAGGGAACCTGCAGCGAGCGAGGCAGTAGAAATCGCCGCCACCAGCCAGATCTTGCAGTGCCGCTGCTGCTGCCGCTGCAGCTCCCTCTGTTGTTGCTACAGGTAGAGCGGGCCGTGTTGAAGACAAGACAGAATTGCACCATGGTCGCTAGTGCCACCACCGCAACCACAGCAACCATTCAGACGATTCGGTCCAAGTAAGGGGAAAACGGGTTGGATGGATCCGGCCTTTAGCCTCCAGCCAACCCGGAATCATCGACAGGATCAGCACCAACTTCGACATGATCAAACAGCCTGACCATCCAACCAACCAACCAACCATCAACAGCGGCAGTGGCACCACCAGCAGCAGCAGCAGCAACAGCAGGAAAGTCAGAATCAGCTGCTACAGCAACGGTGGTGCTGCGGCTGTTGCTGCTGTTATCGTTTATCGTCGGCGTTTTGACTCTTCTCGCACCATTTCACTACAAGAACAACAACAACTACTACTGCTACTACTGCTGCTACTATCTGCAAGGGCAGCAAAGCGCAGAATAGCAGTAGATCAGCAGGAGGGACGAGGGGGGGTGGGTGGGGGTATTCTGTGAGGGTAGAGAAAGCGCCAGAAGAACGAACGACTGCTGAGCGGGGAGACTACTACAGAGACATCGATCGACCGTAACGATGCGTTGAAGCGATTGACAGTATTGGCCGTTTTGCAAAAGTCGCTGCAACGGTAGCAACCTGCTACAGCGGCCACTGCTGGGGACGGGCGAAGGGTCAAGTTGTGCGGTGAAAACGATGAGAATTACAACAAAACGAACGGAGCTCGACAGCCATCACTGATCCTTCAGCGGCGGTAAGCAAGCGTATCATCATCATCATCATCCGCGTCATGCTGATTCGGTCAGCGTTTAGCAGAGGGAGTTCGTGAAGCGAACTGCGGCTGCAGCAAACCCTTGAGACATTGTATGCGAGACGCGTGCGTGCGGTACGGAGATCGGCGCATAGGCAGGACGATCCACACGAAACACATGCAAACGCTCAACGCCAAAAACGAACACAAATATAGAAAAACGAATCCGGGCAGACGACACGACAGAGAGCGAATCGCTGGCGAAAAGTGTCTTAAATGCTGTTTCATTATTCACCAAAATAGCAGATGAATAACCACGTGGCTAACAAGGGTTGGAAGGATGGTGATTGCCCTGTCGTAACTGGGTGATAACGCTCTGAAGAGAATGGGAGCCGACCCAATGAGATGAGAGATACGTTCGTAACCACGAACAACCAGACTATATATATATATATATATATATTGGTCAAGTAGGATCTGTTAAATAATAACTTGAGGGGACATCAGACGTAATGAAATGAGTTGAATGATGATTGATGGATTGATTGATGCTAAGGAGAATCGCTCGTTGATGTCAATGTTGAAAGCGATCAGAATGACACCTACCTCTAAGAGAAACACAGTAAGATTTTGTTGACAGCTACAGGAGGGTGGAATAACAAATTTTTCTTAGTGGATAACAAATGGACACCAAATCAATGTATAGCAAATCTCCCTGATAATAATAATAATAATAGACAGTCGTAGGCAATGCAAGAACCACGCGCTATGCATATGACAGCATTCATGTCGCTAGGTACATGTACACAGTGCTCTAATGTGGTTCGTGATAACGAAGATAGCCACTTGTTGCGGCGATGTTATCATGCCCCACTGTGAATATGTGCGTCTGTTTGCCTTAATCTCTCCTATCGATGGCATTGGCAAGAACGCTGGTACAATCTTTCGACACCGCTCACTGTACTTTTTTGTGTTTAAGGCTTGTTTATTCAATGCTGGCCGTACTGACTGGGCGCACTGACATCGCCCAATGACTAGGCCTCTGCTATTGTTGTTATTGCTGCGGCTGCTGTTGTTGTTGTTGCTGTTGTTATTGTTGAAGTCGAGGATTAATTATGATCATTGTTAATATTGTTGTTACTGCTCCTGTTATTATTGCTGTTGCCGTGTCTTATTGTCGAAGTAATTATCAAATGCTGGATAGCCGCAGTACAGTAAGTTGGTGGTGGGTTTTTTTAATGTTAATAGCAGCTTAACAATAGTTGAAATTAAATAACATTTTGTATTTTGTGACACCCTGTACCAGCTGTGATTGTTCTTCTTCTAGGTAGTTTTTTTTAGTCGAAAGTGATACCCATGCGGATAATGTACTATCATCACTCGGAGTCACGTGCCCATCCGACAGAGCCTTTACATCAAAACGACTAATAAAGAAATGGCATCTCTCAGTTGTCATTGTCGCTCGAGCACTTCACCTCAACTTCGTAATTGCCCTGCAAGTAACGACTAAAGAACAAACTTCGATCGTCATAGGACTAAAACCTTCTTTTCAGGAGTGAATAACCCAGTTCACCGCACTTAAGGCTCAGGTGCCTAAGGCACACGGTCAACAAATGTAAAATACAATACAATAAAAAGGTTTATTGTTTAGGTGTATTGTCGGATCTGTAATTTTTCTTTACAACTCTTAAGTACATCGATATGGAACGTCACGGGACTCGTACCTGCGTCGTTCGTCTTGTTACAGCCATAGATTTAGCTACCGTCGAAATCACACCGCTGACCGCTACGACTCATATCTTAGATCTTCTTCTGTCAGTGTCTAAGTGAACGGCTTTAGTTGGCTATAGTCTCCTCCCCAAGTACCTGGAGCTCGATCAGTCTTCCAGAGGATAGCTTAGACAGAATATATATATGGTGTTTCATAAACACGACTTGTGGGCGAAGTAAGGGGGGGCAGCTTTCCCTTGTATCCTCGTCATTGGAAACGTGGACCTGATTGTTCCACCGGAAATTGCGGGGAAGCTTAACGATCATTTTGCGACTTTTGGAGATAAAACCGTATTCTCTCCAGAAACCGGCGAGGATCGTGCAGGGGAACTGCGATCGAGGCAGACTGGGAGTAGTGTCATAAGAATCGTACGCGGTTATCTCCTGTACATCTGCTTGTCCTATTGCCCATACCGTCAACCTATCCCTAGGGAGTAGCGTATTCCCTAGCAGGCTAGAGGATACGTCGACCATCCCATTGTTCACGCACAAAGGCGATCGAGGACGCTTGGTCAACTACTGACCGATCTCTCTTGTAGACTGTGCGTTCAAGGTCGTAGGAAAATTGGGAATGGCAACCCTTGAGAAATATTTGAAGTCAATACATTTTTTCTCTGCAAGTCAGTCTGGTTGTCGAAGAGCGCGTTCCACGGAGCTGGTACTGGGTCATCTGTGGCAGGACATTTCTGACTCTATCGAGAAAAATCGTCTGTATCGTAGAGTCCTTCCGTATTTATCCGCAGCCTTCAATTTTTATCTAGGACATTAGCCTATGGAGAGTACGCTGATGTTTCGCATTTGTCCCGATACTCTAGCGCTTGGGAGAGTGGAACACATTATGAAGACATTTGAAATGTTTGGCCTTGGTATCAACGCTCGCACCATAAACATAAATCTGTTTCGCCGGCCTCAAAGAGCCGTCCAGGTTGTTCCAGTACATTTCTGTAGCATTACGGAGCCGTGGACGGCGTCGGCAGCATGCCTTGACCGTTCATGGGACCCGCAGATGGCACAAGCTGCTCGGTACCTCGATGCCTAAATAATGCGCAGTTGTTGCAACGAGCGGTAGAGTTTCAGAGAGCTTGGTGTCCCCGTCGATAGCCTGATACATACCTGCTGAATATTCTGTGTATATACCTTCTGACTAATTGTTATATGCCTCTCACACAATACGAAGGTTAATTAACATTTTGTCTTTTCAAGAACTTAACCGTTGTGGAATCACAGTCACGACAGTAAAGCACAACTTCACTTTGAGATTAAATTGTGCGTCAGCACCCTATCGCCTCAAGTATATGATCGATTCATGTACTTGAGGCTGGGCGGGTGACCTTATCTATTACCTGGTGGCAATCCTAAGATGAAAGAAAAATAATGAGAAGCTTACACTTAAGGACACAGCTTGCAGGTTCGTATTAGAGTCGCCCATGGCAATACACGGAAAAGTATCTCACGGTAGGACTTCTTCAAGAACATCAAGCAGTGTCTCTGAATGAGAAATGGCAAGAGTAGAAATTAACTGTATATTATTCGAAACCAAGCTTCTTTAAGAGAACACGGAGTGCTTGTACGTTGACAGACCTTGCAATGTCTATGATCGAAAACATTGACCGTATGTTGTGAGTATACCACACTCTTAGTAGCGGTCAAACCGTTCATGTGCAGCCGTTCACATTCACCTCTGTCTCTTTTGGCTGACAATAAATGAACTTTTCAATTTAATTGAATTACACAGCGTTCAATGGCAGCTAGCGATTGATTATTTGTGCGTAGCCCAAATTCATCTTTTTCGCAATTAAGAGGAATTTGATTTTATCAGTGTAATCATTAATTGATGACCTCAGTGGCAACAACTTTTACCAGAGTCAAACTTAGATCGCTTCACAAAACGAGACAGTTGCCTTATTCTATAGCCAAATACGAATGTACTTTATTGTAAAGGACCACCAATTTGTATCATACGCGTATACATAACGAATGTAAAATTGGAATACCATGAATTGCTATTCATGCTTCGGCGCAGTACGTCGAAACTTGTTGTAACTGAAATTCACACTTAAATGCTTCAATGTTTATGGTTCGCGACAAGCAGTTGAATTGGCCGATTTGTTCAGCAATGCAAATCTCACTCCAGGATGCAATCGTAGTCCGCACTACGACGATTCCTTGTGAGATTTTCCAAAGGAATTTGCAGTTCCTTTAATAGACCAATAAACCTTTACCTTACCAGGTGATACAAGACGGTGCGGGCAAAATTGATGGGACAGTTCTTCTCGTGGCTCTCGTGCGTTACATCTACTTACCCCCTTATAGTAGTTAACACCTTCAACTTCCTCCTTTAACTCCTTTAACTTTACGCTTTTAAGGTAAAACTAGTGGCCTGAGACGGCCGCGCGGAAATCGAGAAAGCTCACTAACTAGTACGATTGTATTATTGTAGCGCGATAGCCTGTTCGAAGTTTAAGGGCTTATTGTAGGTTGCACAAGATGAAAGCCAAAACAATAATGGTGCTATCCTGTATAACTGTGCGGAGGCAATATTTTTCTTAGTTTGGCTTTTGTTTCGAATATGGCCGATCGTTCCCCCAAGTATGGACACACAACAAGTAAGTTGCCTTTCGACTGCTGGGTCTCGAGGTGAGTCTCATCTATTATTATTATTATGATTGTATGGGAAAATAAATAATTGACGAAACTCTTGGCGGGTTGTTGTTCGTGTCATGTTCCTGATCCTAACTAAGCTATAATCGACAATTCTACATTTTAGCCCCTAGTCCAGTGGCTCCATCGTGAGTCATTGTTCGAATAACAAGAAATCTTTAACATTTCTCGTGGCGGACCCTTTTTGAAATGATTTTAGAAATCTAATTGGACCGAAGTCTGAAGCGGATCCACCCTAGCTCCTGCCTCAAATATGTTTGGAACTTAAAAAATAACTATTGAATATGACGCTAGCACAATTCAGAGAGGGTACATTATATATTCAACAACCAAAAGGGTGCAGTTGGGTCGGACCGGTTAGTGAGTTTATGAGGGGGGAGGCCGCTGGACGGGGGGAAGCAGCCGACGAGATACTGGTCGAACGAGGCCATAGCCAGAGCAAGGAGAGTCTGTGTACGGGCGAGAAGGGCGCACACGAGGGCTCGGAACAGGCTGGCAAACAGCGGGCCACGCGGCAGAGAGCTGGCCGACGGGGTCCAAGGGCCTGAGGAGAAGTACCTGCTAGCAAAGACGGACTTAACCGGCCACCTCATAAAGAGTAAAAATGAGAAATGGGGGGAGCTACTCGAGTCCGTTAAAAGAGACATACGGGGAAGGCCATACCGTATAGTCATGGCCAAACTTCGTAGGCTGCCGCCTGCCTTGCCACCGGGCAAATTAAGAGAGGCGGTGCTCCACCCCTTCTCGACAAAGGCGGCAAGGGGGCGGAAACCTTCCCCGAGACCACGGGTGACAATATCCCGGAGATGACCCAGGGAGAGGTCAAGACGGCGGTAGCACGCCTGGCAACAGGGAAGGACCCTGCCCGGATGGGGTCCCACCGGAGGTTGTGCGCGTGCTAGCCAAATGTTGGCCTGCAGCTATCGCGAGACTAATGGGTAAGATATTGTGGGAGGATATATATCCGGTCGCGCGCACGGATATATATCTGGAAACGTGCGCCCCTGCTCCTGGTACCCAAACCGGGGTGGGTAAACTCTTCGAGCAGATCATATTTGGCAGACTCACCGCTGAAATCGAAGAGAAGGAGGCGCAATCGAACGCGCAGTACTGCTTTCGGAAAGGGCTGTCTACCCTGGACGCATAGCGACGAGTCATACGGCTAGCCAGGGAGGAATTTGGGAATCCGTACGGCAAAGGATAGGGGGATGCTGAGGTCAGCCCAACGGACGCTGTCAATCAGGGCAGTCAGCCAGGCAGGGGGGCTCGAGGGAGGTTGCGGGGAAATAAATCAGAGAACTTGTGGTCAAATCAAGAGTAGCCTTGGTGGAGGTCGTAAGCTGGATGGGGGGATTATTAAGCTAAAGGGGAGTAAGGAGAGAAACAGAAGGGTCAGAGTGAGCCACCAAAGACCTTCCCAACGGGGGGTCCCGGAGGCCCACTCCATCGTGAGCTAGACCGGCTTTCCCCGTGCATTCCCACTCAGGTGGATATTTGGACCGCGTAGCCGGTACCTCTTGGGCAGATTGGCCGGCGTGTCACGGGGGCTCCCTCTTTCACCAGTCTCTCCCCGCACATTTCAGTTACGGGCCGGGGATTAAGTGACCGAGCGTCCCCGGGCAGAACCCAAACCCGAAAGCCAAAGTCGCAGGAGACTAAGGCACCCGGCTACAGAACATTAGCCGGAACAGTACACACCTTTCCTAGAGATCGAAGTAATGCCAAAGGTGCCGACTCTAGGGAAGAGATAGGCTCTCAGCAGCGGACGGTTTTAGCAGCCAGAGACGTATTGTCATCCAAGTCAACCCTGCACTGGATCGGCCCACGTTTATGAAAATTGGAATCTCTCTGGTGGTGTCCGTGCGTTTGAAGAAAATTTCCTCTTTTTAAAAAAAAGATAATGAATTTATACAAACTCAAAAAGTTCGTGCTCGTAAGAAGTGCGTGCAAAAAGAAGCGATTAAAAGCGGTTTGACAGGAATCAAGGACACTTTTGCTAAGTTACAGACGAGCTGTGTTATCCTGTGTTATTGCCTAGACATTTTAGTGTTGAAATGAAGAAAAAGTCATTTTTTCTTAGTCAAATACAACCACTCCCCTATAATAAGAGAGGTGCAATACGGTTTCACTTTAATGGTGCCTATAATCTTGCCCTGAAAGAGCATGGTAGCCTTAGTTTCGGTCCAGAATTTAAGTGTATTTACTTTTAAACAAACCTTTTAGTTAGCTTTAAAAAATACTTATTTAGGTTATACATGACTATCTGCTGAGTAGTAAATGAATTAAATTATTCATCTGTGTCGTGTGCAATGTGCCCCGCATGAATTTTTCGTTTTACCTATAATAAAAATATTGTGAAAAATACGATGCTTTCCTTGCTTTAGAAAACTAAAATTAAAAGATGTATGCGCTAAAAAAATTGAGAAGAAGCTGCAAAGTGAGATGAACTGGTCAATTTACTTTTTAGCATTTGTATACGTATGTACACATCGAGTGGATGGATGCAAACTAGAATATAATATACATTGAAATGCCTCTAAAACGCAATCTTGGTTCTAGAATGTTTTCCACACAACGAGTTTTAGCATCGATGTCGAATGCCGTTGCATAGGCGGCATCGGATTTCGGTAGCATTGAACGATATATATATATATATATATATTTTTTTTTTTTTGAAGGGCTATCATCTGCATAGACAGGTGTAAGACTTCCAACCAGTTTGAAGCTTGAACTGGAAAGTATATAATATAAACATTCATCTTAGAAAGAGAGCGTAACATTGTTCGTCTTCCTGTCGTATTGGAAATTGTGCGATGTAAACAACTCGCTCTTGAAAAACGTAGCCAGATTCGTAATGTTGATTCGAGCGGCCTCGCGTTTAAGCGCATCCGCGTTTACCGTAACCTGTTCGGGTTCCACGTCCAGTCGGCTTCGTTGGAACGCTAATTCTTCCTGGATTAGCTGCTTCATGATGAACAGCAGCAGTTCGTTGTTGTCCTTCTTGTACGTTAGATAGGACGAGAAGGTCTTGGTCATCTGTCGCATAACGGAGAACTTCTGCGTCGATACGAAGCTATCGAGCATCACCCGGATGGCCATATTAACGTCGTCCTCATTGACGTGCTCACGCAGATGCATGCGGGCGTGCGATTCGGCCAGACGGATGATCGACTCCAAGTGACGAATCGTAATCGGCATCGAGCCAGTCGCCATTGACTCCCGACGGAGGTCGGAATACAGCTGAGCGATCTTGTCCTGGTCCATCTGGTGTAGCTTAGGCTCAATCTTCTCTTTGGCATAAAGGATGTACTTTTGCAGGAGGTCCTGACTGATACCCTCATGTGTTTGGTGAACTGGTTTTAACTGCTTGTCCTCCGTTGTGGCTAGCGGATGATGCCTCGAGTGAGAGTCAACGACGAACCGTGCCAGCCTCTCGTCCTCGATGGGGTCGACCGTGTCTCGTACCACGCACAGCACGTCGAAACGTGACAGAATTGGATCAGACAGATTGACGTTCTGGTGGAACGTCATCGATGGGTCGTAGCGGCCTCCGATGGGATTAGCCGCTGCTATGATGGTGCATCGAGCCCTGAGCGAGGTAACAATTCCAGCCTTGGCAATTGAGATTGTTTGTTGTTCCATTGCTTCGTGAATCGATGTTCGGTCGGCGTCGTTCATTTTGTCGAACTCGTCAATCAGACACACACCCTTATCAGCCAACACCAGAGCACCTGCAGAGTGGCAAGCAACAAGTCCAGAGGTTAGTTTGTGTATATCTGACTTCAATTCGATGTGGTCAGGCATGTATTAAAATCGATATGCAGCATCAGATCGAATATCTTATATACAATACAATAGCACATTTTATTCAAAGGGATATACTCGTTAACCAATGCGGTGCGTACCTGCTTCAAGAGTCCAGTCGCGAGTCACAGGACTCCTCTTAACGTAGGCGGTGAGACCGACAGCGGTGGCTCCCTGCCCGGTGGTGTAAACAGCTCGTGGGGCAATTTGCTGAACATACTTGAGGAACTGGGATTTGGCCGTACCGGGATCGCCGCAGAGCAGCACATTAATGTCTCCCCTAATTCGGTGCTTCTGTCCAGGATTCTTGGACACGCCGCCGAAAAGTGACAGTGCAATGGCACGCTTGATATCATCATGGCCGTAAATCGATGGACCAATCGACGCCATAATACGCTCGGCGAGATTTTCTTCCTTGGAAAGTTTCACGACTTCCTTGACGTCTTCGTCTGTTAGGTATTTTCCAGCAGCTTTTTCATCCTTTTTCAAAATATGATTGGCAATGATCACCGTGGCAAATACCGGGAACCCGTTCGCCTTGTTCAGTGACCCTTCAAACTTATTGCTATAAATTCCCGTAATTTCAATTTCATCACCAGGCTTGCAAGAATCGCAAAGGTCATTCAGCAGGATCGTGTCCTTGGAACGCGGCAGGCGGCCGGCATTGACCTTACCTGGGGATTCCTGGATTGTTACACGCTGGTAGTCCTGGAAGATCGTCTGCGCCACATTGATAGTAAATGGACCCGTACTCTGGCACTCCGGGCAGGAGCTTGGTTTCACTTCAATATTTTGAGACTGGACAAAAGGACCGAGAATGTATTTGCATTTGACACAGTCGTACTTCACCATACGCAGCTGTGGCAGGACGCCCGTCGTCGACGTCACAACACCTGACGTTCGGATGAGTTGATCGATGTGAATTTTGCGAAGTGTACGAATTTCCTCGAGAATTGGCAGGTCTGTGATGCGTACCCGAATCTCGTGATGAATGCGGCCGTAATGTGGGAACATGCCGACAACAATGTCCTTGGCTGCCTCATCAAAGATGGGCAGTACCTCCGCCGGGGCTTCAGGCAGGAAGAAGGCGAGTACCTGCTCCGATTGAGCCAGCGTGTTGTAGTCTACCTCGAGACTCATACGATTCTGCTCACACATAGCACGAATTTTCTCCTTATAGGTGTTGTGTCCCTTGTCGTCGACGTGGGTCCTAAGGAAGTTCTTGAAACGGTTAAAGATCTCGGTCTTCGGACCCAGCTGGGTGACCCATTCCTTCACGGTGTGGCCTTTCATATCTTCCAGATTCTCAATCGACTCAACCATATCGTCCATGCCATCATCTTCTTCTCCTGCGGCGGCCCGCTCAGCAAGGCGGCGGCGTCGAGTCGGACGATCATCCAGTTCACTGCTTTCATCTGCCGAATATCAGACGTCAACCAGAGAATATCAAGTAATTGCTATCGATCATATTGGATAGAGGAAGTGTTCGAATGGACTACCCAGATAATATAATTGAGCTAGACATAAGTCAACGAGTATGCATCGTAGGATTAAACAAACATCTTCGGAGAAACCGCAAAGACTTTCCAAGCGTTTTGTTAAGCCCTAGGTTAGTGGTAATGTACGACTGCGTCGCTTACAGTCGAGCCTTGCGGCTGACGTCAACCATGTCAAATCGAAGTGGACAGTGATAGTATACAAGGTAGTCTCGAGAGGTAAATCGCCTTACCAGCAAACATTTCCAGTCCTCTCGGCAATCGGTCGGTTGGCCCTCTGCCCTCAGCGCGGTCTCTACGGCGCATTTCCTCTTCAGCTGCCCGTCGATCGCTTTCCGACAGGGCGCTCAATTCCGAGTTATCGTCGAGCACCCGCTGATCATAGCGATCAAGCTCGGGAATTGGCCGATAGTCGCTATAGGGCACATACAGAATATTTTCTCGTTTTAGTAACACGAATATCACGCATTTCTATAGATCCAGGACCAAAACACCATGGTGATAAACATTGCAAGGAGGATGCATTGCCAAATCAGAATCAGCATCGATCGACGTTCAATACGTGTGGTCTCGTCACACGAACACAGACTCACTTGGCCATGTCATCCGCGAACAGATCCTCGCCGTCTTCTTCCGCTTCGACGACGTCTTCATCGCCTCCGTCTCCACCAATGATGTCCTGTTCATCCTCAAATGGCGGTAGATCCCGACCCGGCGACGAGGTCACGGGATCGAGTTCGCTTCGTCCACCCTCAGCCTCCGATGGAGGGTTGGAACTGCGCGAATTACGGCCTCCACGCGGCATTATGATGCTCTAACAAGGGGAAATTATCTGCGGAATGAGTAAAGAACGAAGCAAACAAACGAAGTTGACATGACAATATATGATACAGGAAATTCAAGATAGTTCTTTGTAACACCGCAGGGGCAGGCAAAGGGGTCGATGACATGAAGTCAGAACAATACATCTTCAAGCTCATAACGGAGATATTTTAAATGGGAAAGAGTGCAACTGTGCTATAATGGATACTAATGATATATATATATAGATCTGACTTATAACTGTAAAAGTATATACAGTGACAAACATTAGTCACCGTAAAATCTGTGTCATGTGCACACTATGCATAGAACGGATGCAATAGCGGTCAATAATTTACTCTGAGTGAATAAAATACCTTTATTTTTGTCTTACACAGGAGGATCGTTGTATTGACACAGAATATCATATTAAATTGTCGTATTCTACGAAAGTAATGCGTATTAAATCGAATATAAACTTGTTAAATATTTATGAGTCTGTTTACACATAGACCCGTTCGGCTACCTCATAAAATAGAGTGGATGGTAATATCTGCTTAAGCAGTGCATCAAAATCAACACGAAAAGCCGAAACCAGGCCGAAAACAATGTAAAATTGCCCGGAATATCGATCTTCGCTAGAGCAGCAGCCCTCCCACTAACTACATTGTATGGGACAGACCAACCCATTGTTAGTTCATTCAGGACAGCAAATAATAAGACACGGAATAGGCAATTTAATCATTTCCACCCAGGCAGAATGTCAAAAAGAATCCAAATCATTATAAACCACTATAATTATATTCCCGTAACTCATAAATAATAAATGCATTTCTCCCCGTTTACTACTGGACTCGATGCAATACTTTCGCGTGCTGTAGGTGAAATTCACCATTAATTACAGTGTGGTTATCAGTCTCGCAATATCGTTTCGTTCTCTTAGAAGCAAATATCGACCTCTACAATTTTGTTAACAGAAGTTCACTCGTTGCTGTATCTGCCTGCTTTTCCTTATTAACAGCTTTTTTTTGGGTAAATAGAGGACAAGTCGAACAGATAGACACAGAAATACATTAAACATTATTTTAAGCCATTTACAAATTTGTGGGTTTCATTTTTCAAGCCGGCGACCAGTGAACATAAACGATGCTTAAAGAAATCAAGCAAGATAATGTAAACGAAGACACCTATGTGGTATATGGTTCATATTTGGGCACTAGAATGAAAAACGCCTGTGTACATTATAATGTGCTACTGCCTACCTAATATCCACAATACAGATTGAGATTTTTGTGCTTGCTGGTCCTCTACCCTCACGAGAGCGCTATTAGAAACAATCGCTACAGGTTGAAAGGGCGAAAACTTCACAAAACCCGAAATTAAATACCCTGAGTTTAAATGTCCTTCGTATGCGAGATCATTTTAGGTATGCTGAAGCAAGAATGTTAACACAATTATCGTCAACGAAATGCTCGCGTCTCGGGGCACACCAACGGAGTGATCAGTTATTCCTGCAATCAATCACATATGCGTAAATAAGTTGAAACTGTGGAAAATTTCCACACTGCAAGCACTTACATGACAAGCGATGATCGACTCTGGCGCGCAAGTTAGTCGATTTTGGCGCGATCTGTGGTACGAAGTCCGCGCCAAAAGCGTGGCACGTTCGAGATATTCATGAGTTATCACTGAAACGCCCCTTCGAACAACGCTACATGTTCCAATTTATGGCACAAAGTAATCTAATTAGTGGCCATGCAAATTTAGCACATTCACATTATCGAATGGGTTCGGATGCAAAAAACAAATTAAATCTGTGGTTCTCAGCGTGGTACCACATTTCGAAATTGCTCCCAGGTCCGGCAAGTCGTCTGTTCGAGCATCCTTTTCGGCGAGGCTTAATTTCGCTGTGC
Source organism: Stratiolaelaps scimitus (assembly GCA_019614645.1). Taxonomy (NCBI): domain Eukaryota; kingdom Metazoa; phylum Arthropoda; class Arachnida; order Mesostigmata; family Laelapidae; genus Stratiolaelaps; species Stratiolaelaps scimitus. The sequence goes on along the minus strand of JABWDB010000014.1, from coordinate 3,363,905 downwards.
CTGTGCTCCGCAGAGTGCAACAGATTTGGGTAATTTTTCAGCTTTATTTGCCGGTGGTTTGTGGTCGAATGTGTCTCAAAGTGAAGTGCCAACCCCATTGAGTGTATCCGTACGAGGATTTGCTAGGTTACAGCAAGTTTCACATTATTTTATACGAAATCGCTACGTCTCGTTGGCCATCGACAGCCTCTATGGCTACGGTGTGTTGCTGGTTCGGCACACGTGGAAGCCGCCCTGAGTAGTTTGTTCATTGAAATGTAATGTCATCGCAAGTCGCGTAAAGTTCTCTTGCGGAATTTTATCACCAGGCTATAACTGTTAGCAAGTCCCTATAGGAAACGTATTCATTAGAGCGATTCGAAGCACTGATACAGACCTCATAGACGCGTTCACTTGTGCTCGTTGGTGATGTTCGGTCTTGTAGAGGTGTGATGAGTACGCACGGATCTCATTTAGATCGAAGTTCTTTGGCGTCTTTGTTCTTCGGCAAGACTTCTACGAATGGTCTCACCGATGGAAACGGACGCTACAGTGATTGTGCACGAACCTTGTTTGCGTTGAACAGTGATCTATATGGCTGTTACGTGTAGGAAGTGCTTGTACATAATATTATCTGCTAAATGATATATACAAAGTAATTTCATTTGGTGAAGAGTTCGGTCGAGATACTAAAAGGCAGACGGACATTCGTTAGTCCGCCTGTCAAAGGATGTCTCGAACATCGATAGCCGACTCCTCGCTATGGTTTGGGGCCTCTGTGGCCACGCGGACCACGCACGGTTTCGAACAAGCACACACACACATACATATATCAATGTATATATATACATATCACATAAGTCACGAGCTTGAACAGCCTTTTTAGACGTGCATCGGGATGAAAACAACATCAGTTTGTTCCTTACGAGCCTGATGTCCAAGGACATTCCGCATACAATTGAGATACTTTAGCTATGGCTCGCATGAACACCTCATGTCGCTCGAGTCACGCAGGGTATCCAACAGCAGTTCCTCTCAGACAACGGACCTTATACAGATTCTTAAAGCATAGCAAGGTTATAGTGTAAACTTGGCCAATACGTTCGTTGAGGGTAAATCACCCCAGTTGTTCAGGAAAACTGCTGCCGGGGGCAAATGACCCTCGTTACAGTAACAGATCCTTTTGCTATGGTTCAATTGATCAATTCCACTTACTAACTGGATCACGCGGGGATTCTAACAATAGATTCAACCTACAGACCGAAATTCACCTCTTGCGAAGCTCGCTTGCCAGCCGATTCATATTTGAAGTATCGAGCTGTCCTTAATTCGCTTCGAATACTAATTTTTCACTGATCTCTGCAATTGGACTTCGACTGCAGCCGACATGCCGCGTGTTCCATGCATGGTATCAAACAGTTCTACAGGAGTGCCAATTATATACAAACCGATTCGATGATTCATTCCGTTTCGAAGTTCGCTTGCCAGCCATTTCAGTCTGACGAATTGAGCTGTCCTATTTATACTTCGAACATTGATAGAAAGCTACCATTGGAAGTTAGCTCTCTATGAGCTACGTCCGTGTAAGCAATCTAACAGCTCTCTGTAACGTATTAAGTATTTTTCGCTAGGTACTTTCCAAATACAAGAACACTAGCTACTTTTGAGGGCCGTTTGCAGATCTCCAGTACTGCGAGGTTTCTGTGGAGGTCTCCTCTAAATACTAAATGGCTTCACTAAGGACATATGCCACATTGCATACGCCCTACAGGTGAATTCAAATACACGCGGCGCGTTCTTCACAAACAGTCGTCTCCTAGCGGTGAAATTAATGCTCATTCGTGTTGTGTAGCGTCCGGCGTTTTAACAACAGGCGCTCCGTGCTCATCGAGATTCTGTTTACGTTGCTCCGGCAAAACAAGAACCGCTCTATCGTCTTACTAGCAACGCGTCTTTCTCTAATGCGTAGCACAAGCCAGAAAAAGCGGAATACTCACAGCAGCATGCCTCCCAGTGGAAGCTATAACTATTTTCGGCGTTGGCACTTCATAAAATTGGCAATATTTGCATTATACACTTGTTCAATAGGCGTTCTATAATACATTGATTGACTGACTGCTAAATAGAATTTATTCAAACATACAATAATTAGGAATTAATATTATTATTATTATTGGTTGACTTCGTTATTAGGTACACGTTGTAAGCTAAGTACTAGTTAATACTCGTGGGTACGTATCCTCGGTGAAGATGTGAAAGTTTCAAGAGACAATCAAAGTTACTGACGTTGTACTCCGCACTTTTTGTTATATTTCAGCCAAAATGGTGGCCACAAAGAAGACCAAGAAGACCCTTGAGTCAATCAACTCCAGGTTGGCCCTGGTGATGAAATCCGGCAAATACGTTCTTGGCCACAAGCAGACCCTCAAGACCCTCCGTCAGGGTAAGGCTAAGCTTGTCATCATTGCCAACAACACCCCGCCTCTGCGGAAGTCTGAGATCGAGTACTACGCCATGCTCGCCAAGACTGGCGTGCACCACTACAATGGCAATAACATCGAACTTGGCACGGCGTGCGGAAAGTATTTTCGCGTGTGCACGCTGAGCATCACCGATCCTGGAGATTCGGATATCGTTAAGGCCATGCCCCAAGAGCAGTAAATAAAGCTGACCGCTCTACAGCTGTCTGCCAGTTGTGGCGGAGAGGGGATTGTACGTGAGACTGTGTTTTTATTACGAACGAGACTCTGGGTTATATGCATGGATTTGTTGTGACATCAGGTAGAAGAGTCACATGTACTAAATTATGTGAGTTTGTGAATGGATTGTGAGGGATGCTGACTGATATCTATAAGCGAATGTGGGAGGTAGCAGTATCGCACAAAGGAAATAATTGTTCCTGCAAGAGGCATTTCTTATACTGGAGTTGTCAGAATAGCTTTGGGTACTATCCGAGCGAACGCTTCTATGCTAGAACGGTAGTTCTACTCATGGCCAACTATGTCTTCATCTGGGTCTCGAAAAGCAGTGGCAAGCAGGTACGGTACAATGCCCACGTATATAACAGGAGATCTCATTCACTGTAAATGTAATTCCTACGCAGCTCAAAACGACGTCCGAGCTAGCGACGGATCCTAAGGTGCAGTATCATTGGCCAAAGACTGGTGAGCTGGTGTTTATCTCAACACCGAATTCACTCAGCCTCATCATTTCTTGTTTTTCATTTATGCTTTATCGCTCCAAATGTCTCGTAGAAGATACCTACCTCGAGCAGTTTCCCAAAATTTAGTTCTAAATACTTCAGTGAAGTGTAGCGATAGTTACGTTACATTCAATGCCTTCACAAGAAATCCAGCGAGCGCGGTCTGCTATTCATTAACAGTAAATGTCTGAATTCTCCAAATGCCATATTTGAGTGCCGTCAGCCGTATGAAGCTTAATCGTCTACGTTTTATCGCAGTTAGCTTGTTTGGGGACTTCTTCAAGTGTTTGTCTAACAGTAATTTCTATTCAAAGATCTCTTCAAACAGTCTAGCACTAGAGATATTTCAGCCTGGAGCGGCCTGTTGTTTCTTTTTTTTTTCAAGGGTATCAGTATATACAAATTCGAAGTCATCTGCATAGGGGATACTCCGCTGGAAGGTGGCTTTTTGAAACCGCAAGATAAATACGCAACAATGAGGGACCTCAACATGATCCATAGGGAACTCTCGAAGGCGAAGGTCCAACCTTTTTTTTTATGAGGAAAACTGAAATACCTACCCCTCTTTCCCCACGCCTCCCAAGTGGGAGGGAGCCCCCTGGAAAACCGCCGCAATCCGGCATACCCTCACGGAGGCCAAGTCACGGAATATTCAAGTTTTATGGGGAGGGACTATTCTTAAACACGACGAACTGATGTGTTGACAGATATCCCATTATCCACCGAGACAGAGTGTTGAGCGGGTGATGAGTCAATAATCGCTCATCACCCGGGTGGATCATGGTACCACAGACGCTATAGTTCACCTTTTCCCAAAGAGCATAGCTAGAAGTATAACCGCGTAAATCAAATAGAGATCACTACGTTCAGGAATCGATAATCGACTCTAACGAGTCGATCTAGAGACAGATCCGCAAACAGGAAGACTTTGGGCGCGAATGGTTGTTTGACCAGCTTTAAGAGGATTCGTTTCGATATATTCGATCATGAAGGTTAGCTGATATGGAAGACTAGGAGAAAACCACTGGTCAGTATGGCTTTGGGTCATTCAAGCGCTAGGCAGCTGGTATTGAGAAGGAGTGAGTACTTACACTAAATGAATTGGCGTAAGATTTTACTCCGGCTTTTCAGCGACAGAGTGACGACAGCTATGGGGCTTTCGAATACCCTTGTCCTTTTGCTGATTATGCAATCTTGGCGCTCTGTAGTGGCAGCCGCACCGAAGAGGACCTGGAGCTTCAATGCCAAGACCAGAAAACCCCTACCGGGGAAGGAGATTAACTGGAAATTGCCGTACTACAAAGAGAAGTTTCTGCCCTGCAAACAATTTCGGCCGTTGAATCCCGTCGAGAATGTGCGTGCGCGTGCCTATGCAACGGTCGTTTTCAAACGGTGCGGGCCCAAACTTATCATTGAATTTTGAGAGAAATACAACTTTCCCGCTTATGGTAAGAAAGCTTGATTCGAATATCCAGTATCGTAGTAGTAGACTCGACCATAGCAGGTACCGAAGCAGAGCAAATCGTCACTGACTTACTCGATGTACGTTCGGGGTCACTACAGCCAAACATAAAATTCCTTGAGATTTCTACATAACCAAGATTTCTACATGTATGGAGACAGCATGTTACATTTTGTTAAATGAATATTTATTCAAACATACAATAATTAGGAATTATTTCTAGGGATTATTGGGGGAAGGGGATTAGCTGGGACCGGGGCTGAGGCCAACATTGTCCCAAGGAAGGCGATGGCATTGCCTCTCTGCACAACGAGGGATAGGCGTTGCTGAAGAAAAGACCTGCGCGCTTGTTCCAGGTGGCGCGGATCAGTCCATGGTAGACCCTTTCGAGGAAGTCCGCAGTGAGGGGGCCGTGCCCGCCTAAGGTCTCAAAAGCAAGCGGGAGAATAGAGGTGGGTTGCCTGGAGCGCGGCGCACTTCCGTAGCTTGACCCGCTCCGCACGCGCTACCGCGTAACCGGGGGTGATCGCACAGTGGTTGACATAGCCGCAGTTGCTGCAGGCCCTGACAACGAGCAGCGGGCTGTGATGTGGCCCGTCCGGCAGCAGTTGAAGCACAACGCTGGGCGGTCAGGTTCGAGGATGACCGGATGGGACCGGTAGCCCTGGCAAGCGGCGAACCGGACCGGGTGCGGCGGGGAGATGGCGCACGGAAGTGACGCCGAGGGGGTGCGAGTTCAGCCAGAATCTCGGCATCGGTAAAGGCCGCGCAGGCGTTCGAGATGCGGACCTTGGTGCTCGAGAGGGCCGAACAATGAGCGGACGCCGGGACGCCTCCGAGGATCGTTAGCGTCATCGCCTTGCGGGTGAGCTCCAGGGTCGGCGCCCAAATGATGAGCTCGTCGGCCCCACCAGCCGGGGTGCAGCCCGGAAGAGCCTCATGTGCTCTCTTAAAAAGGGCGAGCATCTGGCCCTAATCGAAAGGGGGGAAGGCCCGCCGGCCTCGACCGCCCACCCAGCACGGAAGCGCATGCTAGTGAATGCAACTTCTTTCTTTGGAGAGGTTAAAGAATAATCTACCATAGACACCGAGCCTTATGACCTCGATATTTGCCACGGTGGTGTATGATTCATACTCACTAAAACCTAGGATTTACCTTGGGCGTGCAAGCTTCTCTAAAATCTTATCACGACATGCTGTATAATAACGGATTTGATGTCTATGTATAGCACTCAAATCTCATTTCGGATGACTTGGCGCTCGATGGACCTCCTGAAGCAGCAGATTACACGCAGTGATCGTAGAGTGGCCCGCTCAAAATCCATCTTGTTCAAGCGGTATGCAGTTGCAGGCCTTCAGGAATCTGCGGAGGCCTGACACGACAGGCTCGCTTGCTCAGGAAAGGGATACACGATCTTTTGTCGTGCTTAGGGACTAACGTGCTTAGGGACCCCTGCACGGCACCGGGAGAGAGGCCGCAGAGGACATGGGGGGAAGCACCCGCCGACATGGTGAAACGAGGCTATAGCCAGAGTAAGAAGAGTATCTGTGTGGGAGAGAAGGGCGCACTCGAGGGCTCGGAGCAGGCTGGCAAACAGAGGGTTACACGGCAAAGAGCTGGCGGACAGCCCTTAGGGGCCTTTGAAGGAATGCCTGCTAGCAAGGGAGGACTTAACCTGGCACATCATGAAGAGTAAAAGGGAGAAATGCGGGGAACTACTGCAAATTGAGAGAGACATATGGGGAAGGCCACACCGTATAGTCATGGCCAAACTTCGTAGGTCGCCGCCTGCCTTGCCACCGGACAAGTTAAGAGAAGCGGTGCTCCATCTCTTTTCGACACAGGCGGCAAGGGAGGGGGAGACCTACCCGGTCAGTGAGGATCTCCCAGAGGCGACCTAGAAAGAGGTCAAGACTGGGGTAGCTCGCCTGACATAAGTGCAACACGCGCACCTGGTCGTGCTACTCCAGCCGGGGGAAAAACCGGCCCCACAGCTTACCGACCCATTTGTCTCCTTGACACTGTAGGCAAGCTCGTCGAACATATCATATTAGGCAGAGTCAACGCTGAAATAGAGGAACAGGAGAAGCCGTCAGATGCGCAGTACGGACAAGGAGGTTCGGACACCCTGCGTTGAAAAACTCGTAGGACGTGGAGGTTTGTTCTCCTGCTCCTATTGGACGTTAAAAACGCGTTTAATACTTTTGCTGCAAAGTAATCATGCGGGCGCTGGAGAGAATATCCACCGGGGTTCGACGAATTCTGTCCTCGTAGTTGGGTGGACGAGGTCTGGTCACAGGGGGCCTAGAGCATGAGGTGACTGAGGAACCGTACTCTGGAACTTTGCCTATGACGGGGTTCTGCAAAACAGATATGCCGGAAAACGTTGAGCTCCTCGCCTACGTGGATGACCTGGAGGTGATGATCACGACCAGAGCAGAGGACACCCTAGAGGTCGACGGCCAATGAAGCCGTACGTTGGGTGGTGCGATGGATGGATTCCGATCATCTCCAGTTAGCGTCTACAAAGATGGAGGCAGCCCACCTGACAGACAGGAAAAGGAAGCGAGGGATCAGCCAGATCGATGGCCAACCGTTAGAAATCAGGCAGAAGGCGAAATACTTCGGCTCATTCTTGACCAAAGGCTGAGCGGTCTGGCGCGCATAAGGTACGCCACAGCCAAGGCAAAGCGGATTCTCTGAATTTGGCGCGCCTCAGCTAGCTTTTTTTCGATTTCATCTGATCACTGTGTGTACAAAACCGAGACCCCGCCAGAGAGTGCACAGAATAGAGTCCCGGTAGCTCACATGGTCCTGATTCCCAAGTCTCTGTGAGAATGAACGCATCAATAGGGTTGAAAACGGTCGGTGGCAGGAGCGCTAGCCTCCGGACGGCACCCTCTACGTTCCATTGAACCATCGTGAGCCTACCCGGAACAGCTTCTACCGTTGCTGGCGGCTCCGTCCCGATTTTTTCGGTTGACACTCTCTGTTGAAGCCTTGCAGCGCCTCTACAATGAGCTCGCTGTGAGTGATCTCTGGTGGCAAGGGAAACACTCCCTTTGATATTCCGGTTAGGTTCGAGTCCCGCTGCGTAACATATAGGAGACTTTGAGCATTGCAAAATTGCAGCTTCTTTAATAAACCAATAAACCTTTACCTTTACATTCTGGAACAGTTGTCACATCTATAGAACAGTCGGAACGATTCTGTCTTTTTTCGGCAACGAACTTAGCAACAGCGGATAACAACTGGTCCTTCTTGAACTGCAGGCATTGACTGCAGCCGGCATGCAGAATCACTTGAGCCGGTTGCTTGTTTTCCTCTATGAATTTACCCGCCTCCGTAAAAATTCGACTGATGTCCCCTTTTGGGATGACCCCTAGCGCCCCCGAGCATTTCTTTGGAACAGATAGAAAATTCTTCTTCTCAACAACATCAGAGTTTTGTCTCCGATTATTAGCACTGATTTTGTCGGAGTACTGCCGGCATGGGCTTGATTAGTGATAATTTGAGCTCCTAGATACTTGTTCAAGGCATAGTTTAGGTGGTTCTTCAGTCCAGCAGCTTCATTTTCCAAGAGTCTCACTGCAAGGTAGGCAATGTAGTTCATCATGACGGTATTAATTACTTGTTCTTTATCCAGCACTGACACCAACTGATCCTAGTTCAGTCTCACTGCTGAGATCGAACAAACCCGGCAGTACCACACGAACAGTGCAGCAGCCGCTTGCACAGGGCACACTTCAAGTAAATAGCACCCAGCTGGGCCTCGCAACTTGCCCATTTTGCTCAACTGTATCCACTCTATCTTATTTGAGCGCGTTGACTTTTGCGTATATTATATATATGTACTCCGATGTTTCTTTCCCACAAGCGTTGCAGTTATTTGACACGTGGATAACGCCATCATATATATTTGCATGGATGCCTATATAATTTGCTTACTTACTATATATATGCACACTAGCGATATAGTCATTCTCGTCATTGCCACAAAACTGATGCACTGGCCTTTATTTTCCATTCATGGCTGTGTCTCTGGCTGTAAAAAAAACCAGAGGCCGCAGGTTCGAGTCCCGCTGCGTGATGACATATACGATTACTTAAAGATTGTGAAATTGCATTTCCTTCGATAAACCAATAAACCTTCACCTTTTCCTTTAATCTCTAAGCCGACCCTCAGCTGACTTCCCATGGCAGGCCTTTGTACCGATGTGTAGCAATGCTCATGTCAGTCATGTCGGTCATGATGAACTTATCTGGGAGAATTTCCAACAGACCAATATGACCACATGTCTCAATGCTGTCTCGATGAAACGTTGATAAGAACTATCTTACAATTTTTCTTATTACAGGAATTGAAAAGACAGCTGAAATGGTCTGTAAGGGTCTCACGATCGCGTTCGCTCACGTCGCCGATGACGGAAGTACTGTGCTTCAGCCAAAAACTCCCACGGCTCCAATATTGAAGGTCGTAGGTACCTTCCTGGATTTTGCTGTTCGAGTCAACATGACAATTACCTTCAGAATGGGCAAAAAACGCCATATTGCTTCCCCCTATGCCTTAAGGGATTTCCTGGGGACAATGGCACACTGTGTTTTCAACGAACAAATTATGACGCAGTTGGATCTAGATTATATCAAGCATGCCACTGAGTATTACAAGATGATTCTTTTATAAACGACAGCCATCCGGAAAACGCCGGATACATAGGATGGCGACTGAGGCAGGATTGCAACGGCTCGCCACGAGTGGTTTTTCGCAACGAAGGCTCAATACTAAAGCAAGAAAGCATCGAAGTGGTGGCAGGAGGCAAGACATTGGCAAAAATCATTTTATAGGACACTCTTCAGAGTAGATCTCGACTAGTATGCAGCTGGGATATCACAGGCGTAGACCAATATATATAGACGGCACGGCCGAAACAATTTTTTTCCCGTAATTGGCGGATTCCGTATTCTAAAATTAAGGCAATCTTTGTTTCCACATCTAACCAAAGATACGAAGCTTCAATACGCACTTTGATGGTGACGGGACGTAATAGCGCTCATAAAAGCGCAGATTTTGGTATATAGAATATGAATTTCATGGTGAACATCGTTCTTAGCGTGTTGCCTTGTATGAAGCAAGATTACATTTTTGCCAAACTAACTGCTGCTCTGCATAGCGCCTATGTAACCACCTATGCAAACTCGCTTACATATAGATTTGCTTATTAGTATTCTCGACAGTGGCATCACCTAAACCGAATCAATGATCTTTATCCTGGCTTATCCATGCCTTCCAGTGCTATAATTAGTCCGCACTCCATCCGTTATGGCGATTACGGGCCCCAGACGTGTATCGTATGTTGTGAAGTATTTCGAATAGTAGCCGTACACGTATCGTTGCTGATCTTCAGGACATCGTTCCATTTCTCGAACGCAACCACTGATCCGCAGCCATGTGTTGCCCTGACTTGGGGATCCAACGCAAATGGATACTCTGGGACACCTTGTCCCGAGTTCAATTTTCCCCTTCAGTGATTGCCACTTACGCATTGTTTTTTTATATGAATATGGAACATGAGAATGCTCGAAGACGCTTGAATTGCCCGATGTGCCACCATCCAGATCAGCCCCTGCGTCCGCCTGCAAAACAATGAATTCATTTACTGATGTCAGTCCTTTTATACACTTAAGGCAGCAGATAGCCCGGAGCTCTTCAGCTTAGCTTCAGCAGCAATTATCGTAGTCGCCGTTATATTGGAATGACCGTCGAACTGCCCCCGTGAGGTGCGTCCCGTGAGGTGCACCCCTATCACATGGGCAGTGATAATTGTACTCAATACGTACGACCCCAATATACCCAGGCGGATCAATGCCGATCACCTGTGATTCGATCACGAGATCTGCAGCTAAAGGGCTCCCTGGAGGACCAGACACAGGCAGGAAGAGTCCATGAGGCAGCGAGTCTACGTATCGAGCACACACGAAGCTCACTCCAACCCTGGCTATATTGTATAATATATGAAATTAAACCGGCCACCGGGGTTACAAGACGGACGTGTACTGTCCGTAGTTAGTTTACGTTTTCGGGGGTCGAGTACCCCCGAGGAGGTCATTTTTTAAATTCGTTCTTAGTTAATTAAAACGCTTTTAATTAAACTTTGTTTACATTGAACAATTTTTGCGTTGGTTGACGACCATCGAGGACGCCATATTCTCAATAGTTAGAGTTGTTTTAATGATGTGTTAATGTTTTTATTTAATAAAAACAAAAACCTACCACTTGCATTTTCACAGTTTTCAACATTTTTCTTTCAGTTTCTCTTAACAATGTCAATTGGGGAATTCTACTTCGCGACGAATGGCATCTGGTAGTGGGTGAAATGTATGCCATTTCGTTAAGGTTTTTTTTTAATTAGACAAATTCAATTAATTAAACTTCGTTAGACGTATTCCTTATGCAGAGCATTGACAGGCCGTTATTTAAGCTCAGTGGATAGCTTTTGATATTGTGAACACACAAATAATCGGTGCTCTTATACCTAAAGTTGATCGTTTTCGACGACCGCGTGTCGAGATGCTGAAGAACACGGTGTTGTCTGCCTGTTCGGGTGTCCGTAAGTCAATACGTCAGCCGAGGCTGAAGGCCGTCGGCGACCCTGCTCATACAACGTCTGAAAGAGCCATCTTCTAGATATTTCCACCAAAATTAAATTTTTGTAAAAGCCCCAATAGACTCATAGCGTCGGCCAAAGGGCCGAAGACCACCGCCGACTCACACTAAATTGTCGTCTCAAAAACCATTCAACCTAAAAATGTTTACGAATCATCCAAACAAACATAACATAAGCACGATAATCACATATGGATAGGGATCTATGAATATTGGTAGGGATACGAATAGGATTATGGGTAACGATATTTTTTAATTTCTCAGGCTGATTCACAGCCTTAAACATTTGACGTCCACCGTGCTATTTTCGGCATAAGGCGTCATAAGACGGACAACCCCTTTGAATGCAAGTGTGGGCAACAGTGGGGATCGAACCCGGGCACCTACATCCGTCTCCTCCGATTGCACGGCGCACACGAATGCACCACCAGGCCACCGGGCTGAACATGGCTATGGATATTGATAGGTAGACTTACGGGTAGGAACATGGATATAGATACATTAACATTTTCACCATATGTCGATCTATTTCCTTGATTTTCTCTTATAAATTTCAGTTGGGGAATTGTCGGTTTTGATAAGTAGTGTTGATTTCCCACTGTGGAATCTAGACGCCGTTAGGCTAAGGATGGGGATAAGTAGGATTGTATAGCGGGCGTGTGCCCGGTGCGATTAGCGGTGAGATTAACGCTTAAGACGAAACGCTAGAGAGAATCTAACGAAAGAAACACACACCCCTTCTCGGTGGTCTCTCGATGGAGAGTGACTTGAAGATATTTATTTGGTACGTACAAGAAGGCTGTGGTACGCGCGATGGAGAATGGTGCGCAACACAATTTTATTCAACGCAGGGGTTGCGGCTATATTTTCTCCATTATTACTGTTATTAGGATTGGTGCAAGATGACTATGCACCGTCTCATGTACGCTTGATATAATTATAATATATTACTATTATTGCGGCCAAGTTAAGTGACTAACAGTCGACTTACCGGCGTCGTCACCAATAGTACCACGGTGGCGGCGGCGGGGGGGTTCGATATGCCATTAACGCATCGCGCGAGGTAAGTGAGGGTGGTTACAAGCGAAGACACCGCACAAGCGGCCGTTCCAAGCGGGTGGTTGATACGAAAAATAACAAAATCTGACAAGTAGCATCTGCTGGTTGGTGAAGTATGGATTACCAGCTGCGATTTCTCTTAGTAGTCGCCAAACTTAATTAGTTATACATGATGAACGACATGTTGCTTACGTATATCATTGACAGACCGTTCCTCCATGAACGATGACGATTGCATCTTTTGAACAATTTTGCAATGGGTATTCCCATAGCTAAAGTTGACGGTCTTTGCGATTTTTAAGATGAACAAACAAGCAATAGGCCGAGGCCGTCATTGTTCCGAGGAAGGCGATGGCATTGCCTCTCTACACAGAGAGGGAAAGGCTCTGCAGAAGGAAAGACCCTGCGAGTCTATGATTAGCCTATGGTAGACCCCTTCGAGGAAGTTTGCAATGAGGGGGCCGTGTCCGCGTAAGGTTTCAAAGGAAAGGGTGGAAAACAGGTGGGTGCGTGCGGCGTACTTCAATAGATTGGCCCGCTTTACTGCGTAACCGGGGGTGGTTGAACAGTGGGTGACATAAGAAGGCGCTAGAGAGTCAACCACCGTGCCGTCCCGAACGAAGTGCTGTCCTCGGTGAAGGCCTGATGTGGATGAGACACGATCCTCTCCACACACTGGCAGCATGTGGAGCTACTGAGCAGGTACGGCAGGAGGTCGCGGACGCCGAACTGACATGGGCCATGCAGAACAGGATCCGAGGGTTCGTTTCCTCCATAGGCCTGTCCGGAGACAAGTGGGACAGAGGGAGCATACTAGCCGACAGGATCCTCCGGGAGAAGGATAGGCTAGAATGGGCGTGGATAGCAGAGCTTGCCCGAAGGCAAAATGCTCGGAACCCACCCGCCGCGGCTGGGCGGGAGGGTTCGCCCCAGAGGAGGAACTGAGGGATAGGACATGGTTGGAATCAACTACAGGGCAACTTGACCGAAGTAACATTTTTGAGAGTCCCGGTCAGTACCCCAACCGTCAAAATCGGTTCTGGGTTTAGCCAGTAAGAGTCTGACACTACCAGGCAAATACCTTAGTTGTGAGGTCTGGTGTCCACGCAGGATTCACCTGTAACCTCTATGAAAAAAATTTAAAAAAGTATCTCATTTTCCATCCACACATAGAACCGGTGATGGGTTAATCTTTGACGCTCGTTGTCGGCTGCAGTACCTCAGCCTGGTGCATCATGGCGCCTCAGACTCTATAAACGAGCTCGTCCTCATCTGTATAGCTCGTAATGATATGATCGCGTAAATTGAAAAGATATTCTATACTTTGAAGAACGAAAAGCGATTCGAACGAATCGATCCAGAGACAGCTTGTTAAACAGCGAGACTCCGGGCGACCATCGTGGTTTCCTCTGTTTGACCAGCTATAGAAACGTCCAAGCACCAAGTGGCCCTGAATTGAAGAGTAAGTATTTACACTGAATATATTGAGATGAAATTGCACTTCGACTTTCCAGCGACAGAACGAAGTCAGCAATGGACCCTTCACATACCCTTGTTCTATTGCTTATTGCGCAATTTTGTTGCTCGGTTGAGACCGCCGCACCGAAGACAAATCGGAGCCTCAAAGCCAAAACCAGAAAATTCGTAGCAGGAAAGGAGATTAACTGGAAATTGCCATACTACAAAGAGAAGTTCCTGCCCTGCAAACAATTTCGACCGTTGAATCCCGTCGAGAACGTCCGAGCACGTGCCTATGCAACGGTCGTTTTCAAACGGTGCGGGCCCAAACTCATCGTTGAATTTGGAGAGAAATACAACTTCCCTGCTCATGGTAAGTAGTCATCACAGTAATTACCAATATCCAAAATTGTAAAAAAACATAGCAAATCGTCACTGACTTGCTAATTCGCGGAGTATTCAACATTATCATTTTTGTCCTCATATGTTAGATTGATGATTAACGGTGCAATAGGGATTCGTCACGAGCAGTGTACGTTCGATGCATGTTCGGGGTCACAACAGGCAAACCTGAAACACGTTGAGACTTCTACATAAGCAGCAGCGAGGTTTCATGCATGGAGACAGCAGTCGTGCATGTTAGTGCATACAACTTCAATCTTTCAAGTTAGACCGACCGAGAGAGATAGTCGTACCGCCTTGCCAGAGTGTCAATCCCCGTAACTTTGAGTGTTGTCCTTCAGTAGTGGACTCCTCTCCACTCTTCGTAGTGGAACCCTTAGCATGGATCGAGTCTGGTGCATGTCAGCACGTGCACTGACGCTAAGGTGCTCTACACCCTACCGACTAAACCATCCCATTCCACTACACTATCACACCATTACTGTCGCATTGTACGACTGAATTACGCCCGACCATATAAATATACATAATTCGTGAGCACTCTGTTCTCTCTATTTGAAAAAAGACGACCTTCTAATTACTTAATAAAGCTTCTGTTAAACGAATTCGAGCCACATCAATACGCGCACACATGAAACCAAGCACACAAAGCTACATTCGCTTATGTTGTAATATTATTATTATTATTATTATTATCGGAGGTACAGCTTCGTACGACAAGAACCAATGTAACTTATCATCATCTTGCTTCGATTTTGTGCCCCTTTTATTATTTGTGTGAGTTTAATGTCAAGGTGGCTGCGAGTTGTTGTCGCGTACAAACTTGCTACAAAACTGCTGCACCGGCCGTGATGTTCCTGACAGCATCTACATACACTCCTACATAGGCCTGAATTATTCGTATCGAAGTAGTGCCGGATGAGCAGAAGGTGTTCTATGTGCTTTATGCCAAACACAGATAAGCCGAACTATTTTTGATCTCCAAGCTGACCCTCACCTGATTTTCCATGGCAAGCCTGGGTACCGTTATGCAGCAATGCTTCAAGGACCTGGCATGTCGGTCATACTGAACTTATCCGAGCGTTATCCAATAGACCTGCGTGACCATATGTCTCAATGCTGCATCTGTAAAACTTAACGTTGATAAAGACCTTTTTACAATTTTGTGTATTTCAGGAATTGAAAGGATAGTTGAAATTATTTGCAAGGGGGCCACTATCGCGTTCGCTTATGTCGCCGATGACGGAAGTACTGTGCTTCAGCCGAAAACTCCCTCGGCTCCGATACTGAAGATCATAGATGGTTTGCTTGATTTCGCCATCCAGCTCAACATGACATTGATTTTCAACATGGGAAAAAAACGCTATGTTCTTTCTCCCCATACATTAAAGAGTTTCGTGACCGCAATAGCACAATGCTTTTTTAACGAACCAATTATGGCACAGTTGGATCTTGACTATATCAAACACGCCGCTGATTATTACAAGCTCATCCTTCTATAAAGGACTGCCGTCAGACAAACGCTGGATCAGATGGCGACTGAGACAGGACAACACTGGCTCTCGCGACTGGCTTTTCATAGCAAGTGCTAAATATTAGAGCGAGTAAATATGAAAAATTCTTCTGTAGGACACCCTTCAGAGCAGACCTCGACGAGGATGAAGCTTCGGATATCACAAACACAGACTAATTCACAGATGGTACAGCCCAAACAACATTTTCCCCTTTAATTGGTAGATTCTCAATTTCAAAATTAGCGTAATCTTTGTATTCAGAGCTAAGCAAAGACACTAAACTTAAATACATTGATAGTGACCGGGCGTAATAGTGCTCAAGTACATGGTAAACATCGTTTTTAGCATGCTGCCTTGTTTGAAGTTCGATGTCAAGGTGTTTTAAGTTATTGAGAATTTTTCTGAAGTTGCTACATTGTAGTCTTGGTAAATATACCAATGTTAACTGACAATGGGTAGCGAAAAGGTTTAAGGAATAGATTTATGATAAAGGTAGGTTATTTTGTTTATTGGTCAGTCAGGTTAATCCCCTTTGTAATAGCAAGGGGTGGCCTATTTTATCGCACATCGCTTGCGTATCTTAGAAGCCTGTATTCAGGTTCACAAGGTGACATGTATAATGCCTAGTATTTGTCAAGGACAGTGATAGATATTTAGATTGAGTGCATCTTCATGTATTCAAAGTACTGGTTTCGTAACTTACCGCTAGAAGGCCGTAGGATTTCAAATTATTTATCATATATTTGTCCATTCGATTATTAGCCAGAATATTAAATTGAAGAACTCATTTATTTATATACAAGCGGTGAGGTATGAAATATGCACCAGGAGCTGCGGGACTCCCTCCTGGCCTCTGCGCCACACGTTGCTGACCAAGCTCGCCTCCGGGCTGTCGACAGGCCTGGTGCGGGGGCGTGGCTCCACGCGCTGCCCTCCTCGTCCCTTGGTACTGCTCTGGACGATCGCTCCCTCCGCTTCTGTGTGGGCCTTCGCCTCGGGGCCCCTGTAGTTGCGGCTCACAGCTGCGAGCGTTGCGGGGACCCCGTCGCAACGAATGGCCATCACGGTCTCTCGTGCGAACGCAGCGCCGGTCCACATCCGCGACACACGATGCTTAATGACACGCTCGTGAGGGCCCTCCACTCCGCCGGTATTCCTTGCACAAGGGAGCCACAGGTCCTCGACACCTCTGACGGGAGCCGCCCTGACGGCCTCACCCTTATCCCCTTCCATCGAGGCCAGCACCTGGTTTGGGACGGCACTGTGGTTGACACTCTAGCACCTTCTTATGTCAACCACTGTGCAACCATCCCCGGTTACGCAGTAGCGCGTGCGGAACGGGCAAAGCTAAGGAAGTACGCCGCACTCCAAGCAACCCACCTGTTTTCCCCCCTTGCCTTTGAGACCTTGGGCGGGTACGGCCCTCTCACTGCGAACTTCCTCGAGGGGGTCTACCATAGGTTGATCCGCGCCACCGGGGACAAGCGCGCTGGCTCTTTCCTCCTGCAGCGCCTGTCCCTCGCTGTGCAGAGAGGCAATGCCATCGCCTTCCTCGGGACATTGTCGTCCTCACCCCCCCCCATAATCCCTAGAAATTCCTAACTACTGTATGTTTGAATAAATCTCCAATATGCATCATACAGCTATCCAAGCGTCTCTACAGCACTATACTCGATTATATATACATTTGTTTAATATAATAGTGTTCTCGACAGTGACACCCGTCCCAAATCGAATATGCTGGCGCCAGTGCACCGTGCGGTGCTATTATATATCAATAAAATCACGGTTTATTGTCGGACCTGCAGTTTCGCAATGATTAAGTTCTTGAAAAGGAAAAAACCAGATAAAAGTATAGGTCACATAGCATAACACAACCATAGAAGCCGTAGTAGGAAATACATATACCACGGGATGGACAAAGCATGAATATTCTCTTGAGGCTACGCTATGCAGAAGCCCATATTATTAGAGGCACAATATATTGTCCATAGCGGCTTAATTGTTACACAATAAGGTGTAATTACACCAGAAAGAACAGCGCATATGACGGCAAAAACAGCTTGCTACAATAAAATGTGTCATTTTTCGGGTGTGCAAAAGGATAACGCACCCTCAGTTATCGAGTGTTCTCGCTGAATTCATCCAGTTTGTGTTGAGCATTCAAGCTGTACTGCGGTCATAGGACACGCTTCGAGCCTTACTGATGCAGAGAAAGCAGGTCGTTTTCAACAACGCTACATGACTGCCCAACTTAACTTCGCCCGCAACAATATGGACGGAGACTGGACATTGATGAATCTTGGGGCAACGTTTTTTAAATAGTATCCTGAGGGTGCACATCTATCTAAAAGGTACTATGTTGTTTCAAATCATCTTCAGTGACGAGAAGAAGTTAAATTTGGATGGGCTAGATGGATTTAACGGTAACTGGCATGGTGTACGTAGAGAGTCGCGGTACTTCTTGAAGTGCAGCTTCGGCGGAGCGTGCTTTATGGGTTGGGGAGCTTTGCAAACTTGGATTCGCCTTCATCTCATCTCGAATGACGACCGAGGACTATCAGCAGATGTCGACCAACAACCTACTACCGTAGCAGATTTCACCGACTGCCCGGTGGCTTGGACGGGTAAGTCTCTGGTTATCTGAAGCCAGAGACCGCAGGTTCGAGCCCCGCTGCGTGACATATAAGAGAGCTTAAGCATTGTAAAATTGCAGCTCCTTTAATAAACCAATAAAACCTTAACCTTTAACTGCTAATTGTTTTCTAACAAGATAACGCTTCAATTCACTTCAGCGCTAATACACGTGCGTGGTTAGGACGGCATGACATGGAAACCCTAGAGTGGCTAGCATGTTCTTCTTATCTCAACCCGATGGAGAACTCCTGGGACGAGTATATGCGTCGAATCGACAGTATACATCTGTGGAAGCATTACGAGAGGCGTTGTTGGAGACCTGGGGAGGTGTCGGCGACCATGAAAAAATTAATAAAAAATAATTAATTACGGATTAATAAAACAGTCCCCTAGATAAGTTCGCTAGCTTTCTTCAGTTCTCAGAGGGAAGGGACAGTTCTTATCATGGGAGATTTCAACGCCTCTGATACGGCGTAGGGAAGCAGGGCTACGGCCGCCATTGGTACAACAATGCAAGCATGGCTGGCCCCGTTTGGCTTAGGAGTTTCAAATGCGGGAGCAGATTCTACCTTTTCGTTAATAGCTTCCAGCAAGCCTGAGTAGATCTGACAATTATCAGCCTTTCCTCCCCAGCTCAGATGAGATAATGGAGCGTCTTGAACACAGGAGTCCTGCAGAGATCACAGGTATATAACCCTCACCTGGGACGGCAGCTCCCCCGCTCCCGCAACCAACCAGAGGGTCCCCACACGCCGACCTCGAGGGCCCAGAGATTCGACTGGAGAGCCTTCGATGTGCACCTCAAATGAGCCCTCAATAATGTCGCAGATACGCTCGGACCCGGGGGGCTTGCCGGGATTGTTTGGTCAGGCTGCGGCGCAGCCTGCAGACCGCTCGCTGCCATCACTGGCAAATGCAGGTGGCCGATGCACTGTTGGACGGTGGAAATTGAAGAATTGCGCCAAAAGTACAACAGCACGAAGGGAAACCTTATGAGGCACAGGGGTGCGTCACGTGCAACGCGTACGGAGGTACTTCAATTCTCTCCTCGAAAGAATTGGAGAGCTGGAGAACGCGCAGAAATTCGCGCTGGAAGAGGTTTCGCAACGCAATACGTGACAGCAAGCATAACTGCTAGGAAAAGCTACAGAAACTGACTCGCCAAAGACATATTGGGCCTGCCATATAAGATTGTTACTTCGACTCTTCCATCTAAGTGATCCTACAGTCTTCCTCTTAGCCCTTTGGGTGTGGAGAGGTAAGCGGGTTTCATCGGTTTGAGAGTCCCACACTAGCGCTCGTTTATAGCTTAGCCGGTCAGCGCAGTCACCGTAGCCACCCCGAAGGAAAAGATAAATAAAACAGAACCCGTTTACGGATCTTACATCATTCACTTCTTCCTCCTTACCTCTCCGCAAGGCTTGATAGAAATTGAACTGCCAACACCGATGGCCCTGTCACAGGTTTATACCTGGGGCGAAGTGGCCCCCACACGGGGTGCCGGCTATCAATTGCTTTGTCTCCCATCATGTTGTATACTTCACGGCTTTGTGGAAGTAACTTGGTTTGGGCTCCGGGGGAGTTCATTGTAATTTAGTACGGAATTACAAACCGCAATAATACAGAAAGAAACCAAATAACAAAAGAAATGCAACACAATTTATAAGGTTTTAGTTTTTAAAGAATTGAAAGTTCACAAATGAAATGTGTAAAAAATTATTCTTAAAACAGTAAGAGGAAATAAGTTCCTATCTCATAAGTGTCTTGTAGTTAAAGTTGTGTTGCATTTTATTGTTATTACCTGCATAATTGCCATGGTGTAATTCCATATCATCCCGAGTTCTAAGGACGTCCCAAAAAACACTATCCCGATACAGCCTACAAGGTGCTCAGTGACTTGAAGGAAGACGAACTGAACTGGTTTTGCTTATTCGGTAGCTCTAGAGAGAAAATGCGAAAACACCCCTGCCTGTCCAAAGTAGCTCCACCAATCAAAATTCCATAGGTAAGCAAATATCCAAAAGTCAAAATTGCACAAACTTTACGCCCTGTCTGCATTTCAAAATGTGCATTTTCAAATGAAAGTCTCATGTTATTTTCAGAATCAACTTCTTCTTTTTTTTTTTTGAAGAACTAATCTGTGCGATATTGGTCTCTGCCTCCCACCTGCCCTAACAAAATCTCGGTGACCCTTTGAAATCTCGTTCTTTCTTCTTCAGTTTGGTCCAGTTATGACTTCGAGCGTTTTGCGACTGTGATCTTTGAGGGTTTAGAAGAGGCGGAAAATGGCGCTAACTAAACGTTGTTCTCCATATTTTGTTAGACATTCGGCAAATAACGAGCGCTATTTCACCGCGCCTTCAATTTGTTGGTATATTCGTCGGATTGAGATTTCCTTATTCGACGGAACTCGCTCGAAACGTCTGAGACACAAAAATGTCTATCATAAACACCGGGCCATGTGCTTGTTCCATGGCACTGATTGTTATTGAAAGGCGAGCAAGTACATAGAACCTCCGCAGTATTAGTGATCTGTTAATCTGAAATTTCCTAGTCTGTGAATTGTCACAAGCAGCTGTCCAGACATGAGTGCTACGGCAGTGCAAAAAGGTGTTGTTCTCACATTTCGAGGCTCCAACTTCCTTCGGCAACGCCTGGTTCTGGCTGCGCTAAGTCAGCGTTCGATCGTAATTTCGAATATCCGTGAACATGATCTCAATCCTGGACTCACTGACTACGAGGCCGATTTCCTCAAACTAATGACCGAGATTACAAATGGTGAGTGCGCATAGCGAGGTATGCGATCTAGACCAATTCCCATTTTGTAACTTAAATAAACAAAAACGAATAAATCATAAAAATTAAGATGGTTCGTATGGACTATTTCGATACCGTTCTCGGTTAGTATTTCTATACAAAAAAATTTTATTTTTAAACGCTATGTATGCTCATTTTTGATATTGTGTTGCCGTCGCACTGATAGCCCCTTCCTCACCCTAGAATACTTTTATTTAATATAATTTATCACATATTTGCAAATCTCTCTTATTAGTTGTGCTTGCTAATCCTCAAAACAACAGGTATTTAAATTATTAAGGTGAAAATAATCTTCCTAATACTTCCTAATTATGTGTGCCCTAAATGGTGGTCTATTGCTAGATCTATATGTAACGGGTCGTTCCCAATTTGATGTTGATTTCAATTACAGGCACGGAAGCGAGCGTCAATGAAACAGGTACACAGATCTTCTTTAAGCCAGGTGTCCTCCATGGCGGACCCCTTGAGCACCAGTGTGTACTTTCAAAGCCCGTTAGCTATTTTCTCGAGGGCCTCATTTATCTGGCGCCTTTCTGCAAGTCCGCCTTGGACGTTCGTCTCTTTGGCGTGACCAACGACTGCACCGAACAGTCGGTCGACTCATTCAAACAAGCTACACTACCCATTATCGGCAAGTTCATGTTTACCGAAGGTCTCGATCTTCAAATCGTTAATCGAGGAGCGTCTCCGTTAGGCGGGGGAGAGGTACGCTTCAGGGCGCCTATCTGTAAGCGTTTACGGCCGGTACAATTCACGAATGCCGGTAAAATCAAGCGAATTCGAGGGTGGGCCTTCAGTATGAAGACAAATCCGCAGATGACATCGAGGATGGTGGACTCGGCGAAAGAGCTGTTGTTGAAATTTCTACCTGACATCTACATTTATACAGACGCCTGTAAAGGCAAAAGGGGTGGTAACTGTCCAGGTTTCGGGATCTGTCTCGTGGCCGAAACCAAGGATGGGGCATTCTACGCCGCAGACGCCATGTCCGATCCAAGTAAAGGACGGGAATTAATGATACCTGAAGATATTGGCAAGGAGGCAGCTGTCAGACTTGTACAGGAAATCTACCGGGGCGGTTGTGTCGATACAGCCAATCAGAGCCTAGCACTGTTGCTTATGGCGCTTGGCCCGACCGACGTCTCCAAGTACCAACTCGGACCTCTTACGCCTTACACCATACAGTTCTTGAGGCATTTAAAAGATTTCTTTGGCATCACGTTCAAGATCGAGCAGAATCGGAAGTCTGCGGGCGATGACGCGCTCAAACTTGGAGGGGATAAAGTCTTGTTGACGTGTCTTGGCGTTGGCTATTTGAATCTGAGCAAAAAGGTGTCCTAATTACAATTTTTTTGTACTGGCTATGTATATATTTGTGAATATTATTAAAATAAATACATATAGTATCGTTCACGTGACACTGTGAGGCGAACAGTGCAACATAAATGCTTGTCATCAGTTCATTTTTATTTATTCTGTTTTGTATAAGGTCAATTCGTTAGGTAGGCACATCATCAGGTTACGTTGTTCTTTCAAAAAAAAATCACACAGCGCCGTCTTAGAAGACCTCAAATTGCGTATAGTTCAAGAGCGTCTCGTCAATAATCTGAAACAGAAAACTACGCAAACTTCGTAAAAATGGTGTGTTCATATGAGCGAACATAATGTTCTTTGCGCCGAACGCGTTCACCATTGTCTCCTCCCAATCGGGCGCCATGCTAGCGCTCTGGTTTACCCGAAACGCGTAGTACGCCGTTATTTGTGCGTGGCCAAGATGAGCCTGCCGGGCAAGCAGCCCCGTGGCGTAGACGTCGTCCACCCAGAAGAACGGTACTTTGTAGGACGCATCGACCAGGGCCGAGAGAAGTCGCCGAGGAATAATGTACGCAAGACCGCCACAATACGGCGGATAGTAGGGTAAGGCGTATTCGGACTTCGAAACGAACCATTTCGATGTGAGACGGCGTGGTACACGGACGCGGCGCCATAATAAACAGTGGATACGGTCTGGTCGCTTGGGCGTCTCGTAAAGTAGATAGCTGAAGTTTGATGGGTAAGATAAGCTTTGTTAGTATTCTATGGTACATCCAGCATGTAACGTGTCTCAACAATGATAGCAGTGTTTGTTTAGACTAACCCTATCAGTATTAAATGCTTCGAATTCTGATGTATGATTTTGTATGGTACATCGCAGATATATCGGTGCAGACGCTCTTATTAATTGAATTCTCTAGCTGGTCGAAAACACTAGCCTAATGCTATGACGTATTTATATAAATAATGACTACCCAAGCTGTACACCGTTAGCCCATTTTTCTCAAACGTGACCCACCTCTTTAGCATCGGGAGATTGACCCATACGTCGTCATCCAGCTTCACTATGTTTTCCAGGGTTGGATTGGCTCCGCATTCGCGCTGAATCCACCGAATTGAATGAACAAATTTGAGAGTCAGATTGCGGTAGGAGTCGATGAATGTGTCAAATATCACCATATCTTCGAACATTTCCGCCTCTTGAAAGACCATCTGTGCAAGGCTGACGTTATCGCTGCTTCCTAAAAATGCACACCATACAGAGATTACATTGTAATTAGCTCTCAGTACTGCCTTTGCCACGTAGTTATGAGCAGTATATTGTAGGCTAAACGATTTCGCAATAAATAGTAGCTTAGCGCTTTGGCGAAGGTATCTGAATTACCAACCGACTACCAAAGTCACGTGAATCGGTTGCAGCACAAGCTAAAGTGGGCCCCAAATTCATCGCGACGCGCCAAATGCTCCTTGCGAATAGATAAGAGAAAAAAGCACCATTCTTATTATTTGGCAATCTACAAAGCATTTCTGTGTCACAATGCGTTATGATTGTATAGTTACCGAGCATGAACATAACAGCTGTCTGTGGGGGTCGATGGAGATAGCGTCGAAGCTCTCTTCGATCGAGAAATCGGTCGGGTGAAGTATGCACGAAGAACAACGTTCTTAACTGACCGCTGTGGCACATATAGAGAATCTGAAATCGACACGAGAGAAGAAAGTATATGTATACAGTTTTATATCGTAGGATATGAGACTGGTTTGGCATTAACAGTAACACAAATTAGGCACCCCAGTTAACTAATACAATATATACTGGGACTGTCCCAGTCGCATTAGATTCTCATGCAGCCAATCTAAACAGTAAGACGCTTGAATTTTTCTTAGAAGCGTTAACGCAGTATCCCACCTCTAAAATGTGCAAGGATCACTCCTGAGACGATGTAACGGCGTAGGTATGCAATTACAATAAAATAATTATCGAAAATTCTGTCAGAGCGAGAGATCGTGTAGAGGTCGAGCGTTAAACGGAGCAGGTCTTGAACAGCAGCGGACAAGGCCAGCATTTGTATCGGAAAACAATCAGGGGACAGCGGTGAATGAATATACTAATTAAGCCCCTACTTCTGGTCAAGAACACTCTGACTGGTTCATTTACAGCTCTCAACAGTGACTGGCCGTTTGCACCAATGCCTATCACGTTATTTGGCGTAGACTAGAAACACACACAATGACCACGTAATATATACTGTTACAACCAGCACCTTGACCCTGAGAGTCCCCAGCAATGGCGGCATTCAGTTGGTCAAACCGACCTCGTATATCTCTCTTGTATAATATGCCTACACCCGGATGCCTAACTAAATCTATAGTTTGCCTGTATGCGTTTCTCCACGGCTCCATATAGGCTACACGCATTATCGAATGAGAGCAGGAGGATGAAATTGAAATAAAATTCGGTAGCAGCTACGTGCACTGCGTCGTAAAGAGGCATAGTAGTATGGTTAGCGTATGGTCGAGTTGTTAGAGATTAGCTGATCCATACGTCCCGTATCTTGACGTCCATGTGACGTCGTTGTGTGCATGTACAGTGTCATTCCCAGAGGGCCTATCAAGAGGTTTGACCGGTAGATTTAGCTATCAGACAACGGATATTGCAATGAAACGAGCGGGTAATGATTAATGGCGATCACGATTATAACGATATCTCTGGTGAAATAAAATTCTGATTAACAATCGAATGGCTGTAATATCCACCCTACAGCGTGTAATGGCTTCTACTAGGCTATAGTAATATATCGTTGATTGAACTAGTACTTTTCAGTATGTATTATTAGATTCTATGAGGTCCAGACTAAGAGTCAAATGGTGCCTGTTCTGCAGTAGGAAACCTACTAGCTCTTCACATCTTGCTTGCATATCATTTTAGTCATCTCATTCCAAACCGATTAAACCTGGTACTTTAGGCCTCTTTGTCATTTATGCATCTTAACCCCACCTTGGACTGTGGGCGCCTCCTAAAGTTGGGCGGATCTGTTGTTCCTGCTTCTTCAAGTATACTGCTTCTGCGCTTGATGTAAGGTTTGCTTTTAGACGTACAATAGGTCGCGTTGATGCTGACCAGATGTATTTGACAGGAAAACCCACCGCAATGAAGCATGAATTGTTTGCACTTTTCAACCTATCATGACGTTCTCGAACCACTTGCCTTTTGGGGGTTTTCATGTCTCCTGGTGTAAAGAACAAAATGAAGGTACAAATATATTTCTATATTTTCCAGAAAAGTAAGTACCTATACAGCGGTGACCTTTAACTATAATTTACTTCATTATAAAGGTGGGCGACAATATACAACGTGAAGTATATCTAAGAACAGCCTCCTCTGTATATCCTTAATCGAATATTTAAGACAAGGAGGTCCCACTTTCTCCGTTCCTTAGAGTATGCCCAAAATGGAAATTGGGTGGCCCCTTTGGATATCTAAAGAAAATCTTTGCATTAATAACTCTAGTGCACGTGGCTCTCCTGTGGCGTACGATAACCTTTCTCCTAATATCTGTTGAAAGTTTAATGATTGTATCCCTGATTCTCCCATTGTTTCGATGGCCACAGGTGGCGCATTTTCTGTTCTTGGCTTGTCCGGCTGTATTGGCTGCGTGGCCAGGCTATGTAGAGACATAGCCGCGACTGACATCAGAACGAATCAAGGAATAGATGCGGAACGAGGAGCTCTCGCCAAAGTATCGTTTATTAAAGAGTGTCTCGGGCCACGACCCACACTTTATACCAGAGAGTCAACCGGTTCTCCACAGCAACAGGAATGTGAAGAAGCTAGATTACTTCCCAAACGTAAATTACTGCAAGACGGGTACATAAATCATTAAGTAAAGTTTCCATATCAGTGGAGGGAACAGCATTGAGCCATGCTCCCACCCAGGGCCTAGTGAGGGCCTTCAACCTGTCTCGGTCCACGTCGCTCGAAGCCTGATTAAGGAAAGAGCCGCATTCATTTGCGTTGAATCCCCAGATATTCTGACGGTACCCTGTTAAATAATCTAAGTTTCACATTAAATTTATCTCTGGTTGATACGAAGTGTTTTCAAATTGATCATCGATCAATTCCAGTAGATCACGTTCATTCCCTGCATGGATTAAGTTTACGTTCATTGCAGGGATTAAGTTTTACGAGCAACTTAATGAGTTTCCAGAAAGGGCTGCATGCTAGACAAATATGATGAAGCGTGGGAGCGTTCAAATTGATGACATCTCCCCTTCCAATTGAGTTGTGTCCTACAAGGAAATGTTCAGTAGGTTCAAGTATACCAATAGATTGCGAAGTAATCGATTCGTCAAACTCTGGCTTAGTTAACATAGGATTTTGGAAAAGAGCCGGTTCTCTTTATTTAGACTAAACATTTAGTTAAACCTAAATAAGAAAAAACTGACGTTCAGCCAGCATTTAACATTCATCGTACTGCTTTCGGCGTTGCTTCACAAGATGGACCTCTTGTTTGAACAAACCCTGGTTAGGCTACACCTGGAATACTCTATGTATTCAGCTATTATTTATTTGAAAGAGGTATATGTGGCTGGGACCATAAGCTGTTCGGTTGCCTGATCCTAATGATGTTTCTCACAAATTATGTGAGAATTATTGTGTGTTAATTATTATTAAGCACTTTTTTTGCCGATGTTTCCCTACGGTTTTTGGATCTCGCTATTCACATCGTTGCTTCCGTAATGTCAAAAGTTGTTGAAAATCAGTCAGTGTTCTGATTTAGGTATAGTTACGCCTGTCTGTGTATAATACAACCACAAAGCTCAATACGCGACGGCAATAATTCGCTTTTCTTCTGCATAGAACCAGTATATTGCTGAAACCTATAGTATAGGGCAGTATGTTGAACATTGCGATGTGGAAAATAGAGTGAAAAATATGCTGTTGTTCGCTTCACAACTGCGATGGGTATGCATTTCAAACCGCGGTCAACAGGGGAATTGGGTGAGTCTTTTGGATGCATTTTAAAACCAATCATAGCTGTGGTCTGATGTGTTCTTCATTTGAAGGGCAGACGTTCCCTGCTTATGTATATAGATGTAGTGGTTGTATATTGGGGCTGGCGGGTTAAGGTACCCAAAGCTATCTCTGCCGAAACTACGGAATTTAGAAATCTAATAATCGAGCACGAAAATTGTCGACAACTGAAGATAGCAGCTGCGAGGCGAGAGATGCACGTTCAAAACGCAGCGAAATCTACCATAGGACTTTCGTTGCGACTTAGGGATATTCGTCTACATTTTGAAAATCGATCTCATTTTAAATAGAGTATCACTATTATGATATCTAATCGATGCGAAGACGATCACACAAGGAAGTTAGCCTTGGGATTTTTTACCTTGTATATTTTGTACGTGCTGGTATGGTGTGTGTATGTATGTGTGTGTGGGTCGGTTTAGCGTAATTAAATCATGGTGGTTGCCACCCTAATTAACTCAGTGGAGCGCAATCATCTTTCACAAGCTGTAAGAAAGGTGAAGGCATAAGTAAGAGTCTAGCAATTACCAGAAAATTGCGTATACCAGCGTAGTCAAGCTAAAACCGTGTCTAAAACAAGTTATTGGATTCTAGCAGAGAGCATCGTAGTCGAAATTGGAATCCGAAGAACATCTATGTCGACAAAATAACGAGTAGAAATCTCGAGAGTTGTATTTGTATGTTTGAACATTTCTCCAGTGTATAGCGGCAACAGGCGAGCTATGAGAGAATGAACCGTTCTATGAAATTTCGTTTGTATACAATCTTACCGCAGATGACAGTACCCTTAGACAACAAGACGTGTGGGTGACAACAATTGCACGCGAGCTACAATACAACAAAATTGTTTTGTTCGCAGGGAAAAACGTCACTCTTCGGGGCTTGAACCTGCAGCCTCGGGCCTTTAACAACCAGAAACGTATGGGCACAAGCTACCGCGCGGTATATACATAAACCCGATTGAGTGAGTTAGTCAGTGGATGACTGTATTTATGCTAGCGATGAGTTTACATTTACTGATTCACCCACCTGATGTGGTCCGGAACGCTGCTCGAGGCGTTCTCCAGTATCGGGAATCCCTTTGCGGTGTGTCGGAGCGATCAGTATTCTTCCAACGGCCGCTTGTCTTCTGCTCGCTGGACCCGAGAGGATCAGCACAGCAGCGATTATAAGCACACCGACGATGGCCGTCTGTAGTTGATGAGGCCGCGCTCGAAGCGATGGGCTTATACTACGCGCCAGTACGCGTCCAACGCTCCAATGCGAGGTGAGCGCCATTTTATTAAAGTACCGCTGAGAGTAAAGTATCCACTGACACTAAATGCGTCGTCCACCGAACACACGATTAATAAATACATCCATGTAGATAATAATATCCTCCTTGGAATTGTCCGCTTCTCAGTTTGATGGGTTCTTTTTGTTTTTTCTTTTTATTTTTTTGTGGCGACCTCATCCATGTCATCCTGACGACGGCAACGGGTACCGTCTACGTCAGCATACGTCTTCCTAATGGTAGGCCACCTTGTGGGTCACTTGTCGCATGGCTCCCGCCAGCTACTCGGAGACACGATCAACTATTGGCACGGTGAACATTGTGTGGTTGTCTGAGTTGTTGACAAAACGCCGTCCTGCGGGCCGCCGACCCTGCGATTGACATTCGTAAGCACCTCGAAATATAGCACTCGACCACTACCGCATATTGCGTTTGCGAGCTAGCCAGCAACAACAGCAGGTCGACCTGGTCAGGTCGAGCACAACGCAACATGCAAATATCTCTTTTAGGACAGTGGCCGGATACAAATGTCCGCGCAGCACTCCTCGTTGCGACATCGGAGGCACGTCGTTCTGTTCAAAACAAGATAGGACATTGTGGCCAACGCATTATTATTATTACTGTTATTATTATTGTTATACACCGAGCAGAGTGTCCATGTATCTGCTTGGCTGCTTGCCGAGTACGGGCCGAGTGACTGGCTGGTTGCGTCTCCCTCGAAGGCAGATAGCGGAGCCAATATCTGATGAAGGCAAGGTGTCCTCTTGGGGGATTATCGGTGTCAAAGACAGATGGTGGTTTGGTCGGCATATGCCGGTTCTGTTCAGCGGATCCTGTCCCGTTGAGTGAGGTGTGGGTGCGGTGCATCTGAAGTTGATGCCGCTGCCATGGCGGTCGCTGCTGCTGTGGAGTTTTGGGATTCACAAGGTCCATGAACCCCGGGTAGAACTGTAACGTGGGTGGGCAGCCGAGCGTGGCCAACAGGCGAGAGTACGCCTGCTCCGAGAGGCTCATCTGTTCCAACGAATAGCCAGTCAGGGCTAGCACAGTGGGATCTCACTCGGCTAATATAAACGAGCTACGCTGCAAAATAACCTGTCTACGAAAAAATGATAAAAAAACACACCATCGTGTGTATGCTATAGGGAGATATATTTTCTCTTTTACGCGAAAAAAACTTGTCCACCTCTGGAACATTGGCTAGTATTTGTCTGTATGCCTATCAAACGACAGGGCGTTCAATCCGCGGCCGCGTCATGATGACCGCCTGGGGGGAATTGTTGGGTCCGCACGCAATATTGATTCCCTCCAACCCGTGCTACTATTCAACTAAACCGTTTCGTTAGTAATTTATTAGCATAAAATTAATATCGAATATAATTTCACAGGCAACACTCAGAGTGGAAAATACAATAGATATGTAGGATTTTTCTCGTTGATCGTGTTCGAAGGGCAGTCCGTGTTTGCGTACAAGACTCACTAATTCGTATTGAATTAAAGCAGGGGGAACGCATAGTTAAAGGTAATTGCCATTAATTATAATCGACTAGAGGTCACAAGATAATTATCTACTTCAAGTGGGCTTGGACGATGCGAGAAGGTACTTCTCGTGTGTAACCATAAAGTTAAGTAAGTTTAGACAAAATTACAGAAGGTCACATTGCATTCGGCGTTCTGTTGATAATGGCACATCTAGCAAGGCAAGCAAATCGGATTGACCCATTGAAAATTGACAGACTGACATTATTTGGCTACGATTTTTTCGCTGACGGATACAAATATCATTTATGTCAAATTTACCAAATGAGCAACCCCTTTCACTTTCGAGGCTTAAAGATGTATCGGCACTAAGCACAACAGCGATATTCGTTGTAATTAATGAAACTTTAGCTTTGGGGAGCCATATCGCGTTATTGCTGTATTTCCATAGAGGCGTCTGTCAGGCTGATTTGTGGTATGATATTCCATTGTGTCCGAACCAACTACGATTTGCTCGCTCAATCTATTTGCCCTGTATATATTATATTAATGTAACTCAATAATGTCAACCCCCGGCCATGCTAACACGTCCCACATGTGTAGTCGTTGATCCATTCACATTTGCTTGGTATCAATTGGGCTAACTACTTACCTACCAGCATCCGTGTGGGTCTCTTACGCCGGAAAACCTGAAACAAGGTCGTCGATTTGGTTTGTTTTGTCAAAATTCGCGCATTTCACACTTCAAAAATACTGGGCGAGCTAATGCATTATCGTAGTCATTGAGAAAAAGAAGATTATACGCAGATATTCTCCGAGATCGATCTGTCTGTTGATTTATTCTGCGTATTTTTTTTTTTTTTGTCGAGCTGACTCTCAGCTGTTTCCCTATCTGACAGGCCTCAGCTCTTAACCTTTAGATATTCTGCGTATTTATGAAGCCCGAAGGCGCAATTCGTACAATGCATAAGGCGTAGCAAAAATTTGCAATTATACAATATGGTGAATGAATTGAATTGAAAAGAGGCGCAACAAATAGCGGGTAATTATTCATATAGTTGTAAAATCTTCACGGAGTGAACGCTTGGCCTATGGTATCCGTGTTATAGTTTTTGTGCTAGAACTCGAGAGGATATAAGCTCAATTCGAGCGACGTTGATATTGGACTCGGAGCAAGGGTTCGACTTTGGTGAAAGCCAGTTCGGACGAATCGTTTCTATGCTTGAACACTTAAACAGCATTTGGATAGACTTTTAATGTTTAGCCGTTGTTGGAATACTACATGGAGCAACAATGTGTAGAAATCCCCATGAAACCTCTGGTCGCGTGACTTGTAACCAATGCACAATAATTTCCTATCTCGAACAAACATAACGACATTGAAAGAACGTATGCCGATCATTGTGATCCCGCTTGAGATCACGGATTCGAACAGTGACTTATACCCAGTATATCATCTTGGACGAAGCTTAAGGGTAATTCGCCATGAACGTAGTTACAGAATGTTCTAGCGGTGCGAAGATAATTACAAGTGACAGAAGACATATTCGTGTTTCCTTCGTAATAAGTCAGATTGTAAAGCTGTATGTACATGACGAGAATATTGGTCATGTATCTGAGAGATGAATATTCGAAACAGCATGAATATATTAATGTCTGTCTATCTGTATGTGTGAAAGCAACACCTTGCAAAGGTCAGCGCCGTAACGAAATTTGTTCTCAAGTTCGAGTCCTAATCTGATACAATGCTCTAGATTTTGATTTCTGATCGGGCATTGTTCCTCATCCATGTGAGGACGCTGCTCGCAATCTCTCCAACACAGAGCAGAATTGAGCACACCGTTAGATGTAGAACGATGCAGCTAACAATGGCGACATACGGTGAATAATGGTCTTCGAGAGGAAGGTCAGATAATCAACTTCGGTGGAATCAATATCGTTGTTCTGAGGCGATACACAGCTGGGATCGAACGAACTTCCTAATCACATAACCGACACTGGTGCCGTTCAACGCTGAGCTAGTAAAGGTTGTGCTCGCTTTTGGACAATGTCTCAGCACTTCTTCATTGGCGGGGGCGATATCCCTAATAGTGAAATTCTACCTCTGTTCAATAGCTTCTAAAGCTGAGCTCGAACCCTTTCAGTGCTCCAACCGAATGTGGTGAGATCTTGCCACGAGTCAGGCCATTTATACAGAAAAGCCGTTTCCTGTACAAATGGCCTGACGACCCGATATGAGCTAGTTGACTGTGGCACCGTTGAGGCCATGCAGGGTCGATCCCCCACCATCCAGAAGGCCCTTTCGGCCGCATGCTTGGAACATTTGTCCGATGAAAACGCAACCATTTCTCGGGTCGGAGGGCAAAACGGTGCCCTGAGATAGGTTGAGATGGCGAGCAAGAACAGATCCATCCCAGATATCAGTAACGCTTAATAGTGAAATGTGCGACAAATCGCTTGAACTCATTGCACAGCAGACATGCACCCCAGGATAGCAGAGCTCTTCGAGAAGCCGAAGTTGCGTCGTTCCAACACACTTTTGAATCACCAGAATCCGGTCCCTGCAAGGCACTGACTGAAGTAATACTTTGACAGTCTCGGTCAGTGCCCCAACCGTCAAAATCGCTTCTGGGTTTAGTCACTAAGAGTCTGACACTACCAGGCAAGTACCTCAGTGTGAGACCTGGTGTCCATGCAGGATTTACCTTTAACCTCTTAAAAAAACACAAAAAAAAGAGATTTGACAACATTTGGGGTGGTTGTCATTTTCTGTAGATATCGTGATTTGACCCCACACCGGATATAATTTGTTTGCACCGCACATGGAGCGCACTGTGCAGTCATGCTTGATACTATCTTCATTGTTTGATTATCTGTAGATAATTCGCACCAATGGTATCCGATAGCACACAAAGTTTGGCAATGTTCACACCTACGTTGTCCTCTGCCGCTCGTACATATCCTTTGTTGATATTTGATGAGGTATATAACGTTATTTAACACAAAGTACATGATCAACTATTATAGGGCAATATTAGACAATCATAGTCTAGTCGATTGCTGCGTGTACTGTGTAATTGTTAAGCTGCACAAACCAGCAAGTCTAACCAGAAAGTGCGACATGAACTAGCATGTTTAGCTATTGTCGCCAACAAAGTCAATTTTGAAATTTCACATGATCAGTCAAGCATGGTAATGATGACGATCTTGAGCTGGATATCCCTGTCTCTGAAACAATCCGCGATAACGCTACCTATGCGACACGTGAGCATAACACATAGGTCAAAGGAAGAAGAAAAAAGGTAATCAACCAAATTGATAACTACGAAACACTACCGACCCTTTGCTGCTTGCACTCGATCGATCGAATAGGGAAGACCGCTCTACCAGGCAACAGAGCTTATAATCTTCAAAGAAGCTGGAGTGGGTCAAGCTATTAGCTGACATGGGTGTCATGTATAGGAGGACGACGATCGTTGAGAATGAGCCACGCGATTGACGTACGATTGTCGCTTGGAAGAATTCCTAATGTGATTAGATGGCTGAATTTGAAACAGGTATGAAATTGCTAATCTTTAATAGTATGCTTTCGTCTAATTAACGATTGGTTTGGCACGAGAAAGCCATAGAGCGTGGTCGAGTTCATTCTCTTATAATAATTACATAAATGTCCAGAGGTAGGTAATTGATTGAGAAGGAAACACCGGGCGATCGACCACCTCGGTGTCGACAGGTCGGGGCCAGTTGGATCCTCGTGCTGGGGGGAAAGTGTCTAAAGGGAAATAGATAAGAGGTATCTCGACGAACAAGACGCAGGTGACAATGTCGATCACGTGAAGGGTCAGCAGGCTTCAGTGACTGCAAAACTCTTCGATATAGCTGGCACTAGTTCGAGTTTTCTTTAAAGCAATACAGGACTATATATGTCGATGCGTCTAGCTAGGTGTTTGCAATCGTCCATTGCATCACAATATATATATACATACATATATATATATATATATATATATATATATATATATCATGCACGCTTAGTTAGGCTTTTATAACTTGTAATTATTGTAATTTAAGTACTGCCTAGCATGCACGCCAGGCAACGTGACCTTTGGTTTTAAGTTAAGGGATGTTAACTTGGCTGATACAGGGCAGACGGCTGCAAAACGTGATTTAGAGTAAATGAACAGGGCGTTGTTCACGGAATTGTCCGCTATTCATCAGTTTAAAATGTATCTCCCAATGTTATTTATTACTGTATTTCCTTGGCAAGTACTCCGACCATGTGATGAAAATAACGACATGCAGACGCTACGCCAGTGGCGATAAATTCGAGCTACATTCAACGAATAGGGTGAATTTCCCCTCTGTACTTCATGTGCAATCTGTTAAAACAACATATCCATGGGTGAGGCCATCTCGATTCTGGCAAAACGCCGGCGAGGCTGCGTTCAGCGTTTTTACCAGATGAAAAATACACGGCGCATGACAGACGTACGTCGACGCCTGTTTCAATACAACATTCACTGTACAAAACACAGACGCGAGTATTCCGCTATTTAACGGGGCTTTCAATGCGACTGTACAATTATACAGCAGTAGGGACCTATTATGGATGAGCTCGACGGAAACCATTTGATGTTGTATGGTGGCGCGATGTAGGGGGTGTCATCACAAAGAATCTTCATCATGACTCGCTGATACGTGTAGCATTATCGAATGCGATTTTGACCGATGTGACACCCTGCCAGCCACGCAACGGTTGTCACCCGATTTTTGACGAGCGTCTAGCAACGGCTGCCGTTGGAATAGGCGACGGCAATGGTACGGAGAATCCAGTATTAGGCTAACTGCGACAGACCGCCCGCAACATCTCTTTCGTTACAACCGCGTCACGAATTATTGAATATATTAAAACACGAACATATTGAAGTCAGGTTGTCTAATTACGAATATCCATTGATACGAAAGTCGAGTGCTACGAAGGTAATAGCGAAGACTATCGTCTTAAGCTTTACCAGTTCGAATCGCTGTTCTGGTGGACAAGTTGCCATTGCTGGTGTGTTGCGATATGTTCATTATGCTGCGACATAATGAACATAATTTTCCGATATGACTCTTTTCCACGCTGGGCTTGTGATAGTTGTATAACATATATATTTTTGGCAACAACTAGATTTAGTTCTAAGCTACTCTCAGCTTATCTCGTGGAAATCGAAAACCGCCGAAAATTGGAAAATAATAATTGCGGGATCACCGACTCGAGACAAGAGAATGATTTAAAAATTAGCTCAATTGGCCCTCAGCGGTCCGGCTAATCGGTTTGAAGTTAATCGGCTGAACTGTTGAGGTTATACTTAGCGGGGTCACCTAGCCTGAGACAAACAGTCATAGCATAATTCACCAATAGCACTCACATTTAACAATAGCCAATATTAGCACAATGCAGATAGTGAAAATTTTCGACTTTAGTAAGCTCGTCATCATCTACACATAGATAGATGGATAGCTGTCGTGTCATACTCGTTCTGGGACATAGAGGTGGCCTGTTTTGTAAGTATTTCATGAATTCGTCCAACGGACGCTCCGTCAGTCAAAGGTCGAGGAGTTCAATTGCACCATCCTCCATTCGGCAGAGTGCAAGTACAAAAGATCGGCCAGTATATGTGTGTCATCACGGCGCGTAACTGCCATGGAAATGTTGTGGCTGAGTTATATTTAGTCAAACGGTCAAATGGACCTTCGCTCTTAGCAACACGCAAACTGCTCGAAGGTTTAACATGTCAACGCTCTAGTCGCTGAATTCGGTTGCAGTTCTCCCTATCAAATGATGAATAATTCCAATTCACATTCTTAGCTAAGAGCATCTCTTTGCCGTATAACTAACATACTTTTTGTAGATGTGGTCTAACCACGCCGATGTATCTATCAATCGAGAGGTTGACATTAAGGTACTCTTCCTTCATTAGGACAGACGTGAATACCACACATCGCCCCGCCATCGTCGTCTAGCGCACATCATAATAAAAACCCGCAGTGGAGCTCCGGTGGCTTCGAATCTACTCAGTGACGATAACAAATATCACAACGAAACAAAGTCCAACATAAAATATCAAGGTCACTGTTCCAGACACGTACATCCATAGAATAGAATGGATTAATTTGTATATCCATAGAATTGGATACTTAGTGTGCGATTTCATGCGAGATTCAATAACAAGCTCATGGTCGCGGAGTGGTAAGGCTTGAAATCACCGCACGAAAATGCTACACGGTTCTGCCACAGGTGTCACAGCTAAATTTGCCAACAGAATCTGAAACAAAATGAAGTTCACGATTTCCGGTCGGGTCTTTGTAACCTATGAGCCCTATGATGGATGATATGTAATGAGTGTTGAAAGTACAAGATAAGGTCTCTTCTGTCGTTGAAACCTAGTAAAGTTCCGTGTTTGTCTCTGATCGTCACTATTTGTAACGGTCGACTGTTCACTGCCGAGTGCTGTGGTATCTCTGTGCGCTTTCGCATCCGAATTCGTACCACCGGGACGCTGTTTGGCGTTGTCGTATTTGACCGCCGTAAAAGATTGTAAACCAACTCGCCAATGAGAAAGACGACTGCACAGGCTAGCAGGGCAAAGTAGACCAACAGCGGCTGTAGAACTGCTCCAAGCAAAACTCTAATATCTCTCTCCAGTGAAAACTTGTTCGAATATTCGAGACCCGCCCTATTCTTGAAATGGTTGATGAGTCCAGCCTCAAGCAGGCGACGAATGATCTGAAATCGACAAGGTTAAGAAGAGGACTGGTTATTGTCCACCTTACTAATGGATACACACACACACACATCTTTCTATCTATTGTCAACGAATAATGCTCTAAATACAATGGATATGATTTCGCTAATTGCACACGAATATGAAAGCGCATTTCAAGCTATAGCCACGAGGATTTAGCACAATAATTTATGATGATAGGGTTTTATCACTCCGACTAAAATTAAACAATGAGTTTCTTCGAGAAATCCTTGTGAGCATGTATGTATGTGCTGCCGTTTGGCGGGACTGATGCAACGATCTCTTCACAGTGGGAAATTCTCAATTCATTGTTTTACGATCAGTGCAGAACCGTTGGTATCATTTTGGCCCATTATATGCCTCTAGTTTAGAGGTTCGCAATTGAAGAGGGTCTGGCACGGGAAAAAACCTAGGCAGCTAGGTTCAAGGGTACTATAAGAAGTCGTCCCCGGCGGAAATCATCATCCTAATGTTGCCTCGATACCAAGGCACATCGTGTCAGTTCGAGTGATATACCTTCCTCAATAGAAAGTGGTGTGTTCGCAGTGGGATAGACTCTGTAACGTTTGTACGTTGAGCGCTATAATTTCATGGTGTTCGAACCAACCCATTCAATCACTAGTAGATGACTCGGTATGCACAAATTAATTTCTCGAACATGCTTGCTGAAGCTGTTGAATTGAGACTGAATATTGCTTAAATACCTTCGAAAGGACAAAGGCATTGTCCGCCAATACGAGGCGCATGAAGTGTATATGATATGGTTACATGGTGACAGGAATGTACTTAATTTTGGTCATTGTTTTACATTTAAAATTTGGTATAATATGCAAATGTTTATATAGAAAAACATTGAACGGTAAATCATTGTCACTTACGAGCGGCGACAACTCAAAATGTTATGCAATCACTGAGAAGGCAATCGGTATATACAGTTATATGCTCCAGTGTTTTTTGTATACTGTGATATTTTTTATGTCTAAAATATATATTTCAATCACCAATGTTCTAATTTGTTCTTCTTTATCCCATTTTTTTTAACGAGAATTGAAGAGAATTGAATTGTTGTGTACTAGACTACAGTTTCGGCTATAAATCAAGTATTGTATTATTCATTATCACCTAAAACAAACAAAGTTGATCTTAAAGTTATGTAGCGTAAATCACTCAGATAGTAGGTCTTAGGTGAGCACGCTGAACATGGACAAATTATCCATAACAGCTATTCCCAATGATATTAACAAAGAACATCGCAAGAATGCCCCACGAATGGGCAACGGTTGACATCTGTGGCACGATAATCAAGTATTGTCAAATCACAATGAATATACGCCTAGCTAAAACTGTATCATGCCGTGGTCCGAATTTCTGATGTACGCCGTTCGAGATTCGAGTGCTGCGAGATTTGTAATGAAACAAAAAAATAAGCATTCTAAAACACTTTAGTATGCGCTCTTACTTTGTTGAAGTGTTCCTTGAAAAAGCACCCTCGAGAAACTCCGAACGCTTGAAAGCATTGCCCAAGGCCAGCTCGGACCAGATCAGTACTGTACTCAATACCCCGAAAGTGTGCCTCCTTTCGCAGAAGGAGTCCTTGCGCAAAAACAAATGACAGCTTGTTCTGTTGCAGAAGATCGAAGCATTGTCCATTTTCGCTAGAACAATCGACGCTTCTGGTCGCCAACAAACCCGAGACGGTGTCTCTCGCCGACGCGTTCTTCAATATGTCCGACTGAAATGATCGAAAATCATTGTAGATGCGTGCGTCGTCATTTGCTACCAGTAACTTGGCCACCTCGTCGACGGTGGAAATCAGGCCACGGATCTCGCCGGACGCCACAAGCATGACGATTCTACATGAATAGTACGCTCCAAGCAGGAACACAACGAATCGAAAGGCATTTTCCAGCGCAAGGCCCGCGCCGGTCATGGGCATCGAGTGCTGGCTGGGCTGAATCATCAGGAACATCATAAACAGAATGACGTGTAGTAGGCTCGCATGTTGGGGTACCCGCCGTCGACGCATGTCTAGCCAAATCAAAATGGAAAAAATCACGCCGACACAGATGTAGAGACCTGTTATGCTCTGTCCGCTAGCCATGAGAATATCCACGCCGGATGGATGACTAGCGATCACTTTCGACATGAACATCAGTTCGTCCATGTCGTGTATATTTGTGAAATCGATGTACATCTCGCGGGGTGTTACTTGGCTTAAATCGCCGTAAATTAGTACAGCCTGCTTGCGGAGCGCAAAATCAATGGTTGTACCGTTAAATATGTCGCTGTTGATTGTTGACTTGTTCGACTTGGGGAAGTGTTTGTACAAATCCTGACCATGGGGCGCCACGTTCAACAATGAGAAGTTGTAGTGCTCTTGGAGCGTTATCATAATTCTCCGCTCGAAGCCCTCGAGGGTTCCGGTCATGTTTTCATTGAGTTCCTTTGCCGGCCTCTTGTATCCCGTATAAACGTCCTGATTAGTCATGACCGACCGGAGTATTGCACCGCTGAGACTACGCGAAAGTATCTGCCGTTCATCTAGAAGTCCATTTCGACTGCAACTCTGAAACTCTTGACGCGATGAAATCGCTGTAACATCCGGGGTCGAGAGCCGCTGCAGGATGGTGCCGGTCGAAAGATTCAAATGCATCGCAATGATATACCCGTCACAGTTATCGGGAACGGGCATAAATGGTGATGATGCTAAAATAGGCGGACGAAGCCAACACCAGATGTTGACCTCAGGATAGCAGAACTCTTCGAGACGGCGAAGTCGACCGATTTTGAGCTGTTCCTGTATAATCAACGGTCGAACGTGCGACATAGGGGTGACGACCTTATGAAAGTACGAGTCCCTTTGACAACCCATGAAGTTCACGTGAACTGCAAACGGAGCGCACTGTTCAATCAGTTTCGAGGACATGTTAATTGTGAAGTCGGTTTGGATGAAGTTGACAGCGATCGTGTCCAGCAGCACACACAGGTCTGATACGTTCATTTTAAGGAATATCTTGAAAGAATTCGTTTTAGTTCATCCTGCCTATGGCTGGTCAATGGTTATAGCGATGGTGGCACGGCTTACGTCCCAACTCTACTGGGAAGTGGCCTCAAGTGGATAATTATAAAAACGCATCTAATGTCGAGTCTCGAATACGCGAGCAGCTCTCATCGTTGATGTCAGAGTGAGTTCTGCAATGATGTCACATCATAGAAACCACTCAAAATTCAAGCTATCGTTACCACACACGCACATACACACACACACACTCGCAGGCCGATATTGGCTCGAGGAATTCGTGTATTAGTGGAAAGGTCACTTTACGCTTACGTACTCAAGACTGATCTTGTCAAATCGAATCCTGCGATCAAGCAATTCGTCAGGTTACCTCTCTGCTATATCTGCGATTGGATCGTTACGGCAGAATCCCCCACAGCAGTTCAGGAGATCTAGGTATGAGTTGCTCTGCGAACGTGATAATCAGTAAGCGTGTGTCACGCAAATTACAAGCGAAACCGTTTACAGCAAGTATTGTCACGATGCGCGCACGCTCTGTTCAATTATGAATGCACTCCGGACGCTCGTTGAATAGACAGTAGATAGTCCCGAGATCATGAATACATCACTCGGAAGGCTCCTCACATTGGCGTCAACATCGAAGTTTGCCAAGGTTTCTGCCAGAGGCTGAGCCTACTTCACAATGCCGTCTAGCATTGATCAGTGTACTGCTTTTTTTGCCTGTCGGATATTATTCTCGATGACGCTTGTAATCGAATTAATTAGTTATCACTTTATTATCGAATTCATTTATTCTCTTATTACATGTCAATGCAGATAACAGCTGTCTGTTTGCGAAAACTTCACCGTACAATACATGCCGTGAGCACTTGCAGCTAAATGTTTCGCGCTTGAGGGCTGATTGGTTTGTGATAACTTCGCTAGGCAATATCGCATCTAATTAAACTAATTACGAGTATCATCATATAACGCTGTTATAATTCTTTCTGTAGTCATGCTATACTACCGACAAGAGGCTCATGCACAGAGGTCGTGAGCCATTGCCGGTTTATGCGGTTATCGATTATAATATATATATATATATATACGTATTTATTTATTAGGTGTATACCATAATATATGTATTATTACGTCAAACCCATATCTTTCGGTATGACCCCTGGGCACGCTCAAAATGGAAGGGATGCTTTAATTTGTTCTGTGCATGCATCGGGTAATTTCCAATCCTATTGTTCATCAATAGAATCAATATTGTTTATATTGTAGAATCAGTATAATCTGATGCTCAAATTACGCACATCTGCAGCCTCCACAGTTACCGTCCATATGGCAGCAAGCGAAGCAGAACGAAGTCTTGCCACAACGACAACGATCGTCCAAAATGTCTTGGAAGTTCGGAACTGAGGAATTGTGCGTCGCGCGGAGCACTTCATCATCTGTGAGGTATCGAGTCAATGGCACAGAAAATCTGCTATCTCCCACGAGCGGCACTTCGTCCTGATTCGTAGTGGCTCGCTGCAACAAAACCGCTGAGTCAACGGATAGGTTATGAAGAGTAAGAAAAATCGTTAATTAATACAATACGTCTAGATTCAGCAAATAGAAAGCAAACCTCTGATTATTAATAACTTGCTTAAGCTAGCCTATTTTCAGCTGTTGAACGATGCAGGCTTGATTTCTGGGGAGTACGCGGACTATCAACTTCACCTCCATCCTCAGATTTATTACTCCGTATCTAAATGTTTGCTATATGATTTGTTTGAGCGCCTGCTCTGGCTTCCCTGGCCAATGTTGGGCTGTTACGAGACCGTTCGAGTTATGAAAGGTCATTTGTGTTTGCCAACAAGCCAAACTTCAGTGCATCTACTTACGAGACTCTGTTCAAGGTCGCTTAATTGTGATTCAGTCAAATTGATCCGCATGTATAGAACACCAAATTTATTTTTCTCGTCAATAATCCATAATAAGGGATAGTAACCGTAATTATTGTGACAATTGTCAACTATTGCTCGTCCAACTCTGCGATTGGGTTGGTCTGGATAGCCAACAACATTGTCGATAACAACGATTTAGTTTCTGACAGATAAATACTATAATAGATAGACAAAATAGTATGAAATAAACTTTAGGATATATATATATATCTATAACATTGGATGATAACCATTACAGATATTACCGTTGGTAAGCGTCCATTAGTCAATCAAACAAATCGATACCATTGTATCCATTGGTTAGCTGGAGCCGACGCGATCATCTTACTGCGAATGCTATTTCAGGGTAGATCTATTTTTGTCTCATCCCCTTTTCTTGAGCCCATTGCGGTCGATAGCAGCGGACTGAGTTAGCCGCGCTCAGGCGGCTGCTATCGACCGCTACTCCACCGCACCCGGTGGAGTGCGCGAAGTAAGCAACGATAAACGATAACAGCGTCGATTATTTGATCGCTTCTCGTTTGTCTACGGACGTTTGGCATCCATAGAGATATGGCTATGTATGGTATGAGATTTGTATCGCTCGGCAAGAGACGTCGCTGCTGCAGACTGTCCACTGCTGCTGCTGCTGCTGCTGTAGTGCTACATTGCTGGACAACGCCAGCAGGAGCACCGCAGCGTTGGAGCACTCTGTCGCGGCGGCGCCGCCGCGGTAGAACGGTGCAACCAGGTCAGTGGAGGGAGCCCCAGAGAGCAGCGGCGTCAGCCGAGCTGTCTACAAATGACACACATCATCACCATCATCGCTCTATTGTTATCATTCAACAACATCACCACTATCAGGATCGCCATTGTCACCAGCAACATCGGAGTCATTGTGAGCATCAGCAGCAGCAGTGGCAGCAGGCGCCCGACGGTTGACTCTCTTCATAGGGTCTCTTGACGACGACGACCCTTCCCAGCCGAGTGACTAGGCCATAGCAGCGGGCACACGCTGCCACGGCACGGTTCCGCCGACGGACCGTGTCGCCATCTGTTGTACAGTACGGCACTGAGCGTGTGTGAGCCTGTGAGCGCGTGATAGCGTGTGCGTGATGCTGAGGCTGACCAGCTTAGGGTCTTCCCTGTCGCTGCCAAGGAGAAGACCGGTAGGAAGGAAGCGACCGAGAGGAGGGAAGTCGAAGATGAAAACAAACGCAGAGAGAAAAAGAGCAGGAGATATTGAGTAGACTGAGAGACGCGCCACGTCTCGCCCGCTCGTCTCCAGCGTCTACGAGTGGGGACTAGTGTTGATCGGCTGCTTGCTTGAGTCGTTCGCGGTAGCTGTTGTGCCCCATTGCGCGGCCCGCCTCCTTCACTTCGCGTATGCCTAAGGAACATCTGCCAGCGCCACCGTCAGCATCGCCATCGTTGCCGCTCCTATTAGATTCAGCCGCCGCCGCCGCCGCTGCTGCGCGAGGCGGCGGCTGCGTCAACGTTTGTGTTCCTGCTGCCGACGACGACGACGGTATTTTCCATTACGCAACGAAAGGACGTCGGCTGGCGCTGATTCACCGAATCGCTCGCAGAGAGAGAGAGAGAGAGAGAGAGAGAGAGAGAGACAGTCACGGACAAGCAAAGAGGCGGACGGATGACAGCAGAACGCACGCGGCTGATGAGAGACCGGGCGGCGGCGGTGGCGGAGGCGGCGACGATAGTGGTGACAATATGGGCTACGCCAGCGCCGCGCGGGGCCGAAACCAACTGTAACACAACAAAGGTATCGCTTGTACAACTAATACTGCTATTACTACGAGTGCGACTAGAACAACTCGCGTCGCCGCTGCCGCGGCTGCCACTGCTCCTGTGGTGGTGTCGACCTCCATCAGCCGCCACCACCACCACAAGCATACAACAACAACAATCCGTCCCTGCGTCGCCGCGACCAATGTATGTATATGTATATATATATATCACAAACACCACCCCATTATACACAAGTTGCACACACACACACATAGAAAAAAAGGTAGAGAAACGCACTTAGCCACACGTACTGAGCATTGTACGGCAGCTCAGCCGCGGGCGGTCACACTCGTCACCTCTTCGTGGCGGCAGCCCGGGCAAGTGCCCTCGTCGCAGGTCAATGCAAAAAGCTAGATGGTTTTTTTCGTTTTTTTTTTTAGATTTTGACCTGGACCATAGAACCTGGATCAACAAAGGAAATAACCGGGCAGTATATCGTCGTCTTGCAGATGACATACGAGGTGATCGGGTGGGCGGGCGGTCGGGCGGCCACCGCCCTTCCCCAACAGCATCCCAGTGAAGGACATCTGGTTTCTGGTCGTCGAGTGCAGCCGGTGAAGGACATACATGAGGGTACCCAAGGTAAGAAACCCGTCAGTTGTGGATACACGTCGCCCGCCTTGAGCAGACAAAGAGGTTTTGACTTTTTTTTTCTTCTTCGGTGTCCTTAGTATTGTTTTTATTATTGGTCACAGTACCATGAGAAAATGGACAGCTCGAGCGTCGTTGCGCTGTATATATGGGCCGGCTTCGTTTACGTTTAGACGGTTCAATTGAACGGGGAAGTTGCTCCTCGATACAACGTGGCACGGTTCTTGTCGGGGTGTCAGTTGGCGCCAGTGCCGTCGCCGCCGCCGCCGTCAACAGCAGCCAGTAGCACTTGTCGCAACGGTGGGACGCAGATCATAAGGTGTATGTAAATCAATTAGCTGGTCCCCGGATGGCGTCGTTTCGGCTTGCTGCAGCCGGGTTGGCTGCGTTGGTC
The DNA here is from genome assembly GCA_019614645.1 of Stratiolaelaps scimitus. Classification (NCBI taxonomy): domain Eukaryota; kingdom Metazoa; phylum Arthropoda; class Arachnida; order Mesostigmata; family Laelapidae; genus Stratiolaelaps; species Stratiolaelaps scimitus. Next base: position 3,319,098 of record JABWDB010000014.1, on the reverse strand, counting down.
CGTATCTAAGCGGCGGCGACTAGGCGGGGCGCGATCGTCTCTTGTTGACGAACGATCAACGCCGAACGGCCACTCGCACCCCGTTGCCATCTCATGTCAAGCCAAGCCGAGTCGAGCCCGCCAACACGTGCAATTTGTTGTCATCCTTTTGGGCGCTAATCATTTTACTGTCCCTCTCTTCCTTGCTTCCGATACCCTTGTGTCCATCGTGCGGCGGGCAGGGTACGCCGATGCGCCACTTCGAGAGGTTTGCCCGCGATGCGCGATTCTGGCAACGTTGAGAGTTGGCCTAACGATGAGCGGCATTCGTATACGTATACGGGAAAATAGGGGTTTATCAAATTGTCCTCCCCACTCTCATCGTCTCAAGAGGTGAATGATTGAGCCTGAGCGGGCGAGCAGCGTAGATTACGGTTCTGCGCGCCACGGCAACTGCCGCCGGCCGAACAGCCGCCCGAGGTGGGGCAACGATGGCTGTATCCTTCAATGTAATGTCGTGAAAACATTTACCAGCCAGCCGAATTGATGCCTAGTGATCTATGTAGAATATAATGAGCAGCAGCAGCGCGGGGGGCCGGGCTTGTTGGTTACCCGACGGAGGAAATTTCACTACGTACGGACCAAGCACGATTTTGTGCTTGAGACTGGTTGCGCAATGCGCTCGCCGCTCGTGAGAGGCCCGGACATCCGTGCATCCGTTGACTCCGGCATAGATAGATACCACGATTGACTTGCCTATTCATTGATGGCCTCGCGATTCGACGGCTGGCCAACGGAAGTGCAAGCGCATCCTGTAATGAGAGATGGCGTTGTCGTCGCCATTGGCCAAACCACCCGGCGTCTAATTCGACAACCCGACCGATTCGACAGGCGGCGGGCGACAAAACATCGAGTAGCAACAAAAAACGGGACCGATTCTATCGTAACAATGGATCTAATCATGACAACAAACAAACAAACTATGACACAATATTATTATTGTTGTTGCTGTTGTTGTAGTAACAAGTTGGACCAATCGTTCCGCCCGCTATTCAACGCAGTACGGCAGTTCCATAAGAAACCCGAATGTAATAGGCTATGTATTGACATCCCTCTTATTCTTACCGTGTCTAGCACAACTCTGCATTTGCATACAACGACTGCTTCGCTTCTCGCCAGCATCCACATCCATATCACCGTCATTCTACCCCTCTGAGCCGATACGAACGTTGTATATGCCACTGGCGATATAAACACCTGTGTTTGTGTCTGTCAAATCAGCTCGTGAGTCAGCGTAGAGTTCGCGGTAGTAGACACCGCTTGGGTAGTTTGCGCCAGCGGCAGCTGGAGCGACGCTGTGCGAGCCGAGCTAATCGCGACGGAGCGCGCACCGACAGACCAGCGTCGTTGCGGGCAGACAGACGCGTTCCGTTCTCGGCTCGCGATTGCTTCGCGTCGAGCAGGCCACCACCGTGCACCGCCATCTCAGCGCGGCTGCGGTGGCAGTGGCACTCACATTGGCGCCGCCCCAAACGTTATCCGACGCCCCGCCCATCCGAGCCTCAAAAGCGCGCGCTGCAGACGAAGCCTCGACACAAAGCGACGCAGCGTCCAGGCCAGAACACGGACAAGACCCTGCTCAAGAGAAGAAGACAGCCAACAGGTCCCTGACATCCGTGGCAGCAGTGGTGCCAGCAACTCCACCATCTGCAAGAAACAACATACGTCCCCCATACGTCCGCCCTTCCCCCGCGACAATCTTCATCCAATCGCCACTCTCCCTGTATGCCGCGTGACGATTCGGTGACAGATTCACGCCACACGAGACCACCGAGTGGAAAACTACTGACGGCTGTCGCTCAAGCGGATCACGCACGCGTCATGCCCATCGTCTAACCCGGCACCGCCCTCAATCGTCTTTCGGCTGGCGTGCCAACTTGACAGGAGCAGTAGCAGCAGCAGCAGCAGCAGGAGACAACGAGCGAGCGACCGACCGAGCTGCCAAACGAACAAAACGCGACCCCCAAAGGAGTCACGCACGCCGAGTGTCACGCACAGTTTTGTCTTGCCGCCGTACGCTTCTAGTTTATCTTCTTCATCATCATCGTCACCGCCATCATCGGCTTGTTCCTTGTCGCTCGGCGTAGGCGGCCTCGTGTGTAACGTACTCGTGAGACACTACCGACAACACCCGACGCCTTGAGGGAGTCGGTCCGACGGATCAATTTCCGTCAGATCCTCTCGGATCCGTTCTGATTGGCTGTATGACAGATCCGAAGAGCTGGTTAGAAACGCTGGAAGCTGGACGAGCTGGGTACCACAAGCAAGACTAGTAGTAGTAGTAGCCGTCGTCGTACCAGTTGTAGTAAAATCACATCACCGCCAGCGATCATTGATGAACATGGAACTAAGAGCACTCACCACGCTAATGTTTGCATCGTTTGCTACCCAGGGCTTCGGTGAGTGTGCCCCTCGGCGATTTCGAGCGCTACGCACAACTATGAATGAAATATCGCTCTCTAGAGTAGTAGATTGCGTTTTGAGTATATTTCCCATTGTAATAAATGCCGTCTAAATGAGTCGTTTGTACCAGCCCCATCGGGGCCGTGAAGTCCAATGTGCGTTGTTACGTATTATATCGCATTGAACACGTGTCTCTTGAAGCAGGTCATATTTTTCCTTCTCGATGTAAACATTTCACTCTCGTCCTCGAACAATGCTAGAATAATGTCGGTTTCTTCTCAACGGGTACTTTAACCGCAGTAGGCTAGCAGAAGAGTAGTGGTTTAAAACCGAGAATCGGTCGAGGGTCTCTCACCTGTCGGCCATAATAGCCAGGAACCCGAAGAGTTACAATGTCGCCCTGTGGTGGCGGCATTGTATCGGCCAGGGTGCCTTTGAGGATAAGATAAGACGTTGTCACTCTGTGACCCCGAACGGGTTTCATCGAAACGCTGCTTCGAATGTAGCCATAGATGCAGTGAGCAAAACGTGTTTCTCACGTGTCCTGATCCACGTGGTCTGATCGTTGATGACCTCCAGGTAACCGCTTGGAGGACGAAACCCTGTGCCCCCGAGTCACTCCACGCTATGAATGGGGTGCGCATTCACCTCGGAGTAAAATCTTCACGAGGACGGTCGGTGAGTTAACTTTGTACATTCGCTATTAGATTAGCAGCAGCACTGTGCCAAAAAGCTGGTCAAATGTAAAAAGTGTGGCCTTTTCTCAGCAGACTGAAGTTGGAGTGGTCGAATCGAGGTTATTCACAGTTGTCAGGGCGGATAGAGCATTAACAACTGTGTTGTTGTTTTCCATGAAAATCAACAAATGATCAAACAAGCAGGGAACGTGATCATACACCATAGTCAGGGGCCGAGCTGTGTGAGTGAACGCAACTGCAAAAGCATCGTTCGGACGACGCAGCTACAGCACGTACAGACAAAGGGGTGGGATGATATCGGGTAAGTGCTGTGGTCATTTCTCATTCACATCTAGCTTGCCCTTCAAATCATCAATGTGCAATTCAACCGACGGCTTAACAGACAATGAATTCATAGCTTCGTTACCGCGGGCAGCGGCAACATCTAATCAATAGCTTGGTTGACAAGCACACTGTTAAGCGTTGCGGCCCATTATAACAGGGGGCGAAGTGTAGTACATATTCAATGCACAAGCTCGTACGATAAGATTACAGTTCAACCCAGCGTTTTTTCTAGAGTAATAAACTACTACGGAAGGCTGTTCAGGTCAGTGTACCAGCGCCCAGCGTCGCCATCGTGTCTGCCAAACGCTCACAGTGATGTCCCCCTTAACCATCTCTCAAACAGATACAATTTCCTCGTATCCGAGAACGGGCAGGTGTTTGAAGGTCGCGGCTGGGGCGTCGAGGCGGCCGCGGCAATGGGCCTCCCTAGTCGCGCACTGCATGTTGCGCTTATCGGGACGTTTAACCACCGTGCCCCGGCTGAAGGCGCTTTGAAAACGGTGGCGAAACTGATCGAGTGCGGTGTCGAATTGGTGAGTTCTCAATAGACTGTGTCTCATTCACGTGTTTGATTGTCATTTTATGGTAGGTGTTAACGCATTTCAACCATTCACAAATAGTTGAATATGCCGTCACCGTAAACGCGCAGTTATCGATCGATATTCATCGGGAACGATTGTATCGGCTGATGATATCGGTGTCAAATGCCCAATGTGGTAGTTGCCAATCTGTGAATCGTATGCTGATAAGGTCTTACGTAGCAGCATGGGCATAACTATTGCTGGCTGACTTTTTAAGAACTAAGCTCGTCCTCCATAGCGGATACTATTGGCATAGATCGAACCTCATATCTGTGTAAGGGCCTGCAGGCAAGCTAGCGACACAATCAAGAGAGGCAAATAGAAGATGGGAATACTTAAACCACTTACAACTCTTAAATCTCAAGAACTAGTATTTAGATGATTTTTTCTTTTCGCTGAAAATAGGCAGTGCCATTGAAGAAATGATGTCATTTAGTGTAACCCGCCGGAAGGCAGCGGTATACCTCACTATGTGTTAAGAAAAAAAAACGTCTATGTGTTACCAGGGCAGCAGCAAATGGCGGTTGGACACGAAAATAATACAAAAATCGAGTTCCTAGAAGCTGGCAGGGTAGTCCACCTACGAATACTGTTATATTCTGCAATTGTAGATGGGAATAGTCGCAATAGTCTGCTTGGGTCAATAGAATTCTCCACAACGTTTTGAAGGCTGCTGTTATTTACAGTGAAATTAATAAGTGTACTTTACACGGATTTCGGATGTTCGACAGTCGTTGTCTCTTCTGTTGCAAGAGCCAGTCGTAAATTGATTGCTGCTACCCTCTGTTAGTCACTATATCCCTGTTGGTGTATGTTCGGTGTTTCATATCGAACGATGAATACCAGGTCAAGCCAGATTAATTTGGTCTGTTTTTAATCGATTAATAGATTTCAATGCGTTTGGAATGGGGTATGATTTTCCTAGCGAATTTTTCTATGTGCACTAATCATTCGATAGCTGAACGCGCCCAGTTTGATTTCATTGCATGCCATATTCTATAATATCTTATCTCGTACGTCCGATCTATACTATATGGAAAATAGTTGTATGGGTTATTTCCATTGGGATCAACGTCGACCCGGGGGGAGGGGGGCAGTTTATCAGGGACAAAACAGCAATGTGTGTTCACTGTCGAGGTCCAATATAAGCAATTCCTTCACAAAGCGCAATTGTTCGCTCGTGCTTTGCCGAGTCATGCTAAACTACAGACGAGCTTGCGTCTACGATATCCATAGATCTAGACAGGCCCTTAATATATTTGCTGTACAACTTTCAAGAGGTTCAGTATGCATTATGACGGTAGCTAAAATATCGTCCCTTCCGGGCGTGAATCAATATAAAAAGATCGTATCTAATCTATTCCGTAGTAACTCTTTAGCGTTACATTTAGTAGGGCGCATGTAAGTCCCAAAAATGACACACCGAGAAGAAGACACGCCAGAATTTTATAGTGGGAGGGATATCATTCAGCATGCTTGTAAAAATCCATACTCCCTAGAAACAAATTCGAGCCATGAAGGATCATTATATTAAGGAAACGGGTTGGTTCGTTTTTAAAGATCAAACACATTTTTTGCTCACACTTCCTCCAATGGTTCACCGTACTTGAGTCTGATGACGAGAATCTAAGGGGGTGATACAAGCGTGCTAGTCCCCTACATTAGACGGGTTGAGACGAATAGATGAAATCAAACGTGTTTATTAAGCCCTAACGATAACGTCGTGGCATCATTTCGTCACAATCCACAGGGAAAAGTGCATCCGGATTACAAAATTTCCGGCCACCGGGATGTCGAGCCTACCGCCTGTCCCGGGCAGAAACTCTACGACCAGGTGCGAAACTGGACGCGATACGTCAAACGGCCCTGAGTCAATGAAGCCGTCCTCTATTACATCGTCACATAACGTGACGATGATGAAGCAGGCGGAGCTTGATTAATGACAGATAGACAGGCTGATAGAGAGAGAGAGAGACGATTCAATTTGCTAACGAATGTTTTTCCGGTGTTCACGCGATCAACCCGATCATGGCTTGTTACGATACTGCGTGTTTGTATATATATATATATATATACATACAGGGTGATCATCATCAAAGTGTCTTTGAGCGGTTAGGTAAAGTAGCAAGCAGGAAAGGTCAGTCAGCATTTCAATCTCAATATCAATTGGGGAACGCGACATGCTACGGTTTGGTCAATATGTATATATATATATATATATATATATATATATATATATATATATATAAATAAACTGAGCATGTGGTCAGGTGCATCTTAAATTGATTCATAGAGGATCAATAAATGGTGACACCACAACGGCCCGCGAGTCCAGATGCTGGCGGTTAAATCCAGTACTCAATGTATACATATACATATATATGAATATTTCGATTCATAAACATAGATTTATGTGTATTATAGAGTGGGTGGTTAAGGTTGCCTCACAATGGTGGTAGTCAAGTCTGCCTTGAAGCTGATAGAAAATATATCGTGCAGATGATTATTAACAACAATAATTTGCTGTATATTTCTCATCTCTCTCATCTCAAGTGTGAGATGTTTTTTTTCGATTACAAGATTATACTTGCCACTCCCTCGATATATATTATTATTATTATTATAATCTAGTGCTGCTTTGAATACAAGCACACAGGATTATAGCGACGATTGTAATCGACTCAAAAGTGAGCGCGAAGGTGGTGAATATTTGTAATATATTATATTTGTATTATATAAACAAGAGTTTGTATATATATATATATATTTCTGCGTCTACGCACAGCAACGCGAAGCGATGATTGTCATCGCACTCAACTCCGCGCTACTGCCATATACGGGCGCAACGGGTGCCGTTCTTCCTAAAGTTGTGAGAGAAGCGAATACATACATCTTTGATATTCTCGACATTTAAGCTGCTATTGTATTTATCTAAGTATATATATATAATCTCACAGCGTCGAGAAATCTGGCTCTTTTGAACATCTTCCGATTGTAAGTGACGATGCGTGTGTGTAGTTTGCGAATCAATGATGACATGTTATTCAATATTAATTGTTGTTCGTGCTGCATGAAGTAACGAATTGAACCCTTTTAAAATATATTGCCTAAGATGAAACTGTTCGCAGACGGGCTTGTGTTTTTATTTTTTGCGCGGCGTTCGTTTTTGCCGAGCTTTGTTGAACGGCCATAAGAAATAGGTCGGTGTGTTATTAGTATACGGAGTTATGTTCAGCCTCACAATACTATGTGGCATATGTCGATTGGTGCATCGTGGACCTCCGGACAGTCCCCTGGATGGTCTAGTGGTAAGTGTGTTGGACTGCTAGACCGGAGGGACGCGGGTTCAAATCCTGTCAGAGGCGTAGAATCTTTGGAGTACTTCATCATCTTTCTTCATCTGAAGCTTCTCGCCAGTTACGAGGAAGGAAAATACACCTTACTGATTATCGAAGTACTTGACTGACGGAAAAGCAATAGTTGACTTTGTACAATATTTATTTATTTACTTCCTACACTATGAGCTCCCCTGGAGATGGAAGCTTTCCCCGGTATCTGCCGAGTTCACTTTAGCCACCAATCGAGCCGAATATCTATTTAGAAAAGTGTAGTTTGTGCCATGAAGAATTCAAATGGCAAGCGGTTTACTGTTATACCTGTGTTACAATGAAGATTCAATTCAATTCAAGTCATGGTTTATTGTCGGGACTGCAATTTCACAATGCTTAAGTTCTCTCAAACGAAAAAAAAACGCTGACATGTAAAAAGACAGATGAAGGGTGGATATCATCCGGGCGGATATTATGGATGCATGCGTGACCTAGTCAAATAGTTGGAATCAGCCATTTTAACTAGGAATGATGTTTTGAATACAAGGCTATTATTATGAGGTAGTTCACCTCTATAATTAGAATACCTCTCACACGACACACTTACGTACAAGGTTATCAGAAAAAAATATGATTCCTGGCCGCCGGTTCGGGTCGTCCCGCGACCTGGCGGCATGTAAGAGAACTCAAGCATTGTAAAGATTGCAGTTCATTTCGTAAACCAATAAACCTTTACCATAATCCCAAGGAAATATTGCCTATTTTTTTTTCAAATACATGGTACCTCTATATTATGTGAGTGATTTTTTTCACAGAAATTAAAACTGAAAATAAATCAAAGGTGTTCATTGACATAGAGTTTTTTCTTACTACAAAAGCTCAAACGAATTTAGCCTAATTATATGCACAATATATAGTATTTTCCTGTCCAGCTCTCAGGTGGGTCTCAGAGTGATCACAGACACTTCAGAGAGTATCGTTCCAACTCCCGACCACGCTACATAGTACCTGCTAGATATCCATTTGCAATTTGGTTGCAATAGATTTTCTTCAGCTTGTATGCTTTTATTCGTTACAATGAATTCAGTTCCGATTTATGTCGAATCTCAGTTTCGTTCGCTTTCGAAAGAAAACATTCGCTGTGGGCAAACCCCACATTACTGACACTGGCGGTGACACTGTTACATTATAGGAACTATCCAATTGAAATATTGTTTTGCGAAATATCGAGCTTCGAGTATAGTCAGACATTTTCTTCTTGACAAAAACGCTACGCCTCGAGCGATGTAGCGACGACGATCACCTCAGCAAAGGCTTTCTCGATTTATCGCAACTATAATAGATCATCTTCGTGTGCATCTGCCGTGTCCATTACGACAGATCACTGCTAAAATACTTTTGACTTAAGCACGTTTTTAGTATGCGATCTGGTATTGACATCGAATCCTCTCCCTGCGACTTCGACGGTGTGAGTTATTTGCGTTGTCGCAAAGCGCCACCACAGCATTGACAAATTCGATCTTGTCTCCATAGTACGAACCGTACACCGTGAACGGTAAAAGATGTATTCATTATATAAAAGATACGCCCGTGATGCACAGATGCGTTCATTGTGACGAAAAACAGGTGCACTCGGTCGCCGGACACGGCAACGCCCCCCTCTTTAAGAAAAGCTCTTAGGGCTGCTTTAGTCCATAAAGATCCGGCTAGTGTCTTCAGCGTGGAGAGACGCAGATCTTCATCGAGGATCTCCGTAAAAATAAATACTCACTGCCAGAGACAGTCGTATTTTTCCCTTCATTAGAACTTACGAGGACAAAATGCTTCCGATTTCGGTCCGGACTTCTATAATACTAAAGCAGCGAATAGTTCAGACTGGAAAGAATTATCTAATACATTAGCTATGCAAATCATGGGTGCCACGAGCTTTTCTGTAAAACAGATGGTTCTCACGTGTTTCGCTAAATATTGCATCTGCCGGAGCCCCGATACTATTAGGCAGTCCGGTTCAAACTTTCGCCTCTTTAAATGCCAATAACTTTTGAACTAAATGAGTTAGAATAAAGATATTTTGGTATGAGTTAGAGGTACTCTCCAGCTTTATTGACACACCGATTCCAGCGATCTGGGAGTTTTGAAATAGCCAAATATTTACCATTTGCATTTCCATATATAATTTCGTTATCTATTGCTTTTGTGAGTATCTCGACGGTTGCATATGGAAGCCCACCTATTGCCCTTTTTAATGCATGGAAACAACCATAATCACATGGGCTTAAATCAGGAGAATATGGGGGTTGATGTCATCGCTCAATATTGTTCCCCTCCATCCAGGCCTTAATTTCAGCAGTGCGGTGAGGTCTTGCATTGTCGTCGAGTAACCACACTCGGTGCTGTCGATCCCCACGCCATTTGTTCATCAATGTCTTCAAAAAGTCGAGATATCGGGGAGCATTGAATTTTTCGTTTGCCGCTAATATTTCGTAATAGCAAACACCTTTGATATCCAGAGCGAGTATAATCAACACCTTTCGTCCGAATCTATCTGGCACTGCCACAGACGCCGCCACTTCACCTTGTCGGAGCCACTGTTTTGCTTGGTCCTTCTCAGGGGGTCTATGCAGGCTAACCCATGTCTCGTCTATCGACACGGTGTGCTCTAAGCGACTGGTTTGTTGCGTATAAGTATTCAAATTAGATGTCGAACACTCCACACGCATTTTCATTTGGTCAGCACTCAGTTTATGGGGAACCCATTTTTCATTGATTTTCTTCTTCTTCAGTATATTGGTGATAATTCTATAACACGTCGTCCGAAGAATCAAAGTTTCAGCCGACAAAGACCCCGTGGACCAAGCTCTAGTTTGCTCAAAAGCTGCCTTGATTCTTTCAATCCGTTCGTCCCTTGTCGCACCTGATTTATGGTCCCCACCTCGATGGTCATCGGTGTCCATATCTCCACTGTTAAATCGCTTGCCCCAATTTTGCACCGTTCGCAGGCATAAGGCAGACCTACCGTACGCCTTCACTAATTGTCGATGGATTTCAACTGGAGGATATCCTTGGAGAAACAAAAACTTGATGATTTCCCGTTGATTTTTTGGGAACTTGAACTTTCTGCTGCAGTGTCCATCTTTCTGATCGTATCGAAACCACTCAGTGTTCGAAAGGAAGCCACGTTCCTGCCGCGTGCCCACTCCAAAAATGAACGCATTGTGTAGCGTAGTTCGGGCTGTGCGCTATCCGAAAGGCGCGAAAATTTGACTGGGACAGCCTAATATTTGCCCACAACTATACCTTGATGATACCGTGAACAAGGCTAGCGGCAATGCAATGCCCTTTATAGTCATAAACGACAAATGCGAAATGTGTCATGACATGTACCATAGAATGGCTTGTATAGCTAGCTGACTGAACAGAAAACACCGGATCACCTCAATGACCGACCGTGATTGGTCGGATTTCATGAGACGCCCGTGGACTTCACTCTTGACTCGCTCCCCCCTTCAGACCCCCAAACCTCCCATATCTCTCCCTCTCTCGCTCTCTCGAGCTATGTCTGTCTCATGGCAAGACATTGTTAGAGAGAGAGTTGCCTCAACGTTGACCGCTAGGGGCAGCTCCCCCTTGTCACCCTTACCTGTGACGCGAGTTATTCGAAGCAGCCACCCACGTCGTTCTATCTCGCATAGCTGATCTTTATATGTTTAGGTATTTGCTACTGTTTTTTTGAAGCTGCATTTACCAAACTATCTGGTGTGAAAGTAAATGACTTGATTGATACGGCCACCTGTGTTAAGCTGGGTGGATTTATGTTCACTGATATTGTGGTTTCTATAATGCCCTCACAATTTCAACTTTCCTCTCAGTGCGGTGGCTTCTTTCTACAGATAGCAACATTGAAACCATCGGAAATGCACGGTGTGCTTGAGAAGTCCGAGATCGCAAAGGTTCCGCGCTATACATTAGAGATGAGTATATGCAATGCTGAAATAGCGGCTGCAAACGTCGGCTTTAAGCCGTATAAGTGTCTATATGCTGAAAGCGTGTGTAAACAGCGAGAACAATTATTACGACAAAATCTACGAACAACTTTTAAAATACGAAATCAGTTCTAGTCGTACTCCAACGCGGGCTCGGTACGTCATTGTTACCAGTAACGAAATCGAAATGTTCGTTCCTCTCAAACGCTTACGTCATTTTCGTACCGCTTGTGAACGTCTACACAACTCGATGGCAAAATAATTAATAACGCATCGTAATGCCCCTTATCTCGATAAGTTTCGTTGCACCATGAAAAATGATCGTGAACCTGCTTATCGCGCACTTAGACTTCAACGGTGAGTTCACTGCTGCCCCACCGGTTATAATGGACTAGACACAATACGAAAACATGGTAATTATTCATATGGCGTTTCTGTAGATGAATAGCCTATTGAATAGTTGATAATAGCAAATTTATCGTAGATCAGTTATCTGCTGACGTTACTGGTACAGCCGATAGGATTTCACGTCTTGGTATGCCCGATTTATTCTGCACTGTTTATATGCTACGTTTAGGACCGCTAATTTATGTTTTAGCAACCCTTAGACTCAAAGTCTGTGTACCAACTAACACCTCCGAGGAATACGCTGGTAGCTGGGTCGCTGAACAGACGTGAACCGCTGAGGAAACACGCTCAGCGGTCAATAACGAAAATATGCGCCACCTTAAACCATTTTCCAGGAACTAGCTGAAATATCCACCGGACAGAGTTGGTGTCGGTGAGACAAGCCTCATTGTCTGCAAGCTTATTTATCCATCACTTCACTGTGGCACGCATCTCAATTGGAACATCCATGCCTTGATCGCCCCCTATCCCAGCGATAACCGTTACTTGTATCAGAAAGCACAATTTCGAATGGACGCATGCACAGCAAACGCTTTTACATTGTATAGGTACTCTTGTAAGGTTCATCATTGTAGGGAGGCATCCGGTAAACAAGCAACTTATGCTGCATTCATGCTCGTGGAAGCATCCTGAGGGATGTCAACACTCTGGAAGTACTTCAACATATGCCAACGAATGTAAAACAGCCAAATCCAAGATAACACGAGTGGATGGAAGTGCTCCAAGGTCGCCATCTGAGCGTCAATCGAGTAGCAAAAATGGCGGAAATTCATAGTTCGAGACAAGAGACATAATCATGATGACCGTTCTGCAGAGAGCACTACCGTGGACGTTAAATGCTGGCTGTGGATCCGTCCGGAAAGTTTGAAAGCAGGTACCAGGGTAAGTGTAACTCACAATACCGTGTGAATAAATGATGAAGTTAATTTAACTCCACCATTAGTTCGTTGGCGGCGTTTCGTGCCTCAGTTCGCATTTGCCACTGACTAATTATAACTCCATCCAGCTTCTCAAATTATTGTACGTATAATGTTCTATATACGTGTATAACATGATAATAATGAGGGTCAACTTCTAATTGCTAAAATTCAGTAATCGTTGCTAAGGCAGGCGATGTTCCCTTTTGCCTCGAAGCTTCTAGGTGGGCCAGTATACATTTGTAGTGAATACGTATTGGTGGATCTATTCACAGTCTTGGAATTTGTACGTTTTATTGACAATGATTGTACGACTTTAATTAGATATACAATAATTAGCGAAGTAGTTGTCGACCTGTTGCTTCGATGCAGATAGTCGAACAAGTAGTGACTCTTACACGAATCGATCGGTTTGAATTTCCCTCGAACGTCTCTTCTGGAAATCTCCCTTCAAACACTTCCTGTTTTCACCGACCTTCATTTCGCATACACGAATTGTTGTTGTTGTTGTCAATACATCCAGCGAGTATTCGAAATCGTCGAGTAGATCATCTGGCCGGCTGGTTTGCAACACTTAAATTTGTCTGTTACAACGAAGTGATGAACGTGTAAGGAGTCGACCTGACATAGCAACATTATGCCGGAGAGCGAGGAGAGCCGCAAAATCGCTGGTGGACGACACATCCATAGTAAATCGCTGAGCTCAGGAGAACATGATTTGGTTAGCAAGCAGGACCTCGCCTTCACTGGGGAGGAGCTGCGGGCGATGCAAGATACGTCAGCAGACTCCCCAAATACAAAAGGTATGTATTGGTACGCGTTCAAAGAGCGGTGTATGACTTCGACACGATGGGTGTATTCAAGTTTATTTTCGATCAGTAGTAGGCGGAAAGCGATATATATATATATATATATATATATGGTGAATCTAATGGCTAACAATGAGATAATGCGTAGAATGTCTCATGGATGACGGCGTACAAGTGGATTCAAATTTGGAAAGAACACTGGCGAAAACCTTGCGGGAAGGGACCCAATAAGGGCGTCAACATGTCGGCGAGAAGTCCTTCTTTGATCGACGAGTGGGACTATTCCCTTGTCTCTTAGTTCCGTCTGTTTAGTCTACGCATAGCAACCGACATGTGTATGTGCTTGATGGGCGCTCTATAGCCGAGTTCAAATTAATATAGAATGGACAGCAAGTCAGAATTGCTCGGCACTAACTTTGATGAGAGCTTTGTAAGATCGAATCCACCGCGAACTGCTATGTTATCGGTATTTTGGTAGAGCCTTTAGAACAATACGCTTTACCTTGTCCGTTGAGACAGTTCATTGAGAATCTTGTTTTGCTGCTCTGTACGAAACTGAAGCTGATGTCGCTCCAGCTCATACTGAGTTGCCACTTCTGCATGTCGTCCCATGCAGGATGGTGTCATCAGGTATCTCGACACTGGAATCTGCAGGCAAAGCCTGTAAAATGCTATGCTGGTAGAGTATGCATAGTTCTCATGAGTCGAGCTAAAATCAGTGGTCTTTCATTTGTTGCTTCCTGCAGATAGAGTTTGTGTGCGCGAAAATTACCCACACCAAGGGAATTATCGGCTAGTTGGTCTTCGCGAGGGTCGTTCCGGTTTCTACTGGCCCGGCCTGTCAATGTACTTGCCACGATGCTGTCTACGGGGCTCTTGCAGTGTACATGACTCGGGGTCTCGCGGGTCCGCCGCTCGTGTGGTTACTCGTCAGCCTACCGATACTCCGGAAATCGACTTTGCTGCCAATAGCGGACAGCAACGGGACTCCCGAAACCGTGGAGACTTACGTAACAATCGTCCTAGCACCGGTGTTCTGCAACTAACGGAAGAGAGTTCGGTCGCCAGTGACACGGGATCCAGGCGAAGGCCCAAGGTGGTTGAGTGCAATGCAAAAGGTAAGCAATCTATGAGCAATGCTCGAAAGAGATGTAGACATCAACATATCTGATGCACATAGGTCTATCCTACGATAAGGGGCAAATATAGTAACCTTAATTGTCCGACATTCCTTTGTGCTCTTGCAAAGCGAACTCGGGCCGAACGAAAACTCGGATTTCGGATAACTGGAGATTTTTCTGCCTCAAACAACAGGGATTTGCCTTAATGATCACCCACTTCGAATTAAGGCCGTGCGTTCCAATGTCCCATTTGAACCTATTAATAATGATTTGATACACATATAACAAAATACAAAAAAAATGCAGTTTTTGATTGTTTGAACCTCTTTGTTTGGAAAGCCTGCCTATGTTCCTTTTACAATGTTTCGAGGAAACGTCGGGGATTTTGGGGTCCTCACACCAAGCATTTCTTAAAGGGAAACAGTTCCCTATGGCCAACAAGTTCAACCAGGGCAGCCGTTTTTCGAGAGTAGCATCACGATGGTGAAACGTAGGGAAAAATATTATTAATATACAAATAATAAAATATATATAAATTAATTTATTTTAATTCTTTTATTGACGCATAACATCCATCATTCAGGCGTTTTGTAAAGCTCTCGCAAGCCACCGCTAGTTAGGGTATAAAATACAGATGTAAACGCTCGGAGTTGTTCCTTAAACTCGAAAATGACATATACTTTGGCGACATGCATCATTGATCATGTTCGGCAAATATTGACTTCCAGGCCAGGGCATCTAGTCAAAAATATTGTCCATAGCGGATAAACATTCTCTCTGTCAGAAATCTGATTTGCTTCGCCCCTTTGCGGGTTAAGGGGAACCTTGAAGCTTCCGGAGTTCATCTGATTATCCTTTGACTGACATTGCTAAGTGACCATAGGGGAGTCAATGTGGGATCGGTTCAACGAAGTTGTGTGCATTCACTCGAAAGCTTGCGCGGCTTAGCAAATCCGTCTTCGCGTTTCCCGTGATCGGACGCCGTTCTTGGTCGGCTAGCTAAAGCTTCACTTGCGTGTACGAGCCGCCTTTGAAGCCCCACAGTACTACAATATTATCATAGTTGATAATGCATCTACCTATACACATCAATGCGTATTGCATGAACTGCGTGTCGGCCATGTCCACGTGTGGCAGCGCCGCAGCCGGATTCGCGCGGTCATTGTCCTCCACACGCGCCGGGTTCCTCGCTGCGCGGAGGTTCAGTGTTTTCGATGCAACATCGCAATTTACAAATGTCGCCAATTTTTCGAACGGTCCCGTTGCAAACCGTTGCTTTTTATGGCATTGTGGGTTACTCGACTGGTGTGATACGATCAAGCTGCTCATCTTGTTCACCGGAGTGCTTTGGCATAAGTGAGACGGTCCGGGGACCAGTCCCATCGGGAGATGCTTGGCTTGGACAAAAGATGCCACTCTGGTGTCAGACAATGCATTTCTCTTAATAACAATTGCCTTACAATATTATTTATTAGCTTATCATAATCCGTACGAAACAAAGAGATATGACAATGATGGATCGTTTACTGGAATTATTGTGTGTGTGTGTGTGTTTCCACCAATTAGGCATCTTGTTTATCTGAAATGAAGTTTCCACTTCATCCGTGCTTGCTGGGGTGTACTGGGGACTGTGTATGTGTGTTTAGGAAGAAAATCATTTCGCGCTGTACTTGCATCATCCATCCGTCCATAGAGATGTGCCTGTTTGAGAGGACAACTACTTTTATGTGTGATGGTATCGCAGCTATTTGGAGTGACCATGAGGTCCTACGTTTTCCCAGGGAGGTATTTTGCGGTGAGGTTTGCCAAACTGGATTAATCACCATTCATTCTCAAGTGCTGTATGTAAAACTCCTGTTGTTGTTTTATAAAGGGCAGGGGGACAGTGCTATGCACTGAAGTTCTATTGGAGTTCATTGGGGAATGCACCATAAGAGAGAACTCCGCAGAATTTGTATGGAATATCTCAGAAGCCGATGTTTTTTGCAATCGCCATCGTCCTACAGCGTCTTGCTTTTCCGTCTGCACTATCGGGAGCAGTGGAAGGTCAGTGGCGGGTTCCGAGTTCCTTTCGGACCATTGGCACAGCATGACTTTGTTTCCGAGTTTCCGACGTGAAAGCTATACCAGTGCATGAACGACGCAGCCGTCGGTGAACATCGGTCCGGGATGTTTTGTCTTGTATATCTTTGCTTCTGCTCTGGGAGATAGCCAGCATATCATTGAAATTAAAGGGGATTCTAGTTTCAAAGTCACCGCCAGTAACAAAGATAGATCAAAACATCCGTAAATGAAAAGGGTTGTTCCAAGATTTTGGGGATGTGTTTTACACATGCTGATTTGGCCGTGATCAATGTAAACGGTAGGTTTGACGAACTCTTGAATTATTTGGTAAGTTCCAGAAAAAGGGCCTCACGTGCTCATAATGATTTCTGGCCAACTGACCAATCTTTCGCAAGAAATTCCATGTATGTCACCACTGAATGTTTTCGGGTCGTAGTACGGGAAGTCCGTACGGGATTTAATATCAAACCGAATCAATTTGCTGCATAATTGTCTTGTATAATTCTTTTGGTAATATTGAAATATGAACTTCCGAGGTGTACTCGACGACTGGAAGAATTAATTTCCACATATTTTTCGCAAGCAATTGTCGATTCATTTTATCTGCGAGGGCCAGCTATTCCCTCCATGTGATCTACGGCTAAAATTGACACTTTTGTAACATTTTCACCATTAAAAATAAATCGGAACACTTCAAATCCGACAGTTCACATTGATGCTTTTAGCGCTAAATACAACAGATTATGTTCATGGACCGGAGAGTGCAGCTAGCAAAGATTACGTTTATACATGTACTTAGTATATTGCTACCCTTTCGCGAAGAGTTGATTATTATTGTCATTCAGCTTCGGTCATCATCAGCGGTCCCTTTTTGTTCGTGTTACGCTTCGCAGAATGCATGTCAGATCGACTCCCCCCACCGGTGTCGCGTCGCTCGTGGTCAGAAGTTCATTCAGGAACCTGCACTAGCTCCACAACGACTTCGGGTTGGGACAAAATGATCAAGAGCCAGTTTTCGCAGTGTAGACATACCCTTGGCTTGCCGCCACGCATACCGCAAACTCAGCTACGCACTCAAAAGCATAGTTAAACACCGCACGGATGATGGCGTACAGCAAATAGAGCAGGACTTCCAAGAAACTTGCAGGCAGGGGCCCCTGCAAAACTTGAGTGACTTCGAGTATCTGACGAGCTGATGGTCTAAAAACGAAGACAAAAACGGTCTAGATTAAAAAAGCGTGTTACCTATGGTGAGAGGTTACTCAGGGTAGTCTTGTCCTTTTCTATGTAGAGTAAGCTGTTGTCGTCAAAAGCATCAGTGACGTTGCTCCGTTACCGAAGAACTTTTAGCTGGTGGCCTTACCAAGCCATCGGCAGGCCTCCTACATATGAATGATGCCTCATTGGCGCTCGGTCGTTGTACATTTCCACTGCACGCAAAAATGAGAACAATCTAAAACTGCTCTGTCCCCTACAATCGCTCGCCGTGCAGACGAACTGCTCGTATCCCTCCCAGTTTGTCACCCTTTTCATTCGACGAATAGGATCAAAAGAAACCTTATTTTTGTGCTCGATAAACCATGGTTCGCTTTCAGAGAAGACCCCCCGAGTAGTTAAACGTAAATTGCAGGCTCTTGGTAACGCTCGTGTTCATAGCATAATATAGTACCAATAGGGATAAAATATCTTGTATTGTAATTCCTCTTTCATAGATAACCTTGCATAGACGCACTTAGGTCACTGGCCTAGTTTTGCAGCCTTCTGAAACATCGTAAATTGCAGTATTGGCATTATTGTGAACAGAACTAACCAAACTCTATGACTGGATACGGTTCGGTCAACCTCCCAGTAACCTACGTACGCGGAGCATCGTCGGGAGGGTAATTTTTGAGAAGGGACAAAAGACGGTAGTCGTCAAGTGACTAAAGAAGGTCTGTGCTATCGGATTCGGGGGCCTTTTTGGGTGCCCAAAGATAGCAGGAATGGAAGGCGTTATTTGCTGCCAGTTGCTGTAACCTTTTAACAAAGGTACCTCGTATACGGCTCACTGAACCCTAAAGAACAACGAGGATCGACGGAGATCAATCCGAATCTATTACGAATAGGGAGTAACGATAATCGCTCTGGTCAAACGGGGCAGAGCTACAAAATAATATGAAAAACTCCAGTTTAGGAATCTAGGAATGAGCTGTTAATCAAACACTGGACAGTCTGTTATCAACTGTGGAGATGTCTCAACACCGGCAGTAATCGAAGAAACGTTTTACTTAAAAATTCCATCGTTTTTTTTTATATATATTGCTTATATGCGCGAGGGTGCAGGTGTATTGATTGTACTAGACCTTTCTACTTACTCGATAATGGCGAAGAGACCGCATGCGAGAGAATGGATTCAAGGAACCCAGTTGCAGCTCACAAAGGCCGAATTTTCTACAGCGGCTTCAAATGCCTCAGTGATGACTTGCACACTTTGGTACGCCGGTAAAATGTACGACGTTCGCTACGTTTCTCGGGATTTACGGGAGGTCCGCATTGATTAATTGTGCAATGCAAATTTTGCACATGGCGATAAAGAGCTAATTCGCGATTAAATTCACAGTCGACTAGATGCAGAAAGTCACGGGTTTGGTCCTCACAGTTGCACATTCGGATTTCAAGGGGTCCGTCTTATGAGGCAATGCCGAAAATGGCGGGGCCGCGAACGTTAAATATTGGCTGTGGGTCAGCCCGGAAAATGATTAGATGCAAATCGATTACGGAATCGGTGTTTTCGATCTATCCCAGACATTATGGTTTGTCTATGAAGAAACGTGAAGGTGAAGCTTTGTTTTATTAAAGGAACTGCAGTTTTACAATGCTTACGTTCTCTTATATGTCCCGACACGGGACTCGAACCTGCAGCTACTGGCTTTTTACAGCCAGAGACTTAGGCGTATAAGAACATGCGCACTACCTGTTGTAGCGATGAGCGCGACCCTCCAAATGTGGTATCAGCACCTGTTTATTAATATTGAAGACGACGTTGTATTGTTGTTAATGCATAGAGCCTTTGTCTAGATACGCAACCAGATGGAAGACTGAACAATGCTTGACAGTTTCGAAGGTAACCTTTTCTACAATGTTTCTATTTGAATTAATGCGTGTAAGGATAGTGGCGCGTAGTTCAAGGCAAACTACAGAGAAGTAGTCCAGAGGAAGGTTTTTCGCAGATGGGAAACTTGCTGAAAACCAAAGATCTTCTGACAAAACGTTTCATGGATTTTGCATTCAAATTGTGTTTCGAAATATGCTTTGGTGTCCAAACACTCATATGCAGAAATAAGAAATTCCCCGGAAAAATTTTCCTAGGGAAGATATCGACAGAAACGTTGAGTTATCGACAGCTGCTTTAGGGAAATAGAACGCTCGGAAATACTCTCGTGAACAGATATTTACATTCAAGACTTTAGGCTGGGCCAGACGTTCAAACGTTCTTGTTTAGTTTGGGCCATTATTATTATTATCTAGAAGCCTGTTTATTTTCAGCAGCTTTCACTTAGTTAACGGAAATTGCTAAATTCGGGGAAATTAGTTTCTTTGAAGGTACGTTCTTTCTCTTCCGAAGGCACTAACAACCAAACATCGTTAGAATACTTGAATAGCTCGAAATATAACTACTTCACCAAAACTATATATATTGTTGAAGATCCAGCGAATCAACTTGTGACATGTAGTTAAATACATATGCCTAAACACTCACTCCTGGCATATTCGCTCACCTGATACAATTTCACAGGCAAACGATAGTTTTTCTTCCTAAAGCCCCTCTGTTGTTCAGATGGATTAAGAAGGGCCGAGCGGGTAGTGCTTTCGTTCAAAATCATTATAGCAGTAGTTCCAACATGAGGCCCTGGTCGGCTTTGCCCAGCTGGGCAAAGCACTCTTTGTGACGCTTCGCCTGAAGCTTCTCTTACGGGAACGTCTTTTTTTTTGGTACGCTCTAATATTTGGTGGCGGCTGTTGAAGGACGGGCTCGCAAAAGTTATCGCAGCCTTCACCTATGAGCTACCCCTATACGTTTGTATACGGATCCAATATTGGTATCCTTCGCTGTCCTTTTTGTGCACCTCATTCGTATCAGAGGCTTGAGCGTTTGAGGGAGAAATTACCCACATCGCCAACTTGCCGTTGAAAGAGCATATTTTCGCGAAGAACACAAGAACATTCAATGCACTCCTAATCATATAGATAAACGGGGCTCGATATTACTATAAACATTATGCCTTCTGCGGCCCCAGACGAACTGGAAGGGTCCACATCGTATTCGTTTCATACACAGATGTCAAACACAGGTGGAGCGCTACTCTGATGCCTTAGATAGTCGTACATCTCTGCCCCTTTTTGTTCCGATCGATGGCTGGCGTGAAAAAGAACGTATTTGTTTGCGCCGAAGGTTACGGACTCAGCCCTCTCACCCACTAGGCATTGGATTATAGATTAGTTCTTCTTTACCTTCTGTGGACTTAGGCGGACCACTGTCTGGCCACCGGTCGATTGCAGTACATGCTGATCCACAATCCCACTCAGGTCTGGCTCATAGCGGTCGCCTGACTGATATGTCAGCAGGCGTTTTTATTCATACAAATGATGATCTATTGTTGGACTCTGGATATCAATTTGAGGGGTGTCTGTAATGCTCGCTTGGTTAACCATATAACTGCTTCTGTGGTTTCCCGTTGGTAAAGCTATTCAGTGCAATCAGGATGAGCCTTGATCCGAATCCATTTGCATTTTAATTTTCGGATTCTTCTGTGTTTCTTGCTCGACTTCATACTTAGCTACGCTGTTAATCCCGAGATGATTTGAATACTTCTTATTAAGCTTGCATTTTTGTTTCAGTTGTCGACTCAGCCGACCGATGCAAGTCGACACCAAAATCCACCTCTCCGGGAGCCGGAACGAGGTCAAAATGTGAAGCTCAACCCGAGAAAGTCGTTGGGGTGAAGCCAACTGCTGAAGCTTCACCCTCGACTCCTGCAAAATTAACCGGGAAAAAGGCGCCCGCAATAGAAGTTCCACTAGCGAATTCTGCCGAAGCCAATATCGTAAAGGCCGGCTCATCGCTGAGAGAGCCGAAGAATGCCGAGGGTAAAGCTGTAACGCCCGGCCCATCGCCGAAAAGCGCAGAAGTTAAAACAACAACGTCACCACCGTCACCACGACCCGAGAAAGTTAGACCAGTGAGAGGAAGCTCGTTGGGTAAGCCGAGGAACACGGACCCAGCATTGAATGATGATAAGCTCGCGAAGAGCGAGTCTGTTGAAAACGAGGAGATATTTAAGCCCTCGTCCGTAGATCCCTCCCCGGCACTTGCGAGTAAGACCCCATGTATGGATACAATCCCCAAAAACGCCATGCCTACAGGCGTCTCGCCAAAAGCTGAAAAATTCAGGCCACCAACGGTCGATCAGTCTCCGCAGCTGGACAAGAACAGAATCCCAATACCCTGCCAAACGTCGAAACCCGACAAGTGCAAGTCGGTAACGACATTGCCCTCATCTGCCAAAGCTGAAAGAAAGCGGCAGTCTAATAACGTAGGTCTAACAGCGAACGAAAATTTAAATAGGCCCATAAAGGCAGAACCTCCCCCGAAAGCCGATAGTCCACCAGCCAGGCAACCTGTCGGCACTCCGGCGCGTACCCAGGCTTCGAGGGAGATGGCGCCCAGTGGAGCGCAACCTCGGACAACTCAACCAGTAGCGAGCTTCACTCCTGCTCCGAAGAAAAGCAGCTTCTCGCGAATCAACCCCGAAGTAGCAAAGGGTAAGTGAAAGCCTTAACCACCGTTTCATACTATACAGCCGATTATTTGTTTAATTATTTAATGAGGTTCGAAAATTCGCAAAGCAACAACAATTGGAGCTATGGTGAGCTACGAAACAAAACTGAGCGGCTGACTACGAAATGCACGTGGCCGCAGAGGCTGAAACAGATTAATGACAAGGATGACGAAAGTGTGATGAAATTATGGAAGCATGAAAGACTACTACCTGCAAGCTTCATTTCGGTCGGCCAGTTGAGGCGGGTGGCTACCTGTTCTCGAAATAGCGTTGAATCACACATAACGAATGTATCCTTGTTAAATGGTGATCTCGAAGCACCCTGCTAGGCTAGCCGTGACAGTTATTGCTGTTTCTTATGAAATTGATAAATACGTAATCGTTTATTACGTTTTCAAATCTGGAAATTCAAATTATCCGGCCATGTGAACTGACGCACTGAAGTTGTCGCCTACTCTTTCAGCGTGGACACAACGGTATAAGCTTACCCAAATATTCCTCAGTAATCATCCACGATTTTTTGGTGAAGACCTTAGTTGTGAGAGATGGGTCTGCTTCTTACGCGGCCTTAACTGTCCTCGGGGTGACTGTAATTAATGCCTTGTCAGGTATTATTGTCATTATTATTATTAGCTACCCGACAACAATTCATTAAACATTATACAATCCATTCGAGTGTTCAACGAAGTTCGATTTGTAGATAGTACATTTTATATTCCTAGGTTCATTGATCTCCATAGCTCCATTCTTGCCCAAATGGAATTTCCAATATGCAACTACCGTGAAGAATCTGTCCACTGGGGATACTTAGCAAGTTTCAAACATGTATTTCCGTAACCACCCACCAGCGGGTTGTGGTAAGGAAACAGACTTGAATATAAGTAACGCCTAGCGGGCTCGTTGAGGTAAGTAGAAAAAGAGACAACACACCTGAATTTTAAATTTGGATAAAATGCGGGGTCTACGTAAACAAGACAGGTCATTCCCATTCATATCTTACAAACTACTCAGTTTGCAGCAAGCACCTATTTTGGGAAAATTAAATCTGAAACTGAAAGTCTCTCAGAAATGCTGAGCCAATTTATGCGATTTACCCAGACCGAATTTCGATCCAAGTAGCCGTGCCGATGAATACACGTCGCATTTTGCTGCTATTCGCGTTTATTTAGAGATAAATGTGCGGTCCTTGTTTGACATTTACCCTGTACTGTTGGACCACATCAGCTGTGGCGTAGTTGATCGTCGTTATGTTTTTTGGTGATTTTTTTTTGTTAATTTTTTTGTGTTGTGTTTGCCCTACAGAGCAATATGTATTTGATACATTAGCTAACCGTGGAGATATTTTAGGATTCCTATGCAAGGGCTCTAGAAACGTATGGACCCATCTGATAAAATCATGTACACTATTTACAACACCTCTCGTTCGACCGTGCTCTCTCGTGACGGACATGCCAATTCGATTACAGAACAGATACCGGTATGTTTGCTTCCTCTAGGCTATTTCTAATGAAGGGTCAACAGTGTGCAATTCCTTATGCAAGTCTTAAAGCCAAAATAGTCGTTTTCCACAAAAGGGTTTTTGTGTTTGGTGAGACTAAGATATGGACAACGCTACCGTAACTCTGATCCTTCTCCACTAGTGTCAATAGGTGGCAAGGTAACTGGACTATCGAAAATGGAAAATTAACAGCATAGAGCTCGCTGTATTACGTGAGAACAATAATTGAATTTGAAAATAAAATTTAAAGAGCAACACCTATGACTCGTGAATCAGTATTGTCCCTTAGTGTAATATATGTAAACATCGATTATGTTTGTGAAATAATATACTACAGCAGTGCCTGGATATGACTACGACTTGGACGCCTCAGGGAGGTTTAAAATCAACTTGTGTGGTTTATTTACGGAACTGCATATTTTACAAACGCTTAAGTTCTCGAAAAATAAAAGTAAACATTGCTTCATACCACTTGGGGGGGTCTATTTGTTGTAAACGGATATACGTAACAACGTAATACAATTTATGAACGTTAGCATTGTAGTATAGACCGACTTAAAGCATGTGTACACATTTCTCATAAAGAACTGTTTTTGCCTCTTGTTATAGGCGCACACCGTACTGGTCGTGGCCGCTGTCGAAGTTCGGTGTATGCCTAACCTCGGCTGCGGGAAAGTCCCAACTTTTTTTTTCTTATTAATAAAGAAGCAAAATATTTTTGGGTGACTCTGTTTGTTAGAGGCTCAACTTTCCAGCAGACGAAATCAGATTTGCGATAAAAACACTGTATTGGCCACTGAGTTTCGGCGCGGTACGGGATAGCATCAAGGTGATCCTGTACTCGAAACGATTCCATACGCGCGATTAACAACGCGCCTCTCCTAGGGCGATTTTGCTGTCCCTCGGGGTCTGACCCAGACTGTCCTCGTTCGAGAGAAATGGGAGATATGTACTCGATTCGTTTCCAGGTTATGTCGGATTGAGGTTTGTTTGAACTCAGCTTATACGGAAATCCTCACAATGTTGGAACAACGCTTTTCATACGCGTGAGTCTCAAAGCTGTATAATTCGTCTTATGTGAGTTAGACCTGCAGAACGAACAGGCTGGAGGGCATTGCAGCTGCAGGATACGAGATCGCCCCCATCATGAGGAAATCGGCCGACGAAATTGATGAGAGCTTCACAACAAGGTGTGAATAAAAGCTTCGTTGGTTTTATACCTGTGTGATATACTACATACATGCATACAAACTGAATTGGGCCTTCCATACTACACGAGGCATAACCCATTGTAACTCATATTTGAATGAGTGGATAAGGGCTCAGCATGCGTATTCAGGCGTACCGTTTAGCATTGGTTTTCCTCAACAAAAACAGTACCACTGCTCAATGTCGGCTGATAGTGGCTGTGGGTAAGGTTGTGAGTCCTGGCGTCTAAGCTACCCCGCCAGCACACCAATACATTGAAGTGCCCCTATTTATGCCGTGCCCGTACTTTCTAACATTTCGTGATTTAAAAGGTGTCATCAGTTATACTATCGCCAGAAGACCCCCCTTGCAGACATTGTACAATGAAAATAGACGCATGCCACCGATTAGCGGATAATTTTCGTGCGGAGGCATCGCCGGATGCTCTTATACTTAACACGCTTAGCGCAAAAATACTGTTTACCACTTTACAGTTTCTATAAATTTGTTTATTCGATATGCAAGCAAAATAGCCAAATTGGCGGCAGCAGCAGCAGCAACAACAACAACGTAGGTGCTTTCACAATTCAACAGTTAGTTCCACGTTCCGTTGTTTCGTACGGCGAAGGCTGATTACGGAGTAGTTGGACAATGACTATGCTCGTGATTGAATAGGGACACATCCGTCTGCTGGAAAGTTCTTTTTGTCTCTCTTTAGTTCTTGAGGTAACATAATCTGCGGGGTAGGTTGCCTACCGTTAACTGTCCAGTTATGTTCATTCGTGCTCGTGAAGTTGCCTTGATGTCGAGCAATTTTTTTTTGTCAAGTTGTTTACGTTGTTTGTAATATCGATCGACCGCCATAGTGTGTCATACAATAGGTCTTCGATGTTTATGTCAAAAATAGTAGAAAATCACATCGCGCTGCAGGCAGTTTTTGTTCTTATGATTTACTTTTACATGAACATCTAGTTAACATTAGTACTACAACCACCAGGATTTTTCTTTCTGTCGACTGATACCTTTCATTTAGCACTGGGCTGTTTGTTTCATAGAACGAATGACTTTAAAACACGCTGGAAGGGTTTGAGCCCGCAAAAACCGTAGCTATGGTCTATAATAACTGTGGTAGCTTTTCTCGAGTTTACTCTCACGTTACCTTGATTGCTTTATTACCTTTATTTACCAAGCGGTTATAGAGCTACGTTGAGGCTCTCTGCCCCCGCGTGCTGGCCAAACAAAACATTTCATCTACAATACGTATGTACACGTGCATACAACACAATATCAGAATAATTAATCTCTGAATAATTGGCCCATCGTATTAGCGGACCAGATCTGTTGAGGTGTCACGGAGACGATGTAAATTTGCGGAATGATTTCGACATCTTCGAATCTTGTATTTTATGCAAAACATGGTTACAGTGCGTTACGAAGCACTGATCAGCAAGCTCTTCGGCTGACGGCGGTGTGGCTTTCGTGCTGATAACGCTATAAGCAGGCCTCTCCGTGGTTGGTCCGTCCGGTATTGCATGCCAGGCAGTAAACTCCCCACGCATCTCAGCCATGTCTCTCGCACTGTAATGCTTTTGTAGTAACGTTTTAACTGAAACATTTCTCACAGTGTGCTTGCAGCCTTCACGCTTTGCCGCCGTTGGTTTGAGGGTGTTGCACGGGATAGCGCAGATCGGGGAAGCCTGGGGTTGAACACGTTACACTGAGGATCTTGAATAGGCCACATTCGTCGGACGTCAAATCTGTGTCCATGGTAAGAGACGTAGTTTGTGTCTAGGAAATGCAAATTAACGTTTTCGTGAGTACGATGACAAGAATTATTTTCGATCATTATGCCTCGAAGCCTCCGCAATATCCTGGGACAAGAAAGCTATACGATTGTTATGCCTGGTATATTTTTGAAGTGGTATCGCTTAGGCAATTGCGTTTATGACATCTGCGAAGGAGGTGCTTATTTCAAAGAATTAGTGTGGCCATTGAATCGTGGTAGGCAAATCAATTATGGATCGGCTTTGCAGTGTGGTACCTTCATTTTGGGTCTTCATCGATCGATTCAGTAGAACCTTTCGATGGGAGTGAGTAACCCAGCGAAAAACCCAATACGCCACTATTCCTAAGGCGCACAGTGTCAATTTCAGATCCCCTTTTTTTTTACTAGAGCTGAATCGTGTAGTATGTCGCCTATATCACACAAAAAAAAGTCGCTCGGCCAGCCTTATAGAGCAGCCTCATATTTATATTCAGTCAAGAGCTTACTACGCCAAGCAAATGTAATGACTTGCATGCATTTTGAGAGATTGGGCATATGTTAAGAAGGTAGAGTATCTCAATAATGACACGTAGTAGTCAGATAGGCTGAACTCGTATGAGTTGTAATCTGACTTCGTCATTATTGACATATCTTTGTAGAAGAAGCGGAAACCAAATTGAGTATAAACAGCCAAATCCCATGTTTTTTTTACAAGGGGGCAGCTGAAATCTCAAATCACCATCGCTCCCAGTGAAAGCCGTACACGTGGCGCGGTGGGAACCATAAGTAGTATTCTGCCTTTTGCACTGAACAGTGCTAAAGGTTGGTTATATTCGCTCGAAGGACCTAGTGCTGGAAACTGCTTGGGCTATTGTCACCTCTAAACTGAACAGTCACTTAACTACTCATTCGTAGTGGCCGCGGATCTGCGACACCCGACGGTTCGCTTGCGGCCAACGGTACTGTACCATTGTCTACGACATCGCTATCGATATGTGTCGGTCTTTTTTGATTTGGCATTGGTGTCACCAGAGGGACGGCAAGAAGAGCCCAACACTGCTGGTTACAATTACTTGTGGCCGTGTTTTGAAGTCCACCAATTTGCTAATTAGTAGAATCGGGCTTGGCGCCCGATGATCGTTGACTCGGCACCTAACCCGTGCTGCATGCGTATGGGTCCACAGACATCCATCACCGAAAGTAGCACAGCCTGTGCGTAAGGTGATCGTTGAACCCTATAAATGATCCTAGATCGTAGACCACCCTTTTGGACTGTTGAGAACATCTGAAGATGTCATGTGTTTTGCTACAGAAACGATTGTTTTGAAATAGCTTGGTGCGTAAATGTCTTCTAGTTGAACTATCTGGTTTGCTAACAAGCGCAACGTAAAAACAACAATGGCTTACGAGGCGGATTGTATACTCGAGAAATGTGTGAACGTGAGTTGGTGCCGAATCACGGCTTTCTGGCATTTAGCGCACAATATGAAATGGAAAAAGGTCAGTTGTTCCACAAGTCCGGTAGATACACTTAGGACGAATCTACACACGTATAGACTATAAACTTCTCAGGTACAAGATTCCATAATTGCCAAAAATTATGCGTGGAACCACTTGCAGTTATGAAAGAACGTCACTTTATTCGCCTTGTTGTTATCGCAAAGTTGATATAGTAAGTTACTTAGCTAAGAGATCTCGTGATTCGTGTCGTTCACTGCAAGTTTCAGTTTTTCCAAGGCAACCGAATATTGATAGGAGCGGGCGAGGAGACTGGATTTCTAAGCAGTTACTTGGATCGAAAACGTGTCTGTATAGTAGATCAACGCGCTTTGCATGAAAGCGTATATCTGGGTAATACATGAATATGGTGTATGATCTGTGTAGGCTTGACTTACTGTCGAGCACCAGGCGTAGCATGGTGCGTTCGTGTGCGCCTTTCAACGAGAGGAACAAGACATAGATGCACGGGTTCGTTGCATAGTTGCATTTTTAAAGGGGTCCGTCTTACAAAGCAATGTAAAAGCAGTTCGTTGTGTGGACGTTAAGTGTTGGCTTAGAGTCAGCCCGAAGAACAAATGCTGGGCCTGATTTATTGGACGTATTACGTACGACGAATAATATATGTGCTTTTGTTAAAGACTGTATTGTACATTCCTTCGAATATGTGTACAATATTACTAGCGATGCGACATGACGTCGTCGAACTTAGGATTTTCCTATTAAGCTTAGCTTGAAGCGTGCTTTGGATCAACGATCGAAACGGAAATGCAGTTAGTAGTCAATTAATCTGCATTTGTCTCAAAACGTTACTCCTCAATGGGCATCTAAGCAGAAGAAGAATTTTCTGGGCAAGGGAATTTTTCCACGACAACTGACAGCTGATACCAATATTTAAGTACGAAATCAAAAAAATCCACAGCATGTCATGTTGGTAGTAATCCAAATGATTGAAATATTCAACATCCGGCCTTCTGCTAAAAGTGTAAGCCATGTGCTGGTTGAACACATCAAACAGATAAAGTTAAACTACTGGCAAACACATATCGAACCACTCCTACTCATGTAACAGTAGAACTTCTTACATTAAATTTCAAGGGTGTTAGGTATTTATAGGTACAAATATTAGTTTGTGTTTTTTTTTCCAAAAACTGATTTATATCTGATATCTCTGTGATTATGACGTGATAATGAACTGATACAATCGACTCTCCAAGCATAAAACAATAAACACGGCATGCCAATGGCAGCGCGGCCATAACCGTAACAACAGCAAAAACAACAACGCGTATGGATAGGTGGTAGTCAGTGGTAGCGAACCGTAATCACGTACGACTGAGTATCAACTCGTCACCTCTCATACAAAGTAGCAATACCCGCATGGTGATCGATTAAGGCCAAATAACCGGTGAATGAAACCTGTGACGGGTATTGAAGCGGGTTCATATCCACCATAGGAGAGTCCCCTTCCTGTGCCCAGAGGCTGAAGATGCCCAGGGAGAGTCAGCTGAAAGTAGATGAGACTGAGGGTCTGTTGTGGGTTAGAAAACCCTACAAATAGCAATCTTTCAGCAAAACCTTACTGATAGCTTCATTTTTGGTCCCCTTTGTTATATGTTTGTTGGTTGCATATTGGGCAATCTCTACATTTGCTAAAGGTAGTAGAAATATCGTTGTTTTTAAACCCGATAGCTTCCCGAGTGTTCAATCGAAAACAAAGAGTTGAAACATGGCGTTTTACCTAACACTGTTTTGTACTAATCTCGCTGTCATCGAACTCGAACAATTGCCCATTGTGAACGTACATTAAATTGAAGCAAGTACCTATTGAACGTTCGTCAAGCTCCCAACTAACGCTCAAAATTAGTGTAAAATGTACTAAGGAGATGATTGAACCTAACCAGCACAAGCAGCTGTCGAACGATATCGACAAACATCCTTGCAGAAATTTTTCGTTGACTCATAACTATGCATGGTAAGCGACTAATTAGCATTCATAGTTTCGGCTTGCGTTCATTGTCGTGCCATAGCGGTGCAAGCATCACTTAATGCACGTTCCGACTGCCGTGACGTATTCGTTCACACGTTAATATTTCATCATTTTAGTTATCTACTTATTTCTAAACTTATATTCGATAGTTATTATCAACAACTTGTGGACCTAACTTCTCATTTTGTGTGCATCTGATTCGGCTAGAGCGAATGTGTCGACTCAGATTTATGATTTACAGAATTTATTTAATTACAGCAAGATTCAATTACTCGAACTGGAGAAAGTCTCGGAAACACAAGGGTGGTGCTCACATCGAGCATCGACGACACCACATAGTTTCTGAATAATCACCGAGTTAATTTTGGCTACAGTTGAACCGAGAATTGTGGGAAGATTTTGCTCTCAATATTTAGGTTGTGGAGCGCATGAGGAATACCGACATTCAAATCTATAGCGATAATCTAAAGCCTTCTCGCCTTGTCGTGAACTGAGTGTTACTTCTTTTCAGCGTAGGATATATTCGAATATTCTAACTCCTTGAGATGTTACATCTCAAGACTCGAACCTATACTATATGCCAATTTGAACAAATTGTCTGCTTAATTTGCTCACTCTAATCAGCTGTTTTTCTTTCCGTGCCGACGATTCAAGATCCCATCAAACCTTTTCAAATAGACGATGGTCAAGGTGTGCAAGAAAAGCCTACACACATACGGCCTCTCTCCAGTCAGAGATCCGGTGTCAGACCAGCACCACATAAGTCGAATGAGATCCCCCAGAAGGTTCCCGCTGTTACATCGCCGGGCGGGATAGTTCAATCGACGGATATCGTGACCGAGTTGCTGGACTTCAAACGGTATCACCTTCGTGTAAAGGAGCAACAAGCCGCCGCGCGAAGTGAGGAGGGTGCCGCCAGAAATACTGGTAGTGGCAATTTCGTCAAAGCACCGAATTCCCCATTGCAAGGACTGGACATTGTACCGAAGGGCGGCCGAAGAGACAGGAGTCACTTACCAGTTGATGCGCCAATGGCAGGCAACTCAAAACCGCCGGCCGAGGACAACGCGATGAACCGTGGAGGTAAGGATGACGACAAGTCCAACAAAGCGAAAAAGAGTCCACGGCCAAAATCTAGTGAGACCAAAGTGGCGCCTAAAAGTAAAAAGCAAACTCGAGACGATGCCGATGAGACGAAGGACACGAAGAAAGCCGCCAAGAAGGAGAGATCTACAAAGAGCACCCAGAAAAAGGACAAAAGTAGTGTATCGAAGAGCAGTAAAGTCAAATCCAGGCTCTCCAGGTCGAAGACGAAGACCCCGTCCACCGATGAGGAGATCACCCGATCGGGTTCACTATCAGATGATGACAGCAGCTCAAGTAATAGCTCGCCTAACCCCCCAGGCACAGCAGGAAAAAGCAGTTTTGGCTCTCAGCGAAATGAAAGAGCGCGGGTTCTGAACAGCCTGAGCAGGATTTTCCGGAGTATCCCACACAAGCCTACCCCACGAGTGGCTCGCAGGAAACGCTGAGATCGAAGAATCGCGCAACGTTGTGGTACAACGACTACTGCTGTTGCTACTGCTTGCTTACGCTGGCGTGAGACTATCTCGAGAGTAGTGGTGTGACGTGTATTTCCCGAGATTGGAGGACACTCGTAGGTAGAGTTGAGAGTGGATTCGGTTTGTGATCATGTTGAGGAGCGAGCCAAATTACCGGAGACATGAAATATCTGTCTTACCATCTTGGCAAAATTATTAAACCAACAATGCTGTGGACACATTGACAATCATTTTCAGGTATTGCGTTCACAGATGTGGTAATTTCTGCCAAGTAGATCAAGAACTGATTTGTTTAGCATGAACATTAGAAAGCAACATTGTGGGAGCCGATAATGACCAAATGAGATTCGCTTGTCGGTGTCTAATAGCGGCCAGAGGGGTGCTAGTTTGCATGTGGGGTCTTACTTATTTTTAAGTTAAGCACGAATGAATTTAGGCTGGGTACAAAAATAATCCATAGATACAACTGAGTGAAAATCTGTGCTATGTCAGTATGCCAAGACTGACCTCCACCAAACGACAAGCTTGGTAGTGAGCTATCCTTGGGTCACAGACCTCGGCTTAAGTGAAGAGAGAATGCCTATAGCGAATTTGATACTAATGGAGCAACTCCCTAAGAGCAGAATCTCCAAGTGCTGTAGCTGTATCTAGTTTGCGCCAGCCTTGCTAAATACATCCCGTTGCGGATGTGTTTAGTACAGCTCTCAAAAAAAAACACGTTGACGCTATGAATTAGCCTTCGGCTGAATTTCACCATTTTCGTATACACACTCAAATGTTACTAAATGAATATCAGTAGTGAAGGAAAACACTTTCGTTTACGGGACGATCCCTCGGCAGTCAGTTGCATAGGCGGTCGTCATACAACAATCACTAGTGTGTCTATCTAGCCACTCTGAAGTTTCGTGGCAAATTCGACGTCGAGTCGTTCTGGTGTGATGTGACTCGTGAAGTGAGTTTACGATCAGCGTTGGAGAGTATCGTCTGATTCTAAGTTACAATTCGAAGCATTCTCGAAAGTTGTTGTGGATTACGTGCGTGTCTTGAAACATGTTCAGCCCGCGAGCTGAATCCCTATCGACGACCGCGCGGTTTGGGCAGATTCGGTGTGGACTGGAGCTGTCCACACAGCGCGTTCGATTGCGCTCACAGCACCGACAGGGCAGTAATTTACTTGACGTCATATCATCCGGCGTATTATGCTGGTGAGTTGCCACAGGGCTTATCATTATTATAGCGTTGTCATTTCAGCCGCTTACGCCTATCAGGGCGGATTCGACTCTGCGTCTGTTGTCAATAGATTCAAAGCTAAGCTCGGATGTGACTTCGCTCGATACATCCACAGACTTTGATCCGACCAAATGAATTGGAATTCTTCGAGAAGAATCTCAGTAAATCTCACTCACTCGCACACACGCACACACACACACGAATTGTTTTTCGTGATCTGAATCACTGAATGAACTGATTTCGTGCCTTCTTTTTTTCCAACCTAGCATTTGTTTTCGTCATGGAGTCCCAGTAGGTGATCAGATCAGTTGAGCCTTGAAGTGGAGCGCCCAGTCAAATTTCAATGTTTGTTAAGTGTGTGTGTGTGTATGGGGGGGTTACTCCATTCATGCGTGTTTTTGAGTGCTTCGAGAGAGCCGTGGGAAGCCAGGTGGCTCTGGTGCGGGTCAGGATGAACCGCCGTGAACGTCCTACCTACACGTACAACAACCATTAGACGCATCATTTACTCCAATTAGCGTTGTCACTATACATTCCCTCGCTATCCGGTGCGGCCACCAGTACAGCATGGCGAGGAAGGTAGTTCTATAGTGGCTTAGACCGATGGGGATAAGAGTTAAGGTCGTCAAGAAGAAGGGAAGAAGCTCCATGGGTGCAGACGTCCCTCTCGATTTTGTTCAGACTGCCTTGCACTGAAGGACAATTTGAACCACTTATCTCTGCAGATGTGCACCATTTTGGTAAAACGGTTCACTGCTTTACGATGCATGGTAGCTATTACCGACGTGTCTCCCTTGTGATGCCTTGAAACATATAGTGAAGACAATATCATATTGACTTGCTAACTATTTCAAGGCTTCACCAGGGAGGCCAATCTTTAGCAGGCCAATGTCTTCCAGTGGACTTAATCTCGATAGCTAGTGGGGTCGGTCAAAATTTTTGTTTGACATGTTGGAGTTTTTCCGGTTGGGTCTATGGGGTATATCCTGATATGGTTCTGTCCTGTTTTCTAACACACAACCACGCCCCTATCGTCTCCGTAAAGTAACAGAGCTGAGCATGAGCAATGAGTGAAATACAAAGCCAATAGTGAACAACATGTCCCATACGAGAATGTATCGTGTCTTCGTCATCGCGATGATACACAGTGAGTTTATTGATGAAGGGCAAGGAGGTCTTTTTGTGTGTACGTTATATATATATATACATATATACAAACACATACACAAGAAAAGCGAGGGTACGAATTGCCATATATAATTGGTCCGCTCTGGGTTCTTTCTAGATTTACGCTGCCGCCCCGAGTTACAGAGAGGCTGCCCTGATGTCGAGAACGATGTACAGGCGTTTCCTCATTTTTCTTTCATTTGACAGGGGTTTTTCAGCTTACACTGCCTTGGGCAGAATCTTTCTGTCGTACTAAATCTCCCATGTAAAAACAAGCTGGCCTAGTTGAGTTCACCTCGTTCGATAAGCTTGCTCTCAGTGCACTTTGTTGAACTTTCACAGGCAGAACTCATCTGTCTTGCTTCAGCCAGCCGAGTGCCATGCCGAAATGCTGTCATATTGGTAGACATCCGGCTGTGACGTACGGCTGACGCGTAGCAGAGCCTAGGCTTTTTCCTCCCGAGTGAACTGGTGCAGTACTTAGACAGCGCGCGATCGTATCTCAACCTATATGCCAGTCCTTCCAGGCAAAAATGAAACTCAACGTACACTTGAATATTGTCTTACGTCATTATGGTGTCCGCGTGGCTCGCTGTGGCATCCGGTGTGGTGAGTCGTGGTAAAAATACATACAATGCCAACACTTTATTCAAAGGTAGAAATAGTGGCGTTGGTTGGGTACAGTGTTGTGAACAACATAGGTTATAAGTGTTACAAGATAAGTCATTCCCGCAATACTGGGGAAATTCTCCAGGGAAGCAGGTCATTTACGCATTTCTTCGACAATAACCTCAGGCATAGCATTTACACCAGCAATAAATATTATAACAATAAATATTGCATTAATATTCTACACTATTATATTTCACATCCTCTGCTCTCAGTTAGCATTCGTGATTAAAGGTGAATTGCCGATGGGTGCACAATCACGCGCTGTTTCCGGCAAACCGATCTTTATCAACAAGCCGGCAAGGACGAAGGCTGCCTCGACGATATCGTCTGTATTGAAATTACTGTATTCTTTCTACGATGTAGAATAACATTTTGCGGTTATTATATAAAACGGTTTGTGCAGACGAAGCAAGAGTAAAAATGAGGCAATATATCATATTATATATAACGAGGTAGATTTTTTTGGTAGAGAATTTTTCAAAAACTTATCTTGAACACAGTAAGACAGATACAACTGTAGTCAGAAATAACCTTGGTTACACCCAGCTATCATTGGAATAGTTACACATTGGTCACAGTTACATATCCATTGAAAAGCTAGACTCAAGAAGTATGCAAATTTCCGTCATTTCGACATAACAGCCGCCATATTAATTCGAACGAAGAAAAGTTCGCAAAAGCGAAGATCGCGCTCTTCAGTATAAAGTTACGTGTCAGTTCATATCAGAACTAGTCGGAGATACTTTCATCAATATTCCTAATTATTAACTCGCCTCATCCTCAAAACGTCGTCTCTATGGCATGACAATTGCTCAACGGGCGTATTTCTCTAGGGTACTAGTCGGTTTTTGAATGCGAGATTACGTCCAACACGTTCGTGTACATGTGGTCCCAGTTACGAGTTTGTGACTGTCGAGTAACTATCAATTCACCTTGCCTACAAGGTGATTACAAAAGAAATCACCCTGTATTATCTACTTTTCTTCATTTCGTGCACTCATATCGAGCAGCTATTTATGTCTCACCCATATGTGATTACACTGTACTGTTACATATGTTATTAACCGTATCACAATATCTGGGACTTGCATCAACGCGCGAACCTCTAGAGGGCTGCCTCGTTTTTCCACGCTTAACGCAACCAATACGGCCATATGTGGCAAAACGAACAATCGGTGTGGGTTTATCTACTTCGCTCAAGTCTCTGGGATGCCACTCGCTTGGTAAATAGCTGAAACAAATACAACACATACGGAACGTCTTGCCATGAGATATCAAAGAACACAACAGTAAAAGACGAGCCATGACCCTCGCTTCTACAGGCGTCGTATCTGACGTAGAAAGCGGAAGGACTATTTGGCAAAGCACCACGATTCGATTATGAAATACGTTGCGTTTCCTCTATATTGGACGGATACAGCACGTAACGGCCCTCGCCCTTATACTTTGAGCCAGATGGAAGGTGACAAGCTTTCTCAAGATACGACTGCCATACAGCGTTCTCTCATGTCTCGGAACTGTTCGGCAAACAACATCTCTCGGCACTGTCGCGTCGTGTTGTGTTAAACAATCCAAACAAAGAATCGATGGGAGAGACGAAACGCAATCTCGCCTTGGAGACGCTCGCCGAAGAGCCAGGGGTCGCACATCGCGGGGGGAACTCCTACGGGCGTTTTGTGCTCGTCTTTAGGATTGGAGAGGAACGGGTTCTTACCGCCTCTTCGGTGGTGTCGAATATATTATGATATAATCGAATAATAGTATCGAGTTTGCGATACTATTATATGATTGTGCATTAATTGGATTCTACGTAACAAACGGATGAGTCGTAAAATAAAGAGGAAAGTCAAGCCTGGAGATCGTCAGAGTTGACTAAGCTCGGGCGAGGACTGAAGCCACAGGGTGAAGACGGTTGAGAGAGGACCAGCCATTGGAAATAGTGGACGTCGCCATCGTAGACTAATCCCACCAGACCGTAAATTGCCTTGGAATACCCTAGCTTCGATTTTAAATGCGTATGTCATTTCACACATTTCGCTCGAACCTGCGACCTCTATGAGTTGGCCTCCTGAAGTCGACTGTCAACGTGAATAGGTTGCACTTCAATACTGATGTACCGTATGCGAGTTGACAAAGTCATTCTTATCGTTGCTTCAGGTTCATCAATAGAATAAATGAGGGCGAATTGGGGACATCCATTAGCAGCTCGAACGAAATCCATTATCCACGCATTGGAGAAATCGTTGGCAATCTATTTAGAAATTTCATTAACATGAGATTGGTGACTGTTTAGCGCGCGTCCCGAACATCAGAATTGATTAGCACTAGCGAAGTCGATATAATTCGAAATACACGCCTACCTTCCTACAGTTATAATAATCGAACGGATGCATTATCTATTATGTGAATACGCGTACGCTGCATAGTGATAATTTATATATGTAGACATGAAAGTGAGGATGTAAATGCTCAAATTTGTTCGAGATGGTTTGAAAAGAAATCCGATTTTACCCGGAATGATTGGGACAGGACGGAAGATCTCAATAAGACACAGTGTGAAAGAACTTAAATATATTTGTTCAGGCTGGTGTCAGTCCATCATTCAAATGCTACTCTATAGCTAGAAGTAATTTACCTTCAAAGGATCAAATGCGAATTTATTCAACATTATCTTCATTCAGGGAACGTAACACGACGAATCAAAATGGTTACATCTCTGGCAAAAACCAAGGTGGAAGAGATTATATATCGTCGTGTCCATCATCATGGTCCAATTCTACGAAATTCCTCATTTCGGACACCCGACCATACGATTTCGAGTCTTTCCGAGATTTCCTGTTATTTTCCAAATTTTTCCGCAATAGTTCTCTGCTTTTCCTTTTCTCGAAAGAAAAATCATCAGTGCTAAAATCATTGTGGTTTTGTAACAGGTTGTTAGTGACAAGAGTGGCCTGGGTGGCTAGTGAGCATCTCTTTGCCGTGGAACACCACCACGATTTGTGATCGCTGGTTTGATCGCCAGAAATCGCGATTTGGCTGCGTTATCGTTAACATTACCCTGTCGTGACATGGGTCTGTTGGAGAACGCCCAGATAAGTCCAACATGACCAGCATGATAGGTTCTTGAAGCAATGCTACACAGCGGTACCGGGGCATCTCTACCACGGAAAGTCACCCGAGTGTCACGTATGAGTGAAAAATATAGGTCATTACTAACGGGAGAGGTATGGAAAGTATGTTTGTGCCAACTATAACATGAATGCAGTTGTCACCATGAATACAAGCATAACTGCTAAATGACATATGATACAGAGGTCAGCGAGACACTAAGCAATACAATGTACCGCAGAAGAACTTGCGCTGCGGACGGTAACCTAATTAAAGGGAGGGAGCGAAGACACTAAAATGAGATGTCAGATATTTCAACGCGTGAGGTACAAGCAAAATTTTTTTTATACACGGGAAACTGGGCTCCATATTTCCGAAGAACAAGGCATAATTAATAATTGGACAATTAACATGCTAAGAAAACAAGCGCGCATAGAAGCTAACTAGAAAGTGGGATCGAAGGATTGGCTCGAGCGAAACATATTAGATAGTATACACGTCGATTCCAGGATACAGGAAGCCAGCAAAGCAAAATCGCTCTGGTAGTGTATTGTAATGAGAGAAAAAGAGAAGTCGTCAGGTCTTTCTCGCTGGGTATTGGGCACGTATGCTAGATAGAAACCCATAAGTACAAAATAATGACCGAGAAATGCAAGA
Organism: Stratiolaelaps scimitus; assembly: GCA_019614645.1. NCBI lineage: Eukaryota > Metazoa > Arthropoda > Arachnida > Mesostigmata > Laelapidae > Stratiolaelaps > Stratiolaelaps scimitus. The sequence continues at coordinate 3,280,269 of JABWDB010000014.1, read as the reverse complement.
CCAGCTATTTTTATTGCTCATACGACGAAGAGGTCGAACCGGTAGAACACGCTTTACAGAATGTACGGTGCTGGAAATGGGGTAGTGGTTAAAGCACGAGACGAGGCGCATATTAGCAATATGGGATGGGAGACGAATCACCAATGCAATATATAATTAGATAAGGATGTAAAATCAAATCCTATACGGCAATGCGCAAATTTTTCCATAATACATGCCAGTAGTATCCGTGTAACCTTGTACATACGCGGGACATTAACTGTTCCCCCTTAATTGAATCGTCTGCGGATTATCCTCCTGTTGATTGGGCCTCGAGACCTTCTACGGCAGCTCGGCGGACTAAGGTCGCCACATGATGGATGGTCTGTCATTACTGAGATCGAGCGCTTTAGGAACCCACGAGCTTAACTATGGCGTAAAGACTGTTGAGCAGATCAGACCAGAAGAGGCTCTGCCATCTTTGAAATTACTAAAAAACTACTGTTTCTCATTTATGAGAGATTCTCGTTTGATCGATTCCCATCTGAGCTGTCAGCCTAAACGCAGAGCTTACGAGGTGTTCGGAAAGCCACGCAACCTCACGAGAGACGAACCAACAATGTAGAAGGTATCTTTGCTTGAACGTTTCTCCATGTTCATTTCTCAGTGACTGAATGTTTAGATCGTGACGGGTATTTTATAGCAAAAATAGGGTACGGAGTGAGGTCAGACGATATTTAGTCTTAGGGACCGAGAAACTGTCATTAGAAACCCACTAGCATTTCGCGATTTTAATACCAGAGTTTGATTCTCTCTCTCCCTTAGGAGTAGCCTTCTGCGGATCTTTGTCTCAGTCTTCGGGTTTAAAATGCGCGTCACCCTTCAGAAAGGCGTGTATATGAAACAAAACGACTTTTGAAACGAGACATGATTGCTAGTCTACCATAGGGTTGGGTAACATCACGAATGCCCTGTACGACTAGATACTAGTGGGAGAAATCCCCGCTATTAGAAATCTCCCAGCGTTGAGCAGCAGCTTTTACATTCGTATGCCGAGTTCAACTCTCCTTAATAAGCATTGTGCTACATTTTCGAATCGATGGGTTTATTCATTGTTGTTACCCAGTTGTCTACTTATCGGCCTATGGGTGAAATTTGCGACTACTAATCTCCATGGAGCGCTTTCTGTTTAGACAACCACCTAAGCTCAAAGTTATGTGACCTAAGTTAAGTGACTATCCCGGCTGCCGCAAACGGTGTCGACTGACAACCGCTATTGTTATGTTCTGTGCGCCACTTGTAGAACTTCTGTCCGATTCAGGTCTGCAAACACTAGATAACGCAGCGGTACCTAGCTTCTCGTGTCGTCTTCCTTAGCTAACCATTATATGAGTAGAAACCTTTGTTTGGGAACCCCTAATCTTACTTCAGCAGTAGAACGCTTGGTGGAAAAGTTGTTTCGGTACGATATATTACGCCGTAGTTTCTTCCGTGTAACGAGCTCGAGATTCAAGGCAAGGATGTGAGTTCATGTACAATGTTTCAATTCATCTGAAAGTAAAAGAGCTTATATAGTATGTTCTCTCCCTCGCGTACTGAGTTCCTCTCATCTCACAACAGCCTAAGGTGCAAATCGACGAGTTAGACCGTGATCGCTTTGCGAATAATATGACGAACTGTTTACAGCGTCGATCCCTAACCTAAACGACTGTCATAAAGGGGACTCCTAAAATAGATGCACAACTCTTTAGCTCCAGGCTAGTTAGTGCAGTTGCCCGGTTCGTGTAGCCCGTGGCGTACGCTAAAATCGAATAGAAAACTTTGACTCTGTCGGTTTTCCACTGTAAAGATGGTGCCGGAGGATGGCGCTCTAGGGAACGGTGGCGTTCCCATCGACGTAGGTCTCTCTCGAACATATCAACTTGTAGATGCGTCTTTACCTTCGAGTTCCCATTCGTTATATCACAAGTTCATTTCAACTAAGAAACTTGGATCGAAGCTTGAAAAAAAGTTCATTTCAACTAAGAAACTTGAATCGAAGCTTGAAAAAAAGTTCATTTCAACTAAGAAACTTGAATCGTCCATTGTTTCACGACGATACTAGCTACCACTAATAAAGCAGCGGAGTACCAAGTAACTCACTCTCAACGGTTTACGCATCGATTTTCTCCAATTGGATACGTAGAGTATAATACTTTTGATTTATTCCTGTACGTCTAATACAATTTCCTCTAGAAAGACACGTTAGAGAGTTAGTTATATGTGCGCCACAAAAAGCCTAACGTGTTATAAGTGTGCAACAACGCCCGCGCAACCAATATATGCAGGGAGAGCTGTGTATTTACATTCAAAATCCTATGAACACGCATATATAGATCTGCGAAAGGTTAGCTACACGTCTCGGGCGTGGTCACGAAAGAACGCACGCAATGGACAGCGTATCAAACTCTACTAGAATGGTTATCATCTATGGATGAGGCCTTATCGCATGCTCGACTAATTGATGGGTCGTCCAACAGGAGGCCGATTGAAAGAAACGCATCGTCTGATACTGGCATCGTGCGTCGCGGTCTCCGTATCCTCTTCGCCATATCGTCTGCTCATATTCTCAATCGATACCCGTCACGGCATTTAAACATCAGCTTCAGTGCACAAAACTTGAGTCCACACGCACTTGTGTGCAAGATGTGCACGCATCATATTCCATTATTATTCTTGGCTTGCGTGGTATCTTGTGTGAGACATTTGGATTACAATTATGAGGGTTTGTGCTCGTTTTTTGGTTTGGTGAGGGAGATACGGCCATTTCTTCTTACAGATCTGTGTTAGAGAACTGTGAAATGCGATTAGATGTATATCTTGGGTATTCGCATTTCTTTAACTTTCTTTGGCGTTGAAAATGTACATAATTGAAGGGACATAGACGGCTATGTGAAGAGTGGCTATATCGATAGTGGTAGGTGATCTTATACCTGAAGTCGGTACCTTTCCAGATACTTGTATCGACTTCTACTTTCTCGGCATTTTGCTACTTTATGCGCGGGAGTAATCATTAGCCAAAACTGAAATATATTATTATTTCAGTGTATGTTATGTTAGAATATGTTATTCTGAAATATATTTGTGAAAGTCCAATTTTAGAATTTGCTCGGTCGACTTTGTTGTCACATTTTTCGATGTGCTACACACGATTGCTTTCGATGAATTCCAGCGCCGCAAGACAACTTTTAGGACTACTATATATCTCTAGTTCCTGCAGTAGTTGTTTCAAAGCCACTGATTCGAAACGATTTCGACATAAAATAAATATATATGCTCTAATGTGGACCCAGCTCGGTTTTCACGCGGCGCATTCAAGCGGATACGACCTTACAACACACAAACAAGTTAACGGTGAGCTAGACACGTATATGGCCTCGGTTGTCGTTCTTGCTATATAACACAATGGAGTTCTTCGACCCGTGCAAACTGTATATAGCCACTTTTTGTGTTTGGCTAATAAGCTTCACCCAAGGGTCTCACCGTAGTTTGTTTTCATATTTGCTTATCCCGTATATCATATTGTACAAAAAATGATCGCTTTGCGACGATTGTTTTTTTTTTTTTCTAAGCTGACTCTCAGATCATCTCGTTAACGGTTGAACACTTCTGAAACATGCCAATTTTCTTAATTATCAAACTAAGTCTCTCTGAAATATATCAAGGTTTCTATACAATACGAACTTGATACGCTTTTTTCCGATCGTCAGCGCCAATATTGCATGGACAAAACGAAAAGGGGTAATATTGAAGTGCTACCTAGCATATAGGTCCGTCCACGCGAAATTAGCACTTTGGGTGCCCAAGATTGTTTTTGATGGTTATTTTCCTGGCGTGGTTATCGTCCTGAGCTTAACACTGTCAGAACGGACAGCTGAGTCCGCGCGGTTGGAGAGCTGTGCGTTTTTTAAGTTGTGTTTTCGACAGCCTTTGGAAAGAGCAATACTTGTAAAACCTTCTTCCTTGTTATTGAGCAAAGACCGAACGGATTGGAGCAAAGTGAACTACACTCAGTTATGGTGGAGAGAGGGCGTCTCCTTCCTCATACCTCAGGCGTGTGCTAGCATCCTACCTCTCCGGCTGCGTCGTGGTATACGCTGGCAAAAGGTACAAGGTCTGTGCTGAGGTCCCTCAATGCTCGATTCTCGGACCGGCGCTCTGGATAATTCGCATACGACTGCGTCCCCCGGCTTAACTACCCCGCGTCTGTGACCTCCACTGCCTATGCCGACGACCTGGCCCTCATTATTAGAGAGCGAGACGAGCGGCTCCTTCAGTTCGCGGTGAATTCCGCAGTGGCCAACGTCGTGGCGTCCTGGGACTGGAAGATGCGTCGGCTAAGACTGAGGCGGTGGTGCTCAACGGACGAAAACGTCAATCGAGCATCGAGCTCACCTTAGCCGGCCATAGTTTCAAGGCATCGAAGACGGCCAAGTACCTGAAAGTGATCCTTGACAGCGGCCTCACTGGGTCCCCGCACGCAAATTGCGCAGCCGAGAAGGCGGAGCGGGCCGGCATTGACCTCTCAAGGATACTTCCACGCACACACGGAGCAACGGACGGGGTCACCTCTCTGGCCACGGTGGCAGAGAGCATCGCCCTCTAGGCCTCTCCCCTTGCGGGGCACCATGGCGATTACGGCACTACAGGTTCTGGCTCGCCAGATCCCGTGATCGCTGAGGATTGCCGAGTCAATGAGAGACGAGGAACATAGCCGAGAGACGGAAGTCGCCACGCCCTCACACCAGAACAAACTGATTGACCGGTGGACGAGCAAGTGGTCCTCCATCCAGCCCGGGCAACCGGGGCACTGGACGAGGTCATTGACACGGCACGGCACACCTTCGAAGCGTGCCACAAGGCCCCTCCCGATTTCGTGTGAGGACATGGCCGCCATGATGATGAGAGATAGAGAGGTATGGGCCAACGTCCGAAGATACACCGAGGCGGTGCTCAAGGACAAGCAAGAACTAGACCGGCAGGGCGGAAAAGGGTCACGATCTCTAAGGGTGTCAAACGAAGCTCCGGGATAGAAATTTGTAGGGCCCCCGCGAGGGTGTGCCGGATTGGGGCGATTCTCCACGGGGCCCTCTCCCCCTTGAGAGGTGCGGGGAAAGCGGTACTTATTCTGTTTTCCTTGTTATTAAGAAAAAAGCTAAATTGCGCTAGAAAACTAAAAGAGAGGAGCGACGTTACTTTGCGACCTCACAAACTGGATGTGGTGGAGAACCTGGCAGAAAATGAGGGCTCGATACTTCATACAGTAATTGGGAAACAAATGTATCTGGAAACAATGGAAGTTATGCCCGCGAAACGCAAAATTATTCTTTTTATGTGAGACCACTCTCATCGAGGGCTCTCAAATCGGGGTTTGATATAGCAAGATTGACTAACTAACAGCTTTTCACGTTTGAGAGAAGGGAAAATAAAAATAAATATAACACCGTCAGCTTCTAGCAGTTAGTTCGAATCCGGCGATGTTACACATAAGAGAACTTAAGCATTGTCAAAATTGCAATTCCTTTAGTAAACCAATAAATCTTTATCTTACCTGTTACCCTTCAGATTTGACTTTCTTCTCTCAAAGAGAAAAGCCACGGCTCAGTCAATGGTACTATCTCAAAACGGGATCCAAGAGCTTTCAACAAGTGTATATTGTATATGTCCTAGTTTAATAAAGAAATGTAATTTAGACATATGATTTACAAATTGTTACTTAAAAATCACCCTTTCATTTTCGAAGAAGTTCTCCACAAGATCCAGATTGCCGAGACCTTATAGATTCCGGTCGTCGTAGCCGCTATCCTGGATCGGTTGTATAATAGTTTGTGAGATCGACCAGCGGTCAAAGCTGGTAACTTACCTTTATTCTAGAAGTCCCTTTTCAGATATCCTTTAGTTACTGGTCTAACTATAGCTCGGATATCTCTGGGAATTGGCTCTCCAATGGAGTTCACCTTGTTAAAATCAGTTTAGCCCTTGCTGAATTATGAAGGGAAGAACCCTGATTTTACTCTTCGCCAGCGCTGTCGGAGAGTCAATGTTGAAAATTCAAAACTTTCCAACCGCTTGGACCTACGTGTTCTCTTTGGTATTCTAAAATCTGAAGCGATGACCCCCTATCACACGAAACCTAATCAGCACCAAACAACCCAGATCACACGAGGCACTATAATGTACATATATATATGCTACACATGGAGGCGATAATTGCCTTTCGATAATGTCAACGACAACAGATCGTGGAGGTACTCTCCTTCTTTCTACAGTGACAACTTTGATACGCTTTGCAGGTTCCTTAAAGAATTGTTCTATACCCTTACTGGCAGGAAACCCTAAGGTTTCGAACGCAATCTCGAGCAAAATGGTACCGATTCATCAAAAATAGTCAGCTTCCAACGTTTCTTTTCAGAGTCTGCTCCAGTGCTCCACCTATTTTGCTTTGAATGCGCCTTGAATGTGTAATTATGAGCCAGCCGTTGTGCGTCGCATCCCAAGCCAGGGACCTTGCGTGAGATCACAAAGGTATAGTTATGCCCACCTAACCTCCTATTCACTGGCAAATCTAAGCCCTCCAGGCCCAACGTGGCCGATGTTCCTGGTGACCCGATTGCTCTCGTAATTATTGCGTTAATTTTCGTGCACCTTGTGCGCATTGCTTGGCTTTCCGCGCCAAAGACTTTCCGCGCGCCTCAGGTTACAAACCATTGACACCTCGTCTGCTGGTTTGCATGCTGAACAGGTGGACGGCTCGCGTAAATAACAGTACGAATGAAATTGCTCGTAATTCACAATCGTTTGTGCCTTGTTCATTCTGGATCAATTTTATGTGAAGACTAGTTAGGATATGACGGTTATCTTTGCCGTCTTTATTTCCGACCGACGAAAGACAACATATTATTCGATTATTATCATACTTAATACATATATATTATATATTGTGTTTTGTCTCACAACTAGACAGACGCCAGCTGAGTTCACCAGTACTCGATCTCTTGATCTTCGTTTATATACCTAACAACGCGTGTCTATCAGTAGCTTCTGACGATAGTCCCCTGGATGGTCTAGTGGTGAGCGTCTTGGGACGCTGGGTTCAAATCCTGTCAGACGCGTAGAATCTTTGGAGCTCTTTATCATCTTTCTTTATCTGAAGATTCTCGCCAGGTACGAGGAAGGAAGAGAATAAGCAAAGGTGGCCCCGACAGGTCCTCATAGTAATACCTGAAAGGTCAAGAGCTGAGGCCTGTCAGATAGGGGAACAGCTGAGGGTCAGCTAGAAAAACAATTATTCTGACGATGACGTTACATTCCTTCCTCAACAGTAGTTGGAAGGACTTTTATTAAGATAACAAGAAAAGCACACATTTATTTTGAAAGCTAGCAACTCGATAAAATCGAGTAGATATATGTGTGAAACCTCTTAGCTCTCTATCGGCTGACACTGCTGAGTCCAACGCGACGATTCTGTCTGTACTACGCCTGATATTAAATGGGAGGCAATAGTGGGCTCAAGATATGACTGCAAGCTTATATGGACTTACGCCTTATCCTGTTCTAAGTCTATCCCATGCCCACCTTCCATACGATACTAATGCATGTTTATATAATCATAGGACTTGCTGGACCCGCCTCCCGTCTGCCAAACGGTGGCAAGCTCCACCCGGTGATGAAGAAAACAAAGCAGGAACTGCAGGAAATTAATGTACAGTTGTACTTTTCCTTGGCAAAAATGAGACCGACACGCGAACCGATGAGCCCACGAACGTTTAAAAGCTCTCCATCATTGTGTGTTTCTCTTGGTTGATAGCGCCGAATTATCTATTAGTTCATCCCATCTACTTTACAAAAGGCTTCAACTACCTCTGAGAACTAACAGTTACACCTGTGGTGTACATTTACAATAATTTCAAGCGTACAAGAGACAGCTGGCGGATAGCGCACTTAGATGAAGAATTGCCGCGTATATATCCATATGCTGGCAAATATATATATATGTATATATATATATATATATATACTCGGCAATTCTTCGTATATATTCGTTTCAGCCGATCGTTGACGTGTCACTCGCACTTTGCTTTCTTCAATCTAGTGCTATCGTGTGACCCTCCCCTTAAGCTATTTGTGATTCTTCATGCACTGAAGTGGCCAGTGTGTCTGCAGGTGACAGGCAGAAACTAGTCAAGAGGACGTGTCGTTCTTGCAAATCTGCCTCTTGCCATAAGATCGCCCTGCGAGAAGCGAGGACAGTGCGAAGGACAGTGATTGCCGCTGGAGTTACGTCAATGCTCGCTTTAAACGGACGAACGTAGACAGCGACCTATCTGTGCTCAACGGGTAACGGGGTGGGCGCACTGTCGGGAGACACCTGAACTATATACTATCTTTCAATTATTTTATCTACTATTGATGTGCTGACAAACGAATGAAAAGGTTCATTTTTCTCATCGTTGGCGGACCTCAAATTCGCTTTGTGAAACATAGCCGCCGCAGAGCTTGAGCTTTTGAAGCTAATACGTGATAGTGTATAGAGTACAGACGTGCGAGTCCACGACCATGGATGAGAGAGCGTGTCGCAAACTGCTATGTCGCCTATCGAGATAAAAAAAAGCTACCTAATTAAATAGGAACTCAAAGGTAAAGGTCTAATGATTTATTGAAGGAGCTGCAATTTTACAATGCTTAAGCTCTCTTTTATGTCACACGGCAGGGCTCAAACCTGCGGCCTCTGGTTTTCGATAGCTAGAGACTAGGTAGGAACTCGTTTTTTTTTACGCATTTATACGCAGCTGTACAGCAACATTTTCTTATATAGCTTATCATCATTGTTATTATTAGTATTAGGATAGACGAACTGACATGTGCACATTATCGAGCAATCACATACACGTGTGGCATTTCGTTATTCACTTATTTCGCTGTATCGAGGCAGTAATTCACTTCCACACGCGTATGTGGCAACATTAGTAGGCCATGTCCTACCTCTGCTCTTTTCTCATCTGCGGTCGTAATCCACTGACTTCCTTCCTATACATATACCAATGTATAATATATGTATTCGCGCCCTCACTGGGTCCCCTTCTCCGGGGGACCCTCTCATTGCTCCCCGTGAGCTCATTTTCTCGTTGCCGTTGTCGTTGTGGTCCTGATCGTCATTGCTGCTCACCACCATCTCTTCGTACGAGCGCCCTATTTTTTGCAGACGACTCGCGTGCCTCAGGCTTGCAGGAAAATGTCCTCCCCGTAGGCCATCCGGCCTTGTCACGTAGGAGGTGGAAGGGAGCCATCGTCCTCGAGTCATCGTCCTGACGTCGCAATAGCACCACAACCAGGATGTACTTCATCGTTAAAGGAGAGAAATAGAGACGAAAGGCAAGATAGCACTCGGACACAGTGGTTAGTGCTAACTCAGCACCTTTGCTCAGCGAATTCGAACAAATGTATGATCGTAATATAGCGCATTCGTGTCAGGCGCCAAATCCAACCATCCCTCCTGTATGCGCCAATGTATTATATGGTATGTGGGCCTCTGAGCTACGTCCACAGCATCTGGACATGAGAGGTAGGTAGTCGTCGGCAGGGCAATTCGCACTTGCTGATTGAACTCGCGTGCAGAGGAGGCCAAAGAAACAGGTTTAGCTGCAGGGAGCCCCGCAGCCCGAGATGGGGTCGATAAGTGAAACGCTAAAGCAGCTCACGTGCTCATTGCTATGACTGGTCAGTTCCCGGCACTCGTTTGTCAGATCACAGATCTATACTCGCCGTACTATATGTCAATTACTGGATGTCTGCCGCTCTAATATAGCTGAATATATTCATGTGACACTAATGTTTTATTGTCGTTGTGGTGAGAAGGGAAGAGCTTCTTTATACTCGATTTTGGGAGAGGAAAAAAAAAATTTTTTTTTTTTTTTTCTTTGTACCCATCTGTCTTTGTCGGCCGATTGCTCCGATTCATTTATCGATCTGCACTACTATAGGTTTTACGATAGGGTGATGCGAAATTATTGAGCAAACGACAATTCAATGAATTTGATTCAACGTCAAAGGGGTGTAATACCTTTGGTTATGATGGGAGGAAACCAAAGGAGTGAAGGCAGATATGTACTAAAATATATATATTTATTCAAACATACAGCAGTTAGGAATTAGTTCTAGCGATTATGGGGGGGGGGGGCAGAGGTCGACAATGTCCCGACAACGCTGCTGTGCCAGCACGGCCGAGAACGTCTGATCTGCCCAGGATATCGAATCCCCCAGATTGGCTTGTAAATATTGGAGGGCAACTTTATTTTGTATATTGTACATGTAAGAGAAAAATTTACTTCGTCTTTTCTATTTGAGGTTTTTCCTAAAATAGAAACCTGGTTAAGTCTTGTGGTGCACTCCTCAAATAGAGGAAGCAGTTCAGTGGAAGGATATAATCATGAGTATTACAGGGCTAACTGAGCGCGACTATCGCGTTGTACAGGAGTTGAGGATGAAACTGAAGTCTGAAGCGACCAGCGTACCTCGAGCAAGCTTCGGCCTGAGGTAATAAAAAATAATATAAGTTCCAGGTTTGAGCCCGGAGATAAAGGTACAAGATTTAAGTGAGTTTGATTTCATACTATCGTGGCAAATAACCCTGAAGCACGCTGTCCACAATGCATTTTTCCTAAAACATAGAAAAAAAATATATATATATGTAATCACAAATCGTGTTTCATTGTTGTAAATCAACGAAGTTTCCTATAGTTCACAGTAACGAAATACGACGATTATACATATGGGGTTCAAGTGGGTATACCATAACATCAGAACTTTTGGTTCAAGATAAAAGTCTCATGAAACATTTATAGATATTGCATTAGAGGTTCATCGTTTTTAAGCCCGAAACCGCGGACGTTGCAAGTTCTCCCTCCTTAATTGTTTTTAATCTATATAGGCAATCCAATGGCGCACGGGAGCCATAAGCTTACAATGTCCTACAATTACGTCTCTTGTGAAGAAATACGCAATGGCAACGCTTTTACGATACATCGCAGATAGTGGTCCTACACCATCAGCGTGTGCTTGACATGCGGAGTTCGTAGCTCGACATCCCACTACACTTCATATGCGTGTCGACTTCCGTAACTCCTCCTTTGTGCGTGTTGCTATCACAATATATATAAGAAAATGAACCTTGCCATATTGAGCCTTAATTTACAATCGCAATTATCGCGAGTAATCAAGCCAAGGGTTATTGGCTTGAAATGTGTGTATGTGTATGCTGATCGGAAGGTTCCTGAACTATCAGTGTCACAATCGTCAGGTTCAGTGTGGGGACCGAATTTCCTGTAGGACTACAGGCTAATCCATCCGACGACTGCGAACGTTGTCCAACGCATACCGTCTCGCCTGACCAAAACAGGTACAGAGGAGCGCGCACGGTGCGTAAATCCGGCCAAAGCTTGGCTTAGTTCATGTTTAGGCTCAACTCTATATTAATGTCTGCAAGCCTGCCCAAGAGTCTCATAACATTCTCGCACGTCCACGTCCTCTCGAGCGACCGATGATGACCAAAAGCAAATTGTTCTTCTCGTCGAGGTCATCTACTGACATCGCTGAGCATCTGCAGTTGCATTTTGGCAGCTTGCCTTTCGTATGCCTTACACTTCGCACACCATTTCGGTATCCGTCTGCCGGACAGGGCCTACCGGCAAAACAATTTCACCACATTTGATTGAATTTGAAGAAAAATGACGTTTGAATTATTTTTTGTTTAGACCCATCAGTTTTACTTTGCGTGTTGACTTTTTTTCAGAGGGAGCCTAGACAAGTCTACAAAGTTTTAGCAGACGTGTGACCCTGTTTGTGCTTTGAAACCAACGCAGCCATCACTATGTTGTTAATAGTTTTCTTTGGTGTTTTCTAGCAATAGAAAGTTCCCTCTCTTTGGCTCGCTTTTCCTCTCGACTGCTATTGCTATGTAGACCTTGATCAATTACCGCGACGAAATGAAATGTCCTGCTGTCACCCTTATGCGGTACTGTGTGATGCCTGGATCGGAACTGTTGAAGCGTACATTATATAAACTCGTCACAAACGATCCTAGTCTACAGCAAACAGCTGAACATATCGCCTAGGGCTGATGCGTTTTTCTTATCAAAAATATCAACGCAACCGATGGCTACTAAGCCTCCCTTACATATATCCAATTTTGATACAAATTTTTTTGCTAGTTACTTTTCCAACAACTTGTATAGCGGACTGATTAGTGATGGTAACAATTCATATGCGCGTAGCATACATCAATTTATTTTTACTGATTGATTTTCACCTTTTAGACCTTATGTAATGCGTGAGTCCACAATAGAATTAAGCGTACGGCTGGGGTCGACAACAACTGCTCGAAGTTCGCCGTAAATAAATGACGTAAATCGATAACGGAAGTCGATCTGCACTATTCGTATTGACAGAGTATCTATCTATATCTTTCAGGTCGCAAATGAACTCCAGACCTTTTTGACTAATGTTCAAATTTATTTTCTAAAACAGCGTCAGAACTTCAATCGTCTGAGTAATTGCCGTTATGATTTATGGTCAGTCGCCATCGATTCGACCTTGCAGGTCCCCTCGCGATCGAATTGCGTCCGTTTTGTGTCAAAATAGTCAATTCTCTGACCTCCTCAGTCTTCGGGAAGCGCTTCTCGTCCAATGGATTCAGCATCGAGTTAAATAGGTGCGAATCTGAAAGAAAAAATAAAAAAATCGAAATCTGTCAAATGGACCCAGCGAGAGAGAATTTGCTGGCCTAGCTAGACACACTCTCAAAACCGTACGTGGCCTGGCAAGCGTTGTCATAAAGCAAGCTGATGTCGCGACCTTTTTAGCCGGCACAGGGAATTAGTCCGCAGTTGAATTGTATCATTGTAATTAATTGCCATTAATAACGTTCGGCATCAGCCGATACACGAGCTCATAAACTCTCGTCATAGCAACACGTACACAACAGGGCGAATGAATACAGAATAATTTCCCTTCTCGAAAATTAGAAGCAAAGCACATTTTAACAGTTCACAACACTCACTGAATAGCAGAATGGCACTAAGTTGAACCATCACATTCGGCCTCTTGGCTAGCACTCGCTTGCATTTGAGAGGTGAACATCACACAGTGCCGCTTAGTGATGCTTTTCAAGCTTTGGACTTGTAGTTTTTTTGCCATAAGATATGAATATCACGTAGATCAGCTAGTAACCTATTAGGATCGCGAGAGGTCAGCGGCCAGCGGGATCCATTTTAACGGCCGCGCTGTGCATGGGTTACCATAGTCAACTTCAGACCGATTGTTCAGCTGTGTGCCGAGTGAGTGTCTGGCGTTTCCATCCAAAGCTGACCCTTATCTGTCTCTCCCTTCTACAGTGGGCACCGGAACCGCTTTGTCCGTAGCCGCACTGCTTTAAGCTCCTTGTAGTGTTGGCCAAGAGTGGTTGTAATTCATCGACTTTTTACTATGTTGGCCTAATTCGAACGGTTGGTCTCACCTTGGATTTGTCTGGGCTTTCTCCAACAGACCTGTGTGAGAGACAACGGTGTAGGTTATATCATATCCTAGCAAGCTACGATTTCTAAGGATCAAACCGGTGACCACAAGCGGTGTCTACTAACCTAGGTGTTTAGTGTGGTGTACATTACATAAAATGTTTACATTTTAGTCCCACGTGTTCTATTGTCTTTACGTGTGTCTAATTTTTAACAATTAGTAACAGCGGAACAACGCATTATGCATAGAGTCGAGTTGGCTAACCATAGTGTCGACTATGGGCCCGATTCTTCCCACTATAAGAACCAAGTTTCGTTGATTCTCAATGAAGTGTTGTTGTGCCAGGCTACGATCACGGAGTTGTGTATTGTAGGCCTTGCTTACTATCCGCTTTGATTTCGGGGAGCTGTCACCTCCACGGACCACGATACAATAATCACTGCGAAATTAATCAAGTAATGGCTTACTCAACAGCACTCTTCATTCCTACACTCCTGGGACAATATTATTATTATGATGATGATGACCCTGTCCCTCCCCTTTTCTAATCGTGACACTATCACTTTTCTTTCAAATGTTCGATATACAATATATATATATATATATATATATATACTGTTAAGTGTTTGCACAACGTAAAGGCCATTGCTGTGAGAGCGATTATATAATAAAATAGGTAGAAAGAGGGAACGAACGAAGGACCGAGACCAGTGATGAGCCCTTCGCTTCATCGTGCTGCTGTTGCCGTCATTTGTGTCGACGTTGTCTTTATACAAAAACGTAATTAATTCTCGTTGTAGCGTTCAGTGGCTCTCGATCGCTCATCGATAGACCCAAGGATAGATTGATAGATGGGTCTGCTACCTACCGACATATCCTGGCGTTGTCTGCCCTGCCCTGCCCCGTTTGTTTCATCCCGACATCCCTCTTGGCCCCGATATCCAGCTCAGCGGTATCCCTGCCAACACTCCATCTCTTCGCGGCGAGCCGGCGGGACCCACCGCTACCGTCTGCTCCATTATCCCTCTTCGGACTCGCGCCATCTGCTTCGGTTCTACTTAGCGTACACGACACGGCTCATCGGCCCTTATTCTAGTCTCACTTGGACAGTGTCGTCCACCTCTTGCTACCCAATCGATACCTGTTCCTCCAGCTGCTTTCGTGTGGGATTTCTCCAGTTGCCGACAACGTGAGACGAGTCGGTCCGCTCTGCTGGCGGCCTCAACCTCCCCCCTGTCTCCCGAATTGCCGCGAGGTCGTTAGGCTCCTGTGGTGGTGGCCCCCTATTACGATGGCCTTTTCTTCCGTTGGTGGGCTGGCCATCTCATTCAACCACCTGTGTCTTCCTGTTCGGTTTCTCCTATGGCTCGTTTACCACTTTCGTCTCTCGTCTCATGCTGCGCGTATTCATACCCCGTAGTGCAGCTACTGCTGTCGCTGCGCCTCCCGAACCGAGATCTAATGCTTACCCATCCGTTTTGAGGTTACACGTGGACACAATACATAATATGGTAATGCTCCTCCGCGATCGTGCTGATAACGCTGCACGCTAGTCCTTCATTGTTACCGTAGTGGTTATCTCCTTCCCTCTAAACCTTACCGCAGTCACTCGTGGAACAGAGGTCCAGACATAGTCTCCTGGCAACGAACGCGACAGTCTCGAACGTCTGTCTATCCATATGTCTACCTATATATCTTTTGGAGTCACAGCAGGTTGGCCTTCTTCGATGCTGGCGGGGAGGGTTTTCCTGTCCAAGCTGCCACCTCAACGACAACGACCGAGGACAAGGACACTGGCATGACGACACCGTCCGTGTCGAAACAAAGACGCCGAATGAACAGCCGAGGGCAACGGCAACAATCTCTAACTTTGTCAGAACCAGTGGCCGTCGGCCTGCTATCAGGCCAGCTGAGTTTCGTTGCTCGCCATCGTCCCTCAACGGGGCAAGTCCGGCTAGAGGGCCTATGTCCGTCTAGCCTGCCGTCTACGGTTGTGGTCGTGGTAGTGCTGACGGCCGCGGTCGTGGCCTTCCCTCGGCGGCGCTGGAACGGTGAAGCTCTCCTTTCCAACAAGTGTTTCCCGCGCAGGGGGCGCTATAGTCGTTTCTCTCCCTCGGCCCTTTCTCCATCACGCCTCGCTCCGCCGGTGGCCGGCCGCGACTCCCATGTCGTTCTCGTCTCGTTGAGCTGGTGTCGAGGGTGCCTGCCTACCAGATCTCTAGGATAGCCAGCAGCCACAGCTCCATCGTCACCAGTAAGCCAGTGGGTCAGTCAGTCAGCTAGCCGCTGCCGAACATCCCAGTCTCGGGACAACGAGGCAACCCCATCAAATGACTGCGTGCTCGCCTTCAGGATAGCAACAAGAGCAGAAGTAGCAGTAGTAGCAGTAGTTATAGCAGTTGTAGCTCTCAGCGGTAACAGCAGACGGTAACAAAAGCAGCAGGTGCAGTGAAGTGCGTACAGATAAGCTGCGTCCGGTAGCGAAAGAGATACGGGTCCAAGGAGGAGCTAAACGAGACGAGCACTCCAAGTAGGGCGGTGAACGTGAGTGCAGGCAACGTTGGAGTATTGTTGGAAGTTACCAAAAAAAAAGTGCTCGGCAAAATAGGAGGGTGACGTTAAAGTTGAAGTGACACTTCGAAATAACAAACAATAAATACAATAAAGGGGAAACCTTAAAGAAGAAGGTCAGGCAATCGGAGAAGCGGCAGTGCGGTATCGGTGTCGACGATACACGAAACATAAAGTGTGAGTTAGTGTTATTGTCTTCGAGCCGGGAGTAACAAGATACCGGGATTGCTCGCAACGAACGAATCACATCACATTGAATTCCGTTAACGTTCGACACTCTGCACGATGATTGTTGTCGAAAGTCGATCGTCGTGCTCGGTGACGATCATCATTACCCTCGTCACCGTACTGATTATGTTGAATGAAATTAATTATCGATAATGTGTGCAGCATCGTGCGTTACGTTGATTTAGGGCATATTCGTTATTCGTACGCATACATACATATATCGTATTGCGAGCAGCCACCAGCCTCATGGTCTGCCCAGCATGTTATAGGCATTTATTCAAACGACAGAGTGGAATGAGTGATATTTCATCGTGTGATTTCATCCGCCTCAGCTGTAACCTATATTTCAGCCACCTGTGGAGTAGTGTAGCATCTCTAGCGTCTAACTTCGTATAGGTTTGTCTGTATGTGTGTATTGCCCTCTGCTTGTGCATCCGTGTGTCCATCGCCGCCACAGTGATACCTGTTGCATTTGAGGAGATGAGAGGTGTGCAACGATCATATTAGCACTCAACCACCCATCTAGCGACTGCTCACAGAGCCACCACCTGCCCCAGTTAATTGGTTTGCTGCTGAGACCGCCTGCGTGGCCTGCGTACGCCGCAGCATACGCCGAGATGGGAATTGGGCTTGATTCATTAGAGTTCTTGAACTCTCGAAGGCCCTTCGCAGAACCTACCGCAATATACGATTCAATGTGTGTTTGCACGACGACAACAACGGCATAGCCAGCATCAGCATCGAGCATGCAAAGCAGAACTTTTCAATGCTCACGTGGCTTTCACAATTAAGGACTAGTATAAGGATGATCAGATGATGAGCCGACGACCCAAATCAGCATCGAATCGAAACATTGCGTAATTTGCCGCTTTCTGCGTGTGCCAATTAACGAACGTGACTATACAAATTAAAGCAATTACAGGCCATCGCCTGTTCGTTCCTCTACTAATCTGAGGCGACTTATTGTGCGGATTATTCTAGTTTGCTTTTTAATTTTGCGTGTAAAGGATTTAAAAAGGGTTGCACGCTGGCCGGATTATTCTGCCGGGGATACTCAGAATTGAAAACAATCAATATATGTGTAATTAGACACTATCCAGGATTTATCCAAACGTGAATTGATGGAAATATTGGAGTTTCGTTTGCGGCTAAAAGGAGCCCAGCACTTCTCCCATCAGACATCTTCTCTCGGTACTTATCCATATGATAGCATTACCATGAGGATAGTCAAGGGGACAATCTGCCAGAAACGCCACTTCAGGATTTGAACCCGCGACCTTGGATATATCCCACTACCAATCTATTTATCCGAGCTGTATCCCTTGATTCTGCGACGTTGCTTAGCCATCACGGGGACGCGGGGAGGTATTATATCACCTAATAAAGATATTCTGTATGCCTGAATCGGTTCTCTTTCAAGAAACGCCCTACGGTTACAGACCATAGTGGTTTAGTTTACCACTGTGTTCAGTCGAGACACCCTCGGATTCGATGATTCAACTTGAGCAGTATGTGCTCTTGTATTTCGATAACGTTTGACTCTCGTCAGCTACAGCTGACATCCAAGGGTGCTATCGTATACGATTCAATACGATTTATAAAAGAGGATAGTACTTCAGGCCTGGAAATGTAATTGTGTCGCCACATTGCTGAGGGTACGAATTCGAGTTGGAGTTGAGGTAGCCTAAGCCAGGCCGCCAGCTGCCCTCACCGTCGACGTCTCTCAAACAGACGCTGGCTCAGTTTTCCAGCAAAGGTCGTCCGTACGACTTTTCCACCCATGGATTGATATCCATGGACGATTTCAGGGGACTCAGCGCTTCGAGACGGATGCAGTGAGTTGGGTTGGCCGGTACATACAGTCAAAACTGTGACCACACACCTCTGCCGAACCGTCAGCCGCAGTTTCGAACAGTGAATCGCCAGTTGAGCCGATTCCCACCGGCTGGACGATATATATCAAGCGGGACTTGGCGGCAACGAACGGAAAGGTCTTGGAGTTGGTTGCAACGGGTAGGTTTGCTTTTCGTTTGCACTCGAACTGGTCCGGGTCCTTGTGTGATACGGATGTGGAGCGATGTGCTCTGGGACGCAGAGGGATGTGGTATGGGGATGCCGAGGCATAAGGGGTCCCGCAAGGTCCGGCGGAAAGGGACGAGCTCGCCAGCCGCACTCGCCGGGCCTAGGAGGATTAGCGCCTCAATTCGGTCCGACGAGCCTATGCACTCTCTCACTCGGCTGGGAGACGCTCGCTGCGGCGTCGCAACTCTATATTGAGGCAACGAGTGAACGAACTAGGAGAGCGCACAGAGAATGCTTGCTGTCAGCTAGGCGGGGGGCTAGCAGACAAACATCGAAGGGGAGCAGGCAGGCGCACCGCAGAGGTATAAAGACTGACTGCCTTTGCACTTATTTGCGGCACATCGGGTAACCATCAGCGAGGACGGACGTAGCACGCACGCATTCACTGACGGCAGCACTCAACCTTCAACGCCCAATATGAGCGTTAATTAATGGCACAACGGGCAATACTAATATTACTGGTTGTATGAGGACACGAAATTCTTCCGTGTTGTACTAACGTACAGTAACACACGAGGCCTCCATGCAGGGTTGTTAAAATATTCGCTATTATTTAGCTGTTTGTCGAACTTTTGTCCTTTTGGCGAGGGCAGAAATTTCTCTTATCGCATATCCTCTCCGTAATGCTATTCCTCTGCCATCAAAGTGTAAAGGCTTATTGACCATATCAAAGCAACGACCGGGTCGAACACAAGACGAAGATGCTGGTACGGGTATCGGGAGCTAAGCTGTGATAATTAAAGTGGGCAGTGACAATGTTTCGAGCTGGAACGACTTCGTACGTGTACAATAAACAAAAGTATGAATTTCCACCCTTTGTTTTTCTACCATTAATGAATGTGCCCATGGCTAACTGTACAGATATCTCTGCCAAAGACACATATATCGAGCAGGGATGGGATGTTCACTAGACGATTCGTCGATGTCATTTTCCCTCTGTGCGTCCCTTGCAACCAAGCACAAATCGTACCCTGGATCGGTGGCGACAGAACGCACAGTGAGCGGGGGGTCGCGTGTTGTCGTACTTCGTTCGTTCGTTGGTTGCTTGTTTGGGGTTGGGGCGTGGCTGTCTGTGAACATCTGTTTGGAACTGTGCATGCCGAACAGTATATTGGCCGTAACTCGGCCTGACATCGCCTTGGGCTCTTTCGTTTTGCATGATTCAATCTTCGGCGAGATAACGACACAACGCGTACAACTTACGCGCGATTGGCAATGCTTGGCAATTTCTCCGTTAGTCGAGCGATGCTTCACTTCGGGTGCTGACACCATTCGTCGTTTGAATGCGAAAATACGAATCTCAGCCAGGCGAACCTGGTATTTGAGGGCTTCAGCGTGTTGCTATGCGAATCTCATCCACTTCTCGTTAACGCTACCAGCCAGCACATAGCGAGTTAAGGTTTGCACGCGGCGGTGTTCGTCAGCTTTCAACGTTAGCGCGTATATACATGCGATATGTTTGACCATTCGTTGAAAGCTTTGCATTTGAACATCAATCGATTGTCGATTGCCGAAACATTTGTGTGTTTTTGAGTTTAGACTTCTTTTGCAATGCCCATTAAATTCGCTCGACTGGGTTATATTTCCGTCATTCGTCTCTGTCATCGTTCGCAGATGGCCACAGCGATCCAGTCTCAGATCTCACAGACAATTGCGATGCAGAAGAGAGTAATGCAGCTTCGGCAGGAGGCCATGCTACAGCGAATCACGGTGTCCGCCGCATGCGACGAGTGAGTATCATACATATATAAAACACATTTATATATAGAAATATAGGTAGAAATCGTCGTAGTAATAATGATCATTGTGACAAAGTCGAGGATAGCAAGTCATGATATATTTATTTATGTATTTGCTTTCTTAGGTTGTCCAAACGTCGATATGTCGCTGTAGAGAAGATACCTGCTGATCGCTGGTACTAAACGGCTACTACGAGCATAACCGGCTTGTGTGATAAGGCTTTCTTTATCTATTCTTGCCAGGTACGACACGGCTAAAAAATAAGGCAGCGAGGGGCCCCGACATGCCTTCGTTTTAATACCTAAATTTTCAGATCCGAGGCCTGTCACATAGGGAAACGGCTGAGGATCATCTCAAAAAAAACGTTCAAATTTGACTGGTGTAGGGTGTCTTAGATTTCTATGCCGTAGAAAAACAGCCTAGAGACCGAAGGATGTGTGAACATTTTCATGGGACAGAAACGCTACGCTTAGTTCGTTTCGCATGGGATGTTTGTTGCTTGATACAAAAAAGCTGGCAGAGCTATGCTACGCGTAGAGGGACCCTGTTCCTGTCTTCGGTGTACAACGTACATTGAGCTGGGCGGACAATTAAACGGAAATTAAGTAAGAGATTGGACAGGAAGGTGCGAACACACAGACATCTCAGCCTCTAGCAAATGAACAAATGAAGCAAGCAACTCTAAAATAAATTTTCCAGGCGGACTCACAGCTAGCATTGGTTCATTACGAGGGACTCCTTTAAGCAAGCAACTCTGCCGTGGACACAAGTACCAGTTATGCGCGCATCGTAAAAAAAATTCTCTGTATTATGTATATTTTCGAAGCTATTGGCATTTCATATAATGGTGTAATGATGCTGGAAGTTGCATTTAAGAAAGCACACCACTAGGTAAAAGTATTTTTGTTCTAAGGGAAAATCATCATTACAACCATAAGGCTCTGAATTGTATACGAACCATAAAAACAGTACCAACGAGCGCGTTTTGAAGCCAAATATTATATATATATACATATATATGTATAATTGGTACCGTGATTTCTGTTTTGAAAAGCCACCACCTTTCGGCTCAGAGATCTTCTAGTATCTGTATATAAATGCCCTCATAACTATCATATTCTCGTTAGGACATACGAAAAATAAATCGAATGCCATATTATTAGAATGCCAACGTACAAATGCCTATCCTCGTCGACGTTCACTGGGCAAGCTGGATTGAAAAAAGATGCTCCACTTTCTTCCAGAGTAATCTGAACTTGATCATAGCCAGTGCGTTGTCCCCGAAGGCCTTCCTGCGTTCCACTGGCCTGCCAACGAACTAGCAGCTGCGTTTTCTACTGGTAGCTATTTAATCCGCTTCGTTCGCCGAGCAGTTACTGTGGCCCTGGGCCGCTTTTGTGGGGCCTCTGTCCTCGGTCATCCATCCATGTTTTTTTGTTCGCCTACGGACAATGAATGACAAGTTCCGCTGGGCCTGTTTCGTTCGGCCCCTCCCACGACCTGTATTTCATCCTAGCTTCGCTCGTCTCGTTTCGTTTGGCCTGAAGAAGGCCAGGGACGAGGCGTCTCACAACCAAAGCAGGCTTGTCTGGACCCTACGTGTCCTGCTGTCGTACACATGCGGCGTCGGGGCCTACCAATTTCGTCGTATACATATTATAGGTCCTCGGTCAGGACTGGCTGAGGAGTTGGTCTGTTGGTTGGTTTCAGCCTACGTTGTTTAGCTATTTCGGCGACTTGTTAGAGACCGGGTTTGCACTGGTTCAATGGACTTGTCTACCACACCCACAACGTGTTAGAAGTGCTATGCCATCACCCATACCATTACGACCACTAAAAAAATCGATTTTTCCGCCTTCGACCCACTGCTGTCTCCGTTCTATAGCTGACGCTCGGCTATCGCAGGTCCTACGGTCACTATAATTGCTAGTACTATAACTAGTATAAACATTGATTCAAACATACTACTAGAACTAGTTGGTACTACATGTCTTTGTATCTTAGCTGACCCTATGCTGGCTTGCCATTGCAGAACGGCCGCTGCGTAGCTTTATCACTACTACTAATGCCGAGGTCGGGTGCTAACAGTAGAGAAATCACCGCAGAAAGAGAGAGAAAGAGATAGAGAGAGAGAGTGGACGATGATACCGCGGTGCAGTATATGGACATCCCCTTACTGTGCCATTGACGGCCTACTGGTGAGCGTCTTCGATTGCTAGACAGGGACATATGGTTCGGGATCAAATCCTGCCAGACTCGAAGAATCTTTCGAGTTCCTTATCATCTTTCTTCATCTGTGAATTCTTGCCAAGTACGACATGCTTGAAAACATAACGAAAAGAGTTCCGACAGATCCTCACAGTAATATTACCATAACGATAGGGAATCAGAACAAGAGAAAATGGCTATAGATTCATGGTCCACTTCGTGCAACGATGCACTTGGCGATCGACTGATTTATTGACTGATTGAACGAGGAAACAAATGGACAGAAATTGTGGAGTGGCGAAAATAACAGCGGCACTCGATTCTCGTCGTCAGCATCGGCGATAACGATGGCAGGACGCCCAATCAATGCATGACTTTGTTTTAACTGTATTCGAAATGCTATCGCCTGCTATTGCCTGGGTGCTTTGAAATAACGCATTTTGATGAACACACATCCCGAAGATGTCAGCATAACCGACTGATGATGATTTGACGTTGTACTAATAATTAGTGAAATGTTGCTGCCTTGATTAATCGGTGTAGTGAAGCACCATTATGAGTGGCTGGCTCGAAACGACGAATAACTCGTAATTAGTGCCTCGTCTTATCGTTTGCGATGGTGGTGCACACTCGTTGCTGATAACGGAAGTGATAATGAGATGTGTTCTATTGCACTCGGTTTTTATCCGACGTCTCCAAGTGAAGGGTACCTACAGAATAGGGTATTGGACTTGAGCTGAAATTGAGTGCTACGTGGCATATTAGGACTCGCTTGGAAGTGGGATCACGGTTGCAGCCTGTTGCTTTGGGGCATACATTGACCCAGTTCGATATAAAATATTCTATCACGTGAATGATGAGCAGTATGGCATGATATCGAGCGGTCTGCTACAACGGATATAGATGCACAGCATTCTTACGAAGCACAGCAGAAGCAACACCATGTACATTAAATGTTGGCGGAGAGTCAGCCCGAATACTTTATCATGGTCACTGCGTTACTCACCTGAGTTTTTGTTGCATCCGCAAAAATCGAATCAATATAAATTGACACGGGGAGTCTTTGAGCGACGAGCAACGAGCTAAAAGTCTCTTCTATCGAACGAGCTAAAAGCCGAAGTGAGAGCACTTCCGTATCCTCTATTCCTGTACAGACGTATGAACGAACGGCAACGAGTTACTTGTTAATGCAATGCAACACGCGTACATTTTAGCTGTGGCGGTGCGCTTAGCAACAGCACCGTAGAGTGTAGCATCGATAGCTATTATATATATTGATGCCTATTGGATGTTCTATTCTCTCATCCCTTCTCGTCGCTTTCGTCTCCTGTCTTCCTTTGGGAATATAGAGTTCGAGGAACAGCTGTTTTCAGCTGCGTCACAGCGCCGAGACTGAGGCCGATCGGCATTTCAACTGAACGGATAGAACGAGAGAGAGAGAGAAATATATGCGTCTGTGAGCTATCCTCACTGGGTGACACCCACTAGCTAGGCAGTCCTACGTGAGCAGACAGCCGTAATCGAAGCCCTGTTGGCAATGCGAGTGGCAGTTTTTCGGACCTGTAAGGAGGGTGTAATGCTGGCAAAGGCAGGTTGCCTCATGCATTTGGAAGGAAGCCGGCGTATTGTGAACGAACGCCTCTTTGGGCAGAAATGCGAATGGTCCTCTTATCCGGGGCACCTTTTTTGTTCGTAAAATATAGCAGAACCAGAATGGCTACAATATCGAGAGAACCCTGTGAATTTGATCACGAGAATAAACGATTACGGAGAGGACGTTCGTGACTTCGTAACATAGGCTCGTCGCTTCGTTTGAGCAATTACGTTAGTAACAAAAATGATAAATCACAGCTTTTCATTGTTTGAGGAATTTCTAGAAATATATATATATTGGCGATAAACCTCGCGTAAAGATTATTCTTTACAACTCAATATGAGAGTTCTCTTATATCTTCTTCTTCTCTCTTTTGCAATGCTCAAGTTCTCTTATATGAGAACTTAAGCATTGCCAAACTGGGGTTTCATAAATAATCTCAGTTTGAATGTATATATATATATATATGCATCGTTGGCAACTGGACAACTAGCCCCAATATGGGGTGCTTGTCTATCTGCGTTATATAATACATGTCCTAAGGTGATAACGAGTGAAGTTTAGATCGTAAGTAAGACGTACAGACGCTGTTGTCCTGTCAGCCCACGAGAGTTTGCTACATTGTGATTGCTATCTGGGATGTCGTCCACACAGGCCCCTTCATTACGCGTTGAACCGCGGAACCGTCTCTAGAGATTTAAAATGGACAGAGCCTAAACAAGCCTCACCTTCGACCAGTACCCTTCCAGCACTATCCTATGCTTCGATCGTAAATAACTTCATCCCTCACTCGGACTCGGCAGCAAACTCGTGCATTGTCAATTGCTATATATATATATATACATATATATATATATATATATATATATATACAGCAGAGACATGCACCTTGAACGACGTCCTCATGGAGAAAAAGAACGCCTTCTTTTCAGCGATGTTGTTACATCGCATGGGTTCGTTATGCAGACTATTCATATGAGATTTAGTACCCTCACATTCTCACACGGTGTCTCTCCTAGAAATTGACACAGTTCGACACTGTAGATATCGAGTTACCGGCAACAGCTGTATTTTATACATATCAAACGCGTATAGGCATGTTGTTACCAATTGTATCTCTGCCACATTTTGCCACGTTTTTTCCCGTTAATTCCAGCAAAACGAAGGTACGTACTCCTTGTATGTGTTCCTGTATCCATAACAATTTGATTAATACGATACCACAAATATTATACTACTACTACTACTACTACGATTAAGGCAATACAGCCAATATCGCTGAGAATAAGTCCCCCTGTGTTTGCGCATTGCCAGCGACGGTGGTAGTAATAGTAACGATCTTACTGACGATTAGTCCTCTGCACTGCATAGGGCAGTGGCCCGAAGTCGAAGGATCTTCATACAGAAAAAACAGCAAAGACAGTCGACCACTATCTCGGTCGCCGAGCCAAGTCGTCCCGTACTACATCTTCAAGGATTTGACATAACCGGATGTTGTCCCCGCGGGAGCTGATTCGGTCCCTTCGGTCTACGGGGCCATTCAGGGTAACCTTCTGACAACGATCTTGTAGCAATCATGACTGTGGCGAGACCGCTAGTCCCTTGAGAGGCACTCCCAGTCGCAGTGGTCATCAACAAATATATAAGGACTCACAGGCACTCCTGTAACGTTAGGGATACCCAGCCGCAGGCAAAGTTCACAAAAGGTCCACTCCATCATAGCCCGGCTACGAGAGAGTTTGACATAACAAAAAAAAACCGCTTTCGTCACAAGTCCAGTAACTATCGCCACAGGATCCACATCTAAAGAAAGCAACAACTTATTGAATTCTATAATCGAACTCTGTGTTAAAACTGCAGAAGTACAAGTGTGCTACAATTACTGGATACAAAGAATCAGCAAGCAATACATAGGCGAACAGTGCACAACACACCATATAGCTTGGTTTTCCCTCACCACAAGAATAGCAAAGAAGATGAAATTATTTATCGGCAAAGCACCGCAGCTTAGACCGACATCGAACCACTACTCAACAATACACACACACACACGCAGATCAAGAAAAGTAAACATGAACATAACACTATTTCGACTCATAAAAGCAACATATCGATATAACAGAATGTTCCGAAACGACTTGTCCGATCCGGGGTGGGTATGACAATGATACTTTAATGAGTATGATGACATTAACGGCGAAAGTATGAATAAAAATAATAATAATAATAGTTCACCCTCATTACGGAGTGATCTACATTGAATACCTTGGGATTGTCCTTGGAATGTCATTGCTATTAGTATCGACAAACATTGATTAATTTCTCAGGATCCTTCTAAGCAGCCCTGCATCGGCAATTTTCATTCTTGGCCTCTGTGAGCACATTCCTACTGAATGTCTGACAAGTGTACACCCCTCTGAGGGATCTCTTGTACACGTTTCGCAGGGGCTGCTCCAACATTTTTTTCGGGTTCTATATGGTACAGGCATATGTACGTACATAAACAGAGGAACGACGTGTGATCCATACGGCGTGACGTATAACGATGGGGACATGAGGACGAACGAACGTAGGACACAGCAGCGGAATACAAGAGAACGTGACAACAAATTTGGCGTGGTCACTGAATGTCACTGAAGGGAGAAGCCTTCACGTCATCTGCATAGACGTAGTGCTGGATGGTTTTTCTGAGAGCAGTTTTCGTCATCGAGTTTATGAACAGCATATAGAGAACATTGCCCCAGAACTGTTTGTTGGGAATAGCCGGTGCTTGCATTACCAGGCCTGTAGAATGAACCGTCGACCTTCACTACAAGATCCCTATCTCTGAAAATCCATCTAAACATGCGCGGTCCTATTCCCATGGACGGCAGAACTGGCAGAGTAGTGGGATGATTTCAAAATATTTATATTCGAGAAACTAAGGGGACTGTCCATAGTGCAGCGCCCCTTCTAACAACCGGGATGTCGTGAGGACAGTCAGTTGTTGCAACTCGGCATTGGACAGAATTACCTAGCAGATCATCAGCTCTATCATCTTACAGCTGACACCTGTACCTGGCATAAAGAGAGACCAAGCGCTTATTGCTTATGTGTAGACGCAGTTCAGGCAGAGAGGTACATTTTGTGGGAACCTGTCCATCCTGGAGGTACCTCTAGAAAATGAGGCTCAGTAGTTTCGTCAGCTGTCGTCGTGAAAAAGAACACCAGGAGACGCTCAGGGTTGCCACTGAATTTCAGCTTCATATCTGTGATGGCAGGCTAAACCGCACTCTCAGACGGATCGATGTTATTACCATAATGACGAGAATATTCAAAGTGCATTTTCAGGGCTTCTTGTTTTGTCCTTGGAATGTTATTATTATTAGTATTATTATTATGCGTCGTAAATAGTGATGAGGACATATAGAAGCGGTTGTGGTATGATGTGAAAGTAGATAAGTGCGTCAGCAAAAACGTCTCCGGCCTCTTTCCGGCCGTATACAGCAACGCGGCCTACGACTCGATGCTGCTCATGGAAGCATAGGCAATGCTTAAAGGTGCCACATATGATAGAACCGTGTCACCGGAGAGCCACTCTCCGTCTCAGGTGCCTGCTCCGTCGTGCAGTGCAAAATGGCACCGCGTAGCGTTCCGCCGAGGCTTAATTAGAAATGCGAAGCTCGAACGGAATCCTGCGGGTGAACCTACGGTCATGGTGTTTCCGGCAAAGATCACATACAGCGCAATACGGTGAAGACGACAACGAAGATGAACCCAGTAGTTGACACCAGCTTCGAGGATTCATGTGCCTGAGTAATGAAGAAGGTCCACAAATTGACAGAGCCTCCCATCATTCGTTGATGGTATCGATGACTGGGAGCAGCTTGAAGGCAAATTGCCAATTTGGACAATATAACAATACATAGAATCGTCGCACCGTAACAACAGGCAATCAAGTCTTGACTGAGTCTTCTTGAGTGGCCGATGCCAGTCAGTGCGAATGCGTTCAACAGAGCGCGCAGCTATCTTGTTCTCTCTTTCGAAAAACAAAAGGAACACCATTATGTTGTATTACGGTCTACGATCGAGGATCATTCTCTGATTGCAGTTAGATGACGTCACGATGATTGTGTTTTACTCACCAAAATTTGTGGTGAACGAAAGTATAATCCGTCTCATTAACTAGCTACTACGCTGGATTTGGCGAATCACAATTACCATGAGATTAAGAATTCATCCCGGATGGCTAGGGATACTATGAATATTTTGCTTCGACTACTCACCCTGGACCACTTATATATTCATCTTTAGTCCGGTCAAACGTCGAACGACACTCGCAGACGGACGCACATGCAACATGAATAGCTTTTTCATTGGCACGCTACCCGCTACTATAAGCAACGAAAAGCGCTATGCGCCATGCACTTTCTGCTGTTCTTGATAGGTGCATTTGCCCGGTGGGAGCCGGCGTGCGCAATAATCTTATTAGCTTTCTTAGCCTGCCTGGCTGCTTGGCCGTGTGCGTGTGTGTGTGTGTTTGGGCGAATGTATACGAGAGCACCTACTTGTATGAATTATTGGCCAGATTATCTGGGTGAATGCGGTATAAGGCCACATCTGCAAGACGCTGTGCCGGAGCACTTGCCACAGTCGGGTGGTCAGTGTTGCGGCAGTTTGTAAAAGAGTCATACCTCATCTTAATCGGCTAGCTAGCTAGCCAGCGAGGAAGCAAGAAGACCCTGGAATATATAGCACTCTGCCTTGCCTCACTGTTGTGTAAATTACATCCATCCAAGAGTGACCGACCAATCTCCTTGGTTTTCTCTCGCCCAGCGTGTTTATATGTCCATCTGCGAATAAAAACGCCTTTTTACTACTCGTCAAAAAGCGAGAGAAATCTATAGTTACGATAAATACATATATGTGTGTATGTGTGTGTGACTACTGCGATGATAAGAGAGCAGGTCACAGGGTCAAGGCCTACTATAGTCTCCGAAACGCGTGAATTTTCCTTCCGACCTTCCTCGTAGTAATATGGCCATACGAATCGGTACCGAGAAATGTTTGATGTGAGAAGGGCTAACAGCCTTTCAGCCGCACACGACAGGCCAATACAACGATGCTAAACTAAGTGACCTGGGCGTCGCTCACTCTGTTTGACGCTTTTCCTTTACCAAATTGCGCTTATGTCCTTTATAGATATAACGTCTAAACCTCAATCAGATGACAGGCTGCAGGGATGACGCTGGTTATTACGCCTTTGCAAGGACGAAAATACATTTAAGCTTCGTCAGTGATGGAAGGCCAACTGAAATACATATATACAGCGGCGCATCAGGCGAAGCGTCAAATTTTCTAACGATATTCCCTCTAGGAAACTCGCCCACAGCTCTGTCTCGTCGATGGCAGCTGTTGGCAATTGATGCCTGCTATTCACAGGCCCTATATGGGTATTCGACCCACACAGCGGTCTGTTGTACCGGTTATGGTCTGTCTTCACTATACGATCGTTTATTGACTAGAGTGACTATATGAGTTGTCCAAACTTATTTCTTGCCGAATGTCTCGATTTATTCATACGTCTTTCCGATCGAAGAGCTGACGTGGATATAATATGTGGTGGCATATCATTCTTAATCCCCCGAAAAATCACCGGGTTCAAGTTTCGCTCAAGTGACACCTACGGCCTGAATTAAACAGTTGGATGGCGTGTTTCTCTCTGAGCTGAGGGTAGAGAAAGAAGGTTCATCGCTGTGAGATCTCCTCTTCTTTCTTCACTTAGCTGTTTATCTCTCTGCCTTGAGCAGTGTTGTCTTCGTGAACTCTACCATACGTATTTAATTATTGTCCAAACATTTAGATACATTCTTTATAATGCCTCCAACAATGTTCGTAGAATAAAAACGTAGAGAATAAGGCTGTGGACTCTAGCTGCTATCGGACATTCGTTGTCTAAAGTGGCCAATTGAGTGTTTGCCTGGGACCTCTACAACAGTCACCCGAGCCTGATAAACAGTCGTGCCAAATTTATGGCTCTGTGCGAGCATTCTTATTTTATTGCCATGAAACGTGTATCGTTTAAGACCTAAATTGACCGCATCCAATTATTTGTTCACACAACGTCGCAAGCAATATATAATACATATATATATATATATATATATATATATATATATATATATATATATATATATATATATATTGCGGGACCCAGAAGCGGGAAATGTTTGGGGACGCAAGCAGGGAGTCTGAGTGAGGACGAGACAGTCAAGAAGCAGCTATCCTGACATTTATTTGTGGTGGCCCATTCGATGTGGATCTCCGATTCATAGCATCGGCGACAACTGGACAACGTCGTCGTGTGCGACAGTCGGCGGTGGGAATTGGGAAATTTGATCTCGCTGATATGAAGTGATTTGATATATGCTCTTGCTGCTGGCAGGAGCAGCCTGAAAACAAAGAAATGTTGTATTTTCTCTCGCGTGCGTTGCTCTTTGTTAGGCCTACAGTCCTTGAGCTCATGCAACAGTTGTTGTATTGTAGTACTAGGCTGGTTAGGCATCCCACTGTTTGACGCGAAATTAACCAGGTGAATCTTCTCGTTTTAGTTGGCCGCTCAGATATCAGCCCGCCTCGGCGCGACTGATTGACGACTGATCGGGGAGATATAAAGCTAGCAAAAAATACCAGAGGTTTTACTTGCTCTAAACAGTTATCGCGTTGATTCAGCATCTGGTTGGACCTGTTTTTCATCACTTCACACCTACCGATATATTCTACATCTTATTCTCTATCCGCAATAATACGACTTTTTAATGTAAAGCGCGTCTACAGTGTCCACTCACCAACACTCGACTACCGACTTCTTCAAGACGACATGTCAGGTGTTGGCCCCCGCTGCTGCCGCCGCCGCCACTACTCCCGCAGTTCGTCGAAATGAACTCTCTGACGTTCATCGCGCGGTCGGCGGCGGGGTGCCAACGAAACTCAATAACTCCATCGGTCGAATCGCTCCGGGAGGTCTGATATATTGGAATCTTGCGAGCAACGAGAGCTCCGTAGGAGACAGGCTATCGCCACTATCTGCTATCTACGAGCGGAAGCAGGCAAGCTCGAGGCCGTTCGTTGGGACAGATTGTCTTCGTCGTCACGGACGGCTCCTTTGGACTAGATCGCCCTGCCTAGAGACTGACCTAACCTGAAACAGTGGCAGAAGCAGCCAAGATGTGCAAGACGTTTTGGCAAACGAGAATCTAGTGTCACGGCCGGCTCGGTTGTGCTTGCTGAAACGAGTGACTTAAACTAGAAGATACTGCCGGAGTTGCTCTCCACTCTCGACTAGTGTCTCTGTCGCCTTAGACAAACGCACGGCGAGGCTTTAGTAAAGTAACGTGGATTGTCCAACTGAGTCGGGTATGCATAGGGGTCGAAAGACCACAGGGCTGGGTCAATCTAGGGGGAGTCGCGCGCCTGTGAACGATTAGTTGAGCGGCTTGGGTTCACTCACGTTTCACTTGACTGGGCGGTGATTTTACAACGGCAGTGGCAGGCCGAAGTTATGGCTCGCTCGAGAGCTGCACAGCGTCATGAAGGACAACTTCCTTCGTAAAGCTCCAGCGACAAAGTGGCCTCTGCGCTATGAAAGGGCCTCATCAAACTTGCGAAGCGATACATGAGGCATACGATGAGGCGACGAAGTTTTATGGAGGACTTGTTTCGTTTAGAGGGCGTTAAAAGACCGATTGAAGCGCCCTCCCCATCATATCATATTTACAGCGAAAAGAACACACGCAAATGGAGCCCTAAATAGTGTAGATGGTTAATAGGGACCTCTGTCTATGACATGACTGGGACTGCCAATAAAGGAGAAAGTTTCCATCCTTGGCGAGGAATAACAGACCCTACAACACACAAATATGCCATTCTCTTCGCTAATTTCGTGACCATTCAAAGTATTAGATGTAAATATTCACCTGCTTTCTCCTCCTACCTTCGAAATCTAGAGCGATCTCAGGTCCCTCGCAGGTAATCTGCTCGAAGGGGTCTGCCACAGGCTGTCTGCTCCACCGGAGACGAGGGCGCAGTGTCGGTCGTTCTGTCGCGACTTACCTTTGCTGTGCAACGGGGCAAATATCATCGCCTCCCTCGGGACAATGACAACCTCAGCCAGACACCTGATCCCGAATCCAGTCACTAATTATATGTATATATAAAACATACAGTAAATATAACTAATCTGTAAGAGATATCGGCAAATACGAGGTTCATCGTCCAATTCAAAACTTGGCTCATAGCTCAAATGACCACTACGATGGCGTGCGATAGCCTTTTTTTTCTATATATGTACAAATCTTTATTAATATTAATATTATGTCCACACATCGTTTATTGATAGTTTATCATAAGCGTCTTCAAATCCATGTTAAAACGCGGTTTGTAGGGTGCTGTCCGCCTGGCTGCATGTGTTATGTATGATAGATCTCTATTTACTGTTCGCTATATCACAAAAGAGCATTTCAGGGCTTACCACATTGTAAGATGATATTCATACATTTAAAGCATGCGGCATTAGGAAGCGTCATCTACAATGTTTACCTCATTCGCTCGTAGGTGGGCGATCTGGTTGGGAATATTAGGCATCGATACTCGCATCGCAGCCTTCGGCAGGAATCGGCCGACTTACGATATCTGAGAGTCTCACATGGTGGTGGTGGTATTAGTTCTCATAAACGGTATAGCGCACCGGCGCACGCTGACCGCCAATTACGGTCACTTCGTTGGCCGTTCTAGCAATCCTTTGCCATCATGAACCAGTGCGGAACTTTGATGCGGGTTGTATCTCGTCGGTTTAAGGCAGACTGAGTTACCTGCGTTGAGAATCCTTAGCCTACGATGGTGGTAATCTATGAAGTTGGGTTACGTTCTCCAGGTCTCCTATCTAGCCATACGTAGCTAATGAGTCGAAAGCTTAGCGGTTTTTCAAGCACTTCATAGGCAATGGCTGGGTATTGCTATTTTCGCCTGTTGCTTATAAGTGATCGGTTCCGCCTTGCTGAGCGCCTGGCAAAGGAACTCCTTAGAACCGAGTTCTAATGAGTTTTCCTACCTGTTTTGCTAGTGATTAACAGCTTCATGTCCGTCTTGGTGTCCTACATTAGTGACTTACACGCAACGAGACTTCCGGCGCTAAATATGGTTTAGACGACGTTGGTAATTGCGTATTAACGTCAGTAGGCCGAGTATTGAGCCTGAGACTGAATCCACGCCTGCATCCGCCTGATGATAGTGATCCTTGTAGATCTGATCCTTCGTTCGCGGTATAAATATTAGCGATTGCAAGAATAATCAAACGAATGCTATGTAAATTAGTTCATACGTATCAAAGAACGAGCGCAGACCGGAAGCCCAATGTCCCGCACACCCCGGACTGCTCCTGGGACACATCAATTTTCAGGTCCTCGTTGTGACGACACCTGTTAGATATAATGGTAATAATAAGTCAACCGTAATAAGTCCCGTTCCCAGCACCGCGCGTAAAGTGTGTCGATAACTGCCTTGTATAAACGACATGAATTACATCTGCTGAGTGCTGAACAAAAAAAATTGTACGAGAAGAACACTCACAGCAAACCCCGGCAGCTCTAGAAACGAAGAAGAAAGAGAGAGAGGAATGGCTGGCAAAAAAATTATTTTTGCTCGGTTTCGATCCATGTTGGACATTTGTGCACGGTATATTCCCAGTTTGCGAGTCGATTGAAATCAATTAATGAAGAGGTCCAGCGGACTTGGCGTTTCGTTCCATAGGTCAGCCGACTTATGAGAACACCTTGACAATGCGTATGTGTGCTCTGTAAGTAAATTCTCTCACACAATTTATTCACGAACATTGAAGCCACTTCGACATTTTTCGAGGTTGGCTGTTCCTGTCCAACAGGACACACCCTCACTTCCATCGGTCATGCCGCTCCTAAAGTGTCCGTCGCTCGTTAGTTAGAAGCAACATATGATACTCTGCCTGAGTCAGGTCGTATAGTTTTGGTATGATAATATTATTATATTATCATTTATCATTATTTTATACTCGAAAGCGTGTTAGGTTAGTAATTTCATTTCTAAGTACGACTATCTCTAAAAATGGGCGTTACGATTTAGCTGGATGTTTAGGAGGGTGGGCTTGGGTAAACGAGAAAATTCTATGATAAAAATGCCTGGGAATTTTAACGTAAAATGATAAACATATGAAAAACTTTTCCATATTTGTGGCGGAGATCTTGAAAACGGCTCTATGTATTTTTATGATATTTCATATGCAGGCCTGAGTTGATAAGAGAACGCCGTGATTAACAGATATGAGGAAGAGATGTATATGGATAGAATATGTCCAGATTCATGTACGAATAGCTGGAAAACTTCCCCATGGAATATTATCAACTGACCAAGATATGACCTTTTAGACATTGGTTGAGAATATACAGAACAGTTCAATGTTGAATTGTTTGAGCCCTACACACGATAAGTGGAAGATTGCAATCTTGACAAAAATCGGATTAATTTCAATGCCAAGCTGGGATAACTGCTAACTGCTGGAACCTAACGAAATGACTGGAACATGGTGGTGGATAATATAGTTAGGGTAATTGAGTAACGCACTTCTCTTCGAGCTTGGTTGCCACGGTCAGCACGAACAGCAGTACGATGATTTGTGATCGCTGATCGATCCGCACAAATCGTGGTTTGTCTGATATATGTATGCTTAGCATTGCCCTGCCGTCACAAAGGTCTTTTGGAGAAAGCCCAGATAAGTCGATTCATGACCGGCTTCATGATAGGTGCCTGAAGCAATGCTGCTACACAGCAATGGTACGAAGACCTTTCTGCTGGATGGAGAGCCATAGCTGAGAGTTAGCTATGAGAAAAAGCATAGGGTAATTGGGTAATCACAGTGGAAGTACGGTAACTCAAGATACTCGAATTGCTGAAGCAAAGCTGAAGCAGAGCAATGGAATACGTGGCTAAGTACACTTGGAAGGGGAACGGGATAATGCGCAGGTAGCATCCTGTGTGGCGTTATGTAGTGTGAGGCAATTAAGAAATAACGAAGAAAAGGTGCCTTGACTTTAGGTGGCAATAG
Source organism: Stratiolaelaps scimitus (assembly GCA_019614645.1). Taxonomy (NCBI): domain Eukaryota; kingdom Metazoa; phylum Arthropoda; class Arachnida; order Mesostigmata; family Laelapidae; genus Stratiolaelaps; species Stratiolaelaps scimitus. The sequence continues at coordinate 3,245,206 of JABWDB010000014.1, read as the reverse complement.
CCGTTAAACGTAGGTACATGTCCCGATGTGTTGTGCGGCTTACCGTCACACGGGGTCGAGTGGCGAGAGCCACTCAGTCCCGATATTGGTATTGTTCGTGTTTTGTCCTTCGGTTACTCTAGATACGCCTACGATTGCTCGAAATACGTTAATATAAACATACATATAGAACCACTCGAAATGCATACGCTACGAGATTGGTGCGAGCCGAAGATCAGCTGCGGTCGTGCAAGGGGATTCAGGCAAATTCTACAGAACAAATAAGCTCTACACAATCTAAATACGTAGACCCTTGTACAGGAACGTGCTCGAGTGATATGGCTAGGCTGTTGGCGAGGTCGCGTTCTCGCGACACAGCGACGCCAAAGTTCAGGCTGGTCCAACAAGCGAATCCATGGGCAGGCGTCCCCGAAACGGATATAATTAAAACACCGTACACCAAACGAATGAGCACTGTCACAGACAAACAAGTGGTGTGCACGAGGCAAAATCAAGAAAACTCTCGTTATCGGATGAGTATCGGGTACACTTTGTCTCTGCACTATTGTAGTGTTCTAGCTAAGCAAACGTCCTGTCCGTGGACTAGGGATGTAGTCAAGCCGCATCAGCAGATGCCGAACATGATCCTGGTGGGAGCAAACAGTTTAGGAGGTGGGGGGGTGTCCGCTGTTCTTTCCCGCGCAGAGCAATACACGAACACATACTATACCAAAGCATTGGGGGGGCATAGGGAGACGCCTAGCTATCTAGCGCGGGATGCATCATTGTCACTCGTCGTTCTCTAGTAACGGTATCGCCTAAGCGAGCCGGAGAGAGAGAAAGAAACACTATTTGTTCTACGCTGTATTCAACCCAAGGGGATGCATCCAATCGTCCGATTCCTCTATACCAATAACACTCGATTCGGTCGGACAAAGAAAGTCGATTCCCACGATTAACCCCCTCAGTTGCGAAAACAGCTGATGAGTTAATTGTCGGCCAAATGACCTGGGTCGATTTGGTCAAGGCGGAGCCAAAGGTCTCTCAGTTCTATTGTCTCATTTGCTATCATGCAATGAATTGCTGCTAAGCTGATATAATGTCGCATCTAGTCTCGGCCGTCCAGTTGTTCCTATAATCCTGGCAGCAATGGTATGCTATATCTGTATCGGCCAATGCTAACAGCTAACGCGCTTGTTTTCTGGGCAGACAATCCTCGACCACTGCTTAAAAAGCACTTGGCGCACCTGTCTTCGCTCACCTTTCACAGTGTACCTCTCACGCAGCTCCTTCCACTGTGACGACGAAGTGAATGAAGTTCATGGCCAGTGACTCTGTCGCCGTCCTGATAAAGCAACATGTTGACAAATAGAGGAAATACGTTCAATGTGTAATAACATCGTCGTAAGCTGTAGTGCAGAGTGATGCAAGCAAAGAGTCGAAGAGGAGCATATGCAACAAAGCTGGCGCAGTAACGAACAAGTATCGAAGCAACTTTTTGGTGATGTACGCGAATATTCGTGGTACAAGTTTTTATCCTGATATTGGATGTGCGCGCGTGGGCCGTCAGTGAAGGATCAGCCGAAAGTACCGATACGAGTACATGCCGGAAATCGGAGGCCGGATCGCAGCTCGGAACAAGTTGCTGTGGCGTCGTTGAAGCTGTTGGTGCGTTTCACACTCGTCAACGACAGTCGAGCCGGTGGTAGCAAGCACGCGAGGGGAGTAGACGCAAACAGGTCGAGCAGCAGCTTCGTTAGGCAGCCTGCGTTGGCCTCTATCGGAGATATCAAAGGAAGAACTGGATCGGCCCCGAAACGCGCGTGTCGCCGACGAAGGCCGTTCCGAGAGGCAGCAGCGACAGATAACGACAAGGAAGTCAGTAGCTAGCGCCAGAGGGGTCGAGAAACTGCAATGGGGGACCCCACTGTAAGTTTGAACGAAATGCAGCCACCACCACCACGTAAGAAGCGCCAGTGATCTACGTACAGACGACACTGGGGCACTAAGCAAGATCTTTGTGGGAAATAGCTCACGCCGCTCGTCTATTTCCCACTAATGCCACCACTCAACCAACTAGATCTCTGGGTATAAGTCGACGATGTGAATTTGCCTGAAACTTGAAGGCGAGCCCCGTTGGTTTAGGTCATGAAGTATCATAGAACGGAGGCCATGAACCAAGACACCGTGCACGACAAGTCGGAAAGGCTATCGGCTGAACCCGTGGACGTGCAATGACGACCGAATTGGCTGACGAGTGAAATACTATTGTATGATATCAACGGCGACCGTCTGTGTTCATTTCATTTCGACCACGTTGGTGCATTTGAAAGGTTACTGCGCAGTTCGTTTGCACCGCCTTTGTGCAAAACTCGTCTATGGCCCATACATAGGCTGTGGAGAGGAGTTCGGGCGGCGAACATCACAATGCTTGCGAACAGAAGATATATCGGATATATCGAGCCCAGCTTGCCCAGAGAGGCAAGCCAAGCTAAGATGGTTGTGTTGTCGACACCATCGTCACGTCGCCTGCCTAGGGGGGAAAACAGTGTTGCTCCCGTGGGGGTAGGGTAGCTGCCATCTATTTGAGCAGTCAGCAGCATTGTACTGGCCGTATGGCCAAGGCATGTCCATGCCTCCACATCGGCCTCACTTTGACGGCCACCGTCGCCTTCCACATTCCTGCTCGGCCATCCGTCCGCCGTGGCTATCTACAGCCCCCAGAGATCCCCATCTCGCCCGCACACACACACACATCTATAGTACGTTACGTCGTAACAGCAGCTCGCACCATCTGCGATCATAGAGGCAAACTTCAACTTCACTCATCGGCATGTTCGCTCGGCGACGGTGTGCCACAGCCGTGGCGTGATCTCGAACGGAGATAGAGGGGACAGCAGGGCGATGGGCGGGCGGGCGGGCGGGGGCCATCCCGTATCTGGAGTTGGATGAAGTTGCGCCGCCACCGTCATCGTCGACGCCTGCTCCTGCTCCTCCTCTTCTTCGTTCGCCTCTGCGGCCGCCTGAAGTGCTTGTGTGCGTGTATATATGGATGTATGTATTTATGTGTCTGCGTGTGTGTGAATTGTGGATATTAGCCAGGAGCTCCTCTGCTGCTGGCGCTCCACAACCAGGCATCGATGTGCGATGGTAGGCTGGCTGGCTGGCTGTGTGAATGTGAGTGTCCAAGCATGACTTGAGTAGCACTTAGTTAGAATAGGAGCGACCAACGAGGTAAGCCCAGGGGTATGTATTATAAGACCTGGGGTGCGGGGCGGGGCGAGGCGAGGTGTGTGGATGGGATGAGAAAAAGGTACGGACGATATGCGGTCGATGGCGAAAAGGCCGCAGAACAAAGTAAGGCCGCCGGTCGATGACGGTTTCCGTATGCCTCATCTTCCTGCTGCTCCGCCTCGTGTGGCCGTAGACGAAGTGTGAGAGAAAGCGGCATAGCCATCAAGAGTCTAGGGTAGCAAGCCACGAACGCTGTGGGATGATATTCGATCCGGGCAAAACCCCTCGACGAGATAAGTGCTGGATATAGCTATTGCACCTTTCAAATAGACTTATTTATTATAGAAAGCCTCTGTTTGCGTCAATTAGCCTTTGGGCCGCTGGCTGTAAGGATTAGGAGAAGATCTAAAATGTAACTTTGTTTCTTCTGTTATACAATATATAGTATTTCGCACTAACTAGTAGTCCGAATGCTGCCTTTTATCTAAGCATGCCTTCAAGGAACGACGTGAACTATCGACGATTAAACAATCAAACTTACATCACCGTGTAGTCGCTTGATCGAGTCGCTCGATGGTGGGCTATCCCCTTAAAGTTGGGATTATCTGATATAAAATGCTGGGTGTTGAATAAATCCTTCAGTGCAATCTAGCTCGGATTTGCATCAGAAGCGAAAACGTGAACAATCATTGGTCATCAAGAGATCTACTTGAGTGTTTCAAGAAATGTGTGTATCAATATCTGTACAAAATGTTATTAGGGGACCTTTCTAGTGAATCACCGGAACGACGTTTGAGCAACGATATATTCCTAGGCTTATGAGCAGAAGGTTGCTTTTAATTGAGTACGAAAGTACAAAAGTCGATTTGATGACACACACAAAGGAGACACACCAAATGGTCAAAAATGGATGACCTCAAACCGTTCATTTTAGCGATCGCATTGCGGAGGCAACATTTTCCTCTGACGCCCTACACACCTCGAAGAAATGACTAGCGTTCATGCGGGAGAATTGACAACACCATTGGCTGTGCTGATGAGGATTGTTGAAAACTGGATCGTAGCATTTTGCAGCTGACGACGGATGACGTTCGAGGGTCTACGATAGATTTCTCGTCAAGAGGATCTCTAACTAATTACTGCCGAATTACTAATTACTAACTAATGCCCTCTCATGGGCTCGGTAGCCTCGTGTGCGTGATTAGCGTCTCTGTGGATAAACCTCCACATGATTAAACCATGCGTGTTGTCTCTAGCGATGAACGAACAATTACGCTCAACTGTTTGTATTACCATAGTGATTAGTAGGCAAAGCCTAGCGTACAAGGCCGTTCGACGTATATTTCTGATACTAATCCCTGTCCCCTTTATCGCTAGCTTGTGTTCAATCGTAGTTGGGCGTTCATTTATAGGCTCGTATTTGATCGAAGCGTAAAACCATGCCGGTTATTCCTCGATTCACGACTCGCATGACACAGGAATAATGATGAAAGAGAGAGAGAGACATAGATATATACGGGATGGTCGAGCCGGCTATTTCTCAAGGCATGACCACGATGAGAGGACAAAATAGACTCTCCCATGTTTGGTCAAGTGAATTGAAAAATCGCTCAATGGAAAAGCTTAATGTCGTCGTAGCGACTCAACGAGAATCAGCACCCCATAGCGGATGTGGGGCCCGATGTGGCGAGTACCCTGCCAGTACGGGCTTGGGGATTAAGCCTCAAAAAACAAAGGACCACTCTGAAACCAAACGTCATCTGTCCTCTTTATCTTTTAACTGTGTCACCTCTCCCCCCCGTCTTTCCCCATAAAAACCGACGGGATATCCGACTAGCCAAGAAGGGGCTACTCTTCCTTGTTCAGCTAGATTCTCTCGAGCAGCAGTTGTCGTCCGATTCTTTTACGACTGTGATCGAAGCTCTATCGTCGTTGTTTTTGTATCGTGGAAAAAAGTGGCCGTAGAATTTAATGGGAAATAAGACGGGAAATTGTTAGCTGGCCCAATTCAATCCGGATGATGTTTCGCCAATACCACTGTTTGAGGGTACCTACCCTTCGCTGGCCTGGCAGGGTCGAAGGCAAAATCTTTGATGCCACCCTCCTATCGTATCATGTGTACGGAGAGGGGTGATAGTTCTTGAGTCGGGTCTCGAGCACATCGAGTTGTTGGCCTAATTAATTGGGGGCATTAATCTCCTGGATATCCAGATTTGAAACAGCTAAGTCAAATGACATCTACAATAAAAATCTCATGTATTTGCAGAGTCAGCTCTTCCTTTTACGTTCGTGAGTTGGAAATGATCAAATGAATCTCACGGTGGCCCAGGTGTCACCCATCCAGATGGCAACAATGGTACTTTCTTCAAGTTTGCACTTTCGCAAAGTCTGTCTTCAGGCTCACCTGCCTATTAATCACTCAGCCGTTGCATATTCCCTGTCCAGGTACTGCGTTCATTAGTCATCCGTTGATACGAACTTGTCGAATGGGGAAACTCGTGCGGAAATATCCTGTATCTTACGTAACGTCCTGCAGGCGAACTTTGTTAGCGATTCACGCCCGCTTACAGCTCAGGATTTGTTTACGTTCCTTTTCAACATGGAACTCGTTCACGTACACGCAACAAAATCCGCCAGCAGAAACTGGCAAATGTACGTTCCCCCCTCGCCGTATGGTTAAGCGTTAAGTTCAGATTCCTGTACGCTCTTCGCTTGAGTCAGCTACCGATTTTCTAATGTTGTCGATCAACTGCGTTCGGCCCCTTCTGTATTACTGCTATGATGGTGGTGGTGGTGGTGGTGGTTGTATTATAGTTGAGTGGTGGTCTGTTTGACTTTTCATCTCCGCGAACTCTCCGTGTCCGTGCCTGGAGAAGGCGCTCGCCTCAGTCTACTCGGCAGAGCAGTGAGTCTTTTGAGCCTTTGAGCAGCGGAGTATGCTCAAGAGGATGTCACGTCTCTGGGTTTGTTAGTGCGTTAGGCTCACCGCCAGTCGCGCAAATATTCCGCGCACGTGGTCGGAAGCCGTCGGAAATAGCTGGCAACATAACGTTCGGAGGTTTCGAAGATGACTTCATTTATCCTTGTACTGGTTGCCTTGACGCGGCGCGTCAATAAACAGATGTGGTCCTTATTATCACGACTGTCATCAACATATTTGCCTGCCGGTCGCTATCGCAAATATTTCTGCTCTTGCACTTCGAACTTAATGAGTATGGTATAGCCATTAGTGTGATAAATAGACTCCTAATGCGGCACATGAATAGTTAATTCATATTGGAAACAAGTGCCTGCACATGTCAACGTAGATCATGCATTGAACTCTACAAAGAAAAAAACAATGGAGAATCCAAAAAGGGGTCAAGCACAAACGACTGGCAGTGTGAGGCCATTTCTCAAACACAACTATATTATTGCTGATAACACGACTGTCCTTTCTTCTGATTATGAACTCATGGCTTATACTGAGCTTGTCTATCATAGATAGTACTGAGAGCAAAGATGTTAGCCCCGTGCGGAGACTGTACGAAGAATCTGTCCTCCTTGTGAGCAATATCCTTGTGACCTACGGATCTATTGGAATCTGATGAAATGTCATCCTTATTTAATGCACCTTTAGGCTCGGGTCCCTTCCATCGTGAGGCATACAAGGTCATGCATGAGACAGCAGTGGAGTCACATGAGTTTTCCGGGCTAGATCGCGTTCTTTTAGGTCGGCCTCCTAGTGAAAGTTGCCCTCTTCTCTAACGTTGTCTTCCGTGTATACCTTGCTTGTATGCACGACCAAGTCTCGGGTCGTCTCGGGAGTGAGTTGAAGTAGAAGAAAAAAACACCGGGTCTTTCCTAGATTGCTATAGCGTAAGAAGTAGTAGGAGGAAGGACCAGGACACAGGAGGAGACACCTCCGATTACCGAACGAGGTGGTTCAGGTCGACGGTAGCGGCGGCGGCGGCGGCTCACAAGACGACACGTGATTACCCCTAATGGACGCCAACGAGGGCAAACGTTAACGTTCGGGAAGTGCTGCAGCGACCTCTCCGTGTCGCAGGCTACTGCCAGCTTCTTTCTGGCTGCGGGGACCATGTTGACTGTCTGTCTTGCCCGAGATCACGAAAGAGGAAAGAATGCAAATTTCCGTAGCTGTCCCTGTGTCCCAAGTCGAGACACCCCACGATCTCCGCCTACCCGTGGATGCCATATCAAGTGCTTCACCACCGGAATGGAAATGCATGGAGTCAGCCGTTTTATGCTAGTGGCGGACAAAAACGTTACGGCGAAACACGTTTTAGGAAACGCATCGCGGGACCGTGATACGATGTCTTTGAACGTCTTGTTGGTTAACTGACTAGAGATAGCGGGACCGTAACGGGTCCGGCCTTCGAGTGTTGCCTCTAAAGTGTGTGACACATGTGACACCTTTTTTCGATTGAAATAGCAGCGAGTTGTAGCAAAGAGGTCACAATCCACTATTGGTGGCGACATAAGAAAGTATAAATAGTGGAGGGGGTTTGATGGGCGCGTTCGGCTTGATGTTTATTATTGGTTCGTCGAGCGCGTCGGCAAATCGTCCACAACGATCGTCTCTGGGTTCCCCTTGTAGGGGTGATTATATATCGAAAACGCATAGAAACGCTTGTTCGTTTTGTAATACGTAGCTTAGGAATCAAGCGTTACTGTTTGTGGAGCCAGCTAAACCAATTGATCAGATCAATTATCAATTATTTATGTATTGAACTCAAACTGATTTGTCCACGAGTATATTGACATGGGCTTCCTCGGAAGTCGGTCAATTCGCTTGAATAATAATAGATAGCCTAGGTGGATGAGAAAAAACGTATTTATCTCTTCGAATTAATAAGACAATCATCATAATTACAGGATCCACAAATATGCGCTAATATTACGTCGACCGCAAGAGGGCGCTGAGCCATAAAAGAGACCTTTTAAACAGGAAACAAGAGTGGCAGAGTAAGGATACAAAAGCCGCTCTTCTAATTTCGCAGGTGTATTCTGTCCCAACTGTTCATCCATATATGTATATCTCAATCTCGACCGTTGCTGAAGAGACGAGTTCATTTAGACACGGTCTCGACGGCCCTATTTAGTAGGCTTCTTTAAAAAACGCGAATGTTCCCACCAGCATCCGACGGAAGTGGATGACGAACCAAAGCTTTTTTGCCACAAGCCCTCTGAAGTCAAACATCAGGGTTACAAAAATACGGAAGCGAAATCACATGGATCAAAAGCGAGAAGAACGGGATTTTTCTGTATCTTTCTGTTATCTCTTTCAATTTCCTGCATTTGCCTCCAGCAACCTGCTCTCACCCTCTCGCCAGTCACTCACTGTTGTGCAGCTGGCGTTGCCACAGCTGGCTCCCCCCGACAGATTACGTCACGAAGCCTCCCTATGCGACCTTCGCCTCCGGACCAGATTAGCAGCCTGATTAACTTCTTCCGCGAGAGATGCACTTCGGTAAATCTTTTTAGCGGCACATACACGCGTGTATCATATATATATATATATATATATTTATATATGTGAGTGTGTACACAGTGAGATACCGAGGAATATCTCTTGCGCTCGGGCATGTCCATCGCCACTCCTGTTGTAATCGGCGCCGGCAGCGCCCCCCCGGGAGGATACATATCAACATCAGTACACACCCACCGACCTAGACAGTGTGGCGACAGTGACAATGATTGCGTGAGCTAGGCTACACAATCCACGATGGAGTGGGCGTAGAAGGCGGCCGCTACGTGTCATGCGAGAGTACTCCGACGCGTCTTTAGCTTGCTCCCAAAGAACCCGTAAAGTCGGCATATCTTTCGCTGCTGCTACTGCTGCTGTTGGTGGTGGTACTACGCAAGGCCCACCTCCATATGCTCAGCCCATCCGGCCCGCAGACCCTCTGCTATCTCGTCTGGCTGTGCTACGAAGTCATTTTTCATTACAAACGCCGCCGGCGCGCACTGCCACCGGCGTTTTCCGTAGTCACCTCTGACGTCCTATCGTCCTCCAGGCGCCACAGGGATACCACACACAAATAACCGGAGAATAGAAGATGCGAGTGTCCTCACGTGCGTTGTTGATGTTGAATGTCTGACTTTAGCTAAAAGGTCAGAACTGCTGTATAGAAACGTAGAATATTGAACAGAGCTGATCCGCTGCTTTGCTTATGTGACATGACCACCGGACATATGGTAACTGTTCAAGATGACCGCAAGATTGGAAACAGCTATAACAGTTATAATGTTTAGACGACAGACTCGCAATAGATCCATGATCCGGACGCTCAACTCCCTATAGTATATATTATATATATATGTATATATATATATATATAGGATGTTGAAGGTCCAGATCATGGCTTTATCGCGAGTCTGTCGTCTAAACATTCTGATGCAGATCTGCTAATATACCTTTTAATTCGGCAACGCTCCGTCACTAACGCGTAGATATAGATTTGATAGTGTCGTGTTGCGAAACGCGACATTAATATTAATAAAGTCTGTCTAGATGCCATGTTACAAGGCGAAGGACGACAGCTGTCAGCCATGTATACGAGTCTGGTATGATTTAATGCTTCATTAGGGCGTCACGATACGAATAAATCTTGAATATTATTAATAATAATGATTATGTAGTAACAATAGTGCAGTGAAGAATAACGACTACAATGAGGGGAAGGGGGGGTACGCCCTTTCAGGATCTTCTTCGGAGGATGAAAAATAGTGTAGAAATACACATTAAAGGTGAAGGTAACTAACTAAGGAAGTTTGTAGTAAACGCGTAGGTACAATGACTGCATCGGTTCATACATATGTGTCTTTAATGAAATAAATAGAGTGTTCGGTGTCTCTGTTGTCACTTGTGCTCTTCGGTAAGCCCTATAGAATCATGCCGCACGACTCTATACTGCCGAGCAGATTCACAAAAGGCTGGGCACTTCGCCCAGCCTATGTGATGCGCCAGTAGCGTCATTCTTGGTCTCAAAAATCGGCCCAGTGCTGTTAATACTCATCTCCATCCCGAACTATATATATATATATATATATATATATATATCTAACTATTCCGTGAATCGATGGAGTGCAAGACGCGGACAGCCGTTGGATTTCTTTATCATCTTTCTTGATCTCTCGAATCTTGCGAGGTATGACAAGGTTGAGAATGGAACAAAGGGGACCACGATCCTCGTAGTAATTACCTGATGGCTAAAAGCCTGTCACATAAGCGGACGAGCTGAGAGTCAGTTCAAGAAATGTTCTCTCGAGTGACTCTTAAGTCACCGCTGACATACTATATTCTACTATATATATATATATATATATATATATATATATATTACATACATCTTCTACTATACTATATTCTCGAAGCGAGAACATCACTAAGATAAGCTTCAGTATGCACGATAAGTCAAGATCTCAATCTTGACTGGGTCGACTTGCATCGCCGCCTTTGGAGTGTCTCATTGCATGGCCGTGTTGGGCGTAGGAAATCTTTCTTACGTGGGGCAAGTCGGTCTCTGTGCGCAAATTCGCGCAAGAATATAACGACAAGCTTTTCACGTTCTCACGGAGCAGCAACTGATCCGACAAATCAAAACTCGAGCAACAGGATACGAGACAACGAAGAGGGGGGAGGGTTAAGCCGTCAGACGTGAGTACTTCATGCCCACTCTCAAGGGTGGGTTGTTGAAGGCTGTTGATGATCTGGGAATGTTTTCAATACGGCTCGAAGTTTTCTTATCGTCGAGGAAAGGCGGAATTCAAAGATTTATCGAGACGTCCTGCGCGGGGAATTTACTCCATTTAGGTGAAGTGGAGGCGCTCGCCGCTAACAAATATTTTTACACGAGAATGACATGAAGCAATGTTCAGCTTCAACTAAGCATTTTCTCCACGGAGCTCGTATCTCCGAACTAAAGTGGCCCTCTTAGAGTCCAGACATAAATCATATCGACCATCTCCCGGAAGAAATAGGCCGCCGCATAACAATTGTCTGCAGGAACGCATTCAAAAGGGTTTGGAATGAGATAGAGGTCTCTGGGCTAGAAAAACTCGTAAAGTCCAAGCCTAGACGGCCAGCAGTCATTCGACGAACGTAGACGCTACAAAATACAAACTAAGAAGTATCATTCGATACCTGAGTTATGTGTATCTGTTTGAGGTGCAATACTGTTCGCAGACTAAAAATTGCAAGTGTTGAGATATTGGCGATTGATCAATTAGATGTATTCAATAATGTATGAAACGCTGCATTATATAGTACATAGAGATATATATTCATATATAGTACATAGATTCCCCAATGATTTCCCTGTCATTCACTATAGCTCGGAATGTCTCACTGGATGAATATCTCGTTTTCAATAAAGTACATTCAACGACAGACACCTGCAGTACTTTTCACATTATATATATATATATATATATATATATATATATATATATACATAAATTTTTTTATTAGATGTCTCGAGCGACACCCTTGGGAGTTACACTTTCGTAGTTTAATCGTGGTTTGCACTACGATGAGACAGTGCCCTCCATTCAAGAGCTATGCGCTTATGGAGAAGGCGCACGCCGCTGGCATAGCCGGATTTTCTGAGCAGAATTCAGTTTGCATGACACAAAAAACGGTTTCATACATTGCAGGATTGCAAACGTTGTCATGGTTATATGCACTTGGATAAGCCCATCACGCACACGCATTCATATGATCATACCTTATTATATTGGGGTTACATTTTGTGTCACCCCCCTAATTTCGTTCAAACTCGAATCTTGTGTTCTCTCCGTTAAGTGTCCAACATATACGACAACAGAGCTCGTATTGCACAGAATATATATATATATATATATATATATATATATATATATATTACAATATTAATATCATCGTGATGATAACAAAACATATTGAGCATATCTTTCATTTTCTAAGTGCTTCGAAGCGCAGACTTAAAGATTCGTGAGAGACCACTGCCTGGTAGAAACTTCGTCTGGAAAAAAGTTCCATATGAACGAATCTTGGGACAAAGTCATCGATGGCCGATTTTGTTGAAATACAACAAAAGCAGAAGCAGGAGATTATTGACAGCCATCGCGAGTGTTGTCCGTCAAACGTCGAAGACAGAACACCAATGTTAGGTAATAATAGTTCATTCAAAGTTTTAGAAACCGGGAACCAATACACATATTCGATATCAGAAGGAAATGGTAGAATGTTAAAGTATTTGAAAATAGGATTAGGCGGAACAGACATGCAATGTTCTATTTTTCAGTTTCTAATATAGGTTGCATGATAGGTACTCGTGTAAGGCAGCGACCCCTGCGCAAAAAGAACTGGTCATTGTCAACTAGCGACTCGATCCGAACTGGGCAGACAAATGTGTATAAGAGCACATGCTCTGATTTGTAAATAGTAGCATTTATGTACGTCCACGCATTCTGGCATCGAACTAAAAAGTAGGTGGCCTTCGATAAGCCATATTGTGGCTGACCGAGACGAAACTCGAACGGCGGCCGCGCATTGTATCTCCCCTAACTCGCCCACATACGTCTGCATAGTTAGCGGTTACCAGCATCTCGGTATGTCCACCTGCTACAAGACTACTACCACAACGGTGTTTGTCGACTGTTTCAATGACCTTTTACTGTTAATCGAATCGTTGTCGAACGGTGTGTCGGCATGCACGAAATTGTTTGTAGCAATGAATCGTCAGTGCTAGAATTATACCTAGAATTATAAAATAGTTAGATGATGAACCATATGTCAAGGTACTAAACACTGACTTTCGAAGCTCTCATCTATACTTCCTGTAAAATCGTCAGTCCCACGAGGCTTAATAGGAGTAGCAAATGTGCTCAATTGCGGCAGGGTCTGCCTCTCTATGCGAACGTTTCCCATAACGTGCACTGCTCATCTCTGCTCACTCGTCCAAATACACTGGCCAGCCTTGGCGGTTGCTTTAGAACCCGAAGGGAATCGAGTTCGTGTCGACCGTACTGCTGCTGCTGCGTCTTATCTATACCCTAGCAACACCAAGGCAACTGGCGGCAGCCAAATGGGCCGATCCTGCTGTTGCTTGGCTACGGTCACACGGTAGCCTCGAAGGAAACGATATTACCACCGGCACCACACGATAGCAATTGAATCAAGGCCCTTTTGTGTTGCATTGAATATCGCGGACTTTCAGTTGTCCACTTCGAGCCCGTCCGTGTTATTCACGTGCACTCCTCACTGCAAGCAATATTCAGGTCGTGAACGAAAGAAGAGGGGCGGGGGGGGGGGGGGGGTTGTTATTGAGGACGTGCACTTGGTGGGTTTATCTATTATTATTATACAATAGCTTATTTAGCACTTCAGATAGAACAAGCTCAACAAGGCAGTAAAACACAATCTAATGATAGTTAATCACGTTGATGAAAGCAACAATCGCGAATTCATTCTTGTGGAGTATTCGAAAGATTAGCACAATGTAAGTGGTTATTGCATTCGGCGTCGCTGTCTACTTAGAGCATGTCATGGATCTCGCAGCAGCATTCTCCGTAGTGAGTTCGCGCAGAGAATTGAAATCCCCCCTTTCTCTCTCTCACTATATATATATATATATATAGATTGATATTGACTTTCTTTATTTCAGTCAACAGGTGGTTTATTAAAATACTGGTATAGAAGCATACTGTTATTTCACATGATTGTATGTTTTGAAATAACCAATAATTATAGAAGCAGTTGGGAACAGGGTGTCAGGCCAGGCAAGTCATGGTCCCGAGGGAGGCGATAGCATTGCCTCCTCGCCTCACAAAGAGGGAGGGGGGCTGTTTCCTTCATCGAATTTCCCCTGTTTATATTTGTACGTATGTACCATTTCACGGACTCGAACACATGGCCTTCGACTGTCTACAAGCAGGCCATTTTATTCCTTTAGAAAAGTTCATTGTTCATGTTTTTTTGCTGTTTGTCAAATCCTAGTTTGTATTAATTCTTGCAATTGCTTCCTTGTTGACCACACGTTCAATAAAAGCCACGGGAGTCCACTGCACAAAATGAAAACATCGCAAGCGGGGCCAATTTGTTCCCTTTATTGTGGCGATCCTATCGCAGTGTCGCCGACGCGCAAAAGAAGGCGAGCAATTAACATTCATGTTACAGCTATCGTACGGCTGTGTCAAAAGCTTCAAGGTCGGTTGAATATCTCAATCGCATTTCCTATCATTGTTCTGCCTGAGGTTGGTGGCAGGCGCTGTTCGATTCGCGAGAGCGATCGATTTGGTAGCTGTGGAAAGTTCGGAAATTATCTGGCTAATCACTTCGCCTCGCCTCGCCGCTTGGGAGAACGATGATCCAAATGGGAGCTCAAGGCCGAGCTGACCGGGTCCTATATATCTCTCTCTTTCTCTCTCACTCGGCGATTTTCGCACTGAGTTTGAGGGGGCGGTCACGCCTTTGGTCCCCGAGTGTTCCAAGCGAAATCGGTATTCGAAAGGCTCGCGTGTGGGTCGGATCAATTCCAAAACCTTGGTAATTGATTAATTCATTCGAAGTATTGTTATTATTATTATTGTAACGATCATTAAATGGAGAAAACCTGCTTTTTAAAAGTATGCCCGAGATGTATGAAGCGTTGTACATTCAGCGCCATATTTCGAAAAGGGTTTATGAAGCCTAGACCTCGAGGTAATAAACAAAACCATCCTAACTGTTGAACGCCATCTGAATTACTTAAACGCTAGACCAGCAAGATAGATAGGGGAATAGATCGGGGAATTGTCTACCGACACTTCTGGTTACAGTGGGACGAGTGGTACTCCAAGTAGAACACGGACCATGATGAATTTGTGGTACAGGATTCGTTTGGTTATAAAACAGGAGATTTCGCGATCCATGCGTCGCTGATGGTGCTCAATAACTACGAGATACCCTATGGATTTCGTCGGGCGAATACTGGCCGGCAATGATATAATATTATATTCGTAGCAGCCCATGGCCCTAACTTCAAAGTGTTATAACCACCGTGAGGGGAATGCTCAGCCCAATATGCTCCAGCTCTGACAGAACAACATTTAGCGAATAAAAATTATTTAATGAAAGCAAGTTATGCCAGTCAAACAAACAAACAAAGTGAGACGAGCCTCAAGTCACCCCAAGACCCCATGATCGTCACAAATAAATTTGATTTCAGCATTGCTATTAAGATAAGTTCGAACCGGTGATTAATTCACCCTCCCTGTCCATCGTCGTTCCTTTCAACTATTTAGAGGCTCCCCTTTCATTTCCGAAGAGCGTTTTCCATCTTCTTCATCTTCTTTGAGACTTTTGTGCAGCTAATATCGCTGTTGTTGCTGCTATTGGTCCCATTGCCGTTGTTCGTGGTACTATTTTCGTTATCCTTGTTATTGCTGCTGCAGCGATGGCGCGGCGGCGTTAGCTTTCGCAAATGTTGACAGTCGAATCCAGGCACGATCTGCATTCCCTGTCACCTCAAGGCCTTTCCGACCTACCGACGAAGGCCCCCCGGAGAATTGAATGATGTCCAACAGAATGGTTCCGAAGAGAGCTGCGTTTCTGGAGATCGAACGCGAAAAGGGCCCTGAGTCGGGCAACGCTGCCCAATGGGGCAGCGCTCGGGGGCGGCAAGCGCTACGGCGTTAGATCGAAGCTCACGATGGAGTACGATGGCACAGCAAATATCCAACTTCTCATGGCATCACACAGACCGAAAGATAGAAAGGACAGTTGAAGAAGGCGGCGTCCGCATCACCGGAAAGCATCGTCACCACTGTGCTCTCTGACTGCTTACTACAGTGAGCAATGTATGTTGAGAATGGGTGTTGGGAAGTGGGGCGTACATTTCATCCTTCGGAAGTTACGTCCCACTCGATCCATGTCTCAGTGGTCTTCGGCCTCTGAGTCCCGAGGTCCGTCGTACTAGAAGCCCTAAAGGGCGACAGGAAGGCAACGAACAGGAAGACAAGCCGGAAAGCTGGCCACCATCCAGCATGAAGCAGCGAACAGTCGTCCGTCTACTTTTTTTTTTTTTTTTTTTTTTTTTAATAAAAGGGGGGGTGTTGGTCCGTCTACTTGTCGATGGCCAAGACGACGACGGAGAAAACCTGGTTGCCCCTGGCCCGACCTCAGTCAGAATCCCCCACCTCGCGACCATCCCGTATCGTCACCGCGTTGTCCTGCTATTGTCTATCCAGTGGCGTACTCGTGCCCGCCTATTTCGCCCTGTGGAGAAGGCTGCCACAAGCTGGAGTTGTCCGTTACCCGTTGCCATCCACGGCTGATGCCGCTGCCTCCATCACCTAGAGGACCACTGCCAATGGTGGCCCCTACTGAGGCGTCCCTTTCACTGCTGCATTATTAACAAGCCTCGCAACGGGTGGAGGGTGTTTCGGTGGCCGTCGAGACAGCCGGTGGTCCCCCGGTGCCCCTCTGTGAGCGAGGGTGTTTTTCTCGGAATCGCTGCCGCCTTTCCAACCGACTCCAGTCTGCCCCGACTCTTCAGGAAACGTTTCCATCTTCGACCCGTCACTGTCGATCTTCTTCTCCAACCACCACAGTGGCTCGCGCCGTATCACCACTCCATCTCGTTCGTTAGGAAGACGCCAGGAGGGCAACGCTTGGCGGTAGACAGTTCGACTAGTCCTCTTAGTCGATCGACTGTCTCGCCTCGCGAAGTCCCGCTTGCCTTGCAGCCTATTGCAGTCGTATCCAACGCATTAAGCTATGAAACCTACATGCTTCTAATATACTACACACTACATCTGCTAAACTGTTGCCATATCTAACGCTCAGCTCAATGTTCCTTCTATGGGAGGGCTATGTACGACTACAATTGCTACTTTTCTCCCTAGGTCGACCCTCAGCTCACTTTCCATGACCACAACTCAGACTGCTACTGCCATTTAGTATCATTAAGGCAAAGGCAGCCCTCCCAGAGCGAAAAGGAAAGGCGCCCATTCCTGGACCATCAGATGATAAACAAGTGGTTGCTCAGCCGGCGTTGTCTCTGACTGTCAACCCTGTTGCGCCCGAGTCGATCTGTAGGGATGGACGGACAGCATCGGTTTGCGTCACGTGGAAGACATCAAAATATTATAAAAAAATTTCATGAAAAATGATTCCCATGCGTATATTTAGCGTTCCATTTACTATGTGGTGTAAACGCTAACCTCGTATTGTGGTCCTATGATTTAGCGATCTATTCAGCAGTGCGGATACAGTGCTCATCACTTACATAAACGCATGATAGACGCCGGGCCGCAAATCAATTAACGATCTGATCAAAGGGCAGAACATGGGTCGGCGTATATCAGCAGCACCAGTGTCTACGATGTTTCATATCATCATTTCATAAATCTTCCCGATTATAATCAATGATGAACATTGATGCGGCTTCTTTGTGCATGTCCTGTGTAGGTGATAGGGCTGTGCAAACCGTCTTGTAAGGCTGACATAATCGGTAGTTAATTAATCAAGTATAATCGCAGGGATGGTGTGTGTAGTCTTCATATATTCATGAATCTGTCCAATACTTTTCATAGCCTGAATGAATTCAAGGTGCAAAATGTTCTGTGGTGTATTGATCCATCGATATGCGATACTTTTTAAAATAATGAATTATTAGAAATTACTAGAGTAGCGTAACAAGTAAACTGTATGATGCAAAGAGCAAACAGCGAATATAAAACAGAACAAGGAATTATTTATAAAAACAAAATTATATATACACATACTTATGTGCAGAATAATATTAAACGTGTATGAAACACAAAACAATCTTGGGTTTGTAATAGCCGTAATAATGATAATAAAGCCAGACATCTTAAGGACGAGATTGTACTCGTGACTCGTTCGACATTGACGAAAATAAGTCATTGTTTCATGTGCATTTCTTTGTCTTCTAACGGCCCGGCCACGGGGGGGGGCGGTGGATTGTATGCAATGTGAAGTGTTTTTTGCTGCCGCGGAACTCGGAACTTGTAGTCGCTAGAAGAAGTTTGTATACATCTCTGTGAATTGCGAGCCATCATCTATCTCTTTGTTTAGATAGTCGAGTGTGCACAAAATGTGATAAGCAAGCTGATTTCAACGAGTCAACTACGAAAGCCAAAACTGACTGAATCAAAATCAGGAGCACGACCTTTGTTGGTGATGAAACTCCGCAGCGAATTTGTCCATTCGACAACGATTAATGTTGACAGCCATAATATATTATAAAAAGGCCAGTTCATCTTGATTAATTCTGTGAGCAACCTTTCTATTTGTCCCACCCGCCCTATATAAAGCTGTATACGATTATTGATACACACTCACGGGGTAACATGGATGCCGAAATTATACTAATTATGTGGTGAGACGCTGTGCAGTCGTTCATTTTGTATGAGACGTCAGCGCTGCTACCAAATAATTGATTTTATTTTGGTTTTGCCAAGACACTCTCTCAATTACGTGCTCGCTTTCAACACAACCTACTCAGTTTCAATGTTCATTGAGATCCATGTGTGACAAAATAAACGACTTGGGAGATGCTTTCGTTGGAACAACGAATTCTACTGTTGATGAAAGGTGTTGACGACCAAAGCCTTCGACAGAAAGATGATAAAACCTCACAACTTCCAGAAATCTACAAACCGCTTCTATCGACTATCAACTAGCCGCAGGTTCCGCAATGGAAAGAATGGGTCTATTATACAGATCCACTCTGCTGAATTTTCAGTTCTTCTTCCTCCTCTTCTTTCCAATAGACCTAACCGCTTATGCATTGTAACTCTACTAATTAAGTTCCCTTAACAAACCGATACATTTTTTTTATTCACAAAACGGACCCCTCGAATGAGAATGTGTGGATCAAACCCGTCCACCTACGATTGTCTTCTCTGGTTGCTAGGTGCACACGAATGCACCATACGGCCGACACGAGATAGAACCTATTATACCAAAATAGCATTTCAAAGTGCCCCACCCCAGAGCCCCCGAAAGCTTTACTCGGCTTCCCGCCATTCAACAAGGCTAATTACAACACGTGTTTTCTGGTTTTGCGTATGTTGAATAATATTTACCTTGTCCACAAACTTTCAATAGCTGAACGAACTTGCGCCTATTTTTGTTTCGAGACCAACTCAGCCATGGCGAGAGACCTCTTTTTGAACGGCGGGCTTACCTGAATCAACTTAATATTATATTCATTTTTGTCTGTCGTACTCTATTTTAGGCATTTTCGAGTCAACTTCGATTATTTAATTTACTAAATAAATAGCTATGGATAAAATCTCGTTGCATTTTTATTGTTCATTGGTTCGTATTGTACATGTAATTTGATTCAGGTGGTCCTGAAGCAGGTCGAATGGTGCACCCGCGCATCCGCTAGCCACAAAGAATTCGTTGCCAATCAACATCCGAGTAAACGAATCATGGAGAACGGTTCAAACGGTTCGTTTGAGTTCCGCTATACAGGACACGTCATTATTGCACGGTCACTCGACATAGCGCTGCTTACAACAGTCCAACGATGGGCAGAGGATGGCTATCGTTGGCATCGCATAGTTCTTCCGAACCCAACAGCAGCAGCCAACGCCACCATTGACCGTAGCTGAGCTCTGCCTCGCAAGTCACGAAAGGATTCCATAGGAGCACCAACAGCGGCAGCATCAACCAAACTCAACACGGGAACGCCAAAGAGCAACTTTAAAGTTAATTATGATTATTCAGTTATGCCGTGTGTCCTTCGTGTTCAAAGTAAAGCAAAGCAACGAATCCCCGCACTCAGCACTGCTTTCTCTATCTCGCTCTCTCTCGCTCGCTCGCTCGCTCGCTATGTACTGAATACAGAAGCGGTCAGGGTAGCAAGGGCCGGCTTGACATGTGACACCCCTCTCTGTTGCGCCTCCGGAGCGGCCCGCGCGCGACCGACTACCGCTCGAGTCGCTGTAGCATCTTTTCGTAGTGCATTGTTTGTTTGCAATGAGATGAAAAGCGAAGCAGTGCATAACCGTGGATAACGGTAGCTGTTGAGGGAGCCGGTCCGGTATCCCTCACGTAAATATACATACACACCCTTGCGTGCATATTTTATGCAATGCTACACTTTTTGCTGTTGCTGTTGTTGTCGCTGTGAACAATGGATAAAAGTCCTTATGTTGTCGTAGGCATCGAAAATAGAAGAAGCCTATGAAAACATCGAGAAAAGGCTGGCAACATTGTCGTTCGGAGCCTGTTTACATTGTTGTTGCGGGTTGACACAACAGGCCAGCATCGTCTGACTAACGCTCGACAAGTTGGCCCAAAACGCGAACGACGTTGTGGGTCCTGTTTTTTTATATTACTCCCCATTGTGGTACAAATTTGTTGTGGTAAGCTATGGCCCCCTTGCACGCTATATGAACGCGTGTTATTTGTTTAAAACGGGTCACTGGGGCTTCTTTAGTCGCTCATTGGTGACGGAAAAATCCATTGCTTGAGCTTACTGAAAAGCTGTTCGTGTCTCGAACAGATACCGTCCAGACGGTCGGGTCGAACTCACGTAATTTTAGGAGAGAAATATAAATAACTCAAAATATGTGAAGCGATACAATATAAACGATCTCCACATCGTGTCCAGGTGGGAGTATTTCCAAGAAGCCCATCGTTGAGTAAATCGCGTCACGCGACCGCTAGTCTCTCTCTCTCTCTCACACACAGATGGACGCAGTCTCGGCTGGAAAAATGAAAATCAGAAATCTCAGCTGGATTTCTCCAGCTCGTTTCATACGGGATGTCCATACGAAGTACGTTCATATGGAAAAATCCATCATCTGTCTGCGCCGTGTTGAAGGTAAAGCAAGGCAACCCTCAAAAATTGAAAATGGGTTACTAAACAGGCCATAAGAGGGGAATCTCGTTATCTTCGCTATAAGCCTATTCTTCGAAGGTTTCGTGGGCAAGGGAAGCGGAAAAATCCGGAAATACAGAGGTCGTATTATTAAGCTATGGAATTGAAAATAGATTGGCCGGAACGCCTCGTTGATGTCGAATATAAGAGCATGTGTGTGTGTGTGTTCGTGTATTGGCGTATTGTGTGAATTTCGCACACATATTGGTGTGTATTGCTTGATGATCACGTGAGCGGAAATCGTCCACGTACACTCAGACGTCAGCCATTTTGGTGCTGCAAAAGATAACATTGACCAAGGAAAACATGTTGTGAATCTGAAATGTGTTATAAAAACGACTTTCCGGCGCACATTGAATTGATGAAGAGAACAATGGGCGGAGAATAATGGGCCTCACTGCTTGTTGTCTCGCTGAACAACAAGCCCAATACCAGGGATCGATCGATCGATCGAAATTGAATAAATGAATTATTCGGCAAGCGTGTCTCTTGGGGTTAATTTTTATTTGCACTCCTCGATTGATGTTGCAATCAGTCACCGAACTGATTACCGAACTTTATATAAGGATAAACACTACACTTTCAAGCAATTACATGATTGAGGAGTGTGTCTGATCAATAGGACACGGCTGTACCACCGCTCGCCTGAGGCTGGCTACCAGGCGAATCGAACCTTCAAGGAAACACGATAATAGCATTGTCTTCCTTATCAACGGGAAGGTGCGGCACAACTAACAGACTGTAGGTGGCCGCTCTATTTTGTTAACGTACACACTGTCCCTTTCATTCTCGCTCTCTCTCTCTCTCTCTTCTTATCGTTCCAGCTCGCTCTCTTCTCAACCTCAGCGTCCCTGAGGCCTTAGGGCTAGTTGTGGCAGTGGTGGTAGTGACGGTGGTCGCCGGAGCCACTGAGCTGACTCGTAGCCAGTAGCCATACACCCTCAAATTGTGCCACTTCCCCTGTCCGAATGGTCACTTTCACTTGAGGCCCGGAGCGACGACGAGGGCCACACAAAATGCGGACTTTGTTCGCACTCGCTCCTCCCTTCCTGTGTTTGGTGATTGTTGGTTGATTAATGCTCGCCTGTCCATCATCGGACATCCGGCATCCGGCCACAACGTGCAACGATATGCTCTATCCTCTGCTTGCGTGGGGTGTAATCAGCAAATAATAATTACCATATACGTGACCATTTGTAGACGACGTGGAACAGCAGCTCACAGTGCACATGAGGCGGGGACGGTCTTGCGTGAGTTTCCCTGTGTATGTTCGTGGTGACTGTGTGCGAACAGGTGTCGGGCAAGTGCCCGCTAAGATGATTCGTAGTCTCGCCTTCTCAGAAGAGACGGTTCTGCCATTGAGCTTCGTGCGGTGGATTGCATGAAGTTAATGTTCGGCTTCTTGGAAGTGCAGAGCCCCTCTTGCGTGCCGGCATACCTGCGTTAGCTAGCAAGCGTATGGTGCACGATGGCGGGCTTAGCATCCGTCAGGTTGGGCAGGTCAGCGGGCCTCCCCTTCATGGTGAAAGTGTAATACTGTATACTATTTTCTCGTTGCTTGCTAGCCATTTATTCATCTCTCTGTCTCTCTCTCTATCCGTACGTCCAGGCTCGTTTGGTAAGGCCAGATGCTCCAATGTTATCGGGTAGCTTCATCATTACGCTCACAACATAACGGCGTTGAGTGTAGCATGAATCACCGCCACCATCTTGTAGGACGTCGGACCTGGCCCAACAGGCCAAACCAGGCCACGCACGTAGTGGGTGTGCTAACCACGGGTGCCATACCGCTATGAGTGAATTTCGACTACAGAGCACTAGAAATGAAAGAAAAAGCTGGCCGCTTCGCAGAGAGATAGAGAGCGAACATATCAATGGAGTATTAGCACATCGGTTTGTATAACAAGCAAAAATAGACAAATTCATTATATTCGGCACGGAGATTCATTGTGTTTGAAAGGCGTTGGCAATGTATGCGCGTCACGGTCTACCAGGTATTACTTTCATCGTTTACGCTCCGCTGGGTCTGTTCATCTTTTGTCGCAAAACTCCAAAATGTAAATCACAAGAAACGTGTCGATATCATCTTGTCGCCATTACGGCTAATGCCGATGCGAGATTAACATTAATTTTCTAAGAAAAAGAAGAACACCCATCGAGTCTCATTGCTACGTCGATCGCATTAACAAGTAGAGTGTTCTCCAAGGTCAAGCTGGAACTGCATTTCCTTCTGCTATAATACTGAAGTGTATTCTCTTATGCTACGATACATTTTGTTTGTAGCGTTTCCCAGAGTGCCCCACCAATAGTTGTAGTATTGTTTTCGATTTCCCATCGATTGGTGACGATTCGATCACGAATATCTTCGTATGTTCATCCTATCTAGCCCCGCCCCGCAGTTCCTGTTTGCTGATAAGATAGCGAGACAAAAACGGCGGCCGTCGTTGCCATTGGATCTGCTGTAAATCAGATAACGAGTCGGCCGATGTCAGAGCAGTAGGAGGCAACAATTGTGAGTTTTATAGCCCCCAATTGAGGACCAAAATGTCGATATTGCATTTGACATTTGGCAAGGCACGCTTCCCTCGCGGGACAAGTCATCGTCGTCGCATTCTGCTACCGACAATATAATAACATTTAGCGTCGGATCGACGACAGCAAGGCCCTCCTACATAGTTACTTTATATTTACATAATTATATTCTCAAACAGTCCAGCAAGGCCGAAAATGTGAAGGTCACCACTCACAGCACTCCTCATCGGGGAGTGCTTGCTGTGCAAAATCTCTCGTACGAATCTTTGCAAGTACCATCAAGCACAAATGCCACGCACAGCTCGTGTGAGGTAACGGAATCAATTTCTTGAATTATCTGAATGATACCAGCAGCATGCGTTTAACCAGGCGTAGCTCTCAATCAGCCACAAATGTTAAATGTAGATCTCATCAGCTTCATCATGCGACTATCACCGATAGTAGTCCAGCCCAGTCAATAAAAATAAGTCACCCCCTAGGTTCTATTTAGATGTAGAACCACTTAACATAATCACTGGCTGTATGTTCGCTTCGATGACTCCGACTCCTTAACGACAGGCGGGATAGCAGTTATAATGGTTACCGGAAATCCCTGCAGGAAAAATATAGGCGAAGGAAACAAGCGCCGATCGTTGCCCTTCTGGCGAAATGGAACTCCACTGTAATTACAAAGTGCTCTTTCTCTCTCTCTCTCCCTCGCTTTCACCGCTCAGACAGGCGTCCCCGAGGATAGCAATTGATGCTTACTTGAATCTCGATACACGTCTGCTCTTCATCTTGGTCTCCTCCATTATCGGACCTCGTCGATGCCCGGCGAGCGGGCCAGATCCTCCCTGAACTCGAGCGCGAATTATCAAAAGGATTTCATACAAAAGGCTTTTCTGGGCTATCGGCCACGCGGACGGAGGGAGATGGATGCATTGCGCAGGCGTGTTACCTCCACGGCCGTGAATGCGCAATGATGCATCGCTGAAATTAGCATATGGAAATTACCTCGTGACGATGTGAAGGCGGCCGACGGAACGAACACAGAATAAATAGATTCAGTCTTCAATCCATTTGGTATTCACCTAACCTTTGACGAACCTCTGCATCGCATATCTAGGCTCACTCAAGCGCGAATGTCTCCTCAACGCGGATGGTTCACGGGTCTGTTCGTACGCCGAATGCTGTGCGTACCCTCCAGATGTGAACATCGAACACAGCTCATTAACTACTATGTTTATACATATATATATATATATATATATATATACACACACACGATAACCGTTGTATGAGTTACCATATGAAGTACAAGCTCATAAACACTAGCATGCTCGCGTATGTCGATCTGCCGTCTCTACCAGGTACAGTGTGTGTCACAATTGACAATTGCTGTTGCAATTAGCAGCGGACTTTGTTGATGTTGTTGGTAAGCATAGCCATAATCACAGACATGAAACGCTTCGCCTGCTAGAGACTGACTAATGTCGTTGTAGCCCACTGCATGCAGACCGTGGCCGAGCGTAAACAGCCATTCTTAATAGCAGATCACCGAGTCCGAAGGGTCCCAGTCACCGGCAAAAGGGAGATAACCCTGCAAAAATGAGTAGCAGAAGCGAGTTGTCAACGAGGTAGCGATGCCAGTAATGTGTCGAAATGCGACATCTATCCATAAGCGCGATCATGGCAGAGATAATATTTAGATCAGGAACGTAGCATGGCCACATGCGATCCGCACTCGACCACTTTTCGCCGATGTCTAGACGACATCATCGTCTCCGACCTTTGGTAATTCTGAACGATTTTTGACAATTTGTCAATTTGTTCTATGTGCATAGTCCCATATATCATACATAGACGTTGGTGTACTAATAACAGTGTGAACTACAGTGCTCAGGTCGCTGAAATTATGACTCATACAAACGAAGACGCTAACTAGCTAATTAGTGCATTTGCCGGAAAAATGCTAAACTGTCTACGCAATTCTGAGAAAAACTGATGATTTATTGATATTGCTATCTGCTTGTCTAGTTTGTAAGATTTAGATGTACTAAGAGTTCGTCCAACTCGTTGAACATCGATGTAAAGACAGGCTCTGTTATATTGAATGCGATGACAAATGTCGTGCTTGGGATGCGAATAATGATGCAATATTTAGAAAAAAATTCAAATAAATAAAGATATATATATATATATATATATGAGGAGAGTGAGAAAGAAAGGATTGACCTTTTTTCCCCGCTTACCTTCGAAGCCTTAGGCGGTTCCGGCCCCCTTACTGCCAATCTCTTCGAAAAGGTCTGTCACAGGATGGTCTGTGCCACCGGGGACTAACTCGGCCCTTCGTTATGCAGCGCCATTCCCTCTCTCTGCGAAGAGGCAATGCCGTTGCCTCCCACGAGATCACCACAGCCGGGCCTGACACCCTATCCCCAACTGCGACATTGAATTTATAAAAGACACACTAAATGAACTATATATATATATATATATAATAAACTTTATTTTTTCCCGCAATGACGAAGTCAACCGTTACATGTAGCTAGGTAAAAGTGCAGTCGACGTTGACAACGCTTCCCGTGGGAGATATACTGGGGCGGTGCCTGTCCCAATGCATAAAATCGTACTCACGCGAAATAGAGATGTATCACAAAATGGTTGAAACCAAACTCAGTTTGATGCTAGTTAGCATTCGACAGGCCCGCTATTGCTCTACATTTGTTTAGCTCTACCACATAGAGATAACTCGCAGAGAAGTGACACTCATAATATCGGGCTGAAAAACGTCAATCAGTATTGATTAATAATTAATCTGTATTGTATTTTCCTTTCATTCCACCTCGAACCACTATAAGAGCATGATTGACTTATTTTTTTTTTTAGAGGAGGAAATTTTCTTCAAACGCACGGTTACCACATGAGCATGATTGACTGCATTCATACAACTGTCCAAAGTCGTCCAACACACCTTCACTGTTTGTTTAATGATTTGAATATATTGCAACTGCGGGCATACGTACCTATATATTATAATATATAAGGCAAAATAGTCGGTATGGTTATTCCTGTAATGAAACACCTTTCTCCGCCTGGCAGCGCTCGTCGTTGAAAGCTCAGCGGTCTCTCTCTCTCCCTATAATAGATTCCGTATTACCATTATAGATGCTGCAGGGGTACGTCTCGTGCAGCAGTAACGCACGCATACACGAGGCATTCTCGAATCCTCCTCTCGAGCTTCGCTTACACCCCCGATGTACGGTCTCCAGAGTTCCCACTGGCATGTTGCTCAAAGTTGCACCCGGCATTGTTTGAAGTTTTCGGAGAAAAAAGATTACTGCCATCTCCATAAAAAGTTCCTTCCGACGTATTTCAGCTCACTGCTAAGTATCCCATACACATATTCAGCTGGAATATCATCACAGACAAGTGACGCCCTCTGTTGCTGCTCGGGCAGTCATTTGTTTGTCTGTCGTTGCTATGCAAACGCAGCTTCCGCTCTACGGTGGCTTCTTCTCTGAATCAGCACCGGGAACATATAGAATTCATATCAAACCATACGTTCATAACACTTGTTCGTTTCCCATATCGATCGTGTTTAGTTGTGTGGGGCCCGACAGCTGAAAAAGGGGTCAGCCATAAAATTGTTTGTTTATTATTCATTCGAGCAACGTAATGCCACTACACGATGTGTATATGTACCCATTTGCCACCAGTCATAAAGCTTGCTGCTAGCTAACATTATTACCTATTATCCATTATTATTGCAGTATAACGAATATATTTGTCTAATGTTCATTTATGTTGCATTATACCGACTAGCCGCGATCTACTGACCCTCTGTACGCTGGCCTCTCCCCATTATCGGACCTCTACATTTTGCCCATCCCGAACGCGTTGGAACAAACCAGACTTGTTGACTTAGACGATTAACAACGGCGAGCCAACAGAGTCATCTAGCTCTCGCCCATCTAGCGCCAGTGAAGAAACCTTTATCTGTAGTGTCCGCCGGTCTTCCTCGTCATCGATGGTGTTGCGGCGGAGTTGCTGCTGCTGCTACGCACTCGCTGGTAGCCGAATCTGGCTTCTAGTTGGTCGTCTGTTGCTCGCTTCTCCAGTCGACCCGGGGCGATAAATTTCGCTGCCACCTGCTCAATAAACTGGCCGTGTTGATCGTCTCTTTCCAGACGAAGATTGCTTACAGGGGACGGGGTAAGGGTTGCCTCGGCTCGGCGCTAGCTGGTGTTGAGAACTAGCCGCGGCATGTTGATGGCGCTCATCTGAGGCGTTACAGTCGCCAGCCGATTCGCCAACGAACGAAGTGAAGAGGCGCGGCGCCAACAGTTGCTTCACTAGCTGGATAGCTCCGCAAGGCGCCGTTGCCACTCGGGATGATTGCATATGATCGAAAATCACTCGTATGCTGTGCGGCAGTGAGGACGCGCAAATGTTTATCCTATCTGCGTGCGTATCGGTGGGGAATCAAGCCATTCAGCGAGCTCGAAAAATATGATCATTGATTGATGGACTATGGTGGAAGGGAGATGCCACGCCATCAGCGGCTGACTGAATATAGTGCCTCGCGTATTTAAGTTTTTTTTTGTGCTGTGTGCTTCTTGTACTATGCGTACATATTTATGTTAACAGTCGTACTATTTATAGCTGTGTCTGTGCAGTTGTCTATATGTGTGCCATACTTATAGAGTGGTCTATACCGAATTAATCTTATGTTAATAGCAGTTTAGATGATGCGTCCCAAAGAATAGATTGTGCCTTCAAGGGATATGCACTAGCATATACCGTCGAAGGGTTTCCGTTGCGCAAAATTGTAATGATTTTCTGTAGCAGGAAATCAAGGTTTTGTTATACCAAGGTACACACAGAGTGCTAGAGCGATGGCTTTTTCTTACAATGTTGAATTTAAGTGAATTTCGTGTAAACTTGTGCTAATCAGCCTACAGTATCTATAGTACTTTCTGTAGGAGATGAATATCGGAAAATTGAAGTGTCTATTTTGCTTGGATCAGATAATGTAACCACTGTATCTGCCGCTAGTAACGGCTGTCTGGGACGTGGTCACTACTCGACTGGCTTACTCCATGAAATTGTCGACCAGTTAGGAGACCTTAATGTTGTCGATTTAAAGTTAGCAAGACTATTGCGACGCCAGAAAGGCTAGGCAGTGCTTGTTGTGAAACTCTTTCTACGGCGTAGTTAATTAGTACATGTAATTATCACAGAAATAGTCGGCCCGGCCTAACTCGAAGATCAAGAACAAAAGAGCGCTTTCAAATATCTGATCTAAAGTTCAATTCAAATGTACGCTGCAGTCGAAACCGTCCAGTCGTCGATCTTCAGAAATCTGCTACGGAACCTTAACTCACTGAAGTCTAACCTGCTGTACAAGACAGCTTGGGACCATATCGAATTAACGACGTGTTCGAAAATTAGAGGTCCTAAAATAAATCCAAGTACGGTACTTAACCTTAAGTAAGCATGCTGTCAAAAAAAGGGAGATATCACTCTCAGCCCTGCCGACTGCCGTCGAAATGTCCGTACATTAAGAAACTGGCGCGGTCGCGCTGTGGTTATCTTTTCTAAGCCAATTGATCTTAATGTACAACATCAGCTCACCGCGCAAGTTCCGTTTTATTAGCGCTAGTATATGCACACTCCTTAGTCGGAGTCTTCTTTGTTCCGAGGGTTCAGTTCGCTTCGCAAACTTCTAACAGGACTGCGAGCGTTAAGAACAGAAAAGAGGCTCCGAAGACTTGTAAGTGGCAAATCTTCCTGGCTAATGACCGGCTTCACATAGTACCGCCAACACCTCACTCGTCGAAGTAATGAAATTTCAGCTGGATGAATAACCTCGTCGTTCATGCTTCATGTTGTGTATTCTGTCCATTTCGAGCGGTTAGAGTCAAATGTACCAATATGTGTGGCGCAATGAAACATAATATTGGATAGCATGACTTCAGTAGAATTCGAACACACAGTTAGGATTACATTGAGAAATACCGAGCAGTCAGTTCAGCTATCACAATACAAGCTTACGAAGCTAGCTCGAAGAACTTGGATCGTTTTTTGGTCCAGCAAAGAACATTATAAATAGAGGGAGAACAGGAGAGCCACAAAATCTGGCGGGAGCTCTCACGTTGAAGGCTTAGCTCAACCCGTTCGAGCTTGGCAGTGGTAATAAAAACTGCGAACTTGAGCAACTGCGACGATGAGTGGCGATTTTTGTAGCGCCACACGAATTATGCAGAGCTCCAAAGCTGCAATGAAAGTGAGCCCTGGCAGAGTCAACTTTTAGATTGTTAACGGTTAATCACTCTCTACTATGAAAGCGGTGACGGCGAGCTGGTTGGCAAGGATAATATGGTTGCCATGTTTGCGATGCTGCACAAAGAGCTCTCACATGATAGATTGCCTGGGAAAAGTGCTGGAAGAGCTACGACGCAGAGTCGAACCATACCGGCATTGCTTGGAAAAACCAAACTCCGCTAACTTCATAAGAAAGACCGTAGTTAGGAAAGACAGGAATCCTTGGTCGAACCAAAAACTGTGTTTCAAGGCGACTTGCTTTCCTGGTGGCAACAGTTCGAGTTTCTTAATTAACCGTGAAACTGGCTTGTGCCATCGTACAACCATTAATAAATTAGCCTTATCGTACCGAGTTCTGTAGAATTCGCAACCGTTTCCTTGTCCTGTTTATTTCCTGTTTATCTCGGATTGAATCCTTAAAGCTTGACTTTCGTTTGCTGCTGTGGGGTCCAACAAGGCCTTCTCCCATCAGATATTTGTTGGCGCTTGTTACTCCGTGTGTGCATTACGGGTGGAAAAAGGTGTCACTAGGAAAATCTACATCTTCCCGACGCGTCGGAAAAATTTGAGCTGGTGACTCGAGACATACCTCACTATAAGTCTCTTATTCCAACCTGTCTCCCTCAGTACTGCCACCTTACAGCTGTATCCTTGGAGCTGACAAATAAGGAAAGGGTCCACATCAAGTGAAAACCACCAGTATTCTGTGAGAAACGTACGCCCTACTGTTGATGCTATTGACCATATTGATAGCGATTGCTAAGACAATTACTACGATTGTAATATATACAAACTGCTATTGAGCCATTCGAAGTAGTCAGCATTTAATGGCTCCAACTATAATCCATATCCGAGATCAGGAATAATTAAGAAAAGTCATTATTTAATACCAGCGCGGTGGCTTGGACGGTTAAGCCTCAGGCTGTCGAAAACCAGAGGCAGCGGATTTGAGTCCCGCTGCGAGACACATAAGAGCATAGTGAAATTTCAGCTCCTTTAATAAACCAATAAACCTTTACCTTTACCAGAGCTTGTAGGGATGGCTTCGAAGCAAGTAGGCAATTGATGAAGTGGATAGACATACGGTGCACACATCGACAGATAGGTCATGTCCTCTCTCTCAAAAAAATAAGGTCATCGTATCTACATGTGACTTCAGTTTATCTTCTAATTACACGGTAAAACGAGAAAATACACTCACTCGCTGAGATGGTTTAGGAGCATCGGCAACGGCTCGAATCCCACAGGGTCGCACGTACGGTTATGTACTTGGAAATTCGTCAATTAAATTTATATTATTATTATTAATAGTATTATGTGAAATGCAATATCTACCGTCTAACTAGGTGGTTGCTGAGTGACACCCTCGACACGATTATATTTCAAACAGCTTCGTTCTGGGGAGCTTCTAAGCGTAAATAGATAATCCACCCTCAGTGAAATACGCCCAAACGCGTTTCAATACAGCCACAGCCAACCAGTTCATCAGCCGCTTCGTAGATTTCACTGTACGAAATATGTGGAGACGCATGCAAAAAGAAACGTTCGCACTCATCTCTCTGGTTCCTGGCCGCTGAAAGCTGGAAATCGCAGGTTCAAGCCCGTGATAATCCCTTTCGAATATGGGCGTTGGGCTTGTATTGCACTGCGCAGGCATAATAAGCCTAGTCGTAGCATGCCGTCTGTTTTAGCTATTGCAGAGAAGCTTGCAAAGGGTGAGATACAAAGTTGAAAGATACGTACGATTCTCGAGGGGTGGATCACTCCGGCCAGGATTTTTAGTGCAGCCTTTACGGATGTCGTAGTACAATAGCATAGACACCCGCATACATCTCGAAATGAGAGGGAGAGACACGGAGATATTAAGATTTTGCTACAGGCAAATCACTGACAAAGGGGGAACATCGATATTACTATGGGGTAGGCTGAATCTGATCACTGAAGCGTCGTCGATACCCGAGGCACCTCCGTCCCGTAAGTGGCACCTTCGTTCTTCCGATCTTAGGCCCAGTGTTCGAATGTACTGCACGGAGGCAGATAGGCTCCGCCGCAGTTGTGGGACACCATGGGGGGAGAGGAATAATGTGGCTCCGCAGGAGGCGAAGAAGGCTAACAGGTGATGGCGTACGGTTATCTGTTACCCCTTGATGAGAATTCTTAGTGCCTGCCGCTTGCTTGCTGGCTAAGCGAATTCATCCATTCGGCGGGCTCGTTTTCCCACCGCTGACGGGAGTAATTATCGTTGGTGCGCCTTGTCTTCCAGGAAGAGAGAGCCAAAGAGGGGGATATCGAAGCTTCCATACGTAGCTGGCCCCTTGATGGCGGGCAACTTCTAGCCGCAGTAGGTTTCGCACGTACTGGTGTGCGGCACTGATGAGGAGTTGAACATAAATGTGGCCTGTTACTCTTGGGTAGACTGGACGGAGACACGACTCGACAGGACAACGTTGAGGACATACAGTATAAACTATTCGCCAATGACGAGTGGTGGTAATTAAGAGTGTATTTTCCTATTTCCTATATAAATATTATTATGATTATTGTTAATATTATTAAGTATGCGTCGTTCGATAATAAGCTGACGGCAAACACCAAGTGATTGCGTTATAACAAGAATCTAATGCGTGAAAACCCACGGTGGCCCCGCAAGGCGAGTCCAGCCTAGAGACTCAGTGGAATAAACGCACGTCCTATTTCTTATTATTTGCGAGAAACTGTGAGCAAAATTGATTACTTAAAGCCCATTCCTTTTAACCCGAGACGGACCCAGATGATGCAAACCATTTAGCTGTATGGTTGCTCAATAAGTCGTTCAAGATATCCTGTGTGTGTGCCCTCAGGTCACCTGTAGATAAATAAGTGTGTTGTTTGTTTCGCTCGGAAATGCGATTTTAGAACAATCGAATTACTCCAACATGCGATATATAACATAGTCGATGTGTGGAGAAGCAGGTGAAAACTATGATCCCTATTAGGGTGTATTTTGTCATATAAACATATATATATATATATATAGGCAGGCATAGATTGCTGTGAGAGTACTTCATGGTTAGCTGAGCCGTGGGAAATCTGGATCTCTCAGCTGGAACGGAAGTACCTAAAAACATAATACGAATTAGTATATAGACCAGAAGTGGGCCCCTATCGCAGGTTCAAGTCCGGCGTTGGCCTGGGGGATATATGCTTCTTTTAGCTCCCGACGTCTCCCGCCGCAATGCCAAGCATCGTGGAGTCTTTGTCGGCACTAGGGCTAGCATACAGCCTATTGTCTAAATCGCGTTCAAAGGGTCCGCATCTGCAATATCATTGCCGACAAGAGGAACTCGTAGTGTGCAATGAGCATTTTTTGATTTCCAAGGTCTAGCCTCTAAACTGAGCACGAAATATTTTCATTTGTCTTTTTCGTCATGCAGTCTATTTTGATAGTGCAATGTACACATACACATGACATTTCCTATTTACAGTGTAGTGTAGCGACAAGGTATTGTTTACCTCGTCATCGATCCAAGCTCGAGCTTAACGCAGAAAGCCTGCTTTATCTGTATTAAAACATCACAGCCTCGAAAAAGGGGTGATCTGATATTCCCTAATGACATGCGACCAATTCCTTATATGTTCTTGTTTCGATCAAGATCAATTTAACTGAGTATCAATCGTTCAGAACATAAATGCGTGAAAGTATCAAGTCAGTCACAAGCCAGTAATACGGGGAGCATACAAAACAAGAGAAGTAATAACGAAAATATAGTTCCCTGCTGGGCGCCGGGGTAGGTTGAGCCCATGTTTATGGCCAAGATGATTAATAAAGATGGCGCTGTTTTTCCCCTTAAATGTTCATTCTAAGGTATAATCTGTCTGATGACATACCTTGTTTTTCTGTTTACTAGACTAACTGAACTCTCCCAGCGCCAATTACCTAAATAAGACCTATATTTGTTATGGTTGCTGTAGTGCACAAATATTATGAAATGGCAAAACAACAAACTCTTAAATTAGGCTGCTTTCGAAGACACAACGTTGGCAAATTAGCACCACTGCTAGCCTATGCTATTAGCACTAATAAATGTAGTAAATACACTATTATAGATGGAGGCGCTGTTAAATTAACGAAAGCGGTACCGTGGACGTTAAATGTTGGCTGAGAGTTAGCCCGAAAAAGTTTAGTTTACTAAATTAACTAGCAAATCAGAACATCAGCCGCGGCGATAGCCATTCCATCGTCCATTAACTTATGGGTGCACACAAACATATATATATATATATATATATAGAAGCAGGTTCGACGAACGTGTGAAATGTCGCAAGCTGGACACGGAACAAGAGCACACACTAAAGTAAACATCTGACGGTGTCGCCTGTGCTGCTATTGCTTCTGCAATAGACTAGGATGGCCGCGGCCGTGGTGGTGGCAACGGCGTCGGCGGCAGCAGACGCCCATCTGCTGTCGTATACCACGTGCTCCCCATCTGCTGTTGATTGCCCGCTGTTCCGACGCAGTCTCCGCGTGCACATATGATGCTAGACAGGAGATTACGTTTTTGTGGTAATGAGCTTCTTGCTCGATGCTTGCAGGACACATATAAGCGAACGACAGAGGACTGGCCATATTCAACTGGTGGAGAATATGAGATAGGTGTTGCTTGATATTGAGGCGTATTTACATTACTGTGAATACCATAATATACAAATAATAGATAGATGAGGTCTATGTAGAAAGATAGGGTTGATGGGATTTCATGTACCTTTTCCTTTTTTTTTTTTACCAAAATAGATATGTAGATTTGGTTGACGGTAGTTTCCTTTCAGAGTAGGTCGCCTTGATATCGTACAGGCATACATCGTGCATACATAATCGTGTACATACACATAGACAGAAAGCATCTAAAGCGTAACATTTTCGATAAGTCAGATCCGCAGACGTTGCCGAGTAAGCAAATCGAGAGTCATATAAAGGGTAATCCAGAGAGGGGTGGCACTGTACGCCGTGAAGCCAGCCGTTATGTGCGGACGTTACATATGATACACTGTGGGAAGAAATGCTCAAATGCATTGATGCTTAGTTTTTGTCGATACATAATTTATGAGCTCGATTGCTCGCAAGATGGCAATGAGTGACATATGCGTACCTTATGTGTTTTCGTCTACGGTCTCATCTCCACATTCGAATTTCAGCCTGATCAAGTACTGCTCGGAGCATCAGAAGGCGGACGTTTTAGTCAACGGCATGCCGCAGTCGGAGAACCCGTTTAAAGAAAGCAAATCGTGCGTTATTGTATAGCTGTGTCTCGGCACCGCCTCGGCGCCCTGTCTCTCTCCTGGACGACGATGGCGGCCACGGAAATTGTCGTCGTCCGGGGGATGGCGAAACGGCGGATTTTCAGCAAGCCCACCACAGCGGCGACAACCACCACGACAAAGGGGTCGTTCATCAATCGCCATCAACGTGTTTTTATGATCGTATCACCCGTCGGAGCGCCACATGACAGCCGACCTGTGTTACGCTTACAAATCTCTATCGCTGAGGTGACTCTAGGGCCGTGCAGAGGATATACGAGACACGAAGCCACTAGACAGCGTTCCATTTATTACTCTACGGAGAGAGGTATGTATACATATTATACACAGGGCATGCAAGCGTATGATACTCGTTTAATAGCTAGTGCAGTATAACGTAATACTGTTGTTTGCCTCTCTTCCCATCTCTTTCCTCTCTCTCTCTCTCTCTCTCTCGCTATTTAACTCTGTGTGTATGTAGGCGGTGTGTGGATTACGATATGAACATTTCCGACAAAAAATCCGTTTGCCTAAAGCTATGGTCAATCATGAAATAAATTGTAGTGCTTAATTAAATGGTAAATAATGACGCTCGGGCAATGCGAACCGCATAAAAAAATTTCCTGGGCAATAAACGTTTCAGGATCACACACAGCAATGAGTAATAGATATGCATATATATATATATATTAGCCTGACCCAAAAAACCGCACACATATGAATTTCAATATCGGCTAAACTAAGTGAGTTGAAACAAAGATTTTTTTGTATGAGTTGGAGGTATGCACCTCTTTTATTTATGCACGGGTTCCAGAGTTCTGGCAGCCTTCTGACTGCTAGGTATGCATTATTTCTATTCCCATTTATAACTTCGTTATTTAAGGCCCCTCAGAGAAAATCGATGTTTGCATACCATTGGCCTCCTATAACCCTCTTTAATTGATGGACCAGCAACCATAGTCACACGGGCTTAAATCGGAAGAATAGGGGCGGGGGGGGGTGACTCCACCGCTCAATCTTGTTGGCCTTAAGCCAGCACGTAATTTCATTGCTACGATGTGCCATAGCATTGTCATCGAGAAGCCACACTCGGTGCTTCCTATTACCATAATACTGTGAGGGTATCTCGTAGTAGCAAATTCCGTTGAAATCTATAGCAAGTGCTACTATTATATTACTGTAGACGCGAATCTATAATATTTGGTACTGCTACAGCTATTGCCTGTTCATCTGGTCGTAGCCACTGTTCCACTTGAACTTTTCCGGTCCCCTATCTGATGCCTATCACCTGACACTTTCCCTCTGAGAATGCAAGTCTGAGGGACCTGGTCCGCCGGTTGCCATGTCGAACGCCCAACGAAAGCCGAATGCTAGCAGCCATCGCGCCGTCTGCTTGTTAACTTTTGTGTCTCAATGCACGAATATCGGCGAATACTAAGAATACGGCGCAAGACGATAGCTTAGTTTATATATATATATATATATATATATATATATATATATATTAGGGGTGAAAATATGTTTTGTCGATATTCTGCGGGAAAACAAAACTACGTATAAGTTTATTTCTATAAGACTTCGCCGAATTTTCCTCTAACTCGCACTCTACCCTGTCACTGTCTTCCCGACTTGGAAGCGTCTTTTAGGTCAAAGTTACCGGAATTTTTACTTTTTTTTGAACCACCTCTCAACCGTGCTAACTGAGAGACACATGATGTTCTAAAGGCCTCATATACGTCGGTAGCAGTATTCGCAGCCGTGTCTCCGAGTTTGATCATAAAGAAGAAAATAACGTGAAAATCATCACAAGACAGCTCCATTGTATCTCTTCAAGAAAACGTTCTTAAACTGTCAATATGAATCCTTTTCACCATGAATGTGTTCAAAAAGTTTCCAATAACAACAATCAACAATCATTTTGCCTGCCACGCTCCCCCAGATAGGCAAAGTTTGAATGACTGGTGAGTTGGACTAGTCGGCTCTCGGCATCTTTCGTCGTGTCGTCAGTAACTCAGGCAGGCAACTTCATAGATGGACAGCGTATCAAAGTGTTCTCAGCAAATTTCTCTTCGATAGTTTCCAGTTTCCGAAGAACACCGAGTACTCACCGTTGTATAGCTTCTTTTTTACCATATGTTTAGCGAAGTGGTCGGCCGCATTTGTTCTCGGTAGCTACTGTATAGCAAAAACATTCTTCTAAGCGGAACTGACTGACAGCTGGTTTCTGTTAGAATCGGGGCTCACTTATCTACGCTGATATGATACCCTTGACGGTACATATACCCTTGTAGGCAATACATCGTACATTTTTCATACATCAACGTAGCGTTCAACTCCGGCTCTGTCTCTTCTCATGCTATCCCAATGTCAAAAATCTGTCTTCACGAATCTGTCAAGTGACCACGCAGCAGCAGCGGGGCATATCGTTGATGTGGGTTGGTCGCAGACGACACATGGCAGCCCGGCACCATACCCTTTGTTTTCTGTCACCTTGATAGACTGCACGGTGACACGGACACCATTCCAAATACACATCCCCACTCGAACTCCATTTTCAGTTTGATTCATCATGTTCGCCAGCAATGCACAGGAGGCTCATTGAACGGTAGGTTTAATCGCTGGGTAATTAGCTCGAATTGTGCGGCGTCACATTCTCAACATCTCCATCTTTTATGACAGGACGCGGTGCCGCTGTGCAGTATGGTACTGTATAGTATAATGTGTGCCGCCCGATTCGAACCTGTACACCCCTGACATCTGTGCACATCTGAGCTCATCGAACCTCGACCTCAGTTACGAACGCTTCTCAAGGAAGGTCTACATGGGTCTCCGGAACGGCTTGGCCGGATCGGCCATTGCGTGATCTGACTGGTGCGGTTCTCCGCGGCGCGTGGTGCGTCGACGCACCGACGTGTGCTGTGACCAGATTCTCGCTGGGTGGCTGGACCAGCAGGCTGACCGTCTCCATCTTCTATTTCCTGTTAGAGGAGAACTAGCTCAGGAGAACTCCATCCTTCAACGGCCCACACAACCCTGTCCACCATTCGTTCCCTACTGGTCCCACATACATATCCACGTACACTGTGGCCGGAACGGCACTTGTTGAATAATATTGAACGAAGCAGATCCGCCAACTGCCCGCGCGGATCCCATCGCTGTACCCGCAGCGAAGGATCCAACATGATAAACGATCATCGTCGTCTTGGCCACCAACGCCCCATTTTCTTTCCCAGTGACCCTGTCACTGGGTCTCTGTCGGTGCGGAGTTTGCTGCGATTGCGCCCCGATCTGTGAGCGCCCTTGCTCTTGGTCGTCCCCTCACAACGAACGGTTGTCTTCAGGCACCGCGTTTCCTGCCACGTCCGTGCGCATATGTGGGCATGTTTGTGCGTAAGCGACATCTGGCGTTTCTCTTTGACCAGCCAACGGATAAGTCGTTCTGTGCATTTCACCATCATCGACTTGATAGCACAACTTGATAGCGGTGGCTGGCGGGTCCGATCCACAGCTACTGAAGCCTACGACCAACTGGCTCATTGCCTGTTCTGCAGGCAGCACTACCCTTTTCAGGCTGCCTCTGAGACGTTGGCGCTTGGATTGACGTTATCCCAACAGAGATCCTCGGCTCCAATGTACTCGTATATGTAGGCCGGGCTGGGAGTGTCACTGCTTCATGGCATGCGTACAAGAAGGGGATGATGAAACAGTCTAGCCTAAGAGATGCCGGAGCCAAAAGGGTTGACGCTGCTTGCCTCTGTTGGCCTGGTGCATTTTCGAGAACGAACGCAGCTTGCTCGTCTCCAGGGAAGCTTCCTTTTGCTTCCTCTTTTGCTGAAAGATCGTCTCTGTAGGAATATCTATGTATGTATGTATATAAACACGCATCAGATATATATGCATAGACGTATATATATATATGCACCTCTCGTCGCTGATCTCATACTGCCGCAGTCGTAGTTGCCGTCGTCGGCCTAGGACGGGCAGGTGCACAGTTTTTACGTGGCGGGTTGTTGATGCCGTTGCTTCATGCCCTCTGCCTCCGCTGAAGTCAATGTGCTACGCACACACGTATGCAGATACATGAGCCTGCCGGAGCGGTAAACTCGTTGTCGTATGCACCATCCACTTGTAAAAGAGAGATGATTTTTTTTGACAACGGTTGATGTGTCGTCCAGGGAGATTAGATTCACTGTTTGTGATTTTATGAATCGAGCCATGACAATGTGTCTTTGTGTGTGTTGGCAATGCCATCTCTCTGTGTGACGATCGTCGGCCTCGTCCATCCTTCGAGATTGTTAACGAGAAACATCCACTTATGATCGTGAGCGAGCTGTACGATTTAACGTCATTAATCACGGAAATACGGTGCGTACTGGTGCTGATCACCTCAAATTTGATCACTGCATTAGCACTTTTCGT
Source organism: Stratiolaelaps scimitus (assembly GCA_019614645.1). Lineage (NCBI taxonomy): Eukaryota > Metazoa > Arthropoda > Arachnida > Mesostigmata > Laelapidae > Stratiolaelaps > Stratiolaelaps scimitus. Next base: position 3,205,574 of record JABWDB010000014.1, on the reverse strand, counting down.
TTGATGAAGGCAAGAAAGAGTAAATAGCTCTGTCGCCTCCGTGTATCTGTTTGTTCGATGTCGTTCCTGCGGAGTTAGCGGCCGACAGCAGTGTCCTAACTGTTCAGCTATCAATGACGTTTTGATTAATTAATAACGGAGAAACATAATAATTGGTTTGAGGTAATAGTGGGTGACAATGCTGGTTGGATGCAAAGGCGAGGGAGGGCTCATCCCGAGTTGAACGAAAAACCGTCGATTCTGATGATGGCGTCTCTGGACAACTGCACTAGTCACCGCTCAACGGAGTCGACATATTAAGTACTACGTGTGTGCGTGCATGTGTATACCGGAACCGCACGTGCTTCTTGTTTTCTGGATGCATCCATGAGGTTTATAGTTATTATTATTATTTACTTATGACAAAAACGTGTCTGCATGCGCTTCGAATCGCTGCGGCAATTCACCGACAGCTTGTTCTCTGAGTAAGAAAGACCGTTGGGATCGATGCTCCGCCAGAATCGCCTCACGCGACTGATCGCTGACAAACTGCACCCTTCGTACGAGAAATATCGAACGTCTATTTGCGTTCCAAGTGCATACAATTTAGCCCTGACAAATGTGAATTAAGTTAGTCGTTCGAGAGGGGTCGGTCTATCGGGAGGGGTTAATGCGCGTTCTCTTCGTGCTGCAGCGAACAGGAATAGTCCGCAGGTCGGCCAGGTACGAAAACGGCAGAAACAGAGAGATATCAATATACAGAGCGAGAGAGAGAGAGAGAGGGAGAGAGAGAAAACGAGGATTGACTCGCTTCCACCACCTGTTTCGCAACGAGAGTAGAACGCCGATCTCTCGCCACCCGGAAACGGTTGGTCGAGCTGTATAAAAATGCCGCACGAAGGACGACTGTGGAGCTTGATATGAAGCGCCGGCCGATAACCCCGCCGCCATCGTCCCGATCTGCGTACGTATGCCACTTCTAACCTGTGCTAAAAATCACCCTGAACGGTTGTTTTTCCCTGTACCGCCTACACACAACTACACGCCGGCCGACCCGCCGGCCAGCGAGAGCATACGATGAAAGCTGGCATCAAGGCGCAGCCCGGTCAAGATTGCCCTCTCAACGGGCCTATCGAATTCATCATCTTGGACGAATGTGTGTATGTGGTTTGCTACTGTTGAACGCCACCGTTGATTATTCCCCGCGGAGCGTTCGCTCTGTTCCTTATCGGTCGATACGCTCCGATTAGAATACGATTCGAACGTGTGCTTGAGACATCTCGTAAGAAGAACAGTCGGCAAAACACCGCAGATGAGCGGCCATTCTGTGTCTGCCTCGTTCCTGTCAATTGATGAAGGACGTCGGCCCTTGTTAGGCCAGCAATAAGGATTATGCATTCCCGACAACAGTCCAATTGTTCTCGAATGAGCCCCGTCTCCTGTCCTGAAGCAATTCTAAAAAGTGATACCGAGGTCTGCCGTAGAAGTAAGACAGCGGAGAGTAATTTATGGACAAAAGTCCTTCTCGAGACGAGATTGGAGAGACAAAATTAAATTTGGCTCGAAAACAAAAAGGTAAAATCAGCCGACCGGCGAGACCCTCCGATTTTAGATATTCTGCATCATGTGAGTGCCAGCAGTGTAATTTTCTATGAAAACTTAATTGGAACGTTCTAGCAATGGTGTTCTATGCAGTAGGTCTAGCGTTCTTCAGTAAAAATACCATTCTTTAGTGAAGCACTTTAGCAAAACCATATCGTTTGGCTAACTCTTTTTTTTATAGAGGTTAGGGTAAATCCTGCATGCACACCAGATTTGAACAAACTAAGGTATGCGCCTGGTAGTATCAGACTCTTACTAACTAAACCCAGAACCGATTTTGACTTGGGGCACCGACCGGAACTTTCCAAAGTATTTTATTACTTCAGTCAGTGCCTTGCAGGCACCGGCAGTTGGTTCCAACCATGTCGCTTGCTTAACTAGTCATATATATTATTGATCTCATTTTAGTGTGTCAATGTTAAATTGACCTCACTTGACTGGAAAGCTGGCTTAAATTGACATCCGATATTATTACAATAGCATTGTTGCGGGATACATTTGTTATTCTGCTTCGGCTTGGATAGACATTGGATTAGTGTGGCAGTCCAGCAGTTCGCCCCAAACAGTAGAAGACAAATGAGAGGTCAGTAGCACTGCCCTAGAGTAGTCGTCGTATTGGATCTTCTTTGCTCATACCTTTCTCTATTGCCCGTTCTTCGCTGGAACCTCGAGCCAGCCATCGATATGTTCGTTGTATATCTACTCACCCACAAGTTGAGTGACAGGCCCTTGTCAGGCGAGGAGAGAAGGCCAGGTGGGGAATCTTCTCTCTCGATCACTGCCCCACACCTCTTCTTTTTGGCTTGACGCTGTTCATTGGCGCCTCCATCCCAAATCAGTTGACTAGGCTGCTCTACGTTATATGCCACGACTCCCGTCTCCGTGCGCACAACCTCCTAGAGATTCCGTTGTAGGCATGGATTGGTGTGCCTGCTGCCTTTAGTCGAAGGAACCAGGTTTCGAATTGTGCTAGCTCCCCCCTTAGCGTTGTATGGTCTTCGGTGATGCGATTATGTCTTGGCTATCCCGTACTACCTGCCGTCTTGGCCCCGGGACCGATCAAGTGGATAGGCAAGCGTGCCCAATTGACGATGTGCAAATGGCTTGAACAAGCCACAAGAGACCCACAAAAAACCCACCAACCATGGCCAACACATGCAGACCCACATGTGGGTGCTGTGGCTCGTGGCAGCTAGCACTGACCATGATCAACAAAGCGACGGTTTTGTAGTACCTTTCTTTGTGATGCCTTCGTTTATCAATCTTTGCTTGATTCCTCACACAGGCTAACTTACTGCACACAAGTTGCCACTTCCCACACAAAACGAACAAGACAGATTGCGAATATGTGCCATGTACGCTAGTCAAGTTGTTTCGACAATGTCATTTAACTTATCCGTCTCTTTTCTAGGCGTAACTAACGACCAGCCATTGAGACAGGAATATACAATTATTTGAAGGGCTATCGTACGAGTGTCTGCCTTCTTTTTGATGCCTTTCAGATCTTCGGGAACATTCTATATTTGGCAGCTCTGCACCGAATAAAAAGCCTACGTGAACCGTCAAAACCATCCTTATCGCACCAACGGCCGAGTCCACAACCTCACTAACTCATCCACGGAAACAGCGTAGTGACGGTGGAGATGGCCGAGGGAAGCTAACTGACAGGGGACGAGTCGAGCATCCAGCGAACCGTCTAACGTGTGACCTCAATAAGGTCAAGGACTTTGGACCTCATCGCTCACCACCTGACCCGACTACCCCACACCGGAGTTGACCTCGGCCGCACGGACGATCAGACACGTTACAACATAAGAACGGTGGAGCGCTAGCAGCTGATCTACAGGGGCGAGAGATAGGACGTCGTTATGGCTTATGGCGTAGATATTCAGCTTTTGAAAATTGAATGGAATAAAGACGAGAAGAACTGGGAGAGAGCTCGGACGTGTTTATCGGGGTTTCGTTGAGACGGATGAATGAATAGCGAGGGATCCGAGAACTCGGATCAGAACTCGGAAATAGGGCCCATGAAGCAGAAGTCAAATATGAGAAATGGATAGGCTGGGAGTGGAATGAGGAACGGAGCCCCTAGGGGACCCGCAAGGGTCGCGGGGATGATCCGAAGGGTAGAAGAAAGAAAAGCGATAAGAAAGTGGAGAATAAATGTTCGGTTGGATGCAGTGGCGCTGCCAATGACCAGGATTGTGTACCCCTGATGAATAACACCAACAGAAGGCGAGAATGTACGCGCGCGCGAGAGAGAGAGAGAGAGAGACGAAATTTGTTAAAATCGCTATTATTATTAGTTCCTTGGGATGTTCAGTGTCCAGAATTGTTATTCTGGGAGGCAGAAATTGCAAGCGTTAAAGGTGTGTAATGTGCGCCTCTGCGTACGACTTCTGTTTTACGTGCCTCGAGTGCGTTCGTCAGGGGCGAAGAGTGGATAGTGGGTTGGAGAGAATCATTACGACCACAAAAAGGTGTCAATTTGAAGCAGAAAGCGTTTGCGGTGGCGGTGCAGGCGAACGAGGACGCGAGGGAGGGAAAGATTCGGGCCCTGAATGGGAAGAAAGCACGGAAGGACGACGCACGAGATTGTAGCAGCACGGGAGCACTTCAACGCAACGTCAGTGGACGGCAGCAAAGGAAGATGGACACCCCCAAAAAACTAGCAAGCAGGACCACATGCAAGAATAGTATTGATGAATGTTGACTATCGATCGAAACGGTGAACACAACCGTAGTAGTTAGTGACACGAATAGCCAAATATATAAAGGTGGGGTGTGTGTGTGTGTGTGTGGGGGGGGGGTAGAGGAAGGTTGGGGGTTGTCTGCACGAGAAGGAGAGGGAAATCGATGAGGAAATTTACTGCCTTGAGAGCAGCTTGTTGTTTTACAGCTATCACAGCCATTTGTTGGTATGTACGGCGATGTCTCGCATAGTGATGACGGTGGTGGTGGTGGTAATGACGACGAAGATGAAAGCGATTGTGAAGGAAAATCAGTGAATCCAACCAACCCCAGCAAATCAAATAACGTTTTAGTGATTCCCGCAACGAGATGCCGCTTGCGAGGTTTGGGAGAGAGATAGAGAGAGAGAAAGCGATTTGAGAGAACGTTCGGAACGGAATGACTAATGCAATGAATGGGCTGTCTTAACAGTCACAGATTACTAGGCAACCACGGGGAATGCTGTTGACGGTCGTCATACGATGCGACACACAGCTTTGCCTCTTATACACAAGATGTCATAAACAATACCATACACATAGCATCAACCGCAAAAGAACAAATGAATGCCTCCAGTAAATGATCTATAGATATACATATATATATATATATATGTTGTACTATTGTACCAGCGGAATTGTCACACACTCACACAACACCTATGAAATAGTAAATAAAGAAAAATATATATACACTGCTACGATTGTCACTATTGAACGGTGTATTCACTGGACGACAATGAAGGCGGAAGATAAAATGGAAGAAGCCACGAATTATCACAGAACTTGGTAAAGCGAGACATATGAAAAGGTTGAGGGCTACAAATGTTACAACGAATAGCTGACAGGACGAACCAACGGTAAGGCTGCTGGGGAAAGTAGGGGATTCAGCTAAATCTAGGCGCATTTGCATGGCCTCGAGCTAGCAGCCTGAAGGCTTTGGGTAGAGTGGTCACGGGCTATGGATGGGTGGAGGAGCTGCAGGTACGGCGAGGTCGCTGTGAGGGCTAGTCTTGCTTCCATTGCCTGCAGTCGGCGAATGCTGGATCAGCAGTTTCTCCTTCGGACGAAGCAATCCAGGTTGGCGGCTGGGGGCCTCTTTTCTCTACGCGTGTCCAACGCAAAGGCCTTGAAGCCGGCCCGAACCGAACCGACCCAAAGCAGGTGAAAGCCAGGAGGCCCGGAGCTAACAGCGACAGGCTAGCTGTCTGGTTTGCGGAGCATTCCCGCTGCTCCCTGCGAGTCCGCTGTCCCCATCTCTCCCAGAGAAAGCAAGGAGGAACTACCGCTCACTCCCGAGAGCTTTCACCTTCGAGCTGGTTTGGGAGAAAACTGCGTTACGAACAAGTGGAGGCGAACAAAGCTCGTTGGGGACGGGGGGGGGGTGGCTGCCTAGATAGCTAGGTAGGCGGGATCAGGGTACCGCTGCTACATGTTCAATGTCCGGAGTTTCTGCCTGCCGGAGCTGCCATCGCCTGCGTCGCTATGAAATGCGCCCATACAGCCAGAGGTCACAGATGGCGACCAACCTATTCTACCGAACGTTCGTTCGGTTCACGTTCGCTGTTAGGGAGGCAGGTTGTCCGGCAGGCCACCGACTTCGTTCGATCCTGGGTAAGGGGATTGCTCCATTCGGGCCGACGGGGTTTCCTTCGCTTGCGACCACAGCTTGCGATCCCACTGGCGCTACATACCTCTTCTGCTACTGCTGCTGGCGCTTCCGGCGGTGCCTTGAGACGGCTGCGGTCATGTAGCGGCCGGTTTGCACTGCAGCTGCTACCTCCGTGACTATGAATTCCTTCCCGAAATTTCTGGACCCCGCAGTGTCTTATTCGCACCCCTCTAGCCATGGCCGTCCCTGGATGACGCGAACATAAGTAAATGAAAAGGTGGGATGTGTTATTCTTTACCAAGAGCAGAAGCCAGAGGGGAACTAGAAGGAACTACGACTGATAAAAAAAAAGCGAAAGACGAAACAAAAGAGAGGAGTCCAAACAAATGAGCTGCGAGAGCTCCGAGTTGACTGTCAGACCGCAGAGGTTTTTGGCTAGCCGCCAGCTGGTGTTCTCGCTGACTTCCATTCGTTGTTCTCGTTGAACAGAGCAGCCGACCGAGAGGCCTCACGGCGCTGTCTGCTGTCTTCGTTTCCTACTCCGTACCGCTCTCTTTCAACGCGTCGCCCGCTTGGCGCCTTTGTACCCTGACGGATTTCTTGGGACATACACACCCGCTGGTCAAGAGCCGGCGTTCAGAGGTCAGACCCACCTCTTGCGCCAGCCGCAACGAGCCACGGTAATCGGAGAAGCAAAACTTTGGGAGCAGGACGGTAAACTTTAGATATTCAAGCATTCATGGAATGCACAGGTTTTAATTTCGTATGTATTCAACGACGCACTCACTTAAATATAAGCGAGATACATGCACTCCCCATGTTAGCATTTTAGCTTCGTCTATTATTCAGTATCCAGTGTGTCAATACAGTGAGTTCAATCGGTTTTCGGGCTGATTCTCGTCCAACGTTTTACTTCCACGGTATTGCTTTTGCATTGCTTTGTAAGACGGACCTCTAAATGCAATTCTATAACGGTGGGGATCGAACCCGGCCCTTGACCAATAAAGTAAGCTCTAATCGAATTGAAAGCAAGCCTCCAAGGTACATGGGTGAGAACCCTCAAACTTTCGTGTTGTCTGTAACTATGCTAAAGAGTAATGATTTGATCCGAATTATAACAATTGTAGTTTTAGTTTCCATGTGAGGATGCTGTCTCAACCTAACATCCATAAAATATGAAACAGTGTCCAATATATTACAGATGTCACATAGAGACCTTTTTCCCTTCTGCCTAGATCCTGCCAGTTTGGGCTTTTCACTGTTTTATCCTAAGAAGTGACGGAACACGAAACAGCAATGCTATTGGAAACGTTTACTAAACGTTGAAGGTTTGTGTAGCAATTGAACCAATTGCAAAAACCATACGTATAGTATAGTCATTAATAGTTGTAGGAGAAGGGATCATGGCAAGGAATTGGGGTAGCGTCGAGGACATGGACCCCTACGGTAGGAACTGAACCAGATAAACAATATATTTTTCTTGCACAGACGAGCCCTTACTTAATCACGTAGAAAATCCCATCCGTTAGATAGAGTGGTGTTTAGAGCGACCTTTAAGTTGGGAAATATCGAAAATATTTAGCAAACAAATGCAGAAAATATGGTTCGAATACATTAGTGTGGTGATATCTGTCCTTACTAATTGTCTATCACTCAGCATATTCGATCTTCTAGCAATTCCATAGGACACAAGAAGCGTCATTAGCAGGCTCTTATTCTTCAGCAAAAACATATTCCGTTGGTTTTCGCGTGCCGGGTAGGTTCAGGCATTTGAGGCACCGTTCGTTAAGGAGAACAGAGCGCTATCATATTTTCAGCTTCGGACTTCTAATTAGGGCTAAACCACACGGGCAAGAGTCTTCTTTCTGTTAGATCGCCTCACTTTGACAACTACCGAAAGCTGGCATACAAGTACACCTTTTTATAACGTCGTAAAAAGTGTCCTTAGGTTCTGATCGCTACTGTAGCTTTGGTCGTTCAGATCGCGTAGTGATCAAAAAGGTTATACTTGCTATATGAATATGTTGAGATCTGATATGTAAGGCAGACAGGTGTGAGTCGTTGACGTAGTCTTATGGATTATTCAGAGAAGTCCACCTGTATGTCCTTTGATCCACTATGTTTAGTTGTTCAAAGGTTCCGTTGTCTTGCAAATTTACTAAACATAGCTATCACCGATTTCAAAATGACCTGTGCTTGCATTTAGCAGAATTAATTTTGGTACAGACACGCCAGACCGTGCTTAATACTAGAACTCCACTAAAGGTGCAAGAGAAGGTCACACAAGTAAACCACCAAAATAGTCTATATTCAAGGTCATCAATAATCACTATTCAAGAATCTATATATGTTATATTCTTACACCATACATTTTTGAAGTAATCTATAATGGTATTTAACAGTACATTTAAAAAAGCTACAGTCAAGTGCACCTGTATAATTTCTATCGACACGGGATTCACATTAGAGTTCTGAGTTTAGAACAATATCGAGGGCAAGGGTGTTGGCAGCTTATCCTAGAGCAAGCTTACGAGTGGTGATTCCCTTTAAAAGCGATGTCCTCTCTGAAAATAAATAAACTTTAATCAATGGTAATTAACCTACTTAGTTACCTGGTCCAGCCTAGCTTTAGGCCCGCCTCGAGGGAGGGATGGCACACGCAAATACGGTTTCAAAGCTGACCATTGCTAAGCTGGTTTCTATGGCTTGGAATTTAATTAAGGACGCATGTCTGGTGCTAGACGAGTCCAAGGCCGAAGCAGAAAATATTGCTTGAGCCCATGTCCAAGTCCTTTCAGCCGCGCGTTCGTGCGTACGCTCCAATGATTGGCTAGCAAAGTACAAATAGCGTGAGAACACAACACATCTACTTTCAATCAACGTCCAATGTAGAGCCATTTCTGCTCGGCTACTTGATCTCGACCTTTCTAAGACAATTCGATGTTATGGCGGAGTTTAGTGCCAACTGACAGGCGCCGCTTTTTTTTTACCAGTTATATGTAGAGTGTTACACAAGCATTTCATCGGGACTCTTGCCATCACGGTCACAGGAGATGATTGACAATTAAGTCGCTTCGAGAAACAGACATGACGACGAGATCCAAGCTCAATTTTCCGACGATTATCGCCAGATCAAGGTGCTAAAAGAAAGAAAAGGACTGTTAACGTTTGCATTAAGAGTTAACCAAAAAACTTCAAATGTCTCTGCTACACTATGATATTATAGATGCCTACAAACCTGTTTGTAACGTGCACGCTTTGCGACCAGATATATGACGGAACGCAGCAGCCTTGCGTAAGTTACCTTATGTTGGCCTCTTACGTGTCCATACCTGTGTGATAATAATAATTGTATATGTTAACTATACATAATTCTACATCAATCGTCGCTTAACTAGCGTAGATATTGCGTTCATCCATAGAGTCGGAGGTACTTTTATACATCTTAATGTAGGCCTGTGTGCAGCGAGCCTGCGAACGGTTCCCCCGTGGCGCGTCCACGGACGCGTTGCAAGCTATAATGGCTCTACCTCAGCTGTGTTAATCTTCTCCGACTGGTGGGTTTCACCACCCCGACATATTGCGAGCAAGCGGCAAGGGTCCCGTGGCAAGCTCCCCTCCTAAAACGGGGTATGCACAGAATCTGCGGGATGTAAGCGAGGGCGGAAGAGTGTGACTAAAGGAGTGCTTTGGCGATATCAGGAAACGACTGCCTGAGGAAACGAAAACGTCTACGAACCACGCAAGCCAATGCACCGAATCTCCTGTGTTCGAACAGGGAAATCAAGCTCAACCTCAGCAAAGTAGAACTCGCGGGGGTCCCCCCGCCCCCCCCGTCTCTGCTTGTTTAGCTCTAGCTGCACCTGCTGGTTGGCAAGTCGATTCGAAAGCTTAAGGCGAACGGGTCTGTTACGTGTAAGAGTGGAGGAATGGAAGAGAAAACTCCGAAATATAGCTGTGTACATATGCAGCGTCTGGTCGTGTCTTTGGTGGGGGGAGCGTATATCCGTGTGTGTACGTGTGTTCGGCCTCGCGGAAGCAAGAGACATCACGTTGCTAGGGAGTAAACGGGATTCGTACAACTTAGCTTTAACAGCCAAGACCCAATCGCCGAAAAGCAGGCAAGGTAATGCCGACAGCGCCGGAGCTGGAACGAGGGGCAGCCGCATGCAGAACACGTCCATGTGTTGGTTACAGCAGCAGCAGCAAATAGTCATCGTACGCCTCACGGACGATGCATCCGACATGTTGTGTGGGTTCCACAAACCCACGTCACGAGTAACGTTAACCAAGCGCAATCTCCACATAACCATGAGTGCAACAATCACTATATCTGATGAACACTCATGTGTGCCTACAGGTGTGTCTGCTGCTGAGACCGGATGTGTTATGTGTGACATACGGCACTAGGCGAATGGGATTAATTTAGGGATTAAGTTGTACCTGCTTGTTACCATCTCTATCCTAGAGATGCCGTGACGGGCGGAAAAATTCCTTGCGAAATTCAGATTCGTAATTTCGTCATACGGACGTTATTACGATCATTCGTTATTATGATTGTGATGTAAGTGCGTACTTTGTTAATGTGTATCTGCGCATACTAGCTATCATCGCCTGCCTCTTTTGCTGCCAATCTTGTGCGTCGCTATAAGTGTATACGTTCGCCGTATCGGCAGCAAGCTTTATGCGGTAATCGTATACTTTCAATGTTATAGCATCAGGTCACAGTGGCCGACGTCGTGATCCCGAATAGGCGTTCACGAAGTGGGAGATACCGAAGCAAAGGCTTCACTTAACAGGATTCGCTATTCGAATTTCCAATGGCCTTCGCCGCAGATATTGGGCGGACTTTCACGACGTCGCTTAAATGTATGTCCGTGTAAATGGTGTATATAGTTCACTATTGTCAGCAAGGTCTTGAATGTCCGTTAGTACTTGGCAGAAACGATGGCAGAAACCTCTACATAGCGTTCCTTGCTTCGAGGTAACAGAGTCCTTTCGAATAGTTAACATTCCCTGCAATATAGAATACGCACGATGTTCGCTTTTTGGGCAGTGATATACGGGATGTTTGTAAAGCTACGGAATCCTATGTGACCCTAGTCAAAGTTCGATACGTGTTTCGAACTTCGTTCGAAAAAGAGCGATAATCTTATTTTAATTTTTCCGAAATTGCTTACAGAAAACAAAATATTGTTTGAGCGACTCTCAGCTGTTGCGCTATGTGACGGGACAAGCCGGGTCGAACCTGAACCTGTGAGCACGGTGGTCCGGACGGTGGCTAAGTCTCTGACTACAAAGAAGCGAGAGGTTCGAGTCCCACACCGTGACATACCGAGGACTTAGTTCCTTTACCAAATCAACATTTCGCATTGCATCAGGGTATTACTAAGAGGATATGTAACTACTACCCAGGACATGTTGGGGTCACGTTTGCTTTATTTTTCAACGATGTCGTACCTAGCAAGAATCCGTAGATAAAGAACGATTATAATGAAATCTAAAGGCCCTCCGCGTCTGGCAGGATTTGAATCCAAGCCGTATGTCCCTCGTGTCGAATAATCAAGGCCGCTCACCATTAGAGCATCTACGGGACATAATTACATACTGTGTTTCTTCCTATTTTTCCCGCCTCTTAACCACCGGTTAAGCGGTCACTTCAATGCTATTACATATGTAATCCGAAGCGGAATCAAAAACGAACCCACGAAAATGTACCTCGGGGTAGCTTGAACGTTTGCTGATCTGTTGAAGCGATAGTAGAGCTTTAAGTGGAATTTTCCACCCTCTAAGTAATGTTTCAGCTATTTATTCAATATGTACTCAGGAAAATATAATAGATATCGCCCCATATGCTATTTTCGGAATCGCCAAACTTTGCTAGTCGCTCCCATGGGGTTGCGTATCGTTATAAACATTCTGTGGTGTATGTCTCGCCCCCGTATCGCGCGTAATCCTATGCAATCCCGCAGTAAGAGCCGCCCTCTCTCTCTATCCATAGATCTCCTCATCTTGGTTTCCTGGGCACTTTTTACAACTCCGCTGATGGGCAGGTGTTCCCTGAGAGGTACGTTCCGCCCTGCTTGAAAGCAACGCGCGGACCGAACATACTGCTTGGATGCATTCCTGCAGTAATCTTATCCTATACCGGTCCTGTGGTAGGATACTCATAACGAATCGGTCGGAGTGTCTGATCTTGATGACTTGCCCTTTCGATGTAAGGAAAACGCTACCGACCGAGTAAGATAAACTTGATCCTAAATGCCTTACGACTATCACCACTTGCATCGCTACCGATGACCGCCTAATCGAGAGGAGACGCAGGTTAGATATCTGCGAGCCCGTGGCTAGAAGCCGACTACGCGGACATAAACCACAAAATAGTACCGGGTTACACAAGCTTTGGACAACTGCACTCCGTCGTGGCATGTCGTGAAGAACGGCGATCGCTTGCATCCTTTTCACTTTCTGACTTGCAAAATCGATCTCGCAAATTAGGGGCAATTGATTATTCGCTGATCGTGCCACAAAATGAATACCCATGTGCCTTGTGACTGGTGTAGCGGTCTACCCGAGGGGTTGTTTTAGAGCTCTACAGGTTGATTTCTTATTGAAGATACTATAGGGTATGGTAAATACGATGGGCGGTATTCATTTATAGTCTATTACAGATGAGTAGCTCGATCCTGCTATCAAGTTAGGGGGAGATACGAGCGTGCGTCATTGAACGTGATCCTAGAGAGTCGACTAATTCTAAGGGCATATTAGGTTCTCTTCAGGAGAAGCAAGAATTAGAAGGTGCACGGCAATAAAAGGCCTCCTTGACTTCGATATAGAGGGTTTCCTTACACAGCCTTTTTATTTCTGGCTACTTTCGAAACAGCGTTAATGAAAATTAACGCGGTCGATGTTAGTAACTTTTTTTCTCTCGACCATATGCCCGATGCATTGGGCTTGTGCTAGATCGCGTGTAGAGTTGGGATTGTTTTTCCTAGCCGCCTACAAATTTACCTAGGGAGCGACGGCAAGAGCTCGCCTTGAATCAATCTAAATATCCACTATATCGAATTTTCCCGAGACCTGTTTTTTCTATGCAAAAAGAAGTCCTGAGGAGCTCGTGACTACCACGCATCATTAAATAGGACTTAACACATCTCGGAACTGCTCTTTAACCATTTTCTTGCACTATTTGAAAATTAATAAAATATCTATCCGATCGTTTGTCTCTTAGAAAATGTCCAGTACCTGATGCGCATTATAAACTCAAGGGTCCGAAGGAAAATCTATTCAATGTTTAAGCGCAAATTAAAATATTTATCCGTTCCGAACTAAAATATTTATCAATTCCGAACTACTGTATGTTTGAATAAATACTATTTATCCGTTGCCTTTACTGTAAATGCTTGATGAAAGAGCACAGCCGTATCATCTTCAAAGCGTGTAGCTCATACTGGATTATTAACCTTTTGCTCCATTAGCGATGCGAGACCATGCTTAAATGATCGTGATTAGCAAAATCTCTATGTGCGAATCTCTTTGAGGAAAGAGTATGTACTTATAATTTGAATACTATAATACATGCTGTAGTTAAATAGATACAGAGGTATACAGTCTGTGTAAAAAACCATTCGTTAAATCACCTGACTCTCGGATCATTTCAAGTATTGGAAAAGGGTTGCTAGGAGAAATTCCTAGCGACGCTCAGCTTACCCTGTGTCCAGGTGCAGGCTTACCCCCTGTTCAGCTACAAATTGGCTCGTGGATTGCGCATATTGCGAACGAAAGCATCCACGACTGACCGAAATAACAACACAACATAGTCAGCGCCAACAGAAAGACATTGTCGAGCAGGGCAGTAGAGCTACGTTTGCCCTTAGGGCAAATCCCAATCCGATCTACCACTCCAGTGTCGTTGCATCGCCTAGAGACTGTTGGTGGAGCGTCTAAATACTTGCATACGTGACACATACATATCGTAATATACTTGTGGAGAATAATAGGAGGAACATCTCCTGGATCACCACTGAAGTGTTTGGTCAAAGCCTTAATATGCAGACACTCCCGGACAAAGGGAAACTTCCATTGAATGGAATAGTGAAAAATCGGCGGGTAAACAACAGAGTTAGTTATAGTTAGTCTCACCTGACACCCGCTCTCTAGCCCGTTCTCGGGTGCGCCAACGACCGCCGGCATTTTTCAGGACGCGATCATCGTCCTTTATATCCTGTCCTAATTGCTACTAATAATGTGGATCCCGATATATAATGCAGCTAAGCAAGATGGTATTACAAAGAAATCGCTATTGAAGGCTTACCCCTTAATTCAGCGGCGAAAGTTTGTTCTGATAATTTACTAGCTAATTGTAGTTTAATATTTTCTATTGCTGCGTATCGCCTCAGTATCAATTTCGTGGGTTTTTTTTTAATCGAGATGCCACACGCTGTGACCTTAATGGGGAAACAGGCACTTTAATGGGGAAATGATCGCCGAATTTCTCCATTTCACGTCATATGGAAAATGCCTATGAAATGTCTGGAGCGACGTAATTCACGTTTTAATGATTTTCAGCGATATCGGTCATTTCCAGCATCTTGAATGGTGGCTTTGCCCACGGCCGTGGTCGTCATCCGATCACGTCCATCGACGTGGAGTGCTCTCAAGGGAGATATAATCAGCGAGGACAATAACAGCTAATGTCATTGTCAAACACTACTAATTGCTGTATACGGCAGATTAACAAGCGATCGGGTGATCCTTTATGAATAAGTTAGCATCCCTTAGGAATAGCGTTATAGTATGTACAATGTACCGAGCTAGCCTCCTGTCAATATATATATATATATATATATATAATATATGTAGATAACTACAACTGTGACCAACTGATGCCACCACAGTTTGTCCAACCTTACGCCTCTCAAAGCTTATCCGACTCTGCATCCCTGTATGTCATAATTGATCAGGTCCAATGCTTCGCTGGCAGGGCCGGCCAGCGGATCCCGACCAAACCCAATTCGACGATTCAGCACGTTCGAGTCCGATGTGGGCCGAGTTGGACGCTCGTGGTCCGTGCGGCTGCTTCGGTATGCAGATTTGATGAGATTGTGGTGAGCGAGTGTGCAAGGGTCTCTACTTCGTCTGGTGAGCAAGATGTGCGAAATCTAGAAAGGGATTGGCCTGCCCGCAAGGAGAACGGGAATTCAGGAGGAAATGTAGCCACAAGTTCGGAGAGGGGGTGTACAAGCTGAATGTAGGATTGAGCTGTAGAACGAAAGCGGGCCGAGTTTTGTATGACGCTGCTGCTGCTACGGACTGCTGCTTATACAGACGCGCTTGCTCATTTACCCCCTTGAACGAGAATATTTTGTTTATCCACCACTTTTCTCCCCTTGCTTTTGCAACCTCAGGCGGGCCCGGCCCCCTCACTGCGAACTTCCTCGAAGAAGTCTACCATAGGCTGATCCGCGCCAACGGGGACAAGCGCGCAGGATCTTTCCTTCTGCAACGTCTGTCCCTCGCTCTGAGGCAGAGAGGCAATGCCATCGCCTTCCTCGGGACAACACTAATCCCCCCCAAATTCCTAATTATTGTATGTATGAATAAACCACGAAACCGTTTTGTATACTTTCTTAAACCTATATAGTCTGTCTGATATATTCAGGTTGACCCAAACATGACCTCGGGCAAGCTACAATATATATTAGCATGCATACTTTAATCTATAGGTAATGCGTGGACGACTCGAGTCACTTAAACATATGCCAGGTATTACTTCGCCTAAAGCGCCCTTAGCATTTCAGCTATCCGTGGATGTGGACTCGACGAGGAAGTTCTCTTAGGTCACACAGGACGACGAATAGCGCACGAGACATAGACAATTTTATATTGAATATTTAGATGTTTGATTTGTAGGTTTTCGTAGTTAGTGTCGCACTATGATAGGAGTCGAATAATTAGTGTCTTACTATGATAGGAGTCGAATAATTAGTGTCTTACTATGATGGGAGTCGAAAAATTAGTGTCTTACTATGAAAGTATGTCTTTTTATTGGCCTTAGGAAACTCAGAGACTAATCTCTCTATTTACGTGAACGGGTTATTCAGCGCCTTCCTCAAGCAGCGCCGCCATTGAAGCGAGGCAAACATACTTGCAGGATCCCATTGCGATATCCTTTCATCCACAATTCTCGGCGGTCTCCAAACTTAAAGACTTACCGATCTATGTAAGGTAATCATTCTAAAGTTAGCTAAAATAATTCAATATTTAACCGTTTAACCAATCGAAATTAACGGAACTGTTCAATCTGTACATCTGTCGCTTGCTCGTAAAACGTGTTCAACCAAAGTCAGATGCTAAACGTTTCTTAACTTGACGTAAACCTTGCAACAAATACCTCGTCTATCTGGTTGTCCTGAGACCTGCTTATGTGCTCGCCGTTATCTTTTTGTTTTATGCCGACTGTCACCCAAAACCTCTCCTCCCCACGCAACGTTGAAGTGCAAAATAAGCAAACGTGACCACGAATACCATGGGCGGGCTCACGGCAATCGCTGGCTGGTGTGTAGGTGGATCTTGAGGGAAATGATCCAGCAGTTTTCCTAAATTTGACTAGCAATAGCATCATAGGTTCTGTTATACTTTGTGAAAATACGTCTCGAAATGTTCGTACTATCCGACTAAATATTTCACATTGTTGAGGAAGTGGGTCCTCCTTGTTAAAATATTCTATTCAGGATATATAGAGCGGACTGGTGTAAGAGGCATTTTACGTTCAGCGGGTACAATTGTCGCCCACTTTTATAGATTAGTAAATAGTAAAGTTCAAAAAAATGTTGATTCATTTTTATATTGCAATTAAATTAATTAATTAATTAAATCATTCTGGATCGAGTGTGATCCTTTCAAATTGGACAATTTATATATATTCGTAATACCTCACACAATAGCTCAGTCTAGTGCAAGTTCATTGTAAGTGCAGGTAGAAGTTATCACAAAGGTTTCCCTTATAGTGCAATTGTTAGGTTCGTTAGAGAGATGTGGATCTAAATATTTCGGCAGTATTAACCACAAATGTTTTGAGCGACAAATGCCAGGTAGCAAAAGACTTCTGGCAATCTGAGGACAAGGCTCAAACCCACGAAATCTACTGCCGTAGTCGACAGTCCAGCTATCGCAGTTTCCTGAAAGACAGGACGCGAAGGTCCTTTGAAAAGAGAGAACGCCCCGCCTATCAGCAAGCGCCGCGATAGGTGTGAGTTAGAGCCAACTAAAATATTTAACTGCAATCCACATACAACGACCGGCCCCTCAACCGGCCGACCTCTCGATCTCTAAAGCCCACACCGTCCCAGAGGCACGAAGAAGCATCGTGCGCGGTCCGTTATCCACAAGACGTCAAGAACGTCCTAAGTAAAAATAGAATCCAAAATATAGGCCCACCGCAAAACCAACATCTACTCTTGGGTTCATTTCGGTCACTGAGTCGAAGGTCACACTGAGTCGATGACGGGACATCGCAATATAACGAGCAGACTTTAAACCTGGGAATCGATTGTGGCGTCACAGGGAAGATGACGTATTGCGGTAACTCGGAGTAGAGCTTTGACCTTACAGATCTGTATAGACAGATCTTGTCTCAAGAATTGCAATAAATGCATCCTTCGGCATGAATTCAACATTGACCATGTGAATGAGATTAATTTCATAGATTCTCGAGGCGAGAACACAGGTGAACACGCTTCTTGTTCAGGACTTAAGCTATGAGGCCAACTGAGTTAAAGTATTTCTGCGCGCATTTGTGAATGCCGGTTCGTACATTTTATATAAAGTCATTTCATTTACCTGGAAGGCTTGTTGCATTGCTGCGTCGGTCATCCAATCTATCAAGTATTAATCCCTGTTTGTAGGGCGCAAAAAGGGTTTCGCATGAAAACATCTGCTCTACGGAATTCCCGTTGACTGTTCTTACGATCTGATTGCAAGAATCGCTCCCACAGCGGCAGCTTTCGCAGAATCAGATATCTGATATTTTAATTTAAGCGCACCTCTATTGAGTAAAGGCGAAAATAAAATCTTAGAAAACATAAACCGCACATTTAGTCATGGGTTCAAACGTGTGATTCGACCAGGTATCGCTGTCTCGGATATTTACCTTGATCTCAATCGGTAACCAATACTGGATACAAAAACAGAATTTTAAATGATCTAATTGGCTGACCAATTCATCAACATCTATTCTCACGCAAAGAATCGAGTCCAGGGCGAATTCTACTTGATGTTCAGAAGGCTTCCAAATCCAACTAACATAATTCCTCACCGTCTAGTTTACTCTGTCAGCTTGTGACATGTCTGCTTGGTTTTATCCAAAACTACAACAGTAAAAGCCAAACGTCTGAGAGCTTCATATTGTAGATTGTGAACCGATGATATCAAAATGAGATAGGTTATTGTCTGGGCGAGAGTCAGCCAGTGCTGCAGCCTCAGCTGTAGTTTACAATACTCGAAGTGCACAGTGGCAACTTGAGTGAAGCCATGGACAATCATTAAGATTTACCTCAACAGCTCCCAGCAAACGGATTTCTGGTATATTATATGGCGATTCACTATATTTGGCGTCTTCTGGAACAATTGAACACAATTGAACAGAGATTTTGTAGGGGAAGGGTCCTCAAAAGGAACGGGCCACGAGGTAAACGTTCCTGTTCCTATCATAACATAAGGCATCTTGACGACGCCCACTAGGTTGTAATTGAGACTCTCCAGGGTTTCTATGGGTAGAAACAAGCAACGGATCAATTTTCAGACTCACTATGCGTACGTATAAATCCACAAAGTGGACACCCTTTACGACGATCGATCGGCATCACCGCATAAAAATAGCTATATTAGCGCCCCCTCTGACAAAGTTACCCTCTATCGAAATTTGCAGCATTCGACAGATAGAAACGTCAAATGCTATCGACTCCAACAATATTACACAAGGACTACGCAAATTATATCTTAATTAGATGAGTAAATTTTAATATTAATTCCCATGTTTTATGTAAGATTTTACAGGATGTGCACTTCATGGGTGACCTTTCGTTTGTCCCACGTTGGGCCAGCTCCCCCATATTCGACGCCTGTGTCTGGAGAAGAACGAACTAAACCGAAGCCTAAAAATCATCACCTGCAGCGTTCGCGTCCAGACAGCTTGCGTAAACTGGTGGCGAGTCGCCGAATACGCCACATACACGCTACAAAGACGAACAAATCTACAAATCTACTCAGCTGTCTTAGAATTCAAAGCTAGTTCAAATTATTATATTATTTTGAGCTGGCTAAATCCGTTGAGTTTACTCTTAAATTGCATTTGGAAGATTGCTTGACGTAATGATAACAACAATAATAATGACAGAATATCGTGTGGACACGTGCAGGAAGTTTTCTTTCCACAAAAATCTGATCTGACTGCCGCGTTCTCTACAGCGTGATGGATTAGTATGGTACTACTGAACAGCAAACGAACGCGCATCTGTCCATTATAAATATCTATGATAGTCCTAGTGCGGTTCAAAGTTTCCCCCGTATCAACGATAACGACTCGGCACTAACAATTTCGGTATTTACATTACTGAAGTTTCAAGGTCGGAGTCTGGCTAGTGCGCAACAGGCCAACCCACCGGCGTACGATGACAGTTCGGGATGAACGCAAGCGAAGGTGGTTGTGGACAAGAGCCAATAGCGCTATCCAATAGCATTGGAGCAAGTGTGCATTCTGGCCCGACGTCCATCGAGGCATTGAACTGAAAAGCTGGCCACCACATCAACAGGAAGGAGTTTCACGTCGTTGGCTGCCTTCCCAAGCGGTTAGCTCCTCCTTGAAAAGTTTCCTTCGTCCGTCCTTTTGTTGGAACATACAGGACAAGCAAGCAATTGTAGGCACTGCTTGTGGCGAATTCCTGAAAGCTGAACGCTCCCCTTCCCAGGAGTACCCACAATCACGCGAAGTGGAGAATTCAGGAGAGCAAATCTAGCGCCATGAGCACAGAGAGAGAGAGAGAGACATCCTTCTTCGCCTGCTGTTACGTGCGCGCTTCGCACCGAGGAGCAGCAAACGCACGAGGCACTAGTCTCGGCTCTGCCGTTCCCTCGTGGGCGTCACGCAATGCCATGAAGGAATCTAGCTCCATTGGCTTCATCGGTTCGGCTTGGCTTGGCCGGGCTCGCTGTGGAGAATTTGACAAAGATGGACAATAGCAATAAATGGGCTGTGATAAAGCAAACGATCAACCAAACGTTGAAAAACATTAATTTTGTTGAACGTGCTATCTATCGGAGCATGTGGCCATTGTTTAGTGGTCTTGCCTTTCCTCAATTCGAAACCAAGAGACTGCGTCGAAGTTTTCCAGCCGATTGGCGTCGTTTTTGCCTTCGTTTCTATATTTCTACCTACGCGAAACAAGTTTATGTTTTTCCTTATGCCATAAATACGGCAATAGACGAAGTGGGCCATATTTTTTTATCTCTCCCTTTTGTTAAATACGTTACGCTGATATGGATGGTGATAGGTCAAGTCGATGGATAGGGGCCATGCATAGGGAACCTGATTCTATAGCCGTTTTATGTTATTTAATACTGAGAACCGTACTGTATTTGTCATGTGAACTATTTCACAAGTGTACACTGATGAGGAGCTCTATTTATGAGACAATACATGAACCCGTTCAAAGGGATGAAAAAGTTTTGAGTAATGAGTAAAATAAATACGATAATATAAAAAAAATGAGTAAATAATCTTAGCTGCTGTAGATCTGGGGAAAGCCGATCTCGCATAACTATTTGACTTATGTATGACATATTACGTGTACACAGGTTCAAATCTAGCCAGGACACATATCTACTCGGCATGAGTAATTAAATAGAAAAAGTATGATATATTATAATACATATAATTGAGGAAAAGTGTGGATATTTCTAGTTCAGGGTACGTTAACAGAAACCTGAGACTTCTTTAATAAGATCATCTTTCTGGGTCTAACAGTCCATATTGAGTAAGGCACATATTTACATGTAGGACAGACTCGTTTGAATGGAAATAACGACCCGAACAGCGATTGTTAGACCAGAGTAGAGAGACCTGAGATGGATGCATCCACATGGGGAGTAAGCCCCCTCGCCCCCTTGTCAATAGTTCAGTTCGCCCGACGGGCGCACTTAAGCGTCGTCCTTTAAGAACAAATAGTTCACACTCATGAATCAGTGGGCACAGAGCCAGTGTTGTGATATGGGGCATATTACAATTAAACTACTTACTCTAACCAAATCACACCAAGCATATAAGGTGTGCGCAACGACAGACCGGCAGAGTGCATAGTATATCGGTCACTCCCTTTCCAACGTCCCATCCGTCGAGTCAGCTCAGCTATTTCGCTGTATGGCCGTATTTGCGAGGGCTTACTGAGCGAGCGAGCGAGGAAGAGAGATCCACTGCCAGCTAAGCAAAATCGTCTCTGCCAACCCAGCCGCCCCCAGGGGGATCAGTTGCCTAACCCCCACAGAGACACCCAAGAGAGAGAGAGAGAGCGGGGGCTCTACAAGGTGTAGGGCAGGAGCAGCAGCGCATTACGAGCCTGCTTGCAAGGAGAGACCTATAAAAAGGTGGTTAACCCTACTCCCCACCCCTTTTTCGACTTGTGTCACATGACTGGACGGGTCAGCCGGCGGCGAGTCAATGAGACAGCAGTCATTCCCAATCAGACGGGGCTGACGGAGCGCTCGGATCGTTGGAATTGATCGCACTCGTCAGTCGGATCACAGCCGCTGTCTGTCGTCGCGGGGCAGATAGAGGTGAGCGTAAAGGAGCTCGGAGAGGATGGCCTCGGGGAGGAACCGGGTTTGCCGACTATGCATGCATTTAGCACGAGCGTGTTGTGCTCGCTGAGGGACCGCCTGCTAAGTTTAGAGATCCGAATTGGTGTTGCGTCCATATCAGTTCGGGCCTGTCAGTGCGTATGTGCATAAAATACAGCGTGATTTACATACGAGATCAGTACCAACGAATAGAAAGGTTGGTGGATCTCCGCGCTGTGGTCATATGAGTTGAAATAGGAGCATCCATCAGGTTGGCTTTAATACCAATGCGTAGGTATCTTGCGCAGGGTTTGACGTTTGTGTGTGTGCGTGTGTGAGAGAGAGAGAGAGTGAAATATGCTAATGCATAACTGATGATATATTATATAATAAAGAGTAGAGAAGAAAATGAAAATATAGAGCGTATTGCTTTTGAAGATCATTGTACCAGCACCTATATGTTTGTATAATCGTTGCTTCAGCACAGCGCAATACAAAAACGAAGGGTATTAGAAACTCTCGGATACCTTCTATTATTTATATAATTTTCAAGTCGCGTAACTTATCTCACTGATAGTCTCCTTAGTCATGCATGGACCACTATATAATTTAGGCTTTCAAGAGCTCATTGAGGAGATGCATTGGCTGGATGGTATCGTACTTATGCCAGAGTTGTCAAGCCTATTAAGCATATCATAGAATAGGGTCAACTGCCATGAAAAGCGGAGGCATTTCAGTAGCTTTCCGAGAGCTAGCGTTATTCACTCCAATGAAACTGCTATCTTTAAGGTCAATACAAGGTATCGTTGAAGGGCGCATTTTGCTGCCGTTCGGTAGCGCTGCGTTGCATCATATACCCTATTCTTCCAACAAACAGTCACACGTAGCATCCCAAGCCGACTGGCTTGTCGTAGAAGTAAAACTCTCAGCCAGCCAACCCAGACCATAGAAGCGAGTTCATTCTTATCGTCAAACATAACAATACAATACAAACTGCGGTTTATTGACGGAGCTGCAACATACATTCCTTGAGTTCTCGTAAAGAAAATAGGCTAAAGTTGTAAAATATCACACTGCAACAGACGAAGTTATAATTGATAACATATTATATCCACGCACATATAGGGGCAAATACATCGAAACGTTTCCTCTTTTCTTATAGAGACAGTAAAATAATACCTAGCTCACAGCAAGAACACAACAATTACGAATATCACTGAAAGCAGTTTCCAGAGTCGATCTGTCTCTCTCTCTCTCTCTCTCTCTCTCAGCAATTGGTTGCCATCATAGCCGCAAAAAATCAATGTTATCAGTAATTTTACATGTTAAACACAGTTATCACTGCCCCTAATAATTTTCTTAACTTCATGGACAAACTTCTTTGCTGAGATGAGGGATCGAATCTCACTTGGGAGAGAGCCCCACACGGCTGGTAGGCGATGAACCAGAGTATGGCAGCTTGATTCTTTGGTGGTGAATGGTCTCACGAATACCGTTGCCCGACGGGCCGTTCGCTTTTAGCAGTGATGCAGAAAGAGATGTCACCGGGAATTTCTCCTCTTGCTATTTTGAAGGCAAGCAGGGCAGTCTGAACGTTGCTGATTTCACGTAGGCGAAGGAGCTCCGCACTATCTAGAATATCTGTAACTGAAGCACTGCGACGCCGACCAAAAATGGCTCTAACTGCGTCGTTCTGAATGGTTTCTCCTATTGCGTTCCCTGAATGCCGTCACCCCAGATTGTGATGCCACAGGAAAGCAGAGGAATGAGTAACATCCTGTACACCAGCAGCAATCCCTCAGTAGGTACTCCAAGTTCTCTCAGGCGGCGCACTGAGGCAATCACCGCATAACATTTTGGAGTAATTGTCCGTAGGTGTTCATGCCATCTGAGTGTATCTTGGAGAACAAGACCCAAACATTTGACAGAGGAAGATACCGGAACCGACCAATAGCATAACTGAACTGACTGGATTTGAGTTGTCCTTTATGACGAGGACAATACCCGTTTCGCTAGCGTTTATGACCAGACCAAATTTCTCGAACATTTTAATCACAGCCTCAACCTTGGGCATCACCCTATGGACATCGTCCTGGATGGAGGATGGGGAGATTCTAAATAGGAGCGACGTGTCATCTGCATATGCAATAGTTTTACAAAATTTGCAGGCTGATATTTCTAACAAGATGAAGTTCATTAGGATAATAAACATATATGGCCCTAGAATAGACTCTTGCGGCACGCCGATGGCAACTGTCCTCCAGGTTGATTGCACGTTTCCAACCTTCACCGCCTGTTGTCTCCCTGCAAGGTATGAACGAAACCAAGAAACAGCCAAGCTGCTACAACCAAGATGGTCAAGTATTTGTAGAAAGCCGCTGACACATCAAGAAAGACTCCCAAGCAAAGTTGGTTGTTCTCAATAGAGTCGGTTATCTCCTGCAATAGATGTGCTAACGCCAATTCGGTAGACCTACCATGGCGAAAACCATACTGGCAGGGTGAGAGAAAGTTTTTCGAGTTGAGATAACGGTCTAATCTAACCAGAATAATCTTCTCCATTACTTTCGAAAAGAAATCCACCAATGATATTGGTCGATAATTTGTTGGCAACTTACGGTCATCCTTGTTTTCAAACAACGAGATAATCCTAGCTTCTCTAATTTTTCTTGGGGAGGAGCCTGACCTTATCGAGAGATTGACGATAAGGTCAGGCTCCTCCTACGGTCGACGCTATCGCAAGCAATTTGGTTGGAATCTCCGTAACACCGATACCCCATGTATCCTTAGTGGAACCCAGGGCCCTTTCGACTTCTAACACGCCAACTTCCGCCAATTCAAACGTTTGTCCCTCAGCGTGCCAAACAGACTCCAGTTCAGGCCGAATATCGATATCACGATGAAGCGAGGATATCGTCTTAGATCCCACTGTCACAAAGTGGAGGTCTGTTCATCGGCAACATCGTGAGGAGAAGAAACCGGAGTAGAAACCAACAATGATCTACAGTTCCGTCTGGCGAGGTCTACATTACAGTGTGAGCACTATGGCTGTAAAAGGGCGTAGACCGCAGATTCAAATCGGGCGACCTGGTGACATATAGAGCTAAGTTAAGCATTGTAAAAACTGCACTTCCTTTAATAAACCTATAAACCTTTACCTTTATGGTGATATAAGGAATCCAATATTACCACAACACAGCCGATACGCACGTATCAAAATGGCAGTGCTCAATGTAGAGGGAAGACAATAAAAATCATTCGACACTATTGTACGGGCGCCGAACGTTACCAGACGGTGACATCGGCATAGGAATAGCTTCCCTTATACTCCTTGTGCGGTATGGGCAGAGGACGGTTGAAAATACCTGGGAAATTGAAAATGAAGGGGATTTGTTCTAAGAGGGCAGTACACATTGCAGGCTAAAACAGGACAAGCAGGCTCCGTTACTTACACATACACAGCCCACGACACCCACTCGTAAAGCGGTAAGTCTTATGGCCGAAAATGTGTCCCCGCCCCGAATAAAACCCGGCACGTAATCCCACTGGCCAGTTGCTCGTTCGAATGAGATTCCAAATAAAACATTCCCTTCTTGGGATTGGGCACTTTGAATAGAACAGTGTCCGTTCGCACAGGAGAAGCCGTCGAGAATCTAGAATATCTCCACGCTAATTTCCAGCAGAATTTCATGCTATATATATATATATATATACCCTAATCGCTCCATAATATGTTAGAGAAAGAGAACACACAGATGAGAGAACCGAAAATTGCTCTTTGAAACAAAGTAAAGATCTAAATATCATATACATTAATTTGGTTTGAACGAATTGCGATTACTAGTAATGATTTGGTAGACGAACGTGCGTATTGTCATACAACTGAGAACCCCTCGAAATGATTCGGTGCGCTAATCCGTTACGTATGACAATTCCGCGGCTACGCTGTAGATAAACAGAAAAATGATTTGAATCGAAAATTGAAATCAAATTTAGAAGACAAAAATAGACTTAACACATGCTACATTTCATGGCTACGGCTATGTTCGAGAACTGAACCATTATAAAAACGACAAATCCGTTAATCGACCAATATAGCGTTTTCGTTGATTAGACAACTACACTTCATGCAGCATGTCCAATAGCCATGTTTTGCTCACGCGTACGAATGCACAAAAACGATCCCTCTCTCTCTCATGGAGAAAGTTGAGGACGTTTTACGTGCGTTTCTCTAAAACCGCCAAAATCGGTTATACCCCATTCGTCGCGACACCATATGGGTGACCTTGCCAACCGCCCGGTCAACCTTGACAAATGTAACCATCGTTATTGTATTATTCAGCGCGATAATAAATAGACCTAGACCTGTTGCATAAGGCCCAAATACAACGAAATCCAGTGGCATGGATAGGGTCGCGAAGTTAAATCAAATAAAATCTAGGACACCTTAATATTTCAAAGGGATGGAACCATTGCAGCATATCGCTTATGACGCATATATCCAGAATGAATTTCTATAATTAGATTATATCTGTCCTCTTGGTGAACTTTTCCAGCCAGCATAGAACAACACGGGGCAGACGTTATCGCGAAAGCACTGAGCCCTACGATAATTGAATTTTCCACGCAAAAGCGCACGCACGGATGAAGTGCTATTATCTAATAGCGACCTGCCGCACTGCGCCGAACAAATCTGTATCTTGTCGACAACCTCTCCGCCAATCTCTCATCTAAAGGTATACGATCCGTTACGCGAAGCTTCTTTATTGATCTGCCATATCATATAGAGCTATCAAGGTTATCAATAGTGATCAATATTAATTGTAGCGGCAGTAAATAGCAACGATAGATTCTTTGCTATTTATTTGTCGACTAAAATTCAATCGCCATCCACGTGCTCACTGGTGTGTTCCATTGATCGTGCCTACCTTTTTGCCGGGTGAAATATTTTGTTGTTGCTCTTTTGCCAGCGACCCTATGGTGTTGTTTAATTCTGATATAGTCTTCGAGGCTGCTCTGTCATCCATCACCCGCGAATAAATATGCTGTATATTGGAACGGATCTGGCGCAATAACGTGCACCTCGCCGCGATGACCAGATTGTATGACTGACCAATAACGCGGATTACGATGACAAGCGCTTTCATTCGTTGTGTTTCAATGTCTACCCAGCAAAGAATCTATAGAAGTATATCGAAGTATATACCGCCTCCTCTTTGGCAGGCCTCGCATTGGTAATGAAATCAGCAGCACAGCCAGGCCTTGTCCGGGTATATAAGATATGCTGACATGCTGGACGTACCTATAATATTTTCACATCACGACAGAGCACAGCTGACGGGCATGTATAATTGAGACAGAGTACATAACTGCAGTTGCAACACAGTGTGTCCTGAATTGGGGTAGAAAAAACCTCATCCAACAGAATCCTCATCCGTAGAGCCATTGTATAACCGACACCACTTATCAAAAGAAAACAAGCCATATCCCGCCACTGAGCGGTATAAACAATACGAAGAATACGTATTATCTATATTAGACTTGATGAATTGTAAAATGCCTGTCAGCTGGGCACTAATCGAGGCATTTTACAGTGTTATTTGATCATTAGATCAAACCTTGCTTCTGTTGATATAATGAACTGACCAGAAAGAAAGATTGGCTGGAGTGAATTAAGTAATAGGCCGACTGCCCAGAGCAGCGTTGATAAGCACATGGCTAGCGTGAAAAGCATGACTTGACGACGATCACGTTTCTGAATCGAAGGGAAACCCTCTTAACTTCATTCCCTCATATGGCCCTCCATTTCTAAATGGATGACTTGATCATACAAAGAATTTGCATTCACCTTTAGCCTCCTCCTGTCTCCTCCATCTCATTGATTCGCCAAGGCTTGCCATAGCAAGTCCATACAATATAATGTCCCCGGCGATGTCGAGACGGTGCGACTCGGCGCACCATCGAGTGGAATGCAGAAGAGTTCTCCCAGCTGTGCCGCTTTTGAGCTGTGGTACCATCGAAAAGGCTAAGCTGCTGCAAGGCGATGCACTGGCCTTCGAGTAGTCGCGCCGGCGCCCGCAACGTCAGCATGCACACCCTGCATGATCAAACCGTCACGTTGTCCGGATACAACTTCCCCTTTTCGGCCGATGTCAGCAACGAAGCAGCAGGTATTAGACAATATTTCCTTTGTCAACTCGCGAAGGGAATATTGTCTATCCTCGGTATGACGACGTGCCAATAGGCGCGCCGCCACACAACGGCCAAATCAAAATAGGCCTCCCCTCGACAGTTTGACAGGAAAAGCGGCCGTGCCACGAACGTGCCTCAGCGAGCGGAACAAGAAACAGGCAGCTGTTGTTCCTGCCTGCTGTCAAACTCGCAAAACTTGACGATAGCTGACTCCTCCTTGCTATTTGTCAGTGGGTGAAGTTCGCTAAAGTTCGAAGCGCACAATGTCCCTTCGAGCATCCCCATCTGACGCGTTGAGCAAATAGGTGCCTTGTACCGAGTGACAATATTACCTGTCTTATCTGTCTATTGGATTACTTTATTAAAGTGCTCTACTGTCGGTAGGGATCATGCCGGTGTGATAATTACCCACGAATTTCCTGGAAGACCTGGACAGCTTATAGGAGATTTGCCTGGATGATAACGAAATATAGAGGACAAAATTTCACCAGGATATTGACCACAGCAGCCCATAAGCTGTGAACCGTTCCACCCACGTGTCTGCTCGACGATCAAACAAGTATATTCCCTGCGGAGTATGTACTATATTTTCCCAGCCTATCAAAAGGAAATAAATGCAGGCCATCACTCTTGTTCGCTATAAAACATTTAAGCGACTCAAGGATTGGCCGGTACCGTCAAATTTGCTATTGATTAGCGGAGATGTATTTTATAACCGCATCCCTCATTAGCTTGTTCAATCGAGGTCTGTCTTATTGAATTCGGATTGTACGTGTCTTCGAGGCTGAGGTGCTTATACAGCAATTAGTTCAAGCGTCAGCGCTGTGTAAACATAAGAAGCGCGAATATATTATAACATCTCCGAGTGCTAGTTGCAAGCCCGCCTTCTGAGAATACAACGTCTCACTGCCTATAAAAGAAGTACATTTTTCTCGTTCGGCAAATCAACGACAATGAGAGATTCCCCGTTTTCTATTCTATCTTAACAGACGATACCTGACGTCCGCCGAGCGGCCTCACGATCTGCACTAATTAATATATGCATTATATGTATGTATCTGGCAGGAACGAGTGATGCACGAGCCCCATTTGCGAAGCCTAACCAGTAGCAGGGAACTGTGCTAAATAAACACGTTACCTTTTCCTAGTGGCTCAACTGTAAGTGACTTCGAACGAAAGGGGAGTCCAGGCGAGGAAACACTAGAGAGCTGGAGAGCATAAGGCAACTGGTGAATATTTTCTCCATTTTTCCCGCTTATACTTATTATATTATCTATCGCGAGTTGTACGGCTTCGGATGCCGCGCGTGGATCCTGGCGCCGGAACGAATATTGACAAATATGACCTGTGACATGTAGTCTCTGACACGAGACGAAGAGGAGATGTCAGCCCTGAAGGTGACACAGGATATCTGATGTCAGCCTTAACTGTCAATCTTGAGACAGGTCAAGGAGCAAATTTAGATGGGGTACACGTATGTACTTTTGGCAGCGTCGATATATCACTGCTAATGCCAATATCGAGGTGAGACGATACAGGGCGAAAAAAGAACAGGTCGATCCGAAGCTGCTTCGTTGCTTAGTACGAGACTGTGACAACAAAGTGCAAACACATGCACATGCACAGGGTCCGTATGCAGGTGAGGAATAAGTTTGAGAGGAGGTGAAAGTAGGTATTATAGGTCTACATAGTTGAAACAGATGCTTCTTCAACTGTTTGCAGGCTGTGTGGTTTTTAACTGTGAGTCCACATGTTTGCTAGCTGTAGACCTGCGTCCCACACTACTATAGGAGTCTACTTTTGCCCTCACCCTGCCCGTTTACGTGTCACAAAAAAATGCTCGAAAAATAATCGAATATCGCGAAATACGGTGAGTTGGGACGTTGTTTCGATAATTAACGATGTAATGATTAAAATCAAGCTCAGGACCCGTTATACGATTCGATTGCATCGTGGTATTATTATTGACATTATATTAAATACGGAGGGGTTTATATTATATTAAATGGAGGAGTTTAGATTATATTAAATACGGAGGAGACTACAATGACTTTCTGATAATCAATAAAATCATGAATCAGAATAACCGGACTGAAGTTCACTTAAGCCCTGCCATTTGCTAACGAAAATGTTTAAAATATCCGTACTCACATCTTGCATATCAAATAAATGTCCTCCTATTCAGGTGTAGGTTGTTCAATCCCTTGTATTAAATATTTCGGTGCGTAGTCTAAGAATATGGGTGTGGTTTTACTAAATTTACTAAAACGCAACAAGCAATGGCTCCATGCATGAGCTAAATCGACTGTGCGCTTCATGCAGTCTAACATAATGATACTGAACGAACGTGGCCTCGAGCTTCGCTAAATTCGCGTCCGATTAGTTTGCAAGCTGTTGCCATCGCTGTCCAGAGGAGTTGGTTCCTTGTAAGCATTCTTAATTAACACATTTTATAATGCAGACTAGACGCATGCTTATAACTCTTATACGCAATCGATCAAATTCTATCCAATTGACAGATAATTTACGGAACCAGAAATGAGAATTCGCACAATGAATTGATGTCCAGGGAGTGCCAGTTGGCTAGGATTCGCTGTGGATATTCGCCGCTTTGTGTGCACAGGACCATACATGTTCCCTGTTTTTGATGCTTCTGTTCGCCTCGTATCATAGGTTATGACAAATACTTTTATATTTCACATATATAATAGATGATTTTTTTTTGGGTGAATGAAACAGCAAGCTTTTGTAGCTTATTATTTATATCATTGTTACCATGACTCGCAATGAAGAATAAATAATGTATAACAAAAAGTCTCGTGCTATACATTATTTATTCTCCATTGTGCATGACGTGTGATAGGCTTTCCCCTCTTTATCCAATAAAGGTGAAATTATATGCTAACTACTGTATGTTTGAATAAATTATACTTCTCGTGCCCGTTTCCTGCTATATGTATATATATATATATATATATATATATGACGGTATCTATATATAAGGAACGCCTTGAACGTTTTGAGTTGTATTAAAATATATATATGAACTCTAGTTGGCCTCATATTCAAGGGTATTCGACTGCGCGTTGCTTAGTAGAAATTACTATAGGATAGAGAACACTGATATTGACCCCCTCTGATCTGAAATATTGAACCATTGATAGAAGAATTATGAATCTCGCCCAGAACATCAGGATTGCGGTTCTTTAGTTGGAAACCTGATCCTAATATGCCCCCCATGAAAGTATATAAGTATACTTCCTTTATATGACCCTTATCCAAATAAAGGTCATATAAAGAAAAAAGACTCCCGAACCGCATTTTTGTAATTTTTCCTTGTTCACGGAAAATACTTATTACAATTACTAATTACTTATTACAACTAATTACTTGTTGACAAAGTCCTTTTGTGTTCGTTATCCGGTAACGAAAACTAAGGAATTGTTTATATTGCCAAGACCTCTAAAGTTTCAGTTGTCGAGATAACCATCTATAAGTGATGTTTTGCTCAGTGGGAACAACAAAGTATGGGAAACGCAAAAACCGTTCTTTCAAAAAATATTCAAGCAATTTCAAAAATGAAAAAATTAAACTACAATGAGACTCTTGGATGAAGTTTTACCAAGGCATTAAATTACAACAATTCAGTGACAGGTTTTCGTCCCGGGTCGATAGTTGGAGCTCAGTTTACATATAAAATACAACTTAGAGACTATAAAATTATTTAATAATAATAATTAATAATTTCCGGAGTGACTCACAGCCGACATCTAAAGCGCACACGAATGCACCACGCCACCAAGTGGCTCCACATGCACATTGGGCACATACAAATCTAAACGACTTGGAGACTAGGCGACGTAAACGAAGTGCAAAACATTGGTTGAAATGTTGAGAGTCTGGAGGTGCAAACGAATCTATGTTCAGTAAAAAAAAAATTAAGTACCTTTAAGGCTGAAAACAATCGATAATATGTATAGTGGGGGGAAGCCTGTGTAGTTTGCAAGGGCCAGAAAATGTTTCTCTCTAAAAATAAGACAGTCTCAAGGAAAGCCTCTGTGTCTTGCTGGTTGCTAACTGCGATGCTCCTCTGTCAAATTCCCCTCGTGAATGTTTCGAAGAATTCGAGTTAGCGAAACGCTTCGATACTTGGAGCAGGTCCATACTGGAGCGTTTTTCTTTAATTAAAATTGATGATTAAACCATAGGAATGCATTTTATGAATATCAAAAAAAAAAACTTCTCGAGGCTCGCCCTTTATATCACTTAGCTGCTTTCTCATCCGCTTTATAGATTGACTCTATCTCGTGACATCAAAAGCTTTAAAACAATTTTTAATTCATGAAATGCATCGCTTGGCTTTCGTCGCAGTGAGACCACTCGGCGTCGCAATGCCATGTGGTATGTGCAACTATTTGACAAAGAAACTGGCTCGTATGCGTATCCAACCGCGTCGTGGTTCCACTTGGCGCACAGCTTCGGGATGGCCGTAGTTTAGTTACACCTGCACTGGGTAATTGCTGAATCGCAGCACTGCAGCGTTTTGCACTTTCTTCGACTAAAGTGGAGTGTGTGGTAAAGTAACACATAGCATGAATACCCTAAAGATTTTCGATTAACGACCCCGCAAACACGATGAGGTAGAAACGGATTTTTTCTTAAGGGGGCAGGGGGGGTGTTGGCATGCAAATGTATGCCAACACCGTAACCGCCTCTCCACTTGTGGAACTGTCGACGATGTTCAACAGCACCACCCTTCCCGGTATCGCTTAGTCATTCCTTCATGTAGAAGCGGGTGACACCACTCAATCTAACGGTGTTCATTAATCATTAGTGACAACACTCAATAACAGTGGACACTAGGGAAACCATGGCGTGATGTGAATAATATCGAAGCTCACCTATACGCGTATCCTTAACCCAACAAACAAAAAGTCATTGAATAAAATTGCGTCGTGATCTTATATATCGAATTATCGTTATGTCACAACATGGAACATTTGTCGGCTACTCTCCTCGAGAAGATCCTCTGACGTGTTGTGATTTCTGGTCTGCCAGGCGACGGTGCGATCTATAACAGCTGATGTCCGTTGCATTTGAGGACTGGCTCGACGAATCATGACCCCGGGTCGATATCTCCTTTAGGAGAAGTTATGGTGGTAACGGTTCTCGTAGTACCCTTCTGCTAGGATCTGCTGAAAAGTCTAAGAGAAGAAACTACGGTCCGCGTAAGTAGGAACATCACAAAGGACATCACGGATATGGCTCAAAGCGAGCCTGTTCCAAGATGATGAATGGATACATTACAAAGGGCAGCCCAGGCACAAAGACACGTGTTCAAATCCCATGCAGGTAACAAGCCATGAACGAACGGCCTTGGACGTTGCAATGAATTCTTGCCTCTGCCTGAAGGCAACCGCACGTGTAGGGCCGATGAACATCACAGTAGAATAGAACTGATTTCTGAACGAGAGATTAATGGATCCTAGGTCCGGCGAGCTGACTGAAGGTACCACAGAGCGCAGCTGAAGTACTAATTCTTAGGAAATAGAGCATCTAGTAAAAAAAGCACAGCCGATAAAACATAGAAATCAAATACACCTGTGGCAACATCCAAATGATACCTAGCTTAAGCATATACATAAACACGTAAACGAAAGCAACGATAGCCCTACGCGTTTGTGAGGGCCACAAACACACATTACCTATTATACATACAATAGGTTCTGTCTAAATAGTCTGTCTTTACCCTGATCCTGTTTCAAGCAAACAGCGTATTATATAACCACTTAATGTAACGTAAGGTGGAGATGACAAAAATATCTATAATCAGAAGAATTCCTCAGCATTTCAGTTCCTCTCGTATGCTTCCAGTCTCCGATTCGGGCCTACTGAGTTCTATTGAACTGTTCATGCAGGGAGCCAACTTCAGCTTTGGGCATGACCTAATGAAACGGTCGCCAACCCTGGCGAAATTTACAGATTGCTATCTCTATCGACACCGCATTAATCGGGTACGTTGATTGGCGTTGGTCGGTGCATGGCAAAAAAAAGCATCGAACAGTCTGTCCATCTCCAGCCTTCTTAACACGAAATTAAACAAGAATACTGAGCTGGACGGTTTTCCACATGCAGTAATTACTACAAATAGAGGGTACTGCTAACTGTTTACGAATCCATGAGCGCTAACAAGCCTGACCGATTGGGCAACACGTAATTATGCGTTTGAGCCAGATGAGCCCAGATGGATGTCAGTGGCGTGGCCACTCCACTCGAGGCAGAGGGCACCTTCCTTACTGATGAATAGCTCGAGCGACTCCCAAGAGGGCGTAAGTGCAGCGAGCAGCAGACGGCAACAGCCCACCAACGAAGGGGTATTGGCTTACTTGTCGGGCCCGGTCGAAGCTGGAGCCGAAGCCTTTGAGATAGAGGGTAGGATGCCAACTAGAGCCAAGGCAATCGGGCCGGAAAGCCAAAACAAGGATGCATGGTACAATAGTCAGCTGTGATGTGCAAATCAGCCGCCGTATCATTCTCATCGGTTGGTCAGAGACTTGCTCCTCCCCTATCCAACACAGAATGATCACACCCGGACGCACTCAGTGCGACAGCGAAGAACGAGAACGACATATGCCAATATATGAGACTACCTATCAGTGGAGGCAAAAGGGACGAGGTGATCGTTAAGTCGCAGTCGCCACTTGTCCTACTTCCATCGAGGAGGTTATTTGCTATATCCGAAACGGCAGTGAACAAACCTGCACCCTGTAGGTGTACGAGGACGTCCATTGGCCAAGTGACGTGGCGCTGGAGGCGGCGGTGGTACTGCTTGAAGAAATGCACGAGTAAAAAATGTCAGATGAAGCGCAGTGGACGACCAAGCATCGAGCGAGCGCCGTTGACATCGGGGAACTCACCAGGACCTGGCTTAGGGTTTAGGGTTTACGGTGGCTATCGACAAACAAGCCGGGATTAGTAATCTGGCAACCAGGGTAACCATGAACAACAGATGGAGAATGGCGAGCATGTGTTCGTCATAGAACGGCCTCAGAGAGACGAAATCCAAACGACTGAAACAGCGAACAGAGACATCGAAGATAACCTGATCGATACGACCATTGTAATGCGCTCACAACAGATAGAAGACAGCTCTTTACTGACCGCGTTCCCTTGCATTTAACCCGAATAGTTAGAACAGCCGCACATCGTCGCCCAACCCGGAGATGCTCCTGCTCGTGATCACGATCAAGATAGATTGATCAAGGAGGTCGCAAATATTCACCGATCGCGTTTGTCGCTGAGGCTCATGTCATCGTCGTTACGGACATATTCCTAGACGAACCTGATCACCATGCTAGTAGTGCTAATAGATCAGGGAAGATGTCTCTTAGCCACGTCGCTCAGTTCATTTGCCACCTGAAATCGATATGCTTATGCAGAGAACAGCGGATATGTTGTTGATGATGGTTAGCACATAACAGATGGGTAACGCGATGCGAACGAGTTAAGTTCGATTGAGATCGATTATTAATGGTGTGTCATGATGAGTGATCTCCTTTGTTTATTTGGCGGCTGGCCCCCAGGCCTTCTTCCGTCCGACGTGTCTCGCCACTTGTCCGTATGATAGCGAGGGAGGAAGATTGGTTATCCGCTGCTAGCATAATTAACTATTATGACTTATTGACAGGTAGGAAAAGGGCAGGATGCAAGCAGGAATTCTGTTAATGACTAAATATTATAGCAGTGAGCTACAAGCAAGACGCTAATTAAACTCAGACAGAAATTTTGATCAATAGAAGTTAAGCTAAGGGTCTAATAGGAGACATTCTCTAGGATTATGCGAAGGATGTCGTAAGGCCAATGTGAAAGGGACTCTTTAAAGTGAGAACTCCGGAACACGTCCCTTGAAATGGAAAACAAAGGCCTGAGTGTGATCTTCACACATGTGTTCGTCTCGAAACCGTTTTTTTGAAGCCGTTTAAGAAGTAGTTCATCCATAGATCTACATATAATCACGTTTATTATTTTCGTAAAAACCAAGCAGACTCTTTTATTTAACTGGATTTTCTGATCATTTTGCGCGACCCCACTTATAAGAGCAAGCGTAGTAAGCGTTAAAGGCACGTTTAACCGATTATAGATGAACAAATAGACCCACCTGGTAGGCACACGTTTTTTTTGGCTCGTAAACACTATTGTTCGAAGCACCACGTACACTGGAATGAGGAGTGGACTCACTGTTCCAAATCATCCCACCGTTTTCAGGTGACCCCGTTCCTCGGTATATGTGTGTTTACGATGACTGGCTGGACTGCAAGAACAAACACCTCAGGCCAAGACCCAGACCACAAGTGGCCACTCAGGCGCACTGAGTGTTCGGGCTGTCAGATACCACACACACACCGACACTAGCGGATAGTCCGGCGCACCTGTTGTGAGTACCTTGGTCGACCTCGCCCCGGTCTCATAAGGTATCTCCCGCCTGTGAGTTGCTAATGGAGAAATGGTGAAACTTTTCTGCGTTCGTACCCTGCTCCGGGCCAGAGAGCACTTCATGGCCCCTTTTAAGCAGGAACGGCGAAATGGCAACGATCGTTAAGGGCGACTTGAAAGCCTTGGGATGATTGGCTCTAACCTGTATGCCGAACGACTCGGCCTTTGAACGCCCTTGTTGCTAAACTGCTGGACAACGGCGTGTTTACTAAATGGATCAATCTGATACTGTTTTTCGCTTCGTTTCTAATTACCCATTTTAATAAGGAATTTTGTCTTAAAACAGATCTGCTTTTGACGATCCGCTCGTTTAATGCAACAATGCAAATCAGGAAAACGTTCACACATTTCCGATTCGGTTGTATCCCAACTGTGAGTTATTGGCACTGCAAAGTTAATGACATCGACCAGAAAGCTCGTAGAAACAATAAAACAATAAATGCAAAAATATTTCTTATAAATAATCGTTTTTGTCTATAACTGTGAGGGTTGTGAAAGCCAAATCTGACAGTACAAAGTACACAATATACAAATACACGATAAATTGAAAATGCCCCTGCGCGGAGCGGAATTGTACATTGTAATCTGGGGTAGAAGTTACAACAGTGAACTAGTGCAGGAATGCTAAATGTTTATTATAATAAACTAAACAAAATACTAATAATAAAAAATCATTGTATTATTCTAATAAAAAAAATTTTAATATTGTGTATATAGCGCTACTATTGACAAACATTGAGTCAGAGATCAGTGGAGCTTAATATTGTTATGTCTATGGCGATTATCAGTTCAATTTATCAGAATTTCCAAAAGTGCTCCGTGCGGCCCAGCAGTGTGATGGCGAACCGTCAGACCAAACTTCGTATCGGTAGTATTTTCATTCATAACCGTTTGCTGCCTTCGTGAATAGCTTCTACATAAAATAACAATAATGATATTACCATATTACTTTTTCCGAACGCACACTTCTCTCATGTACGATATTATTTCCCATAAGAGATACATTTTCCTTTGGCCACAAATCATATTCGTCCAAAGTTCTCAAGAATAATACTCTTTACTTTCAATTCTAACTAGCGCGAATCGCCTTCCGTATGCGGTATCCCGGATGCGAAAGTAACCTCTACATGGCTACAAGGGCCGGCGCCGACGCATTCCTCATGCATAGTGCCACAAATTGACTCTTTTTAATGGGAAATCCAGTGTTGCTGTGGCGACTGTCATCATTGGTACCTTTACATGACGAATGCATTCAAAGACAGGATGTGCCGGGTGTAAACACTCCTGAGGGGAACAGGTGTCCCCGCAACGTCTCCTGCTAATATAGCATTTCATAGTAGCACACAAGAAGCACAACACAATCTCAGCCCTATCCGAAGAAGGGCTTCAAAGATTCGCCGCGATTTCGTTGCTGCATCAGCTCAATTGAGGCTGTACGAGACGTTGTAAGTACACTCGTTGCTGGCTGCATACATCTGCCTGTATTGCCTGCCGCAATTTGTCTCTCCTTACATTTTGCCCATATTCGCCATGTGTGGCTCGCCGATTCCACTTGGCAACCAGAACGTCTAGCCATCTGCGACGATGCGATCGACCCAGCGGCCAGTCCAGTCAAGTCAAGTGGTCGGAAGCAATGGGCAAAATGTCGCCGTGCATAGAAGTGTACGTAACGTGTAGCAAAAAGGTCGCCAGCACCACAAGTGCGTGTGTGCATAGGGTCGATGGCACAGCCTCTTTCGGAGTGAGCATCCGCTATGATGGCTGCCACTTGTAGGCTTTCGTCGCTTCGCGTATTCGGTCCTTGCCTAGTTCTTCCCAACAGCCAACCTGCGCAGAACACTTGCCCGCATCGTATATGACTCTGCAACCGTATCTACCACATAGAATAGTTTCCGCAATTCACCCATTCACGGACGAAAAAAAACACTATCATATTAGCACAAGTGAGAGAGGACCCAGTATGCGGTGCCACGTGGGTCGATAACGATGTCAGTGTATCATACTTGGGTGGATTCACAGCAGATCATCATTCAAACGCATGCGTATTGTCCTATCTCTTGATAAATACTTATATATATATATATATATATATATATATATATATATGTAGGCTGACCTGAGGTTCAATAATAATTCTATTAGGAGAAAGTACAAATAGAAATACACGTAAGTGATGCACTCATTATTTCTCATTAGCTAAAGAGTTGAAATAATAAGCCAGTCGTGTATACGTGTATGCGACTGCTGTTTTAAAAAAATCTTACTGTCGCCTCGTATAGTTAAGACACTTAGGTCGCGAGTTCGCACCTGTGGGAATCAGCACACCAGATCTGTTTATACTATTGCACTTTGAAATTAAAGCGACGCCACGGTACCACCGAACTTAACTTAAAGTGTAAATTATATTCGATGTTTGTGGCGCTCAAAAAACAGTCAAAGCTACCATGTCACAGTTTACATGGTAGCTGGAAAATAGGCAGCATTTCGCTTCCAGCATCGACGTGTAGGCCCAACGGTGCACGTCCCGTTCCCATAGTTCTTATAGCTTAACTACAACGCTTTGAAATGTTCCCTTAATTCCGTTTGAGACAAGATGATTTTAACACCACTTACGCTGTGACATGTGTATTACATACATGCATAATTTTTCAATGAACTTGAACATACCTTTGAACATACACAACAGCCCATAGCTCACTCAGGGATACTCTCACAGCCGTTAACTCGATATTGCTCTGATTTACGCTTGATCAATGACGCGTTAAATAGCCTCCAATAAAGGGTTCTCATTATAGAAATGCTTAAAATGTCAATATTTTTTCTCGCACCACCGATTTGTTCTTATGGCTGTTTCAACGGTGGCAGGGATGTAACTAATAATCGACTAATTAGTCTTTTCCTGAGATGAGGACTTCAATTCTTGATCGAATAATAATAACTCATGGTTCAGCGATCTGACAAAGACAGAGCTGCGCCTTAATAAATACAACCATGCTCTTATAGTTTAATACATTCACGAGAAATTCTATAAAGCCATAAATGAACGTTATCATAACAAAAGCATTCTTCTTATTTTTCTTCATTCAAAGCGTTCTTCTCATTTATTGGCTCTCTACTCCTACAGGCGTTAGCTATTCAAACCGCCAAATCGTCCAGCCACCGTCCAATGCCGGAGAGCAAATGTAGTCAGCACGGTGATCTGATCTCCTGACTGACAGCTTGAGGCCGAGAGCTGGGTTGAGCTCAAGGTTGACCCTATTTCCAGCCTCTCCGATGTCGTCCGGTCGCATAGCTCCGCTTCATCGGCCAGACGCAGGCTTATGATGCCGTTGTGCTGATAAGTAAACGCCTACTCAAGTCGACCAACAGCTGGATGAGGGGTGGGCTTCGTTAAGCGGCTATGGGAGGAAACCGCTAGAGGCAGCGGCGGCGCGGGACGTCGCTAACTTTGCTGCCAATCCCAAACTCGTAGCTGGTATTCAGTGGGAGCTATTCTGCGGGGTAACAGCTAGTCCCGCCGGTTAGTTCCATTCTTCGTATGGAGAGGAAGCAGCACAGGGAGACTGAGACAGGAGAACTATTGGGTGGCGGCGATGTCGGGAAGGTGATCTGTCAACGATTCGACGCGGCCGATGGCGGACGTGATGTGCTGTGAAGATCTCCCATCTCAAAGTCAAGGCAAGACAGAACCGAGGCTGGCATGACCTGGATATGGTCATGTCAACAGTTTCAGCAGGGTGGCACGTCCTCAGGACAGATGGCGCTCGTACGGACGATTGATTGAGTGGGGTCAGAGAAACGTTCGCGACATGCTGTGGAAAAAGGTAGTACTCCGTGGCCTCGTGCAAAACAACGTCCTTACCAGGGAAAAATAGGGAAATTATCTTTGTGCAACAGCAATGCACCGGATCCCCTAAGATCAAGTTACTACGCTAAAGGAAGAGTTTGATGGTTTAGAAACACCAGAATCGCATGTACCTAGAAATTCTATGGACGGCTTCCGTACATAATAAATATATTTTCTAATTGTGATGCATTGCCTTCATGCACATGGATGTCGATAAGATCTCGGCCTGGCGCATGTTTTAAGACTGAACAAGCAACTTTGAAGAATGTTTTCCAGTGTTCTTGAGCTACCTACTTATTGGGCAGGCAATTAACTTCCAACGTCCTTAAACGAGTGTCCTTTAAAACAAGCTAGCCGCAGTTTATGTATTACAGATGGTACCCACGGCCTCCCGTTCAGATCCAATTGAAATCCGTTAAACCAATATTGGTGCTGTGTATGGTTTTCCGGCCCCAGCAGAAAAAACAGTTAAGCGTCTCCCTGGAGGAAAAAGAAACCTGTTTCTCATTCCATATGTAGAGTAGCACTCATCTATATGTAGGCCAGAGCTCTACGACTACTCAATTAGATACTCGTCTATCGGTTCAGTTCCTTCGATTTTGCATCATATCTACCTACACAGAGTTGGCCAAAATAAGGCTCGAGTGAAATCCCCAAAAAGTGCGTTAATATGTGGCTTCTCTAACGAATATTGGTGGTGAGAACACAGACCTGCCATTTATACTTTCTCGATCATTCTGCTTTCAGACACTTCCCCTGGATAGTTACCTACTGCAAAGGCGATGGGCAGCCATTTCGATGAGCGTGTATGTTTCCGGATTCTATGTACGCCCTATGTGAAAACGAAACTTTTAATCGCAACGACGACTTTCCCTTTCATCTTTTGCGCCCCACGCACAATGAATTCACCTCCTTGCGTAGCTGGTGGGAGGTCTTCAATAATTCACTCTTGGCTCTTCAACAGCGTATTACACTCCAGGTGAAATAAGAAGGTAGTTTAGAGGGGAGAGATCGAGAAGGCGTGGGCTTAGGAGTTGGGTCCGCGCCAGCAGCGAGCCAGGGCTAACCACGGAAGCGAATCAGCCGTGGGAAGCAGAGTCCAATGGAGCACCGTCGTCAAACCTAATATACCGCCTTTACTCTCGTTTTTCTCTCCCTCCTCAGGATGGCTTTCTTCCAGGCGATGGTAATTAACCTCTATAGGCTTGGACGAATCACCTTTAAGAGGTAAGTCAACCCTTTCTAAATGTTAATATAGAAGAAGTGCAAGTCGAGGCTTCGCGATACCCTAGATTCAAGGTATGGCACTTGCGGCGAGTGAATCTGAATTGATGAGCACGGATGAAACTGCAACTACAAATCAATGTAAAAGGGCAGAGGTTCTGTTAGTTTACAGTGAATGTCGACCAGTTCAGCTCGGCTCCCAAAGCGGACTGTCTCTTTTGTTTTCATAATAGTGCTTCGAATCGAACGAAAGCCATCTTGGTGAATTGGGACAATTTTTTTTTAAAAACGCTGCTATATCACATTTGCATTGTTGCCCGATCCTCCCCAATTATGTGCCAAAGATTTTGCTATCTAGAAAAAGTATCTGATATGAACGAAAGGTTTGTTCTTTGCTGGCTGCTATACATTCTTCGCGATGAAAAGCGTCCCTGTTCGAGACGAAGGGCCGCTGAAATCAACTAAAGAATCTCGCATTTTATGAAATTGGGTTCGATGTGCCTAAAAGAAGTTGCGGTCATTTGTATCTATTATACATGGTGCGCTATAATTGCGTGATATCCATAATTTACATCGGTATAGGCATTAGATCTGGAAAGTGGAGATAGATAATACCTTTCCAATGGAAATGCCAAGACTTCATGAACTGTACATACACTCGACTACTGTAATTCGAAGATATCATCATTGGTGAGCTATCATCATTTTTCGTCATGTTTTTTGCCACTATACAAAACTAGTCTCACCAGGACTTCAGATTGATCCGCTCCAGCAAATTATTAATTAAAGTGACCTTGTCAGATGCATGTTAACATCCATTGATACCTGGATAAATATAATCAGGGGACAAGATTGGTACAAGGATGATATACATATTAGGTTGGACGGAAAGTTCTCTCCTCTTAGAAGGTGGACTCGTCGCCGCCTCGTTCTGCCGTGCGCGCGCGCGGGATAAGTGAGGAAGGAGGTTTGTGTTCATCTAATTCTGACCCACTGAACATGATGGTGTCGCAAATCGCACGCTCAGATTGCTCGTTGCGGTAATAAACCAGCTGTGAATATGGAGAGTGACAAATCGAAGATTCGCCATTTTTTATTTTTTGAAATTGAAAAAGGCGAAACTGCTACGCAGAAACGCTATAGCGCTACTCGGATAAGGCTGTGTGACTGAAAGAACCTGTACTAATTGGTTCAAAAAAATTCTTTCTGGTGACCTCAGTCTGGTAGATGCACTGAGGCCCGGGAGACTTACAGTGATCGTCGACAATGTGTTAAAAATGAAAATTCAGGAAAATCCAACTGTAACTACTCGAGAACTAGCCGCAGAACTTGGAACTAGCCACTCAAGTATCGTAAGTGCATTGAAACGGCTTGGATTTAAGAAAAAGTTGTCGAAATGGGTACCAATAGAAGGCTATGTTGTGTGTTTGGTGGGATATTCGGGGCATCATCCACCGTGAGTTACTGGCGACGTGCCAAATACTCAATTCAGTCCTGTACTGTCAGCAGCTGGAACGGGTTGAAAAAATTAGGAAATCCCGTCCAATGCTCGTCAATAGACTGGGGTCCCGTTCCATGCGCGACCCCATGTGAGTTCGGTGATCCGGAATAAAATCCAGGAGGTTGGTTGGGAAACCGTTCCACATCCTGCGTATTCCCCCGACCTCGCCCCTTCAGGCTGCCTTCTTTTATTGGGGCTCGAGAACTATCATAGTAAGAAAAAGTTCAACTCAAGAGAAAATGTCTAAAAGGGGTTGTGTGACTATTTCGCCCAAAAAAAGAGGACTTTTACAAAAAAGGCATTACCGACCTGGTGGAACGCTGGAGGAAGACCATCGCAAACCGTGGGGACTATGTCAACAATAGGAGAAGCCAGCGGGGAGACTCACCGACGATACAAAGTTGGTACAAAAAAGGAAAGAACTTTCCATCCAACCTAATATTATATTTCTGCGAGGATTGCACCCCCTATTCGAGCCATTCCCCACGATCTTCAATCCAGATGTTGTAATGAGTTTGCATCGAGTTTTGCTTCCATAATACTTAGCAAATGAATCGTCCGAAACAGTTATTATTATTATTGTTGTATAATAGAAGTGCTAAAACTCTTCGAAGTAATGCGCGATCGCCAAAATCTATATATCTATCATATTTTTCTAATTAATTTGCTTCCGAGGGCCTCCTCTGCCACAAGCAATCGTTTTTTTTTTACAATTTCGTTTTCAACTGCGCTGTCGGCAAAACGCAAAGCGTTTCCGACCGTCCCAATTCTCGATAGTATTCTCTTCCTTAATGGCCAAATTGCGTGAGGGGAATAACTGACACCGTAGCTTCCTCTATCTGGAAGAGCATTACAGAATTGCATCAGAATTATCTCTAGAACAAAACTGCCTCTACGAGCAAATCGCCTGCCCACGTCCTTGGAGTACTCGACTATCGCTGCTACGAAATACACGCTTATCGTCTCTATAGATGGCCGAGTCTGTCATTTATGGCATTGTTTCGTTCTCCGAAATTCACAGTAATGCTAGCTAGTCTGCAATCGAGTCGGTAATTTTCCCGAGGCGAACCTGCGGGCGGGTTGTGCAAACCTTTAACCAAGGTTCCATAAAGCATTTCACTGACGGCTTATGGATCTGGTCTTAACCCCAAACGGGTTTCTTCTAGATCCCATGTCGTTCTGTGCGAAAAAGCAATACACCGCCGAAATCGCATCGACGAAGGCCGGATATGGTGAGAGGGAACGTTGAACGAGCTGCCCACTGCAATCTTTTTTATAAGATCGATAGTCCCCCAAGAAACGGCGCGTTTCTGCTCGCTTTCTCTTCCACACGGCGAAGTTGAAAAAGGAGACGCCTACTTCAAGCTACTAGTGCTGATACCCATTGTAAGTAGCTTACCTTAGTCAAATAACGTTCAACAAATGATAATGTAATCTTTGATGACGATGCCTTCAACAGCTATCATACACTCCATTAAAATAGTCTGTATTACTTTACTATACCTGTGTATAGTAGAAAAATGAAGACTTTCGCAATCTTGTAGAAGCAGGTTGGCTGGACCTAGATTATGATATTATGGCCGACAAACCATGAAGTGCCTTATGTCTTCACTCGAATAAAATGCCGAGCAGACTTAGAATTCGTGCCCATACAACGCGCCCATACACGCGTCCATACAAACGACAAATTGATATAGGTACGCAGGCATCTTAAGGATGAATTAAACGACCAAGTATAAATGAACGGTGAGAAATTATAGCTAACCGATAGTTGTCCGAAATGCGCCATACGTAATGGTGAGTGGAGCCGTGGGTTTATAATTCAATTTCTGGGCGAACTGCAAAACACAAAAGGATTTCGCAAAGTTCTTATCTCCTATTGTACGGTAGCTGTAGG
The DNA here is from genome assembly GCA_019614645.1 of Stratiolaelaps scimitus. NCBI lineage: Eukaryota > Metazoa > Arthropoda > Arachnida > Mesostigmata > Laelapidae > Stratiolaelaps > Stratiolaelaps scimitus. Next base: position 3,160,667 of record JABWDB010000014.1, on the reverse strand, counting down.
GTTCCCATGTGAATGACCTGGATATTTTTGGGAAGGCGCTGAAGATCCACAGTCCTTATATATAGCGGTATATTTGCGCGGAAGTAGCAACGGACATTGGATTGGCATTTGGCGAGACAGCGCTCAGAGAGTGAAAATGATAGGTCTGTAGAGTTGTTATCGATTTGTGCTAACACGTGGTGTATGGAGCAGTTTGTATTTGTGCCCACAATAACATACGCCATTGCAACTAAAACTATGAACGAAGTAATATAATATGTAGTCCAACACAGTAGGAATGAAAAATAAATTGACATAAATTGTAATACCTGGTACAGATATGTAACGCCATTATGAAAGGCCGGCTAAACAACATAAGCAAAACCTTCGCGAGAACGTTTGGATAGTGTCAATTCTGATACCGCCCCTTTATTTGTTTCTATGCACCCTTATTACTTCGTTAGAAAATTCCCTATAGCTAAAGTCCCATTATATATATATATATATATATATACAAATATTAAACGGGAAACGTTGCCATGATGACACCTTTTCACGAAGGGCTTATCCCCGCTACTCGACAATAGAGTTGGCGCTATCTTCAATTGTCTAGAGCGACGTTACGCAAATCCCAGTTTCAACGCCCTCCAGGAAGAGTAAGAACGCTCATGAAGTTTCATAAACACGACATGTGGGCACAGTAGGGAGAAAACAGCTTTTCCTGGTTCCCTCGTCATTGGAGATGTGGAGCTGACTGTTCCACCGGAAATTGCGAACGAGCTAAACCTCCACTTCGCGACAGCTGGAGCTAAGACCGTCCCCTCTCCCCAGATTGGCGAGGATATCCCAGGGGAATTACGATCGATCTGGCAGACTCAGAGATCCTCGTTTGTTCTTAATCAAGTTAATGTTTCGGAGATTGAATGGCCGCTAGAATCGGCGATGGCGACATGGCGCAGTTGTGCCACAGGAATCCCCTGTCTCGTAAGCGGTCATCTGCAGGACAAGATCGTCCTGTTGCACACACCGCCAACCTATCCCTAACGAGTGGCGTCTTTTCTCGCAGTTCGAACGATGCCACGATCGTCGCAGTGCTTAAAAACAAACGCCATAAAAGACACTTATTAGTTAACTACAGACCGATCTCCCTTGTAAAATAATTATGAAAGGTCATAGAAAAGTCGGCAATGACAAGGCAATTGAGAAGTATTTGGCGTCTATAAACGTGTTCGCGTCTGCGGCATCTTACGACGATACGATTTACCCACGCTAACCGCGATGTACTCACTCCGCCTCGCGCTAATTGCCTTCAAGATGTCACAAGGAATCGTTCTTAAAGACATTGCATTTCCTGTCAACACGGTGATAAAATAGATCGATCCGTAAGCCGCCTGGCTTTGTGATCCCGTTGAAGAATCTAGCCGCTATGTTCGCGGCCCGCTTCGCCACGAGATTCGCTCGTTCTGCTCAGCAAAAAAAGGTGGCGTTCAATACGCGAATCACTCTTGATAAACTGTTTGGATTACAAACAGTCACTAAGTTTGTGTTGAGTGTAAACTCCAGTTCTTACACAATTACTTCAATGACGCACCGTCTCTCTGTGTATATACCTGCTGAATATTCTGTGTATTACTGCTGTCTAATCACTATATGCCTGTCACACGAATGTCGATTATTTGTCTCAGTAGTTTATTTTCTAGTTTAATTCAATGTATATGGTGCGAACAACGAACGTGTATATACGGGTTTGCGTTTTTATTTTGCTTGTATACCTCGCGGAAAAAATTCACATTTTTTCACCTCGCTTGCTGAGGCTCGTCTCGAGCAACCAACGACAACCTCAAACACTGACTAATACTGAGATATTCGCACCTCTGGTGACTTCCGAGTGTGAAGCATTAACACTTCGCATCTCCGACGTTATTTGGCAGACAGATGTGCGGATGTGCTCGGCCGCGTTCGTCTGTACGTGCCTTCCGGCCAACTGCTGAGATTACTGTGGCTGAAGCGAGGACAGCCAGGCCAACGCCGCGCAATAAACCCCCATAGTGGCAAGTAAAGCTAAGTCATCAAACGTCGAGGAGTCGACAGTGCGCCCATGCAACAGGCAATGATTAGTTGTAACTCTCGAGTTTCTTCTAATGGTTAGGCCTTACGAGAGATCTGAACGCACTATTTTTGCAGCGGTATAGTTAGCATTAACTACAATTTGAAGTGGGGTCCAATCGATTCCAAAGCAGGTAGTACTACTATAATACTATTACTAGTGACCTTTATCTAATCAGGTATTCGACAAAGACGATTTAGGCCGGGCGACGATCACTTGATCCTCAGCGCACCGTCTGGCTTCCATAAGCCTGGTACGAGTAAAGGCTGAGCCTCAAACGTTTGATAGGAAACCCGGTTTCAGCATTAGAGAAAAAGTATTTATAAAGTTCGCTATATGATGAACTCGAAATCTCTCCTTCTGGAAGTGCGATTTTAAGGACGGAGAATGCGCGCCAGCGACCTTGGGCATCTTCGGTATGTATTCAATAAAGACTACGCAGGCACAAAAATAATTGGCGCATGAATTACTAACGATTGGACGTTGATTTCAGGGATCTGAGTGTCTTGTTAAAGAGAAGAAGTAGCGCGAGATTATATGTCAGCGTCAAAAGTTAACGATCTATCAGCGTCGACCACTGTGGCGACCATTTGTCGATCATCTCCCACCCTTCCAATGTGCAATAGGTACGAGTCGAGCTGCGCTCGCTGGCAGGCGCATCAATCGTTCCCGTGTGTCCAATACAGACATTCTGCATGAAAAAGGACAGCGTCTGAGATCTGATAACCCAGTTAGAAACCCGCGAGGCCACTGAAACCGTATACGGTGAAGGTCGGCTCCGGCGTCTTGCGTTATTTTTTCGCACAATTTCTTACCAACGAAATGATCCATATCGAGAATAAACTCGCATATTTCGACTCTGATCTGTTCCAGCGTCTTATATTCTATCTATATTCTACTATGCTTTTGATATGTGTACAAGATATAGTCTATATATAGAGCTAGCGAAGTGGATCCCCGAGAATCGTAATTCGATTGTGGAAACGAAGCGAAATTGGCAGGATGCCGTCGTGGTCCGGCCGACGACCCCGAAAGGTGAGCACTTTTCAATCGTAGCTAATCCAGCAGTTACTCTTCTGAACAGGTGTTGACATCTGCTGGAGCTGCCAGGATAAATTCTGTTCCGGAAGATGAAATGACAACGATCGCATCGGACTACAATCGGAGACTAACTGGTTCCCATACCAACAAACATCAGAACTCTTAACGACGGTAGAGGGTCACTGCCAACGAGTGGTGCTGCCGTGTTTGTGGGGGCGACCACCCCCGCCAAGGCAGCAGACCACTTCTACGAGTAACGAAAACCGAAATCTCGGAAATTGTGATTAGATTGTGTTAATGACACGCTTGTTAATCATGGCGAATCAAATGTCGCACCGCGTCACGTGTTGCTTAGTAGATGCTCATAGAGGAACCGTCGTCTGAGTTTGTTGCTCGAAAGGGATTTTGTATCCGAGTTTTATCGTAACACCTCGCGTGTGCCGCTGGGTGAGCCTTCCATGAAAATATAAGGAAGTTTTGCTCAATATTTAAAAAACATTACTGGAAACAATTCGGAACACAATTGACTAAATTACCGAAACTGGCTGCGAATAGGTTTTCAAGCCAAGTTAAAAATGTGTGCAGAAACGACAATTTATTAGCCAGCCATCGGCGGATACCCTCAGCTCAAGAACGGTTAGAGTCCTGTGATCATTTCAACAAAAGCTATCCGGAATTCCAACCATTCAGAACTGGTTCGATTGGTTCAGACGATGAGTGACCCTTAGAAATTCGCTGTGGGCCATCCTCTCGTCCGTAGTGACCTATTGTATATGGCGCAACAGCAGCACGACAAAAGAATGTCACAACACGAATCTAAGAATAGATGATGCATGTTACATTATTGTGCATTGTACTATGCTATGCTCTGCGAGGGTCTGATGCGTCAGTATAGACCCTACCAAGAGTGTCCCACATTGTATACGAGGATCCCTGGCAAAGACCCTCCTTGGCCAGCTATACTGCTAAATCTGCCAACGACAAATGATTGTACGCGCTGATTTACTATCCAATTTACGCATGCGACGGGTCGGAAGACATTTGAAAAGCAAATGAGATCACGAAGTATTCATAAAGTCGATACAAAATGCGTGTAATTTACGATTCGCTTACCGCGTATTTATACATATGTACGCAGCTACGTATTCGTATGCGCAGTGTAAAGGTTCTCACTTTAAGATTTGAATTGTTTATTTAAAATAGGCATACTACACTTGTTTAGCATTAAATTGAATAAAATTATTCATCAATCATTGTCTATTTTGTGGCGTTATTTCCAAAATAATAAATATATTTATCGCAATTTTACAAAGTGAGAATAGTCACCAATTCAGTTTATGTTCCATATCACAGACTGTATCCGTCGAAAACTACCGTTGAAAATCGATTAAATTATCGAATGCATGTCGAGTTAGTGGCTCCTCGCTGACTTGTGATCGAATCTTTCGTGGCTTATCTGATGTCCATTACAGGGATCACGGATATCAGGTGGTTCGGGCTCGGTCTCCTCTGCGCTCCAAAGTTTAATGCCCGATGAATGCAAGACAACAGAGACGACCACGGTTCGAAAGAAGGAGGAAGTGATTATCGAGTGTGATAATCCGGAATATATAAAGCTTCTGGCTAAAGAACTTGAGCCTATTTTTCAAAAGGACAACGACCAGCGGATCAGTGCTGTCATTTCAACACGAACTAGTCATAGTCCGTCGAAGGAGTCGCGGCATTCACGGAAACGCCCATCAAGGAAACGTTCCAAGGAGTCGCGTCCCTCGAAGCGTCACTCCCGAAAACCGTCTCGTCACTTAACATATCGAGGCTCGGAGTCGCCAAGTCGCAAGCACAGGGCTGATTCCAGAAAACCACCTAAACGTGAGCGCAAATTCTCGAACTTACTTGGGGGCCTGGTGGGTAGGATCCGGTCAATCGGACAGAGGAAAAGCCCTCGAGACGAGTACGAAAATTGGTCTCCAAAAAGCAGAAGTCCGAGAACATCGAAAGCGAGTCGAAGACACAAGCCCCACTCTTCTGATACTCGTAAGCCTTCGAGACAACGCAAATCGTCCAAGGGACCTCATCGCAAAAGTAGAAAATCGAGACCAAAATCAGACGGTAGATCGAAGCCGTCTAAATCACAAAAGCCTTCGAAGAAGCCTTCGTCGAAACGTAAATCCAAAAAGCCATCCAAAAAGTCCAGGTCGTCCCCGAAGGAACCGTCTTCTCGAAAGTATTTCACGAAGAGATCTTTATTTAGGAAATCAAAGCCCACTGAAAGATCCTCGTCGAAAAAGTCCAAGCCTTCACGCAGATCTTCCTCGAAGAAAAGCAGACCTTCAGGTAAATCTCCGTCGAAAAAGTCCAGGCCATCCGCTAGGTCATCGTCGAAAAGGTCCAGGCCATCCGGTAGGTCATCGTCGAAAAAGTCCAGGCCATCCGCTAGGTCATCGTCGAGAAAGTCCAGACCTTCAGAGAGGCCTTCTTCCAAAAAGTCCAGACCTTCAGAGAGGCCTTCTTCCAAAAAGTCTAGAACTTCAGAGAGGCCTTCTTCCAAAAAGTCTAGAACTTCAGAGAGGCCTTCTTCCAAAAAGTCTAGAACTTCAGAGAGGCCTTCTTCCAAAAAGTCTAGAACTTCAGAGAGGCCCTCTTCCAAAAAGTCGAGACCATCAGGCAGGTCTTCATCCAAAAAGTCAAGGCCTTCATCCAGAAAGTCTAGACCATCAGGCAAGTCCTCGTCGAAGAAGTCGAGGCCATCGCGGGACTCGTCCACCAAAAGACCTTCGCGAAAGTCCTCCAAAAAATCTAAGCCATCCCGATTGTCCAAATCTAAGAGGTCGAGGCCTTTATTGGGGGGGTTACAGTCCAAGAAAAAGTCTAAGCGTAAGCTGTTAAAAGGACATTCATCTAGGGACCTGAAAGAGCCATCTCATAAATCTAAACATAGTCCAAGTGGGTCGAAAATGAAGGATGTTACGCCACAAGACGCTAGCCCTGCTCGGGACGACGCGACTTCGACTAAGTCTAAAAGGTCATCGAAGCCCTCTAGTAGGGGACGTAAGCCCTCGAAGAGTCGCAGTGGGTCGAGACCGTCGAGGAGCGCTGATCGCGAGTCTAGTGGACGAAACAAATCGAGGCCCCGCTCGAAGAAATCGAAACGCCGCCCCAGAGATCCGCATAGCCCTACTGGCCACGACGACGCTAGCTCCATACAAGGGGATGCCGAACCCACTAGGAAACGAAAAAGAACTCCCCACTCCAAGAAGACTCAGTCTTCTGAGAGGATCAAGCCGTTGCAGTTGCTGAAGGGTGCGGCCGCTCGCCAATCGAGGGCGGCAAAGAAGCAGTCGAAGATGGGACGAAAATCACAACTGGGCCGAAAGTCGCAGGGACGAAGGTCAAGGGCTCCTCAGTCAAGGAGGGCTGGCCCTAAGAAGTCCCAACAGAGAAGCCGAATGAGTACGATCAAGAAATCTCGGGCACCACAATCGAGGGCGGGCAATAAACCAGAGATTGACGACCGCGACGATAGCTGCCCGCAAGGCCAAGTATCTAACCTTCTCCGCACAATGGAGCTCGTGCGGACTCGGTCTCAGATCGAGCAGATGATTATTGGCTTACTGGCAGCCTGCCTGTTCCTAACGATTTGTTGGTATTATTCAGTCTCGTCATTCATGTCGGCCATCTCGCGTGGCAGATTCTGAACGAGTGGTGTTCTTGTAACAACATTGATGGTACCTTACCGTACGCAAGTCCTAATAAACGTGACACTAAAATTTCTCTAGATAAATATCGAATGTTTACTAACATATCATTGCTGCCGTCGTCCGACAACAAGATGACATTCGGATGAAATACAATTGGAACAACAAAGGATAGAATGTTGCAACTATGTTAATCCCATCTAAACGATTGCCGTGATTTGGCACCTGTTGGAGATCTCCGTGGAACAATTAAGCATTAGTTCGTCTCATCAAGTGGTGACGTAATTGACTCGTCGAATTGTCCTCTTCTATTCGAAGAAGGAAGTATTTTCAAGAGTCTACGTCGGCGTTTTCGAAGGTGTCAAAACGGCGTCAAGCAGCGGACTGCCAGCGCGGTCGATTAAAAATAGAACTATGTTTAAATCCTGTATGCAGCCCCGTGGGCAACTTGCTCTTGTTACTCAGCTCGAGTCTATGCGCTGGTTTAGGAAATAAATCTCATTCAGAAAGTCTCAACATACTTGGAAGCGTGCTCAGGTGAAGGTTCAGTCTAATTATCAGAGTCGAGATGATTACCTTGATTCTAGGAAATGGGAAGCAGCATGTGCCAACAGTGCGTTGAGTACGTCCATTTAGTTCAAACGTTTTTCCGACCCGTGAATTTTACCTAAATTACCCACACATGCGAATCGAGCTACGAGAGAGCTGCTGTCCCATCAGGGCGCCAACGACACATATTTCATTATTCTGTTTTATTATACTTACCATCGATACCGGCGTTAAGTATTTTTGTCAACTGACGGCGTTAACTGTTTCCATATCAAATACGTGAAATCTCCTACTAAAATAAACACACACAAAAGTTGCAACTGATTCTAATTTTATTAATACGTTTATAATTATTATTATTATTAACATTCGGTTGTTGCACTTCATCGTTTAGTGATCTTCCAGGCTCCTCAGCGAGTCACTGATTATCTCGCGCCGCGCCCGGACATTGTCCTCTTCTATTTGTTAGCTTAGCGCTGTATCGATTTTATCCTTTGCTATATTTGATATATTCTCATCTTGTCAAAAGTCATTACGTCAACGTAAACTCTTCCAATCAGAAGATTGCCTCCGCAACGGCTGTGTCATCCAGACGAATTGTCGAGAGAATCTATAGCAGTGTAATGAATTGAATGTAATGTCTTTTTCATCTTCATCGTCACCGTTTCGTTTGTCCTCTCAACGTCGGTTGTTTTAACGACTACCTGTTACGGGTAATATTATAGGCGATAATAATTAGCGTCGTCTCGTAACACATCTCGTGAGTACAATCATCATAGAATAACTATGATTGATGTTCGTTGTGTCTTTTGTTATGGTACTATGTTGGACCCCTATTACGATATACGCCCACCAGAATTGTTCTCGACAATTTTTCCTCGTAACCTCGTCTACAATAGTCCACCAACAGTATTTCGGCATTCTCATTGACGTTTCTGCCGTTGTATTTCAGTTACCTGTACTCATATATACGTTAGTGGTATAACTACAATAATATGTAGACACTGCTATAATGTTGCTGTTTTTTTGGTTATTTTGTTATTAATGGCTAAGCTCCCGCCGTCAACAGCGCAGCCGACGTAAGGAAGCATATACAGTGTAATGTATTATTAGTATTATTATTATTATTATTGTTACTCTTTATTTTCCTGGTTAATAGGTAACCGGCGTAAATATACGGATAGGTACTTGAGGATCGTACGAAGTGAATAGATGTGTTTCCTTCATCTGACGTCCCCTACACACACACACTCAATCTTCCCTTATCGGGCGCTCCCTTCGACTTGCTCACACACACACACACACATACACATGCACGATATATTATCCCCATTGTATTTCGCATATTTCGTCGGAAGAATCTTGTATGCACGTTTTATTTGTTAGATATCCACATGTATCCATTCTGCCGATAACTCACTATAACTTGATTTTAGAGTAGGTGGATAGTGAATAGTAAGATGGAAGTTGATCTATATGCATTTTGTATAGAGATGTACAATCGATGTCGTGTGCAGCGTAACCATCATAAATCAATCATCATATTCGTAATAATAATAATAACATTAACGCCAACAGCAACAACACTAGTAGTCGTAGGACTATGTCGATTAACAACAGGAAATCGATACTCTCGTTCCGACAGCATGGCTATGTGGTGCCACGTTCGCGATAGAGAAGCGCTCAGTGGCTGTCCATTGCTGCACTTGAGTAGTCGGCTGATTTGGGGTGCGTCCTGTGTGCGTGTGCATAATAGAAACTTAGTATCGTTGTTGTTAGTTGCATTATCGATTGCGTTATCATGATTGAACGTTGTAATCATCCACAAGCGAGACGGCTTGAATGGACAACTCATGAGGGTGGATGAGCCCGGCAAATGCAGAGCATCCGTCAGCTACCAACTCATTACCAACATCCATTAGACCTCTGCATCCTGTAACTACCTAGCATAGCTATCATTTTATATATATATATATATATATATATATATATATATATTGGGATCAGCGTACTGTTCCGTGCTCAAGCAACTGCCGGAGGGTAAAGAACAGATTCTGGAACACCTCAAGAACTTAGCAGGAAGCAGCTTTGAGGCGATTGTCTAATTTCACCCGATCAATCGCTGCTCTTGCTCGGTCGAACATATAGTAGAACGAACGAGATCTGTTTCGGAAAATGGCGTCTTACAAAGACTTCACAGTAATGCGACAACAAAACTGTATCAATATACCGGCAGCTAAATAAACTACATATTATCATTATCATTAGTGTTATTATAAGTATATTATAGATGTTATATAGTCTGTGTCATTCGCCCTCCGGCTATGAAGTGATTTGTTTTAACTACGAGGTTTTCATTATTTTTTTACCTTCATTAAACGTGAACTTAAGCATTGTCATAATGCACTTTCGTCAATAAATCGGAACGTGAAACGAATCGAGCATTATTATTATAGAAGCGTCTCCAGATGTCACATTCGACAACAATTGAAACAGTGCATTAATCATTTGTGTTTACCTTGCGTGTTTTCCGCTTATTTATATTGATATGCCTCTTCACCTCATGGCGTCTGCCTTGGCGATGATAAATCCGATCGCCAGATGGGATGCGGCCAGGCTCGTACCTATTATATATCGTATATAGTATTGTTGTCTATCGCGTAACGAGGAGCCTGAACACGCACAGGCCGATAACCGATTTTTATGGGGAAGACCCGCATAAAACCGGCACGGCCTGTCTGCTTGAATACCCACGATGATTGTGACGCTGATGATAACGATGAGAAATAGCAATAAGCGTTGCAAGTCTCATCTCACCTGATCTTCTTCAGCCTCCTATAACTGTCAGCATATATATATATATATGTTTTTGTTATATCTGTCTTACAAACAGCTCAACAATATCTAACATGAACAGATGGTTATTTAGGTTGCGTTATTACAATTATTATTATTATTATCGTTGTTTTTCTATTATATTTGTTCATATGTTTCATGTGAATGTATTGTGCTATAATTGGTTACATAGTTAATTACATTTGTCGTGTATGATTACAATAGTATTTTTTTCCACCGTTCGGATTATGAAGCAATCCGAACTGGTGGATAACTATGTATATAAACTGGGATTCCAGTGATAATTAACAGCGGCACTTCTCTTTGTGGCTTTTTTTGCATTTTGTCTCACACTAATCTTTATCTATTAATATCATTATTATCTAGTCCACTCAAATCAGTAATGGGTACACATACGATCGATCATGAAACGACAAAAATTACAGAAAAAAATCGCCGTGAAGCCAATCGCAGTTGTAACAGCAATGGAACAATGAAGATGAATACATTATTACTCCTATATAAGAGAGAAATCAACTCCTCTACAATATCAAATCGAACTACTTGTGAAAAATATAATACAACCCAAAGAGTTCAAACGATCCATGTCGGCCATCGTAAACAGTTACGTTAAGAACTTCTATTCAACATCTGATATAACATTACCTACTTTCTGCTAGCTTGCTACTATCTACCCATGGCATTAGTGAATGAATGCCTAGACATTGCCGGTATTTTTTTGCTGTTCGTCTAACCAACAAATACCGGACGGGTATCCCTCCTTTTGGGATTACCCAAATGAACTGTAATCTCGCTCTTGAAAGACCGCAATTTGTTCGACTTGAAACGATATTCGGAAATATTCGAAACAGATATCATATCTGTGTGTGTGTGTGTTTGCGTGTATGTATGTGTGGTCACAACTCGCAAATAAAGTTTCTTTCCAATGCATGGTCCTTACTTCTTCTACTCCACGGATGACTTGACTCGGGATTGACGCCTTATGATATGACGATGCTAACCTCATTGGTGCTATCGTTGACACATCTCATCGTAATTCACTCAGTATACCTAATACAGTCGTGTAATATCTATATCGTTTTAGTCGTATGCATAATAATAATATATTTACAAGATACTTGTTGTTGTTGTCCTCTTATAGCAGTCGAATGTGTTGACAAACGGGACTCGACAGTATGCATAACCATTTTTGAATGAAATTTACCACTTCCATTTGATCATAACCTAGCGAGACTTAGTGACATGGGAGAACACACCTATGCAACGGTATAGCCGACATTTTAATGTGGGCAAATCATTATACCGTATGTACTAGACGAAACTGCAACTGGGCCCATCTGAAATATTGAATGAAATTAAGAAACGCTTCATGAAATGGTAACCGCAGGTAATAGGTAAATATTGAAAATGATAAATATGGACCCCACCTCGAACAGGAGACTCTCATGCAACTCAGTGGTGATCCCAAGTAGAATCTCTTTGGAGATATTTTCTCTCGAGGAAGAGGTTGTCTTCTAGAAATGGTCCTTTGGGCTATCTAAATAATGTGTCCACCACAAGTTGCCAGAGATTACAACCGGTGCACTAATACCAATGCAGAGCTGTAATTCAATATGAAGATCCTCAAAAGTTTCGTACTCACGCACTAACCTCGAAATTAAATAGAAAAGCTTCCAAATATATATATACATATATATATAGAGAGAGAGAGAGAGAGATAGATGAAATGGTATTTAATTTTATGTAATTCTGAAATGATGACACACGTTCTTGAAGGTCCTATATTTTTCAAGTTCATATTAAGAATGAATTAATTTCACGTTCATAATAAGAATTAATTGCTCTCGGGGAATCGGGAATTTTTTTACAACAACAACAACAAGAGAAGAACCAAACATGGCATTTGGATTGACCCAGATGTTGAAGGATGTTTATGTGCAGGCGGTACCGTCACCGGCGATTTTCAATCGAAGGTTTCGCTCCGACTTCGAACCTGCTCGGTAGACTATTCCAGCTTTATGATTTTTCACAGTTTTTACCAGCAAACCTGCTGCAAATTTCCCAGCACAATGGCATCTATTCAATACGATTATTTCTATATTATTTAAGTTTCAAAACACACCACTGATCATTGGCGACCATCTTTAGCAGAATGTCGTGTCTTAAAGTATCATGGCATCGATCTATGCGAATATTCTCTGAACCAGCATATGCCCTTCCGGCACTATATGGAGTGGAACGAATCCTCCTCTATCGCTCATTGTTCTTCGGACATGTCGACATCCGTCGAACAAAGTACAGTCGATCTCGAAAATTCGTTCAAATTCGCTCTGCAGCAGTTCGTTTGCCTTAGGCGACACCTTTGCTCTGTATGGTGGCCATTCCATATCATATCGCACAGCGTAGCTCCACACGTAGCTCGAAATTCATCCATTTCCCACCGCTCCTGAATGAGTCTCCCATTGCGCGCAAGGTCACCAACGTCGGCCACGTTGCGACCAGGATATTGTTGCTGTTCTTGTTGGCGTTTTGATGATGCGTACGTTGTTATTACGTCCAGGATACTTAAAGACTAGACCGTATGAACACAGTCAGACGTTGTGCCTTCTCGCTCTCATAGAGTGCTGTGCTGTACGCCCACATCGATGATTACATGGCTGTGATTACGGTATCCTTGCTGCTCGTATCCTTGTTGTCCTGCTTCTGCATCGAGCGTAGATCGTCGAGGGAAAGCTTCTCGACGACAGTGGCTCCCACAGCGTCTCCCAGGACATTGATCGCTGTCCGGAATCTGTCCCTGAAAGATAGACAGGGCCCAATATTACATTATTATTATTATTATTATTATTATTAATTATTATTATTATATTGTGGCATATACGTGATGCTCAGATGTTATTCGAATATCATAACAATGCTCCTTCTACGAACACTATATTACAATTCCATACTCACAGGAACCAGTCGACGACAATGATCAGAGTGATATCGTCCGCAGGCAGTCCGACCGCATTAAGCACCATGACCATGGTAACCAAGCCCGCTTGTGGGATACCCGCTGCACCAATACTGGCCGCCGTTGCCGTGATACTGTAGAATAGTACAAACATATTCAATATATTTGATATTTTGATGATATGGACGAACATAAACAACAAGGAAGGAATAGTAACCATAAGATATATTATCGTTGTTATAAACGTTGTCGTTAAAGGTTGGTTCTTGAAGTTGTTGTCGTCATTCAATGTGTTGCCGACTGTTATTTTTACGGATATGAGCTGAATCACGTTAGCAAGGATATTTAATGAACAATGCGTCTAGTTTGCCTTGGCCGATGATCGCCAAAATGGCTCTATTCGATTATTTTTGATTTTGTGCGTAATCCTAACTTGATTAAAAAAACACTGTGGTACAAACGCCATGTCAGAGAGAAAAATCTGGTTCATATATATAGAAATTTGAATATTTTCCCCATATTATGTATAATAATACGGAGTAATGAACATACGGAAATTGGTATAACTCCTGCTATATATATATATATGTATATATACTAATTAAAGTCCGCTCGCAACCATATATATAAGCAACAATTCTTTCAATTAATTCCAGTGGGGCCAGCGCAACTCCTCGCCTAACCGGCCACCGATGGCTGAAAAGATGAACTACTTTAGACCTAAGAAATTGGAAGAACGGCACGGCACAAGACTCAGAAAGGAGATATAATATATATATATATATATATAAACGTATACGCATAAACTGCTTCGGCTTCCCTCCTCAGCCGATGGCCCAAAGCGAGGCGTAGGTTATCGATGATGTGGATGGCTGAAACGTGTTTCAAACTCAAGTGGAGCGCCTCATCCCCACGTCAACGCTCCCGGCTGCGCTCTCTCTCTCACTTTCAACGAAGAAGCCGAAGCCTAGCCATGTTACTAGTGCGTACTTCTATCCAGCGGTACCATATGATGGTTGAATGATTCCCGCGTTTCTCTGGTTCTGGACCACACCAGTGAGTGAGTCCAAGTTGGGAACTTACTTAAACAGCTAGTAGTTCGTGCGCTCGCCACGAACCGAGAGAATCTCAATGCATTATTTGAGTCATTCAACAGACAACAGCGGCTCAAGCCGTCAACTCATGACCCGCGTCCCTTCGCTAATTCTTTCAATGTCCGACGGGGTGGGATTGCAACAGATACACTATAACTCGGTGTACGACTTCGACTAGATATAAACTTTGGCATTTGCATGAATTAAATCTAATAACTTGATAACACACATAGGTTACTCAATCAAATGGTATGAGCAAATCCATAGTTGCGTCTTACAACAATTTAAGAATACATATATATATATGTATATAAACTCGCTCCACGGCGGACTCCATGAAGAGGTCGGTTACCTGCATTTCGAGTGAGCTCCAATTGTACAGATCATCATTCCATCTTAGAGCGGAGCTTTGCGTTGCTGTTAAACAAATAACCGTTTGCACGAAGTACGCTGTTCATCTTACCCCAATTTACCATTGGATACCATAGACACCTCCTTAACGATGAGGGACCTTTGTTTACGCTCGTTGATTTGGGCCAAAATAGCATAACATAAGATCTCGTATCGATATCCATTCTCTCCACCTCACCCATTTTCCTCCTGTTCTACAACAATATAATGTTAGAGTCTTGCCTCCCCTATCCAATAGCAATTTAGAGTTAATTGTACACACTTTGAAAACAATGCTCTCTGTCAAGCTCATGTAGAATTTTCAACTTTTCCCATAGGCGGGATGCTCACACATTCAAAAGACCGTGACGGGTGATTAAGCACTAAGTCGACGGGCCTTTACGTCGATGAACTCGACTTCGTGGGGGTAGCCTTACATATGCCTGAACACGTGAGCTTTAGTGTAGAAATATATCTAAGTTGAACCTCACGTATTATACGATACGATACAAGTAAGTAATTTCATACATATGGTGACAGTAGGTCAAACAGTTCACACACTGCAACGGGATTTGCCTGCAAGAACGTGCCCAGGTGTGTCTGACAGTTTGATAAGCATATGATCAGATGGAGGTCGGTGTAGCCCATGGAGATTGATAAGCAAAGAATAATGTGACGCCACTGTATAATCCGCTTTGAGTGTTCTGAGTTCTGTCAGACCGAACAGAGCGGGTGCCCTTGGCTTGTCACAGCGTTTGAAATCTGAAATAGCTGATTTAATCTCTTTGGTCAAATTGTCCCACACGAGTTAGTATAGGACGTTGAACAGAATTTATATATATATCCGGCTCGACACAGAATTTATATATATATACATATATATATCTTCAATCTTCAACCCGGCACTATCGAGTCTTATAGAGACCAGCCGCGAAGCAGCCAGAATCTGACGGAGCTCAGAGCACGGACTCATTTTTAGGCGAAGCAAGGGGGAAAGACAACCTGCTGTCGTTTCGAAATAATGCAACCCTATCGGGCAAACAAAATGGTAACGCAGATATCCGCTTGTACCATTTCGACTTTCGAAGAGCAAATTATAAACGCATATACAGCATAACGCATGCACTGTGGGGATTCGTAGGCAAAGTACAATATGTTGTGGGGCAAAAAAATTGGATGTTATTATACCTGCTTGTGTATGCTCTCTGAAGCAAATTGAACTTCCACATCGCTTTTTGTATATTTAGGTCGTACTGAAATATGGATTTCGCAGTGAGTCACACGAAAGCGATCTGGGAAAAGACCTGGAACGATATTTGACTGCGGTGACTGTGAAACCGACGTCATTAGCATACTAAATATTTCTTGTCGTTCGCGTGAAATGGACGTCTTGAATTGAACACCTGCTAAACTTCGAATAAAATTCATCTCAAAGGTTCCGTGGTTCGTCCAAACGCGTCCCTAAGTTTATTGGCAGTTATAGGGCGGTCACAAAACGCCGTCTGAGTTCGACCGTTCGCTTGGTTTATTATATATAGCATAATATTTAGTCTAACAAACTAATGAACAAAGCGTCAATTCGAATTGCAATCAAGCTGCAATCAGATTATCACATATATTTAGAGAAACATTTGTCCAATACGATGCGCTAGTGTCTTTCGTTGATCAATATCACCGGTGTACTCCACGATGCAGAACCGATAATAGTCGAAATACGCCTTCAGAAGCAATGCTAAAAACCAGTACCGTGGACGTTAAATGTTGGCAGAGAGTCCGCCCGAGACCCTTTAATAGTCGAAATACAATATGATCTTGATAAGAGATGGAATCGAATTAGAGGATGATTATCAATTATTATAGATGGACTCACTAAATCGCTGATTGCCTAACTGATTCAACTAACGCATCCCATTAACACCACCATTCGCTGTAAGAACTGCCACCCTTTCCATCATGGCTGTGGCAAGATTCCCACGAGTTGTGAAGCATAAGGACCACCAGGATGAATAATCAAAAACAGCATCCGTTTATTATTTGTTCATGAGCCTTCTGTAGACTCTATGGGAGCGCATATGGAGCGTCGTCTCGCGTGTCTAGCTTAGCGAAAATCTGCCCCACACGGTAGCTCGTATGGACGATAGACTCAAAAGTTCGGTGCATAGGCAAAGTATACGCGGTAAGCCTTGTATCATTGTTCTGTACCACAATCCTTCGACATTTAGTCCAGATTATGCTCGCTTTGGGTTAATCATTTAGCGTTCGATGGGCCACATAATTTGAAGAGTTCATTAGCAAGGGTGCAAGGGAGTCTACGGCGTACTCATTCACTTGTTCTTCGGTTGCGTCGCGGGGGTCAGTCAAATCCATCATCGTACTTAAATGGGTATTCCGAACGGCGGCTGGCAAATAGGTCTCGTCCATCCAGAATCGAATGAGCCACTAAACTGACCATGTCCACACCAGTATTCACTAGCCGAAGCACACTTCCAATGATGTTGCCCACGCCTCCCCGAAATCCGAAGAAGCCGTCGTCATTGACATCGCCAACCGTGTCAACCACGTTCTGAATGCCACCAGTGGCGGCATCCACTACTCCACCGATGCCGTGATAACGGACGCGAGGACCAAACGGCCTCTGCTGATAGGACTTCTCCAGGACCGAATCGTCACTGTTGGCATTTCCTCCTAGTTTCGACGCTCCCAACGCTTCATTGTACTCGTCAATGTACTCGATTCTCGTCGGTGCTAATGTCGCTCGGTTAATCAATCCCGCTTCGACCAGCATTGCTGAAAATCCCATACAGGACAAGACAAGGGTTGGCCGGAACATCACCATCGATGTCCCAAGGGCGTCACCCACGTCCAAGGCTCCCGATTGTCGTCCGTATAAGGTATTGCTGCGATCCCCGTAAATTGATTCGAGTAGCGCGTGTCTGTCGTATATAGGCCTGAAGATAACAACACGTATTCGTTTTATAGGGCGGCGATAATAGAAATATCACGGATCTTACCGGCAGCCTTTCAATGAGCATCTATCCGAAATTACGTACACAAATGTCGTCTATCGATAAAAACGATAACCGTTTGCAGATGGCTCGATCCGCACTGTCTATATGATGTTATCCGAATCGAAGTTCTCTCCTCTTCAACAGGGTGTTTTGTTATACACGGAAGTTGTATGATTATAATAATAATAATAATAATTATAATACGGCTTGCACCATGCTTCTGTTTTCGTTCTAGCGCTACTTGTGCTTCCGCCGCTCACAGCTCGCATTGAATACCACATCTCATATCGTTCTGCCTGCTGGTCCCCGTTAGGATTCATGCGTTTTTTACATGATTAACGGTGGCTTGCCCGCGGAGAAGTAAATATTTGAGCGGATTTGGAATTCATTGGCGCCCAATAGCGGCATAGCGACTGCCACAGAAGCACAAACCGCCGCCGCCGCCGCCGCCCAGAGAACCAAGCGAGATCGGGGAACGCGGCCAGAGCAGGACGACGAGAAAATGAGCAATTGAAATTTATGGGTCATGGCTTTCTTTGCATGGCGGCCAACGATGACGAGGCCCGAGACTAACGCAGCGTCCCGCCGTAGCCTTCATGGACATGGTATAAGCTTACACCCTGTTCTCATTTCTACCTCTGTCAAAATGATACATGACTTTTGTCGTCGCCCGAGTCGACTTCGAAACTCAAACGTTCAACCAAATGTTTCCCTTCCATAATCAACATTATATCGATACGATTCTTGACGACGCCGAAAGGATGGAGACAGTGGAGCTTCAGCTCATTTGTCTAAGAGAAATAGGGAGATATTCGTAATAATATTTATAATCGATGTATTATATATCTCATATCGTTATCGTTATTATCTACATTAGTAGATTATGTGCAGGGGACAGGAACTCTTCAGAGCTGGTCGAAGCTTGAAGGTCTGCGAGATTCGGACACCACAGGGGTCTGAAAAGAAACGACAAATGGGCAAACGCGATCTCAAGTCCTATTAAGAAAGGGGTTGACAGAGGCCGATAGGTGACTAGGGGTGAGGATATGATCATGCCAATCTTGACAGGAGCGTGTGGGAAAGTAGCACCACGACCAGAACCGTTAAGCAGGGCGCGCGAGGCAATGTATTGGTGAAAAGATAAAATTACGAAGGCTCGTATGTACTGCAGCAATCTGCACGAGGTCACGACGCCGATGGCGAATGGCTGAAGGGATATTATAGAAGGGATAACCGAGCAACAGAAAACAAAGGGGAGCAAGAAGAAGAACTACGGCAAAAACGTATAAAATATTTAAGCTTCTCGTCACGAGCAGCTAAGATACTAAATCGAAAGGCGTGTTAGACACAGAACGTCTGCGGTCAACCCTATCACCTAGTAATTAGGCAAAGCAGACCGCGACTTTCGATAAAGTAGTTCGAATGATGATCAGCAACCTTTCCCCAGGCAACCCGGGTAGAGATCTGACTCCGATGCAGGTGAACAGAGACTACATCCCAACGGTAACTGAAAAATTGCTTGAAAAGGCCAGAGCACGCCTAGTCGGTGGGAAGGCCCCAGGTCCAGATAAGGTGCCACCAGGAGTGGCAAAGCTCTTGATTAAAAAGTGGACTTGACGTTTCAGGGACCTGGTAAAACTCATTGTGCAAGAGGGTCTATTTCCTGGACTGTCGAAAGGGGTGGACTTAGTGTTAATACTCCAGCATGGTGTTAACACAGATTCTCGGTGAGATAGACTCCTCTTATCAACCTGTAACATAACACCACTGCAAAGATAATGGAGAACATTGTCCTCGCTCGACAAGGGAACTTAGGAGAAGCAGAGTTTACGGTTTCCGAAAAGGCAGCTCGGCGACCAAAGCCATCTCGAGGATTCTGCGTAAGGTACATGATGAGAGACGAGATACTTTATGTTGGTCCTCCTTCTTGACGTTAAAAACGTGTTCAATTCGATCTTGGCTTGCCGATGCGAGCCATGGGATTAGAGTCCTCAATGCTCGGACCTATCCTCGCGAACCTGGCGTATCACGGTATGCTTGAAATAGCGGATTTGCCAGAAGAAGTTGAACGCGTGGCCTATGCGGACGACTTTGCCAGAGTTTAGAGTCGATGAGGCGATAGAGCTCACGGAGGCTAGGTCCACGATCTACAACTGGTCTCCGAGAAAAGTGAGGCGATTTACCTCACTGACAGAACGCGGCATCAAGAAATTATGCTCACCCTGGTGGTGAGCGAATTTAAATCAAAAAGGAAGAAAGATAACTGGACGTTACTTCGGACAAGGGGCTAAGCGACATTCCGCATTTACTGTACACGGCAGGAAAGTCAATGAGAGACGCCCGTAACCTGGCACGAATTATGCTGAGAGCAGGCGGGGCATCAGGAGGATCTCAATCCCGATTCAGTACCACTATTTGGGCGCAGAAGCCAATAGCCCTTAAAATAGCTTGAGTGTATAACCATCTCGACTAACACTACATTGGTATTGGCAAGGACAGTACCGTGGAACCATCCAGCTGACGAGCGAGCAGAAAGGAATATTGACGACGACCTGGACCTCGCCATCTTACACAAGTGACAAGACAAATGCAGCCGGAAGGAACCACAATTCAGGCAGAAGGGGAAGTGGATTCGTTCCTTGATTCCGGACGTCAAGAAGACGTACGTACTAAAGACGAGTCAGGGAGATGTCGTAACATGTCACCACTACCGAAGTGTTCACTGGACAAGGCCAACTCGAGACTCATACGGTGAGAAGTGGGAATGTACAGGTAGGCATTTGTATTCTGTCTGAATAAAGGGCTGACAGACGACGTAGAACATATGGTACTCCGTTGCAGTTCCTACAGGTAGCAAGACGGCCGGGGGAAGATTAGAGCCTTAGGCGGATGACTTCAGTCGCCGCTATGATCGACTCATTCGAGTTGAGGGATGGAGTAGAGGAACCGCTATTCTCGAGAGAGCGACGAAGAGTCGTGACGAATGAAGGGCCCGCACGAGAGTGAGAGAAGAAAACGAGTGGAGGCCCGCCACGCCGAGTCTCCGGGGGGAGCGGATTGAGCGGGACGAATAGGACGACTTCTAAAGTCGGTTCGTGCGAGCCATAGGGGCACGCGGGGGGGGGGCATACTCGAGTAGTTCCAAGCCACAAACCAAGTACTTCGAGATGCAGAGTTTTAATGGGTGAGAGTCCCTCCGTTCCAGATGATACCTTCGTCGTGAGGACTGGGCTGCATAAAATATTTTCCCGCACACACTTCAGAAAACACATTCTTTCTATAATGGAGCTTATGCAACGGACGAACATTGCATTCACAATCGAGGCGTTCCTGTAGATTTCGACTAAGCGTAACTCTGCGTCGCCAATTTCCAAAAATATTTGTAGCTTTACACCTTGCTTGTGCAATTATAGCATATAAAGTACCCAAAAACTGAGAGCCACAGTATGTACCAAGGTTAAGGCTGTATTTCCTAATATCCTGGAAGCCCCATACATTCTCCAACACAATTTCTAACCATAAGCATTTCACATATTTATCTCTACTGTATAAGGTCTTGTGAGATCCATCGCTTCCTCATAGCCAATTTGCGTGAGTATTCTCCGCCGCTATGACGTCAAATGCTCATGCAATATATGCACTATTATATAATATATATAAATATATATATATATATATATATATAGTGTAGGTGTACATGAGATTGAGTTGGTTTGATCTAGCGGCATGCGCGGACCCTGTCCAGTAGCCGGAACGGTGCCAGCTTCGACTACAGCAGCCAGCTTGAAGGAACACGGATAAACATCTTCGAAAGGTTAACAGCTGTATAGCAAATGTCTGTCGATATGTATGTGCTCTGTGGATGACCTAGCGGTAAGCGTCTTGGATCGCCAGACAGAAGGGACATACCGCTGCCACATAAGAGGAATAGCTGAAAATCAGCTCAAAGAATATATTTATCTTTAGTATGCATCTTCTGTCTCTGTATATATATATATATGTATATCTGTGTGTATATGCGCACATGTATTGGCGAACTCAAGTACGAATTTTCCTGTACAGCTGCCAGAGTATACACATGGACGGGGCTAAGAAGAGGAGAAGGAGGAGACCCTGGGGATCGTTCAAGTACATCCCACACCATACCGCCCCTAGTCGTCGCCTACGAGTCGTCGTTCCGTAAGCATTACACACATTCGGAGGGGACGGCTCTCATCAACAAACGTCCCGCATTCCCTCGCACCTCGCCAGCGGAGCCAGACACGCCGGCAGAACGCGCACACACGCGCACACAGCGCACACACACGCAACAAAGACGCCCTCGGTAGCTGTAAATAGTAGCTACTTTATTATAGCGGACATTTATAAATGATGACACCTGTATATGCGCATACGCTTGTGTACGTCCTATGAGGGGGAGAGCATCATCTCTCGCTGCAGAGGTACGGATCGTGAAAGGCGAACGCAAACGCGACCGACACAGCTGGCATATGGACAGCCCTGGCCCATCTGAAGGTAAACTGGTTAGTGGTGGTTTCATCTGTACACGCCTCCCCTCCCCATGAATGGCCGCGAGTCCATGGGGCGGATGGCAGAGGACGGGCCACGTAAAGGAGTGGCGAGCAATGAAACACGGAAATAGCAGCCACTATTGTAGATAAACGATATGGTGTGTCAGTCAGGCAGATTAACTCAATTATTCTACAGTTACTATGTTTCGTATGTATTGTACATATATTCTGACAGCACACGACGTTATGGTGACGGCACTCGTGATATATGATGGTTATTAATTTATAGGGTGTACGATACGTGTGCATGCAGTGGCCCGGACAAGCTATAGACATTTGATCAGGCGGAAATTCCACAGTCACATCACTATGAAAAAATGCCGAAATAAGAAAAAAGTATATATATATATATATATATAAATAATTTTAAGCCTCCAGGCGACTCGAATAGACAGCTTGAATCAGATGACTCGTGCCCGCTACAAAAGAAGATATTTGCAAAACCCCAAAATAGCCGATTGCGTCATTCGAATCCATACAAACCCTCGCAGAGGCATGTTTTATATGAAAAGGCCTAATCATTCTCATATGGACTGCTACGTACGTCGTGAAATGAAAGCCCTCGACATCTCGTTCCCGATCGACGCCGAGAGATGATGACCACTTTGAAATGACGCGCGGCGATCAGAAATCGCTCTAACCCGTCTGTGCTCGCTGGGTCAATCGCCCTGTGACGAGGTCACCGAGGTTCATTTTATAATGTCCTCCACCACACAGAGCCTTCAAGGCTGATATTGGATAACATCGCGAGTGAACTATGGTAATAAGGCGCGTTCAGAATATTTGATGCGTACATTTTCGACTTGAGGTTGCTGCTAGCTCATGTTCATACTTGTTAAAAAATCACGGGAAACCTTAGCTGAACTTCGAGGACAAACCATAATGTGCAATCTCTCCCACGTTCCCGCGGACGGGTTCAGCGAGATAAAGTATGACGTAGCTAAGACGCCGAAGGCATTAGTCGCCCTCGGTAGCAATGGAGAGGCTCGTGCAGTTTCACACTAGACAATAGTACAGCGAAGATTTACGTCTCCACTAGAAACTGCTCGGAAAAGGTGATTCGAGAAATAGATTTAAGTTGAAACGGTCGAGTATGGCCTATCTTAAACCGTAAACTGAGGAACATGCGAAGAGGTTCTGGCACTAATTATTACTTGCAATATATAACAGCGCCTATCAATGATTAATTTAAATTGTCCTTCCCCACCTCCCGCGTCCCTGGTACGAATCAACAAAGATCGCATGATTTGAGCTTACGGTTGTAGTGACCGAAATTTATTCGGTAAGTTTCGTTGACTTGCGCCGATATTGGCGGGCCAATTCACAATCGCTAAGTGACAAGCATCGACCTCGATGTCGCACGAAGAACTGAGAATTTGAAAGCTTGAGCTCACCTTTGAATTGCACTATCGGCTTGAGTGCGCTCGACCGAGAATTTATCAAGATTCTTCTACAGAAGGTAGATAGTTAAATCTGTGCACGTATGCTGTGGTCACTGCGTGTTTTTTTTCTATGTTCATGCTAGCTCGTCTCTCTCTGTGACTCTCGTCCATAAGGTCACGCCACCTTAGAAGGTTCCCGCTTCCAACTACAAAAAAACGCCGGCAACGGGGACCGATGACTGCGCCCGGCGATAGGGGGACAATGACACACCCTGCGCCACAGGGCTAACAACGCTTCCCCGGGTCTAGATTAAACATCGGTGGCTATCCAGGACAGAGGGCAGAGCAAGAATGGGACACACATATGTGATCATTGACACAGAAGGCCATTGTGACCTCTTGGTAATCAAGGCGAAAAACTAGGAAAACCGAAAAAGGCGGGAAAAAAAAGCAAAAATTTGCAAAGATGTCAGTTACAGAAACTGCAGATGACCGGACGGCTCTCGAAAACAGAGCCAAAATCGAATGTTATGAGCCCCCTTAAGCTGAACTGACTTGACGTCAGAGCTACTTGGCCTTACCATTGTTTGTTGACAATAATAATAAAAAAAAGTGAGGTTTGTTACTTCGACGGATCAGTTGAATATTGAATACTAGCGTGATTAATTTATGTCTTAATTTATTTCTTATTATCAAATTTTCTTTACTCGACGGTAATAATATAATTATTACATTGATATCATTAGAACGAATTGGCGATTCCCCATCATCATACATAGTGGGTCAGTAGATACCAAAAGTGGCTCGCTGGCAAAGAACATCCGAACAGTCGTTAGAAATAGGCAAAATGTCAATTGGCCAAATCCTTTCTGGCGTGCGAGGCACAAACTGCGTATGTCCCAAAGGGGCACAGAGGCGGCTGATGGACGTCGCAACTAAACAAGCAAACTCAGCTCCGAGCAGTCGAAACCGGTCTAGGGCCGGTCAGTTGACCCAGTTTGCGTACATCGCCTAGCGGAGTCGATCGGAAATCAGCCCAACAACAACAGCGGTAGACAGACTGAGGTCTTTGCGTTGGCTGAGCACAACTTTGAGTGGATCTCTTTGCCTTTGAGGATGACATGGCGGTGTCGACAGCGGAGGCGCGGTTGTGACGCAAACGCTTTCGCCTATGCCAAAAAGGCCACTTGAAACAAGGGCGACCGCGGGGCTCGCCCGTTTAGGTCCGGCCACTCGTCTTGAAGGGCCGCAACGAAAGCCAACACTTGCACGCGCACCCACTTTATTAGCCCCACCTGGCGGAACAGGACATGACATGAAGCGACGGCAGGGACGTATGGGCACACAGGCTTCTATGAGATTTCCCCTAAAAGGGCTAACCGCGGGGCCTTTCGATGATGAAGGCCAGACCTGCACCGGTGACTGCATCTGTCATTCAGTCGTCGCCGATGACGGAACTCTACCGGTCATTACTTGTACGAAGAGGAAAAGCAATGTGCAAATCGAACCGAACCGCAGCATCCGTCCGCGGAGCAATCACTGGCGAGGAACGACACACGAAGGATAAGGCGGGACATATATTGTAATAATAATGATGAAAAAAAAAAATATATATATATATATATATATATATATGAGATTTTGGCAATATATTCATGCATATTCGCATATTCAGCAGCAATATATTAGGCCTCTTGGGTAGACCTCGAGCAAGCAAATTTGATGCTTATGTAACACTAAACATGTTCACAAGAAAACCGCCTCAGAGGCTGTTAATTATTGTGACCCGACTAGGGTGCAATGCCTATTACAGCATGTTAGGCTCGCTTCTGCTGGTACCCGTCTTCAGAGTCCCTTCGGCTCGGTTATTGGTCGCATATCTGGACGCTATGATCTTCCCTAGTGACATGCACTTGTCCCAACTCCGCTCTAAGTTAGCTGCTGCTATTTCTCGTATTTCACGGTATAACAGAATGCCTTCCCTTAAATCACGCCTTCTTTTTTGGCCCTATTATATTTAGTGTCTTATCTGATCATCGGCTCTCATACAAAAAGTGTCCCATACGAAAATAGTTTCAACGTGATAATAACTGCAAAAATTAAAACAATAATATTAATATCCATAATGTAACACGCCTCGAATATAAGCCATTGTTGCCCATTCTGTTGGATACTTACACTCAAGGGTGTTGTATATGTATTATTATGTGGGAGTTGTAGCAGATCGAAACGACGTAACCTGTTTATCTAACTATGCACAAATTATAGAACAACGCGAATCATACAGTTATTTTCGGTCCTTCGATGTTTGTGAGGCTGCTTTGTTCATCTGTTGTTACGCCAGTAACAGAGTTGTCCACTCAGAGAAACGAGGGTGATTCACCCGCCGTTCCCACGCGAGACCTGCGGGATCTTAGACGGGTCCGACTGCATCGTCATTTACATGTTCGTACCTCGTTGTAATGTATCGTTTAGCTGCCATGAACACACTACGTTGACAGTAATCACACGGACACCCGCGCGTAGCAAAGGAACAATCGAGGACAATCTCCAATCCATAATAGCTAATGACCACGGGGTATTTCAAGGCTCGAGTTATTACCACTGTGACTATGTAACTATATTAGTTGTAACTGAATGCAACAGATGCAAGGTAACGTATCATATATATATATATATATATATATATATATATATATATATACGATAGCCAAGTTAGCACAGATCGATCCTACACAGCTCGGGTGCAGGGGTGACGTTGTTGACTACCTACGATGTGGATATAATTTTCATAAACTGCTTCACAACTGTTCGCTTTTCTGTGCTTGTGTTGCTTCAGCACAACGATCACAATAGGATCAATACAGATCATATATTGCGCATGGATGGCCGGCCACGCGTCAATGGATGAACACAGTCGACAATAATAATAGCACGTTGTTGGTTCGGGAGCAAATCAGCAAAAGAAGATGATGAAGAAATCTGTGGGTGGCAAAGGCACTCAAGTGGAAATCCTCCCCATCACATTTCTATGTCCACCGCATTTTTCCAGAGTTATTCTTCACGGCCTATTGGCAGTCATCGATAGGCGTATTATAATAGCTCCGCAGCAAACACCAGCAGGAGCACTTACCCAACGAGCGTTCAACCACACAGACAGGATGATGAGGGGTGAGGTAGTGTCATTAAAACATGAACGAAAAAAAATGGCTCCAGTGATTCTCACGCAGACCGAAGACGCCACACCCTGTATAGGCGGTAGAATTAGGCGGGTCACTACCGTAACTATTTCGTTCGTTGCTGGTAGCTATCGATGAGAACCAAGAACCAATGAATGAGAGAATGAATCAACGGCATAAGTAGGCATCTCTTGTTTGTCCTTACGATACACAAAGCGGGAACGTACAAAAGCCACCAACGTTATCAAGGTCCAACGCTTGCTTTTAGCCATTTGCAATGAGTGCGTGGTTATTCAGCCCTCGGCCGTTCTAGGGTCTCTCCTGTGGTGAAACAAAAACAACATGATGTCGGCCACTGCCTAATCAACGGCGTTCACTGCCTTCTCTTTGCATTTGCACGACTTCGCTTGGGTTCCTTCGGGTCGTCTGTAGGCGGCGTCAGCCCTCGCGCAATCATTAATCGAATTACTCAACACGTCCTTCAGAACGATCGATCAGATGTCATACAAGTGAACACGCTAACTCTGTGTGTTGATTGTTCGTCGTCTAATATCACGAGTACCACTGCTTCTGCTAGAAGGTTTTCGGGCGGACTCTCAGCCAACGTTTAACGTCCACGGTACAACTGCTTTTTAGCATTGCTTCGTAAGACGGACCCCTAAATGCGAATGTGCAACGGTGGGGTACTACGGCTTCTGCTACCATTACTATAACTTTCTTTATTTTTTTTTAATTGTAAAATATACGAATACATACACGGCTTCTGCTACCATCACTATTACTGTTACTGTCGCTACCGGCTTCGGCCTTCGTTCTTTATGAGGAAACGATGAGTAATTTGTTGTAAATCATTTACCAATAGTTGTAAACGAGGTGTGCTGAGAGTCAGCCCGAAAACCTTTATTGTATTACTCTGTGTTATGAGCGCCGATTTCATGAGGACCACAGGTGAATGCTACAATCACATTCATATGTGCGTAGCCTCAAATGAATGCACATAGTACAGTCTCTCTCTCTCTCTCACATGTACTTCTTCACCTTCCAGGTGTCGCGCCTGGGATTGTTACATGCTCACCGGTGGTAAGCACACCAACAGTTCAGTGGCATCCACCCTCGTGATCTTCCTGTTATGAATTCTGCCACAATCCCCCCCCCCCCCCCCGCCGCCGCAGATAACCGAAAACACGTTGGGCTGCACAGTGAGGCACTTTATCTAACGACGAAATGTCCACCGTTGCGGTAGCCAGCTCGCGCGAGTCTACCGACCGGCGGACCAACCAAGCATTTGCTCGCGCTGCGGCTACGTGATCAACAAAGAGCAAATTACAAAACTTTCCACTTCAGCAGGCCCTCGAAACTCCAGTTGGGCCCCGCTCATTTCCACCACGACCTTCCCACCCCACCCCCCCCAGCCACTACCCCTTCTCAGCCACACTGACGCCACTGTCGCGGCCAAAAGCGCTCGCCACGCCCGTGTTCCCTGTCCACAAGTCCGTCTCTTCCCAAGGCAGACTCAGCGCTAAGTCCCGACGGAATTTGCTTCTTCTGTTCTTTTGCCTTGTGCGGTTCGCGCCGCCGCAAATCAATGCGGGCCTCTCTGCCGTCTCCGCCCCTGCGCGGCGAGAACGACGACGACTACGACGACAATGGGGACACAGTGCCCGTCGCTAGCATTGCCGTTGCCTGTTTGTGCTGTCGCGAACGGCCTCAAGGGAAAGCACGTTTTTTTTTCAGTTCGAGGTGTCGCATAGAACGCCCCCAGACCCTCCCTCACCATATATCTTTCTTATGAGGTTAGAAGCTCCTGAAGGCAAAACTCGTCGAGAAAGAAAGCGAGCGCGGGAGAGAGATATAGAGACCGGCCCGGTGTTGGGACCACCAGAGGAGGAGGCGGCGGCTGAGGCGGTGCTGCCTGCGGTACCGGCAGGGGGGCAAATTGAAAGCGAGCCGAACCTAGGGACTTTTTAGCCACCTTCGTTGCAGCCGAAGCATCAGCAGTGAATGTAGCAGCATCACTCGCATCGGGCTGCCCCAAAGGATCTCGCAGTCTGTCGTCTGCGGCTCTCCCGAGCTTCGCATACGTTTAGTCTGTTGATGCAACGGACGGAGCCGTCGGTTCGTTATCGTTCAATGGCGTTTAGAGGCTGCGCGAGCGGCGGCGGCGGCGGCGGCGGCTGCGGTCGACAGCCGAGTGGGGAGGGGAATAGCGAATTGAAGCGATGCATTTAAGCCAAGCGTACGCAGTGGAGCCTGACAGACCTCGAAAGAGGACAAATGAGGAAGCGATTTAGTTGCAACCCCTTCGGTTTATTCTGCTCGGCGGCAGATTTGCCTTATTGACTCAATTCGAATTGAGCTGCCTTGCGGTACCTGTCACCCTCATATGAAGGTCACCCGGGAGTAGAGCATGATGAAATTAACGAAAATCTTTGTCGAATTCAGTCACACAAACGCTGTCCGATCAAATTACAGAGTGACCTGGCTGATCCGCTCGAATTCTAAGCGTCACACGCAATAGAAACACCTAAATGTAAGGTGTCTTAAGAAAAAAAAGTCCCCAAGATCAGTCGTGGTTTCAAAAAGCAGAAACGATTTAAGGGACCAACACAAAGGAACAATGTCTGTAAATCAAAAATCCTTTCTCGGCTGCGAGATGCCTAGGGGTGGATAGCGGACCCACGTATGTCAACGTGTGACGTGGGTGTTTCGAGTGTCATCTCCTCTCATATCGTTTTTCTGCCGTCTGACACGTGAACGTATAGTTGAAGAGGAAAATATACCGGAGATGACGATCGTATTATACTTGATCGTCGGCAACATCTCGGAAAAACTCTTCGTTTAGCGACAGTGATGTAGCTAACTGCTTTCAGGTCACCAGCTCAGTTTTGAAGAAACGAACGTGGTATCGCACAGTGAGATCCAATGGTATTTATTGCAGCGGAGACATCATTGTGGTTTGATTTGTGTTGCGCGATATATTTTAATAGGCACAGCTAGAAGACATACAATCGTTCAATCAATGTGCAAAGTGAAGATCTGGTCCATCTTCGTTGACTGACAGACACAAAATGACGTTGGCAATAATAATCAAACCTCATTAATGTATCTTCGAGGTATTCTTTTTGGGAAACCCCTATCGTCTGTTATTCATTTATGTAGCAGTGTCATCTTGTCTAATAATGTGATGCCACAAATGATCGTCACTCGACAATCGTCTTTAATTAACAAATGTACACAAATATCTAAAGGTGGATCACTTATCATAGCATACGTGTCGCCAGTACTTAGTCGCTGTGGTCAACCATCCGTACCGACCGGTGCTGTACCTGCCGCTTCGTTATCAGAAACTGCCCATCGCGGCTGTCTTAGCCATAAATCCCACTTTCTAATCGAACTATCCATAGCTAAATACTATAGCCACCCAGCAGCTGTGGTGGTCCGGTTTGCAATTCCGACGAACAAGCACCTCGCTGAATGACAGGCATTGAGGGCAGCGGCGGTGCCTTTCAAGGCTCCTTGCCAACATATATAGATATATATATATATATATATCGCACGAAATAATGCCTGCGCAAAATGATACTTAACGAAGGCTGAACATGCTCGCCACGTTTGCACCTAACGCGGGCGTGTCACATCTGAACGTCGGCCGAGCATGCCATAGACAGCATATTAATTGGTGCTGAATAATTAAGGCTTCGGAATAATTGTGTAGATTAGAAGGGCGCAGGCAAATCGAATCACTGTTGATTCATAGTTGTTGTTTTTTTGTATTGCTATCCACCTCCTGACCCCATTCCCCGCTACAGGATATAAAAAGCAGTCTCAACGACGGCACCGCTTTGTAAATAACGCATACTCCACGATTTACTATCGCGTTCTGTTCGAGCGAAGTTTACTCTTTGGTAAAATGCAAAACGAAACTGTTTATATGTAGTATATGATTACTATCGGTATATTTGTCACAATATACCTTGTCGTGTAAAAACTTACCATTGTCGTATAAGCATTTCTTACGTATTTAAAGGCAGGGCCCGCTCTATTCGGGTTCTAGTCCCTCACGAATTCAACTTCTCTAACCGTGACCATGGTACCTGCCCCTGCCTTGTTGTTACTATTATGATTACTACTATATAATAGGATTATTGGATATGGCATAAGAAAAAAACAGTCTAAATATATTCGTTACGTAGTCCGACGTGCTTGTTCATGCTCGTATATACGGGTCCACCGTCTGACGTTACCCACTCACCTAATGGCAATGACTTTGCCGACGTCAAGGGGAACTCGGCGCACCTGGGCAATGAAAATCGCTGCCACAGCCTCATAAAGTGCGGTGCCGTCCATATTTATGGTTGCCCCTATCGGGATGCAGAACCGTACAACCTTCGGGTCGATCTTTACTTTGTCCTCCAAGGCGGCAATGGTCACCGGCAAAGTCGCCGAGCTGAAATGAGAAGAAAAATCATTGAGTGATTAATTAATTGATCGGAGAGAACGGCCAAAACAGCCAAATTCGTAAACCAGTTTATTTTATCACTTGCGGTCGTGCTTCAACGATGTTATTTTGAATTGATATTTTTATTAAACTAATATATGACGACATAATATCGATGCTAAACTAATAATAATAGCAGACTCGACTAATCTATTTCAGGGCCACAGACTAAGAGCAATTGTGGTAATGTTCATCAGTATCAGTGCCATTGTTAAATGCACAGTGGCTGCCGACATGGCGTTCCCAGTCTGTGTTTCTCACTTTGCGGTTACATTACATAGAAGAGAAGAGGGATTTTTTTATTTTTACTTGACTCAAACGTGATATATATATATATATATATGTATGTGAAGATAAGAATGCCAACACGTATATATATATACGATTTTTCTCTTATAATAAATATAATGTGTATTTGTCACTTTTAATATATAACTACATGTAGAAATATATAAAGAGATGTTCGCCAAAAGCTGAAAAACGCGTTAAACCCAAGTTCGTTGTCTGGTTGCTCGCTATAATAATAATAATAATTGTAAGTGCTATTATTATTATTATTAAGAGATTATTTAGGAGAAGGCAGGGGATAAGTACGATGGGCGGCTGTACGGAACAAGCCACTTTTGTCTAAATAAATTGACATAAGACCGTTTTAAGAAGGTGGCATACCTCACCACCTAACCAGCCATATTCCCCACCCTGAAGACTACCGTTATAGATAATTAGTCACTGCTACACTAAACATTGTAGGAGTCTTTAGATAATGCGCTAGTACGATTTTTTGTTGTTCAAGCGCCACCCGTTGTTCTTAGAGGTCGTGATGTGTTTTGTGGCCCATGAAGCCTCGTATTCCCTCAGATGTTTATATAATTTTACAGGTGCACAAGAAACCAAATTAAAGAAAATTCTGCATAAATGAATTATAATATTTAGTTGAAAATAAGGTCTGGCGAAAAATTAAAGTATCACAATATAATGATAATTCTATTTTTGGAAAAAAATCTCATAATGAACAATCGATGGCAAACCAACAATGACAGATCTAACACTTGAATCCATTTTGATGATTTTGGTCACGCCATTCTGTTCTCACATAATCACATTGTTATATATATATATATATATTGTACCTTTTACCCTACGATTGTATTATTTTATATACGTTTATAAAAATGTGTTGTTATCTCTATGTGCATTGTGTTTAGATCATTTTCACTTTTAGAAATCATAGTTCCTTCAAATACATGATTTCCTTTAGTTATTATCTGACTGACGACACTCGACAGTTCTGTTGTTTGTTGCTGTTCAATTACATCTGCATCGTTCCTTCTTTGCTTCGGATAGAATTAAATCAACAAATGTTGTTGATGTCCCATATAATTGCACCTGTGTGTGATCTATCTTGCTTCTAACTTACGTAGAAAAAGCTTTAATAAGGGACTCTGGTCACTTTTCTTTATTTATTACTAACGCTGACTTTCCCTAAGTTGGTTTTGCTGGCTAGCAATCGTTACTTTTGATCGCAAAAATAAATCGCGCAAGCGTATTCAGCTCCTCTAGGCTGTCTACACGTAATTACTATGCAAAGGTAGGAATGACCGGATGACTACATGAAATACAATATGGATTTTCACTTTTGTGAATAAATGTATTTTTTTCTAATCTAATTCTATATGACGACTTCGTTGTCATGTCATGACACTAATAGTTAGGCTACGTTATTTTATAGGGGACTTCGGCAATGCTTCATGCCCGAAACGCCCCATGAAATAGAAATAGTTAGGCTATCTAACAGCCAGTTCTCTCAGCCAGCAGATTCACCGCGGGTATATATAGGAATTACTACTATCCCCTTCCGACGATTTCCAGCAAATCCCTCCGCCTACTGGCGCTCTCTTTAGCGTTAAGCAGACGAGTCGATCTCACGTCGTCACATACGGCGAACATCCTCGTGACTCACTGCGTCGGTGGCTCCACCGGTGTTCTTCTTTCGAAGCAAAGTCCCCGTGCTCATGCGCAGTTGAGTCGGCCACTGACGCGATCACTTGAGCAGACGAAGCCGACAACAACAGGCCCTCCCTTTCGCCGAGCCCCGCCTCAACGTGGCGTTACCTCAACGAAGCCTAGCGAAAACGTCGACTCTGCTTGGCCCGTTGAGCGAATCAGCTTCGTATGACAGATTTCCCTTGCAACTGTAGCAAAATCCGCTGTGAAATTTCACGATATTGTAGTGTGTTGTCGTAGCGCGTTTTCGAAATACCTCGCCGACCACTCGGCCACAAGGGGGACGAGTCCGGCTCGCGATCTGTGGCCATCTTCAGGTGTTTCCTTGTTTGGTAACGATTCGGGCGAGGCGGTCTGCAGCGTGCATACACGATTTTCGTTCAACTCGCGTTTGTTGTTCCGTCTGTGAAGTGATTCGTGCCGGGCTCGTTAATTGAGGATTCACCCGTCCACCCACAAACTTAACAGGTAGGCTAGTCGTGCAATCGTAGAGTAACAACAGACTAACAACAGTATGCGTGTCCACTGTCAGTTCACCGTTTCTGATCGGTAGGCCTGCCTGAGCCGGCTCGGATCTCTGTGTGCGTCTCTGTCACGCGCGAGTGTAGTCGAGCAGAGGCATATAAGTATGGTGCCTGTTATGATATGTACAAAGCAGTCGGATATGATCGCTTTGCGTTTTACACTGTGACATAAATCATATTGAAGTTCGTTTTTGGCTGAAAATCATCCAAGACGTGTCACCGAAAGTAACCTGTCATAGTAACTGAACTCCTCCAGATGAGTAATTTGCCCTGTTTCCAAGAAATTAATTATCTCGTGTCTCAAACAATCGACGGGTATAGATGTGCACCTCTGATTTCTGCCCTCGCACCGGTTGGGTTTCTAAGACGAACGAGGCAGGCCATTTTTGTGGTTCAGGTGCCGGTCTATAGGTGAGTATCTTGTTCAGTTCGGCTTTGCGAAAATTACTGTTGTGGTTTTAGCCCGCGACCCACACTGTGATGGATCTCAATGACTCTCCTCACATCACGTCCATATATGGTGTTCACTGGACATGTTTCATTGAACTTTTAGTATCTGTTTATATCATATCAATATCTGTTTGCGTAGCAAGACTTCCCTTACGATGACAAGCATTCCATTTATTGTTTTTATTTTATCGTAAATATTTATCGTATCATTGCTGATGCGTACGCGTGTGTTTCTTGCAGAAATGGCGCCTATGGGAGCAGCCACTGGTCCGTCGCCGGCAGGAAGACACGGCGTCTCCTACCAGGATAGGGATAAACCAGCCCAAGTTCGTCAATCCAACATTACTGCATCCAAGGCTGTGTGCGATGCGGTGCGTACGTCCCTGGGACCTCGTGGAATGGATAAGATGATTCAGTCAGTGTCCGGCGATGTCACCATCACAAATGACGGCGCCACCATTCTGCAGCAGATGCAAGTTCTTCATCCTGCAGCCAAAATGCTGGTCGAACTCTCCAAGGCACAGGACGTTGAGGCCGGCGACGGCACCACGTCTGTTGTTGTCATTGCCGGCTCGCTATTGGACGCTGCCTCAAAGCTGCTCTTACGAGGCATCCATCCGACGATCGTGTCAGAAGCGTTCCAGGCCGCAGCGAAGGAGTGTGTGGATATCCTGTCGTGCATGGAGTCCGGACTGGCCATACCAGTTGAGCTGTCAGACCGTGAAAGTCTCTTGAAAAGTGCGACGACATCGCTTTGTTCGAAAGTCGTCTCGCAGCACAGTGACATTTTGGCCCCGATGGCGGTTGACGCTGTCCTAAAGGTAATCGACCCGGCAAAGGACAACAACGTCGACCTGCGTGATATTAAGATAATCAAGAAGCTGGGTGGCACCGTTGAGGATACCGAGCTAATTGAAGGACTTGTCTTCACTGAAAGGTTGGCTGGAGGTCCGAACGCACCGCATCGTGTCGAGAAGGCCAAGATTGGATTGATACAGTTCTGTATTTCGCCGCCAAAGCCGAACATGGACCACCAGGTGATCGTCAGCGACTACACAGCGATGGATCGCGTGCTTCGGGAAGAACGTGCCTATTTATTAAACATAGTGAAAGTTGTTAAGAAGGCCGGCTGTAACGTCCTGCTCATACAGAAATCGATCCTTCGAGATGCTGTTTCTGATTTGGCACTTCACTTCCTTGCCAAAATGAAAATTATGGTCATCAGGGATATTGAGCGCGAGAATATTGAATTCATTACCAAGTCTCTGGGTTGCCGTCCGATCGCATCACTTGACCACTTCGTCCCTGAAGCGCTTGGCAGTGCCGAGCTCGTTGAGGAGGTGACTACTGGTAGCGCCAAATACGTCAAGGTGACTGGCGTGGCCAACCCCGGCAAGACCGTGTCCCTCCTGTTGCGAGGCTCTAACAAGCTCGTTCTCGAAGAGGCAGACCGTTCGATTCACGATGCCCTATGCGTGATTCGTTGCCTGGTCAAAAAGCGCGCCCTTGTCGCCGGCGGCGGCGCACCAGAAATCGAGCTTAGCCTGCGTCTCGCCGAGCGTGCACGTCAAATCGACGGTCTGCACTCGTACTGTTACCGGGCGTTCGCTGACGCGCTCGAGATTATACCGTACACATTGGCTGAAAACGCGGGCCTGAATCCCATCCAGACGGTGACCGCGCTCAGAAATCACCACGCTAAGGGTGAGAAGACGTTCGGCATCAATGTGCGCCGAGGTTGCGTGACCAATATTCTCGAGGAGAACGTACTTCAGCCTTTGCTCGTGTCCACCTCGGCGATTTCTTTAGCGGCCGAATGCGTGCGGTCGATTCTCAAGATCGATGATATCGTGCAAACTGTCCGCTAGAAATCCTGTTCCGAGGGCTGTTATCTCGTGATTGTACAGCCACGAAGGAAGAGCAGCCTGTCTCTGGCTAGCTCGGCAGTAGCGCTTGCCGTCGAATCGGGGAGTCGCGACCCATCGGAGGAGGAACCATTGTTGTTTGACAGTAAAAATATGAAGCTTCACCCCGCTGGGGCAACCATGTCCGCACTGCAGTGGGACTCCAATGTTAACTAACTAGGCTAACTAGAGCCACGCATATACAATAAACATAACAACATCCATTATATTTAATTTGCCAATAATTGAATGTGTTGTTATTTAGAATGCGAGGAGGGGAGGGTGCGGGAAATAGCTAGGCTGAGATATTGTAAAATGTATTGGGTACGCCCATCGATACATATTATATATATATATATATATATAATATGTATGATGGGCGTACCCAATACATTTTACAATATCTCAGCCTAGTATATATATATATATATATATATATATGGTGTGAGAAGTAAACATTTGCTATGAATATATTATCGTTTCTCATTTAGAAAAGAATCTCCTCCAAGTGTCGTTACTAGGTACGTATGCAAATTGTCTGCTTGGTGGACCAAGGATGGATGGAGAACCACTGTGAGAATCGATAGTTCTCATTCGATCCAGCGGGCACTCAATGCTATTTAAAGACGGTTGAGCCATTAATATGAAGACAGGTGCTCATAGTAAATGCGGTGTGGACGTTAAATGTTGCTGAGAGTCATTAGTTTGCTGCTCAGTTTCAGGTTGAGAGTCAGCCCGAAAACCTCTTAGTAAAAGCGGTGTGAAATTCGCAAAATTGTAGTCAATCGCAAGCTTAATTGATGCTCCACTATTACATAAGCAACGAAGTCAGCAATTTCGGTTTTCTAAGCGAACTTAGTCTGTGAAGTAGTTCCAGTAGACGCAGCTTGAAAATTCACAGGAAATAGATAATGGATAATGGATCTATTATTACCTAAATTGTCCTGGTAGTTCTTGACACGATTTATTCACTTTAAAGAACACTATCTAAACACTCACGATCTCGAACACTAGTTAAACTTAGCTGCACGTATATATAAATTTACGTCCTGGTTTTGATTTGGACCAAGTACGAAACAGTGTCTCACTTCGAAACCCGGTTGTCTTGCATATTTTTCTAACTTAGTCTAATATTTAGGACTAGTGCGCATCAGATATTTGATTAAGCACTCCTTATTTGTCTATGTATACGATGGCCGTGATAAAGAATTGATTAAATATTGAGTTAGTTGAAAATTACCGTGCGTGCCGTCAAACGCCTTAATGAAATGCATTAATAATGCCAAAAAATTTCACTAATTTAATGGTTGTGGCTCTAGAAGTCTGTGAGGTACCCGTTGAATCGCTCAAGTCGTGTTGCTATATTATCTTTCGTGTCGAACGTCCATAAGCAAGGTCAAAAGTCAGTGGTTTCAGAAATATTACAAGTCAATTGGGTAAAAGCACAAAATATAAATCGCACATATGAACATATTCATTAATTCGAAAAGGTTTTTCATCACCTTTCATTAGTGGCACCATTTAAGTAAATAAGTTGGCAATAACTTAGATGACTGTTGGCACCAATTAAAGTTCGGTAAAGAAAATGACACATGTATAGATTATCCCCTATCGGCTAGATAACATTTATATTTATCTAATAGACAGGAATTTCTATTATTATGACGACAGCTTCGGGCTATTTTTGGATAACGTGCATCATATCGCTCCGTCGCATATTGTTGCTGATCACTGAAGGTACTTGCTAAGTTTAGCTATATTAATATAATGCAGCTTAATCAAACATTAAAATACTTAATCATTGGATGCTCGTTTTCAACTTTTAGGTTCGACATCAGCTATGGCTCAGCTTCTCTATAATGAAGAAGGAGAGCTGCCTGTGTATGGATACTTCTTTGATGAAGTCACTAACACCGGAGAGCTCCTCACCTTGGCCAAATCGGGTGAGTTCGTCAAACACAAAAACTGATGGGCGAAACACCAAAGAAAGTTTACTATCTATTTCGCTGCTGAGCTATATTATTTTGATCGATTACATTATTTAATGTCTGTTCATCCTCCTGACCTCTTAACATCTCTGCAATATTGTAGGATTGTGTTTGCACTAATTTATATTAACTTAAAGTAAAGTAAAGGTTTATTGCTTTATTAAAGGAGCTGCAATTTCGCAATGCTTAAGCTCTCTTATGTGTCATCATCAGTAAAAAATATATTTTTCATCTCGGTTGTTGCTACAGAGATTAAGATTCGATTTGGATTACTCGAACACGTCATCGTGTCCGATCTCACTGGAACGAACGCTCGATGCTAATTAAGGCCCGGACACCGTTTTCACAAATGGTCAATTATTGTTTATTGTGATTTTGTGTCAGAATATAATCATGTGGAATGCAAACATCATAGAATGTGAATGCCACTCGTGCCAATGAGGTAGCAGTGCCTTGCACATGTTTAGTTACATTATTCACAAATACAGGTGTCATTTAGCTTACAAAAACCTTCAGCTCAGTGTATACACAATCAGGACCCAGACTAACCTAACTTATAAGGTTAGGCAATACGACCGTTTAATTGTTGGCTGTTTTTCATGTGCGACTCTTGGTGGTTTCACTCCATATATAGGAGATTTGAACGTTTGCCTCGTGAACACCCGTGTCGTGACGGATCCATTTCACCTCCAGGTGGCTATAGCCCGCGCTGTCGCGAATCGCGCTTCTGGCCAAATGAAAACAAAGTCAATTTTCGCCGAAGTTCTCTACTGTATGTCGCCGTCCGCGAGTATTATTGACAGCTTCAAGAAGTTTGGTGTATCCGACAAGGATTCAACACTCATAGCAATAACTTTTAACCAATGTGATAATATCGAGGACATCGTCAAGGGTGCGTCGACCAATTCAATGGAGTTCAAAGGAATACTGCCAGTTTCGTGAATTGTATTCATTACATTGTATAATATTATATATATATATATATATATATATATATATATATATACTAGGTATTAAACAAACTATTAACTCATTCAAGCTAAATGTAGGAGTGGAGCCATACTGCAAGTACTCATGTTTCAGGTCTTGACATTTTATCACAGACTCGGTACTATGATCTATAATAATAATTATAATAATATTAAGGTTGTTATTTGGTAATGTTCTTCCGTTCGATTTTCATTTGGACAGGTAAGATTGTGTCATTTGAGGACGGCGTAAAACAGCACGGGGACCCGCAACTTTTGATAAAACTCTTCGACATCAAGAAAGATGAAAGCGCAACATCCAGCACTGTCGATTCGATTGTGACCCGCCTCGCGGCCAAGTCTGTTATGTAACGGGCCAACGACCGCACTCGTTGTGTTTTATAGTATCAGAGAAAGTTAAGATAAATCACCTTCGAGTGAACAAGCGTGAAATTGTTGGGGAGTTTGAACGCCGCACTTATGATAGAGACACATTATGAGTCATCTGAGTATTAGAGAGTTCCCGATAGTCCAAAAAGCCTTGCTGTATACGCGACACATTCGAAACATCGAGACGACGACCAGAGGCGAATTCACAACCTGTCAAGCACGGCTAATGTACATGTAAATGCTGATTTACATTATGTAAGCATATAAATAAAACAGATCTGTCCCCTCAATTCTGTTCACTGTGCGCTTATTCGAACCCATACTACTAAAGTTGATTATAATCCCAGATGAGGTGGCAGGTTATCGTGACATTCTTTTCGATACGGTAGTTCGATGAATCCATTCGATTCAGCGTCAAGTTATATCGAACGATGACGGGTATGATGTGTATAGATCTTCGTTGCCATACGATACAAGAAGGTACTGTAGAAAATATTGTATGTTTGAATAAATATAAAAATAACTCATTTCGCCTAAAAAAAGAACGTACCACGTAGTAGTAGTATATAGTAAATTAGAGGTTAAAGATTATATTCGTTTATTAAAGCAACTGCAATTTTACAATGTAGTCGAAGTTAGTCAGTTATGTTCATTGTTATTATCTTGCTGTCTTTACCGCACTATTAGTTATATTATTATATGATATAGTACTTTCAGTTACATTCACACTAGCCTATTATGGAACACCAGCCTATACAATAGCTTTCATAGATTGCTGTTATTTATATTTGTTTCGTCGCTATTTGTGTATTTCAGTACGACAAAATGACTGTAATAGCTGATGATTTATTTATAAAACTACTGTTACGTCGCCGAAGTCGGTGACTTGTTCACGTGGTAGGCAGTGACAGCAGATTAAGACATTTAATAAAATTCAACATTCAACAGGGCAGACCGCATTTTGGTTAAAACCGGAGCAATCAAGAGTTAGATTATTATTTAGCATTACATTGCTAATGGCGCCAGATTGCTCCTGGCCCCTCGTCAAAGTATACGTGTGGTCCTCCAAGTGTGCTCTACCCTTCTCGAGTAAATACTCTCAGAACAATAATCTGTGATAGCGTCACTGTTTGACTAATAGCGTCCTCGGGCAAGCGTCGTGTTAGTTCCTAGACTCGCCTGAGTTTCCATAACCTAACGACCCTTCTGAATGGTATAGGGCCACATGAGCAAATGGTCACAAATCCAGATGGTCTCGAAGAACAGTTTGTTGCTCAGACGCCTGATCTCATCGTTCGACGTCAAGGAGATGCATGACCTCATCGGAGACATGTCTGTCTGCGAAGAGATCAGGCATTTTGACATAGTTGACGCTCGGGTGCTTTGGTATGTTTCCAGGGACGTGGACAACTAGAACGCCTATACGTGACTGCACGGTACCATTCAGATTGGGGGAGGGTCGTGTCTTGAAACTATCGCAGTCCCCACCAACGTTCGGCCTTGTTCCAGCTTATCGGATCCTTATATTTGAATAGTTTGGGGCATAACGATTTTCGACTGGACTGCAGCTGGACTACAACTCGAAACGATTTAAGTGGACGCCAGTGAACAGCTCTAGACGAAACCTTTGAAAGCATTTATGAACACGAATATTTGAATGAATATTTTAAACAATTACGCACAGAATGTCCACGACTGTATGTGGCGCTTCAATAGTTCACTCGGATTTCGTTCCGCTGGAGTTCCCCACGTGGTCGTAGCTATTACACAACACAGGAACGAGGTCAGTCACACACCGACTGTTGTTGCGTTTCCCTCAGCGTGCGATTTCGCACGATTCCCATTTTCTGCCTAATTGCATCATCATTCAACCAGCAAAAAAACATACGCAAGGCCTCAACGTTGTCGCCGTCCGATGCCGCCTTTGAAACAATGTTCATCAACTCGCATTGTTTGAAATGTTAAAATCACCGGCATTTGGTCCACTCGTCCGCGGGGGGTCGGAACCGAGTCGAAACAACAGGAAAAAACGCTAATACTGAAATTAGGAATTGTTCAGCGTATCATATGCCCATCTCGTGCACGGGATTTCTGTTTTTCGAGCTGACCCTCAGCTGGGCCTCCCCTATCTGACAGGCCTCAGCTCTTAACCTTTTAGGTATTACAATGAGGACCCGTGCACGGGATTGCATGTCATTCCGATACCCGAAACTACATCTAAATAAACCGACAGGTCTTTGACAATGAAGTGTCGTCCATTCAACGATACGCGGACGAAAATGTATTTGGTGCGTTCCCTTCAACGTGACTCGATTGGCAGCCAAATGACATGAAAACAATCATTGACAACTGCGATCCCGATGTTTGTTCCTCGATTGATGGATACTTTCTAACGCATGAGGACGGCTGTACGAGTTAAACTGCGAATAGTAGTGTACGTTGCTGGCGCGCTCGTGTTTTCATGGTATCATCGGGAGATTAGCGATCTGGATTATCACTCTCCATCTGATTTTTACTGAATTTTAATAGTTCGCACTGGCATTTCCTCAGATGTTAAAGTCGCGTAAATTTATAAAAGATGATTTTTTGATACAACAAAGCTTTAGAAATAAAAATATAGAAATATTTAGATATATTTGGTGTTGTATTTCACTATTAATGTATATATCTATACCTCCGTGGTAAGGCACTATAACTCATCAAGGAATTTCACTTCAACTGCTAATTGCACAGTTTCGATAATCATAAGCCAAGTGCCGCGGACACGGGGTTTGAAAAACGTTGTGGTAATTACATTTATATCTAACTTGAGAAGTGTTGTCGCAGATTTTCGTTGGCACTTACATTACAGCCTTATATTCTTATGTAATTTTAGTTTATGAACACGCAAATTCTGTCGGAGTATCTCCAATGTGTCTCTTGGACCTTTGGCAATTTTCCATATTTTCTCTTTATCTTTTCTTAGAACATGCACCCATATTTAATTAGCTATGACGTCTAACAACCAAACAACGTCCACGAACTTGGCCCAAAGTCAAAAATCGAACTCCATCGCCTGTTCGTCTGTGCTTCAGCAAGTGTTCACCGCATTGTTCGCCCAAAAGCATGATAAATGCACATAATTAAAATTATACCTCACCATTCATTTATGTTTCACAAATACGGCGATCGACGGTGTAATATCAACACTGTTATAACTGGACATCCTTTCAAGATTAAGCCATGTGCGTATTTGTGTGTCTGGGCCTCGTCATGTAGAACACAGTTATGTTGTAGATAAATTTCACCTATGGCTGTTGTTAAAATCGTAAATATGGCTAAGCTGTGATTTACGACCCATTGCATGTGTGCATATATATATATATATATATATATATATATATATATTGTTTTGTATAGTGTT
Organism: Stratiolaelaps scimitus; assembly: GCA_019614645.1. Taxonomy (NCBI): domain Eukaryota; kingdom Metazoa; phylum Arthropoda; class Arachnida; order Mesostigmata; family Laelapidae; genus Stratiolaelaps; species Stratiolaelaps scimitus. The sequence continues at coordinate 3,117,731 of JABWDB010000014.1, read as the reverse complement.
TTCTGCGACTATTCTCTTCTGAATGTGTGAAGTCGTTTGTTGCTACAATATAGATGCAAAGATGCTACCCCTCTCATCAGCGCACCAATTCGGGCACACGTGTAGTAGCGTTTTTTTTTCTTACTAAAATCGAAGATTTTATCCAATTTGAAGTCGTCGTTAATTGTTGCACAATCCTTTTGCCATTGAATCATTGCCATCGCAGCCATCAAAGTGTTCTATATAGTGGGACTAATTAGATAGTCACGCTTGGCGTTGTCTTTACTGTTGAGTCGGCAGAGGAATGAAGGCTCTATGAGCAGCGGTACTATATGTAAATAACAATGAGGCGTTCTCAGTTACTAAACGAGGCAAAATAATGCCCCAGCATTGTTTTGGCGTTTATTAGTTTCTTCACTTGCTCAAGTGGCTGGTCAACAATGAGTAAGAGCAAAGCAGTAAGCGTATTATCTGAGCGAGGCGTAATTAACAATATCAGTGATAATTAGGATAATTGAAAATAAGAATAATAAGTATATACGATGATCATGATGTAATGTGCGTCATGCGGCTTGCTTGCGGCTCCCGTTCACAGCTTGCTAAGCGTTAGACATGTTGGCTAATAATTCTCGATATTTGTATTCTTTCTCAAATAGATGCACTTTTGCATCTGCATAGATATCCCTCTCTGATTCGACACCTCTCCGGGCGAGGCCATAATGCTCAGGGGAAAATGCCTATATATCAAGTTGATTAAATGTATATATTGCCATTAAAATAGTTAAACTATGATACCTCTTGACTAAGACACCGTCGTGACGTTGAGTTGTCTGCAAAATATCTATCTCAGTGAATTTAAGTGAAAGGTGTGAATCGGTTAAGTTCTGCGTGATTCGCACAGAAGCCAAACATGTTGAAGGGACCCCGAACAGAGACCGTATTTCTGCTCGTAACGACTCTCGTGTGTGTTCTCCCGCGCTGTTTGTGCCAGTTCGATTACGGCCCTGGTCTAGACTATGGTGATTCAGCTGGTTTCGGTGGCTTCGAACCTGGTTATGGACCTCCCATACCCTTAGGCCAGGTACCACTAGACTATTCAACTGGTGGATTCGGAGATTATGGCGCCGGAGCATATGGCCCACCAGGGATTGCAGGACCCGGCTTCGGTGGAATTGACTATGCTCCATTCGGTGGAGGTCCGCCATTCGATGAATCGTTATTCAAGAAAAAGAAGAAATAGACAGAACTGAACTCAACCGCTCACTCCATTCTCAAATGTGCTAAGGTGTAAATTAATCGTAAATATGAACTGTTTCTCTAATAATAAATGGCTATGAATGTTTGAACAGACGCTCAGATGTATTATGTTGGCAATCGAGGAAACGTGGAAACTGAACGCGGCTGATTTAGGAAAAATGATGGAAATCCCGTAACAAAATAGCAAACATGAGTTAGCCTCGATGGGCCTGCACGCAACGGTGTGTGTTGAGTGGCTCATCCTACTCGACATGCTACATGCTATGCCCTATTGGCCGAGCCACTTGTTTTATCGAATTAAACCGAATTTTATTGTTTTTGTTCTGTATTTCTCTTATGTTTATTTTACTATTTACTTTTTCTTTTTTTCTGTTTCCCACACTTCACAATAACCAGTATGATCGTGGCGCGGGTCAGCTTTGCGCTGCCATATGCGCACGCGGCCAATCAGGGGGCGTTTGTCTCGTTTTCCACCCAAGGGCAAACTGACAGAAGAAAACAAATAAGAAGTGAAAGTTCGATGATATAAATGTCCTGGCCCAAAATGGTGACAAGTTTTCGAGCGTTTGACAGCCGCGCGTGTCATGTTTGTATTGGCGTGTTTTGGCTTCCGATTGGGGCAAAAAAACTCGCGTGTTACTGTCCCGTGATAAAAAGTCGATGATGTCTGGGGTGACTGTTTGTAGGCGGTGGTGGGTGGGTGTGTGGCGTTGGTGGCGGCAGCAGCGACGACGACGGCCACCGGTTCTACGGGCCAGTGGTTGAACGATGGAGACCGTGGACTAGTGCGTCACACAACCGGTCCTTCTGGACTTGTGTGTGCAAGAGTGTCCAGCAACCCAAAAGGTGGGGCATACCATCTGTCTTGGTGTGTTAGTCCCGTTGTGCGTGAACATATTGGATAGTATATGGATGGTAAGTGTGTGTGGGCGTGGGTGCGAGTGCATGCGACCTTTCGTTTGTCGTTAGTTATCCACCCCATTCCATATGCGCTTTCCATTTCAATATTGGGTTTGGCGACTAAAAACCTGGTCACTTGTCTGTGCGTCGGGTGTACCGTCTGTATATATACGCTAACCCGAGATACGGAAAACCAAAAGCAGTTGTCGCAAGTGCAGTAACAACGTTTTAGAACGGTTAGTCGGCTCCGAACGGCTCTAGACGAACGGCTCCAATCTTACAAGGGGCTTAAATCAAAGGGAGAGAAAAAGCTCAACGAAAGTTAACCATGAAAGTTATCTTCAGTCTGCTCATTGGAGTCGCTTGCCTGCTCGCTACTGTTGTGTCCCAGGGCTTCGGAGGAGGCTATGGAGGTCACTACGGAGCACCTCATGGTCACGGACATTATGGGGGCCATTTCCATTACGGAGTGAAGGTTCACCATCCTCATGGACATCACGGACATGACCGAGGACATCAATACCAAGCTGGACATCACGGCTACGGGCTGCACTGATGAACAGGAATGTTTCCAAATGAACAATTCTGTACAGAGTGTGTCTTCATCGGCGAAAATCAACTTGACATCCGGGTGAGGAGACCCGTGTGTAGGCGACAACCTAGGATCGATTATGTCATCAAAATTGAAAAAGCCATATCTTCGAGCTCAACACATTTTACGACAGATAATTATTTGAAGCGTGACACAACAACTACTCGATCTGAAAGGAGAGCACGATGTTTAACATAGAACTGTATATGAGTGCATGTCAGATTTTTATTAGAAATAAAGTTTGAGGATATTTCTGAATTTTTGCTATTCATTACACATACGCACCTGCCTTTAAAGGTTTGGGTATCTATTCTAGATCTGAATGCATCCAACGCGAGTCATTAAACAAAAAAAAAACGCGAAACGAAATTGAAATTTTGCTTCGGTACCAACGTTTGCTTACAGACCACAGATTATCGTATGAATGATTAGCAGAATACGGTGAAAAAGACCTGACTTTGATAATGTGAGGTTTAGTAAAATGTCACTACGAGTAAATAAGATAAACTGACTGTTTGTTTCTCAATTGTGTTTTTAACTTACATCATTGAGATACATTAGGACACCAGTAGCACATTGTTTAATTCGGTTCGTGGTTCGGGAGAAGGGGCGATGTGCATAGCCTCTTAGATCTTTCCCTTTTTGGATGCGGATCCCACCATATCAACTCCACTTTCCGCCTCGGTCAATTCTGCTTTCGTACCGTGTTCATTCGACGTATTTAATGAGACTTTTGACTTTTGACAGTACCTAACCGATACACGATTGAATACTTGATCATTTTCATCTCACAGAAACATCGACTTCAAATCGTGATTTCGGCGGTACAATATCTTTTCGTCTAATCATGTATTAAATCAGAGGATGAATATCATCGCTCATATTGTTTCGCCTATTATTACCTACGCTTAGTAAAAGTTGACTGGTATATTTACTATTTGAATCACCTATACTTGTTAATGTAGATTTGCTAATCATACCGTTTTAAAGTACTGCCACTACTAAAGCTCGACCATTCCCCGGCATAACTTCTTGAGCAATTTATTTCTTTGTTATTTTTTTTGTCAATAGACGGTACTGTGTATTTCAATGACGAAAAATATAAAGCTAAAAGATTATAAAAACATACTTTAGATATGGTCAAACGTTGATTAAAATATTGACATCAATTCAAACATAATTGCCATCCTCTAATGGGACGATTTCTGAACTTCTTCTCTGATTTTTTGTCGTTGTTACTTTGAAGTTTACACACATTTGGTAATATTCAGTTCACATTTCAAACACTCCTCTCTTGACAGCCAAACGAGGTAGAGATATTAAAAGGACAATATATATAGATATATTATATATATATATATAATATATATATATATATATATATATATATACAATGTATGCAAGCGCAGGGTGGCAGTTAGAAGAAAATATATTAGGCAATCGAAAAGACCATTATAGGTTTGCGTTGGTTTACAAACACGCTGTAGTTTAGGGTTTTACTGGCACATATAATGAGCTCATTTGTATATATATGTATGTCTTGCTAGTTGCGAGCTTGTGCGACCCTTCGAGTCGCCGGTAGATCTCTCCCTAACCATATAAGTGTGTCCCTTTCCATTTCAGTATGGGTTGGTCCTTGGGTTTGGTGACAACAAACTGTCGTCACTTGTCTGTGCGTGAGTGTACTGTTTGTATATATACGTCGACGCGAGATATGAAAAGACAGAAGCAGTTGTTACAAGTGTGTGTTACCATTTCGACCCGAAAGATCAACGAAAGTGAACCATGAAAGTTATCTTCAGTCTGCTCATTGGAGTCGCTTGTCTGCTGGCTACTGTTGTGGCCCAGGGCTTCGGAGCAGGCGGCTTCGGAGGAGGCTATGGAGGTCACTACGGAGCACCTCATGGTCATGGCCATTATGGAGGCCATTTCCTTTACGGAGTGAAGGTTCATCATCCTCATGGACATCACGGACATGACCGAGGACATCAATACCAAGCTGGACATCACGGCTACGGGCTGCACTGATGAGCACGAATGTTTCCAGATTAATAATTCTGTACAGAGTGTGTCTGAATCAGCGAGAATCAACTTGACATCTGAGTGAGGAGATCCGTGTGTAGGCGACAACTTAGGATCGATTATGTCACCAAAATTGAGAAAGCCATATCTTCTATCTCAATCATTAAAAAGAAAGGTGACACAACAACTACTCGATCTGGAGAGAGGAGGGTGCGATGTTCAGCATAGAACTGTATATGAGTGTATGTCAATAAGATATTTATATTAGAAATAAACTATCTCTGAATATATTTTTGAATTTGAGTATATCTTTGAATTTTTGCAGTTCACTCCACATATGCACTCCCATATGCACGCTTAAACGTTTGGGTATCTATTCTAGATCTGAATGCAACGCGAGTCATTAAACAACAAAAAAATTCGAAACGAAATTGAAATTTTGCTTCGGTACCAACGTTTGCTTACAGACCACAGATTAGCGTATGAATGATTAGCAGAACGTGTTGAAAAAGACCTGAATTTGGTCATTCCTAACCTGCTCATATCAGGCGTAGTAAAAAATCACTAGAAGTAAGATACATTTAGCAAATAAATAAATGATAATTGAATAAATGAGATAAATTGACTGTTTGTTTCTTAGTTGTATTTTTAGCTTACACTATTAAGGCATATTACGACATCTGTAAGACATTGTCCAATTCGGTTCATGGTTTGGGAAAAGGGGTCATGTGCATAGACTCTTAGATCTTTTCCTTTTAGATGCAGATTCGACCAACCGTCTTTATTTTGCAATCATTTAATAGGACGTCAATCGATACCCGACTGAATAATTGATCATTTTCGGCTCACGAAAGCATCGATCTCAAATCGCTTCACTATTATAGTATGATTCGTTTCTATCTATTTAAGCATGGACATTGATTGACGTACGTATTTATTTTTAAATTACTTGTGGTTATTAATGTAGATTTACTAATGGTAGAGTTATAAGATACTGTCGTGTCTAAAGCTTTTTCAGAGTTATAAGATACTGTCGGTTTCTAAGCTAGCTTCTTGAGTAATATATCTCTATATTTTTCTGTCAGTAGATCGTATCGTATATTTTAATACAAAAACGTTAAAAATAACAAGGTTACAAAAAGTTAGAGAGGTCAAACTTTGTTTGAGATCTTGAAGCGCGGGTAGGATTTTATACGAATGTTCGCCATCGTCTACCAAATGGATTTTCTGGACTTTGTCTCAGTATTTTCGTTACACGTTACAGTCACAATCTGTTTTTGTAATAAATAGTAAAAAAAAATTGCTCTGACAGTTGATTTTGCAACTTTCGAAGTTGGATAATACTCGCGAAGAGTTTCGTAATTTTTCGAACACCCTGTAGATCACATATGTACACGCATACCATAATGCGCCCTTACGCTTCTAACAGTGACATGCTTGAATGTATTGCAGGCCGGGAGGGGGCGTGTTGAAGCGCACAACGCCATTGTTGCCAAAATAAGGGTTTTTTTTTCCAGATTCTCTGGCAAAAACTGTTATTTTTATCCATCTAAAGAATACGGGTTATTTTGAACAGGAGACGCCGTATCACTTAGCAGTTCTCGCTTGTTTGTTAATAGAGCATTATCACTAGAGATTACAATTGAAATTATATTAGCCGCAGATGGATCGTGGAAGATGTTTTTGATTCGCCTATGTAACTGACCACATTTGCGGTTTTCACGAATTTAATTGATATAAAATTTATCACCTCTCGGTCATTGGGCATTCTTACCGGCTCGGCGTTTTAGTAGAAAACAAATTGATAAGCAGATCAGTGATTATTTGCGTTTTGATTTTGCTGTCGTTAGACGTAGCTGTGAATCCATGACACTTTGAATACGCAGTTTGATTTTTGTGCATGGTAGCTGTGGAAATTTTTTGTTGGAAATCGCCACCGTGTTTCGAGCTCCACTTGACACGGTGGAACAAGTAAGACCAATGGCGCGATATACATAGCATTGAATGATCTGGCGCAGCATGCCGGATCGGCAAAATTCAGTCTGACCTATTGATAATAGTTCGGACGGATGGATATAGGCTATCTAGGTTGAGTGTTCGTTATATATGCTTTATGATTTGTGGTGCATGAAGACCCTTAGGTGATAGCTGGCTCTGCGACAACGAGACTGCTGCCTTTTCATGTTTTCGTATGAACGAAATCGCAGTGGACGTCCAGGTCAGACGAAAAAAGACAGCAAATCAGTTGTGGCAGCTCCAACAGAAAAGATTGAAAAAACCTCACTCACAATGACGGCACTCGCCAACTGGATCAAGCTAAGTAATCGTACAGCGATCAATAATAAGCCACAGTGATAGTTGCAGTTTAAATGAGCATGATGTCACACGCTCGTCTGTGGTTTGTGGCTAATGAACAATTGTAGACGTTAGCCGAGTCAATAGGTGCAATATAACATTTAATTTATTGACGGGAGCGCAGTTAGTTTTTTAAGCTAATATTGAATTTCTGTGGAAGACATGAAAGCTCTCAGCACGGACACCCCCGCCCCCCGCAAAGTCCACAAGCTGTGACGCGCACTCGTCGTTTAATGAAGACAACCAAGTTGACGTGTGGGTGTAGCTAAATTAATTGGGAATGGCGTAAATAAAACGCACCATAAATTGAGATCCGTTTTGGTGCCTTAGTGTCATGGTTGTGAACGAACAATATGTGACCATATATATATAAAGTATATGGCTTGTTCGTATTGTATATGTGTGTGTGAGCTCGTGCGACCCTTCGAGTCGCCGGTAGATCTCTCCCTAACCATATAAGTGTGTCCCTTTCCATTTCAGTATGGGTTGGTCCTTGGTTTGGTGACAACAAACTGTGGTCACTTGTCTGTGCGTGAGTGTACCGTTTGTATATATACGTCGACGCGAAATATGAAAAGACAGAAGCAGTTGTTACAAGTGTGTGTTACCACTTCAACCCGAAAGATCAACGAAAGTTAACCATGAAAGTTATCTTCAGTCTGCTCATTGGAGTCGCTTGTCTGTTGGCTACTGTTGTGGCCCAGGGCTTCGGAGGAGGCTATGGAGGTCACTACGGAGAACCTCATGGTCATGGCCATTATGGGGGCCATTTCCATTACGGAGTGAAGGTTCACCATCCTCATGGACATCACGGACATGACCGAGGACATCAATACCAAGCTGGACATCACGGCTACGGACTGCACTGATGAGCATGAATGTTTCCAGATTAATAATCCTGTACAGAGTGTGTCTGAATCAGCGAGAATCAACTTGACATCTGAGTGAGGAGATCCGTGTGTAGGCGACAACTTAGGATCGATTATGTCACCAAAATTGAGAAAGCCATATCTTCTATCTCAATCATTAAAAAGAAAGGTGACACAACAACTACTCGATCTGGAGAGAGGAGGGTGCGATGTTCATCATAGAACTGTATATGAGTGTATGTCAATAAGAGATTTATATTAGAAATAAACTATCTCTGAATATATCTTTGAATTTGAGTATATCTTTGAATTTTTGCAATTCACTCCACATATGCACTCCCATATGCACGCTTAAACCTTTGGGTATCTATTCTAGATCTGAATGCATCCAACGCGAGTCATTAAATAAAAAAAAAACGCGAAACGAAATTGAAATTTTGCTTCGGTACCAACGTTTGCTTACAGACCACAGATTAGCGTATGAATGATTAGCAGAATACGGTGAAAAAGACCTGCCTTTGATAATGTGAGGTTTAGTAAAATATCACTACCAGTAAATAAGATAAACTGACTGTTTGTTTCTCAATTGTTTTTTAACTTACATCATTGAGATACATTAGGACACCAGAAGCACATTGTTCAATTCGGTTCGTGGTTCGGGAGAAGGGGCGATGTGCATAGCCTCTTAGATCTTTCCCTTTTTGGATGCGGATCCCACCATATCAACTCCACTTTCCGCCTCGGTCAATTCTGCTTTCGTACCGTGTTCATTCGACGTATTTAATGAGACTTTTGACAGTCAACCGATACACGATTGAATACTTGATCATTTTCATCTCACAGAAACATCGACTTCAAATCGTGATTTCGGCGGTACAATATATTTTTATCTAATCATGTCATTAAATCAGAGGATGAATATCATCTCTCATATTGTTTCGCCTATTATTCCCTACGCTTAGTAAAAGTTGACTGTGTATATTTACTATTTGAATTACCTATACTTGTTAATGTAGATTTGCTAATCATACAGTTTTAAAGTGCTGCCACTACTAAAGCTCGACCACTCCCAGGCGTAACTTCTTGAGCAATTTATTTCTTTGTTCTTTTTTTTTGTCAATAGATGGTACCGTGTGTTTCAATGACGAAAAATATTAAAGCTAAAAGATTATAAAAACATACTTTAGATATGGTCAAACGTTGATTAAAATATAGACATCAATTCAAACAAAATTGCCATCCTCTAATGGGACGATTTGTGAACTTCTTCTCTGATTTTTTGTCGTTGTTACTTTGAAGTTTACACACATTTGGTAATATTCAGTTCACATTTCAAACACTCCTCTCTTGACAGCCAAACGAGGCAGAGATATTAAAAGGACAATATATATATATATATATATATATATATATAAAAACTGTTTTTCGAGCTGACCCTCGGCTGTTCCCCTATCTGACAGGCCTCAGCTCTTAGGCTCTCAGGCCTCTCTCTTATATATATATATATATATATAAGAATATATATTTTTTGTACGTGTACAATATATGCAAACGCATGGTGGCAGTTAGAAGAAAATGTATTAGGCAATCGAAAAGACTATTATAGGTTTGCGTTGCTTTACAAACACGCTGTAGTTTAGGGTTTTACTGGCACATATAATGAGCTCATTTGTATATATATGTATGTCTTGCTAGTGTGCGAGCTTGTGCGACCCTTCGAGTCGCCGGTAGATATCCCCTAACCACATAAGTGTGTCCCTTTCCATTTCAGTATTGGGTGTGGTGGTCCTTGGGTTTGGTGACAACAAATTGTCGTCACTTGTCTGTGCGTGAGTGTACCGTTTGTATATATACGTCGACGCGAAATATGAAAAGACAGAAGCAGTTGTTACAAGTGTGTGTTACCATTTCGACCCGAAAGATCAACGAAAGTTAACCATGAAAGTTATCTTCAGTCTGCTCATTGGAGTCGCTTGTCTGCTGGCTACTGTTGTGGCCCAGGGCTTCGGAGCAGGCGGTTTCGGAGGAGGCTATGGAGGTCACTACGGAGCTCCTCATGGTCATGGCCATTACGGAGGTCATTTCCATTACGGAGTGAAGGTTCACCATCCGCATGGACATCACGGACATGACCAAGGACATCAATACCAGGCTGGACATCATGGCTATGGACTTCACCGATGAGCGAAAACGTTAATAAAAGATTAATATACTAATTATAGTTTGAATTTTTTTCCGAATTGAGTGGTTTCTAACTCACTACACATACACACGAAGTGAGTCAAAGGGCTGGGTATACCAGACCTTGATTACTCCTGACTTGTTAATATGACGTTTCGTAACAAATCATTAAAAGTAAACTGATACGTTAGGCACATTAGGACATCTGTAGGACATTGTTCAATTCGGTTCATGGTTAGGGAGAGAGAGTTTTGTGTGTAATCTCTTAGATCTTTCCTTTTTAGATGCAGATCCCACCATATCAACTCCACTTTCCGCCTCTGTCAAGTCTGGCTTTTTGTACCTTCCTTATTTTGTCTATTCAATGAGACTTTTAACTATCAATCGATTGAATACTTGATCATTTTCGTCTCACAGAAATTTTGCTTTCAAATTGTGAGTTCGCTTGTATAATTTTTTTTCTTGGTCAAGTATGGCTATTTGGCTATTATTTTGTCGAGCCCGGTGGCGTGGTGCATTCGTGTGCGCTTTGCAATCGGAGGAGACACAGAGATGCACGGGTTCGATCCCCTCCGTTGCACATTTTCATTTAAAGGGGTCCGTCTTATGAAGTGAAGCCGAAAGCAGTACTATTTACTGATCCATGTAATTTACTGAAATAATTACATTTGGCTTCGCGCATTGTACTGGTTATACGACCTCCTTGAGTTTGCATATCGCACCGTTTCTGAAGGTCTCTTTCTGTAGGCGCGCATAGTTGCCAAAGTGCATATAGGTGGTACAGTAGACTTAAAGTAGGCTACGAAATAGTAATACCTAGAAGGTTAAGAGCTGAGGCCTGTCAGATAGGGGAACAGCTGAGGGTCAGCTCGAAAAACAATGAGGCTAAGAAATAGTTCTCTAGGCATCTTCCCTAGAGATCGAAGTAATGCCAAGCGTGCCAACTCTATGGAAGAGATAGACTCTCAGCAGGGGATGGTGGTTTTAGCAGGTAGAGGCGCTTTGTCATTCACGTCAACCGCCCTGCACTGGATCAGAACACTTTAATGGAGATTGGAATGTCTCTGGTGGTGTCCGTGCGGTTAAAGAAAATTTCCTCCTCTCAAAAAAAGGTGTAAGACATAATCTTCCAATCACGAAATAAATAGGCATACAGGTAAAACAAATTCGTGATAAACTGTAAGGCTACTTTTTAGTACGAGTTGATTGTTTATATTTTTTTAATTATTGTCTTCATTAATGAACGTTTACTTGTGTCAGTTACGCAGTCATACAGCAAGGCCACGCTAAACTTTGACGGTTTCTGAGATAGCTTTCTGAGCAATTATCTCTTTGTTTTTCTGTGAATAGACAGGAGTGTGTATTTCAATGCAAAAGGACAAGAAGATGCATCACGAAAAGTTATTCGAGAGGAACTGCAGCTGTGGTTAAAATCTTGAAATGCGAGTGGATTTTTTAAGGAATGTTTACCATCGTCCGACAAAACGATTTCTCGACCTTTTCTCTGTAATTTGATTGTCTCGAAATGCACGCTAGTGTTTTTTTATAAAAAAATGAAAATATCGGTCAAAAACTTGATTTAGAAACTTACTTATATTCTACTTAATGTTGCGTAATTTACATAATTAACTGCATTCTGTAGGTCAGATTCTCACAGAACGTGCCCTGTTGGTTCTATATATATATATATATTATATATGTGGCTTTTTAGTATGCGACTGCACGTGATTCTTAAAATTACCGGTATATATCCCCTTAAGCATATAAGTGTGTCCCTTTCCACTTCAGTATTGGATGTGGTGGTCCTTGGGTTTGGTGACAACAAACTGTCGTCACTTGTCTGTGCGTGAGTGTATCGTTTGTATATATACGTTGACGCGAAATATAAAAAGACAGAAGCAGTTGTTACAAGTGTGTGTTACCATTTCGACCCGAAAGATCAACGAAAGTTAACCATGAAAGTTATCTTCAGTCTGCTCATTGGAGTTGCTTGTCTGCTGGCTACTGTTGTGGCCCAGGGCTTCGGAGGAGGCTATGGAGGTCACTACGGAGCACCTCATGGTCACGGACATTATGGGGGCCATTTCCATTACGGAGTGAAGGTTCACCATCCTCATGGACATCACGGACATGACCGAGGACATCAATACCAGGCTGGACATCATGGCTATGGACTTCACCGATGAGCGAAAACGTTAATAAAAGATTAATATACTAATTATAGTTTGAATTTTTTTCCGAATTGAGTGGTTTCTAACTCACTACACATACACACGAAGTGAGTCAAAGGGCTGGGTATACCAGACCTTGATCACTCCTGACTTGTTAATATGACGTTTCGTAACAAATCATTAAAAGTTAACTAATACGTTAGGCACATTAGAACATCTGTAGGACATTGTTCAATTCGGTTCATGGTTAGGGAGAGAGAGAGTTTTGTGTGTAGTCTCTTAGATCTTTCCCTCTTAGATGCAGATCCCACCATATCAATTCCACTTTCCGCCTCTGTCAAGTCTGTTTTTGTACCTGTCTTATTTTATCTATTTAATGAGACTTTTAACTATCAATAGATTGAATACTTGATCATTTTCGTCTCGCATATATATATATATATACATATATATATATATATTTGCATACGTGTCAAATATATGCAAGTGCATGATGGCAGTAAAAGAAAATATATTAGGCAAACAAATACTATTATAGGTTTGCGTAACTTTACGAACATCTTGTAGATCAGGGTTATACTAGCATATATAATGAGCTCTTTTGGGTGTACCAGTATATATATATATATATATTTATATATATATATATATAGTGGTGTGCATAAACTTACGGCACCCCCTACATTTCAACAAATCGTTACAAAGATCACATATTTGAGGCATTTATTCTGTACCAGATTAATGTACGTGTCAAATAACATACACACCACAAACAACAGAGCATATGACGTTGCATGCAGCCCGCTACAATAAAATGTGTCAAATTTCGGTTGTGCGAAATGATAATGCACCCTCAGTTATCGGGTGTTCTCGCTGAATTAATCCAGTTTGTGTTGAGCATTCAAGCAGTGCTGTCGTCATGGGACACGCTTCAAACCCTACTGATGCAGAGAAAGCAGTTATTACTGCTTTACACCGAGCAGGAAAGGCTCAGGTTACAATTGCCAGAGAAATTGGCAGAAGTCGTCGCGTAGTACAAAATTATTTACGCAGTCCGTCGAGTATGGTATTAATAAATCCAAAGGACGTCCACGAAAGATCAGCCAGCCAACTGCCATGCACATCTGTCGGTTGGCCTCGAATTCGACTAATATATAATAAGTTGTGAAGTAATCAGGGAGGAGTTAAACCTTCAGGTTCATAGATCAACGGTCTTAAGGACAATTAAGCGTTATCCGCATATAATACGGGCGCAAATGAAAACAAGACCGCGTGTTCAACAACGCCACATGACTACCCGACTAAACTTCGCCCGCAATAATATTGCCAGAGACTGGGAATTGGTGAGTATTGGGGTAACGTTTTTTAAAGAGTATCCTGTGAGTGGGCATCTATCTATAAGGTACTGTGTTGTTTTAGATCATTCTCAATGGCGAAAAGAAGTTCAATTTTACGGGCCAGATGAATTTAGTGGTTATTGGCATGATGTAAATAAAGAGCCGCGGTACTTCTCAAAGCGCAACTTCGATGGCGGGACCATTATGGTTCGGGGAGCTGTTTTGGCAGACTCCCACTCGCTTTCATCTCATCTCGAAGGAATAGTGAGGATTATCGGCGGATGTTGACCAACAACCTACTACCGTTTAGGAGCAGATTTCATCGACTGCCAATTATTTTCCAATAAGAAAATGCTTCAATTCACGCTAGCGCTAGTACACGTGCGTGATTCGGATGGCATGACATTGACGCTCTGTGGGAGGCCTGGGGAGGTGTCAGTGAGCAGATCCTGCTAAACCTCGTTTATAGTCTGCCAAACCGGGTCTTTGACATTATAATTAGCAAGGGCGGGGCCACACGGTACTGATTAGGACAATAAAACGAGAATCAATTCAGCGAGAACACTCGGTAACTAAGGGTGTGTTATCATTTTGCACACCCGAAATATGACACATTTTATTGTAACAAGCTGCATGTAAGTTTATGCACACTACTGTATATGGCTTGTTAGTGTGTGAGCACGTGCGACCCTTCAAATTGCCGTCAGATATCCCCTAACGACATAAGTGTGTCCCTTTCCATTTCAGTATTGGGTGTGGTGGTCCTTGGGTTTGGTGACAACAAACTGTGGTCACTTGTCTGTGCGTGAGTGTACCGTTTGTATATATACGTCGACGCGAAATATGAAAAGACAGAAGCAGTTGTTACAAGTGAGTGTTACCATTTCGGCCCGGAAAATCAACGAAAGTTAACCATGAAAGTTATCTTCAGTCTGCTCATTGGAATCGCTTGTGTGCTGGCTACTGTTATGGCCCAGGGCTTCGGAGCAGGCGGCTTCGGAGGAGGCTATGGAGGCCACTACGGAGCACCTCATGGTCATGGCCATTATGGAGGCCATTTCCATTACGGAGTGAAGGTTCACCATCCACATGGACATCACGGACATGACCAAGGACATCAATACCAGGCTGGACATCATGGCTATGGACTTCACCGATGAGCGGAAATGTTAATAAAAGATCAATATGGGAAATGAAGAAATTGAATTCATTTCTGAATTGCGTGGTTCCCAACTCACTGCATTTGCACACAAAATCAGCCAAAGGGCTAGGTGTACCCGAGCCTTTTGGGGGTACGCCGCCTCAGATACAAAGTGAACAAAACGTATCGCTGGTATTCGAGAAATGGTACAATGGAGTCTCAAACCGCACATTATGATAGTCTTCGAACGTATAGAAGAGCCCTCAATGTCACCCGCAATACTTTTTACAAAGATCGATTTCAGCGTCTACAAAATGGTACGTTTCAGCTAGGGCCAGTCCTGAGGAAGAGGGAAGCATAAAACGGATTTACCTCCATTACTTGTCCTTCACTCTGGTGGGCAACTGGAGAGCCCAGAAGCAGTCGCAGATGAGCTAAAAAGGCACGTCGCAAAAGTGGGGTTCAGGTCGACTGCTACACTCAATGTCCACACCGATATTCGAAAAGAACTTAGAACAGTCTGGGAGGATGTACCTCCATCATTCGAGCTGAGCTTCACTAACCCTAATGAAATCAGAAGAAGTATTGAATCTGCTAAAGCCAACTGGTCTTGTGGAGCTACAAGAATCCCTAGCAAACTGGTACAGATAACAACATTGGCCGTTGCCCGTCCATTCGTTAGCATATTCAACATGTCTGTGCGGACTGATACATTCCCGAGTGAACTAAAAGAGACTTTTGTGATCCCTTTATTCAAAAATAAAGGCGAAAGAAACTCGCTCACTTATGGCACGAGATTGTGGATTCAGTGGAGGGCAAACAAGTTTGCTTTGGAATATTCTTGGATAAAACTGCTTCTTTCAACTGCCTGAAGCATTCGCTGTTATGTTTCAGATGCTACAACTTGTTGGATGCAGTGCGAACACTATCGACAGATTCCGGATGTATCTCTCCACCAGACGACAGGTAAGAGTGGGTCGTACAGAATCTTCGTGGAAGTGGTAGACATAGGAACTCCTCAGGGGTCAATTCTAGACCCGTTTATGTTCATTATCTACATCAATTTCGTTGTTCTCAAAATCGCGAAGGATGGATTATGCAGAGTGATAACATATGCTGACGATACCTCTCTGATGTTTCGTCTTCGGCTGTCGAACATCCAATCTGACCTTGAGGCAGCACTGATGCAAGCGGAAAAAGTGATTAAAATATTTAAGGCATTTGGTCTACTAGACAATGCAAGCAAAATGAACCTAGGGTTATTCCACCCGCCGCAGAGGTCTATTCGCGTTGAATCGGTGGTTTTCTGCGGTTAAGATTGCTAATTGTCGCACCCGACAAAATGCCTCGGTCTGACCCTTCAAGGCACTGTAAAATGGCAAGCTTACCTCTCAGCATTGTCTCCTAAATGCTACGTGGTAGTTGCGTCGCTACGACGCCTCAGAGACATCGGTGTGCCAAACGAGGGCCTGCTAGTGGTTTATAGGGTACTCATCGTATCAGTTCTGACCTAAGCAATCTCAGTATGGGGAGGGGTATACAGCAACGTGTGCCGCAAAGCACAGATCTTACAAAACGATGCCATGAGGTTCACATTTGGAAAAAACAAGGAGGGATTCGGCTCAGGACATATACTCCTCCAAAAACCTCTTACCGGTGGACAAACTATACTGTACACGCGTCGCTACGCTCCCGTTTAAAATATCGAAGGACCTCATCCCGCCGGAGATTTCCTTCCCGCTTACCGCCGCCGCTTTCGGATTAACCAGCCGAGCGACAAAGTTTGAGATAACCAATGTTTTTATGAAGAACAGCAGGCACACTATGGTTCACCGGTTACCGCCGCTGTGGGGTTCTATTCCACGTGAGATCAGATCAGTCGCCTCAGTTTGGACTTTTGCCCGTGAATATAAGACGTAAATGCATAATTGTGATGGGGATAATCTGATTTAGGCTGACTCAACAACCTACTCAGGTGTAGCTGTGTTTGTATGTTCACAAATGAATTTATGTATAATTGTACATTTTGCGTTGTGACTTTGACCCACTTTAATTTTTATTTTGTCTATTTTTTTCACCAGAACTTAAGCGTTGTTGAATGGCAATTCGGTCAGTAAATCACATTTGAATTGAACTGAATTAAAAACTTTGTTTAGCTGTGATTAGACGAGGAGTGTGTATTTCAATGCAAAAGGACAAGAAGATGAATCACGAAAAGTTATTTGAGAGGAACTCCAAATATTGTTAAAATCTTGAAATGCGAGTGGATTTTTTAAGGAATGTTTACCATCGTCCATCAAAACGATGTCTGGACCTTTTCTCTGTATTTTCAACACTTGATTTCGAAAGTTACTTATACTCACATAGCGTTGCATAATTTACATAATTACCAGCACCCTATAGGTCAGATTCTCACAGAATACGCCCTGTTGGTTCTACCAGGAGATATATATATATCTATTTTTTGGACTTTGGTATACGACCCTTCGAACCATAGAAGTGTGTCCCTTTCCATTTCAGTATTGGATGTGGTGGTCCTTGGGTTTGGCGACAACAAACTGCGCTCACTTGTCTGTGCGTGAGTGTACCGTTTGCATATATACGTCGACGCGAAATATGGAACGCCAGAAGCAGTTGTAACAAGTAAGTGTTACCATTTCGACCCGAAAAATCAGCGAAAGTTAACCATGAAGGTTGCCTTCAGTCTGCTCATTGGAGTTGCTTGTCTGCTGGCTACTGTTGTGGCCCAGGGCTTCGGAGGAGGCTATGGAGGTCACTACGGAGCACCTCATGGTCATGGCCATTATGGAGGCCATTTCCTTTACGGAGTGAAGGTTCATCATCCTCATGGACATCACGGACATGACCGAGGACATCAATACCAAGCTGGACATCACGGCTATGGACTTCACCGATGAGCGGAAATATTAATAAAAGATGTATATACGAATTGACGTTTGAATTTATTTCTGAATTGCATGGTTTTCAATTCGTCGAGCCCGGTGACGTGGTGCGTTCGTGTGCGCCTTGCGGTCGAAAGAGACACGTAAGTGAAGGGGTTTGATCCCTACAGGGGCACATTTGGATTTACAGGAGTCCGTCTTATAGCTATAGAGCTGATTCATTTATCATTTATTCAAACATACAGTAGAGAGAGCTTGTAGAGCTATAGAGCTTGTTCCGTGGACGTTAAATTTTAGCCATGAGTCAGCCCCGGAAATTGACATTTTGCTTTCCAATTCACAGGCACGTACACACGAGGCGGCCAAAGGGCTAGGTGTACCTGACTTTGAGTATTCCTAATTTGTTAATACGATGTTCCGTAAGAAATAATTAAAAGTAAAAAATATAAATTAAAGATTTTTCGCTCAGTATTCAATCAATCGATTGAATACTTGACCATTTTCGTCTCACAGAAATATCGACTTCAAATCATGATTTCGGTGGTATAATATATGTTCATCTGGTCAGAGATGCCTATTTATTGATCAATGTAATTTACTGAACGAATTACATTTGAAATCGAGCATTTTACTATTGCGCTTGCGTATCGTACCGTTTCTGGAGATTTCTTTCTGTGGGTACGCATAGTTGTAAAAGTAGATATAGGTCGTACAGTAGACTTAACGTAGGCTAAGACATAGGCTTCGAGTTGGGAAGGTTACAGACACTAAACTGTGAGCCTATATGTTTTGCTAATTAAAGGCTTAAGTCTTCCTCTACTGCAGGGTGATTCTTCCCTTCCCCCAATTATATATAGAGATGCAGTTGCCGTCACCTAATCACACAAACATTTAATTGAGTTAATGATACATGTAATCGTTTGATGCTGTTTCTATAATTGGACTATTCGTTATGTACATGGCTTCCTTTTCGTTTAGAGTTTGAAATCGGTTAAATATCGTTATGTCCATCTATATGTATGTCAAATAGGAGTTGATTGTATATATTTACTATTTTAAATTATTTATGTTTATTAATGTGGACTTACAAATGATAAAGTTATAAATTACTGCCATTACTAAAGCTCGAGAATTCCCAAGGTAACTTTTTTAACAATATATCTCTGCCTCGTTTGGCTGATAATAAAGGAGTGTTTGAAATGTGAACTGAATATTACCAAACTACGAAACTTTCAAAGCAATTAACTTTCAAAAGTAACTTTCCAAGACAACAACAAAAAAGAGAAGAACTCCAGAAATCGTTTTCCTGGAGAATGACAAATTTTGCCTAAAACCTCCCCTGCTTGTCAAGATTTTGATCAACTATTTGTGACTTGTCGTATTGAAATACAGGGTATTATCCTTGACAGAAAAGAAAAAGAAAAATATATATTAATATATTTGCATATTTGTACAATTTAAGCACAAGCAAGGTGGCAGTAATTTTTTTATTAGAGTAGCAGTAAGACTAGTTTAGGGTTGCGGAACTTTTGACCACAGTAGTTGTTTACAGGCAAGAAGTGGACAGAGGTGTTGAGAGAAAGTGTGGTCTTGAGAGAGTGAGAGAGAGAAGGGAAGCAGCTGAGAGTCAGCTAACCACGTGATGTCCGTACGGTGAGGAGGATGTGTGGTGCTCGTGGCTGGGCTTGTACACATCTCACCACCCTTTACTGAAGAATGCGATAAGCGATACCGGGAAGGGTGGTGCTGTTGAACATCGTTAACAGTTCCATAAGGGGGGGCGGCCATGGTGTTGACATTCATTAGCATGCCAACACCCCCCCTTAAAAAAAAAAGGGTTGCGGAACTTTACGAACATCCTGTAGATCAGGGTTGTACTAGCATATATAATGAGTTCTTCTGGATCCACCAGTATATACATTATTTTTATCATAAAAATCATTTCGGGTACGCCCTTATTAAAAGGGATAAACAATAGTATATACGTTTAATATGTATATATATATATATATATATATATATATGGCCTTTTAGTATGCGACTTCATGTACCCTTCAAATCGCCGGTAGATATCTCTCTAACCATATAAGTGTGTCCCTTTCCATTTCAGTATTGGGTGTGGTGGTCCTTGGGTTTGGTGACAACAAACTGTGGTCACTTGTCTGTGCGTGAGTGTACCGTTTGTATATATACGTCGACGCGAAATATGAAAAGACAGAAGCAGTTGTTACAAGTGAGTGTTACCACTTCAACCCGAAAGATCAACGAAAGTTAACCATGAAAGTTATCTTCAGTCTGCTCATTGGAGTCGCTTGTCTGCTGGCTACTGTTGTGGCCCAGGGCTTCGGAGCAGGCGGCTTCGGAGGAGGCTATGGAGGCCACTACGGAGCACCTCATGGTCATGGCCATTATGGAGGTCATTTCCATTACGGAGTGAAGGTTCACCATCCACATGGACATCACGGACATGACCACGGACATCAATACCAAGCTGGACATCATGGCTACGGACTCCATTGATGAGCAGAAATGTTTCCAAATGAATAATTTTGTGTGTCTTCATCGGCGAGAATCAACTTGGAATCTGAGTGAGGAGACCCGTGTGTAGGCGACAACTTAGGATCGATTATGTCATCAAAATTGAAAAAGCCATATCTTCGACCTCAATCATTAAAAAGAAAGGTGACACAACAACTACTCGATCTGGAGAGAGGAGGGTCGATGTTCAGCATAGAACTGTATATGAGTGTATGTCCATAAGAGATTTATATTAGAAATAAACTTTGAGTATACTTCTGAATGGCGTGTTTTGCAGTTCACTACACATACACACCTGACGCTTAAACGGCTGGGCATCTAACGCGAATCAGTAAACGAAATTGAAATTTTCCTTGGGTACCAACGTTTGCTAAAAGACTGCAAACTAATGTAGGAATCATTAGCAGAATACGATGAAAAAGACCAAACTTTAAGCTATTCCCGGCCTGCCAATATATTGTTTCGGAATGAATCACTACGAGAAAATTACATAAATTGACTATCTGTTTCGGTTCATGGTTCGGCAGAAAGGAGTTTGTATTTGGTCAGATCTTTCCGTGCGGATCCCACCATATCAATTCCACTTTCCGCCTCTGTTAAGTCTGTTTTTGTACCGCCTTTATTCTTCATATTTAATGAGACCTGTAGCTATCAATCGATTGAATACTTGATCATTTTCACCTCAGAGGAACCTCGATTTCAATCGTAGTTACTTCGGAACACTTTGATAAACTTTGAACCACTCGTCGCAGAGAAGTGAAATTCAACGTGTTGACATATGAATCTTCTGCTTAGATGCAGCTTGACGCTGGTGAAGTTTCTTACAGCAGACATGCATCTAGAAGTATAAACAAAATCGTTTCGTGCTGAAGGCCAGCGTTCTCTGATCAAATTTTTGTTTCTTGCAGGAACGTGCTGGAACGAAATCTGTTGAAAACTCGTTGAAATATTCGACGGGGAGGATTTCCTTTGAGAGAGTGTTCACTATTAGTGTTAATCGCTTCAGGATGATTTCGACCGTTGGAGACAAACAGAGTAGGCGAGTTTTCTTCAGAACATCTTACGAGCGAACGAGTGGCAAACACTACTGCAGCCCTTATGCAAACTAGAAGATTTATTTTCATAACCTATTTGTCGGCGTATTCTGAAATTCAGCGCACCACATGCTACGAAATTATAACATTGAAAATCACCAAACAAATGCAAAATGGGTCCCCCACGAATTGACTTCGGTTCAGATGGAAATACGTGTGGCATATTCTAAATGCGACCTAGACGACGACAAAAAACACACGGCTAACACACCGTTGCGATCGACGAGCTTTGGGTGAGTTTGTACCGGCCACCTGAGAGGGTCCAGACAAGACAATGGCTTTGAATAGGGAAAGGATCCCCAGCGGCAGTGCCAAATAGATTTGATCCCAATGTGATAGTTAAAGTCACTATGAACACTGACGTCTTTTGTTGTTTGAAGTTCGGAATAATAACGAATATATCTATGCAACCCGATATCTCGAGATCTCGGAAAACTCGTTAACCAAGAGGACGGCCATCGAGAGTATGCAGGGTGGCTTCTCGATATCAGCGAAAATTTCTCCCCGCATCGATGCAATCAACAAACTGGCCATATTTATAATTAGGAGAAAATATTTATGCATGGACTCAGCGCAGTGGTGGCGTTTGGACGAGGGCTAAGTCTATGGCTGTAAAAAGTTGGAGGCCGCAGGTTCGACCGTTAGTCAACCTGCAACGACCAGATCTTTTCATCTGGTTACGAATGAATATTTATTGACTAATGGATCTATGTTTAGCTTAGATAGGGCCACATTTAGCTTGAGGCGTTATTCTGGAGTTTGAATATCCTACAGATTCTGGAGACTACTTTTTATTAGGCACGCATGGTAGCAAACATGCATATAAGATGGGGTGGTCAAAGTAGACTTATGATGGGGTAGATAAGCTTCGAGTTGTATAAAAACGGGCATAAATGTAAAGCGACTTTCTTCTGAACTCTAGAATTTGATTATTTTTAGAGCAGGAAATTGTTTGCAAACGCACGGATTCGACTAGAGACATTCGAATTTCTACAGATGGTGGATTGACGTAGATGACGAAATGTGTCCACTTGCTAAAACCATCCTATGGGCTTTACGTTTGGCGTTACTTCGATCTCTGGGGAAGGTGTCCAACTATGAATCGAGCTGTGAACCAATATATTTTCCTACCTTTAGGCTTAAGTCTTTCTCCACTTCAGGGTGATTCTCCCCTTCCCCCTATGGTATATAGAGAAGCAGTTACCGTCATTTAATCACACAAACATTTAATTGAGTTAATGATACATATTATCGTTTGATGTTGATTCTTCGAGGGGGGGGGGAACTTCCTCGAGGGGGTCTACCATAGGTTGATCCGCGCCACCGAGGACAAGCGCGCTGGCTCTTTCCTCCTGCAGCGCCTGTCCCTCGCTGTGCAGAGAGGCAATGCCATCGCCTTCCTCGGGACATTGTCGTCCTCACCCCCCCCCCACCCTCATAATCCCTAGAAATTCCGACCAATTGTAACGTTTAATATATTATAATAAATGCGATTTAGTCTCATTGTTGATTCTTTGTATATTTGACAGTTCGTTGTATAGTAGGCTTCATTGTTATTTAGAGTTTACAATCATAGGTTAATATCGTTGTTCATATCGTATAGTCCTTAGGTACGCTTAGCATGAGTCGATTTTATTAAATTACTTATCCTCATTAATGTAAGCTCACTTGTGACAGTTTTACAGTTACTGCTAAACTTTAACGGTTCCTGAGGTAACTTTCTGAGCAATTTATCTTTTTGTATTTCTGTGAATAAATAGTAATGTATACTTCAATGCAAAAGGACAAGAAGATAAGTCACGAAAAGTTGTTTGAGAGGAACTCCCACTATTGTTAAAATCTTGAAATGCGAGTGGATTTTTTAAAGAATGTTCACCATCGTCCAACGAAATGATTTCTGGACGTTTCTACTGTGTTTTCAAAACTTGACTTTGAAACTTACTTATACTCCCGTAGCGTTGCATAATTTACAGAATTACCAGCACCCTATAAGTCAGATTCTACCAGGAGAAATATATATATATGTTTGGGCTTTTAATATTCGACCCTTCAAATTGTCGGTAGATATCCCCTAACCACATAAGTGTGTCCCTTTCCATTTCAGTATTGGATGTGGTGGTCCTTGGGTTTAGTGACAACAAACTGTGGTCACTTGTCTGTGCGTGAGTGTACCGTTTGTATATATACGTCGACGCGAAATATGAAAAGACAGAAGCAGTTGTTACAAGTGTGTGTTACCATTTCGACCCGAAAAATCAACGGAAGTTAACCATGAAAGTTATCTTCAGTCTGCTCATTGGAGTCGCTTGTGTGCTGGCTACTGTTGTGGCCCAGGGCTTCGGGGGAGGCTATGGAGATCACCACGGAGCACCTCATGGTCATGGCCATTATGGAGGCCATTTCCTTTACGGAGTGAAGGTTCATCATCCTCATGGACATCACGGACATGACCGAGGACATCAATACCAAGCTGGACATCATGGCTATGGACTTCACCGATGAGCGGAAATGTTAATAAAAGATTTATAAGCGAATTGAAATTTGAATTTATTTCTGGATTGGGTGGTTTCAATTCGTAGAGCATGGTGGTGTGATGCGCCCGTGTGCGCCTTGCGGTAGGAAGAGACACGTAAGTGCAGGGGTTTGATCCCCACTGAGGCACGTTTGCATTTAAAGGGGTCTTATGAAGCAATGCCAAAAAGCAGCAGTTCCGTGGACGTTAAATTTCAGCCCCGAAAATTGACATTTAGTTTTCCAATTCACTGCATATACACATAAGGCGGTCAAAGGGCTAGGTGTACCTGACTTTGACTATTCCTAATTTGTGAATACGATGTTTCGTAACAAATCACTAAAAGTAAAAAATATAAATTAATATTTTTTCTCTCAATTGCATGCTTAATTTACATTATTGAGACACATTAGGACATCTGTAGCACATTGCTCAATTCGGTTCATGGTTATGGAGGAAGGGTTTTGTGCACAGTCTCTTAGATCTTTCCCTTTTAGATGCAGATCCCACCATATCAACTCCACTTTCCGCCTCTGTCAAGTCTGCTTTTGTACCGTGTTCATTTATCGATCTAATGAGACTTTTAACTATCAATCGATTGAATACTTGATCATTTTTATCTCACAAAAACATCAATTTCAAATCGTAATTTCGATGATATAATATCCTTTTATCCGGTCAGGTATGGCTATTTACAGATCTATGTAATTTACTGAAAGAATTACATTTGGCTTGGAGCATTTTACTATTGCGCTTACGTATCGTACCGTTTCTGGAGGTTTCGTTTTGTAGGTATACCTAAAAGTACATATTGGTCGTACAGTGGACTTAAAGTAGGCTAAGTTGTACCGCTTGATGTTGCTTCTATAGCTTGACGGTTCGCTTTATAATTGGCTTGATTGTTATTTAGAGTTTGCAATCATAGGTTAATATCGTGGTTTATACTGTTTTTTTCTATCCTTAGCTACGGTTAGTCGGAGTTGATTTTATATATTTACTTTTTTAAATTTCTTGTCTTTATTACTTGTCCTTCTGTTTGAAGATAACGACAAAAATCAGAGGAAAGTTCAGAAATGTTGGAATATGGGACAGTTTGCCTGAGATCTCACCCGCCTGTTAAGATTTTAATTAACGTTCTGTCTCTCAAATAACTTTTTGGAACTTTTTTTTTAGCTTTCTTTTATTGCGTATTGGAATACACGCTGCTATGCAATGGTACCTTAGCGAGTTTCTGACACAAACGTGAATGAGAAAGTGCAGGTTGATTTCGAAGGTTTCGAAGTTCGACAGTACTCAGTTCAATTCAAACACTTATTTATTTTCAGCCAAGCGAGATAAAGGTATCAGAAGAACTAAAAATATATGTATATATTATGCATTTATGCACAATGTATACACATGCGTGGTAACAGCAAAGGGAAAACGTTATTAGGGTAGAAGTAAGACTATTATAGGGTTGCGTAACTTTACGATCACCCTGTAGATCGGGGTTTTAATAGCGTATATAATGAGCCCTTTTGGATCTACCAGTTAATATATTTATACAGATATGGCTTGTTAGTGTTGTGTGTGTATGTGAGCTCGTGCGACCCGTCAGATTGTCGGTTGATACCCCCCTAACCATATAAGTGTGTCCCTTTCCATTTCAGTATTGAGTGTGGTGGTCCTTGGGTTGGGTGACAACAAACTGTAGTCACTTGTCTGTGCGTGAGTGTACCGTTTGTATATATACGTCGACGCGAAATATGAAAAGATAGAAGCAGTTGTTACAAGTGTGTGTTACCATTTCGACCCGAAAGATCAACGAAAGTGAACCATGAAAGTTATCTTCAGTCTGCTCATTGGAGTCGCTTGTCTGCTGGCTACTGTTGTGGCCCAGGGCTTCGGCGGAGGCTATGGAGATCACTACGGAGCACCTCATGGTCATGGCCATTATGGAGGCCATTTCCATTACGGAGTGAAGGTTCACCATCCTCATGGACATCACGGACATGACCGAGGACATCAATACCAGGCTGGACATCACGGCTATGGACTTCACCGATGAGCGCAAATGTTAATAAAAGATTTATATACGAATTGAAGTTTCAATTTATTTCCGAATTGAGCGGTTTCTAGTCCACTACATTTACACACAAAATCAAAGGGCTATGTGTGCCGGAGTTTGATCACTCCTACCTCGTTAATTTGATGTTTCTTGGCAAATAATTACAAGTAAAAATAGTACAATCTTAGTAAGATAGATAATTAACGAAAACTTTTTCGGGCTGACTCTCAGCCAACATTTAACGTCCACGGTACCGCTTTCGCATTGCTTCGTAAGACGGACCCCTTGAAAATGCAAATGTGCAACGGTGGGGATCGAACCCGCGCACCTACGTGTTGCACATTTGCATTTTCAAGGGGTCCGTCTTACGAAGCAATGCGAAAGCGGTACCGTGGACGTTAAATGTTGGCTGAGAGTCAGCCCGAAAAAGTTTTTAGATAATTAACGAAAAAAAACTTACACTATTGAGATATATTGCGACATCTGTAGCATATTGTCAATTCGGTTCATAGTTAGGGAGAAGGGGTCTTGCGCATAGTCTCTTAGATCATTCCCTTTTAGATTCTCTCCCTTCTTTCACCATACCAACTCCACTTGAGTCTTTACTTTAATTTTATTTATTCAATGAGACTTCTAACTATCAATCGATTGAATCTTGACCATTTTCATCTCACAGAAACATCGATTTCAAATCGTCATTTCGGTGGCATAACATATTTTTATATGGTCAGGTATGGCTATTTACTGATCTATGTAATTTGCAGAAAGAATTACATTTGGCTTGGAGCATTTTACTATTGCGCTTGTGTATCGAACCGTTTCTGGAGGTTGCCTTCTGTGGGTACGCATAGTTGTAAAAGTCATATAGGTGGTACATCAGACTTAAGGTAGGCTAAGACATGGCCTTCGAGTTGGGAAAGTTACAGACACTAAACTGTAAACCTATATATTTTGCTAATTAAAGGCTTAAGTCTTCCTCTACTGCAGGGTGATTCTTCCCTTCCCCCAATTATATATAGAGATGCAGTTGCCGTCACCTAATCACACAAATATTTCGTTGAGTTGATGATACATGTTATTGTTTGGTGTTGCTTCTATAGTTTGACGATTCGTTGTATAATTGGCGTCTTTTTCATTTAGAATTTGAAATTGTCGGTTAATATCGATGCATAGATCATAAGCGAGAAGGTTAGACAGGAAGAACTAAGAACGACTAGATTCAGACAGGATACCTCCGCCTAAGGTGATCAGGGACTGGAACTGAAGGGGGACTGCAAGGGAACCAGTGGGAACACAAGGGCGGTCCGGCTTCAGTCGTGCTGAAGCTTCCTCCAGATGCAAGGAGAGTGTTAGCGTCATCCCAAGAAGGTACCCTCGAAGTAGTGCCTCTGGTATCCCAACCGTCTCGGGGTAAGCGCGGGAAGTAGTGTTTAGTGGGTTTGTGAGTCCTATACTAATGTTGACAGACCTCTTAACACGCATATGCATCATGCATTCCAGTCATTCGAAAAACAACATATATCCTTGTTCATATTGTTTCTCTTATAATTACCTACGCTTAACAGAAGTTGATTGTATATATTTACGCTTTGAAATTATCTGTCCTTGTTAAGGTAGATTTAATAATTATACTACTGCCATTACTAAAGCTCGACAATTCCCAGGGTAACTTTTTGAGCAATATATATGTTTTTTTGTCAATAGATACTACCGTGTATTTCAATAACGAGAAAAATTAAAGTAAAAAAGTCACAACAGTTATGTGAGAGGAGGTAGAACGTTGATTAAAATCTTGGCAGGAGGGTGGGAAATCAATCAAAATTTGCCACCTTGCAATAAAACCATTTTTGAACTTCTTCTCTGTTTTTTCGTTGTTGTATTAAAATACACGTTGCTGTTTAAATATGTTTCTGACACAAAACTAATAGGAAATAGTTGATTTTTTTAGACGGCTGATTTTGAAAATTTAGTAGTACTCAGTTTAATTCAGACACTCATTTATTGTCAGCCAAGTGAGGCAGAGGGAAAAAATAAGAATATGTATATTAGGGTGGACGGAAAGTTCTTTCCTTTTTTGTACCAACTTTGTACCGTTGGTGAGTTTCCCTGCTCGCTTCTCCTATTGATTAAAATAGTCTCCACGGTTTGCAACGGTCTTCCTCCAGCGGTCCACCATTTCGGTAATGCCTTTTCATAAAAGTCCTCTTTTTGTTGGGGGAAATAGTCGCACAACTCCTTTTCGACATCTTCTCTTGAATTAAACTTTTTTTACTAAGAAGTTCGCGAGCCCCAGGAAAAGATGGTAATCTGAAGGGGCGAGGTCGGGAGAATACGGACGATGTGGAACGGTTTCCCAGCCAAGCTCCTGGATTTTATTCTCGGTCACCGAATTCACATGGGGTCGCGCATAGAACAGGACCCCAGCCTATTGACGAGTATTGAACCGAATTTCCTTATCTTTTTCAACCCGCTCCAGCTGCTGACGGTACAGGACTGAATTGAGTGTTTGGCCCGTCGGCAGAAGCTCACGGTGGATGATGCCCCAAATAACCCACCAAACACACAACATAACCTTCAATTGGTACCCATTTCGACAACTTTTTCTTAAATCCAAGCCGTTTCAATGAGCTTACGATACTTGAGTGGCTAGTCTCAAGTTTTGCGGCTAGTTCTCGAGTAGTTACAGTTGGATTTTCATTTTTAACACATTGTCGACGATCACTGTAGGTCTCCCGGACCTCGGTGCATTTACCAGACTGAAGTCACCAGAACGAAATGTTTTGAACCAATTACTACAGGTTCTTTCAGTCACACAGCCCTGTCTGCGTAGCGCGATAGCGTTTCTCCGCGGCAGTTTCGCCTTTTTCAAATCCAAAAAAAACAAAAAATGGCGAATTTTCGATTTGTCACTCTCCATGTTCACAGCTGATTTATTACCACAAGCAGCAATCTGAGCGCGCGAATTGGACATCATCGTGTTCAGCGGGTTCGAGTTAGATGAAAACAAACTTCCTCCCCCACTTAGCCAGCGCGGGTACGGCAGAACGAGTCGGCAACGAGTCCACCTTCTAAGTGGAAAGAACTTTCCGTCCAACCTATATGTAATATATGTACAATATATGCACATGCATGATGGCAGTAAACTTGTTTATTAGGGTAACATGAGACTAGTTTAGGGTTGCGTAACTTTACGACCATCCTGTAGATCAGGGTTTTGCTGGCACATATAATGAGCTCTTTTGTCTATATATATATATATATGGTTTGCTGGCGTGTCAGCTCGTGCGACCCTTCGAATCGCCGCTAGATATCCCCTAACCATATAAGTGTGCCCCTTTCCATTTCAGTATTGGGTGTGGTGGTCCTTGGGTTTGGTGACAACAAACTGTCGTCACTTGTCTGTGCGTGAGTGTACCGTTTGTATATATACGTCGACGCGAAATATGAAAAGACAGAAGCAGTTGTTACAAGTGTGTGTTACCATTTCGACCCGAAAGATCAACGAAAGTTAACCATGAAAGTTATCTTCAGTCTGCTCATTGGAGTCGCTTGTCTGCTGGCTACTGTTGTGGCCCAGGGCTTCGGAGCAGGCGGCTTCGGAGGAGGCTATGGAGGCCACTACGGAGCACCTCATGGTCATGGCCATTATGGAGGTCATTTCCATTATGGAGTGAAGGTTCACCATCCGCATGGACATCACGGACATGACCGAGGACATCAATACCAAGCTGGACATCACGGCTATGGACTTCACCGATGAGCGAAAACGTTAATAAAAGATTAATATACTAATTATAGTTTGAATTTATTTCCGAATTGAGTGGTTTCTAACTCACTACACATACACACGAAGTGAGTCAAAGGGCTGGGTATACCAGACTTTGATCACTCTTGACTTGTTAATATGACGTTTCGTAACAAATCATTAAAAGTAAACTAATACGTTAGGCACATTAGGACATCTGTAGGACATTGTTCAATTCGGTCCATGGTTAGGGAGAGAGAGTTTTGTGTGTAATCTCTTAGATCTTTCCCTTTTAGATGCAGATCCCACCATATCAATTCCACTTTAATAATTCCAGGGGATGGTGGTTTTAGCAGGTAGAGGCGTTTTGTCATCCACGTCAACCCCCCTGCATTGGATCAGAACACTTTAATGGAGATTGGAATGTCTCTGGCGGTGTCCGTGCGGTTAAGGAAAATTTCCTCCTCTCAAGAAAAGGTGTAAGACATAATCTTCCAATCACGAAATAAATAGTCCTGCAGCTAAAACAAATTCGTGATAAACTGTATGGCTAATTTTTAGTACGAGTTGATTGTTTATATTTTTTTAATTATTGTCTTCATTAATGAACGTTTACTTGTGTCAGTTACGCAGTCATACATCAAGGTCACTGCTAAACTTTGACGGTTTCTGAGATAGCTTTCTGAGCAATTATCTCTTTGTTTTTCTGTGAATAGACAGAAGTGTGTATTTCAATGCAAAAGGACAAGAAGATGCATCACGAAAAGTTATTCGAGAGGAACTGCAGCTGTGGTTAAAATCTTGAAATGCGAGTGGATTTTTTAAGGAATGTTTGCCATCGTCCGACAAAACGATTTCTCGACCTTTTCTCTGTAATTTGATTGTCTCGAAATGCACGCTAGCGTTTTTTTTATAAAAAAATGAAAATATCGGTCAAAAACTTGATTTAGAAACTTACTTATACTCGACTTAATGTTGCGTAATTTACATAATTAACTGCATTCTGCAGGTCAGATTCTCACAGAACGTGCCCTGTTGGTTATATATATATATATATTTATATTATATATATATATATATATATATGTGGCTTTTTAGTATGCGACTGCATGTGATTCTTGAAATTACCGGTATATATCCCCTTAAGCATATAAGGGTGTCCCTTTCCACTTCAGTATTGGGTGTGGTGGTCCTTGGGTTTGGTGACTAAAAACGTGGTCACTTGTTTGTTCGTGAGTGTACCGTTTGTATATATACGTCGACGCGAGATATGAAAAGACAGAATCAGTTGTTACAAGTGAGTGTTAGCACTTCGACCCGAAAAATCAACGAAAGTTAACCATGAAAGTGATCTTCAGTCTGCTCATTGGAGTTGCTTGTCTGCTGGCTACTGTTGTGGCGCAGGGCTTCGGAGGAGGCTATGGAGATCACCACGGAGCTCCACATGGTCACGGCCATTATGGAGGCCATTTCCATTACGGAGTGAAGGTTCACCATCCGCATGGACATCACGGACATGACCGAGGACATCAATACCAGGCTGGACATCACGGCTATGGACTTCACCGATGAGCAGAAATATTTCCAAATGAATAATTTTGTACAGCGTGTGTGTCTGAATGAGGAGAAGAGTACATCTGAGTGAGGAGACCCGAGTGTGGCCTACAACCTGGGATCGATTATGTCACCAGTATTAAGAAAGCCATTGCTTCCAGCACAATTGTATACGGAAAGAATTATCAATAATTATCTGAAGGGTGACCCAGAAACTGCTCGATCACAGGAAAGGATACAGCGTAGAAGATTTAAATAAGAAATAAAGTATAAGTGTACTTCTGGATAGTGTGTTTTACAATTCCCAAAACAAACGCCTTCGGCGCTTGAAAGAGTGACTTTAAGCTGATATTATCTTTCGTAACAAAGCACTACGAGAGTAATGAAATTGCTGTTTCTCAATTGAACGCTTGGTTTACACAATTGAGACACATTAGGACATCCGCAGCGCACTGTTTAAATTGGGTTGATTGTTCGAGGGAGAAGGTCGTGTGTCTGATCTTTTCGGTTGGACGATACACTGATCGGATCTGGATCTTGTTCGGCTCAGAGAAGCATCAATTTTGGACCGCGGTGGTACTTTATTGTATCTTTGTCATATACAGTTATCTGCTTAGATAGGAATATTTATTAATTTATGTATATATTATATTGAAAGAATTACATTTGACTTGGGGTATTTTGCTGGTGTTTTTCCTGACCTACAGTTTCTGTAGGCATCTTTCTCGGGTGCGAACACAGAAGTTGCAAGCGTGCAAATGGGGGGAGCGGACAAATTAGATTTACATCTGGGCGAGATATCAGCTGCCAGATAGGAAAAATTGTCGTCCAACCAGGAAACCACTGGAGTTGCCTATTGAAACAGCTTACTTCTTGAGCACTATGTGACTCACGTTGTTTCTGAAAGAATTAGATGTTGGACCCTACTAAAAGCCGACTTCCACAGCTCTCTTCCTCTCCCCCACATAGAGATCTCAATAT
Source organism: Stratiolaelaps scimitus (assembly GCA_019614645.1). Classification (NCBI taxonomy): domain Eukaryota; kingdom Metazoa; phylum Arthropoda; class Arachnida; order Mesostigmata; family Laelapidae; genus Stratiolaelaps; species Stratiolaelaps scimitus. The sequence goes on along the minus strand of JABWDB010000014.1, from coordinate 3,085,553 downwards.
CATCACCTAGTGATACGACGCAGGCAAGCACTTGCCGAATATCAGCAATGGGTGGTTCTGGGCAGGTCTGAATGTGATCAAGTGCCGCCACCGCACGCTTTTTGTATGACCAAATGATGTATTGTAGATGAATGAATATTTGCTGGCTAACGAACCACGACGAGGTTACAAGCCGAATCAACAACAAGCCAAAGGAGAACACGAGCCAGAGAAATAGCCAATTGTGAGAACGTCTGATATCAAGGCGGGCACTTGAATTTTCAATCGTTGGCTACACCCGCTAGTTAGGACAGAGCGGCCCTTCTCTATCGGTTAGTTGCTGCTGCCCTGCAAAGGCGGCAAGAACATCAAGAAAAACCGATCCGAGAGCTGTTTAGCCGGAAAATCTGGGACATGTGTTCAGTCGCTTGCGCTATACAGTTCTGCACACGTTCACTGTCGTATGTAGCGTGTTTTTTTCTTTTTATTTTTTTATTGAAACGCGTTTTGTCGCTATATATTCGCCATTTGAGCATAAATGCTCTGTTATTTCGTTTGTCTTGGACGTGTCATTGGCGTTCTCTGGTCCATCAAATGCTCTACCTCTTTAGATACCCCTATAATTTTCGCATAGTTTGCTTTACGGGTCGTGCGGCCGGGCTTCGACCGGCCGGCCGAACAGTAGGGTTTTGCGACGAGCTTGATAAAAAGCAATAACAACGAGCCGTGAATACGTAGTCAATACTTATCGATTTCAATTGATCAAGTGCTACTTGAATTCTTCTCTACCATGATCAGGAGAGGACAGAATCAAGTATTTCTATCTATTCAACTACATCATACGGCGTCGTCATTTGACACTAATTTTGAATAACAAATCTTAAATAATAAATAATAAACGACTACGCAACTATTGTTATTTGGATCTCAGGTGTACTCAGAATATGTATTCTGGATTTGTAGAAGTTTAGCTAAAAATTCTTACAGTCGCTAGTAGTAATGAGTAGCGGAGGATAGCAGTACTACGTAATAAAATGCACTTTACTACAAAACACCATTATTTATTTTCGCTTTGTATCAGGCTTCTACCTGACAATAATACAGCAAAGTATAATCTAGCCAAAATGCTAGCCAATTAATGACTAACCGTCAGTCGAGTGTCACTAATCTAAGCAGTTTTCTCTTATTTGATAATGTGGATTTTATCTTCCGATATCATTCGCACTATATCTATTTATTCGTCTACTATTGGCAAAGCAAGATGTCCGTTTATCCCGTACACACCCCTGACGCTCACATCGGCTTGACATATCGCTCTTGTATGTTAGCAAGCTAAGCAGTCCAGTTATTCGAGGCGGCCTTCTTTACAGTTGTCGGGTGCTCAAACGGAACGAAACGCACAATACGAGAGTGGAAATGCATTTCGCATGACGTTGTCTGAGACATTTTCTCGTTGTTATACGATCATACGGATAGGTTTGGAGAAGTGTCTAGTAGTGATACTACAAAGTGTCGAGATTGCCGTTACCTGGTTACCGTTACCCAGCATGCAAAGCAACCAACTGCAAATAGCCACATGCTGCTGGTAGATGCATAGAGTTCCTGGATCACCAATATTTACCGGACCCTCGTGCTGTTCGAGTTTCGCTGTTTGAATTTATTCCGTCATTGGCATTTCGAGTGTCATCTTCACTCCATAGCGCTCGCTTGTGGGCACTCTCATCTCTCGGCACCAGTGGGACTTAACAGAGCCACAGATAGGCGGTCAATAAGAGCCTCTTCAAAGTGCAGTGAGTTCGTGCGTAAAATTCTATATTTATGCTGTAAATATTATGAATCAATTTACGTAGAACACGACGGCAGTGTCGAAATGCACCGACGTGCCACTGAGGCGTTTGAGCACAAGCTCTATCAGCAGGCAGTTTTATTTCCGCAAATCTATAGTATCTATTATACAACCTCTACGAAAAGTACGAAATATATCCGTTTAGTAACAGTGCGACTGGCCATGTGAATAATTTAGTTCATCTTGTCGGGTCGAACAACATGCAAAACAACCATGAAACACAAATATTTATCAAAGTGGGCGACAATTATATCTGTCGAACGTAACATGCATCGAAGATGGCAATTCGAATTTGAGTGGCGAGTTGAACTACCCATTGCCTCAATTTTTTGCTTACATTTTGGTTGCATACTTACAAGGATCTACAATATATCAGAATTGTAACCCATCTATTTTACAAGTAAATCTGCCCACCCCGACACCTTGTTCGATTACGAGCCTTTCTAACGAGCGAACACAAACACAAATTGAGCTGCAATCTGAGATTCATATAGCGTCATATAGGTAAACACAAATATGCCATATCCCTGAAATTATATGAAGCAGAAATGTGGCTATAGCCGATAGACATCGATTATATGCCCTTCGACCAGACGCTATTGTGAGTGCATTTAATACAGGGTGTTCTCTTGACGCCACGACGAGGTTCACTGTCAAAACACATCGTATTTTGCTATTCGACGGTTGTTGTTGTTGTTAATATTGTTGCTGTTGTTGCTAGCCATTTTTTTCATTCACACTCCGAGTTATAAGCAGAGATCATATTCATTTGTGAGAATGCCTAACTTGAAATTATTGCTGGCTTCGTAATAGGTGTGTGTGTGTGTGTGGTATAGAATAAACTAACTTGTTTATTTTTAGCCAGGGGAAGGCGTGAGAATATACTACATGCAAAGATGTTGTTTATAGGTTCAGTGCACGGGGCCCGCTCCGCGGACGAACTGCGCCACCTCGATGCAGACAAATACAATTGATTTTGATAACAAAAATGGTCGGAAATTCCTGAATGTCCACGTTGATCAAGTAATGATATCTAGATGTGTGAAAGATATCGAAATAAACGGCAGTTCAGTGATTTCACTGTTGAGTACATATGTTCAAAGGAGACGCCGAGGAAATTTTCCTTGAACAAGTTCAAGTGCTGCTTTTTAAGGTTGAGCTTGTAACCTAGCGAGCAATACATTTAGTTTGTATCGATAGCACGAGTTCTTTGTATAGATTTATATTCACATCAGAATCCTTGTAATAAAGCTTATAAGTTTCATGTTAACATGCATGACGGCTGCGTTGTGTTGTTGAGCGATATGGTGACTGATATCTAGCTCAAGACCAACCTGACAACCTACATCACTGGTAACTTGTATAATTGAGGGCGCCCTCCTTCAATATGACGCGTTCATATTTAGACGAATCGCGCGTCGTGAATTAACGGGACTAACTCTGAATGTTGCCGCGTACATACTTCGAGCTGTTAGCCTTTACATAATGAGGTCGTGGTCAACACATGGCATCAAATGCACCACTCTCATCAAAATCAACACAGTTCACATTTACCTCTACGGCTAATAAACATGGCTCAGTATGCAGGCCATCTCCAACTGTATATCGCTGAAACTTTCCGTTATGAGCATTAGTGAAACGAGCTACTGCCGACAGCATACAGATGAATATTGTTGTATACCTGTGGATTACATTACCATCGTCTCACACTTCTTGTGCAATTGTAGTTCCTTTTCATATGAATCGGGTGAGTGTCGAATGCTGCACGAACGTGTCGTCCGCCATGAACTCTCCCCCTCTCTCTCTCGCTCCGTCTCTCCCTCAAGACAGTAAGGCGCCTACGTAAGAACAAGCCGTTCCGCATCGATTTGAGGAAGGACAACGCACCGTGGTACGAGAAAGTGCTCATAGTGGAAGTGCCAGCTGGGAAGTGCCACCTGCTCATAGGTTCCTATGTGAAGGTAAGAACTACACACATCTACCAGCATTTGGTGGCTGCAGGGTGGCAGCTGCTGCGCCAACTGATGCCGCCATATAGGTGGCGCGATCGGTAGACACAAGCAAACATCACCACTTGTATGCGCATGTTAGTACCTAACGGCCAAGCAAAGGCCAATATCGAGAAAAAGCTTTAATGAAGATATGCTCCTCTCGAATAAATACCGAAACGCGTTTTCTAAGTAAAACGCCATCAAATTGCAGTGACAAGATTCGCTCCGGAAGCAACACGCTAGCAGATACCGGTGGGAAATTAGTCGAATTTATTTATAAATTTGTACCATCGATACGTAAGGTATAACAATGCCAGAGTTCATCGTGAGTATTATTTAATAAGACGCGACTACGTAGGACACTAAAGCAAAGAAAAGAAAAATATGCGATCTGAGCTCGACAAAGACGTTGATCCTTGCTTCTATGGCGAATTCTATCGATTCGTATCGATCGAAAGTCGACGGTGCCGTTCGCACTGCCGGTTTAAAATAATAACATCGCAGAACGTGAGCGACGTGAATCCGAAATGATCTATTTTGTGAGAGGTCGAAGATAGTTTGAATTGCTCACTTATCCAATATGGGAATAGGACGATAGCTTGATAGTGGTTCAAACACATAGTAATGCTCAGTCGCGGTTGCGGTAATATGCAGTGTTGGCTGATAAGCAGCCCGAAAACGTTTGGTGGCAGAGGAATTCAAAGTAATATGTAATCACTGGTCCAAAATGGTTGCTCAAGAGTGTCTCGTTTTCTGATTTGAACACATCCGCTGTTATGCTTAAAATAATATTATTTAGAATGTCTGAATGTGTCGGTTTAAGTAAATACATCATAAGCGAGTGTATGTTCGTCAATTGAAGCGCTAATATGTATTGGTCTCAGATTATAAGCATATTTGTCACTTGGATAGAGACAGTGCCGAAGCAAAATCATGGGGAGGATAACTGAAATTCCTCTGCAAATTCGGCTAGCGGCATAACGCTTAGTGAAACAGGTTCCACGTTTCAAGAAATTCGGCGAACAGCTCAACATCCATAACAACGCTGATAGAATACGTGGCTGAAATGCTATCTACGAAGCGATGCCGAACACAATGCACCACTATGCGGGACGTCGTCTATATTTTGCGCAAAGTGCTTATGGATATAGAAGTGCACGTGAATAGGGCACGAGCGTCGGTTCATTAAAAAAGATGTGTGGCGTGCGTTCATAAAAAAGGAGTATCCTAGGAAGTCGTGCTGAAAGGCTAATGTTAGCTTAGTTATATATAAAGACAAGCCTCCCCCGCGTTCTAGCAGAGTATCATTTGGTCAGGTGAATCAAAAATTCGAGCAGAAGATTCCACTACTCGACCGACCAGGCTAGAGCCGAGATCTCAACCCCATTGAACAAACCTACTGTGGATGCACGTTGTCACACGCAACGAACGCGAAGTTAGAAGACCACGTTTGCCCATTGCTTGTTCGCCGTAAATTCTGCAAAACCGACTTGTGATCAGAACTGTCATCCGAGGCGTGCGCATCTCAAATCTTATAATTAATTGTTAAAATTATTACATTTGAAATAATGACATTAATATTGCCAACTGTCTACTCCTACAAAGTAGAAACAACTTTGTCCATAGTATATATATATAACTAATGAAGGCTCATTTTTAGCTTTGGATGGGCGCTCCCATTCTCGTCCATATAATATTTCGCAGTTCCGTCAATAAAGAAATAATTGAATTGAAAATTGAAATTGAATATAAAATTATTTATTTGAAAATTTAAAACGACACTGGTATCCTGATATTTCTCCGGCATACCATTAAGAAGCACCAATTACGCATGTCTATCTCTCAATAAGGTGGTAAAATTAATTTTTTTTGTTGAAAAATCATTATTGTGTAATTTTTCGAAGCAGGCGTGGTCCGCTCATTGCATAAGTCTGTAACAGCTGGCAGGGTCTGGCTTTATTTGTGGCTACATCAGCTGGAAATCGCTTGGCGAGTTAAGCCTCTTGTTCATGCAGCACGACTAAAATGATAACCATCTATTTAGACTGCAGCGGATAGAGTTGAGACTAAATGACCCTTGGTTGTGAGAATTAGAGCGATGGAATATTAGGCATCTATTGAACGTATTAGTCGGAGGCTCATAGTAATACCTAGAAGGCTAAGAGCTGAGGCCTGTCAGATAGGGGAACAGCTGAGGGTCAGCTCGAAAAACAGTAGTCGGGGGCTTAGAGATAAGCAATAGTTGTCGTCTTGTGACTCTTGAAGGATTTTTTTTTTGTTTTTTTGTTCAATAGAGGGTCTTGGAAACGCTTGATACACATGAGTCACTCAGCCGAAGTGACTGGTGTGGGACGCACATAACCACTGAATATTCCAGCGAGCTGTACGTGCCTTGTCTTCTTTAACATAGTGTAGCATTACATTGGCGCCGCCGGAACTGTGTGTGGTGGAGTGAACGAGATGCGAGTGGATCAAGGACAGGTGCGAACTGGCCCTGCCCGAAAATATGGACGTGCCGGCCCCGTCGATGTTTCTGCCGTTCGCAGACCCGCCGAATTTAGTGCAACGGTGGACGACAAATCAGTGCCACCGCTGTTCGATGTCACTAGGGGCGCGTTTGAGAGCGCGGTTTAGTGGAGAGGTCCAATGTGGCGTTGTCGAGGGGCGAGTTTGTCCAGTGTGCCCCAAAGGGCGGATTCGTCCACGATATGGAGGCGCTGAGGTCTATTGGCAATAGATGTAGGTATCCGGTTACATTGGACGATGCCATAGTCACTCAGATGATTTTGAAGTGGCACAGTCCGCAAGTGCGAAATGTCCTTCTCAACCAAAAAGATGGACTCGATTTTGCGAAAGCAGCCGCATTGGCAACAGTGTCAACCGAGCAGAAAGCCGAGGAGGTCAGTAGGATGGATGAAGCTCTAAGGGTGTCCGGGGTGGAGCAACAGATGGATCGAAAGTGGGTCTGACCGGAACATCAACTTCTGCCAGCGGAGAAGGTAGACGCGTTGAGTTCACGTCGGGCCGCGTGTAATTATACTTGGAGGAAGTCGCGATCGAGCTACGGAAAGCGGCCAAGTGCAGGCCAAGCGGAGCGTAATTGGCAGTGTAGTCTCTGTGGTAACTCGGGGCATGAAACAGGTGACCCACAGTGTCCAGCACGGACCGCTTGATAGGAGGAGTGGGAGACGTGGACACTATACCGTTAGATATGGATGGACTGAGTAAGGACTTTTATCGGTGGCTGCCGTATGACATGACGAGAATGAAGATTTTAATAATATTGATGATTCTGTTTCTATGCATTCGGTAGCGTTTATTAATAGGGGCAGGCTGTCGTATGAGCTGAAAGTAGACGATTATGGAGTTGTTTTTATGGTAGATTCCGGCGCGACAGCCACGCTAATCGCGCGGAAGGATCTTAGAGCAGAGTGCACATAGAGGATGAAGGACAGTATATTTTAGAAATGGAAGCTTTGAAAACTCTACGAGTGAATATAGATTGCCGTTCTGGACGATGTTGGGTAGCGGCAGTGACTTATAGGTAGCTTCCGAATTACTCGAGCAAGTTCGGCAGGTTGTCCTCTGGTCCGTTGGGACCGTCGAGCCTGGTTGCATTCGTGTTCGCCGTGGGAAATCAGAGGATACTGACGTAGGTGCACGGGCTCGATTCCCGCCGTTGCACATTTGCATCTAAAGGGGTCAGTCGTATGAAGCAATGCCGAAAGCAGTTGTACCGTGGACGTGAAATGTTAGCTGTGAATCACTCTGGAAAATTTTGCTGATCAGTTGGGATTAATATGATGCAGATGTTTAAGCATAGGTATCTATTGGACGAATTAGTTGTATGCTTAAAGTAGACAACCATGACAGAGTAGTCCTGATGTGACCCTTTAAGGGCCTACACGCACCTTCCCTTCTCCAATATAACCTAACATTACACAGACATTTACACATTCACTCATGTCATTTGTTTTGCCTTTCAGAGAGCTGCACTATTGGCTGGATAGATCCGGAGTGGATTCAAGAACCATGAGAGGTCTGAAGAGGCGCGAAGACACATGGGAGCCAACGAAAGTTGCTGAGGTCAGTTAGTGACACGGAGGGCGAAGAAATCTGGACTACTTCCGTAAAGTATGAAAATTGTACACGGAAAAAGAAAGGGAAATGTTCTCCCGTCCATACATTATTGCAGAGGGCCTCAGGAAAGTTGGAAATTGCCTCGTGACATTTCGTCTACTAATGCTGTTATGCCGGTACCTTCCGAGAAATGTCTGCTGAGAGAAATGATGGGGGCTAGCCGCAACAATAGTCCATCCATCGATGGTGATGGCATAATATCACGCCGAGTTGCTTATAAGCCTGTATAACCAATATATCTATATCGGGTTTGGTGAGAAAATCCAGCTTAATAATCAACGGATGATCAATTCCCTTAAGCTAGAAAAAAATGCCTATACTGCAGATATACACCTACTATTGTTATTATTATTTTACCTTTACTGATAACGACTCGTGGAGGACTTTTATTATGAATTTGTAATTTTGTTATCACCTAAGACGTTGCATATCATCAGAGGACTTTTCATATGCTCAACGTTGTAAGTGGCTATATCAAAACGCAGTCGAAGAAACAATCGCTTGAGACTCCTACGGAATGACTGCTCTGCCACTGCTCCGCCATACTGCTCCGCCTCTTTCTACCGTTAGAGCCGGGCACAGCACAATTACTTAGTCCATTTATGCACCGAGTTTCGTTCAACGTTGCAGCAAAAATCTAAGGTTAAAGTTGATTGGTTTATTAAATTAACTATGCAATTTCTAAACTGCAATGCTCGCGTTCTCTATAACTTACCATGTCGCAAGACATAACAGTAGCGATTGTTGTTATTGCTGTCTTATCTTATTTTTAGATAGAGCTAAAGTCCTTAAACGGACCTGCACCCGTGATTGTGTACCTATTGAGGCCAGACCTCAATCCGGACGAGGTCGACACCATCGAACTCGGACTGGGGGCATGCTATGAGGCGGCGTTCCCAAAGCAACCGGAGGCGCGTCAAACAGCACGTCGGCTTGAGCTGGATACCGGCTCGGTGTATGAGGTCGGCCGGCCAGATCTTGCAAAAGACGAGAACGGGATAATTTTTCAACGCGTGTTCATGCGGCCCTCACATTCGCCCGCATTTCGGTGCCCGGTATGCAAGGCTCAACAGAGCTCCCTTCAAGCACTCATTTACCACCTCGACGAAACTCATAACAGATCAAACAGACAGCGCGAGCGACGGCCACCGCCGAGGACGATGTTCTCGTGTCAGCATTGCGGGGAAAAGTTTGATCTTAAAATGAAGTTAAATATTCATATAAAGCATACACATGGCCGACTAAGGCAATGGAGCCCCAATCGAAGCAAAACATCTGAAACGAGCTCGACGAGCGACGACGACGATGACGATCATCCGATCCGGAAATTCGATGGATTTGCCACAGCACGTCAGTCGAGATCTCCGTCGCCCGTAGACTCTACGCTAGTCAAACGACGTAAGGATGATGTCCAAGCTGACGGCAACAATAACAACAACAATCAAAACTGCGTTTCTTCAGCAGGCGCAAACGATCGGGAAGTGATCAGTGGACACGGCAGCCGATCACGAAGTTTGACCGGCAGCCCCCAATCACGGCGACGATCAACCCGTTCACAGTCAGCAAAACGCGTCAAGATACCTGCTCGTCGAACGACAGGTCCCAACGAGCGGCTAGAACCAATAAAGTGCTTTCACTGCCGCAAGATGTGCCGTGATGAGGCCGAACTTACTAAGCACATCGAGCTCACTCACATGTTCCGGTGTTTAATATGCTCCCATACGTTTAAAAAGCAAAGCATGTGGACTCGACATGTGAAGGTGTGTAATATTAGCACTGCTCGCTAGGTGTCTCACGACGAATCACGCTAAAACTATCGCCACGACATTCAACGAAACAATTTAATGTTAAATTAAGAAAAACAAAAAATTGTAACTAGCTTATCCTCGCTGGCTGTAGGCACTGGATGTCAAAGAGCAGATTCGCACATCGATCTAATACGATTTGTAGTGCAGAGCGCAAATATAGCTAAAATATCTTGAACGTCTTCGATTGTTCTAGCCAATGGTATACCAATGGCGTGTGATTCAATTTCCTTTCGGGTATGTTAGATCACTTTTTGATTGGCACCTTCTAAACACAATTGTACATTATGCTGTTACTAAAGGTGTATTTTCGAGAACGGGCGACATATCTCGAAACAATGTTTCGAAAATATCAAATTTTCGTAAATTGTGTATAAAATCTAATATTTTCAGAATAAATTAAGATCTTGAAATTGAACCAAAAAAGTGTGCCAAATTTACTTGTGCTGTATGACATGCCATGTGACCCCTACATGCTAATTATGAAGTTCCGAAGTGATTCATTTTAATTCAAACACTCCCATATTTAGAATCAATTGATGCCCATTTATGGCTGTTATCAGCAAGCCGGTCTCTAGACGTATTTGGACACGATCTATAAGTTCAGTGCGGACGACCTCGAGCCCACTGATGGTTTGGCTACTAAGTAAATTATTTCCACGTCAACGAAGTGAAGCTATCAGCCACGCGCAGTAATCTCATTTGATTCTGCCGATGTTATCATAGTTGGTGTCTTTGAGCATATCCACACTAGTGAAATGCAACGAATATGGTATATAAATATATATATATATACCATATTCGTATCAGATTCAAGCATCTAATATTAGATGGGATTTAGGGACAGTAGCCTACCAATTTCATGTTGTAAGTGCTTTTTGTTTATGACGACACTACAAACACATAGTGTCATGGTACCATAATGATTCATTTTATTACCCTTCTGGATCCGATCGCCAAACCCAAATACGTTTATACGGATCTATTTGCGATAATTATTACAATAATAATAATAATTATATAATCATTATGAAGTGTTTTATTCAAACATACAGTAGTTAGGAATAATAATTCGTCTCATGCGACCTTTTTTCCAGCTCTTTTTTAAGGTAAATGCAAGCCTGCTTTTTCCTCGAGTACTTTAGCCATAGCAAAATTCAAAGCATCCTTCGTTCTCCTAGTAAATTTCTACTCCAAATTTGACAGTAATTGGTTTATGAGCATGATGTCTATTTTCGAAGTCTACCACAGGTTCAAGATCCCGCTTGTGTTTTTTTTCTGTTTCTTAACAGACGGAATTAAGGGTGATTCATACGACTAATGTTGCCTGCTGTTGCTGTTACTATTCTAATCTATTTTCTTTTGCTCTTGTCCGTCCGTTAGCTCCTCATCGACTCACAGAGTCACTCAAATCTCATTGCGATCTACAAACGTAAAGACTTCTAAATTCACTACCCTGGTTTAGAGAGAGTATTTATTGAGAGTTTGAGAAGATTGCTAAAAAAAATCCACAAGACACACCGGTGTCCGTCGCGGCTGGCCGTCAGAGAGATGTGGATTTTTTCTCTCAACCTTTCTCGTCGTAATTCCATCATAAGAGTAAGCGCCGAGAAATGTCTGATGAGTGTACGAAACTTCAGCTTTCTTCCAAATACGAACGTCCAATACCAACGTATAGAAATGAAACACACAGCACAAATGTGAAATATTAATATGGACAAGTGATTAGTGGTATAATTAGAAGTATTATATAATATGCAGAATGTATAGAATGGACTACTACCATTAACTATCGTGTTTTCCGCACGATATGTTGCGAGCGCAGTTGCATTGAGATGCACCGCACCGCTGTGACATGCTTGTGATCGATCGACAACGTGCGCATATAGGTGAGAGAAAATTGTCGAAAAACTATCGTGCCACAACAGCTCTGTAACATTTCACTACGGGGAAAATTCAAGACTGTGAGTCAACTCTTTTCCAGCTATCCGCTCCTCTCGATCTTTCTTTGAATACTCGATCTTTCATTGAATACACAAGAAAGACTGTTAATACATGGACATATTCAACTCTCATAGACTTTTTTGGCCCCGACAGTAGGTTCCAGTCTAGGTTCAGGATATCTTGGGCTTCAAAGTGTGCCAGGTAGAGAAATCCAGCGGGTTGGGCGAGTATGGGAGTCATTTTCCTGAAGAAATGAGCCCGGGCACATTTCGGGTGGCCTCTGGATCTGCTTCTCTTGGTGGTCAAGACTCGAGTCTTGTTGAAACGTTTTGGCCTGTTCCCGGAAGGTCATCAAACTGCTGCAGGCTGTAGCCAGTTATTTGAGACTCACGATGTAGTGTTACTCGCACACTGCCCGCTCTAAGATTTTCATGTCTTTCGGTAATTCTCTAGCACCCCGTTGTTGTTTGTAGTGCAACCAGTATCTCACTTTTGTCATGTGCTCAGCGAAGGTTGTGGTCCGTTTCGCGGAATCGCACTGCAGTGTAGTGATGTTGCTTGTCACCTTGTATCTCCTCATACTCTGACACACGAATAACCTGTTCACTCCAATATGTTTTAGGTTATTGAAAATCTGATGTGCCTGCTTACCAATCAAATAAAGAGCCTCAACGGCACTCCTTTTAGCTCCAAACGTGAACACACTGGACAGCACCCATCGATTTCCATCGAATGACTTGACCGCCTACGAGCGCCCAACATTTAGCTCCACTCGAATTGGAATTCGAAACCTGTCAGTTATGGCGCGCTGCTATTTGTATCACTTTGGTCTACGCACCTGGTACATTGCGGAACAGGCAAGTGGACGACGCAAATACCCCTGGAGCACTCGACAATAACCAGGAATAATATGTCATTATATCTTGCAGCAACTTGATTTGAGCTGATGGCAGACCTTATGCAAAATAGATATTGACAATTCAACAAAGCGTATGCTAACGTCTTCTAGCTGAATGTTTACAACAACTCAAGATTGATTTAATAATAAAGTAGCCCGCTACCTCGTTCATGTGTTCTTCCCGGCAACACAAATCCTTGTTGTAGTTCAGGCGCTTATGACCAAAATATATGTGACTATACCTAGAGTATATGTGTGCACTAGGCTGACAGATCGAACTTTCACATTGCGTAAGTTAAATATCTGAATATTCTGAAGCGATTTAACGTGGTACGACGATGGGAGGGGTAATCGCAGAAACCAACACACGAGATTCTCTAGAACAAGAAAACTGACCCTGCAAAGTATTAAAGCTAAGTATTAAAGAGACGAAAATTCGGTGCAATTTGTCGACGTGCGAAAGGCAGCAACATTATTGTTTCATTTCGCTTGCCTTTAGGTAATAAAATATTTTGTTTTGAGTGTCAAAAAAGCACTTAATTTAATAATTTGTTACACACGGTACCGCAATGGCGCGCGCGGTACGGTGTCGGCCTGCAACGCATCATCAAATCGGTCCCTAACCTAATCGTACGTAATTTATGTAACGAAATTGACAAATGGATCTGCAACACAATTAATTACTTCGATCAATGCTCATGCGTCGCTCCTTCCTTCCCTGTTGTAATTTGTTAATTAATCGGCAATTGCTGAGCGGAGTGGCGTATGTAAGGTATGTAAGATGGCCCCACAGTTAAATCGTCGATCAATTGCTGAGCGGAGTGGCGTATGTAAGATGTGACGAACTGCAAGGATACTTTGCAGTCGACAAGTGAAAAGTAACAGCTTATAACACGTGACATATAAGAGAACTTATAGAACTTACTTACTTAAGCATTACCATTAATAAATTAGCGAACATATACCTTTATCTTTAGAAGAACAAGGGTTCTATGTGTATTTGTTTAACTAGTGCTGTACTTACCTATGCTAGGGCTGTTTTGTCATCACTAAACTATTACATCATTATATGCGAATACCGCTCAAACGTTGCCGTGTACTGTGCGAAAATTATATATACTGTGTCCTGCTAGTACCTCGTCCAACATGATGGATAAGAATATATTAATTACTTAGGTCTGAGAATTCTACCGATAGAATAACCCTTTGATTGCTAAAATGCACCGGCACACATATGTCTTGTAACAACTGTGACTTGCGATTGTTCTTGATTTTTCTGGACTGAGTTGCTACATCGGCCAACACCACTAGTTGTATATACGTTACGTTCGAGTATCAGCCCCACCGAAGACAGGGCCGCTAGGACCGGTCTCGGACATATTTAAAAGAGAGCCTTAATTCGGAAGGCCCGCCAAACATAATCTTACCCAATACAGATCTTGGAATCAGGCCCTCCAGCTCGGTTAGATTCAGGCAGATGATGTGGTGCTCGATGATATATAATGGGATACTCAGGGCGGTTGCTCCGAAATCTTCCTCTGCTTATCTGAAGCTGTACAAGATGTAGCATGGCGTATCCATGCCACATCTCCACCTGTTTGAGGCGTATCACTGCCTCTTGCCTCTATGATCGCTCCATGAAATGCAATGTACAACTTGCAGGATGTGCGAGGGAGTTTCGCAGGGCTCTGTCATTTTTTCCTACCTTGTGGAACATCGTGTACGATACGATCGTAAGGCTTCTTCTCCTGCTACATGAGAAAGCTGTCATACAGCCATGACCTAGCGATGGTAATGCGCAAGGACTTAGAAAACCCAAATACAACGAAAAATGTCACTCTTGAAAACATTGTCCACGCTATCACCTCTATGGGCCTTCACACTCGCAATTAAAAAGACCGAGGCCGTGCTCCTTTTAATAAAAGGAAACAACCGCTCCCTGAAGCTCACGTTAACTTTAAATAGGCACCTAATCAAATTGTCTCATGAGCATAAGGCAACTCAAATTTCCAGAGACCGCTGTCGAATACTATCAGGAAATGGGGGTGCTTAAGACTCCTGGCCACGGTTGTGGACAACACAGTGCTATATGCGACGTCACTCCTCGAGATCAGACAGGCCCCCTAGCTTTTATCTGGCTTATTATTAGACAAGTCCCCTCTTTACAACTTATCTGAAGGGGGTGATGTGTGACAAACACTGAGCCCCACCTTTTTTCCTGAAAGATGCGATATTAACAACATCCTCTAAATACAAACGGACCCCACATGCGAGGGGCTCGACGATTCCTCCTAACAGATAAGGACTGGTCCAGTGCGACAAAAACTACAGAAATAAAATCATACAGCTGAAGGACACAGCAGCGAGCTTTAAAAAAAGAAGCACATACCCAGACAGAAGTTATATGTTATACATAGTTCAAGCATTTCCCAGTCCAAGGGCACAGGTAGCGGAAGACTGGAGGTTTTCTGGGTGCAAGCCCTACACTACCGCGTCGAATACTTAAACGGTGAGGCGCGGTGTGCATTAGGTATTATCCAGTTACCCCATAATAAATTAAATGACTCCAATCCTACTAAAATGGCTCGTGGAACGATTCTTATTCTCAATGACGAGGAAGGCGGAGCCACCTTCTCCAACAGGGTAGAGATGACCGAGGAGACCAGAGGCCAAACGAGTTGTAGGCCTGATAGGTGAAAGTTCGAAAATCCATGATGTTCTTCATCGTTTGAAGTAAGAAAAGGCTTGGACGGAGCTTCCGGACGAAATGGACTACGATGTCCGGGTCTGCCATACCTGTCGTTAGGTACAAATAGAGAAGCCCTCACCTAAAGCCCTGCCCTGGATGTGTTGTGGGAGATGATCTCAGTTCTTTTCTCGGTACAGCTTTGGAGAGGGTAATGGATGGACTTTATATAGTCCCAGGGGATATATCTATGGTTCGCAAAGAGGAAATGCAACAAGTAATGCGGAGATTGGCAAGCGTATAAGCCCTAGGCCGGATAATATACCTCCGCTGGTGGCGAAAATGCTAGTTTGAGCATGGCCAAAGATTTCCAGCCCCTGATAAACCGTCTACTCCGGGAGAGTGGGTTTCCGAGTCTTTGGAACAAACTGACCTTGTCTTGATCCTTGAGTCTACAGATCTACCCGCTTATAAGACGCAATGGGCACGATTCTTAGACATTTTCGAAGTCAACAGGTAAAATTGGGAAATGGATGTCAAAGAATATTGTCGGAGGTTCAACAGTTCGGAATTTCACCCATTGCGGTCTGATAATCTTGTCAGATTTGGAGGATCGGAAAGTGATTACACGGGGGAAGGAGTACACGGTTAGTATCGAAGTTCCGCAGGTCTCAATTTTAGAACCAATGAAGGCTTGGATAGAGTGGTGCCGTGGATGGATCGCAGTCATCTGACACTGCCCATGGACGTAATAGACCGGAAGAGGACAATCGAAGTTAATTTTGTTATGGCGGGGCATCCCATAGAGATCAAGAAAGAAGCGAGGTATCTGGGGTCAATCTCGTCAATTGGCTAGCCGAGTCAGCGTAGTAGGACATGCATGATCGAAACGAGACGCCGCATACTACAAACAATAAGGATATCCCTGGCTCGCAGAAAGCAACTACCCCAACTGACCAGGCAGCACCTGCAACACCAAGCGCAAATTAAAATTTAAAAGATGATGACCATGGGTCGCACAGCCCTGGAGTTGACGCTGAAGGTTTCAAAATTGTGTAGCAAAGAAAAAAACGAAACTCGTCAGGTAGACAGCAGAAGCGAATGACATCAAACGTCGCTGCCAACCCCTCTGACGATGTCCACTTTCTTAACTATGTCGTAGATAATAGAGCACAGTGTAATCAATTTGTGCGTAATAAAGGTTCTCTAATTGACGACATGCGTTAAGATTCCACAGTAGTTGTCGAACGCGTTCATTACATTGTCACGTCGCACAGAATGTGCGGTAAAAGTTCAAGCAGAAGTTCAACGTAAGCAAAAGTCCAACATGACACCTATCAATTAGCATAGGCCGTTGACAGCCGGAATAGCTGTCCTGACCATGCATGCACCCTCTTTGAACTTGGACAGACGACCCTCGCTTATATGATTGGAGCACGAACTTCGGGAACTGAGAAGGCTTTACCCGGAGAAAGCTTGCTGCATAAGACCCAAACAAATCTACTCTGCTCATAAGATCGGTAAAATCTATTAAATCTGATCGTCGAGCATCGTTCTTCTTTACATTCGAACTGATGGTAGCTCAATTATAAACAGAAATAATCAATATTCACATGGAGCAGTAGTTTTGACGGCGGGCGAAGTTTCTGGCACAAAAATGCAGGGGATCGATTAAAGTCCTGAATTACACATACACGCCTTGCAAAAAGTGATAAAAGTAATGTTTTATAAAAATAATAACAATAACTAATAATGTTATCATCCTACATTATAACTATCATTATGGACATAGTATACCCAAAATGTATCAGAATAGATACCCACCTAAAGTCAGAACATAACCAAGTTGTAGTGCGGATCGATGTCGTTCCGATAGCTATTTTGACAATAACATCAATTGGAAGTATGCTAAAGACGGGGTTCTGCGCCTCAATTCAGATTTTCCCAGCTATCTGCCATGCTTATTATCACGTCTCATTTAAGCGCTGCCGTAGAGAATTTTGGATTTACAACCAACACATTTACAACGCATGCTATACTATAATAGAGCGAAGTACGAAGGTCGTAAAAAATCACTATTTTGTTATAAAAAAAAACCGCAGGTGACCTCCAAATTGATCGACTCAGATTAAATAGAATACGGCTCGGCAGACGGATCGCAGCAAATTTAAGCGGACGCAACAGTAAACAGTTGCTAACAGCGTGTATATATATATTCTATATATATATGTATATATATATATATATATATATGTATATATATGTGTGTGTGAGCTAGCGGTAGTAGTTATAGTAGTCGAATGTATTTTACTAATACTACCACGCCATTCGAAGCGGAGATATATCTCCTCGGGACTTTGATTTAACGTACCGATTCGATTTTTTATCCTCTTTAACCATCACTATCAAAGGTCCGGCGCTGGATAGATTCTACGGCGTGGGCGGTCGTAAACACGGTATCGTGTACCCGTGTGGTCGACTCATGCAAACAAATCTAATAGCTCTTTCCCCTGGTCACCGTTGCTGCCGGTGGTCACAGTAAACGTGTTCATATGTATGAATTAGCTTGCTGTATCAAAAACAGCTTGGTCAAAATTTTGGAATTGCGTTGACGTTCTAGAAAGGCAACTTCCTTCATTGAGCGGACATCACCAAAGCTACTGTTGGTTGGAAACATGTTGACAAAAAAAACGTCAATTCGCATCACTACCTAATATATGATAGTTAGCATGCTTAGGCGACCAGAATCATATGACTAGCATCTAACTGCTCCAGCTCAACAGTCACATGAATCATATTCTACTAATTCGATGTCACCATTTTACAGAATCTCTTGCAACCTTCTTTTTTATAGCATGTGGTATATTCTCTCAAAACACCCTACGTTGTCCAATCGTATTTCAGTAAAAATCTCATAAAGCTATTCAGTGGAAAGGTCTAGGATAAAGTCACGGCAAAATGAGGTGAGATATGACTGAAGCCCATTATAGGTAGATACGATTATAATTGCTTACCCGCCGATACGAATAGGAGCGAGTACCGCACAAAAAAGGCTACGGAGAAAACGTGTTACGATTGTGACAGAGATAGCTTTATTTGGGTAGGCTGTCAGGGTCATCACTTATTTTCTGCAGGTGCATTTACTTAGTTTATTTGCAAACATAATCAGGTTCAGACATTCAGATGGCAAAACGTTCATCACGTATCTCGGGGTAAGGCAATAATAGGCGTTAGGCGTGTCCACATATTCCTCTCTTTCTTACGATCATACAGTTCACTATTATCATACTGGTGTTTCCTGCTTTGCTGAACACACACTATATATATATATATATATATATATATATATATATACCTATATATTCAGTGTAAGGGTTGTCCAATGCAAACTGGCCAGGAATATGGCAGAGAACCCGCGGTTGAAAATACAACAGTCGCCGATACTGCGAACGTCTATTTTTTTGCCACAAACCGTTTTTCTTATGTTGCGTCACTTCCAGTCAATTGCCGCTAATAATGTACATTGCTACTACGAGCTAGTTATTAAACCGTACTTTGTTATTACTTGCGTCCGCCTTTTTTTTGTTCACGTCCCACTGCGGTTTCTCTTTTGCTTGCTTTCCTTTTGCTGCGGCTCCACTGAACTTTTACCCACCGACCAAGTGACCGGACCCCGCGTCCGTCTCGAACAACAAATGAGTGTGGGAATCCGCGCGTAGAAAGAGGCGTAAATCAACCCGAGGCGAGCGAGCAGCGGTGGCGATCAGGTGTGGGTGTGTGTGTGTGCTTCTCTGTATGTCTGTGTGTTGCAATGCTATCGTGGAAGATGGCGGAGTGGCCAGTTAGTAGTCGTTGGTCGCCGCAGACGGAAATCCTATCTCGATCAAAACAGTCACAGCTAGCTAGCCCAGTAGTGTCGATTCGACTTGGTCAGATGGATATGCGTTAATGCAACAATGAAAGCGGCCGCGGCCAATTCCGAGCAGCGGTCGGGTGCGCGGCCGGATGACAGAGGATGACCGTTTCGCAATTACTGTCGATACCCTAAATTGCAGCTCCTTTAATAAACCAATATACCTTTACCTTTACCCAGAATACTGTGTTCGCTGCGAACACTGTCGGATGGGAAATTTCTATTATAATTATTATTACAAGGTTCTAAAGGCATGTGTGCGTATTTAGCTTTAGCAAAAGAAATTCATTCTTGCTGCAATTCAAATAACACCGGCCCGGCCGAAGCAGATAAGCTGGATGAAGCTTTCACGAGGATAGTGATAGATGCCTGTCGAAGTTCTTTGTAACAACGAAGAGAAAAGACAGTTTATGCAGAATAAAGAAATGCAGAATAAAGAAAACGAGAAAACGACGTTCTCATAAAAGTCGAACTCGTCGGAAGCTAACATGGCTATAGATCTAGTAGCTATTTTGCTACACCCAACCAGCAACAGCGATTTTCCTTACACAACACTAAGTGTCCCATGTTATAATAAAACTAGTTTATACAGCATACAAATGCAGACAACGATATTAAAAATGCTTTAGATAGAACTCTTCGTTGGTCGGTCGTAGGGATGGAAACAAAATTGACGGCTGGTGTCATCATTCGGTAATCGTCATTGGGCCTGTCAACGCTGCCTGCTGCTAAGGACGACCGCGAATTTAAGGACACCAGCCGGAAGTGTACGAGTGGCTCCTTGGTTGCAAAGTGTTAACATTGTCTCCGACTGGTGGCCTCTTGAGAGTCGCTTTTAAACGAAGTCAATAATTTAGCCTATTGTATTCATATTACCTATGCACTATTATAAATTACGATTATACATGTATTAATATCATATAATGTGCGTAGAACAGTAATTATAACCATTAGTCGTCTCAGGCGCAAGGCTTTGTTTCGTACACAATGAACGGCTTGTGATGGTGTTCTCTGTGCGTCTTCTACACTAGGTAACAAGTAAATTGACGTAGCTGCTAGCGGCCACGATACCGAATTGTGTTTCAGTCAAATGACGATTTATCTTATTCCTGCGTGTTCATTACGTTATGGTGTCAACACGCAACAATGTTGGTATAAATAGATATATATATATATATATATATATATATAGTGATGCAAAGAGCAGTTTGATTTGAATGAAATGGTGGCCTTGCCAACGACCAAGTCATCAATGTGATACTCATATATGGTATACAAACCGTGCAATGCAGCTAGACAGACAGACCTCAATGATGAAGCAGGGCGGTGGGTAACTTCTTCGACAGTTTGCTTTCCTTTTTCTCACAGTTTGGTCTTCATGTTCAAGCTGCCCTAACTCAGACAACCGCCGCCGAACAGGATGGCCAGAACAGCGGCCGAAAGCTAGTTCCCGCATCATTTGCGACTATCCGTTTTTAGCTTCGCCGTCGCTGGGTGATGGTGTGTGTGTGTGTGTAGGCTACGCGGAAGTGGAACGGCCCAAACATCCTTGAATGGCCAGACATTATTGTCGCAATTTGAGAGCGATAAACTATGCTTCAAATGTGTGTATGAATAACGTTGCTCTGGACGACACAAATCGAATCGAATCAAATCAGAACGCAGAGCTATGCGTGGTGCCTTTAATAGCACGTTTGTATCAAACAGAGCCCCAGCCTCGAACCGGTTCATCAGCTAGACACCTCTCTCCCCTCCCGTATACTGCAACCGTTTGTAATAATGTACTTGAGCGCTGCTAATAGAAACAACTCTCTGGATGTGAGCTTACAAAGTATTGAACGGAAGCAGTCTGCAGCCGACGTCCCATGCTGTGCCCGAGGGAGCTAGCTGAGGAGATTTAAATATTTCAGTTAGTGGTCGTTGAGTGTGTGTGTGTTAGGCTAATTCCTTTGAGCATCTGTATCTGTGATCTTTTACGACGTTGATACGCGTGGTAGCGATTGATCGTCATTGGGGGCCATTCGGAACAGATGACTCGTTGCCTTCCGCAAGTCAGTTGATCATAAGGGGGACCTAGGTCCGTCCATTCGAGGTTAGCTCCACTTCACCCCATTGAAGGTGCAGTACTTACTTATGAGGATGTATAGATCTAGTCAAATATTCAAGCATCCTCCAATGATGAATCCTCGCTGACATCATCTATACTGCGCTGTATCTATCGCATGCTATCTCAGATGCTTCCATGCTGTATGCTGGACGTACTGTATCGTGAATAACAAATATACCGTGTCGAGGAGGAATTTGATTCGAATTGACTTAGCTGTTGTACTCTTGATATTTTTTGGATCTTTGTTTCTCAGTGGCACACGGCACTTTGATAAACCCAATTGATTTATACACCAGTTGTTGCACGACGTCTAATTGCTCTCGCACGTACTTGACGTGAAATATACCTTTGATTTTTATAAGTTTCTAGTGAGCGCCTTAAAGTTGGCCTAAACAACGACCAGTATTGATCGGACCAAGCGCAACGCGATTGGCGACGAAGTTTTGCCAAACGATATTAATTAACGTGCCTAATCAATTCTGTGCACCTTCCCGTCGTGCTAGTTTCTAGATGAAGGCCAATGCTTCAAGTTTCCAAAAGGGCAGAACGCGTACAGCGTTCTACCCCCACCAAGTATACCACAGAGTGAAATGAAAGGTTCGTTTGCTCGACTTTACTCATCTGATTTCTTTTAGTACTCTCTCTCTCCCTTACTCTTTCTCTATCGTTTCTCACTGCGCGGCTAGTGTGAGCCATTATTCGAATTCACCACACGTACAATAGCGAACCCTTGCTGTCTTCGCTGTTTGTAGGCTAAGCGTGCACCATGAGCAGGCTTTGAAAGATGGATGTTCCAGGCGACCAGATGGTGTACTTTCGACGCCTTATTTTCAATGCTGTGAAGGCCCTTTTGGGCTGCCGTCAATCAAGCTGAGAATTGGCTGCGAACATGGAGTGCGTCTTTTATCACTAAGGTTCACTTAGAGTTCTTCCTTAGGTTTTCACTTAGGATGTTCGCCGAGGTTTCTTGCGTCGTGACCGAAGCGAACAAATCAAGCCGTTTGAAATCGCCTGCCAAACTCTTTCCCGCCTTTGTTAATACGATAACGTGAAGAACGAACAGTGGACGGTTCGACAGCTCGCGGGGACTCATGATATACATACATATATATATATAGACCGGTTAATAGAATGCTTGCCTTGCATTCTAATCCGAATTAATTCCCATTCTATTCCACGTAACAGTTTTCGTTTTCTAAATTATCAACTGCGATGTAAACCTCTTGATATTATTGACAAATTTATTGGATTATTGAGTTGCTATCTTGCATTATTTATTGATCTGACACTCGATCACATCTTGACGATGATCCTGTTTTCTCTCAAAGTACGATCTACCTGTATTGCATTGAAGTCATATTGTATATCTGCAATATTGCTATTGTCTCATATTTACTAAATATATTTATGTTGAAATTCCGCGGCCATAAAGGGTGCGTAGTCAGATATCTGTACTTGTGTCAGAATTTCTAAACAATCCTCTTCTTCTGGGCGACAATCGATCGCGTATTCGCAAAGCTATTCAGTATTGTTTCATCCATTGCCTTCCTCCTGAGTTAGCGCAACCCCACTACCCGCCAGTCCCGCACTGTGGCCCAGCTTCCATCAGGCAGAGTCAGGGTAGTTCCAGTCAGAGTTCTGCGTGTCCGGCCCACAGAGCACGAACGGAATAAGCAGCAAATGAACGCCGCCGCCGCCGCAGCTCCGTCAAAATGATCCCTATAGAACTTTTTACCCAGAAAACGATCATTCGTTGTTATCGTTGTCGTCGTCATCGTCGTCGTTCAGCGCAGTGAAATCGACCTGCTGAGGCGCAGCAGAAGTATCTTCTCGCTGGGGACAGTGGCAACGACCCTCGTCGTAATCGTGCTAGAAGCACCGAAGTCGTACGGCTGAGTAGAACCGCCACGGTCGCAGTAGAATATAGCTGACCGTGCTATTTACTACTCATACGATATGGCTCTCGTTAACAAGCAAACAGCTACCGATCGATGCCGGGTCACGAATATACGAACGTCTGCATCTGAGATATTCGATGACTGCACGCTTTCACCAATTCGCCGTGTCTGCCGCAACCCCGCAATCGAAAAAAAATGTCCCTATGGCTACGAAGACAATGAGACAACGACACGGTGGACGATGATTTGACCGACAGAAATGGCCGCTAGAAATGTCCAACAGTGGTACATGGACATTCGACAGTGTGAAGCTCGTCGCAGCGGCTGTTGCGTGTGCACGTTGCTGCTGCTGTTGTTGCTGTCGTCGTCGTCGGCGTGACCACCACCACAACTAATGCACAGCTGACCGTGCGTCTAGCTGGCCAGTGTAGCGTGCCAATTTTCATAGGATAGGACAAAAAGGCATCCATTTCGAGGCACCCTATCATTCTCCCTCTCTCCCGCGTGCTCCGCCAGCCCCGTCATCGCGAGTTGTGCTTATGGTTGTTGCTGTTGTTGCTACTGTTGCTGCCGCTGTCTACGTTTGTTGTCGCAGCTATTGCTCTGGTTATGATTGTTGTTGCTGTTTGATTCACTCTCTCTCTCTCTCCCCCTGTGTCTGCCAAGGCCCTCGTGGCGGCGTGGACAAAGGAAATTCGACGCCTTATGCCAGTCAGTGAGTGGCCACTGCCGCGCGGCCTGTTGTTACCGATTGTTACCACTGCTGCCGCCGCCGCTGCTGCCGCCGCACATACATACAGACAAACACAGTATGAACAGATACAGGCGCAGTGGGTACGCGCAACCTGAACTGACCGCTCACTACCGCTGTCGCCGCCACCGGTGCTACCGAAGCCAAATATGGCTTGCGCAATGTTAATAACGGCACAATTACTACTATAGTACCACTACTACTACTACTAATATAACCAACAAACCAATTCCCGACTAGTGGCGATTCCACACGTGGTGGCAACTGCAGCAGCGTGGTTCAGGGTGATGCTGTTGATGGGCGACTTCTGTTCTGTCACAGTCACCACAGACGAGGCGGGGGATATAATGGAGCTTAAGGGGGAGGCGGCCAGGGCCCCGGCGGGTGCAGCGGGTGATTGGGGGCATTCGCGGACGACACTGCCGCGTGTTATTGTTATTATTATTATTATTATTGTCATTGCTACCACCACTGCGTCACCTTCGTTCTGTGCTTATGCGATGTGAGGAGTGGGTGATTGCTCTTTGATGCCGCGTTGTGGAGGTGAATATATGAATTTGACAAGGGGTAAGCATCTAGAACAAAGTGCGAAGGCTTATGGGAGATTAAACTCGCTGGTGCTGCTGTTCGTTGAATTAATTTAGGCGTGAGTGTCACTTGACACGTGTACCTTGTAGAAGCGCCACCACAGTTCTATGTATCAGCTACCTAACTTATGGTTGTTCACGTTAATATCATATAATACAAGGTAGGCGTACCATTATTGTTATTATTATTATTTGCAAAAAAACGGAGGTTGCTGAACGCAGAAAAGTAGGTACACCATCCGGAGGATGGGGCCGCACAAAATCATTTTAACTGTAGCACCCCAAATTATATTTTCCATATATATATCTATATATATATATATAAGAACGCAGCGGCCACAAGAAACCATCAGACGCGGCAGAAAGAAAAAATCAATCAAAAACAAAAGCAATAGCGTAGTCGGAATTCAGTCACCACAAACGAAAAACGAACTGGAAAAAAAGTCATAATCGGCCACGTTATATGTGATACGATTATAATCGGTATGATAACGTGTCGCTCGCCTCGCGTTTGTCAAAATAACAAAAAAAAATGCGTGGGGGTGATAACACCCTCACCAGATTTGACACACACACAAACACATGGACACACGTGTTAGGCCAGCGCGCGACCGATCACTCGACAAACACACTAACAACAACGGATCCGAGAGCAACAGCAGAAAAGTGGTCATTACTAATATTACTGGACGTCGGACCGTCTATGATGGGCTGTGGTTTGCTCGGGCCACAAGATGTGTGTTTCGGCAGCACAACGCCAGCCTAACTTGTTCTGGTCTACGTCAGATTTCTTTGGTCCATCAACAATGTATTTGTGAGCGCGGTGTGTTCGTGGGGTTGTGTGATGCCGTTGATCGTGGCGAGCAATCGAGGGGGGGCGGGGGCGGCGTCAGCGGAACCGCGCGACCACGCCGTTCTGCTGGCTGGGGCAAACTGAGCGTTCGGTTGTGTGAGCTAACCCACAGACGAAGGAACGGTTTGAACGCTCTATAGAACGCTCTCCCCCATAGCGATCGACCACCGTCGCGAATAAAAGCACCACGCCGCGCGGCCAGATGTTGTCAGTGAGTCAGACAAGCAGCGTCGTTCGTATTCAGTCCAAGTTCCCTAGATCCCACCACAGTCCCACCGAGACCATGAAGGTGTTCGCACTTATCGCCCTGTGCCTCTTTGCCCTGCTCTCGCTGGCGCAGGCCGGAGGACACGGCCATGTCCACGCCGTTGCGGGAGACTTCGGATACAAGGTGCGTGTGAGCTCACGAAGAGCGCTGCCGCAGAAAGTGATATGCATTTCTAGCTCGTATATTGTTCGTAGAGGGAAACAGGCAATATGTAACATGAAATAGAATATACCTGCTTTTAGAGCGTTGAATATGCCCCAATGTGAGGAAAAAGATGTAACGTAAGCAAATATGAGCTAACTCTCAAAGCGTACAATGTCGAACTTTGATATGAACTAAATGTGATCAGTTGGAAATTACATTGTTAGACTCCATAGGCGCGACAATATTAGAGCCGAGAAACTCTTTCATATACCTTTGATTACTAGTGATACTTAGTGAGACATGAAACTCTGATTGGAGCTTTGATTCCCGTCATCGCTTGTTCATCAAGAGCATCCGAGTAAAACTGATCTCAGTTTTAAATTAAGTTTTCTTTCATTGTATTGTGTTTCGTTAGGTTGAGGTGAAGCACCCCAGCCACATTGCTGGAGACCACAAAGGTCATCACACCTTCGTTGAAGATAAGGGTGTCCAAGAGCAGTACATCAAGGTTGGCATCTACCCCCACGTTGAGGCTCACGGTTACGAAGAAGCCCATGGCTACGGACACCACTAAGCTATCATATATAACATCTCTCGCCTACAACTCTGGTCAATCAAGACCAGAGTGAACGCGAGGGCCATTCCTCACAGGTGGCGTCTCTATTCGATTTACGGATCGAACCCATCTACGAGGATTGACCACGGTATCTTGCCACTCAGACTTCATCCCGATACAAAAGCCAAAGCTTCCCATCCATCGTACGAACCACGACCAACAAACGCATCAAGCGCTCATTTCAAGGCAGTGCTCTCGAAACGAGCCAAGAAAACGCATAACAAACAAAGCAACTTTCGCAAACGTATAAATTCAACAGGGGGAAACTGATCTATAGGTTAGGGTTTCACGGGTCTCTCTATTTTTTGTTTTGTACATAACAGCCGTATATTATGCCCGCTTCTGACCTAGCCCAAACCAAAGATAACGAAGCGGCCCCTCAGGACGTTTCGTTCGTCATCGGCTTAGCGCGTGCGTGATTTTCTAAACATTCTGTGTACGCGTAATCGTGCCTGTGTGTGTGTGCTCGCGCCTTCACCTGGCCGATCCTTCTGTAGAAACTGCCATCAGAGTCGCATCACAGCACGCACGTCGCCTCATTCTGTGACCAAATCGTTTTAGAAAGGCGATCATTTTCACCACCGCCGAAAGCTGTGACCCAGCAACCGTCAGCAATCGCGCGCAACCGCCGACAGCCGTTATGCAACATTACACCTGAGCCATAGTTGATGTTATGCCGCGGTGCGTCTTATGCGATGTGTTATAATGCGCCGCATGGCCATGCCCGCCTGACCGAGACAGCGTCGTTCTATCTACTGGCAGTAAGCAGCATACGCGATTATATCTGACGTGAGTTTGGCGTCCGCGTAGCGGCAAACTGTGACGGGACCAATTTTGCAGCGTCGCCGTTGTTTTTTCGGAGTCGTTACCAGTCGCTCCCAGTGCAATAACAAATGAAACAGTAATTTTCGCCACCTGCTGACGGACGGACAGCGATGACGCTTACGGTAGCTGGCGTAACCAAAGCAGCAGCAGCGGTGGCTGCGGCGGCAGTGGCGTTGCAGTGACTGTTCCATGTAATGGAACAACACACAAGACACGTCTCGTCGGTCAATCAGCATATTGTGATTTGTCAGGATTAAGAAGGTGAAATATAGAGAGAGAGAGTGAGAGAGTTTAAATTGGTAAACAATAGATGGGGCTTGGCACATTGAGTGAATTCCGTAAATATAGACACGAACTGAAGTTGCCATTTAATGTCGTCGACAGAACAAACCGTAACTGTGCAGTGTTCATTGTATAAAATGTGTAAATAAAAAAAAAACACACACTTTGATGCCATGATCATACAATTTTACTGTGTTATTAATTTGGAAATATGTATTATATATTGTTCGCCTGAGCTAAGACGAAGTGGGCTTCAGAGGGACTGTAACTTCTGACCAGTTTGTTTTTAATTCGATGGATGAAAGCAGATAAGCACCCAAGCCATTCGGGCAGTCTTCCGAGAGATTACGCACGCCTACTAGCTGGTACAAATTCTATCTTTGTACTAGCTATATGAATATAGCTAAGCTATATATATTCACTTCTGTAAAAACCTACGAATAAGCATTTATCATCAAATATCATTATCATCGGCTTTTCAGTTAGCGACCCTGAATAATCATGCGTGTTCAAAGTAGGACTAGGCCTTCACATGGTGGAGGAGGGATGCCAAAGAGGACATGTCACAACTCAACCATGTAAGTTGAGGCAGAAGCGGCTGTTAAGCACTGAGATTATTAAACAATCTGCGAAGTTTCCGAGAACAATCGGGATTGTTGTAGAGCTAAATAATCAGTAGAAAACGCGTTTGCTTTTTTTTTCTATGTCTTGTGGTAGCTAGTACGGCTACTGATACCCGCAATTGCTTATCAGCAAACTGATGGGCATTTCGGAGCTATTTTGTAACAATTCGGAAAATTTTGATAACCTCTGAGGCACGAGTCAGAGCCAGGTGAAATTTTGCCCTGTAGACGCTTGAGCTGTTGCTTATATGCATTATATGCATATTATAACTCAGAGCTGATTATGTTTCATAAAACAAAGATTAACCTAGAAGCGAAAACACCATTTATGTAAACCAGAGGATTTACTTTGATAACCTATTTGTTGGCGTATTCTGAAACGGCGCGCACCACATGTTACGAAATTATAACGAAGACATTGAAAATCACCAAACGAATGTAAAATGGGTCCCCCACGAATCAATTCCGATGCCGATGGAAACACGTGTGCTATATTCCAAATGCAACCTACAAGATTACGCAGGAAAAAACACGGCTAACAGACACCGTTGCGATCTCGGTGAGTTCGTACCGGTCGCCTGAGAGGGGCCAGAAAAGAGGATGACTTCGAATCGGTCGAGCCCGGTGGCGTGGTGCATCCGTGTGCGCTTTGAAATCAAAGAAGAAGGCTTTCTTGCAAGAAGAAAGCTTTGCAATCGTGTCCGCTTTGCAATCGCTTTCCAATTGACACGTAGGTGCACAGATTCGATCCCCACCGTTGCCCATTTACCTTTGAAGGGGGCCTGTCTTGTCAAGCAGAATGCTGAAACCAGTTGTACCGTGAGCCCGGAGCGAAAGGAATGAATGGTTTAAAGCCTTAAAGCCCGGAAAATGGTTTTGTATGGGCGAGAGGTCACCCCCCCCCCCAGGATTTGATCCCAACTTGATTAAGGTTATCGTCACTATGAACACTAACGTTTTTTTGTTGTTTTGAATAATAATAGTGTGAAAACGAAAAAAAAATCGATTCAATCCGATATCTCAGGTTCTCGATAGGACTCGCGGATCACATCGTCCGAAGTGAGTCGAAAATACCCATTTGGTATTGCGATGGCAGGGCAAGATCCAATCGTGCCGCTGCAATAGCGAACTGAATGGAGGCTAACAATATTCACGGATGGATTCTCTACCCCTTGTGATTATGCTTGCTTCCATACATTGGAATGGCGATTGGTGATGTACATATATGCAAACATCGATTTGCTTCGGAAAGCCGAATCGATACCGAAATTAGGTATGGTAACGCGAACGGAAGGTATACTGAAGCTCAGAAGCTCCCAGGGCGTTGCCTTATATAAGTGCACAAATAATAAAGGCGAGCACCTCTGTTATGTACTAAAAAATTATGGTCAATGTCAAGATCAGATAATAGTTCTCTATTATCTGTAAAAAATCATAGCTTTAGTTCTGTTTGTTCAAAAGTTCTTTAGTTCAACAGAACTATGTACGGTTCAACTTCATCCGACAACGCAAAAACACGTATCCCTTCTTATTAAGATGGGTGGAGCAGCGCCTTTGGCTGAACCCAGTGCCATCGCGTCAATGTATTCGATTTCTGATTTGGTCAAAAAGGTGGTGCCCGAAAATACGTAGAAGGACTTTGTATCAACCATAATTGAAGTTAGTGCGCAATCTAACCTACTTAATACGATACAGTTAGATCAGAGGATTCAACGCAAATGGGTGCAGTTATTTCGCGAATCGGTTCAACAGTGTCTCCTTGGTTAGGCTTCGAACGATCTGGAACGAGTCAGGTTGAAAGCTCTAACTTTGCCTTGGGTGCGAGCATGCTTGACAAGTAATCTTGCTGTTCTTCATGGACTATCCTATTGTATAAAACGTGCGGATCGTGGCCTGAGATATTCTTTAAAAAAAGACACTTTAACCAGAGCTCTTCGTTTCATATCCATTCCTTGCTAGCAGGTGTGTGTCGTTCTAATTAGATTAACGACATTCCTCATGGAATGTCGTTAATTCCCCTCTCCAGAGGTAGAATTCTGGTTTGGGATTGCATTGTGGCTGACACTTTAGCACCTTCCTGTGTCAGTCGCAGTGCAACACAGCCTGGTCACGCAGCAAATACAGCCGATCAGGCCAACAACAGGAAATACGGCCTCATTAATGAGTGAATGCTACTTAGATCTGTAGCCTTCGAAACATTGGGAGAATCAGGGATACAATCACTAAACTGACGGTCTCGACCTGGCACCCTGTTCCCTACAATAAATTTCTAATTGTTGTATGTTTAGAGTTGTATATATGTATATGTAATGTAATAATAAAAATCACCTAATACTTACAATTACTATCATTAAACTTTGTACAGATATAACGAGAACAGCTGAGGGTCAGCTGGGAAAAACAAAAAGATATAACGAGAAAGGCTATCGTCCCCTACACGACAGCGACGTGCAATCGAATCCTTAATGCAAAGATATTCTTCAGATATCCAAAGGGGCAACATAATGTCGATTTCGAGCACTCTTAGGGACAGGGAGAGAGCCCTCGTTTTAAATATTCTATTAAGAATATAAAGAGGGGGCTCTGCTTCGATATTTTCACGTTAAGCAGGTAGACCTGTCGGCCCCTATTCGAATTAAATATATTAAAAGTATTTCAGCAGCTATATTCATGGCATGGCTCGAATATGGTGTATAATATTAAGGGAGGAAACCACAACGTTATGGCTAGGATCTTAAAAAGGTTTCGTAAACGCATTGAGACGCAGGTGATCAATTCTCAAAATCCAACCATAAGAAGAAATGTAATTTACACGATTTGTGGCATACATTTTGTGATGGCGGCCATAGCCATCTCGCAATAACTGTATCATTGTATTAGCAATACGGTTCTTAATTCCCAACATGCGTAGTCAACAATCTCATCTCTTAGTGATGCTTATAGGCAAAATTAGACATATCTCAGTGACACGAAATCGAAAGGGGCCTGCGGTTATCCGAATCGGCAGAAGAATGATCCACATCTGAATCTACCATACAGGTGCCCCAGTGCCTAGACCCACAGAACAACGCTTATCGAAAGCTCTTTTACGACACTGGCAAGTAAGCGCGATTTAGAGCATTTCAATACATCGATCGATCGATCGATGTCTGTATAATTAATCGGATAAGGGCTGTTCGCCATTCCACGATTCGTTAAACGGGGGTGTTCTCTCCACCCCCATTTGCCCCCGCAAAAACAACATCGATTTGTTTTTATTGCCTTTTGTTGTTGTTGCTGTTATTGTTCTATTACTTCTGCCTGTTTGCGAAACCACAGCAGCCGTATTTAACAAAAATTTAAACCAAATCAATACGGCCGGTCCGCGTGAAAGTGGCTCCAAAAGTCCGCAGAATTAATTCGACGGCTGCATACAGATCGCTGTTTTTAAGGCAGCACCAGGGCGCGGCAAGATATCGTTCCGCTGTTCAAATCACCGATCCAGAGCCCTGGCTGAATACTTTCCGCCTGGCTATCTCCTTCTCACTTCACGCCCACCTGAGCAAGAGTCACCTGAGCGAACGATATGTATATATCGCCTATAGTTGGGGGGGTATATATACGAATGAACACGGTTAGGTCAATAACAAGCAGATCCAACAGAAAACAGCGAATATGGCCTCTTGCAATCTAGCCTCATGTGTCTTCGGCGCCGTTGTCATTGTCATTGGTGTATTCAGCATAAATGCGAATGCTGGTCACCACTACGGCGGCGGCGGTGGTGATCTTGTCGGAGCTGAGCAACAACATTATGGAGGTGGTCAGCACCAGCACGCGATCGCTGGAGAATTCGAGTACAAGGTTGGGTATAGAGAACGAGCAAGATCCTATAGCATCTTCACTTGTTATGATATTTATTTCAGATTATTATTATTATTATTATTATTACCTGCCTGTCTGTCTTACTTAGTTTTTATGATTGAATATATGTTTAGATTTTTAGTCGGATGCTGCCTCATCTCGAGTTTGCTCGTTTTTACTACACATGCAATATGGATTATGTAATCGAAATCTGTTGGATATGTTTGATTATATTATGGCTAACTAATACGGTTACACGATTTCGTACTGATACGAAATTAAATATTTGGTGACACATTTTTTTGCCATAGATCATCATCTATCAATTTTATTCTTTCGGGAAATCAATGCCCGCTGTTTGTATATGAAAGGTATCACATTGGCGTGCCCGGGACATTTTTACTGTTTTGTATCTCAGATGATTATCGTTTTTGCGACGTAAATTACATATGACATAACAGATTCTGGCGGATAGGATATCTAGGGAAAGAATTGAAATAGGTTTGGCAGGTTCCACATGTTCGCATATATTAAGTCCTGTGAGTCTTAAGCTTGTCCCACAAGTTTCCGGTTGTAATATTTACGAAGATCAAAATTATGGAAGCGTATAATCGTGTGCGTTCTGATTGTCGTCTTCGGGTGTATGCGACAGGTGGACGTGAAGCATCCAAGCATTGTATCCTCGTATGGCGACCACAAACACCATCATGCTCTGGTCGAAGATCACGGCATCCAGATTCAAAAGATCAAAGTTGGAATTTACCCCCACCACGAAGAATCATACGGACACCACGGATACCACGGAGAGTACTAATGGCTTCCTGCTGAAAATCAAACACCAAAGATGATGATCTGTCGATGTAAATAAATATATAGTATATTCAGTATAGTGATACTAATTGAAAGAAATTTCGTGTTCATTTTTGCCAGCACCGTGAGCCGCCCCCGGCAGCTCGCAGAATAGCGACCGAAGTCACTATTTCGTGAGCAGCTGGATGGCGGACAATCTCTCAGCGTAGCTTCTTACAGCACCCCGCCAAATATCACCTTGTTTGTTTCTTGATATTTGGCGTTCGTCACCGAGGATCTTACCAGATGATCGTATGGTCACACATGAACAAGCGAATAAATTCTATTCTTGTGTCATTGCGGACGGCTGAGTTACGATGCTGCCCGTGGTGCTTTAAGATTTTACGAAACAGCAAAACAACACAGGATAGCCGCCCTGAGACGAGTTAAGCTGGGCTTGCTCTTTGGTGACTTCTCGTTGTAAATGACCATAACGGTCAACAACTGAACAGCAGTGACTATTCGGAGCAGTTCTGTTTTATGTCAACACATTGACACCACGGGAGGGGAGGGTGATACATTGACAATGGGAAGATGCCGGCTCCAGCTTAGCACCTTGACTAATCAACTAATAATAATTAGTTGTCTATAAAATAGCCAAAGAGACAAATGGCAAATTTTCCCTTGATAATTCCTGCATCCGAGGTTTTCGTTACGGCTACAGAAGAATTTGTTGGACTCTTCAAAGTTTGGGGGAGCGATCGATCGATCGCGAGGCAGCCCTGTGCAACTGATCAGTCAAAAAGAGTTCATTCGTTCAATATGATCTTACGCCAACGATTCCAACCGGCAATTCATGGGTAATACCAATCCAAATTGTACATACACATCTATGTACGGTTTTTCACTGGATCTAACTCGTTTCGAAACCTGCTCAGGTCAGGCTATTCGGTCCAGTAATAATATAGCTTATTATTTTTTACAAGTCAGCTACGTGCAGTGAAAATCGTTTTACACAGATATACACGAACGGAACAGAGGTGTATGTTTTGCTGCATACGTTAGATTGATTACTCCACCAACCGAATCAGGCAAAGCAGCGAAACGCATCGCATCAGATGGTCATGCAAACCCGTACACCTCACTGCCGCCTACTCGCCAATAGATTTATCTGATACACTTCGCTGTGCGAAATGAGAAATACATGTTGCACTTCGTATGTTCAGAGGTTGACACCGTGATACCTCATAGAAGGTCCGACTGCCGTTCGCCTGTGAACACGACAAGGCAGAACGTAGAATTTAACACAGCTGAACTCGATCAACTTCAGAGTGGCCGTCTCCGGCCACCTGGGTGTTGACGACCTTGAACGTGAGTCCCGCATTATGCGCGTCCAAATGTTGGAAGAAGTTTACTGAACGAATTCTGAAACTCTCGAGCACACCGCTTGTACGAGGTCGTAGGTTGGCTGCACTCTTTCAGCGTATAATTACGACCATGGGTCAAGATTTATCCAGTATATTACAGTAATACTCGAATTCAATCTAAGCCTATCTCAATCTACTATAGTAATAATGGGAGTATACAAATATAACAATAAACCAAATGCGAGGGCACGATGCAGGCAACAATAGCGGCTTAATTCTGAGGATCGCCAAACGACGTCGTTTTTATAGGTGCCGTTTCCAACCTACTGTATAGATGTATACCAGGCTGATATTTTGCAGTACTTGTCACTTAAAGGGGTTGTCCGTCTTATGAAGAAATGCCGAAAGCAGTTGTACCGTGAACGTTAATGCTTAAGGCTGTGAGTCAGCTCAAAAAATGTATTAATTAGTGCTTGTCACTTGGCGAGAATAGTATCTATCCATTTCAGATAATCAATTTCTCTTCGCTGATTGCAACATGACGCGCCATAGGTGACATTTTGAGCTCGATTCAATTTATTTTTTAATCCTATCTACTCAAACGTGTTTATGGACTCTTTTGTGAGACAGCGTGTCGGCCTACCGCAGCCAATAGAAGAAATATGGTTCACACGCGTGGGTCATGTAACTGCCGTGATATCTGTAGCTGACTGATCGTAGTTGACAGATTCCCCTGACAATATAGGCGTGTACTTTATATTTGACTTGATGCGAGCTCAATCCGAAAACCACCGTCCACCATAGATATTGTTACATTACCTCCGGTTCTTCCATTCGACTCTTAAATCAAACGTCCAGCCAATTTACACGAAACTACCCCAAAGACCAATCGCAACAGATGTCGCGACTACACAATGGACCAATGCCGCTCATTGGGAAAGCCTCCCACGTAGACACTTAATCACGTTATGGAATTGTGACCCCCTCAAAATGACACTTAAAACAGCAGCAGCAGCAAAAAAACGCCAACGAACGCCTGAACCACAATGATCATCGATTTGGCCAGGGCAGTATAGGCAATGTGCGAACGGGCTGGGCGGGCTACCACTATGACGCCAGCGCTCATTTGTCATCACTTCTTTAATTTTTTGCGTTGTCTGCACTTGTTGTGGTTCAATTCTGCGCGCATATATTCTCTCCCAGCCAACTCTTGCTTTAACGACAACTAGCCTAAACATATATATATATATATATAAATATAAAGTCATCAAGCAAGAGCAAATAAGCACAGATCATACAGCAGATAGCCTTTAAAATTCGTCATTTTCGTCTCAACCTCGGCAGTGACGAACAATGGCAAAGTCTATAAATCTCGCTTCCATACTCTGCGTCGCGGCTGGCGTTGTTGCGCTCACCTCATCGGGGGCGAATGCCGGCCATCATGATGTTGCCGGTGGGGGAGGTATCGCGCATGAACAGCCATACGGCGGCCCTCATCATCAGCATGCCATCGCTGGCGAATACGAGTACAAGGTGAGGTAGCCTGAGGTACAGCAATTGGCACTGACCATTATATTGCATGACATCGTACATTCCGAGTGATTTATTTGTGTATATTTATATACTGGTACACGTTTGTTCCATATTATTATTATTATTATTATTATGTACATTTATATACAATATTTAATGACACAGTTGGGGACG
Source organism: Stratiolaelaps scimitus (assembly GCA_019614645.1). Classification (NCBI taxonomy): domain Eukaryota; kingdom Metazoa; phylum Arthropoda; class Arachnida; order Mesostigmata; family Laelapidae; genus Stratiolaelaps; species Stratiolaelaps scimitus. Next base: position 3,049,694 of record JABWDB010000014.1, on the reverse strand, counting down.
GGGTGTCGGTCCGAGGCCGCCATGGCCGTTGCTGTACTTGTCTGCTTCGATTCTATTGTCGAATATGACTGATAATAATCCGGCTGAGTCAACGACGAATTGGCACAAATGGTTTTTCAGCGTAAAAAGAAAAACATGAAATAATCTATATTGGCGCAACCTCCGCGTTGTTACACGTACATCATTATTCCTCTGACAGGTGGACGTGAAGCATCCAAGCATTGTATCCTCGTATGGCGACCACAAACACCATCATGCTCTGGTCGAAGATCACGGCATCCAGATTCAAAAGATCCAAGTTGGAATTTACCCCCACCACGAAGAATCATACGGACACCACGGATACCACGAACACTATTGAGAACGAAATTAAATAAACGCACGATCTCTGTATATTAAATCAATTGGTTCGCTCGTCCTGTATCAGTCTCCACAGCGATGACAATCCAGAGGTGGCTAAAAGTATCATCAACAAACGACTCCCCTAAAACGTATGCCTATAGATATAATAGATGCATTCGAATAGTACAGTACCTATAAGGAAACGGAATCTGCTTTGAACAGATCTACAGAATACGGAATGTTATGCATTGTTGGTGAAAGATTAACTTGATTCAAACATACAGTAGTTAGGAATTATTTCTTGGGATTATGGGGGTATGGGACGGGGGGGGCTGAGCTGGACAATGTCCCGAGGAAGGCGATGGCATTCCCCCTCTGCACAGCGAGGGAATTATATATATATATATATATATATATATATATATAATTCGAACTTGATTCAAAGATCTGCTAATTTATCTCGAGCTATTCTTAAACGTTTATTGAGGCATTAAGGATCTATCTGTAGCGAAATTTTATGGTGGTGCTGGCCTAAGAAGAACACAAGAGGTTGCATTGAAACGGTTGAGAACTTGAACACTTGAGAGCTTCTTTCCTAATATACTGTGCAGTGGCCGAACAGTTCGTTCTGAGGTACTTGCCAGAATTGAGCCGATAGAAGGTATATACTCTTCGATACCATCACAGCTCCCTCGAGGGGCACCTGAGCTTGAATCAGAAACAACAAATATCCATATTCATAAACCATCCGCTGTGATATTTTCAAACATTGTATTACCACCTTTCTAAATGAGTGAAGAAGCATTTGAATTGAACTCAATTGTGCGTTTTGAGCATGTTGTCATCTAATATAAAATAAAAATTGAAACAAATACTAAAATTCAACCGATGTTAATGCTCAGACCATCCATGGGAACCAACGTAATTCGAACTTAAGTTGACCTCATGTAGAGTAGCTTGAGACAATTTATGAATAGAAAAGTCACCATTTAAAAGAAAGATCTCATTTCCACTAATGATGCGCAAAGTGTTTTTGTCGCGCTACTGTTTTGTGGTCAGTTCGCTCGCTTTTACGAAACTCCGGCTCTTCGCTGAGGTGACTAATCCTTAATCCTCGGGGGGAGTTGGCATTTGTATTGTATTGCCCAGAAGATACAGCGGTTACGTCGTCCTATCACGACTGAGTCTGAATAAACTGTATTGATTGATTGATTAAGATAAACGCGGTTGGGATAAATCATAAACTATAATACATGCATTCTGTATCAACAAATATTATACCATGAAAACCATTTCGTAACTGAGGCACAAGTCTCTGAAAATGCACAATTCGTCTGCTCTGTTGCTCATTATTTGCCGAGTTGTCTAGTGGCACAGCGTCGCACGTGAAATGGTACCATCCTTTCCTAGTTAGATAAGGTATTATAACGTCATATCATTGTTATTATTATTATTTCACCATTACTGTTATATGACTATACGGCTCACACGAACAGGCAAAAATCTGTCAAAACTAGATAACGTTTATTATCAGCCACGCCTGTGAACTCAGATTGTCCTTTTGGATTTGTCGACCCCCGCCGACGGCGTCATATATTCCAGCAGATATCATATTCTTTGTTCACGCCTGATTGACTGTCTGTGTGGTTGTTGTTGTTTTTGTGTCCAAACAGATATATATATATATATATATCGATTTATTGGTACGCGCCCGCCAAAAACCTTTTCGCCTACCGGCTAATGTCACCAGCCGAATAAAAGCCGCTGGTATCAGTGATTTTGCCACCAGACATTTAACTAGCATCGCGCAAGCACCGGTGGTGAACTGGTGGTCAACGAAACGCCTCCTTCTATAATAGATACCTTGTGTGCGGTGTGAACACGGGGCGGACGTTCGTCACAGAATCGAAATGCAGATCTCGCACATTGCACTTTGTGGTGTCCTCACCATTCAACTAATTGACTCGGTGTCGGCGGGACAGCTTGCCGGTGCTGGTTATCATAACGTCGAGGGCCAACATGGCTCAGAAGGATACGAGCAGGGACACGGGCTCGATCACCACTCCGGGGGACACAGTCAACAATACCACTCAAATCATGGCAACTTCGAATACGAGGTAAACGATAAATGGTTTTGTCCGTATACTTAGAAAGCCTGCGGGTGTAGAACGTGAATTCAGTGATGCAGTGCTTTATTTTTTAGATTTGCCAGATTTCTGGCTGAGTATTCCGTGAATAGCAGATTACAATAATCACCTTTTATCCAATGAGGAAAGCCTTAAAACATTTCAGTAGAGGACTGACTAACAACTTACGTATGTGTAAACTAATTAATTCATCTGGTTTATCATTGTTGGGAATACGCCTGTACATTTTAGTTCATCTGATTATTATCATTATTATTATTGTTGTTGTTATTATCTTAGCATGGGAAAGCCACGCACAAGCGGCGTATTTCAATTCTTCTTTGGCACCTTGTCACGCAATAGAACTCGGCAATCGGCAGCAGTTACATCACCCTACCCTACTAATATGACCCTTGCGCTTTTACACGTGAATATATATAAAATTGTATCATCACTCGATGATGCCAGATCGACGTCAAGCACCCACAGCTGATCTCGTCACACGGCGATCACAAGCACCACCACGCTCTCGTCGAAGATAGGGGGATCCAGGTGCAGAAGTTCCACCATCACCACCACCATCATCTACAGCAGCACCACGAGGGGCTGGGCCACTACGGACACTCGACGGAGGGACTCGCTGACCTTCATCACGGACATCAGCAGCATTATTAATCGAGCTTTCGTCGATGCTTTCGGTAACTAATACTGAGAACCATGCTTATATATATATACATTATATATATATATATATATATATATATAGTCGCTCAGCTGACTGCCACCCAAAAATACTTGACAATACTCCTACATCGAAAGTTGGCCGGGGATAAAGAATAAGTAATTGTTTTATACTAGAGCATTTATGCAAGTACTTGCAGACTACGAACGTCAAAGGACATCGAATCTATAAAGCGTTGCACTTTATCCAATAGTAGTATGATAAATTGCCAGTGATATATTCTGCAGCGACGTAGCCACACAATTGTATGTATGGCGTCGCTCGCGCGAAGACATCTCACCATTTCATCTCAATGAAAAAGCTACCAACTAACATTAATGCAGAATGTCACAACATCAGATGGGCTACTCATTCTCATATGCGCTACCAATATTGTTGATGAAAATGTACCGCATTTCCAGGAGATCCATACGTTCTCGTTTTCCAAGTGCCATCGGGATTATCATCGCCTAAATGCTGACGTGCTGGTTGGATATATAATACCACCTTGCACTACTATTACAGTTTGGGCAACTTGCCGTGATTCTCACCCAGCGACTGACTGCATTCATTTCCGGTACTGTGTGCTGGCATACGTGAACGTGACAGCCAGATGGAGGATAGTTGACGGCAACCCCGCAAAAAACTGCGCCGTTATGGAGAAGACACGGTGGTGAAATTGTTAAAACCTATTATTATTATTATTATTCCACAATTGATACTCGTAGTGTGGAATGAATAGATATGTATCGTTTGGAATACTGCCATAAATGTACGATTCTTTTCCATTCGCAAGATGTATCATAGTGTGTAAATAAAAATGGGACTGCTCCCCGATGGAAAACAGAGTAGAAAACAGATGGAACAAGTGAAGTTACTTGATCAATGCCAACTATAATCATAATAATAATAATGGCTGGTGCTAAATTCATGTCTGAATCATATATGACATCATTCATTCAATCGTTCGTTCATCCACTGGCGAATTTCTTTATGGCGAAGAAGCTGCATATTTTAGAAATAGCTGCGTCATCAAATTCGCCTTTTTTTGTTTTGTTACCTCTAGGATCCCGTCGAGTAACAAAGCTATTTCAAAGTGAACCGAGACCTCGGACAAATAACGGGATGAAACATCTCTATTACCTCGGCATAGATAGTTTGATGTCGCGCGCACCCTATTTCAATGATCAGCACGGGATTATATAACCGAAGCAGACATCTGCGACTGTGCATATACATACCGCTTCTAGGACTCCGCGTCTCAATGAACACTATATTATAGTTTCGCTTTGCCATATATTTTCCACGGGGCGATCAGGTATAAGGCTCTGATGGGAGCTGAAGTGTTGGGGTCCAGCCAGTTAACAGGCCAATGCCAGGGATGGAGGTCGGGCAGACGTGACATCTGTAGCGCTGTTCAAGTTCTCTCGGCAGGTAGCCGAAGCAGGATGAATGACATTGTGATGAGATCGATAGGTTTTAGACTTGACAATTCATCTGTGGTGGCGCGTGCCTCTAAGCAATGAGGACATGCAACACGATTGTAACTACAGCAGGAGAAAGTACATTTCTCATAACAGGATTCGTCGGTGGTGGACGTCCACGCGACTCGAGTATTGATTGCCGCCTCATGCATAATTATCTCGATTCATGTATAATTTGCTTCTAGCACTAGCAAGGCAAGGTTAACTTCGATGTTCCATTGCCAGCCCTTAGTATGCGACACTTCTTTGGAAACATGCACCATCACTTCGGAGTAACAATGTGTGTTGTGTCGAAACTCGAAGCGCCCTGTCGTAATCGTGCCCTGGGACGCAGCATGAGGTTTGTAGCAGTCTCGAACAACGAGGGCAATGGCGCAATTCACTATCGAGCGATGGATTTTATACTCGATAATGCCAAAATAGAAAATGCACTGCGTCTAAGAGATAGGGGGCCCCTTTCAAATTTCCAACAACAGATGCAGCAAAAAGACGAATCAAACTGAGGCCCTGATCCTGCATCTTGCAATTCATTGAAATGGATCATTTCACACGAACACTGAAAATACTTAGTAAAAAAAGATTGATCAAGAAGAGTTAAAAGTGATCAGGCCTTAGAGAAACTGTAGGGTCCGATGAATGTACCCAATCCCAGATGAGTTCGGACTAAAAAGTGTGTCCAGTTCGGACGAGTCGACAAATCAAATTCGACTCAATCACTGTATGGGTAGCTATCTGGCTCCCGTAGTGTGGTTTTTGTGTTGTGTGGTATTTTTTTTTCCAGTCTGTGGTATTTGTAGCCAAATGAACTAGTTAACTTATGCTATAGTAAAATATGCTATATCAATGCAGGCCATTAGCGAATCTGTCCGCGTCTATAATGGTGCACCCTTTATACTCGTCGTATGCCATGTCTCGCACTGTGTAAATCATTCTTCTGCTAATTATTAATAAAAATATGCTGAGCTGAATTCAATTTAAGTTTTCTTCAAAAACGTTTATACCTACACCGGTGACAGTGTAGGTTACATAAAGTGAATATTAATTGTCTTATTGTGCCTTTAACAATTTGCTTTCACTGGAGTAATCAAATACAATTAATCGGGCAAGAATATATCTGCTGTGATGACATGTCATGAATATATATATATATATATATACATCAATGATGTTTCAAGTTGACAGTGATCAAGAGACAAAAGTGACTACTTCTACATTTTATCAGCAAGTCTCCTTCATTGATCGTACACAGCTCTAAATGGGTATCCTGCCACACGATGAAATTCTTGAACGGCTAGCATATCCCCAACGGGCCTGCTTATACAATAAGAGCGACATTTTTGTGTTCCAACAAGCTCTCACTGTCACATCGAGTGTCAAGCCGGTCGGCTGAATGGTGCATCGCACATGCGATCGAATCACTATGCTACGAATGACAAATGAGTTGTATACTAACACCATGCTATGCTGTTATTAGCAACAAGCTAAAAACACATTGGCACTAATTGATCTAGCGCGTATATACGCCACGAATAGAAGTGGCTGGTATTAAGTGATGACAGCGTTCACATCTTTCGAGTGGACGCCGATTGCGGCGGCGGCGGCGGCGGTGGTGGTGTCAAGGTGGTGGGTCGCATGTCGATGAAGCCACCTGCAGCAACTGCTTCTGCATGAGCTTTGCATGACCAAATAAATAGCACGGCGAGGAGGGACGACACTTCTTGCGTTCTGGGCCCCGGTTGAACAAACCCGTTTGGCGGTCTTGAACAGCTCGGATCTGCTCAGCTTGCCTCGATTGGTTAGCAGTCCAGTACACCACGCTAAGAGTAGTGGCCTGTTCATGACTTGTGCTGCGATTATAAAGCATGCTACGGAATGGTCTGCTGGCAATGCACGGACAAGACAAATAGCAATGTTGTGAAACTGAATAACACATTCAATTGGGGAGCTGTACACATATTTGTCAATTAATTGATTGTTACTAAACGTACCGAGTGATTATTTAATGTTATTCTGTTGCGTCATTCAATCGTGGTGTGTACCGATTTTAATTTTGCATGTGCTACAACCATAAGCAAATATTCAATTCAAGCTCATTAGGCGAGGCTGCCAAATCGTTATTTAACTAAACATATATTAATAGACGTCAAGTATATCGTTGACGCACGGTCTGGTCTGTTTTCGCCGATTCTCCTATTGGACTATGTTTGTTGATAAGGGCGGCTGGTGCCGTCTCAGAATTAGCACAAAATCAAGCGCGTATTCATACGTAAGTATTATGTACAAAATTGCTATAACCTTCGAGTTGAAATGTATCAGGACGAATTTGTTCAAACGCCACGAACTGAAAACCTCCTTTCACGGGAATCCAATTGGACGGGAACTCAAAAAATATGCCAAATGAATACTGGGTACGCCCTGAATACCGGTAGCAGTGTCTCTCGGTATCAACAGTGAACGGGGTGTACTGACGAATTGATACTGTAGTGAGCAGAATACATCGGCACAATTTACGAAGCCCTTCTTTCACAGACATTCACATAGCATAGATATACGTCATTGAATGATGGAGTGAGCGTTAAGCAGGAAATTTAAGAGCTCCAAAGGTAGCATTTCTACCATACACTCCTAAATTTTATATAGGTGTGAACAAGGGAAAAATTAGTCCCGTAGGTCGACCAATCAATTTGGTTACACAAGCGTCGCAAGCTCTGCGACAAGCTGTAAGCGAACTTAAGTAAATTAACAGACAAGTTCTTCTTCCTGACCTCATGCTGCTCCTCGACAGATATAGCCGTAATAGGGTATCCTAAGCGACTGACTTCATTGTCTGTTCGACGATAATAGTTCATCACCGACTGTTCGCTCTGTCAAAGGAACAAAAGTCGACCACATATCACCAAGTGACATTTAGGTCGAAAGTGATTCTATCACATTCTGCCGTACTATTCAAAACCTAGCTCACCGCTGTGGCTGGGCGGGAGGGTCCGCCCCAGAGGAGGAACTGAGGGATAGGACATGGTTCGAATCAACTGCCGGTCCCTGCAAGGCACTGACTGAAGTAATACTTTGGCACTTCCGGTCAGTGCCCCAAGTCAAAATCGGCTCTGGGTTTAGTGAGTAAGAGGCAAATACCTCAGTGTGAGGCCTGGTGTCCACGCAGGATTTACCTTTAGCCTCTTAAAAAAAAGCTCACCGCTTGTATTCTACATATACGTCATACACAACAGGCGTACGAATCGCTTGAACAGGTATCCATACAGGAATATAGGAAATGCTTTTTCCGAACAGAATAAAACATTGCAGTTTTTTTTCTAGGATAGAAGACGCGGCATATTTTTTCATGTTGGAAATCATTGACACGCCTACATTCGAAACAGCGTTTCATCAGCGTCGTACGTTGCTACGTTGTAATCAACGCAAATACGATTCCCCGGTCGACACCGTGGTCGACACCGCGGTGGTGATAAAATGACGAAGGCAATCAATCGTAATTCTCTGGCTGGATGTCCCTCAAGAAAGTTGCAATGGTTGTCTGCCCAGCGCTCCCCGGATGGATTTTTTATACTCATATGGCTACGATGAGGCAGCTTACGACATCTGGGAAGGTGTCACTGATTTCAGCCGCTCGTCGGCAGAGGGCGGCCAAGTAACACCGGGTTGGGAAGTTTGTCTCAATGGCGCTAAATTGTCGCCATCCCAATCTATTCCGTCTGCAGTCATCCGATGAATGAATCAGTATCCAATCATAAGTTTTCGCTCATTTCGCGTAGCGGTTGGTGTCGCCTACCCAGCAGCACACCATGGAAGAAATGTCCACTCCCCTCCCTCCTCCCTACTGCGGGAGAGATCTCTCACACATAATAACCATTCAACTCGAATGATGATGTTGGCTGAATCGCCGCTGAGCCGCTAACGACGGACGTATCGTCGAGGTGGGGCGGTAGCAACAGCAGCAACAACAGCAACAACGCACTAGCCGAAAACTGCTTTTAGCCTGAAATATGAGACTTTTTACGATGTGTGTATGATAAAGCCTTCTATTAGTGCCACTACGGTATAACGTCTATGTTATGGCCTGTTGTAGGCACACACACATACACACAAACGCATTGTGTGATGGCGATGTCGTCGACGACATCGACGACAGCTGCGAAGCGACATCGCTGAAGGTCATCATCACCAGGGTACTATCAAAATCATCATCGCCAGCAGCAACAACATCGGAAATGAATCAACATCACATGAACAACAAACACTAAAATTCGCGCACTAAACTGCTGCGCGAGAAGTGCGGCGGCAGTTGTTTCGAACGGCGGCGGGTGCCGTCTTCGTCGGCGCGCACACCGGCATCGAATTGAAACACATACATAGATAGTCTTCCGGGGAAATGCGTGTACGGCTTTCGACTAAGCAATAGCAGCAGCAGCAGCATTGTTAGGCAGACCGGCAGATCTCTGCTATCCACAGCAACCGGCCGCTCCCTCTTGTCCGGGCTGACACTGTCTTGCGCCCGCGTCCATCCGCCGCCGCCGCCGCCGTCATTATTATGATTATTATGACAAGATGCGTTATATGTTAGGGGCTATTCATTCACCTGGCTGAAGGCTCTGCTTCTTCCTCGCTCCCCCATGCTATACCATACTCCGCTGTTCCGAGCAAATTGTGGCGCTCAACATCGCAGGGAATTTGCTCTGAGAATCTTTCCCGCTGAACACTTTGGTGACGTTGTCTCGCTGCCTGACTCGCTGCTACTTCCTGGTTGCCGGGGCCGTAGTAGAATAAATAATAGCAATAATCATCATCTGTAATAGTAGTAATAGTAGTAGTAGTGTAGTGTAGCCATAAGCATCGAGCATCTACTCGTCCGGATGCGAAAACAACGGACGAGCGGATGGACCATAGACGGCAGAGGCTGGTGTGCGCTTGATCAGACAAATGAAGCACTGGTCAGATGAAACCGGTCAGGTGAAAAGGGACCCTGTTCGCGACGCCGAGAGTCCCTCAAGATATCAATAATACAATATATTACTGCAATGCAAGCAAGGTTAGCTGCCTCGATGTTATTATCCAGTTGCTGGACGTTCGCTCACAGGGCTCTTGAGTGTACCTGGTCGAAGGCCGGCGTCGGGAGGGAGAGAATCTATTGCGTAGGCGGCCGATATGACTGATGTGGAGAAACGGGCCATATTGTGAAGAGGTGTCAAAAAAGGAAGTTGCGCACCGAAGGGTTTCGGTCTGTGGTGAGTGCATATTGCCAATTCGACGGCATGCACATCGGTAGAGGGAGCGTGGTAAGGAGGCAGGCCGAATGTTAAGAATGTTACGAATATTGTACGATTCGGTCATAGAGGCACAAGACTTCTAGACTAAGAAAAATACTTATCTTTGATAAGAGCATAGGGGTGATTCTGCACAGCGGTTGCAAATGACCCAATGTAAGCCTGGATGGGTCTATAATATTTCTGGCGTCTAGTCCTGAAGCTCAAGTGAACAAGCGGATTGTCGTCAATGGCGATTTCAATGCAGCAGCAGCAGCAGAGGAGGCGGCGGGCCCACGAGACAAGGTGCTTGAGTGTGGTCAGAAACGACTAATATACTACAGCCTTCCGCAGACGATAGCGGGAGTTGTTCCTTAACCCTACAGATGAAGTGGCCAGGAACGGTGTCAGAGGCTGTAGATCATGGAACTCGCATGATAACCATACCAACCACCACTAAAACGTCCGATCACCTACGAAGGTTTGAACAGGCGAATAACTAGTTTATTGGGTGCAATCCGCAAATTTCCGTGGCGAAGAGCCACCCGGTGTATGCGCTAGCTCTCACAGTTACCTCTCTCCTATAAAAAAACTAAGAAAACAGAGAATAAATAATGAAAGAACAACCGCTCCGAACAGCCGCCAAACCCGACAACTCGACAACAGCTCGCAATCGGCATACGTCTGTTGGCGTCTGTCGCTTGGAAGAATTCCTTCAATCTAAAGAATATATCTTTCAGGAAAGAAGCAGTAATCGTGGCTGCTATGCTTCTTTTTACCATGACATTGCTCGGGGCTTTGGCGGCAGCAGCAGCATCGGCGACCCCGCCTCGAGGTACGCTCCTGTCCTACAGGAAAGCATTTCATTTGGTTGTCGTCGTGCGACGGTTTACTCTTTTGTATGCGTTGCATTGTTGCTGCTCACCGCCATTGTTTTGCATGGTTGAGCCGCTAGGGGGCACCTACAAAGACGGATGAGATGATGACCGTGTTGTAGCTGTTGTAGCTGTTGTTGTCGTTGTTGTTGTTGTTCTTGTTGGCGTTGTTGTTGTTTCTGTATTCTTCACGAAACAGAAGAACGCGGTGCCGCTTTACGCTCGAAGCCCCGTTAGATTTAGATTACGATGCAGTAATAGCTATTAGATGAAAGACAAAATCGCTCCCTTTCTATCCCGCTTCTACAGTTGTGTCTACGTGTAGGGCACATGCGCGTAGAGGATGTGAACGTGAATGTTGCGTGATGATGTACATACACTGGGTGCGGGGATGGCGAGCGTTGGGGGGGCTTGGGGGGTCGGGGGGTAGCAGTATCTTTGACTACTGTTGTCTATTTATCTTTTATTGTCGTTTTTTACTGTCCATTCATTTCGTCAATTCGCAACAACGCTGCTGACCCCCCTGATTTCGTGGCGAACCCATAGATGCGGGCAGATAGATGCACAACTCGAATGTGGCAACTCCCGACAGCGGGTAAGGCATGACGGGAGGAGGCGGCGGCGGATCAGAATCGACATTTTGCAAAACGAGCAAAAAAGAATATGCTATAGAACAACAGATAGTGAGGAAGGCGCTGTGCACTGCCGACTCGAGCTACTGTTGCGGGTTGCGCAGAAGTGGACGAGGCAATTGTCAAGAACGCTCCTGGTGCGTGGTATACGCGTATGCGCGTGGTGTACCATTCACAGGCGTGCAGGCTGCCGATCGTGGAACCCTGTAGCCAGTAGCAGTCTTTTTTTTTGCACTGAAACATAGTCAGCGATTTTAAACAAAAGAGTTGTGTACACAACAGTGGTTGACATCGATAGTCAAACGTGGAAAAAATGCCACATTAGTCATCCAGAATATGTTGGCGCGTTGTGGTGCGTCCAGCAAACAGAGACAAAAGCTTTTGTCAACCGAGCGGTGCATGAGCCGGTCACAGGACGAAGGGCGAAATGTATCCCCGGAGCACCGTCAGCGAAATAGCAAGCGCACGGGTCTAGACAATATTTGCATTTCATTAATCGTTGCATTGTCATCAATCAACTGCGTTATGCTTCTGATTTGATTTACATCGGCCCTTGTTGTATGTACACATGTTTGCTGAACAGCTCTGCCGTAGCCCTGCAGAGTGATAATCTGGAACAGGTCGCTCATTGGCCCAATGCGATCGCTATGACGATGCTCGTTTCGATATGATTCTAGCTATCTCAAACGATCCCTGTATAACACATACTGTGGGTGTTACCTGCAACCAAATTCGTGAGCTGATTGAACACATTCAGTGTCCTTACTGAGGTCAGCTCTCGCGCCGTAATGCCAACTATTTTAATAAAATCACTTGCAAAAAAAACGGCTACTCTCTAATTAATGTCATCCGCCTTGGACGTCAAGAGTATAATTGCTACTTAATTAGCAATTATATATATATATATATATATATATATATATAATTTAATTAATCAGCTTATTAAGACTGTCACTCATATATAAATCGTTCTTCCCGCTACACAAAATAATAATAATGAATCCGTTCAGCATATTAATCAAGCACTATTTATACATACGGCTAATCAGTGTAGCGGTTTCTGCATAATCTAACGAGCAATCATACTTTCCACGCGGGTGGTCTCTGTGAGCTGAATCATTTGAGATTATTATCAGTGACGATTCGCAGATTATCAATTGCCGATCATCTGCTCTTTCGCGCCAATCAGTGCTCCAGAGTGGTGCGCCGCTTCAGTGACATACAATGCTCACGTATGCACGACATGACGACGAGGAGGCCACACTGCGAACGTGGCACGCTAATGTGCTAATCATCTAACTGGCAACAGCTGGAGAGCAACCCCATCTGTGCAAGCCTGAGTCTGAGCCAGGCTGACAGAGTCGCGAAAACCTCTGAAGGTCGACCCATCCTTATCCCGGGATAAGATTCAGATCTCCCCGCTTCAGTCGGCGTCACTGCCAGCTCATCGCTATCATCAGTCTGATATTGACGGCAAAAAGCAGAATCGTGCATCGCTAGTCACCTCAATGCGTTGGTGTGATGTCTTCCCACACTTCGTCATTACGCTCTGAAGGCTCGGACCGGCTGCTAGATTTCGATTGTTGTTGTTATTGTTGTTGCTCCTGTTGTTCCAGTGGTAGTAGTCACCGTCGCTGATCCGATGATGGTCATGATGTGGATGCTGACGATTATGGGGTGCCTGAATGTTTCGCCCGGGTCCACCCTAATGACTTAATGATGAGACGCTGAGGTCTGGGAGTCGCGCCACGTCGCCATCGCAGAGCGAGTCCTAATGGATGGGCGACAATTCCTGCTGTACCACCGCGTTCGTTGGGTGCAGAGACGATGACAGCATCGGCGACAGTGTAACTGTAGCACAACTGACGGCACAAGCAGCGCCATGACGTCAGCGTAGCGCAAAAACGAGGGCTGCCACTGGCCCCGAGGAGGCCCCCAGAACAGCGCGCCACAAAGACACTGACACGGCCAAGATGACGGAGAAGATGGACCGCAGCGGCATCTGAAGAAGATGCCTCAATGGACGGTACAATAGAATGAGGCGGCGATGACGGCGACGGCGGCGGCGGCCACTGCGGCAGACATAGAGGCATTGGGGACCTTGCCGGCCCCGGGATCCACAGCTTTGTCGCATGGGGCCGAAAAACTTCTGGAAATGTTTGCGTTTCAGCCAGTGGCCCATTGGCCGACGCGCCAAATCGTCTCGTGACCCTCTGCACTTTCGACTACAACATCATACACAATCCCACACACACGTACACACATTGGCACCCAGCGGTAGTGGACACGTCCCGCGCACGAACCAAGAGGAGCTGGCTGTCTGGCTGTCCACTGCCGCTCTCACGGGACTCATGAGTAAGTCAATGAGACTAGAAGATCGCAGGTAGGAGCCCCATGCACACCCCACCCATTGAGCAGTTGCTTGAAAGCTTGGCCATGCGTAGAGCTGCCACCCCTGTGGCTGGAACTGCTAAAGACGTGATGGCTAGAGTGGGGTACGCCATCGAAGAACGGTATGACGCCCAGCGTTTCTGGCGGACTGGCCTCATGCGTCTGCCTGTGGCGATGTGTGTGTCCGTCTGCGTGATGACTGCCACCACAGTCGTTCTTTGCCATTTGCCCAACGATCTGTCATCCAATCTGCCCGCCTGTCGCCCTATGCTTGTTCGTCCGTCCACTTAGCCTATCCGTTTGTGAGCGAGCAGTTCAATATAGCTCGGTCCGGGCTGTTCGCAGAGCTTTCCCATGTGCAAGAGGGCCACAGCGATATTCAGTATGTTGGGATTGTACGCACGGAGGAATGACGAATAGCGACGGCAAGAAAAAGAGGGCTCACATTTTGCACTGGAACTAGTTAACGCTTGACCCGATTGTGACAGAATTCGGCAGAATTCAGTTGTGGCTCAGCTATGATATTCTACTATAGAGAAACAGCAATCAGAGAAGGAAAAACAAGATGAATGAACACATTTGACGGCATGATGAGACTAGGCGGGAAACTTTGGCCTCACGATAAAAATCAAACGGTGAGTCTGAAGTTTCGTCACTGCCCTGCCGATAGCTATTTTCAGTATGAACGAATGCTGAGAGAGCTTACTGGCTAATAATGGTGCGTTTCGCTGACACCTCAAAGGCCTGTGTCAGAAGAAATGTTGAGATAGATACACGGAAATAAGGTGCACCTATCCGGTCAGTGTAAACAGTGGCTCGGCCCGTGTTCGTGCGTCGTGTGATTTGCCTTATTTCCAAATTATCGTTGACTGTCATACTGAATATACGTCTGAACATTGGGTAGCATCGAGTGGCTCGCAAGACTGCCGGCTTGACTATCTGGGTTTCCAGGGTTTCTTTAGATCACCCGAACAGCTGACAGTAACTAAGAATATGGGGGAATAAGGACTGGGAAGTTTTCTCCTGATAAGAGTTGCTGCAACAAATTGCCCATGATGATTTAGAATTGTCTGTAAGCTTTATTGTCACAGTTCTGACACACGCACACACACACATACTTAGGCGTTCACGGCAATATTTCGATTCCAACTATGTCTAATAATTTGTACCTTAAAACAACTGAGGCGTCTCTTTCTGAATACATGTATATATAAATGATTGTTGATAGCTTTCAAAATATAAATCGTTCAAATACAGCCAATATAGTATTACAAACTTCATTGTTCATAGTCAACTTATGCCTTTGTAAATAAATTCAACGTATTGTCCAGCCACGTAGGATAGAATGCTCTTCTAGATGAAACTACATTTAATGAATATATATATATGATTTCCTTCTCGCTGCCCAATATTTCTCACAAGAGATATGCATAAAAACCACACTTCAGAGTCGCACATGCTTGCTTATACGTGTCGCCTAAGCTCCTAATCCCACGTATATCTCTATCGGATAGAACAGAAGGCGTGTTAGGGTGATAAACAATACAGTCATGTGTCACACCAGATTTGACTATATGTTTCTGATAGAATTAATACATAGCAAAAATAAGTTTGTTCACGGTTGATTTTTTAGTAGCTTAACGTCTAATCGTTATAGACACAGAGCAGGGCCTTAGGCGATCGCACTGAAGTTCGGCGGCCAGAGATAAGCCATACCCGCCTCAAAATTCCACCACACAAACTCGCGTATACCCTGTGACCCGCTGTGGTCGTTAGTTTGCGAGCTGACTACACTTCGGCTGTGATACATATGTATGTCCCATGAAATGGTTCTGGATGCCAGCGTGCTAATGTAATAATGTGGCCACTTAATAAACAACATTGTAATTAAAAACAGTCCTTTACATAATGAGAAAGCTAGAATACCGTACGGTTATTCGTTTCAAATTTGAAAGTTAAGCCAGCCTACAAAACAGCTCAGAATTCGCTCGCGCGAAAGCTCCTCCGAAGGGCGCGCCATTCATTCCGCATTGACCATAATTCACCGAAGTGAAATATTAATATTATGCAAATAAACATGAATCAATAGGTTGTCCAAATACTTATAATATAGCTACAAACAGCGAAATAGTTATTCCATAATTCAAACAAGGGGTCAGCACGCTCTGCCAAAGAGCTAAACGATACAAACTCATCGTCGTCGTCTTCAGGTCTTGACCCATATTACAGTTACGGGCCAAACTAAACTATCGACAAACAATTAGTTCACACAAGGCAATATATTTTTTACAACATGCCTATTCACTCTTGCTTAAAGCAAGTTGACATAAGCAGAGGAGAAATCTTCTGTACCCCACCATACAACTGAGCTCTTCCCATCCGCCAATAGGCACTGCTAATTCTCGGCAACGACGATTGCGTTCGGTATGCTATATTCAAGTGTGTCTTTATATATATATATATATATAGATATATATATGTTAAATAAAGAAATACATTCACAGGATGCGCTTCGTAGCAGCAGTAGCAACGGCAAAAGCAACAACAACGTTAAAAACCAGCACAGAAGGTGACCGAGCAATACTACACCGCCGAGGATTCAAGGGAAGTCAACACTAGACAAACACGCCGAGACATCATAACGGGGACAGAGAATGTCTTTGTCATAGAATTCCCTAATAGCGATTGCGAGTGACACATTACGTCTGAGGCACTACAACCGTCACGAACCGGCTACATGGAGGCGTTAGATAGGGGATTTGATTCGGAAGATATTTCTTTAAGTGGCATTTAAAGAAATATGCCAAATTCTTAAATTCCGGCTGTTCTGCACGGAGCAGAACAGCCGCAATTATGATCTTCAACGTGAAATATCGAGAGGCGTGGAGACCCCAGGCAGTATGAGTTGGGGCGGAGTACCGCTAACTAAATGGTTAGTTCGATCGGCAGCGGTGCGTTCTCTATTGTCAATGTATGCACGGATTGTTTTTTGAATTAGATATATTCGTAATACTAAAGACTACGCACAGATAGCTCAAATAACGACATGTATGTATACACACACACATTATATATATATATATATATATACTAAAACAATAGGAACATGTCTTCACGGGCTAATCGCCCCCCCCCCCCCCCCCGGCAGAAATCTATTCGAGGTAACCGAAATCCGACAATTGCATCAGTTCGTGGTTGGTCGCCAAACGCATGTCGCTCAATGTCGTTATTTGATTATTAACAATGCAAGGGTGCTCATCATTTTTCAAATACATTGAACATAAACGGCGGTGGCGCAAGCAGGTCGTGAAGCAACTATGAATACGGGCATCATAGCTCTAACATGAGAACAAAATCACAGGAGAGGTTCGTACTTCACTTTGCGTCAAACTGAGAATTTCATCGATCAAATGATCGCTACTACTGATGACTTATTCAGTAGCGACGTTGCGCGCGCCAGGTATATCGTATACCGGCAGGCACGACTACATTACAGAACTCAGAGGTCGACAGAAAACAAAGGACATTCATTGTGTGCGAATGGACAGCCTTATTAGACTGTTCATGTCTACACACAGAACATTTCAGAGGAATCATTAAACAAAATATGAATAGATCCGTTTTTCCCCGATTTAATTGAGGTGGCACTAGATTCTCAAGTGTTTTCGCGCTAGTGGACAATGCATGTGGGGGAAAGCCTACATTATATTTATTGCATGGAATTAGGCAAGGTACCGTGTGTCGACGATTTCTATCATATACAATGGGTGGACGAATGCCGTCCGTACGTCCGTTCATCTGTTCCGTAACACGTTTGATCGCTTTTGACTGGGTATATTATAAACATTCAATGTGTGCAATCAGAAACGAATTAATAGTCACCGGTGGCCACGGGCGCGTAGTCGTGTTGACTTCCTTACTATGTTTTGTCAAGTATATAGATGGCGTTCGCCGATAGCAGAGAGAAGTATACAACTGATCAGAGTTATAACGGTGTGGCCTGTCCATACGATTGCATCGGGATTGAGGGATCCCGCTGCGGATCATCTTAATTTCACAATAAAATGAACGCCGCCACACTAACACTACGAATGCATTTCACAGCGATTCAGCTCCAGCTGGGTGAAGCCTTCGGCGCAAGCAACAATGGGCGAACAAGGACCACAGAAATCGATGATAGTTATCCTCCTCTTTTTTTTGTTATTTTCCACACCGGGGGGAAGGACGAGGGAAGAGGGAAATTATCCTGTGAAAATTGTGCTAATTATCGTTTGGCTCACAGCGATTGATTACAGCTAGAACGTGTATTCTGATGTTTCTCTTACGCGCTATCCGCTATCGAATGCATCGTTCAGTATTCGTCCATTTAGCTCATTATGCAAATCAGCAACAGGCCAAGCACCGTCGCGAATCTAGAGAGGTCTATTCTAATTAAAATGGTGACACACTGTCGTGCTAACACGTCCACGTCGGCCCTCCTGTCAAAACGAGTCTCGGACATCACCGCCACCACTAGCACCGCATCACCACTTGAACAAGTTGAAGTAGCAGCAGCAACAACAGCGGTGGCATAAGCTAACGGTTGAAGTCGGTTGCTGCCGTTGCTGAACCAGCTGGGACACCATTGATGGCACAATGTCTTAACACGGGTGGGGGGGGGCGCTACCTCTCATTGGACCTCATCCCATTACTCTCTTGTCATGTAACAATAAGCTGCTATTCAAGACTCACTCGAGTCAAGAAATAGTACACGAGAAAACACATCAATGACTATGTATGTGTGTGTGTGTGCGTTGTGTCTCGTTAAATCTATGATCTCACGACCGGATCGCTACGCGTGAGGAATACCCGTGACAGTTGCGGCTCGGCCAGTTGCAACGGCAGCAGCCGCCGCTAACCAGAACACCATCGTGTGCATATGCGGACGACGTCGATTATATCGTCATACAATAGGTAGATAGTCAGAAAGATATGCAGATACCATAGATATATGCTGTAGCCGTCAGTGGACGATAAGCACAGAAGCTTCGCGAGAGCTATCGCGTGTTTTTTTGCGGCGAACAGGTTAGAGCAGCCAAATCTAATCTCTGCCGCACCGGTCGGATTCGTCTCAGCGGCAAACACCATCTGATTAGAAGCAAAATATAGCCTTTCTCTGCCGATGTGGTTTTGCATTGAAAGTCACCATAAACAATTGATGCTAGTATTGCTTTGTCTCTTGATAAATCCCCCTCGATTTCTCTCTGTCCCATGTCTAAATCCCACCACTGATATTGTGAGTTTGTTAATTTCTATTATTTTTGTGTATCATAATACATATAGGCCTCCATAATACATGACCTGTCTCTAGCCTTGCCGCTGCTGATACGGCGATGCGGCCATATAAACGCTCGTCATGTGTAGCTACTTTTTTTGTTCACTGCGATACGTTGTGATGTTATTTGCGGGACGCGACGACTTGGCTCGTATATGACTGTGTATGTGTATTTATGTATGCGTATTGGTTGTGTGACAGTCCATTGCAGCCGACTGTGTCGGCGCTGGATGTTGCTGAGGCTGCGCGAGTCACAGCTAATATCGAGCGAAGCCAAGAACCATTGAGGCGACAGCGGGGACGATATCACATTGAAGCCTTTCAAAGCCGAACATTGTCCATATGGATATCTATCTATAATCGCTGGTAGTCGAACTGTACCGTCTCGACTGAAAGATAGAGGGAGAGAGAGAGAGAGAGAGAGAGAGAGACAAATGATCATTTTATGCCATCACTCATCATCGGTCCCAGATCACTGGGACAACGGCAAACCACTGTGTCGAATTCGTGATAGAAAAAAATATTCCTTTTGTTCTTCCTTCGAGATTGCGATAACACAGCAGAAGTGTGATCGAACAGTGATCCTAGTTACGCAGCCGCTAGAATACAACGCAATGGTATTAGTTGAAGAAACTGGGGAAGTTAGTTAGCCGGGTGCACACAATTCGAACCGGGCCGATTCATTCACTTGTAATTAGTTGCCATTCCAATTATATGTTAATTTTATGAAAGTCCAACTATGATGTTCGAGTAACACCGACAGCTCTTTTTTTTCTATGACGGAGAATGCTCATGCAGATCAGGCCTTATAACTAAGGTATTTGCCATGGTACTGTGTAACTAAAACACAGCCACCTAACGGAAGCCTAGCAAGGTAAAATGTATATTCAATTATTTTAAATATATAATCAAAACAAATAATTTATCCGAGGCTAAACGCGGACGCCTGAAGAGCAAGCCGTCGCTCACCGTAATACGATTTCATTATGGGGGTGAGTACACCAACCGGTGATATTCACTACTATTGTGCTTAAAGCAGTGCACCCATTTACTGTACAGAGATTCAGACGTTAACGATATTCACTCAATTGGTGCGCAATTCTTTCAGTCTGAATTCTAATCAATCAGTCAATCAATCATACATTTGTTTATTTATGGAACTGCGGAGTTGTACAAACGCTTCATGTAGCGCATTTTCCTGTAATTTCTGTAAAGTTCATGCGAATGGAAGTGCGGGCGATTTCACGCTTTCCATGCACGAGATCGTTCTCAACTTGATTTTGCGGTAGGTATAAAAACTGCACTCCAGAGTCACTAAGCTATTAGCTCCAACTGTGTTCGCCAAATTGAAGTATTGGATGAGAATGGAAGCGATGAGGGTGATCGTTTACTCATCACACCAGATCAATCAATCAATCAATTAATGACAACATCAACAAGACAATCTGTATATATTACGTAGGTCCAACACAGGTCGCAGATTGCATTTGTTAGTTAACACAAATAAAAATTGAAATGATGTCATAGAGGCTACTTTCTATCGGGACATTCGATCTCGGTACCAAAACCACAACAGCACTCAACAACAACAACAGCGAATTGATCGACTTTCATTATTGCATTAAATTAGCCGCATTAGCCGGCCGAAAACATGAATCGTGTGCATTAAGGAACTTGATTGACAATTGCCCAAAAACTATGCATCATTACAAATAAGCAAGCAGCTATATAGTTTCGAGTCGTATTTTTAGCCGAGCTAAAATTAGCTCAAAGTGGGCGCCCACGCACCCTTAGTTACTGCGCTAAGCGTTGCACTGCCCGTAAGCAAAAGGCGTCAATCGTCTGTTATGAACACCTTGCGCCGTATTCGGCGTTGGCTAATAATCTAAGCCAAGTAACTATTTTATATGTGGCTCGTCGAACCGAATTAACTAGCTAAAGACGAGTACAGTTACGGCGGACAGTGGCCGGCGGTCCATTCGTCAGGACGCAGACCCGTTATTCCGGGGCGACCTTCCGTTGCAATTTATTTGCGCTGTGCCCCTGCTCAGAGAAGGCTGTCCACAAGATTTCGCTCGAAAAACCAGCCAGCTGCGCGAAAAAGAGCTCTAATAAGTTCAATCGTGTTTCTATCAGCCGCTCTCTCTCTCTATCTCTCTCACACACACACTCACTCTCTTTGAGAAATAAGAAAAAAACAATAACAATAATAACACCATGATGAAAGCCTGTGACGGCTGTCGATGGGTGTGAAATTCAACGCTTGAATGATCTGAAGCATTTCGGCATGTTTCAGAAGAACGAGCTAGACCATTTCTTCCCGCCGGCGCCACTCGATAGACTATAGATTTTTCTACACAGCGAGATGTGTTACTTTATATATAAGTTTTAATTTGCTTGCGATAATGCATCAGGTTGTCTACTGCGATTGTCTATTGTTACGATGATGATCAGCAGCTATGATGACTGCGATTGCTGGATTCGATCGATTTGATGTTTATGAGCAAAATTGTGCCTTTTATCTGTTTTCGATGTTATTGTTCATGTGAACACCGCAGCTGGCAACTGAACACAAGCGGATTCTGTTATGTAATGACGCTTCTGTACATGTGTCGTTTTTGCCTTTGGGAAACGGTTTGGAAAACTTCTCGTCGCTGGTCGAGGTCAACGCGTGAGTTAACTGAGATAACTCTTGAAAGTTTCAAGTATGTGAAATGGTGGACGCAGATCCTCGGCCGATCAGTGCAGTCAGTAGTCAACCTCTTCCTTCGTTGTAGGTCGAAGGAGATGAGGGCAATAGTAGGTTTACAGCGCGGTGGTTAGATGCGAGTCTACAGTGCACGCAATAAGAACAGGCTCAAGTTAGGAAAGACACACACATTTACTGTTCTAGCCGTATCTGTTCTCATTGTAAACCCATTGTAAACGTAGTGCCTACTTTTTCGTAGAGCTAAATCCACGCTTCACCGTACCAGTAAGCCTACTCGCGCCCCTATTTCTGTAACAAATGCTATGATGATCGCCGCCATTGTTCGTGGTGAGATGATGTATAGTTCAGTATCACACCTTGACTTCATCGATGAGTGAGTACCTCTAGAGGGGAAGGCTTTCATTATTCACGACGCCACATTCAATTGTCTTATCATAAACCTATACTGCTGTGACTGACGTCGACTGCAGCACCACGATTCGAGGTGGGACGGGGTGATTCTATTGATTCCATCATCTATCTCTAGTCTTGTGTGTGTGTGTGCATACAAGGAATAAGCCACGAAGATATGCAATCGAATCTAAGCGCATGGTGCATACATTCGTTATTTGATGCAGCTGAACATTAGTCGCACGGATCAAAGGGGAATTCCTTGAGTGTCATAGGTATTGCGGAATATCCAGCGATGGCAATATGCGACGCAAATGCACGCGGGAAAAGTGGCAAATGCCTATCTTATCATTCTAAATATCCACCTTATTGCGATTGTCTCGTGTCATCGAATAGTGAATTCATTTTTAAATTTCTGATTTCGCCAGCAAACGTACGGGACGACGGCTAATTCCTACTATAAGGCGGATCTCTACAGCGCACTATGTTTTTAGGTGTAACAATCAAATATATTTCGGCCGGCCAACTGGTTTCACGCTCTCACGTTCTGCTACAAACCACCTATTTTTAGGCATTTCACTATACATCAAAAAGATGATGATGATGATAATAATAATAATAATAAAAAAAACCCTTCCTAAATTACTTGCACAAACACACACACACACATCAAAACATACACGCCCACACACATACGGTTGAGTTGGCCGGAGAGATGGAGGCAATAGTCACCAAGAGCGAAACGATCCACTAGCGCTTGGTTAATCAGTAAATAAACACGACCCGTCAACGAAATTACGCCTGGAACCACTGCCCTATAACAATTAGCATTTTAATAACGTATAAACGCTTCTATCGACATTGTAAGAAGCACATTTGCATGCGTTCATCGTGAAGTTTACCTTTGAACGATTTGGAATTTAGGGACGCAATCAAAGTTGAAAGAATAAAAAACCAAAGAAGCTACTACAAAAAAAAACAACAATTCCAAACCACCTGAGTGGAGTTATCTGCTAGACCACTAACTAGTCGCTGGATGGACGAACCCTTGGAAATGGACTGGGCATAGTTTTAGTGTTTCTTGGTTAGTTAGGCCCATTCTATGTTCAACGCGAGACATCGTGAACTTTACACCTTGGACATGACCATGCGAGAGAATTGCCCAATCGTCTGTCTGTGACGTACCTCGCTAGAAAATGGTCAGGAGATATTGAGATAATTTGTTCTTGTTTGTTGACTGGACTTGCTAAACAGCGACAGCAGCATGCGAAGATGCAGCGGGTGTCATCCAACAGAATTCCCCATATATGTATGTGCTAGTTTATTTTTGTTACTCGGTAAGATGAGGGATTTCGTCAGTCGGTGCTAACGCCAGCGAACGTCACTGATGACGACGAGTACAACGGACACTTTCGAAATCACCACACAATTAAGACAATCATATAGGCAACTTTAGTCCTATGTGGAAGAATCGTTTGAATAGTGTGAAATCAACTCTTAAAGGGGCATTAGGCCAAACGGCACACGTTTAGCCCTCAAGATTACTATGGACATTATAGGAACACATCATACAACCCAGATGGAACCAGTGAAGTAATGCGCGAAGCCTGCTGAGGCATGGGGATTAGGGTTCTAGTGGGTTTGACCACTACACCACTAATGTTGACTGAACTGCAATATCCAAAAAAAATTAAGGTATCCACCATACAACTGATGGGGTGGTCTAATGTTGCTTTAGAATGAAGGGGCAGAATGTTGATTTGTATTTGCAGTTTAATTCCTAAAGGAAAACGTTTCGTTAGGCTAACCTCCACCAATTGTGGATGGTGTACGGCAGCAGTCTCTGTCTGTTCTCCTAGAGGATTCTATACGATCTGATAGTATCGGTTGACGAGCACAAAGGGGGGAGCGCGTGTGTGTCCGCACTTCGTCTGACGTTTAAGCAGCATTGTTTCAAACGAACGAGACGTACGCACTATATACATGTGTAATCGGATGCCCGTATTTTTTTTAGGATCCACAGACTGATTGTAGCATTGAAATTGGCTATATAATATTTGATACGAATACCATACGGATGATAGCTGTTCGTTTCCCTTATCAGGAATCGTCGTCTATCGAGCGGCAATGCCATTGTTGCAGGTGGCAGTGGTGGTATTGTGCTTACGCCTACATGGGAAGACGAAGGCTATTTTTATCTCGAATTCGTGTTGGACGTCGTCGTCGAACGTCGCACACCAGAGTCCAAGTGTCCATTAAAGAGGCGCTGACATCGAGACAAAATAGCGAAGCAGAGACCCCATAGGAACAGAGAATCCGTTGCACTCTCTCTCTCTCTCTGTCTCCACTCGTTAGAGCCTATTCAGAGAGCGCGGACCGTCTGACTGACCGGCAGCTTTTATAGATAACCGCCCACTCGAATGCGTCATCATATCAATACGTGTACGAACGAATGTTCGGCTGTCGGTGGACACAGCTTCAAGACGTACGTCGATGGATCTGACATTTCCTACTCAATGGACGCGGTCTCGTCTACATAGGTATATATATATATATATATACATGCACAGGCTGGGTCTGCGTTGTGCCTATCGAAACATGCACTAAACAGAGTATCACGTAGAACTTACTCTAGGACAAATAATGTGCGCAGAAATCGAAGCAATAAAGCTACAAAAAACATCATATGACTATATAATATCATAGCTACACACATATCTTGCTTAGATTTCTTCTGAGCATCGAGTCGACGGGGTACAAATATATAGGCATCAAAATTAGAGCCAATTACTTTATCTCATGCCATGCTACAGGGGATTGGGTATCCCGATACTGCAGATCTTCTCCCACCATTAAACACTAGTGTTCCTCAGTAGATGCTTTTTACAGTGCGCTTGAATGTCGTTTGCGCTTGAACACCACCAGTCGGGTTGATGTTGTTGGCGACTGCCGACGATACGCTAATCAGCGCTTCGAACAGTGGCCCACAACTTGCTCGTGACCTCCATCTGTTCTGCTAACGGTCCGTTTACATTTGCTCGTCCCGTTAAAATCCCGCGGACTAGTTCCCACTTGATGACTAAGTCGATCAGGTTCCGCGAACATATAACGGAAGTGTATGATATTTCACCCACAAACAATTATACTGTCAGTTCTCTCAAATTGAAATGACTCACACTCAAGTGGTTATTTCAATCCGATTGATAATAGCTCAATGAGTTTGTTGTCGACGTTGACACCTCAGCTCTTTGATCTTCTCGCGCACCCTCGTCGCTATTGGGGAAAATGTCGCTTTGGTCCATTTGAGTGCGAGTAAACACGCTATGATGATATTGCAACACGCTCAGAAACATGAATGCGTGCCTACTTTTCTGTATTCGACAACAGCGGTGGCAGCGGCGGAGGTGACACTTTGTCGTCATTGTCATCGGCCTGTGTACTACTATACAGGCAAGTGACTCGCGCTAGTTGTGCTGTTACGGGCCGCACAAATATCGGGTCACACACACACACACACCCAGATACTATACACAGATATTCTACATACGCTCGTGCAGAATTCATACAATCACCCGCTCGATTATTATCATTAGTTTTTTTTCTTCTCCACTACTAAACACTATAACTATAACAACAACAATAACTTCTCAACACTTCCAGCTGCAAAGAATGCCTAATGACAGCTTGGATATATATATATATATATATATATAGATGTGAAAAGGGCTTCAATCAAACGATTGTAAAGAGAGTTCATCGAAGTAGCAGTAGCATTAGCAGCAGGGACTCTACATGCTTCTCACTATGGTCGCTTGTGGTGGTGCTATTAGTATTCGTAAATAACTCGTGTGGACACTATCACCCAACCACCCTCCGTATTGGCCACTGCGCCAAGCCGCATTTCAGCGAGGCGCCATCTCCCACCACCGACGCCGCCGCCGCCGCCATAGTAATCACTGCTATTTTACAGTGTCTAATAGATACGATGACGCGAGGAAACGGCGCTGCTGGCCCGAGCTACGGATGACGCTCGGAAGTGACCGAAAATACGCCCTCCCCCGCCCGCTATTTATCCCCTTTGGCTGCCCAATGACCCCCGAGGTGTGGCAGCGTGGCAGAACACTTGAGCTGCTGCTTTTGCCGCTGGTTCGTGTCGTCGGTTATCATTGACGAGCTCGAAATTGATGCTGGGGTGGACAGAATACTTCCTTTTCATAACTAATAACGTATTGTGAACTGCAACGATTTGAAATACTGCCAAAAGCTCTCGAACGATTGCACTAGTATGCTAAATCCTGTGTTGGCAGCGAGTCGATGAGCATTTCATTGGCAAGCTAAACATTTCCCGATGAATGCCGTCTCACATTTTGTTTGTCCAGAGGGAGAGAACTCTGGGCAGAGGTGTTGCAGTAAAATTGATATATGCTAGACGGGTCACCCTCCTTACTAGGCGTGATAGGGAAGTGTCTCAACTTTGCACAAATCATAGAGCTATTAGACGAACCGAAAAACGTCCATGCCCATAATAGACATATGCTATACGGATATGGGGACGTTATTCAGCCGAGCTACGCTAATACAAAAGTGAAAAAAGCAACCACATGATCAATTCTATCGCGCTCGATGATTGCATTGTTTGCTTCCGAAACCGTTTGATGGGTTGTCAGATATAATAAATAGCGGGCTGTGTTATTGTTATACAATCTGCTGAGAACTTACTCTTCACATGCTCTGAGTGGTTTTAGTTTCAACCAAATCTCGCCTCCAAGGCTTTCTGATGAATGACCAAGGCTTCAATTGTATTTTGGGCATCGCCGAATTGTTCGACGATATAGTAGAGATAGATTAAATTCACAAGTAAACCTTGGGGACAATCAACACACACAGACACAGACATCCTGCACCGGTTACGGTCAACATATCTAATCATGTGGTTTTGGCTGATCTCCCACTGAGCAGGATAAATAATTGGACGTCCCAACGGGTTCAACTTCGGGCTGGCAACATCAGCTAACTAGAATAGAATATCTATATGTCTATGAAAGAATCAGATCCTCAAGCCACGTCTGATCCACGCTCGTATCCATAACTGTACAGATGTCCTAAGCTAGCTTTCATATTCTCCGCTTATCAGGACCTTAATATTATAACATGGACGCACTGAACTTTAAGGCATAATGGAAACTCCCGTTCACCGCACTACGGTCTCGTCTCAACGCCTCTGCAAACTAAAATCATGTATCTCCACCGGGCCGATTGAGAACCTCGAACCGCAACAACACTGCAACCCGCACAACAAGCAGCTTGATATCAAACCCCCCCCCCAGCATATGTCTTGGACTCGTGGCTCGCCGCCGCCGCCATCGCCGCAACGAACATATCTGTGTTTATTTTTTTTGAATACTTGTCCGATCTAGGTTGCAGAAGCGTAAGCCACGCCGCCATGGATCAGACGTGACGCAACTCTTTGCTCCTTTTGCATTCGGCTACCACAACATGACCTGCGTTATTGTTGCTGTTGCTGCTGTTGTTGCTGTCGTCGCCGAGGCTGAACACTGGTTTGGTGATGTCACTGCGGTTGCCGTTGCCTGTATCTATAATACACATTTGATATTCATTCAAGCATCTGCAGCGACTCTATTTGCAATCTATATCTTCGCCTTAGTCGTCGCGCGATGCGATGCTGTGTGATATCCTCTTCGTCCACTTCTCCTTTGGCGCTGTTCATCTTCTTCTGTTATTATTATTATTCTCGAAGCGCGAGCCTCCTCTTGGCGGACAAACTGTCCGACTGACATCTGATGACATCTGACTGGTGCGCGAGTTTCTTGGGAGTTGGGGCTGCCGGCGGGGGGGGGGGGGGAGGGGCTGTGTGGTTGAACTGGGCCATCAGATGTGTTACGTGGCCGCCGATTCAGCCACGGCGGCTGAGAGGCAACGGCAGTGCGCGCGGGCATCATCATCCCGGCCATCCACCGTGGCCCATTAGCCCCTATGGCCGAACACAGTGGCCAACCGCGTGGCAGAACAACAGACCGACCGTTGGATGGACGGCCGGAGGGACAGACATAGAGGCAGATATATAGCCGGCCAGAGTGACTGGTATCATCACACATTATTATTGTTATTATTATTATTAGTATTATTATTATAGCTGGTTTCTTCTCCCAGCTCTGCTGCAATATCTGGAGCATCCATAGGATCGACGAGGAGCGAACGCTAACGAAGAGGAGAGAGCGATTGAGACCTCGAAATGTGTACAACAAAGTATAGCACAACGCCAGTCGAAGACCGTATTGACCTTCCCTCAAGCCGCTGCGCGGCACATTATTATACCTCGTGCTCATACGTAATACCCAGACAGTGTTTATTGTCGCTGTTGTCGTTGGAGTTTTTGCCGCAGCTGCTGCCGCAGCTGCTGTTCGTCGTCATTGACTCATCTGTCCGGCGAAGATACTGGAAATGATATGAAATAAATGGATCTACTACTGCAAAAAGGTTGGAGAGCTGGAGGGGTGATATGGAACGGACGTGTCGGCAACTGACAAATAGAATGGACAACATGTTTAAATTTTTTTTTTCTCATATTAAAATGACGATAGTGAACGATGCGAGTGTTATAGCGTGGCGCAGTATTTCAGTATTGTTATCATCGTTTAGCTCGATTGATAAATATATATATTATATATATATATATATATATATATATATATATATATATATATAGGCAGACAGATACATAGATAGATGAAGACACATTTAGATAAACCCTTGTAAGCATACGCCTTTTCTTTACGCGTTCTAGAAATGTTGTTTGTGTGTGTGTGTGTGTGTATTTTTCAAATCGCAACTCCACTACCGCCACTCAACTAGCAGGATTTCACACAGACACACGAGGCTTGAAAGACACGAAACAAAGTCAAGATGGCACGGACTGGCTTATTTTGTCGTATTTTTCAATAAAAACTCCTCAGCTATGCTGCAGTGATGTGTAGCTGGAGTCAAATAACTCCTATAGTCCTGTTGCCTCGATATTGACCACGCTATAGAGCCGTTACAACAGATAAGCCATATTCAAGCCAATGGAAAATTAGCTCATATTGAAGATATTGAGTTCGTAATATCGGCTACCAGCAGCCCCCTAGGCGTAGTTGTTAAGTCCTGCAAAGCGCGATTGTTACAATCTCTCCTACCGCAGTAATGCCAATAGAAGCAGCACTAGCAATAGCCATTTTGGCAATCGGTTGGCATAGTCCATCGCAGAGCGGTTATTTGCACTATGTGAGATTTTAGAGGTAATAATAAGAAAGGCTTTTATACTGATTACCCAAGAAATAACGAGACTGGTTTGCATAACAACCAGAACGCCTATAGTCAAATGCATTTAATACCACACACACATATAGATATATATATATATATATATTGCCTCGGGATAAATAAGCATGGAAATATCATAACCCTTTCCGATAACGCATGCTATGTTGGAATTATGCAGCCGTTGTGTGTGTGTCCTATTGAAAAATATCTCGGCCAGTAGCACCGATTTGTTAGACTAGATGGTGACGTAGACCTATATCCAATAGCGGGAGATTTCGGAGGACATAGTAACTCATCAATATTGAGCAGACTTGAGCACAGGCACCTTTTTTATTTATCGAAACGCATTCGTCGGCTGGATTTTGACAAGCTCCGCATACAGCCCTATATATATATATATATATATATAAACATATACATATATTTGGACACATGATAGCTGAGGAAAAGCACCTTATTTTTTGGTTAGATTACACGATAATATTATAATAATGATGATGGTGATATAATCGAGCTGGAATAATTCTTGTAATAGCATTGTTCGTGGCCTTCCATTGTATGATAGATTTGTTCATCAAATGGTAGAATTTCTTGTACAGTTCACCCCTTCGTTTTTGTAATTATTGATCGCACTAACCCGCTCTGTCAATGGCACACACACACACACACAAACGTAAATCGTTCGAAAAAAGAAAACATGATATTTTCAACATAAAAATTTCCTCCTATTTGACTTAATTCGGCTAACACGAACACAGCGCCATCTCAGCGCCGTCAGCTTCATCGGCATTCGTCATCAGTCAATCTAATAAAAATCAACATCGCAATCAATAGACTGGAATCTACCATTAGCAATAGTCGATCATAGTCGTTGTAGTCTACACGATAATATACTAGGTTCAGTTTTGGGTGGTGTTGCCCACTTAGCCCTGACTCGAAGTCGTCGCTGATATGTAGACGCCTGCTCGTACCTCCATGATTTGGAAATTTAAAAAGCGATTGGTGAATGAGTGCTTTCGCCAGATCAAACCAAGGTTGCTGGTTATATTTGATTAATCATAGAAATGGTTCACTCTCGCTGTCTCTCTCTATCTCTCTCTCTCTCTCTCTCTCTCTCTTTATAGTCACTCTCTTTCCACGAAACAATTTGTGCTGAATTGTCGACTTTGATTAAGTCAGCTGAGGATTAGCTAAAGGTAATTTGATTACACACAAATAGATACGAATGGAGCACGCATATCAGCGGTTCAACAATACGCATCCTCATATAATTGAAACACATGGCTCTCGGAGCGTGTTGGCTATGAATTTACGCTTGTAGAATGTCTCGCTGTTATCAGTAGTGATACCATAACGAAAAACCCGTGAGCCGGGCGGAGTTAACAAGAATTAACAAGAACTGTATTGTGCATAAGCACAGTGCGCTTCTTGTTAATTAGCAACGACAGGTATGGAATGATAATAATACTCAAATATATACCGAGTATATCGTAAGCACATATTTACCACATGCCATCGTATGGCGGACCACTAGAGATCTGCAGGTGGAAATCTGTAGCATACCCCAATTCTCACCTCTCACGCTACAGACAGTCAAGTTCGACCTCATTTCAGAACATCAAAAGGAGAACTTCTGTGGTCGGCGGCGACATCATTCGACATCATCTGTCTGCGTTCAACAACGACACATACATATGGGGGGACGTTACATGTTACCCTCTGAGAATGATGTAAATCTCATCTGTACCACGGGCTGTGACGAGCAAGCTAGCTCGATGGGCGCTCATCTATCCGGCAGATATTACATGATGATGTCTCCTTTTCTCAATGCTAACCCCGATGTCGAATTGTTACCGCCCATGGCTCATAACAATGCGTTTGCTAATATATCACTGTAATAATATTGCCACAACAACAGTGGAGGCATCGTACGCATGCGGCGTTACACGTGTCACCCCGTGCTGCTGCTGCTATCGTGCATAGGAAATACAAAAGGCAACCGAAACCAGAACACGACGACGACGATGTCAGCAAGCGGCCCGGCCGGCTGGCGTCGTACGGGGTGGCTGCAAAGCGTATGATTTTCCGTGCGAAAAAAAAAAACGCACGTCCACGATCGTGGTTTTGTCGGCATGGCAGCCAGGGGTGTGTCGAGAGGAGCGATCATGGAGCGACGCGCCTTTGATCCCCTGGGTGTGTCCGAGCGATGTGGTAGCCCCAAAGATCAGAGCTCCGTAGAGCACCTTAAATAGCAGCAGATGGCACGTTTCGTGCATTTTCACTTGCGTCAAATAATTATTTCTCTACCATATTTATTTGTGATGGACGCAAATACACACGTATGTGATGAAAAGCTTCGTGTGAACGTCGCACCGCTGACTTTGAGTGACATCGCAGGCTAATGTTACTTCAAATGCAGGGGGTTAAGGTAAATGACTTGGAATGATGCTGAACTAACTTAGTCCAGCATTTCCCGGCTAGTTCGTCGTGGTAGTTGATACATATGCCCACAGATTAGGACATTAGTTGAACTGGTCAAAGCATAATGAATGGCGTGTTCGCTGAAGCAGAAACCGACGAGGCGGCCAAACAGAGGTTTGGCCAAGGATTCAACAGGATTCTGGTGTCATACAGTAGCAGTATCAGGTCTAAAAGGTTGTTCATAGACGCGCAGTTCGCCGAACCTGCTGAAAGGCTATGGGTGTACGGACGTGTTGTTGCTCTGTTTAATTGTTTTTTTTAGTTCATTATTTAAATCTCGAGCTCCAAAAGCTCATTAGTAAGATTGCGCTCAGTGGCATGGTGGGCGTCGGTTCTACTATGTCACATACGAGGAGTCCTCAAGCTTCGTTAACACTGGTCAAATTTAACTATATGTTAAGTTGACGTGACACCTCAACGACTCACGGGCGATTATTGCCGATGGTCAGCTGAACATTGATTCCTGAACCGTATTATGTGTATGTAGATCCCCGTACTCCGGCTAGCCCGTCACCGTCTTGACAACAGTGAGATTCGGCTGCAGAAAAAGCAGTGTTTTTTTGCAGAGCTCATGCACCGATTCTAATGCTGGTTAATATACACTGCGTGAGTTACTACAACAGAACAATCCAGCCGAACGTACGGGCGGAGCAAGAGCCGCCCCAAGACGTCAACAAATCAGATCTAATCGATACAATTTATCGTAAACAACCTGCTGAGCTTTCTGGCCAACAAAACACCCATGGCTAGAAATCTCTCCGCTCAAGAAAGCATGCCACCACCCCTTTAACATGCCAGATGACCTCGCACGCCTGCTTGGCTTCTTCACATCGAATCGGTACCCGTTCGTCTACGGTGAATCATCACCATCATCAGCATCAACTATTCTTAATCCTCCTCTTCGCCCAACAAATCCCGTCACCCAGATGCGTGTGTGTTTATGTGTGTGTGAGATGTGTATGTCTATAGACACATACACACACACACACTCACATTTTTGATGACAATGCGCAAATATCCCCGCCGATGAAGTGGTCAGTCATTGTGAGCCTGAACATGGCGAGTGTATAGTGTGGGGTAGTTCTTGTCCACAGCTGCGGCTACTGCTGTCGTCGTTGCCATTCGCTTGAGGATCTGTCTGTCTAGCTGGGTTAGTCTGTGCCAGCGCAGAGGCGAATCCCTTGCCCCAACCACCGCCGCCTGCACCTGGGCCCCCTGGCGCCGGCGCCCGCTCCCGCGCGAGCAGCACTGGCGAGACGCTCGCGCAGCAGCGGCAGCGGCGGCAGCGGCGGCTGCAGCAGCAGCCGCTGTTCTTGCCTCTATAAGGGTCGGTCGCGCGTCATCCCCGAGGAGAACGTCGTCCGGTCGTCCCGTCATCGAGTGGCGTCGTCTTCGTAGTCCAAGTCATTCCTCTTGTCTTAGTCTCTACGTGGTCCTTTGGTCTTTCGTTGGTCTTTTGTTGTAGTATCGTAGTAGTAGCCGTCGTAGTAATTGCAGTGGTTGTTCTTCTTGTTGTTGTTCTCGTTTTCCGAGTTCTCGACTCAGTCATTGCTTCCGTTCCTCGTCCATCTGTCTGTGTGTCTCTCGAGTCCACAGCGGTCACCCCATCCACGTCGTGTGGTCGTGCATTTCTCGTGATTGTGTTCGTCCTCCGCATGTAGCTGTTCTGTGTCTCTGTGTGTCATCTCCAAGTCGTTGTTACCGTTGACACAATGAAATCAGCATCGTCGTCGTCGGTGCTAGTGCATCTCGCGGTGGTGTGTTCCGTGTGGTGTCTGTCTTGCAGCGCGTATGAGTACAACTTTCAAATTACGCACGGCTCACCTGCCTCAGGTGGAGATGGGGCCGGCGGCCCCTACGAACCGCAGGCAAGGAGCAGTGTACATTTCCGCGGCTCCCAGGGACAGGCGCCATCAGCTGCTGCCGCCGCCACCGGTGTAATCGCACCGTCTGAGACAACTGCCCCAGTGTACAAGGATGAGCAGGCGCATGCCTCCGAAGGATACCATGGATACAGTGCCGCGGGGAAGGCTGGCGTCCCACAGTATGGCGTCGCCCAGCCTGACAGCAAGTACCGATACGCTGTCGAGGGACAAAACGATGAACCTCAGACAGAAATTCGCTACGTGAGCCAGGACGAGGCCGCGAAGTACCACCAGTACCATCAGCCAGGTGCTGAGCAGGAACAGAGCATCAAATACGTACCTGCCGAGGAGGCTCATAAATATCAACAGCCGGCCCCAGCCGCAGCATACCACCAGCAGGTTGTACCTCAAGCGGAAAAATACCAGGGGTATCGGCCAACGGGAAAGTACCACCAGGAATATGAAGGACCACAGTCGCCACAGAGGTATCAGGCGTACCAACCAGCCCCACAGGCCGAAAAGTATCAGGCATATCAGCCTGCCCCTGCTGCCGAGAAGTATCAGTCGTATCAGGCGGCGCCTGCCCCCGAAAAGTACCAGTCGTATCAAGCGGCGCCCCAGACATACCAGGCTGCTCCACAACCCGAAAAGTACCAGTCGTATCAAGCGGATCACCAAACCGAAAAGTACCGAGGCTACCATCCGAGCGCAATTCAAAAGTACCCAACAGCTGATGCCGAGCAGAAGATCCAGTACGTCACTCCCGATCAACAGCAAACACAGTATTCGCCTGCGCAGCAACATGAAGAGCAACAGCACGTTCAATACGTGCCCCAGTACGCGGCGGCGCAGTCGGGTGGACATGCACCAGCCCCTCAAGCGTACCATAGCTACGGGCAAGCCAACGGTGGTTCCTCTGCTGGTTATGACAAGCAGGCCACAGCGTACGCGCACCCTGTTGCCTATCAATATGCTGCGCCAGAGACCAAGTATCATAGAGAGGCTGGAAGCAAGTTCGAGTATCCTACAGGCGACAATTTGCAGTACGTAGCCCAGCCACAATACGCGAAGGCGCCAGCGCCCGTTGCTGAGAAATACACGACGTCACCGTACGCCGGAGCGGCAGGACAAAAGGTGAAATTCGAGTTCCCTGCCGGTGCAGGCTATAACCAAAACGGGGACTATCTGAAGTCTCAGCGGGCTCACCACGGTGTTACTCAATCGGCCAGTGTCGCCCAGCCTGTCGCCCATAAGTATGTTCCTCATCCTGAGCTCGCGCAGGTGGCTGCCCACGGGGCATCGGCGTACGGGCACGCTTATGCTGGGAACGCCCATCCAGGATATGCCCACGAAGGCTACGCCCATCATCCAGGTTATGACCATCAGGGAGGCGCGCCTGTGGGACACACGGCCGTCCACGCGCTCCAAGCCGAGCCACAGGTGCACGCTGGTCACGCCAACCACGCCGCCGCCCTTCAAGCATACCACGTTCCTCGCGCAGCTGGCCACGTCACAGCTCAGGCTCATGCACCTGTTCACCAGGTTACCAGCCAGCAGCATTCGTTCCCCGATCACCTCGCCCACGGTATTGCTCGGGGCAGCCACAAGGTGCACGATTTCTACGACGAAAAGAAGGCGGCAGCGAAGAAGTCCTCCAAGAAGAAGAAGTCCAGCTAAGAAATTCTCCTTATACTACATCGATTTGTCCGTCTCTGCACGACTTCATTGAGTATTACCAGTCTAACTAGTTCGATCAAAGACGACCCCAGTTTGTTCATAGTCCTTCGAACGCAAACATTGCCGCCGTGTGTAAACAGCAACACCGCCGCCAGCCGGATCACAGCGGTTGCCAGCTAGCGGACCAAGCACCAAAGCTGCAAATCGTATTTGCTTCCCCCGTAATTGCGCCGCCCAGAGCAATTGGACAGCGGCGAGCAGAGACCAGTGATGTAAATTATATTTAACAAACAAAACATGTCCCTTCTCCCTTCAATATAAATACGCAACTGAGGAGGACAGCGTTAGGCGGCGAGCGGCGTGCGATCGAAAGGATTCGCCGATGTCGTCGACAGATTCAATGCAAACAGAACCTATTTCAGGATCGATTATTGGCGACCGATGTCGACATTGATATCGCCCGTCACACCGGTCGACAACCGTTGTCGATATCTAATCGGGTACTGAATATTGAGTAAAAACGCTGACGCATTGTGTTCATTCGCTGAAGTCGCAATCTGCTACCTGTTGTATTTCATGATGATAGCAATGTTACCGATATAGATCGAAGATTATTATTTTATAATTATTATGATTCTTATTACTGCTATTATATATTGTGTCGTCCATTACTGTGTGTGTGTGTATGTATATAAATATATCTATGCTTAATGCTATTAAATGTTATTTGCCAAAGTTCCTCAGGGAGGCCGAACTATTATACATATTAGTGTTGTTATTGTTGTGGGCTACATCGTGCCGTGCCAGTTGTGTGTATGTGTATGTGTGTTAATTGTTATTGTTATTGTGGCTACGTGAATCAATAAAACAGAGAGGTTCAAGAAAATAGCAGCTTATCTATGATGTTCTCATTTTGCCCGGCGGGAAAAGATGAACAAGGAGGGTAAATTTAGTAAAATCGATGGACGCGCGTAATCGATTCTGTTTTTTGGCACACATGAGGCAACATGGCGGTTTCCCGATGCATATGACAGGATACCGTTAAATCGAGTACACAGGGCGGTGTAATTGCATGAACAGATATCGTTCAACGTTATGTCACTTGGGTGTCGTGAGCGTCTTGGACTGCTAGAGCGGAGGGATGTGTGTGTTGGGTTCAAATCCTGTCAGACGCGGAGAATCTTTGGAGTTCTTCATCATCTTTCTTTATCTGAAGATTCTTGCCAGGTACGAGTAAGGAAGAGAATAAGCAAAGGTAGCCCCGACAGGTCCTCATAGTAATACCTAAAAGGTTAAGAGCTCAGGCCTGTCAGATAGGGGAACAGCTGAGGGTCAGCTTGAAAACAGTTTAGTGGTCTTGGTGTTAATCGCGCACAGCCTATGTGCAGGTTGGTTTTGTCTGTAAGCTCAATGATAACGAAATTGTACATGCTATGGCTATATTTCCCAGTAAAACGCAGGGATTCGTTCTCGCTGTTGCAGTTTCTCGAGATTGCATTTATTGACTTTGAGCTGTCGAATTGCAGATCTAAATCCGAGAAGGCGTTCTTACAAAGCAATTAACAAGTCCTCGATTTTTCGACTTCCAATAAATCGGTGAGACAAAAGAAATGACCAATATTTCTTTTTCAAGAGTAGCCAGGTTAACATTGCACCAAAACAAGATCCTTGTCCACGTGAGACGCCGTTTACTGACATTTCTCTTGCTTGCCTCAACCGCTTATTCCGCATCAACTATTTAGTATGCGTACAACTGCGTTCGTAACAGAAATTCAAATGCGATTAGATATATGCACGCAGCCCTTGCCTTCTAGAAAATTTAGCGGCCATGCGACAACATGTGAGATCATTCTAGTGAACATAATAGAACTCTTCCACTGTATCGAAAACGTTTGATAACCAGTGAATTCTGATGATGAAATTTTGCGTTGAAGATTCCGGTTCATCCGTTACAGGCCTCCTTGATCAGGCCTATTCGAGCAGGTAGTATCCAGGGAGCGTAAGGTTAGCGCCCTCGATCTCGAATGATATCCTATCTTCAAATGAGAATGGTAATCACCTCTGCCATCAAATAAGTATGATCTCCGTGCTTGGTCTATCTGTATCGAATGAACTTTCCTTTAGACGTAACGTGATGCTTCGAGAGTTCTCATCGCAGCGTGAGTGGCATTTCTCATCTCACAGCGAAGTGGATCTGAAGTGGATCACCGGTTTGCCGGGGTGGTCAAGCCCTTTAGCGACATTTGCCACTATGACAAACAGAATCAGTAACAGCTATCTGCTCCAGGCAGACATAATGCCGAAGTTCCGCTATGAGCAGTGAAGTGCTAACTTCTTATTGATAGCTGGACGATGAAAGGCTACAACGATTCTTCCGCAAGCAATTTGGGAGGCTGGGTTGGGTGGTATCAACATTATCCGTGAAAATAAAAACACTTTAGAATCGCCCATATAATTTAACGAATCCCTATAATATACAGATATATGCTCTGTTCACTATACAAAACAAATGCCGACATTTGATCACGCATACACATACACATATATCTATATATATATATATAGGAAGCTCAAGGATACTTGCGATCGTATGGAAGCGTTTATTTCGAATGCAGATTCATAGATGATGATATGCAAAGGAATGCTACGGAAGAAAACAATTCGAATCATCACAGAACGCGTACGGACAGCACGATAATGTAGCGTTACAGGAGATATGAGCGTTTCAATAAACAACAAATATAAGATAATTCGAAATAATGACATTCTTACAATTTGCGAAGGAAGTAGAAATATTCAACAAAATTCTTTGTGTAAGGTCGGTGTGATATCAGAAAAAGTGTATTTTTCTTGAAATTGTCTTTTTAAGAATGAAACTCGCTCTATTTTACACGATTGTAAACAGCCACCAGGTTGACTATTTACGCGGTATCGTCGTCGACTAAGTATAACTCCGTGTCTATTAGGGAAGGTTGTCAATGTCGTCAACAACTGGTTATTTTCCAGATCAATATATATATATATATATATATATATATATATATATATATATATATATATACGATGAAAGTTAATTCATTATCGACGGTAACATTTCGCGCGGCCGACGCTCCTTAGTGGCTGCATCAGCGGCATCTATATCAAATTTCGAATGAACATTTTCGGACCATAATTCACCTACCTTGACGTCCGGGTTGTCCACCGATTTCGACTACTCAACCCCACCTATCGTGGCCAGGAGTGTCGACTTGAATGCTTTCCAAAAATGAAGATATATATATATATAATAGCTACAAGGTTCGTACCTAAAAAAGGCCGATTTGATAGGTCACTAACCTGGAGGCCGTTCCAAAGGCAGTTGTAATCGCTTGCAGCATGTCAAGCAGGAAGGTGAACGGCTCTTGCCGCATGATAAGTACGTAGAGTGCAGGCAGAACGATAAACCCGTGCAGAAGTAGGCCAAGTATGACTGTGAGCGTATACATGCCCACCTGTCCAGCGACAACGGAGAAGTCTTTCATCTCGATTACTTTCGACATCACCAAGAACATAACGCCGCCAGGAGACAACCTGTTCATCAGGTGAATTCCAAAAAACACACACACACACATACATTACGCATCATTTATTATGTATACACAACGTTGTTATCTGTGGCAGCACTTTGCAACTCCCAACATCTGTTAGTTTTTGTTGGTGGCAACGATATCTGTGAGCACATATCCCACATTGATTAGACCTGAATGATATATCGATAAGATACGCCTCGTAGTTACCAGAGCTCATGGAGTATAGCCCAACTAACATCGCCCATGAATAGGGACATGGGCTACATGAAGGCTATAGGCACATTTCTGACTGAGAGATGCTAGTTGATTCTCCGACCCAACGTTTCTCGTAGTAATGCCATCATAATGATTAGTGCCGACAACTGTCTGATGGAAGAAGTGTTCGGGGGCTAGATGCCAACGAATCAAACGGTGCCATTTGATCGTGAGTGATTTATCCACACCTCATGATGTGATGATTGCCCAAAAGTTGTTAAATAACTGAATTAGACACTGTAATGTATAAATACACATTTTTTGAATATGATCCAACTTCCTCAGATCAAACTGACAGGCGCGACTCAGATCCCAGAGGAATATAACTAAGATCCGTTACAGATGCGCAAATAATCAGCGCAAACAACTGCGCGATTGAAACCCAATTGTTGTGTGCGCATTGCGCGTATTGTAGAGACAGGGCAACTTCTATTAATTTCTCATCTTTGTTTCGTAACAATTCCAATAGAATGGCGTGCGATTTCAATACGGTTGAATGCCAGTACCGCATTTCTCCACTCATTCTCGTATTCGACTGGTGTCATTTTGCCGGAGACACAAGCGAGAGATCACTATGTTACAAAATATGGCGTGGACATACTGAATACGATAAGGGATACAACTCAATAATGCGGTCAGTACACGTACATCGGTCCGCCAATGACGAATTCGATTGCATGACAACCTACAATGGATTTTATAACGAATATCATCTCACGTTCGAATTGTCTATAATGTTTGACATTGGAGTTCTAGTCAAAACATTCTCAACACAATGGATCCATGATTAAGACAAGCAAAATTGTATCATATTATGATTATCATTATTATTATTATTATTACATCGGATTTCGTAAATCCCTAACGGCAGCCATTTACACGGGCTTCGGCGTATACCTGCAACTGCATGTAGCGTGTTGAAACGTACAGTCTCTTGCACAGAGTCGTTGCTTAATAAGCGTTATGATAAGTGCGGTCCCGAAGCACAAAAGGCGTCGACACATGGTGCCTTCACGACACTCGTGTAACAATGAGCATTTTCTGTTTACAAATACGCGCCCCGGTCCACGCGTACGCTGGTTCATGGTTGACAGGCTGAAAACCTCTTAAAAAGTGACGATACCAGTGGCGCTGTCGACTCCATCGTATTGTTCAGTGGATGGTCTTAGAAATACCGTCTTGTGCGTGTGTCATTGATTTCGTTAATATTTGTTAACGAACCTAGTGGCAGCCACTCGCAAAAAAAAGTCGCGTTTTTTTGACGTCAGCTAACGTGTCTCAACTATCCGATTCTATAGTATGATTATAATTATATATCTGACGAACTACTGAAAATCGATAGAAGGTATTATTACGCATTGAGTCCGTGCAAGTAAATACAAATAGACATTTTGTACGCTACATAAATTTAAGGAAAAAGTACAATTATACCAAACGAGTCATGCAAAGCAGAGCCGCTGCTCGGACCTGGCTCTGTAGCGCAGCTGTCGCCACTGCCGTGCCCGCGATCCGTGGTAATCATAGAGCCAGCACTCGCTTTGGTGAGCTTGTTATGAGAACGTGCACACGCGCTAGCCTGCTTACTCGCCGCTGATCTTTTACTTGTGTACAGCGTCACGACTTTTGAATTCATTGAGTCTGCATAGTTCGTATGGTCTTAACTTTTTGGATCGTCTCTAATAGAAGGGCGCACGTCAAACAGCACTGGCCAGTCACTCACTCGAGGGTTGATGTCGGTCGTCGGGTGGCGTCGCAACTTTTCGCAAGAGAAAAAAACACTGCGCTTCTGCAGCTGGTGTGGTCACACACATAGGTCGCTTATTTAACACAACTCATTCTCAAGGCCTGTCACGAAGGTTTATCCCTCATGGTCTCCTCGATAGATTGAGATAGCGGCTGGAATGTGTGCAGAAAAAGGCTTAGGTTCTCATTAATTCGTGGACGCGAGAGTCGAATGCTAATTGTGGAGCAGCATGCTTCGGATACGCGTGTTATTCAATATACCCTAACTATAACAGGCGTTTGTGCCTGGTCCAATTCGAACAGTTGATAGATGCGTAATTTGTGCCAACTGACTCAGCAACAATCAGCAACCTTAAGCACTATGAAATAGCCTTCTAGCCCTTCCTCTCACTGTCTCTCTCTCTCTTTTGTCATATAGATAACATAAATTGCTCTTCGGGTACAGTATGAATCGCGTCGTGATGCACGATGGAGAATCGTCATAGTGTCCACAGTTCCCCGCGTTTGTCATGCCGTTTTCCACAAATCGGCAAAAGGCATGACAAACGCATGGGTGCATCTAATGTCGTCAAGTAAAATCGACGCTCAACCCTTCGGAGCAGGGTCCACTCCGCTCTGTCGCAATACTGATCGAAGGGTTTTAACATAGAAGTCTACGGGAAAGCTTTCTCCCTGCGTTTTAAAGCTTTTGTTTACCGCTTATCCGCCAAAACGAATTCAGTTAACGTTCGTCGGAATATACCCTAGGTAGTTTGGCCACACCAGCACTGGTTGTCGGTGATGAATGCCAGCTCTTTGACGGCCGCTACAAGTTTGGCGGGCTACTAACCGCATTTAAACGTATCGGATCGAATGTTTCGAGACGATACATTCATGCTTCGAGCGGGACAAACTTCAACAGGATTATTCACAATCACAACTGGAATCGGCGACAGCGAGGTAAAGGCTGAATGTGATCTGATACAACTGATGCAAGCTAACCAACTGGCGTCTTCTAGAAGACAGCTTCATGAAAGCGCTGGGCAGAAGGTTCGCTTCGGATACGAGGTGTACCAGCATTGCAAAGAGTGTGTCTCAGCTAAATTGCAAATGGATTCATCTGTCTGAATATCCTTGGGCATTTCTGGTGACTAAAATGAATCTTCCTTGTAGTACTTGAACGTGTGTCTATGTGGAGGGGAGGGGGGAGGTCAGCTTAAATATCAACGTGTTCCGTTGGCTAGAACGCGAACATACTGAACTATTTTAGGCCGATTCGAGGCCTTTTCCGGAGTAGATATTTCTTAAGTACTTACAAGTGTCTTCGCATACATCAGCTATTTGCAGGTCAAAGAGAAACAGTTCAGAAATAGCAAGTATATATAACGGAAACAATAGAAAAATGTACATAAATTGCCGTTATTTAGCCAAAGACGGCCAATGGCTTGAAACAAGGTCGAAGACATATATAACTTATAGCTGTATATGGCACAATGATCTGTATAGATACCCAGAGGTAGCTAGACCAATCGCAGAGTAATGGTTGGAATTGGGGTTAGGTTTGTCTAGCCGCACCAGAATATAGCAGTATAGCATATATATAGGGATGCACGCACCATCGAAATTTACGGGCCGTGCTTTTATTTAATAGCGTCGGTCGGACAACGGAATCATAGAAGTCATGAGGTCTCATACATACGAAGCTCCTGAGCTATACCAGTCATCTAGAAACTCTGTTCTCTACATCTCTGGCTGCATGCCGGCTAATTCGTACAAAGCAGAACTGTTGTCGCCGTGACAAGCCGACGTCCTAACGTCCGAACGCGCCACCAGTGTTAACAGACCCGTAACTTCTGTCGGTTAACACATAATAGTACCAACCAATAAATGAACAAGAACGTCTACTTGTCTGCGAGATCTCCGACGCCAGTCCACACCTTAGCATTTCAATCTGGCCCACCATATTCATGTTGCACACGCACAAAACGTGCGATACTCCTTCATTACACGGTGAGTCAATCGTATGTCACCATCGTTGCTTGATAAATGACATATGATCACTCGCGGAGGACGTAATCGGTACCGCCACATGTGCGCGTGTGCTAAAACCTCTCACGTAACGTAAAATAGTGAAAACAGTGGCGCCGACCGCTTTTACCCAACTACCACCAGCGTAACCCCGGCCAGCAGACGTTGACTCCTGTCGCGCGAACCCCTGTCACTCGCTCTCTCGTCCGCGAAGGAAGGCTTCTCCCTGCTCATCCCCGAGTCGCTATTCCTTGTGTCGTTCCTTTTTTTTTTGTGTAACAATAACGAAATATTTATGACAAAACAACGACCGTGCGCACAATTGGCGGACACGCAGAAACAAAGCAACTCGTTCCTCTCGTTTGCAGCGAATCAAACGAAGACAGAGCCTGGCGAGAAGAACGGCCTTACTTATCTAATCTGTACATCCGTCCACTTTCCATTACAAAACTGATACCTAAGTGGCCGCCCTGCTCGCGCAACAGGGTTCGCGCACCGGCCAGGTGACGCTGGCTCTGCGGCGGCGACGTCGGCAGCGGCGCCGGCCACTGTTCGGTCGCCGGTGCAGAAGAAGGCCAAACTATAGATGCCCCTAATATCATCAGCAGCAGTAGCGGATTCATCGGCGGAACACCGGTGGTCATTCCGCCGCTGAGTTGCTGACATCGACACGGATAGTGTATGTGTGTG
Organism: Stratiolaelaps scimitus; assembly: GCA_019614645.1. Lineage (NCBI taxonomy): Eukaryota > Metazoa > Arthropoda > Arachnida > Mesostigmata > Laelapidae > Stratiolaelaps > Stratiolaelaps scimitus. The sequence goes on along the minus strand of JABWDB010000014.1, from coordinate 3,005,844 downwards.
TGTGTGTGTGTTGAGCAGAATCAAGCCTTCTATTCTGTGGTGCACGTGCACACAGACAGACACAGCAATTACTCGCTCCGTCAGTGGTCAGTTGAAAGGGTCAGTTACAAAGCAACCGCGAACAGATCGTAGACAGCGCAGCGTAGTGGCGCGGTATCAGCAACATCGGCAGCAGCAGCAGCAGCAGCAGTAGTAGTTTGCGGTGGTCAACAAACAGTGCGCGGTGCCCGTGGTCTACAAGAGCCGCAAGAGCCACTGTTTGTTGGTGGCCAGACACTCGGATGGCGACTATACTGTCTGACTGACTGACGGGCAGACCGTTCTGCTGCGTTCGCCTTCCCCAATCCTATGGCCGCTCAATGTGGCTCAATGTTCAGCCACCGGCCGGAATTCGTGTCCACTGTGTAACACAACATCATCATTGCAATGACCATAAACAACAGCAGCAGCAGCAGCAACAGAACCACCACCATCATGATAGTTGTTATTATTATTATTATTATTATAATCATTTTTACTACTATCGGTATGATTACGTCTAACGACTACAACAACAGCGACAACAGGCCCACCGGCCCGAGCAACAACGATATCTGAAACAGCAACAACAACAACTGCAGCAGCAGCAGCTGCTTCTTCTGCTTATACTGGGAGCACCACTATCGAGGCGAGACGAGAGTCAAGGGGGAGGTGTTTCGTCTGTGCTCAGCATCTAGAGAAAGCACTTAGTTGGCTGGGTGGTAGCGATCATGGTGAAATCTTTGTCGTTTGACTGAGACAAAATTTTAAGCCCGCCAACACAAAACTGGAGTGAAGCCGAGGGCCAGGAGAGGAGGATGAGGGTGCTAACCACATATGTTATAATATGCTGCATGTGTAGGAGGCTTCGGACGGGCCCAATAATCAGACATCAGGTGGCAAAGCAATAGAAAGCGGACCGCCCTCTTGACGTATTAGCTCATAATAATACTACTAATAATAATAATAATCATCATAATAAACATAATAATTATAATCATATAGTGATAGTAATCGTGATGACAATCTTAATGGGATCCACACACAGTCCAGTCGTGGTTGGCCCGTAATCGATACGCGACTCATAATAGGAGAGAGAGAGAGAGAGAGACGGCCCACGAACAAAAAACAAACAAACGAATGAACGCAATTGTGGCCCACAGTGCCACAATAGCCCACGATGAAAGGCCACACTAGAATAAAAGTAGTTAACAACAAAATAAGGAGTATAGTTAAACCCCACAGATAACCGCCGAGTGCAACGTAACACGGACAGATAAAACAAAGGTGGCGTGCTTTCCTCGACCGAGCCACGCGTCTGTTTGCGAATTGTGTCTAATGTAATATCGGCGGCGGAGGCGGCGGTAACGGTGACGACGACAGCGAAGGCAAAATGCGCTGTTGTTAGTCGTTGATGATAGATCGGAATATTACCTTCGTGGTGAATACGATCGATATGAAAGGAACTAGCCGAGGTGACCGCGGGCGGGAGGGCGTCCGACCGGCCGGCTGGCTGGCCGGCCTGCTGAGAAAACGCCGGCCGTGTTGCTTGTTTGTCGTGACACGAGTCATGGCCAGCAGATACGAATATCCGATGGGTCGAAAAGTGCGACCAAAGTTAGATAGATTGTGTTAATGAGAGAAATACAAGGGGTGTTGAAGCGACGATTGCAGCAGTGCCATATGCCGATATACTCGACAAAATCATACGGTCACCGCGGGGGAGGGACACAGCTGATGGACCCTGTCCGACTTATTCACTTTGTGGGAGAGTGCAGTGTTCACGCTGTTGTTGTATACGATGTGCTGATGGCACTAAACGTTAGCGCTATCGGGCTGGCCGAAGCTAATTAGAGGATTATCTTGCATGCACATCATGCTGGTGGTACACACGATAGGCGCTCACAGGCGAAGATACAGATAAACAGCGGAAAACGCGGTCCCAGCCCGCACCCCTGTCCCCGCAGAGGGAACCACATGATACTGCGGGTAATATTGGGCCATACTACGGCCACGTGGTGTCACTAGGCCAACAGTCACCTGCTGCTGCTGCTGTGGGAGCATGTCTACGTAGGCATAGCCAACCGCCTGTTTGATTGCATTATGTAATCAAGATAATATCATAGGTAAGATGCGCTCTCATCTTCACGCGGTCATTATATCATAAATTATGACAACGGTAGGCTGTCGTTGGCGTCTACATGAACTAGAATATTATTCTTAGAGTGGTCATTGTCCAGCGTTGAGCACTGGAACTAGTGCTGCAGTTGCTTCTGCTACTACAGCCAAGCCGACCAGAGACAGCAGTTCGCCGAACAATATAAGGGACTTGTGCACTTGTGATGGTGACGATACACGACGCACCTGACATTTAGCAGTTATTTTTATATGCGTGCATAGAGCTGAACGTATGGCGGAAGCCACCATGTTACAATATAAATATAAAAGTATATGAAGTATATATATATATATATTTTTTTTTTATGTGTGTTTATACAATAAATGCTGTCCGAAGAAACTTTTGCTATTATATATTCGACACGTTGGGGCGGAGCTGTGTCTTCTTTTGCCAACATCAGTCGGACCCTAAAAAATGAAATTCCCACGAAGACGTCCCCGAAATTGCCGTCTGAAATTGGACGTCTAGTTATGCTGCTTCGGCTTCGAACAACAATGATAAATATCCAACAACTTTAGCATAGCGCTGGTATTGACCATAAGGATGACATTTTGCGAAGTAATTCACTTTTAACAGCACGACTTGGCTTGTGAGGATCGATATAAAACCCATCCAACTCACTCAACTCGGAGTAAGAGCAGAGAGTAATTTCAAACACTTACATTGCTAACTATTATACAAGAATCAACTATTGTGATATAAAAAAAAACCTTTCTAGCAATATTCAAGGATAACGATTACTATATATGAACGGGTTGGGTACATTTTGATTGTTTGCATAACGTCGCCCCTCATTCAAAAGCAAAATTAACGCCGCATGGCCGCAAACGGTCATATTTATAAAATCAATACATTATGTATCACTCTGAAACGAAGGGATTTAGGTGTGTGTTAGTGGCCCCAACCGCAACGCCCAGATGGGTTGCATCAACTCATCAACTTGTTAACAAAAATTATGACCTTGATATTAGGCTTATTCTCGTTAACGATCTACCTAACAAGTTACCTATGGCTTCATCTAAAATGAGAAATCGTTCTCGTAACTAACAGCTGTATTATTTCTGGCTATACTGTGTTTATTGCATAACGAATTCTGGTATCCAAGGGTTGGACACAATTGAGATCATTCGAACGAACGGTCCAGTCTTTGATCCGCCTGAGAAAGAAGTTGCATTCGGGTCAGCCAAATAGATTCCAAGCGATGCCTTATCTCATTAGCTCCTACATTTTATTCAGTCAATTTACTATGTACCCTGGCGAACGCTGGGAGGATTACACAGCCAACTCCACTCTTGTTGGCCTTTCGATTGTCCAGTCTGTGGTCTTCGACATCGCACGACCGCATTCACATCGGCGCAAATCTAGCTCAAATCTTATGAACAATGATAAATGCGATCGTCGGATTCGAGCTCAGTGTCTGCTTACACACTAACGCCGGATAGCGGTCATATGAGCAGCGGATGATAGCACGTCCGGTTGCTAAGGTTTTAATTAGCAACGAAAAACGGTGCGCACGATGTTGTCGTACCCGACGTCGGCGCAAGCAACACAATCGGCATAATTCCACGTGTCGTAGAAACGCACGCTACCCAACTGATTTACAGGGGATCTACCTCGGAGTCTCACATAATCTAATACCTTGTTCGTGACTCCAACTGCACGAATTTCGCGTTGTCTTAAAGGATCAGCATGACAGATCCCCTTATATATATCATAGTTTGACATCCACCAGCAGTTTCGTCCAAAAGTGAGACAAATACGTTCGTCGTGTTATTGGCTATTCTCACGCTTTCAGCTTCGTAGCTCCCTGTCACGGTCTTACAAGCGCAACAGCCGCCACCAATGCATTGCCTACCAGTGCACGTTTCTTTGAAGAGACCACCTATGGAGTGTACTCACCACACAACGACCTTTGTGATTAACATCATGGCGTCCGAAAGAGCGGTGAAGAAATCGAGTAAAGGCTTTCCGCTCTCACCCATTCGGCCAATGATCGTTCCCAGAGCGATGCAGAACACGATCAAACCGAGAATGTTCGTGCCGGAATCTTTCACCGTCCTGAAGTCCCAGTCATACATACTTCCTAGTGATGCAGCAACGATACAAATGTCAAATTGTTGTGCTTTAGTAAAGGAATTTCTGTTGTATTAGAATATAACACAATGCGACGTTGTCACAAGTTAGAATAGTAGAAGTATTCAAAGTGATACCCGCGTAGGGTGCAAATGAGACGGTGAGGGGTTTCAGACAATGGATGAAAGTGCTTGTGCGCAAAAGGGGATAAATAAATTTTCTATAAAATTGGAAAATAGATTGGACGATTCTCTTAAATGAAGCAGATATGTTCGAGATATTGATTAATCATTAGGTGGCCAAGGTGGCCCCGACTGGTACTCATAGTAGTACCTAAAAAGGTTAAGAGCTGAAGCCTGTCAGATAGGGGAACAGCTGAGGGTCAGCTCGAAAAACAATTATTATTATTGGTCAATCATTACGCTCGAGCTACTGGTCGACCCAACATGCGTCCGAGTTTTTTTTACTAGGACTTTACGATTATTAGACTTGTCATTCAACGCACATAATAGACACTATTATATGGATAGGTGGTAAGCTGCTTTTATGACTGAAGCTGAGAGCTGGGAACAGCAAGCGCGCCCAATATTAGATTAATTCTTAGGTTGCGCAGTCTCCGAAATACGTTTGACAAATCGTAGATTGTTATCGCGCCAGCTCCATCAGTATAGTGCACGTTTGAGAGGATTTAGGGGGAGTGTAAAACGAACTCTTATCTACCAGGAGAAAAACCTTCCTTGGACCATTATTTATCGTTATTTGCGTATTCGCGTCTTTCTCTATTTCAAATTGCCTACCTCAACGGGATTGCATTGCACATAAGGATCCTTGAACACGTTAGCTTAACTTACCTGTTGCATTCTCTGGTTTTATGACGATTGTCGAGAACTGAAAGATGATGAAAGATGGCGGCAAACAAATTAGTGACAACTAACGGCTTCCGCCTTGAACTTTTAACTAATTAGCGGGACCTCGTCAGCAACCAGTGAATATCTACTCTAACCGCTGAATCAGAACTGACAAATCGACAGAGTTCGATTTCAGGTGTCGTACGAAGTTCTGCTTAAGATACAGAAAGCTAAATTTCCAACACTAAATTTTCCGGCCTAACGCTCAGCCAATATTTAACATCCACTGTTCTGCAGAATATCCGCTTTTACCAGCATCTCTGTCCCATGCCTCATCCTCTGACCGCAGTATCAATGCATATGGAAAAACGGATCAGAATAACCTAACGCCATAATATGAGATCGCTCATAACTATGAAATCACATCTGGATGGGTGTGAGCATCCCTGCGAACAAATGCGAAGTGGGATGCAATCGCTAACGGTATATTAATTTACTTTATAACAAATCATTATGATCAAAGACATGACTAAGTTTTGAGTTGTCAAAGTCTGAACCATGCTTTCGTTTGTGGTTCTGGCCACACTCCGAAAGACAGCATTTTCCCTTCCAAATGACATTCGATATTGGTGCGCGATGAACACCCACCCTCACTCAAAGTTGTCCCCAAAAAACCACACAAGCCACATACAAACTTATGAAATTTGGTCTGAATAAGACAGTGAATGTGAACTTTTCCGCCCGAGCCAAAATCCCAAATAGTCAGCACGGCCAGAATGGCTGGTAATCTTCAATGACCGGTATAATCTTCAATTTCGAGCATTAGTGGTCAGAGAGCGGGTATAACGAACAACTCGTTACATTGCACAACCAGCTTATTGTGTCATGCTTACTGTATGCGCAGAGTCAACTATATATAGCCTTCATCAGTGGCCATAACAGCGGCTGAGTCCACGATCAATAGCGATATAACCGTCAGACCGAAAAAAAAAAAGTCCGCAAAACTTCGCGAAGATCGATCGCGAAGTCAAAGTGTCCATGCAACATGCCATTTGACAACATTTGACTTCCCAAAATCAAGGCTGGCCACAGCGAGCACCGCAACCTGTATTCTAAACGCTTCTGTACGCTTCAATGGTTGTCGAACGATATTTTGGCGATGGGGTGGACGCCGAGGGAAGAAAATAATGCGCTTTGCTCGGCAGAAGATCGAACGCGACCCAAATCGAAGTTGAATGACTTGTTTACCTAAGGGACACTTTGATTTCGACAAGGATGAGACAGCGAGGAAATGAGGCAAAATCAATTGATGGAGTAGTCTTTCGGATGATCGTAGAATGCCTTGTCCAGCCCGGTAAGGCGATGTGTGCTAAAAATCATTACCTACTACGCTGTTGGGAGCTATAATCAAATAAACAATGCTAATCGAGTCATGGAACGAGTCGAAACAATAAACTCAGGGGTTATGCGTTTCGTAACTGCGATTATATACCGGTTTCCTATACACCAGCAGTGGTTATAAAATCGCCAGATGTTTATGTCAGTGCCGCATACGTGTATTAGTTGAAGCTATAGGCTATGGAATGGACTTATACAAGAAACGGGGCATTGTGTCTGTTTGCTTACCCGACACTGAGGGTAAAGTGGGTCTGGTAACGCTGTCACTCGTGATGATGTGCGTAAGTTAGCCCTTGCCGCAGAGCATAAGGCTACAAGATGTTAAGCAAAATGCCGAAGACAGATAGACAATTGCAAACGCAATGTGGGAATGTAGAGATAACACTTTGCTATGATTATTATAATTAGCGTGCACTAGGGTAATACTATATGTAGCAGGATGATTGAGAATGGATCCAGCAGTTGTAGTGTAGGCATCACTTGCAGCTGTTTTCATCTGGCTCAATCTTCACCTTCGTGAACAGCCACAACGGATTGAGGACAGCCTCAGAAGGCGGACTCGGTAGCGAGGGAATATTTTCATTTGGAAATTGAAAGTTCCCAATCAGATCATAGATTGTGTCTACCCTCTCAGTGGGTGATTGAATACTAAATAATTGCTGGGTGTAAAGTCTAACAGCAATCGCACGATATAGTCAAACGGCGCCTGAAGTTAATATCTTCGCCAGGAGTCAACGAAATCCTATTGGATGATAACGCCAGTGATCGGAGCATAGCGTGAGCAAACACGTTTATACAGGTTCGTTATCAACGTTCGAGCAGATCTGTTCTTCCAGATTTGGGACATTCAACCTTCGAAAGCGACCAGCCTATTCTCCGGTCAGCGATCATCTGATTTCAGTTAGAGCAAGCGTTCAATTCAATGGTGACCAGCATTTCAGCACGTTTCAGTGTTCGTATCAAATCCTACCTCGCGTTCACTATCGCCCGCTTGGTCGTTCGCAGAAGTAGTAACGGAATTACGTAGCTTGTTTTGTGTGACATTAATATTTCCGAAAGTTATCTAAAGGACCACCGAAGATCACTGAAGCGGAAGAAGGTCACAGTGAACATTGGAAGAGTGAACCACAAATAGAAGCGATCAGTCTTGTTATCCACAAATAAAATAATCGTTGGTACAGATGGAAAAACCGAATCAATTCGATGGTGGCTTCCATATCCTTCCATATACACACAGGTATTAGCTGTTTAGCTGTGGTGCATGTCAACTCAATCATATGTAGATCTTCTACCGACACCGATAAGATGACTAATGCAAATCACCTAACGAACGTCGATTATATAATAATGACAGTAACAATAATAATAATAATAATTAGAGACGTCATGCGGCGCGAGAGATGAGTCCAACAGACCAGCCTATGGTGGTACCCGGGGCTGAATTGAATTTTCCGAGTTATGACGCAAGTCGTCACGATTGAAGACGAACACTAATTCCTCTCCTTCTTCGGCTGCTTCTTGCAACGATAATTTTCGATGTCGTGCTGCATCGGATCGGGGGGCTTCGGGGGTGTTTGGCGGCTCGGGGGTGGTCTGTCCGACGTGGCCGGCCGCGAATGGGTTGCAATACACCGTTGATGGCGACGGTGGGGGCGGTGCTAGCGACCGAGTGGTGGCCGCTGTTATGAATAATTGAAAAACTGCCACAACGGATGAGCACGGGGACCACAGGGTTATGGTCTATGGGCCCCGGTGATCCGTCATGCAGCAGCAGCAGCAGAATCGCACACAGTAGTCGCACAGTTGTCGTCCAGCCAGCGCATGACCATACCAACTTCTCGGCGCTGCTCGAGGGCGTGACTATAATCAGCACTCGTGACATTCATCTGTCCATCTGGCAAGTGTGTCTGCCCGTAACGGGACGCCAGATCACTCGGATATAAAACATCGGATCGTCTCGGCCACGTTCAAATCGGCTCAAACAAAAAACTCCTGGATGAGTTGCAGAGTCGAATGTACGATCTGTTCGATAGCTGTTATATTATTCAAAAGTTGGTGGTTGGGGTCATTTTTTTTATTTTAGATACTACTGGTGATGCTACTGCTGTTTGCGTATGTTGCTCATTGTTGTGCAATATGTTAGCGTTATAATATTGTATTTCAATCAAAGCTTAATACTATCCTACACATATGACCCAGATATGGTGTTTCGATGGGTCCACAGCCAGCGTGTAATGGCGCCTAGAAATTGTTGATATTGGCTCTATCAATGCCCTGAACGTGGGCTGATGGTATGATATATCAAAAGTGTCGAATGCTTCTATGTATTTGAGATTTGGAAAGCTATCGAATGCTATTCATCAAAGCCTGATTTGCAGATCTGTCCACACTCGTCACGTTGCTCGTTTGTTCACCCTGCACGTTGTATACCATATGGAAAACGTTCCCTATAGCTGCTTCTCAGCCTTCTATAATAGGCCTCCGCACTGCTGTGTAGCAGTGTTTCTACAGGGACCTGTCAGGTAACGGGGCTCATGCTGCAGAAATCGTCGAGTTGGCCACGGGTAGATGCTATTCATTGCGTTCAACGTTCAATTTTTGGCATAACCCTACTCGGGAATGTTGTACGTATCTGCGCTTACTCTGTATACCACAGATAACAGCCAGCGTTATCCTTTAGTTTAGTCCTCGGTGAACATGCCCATGACCAATGGCAATCATATTTTCGTGTCCGCAGATGTCTCAACGACTACGGACCGGATGTTCCACTGGTTTAGCTCAAAGTAGAGCATGGTAGAGCACTGCACTGCACGGTCAAGGACAATCACGGGGAAATATCTGGCTTCCGTAATATGTCCACATGTGACCAATTGGTGTTTGCTTAATCAGCAAGCAGACATCGGATCACCAGCTGTCAGCACCAAGACATCCCTAGAGCATCAGTACTGTCGAACGTTCGTTATTCGTTACTTTGGTTACGCTCTTCATTACAGGCGTCTACAGTTTGAATCGTATACAGAATAATAAGGCATAATCGGGTGACGATAAATTGCACAAGCTGCAAGTGTCGCGTCTCTTTGCGAGCTGAAGTTGGTCAATGAGTAGCCAGTAGGGATCCTAGATGTTGTCTTCGGTGGTAGAGCCCCCGGCGAACGGAAACTCGGGGGCCACGATGATGAAATCGGCCAATCTAACATCTTCTTCTTCTTCTTCTGAGTATAACGATATCACAGTGCGATTATACCGTTATATCGTTTATGACACTACAGTTTCACTGCTCGACACAACTTCAAAGATTTAAAGTGCCGCTCGATGAGCTCATAATACCGAATCCCGTGCGGACCAACACGTGAACACGGATAGCTAAATCGGTCCTTGTGTAATCCCCTGCGTGGAAAATTCACCGTGGGCACAGTTCGGTGCAAAGTCCGCGCTTGAACATAATAAAAATTATCCCCTTCTCCGACCGCTTCGAACCCCCAATGACGACACATAGGTATATCAGAGATGCTGTTTCAGAGCTATAAACTGCAATTTTCACGGCGGTCTTCGCTACACTGCTGTTCCACGTTCGGCTATCGGACATTTAGCGGCCGCCCACCACCACCGCCACCAGCAACAGCAATAAAGGGTGAGAGAAAACAAAGTATTTGATCAAAAATTAATCGATCGAACAAAATTACTGTACATCTTCTCCAGTCAGTTTTTGCAGCTGTTAGAACTTCAACCGTTAACCGTCCCGGTCAGTGCCCCAACCGTCAAACTCGGTTATGGGTCTGACACTGCCAGGCAAATACCTTAGTTGTGAGGCCGGGTGTTACATGGAGGATTTACCTTTAACCTCTCAAAAAAAACTTCAACCCATTGTATAATATTAGCCATTACCTACGCGACTGTCTCGCCGACGTATCATGCGACGCTGCCAATTCAATCGAGAAGTCGGCCAATTCAAATTTCAATCTTGTAATTCTACTAATTGTTCTTGCTACATGCTTTCATTACTCCACTCGTGAGCGCATCATTAGCAGCAGTAGCACAGATTTAGACGCTACGTTGTTCGAATCGCTGCGCTAAATTATTCTTGTGATTACTATGGTTATTATTTTATTGTTGTTTGAAAGACGAAATTAACACACACAACGACCAACTACGAGAAAGAGAGAGAGAGAGAGATAGATAAATTCGCTTCATATTAAGGGTGGTTGGCAGCCATATATATATATATATATAGGATGCTAATATTAGCAAGTCCGAAATTATATTTTTATCCGCGTCCAGTTCTTACTGCTTCTGCTCGAACCGCTGTCACTGATTCGTCATTCTGTTGCTTTCTCTATTCTTACCTGATTGATGCAGGCTTCTATGACGTTCGGCGGGAACGCATTTCTAAAAGGAGAAGAGAAATAGAAAAAAAAACACACACACACACACACAAAAATAGACTGATAAGAATGACATGTCAGGGTAAAAACCACAAACAATCAACATCACTATTATCAATCATCAAGCGTCATCATTGCCAGCAGCGTCCGCCAGCATCCTCCGTAGCCGGCAAGCGTCAGGTTGGCAGATCGCTGGCAACGAACGGATGGATGCTGCTGCTGCTGGCGTTGGTAGTACGAAATGATTTCATCAATCCGGCAGCACAGCCGCATCTTCTTCCCTAGACGTTTATATCGTAGTTAGAAGTGGGGAAATTGAAATTGAGTCTGAAGCCGCACATTGGATCTCAAACAAGCCACCGCTGGCCATAGGGAGATATGTGGCCAGGCTGGCACCGTGGTAAAGAGCGGCCTGAAGATGAGGAACGCCTCATACAGCAGACGCTGGACAATTCGCTGCTATCATATACGATATATTATAGGAAATTGTACGAACGCTGGCGAATGCCTCCAAGAATTGACACGTTACTCAACCAGATATATTGCTTTCTCAAGTGCATATTTTCACACAAACACACACCAACACGAATTTCAATAACATGACTGCGTTGTCGATCTGAATAAATGTACAGGACACAACGGTACTGAAAAACGATGAATGAGATATGACATTAGAGAACACAACTCCAACAAGTTAATTTGATTCGCCGTGGTTTTGACGCCCTGGACAATACTATAAAATAACGAAGCGGAACACATTAATGAATTATAGCTATTATTTGCAGGTGAGCTACTTCCTAAGTCAACTTGAATTAGAAACCTTGGGCTGGCTATTCCATCATTTTACTACAACGAGTAGAAGTTAAATGTACAAGTGAGGGGCGCAGTTGCAGCTCTAAGTATGATATAATACTATGGCTGCTTGGGTTAGAGAAGGACGAAGCCACGTAGCGTAGCTTTGCTCTTCAACACAGTCACACATACACACACACAGATACAGACAATTGTCACGTTGAGTATATTATAGAAACTTGCTAGGCTGAATGAGAGGAATATCAATATATTTACCCTAAAAAAAATACAAGAAATGTTCTTTTCCAGAAGCCTGACTTGACCGGCTCGTGTAACAACTTTACGCACAAAATCTTCCCGACGTGAACAACAACGTAGACCTTGTAGCCAAGCTTTGCCATGAGCAAACTGTTGCCTGCCTAGGAACAGAAGCTGTTACGCGTTGCGTATCGTACCCACTTCGCGTCACTATCGGTGGCAACGCCTTTTCTCAGCCGCTGAGAACGAGGACGTCTCCAATCGTATCACCTGTGCCTGGATGAGTGGCGGCTGTTGACCGGCCCACAATGTTGCGATTGTGGGAAAAATAATAAATACAATAAAGTAACGTCAAGTAAAAATAGCCAGAGCGGCGATTGGCAGCAGATGGCTGCTATCTGATGGTCCGCCCTGATTTTAAGCGTAAGAACGAACAACTATGCAGTCATTGGTAAACAGCGCGAGCGAGGACGAGAGAGGCGGTGTGTATTTGTTTTTATTTGATATGCTATGTATATATATATATATATATATATATGTATTTATAATAACATTTCTCTTATGAATATTTTTATTAGCGTTTTTATCGCTTGAGAAGTGTGCTTGTTATTAATATTGTTATCATTATTCCATCCTACTGTATTGTTGTCAGGTTCGTATTGTTATTATTATTATTATTACCACCATTATTAGTTGTAGCGGTATGCTTTATTTGGACTGGGCTTGATGTAATGTCATTTAGACAAATGTTGAAAAATATCTGGTATGATGTAATGCTGCAGTGGTGAGACCGGTACTGGTGATACCAACAACAACAAGAACACGATCTATATTTCCGATGTAAAGGTGTAAATGACCCGAATTGGTGCTGGCTGACAGAATTAGCTAGCCATAATAATAATAACAACGAGAACGACAACAATAACATTGAATCCAACTGGACGAAGATGCGTTATAGTGAATAGTGATAGACACAACGTTTGATGTGAAACCGCAGGTTAAAGAAAACAAACAGACATCCACTTTGGTGAACACACAATGGACCCTGAACACGACTCGCACGAGGATTGGAATAAATTAGAAAAATTAGCACAAATGATTATATATATATATATACCCGCCTTATTTCATATTCTTGCGTGGTCTTAATATATATATATATATATTAAAACCACACAATAATATGAAATACGGCGGGTATATTTCCGGCAAGAACGCAAATACCGAATGGAATTATTAATACGACTATGATATGGTGTGCATACGCTATAGTATACTGATTTCATTACGTTTTTAATACAAAGATAACCCAAACAGGGTGTGGCACTGGGAACTTGCTATCGCTCGTCGCTTAATCTACTTTAGGCTATAGAGGCTAAATAGATTTTCCAGGTTGACTCACAGCTAACATTTAACGTCCACGGTACAACTGCTTTCGGGATAAGGCTTCATAAGACTTCAACCACTTTTAAATGCAAATGTGCAACGGTGGGAATCGAACCCGTGCATCTACGTCCGTCTCCTCCTTGGTTGCAAGACAGGCTCACACGATGGCACCACCAGGCCACTGGGGGGCTCGACATAGGGGGGAGTGGCCATCGTGGGTAATTTCAAACAATCATGGTGGTGATTAGAACAACCAGTAAAACGATACGATCAATTCAGGGAACAACTACCTGCCCTGTGATATCTGATATTCCCAGACGATGTTGAATTCATGCTTGTAGTCGCCGAATAGTTTCTCAATAACCATAATGTTATGTGCGTCATGCAACCGCCCCAGGTCTCTCTCCCAAAATGTTTTACAGGTTGATAAAGCATTCACTTGTTTGAGTGGTATCAACGTCAACTATTTTAGCAGTCGACTCTTGCTGTGTTTTCAATAGCACAAGCATGCGGGGTGACGATACTCAAATTGTACGAAGCGCCAGCGACGCCTAAGCAGCGTGGTGTTGTCTGTGTGGCATAAACACCCACACACCATACGTCACCATATTATTTGACTCATACCTAGGTGTCTCTTGAGTGGTTTCCCGCCCTCGTGATGTCGACCAGCCGTACGTCCCAAGGTTGGCTGTTAGGTGGGAGTTATTAGAGAATTTTTGCTGCCCTGCTGCTTCGCTATGTTACTCACGAAGCTTGGCTTAGTCTCGCGTGAAGTGCAGGCTTCATCGAGAGAGAGAGAGGTCAGATCGATGACACAACGATTCGAATGGTCTACATCGTTCTTTGGGGGAAGCATATCTGTTGGGAAAGGTTCATCTCTGGGTGAACGGGAGTAGTATCTTCTCGATACTAACATTCTAATCTACAGATGAGATGAAAATGAACCGTGGGTTCGTCTCCGCGTGGTAGCTAAACTCATCTCGTGCTATAACAACGGGCCACGATTAAGTTAAAGGCCACAACCGAAACGTACATAAGCATAGCTGTAGTGGTCTACTGGTCGAGTAATAAGAGCAGCATTGATACACCTATCTTGAAAGGTACCTCCAGAGAAAACAACAATCGCGGAGGCACTTCTGCATGGTCTACTATTACCGAAACTAGTGAACTTCCTCAAACGTTCATCAACGTCAATCTCCACACGCAAATCAGCGTGGTCTACTAATAATGGCCACTTTGTATAGTTCTTTATCAAGAAACATATCGTTCGAGTGACCGCGTTCGCATCCAGCTCATTGCATCGATGGGTCACAAACGTGTCATGATGCTGCTTGGCGCGGGTGTCCTGCCTGACACGGGAAACACGCACCGCCGCATCTAGGCGAGGCATGCCTTCAGCGAGGGCTAGCAAGCGAGTCGAGGGCGCGCGGACGAACCACCGATCTCGATGGGTGCGCCAAGTTTTTCACTCTCCTCGAGAGCGCGCGTTGCGTCTTCCCGAGACTTTTTGCCTTTAGTCGACGAGACGTCGCCTCCTCTTCGTCGACGAAAGGTGATCATCGCAGTGCTCAGCCGGAGGCAAAAGTACCCTCTTCATTTAAAAAGGTACGAGGATACATTGCTATATAAACACCACAGCTGAATTGCCTCGCCCATAAATTGCTTGCTTGATACGGGTCGTTTTCGCTCAGAGTTCGACCCCCAATTGCGGGTACAATAATGGACTGTTGATTCGTGATGCGCTGCATTATATCGAAGTGGATATTGCATAATGATCCGTCAGTATATATGTCTGCTCGATTTGGTCTTAATGAGTCGTCGGCTAATGAACGATTCAGTTGCTTTCACAAAGGGTAACTTCGGTAACATGGCAGCTTAACAGCTTCGCTTGTGCGACTATCCCATAGTGTATTGTGGCTATATTAGTTGACATGGTACCCATTGCGGCAATCTCAAAGACCAGGATATTGACAGATTACAGGTTTAACAGACCCGCCAAAACATTTATATATTGATATATATATATATATATATGTGTGTCCTACTTCGATGTATCCTACTTATCGTAGTATCACACAATTAATTTCCTATGAAGTAAGTTTTTCTTTATTATTATATGTATTTTTATCTTTAACCTTAATTTATCTCTCTCTCTCTCTTTCCTTGCTTTTTTCCTTATATTCTAATTATTTGTTTATCGGTCTAAAAAGCCTTTTTTTTAATGACTAATTATCTCCCCCGCTGAAACCAACCGAACACCTTTCGAAAGCTCAAATGCAACAGGAACACAGGGAAATTGTTCAGACCGTCCGACGTTTATACACGTGGTCTAATAAGAACAATAAATGAGATTTCATTCTGCTCCTTAGTGTTATCTAACGTGTGTTGACTGTGGTGCGTGGACGATGAGCACCGTATCAAACATAGCAAATTTTATTTCCACTATACAACGGATTAGAATGTGTGTCATTAATAAATGACTAGCTTAAATTAAGTCTGTCACAAAGTAGGTGTCGATGAGGGTGGGGGTACCATTTTGGTGATTCAGCACAAACACGTTTAGGGGAGAATCAGAGTAATTCTCCAGCCAGCCACGTTTTCACCGCTTTCGGCCAGGTGCGGCCAAGCAAACTCCATTACTCAGCCGGCTCGACGAGCAGCGCCGTACTACGATAGCATATACGGTTCCAAGAGAGACGTGTAACGCCAAATGAATCTCCAAGCTGGTACAGGACTTGCGTCAGACGCTTTTGACAGCAACAAGAACAACAATAACACTTAATGCCATCTTTCAGCATTCCGCTTTCTCAGCGATCTGTCCTGTCAACGCTCTGTAATGCCGAGACGAGAGATAATCGTGGAAAATCCTCCAGCTCCCATCTACACTCTGCTGTTATAGGGACATGTAGCATAGAGTGTTCAAACAAATCTCCTCTAGGCCGAACTGCTTGCCTACGGCGCCCTCGTAATTCAACCGGCCAACTATCTTTCAGGGTGTCGACCCACAGGTTTCGCTATTATCTATGGTTGCGCACATCTTCAAAAGCTGGCAACAACTCAAGCGAAGATTCCTCACTTTGTGTTTGGGCTGCTACGCCCTGAAGGTAACGGCGACTGCTCAACGTTAGCCACCCATAACTAAGGTGAAAACACAAATCCGAGGAAGGACACATCTGCCTGAAACAGGACATGAGCCTGAGCAGTACGAATATTGGCCAACACGTCGGTGGCA
This sequence comes from Stratiolaelaps scimitus, assembly GCA_019614645.1. Lineage (NCBI taxonomy): Eukaryota > Metazoa > Arthropoda > Arachnida > Mesostigmata > Laelapidae > Stratiolaelaps > Stratiolaelaps scimitus. The sequence continues at coordinate 2,989,278 of JABWDB010000014.1, read as the reverse complement.
ACTGACACCTAAATTGGAGGAGGCTTCTAGACTCGGTCGTCAGGCATTAACTGGTAACTCGCCGTTCGGTTGCCACTTCTACAGTGTATTATATTGTATTGTATATCCTTGTAGACACAATGAGCAAGGGCTGACCGGGAGTGGCAGCTGTATATTTTGAGAATCGTTAATCTGCACGATCTCTGTACAGTGTTCGAGAGGGGTCGACAATTGTTGCTTTGCTATTATTTTATGTGCACAGCATTAAACGCCGAATCGACTTCTATCGACAGATTGCTCTTAGTGGACTTGCAACATATAATCCCAAGAGCGGGCTACTGAAAGTGAAACCATTGACTAATTACGAATTGCGGCTACTAACCAGAATATGGTACAACCGACTGCATTATCGTGAATGATTCGAGCGTGATCATTCGGAAACGTGTCAGAGATGTTCAGCAAAACCGGCGATACAGACCACGACAAGTGTATTTTGAAATAAGACTGCGGCGATCAACGAGGACACAACGCAATGAGAACAAACACTTGCTAAACAAATATAACTAAGTTATATATATATATATTTATATATATATGTAATTGTATGTCCAGAAAATGATATAATCCCGGTCCTATACTGTTCTCTCGATCGTTTTGGTGTGCGATAATTGGAGGGGACAGCCGTCAGTTACCCAACAGTACGAGAACATTGTTTGTGCTATGAATCGATGGGGTAAAATGTAGCCCCACAGAGAAACAATACCTGGCAGTGACCCCCCGCCCCCCTCCATCTGCATAGTAATATTGAAAAATACTAGAACCACTCTTTGAAGGCTAAATAACGCAGATGATTATTAGCTTTCAAAGAGTAGTTCTAGTATTTTTCAATATTTTGGTACGCGATGGTCAACCATTAGCCTATGTAGGTATAGGAGACGCAAGGGAGCCGTCGGAATGAAAGCTAAGAAATGTCTTTCTCGTTGCCATCTGACCCCCAGTTCCTACATTGTCAGTCACAGCTCGATACTTGTCCACCTGATGCCGTTCATATGGGAAATATCAGGAGGAAAAATCCGCACCTCCCCCTGAGACGGGCACACGGCAGAGTTTGAACCTGCGATATTTGTCCCGTCTTCTTATCCAAAATATGTGTCCATAGGTGCTCTACCGACGTTACGATGTGGATCTAGATAATGGTGGCGTAATCGATTTTGTTCGATTCCAGATGATCTCGTATCGGCATGAGCTGAGCCAAGCGGCTACCGCACGGGGTGGCCGCCATTCACTTGTGGTGTCGTCCGCGTTGGCGCGCGAACTTGAAAGAGACATAAAGGAGCACCACAAGAAGGCGCACCTCGAACGTGCCGGCACGGTAGCCCCAGCAAGAGTATGGCATCCTGCACTCTACAAGACCCAAGACGTGGTGAATGCTATTTCCTATTTCGACCTATCCTATATATGAGCAGTATAGCGCAGTAAATCGCTTCCAGTTCGTGACTAGGCTACAACGATTTACGAAATTGAAGATTTCTGTTGAGTGAGCGGATATATATATATATGTGAATATTCGAGGTGCTGGCGTTGTGTTTCTTACCTAGTATCAATAGCTATCTGTATACATATATATATATTTTTTTTGGTGATCCCTGTATACACATTGACAATTTCTTGAAGACTACTATCGCCAAGATTGCTCTTCACTAGATCAACCTGTCCTTGATCGACGATCAAGTCATAGAAAGCGGAGTGCAGCTGTTTCTAATGATTGATTCATATTCCAGGTTCTGAATTTTGTACATTCTCCCCTGAGACCTGTCGAGATGTTTATCCGTGAGCTCGAGCAGTACCGACCAGCAAAAAGGGTAATGTTGCAGCCCATTTAAATAACACTTTCAAGTGCACTATAAATAATAATTATAGTGATGACAACTGTTATTATTATACTACATAAATACAAAGGGCGCATCCGGACAATACAGTCTACATATTTCTCTTTTCAAAAACCTTCTCAGCGGCTTATGCTTCGCGTCTTGCCGTGTAGGACTATTAGTCCGCCTAGATTTAGCTTGCAGCGTAGTTGCGCAAGGTGAGAAATAGCTGGTGGGATTCCAGTTTGCGGGCGGCCATTTGCTTGACCCCCTCCAGGGCTAACCCCCCGTTCGCGCAGGGCCGACCCCATTGCCCTTTAGTCACTTCAAGTGAGTGAGTGTGTGCAAATGTGGACCTCTCGTTGGGGGTGAGCTATTTCAGTACCTCATTGGTATGGGAGCCCCCGTTGTATGAGAAAAGAAGGCGCTACTTGGAGCATCCAACAAGTGAGTCCCTCTCACAACAGGAACCGCAGGGACAACAGGTCACTATATGCCTGCATCTGAGCAGAAGTGCTTTGGTGTCCTTATTCGGACGGGTCCTCGTGAAGGCCACAGTTAGCGGTGTTCTACGGCTGCTAAAGGCCACGCGGGATGCTGGCTCTAACAAAAACGAATACACCTTTCAAAAATTTAAAATTGGCAAGGCAAAACGTCATTCTTGTACTAATATATATATATATATATATATATATATATATATATGTATATTCTTTAAGAACGCTAAATGGGTAGATTCTCGCGGGATTAATTGTTTTACTCAAATTGGGCAGATCTCGCACGTGGCCCTGACAGGTCAACGTGCCTGCATAGGAGTTAGATCAGAGCCTTAAATCATTCTCGGCCTTTGGTTTAACTAGTGGTGACGTTGAGGCCAACTTACAAGTCGAATAAGTCGCATGTTAAAGATAATACGTGTAAGGTCCCTGCCTAAGTATCGCTGTCGGAAACAAGAAGTTCAACAAAGGGTGAAAATAAACACACTGAACACCTCGAAGTGATAAGAAATTATTATATATATTATATAGTCATGATCTGAGGAACTGCTTCCCAATCCGTTGACAATGACGGTTTAGTTTTGTGCACATATCGAACAGTACGTACACACGCGCACACATATAAATATATACACCTCTCCTCCAGTCGAACTTATCTCAAAGTCTGTTTGGTTTTAAGAGAACTTGAGAAAGTGACCTATAGCGTGATGACCTTGAGCACAACCCCATACTGCATAGCGAGCTTGGCGCCCACTGAACTTGTCAATACCGCATGCGTGGTTGCACGAGCAGGTACATCCACGAATATGGGCTCCACCCAATCCATATATATATATATATATATATATATATATATATATATTAAGGCTAGCCAAACTGAGTTGATGTGCATTCCATGCATCAAACTATGATAAACATAATCCCTGTTTTCTATAAGCCCTGACGTCTTCCAATTTAATTTAAATACAGGTAAATCACACTACCACAATACGTGTAAGCGATAGCCTTGCTTAGCTCGAATTTGCCGTATCATCGAATGAACGCACTATTGTACGGGGCTTGCCCTCTATATTTGTGACGGATTTTTACCGGCTTCAGTCTCTTGTATATCTCCCTATGAGGTTCGGGTTGTTTTAGCGTGTTCGTCAAAGCCGAACACGTCGTACGAAACTTAACACGATGGCTTTTAACAAAAGTGAAATACTGCTTATTGTTTCAATTCTAATTGAGCCCAATTGCTGTTTGCAGAGGCGCTCCATGACGGCAAGTATCGCTCACCAGCTCAAATTTATCTTCAAGACTCGCTACTAGGGCCATAGATATTTTTAAATAAAACTACGAAACGTTCATACTCGTGTTGTGTTTTGAAAGAGTTCGATAGGTCGCGACAATGCCGCTGATAATTTCGCTCAAGTTCAGGTACGACTCCGAACTTAGCTCATATATAGGGTTAGAATCTGACAATGTACAGGTTCCGATAGAACATACAGAAGTAATCTTTTTTTTTGTTTTTTTCTAACTGTAACTAATCTAACTGACTGCTACGGTACAAGTTAGCACACGTAGATGCTATTCGTTTACAAATCTTAGTAGAAGATGCAGGTACTATTAACGGATAGATATTTTATAATAGTCGGACTCATCAATCATGGGCCAATCGATGGGTCCCCGGCTGAAATCCTTATTTTCCTTTTCTTAAGCAAAATATTGCAACTTCTTTTCATTTCATGATGGAGATTGCTCGAACACAAGTGCAGATCCTCTTAGTGTAATAATATTCTCCTAGGTAGCACTGGCCTATTAGGGTCAGTAACTCTCAAAGGACGTGTCCTCTTTAATGGATACCTCCTTGTTGAATGAATGAAATAGCACGAAATGTGTCCGAGGCTGTAACCGAACGCTACTTATGTATCATAGTTAGCAACACCTGCGAACACCCCCAAACAACAGTAAATACAGCGGAGTACTTTCTCCTAAGCATGTTCGAACATGATTGCATTTGGCATGTATAGTAGTTTAGTCGTATATCTGAGCGAGTAGGCATCGCTTCCTACAATCGCTTAAACCAAATGTAGGGTGGGATCAGACCAAGTTTACCAAGATGGATCAGTGTTCATGGGAGATGTTAGGATGCCATTACCCTGCTCCACTATGAAACGCGTATATATCGTATATATATATATATATATATATATAAAGAGATATATATGTTGGTCTATCGGTCAGACGTCCGAACGGTCCTCTGGTCGGTGAGCCATTCGCCAAATATTGTGATACTATTCCGGACTCTATGAGAAAGCCTGATACAGAATCGACAAATATCGAAAGTTCACGTTCCTAAAGAAGCCTCGAAGGGATCTAAGTAGAAGAACGAGTGAATATTGGAATGATGTCGCCTTTTAACGTTCAGCGGAATGACCTGGCACGCGCCTCGAGAACGATGAGACCCGGAGATGTTGTAAGGTCAGCACGTATCTCCAAGTAGTGCGAATGCTTGGTGGTAATCGGATAATGGACTAAACGTACAATTGTATGCTTCTATTAACATCAATAAATCCTTGGCATGCACAAAGTCTCAATCGAGGAGTCGGATTCACGCATTCATATATATATATATATATATATATATATATATATATATATATATATATATATATATATATATATATATATATATATATATATATATATATATATATATACTTGTTCAATAGCAATGATTTTAGTCATAACAGCCCGGTAAGCTAGACCGATATGCACGAGGACAGTTGCCGTCTAAGCAGCAACTAAGACAACAATATCGACCTTGAATGATAAATGAACATCAAATGCAATATCGAACGGCAATATGTCTACGTTTCGGTATGAGCAAGTAATCCATTTTAATTTTACAGCGCACGTTCCTCTGGACGAAAATAGATAGCCTTTACCGAATAGCATTGCGAAGTCATTGATGACACAAGTTGTTATATCGGCAAAGAATAATTGCCATGAACTGAATGTATTGTATTACTAACGTCTGCAAACTGCATGCGAATAGTCCTGGGACGGGCGAGCGATAATTCGGTTACCTTGATGTTCACCTTTAAATTAGGCAGATACCAATCGTCTACCAATAAATAATAAGTGGCCAAGGCGGGCAACCAGCAAAATACGTACAATACAAATTGGCGTGAGTCGCTCTTGCATAAGCGTCTATCTGTCAGTACATGCGTGCGTGAGTGCGGTAAAACATTGCTTTGTAGTTTGATGGTCGGAACAAAGTGAGAGAGAGAGCGTCAGGAAGTGTTTAGGTAGATGCACCTTTCCAGACGAGGCAAATTAGCTGGGTAGTATTATAATATTCCGATGGGATAGTGTTTGGGGTCGACCTTCAAAAACGAAGCTCTATCTCGATAAAAGAGCGCAAGAGATGCGGAGGGAGAGAGAGACGGAGTTTGATGAGAAGCAGTACACCTACCGGTTTATTGAGTGCCTCTTGCCTGACGTTGTGCTCGTGATAAATACCGCCGATTTGATGACGCTGACATAATTCGGTCTAATGTTCTATCTGTGACTATTGTACTAGCATGCACTTGTACTTGCTATTGCAGTACACGTTACACATGTACATCGAGCTTTGTCTCTCTGACAACCTATCGATAACCTACACAGATTTTATTGAATGGAACGATTAGTTTGGTACAATTACAATACAACCCAGTTGGCACAGTGGCGGTGTCAACTTCAATTGTAGGTTTGGTGCACGCAGGCGACGCGAAGGCCGCTGAGAATAAGCACCGCTTAAAAAGGCAGCCCCAATGAGAACGATGAAATTCGTTCAAAGCGATTTCAAGCGCTAATGCACGTATCCTAACAAAAGTTGTTATAGTAAAAATCACCATTACCCATTTGAGGGTGTATATACATATATATATATATACCTACAAAGCTATCCGCTTAAGGGAGGAGACCTCACCTGATGAGGTCCATGAGTGTATCGGCTGTCGTGACGAGGCGAGCGTTCGTTTTCGAAACCTCAATGTCGGCATCACCCGCTCCCGGCTGAATTGTGATCACCAACACGATACCCAAAATGATGGCGATGAACGTCGTGCTGAAATAATACGTAACTGCACGGAAGCCAATCTTGCCCGAAAGGGTCGCATCCAATCCGCCGACGGCGGCGATCATCGACGTCGTGATGAGCGGCAGAATGAGGCCGCGGAGCATTCGGAGGAAGATCTCCCCAGGGAAGTTGATGTACATGACCTCTCGTTTTGACCACGGCCCATAGCGGCGGAAGAAACACCCAAACAGGATGCCGAGCGCAACACCTGCAGACAGGCGGGCAGCAAGAATAACGAGAACAAAATAGGTGTATACATTTCTTTCACGTTATCTGCCGTAGAGACGGCAAATTGGCTGATGCAAATCGATGCAGTATCCTGTGTATGATATAGGGGCGATTTACTTGTTTGCTGACGATTGACGCCATTGCTGACTCGTTGCTGATATTATATTGTAGCGTAAGAATATGTTGCTGTAGATATCGGTAGCCGTTGGGGCATCGAATATAGGTAATGACGGTGGGAACGTGGCCAGCGCAATCGCTAACCAACTGTTATACAATGGCCGGTATAGAGCGAAGATTTCGACATTGAAAGTTTGGCTAAATCGAATTGATGGCAAAGCGTTTTTCTGGCTCGAAATCGATTCTCTTGATTCATAGAAATAGAGGCTAGATATTCAGTAGTTTAAATTCCTCTTTGCCTGAAATCTGTACATTATCCGCTTCTTGTTTCCCCTTAGACTTTACTATAGGCAATGTGAGGTGCACATTTGGAAGGACGTCGGCTTTTATGTTAGTTCAAATCATAAATGAATACTTTAATTAGCACAATGCGGTCAACTACGCAGTGTTTGATCATTCATTCAAAGGTTTCCTCCCGTATTAAAAAGTCATGATGAAGTAACATACGATATACATTGGCATACAACTTTACTGCAACCTATTCTCAAATTCGCGTGAGGATTGTGTAGCTGACCCGAGACGGGTGATCTCTCGCGGCAGCGAGCCGCAAACAACCGGGTCTCGCCATAGCACTGGAAGCACAGTATGAGCCTAACATGACTTTTTCCTATCGGATGAAACACGCAATTAGATTATGTTATATATTATGTTAAGATATATGAGCATTCAGTAAACAACATTTCATAGTAGATTACGACTCTTTAAACTCTAGGGCTCCATCTTTATTAGAATTCATGATATGCATGATGCTGTCTCTAAACAGTGTCCTTCCTGCTAATCAGGGACATTCGCGACTCTTGCATAACCACTTTAAATGAAAAAAAAACTTCTAGCCTCTCGGCAAATCTCCCGGCCAACATTACCAATAGCAAGCACAATTCTTACATAATACACAAGTGTGTCGATGATGCACCATTGAGCCGTATAAGACTACGAATGCCCTGTGGTAGTAGAGTTAGTAGTAGTCCTCTACATCAGGGCGCAGTCCAAATCGAAAGTGGCAGCCACCGGCCCTCCTCCCAAACCCACAAGTCGCACACGCCGTTTACAACGTTTCACACGTGTTACCGCTGAATATTCCTTGTACTCAGTGGGATCGTGGGTGTACATATCTGTACGGATGTACCAAGCCACCACACAGCGGGGCTGAGAGGTACTGTGCTGTTTTCAGCCTGCACCTGTAGGTCAGCGAGGACAAGGCGGAACGCTTCGACAGGATGACATCAAGGCCAGCGTCGATCGATTTTGTGAACGAGGTCCTGCTGTTGCTACAGTTGTTGTTGTTGTTGCTGTGCCGGCGAAAGCTATCGAAGGAACGAATAATCGGACACGATCAACCTAAATCGGGACCTTTTGGGGCCAGCGATTCTGATCGACCCGCTCGCGTAGAGAACATTCGGAGCTCGTTGCCCTCGCCTGAAACCCTTAAGGCTCTTCACCTAACCTTAACTGAATATTAGGTCGTTAAGAGCACGCTAGCAGTCTCAAGAGAATCTTCGTTGAATGGTGGACCCCTCTGCCTTTGAGGCCACAACGACTTGATCTGATCAAAAGAAGAACTATGTATATATGCATAGTTGTCCTTCGAGATGCAATGTCCGTGTCGGCGCGTACCTGGCTACAATACTGATCAGTTAAAGCGGACATAGTGTCAATTGGTCACGACAAATCACCCGGACAAATAGTTCCCTTGACTTTCATCTGAGATCTTCTCGAGCAGCAGCAGCAGCAACAGGAATACTGTACCTACGGCAATATCCGTTTGATATTGGGCCCGTCAGACGAACACATCGCTTGCCAAAAATGTGTCTATGCTTGACTACATTGGCTAAACGCTCGTGACCAAGCCATCGAGGCGGGCCTCTATTCCCGCAATACAGTAGATGCCGCCTTTACCAAACGACCTCATGGAGTTGCCTTGTTTGGATATTCAGATGTGTCGTATTTGAACTTTCATCGATGCGCGATCATGCGTGACAATGCTCGAAATGACTCGAACTCCCCGTTGTGGATGCCCGCTCTCGTAGTGCGCAACTCGATTCTATCTGCCATCGATTGATGGATGCGATAGTCTGTCCGGTCGGTTTCTCTGCCTGCCTGCGAATGCAGCGTCTGCACAACTGATCGAAATCTAATCGTTATTGTGCCCCCAATCAATAGCTATAGGAACGAGTCTCGGGTGGGTCTGTCAAAATTGGAACGGGTTTCGTTGTGGAAGTTACAGCGGATATGTCCAGTGGCTGAGCGAGTGGCCCATCTATGTATTTCAGTCGATTCTGGCCATTGAAATGCATATTCTCAGCGCAAATTACCCGTCGCGCGTACAACCGACCCCTTTGCGACGTGGTCGATAATTTGAGGAAGTATTTTCTGAGGGGGGTTACTTAACAAATCACTTGTTCTTTCTGTTCTACCACAACTGATAGTCGAGATTGAACTTAAAGGTGAATTTAACTTAAAATGGATGATGCAGATCCTTATGTCACAACTGTTGCCTTTAGTTGGCTAAGAGTGCAACAATTCTCTTAGTACTGTATTTGATCATAAAAGATTACTGACTTTTGAAAGGAGGGGCACACTCCTAAAGCAGAGCGCCATTGGAGACGAAAAAGAGAGCATGTTCCCTAGAAAACTGATAAACGGTCTTAATTGTACTACGCCGAACCGGCAACAGCTTATAGGACTACGCCTATCTCCGCCCGCCGAAGTCCGTTGGTTCTCTAGTCTATACCAGTGGAACTCTCGCTTGCCGTAGAGTACAACAATGGAGCCAACAATTAAATTTGAATATATGGATATTCTTATTCTAATCCTGTGCCGGCGCTGGTTTCCAATCAAACGATCAGCATAGACAGATATACTCGCATCACTCCCACCTCCACCAATGCCCGACGCTCGTACCTGCTATAGTAGCGAGTGTGAGTTTATTTTGTCTCAGGAACTTCTGACACATCGAGGGCCGTTTGCCATCCGGAGACGATGCCTCGAGCATGCCCCCATCAGGCGAACTACGTCCGTCGAGGTCGAGCTCCGGACTCTTCACCGTCTTGACGGCCGGCATCACGCCAGGGAGGTCGGGCTCGCCGAACGGGTTGGTGCTGGCTGGCGTGTGGACGTGCGTTGGTGGAGCGCCTGGATGAGCTCGGGGTGAATGCGGAGAGGCGGGATGGCACCCCTCGCGGTTCAACTCTGTTTCGCCAGTGCTGCGGTAGTAGCCACCGCGCATCGACTGAAAAATGACAGAGAGTGAGAGAAAAACAGAAAAAACACGCACATACACATAAACAGGTGATACATGGAAGCAGTTAATAACGCTGGATAGCAAATGCGGCTACGTATACACGACAAGTTCGCCAAGTGGCTGTCTGCCTTCACAAGTTTTAATAGAGACGCTAAGCCTGCGTCTGTGCATCGGGAGTCATACGCAGGTACAACCACAATATGTATTCCTTTAAACGGATGTTATTAGTCAGTAATTATTCTATATATTTAAAGTCGCACAAACATTATCAATAAAGTCTGCCAGAGGCTGTTAGTGGGTTACAAGGAACCACAATTATGCAGTCGGGTTGTATATACGTGAGTGCGTGAGTGTGTTCATTGAATAACGGACTTTAATTTTTGGATGGTTCCAGTCCTCCTGATATCAGCAGACATCTCTCTGTACATATTCGTAGGACTACATTACGTATGTCCTTGTATAATGGTATTTTTCTATCTACCATATTCCTCTTGTTCGTCTACTTCTGGGTGAGGCCTGGATACAGATCATTGACGCCGTACCAGCCTATACTAGAACTCAGGGTCATTCTGTGCAGGAAATAGGGATCTTAGCAATTTGTTGAGAACCAAGGCGTTCCATATTTGGTAGAGAATGTATACTTATCAGCGAGGTCAAGATGATAGCCGCTAAATGAAATCAGAGAAGGTGATTGCAAAAACTTCACCACATCAATATGTATATATATATATATACCCAATAGAGGGAGTTGGCAGTCGTTGCGTCGCTGCCCAATGAGTTAGGTGGCGGGCAATGCTAAATTATATTCGAAAAACGCCAATTCGTTCTAATGAAGGCCATTTTAAGCCTCGCATTCCCTCGAGCGAAAACACGAAGCAAGCAAGGAAGGAAGGAAGGCACTAAGGCCAAAGGTCAACGAAGTCAGGCTCTGCAGTAAATGTAACATGAACAGGTTAGCCCAACGCACCACCAAACATGGCCAGCATATCCTGGATTGGTGTCTAATATTGCCGAGTCTATTCTATGATTGTGTCCTGTTAATTCTGTGACGTTTGAAGGGCAGCCTGCAAGGAATCCCGTGATAGCAATCTTTATTTTTTGCATTTACTCACTTCACACGCCTACATGTTTTAGACGACCCTTAGAACGCATCCCGATATATCGACTATATCGCAGTCAGCTGTGATTCGTTGGTGGTGCTGCCGGTCGGACCATGACATAGGTAAGAACTCTTTTTAAACAGTACAATTTTGCATTTAAAACGCAACATCAATAAACAAGAGGTTTAAATTGCGACCTTCAATCAAACAGTAGACGGTGCTCTTTGGATTGTCATCCTTGCCCACGTTGCTACTGTTATTCATATTGGTCTAGTTCTTGGGTCGACACAGTGTGTTTACACACCAGAGGCAGACTTGAAAGGTCACCGAGCCGATGAGATGGCTCAGTTGATTGCGCGTATTGTATATTGTGTTAGGGTATTGCGTACGTGAGTTCGATGTTGCTGAGGGCGAAAGGATTTGCCCAATATAAAAAACTTCGTTTGGTATCCGATTCCATGTGATACGCAAGTGGCAGTAAACTGTAACCCTATGCAAAGGCTATCTACTCTCGAGCACAAGACAACAATACCCGCATGGCAATGGAATGAGATCTATAGCAGGTGAATGAAATGTCGCCATACAGTAATCCGAAACCGGTGGTGGATATTGGAACGAGCTCATATGTGCTGTGAGTACCCACCTGGACGAACCCCGTAGTACCACCGGGTCTGAAGGTCCGGGGGGTCAAGAGACTTGAATGTCAGTCATGGGTTTAAAAACGGATAATATCAGGTCTTTTGAGGAATCTACGAAAGGTAGAAAAGTTCTCCTCAATTGCACTAAAGTTGGAAATAATGATCATGGCTATAACTACAGAGGTAACATTTTGCAGCAGAAACGGTGGCTTGAGCACCGCGCAGCCATCAAGGCAATCGGTCTAACCACTTTTATGTATATAATAATGTCTAGTTAAACGCAGCTATGTCGTTTGCGACTCTTTGTCAGATATTGTCGGTTTCTAGTTGAATCCTGGCACCCCAGTAACCCTGCAGAAGATCAGTATTGTGAGATGTCGGTACAACGCCAGAGGCTCTTAGCTACAACATTACTCTGAAGCATGAACCATAAATATGGAACCGTGACCTTCATTTTCGTATGTACGCTTGTTATCTACGACACAGGTCCCGAGTCACATATGTCATAATAGCGTAGAGAGACTATTCAAAGAGAAAAGATTCGAAACACTGATCTGAGTGAAACGTACACGGAGAATAAATGTACGCGTAAAAATAGTATGAGAACAAGCTAACGTAATACGGAATGGACAGCGGAATCATAAGGCAAGCGAGGTAGACCCAGCTGGTCGATTTGTCTTTCCAGGCACCAGCAGCAGCAGCAGCAACAACATTAGCAAAACTCCTATAGACATCAAGAAACGCCCACATCATCTAATCATATGGAGTATGCAGGGGTTGAGGGTAGGAATAGACGAGGTGTTGCTATTAATAAAGTACCGCGTTGCTTCGTTCGCTTGAATACGAAACAGACTAAGGTCTGCAAAACGTTCAACCCTCGGATATTGAGGGATTATTGGCTCACGGGCAGTGCAGGAGAATTGTTATAATAGGGGATGCGTCTGTGGCTGCGAAGCCAGAGATGCATATTCGCCGATTCGATTATGCATGATATTTAATACAAAATGACGATGCTTAGATGGAGCGTGTAATGGGCCACGATCGAATTGACTTAGGTAACAGAGTAGATAAAGATAAACGGTGCAATTCAGACTGCACGTCGATTAGTGGATGGTATGACATATAGGTGTATGGTAGAAGATAGTGTATACTGAACAGAACGATGTACGCTGAGTAAATTTGATGTCTCATAGTGAAGGAGTTTTAACACACGCATTCTATGCTCCCATAATGGTTAAAATCCCTTGGCATCTATCGAAGCAATTATAAGCAGCTCTAGATGTGAGCAGCCGTCCGGGTTCTATATTTTTTATTTTGTTGACGCTGTCCTCAACTCGGTTCACCAGGCGGCCTCGTTACCGCTGTGTCGATTCCGATGACAAAATCACCAGAATCCCGAACATACTTTGCTGTTGGGCCCTGACACTACCTGTAGACAATCAGGGTAACTTGATTCTCATTCGCCAGCTGAGGACGAGGACAGTGCAGTTCAATTTACCTTCTGTGTTCGACACAAAGGATCGATGCGTTTAAATATCTGAAGTAGAATTTTTCTAAATGTGACTGCCCAGCGCCAATCTCGATTCGAAGCGATCGACTTTATATGTGGCCTAGCAAAAGTCTTACGCAAGGGGAACATTGATTGAGCTCTAAGATGCAGACCCATTGGTGGACGTTGTACCAAGTGAACACTTTTATTCGTTTATTCAGCCGTTTCCGGTGCTGTTACATAGCTGTTCCCCTTAGTGTGTTTCAAATGTTTTAAATGACACACACCGTTTAGATTCTAAAGCAACTCCAACTTGAACTTTGCCACTTGACGATCGATTCTCGACGAAGTACATCATTCCGCTTTTCAGATTTTCCAATCGAATGAGAGTCGATCATTTGTTTGCCATCGCTTCATATGTTATTAGAGCAATATTATATTCGATTACATACAATCCTGTATCCCCCGAACTCCCGAATGAAGAGGAACAACGACGACGACAGCAACAACGATGGCTATCTCACCTTCGTTAGAGGACTACACACGAGCGTGGCCGAGAGGAACCACTTCCCCATTTTCGAATATAGGCATATGGGGGGGGGGGCTACTACTCTTGGAAATCAACATCAGGTTATTGATAATGGCCGCCACGGCGGCAGCAGCAGCGGCAGGAGCCACCTCGAGAGATACCTGCTTCAGCGACAGAAACAGAAAAGGACGGTCTATGTCGAGGCGCCATCATCATCATCCATAATAGATCATTCAAATGAATGGAGGTGCGATCGAGCCGTCCCCTGACGAATGTGTCTCTCGCCCGTGTTACCACTGGCACTATTGCTACGAGCCAATCAACAAATACACAAGGCGATGACGGCGAAGTGAATGCGGATGAGAGATTGGGAGCGATAGTGTCCGAAAGAAGCAAACGAACGAAGAGACTATGGCACAGCGGATCAACGACGACGACGACGACGCCATACTCGGATGAGGAATGGGCTGATAAAATATTAATATTGCTGAGTAATTTACTCTGCCAGTGAGTGAATGCATGTGTGAGAAGTGAGTGGATTAGACCGGGAGAGAGCCGCGTGTGTTATTAATGCATAGATATCGCCGGGGGGCGGGGTATCATCCCTCGCGGTTATGCGGCTGTCTCTTTTCTGCTCAGGGTGCTGCTCGGTGACGTCCAGAAAAATACTGCTCTGAGGGGCCTCTTCATGTCGACCGGCCAGTGGCAATAGCGAGGTACGATTCGCAGGTCGTCAGCTTGAGCCAGCCCTAAAACGCCGGGGTTCTCCGACACAGCGATGGGTATTAGAGAGAAAAAAAGAAACGCAGACATGCACAGAGGCAGACACGCACACGCGCGAACAAAATAAGCCGCTGCAATTGTCAGCGCCGGTGACATGTCAGCCCGTGGTGGGATCGCGCTCCCGTGAGTGGTCAGTTCTCTTAGCATTGTTTTCTACACCCATAGGACATCATTAAGGGCGTCGTTAACGATGAAAGCAGAACGGAAATCCAGGAAACAGATTGACAAAGTAGCGCCCTTAATAACAACAACTTGTTTTACTATTGTAAGCTGTAAGGCTGGGATTGCTCGCGATTTTGCGGTTATATGTTCTCTTCTGTTGGTCACGGATGGCTCTGGGAACATTGCGTGCCACTTAGGCGTATTCTCTCTGGCTGCAAAATCAGGGAGGCCTTCGTCAGAGGCCTCACTGTATGATATGTGCTTGTACTTCGATCTGCAGGCACCGTCGCGACCTGCAGAATGGTAATAATAATAGTAAGAATATCAAACAGAATATATATATATATATATATATATTCTGCCATGGACTACACCCCAACATGACACCCACTTTGAGTTGCATTCATGTAACTATAATATTTATGTTTTGGGGTTTATATGTGTTGTATTGTAGTTTAATGCAAATCGTTGCTGAATTTGTCGTACCGGTTTGGTGAGCATTATGCGTATTCAAGCACACAGGTACACTCAAGGTACGGGAAGATTACTCCTCTTCGAGTGCCGAAAATGGAGCTAACTTTACACATGAAAATGTGATTACTGCTATTATTCTATTCTTGGGAGGTGTGGTAGTGCGACGAAATGTGTATATGTAATGTGTACATGTTCTCATTGTAAGCTTTAGCTTTTTTTTTATTTCGACTCCCATTAATGCGACGGTCATCCAGCAGCAGCACGCGGCTGCATGCGCCTAATTTCGAATCACAATTTAGCTCAGGTGGTATCTGTTGACTATACCACGACTATACCGAGGGCAAATAAGCTGACTTGAGCCCAAACCAGACCTCAAAATATTGAAACTGCAAATCTGTTTATAGTCAAATGTCTCCGGTCCACCTATCCGTATCATGAGGAAGTCTACTTCGAATCACAAGGGAATATAGCACGCTATGTCCCTTAGAAATAACACAAATTGGTATGGGACTAATCACCAAACGTATACCCCCGTGTGAAGCAGTGTACAATTGGATCATTTTCATGTTGCTAATATGCACGATCTCCCCACGTACGAAGGCTTGTGTCGTGGTGTTAATAAACGTAACTCAGCTCAGTTTTTTTTTTATTTGTGGATGCGATAGGTTCCTGTCATGGAAACCACGTCACTGAATTAGAGCAACGTGATGTCGCGTTCATATGAATTCAATAGGACTCGACCATTTTGTCGGCCAGGATCAGTCATTTCTTAATGCAAAATGAGTGGGCCGCGTACTCACTAAAAGTCTAAACGATGCGATTTGACCCGCTAAATCAGTCCTCCTACGATGTTCTGAACTATGATCCCTATAAGAACTAACTGACAACAATCTATACGGAATCAGAGTGATATTTCAGAAAGCCCTTTGAAAGATTATACGAGATCTCGTGTAAACGTACCCTAAAGCCGAACGCATTCTCGGATCATCGGATACCGCCCATTCAAGGGGTGTGACATTTAGCACAGGATTGTATTCCCCATACAGCCCCGGAAATAGACCAAGCTTGGCAACGAGCCAAAAGAGCCAATCGCCCTTTGTTCAGTTCTGCTTGCTTTTGTTAACGATTACAAATGTGTCGTCTTTCTGCCGAACAGCCAGCAGCGAAATGAGACGAAGTTCCTTTATACTTTGCTATCGTCTCCCAGGTGGGCATGTAGACCCACAATATTCTATTGTGGCCGTCTCAATGACGGACACAGTCATTGGAGAATATTGGTTGCTCGCTTTTACGCTTGCTCCCGCACTAAAGCATCAATGGTGTATACCACCTCCCCCCCACCCAGATAGTTCAGATCGACAACAGCCTTGGGCTCTTGAATGCCGTCTGTTACTTGTTTAGACGCACATTACCAGATTATACCGTTACAGCTCCAAGCAGTTTAGGAAAGAATTACTCATAGATTTGTTGCTACTATTGGCTTGTTTGAACAGTCAGTGGACCAATTCAGTCATTGCAGACTGCTGACGTCTGAATGAAACAAGGTTATCACTTTACTCAAAATGCTGGATGTTGTGGATATCTTGATGGTCATCAATGGAAGATTTGGCATCTCGTAAAATACGTAGTTTGCACAGCCGACCTCAGTAAAGCGACAAGCTCAATGCGGAGCGGTGTTATATTAGGATGCTATGATGGTATAATATTGGTATTAGTTGCTTTAAAATTTCCTTAAATAATGATACCTTGTATCACATAGATAGTTGAAGCTTGAACAACGATATTCTTTGAAGGCGCTAACGAAACCGCATACGAAATATATTGTAGGCCTATTCGCTATTGTGAGCCTAACGTACAAAATACCTAATTAGGTATTTATGCTTATACAGTTAAATAATATATAAATTAATTTAGATATATATTACACAGACTCTTTATTTTATTTGCTTAATTCAAATTGACAAACTTACTTTGTAACTACTGGTACAACAGCTACTAAACAAACTGCTCTTTGTAATATTTCACACATATATATATATATATATATTACGTGATCTTTTTGGCAACCGATTTTGATGTCGAAGACCAACAAGTGATCTCCATGCTCGAGGCGGCTAGCTACCGTTGCACATTTGCATTTAAGAGGGGTCCATGGCGTATGTAGCGATGTCGAAAGCGGCATCGTGGACGTTAAATTATTGAAATAATTTAGGTTTAAATTATTTAAATTAAAACGTAATATAGAAATGGAGTAAATTTTGTTTCAATAAGTAATTACAAATAATAGAGGAAGGCAACCTGTGAGAGTGTGTAATAATATATAAATTCGTGCTTGAAAGCGTTCACATTGTGTTCTATGTAAGATAGTTGAGAGTCAGCCCGCAAAATCGACATCGTTTTATCTCAACAAATGGCAAGGGCCGGCTAAAATTCCCATTTCACTTAATGCGAACTAATGTTGCCCTTAAGAGGGCATGGCCTGACGAATGTCTCCAGGCGGAACATACACGAGATATTCTCCTGCGTGATGTCGGTGAACATTTCGCATTTCAGTAGGCTAATTCTCTACATCTTGCTGAGATTAGATCTGTTTTGATTCACAGGAAGCCGATATACACCGACTAGACGAAGATGTGCCAGAAAGGTGCGGAAAGGCTGAACTGGCCCGCCTTAAGCCAATGCAAATGTCACGCAGATGTCTGCTGCTCAAATGTGAATGCTGTATGTGAATGCCTTGTTGATCAACCTCTGGGATCCGGATAGGTGTTTGTAACCAAGTTCTAAATTGTACGAACGAAGGAATGACATTGCATTCGATTCGGAGACGATAGCGAATACATTAAATGTTGCAAAAAATACTTCCGTTATGCTTACGGAGGCTGAAGGGCACTTTATCAGCGGCAAGGTTGGACTCATGATACTCAAGAGAATCAGGCGAGTAGAACTTAAGGTGGATTTGTTGCAAACCGATAACATCCTTGCGAGAAATCGAAGCCGAAAATTGTTGCGTTCGAAGATGTGTGCAATACGGCACAAAAAGAGAACCGTGACATAACGGGTATTCAATAGTCCTTTTAACGGGAATTGACAAGGGGCTGATCTGGAACCGGATAGACGAAGTCTGTTCAAAATGCGAGCTATCAGATGGTGTATTCCTGGGACATTTGCCAAAGCCTGGGTCACCCTTGACAGCCTCCGACGAAGACAGTAGTGACTGACTCGAATCTTTTAATTAGCTTGGGAATGATGAAACAATACAGTAATACAGCTACGAAGAATCTGCATATCTTATGATAAACTTCAGTCAAATCGGCGTGCCTGAGCCTATAAAGGTCACCATCAACAAATACATTGTATATTCAAATGGGTAGCAGTCTAGGCGCTGTGTTCTACGCTGTCTTGGACATATTTGCTTTAAACCCGGCAGTGGCCTGGTACATTACGCAGATATTCCGTAGCGAGTTCGGCGACATATACCAAGATCGTAACCCTGTGAATAATGACTATTGACAGGTCAACAAACGCTAAACCGTAGGTAGCTATCTGTCTTCGACGCCACTCAAGTTCGGTGCATAGTTATTTTTGTATTTGGCGATGCACTACTACTTAGTGGGTAAATATGAAGACAAACTCACCCCCTGACGGTACACTTAACAGTATTTATATCCATTGGCCACGTATGTTGGCGAGCACACTCAACGTACACAGCTCAGTTAATTATTACCGTGCGTTATCCACTCGATGGAGAGCAAACACACCATATACTTTCTTGTTAACTGAAAGTTGGCGGATAATTAGAGCACAAATTGCACACTCAAAAAGTCAATGACGCTGTACCGGCAACGAGCACATTGACACAACCAAATCACACAACAATCTCAATATATCCGATCTGCAATGCAAAGTTGTCGTCGACTACCGTGTGCTATTATAAACAGCGACGCATTTGTAATTAACCTCTGACAGCAATATTGACAAATCGAGATTTCTTCACCATCACATTCCGCCGAATGGATGTTTGTAGTCCAAGTAGAGCTCAGATTTGTTCTCCTCTAAATCGACCAGGCGAAGTTGTAACAGATCCGTTGTTACTAGCTCCCCCCCTTTAGTGCGCACACCCCACGAATTCTTAGGAGGTGGCAAAATCCTATAGTTCTCACTATCTCTCTCTCTTTCTCTCTCTCCTATCTCTCCCGCAATACCAAAAGCACGTTTGTACACAAAACTCTTGCTTGTACACTTACACACAGACAACAGCACAAGCGCACAGAGACACACACACACGTACACGTTCCTGTACAAGTGGCGCGCGTTTGGGCTCAAGCTTCCTGACAGACAGACAGACGGACACACCGACAGACAGACAGGCTGTGGATGGCTGTGTCCGACGCTCGGCGCTCATAGAACTGCGTCCCTCTGTTAAGGCTGCTGATATGTGTGGTCGTGCGGACTCGTTTGCCTCATTCGTTCCTCACGAGCCGAAGCTGTCCGCCGATGCGCGCGCAGCTACCTTCGTAAGTTCGCCGCCCCCCCTCAGTTGAGCTCGACTCACACCGCTGTCGACAACGGAGATGACGACGGCGAAAGACAGTGGCTCTCCGTTGCGATATATAATAGCCTCTGTCGACGACGACGACGAGAATAGCTCTTCGCCGTAGCCGCGGCCGACGTTGTCATTGCTGTCGTCACAGCCGCTGTTGAATTCGTTGTGGCACAATTTGTTTGGAGTGCGTCAGCCTGGATGACTCTCTGCCTTCGTGCGCGTTCCGGCGGTCGAGTTGTGAGTTAAGTGACGAATGCTTGCTGACCTGGGGGTCCTCGGCTCCTCCATCCACAGCCTATATCGTGCGTGTTGTATTCCGTTTCGCTGTCCGCCGGCAATGCTCTCTCAATGCCGTGGTGGCCGCGGCGGCGGCGTCGACGGCACACCGGCTGTGCTGCCTGAGGCCTGGCAGTCGCGTCGTTCGTCGCCGTGCGAGGGAAAGTGAGAGGGTTCGCTCAACCGACGAACGGACTGACCGAGTGGTCCAGTGGCCACCGACTACTCCAGTGGCTGGTCTCTAGAAACAGCAGAGGCAGCAGTAACAGCACGAGGAGCCGCGGTTGTGTCACCCGTTGTGTCCGCTTGTTGTTCAGACTTCAGGCTGCAGGCCGACAGGTCGGGCAAGCTTTCGACTGGCAGAAGCGATCCGTCGCGGAGGCAGCAATCCGCCGCACTACATAGGCTACTCGAGATAGCTCACTGAGTCGCTCCATTGGACAAATATCGAGGTAACCGTTCGGCTGGTCCGGTTGCACGCCCGTTGTCATGCATCGATCCTCGCGTCAAGATGGCCACCGCCTCCACTTCGACTTGCCGAGCAAGGCGCATCCAGGTGAAGCCCAGACGCCCCCCTCCGCGCCAAACTATGACCCAGAACCCCACCCGAGTTGGACCGAGGCCTCGATTCTCGCCAGGCTGAAGAAACGCTTCGAGAGACTCGGGTGAATTGGCCGACCCGACAAGCTCACCTCGATCTGTATGCTGTACCCCCAAGTGAAATCGCTGGCCGATCGAATGAGCGCGTTTAATGTGTACGGGGCCGACTGGGGGTTGGAGGGGTGAGGTGGGGAGTCGGAAACAAACTAAGCATGCAGATGATATAAAGGTCCATGCCGCCGTAGACGCCGAACACGAGTTTCGCGTGGCGTCAACGAAATGGTAGGGTACTGGCTGTAACCGCATAGCATACGCACACACGTCATGAACTGACGCGCATTGTGGGTAAACATCGCATTCAGCTTCGACCTGAGAACAAGTCGAATCCACCCCTCGCTAGCCCGTAATTTCGACGGCAAAGTGGAAAAATCATAAGCCAAGATAGGTGCTACCTGCGATGTCTCGCGAGGGGACCATCACTACTATTACCATCGTCGAGCACTTCGATCTCTCGGAAAGAGCTCTGACGACGACTGCCTCTACACAGATACGAGCATGCGCCTGCTAGTCTAATGGCATAGAGCTGCAAATTGACCACCCGAGACGGTCAGCGATGGCTGTTTGCAGTAAGAAGGGTCTGACTGAAGCTGGAACAGATCTAACTGTGGTTGGAGGATTCAGGACACGCACATGTCGTGTACGGCGTGATGCTATGCTATGCTGCGTGATTTCAACAGCTGCTTAGCTCGTTCACACACACACTCGAAGTTGAACGAGCATGGTGAACATCAACATTTAGAGATTGTGATTGCTATATAATAGACAGATTGCCACTTTGCGAGCGATGCCTCTAGGAAACGCGGCAGAAAAACAAAATGTAGCATACACATATTGGTGGCATAATTGCAGCAAACAGTCAACGCTCGGCTCAAAAACATCAGAAATGAGACCATGTCATCACATTGTTGGTAGAAGTGAAGCAGGCGGTCGACATTCGATTCGTTTGCGACTAACTAAAGCATAGTCGTAGTGGAATCTCAATCGTGAGAGGTACTATGTGAAATTCAACCATTTAGGGGTTCTACCAGGAATTGATTAGCTGAAAAATAAAACTAAGGAAATTTCGGGGTAGTTAAACAAAAAAAAAATATATATATATATAATGTTGTTGGATATAACGACTCCACCGTTATTCTAAGCTCAATAAGCACTTAAAGTTATTTTAACTCGCGTTCCAAATGAGGCAGTGCTATAATATTATTTTCTTCATATATTCAGCGTTTAGCAAGCTTGAGCCGTCCTCATCCATCCATGCGCGACTCGAGAGATATCTCACGAAGGCATCGCCCGAGCGGTGTTTTCCTTACACTAGATAAACTCGTCGAAAATAAAAAACCTGAGGGCGGTAGATTACGGCTCACCTTGAGGTCAACAGGTGATTTAGCCAAAATCAGTTCATTATTTGGTGGCGACGCTGCAGGGTCAGGCAACGAGGTACGAACAGGCTTTCGTCCCGTTCGTTCTGTCTGAATGTACTCGCCTTTTGTGTTTGCTTCACGGCCGTAATCTATGCCGACGATAGCACTTTTAACCTGTGCGTTCCTTTGAGCACTTCGACTTAAAGGTAACTTTTAACTTGCCTCAGCAAGTGAGCATGAGCAGCTGGCGACCGATCTCTGCGCTCTGAACGCATGGTCCGACGCGAATAACATGCTATCTAATACATATATATATAAGCGTGAGAATAACTCAGGCTCTGATATTGCGGACATCTCGTAGCTCGGATAAGCTACCTCCGCTGGCCACAACACACAGGTCAGCATCTTCCGTGAGGCATCTTGGAGCCACTCCGGCATCAAGCTCTCTGATAAGGCTCACTTGGCCGAGCTACTTCAAAAGTTCGCTTCACGGATCGTAGTGTAGATATTTAGGTGAGATTTTTTCGCCGCTCGTTGAAGTTAACTCATTTGTGCGCTCCAGTTTGTGACTGTCCACTTGTGTCTATATTCAAGACGTATTTTGTACGTGAGTGAATGAGGCTCTTACAGTTAAACATACCATAAAATAGCGGCACCAATGATGATACTATGTTCACCCACCAAAATTAAACTGTATAACCTGCCGCATCAGCACACACAATACAATGATTGTGCTTTATTAGCAGAACTGCAGTTTTTTTTTGCAACACTTAAGCTCTCGACAGGGATGCTCGCGGGACTCGAACCTGTGGCTCTCGGCTATTATATTTACAGCCAGAGGCTTAGCCACCGTCCAAGCGATCGCGGTAGCGGCAAACATAGAACACTATAAAACGCCAGGTAGAAATATGAAATGTTACATGGTATAATATCACATCGCGTATGAATGACTGATTACCTATTGGCCCATTAAGCATTAGCGTGATTACTAGAGAACCGTTCGATGCCTCCACCGAGACAGCTGTCATGCTTCCAGCTCACAGTACGATAATATTAAATACGACACAAGCCAGCGTCTAGTATACCCCTGCAACTTTGAATGAGTGTGCTAAAAATGTCTCGCCATAAGTCGACGAAAGATGATGATTGCTTCTTTAAAGGGCAAACAACCTACAGTCAGACGTAGCCCGCATCCTACAGGTTCGACGAAGCAGAGACGGGAGCTAGAAGGTTAACGTTGTCTAGGCAATATTTCATTATGAAATTTCAATAATTACCTATATATATATGTGTATACTACTGGCACGTTTAACGTTCGTCGAACGGTTGATGCCCGTCTACGTTAAGCGACAAACTGAATTTGTTTAAAGAAAATTAATTGACTTACTCCGCTTGGATTTTGTGGTTCGCATAAAGTAGAGCAAGGCAGCTGCTAAACGGATGATTATGGAGCTAGATAATGCTGTAATAACTTGTTCAACATTCTAGTTACTTATTTATGTTTGTATTCGCACACGCACGAGCTAAGCACAACAACATATCTACCAGCATCCCTATATATATATATATATATATATATATATATATGTGGCGACAGGGCAATAATGTACCCCTGTGATTTATAATATTGAATGAGCTTTTACAATAGTTATCGCTGACTCGTGCGCAATGAACAAAACATCGCAAAGAGCAAGACTCATACCTATTTGAGTGGACACAGAAACGCTGCTTATTCTAACTATTATGAAACGTATAACAGTTATTATCGCTAGAATTGCTTGACGAAGTCATCCAATCATCAGATGTGTCGAATTCGGCCTACTTCCGATGTAAATATTTACGTTATGTATTTTATTCCAAGCGCAACGGAAATCGTAACGCCACGACTTGCGAGGTTGTTGTTGCCTCGGTGCTTGCTGTGTGATATGATATTATAGACGAGGACCAGACGGGCCACGATCGCTGGCTGGGAGGGCAGCCCGTTCCACCCGCCGCAAATGTATTATACATGAGGCGCTGACCGACAAATCGTTTGTGTAATTTAAATTTCGAACTATTTTAGCGAGTGAAATATAATGTTATATGTTTGTATCCAAACGGCGAATGGACCGTTGTCGTATACTTGCGGTATACTCAAATTAAATTATGATAATCAAAGGCGACTCTACAACTATTATATATATATATATATATATATATACAACGACGACGAAATCCACGAGCTTATTGCAAGCACGTCCTTAAATAAACCACGACTTCACGTTGAGCGGATAGATACAATGTATACATGTTGATCGATTCACCTTCAACATGTCTTGAAGAAATCGTCCTGTTGAGATGTTTCTTCAACCTAAACCTATTTCGACATTGTAGGTGATGAGTCTATCAGCAGTAAAAACATCTACACGAATATTATTGAGCTCATGATACATGCTACCCTTGAAATACTTTCATTTTCAATACATAACTCATTTGCCAGCAGCAGATATCCATCAATCTGGCAGAGCAAATTTGAATTTATTGTTCAGCTTCAGACTGGTTGAAGTGATGAACAAACGTCATTAGAGAAATTCTCTACTCTTCAGAGATAATGTTCGCCCCCATTTACGTCATACATTACATTTTCCGGGCTGACCCACAGCCAACATTTAACGTCCACGGTACGACAGCTTTTGGCATAAGGCTTCATAAGACTTCAACCCCTTGAAAATGCGAATGTGCAACGGTGGGGATCGAACCCGTGCGTACCCTTTTACGTCATACCTTGACGAGACTGTATGTATATGCCTCCTTGTAGCGTAATCTATATCACATAATATATATGTAGAGCCAGATAATTTGTTCCCGCATGTATATAATACCATGTCCATTCAAGCTGTCGTTACAGTCGCCAACTAAAGACCCAGGCAAAGTTCCTCCCCCAGCTGATCAGCTGCTGTGATTAAGATGCCGTCGATACAGCTGCGTCGTCGATTAATCGTTCGGCATTTTATTTGCAAGCATTTTGCAAGGCTCATATTTCATTAATATGGTTATGTCTACAATGAATACAGATGTAATAAGCCTCCGGTGATGATGACGATGATAACAATGACGGTGGCAATATTAATCATGAGGGGCGGTAGCCGTCAGTGTCGTGTAGCAGCATGTCATTTCGATACACACACACGCACGCACACCAAACGTACACATCTAATGAACGTGCATCAAGATGTTGTTGACTGCGATTAAACCACGCCACCATCGGTGGCCGCCATTAACAGCTGGTATGAGGCGGATAGAGATACTATAATTAACGCGATCGACTTCGCTGAAGCCCCCGCTCATCGAGTTTCGCCGTCACCCGTAGCAGCCCCGCGCGTCAACTTAGTTCCAAACGTTTTTTTATCAGACCCCCCCCCCTCTTCGTGTTTTTCTTTTTCAAATCTTGCCGCCACGCCCCACCGCCGCCCCACCTTGTGGCGTTCACCTCGCCTGTGTTCCCCAGTGTCATATATTGGTGAGTTGGTTGCCACGTTGGCCCGATTCTTCCACGTTGTGGTGCCGCGCAGGCACTTTCATTGGGCCCTGCCGTCTTCGCTCACTTTCAAATCCTGTCCTTTTCCGCAACGTTCATACGTTTACGGGAGGGGGCTGATCATCGGATTGGCGAGCATTGAATCTATCCGATTGGGTGGTCGTGGCAACCACCATGGCTGCCTCTGGCCGACATTTCGAACGCGAGGCCCCCGACGCGAAACAAGAGGAGGGTCTCATTGCCAGTTTCGACGCTTCGTTTACAGAAGAATCAACGAAGAAAAAAAAATCTAAGGGCGAGTCGGCGCGGAGGAAAGATGGGGTACTGCTCCCGCAGCTATGACGCCCTGACGGCCCTGGTGACCACCGCGGCATCGTGACACGGCGAGCAGAGCGTTTCTCCCCTGTGCCGCGCTGCAGGCGCCAGCCATTATTATGTGAGCCCGTTACATAACACACATAACAAGGTCTTCGATTGCACCGTCAAGCACTCACTGCAAAGCGGCAAAACTGTCGGGTCGCGAAGCCTCCCGCCGCCCTGCCTGGCCGCGTTTGTCCGTCGGCCGAAGTCACCATCGCAGGCCTCAGCGGCACCGTGTCGCATGCGCTTATTGTACGTGCTACGCTTTCACGGACTGCGGGCAGACAATTGTCGACCGACCGACCGACCAACCACTCATTTCCATGAATTTCACTCTGTGTAATCAGAAAACGATTTTGCTTGATGATCGTGGCTGTAATGCGCATACATTATATATATATATATATATATATACGGACCAACGACGAATATACAGACGAAAACCATGAAAAACGCCATAGGGCAGAGTGCGAGAATTCAACAGCAGAAGCAGCAGCAGCAACAACAAGAACAACAACAGCACTAGCAACAGCAACTACAATGAACATTTGGAGAAGACCGTCTGATAGCATGTGGATCTATCCAGGTGAAATAAGCGATGATGTGCATTCCATTATATTATATTATACAAAGCACACGATCAGGACCTTTCAAATAGGAAAATCAACTCATAACTTGAGCACTACCATGAGCTGGACGTCGCCATCGGTGACACATGATCGATGCCGTACCGCATAAAAATGTCACACGCCCACTATTCTAATAATAATTAATATAACTATTATGATGCATATGGAATGGGCAAACATATAAACAATGCACTTCCAATGTAGTGCACAGCTGACTCATGAAATCTTTGCGTAACGAACGACTGGGTTCGATGAGTGGGGCTCATTCTCCGGAGTGGAGTATTATACACACTGTACATGTGTGGAAATTTACTCCTGCAGCTCTTTGTAGCTTATTACCTGCTGGTTTTGACCGCGTAACCAGCGGGGCCTCATAGAAATCGCATCGTAACGAAATATCGTAAGGCGTTAACGTGTGGAGCATTCGCATTCGGGCATCTCGCAATGAGTTGACATTACTGCAATGGCTGGACGGTAAAGGATTTCCTCGAGAAACTACAATATATCATACGTTTGTTAGTGGGGAGCGTGCAACGCTACACAGATTGTCCGCACCTGATGTCGTTAATACTAGTCGACACAACAAATCACAATGTACAATACAGAATCATATAATCTACATATATGTATTGCCTCATTTACCTCGCCCTCATCCCTCGACTGCGGCAGTAAAGGACGCTCACTCATTTTATCCGTGGGCATCCTCACGAACGTGGACACGGACAGGTGAGCACAGTGCACCCCGCGAAACAATAGAGAACAACACCTGCTGCTGCTGCTGTCACTGATTCTGGTGATGGTATATCTTCCTTTGTGACGAATTATGTCCTCATCCTCATCATTATTACACTATTGGCCATTCGCAGATGATTCCGAGTACGAATTTTCGACACACACACCCATTCAAACCCACACAGACGCACATGCACAGAATCACAACGAAGTGTTGCACAAGACACCACTGGTCGCGGTCCACTCGAATGACGACGCGGGTGGTGGGCAAGTGAGCAAGGAACAACGAAAACGACAGAAGTTAGTCGCTTACAACCGCCCACCCTTCACTAGAACTGCAACAATGAATGAACGAGCTTCGAAACAACCGATGTAAACCCAGCCAAAGGTGGCTCGCAAGTGATCGCTCAGCGAACGGTGCCATGCAATCAAGTTTCATGTGTGTTGTTGCTGTTTTCACTTCACGTTTATCTCGGCGGGCCTGATTTTGAGATAGCCCGATAGTATAGCCGTCAAGGGAAATTCAATGCTTAATCAATGCCGTATAGGGGTTTACCGACATTGACAGCTTAAACAACCTTCTCATGGCGCTCTAGCTGCTGTGTACAGCCTCACTATAAGAGGACGTCACAAGCGGCCGTTACAGGATTACAGCTCGGATTAGCGTTCCTGGCTTGCGATCCTCCACGCTGTCCTGGGGCAATCCGTTTCTACAATGTCATGCTGGCGGGCTGCGGTTCTCTGCCAGCGGTGCGATTAGTTTTTCTCTCCGTCTCCAAGTGCATGCTCGCTCTAATTCTCCTTCACTCACTTGTCGTCGCACAGGCTCTCAGGAGCTGACAACCAACCCTTTCCAATAATATTTCCCTCTATCGACCTCTCTCTCTGTCTCTCTATTCGCGACTAGAACGCATGTCAAGGCTTTCGGCCTTAACAGCAGGCGAGAGCGCACAGGAACCACGCACAGGAATCTGCACTCGAAGAGTTCTCTCGTTTTTGCTGAAAGCAACGTCTGTCTGTGGGTCCGGTCGTCTATCTCTTTCTGTCAGTATTTACGAGTCTGTTCCGCAAATATCCCAGACGGCCAATTATTGAGGGGCTCCGCGGGGTGTTCAATACGCCAGCGTGGGCAGTCTTCCACACACACCCACACACACGGAGAGCTAAAGCGGTACATAAGTACTACCTGCTACTGTTCTCAGTGCGACTTTTCGATCGGATGACTTTTCTATCGGGACCGCGTGAACCGCGAGTCTGAAACGGTGACACAAACCCAGTGAATGGGAGCTGTCCTGCTGTGTTCGCCAGCGGAACGAACTCCAGGGGTCGGTCTATACGGCTACCTGTCTGCGAGTGGGTTCGTGGCCCACGATGTTGCTCCCGGCCGGAAATGAGCTCGACACAAAGGTTAACATCCCTCGGCGTCAGATGAGGTGGTCTCCAACGGAACCTCGTGACATCGAAGAGGGAAACAGTACCGATTGACAATGCCGAAATGTCACGCAGAGTTCGTCAGGTTAGATTGGGTTAGCTTGCGGCAAGATGACAAGGTCCTGATGAAGACCAGCTGCAACTCGCTATGGAACTATTGTGGCGCACTCGTAGAATGGTGCTTGTTCCCGGCCGTGTGGGATGTGACCGTCGGGATGACGACCTGATTCTTTTCGTGTTTCCATGCTGAGAACTAATTTGCTTCATAAGCTTTCGGCTTTTTATAGTGCTTGTTGTATCAAGCTTGGTCAAAAGTTACCATCGTTAGTACAATTTAACCAGTATTTGTATGGCACAATTTAGCATCGGATATTTCCGCGAGCCTCTGGGTGTCAGAGATTTCAGGATGTCAGAGTGAATCAGTCCCCTTTGTATAGATTTAGATGTTGTTGCAGACATGGAATAGTCTTGTCCCAATCTCGTAACTACTGTCACTGTTCTCAAATACTACCACCATTCTGGATCATAGCACACGTACGAAAGGCATCATATTGTCATAAGAGATTGGTGTTTTCGAATCGATCGGCAAGATAGCCAAACTCTCGAATTGCTTGATTCCCTATTGTACTATTAGATGTATTCCGTTTTCCACACACGACGGTGGCGGTCTAAGGCATTCAAGCGGCGATGTTCACATTTTCATTTGGAGAAATCGCCACTTTCTCCGGACTCAACGAATTTACAAACGCACACAAAGTCACTTTTTCCATAAGTGGATGTCGCAGTCAGCCGATTCTGAGCAAATAGCTATAGTGTCATTTTTCATTCACACAAAACGGCCCAAGTTCATGCACCAGTGGCTATGTCTCACAAGGTCTCCCTCTGTTGTCAGCCATTCGCTACGAAACGTGGTGCAGCCGACCTACTATCAAACGGTAACTCGATTCCACTCGACACCCGGGTGAGAGGACCGGCCGCTCGATTCAGCACAGTCTTTAGAAATGCAGCAGGATTAGCATGAGGAAAGGACACGCTGCTTGCAGCTGAAGATGGCTAAACGGGAGCACTTTATCAGTGGAGATGGCCACTGCCGGAACCCGCCCTGTGTTTGTTTTTGTTGCCTGACATTTGACGGCTGGCGGCCACCACGTTGGCTTGCCAATATAAATATTACGAGGGTATCCGTGCGTGGCAAGAAGTCCAATAGATAAATATAATACAAGTCATAATACGGTGTCTAGGCTTTGAGGGAGTGAGCCGGGGGCGGGGGGGACGGTCACAATGTACTCGGGTGTGCGGAAACACAAGCGGCGTGCTTCCGTGTGACATCGATGACAATGGCATTCGATCCATAATAGTGCTCGTAAGAAATGGCGTATTGTGGTGCGTGCAGGGTGATGGCGAAATGCATTGCTCGACAACATTTTGAAACCCAAAATCCGAGTTAGTTCGTCTGTGTCTGATGCAGGTTTCGACAGGGCTCAATGCCACTGTTGTCAGCCAATGTTCTAACTGGTGCGTATTTTTGAGAAATGGAATTTTTGCCGCGTTTCGGCAGTGTTCGTAGGCAATGCTCCAAATAGCCCATGCCCATAAACAGCTGTTGAATTGGTTTGGATGCGGCTAGAGAGCTAGTATTTTCCGGACTCGAAGAAAGAAAATTTTCAATGAAATGCTTCCGTGTCCATGAAGATGCCCATGGCGCGAAAATACTTACGAACCTTAACATTGCAAGAATAAAAAAAAATCATATATTCTCCAGAAAATTTCCCATACTCCTAAGGTAAGCGGGTGTACCTTCCAGCTTGCGTATTCCACCAGCCCCTTTTGTGGGCTTGATTGACTCACCAAATTGACTGGAGGTGAATGCGACCCGTAACTGCTAATATCAATAACAAAACTCTCTAGTGATTATAGCAAAAACAATTCTAGTCATTGTTTGAGTAGCGGATTTGCTGAAAAAAAATCTCCGGTATAGTTTCTATCATTGAATAATACGTTCGAATAATTAACCAATTAGTTCATATTGCTGCTGTATAAATTCGACGATATACATGCAAGCAATGTTTCGTTATGTGCTGGAATATTAGTGCTTGTAGCTAAAAGTCACCCTGCAACCGAGTCACCACAGACGTTACTTTCGACTACGCCAAACTATTTGAGTATTTATTTATTTAACTACTGTTTGAGTGTATTTATTATGAGAAATACGTGGCGAGCATTTTCGCTGTTGTTAGATAAACATTTTTGATTTTGCTGCTCCAGGATTGTAGAAAATCTCCTATATAGATATATTACTCTAGGCTCACTATTTGGTCCCAAAAACTGCTGGAGGACCAGACCCATCCGTACTTCCAAGTTATAGGGAATTCCAGACGGACAGATATTTTCTCTAAGTGCAACACATTAGTACGGGTTCTTGTTGTCTTGCAACAAGCATTGCTATGGGTATATGTACTTTTGACGTAAATTCTCTTCTTTCCGTTTTACAACTATGTCCCTTTAGAGGAATAACGGATGATGATCCAGCCGGTGCATCTCAAAATCAGGGTTCAAAAATTTCGCGTATATGTAGGAACAATCAAAATTTCTCGAAAATAGGCACCAACTAGAGCATTCAACGCCGAAGACTGCATCGTCACAACGAACATTGTTGGTGCTCCGCAAAAAAAAAAATTATAACATTTGTCGGACAGTTCATTCAACAATAATCACCCTTGATTCTCCGTTACACTATAAATACAACACATACGATATACTGTCACGGTTGGATATTTTCCGCCACCAACCTCACAGGCGCCCATGTTTGCTATTATACTATATCTTGACTCATGGCAGTTTCCTACTAATCATCGAAGACAACGTCAAAAATAAAATGAGGATAATTCCATTGAGCTTCAGGAGTTTGCGCTCCATAGAGTGTTTGTTTGTGTTGATTATCTCGCATCTAAATTTGCTGCTGATACTTTCAGAGATAACTCCTATCTGCAAAGGCTATCGCTTCGTCTAGCTAAGCTAAGGGGCTTTCGAAACGATGTCATGACAATTACCTTTGGCCGAACGTTGGTCACTTTAGCACGGGGTTTGCCTCTGCCCGAGACTCTCTGCCAAAAGCTCTGTTTCGACGATACCAAGTTATCTTGCCGGTCCATGATGCTGCCGACAGATGGCGCAGCGCTGTACACAGAGAGAGAAATCTGTCTATTCCCGTTTGTACGCTGACCATCGATATTGAAGGCCGCAAAACCTCACAAATTCACAATTTTCTGTTCACGAAGTGGTACATCATGCGGCTCTTCAGCCCGGCGGCCATTCGTTTCTTGGCAGAATGATGAACAATATCTGCACGTTTATGACCTGCACCACTGAATTTATGTAGATAGTTCATGGCTCTATGATACGCAACGGCTTGCTACCGGTTACTGAGGTACTGCTTGTGAATCGCCGCCTGTTAATATTAATAGCAGACGCAAATCTGAACACATGCTTCTCGTGTATCTGTTAGCCTCGCCTATCAGCACACAACCGCCACATTACTATTGTATTTGAATTTAATGGACAATCAAATAAATGGCAAGTATACGACACGACAAGATTTAGACTCTATCGACCACTAGTGTGTTCTGATAGCTATGACGCTCGTATGTACGAGTATCAATATTCGTGCAACGCGCTCATTTTTGTGTTCTTATTATATTACGAGTCGAGTTGAGCTGCATTGGCTGATGCCGTCGGCGCGTTCGTACGAAAGGTCGTTTTAGGGCGCTCAGCCCGCGCGTGAGGACTCTTCACGCGGATGCGTAGACGTTGATGCTGAGAGAACGTCTTCAAAGACGAGCAAAAAATCGATTCGATTTGAACAAGGTCCACCCACGCATGTTCTCGAATGATTTACTACGCCCTCGCGGCCACTCGTTTCTTGGGTTGCTCGGTGATGATACTGTTATTTTCAAGTTACAATATGTTTCTTTCGGCTGAGACACGCCCACGGATAGATGGCTCAACTATCAGCGAATAACAATGTCCGCGTTGGATTCTGGAATATCAGAGGATTTTGCTCTGTCAGCAGATGAGGGGAGAAATTGTCCAGAGATTCGTTTTTTTTTTTACAAAGTGAACGTACATCTATTGGACTAACGTTTAGCGAAATCGACGGATTGATCTTCGACCGAGTTAGGATATACGAAATGCATTCTCGAAAATATAATAATAATAATAATAATAATAATATAAGAGTACCATCTTGACAAATGATTTTAGTCGAGACGCTTATGAACGAAGAAACAAAATCAGACAGAGAGGCGCGTTACGAAAATAACTAAGATCGATATTCGACTCTTCAAACTTTTGGGCGTTCGGCCTTCTGGACACAACTGGGATCGTCGGTGGTGCATAAATCCTCCAAACATACGATCTAATTTGGAGACGTGAAATATATCCATGAAACAACATGTTAATATTATAAATCGCTCGAATTCAATAATCTCATCAAGCTGATCTATGCATATCAACACGCGGTATCAGCAGCGGCAATATTACAACAATTCCATGCAATGATTTTGGCTTATAATGATCACATGTCAGACCGCAGTCCCATTGCTGAGAAATGAATACCTGACATCGACGGTAAATCGGAGCGCTGTCACGGAATAAATTTTGGCTGTTGCGTTTACGTCGGATCTACCAGATGTTACAGGTTGACTTGAGCTCAGCACGGCGTCAGACAGCTAATGTATGTGACATGACGAGTGGAGTTAACATTTGTAAGTTTCATATCACATCTGAGGTTCTTAATCAATTATTCATGTGTAATCAGTCAATGAAATTATACTGTATACTAATATCATATAATTTTGATGGACCACTCAGATTTGATGGAAGCATTAGACGATACGAGTCGTTCAAGGCGGGCTATTTGAGGTAGTTCTCATCGTAGCCTAACTCTGCCCATACCTCTAAGGTTTGTTTGAGGAGTTGCTGTTTGCAGGTTCCCGACCTCCAGACTAGAACACGTACATTTGCCAGGATTACTATTCTCGGTTTTATTTAGGTTTTGTCGAAGTCTCGTTAAATATTCTATTAGTCAGTACATTCTGTCGACACAAACATTTTCAATCTCTGAATGTCGATTTATTATACATGGTAGTTGGATAGCTTCCAAGGCCTCCGTAACCAAATTTGCCTAAAAACGAATCGTTAATATGATTAGAGAACACTATAAGACTACAACTACTACTACAGACTCTTGTATAGTCGCCTACGACCAAAGACTCTCAGGCTCTGACGAAAGGGGAGAACCCACGTTTCTTGGGACTTTAGAACACATTATAGGCAACACCGAATGCGAACCCAGTAAGTGCACGCGTCCATAAAACGCTAAAGTAAGGATACCCATATTCATTTCAGCATCCCCTGCCGGCACATTTCTCGTGGTGTCGCAAAATACGACCATAGCTCATGATAGCTGAGTGCGTGCGCAGCCCTTGTCGGCGTCAGCTTCGACTGTTAATCTTGTTATTATTCTTGTTGCTGTTGTTGCTGCTGCAGCTATCAGCCTGCTATTATATTGTCGCCGTGATCCTACCACGCGATCGTTCAGCTATTGCGCGCTAATAATAAGTAACCAATTA
This sequence comes from Stratiolaelaps scimitus, assembly GCA_019614645.1. Taxonomy (NCBI): domain Eukaryota; kingdom Metazoa; phylum Arthropoda; class Arachnida; order Mesostigmata; family Laelapidae; genus Stratiolaelaps; species Stratiolaelaps scimitus. Next base: position 2,954,869 of record JABWDB010000014.1, on the reverse strand, counting down.
CTGGAGACGATACGTGAAGCAAATGACACCTTTGTCGTCAATTTCTTCACGCTAACTCGACATCAGTCATCGGCGCTGCTGCTACGACCACTGTCAATGGTGAACTTCTCTTGACCTAATCGCGGTTGACTGGGTCGTTGGTCGGTTGACTGCCGCGTTTGGTGATCGCAGATGACCCCTTCTCGCAGAAAGGTCACCTCGCCGATGAGGATTATGCAAACTACAGCTACAAACAGTGTCTTCAAATGTGTATGTATATGGGCGACAAGTATGTGCCTTTGTATTAACCTGCTATCAATACGCATCTATACGATTGCTGCGTCCGTACCACCGTCGTCGACTGCGATGTGCACTTGCTGAACAGAGACACTGCCTTGTAAGCGGCTGACGGCGGCGAATGTACTGCGATGCGTTTGATCCTGGACGTGGATGATGGACGCCGCCGAAAAATGTTTGCTTATTTTCAACAAAGAATCCTTGAATTTCTCACAGAAACACAGTCACTTCTTTGCTTTGAACAGCAGTCAATGGGTCAGATAGCTAGTCATTGACGGATTGCCACCGAACGGTGCGACAAATGCATAACGTCGGCCCGCCATCGGTGGAGATACCATGATAACGTGTATAAACTAATGCCTACATTCCTGTCAAGGCTGACAATTGGAAAACAGTCAACAATAAAATGCTCATCAATCATGTGCAATAAATAAAAACGTCATTATTATTATTATTATGACGTATGAAAATGAATAGATTACACAACTGGTCGACGTACACAAATTGAAGGTATTTCCACGGAGTGGGGCCATGTCGTTGGTAGGCGAAAATTCAATTCCCATTGTCTGACTGTGTTTTGGAGCGTTGACTTTTTGATGTGGCAGATGTTTGCAGAGATTTTCAATCGTAGGGCGAGCTGTCTAATTTCAGCGAAACAAACCAGCGGTTAGTCAATTTTTTAGATTAAATAAAAAAAGTGAATATGGTTTATAAGTAAGAAGTAATCGGGTAACTCTCGTGGTAAATAGACGCTTTATAACGCCGTTATTGTGTGATTGTGGAGTACCATGTCGAGCTTCATATGGGTAGCCAGTAACAAGTGACAAGGGTGAACTCCTAGATGTTCTCACAATCGCCGAGCAGAATCACTGGAGTCGAGCTTAAATTTCGTGTCAATTGGAGTCGTTAGTCACAGTTAGAACAGAGATGTCGTCGTCAACGCAGCAGATATATTCGCATACACCATATCTTCACACGTACTTAATTCAATAGTTTGGTCTGCTTTTCATAACATTCGTTTTTCTTCTCCTTATTATTGCCATTATTTTTCTATGCTGTCACCTGGAGATAATGATAGCTTTCAGCATGGAGGATGCATGGATGCGTGGATGCAAGATATAAAAACAACAAAAAAAAACAAGTAATCATTCATAGAAAGTTAATGTTGTAGCCAAACAAAATTAGGCCTTCACCAGCAAACTTGAACAGTATCTGTGACGAAGACTTGAGTATCATTCGAAGATGCACATGGACGAGAGTTGATGACAACCTATAGGGATTGCAACGACCCTCTCAAAATTAACTGTTACTAATTATGTGTACAATGGAGCAAATTGCTTACAGGACAAATTTATAGGTCTGTACTCAAATGTAAGTTTGTTGGTCTCACGTGCCGATGAGTATGGCCAGAAACCTACGATAAAAAAAATGCTAAAAATCAGCTCACAGTGACGGCACTAATAACCACATAATATGTATCACAATTTTGTACAAATTTTTTAAAGTTACTTTCAGACAATGCCGAGGCGCGTGCTGGCACATCTGTATTTGATTCAAATCAAAAGCGTGAAAGTGGATATCCATATATATATATATATATTATCTATATCATAATAATCATCAAGGCAGAATTTACTCATTCAGAACTTCGGAGAGTTACTCAAGAAGGAAGTAATATGGTCGTGGCCACCGAAGCGCGCCCTAATTTACATTGCAACACGGCATTTAGTAGCCATATTACGTCTGTGCGTGTATGGGAGAACGCTACTGAATACTGTATATATAGCTCTATGACAGCTTATATGCTTAGCGCACTGACTAACCTCAGACACTACGGCGAAGCTCACGTTATATGAGAAACCACTTGGATTTGATAAACATATGAAACGGCTGCCTGAAACGGATATCCTTAAATAACGTGGGCATGGCTTCATTCAGCGTTAGTTAATCTTATTAGTTTCCAATTTGCAGGCAAAATCTACGATTCGGATGAAACCTGCTGCTGATGCTGCTGTTGATGCTAGAGGGTCTTGCTGATTTAATGACATAGATTAATAATAACAATAGGTCAGTCTATTGAGAAATCTGGCAGTACACGACCGCATGATTCGAATATATATATATATATAGTACACGAGGATAAACTGAATAATAAATAGGCCCCATGCTTTCAATTAAACACTTGATTAATCTCATAATTTACATTTTTAGGCCCTAATTTAGCTGGGCGTTGTTGGCTGGCAGGCCTGTTACCCGATACGAGTTCCGATTATAATCATTCTGTTTACTGCTAAATCGTTTTCGTGTAATAAGTTCAAATGCAATAATGGTTCGCGAACACCTGAAACCAATACATGTCATCGACAGCGGATATTCCATAGGCAGATGGCAGAATTTGTACACATGCAATGAATGACAAGAACTCGACAGAGAGAAAGAGAGAGAGAGAATCCATTGCCATAGGAGAACGAGATGTGTTTTAGCTGTTCGTACGTTACAATCATTGCGTTTGGCTAGCTATTCATGCGAACTCTTAGCTGCCAAGCGCCCCGGAACATTAGGATGCTCCTGATGATCGGCCCAGGCGTGTTACAATCAGGTGATGCGCGCACGTTCTCAACCTCTTCTGCTCGCCCGTTTTACTAGGCTATCCTCTCCAAATTTACGAATAGCAATTCGTAACTTTTATAGTTTACCTCTGAGGTACCCTCACTGATATTGGACCACAAAGTGCGTGAAATAGGTAGATATGCACAATCCGAATCCGCTACCCTTATAGTCTGAGGGTGTGAGTGCCTCAATTACACACTACATAACATTTAGCAGCCAGTACGATTCTTCTAGCGCAAAACTTCAATTTCATTTGGTTGCTACCTATCGCTGTGAAATAGAGACAAGACATATCTCTTGGTAAACATATACATGATATTTATTTACATTGTACAGTGTTGAAGTATCCATGATCATCGTAATTCACACAGACGTGGGGTGTTTCGAATTTTTGGTGGCGTACATGTCATATATATGTATATATTATATATAGATCTATATATAGATGTCATATACATTGGTGGCTCTATTGTATACAGAGTTGTACATTGTAGAGGATCTCTCCGGCTCAGCTCCGAAGCTCGAGTGAGCCCCGTGCACTTCTATGGCAAAAGCAAGCTTCTTTCTGGCAAGCAAATAATGGCGGCTATCCCTCCCTAATCATAGTTATCCTTCTTAGCCCATTGTAGCATTCGAGCGTTGGCAGGAGTAATGCGCTAATACCTGCCAATCTTTCGACCAATGCCAGCACAAGATACGCTCATATTCCGAAATGGCGCAGATCACTCGTCTAACTATACTATACATAATCATCGTTCCACATCGACACAGATTGCGCGATGTGAGTCGGTCGAGCTTGTCTACTTCGTGAGGTAGTTTCATAGCCCAGTTACGGTGTCAATCTCAGACGCGGCTTGCATGCGTCTCTCGCTTCGCGTCTATTCCGCTCCGAGATTGACGCTGAGGGGCGCTCACAGTGAGTTCAGGAACATTTTACCATCCACCACCGCCTCCTCCGCCGGCTTGCCAACCGCCTCCGCCGCCGTGGCCACCACCACCGCCTCCGGCTTGCCAACCGCCGCCGCCGCCGCCTCCGGCTTGCCAACCACCGCCTCCGCCTCCGTGGCCGCCTCCGCCGCCACCGCCACCGCCGCCCTTAATGATGATGATCTTGGCCTGGCCACCACCGCCCCCATGGCCACCACCGCCTCCGGTGCGCGACAGGACCTGACCTCCGGAGTTCGTCGTTGTGATCTTGTGGACCGACTTGATCACCTGGGTGGGTCCGGAGATCGTGTATGTGGCACCACCGCCTCCGCCATGGCCTCCGTGGCCGCTAAGGCCGCTGCCACCGAGGAGGCGAGCGAGACCGACCGCCGACAACGCGGCGTTGTCCTCATCCTGGCCAGCGTTGGCACTTCGCGGCTCGATTATTCCAGCGCCGTCGAAGTCCCCTCCGCCACCGTGGCCACCGCCTCCATGGCCACCACCTCCATGGCCACCACCGCCAAATCCACCGCCGCCAAAGCCACCTCCACCGCCACCACCAAGAAAACCGCCCTGGGCCACAGCGGCCGCGACGGCCAACACAACGAACACCTTCATTTGGCTGTCACTGGCTATCCTCGCCGTCCGGGAGATGGTCTATCGATGCCTAGAGAACTTGTTGAACTTCTGTGTACTTGTGCTTGTGTGTGTGTGTGTGTGCAGGGCGGGCTCGTTTGCGAGCACCTGTTGAACACGGACCTGAGCAAGTCGGTGTTGTGAACACGGGTCCGAGGGGTTATATAGCGACAGGGGCTCCTCTTCGGGTGATGGCTGCACTGTGGCCTACCGCTCCGCTGCTATTGCCACCACCGCAGAAAAGTAGGAGAGGAGGCTCAAGAAATAGCAGACCCTCAAGAAGAGCAAAGCGGGCAAACCCCTGTGGCGTCACATCGACATCACGATGGCAGAAAGCTATCAAAGCAGCAGCAACAACAGCAACAATAACAACAACTCCTATTTCAACGGCAACGACAATCACCCCAGCAACAACGTGAACAACGACAACGGCGTGTGGACGGGCAACACCGCCACCTGCATCGCCACTACTGACACGTTCGCTTGCCCTGTCGCATCGCAGGACACCCGCTCTGGTCCCCCTTTGGCCCGCGTGATCACACACACACACACAGACACAAAACGCGACCCTCAATTGAGCCTGAAGATAGACCACTCCTGATTTTCACTACCAGATGGGGCGACATGGTACTGGCGTATTTATTTGACAACGGCAACCCTGCGACCCGATGGCTGCTGTCGGCCATTGAGGGACTCGCGCGACATCAACCTCTTGTGCTGCTGCTGCTGCTGCTGCTACAGGCAGCGTGCACCGGACGGTCTTAGTCTCACGGTACTTGGCCGGTGAAATCGATTGTGGCGCTGTTGACGACGCGCTGGTCGGTCTTCAAAACAGTTGACGACAACGACAACGGACCGACAGCAGGGAGCAAGGTGAAATGTCTGTCACCAGCGTTCACCCTCTGGACAGCAACAAGCCCATCGCTCTAGCAGCCAGCGTTCTTCTCACCCCGTTGATCTCCTGGCTGGACGTCTGCACCTTTCACTGTACGCACCCCCAGATAGCATGTTCTACAATACGCACGGAAGGGTCCTTGCCGTGCTGGAGGGCGGTCTGACTTCAAACGCTATTTTCCGTTCAGCTGTGACCAGTGGTTCGGTAGCAAGGAAACGGCTGCCTACGTAAATTCATTTTACATCACCGTGTAACTATATATTCATCGCCAACCTTCAGGGAGCACCTGGTAATCGAATCATTAAATACATACAATAGGACCAGCCGTAGCTGTAGCAGCATGATAATATAGAAGCTCCTCCAGGAGCAATCAAAATTCACCTATGTGAGACATCTACCTATCCGCCGCCGCCTCCAGACCTGGCCTTGTTCCACGGCCACTTTCTCTATTCTTTTCTCTCTACTTGTAAAAGCTGTGAACGTCTTCAACATTCGATTTTCACAAGACTTTCTTTTCTGTCATAATCAGCGTAGCTAAAACGAGCTAACCATGATGCCTGCTATAGAAAAACATCGTAGACATTATTATTATTACTATTATTATTATCCCGACAGAGCTTTACGTACACAGACGCATACGCGCCCGCATGCTTCAAAACGTCAAACGGAGCACGATATTTTGTTGACCGTGCGTCCCGTGTTGATTCGGTGCCGCCTGATAGGATAACGTTCGCAGGCCGCCGCTCGTGGTGACATCCACGCGCTGTTATCGTAATTTGCAAACGCCGTATTGCAATGGCTTCACTCCGTCGACTCACCCCCGCCATCCAGCAAATCCTCAGCGATCGCGGTGGTTTTGGTTAACTGTCGTTTTGATCGCTCATTCAGCCAAACAAAAAACATCAACTAGACGTCGCAAGAGAAGCCCCGACGTGTGTCAAAGACGAACGAAACGTCACATAGAAACGAAAACACGTATTATACATGTTCGAGGGACACGCAGACACACGCACAGCCAAGTGGTAGTGGACGAGCTGTCGTCTGATCGTCCACTACCTGTGGCTACTTTATCCCGAAAGGCTGATCATCTAAAACTACCCTGGTACACACACACACACACGCATGTTAGTTTACGTGTTGTATATGTTGTATGTGACAACTTTTTATTAGCTGACTCTCAGCTGCTGGCCCTATGTGACTATCATAATACTAGTGTTATTGCTATATATATATATACACTACAATGGTCGGTGTTACGTATGTGAATATTGATGCATATTGATATGCAGAATGAGCATGGCGCGCGCAAGCCTAATCGCGAGTTAAGCAATTAGTCAACAGGGCAGGCTGTGCTCGAGTCCACTACAAAGAGTGGACTCGTATCATAATTACTCTGTACACCATTGTACTATACTCGCTTCATAACAAGGTCTACGTACGTAACGTGCAGTGTATCGCCGAGTCCGCGTGATTCTTATATCGATACCAGAAATACACAATAAAGAGGTTTCTCATTAAAACGAAACATCACGAAATAACGACAAACGTGCGCGAAGTTTGGCGAAGTGGATAAACGATGCACTGAATAGCTACACCACCCTGAACACCTGAAGAATAGCGTCGACGCTGTTATTTCAATTGTGTTTTTAGAATGGACCCTTTTTAGAGCTAAAGCGTCCTCATTTCATTGCTAGCATGATCAAGCACTGCTGAGAATGTAGCTGCTTTCATCGACTCTATCGATCACGTAGCTTGCTATGCAGATATTATAGATTGAGCATCACCACAATGGCAATGGTGGTAATGGCACTAAATACATGACCACCATCCCCTGGGATGGTTTTCATAGGGCGGAATTTCCTTTATTTAATGGATTTCCCTTAAATTTCAAAGCAAAACCTCTCCGTAAAGGATACGTAACTAGTTTTGACAAACTCGTATGACGTTCAGATTTGCCATCATAAAGCTATGGGAGATTTAAGGATCTTACTGCACGAGATGCCGTACAGCATACATTAGTATCCTGATAGGCGACATAATACAGGGTGCTGGAAAAGGAACCGCAAACGTAGGCTTACGGTTACGAGACCAGGTGGGAAATAATAGCGATAGAAGATAAATAGCGTAACAGTAATTTATGTACAAAAAAAACGATAGGCATATAATATCTATTAAAATGTGCGTTATCAGTCCACAATGATGGTGCCACACTATGAATTATTCACAGTCGAGTAAACGCGTTCATAAATCGTCCAAAATTGCTACCGAATTTCTCATTATCATCTGATCGCTGCTGATATAATTCGACGTGTTTGCGTTCGTTCTATCGAAGCTCTGTGTATAGAAATATTATGTTAATGTGTAGCCACGAGAGCCGATGTCGAAACTTAGACATGGAACAGGCTCACGTGCGGATTTCCAGAGAGATAACGTCACATAGTTATATAAGCAAACATAAGTGCAATTTCGGCACTGACAATCGCAGCGCACCGATGACCGAGACGCAGAGTAACACTGTGATGGGTGCCACCATCGAACAACGTGCGTATCATTATGCTTCTGTCACAAAAAAAAAGCTCCTGCTACTGCGGGCCAGTGAGGGTCAAAATATGGTGTTCGAATCACCGAACAAATCGAAAAAAAAGATGCGTGCCTTCCGTCAACATTGGAAGGTCGTCGAGGTGTAATTAATCAGGATGACTAATAGTATACAATAAAACGGAATAGCATGGTTATAATTGCCGGATTGATGGTCTCGCCGACAATCTCTTGTATAGCGATCTTGATTGTATACCGCGAGTTGTATTCGCGGTATACAATCAAGATGTAAAGTCGCGCGTGCCACACTTGAGAAGTCTAGAATGAAGGTTCTGATGATTAAGGCTCTGCGTATAGGTGTGTGTGAGTGTGTCTGCGCGCGCACGCTGCTGCTGTACTCGTGGTAGTGGCCAGCAACCACCACTGCGCACTGCTGTAATAAAATATCGACTGTTCGATGGCATGAAATCATACATAAACGAACAACGTCAACACATCACACAGCCTTAACAAGGAAGTTAGCACTATTTGCGTCTGCCAAAGTTGTGACGCTAAAATTGTAGAATGATAAGCACATTTCAATGAACGTTATCGGCAGATGTTTTTTTTTCTACAAATAACTCGGGATCCACTGGCTGAATAGACACAACCCGTATGCTAAGGAACAACCAAACTGGCCCAGTTTTTTCTTCAGCCACCCACAGCCATGGAGCCTAACGCTACCTGAGACACCACTGAACTCTTACAACTCCATTGGTCTATCGCACTTTTCTGGCTTGCTTCGGTAAAGTCGTGAGCCAACTGCGGTTACCCGATCGCCCTGATCGCGTACACCCCGATACCTGGTATCAGTCAGCCAGGCGATCATCCCGATGCACGAGCTATCCCATTCCCAAGCAGTCTCCCAGTTCTACCATTTGGGATATTTTGTGATCTCAAATGAAATCCACACCCGATTTCTAACGGAAGCCTGAAAACAGCTAACTCGGGCTCATTAAACTCGAACTACACAACTTTTACACTGATAATTTCCAAATCTTCTCCACCATCTTCTCAGAATGCACCATTTTCGACTCAATGACTCAAAAGGGAAAAATCTCATTTATTTCCGAAGTTTTAATTTTGTCCCTGTTGTAGTATAGAGCTTGAAAAATTAGACCACCGTCTTCAGATGAATGCTTCTCAAGCGCTGTATCTACCGTTGTCGAAACAAGGACACTTCCTCAGTTCTCAACATTTTAGTGAAGGGGATAACGCTGCCCGCGGGTAGATTTATATATTATAGATTTATTATAGAATATAAGAGTTCTCCGTTTCTAGTACTGCTGCCAAATCGATAAAGTCACTCTCTCATTTCCAGCACTATCCTCCTACGCATATCACTAACTACCTTCTGGACAAGTTATCCACATTTGATAAGGTGATTAGAACTGATTATTATACACGGCGTTGATGTATCATCTGCGAATAGAATCATAATTCAATTGAATCATTACTAGCATATCATTGCTCTCGAAGTTCCGGCTTGATGACAAGCAAGTCTAGCACAATTTCGAATTCTGTTATCGCTGAATATCGTCGATCGAGTGAACCCAAGGATTAAGATCTTAATACATGTCTAGAGGGTTATCCACCATATTTCAATGATCTACTCTATGGATCGTCGAACAGTTCCCGGTGGTATTCGTGCCGTCTAAATCACTGCGCGAGAACTGTGACCCTTTTTCCCTGTAACCCTGTCCAACCCTTCCACATTGACCGTTATGCCTCAATGTAGATATATGCAGCATAGTTCCTTTTGTCAGTATAAGTTCCCGCGACGCTAAAAGATGCTGAGATAATGGATGGGGTATTGGATCGCTAGCAATACAACTCCAAGCAACGAGACACCATAGGAAGGCTGGTTATTTATGTGATCCGCTGAACCGGTCCCATAAACACTCCGACAGAGATGATTGTTCACCTGCCTAAACGCTGAATGCAAGTCGACATTGAAGAGAACATTGAATACTACTGACACAGCAGTAGCAGATACCCGTCAATATCTGGTTCGTGGTTCTTCCTGCTCGAGGAGCGATTATAACGCATTATCCTTGTTAGATCATTCAATGGTTTATTCGTTGAGTTCAGTTTTGCCTCAAAGTTAGCGCACTTACTGCGACCTGAAATCTCAGCCTTGATGTTAAGTGCACTTAGCATAATTCACCGTGCTGGAACGCGCTGAGAGTGTTCGGAAAATAGTTCGCACATAATTTTCTGCAGTGGATCGACACGAATACCATTTGAATAGCACTCGGCATTTGAGCAAAACGAAATCGATCAAGTTGGAAGCTCAGTTTGGCACGGCGCTCACCACGCCCTCATGACAAGGTAAACCTGGTATAGTTTAATTATGAAAGTGAATTCACTGTTTCGTGCACTACCCAGCACTTTGTTACACGGTTGACTTTTCATAACCCTGTCCTCGTTTATCGGTAAGCACATTGACCATGTTACAAAGATTTCGGCCAATTTTGAGTTTGTTTCTATTACGGATGGAGCCTGAACAATGATATTCAAGATACTGCGGACGACGATATAATGATGTGAAGAATTCAGTTTAATTGAAGAATAACTAAGATACGCCGTCACCTAAAAATCGAATCTGGGATAATAATAATAATGTAGGGTCAATCGCTCTTCCTAACTCGAAATGGTAGCAGTCAAATATCTCATCTCGCTTTCGGTAGTTTTAAATAAAATGCTAGATATGATTAGTTCTTGTTGGTTTCTTAAATATGGCATACTTCTTAAATGTGGCAAATTCTACCACAGAGCGCTCAGGGTCGATCATCGGCATCCGATAGAATTGTGAAACAATAATAATGATTTATAGTTCGCCTGGTTTGACCCGTCGCGGTTTCAACCACCTCAGCGAATCTATTCAATGATAATTGATTTAGACAAATTAAGCAAAGTGCTTTTCTAATTACACCGTAGTGTTCAGCATAGGGCGAATGCTGATTATATTATGAATACTGATTATATCAGCATGAGACGCCCAGAATCACCGAAGCAACCAGCAGTATGGAACGAAAGATGTCTACAAGTTCATATCGAATACGACACTAATTACTAACGAAGACATTAAATAGATTAAACACATTGCGTTGGCCACAGAAGTGAATGTTGATGGGGTAATTTTCTGTAGTAAAAATAAAACGATGAAAAATAGCCTACGGTCAGCTGCAGGTTTTAGCAAGCGCAGGTCCATTCCTGGCAGATGTATGCTACTCTACCTGCGATTTTGGCTAATGACTACTAAATGCATACCTACGAAAAAGGATCACCAGTTAACGAAAGTACAATGAAATACTCTCACCTCTTCTTCTTCTTCATCACACGCAATCAGCTAAAGTGTCATTTCACCTCATGAGCTGCGGGAACTATATCGAAAAGGAACACAAGTAGAATCTATCGATTGATAGACATAAAGAATAGCATGCACAACGTGCTCGCAGATAGATAACAACAGACTACGGAGGTGACTACTACATAGCTCCACGAAGTGACTGCAAAAACGACTGCCTCGAATCAGGGAATGTTTTCCGTATATATATATATATATATATATATCTCGCTGCTACTATGAACAATAGCGAGACTCATCAAACGTAACTGATTGACATGTTCACCCTGGCAGAGACAACAAGGCAACACCGAAGAGACACACTCATGAACTCAGAAAATAAGTGACTTACCGCCACTTACTTCTAAGACGAGTAAATGCTATATTCCCTTCCAGCTATGGTAGTAGTAGAACAATACAACAATATTGTTTATTGAATATGATTAATGTAACTTGCAAGAAAAGTCAACATCGGTACTCGGGCTAACCAGCGACTAATGCCATAGAGCAAAGGCAGATGCGAGCAAGTCTTCGGTCAAACTATCGGCGGCAGGTCACAAGTATAATAGAATAAAGTTCAATGCACCGAAAAATGAGATCGATACCTCGCAGTGATCTTACTAAACACCACATGAGAAGCTCAAGAGCGTTGAGATCGATGTCATAATAGGGCATAGCAATGGCCCAATATGTATTAATTCATGATGTACGTATATACTCATCATACTGCCCAAAATGATACAGACACACACACACACAATTGTCGGCAGCATCGTTCCGTATCCATGCTATGCCGCGGCAACGTCGTCGTCTGAGATTTGTCCTTGGACCACAATGAACAAATGATATAGGTGTGTTACAGGGTGCCGGTAAATTTGCCCGACCGGCAACAGAAGATTAGCGTAAGGTTCGGCAGCTTGGAAGGAATGAACGCTCTGGAATTACTTTCCCTAGATTTTTCAAAACAAAAATATATACACATATATATATATATTTTTTTTTTAGATAGAAACGGGTCCTTCAAAAATCGAGAAAAAACGATGTCGAGAAAGATTCTCTTGCAAATTAAGTAGGAATGTCTCGGGGTGGTTCTAGATATTGCTCACATGTTTAGCTGCTTATGCCAATGGATCTTCGTAAATCGAATTTTGCTGACAATCTCGATGGGTAATACTTGATCTTTCATCTCGAACCTGCTAGACTCATTGCTGACATGCGGATTGCATCTATACATGTTAAATACCCTGGTGCTTGGTGGAATAGATGACGATCAACGAAAATCAAACCCAAGTCATAGTTTTCAGATCCGCTCGAAATAGGTATCCGTTTGTTGACAGTTAGTGATGAACGGTCGCCTCTTTTTCGTCCGCCAGTGTTAAACCATTGAGTGTGGCCCTAGAGGAGAATTTCTATGGTGCGATAAAAATCGAGCGCCATAACCCGCCGCTGCATAGCCACCACCTATGCAACTAGGGTACCTGAGGAACTCCCTTGGAGCCTTATCGTGCCGACTGTTGTCTAACGACTTTTTTCCTCCTCGCCTTAGATACGCTGTTGAGAATCTGTAAGTGTGCTCACAGAAAGGTCTGCAACGACTGTAAGTGACAGACGGACGCGTTCTTCGTTCGTTCAGACGATCTGCTGCACGTGAAAGGCTTGAGCACAGGATCCTTAGTATTCAGTATCTAGATAATAAGTACCTCGTCCATATTGCCGTAATGTCTAAATATACACACGGCATCGGGCCCCCAAACATTGTCTCTGGAGTTTCTTGACAATGCACGCGTCATGGCAACGATGAATCAAATCATAATTAAAGTACGCTCACATTGCAGTCATCACTCCAGCCGTGCACTTGGCACAAGATGTACTCGAGAATAGAACAGTTTACCACACGGGTTCATTGAGTTGCTTCATACTTTTAAGCTTACTTTGAAATAGAATCGGATTTAGCAACAACACCGCCCCCAGTGATTTGTGATAAATATAATTATAATTCACATCATGGGCCTCTCTTGGAAATTTCGATTTCAAATACTACAGTTTTGCACAATTTACAATCTACTCATGATGTGAATAATAATAATAATACAGTTGTCATTTGCTACTGAGCAAAGCGATTATGCTGCTCCATTGCAACGTGCGAAAACGCGGCTATAGTTCAACGAGGAGTGATTGAGAGATAATATAATATATCGATCGTGCTCTAGATAGGAACCGTGTTATGCTCCTTAGAATAAAAACTGACTTTAATCAAATAAAAAATTATTCATTAAAGGTTATTATTAAGAAGACTTGGAGAGGTGGGCAAGAGGAGATTTTCGCCTCGTATTACATATAACTCGCTGCTGTTGTTGCTGGAATAGCTCGCAAGGCTCAAATTAGTATCCAGAACGATGCTCTGTATGTACGTCTTATAGACCGAACTGCCCTCCATTGACAAATTATACGCATTGTACTTTGACCTGCTTGCTTGTAAGATGTCAGTAGGTCGTATTCCGTCACAGATCGATTACGAGACTATGTTTCGGATGCACGTTTGAGTCGAGCAGACCTTCCCTCGACTGCCTGGCGCTATCAGTTTAGGGTCGACCCTCTCGCGAAATTCGACCAACTTAATGACACAATCTTTGGCAAGAGGCAATTATACCTGTGAAGATGATTTAAATGTGGAATATTTATATAGACGTGTAAATACTCATGTGAATACTATTGTTGCAAAATATTGGCGATACACTAAGCTTTATGTTTTTTGACATTAATTTTACTATTATTGCTACGAGAGTCCAAGCGTTGCCACGAGTGAAGTCTCATTGATAAACCAGAGTATCGCTTTTATCTAGATGTTTGGTACACTTTGGCTTTTAATTAAGGTTGCGTGACATCGAGAATTGCATAAAATTGCATCCACTCCTGCCCTATGGGGATCTCAAAAACAGTGAACATTTGAGTCCATTTCTTTCCAAAGCAAATGGTCTCTTATTTGAAGAGAAAAGAACTTGTCTCATAGAGTCCTATTCAACATCTGGTATCGTCAGCTCCTGCAGCTCACGGGAGTGCATGAGGTGCTCCGAAGCCACGCTAAAATATCGAATTAAAAGTATTCAGACATCGATTAGTGACCGCTTTTTCTTTGAATAGTCAAATTACTTATCGAGAACAGCTCTAGATCTCCTGGAAATTGGTATTATAGGATAAACCCACTATTGACCACCTCTTATATAAGAGATGAAAGAAGAGAAACTGAACGAGAAGTACAGCTGCAATGTGTCGTATCGTTAACCAACGTACATTTCATTCTATCGAGTCAATGACAAATGTATTTCTCGACGTCTGCTCAGTGTAAGCCGCCGAGCCATCATCGAACAATTGTGATGCCACCGAAGCTATGAGGCCATTTAATCGGCATTGAGGCAGCTTCGAGCAGCACCGAACGTTAATCAGGAAAGTAAGCGTTCTTCTATATATTTTCATTCAAATGATTGCCACCGCCATTCTCACCGGCGCAAAACGACAACAGAAAACTAACTACGCTGCACCACTCTGATAGAGCGATTCAACCACGTCGAAGAAGCGGTGAATAAATGGTGTATGCGAAAAAAACCAAGTGTTTTGCCTCTGTCAAGGCCTGATGACCCCCCGCCCCCACTCCCGCGCCCCCCGGGGCCACCCTCGCCCATTGGAGCCCCCCATTGTCGAGTAAAGGAAAGCGAAATTTAAATGGAACGTCTATGAGCGAGAGGCAGCAGTAGTCCCGATGCTGCTGGCTGTGGCCAATCTGTTGAACCGTTACCATCAGGGGTTGTTGGCTATGGCAGTATGGCACTGGCTACGATTGACACAGGAGTGGAGCTTCGTAGGGAGCTGACACGCGGCGCATCAGCGGTTCTACCTGTCGGCGCTTGCTTTGTCCAGCGTCAATAAACGAACTGCTGACTTGGCCGCCGGAGCGTTTAGTGGTTCAAGGGAGTTGGCCAAAGACGCTATGTGGACGCAAACATCGTAGAAACTGAGGCGATGCTGGTACGCAGCAAGGCGCCATGACATCTGTGTTTTACGGGCGGTGCCCAGGGCGTCAGTCAGCTAAGTAGGCTGAATCTATAATGCCGCCAGGATTTCATTTAATGGGGGTCGAATGATGCCTCGTCGATCGGGTCGCCCACGCCTCGGATCTCTAACCTGTTCGGGTGACTATCGTCAATTCGACACTCCATGCTATTTCAGAAGGGTACCATAATCCAAATCTGCAATGCGAGAGTTCTGATGTACCAATAGATAAACAGCTTCAGCAAAAGTGTTGTCTATCAAATGGTGTTAGATGGTAGTTGAGTTGTTGGGTAAACACCGCTCAGGTAAAAAGGTTTTCGGGAACAATGACATGAGCTTCGCCCCCTCTCATACGATCGCTTCTCCGGGGAGAGATTTCAATGGAAATAGATGGCGCCTCCCTTCAAGACAATTTTTTGTCATTTGCTGATCATTGTGCCACTAATCTCAAAATATAACAAGAACACAAAGATGATCTCGCCTATGACGCTGTCCGGCTTCGACGCTAAATATTGTACGGCGCTTTACCCGGAAAGTTTATCGTAAACAAGCTTTCCAGTTTGACAACATATCCACTTCGATTATATATTTCAATCTGCGAAAACATGCACAGCTTAGCAAATATTAAGGGCCTTTCTTAACCGCTCAATCGGTTTCCCATTGAAATCTTATGGAGTGGCTATGAATTTGTTTGCGGTTGGGCCCCAGCTCTTCCTGCATCACACAATTATCCGTATTTCTCTAAATAACCGCATTACTACGAAATTAAATGCTGGGAAAAACCTACTCGTTTCTCAGGCCATCGCAGCGATTTGAACTGACGACCCGGTGCATGCGCCACTACCCATCCACCAGTGTTATGAACTCTCTATAAAAGTGTTCAAACCGCAGACGTGTTGCCCCAAACACAGCTAAAATGATTGAATCCCACTTAAAAGTAACACAGACGAACAATCCACACGGGAACGCAATCAAAAAGCAAAGATCTCGGAGGTATCAACGAGTGAAAATCCGCGAACGGATTTCATCAGCGTCCACGAATGCACAAGACTATTACAGTACAGAGCCGGTCTGTGTTCAAGTCAAATTTGACTTCGAAGAAAGATCGATTGTCACACGATTCCTTCGTGAATGCTAAGGATAAATGAAAATCATACAGCAACGTTTTTGCCTTTATATGTATGCATTATATATGGTATCGGCTTCTTCACCGAATGCGCGTTGTTACTATTCGACTGTATTGGGTCTGGTCGTGTGTAGCCTCAGGGAGGTGTGTATTTTTCCTTCCGAAATACATCGTCGTCATGCTATCGTGCGGACAAGAGGCGAGAAGTGTCTAATGGAGGGGGTCGCCGGGGACCAGATGGCAACGAAAGCCATTTATTTTATTGTCTTTGGGCATACATTCTACGAGTTAAACATCTTAACCACACATCCGACGAAGTTACAAACGTCATCGACCCCAGCACGGCTATATGACACGGTTGACAGCGAAGCAATGATAACAACGTATGGTTAAAAAAGTTAATATACAAAATAGAATTGGTGTTGTTTCGTTTTGTTGTTGTTGCTGCTGCTGCTACTGCTGCTGTTTCTAGATGCGGTTGTCACGGCTGCTCACGTTACCGGCGAGTTAAGCAATGTACGTGTTCTGTGTGCGGACGAGCCCATCGTGACATCATCACTCACACAGCCGCTGGTCGTCACCGCCAAATTGAGTTACGTAGAAGGTCGGTCGTGTCGTTTGTCATCATCCTCCGAGTCAACAACAGCAGCAGCAGCAGCAGCAGTAACAGCAGTAGGAGAGGCTACAGCAAACGGACGACGCCACGTTTAGCGCAGCACTCCCCCCGTCTGAAAGTATCCAGTCCATGCACAAACTGCCTTGCCTTGCCGGCTGGCCAACCAACCAAGCGGCGTACCGTTGTCCTGCCCTCCCAGTTCAATTCTGTGTCGCCGTTCGTCGGTCCGAGCATTTTTTGTCCACCGTCTCCGTCTGTCTGCGAGACCTGGTTGTTGTCTACCAGTCGATGATATTCTCGCTGGTAAGCTCCCAGTGCACCGCTGCTCACATCACTGATCCCGATATCTCGGCAATCATCGCAAAAGATGGCGTAACATCATCATAGCCGCGGCCGGCGGTGAATTCCGTCCGATCCTGATACCGCACAGGTGGAGTGATGATCGGGATCTAGCTAGATCCGGGGCTATTCTGCGTTTCTGTTCGTACTGTGGCCACTGCAGCCACTCATACAATAGCAGCGATGGCAGCTGCAGCGAAAAGAACGACTCAGTACCATCAGTAACCGTCGACGGCAAAGCTGCTGCCGTTATCAAAGGCTCGACTCTCCCAGACTACGCCAGCTGTCCTAGACCACTGCGGCTGGGAGTTGTCGTCTGGGTCTCGGGTTAGCGCCATTGTTGTACATTGTTGATCGAACGCTCACTCTGTAAGCTGGGTGACCAGAAGCGAATGCCGAAGATCACAGGCGAGCTAACCACGACGCAACACCGTCCGAGGTTTATCTTATTCCACTGGCGCTGTACATTTGACTGAAGTGGGATTATTTGCCATTGCCGCTGTGATGTAATGTAGGTATATTGTTGTTGTAGTTATTGTTGAGGTGGCTATTCTTTAAAGATTCCACGATGTCGGCTTCGATGACCCTTGCCGTCGCTTTGTCACACTTAAATCGCGCTGAAGTCCGCTCGCGTTTGATGCAGTAAGGCGAAATGTCCGACAGACGAGATGTTTGAATTGTGGAAACGGAGACAGGACCCAGTATGCCCCCAGTAGAAGCGCCGCTGGACGATCACGAGGCAGCGACGACAACAACAATAACAACAGCGACAGTGTCACCTAAAATATACGCAATACTCTCAACTGTTCCACATGGTCCCAGCAGTCGCAATGAAAAAGGCTCATGCAGACTAACAACAGAACCGTTAGGCAGTTCAATGTGGGCTGTAACGCTGCGACGTTTACGACCCTTCGCGGTGGCTGTAGCAATGATCGCCACAAAGTGCGCGGCATCGTCCATCGAATGGTGGCACCCCTCCGGAGATACACAGAATATATATATATATACATCGTTCGTGCAGAGGTGGTAGTAGAAGAGCTGTGAATTGCGGGAACAGCTTACTCAGACTCATTGGTGGTGTTCATTGTATTGCATTTGTTCTACTCACTTTAGCTCATGGTGTTTCAGTTTCCGTTAAATGGCAGTAGCAGTATTGCTGTATATTAATACTGTTATTATTATTATTATTATTATTATTATTATTATTATTATTATCAGCAGGGTACTTTCAGAGAACAGTAATAATTCCACTGGAGCTTGTGCCATGATCACTGTTCAGCGCTTCGCAACAACACCAAAACTTCAACCGTGCTGAAATTCACTACGATGATGCTGATGATCTTGGAAATGGTGACGGTGGTATCATTAACAGCGTCGAAGAATCGCGTGCGAAAATAGCGCGCTGGTTACCACACTGCTATTACTACTGCCGCCATTACATTATGTGTCCATGGAACGAAACTGATTAAAATCCACTCGCTAGCCTGGGCATCATCAACGGGCAGACTGGGACCCTTGGCTGTCAGCGCGCACCATTGCTCAATAAACTGAAATGCACGTTCATATTAGTCCGATAGATGAACAGTACTCACAATCGATAGATGCATTCGTTATGCTGCTACGTATAGAAAATATATTGTATAGAGGAACTCCTTTTTTTTCTTACAAACATGGGCAAAACCCGTGTGTGTGTGTCGTTCAACAAAGCGTGTTTACTCAATACACGTTGTCTTAAAATTGGGTGCGGCTCTCCAGAAATCACGGTTCTTCATCGTGTCCACCAGTGTCCGCCTTGTAGCTCCCTAGCGCTTCAGCATACGCCATCTAGGCCAGAGCTACGCCATTACCGAGGTTTGTGTTTGACCTACTCTTGTCCTGTGGGCTAATTCGCTCATTTGTTTAATTCTATACAACCGTCGTAAATAAACCATCCATGCGATTTCTATGTAAATACAGCCTATCATAGCTAGACGACGGTTTACATTGCACGTGACACAATGTTCTGATGTCAGCCATGATGAAATGATCAATGCTCATCGCTCTCATATCTCTGTTAGCAATTTGTAACACAAGTCATTACAGATTCTGATCAGGACACACCGAGCGAATGTAATCCACGTAAATATACCGTTATCCTTCTATCAATACACGTGTCGACCACGAATGTTACAAACTTCTGTGAACACTACCATTAGATTTACGACATGCCCCATACAGTTGCACGTATTGAACGACGAGACGGGTTCGTCCAACGAATGTACCGATGAGATCATCACCGCCGCCGAGTCGAAGAAAACTTCACCAGGCTCGTTCTACCCATTCCCAGGATTCGAGGCCGTCTCGTTCCAAATGTATGCTCTCTGCTTCCGGTAGGACACTAAATTGGAGCGAGCTCAGCCAAGTTACCATCGACGACACTGTTGACACTTTTCCAAGCGCGCTATAATCGGTCAAAGTATCAGGCAGCTCCGTGTTGTAGCGTGCCCGTAGTGGGAGTACATGTACGGATATTTGCCTGTGGATGGGTGACTGACTACCCGCTGGAGGCGAGCTAGCGGGATAAAAGCTATTTCGGTCGCTCGGATATTCCGATGTCGGGTGGCTATCTATATCCTGAGCAAGATGGGAGATGACGGCCGTTTCTGAGTCGCTACCTGTACGCCTTCCGATATTCCCCATGTGAAGGCTAATATACCTCACACTTCTAAGCCCACCGAGTGCTCAGCCTTCAAATGGGGCGAGTTCCTATCGATGAAGATGGCATGATACTTATTAGAATTATTATTATTATCATTATCATTATACATAGAACTGATCGATCGAGGATGACCGGTGTTTGCTTATATTTCTCTCAGTTAATGTTCACTAATTATGTGTACCAAGAGCGTATATCAATGAGACTCGGAACAGTTGTGTATCGTTTTTCCAGGCGGAACCATTTTAGGCGCGAGTCATGGCGAAATTTCGGTCTTGCTGAGACGCGTTTAATGTCTTTTCCAAATGTCCAACTTGCAGCTTGTTTTGAATATTAGTTTGATGCGTTCGTTCATATAATATCTAATGCGCATTAATGTGTCGCTAGACTCGAATGGCTTCAGTAAATAATTTTATAGGCGTTTCTATTTGCGCTAGTAGAATAGTTAATATACGCTATCGAGACTTTACATTATAAAGTGGTGTGCATGAACTCAAGGCACCTCCCCTATATTTCAACAAATCGTTACAAAGAATACACATTTGAGGCATTTATCATTCTGTAGCAGATTTATGTACGTGTCAAATAACACACATACCTCAAAGAACAGCGCATACGACGGCACAAACAGCCTGCTACAATGAAATGAGTCATATTTCGGGTGTGCAAAATGATAAGTCACCCTCGGTTATTGAGCGTTTTAGCTGAGTTTATCCAGTTTGTTTTGAACGTTCAAGCTGTACTCTAGTCATGGGACACGCTTCGAGCCTTTCTGATACGGAGAAAGCAGTTACTACTGCTTTACACCGAGCAGAAAGACACTGGCTGCAATTGTAAGTGGAATTGGCAAAAGTCGTTGCGTAGTGAGAAACTATTTACGTATTCTATCGACGTATGGTACTAATGAGTTCAAATGACGTCCAGGAGAGGTTAGCCAGCAAACTGCCATGCACATTTGTCGACTGGACTCGAATTCGACCATAACGTGTGAAGCAAGTAGGCAAGAGTTAAACCTTCAGGTTCATAGATTAGCAGTTTTAAGGACAATTAAGCGCTCTCCACATATCATACGGGCACAAATGAACACAAGACCTCTACTTCAACAACGCCACATGACCGCCCAACTAAACTTCGCTCGCAACAATATGGACAGAGACTGGACATTGGTGAATATTGGGCCAACGTTTTTTTTAATAGTATCCTGAAGGTGCACATCTACCTAAAAGGTACTATGTTGTTCCAAATCGTCTTCTGTGACGAAAAGAAGTTACATTTTGATAGGATAGATGGATTTAACGGTTATTGGCATGATGTACGTAAAGAGTCCCGGTATTTCTCGCAAGCGCAATTTATAATTTGGGGAGCTTGGCAAACTCGCACTCGCTTTCGTCTCATCTCGAATGAATAGCGAGGGCTATCAGCCGATGGTGACCGACAGTTGACTACAGTTTAGGCCAGATTTCATCGACTGCCAATCATTTTCAAACAATTCATGTCAGCGCGAGTACACGTGAGTGGTTACGACGGCACAAAGTTAAAACCCTAGAGTGACCAGCGTGTTCTCCGGATCTCAACCTAATGGAAAACCTCTTAGGCATTCTTATTCGACGAGTATATGCTTCGAATCAGCAGCATACATTTGTGGATGCACTAAAAGAAGCGTTGCTGGAGGCCTGAGAAGGCGTCAGCGGCCAGATTCTGCCAAATATCGTTGATTGTATGCCAAATCGAATCTTTAACTTATAATTAGCAAGGGCGTGCCACACGGTACTAATTAGCACAAGAAAGCAGGAGTCAACCCAACGAAAACACTCGATAACTGATGGTGACTTCTCATTTTGCACACCCGAAAAATTACACATTCCATTGTAGCAGGCTGTTTACGACGTCAAGTGCGCTATTCTTTGTGGTATGTATGTTACTTGACACGTACACTAACCTGATACAGAATAAATGCCTCAAATGTGTATCCCTTGTAAGGATTTTGTTGAAATACACGAGTGTCTTAAGTTTGTGCACACCACTGTATTTATTTATATTATTTAAGATTGTCGCGAACTATTTTAAGATCAAAATTATATTTACTCTGCTCCTGATCCTACTAAAGATTGATTATTTAGTCATAAGTCGATGTCGGGCTTCCCTTAAGTTATCAAAAATCAATTTAAAAATGAAACACGTCAGTCTACACAAAGATGACAAACAAAAATAACTATTAGATGTATTTCACGTTCAGCGGGTACAACTTACAGCGAGCACTTCGACAATTGAATAAATATATATTAGATTTATATTCAGAAAATAATTGTCGACTACCGAGTGCTGTCCCATGCTATAACACCCCTTTACTATTGTTTCCGAACGCCGATTTCTTTAAGGAATGTTAAATAATATATATATATTCAGCAGCGTATACGGATGGCGACCAAGTTAACGGCTAAGAAAACAAATACAGTTTCATTTTACTGCCTCTACTCCAAAGGTTAATTTACGGTTTTTTTTTGCTAATTGAGAGCCTATGTCATTCTTAACTGTCAACCTACTATTGCCCCGCCTGTTCTTTTAACTTCAAAAGTTGAAGGTCTTCGGTCGTAGTGTGGGGAGCGCTAGGCAAGCGCCTATGGACCATATATATAGCTGAGTCTTTTATTATAGTTTATAACACAGTTGATCGCATTTTAAGCAAAGCGTGAGATCACGCCAACCCATGCTTTTAGCTGGTATATATATATATATATATATATATATATAACTATGATATCATGGAAGACATTTTGCAAAATATTATCAAGGGGCAATTTTTAGCACGAAACTGTGCTGCTTTGAGGCAGTAACTACATGTTATTAAGAACACTATAGACAGCAATCATAAGACCTGGCAGCAGCCTCAGTCAAGGATAAGCAAATCCAAAATATTTCCAACTATTTTTATTGACCTCCAAACAGCACAGCATTTCCTAAAGTATCTGAAGCTCTACGTGCTCGTCCAGGCGGGCGATCTATCCGCCGTCTCCTTCTTATCATTCCATACAGAAAAGTGTCTGCTAGACAAGCATGGATGGACACCTAGATGTCAATCAGGGGATTGTAAATATCAGCTCAATCCAACGGTGTACGGGAATAGAGCACGTGTTCGTGTGGCCGTAATGAATGGCCTTCTAGCCTAGATAGGGATTACACTTGCAAACTCCAGCATTTTAGTGACACCCATTTCCAGTCGATCACTGGACGAGCAGCATTCAAATAGCTTGCTCGCTGTGACATCCAAACTGTCGTACCCTGAGTAATGAACTCAGGTCTCTGTCTGTCTATGTTCGAAGATTAAGTTCAAGGATGTCCAAAGTGGATAAAGTAGGACTTTTTAGATTGCTTACTATGCTCGGCCGAGGTTTGCCGAGTGTGGCGAATCTCGGACTTGCCGTTTCTTTGAAAGCAGCATGTATTGAAATGGACTTATGCCCAGTGAACATCTCAAGTTTTTTTGCTAAAAAAAATCATCAATTTTAATTATCCATATAATAGAATGAATGTTATATTGTAAATTACTGTCATAAATAGCTTTATAATATTACTTTTTGCGATATTTACAGAATTTGAACGATCACACCACTCATCGTCGTTTTGTACTTAGACCTCATTGTGATAATGTTCCTTAAATATATAATTTGATTGATTGCTTTTTTATTTAGGGCTAAATTAGCCGAACCCGTTAAAATATCAACAAACATATGATTATTGATGAAATTATCATGTAACTCATTCTAATCTATCTATTCACAAAAAAACAACAGCCACAACGGAATATGAAGAGATATTGATATAGCGTCACATTTATTATAAGTATTATATATATTTATATATATATATTCGGAGACATTTAGTTCATCTTTGGTAGTTTTTTACATAACGTACATGTCACAGTCGTGCAGTGTTTGTGTGAATATGCCGGTACTCGGAGCATCGTAACAGAAAAATACTTGACTATCACTTGTGAGTGGTGCCGGGGTATGAATACCCCCACCAACAGCATCAATAACTGCTTTGTATCGCAGGGCCTGGGACGACGCTGTCATCGGAGTCATTTGTTCGCTAGCTAGTTCGTAGGGCGATGTAAAAAAGGCCCCAGTCATTTTACAAAAGCTTCAGGACCAATATAAGACCCGTTTGCTGTAATACTTGTATCCCCTTCAAATTAAATGAACATAAACCGTGCCTCATCTATGTAAGGACATGCATATAATATTTAAGTTTGACCAGGTGTAGTCAACAAATCACTGTTAATGTTAAAAGCAAGCACTCCGTTAATTGTGACCCTTCTATACACGCCACCGCAATGATTTTAACACGGCCCTCTCACTCTATCAGCGGTAATCCCCGATTTGAGTTGCGCAAAAAATTCGGTTCCGTACAGAAAGAAACATTTACGGCATTCTTTAATAATATATGTATATATATACTTAACGGATTTTTTTAGTAGATATAAAAATCTCTTGCATTTCCCTAGCGACCTGCGTCAACTCTGATGGCTTCAAGGTTTGCTCAATCCTTTATCCATACGTTCGGATAATACCGATCCACTTTTTACCTCAATTTGAAATTAAAAGCCTTCCGACGGACAATTCCAGCACCAAAAAATGGAAACTGTTAAAGCTTGCACTTTAAGAGCAATAGAATCTGCTTAATTTAAATCTAACGAAAATTAACTAATACTGTCACTTCGGAATTTTTTTTACAGATTGTGGTGTCAGTTCGTCCGATTGTGTCTCTACCCATGTTTGTCCCCGATCTCTGATTCTGCCACAGAGTCTTCGGTAGAGTCATAGCGTGGGATCTCCTCTTCGGTGCAAAGTGGCACCGATACCGCGTTGATGTCGAGCGTGAAGTGCAGATAAATGAACGTGATCACAGGTATGATCTGGAAACTAGCGGCGAGTGCAAATCCGAAGCCTGCAAAGAGGTATTTCATCGTTGTTGGAAAGAGCCCGACAAAGAGCAGTGATCCCGTGAGGAACGCGAACGACTGGAGAACGCTCATGAAGGCAAACACTTGCGCCTTCTCATTGGGACCAACAATTTTCGAGACGATCGAACGTATTGACGGCATCGCAAACTCCGACATTGACAGAACGACGACGCTGAAGTACACCATCCAGTGGCGAGTCGTGACAGCCATCCACGTTAGGCCCCAAAAGCGCGACAGGGCTCCGAGGAGGCCGGCTGTTGTGTCCTTCATCCGGAAGAACCTCAGACATACAGGCAGGCCAACAACGATCGCGCAGCCCTGCACAGCGATCAGCAGGCCGTGATAGTACGAGTAATCTGTACCGTTCCAATGGAGTGGTGGCTCCTTGAGGAACATCAATGTGAGAAACGTTGTTGCGGCCATGCCATACGACAGCATCAACGACGAGACCAGAAGGAGAATAAGGACAGAGCGGTAGTTATTCTCGCGCGGCCGGGTGACGGTTCGACCCATCGACATCACATGGTGGAGGCTCAACACCGACGTCGTCGATAGCTCGTGCTGTCGGCAGCGTTCCGGCTCACGAATCACGATGACAATGTACAAGAGTATTAGAATGTGGATGGCCAGCTCCAGCGTGAATGTGGCCACGAAGCCGGCGTGCGGTAACATAAAGCCGACCACATAGAATCCCAGCGCGCCGCCCGTGAAAATCATCGCCTCCATCACGGCGATTCGTGTGCTCCGTCGCTCTGGCGAGGTGATGTCGCTTACGAGACCGAAACAGGTTGCAGATGCGCCTAGCGTGCCCGTGCTCAGGCCAATCACGCCGGCGGACACCATCACAGTAATGGGTGACTCTTTCATGAAGTATGAGGCGGCGATAAAGTTGATCGTCGATAAGATGCTGCCGATTGAAGGCACAATCATCATGCGTTTCCGGCCGTACTTGTCAGCCCATGATCCAAACCAGAGGCCGACCACGAGTGTCAGAAGCGACAGCTCCGTGTTGTATGCTGTGATGTACGGAGAGGCCGCTGCACTCTGCTCGGTCGATGTCGCGTTGTCACAGTTGGCTAGCATCGTTAAGCAGACTTTCCGAGTGATGAGTTGTTGAACCATCGACACTTCCATGTACATGGTCATGAATGTTAGAAACAGGACAGGTTCAACCACGTATCGAAGCGCTCCCACTGTGGACCCCATTTTGGCGCAGTCGTCGAGGGGCACAGTATTTGTTATTCTCTACGTTCGGCTACTTATGATCGATTGTGGTGCTAGTTGCTTTTTCGACATATGTACAGAACAACGGCTCTTTGGCTTGGCTCAGCTGAACTCTATTCACACAGCTCGTCACCGGGAACGGACAACGTAGAACTGCATGGCATCCATAAACACTGCCACACTGTTTGCTGCAGGTAACTCTAACAATGTAAGCATAGTTGTACGGTGACACTTCGTTTACTACTAATTACTCTCTACAAGGACTTAAGCGATGTCAACGGCTGTAGTTACGTCATTAAACCACACTTTGTGATGTATTGTATAGTTGTAATAATAATAATAATAATAGTCACATTTCCACAGGAAGTTCCTGTCTTGTACAGTTAGATGAGTTAGCAGACAAATCGCCAGGTATCTCAGTCGCTAGTTTGCGAACACACCAGCTACCAACAGAGTGACAACGCCGGTCAAACAAATAGGTAGGATTGTTGTCAACAACCTGCTTTCGCTATTAGGTGCAAACCAGAATCTGTCGACAGGGTAATCTCGTGCTCCGCCGCTCGCGGGCATCCTCCTCAACTGGTCGTCGCTGCCCCCAGGTAGTAGCAACAGCTAGCTCTCATGCGTTCATCACATACACCCACTACACGGCGGCGGTTGTCGATTAGCGACACTGTAGCCGTAGAGCGACTGACCAAGCACTCAACTCGTCAACTCATAGCTGTCCCATGCTCCCCACACACGTTTTGTTTAACTTGGAACGTATTGTAAGTAGTCCACCGCAGCACGGAGCGTGTCGTTGGCTACAACATCAACGACATCTTTTTTCTTCGCAGATTCTTCTCGAGGAAAAGTTCCGTTCGATTCGTAGAAAACTTGCTAGCCTACAGCTAGCTGCTTTTCTGACAACTTCGGCGATGATAGCACTTCGGTTAATGACAACAACAGCTGAACACCGAGTCCGTAGAACACGCCAGGCTGGCCCACCCCGTCGAACAGCTGATTCAGCTAGATCTGCGGGGCGAGATGACCCAGATGGAACGGTCGCTGGCTGCACCGATTCAGTTTTGCCAAGTGGCAAAACGGACAAAGCTGATGTGTACCACACTCATGTGTACCTGCCGTACCGCCCACTGTGAGCCTGCTTGCGGAGTCCCGCTGGGGAGCTGAGGTTTTCTTGTCAATTTGCCACTCTTTCTATGGCATCTGTTCACATTACGAGGCGGATACTTCAATGTCGCCCGTCTGCGCCCATCACCGATACCGAAGAGCCCGCTACGAAACACAAATGTAAGCTCCTGTTACGAGCAAGCAAGCAAGTTCGTCTGCTTCAATTTGGGCGCGCGGCGGGAGCGCTCACTACCATTGACGGCAAGCGCTGAAAAGACAGCGGCCGTTGTCTATACTTCACAGACGGGCCGTCTTCGACTACAGGTAGTCGCACTTTTTAGATGCCTTACGACTGAAATCGGTCTTGTTTTGTATCTGTTACCAAGGTAAAAGCAAGCATAAGGCATGTGGTTTCTATGGGTTCCAGGTAGGCGAGTGGAACCGGACTGGAAAGTTGTTACATAAAAAAATACGCCCCGTTGTGGACATCAGAGCAACATAGTCGTTGTTATTATACTTATTAATGTATATTTATAGGCAGAATTTTATAAATATACCACTTCAAGTGGTTTGCAATGAGGCGAAGGGCCCGTGAAGCGAATAATCTAGAGGTAATGATTCGGCTCTCGATTTTGGATATGGTCATTTAGGAAAGGTTTTATTAAGATATATAAATACATATACATAAGTTCAAAGGGAATACAATAATATTAGCTCTTGTTTGGACAAATTATTTTACCAAACACATGTAGCGTATCATTAATATAACCATTCCATACCATTGTCCTTAAGAAACAAATACTTGTCTGAGTCTATAAACAAATTCGATAAAATTATACTAAAATAAATGGCTAGATAGTATATAATATCGATGGATAAAAATAAGAGATAGGTAGTACCAATTCATAATTATTCTACGTTTGAATAAATGCACAATTCATAATGCATTAATGTATAATAACAGGCCTAAAGTTTCACGATTTGGAGACCTAAAGTTTCAAAAGCAGGAAACCTAAAGTTTCACGATTTCGAGGGCAACCTTCGGTGCAGTGTTTTCTTTGATAAATTTGTCCATAGTTGTTTGGATCGTACAGCCAAAACGAACAACCAAAAAGGAAATAAAAAAGAAAAAGTTATACCAGAGGGCATCAGACTTTCGCGAAAATCGTGAAGCGCGGGTGGGATTTTTTTTTAGCAAAGCTCTAAGAAGGTAGTCCTGGAGAATTTTATTTTCTGCACTTTTTGCTCGTTATTTTTTTGTTTTCGAAAACGTCAATAGGCACTCAATGATTCACGGAGGGTTACCGTTGAACCCGTCAAACTTTGCTTAATATCGAATAAGTGTAACTTCACGAACACCGTGCATCTCTGCTGGCAGATCCTATAGGAATTCAAGTAGGGACAGATGCTTGCATTTCAGGTTGTTTGGCTACGATGCAATCGATTCTGATTAGGTATATTCGTTAGACAGTGCTCGGTACTAAAATATTGCAACAATTCACAGCATAGATCGACGTCAACGGTCGTTAGATAGTGTTAGATAGATAGGTTGTCAACTCCGCGGCGGAGGTTTGTTTAACCATTTTTTCGGTATCGTATTTAGTGTCCACTTAAGTCGCTTGTCGTTTACAGCCCAATAAATTGTCGATCATCTAGTGACTCGTCTTCGATAAACCCTCCTGACATAGTGCTCTACTGTGATTTTTATTATGACCGGGGGAGAAGAAGTCATGCCGAAATACATTACAAGTGCTTGTAGACCTTGGAGTGTTTTTGTGTCTGAAGTGCTTAATGTGTATCGTTATGTTCAGTAGAACAAGAACCAAGTCGTCCAGCGGAAGCGACAGCCGTTATCGGTTTTGCCGCGAATCTATTGTTCCCGGACACAGAAGAACCACGAGGCACCATTCGTTATGTTACGGTATCACCGCGAGTAGTAAATTCATTGTGCAGATTATTAGATAGTTCCTGATCGCTCATATTCGTGTCAATGGGCTCTCATTCCAGTAAATTATTTCAAACGACCGATGGATGCATCGAACCGTCTATGATGTATTGTACACCAGCGGGGCGACTCTGGTCTGAATACTGCGATGATCGTCAATGGTACTTTTGTATATTGTGTAAATTCATGTCAGTGCAAAATAAATCCGAATGTTCCGGGTGCCAGTCACGACGGAAAACTTAGCTTGGCAAATTTCAATAAAGAACAGCAGTGCGGACATCTGGCCTGGAGCCCTCAGAAACGAAGCCGTCGAATTACGAATTGGCTTCCTCAGTTAAGTCGAGTATGAGAACCGATAGAACTTTGATATGAGAACTGCTTGTAGCGACAAATGCTGAATGTACTTTGTCGATTAAAAAGTCAAAACGTGTTCCAAACTGTGTCGAACATCTACACTGAGTAGAATCATGAGTCCACATCTAAGAAAAAGGATATGCTTAGATTCGAAGCAGGATCTGTTTTTGTTGCAAACGAGTATCCTTATGTGCGTTAACCTTCGCGTCACCCTGGTGCATATAGCTAAAAACCACAAAAGTATATTAGATGCTGCCACCCGAACCAATCCGATAGAGTTAAGCATCTGCTGTAAGATCACTCTTAGGCGCACAGAGCACCAGGAGAAGTAATAATTATAATTCCCACAGTTTAACCTGGCATCGGTTCGAGGTGCAGTGGTGTTTCTCATCCAATTCAATCGTACATTTGAAGCTATAAGGAGAAACCAAACACTTTACTTTTACACTTGCGGCCGTATTTGCCGCGATAAGTAAACACTCCATTTTCAAGGGTTACATCCAGTCATTCTATAGGCGAGTGATATTCTTCCGCGAGCTTACGTCATCGATATATGCGCGTCGTAGATACGTGTTCTGCGAACGAACAGACATTGTTTTTTTTCGACTGGTTGCCTTTACTCCGCCGTCCGAATGCGGATAGAATCACATTGTAGGGAACTTATCACACGTTCGCACATCGGCCAGTCTCGCACGTCTCTCGTATTAGTTCTCTCGAGTAATTAAAGAGACGCACAAGCTTCATTATGATTACAGAATATATTCCGAGGTTAATCACTCCAAGGCACGTGGGAAGTTTCGTAGTTAAGTGGATTTTGCGTGACTCTCTATTCATTTGTTGGCCTGTGCGACTATGTTTGCCTTCTAGCCCATAAATTAAGTGACCTATTGATTTGTGGGCTGCTAGAAGGGAACAGTTTTTGCGAAGACATGACCAGCACTTTTCTTTCTAGAAAATACCCCTTTTATTTTATTCGATAATTTCAATTTAATTTTAATTTTAATACATGATTCTATATTAAACTAGTTCCGTCTCAAAACACTTTTCTCACTACCGAGGGTATTCGAAATCATTGAGCTCAAAAACGTCTCAGGACGACTTTTGCCTAACTACGTCCAGTCTACGTGCTCCCGTTCGTCTGAGTCCGCCGCTTCGCACCCAGCTCTCAGCGCGATTTGGAATCGTTTTCACGCTCTGTATCGTAGCCACGCAGTCGGTGGTACGGCAGAACATATAGACATGATCGAGAGATGTTTTCATACTGCTCACAACACGGTGAATAGCGTAGTACATGCGGCAAAGGCATCGTAACGACACTGTGTGAGGTGTGATGAAGATTGAGTCTGATCGAGACAAGGCCAGCACTATTCACACGAGAGGAGCACCGGAAGTAATGACACTTTATTTCGTTTCATTTGTCGTTCAATGGACCAGCTAACTCCACATCGAATATCAGTTTGGTACAACTCGGGTCGAAATTTGGTCCAAATTTCGTTGCCGTATAGAATTGTCTTATACGAAAAATAGCCAATTTGCATATGCTTCATGCTGATGAAGACAGCGCGCGTAGTCACCACGGAGGCTGGCGCGATTCTAACGTTTATTGAAACGCCAATGATATACGGTACTTTTTGTGGAACTATTTTTGATTAAAGAAGATGATGACGATGATGATTTATGATTGCATAGATGAATTACATGTAATGTAAAAATATATGTGTATAAGGTCCTTTGATAAGTAGTTCACGATTAGGTACTCACTCTGAATTGCCGTACACTTTGAGAGGAAGAACAAATCGTAATCAGTATAATGTCCCTCGCTTTCGTATGACTCATGCCCATCTGTTAGGCAGCGTGTGGATCTCCCGAGCAGGAACAACATCTCGTTATGGAACGCCAGCAAATTTCGGAACTCCGCGTCTGTCTTGAAACGCTTCCCCTGCATGTCGTGCCCTATGGATCAAAATAGGTTGAAATCTGATAGTGCAATTTCTGGGCTATACACAGGGTCCGGTACAATTGACCAGCCAGTGCGGTTATAGTACAGAGGGTCGCCAAAGCAGCATGGACCCAAGCGGCGTTTCTATGTTGTGATATCACTTTTCGTCGTCCTCTGCCCCTCCACAGCCGTTTCCCTATCAAGTTCTTGCCTCATTTGGCTGAGTCGTCTTGTGTGTGAGCGATCTGAGTTGACCCTTTCACCAGATTTGAGCAGTCCATAATAGAGGACTCCCTTCTGATCTCTCAAATGCACACATTGCCGTACGGCCACGAATGATTTGCCTGACCTTTTTTTGTTGGTTCGGGGGTCACCGTTTCAATTTTTCATGCCATAGTCAATTCACACAGAAGGGTCCTCCTTGTTTGCCGAAAGCACAAATATTGCGACCGTTTCCAATGGCATTCAATTCATGTGGCACCTTCATACCCTGTTCATGCTTTCCTTAAGCTCATGCAGATGACGGACTATAGTTGACGAGGCAACTCCCAGCTGAGCTTGATTAGGCCACATTTTCATTTCAGAGTCGCAGCAGGTCTCTCACTCGCCTTCCTTCTCTGTCTCTCGTGGCCGTTCGAATCGTTCCTTACGCTGGAGCTGCTTTAGACAGAATCTCTCTGACACAACGGATCCCCTTCCACATTACACACAATCCTCTCAGCACAAAAAATAGTTACGAAGACAACGTCGGTGTCGATATTCATGCTTTTGGTCTCTGTATTTGATCGCTCAGGCAACTGCTACTAATGCACCCATTCAAAATATAAACAGTTGGTCTGCTACGGAAATGATTTACAAAAAGCTCAACCAAATGGAAAGCCCGAAATAGCGTTCGTTCGCGAAACAACTTGAAAGATGGCGGGTATTTGTTATCAAACGAACGACGTATGTGTCTTATAGATTTGATAAATATTCAGAAGTACGTCCATAAAATAGCGTTAAGAAAACTACTTTCAATAATTCAACCTGTCTCTAACAACCTAACTTTTGGGGATCAGGTGATTTCCCGAGGAAGAACGAGCTGTACCGCTCTTCGGCTGATGTGTACATTAACTATAATCGTGTATTCTTCTTAATCTTCTTGTTTCAAATTTATGGGCCTAGTATGTCGAGTGCAGTGACGGCTTAGGGATTGGTCACCGCTTATGTGGTGAGAAGGAGCAAGCAAAGAAATCCAAGGTGGCGTCCGTAAGCGTTGTTACATATGATAGTTCTTGATCGTGCCTTAGGGCGTTCGCCTGTAGGAGGTCTCACTACTAAATCGTGAAGAAATCTTGATTTGATGGTCTGACGACCGCAGATGATCCAGTAGTTGGGCCAAAGCGCAGATAGAACCGTGTTCACTCCAAAATGAGCATTGAGTCGGTCGCAATGTCGGGTGATTAGTAGGGTGCCGAGCCGTAAATTCCCTGGAAGAATTACTTGCGGGGTTTTCGTCTCATAGCTGACATTAGGACCCTGTGTCAAACGGGTCTGCTCTCCGAGCTGGCTTTTGTCATTGACGAAACGTGTGAACGAAACCAGATATCTGGGTCGCAAACGAGGCGTTGGTCGACTATGCACCAGTACTATGTAGCGATTGAGTTAGCGTAATGGAGAGGACACGATCAATCTCGACTTGAATATAAGAAGCGACTAAGAAATCCCAAAGACCTCCTAGCAGTTCCAGCCTGGGTGGCCTGGCCTTACCATGGGGGCCTGTCTCAGTTTGGCCATTACCAAGGAGCAACTGCTCTGACCTCTCCTATAATAACTCTGTAAGTGTGCCGGAGTTGCAAATGCTGATGCTGAACCTATGTAGGTGGTAAGCGGTCGCCTTCTCCTCGTCAGTACCGAGAGACACACAGCTCGAGAGGGTTGCTTAATTTGCTTCGTAACATAGATGGCAATAGCTAGGCAGCCCGGTCAAAGATAGATGCAACTATTCGTAGAACGGCGTGCTTAGTGACATGACGAAGCGAAGCTGTCCTCTGATGTCGGCCACGCCACTCCAAAGACCTTGAACACGGTAGCACCTAAATAGTTGACTGAGATATGCAACAATCGTCAGAGAATTGGACTTCCCTTTGGCCAATGTCATACCCACTGGCTCAGCAAGCTTGGTCATTATATGCGAAGCTTGAAAGCATAGCATCAGGATAAAAGGAGTCGTCGAGATGATGAGTTGAGTTGGGGTCCACACGCATAAATACTGCTGGAAGAGACCCTTGAAGCAGCATCCCGCGTGATGTTCTCCTTCTGGTAGCAACGAACGCCTATGTCATCGGGGCTTGTCATAAGAGCCAAAAAAAAATGGCTGGTCATCTTCGGATAGCACCATGTGGGCATCAGTGATATCAACTCATAGGGTCACCCGATGTAGGCGAAAATGTATTAACAATCCTCGACATCTCGACTGAGATCGGGCACGGTGACGAGATGTGTGCTTATATCAATACGAACACTTTAAACCCCAGCGGAACAAATATTAAGCAATAAACTGTATTTGATCTAAATGAAGTTTAGTACGATTAAGAGCAAACCTGACCAGCGGCCCTAATGACAATGGCGTACATTCAAAATTTTTATACTATCTCAAAATCTACCGTTCCAGATTGCTTCCATGGGTTTTGCTGCTTAGAACCGTTTATCGTTCGACGTTGCCGCATCTCGACTGATAGAATTTGTGAGCTGTTTCAGTACCACTGCAAATGGCTGGATTCATCATTCTGGGTGGATGGGGGAGAGGGGGTTGTCAGAAATAAAACTGACGACGCTTTATTAGACAGGTAAACATAAGAAAGTATTGTCGAAGTCACTAAAAGCAAAGAACGCCATCGTTTCATGCACGACCCGGCTGAATTAGACAGTCAGCGCATTTGGATGATGTGTAGTAGTGGATTTTAGAAGGTAAAAATGGTGATTGCGACTGTGGTTGAACATTCGTTGGTTTTCTCTTTTTATGGAGGAGCATTCCATATTTTTTTTCTATAAGTAAACAATACTATATATAAGCCAGACAATAAAGATATGTGTGTATATATATATATATATATATATATACCGACGACACGATTGTCGTATGTAGGTTAGACTGGGTATTAAGGTTTGTGATTATGTACGAGGAATGTTCGTTCGGTTTAACATGACACTATTTCCTTTA
Source organism: Stratiolaelaps scimitus (assembly GCA_019614645.1). Lineage (NCBI taxonomy): Eukaryota > Metazoa > Arthropoda > Arachnida > Mesostigmata > Laelapidae > Stratiolaelaps > Stratiolaelaps scimitus. The sequence goes on along the minus strand of JABWDB010000014.1, from coordinate 2,920,039 downwards.
ATGGATTCTGGACACTGATTCCTCTTCAGAGGAATCACATCGCAGGAATACCATGACAGGAATACCTCTTGCCAAAGTGATACTGGCTGCAACCTACATTGTAACTAACCTTTGTAGGGCTAGTCTCCCTTCACACGGATTCAAACCGTGTCGCCTCCCTTCTTATACAAAGTAGCTGATGCTATAAACACTCCGCGCATTGCAAGCCATTAGCGGGGGCCATAAAATATTTCGTAAATAGATAACACGAACCAAATCAAGTTGTGCCAAGAAGCCGAATATATCTTCTACACGACTCACCATTTCTAAAGCTTTGTTGTGGTTGTTCATTGTCGTCCTTGAGGTTTGAGGTATTTTCCACCACCAAGAATATATACATATATATATATATATATATATATATATGGTTGAGTTAAATTGAGCTTCTGCTCGCACGCAGGCTACTTCACCGGACCACACACTCTCAGGCAATGTAATACACGATCACACCAAGCGACACAACATTCACAGAGAATCACCCGATGCAGCGGTTATCCTGTGTCTGAATTAACTATCGCTATCCGATTATAGTTATTTATATCGATTTATTTATTTATTGTAGTGTAATGTATCAATCACCACTAGAACACGAGACAGGATGGTCGTACACGTCTCAACCGAAAGATGTGCTATGCCCTCAGCTGCCTACGATGGAAACGATATCACTCACGCTCTGCCCAGAAGTGTGAACTTGTTCGTATACCGAATGTTATCCGTTCGCCGTGGTGGCTAGTCCACCGACTGAACATGAAACGCTGACTTTATGAATACCGAGAATCCCTGTTTGAGTTTCGGCGTCAGTTTTGCCGCCAGCGCTCGAATCGTCCGCAGCTCATAATCATGGCGATCTCTCCACGTGTCTCCGCGCTGATGGTGTGCTATTGTCTTACCCTCTCCATAGCGGTAACCGGCAACTCCATTTTGGCCAAAGCCCTCCAACCGGAAGCTGTAAGGAGCACCGCGCATCGGATGACTCCACGCACACAATAAGGGGCTAATACAATAGGAAGATGCAGCCAGCCTACAGTTGGGTCAGAAATGTATTCCGGCTAAGGATCAAATTTTCTGTGTCGGTGCGATTCGCTATGGGGTTTGTCGTTTCACATAGATGGTATTGACATCTACGATTGGGGCAGGCAAGTATATGAAATATGGAAGCAAAATGAATGGACAATGCTATACGGCAATTTCTATTTATTTTTACGCATCTTCGATTCTAACGGATGGACAGCGTACAGCTTAAGTTCAAACTGATGAAGCAGATGAGGTCCGTGGCGCGCGGTTAGATATCGTTTATGCAGATCCTAGGGTCTAACTGAGAGATGTGATCGCTTGCAAACTCAATATGACACTATGACAAAGAGATGTCATAACTCGATGCTCGAAAGTCTCGGAGAGATCAGCACTTCTAAACATCAAGCGATTCGGAGATCACGAGGCCAGCGCGCTTAAGCCCTTTCCATTAAATTCTATCGTCCGTATTCGATGTAGTCGTTCATTGGAGAAAAGCGTCTCGACTCGATGCGTCTTCATAAACCAATTGCAGAATTTCGACATCAGATAATTGCAAAATCAATTGCGAATATCGACATCATAATTTTTCATTTCTTTTTTAAAAAAGGTCATAATTTTTTATCTACGTAATTGGCCAAATTTGCCATCGGATGAAGTTGGCTACAGGCAAGAAAATACGTCGTTCATTGGAGCCCATCATGTGTCACACGTAGGATTTCTATTGCGACTCTGCGCAGGAACTCGACGTCCCCAGACGGTGGAACTTAGTATGGTTAGTTTACCAGCGAAGCTTTAACATGGTTGAAACCCGTAGGTCGACTCTTCAAGTGAACTTACAAACACGGGCTCCATTGTGTCTTGACTTTCAGCCGCCTGTGATGACAAATGAATACATGTATATATATCTATATATATATATATATATATATATATAGAACTAATGGCTCAGATTTATTCAAACATACAGTAGTTAGGAATTATTTCTACGGATTAGAAATAAACCAAATATATATATATATATATATACACTGCCCGTGTTTGTAAGTTCATTTGAAGAGACATTCTAAAACTATGTTTTTTGGTGTCCATATCTATATGACAACATCAATGAAACTGACAAAATGGCACTTTTTCTGTGTTCATTTCTCGGCAGAGGTTTCTCTGATTCTCCTCATACCACCTCCACTTCTTCGCGCAGCTTATGTATATTTCTCCTGCTCCGTATGCAATTTCGTCGTCTGTTTTTGTCTTCCTCTCTCTCTCTCTCTCACTATCTCTCTCTCTTCTTCTATTCAACGAATATAAATTAATTTATACAGATAGACACATGCAGGAGAGATAGATATAGGCAGATAGACAGACAGACATGAGGGTGCAAACCAAACGATTGGATTGCCCAACTCACTAACGCCCAACCCTCTGAAGAATAACTCCACAGAGATGCGCGGCGCGGTGCGTTTCACCAGCGGCTGGCTATCTTTAGCGAAGTGGAACGGCGAGCGTCGGCTATTCATGGAAATTAAATTGCTTATACATAGATGGCTTATACATAGCGGCGGTGGAGGCGGCGGCGGCCGCCGCCGCAGCCGCTACTCATCGTAGCTGCTGGTGGTATTCTAGCAGCTTCGCCCTGTCTGTGCAGCCTTGCTCCGTATAGCTGACCATCTATCCTATCAATCTAACTAACTGACTGGCTATCTTTCCCAACTATCGTTCGCTCTCTCATCGCGCAGACACACACCACACGCACACCGAGAACAAGACACGCTATTTGTAGAAAGAATAGAGCCCTTCAGTCTGCGCTCGTGTGAGCGTCCGAGCATTAAACGGTAGGGTCGGCTCCAATCTGATGATCCGACCGCGTGTGATGAGTGTCGCAGTCGTCGCTGACGGAATCTGACGACGACGATGATGATGGTGACGAGACGAGACAATTCCGTGGCTTAACTGCTCTGGCCGCTGCGTCGACCTGAAGGTCGCAAACTAATGACGGTCGTCAAGGTCGATTTTCGAAATATTGTAGCGGAACCCGTTGCGAATACAACGCTACCGAGAGACGGTCGTTGGTCCAAGCGGGTTGAAGTCAGATTTCTACACGTTTGACGTTAGTCCACTCGGGGTGGCCGAATGCCTTTTAGGTCCTCAACCGATGTGTTTTTTTTTTTATTTGTTTAGGAAGATTGAAAGCTTGATTCGATGAAATGAAATTGTTGTGCCTCTTACCTCGAAATCACTGGTCGCCGAGGGTTTTGTTTCACTCTGCATCATATATGCATCTAATATATACATGCTTTTAATCCAAGAACTTTTCTCTCCAGTGGCAAAAACAAATCGCTTCGAATGGGCACTTGGCGTGTAGTATACTTAATAACGAGGTAATCTTTTAAATTTTAGAAATGACTATGAGAGATATCGAATAATTACGAGATTCGCTCATTTAAGAATGGAACAGATATATATGGTTAATGACTTGTTTTCCCGACTGACATAACCTAGTGCAACACCGAGAGTGCAAAAATCGACTAACTAGAGTTTGGTGGCAAAGCCTGCACATCGGCAGTCGATTGACAATGGTAGAAGTACTTCTTAATAGAAGACACACCACAATGTGTCTTCACTGTTTCGCTATGGCAAACATAGCCGACTGCGATTATTTCGATCCCTGTAGCCCAGCGGATACTTATCAGGTAAACACAACCAAAAATGTATTCCGCAAATGGTGCAACCATACGCGGTTGATAAAACCATCATCTCAAATGAGGAAAGGTAAGGTTAGCTTTATTGGTCTATTAAGGGAACTGCAATTTCACAATGCTTAAGCTCTCTTATATGTCATCACGCTGCGGGACTCGACCTATGGCTTCCGACAGCCAGAGACTTAGCCACCGTCGAAGCCAACACGCTGACATACACATGTAACATGTCGTACAATCGATTTAGCGTGTGACCCTTGCCTCGGAGTGCGTGTCGCCCTTGATCTCGACCTGCCACGTGTGCAGATCTCTTGGAAGTAATACCAAGTGCTTAATTAAGCCGAAGTTTGGCACCGGTTTCATCTGAACAGTGGTTGATCGTTAGTTGGTCCGAGAGCGAATTATGAAACGTGCCCTACAATCTATGGGTACTGAACAAATTGAAAACTTAGGCAACAAGCGCCGCATGATTGGGCAAGTGTGATAACGGTCGGCCTGTTTGTCGAAGTCGTAAAGCGGGGATGCTCAGCAGACAGTCTCTCTTTTGCAGAATGATTTATCGTCTAAACAGCCGACACGCGGCTGTAAATCGCCATGACACCAATATACATATAAGTACTTGCTCAGCTTTGCTTCGCTTACTAGAAATTCGTGCCGTTGACCGATATTATAACACAGTAAATTGCAGGGGGCAAGTTGTCAGGGAAGAATAGATAACTGATATTTATGATCTAATCTCGAGAAGGGACACCATTCATTCCTTGTCACCGTTACCTGTCAGGGACAGTGACGGAAGATTTGACTGCATTTAGAGGAGTGATACATGAGAGGATCAATCTACAGCTTCCGGAAGTCCGTTTCGGTCCGGCGGTGTCCTGTTTGCATGTCCCTTGGGTGTGGTCAAGGGGTGAGCGTCTTGGGCTGCTTCACCGGAGAAACATGTGGCTTGGGATCAAACCCTGCTAGACGCTTTGGAGAATCATCTTTGTCATCTTTCTTCATCGGTGGATTCTTGTCAGGTACGAGTTAGGTCGAAAAATAAGTAAAGCTGCCCCTCCCCCCCGATAGGTGCTCATAGGAATACCTAAAGGTTACGGCTGGGGCCTGCCAGACGAGGAAGAGCGGAGGGTCAGCTCAAAAAAATGTTTTCCATTTTGCATCCACACTTAAATTGTTTCAAGACTTGTGCTGATATGTAAACTAACTCGAACATAATATTTGGCAGCTAATACTGACGTTCTGATACGAATGATACGAATCAGCAAATGCAGACGACGGAGAGACTGACAGATATTCGACAAAACGTATTTTATAGCTATGAAGGGCTCACTCGCTTCGCCTCGCCTTCACCAATTTTTTTCATATACATTTTGTCGTTAACGATAGAGCCGTAGGACTTAAAGATGACCTACCTAGGATAAATAAGCAATAAGCCATAACCGCTAGCCGTGATACGATACGAATCGTAATCGGTCGAAACATGGTTTAGTAAGCGTCAGTGAACCTCTGCGCTGAACAGAGCGGACAACACCTTTACATGGCGCCAATCACAGGGCGATGGACGATGTCGCCATGAAGGGTTCGGCGGACATACACACCTTTCTCCATGATCGAGCACGGGGCAGGAACGGAATCTCTTCAGGGTCCAACAGCCTCCTCTGACGAGGATCGACGTCCATGCGCGAATATGACGGACTTCCGGGCCTCCGCGGATCGAACGACGATAGCGAATGATCGGCCGTGGCACTCATGAGCTGGCCTCCGGTGTCCTTGAGTGCACAGACCACACAACGACCGAAGCTGCTCATACTCCTCACAGCCCTTCGAGGATGAAGGACTCACTCGCTTCGCCTCGCCTTCACCTATCCCTCTCACTGTGGACTGGAGCACGGCACTTCACCGACTCGCGCTGTTTGCTGTTTATTTCACCACTTCCACCACCACATTCACCACCACCACCACCACCACCAGTGCTGCTGTTGCGAAGGCTAGGCACTGCTGCCACGATGCGTGGCTTCTTCCTTGTGCTTCCTATTGTAGTGTTCACTCAAGTGGTCCTGAAGCTTGATGTACACAGTATGCAATAGTGAGCTGTGCTTGTTTAGTATAATTTATGAGCCACGATACGGAGGTCTGCACCGCACTCAACGTTCATCGTTCACTCGTCGTCAACAGACCACTTCCATCGACTTCCTCACAGCGGAGACAATCGAACGATTGCGTTTTCACGTTGTGTGACTTCTCTGCGAGAAGTCAGGACATACTCAGAAATCGGATGCATGAATTGTACCGGGCAGTTCGAAATCTCTGCCGCTATACAGTTGCTGAGTGCACAGCAGCTGGTGGGAGGAGTCGATGGGTTAAATACTAAATTCTTAGGGTATTTTGAGGTCTATTTCGTTTTACACAGACACATAACGTTGTGTTGTCTGACTCCCGTAGCTCGAGGAGAGGCCCGATGCGCTTGCCTCTCCAGCCCTCGTGGAGCTGAGATGAGAGACCTGCGGCACGGATGCCGTGGGTGGCGATCGATCGTACTTGCTTGGATAACGGCTAGATCGAGTCGACTGAGAATTTTGCAGGCAATGCAAGATGGAGATAAAATAAGGGAGCTGCCTTGCCTGGCTGCCAAGCAAGCCGCTTACTTGCTTGCTTGCCCGAGTTACTGAGTCGTGGAATAGCCTGGTCTAGCCTCGTCCAACAGGCTCCCAGCAGCGAACCAATTCCTATCGACGACGACGACGAGCACGCGCCGAAGAAGAGAGGATGAAGAGCGGAACTTCGCGCGGGAGCGCGAACTAGTCCAAACACAAACGAGCGAGCGAGCGGATGCGCTCACCCCCGCCCGCCGTGTTCTCCTTCCTCCGTTTTCGGGCCTCTACACTCTGGTGGCCTGCAGCGGGGGGGGGGGGGGGTTCGGCCGTCGGTCGGCCTGGCTAGCTCGCCTTTGAGGGGTCGATGGGGATAGCGATGGTCGTGGTGGTAGTAGTTGTAGTAGTGGGTGCGCAGGAGACGGAGGGAGGCCCGCCTGGGCACTCTCTACTGCCGTCGGACCGAGATAGCTCTCAGCTCTTCTGGGAGCTCGCAGCACTTCGGTGGAGAACCCGTGGAGGCCGGCTGGCCGCTCAGCGGCCGGTGCGTCAGCCGCGCCGCCATCGTGGAGAAGCTGAGGCCCCAATCCACCTGTGTATGTGTACCCCCGAACCGGCCACCCGTCTCCCGGCCAGCCTGCCTCCTGCCGAACCCGCTTGCCTGACTGCATCGTCCGGTCAGATCAGCCTCGGGCGGCAGCGGCGTTCGTCGGTGGCAAGAATAGAACAGCCTTCGTCACGTCCCCTCGCCCCTCGTCGGTCAACAAGTACACCCGTTTGCAGTTGAAACGAGCCTTCGGCTAAATCCCTTCCATCCCTGTGCCGGAAAGACTCTCGGAAAGTCCCCGAGTTCCCTAACTTACATGCGCTAACTCGCCGTGCTGCGGCCGTGCATACATGCGCCCACATCGCCTACCACTATACCTTCGGACGCTCGTGGCGACCTCGTGCTTCAACGAGCGGCCTGTTCAACCTTCAGGCGGGCGCATACCGACACAGGAAGAATCATGACCATGGAAACGGTATCTTACGCCGGCTATTATTCACGCCTTGCAAGCTTTGCAGTCATCCGACGCGGAGTGTGGAGAACGCGACCAAGCTCGGCTGACTCTGGACTTAGGTCCAGACAACTCGCGTGCACAGCCAACTTTCACTCGGTCAACGTTTCAACGTGTGCTCAGGTCGGGCGACGGCACGTCTCGGAATCCTACAGCTTCAACGCTAATTAGCAGGAAGCAGATCACTGCATGGTAATCTCCGACCCTCGGCTTCGTTTTGGTAGACAACGAACGGCCAGTAGAGGCGATAGAGGCGACTTCAGATAACGAGTCGGAGTAAAATTAAAATATAACATGTACACTGATATGAGGACATGTGAAATTATGGGAACGCTAGCATTTGAGTAATATCAATAACTACTAGATACACCAAGGAGTAAGCGACCAGCGACTCGAAGTATCAAAAACTTAAGTGTAGCAAACGTAGTAATTGTTTAACTCAAAGCATCATTGAGCATCAGTTTATGCGGTGTGCAGCTCAAACGATGACGCGTGCATTCTTCCTTCTACGACACCACCCGATGAAGAAGGACCGATTGTACATGTTTCATTTTGCCAAGGCCAACAGCAGCCTGAGCTTCCACTTCACTGTTAGTTAGGCCTAATCAGGAGTAACCGTACCAGCCACACAAATATCTCACAGATAAAGGCACGTAATCGAATTGTTCCTACCTAAATCACTAGCCTCGACACAGGATACGAGATGTTTGTTTTATTTTGCAGAGTTATGTATTTTCTCAGAATAAATGATTCAAGACGTTGTACCACAAATGTTCGCAATAAGGAAAACCGAGTCAAATTTCTCATATTTCAACGATCGGAGTATTGTCCAGCTAGGCATAGAGGCATTACCCTCAAGGTCTATTGTGTGCCCTTACAAGCAACGTCCCGGTATGATTCGGGAGCATATCGAGAGTGGCTTCCAGATTGAGGCGGCTGCTTTCGATTCCTTGGGCAGAGTCCAATTGAATTTGTTCTCTTTACGTTAAAAATAGCTGACGTCGTTCCGGCTGGCGGGGTCGAGCGAGGACATTTGATTGCATTGTGGAGCCCCTTCGATCTGGCTTTTTCCCATGTCCTCTCTCTCTCTCTCTTTTTTCCTCGGATACTTCCCGAATATTTGTCTCCTGATCGAAGCCCGACGTCACCCGATTATCAACCACTTGAGCCATACAATATTTGTCTGAAATAAATTTTACTCCCGAGATGGGGAAACCTTTATGCGTGTACTTCTCGATTTAGGAATAAACTGATATTGAATACCTGAGTCACGCGCAGGATGAAACGAAGAGTCGCACTGCGACTCTCGACTCACCCTGTACGTCTCGGGCGTACGACTACTCATTCCTATGTGTACGCTAGCTGTGTAGATCGATCTATGTCACAGATAAATACAACGTCACGAATACAACGAGGGGAAAAGTGTTAACAAATCTAACTGGCGCATACAACTTCAGTTGAAAAGTTCAGTCATATTGAGAGTGCGTTGTCCTTTTAATACGTGTCCCTTTACTATAGTGTGTATAAATTTCAAATGGAATGCATTACTGTAAACAGCTTATTCAAACAAAGCGTCCTTATTTCAGACATATTTCACTCGTGCCTAAGATTTGTATCGGAAACTCATCATTACATTTGCTTACGACAGCAACTCATCACTGAAAATTCGATCTAAGCCCATGCGCTAGTTGACTAGACCCAAACAAAAGGTACAAGTTCCTCCTTATCAAGGGGTGAAGTCCACCACGGAAACAAATCAAGAACAATGGATGTCTCGTGTCATCGCGATACAGAATTTCCCTTAGAAAACTATCAGGAGTCAGTGGTTAGATGTGGCCAAAAAGTCTGGAACACTTTCTCCGGCATCGATTAAGCAGTTCCTCAGGTCTCCGGCAAGACCGGCATCGCCCGAACGGTCGAAGAATGCAATGGCCAGACCACAATTCCCAACACGGCCTGTGCGTCCAACACGATTAATATAGTCATCAATTGTCGACGGGAGATCGTAATTCACTACTAGCGTCACGCTCGTAATGTCTAGGCCACGCGCTGCTACCGATGTTGCTACGAGAACTGGATCGTCACCCTTCTGGAAGCGTTGCGTCGCTAATTGGCGTTCCATCTGCGTCCTAGCGATTCCGCACATAACGACATAAGTAAGAAAAATTAGTATAAAAACGCCGGCAAAAAAAAAGTCTGAAAAATGGACAGGGAATTGGGGAACTACTTCAGGATGGTCTGAACCCTCAGTATAGTGCGAACGCTCGGCAGGTCTAGTTGCCAAATAAGAATAATGAGTCTGATCACGCTTTAGTATGGAGCCCGATTCACATAGACCGGCATGAGTTAGGCGCAATTGCAAAGCTGGTCTCCTTATGATGTCCCCGAGCTCGGATCAAATGATGGAAATTGGCGCACAAGCACATGTCATCGGCTTCTAAACTGTTGTGTCGTATTCGCACGAAGGAGCTGTCGCGCTGCGTTAATTTCACACACATCTGAGCAATGATTTCACACACGAGTTCATCAGATACAAGTTTCTCCACCACCCCCACTGCTTACGATGAAAGTTCCACAGCGTAAACATGTAGTAATGTAAAAATCGATCACAAGGCATATTCTATCACAGAGAAAATCGATCGCAGCATGTAAATTACCTGTCGCTGTGAAGACACGAACATTTAACATTATTCTCGGCCAAACTTCGGCCGAGCCACTCCGCGCGCGTTTTTCGCTCAACGAAGACAAGGATCTTCGCTTGTTGGTCTTCAGCCAACTTGTCATTGATTATGCTCAGAAGCTTGTCCAGCTTCTCGTTGTTCCCCACTTCAAGAACCACCTGTCTGACATCCTTGTTGACAACCGCGCAACCAGCGACCCCTATCTCGATCTTCACATACTGTTTCCTCAGGAAGGTTTTAGCAACATCGAGAACTTCATCAGGGAACGTCGCCGAGAACATCAAAACTTGCGGCGAACTTCTCTTGCTCTTCGAGAGAATCAGTGACACATCGTCACGGAAGTTGCTCTGCAGCATTTCGTCAGCCTCATCAAGCACTAGGATACGTAGATCGTCAAATATGATCGTGCCCTCTTCAAGGAAATGCTTGATTCGGCCAGTCGTCCCGATGAGGAGCTGTGTTCCCCTTTCAATGTTTCGCTTCTCCTTCAAGAAGTCCGTTCCGCCATAGCATTCTTTAATCTCAATTGCGGACCTTCTAGCGAGCTGCTGCCCATCTTTGACAAGTTGCTCGACGAGCTCTCTGGTAGGCGCCACGACAACTGCGAGCGGCGCCTGCGGCGAGCCACGCCGTGGCCGTTTCGATTTACTTAACGAAATCAAGCGATTCAGAATAGGTAAAAGGTAGGTTGCAGTTTTTCCTGAACCCGTTTCGCCGATTGCAAGCAGATCCCGGCCGTCCATCACCACGGGTATTCCATAGCTTTGAATGGCAGTCGGCGTCTCAAACTTGTACTTTCTCAATACGTCCATGAGGGCACCGTCGAGTCCCGCATCGTCAAATGTACTCAGCTTTGATGAGTCAAACGTGTGGTCGGATATTTTCGTGTTTAATGTTTCGTACCGTCCGAAGTTTTCACCGGCTGTGTTTCGGTTAATAGCATCATCGTCGCTGACCTTTATTAGTGTTCGCACAATGCCTTGTCGCTTCTTCTGTGACGCGTCTGTAGGTTTCTTCTGAGAATCGTTGGCTGAGGAGTCTCTATCAGCTTGGTAAGATCCCGACGCTTGCCGCATAACTGGGGACAGTCTGTTCGGTGGGGGGCGGTCTGGTTTAAACGACGGAACTTCAGAAACGAACAAATGCAATTAGTCAATTTGGTTCTGACGCCAACCCTCTACGGCAAAATGCAGTACTAAAGTAAATCATCTGTAATTTTAACTGCTCATATTCTCTACGGAAATGAATGAATTAGTATCAATCGTTTGGATATGATGATACAATGCAGTGAAAATGTGCATCAGCGTAACACCTTGACTCGAAAACGTAGACTATAAATATAGGAATGGATTAATAAGTGCAGCTAATGACGAGAATAAGTGTGTAAAATACACTTATATAATATATAATATAGCATAATATAAGTGGACCCCGAGTATTTGCCAACGTGTTCCAGGGTAGCACTACTTGTTGGTCTTAAGGGGAAACACTGCCCACCGAAGCTATCTGCTCTGGTACGCCCCACCCGTTGGACCACACTAGGGTCTCTCGTACATAACGTGGGACCCACCTGCTGAGGGACAGACAGACGCGGAGTGGCCCCTCCCGCCACATGTAAAACAGTTCATCTGTGAGAAGTTGCATGAAGACAGGCCTGCAAGCGATCGAATACGTAAGCAATAAAAACCTATGCAAATCATATACGTCTACAAAACCAATAAAAACATTTGAGAATATTTATTCTCAAATGCAGGTCATATCGTTAACCATTGATGAGACTGGCCCCATCCACGAATCAATAAGCTACTGTATTCAAAGATGTAAATTCGCCACCAGGCGATTATTACTAACTTAAGCGGGATCACCTACGAAAACATACTCACGCCCCCGTCGCAGAGTACTATGTCTGATAAGGTCGTCACTGACGAACAACACCGTGTTTAAGCCACTTATGACCGGATATATCTATTATTTGGTCAGGAGATTATCCATCTTTTGTGCTTCATGACGCGGTGTTCATTATCCGTGTAATGCGCCAAGCGGCGGTGGCCTATCGTTTTCAAAGCTTGTTTATCGTACGTTTCGAGCCAGCAGTTAATCCTCTTCACAATTAACATCACAAACCATCATATTATACTACAACGAGCCTCGATATGCATTTTGATAATCATGTATATAGCAATTCTAAAATAGCAAGGTATCCAATATAAGGACTAGCGCGTATTGCTTATACAGCCGTACGAATAAAATCAGATCGTCATTTACCAACGAGTGCAGCATTTAGTTGAATTCTATGGGGGGAGCAACGCGGTCGTTTCTAAAATCTGAGGTGTGTAATTCAGCGAATTAGTGGTTAGCACTCCGATGCTCCTTTATGGATAGTAATTCCTTGGAGCCAAGTGTATACCTATGCACTGGGTTGTTTTGATCGAAGTGCAGAACAGCGCACATATTGACCGAAGGTGTAAGACTCTTACATCACGCCACGAATTTGTCTCGAGTTTCCTGAAGGGTGGCTCTGCTCGCTACTCCTCAACAGCTATGGGGATTTTAATACCATCAGCATACATTTTGACTTCCACATACTGCGAAATTACTTATTTTAAGGAGTTATTGTATAATATACACATGAGTTATCCCAGTGTTGAGTCCTGTAGACAATCAGGCGTGACCTGAGCGGAGGATGACAGAGACTCATTAACTTTCAACCTTAAAACTCTCCCCTGAGAAACAGACGAGAATCTAATTAGCAATTATCTGGCTAACACCATATCGCAGTGGAATATTGACGAGTGAGGAGTGGGTTGTACTTTTGAAAGCAGACTTCAAGTCACAGTGGACGCAATCAAACGGGACCGCCTCGTTTATCAGTAGTGCCTAATCATTTGGAGCCCCTTGTGGAACTGTTGACGATGCTTGAGTTTCGAGGACCTGTAGAAGTGTTGAGCAGCCAGGTTGATGCGCGATCTGTTCTCGTGACATAAGTCTCTGCGCATTAGCATTCGGGCAATGACCTTCTAAACAGCTCGCATAGTATTGACCTAAGCGAGAGAGGTCTGTTGTTATTAGGTAAACGCCTAATTTTTTTGGTCGTAAATTTTAGTAAAACCTAGAAAAAACGCGTTTTCTGCCACAGTGCTGGATACGAACATCTTATTTGTGTTGTATATTTCTATGGATAATAACGATTAAACATACACCAATTGAAAAGTATCCGTTCAGCACACAGGCAGAAGACGCGTTTTTCGAATTTCTATTACTAAGATTTTTAGAAAAAATTGATCGTTTTCACTCAAAACACTGATATTTTGCGGCCTTTGCCCATCTAGTTGAGTCGCTTCACTCCAAGCAAATGTGTTGAAATGTTTTTTTTCAAAATTGACTCGAGAGTCTATCATACGAATGACTCTAGAACTGGTATGCTGCAAGTTCAATAACTTGAAGATCTTCATATTCTGCTGTATTAGATCATTATTTAACTTTTCACTGTATAGCTCTGCAATAGTCTCTATTTTCTTTTTTAGAGACCTCTTCCGATTGAAGTACTTGAATCCTGTTGATCCGCTCCTACAAGTTCTCCCATGTCTAAGATATTTTTGTTTTAAAATACTTTCTAACTGGAAATACTTCACCGGGTCATATTTGATATTCTTGGATATTAGTTCGCAGTAACCCTTCATCTCAAATGAGACTTTAATCTACCAGGAAAAAAGATACCCAACCGGGATATCGTTAATGCCTAGTTTCACATAGACCCAGTCCATTCGTGCTTCATCTTGCTCATAGCACAATATGCTAAGTTACACAGCGCGTTTATGCTGGTGAATGCCCCCTTTGTCTTGGTAAATTGCCTAATCTGTCCATGCAAACTTCCTATGGGATTCGTAGTATGAATCAGCCTTCTGATAGGATCTGGATATCTAAAGTAGTTAGATAAATGTTCCCAGTTGTTTTGCTAAGATTTGCTAACCATTTGATACTTTTCGCCCCATTTTTCTTCTAATTCTAACAGATAGTGTTCGGCAACTTTCTTATTTTAAGAGTGATATACTTTCTATAAATCAGATAAAAAAACGTTTTACATCTTTGTTACTTATATACTTTCGTGAATTGTGTATCTGGTGTACTACGCAGACCTGCACTTGCGCATTAGGAAAAGTGGTATTTATGGCGGCACGGAAGCTGTTTAGGCCGTCAACACAGGCAATAAGGATAGCTGCTACACCCCTTTCCTTAAGCTCATTAAGTACACCCAACCAGAAGTTGGCGCCCTCACTTTCAGACAAATAGAACCTAATACTTCCTTTTTTCCCCTCTTGATCTATGCCTAACAAGGTATACATGCATTTGCTTACATTACACATGTGCCATTTGCTTTTACCTTAGAGAACATCCTATCCATGAAAACGATCGGATAAACCGATTGAAGAGGACGGTCCCGCCATTCATTTATTACCGGTAACAAGGTATCTGTAATGGCCGATATTTCAGCAGATGATACTTTATGATCATAAATTTCTTCAACATGAGAGGCTATAGATTTATAGCTTATACCACTAGAAAACGTACTTAAAATCTTGGTTTACAGCTCAGAATGTAGAACTGTTTGACGCTTTTTAACTATTAGGTTGACCCAAAATAAACCGCACACGTAAATTTTAATATCGGCTAAACTAGGTAAGTTAAAACAAATTTTTTGTGTGAGTTAGAGGTATGCACCTTATTTATTTATACACTGGTCATAGAGTTCTGGCAGCCTTCTAACGCCTATGTATGCACCATTTCTATTACCATTTATAACTTCATTATTTAAGGCCTCTCTGAGTAAATCGACTCTCGCTCTCTTTATTCGATGGAAGCAACCACAGTCACACGGGCTTAAATCGGGAGACTAGGGAGGGTGACGCCGTCGCCCAATCTTATTGGCCTTAAGCCAGGACGTAATTTAACTGCTGCCATGTGCCCTAGCATTTTCATCGAGCAGCCATACTCGGTGCTTCCTATTGCCATGCCAATTATTCATTAGCTCCTTCAAGAACTCGAGATATCGAGCTGAGTCCATTTTTTATTTTGGGCCCAAAATCTCATAGTAGCAAACTCCGTTGTAATACATGGCGCTAAGTGCTACCATTACTTTAGGCTCGAATCTATTTGGTACTGCTACTGCCATTGCCTGTTCGCCTGGTCGTAGTCACTGTTTCATTTGATCTATTAGGTTGACCCATAAGTTCCCGCGCTATTTTTTTGGCCGTTGCTCTTTCCACTTTCGCCTCCTCCGTTTGTTTACTTCTATACACCGTTCGAAAGCCCTCACTCCTCTACATGCGTGTTCAATCATGTTCTACGGTGGAGCTAAAATACAATCAATTTGGGGCTCCAAACATGGATGATACAAAAAAAGTCTTCTTTGCCTTTCGTTGAGGCCAAAAAGCTGCCGAGGCAACTCGGGACATATGTTCTGTGTACGGTGTAAGGAGCGCCTAAGAATGGTTTCCCAAGTTCAAATTTGGTATTTTAGATGTCTCAAGGCGCTTCTGAAGGAAGACGGCCGTCAAACAAGTCGAGAGTTGGCCGTTAAGGTGGGCTGGAGCCACCCGACTATCATCAGCCACCTTAATTCGATGGGATTTGTACAAAAACTTGGGTGTTGGCTTCCGCATGAATCGAACGAAAAAACGGATGCACTGGGAAATGCTTGAGAATTAAAAAACGGTCAACAAGGAGGTTAATCTAGGCCAGTTATATCGAAATCAAGCTATCCACAAGAAAAGACCCGAGAAACAAGGCCAAGTCATTCTACTGCACGACAATCCCAGGCCCCACACGCTAAAATCGTCAAGGAGGCTCTCCTAGTGCGTGAATGGGAGGTTCTCTTGCACCCACCGTATTCGCCGGACTTCGTTCCAACAGACTACTATCCTTTTTGTTCGCTGACAAACAATGTTTGCGATCATACACTTGACACTGAAGAGGATCTCCAAATGTGGCTCGAGAACTTCGTCGCGAGCAAAAGTGAAAAATTCTGGCGAGCCGGTATAAACAAATTGGCTGAGAGGAAGAAGGAGGTTGTAAATAATGGCGGAGACTACATCAGAAGTTAATTGGTTTGTGTAGTGTGATCGAAAAAGCTGTTTTTCCTTAAGAAAAAAAGCGCGGGAATCAACCTAATATTTCCGGTCCCCTATACAGGCTGACCCATGTCTCGTCCACTGCAACGGTATCCTCTAAGTGACTCTTTTGCTGCCTATAGATCTTCAAATTGTCTCGCGAACACTCCTCAAGCATTTTCAGTTGGCCAGGGCCGAGTTCATGAGGGACCCATTTTGCGTTTTCTTTCTGCATCCTCAGATTATTTTTAATAATTTGACGACATATTTCACGAGGCACGCCAATTTCAGCCGACAAAGTCCTGAATGACCATGCTCTAGTTTGCTCAAATTCTTTTTCGATTATTTCGATCCGTTCGTCGAATCGAGATTCGGGAAAATGGGCGCCCTCGGCGTTCATTAATCTCCCAGTCGCCTTGCCTAAACTGCACACACAGATGGTAGACCTGTCGTCGAGTCAGGGCATTATGGCCATGCACACTAACTAACTCTCGATGGATTTCAGCGGGGCATTTCTTCTCTTGAAACATAAACCTGACACTTTCCCTCTGAGAATACAGGTCTGAGCGACCTGCTCCGCCGGTTGCCATTTCGGACGCCCAACGAAGGCCGAATGCTAGCGGCTTTCGCTTGCTAATTGTTGTGCCTCACTACCCGCCAAACTTTAATTCAAATCCGCCAAGAATACTAGTTCGGCACAAGACGATAGGAGTGCGGTTTTTTGGGTCAACCTAATATTTGTGGATCGAAGTTACCTATTCTATTCCGAGGGGTTATCATTTCAAAAGAACCAGAGTTTGTACGAAAAGTTTTAGAGCTTTTTCCATTTCTTCTATTATTTACTGTGAAATCGCTAGATAAGCGGTGAGCAATTTCACCTTCCAAACTTGGCTCTAGAAGCTTTTTTTATCTGAGGAGTAGGGGCTGCTCCTTCGCCTGTCAATGGTGTACCTAAACGGATAGAGGACAAAATGTTCTTCTCCAATTTTTTGTAATCTACTAAACCAACGTAATCATTGTTCATATTTGATTCCATGTCTAAAACCTTTAGTGTCTAATTTGTTAAATTAGAACTTTCTTACGGTCTTCACACAGTTTATCGAAGACTTCCAGTCTGGGTCTGTTCGTTAGAAAAATAGTTAAATTGTTGTTGTTTATATTTCTCTTAACACATACATTACCAAACGAAAATTCTTTGATAGAAAATTGAGCTTTACTGAAAAGATAAAATAATTGATATTCATATGATTATAGACAAACTGATAAGGGAAGGGGAAACCATTTTTTTATTCTGAATCAACTCATTAACAAGGGGTTTATAACCAAGCTTTTAGTTTAAAAAAAAACCATCTTAGGACAGTTTTTTTTAGCGAAAACGATACATTTTTGCTAAAAAATCTTAATAAAAAAACTAAAAACGCGTTTTCTGCCAGTGTGCTGAATGAATACTTTTTAATTGGTGTAAGTAAAATCGTTAGTATCCAGAAGAATATACAAAATATGTTCGTGTTCAACATTGTGGCAGAAAACCATTTTTTTTACAAAAATCTGGCTTTTACGCCAAAAATGTATCCTAAAATCATGCCTAAAACAGGCCGAGAAGCAAATTTCTGCCACAGTGGTGAACGGAAATAATAATATTTCCATAGTGAAAACGAAAGACACTTAGATCTTGACTATTACAGGTTTGTAAGAACCCTATACGAATCACACAAAATATACTAATCAGAATCTGAACCACTTGTATCTTCTTGATGCACACTAAAAGATTTCTATCCATGCTATTTATACTTCTACCTATACTACCAATTGCTAATTTTACTGCTTATAACCAATCCTTTATTTACATTTACCCCTTGTCCATCTCGAAATGTGTCTACTATACTACGTATATAGTCTTCTTTATTTTCGGGTAAGCGTTGCATTACTATTAGCCCATACATGACTAAGATTAACTTTACCATATATTTCATAAACATTATATAAGAGGCTGTCTTTAGAATCATTAAAAGAGCCAACAGCTATTTCATTACCTAGCCTCCCGTATCTATTCGAAATGTTCTGCCTGATCAGTAGATGCAGAATGATGTGGTTCAAAAAAAGTTCTGCGAACACTCACCGGGATTTGGGCATTTTGATTTCACGTGGCCCTCCTTACCACAGTTATAGCATGTGATAGGTCCCTGCGTCGTCACGCGTTGCTCTGTGGGGACAGAGAATACAACTCGGCCGTTTATTGATCTTTTCGCCAAAATTTCTGCGCGAGGAACATTTCCCAACACACATTATACTAAATGAGACCCACCTTACAGGCAATCCATGCCCTCCCCAAATAGATTTAGGACACCAATCGGCCGGGGGGGGGGCAAAGCAAGAAATCGCATTGGGTGCACTTTGCTCTCTTCTTTTTTTCACTTTAACCAATTACAATACTATCGTAAGATATATTGGCAGACTATGGAGAGGAAAAGACGACGTTTCCGTGCATAGGATTGCGTAACTTCCCGAACACCCCATACATTAGCGTAAAATTTAGAGAGACCGAAACTTATGCTTGGAGGTGTCCATTGCGCCCATATCCTAGCTTTCTCGGAAACTGTTGACCACAGGGAGAACTCATCGCGCAGAATCATTCGCGCTCTGGTCGGGGCGAATTAGGGTGAATATGACGAACAGCAAAATACAGGGAAGAACGCTGTTCGATATTACACCATTAGTGTAAAAGCTGTTGGACACCTCATGTTCAACAAATATTTACCTACTATCCTTCAATGTCCTTGCTCTATCTGATCAGTATTTCTTTATGTGTGTTCAATATATCCATATCTGAGAACTTAAGCAGTACAAAAACCGCAGTTCCATGAATAAACCTCAATGTGAATGAATGAATGAATGAATGTATCTACTCATTGGTTACCATTACTTACTAGTGTTTTGGCATGCCGACTTTACGTGGCCCCTTTCACCACAGCCAAAGCAGATAGGCCCACTCTTTTTATTTGGGCAATTTCGTGACGCGTGGTCTGTTTGGTCGCAGTGCAAACACTGTTCATCCAAGACTGTCGAAACAAACGATATTATATTGAGGATTGATGCAGGCAGAATAAAAAGTCATTAGGCAATACCAGTAGCACCGTACTCAATCAGGATGGGGTACTACTTGTGTTTCCTTGAAGAATTGATACTGGTTATGGGTGAAGCGAGTAAGTTATTGAGCGGGTTGGTTTTAACAATTTTGCCTACTCATACAGAACAGCGCACATTTATGACGCGGCATTCATTATCCGTGTAATGAGCCAAGCGGCGGCCTATTGGATCCTACGAAATCAGGACATTTTGTTTACATCTTCGTTCCATCGTTCATACCGTTGAAAACGCACGTGTTTTCAGTAAAGGATCGCCGTGAAAACCTCGTGAGAGAACAATATTTAGCGCTCAAATTGCAAATACAGTGAAGCAGCTGTTCAAGATATCACCACACAGAAAAGGGACTATATCATTAACATGACGCCGTACTTAATTTGATTAGATCGAATGCACACACCTTGTAGTCCCTCCTGCTTGTCCCATAGAGCCTGCAAACGCAAACGAACAGCAGAAACACAGCAATCATTAATGGGCACAGCGGCATCGCCAACCCATCGTAGACCATTCCAACAACTGGCAGAAGATAACAGCAACAGCATAAACGGCTATATGGTACCCTTTTCCCGCTGTTCAAAAGAATAGTCATCCATGTTACACGCGCATTGTAACACATTGTGGATAGAATCTTAAGAATAGTGAATGTTATGTAAAACGTGGGCAGATACTACTTGTTGTTGAATATCAGGAATGACCAGAAAGGAAAGCTAACTATGGTATCAGTCATCACTCATCGATCTTGTTTTGTCATCGTTTAGCAAGCAACGAGGTAGAGGTTATGTTTGCAGCTTATGTGCAGGAAGCAGGGACTTGTCGGGTAAGATTTGAAATATCCCATATATGGAGTGGCTTAAATCGAATTGCTCAAAAGACTTGGAATTTTACTTCACCTCGTGAGGGAACAACATTTAGCGTTCAAATTGCAAATACTGTGAAGCAGCTGTTCAAGATATCACCACACAGAAACGGGACTATATCATGAACATGACGCCGTACTCTTCGGATTCTAATACCTTTTTCTGCCAAAAATTTCATATTTTATCGCCTGATTAAAGTCTTTGAGCAATCCTAGCTATGGTGACATTCAACGCAACCAATGGCAAGACGACTGCGGTGCAATCCACAATAGTAGTAACATCATATAGTAACATTCGAATGGAGAAATATCGAGAGGCGAGTTCTTCTTCAACGTAAAGATTACGGGTCGATCGGCCGGGGGACTGCGTAAAAAAGTCATTAAACCCAAGATGGGAACACAAGGTTCATTTGAAATTTTCGGGAAACCTTCCTAAGAATCAATACAAACCCTTACCGACATATTGAGTGCTGAGTACGGATGAACATATGCAAAAGCGAATTATCGAAGTGAACCGATTCGAGCCGAGCCTCGAGCAATCGGAGAGTCACTACTTCCACACCCTGAGCGCTAAGAAAGCGCTGGTTATTTCTCACGTGCAGCCCGGCGACACCTGCAATATAACGAGGAGAAGAACACGTCAGCAACAACGGATTATGTCGCTGTTGATTGTCGCATTCGGTGGGAATATATGCTTGAGCGTTAAGTTAAGAAAAAACGCTGCAGTCGCTAAGGGTGTACACAACACTCGTTTGAATATGACACTTCTCACTAGTCGAGCTAAGTGGCCAAATGTTTTAGCCACTTAGGAATGACCTCACGCAGACGCAAAATGTGTTTCCAGGACGCTCTCGCTGGTTCAGGAACGTCAATGACTTCCCCATATATATATATATATATATATATCATGCAACAGTCACCTTTGTGGCTAGCTTGCTAACTAGTAATATTAAATTATAGTAACATTCATTTTGCATATGGCACATTCGACCGTGCATCACATCTCATTTAATGAAAAGAGCACGCCTATTTGACACATTTGATGGCATAACCTCAATGTTCACGTGTAGAAACGTGTACATTGAGGTTTGTACTTTGACACGTCTAGTGAAACGAGTCACACCCGAGGGCACTGTACTCCGCTTTAACTCGTCGTCCTGTCATGCATATCTGCAATTCAGCTAATGGGGGGAACAATGACGATATGGAGATGTATTGCCGACGCTAAACACCGGTATCTGTTCTGTTTACACCGTAGTGCCAATTATATGATATGTGATTTATGCATTTGATCTACGAAGGCTCCGTTGGCTTTGGGAGCGTAGCATGGTTCTTAAAGCACCGTCAGAAGCTATTTCATTCTCGAAGTTCGACGAATCTTATGCTGACAACAGATTTTTCGATTCGCTTATTCTCGAGGCTTCGACTGGTCATTCGACTGGTGTAATAATACTAAACACCCTAGACGTGACATATAGAGAATGTAAGCATTAAGTAAAACTGCAGTTCCGTCACAAAATCTTTACCTTTACATACAATTTGTCCAACCAAATGAGCCATAAATAATAAGTGTATATGTAATGAATAAATATATCTCCATATCGTCATTGTTCCCCCCATTAGCTGAATAGCAGATATGCATGACAGGACAACGAGTTAAAGCGGAGTACAGTGCCCTCGGGTGTGACTCGTTTCACTAGACGTGTCAAAGTACACACCTCAATGTACACATTTCTACACGTGAACATTGAGGTTATGCCATCAAATGTAATAATGTAATATGTATAGATATATATACACACCTGTTGGGATTCGAACTAGGGACAATCGGCGTTAGATTGCCACGTTACCACGAGAAGCCACCTGCGAAGGCGAAATACATACAATCGAATCTAGCACTTAGTCATGGTAAGGTTCTACAGATATACGCAGATAAAGACGATATGTAGAATAGTGAAGGATCGAGTCGAGTAAGGACCAATACAGTCTGAGAATACAGCGAGCGAGAGAGAGAGAAAATAGACGTATTACGATACCGAGTACAATGAACAGCAATTACAGCAATCTGTTTATGAGGTACGCAAATAATTATACCCATGAAAGTTCCTTAGCTCTTTGAGGACATATATATATATATATATATATATATATATGTGATCTTTTTTAAGGACACAAGGACCCCTTGACACATATCGCGCCCTGTTCAGGTAATGTCTGACTCATCACACTGGCGACTTATAACTTATTGTATGCGTCTATGGTATCTTGTTTTCATTAGCTATGCACACACTACGGTGGCAGCAAAGAGGAACCATGCACTTCCTATTTTTACTTTTTAACTAGTAATTGTTTCGCAGTCGTCGGACGGTGTTTTGCAATGCTCTTTATGACGCCAATTGACGACTTCTAATTAGGGGAACAACCTCCTATATTTAGTGGTCGTCGGACGGTGTTTTGCAATGCTCTTTATGACGCCAATTGACGACTTCTAATTAGGGGAACAACCTCCTATATTTAGTGCTACTCAATACGTTCAATTGTCGCAGATATAATTCGAGAGCCTTATGTGCCGAAATTACTGCAAGATATGTCTTGAACGGCAGAATGGTCGAACTGCAGTTTAGACTTTTGGCCCTTGCGCTGTTGGGGGTCAATGGGATCGATCATTATATGGTTTAAAGTTCGCTCACACTAATTAATAAGTTATGTGCTCAGCTTGCTCAGCGCAAACGTGTATGATGATGAATTACTTCGACGTTTAAGATACAGTTGTAGAATGGGTGCACAAATGCACCCAGCACATCAAAACGCGCACACAAACAAGAGGGTCCTACGATATTGTCTTTATAAGCAACTCCTCTGGTCCTGTTACACAGCGTTTGGAGTGTAAAGCTTGGTGCGGTAAGTTGAGTTTCCACAAAATGTTGCAAAAGCAGTAGGAGAATAAATAGAAAACATATCGCTGTACTGGTCCCCGGAAGCATTAAAGATGATGAGTTTTTCATAATGTCATAATATCGCTCAATACAGGCTGAAATCAGCTGTAATATAGGCACTAAGGGGCGACGTTCTATGACCTGCATTATACAAAAAACATGAAAATGAAGGGTAGTTAATTTAATTTGTGTGCTAACAACCGTTACCATGGGGTTGACCTCACAATCCTAAATAATACACGGCAGAACGTATAACCACTGAGTCCTGGTATCTTAACGCTCCCGAGTTAGAAGAGGCGGATCTACTGACCATATAGGGTTCGGAGAGTGGGCTACAAACGCATCGTTGTCGGTTGACTTCGCTATGAGAATATAGTTCCCCATCATCCATTCACACTGACGACTAGGAAGAAGTGAGAAATTTGGCATGAAGTGCTCAGAAGAACGATCATTAGGCAGTAATTAATCAGTTCAATGCATTGTGTACTCAATAGGCACGAGGGCCACAGAGACGCCGCTGACACAAATAGCAACTTTAAAACCATGACGCTGGACAAATTGCTAGTTTCTTCGGTGGGGTCTCCCAGCTAAACAGTCGCCAAATTCAACAAGTCCATCGCAGTGACTCCACGATAAGGTACGCAGGAGCGAATAACTGCTCCACCTGCGTGGCTTGCTTCCTAGACATCTGATCGTAACAGGGATTCGCCGAAACTGTGACAACGTCTGCTCTGTCTCGAACCCTTCGGGTTGCATTTGCGTTCTCATTGTTACCTAGTAACTCAAAATAATAAATGTCGTCAACATCGATAGCAACAATAGCAATCATCACTTTGGTACTGCTGCTTGGGGTGCCCTTTGGTCCATTTGAAGCCACCTTTCTCGCCTGGCGCCTCTCAGGGTTGCCGGTACAAACTCACCCAAGACTCGTCGATCGCAATGGTAAGCGTTAGCTAAGCTATTTGTTGCTTAGAGTCTTGTAGATTTGGCATTTAGAATATGCCATACGTGTTTCCATCTGCGTCGGAGTCAGTTCGTAAGGGACCTATTTTGAATTTCTCCTCATCATGTTCAATGTTTTCGTTAGAACTTTGTAAAATGTGGTACGCAGAATTCCAGAATACATATATAATAAACGAGGTTATAATCCAATCTCTAGGTTGCTCAAAGGCAGTATCGTGGAGGTTAAATGTTGGCCGACAGTCAGTCCGAAAACTTAGGCTGCTCAACGACTGCGATAATAATCTCCTGAAGCCAAGTCACCTTTTCGATAGTCTCCAACAGTCCACTCGACCCTTCCGGGTCGATCGCACCAGTAGAAAACGTTTCCCGGTGTAAGTGCCTTTCCTGTCAACCATACTCACCAATTTTCGATCAATTTCATTCGGGCCTGTCCCTTCAAAAATCAACAATTTGATCATGAATGCTGTGCATTTTCAGCACTAAACGATGCTCCAGCTTCTCGATTCATTTCTGTTCTAAGAAACTGAACCACTAAGCTACTTTCAAATCGCCTGACTGTGCCACCTGCTTCGAGGGTTACTAAAGCTTTTTTGATGTACAAAATAGCTCTGGTTTAATATATCTGCCTCTAGCTCGACTCGATACCTTCATTCACAACGTGTGAGCATCGAAAGAGAGTCTAACCATATTTGCTCTACGGGAGAAGTTTCGTTCATTGCATTCAGGCTTGTTGTAAGCTGCAGACACTACTAATTTAGAATTCTCTAAAAACAACTAACCTAATACTATCACTACTGCTAAATTAACCATATGGTAGCGGTTGTAACAAGGTGCGGTTTAGCACTTCGTGCCATTCTACGAGTATTACATCGTGAGTCACACAATTGGCAACTGATTATGACAGACCCGTCTCTCCTGTGACCTGGACAAATATGTTTTGAAATTTCTAGGTACACGCCACTTGCAAAAAAAGGCTATGATGCTGCTTTGCATTGGCTAGATGGACAGATTATTAAGGGTATGTGTCGTTCAATATTTCTCGATATCTATAGCCGATTAGTCAGCCCCTTCTCCACCTGAAGCGCCGTTACGTCCCATCCGCAAGAGCATTGCTCTACACTCACAATTATCTATAACAGCCAACCCTAGTAAAACTTCTGATTCACCTTCCAGGATTATTTTCAGGTCGGATTCGAAATAGAACTCGATTGGCTGAAATAGTAAGACGGGCTTCTCTCGTGAATATTTCGATATGAGTCCGTCCGAGATAAAAAAAAAAACACTCAGATGTTGAAGAATCTTGTTGAGCTGATTTTTGTAGTAGTAGCAGTATAGTGTGTTCGACAGATCACAGATATTGTTATATTAAACCTCACACTAATTTATAATCAAGCCGATGGCAATTACAGCTCGTGACGTAGTCACTCTCCCCTCGGTATAAATGAGACTAAAACCAAGAGACAAGCACAGGTGATTACGGATATTATTATAAATGAAAAGGTTCAAATATAGTTTCGGTCACTAAGGTTGAAGCAGTGCCCAAAGATGGTTCCTGACCTGTCAGGTAGCAGAAGAGCTGAGAGTCAACTCAGAAATACTTAACCAAACTAGGTCAAACGGCAGATATTCGTGAGATTGCTATCAGCGAACACATGCACAATTATTTATATTACACTATCCCAAGAGCTTGGATATGGCCGCGTAGCTCTTTGACGATCCACGTTGAAAATCGTGATCACGTACTCAGGTTGCTCCTAACTTTGTGCTATTCAAATTTCTTAAAACACACTCTTATCTTATATGCATAAAAGGGAAGACTCCACCGTATATCGATTAATGGATCACGGAAAAAAGTAGTATAACTGCTCACCTTCATTGACGAGACCGCTACAGGGTGTTTACAAAAAGGTTAGCGAACCCGGAGTTCAATCGCGAACTTAACTCTGTAAACGCACTATGACAGCTGAGCGAAATCTGTCGGGCAACCCCAACAGCTCTCTGTGTCTCGGACAAGATACCATGAAAGTGAAACACTTAGTCACCTATCGACAAGTGCAACAGCTGTCCCGCGAGAATATTCGTGTCCGTTGAATGTATTAACCAGATCGAACAGATAGATGCAAAGTTGAATGAGCCCCTCTCCTTTCCATTGTCTCTACTGTTCTGTGGGCCTGCCTATGCTGAACATTAGCTATCGAACACAGTGCCGGCAGCTGTGGTAGTAGCTGCAGCCCCCGCCGCCGCGTCCGCCGCCAATCCCGGTGACTAGTCTTTTCTCTCGTTACGGACTCGTCTTCTCGACGTCTCCGCCTGCCAACAGCGGAGGCATGCCACCGGTAAGCCCTTGTACATCCAGATACACAGAGTGCAAGATACAGCTAGTCTCCAATAGTACACACACACACACAGGGGCTGGGTAACAGAGGCCGTAGTGTGTACGTCCACACACATACACTGACATTGACTGCAGCCGAATCGTTGTTCTGCTCTGTCCAATATGTTGTTGTTTATACCCAGCTCGGGTTATACACAGCGCAACCTAGCTGCGCTGTTGGCCGGTTGGTCGGTCGCTGTGGCAAGACTATAGTGGAGAAGACGTGGTGGTACAGGTTGTTTCATCAGCCGCAGTGAAGGGACACGTAAGCTTTCGGCTCGTGGAACAGTCTACCATCGTGAGTGGTCAACGCGTTGATCAGCTGAACCTAAATAATGTAATTACCGTAGATACAATGGCGCGACGGGTTTGTATGTTCGCAGATGCACGGCAATGTACGCGCCAAGTTATAGTCCACGGCAGTTGGCAAACGCCGCGTGCGATACCGCAACAGTTTGCTGATAAATATAATGCAGCATAACTTTTGCAGTCAACAAAAGCGGTTGTGTGCGTATGAATTGTTGTGCAAAGTTGACAGTGATAACAGGGTCTCCTCAGGCATTCTCGGCTGAAAAAGGGACTTGTCGTTTGCATTTTATATGCAGCATGTGCACAACATGGATAGTTAACATGCTACGATCAGAGTGTAGTGCTTTTGATGAACACATATGCCCTAATTGTCAATTATTGATAAATGCTAATAAAATGAATTGTTACGGATCATATGAAATGCTTGTCCTTTATTACTAAAAGCTGCCTAAAAGCTCGCACCATCAACGGGCAACCTCTCAAATATCATCAGTGAGAATGTTATCGGTTATATTTGTTAAAGGTATGTTAATACAGGCTTCCGCATCACAGGTAAATCGCCAGAAATACAAATGACATCGGCTGACGGACTTCGCCAGATACCCTGTCTCTGCTCAGAGATTCAGGCACCCTATGACGAAGTCTACTGTGATCCCACTGAAACTCCAATGTCACTTTAATAAACCAATAAGACCCTCACTTTTACCTGATGTTTGGACCAATCATGGACATACATAATGAACTGGAATTTAGAGCTCAGGAGTCAGACACGATGAGGATTTTTAAGTGATCAAGTGGACGTCAATAGCGTAACCGATGCATTCGACATGTTCGAAATTACGACTCCATAAATAAAACAGTAAGAAATAAACATTAATGAAATATATAAACATTTCCTTCATGGAAGATTATGTTCGAAATCAAATACGAACAATGGTCGAAAAAAGTAAAATAAAAAAAATCAGATAAACAATATATGAGAGGTCCTAGAACGATCGAAACGCGAGATGCGCCTTTAGCTAGCCTGCCAGAGCAGTGGGCCATAATCAAAAATGTTTAAAATATGTATATATATATATATATATGCTTGGAATAAGTGGACACATAAATGATTTCTAATAAATAGACGAATATTTGTAAATGTTGAGCTGTCAACATGCCTCTAATAACAACAAAATATCCGCTACTTTTGGCGGCACATTTCGGATGTCTTTGTGCGCGCTATACAAAGTCAATTGTGTGGAGCTCGTATTTGCTTACCGGAATCAAATAATTTGTTTTTTATCTCACAATTTTGAGAGAACTATACACAATGCAAAATACTATTTACAAGAGCTCGACACACTAGTTATAACTTGGCACCCTTCTGGCGAGTGTTTTAGGTTTAGTTTTTACAATGAATTATTTTTCTGAATGTGAACTACTAACCACTCATAGTTACTCGTACGGATAGACATGAACAATCTGCAACGCAAAATTATGGTTTCGCTAAAAGATACAAAGAGCCCTGTAACTCGAATACCTTGACTTGGCAGAATCCCTAGGCAGATGCTGACCGAATTTCGCCGCGAGATTCGGGTTTCGTGAAATTCGGGGCTAACCGCTACTCAATATTGTGACAACCTCTGCCCGCATGGACCTTGGACACTCGACGCGCGTATAAGTAACATACTCAGAACATTACATCGATATGTACGTCCAACTGATAGCCGAAGAATAAGCTTGCAGCCGTGGGAGTCGCCTCTCTGACTATTGCAGCTTGAACACTGCGTACAAAAACAACCCGTGAATTGCGAGAGAAAACTAATTATGGCAAATTCGACGAACACGACTTAGTCGAATGAGTTCGGTGCAATGAATTCATATAGAAACACGTTGCACACGTCAGCAGACAGAATGTCTGCCAGTTGATCAATAATCGGATGGCGGATGGTCCAGGTATCAGCTAATGGTAAAGGTAAACAAAATAATACCCCTGAAGTCAAGTAATCTCAGATGTCCCCATGCTGGTTGGTTAAATCAAAATAATTTCCGTCACAGTTCCGCCTGGCCATTATTCATATTATTCAGGCCCACTACGCAACGAGAAGGCAATTCTCTTCGAAAAGTTTAGCTGTACCTTGAAATTTAATATTGTTGTCGAGATAATGCCGTAAACGAATGTCTAACTTAACTGTCTTTTGATTTAACCAACCAGCATGGGGACAGAATTTCAGCAGCAATGCCGAAAGCAGTACGTTAGGGGACGTTAAAAGTTTAAGGCGGCTGGGTCAGCCTGAAAAATGTATTTGTATCAAGGTGATTTTGATGAGAACGAAATGTCAACCTAAGCTGTTTTAGGTCTTTTGTTGGTTGGTCAATGTTTAAAAAACATTGACCAACATATTACGGTGGTTGCCAGGACCTCAAACTGTATTTGGGACACAATTTTCTGATGTTTTGTTGTCACGGGGGCTGAGATTTATGTTACACCTTACAGTAGCATGGTAATACCAAAGTTTCTATATTCTTCTGAAGTATAGCGTCCTTACTTCGAAAAACACATTGATGCCTTCGGTAGGGTCCAACAGAACTTGTGCAAGGTGTGGTGCCTTTAGAGTGTCAACTGTACTAACTACAAAAAGTGACCTGCGTAACGAAGCTGATCTAAGAATGTTTCCAAAACTGCAACAAAAAACTCAAGCATTTTCTAGCCCTAATCAGGCCAGTGATAAAGACATGCTAGCCGTCGATTTGAATCCACTACGCGACACAGACAGAAACGTTATTTGGATTTGCCTCGGCTACCACCGAGGCAAGTCCAACTATCTTGCGTTATAAAACCCCAAATACCTGATCGAGTCTATTCGGGCAGGTCAGACTATGCTATTTCTGATTTATGTCTACCCAAGTCTTAGCTATTTGTTTACTTTTAACCGTACAACCTCCAAACGTCACTTCGGGCCCGCCCAAGGTACGATGAACGAGACACGTGGAAATTGTAATCATGTTATCCATCGAATAAGGATGGCGCACACATTTATTGACAGACGGATATTAATTGCTTGACTATGTTCTACATCTGAAAACTTACTACTATACTATATATCGTGGTGGAGTGAGCAGTGCACATATTTTTTTTTTCCATAATAATCGTATGTTCCTGAATGTACGTAAACTACGCTCGTAATTAGGCTGATTCGTTCCCTCAACGTAACTACCGTTATGTCAGTCTGTTAAAACGATTTCCAGTCACTGGGCGATCAACAACAACAACGCGTTACTCGCTATTATTCATACAATATACGCCGGATAACCTTGAAATACATCAAATTTATAGTATTATTTTGTATTCTACCAGATGCTTACATGTTGCACAAGCATTTCACCAATCACACAAAGACGCACAAACTTTCGGAGGCTATTTTAAAACAAGCCTCATGGGCAATTTCCATAACACGATCAAGTGCATGATAAATTCAGGTTATCATCATCGACGAGACGTTGAGGTCTGTCTGGTATTCAATGTTCCTCAAAAGACAGGAGCTTCAGATCTTCTAGAATAATAAGCGCTTCAAGCAAGCTTCAGCTAGGTTTAGGTTTTACTTTCCGAAGAACATGTTCAACCTTATATTGGTGAGGCCCGCAAGGTTGATCCACTCGTCCTGTCGATGTCGTCCTTGTTAGCCATCCAGTCAGTGATTATTCACTAGCACCCAACTTTGATCTCAATATAAATATATTTTTATTTATTATTTAACATTGCATTATTGATTACTATGCTATTATTGACTCAATGCACATTTGTGTGCAATCGCAATTGTTGTCGGAAAATTGCAAGATTACATAATTTCTTCTTTTCTCTTACCCGGCCTTCTCAAACTGTGTTGGCCCGCTAGACACAATAAGCGAACCGTCACTTACATATCATCATTACTGTTTGTCGTGGAGATTTGTTCTGTAGGTTTGCCTTCGATCAGCCTGCGCAATGGGGAGTAAATCAGACACCTCGTCAACATCAAACAGAGTTGTCTAAGTTCATTTTCCAATGTCTCTCCCCTACTCTCCAGCATCTACCATCTATCTCATTTCCTTGTCGACATAGGTTAACGCACGTCCCGATATATGGACCCGATGAAAGCGAGTAAAAAAATCGACTACGGATGACTCAACAATCGAATTGACAGAGAGTTGCTTGGAGCTAGCCAGCGTATCTGTGTATCAGTCACTATCTACCTAGGAAAGGTGGTACGGTCCCACCCGAATCCAGGAGGACCTCCTTGAGCCTCTCCCGTAAATGGTCGTCTCTGACTCCGTCGTAGAACGCCGTCGCTTTTCCTTGGTTCCCAACACGTCCCGTTCTGCCAACCCGGTGGACGTACTCCTCAATTTCTTTTGGCATATCGAAATTCACGACGTGTGTCACCCCCGAGATGTCCAGGCCGCGCGCTGCGACCGAGGTCGCAACGAGAACAGCACACTCGCCGCTCTGGAAGTCCTGGAGAGCCTCTTCGCGTTGTTGTTGGTAACTGGAGTAACATCACACCCGAAAATGGAAATCGATTGAAAATACACCTCGCTTTAGGAGTAGATTAAAAACATAAACAAAATGCTCAAGGGTCACAATCGAAGAATTATCCCGCTTATGCGCGTCGGCCTAAGTGGGTACGTCTCTGTCAAGGAAAGGAAAAGACTGGAGCAACCATTGCCTAGAAGGACTTCCAATACTAGTAATAATAATACTAATATTAATGAAATCATGTCATGACTCTATTCGAAAGTCGGCAAGTCCAAGACCTCATAGAATCGCGTGTACCCTGTGGGGTTCGACCAGGAAAATTGTAGTCGATAGCTCACGTTCGGCAATAACCTAATATCAAGTTTAACTAAACTCTTATAAATCATATACGACATAATACAATTTAGCGACAATATACGTTGATGAAGATTTTTGTTAAGACATGATCAGGCTGGAAAACTCGAGGGGTTTTATCACCCGGTCCTTGCTGATTCTATACTAAGTACAGCTTCGTATTTCAATTTTACGCGCTCTGTTTGACTAAGAAGTCAGGGCACGTCATTCTCTCGGCTAGGGTTTCTAGCGGACATAGAGAGAAAGAGAGAGAGAGAGAGAAAGAGAGAGAGCGAGCGAGAGAGAGAGAGAGAGATAACCGAAAGGTTAAAAAACAGTCACCAGAGCTTTCAGCACGAATGATACTTGGATAATCTATGGGCGGAATACACCAGTAACTATATATTGCATGTAAATTACGTACCGATCCCCATGAATTGATGTTGTTTTCCAACTCATTTCCGATAGATATGTGGCGAGAAAGTCTGCGTCCTTCTTGGTTTCAACAAAGACCAGGATTTTTGCTTTCCTGCTTTGGCTTAGCTCTTCTTTGATAATCTCAAGTAGACGATTTCTCTTTGCGTTCATTCCAGAAATCTCTTCGATCGATTGATGAACATCCTCGCTGGCGGCTCCCACTAATCCGACCTCGATCTTTACATAATCATCTGCCAGAAACTTTCTGGCCATACTCTGAACGTCGGATTTAAACGTGGCAGAAAACATCATCGTTTGAGGCTTTCGGAGATTTCTAGAAAAGTATCGGCCGATTTCCTCAATGTCGTTTACGAACCCCATGTCCAGCATGCGGTCAGCCTCGTCGAAGACCAGGAATCTTAGTCGTTCAAGGGTAATTACGCCCTTTTGAAGAAAATCCTTGACACGTCCAGTCGTACCCACGAGAACGTGGCATCCTTCGCGCAAATTTCCTATTTGCGTGCCGACGTGCGTCCCGCCATAGCACTCCTTGACGTGAAGCTGCGTCCGTATTCCGTAATATTTGGCGTCTTTCGTGATCTGAATCACGAGTTCACGGGTAGGGGCCAAAATCAATGCGAGTGGACTTTGCGGGCCCACACTAGTTTCTGCTCCTTCCCTTAGAAGCACTTGCATCGTCGGTAGGACAAAGGCTGCCGTCTTCCCTGAACCTGTTTGGGCGCATGCTATTAGGTCCCTATTCCTCAAGGCAATTGGAATCGCGTACTTTTGTACGGGGGTAGGCTTCTCATAGCCTGCTTTTCTAATCACCTCCGCCAATTCCCTCGCAAGTGCGGCGTCCTCAAACGTCCGCAGTTTCAATGCCTCAAAAGTCGGATCCTGCTGGCCATTTCTATCCATTACTTTGACAGGAACGTTGTCATATCGGTCAAAATTTATCCCCGATTGGTTCCTGTTAACGGCATCTTGTTCGGTTACCTCAATTGTGTGCCTGTACGGTCCTAGATCGGCGTCTTCAGGTTTTGCGCCAACCCGCGCCGGACACTCGTAAGGGAAGTGACCAGTTTTATTGCATCGACGACACACGTTCTCCGATGCATCCCGGCCACCCCCGGTAGCGGCTCCGTGGCCACCTTGCTTGCTGTGGTCATCGCCATAGTTATTCCCGCTGTAGCGGCTGTCACGTTGATGGCCACTCCGGTCTTCATAGCGATTGGAATCCTGGCGCCCGCCTGAAGTACGGCCGGAGTCATAGCTATCGCGACCAGCACCGCCGGCTGGTCCCCATTCATCATAACCATTCTTGGGATTGTTGTAACCACCCCGAGGTGATGACCCCTGATAGCCGCCGCCGCCACCGCGATCGGAACCGCCTGACCCCCGTTGGTTAAAACTGTCCCTCTGGTTATCGTAATGTCGAGGTGATGACCCTCGAAAACCGCCGCCGCCACCGCCGCCACCGCGATCGGGACCTCCTGACCCCCGGTGGCCAAAACCGTCCCTCGAGTTCTCGTAATGGGGAGGTGATGGCCCTCGATAATCGCCGCCGCCACCGCCATGGCTCATCCGCACTGAAGGACATTGCGAAGCATCGTGGCCTTTACCCTCGCAGTTCGCGCAGCGCACTGCGAAAGAATGGTTGTGGTTGGGCGAGGTACTGTTGTAACCACCACCACCGCCACCTCTTCCATAGTTCCCCTGTGGCCTATCTCTGGCTTCGTTTCTACCTGCAAAACCTGCAAAGCATAACATCATTACTGTCATCACCATCATCACAAACAGCGTCATATTGAATGGGCAACATTTCCTACGGCGCAGCCTCTCAACTGCCTGGCTGTGTGGGAGCTACAAGAGCTTAATAGAATATGTGCAATCTCGAAGTAACTACATTAACTCCCGCTATCGGAAAACACGGAAAACAAACCCTGCGCAAAGGTACACAGCGGCGGGAGCGCGCGATAGAGAAATCCATCACAACAGGTTCGAGGAGTCAACTGCGTGATGTGCGCACGACACAATTAAAATGTTGTGGATAGCTGCCTCTCCTAAAATTCGAAATAGTTTGTCAATATGAACATTTAACAGATCTAGCCAGCAATTCCCTAGTGCTTCCGTTAGTCCCACGGCTTACGGACAGCAACATAGAGCCTTTCATTTAGTTTGCCCGCAACCGTCTAGAAATATCTAGCTTATTGATATTTTGACCTTTACTAGTGGTACTATTGACAACCGCGCCCAGCTCGCGGGCCCTATTCGAAATTAGGTAGTGTGCCGGCTCTGTTTACACCTGCTGCATTCCATTTGCCGCGCCTGATCGGGCGCAAATTTGCCGTTCGACCAATCAGCGGCCGTTATCTATTTAAATGTATGTTGTGGCTCGAACGCCGCAAGTATAAAATACGTGATTTTAGCAGTGTAAAGTGTTTATATTATCACGTGAATTGTGTCAGATAATGAGAAATTATGAGGAATACAGATTGGAATAATTTCAGTGATATGTTAATTGCTTATGTGATTATTAGAAGAGGTCTAGTTCTCTGGTAGCAGAATTTCGATGTCAAGGAATTAGTACTTCGCTTTCCCGATCGAGTGATGGAAACTTCACCCTGAACCAGCCGAATTGTTTGAAGTGGCGCTGAAGGCCACTTGCGGAGGTGATGTCGGGGAAGATTCGACCTCTGACAATAGAGTGACACTAGAAGCGGTCGTAGACAATACAATACAAGGCTCGGTTTATTAACGGAACTGCAGTCCTATCACAACGCTTAAGTTCTCGTAATAATAATAGCGAAAAGGAAGTGTCGTCTCATGAATTACTTCAAATGCTACCGATTTCTGCAAAACGGCATTATTTACATACATTTTTTGGTTATCATAAAAGTAACAGTATAAAAGGTGCGACGCCCACACAAATTATATTCAGTCCATGCATTAACCGCAATTATAAACAGACAAATTTTTTTCTGATTCTTCTCATTATAGTATACCCCAGAGGACATCTCTAAATCATTTACAAATAAGCTTCCTGACCTCCCGCGCAAACGCCTTCGCTGATGTAAGGGTTCTAATTGCGCGAGGCAGTGAGCCCCAGACTGCAGGCAAGCGGTGCGCAAGAGCATGGCGGCTGAGTTCTCTTATGACGAATGGTGTTTCGAAGGTTGTTGGGCGACGGTCAGACCTTTTGACGACAGCGGTGATTGGAATTGCAATATCACGGGGAATCGGTCCGCTCACCATCTTGAAGGCAAGAAGTGCGACATGAACCACGTATATCTTACCTATAGGCAGCAGATCAAATTTTTCAAAAACATCCGCAACCGAGTCTCGCCGACGTCAAATTACCAAAAATTGCGCTTAGAGCGTCTTTCTGAACAATGTCGGTTCTGCGAACGATCGTTTTATAGCCACCACCGCAGATAGAGATCCCCTAGTACAGGATAGGTAACAGCAGCATGCTGTAACCTAAAATTACCCCATCGACTGGAATACCACGCTCTCTAAGGCGACGGATCGAGAAAATTACGGCATAACACTTGGGAAGGAGAGCCTCAAGATGGGCATGCCACTTTAGTGTCTCGTGAATGGTCAGGCCCAGACATCTGACCGTAGACGATATCGGAACCAGCGCCACGCAGAGCCACACCGGATCCATCATTGGAGCCCTTTGTGGTGGGCGCAACAGAGTAAAACCCGTTTTGTTGGTATTCACAATAAGTCCGAACCGCTCAAAGGTCTTCACCACTTTCTCAACCTTCGCCACGGCAGCCTGAATGTCTGAGTTCAGTTCTGAAGGGCGTATCCGGAATAGGAGTGACGTGCCATCAGCGTAAGCAACAGTCTTACAATAATTGCCAGACGAGATTTTCGGTCGATAGACGGTCGAAGTTTGTGCAATACAGCGCGGCAGTAGCCTCTTGCTACTTTTTTTTTTTATTATCAACAAAGGATGTGGTCAACTCCCCATTCGGTACCGGTACTGCTGAAACTGCCCATGCCCCGTGACGAGCTGGGCAAGCGGGTACGATAGAGAGCCATGGCAACGTTCGAACCAGGCCCGAAGGTCCGGGACGAGTTTTCTCGTCCAATATCCCGCCTGCCCGAGTTGGATCGAGGTCCATGTGCTATTCCATTTCTGGAGTGTGTCGGCCCGTTCGATACGCGGGCGGATGGGCGGTCCTCCCGCCAGTGCGCGGGCGTGGTCGTCCCAGGATGCTAGCTCTTCGACTCGCCTCGGCCAAGGGACCTGGCGTGCCAAGACCAGGACCGCGGGGGTCGCCACTGTCCGGTGGACTCTCGCGACTCTTATAGCGATCGCCCTCTGCCTCTTCTGTAGCATTTCGGCGGTCTGCTTTTGCTTGGCGGCGTGCTCCCACAGAGGAGCCGCGTAGAGCACCATGCTGTCTACGACCTGAGCGAGTAGCCGTCTGCGCTCGTCCGTAGCGCCGTGCGTGCGAGGGAGGAGCCTTGGCGCCAGGTCCCTGGCGGCCTTCTCCGCCTTCTCTGCTGCGTAGGCTGCATGCGCAGTGCCCGTAAGGCCGCTGTCCAGGATCATCCCCAGGTACTTGACTGTCTTAGATGGTCTGAGACGGTGCCCGAGGATAGAAAGCTCGACGTTCGGGGGCTTTTTCCTGCCGTTGAGCACGACGGCTTCGGTCTTGGCGGGGGCCAGCTCCAGGCCCAGTGTGCGAAGGAAGCTCACAACACTAGCTAGGGCGGAGTTCGCGGCTCTTTGTGAGCGCGCCTCGTCCCGGTCCCTGATGACCAACGCAAGATCGTCTGCGTAGGCACACGTGGTGACTGACTCTGGGAGGGCCAGTCTGAGGACCCCGTCGTACGCGATGTTCCAGAGGGCCGGTCCCACGACCGAGCCCTGTGGGACCCCGGCGCAGACGGGGAACCTCTTTCCCGCGTATAACACGCACCGCTCCGAGAGGTAGGATGCCAGCACCCGCCTGAGGTACGGTGAGATTTGCGCCTCTCGAGGGCGCGGTTTACGGCATCCCACGAGATAGAATTGAAGCCGTTCTTGACGTCAACCATAACCACCAGGCAGTGGCCCCTGGTTGCCTGCGTCTTCTTTCTCTCCTGCTGCGCGCGGTCCAGCACCTTCTTGATAGCGGACAGTGTGGAGTGGCCCTGTCTGAACCCTTGTTGGCTTGGTGATAGGGTTCCTCTTTCATCCGTCTCCTTTCGGAGGCAACCGTTTATGACATGCTCCACTGCCTTCGAGAGGCAGGCCAGCATGCATATGGGCCGGTAGGCCGAGGGGTCCCCGGGTGGCTTGCCAGGCTTCGGGATCAAGACAAGCTTAGCCTCTTTCCACTTCTGCGGGAAACAGCCGGAGCGCAGGATGTGGTCCACCATTTCCTTGAAAACCGTCGGGTGGTCCTGGAGAAGCGTCCTGATTGCGAATGAGGGGACGAGATCCGCTCCTGGCGCCTTCCTGGGCTTGATCTTCTCGAGCGCCGCCTTCACCTCTTCGTCCGTGACCGGGGGTGGGTTTCCCACGTCAGGGGTCCCGAAGAGAACTCTCCGAGGCGGGGGCCTCGATGGAAACAGCGCACGGATGGTCGTGTGCGCCAGTTCCGGTGGCAGGTCCGCTGCCGCGTGTCGAATCTTCTTTCTGACGATCTTGTATCCTTGCCCGAAGGGGTTGTCGTTAGCCTCGTCGCATAATCGGCGCCAGCATCTCCTCTTGCTCGTACAGATCGCATCCTTTAAGGCCTTGCAGGCCTCGCGGTGCCGGACTTCCTGGGCCGGAACGTCGTCGGGGTGACGTGCTCGCGCACGGGTGAGGGATCGCCGCAGGCGGTGGCAGTGCTTGCGAGCCTCCTCTATCTTGTCGTTCCACCAATATTTAGGGACCTTGGTCACTGAGCCAGGGCGGTCCCTTGGTGTCGCGGCCCTGCAGGCGTCTTCCAGCAGCGTTGAGACGTTCTCGGGGGTGCATGCGGACAGGAGCGGTACACTGCGAGTAAGTTCGGCTCGGAACCTCGCGGGGTCCACACGGGGAAGAGGACGGGGCGGTGGAGGGGGGGGGGGGTCTGGACGATCGTCCATCCTTCAATCCGGGGGAGGACATCCGGGGAGGCCCCCGTGGGATCTGGTGTGGACGAGTAGCCATGGCGAAAACGCGTGGCGCCCGGGGTGTTCGCGAGCAGCAGGTCCAGGGACGACGCCCACTCCAGCAGAGCCGTCCCCTTAATGTTGGTCCCCCTACTATCCCAGGAGACATGTCTCGCATTGAAGTCGCCCGCTACGATTAGCCTCGACTGGTGCCCGCTCCTCCGGATCGTTTCAGCGAGATCGTCCAGGACCCCCAAGTACACCGCCGGGAGCAGTTTGGGGAGATGTATGCGGAGTATATGTGGAGACCGAGGATGCTGGTGTAGGAGGAGTTTTTACTGTGACCGGCGGCGAAGGTATGAATTGCTCTATTTGTGATATGAATGGCGGAGGTCCTATTTTCGTCTGCTATTGTGAGAGATGAGATAATAGATAAGGGTGGCTCGGAAATGATCATCAGGTCGACGCCCTGTTCAGTGACGACCTGCGTAGCCATGTCCCATGCCCGGGGCGAATGGTCCTGATTAGTTTGGAGAATTTTGATTTTACTGAACATTGGGGGTGGTCGTCCTCTTCCCTCGTCTGATGTCTGTTATCCTTTGTCGGAAGGCCGGGCACTGCGTGGTCGTCGCGCCATGGCCATCTGTGTTACAGACGTAGCAACGGAGGTTCGCCGTGGTAGAGTTTGGGCACCCTCTGGCCACGTGTCCCTCCTCGCCGCATCTGAAGCACTTAGGCTTCTCAGGGCGCTTGGCCTTGCAGTCCTTCGTGGGATGTTCGAAGCTCAGGCAGTACGCGCACTGAGGAACATCGACCAGCTTCCGGATAGAGCATCTGGTCCAGCCCACTTGGATCCATCCTCGCCTGATCAACCTCTGCGCGGCGGTCGGGGGAAGCCGAATGATGAAGCTGCAGTCTCCCTTGCTTGAGGTCCTCTTGGGTCCGAGCTCCACCTCGTTTGGTTTTAGGCCGTCAATCGAGAGGGCCCCCAAGATGTCAGCGCTGTCGTGAGTCGGGAGTACGCCGCTGAGGATGACAGGCTTGGCGGTCGACCTTACGCGGGCGGTAGCTTCCATCTTGGTCTTGGTCTGGATCGCGGCCGCGAAGGTCTTGGTCCCGTCGGGAGCCGATTCGCTGATGAGGAGTCTGACGTCCCCTGACGCCAGCTGCTTCGCGTGCCTTACCTGGACCCCCGAGTTGCGCATGGACGGCTCCATTGACGTCTCTAGGGTCCGGACGATGTCCGCTAGCGTGCGGCCCCCACCCTTCGCGATGATCGAAGCGTTGTTCGCGCGGGGCAGTCCTGCCCCTTTCTTCCGGGCCTTGTTTTCGGGGGTCTAACGTCCTTCGGCGCATATCTCCACCGCCGTCTGCTTACTCTGAGCTAGCACCACCTCTAGCATCTTCCGCGAGATCTCCAGGTTCGCCGACGATGGGATGGCGATCGCCAGTTCCTTCGCGTTTCGGGCGAGCATCGGGCTAACCACCTGCTCCAGTGCTGGGAGCATGAGCTTCGGATCAGTCACGTGCCCGGCAGGGACCTGCTTTAGCGCTATGACTCTGGGGCTGAGGCGCTCCGTGTCGGGCACCCCCTCGATGACAAAGGTATCTTTGCTCTCGAGTATCACCACTTTTCCCTGGCGGAAGATAGGGAGCGCCCGCTCCAGGGCCGGCATCTGTTCGCACAGGTTTTCGACGAGCTTGGAGTCGGTTTCGTCTTCCTCCGTCAGTAAGAGCGCGCGCCACGCCTTCTCTGCTAGGATACTTGATGAAGTGATCTTTGTTTTTGCCATGGACCTCTCAGGCCACTTCCTCCAAACCAGTCCTTCCAGCTCGGTGTCAGACATTAAGCTCGCCTGCGCGAGTTTGACCAAGATGTCCTCGTGGGCCCTGGATTCTTCTTCGTCCCGGCGATCGGCATTGCTGAGGTCCTTTTTGCACTTGGCGCACACGGACTGATAGCCGCCCGCTGGTTTCACAGGCTCAGCCGCCTCCTCCTGATCCTGGATGTTCCTATCAAGCTGGGCGACGGCATCCTTCATGTCCCTCACCCCATCCTTTATAGTCTTTGCCGTGTTCGGGACTGCCTTGATAGCGTCCGCGAGCGCCAGCGAGAGGGCCAACAGCGGTTTCAAGTCAGCCCTGGTAGTCGACGCGGCTAACCTGTGCTGGCGTTGGGCGCTGGGCTCCTTCCCGGGCG
This sequence comes from Stratiolaelaps scimitus, assembly GCA_019614645.1. Taxonomy (NCBI): domain Eukaryota; kingdom Metazoa; phylum Arthropoda; class Arachnida; order Mesostigmata; family Laelapidae; genus Stratiolaelaps; species Stratiolaelaps scimitus. The sequence goes on along the minus strand of JABWDB010000014.1, from coordinate 2,879,739 downwards.
ACGAAAGGACCCGCTTTAGCCCGGCTCGTGCGGAGGTCCGGTTGAATTCCGACCCCTGATGCCATTCTCCTTCCGTCTCGTCACCGTCTTGCGTCTCCATATGGCCGGGGGGCGAAAAAACGCCCGGCCTGGGGACGAGGCTAGGTCTCTGTCGGCAAACAGCTGATCGGTCACGGAAACGACAAAATATAGAGAAAAATCTCTATCTTTGCCCAGATTAGTCCCCGGTGGGGGGTTTAACCCCTCTCCTGACTCCTCGTGGGGAGATCTGTCCGGCTATGCCTTGGCTGGCCCGAACTCCGAAGTTCGATGCCGACTTCTGCTCTGTTACCCGCCGACGCCGCCAGAACGCAAAATCTTCGACGAAAATCGAGAACTCGCGCTCTGGTGGTCCAAGTAGGGGCGTTTAACCCCCCTTTGGATTCGTCTCGGTGAACTACTACTATTACTGTGTTTTTACTGACAGCCTCACTAGCGTAGACAGTGATCCCCCGTTCGAACTAGCATATACGACCAGCACTTAGACATATTCGGCGACCGTAATAGGCCCTCACGGCCACACGATCTTGCTACCCAAACAATATCTCAGTTTGTGTACCATAGCACCGCTTGTCTCTCAGAGCCCATAGCCAGCGAGTATCTGCCATCGTTGTCACCCACAAGCTAGCTAGCCGTATCATACGAATACCGGACGTACAACGATGCTGAGAAACCGTTCCAGGATCTCTGCAACTCAACCTCGCTGCGACTCACCGTTATCTCGAGGGTACTGGGAACGGGGTTTGGGACACTCTCGAACCATATGTCCCGTCTCCTGGCAGTTATGACATTTTGGGGGGCCTCTGTTACCTTGGGGCTTATGTGAGCAGCTGCCAGCACTGTGGTCTCCGCCACAGTACAAGCATTCTACTGGAACCACGGAGTACGAAACGAAGACGCAACTTAGAAAGTCACCAATGTGATGAAACAAATTTGCGAATAGGGAGCTTCACTCAAAAGCGGAGAGGCATTAGGTAAAAAAACAGCGCACCTTACCGACTATTGAATAATGCGAGCTCAGTGTATATCTACTGTGCGTGTATATATATATATATTTTTTTTTTATATGTGTGCGCGCGACCTTGCTATATATGATACCAAACGAACTATTACTCATCTTGATACGTATAGCACAACGTACTTCGAGGTATCAAGCTAATCTTTCCTAAAACGTAACACCCGGAAACAAACTCACCTTGTGCAGAGCCCGAATCTCCTCGCTCCCAGATATCACCATTCCTGCGGAACGAACAATACAACCCACACATGCTAATTACACGAAGCGAGGGAAATTCAATGCATCTACTTTATTGTGCTATCAACTAAGTGAATCAAGTTAAACGAAGAAAGGGTACGGTCAGATGCAACAGCGGAATCCATTCGGATTAAACTTGTCTTTTTTGTATCGTGGTGTTTTCGACGACATTTTCTTGTGCAATAGAATATATGACTTAGTAGAATTCGTGAATCCTACTTTCAGAGCGTCTCAAACCGTAATTCCAGCTGGCAGCTTAGTAATATTTGATACATGTATAACGGAACATTACCGAACCGTTTATACGTAAGGAATGCCGCTTTGAACTCGTCATTAGTTGTGTAACGAGCTGAAAAGGATGGTTTGTTTTACGATGTATTATTGTATGAACAACAAGTTTCAAAAAGGCATATATATATATATATATATAAGCGGCAGCCGAACCTGAGCCTCGGACAAACCACATTGATGATGAATACGTTTCTTAAAGTCAAGTTAATTGGCTTGTTTCAAGCATCAAAGACACCTTATTTAATTGTAAACTAGTTGCCCGAAACATATGGTCGAAATTTGGTTCTCTTTCTCTCTATAAAGTGCACCGAAAGGTTCTGAGATAAAATTAGTGAGACAGCACTAATGCATTGGTTCAAAAGACGAATCAAACGATACTGATGCTTTGTACCAGTCAATGCCAGCCGATGCGCGGAGGCGTTACCTCTAACGACAAGTAGAGGCACACAGAAGATAAAAGACAAACTCAAGAAATTGACGATGGCTTTACGACTTCGTTGAAGCGATCAAGCTATTAAGTGCGTCGGGCCAATGCTGTGGCCTTGATCGTATTGATTCGTAACTGTTTGTCGAAATACGTTCATAAGAATACCTACGAACGAATAAATTCGCATAGACATGCAAATTATTATGCGTACCTGTCCGATGAGTCTCGCTGGAACGCACTGCAATACACGAACACAATGAGTTATATCAGACATTCGAAATTTCGATCCGGGTTGGAGCAAATTCGCGGTTGGGAAGATGTTGTCTTGTGAGACACGCTCATGATGTTTAAGGTCGACAACTTTGTCACACTTTTGAAAAATACAACTGATTAACTTCATCATATCACGTGTAGATAAAGAGACAACCTGCAATTTCCACATATAGCTTTGCCTATTTGGATGGTGGAAACGATTTATGTGAGAGCAATATAGATATCATAGCTAGCATGTCTGTGTGCAAAACAGCCGTTCAATATCTAACCAAATTTTGCGTACTTGTGCGTACTTGCGTACCAAATATGAATTGTGCCTTCTCAAGAAGCGCTTCAGTGTTAGGAAAATTGTCACCGTATACGAGGGTATCCGTAAGTGACCGTCTCACAAACGCCGATGTCTAATTAAGGCCTAATTAGCTAGCTACTCGCCTCGGCCCCAAACAATGTGAATAGCCAACTCATACGCAGACGTTAGTAGGCACCTGCAACGTCCGCTTGTTTTTATAGCGGAATCGATTTCTCGATCAAAGGCATTCACTAGTACTTTGCCTATATGAGTAGCTTTTAATGAGCTAATCAATTTCATTCGATGGTTATAGGAGGAAATTTATTGTGCAATGAAACCCACCCCGCACTCCGAGGGTTGATGTATCCTGACCCATCATCGGTGTCCGACGCAGGCGGCTTCGACGGCACCTGAAACCTGTGGCGGCGGCGGCGGTTATCGAGGGTCAGACGAAATGGAAACAAGTAGGTGTTACTATATTAAATCGCTCAACCATATATGTGCATTTGAAGGTACTTAATAAGCAGGAGTCGGTCCGGCAGCGATCCGACCATCGATATTATTCAGCACGCCGTGTTAGGACACACTGAGCAAATCTAAAATTAATTAGATAAAGACTCGATTTGAACCACAAAGTAAAAGACTGATGATTCACATGACCGCGTCGTTAGCTATAGGAGGAAATTTATTGTGCAATGAAACCTACCCCGCACTCCGAGGGTTCACGTATCCCGACCCGTCATCGTCGTCTGTCGGCGATTTCGACGGCTCCTGAAACCTGTGGTGGCCGTTCGATCTGAGTGAACTGCTAGCACTTATTACATATATACTCGTACTTCGATTGACATACTACTTGCTTATACCGAACCGAATATATCCATGGTATTTGACTTTCGAAAAAATGATCTAACTGTTCTCTAGATAATACCCTACCGGGCATAATCATGTCACCATGGGGCGACATGAATAAGGCTGTTATTCTGCCAACTTACGTATGCGTACTGCGAGGTGGACTCGCCACTGTCGTTCCACTATTGAGAGACATGCTTTCAATCCCTGATTGAACACTGCCGGATGATACCGATCCGGATGGCCTACTCGTAGCCGAAAAAAAATGTATCATGTTATTTTACTTCAAGCTGCAACTTGCAATTTGAATTAACTCAGTTATATCGAATTTATCAAACTGAACAATCATTTAGATGCAATGCTGTATTTGCTAATTAACCTCATCGTTTCAGCCTGTAGGATTTTCTTATACCGAACTCCTCCAATCCATGTGACTTGTATTCGAATAGCACATGAGCGAATTAGCGGTCGGCCGACGCACGTCGAAAACGCAGCCCTTCAAAATAGTCTCACCGAGACGTAAAGCTACTACACATTAATCTGGATCACAACCTATCTCTCAACTATCTATGCGTGCATCCTTCACGTTGCTTCTGTGATGCCGTACAACGTGTGTGCGAATGCACCACCAAATATTGACACGAAAATCTTGACAAACTTGTAAAATCCTTAAGTTACCCTTTGTGAACCTCTTCGTCGCCTGCGGTTAACACCTTTTTCGACAGACGGCCCCGTCCAGCCCTGGAACAATATGAACAAATGGGACGTTTGATTTAGATTATAGATGAGTTGTAGATGAATCGATGAATGGCAATGTAGAAGACGGATGCGGACAGCCCAAATGACTAAGAAACATCCCAGTGCAGTTTACTAATGAGTTGTTTAATGTCCCGCGAATTCTTCCCCTAAACAAATCATGTACGGAACTACTGCTATATGGATCTACGGGTGAAACAAAATCGAATTGCATAGTATCGGTTGTACGCGAAAAAAAAAGCGACTTTTTCTCAAAATACGAAGAAAACAAAAATGCGCATGTATGTGAACGCTGGACGTGGCGTGGTACACTTTGCCGTTTGTGGTCGACCATTTTATGTGGAAAAAAAGAACCAGTTGAACTGATGTTACGATCATGCAATTATGGTTCGAAGAGCCGATTGGCACATGGGTGACAATTGGCAGTGACAAACGACAGAAAGATTTATGGCTATACATGCCACATACGGTCGATCGATAACTGTACATAAGAATTCGTTCGAAAGCGAGAACAAACTCGGTAGAATATTGCTCTACTCTAGGCTACCTGTGTAACGATAGTATTGTATCGTATTTGTCATGACCCTAACATTCGTTGTCGATTAGACGAACCACATTAGTCCACATAGCAGCTAGTAACGGCTGTACACAAACAACAACTTGTGATTTTTCTCACATTGGAAAAAAAGCCGGCTGAAAACGAGCTCGTTCGACCCAGACCACACACACATATATATTAAATATATATATATATATATATATAGGCACTTGTTAACATCCCCACATAAATGTGACACTTGATAGGATGCTTCATCCATTGATATATATATATATATATATATATACGCCATGAGGGGTTGGACACCGACGCCCGGAGAAGGGAACAACCACAAAGAGAAAAGCCGTACGCGTATACGTACCGAATTCATCAACACTGGACCACAACTAACAGCATCGCTGTCCGCATATGAATGAGTTCAAACACTAAGAAGTGCTAGTGAACCGGTGGATGGCGGTGAGCAGCGCCCCACGTTCACAGCTACCAACAGATCAATCAATGCCGAACTAACTGATAAAAAAATAATTGCTCGCTAAAACGCGCCTCAACGTACAGCTACGACCTCGCGTCCTGCAATTAAGGTAAAACAACGTACACTTAATTGCTTTTCTATAAAATCCAAAATCACTCAAGGACAGCTATGCCTTACACACACACACACACATATATATATATATATTTATATGCATGTTTTTGTTTCTTTGCCGTACTAATCTGATTGTTGCACCTTACGAAAAAGTAACAAAATAACAACACACGAGCCTGTGCTGGCGGACACTACGTTCGCCATGCGGCTCGGCAGGAATTAAAAATATGCGCTCATCATCAATTGTCGGTGTACATTATGTGCGTGTGTGGGTGCCTGAGTTTGTCAGCACATGTACGCAAATTAGGAATGTCTTTGCCTAATTGCTGCTGATTGACCACATCCGCACACACTCGTGCACGCATTACGCCGTACCTGCTTGCATCGCAGTGTCACGGCGACGAACATGTTCTCCATCAAGTAACACGTGCAGCGTCGACCAACGGATGAACAGACGATTTGCCTGCCGCACACGTGTTAGCTAGACACCAAGCGCGAATCGTCTCGTCGAGATCGCTCCTGCTATTGACTGAATGTCGGTTCCAACTTGGAGAAATGCGTCTGGACTTCCGTCCGGATGCAAGGGACCGGCTGTCTACACTTTTCATGTTTTCTGCCATATTTTGCCATTTGCCACAAGGGTCATGTTTATCTATGGTTTTTGGGCACTGTTGGCCGACTTCCGTTGTGGATCCTATAACAAATATATGTATATATATAATATAACAACAACAAATATATATATATATATATATATATTTATATATATATATATTTGTTGTCGTTCTCATCAGCTTGTTGGGTTCCTTGTTTATCATGGAAACAAACCTTCGAAGCGATACATCCGATTTAGTTCATGAGTAAACATTCTTTAAGCTAAGTAACAACAAGCGAACGAATGAATGTGGTTCGTTTGTTTATAGCCATCACGGACACTTTCAGATTGGGCAATGGCTGTAAAGTACCTTGGCTTCATACGGGAGAAAACTGATCTGGCACGGCCGTGGTTTCGACGGCGCCGATCTGGCTGTGAAGCCGCACGCCAGATAGCGTTCAAGCCTTGTTGCAAGATAAATCGTACAAACCGAAGCTGCGTGCATAACATGTGTTAAACAACATGCCCTGGTCCCAGAATTCTGGGCTTTTTACGTCGTCTTCTCTTTTGAAATTCATATTACCCAGAGAGTTTCGTAGAAGTTTGAACAAGTCAGTTAGGTGCTCTATCTGGAGGGTAGGGAGGATACTCGGAAAAGTTCCCAGCCAAGGCTCCCTATATTTTGTTGACTGAAGAAACTAACGTGAGGTCGCGCGCGTTGTCTTGATAGAAGATAACGCCTTTTCTGTTCAGGAGTGCGAAAAACTTTTCTTTTGTCGAAGTGCCTGCCGAAACAAGCTCCAGTTATTGACAGCAGCAGTGTTACGCGCTAATAGTTCGGCCACTACGCAGAAACTCAGCTAGTGGACGATCCCGGCAGCGCTTTGGCCCGGTTCGCAACCAGACCTTCCACGCGCCAGATTGGTCTCGGTATGAGACCAATATTTCATCGCAGGTAACAATTCGATCCGTTACCGGCGACCAAATATAAACTTTTCGTTGTCCATTTCAACTACCTTGATATATACAAAAAAATGCCCTGTAAGATAATTCTCAGTACTTTTACAAGAGTAATTCTGGCGGTCAAAATGAGACCATAATTGTCAACATAGGAGACACCCCCCTGAGGCAAAAGCGCGAACTATTACAAGGATCCTTAAAACTGTTAATTAAGTGTCAATTACTTTCTTTCCAATTCCACAGCATGTAATCTCTTTGTCCGATGTTGCTGAGCGTGTGGCGCTAGAATTCACACAACTCGAAAAACAATGGAGACCAGGGAGAGACATTGATCACAGAGTTGCTCGAACAAAAACAGATAATTCCTGGTGCTGTCAACCTGTCGAAATCGATTCTGCTTGTTGACTGCTCCCGCTAATATCGAATATTTAATATCTATCAATTGGCAGCTGTATTAGGCCAAACGACAAGAGCACATTAGAAGTTTAGCGATAGCCCTAGTCGAGTCGCTCGCGTTACCTTTACTAGTACGACAAACCACGATTATCGGCAACGCTGGCAAATCCAAACAACGACACCAACAAAAAAACAAGATTCTACCCGCCAGAAAACAGATTTCATATCTACCCAACTATATACCCAGCTATATATACAGCTAATTTTGGGTAGGAATGATATCGCAGGTTTAAATCCTGCCGTGATTGGCCCACTTCGAAGTGTGGAGAGTTCGTCCCCCATTTTTCCTAGTAATGAGAGCATACAGATATGCCGCGAGAAATGTGTGATTATCAATAAAAAAAATCGCTCTGTTTAGCTCTAAACAATAACCTCATACGTTATATGCAGAGGACCACAGAACGAATTAGTTGATATACGTAAACATCTCTTGTTTGCGACACGCCGCGAAAAATCACCCCCGTGATCACTCCCCCCAAGATTAGCTTAACAACCGTCAGAAGATGGGAGATCATTCAACAGTTCAGCATTGAGTAGAATATTGCTGGCAGCCAATGAATTCAAAAAAAAAGAGTTGCAATTTCATTTAAAATGAAGTCCGCTGGATTCGTTTTATAGGAACGGTGCTGTTGGTGTACTTTCGGATCAATGAACCTCTCATATATATGGTTAGTGATTAGTGACAACACCCTTGAAAGAAACTTTTTGAACCGTGTGGGTAGTATGGGCGGGTGCTAAGGGCGACTCAGCCAGCTGTTCGTATCAGCTTGTAAGCACGATTTTTAGCAATCATTATAGATTTCGTTGTAGACAACTGTCACTGTACTTTCAACGTTCATAGAAAAGATCCTATGCGCCTGTACCTAGCGTGTTTGAGACAGTACCAAATCTACATATAGCGCTATGAAAGTAGATATACAGAGTTGGTACGGGTCGAGGACTAAATTAGGCCGCGTCAGCGATTCGAAGGAAAAGCATATATCCACGAATAACATTACATTATTTCACCTGTGCAGCTATCGAAGATGACACTTACATTGTTCACACTTCGATGGTCGACAACTCGATGAGAGTCAAGCAGGTGTTGCATAAGTTAAACTCCACGCGTTGGTTCAGCCGGATAGAGCCGCCAATCGCTCCACTTCCGTGGTTTTGCTTGTCGCGAGGAAATAGCGAGTTAGCGCTTGTCCGCCCGCTAGGAATCGCCGATTCTCGAAGATTCGTTGCAGTGCACATGCGGACCGCGAGATGATCTCCCCCTTGAACCCGTAGAGAAATTCTGCAATTTGTTATAGTTTATTAGTAGTAGACAATGCGTTCACATATGCAATATGGGAATGCATTCCCATAGTGGGAGTCAACGAGTGCAACAGAGTTCGGCTAGAGAGTACTGAGCGCAAATCAACGGAACTCGATCGTAAATAGCGGAACCACTCTGCTGCCCGTCAACAAAAATATTTTGTGCTTTAAAATATTATTTGTTATTTTTAGCGAACAGCATCGGGTAGTGTGGGCTAGAAGAGGCATTGCCTGTGTCGTGTTGGATGGATTAGAACCTCTTCTAAACTGAAAAATCAGTGGAATTGAGTGAGGAAGACTGTATATATATATATACATATATAAATATATATGAGCAATTGGAGTGGACAAATTATTGGGTGCGAGAAAGGTGACGAATTAGCAGAAAATCAAATCGTAAAATCGGTAAGCTGCCGCGGTACATTTTCTATTGCTATATCATCCGCATAAAACTAAGGGAGATTTTTTAGCGATGTGATTGAACTACCGTGACACTTAGGCACCTTGTCAAAAACAGCGACTATATTTTCTAATGACTGAATGTATATTGCCTTTGAATTCTGAAGTAACTTCTACAAGCACTTGCATAGTGCGGCCAACTTTGTGACTTGTACGAAGATAAAAAAATTCAAATGTTTTTTGTGCTTCCTCGATAAAAAAATTCAAATGTTTTTTGTGCTTCCTCGTACATGCATGCGTCCACCTTTTCGAAAACATGATGGTAAACTCGAACGACATGTTTGGAAAACGGTTTTCGGGTTCATGTATGATATTAGGTCGTTTGGAGCTACTTTATAATACTTCGGAGAACGCCGGTTTAGTTTCTTGGAATAGATAGTATTATAAAGCCAAAGCAGCGTTCAGTGCTCAAAATAAGCGTTTCGTGATTAAACATTTGTTTCTTGAAGGAACAAGTCCGAATGAGATCCATTCGAAAATTGGTGAATATCTTAGGCCGGGAGGCCTTCACGATTCAAAACTTTTATTGGTGGTGCTAATCGATTCAGGAAGGGTGACTGGACTATTGAAGGCCACACAGGATGCGACTTCACTTGAAGACATCTCACTAGCGAACAGAGTTGCGATCACTGTCGCAGCCCCCTGAGCAAACTACGATATTGGACTACAACCTCTTTGTCGGCGTAGTCTGGAATTCCGCGCACTGCATATTGCAAAGTTATAACGAAAATGTTGAAAAACACAAAAAAAGCCCAATGGCATGGCCGAATAGATTCCTAATGTGATGATTATATTTGCTATCAACGTTAACGCAATTTGCTATTTGGAGTTACTACGTAAAAACGAAAAATATCGATGCAACCCTCTATCTTACGTTTTGAGAATACCAACGGACATAAATGACACGGGAATTAAAAGAACGCAATGTTGCTTTTCGATCACAGTGCAGATGCGCACGTAACGAACTGCATAGAGGCCAATAGAATTCATCGATGGCAAACTGGCTGATTTCGACAAAAAAAAGTCACAGTTCTCGTTCCTTGTGCTCTGAAGTTATCAAACCTTTTCAACGTACAGAATAGCTCCGAACAACTCAGTAATATGACAGACTGCCCCATGGAATGTTTTAGTGGGTCTTTTGTTCGCTTGAGCTTTTGCAAAGGTTTCTATAGCCCTGCATGATAGGCGCTAAATGGGAATTTTTCTCTTGCCATTGGTAAATATCGTGTCTTTATTTTCAGAAAAACAGGCTGAACATTTTTAAGAAAATTATGGGACTGAGAGCGTTACGATGTTTTTCGAACTCAAATATTGTCCTCAAGTTGTTTGAACGTGTTGGGAAATTTAGGTAGTTCCTCTTTGAGATCACCGAATAGTCACAACAGGATGTAACATATTCAAACCTATCAGTTTTAGGAAGCGGACGGTCATCCTATAAACTGAATATATCCAGCGCGAAACTGCCGCGACCAAATACGAGCGCAAGATGGCGGCCGAAGTAAGGACCCTTCTCAAGAAACTCGAGTTTCCAGCCGTCGTTGTTGAGGCGCTCGGTCAGCTACAGAAGATTCTCGTGACACCCGTAACGCCAATGGTTTGTAAATCTCGTACTCACAGAAATTTGTATCGCATTCACAAGGCACAGCCGATTCTCATGAATCAACCTAGCCGAAATCAAGACGATCCTTTGCTATCTCAGCTAGTTCGTTGTTTCGTGTAATCATCCCTAACCGCTGTACACACGCAGCAGGTATTAATAGATGAAGTTTGTCAATGTGTAATGCTGAATACATGTAGATTGTTATTCTCTATTTAAAGATGAAATATGCTTTAGGCTTTCTCTCTCTCTCTCTCTCCACCTAAGCCAAATTATCCGATCAAAATCTTGTCCATTTATTCACGTCTTCCTTTTAAAGGTGGTCGAGATCTGCAACGAAATTCTCGAAGAATTTGTGTTTCTCGAAAGACGGCGCAAAAAGCAGCTGTCAGCGGTTCGCGAGCTGCATCTGCTGGATGTAATGTGCACGTGCTTCCAGACGATGTCGCGAGAATCTGGTCGTAATCTGTTCTTTGTTATGTTTCCGCCAAGCGATCGGCAGCTGCTGGAACGGCGTATGCCTATTCTCTCCCGGTTTGTCTCGCTGGCCGTCACACTGAATGTGAGTTGACCACATAAATTAGATCTATCAGTTGTCTACTCAAGAAGACGTGTGTTTTTTTTCTCGTTTGCAACTATCAGAGGCTAAAGCAGGCGCTAACAAGTAAATCAATTTTATTATTGAAAATATTGCAGCACAGCCATTGAACAGGTTCCCACGCCTTACGCCATGTCACTATAGTGGTGCACGCACTTCTGCGGCTCGACTATCTGCGACATTTAGCTTCTGCAGTGCATTTCCTCTAATACAATTTGTTCCTTCTCGTTATTGTTCGCCATAAAGGTAGACACCCTTCTCGACTGTGCTGCGTTTTGGATTCATGTGGCCGGCGTGAATAGCGATGTGTCGTTACAACTGACTCGTCAGCTTTTGCGAGAACTCTTCGAAGGGACAGAGGTTGCTATTCCAGTTGCGGCGACGGGTGTGGCGACGGCGGACGGCAACGGATCAAACCTGACCCCCAGCCCTGCAGCCGTCGTGGGTCCAGCCGGGGTTCAACTGATCCACACGAGTCCAGCGTTCTGTGCCACCATAATCACGGCCGCTACACTGCTCTATCCAACGTCGCTCCCGCCTCGGCGGCTTCTCTATCTACTTTCGGCGTGGCTTGATGTCAATCTGTTTCTGGCGTTCGTGCCACTCGAAAGTGTGATGCCCACAGCGCACACCTTCGTTCCTGGCCTGGTCGCCTGGACCACTGTGGCCGGCTCGGCCACTACTGAAGCTTCAACGGACAGTGACATTAGTGGATCGGCCGCAGATCGTCTGGATACGGGAAGCGAGTGTGACGCTGCAGTTGTTAATCGTCTTCATCTGGCGCTACTTAAAATCATCCTCAAAGCTCCGCCGGGCACGCTGCAGGTCAGCAATTCTCTCGTTAGGCATCAATCCTTGAATGCCATTTGAATTACTATACTGACTATAGTATTACTGTATTGATATTGTTCGATGTCGATATCGTTTTTCGCTTGTAGTTTTGCTGTCCACATCATAGATTCCATCCGCATTATGAGTCTACGAACAGTCGGACAGGCTCATTACTCTTGTGAGTGATTATAAGCGATTCGTTGTATCTTGCCCACTAATCCCTATCACTGCTGGATATCTATATAAATATGTAATATTCATGTACAACGTTGCCACAACCGGCTGACCATTCTATCTGGCCAGTAGTGATCAATGTAATCGACAATCTGCCTCGATTCTTATCTCCCCTGTCTTAACATTTCGAAGCACACTAACTATAACATCAACGCAATATTTTTGCAGGCCGACCATTTGGTGAAATTGGCTCACTCCTTCCAATCCCGTCCATGTACGAGCGGTGTCACCGATGAACACCTCAACAATGCAACCACGTGGCGAGTTGAGCGTTTTGTACAAATCGTCCAGGCAGCACTGAGCTCACGCTGTGTAAACGGCTCACTTCGAGGCCTTCGGGGAGCCTTGTCCCGACTTCCACCTGCACAACTTACTGGAATCGTCCTTGAAGCAAACAAAAAAGTTCTACTTGCGTAAGCAGATGTGACACAGACACATCCTGTCGAACGCGCACCGCATTTTTTAAAACATATATGTATATATATATATATATATATATATATGTTTTTTCTTTTCAATGACTATCTAATTATTACTATTTGATGTTTGTAAATGGACAATTCGCTTATTTTACGCCGAACAGTGAGTGATCAAGCTGGACTATTTACCATTTAGAGGAGAGTGCGTAGGCCTGATCAAAAGATGTCTCTGACGCCACATCGATGAACATCTGTGAAATTGTATATATTTTTGTACATTGTGTAAATACATTGGGTTGTACACAAATGACAACTAATTATCTACTTTCAATGGATGTTTTCGCTCTCTACCACTGCAGCGATTATGCAAGTATCCTTTATAATAGTGCCGATTGATTTCCTGGAGTCTACTAGATGTCCTTGTATTGTTCCATTGCATGTTCAATTGAAGTAGCCTGTCAACAGGGGTAACCATGAAGCGTTCTCTCATTGATCTCATATTGGTATCTTACAGAAAAACAACAGTGAGACATTTCTTCAAGTTACGATACAAATTTGGTATGTGCAAAGATGTGCGTGTGTGGTACCAATCTGCGTCCAAACCTGAGATCGAAGAACAAATTATTAGATTACCATCATTGTACAGGACTTTTACCGCTTCTTGCCAAACGAAATGAACTTTCCCTCGGGAAATTTGAATTAGTCATTTTGCTCATGTTATCCATTTTGTCTACAGGAAAGCTTAGATTAGAGAAGATAATGACGGGTAATTTTTGCATATCTCATGTAATTTTTATTTATTATGAATTTATGATATATATATTATATATATATATATATATATATATTCATATTCATTTAATCATTGCATAAACATAATTTTGTTCATGTATTTTTCTTTGTACTTTACTAAAGTCTTAGCTACCGGAGTAACGCGAACTTTTATAACGGCTACAATTCGTGTGCGAACATTCAATAGCTAACTGATGTTTCTCAAGCCGACAGGTAACGGCTAGATCGGTGTACGTGACCTCATTGTTACGACAGATGAAAGAAGTGATCCTCACGCATGAGTTGCAAGCGTCCTGTTGACGGCGCCTCGATAAATTCAATCCGCCGCCCGTTCTTAAACACGACAACCGTGGGCACCGCTTCGACGGACAGTTCATTCGCAATCACTTCGCCGCGGTCGACATCCACCTGTTTTTCAACGTCGTCGTATTCTTATTTCATCAATCAATTAATTAGCTATAATCAGTCAGTGCCACTTAGCCAAATGTATGTGCCACTTAGCCAAATTTCTACGTCATGAGCGATCCGCTGAGGTGGTGACATTTTTTATGGCAAATATTATTATTACGAAAATCGAACGTTGACGAAAATCGGCTTCGTGTGCGTTTCGCTCTTGAAAGGGATCTACTGAGAATGTTCTATCATTTTTTTTTGTGCAAAGTGACGAACTACTGTTCTATTCTTAAATTTATATTTAAATATACTTTTTATTTATTTTTTTTTAAATTTATTTACTATAAATACAAATTACTTTGCTTATATGTATTCTAAACGTTCACAAACAGCATCGCTGGATAATTAATACTTTGTTTGTCTACTGCCAACAGCTGCTGCTGCTGTCATCAATATGAGACAATCATATCATAGTTATTAGTTAATTTCCTTCTTTATCAGCACCGTTTGTCAGGTCGAATAGAAAAACAACAATGTCACGGAACAACAGCGCCAACGTATTAAATGATCATTGCGCATCAGCTTATAAGCTGCCTCTGTCGTCTGCACATGCCTCGACAAAGAGGACGTCCTTGTATCGGACTGCCATTTCTTCCAGGAGCTGTTTCACCTCCTCCGTCTGATTATTCCACTCCGCTGTGAACAACACCACCACAAAGCCGTTTCTTCGTAGACGGTGGCCTAATTCCTCAGCGGTCATAATCTCTCGAAGCATCACACCGCCGACCGCAGGCTTAACAGCTAGCTCGCCACTTTTCGCACGTTCTGATCGTATCTCGGAGCTAGTCGTTGCCTATGTGCGACGGCTTGTGTACCTTGAATTGGCCTAGTTCCCATGACGACGGTTCAATACATCCCGCAATAGTTGTACGAATCTGAAGTCGGCACTAAAGGCCATCATTGAATACAAGCGGTACGTCGTAATCGCGCAAGATAAGCAATAGCTTAAGCGGCTGTAGGCCGTAATTCCTAGCTAGCGGTGGTATTGTTCGCGGTGACGTGTAGGCCTAGGGACTAAGGACACCCAAAGAGCAATTCATGCAACAACGCGCGGGTCAGGAGAACGGCGAGCGAGCGAGCGCGCCTTGCGAGCACATGCCGCTGGCTGGAAACAATGACAAAGGGAAGGAGCATTTACGGATCTTATGAGAAATGAAGCTATTACTCTATCACAGTACTATAGGAATGGTGGCATCTTAGACTGAAGAGGACATCAGGCCTATGATTTCTCCAAAAAAATTACATCGATGATGTGCTATGATCTATTGAATTATTATTCTTCTTCTTCCGTTTGTATTCGCTGCCACGTTCTGAGTAGCTGGCGAAGAGGGTCTTTGAGTGGATATCTAGCAGTAATTACTTATATACAGGTGATATCGTACCGTACGTATGTTACTTACACGTGTCAGGTACAGTAAGCGTTAATTACACTAGCGAGTTAATCCTAATGATACATTCAACCTAATTAACTATAATATGAAAAAAAGTCAAAAGACAGCTTGATTTAAGCATCGTTATATTTTTATTTAGTTTCGCTTATGTAAATAACAACCAAGCAAAGGCCTCATAGGAGTGGTCAATTTCAACACCTTTTCGTCTATCAAAGATCAGAAATGCATTTATATGAATAAACGCACCGCTCTACTGAAGGCTATGCCTGTTCTGACGTTGTATGTGTGATCCACGCACAATGGGAATCACCCTTACAACTCCGATCTGTGTGAACGAACAAAAACATATATATATATATATATATATATATATCTATACGGATAATAGCTATGCGCACTAGACAGGCGCAGGCGTCAATGTGATGATTTTATATTTTGCGGTTGTTATTTTACTAGGGCAGAAACTATTCCGAGTTTTATTGAAACCTCTCATTAACAATCGGTTGAAACCAATGTTATAGAATCCGTTTTTTGGGCTTTCATAATTAATGTACCTCAAAGCAAATCTTTTTTCCAAACACGCCTCTGTGTATCTTGGTATTGACAGAGTTAGCTTTGAGCCTAAACATTGCATGGAACACATAGGACTGAATCACTTGTTTGTTAAGCGTTGGCTCATTGGAGCTACTTCACATTATCGTCTCACATCGAGTGGCCAATGTAGGCACTGCCGTCCGATCACGTAACAAATTACATCGATTTTATAAATAGCTTCGTATTATATTCGCAGATCGCTCTCGTATATATGTTGATAGCTGTGTGGGGCTTAGGCTGTGCTCGAATGTTAGCGTTCCGTCTGCGTATTGTTCCCGAAAGTTTGTCTCTCATTTCTAGCTAGCGATAAGGTTGAAATGACGGAACGTGTATGTATATTATCTACGTTATCTGTCCCCTGTTGCCAACATATGCTGCTCCCTGAGGGCAAGTTGCGTCCCACCTTTATCCGTTACCCAAACCTCCCACCCGCCCTGCTATAGCGATCGAGACCGCATCCGAGATGAATCAATCTCAGAGCGGGCCGATTTGCCGGATCGTAAGCGCTTGGCCCTCTTTACCCCTTGTACTTAGCGACGAACTTTCCCAGGCCGTCTTCGCTGGCGCCGACCATCTCGTCGAGCTTCTGTCCATCGCTGAACGCCATGAACGTGGGAAGAGACTGGACATTGTACTCCTCTGCTGTTTCCTCCATTTCGTCAATGTCAACCTGAAATGGTGTACCAGTATTAGTAGGTACTTGCGGCAGCTTTACAGGACACGAAAGGCGGTTGGCGTGGGTCGCCAAAAATGCTTAGGACTGTGGATCATGACTAAATAGTATAGAAAAGGACTTCGAGTATTTTTCATTGACTATCAGTGTTAAACGACAGTTTACAAAGACTGAATTGAACTGTAAGGGATGAAGGCCTTTGTACACTTTGAACTTAGGGTTTATTTGTGCAGCTGGCTGAATGAATCAGAAATCGGTGACACGAATTATCGGCGTCATAATGTCGTCATGGACGTCACGGGAGCTGCCTAAGGATGTACGAGAAAGCCACCACACCTCAACGAACTTACACAAGTTTCAAGACAATACCAACAAGTCACAATTCTAACCACAAACTTATATTCTATATGCAGCAGCCTGCTGCTGCTGCTGTACAAATGTGAACACGCGATAGAAGCATAGTGCGAATTTGGGTTCGCCATATGCCAAGCTGGGACTGTGACCTATTGGCGATAACAAAAGCCACAACAAAGAACTAAGCTGTATTGCCTTGGACCGCACGCGCAGACAATAGCCTGGGTGCTGCTATATAAGCCTGCTCGTATGTGACACATAGATATTCAGTCGGTCCTATTCTAGTACTGCAGGAGTACCTTGCCCTTGCAGGCCATCCCGACCTAGATCATATCGCCGGGAGCAGGCAGGCCAATTGACAAATGTGACAGTACATATCCTCTACACGGCAAGTAAACGACAGCATGCTCAACCGTATGAGACGCTTCGATGGGCCACGCAGAATGTGGCCTCCTGCCAAACTCCCAAAGTCCACATCAGAGGGACAAGAATAGAATGGGCGGCACATTGTGGATCTATTTTGTATCTGCAAGCGAATATCAGCGGGTGAATAAACGGCTTACAATAACGGCGGCATGCAACGTTGCCGATAATAAATGCTTGTTCGGATGTGGCCTGCACAACTTCTGTGTTTTCTATAGGCGCTTGTAGCTGACGTAGTTCTCCGAAAAACAAAAAAAAAACGGATTTTAGAAATATTTGTCTAAATAATATATCCTCTGAAATATAATATTCATCTATACTGAAGTTAGTACCGCACCCTAGCTGTAATTGAGTAAGTCCTTGCTTGAACGCCTGCCGCACGCAGCACGACCTATAAAATGTGTCATTTCAAAATTGTTTTTCAAATTTGTCATCGGCATCGACAGCAATGACAATCCCGCAGCGGTGATCTCACCATCGACCTGTTTGCCGGCCATTTTCTGTTTTGCCCATTCACCACATGGCAACGACATTCGTAGATGGGCAGATTTCTCAGACGACGACGGCAGCGGCGTCGACCACGATGGTAATGATGCGGATTTGACCAAATGAATCCTGTACATTTGTATTGCATTATACGGCTGAAGGCTGGCTGAACGTGCAGCGTTTCCAGGGGAATTACCAGTGCCTTAGTCTTAATCTCTTCCGATACGATAGGCGTCGTTTTAAGTCTCACTAAGCAGCGAGTATACCAAACAAAACATAGAAATTTATGGCACCTAATACCTCCGTTCACTGTTATGACTTGTACAACTAGGGCGTCACTGTCGTCCATTGACATTGCCTCAAACTTCCAATTCATAGCCGAGTCATCATCGTTTGGTAGATCTGTATCGAATTCGATAAGGTTTCGCCTGTGACCCTCCGCACTTAATCGTTCCATCAATCGAGGTTTAATCGGGGTTCGTCTCTGTGAGTTAAGCAGCCTTCACACACGAACAGATTTGTTCGCATTTTGCAGGTGACGGCTGCTACCCTTTTTACAAATCTGTCCATAATCATCTATCCATATCTCAATGCGATACCACAGGAGTTCCGGTCACTGACTGGGGCTAAACTTCCTATTTTCGGTGGCGTATTACATTGTAATGTGTGCGTGTGAATGCTGTTATCAGCTGTGTTAATTTCGCTATGTTCAAGCGGTTGCAGCAATCCTCATTTTCGATAATCGATGCTTTCGGACATCGTAGATTCTGTCGTTCTGTTTATCCGACCCTGCCTGAAAATACATTTTGCGGGCTGGCCCACAGCCACATTTAACGTCCCCGGTACTGCTTTCGGCATTGCATCATAAGACGGACAACCCATTTAAATGCAAATGTGCAACGGTGGCGATCGAACCCGTGCACCTACCTCAATCTCCTCCGATTGCAAAGGGCACACGAACACACCATGCCACCGGGCTTGACCGTGGCCTACAGCTATTATGTTTTTAGCCTGAATTCTCCTCTCTCTCTGTCTATAGTTTACTGCTATCTATTATGTACAAGATACAAATTGGTGATTCTTTGTCTGTCTGTGTGTGTGTGTGTGGTATGGTTTATGCTGTGAAAACGATGTGAAACAGAGAAATTACAACAGTAGTATTGTTTAGTAGCAGTTTTCAGTAGTAGTTTTCTATTGCTGAGCCTTAACTGATTTTCTCTGACTGGCTTCGGTGCCAATGTGTAGTACTATGCCTCGTCAGGGCTTATGTGCACAACGACAGCAAGTGTGAATTGATGCGATCGGTATCCGTGTGTTCTTGTATTTGAAAGTTAGTGTGGGCATTTCCTTCATCGGAAGAGTGTGGGAGTCTGGACTCCCACAAAGTCCTTCACTGAACATTCTGCACGGAAGGGCTCTCCACCAAAGGCAAGCAGTAAAATGAGAAAGGGCACGCGTTTGGGGGTTGCGAACGACGACAGCCGAACAGAACGTCTTCAACGATCGGTCGATGGACGGGCCCTCGCTCCATTATGGCATTCCCCCTCGTGTCTCTACCTTCGTCGAGAACTAGTCAACTATGTAGCCAATGCAGTATCACTGATAGGGGCTAACACCGCTCAATATGAGCTGGCTTGTTTGTTCCTATAAAAGATAGACGACGGCTTTGAGCAGGCTCAAACCTATTTGACAAGGGCGGAGCTCCTTCTTGAAGCAATGAATTACCTCAGAGGTCGATTGCTCAACGCGTCCGTCTGACCCCCCAAAACATCGGTATTTCAAGGCGCGATTGATCCAGCGCTAACGTAAGTGACTCTGGCTTGATCACGGGGGGTGACGCAGATCGATGGATGAGTGGTATAGGATTTTTAGAGATGATTATTACCTGATGAGCTACAAACATTTCTATACACGGGATAGATATGCGTCTCGATATACGTTTCGGGCTATTTAAGGATCGATATCCCGCTATGGATGGGGGCGTGGAGACGAACATACTGGTACTAATGTTTTATTTTAGGTATGCCGTTTTCATTAAAGAAACTATAGTCTGCGAATGTGTTAAGCTACGATATAACAACTATGTCAACGTCGGAAGCCCGTTGATGCCTACAAAATTATATATATATATATATATATATATATATATATATATATATATATGCATACATCACCCGTGCCTGCGTAGTGTGACTCAATGCAATTCGATAGATCTTGCCAGATGATGAATCCTAATGTCGTGTCACGCAAAGAGAACAGATATTCCTCATGACTCTGATAGCAATATGTGAATGATGAGTCCGAATGTCCAACAACATTCGAATCAATTCTCCTGTAAATGGTACAGCTGGTGGTGCACGGATTCTTTGAATTCTCATTGTTATTAGAACAGAACAAGTCTTTGAGCCTGCATGAGAACAAAACACTTCGGAGGTTTTAGAGATCTGCTATTTTTGCTTCGTAGAAACATGGTCATTATTCATTTACGGAGGTTTTGCTACAGTAATACATTATGGTGAGGTGATTTTTAAAAGTTTTGCAGCGAGCATCGATGCAGGTTCTCGATTACTACCTGAAGCTTCTGATATATGCGTGCAATTCGTTTGTCTCAGTTTCGTTAGAGAAATCACTTATCGACCCGTTAGAAGGTCAAACTCAGTTGATGGGCTTGTGTGCCGAAACAACGCAGTACCCCAGGCTCGGCGAACCCACCTCGTATTGCGTGCATTCGGAGCTCGAACGAGCCGAGCCAGTGGTAGCTTATAATTAAGGGGGGGTTCCCCTAGATAAAACAGTCGAAGTTTCAAAATCCTTCCTTCGTGTGCTTCATCAACTGCGAGGTTTCGCGACGACGACACGGATCGATAAACATCACTATGACCCGCCCAAAAATCACACATCGTACACATGACAGACCCCCTATGCATTTACGAGCGTATAGTTCGAACCCCCCTACACGCGTATGATTCGAACACTGTAAACAAACCATAGATGGGGAAGGAGAAGGCCCGCAATGGTCTAAGGGGGCTGTTACGTGACAGCGAGTTATCAATGATCCACTACGTATCCTTCAATCTCAGTAGCGACATTTCAAATCTTGTTATATATATCTCTGTCTATCGATCTAGGATTCAGGCGTCTTAAACCTGTAAGGGCTCAGAGGCCTGCTGGACGTTTGGGCCCATGGTCCAATTCTCAGCAGTCGTTCCGGCGACAGTGGGGCGTTATGAAAATATATATTTTTCAATGAGACGAAAATTTCCCTTCTAATCTTCGACAATTTAACCCGTTATGAACAGCCCAAATCAAAGCTCTACTTGCAGACGTTTCTTATGCTCTTTTTTCCATAAAGCAACACATTTGGCATATTTCTACCATGTGTGTGTGTATGTATGTATTATAAAACAATAATAATTATGAAATATCGATTCTCAGTATTTCGTGACCACTATATTTCCGACGAGTGTTGAACGAACGAGTCAAAGGCGGGCTAGTTTCTCAGAGATGACTACACGAGGTGTCTCGGGAGTCAGTTGTTCTTACTAAGTATATATATATATATATATATGTATAGAGCAAAACTACATGTTATTTAACAATGCGATACCGATTCATGAATCATACGTTAAGGCAAGCCGTTAGCGGTTATGTCTAAACTCGTATGAATTCGTTGTATCGAAGGCGGATACTAAGCCTGACCGGGCCACAGACAATTCCTGACCGCTTATGACGTCACACTGGGCCGCCGGCGAGCTACTAATGAGCTGAATTGAAAAACTCTGTTATTTACACACAGGGGTGTAAATATATCACTGTGAAACGCATCGAACAAACATGTATCTAGACTGTTATAATCATATATAATGTAGTATTATATAATTAAGTGCTATATTTAGAATCGTATTTGGATTGTACGAGAATGGGACGAATGATCGATACAATATTGAGCGTTGAATTATGGCACTGTATACTCATTCGGGGAGTACGACAAATGCATAATATTAATGACTGTATATAATATGGCACTTCCGATTTTTCTGGATTTTCAAGGAACCACAATTGTAACTAGAAGTTGAGGTTATTTCGTTATATAAAAATCTGCCAGTTAGAACTTCAACTTAAGGCGCTAAACCACACAAAAATTAACCACTGCAGTATTTTTGGCCCCCAATTTCAAAGAGTTCGTTATATACATGGGCCAAGCCACCGTGCGAAGGTCGCCGTTAAACTCCCAACGAATTACAAGTAAGAATTAAATAGATCAGTGATGACCACGTATTGTTGGCGAGCCCAAAGTAATTGTGGCAATGCCAATCAATCAAGAATGAGAGTACGTGAGTTGCGTCAGAGATAACTAACGACACGTTTATAAGATGCACACGCACGTGTATATTTTTTAAAACTCACAATCATAATCAATATACAACAACATAATTATAGTAAATTTAGCAATTAACCACATTTTTGCTCATCTATCGGTGGTTCAACGGAAATGAAACGTCGTCGTTTGATCGGATTGTTTGTAACATCATGGAAAAGCATAGTCATCTACCATGCAGCGCCGTGTACATGGACAATCACAGAGCGATCGTAAACATTAGTGACTGTTCAAAGAAGCCGCACGGGGGAGGGGAGATGTTACAATGGGATATTCGTCATAAATGGTATTGCAGATGATCAGCAGACGAATGACTCTAGCTACGATAAAATCCACAGCGTCGATCAAGGGCAACTTTGGCAAGTGTCATTTCGTTTGATGTTTCACGTTTGTACGTCAATGGGGGTCTGACGACAATGACCATGTTTCCTCAGGAGCAGCCGTCAAAAACATGTACGGGTGCATGCCCGACACAGTCATTGAGTGTGTGATTAGTGTACTGTACGCGTTGAAAACTATATATATATATATATATATATATATATATATATATATAACAATTCAGTTACGTGTTTTGAGATGCGTAACTATAATAAATAATACGACATAGAAAAAATACATTTTGATTGAGTTGACCCCAGTATCCAAGTGACTCAAAGCTAAGGTTATTAGCTAGCAGACCTACAGTGCTATTGGCATCGACTGCCGCCAGAACTAGCATGGAATCGTTATCATATCAAGCCATCCTCGAGCTTGAAATGAATCTCGCTTACAACGATGACGAACTACACTGTATTCCTTCTATAGATATTATATTTGATCTATCCATGATCTATCGAATTGGAGAACGTCACCTTCATTTCAACGAATTCGCGAGCCTACCTTGACGAAGAGACAATCGGGATATTGGCCACTGAGCTTCTCGAAGACCGGTGAAATGTTCTTGCAAGGCCCGCACCACTTCGCGAAGAAATCGACAAAAACCACCTTGCCAGGTAAAGCGAGTATGCTCTTCAACTCGTCGTGCGTTTTAGCCTGCCGCACCATTTTGCCTTATGTGACTGTTTCACGAACGTGACAAGGCGGGACAACCTGTGGGGGGCGGGGGGCTATTGGGACGCGGAAGACCAAGTCGTTGTTTCAGCAAAAGCAGCTTAAACTCGACCCGACTTCGAGGTACGGTCGCACGATCAACCTGCTCCTAACGTACTGAGCTCCGTTCACGACGGCAGCACCTAAGCAATTGCTACAGGCAAGGGGGAGCGAACGAGTGAACAAGGAGTGCCAGCAGCCGCTTTTCTGCCGCTGACAATCAACAACACGGCAACGGAGGAAGGCAGGAAGAAAGGATGGATGACTGGCGCGCGCTCTAGCCAGTGGGATGCGCATCCGCTGACGGCGCGCGGCGACGACTCGTCTACTAATAGTAGTAGTGGTAGTAGCAGCCGCCACGTAAGCTGTGGGTGAGCTAAGAGAAAAAAAAGCCGCCGCCGCCGCTGGTACCGCAGGCAGCCGTCCGCCCCTTGCCCGCCCCATAACAGCAGCGCTGTTAGCACGGCAGAGGAGGACAAGGGTGAGAGAGCGAGCGAGCGAGAGAGAGAGGAGATCAGACTACGGTACGATCCGAAACGGGACGACGAACCGCCTCTTTCTCTCAGATGGCGTCCGCTAAATTTTTGGCGGGAACTTGTGAACGTCATGGATCGTGGGGTGACACTTCCATTGGACAGAGCTGATCGTGAATGCAGCCGTTGGTGCGCTCCCTCTGGTGAGCACCGCCGATGATGATAAAGACGACATCGACAGACGGTCAGATACGCAGACGGTGTGTTGTCTCGTCGCTGGGTGAAGCTGCTGGCCGGCGATTGAAGGACGGCTGGCGGCACCTCGCGTCGAACAGACACGTGCTGCTTTCGCAGGCGACATGCACCCGAACGGCGAACTCACGCACACATGCTTACTCTCGATTGGCGCGAAATTCAACCTATCGAACGTTCGCAGCTGTGAAACATCGCTGACATGGGTGGATTAATAGAAGTGAATGTGACCCAGTAGGGACACCGGCGTGTGTCTCTCGTCACATCGGATAAGGGGGTGGATGTGTGTCTATATATTTGTGAAATTTGAGGTGTTTCTCCCCGAAGGGAAGTGATCGCGAGGGATTGGCTGTACCGAACAGCCCTGGAATAGATTGTTGTCGATTTTCTTCGCTGTGCTCGCATCTGTCGACGTCAAGGGTAGACCTCGTTGGCACTTATCTTTGTTGAGGGTTGTGTCGAATGTCTGCAATGTGTTACTTGGACATTGTGGCGCAGTATCGATGTGACAAATATGTGATAGAGAGTATAAAGTAAAGTTGTCATTATGCGTTCAAATCAGGTATTGCGTAGCTACATGTTAATCAACGGGTCAGCCTTCGGTTTACCGACTGTTAAAAATACTGATTTATCTTAAATCTGTTTTATAGGGAATGGCCACTAGGTGCAGCGATGAGGAATTGGCCTCAGTGTCTTCAAGGGAGGACATGCCAGGACCTTCGACAAATTATGGAACAAGCCATTTTAAACTACTGTTCAGCACAGATCAGCACAAGCTAGAGAAACTCTCAAAGGAGGTATATTAATATATATATATATATATACCCTTCTGATATATATAATGTATATATCAGATAAGGAAAGTCGTTTATGTACATCATTATCACGATCTGTTAAGGCACAATAATCTATATATATATATATATATATATATATATATATACATATATTATACCCATCCGTATGAACGTAATACTCTACACCAGCAACTGAGTAGTGCTGTATTGACCACCCATTACGTGTATGACGAACGTAGATTAACCATAAACGACATTCGAATGCCATTGTTCAGTATGCGCACCCTCCGTCGTAAATTGAGCAATAATAACGATTGAAGTTTTCAATTACAGCAAATGCTCGACTTGCTTTTGGCACAAGCACGCACTCTGAAAAAGAGAAGATCAGGAGGTTCTGATAAACCTCAAGAGGCCCAACCTCCGGCTGCTGGTGACGTTGGAGACACGGAGGAGACGCCAACCAAAAAAACCAAGAAAGCGCAAGAAAGCCCATTTAACTTTACCAAGTAAGTACCTTAGGAAACTTTTCCTGAAAATTTCACATTCGATTCATCTGTTTTAGGCGGAGATTGTTTCGATTCCCATTTCTAACCTGGTAATTCTGTGTTTTTGTTTTTAATAAACAAGTCGCCCATGATACCATGATTTACCGATGGCACCAGCTGAAATGAAGCTACATGGAGCTCTCAAGTGTTATCAGCTCAGTTCAGCTCGAGCTTCGAATGTTTACAGTGCCGGCTCCCTTATGCGTTCCGTGAGGTTTACGACGATTGATTTCGTAAAGTTCTCGCCTTTGAAAGTATCTGAAAGTAAAGTGTTTCTGTATTTCGTTTAGCTGCTGTAACAAGTATGCATAGCCTTTAATATGTGAGTATCTTTCTTTGCGTTTGGTGTACAGGTACAAATTTCGCCATGTAGCTATAAAGTTCCTTTACCTGGGCTGGGACTATCAGGGCCTCTGTGTACAGGAGGACAATGAGAAGACAATTGAAGCTGTCCTATTTGATGCTCTCGTTCGGACCAGACTCATCGAGCGGCGGGAGACATCGAATTATCACCGATGTGGTCGTACAGATAAAGGTGTCTCTGCATTTTGCCAGGTAGATGTCCCCGAATCGCCATTTGGATTTTTTTTGTTTTTGATAAACAAGTCGCCCATGATATCACCTATTTCATATTTCTGGCTTTAAGGTTGTACACAATGTTGTCTATGAACTTCTCGGTGAAACTTAGTTTTCGATCTACTCTGCGCGACCTAGCGTGGGAGAGTTTGCTGTCTTTCGACTCTTCTGGAGCGATCCCGGTCCTCTTGAACATAGATCTTTTGTTTGTCTGTCAAAATATTACTCCCCTTATAGATTTAGCTATATCGTGTTATGTACAACAGGTTTTGACATCCTCGCAATCAGTGTACCTCGTTATATACATTCTACCAACTTCAAATCACTATGCTCTAGACGGTAATATATTTATTAATAATATAATGGATTTTAATTTTATGTCAAAACTAAATTAAAAAATTACTCCGCTACTAAATATAACGCTGCCGAATCGGTTTGAAGAAAAACGTAGACGTCAATGCATGCGCATTGCCACTTTACAAAGGTTTAATCTCCTTTATGCAAAGTTAGATCAACTGTATTTTTTTCATGAATTAAAATTCAAAGTACATTAGAAAATGTTTTCTTTCATTGATCTGTTCGACACCAACGCTGAAACATATGACATTGTCCAGAGATCAATCAGTTTCTACAGCGTTCCAGCCTACAGTGTGCGCTTGTTAATGACGTGAAATCACATTATGTATTGTTACTAACGCTTTGATAAATTGTTGTTTGAGTATTCGGTGATGATTAAACGTTATCCTCGATTGGTTTACCCAGTGATATATTAGTAGCCTTTCTGACTATTCGTCCCTCTCTGAGCAGACGTATTCGATACGGGAATAATGAATAAGTCCTATTTAAAGAGGTGAAGGAGATAGATAGACGTTGATGAGCAGGCTCAGCGTGATGGTCACCGCTCCTACTTTGTCCTGATACCACGAACAGGTGATATCGTTAGATGTCCGCAGTAACCTTCAGCAGGGTGACGGCCTACTCATGCCGCGTACCTACGACGCAGGCCGAGCGAAGCACACCAACATCGAGCTAGACTACGTGGCGATCTTGAATCGAGTATTGCCAAAAGAAATTCGCGTGATTGGCTGGGCTCCAGTAGAGCAAGAGTTTTCCGCGCGTTTTGACTGCAGGATGCGTATGTACAGGTCGGTAGATATCGAATGTGAAGCCAGCCTATGCGAAGGGTGATTGATGTTGTCTGTGTATGTGTGTTCTTCATAGCTTTGTTCATAGCTCGTGCGTCCTTTATGTCGACAGCTGTATTGCTTGTCTGTCATTAGTTGGGAGTATGAGGCACAATGTTAGCAATTATGATTTTGATAAATACCACTTGTACAGCGAAGCTGTACACGGCTTGCATATGTAATAACCTACCTAACAAGCGAGGGAATTAATGTTTCTTTGACACACAGTCGATTCTAGTGGTTCTAATTTCGGGATTCGAACGTAGACGAAACCTTTCGTCTCACATCTTTGACTGGAGCCCCTTCAAGTGAATGTAATATAATGCTAAACTTAGCAGAATATCAAGTGTTAATCAGAGTTTGTTGTTTGCTCTGAAATCGTTCCTGTGCAGGTACTTCTTTCCGCGAGGGGACTTAAACATCGACGCGATGCGCGAAGCCGCTTCGCACCTTGTTGGCGAAAATGATTTTCGCAATTTCTGCAAGATGGATGTTGGTAACGGTGTGACCGAATTCATTCGAAGGGTGGCGAAGGTCTCGATAGAAGCGCCTGAAGGGTTCGTATCCCGAAATCAATACGTGGTTTAGCAAATGTAAATATTTTTTTCTGTATTTACGTCTGCTGATTTTCACTTTGTTTCAAAACGAAGAAACATAAATTAGAAAGAAAAAAACCGTTCGTCGGACAGATATAATCTTC
This sequence comes from Stratiolaelaps scimitus, assembly GCA_019614645.1. Lineage (NCBI taxonomy): Eukaryota > Metazoa > Arthropoda > Arachnida > Mesostigmata > Laelapidae > Stratiolaelaps > Stratiolaelaps scimitus. The sequence goes on along the minus strand of JABWDB010000014.1, from coordinate 2,851,804 downwards.
CGACGAATTGGTGCTATCTGAGAACTCAGCACAGCGTAAATGGTGCTCAACACTGCACGGAAGCTACTCTGAACTCGCAATTGAGTAGTGGCGAAGTGTGACCGTCTGGGAATAAACCTAAGCGGGTGTTATTTGGGGTAAAATGGTTTTCTGAGGAACGATTCGATTTTCTTGTTTTCTACAATTGAAGATTTAGATGGTCTGCACAGTGTAAATCCAACTGTATAAACCCTGAATTTCATCTAGAATCCTGGGTCTTGATGATGTTTTTTAAGGCGGCCCTTTTAATTATGTATATTCAAGTTTCCCGTTATTATTGGTTTAACTGCCAATCATGTACTGTACCAGCAATCGGATTTTTTTTTAATATTCCGGCAGTTCGCAAATTCGGAATCAACACGTGAGAGTGATCAGCCTGTTGGAGACATTGTCGCATTACGGCACATCCGGAGAATAATAGAATCGTCTGATGTTCTGCGTATTTCAGAAGCGAGAATGATCCGTCAGCAATGTGCTGCTTTTGTATTCATGCAAACGCGTTCTTGTGGCATCAGATCCGATGCATCGTCGCCGTTCTCGTGCTCGTTGGAGAAGGTGTGTCAGTAAAACAGCGTCAGGAGATGGACGTTTTGTTAAATTTGTGTCAAATTGATCATCTAAATGATAAGGCAAGCAAACATGCTGCCGTTAAACTATCGAAATGCTAGCGTAGTTTTATTGCCCAGGACACACACACATCCTAACTACTTCGTTTTTAAGTTTTAACCCCGTTTAAGCTGCATACGAGAAATTGTTTTTGGCAATGCTCGGCTTTGACCGGTCTTGGCGTGACGGCGAATTGTGACAACATAACCATCTCATTCGTATTTTTACTGGTGCCGGTTTTTGTCGAACGACTCCCAGCTATCATACTAATGAGTTGCTGGGTCACCCGAGTACAGCAGACTCCGTTGTTCAATTTCGAATATTGTTTTTATTTTAATGATCACCTAGGGAACGAGGTGCCATCGATTGTCGCCGACCTACTGGACATAAAGACGCATCCAAGAAAACCTCAATACTCGATGGCGTCTGAAGTGCCGCTGTGCCTTTACGAAGTGGAGTACGACTCCGTTGAGTGGATTTACAGCAAGAACGAGATTAGCAAGGTCATGGATCATCTACAGCGCATGTGGACCATGCATTCAATCAAGTAAGCAGCTCTATCACATTAGCTATGAGCTTAATTATGTAGATGTTACTTTATGAGTTATTCTACATCAAATTGTGTGGATAGTGACCGTTAAAATGACCGTTAAAACGCCGAAAGGATCGGTATGAGAGTTCACATTTCCGCTACAATGAGCAGAGCGTGAAGCACAATAACTCTCTCCTTCGGTCTCTCTTCTTTTGTTCTATGGGGGGTTTCGGGAATGCTCGATGCACATGCGTCACTCAGCCGTAGTGACTCTTGTGGGATTCATAAACCCACTAAACCTGTCTTACCCCCCCTCCCCCCCCCCCCGGGCACCCCCAAGTCTCGCAAATTGCCAGACAATACTTCGATACCATGGGAGAGTACCTCCGACTCCTATTATCAACGTCACTTTATCCGAACACATACGTGCATGATTGGACAAGACATTAGCGCCTGTCCACAGCCCGAGCGCCGGTGAGCGCATCGAGAGTGATTGCCGTAGGCGCATCAGGTATTTCGACAGAGACGCTACAACGATAACGAGCGTGTTTCTGCTTTATCTCGAAATCGTTAAGGAATGGAATCAGGATCTTTTTTGATCATCGACTTATTCTATAGCGCGCAAACACCAACATCCTGGCGTACATTCATCCTAATAACGTTGGACACTGCAGCCTGGTGTGAAACGAATTGCGAGAGGATTACCGCAGCTTTGCCCTTCAACGCGTTCGACAAGACGATCTTCCATTGTATTTTGTTTTGGGAAGGGATTCATCTGGCGCTCGTAAGAAACCGACCACAACCGCGGGCACTATGTGTCCATTTGGAGACAACATATGCATTGTACAAGCCCAGCTAAAAGACTAGATGTTTCTGGAAGAAGACCTCGAATATTGCCGGCTCAGATAAATCGAGATAGCCAAACATTGCGCATCATGAACACGCACGTAACCATGGACCGTGGACGTTCGTTCGTGTGGCCATTCTAAAGTGAAGAAATGCTGCCTGAACGGAAGTTTTATGGAAAAAATAAGAGATAAGTGCTGTCGTGTTTGTCCTATGTCGATGGGGGTTGGCCCCTGCCTCCACTCAGTGCGTGTGTCCTTATTGCTCTCAATATATTTTGTACGTTTGCACGTTTCTCGTGTTTTTCAAATGAATTTTCTATTCTTTCAGGTCGACAATGATAAGCAGCATGCTCGGTGACCTTACCACATTGATTGGCTATCGGCCACGAAATCACGCTGACCCACTACTGCCCGGGATAAAATCGCGACAGTACAAGCCGCTGATGAGCAGGCCAAAGTGCGAGACCCTTGAGAGTCGCATCGCGTATTTCGAGAGAAAGAAATTAAAGCAAATGGAAAGGAAGCAACGCGAAGCAGCCGAGGCCAGATTAAGGGAACCATCGGCTATCGATATTAGTGAGAGTGACGTTGACATGCCAGACGATCCGGAGTGCAGTTCGGAAGTCAAGAATATACCATTGCTCTGAAATGCGACTTGCCTCGGAACTCGCTTATAAACATTGCATACTTGTACACATTGTCTGCATACTAGTCCGTTATTGCCGGATGTGCCTTAATCGTATCTAGCCGAATTGTAATTTCCACCGGTGGATGTTGGTGAAACATTGGCCGTTCGTATGGGCCAGAAATTATGGACATTTTGTTGGTGCTTGACACTCGATATGATGACGGTGTAAAAATGTACATAAATAAATCTATGTATATATATACGCATCATTGCTAGTCATATATATATATATATGTAACTACCAATGATAATAAAATATATGTCCAAACGTTTTCTTATCGGAGATGAAAAATCTCCAATAAATGGAACGTGGGCTCTCAGGCTCCTCCCATTCCTCTCAGTATCTCAGCGTTTTGTCTATTAATTAGTATAGAACATAATCCAATACAATAACATGTTTTATTTCAAAGGGACATGTCACCTCACGCGGCTTGAACCCTCGACGACCTCCAGCTCTTACTTAAAGAGACTTAGCCGTTTGACCAACTGCCCTTTTCGCTATTACTTATTCCTTAAAATATTGGAAATATTTTGTATATATATATATATATATATATATAATGTGCATTTAATATCACTTCAATCCAGTGCTTGTGTTCCTAGGACACTATAATCGTATAATCTTCAAGGATAGTGTGCGTTGACATGTTTATAATGGTTGTGATACAATAGTTTCGTGAGCTTTCCGGGCTTTTGTTTCTGTTATTAGCCACCTTCATTCATTAGAATGTGCTGACGAATCCGAATGCGCTTCGCTGCATCTCGGGCGTACTTCGTTTCGTTGAAAAATCTCACGCAAACGTGATACAAGCGTAGCGCAATCTCCGACTGGGTCCGATTGAACGCATTCCCTATCAATCGTTCCTGCCGGTTGTGGTCCATGGAAGCATGCGTCGTGTTGAAGCATCTCGCGAGCATCGATCACGTCACGGGGATGTGGCCGATTAATCATCGTCAGACCAGATCGGCAAAGCTGGATCGCTTACCTGACGATGATATGTCCTACCTCTCACCCTCGATAGGCGCCACAAGCGGCCCGGTGAGGAGGGAAATAGCTGCGCCTTGGGGCCCTGCCGAGGATCGTCGAAGTAGCCGTCACGGATGTGGGGTTCGGCCCACAGACCTCAGAGCAACGTTCGTGCAAGTGGTCGTTAAATCAGTTAGTTGGTCCCACTGGTACAAGTCACACTAACAAAAAAAAACAAAAAAACTATCTAGAAATTACCTCGAGGCAAAACTGGTGTGGTATTACAAGAGGGGACGACGCTTCTCTATGCCGATCTTCGTGTTGTTCCGTTTACTACTGCTCGTTGTCTACTGTCGTGCTATCTGACGTCACGAGGTTTGCCACCCAGGAACACGTGGGAACGCTCAATTGTTTGAGGCAAATCGTACACTGAGCTTTTGGACAGGATGGTGTATACGCTAGTCAATGAGAAGGTGAGCTATTTCGCGTCTTGCTATTTATTTACACTGGTACTGTCCGAAGGTAAACGACATGCTTTTCTTGGGATGCAGACGAAGACGACGATTAGTTACTCAGACAATTGTAGCTATCAGAAAATGGGTATAGCCTCGCATGTTCATTTATTGTGGGATATGTGTTTTAGATGGTCACCTTGACAGAAGAATATAGAACTCTTTTCGTATGCGGAGTAGGTCGAAGCCTGCATACAGTTACGCGCAGCGTAAATGATGCAATATCTTCCGTAGGTCTTTACAAAAAGGTATTGTCGACATATTAATAATAATAATTCTGGTACGAACGTGCACTGCACGCTCGGTCAACAAGCCAATATTTCTGTGGCATATTCTAAAAAAAGGAGGTAAAGCTTTTATTAATTTATTAAAGGAACTCCATACAATGCTTAAGCTCTCTTATATGTCATGCAAAACGCGAAATATTGGTGCGCTTCCGAGTCCTCTTACGCAGTCGCCAAAGATTTCAGTGTCGCAAACTAAAGGCAGTAAGTTTCGTGAATGCAACTCTGGTTTTGGATTTAGCAAATGCATAATTCAGCGATCTAGTATTACATTCTGTCTCGCCTTATTTTTCTATTTTATAATCGGGGTGGGGCATATATGCAACAATAAAAGCCAAGTGTTCAATTAGCGGAGTATCTACATCTGAACCGCAGCATGCTTCAATCAGTCGGAACTATCGAGACGAAATTGGTGATGTTCGAAGTACCGATTATCGAGCTGGACTCGGAAAAGTGGCCACCCGAATTGACGAGTCGGGGCCCGTTAGCACAGGTGACGTCCGTCATGTGTGGGCGATTCTAATAAAGAAAATACTTGAGATACGAGCAACAGCCATACGTGTACTATTTGTCGTTCTGATTTCTGGCAAATATCTGTTCGTGTGTCTGCTAAGCCCCCGCCGAGTCGCCCCCGGTACATGGATACACTTGTTAATACAACTTGGCATCTTGAACAGGCCTTGTCTAATAGTGGAAAACATGTATCACATAAGATAATTGGAATGCCGCCGAAGTCCGTTAGGCCGGGGACTTAACAAAGACGAATTGTGCCGACAAGAATCCAAAGTCTGGCCGTTGATATAGATGTTTGACAAACTTTGTTATTTCTTCACACACAAGTTCGTTTGTATGCGAAACGCATGCTTATATCGTAGCGGGGACTTTGTCGATTGCAACTCAAGTGAATTTTTTATGATTGACTCGGGGAGATGTTTTAGCAGACTCAGCGCTTTGGAGTTGAATGTCACCGTTCATATTGTCTACCTTGATCGCACTGCACCTGCCAAACGGACGCCCATTTTACCGGACGTAAGGCACTATATAAGCCACTATATCATTACGGGATGGCGTAGGGCAATATATTAGGTCACTTAGGGAATTTTTAACTGCTCACCATGAAGGGTTTGCAACGCTGCCCTGGTATGCCCTAGAAATGACCGTAATGACAACTTCGTGGCCAACAAACAGCATGCTCTGATTATTCGTCAAGAAATATAGATAAGCCGAGTTTATTCAGATAATCGCAATACAAAAAGGAAGTTTCATTGTTCACTGCCCGTTCTAAACACACCCTATCGATTTTATCCTGACTTCCCGTAGGATGAGTTCGACGAGAAGATCGGTGGAGCTGGAGAGAAACTCGTTGTGGTGGACTTCTTTGCAACATGGTGCGGGCCATGCAAGCAGGCCGAGCCAATTTTTAAGGTAGGCTGAATTTGCCGCTCTCACTTGGATCACATTTCAAACATCAAGGCAAGGTTTTCTAGAGTGTGATTATTTTACTACAATTCGTTAGGCTACGATAAGTATCTCGAATAGAATGGAATAAACACTAACGAATCTAACTAATTCCTTGCTCGCATCAGTGAGGATGAACCATACAGCTTTAAGGCGATCATAATAGAATATGGGGCTCAGATCGAGTGACTTGTTCCCGCTGTCAGAATTGAGAGAGGCCGCACGGAATTGCGGAGACGAGAGAAGTCATAGGTCATATTGTTTCACCGTGGATAGATCAAGATTTACTTCACTTGCGGAGTCTATTGTAGAGTATTCACCGATTTATTTACCTAGCCACTTCGAAATCGACGACGATCATCGATTTCCAAGTGGCTAGGTATGATATCCGATGCTGTTTCATCTCGTTTTTATGATACGCGGGTCACTGTTATGTGGCTTTAACTCACTGAACCGTCTAGCCTGAGAAAACCGTCGTATGAATTCGACGTCAATCGAACTGTCGTCATTCGGCTCAGTCCGAAATAACAGCGTAGAGCTGACCCGTTCGTGCGGAATATACAACACGATGCTTCTATAGTTAGTCGTCGTTTACCGAATCTTGTATTTTTGTCTCCTCATTTAGTGCCCGTGCGACGCCGCCCTTAATCGAGCCGGTGCATGCAGGCCGCCTAAAAGTTAATCAAATCCACCTTCACCATAGAGGGATCAATATGCACATAGTGTTCGTGGTACGAAAGGCTAGGCACTGGCCACAGACACAGACGTCGACGAGACGAGCTGGAGGCAATGGCGTTTGCTCTGTGCACATTATTCAGCCGAGGTGACCCGCCCACAGAAGCTGTTGCCTGCGCCGCGTCATACGGCGACCGGCAAATAAGCGAAACCGTAGAACGAAACATCCAGCTTTGCAGTGGCCAGCATTAACTTATTAGAGAAGACAGCCGTGGAAGAGGACAGCGGTCATGGTCTAAAATATATGTCATGTGGGGTATACATACTACGCACAAATGCTAGAGCGTATCGTGGTCATAGCACTGCGAGATCAACCACCGTTGACGTCGCTGAATATTGACCCAGGAAAGAGGTGTCCGTCGACAGCAAATGACTCAGTACCATAGATTGCTCTAGCTCTGTCTCTAGAGACGTGCGCGGGTCGACCCGAGGCGGCTGGGGTCACAGGGGACAACAGGTTGACGGATCCTATGGCGAACGTCAGCCAGCACTCACTACTTAGCTTAGCTACTCGTCGGAGCTGGTTGCAGATAGGGTACACATTGCACAGGCAGGTATACAGCGAGCTAGCTAACAGCTCGAGTGGTAAGAGGCTATGCTTTATCTAGTCTCTGATTGTGCGGGATTCTACTTCATTCATGTGTTGGGGTGCAAAGACGAGACGAGACTCCCTAGGGCCGTCGCAGTCGTTACGGAACAGAGTGCTCTACTTCAGTCGTAACAGCCTCCTCTGGCAAGGGGAGGGACTTGACATGAATTCGGATGGTGATAGTCTAGCCATAGTCGTGGGAAGTGATAGCTCACGTACTCACTGGCGTCCTATGTCGATGGGTAAATCACTTCCGCTCCACAGACCACTTCTGTATTCAGCGTCATGTTATTAGTAGCGAAAACGTTTTGGCGATTATCGCGGGTGAATTTTTGGTTTTTTTTTTCTTGTTGAGCCCGACGCTGTGAACATTTGAGCCTCAAAATGCGCGAATTGAAGCGGCACCCTTTTGTATTAAGTGATTCACTTGTTTCTGTTACTGTTCTTTTTGAACGCGTTTCGGATTCGAGAGCAATGAATCTCATACTTCGTTCATTGGAGTTCGTCCAATGAGCAGGATAGGTAATCAACGTGTTAAATATGGCACATTTTTTTGTGGGTAATATTTCAGCGAATATCAGAGCAGTTCAGCGACGTCATCTTTCTCAAAGTCGACGTTGACGAAAATGAGGACGCTGCAACGGAATATGACATCGCTTCGCTGCCAACATTCATCTTTTTCAAGAACGGCGAAGTTGTTGACACACTCATGGGCGCTCTGACCTCCGACAAGCTCACGGAAGCGATCAACAGGAACAAATAGAGGCTTCACCGAACTCGATGACTGGTAAAGAACCGGTCATATATATATATACATTTGTAAGAATTTTCACTATGAGCTAATGGATGCGTTGTGATTGGGTTCGAAAGCATTCTTCAATTGACGTTACTGTTTCTGACTTGTACAATACGCTCGCTGTGAACTAGAACGCGACTTACAATAGCGTGGAGTCGAGTGAAATCTGAACATCCAACTGAGAGTGGTTGTTTCTGCCTGCAGAATGATCGGATACCGAGATCGACTACGGGTAGGTTTCTCGAACTCAACGATGCCTTTGTGAATGGCTTTCAGCTGCGGCGTACAGACGAAATACGCGGCTGCTTTTCGATAATTGAATCCGATTGAGGTTGGATAGTATGCTAGCCTGTAGACTGGTCATATCCCACACCCGAGCCCCGAAATGTTCTAAGTGTTCTGATGATTCACAGAGATCGACATAGTCACTACGGAGTGAGTGAGTCAATTCAGCCAATTCGATGAAATCTAATTAAATTTTTCTTGTAAAATGCCATTTTTCAATGGTGGCCACAAACGATTACGACCACCGATATGAGACGATTGATCACACTGAAGGAAAGCGGAAACAGTTGGAAAAAAGGGCAGAAAATGAAAGTAACAAATTGAACGAATCATCCTCGTATGAACAAACCACCTGGATCTGTTTGAAAATGTTACTATTTCATTTAAGTGGAAGGTCAACGGAGTAGCCTCTGGTCAATACGGTGATATTCGATGATCGATAAGTGGCAATGCAATGAGATGAAATCAGATGAACTGATCAGTCGCGCTTGTATCGTCTGCCTATTCACGGAAAATAATGTTGAAAGACTGATATTCACCACGACGGTTAGATAGACGTACAATGATGTAATTGATAGCAATTTATTTTAGAAATAAAACGCATACGTATATATGCCGACACATAATTATAGTTGATGAACATGACTTATTCTTAGGTATTATATTAATTGAATACTTCTTGCATTTACATTATGCATCGATGCTTAGGTATAACCGAGCTTTGGTTGAAACATTTGTTGTAAGTTCTTGGAATAAGATATTTCTGTAATTGAATCTCTTGACGAAGACCGCTCAAATATCAACGGTGTTTATTTCTGTTGAGTGTTCTCGAACAAATATTGAGCTGATGCCGGCGCTCCCGGGAAAAGGTCTCCCTATACATGTCTCTCTGTCAGACTCTTCGCAAGTGAATCTAATCTCCAGCGGCGCCTGCCCCCAACGATTCGGTTTTTCTACATGAAACATCCGCTTTCATTGCTTGCAATCTTGTTAACGTGTGGCTTAAGTCAACCCGCTCAAGCTAGACACTACAGATATATTTTAAGGTGTCCAGACAGCTCCACACGAGCTATACTCGTTCCTACGACAATATGTATAGCCTAACGATAAATATAGCTATCGCAAGCGGTCCATTATGACAGATGTGGTGGTGGTTGGTGATCGTTTTGTGATTTCCGACTGACTGCCACTGGTATCATGATTGGGTATGTGTTTATTGTAGTGACACACCTCGGCACCTAGCTTCGTTTAGAACAGAAGCTGACAATGAATGCATAAGCACGTTCAGATTGCTCTCACCGGATATCGCCATCCTCGCCTGCATTGTTCACGGGTCATGACTTTCCGAGATTTTCCATGAATGCCGATTGATCAAAATGAATTGTAGTACTTTAAGTACAATGACACGTCACAACTGTCTTCGTATGATGATTCGTCTTGTTTGTATATACAAACACATTTGTGTACAGTGCGTCTGAAAAGCAACGCTCCCCAGCAGGAAGAATTAGCTCCCCCTGATCGCTAGAAACAGCTAATATCATATGTTTGTGAAGCGAGTTGCAGGGAATTAGCGTTATTGACTGGTGCTTCGATTAAGCCGACGAGCTTTAATGTCTGAAATGCCGTGTTATTTGTTTGGCCCACATTGATTGAAATGTGCTGTCAAATAATACGATCTAACACCCTGTACCAGCTGAGTCTATAATTACTGTGTATCTACATTTTCCTTAACAAAAATAAATAGGCGGTATATATAATATATATATATATATATATATATATATATATATACGCCACAGAACAATAATCCTTCACAGAAATGGCTGTATATATAGCACTTTAAAAAATATTGTTCAAAGCCAGATTCTTATATATATATATATACTTTGAACAACATCTTTTAAAGTACTATATATACAGCGATTTCTGTAAAGGATTATTGTTCTGAGGTGTTAGAAGGTCGGATTTTGTTTGTCTGACGGATTGAATTGCATTTTGTTATATTTGTCCGCAGGATTTTTAGCCATTTGGGAGACAACACTGAATGAGTAATTGTCCACATTTTCACGAATTTTCAACAACTGCAGATTGAGCTCGACACTCTAGCTTTCGTTCGCGGCGACCCCGTCGTACAAGTACCGAGACCATTCGTATGTATTTAAATTATTGTAAAACTTGTGCCAACTAGCACAGATTGTGGATTCATCAATAATTATAGTTTACTTAATCTAAGTATACTACGATTATTGATGAATCCATAATCCTGTGCTAGCTTACACAATTTCCGACAAGTGTCGTTGACGAATTTGCGAAGAATTGCGCTGCAAAGTTGTTCTCTCTTCCAAGCATCTTAATACTCTCGCGCATCAATACAAAACAAGGTAGAACACATGTTATGACTTCTGTTTATTGTTTGTTTTTACATATAGTCTTCCCAGGAATTTATTTTCTCAATATAAAAATCGCTTCAGCATGTGCTAGGCAAAATGTCGCGGCACCAAGTTGCCATAACAATTACACCTATTGTGTTTTCAGCTGTTTGTAGGGTGTACTCCTGTTGCAGAAGTCCGAAGCGGGGGGGGCAACAGGTGAACGTGGCGGATCCTATTAGACGACTGTTAGAATCTGCCAGGGATTTGGCAGATAGACCGATGATCTTCACGGGTGATTTTAATGCCGCATCGGCTGCATGGGGTCGGCGCTGACCAACGTCAAAGGGCACCGCCTCCTGGAATGGATGGCGACCCATGATCTAACAACAGTAAATGACGGAACAATTCCTACATTCAGTGGTCACGTCGACGAGTCATTTGTCGCAGACTTGAGTGGCAGGCTTGGGAGCGCGAGGAAAGTTCCAATGGTCTTTGTTGCATCGGGTTCAGAATCAAATTGAATGAAGCATCAGAGGAGGAATCTAAGCCAATCACACGTTTTAGGTTCCAAGACAACGAACATGGACAGGGTAGTCATGATTCAAGGAATACCCCTAGATTCTGTAATATATAAAACGTCGTGTGTGCAGTAAGGGCTGCGTTGTTTTCAGAATATGGGCCAAGATTCACACAGCTGTCGAAAGGTTGTGGACAAGGTCGAGACCCGAATTTCGAAGATGAAAAGAAAAAAAGAAAATGGAACGTCAATTTCCTTTAAAGAAAAACAGCGATCTTTTGCCGAAAATTCGATGTTCTGCAAAAGCACAACGCTGTCCTAATTCAATCGAAGTCTGCTACAGGCGTTTTCTTTTTCGCTATGAGCAGCACTTGTAAGTCACTCTATAACGCCACTGACCCTGAAACGTCCTCTCACGATTGGTGAGGCATAAGCCAAATTGTACATGCAGCCCGACCGAAAGCAACATCGTTAATATTTGTACCCAGGTAAAACAGCTGGTCCGCAGGTCTGTGAACAAAATAAGGCTGGTTTTGGCCATCGATTTTGACGAAGACGCCCTCTATTCGCTCTTACCTGCGTAAGTCTTTTTCACTGGAGAGAGGTGTATAAGAACTATTTGGCATAGAATCTGAGTACGTGGTTTGACGCAAACAAGTGTACGCGTCTGCATGGCTTCTTCACTACAATGCTCGTCCCCATAAAGCTGTCGTTATTGAGTTTCGGCCCACAAAGGTGCCCAATTATGGAGTCAACGCGCATTATCTCCTAATATAAACCCGCTAGACTTCTGTTGTTTTGGCCAATTTGAGAGGAGACTGGGGCCTATCAACGACATAAATTGGAACGAGTTCAATTAAGTAATAGCATATTATAATATAGCGTATTATATATAACCTCTCGCACGGAGGTCATACGAAGGTGCGCTAACGACCAGCTGGCAACATGTAATACATTTTCAAGGATCATACTTGTAAACACAAAAAAAAACTTTTCACTAATATCAATAAACGACTTATTTAATTAAAAAAACATCGTCCAGGCCTTTCCTTGATCCATCCGAGGACAAAGAAAGTTCGTTTGGAAAGAACAAGAATTGCTGGACTTGTCAAGCAGTCAGGCGACCGTCTAGAAGGCGCCGCGACCTAATAACATTAGCGAATAGCAAGGTACAAGACCTCGCTTGGGACTTAGCGCACCTAGGGTTGGCGGAGATCCGATGAGAGGATCGACCGAGGCGAACCGCTAACAAATGAGCCCTGATACCAAGGTAATAGCAGTCAGTTCCACACTTAGACAACGTCTTATTAGGTCTTAGACTTTTAGTGAGTAGGAGTCTCACATGATCATAGCAAATGCCTTAAAAGTGGACCCCGTTATTTATTCGCGATGAATTTTTGCCTTCAACATCTCCATAGAACAAAAAAAATGGGTGCCACAGGGTAGCGCGCATATTTATGTGGCATAGTATATGACGTACAGTATCTGCATTACAATGATTTGAGTAGAAAAAACGCCGGTCAAGATTAGCTTTTTTATTCGAAAGTGATATCGTCATGTTCAGCGGCTCATGGATGATCCCAACTGATCACGAAAATTGTTCGTTGTTCCAAACGTTCATAGTTGTTATCATTTCTATAGTAGTACGATTGTCTTCGGTGCATTTCACAAAAAGAGAACCATTCCTTTTCAAGAGCGAAGATTTACTGGGTTGTGCCACCCCACATTTGTTATCTCTACCTGGTAGGTAGCTGTAATCGTTGAAAGGAAAATATGATTAATTTGCGCCTTCTTCATCGTCTTTGTGTGCGTCTACGACTCTCACCGGTTAACTGGAACCCTGACACACACACACACGAGCTCGAAAACGGTTTATGTTGTCGACTCTAAAAAAATACCTCCGGTCTTTAGATCCCGGCCTCGGTCGCCTTGTGTTTTCCTTAGCTTGCTGTCACCTTTTTCTTCTTTGCTGACCGACGAGAATACTCAATGGCGCGACTTTGTCGGCGCTTTGCCAAAAGGAATCAATCATATTTCAACCAATCGCTTGTAGCTTGAAGCAATACCGCATTTGGTTCTCAATGATTGAGGAGAAGCCCGCGGCGGGGCCGGCTGACACTGCTGCTTTGTCTAATAGTGCAAGTATAGTATCACGATATTTATATATATATATATATATATATATATATATAGATAGTTGTTTCAAAGGAAATCAAACCTAACCCCATAATTCTACTCATTAGCACAGTTCTCTCTGAAGGGAAGCTGTGGGTTAATGCTCCGTAAAGTACCTAGAGAGGATCACAAATAGAAATATAAAGAGTTTCTCTGAGCCTCTGATTGCTTCAAGTAATATTTGCGCACTCTACGATCATAAAATCGAGGGCTGAAATCCCCAATTTCAACCTGTCACATCGGCCACATAATAGCCTGATTTAAATAGAACTTGGAGCCATGTCAATATATTTATACATATTCAAGCCTCCTCTGCCCAAATAGAAAAATAGCTTTATTCTTTAGCTTTATCCTCAATTAATCTTTGCGCCCTTAACGAAGCTAGGTTATCCCGGGACACAGGCTAGTTCCTCATTATTTTAGGTTGACTTTCAGCTGTTGCCCTCTGTTATGTGACAAGCCTCGGCTCTGAACCTTTAGGTATTACTACGAGGTCAGGTCGGTGCCACCAAGTAAGTATCCGCAGATAGAGAAAAATGATAAAGAAATTCACCGATTTCTTATCTGGGTTACATGTAGTGCGCGGAATTTCAGGACAGGCCGACAAAGAGGTTATAGTCCAGTCTCTAGTTTGCTCAAAGGCTGCGGTAGTAGTCGCGACTCGTTCGTCCGGGAGATGTCCTGAAGTGAAGTCAGTTCCTCTATGGCCTCCAACAGGCCAGTCACCCCTCCTGAGTTGATTACGCTGTTCTAGCTCTACATTACTGTCTATTCCAAGAAACCGAACCAGCACCAAACTTAACCTAGCAACTTCGCTATGACGCTTGGTGCGAATGTTACCAAAGTATTTTCGATGTACAAAATAGTTGCGAACAACCTAATACATAGACTCGGCATGACTGCAGTTGCCAGAGAAGGTCAACGACACCTCGAACGCGTCAAAGTGTTCTTTGACAGACTCTTCTTATTGAAGTAGTGGTGATGCTTTACTCTACGTCGACTTTTGATGATGATTATATGTCTTAAATTGTACAATAATTAGAAGAGCAGTTGGGGCAGGGTATCAGGCCGAGGCCATCATGGTCCCGAAGGGCGTGCAGGAGGAAGGATACTGCACGGATCAGCCTGTGGTAGACTCCTTCGAGGAAATTAGAAGCGAGGAGGTCGCGGCCGCCTAAGGTTTCGAAGGCAAGGGAAGTAGGTGGTGAGTTGCCTGAAGGGTGGCGTACTTCAGTAGCTCCTCCATGGAATACCGCATAGCCGGAGGTGGTTGCACAGTGGTTAACATAAGAGGGTGCTAGAGTGTCAAGCACCGTTCCGTCGTGCCACGTAGTTCTGAAACCACCATGCGTCTAGATGGGAAGTGGGGTCTCATTTACAGTGCGCCGTACTATTGTTGCTGCAGGTAGTATTTCAATGAACACATAGGTACTTGTGTAGTGCACGCTGGTTTGTTTTAGCAAAACGGTAATACTGGTCAGATCGCGATCAACAAGCTTCTCATTCAAGGGAAAAATGGCATGATTTCAGGTAAAGAGGAAACAGTTCCCTTAGTCATCCCATGTGAATTAGGCAAAATTCCGGCTCGTGTATTGTCTTGTGACGAATGAGCCGTTAATGATAACAGGTTCGAGGCCAATATTGAAAAAGATGCCTTGCTCTTACAGCCTGAATGCTCACATACTTACTGACTAACGTAAATTGCATTGATTATATAGTACATCTCCGAATTGCATGTCCGACTTTTCAGCAGAAAACATCCTTCTTCGTTGATCATCAACGCTTTCATGTACTTTTTTTTTCGTAATACCACCACCGTCTACCTCGAATGCTACCGCTTACGGTCTCCAATGAAGTCCAAGACAACAAAGAAGCGCAGATCTGGGTGCAGCTGTTGTTTTGGTCAGCAATGAACGCACGCAATGCCTGTATGTTTTATGTTATATAACGTATAATAGGGTGAATGTTACTTAGCTGGCGGATTCAACCGCTATTTGTAGAATTAGTACGTGTTGGTAGAATTTTTATCTCTGTGTTTTTATCTCCGCCACCTATTTGAGAGACATAAATACACAATGAATAAGTGTCCACTATCACGATCGGTAGCTGATTTGTCCTCTTTTGGTTTCAGTGGTGTTGTTGTTGATGATATCGTGTCATCGATCATTCGTGTAGCAATTTGATATTATGAACTCCCCCCACCAATATGAGAACTCTTAAGTAATGCAGGATGCGTGTGTGTGTAGATGTGCGTTTGTGTAGTGGGTGTGTGTGTATGTGTCGAACGCTTGCGCTCTGCCCTGAACACATCGTACAAGCGAGCCGTATGATCTGACGACAAGCTATCAACAACACGATATTTGAACTATTGTTTACGAAACATACATCGCAATTTGATCATGTTGAGTCAATTATATAATTATTGTTGTACAATTTAAACGTAAATAATTTTTTAGAATCCACCCCCCCCTCCCATATATCCTATTATAATCATGCATTTTTGCTAGCCTAATACAACTTTTTGAGCCCTGGCCTAACATAATACGAAAGTAAACGCTGTATGATATTTTGAATGCTCCGAGCTTATGGAGATTTTCTGCTAATGCCCTACGAACAGTCGAGGCTGTCCTGCGCAACATGCCAAGCGGAATTCATGGCAGAATCGATGGCAAAAACATCTTGTGTTGACAGTGTTAGCTCTGCTGTCCCCAAGGTGAACTCGATAAACTCTATTGACAACACAGCTGAATGTCATGTGCAGGAAAATGACATTACACTTCGTAACTGTGCCGCATCTTTCTCCTCATTACAGTACGGTGGTAGTGACCATCGAGGCCGCAGGGCTGTCAGGGAAACCCAACGTACTCGACCCTGGGTAAGATCACTTTTATCTACATCTTCGGCGTTCGCAATTTCTCGTGATTGCGATTGAGTATTGCTCTCCGAACCCTTTGGCACTACTCAAATGTGATGCTCGAGAATCGTGAACGTAAACGCTGCATGTGTGCAGCCAGGTTCCGTGGTATTATGTTCTCAGAGATCTTAATTGACTGCGCGCTCCAATTTTAATAGTAAACAAGTAAAAAATTCATTCACTCGGGTTTTTTCTGTCGATGAAGCACACAATTCAACAGAAGAAATCCGTACATAGCGTACAACGAATATTTTGTTGTACACGTGTTTTCGAACACTCGACATACATTAGGTTGGTGCGTAAGCTTTAGCGGTATTTGTTTATACAAGAAACGCATACACCTTCCACTCACTTTTTATTTATACTATTGTTTATGTCCTTCTTTCATCTGTCAACCTTTTTATAAATGCATTTTTTCCAAAGAGGGTTTTGTTTTGTGGCAAAAGCTATCCAGGGATGTTTTGAGAGCGAAGCTGATCATACCCCTTCAACAACGTCTCAAGACACGCCTCATCAAAGTCACATGGTTGACGTGAGCGGGATACATGTTCAGCTTGGCGAGTCCTCTCACTGGGCTGTTCTCTCACTAGGAACAGATCTTCCTAGCTGGTTCCGCTACCCTTTGGTCGCGCCTAATGGCGTAGAAGAGCAGGTCGCTAAAATGCACCTCCTTTCTGCTTAAAACGTCCACGTTTGGGGCCCTTATGAAGAGGAAATGCTGCGGACACCAACCATAGACTAGGTTTTTTCGTTTGTACAGAACGGACAGAGCCTTCGAACGAGTGGTGGATCCATATAGACATTGGCCTCGAAATGGGAGAATCAAGAAATTAAACAAAAAAAAAAGCTTTAAACTTATGTACCAACCTACTTTCTTCTGCCAAACTAACACCGAGTACGTTAATTATCGCAGTAATCGACGCTTCCAACGTGTAGTTCTACCTTGATCGTCTTTCCGGTTCCCTTTGGTGTTTCTGGTTTGTTTAGCGAACTGCTTGCCACGTCAGTCTCTCAACAGCAATTAATATTAGATATTCTAGGACGCACATCGTCATTCTTTAAACACTCAAACACACATTCAATGTTTAGAGAAAGAAGACATTGTCATAAGAACATTTTGAATCTTCCAGATAGTGTTTTGTTGTCGAACCCGGTGGCGTGGTGCATTCGTGTGCGCCTTGTAATCGGAGGAGACACGTAGGTGTATGGGTTCGATTCCCACCGTTGCACATTTACATTTAGGGGTCCGTGTTTCGAAGCAATGCTAAACAGCACTACCGTGGACGTTAAATGTTGGTTGAGAGCCAACCCGAACACCTCAAGTGTTTGATATCTCAACACGATATAGCCTGTAATATGCAAACATTTTCTATCGTACACACCTGACTCACCTCAAATAGCATTTTTCTAATCAAGGCCAAACAATGGTGTCTTTATTGCACCACACTGGGGGAAATTCAGTCAATGTTTTTGTTTTCATCGATTATAGGACCTTCGGAGGCTCGTGCCTCACTACCCATATACGGGATTACCATATTTGCCTATCCCATGGTACTACTTCGCCAATATGCTTCATCGAATGACCAGCCCGACTCCTGCACCGGGCCACAGAGCAAGGGTAAGTGATATCAAAGGCCACTTTCTGATAAGTGTGGGTTGGGTTGAAATCCTGTCAGACGTGGAGAATCTTTGGAGTGCTGTATCATCTTTCTTTATCTGAAGATCCTTGCCAGGTTCGAGGAAGAGAATAAGCAAAAGTGGCCCCGACGGGTCCTCATAGTAATACCTAAAAGGTTAAGAGTTGAGACCTGTCAGATAGGGGAATAGCTAAGGGTCAGATCGAAAAACAATTATTATTATAAGGTCTTCAAACCAATTTAATTTAGCGTTTACAATAAATACACTTGTTTATTTCATAATATAATGAATGCAAAACGTATCACAGAGTCATGTTAGATATGAGTTATATACTACCAACACTGGTGAATAAAAACATGTAACACACCTAAACACTTAACGCACCCCCTATATTTCAACAAATTGTTACAAAGAATACACATTTGAGGCATTTATCATTCTGTATCAGATTAATATACGCGTCAAATAACATACATACCGCACAGAACAGCGCACATGACGACGCAAACAGCCTGTTTATAGGTTGTGCAAAATTATAACGCACCCTCAGGTATCGAGTGTTCTCGCTGAAATAATTATCGTTTTCTTGGGCTAAACTTCTGTGGCTCTGCTTTCTCTACATCAGTGAGGCTCGAAGCGTGTCCCATGACTACAGTACAGCTTGAATGCTCAACACAAACTGGATTGATTCAGCGAGAACACTCGATAACTGAGGGTGTGTGATCATTTTGCACAACCGAAATATGACACATTACATTGTAGCAGGCTGTTTACGCCGCTGTTCTTATGTGTATGTATGTTATTTGACACGCATATTAATCTGATAGACAATAAATGCCTCAAATGTGTATTCTTTGCAAGGATTTGTTGAAATATAGGGGTGCGTTAAGTTTATGCAGGGGGGTCAGTATATTAGTGTATATTACACTCGTGGCTTGTCCGCCAGTGGAATAGGTTGTCGACATCGAACTTCTCGCGACCTTTTTCTTGTACGTTTACGCTGCTCTGGGTGCTCGTTTGAACCCAACCAAAGCGAAAATCATTTGCGAGAGATGCATCTTGCATATGTTCATATGTGAACATCTCGTCTAAACGTCGGTCTATAGAAATACTTTGATTATCTCGTAAAGGGTAATGGGTTGTTTGCCGAATGAACTTTGAACGATCCACGTTGAAGAACATGTATTTTTATGGATTTTTGAATTATTACTGCTGTCAGCCTAGCGAAAATATAAAATCAACATTTTGTTCTCCCGGGTGCGATTAGCCTACGATTACTTACGGCCTCAATTTCGTTTCGAGTATTTAGTCGTGCTAACAATTCGTAACAAGGAATTGCCATCCCCGTCGCGGGCCAGGCTATTCAGATTACACAGATGACTGCACAAATTATTGCAGTGGCTACCGTTAGTGTCTAGATGAAATAATATGGCAGAGTTACGAAGATACGAATATACTTGAATTTAACCATTGGCGAATAAACCAAATCCCTCTAACATATGTAGATTCGAAACGTTGTGCTGGAGCAGGATGGGGACATCTACACAAGATTGGGCTCCCGTTTTTTTTTTAACAGGCTTGAAACCCTTTCAGCACCTGATTAGAATGGATGGTAGCATTTTCTTTGAGCTGAGCTGACGCGATGGCTTATCGCAGAATGTTCTTCCCGTCTTAGCCGTGATGGCCGACAGGACACAGATTGAAGAAACGAACGGTAGTGGAGTATGACATCCAGGTCGCAGGTTCAAACCCCGCCGTAGCTTTAGGGAGCTGTGGATATTGCCTGCAAACATTTTTTGACGCAATGCGGCCGTACTGTTTTAGTAGTAGTCGGTCGAATAAGTATCGTCGATGAGAGATGACCTGTGGAGACAAAAGCATAGACACCGGGGCTTTACTGCCCATTTCGCGATGGGGTTTTTCTTTTTTTCTCGTTTATTGTGCCATTGCTTATTTGTTTCCCATTTTGTCCACTCCAGACCCAGCCAACAATTCTCATCGCCTATTACCAACCGACATAGGCTACCTACGGTAGTGTTTAATAGTAACTGCACAATAACTGACAGGAAGCACGCCTAACTATAACTTCACTGTGGCAACAGAACGTCGCAAGCATCCTTGAGCAATCCATCGGTGTCCACACTCATTTGTGTTGGGGCTAAAATACAATGATAAGGTAACACACATCCTATATTATATAGGAGCTCGATGAAGTACGGCAAGTTTACGTAGCCGTGCCCGACATCGGTACAATACTCACCATCCTCGTACGAGTCAAGACCTATATATTCGGAAAAAAACTGACACTGTTGACTTGTACTGTTCAATTTCATCTGACCAGTGTGCCACTAGCAGTGTGCCGACGTCGCCGGACTGGTCTCCTACGAGCGACCATCAAGCAACACGCTCCGATGCGAGATCCAGGAAAGAGGTATGTTGGGTCGTTTGTCACAATGTTGCTACCCAATGCTGGTTGCTGTCTAGCTATTGTATTCGGAGGTGTCATATTTATATCTTGTCATATTTATATCTTGTCATATTTATACTCTTTATCAGCGATGACGGTTACATTATTATCTCATATTACAGACTTGCATATTTGCAGACAGATACCGGCTAAGGTTGCGTCCAGCATTAGTGAAGGATTGCTGGTATATCTATTTATTTTCTTAGGTTCCCATATCTGTGCTCTCTCATTGTATTAGGCAATAATATGGCTTTAGGCTGTGCTGCCCTTTGTACTTTGGGCGAATGACGTTAATCAGACCTCGGATGCGTTTTTGCCAGGCATGCATAAAAGCTCACCTAGCCACATTGGGAGCGGGTTGGGTTCGAGTTGCGCTAAACGACGCTTACATTTGCAGGGGTGGAGTTTAAAATGTGTTAAAAGTGTGGGCGCGGGTAACTGTGAATAGTTCGTGCGTAAACGGTTCTGCCGGTGACAAGCCCTGCCTGTGCTGAACTTTCAATACGAGGTAGTTCAATCTAGAATATTAGATAATGCACTTGATCCTCAGACTTATCCAGCGCTCAATTATTCGGTATATGCTTTGTCCCGTGGGTCAATCATCTTTTTGTACTACCTACAGACCATATCGTCGCAGTTTGAGATTTTTTTTTTATGATTTTTCAGGTGAACAGTGATATTGATATTCTAGATAGAGGCAGTCCTCGTTAATGTATATATATATATTTTTTTGGTGTACTTCACCGCGTATGCTAGCGTGCACAACGCTACACACTTCGCTGTCAACACAGTTGAAATCCTCAAACCCGTGACAGGAATACAAGAGCAGTGTCGAACCAACATCCTGGTAAAGCTAACAAGGTCATTGCCCTCCATTAGAACTCAAACCGTGTTATATATATATATATATATATTGTAGACCGGAGCGCTTCGAAAACATATACATAGTCATCGAGCACCTGCACCGCTTCCCAAAGTGGGCTCCCACATTTTTTCCGCACGCGAACGCTTACCCGAGCTCGAGCACGCGCGGCGCTCATCTTGACTCCAGCAATCGGCCCAATTCAGCGCAACAGCCGATCAGCGCAATCGAACGTGTCAAGGAGCGAGCGTTTGCGAACCCTGGAGCTAATTTTAAGAAAACACCTTCGAAGAAGTGCTATGTTGACATAGCCGCCGCCGCCGTTGCTGCTGCTGCTGCTGCCGCCGTTACGAACTGTGGATAATTTTGCAGATTTGTGAATCCTCAATTCGAGGAGAGAGAGAGCCAACAAACCCTATGGTATTGGCTGGAGGAATCACCGACAACGACCGTCTTCGAATTCGCTGATGGCAGCAGTCGAGCTGGCACCGCGGCTTCGCCTTTTCATTGCAATGGCGTTGCCGTTAATAACGAAATCGACGAAAAAAAAAAACGAACAAAATGAACGCCGAATTTGGGCCGCCTGCGAAAATCGCACCTCCGTCAACGTGTGCGCGCTGTGGTAAACAGCGGTGGTTCGTGCCGGCGGAACATCCAGATCGAGTTCGACAGACGAATTTTTGCATCGCCAATGAATGAGTGAATGCAATGCGAATTGATGGCCAGACGCCAGTGTGATTTCGCCGCTTTTCCCCTATTCGCGCTCAGCCGAACCAAAGAGGGACTATGAACTGTCGATGGCATCGTGGTGACATGGTTGCCCAGTAGTGGGTTGTTGTAGTTAGCTCGTGGTATCGGTAGCGATTGGTATTAGTAGTGGCGGCACTGTATATTGTTGTCATGAGCTGGGCTATATTTTCCCTGTTATTGGATATAGCATGTTGACCTATTGTGCACCTATAAATATAGATGACTATAATTAGTGAATTGGCTAGGGTGAATTTGCTGTGTCAGCGATTGACACTATGCAAAAGCTCATGTTCTCATAGTGTTTTTAGCAATCTTTCGTGTTGCAATAGTAGTAATTACGATAACGCACGCGTTTGGCAGGATTGCACTCCGGCTCTTAACTGCTGATTCGAAGAGAAGTGTATAAAATTGTTCTTCTTTGACGACCGTTTGTCAGGTGAATACGGTATGAAGTGAATGCACCCCACGAATAGTTTGTGGGAGCAGATGGTCTATTCTTGATCACGCTTGTGGTATTCTCGATACAACGTGTGCTGTGTGGCCACTCGGACGATCCGCAAAAGTGTGTGAAGACTTTCTCCAAGATACCTCTCGACCTTTCAGGCATATGCAATTGTTGTCGACATAATCATCGTAAAGAGATCCGTTTATCCAAGAGTATAGAGAGAGAGCTTAAGCATTGTAAAATTGCAGCTCCTTTAATAAACCAATAACGCTTTACCTTTACCTTTACCTTATAGTCTATGGGTGAGGTAAAGGTTTACTGGTTTATCAAAGAACGGCAATGTTTACAGTGCTTATGCACTCTTCTTTGTCAAGTGGGAAACACTAACTCGCTGCTTCAAAGCTACAGCGAGTTAAGCGATCTTCAGAAACCAAACTGCCACGAGACAATTATATGACGCCTACATAGAACATATATTCAAATTGAAAATTGCTCCGTAAGCAGCCTTCATTCGGACATAGATATTTGGAACGCATATCCCCACATTTCACCCGCCTCCCAAAAACCAGATAACGGAAGAGATCGGGAATAGAAGATATTTCGGAAAATCGTGTGTCAATGAATCCATGGCCACTGAAGGAAATGTTAGGTTTGGAACAGACAATGGTATAGATGCCAATATTTCATTTTATAGAGTGAAATATCAGGTTGAGTCCTGAGTTTGTTCCGCCATCTTTGAAGCGATGTAGTGTCAGCATGAGTTGGGGCTTCGCGTTCTCCCCAGGTGCGCTCCAGACACCAGGTGGGCTGGGTTCCCACTGCTGCGCGGCCTACGGCGAACACGACCCTCGAAGGACTCCGTCTGGTGGGCACTCCGCCTTAGGTGCCTGTGGGCGGAGGGGATGCCAGCTAGGGTGCACCTCGCCCAGGATGTCACAAGAATGAACGCCAATGGAATTGGCTCGTCCCTTTTCTACGAATAATTTCCGCGAATGATTTCCGCAGCAGACCAACCGTTGATATTTTGTCTGCGTGCATTAGTAACCGTGGCCTAAGCTATCGGAATACGGTGACCAAATACATGAATATGTGAATTGTCTTGTTCTTCAGCATTTTCGTACTAGGGAAAAATGCTGCTGAAATCGCGAAGATTATCTGTGCAGTGGTAGGATAATACACAGTATCAGAAAGCGACTGTCCCAAATGGTTCCAGTGAAAGGAACGCTCCGCATGGCCACGAGAGACAGATGACGCCGAATTGTTGGGTCCCTGGAACGAAGATGCGGCCTCGTCAATTTGAAGAGCTTGCTGCTCAATCGGGAGTAGCCTAGTCAACGATAGTGCGTCATCTAGATGCATCTCGACGGGGAACTGCTAAAACCTGGTGAAACGATCAGCGCTAATTATTTAATTAGCCCTGCTTACATCCTTACGTACCAGAAAGTCTCCGGGTATGCTAACTATAATAAATATGAGATTACTTCAAGGTTATTTTTGTCATTTACAATGTTATCACGATCCGTGTCTCCACATCAGCCGTTATGTTGGAATGTTCATTATGCCGATATATATATATATATATATATATATATATATATATATATATATATATATATATATATATATATATATATATATATATATATATATATATATATATATATATATATATATATATATATATAGATGTATCAGATTCGCTAGCCCGTGCCGTCGCCCTGCTGAGGTGCTGCTTTGCTTATTTTCTTGGCAAATAGCCCAACAGGGCAGTGATTTTCACTTGATTCTACGACCCTACCAGTGTGAATCGCATGTCCACACAACGGTCGAACAAACGAACGAATGACCCAGCGGAGATCGCCGTGAACCTTGATATCGCTGCTGCTGAACCGCGGCTTCTACTGAAGCGACAATATCCACTGCGCATCTCATCTTGTCTGCCTGTTTCTTATGTAATATGACATTTATTAGAGAACGGGCTGGCTGGCTAGTCAACGGTTTTATCTAAACAGGCGACTCACTGACTTAGGCCGAATTGAAGTCGACGGCATACGACGGTGCCGGCAAGGCCGTCACAGCCACCGTGTTGGCGACACATCACCTGGCCTGCAGGGACCATCAAAGACTTCGAGAGAGGGAGAGAAAGAGAGGCCGTACACAGAACGTAGACACCACTGGCAATAAAGAAGATACTGCTACCACTATTCTGCTACGACGACTACTTGTGAGACTGCTCTCTCTCCACACTATACCCAGTTTGGGCTGGTGTTTGCAGCATCGGCATCGACGACGGTGGTGGTGGTGGTGACCGTAGCGTCGACCTGTATACCCACCTCTGAGGCCACAACCTCCCATAGAGCCGGCCTTCCTTTCAAGGCCTTTGGCCTGCCGAGAGATCGACTGCTGGCTGACGACGACTCGAACATATGGACAAACGATGATGCCCAAACACTCCCGAGAGACGGAGAGAGAGAGAGAGAGAGAGTATAGATGTACGTATTACAGCATAGTCTGTGTGTCGCCTCTATATATATATATATATGTATGTGTGCGTGTGTGCGCACTTTGTAGAACCGTCTCCCAGAGCCAACATATGATGGGAGGCAATCTTAGATATTTATGTACTCACTGAATGCTTCTCTCTATCACCTAAGTCCGGCTAAAAGACGGTGAAATGTTTTGGCTATCACAAGTTATATACTCTAGCTACTACTGTTTAGATAGCGATCGATGAATTATACATTTGTAACAGGATTTCTAGTAAGCTCGTTTGGCGACGACAATATTAGTACGCCTGTCCTGATTATTGTCTAATTTTGTTTAGCGAATATTGGGAGTCAGACTTGGATAAACCGTCTTTGAAATTAATCGTGGAACTTCTTCGAAACTAAGTGACTAGCTGGATGAACTATTGTAATAGTAAAATATCTAGTTAGAATGATCATGAGGATCTTAATCTCAGGAAGACAGCAGGTGGGCGTCAAGCTGAATACGGTTCGCTCGTCGCACCAACTCACGTCAATGATCTGACCACTTAAGCAGCTGATGCCAATTAACAAAAGTGAACGTGTCGACCCTCTGCGAGCGCTTCTTCTGAGTGCGCTAATCTTATGGAACTTACGCCGTATATGCGGAGCTTCCAATTTTTGTTGAGAACCAAAGTTTAATGTAAATCTAGTTTTCAAATTATAAATATATAGGTTCGTTTCTCGAAGAAACTCCTTTTAGCTAAATAGGTGAATAGTTAGAACACATATACAGGACATTTAAATATGATACACGTATAGCTTTAACATGTCAATACTTGCTATGGAGCGACTACCGTTCTGCCATCTCTTTCCAAAGGATGCTCTATATACATACATAGCCGGCCATAACTTTCATTTAGGTATTACTAGGCATGTTTGCGTTCGAAATTTAATTTAAAGTCAATATTTACAATTACCGTTTTTCCCTGTCAACATTTACAATTACCGTGTTCAGTCATGTCCTCACTGATTTGAGATTGTATTCGTGCCGAGTAAATGGTCAGAACGAATAGCAGCCGCGTTTATCTGCGATGTCATTCCGATGTCAATTGCCGGACGGTGTCACCATCGACATTTCCAATCCTCTTCCTTCGCTGAATCATCCCGTTGACGTCGACGATAGCTACTCCCACGTTAGACCCGAGACCAGGACAGGCTGAACCGACAGATCTCTGCCAGACGCGCGCCGTGCCTGGGTATCGGAAACGATATGAAACCATAACAATGTTAGATGTACATTAATTCTCGTCACTCGCAGTACCCTGTAACGTCTCGTTGGTGTGCGTAGTGGATATCGAGTGCATACCCATGTGCTGAGTATACCGACGCTCGGTCTAGGGCATATTGATACACAATTTAAAAATATAAGATATAAATGAGAGCAGCACGAAGAGCAGGTCTACTCTGCTTGGTTTTCCAGCTCATCTATGGCTCGATTTGGCGAGCGTTGACACTTCTCTCAGAGACGGCGTTCGCTTAGTCTGGCTAATGTAGGTATCGATTGACTTAGAGCAAACATTTACAAGCTGTTAAATATAAGTAATTCACACAAATGTTTATATAGTTCGTCATTGCTGAGATATATATATATATATATATATATATATATATATATATATATTAGGCGTGTGTAGGTGTGTGTATTAAAAGAAACATCTATTTCGAATAGGCTCAGTTGTGGTTTTGGCACAGTCGAGCTGCTTTGGACCTGTGTAGCCGGGTGACTTTATCACAGTTTGATGATCTCTAAACTAACATCTGAATACTGCTCCAGTCATTTTTGATTGCCAAATCAGGTAGGCACTACAACAGAGAAGGAGGGAACTATTATATTAATCAAAATTGGAACAGGGACATTACCAGCAGGGAATGCTTAGGCCAGTAGAGATCGATATAGTCGGTACAGTGGTAGGATTTGCCTTTAGAAGCGTCAATGTTTAAACTCCTCAGTGTTCCGAGTCGTTCTCTAACCTGACTCGATACGAGATTATCACATTATATGGGGCTAATGATTAGTATTGATACCAACTGCGTTCTTGTGAATATTGTTATAATTGCAATTATTATTGGTTCTAATGTTTTTTGTTTCATATCGTGGTTACCATTATTTCTATCTTGATAATACAGTAATATACTGAACACTTGGCTGTATTGGGTGAACGGCCCATCAATGTTTCCGCGCACGAGTCCCACAGGTCGATTGGAGATAAAAGCAGTAGCTGTTTTAGGTCTGGCGAATTGATGCATGTTGGTAGAGCCGCTCAACGATGAGCCGCTATAGGCTTGGGCGGAGTGTCCGCTATCAAGAATCGATGTCGTCCGACTTTGATTGGCATAGTGTAACACAGCCCGGGAACCGGCCCGGCATTTTCCCAGATCAAATCTGCTAGTCCCTAATAGCCTGCCTCCTGCTCAGTGGCGAGAGTGGCTATTGACCACTAAAGTCAGGAGTGTGTTCTGCAATCTGGTTGGCCAAGCGATTGCTGTTGAGTGAAACTCCACCAATGTGTATGCATTTGTTTGGGCTCTCAGTCTGGTATCGTGTGAGGCCGCAGGGCGAGGTCGCATCGCTAGTCGCTAATGCTTTCAACCAGACTCGAAGTAGACACCACACACACACATTCGTTCAGCCGAACCCGATTTGTGTAACGTGACTGTACAGGTTTCGTCCAACATTCATCTTCGAAGTGATGTGCACGTTTTGCTCAACCAACCTGACCTATATTATGAATCACGAAGCTCTGTCTCAGCTTCATAGGCATGGCAAAATGCAATGGGAGAACGGGTTCACCCAGTTTCGTGATGGCTTCTATCTCTGCAATGGTCTCTACTTTATAAAATATTCGTGTCATTTACCATATATCGGATTGCGTCAAGGCGAAACGTGAACAATGAGCGACAATTCCATAAAAATGTATCTTTGAAACGTCGCGGTTGAATATTCCATTGGGATTACGTCACTTCTCTAGTATCCGGTAGCATATGGGTTGATACTAGAAAGTTGTTATAGCTAAGGCAGGAATCACATCCGAAACCTGATTACATCATATAAATGACGTGTAATACCTACTGATCTTGATATTTGAGGATCTGATATACGGGGTGTATACCAGAGGACACTATCGAAAAGCGGTCTCTATTTCTCGGGTGCCAGATCTCGATTGGCATTCTTATTTTTAGCCTGTATATATATATATATATATATATTCAGACTAAAGACAAGAATGCCAACACTTGCTCCTTCCCCTGAGATAAGAACTAATTTTTGACTTGTTGATTGACTTTTGACTCTGTGTACTTCCTTGTAGTCTCCTTATTGGTCTCTTCTGATTGTCTGCTCGGGCTGACCGTCTAATAGCCATGGTTGCTAGTCGTAAACGTACTCTTATGGAATCGCCTCCTTTTGTTCTTGTAGAGGAGAGGTTTAGCCCAACATGCTGTTATGGAAGGGTGCATCCTTCCTCCTCCTCGATTTATTTACATCGAGTGTCGATACCCCAATAGCCATTCATATTTCTTTCAGTTATATTTGTATTGACTAAATAGGTATTTCATTGCTTTTATTACGGACTTGTCAATGTGCCGTATGTGGATTGAGTTTATTTTGATGTGATCGTTTTTTTCTCGCCGGCCGTTGAAGACCTGTTGTGGCTTCAAGCGGATTGATTCTGGGCTAGCTTAAGCTGGAGTCGTCCAGCTGCTGGATTGAATGGTACTTAAAGACGCGTGTCAAATATTTCTCCAACAATAGATTATCAACGACCCGATCAGCAACCACGGATTGGCTCGACCCAATTTCGACTGCTTTTGCCGACTTCCATTTGTGGTAGGCGACTAAATTCAGCCTTCGTAGCCTCAAGAGACAAGAATTTGTATGTTTTTGTTGTCGGTTTTATTAACATACCGACACAAAACTCAGCTTGGTTATGTCGTCTGTTTGCTGAATGCGTCCCTGACACATTGGGATGTTAAGTAATCCATCACAGTATGAACGAAATTCTTGAACATATGGAATACGGCGGAATTCAGAGCCAGAATCGTACTTGATATTTCTAATGAACAAGTTCGCATTTTAACGATCATATTTAAGATATCGATATTGTGTGGTCATACTGCGATTCTCGACTCCGCAGCCATGTCGAATTAGTTAGGATTAGGCGGGATCATACTTCAACGAACGACGCATGTTCTAACGCCGTTGGAATATTAGCAAAATTGCCTAGCAAACGTGTACTTCGTTCATTTGTTGAATACCGAGAAATCGTTTGGCGGCTCTGGTGAAACAGGTCGCGTTTCCTCAACTGCCCCCGATGACTACGGGGCAAGCCACGAAGCGGGCCCGTCTTCTTGTGAAGGACAATCGGACGGCTAGATTCGACAGTTACGCAACACGTATCTTTAACAAACCAGTAGTGGCTCAGCAGCGAACATGAGACTCCGCGCGATTCCATTTACTCTGTGTCTGTATGATATGATGGCACCACATTACGCATGAGTGTAGCATATCAACCATGGCTTCGCGCTTTTTGTCCAAGGGTAGACGTAACTCTTCCATGAGATGGCCCTCTTCTGGGTTTAGCCCGATAGGGCGACTCTTAGCCGATCGTTGATCACCAGCGAGCCATGTATTAGCTTCTCGCTTCTCACTAACGTGCGTAGGCCTGTCCGTCATTTCGTCATTTCATTCACCCACTTACTTGCTTAGGGGCGGCGGCGGCCTGGTGTGAATCTCGCCGCTTTGCTGCGGCATCGGCCCACTGGCCAGCCATTATACTAAGTAGCGAAGCACGCCAGCCTCTGCTGCTGCTGTTAACCGCAGGCAATGTTGCCGTTCCGTCTTGCCTGTCTCCTAGATGGCTCCTCCTAGGCAGGCGATGGCTTTCGAACGTTTCCTCTGTTCAGATGCTGCTGCTGCTACTGCTGTGCCAACCGCGCGCTAAAGCAGCGGCGGCCGCAGTTGTCGTCGTCGTCTCCCGCGGGCGCCTCTAGCGGCCCACTCTACTCCATTCGGCCCGTCCACCTCCGTCTGATCGAGATCGTCGTCGATCCCGCGGTAATCAGCATCGGGCCGGCCAACGGCAGTCCCACCCGTTCCGGTCTGATCAATGAAACCTCCAGAGGCGGACAATTGATGCCTACTGCTCTCGCGCGTAGTAACCCAGCGTACACGCAGCGCGAGTTCATCAGTGGGCCTCGGCGCTCTCTTCGCGCTCGCCAGCAGCCCGCTCGTTTTACCGTTCATCCCCGTAGTAGATCCCTCGGTGCAATGCGCGAGCATTAAGCATTGACTCCTAGCGACTCGTACTCTGGTGACTCAGTACGATGGGGACCCAGAAACCAGTACCTGATGACCTTTAAGCCAGCAGCAATCGTCGGCTTAGCTCGGGGCCAGTGTCTGGTGTAGACAGTCTTCTCCCTGCAGCCAGCGAAAGACCCTCGCCCGCGACTTGGGCAGCGGTTGTGCGTGTATCTCCGAGTGTGTATGTATTCGTGTTCGCGTTAGTTGGGTGAACCTAGTGCCCGCCACAGTACCGCTGCTGGTGTTGCTATTGCTGCTGCGGTTGGTCTCTCTCGGTCGGTGGTCGCTTGCCTACTCGCTTGCTCGGTCGGTCGGTCGGACCTGGCCATCGTCCACCCGCCAGTCTCCGAGCGACCGCCACAAATCGCAACAACCAGTCAACCAACCAGCAACGGTACTGACACAACCCTTCGGAATAAGTGCATCGTCGAGATCGAAAAAGAAGTGCTTCTTTCTGTCGTGTACATACATACATATATATACACATATACACTTGATCATTGGATACTCGAGCTTCCAGTAAAGTGCGCGCTATCATATAGCACCTGTGGTCAGTGTGCATTAGTGTGTGCCAACAACGGAATTGTGCGTGTATACGTGTGTCTGCACATGATTGCCACGTTGTCCGTATGAGAGTGGCCACCTTCTGTATGTGTTGTTAAGGACAGACATGAGCGCTATGCCTCCAGGACATCCCGTATTCCAGCACTCTCAGGAACACATTTACGAGAACGTTCCCTTTGAGACCTGTCCGGTTTCCTCCGTTCAACAACCAGTGGAACGCCGGCATTCGTCTGAAGAACGCACCAACTCGCTGGGATATTCTAGCCGTCTTGGAGATCATGCATCGGCAAGTCGTCGCGAACAGCCCCATCAACGCAGCTTCTACAATGGGATATCACCAAAGTCTCGGAGTATCACTGACGTGAGCAATGTTCGAGCTTCGATGAGCCCCTCACCCGAGCCACGAAGTGTTGTGCTTGATGCCGGCAATCGGTCTCGACCACTGCAGAGATATTACTACCCGGGGAAATCTGAAAAGACGTTTCACATCGCTGTACCCGAGCCTGAAGATGATCGGAAGCCCCAAGTGAGCCGATCGTGTCCACCAATACCGACAATTAATATTGACCAATTCTATCATTGGCTCGACAACAATGAGTACAGGCCGAAATCTCGAACGCTGTCACCGGCTCAGCTCGAACCGCCGCATCGGAGTCCGTCGTTGACGCAGTGGGCCGGGATGAGCCCGGAGCGCTGCCTGTCGCGGGGGGAATCGAACAGATCGACGTTGTCTCCTAGTCCGCCGGAGGGCAGCTGTTTGGCAGTCCCTCACGGCATGCGGAGCCGTCAGATGAGTGGTGGCAGTAGCACCTCGGGCAGCTGGCCGGACCTGTCCGAATTCGCGAATCTCCCACTGACGCCGGCCGAACTCGAGATCCATGAGGTGGCCGAAGCGTTGAACTCGATTGGCAGCACTGAGCGCCGATACGCTGAGTCGTGCCCTTCGCGAAGTGTCTCCTCACTCAACGACATTGCCAGCAACTACCTAACGGGTAGTGACGGCAGAGGAAGTGTACAACAGATCGATGGTGTGGGCAGCTGCTCGAACCTAAGTGATACGACAGCCAGCTTCGTCACTGGCTATGAAAGTCTCGAGCCCGAGTTCTATATGGCCCGCGAGGACAGGCCACCGAGTGGTATGAGTGGCAGCTATGCCAATGTAGACACAAGTGACGGCGTGCCTCCACGGGATCGTACGGATGACGACGATATCAGCGATCTTTTACGAACGATCGAGATGCTTGAAAGTCGTTGTACGATGTTTCTCGACGATTGGCTGGTAAGTAAATGCAATCTACTGTGACGTAGGATATCGCCCGATGAGCTATGTGTGCTCATGTATCTATTGCATCTATTATTATATTCATTTATACCATGATAGTCATAGCAGTGAGTGGGCATTCGAACATGTGTTTGTGCCGTGACTCTTGGCGACAACGGAACCATTGAAACGGAACCATCATTAATAACTGTAATAAAATCGTGAATACAGCCGGCGTTTCTCGTGCCTGTCTCGCACGGTTACGTTCACTCGGGTGATCAGGGACCACACACTGTAGCCATAAGGTAACCCCCCCGGTGTTGTGTAGTTTTCGGCCGGCTCGGAAGAAAAACACACACCGCCGCAAGCTCATAGATGACGTACTTCGATGCACACTACTGCTGTGCACTGTTTGTTTGAGAGAGCAATACAACACAAGGAATCGCGATTGGAGTGAATCCTATTCACCTTTATTCACAACATTATGAACACCACCAACACACCGACTATCACCTCGCGATCTTGTATCGCAATTCCCCTATTCGTCCATCTACCTACATGTACAAACACACACACATATATATATATATATATATATATATATATATATATACGGCAAATATATATGTATATATATATATATTTGCCGTTACCTCGTACAACTTCTACGTGCTGGTGTTCTCTTCTTCTTATCCGTTCGAATCGGACGCAAACGACTCACTGTACATCAGCTTGCGATACCTTATGTTCCGTTGTGACGATGCTGTTATCTCGACGAATGCTAGCTGAATGATGTGTGTGTGTGTGCCAGCGCGCGCGCGCGTATATGACGATAGTAGTGCTTGTGGTAGCTGGTAGTCGCCGTTGTTATTGTTGACCCACTGCTGCAAGCCTGTTCCTCGCTTGCTGCTGCTGCTGCTATTTGCGCCTTCTACACAACAGCGTATATCGCGATGCTCTGAGCCGCTCGGAAGACACGCTTGCCCTGCCCATTGTGAGTTATTGCAGTTCTCGGCGGCGGCGGCAGTTGTTGTTGTTGTTGTTGCTGCTGTGACTGCTGCTGCTGCCGCCGTTCTCGTTGCTGTTGTTGTTGTTGTTGCTGAATGCTTGCCGATATGTCCGCTTTGCGTTTGCTGGTCACTGTGTGTCTATGCGTGCGTCGTCTTCCCGGATAGATCGTCTACTGGCGACGATTGCGTTTCTAGGCTGCATTCGCTCGAGCGGGCGGCGTCAATTTTCCTTCAGCCTCTTGGTCTTCCCCATGTCTAGTTGTCAATACGCTTCGACCGGCAATACGCTTGCTGCCTACGTCAACTTAACGTAAGCGGTTCGCTGCTGTGGCCTATCTCATTCTTCCATTCGTGTTTGGAACCCGATGCGCTGGCTCCATTGACTGCTCCCGTAGGAACACACATGTGTGTATTTGTACCCCAATAATCATTCCTGAAAACCTCTGTACCCACCTTCCGTTCGGCATCGCTCTTCGTCAAATGTTGTACTCCCGTCTAGGGCTTGTGTCGTCAAACAACGAAAGGGGGTCGCAGGTCGCCATGATGGCATTGTCATATCCGTATTGTGGGGACGTCGACACGTTCTCTTGTTTCACTTTCGTTGATTCTACCCCATCTGAATATATTGGCTATTGATCGGCAGTTTGCTAACGAGGAAAGCGAAAGCTTTTACGTAAAAAGGGTGTCGGATCTGTGTCACCTGCAATCCGATCGGACCGCACCAGGGTACAGTAAAGCGTAGCGCGAAGCTGATGTTCGGTAGATGTTTACCTATATATGCAGTACGGCAATCTGCATGTGCAGCCGTGTTTTTGGTGTTTCATACTGCAATTTGTCAACATTGCCGCGTTTCCTGTAACCTGTAATCCTGCCGACAACCGCCTTTGGTCTCGGCTACGCGCCGACTTTGCGCAATCCTATGTACATACAATCTTGGAATGTGTGGAAGTCACAGCGGCGATAGTTTTTCGTAACGAAAGCTGCAGAACGCTCATCCTCAATAGTGAAACGTGTGTTCCTTGTTCTCATTCAGCATTTGCATAGAATTGCTGTCATGGACGATGTTTTGCTGTGGTGATATGTATACGCTTCGCCTGTATAACAATCCTGAACTATAGACATAAAAGATACAATGACATATATATATATATATATATATATATATATACATATATATGTATATAACAATTTTCAATTGCAATATTCGATCGGGCTATCAGTGTGGTACTATCGGGATTCGATCGAGATGACATCCTTCCCACTTGGAACGTATTACGGCAATTACAACACTGCAGGATTTCCCGTATGGAACGACCGCAGCCTTCACGAGTGTTTTCCAAGCGTCTTTCTGCAAGTTTACGATCTTAACCAATCCTGGAATATTTGCGAATGAACGCTAAGACCCGGTACATTGATGATGCTTCTTTCATTCCGTCTGCTGGGTGTAGCTCTTTGTGGGACCAGCAGTCTGCTCAGAAATACGGGGTGATATCGTAATGAGATATCTCAACGTCTAGTTCCCCTGCTCTAACAGTCCGGCCTCGGTGTCGTCCTGTAGACGGGACGGGGGCATATATATCGAGAGAATATTTTCGCAGGCACTGAGATCATTTTCGATCTCGATAGGGCTAACCGCAATGACTTCATCCATCTATCGTTAAACAGATATTGTCATTACCTTAGCAAGGTCATTCCCGACGTGAAACATCGACCCGTTCGGCGTTTCATATCTGGGTAAGTTTGCTTCGAAATTGATGACAAGATACTCCTTTGCTACCTTCTAACAGAGCGCATGATACTTGCTAGTCGAGAGCCGACCATATCTAGGGGTCAGACTCCTGGTGCCCGCTGACGAATGAACTTACTCGGGTGTTTGTGATCATATTGCTCCGTAATGTCCCGTTTTCCTCATTAGTATTGAACGGGATCTCGGCTGAGTCTATCGGGCAACGGCCCGAACACAGTTTGGCATTGTTTGAACGACTGCACCTTGTCGAGCGTTTGGTTTGTTGACGACAGCAATATATTGGTTAAACAATGCAATGAAGCGATCGCTGATCCTGTGAACGGGTTGGATCAGGTACCACAATGTTCGCCTGCTTTACGCACGCGCCTGACAGACAATGCAAACGATGCAACAGTAACACTCCACCGTTTACTCTGGGCTTTCCCGTGCGGGTTTGCTAACTTTACAAATTTGCCGTGTTTGATATATTCATGATGAGTTTGAACAGTGACTAATGCTCAGCTCGGCGAAACGTCAATTGGATCTCAAGGGGATAATAATCAGTGAAGCAGCAACGAGTGATTCTACCGAAGTTAGCGGGCAAAGTTGGCATAAAGGATTGCAGTGACAATTGTCAATTCGACGCTGGCCAGCTTGGGGATAAATTGAAAGTGAATTTAATTTTCGATTTTCTCTAAAGCGTCTGACTTCAGCTCGTTCGAAATGATGTGCTTCCGAGTTCTGCTGTGAGCCTTCATTGGCTTAGCGCAGTTTCGTGCGCCCGACCCCAGCATGGGATCCTCGGTATCCAGAAGAGATTGCTCAAAATACCAAGCTGTAACTGACGCTATTAGTCGTCGCATGAGAAACCTGACTGGTCATTCGAACCCAACTGTGGAAATCTTCGAAGTGATGGATCTCGCAATCTAGAAGGTCCCAAGGGGTACAACAAGCAGTATTCGCGCAGCACGGCCCTAAAGAAGAAAAGGCAGCTGCTTGGAATAATTGCCCCCGTTCGATAAGAAACTCGAGAAATGTATCCAAATTCAAAGCGCCAAGGACTACCTCTTGAGATTATCATTGGAGATTCGGTGCGAACATCATTTGTCATATAGTATATGCCTTGATTACCTAGTTAGCGAGGATGCCGACGAATATGTCCCTGTCATGATCCGGTATTTTATATGAAGAAAGAAAATAAAAACTATCTAAAGTCTACGAGGCTCTGCTCAGGAGTGATCCCAAATCGATAAAAGCCTACGAATGGCTACAGCGATCATTTTGATATGTTTATTAGTCATGCTCGTAACTAACATAACGCAGGCCAGCAACTTTCATAGGGCAGACGTTCAGCAATACAAATGGTGTTTATGGATATGCTTATTTCCTATGCTGAACTTACTTAGTTTTGTGAATACATCCCGGAACCCGTTATTGAAATTTATATTGCCTTATAAAAATATATGCTACGACGTGCTCTCCGTTTCGCTCATTGTGTTCGATAGCGGTTCGAGGGTCCCACATTGGGCAAGTGTGTTCGGTAAATTTCCTTTGCTATTTCGCGTTTCTGGAATAGCCATTTGCAATCGACAAAAGAGATTTATGGGAAGTTGCTCATATGGCTCTTGGGTGTCCCGCCGGGTCTTCAGCGATCGATTGCAATTGATTGTGCCTCGATCGCTCCCACAGCGCATCAGTGATTATATGATATTATAGTATTGTTGAAAGGCGACAGGGGGCAGGGTACCAATAAAAGCAATGTAAACAAGCGCATATGCATTGCATCCCCATAGGCGATCTGCTATGAAACTGACATTTGAAGCGATTTTCTAGTCATTCAAAAGCGTTTCTGCCTAGACACGCATCATGCGTGTACCGTCTAACCGACTCTAGCTACGCCAGCAATCACCCCTCCGATCACATTCGGGATTGTGAGCTCTCTGCCACACTGGCATTTAGTTATAGTGCATTGTGGACACCGACGTGTTCGACCGCCCGAAATAACGAACGCGGCTCAGAATCGCCGTCTGCTTCTTGAGTCCCTTCCCGCCAGAGCGGGTGATCTAGGCGTTGGTCAACACGGCCCTGGCAGAGACACCCGCCGCTTATTGCCAGCCACCGTTTCAATCGGCCACCGGCCTGTTGCGGTCGAATCGCCACGATTGCTCATCACTACGCGATCCAACTGCGAATGATGACGAGACAACAACTCGTCAGATGTTTTGTTTCGTCGTTGTCTTGTTGGGCATCATCGTACCGACTCGGACACGACGCTACCATTGGTCAACGGGATGACGGCGACTATCGTATATGATAGAGCGGGACCCTGCGTCTTACCCCTGAACTTCATCGCGTGATAGGCTGACGGATCCGTTCGCCGACTACACCACGTCGGAATCAATCGCAATCGTCTCCCTCCGTCCGATCCGCCCAGCCACGTGCGATGACTCGGGTGTCGCTGGACGTCGCTGAGGTGGACGGTTGGACAGTTCCTATGGCAGTCGGACGCTATATGTCATCAGCGTCGCTCCTATCACCACATTGGCAAAATGACGAGTTCATCACAACGATGAAATTACATTTGATCGTATGGCTCCGCTTGCAGGGGAGTCTAAACAACGTATTGGGAGTGATAGACAACAGGCATGTAAAAGTTGCTGAAATGCGATATTCGCACTACCCTCAACACGAGTGGGCCTGATGTTATCGACAGCTGTCAACTTAATTATTTATTGAAATATATAGGGTAATTGCTTATCTGAAACGAAAGAAAATATGGACGTTCGAACGAGCGAAACAGGGCTTATCAATGCACGGGTTGCGTTGACGGGGACAATAACGCAGTCACAATTGTCTGCCTCGAGTCCTCTAAAGGCTATATGTGTACATGTTGGTAGCTTAGGGCACATCAACGGATCGTATTTGGTAAGCCACATGCCGACCTTAAACAGGGTTGGTTGAAGATACGTACACCAGACTAACGCAGATGCACTAATTGAAAGGTCATATAGCTAGCGTATTTAGCACTGGTCAACCACAGTTTCATATGCCGTTCAGTTTCAGCTTATGCACGGACTGCCTTGAATAGCGGACGCGATCCATGATATTGACATCAGGCGGTACTTAGCTCAACGATAGTTGCACCAAACGCATTGTAATGACACATTGCACTGCGCTCGTAACTGCGGTGGGTGTTCCGCACTTGGTAGCTGGACGCGGCAGGTTGTCACCTGTCGCTTGGTAGCCCGTGCCGAATATACAAGTAATTAACACACGTTTGTTTGTCGGCGTTGAGCGGAGCCCGTCAACGCGTTCCATGAAGGCTGAGGCCAACGTGCTACTCGAAGCGTCGTTATGAGTCAGTCTGCTCGGTAACCACTCCCTATTTACGACATCTATATATATATATATATATATATATATATATATATATGGAGCCGCCTACGCGTTCACCCATCGAGTCATTGAGACATCGCTGAATGCAGCAGCAGAAAAAGCGAGTACTGTCCGGACGGACCCGTAGATGAACGGTGTTTGACGGTGTGACGGTATCAGACGGGAACAAATTCGGAGAGCTGGATCTTTCTAGGGTTGAAATGGTGACCGATGAAGAGAGTCGTCATCCACTGGGGACGATGATGATGTGAGCGTCGTTTGGAGAACGTCACGCTTGCGTGGACAGAATGCATGTTTCGACAGATCTAGTGTCGGGGCAGTGTTGACGCGCACGATGAACGCTCCAGGTGCAGGATGCGATCCTCCTGTTGTTTACTTGGCTGAGCAAATTTCAGTTGAATCAGGAAACCGGCGGCAGCGTCATCTTGGAGCGGTCGCGTCTAATATATATATATATATATTTATGTACATATATATAATACTCTGAATCACGCGACAGTAAACAGACACATCATGGTGTTCCGAGCGTTGGATATCGTATGACATCGATTCAAACTCGAGAATTAGCTGGACTTTAGCTAGAGCCACTGTTGTGGCCAAATTAGTTATGGACCAAAGTCTGCCTCGTACATTCGATGGTTGCAGCTGCGTTCGACATGAAATTGGTGTCGTCCACAGTTTTCGTGGCGAGCGAAAACCCACACTCAAAGGAGCTTTGCTTGCTTCGCTTCGTCGTTACCAATTTCTTTTCACTAAAAGTGACGCATCCGTGTGCTTGATCACGGTTAAACTCTGTCTAGGCCTCTGACGCTTTTGCCGTTCAAAAATTGTCAACCGAATTGACAGACCTTTGAGGATGAGCCTTTTGCCTTATCTGTCCGCCACCCTTCTATTGCGGTTACTGTGCATTGATAGCTTATCAGAGGAGGGCCGACGACGTTGTCGCCGCCACCGCTGGCGCCAGAGGTGCTCAGCTTTAAGACGCTAAGTTTGACTGTCTGGCGTCTGCCCTGTAAACGTGTACTTCAGTGCCAACTGACACCTGTGTCGAGCGGCGTCGGAGGAAACGTCTGCAGAGAAAAGCTTAAGCTGAATAGCCCGAGGGGAGGCCGGAAAAGGGGGTAACGGATAAACAGCGAGGCGCCGAACGACCAGAGGCGAAAGCATTGACAGCAGCAGAAACAGCTGTTGTTGTAAAAGGAGTATGCTTCCCTCTGGGCACACGATGGGAGAAAGCCGCCCGATCTATGTATGTGTGTGTGTGTATAGCTAGGCAACATCGTCAACAACAGCCTCAGCTCGCTTGGGTCGAAACGGACGATACAACACACACACACACACACACACATACATCTAGCTGAAGATCGTTAGTGCACAGCTTCAGGACAGACGCCAGGGATATCGGGTGCTCTGTTAGCCAGCTTAGCTAGATCTCTTCTACGACTGAAATCGCTTGTCGCTCGAGGCAACACATATATATATATAGGCAAGAACGGCACCCGGCCCGCCCGGCGAACTAACGGCGGGCGACGTATTACCGCCCGAGCAAAGGACGCGTTCGTTCGTCCGCCTGCTCTGCATCCCACCCTCGCACACGCAGACGCGAGGCAGAGTCGGAGCCAGCCAGCGCCTGCATCGGCGT
Organism: Stratiolaelaps scimitus; assembly: GCA_019614645.1. NCBI lineage: Eukaryota > Metazoa > Arthropoda > Arachnida > Mesostigmata > Laelapidae > Stratiolaelaps > Stratiolaelaps scimitus. Next base: position 2,811,899 of record JABWDB010000014.1, on the reverse strand, counting down.
CAGCGCCCGGTTTGCGCCGCTGCTGCTGCTGCTGCTGTTAGTGTTCGTCGCAGCCAGAAAATCGCTGCCTGCTGCTGTTACTGCTGCCGTTACTGCTGCTGGTGCTGCTGTTATCCACAGCGGCGGCAGCAGCAGCAGCAAAAAAGTGGGTTCGGTGCGTATTTGGCTCGTCGTTTATTTGGGATGCGAGGTGCTGCTGCTTTTACCGTTGTTACTGCTATTGCTGTCGTATTGTTGCTGCTGCTGCTGCAATTGTAGCTAGGGCTTGCTGCCTGTCGACTGCCCGCAGCTGGTCGCTGTGGTTGCTGCTGCCGGACGATGGCGATATTCCCTCAGCAGCTACGGCGGCTCCCCCCGCCGCGGCCGGCATCGTAGCGCGGTGCTGTGTGGTGGCGCGCTGTGTGGGTCATCCGGCCGGGAGACAGTAGACATCATCGCTGCCGGCGAATTTGCTGCCGCCGGGCAAGGGAAAGACGTCGCTCTGGCGCGCCGGCGTTCACCGTTCGACCCGCAGCGCGGTACCGACAGCAGAAGCTGATTCGGAGGCGAGCAGTGCACGTCGACAGCGCCGTCATGACCTGGATTACGTAGGGAAGGACCGAGTAGACGAGAACGTGTAGGTTTCTCGTCTCCGAGGATTCGCTCAGGAAAAGCGCTCAGAGGCCACCTAGAAAAAGGTGTGCGGGCGAGAGACCGAGAGAGAGAGAGAGAGAGAGAAAATCATGGAGGCTGAATGCTGAAAGACGAAGGTGGATGGAATGATAGTGTACAGAGGATACTCGGCTCGTACGGATGCGACGATGGTTGTCATTGTGTCCAAAGACGGATGGATTTAACTAATTGGACGATGTGATGTGAATGAGTGTGCTTGCGCCCGTTGGTCATTCTGTGCTGAAAAAAGGGATATATGACTACTACCCCCCCCCCCGTCGAGATATCAGCGACAAACAACTGAGGATTTCTTCCGGTGGAGTGGCCGCGAACGGCGCGTCGAACGATGCCAGTGTCGTAGCATATTGCCCATTAGCCGGGTCGCAATGACTATTGACGAAGCAGTTCAATGCAGACTGGGAAAAGCCAATCAATACAAAAAGGAGAGGCGGTTTACGAGCGGTCTACGAGATCCACGGATCTGTGGTGTGTCGACAAAGACAGATTGACTGGCTAGTCATTCCGAGTCTTTTGGCATTCGGTGGCGAGTTGGAAGCGTGCGTCCAACAAAAAAAAAACAATTGTATTTTACGTCGCTGACTCAGTGGTTGGTGGACACCACTGACATTCGCTAGCGATCCGTGAAACTGGGTCGACGACGAGTCACAGGAGACCACCATGAGCGACGCAGAGGCCAATGAGCCACAGTCGGGAGAGTCGACAACAGCAGCAGCAGTGACATCGAAGAAGGAGGCGATTTTAGCCCTCTTCAGGATACCTAAGATCTCGTCGAAGGGTAAACAGAGGTACAACATGTCCCAAGTGGCTGATTCCGATCGTTCCGGCACGAAGCTCGAGTGCGGCTGTATCGTGGATTACTTCAAGAAGGCGTTCGTGTTTTCGTCGAGTTGGTGCAGTGGCAATCCAACGATGAAGCTGAAGCCGTGCAGCTGGTCGCAGGTGGAAATGATTCGGAACGAGTCTGTTGACAGTGACGAATTCTGCGGTTCGTCAACGTCGTCGGTGACGGCGTCCGACTCGGGGCTGAGCTCAGGCGATGACACGAGCGCGGAGTCGTCCCCGAAGCTGCTAAGCGCTTGTACTCGTTTTGCAGACGCGCTAAATTTAACCGACAACAGAGCGAGCTCTCCGGATCCTTCGACGCCACCGGTGAAACCGCCTCGACTTCTGAAGAAGCGGAAAGAAGCCTTTGCAGTCGTTCCACCCACAGTGCCCGCTGCTACCAGCACCAATTGCACGGTTGCTTCGGTTGCCACAATTTCCACTCCATCCGCCCCCTCCTCCTCCTCGTCGTCATCATCATCAACAACAACGTCAACAATACCCGTCATTGTGCGCGATCCAAATGAAATTGTCGTCAACTCTGCTGTCACCGTCCAGGTAAGAAGCGACTGGGACTGAAAGATCAGTTAAAGCACACAGACTAATTTGACTTATTGTACAATGCGAATGGGCTGTAGTAGGTGAGCGAATGACTTAGTTGTTTCACACAGCTGAAAGGTTCTCTGCCCGTTCGTACGGTAGAATGCGGGACAGCAAACAAAATGACTGAGGTACATACTTAGAGACCCGGTCGTGTTTATTCTCGGCTAGGAGATCTGCCCTAGAACAACGCTGCTCTCGTGGAATCGCCTTGATGTGGCTTGTATACTTAGCTAAGGGGTGTGTTATATTGTACACCAGCTGAATTGGGCCGAATATTCGAAGTGGTAACTTGGATGTTTAAATTTTACATGTATTTTACCATCTATTGAGCTAGCTGAACAGGCTTAACTCGGACACAGCTTATTTGGGCCTTGCTGAAGAAACACCCATCGAAATGCGACGCCCGTTCCGCGCTCAAAGTCCATTGGACCCACTGGGCTGCCATTATCGCTAAGCAGCAGCAACAGCAGCAGCATAGATGCGCCATTTAAGCATTTGGGTTGATGCCACAGGCACCCCATGTGCCCGATACATGTTATCACATTGTTGTCGGGGTAATCCATGGTCATAGTATAGCAAGTAGTGTTAGTAATCCAAATGCCGTTTACACGGTCCGCGCGTCTGAGCGACGGATAGATTATTACGTCGGAACGACACAACAAGGAGGCGATCCGTTACACCTCTTGTTGTGGGACCTCGACAACGTTGTGTGCCCATCCGTTAGATCTGGATTCGTTCTGCTTTCGAAATAGCCACCACCGTTGGTTGTATCACAATACTGTATTGGATTTGAAGAGGACGGGCGTAAACGACAGCGACTGATGCCGCGACTGACGACCCATTACCAGCAACAGCATTCAACTGATAATCTGTATTATTAATATACGAACGTCATATGACGGCTAGATTTCTGAGCTACAGCGACAAATCGACAACAACAGGGGGGACTGGTATTGGGATGGGTCATCAGCGTCGCAATAGTACAAAGTACCACAGCGCTGTGTACCGTCCCGTCTCGTCTTGCGCAGTTGCTCGTCGTCAACAGCTCGAATCGTGGTCCTAGCTTCGCGATCGAGGTCTGGCCCACGGAAGTGCGCTGCAGCAAAACTGTATTCGACCACTAGAAAATGTAGCGGCTACAGTGGCAAAGGTGCGTTGCTGGTCCCGCAGGTGAAATCTGTACATTGACTGACAGCTCTGTTGCCTGACGAGTTCGGGAGGGATCAACTGTCTCTCTCTCGTCTCTCTTTCTTTCTTTTTTGCTTGGAGTCAGGGATGATTGACCTACATGGAAATATTACAATATTTGTTAAGATCGTCAAATTTAGTAGGGTTTGCCGACGTTTCGCGAGGGAGAACCGGAATCTAACTGGACATATCGTCTACACTGTAGATCGCGCGGATACCCTGTTTGGACATTTGCCACACATGAACAATTAGCATTGTACGAGCTCATTCACATGTTCACGGTATACACAGGTCAACAGAACCAATATGTTCATCATTTATACAATTCCCACTCGCTTGCGACTCCGCCATTCAAACCGCTGTGTAACCGCTGGAACGCTAAGTATAGGCATTGGCATGCCACAGTGGTCGTTCTCTTCAATTGGCCACTGCCCTTTATCGAATTTTACCCTCTATGCGACAGACAGACGAACGCTGATCACTTTCCCGCCACCAGCGTGCGTCGGCCATTTTATTATTTGATAACATGAAAGTGTGACTTATTTTTGACAGGATAAATCTGCTCCACTTTTCGCGGTCATGGCTGGAAAAATGGCAGATGTTTTGCTATTCCAGCACATTCGCTTACATGATACAATGACACACACACACACACACATAAGCGTCTGTAGTCCAAACAATAAAAACACTGAAATATGAACCGATCAAAGGTTCGCCTTGGGGCGATAGAACATGTGACAATAGGCGGAATGATTCCGCATGTTCGGTTGCGGCTTCAAGCGAATGCGAGCTAGCATTATATAGGCACTTGTATGCTGATTCGATTCTGTCCTGTCGGGGTACGCCTGGGAAATTTGACAAGCGAAAACCGTCTAGACTACCATCGTCGTGGATATAATGAACGATGACTTTCAACCTTCGGTCAGGTCCACACATCCAAAACGGACTTCTCTATAAATGCAGCGAGCTATGACGGTCCTAATCAATAAGGATCACAACGTCCACTCGCACTACGTTTGCTCAATGGGTCCGGTCCTAAATGGCAGCCACGCGTGGTTGTTGCCTAGTTGTGGATGTCGCCGCGCTGTGGGCGATGATCAGTTGACGCCGTCCCGCGCTGTCGTCGTCAACGTCATTCTCGCGTTTACCAGACAGAGCCCCCCCACCCCGCCTCCCGCGTTCATTTCAGTTCATTGTGTTGCCTGCTGTGGCTGCTGTTATACATTGTGGAAGTGTGCGCTTGTGGTGTAATGTACGAGCCATTGGGAAGCCAAGAACGTCGAGTGTGTCTCAATACTCCGCGGTTGCCCGGCGTGCCTATTCCCCTCAAAACAGCGGCTCTTATTGAAGCACCGACGCCGCCGTGGCAATCGCCGCCATCACCAGTACTACTATAATAGACGGATAGGGGGGGGGCGGGAGCGGTACAAACGATCTTGCACTCCTCTTTCCTTTCTCAGATCGGACGGGTGGACGCCGTTGACCGACCAACGGCGATCCTCTGGTCGTATCCTATCCAGAGGCAATCCGTCCAGCGCGCCACCCCCAACTCTCGTTAGCCGTTGCGGCGACGAGGCAGCTATCGCTGCGACTTAGCTGTGCGCACCTCTTTGTTGGACTTTGTTGCGATGATCGGCCGCATTTATCTGTTTGAGCCGGCCGTCGCTAGTCTGTGTTCTCGTTGTCGGTCTGCGCCCGGTAACGGGGATGGTAATGGCGGTGTTTGTGGTGTGTTGCTGAGCTAACAGACGACGGCATCTTCAAAAGACGACAACAGAGCCAACGATGCCAAGCAACACTTCGAACGTTGGTTGAGCAACGAACGACCCCCTACGCGAAGTCGGCTTTAAAGGCGTCGGTATCGCACATCGCTGTTTTCCCGTCTAGTCTAGTCGAGCCGGTGGTTTTCGGAGCCAACCAACCAACCAACCAGCCAATACCATTACTACTGTTAGAACTACTACGGCACAGCGCCAATGCATTTTTCGCGTCGATGTCTGCAATGACATGCAGCGGTGCTGCTCGCTTGGTGAGTGCTAGCCCGCCCGTCTATCGACCGTCTATGCCGTGCCGCATCGAACATGTCACTGACAGCGACTGACTAGTTGCCCGTCAGAGGGTCTACGGTACAGTGTTTTTTTTTCTTTCGTTCGTTCAGTGTGAACCAACGAGCGGCGTTCAACAGGAAACCGAAGATATGTCGTCTTCTCATGTCTCGAATATTAGCATTAGCCAGATAAGCAAATGCGCTAACGAAAGCAGCACTCAACGAGGCATAGAACGATAGTAAGCGCGAGTAAAATGTCACCGCTTAAGTGTCCTCCCGCCACAGGCTTCCGTTCGAAGTAGACCCCGTGTACCCTTGGCTCATTCCAAGCCAACTCCTGCTTCCCGCCAACCCAGTCGGCGCCCCCCAAGTAACATGATTTCATTGACACTTCTACCCACGGTCCGCGCTTCAGGCGCGTTCGGCGGTGGTGGGGGGGTTTGCTTGATTGGTTAGTCAGTTTGTCAATTAGTCAGTGTTTGTGAATAGCCGTCGGTGTCGAGTGCATGACCACGCTTCTGCAGCACGCTGGGCATGCGTTTCGCGTCAGCGGGTTCTCGCTCGGCTGGCTGTGACAAAGCACAGGAAGGCAGAACGGACGGAAACGCGAACATCATTTTGCTGCTCGGGATATCAGGCGCAGTTTTGCTTTTCGGATGCATTCGCCTGTAGGAGCGGGACGGGATGTTTTTATGCATGCGAACGCGTGTGCGACGCTCTTCGTCGAGTTTAGGCGACGTACGACTGAAGACCGGCAGCGGGGTGCGAAGTTGTGAGCCAAATACTGAAGCAGGCTATGATGGTACATGGAGATCCGATGATGTCTCGTAGGCGGTCCCTTGTGTCGTAACGTCCCAAAGGATTCCATACGAATAATAATAATTATTATTATTATTAGTATTATTTTTATAAGCAGCATCATTCTAAATGGATAAGACCCTCTTTTGTGTTCACATTTCACGCTGTATGGAAGCACCTCGTGTGTAGCGATTTTTAATAGTTCACTGTGTTGCTTTCGGTAAACTATCTAGCAATCTATCAAAAGGAAGCATTTTCGAGCTTTCTCGAACTCGTGACCATGCAAAACTGCTTTTCTCTGCTTAAGAAATTCTAAGAACTGAATGTGACTGTAGAGTTGATACTTTTCTACTCTGGTGTAAGATACGTAAATATACTACAAAAGCTTGCAGAAGTATTTACAGAAGTACGCAAATAGTATATTGACGCTTTTCACCTCTATGACCTTATGTCCCAACCAATAGACATCGCTCTACGCGTCACATCGATGATACTTGATCACTATGGTTTGAATGAGTACTGTGTGCACCAGATAACCACCTAGTCATCAGCTAGTCCTTCTCAAATCCTGTCAAACGTTGGCAAAGTAACGATGGCCAGACCCCACCGACTCGTCTCAATCGCAGGCGGAGTAGACACTCTATAAGTCAGGCAGGGCTGAATTACGGCCCAGCGGTTAACTTCGGCAGTCAGTGTACACGACGACAATCGCGTCGTCAGTTTTGTCGGCCATAGTGTCAGCAGCACCAGCAGCAGCAGCAGCAAACTGTTAGACCGGTAGTGAGGCGTAACGCTGGGCGAAAGTGTTCCAACCCGATGCGGCGTGTTTGTACGTGTGAGGTCTACAATATGATATATATATATATATATATATATATATGTTTGTGTGTATGTGGAGATAACTCGCACACAGGGCTCGGAACCGTTCGTCGCCCTGACGACGACAGGCGAGTCGACACGAGGCGACATCGGAGATAAGCAGCTAAGCGGCCGGTTTTCGCGTCTGTTCCTGGCTCGCTTGATCCATCCGGCGCGTCAGCATGACGCGTTGTTTGTCGTCTCAGGAGCGCGTCACGTCGCTCCGCTATCACAAGAGGAGGAAGCGTAGCAACTGCAGGCGACAACTCGACAGACGATAGACGCCTTCGCTTCGCGGTTATGGCTAAACAGTCACGCACAAGAGCACACACACGGTCACATCGACGACGACGACGACATGGACAGTGGTAATGCTGCGAGGCATGCGCAAATCGTCATCAGCCTGCTGCCGGGTGGAGCTCGATCGTGGGCTAACTGATCATCAACAATACAATGATAACAACATCTGCCATTACAGCAGCCTGCTCCCCCCCCACGCGTTTGATGATTCGCCTGAGGGATGCCGAGGCGCGAGGGCAATTTGATCGTTTGTCAACAAGCAACACCTTCGCTGGTTCGCGGTTCGCCAAGACCGAACACTGCTCATATACTGTGTCACTATCTAGCCTTTAACCAAGCACACGAATTTGAGGGCGGGGGAGAGGGGGGTGTCTGAGGGTACAGGAGTGCTATGGTACGCACGCGTGGATATGATATTTACTCGATGCTGATACATGATCGTTGTGTTGTACTTGAGCGACGTTCATGAGTGAGTGAATGATGCTGATCTATGAACGAAAGTCAACACGGTTGTTATTCAAATATGTACAAATGTCCCCGGGTTGTTGCGCCTCCGTGTGCGTTGCTGCGACTTCCATCATCGGCCAGCGTTTATCTTGGGTGGTCTGTTCGATCGCCGCATTTCGTTGCACCTTGTTACGAGCGATTCATAGGGACTAGACGGTGAAGGCGGCGGCTGCTCAGAAGCTCGGGTCAAACACAGATACCTGGGGCCGGAGTTCCGCCTCTCTGTGAACTGACCAGACCTGATTCACAGAAGTTGGCGGTGGGCAGTTCGTAATCGGCGCTGCCCTCCTCTGGGATTCTTCTATTTGGCTGTCGCTGCTGCCGCCGCCGCCGCCGCCGTTGCTTTGTAATCGCTGCTAGCATCTGCGATGTCGTCGTTTACCAGACATCAGACTCCGCTAAGAAACGGCCGTTACATTGGACATGGAATAACACGCGCAACAAAAGAGAGCTGACAGAGGGTGTGAGTAAAACATATATATATAGATATATAAATATATAGGTATATGTATATGTGGGAGGGTGGCGTTTGGCGTGATTTTCTTCGTATCAACACACACAACGACAAATACACACACGACACGACAAGGACGGGAAGTCGTGATGTGATAAGCTATCAGCCGAAAGGGCCTAGCACACCAGTGGATTAAAGGAGCCCCGTTCGGGCCCCAGTCCCCCAGGGCGTCCAAACCTCCGACAAACGACAACGCTCACCACACTGCATAGCAAAACAGTCTACTGAATAGCGAATCGGAGGCAGTCATTCTGTTTGCTTACACGTGCATGACCTGCGAAATGCCAAGCTGCGATGTAGGATGTTCTCCACGTCGCATGCATTCTGATTTATACCCATCATGAGATAGAGAAAGAGAGAGAGGTAGCAGGAACCTCAAACAAGTTACTTCGTCTATATATGATAAAATTATTGGGATATATTTTTTTATTATGTGTCGATGATATTTTTGTTATGTGTTATTGTTATTACTGTGCTGCTGCTGCTACTGCTGTTCCTGCTCGATAGTATATATGATATTAACCTCCCCCTGAAACTTACCCGTGTTCCCAATTTTTTTTGCTAGCGTAGCCATGTTTGTTGACACTTGAATGGCACAGTGATACTTCAGTGTGTTATGCCGGCGAGAAAGCCGAGTGAGAATGCAGAGCCCTCGTACAAATGTGTGCGTTTCACTTGTGATCAACGATCTGAAGCTTGGCCTACCATAGCTATAGTATGGTTACCGCTTTGCGTTGTGTTGCCCATTGTTGTTGTTCTTCGACCGTTGCTCGTTCCGCTGCCCGTCATTTGGCATAGCACTGCTTCCTTCTTTCTAGTTGTCGCTACTGCGGCTGCTACTGCTGCATCCGCCGCCGGCGCAGCTTTAGTTCAATTTTGTCTCGTTGCTTCAGTCGAAGCGAGCCAGCTTTCCTGCCCGCCCGCCCTCTCGCCTCTCTCTCTCTCTCTCTCTCTCTCTCTCTGTCTATCTCTTGGTGTTTCGTCCCATCGACCGATCCAACGATCGTCGCCCATCGATCCTTGTCCTGTTCTTCACTGACGCCTCATCGCTCGCTGTGGATCCTTTTGATTTCTTCTTTTCTCTAACCCTCTGCTGTTGCCTGTTCTTGTCGCGTTGGCTTCTGCCTTTATTCATCTTCATCGTACGCTCAATGAAGCGGCCTTTCAATGGTGGCGTTTTTTTTCTTTTTTGGTACGACGATGACGTCGCTGAAACTGCTCTACCTACCTTGAGTCAGCTGCTGGCGCTGCCGCCGCCGCCGCGGAATTGAGACATCGATGAAGATGAGCAATCCATCCGTCCGTCCGTCCGTCGGCCAGCGATCTGCCAGAGAGCCGTCACCACGACCACCGTATTCCCCATCAGCATTCGTTAGCTCAGCATCGTCGCTGTTAGATAGATTCTTGTATTCGTCTGCTGTTCGTAGCCATCACGATCTCAGCGGCAGAGAGTGATTCCCCACCATTGGGCTTTCCTCCCCTGCTTCTTGTCATCTTCGGTCCGTCTGCAGACGACAATTCGGCTTCTTCTGCTTGCCAACGATGACTGCGACGGTGGTGGTGGTGGCTGTGCCGGTGGTGGTGGTGGTGATAGCTGCTGTGACGCGATGACGGTAACAACGACGAAATTTGGCAATTGCATAGCGGCGTCATTTGAACGGCGCCAATCGCGCACTCGAGATTTCAACGACGACGCAACTCACTGGGGGCCGGGGACGAGACGGGGGGGGGGGGTATATTTTCGTGATACTGCGGATGTCGGTGACTACGACGCCGGTGACAGTCGACACGGCCACGGGAAAGCTGTGCCGACGACTGTGGAGAAATGCGCCGGCCTCGTCCGCATCGTCGAGCCGAGTCCAGCTGTCTCCGATGATGAAAACGGCGCCAAGATGAACAGCAGCTTTGTTATCCGCTGCAGTGAACTTCACCAGTCGGGACGACAGCAGCAGCTGTACCCACATTGCACACAAGCGGATCAACATTCGATCGATCCCTCCCGAGTCGCCGTTATACGAACGTTCTTCTGCGTTTTCTCTAATGTTAACAGCGTTGTGCCGTCGCCACCGCCGCCACCGTCCCCATCTCACTGAACAATGTACGCTACGTTTCCAGAATGATTATGATACTGATCATCATAATGATGGTGACTACCGCCGTCTGCGTGGTCGAACCACCTGATGATGATACCGGCTGCAGCCGCTGTCGTCACGGTAATAATACAATGTATAGAATACATCCGCCGCCCGTTCATCTTCCTCACTCGTTGTCTACTCCCGGTGTGGAATCTCTCTCGTCTCAACGTCGTCGTTATCGGTGCGATTATACCAATGGAAGCGCTGATGCAGTCTTGCGCCATTATTCTGTTTCAACTTTCGGCTGGTTTTCGTCTATTGCGTCCGGTTCGTCGTTGTTGTTGGCCATTGTGGTCGTATCCTTCTGGCGTCGCAAGCCTACGCCGAGCATCTTTCCTTCCCCTTGCATTGCCATTATCGGAACACCTGCTGCTTGCGCTGCAGTTAGTTCATCTAGCCAGCCACTCGCCGAGCGAGGCATTCGTTCATTCATAGAGTTAACTGCTTTGAGATGGACGATTGTGCACGCTAGTTATTGTGATATTTGTCTATCCGCCCCTGCGTGAATCCACCTGTGTGTGTGGCAATGCTGGATTGTGTCAGGGGAGAACTACGACTAGGGGCTAGCCTATGCGTGCCGTCTTCTAAGATCACCGGTTCACCAATACGAGTGCACTGTTGCTGGAGTAGCATCATCTGGTAGCAAGACACCGGACTTTTTATCGACGACACGGAAAGCATTTCATGGGGTAGCCATTTAGAATGAAGCCTCTGAAGAAAGCCAGCTGCTTCAGTTTTTACTAGGGCAGCAGCAGCAGCAGCAGCAGCAGCGGCGGCGGCGGCGGAGGCGACTTCCTTGCAGAAGATGTAACATCGACAGCGCGCCACTCGAAATGCTCCCTGCCAATCATCAGGGAGAGGAATCACCATTACGGGAAAACATTGGGCCCTACCGGTTGACTCATCACAACGCTGCTGGCGCAGCGTTCGCGAGTCGATGACGACACCAAATACTACAAAATTGTGAATTGTCGCTGGTTGCTGCATACATTCCAGGCCTATTGCTGGCTAACTATACCAGATAGCATAGCGCGTGCGCCACCCGACGATGCACGAGCGTGTTTAATTGGCCAGAATATGCACCCAGCCATATAGATACTACCGGCGCAGCAGGAAAAGTGGCCGCCACATCAACAGCAGCAGCAGCAGCAACAACAGCAACAGCGGTGGTGGTATCAGCAGCTATCAAAAGAAAACATCATCAAGGAGCAAGAAAGACCGAACAGATACTGATGAAGAAGGGCTGGCGGTAGCGGCGGCGGCTCGGCCGCCAACTCGTGGTAAACCGTTAGACGAGACTTCAAGCAGACACGGTCTGTCCCAGACGCATCTTGAAACAACACAAAGGCTTTGAGGCGGCCGGCAGCAACCAACCACTGATCACAGTTAGCTGTGGTAGAGGAACTGCAGTGGGCCGGACGAGAAGCCCAATGCAGGACGCCAAAGTCGCAGTGGAAGAGGTCGCCACAACTGAATTAACGACAACAATGGCAACGGGCGGAACAGCGACGACGACAACACGAATCGTCGGGCAGAGTTTTCATCGGGAAGAGCTACATTACGCGAGATGTTGCCGAAGTTCTTTTTCGCTATTCGATTGCTTCATACGGCACCGCCGGTCTCTCTTCATCGCACGTCAAACTCACTTCTGGTGGCGCCGTGGGCCGTCGTCGACGATCTGTACCGCCAACGCTGGAGCAGATGGTTGGAACAGCACACGCATTCACGTACGTGTGTTATAACGACAACATGTGGCGCTCATCGGTTTCGCTGCTCCCGCTCGCCGCCTCCTTTTTCTTCATCTTCTTCCAGGTGATTCTGCTACTGATTCTGCCTTTTGCTGCTGCTGCTGCTGCAGATGTTGGATCGAGGCAAGCTGCACGGTCAGTCGAACGCTCAGACGCAGCAGCCCTAATGCCTTCCAAGTCGACTCGTCCTCTTCTTCCGAGTGGAGCCAAGATCATCAGACAACGACAACGGCAATAGCACGAGCGACTTCTCCGTCGAAAACTCCTCGGCAGCAGGGAGCCGGTGCGGCGGTCAGCAGCACATAAACGGCGGCGAAAGGATGCTACTGCTGCAGCTAGTAGTGGTAGTTCTTGATGGCGGCGGGTGTTAACAAATTGCAAATTACGACAACTTGCTGGACGACCGTCGGACGTGCGTATGTCAGCGGATGTCGAGAATTATGTTGCAGTGTTATTCCTCCATGGAATAATCAAGGAACTAAGCGACGCACGTCTGCAACAGGAACGCACAGCTGAAGGTTTCCGACTAGACCCCCCCATACGGCTACATGAATGCTTCAGCGGTCGCTTGTTCGGGCCGGGCATGGTTAGCGAGCGTCCCTTATTAAATATATATATATATATAATACATATATACCGGCTAGCTAGGTGGCTGGCTGGCCCGGGGGGAAGATGATTGTGTTAGAGAAGGGTAAATGCTATTTTGTCGCGTGCGTTGCGCTACGCTACGCCGGACGCTGAACGGACGGTAAAACAAGAATGGTTTGGAAAATTGTGAAGGTGGGCTATGCCGTAGACTAACGTGATCATACTGATATTAAAAAAAACATTGTAGTAGTAATAGTAGTAGTTGCCGCTGCTGCAGCAGCTGTGGTTGTTATCGCACACGCTGTTATATTTATATATGAATGAGCTGACTGTGCGCTGGCACTATACTGCGTTTTGTTTTAGCTAAACGACAAGGTGTTTGTTGCCTCGTTTTTCATCTTCTGCCTTTACTTATTACGAAATGTAACTGACTATGAGGTCTTCAAGAGGAATACAATTGGGGAAAGAATTCTACCGGGCATACATTAGGGTTTATTCGTTCGCCGGTGACGTTTCGGAAGTTGTACCCCGGATGAAGTTGAGATAAATGACAATTTAAGAAAAAAAAAGTAGCTTACAACAGCAACAGTTCCACCACTTCAATACGACCAGCACTTCATCACCGCCAGTCCGTCCTACTGGTAGAGCTGCTCGCTGTATACAGGAAGTAGCGATAATCTGTTTAAGTTTCTAAATATGAAGCGGTCAGCAGAACTGTGGCTCAAAAGGTTACTGGTGAAGCTGCTGGCACCGAAGCTTCCCTGAACAGCGCAAAGAAGTGTCTGCTGCTGCTAATGACGGGTTCAACCTAAGCACGGTTTTGCGCAAATCGTGCGGCTGCTGCCGCGGTAGTGGTGGTGGTGATGATGCCAGCAACGAGCAACGACAGAGAAAGAGCAATGTCGATTCAACGCGTTTTGTAGATCCTTGGCTCAAGAGTAGCTCAGGCCAATCGATTGCTATTCTTAATCAAGCAACACGGCACAAGCTCGCGCGAATTTGCGAGCGCATGGGATAAGTATTTTGAACAGAGAATCGTCGCTTCCAATGTTCGGGGGCAAGGTTAGTCAATTGATGAATCCTTCAGACAAGCGACTTGTTGAAATTTCTTATCGACGAAATAACACGCGCCACGATAGCATATATATATAGCTAAGCAACTTCCACTCAACTGTGTCGCCCCCTGAGAGGTTTGTGGGTTTTTGAAGAGGAGAGACAGAGAGAGGCGTTCATCAGAATTCCCATTTAACTGTCAGCTTAGTTACGTGGTTAACTCTCGTTGATCTGCTGCGTCTGCGCGTCGTCTTCTGCGATGTTTCGTGCTGTTCTGCGCAGCAACACTACGTCTGTCTAGGCAGATGCGACTAGACCGGCTACGCCGTGTTGGCCATTATCAAAATATCGCATTGCAAAAATATATCGGAAGTAAATAAATGTAGATAAGGTATCCCCACCCCGCCGAACTGGGTGCCGATAGCCCCAGCGGCAATTACCCAGTGTAAATTGTCCACCGAGACAGAAAAAAAACACTACGGACGAACGAAATCGTTGTTTTTTTTTTGCGACGAGCGACATCGACCCATTCGGTGACAGCAGGAGAAACCAGACCGCGTCAATTGGCTTCTTTGCTATACGACAGCTGAATGAGAATGGCATCGAGAACCCGGCGACAATGGGCAACTGAATACGACGTTGGCACCCTATACAGCGTGTTGATTTATTAGCCGCAACTCGATCGTGTGTTGCACGCTTCGTTCCCGGTTGTGGGATATGTGCGCGTTATCTCGGGCCATTTTGTACTCGATGCTGGATGATGCTTATTTGGATCGTTCACCTTTCTGGGAAACCCGGATAAATACCGCTGACGATTTTGCCTCTCGTCGTCCATTTGTCTGTGCCGATTTCAACTTCAACGAAATCCTTTAAATTTGATTCTCGAGGTGATTGTGATCGTTCGAACGCGTCGAATACATGGAAGGTCGTCAAATCAACGGTCATCATTTCAGATGCTGGAAGGTTAACATCGTTGCTAAGTGCTCTGCGATACTGGTTTGAGAAGCTATCGGCTTTGTTGTTCATTTCGAAATGTCGTAACCACCGAATTCGGGAAGAATATTAATTCCATTTATTGGATATCACGCAATTGTGTCATAGCTATTTTTCAGCACAGCCATTCATTCTAATTATGTTGAGATTTCAGCGAGTTGCGGGCAATTGAGATGCTTCTAAGATGTTACATTTAAAAACGAGTCCGTTTTTTGGGGCGCAACAACCACATGCTGCACACGTTGCATGCATAGCTCAGGTGCATGCACTCAAACAAGCAGTTCAGTTATTAGATGTAAGGTGTAGCGATTCTCACAAAGTGCTTGATGCATTTCATCGACTAGACCGAGCGCTCGTAAACGAGCCGAGTCAACTCAGGTGTTCTATATCGACCTGGAATAACAACCAGCTTGTCAACAGAAAACCACAACCATTTTTGGATACCGCAGCAGCAGCAGCAGTCACTGCTATATCTCTGTTCTTCCAACAATATCACGAACAACATCACACAATCCATCTATCCACATGTTCCACTGGCACGGACTATTATTATTATTATGATTCGTCTTATTATAGCGATGATGATAACGAAGAAGACTGCGTAGTCCATCAGTCTGCCTGAGTGATTATGCGGCTCGCTCTCCTCCATTTTCACCGGGTCAGACGAGTCACCACCAGCGGCGTGCTGGTGATGATCCCAAAAGGTGAACATGATAATACCCCCCCCCCGCCCCCCATTGCCATTACCCACGTGGCCTACTCCTGCGAGCATCTATCGATGTCAACATCTTTGTCTATGTCGATTAGGATTGGATTTTATTTTCTGTGTTATAACATCGGCGGCTCCTGCCCAACGAAAGTAGCCGTAGAAAGCAGCACGACTCTGCACTGTTTCTCGTGCTGCTGCTGTTGTTGTTGGTCTAGCGTAGAAAACGTAGATTGTCGGCTGATTCCACCTGCGATGTCCTATATTTGTCGGCGGCAGAGTCGGTGGCCGTTTGCCAGTGCGGCCAGTGACCCCGCGCTCGTTCCTCGCGGGTGTTTTTTCTCTGACACCGCCGAATCGTCTCGTGCACGTGCAATACTTCCTTCTGTTCGTCGAGTGAAGATCGCGGCGGTGGTGGTGGCGGCGGCGGTGGCGACGACGACGACTACAGCAGCTTCTCACTGAGTCCATATTTGTGAACGACGATGCGGCGAACGGCGCTGGCGGGTTGGCGGTTACCTGACTAGAACAGAAGAGATGGAGCAGCAACTCAACAAGACAACAAGGACCTGCCTAGGAGAGTTCGATATGAAGACGAATGCTGCTGAGCAGAAAACGTCTGCGGGCAGGATTCGCCATGTTGTCGTCACGGTAGAGGATTTTCAAACAAAGCGTCCATTCGTTGGAGGGAACGAACAGCGCACGGGAACAAAGGATTCGAATGAAGACTGAACAGTGGATTATGTAGATAATCGTATTCGCTGCGAACGGAGGGACTTCCTGCAACGTCCAATTGGTGCGAAATGCTATTCGCGACGAACGCGAATAGTAAGACACTTGTCGGAACGGGCACACAACGATCTCGACAAGTCCACATTGTGGTTTATATATGATAATCACAGTAGCAGGTATTGCCTATTAATCTCATGCTGTTGTTGCAGCTGCTGCAGCATCTCGTCGCTGAACTGTTCAACTTACGTGCGGCATTCGCCACAGAGAATATAATGAACAGCTTACCCGATCGAATTTCATTGCACCACATATGCTATATATTCGTGATCGTGAATCGTAAATAACGACCACCTCCAGCAGAAGGGCGTCGCACGCCGACGGGTGCCAGGGTCTCCACTCGTTAAGCGAGCGTCGACTAGTGTAGATTCGTTTTTCAACGAACGAAAACGATTAGCAATAGAAAGTGGGGTTTGGCTGTGTTTTTTTGGGGCGAAATTTCGACGTGTACTGGCGCGATCTGTCTGTGCAACAATGCTAGGACTGGAGAAGTTAACGAACGCGTCCGGGAGCAACTCTCACTGACTGGGACGCCGGCGATCTGGATCTATCTGAGTGCTGATAAGGAACAAAAGAGGAACAAAAGAGCCGTTCCAATGGCACCGCCCATTTGACAGAAGTAAATGAGAAATAATAACGAAATCGCGGGCGCGCTACGTTTTTTTTTACAATTCGCTATATAATGCGACTATAGTCTTCTGCGAAGATTTAATGAAGGGAACAAGCAAAAAATTGATGCAATATGGGCGGGAAATATGGCATCCGGGTTTTTGGAAGACGAACTATCGAGGAGGGGGAAAATCTGTCAAAAATGAACACTGTGTTGTGTTATATATTCAACGTGTTGTGATGAATTTGTGTATCAAATCAGACAAAACTACCAACTAACAACCCAAAATGCTTAATGGTGATGTTCAGCAATGATCGCCATTCGTTTTGGGTTAAGCGGGTCTCCAGCGAGATGCAAAATGAGTGCTATATATAGAATATATATATATATATATATATATTCTATACACAACTGCATCTGTTTCCTCATTTAATTGAGCTGTTGTTATATATGTACTCGTTGATTTCACACGATTTGTGTCAGTTCGGTAAGAATGTTATATATATATATATTTATATTGAACACGGACGGTTAGGAACTAGATATTAAAGTTTGTTGGTTAGGTTAAGGGTCACACTCTACTGAATAGACTAGTGTCGTATCTAGCATATCAAGTATGGCAAATTTTACAAAGACTGTTATTGCGTGCTTCATTGACTGTTTGCGCCGCTAACATCGATGTTAGATGCCTTGAGCTGCAAACCTTGTTATTATAGAATGTCGCGGTTGGCTAAATTCGGACGCTTCCACTTAGCGTTGATCATTGCGGGAATCGAGAAGCAAGATTGACCACTTTCGGCAATCGTCTCTCAATATAGAAACGACATGCCTCTGTTTCCGCGAGACCGAAACTAAGCTCCTTGGCCCTGAGGTCTTTGGCGAACGAGGCCAGTACGCGCCGTTTAGTCACTCGAGATCAGGCGCGGGTCGACGAGTGACGGACAGTTCCAACACGAATTTTAACAAGGGTCGCTTCGTTCTAGCTAGCGTCGTGAGACCTCGGAAGGCACAAAGATTCTTCAAAAACTGAACTGGAATTCCGTAGCTTGCGTATGACGTGGTTTTCAGTTCGCAGACAGTTAACAACAGTCCTAGCTATCAAAGGGGCACAGTTGAGCTTCAGCCGTATAGTATCCGAGGATGGGGCCAACCTGTGTACTGCCAGAGTAGAGTGGTTAACGCTATTTGTACATTGAACGTTGTTGCTGATTGACTGACACGAAGTTACATTCAGCTGACATGTTATTATTGTCAATACATTATTCGACCGTCGCAAATAATCATAATAGCAGTAATAATAATAATAATAGTAATATAATTCATTTTTCGCACGAGCACTTTTGAGCGTTTCGTAAAAATCACGGCCTAACACGTTTTTTGTTTATCGTTCGTATCGATGAGATGAAAGCCGATGAGATACATGTAGAAATATACTATTATATTAATATGAAATCGAGCGACGAATAGTCAGCTGGTCGGACCGGATGAGCAGCGAATCGAACACTCGCGCGGGAAGTTTCATTTGGTGAAATACAAAAAACAACCCCGCGCATCGTGGTGTAACTCTGCCTGAAATTGATAGAATTTTCGTTTTTTTGCTCGTGGTACATAGCCGGACGCCGGCTACCCTGTACGTCTGTCGGTCAGCCTTTTTAAATTCTCTTTTTACCGGCATCGTATAAATGAATGGCGCTGCATGTTTACCACTTCGAAAGTGAATTGAAATTGGAAGTGTGTCGATTTCCGTTGCTTGTCTAATTATCAATCGGTGTGACTTCAGCGTTGTTCAGTAGGCCCTACGGCACCATCAGCGTTTGTGGCCGTCAGAGGGACGATCCCGTATCATTTCGTTATTTCGGCCCGTTTCGGAGAATTGACGGATGATTGAGTCCAAAAAAAGGACCCCGACAATAAAAAAAAAAACCCTTATTTCTCATCCGATTCGCTCACTTCACCTGCTGCGACGACCGACACCGAGTGACGAATAGATCTGGATCAGAGATCTGGCCAAAATCAAACGAATCCTGTGTCAAGTGACCGACTGAATTGACCACTCAGGGGATGGTGATTTGCTTGGCGGCACGCTGCGCGCATCGCTGCGTTTGGCCGCCGAATGGGCTGAAGAATTGCGGGAGCCACAACTCCACGCCACGTTTCCAATCTAACATTCGCTCGAAGTCCGCGCAGTGAGGCTGGCCGTCCGTTGGACCTGTGCTGAATGGGACTCGCAAAGGAGCACTTCGTCAAATTTATAGAAAGATAACGACGATTTATGGTCAACGGCGAAGCGGGAAATATCGGCTGTGGTGCTGATATGCTGCTGCTGATTTCGTAAATGTTAGATGAGGAATTTAAAGGCAGGAATAATCATCGCCATCAGTCCGTAACAGTAGCTGTAGTCACATTAGTGTTCTTCACAGTAACAGTGCTAGAAGTAGTCGTCTTTGTCGTATACTGTACGTCATATAGACAATAAAAAACGAACAGTTGCAGTGGTGGTGGTGGCGGTTGGATCCTGCCGCCGGCTGACTCGGGATCTGTGCGAATTTCTGCAGCGCTGTTGCTGCTGATGCTGCTGCTGTTCTTACAGTTTCGCGGGCGGGACGCTGTTACCTGCTGAGCGTTTTCATGCCCAGAGGGATTGACTCGTAGACAGACAGGCGATCTCATCGCTAATGCGAAGCGTTCGTTAACTGTGACTGTGTCCGCTTGTGTGCTGTGTGCCTATGCGCCGTAGGAGCTAGCATCGACATATCTCTCATCATGGCGGCTCCCCAGACAGCGTTACCGTTACATCGAACGATCGTCAAGCTCGAACGGGTTCCTTCGACCCTCTGGAACGAACAGGTTAACCTCGATCGAGCGAGACGCCGGAGCGCTAGGGAGCGGGATAGCCTGCTTAATATTGTACAACACAAGAGGCAGACGGCGATAACGGACGATCGCAATTTAGCAGCGTGTGTCTCCGAAGCTTCTACACGACGCTAGGGTTACCGGTGCAGGTGCGGCAGCGGCGGCGGCGGCGGTGGCAGTCTTGTCGAAAGGCCACAACGACTAATGCCGTCGTCCCTGAAGACGCCGAACGAATTCAATGAACAGGCATGTTTTAACCACGTTTGTGTGTGTGTGCACGCGTGCGTTGACCGTGCTGATACTGGGTGTCATGGTGGTACCGTAAAATGTGCTTAGATTTTCTATCTCCTGACATTTGGCGTTCTTCTCTATTTCTCTATGCTAGATTCCTCCCCATGTTGCGCATCACCGCTTTCTCGCTTTTGCCGGTTACGGTTATCCTCAGTCGGTCGGTTGCAGTCGATGGCCGCTGTCAGTGGATGACTTGATTGTGTTATAGTAGCGGTGGCAGACAGCTAGCTATATATATATATATATATATATATAATATATATATATATAGATATAATATATAAATATATATATATAGATATAATATATATATATATATATATATTAGTCCGTGAGGGCGGAGATCATCACGGCGGGTAGATCCATTCGTGTAGTAGTGGCCGACAGCATATAAAAGCGGAAGGATCCATCAACGGATTGATGAACGGACAATCCCCTACAATGCTGATCATATCGTGCACACACACACATATATATATATATATATATTATATATATGTATATATTAGTCCCACTATGGCACATATTGGAAGCGAGTAGACGGCCCATCGCGATGACTTAATGCCACATTTTCTGCGTTGTGAATTTCGCCAATGTTCCCGAGATTGTCCGCCACAACTCCAGTACGTGCACATCCAGTATAAACGATATCTATACAATCGATTTACATGAACATGTACCCGTGTGCCTAGTAACGCACTACATCACTTATCAGCTGGCCAACGCTATCCTACGCAGTATACGAATACATACAGGGTGAGTGTCTTCTGTGGCGCCGCAGACGTCACGCATATCGGTTATCCCTGCGGGGGAGGTGGGCCCCGCTAGCCAGCATTACTGGCTTGCCTGTGTGCATAATTTTGTTCTTGGCATTTTTTTGGGGGCAAGGGTTTCTAAGCATATCTAGATCTATACGTAGATATATAGGGCAGTAGATAAGTGTCGCAAGGATTCTTGGATACACCGATGGGAGATTCCGCAGTGGCAGTGGTCGCGATAGCTTGGCCAGAAATTGAACTAGCTGCTCACTTATGCCGTGTTGATGATGCCGGCGAATGTCCCTCCTCTGGCTCGCTTCAGTCGGCAGACCAACAACAAACAATCATGTTCTGTATGCGACACCTTGAACAGGAGGGACACATTTATTATCTTCGTCATCTCGAACAGCTTGCGAAGTGCTAGTTGTAATTAGGTACCCTGGTTGTCGTGGCGTGTGTCTTATTCAATTAGCACGGCTTAAATTGCTCGCAACTACTTCAAGGAGCATTTAATTAGCGGGCAATTTTCAAAATGCCTTATTAGCTAGACTAATTAAAATGATTCCCGAGTTCGCGATGTTCGAAATGCAGCCGTGCTAAAGAGCCTGTACACGATCCATTGTCAATCACATCCGAGTCAACATAATCTAATTCTTCGTTTTGTCCAATCATTGCTGATTGGCAAGCATGCTCCGAAGCTGTTTCTAGATGAGTCCAGGACTCAATGTTACTCGCAAGCCGTTACTGTTAACACTAACAGTAACGGTTTGCGAGTAAGCGTGCTCTCAGGTATAAAATCAATCTGTGAGCTTGCTAAATGCTACATTTGTTGAATTTATTTATTCTTCAGCTGTCTTACGCCTCAACGTGGACATCGCTGCGTAGGGTAAGACATGTAGGCATTGATTTCCATTAGTTTCTTGTTTTCGGCGCATATCTTTAAATAAATATTTTTTGTTTACTCATTCGGGCTAGACTTCTTGAATCAGACCAAAGACATGTTTACAGGACACCCCAGACGTTAAGGTAAAGGTTTATTGGTTTATTGAAGGAGCTGCAATTTTACAATGCTTAAGCTCTCTTATATGTCAAATCTACATACATAATGTCACGTGCAATCCTCGTTTGCATCTAATGGTCTCGTGTGATACGCTCGAAAGAGAATTATGTTTCACTTGATAACACCCCAGCCGGACTTGAGGTGAGAACAGAGTGCGTTCTTTCGACGTATAGTAATCGTATTATATTAGGGGTGGAAATATGTTGTGTCGCATTTTTCGCCACTGTGCCGCTCTGGGGGAGAGCAGCAGGCAAAATCCTTGTTGATTATTGTTATCGTATACTTTTCGAACACATTTGTTGTGAAAAGGATCCACATTGGCGGTTTAAAAACTTTTTTGTTTTCCCTCAGAATAACGACATAACATATTTCCAGCCCCAGTGAAATTCTTTCTGTATACAATAGCTGGTTTTGGGGAAGAACTGAATCACATTATTCATTAAATATTTCGATTCGGCGATTCTTCTATAACGAAATCTACATACAAAATCAAATCTCGACTCTCAAACACTATCCAGGTTTATAAGCCTTTATTACCTAAGGCCCGAAGGAATTAAGTCCAGCCAGAAATGTTCGTGGTTCGACTCTGTTCACTATATTGGACCTACTATATTATTTAGCACTATAATTATAATCAAATGAAATCACCAGATTTCCTTATGCACGACTACTCAACACGAGTAGTCGTTACCAGCGGCACGGTCGAAGCGTGAACCAGTGATTAACAATGAACGGAGCATAACTATAATAGATATTTGCTCGCAAGTCAAAAATAGTCACTTGAATCGGCGTGCTTATTGAAGGTTCTCCGCCTCGAAACGTCATCGTACAACGCAAGGCGACAATACAGAGTTCCCTTTGACCCGAATTGGAGAAGAACCATCGATGCCACGACCGATGTATGGTAACGCCTGACTACGTACAACGAATACCAATCATCTGTATGAAGTGTGTATTATTATTATTATGTTAGAGGACTTTGCCGACTCATACGATTGCTGTCGAAGTGCAGGACAGTCGGACCAACAATTTCGAGTCAATAACAGCAGCCATCTGAAGTGCCGAAGTGCGAGATACATACAATGTATGGCACTCATTATGGTGCTATTCGAAGATGTTGTTAAAGGTGCTGAGTGGATTCTCCTATAGTTGCGTGTATGGTGCGGGTCTATGCGTGTAACGCTTAGTGCCAGCTGCACTTGTGCTTGTATACAACGTCGCCGTAGGCCTGTGTACCTGTGGAATCTAGCGAGAGTATCCGTTCGAGGAGTGAGCCGGCCTCAAACGAACGGTCATCAGGCCCCGTGGTTGGGGTCCAGTGCCGAACTGCGCTAGATAGCTACGAAGGCGTTAATCTGTTAACTGTTGACACTTTACTGCGCGGCGGCGGCTACCGCCGCCACCGGAGCTGGCCTGTAGCCATCTTGAGAACAGCAACAGCTGCGTCCGGTTCGACTGCAAACCAGGGCTCACTGCAGAGGCGTAAGCTTGTACTGGTGTGACTACTCTCGCTGACGTCTCTGCCTCTTTCTCGTCTTAGCGTTGGACAATTATCTCGGCTACAGCAGCAGAATAGCTTGTCGACTTGGCCGGTCAACCTTGGCCTCCGTATGTCTCCGTTAAAAGCTGACCCTGTCAACACTTCTCATTATCGTTGTTGCTACTGCAACAGATCACAACAACTGTTCGTTCTTTTGTATCAGCTTTTCAACTGGCTCTGCCGTTCATGCTGTCGCTGCCGTTCATGCTGTCGCTGCAGTTATTGCTGCTCAAGCTATCATCGTATATGGCTATATTTGTTGCGGTTGCTACCATCAGTTGCGCATAATCTATCTCTAAGACGTCATTATCAACTCAGCAACGATTATAATCTTGCAATCGCCGCACTTGGCGCTGCTGCTGCTGCCGCTGCTGTCAGTGTAATGTAGCCGCAACTCTCTGTGCTATTTCACTGCTGTCTGACTACGTGAGACATGAGGTGGGGTTAGCGGGATAGAGGAATAACCTTCACTATGACATTACGTGTATTAAGTGACACAAAATACAACTGAAAGGCCCAGCGGCATTTGTGCTGCTGCTACTGCTGCTGGAGACAACGATGTCGACCGCGGCGGCGGCGGCGGCGGTGGTGACTGGCGCACCGGAGAGGTGGGGCGTCACACAAAAGACAACGATGCAGCGGCCCCACTCAAGGGATGTTCCAAGTGACCGCCGACCGTTTTTCGGGGGCTTCCACCAGCTGCGTACGGGTGGCAGGCATTTGATTCGCATGTGGTCGTCTGACCACGAGGCTGACCGCGTGGACACACCAGCTGAACCTGGCCGAGCGTCTGAGGGAACACAACTGGGGTTGTATTGTCTAGAAAAAAAACAATGTTAAAAAGAAAATAGAATATATATATAATAGAACGTGGGTGAGGCGAGCAGAATACGTGTGCCGCTTGCACAACGCGCAGACCCGTGAGGATGGGCAGATCGTTCGTCCGTCCGTCCGTCAGAATTGTCGAAACGAGTCTCGTAACAAGACGCCGCCGCCGCTATTCTTAAGCATGAACGACGCCTGTCTGTCTCA
The DNA here is from genome assembly GCA_019614645.1 of Stratiolaelaps scimitus. NCBI lineage: Eukaryota > Metazoa > Arthropoda > Arachnida > Mesostigmata > Laelapidae > Stratiolaelaps > Stratiolaelaps scimitus. The sequence continues at coordinate 2,787,434 of JABWDB010000014.1, read as the reverse complement.
ACTTCGCTTGCTGAATACACCACAATGACAGCGCTCGTGGCGACCTGTCCCGACATCTGGGGGTCTGAACCGCTGAATTGGGCTGAGTTATTGTACATTTGGCCAACGTGGGCTGGTCTAGATGGCGTGATTGCCGCTTGGGAAAGTGACACTAATGCCGCCACCACCACCACCAATCGGCGTTACATGACGACATATGCAGATGATATGCTCCTCGTTGTCGTTGATAAATTAATTGGGAAGCAACGCGCAACACGTTGGGAGGTGTCGCATTGTTGTCCGGAGGGCGACACCACCTTAGCGAGGTTGTCCATTCGAAAAAGTTGGCGATTCGTGCTGTTGCACGACAAACAAAGCGTTATTATGACGGTTTGTGCCGGCAGCATTCGTCCGTCTCCCCGAGACACGGCGTCCACCTCCCCTCCAGATTCAAAATGGGCAGGAGGCTGCGGCCAATTCAGATTCATTGTCAGACTCATATGGACCGCTGTGTTTGGACAGTGAAACGCGGCACTACTGCAACTACGTCAATCAAGAATATTCGCCATGTCATGAAAATCGGTCGACTTTCGACTCCGCTCGAGAGGAACTGCCGGGCGCCGGGCCCATTATTCGACTATGATGATGATGATGGTCAATCATTGTGGTTCTGAAGATATGGATGTTAAATTCTTGTACCCTCAAAAATGGCCATATGAAACATAATTGTTTCGGTTCACTGGACGCGTCTCTGCGTTCAGCTATTTTTTGTCACGGGTCCCATGATTTCTTCGGAACACATTTTATCGTCTTCCTGCCATAAAATAAAATGGAGAAGCTTTATATAGTTCGCATATATGCGTTATCCTTATGTGTTCTTCCTGTAAAGCTTGCTTGGCGTGCCCAACTCACGACTCGCCATTGCATATGTCGTAATGACTATCGCAATGTAGCAAGACGTTCGCTTTGTGCATTTGAAATGTTTGGGAGAGGGTGAATTGTTTTGGTGAGCCTCTCAACGAAGTGATCAACCAACTTCTCCCTGCAAGCTTGACGAGTCGACCAGCACGCCAATAACACTTACGTCAGTTGCGAGCTACCACCCAAATGTTGGATTATGATGTTTGTCTTGGTTGAACGATGAAGCTTTGCCAAACTTATGCACAAGCACTTAGCATAACATTTCACAGGTCTGACAGTGCACAGATCATTCACACAGACAAACTATATTCCCACTTTAAGCCTGGTTCTAGTTTGGAAACGGCACAACGATTTTATCTATTCATCGATCTTGAGCTTGGAGGGACCCTCATTGTCCCATGAAGTCGATTTGTTTTGTGTGAGATTTGAGCCTGATAATATAAATATATATATATATATATTGATAGGTATATCTATATTCGTTGAAACTGTGCTAAGTAAACACGACTCTCAATACGGCGTCCAGCTTTCCACCCAGTACATCAACACTAGCTGACCTTACCACGACCAGTTGCTGTTGCCACCTTCACAGCACCTACTCCTCACGAAATCTATCAAGTGGGAGTCACCTAGATAGTTCAACAAATGTCCATATATGTAAACAAGTACCGTAGATTTACCCGTTGTGAATATCGATGTTTGATTTAGAAAATAAGAGGAAGAGAGAGAGAGGGAGAAATACAATTTCAATTTACTATGTTTTTGTGAAGATGAAAATTATTTTGCGTGGACTTTCTGTTTACGTTACCCTGTTGTGTGTTTGTATGTCACAATATGTAAGTCACTTCGGCGATCGGGGCGAAGAGGCCATTGAAAGTCGATTTATGTGAAAGTAACACTGTGTTATCTTTTGTTGTTGTCAAAAAATACCAAGTTGTCGCTCAAACAGAAGACCATACCACCTCTAGAAGAGCCACTGGGAAGAAAATCGAATATATTTCTTTTACTATTTTGAAATTTCAGTTTTGATATTGATTATATATATATATATATATATCACTAAATTGACATGTCGGAATAGGCATTGCGTTATACGGGACTTATATATATATATATATGTATCGGTGCTGTAAGAAACAATATCTGGTGAAATGTTGTTAGATATCGTGAGCCAGGCGGGTGCTGTACATCCACAACAAAATAGCTCTTCTGTTCTGCCATTGTGACATCTCGGTGATTCGATTCGGTCAGTAGAGCAAGTATATTACCGAATGACGAAATAGTTAAATAAAATTTAATGTGTTTTTTCATCATCTGATCACTTTTTCGATGAAAACACTCTTAATGCAATAGTCCTATCGCAATGAATCTATAGAATTTCCATTTCAAATTAAAATTGACAAACGTTCTCTGATGTTGTAATTTCAATTGGCTTCTGTAATCCGCTGTAGTTCGTCGGTGATCGCGATAGCAAACGAACTAAATTTCTATATGAACGTTTCTCATTAATGTCATATTTTTATTACTTCCAAAAACGACGTACGAGAATGAAATATCATGGTTGCTATTTGTTTGAATTTGTCGAACAGCAGAAGACGTCTGATTTGAAGTAGAGAGAGCTGGCCTCACTACAGAACTGAACCAGAATTGCTGCGGGCGGCTTACAAACATGTCAGATGCTGACTCGATAGTATTATTGGCCTGAGCCAAATGAGCTCCTGAGTTAAATCACGACGACGTACGTGATTCCACAGGAGGCCACGTTATATGCGCGGGTGAATGAGTAGACGTCGAGCCGCATTCGTGTGGGTGCGTCTACCTTGGAACCGGAGGTAGAATACACAGGTTCGATCTCTACCGACCGCACATTTGCATTTAGGGGTCCGTCTCATGAAGCAATGCTAAAGCAATACGCTGTGTGGAGGTTAAATGTTGACTGACACAGTCAGTCCGGAAATATTAACTAGATGGACAATTATGGCTATGACCTCTCCTAAGTTAGTCAATGGTAGTCGATGGCAGTGGTATTGTATAATATCAAACGCTTTAGCCGTTAACAAAACGCTATACGACGCTAACAAAGAAGGATTCCGAGCAGAGGTTCGCGCGCGAGGGCCGGATATTTTCACAGAGGTAGAGCAGTTGCGCATTATGCGATTCGTATGACCCGGCATCTACAGAACAGCTGGCAGTGGCCAGTTATCATGGAGGCAAATTCTGCGATTGGCGAAGATAACATAGATCGTGGGGGAGGAACAAGGGTGCATTAAAGATCACCGCTTTGTGAGCGTCGTCGCCCATAGCTGTTTGTCCGCCTCGACATGACAGTCCTTGATCTGACATATCTGACTGGACAGAACACCTCTGTGTCGGGATATCTATATACAGGACGTTACGGGCGCGCTGTAAAAGTCCGCCGCTGCCGATTATGAACACAGCCGAATGAGATGCTGACGACGGGGCACAGACCCAGTGGCTGCCATTTCTGCTATGGCACCAGTCGATGCCGAATGAACAGTCCCATTCGAAGGGAAGCATATTTCGAATGCGGCTCGAATCGATTACCGCCAAATGCTGCCGATGGTGATGCTGTGAATGAACTAATTAATCACAGGTGGTGTTTTTTTTTCTCATTAACAATTTCTGCCTTCGTAAGACACCCGTCTTCAATACGCCTTCCAATTTTTATAATAAGCTCTTATTGCATGTAGATAGCATCAGTGCAGAAAATGAATCACCAAGCGTAACACATATGCACACACACACACACACAGATAGGCGAGCAGATATTCTGAGGAAACGGGCGAGGAAATAGCAAAACAAAAAAAAATGATGAGATTGCATTTGCTGAACGGCGGTGGTCGCATACGGTTTCAAGTGGCCAGAACAATAATTCCGCTGGCGGACCGCTCTCACGGGAAATGTTACCGAGAATAGAGGGGCTGGTGGGAAAAAACGCATCGACTGTGATGGTGTACTTTCCAGCAGGAACGCGTGCTGGTGCCATGTACCGGGTGGGGCGAGGCGACGCTTAGTTAGTTATAACAATACTGGTTGGAAAGATTAACTGTAAATCTACTTTTATTCTAACGATGTCACCGTTTTATGCACGGTGAGGAATTCACTTTTGTCCCACCCTGTACAGTAGATGTTCGGTGCTGGGCTCATATATTCCTATCTGCGAGAAGATGTTATCGTACATTTTGTGCTGCTAGACCGTCATCTACTTCTTCTAGCATGGTTCCCGCTCTGGATGAATCCTACACGATATTGAAATGAAATGAAATACATTTTCCCTCTTGTTGACTATCGTACCCCAACCAAAGCGTGGTAGGTCTACCATCGTATGCTATGAGGACGCCATGCGTGTGGCGTATAACAGAAACTTCTTATTAACGCGAACGGGATCATGCGATACACTACTACTATATCGGCTTTGCCACGCGACACCCATTTCGCATGGTGGTATTCTTAGTTCTAATTAGGATTCCACGCCTAACCGAAGCTATAGTTCGGAAGTAGATCTGCTCAGATCACCAGTTGAAAGTAACCTCAGCGAAACTTGTCCCAAATCGACGCGGCAGTACATCAATCCGCAACCATTTGCATAAAAGAAAAATAGATGGACCAGGAGTGCCCGCTGTGCGAGTTTTGCATTCAAAACGGTTCAGGGATAGTGGAACGCACGGCACAGTAGAAACCAAACGGCAGTATTTTTATAGGGCTCCCTACCCAGGCATGGCTCCTTTACACCCGCTAAGATACGACCATATAAATATATACAAAAGTATCGCCCCAGCACATCGTTATTTAACCATGAGCAAGTACCTGCAATTCGCATCACTCAGTAAGCCCCTAATAAATATAATAATCATAACAACAATATCAAAAAGTATGAACACAACGTCGGATTTAACACAGAACAGAGTTTTCTCATCGTTCAAGCCAATGAGACGACTAACAAATCAGTGGGACACAGCCGACCGTCCCCGACCGTCCCGACTCATTCACGTAGAATAACGTAATCACCCGTTGACACTGACGCAGACAATTATTCCATAGATTCTCTTGAACTGAACGAGTAAGTTGAACGGAAAGGGAGTGTAAAAAAATCGAGCAAATCTACAACGGCGACTGCTAGCGATCTCGGTGGACGTGCTTGCCCAGCTGGTTGTGTCGTTCAATGGTTGAATTGTTATACATTGCAAGCCACTCCAGTTCCAATTGTCATCAAGCTACGGTGTTTACGTTGAGTTGTATTTTTGGTAGAGATGCAGCGAATTGCGGATTGATTGACGCTACAATATGTGGGCGCGGTGGGAATTTCGTAGAGGAACTTTCAACGCGCGGAATATTGTAGTGCGAGAGGTTATCTGGATGTGTACGGCAGAGTCACAGGATACGCATAACGCGAAACATGCAACTATACTATTGATTGATTGACTAGTAACAAACAAACCGCATTCGAAACAATAGTCTAGCTAATCTGCTGTTGTATCGTACAGCGAACGGTGGCCCTGTTCAAGGCTGATCATACAGCTCATTCGAGCAGTGTTCAACGGAGCCGATCTATATATATATATATATAATATATATATTATATATATATATAATATATATATTATATATATATATAATATATATATTATATATATATATAATATATATTATATATATATATATAATATATATATATATATATATATATATTATAGTTTAAAATCATTGAACTACAGCGCCGTAACATATTTACGCCCCTAGCAATTAAATGGAAACTCGATTCGCCGGACGTTGGTGATTCGTAGAAAGTGGCTTATCTTGGTTCGGATCCAATTGATGGTCCAACGCTCATCTTCTAAACTCCTCATAAATATTTCATTCATCATGAATTATCAGTCTAGCCATCACAGCTCGAGTCTCTGTTTTAATTTCCCCTTCCAAGAGAATCAGATTTGGTAGAGACGATTAGGTTCTCACCGCCTGACAGACCAAGATTCTATGCCTCTGTATGTAGTTGTAGCAGCAGCAGCAGCAGCAGTAGAAGAAGAAGACGGAGTTTCTAGCCACAAGAAGATTCGAGGCCAGTGGTCGGTTGGTCTCTTGCCAGCCGGAGTTAATTCACCAGGTGGAACGAGACGAGACTTGGCACCGGCCGGCGTTAAGGATGACGGTGCGCGATCAAAAACTCATGATCTTCACCACAACAAAGAACAGGCATGAGTCTCAGACAGGTGTGGGCAAACAGATCAGCAAATGTTACACGCTGAAATCGTCCACTTGCAGCTGCTGCTGCTGTTATTGGCGTTGTCGTCGTCGTTGTATCGACTCGGGTCGAGAGACCATTGTGCATAACCCTTGTTCTGTGTGCAAGGTTAGCTTGCGTACCTTACCAAACGCGTCTGGTGTTCGCTCGGGTGCGTCGTTCAGACCAAGCTGCCGCGACCCCCTGACGACTTCAATATGCATGCCCTCGGACATGCAGCAGCAGCAGTTGTGCGTGATAATGCTCGCTATTTTATTTCCATCTTCTCCTGCGTGTACTCCGAGAACGACAGCACCACCACCAATATAAAGAATGCACATACAGACATATGGCCCACTCGGTCGGCAGTGCCTCTGGGATTACACACTGTCAGCTGCTTTGTACACAATGGGTGTTATAACCTTGTCTCACTCCTCGCACGCCCTTGTCAACCATAACTGTTTATGTAACAGCTAATCATTGCGCAGCATACTTTGTTGAGCACGACAAGGTGTAACGTAACCATGTGTCTAAACCGTGTTACCCGATGTGTGCGTGGCGTCAGATGCAACTTCGTCACCGTTCGTCGTCCGCACGACAACTGCTAGCTTAATCGCCTATATAGGTTGGAAGGGAGGCAAGCGAGGGATTAATAACACATTAATATCTTGGGACACAGGATCACATAGTCATCATCATTACTCCGCGGCGCAATCGTGTGTAACACATTTTCATGGTCCGGAACAGAGCTTTCGCGCCATCTATGCATATGTGTGTAGCGGGTGAGTGGTTTGTAGCAGCACCGAATAACGAGACCCACACATTGTGTTTATAATAAGAACACCATCTATGTATGCGCCACTTTTCAATTGCATTCTCCCGAGCTGCTGGTAATTATGACGTTCCAAATGAAAGATGGAATTACGATATGCTGTCGAGATTATATATATATATATGTATATATGATGCTGATGATATATAACAAACTAATGAATGGATGAATGATATCTAGCCCACGCGCATGGGCTCCGCATCTTCTTTAGCTTGCGACACGCAATCCCGCAAGGGAAAACACAGCTGTGATGTCGTAGGCTCATCCCTGATACCGACGCCGTTGTTCGTCACTGAGCAGACGGTGCCATGCTCATGTCCTCACTTAATACGATAACTGATTGGGAACACTGCCTATAAAGGCCTATAAATACATTTATTATTAAAGTGTCGCTAAAGAACTATGCCAACTTGGATCAATTTGATGCCACGCTAGTACATAGCGTTGAAGCGGGTCATGGCAGCTTAAGTGAGGCGAAGTGAAGTTTGCGGTGATATCCGTTACCAAGCAGCTCTTTGCTGGTTGTCGTTGGTGGTCGCGGTGGTGGAGGTGCTGTTGTTCGCGATTTCTCACGAACGACAAATGCCAAATTGATGATGGTGAGGATGAGACTCAGTAATTAGAGGCGGGCTGCGCCTATTGTCACACCTATTGTCGTGTGTTAGTTAGCTCGTTTGTTAATTAGTTCACTTGGAAATTTGTATTGCACAAGCGTGCAGAGAACATCTAGAGATAAATCCAGGCAGAGAATGATGCTGAGTAGGAGGTTGGGAGAAGAGAGGAGATGGTTGCCGCCGTGATATATATTATATATGTATAATTGTTGTAAAATTGTGGTAGTTGTGGGTGTTCGGTTGTTATTGTGATTATTATATGAACACTCTCATGTAATAACGAAGCCGCCGCGGCCCGACGAAGGGATGTAGCAATTCATGGAGGCAGCTGATTAATGGGAATACGGCGGATTTCTCGTCAGCATTAGTGACACATTTTGGTAACAGATTGTTGCTATGTCGACTCGTTGTTTCTATTTAAAGTGACTAAGATATATCCTTTCCATACGAGCCACTTAACATGACAGACATCGGCTCGTGCTGCCCGCCAAGGCGAAGGCGGCCGATGCTACTGTGAGTGGTACTGTGGGTATCACATAGATATCTATACATTTAGATTAATATCCTATGTATTAACACCACCCATAACTGCAAGCATTCTCTTCCACCTTTTTTAGATTTATACGAAGTCGATTTGGCTGTCAACCTATGTAACCTATAAGGATGGTTTGCCTCATCCAATGGTGTCCGCTCGCTTCCTTCTGCGTGTGTGCATGACCCTTTGAGCGCGTACATGACATAAATAGCTAGCGACGCCTGTAGGTTAGGTCACTGCCTACCGTCATGCTGGGATCTCAAATTATTGTTATCATTCAATCTGCCCAACCGTTTGGTGCGATTTCGATATTCGAACTCGTCACGAGTGTTTTACATATCAAGTGTCCAGTATTGACTAGCAGGCTGTTTCGTATCGAATGTGCCTCTCTATTCTGTATCGTAAAATTGTTAGTCGCTTGCGAGGTTCATCTGCCCCATGCATACTGGAACTGTCATCGATCGTCGTAAAGGCGAATCCTTGCCGACATCAGGATCTGGTCGGCGCCCTGAACGGACCGGGCTTCGGCTTCAGCCCTGATGATACAGACGAAGTGGTCTTTGTCGAAGGAAAGGCGAAAATCGAAAAAACATCAACAAAAATTATTACCACCATCGCCGACAGCAAACGCCACCGACAGAGCCCCACAACGGCCGTATCGCCGGGTTGCCAGATAGATATCATATATAGATTATAAATTGATAGATAGATCGATATATCGATGGCCCGACACCAGCAGGTGGACGGACGGATAATCACATGACGAGGCTGACTGCGAGGGGAGACTGTTTTATCGAGAACAGGGGTTTCATGCGCCATTGTGCCAGCAACAAGGAAGGGAATCGTTCGCTCTAGCCAGAGGGGGTCAACGCACATTGCTGCTAATGCTTTACTCATAACATGGCTATTACCACCAATACGAGGGCTAGGAGTACTTCCCACAATGGCTGACAGTAATATTCGAAATTGAGGCTCCTCTCAGGGCATGTTGGATGGGCGACACCGCAGGCTGATAATAAATATGGCAAAACAATAAAAATAATAATAATATAATGGTCGTAATAGTAGACATAGCAGCATTCAATGCAACGGGTATCGCGGCCAGCGAACTAGACGATTCTATCGGTGAGCACGCCGCAGACATCCGGGTGGCCGCCTACGAGTTCTTCATGTCCATGTCCTGGCCATGTAGTACATTATATGCATGGTATGTGCAAATGTTATGTTTACATATATATATATATATATATATATATATATTATATATATCATTACACACACACACATTACACACATTATATATATATATATATATATATATATATATAATATATATATAAACTAAGTTTTCCCCCGTCAGTGGTCGGTAGTCGCTCATTATCTCTGTAGCGCAAGTTAGCAGCCGATTTTCTACACACCGCTGCTTTTGCTGCTATTGGCTTGTTACCGCCATTGAATCTGGTTGCTGCGACAGTATGCCACTGTTACAGTGTGACAACTTTACATAGTATTATATTATATTTATGTGTATATATATATATGTGTGTGTGTGTGTGTGTAAACCGCTGCCTTTGTCTGTCTCTCAACACGTTGCCTAAGCGAGCAATTGCTCCCATTCCAATGAATGAATTGAATCGACTTCTGTTGTTGCTGCTGCTGCTGCTGCTGCTGTTGTTGTTGTTGTTTGCTAGCGAATTTTCCGCTTTGTCCTGCATTTGCGCCATTTGCGATGGCCAGCACGGTGGCGACAACGACGACTACAAGCACTCAACAGCAACAAGGGCGACCACCGATCGCAACAAAAGCGGCCAGCGCCAACAAACGAACGAGATGAGCATCGGTGATACAGTTACAACTAGCACTAACAGCGGTTGCTTGCGAGCCGTCAGCCTGCTGATATCGGTCACGGCGATAACGCTTACGGCGTTAGCCGGCACCATCCACATCGCGGCGCTGCTTACACGGGATCGTTCCCTAAACGTCGACGTCAAGCTGCTGTTGCACGCTACAGCTGCTGGATCTACTGCATCAACCACCGTAGCAGCCAGCTGCTGTTGTAATTCACTGTCCGTTCTCGCTCTGCGCGCTCGTGCCGGTAGAACATATGCAAAAGATCTCCATCGTGGATTACATTATATATATATATATATGTGTATATATATGGCAGGCATGGAACCGTTTGCAGCGTTGTCCTAACCATCATCACCACGTCCGGTCCCGTTACGTGGTCGGTTGTGAGCTGAAACACGCCGAGACGTGTTCGTTGTCGCCGCTGGCCCGCTGTCGACGGATGGCTCCATAATCATATTTCTTCGTCCAACATCGTTCGTTCTGTTGTTGGTTGACGACAAGCCACCATTGGCATCTTCGTACCACAGACGCCTCGCCGCTGCTGGCGTGGCGCCATGGTGACGCGTGGTAACTGCAACGTGATTCGTTTTTCTTCTGCTGCTGCTGCTGCTCCTCGTCTATTTAAGGCTGAAGTTTGCTACCGTTGCTGCCGTTATGGCCGCTATCGCGTCTGTCGCTGTGATCTGACATGAGCCGGTTAACGGCTGAGCTCTTTTTGGCTGAGATGTCGTTGTCATCGTCATCGTAGTCGTCGTTGTCGCTTGAGCTGCGAGTTATGTCTTCGCGTTGTCAGCTGATCCAGCTGCTGCTCGACGGCGTGGCCATACGTCACTGTTGTATCGGTTATGGGGGGATGGATGTATAGATAGATAGACAAGCAGACAGAGGGCGGGAGGGGGCCCACGCATATGAGATCTATCCGTCCGGACTCCACCGCTGCTACTGTTGCTGCGGCTGTTGTTCTTGTTGTTGTTCTTCAGACTATTTGCATTATTACAAGTCAGTTCTGCCGCGGTTGTTGCTGATGTTCGTTGTTGTTGTGTCGTCGTCCACAAACAGCTGCTGCCGCTGCCGCCGTCGTTCATATGATCGCGTGTCACGACACCGAAGCGGCCAACAACATGATTCACTCGACGACAACGATAACAGCAAGAAAAAATGTCGTCAACAACAACAGCAACAACAACACAATAAGGATACCGAATAGCCGATGAAACGGGCCTCACTCCCCTTCGTAATATGGTACAATTCGACGTCTGTACAGCCGACGTTGCCACTGTTCTCGGTAGTAACAAGAAGCGGGCGACGCTTTTTAGATAGGGAAGATGTGGAGGAAAGCCAGCCAGAGAGCCTCACATAAATGTTTTGTTTTCTTATTATTGGTGCCACTTTCGTTATTGTTGCTGCCAGATTGACATCTCGCAAATGACGATGATGGTGATGGTGATGATGATGTCGACGACATTTATGCTAAGAGCTCTGTTGAGCGGATGGGAGACATGGTAGAGTTAATGGTGTGCCCAAACAGATGCCCGACACGGTGATTCGATGCTAATGCTGAACAGAGACCATATATAGTTCGGCATCAGCATGCCGTGTGCAATATTCTCGGTGAGTGGTTGGGATTTCTATTTCGTCGCTAACCCTGCTACAAATGCTTACGAAAGCTTATGTAACGATAACGAATGTGGGCCGTCAGCTAATCTAGTGATTACCTGCTGTTACTACCAGATCCGAGTCGTTCGAATCGGACGACTCAATCCGGGTGGTTGCATTCGGGACAAATCGAAACAGCATGATGACAATGAATGAAGATACCGTACGATGTATTTGATACTGTTAAATTAATAGCACTCGCTAAAGAATCGACTATTCATTATTGTTTACAAAGGCGAGTTTGTATTTTGGTGGGAATTGTTAAAGAGCTACGATTTTCCATTGTTTTTTGTTCGTATCGCATATGTTATAATGGATGTATTAATCGTACTGTGTATCTACGAAATGCTAGAGACAATTTTTAATTAATCCTTGTTTCGTCTATTTCCAGGTAAGTGTCTTAGCACGTCGAGTCGACCCTGAACGCGTCGTTCTCCAAGAGTATGTATATAACATGATCTATATATGTATATATATATATATATATATATATATATACATTATACATATACAATACATTATATATATATATATATATATATATATATATAATATATATATATTATATATATAATGTATTCACTTAATAGCAACTGTCTTCGAAGAGAAAGACTTCGACAGCAGAGCATGCACTAGCGTTTGCGCTGGTCGAGTTTTACATTTTCAAGCCACGTTTTTAGGTATGAATTTACGATGCTATGATATTAACAAGCGAAACGAAGTTTATTAATATGATATCGATGAGTAGATAGACATACTTCCTTAGCTATTTTTCTGAAGCCATAAAAGCAACGCTAACAGCCTCATTATATAAGATGCTATCGTATATAGCAATCTGTTTTCCCAGCGGGCTGTATTCCCGCTCTTGATTGCGTTCGTGTGTTGATAAGAAACTTGATAGATTCCCTCATAGAGCGATTCGTCACCAAACTACCTAGCCTTCGCTTTTAACCCTATTCTCCCCCGACTCATGGTTATCCGCAGCTAAGCAACAGCTCTCGCGTCAACGACGTACAAAAACAACACGCGCACGTCCGACAGCTTCGGGGGGTCGTCGATTGGAAGTCGTCAATTTGCAAATTTTCGGATAAGTCACGGTTGCGTTTTTTTTTTGTTCGCATAGCCGTATATTTTGCTGCTGGTAGCGTGTTCACGAGAAATAGCTCGTTCCGTGTGACTCTTTGGTTCGGGGCTAACCGACCACTGATCATCGACAAGATTTGGGGATGGGGAATGTTGACGAGATCCCTGCCGAAATCATTATAGTGCACTCACCTCTTGACAGCGTCTGAGCTCGGCACGGATCGCACCACACCGAACGGTTTTAACATATCGGTGATCTTTTTTTTACCTCCCTGAAACAAGTGTGTCCGCTGATAAGTGTAACGTTCGGCTGCGTTTCATCCGCCCGTCAGCTGTAACGACGTCCCGTTCAGTACCGCAGCGTAATTCAGTTATAGACAAACGTTCCCAACCATCTGTGTATTGTGGTATAAGAATACATTGGTAAGCAGAGATTCGAGAGTGCCAGGCTGCGGCGCAGGTGACCAGTTCCCAAGGAGAAGCCACTGCTCGCCTCTATGAGGGTTTTGTTTTTTGAAAATATCTCGTTGTGAGATGATGATCGTCGTGTCGTCGTTCGCGCTGGTCCCGGTGAACAAGCGCATCGGTTACATGCTTGCTATGGCTATCTACACTGTGATCGACATTCCGATTCTATTATATATAGGATAATGATCGTATCATCGTAGCAATCAACTTGTGCGTATGGCACAGCAATGGTTGATGGGATGAAGCAAGTCCAGATCACAACATTTTGACATATATATATATATATGTATCATGATTATCATTGTTATCATTATTATCATTGTTACTTCCGCGGCGTTAGAGACAATATCATTTTGGTCTGATGAAACAAGCACAAGAAGCAGAAATATGATTGTTGAATTGAAAAATTAGGACGGCCGATAGACGTCCTCAGATGTTCCGAGCTGGCCACCGTCGAATGTGCAGCTCCATGCGAAAGCTATATCATCAGCTGCTATTGTTCTTTTTGGATTCATTAGAGCACGTTGGCATCTCACGAGCATATCGGGCGGCGTTATAAGGTAAATCTGATTGAGCTCGCTTCTTCAGTTATATCAGCTGAGCCTATGGTCACCAGTGACTTCGGTCCGAAGCGCGGACATCGACCCGTTCCTGATCTGCGAAACTGAAACCTGTGATGGAAGGGTTCGAAGTGTGAGATGTCGGATACCTGTACAAACCTCGTTTCCGTTCGTTGAGCTGAGCCCATTTGGTGGTTGGACGTCTTAATAAATGATGGTGACAAATCTCTTTAAGGATGGCGCTGTCTATTCCAAAGAGGTGACCAAAGGGTATAAGTTAATGTTTTGCCGCAATTGGGTATTGAATTTCAAACGGTTTTGGACCTGATGAAATGGCATAATAACTCGGGAACATGATTATATATATATATAATATATAATAGGCACGTAAACAAGTATACTACTTTCAGTCCTCAACATAGCCCTGTTGTCAGCCCCATTGTTTTGATTGCTCCATTCCATTGAGGTAGCTATATACAGACACCACATGAGCTAGACAAGCTTTGTCTTGCATAAAAAAAGCATTGGAAGGCGTTTTAAATGCTTATTGTTATATTAACAAGCTCCTCTTCCCCACTATACTTTACCTGTCATGTTAATTATTCGATTGTGGCGAAAATCACACACGCCCATAATACGCACACATACACACGCAGATAGATGCACGGTCGCACGGACGTGCGATACTGCACCGCCTTGTCCCCGCCGATCCGTGACTACCACAGCGATAACAACTCACTCGATTCTTATATCCGTCACCTGATTCTATTTTCTCGACAGTTGTTTACTGTGTCGATCATAGAATCGGGTTAAGCCGGGTATCCACCGTTGCCGATCCCCAGGTTTCCCCGCATAGGTTTAATAAAGACTTTATTATATATTACACTATGATTATTATCAGTGACACGTTAGCAATGCACATTTTACAGCACCATCAGCTTGGTAGCAGTAGAAACGATACGATTACAGCGAAGTGGACGACAGAGTGAAGTATAATACAATATAGTACAACGCTAAGCGGATAACCAATCATCTAGCAGCTAGCTCCTGTGGCCGTACACAGCAATATATATATATATATAAAAAAAAATATATATATATATATATGCGCCTCAGTGTTGTACGTGCGTTCTGAGCCTATTTCCCATCTGGTGTCAACGCACAAATACAAGCATTGTTGCTGTTGTCGCTGTTACGCTGTCGATAAGTATGCGTGCGTGTGTGGTTAGATGTAATATAAAGGAGGATTATTCATAAAAGAGAGAGAGAGAGCGAGTAACTGACGAAATTGGCTCAGCTTGGCCGTATGTGATCATCATGAGACGGGACGATTTTGGGGAGGCCCCCGTGAAATCGCGACTCCGATACAGACCGTCACGTCCAGTTGTTGTTGTTTATGCTGCTCGGTTGATACCAACACGAGCAACGCATAACGGCCTCGGTGCAGCGCAATGAATGGTAACGCTGGTTGGAGCCACTGCCGCCGCCGCCGCCGCCGCCGAAGCAACGGGAACAGCCGACGTAGTCGTTGGAGTGGCGCGACTACGGCGCGATTCTTGTGCTAAATAAATGCGTCCGAGCTGCAAATCATCCACTGTCGGTGGTCGACCATATACGCCACATTCACGCATGCGGTGTGAACGACCAGCTAGCAGCGGTGCGACTGCAGACTAAGCTGATGCGCCCGTCAAATGTCGTCAAGCCGAAAATGAATATCGAAGGGGAAAATATATCATTTCACCTTCCACATCCACACGACTCCGCCTCAAATCTTATGAAAGGCTGCGGAAATGGTGACTGTATCCAAATGTTGTGTTTGACTCTAACCCACGGGGTTTGTACGTTGTGCAAATACATGATATGCCTATCACAATGCATTTCCTTAATAACTATACCTACCGAATAGCGGCGGCTGTCGTTCCACGCTCGATTTGCGCTTGTCTATATTTGCTACTGTTGTTGAAGTAAAAGTTCAGAGCGAAGATTGAGACAACTATTGATTGCACCAAAAAAAAAACAAAGATCTCTCCGTACTGGCTGCTGAAGGCTGCTGGATAACTGGGCTGTCAACAATGAGATAAATAGATCGAGCGATATGGGCACGTGACAGAACTATCAATCGTTTATTTATGATAAATAATGGCCTATCTCATTGAGGCAGTGACATGCGGGCACACTTGTGTGTGTGTGCGTGTATATACATATATAGATATATATGGTACAATACAGCGGTGTCACGTTATGTAATCAATGGATGGCCCATCGCGGCTTACCTTGTGGAGGTGACGTGGGACATTACTTATTTACGTACAGGGTGTGCATTTAAGTGGTTACGCTACGCAAAATCGCTCGAGCGTTTTCATTGTTCGGTTTTTCCGATTTGTCAGCTACGACGGAGCGCGCATTCGAAGCTGGTTGTCTTTAATGGGCTTTCTTTCTATGATATATTGACATTTGCATCCACTGGAAGAGTGGTGCCTATATATATATATATATATATATATATATATAAACAATAAGATTTAGTATGCTGTACCAGTGCCATACAAAATCTTTTCGTTTCCGTCGAAAACTTTGGATTTACTTGAAAGCTGCTTATATTTCTGAGCGTGACCTTATTGATCTGACCGATATTACCGCTTGAGTGCACTGTTATCACAATTTGACGGCTCAGCGACCGTCAATCTAATTGGATACGTTTCTGCTCCACAAGGCGCGAGTCTCGTTGAGGTTTCTCCGTGGTCTCATTTCGACCACGTCGACCAAAAGTGACCGCTGTCCACTTTAGCCACTAAGCTAAGGGTGCTCCTGATGTGCTCACAATGGCCGCCAATTGAATACGGCTGTCTATAATAGTTTTCGGTGATCGTTTGTGCTCGCAAACAAACTTCTGACCTTCGGCGATCGTCCTGTCGAGCCGATCGACCGAACGAACGCTCAACCCGACGGCAAATATATGCCACATAGTATATGTTGCTGCATGTCTATCTCGGCGACTCGTTTAAGATAAATCGTCCAGTAGCCAACGATTGCGGTGGTACCATACGCCCACCCGATCAAAGCATTCGCGGAGTAGCCACTGTTTAACACGGTGTGCTACAGACGTGTGTGTGTGTTCGTGTGTGTGCACGCACGGGTGCCTGGTTCGTGGTTACAATTTGACATCTGAGTGAGTGGCTGTTGCATTTGGACGGTCCAACTCGGCGATAAGGATGGCGATAAATTTTAGCTCGTTTCTCTTCGACACACGCACGTGGATTTCATGTAGGGCTTAATCAGCAGCAACAGCAACAACAGCAATAACAACGAGATGAATGAACAGGGTCTGTCTACCTCTCTGTGATCGTCGTCGTCGTCGTCATCTCTCCTGTGTCTATATTTTCTTATCGTTACTAATCGCGTTGCTGCCCGTACAAACACACCATATTGTCATCAATATACGCTTATTGATTCACACAATTAGATTTTGCTGGGTGCTGACGACAAACATCAGCATTATGACTGGCACGCTCGTGGGTAGGAAGAATAATCAAAATGAAATAAGTATTATACTGAATGTACGTTCGTGTACCCCACTCAGACCAATAGACATTGTTCTATATGTGGATGCCCCCCTCTCGCTATAGGCTATATTTATGAGACCTCAATATTCAGTTGGTAGTCTCTGGGGCGCCGAACGGAGGTTGTGAATAGCATCAATGCGTGCTAAATTTGTTTTATAATTAGGTCAAAATCGGCACACATGTAACTGACCTAGGGTGATTCATTTAGCCGATCACCCAACGACCTCCTACATAGGTGCTGCTTGGTTAAGTTTCGAATTAAAGAGGCACACATCTCACAATCGCAAGGATAGGTTTATTCAAGTGTGTCTGTTCGATCTCAAGGTCATCGTACTGGTCACTGAAACCAGAATCCTTCGCGATCCATATACAGGGAGCACTAATGAAACATAGAATACAATCGTGCGAATTGTACATCATAACCTATATATATATATATATATAAATAGAAAGAAAGAAATGGTAAATTGATTGATATGCGACCCATTCGATAAAGACCGATCTTTGACGGTGATGCTGCTGCTGCTGCTGTCTACCGCTTCACTATGAATAGCCCCCGCCGCCATACCGTTACTCCGCCTCCCGTCTTCTGCTTCGTGTCAAATTGCTCCTGCAAAACAATGCCAATATGAATAATACCAGAGAAAAAAAATTATACACAAATTCTATTGACAACAATTCGAAGTCATTGTGACCCACCGGTGGGCTTTACCCATGATGCACTATCCATGGCACTCGGCAACTGCTCGGTGTGGTTACCACCTCCCTCCAGGCGTACAGGCGGGCACAATTACAATGCACGTACAACATATGTACGACGATAAATATCAATGCGTCTGTACTGGTAGGTACCAAATCATATTTAGTGTATATGATATATTCTACAACAATAATAATAATAATAATACTAACAACAACAGCTACTACAGCTATTATTATTATTATGATTATTATCATATTTGATGTGGCGTCCGCATGTGCGGACGAAACATCGCCATTGTCACTGTGATTTCAGGGTCAAAGTGATCGGGGCGGAGTAACGACTCGAAAGCGACAACTACCCCACACCGCCCCCCCCGAGTTGGGGTTAGTTTTTCTCTTATTTTTTCCTCGTGTATTCTGTCTGCCGGCAGAAATAACTTGGCGGCACAAGATCTATAATAATATCACATCGAACGACACAGCCAACTGTTTGTCAATGGAAGCGTCAACGGTAAACGATCGGATTGCTTCACCAACCGTCATTGTGGCTGTTGTTGCGAGATTCAAACATCGAAGTTAACAAGGGACAGCATCGCATCGAAGATAGCTCTTGCGTCCACCGATTCTTTCCCCTCAACCGCCGACCTGGATGACTCGTGATACACAGGTGCTCTTACCACCACTGGCTTTCTCTGCGCGTGTCGATCTGTATAGCACGACGCGCGAGGCGGCGGAAACGGCCCATTTGTATCGGGTACGCATCGGTCGGTTTTGCGTTTTTTATTTTACGCGCGGATTGAAGTGAGATTTACCGGCAGCGTCAGCCGCCGGCTCGCCTGCCGCCAACGCCGGCGTATGGACGCTCCTACGGTTATCGATAACCAGCACTGTCGGTGTGGCACTTACACAAGGGATGATGCCGATACGTTCATTACAATGTGGGCCGTATTTCACGTGAAGAATTGTCGAATTTTCGACAGATCTAAAATCGGGTCCTATTGGCTCTGTCCCTCTGCAGTGCACTTGGTATGTGCTTCTTCTCGCCGGGGCGAATTTTCTCTCGAATGCGTTCTTAACGGAGATGTCAGATATGCGCGCGTAATGAATAGAAGACTGAAGTCAAAACATGAAGCATGTATGAGGTGTTCATCGAAAAGCCTTGTGTCCTAGATGAGGAGGGCTGCTTGAAGAAGTGTAATGTTCATGCACGTGGTGTGCTAAAACCTCATCAATTTGTAGCGACTTTTTAAAGTCCATACATTTGCTGAGCTAAAAACAGCCAGAAAATCCATTTTTAGGTGTTTTCCTTGTACAAAGGTTTCTTGTTATATCTGCTTCAGTGCTGCTCTTAATGGTCGTTCTCCGATGAAATCGTCTATGCGCGAAGTGCGATGGCACAAATTTCAACGAAGTTAGACCCATTTACATTTGTTCATCGAACACACAAGGAACAGAACACACAGTGATACTAGTATCATAAAAAAATACTGAGACATTTTGTCAACAAAAACCACACTTCAGTTCGCTGACGTGGCACTTGCTAACGGAGCTACTAACCCGAATGATATCATGAGAGTTTCATATAACGTGAATCATTTGAATCTAGCATATTGCAATTTCAACGGTCCTTCCTTGAAGTCCAGGCGTTCAGATTGGGTTTGTTTGCTGACTTAGCTCTGCAGATCAAACATTGCAATGTGATTGACGAAATTTCAGCGAAATCTTCAAGATTCTTGATAACAAAATTCGTTTAGAAAGAGTTTAATTCCACGTTTGTCAGTCGAGGGGCGTTAAGACAAGATCGTGAAACGTCATACCGGTCGATACAGATGTTGACAGGTGTCCCCTGTTGCTTTCGATAATACGTTTCGGTGGCCAGATTTTTGTCGTCACCGTACAATCAACTCGGGCCACCTTACGGCACACCTGAATCATATA
Source organism: Stratiolaelaps scimitus (assembly GCA_019614645.1). Taxonomy (NCBI): domain Eukaryota; kingdom Metazoa; phylum Arthropoda; class Arachnida; order Mesostigmata; family Laelapidae; genus Stratiolaelaps; species Stratiolaelaps scimitus. The sequence goes on along the minus strand of JABWDB010000014.1, from coordinate 2,767,490 downwards.
GTATGCTTTTTTCCACCACCACTCATTTTAAGTGACATATAAAAATTAACTCGAAACAGATCGACGATTACTCGGAACTTTGCTCAATAAAACCTACTTTGCAGGCAGAGAGGCAGTCGAAGTATTTTAAAATTCGCTCTCCTCTCCCGCAACAAGCCGCGGCTATGCGTGGGAAATAGTGGAGGCATCGCGTTCAATCGGGCGGCCAACGTTCACCGGATCGGGATGACGCGATAGTCAAACGGTCGTAGCTATGTTGTTCTTGGAAATATTGCGGATCACAGACACACGCACATTGGATAGCCATATATATATATATTATATATATATATAGCGAAAAAAAAGTTTGGGAAACTCATCGTCATTGATTTATATCCTTGGTTATACCCACACGCGATCTGTTAAGAGTTCACATCTCTGCATGCCCCACCGATTGTGCCTTTAACAACGGGCAAAGTCAATTGGCACCAAGGTCTGGTCTACGCGAGGCCAAGAGCTGTTTTTTCAAGCCACTCGTGTACAATGAGCGACAAATATCGTTTATTATGCAACGACCACCCCCCTTCCCCCACCCACTTGAACTCATCCACTTGCGAATAATCATATTATAGTTTTGGTGGTGCCGGTGGGAGCATCGGTGAGCAGAAGATCTTCCCATAAAGCCAGGCCAGACCGGGCCATCAAGAGGTTCTTGAGCAACAGCAGCTTGCTCTCTCACAATGACAGGCGCCGTGTCCCAAATATATATTTGGCAGCATCCCTGCAGCCACAAGATTTTGCGACCAAAAACAAAACCGTATTTGCGTTCGGGTGTTAGTTCGCATTCGATTGATCCGCTGCCGGCCGCGGTTGACGCTGACAATTCGACGCAGATCCTCTCGCGGCGGTTCTCGCGCGGGAGAGATGGCTACGAAGTTGGATCACTCAACGTCAGTGATCTGTTTGCTTTCGAATGAAGTGCCCGTCAAATGCCGACGGTAGGACATTTTCGGTGCCGGCCACCGTATTACTTCTTCGTCTTCTTCTTCTTCCGTTCTGTTATTTTTTTCGTCAAGAAAAATCGACGCACATGCTGGCCGGAGCTGATACCGAGTCGGCCCGCTCACACACCTGATATATATATATATATATATATATATATATATGTATATATATATGTATGTATTAGTTCGGAAATGTCGTAGCGAACAGACCGCTACCGACCGACTGACTCACTGATAAGACGACAGCTGACAAGACAGCGCTTTGGATTGTGCCGCTGGCCACGGGTCTCGTGAGTCGCTGAAAAATATAGCCAGCCAGGCGAAAGTCTGAAGCAAAACGCCAGAAACCCCGTAGCACACAGACACACACACACACTTGACATAAGCTGACGCTGGTGGTGATGATGGTGGTGGTGGCGACGACGACGATGGTTGTCGTAAGGTGGTCGTCAAACACACAAGTCAAAACATTAACGATCGGGACGACGTTGTGGAACTTCGATTTGTGATATCGCGAGAAGTAACGCATGGCCGAGTCGTCGGCTCCGGAGTGGTCCTTGGACTAGCTATCACATTCATCTCCCGTAGAAGAAATGAGCTCTATAAGTGTTCCCTCTTGTGATCCGCAACGCTAGCTTCCCGTTCGCTGCTTTTTCTTTTTTTTGCAATACTTACGTCTCAAATCTGCAGTTCTGAACAACCGACAAAACGGACAAATCGCGTGCGGGCTAGTCTTTTTCTAGGACTAGAGAAGCTTAAGTCTTGTCCCGTGATATGTCGATTCTAGACACGAGTGTAGACACAGATGATGTCTTGCGTGTATTCGCAGAGAAACGTCCATTTGAAATAGAAATACGGTGTGGATGCTACATAATGGGCGATTAATCTTTTCTGGCGGCGAAAACAAGCACAGCGAGGTGGCGGCTACCTAAGATTATGAAACAAGGCTCCATTACACGTTCAAAGGTGTGTTAGAAAGCTCAAGTTCGTCTGGATTCGGGTTCTCACCTAACGGACGGTTGCGGCTGTTTGTTCTGGGTGGAACGATTTATCATAGCAACGAGTACTACTATACACCGTCCCAATGTATCTATATATATATACTAACAGCTTTTCAATCGGTTCGTACAGCTGGAATTTAGGGGTGTATATTTTCACTCGTATATGTTGGCATAGCTTGTTGCCTGCAGAACTTTTTCTTTCGCTCACTGCGCAATGGTCCAAGTTTTTCATTACGTTCTCGTTTAGGCTACTAACTCAACCGGAATAGCTCTCAACTTGAACGGGTCGTTACAACGAAGTGACCTATACTCGTATACACATATATATATATATATATATATATATATATAATGCAGCGCCATCAACTGCAACGGGGTAAGGATATGCTTGCGGTGTTTGATCGGTGTCTGATCGGTGTCTGATCGATCATTCAAAACGAAGTCGCTTCCACATTGTTCCGCCTGTTAACTGTTTGACAGCTCCTTTTGTGGCTGAATCATTTGTGCTACGATGGGAACAGCTTGCCATTTACTCCTTTAAATTGCTTTCTATTGCTGCCGGTTACATATCGTGTTAAATGATGCTCGCCCCATTGATAACGGTTTACGAGGTGCCTTTGAAGGTCTGGCGTCCGTTTCGGCGAACAGATATCGCTGTAACAATCGATTAAATCCGAACAAGTCCATGAATCGGCTAAGGGTTCTGGTCACAAATGGACACAAGGCTGCACTGCGTAGATTCATCCAAACTGGCCCGATGTCCATCCGTCCGTCATCAATGAGTTTCGAATCCGCGACATGATCGCGGCGCCTCGAGCAGGCGAATCGTTTCAGATCATGCTTGTGCATTATTTTTGGGTAGCACATTACGATTATATATTCTATTGTACATTTTGATATGTTAGAAATACAGCTTGTGCTGACGAAAAGGTTTTTTTGTGCAGGTCATTATTCCCTGACCGCGGACGAAGCGTCGGCCTGGTCGAAAGTCGCCAAGTGGAACCATCCATTTTAAATGTCGTCTATTTCCCACTTTGAAGGGATCATTTCAGCGTACATCGTAATCAGACGCGGACTTCATTCGTTGCCTATTCGCGCATTAATAATTGAAGACTCATTTCATCTGTTTATGTGGTATCAACTGCGATGCCTACCAGAAGTCGACGAGGCGCAGCACACGTTGACACATTCACGCACACACAAACACACACGTGGCCACAGCAGTCAGTCACAACAGAAACGAAGACAGTTAGAGGCTAACCCAAACGATGAGAATGCTATTCAGTATAATTGAATAATTATGATTATATGTGCATTCGTTTTCGATGCTGCTGCTGTTGCTGCTTCTGTTATTATAATAGTAATAATAAATGATTATTATTATGGGCACTATCATCTATGACATGATGCGGAGTAACAGAATTCTATCCCGTCCAGTCTGGCTGAGTTTGCCGATCGATGTCGTATTTAGGATGTCGCTATTTGGTTGCCGACGCCAACCAACAAAAAAAAGCGCTTAGCAACATGTGATGGTAGCCGCTGGCCGCTCGCGGATCGTCTAGCTTTTTCCCGGTTGCTCGTTCGGAGGCGATTTTTGATCGTGTTTGCTGCTGCGTCCGTCGCTACACCAGTCGAAGCGGTCATCAGTTTTCTATACAGCAATCGCAAACGAGGTCCCCCATCCCCATACTTTCGTATCGTCTTCTATTTCTTCGCCTACATTGAGATAGCGCATCTGCCGACGGCATCTGGAGGAGCATTTATTGCTGTATTTGTTCCATGTGGCTATCCTTTCTCCATAGTACAATCACTATTGAAGCGAATAGCACCGATGCTCCTGTACAACAAAAGTCGATCTGTCTACCTACCAAATGGCCACGCTTGCCAGCCGTTATTGCTGCCATTTATGCATTATTATTGATCACACAGTTACGTTACTACGTTGAACGGCAGCATCAGAAGGGGATGCGTTTCTATTGATGGAGAAATAGTGTATTCTTCTCGCGGAAGTTTATTATTATTTTTATTATTATTATTATCGACAACGCTCACAAACTTTGCTTAACTCAATCGACGTAAGCGACATTTTGCGCGTCCTGTGCCCAATTGATGCCGCAACGACACTAGCCTCCACCACCATCATCATCGTGACGATGATGAACATAAACACTGTGAAAATGCGAAGCGGTCTCTTCACTGAAGAATCTGGAGAAGAGCGAGAGAAACGACAATTGGAGCATCCGCCAAAACAGCGTTGTTAATGAGTGCGGGGTCGCTGCTTCTGCTGCTGCTGCTAATTGCGTAATTGCCAATTATCGACAGTTCTACAATTCGCGATAACGTTTTGACAAGCTGTGTGATTGACGACGACAATGCATGAAAATGTCATCTTGTGTAGCAGGAGACAAACTTGTGTCATCAAGAACGTTATCAGCACGATGCGTGTTTTATGGTTCTATCATAGTTCACAGACTTCAGCCCCGCGAGGCCGTCAGAGGCCTCGACCCTGTAGGACATTTTTATTGAACTGGCACTCACAGTCATATCAGGATGAACATAGTTTGTTCTCGATAGGAACTCTCGATAGATAGATGTTCGCTATCATCATGCGTTTACTTGTGAATGTGTCATATGCAATGTCACTTTGTATACACAACCGGCAGATATGATCGATGAACGAGGGCTAGTACTTTATTAAGATGGCCATGATATGAAAATAGTGATATAAACAAATGGCAAATGGTCAGATTCCGTTTCGGTCAATTGATGAATATAGTTGTGTAGAATACAATCGAGAGTTTCATTGTCTTCCGGGGTCGATGTCGTGAGACATCGCGCAGCATTAATTAATTGTGGCACGTGCAACAAGGCAGGATCGTGCGATGGGAACGGTGCATGGTTCCAAGGCACGGTTCCGACCGAGTGACGATTCTTTTGCTCAACGTACGCGTCGTCGTTACCGGGCCCCAGCTGGACAATGGGTTCATGATCAGCTCAAGCAGCCCGGCGAAATGAAGCTTAAAATAATTCACTGCCCACGGTGTTCTGTAGATAACAAACATCTTTAGCTGGCATGCAGAAAGGCGAGACAACCAGACACGAAACAATGAAGCGAAATCGCCAACATCAGCCAATGCTGACAGACCTATTGGCATGAAGAACTTGATCGTTTTCTACATTTAAGCGTTGATGATCGCTGATGATGATGATTCTACCGCGATCTTCGAACTTTGCCCCAGCCGCATTAGCTTCATCGATGCGAGTCCCCTCAACTATCGACAGGGAACATTTGTACTTCATTACGAGCAGCATCTCCAACGAATAGCAGCCCCTCTGCGAGCTTGGACAACATCATCGTGGATAACTTCCTCCTGATGCGTCTACCATCAGGTAAACCGTTTCTTGCCAGTGCTTCTCTAGTGGTTCGATCGGGCCGTATCAAAATGTCTTCTAGATCGCTCAGCGATATATCCATACGTTGCTGTGTCATGGTGTCACTTTCTTTTTGGAATTCGTGGGACAGCCCATCAAGGATTTTTCTTTTTTCCTGTTCGTTGCCGTTGTTGCCGGTGTTCCCGGCATATTCGACCCGGGTGGTTCCGACGCTGCTGTGCCCCCAGAAGAAGTCCTGTCGGGGTCGTCGTCGTCGTCGTCGGAAATCGATTGTGCGCGTTCGATTAAATAGGAATTGTCGGCAGTGGCCGATCGTCGAAGTTGTTGGAACACCTTTTCCGGCGACGGCGGCAGCGGCAGCAGTGACAATGGTGTCATTTACGGCGAAAGCGGAAGGTGTCCGCTCACCGGCTGATTATTAAGAAAACGATATTTTCTTCTTGCACAGCTACTGCCATCGGACAGCGGCCCGCGAAAGTGGTTGCCACCGCGCTAGCTTCTAGATCGCAACAACGGCGGCGGCGGCGGCGTCGGTTGTGGCTGAGGCAGGAGTAGGCTATCATTCGGCAGCCAGCCGATATTGGATAGGCCGCGTGCCACGCGGCAGAGCCAGTTGAAACGGCGGTTTTTTTTAGGGTAACAGTGGCCACCGCGCTGGCTATTCGCACCGCTAGCTGTTGTGTTCTGGTGGATTTATCGATATTTGGGGCAGTTTGCTCGTCCATTACATGGGGTGCTCGCTCACTCCCCTGGTGGCATTTCGACCCACGTACGTCACCGCCTTGTCGTCGGCTAAATAACGCAGCTACGACCGATTAAGCAGAGCTGACCCCCAACGCCCCCGGGCTGATATCGGCAGTGACTATAGCAATGGGGTTTGTGAAGGCGACGGCACAGGCCCTCGTTGAGCTTCAGTCACCGACAGATCTGCCTCATCTGTCGCAGGCCAAGATGACATTACATGTCATCTACAGTGGATGTAGCCTTTTGCAGCGTGCTACTGTTTAGCGATGCGCATGCGCATGTGTGCACTGGCTGTGTGCGGCTGTGTGAGACGGCCGAAGTGGACGTCTTGGACTGCTTCATCTTTGCTGCGGACGTCTTGGCTTCCTCTTCATCAGTGATGGAGAGCAGCTTGTGCGGTGGGCGGTGTTCGATGCAAAGGGATGAGGTGAACAGCGGACTTCGGCTATCATGTGCCGCCGGCGCTGATGACGGTGGTAAGGGTAAGGGTATTATGATGGTTCTTATAACCAGCGGCACTGTGTGCGTGGGGACTCCACGTTGACAGGCAGCGTCAGTTGCTGCGCCCGCACCAGCAGCAGCAGCAGCATCAGCCGTGCTATGCACGGATACCGAATATAAAGTGAAAAGCTGTGGCCCCTTTTTGATACGGTCGCATTTTTTTCGATGATGGATGGAAGACCACTGCCTCCACTGTCGCTGCGGCTGCTGCTGCTGCTGTTGTTGTTGTTGCTGCTGCTGCTGCTGCTGTTGTTGCTGCTACTGCTGCCGGGATAATGATTATTATTGTTACTGGTATCGCTTCACTTTTACGTAGGCATCAGAGGCAATGTGCTACTGACTATTGCCATTTTCACTCGTCGAGGCACAGGCGTAGTAACCGGGACCACACCGAGCACAAACAGTCGAATGTCGGTATCCACCGCTACGAATACACTGGCAGAGACAGGCACTATCCCGCCGTATAGCATCGCACTACGCAAACGCACATATATATAATATGTATATATTTATATATATATATATATGCGCTGCTGCACGCTGCACGAAAGCAAGCAAACACCTTCTGAATGATCCCGGTGTAAGGTGAGATGAGGGTTCGCTCAAGTAGGATTTCTTGGCCACTTTCAAGGAATATCGCTTATGTTTACCTTCGCTACGGTTGCTACCGCTGCCGATGTTGTCGCTGCGATGTGAAACGCGAGTGATAATGATTTTTACTGTTGGTAATGATTGTTATTATTAGCGCGTTTTTTTCTTCTTCTAGATTGCTGTTTCTATTATGCTTCGTTGTCGTCACACTTGTGAGGCTCGTCGTTCTTGACCGTCAAATACTGCGTTCCGTCACCTGTCACAGTTCAGCTTAATGCATTATAGTGCGGTCTGGCCCGGTGCATTCTCCATTGACCGCCGACGACCGCGCAGGGAGGTAGACAGCGTCGCAATGCTGCTCAGCCCCCGCTCGTCCGCGACCCGTCAGATGCGCTATATGGGTGCGGGTGTGCTCGATCGTGGACCGTTCGACAGGCACCGCCACCGCCACCGCCAGCTGGCGTATGCGAAAATAATGCCAACGGCGACGCTGCCAGTTGACCGAGCCAGCGGGGCCAGAAATACGGCGAATCACTGGGGACAGATGATGGGATGGCGCGCGACAACGTCAACACCAACATGAGAGGCAGGGACGTCGTCAGATGTGGCGAAGCAGCAGCCTTGAACGGCTGTGACAGTTAAACGAAGTTGGCTGGACCACCGAGCGGCCAACAGACCGACGAACGAACGGAGACACGGGGGGCTCTTGACGGACTCGCGGATGACCCAACCAACCAGCCAGCCAACAAGGGACGGGGCGGTAGCAATGACGCGGAGGCCGCTCAGATTTTCAGGGGAACACCTCAAATCAAATAAAACACCTGACTGACACAGTAACAACAACAGCAACAATAACACTAATAGCAGCAGCAGAGGCAGAGGCAGATATAGCAACTCTGACTGGATGGAACTCTTTCTGTAACCGCGTCACTTTTAGCTGCGCTGCTTCGCTTTGAAACGAGACGTTTATTTTTGCTCTGGTCAAATCTGTGCGTCTACCAGTAACGGGTGTATCCTCTCTCCACCCGGTCTATCCGACCTGGTCATGGAAATCATAGAACGCCATATTTTATATTTGGCTGCAATGGCTCCTGGTGCAAGTTTTCATTATGCCGAATAATCTCTTAAAAGAGTAGTAATCGAATGTTTGTTTTTTATAAACAGGATTTGACTGGCTCGTTTTTATGCTTCGACCGAGGCACAAATGTGGGTGTGACCTTGCGCAGCGCGCATGAGGAAACGTAATTATCCGATTGCATTAATTACGACGATTCGTCGCGTTATCAATGTCCTTCATCTATCGACGTGAAATATTGAACATCCATCCATTGAACGAGCGAGCGCGCGACGTTATCCGAGTTTTTACGGAGACCTAGAAAAAAAAACTGTTACAAACAACATCAACCTCATCACTAAGCGGTGTTGTGTATTGTGGCCCTTTGCGATTTGCATGTTTGTATTTTGGGCGTGTAGCATTATCAATATGATACAGCAATGGAGACGAAAAGCTACATTAATATATGTACTCTGTCTCGCTGAATAACGATGTTCTCCCGTTAGTGTATCTGTGATGGCCTTTGACGGAGTGGAAAGCAACGAGGCAAATTGCTCAACAAAAAAAAAATGCTAGAAGCTCCATTAAATTGAATTTGGGTGTAGCAAGTCGAGACACACCGAACGAACGTCGTTCATTCAATAGATAATTGTTATTTTTGTTGGATATAAATATTATAGCTCGTGCATTAAAAAGTGAACAAAAAAATTGCTCATTTTGGCATAGAAATACATATCAAAAATAACATCATAGAATATATATAAGTCTAAGATGTTCTTCGGCTCTTCTGCTTCTGTCGGTTCCGTTCAGTGGGGTGTCGTGTGATTGTTTTTGTCATAATGAAATTTCACTTTAGTTGAATAATAATAATATACTACCAGGGACCTGCATGGATCTCTCCCCATAGAAATGTATGGGATCTCTGAAGGCTTTCAAAGTTCTCGCTTCTCTTGCACTGTGCTATCTATTGGACGTTTGTCTCAAGCAGTATATATGTATATATATATATAAAAGCTGAAATTACTATTCTATATAGTATGTATAACCGATATAGATACCGTGGTACTATCTGCCCATCCGCCCAGAATAATTTTTCATGATGTGTCGCTTCCATTGTCAACATCCTGATGTTATCTGACATCAGATGTGACAGCGGGAGCATCACATTGAAATGTGTGAGTCAGAACATCAAGGCAGAGGCCGTCACAGGGGCCAACCACCCCAACCACCCCCGCACAAGAGACATCTAATGGCATCGAAGCAGATCAGAAATCAGATTCTGTCCCGTCCGTTGTATGAACTTGTCTTGGGCGACACCGCTCCTCAGAAGATTTGAATTTTCACCTCAAGACAGCTTTTCAATTAGGAGCTTCAGCTGAGAGATGATTTCTTAAAACCGATTCATTATTAGCATCACGACGAAGCAAGTCATCTATGCGGATAGTGCCTTCGGACAATGGCAGTTGAATTCCGTTGTAAATGCATAATTGAAATGAATTGATTTGCCACGTATCATGCATCAAAACTTCTGTTGTATGTGAACAGGAACGCTGTTAATAGCTGTAATATGAAGATGAATATGCTGGTAGCGTCCTTCTCGGAGATGTTATACCTCACGGCAATAATCGGAGCGGATGAATTGCATAGATGAGAGCAGCACACACGATATTGTGAATGGACGACTTTGCTATGACGAAACAACTTGGCATCCCCATTGTATACGGTCAGTCAATTGGATTATATACGATGAGAACTATAGTAAGGATCTGTAGAATCAATTCTGATCTTAAGCCACATGGATTTAAGATGCCCCGCAATATATTGCGGAAGACTCATAACAGCATGCATATAAATATGCATGCTGAACAGCTGACGATTGCACGAGTTGCATAGCAGAGAAAATAGATACGGGAATGGAAATCACTATTCGCAGCCGCTATTTTCGTATGAGTTATCCCTGTGTGTGTGTACAGCAAACGAGAAATGTGGGTCAACGAAACAAGCTCCTCGCTCGTGTCAACGGGAGAGTCTGGAGCGAAATTCATCAGTCTCATTATATGTTGTAGTGTACCGTGTACCCATACTATGGTACCTGTCCATATCCATATTCACGGGTGCATATATGCTTGCGTCTTGCTTTCATTTGATTTAAATCTCTCGGTTCTCGTATATTTTCTTCGATAGCCACCCACGGCTCTACATTCGAAAACGTTCGTGGGCTTTGTAGGGAACATGCCTCCCTGGCCTTGCCATAATTTTCTCTGTTATGCTTTACTATCCATGAAGGCCCACGCTACTGAGAAGTTTGTCCAGTTGTTCCTGGCACGCTTTTTGACATTGCTTTATGTCGAATGTGCATAATATAAAATGATAAAAAAAAACACTTCGCATCATTGCACATTGTACATAAAGTATGCTTACAAGACAATGCTGCGAATTTGAGCCTTCTCAGATTTCAGCTCTTTTTCTTGCTAATAAATTAAGCCGTTTCTTCTGCGATTCGTCAGTCCGAAGTAACTGCAACTTGACTTCGCCTTCATTAGGGACAAAAGCCACTTGTCAGATACCGAAGGCAACGAGAGAAAACAGGCCATCATAGTACAGCTAAGCAGACTAGAATCATCACGGTAAATCGGAAATATTACTCGTATTTTCCTCAGACAGAGCGAAGGTTACCCAAATTTCGGTTGTGTCCATTTCAACAGGCAGCTTTACATTTCGACGCCACTCAAAAACTCGGAGAGACAATGGCAGGCTGCTTAAATCGATATCCTAGTCAAAATGTAACAAATATACCATGAAAGCATCTCGTTTACCTCTCAGCATCTTCTGTGGATAAAACAAAAAATGGGGATAGTAGTCTGGCTTCGTGTAGAGTTCTATCCGGGAAAGCTTATGGTAAAACACTGCGAAAAACACCAAATATATTATATATAATGCTTGTTTATCTGCTTCGGCAAGACCACTTCTCGTATCGAGCCTCGTCTCGCTATTTTCTCAAAATGTATGCCATATTTTTTTTATGGTTTAAGTAGTCGATATTATTATTATTATCGAATTTTATATTTTTCTATCTCCTGCTTAGCGCATCACTGCAACAGCCGTAATAGCGAACCCGTGTCCGTGTGTGCGCGTCTGTGTGACTGTATCCGTCGGCGATACGATCGCCGCCGAGTGCTGCTGCTGCTACTGATGATCGTGGTCTGTGTGGCCGTTCCGTTTGAAACCTGGAAGTGGCCGTCTGGAAATTTGCATAATAATGCTATAATAATCCTATAATGTGATGTCGATCCATTCGTACGTTCGTCCCGACCACCATCATCGTCAAACTACGAATAATCACACGCAGAGGTAGGCAGGAACACAGGAGTCAACACCTGTTACCTTGTGGACCTTTATCAGTGAATGTGTATTGTGTCGGTGAGAGTCGGCCTCATTAGGCCAGCTGCTGCCGCTGCTGCCCGGTCGACCAGCCACTAGCCCGGTCATTAGCCAATTCATCGCCGAAAGCCGCCACGAACGAATCCTTATGCCAAATGCTGCCGATGACACAGCTATGCTGGTTTTTATGCATTTTTGTTTGTTTTCTTTTTCGATTTGAGCGGCCTGAATATATCTTCTATATATTCTAGTATAACTGGACGTTTATAGCAGGGAGGGTTTGCTTGTAGCTGCTAGCGCTTCCATCGTGCTAATAAAGAAATCAATTATTATAATAATTACTACTACAGTGACGCGTTATAGACCGGGCCAATGGGCCCGTGCTGTTCGGTACCGATCATCGCTGTCCGCAGCGACTAATCACTACTTCTGCGAGCCTATTGCTAGGTAGACCCTGCCATGTGACGATAATGGCCGATTTAATATGACTTCCCTATATTGTAATCGATAGACGAAATGTCGGCATCGGGAGTCAGCGCATCGGGGGGGGGGGTCGACCGTCAATGTCGGCGCGGCCTTTGGTGTCACGTCATTTTGACGTTCTCATGTTGACAGCCACCTCAATAATAAGTGAATCGATAGCTCTAGCTGAGACCACAAGGTGCGAATCAAATGGATGAACGATATAGAATGAGAAAATGCCTGCTGTAGCTTCAGGTGAGAGAGGACGAGAGAGCGAGAGAGAGAGATGTGAATTCATTTTCGTTTCTTGACGAGATAAGTGACAAATAACTGTTGTATGTTACACATCGAAAGGTGATGCAACCAGCCGCCGTGGATCGGTTCGGGGAGGCTCTTGAATCTTCAAAGAAGGGGGGAAACAATGACATGCGTGGTGCAAAGCCGTCCCCTATGGACGGCTTTCTCCGACAGATGGCACAACACAAACACGCATGTCATCCTGCCGATGGTGAATAATCGTCATAATAATAATAATAATAATAATAATAATAATAATGACAATAATTCAAAGTAAAATATTCATGACATTGCTGATCTCACTTATGACGCAATGTCTTCATAAGTATCACAGCTGATCTGACGACAATCCCAACAACGAAATACCGCGCACCGCATATGTCATCAAAACAAAACGCAGCCTGAACTGAAGGAAACATTAGCCAAACTCATGAACATTACACATGTAGCTTCGGTTCGAAGATTTACCTCATCCCCCTCCTCCTCCTGTGCGACGAATACAATGGTGAGCTGTATAATATACCTATGCCTATAGCATCCCAGTAGTATCGTGGTATGTTTCCGCTATCAAAGCAGCCTTGGGGATTTCATCGACGCAGCTTCGAACAGTTGGGCATTGCCTGCCAAACGCCAATTTCAACATAAAAGCACTTGGATAGCCAAGTCTTGATTCCGATCAGAACGCAACGACAGCCGAAAAACATCGAACACTTAACGACCCAAATGACCTGGTCTACTTCCACCTTCTCAGTTGCTGATTCTGTATACACGTGTTGAGGCAACATTGAGCAGTGCGCTCTCTCAACACAAGACCTACGCGACGTCGATCGCGTGCTTATAGCGTTAGGTTGACTTAAGGCGCGTCAGGTCATCTCGGGAGACTACACTCTTTGTATTTTGAGCCGTCTTAGTGTATAGCTACTTAGAGGTTCGTAGTGCGGTTTTCCTCCTCACAGAAACTCTCAGGTCATCGCTCAGAGCGTTGTGTGAGCATTTCTCGGACAATCAGCCGATTGAGCCGTTCGTGTACGTTCTGCGTCTGCATTAACAGCTGGGATAGACTATACGCTAGGCTGCCATGTGGCTGCTGACGGCTCGTTATTTCAATAGGAGGCGCTATTAACGTGCCAGTTCCCGAGTGTCTCACGCTCAACGAGCGTTACTGGGAGGCTACACGGCTAATGCGTGTTCACGTCAGTGGTTAACAACTTGACGTTTCATTAGTAGCTACAAGCGTTACTGGGTCTTCTTCGTTGATATTCCCAATCGAGTAGAAACCTGCCAGATGAATAGCAGCTCCATTTATATATATATATATATATATATATATATAATGCATAGCTAACTTGAGCTAATGCTATATAACATCATATCCTAGCACGACCCGTTGGGAATGCCACCAAGGACATATACACTATAAATAAGACTAGCGAAAAATGTTCTCATATTAGAAATAGGAGATAACCGTTGAAACTCGACAATACACTATTTAACTGTCCAATCGACGGGCCGGGTTAGCATGTGCCGAGATGTGGGCATTCCATAATACTATACATTGTAGACTAGTGCAATAGAATGGTGTGAGAATGGCTCCTGATTCGTAACGATTGCCATCGCTCGCTCACTCTCATTGTGAGAGTTAATAGTTGGCCACTTAAGCATCACTACGCACTGCTTCGTACGGATCGACTATAAGGCTCTGTCAGTGGAAAACAGAGATCTCTTTTACAAGCCATGTGTATGCAATATGTCACATGATGATGTCGAAGCAACATATTGAGCCATCGCTCAACGAATAAATGTACGCCAGCGAGCTTTAATTCAGAAAATTATCATGGTGAAACCCAGCTGTGAGTGGATGGGTGCACTATCTTTAAGAATACGTCGTTACGAGATATATCTCATAAGTTCATATTCGTACATACTAATATGTATATTATATATACAATGTCGCTAAATTATAATCCATTCACTAATGGTGTAGCTTCGTATGGCTGTTGGCAGCGTTAGCTAGTTAACATGTGAGCGATGTAGAATTTAATGGCCATGGTTGATCATGAACGAATCTATGAGAGATTTCTACGAGTATCATTGACCGAACAGAGATATTTATAAAGCAACGAACTGAGAACACAGGTTTGGTGTATATATATATATATATATATATAATGTATATATTAAATGAACAGGCGTTGTCTGCAATTTGTCCTATCCATTAATACCTTTTTGTGGAGGTGAGTATGATGATTTATGAGGTGCAAAATGAAAACTCCTTGTTCTAATTTCACAATTTCAGCCATCGCCGAGTTTGACACCCACCACTCGACTCGCATCGCAACGATCTCCTCTGCGGACGCACACGTTCAACCTTGGACCGCACGTTCCCCGGTATGAATTTATCATTGCTCACTACGCTCTCGTAGAACCATATGGTCGTAGATCTAGAAACATATAGGAGTTGTCTGTGCCACCAAAATAGAGCCTGCCAAATATCAAACGTTTGTATATCGATCTCGTCGCAAATAACATCGTTGATACCAGCACTATTTGTATGAATTATATTACATATGCGTATAGTTAGCTATCAGACTATTCATCTATTTGGTGATCCCATTTCCAAGGGGTGTTTTGCCCATTTCGGCGTCGTTTCATTGTACAACCGGAGTCTTCCTCCGCTTGATCAGACGTTCACTTGCGACACCTACAATCGTCCTGCGAACCAAGGTGTCCTTCGCAGGCTGTGGACAGCTATGGACGCACCGAGGCAGTGTGCAGCTCAGTTCATCCGTGGGACATCCACGCTGCAGTGTCCGCACAAGCAGCATAATGCATTTGTTCTAATTAAATTTTAAGGGAATATTTCGCCCATCGTCGATTCATAGCCAACCTTGTATAGCTTTAAATTTTATGAGTTTGCGAAACCGAGAATGGATTCTGTCCCTGTAGTTAATGGCGAAAGTATAACCGATTCTCGAGGATTGCGCATCGTGATGTGTCCGGTACACCTAAAAACACGTCTACTCCAAATAAGTACCGTGTATACTCGAGCCCCGAGTCGTTTTCAATAGTTTCCCTTGACGAAGTTTGCTCACGGGATGCACATGTTGTGTGTCTGCACTGGTAAAGGAGGTGGCGTTGAATCTCAACTGGGTGTATCGACACATGACAGTGTATACAAACAATTTGATTACTTGTTAGCGAAGTTTATTCCCACTTTTCTGTGTTCACAAAGTGGGAATGAAAATTTATTAGAAATACACTATTTTTAAAATGAATAGCGTATGAAGCGCAGATCACTACCATCTATTCTTGTGTGAACCCCCCCTCCATATATATATATATATATATATAATATTATTGTGGTTCTTGACCCTATCAAAACATTAATCGGTCCGAATCATACCACTTATTTGTATTTCACCCGACATTGCAAGCCTTTTGCAGTGCCGAACAGACGCAACGGTTGTTTCGTAGAAGTCGTCCTATGAAAGCTACCTTGTGATGACTAGCACGTTGGCTCACAGTGAGTGAATGACAAAGCTGTAGGGTAGTCCCCGGTCTGGTTCGCCAGTCTTTCTTCGGCTGGACATCGAACGAACCAAACATCGACACGGATGACAGACACCGAAAAATATGAGTGTTCATATTATTACTACTCGCTAGATTTAGGTTCCCAGAACAGGAGGATTCGTAGATAATGATTAACTGTATCGCCACTGACTCTATGCTGAAGTATTACTTTCGGTTGAGGCACAAACGCTGTGAGCGGATACTCTACTTCGATGTAAAGCCGCCCCTTAGAATGCTTCCTAGAAGTGTTTGGATAGCTTATGTTGCGGCGTATTCAGCGAAACGACCCAGTCGGGCCGACGGCCGCTCGGTAATTGTAATACGATTTTCATATTTTGTCAGATAGCTGCTGTGATTGCGCTCATGCACGGATCTAAGATAGGCCTGTAGTATTGTTGGCTGTGCCCACGCTGAAATGAAATTGTTTTGTCGATCTCGCAGCATCAAGTCAACGTTTGCAGGTGCACACCATAGACCGGAACAGACACTCTGAGCGACCGATAATAACAAGAACTTTATTTCAAAGGAATATTATTAGATAAACTGGATATTCGATTTTCGTCGGCTCGAACATTCTGTTCACTACTTTACCAATTCATTTGTAGTAAGCGTGAAATTCTCCAGACGAAGAGATCATTAATACACTCTTTTGCTGCTATGAATTTTAGTTATGTGTTCCGCTTGAATGTGGTCATGATTTCTATAATATTGAACATCTTTTCGACCATGGACGGCTGCTTTAATGATTGTATTTTGTTGAGTAAAGCTTTGCCTAAATCATTTAGGAGTGTGGTTTTCACATCATTTTTGTCACAAATGTATGCCGCTCGTTTTATAAAGTTTGACACTACTTTATTTAAGAGTTCTTTGTCTTAATACCTGGCTTCGGTATATGTCCCGCGTAAGTTGTCGCTGGCTCTATATATGTGCTAAACAATGTCACATATAACTGCGGTTCCCTAACTGTAAACGTGCTGAATATCCAGCTTGCACGCTGACCAGCTCTTAGGTCAACATCTACTACATGTTCCAAGTATGAAAATGTAGGAAAATGTCCCGATGCCTGCTGAAGAGTCTATCTTTGTTGTGCCGTGCTAGCTGTACCGTATCTCTAATGTCGTCCGCATAAATTTGCATCGATATAGCAGTAGGAAGATTGGATGTGAGAGAATTGATATACAATAAGTACATTAGTAGTCTTAATATTGTTCCTTGGGGACAACCAAGTTGCGTTAGCACTTTCTGAGAATTTCCCGTTAACGCGTACAGTGAAAATTCTGTTGTGTAGAAAGCCGCTGATCCAGTTCACTATTAGCTTCCTCACTTCAAATGTCGAAAGCACCGCGATTAGTTCTGTGTGCGTTACCCATTCGAATACCCCAGGCTTGACGGCGAAGTGGATAGCATCGAAGCGCTGCGACGAATATGTGTCCTTACCTAAGTCGGATTGCGTGTCTAGCAGGCTGGTACGCAAATTGGGATTCGCAAATAAGTCCTTGGCGGTTGGCATTATCGTAAATTACTGTAGATATAATGCTCTCAAGAAGCTTACATGCCATTGTTGTTAATGACACCGGGCGCCTGTTTCTGGGGTCATTCTTGGGGCCCTTTTTCTGCAATGGGCACACTATGGCTCTGTGAAAAATGGCCGGGATTTCAGAATTATCGATTGACCTTCTGAAGACCCATGAGAGCAGTCCGCGGGATTGAGAGCCCGAGTTTCTTCATCGCGAGTGATGGTAGCTCATCCCGGTGTTGAACTCAGTTTTGATTGTAGTTGTTTTAGATAACGCTGAATATGATCCGAACTGACATCTATGTCATGCGCTATGTATCTAAGCGGTCCTTGCGGAAGAGTTGGCGGTTCCTCCTGTTTGGGCTCTACTAGTTAGTTCTTGTTGGTTGGATTCGACTTTTTCGAAATGGCTTCTTAGTATTCCGGTCCTTTCCTATCGTTTGTAGCGAGACCAACGTCGTTGCTTTGTTGCGAGCATAGTGTCTCCCTTAGTACGACCCTCTTTCGTACCAAGTGGTGTATTGCCTTATTGTCAGGTTGGCGTAGAATGGATGTACGCGCTGCGTTTGGCTTGGAGTGTGTCTCGATACTAGCTCGTGCAGATAAAGAGTTAATTTCGTATATATCATAGTGACGGTGTCGCAATTTTCAAAGCACGAGATCCAGTCCACACGATCTGGTTGCCATTTCATTGCACAGAAATTCCCCTCCTCCGATGCTGCTATCGATATTTCACGCAAGGGGCCTCGAAACTGTGAGGTTTCGGTGTCCGGCTCCCATCAGTCGTCGTTTGTTGGTCTACATCTAAGACTTCGACGTAGAACCAAGAGCCATTGATCTGCCCCTTCAGTTCCTTTACTGAAATGGGATGCACATTACCGTTATTTTTCGGGTGATCGTACAGAGCTTCCGCGGTCACTGTCGGATACATACGTGATATGTGCACTCTTCGTGTGTTTAGTCTTGTTTTTATGGACGGCAGCTTAGGTAGGGTCACTCCTACAGCCTGCGTACGTGCGTTCTCCTTTTTACGAACTACTCTTCATATTACTGCACTTTTCCTCGGCTCGGGTTTGTTTGTCCTTAAGTCCCGTGGAAAGCGAGTTCTATTTCCCGAGCGTCCTCGCGGAGATTCGTTTTTATTTCTCGCTTTGTGTAGATTTGCGAGTTCATTGTTTTTTTTTCGTGAGTGTTTCTATCGCTTCCTTTAAAGTGTCGTTCTCGTGCTGCATATCCTTCACTGATTTTCTGAGCTTCTTCATCTCTTGTAGCATAGTGTCAAATAGTCGGACACCATTATCAACTGTTCCTTCGCCCATCTCCGTGTCAGTCATATAGTCATATATACAAGAAGTGCGTATAGTTTACCGTGACCCTGAAACAGAGGAACATTTGTAGATCCATTCGGCTGATGAATGTCAACTTCGTTAGGTGCAAAGGAAACCGGTCGCCACCTTATCCTGTACATCTCTATTGCTGATTTCGGTACCATTATCATTACAGGTTTGACTACAGTAATTACGTTCAGTTAAATGAGATGAGATGGCACATCGACATTATCAATGCACAAGCAAGATAGCAGCTGGAAGCATATGCCAGCCTTATTCGGGTAACCTAGCTCAACTGTCGGCTTCTGACGGTGGACAGTCCTCTGTTTGTGGATCCCCTACAGATAGCTTTGGGCATCGAGAGACTGTCCCAACAGACAGATCAGAATGACTAAGGTGGCAAATATCCCCAGGGGTTGCCGACGATGAACGCAGTCATGTGTGATGGTTGGGAAAGCATTTGGTGATTCATTCAACGAACTTGGACTTCTTACTCACGGCGCTTCACACAGCAAGATTTGTTTCATCCGAGAAAATTTCCATTGGACTTTACATAGAATTCACTCGTGTTTATTCACTCGTGTCGCACTCGTTGTGAAGATTAGCTATGCCTCGTGGTTTCGTCATATCGCAACAGAAAATCATTTATATTGCGTTTGTACAACCTCGTGTCAACGACCCCGTGACGCACATCGATGGTGGATTTAGATTCTCTTTGAAAGATGAAGGCGATTCCATTTTCAATTCTGTTCTTAAACCGTTTCAAGCCACAAGTTTTATTTCATTGCTTCTCTCCTTTGGATCTATCGATTAGGGCAGATATGCTATAATATTCAATATGCATAATATTGAAGTCCTGTCAGATAGGGGACCAGCTGACCCTTAGCTGTTCTGACAGGGCTCAGCTCTTAACCTTTTAGGTATTACTATGGGGACCTGTCGGGGCCACCTTTTCTTATTCCTTTCCTTACTCGTACCTGGCAAGAATCTTCAGATAAAGAAAAATGATAACGAACTCCAAAGATTCGCCGCGTCTGACAGGATTTGAACCGAACCCACACGTCCCTCCGGTCTAACAGTCCAAGACGCTCACCAGTAGACCGTCCAGGGGACACACTTGAGTATTGAAAACCTGTGATGCGTCTTATCTAGAGCTGTTTTTAAAGGTGGCAAGCAGTATC
This sequence comes from Stratiolaelaps scimitus, assembly GCA_019614645.1. Classification (NCBI taxonomy): domain Eukaryota; kingdom Metazoa; phylum Arthropoda; class Arachnida; order Mesostigmata; family Laelapidae; genus Stratiolaelaps; species Stratiolaelaps scimitus. The sequence continues at coordinate 2,747,488 of JABWDB010000014.1, read as the reverse complement.
ATGAGCTAAAAAAAGCTTTGGTAGCCGAATGGAATGTTCTTGATGAAAACCTCATACGTACATTTTATGAACCTATACCAAATCAATTAATTTCTATTCTGGAGAACGGCGGCGACCCGACAAAATACTAAATTGGTAAAACAATTGTAAGAGAACGATCTTAGAACTCAGTTGTGTTCGACAAACACTGGGTGGGCTTTCCTTTTGACGCACCCTCAAAACGACAACTTCCGATATCAGATGTCTAAATCTGAGTCGGATAGCCAAATATTCGTGGAAGTCCTTAAAATGTGATATATTTGAATGACTGAAAACAAAACTGCAGTGCTATTTACGGTTAAGAAAAAAAATGAAACATGGGGATGGGCTGTCCTTTTGACGTGGTGTGTACGCATCTCTTGGTCTGGGAATTTTCTATTACGCTCGACCATTGCGAGAGGAAGACATGTTATGGACGACTAAAAGCAGCGAATAACCAAATGGAGCAAAGATGTGGTACCGCAACCAAATCGAACGATATATATATATTTATATGTGCACACATAGAGGTCACAACCATGTTCTAATAAGGACATTGAACGTACTACATTGAATATACACATGTTATGTTCTTCTTCGAACGTGGTTATGACCTGTAATATTTAAGTATTTGTAAACCTATCTGAAGATATCCTTGAGTTCGCCTGAATTGCGTCGCACGCTGAACTTAGGCTAGGCGGCAGGGCTAGGCCCAACTCAGTAGCAGCTACCTCTCGCTCGATTGGGATCAGAGTGCTGGCGAATTTGACGAACAAGCGATTTCATAGTTTGCCTTTTCTTTCCTTGTACGTAGGTCTCTCGGTGTAGAGGTCTCTGGAGGCTCGGATACAGAGTACCCGGTAACCGTTGTCAGCGTCGAGGAGACCTCACCTGCATACGGTCGTCTGAAGGAGGGTGACCTTCTCTGGAGTGTTGATGGGGTGCAACTACAGGGTCTCAAACAGCAACAGGTATGCTACAAATCAACCCCTCATTGAAATCTGCTAACCTGCGTTCATGTCAACTGCTATTGTGCTCTCAAGCGCCAAGAAGAGAGTCGGTCCATCCACTCGGAAATCTAATACCTATGTACATCTCAGCGCTGGCGTACGGTCGTCAACATACGTACAAATACTGATTGAATCTTCAGATGAAACTAGAGGTCAAAATTGTCCAAAAATAATTCTTTTGTGAACACACCAGAATCGTGTTCCGCGCGGAGACTTCATTCGTTGCCGTAACTGAATACGCTAGCGAATCACATCTCCCGCCGTGTCTCTCTCTCTATCTCTCTCTCGCTCTATCGTCCGCTGAATTTCCTTTTATCATCCTTCAGCGGGAATTGCCACTGCTGCTGCTGTTGCCTATCGGCTGACATCGCCTCGCTCCACGTTGTCCAGGCCTTCGGGAGCCGCACCTAGCACAGGAATATCACCACAGACTACATCATCTCGTCTCATTGTGGCGAGACAGCCACACACCGCGGTCGCACCGTGCCGTACAGGCACACGCTGCTGGCGGCTGTGGCTATGAGCGAATGACGCCGCTCATCGCCGAAAGATTCTGCTCAGCAGGTGTCAGACGGTGGTCTTTGCATCACGCGTGGCGTTCGGCAGATCTCACGCACAACGAGTTGCGTTCGCAGCGGCAGCAGCAGCAACCTCGAACCGTCTCGTTGCTGATATTCGGTTTGGCTATATTGGTCTACGCCGACAGTGTATGCTCTCACGCTGTCATTGTGATCGCTTTATGGCCAACAAGTGCCAACACATGACGCATCGCAAAAATGAAAACGACAGACTAAGCCATGACTCGGTAGCGGCAGCATTGAGGAACACGATGCTGATGACGACGATGTGAGCGGCGAACGTTATCAAGCAGCAGCAGTAGCAGCGACGTCTGATAAGTCTCGACTCATGTTGAAGCTGTGCCGGCCTGCGATTGCGCTGTCTAACAGATTCACTTTCGTTCCTGGTTTGTTGGTTTCTGCTGCTGACGATGGCCGCGCTGACATAGATGACATGATGTGATCTGTCCAATCAAGTACAGCGGCTGTGGTTCCGTAGCTGAACTCTTGGTTTCGTTTGTGGCTCTAAAGATATGGTCTATGGCGTCCGCTTCGGCGGCGGCAGCGGCGGTGCCACAGGGCCCGTGTGTGTGTGTGTCAGGAACGACGCGAAGATTTCGGAACGATCGAACGGAACCACCTCATTGAGAATACCTTCCGCGCTGCGAAGCATGACTCAGGCGCGACGTCAGACGGGCGTAGAAATCGAGATTCGAACGATACAATTATACACTAGATAGTTCCGTAAACTACAAAATAAAAAACAAATATATATATATATATATATATATATATTTATTTATTTATTTATTTATATATATTTATATTTATATTTATATATGTATATATATATATATATACTTGTTTCCCTCAGCGTATATATATATATATATATACGCTAGATAATATAGTATGTAACCTGTGATTTAAACTTAGAGGAAAGATATTCTTCCGTTTGTCAAAATGTCCATAAATTTCTGATGGTGCAATGAAACTGGTGGTTCATTTCATACAATCCACCTTTATCTGCATCAATCAAGTCTGCAATGAAAATGAAAGTAGGCTAGAGGCGATTTAGCGAATCGATTCATTAACAAATCGATTATATTGGAGGTTATGAGATAACCCCCAATATAAATGAGAATAAACCTTATTAGATAAGGTTGATTCTCAGTGATCACATTTTGGGTGGCAGATTATTCAAGTTTCTTCTTTTGTTCCTAATAACAATTGTTGGCTGTATGCTGTATGAGCTGCGCACCATGAACAGATCGTAAGTGCTTTAGTCTGATCTCTTTGCTCTGTTTAATGCAGGTGATACAGCAGATGTCCAATGTCAGAGCGCAGCGGCCTGAAGTTACCTTCGTTGTTCTTTCCTGTAAGTGTACACTTCCACTCGGCGTTCACCTGAGATCTATTTAATATATCCCATTATTGCACAATGAGTCTCAACGTGGCTATTTATAATTTGTTTTGAAAAGTGTATTTTGTGTCCAAATGCGATTTCCCCGCCTGGCTGGATCTTGATTCGTGTATCGTAGCCGTCGTTTTTCGACGACAGACGAAATTACGGAAACAAATTACAAACTCGAGACGAGTCGTAATTTTCTTTTGTATAATATTCTAGTGCTTTAGCTGAATCATGCAGGCGAAATACTTGAGACATCCAATCTGGTTTATGGTTTCTCAGTTCGAGTTTGTGTTTGCAGGCGTCGTTTAATCGAAAAACACGAGATGAAGGAAATTTTGTATTATCGATCGATTTTCGTTAAATGTCGACTAAATTCGACTACGCCCTAGTTCTCACATTGTTTTTTGTCCATCCCGGTGCATTTCAGATCACGGCCGTCCTCTCGAGACGTCCCTAGCGAAGCTGCAAGCTGCGGTAGAACGGCAAAGTCTTGGATTATTGTATCATAATGTTCCTAAGTATCATCCTGGCTCGACACACAAGGCATCAATGGCCAACCCAACCAAGAATCGCTACACTGATATCGTTGCCTGTAAGTCACTTACCTTGCTATCTGCTCACGGCAGTGGTAATAAACGCCTCAGGGAAATATCGAATCCATCTTTGAGATGATTTACTGATTTGACGATTTGTCCCAACTTGATTTCTAGAAGTGTTCTTAGTTTCCTATGGCCTATCTACTAGCATGCAGTGTATTTTAAGGTCAGTGCAAATGTCACACGTCAAGTACACCCTTCATTGTCGGCATAAGCGTATCCCTGCTCTTCTCCACCGTACGCGTATTGCCAATTAGGTTGAATCAGATCTTTAGCAGGAGAAGTGATAAGCCTATATATGTAGCCAGGGTGCATTTATCTAACCAAGTTAATAAGTTATGAGCTTTTTTTTTTCTTAACAAATATTCCCATCTTTTCGCTCTCTTGTTTAATGCGCATTCATGCTGAGTCTACTCTTTGATTTTGTTACAGACGATTCGACGCGGGTCATTCTCACACCGACTGAATTCAACGGACAGAGCGATTACATCAATGCCAACCATGTTAATGTGCGTACTATTCTCGGGGATTTACTTGCTGATCTATTTAAAGAGCTAAATTGTTCCTTGATCATCAAATGCACATTAACGAGAATACAGCTGTACATTTGGTCTGCTGAATAGACCCCCTCTAAGCAAAATGTCTCGAGGAGCGGTACTCGTCGAATGAAGTCCTCAACGACCAAATGGAGAGATACATCTCCGTGGATGTATTCGCCTTGCCGCCAAACACTGCCCTGCTATGATATATAACAGTACTTGTGCTCCGAGACCATTAGGGGGATATTTAAATGGTTATTCATTAACAAAATGTTATATTATAGTACATGTATATGATATCTGATGTACCTGTCTATTCGAGAGACGTGTGTGACACACTCATTGACAATTGAGCCCGATCTTTAGTCGTTGCTGTAATATGGAAGAAAATAATGGTTGTTGGTAACCAACTCATTTGAATTTATCGTTTCGCTGCACAGATGTCCGTCCCCGAGACGCAGGTGGTTAATCGCTACATCGCGACACAAGGTCCAAGATCAACGACGGTTGAAGACTTTTGGCAAATGGTCCTGGAACAAGGCAGTCAGCTGGTAGTCATGCTTACGCCACTTGAAGAAGGAAGCATGCCGAAATGTCACAAGTACTGGCCCGATCAAGGTACCCCATTGAGAGTTAGCTGCCTTCGTGGATGGGAGGTATGGCAAACGGGCGAGAACCGAGGGTCGGCCTGGATAATGAGGCAGTTCAGCCTTCGCTGCGGAGACAGCAATGAGGAACGGCTGATCAAGCACCTCCAGTACACCATGTGGCCCGATCATGGTGCCCCACGCGATTCTCAGGATTTCATTGATTTCGTGCATTTGGTGCGCGGTATTCGCTCTGAAGCTCCGGTAAGAACGGTCAGATCACACGACTAATCGACAGATAAAACAGGCCAACAATGTGCTACAATACTAGACTCGACAATATCGAATAAATATATTCACTATAGGCATATACCATACATTTTCCGATGCTGACTGGCAACATTTAACGTCAGCGGTACTGCTCTCGGCACTTACTTGGGCCGCTCAACTAAGTAACAGTTTTGGCAGTCATTTGTTGAAGGGAAGCGATATTGTATTACTAGGGGAAATTTTAGCAGGTGAGAGACTTGTTATTGATATGAGCCGAGTAAATTTTGATGGAATCTTATTAATTAATTAATCTTTCGTATTACCGATACTGATGATTTGTGGGCGGCAATGACAAATTTGACTATTAACAACATATTTTTGGTGATCAACTATTCGCCCATCACCTATTGTACTAACTTAGTATTTTTATGCTTTTTCCATAGAACACAGTTCGTTCTAGTAACCTCTCTCTGTTACGTTTCCTTCTATCTCATATAATCTCTACGGCAATACTCTAGCTGGCTCCAGTGATTGTACACTGCAGCGCCGGTATTGGACGAACTGGGGTGTTGATTATGATGGAGACCGCCATGTGCCTAATCGAGTCTGGAAAGGAGATAAAACCTCAAGAAATGCTTCGGACGATGCGGGAACAACGTCTCGGATTAATTCAGACTGAGGTAAACAGCTACGAACACTCAACTCGAAACGCGATGGAGGGGCACAGCTAGATACAGTCGCTCATCTGTCAAAAACTTCGCCCACTAGAACTATGGCATCGCTATCTACCACTCGTTGGTCGTGTCGCATATACGCTTAAAGGCAACCTTTCGAATTAGCACTGTCCTTGTTAATTCGTTGCGCTGTATGTGTTTCAGGTACAATTTTCGTTCGTGGTCGGTGCAATCCTGCGTGTGTTCCTCGACGGTGAGGTCCAACCGAAAAACGTCTAGTCTTGTCTCTCTTAACGCCGCTTTCCAAGTGGATCACATCTGCATGGCCAAAACGCTATTTTCACTCTAATATCCAATAACACAACGAGATAATTATAATAATAATAATAATAATAATAATGGTAATGATAATAGTAGTAATAATACTAGTAAAAATAATAAGATAACACACCTCAATATACAGACGCACAATATCTTTATATTGTGGTATAGAGCGCGCCGCCAAATTTCGCGCCTGAGCGTCACTCAAGGGGAACGCCTCGGTTGGCCAACGTTGTCGTTAATCGTGTTTCAGCTAAACGACAACGAAATCCAACTCTTCGAAGAATAAACAATCCGTATTTCTTCTTGTTATAACGACATTAGAATGGATGGCTGCGGATAATTGGGATGAGCGTAAACGTGATATAGTGTCTGACAGAGAGAGAGAAAGAGAGAGAGAAAATGATCGGGCATGAGAGGTCAAGTAATTAGATTAATTATCGGGAGAAGGTGACGTATTTTGTTGGAAATAAATAATAATGCATTGTCGAGTTCGCCATGTAGATAAACGATTGCCTGAGCTATCCTTGGAAGCACTGCAGATACAGGGTCTTCCTTCTTCTTCCAGCTGTAGGAAATATGAGATCGAAAGAGATGTTGATGAACCAGACTCTTTCTATATATATATATATATATATATATATATTATATATATAATGTGAGCTCTGCTTTTTGAATGCATCGCAAGCTAAGTCGACGGAACTGCCACATTGGCATCAGCACGAGGTTCGGAACTTTTCCGGAAGGCAATATTTAATGTAAATACGAGTAATATTAATAAATCTATTTATGTTCACTCGTTTTGTGTTATTATTGTAAGCTTCAAGGTTTCAGATAGGTAGTACCTCTTCTCGTAGCGGCCAACTGTGCTGAAATGCTGATAGCACACTACACAATACGGCATGTTCAAATATCGAGAAGCACTTAAAAAAAAACTGTCACTGTACATAGAAGTGTCTATAACAGTTCATTACATTTACTTATACAACTACAAATATACAGTAACTAGAGAATTAAGTGAGGACAGGATGTTAGTGTCTATAACTGTTTCATTAGGGGTGGAAATATGTGCTGTCCGGTTTTTGCATGCTAATTAGAACGCTTAACTCGACTTGTACCCAATGCGTTTTATTAAAAGTAGTCTCCTTCGGCTTCTACACACTTCGCCCATCGATTGAGTAGATCAACAATTCCCTTTTCGTAAAAGCTTTCTGGCTGGACCACAAAAAACGTGTTAATAGCGTTTTCTACCTCCACCTCTGAAGTGAAAATTTTGCCAGTAATGCTGTTTTGCCAATTCAAGAAAAGATGGTAGTCTGACGGCGCGAGGTCAGCAGAATACGCTGGGTGGGATAACACTCCCAATTTAACCATTTAATGGTGTACAAGGTAGTTCGCGAGATGTGTTGTCGTGCTGGAGTGTGACTTCAGTGCCTTTTGATGAGGCTGGGATGAAATAAGAATTTTATGCGGAGAAATCGAGTGCCGATAACAGTTCGTCCACAGCATTACAGGTCAGCTTAGCATGGATTAACGGAAATTGGGCAAGGACCACGCGCGATCAGGATAATGACGAGGCGCTCATAGACACTCGCACACCCGACATAACTACATTTTTCGAAACTGACGCTGTAGCTAGGGTTTAGCCATAACCAAGACTTAGCTATACTTTCGCTGAAGCCAGCCGCGACAATGTGGACCGTCTTGACATAGTCCGAGTCGATATTTTCCTGAGCCCCGACTTTGAAGCCCATTGCTGTGTCTGCAGGATAAATAACAATATTTGTTTTTGAATCGGATAGTAATCTGTCAGCCATTGCCTACTGGTACGGGTTCAAACTGAACAGTTTATAACATTGTAATTGAGTATCAAGTGGCCTATTCCTAATTTTCAGAGTCAACCGTAGACACACTCCAATAGCGATTATATAGATATATATATATATATATATATATATAGCTCAAGCGTTACGGAAATAGAGAAGCGATAAATTTGGCATAACCACATTATACTTACAATATACATGATTGCAAACAGCCAATATACGCAAACGACGAGCGTGCTACGCTTCCACTTCAATCAAATAGGCTTACTGACAGATGCAATACGCAGAGTGCATGCAGTGTTCCTCACCCTTTAACATCTGCCTTGTGCTTCATTTTGCTTCGTTTAGTAAGAAGCAAGAACAAAATTATAAATATATAGGCATTAGTCGCGTAAGCAAAATGGATGTTACCACAAATGACTACGTCAAGGCTTGCCATACTGGCGAAATGCATAATGTCTACGGATTTAAGACCCTCATGACGCTCTAGTCCTGAAGCGAATGCTTGGGCGTGTTCGTTGAACAGTGGTAGGAAATCGTCGAGGATCCTAAAGTAGAACGCCGGCGTGAGGATCTTCTGCCGAGAACGCCACTACTTACGGTCGTTACTGCAAATGAAGTCAAAGCGTTTGCGATCGCGGCGGCGACGTTAGAGCGAATTGAAGGTGTGAGAGACAGATCTGTTCGTACATCACTTCATATTTTCAAAATCCTCTCGTACTGTATACTGCTCGCTGATTATGCTGGGTATCTATTGAGCATCTGTAATTTGGTATTATTCAAACAGGTAGGTGTGGTGGCGTTAGAGCTAATGGTGCGGCCTGCTGAAGGTGCCTAGTTCGAATCGATTATCCAACGCGAACCACTTTTCTTTATGTTGGGTAGCATTTTTCCTCAATGAATTCATTCATCCAAGTGAAAGAATAAAAAGGCAGCGTGTGTCAAAAAGTGTTGGGAATTGTTGTTTAGGAAATCGTAGACGGCAACCAAGAAACCGCAGTTAATAGCTAGCAACAGAGGAACCCGTACGGTAGGTTTGTTCAACTTCGTATGCTTATGTTAATGAATTTATTTGCCTTCCATCATGGAATACGGCCCATCAAGAAAACAGGTATTCGCAGTTGTTAAGCTACTTCGTTCTAATTGTAAATGAACGTCATACACTATTAACATACATGGGTTAGTGAGCTAGATCTCGTTATGTGCTTGCAAGGCGAAGAAGACTGCGTTCAACATATACAACCTGGTGAGCAGACCTTTGCCGACCTTGCATCTTAGTACCTGCGTCGAGTAGCCGCAATACCACCGCAGAAAAAGATTTACACGTTAAATACGGTGCGCAGTGCATCTCCACCATCGCGTATGTATCGTTATATATATATATATATATATATATATATATATATATAGTAGTATTTTAGGAAAACATATTTAATATCTTAAGAAGAGTGGCTCTGATTATTCAAAAATAACTATATTTCCCGAGAGAACATCTAACTGGATCCGAAAATCACGTGCGAGCGCGATCACAGGTGTGATTACATCTCCTGAAGTCGTAATTTTCATCCATAATGAACGCGAAACTTCGGTCCACGTGATGCAAGATCTGGGAATTGCAGAAATTCAGTTATATTAGGTATGGAAACAGGTTCGGAAAGGCGGCAATAGCAATTGCACAAAGGGACAAATAATCGGTGGTTCCATCGAATGCAGTTTTATCTTATAATTGTGCGTAGACGTATTTACTCGTCTGTTGCTAACTTCTAGTTGGGTTTCGCTTGAACATTGTATCCACTTGAACATTGCATTCGCTTGACCATACTAAAAGCAGTACCGTGGACGTTAAATGTCAGCTGAGAGTCAGCCCGAAGAACATTGTATCCGCAGTGTATGTCTCGGTATAAGTAATTCAGTATTCCAGTTGTCTCTTTCCCAATTATATATGGCATGGACGACTTTGAAAATTCGTGGTTTGCTTTGAAAGGGGTACTTGGCTGACGGAGGTCGAACGGATATATTGGATGTGCCTATGGAAGTTTTTGACATTAGAAGGAAAAATGCACGTACAACAGGAACTATTGAAGAACAAAAGACTCGACAAAACAAGCAGACTTTCCTCGAGGCAGCCTCGACCAAACTGACCGTGGGTATCATCGATTACTGGTGACAACTGCTGAAGATCTGCTGTAAGTGACTGATACAGCCGAGATAGCACACCGACATATGTGACAAGCAGATAGAAGATAGGCTAGAAAGACGTGACAAATATAGAAACATCCTTGTAGATTCTTGTAGAACCATTTGCGGAAAAAATGAGCGCGGCCCAGAGAGTGACAATCCCAGTCACTGCTAGACCAAGAAGAAACTCGACGGTCAGCAGACGCCCCACCAACGTGCTAGCCGATGGGATATCAGTCAAAGGATTCATGGCTGACTAAAGAGGCCGTCGACCTTCTTGAGGCGTTATATCGTGGAGAAATACCAAAGGTCCTTATGAAAGGGCTTGTTTAAGACATATGCACGTCTTTTGCTACAATGGATGCACCGTTTCGATTGTTTATTCCCCGTGAGCTGGGGCAAACTCTTAAGTACCTGTCTGTGCAGACTTTCAGATGTCTCCCAGTGTTGTATGATTGGCAACGACACTTAATTATGTCTAAAGAAACGAACTCTTGTGTGGCCCACCACAGCGGCTAGGTGAATATTATTATTACTCGTACCGTGGAACGAGAGGGAGGGGATCAAATATTACGAGAACTAAACATTTAATCAGTACTATGCATTGTAAAAAAGCTACATTTCCACCTAACCATTGCTATATATATTATATGAGTATCCAGACGATGAAGGGTGTTATCTCGCAGTTATTCTTGAGCCACACTGAAGGTCAGTACAACTGGATCAAGTTGACAAAAGAAGTCAGTTCAGTTGCTCCCACCTGCTAGCTGACTTGGTCTCTTAGGACGAACACTAAACATTCTAGCTAATACTGACTCACTGGAACCGGAATTGCGCAAATTAAACAACGGACAGCCATTTACTCTCTAATTTGTTGGTAGTCTATTCACTACGTGTTCGAGAGCTGTCCCATCGAGAGCTGTCCTCTGAATTATAGCATTGAAACTCTCATGGTCTCATTCTCTATATCTGCCGGTTCTGCTGAAATACTAGCTAGTTGAATCAAACTCCTCAACGAAAACAGACCATGAATTGTACATCTCGCCAGGCCTTAAAACGCTAAATCACAGAATATGAGACCCCGGCGATTTGACCTCAACACATCCCCAGGCTTTGCATGCCTAGCTGATATATTACTATTTCAACATACAGAACATCTATATTTTGTTTTAATTGAGGCTGTAAACGATGACCATCTGAAGCTTCATCCATATATTATAGAGTACACATTTTCGCGTAGGAAAGAGCAGCGATGGGCCGTGCCATTTATTAACAGTTATTGTACAAGTGCCACGAATGTTAATGTGTGGATAAGGTAAGGCTATGCAATTTGTTTGAACTAAAGTATTGGAATGAGCGTCATTTAATCCACTTCCTTTGTTGTAATGTAGTAAGCAGCAGAAGTTGTTTATCATTAGATTTTAATGACATTTTATATCGCTACCAACAGAAGAACTATGAAATGTTCAAAATCTATTTGTCATCTGCGATAAACACCACACTTTGGGAATGAGAAAAATTGACAAGAACGTGATCCCTCGAGATGCTCGATCCGAATTGTGTACCTATCTCCGGCAGCCACAACACTCCAAGCAACAAAACAGGCGGCACTAATTGTTTCGGACTAATCTTCGGCCCGAATACTGCTATTGACACATTGCTGAGCAAGAGAATTCACAGTTGTAATATCGACACTCGATTTTATAAGTTTTAGTCGTTGAACGGGGCGTCCTTTATCGACAATATGTCAAAGGTAGCTAGATCAAATGAAATTCAATTAAATGTAATCAGCAGATCGTCAATACGCACACACACACAGCCCGCGATTTGTAGCTGTCCACTGTCGGTTTCTGATGAGACTAGTTAATGCTCTGTCTCTGTCGGCTGGTTCGGGGTTCGAAGAATAGTGGAAGGCCGTCCTTTGACCGGGTGACAAGCTCGCCGACGATGTGTAACTGGTCGCGAGGTACAGCCGACCGAAGAGCGAACCTTCGCAATGTCCATGCAATCATCACCTTCAGTTCCATCATTGCAAATTTTTGACCTGTAAAGTATTACGTCCAATGAGTTTGCGCACGTGGGTGAATGCTAGCGAGATACATCTCTAGTGGCGCACCGGAAATCGACAAACACAGGTGATCGTTTGATGTCGGGGTTGTGGCAATGTTACTATTTGCTAGCGAGTATTTAGCTGTTCCAAGTTATATTTGTATAATGTTGGCAAAACGAATCAAAACGATCTACGAACGGACACTACATATTGATTATTTTGTAGATAATATGAATCGAATGAGATGCTGTGTGACTGTATTGTTTATTTATGCGTACAACAGCATTAATAATTGCGATTGTATAAATGGCACAGTGATGTCACCGAAATAGCCTGTCTATCCTGGAGAAATCGTTAGTCCAGTAACATAGGTTTTCTACGAAATAAGGATAAGAGGGCAGTTACGAAATGGGCGTTTCCCGCTCATGCTCAGCATTCCCCGCCTCGGCATTACTTCTGTTCTATTAATAAACGTATATACTCAATAATTTGATAATATCTGACAAAGTGCTTGCACAAGTAAACAAAGATAGCGACATATGAGTGAATCGGACCGTGTTGAAGCGTTACGAAAGTGACGATTGGAGAAGGTTGACATTAAAAACTATAGTAGTTAATTAGTACGGAATGCTCAATAATGAGCTAACATTTGTGCCGACACTTTAAGGTCATATCGTATCGAAATCCGTCACGAGGTCACAATGTATTTTGAACATGGAAGAAATTAACGTGTTTTCTCGCTTTTTTGTTTTTCCAAAATAGAAATCATTGATTCAACCAAGTGTTGCACACAATTGGCCAAATTATAGCAGGCAATCGATCAGCAGAGACCCGGATTGGTGAATAGAAAGGGAGTTGTGTTCCACCAGGACAACGCAAGACCGCAAACTTCCTCGTTGACCCGTTAAAATAATTATTGCGTTTTGGGTTGGGATGTTTCAGTCTATCCATCGTATAGCCCAGGCATTGCACCTTCGGATTATCGCTTGTGCCTGGCGCAAGAGAACAGTTTGAATAACCACATCTTCCGTTACCTGGACATACTCAAACACATCTTTGATGATTTTGTTTACCCATAGACGTCGGTCAGGACCTCTATAAAAAAGGGATAATGAAACTAGTAGGTAGATGTCAAAATATCATTGAACAGAATGGACGACAGTTAGTTGACTAAAATCGCTAATTTGCTAAATGTTTTGCATTCGAAATTACCTGGATTTTCGATACAGACGTATGCGTCAACGCAATATAGTACATGCTATAGAAAGAGTAATCGTATTAAATTGTTTCTTTTGGCCAGGGCTGAAACCACTTAGTACTTAGATCCTCTCTAATGGCCATGCCTATGGCCCATTGTGGCCTATTTCAAATATATGAATTTTGGGTTGACATTGAACGTTCGACAATGATTGAACAAACAACCCTGTTGTTAAAAAATGCGGCCAATTCAAATTGCCCGCCAGCGCGGCGCCGCCTAGCGGCAAACGACAGTCGTACCCCGTCAGCAAAATAATTAAGTGCCAACAATCAGTCACTACACGATTTTTGTGTAATCAATATCTAGCACATTAACACCTGTGGTGCATGACGTGTGCGTACCGATACAGTTTCGTGGACCGCCAGAGAAGGGCACGTAGGCGTAGGGGTGTCGTAAAACAGAATTTTCTGGGAGAAATCTCTCAGGCTGGAACTGCTCCGGGTCTGGAAATACCTTGGGATCGCGATGAAGCCCGTAGATATATAATACGGCTATCGTCCATGGCTTCACCCTATGTCCACCTGAAGATGACGGTGCACTTTATGTGAAACAACAAGCGAACGCCATATATCCCTCTGATAAGAACAGTGAATGGAAATAAGCAAAGTGGCTTACATATATTGGTCTCCTCTGTAATTAAACGGGCAATGAATGGCACCGATGGGAACAGTCGTTGCGCTTCCTAAAAATGTCCACACGAAAACACATGCCAGCCGGTTTTTAAATTTATTATCCATAATAGCGTACGATTTTAGTGAAAGCGTTAACAATAGCCATTTATATGCTTCTAGACATGTGCCTATCCTTAAAGTAATATATATATATATATATATATATATATATATATATATATATATCTTTTCTAACCTTTATACAGCATTCAAGGTACTTCATACGCTGCAGATCTTCGTTGGTAATCGGTCGATCGTCCAAATCGTCTCCGAAGATACGATCAAGCTCTTGGTGAATCTTCGACTGTGCATCGACGTTTTCGGCAATAAGGTAAAGAGCCCATGATATTCCTGTTTGTGACACACGTTGGTATAAAATAAAACGAGTAACTTTACGGTCGAGTACATTGCCGTACTTTCCTACGTGTATGAATCTATGTAGTTATAATATGGTACCTGATTTGTGAGGAGTAGTAATGCTTGGAGTTCAAGTGCGATATGATCCACAGTGGTTCGCGCTTACCCATGGCGGTGGTATCGTGCCCCTCGAACATGAAGGTGTCGACCTCTTCTCGGATACCCTCCAGTGGCAGCGCTTGAGGGTCTTGCAAATGTGTCTCTAATAACAGATTGAGAAATGGACGCCGTTTGTTCACGCCCAGCTCACCATCATCATTTTCTGTTGAGCTCGCCGAGCCTGTTCCGTGCTTTAAACGCTCGGCCAGCATTTCAGTTTTCCGTTCGTCGATCACCTTAGAATGATTGTGTGGTAAGCATCATTTCATTAATGAACTAAACTAGGCCAGGCAACGTTTCAAGTTATTGTCTGTATAAGTCCAATATATTCGAGCTTGCTGTGCTATTTAGTTGTCCCACTGTTAATACGCGTAGTACTTGGATAATGGCGATCTCCGATGAACGGGTTGAACTTTCTATTTGAACCGCCTATTAACATGTTGCTAGTGCATTACAGTACCTATACACACACCGTAGACTTTGCATTGATGCACAGATCTATGTGTCGCTCCCTAAAAAATTAAAACTCATCTTTGTCAGCCCTCTCAATATGCTCTCATGAGTTACCATAGAACTTTGCTAGCTCAATAAACAGAACGTGGAGATGATGTAGTTAATTCGTCCAGATACCAACACAGTTACATAAGGAACTCATTACCAGCTTTCACAAGTGGCATCCATTTCCACGAAGTCTTCCGCTGCGGACAACTAAGCGAATATCAGTTTTTTTCAAGCTGATGGGGTCCCTAAGGTCGTATGTGTGACTAAGTATACTAGGACCTTTTTTTAAATAAAAAAAGCATATACAATTATAAGAATATACAACTAAATAAATTAATATGTTTCTTATTTTACCGTAGAATGTACTCTTCCTAGGTTTGGACACAGGTGCTCGTACAAACAGCGACTCCTTTAAATTCTTCATATTTGTAGAGCTCAGAGGATGCGCAAGGTAAACAAGATGCGGTAAGAATAGCATACATTTACTTTAACATTACTTTCTGTTATCTGGTACGGGCGAAAGCTTTGGTCAGTAAGGTGAGGTTGCTATTTTTAGATATGATAGTTGAATCCAATGCATATCTTATATATGTACCTTTCGGGTAAAGTTGTGTAGGACCTCCGTGTTCTTGTTGTAGTACCGCCCCTGGGCACTCATATTGTACAAGACATTAAGCCACAGCCAAGGCCTGGCAAGCCGGTTCATGAACCCAGCTCCAACGACATACAGTGCCTTTACGTACTCCGTGCCACTGTCCTCTTGGGCGTTTATTTTGACGCCCATTGCAGTTTCTGCGAAAGTATGTAGATCGACCAAAATGATACGAAGTATCAACTAGAATTAATAACACCCGTATTGTAAATGTATACGGAATTACGACACCCAAAGGATACAGATAGAAGCTGAATAGCTATGAAAAGAAGAAACTTATGAATATGATATTCTTAAATTAGTCTTATACATGATGATATATCTCTTCAATAAATTTAATATAGAAATGACGCAATTGCGTAAAAACTTGTAATTATATACAACGGTAAATAACGAACATAAAACTAAGCAAAGATAGTCGATAAAAATATATAGAATTATGTTCAAAGGAACGTCATAGACATGGACATCATCATCGTCGCAGAAGGCGATCTAGATTTGATTTTCTCGCCCCTTTGAGTTCCGGCAACATACGGGACTGGGGGCTAGAGAAGATTGTTTCATAACCATTTATAGTTTCGATATGGATTATTATTATTTCACGGTTATAATGTCATATCTAATGCATTTCCAGACCAAAGGTCAAAGTGGGACAGATCATATGGACACGTTCATCAATTTACGTTTGATACAATTTCCTTATCATTAGTATCAGTTACTTAGGTAGGATTACTTGAGATAGTCGTTGGGAGATGTACAAAAAAATCTGCAAACTTGACTTGTATCTAATTAGCTTCACACATGTATCGTGACAGTGCAGAGTCACAAATGTGGGGAATTATATCAAATGAGATATGTAAAATTTTTTTCCATTAGTATTATGCAGTCGATGAAGCAGTGCTCCGCACGTTCGAGCTCCCCATTACGAGAACCGTTTCCACTAATGTGGTATTATCAATATAAGGTTATTACAACGGTTCTTAGCTCCGTTATCAATATGAGGTTATTACTACGGTTGTCATTACAATAATAAGAGTTATTATAATTATTATTACCACATATGATATCAAGCGTTGCCATGGTCGCGAGCGGAGTTATATCGATCGGCTGACGATTTTCACAATGTTGTTTCAGAATGCGGGTGAAGACGCGGCAGTGCTCATCGAAAATTGGCAGGAAGTCCTCAAGGATGCGAAAGTGGAACGCCGGTGTGAGCATCTTCCGCCGCGATCTCCATTTGCGGCCGTTGCTATTGTAATTGACGAATCAAATATAAATTGTAGTTAGCAAGTTTGAAGCTGCAATGCTGAAACGCTGCCGGTAACGAGATGTTGGTGAAATTATGATCATGTCGTAAGCTCCACAGATGATGTTGCATTGTTTTCTCTTAGCTGACCCTTAGCTAACAAATGACAGGTCCCGGATCCACTCTGTAGCTGTTGCTTGAAGCCAATCAAACACGTCCCCAAACAGTCGGTCCACTTTACACATCCTTTTTTATTCATGGGCATTCAGGAACAAGAGCACTCATGTAGGATTGCCATGTGAAGTCCAGTGTGAAAGTTCACACTTAACAACTTAGCCGAGTCGGAAAATCCAAGATGATGTTTTAATAGCCCCTAGACAGAGGGGAATGGCAGGTGTCGACCGGTGAATGTTGAAAGGTAACAGCTGCCGTTTTTATAGCGGCTACTCAGTTGCGGCAGATAACTCAGCGTTAGCCGAGAACACACTCTTGTCTACAGTTAGTTCATTATTTTAATTAGAATCATCCACAGAAGCTTTTGTAGCTAAATTTGACTAATTGTTCCCACCATGTAAAATAGGACCAACATTAAGGGAGAACAAGGCATGCCCTGATACTGTACCTTACCAACTATTTTTAGGTAGGACCTCTGGCAATCACTGAACACCAGAAAAACACCCTACCTGAAAGATCACCTAGAAAGCAATCACAGCAAGGGGAACAATCAGGAATACCCATATGGGACAAAATTTTATTGTAAACTCAATCAGAGGACCTAGTAACGTCCAGCGTTTTTTTTTAGAAATATCCAGCATTTTATGGTATTTTGTGTATGGCATTTTATCGTAAAAGCAATCAAAGGCCTTCGTGACGTCCAGAATAACGAATTTCCACCAGTTATTATACAATACATCTCCCTTAACCTCATTGATAACCGCTCATAGCGCTGTCGAGTAGCCCTTCCTGACATCGAATTGATGTGGCGAGAGCAGAGCGTAAGAGCGCACACAAACCGTTTCATTGTAGCTGGGCTAAAACGCAGTAACTGCCAATCGGCAGAAACTAATATTCTTCTACTTACGAGGTTTAAGAATATTAGTTAAACCCGTCGTTCTTATTTACCTAGTAAGTAGACCGGTTCCTAACCAAGACTCGAGACGGCTGTATACATATGACTTGTTGATTAATTTGTTCGACCTAAGTATCGTTTCAATCCCATCTGCTTTCCACACGAGAACGGCCGGCACCATCAGGATGAAGGCTCGTAATATTCCAACTTCGGCGTTGTACATACAAGTAACTGCGGTAAATAGCTGAATTAGACCTGCAATATAATTAAAATAAGGGCACGCTGTTTTTATTAAGATCAATTCGTGTGAAATCTTGACGGAAAAATCCGGACAATGTTTGTAAACAACGCATACAACGCTCATATATGTATGCTATGTAGCTATGTGCGAATTGTGTATATTGAATATACTGCACAGGTAGAAAAACAAATCCTGAGTAGAGCTTTGATATACTAAAATGCAGAACAGACTTAAAAAAACTAGAACTTGCGGAACAAGAGCGCGCCGGTATCAAGTTATTCATGCCGTGTCTGGGTGAGCATAATGTCAGGGTAAAAAATAAACGTCAATTGGCGTTTCAGCTGAGTAAATGCAACCGTGATAGTGAAATAAGACCAATCGCGGCTACCATCATAAACTCTCTCCGGATTAAAACGGCTCGAGCAGTGCAAGTGAAAATGGTGGCACTTCAATACAAATACACCTTTATTAACCAAAAGGGGGTGGTACAGAGATTATTAAAGAAATTACATAAATTGGTAGAAGCGAAGTGAATTTTTACAATTGTGGTAATGGCAGATGTCTACTTGCTGAGTCTCGTATGAGACGTGCGACTCTCCAGGAGAACAAATGATTTAGCTTGCACTTCGAATGAAAATCAACTCCCCCTACTCTGGGATGCTCGTTCCGAGCGGCCGTGGACAATGACTGTTGAGGGTTAAGGTGAAGCTTTATTGTTTTATTAAAAGAAGTGCAGTTTTACAATGCTTATGTTCTCTTATATGTCACGACACTAGACTCGAACCTGTAGCCTCTGGTGTAGGAAATGCCAATCTCGAGTCGACCTGTCTAGTGCCATTAGGCGCACACGCTTTTCGCTTCAGGAGAAACGAATGTCTATTGCCTGAGCATCTGTGTATATATTTATCGTTATACTTGAGTACTGCCGAAACCTGTCTTAATTTCCTCCCGAGTAAAGCCGTACGGATAAGTCCGAGAAATGACTAATGCGCTGGGGGTCCGTCGCGAAGCTCGACTGCAATAGCATCGAGACGTGTCGATACAACCGCTGGATGGCGGCAACGTTGCATTGATCAACATGCTGGTTCTAGACTGTAAATTGGCCAGGGTTGATGTATGTATTATATATGCCTTGCAAAGGAATCACGTGCACGAAGCACCTGATGTGCTTGCGAATGTCAATTGAGCGACTGTTCCACGCTAATACATTTCATAATTTATTCACACCGTATTATAGTTTACATATCTAGTAAAACGGTACAACGATAAGAACAGTTTTGTATTGAAATTATTAGATTTGCAGTACAGCATACGGCTATCTGTTGAAAAAAAATCGGCCCGCGGCAGCATTTCAGTACATTTCTCTCATGTGCCTAAACGGAAGGGATAACTCATATACTATCAAGAGAACAATGAACGCATAAGCATTGAACTTTCCATTACAGGGATGATATACCCCTACGAACCGCCGGGCTTACATCTTCGTGTTGCTGAAAACAATTGTACACTGTTGAATCAAATTTGCAATTGTCGATAACCATGGTAGCAGAATTGCCAAGAAATGTGACGCATGTATGAGACACACGCACAAACACACACAAATAAAATTGCATATCAACATAAATCAAACTTAAGCCTATGTTTCCGTGTGTCGACTAACCTTCCCCGATAGGCGTCGTCCGTAAGTTCCAGGATGAGTGCAAGAGCCATTCGGCGCCCATGGGGCACCACCAGGACGGTGTGATTCCAGGCATTGTCAGGTCTCGGTCATAACATTTACGTACAACGATTATGGCTATCCATACAAATGCCGTTCCAACTAACATTAACGCCAGTGAGTAAACAAGTAGAAGCGGCAGCTGCCGACTGTTGTCCAAACTTTGTACGAAATTCATCGTCAAATCTTGAAAAGCCAACCTCTCGCAAAATCGAAGTATCTACCGTATTTAGGCTGAGTCAATACAGTGTTTAACTTTGGTACCCGAGGCTCGCATGGCGATGTCAGTCCACGCTTGCTTCTAGGCTCGGGACAGATGAGCACACGAGCTGTCAACTCACAAACGAAACTAATAGGTTGTGGCCTCTAACCCCTGCTGAGGCAATGAGAGATTTATTCGATAAGACATCTCTTTTGCCCGGATCACTTAAACGGGAGAAACTCCTTGCCTTCCCGGAAAAGTGGAGAAAATTCTGAAAGTGCAAAGTCATCCACCGGGCGACGTTCGCCACTTATTCAACCATTTAAAAGTCTCACCCCGAGTGAGAAAGTGAATACCAAGTGCACGTTACAGAACAGCATGAAGAACGGTGGCCAGGCACACACAGAGATGTGTACGTTGTTCGTTTAACACGCTTCCGCAGTGGTATTTTTTTTTGCCGTAGAAAGGGCGAAATGGCCCCTCTCGACTAACGTAATCAACAGACGTCCGCTATCATCATCATCAAGGAAAATGCTGCAAGACAATTGTTGCTGTAGATCGAGTTACGATCACGGGTGTCACAAGTAGTAATGATGATCGGCTCATTGCAAGAAGAGAGAAATAGTTTTCTTTTATCCACTCGCTGAAATCGATCGCCGGCTCGTTGCGCTACAAGAAAAACAAACCATTACTTCCACCTCTCGAATGAAATACACTTCAGAACGCGATAGGATTTCATCCATCACGAGCGTCGTTGCCTCTGCGCGGAAAAGAGTGAATGTTTACTGAAGACCCCTACTTGTCGCTTAGACCATTTGGCAAATAACTCGCTGTTTTACGACCATCCGTGGTTATTTGTGAGAAACCGTACTAACTCGAGCATTTCCGCCGGGTGGGGAAGATTCTGAAGTGAATGTCACTTGTGTGACTCTGTATTTTAGATACATATAAATCCATAAATATATATATATATAGATATTCGTCATTAAACTCTGAAAAATAGTGGCAGGGATTTTGCCTGTTTATTTTTCTATTCAGTTCGAGATCATGCGAATACTGTCAACCTAATATACGCCCGCTAACTTAACGCAACTTAAGCGGGTTGACGTGCTACAGGCTTTAATTCATTTAGCCGTTTAGAGAACGAGTTGGTGCTCCTCGCTCAAGGGCTCAACTTGTTGGTCAGTCATCAAGGCCTTTGGTACGCTTGGATTCGTTGCTTAGATGTCATCCAAACGATCCATGCAACATGACTGACGCCTTAGCATATGTGAATAAATTAAAGGGGATGGGGTCGCATTTTTTGTTATCTTTTTTGGTCCAGGCCACAACATTCCCTGAACTTTGTCCTGCTAGAATCTCTACTTCTCTCGTCAAGTTTACTATTAATATAGTTACGAAATACACTTCATTAATAACGATCATATATCAGAGAAAGAATAAAAGAGATTCTACAACGGGTAGATAAATTATTTATGTTCATGCGTTGGGCGTTAAGGCAAACGAGTCTCGGCCCTGAATGGTCGCAGACCAGTAAATCAATTGAATGATGAAGACGATTGAAACATTATTACTTTACCAAGTATTTGTATTTTAAACTTTATTATTCTCTGTATTTGTTCTATGAAGGCTGTAAAGATTTAACCATATTTAATATGGTTCTTATTATACATACACATATATTGTTTTTCTATGGCGGTTTGCTTCTTAGTTTTTCACCTGCGACCCAGCACCCGTTAACTCATTCTAGACATGAGACTTCCATCGTCAGTGATGATTCGAATAGACGATCGCTTATATATCTTTAGTATAAGAACACATGTATGCAGTACTGTAGGACGTTGCCGCGCCGTTGGTGTAGTGGAATCACTCACATCTATTTGTTTTGCCTTGCTGAGAATTGATAGCCGCCACAACGAAGTTCATCATATATCGCATCTTTCTAGTTTGATGGTGTGCTCATTTACTTAAAATCCCGAGCAAGTCAAAGTGCTACAGTCGTGTATACATGCGTTTCCATACAAAATGTAGGTAAGTAATAGGTCTTATAGGACACGTTGTAAAATTGTAAAATTGCAGCTCCTTTAATAAACCAATAAAAACCTCTACCTTTACGTAGGTCCACGGATTCGATACCCGCCGTTGCACATCTGCATTTAAAGGGGTCCGTCTTATGAAGTAGAGTCGTCGATGTTCAATTTTGGCCATGAGTCAGCCCGGAAAATTTATCTAGGTTCTTGATAAGTAATAGACTATTCGAATAATCAGTGAGGAATTTGGACAAAATGACGTCACGACTGGACGGAGCTAGTGAGTGTTGGGACGAGTGTTATGAAGCAAACTGCCAAGGAACAGATCATCAATTGACATCGTGACAATCTACCAAACTGAAAAAGAAACCTGCGCGTCACAAAGTTGCACAATGTGTGGACGTGTCAATGACGGCGACGTTCCAAGAGCAGAAGTCAGAGAAACAGGGGATTTTCACATCTATCACAGTTCTAGATGGAGACAAAGCTATTGTAGATGCCACATTCTGCGAGGATTCAGATGCAAGTCTAGTCATTGACGGCGTAATTTCATCTGTGAACTCACACATACAGAAATATTGTACATCTGTGAAGACCATGAAGCGAAGAATCCGATACGGCGATCAGAGACTAGCAAATTTAAGCGTGAATATTGCAGTTCCGAATGATCTTAAACCACCGCTAGCGAAATTAGGAGAATTAGCGATCAGAGAAATGCGACAATGTCTTATCGTGAGAAGAAACGAACTTGTCAGAGTAATCAAAGAGAGGTGAGAAGTCTGCAAACGAAATAGACTAACTCGAACTCAAATTCAAGTGTGTGATTTATTAACGGAACTGCATTCATTCAACAACGCTTAAGTTTCCGTGAAAATAATAAACAAAATTAAAATCAAATAAAGATGGGTAAAACTCACAAAGCAGAATGTACAATTATACATTTTTGAACATACAATCACAGCTACAGCTGTGATACAACCACAGCTACAGCTAAATGGTTGAGTCCGCCTAATTCAGATTAGGCGAATCCCTCCGTGTTTCCCCGAGTGTGGCCCTCGCGACGTCGTTTTGTAGGATCTGTGCTCTGCGGCACACGTTGCTATATGCCCCTATATACACTGAGATTGTGTAGGTCAGAACTGGTAGGAAGAATGCCCTGTAAACCATTAGCAGGCCCCCGTTTGGCACACCGATTCTCTGAGACGTCGTAGCGACGCAACAACCTCGTAGCATTTAGGAGACAATGCTGAAGGTGACCTTGCCATTTTACAGTGTCTTGAAGGGTCAGACCGAGGCACTTTGTCCTGTTTTGCTTGCAATGACTAGTAAACCAAATGTGTTAAATATTTCCATCACTTTTTCTACTTGTATCAGTGCTGCCTTAAGGTCAGATTGGATGTGCGACGGCCGAAGGCGAAACAGCAGACAGGTATCGTCAGCATATGTTATCACTCTGCATAATCCATCCTTCGCGATTTTGAGAAGAATGAAATTGATGTAGATAATGAACATAAACGAGTCTAGTACTGACCCCTGAGGGATCTCAATGTTTACCTTTTCCCATGCAGATTCTGTGCAACCCACTCATACTGCCTTTCGTCTGATGGAGAGATACGTCCATGACAGTGTTCGCACTGCATCCAACAAGTTCTAGCATCTGAAATAACGGCGAATGCTTCAGGCAGTTGAAAGCAGCAGTTATATTCCAGAATATACCCAAGCAAACGTATTTGCTCTCCATTGAATCCACAATCTCTTGCCATAAGTGAGCGAGTGCAACCTCTGTCGATCTTGACTTACTGAAGCCAAATTGACTTGGCGAAAAGAAGTTAATACCCCTCAGATAGTGTTCTAATCAACTTATTACAAGTTTTTCAAATAATTTGGATAAGAAATCGACTAGGGATATGGGGCGATAACTAGCGGCCCGACTTCTTTCACGTTTATTTTTAAATAACTAAGAAAAATATCTACGCAGATATATCTTAACGCAGATATAACGTTCCTATATCTGCAATAATGAACTTGAAAGAATGGTTGGACGATGATAATGTGTATGCTATAATTGTCGGGAACCAGGAGGAGGAGAGAGGACGATGGTTTCAATGACAAGCTCCCAATTAGGATGACGGTACTACGCGTGACTTGAATGGTACGTAAGAAACACTGTGACATTATTCACATGTCATAACACATTGTCACTGCTTAGTGTAAGTACTTCCCTTTTAAATGTTATATGATCGTTTTTAATTTCTTATGTTTTGTACTTTGGCATTTTGATTATAGGCCTAGTAGTGTAGCGCACCCCAAATATAGCGATGGTAATACTAACGAACTGCCCTTTATTTCAGGTAGCGTAGGTCTGACAAGGAGTCTATTAAGATGAGCCTATAACTGTTCGAGGGGTCTTTCAACGAGGAAGCTCAACGCGAGGTTAATGCCCAATAGTTCATCGAAGACTGTGTTATCTGGGAGCTGAAACCTACCAGACAATCAAGGGTACGTACCCTATGGTGCATCCACTACGGCCACGGCTTACAGAATCTCGACGAAATCTCTAACCAATATCCCTCTTTTCAATTTCAAATAAAAACGGAAGACAAAGGAACCTTCGAGACAGAAAAGCGTTTTGAAATTCTTACAGATTTTCTCAATGTCTATATTTTTTTTCCGGTATCACTGTGTTATGGTCGGCCTTTTTGTAGCTGGTGTTTTCCGTTTTGCTAATGACGCTTACGCATGAAAATGAACTAACAGTATTAAATCGCATACTCATAACGGCTACATGAGAATGCACAGAGGTTACACATATCAGAAGGTTCAACAGACAACCTTTTGTTGGACTCACGATATAGCAGGGAAAAGAGAGGAATATATATGGGAAGGAAGGAGGGTAACAAGCCTAAGCCGAGATTTGCGCCAAGTGTTATCAAGATGTTCTTTCCTTCAGCAGCCTCGTCCCAGAGGATAGCAATACAGATTCGAAGTGAGAACGTAGCAAAAACTACTTTACCTGAAGCCAATATCGCTACTTCGGAGGTGTATGCTGCTTTCGGACCCTGTACGGTAACGACTAGCACAATGGAAACTTGGTTGAGGAAGTTTCGTTCAGGAGATTTCAACCTTGCAGATGCCCCTCGGGAGGGAAGACCTTTTGCGGTTGATAACGAGGTGCTGACCGCAATGCTTGAACAAAATAAGTCTCTTAGTGCTCCTATACTTGCTGAACAGCTAAACGTTGCAGGGCAAACAGTTCGAAATCATCTGCACGCACTGGGAAGAGTTTGTAAGCCGGAAAAACTTCCTGGGATCAAAGCAAGCATTCTTGGGCCCCTAATATTTTTAGTTTCTCTTGCTCGGCACGCGAAACAGCATAACCGGGTTTGCTGGCGCATTGACCGACGTGGTAGGAGGAGGCTGGAGTGCACGTCACCTCTGTTCCATCTCACACGGGGTGTCTACCCTGGTGGCAAGGTATGACTAACCTTCGATCTTATGAAGGCCTTAAACATACGGCTAGCAATATGCAACCGCGTACGAGAGCTTTTCCATCGGATTTAGCTTACCGGCGCCATCAAGCCGAGTATTATCCAATTCTCGGAAACCAGCAAGTGGATCACTACAGAAACTTCGCCCCTATCCAGCACTTCGGGTGCTCGAGGGGCGACCTCGTGCATGTACTCCTGCCGGGAATACATATGGGTCTGTAAAATCGTCACCTAGTTCCAGTCGATTCAGCCTGTTGGGTTAGTTCCGAGTTGTCTCAAAACGAAAACTTCACTGCGTATCAGTGCCATAGAGGCGCGTAGAGAGGTCGTATAAAAAGTGATTTTAAAGTTCTATTATTATTAACTTCATATGTCTCGCAAAGCAATTGCTGTTGAGTTTATGGTGGGCTTGGACAGGAATGGTTTGCCTGCGCTACCTAAGTGATCCAGAGGTCAGTTGAGGCTACAGCTGATACGGCTGCCTTTGGCTTCTTTTGTGATATCGACCTAATAGTTATCAAGGGAATCATAACTTACCAAGTCTGGTTTGGACCTATGCCGAAATTAGCCGATCGGTTGACTCTGCTTTTTATAATGGCTGTTTCTTGAACTTTCTGACAAAATTAGTAGAAGGGTATACCAAAGCAATTCATCACAGCTCCTCACTCGTTGGCCTTATCTTGCCTTGGCCTTTTCTTAATTAAAGTCAATGAACAACTTGTATCAGCGTGACACTGAAAAATCTGAGCTTTCCAAAAATTTCCTTTTGAGTGTCCTCATTTCACATTGATCCAAATAATCCAGTATCTGTCTGTCCTTTACTCAATATAACGGCTGAGAGTCTTGCAAACAAATTTAAGTCACTTCCATTTTAGTGCAGCCTCATCACTGATAGTATTTTCCCATTCGTTTATAAATATAATAGCTGCCTAGGCTGAGCCATTCTCTATTATTCTTAGTCGCAGTTACGAAGATGGTGTCGTCCCCTGGTATTTTCTCCACTGTCCCATCACGTCGGTGTACAAAATATACCGAAATCTGACTTTGACAATTATAGCCCTATAGCTGAAGGGCCTATTGCGTGCATCATCTCTGAAAAGCTTGTTGTTCATAAACATCTTCAGCTACCGCTCAGTCAAGGGTCCGTTAGATGGTGGTCACCACGGCTTTACCAAGGGCGAATCTATTAGGTTGAGTGGAAAGTTCCTTCCGCCTAGAAGGTGGACTCGTTGCCGACTCGTTCTGCTGTGTGCCCGCGCGGGCTAAGTGGGGGAGGCGCTTTGTTTTCATCTAAATCGGACCTGCTGAACACGATGTTGACATCACTTGCGCGCTCAGATTGCTCCTTGTGGTAGTAAATCGGCTGTGAACATAGAGAGAGACAAATCGCCATTTTTTGTTTTTTGAGTTCAAAAAAGGCGAAACTGCCGCGCAGGCATACAGAAACGCTACTGCGCTGCTCGTGCAGGGCTGTGTGACTGGAAGAACCTGTAGTAATTGGTTAAAAAAAATTCGTTCTGGTGACTGGTAGATGTACCGAGGTCCGGGAGGCCTACAGTAATCGTTGACAATGTGTTAAAAATGAAAATCCGGGATAATTCAACGGTATCTACTCGAGAACTAGCCGCAGAACGTGGAACTTGCCAGGCAAGTATCGTAAGCGCGTTGAAACGGCTTGGATTCAAGAAAATGTTGTCGAAATGAGTACCCCAGAAACAAAGCCGGCTATCAATCTGCACATCGCTGCTCGAAAAGCACAGTCAGTGTTAATTTTTGAATCGTAACGTGTGACGAAAAGTGGGTCAAAGACGATAATTCGCGGCGAGAAGAGCACGTCCCACAGCCAACCCAAGCCAGACATACACCAAAAGAAGGTTATGTTGTGTGTTTGGTGGGATATTCGGAGCATCATCCACCGTGAGCTTCTGCCGATGGGCTAAACTCCCAATTCACTCCTGTACTGTCAGCAGCTGGAGCGGGTTGAAAAAAATGAGGAAAACCTGTCCAATGCTCGTCAATAGGGTGGGGTCTTGTTCCACGCGCGAACGCACGTGAGTTCGGTGACCCAGAATAAAATCCAGGAGCTTGGCTGGAAAACCGTTCCACATCCTCCGTATTCCGCCGACCTCGCCCCTTCAGACCACCGTTTTTAGGGCTCGCCAACTATTTTAATACAAAAAAATTCAACTCAAGAGAAGATGTCGAGCAGGGGTTGTGCCACTATTTCTCCTCAATTGATGCAATTACAAAGTCGAGTAAATACAGTGAAATGGTAATCTCTTAGCCGACATGGCTATATCCCTAAAACTCAGTCTATAATATAAGCAATCTCGGTGTTCTCATCAAGCCTTTCTTGGCTTTCGACTCATACATTGCTCGAGGTATGATCAATACTTAATCAATACAGTGATTAACTGCCAACATAGTTTCTTAGGTTTTTATATGATTTTATTACCTCTCTAGGCTGATAATATACGTGCGTCTGCATTACATTGCGTTATCTTATTGTTTACCGAGATATCGAACTTTGGACGGATTATCTATGTTGAATACCAACTTAGCTAATTTTTTATGTATTTTATTTTTCCGGCCATTTTTTGGCTCGGTTAACGTTTGGTATATTTTCTTCGGTATGCCTTAGACAAATAATCGATATTTATCTATCGAACGACAGCTCTCGATGATATGAATGGCAATCATACTGTACCACAAGTAACCACTTGCTACTCAAAGTCTATTCACTTTCAAGTTGTAGCCTTCCAGCCCGCCTCCGATTTGGTAGATAGGTTCCGATAGCAACATCAATTCACTGTGCGTGAACCAGCACGCCCGTTCAAGCCATTGAATACCGGTTACGAAAGTGTTTACATATATTAAATCAAAATGATCAAATACTAAGATGTGAAGATGATAATCAAATAATGATCAAACACTAGGCTTTGTATCTAAAGTAACTGCGTCTGCCGCTCGAAACTCATTGTCGAGACTCGATATACAGAGAGAGCCCGTCCCTCGACCGAGTGACAAGTTCTCCAACGATGTGCAAGTCTTTACGAGGTAAAGCTGACCTGAGACGGTACTTCCTTAAGGTCCGTGCAACCATAACCTTCAGCTCCATTTGTGCGAACTTTTGACCTGTAAAATAGATTATATCAGCATACGTCAGTTGATTGCATAACCTTTGCTCCAAAACTCACACGAATCAACAAGCTAATAGAGTCGCACACACTTCGAATCAACTCTGTTATGAATATAACGGTTATGACTTAAGCTGGTAATACGCCTTTCATCGAGTCAGTACGTCAGTAAGAAAGACACAGCGGCTTAGGGACAAAAGACACAAACGGGAAACAGGGAAAAAAGACACAATCTATAAGGCAAAGTCTCAACAAATAATGCAGCGACAAAAGACTCAAACACAGAAACTAAGACGAAGTTACATTACGTGGCAAAGACAGCCTAGGTTGTACATCTCCGGCCGGTTGACTAGATGGGAAATGTCCTCCTCGTAAAAAAAAAGGTCACCTTGCATGCAAAATAATGTTAACATTGATTTCCGCATAGTTGGTGACCGTCAGAGCGAACTTGCGCTTCAACATACATAAGTTAGATCGTCACGCATAGTTCGACTTGTGTTAGAGTTTGGGTTAATTATTCTAATTATTACTTATTCTTACCAATGCAGTTTCGTGGGCCGGCCGAAAAAGGCACGTAGGCAAATGGGCTTCGTCCAATCGAATTCGCCGGTAAGAATCTGTCGGGATCGAACTTCTCGGGATCAGGGAACACATCGGGATCGCGGTGAGCTCGGAAAATGTTTAGCAGTACGAACGTCCATGCCTTCACCTTGTGACCGCCTGCACGTAAATCACGATTAATCAGTGTATAATAGAAAGACTCATAATGTTCATACCTCTTCTCAATGTTTTCTCTGCAGTAATTGGAAGAATCGGAAATCGTAAAATCGGTTCGGCATTCAGCTTACTCACAGATCATGGAGTCTTCGTGTATGAAGCGGGCAATAAAGGGTACTGAGGGAAACAGGCGCTGTGCTTCCTGTAAAAACAGTCAAATCCAAATTGTCCAGTAAAGATCAATGAATACCAACGAAATTTAAGTTAACCAGTAGGAACTGGACAAGAAACTACATCAGAAGTCGGCGTCGTAATGACGCACTGCTTCAGCATTTTGCTGCTGTTCACAGTTAGTCACAGTTACAATACAATACAAACGGCGGTTTATTAACGGAACTGCAACATACATTTGCTTGAGTTCTCTGTTAGTTCTGTTCACAGTTAGTTATTTTAACTCTGCTGTGGAATATGTAGCTGATCAGTGGTCACTTCAAGCGACTACGAGAGCCCACATGAATAAATGTAATTTATTAGAAGAGTGTCCTATGAAGGGCATCTCAACTGCGGTCAAATATAAACTGGCATCCTGCCAATTTTGTTTTATGGAAGCTACTATAAAATGCAACTCGCGCTAAGCAGAGGCACAGGAAACACTAAGGCTATATCGTAACATGACATAATAAGCAGTTTACAAACCAAGGGAAGCGAGTTCCGCGCACGGAAAGCGTCATACGATTGACGCTCGCCAGAAAGCCAGTAGCTGTCATTACAATTATATTATAAGCAATTTTTTGGGAGGCCTGCAAACCGCTCGGGTACGGTCGTGCCACTCTAAATGACAATTGTGGGGTAATTAAATACATGTATTGATTTATCTGCGATGTACTGTATATAGTTTAGAGTCACGCAAATAAAAGATATATATACATAGTGGACTGCATCTCACCTTTATACAACACTCGATGTATTTCATTTTCAAAAGGTCTTCGTGGGTGATCGCTCTGTCGTGATCTTCTCCGAAGATGTCATCAATCTCTTGGTGAGCTTTAGCCTGTATCTCCGGGTTCTCGGCGAGTAGGTACAGCGCCCACGAGATGCCTAGTAAAAGCAGACAACGAGCTTGGTATGAACGTCTCGATGGTGTCAGAGCAGGGTTATGATATCCGTCACCCCGATCCGGTTTACCAACCACCCCTACAATCCCTCCTCATAGCGATGCGATTCGATTCTGATCAGGTACTTTGGCCTTTCTTTTGCAGAGGTTTGTACCTACTCACCCATAGCGGTGGTATCGTGTCCCTCGAACATAAAGGTGTCCACCTCCTCTCGTATTCCCTCGAGGGAGAGCAGTTGAGGATCCTCTAAGTGGGTCTCCAGTAGCAGATCGAGGAATGGACGCCTCTTCTTCACACCCATAGCTTCATCATTTTTCGAGCTTCCCTCGCGATCTTCACGTTCCTTTAACATCTCATCCTTACGCTCTTCGATCACCTAATCAAGTGTATTAAGAGAAATAGCGTCAAGTTTACCATTCTCGCTAGGGAATCTGGGTTCTAGAATGAATTGGAATCTGTAGGGATCCCTCCTTCAAGAAACGTGTGAAATATTAGTGCTGCCATTTTCAGCGCTAGACCACTTCGATTAGATTTGATTTGTATGGTCCGTACAAACCTCCCCAGTCAGTCCACAAAATGTAGTGCGGGTATATTGCGACTCCCATAGTTCTCACCTTTCGCGTGAAGCCGTGCAGGATGTTGAGGTTCTTCCTGTGGCGGCGACCATCGGCACTCAGATAGTAGGTGATATCTAGCCAATGCCAGGGTTTGGCAATGCGTTTAATGAAACTTCCTCCAACAGTGTTAATTGCTTTAACATAGCCTGAACCGGTGTCCTGTTGCGCGTTAATTTTCACCCCCATCGCCGTTTCTGTGGAGTAGTGATGCGTCCATCAGCAATTAGCCAAATTTCAATGTTCATCACTTTACGTTTTCAAAAATCTATTTAACAAAACCAGTCTCCTTCAGGGAGCTACGCATTTTCTCTGTCGACTTAGCAAAGCATTAATTTCCTTTTCGTAACAGCGTGCTTCCTGCGAAGAACGACGAGACGGCATTTTCGACCTATTGTACTGAGCTGAACAATTTAACATAAAGGATGTTTTACAAAACAGATTCGCAGAACAAGCTTTTCTGATTGGTGTTCTACTTTGCCTCTGCCTTTCGTCTGGGAACTCGGTAATGATGCTGGATCTCATCGCAGCGAGCATTACACTGCTCATTGTCGGATTTTTCTTTAATACGCACTCCATCCTGTCATTGTCAATCTCAGTGGGTCTTCCCGACTTGGGAGCGTCTTTGAGGTCAGAATCACCGGCACGAAATTTTTGAACCACCTTTCAACCGTCCTAATTGAGACAACACATGATGGTCCAAAAACCTCACACAAATCGGCAGCAGTATGAGCAGCCGTGTCTCCAAGTTTGAACTTGAATATGAAAATAAGCCGAAAATCGTCACGAGACAGATCCATTTTACCTCTTCAAGTTTTTAAACCACCAATGTAAATCCGTTTCGTAATGAATCTGTTCGAAAAGCAACCAATAACAACAATCAATAACGATTTTGCCTGCTACACATCGCATCTCTCTCTTCCCCAGAGCGGCGAAGTTTGAATGACCAAAAATGCGACAAAACATATTTCCACCCCTCATGTATATATTCATCATGAGCATATGAATATCAAAAATATAATGTAACACTTTAACTGCGCTCTTTTGTATTCTACTTAACCAGAGTTTTGGCTAGTAGCACCTGCTCTCAGCATTATATATAGTTAGGGCTTGCAATCGGGAACACGACATGCTCATTGTTGTTCTGCACCAATGAGGTCGCAAACAAAACTTGAAACGATTCAAGAAGAAATTGCAACCTACCGCAAATGATATCGAGAGTAGCCTTGGTGACCAATGAGGAGATTTCGACCGGCTTCCCTCCCTCATGTTGTTTAAGAATCTGAGTGAAATGCCGGGCGTGCTCATCGAACAACGGCAAGAAATCCTCGAGGATACGAAAGTGGAAGGCGGGCGTAAGCATCTTCCTTCGTTGACGCCATTTGTTGCCATCGCTGTTCAACGTTGCCAAATCATTATTTGACAGTATTGTGGTAAAAAAGAACTGTGATTAACATTGACTCAAAACAAATCGGTAGTATTTTAGGCTTATGTATGGTTGTGACGGTGTCGCAATTTCGAAAACTAGCTATTAGCTAAGCAAATTAACGAATTGCAGAAGCAAAAATATGCCTATCTTCACTATGTCACCCAGCAGCCTAGGGCAGCACCTCATACGAGAAGAGATGTATAGGAGTGGCCAGTTATTGTATAAGAGCGAATCAGCGAGAAAGAGGGAGAGAAAAAGAGTGTGTGTGTGTGCACTTATTATGTTAGAACTATATTATATCACATAGTTATCATAGAGTGCATTTACTAACCCGGTAAGCAAGCCTGTTCCTAGCCAGGAGTGCAGAAAGCTGTAGAGCCACCCTTTATTAATGAGTCGATTTGAGGACAACACTCCTTCCATTCCATCGGCTTTGTATACGAGCACGGCAGGTACCATGAGAACGAAGCCTCGGACAATTCCCTCCCCCTTCGAGTACAGGTCCGTATAGTAATCGAACAGATTTACGACGGCTGTGGAAGAGATTTACGAAAATAGTATACACGTATCCGATATAAAGATTACGCACATAACAAATTGATTTCGAACATGGCTTTCTATTTACTAGACGGTTAACCGATGCTGCTTATCGCGTACAAGAAAATTACGATCAATTTCAGACTCGTGTTAGCAAAGCCTAATGTTTGCCTATTGTCCTTTGTGCTCAGTTATCGTACAATGCATCAGCCCTGCCTAGAAAGCGCTGTCTTGTGCAGTTTCGCTGTGTTTCTTGCTAGAACTGTATGAACAACAAACTGAGACGCCATACAGCACTGCGTGCGCACCACACACACAAGAATATCATATGAAGCTTCACCTTTAATTTTTTGAAGAAATTAAGATCTATCACCCGGTGGGCTGCCGACGAACTCTAATGTTACGATACGTCTCTTAGTGACTATATTTTCACCTTATCTTCTAAATCGTTGAGGCGTGCTTTAATATTTCGTTTTGTGCAGAGCTATATATCATAGCTGGCTTGTTCCTTACTCATTTGATGCTTTTATTCTTTTGAGAGGAGGAAATTTCCTTCAAACGCACTTTTTGGTGCTAAAGATGCGCTTTTGAACAGGAGGTTTCTAATCAATTTTGGCACCGAGCAAATATTCATAATATTCCTTCGAAAATCAAAACAACCTTAATTCTAGTTTATTGCATAACGTTTATCCATTGTTGTGCTCTTTCGTCTATCTGTTACAACTGACATTGTGTTCAAGGTAGCGGATATCTGCCCTATCCACCCGAGGGGGTTCTGGTGATCGGCGGCGAACGCGACGTCTTCGAGAATCGCTACAAGAGACAAATCTTGCTATTCCTCTTAACTGAGAAGGTAAAGGTAAAGTTTTTTTCAGAGGTGAGCTGCCGCGAACAGCATCGTCGGCTGGTATCATGCTGTTGCCGACAGTTTAGCGTGAAAACACCACACGTTTGACCAACACAATTGCAGAATGCGAAACAAGCGTGGATTGAGTAACACAGGGATCACACGTGGGGATTGAGGACGGTACGATACTCGAGGCGAGGGCACAAAGTATGAAGGGCAAAGGGAGTGAGCTGTTGACAAAACAATGATCAGCGAACCGGTTTCGCGCACCGGCAACGCTTCTCAGTAGACTTATTTTCAACATTGCCTCAATGGTGGATTGTGGACCTTGACCAGCGCCCAGCGTTAATAACAGTGATGAATCAAAATTACAAAAACAAGTGATACAAGTCCGCGAGTAATATGAGGCCTTGTCACATGGTTAGCCGTTACGTCTGAGATTTCACAAATTTGTCAACTGTTCAGATAAATTCGTCCAGATGCCTTGTACGTGTTGTATGCTAGCTGTTATTAATAAGGGTTGTGTAAATAGCTCGGCTGGATAAATAGCTGATATTTATAACTACCGAAGTTGTTTATACCTGAGGTGCTTATAAGCTTACATTGTTCGTAGTGATCAATGGAACAACGCCTTTGTGTTCGAAGTATTATTCTATGATACTGTATCTAATATCAGATGCGCACAGTGGCATCGATTAGCATGTACCCTGTTATGTCATGTACCAGGTATAATCGTCACTGACTTCGATCCGCTTGCGTTACTTTTAGCCTGATTCAGTGCACATTTTCTACTGTTAACGCCGGCGCGAACGCGCGACGCTCTGCTGCTCACCCAACACAAACCAGATTTCTTCCCTTCCACTCCGAATGACTACCAGCATATATACGAATACAAGTGTATCTGCTAGAAAGTTACCCAGAATTTGTACGATGTGATTCTTCTGGTATTTCTTATCATCTCTGTTCTCACTTTCTCTCGCTCTCTTTAATGGGAGAAGGGTATAGTACAGTAATTGGGTAAGCGATCCGTGATGTGAGCACAGCAAGAGCAATCAAACGAAGTTGAGACGGCCTCAACGTTGCTTGCATATTGTATTTTGATCCAACAAGGAATCGATGTGTTGCGCCGATTGTATCGACCCGTAGTCGCCTTCTCATGTTTTGTACGACGAATACAGGAGGGGCATTTGCTCAAGAGAATTCGTATCGGTGATGATTGATCGCTTGATCGTTTTGGTCAGGTTGTGGGGGAGATTCTCTCTGCAGTACGAAATGGGGACACTTACGGAGACGAAGCACATTTGAGATCAGATCAGCTAAGAGCGGCGTTCTGTATCGATGAACACTCGACTGACTACGGATTTCTGAAGGGTTTTCGTCTCGTACACACCTGCTCTAGAGTTAATTTTTTGTCGCTTACGATGCAAACGTTAATTCCTCGGGAAGGTTTCAACCCGCTCCGTGCTGATTGTCACCGCTGATGACGCTTTTGCTGACTAGTTTGTGCATTTTTACGTATGCCGAGTCGAAGCTAAACATTCAGAAATTGCTTTTGGACTAGACTCGAGCAAAAAAGCCGAAATAAAGTTCTACATGTCCAGGGACGGCTTGAAAGCTTGAGAGTTCTTCGAAGCTTTTAATTTTTATCAAAATTCCTTCAGGATTTGCGAGATAATAGGTTCAAAAAAACGGATTTCATCTGGCATTCGGCAGTCTCCTATTCAATAATTGGGGACAGGTTGTCAGGCCGAGGCCGTCATTGTCACCCTCGAGGGAGGCGATGGTATTGCTAGGTAAGTATTCATGTATTTTGTAAGTCCCTCTCCAAGGGAGCATCGTTCACCCCATTGCATGCGGGATCCTGTTACATTTGAATATACGATTAGATCCGATCGTAACGAAACACCAATACAGCTGTAACAACATGTTTCGAAAACAAGGACGACACCACATCCAAACGAAATCGTTCCTGCTGTAGATTACGGAAGAAAATACTTTTTGTCTTGATGAACTTTTGTTCGCCTTGCTGTTTTATCAAATACATTATAGTGAACCTAATGCAGCATGATGATGGAACTTTCGGAGCATCCAAATTAAATCAGATAAAGCATAGACTTTTATTAGAAAGAAGGCCACGAAAGAATATTCCCAGTAACCTACTCAATTGGTTTGTGCTTGGCAGCTGAGAGGCCACCCGTGAATGAAGGGGTGTCAATCAAACCTGTATTAATAGCTTGGTCAGGTACATATGACACACTCTCATGCGGACTAACGTAGTATATGTTATATGTATATGTTATATACGTGAGAGTGTCATCTGAGTAATTACTATAGTTTGGAAAAGGCGTGCTCAGTATTCAGCTGGGTTTCAGGAAATACTGTTTCTCATCGAGTTTCATATACACTCTTAGAATTGTCCTAGGTTGTCAACGCACCTTCACCGATGGGCGTTTGTTTCGGATCCCAGGTCGAGTGGAGCAGCCACTCGAGACCTAGCGGACTCCACCAAGACGGCGCAGCTCCCGGCATGGTTCTATCTCGGTCAAACCATTTACGGAATAGAATGATGGCTGCCCACAGGAATAGCACTAAACCGATCACTACCTTTGGCAAATAGGTAAGAACGCGCGGCAAATGCCGCACTGTGTCCAACGACTGCATCAGCTCCATGGTTCAAGTCTGTCAATTACCATCGAGTAGGAAAGCACCGGAAACAAATCAACCAGCGTCGTTTTCACGCTCCTAACGAATGTGTTGTAGATTCGTCACCACTTGATGTCTGTTGGCTTCGTGTACCACGACCAAGAGCCGTGTTTCAGCAGTATCACCGGCCAACTGCCGTTACAAACGACTATCGACAAGCAGTACTGGCCGATAGTAGTGACTAGGTTGGGGAGTCAGGAGAAGGCTGACGAAGTCGACTAACGAAGCCGAGTTGCATATGAGACTATGGGGCAGTGTTTCGTTGCCACTCACCGTTTGCTGCGTCGCGGAGAGGGCAACATCACTCTTTCATCTATCAGTATCATCGTTGTCGTATGATCATCGTTAGCAGCAGCAGCAGCCTCCAGAAACATTTTTGCGTCAATTTCGAATGAGAACATGAGATACCCGTTTGCACAGGCACAGCCACAAATGGTGCTCTTTACCATCTCCATTCGCCGATTTAATTCTAATACCTTGGCTTAGCAGGCGTCGTTTTGAATAGGCGCCTGCGTATGCAGCAGATAAACGAGAATCAATGAAAGACAAAAATAAGATGAAAAGGTTTACAACGCCCTGTCTAAGGTCAACTAGGCAGACGGTTTAATAAAGAGGTTCTTGTTACATGAACCACATTGCCATTGGCTTGTGAATAGTGTCGGGAGTGGTCAATTCACACGGGTAACCCTTTATGAGCTACGGTCTTCAGAATCATGTTTTTAATCCATATATTTTTCTAACTTCATTAGTGCAAACCTCAAAATAGCTTTTCCGTGATCATGCATCGTGCTACATAACCCAACCACCTGAGCGAGAATTAAAGGTATACTTCAATGGCACGAACTCAATTCTATGATAAATGGTTGTGACAAAATTTAGCATATATTTTTGTTAGGCGAAGAAATACTAAGTTCCCCATTAGACCACGGACTCTGTTTATTCTTGTTTTGTAGAAGGGGGAGAAGTGCATCGAAATATATGTAATACAAAAATAATGATATAACTCCCAGTGTATAGTCCCACACTGCGGAATACGTGCTAAATGACTTTCCAATCACCTATTATGCTTATGTAGTTACAGAGTACGAGAGCCTATTTTGAAAGAAGAGAGCGAGCCCGCTCCAGCGACCGAACAACTACGTTACTGCCGGGTCAGCATTTCAGAGCAGAGGCGGACGAGGAAACTACTGAGGACAGTGGGTGTGCAGTTGCTCGTGATCGAAAATCTACTCATAGTCCTACACTATAGACAGTATATGATAACACTTATTAACATTTTGAAAATATGTTCATAGTCACAAAGATATTAAGTGCCCTAAATTAATAGGAGAGGTCACCGATAGGCAATGGCTAGCATGAGACCGAGAGCACAGTCTTTGACATATTGCAAACGGCAGTCATCCACAGGTTCGTCATAAGTGGGAATTTGACAAAGGGACTCACAGTCGAACCCGCGGACCGCATAACGGACCACGGTGTGTCTGTTTCCAAGCTGCACCAGTTTCCTAGAAGACTGGATCCATATCGCTCATTTTCTGGAATATTTGTCTTTGAACTGGTGGTAAGCATGCGATACGAGCTAGAATCTTTGCCCCAGTTTCTCGGCGAATGGTCGCGTTTTGCAAAAAGAATATGTACTAGCCTGCTTCTGGACGAAACAGGTGGACCAAGAACTCGGTTGAGATCGTGAGGCTTCAATGATTGTTGAGTGTATGTGCTCTCCAAAGGATCGTCCTTTGGGGGTCAAAGTTATTCCAAGTTATGTAGAAGAGTTGACGTACTTGATATCTCTGCCGCTTAATCGCGATTCATCTGACGCGACGAGGGGCTCTTCCGGGCGGAACTTCATTACTTCAGCCTTTTACGGGTTAACCTCGTGCCCAAGCTTGTCAACGCATAACGTGAAAGTGGCTAAAGCCTGCTGGAGGTCGTAGCGACTCCTAAAAAAATAGTACACGACGGTCTGCAAAA
Source organism: Stratiolaelaps scimitus (assembly GCA_019614645.1). Lineage (NCBI taxonomy): Eukaryota > Metazoa > Arthropoda > Arachnida > Mesostigmata > Laelapidae > Stratiolaelaps > Stratiolaelaps scimitus. Next base: position 2,708,790 of record JABWDB010000014.1, on the reverse strand, counting down.
AAGGATTTCATTGACTAATCTTTTATGCTCCTTAATTTCGCTTGGCAGCTGGCGATTACAGAGCAAAGCTGAAATTGTCCTCCTTGGAATAGACATCCCCTTTGTCTGATTCAAGAGGACAAGCTCAGCCACTCCATTGTCTATGATGATTGGATTCTCAGCGCAGCATAATATTAAATTCACGACTTTTAGCGGCACTCCGGTGAGGGCCAACCTGAATAATGCTGTGGTCCCGAAGTCACGTTGAATGCTAAGCAAAAATTGATTAATAAAGCGTAAAACGATAGTCTCACGATGTTGTCCAGGAGGACAGGAGCCAACCGAATATGTCAAGTGATTCACCCGGAAGCCCGGCCCCTCCTCCGGGATAGCCCCGTTAAGTGTTCTAAACAAACTTATAACAACAACCATAAAACAACCATTAAACTTCTAACAGCAACATTTTTTTTTCTCGAAGACGTACCCACTACTCAAGGCAACTTTCCATATTAAATATTTTTCAAGACGGCCCACTAGAGAGTAATAGGTGGTCGAATTGCATTTGCGCAATTGGTTAGTTTTTCTTGACCCCTTAGGGAATCTCCTGAATAGAACGCTTCTGGCTACGCGATCACTACTGCTTCTACTACTACGCATTAGATAAGTACGTGAAAAACACGGCTTTCACAAAACCAGCTCACCGGCCTCACAATCAACAGCGTCTGCAATCAGCAGTATCCCTGGAGTGTGTACGCATGTACTAGCGTGTTTCGAATAAATCCACATATATCAAACTATACGGGATGCTAGTCGTTTACATTGCGGCATCTTATGTGATCCCGCGTTGACAACCGTATCATGTTGCCATTTAATAGTGTGGGACCTCATTTAACGTGTATGCTATTATTCGCGTTACCCTTTTGATTAGTCGAATTCTATCCACGCTCATGTTCTTAGTCAACTGTCAAAAAGAAAACGCACGCTCTTAACAAATAGCATTGGTACTTGTTTCTTTCGGGTCCTGTTGACGGGTTCGTCCTGAACTTCGACACCAAGTTCCGGGTCGTCTTATCAGAGAATTTACTGAGCTTTGGAGGACCTTGAGAACGCAGCTGTAGCATGGACTAAATTGCAGGCGGCCGGCAGCAGACAGATTATTTATATCTGTTGTGAATGCTGCTGCTGTTGCTCTCGCTCGCAAGGGACGATTGGACACGATTGGAGTGGGTCCAAGTGATTGTTTAGACTGGTTGAACGTACTGTTATCCGACGAATGTCAGCCGCGGCATTGTTGTTCAGCGCAAGAATGAAAAAGGGACTGTGCAATCTTAAAAAGTTGACAGATCGACGTTCGATAATTATGGCCAATTTTAATCCCTCTAATTCCGCTGAGATCGCGGTGGATGGCGCGCAAACCGAGTAGACCAGACCAACAGGGAAATAGTTTGTAATAGTTTATTGCTGGATTCAATAGTTAGCTTGTCAAAACGTGTGCTATGCGGCACTGCTTGGAACTAGTCGCGGACAAGAGAGCGGAGATACTGTGTGACTTATTCCCTGGACTCCTGATAGGCCACCCCCAGATAAGTTGTAATACACTAGAACGATTAATCTGTCTGTAGATAGCAGACGGGCGACGGGATGCCCCATGCTCCAGATTACCGCCTCCCAGTCACCTGGGGTTCGCTCGCTCGTGAGAGTCCATCTCTCACCTCAGCAAAAAAAATAGTTCGTTTGCGAAATGAAGAAAGCTGCTGAAAATTGAACTATTTGTGTATAAGAAAAAATTTTTAAAAAATTTTAGATTTTACGTATCCAGCTAAGTATTTTGTGTACTGTTCGGGTGGTGATGCACCTTGAATAATATGGGCGTCTGCATAGGATAGCCTCAATAGAACGCTACACCGGTTTTGTAAACTGCGCAACTTATAACTTTTAGTACGACTTTTATGGTCAGGTTTATTATGATGTGTTACATATATATATACTGTTATCCTTTCTATTCATTTTCGAGAATTTAAGCCTTGTGAAATCGCAGTTCCGATAATAAACCATGATTTCAAGTGAGTCGAAAATCTACTTGACGAAACCTAGGTCAACTACCTCACCTCATGAATAGATATTTAAGTATCTATTCATGATGATTTATGCTGTTGTGGCTATTCAGGATTACTTACGTTGTTGTGGCTGCTGCTATTGTTGTGCGTCCAAGTAAGCTTGGTTAATCAACATTCGATGATCGTTCGATACTCTAATTCCGCTGAGCTGACAATGGATGGAACCCAAGACGAGTAGTCAAGCTCGATGACCGAGTGGCTCTCAATAGGATTAGTAGTGGTGGTAGTTGTTTTGAGTGAAACGCGGCGCAGCTCGGAAGTGGAATAAGCTGAGATACTCGACGACTTGTTCCCGGAACTCCTTATAGGCCATCTCAGAAAACAGTAATACTGTAGAGCGACTAATCTGTCTGCAGATACTAGATTAAATCCTGATACTATGTAGTCTAAAAGCACCAAGATACTGGACGTGCCAAGCATCTCAATTGTGTTGTCACGTGACAAAAACCCAAGTAACATGATTGTTGTTTTGGCAGTTACAGCTGACCCTCAGCTTATTTGATGGTGGCCGACACTGCCTTATGGTGCATTTCGGTCACCGCTTTTTGGCAACGATAAAGCTACAACTGAAAGGCTATCCAGGGCGGGGCAGGTCCACCTGAACGACGCTGCCGGGTCGTCCGGTTCACTCTGCAGCCGGAGCGGGTCGCGTGCCCTTGACTCTGTCCAGGCTAGTATCCATTCGTAGTCTACGGGTTGTTTAAGGTGGCGGACTGCAGGACGGCAGAGCAAGTTGGGTCCCCCGCTTCGTGGATGGTCAGGAACTACTGAGCTCTTCCAAGGAGGAACACAACGAAATATATTTAAATGTAAATCAGGAGAGATGTCAGGAGGAATAATGTCGGGAGCGGACAGAATCTCGAACGTTGAACGCCATGTTCGATGGTGCCTGTACCCTTGGGTACTTGTGCCTTATGGTGCGGTTTTGCTACAATGGTCGTTTATACCGATACTATTATACATCCTTATTGATCACAGAGCTGAGATGTGAGTTGATTGGATATATAATGATTGACTTTGTTCACTCAATAGGCAAAATAATCCATGCAACAATTTCGTGCTAAAGATATCGTTCGGTGCTGTCGATACCATGTTCTATTCATGAGTGGTTACAACTGCAATATACTGCGAGCTGGCAGAAGCTATCATATCGCGCTGACTGTCCTAGTTAGCAGAGACCAATGGACCGGCATCGTCGTGCACACATCTGCAGCCGGCGCACCTAGTTGTCTCCTTCGGCCTGTAGGGGCCTTCCAACGAGGCTCCCTGAGGCCGAACGAGACAACCGTAGCTGGTTGGGTCTTTCGTTTGGGAGGTTACGTGCGCTTTGTTAGCCAGCCCTTGAATGTATGTTAGTGCTCTAAAAAGTACCTTCGCACTGATAGATTGATCTTTCTGCCTGCAGGCATGACGTGGTGGGTGAGCGGGACACTATAAGAATCGTAGACAGTTGTGTACAGTCGGAGGTTCAAATCCGAGTGGACCCATATTTACTTTATGAGCAGTATCTCCGCAATAAGATTTGAATATTAGTAGTGGAAACAGATGTGGTGTGCGGCACAGACTGGAAGCGGGCAAAGGTGCTAGAGAGGCTGCCGAGGGTGAGAGAGAAGGTAAGCTGCTGATCAGGGTCAGCTAACCACGTCATGTCCGTATGGCAAGGAGGATGTGCGGTGGCCGTGACTGGACTTGTACACATCTCACCGACCTTACCGAAGGAATGCGCTGAGTGATACCGGGAAGGGCCGTCGTGCTGTTGAACACCGTCAACAGTTCCACAAGAGGGGAGGCGGTCATGCTGTTGACATGCATGGCACCCCCCCCCCCTGAGAAAAAATCATCTTGATCTTTCTGAAAGTTTTGAGCTATTTTAGACTAGATGACAATATCGGCGTCAAGGCTGATCATCAATTTAATATCCGCATGATTTGAGACAGAACACCTTGCGGTAAAACTTACAGGTAGAACACTTTGAGGCAGCGGCTCACGCCGCACTCTCAGGTAGGTAGATCCAGCAGGTCGTACAGCGGAACATTATTCCACCACGTTATGTGTAATGAGGCACTCGTAGTTTAAAATAGAAGTAAGTTCGTCGTGTAACCAAAAGTCTCCAGTTGAATTCAAGCTGGAGCATTATACCCTCAGCGATTTGTCGATCAAAATGCCGATATTAAATATTCCTGACCATCTTTTGTTTTAAGCACGGAAGCCGCCACGAGCCCAGTTTTATCGAGTAAAATTCCTCCATATTTATGAAGTCCTCGGAGAAAGTGGACGTTATAATAGCCCGGGACATATGTGAAAAATAGGCTCGAAAGCAGTTAATCTCACATATGTCGAGCCCGGTGGCGTGGTCCATTAGTGTGCGCCTCGTAATCGGAGGAGACACGTAGGTGCACGAGTTCGATCCCCACCGTCGCACAGTTGCATTTAAAAGGGTTGTCCGTCTTATGAAGCAATGCCGAGAGCAGTATCGTTGAACGTTAAATGTTGCCTGTAGCTCAGCCCAGAAAATTTATCAGTTAATCTCACATATATGGATATTTAACCCTAAAGAAGAAAGTGAAGCTGTAAAAATAATGATAGCTTTTGCCTGACGGAAGGCTGGCTGAAGGTCAGCCGCAGTATTTTCGTCACTTTCGAATTCAATATTCGTATATTTATTTCGTTAGAAAGAGACAAATACAGATAATATTGTTCATTCTTCCGGTAGCGTTATAGAAATGACAAGTGCAATGCTCCCATAGGTAGATGGAACACACATTTTGTTGACATTGACCACTAACAGCCACAGCCAAAAACAAATAAGTATAGGCCTTAATAACAGGTGCCACTCAAGATACAACCGATGTAGCACTAGTAAACAACCCTGATTATGTATCTGTGAAAGTTCTCGTGTACTCCTTGCTTGTTGGCCTCAAGGGGTATACTTTGGGCTATAGAGAATGGACGTTCTTTGCTTCGCATAAATTGCATAAATATTTGTTCCATAGGGGGGATTTGACGTGCAAGCTTTGGATCGTATGTCGACGGCATCCTTCTTGGTTAGCAGAGCTTTCAAGCAGGTTTACAACACTCTTCTGTGATAAAATAACATACTTACCGGTGTGTCCTCTCGGAGGAGTCGTAAAACTCAATGAATAAACAAGGTATTCACCAATTGACGTTCAATAGCCATTGGTATTGGCATCCTCATTTTATAAATCGTTTTATTACTGAAGACAACAACTTTATCGCTTGTCTCGGTTGTTGTTAGAGATACGTATATTTTTACTTGACATGACTGATTAAAGTTTCGGAGTGTCTACTTTAAATGGCTCGACTTTCGTCTGTAACAGCTGTAAACAAAACTGATGTTTTTGTCTATTGTCCGTTTTGGTGGTCTTCTGAAATTTTAAGTAATAAGATTTCCAGAAGTAGTACTTAAATGGATGTCTCCGAGCCCACTCATTTAAGCTTGATAGAAAAGTAAATTCATTATATTTTAAAATATGAAACAGTGCCCACTGGCCTTACTCTTTAGATGTACCTGGAAAATGTACTCAGGTAGTTAAAGACAAGGGTCCTTACGATTCCTTCTAATACAGCTTTGTTACAATAAATAAAATCTGTTCTCCAGGTGACGAACCTACACGTGATAGTCAAGGGAAGCCTATTCTTTATCTCTTTAAGGTCGCTATATCCAACATAGTTCATGATACGTTGTAAGAACTTTTTCGTCATCATCTATCGTATTGATATTTAGGTAGGTTCATTATTTGGGATATGGGCAAGCCGTTTAGGATACTGTACGCCTGAATGCCTATGCACACATTTTCACCACACCTGCTGGCTGTAACTTTTGTGATGAACCTTCGCTATGTGTTCTGAAATTGTGTCCATATTGGCTAAGCGGCCTGTCTGATGATGACATACATTTGCTCTGTAAGATAAGAAAAAAAAACGCCGGTATACGCATATCGAGAGCAACTTTGGATCGATACCTTCACCTCCCACCGGCTACATACTTAGCTCACACTATGCGTGACGCTTTCTACTGTAAGCTTCTTTTTACGTTACACTCGATGGCTACACTCTAAGAGAAACAATGCGTATTTTCACTACTCATTTAATGTCTGCGACCAAATTTAACTGTTATATTATATTATGTTAGGTAATTGGTCGCCAAGCACCACCTGATGTGCCGGTGGAAAGGCGTAAACTCAACACCATTTATTTCTAACCATTGTGTGCTCAATTCAAATCTAGAAGGGCATACATAAATCAATGCAGTACTCAACAGTGGGAATTTGTTTGTAAATTTGCTATTAGTTTTAGTCGAGTAAAAGCACGAAAGAGTCCACGTGTTCTTTGAAGTTTTGACCAATATAGCTCGAAGTGCAGGAGCTGCCTCAAAGGCGGTTCATCTCGAGACCGAAGTCATTTGTGAAGAAGCACCATCCCCTCTCCTCCCCTGAAACCACTTGCCTCAAAGTGCATCAAGTATCATAGCAATTCTCAGTAACATGAACGGCGTAAATGACACACTCACAGCTGGATGACATGTTGCCGCTGTCAACGGTAGAACACGCTGATTTATGAACTGATCTGGGTGAATGCGATCCTGCTCGCTTATATGATTTAATATTAATTAAATGTTGTAGAGAGTAATATAAAATGCCGTTAACGTCTAATGTTAATTATGGCCTCAATATAGTCACTTCGTCATTTATTCACGCGGTATTGTGTCATACATATGAAGATACCTAGTAATACGGTGCAACAGTAAAAATGGTAAAATCATTAAACAGTAAAAAGTGTAGGGTCAGCCCGTGTAAACAGGGAACATGAACGTATTTATACACTTCCATGTATAAATACGTTTAGGTTTGTTGGCGGGGCAGGGACTACGTTAGCGAGATTGGACGAGTTCACTCTCAAACGTGATGTCTGGCTCAAACATTATTGTTAATTGCAAATGTTGATTATATAAGTACGATATATAGCCATCACTAGATTATATCGTATTGTATCATTATAACTAATCCCACCTGACAGTAGCTGGCTTTATAGCGATAACGGCAACTTATCGATTTACAAGCAGAAATTTGATTTTGCTGATTCTATCTGCAAAATCAAATTTCTGCTTGTAAAAAAGCGACTTATCACAATGAGTCCTTAGTCGATGTTGCTACCTGGTTGAAAACTACAATGAAGAATAACAAAGATGTCACGAGAAATAGTTGCAACTTAAAGTATGAACGTGTGTAGCGCCAGGTGACTACACCGAAAATATTTACGGCAAAATACAAATTCGTAGTATTGAAGAATATTTCACAAAACATCATGATTAAACTTGATCCGTTGGCTAGTAGATCTAATGGCTAGCAGATGCTGACAGCCGATGAAGATTTATAGTCGTGCTGAATTTCTAATTCAGCATTTGTTGGATTTTTTCTAATGCATATTGCGTTATATATTTTTGTTATTATTAGCTTCGACACTTCTCTCCTTTACAGAAGCTATGCCGTTAAAGTTTTGAAGGGTTTTTAGCGAACTCGAGGTGTTGTTGGAGGATTTGCTACAATACGATTTGCTATGGAGAGGGATGTCGATAAAGATACTATTAAATCAGACGCACCCATTGCTCTTCCGATGATTGATTTTTTCACACACAGGCTAAGGAAAGTGTCACAAAAATATGGAGGTGTGGTTCTTATTCCACGTGATTTCTAAGCAGGCGCCTGTCGCAAGACGCCCACGCAGCAGGCTTCACCATACGAATAATAACGAGCGATCCATATATCGATTAGTCGACCCTTCCTTCAAGCGTTCGTTACCTTTGTCTGAACGGCTAAGAACTGTTACATTAGCACTATCTACTGAGTTTTCATTGTTGGACACCGCCTATGCCGCCACGTTTTGCTCTCAAATATCGACGCTCGCAATTGCATCCACCCAGGCTAGCTGGCTGTTGTCATTCCTACCGCGAGCATGAACGCCGACATCTCACCTACCATGAAAGCGGTGTAGAGCAATGGGAGAGTTGCTACTGGTGAGTGATACGCTCAGAGATAAAAACGGGAACGATGCCTGCCCCATCAGGGCACTTCTATCGGCGAACTTCTCCCTCTGGCGCCAATCCAATCTCCCCGAACTCGCGTCATCGTTCCTCCACTTAAGCCGATGCTCGCGAGACAAACGCAGAGGCGATCGCTACGCCTTTGCAGGACGATGATGCCAAAGGAGGCGGAGTCGCCGACCACCAGTCATTACTACTGCCACCACCACTACCGCCTTCGTTTGAGGGTTCGAGAACGAGGGGATGCGACCGAGGGAGAGGTAGATAGGAGAATGACAGAGAGCACAAGTAAGTTTGGCAAGCTTAGCAGCGCCCAGATGATGCTAGAGCACATAGAGAGAATTGTCGATTTGTTTTGTTTGTCCCAAGATGAGAGGAACAGGGAGGGAGGGAGAGAGAGAGAGAGATCTATCTCGTCCTAGTGATGTGCAAGGCGCTCGATTGCTGCCATTTTATCGCTGTATTTTTCCTCTGCTTTTCGCTACCCTGATGCCACTTTCCAGAACTGACACTGTCGTCCCTCGTCTCGATCGCCTCGAATATTATAGCTGTCACCAAGTAGAGCCGGCGAGCCAAACTCTGATGGTTGAGATAGACAAACTGATAGCGGAGGAAAAGTTTTTGATTACAAATTTATAGGATTCGCCCTGTCTTCTCCTGCTCTTCTTTCTCTCTATCTCTCTCTCTCTCTCTCCTTCTATCGCTCGCCCTCGATAGGCCCTATCGTCAGGCATGCCATTGTTAGTCGACTCCCGCTCTGGGGACACACTGTTGTGCGCTGATAATGATAGATAATGAGTGAACGCGCGCACGTACGCACGGGGATTTCTTGTCGACCTTTCCCGCCCGCTTGGTCTTATCAGAGGAAATGGCTTCGTGGCTCGCTTGCCAGCGACTGCAGAACAGCCACCACGACCAACTCGGCTGGCTAAGCTGGCTGGCCCGTCGGGTTCGTTGACTACCAAACTAATTATGTTCCCTTTGCTTGTGTTTCCCAATAGTGTTACACGATGTCCTTCGCCAAGCCAGCCGAAGTGATGTACGCTCGAAATAAGTCCGCGGTTCCGAACAAGAGCAAAGCACAAGCCGATGTCACCTTGACCGCAGCGACAGCATCATCTGCTGATGTGCTCGTCGAATGTTCACTTGTTCCTTGCGCAAATTGCAAATTGACACATGACATCTCTGGTGGCGTGGCTCAGTCCTTCGTGCATATCGCCTTTCCATTTCGTTTGCCACTTCGGGCTGCTGCTAGGCACCCATGAAGGCGAAGACAGAGCAATACGGAGAGAGAGAGAGGGAGATAGATAGAGACAGAAGTAGGAATATGGAGACGGAGAAAAATAAAGCAAGTGTTATGATAGGATCAGGAGGAGGTGGAAACCGTAGAGGTAGAAGCCATGAAAATCAAGCGAGTCGAAAGGACCCGATCGGCAAAACGCTTCAACGCGAGCAGTGCACTGACGGAACAGGGAGAAATCACATGGCCGGAGGACAGAACTTGGAGAGAGGACGACGGTGGCGGCGGTGGCGGCACTTGGTGCAGAAATTGGGTGAAAATTGAGGAAATTGAGAGGATAATTCTGGCGACAGCGGGGGCCGGCAATGGAGCGAGACCGACGAACGGGGAATGGAGAAGTCGAAAGGGAGACAACTTGACGGGAATAAGGGAACAAGGGAAATGTAGGGGGGGGGGGGGAATATAGGAAAAGCGAATCAGCACCGCTACACACAGCTGACTACGAGGAAAAATGAGGTAATAAATATTCGAGAAGTGGCTGGTAGACGAGTGCCGAAGGAGTGGAAATGCAACAGAGGAAATTAGAACGACAATTGAGGTAAGGGCGAATGCAATAACAAGGGAGGGGCAGGATAGAGGGAGAGGAATCGAGATCGAAATGATAGGGAACAGAAATGAGGGTCGATGGTCGCATAAAATTGACGGCAACAACGAGTTAGGCGTGCTTTTGCAACTAAATGAAGAAAACCGGGGTAAATGACTGTGGAGTAATATATGTATATATATATATACATATATATACATATATATATATATATATATATATATATATATATATATATATGTGCCACATGAAGAAATAGAGCAAAGTACCATAGTTGGCCGCTGGTTGAGATACTGTACTCGACGTTCGTTGGTATAGTTCGCCAAATATGAGATGTGGCGAAATCTTAGTACGAGGTTGACACAGTTATTTGTTTGCTGAAAGAACAAGATGAGATTCGAAGATTATCTAACCGACGAAGTAATAACTAGGTGTAAAGGTGCCCTCAGACATGGCGGATACTAACGTAGGCTGCGTATCACCGTAGAGGACCAAATCTGCGCGCATGCCAAAAAGAGAATTTTGTCGGAGTTGGATGATCGTATCCAGATACTTATATCATTCGCAATATGTCAAGGGATACTATATCCATTCGATAGCCTGAACTCTCAAGCTAATTTTGCTATCGGAGGACGCCATCGACATGCACAATCCGCTAACTAACACTAGACGAAATAGATAAGCATTTCTATACATGGATTAAAGTCTTTCTTGTGACAACATTACAAGCGTTACTCGGTTAGAGTGCCACATTTTTTACACGCCACTAACGTGCCAACCAAAACGACTGTGATTAAAAGTTATATATATATATATAACTTTTACACACAATCATTTTGGTTGGCACGTTAGTGGCGCGTTTCTCATAGCAGCATAGTTTCTCAATGACTGAGTGCGATATATATATATATATATATAACTTCTAAGCACAAGCTTAAAATCAATCATAAGAGGGTGAAAAAGATGGAAAACATTGTTTTTCACAATATAAGTTAATGTTTGCTATTTAACAAGGCAGCAACTTACACGCACAACAAGGCGGCCCTCAGACACGACTTTGATATCGCTCTGTCTAGAGTTTTGACATGCAGTGAATGAAAGAATTTTGCGTATCCCCTGACAGGGACGGGTCGCGGGACACGAGGCGATCATCCGCATGTTCTAGTGTATGACGATACCAAATACGCGCCTAGGTATACAATAATGCAGGACTGGATGGTTTACCGAATCGTTTCGAATGTTCGTTCTATCGATCGTTCTGATTGAGCCCTCCGCCGGATCGCTAGACGGCCTGATCTTCCTCTCAATCTGCAGGCAAATCTCTTATTTGCCGATTGCCTTGATGCTGCCATCGAATGACACACTATATTCTATATTGTTGCGACATGTATTGAACATCTTTCCCCTGCACAATACTGTTCAATTTCGATATTTCGGCAAACGAAAGTCGCGAAACGGATGCTAATCATTACGGAAAGCTGATAAATATAGCAGATATATATATATATATATATATATATATATATATATTGTCATTAGATAAAACAATAAAAAGTATTTGCTAAATATAACAAATATTTTTTTCATCAAGTCAGCCATAAGGCGGACCCTTTCAATGCAAATGTGCAACAATGGGGATCGATCCTGTGTACCCGTGCCGATACCTATCTACCTATCTGATATCTATATACCTAATAATAGGTTTCGAGCTGACTCTCAGAAAACATAGACGGCCATGGTGATATCTATAAATATAAAAAAAAATATGAATAAATATAAAAATAATACATTGTCCGGGCTGATTCACAGCCAACATTCAACGTTCACGGTACCGCTGTCGGCATTGCTTCAAAAGACCAACCCTTATAAATACAAAAGATATCGATATGCCTACGCACATCGGCATTGAAAAGGCTCGTCTTATGGCCGACTTGATGAAAAAAATATTTGTTATATTCAGCAAATACTTTTCATTGTTTTATCTAATGACATTATATAGACAAATATCTGCTATACTTAGCAGTTTTCCCGAATGATTTGCTTCCGTTTCGCGACGTTCTTTTCTGAGAAATATACCGGCTCTTACCCACCGATAGCAGTACATAACGTTCATTCTTTATCCCCTCGTCATCTGAGGCAACGCGGAAGTAAAGTGACTAACTTATTACAGCAAATATGCCACATGTAAGAGCAATGCGATAGTGATATTAAAAACAAATCATTATAATAATAACGACAGCGTTGTACTATATAATGGTAATTGTTCTGGCGGGCACGGCTCCTTTTCTCGTGGTCATCGTTGTCGTCGTCACATGCTTCGCAATGTGCCCCGCAACCTGACCCCTGGCCTGGTTTGGCTTCGCCTCGCCTCGCCTCGCCTGAAGTAAACGCTGCCAGGAGACGAGCAGACCTGGGGTAAAAATAAGCCATTGCATTGAACGACACGATGCCTCCCTCGCCTATCCCGTCATCAGCCGCCATTGGCGCAGGCCGAAGGACCGAGCTGTCGTTCGGTGTCGGATGTCCGCGGCGGTGTATACTTTAGCCCATAGCATCTTAGCCAGCAGACAGAAATCGTCCTTTCGCTCTCGTGTACCGGAGGCCTGCACGCATATATATATATATATATATATATACATACACTCTGTAGAAATATAATACATATATGCTGACACTTGACTCTCGACTCTGCCTTTAGTTGCGTAAGGGGCAATCCGCCTGAACCTCCGGTAGGCTCGTACGCGTACTGCCTTGGTCTAGGACCAAAGGCCAGGCTTGGCTGATCTTGTCATGCGGCTCGTCTGAATAGAACGCGGCACGACACACAAACACACCCGTATATACACATGGACCTTGACCAAGGGGCCGTGTTTGAAAGCGTTTCGATGGCGGCGAATGGCCCTCATATGATTAGGTGATATATACGGATGGTGTATGCGTACATTTGTTCTACCTTTGTTATTGCCCCAGAAGCTGCTTAGGGCTCACAGTACCATGCGAGCGATAATGACTCTAACGAAAAGAAAAACAACAAGGAATATAACATGATAACGCTACATTCAAAGCAGCAGACGTGTATACTGGTTTTGTATAACGAGACAACAATTTGAATTGCTTACATGTACAAACAATTCTAGGGTAGCAACGAGTTCTGATATATTATTTATTCGATATTAATTGCTCTCTTTCACATCATGAAGCTTTTTTACCAATTGTATAGTTAGACACGAGCTGCTATTGTTGTATGAAAATTTAAATTAACCCGTATTTGCCGTATGCAACTGAGTACTGGGAAAGGCTTCATTTATCCAATGAGAAACGATATATGCTGCACTCGGCGTACCCCATATGCAATACGAGTAATTGTTCAATCCGATATCAGATCTAAGAGCTGACCATCGATCAATGGCCGCTGTGTGCCTTAATTATTATAAGTTAGTTATCTTATGTAGCTGCGTTTAAACACGTCAACGGCCTCGACCGCAATATCAGGTCAGATCTAATCTCATCAGTTGAATTTTTCAAAGGTAAGTGTAAACAATATTGAATTTCTATTTAGCTGAAATGTTTGTCATCCGTTAAACGCATTGACTTCTTGATAGCAGTGTGCGTAATTATTGGGCATTCGAATGACAGTCCAAGACGATAATCCAAATGTGGCGTGCAATCGTGATAACCAACTTGATTTATGTGTAACTTGATTTATATATTTTGTTATGTGCGTCTCACATAATCAGCTCTGTAATCTTTGGATCAAAGAATCGAGTCGTGGCTTTGAGACGATGTGGAAGCGATGCTTCAATGCTCGCGTGGAGCCTGAACGGTCCAGCAAACACGAGCAAGGCTGAAATCACATGATATTTGAGTATACAAATTTAATCAATTTAACGAGCCATCAGTCTCCGAGAACTTAAAAATAATATCTATAAGTTTACGAGAGTTTTGGAGCGTTAGCGTTCACGGCCGAACTGTGAACCCTTAGATAGGGCAGTGGCCAGGCAAAGCCCACCGGACCCATTGAAAGATAATCCAAATATCAATTGCTCTTCTACGTATTTTGCACAGTTTTCATTACGAACGTATCAGGCCGCTTTAGGATGATCTGGGCTAATTAACGACATGTGTCTTGCGTAACCCGCAGGAGACACTCAGGCGCAACGATCTCGGCGAGTTTGGACAGAACGAGTCGTCGTGAGCCCATGTCGAACGCGACTCTAAAGTCCACGAACGCGCCATTCACAAATTGCCCCCTTCTGACAGCGTTTGCTCGATATCCTGGAGCAGAACGTCGCTCGCTGTTTGCGTGGTTCACTACCCTCGAAATCCGCGCTGCTCTGCCGTATCTGCTCCGTTATTACCGAACAATAATGTTAATAGTAATAAATAATAATAGTAACTAGTAGTAGCAGTCGATGACGAGATAGCTGAATACCCCCCAGTATTGAGCAAACAACGGATTTCGTCCAGGGAGTCAACGCAAGTCGCCTGATGATGTCCTGAGGGAAATCTGTTTCTGGTTCTTACAGGTTCTGCTGCTGCTGCCCTATAATTTTTTGGTGTGGCAAAGTAAGTATTTTAGCCACACGACGCCCATTAGATCAAGCGATAATCTATTACACTATGGCGCTCAGTGGCGTGCTGGTCTCCATTTTCATTGGGTTCTATGCTGTAAGCAGCATATCTTGCCGTTTTAACGCGCAGATATTCCGTGAAGTTTGCTGACGACCCAGCTGGGTCAACAGCGCTAATCACGGTGTCGTATTCTGCCCAGCAATTTTCAGTTATAACAAGAAGAAGACATCTCTCCTGCATTTTCTCCCCTACCCTATACGAATTTAAATAGAAAATCGTTGTTTTTTTGTTACTGTATCTGCCCTGCATCCTGCCCACTTCAGCTACTTAGCATAATCACGCGCATGAGCCTAACTTTGTGTGCTACACTTGGGAGACAATTTTTGTTAGCTGAATCATCTGTGAGTGCTTTAATCCGTTTGGAGACTGGTACTTCGTAAAAGAGCTTTACCACCTGACCGAAATCAAAATTCAGAGAGCTTGAGACAGCGATCAGGTACGAAATATATGCAGACATGACTTCGGAGAAAATAAAACACCAAAAAAAGCTTTATGTTAGCAAGGTCCAAAGCAGTTGATATTATTATTCATTATTACTATTAATAGTATCATACGACAATAGCGGAGCACATCCGGCAGAACAGTGTGGATGTAGAAGATCGCGGTCCACGCTAACAGCGAGCGACATTCTACTCTAGGATATCGAGCAAACGCTGTCAAAAGGGGGCGATTCGTGTATGGCGTGTTCGTAGACTTTCGAGCCGCATTCGAAAGGGGGCTCACGAAGACTCGTTCTGTCCAAACTCGCCGTTGAGATCGTTGAGCCTGAGTGTGTTAGTGCGGGTTATGCAAGACACACACACACACTGCAATCTAATCAGATCGTAATCGATGACAAGATAGCTGAACACCCCAGTACTGAGCAAACAAAGGGTTTCGTTCTGGGAGTCAACTTCAGTTCCCTGATGTTCGCCCTTCTCGTAGTATACCTACCGGGTCTTATTCAGGGTCGACACCCTGCAGAACACGTCATTATGTGTTACGCAGATGACCTTGTATCCTCGTGATCAATACGTAGAAGCGATGAAGTTTCGACGGGTACAAAGGCTAGCGGAGACCGAGACACTTCGACTGAATGGACATGAGTTGAAATTCGTGAACGGATTTACGTGTCTGGCCATCATATGTACCCCATCACACAGGACACTCGGTGCACATCGCGAAGAACGAATGATAAAAGTATTAACGGTACAAACTCGCAGATGCTCTCACTGGATACGGCTCTTACTCGCTTCCACATCACGATAGAGCCCACCGTCAGTGCGGTGGCTTGAACGGCTAAGTATCTGACTGTAAGAAGCCAGAGGCCGCGGATTCGAGCCTCGCTGCGTGACATATACGAGAACTTAAGCGTCGTAAAATTGCAGTTCCTTTAATATATACCAATAAAGCTTTGCCTTTACCGTATCACACAGAATTCTGCTCTGTTTTATGGAAGAGACTCAACGGCTCCAACCCGGCAGCGCTAGATCGAGTAAAACCAGCCCTTTCTGAATTGACTATTAGGTCAATATGTTTCTGCATCCGATCGACTGGTGTATTCTATTATTCGTTGGTACTCACCTATCCATAGCACAACACGAAACGGAATTTACACTTCTGGAGATGTCCGTTTAGCTTAAGTAATACATTAGTCAATATGAAAGAATGAAAAATAGAAGCAGAGGTTCGAAATTGATTGGATCGATGGATGGCCTCCCATAATGAGATGTTTTTTGTTCGCCGCTGGATCCTATAGGAGATTGATATTTGCTACAACCCTAAGTAAGATTAGCAACACGGCGTTTAAGTATCCAACATGACGGAGAACAGTTACCATTTTTTTTGTATCAGCTGTATTAGCATACGTTATGAAAGTTAATAGTATTATTTTTAATGTTATAATTACGTTAGTATAGGGATTACAAGAGCCAGCATGAGGCAACACTAAAAATATATTGGCTCGCGAATAATACAGATTGTTTTTAATATATTATTATTATTGTTATTATTATTAACCAACGAAGAATATCATATCTGTTTAGAGAATAAGAGCTATAATAAGCTCTTATCGTCGATTTGATTCGATATTTTAATTCTTTTAGCCGGTCTGTTTCAGAGACCGAGTTCGTCTGTCTCATATCTGTATGGCGAACCGTAGGATTGAGATCACCGGGTCTGCGGCAAACGACTCGAACAAACGCAATATTGTCAGCTGCGTATGAACTCGTACAAGCTAGTGGATAGATTCCTCGTCAGATGCAATGGCCTTAATTCAAGCGAGGATTAGGACAATTGTGAATTTCGAGTGATTTGAAATGTGTTTAGAAATCAACAGAGATACTTCAATGGCCGATGGGTACGAGCCTCCAGCTGCGACCGTAACAACTGATTCAGGCAACGCTGCGATACCTCGGCTGGCTTTGACTAAAACCACGTGCCTTTGTGATTTGAGCCTGAGATATCTCCGGCAGGTAATTTGCATCGGACGTAGCCCGATCCACGTGAGAAAAACAGCCAAGAGGTCACAGGAAGTGGGTAATGTTTACGAAAATAAAGTGTCATTGACATGTCAATGTGATAAATGCAGTAGTGAGTGTCTAATACGACTTAACTCAAAAATGCATACAGGCCCTGAAGCAAGAGACATGAAAAGTTCCAGCTACCAGTGTGGCTGAGATCAGGATGAGCCAACGGGTTGCAACAGCAGCACCAGCAGTAGCAACAGCTGCTTCCAACGGCAGCAGCTACGATACCAGCTCCTCGAATCAAATTCGATAGCCAATACACGCGCTCATTGGAGGGTTTACAACAGCCGACAACCGCGGGAGAAAGATTTTAGCCAGTCCCCGCGTATTTCCGCACACCTCGTGAACTATTTCTTTCCAGGAAATTGCAGCTGTTCAGCTTCAGGCCAAGACCGGCCGTGAAAAGGGCAGGTAACGCCTCGAACTGCCCAGCGTGGAACGTCTGGCTTGCCGGCGATCCCTTGGGGAATGGTTGGGCTCCCCGTTGGAATGTGTAGTTTTTCCCTCTTCGCACAGTTAGCCCCGCGAGCACTTACTCGCCGAGACCTGTTCCGCTGTTACGTTTCGTCGTCTTTCGAAACCTTCTCCCAGCCCTTTACCCAGTGGTTGGCCTCCTCAATTACCGTTACTGATATCGATTCCTCTCAGCTGTAGCGCGCCAGTGAAACGAACGTCTATCCAGCAATTCGTGTGGATAACATCTCGCAAAAGTCTCTCTACCTAGCTATCCATCCCGCCCTTTATCTTGTGTTCTTCGCCGGCGGTTTGCAATGGGTACGCTTCGAGCGGACGATGCGTTTAGTTCAGCCAGTGATATAACAAGTATTTGTAACCTGTTTGTCGATAGCTGGTGGTATTCTTCCGCTGGTAAGTAGTTGTAGTAGGGCTGTAACTTCACCGTCCAATCTCTTTCACCCCAACCCTAGTAACTTCTGCCGCTTCTCCGTCTTCACCCAGTGTTTCCCGTCCGTAAGACCACTGCTGCGACCGTTGCTGCTTCTTCCACGAAACTTCATCGACCAGAAGAAATGTCCCTTCCCATACTCTGCCATCTGTTTGGACTGAACCACTATATCCTTATCCACGGCCCTCCCCCCTCTTTCTTTCTCTCTCTCGCTCTATTTCTCTCTCTCACTTCCCAGACCCCAATAGGGGCCGTTGCGGAATCGCTGCTAATTTGCCCGTCCGGTCCGCCTGACTCCCCTATCTCATCTACACCATGACGACCACAATCTGTTTGTATCTGCCCACGGTGGTGGCGTGTGGTCCGGTCCCTTGGCCAGACCCTTGCCGTTCTACAATATAATAAATGCATTGGCGTAACAGTTTAGCTGACGCGGCACACGATATCGGGAGTTGAGTACAAAATATAGGGAATGAGCCATGTCACCACGGTATCATACCACCGGTATCATATCGCTGCGACATAACGGCTGCCGCACACATGCTGTGGTTGCCTCTGTCAGGCCAAGAGGAGATCGTTCGTTTGTCCTTGTTAAGTTCGTTCGTTCCGTTGGTTCGCGTCTACCTGACAGCGCTATGGGGGAAAAGCTGGTCACACCTGGTCATGTTCGTTGATATTGGTCGAGCGACCCAACCAGGCGCCACTGCTACCTCAGCTACTGCTCTTCCTATAATCGTCAGATTGGATTGCGTTCTCGCGGCGTGGCCCGGCCTAGCGTTTCGCCCCTCCAGCAGGTTTTTGACAAACGTCTACCTTACCTTAGGATTATTGCCTTTCAGTTCACAGGCCATTCACTACGTTAGCTAGACGCATTGGCTCGTCTGCCAAGGAGCTGCCTTCTCATGAAACAATATTGTTTTCCTTGCCATTGCAAGAGCGGTTTAAGAAGCCGTACCAACCAAGCAACGAAGCAAGCAACCAACAGTCGAACCACCTTATTTTCTCTCCCCGTCGCAGCAGCTGTCCCTCAACATCCAGCTACCGGGCTCTCGCATGGTGTAAGCATTTCGTAGAAGAAAATAGCCCGGCAAAGATCTATTGATATGGGCGCTGGCCATGGGGTGCATGGCACGCCGTTCAACTTTTTCGTTTTACTACCTGTGCGCCCTCGGTGCCCTTCTCCTCGTTCGGCACTGTTCAGCAGGGTAGCTTCTTCTCCGCGGCCACTTGTGGAGGCGAGGCACACTGCGGAAAGAGGCAGCCGCCGCAGGCCCAAGTTGTCCTAGTGTGGATCCTATTACTTCGCACGCATCGTAAGGCACCCTCTCAACCCGCCTGCGCTCAGGCCGAGTCCGTGCAGCAATAGATAGGATCTACGACAGGCGAGATCTGGATCCACCGGCGCACACAGACGCCCGCACAAGAGCCAAGCTCAATGTGCAAGTTCAAAAAACATCGCTATTACTGCTCGATCCCTCTTGAGAGGGATTGTGGCATTGCTGTGTGACTTTGTCACTGCTCAATCGATGGTGAGCAGCAGTCCGCCATGGCGAAGCGGGTTCGAACGAAATCTAAAATATAGTGGGTGTGCTATTGGCTGGACATTTTAGTTCTATCTGTATGTGTAGTCAGAGCCTCACAATCGGGGCTGCTTTGAGCGTTTGGGTCAGACGAGCGGGTCTAAGGAGACATACGAGGCAAAATACCGACTGAATGTCCAACCTGTCGGAAAAGCCGCGCCGCTCGAAATAATAGTTAGTCCTGCCTTTTACGGCCTATTGGAATTTAAAATTGACGCTTCGGAGCAGTGTCTTGCACAACTGCTGCGGCGCGCAGAGCTCTCTCTGGTATCATTTTTCTCATACTGCTCGGTGGTCGGCGGACTTGGTCGTGAGATCTGTCGATAGCATCCCAATACGATTGGATGCAGTCTTGGGAAAGTGTTCAACAACGAATTGGACATGGAGCTTGGATGTAAATATCAATGGAACGGTGGGCAGCGGGAGTATCATTTGTGTTACAGGTGTGCAGGCCAAAACTGCGTGACCGACCCCTACTGTTGAAGACATTCATTCGTTGGTTCTGCCGAAATATCTTGTGAAAGATGTAGCACGCAGTTCAGTTAGAGGGCCCCGTTTTGAAATTCATTTTGACGTTACGCGAAATACACTTACTAACTGAAACATAGAGATAGTCTATGTATACATCTTCATTTTTAGTGTGTGTTTCTAAATTATTACTATTATTATATTGCAACCATTTAAATTAGTTTTAATACTTCTTCGTTAAATTGTCTTTTAAGAATAGTTTCTCTATTCAGTCTTAAACAGATTGCCTACAAGTGATAGTAGTAGTAATCTTATGGTTGTTAAAGTCCCTCTGTTTTCGACCCTGTTATTCCTCCGTCAAGACTTTTTAAAATTTTCTTCAATTAATCTTCACAGGTCGTCATAAAAGTAGTCACATTCTGACGAAAAACAAAGATTTATTTCTTCGTATTAATTCATGCTGACGCACCTTGATGATCGAAAAGCGGAAATTTCCCTTTATTAAAAATATTAATAGTAACAACAACCATATCGCATAGCAACATCCGGAGAGTGGATACCAACACTATCAAGGGTAGTTGGATAGTTTAGTTAGATAGTTATTTAATTTATATCAGTAGATTTTCTTACGAATGCCAAACACACCAGTAGACAGTTTAGACCCGTTTAATAGTTGTATGTATATAGTATATATATATATATATATATATATATAGAGAGAGAGAGAGAGGGGGGAGGCTGCCAAAGTTATATATCAAATGTACCTAACAGAAGAAACATTTCCTCGGACATGTCAACTCGGCCGATTTAATCTGGAGACCCGAGAATAGTCAATAAGCGATAACGCCTAGCAGTTGTTCAGTTTGAGGCAGACGGCACCACGCCTGCCTCAAGCTGAACAAATGGTTCCGAAGGATTCGTCCCGTCCGACAGAAGGGTCTTGTAATGTGTAGACACTTTGGACGATAACGAAGCGCGCTCGCGCTTCGGAGCACAGCGGACATTACGGCAACGAGCGCTGTACAGCGGAGCTGGCTAGGGCAGTTCTGCTAGTGTAATGGCTCATAGTAGTTTAGGGGGTAGTGGCAGACGCAGAACGCACCCCTTCCGCTGTATGTGGGAGACATAGAAACAAAGGACGAACGAACGATGAAAGACGAAGCGGGAGCCGACACCGAATCAAGCAACCAGCAACGAAGGCTCGAACGAGTCCGCCAGGCGATGCTTTGAAGACAGAAGGCAGCCTTGGCAAAAGGCAGCGAGAGCTGCCCCAGTCCGCCAGGGTCTCTGGCGATAGGAGACGATGCGGCAAAGTAGTTTTTCGTGTTTGATTTTAAAGCCTTTAAAAGGAAAATAAGACGCCTCCCCCCCCGCCTTCTCCTCCCACTACTGTGTCGTTACAGCAAACGCAGATGGGCGAGACACGGCCGCTCGACTAGCTGGCTGGCTGCGTGACTAGGTGGGTGAGTGGGTCGATCGGTCGCTGGATCGGTCTGTCGGTCGATAGCGCGTACAGAAGGACCACAGTACCAGGAGCGGCGGCGGCGACGGCGGTGGCAGGGCGGCAGCAGCGGCAGCAGTAGCAGTCGCAGTGGAAGCAGAAACAGCAGAAGTCGAGGTAGAAGGAAGCGGGAAGAAGCCAGCCGTCCACGGAAGAAACATTCGGATCGAGGTGGTGGCCGGAAGAAGGGCTGGTTCGGGAGGACGACCGAGAGAGGGAGGGAGCCTGGGAGTAAGGACCATCGGAGTGGTGTTGGATGCAGCGGCGCATCGCGTCGTCGGAAAACAGTATCTCTATTGACGTTTTCGCTTCTGATCCACCGGGGAGACATTTCCAGAGTAGCGGAGCAGGGTAAACTATGACGCCGATTGGGAGAACGCACGGAAAAGGAGAAAAACGATGTTGGAAAAACCGTTCTCAGAGGCGACGGGCTCGCTGGGCTGGGCTGGCCGGCCGACGAGCGAGCGAGCGAGCGAGTCTGCGCGCTTTGACTTAGGGAGCGGGAGCTAGTTTCGTCAAGGATAAAGGGGAATACCTGGCCGTTCGCCGTACATGTATATAATAAAAGATAGGTGAGGATGGCTGCAAACGGCCACGGGGTGAGCTCCGGTCGTTGAACGTGCGTCAGCCCCCCTATTCGGAGTTTCGTTTATGACCTTATTCCTTAAACACATCAATAAAGCTTTACCCTTTACCTATTCGAATTGCGGTCGAATAGATCGATTGACCATAGGCAATTCTTCGATATTATTAATCTTAGTAAACTACTTTCTAAAAATGCTCAAACCCCTTCATTGACAAGGTCGGAATCGATCGTCGCCTATCGACTGCATATGTGCGATTTGTGCAGATTTCCAACTGACATTGAACATATTGGAGAAGTAGTGAACATATTGGAAAGGCTACGAATTCCTCGGAACGCTTCTGTACCATCGATGCGGCCGCATTCGCCTTCGCATAGACACATCTATAGGCTAGAAATAGTCAAAAGATTTAGTAGATTTTGACCACTCATATAGTATACTCATATATACCATTCTATTATCACCGGATGATGGAACTAACGCTATTCATTATATGTGTCTCTCTGGCTAGTAGTCGGTTACAGGCTACAGTCGGATCATCCACCAACAACTCATGTAGGTGTCTCAGTTAAGCGACAGGAGAGAGTCACACACCGATGATGATCTCGATGTAGCGAAAATGATGCTCCCCGTGATGTAGTCATCTTAGTTAACGATGAGCTCATAAATTAAGCAGTGGACAACCCGCAATGTGCAGCTCTACTTCGACCATAATCTATCGCAGGAGGCCACCGATGTTGATCGTCGAACAGAGAGTGATAATAAGCAAAGTAACACGCACCCGCTCGATATGAGCAGTCATTCGACGTTTCGGCATAAATAACAGACCTGCTATTTTGCGCGGTCATATTTGTAGCTGTGAAGAACATAATCGAACTGAGAGACAAACTAAGAAGAGCAGGATCATAAGCCAGAGCGGCGGCGGCGGCGCGGGGGGAAGAGGTTGACGGATGTTAATCACCGCATGTGATGTCAAAAGGTGATGAAACCTTTGGGAGTGCTTCCGTTATTTGGCTCGAGACAGGCTGCTTAACAGATGCACTGTTTGTTTACTATATATAGCGCCACTACCATAGGGCTGGCACCTATAGGTAATAGTAACGTCAGTATCGAAAGTCGTTGGAATTTCCATTCATGGTAAAAATAAATGCATTCGCTGACTGACCTATGAGCGTCTACGAGCGCTGTGCGTTTGGTAAGAACGAGCGAAGCTTTCGTTCGGCGTGCGCCTCCTCGAAACCGGTGAAGACCTATAAAGGCATAGTGGCATAACAAGGACTACTCCTTATAGTCACGTCATGCTATAACTAATCGAAGATGGCTGCTCCCACACGACTTTACAACTCCGGCAACTTATACGGGTGCCAGTTAAATTTTTATGCATATTCGAAATACGTACTACGTCAAAGATCGATATCATATTCTGCTAACAGATGAAACGTAAGGTGCTTTGTTTAGGACGAGCGGGCGGGAGCTGTAGAGACCACGGCTAATTAGTACATAGACTAATGCCAACGAGGCAGTTTGTGCCCTGCGGTCAAAGCGTTCGATTTGTCAGTCTGCTGAATTCTCACTCCGCAGGAAGATCTAGGTGGAAGAGAATTCAGCGCTGATGGCACGAGTAGTTGCTGAGTATATGTAGTGTAAATAGATACACAGCGTGGCAGATAATTTGTCCTTCACGGGAATACATTAGCACAAGATGTAAACGAGGTCAACTAGCAGAGAGTAACATTTGTTTGTCTTGTATGATATACATATATACGAAACAGCCGGGTTCCTAGTATGGTTGTCCATGTTACCTTACATCATTTGTGACTATTACTTCCTAGTATATATATATATAAATATATATATATATATTAGATCGATGCATTAGTTCCCCCCGTTTCATGAACAATGGAAAAACGACACACTCAGATCGATTTAAACCAATTCACATATTTACTATGTACTCCCCGCTGTTGTTCACGAGCTCCTCACACCTTTCAATAAGCTGATGGATTCAATTTTTCCAAAGAGAAATTGCAAATTGGCTATTTAGAGGTCGCCCTTGCTGTAGCGGAGGCGATTAGACCACGGCGAAAGCCGAAAAAAGCAGGTGTTGGAAATGCACTTGTTTCTTGCCTGGAATTTCCATCTTCCGAGCCTGATTTCGCGTTGAAATCCAGTTCACAGCGAAAATAGACCGCAAAAAAAGCTTCGAAACCAGTCGGGTTCAAAATCTGTGGAGAAGGCCTTGTTGGAAAGGGCAGTAGGTTCAAACAAAGGGCGGTAACTTATGCATCAACCTAATATATGAACTTTTTGGAAAGCCAACGACCATACCAACGGTTGAGACTAACCATAAAACAATCCCCTGAGATAAGAATAAATCACACTCCCAATGTAAACCTGACGCGCCTTACATAGTGAAAACCTTTGTCTTTAGCGATATGTAAAAGCCCGTCACTAGCTAAAAACAAAAGCCAGCTCGTCCATTATTCTGAACGTGTCTAGTTTGCGATACCTAAATACGTCACTGAAATGGTCTCGGTAGACAACCCTTAGAATCCCGTAGAATTGACATCTTATAAGTAACCAAATGTAATGACCCTTCAAAAGTCCAGGTAGTAAGTATATTCCGAGTAGACGGGAGTGGTCACTGTCCGCTCAGAACGGTGTTGAAATTCCCAACCAATTCACTTACCTCCCCTGTAGAGGATACATCTTTCTATGAAGATTAATACTTTAAAAATGTGTCTATTTTGACTTCTTCGCTCCGCGAATCGCAGCCTTGTGCTTACTCCTTGAGTCCTTTCTCATTCACGCAGTTCGTTCCTCAGTGTCCGCGCAATTGTCCAATCGCCATTTCGATCAAACTATTATATCGCCCATACCTTCCCCTACAAGGAACAGCCCAATCTAGACGATTAGTAGCCTCTGACGACCTTCAAAAATGCATGTGCCCAGAAGGCAAATGATAAACCAAAATGAATCAGTCGTCGTTTAACACTAGTAAAATCACCCCGTGTGCCCCCAAACCCCTCAACATTCTCCCCTCAAGACAGCTGCTAAATGAGCGAAGCTATTGGATCTCGCCTCCTTTTTCTTCAGCCATTTCTTCATCGCCGTCGTCGTTGCCGCTCAGACTCACTTACTCATGCAGAACGTGACCTCGCATGCATTTAGAGGTGTCTTACAACACTTGAGACTTCTCGAACGTTGCTCGCGAAACGTTCGATGGCTCTGATGATCTTGGTGGATAAACACATGAAACCAAACTCAGGCGTCGAGATTCAATGATCGATTGCTAGACGCCATTATCGAGCACCGAATGTTCTGCTCTATGTAGCGTCGATTTTGATAAAAAAAAACGTCGAATTGCGAAGTGAACTTTGACAGGATTCATCAAGCCCATAAAAAATGCCTACTACCTCCTTGAATGTACAGTCGCACTGCTCTATAAACGATGATAATTACCAGCGCTCATTAACGGTGTGAGCGTATTATTCTCGAAACCGTACCAAATCGTTTCAGCCTCAATCAATATGAATCTAGCATAGAAATATCTAATAGGCAGGCTAAACGAAGACAAAATACAATATACAGTATGTGTTGATTGATGCGCCCACACGAGCGATTAATTGCTTATATAGGTGCTGTAATCGACGTTTGATTTCATTCTATTATTTTTTTCTGTTTCACAGTCTTGCGCTGTTGTTTACCGAATTTATTTATGAGGAAAGGAAGAGATTTTCCTCGCTCTCGCAACCGCTCTCGTATTTGACCAAGCATAGTGAAACTATGCTGACTCCACCCGAACTGCTATCGGCTATCATACCCGTATAATGTCTGGCGTACAAGGAACGCGTCATATCGCAGATCACCACCCCATAATGGCGCTCGTCAATTAACCATCACCGATAAAAAAGATAGGGCCACATCAGTTGTTGTGCTGGCGGCGGCCCGTCCAGTGCGTACATCTGCTGTCACCATATTTGTGGGTCTTAGTGAGATCACGCTAGCGATGAGAGTAAGGTAAAGGTCCTAGCGTAACGAATACAGCAATAGGGTCTCCCTATCTCTCTCTATCTCCCGCCCGCTCGCTCGCTCGCTCGCTCTCTATGAAAATGACGACAAAGCTAAAATGCGAAGACGACGTCTTTGCTGTTCCAACGTCACCTGTCTCATCATATCCAGTCCATGTTGACTCAGATGGAGCCAGGAGTACCGACTAGCTCGCTGGCCGGAATGTTTATATGTACTAATACTTACGGCACAGCAGGCTGGTGTGGCAATAAGGGTGTTATGTATAGGCGCTAATTGATGGACGACCCCGACTTGTCTCATTTCGCCTTCGGAAGAGTCCACAGGATAATGGCATCTCTAGGTTTGCTTGGATCTGTCCAATAAAATAGGAATTCTGCTCAATGGACAAATGAGAGTAACGAAATGGTCATTCGTTTTCATTTGCTGTGATCGTGTACATTAAGGCAAATAGAAGGTCTACATATGCGCTTGTGTAGTCGGCACAAAGGCGCGCTCTTCTGGCCATGGGAACGAGAAAGACGAAAAGACGCGATTTTATAACGTATTTCGTTCAAGGATGGTTGGGCACATCTCCTCAATGCTAGAATCAATGTGTAGTGACCATTGTAGTATAGTCATTGGGCATTCCGTAATACAACGTTACTCTCAGACAATGATTCGTTTAGTAAATATAGAATCATCACGCTAATGGGTTTTGTGTCTATTGGGAAGTCAATGGTGCATTTCAACTAACACTCGATTATATCAGGTTACATGAGTCGTACACGCTGCGTAAGATTTGTTTGGTTTGGGTGGCGCTGGGTGACGTAATCATTTTTGCAAGACATAAAAAAGCAATGTCCAATAAGAAGTGAGCTATTTTCGATACTACTCCTATAATTGTACATCATGCCCAATACGAAACCAGGTAGACATTCAACTCACTAAATCGTATAATAAAAGAAAGGTCTCCGTGTGCCACTAAAATAATAATTTATTGTATTATACATATATATCACAGTAGGCCAAGCTAAGGTGGTTGGTGATCATGAACCCATTATTTATTTATTATTGATAGGCTGCCACTTCTGTTAGCCGGAGCTCAAGCCGCACCTTACACTACCGGAGAGTGAAGAAGTCGTGAGAATGTGCTGTTACTACAGTGAATTAATAATGTTGTCATTTAATTACAATAATTACAGTGTACATGGTCAATAACGATGTGACACTTCTCCTTTTAGCCATTTTGTTTGATCAGCCGAACTTCACGACGCCGGTTCGGTTAATTAACCAGAATTCGCATTTGATTATTGTCTACCTCTAATAGATACATAATGGGTACCACTAAATATACAGAATCCCGTTCGTATAGTCAGCGGGATCATTTTGTTCACGTGTGCACAGCAGAAATTTGTTTTCAATTTTCAGTCTGTTATTTCTGCTATTTATGCCGTGTTCCAAATAGCCAGCCTCCCGTTCCAATGCCATTCATCTCTCTCACGCTCGCTGGGTATCGGTTTCTCGCTTGCAAATATTGTCAAAGTAAACGTGGTCCGGTTGCTCACTAGGGATATTGGCGCAGCGGTTAGGGCAAACCTCGCAACGTACACATTATTTAATTCTTCAAATGATGAGGTCAGCTAATAATGTATAGTGTGAGAGTCGGCGAAGTGAATCAATTTATCACGAATCGATTAGACATCAACACAGGTCGTACGTGAAATCAATAATGCTTGGGACGAGCTATGTTCGTATATATATTATAAGCGCCCGTCAAACCGTGATGAACGCAATTAACATTTGTCGAGCTCAGACTTGCTGCCGCTGAGCAACGGCAACAGCAGGAAAGGTATTTATTTTACCCATAACAACGTTGCCGTGTGATGGCGCTTCGTCTAACTGAATCATTTGGGTATCGCCCCATGGAACGTCCTAAGCGGACCGTTGAAATTTAAAAAGCATAGGTACGTTCCGTTTTACATGTTTGAATCAATTGCGGATCGATGAACACCTGAGGGTGAAAAGGATGAGATAAAGAATACGGGCCTTTTGTCCAGGGAGAGACCAGCCAAGTACAATTCTCAAGGTACAAGAGCTATTTTGGACATTTCAATCCCACGATCGACATAAGCAAGGGAAAAAAAACACCAGCCTAAGCGATTATACAACACGTTTTCATCTATGGTAAGCCTTCGTGCAGGGCTCTGTTTGCTCGCAGCTACCGAGAGAGATAGATAGAAGGGGCGAGAACGAGAGAGAGAGAGAGATACAAAGAGATTGATTGAATTCGCGCATTCACCTGCCGCCTGGTGGGGGGGCGGGGGGGGGGGGTGAGATGACTACGATGAAAGAGAGCGATCCCCCAACTCCTGCAGCTGCTCTGTGCTGTTATATTTGGCAATCGCCTGGCGAGGCAGACAGTGAACGGAGTAAGCAGCCTTTGCGGGGAATACTTTGCGTCGCCAGAAGGGCCTCGTCGTTTCCGAGAAGCATTCGAGCGACCCACGAGCCGAGTCGAGCCGATTCGTGCGAGTGCAGAACGCTGTACCTGTTAATTGCTCTATTTGAATGTTGAACCTGCGGAGTGGAGCAAACAACGCCAAGGAGCGGGAGACGGAGAGGCGACCAGGTAAGCACTGCTCAAATGAGGTCATGGGAACACCTGGTGGGAACTAGCTCTGAGCTTGACGAACTAAGGGATGCAGCTCGGCCGCAGCTAGATACGCAGTTGGCCAGCCAGGTTTGCACATTAGCCGATAGCGCCCTCACTCCCTTAGCATTATATATGACGAAGGACACCGTATACATCGGCATAAGCATAATCTGTCGAGAATATCAGTCCTGGCTCGAATTCGATGGAAGAGTTACATCAGCTCGGGAGGAGCTGGTAGATTATATACTCGTAAGATTGGTTATAGGTTATTGCTTTCATCGATTGCTAGTGGTAACAACAACGCAGATTTTTCCTGATATAAAATTAATTTAGGTCGACAGCCTGTAGAGACTGTGCTATCGTGTTACGTACGTAATTGTCATGCTCAACTAGATGGGACATTTCAGCTTAAAGCTTGCAAAATG
This sequence comes from Stratiolaelaps scimitus, assembly GCA_019614645.1. Classification (NCBI taxonomy): domain Eukaryota; kingdom Metazoa; phylum Arthropoda; class Arachnida; order Mesostigmata; family Laelapidae; genus Stratiolaelaps; species Stratiolaelaps scimitus. The sequence goes on along the minus strand of JABWDB010000014.1, from coordinate 2,679,524 downwards.
GGTCGACTTGTTTCAGGCCTCCCTAGACCTGGATCGTTGTTGAAATATTGTCCTAAATACACCAAGGCGACGTTGTGAAACGAACGTTTTTCCGATCGACGTCTGTATTTTCAAGAGAAATACAGACCCCCCTGAATTAAGAATGCTAGTGTAATATTTTATTGTTAACGTTGGGCGGCTATCGTACTCCATGGACGCATAAAAATAATATGAATCAAACAATCCTCTCGCTGATCCTTTCAAGTACTATAGAACGTACACCATATATGCTTAAAAGAATACTACCTCCTAGAATTGTGATAACAAAATATCCACGAAATGTCTGCTAAGCACTTTATTCCAATAGTGAATTGTGCTCACACATCATGACGCTAGCTTTGAGCGAAGGATCCCTACAGAGTCCCTGTGTGCCTCAAGAGAGCTCTGGTCGTATCCAGTTCAATTAAGTAGCGCATCAGTATGCAAATGATCAACGCGCAGAACGAACACGAGGCCAGGGCGCGCCTCACAAGCACCATCCAAGGCTGGACAGGGAAACTTAGCCAAAATATTGCCTCATATAGTGCATATGCTCTGGGAAAGCGACAAGCGGAATAGCTTCCTGGCCTCCTGCCAGCCAATGTTGGTACCATATGACATTTTCTTCTTGTTTTGCGCCAGATCTCTGCTGGCTGTGATGTCTTAATCGTTGGTTGCGGGCGTGTGGCGTATCGGAACAGCGAGTTGATGGGACGAGCCAAGGCGGAGATGACCGACCGTACGTGTGCAGATCTCAGCCATATACAGCGGCGGGCTAGGACACAGTTGAAAAAAAACCTTTAAAAAGGCGCAGATGGATTACCTAGCGGGGTTACAGAGCATACTTGGCTGGCTCGTTAGTAACAGACGGATGTGAGTAACAGGCGAAGAATATATGTATCTTTGTGACACTATCTTTGATGCCGAAGAAACCTAGCATTTTTCAGAGATTGCATATTTCAATAGTCAGAAGGAAGCTGAGAACAGTCGGGGTCACTTGACAGAGGGGAAAATTTAACTGTTGTGGTGACGTCGAGTGTTTCGATGCTGCCTCGTCAATGTTGTTGACAATACTAATTAGCAAATGATGAAGGGTGTCCAATTGAAGATGTCCGAAATAACCACATCTGAGGGTACCATATCCAAGCACTGTGGGGAAGCATGGTTTTTATATGAGGGCATAGAGATTAATATAGATTCGATGCAGCTTGGCATTTTTTTGGGCATAGTGTATCCATCAAGCGTAATTTTCATCACCAAAGAACCAGCTCGTGTTTCGCAATCGGCCAAGAGTCCTGTGCCGCCAATGAAGGGCTTAATTACATACAGCAACTATTATTATCTTATAATATGTATAATAGTAATATATATCTACGGCTAACCATACGGGCTATCGGATGTAATGTTTGGCAGTGCAGCCTTATTTTGGCTTCCATCGCTGTCTGCCCCAATACATACAATATTCATCAATAATAAGATAATTATGATATTACTCAGTCAGAGCAGAAGTAACGCAGGGCTGAGTCAGTTATCTGTCGCTAATTCCCCCGTATTGGTTTCGCCAGCGACCGAAACCAACAACACGATAAATCTGTTGACGAAAGAAAAAAAGCTGTCCAAATGAGATGAAGAAGTAAGCATTTGACTCTTGTATCATTTTAAGTACTCCACAGGAAAGTTGAATGGTGGAATTTTTATATCACACTTCTCATTCATCTGCATATGGGATCTTATCCACGCGATCATTGTAACACATAAAATATAGTACCAGCCGTTGTAATAGCCCTAAACGTTTTCACTTATAGATATATATATATATATATATATATATATATATATCAATTTTGGTGGGATTATATGTACATGGATTCGTCTGTCCGTTCGGGTATCTGTCCCGTCCTGCTCTGTGCGATCGCTCCTTGTCGCATACAAAGTGAATTCGGTCTAAATTGTAGGTGACATTGTCACCCCTGACAGCTATCTTGACATTTCCCCTCCACCGAACCGATTCAACCGCCCACTGGAGCAAACGTGAGCACCATCGGCAGGTAACCCATGAAGCGAATTCATCCGAGCGAAGCCAAAACCTCTCCACCACCAGCATCACCGCCGAAGCCGGCACCAGCAGCAGCAGCACCACCACCGGCGACGGGCTGGCAAATCGACAGACTGAACCGTCGTCCGTTGCATCCGCCATGGCAGGCACTAGCCAGGGAACGCTACAGCAGCAGTAGTAGCATTGGTGGCCGCAGCACACAGCGGACGGCCGAACCGGCTGCATGTTAAGGGAAACGCTCGGATAAAATGAGAAGGACATGCCAGGTTTGAGCAGCAGCAGCAGCACCGGCGGCGGCGGCGTAGCAGCAGCAGCAACAAGGAAGACTCGGAGGAGACCGCCACACCACCACTACCACCACTAACGCTACTTCCGCCAGTTCTGCCGCCGGAGGACATGACGTCACACCTTCAGTCCCTCACAACTGATCCCCGTCCGCCGCCCCTCGCACTTCGCTCAACTCAGCCTGCTGCGCGTGACATCCTCTACGGCTGGCCTTCCACCGCGGCCACCTCTATCCCATCGCTGACATACCTTTGCGGCATCGCCATCCCTGCTGCTCATTCACACTGGCTGGTCCGGGGCAAGCCGGCAGGAGAGCGGGCCAGGCGGGGCCAACCCAAGCGCAGCAAATGCCTACCAGCACATCCTTAAGCCTCGATGTAGACATATCCTCTCTCGTTCCCCCCATATCTCTATCTCTTTCTCTCTCTCTCTCCCTAAAAGCAAAACGGAAGAACGGATGGCTCAGCCGACCGACCACAAGGTGCACAGGTGGGCAGATAGATGTGCGTACGCCTGTGTATATTCGCAGGCAGGCAGGCAGGTAGTTGGATAGCTAGCTAGCTGAGATGTGGCGGGAGGGGGCGTGATCGTGTAGCTGGAGTCCGCGTAGCAAAGCCTGCGGTGGGAGGAACCGGGAACGAGCTCGACCAACCGAGTTTGCGCGAGAGAAGCCGGCCTAGCCCAGGCCAGCGTAGCCTGAGTGCGAGTGTGTCTGTGTGTGTCTGTGTGTGGATACGTGTCTACCAGCCGTTGCCGCCCAGAAGGTCCAAGAAGACCCCAGCCCCTCGTCAAACGAGCTGTAGGCCGAATTTGGCCTCGGGCCCTAGACGATGGAGGTGTCGGCTCAGCGGCTTCTCAAGCAGCCGCGTCGGCCGGCCACTAGTACCTAGCTAGGCCGAAAAGCGGTAGAAACAGAGAAGCGAAGAGAAGGATAGACGCTAGATAGGCGAAACGAACGGAGGCGAACGGGTAGCTTAGAAGGCGGCAGGAGGTGGTGGGTGGCTTGGGGAATTGTTGGGGGCCGAAAAAGGATGTGGGAGAACAAGGGGTCGGGGGGGGTCGGGGGTGCGAGGCAGCCATGGCGATGCAATATCATGCTTCTGGCTGGCCAACAAGGTGGCCAAACTGGATGTCCATACTGAACGTCCACCCGTTCATGCTGCTGAAGCGTCTCGTTTCATCCTGCCAGTGGAGCACGAAAGAAAGACGCTCATAACCTGACCAAGCGGTTTGCCATGTACGCCGAAAATATATAGCCTCGATACGTTGCAGGCCAAATTGTGTTTTAACGACAGCGTTTACTCTACTACGACTACTACTGGTTACACCTGACAGCTCGTTGAACACATCGTACGCAGATATATCGGCATACATGCAGGTCTCATACATCCAAAATATATAGACGTGGGTTGGTAGAGCCTATCTGGGATAACCGGTTATTTCCCCTAGGGCGTACACATGGACAGGTACAAAGCCATGTATTGATATACGACAAACTGGCGTTAAGCAGACTATTGCATTTCCTACAAACGAATGCCATAGAACTTTTAGAATTGGCTCTTTGGTGCGCTTTGTCGGATTTGAGCTGGCGTATGAATACCTGTAAATCCTGAACTGTCAATCAATCAACGTGTCTTTATTTCTACCTGGTGATTCCTACCAAATAGATCCATGAGAGGTAACAGAACCTGCTTCATGATTGTAACAATGAGTCCGCCTCGAGTGTCCGATCGTGCCATACACAAGGTTGTTTCCACTGTTACAGATTCGATGAGTAGACCACATTGTTGTGGCCACATGCAAACGCCCTGCGAAAACAGCTTTTCTCAGATCGACAAGAAAACATGTTTTGTTTCTTTCTTGATACCGGCGTTGTTAAAAAAGATGATGGATTCGACTATACTATTATTTGATAAGTTACATAATCGCAATATTGCTCAATGTTAAACAAATTAATAATGCTTTTCTCCTTATTAGGAAGCACTACAGAGTTATTGACAAAGCATCGTTAGTTCTATGTGATATGCAGTTCCAAGTATCATATAGAACTAACGACGCTTTGATAATAGCAAATGTTCTGAACGTACTTCAAAAAGTACGCTTTTAAGCACAAAACAAGCCAAAAGTACTTTGCATATGAGAGGCGAGTCATAGGAGCAGTATATATACATATATTGCCCACAATAATCTATCCAATATGGATACGTCGTATACGCAGATACCACCATAGCACAGCGCGTTGTCCGGGAAGGGTGAGACGATCCGTTGGGGACGTTTTTGCCTTTTGGCGACAGCATTTTCCCGTGACTTCGTCTATCTACGAAGCTCCCCCCGGCGTTTTCCATCAATAGCGTTCAAACGGAATTACGCATATGTTGACGCGCAAACAAAAACAGTGATCTCTCACGCTTTCCAACTCCCCTTCTCTCTGCCTCTCTCTCTCTCTCGAATGGAATAAACAAGTGAATACGCCCTGAGGATGGTGGAATGACGTCGAGTCGGTACGTTGCAGCCGAGTGGTGCGACCACGCGTTGAAGGAACCGCACGGTGGTGGTGGCGGTGATGGTCGTCCGGGTCAGCCTGCAGCCGTTTGTAGATTCGTTTGTTCACTCGTAAGCCAACCTATGCTGGTGTCCCTCCTCTGTCACACTCCGTGAACACAATTCGTTGGTGGTACGAGGGTGTGCGAAGCCAACATTCGTGTATCGCCATCCATTTATCCGCGCCATAGGCCTATCGTTGGCCTGTGCATCCAAGCTGCATATGTCTACATTTGTTAGGGGTGTTAGTACACGGGAAGGCTGAAGGAAGTCCACCAGACGACCAACACGAACGAACAACACACGACGAACATGCAGTCGACGATGAGATGTGATGAGATTCTCATCAGCTGCCGTTCAAGCCTCCACCCCGCCCCTCTGCTGCTGCGCTGCCTTGCTGCCGTGCACACGTTTACGCTTACATTGGATTGAAGTCGATTCGATTCTGCCAAACTTGCATCTGTGGAGATCTTGGAACCAAGACCTCTGGCTCGGTCGGTTGGTCGGTTGGCTTTAGCCGCCTCCAGCAGCGGCGGCGTCAGCAGCAAACCCAATGGCGGTAGCGAGAAGAGCCAGGGGCAAATTTCGCAATCGTCTATCGGCCAGTCGTGCTGCTTACCCACCATTGCGATCGCCACCGCGCTGCTGGTGGCGCTGCTACTGCTGCGGTTGCTGATGGCTCTGAGCAAGATCAATTTTTGCATGATCCAGGCCAGCGGGAAATACTAATACGACACTGGATAGGCAGAGCATGAGAAACAGAGAGAGAGAGAGAGAGCGAACGAACAACATAGAGACAGGGAGTGGAAGGACAGGAAAAGGGCGAATATGGCGGCGAAGAAGCGGGAAAGCCGAAGGTGAAGCTACTACAGCAGCAGCAGCAACGGTAGATTGAAAGGCCGTCCCATTGGGTGGATGACGAATCTAATCAGAGAAATTCATCGTTTGCGACACAGGGCTTGTGACCGCACCGAGCAGATCTCGTGTGCGAGAGTGTGCATAAGAGAAGGAGAGAGAGAGAGAGAGAGAGAGAGACAGTGACTCAGGTGAAGCAAGAGGAGGAAAAACGAAGCTGGCTGATAGATAGATAGAATATGCGGCGCAAGCCGTCGCCAGGACGAAATTTAACTTGATTTGATCTTGATTTGAGCCGACCCGGCCGTGTCGGAACCCGTAGTCACTGCGAAGGCAACTTCCGGTTCTATAAGCGCGGGTGCGATTGCTCGACTGTATGCGTTTGTGATCGATGTATATACACGTGTGCGTACACATCGAAAAGAGAAGAGATTACAAAGGAGATTGTATATATGTATATATAATATATGTATTGTGCGCAGACATACAGGGCATCGGCATATGGGTTCATAGGATACTTTTTAAATGTGCACCTAGCCCTTTTTTAGCTGGAAACCTATTTTTCGTAGTAGCAAATTTACGTTTTAGATTCCCAGAGTAAATCTTAGTCATTTTCGGTATAGGAAATACATTCAATTCGATTAAAAAATAGCGTTATTAACTGAATATTATAGATTATAGATTTGGTGTACACACATTTTGTTAGTGCATAGTATATGCATTCAGGTGGCTCGAAAAGAAAACATATTGTTGATACTTTCGGTAATGGTGTGAGAAACTGCTTGTAAATCTTCCTATGCCAATTGCGCTATATTTCGCCAGCGGCTTTCAGTGGCACCGAAGGCAAGGACCGCTAAGCGAAAACGTTTGTTGTCGATGAGTCTTACCTAACCTTAGCCTACCAATTTTAGGATTTCAGAAGCCAGGTGGCTAACCTCGTATTCTGTTCCACAAATTCTCTAATTTATCGCTTTGTCAACAGTTTACTCTTTCTTTGACCAAGGAACATGTAAAGATAATAAAGATCGAGACAAAGTGGAGACCCCCAGGCTACACCGTCTCCGGGGGACCAGGTAGGCCGCATTATCTATTACCTAAAATTACACCCACAAAGGCATGCATTACTCATTAACTGACTGGTTTGCCTTAACGACCAACTCCCATTGGAGCTTACACACAATGTGGTAATACATGACTTAGAACAGGATCGACGCAAAAGTCTAGCACACTGTGTGACTAACCTTTGCTGCTCTCGTGGACTTTCGCTTCCTGAAGAGGTTCCTCCAGTTGTTCTTGACTTCTACAGATCTCGGAGTTTATATAAGCAAATCAGACGTGCCTGATCGGCTGTCGCGTAACACAGCCGGAGGAGTTTAACAACGAGCCTAGCAAATACAAGCAAGCGAAGTGAATGTTCTCTAAATGTATCTCATGTTCAATCCGCATCTCAGTTGCGCTTTAACGGGCCGAAACTTATTCACAGCCAGACGATAAATACGCACGTTCTAATTGGTCGTCTACGGCTCCGCAAATAGGCAATACGGCCTTCGCAGGAGGAAATTAACTTTCAGCTGTTAACAAGCCCTGGCAAAGGAATAATCGCGCCCACATCCGTGTGCATCTAAGCGTCTCTGGCGATTGCTATCTTCAACCTTGCTTTCCACACCGATGACACAGCTGTGAACAGCGCTTTTCGATACGATGACGGTATTGCGGATACTCATTTAGCTCCTGTCGATGTCAACAGGTGGAGGGCGAACTGCGAGGAGTCTGCTTTCTACCTGAGCGTTTGGAAACGCATTGGATGCAACGCACGGAGGCGGAAGGTTAGTTTGTGCTATGGTAACAGCCGATTAAAAGCGTATTTCTCAATTCATATCAACGCGTTCAGCAGTAACACTCAAATAAACAACGGTTATATAGGCCGCGCCGCAGCTGCTTGTTTTGTTCGCCATTGCGGCTTATTCCATTGTCGAGTTCAGAATTCCTTTCGTCGCTTTACACTTATATAAAACACAATGCGAACCTAAAAATAGCCAACTGTATCATCGTAGTTCTGTTGGCAATTTCCCACTCTAGCCACTTGAAGCTTTACTCTGAATTAGGTCGAACACCCAGCCAGATGGTAGAGACATCTGTAATGTCTGATGCAACCGGGCGTAGGCAAGACAGACTTAGGGTGTGAATAAATGAACAAAGTTGAATTGCTAACTAGAATTGCAAACTAAATCCTAGTGATCATTTTTATGTTAAAGGGTGAGTTGTGGTACCTTCACTAACTTCTGATTCTCGCCTAGGATTCCCACGAGGCATACGGCGTGTCAAGCCTAGTCATCTTCACGCAATGCGGTGCGCCTATCTGTAAAAGTTTAGCAGCAATCTATGAGCGTACCGGCTGTGCCGGCTCGGCCGCCTTACCACGGAGGCAGCAGCACGGATCCCTGAAAGTTGTATGTATGTCCTCTGACTAGGCGTGGATGCGTAAACGCTGTTGGCGTCTATGGGCCACGATCACATGTTCGACTGGGCCAGCATCTGTACTTCTCCATTCTCTAATGTGGCACATGAGTGAGTTATATGGAGAGGCAGTCCCCGATTTCCACTTTTCCCAATCTTCTCGTTCCCTTCTCCGTTTCTCCCTGCTTCCACTCACTTTAGGAGCTGTTCTAGTGGGTTCTATTTTCAACTTCCTTCGTTACGGCATAGGACAGGACGCGTGCCTAGTTCAGGACACCCTCGGTAAGGCACGTGGGACAAGGTACTCGATCCTTCTTCACCCGATGACGAACAGCGTAGCAATCGTGCCCGCCCCGCTGCGTACGTCTGACATCGCTAGCCAGAGACCAAGTGGAGCCTCAGAGAGTGAGAGGGGTTCGTGCCTTAGCCCTTGCGCCAGCAGGCATACGGTCAAACACGAATGCACATACGTGCACCGTGCTTCGAATTATTCGAAGCATCCACCCGCAACTGGCGCCGCCGCCGCAGCTGCTGCCGCTACTTTCGTTGATCGTCCATCGGCTATCGACTGTAACCTTTCTTCCTGTATCCTGCAAAGTCGCAACGCACGCTTAACTCTCACGAACGGTTCAACCCACCTGCAGATAATGTGATCGGTCGTTCAGCCCTTAATCTCGAATGTTAGGACGGCTCGCTCAAACTGTCCGATCATCGGTCTAGGCATCAAACACCCTACTACTCCAATAGAGCTCAGCGTAACTCTGTGCGAATGCAGCGTGCCAGACAGACACACGCACACAGTTATTTTGCCGACCCGACAGCCCGCACCGACGACTATACGGCCAAGTATGGTACGAAGGCAGAGAACAGGAGCGCCGGATTGAGGACACGAAAACGACACGAGGTGCGGGATGAATACCGACCCGCCGGCTGTCGGAGACCGGTGGCAAATATGATTTTAGCAAAATTCAAATCCTCCCCGCCCCATCGACAACCCCCCCTCCGAGCGCTCTCTCCAACGCGTCCTTACCCCAACCCCAGCCCACCCACCTTCACCCCGGTGGTTCTCTGTCTTCTGCTACCCCTCTTCGTCTTTCCCCTCGCTGGGTTTCCCTTGTCACTTGCACATTGGCACAGGCCGGGGCGCCCTCTAGTGCTGTTGCGAGGCCTAAGCGCTGTCGGCTGGCGCGCCCCCCCGCAATCTACCTGGGACAGGCGACGGTAAGCAAAGCACCACGTCTCCCTGGAGACTGCGAGGCACCGCAAGGCTGACAGCGAGATAGGGAGAGGATAGGTCTTGGTCCTGCCCGGGAAAAACGAGAGATAGATGGGTGAGAGAAACTCTGCAGGAGAGAGAGAGGCGGAGAGCGCTATAGATAGAGAGCAAGTACTGCCGGGTAGCGGGCGCCTGAGGTAAACTCGAGCGGTTATAGCACCGGAATGTCTGGTGGAGGCTGGCTGAGAGCGGGTTTGGACTTCGAAAGGGGAGGGAGAAATGACAATTCCTTGGTCGGCAGAGTTCTTTCCACCTCTCGAAGTAAAACGCTCTAGCGGGCGGGGCACTTGAGATCTGATGATGAAACTCGCCACCCTGCGCTATCGCTCACATACGGACGTACGCACACATCCACAATCGTAAGCGGCGTACGCGACTCGCCGAGTCCCGCTCAGCAAGCAGCGAGAAAGAAAGCGACAGACGGCTGAAAAAAAAACGAGGTGCGACTCTTCACTGCTGCAGCAGCAGCAGCAGCAGCACCGACTCGTCAAGGGAGAGCCTCGGCGGCTGATGCTGGCACCTTCGGTTAGTGGGTATCTGCTGTGGCTGCTACAACTACTTACCACCGTTGCGGATCCATCCTCCTGGCTACCTCGCTCACTCCCGGTTTCAGCTGGTGCTCGTCCTCGGAAGAGAAGCGTGCAAGAGATAAAGTGTAGCGCGAAAAAGAGCCCGGCACGGCGGAGAGTCGTAGCTGATTGAAATTGAGATAAATACAGTGAGATGAAATCTTTCACTGAGATCAGCTCAAACGTTCAGCGTCCGATTGCTGCACCCGAATGCTGAACACTTTTGAGATGTGCAGTCAGTCAGCAGTAGCAACAGCAGACGGTGTGCCGACGATGATGGAAGTGGCGGTGGCCGTGGCGCAGGAAGCAACAGGGGAACTCGCTGATAACCTGAGGCCTTCTACCGGGTGCCAACGTATCGATGGTAAAGAGCCCGCAACGCTGACAGCCCATATGAAGGAATTAAGCATCCAATATTGAGAGATAGTTACATAGATCGATGGGTGGCTGGTACGAAATAATATTGGTCGATTTCGGTTTGGTCGACTGTTCTCAGGCCTAGTCGTCCCTATGGTTGTCACTTAGAGATTCGCTGCTCTGGTATGGAAGGGTTGTCTGACTGTAAGGTTTATGAATCGTTTAACGGATTCTGCGTGCCGAGGTCGACGTTGGATTTATTGAGGGCTAAGCTCGCCGCATTAAGGTGTGTGTGTGCGTGGTTGTGCGGAACAGCAACATCTATGGCGGCTTCAGCACTTCGGAGCTTTTTTTTTTTGAGAGAGATAGAGGAGGACATTTTCTTCAAACGCACGGACACCACCAGAGACACCTTCCAATCTCCATGAGGCACTTCGGAGCTGACGAGTCGCAGATGACATTAGTCCGTTAGAACTAGGACCTTCATTCAACCAAACCTGTCAGACTTTTTTTAACATAAGATCGATATTTTGTTCATGTTGCAATTCTTTTGTGTATGGCAAGAGTGATTCCTGAGAATTAATTGCAAGTTACAATCTGGTCGATGCGGTTGCATACCCTTCATATTCACTTCGTACGAGAGGCAATGTATAATCATATGTCAGCAGTTGCTTCAACTCGTTCCAATTTTGACTGTTCCATCTCGTCCTCAATTGGCCAAAACAACGTCTTGTGTACTTGTGTCAGAAAAAATTACGGGTTAACTCCAGAAGTTGATTCACTTCTCGTCCAAAAACTCAGCAGCAGCTTCGTGGCGTTGCAGTGGGGACGTCACGCACACGCGTACACTTGTTCACGGCGAGCCACGCATCTAAATGCTATGCCAATATAAAATGTTATACACCTCTCCGGTAAGTGAGGGGTTCGGAGGCGGGGGCCGATTGAAGGCGGCTCCGTCAAAATCCATGGCCATAATCAGCATTGTTGTGTCGCAGTGAGTCTGCTCGAACAGCTCTGGTTCAGCTGTATCACCCGGGTATAAATATCTGCGACGCTGGTTCGTGAGAACACATTTCATCAGTCGCCTTCCTATCAGAAGGTAAAGGTAAAGGTTTATTGGTTTATTGAAGGAGCTGCAATTGTTACACTGCTTAAGCTCTCTTATATATTACAATAATAGGTAATGTTTACAACAAAAACCGCGAAAATCCCTTTGTTCCAGCCGCAATTCGCACGGCATCAGTTTGGCCAATGGTTTCCTCATGCAAGGATCGTACGATTGGCGATACGCTGGGCAATGAAGTACGACAGTTATATGCTAAACAGGTGAACACAAAGACAGTGCCTTGAACACTGGAAATAAACTTACAATTTGTTCACTCCTTCTTGTCATCTTTGGGCATCGCTCCGATTATCGTCAATTTAACTCCGGCAGCCGTTTCTCGAACACCATTCCCGTGCACTTAACAAAGTCACCTTGAGTGGATTGGTAAAATATCCTTGTTCTTCGAAGGAAATTCATATTCTCAGCCAGGGACTCCCAATAGATGTACGAACTTACTCCTAGTTTTGTTTTGGAAACAACACAGCCGTTACTGGAGACGGCTGTTTGAAAGCCCGGCGGGTTTGCTTGAATCAACCTAATATTTTTCGCAATACGAACCTTTTTTTTTTTTTTTTGGACCACCCACGACCTTGTGGGTGGCAAGTTTATTAAGACAAAATTACGGAACATGTACATGATTACTTCGTAATTTTTGGCTGTGTTCTTCTTTTCTTTCTACGAACGCCCTTGCCGGGCCATCTCCGCACGCTCCTTGCGCGAGATGGCCTCCTCTGCAAACTCTTGCACTGCTTCCCACTTTTCTGCACTCTGCAGCATGTGCTGTACTAAGTTCTGAGTGGTTACTTTGTCTTCTATCTTCCGCTCCATCTTGAGTCTTTCCTCTTGGAACGCTTCACACTTCAGCAGTGTATGTTCTGCGTCGTCCTCTGCCCCGCTGTCGCAGTGGACACAAAACGGCGATTCTACCTTCTTAAATTTATGAAGGTATTTCGCAAAACACCCGTGCCCGCCGAGCAACTGGGTAAGTCTGTAAGTGGTTTCACCATGTTCTCGGTGGAACCACCCGCTTAGGTCGCGGATGATGGACTTGGTCCACCTCGACGTCCCTCCCTGCTCCCACTCTGCTTGCATCTCTCTGATGCTTTCCTCTCTTACAGCGACTGGGCCGGTATTGAGGTCTCTGCCCAACTTGGCCCTTTCTTCTACCTTCAGGTCCCAGGGGACCATCCGGCTCAGGACCAGGGCCGTGAGGGTGGCCGTGGTCCTGTATGCACGGCACACGCGCAGTGCCAGGACACGCTGCGTTTTTCATAGCGCTTTCACGTTACACTTTTTCTTCAGCGCCTGTCGCCAAACCGGCGATGCATAGAGCACCACCGATTCTGCAACGGTTGCCAACAGACGCCTTTTCCCCTCGCTGGCACCCCGTGTTCTCGGCATGAGCCGGCAGAGGTTTGTTGCCGCCTGCTCCGCCTTCTTGGTGGCATATCGTATGTGAGCACTAAAGGTCATGCCTTGGTCCAGCATGACCCCCAGATACTTTACCTCCTTCTTCGGGGTGACCACTTGGGTCCCGTGCATCAGGGCCATGGGGACATTCAGCCGTTTCCTCCCTATTAGGAAGATGGCCTCTGTCTTTTCCGGTGCGAGGCGAAGCCCGTGGGCGGTCATCCAAGCTTCCACCTGGGCGATGGCCTCGTTCGCCTTCCTTTTAATGTCGCTTTCCTTTTTGTCCTTGATAATGAGCACCAGGTCGTCTGCATACGCCACCGGTGTGACCTGTTCTGGGTAGTCTAGCCTCAGCACGTCGTCGTAGGCCACGTTCCACAGTATCGGCCCTAAGACCGATCCCTGTGGTACGCCCGCCGTCATTTCGTGCTCTGCTCCGTCCCAGTTGATCCTCCGTTCGCTGAGGTAGCTGTTGATCACCTCCTGGAGGTATCGCGACACTCCCTTTCTCTCCAGCGCTTCGCACACCGTGCTCCAGGGGATGGAGTTGAAGGCGTTCTTCACGTCTAAGAGCACCGCAAGACAAAATTTCCTTGTCCTCGGCGTTCTTTCTCTCTCCTCTTGCGCCAGTCTCATTACGCTTTCCAGAGCGGTCTGCGTCGATCGTCTCTTCCTGAAACCATGTTGGGCGTCCGAGAGGAGGTTGCCCTCCTCCAGTTCGGTCACTAGCCGTCTCGCTATCACTGCCTCAAACGCCTTCGCCACGACGCTAAGCAGGCAGAGAGGTCGGTAAGCCGAGGGGGAGTCCAACGGCTTACCCGGTTTCGCTAGTAGTACTAGCTTGGCCGACTTCCACTGGGTAGGAAAGGACCTCTCTGTCAGAAGCTTATTTACAATCGTGGCGAAGTAGTCCGGTCTCTCTTTGATCAAGGCTTTGATCGCTTCTGGGGGAATACCATCCGGGCCTCCCGCTTTACGGGCGGCGATGCGTTCCCCAGCTTCGCGTACCTCCTCTTCTGTAACAGTGGGTGGCGGCGACGTGTCATGGTCGTCTTGCTGCAGCCTGGGTTGATGGGTAGGAAAGAGGTGCCGGATGGCCCTCATTCCCTGTTCCCTCGCCATCTTGGGAGGGGCCGCGCCAAACCTCTTCATGACAATTTTGTACGCGTCTCCCCATACATTTGTCTCTACCTGCTCGGTTAGTTCTCTCCATTTACTTTCTTTGCTTCTCCGTATTAGGAGCTCATATTCGTGTTTCCTCAGCTTGTATTCTTGTTCTATCGGGGGTGGTGTACCTCCTCGGGTAGTCTCCCTCCGTTGTCTTGTGTAGATTCTTCTTACAGTGTTGCATTCCCGTCGTGCTCTTCCTATTTCCCTCGTCCACCAGTATTTCGGCCTCCGGTTGCGGCCCGCCGAGTGTGTCACTGGTGCTGCTTCCTCGCACGCTTTCTCGAGGATCTTTATGAGGTTCCCCTCTGTTCGTTCGTCCTCATGCGCTTCGCACCATCTTCGGGTAGCTTGTCTAAGCTTGTCTTTGTCAAGCCGTTTGGCTAGCCACTGTCGCCGCTGCTGTTGTTGGGGGGCCCGCTGCAGAGACAAGTCGAAGCTGATGTAGTGGTGGTCGCTGAGGGATTCCTCATCGTCCATCGCCACCCAGTCTGTTACCTCCACCCCTCCAGAATAAAGCGTCAGGTCGATGAATGCCGTCTGTCCCCTCCTGGAGAAAGTAGGTGTTAGCCCGTCGTTTGCCAACTCCAGGTCTGCTGTAGCCGCCCATTCGAGCAGCTCCCATCCCCTCGGGTTTGTGGCCCTGCTCCCCCATTCCGTTGCCGCCGCGTTGAAGTCACCGGTGACGACGAACTTTCCGCCTAGGTGCATCACGTTCTCAATTTTGGACAGGAAATTGGTGAACTCCTGCAGGGATCTATTCGGGGAGAAGTAACAGCTGAACACTGTCGTTCCCCCCGTTTTTACCCAGGCAAAGCCGTCACCTCTTCCCTGTTCTTCTATTGTCATGCTTCTGTCCACTATCCAGACAGCCGCATCTTCTCGCTCGTCTAAGAGCCAGCCTTTCTTCTTGGCCAGCTTCACATTGGGTTCTGTGACCAAACACATATCCACTTGAAGCCTCGTGGCTGTTGCCTCAAGTAGATCATGTGCCAGCCGGGCCCTGTTCAGGTTAACCTGTAGAACCTTAATCATTTTTAGGGTGAGGGAGGGGGACCCCGCCACTTTCGCTGCCGTCATTGCTTGGGCAACGAGCCGACACTCGTGGCGTGGTGAATCCATCCTTGTCGCAATACGAACCTGTCTGCTTTAGAGTTGTTGTGAAATATGTTGTTGTGCTCTTGGCACGTTTCCGATAGGTCAATCAACCTATCAGCACAAGGTCTCTGCTTCATCTAATTTATTTTAATTATAAAGCCAGATTACTGTCGTATGCTGGATTCCATGGGCCAAGGCGTATTGGCTCCCCCCAAAGCTTCGACACCGTTTTCTACATAATAGCAAACTGCAGAAGTATCTAAAAATACAAACGATTCTGCCCTGAATATAGCTGCGGGCTATATGTCGCGCAGTTCGTTAGGCAGTTACCAAAACCGGATAGCGATTGAAGATTATAGGAGTTCAAAGTTTTCCAATTTTTATATAGCGCCTTTACGGGCACTGCACTATTTCATCATTTGTTTTTTGTACCGGTTCTTCAATATGTAAACTGGACGTAGTGATCTTTATAATGTCCGGTGTTTTTAGTTCGGGCCCCCCGACTTCCGCTGTCAAACCCAAGCCGATTTTGAGCAGCTTTCATTTCACACGGACACTCGGCTAACTTTGCGGCTGCTTTGAATTGAATCAACCGTATGTGTAATACCCTGAACAGTTTACTCATAATGAACCTGTTCTTGACTCGTTTGTGGTGCAACACCAACAATTCTACTGGATAAACACGCATTATTTTGTTACTTGATTTCAAGCCAAACGGATATTAAATATAGGATATAATATATACATAGCATAGTAGGTTCCCCATCGACGTTACACCATCGATTAGTACTTAAAGATCGGCTCCAATCACCTCTTTCATGACGAGTAATAATGGCCGAATCACAGAAGTTCACTTTCTCTCTCTCCCTCGCTCTCTCCATGTGCAAAGCCTTCGGCTGTAAGCAAGAATTAACCACACCAAGATAGATATAATAGTTAGCGCACCCATTGATACCGTCCAGCTCTGGGATAGCGCTTTATGCCTTTGCTTGTATATCCATCATGAAATTTCGGTAGTGTCGCGTCTCTGCGATGAGAACATTGAAAACAGTTGCCTGTTATTTCGCTCGGATCCCCTCATATGTGACGGTTATACATAGCGGCCATGGCATGCAAACGTCTTCCAATAGTCGCAAAACGCCGTTGCCGATAGGCTGCTAATCAGCTGAGCCACAGCGGTCAGCTGAGACCGTGTGTTGGGACTACGATTCGGCTGATAAACGCTGGCCTAGTCAACGGGCCGGTCTCAAACCACGCAGATGTTAGTCGACCCGCAGTGTGGCTGTCGCGCGAGTGTCTCTCCAACCGGCTAATCTCAGCTAGTTTACCTCCCCGTTGGATACACTACTCACGCTGGATTTGTGCTGACGACTTCAACATGACTATGCACTTTGGCAGATGGACCGAGGAGGGCATGAAGGCAGACACTCTGGAGATTACAACGCTAAACCAAACCCGCTCACCAATCGACAAATTGAGCTGCGGCCGCTGCCCGCTGACGAGCATGTCCCAGCATCAAAGCGGTCGGTCACAAATCTGACAGAGGTGAATTAAGCGGATGTTGAATTTCATTTGATAGACGTTGCTTGGGAAGCCCATACCGCAGCCAGCGATTGAGAATCAGTTGATGTCTTCTGCACACTGGAGGCGTTGTTGCTTTGACCCAACAGGTCGGAGCAATGCTCGTATTACTCCAATGCACATGTCTCCTGCGGGATTCGAACCGGAGACGCTGGGGTTCCAAGTGCCTACCGCCATACCATCCCGCTTGAATCAGTTGGCGTCTAACAGAGTAGAAGGCCACTATTGTGAGCATGATATCGCTGGGTAACTGAAGTCTGTAGTGGGCTGCTTAAACAGCAAATTTGTATGCGATATTGAGAATCCAAGCAACCATCGCCGATGTGATCATGCGTCTCGGTTGTAACGTATCCTGATCGGAGAAGAGGCAGGCCTCTAAGCAACAGGGTCCTTCCGAGCTCCCTAAGTTTGTAGTCGTAATGAACTCATGTTGCATCCCAGGATAATGATGATGATGAACGGTAACCTAAAGCGAACCGTTCAGTAAGCTAATTTTGAGGCCGTATCTGTTAGCTACTAACTCCCAGACCCCAAATCTAGATTGTGTCGTGGCTTATCATAACGGAATGTGCTTTGATGTACAGCATCCCGTCACGTCAACGCGTACAGGCAACCACCAACTCATGAATGGTGAGTTATCAAAATAGACTGGCGCGTTTCGTATCAAACGATTCAAACAGATTTTCACAATTTCAAACCAAGCAGGGACAAAAGAACGTTGAAACTGACGCATCGAGAAAATTTCACCCTCACATTTTTTCTCGTTGAATTCAGCACAATCTGAATTTTTTGTTGCCATTCCGAAAACTGACTGACCCTCGCAGCGAATTGGGCATGCAAAACGGCAACATGACAGCAATAATAAGATTTCACAAAAGCTCTTGACTAAAATGGAGACCGTTTGCTCTCGAGGAGAGATGGGAGAAAGATAGCGCGCGCGAGAGAGAGAGAGAGGAACGCTAGTATCTTCGAGGGGCCGAGAATTCGGGAGTCGGCTTCTGTGAAATTTCATTATACGGTCCAGCACATTTTGCACTTAGAGGCCTCACTAAGATTTCCCTCCAAGTTTCGAATTCGGCCTGAATTTCGCCTCGGCAAGGGCGAGGGCCAGCAAGACGGTATTTGAACCTAACCTATCGTGCGTTAGCGCCGCTGGCAGCGGCCTGCTACGATTTCGGCTTCGAGGCGACGAGTGAATTGGACAAAGTTTCTGTTTGTCTTTCGGATAAGGGCCACTCAAATCTAAAATCGTCGCTGGCTACGGACGACTGCTTCGTCGGCAATTGCGACTAATGTGAGCAGGATAAGGGTGATCAGTAACAATAGACAGATTCACTTCTCGAGTGGCGGAAGGAGGATGTCACAGTTTCAAGCTCTAGCGGGAGGCGGATAAACGACCCCCAACTCGCCGATGTTGGCCAAGACAGGCGATTCAGGATATTGGCGGAATACGGAGAAGAGGCCATCGCAGGGTCGAAGCGAATGCAGATGAACTAACGTCAGCCACTGATGACGAACCATTAAGTGAAGCTATGCAGAAGACTCCCCTCAGCGGCAGAATATTATACAGGCCCGCGAACAGTTGGCCATTAAACGAATGGATGCTCCGAGCTGTCCAGCAGCCGTTAAACTGCATCGATATTTGCAATCGTCTATGACGCCTTTCATCATTATATGGATGACGCGGTTCTGTTATCGATCTCATCGGTTAGTACGATTCGAATTTCAGAATGCATATATTATACAGGAGCTTATATGAGGTGGCGGGATGAACTATTTGAATAATGCTCTCGTATATTAATCAGCTCGTACGGCCTTGCATATGTTGTCCAGGAGAAATATGTGATTTCTATCATAAAATCACCATAACTTATTTCAGCACGTCGAAGGGATGCTCGAGGTCTTGAACCATCAAAATTTTATTTGCGGTATTCTCATTCTGTCATTCTGTACATCTCGCGTGTAGTGTGTTTATATATTATATATCGAATCCTATATCGAACTTTTTCTGTTATTAATACTATTGGGAGTTATTACCCACTCTATAATGCAACGATCTGCCTTAATACAATTTTAGCATTGTAGGCACTGCTGTTCCGTCATGATACACCACAATTCTGAATTTGATTGACGTTGCATATAATTGTAAGATCCCCTTTACAATGATGGAATAATCAATCAGAATAATTGCTCATAAAAGCTCAATCATTACTTTACATTAATATATATGAGTACTTCTTCATTTATGTCCAGATATGATCCATACTATACGAGCATCGTACAGCGCCCAATGATGTCCTGCTACTATTCGCAATCTCACTTAATTGGATTCAGACCTGATCGGTTTAGGCCTGAACCCAAGTAATTAGCATAGTTTGCTAAATCAAGACTCGGGGGGCGTATCTGCTTGAAAAAACTCGAAATAACTAACTATAATTTACTCTGACGTACATATAATATAATGCATAAAACGAAGTTCAGATATAAACTAAAAAAGCTTCGGAAAGGAACAAGCTATATAATAGCCATTGCATTGTTCTCTTCTATCCCGTTACCTTGATGACATAATCTCATTGTCCGGCTTCAACTGTCTCAGTGGATTGTTTCAGTAATTCTGTGATCTAGTTGCGCTTAGCAAGTTACGCTGATTGAATTACCCCAAATAAGCGTCTTCCACAGCGCAAATTTTTCAGGGCAAATATATATATATATATATATATATAATAAAACTTATTAGATCAACTCTGTATTTGAATAATTTACCAATTCTCAACCTTTGTCTAAATAGCGGCTCAAATAGTCATCGCTCTGCCATTTCTTCGATATTGCATATACACGAAACCAATTTATCTGTTTGATTGCGTTCTTTCCATAGAGTTTGCTTATTTACTCAGGCCCACAAATAAAACCTCATCAAAATTCATAAAGCCGCCGTCGGTAGCGTCGGCGCAACTCGCTGTATAGTATCGGATAAGATATAATCCCTTGGAACCACGGGACAACCTATAATAAGATTCAATAATTGGCCAAGCTAGTTCCTGCGCATTCCCACGACGCCACAACCAAGTTCCCCTTGGAAAACGGATATTGTTAATCTTACGATTTATTATTATTGTTATTATTATTATTATTATGGCTGCGTTGGGTATTAAAATAGCTACACCATGAGACTGATTATCCTATCTTTTACGCGATCGAAACCCGTTATAAAATTGTAACCCTCATACCGCCTCTCCCTGTGATCGTCCTTCTCACCATCAACCGTTTTCTTCTTAGTTCCACTATCCAGTGGACCTCGATGCTTGAGCGTCTCCGCTAAGAAGAAGAGAAGCTATAAAGACGTATGTATGATATGACTGGTGGGATGTCTGGCCGTGGCGCGAAGGGCTCGGTTAACGTTGTACCGAGGCAGTGTGAAGGCGGCAATGAACGACCGGGTCTTCTATGTTCTGTTCCCGTCTCATAATCTGTGAACGTCCTCCGTTAGAAGTAATGTTATATATCTAGATATATTTGTTCCTCTTTTTCGATTTATCCTCTTTACCACCCCTTCCGAGGACCCCACGCCCCCCCGCTGGCTAATGTCGAACGCAAAGGGCGACCTTAACTGAGCTGCCAGCTCATTCGACTCTAGTTGTGTTGGGTGTCGAACCTCAGTTAAATGTAATTAGGGCAGGTTAGTGTTCTCTTATTTTATACGAGAGGAACAAGAAGATGAGGGGGTAATGGCGAACGGCGAACATGCCGACGTCCCGATGTCGAACCGCGCCGTCAACTAGAGTGCCGGACCCTATGCTTCGCTTGGTCCACCCATCCATCCATGCCTTGTCTCAGATAGCTATCTAGCTATTTCCTCACAGGAGGAGTCTCAAGTCCAGCCGTATTGCATATAACAACCTTATAACACAAAAAAGAGAAACGCATAACCAGCAGCAGCCGCAGCAGCACCGTCGGCAGCGTGGGCATCAGCGCCGCCTTTTCTAGCCGTATTCATTATTATTGCTTTTACTGGTATTATTAGTCTATGGTATAAAGCGAGGATTAAGTGATATTTTATAGTCTGGCAGGCAGCGCGCTGGAAAGGGAGAGAGAGAGAGAGGGAGAGAGACATCCCGATACACAAAGAGCTCGGTTGGTCGTTTGATCGCAGCTTCGCTCGCAGCCCGACAAGACACGCAGACGCAACTCGAGCTGCAGTGAAACACACACAGCATTGGCGCGACGCTCACCCACACACCATTATAAATTTCTTCTTCTCTTCATGTTTCCTTTCCTACTCTGTTTGGTCCTGCTTGACTCCAGTGGCGACGCCAGCGGGGGCACACTCAGTGTGTGCCCAGCCGATAACAGTAGCCCTAGTAGCCGTGGTAGTGAGTAGTCGCCGGTTGGCGGCCTGTGAAGAAAACAGCAAACACAAGGCGAGAAAGCGAGATACAGAAAGAATAGCTTCATGCAGTGTAGTTGAAGTTCCCCCTGGTGCACAGTATTGGCAGTGGGTGTTTCCACGCACGCCGCGGCCGCCGCCGCTGTTGGGAGACAGTGGTAGTAGCCCTGAGGTCTGGTTGGAGAAACAGACCGGCCAAGGCGGCCTGCTCGCGCCTTCCCTTCACTTCTTTATGGGCTTTACGATGTTAGGAGATTTTATTATTGGTTCGACGTCTGCAGGCCGTTGGCCGTCGTGCGTTGCCGCCGCCGCCGCCGCCGGCCACGAGCCTGCAGGGCGTCTGTCGGTCCGACCCTGTCAGGCGGCCTTCCGACGCTGGCTGGGGTCGCTTACAAAGCGGACCAGCTCTGCTAGCGGGCTAGCGAACGAGCGACGTACCACAGCCAATGTTGAGGCGACTTGAAGACGGGGGTCTCTGGGCAAGCCGGCGAGCGACCAACCGAAGGACCCGACTCCATGGCCGCGGGGCTGATCCATTCCAAGAGCATTTATGGACTCCGCTGAGTCACAGCGCTGCTGGCAACGTAGACATGCATGCACGCATTTGGCACGCACACACGCACAGCGAGCGCCGATTGGATTCGATTCAAGGAACTTTGCTTCGGGACCGAAGTCAGCGCAAGCAGCCATGAGGGGAGAGAGGAGCTGAACGCTAGGATTGGGGGTGTTGGATGCCGACGGGAAAATTGTACAGTGGATAGTCCGGGGCTGGCGGGCCTAGCGGGCTGAGGAGCGGGGATCGAGCCACCGGGTGTATGGGAAGCGCGAGATACATTGACTATTGTGTGTGTCTCTGTGGTGTGTGTGTGTGTGCTTGCGTGCGTCTGTGTGTATATATGTATAAAAGTACTACTACTTCTACTACTGTATGGTGTTGGACCACAGCAGCCGGCACCACCGCCGTCATATTCACGGCCGCGAGACAGCTAGCTACTTGCACGCTGCTATCCTATTCTGCATATGATCAACGCGCAATATAAAGCGGTTCAACCGCGTCGTCGGCAGGGCAAGGCACGCAGACAGACAGACAGACAAACGCATACTGAACAACAGCCACCTCCGCCGCTGTCGCCAGCACCACCGCTGCTGCTGCAAGCAACGACACTGCAGTTGACTCCCCAGACTATATAGAGGTCGTCGTTAGGTTGGCAGGAGCGGCGATTGCGGCCGCAGTGGAGGCAGCGGGAGCAGCCGCTGCGCAATACGTGAATGGGGCGCGCAGAAGGAAATGCTACAGAGAGCCCCCCCCCCCCGCCCTTCTCCCCCGTAGTAGGCACAGACGCCCAGTTCGGTCTGCGATGCCCTCGGGGGTAGCGCGTCGGGGCACGAAGTGCCGCCACGGCTGCTGCCGCTGCCTAGCGGCTGTAGTCCTGTTCCCGGATCCCCCACCACGTTACTAGAATATTTATGTGGCCTCGCTACTGTGCCAGGCGACCAAATGTACAGCCGTCGCAATAGGGCACCGCAGCCAATAAAACATGCAACGCTAAAGCAGCGGGAGTGGGGCTCGAGGCCATAACACGGAATTCAAATAAATTTGCTCTTATTTCAATTCTTCTACGAGTGGTTATAATTTGATTGTTGTGGCTGAGTGATTCTGCTGCATGGCGACAGACAGACAGAAAGTCGTTGGGGGACATGACATGGAATGGCGATGATATGGAGCCTCAATAAAATTGCTACTAATTCGGTGTTGCCCGTTTGAAATGTCTTATTTTCATTTTGTATGGCATCAAGGACGTGATTATCATCTCGAATGCCGTTACGATAGCTGGGTTTTGAAACAAGGATACTACAGAAATCAGGGAATGGAAAATCTGTGAACTTGTTCTAAAAGTTCTTCCGTATTCTATTAATATATAGGAAGGCTGAATAGCGACACGTCGCTGAGAGATCATTGGTACTACTCTGAGGTAGAGGAGGACTTCACTTGCCAGCTTTAATGATAAAATCTGAAGCCTCAGCTGGATATATCAGTGCTTCTTATTGCTTTAACAGAAAATCGAATCCGAACAATAAATGAAATTCTCTATCATTTACTAACACCTACAGTTGATAAATATATGAAAAGCATTGTTGACTTAGCTGGAGATGGATCTAAAAGAATTGGATCGTAAAAACCATTGCTGGTCTCGTTTTTTTTCCTGAAATCATTACGTTGTTATGCCGATACAGGTACATGTCCTTCTATCACGTGGGACTTGTCATCTCTCGCCACACAATTCTCTTCGCTTACAAGTTGACGTGCAGCCCCAGATCTATCTCCAGAACCAGAAAACACTAACAGGACATAAACAGTAAAACACAATGTTGTCACGTAAGACATGACGAACCATAAAGCGTTTGTTCCTTCACATGCATTGTACAGAGAATGACACATTGCCTATTTCAAGGTGTTCTTTGAAATGATTTCTCACCTTGAAATGCAACGGTTTCGTCAGGAGCAACATTCCCGCCCCGCACCCATATCTGGCTTTATACGAATCGTAGATTACAAAGCTGCATGTGATCAATGAGAATTTTTGCGGGCACAACAACGACAACATCCTCACAAGCGTCCTCATCGCTCCGATGATCGCACGGACCCCAAATACTGTACGATAAGGCACGCACGTAGACCAGCAACGACAAGCGAGATAAATAAACTTCCATCTATCCGTTATATTTAGAATTACAATTTTGCATGTCAATACTCGCTGAGGCATATGCGAGCCACATCTTCTCGCTGACGTAGTCTCTACCCCCCCCCGGTCCGTGAGAGCACATTCAATTATTCACGAAGGTTCCGGGGCATGGACCAGCCGATGGCATAAGGCTGACAAGCGTCGCGCAGGGCTATCGCCTCTGCTGGGCTACATAGAACAGTTGTACACCGTTGTCCGACCGCAGTTCGCGCACTGTGCACTGTTCCATACGACTCGGATATCCATTTCAGCTCTGACGAGTTCGAAAGAAGAGGGAAGAGGCCGCTCGAGAAAAGAAAAACTAGCGATGGTGGTATCTGGCTTTGAGCACGATGTCACCCGCAAAGGTGACGCTGCTGATCTGAGCGGTGCGCTGCAGTGAGCGACCATAATATCCCTCATTATTCTTGACCTTATTCCGATATTATACGTTCCTTCTAGTAGTCCCCTGTCGCACTCACTACCTCTCTTCCCGGCTTTCCTTCCAATTATTCTTTGCTTGATACACTTTTTTTTTCTTTGCTTGATACACTACACAGACACAAGGGGACATAAACCCCCACAACACAGACACAGCCATCTCATTCAACGTGCTTTTTGTTACATTGTCGATCGGCCATCGAGTACCCAGCCGTGTCGTTGTCTCCTGCATGCCGGATAAATGATGCGGCGTGCTGTACCAGTGACTTGGTGTTGGCGTCGCCGGCACCAATAATATTATGGATACCACCATGCAACTCGACTGTACGGCTCGTGCGGATGGTATTGGGGAGGGGACTTTACTTAATAATCGTATTAGTCAAGATGCTGTTTTCGAAATAATAAATACATCATATACTAATACTTGATAAAATCCTAAGTAATTGCGCTACCGCTGACTCACAATGCCCGACCAAGGGAGCTCCACTAGTCCCTTACGGTACAATTCTGCCGAGGCTGCAGTACAACCATATACCATTACTGTTGCTAGTCCTCCTTCAATGTTTCCTCCTATAACCCCTATAGTTGTTGTTGTTCGTAAGTAGTTCGTCTCGTTGGCATCATCGTTGTTGCCGTTGGCTGTGGTCGCATTTGCGGGAGCGATCTCCGAAGTCGGCTCTGGGGCGGTGCTTTTTGTTGCAATATCCTCACCGCTAGGGGAATTGCACCACGTAGCCAGTCGTCCTTTTTCCTTCTCACCGGCTTTCTCCCTCGGGGTATTCAGACGTTCTTATTTTCTGCTGCGGCATCCGCACCCGATTCCCAGCTATTTCTTCGTCGAGCTCCTTAGGAACGAAACGATGAACCACAGTGTTCGGCCATCATGTGCCCGTTGTAAGAGCAAGTACGCCAGCAAGCAAGCAAACACGAAACGAAGCCGCACGCCCAAGGAAGAGCAAGATGACGACGTAGTGGAAGAAAAAGGAAACCTCCTCCAGCTCCATCGACCCCCCCCCAGCTCTCCGCCCATCCTCCCTCCGAAGAGTAGAACCACCCTGAGCCTACGCAAAATATGAACTTAAGAAGATTACCCTAAAAAAAAAATGAAAAAAAAAGTAAATTCTCCCAAAGCCTCTTGGTCCGCCGTTGCCGTCGTTCGCGGTGGCAGTGCCGCCGAAGGTAGTGGTGTTTCTCAAGGTTCCTCCCCCCGTTGGCATGTTCCTGGCAGACCGGGGGGGCGGGGGGTACCCCAACGGGCTTGCTTCTCCGGTGGCCACTGCGCTGCCACCGACAGCCGGGGACAGCAGGCCGACTGCGGCCACCATCCATACTCCCTTTGCTGCAGCCTCTACCGTTGCTGCTGCCGCTAGCTACGTCGAATAAAACGAGCACCCCGAAACGGAACTCTATTTCCGAGATGCTCGTGGTCCCAAACTCCGCTGCCGTACGGGCAGCTTCAACTTTGAAATAACTTCCTTGAGCCGGCTCTCACCCCCCCCCCCCCCCCGAGCTGAGCCCGCCCACGTGGCCACCCCTAAAGACTTCTCAGCATCACCCCGCCCCGACTTCCCGGCCGACTGCCCCCGCCGCAACTACCCGCTAGCTAGCGCTATGGCTCGGGCTGCTCGCCGAACGGCCGTTCCTTTGCCACAGAAGAAGCAGCTTGGTCCTCCTCGTCCCACTGCCTGCGTTCGCCTTGCCCATCGCGCGTCGTCCGCTGCGCTGCCATACGTTCCAAACCTCTGCTGTCGACCCTGCCGAAGGTGCACGCCGAGGCGGTGAAGAGCGACCGGGGGGGGGGGGGGGGATAGGTGGGGGCACAGCTCAAAGTTTCGAAAACGTTTTCAGCTGCGTGTGTTCGTTCGCTGCTGGCTCGCTCGGCAAACCGCTCTCTCGTTCGCATCACACCGTAATCCAGAGAGGCGACGGCTCGCTTTGCCCAGTTGTCGCCGTACTGCTGCACTTCGCTGCTCGGAGGCGGGGGTCCTTTTCAGGACTATGTTTGACAACAGTAGCAGTGCGACTATGATATATCTACCAACCTATCTACGGTGAAGGCAGGGGAATGGACGAAGAGAATGTTCACTGCTGCTGCTGCTGCAGCTGCAGCGCTTGTTGACTGTAGAGAAGGCAGCACAGGCCGCAGTAGTAGTAGTAGTGGTGATAGTAGATGCTCCAATTACTTTCAGAGGCCTACAGGTCCAGCAGGATGAAAATAACAGGGTTTCAACGGCGCTAGCCTATGTAACTCACTAGGTAACTGTCGCGGGTCCCCGCTAGCCGGATACTCCGGATGCTGTTCGTTACCTCTGTCGCTTCAAACGATGCACTAGTTACGTCAATGCGAGACGGTCAAGTATCGTTGCTACTGTTGTCGTCGCGGCCATTCTAGCCATCAAACTCTAAATTGGGCAGTGGATTTACGTCTATAAGCAATCGAGGAACTTAGGCTGATGGGATACTTGTATTGTAGGTAAATACGAAGGGTAGTGGATTTCAAACTGCCGCATCGGTCTCGAAAATGAAAGACGCGGACAAACGATCGAAGTGGAACGCCTGCGAATACATTCGTGCACCGGCTAGCGAAGCATCTAACCAATTGATTGGGCCAGCAACGAATACATATGAATGGAGAAATACAGAAGCGATCGTCGAGCTGATGAACTGACGAACTAAAGCCAGTTGGATTGCTGCAACAAGCACGGCATATTATTGAATGACAGGGTAGCATTCACATTTGGTGGACAATATTGCAAGCACGAAATTGCTTAGCGGACTATCAGCGAAAATAATGAGATGGTTCGCTCTGGACTCTACTGCACGAGGCTATATACCCTTATATATTATATAATAACATAAACAGGTTTACGCCCATCCATGATGCATGTCTACTCGAAATGCGTACTTAGATAAAGAACGGATGTAATTATAGACATTTGAAGGTGACCGATTTTGGAGAAATTTTTTAACACAAAAACGAGTTTAACGCTACCGTAAACGCTAAAAAAAATGAAGAAATAACCGATTAAGTTCATCTGAATTAATACTATAACACGAGAACGACACGAATTTGCAGTCTATGAAAATTCGAAGTCAAGAACGACACGAATTGAATTGTTCGTCTCGATTCACCGTGCGTTCATTCACAATCGCTAAAAATATTTGGCAATACGTTCGGACAGATGCTAAGGTTAGAGCATATAGAAGTACACGATCTGCAGTGTATTGTTATAGCTATATCCCTGTGCAATGGGCGACCTTAAGTCACAACAATATATGGAACACTCTAAGTAGACGCTCCTATGCGTTAATGATATCAATTTGAAAGGATTTGTTGGATCATCGCGTGCGATGAATCAGGCGTTGGACGTCTGCGGCGTAAAATGTCTATTTGGTCTTCAACGGATACAACAGTTGTCTAGAAATCTTTTCAAATTGATATCATGAACTTTATCTTAGACTATATGCAGCTATAATTGAAAGCGGATCGGATGTCAGATACGACTTCTTGTTGCCAATGAGCTAAATATATTAGTAATATACAACCTGTACTAATATAATTTATTCAAACATACAGTAGGTCGGGATTTCTAGGGATTTGGGGGGGGGGGGTGAGGACGACAATGTCCCGAGGAAGGCGATGGCATTGCCTCTCTGCACGGCGAGGGACAGCCGCTGCAGGAGGAAAGAGCCAGCGCGCTTGTCCCCGGTGGCGCGGATCAGCCTATGGTAGACCCCCTCGAGGAAGTTCGCAGTGAGAGGGCCGTGCCCGCCCAAGGTCTCAAAGGCAAGGGGGGAAAACAGGTGGGTTGCTTGGAGAGCGGCGTACTTCCTTAGCTTTGCCCGCTCCGCACGCGCTACTGCGTAACCGGGGATGGTTGCACAGTGGTTGACATAAGAGGGTGCTAGAGTGTCAACCACAGTGCCGTCCCAAACCAGGTGCTGCCCTCGATGGAAGGGGACAAGGGTGAGGCCGTCAGGGCGGCGGCCTTCAGAGGTGTCGAGGCCCTGTGGCTCCCTTGTGCAAGGAATACCGGCGGAGTGGAGGGCCCTCACGAGCGTGTCATTAAGCATCGTGTGTCGCGGATGGCGACCGGCGCTGCGTTCGCACGAGAGACCGTGATGGCCATTCGTTGCGACGGGGTCCCCGCAACGCTCGCAGCTGTGGGCCGCAACTACAGGGGCCCCGAGGCGAAGGCCCACACAGAAGCGGAGGGAGCGATCGTCTAGAGCAGTACCAAGGGACGAGGAGGGCAGCGCGTGGAGCCACGCCCCCGCACCAGGCCTGTCGACAGCCCGGAGGCGAGCTTGGTCAGCAGCGTGTGGCGCAGAGGCCAGGAGGGAGTCCCGCAGCTCCTGGTGCAGGGCATCGGACCATGCCCGCTGCTTGCTCTGTTTGTCCGGAGGGACCCGAGCGCGGGCGCCCGTCTGGTCAAGGGCAGCTTCCTGGGAGGCGGAGAAGTGGGCGAGCGCTTCGGGGGGGAGGACTGTAGCGACCATGTCGGCAACCGCCGTGAGCGACGCGGCGTAGCAAACGTCGGCCAAGCGGCGAACACTGAGAATGCCGAGGCCCCCGAAGCGGACTGGAAGGGTAGCCTGCGACGCCGCCTCCGGAGGGAGCTGGAGGTTCAGGATCGTCGTCAGCGCGTCCAACACCAAGTCGTCATAATCGTGAAGGGCTGAAGCCTCAGTGCCGGCCGGGCATGTCCTAAGCAAGTGCTGCATGCGTGCCGCCGAGATACAATACACTGTATTTGAGTCGTATACACTGCGAGCCGTATACACTGCACTTGAGTCAAATATAGTGTATTATATTACATTGTTTCAAGCCGCGCAATAAACCGTGTTGACAACGTCGAGTTTCATTCTGGCTTCATTATTTTGAAGAACCATATTGTACTTGGCATGATTCGGAACATATTTCTATTATAAAAAGCATTTTCACTTGACTATTCATGCCACTCTCTGCGTCCGATCTTTAGTGACACTCATCTCCGAAACCTCGTCATTGCCCGCTGACATGGCTGCGATGTGATAGGCGTTTGTTCCTGGAGATCTAAACGCCCCGCGCGTCACTTTGCCCTTCCCCGAGAGTCCAGAACAGACTAAACTGTATGAAGAGTTTGATCGAGCTGATCTTGCCGAGGTCAACGGAGCCATATGCATAGCAGAATAGCGCGGGATAACTGAGCGAGGCACAGGGCCAACTGGCCGTCAAAAGGGTTCAAGACATCATTTCAGGGAGAAGGTGAGAGAGAGAGAGAGAGAGAGAGAGAGAGGAGTCAAGAAATTCTTCTCGGGCAACTAAGCGACCTTCGGATCAAAAGAGGTCGAACTTAATTAGTAACAATTGATCGTGTCGTCTCCAAGTGACTATGCACTATTTTGTTAAACTCGACGAAGCATGAATATATTAGGAAAGCCTCTCTGATCTGCTGCTGGGAGGGGTCAGTTTGCCTTTTGGGGATCTGTGGCCTGTTAGGATGAAGCGTCGATTCTATTTGATAAGACAGACTTTGAGGTCTAAAATATGAAGAGAACACAGCATTATTATTGTTAGTAGTATTCCATTTTTAGGATTTAAAAATTCTCATTTGAGACATCAAATAATATGAGTCTTCCTGTCATTCGTTCTGCTGCGGCAGTGTTCGGCCCGCCTAATACATTTACAGCTAATCGTGAATCACCAATATATGCCGATCACATATTCCCTTTCAGGAATCATCACTGTTGATTACGAACCGACACGAATTAAGTATGATATTGACAACACTATAGTATGTTTGTTTAGGTACATGTCGTGTGCAAATTTATGATTGGATACAAGCATGTCTAGACTAACATCGTCACAAAAGTGTTGAGTGTCGCCTCTCCTAGGGTTAACAGATAAACGAAGTTGGCTATCTTAGGTCATCTGCGTCTTTTACAATTATCGTGTACGAGTATAACGCAGTGTATATACTATCTGCAGGTGGCGGATACGTGGTTCTGGTTGAATGAATTTTTGCATGCGTATGTCAATTTCGGTTGGTTCATTTTTGGAACAACAACAACACATGAATATTTGGAGTAATCGATTTGGAAGTTCATATATGCCGTGACCTCAGGGAGGGGTGGATTTTTCATTGCATATTTTTTGTTTTTACGGCCAGCAGCAAACAAAAAAACCAAACACGGCCTGGACAGTTTCCGCACTGAACAAAGCCATTCATGCTTATTAAAATTAGCGGCATATATTTATTCAGTGGACAGGAGCTGAGTCCATCTGCGGAGTCGTTCCGTCAGCGTTTTCAATTCTCAAGTCGCATCCTGGGACCTATCGTGGTCCTCGAAAGTGCTACCTCAATACTTCAGTATTTTCAGTGTTGATTTGTTTTCAACATCAAGTAATGCTTGAGATACTAAATTAGGAAGTGTTAGAGTCACCGAGGGCCAGACCTTGCACGCAAGATAGTAATTCAGGTCAATCACGTGGACAAATTCAAAGTTCGCCGCATTTGATACGCATCGGGGGACGTCCGCGGGTGATGATTTTCCTCCGAGAATCATGTGATAGCTTCAGACTCAATTTCTGCATTGCAAGCCGATAGTGACTAATTGTCGACTACGGGGATGCCTTCCCTGGTCGACCTCACCCCTGTGAGCGATGGTCCGCCGAAGAGGACCAATTCTTAAATTAAACTCGTTCAGTTCGGGAAATTTCCTATGTTCGCTGTCCCGATCGATGCCGCAGAGCGACATGCTATCGCTTCGGGTCGATCCAATCGCCGACCAAAAGCCATTGGCACTTTGGGTCACGGAGGGCGCCACCTGTACTCGTTGCCGGCGGCGTGTTATAAAGCAGAGACGGGGCGACATGGCTCTATATAAGTATTTTTATAAACCATCCCAATAAATATGTTGAGAGAATGATGCAGATCGATGGAGGCTCATAGTTCTCCAAAATCGGCATTAAGGTGAATTAGTAGATAAGATAATTGGAGGTTGAATTCTGGTCAAGTACGTTAGGCCATGGCACTAAGTTAATCTGAAGGTATGCTTTTGACTCGTGATGACCGTAACGGAGGTAGACCCAACAGATTATGAAAATCTATTTGTAACCTATCCCATGCTTTGAAGACGTACATAAGCGAACAGCTTACATATATTATTAGTTTGATTATTATTAATATTTCACTCTACCAAATGAGCATCTTCGCCAGATTTTTGAGGACAATATACACATCCCTTAATTTAATAAAATTTCTATCTTCTCTCCAGCTTTTAAAAAAGAAGGATAATTATTGTGAATATCATCACTTGTGATCAGCACATTATTTAAAGTGTTTTTTCGAATTTCCTCTCCAAAATACTATGAATCATACAACTCTGCTGCCTGATAGTGTGGAACGTTATAGACAACTATGTATAAACACCATTTATATGACGAAGATATTATAAACAAAATGCACAAACATACCTTAATCATATCTAGAAACGGGTTTGTACTAAATTACGCAACATTACGAGCGACTAACCAATCCGTTTCGGTGGTTTCGAAGGCAACTTCATGTGTATATTTTCTACATTTAGACATGAGGTACGTCACATCGCACAGCAAAGAATAAATATAAAAAAAAACAAGTAACCTTTGCTTAGAATTCAACCAGCCCGTCTACCAGTTTTAATCGAGGTTTGACGGCCAACTACGAAACCTTTTCTGGATTTGTTTACATATTTTGAAGTGCCCGTTACCACTGAGCTATGCAGTGACTGAAAGCTCAAACTCGATACTATCAAATGAAGCTTATCCTCACATTGGGTTGAGCAACCTTACGAGCAACATGTATTTTATCTTGAGAACTGTAGAGAAGCAATAATTGGCCGCAATCTTTACGACGATAGATAAAGCAAGTGGCATCGGAAAGTTCCGCCGTAGATCTATTTGCAACATAATCGATTTGATTGTGTCAAAAAACGAGATTCAACACGGTTCGCAATTCCAAAGCTACAAAAAACACGAACAGCACTAAACTGAGTTCGGTGGTCAATATATACAATAGACAAAGAATAAATATAAAAAAAAATCAAGTAACCAAGTAACAAGTATTCTCTCTCTCTCTCTGAGAGAGTCAATATATATATATATATATATATATATATATATATATATATATATCTACTATTTGAAATGTAACATCAATGTCACCTTACTTATTTTACCTTCCAAATTGTGAAGATATCCTGAGTCAGTTGTGTGCGACCTTATTGCATCTGCAATATCATCAGGCTATTGAAGAACTACTCTGTTAAGGACACGGCCTTATTACCTAATCATCATCGGAAAATGAATGGGAAATTGTTAAGAAGCTGTGAAGGCACATGAAGTAACATAATCAGAGAGGATAGAAATCTGACTAGGAAATATTTAAGATCTGGGAGTCGTCTGAGAACGCCAGCTCATTCGAGTACTTTTTTTAACGCCAAGCTCAATCAGCCAACCAGCACGCTATTACATATGGCTGAACCACATCCAACATTGATGGCTGAGACGACGGCCCCGTCGGCACAGCGTCGACAAATAGACCGATGGTCGAACAGGTTCCTTATCGCACCACCGCGTTCTTCCGACATTAATCTTATAATTTCTTATACGAATAAGGAATCCAGAGGGGAAAAAACCAACCAGAGAAGTGTTGTCTAATTGGGAGAGTTGGAAATCTGATAGAAGCAAAAATCTGTGTTGAGCACGAATGCATGTCAATCAGATTGTGGTATTCACGCTCGACGTGGCCATAGTCACGCTAACGAAGCGTATCGAGATTCAAGCTTAAGGTCCATGCTGATAAATAATATTGTGCTCAGACGTGTGTCGATTTAGCTAGACATTTGCCCACGACTAGTGGTATACATTGCACTATTGCTCATATGGTCGTACTGTTCGAAGCAACCCGGGATAAGTCAACGTTGAAAGACGTCGATGTCATCTGTAGTACTGGGCATGTCACGAGGGACCTGACCTAACTATGTAGTTCTTGGGTACTCTAAATCGCGCGCACTCAGAGCACACCGCACCTCAGAGTACACCGCACTTGGTATAATAATAATAATAATAATAATAATAGTTCAAGTATGCGCTATATTCAATCATAATCATCGTTCAAGTGCTGTCAATAAATATGCTAGTGAATCAAACACTCTTCGTATTCCAACTATGACACAATTAAGCTGTTCGTTTGGCGTTAATTGCGTCTATTCGCAGCGTTGTATTCTACAGTTTAGCCAAATATAGTACATCCTTCGGTCCGTTTCTCCAAAACATGTCACCGGTACACGTCACCGGTAGTGACATATAACCGTATCTACACTGTGAGAGATGTTTTGTTAGAAAATCAGTCGTACACATGCTAACCTAATATACGGAAGTGATTCCCTGTGATTGATCAGCCAGCCAAAACCGACTCCATATGCAGACGACATATGTATAGACATGTGTACACAAAATAAGTGGTTGTCAATGGTGGCTGCTTTGCACTATCGTTGTCGAAGGGCAGCTCCTAAGTGATTGTATTCAATAGAACGTCATTGAGACGTATACATATCGACACAGCTATGCATGCCGCCGCTATTGAATGGTGTCCGTGATCGGCATCGCGAGCGCCGAAATGGCGCACATCGCTAGGGCCGGCCGCCTGGGTGGGCGTCTTGGGTCCTTCTGCATATTCCTTTCGGCCCATTGGTGGGGCAGCCTCCTCCAATACCGCCGTTTATACCAAGGGCGCTGTGCTCCGTGCGCTATCTCTCTCTCTCTCTCTCTCCTCTCACCGTCTCGGTTTCTCTTGCATTTTCTTGCACTGACTCAGCTCGGCTGGATTGCCGATTGCGAGCTCACACGATGGCTGAGTTTCGACGCAAGACGACCCGCAACCCTACATGCCTGCTGCTGCTGCACGGAGCCTGCTGGCAACTCATAGCCCGTACTCGCTTCGTGCCACTCCCCGGCTCGCTAAAAGGAAACCCCCACCATACAGATCCCGTCCCATAGGCAGGCTTGGTCGTCGGGTGCCTGCCGTGCCGAACCCACGCCCTCCCATTCTGTATGAGGCAGGGGGCACTCGGACAAAGTGAGCGCTATGCGCGGCACGTCCGACGTCTGCCCCGATATTTCCCTGACTTTCTCTTTGGGGCACCCCTTTATCGTAGTGCTACTTTGGCGCCTTCCAGGAAACTCCGCACAGGGAACTAGGCGAGCTGGTCGTTTGAGACCGGGATGACGACCCTATATGCGTTCACGGGTTCACGGGAGCGGGCCCTACGATCTCGGCATCCACAATCTACTGTGAATCAAACCGGTTCAACCGATGTCCATCGATGTATCAGTTCAAAGTACTAAACGTCATTCCCTGTCTACCTTTTGTAATGATGGTGTAGCTATATCAAGTTTGTATTGCTTTGAAAAATAACGAAAAAAACAATCCGACAATTCAAATTTATAGGGTATACTCCGTTTAGTGAACGCAATATATATATATATATATATGGATTTGAATCACCATTTCATCTACCTAAAGACGAATGTAATGTCGCAGTGCTTACAGGAATTTCCTCGAAGTCTTAATCTATATTTCTTATAATTAGAAAAACGTCTTTACTAATGGACGTATTAATATGTGCCTCGTATTCCTCAATAGGGAAAGACAAAAGCTACTTCGGCACACCACGATTGAATTCGAGGATAGCAATCAGGCGCGATCAGTGGGTGCGATCACCTTGCGAATTTTCGGCTCGGTACACCGCGCAAATCTTATATAATAAGAATGCAAGAGCAGTATCGATTGATAACACAGGCGTCTACGCCAACCTGAAGAACCCCCTGCTATCGCCTACTGCAACCTCTGAGCTGTCGTGTGTGTGTCCAAGCGCTCTCCCGGTACACAAGGTCGCTGAAACCGTCGACGAGCGTGGTCCGAGCTTGGTGCACAGAGTCGCGGTGATGAAGCACCTCCACTACCAGCCGTAACAGCAGCCGCCGCACGCTGATAGGCGAATGGGCGCGGCCAGTCGAGCATTGGCCGAGTCAGCTCGGTATAATCAAGTAGCTCCAAGATAGCCACCAACTTTGTCTTCGGTTGCCTCTTTTTCCCCCGCTTCAACTCGGCGTTGCCACCCGAACTGTGTCTCTGTTCACCTCACCGGCTGGCCTTCACTTCGGCCAGTTGTCGTTTGTGCCAGCGTCAGTGAGCAAGTGAGGGTGTCTCTCGGTCTGCTGTGAGGCCTGCCATTGTGACAGTGTAAAGGCAGTTTGTCCAACGTGAGTAGCAAGTCCGAGGGCCACCTCGTCTATCGGCGCTTTTCCGCTCCTGACGAACGGGGAGGTTCGCCACCAACCGCCTCCTACAGCCTTTGACTTCCTTATGTCTGTCCTATCTAGCAACCGCAGCAGCTAGCTCTTAGCTACTGTTACAAGCGGCGGTTGAAGGCGGTGAGCGTAGGGGGCCGCAGGGGATTCGCAATGAGCTGAATCTGGGCGACAGGTTCAAAATACTGGACTGTCAACCTCATCTTGGTAACCACATCGCTGGGATTTCAGGTACACACACCCACACACACAGAGAGAGAGAGAGAAACACACACACGATGCTATATTCGATAAAGGAAGACATAGACGAGAACTGTGTTAAAAGTTCGTGTCCAATTCTCCATCCTGGCTACACTGCAGCCTGAGCAGAGGCAGGAGCGACTGTGCTCGTCGTGCTCATACAATTTATAAATTGTGTTATTGCAATGAAGCTGTGCTGCGGGTGTTGGCTTCACAAAAGCCAGCGGCAATACGGTCCCTAAGGAGCAGAAATAGCCGATTCGACAGGCCAACATCTTCTTGCTTGTTATGCTTCTGCTTGCATTGAAAAACGGAAAGCGCCGTGTCATTGTAAGGAAGGAAACCTTGGTGAAAATTAACCTTGGCTCAGTCCTCCAATGACGTCGAGATCGAAACAGGAATTGTGTAGCTTGTTGACTTTGTAGTCTCAACTTGACGATGTATTCGCGTCATGATGTAAATTGACCGATCGACGAATGTCTTATATATATATATTCTTACTAACCTATCAGCACATACGACAGTGTCACTTCGTATTCGCTTAATCGAAATCGTACTATACGGGATATAAGCGAGGTGCGTCATGTGTATGTTAATTACTCAGACGACGGCGCCTGTGCCCACCCATGGTAATGTCTATGGCGTAGTTCAAGAAGCTTCCAGTAATGCTCGAGCGTCCTGGACTGCAGAGACTGAAAAGACGTGTGGGTTGGGTTCAAATCCTGTCAGACGCGGATTACCTTTGGAAAGCTTTATCATTTTTCTTTATCTGAAGATTCTTGCCAGGTACGAGGAAGGAAGAGAAAATAAGCAGAAGGTGGCCCCGACGGGTTCTCATAGAAATACCTAAAGGTTAAGAGCTGAGGCCCGTCAGATAAGGGAACAGCTGAGGGCCAGCTCGAAAAGCAATTATTACGTATTGTTTTCCAGTGTCCTCCCGAAATGGACGAACGCTTGCGAGGTGAAGGGTCACCTTCACCCTGTCGCCTTTACCCACGGCCCTTGAGATCGCTCTGACTTCATTTGTTAAGATTTCTATTACTGCGCTCAACACATCAATGTCAACCAAAAGGTGACAAACCGCAACAACGCCGACGTACCACTGAACAGATGGCGTTACCCCGCCAGGGGCAACGCCTCCTCAGAATCCGAATGGGCTTGCTTTTATGCCATGGCCGTGAGTGTATGCTCGCCGTTGTCGTTCATCTCGCCAGGTTTCAGTCGCAGCCAGAACTATTGTTCAATCGCGTGTGGTAGAATGTCGTAGTTGGGCCAACAACCAAGATTGAAAGTGGGAGTCGAGAGAGAGAGAGAGCGAGCGCGGAGCAGGGAGGAAGAGAGATCGCGAACGAGAGAGGCCAAGAACGGGAGTTCGTAGGGAACGGCATAAGAGCGGCTGGATTAGGGACTCCGCGACTCTCCGGATGGCGGAGGCGGTGAAGGCGGAGTCGCTAGCAAAACTCCCGAAGGACGCAGAAGTGGAACGGAGCACGGGGCTGGTTACGAAGTGTGCAATTGTCGGAGAGAGACGGAACTTCGGGTGAACGCAGAGAGGCATTTCTTTCGATTTTTCGAGCACTTCGAGCTTGCCTCGTTTCCAATGCAGGCAAAGAACGTACCTACCCTAAAGAAGGTAGGCTCCGTCTGTTCAAGTCAGTTCAGGCAGAGAGAGAGAGAGAGAGAGAGAATGTCAACGAGGAGGAGTCGATTCAGTTAAGTTGTCGGGGCCAGCAACCAACGTTCATAGCATAGGGCATGAACCGCGAGATGCTGTTTTTCGAGTCGGTCTGAAGCCGACTCATGAGCGGAACAAAATAAAGCACTACGAGCGCAAAATGTACTCAGAAATGTTATTCCGTTGCGCACTTCGACAGCGACCGGAGGACGTCTGAATGAGCAAATTGAAACGCTGAACTAATTGCTTAACATCTGAGTTCAAGCTGAATTATGCGACGTTCGATGCGCCTTCGAATATTTTCAGGCATAATGTCTCAATTCTGCAAAATGCAATTGTATTATTAGAATATAATAACAATAATGTACGATATTAAGTCGCAAAATAGAGATAAAAAATACCGATTATTATCTTAAAAGTGTATTGTCGACAGGTGCTAGCATGTTTGTCTTGCCTAGTTCAGCATGAACTTTTCCGTATTGGCGGCTGCGCTCAATGCAATAAATTTAATTTTCTGAATTGATTACTTTGAGTTGAGCTTAAACGCGGCGAAGCGCTAAACGTAGACCGTTACTCGACTCAACTCGTCAAACTGGGTCGAGAAATTGACAAAATAAGGCAAGGCACTAAGCATAGGCACTCCATGTGGCTTTATCGAGCTGGAAAACTCCGACCGACCCAGGAAATTCTATTGCGCCCGGATTATAGCCTACAGTTCGCTTCATCGGATTACCACCTGTTGAGATGTTTGCAGCACGGCCTGGAAAGCAAGCGATTCATGACAGAGGCAGATGTCTGAAATGGGTCTGTGAATGGATCGTCTCCATGAACGACAATTTTTTTTCATCGACGAACTCATTTCCTCCGCGAGCGGTGGGCGAGGTACATGGAGAATATTTTTACAAGGGGAAGTTAGTCTCACGAAGTGTTCACAGAACTTAATATGAGCTTAATGGTCGAACTTACCTTCTTTACGATAGAAGCTTTTTTGAAAACGGCTCGAAAGCATCATTTTTTGCATCAGTGAAAGTTCGATGTACAGAACGGGAAAATACGCCTCCAACAATCAAGCTTGTTTAAAGACGGATTAAACGAAACAAGGAAGCTGTGATAAATCATATCTCTCATACTCCACCATACCCGAAAAATTAGCTGGGTGGGCGATGTGATATATCTGTTATGCCATTCCATATTCGCGGTCCTCTTGTTTTCTCTCTCTTACTTTTTCTCGTCGGTATTCGCATCGCTCAAATCGTGTCCAGCGTTCCTGTGCCTTGCCAAGCCAGGGTCGCCGGACGGCTGGGACTACTATTGCGAGACGAATAGTTGGTCGCGCGAAGGATTTCTCATTGCCCGCCTCAGTAAGAGGAGAAGTCGAAGTAAGCCTGTGGTGTATACATGTGACAAGGGGCCCGGAGGGAGTAAAGGTCTTTAGGGCTTCACAGAGAGATTTATGATCGGATTGTACAATCCCGGTCCCGTCTAATGCCCGAACGCCCTCGGCTGCTTCATCTCAATGCGCAGGTGGCCAGGTGGCGGCTATATAAGTTAGTTTAGCACTCACCGGTGACTTCGTTGTGGCACGAGAGCTGTTCGTCGATGCCTGCGTGCTTGCTCTATGTCTCGCGTTTTGTTTATGTAGGCGAATCAGGACGAAGGATATTAAAAGAGAATCACTGCACTCCCTGAGCGATCCCCTATGCTCGCTCGCGAGTTTCAACGACAAGCACTACGACTGCGGTGGCAATGTCGATGACGATAACCACATCGATAGCAGCAACATCAGCAATAACAGCAACAACAACAGCAGCAACTCTACCTAGACTCACTTTGCACTTTACATTGAGATTGAGCAAGGAGCCAGGCGGGACTTGCTTCAACCTCCTCATTCGTTTCCTGTTCGAGGATTTTGGAGCTCTTTCAAAATTCTGTGAGCTGCCTCGCAGCCGTCCGCTGCGGCCGTGTTGATATTTGTCGAAAGAATGTAAACGAGGCAGCAAGATGGTGTTGGCGGAGGCGGTAGTGGAGAAAAAAAAACTGACATAGGGTTGCGGGAACTGAACCGAGCAGAGCTGAGCGGGAGGGGAGCCCTGGTCCCGCTATGACGGGTGCCTCTGCCGGACAACTCGACGACCTACTGCTACGATATACCTACATTGGTTGTAGCATAATCTACTTCACCAGGACTTTGTTCACCTGGCCCGTCTGAGTACCGCTCTAACATTTTAGTTCAAGAAGAGACCGACAGACGGTTGGTGGAAGTGAAGTGAAGATGTGGCGACCGAGGTGCTGCCGCCAATGTACCAGCAACGGGGCGGGGAAACGGAGAGGACAGCGGCTGTTGGCGGCCGGTCGGTCGGGAAGGTCCGCTAAAGCTGCCTGAGAAGCATGGACGCAATCGTCTCAGCAAGGACTAGCATCTCGTCGCGCTTGGTCTTTCCTTCTATCTTCTATCTACCTATGTCTCGATCCAGTTGCGGGCTCCTTCTCGGCGCTACCCCACCCCACGAAGTCGCACGAACAGTCACGCAGATAGTGGGACAGATACGCAGACAGCCAGCGAGGAAGGCAGACAGCCTAACAGACAGATCTCCGTTCTGTTTGTATTCCAATGCTTTCCTCACTTGTCGGCGGACAGTCGAATGAACGGCCGACAGGCAACCGCCGACGCTATGAGCGCGAGCGAGAGAGACAGAGAGATGGTCTGCGAGGCGCATTCAGGCTGAGGGGTAGAATGCTTGTGCGTGGTCTGTATACGTGTGTATGTGTATGACTGCTTATATCAGCTATGTGAGGTCTAGTACTTTTTGTGTGTACGGGGGATTTCGAGTGGTCTTCTCATACCACTAGAGTTCTGTGCGCGCGCGCGCGTGTGTGTGTGTGGTGTGCGTCTGCGTGGCCCGGGTGGTTGGCTGGTTGGTTGGCCGTCTTGCCGACTCTGTGTTGGTTTTAGGGAGTGTGTGACCGTGTGGGTTGAAAGGTGGTTGGCGGCATGGGGCCTTATGCGGAGGGAGAGTCCGTGCCGGCGCCGCTGAGCGCCGAAGACTGAAGCTAGCCTTCTGTTGCAGCAGGAGGATGTCTTTGAGGGAGGAGCGAGATGGTCTTCGAGGGCTTGCTGGGACTGCAAAGAGGATAGGGAAAATTGTATAGGAGAAGGGGAGTTGTGAGTTTCGGTGGCAGGCAGAGGCAATGCAGAGGGGGGACGCTTGACGATAGGGCACATGACGAAGCTGAGGAACTGGGCGAGGGGACCAGACCGAGATGGGGGTGTAGACTTGATGTGTTTGTCGTGCCCGTAGGGTACTTCGTTGTCGAATACTGATGCCGTGTGCCGCGCTCTCTTGCGTTGACGGAGGAAGGTATTGGAGTCACGGGGATCATATCGAGAGAAGAGCGGGCGGACGGACGGACGGGTGGACAGACAGACAGCTAGCCTAGCTAGCTACCGCTAGAGAAACGGCGATGCGAGAAAGAGATAGAGTCATAGTGTGTGAGAGGGTGGGGTTAGAGCGGATGGGGAGCGGGGTGTAGGAGCCAGAGGAGTTGAAGGATCCAAGGGAGAAGTAGTGGCGTACGACAGGGACGAGGAGGACTCGGCTGCCCTGGGGGATCGCATTTTGTCCGCATTGTCCGATTGCCGTAGGCCTGCACAGAGCTGAGAACAGGGGGTAAACCGTAGAAAGAGGGAGGGAGTAACGCTGTGGAGTTGCGGGGGTTGGACCGGATGAAGTTACCCTGGGGCTTACGTTAGCTGCCGCCTCCACCGTCACCGCTCGCGGCAGGCAGCGCTCTTGCTTGACTGATCCTCCAGATAGTCACGAGCGGGCAGGGTTGAGTTGAGTTAGGTTGGGTTGGGTTGACTTGGATATCCCAGGTCACTGACGGGGACCCGATATCATCGGACGCTATCGGAACCTGAACAAGCCTGACACGAACACACCGATGAGCAGCGATCGGGTAACGCTGCCAGCGCTAAGGACACAGTCATTGAGGAAAAACAATGGTCCGCGCCATCATCTGAGACAAACAAGACCAACAATGCAGCCGGGGCGAATATCAGGTCCTAGTTTGGCAAAATACATGCGAACTCCCCGAGCACGGCTCATCAACAAAAATCTTGAAAACGACTGGATATATAAAACGGTAGTATACGATAGGTCTTAAATGAGGTTCAGTAAATCATTGAAACAATACAATATCAGTTTGCTAAACATTAATCCGCCCTTCTATTGGTTGTTTACCGGCAATGTATTTGCTAAAGTTACCCACGATGCCGTGAGGTGTATCGGGACCAAGACAGCATTAAGCCTCAGGTGAATGAAAATTTCAGCCTCAGCCTTAACTAGAGCGGTGCTAGTACATTATTCTGAGGCATGGCAAATAACAAAGTATGCTGTTGATACATATGCTGCTGAAGTATGCGTACCCTTGGCAAGATGTCGCAGTAAAATAATATTTATAAGATATAGTGGCCCCCATCCGCTGCTACGCATGCACAGGTGTGTGGCACGACCATTTTGCTGCGATAGAATTTCAATATAGACTAGAGCAAAATAGTGACACAAACGCAGGTCGTAATGGGAAAACGTGCGTCGGAAAAGACGATCGAGTCAAATCGACAAAATTTTCCCCAGCGTGGCTGTAGCGTGACAGTATATCGTCGCAACATGCAGGAACATGCAGGTGAATGGGTGGCCACGTATTGTTTGATGGCGCAGGATGACAAGTGTATTGAGCTGAGTGGTTGCAGAATGTAATAATCGCTTCAAGCATTGCGGAATCATTGACGAAGCGAGATACAAAGGTCTCACGGGCCGAGTACAGAAAATTTTCACGAGACATAAGTATGGCGGCCATTCGCAGACCTCGTTGGTTGGAGTTCGCAGTTCTACACAAAAAGTAGACACAGAATTTTCGGAGGAGGATTACGTGGTGCTGAAAGGGTGCCCCGAGGCTCGTTTTTATACAAAGGGGCAAACTGAAGCTGCTGCACACCGCGTGTATTCTACATCTGCTATGAAGTAATAGCCAGTATGTCACGCGTTTGGGAGTGAGTGGTGGGGAGACAGATGTTCACGTTGGGGATTGAGGTCATGCTCCCAAGGGATGCTATGGCTTATAGCCGTTTTTAGAGCGAATATTTTTTGCAGGGCTGACGAGACACTTATGTCTCTCCTAGTTAACGGCTCAGCAGTTCTTCTAGCATTTTTGAACGTTTCCCACGAAGTGAACATTTCATCATGTGCTGTCAAAACACGGGGGATCATCTTGGCGGGTATTTCGAGGCTTTCGTTGTTTTGAAGCACTAAATGACCGACTGCACTGTGGACTATTCGTCGACCCACAATTACGGCTATTTCCACAATTCGCTTTTCCAACCCATGTCTCTCCAGTGGGCTCCGGAACGTATCTGTTTATGTATTCCAACGGATGGTGTTATTATATCAAATTATATGTCATGTCAAAATCCGACTTCGCGCGTTGAATGTATGACTATTTGTTGAAAAAAATGTTTTGAGGATATGCTAAGTTCCCGAAAATGTGGTGATTAATCAATTTAAATTTAGAAATATTATAGTGCGAAATGATTTGCATTGAGAAATTACCCATATATATATATATATATATATATATATAAGCCCATCTGGTATAATCGTCCGTTGCAAAGATAAGGTAATATAGCATCGAATAGAACGAATGAATTCGTTCGGCCTCGGCAGCGTATGAATTCGATGGGCTAGACGATGATGACGTCGTCGTCGATGGCTCTCCCACAGTGGCCCGATTGAAGACCGGCCGTTGTAGGTCGAGGAGGAGGAGGTTAGAGGTTCGCTGGGTTACCTCTACAGCTTCTTTAGTTCGATTGTCGTTAACCCGTCCCGTGATCCCCTTCGCTTCGCTTGCTTGGCCCCTATATCCTAACTTCGTCTTCCTCATGCTCTCAGCGCGCTTGCCCGATCGCTCGCTCAGCCGCTAAGCCTCCTCGTATTCGGCCTTTTTCGACCCCGTGGGGACTCGGGTAGTCCAACCC
The DNA here is from genome assembly GCA_019614645.1 of Stratiolaelaps scimitus. Classification (NCBI taxonomy): domain Eukaryota; kingdom Metazoa; phylum Arthropoda; class Arachnida; order Mesostigmata; family Laelapidae; genus Stratiolaelaps; species Stratiolaelaps scimitus. The sequence continues at coordinate 2,635,917 of JABWDB010000014.1, read as the reverse complement.
GCCTATTGGCCTGGCCCCAAGCGTCCTCAATCAGCGCTTTCGACGACGACGACTCGGCTCGCCCCTATCCTTCCTTACCTATTCCTAGCTCCCTTCTTCTTTTACGATCACAACCTCTAGAGTTCTGTTAGGTGGCGGCTGCGACGGCGGGCGAAGCTAGGCTAGGGTAGGCTATGCTATTCGTCGACGACTCCAGCAGGTCTCCACTTCTCGTTCCTTCTCCTTGTCCGCCACCAGGGTATATCCTTTCTTGCTAGCTGTGCGCCTGCGCCAACCTGCGCTAGATCCCAGATCGTGCAGGTGGCAAAGAATACCAACGCATAAAGGTTAGAGAAGGAGTGCCAGAGTGTTGTATTTTGCTCCGCTGCGGAGCTGCAGCTGATGATGATCGTGTTCGTGGCTGCTGATCGTGCCATGGCACCGACAGCGGTCTGAGGAGTCCCCGAGTCCTCGGCCGCATGCACGGACGCGGTTACAGCCACAGTGGCCGTAGCGGACGAAGAGGTGGCTCTTCCACCTCGGGAGAGGCCAAGGAAGCGGTCACTACCGCCATCAGCAGCAGCAGCGGAAGAACCACCACCAGCACCGCCAACCACCATTCTCAACGGAAATCGAATATTCTCCGCTATCCGATGCGGCTGCGCGAGCTCCAGTGTTAGATGAGCCGCTGACACTCCGCCAGCCAGTAAGTGTACCCATGCATGATGGGAACTATTCCTTCCCGCTCTCTCTCTCTCTCTCTCTCTCTCTCTCCCCCTTCTTCTTAGTGTTCTTTCTCTACATCGCTATACCTCTTGATAGCGCGTTTTATCTCACCTGCCCTAGCCGATGAGATTCCTTTAGAGAGCAGAACACTGGCGTCACGTTTTTCTGCTCGTACTCTCACCGAGCGAAATGCGGCTCTTGATTGTATTCCCGCGATTCTCGCCTGCAAGAGTTTACCTGCCAATACAACTGCTAAAATGTCAACAGCAACGCGAATGGCGTCGTCCGACGTCCGGTGTCGCCGTCCGTTAGGCCACCACCGAGAATTCCATCGCTACCCATCGCTTCCGAGCCGTGGCCTAGTTCCGAGTGGGGCGACGATCCTGATCGAATAGAACAACCTCGGGGATTGCGCGCACCTAGTAGAATATATTGATTAGCGAGAGTTGCTTAGAGTACCAATGGTCGTGCTAGCACGTTCGTTTTCCAGGACCTCTCGAACAGAAATAAAAAATAGAGGGCATAAAGAAGACAGAGGCAGCGATGAAGGTGTTAGAACGGGGTGGAGATGCCAAAGTGACCTGGGGAACAGTGGTCAAGGAGCGAAGCCAGCAAGAAAGGGTTACGCCTCCTGGCAAAAAAAAAATGTGGAGGAGGCTGGTTGCTACGCCATTGTCTATGTATGGGAAGGGAAACAAGAACTGTGGGTCAGGGGCGTTACCTGCTGTGCAAGGGATGCCAATGCTCACGGGTAACTACGAGAAGGAAAGAGAGGGAGACACTCTGCAGGAAGGACAGCGACACCCCGCCCAGGAAAAGAATACAAACGAAGGAGGCTTAGTCGAGGAGGCTGGGGCGCGAGTCTGAAGGGGATGCCTGAGTGGCTAAATTGCGTTTGCGTTCGTGTTGATTTAGTTACTCGTGTGCCGACCGTTCGTCAGATTCGCTATCCCGCGCGTTATAGGAGTATTCCGTCGCAATGGATGCCACCTCGGCTGCATTTCTTTTCTCTTCGGTCGTTGCACTGCTGCTGCTGCAATCGAATGATAGAAACGAAGAAAAAAGACAGGAAGAAATAAAAGAGGTCCATTAACACACAGGAGAGAGATGGACGCACAAACACCTTCATACAAATTCGCTGCGCTTCGTACGTTGCATATAATGCTCGCATGTACACCATGCAAAAAAAAAAGACTAAAGGGCCACAACGCTTACGACATCCCAGACTGTGAAGAGCTTTAAGGATGCATAGTGTCGTGTAGAACCACGAAATATCAACAGCCACAAATGATATGAGAATATAGAATATGAGCAGATGTGTGTGCATGGACAGACACCACCTGTAAGCTAGTGATAACTATATAGCGCAATATCGCGCAGGTAGAGCAATATTATTAAAGGACGCTGGTGTAATAAACGATGGTAATTATGCTAGATTGTACATGCGCCACTAAAGTAATATTTAGACAATAGTATCCAGCAACACTGTTGCCAATAATGACGGATAGGAGAGGCGGGTAACTGGTTCTGAATCGGTGTGAGTCCCAGCCCCTGCGACTGCGAAGACCTTAGACGTGGGATCCGGTGCGAGTTTAGACATTTTTTCAATCATCTCTCGCTGAAAAGCTAAGTTCTCAGGATGTCGACGAGTATAATGCGCTGTCAATCATAAGGTGAATATAGCCGCTGAGAACACTTAAAAAGCAAAAAGAGCTTTTCTGAGGGCTTAAGAACGGTTCGTCAGGAATTCCTGATCTTGGCATCAATGACCATTTGAAGTTTCGGGAATAGTTCTTTAAGGGAATTTAAAGATCGAGGCGGTATAATTAAACTCGAGAGGAGCGCCTGAGGAATGTCGTTGTTGGATTGGCAGCATTCCTATCATAACCACAGAGATACTCATTATCATATTAATCTAGTATAATCGGAATTTAATCCACTCAGCAGAGTAACGGGGATACGAGTGTGACATTGAATGTCACATGGCTGACTTCCATTCCTCCCGTATTTCTTCCGTATTGCATGATCCGACTGATGTCAGTTTTTTATTCAAGACAAAAATAAAATTGGACACGCTATCACTGCGAGACTATCAATGCCTAAATAGATTTTCCATAGTTGCGCCCGTTTCCCTTCTCTCTCTCTCTCTGATTTTCTTTTTCCTGCTGCACTCAGCTACGAGGCTGTCAAGTAGGTTGAGAAGGTCGAAATCCATTAAGACGCCTTCTCGGTGAATTGAGGACTTCGCGTGTTGAAATCCGGAAACTCGCCTCTCTCTCTCTCGCTATCTATCTCGAATTCTTAACGTGCACATCCGCCATCCCTCTATTTTTGGTGTTGAAACGTGGCCACACCACAACCTTTGTACGGGCATTGCATTAGGCTCTGCTGGGTTATCCCCTTTCGTCTCTGATACATACGAGGCAAACGCGTATCAGAGGCACCCCACCACCCCCCTTATCGGATATTCGCTCGGGTTCGTATATTTGAGACGCCAACATACACCACATGCCACATGGGACCTACCCTCGTACGCATGCGATGCGATGGGACGAAACGGAGGGCCAACCAGTCAAGTCAGGATGAGCAGGCGCGTGGAGCGGCAGGCCGTGTCGGGAAAGATCTTCATCGATCACGTCTGCTGTTTAGGTGAAATTTAGCGAACGGCATGAAACGAACAGGCAGGCGCATAGTGAGTACGGACGCCGGCGGAGCACATCACGCCACGCTACCGCCGTCGTGGCGTCGTCGTCGTCGTCGTCGATCGCCGTATATATATATGATAGCTTCAATAGTGTCATGACGGCGGCCCCGATCAAGGCGGCCGTTCGCGGGCACGCACGCATCCGTCTATCCCCCCGGCTCGCCTGTCCATGCATCCATCCGATGTCGATCAATTCATCAGCTTCTGCTTTTGCTCATGGACAACAACAGCGGCTGCGGCGGCGGCGGCGGCGGCAGAAACAGCATTGCGCGAACAACAATCACAGCGCGATGCGTTTCGTCAGCGGCAGCGGCAGCATCAGAGGATCAGAAGCAGCATCACCATCAGCGTCAGTGGTTCCCAACGCCTAGCACCGATTATCGCGAGTTCGCGTATTCGCCTGCTGCTCGTTGTCGCCTGCGCCTCCTTCTAACGTGTGCTCTGTCGAACCATCGCTTTTCCTCGCGTTCTCTCTCTCTCTCTCTCTCTCTCCGTCTCTCTCGCTCCTCTCTAAACTGATCGAAAGTTTCGAACAACGAGACTAGCAAGCAAGCAAGCAACGAAGCAACAACGACGGGCAGCGACGCCGCAGCCACCCGAATGCAGGCCAGCAGTAAGAGGACTATAGAGCGACCGGACTGAGCGGAAGAAAGCCAACGGGCAGCGTCAAGGAGAGGGAAGTCGACGCGTGAGCTGGGCCGACAGCCTCTCGTGGTAGAAGTAGTATAGGAGTAGCGGTTCTTTCGATCGCCCTCATGCGCGGCCTGAGCAGCGTGCTGCCGACACCACGACTCCATCCCACTTCCGGTCGAGATATAATAGATGTTAGCTGCATGGCCTGCAAGTATAAGTCGTGCGACTCTGCCCGCGCGGGGGCGGCCGCCTGGTTGCGATGCGAGGGGGGGATGTTAGCAAGAGCGTTCCGCAGGCAGAGGAGCGAGCCATCCCAGAGAGAAGGCGGAGAAAACGCGTTCAACCGACTGGAAACACCGTCGAGGGGTTAAAGCCGACCGCCAGCAAAGAGGGGGATGAGAGATACGATAAGGAGGGATGCCGGGTAGTGTAGGGCCGAGTGTGGAATAGGAGATACTATAGCAAAGCGGCGGCGGCAATGAGGCTCACCGTCCTGAATCGTGCTGCAACCGAATCGTGCTTGCCTGTCATGGCATGCACGGACGCCGTCTTGTAATGTCTAAGCAGGACTGATACATTGTGCTGTCTATACAAGACTGTACAAACGGTACAGAGCAGATGTTTGTGGGTACAAGTGTATTCGAGGTTGTGGCTGACTATAGCTTGAAGGTCGCCCATGGTTATGCATAGTATGTGGAGTGAACTACAAATGTCTTGGCCTTAAGGCTTAAGGACCACAAATAGGATGGCATCATGGGGCGCCTTAGGTCGATCGAAGTTCATATTGGAATACTTTGAAGCTTGTAGAAGTAATCTGAAAAGCCTCGCAGTTATTTCATAGGTCGAGGGCGGTAAAAACAATGGCAAGTACTATCTTAGTCTTCGGGTCTTACTATCATAGGAATGAGTTCTTTACTGGGAAACAACTCGACTTTCCATGACGTATGAGCGCAATTGACATTTGCATTGTAAATAAACAAAGCACACCCAGACTGGGGGCGTGTAAGTCCAATAGATGATGGATCACCTCGTCATTTCAACACGACAGCTAATAACTTAACGAACACTTCTCTTTGATAAAAGCGCTTAAATTTTAGCTCATTTACAAGTCTCCAGCAAATGTGCATACTGATGCCACCCTTATTTGAAACACCCGGTGGACTTGACCCTAATCGGGGATGATTTGTTAGAATGTGAACTGCTTGAAGGGGCATCAGGAAACCCACGGGTCTTACACAGCGTTGTCCAACGAGGAAATGCAGCTGCCAATGTTATGTGCACAATGACCAAATAGAGCAAGTGAAATTTCCTACCTTGTCGAGCCCGGTGGCGTGGTGCATTCGTGTGCGCCTTGCAATCGGAGGAGACACGTAGGTGCACGGCTTCGATCCCCACCGTTACACATTTGCATTTTAAAGGGGCTAGTCTCATGAAACAATGTCAAAAGCACTACCGGGGATGTTAAATGTTGGCTGTGAGTCAGCCTGGAAAATGTATTCGACTTCCTACCTTGGTGCAGTAGAAGATGAGGGTTAAAAGCTTAGAGGGTTTAATATGCGGGTGCACAGACAGTCAGGCCAATTGTTTACCCATAAGGCTTTAAATAATAAATGCTGCATAATTATTTCCTACCGCTACAACCTATGCGGAGACGCAATTCCACCGGTTCTCTCGGGACCATGACCTCGGGCCTAGATAACCCGACAACCTGCCCCCATCACCACACACGCCCGTAACTGACAGACCATATTACTGCTATTGGGTGCATTCTATTATAATGTTATATTTTAATTAGTAAATGTGATTATTAATACTATGAAGTCAGTCGTTTTCAAACGTGAAAAGTCACTCTTTTCATCGTTACATAAGCCAAATACTACCAATTATTCCCCATTGTACACGTTTCATTTGTGACTTGTATGACATGTAACACACTTGACAGACTTAGCTTTTTTTCTAAGTTGTATTTTTCGATAGGGACATCGTTGTTTGCAGGATATATCGCCCAACATAACGTTGAAATTTCTAGGTTTCTCTTTTATATTATCGTTCGCTTCAGCCTACGCACGTATGTGCACCTATTATAAGCAGATAACGAGTCACGACTTCATCAGAGCAAGCAAGATAAGACAGATGAAATAGCCAGTGTTTGTGAAAAGTAGAACAAAATTGGCAGAACAATTATGGGCTCTTCAACGGGGGGTAATGACCCAAAACCCGGGTTAGGTGAAGCCGGTTCCACAGGTACTGCCAGTTTCCGCAAGGCCCGAAGGAAGGGACGCTACTCAAACCGTGGCCGGGGCGGTATCCGACTTCGTGGCGCTGGTGGTGGGGGTCTGTTGAATCGGAATCACAACAGAGCTCATAGTACCGAAAAGTATAGATCACGGAAAAATAGCAGGAAACGTCACTTATACGACCAGCTCCGTTCTAAACAGGTCAGGCCTTAGGACTCCCGGCCTAATTCGTCACTGCAATGTTAGCCCTAAGTGAACAAAAAAGGTCCTCGTGCCTGGACGACGTCCTGGGAATCTGTCTAGAATATTGAGCTTCTCGAGCCTAAGCGCGGTCGATCAAAGCCTGCTTTTATGATACCCCATAAGTTTCGCTTCTTCGACGTGCAAAACGGGAACGAAAGTGGGAAGCAATTGGGAAGAACTACAAAGTGGGGACCGGTGTTCTATCTATAATTGTTTTCCTTTCTTCCTGGGGGTGTGATATTCTAAATAGGCAGAAACCACCTGGATTAGCAATATAGAACACTACTTACACCCCTAACAACTTACACCCCTAACAAGGCCTTGTTCGAGATCTTGAGCAATCCTGCCTACCGGGCCGTCAAACTGACCGTCTTAAAGTGTGTTGTATTTACCGAAGTGGTTAAACGGCTTAGCTAATTTTGTATTCGTCTTTAAATCTCTCTCTCTCGCCCTCTTTTGTTCGTCACGCTAAAGCTGGGAGATGTACCACTTCCGCACTATGACACCCCCAAGCGTTTCTGCGGGAAGCAAACTCAGGGCCCTTTAGGTCCTACAAAAGCTCAAAGCCTTTTGCTCAATAGGACCACTTGTACAGAGAATCTTAAGAAGTGTTTCGCTATGTCTGATTTTTCCCCTCATATCTTGTGGCTGGCCGGTCTGTTTTCCAATGTCGCATTAGAGGTAACTCTCGAAGTTGGCACAGTTCCTTTTTCCAGAAATGTTGCCCCGTCGTTTGTCACAGAGGTTGTGTTACTCGACCTAAACTGTTTTTCACTTCTCTTTATTTATTTAAAGGACTCGTAACCCTACGTGTGTGTAGTGAGTACGACTATATGAGTACGACTTTATTTATATTGTATCTACAATTATAGTCAGTGGGACGATCTCGATGAGTTTGATAATATAACCAATTAGGTCAAACAAAGTGAAGCTGAAATTTGCAAAATTTCCGAATTGCTAATTCTGTTGTGATGAAAGGATTTTTACAAAATAACACCTATAGCGGTTAATTATTATTACTTCGAAATTGTCCAACGAGTGCGATGCTAAATGGGTTGTTTTAATGGATTGTCTTAGCGTTCTTAGGCTGGAAAAGTATAATCTGCGGATTTAAGCAGTTCGAAATATGCTATGGCAGTACTATAATAGTAATACGATATTTTTGAGAGCTCTATTTGGATTAGTATACTTCAGGCCAAAATTACTTAGCATGTAATCGGCGACTGAGAACCTCGTTTTACCTAAAATGTGTAACTTGTAATCCAAATAAAGACTAGGGGCAACTAGTCTTGTCGTAAATCCCTTTATGAGTTTCCGAGTCATATGCATTTTCTACATAAGTGAAATACAAAGAGATATATAATATGTTCAATTATGGTGCAGCTTTATTACGACGGCAAATTGGGGCATGCTCGGGAATGCTCCATTTCTCAGTGCGAATCAGTTCTCATGTGTAGTGTTGTTTTCGGTGAAAAAGAAATTCACGCGCATTTTTAGATGGATGTAGACACGTTCATGTAGAAATGTACGATTTACTGCTGGTTATGTACGCTCGAATAGTTTGGCCTTAAATGTGCAGGGATTTCCTGCGTTAGTCGGGTCACCTTTCTTATTGAGTTAGATCATAATGGCATGCACAAACACATGTACACAGAAAAGCATTGTGCTGTGGGTGTGTGTGTTCACACAGTTAATTGACTGTGTTATTAACCGAGACTGTCATCGTTTCGTTGGGCCTCCCCGAATAGCGTATTTGTGTTCTTTCATCTCTCGGGTTTTCGAAGACTTGAGGGAGCTCTTGTTCCGACATATGGTGAGAATGTATCGTGTGCTTTTTTTTCTGACTGACGCCAAATGTGTACTAAGTAATTCAGTGATATCTGCTTCATCAGTTGCGTATGCGTCTAATGCTCGATTCTATTTTCAGTAATTAATCACTCGTGTCGTTTTTGCACGGTCTCTTTGAGAATATATTTCCGAAGAGGATTATTATCTAAAATTTATTCAATTATGAAAGCGTGCTAGACGAGCAGGTTCTAAAAGCCGTTCACCTTATTTTGTTGCGTTTGATACTCATTCTATATTCTATATATAGAGCTTTTACGTGGATCTTTTGGGAGGTTGATTTGCGGCTCCCTTCTGATCTAGGCTTCATATTTAACGCTTCAAAGGAAATTGCTAATTTAGTCATTGCATACCCCACATATTGTGATAGCTGCAAGCTTTAATTCCAGAAGATTTCGATAACGTCAATTAACCATATAATTAGTAGGATTGTCAAGGATGTAATTGTTTTTAGTCTTGATGCGCGAGCACGTTCCCATAAAACTTGAAACGCTCGTTTTAAGAGTGAACGCTGTGGGGGGAGACTGACATATATTATGGCCTACATGCGGTAAGGCCGACGATTTTCTATCCTCTATCTCGTATTGTGGAGTTGTCCAAAAGTGACGGTTTATACGATGGTCGTCTACTTGACGCCGGCTGCTCGGCGTGCCCTCGGTAGGCGTGTAGGTGAGTTATCGATTTCACGTTTGGGACGGTCACCATTGTATTTGGCAGCAGCAAGAATAGCGACAGCAGACGCAAGCGGCAGTGCTTCGATGAACAACAAGTCAGTTCTTCAATCGGTTACATACGGATGTATCTGAAAACTCTCAGCAGCTGACGCGAGCTTACGAGGGTCGTGGTATAACTCTTTCCTGTCGTATTCTTGCCAATCAGCGGTTACCCGCGGCTGGCCACCCCGGCAAAGGGCAGGGAACGACGGACAGCGACGGGGCAGCGATGCTCGAACCGAATCAGGTACGTGGCGTTCAAGCAAAGGCTTTACGAGTAATAATCATCAGCATCATCGACATCATTGGCGTCATTGCTAGACGCAGCGTTTGTGGGCAATAACGCAACGCTGCTCAATGGGTTAGCTATTGCCGAGCAGGGGTCACCACGGCAAAGAGTCGACGACTGCGCCAACGTCGAAAGCTTACACAGACAATCCGGCAGCCCAACCCACCGACTGATAGCTAAAATGGCGACGCGGGGTACCTGCTACTCAGTACGAGGGCCAGCATTGCAGAGAACACGACTGCCATTGAGCCATGGGGAGACGCATCCCCTATTATGATATATCATTACTGCTACAAGCATCGCTTCTTTAAGGGTTCGATGGTAAGTTCACAAAGGCAGCAGGCAGGTTGGACATCGTGTTGGCCGCGGTACGGCCGTTGAGCACCGTGCCACATTGGCGCCGGCGGCGGTAGCAGCAGCAACTGCCCACCAGGAGGCGTCCAGAGCATGAAACAATGGAGGAATAAAGCAGTCGAAGTGACCAACGATCAATCCGCGACTGCGAGCCAGTACGCTAGACTGAGGGTACCAGTAGCGAGGTTAGCTAGCAAGCAAGCCACCGAATGGCAACAGGAATGGCCACCGAATCGCCACTGATCGTCATCGTGTCGTCTAGGGGTCTCCCTTCGTGAGAACGAGCGAGCGATGTCAAGAGAGCGCTGCTTCTGCCATTACAATTTCGGATGCCGCATAGAATGCAGAAGGACATATCACATCACTAGACAACAATGAGATGGCTCCTCAGACGGTCCAACGACGATGACGACGGTAGCACGTGGACTCTACGAGGAGTAGCGCGGGGGAGAGTGGATGTATGGGAAGAACAAGCGAGGGCTCACGCCGGCACATAATGCTACTGGTAGAAAGTAGTCACCGAGCACAGTGAGTATATCAACCAGTAAACGAAACGGCGAGGGCGAACTATTGTCCCATGGCGTTTCAGGGCAGCAGCCGCTATTTTGTGCTCTGCATCGGCAATAAATTAATATGTTATATTGCAGATAGTAGACCGTGGGGTGGATGACGGCAGTGGAGAACGTTGGGGACAGGGGACGAATAAGAGGTGATATGGCTAATACACGAAATTCGACTGTGAAATGAGCTTCGGCTGTTGGTTTTTAGGAAAAAATAGATGACTGGACCATATACTACTCGTTGGTTGTGCAGCGAAAATGATGCCAGCGTTGTCATGTGCATTGCTTGTTTGTCTGACCGCCGCGGTAGCAACGTTCGGGTGAAGCCGGTATAAATCGGGGCGTGCCGAGTTCGGCTTCCTGCTGACAACTTTTGGAACTTTTCAACGGACGACTATTCGACGACCTCCGGCTTATATAATGTAATGATGGTGGACCTCGGCAACGGGTTGATTAAAGGTAAACTACTTAAAATAAACAGAATTTGGCAGCGTGCCGTTATGTCGCGTCAATATTTTTTGGACCTATTTACAAAGGTCAATATTTTTTGCTTTTCCTCGTCCATTAACCGGGCGATATTATCGATAGTTCTGTAAGTAACCACCACGGTGGCATTAGCGGGAGCTTTTTGCGAGAAGGACGATTTTACACTTAACTAAGTTATATTTTTTTGGTAGCTGACTCTCAGCCTTATTTCCATAGTGAGACTCAGGTCCGCTATGTAGCATCGCTTCTAAGGACTTACCATGCTAATTAGGTCCTATCATGGACCTGTCCTGCTAACTAAGTTATGCGTCACCAGTTAAGTATTATTAAAAATGCAATTAGGCAATGTAAGCCGATGGTGGGTGTTATCGGGGAAGAATAAATAGTCATAAACAACTATATGTATAACAAATGACTAATTCTCTTATATATATATATTATATATATTAAGAGAATTAGTCATTTGTTATACATGTAGTTGTTTATGACTATTTGTTCTTCCCCGATATATATATATATATATATATGTATGTGTGTGTGTTTGTGTGTACGTGTGTGTATTTACACGGGTTCGATATTACGGAGTCTATAAAGGTTTAGTTATAAAAGATTAGGATATATCGAATATAAGTCAGAATGTTAACACGTGCTGATAGAGCCCCAAAGAGGCCTAATGCAGATGGTAGGTCAATGCAGAAGGGTGAATGTGGAACTCGGGATGGACCCGGGATCAGCTGGATAAGCCGTTCTTGTAGACCTCTTGCGCAACAGACCACAGCCGTTCACTGGCGGTGCTGTTTCATAATTATTGCTGGGCCTCTAGTACGCGCACTGCGCACTGTCTGCAGCGGCCTGAACCAGATGTACCATTACAAAATATCTACGGCTTCGATCCACGCACAGTTTGCTACAGTGGCCATTCAGTTCAGATCACTGTTCAGCAAAACGAACGTCAAAAGAGCATACAAATTGTGTCGCATCCCGAGCCGCACTTTAGCACTGGTGCCCACGGTAGGTGATTCTCGACTCACATGTGTGTGTGTTTGCTGGTGGTCGTGTGTAGTCTTATGTGTAATCGTGTACACAGTTCATATCAATGGTAAAGTCAACAACTCGCCGAGCGAATGTGTCGTTTAATCAATGTAGTTACTCCTAAGGCTGACGACGATACACGACTGGGCGTAAAATACATTCAGGTGAATGACCTTGAAAGCTGTAAAGCTTAGTTAGATATTATTGAGGCTAACTCGGATCCCCTGCGCCTTCACCGAGTTCACACCTCACAATAAATGTACTTCAATTACTAAACAAAAGTGTCTTAAAACTGTCAACTGAAAGCAAGGTAAAGATTCACTGAACGTCTACACGGTGATTAAGATATAGCTCTGCAATGCTGGCTATAGCCCTTTAAGAGGTAAAAAATCTATGAAATACTCACAGATATCAAACGTGCGCACAAACATTTCGCCCACTTGTGCAGAACTAACTGCACAGCCTCAACATTTATATTCGTGTATATTACGCTCTACCTAATCCGCGTTTGAACATCATCTTCCCTCCACGGGTCAAGCATCGTAAATGCTATTAAATTCATTTACTTTTACATACATTTAATATATTTATATAAACAAGCCTAACATTTTGTCTCTTGGAACCCGTTTTTTTGTACTACAGGCTTCGCCTGTTTGCGCAATTTTCAGTTGCAATAATTTCAGTTTGCGCAAATGTACCTTTTATTATTAGTATATATATATATATAACGAGGGTATGAGAGCAGAATGCGCTGTTTTCGCAAGTAGTGGCAATACCTATACTTAAAGTTCGATACATGCGGGCATTCTATGAAGACAGTATTTCATCCTTAACAGAATTTGCGCATCGTAAAGCTTTCAGAAACTTGAAGAGTATACCCTTAATTAAACTGCACACAGCGGGAGCCTTATTGAACTGAATCTCAACTAGGTCTTCAGGTACTTCGTATTGAAGCATGGCTACCAGTTGAAGGTTTCAACCCTTCCCCTCTTTTAGGTAAAGAAAGGCTGAACACATTAAAGACGGTGCCATTAACAGAACCGTTATGACAAGTTTATCGGTTGAGCGAGTTTTATATATATATATATATATATATAGCTCAGAATACGTGGAACATAGATGTGGTTCCGTCCCAGACACGGGCACATTACTACGGAAGTTGGCGTTGCTGAATCCTCTTAACGAGTGAGAAAGGAAGCACTTCTATTCCATGGGGTGTCCCAAACGCTGTCCCGTATACCATCTCGGCCCGCCTCTTCGCAGTGAAGGCGTCGGATGGTACGAGTTTCCCGCGACTTGGCTACTCCATCAGTGCGGCGTGTCGCCGAGAACTGACACCACTCAAACGATTCGCCCCAATAGCCCCCGACCCCAGCTCGACTCATCGTAGCCCTCCGTGTCCCTGCTCTTGGCTTCATTCTGTTTGCCCGCACGGATGGACCAAGAATAGAGGGTCTTTGGAGGCGCCTATGGCCGGCTGACAACGGCAACTTCGGGCTCGAGTAGGCAGGAATGGCGGCAATGTTGACGCCGGTGTGGAAGAGTATGTGAATGTGACGGGCACGCCACCATAGAAAAGGACTTGGCTACGGTGGAGTGTCATCTTTCCACAGCCGGCTCGCTTCGTCCCGGCTGTAACGGGAAACAATGAGTTGTTTAGGGGAGACCTCAGCAGTAAGGCAAGAAGTGTAGGTTTGGTGTGAGATTCTCATTCAGACACTTAGCCCAAAGGCCAGACTTCAGGAAGCCGTAGCACTTCGAATTGGAGGATGAGGAACTTACGCAGAATGATGTCAATCCAATGGTGTTTGAGACTTTTCCTAAAGATGCACAATGTGCGAAATTGCTTTACGACCGCGTCCTTGGTTGAGCACATTTTTCCGGTATTCAATAATCTACACTTTGATGGTTGAACGTGGTTAACTGTACTGCGTTTAAAACTTCAAACGGGCAACATTCCGCATCGTTGGTCCGCGCGAAGTCGTATCACGGGTATGCCTTGTTCAGTTAGGTTATAACTGACTGACATTGTATTCTAGACAGTAAATAACGATAGATGGACTGTTGTCGGCAACGGCTCTTGTGGTTAATCGACGAATGCAAGCAAACATACAAAACTAACATACAAGACTCGAAACTCCGTAGGGCGTCGTATCGGAGCCAGCCAGAGATCGTCTGGAAAAGGCTCTAGTAGCAGGCACCAGTCCAAAGTGTCTCAACAAGATCTCGTGCAAGCGGCTTACGGGCAACGGCTCAAAGCCGATCAGAAGACGTGCCAGCTCATATGCAATAGTGTCCTGAATCGTAGCGCGGACCCGACGCCGTGTGTCGAAGTCAAAGCCGTTACTCTACCCGTTCAAGGGGCACACGGATGGGTGGAAGGGGGGGGTGCTGAGGCTCGCTGTTGTTGTAGTTGTCCTCAACACCAACAAGCTCTCAAACACGAGCTGTTGCTCGGTATCTCGAAAGGAAGAAGATGAAGACGATGACTTCGGCAGAGGCGGCTGCGAGCATCGGCTAAGGAAAGCGACACCCGCGTTCACATCCTCGACGGCGCATTCACAAATACCCACACACAGACACACTCATGCATTCACACTCCATTCAAAAGTTTCCTGCCGGTTGCTTGTTGCCTCGCTTATCAGGCGGGCTTTTCGTTTTGCCTCTGCGCCGCTTCCTCGCCGCAACTCTCGAGTGAGTCTGCTCGCTCGAACGACCGACCGACCGACTGAACGAGCGGATGAAGGGGGGGGGGTCTCGCGGCTACTCTTTCTAACAAGCTTGCGCTAGGCAGCAGCAGTTATCCCTGCCCTGCCGCTGTCCCCCGAACCCAACGCAACACAACGTCGCCCAATTCCCGCGTCGTACCCGCATTCAGCCCTCAGCGCCAACACGAACGCCACGCCTGCGCTCGCCACCAACACTCGATCCACTACTAACCCGTCTCCGATCTCGTCGGCCGGACGCATCGGATTCCCAATTTCAGGCGCTCAGTTCCACTTCTGTAATAACTTCCGAGTTGCTGCTGCCGATGTCGGGGTAGTAGTCGCAGTTGTGGCGGTAGTAAGTGCTGCTGCTGCTGCTGGTGGTTGCGGGGGTGCCTGCAGTTGGAGCACTGTGCGCCTCTCGATTCTGCCTGTCATTGCAACTGTTGCTTTTGCCGCCGAGTTATCGTCCGGTAGTTTGCAGCTTCCTTTGAACGTCGTCCCTCCGATGTTCGACAACCACTCCTCACACGACGTAATACAGGATGCGCCACCAGAGGTCGCAGGATACCGATGTCCCACCGATGCTGGAGCAGCAGCAACAGCAGATGGGGAGTGCAGTGTAGACATTGTCGTCGTCCAACACAGCCCGCGTGCTGCCTAACCCGGCTGATGGCCTACTTCGAATATGTTTCCACTGTACACGAAAAGAGAATTACGGGCGTTTTGCGAATACATTCGGAAAGTGGGTCGGCGAATTTCGTCGGAGATAATTGTTTTAGCTGGGGGCGAATTGTTGTTCGCTGAGAGCTGTGCAGAAGTGTAAGTTAAAAAGCATGTCGAGTTATAGCGATATCGGAAATGAGGCGCTGCAATATTTACATGTATGACAAGTGTATAAGTAGGATAGAAGCAGTAGTAAATTCAAGATTATCTCATATCATGACTGCCAGTGGAACTAACGATAGGTTTGAGAGATTGAACTGATAATCAATATGCTTCTCAATGCATTAAAAACTACGGATCCACGCTCATGGGCCCATTTTACGAATTCTGGTTGAAATTTAAGATATTGCACCGAAACAATCAGTTAACGACTAGAATTTCATTGCAAGGAGAGTTCTGACTCAAATGTCAAACATATGCACCTCGGGCTTAATGTACTTTTTAAACTAACCACATATTTCACCCGTTTTAAACAACACGTTGTCATTTTCTTACATACCAAAGGTTGACAGGTCTCTTAACCACCACCCGAATCTATCTATTTCATTGATCATTGAGTGGCCTCTCTCCCCGTCGTTCCATACAATCACCACGATCGGCCACCAGCTCATATCAATTATCCGCCATTTCTCGTGGGAACATGCAGAGAAAGACATGATTTCTATAAGTTCCAATAATTAAATAATGGACCCATTGCCTAAATGCCATACACATTCTTGATTACAGCTACAATGGCTCTGTTCTGGTGCCCGATGTCGTTAACTGGGCAAACAGGAAGACGGCGCGAGTAGCTCTAACCACTGTCTTGGTCACACAGACGACCCATACACTGGCACGTACCGTATTACAGCGACCTTCACGTATTCTATACTGGTCCCCTGTTAGGCTCTTTCCCGAATAGTATAATATGGTCCAACTCCAGACATCAACAACGACGTTATTTGTGGATAGGGGAAAATGGCTTCGATTACCGCTATGACCTTCTAAAAACCTATCCTCGCGGCTCATTCTAAGGTATTTTGCATCTGCCTTCCCGCTTGTTTATTTTATTGCTGTTATATTGCTTCGCCATTACTCCCGCCTATCTCAGCCCTTCCTCCGGTAAATATATAGATATATATATATATATATATATATACATAGTCGGCGAGGCCTCGTAATTCCCTGTTGATTCCTGCTCAACACTTCCTGGATCTCAGGAGCGGTTCGGCTGACGAAGCTAATCTCACAGAAGGCGCTATATGCCCAGGCCCAGGTTAGCTGCTTCCGTCCGGCTGCTTGTTTGTCGATCGTCTCTCTCTCTTCCTCTCTCAACCGGTGTCGTCAACTGGACGTACGAGTGATGGAAGGCGAGGACGGCGTCATCCGAGCAGTCGTCTGCGTATAGTTTGAGTAGCTTTCGACAGAGCGTTAGCTGGTATCTGTCATGGTCACCCAGAGCCGTACGCTTACTCGTTCAGCATCTGTCGCCTTTTCCCGGCGCTAGCCTTTCGTCAAATATCAGTAGAGCGTACAACAAGGACAATGTTGACTATCCTGCTCCGGCAGCAGTCCTCGAATCTCGTTCGACACTGACCAGAAAGGAAGGGTCAGAGAGAGGGAGAAAGCTATCTTGACTCCTTTTGGGCCTGGTCGGGTCTCGCCTTCGTCTGTCCGTCAGCCGTCGCTGGTCGGCGGTGCGTGGACGCAGGGCTCTATCAACGCATGCACGCAGAGAAGGACCATCATGAAAGGAAGAAGATGGTCCGAAGGACGAGGCTAAGGACACACGCATGCTTCCTTCCCTACGCTCTCATTCAGTCGCTCTCGATGTCCGCTTCGGTCTTTGCGTGTGGAATACAAGAAAAGGAGTGTGACCAATGGGGGGGGACGACCTAGGGGGAAGTAAGGAGGGCATTGGGGTTGAGCGAGGAGAGACTGAAATCTGGGAACAAGTCTCGCCCTCACTGCTCTGAGTA
The DNA here is from genome assembly GCA_019614645.1 of Stratiolaelaps scimitus. NCBI lineage: Eukaryota > Metazoa > Arthropoda > Arachnida > Mesostigmata > Laelapidae > Stratiolaelaps > Stratiolaelaps scimitus. Next base: position 2,618,727 of record JABWDB010000014.1, on the reverse strand, counting down.
TGCTGGCTGCCTATATGAGTTCGCATGGTGTGTCTGTGTGGGTGTCTATGTGGCTATATGCCTGTGCCTTCTCATGCACCTACTCAGCTAGACCACTGTCGGGCGCGGTCCCTTGCATTCTCGTCTCTCGTCGCCTTTCTCGTTGTCCAAAGAAGAAAAGTGATGGATCGAAAAATGCTTTTCCTGCCTACCCACCCGCCGCTGCCTCCGCTATCCCGAAGCGCTGGTGCTGTACCAAAGCCTGTACACCAGTACGGCTGCGGCTGCTGCTTTACCCTGTACCCATTTGGACATGACGATAGAGGGGCAAAACACAGTACCAGCCTTGGGCTAGATCCCGACCAACAGTCGCACCCATGTGGATTCTCTTGGCCGAAGACCCACTCCGACCCCACAGCATTCCCTCACATCTGAACAGAACAAACTCGTAGCATTGCCTTTGAGCCATCCTTACGGCCTGGAGCCTTAGGCTGTACCAGCCTGGTGAAGCGACCGCTTTTACCCATCTTGTGCTGCTGCTGCTGCGAGATCCTCTATCATGTCCTCGATCCGCGTTTCAGCTGTTCCTCTGCTCTTCTGTCCAGGACGACGAACGACTAATGATGTCCTCGCTCGGTCTCGCCTCCGGTCTGACTTACCGTCGGTGCGTTGCCTTGCTTTCGCAAACCCGGCAGACACTAGTGGGGCTGTCGCCTCCATCGCCGCCTCTGGCCAACTAGCCTCGTTTCTCCCATCCAACTACTCTTGGGCTATCGTTCGCCCCTATGCAGTCCAGCAAACATCCTTCCCACCACACGTCTCTGCCTACAGCATGACACACATTCGCATGGACAGACAGATACTCACGTAAAGACATGAACGGTGTAGAAAGCTCGCACTGGAAACTTGACAGGGCCAGAGCAAGAGAAAGAGAGATGGAGAAAAAAACCAGCGAGGTCCGTAGTTACAGGCGCCTCTAGAGCCCACACCAAGCTTTGCGTGTAGCCGTAGACTGAAGTGCCGTGCTAACGGTGGAAGCGGTAGGTGCTATCCACATACAAAGCTTTCGTCAACTATTTTTCTCAGACCGCTCGCTGGCATGTCAATGATTTTTACAATACTCGGCCTGTTAAAGAGAGGAACTATGCTCATCAGAAAAGAACTGCAATGCGATTACACCATCATCCGGGGTTTCATGTTAAACCATCTAAAGATAATTTCCTCACGCTCCATGACGATCATCACGAACTGAGGCGTTATTGAGGATTGGTTCTGCTTGAAAATTAGATGTGACATTAGTCTGGTAAGAATTTAAAATTAGCCAGACAAAGTTAGACACACCGTTGTGGGGGAATCTGCTCAGTCTCTCTAATTCGAATATGTTCAATGGCGGCGGGTGATACCACCGTCATGATTATAGGTAGGTGAATAGCAGAAGAAACTGGAGTTGATAGTGAGCTCGAGAAGTGCTGCTGCTGAAGAGCCCGCCATGGCTCGCTATGGTCGACCAACCAACTCGTAGGCAACACACACTTCAGTCAGGATGCGGGAATGCTGAGCACGGATGACTGGCACTGACGCAGAGGGCAGGGGAGAGACGAAGTAACGCAACACAAAGCAAAGTAAGGCGTAGCACAGCAGGGCACGGCAATGCTAGCCAGCCAAGGTGTGTGTGACTCTTGAGAACCCTCGACGGCGACTGCTGCACGGCATAGGTGCGACGACGCAGGACGTCCCACCGATACCTCCATGTAAAAGGGCACGATGGATAGGATACGATGTGTTGCGAACCCTCTTTCATAGTTTGCATATACCACCCCCGCCCGCCCGCCCGCCCGCCCTTACACCGCACTGTCCATTGCAGCCTTGCTCCAGCGCCAGTTGCCATGTGGCAGTCGACATTTGGTCGAGCGCAACTTGGATGAATGGAAACGACGCACGCGTAGCATAACATCAGCCAAGAAGATAAAGAGAAAGAGCGAGAGAGAGAGAACAAGTGCGACTACTTGAGAAGAGGGTGGGATGCCACTGCTGGCCGCGACGATGGGCATTTTCTCGAGTTTGCGTACGATTTGAATGCCAGGGTTGTGTTGAAGTGCCGAGCTGTAGTGGTATAATTGATATCGTTAATGCACTATAAGGTAAAATGTAATGCATGTGCAGAACGGATATGTCTGCGTGGGCTCTTATCGTCCAGTTGCGTTTGGAGTGCTTATAGCTAAACGTACGACTCGTCGCATATGGCAATACTTGCATCTTCGTGTATAATAGAACACTTGTTGATTTTGCGTTGGAGCTGGTTTAGAAGCAATTCGGACAACTAAAAGGTCCACACTCGGGCTTTGTAGGCTGTAAGCCAAGTGGCGAATACACAGGGAGTAGACACGAAGTGTTCGGCAAAGAAACAAGTTTTACCTTTCATGATAAAGCTGTGAAAAGCCACTTTGGTTAGAGCCACCAAACTAGGCTTGTGACTGCACCTTTAATAACCGAGGTCTGCCGGCTGACGTTGCAGCATTAAGGAACGTCGCAGGCCAGGAGTTCAGCAGTATCCTTAAAACGCTAATGCGTTATTCCCTTTAGGCGGACACAACAGGCCAAATTTAAGGGTGCTCCTCAGATGAAGAAACGAACCGTTCTAATGGCATCCATTGGGTTGCAAGCTAAAGGCTCTCTTCCTTGTAATAGACGCATCCAGCGCTGTATTGAACAACTGTGACCCTTAGACTCTATCTTAACTTCTTTGATGCACTTTTGCTATCAGCAGTCACCCCCGATTCATTCGCCATCTGACGTAACACGCTTTCGTTGCCCAGCATAATGTGCGCGCCTGTACTGAATGCCCGAGACCATACGGATAAAGGGCGAATGTACTGGAAGCAGGAAAGCTATGGGCAAGCGATCTACCAACCGACTGACAGACCTCTGATGCCCGGCCCTACAACGCCACAGAGTCATCGGGCGCTTCCTGTAATAGCCCATACGCGCTTATGTAGCCTTTCTGCACACTGCCAACTGCAGCCGTTCCCAGGAATAAGAGACGAGGGACGGTTGCCTCCAGCAAGCACATTGGCTTGCAACCACTGAGATTCTGGCGCCTTCGGTGGAGGGACAGCCACGCGGCCGGTGTACCCATGGGCCAGAAACGTCGAATCAACGTCGGCGGCGGCGGCGGCGACGGCAGCGATGGAGAACGACAAGGAGTTGCTAGAAGTAGTAGTGTGTAGGTGGTGAGATTTTTCGCAAGCGCGGTTTCAGCGGTGGCGGCCTCCTTCTGCCGGCCTGCCCTTCTTCGCTGTCGGCGTTTCGGCTCTTCGGCCAGCCTTGCCGACAAGGAGTAAAGCAAGAACGTGACTTCCGGCGTATCCTCTCGGCTGGGCCGAACGCTTACAGCAGTCAAGCAAGCAAGCTGGTTGGGCGTTCCGTGCACGAAGGTATTTCGAAAGTATCATCGCCTCGGACGTGCCTCAGGCGGCGTCCGGTTTTCTCTGAAACTTCTATGACTGCCAGAGGCCAGATGCTGGTAGCAGGAGTCGCAACGGGGAGCCGCTATGGCACCTTGCCTCCCTTGTACGATGGCGACACACGCCTGTGCTCCGCAGCTCTATGGCCGTGACACTGATCGATTATTGCGCAATATCGAATGCGCAAGTCACGTTCTATTAAGTCGCGGTCACGACGTTGCTTGGTAGATGATCAATATCGAATACAATAAAGGGCCGATTCAATGCCAACGACCAAACGATTCGCCAATCCGTTCTCAATCCATGCTCTCCTTTGTGCTACAGCTATCATGTTTAAGGGATTTGTTCATTTAGATTTATATAGAACAATTACAGCTGCCATTGTAGAAATATTAAATAAGAAACGATACAAGAAGTCAAACTAGATCGCCTTTAACCAAGGTGGAGTTCGACGATCGCGGGTATGCTAGCGGACACTACAGCGCCAGCGGTAGTGTCATCTAGCATCTCTTGCAGAGTCCTACTATTTGAGGCACAACGAGAAGCAGTGGCTGGCAGTCGCGGCAGCAAGCGCGGATCAATGCCAGCGCGGACGTTGTTCGCACAGATCCCATCGCTCCACCCTGCCCTCGCCGTATTGCAGCTCTTCGGTCGTCGGCGTCTTGTACTTTACAATTGCTGCTTTCCTCAAATCGCTCCACTCCGACTTCTATGCCCTCCTCCATTTTCCCTGCTAGCGTCCGGCCGTCCAGCGTTCCTCGTCCTGTCGTCCAATCGCAATGACCGACGCCAGTCCACAACACACCGCACGGATACCCGCGTACGGATACTGCTGCCATAGGCTTCTTACTCACTGGCTTCCGCTTTTTGCGCCCATTCTTGCTCTCTTGTGTTTCTGTTCCGTTCACCCTGTTCGCTGTTTTCCTCTATAAGCGTGGCGGAGAAGGACGACAGCAAAAGAGAAACGACAGACGGCAAGAACGACTGGGAGATGTGAAGACTTCGAAAGGGGCAATAGAACGATGGAGGACCTGGGGGGGCGGGGGGGGGGGGGGCGTAAAGGACGACGTGGATCTAAGGCTTTGATGCGGGGGGCAGGGGGCTGGGTCGGGGTGACGCAAAGATCTCGGGAGAGAAGAGCGGAGTGGGAGAGCGAGGAGGTTATCGGGGGGGGGGGTTCGTTTTGAAGGAGCCTCTTCACTCGAACACCGACAGGGGCTACAGCAGAGGGCTAAGGGACGCTGGGGGTGAAGCAATTGCACAGACGGAAAGGACTCAAGAGCAGCGATGGCAGCAAGAGGGGTAGCTCCTGCTGGCCGCTGAAATAGCAGCGGTAGTGACGGCGGCGGTGGCGTCGGCTGTAAAGCCGGCGGCCACCACTACAACACCACCGCTGGACATCGGCAGCGTGGTAGCAGCAGCAGTAGAGGCATTGGACAAATAAAATAAGGCAGGCAGACAGCAGACCGAGTAGTCGAAGAGTAGCGGCCACAGCAAAAGTAGTGATAGTGGCGGTAGCCTCTGCTGCAGTTCTCTCTGTTCTGCTGTTAGTGCAGAAGATGAAGAAGCCGACGACGACGACGACAACGTCGACGAGTAAGCCGAAGAACGAACAGGGAATCTATCTATTGGCGCGAATAAGGGTCAGAGTATGGAGAGGCGTTGGTCTGTAGCTGAGGGTCGAGCAACGAGGGGCGAAGTCGAACGAAAGGAATGAACAAGGGACGAAGCGGCGGAAGGAGCCGGGCTTGGGAACATTCGGCGGGGGCGGGGGTTGTGCAAGACGTCGGATGCCAGCAGGAGGTTCGGTACCCCGCACAGAGTGGCAAGGCGGACAACGCCCGCCGGAGAGCTAGTTGTCGTTGCCAGTAACACACTAGGCAGCAGTCGCGACGGCCGAACTGGCGCTGGGAAGCTGGAGGGCGTACAGCTAAGCACCGCTGTCGCCTGCCTCCTACCGCTATTTCGCCATTGAACTCGAAGTAGTTACGAGTGAAGTGGAAGCGAGCAAGCGGAGAGGCAGGCAGATGGGGTAGCAACCTATAGGGAACATAGCGTCGGGAACATGGTCGCCGGACTCCAACGCGTCCAAGGCAAAAAGCAAGACTCGAATTGGGCGCAGGCAGCTACGATGGGATTGGGTGGCTGGGTGCGGGGATGATACAAGTGGGTTAGTACATTGTGGGCAAGAAAAAGGAGAAGGAAGTAACGTCGCTGGTTGGACAAACCCGCAGCTCGCTAGCGAGTTCCCAGCTTCACAAAACGACTCCCTTCATGGAGGTGGCGTCTACAGACGGGACACCGTGGCGGTCGTGGACTTCGCGGTGCGACAGTGCCGTCAGGCTACCTGCGGGTCGGTGTCTGTGTAAACCTTTTGGAAGGGTCTATGTGTGCAGGAGTGGTCCGTACATTTTTACGACAGGAAAAATTGAAATTCTTTTTTGCTTCTTGTCATCCAACCAACCCTGGACCGCCGCGCTGCAGCTGTCCGCATGGCGACCCGTCCAGCAAAACGACCACCTCAGAAGTAGCCCTTTGCTACTGTATCGTGTGATGGTCTTTGCTGTACTGGTGCCTAGTATGGCCACGTGGGATATATGACGCAATTGCCTCACTGCCAGCGGCTGCTGCGGCGGCGGCGGCGGCGGCCGACGAGCAGCAGAATGGTTCTCCCAGGTCGGGTCGGCGTATCTCGACTGAAAAATGAAACATGACCCTTCATACCTCAACGATATTGATCCTACCACTACGACCACCACTACTACTGCTTTCCCTTGTGCGTTCCGAGCGCTTCCCTTCTTAGCTCCAAAAGAGGCCGACGGCTTGCCTCGGTTACGATTAATGACGATACTCGGTAGTGTTGGTGGTGGCGGCGGCGGCGGCGTTGGGGGTTGTGGTCACCAATCCCTTCTTGAAGGCATCGCACCGTGCCTTGTCAGGCCATGTGAGAGCAGGAGTATCGTATCGTGTTGTATAAGAAAGGAAGGATGACATTTAATCGATATTGTTACTGTCCCCCGTACATGTACACCTACATACTAGGGATATTTTTGTGCAAACGTACACCTTCGGCGGAATAAGAACAAATGACTTAGGTTCGCATCGAACATGCGACTCTGATGATATCTCCTTATTCTCATGCTCATAAGCTGCCCAAGGCCAACCGCCGAAATATAATATACGGCTGTTGAACAGAGGGACACTCCGCGAAACGGTATATCCGTTCAAGTAAAGGCATTCTTGATTTGAAAACCCTGTGGGCTCCCGGTACTACTGTCAAAGGGTTGCCAACGATATGTTGGCCGCAAATCGCATAAGGTGGTTCGATATGTCGTGCTGGACATTTAACCTCAGTTCAGACGTCTTGTAAATAACTAATCAATCTTTGATTTCATATGGGGCTAGCTCATTGTTCGCCGAATTGTAAACGAGTTGCGGAAGGTCTGCTATTCACAGTTCCCATGTCCGCATGGCATATTTACACATTTAAAAAAATGTAAATACTTTTTATTGTTGGCTCTCAGGGGCCTCCCACCCATTACAAGCCTCGGTACCGTTGTTTAGTATTGCGTCAAAGGCCCATCACAAGCGAAGCCCCAGTGCGACCAACTGGAATATTTAGGTCAGGTGTATTATAATTATTCATCTCCTATTATAATTTTTGGTATAAAAGTAGACGGTAGGCTGTTCTCGACTTACTTGAGCCTTCTGAAACAGATTTATGTTTACGTATAAGTGTCGCTTATGACAAGAGCACGCCGACATAAAAATGATTGAGCTACCGTGGTGATGTATGTATGGACATTCAAAATCGCATGTCATCCAACTAGGGGTCTGTGTGATTCTGGCAATCTATACCGACTTTCTCGTGGCTTTAAATTTTTCCTCTTTTTAAAAGCATCTACATCTGAGAGATGCAGCAGGAGTACGTTTGCGCTTCTACTCTTTTGGCAAAGGTAATCGACTTCCGCTTCGAACAAAGGTGGCCTTGATTGTCACCACAATTGTCTGTGTTCAGTTTTTCTTAGTTTGACACACACCCTTGGATAATTTCTGCCGTTTGAACTGTTTGACTGAAAGGTACAAATGTTGAATATATAGCGTCCGACGATGCTTTGTAACGGAAGGAAAGTTCTATGAACGGAGCACGGTTACCGTTTCCTCCTAGTCCACACCACTGCTTGTATAGGTGCTGATGTGTAAATCGCTTTATTCGAGTGATACCGCATTAGAAGTTCGCGCAGAAACCGGAAGGCCAATTACTGTGTTTGCTCAAAGGCAGCATTAGCTAGCCGAGTCAAATTCGAGCCATCAGCCGGCCACCCGACAATGTCAAATGCGCATTTTGTCAAATTTCTCACCCATGCAGAAATATCTTGCAGTAACAACCCTCCCAAGAACTATGCAATGAGCGATCTGTCTAGAACGATGCGCGACTACTTTTTGAATTTGTTTAGTATTATCACTATCACGTATACAGGAAGATTGCTTGTCAGTCTTTTTGTCTCAGAGTACCTTATACCTCGACCATTCCCGGGCACCGATTCCTTCTAGCTACCCGGCTACTCGTTCCGGCTTCTGGATCTGAAAACTGGAAAGGGAGTCAGTTCCAGTTAAACTAGAGAGAGAGAGAGAGGGGGGAAGGAATCGAGGTCTCTCTATTTTCTAACCGATGAGCTGCCACCGAATACCAACGGCGCCGGCCGGGAACTGTTTGAACCCAGTCGACAACCCTGTTAGCTAACCCAGGAGGAGAGACCAGGGGCTAGAATGAGGGAGGGTATCCAGGATACAGAATGTGAGGAAGGGAATGGCACCGTACGGTCCGTACAGCTGCGGTGACTGTGGTACGGACTGCCCCGCTAAATTCAAAGCAAACTCTTCTTCAGTGCGTGCTGTCCAGGAAAGATTCGCTCAGCGATTATGTTGAACCTGAGTTTTAGCAACGATGACAGCAACACACAACAAACTGCGAACAAGCGAAGCTATTCTAATTCGATGTGAGAGTTCTTGTCGTATTTAGAGTAAAATCGGGTGGACAACCAATTGATAAGTCCCTTTCGCGATCCACTTCTGGGCTAACCAGTACAATTACAATGATAGAGTATGTTATAATACTATCCGTTAGCTGATACATACAATAGATGCGAGGGTGGCGCAACCCTTGATATAACTAATAGTAATTGGTAGAAAAAACCATAACGATTATATATAATATGATGGTTGATGACAGGTTGACGATGCGCAGTCACGAAGCGTCCGGGATCTTCCGCGCTGGCTGCCAACTCCGTTGAGCTCGCAGGCACGACAGCCGCCAGCCACCATCTGCCTACGACGATGAATAAACGCGGGCTGCTCTGTGCCATTGTTATGTAAATATGCCAAGACGCTGAGAACTGCGAAAGGTTGAGCCAACATCCGGCCTCTTCCTTAGTGAGAGAATCGGCTTGGATTTGCGCCTGGGACAATCTCTCAGCCACAGGCTCGGACACAGACGCTCTCACACAGGCAGACCCCCTCAGGGAAAGGACAATCTCTTCTTCAATCTCCTTCCTTCTTTGTTTCTGTCTTCGCTTTTCAGCAGCAGCAGCGGAGTTTAATTACAGGAGGGGGTATACGAGAGAGGGAGAGAGAAATAAAGAGGGATGGGGGGGGGGCAGCTGCAAATTACAGTTTCGGTTTATATATTGCAATTATTATCCGTAGTTGTAGTTTATTATTACGTAAACAGTGATTAATCTGCATTTGAAATGTAGGCACATTCATCATTCGACGCTTATAGATGCCGCTGTAGTAATAAGTATGGACGTAGTGAGCGCTCACGTTGAACGAATAAAGTCTCCGAAAACAAAGTGGCATTAAGACCTTCGTACGTAAGAGTTTCTCAAATATTAACGCTGCAAACTGCCCTTCGATGAAAACGAAGGTAATGCTGCGAACATTATCCCTTCGAACAAAAACTCGATTCTTTCGAAATAACCTTCGCCTGTTTACGTGGACATCTACCATAAATGTTCCATATCCATCACATTGGCTCGCTCTCCGCTAAAGAGCATCATTTGAAGAGAAGTCGATGGAAATCACCATTCGGGCACTGAAGAGATTACCATACTAAAAATGCCTAATAACATTGGTCTGGTACTAGATACACCACTACTGCATTGGTTGTATGGCCTTTTCTATGCTGCTAATATAGAAAATATATATAGAGAAGAAATTATCGGCTCATGTTATTTGCTTCGGATAAATGAGGACGACATACAACTCAGAGTTGAGGTATAACAATTCTCATGTGGATGAAATAATATAATCGAATGTAAGCCTAGTATCATATTGAGGACCTAGTACATACCAATGCTTTTCCAGTGCATCTTGCGATCAGCAAGATGGACTCGCGTTGGATTATAGCTTTTTTGATGCCCACCCACCGCCAGGAAAAATATTCTGTATAATATTAATATAATAAACAAACACATTCAGAAGTGTTGAAATCTAAGATAAACCTGTTTCGTTTACGGCAAGTTGTGCGTGCACTAAAATAGAAACACAGAAATAAAAACTATATTCGTCTATTGACATTTTGGTTGTTACTAAGGTACGAGTGCACACGTGTTTCAGGGATCTTACTTAGCGCAGAGGTTCCCGCCATTAAGTCCCCGAAGATGAGGTTTCCATGGAATTATCAAGGAAACATTTAGTGGCTGGGTTAGCGACCGGGCGTGCATTGGCACTACCATGCTTTCTGTCTGTCAAACGAATGACTTTTATTCATTTATTAGTTCTAAATAAAACAGAACTAATCGTATCTACGCCGATCTCAATGGTCTATCTGTTTGTCTGTGCGCGTCTGCCTATATTGCGGAGCCGTGTGTTTCGCACCTGTACAGCCTACTGCTGCTTGCTACTGCGTCCGTGAAGGTGTGCGGTGTCCTTACGTGGTGTAGGGGGCGCTGGGTGCACAGTGGGGTCACGGCACGGGGGTTCCATGTAACCATCTAGGTAGCTCGGTGGCCTCGCCGTCCGTCCCACACCTGCCCTCTTGTTTCCCCGCGTGTCCAGGGCATCGGGGGATGGGTCAGGGGGTTCGTATGGCTGCCTGCGCAGCGGGGACTGCTGTCGGGGGGTTGCGGGGGGTCGGGATATTGCGAAACGGCGTAATCAGGCATCCCTCCGCTTCCCCACCTCCAAGTTCCCTATTCGCTCCTGCCTCAATTCCATCCAATGTAGGGGCAGCCAGGCAGACACAAGATGAACGGGGTCTTGAGGGAAAGCGGGACGATCGGGGAATAACGCGGGGAGGCGTTGTGAAATGTCTCTCTCCCTACGGGCTCGCGCCACCCGTCGTTCTATGGCGCTTCAGCACACACCCGGCCGTTGTAGCCCTCTCGCGAACTCGGTATTGCCTACAACTAGCCGAACAAACGATGCGTAACCTCACCAAGTTGATGTTTGCCTGTTTGCTGACATTCGATACGCGCTCAAAATGAATCAAGCTGCAAGAAAATCCGCCCGAAATCGAGTTTTCCGTCGAGTGCACCCTACGGTCCGGAGATACAGCACCCTGAGGGCTTACGGGTAGCAACAGTCTTACGAAGGCAGCGGTCGGCCAGGCTAGCGGACGAGTGGTGGTAGGCATAGTGGGGCAACCATCGAGACTGTCCTAGTGCTGCCCTCTCCCTCTGCTGTCGACAGAGGAGGGGAAAAGGGAAGTGGACAGGAGGTGGAAGAGGAGGAGACGCTGTACACTGCCAGCACTACGTTGCCGCAGCCACCAGCAGTTGCGGCAGCAGCAGCAGGACCCGTCCAAGGCCGGGCTCTGACCTCCTTCTGGATTCTAGCGTTCGCTCCGTCCCTTCGGAGCGAGTTCTCTCAGGGAGAAGGTCTTCGCCGAGCACTCGTTCTCTGGCAACGAAACGAACCGACCGTCGGTCTGTTCCGGGCAACAAACGCTGTGAAGGGCCTGAGGAAGGTCCCCCTACTCCATCCATGGGAGGAATCGAAGAAAAGGGCCAGCCAAGTGCGGGAACGAGAGCACTGTATGGGGGCAGGCTCGGTGGGGGGTAAGCGGTTTCATAGCGACGAGTAGTCATTCTCTTCTGTTGGAATCGCTTCGCTGGTCAGCACAGACAGCATAGGCCATAGGGCCAGGCGTGTACTTCTTCCGGGACAAAAATGAAATGCGAGGGATCGTGTGGAGTGTGCCGAGCACTAGACGCGCTCGGTTCCAGTCGTCGCTGTCCTCCTGAAGCAACACCATGACCTACTGCCAGCTCCACCACCATCAGTAGTGCAACCAAAACTTGGCTTCGGTACGACGAACACACAACTCTCAAATGGGCAAAGTGGGCCTGCGGCTATACATAACAGACAAATGTGTGACAATGTCTGCCTATACGAAGCAGCGGACTAATCGATTTGATAATTTATATTTGAGCTATTTTGGGTATGACTCATTTGGAAACTGAAACAACGATTCTGAGATGAATTGAATATAACAACGATTTTTCGTCATGGAATAAGTTCAATGATGGGAATACACTCTACGCAAAAGATGAGCAGCTTGGAGGGAAGGATCTCGTGTGAGATCGAAGTTGGCAATGTTTTTGGTTAGATCCTGTCTGCTCTAGATTTTGCGAATACGCACGTATGGTATCATATGTGTCATTATTCCAGGAAAAACGACTTAGACATTATTCTATTATGATATATGGGAGAGATTTCAGCATTATGTTATACCGAATTTATTATTTATTATGTGTGCTAATATACATATATATATATATATATATATACACACTAATAATTAGTAATGCCAAAACATACTCACAAGCAGCTTGGAACACTAAAAAAACTAAGAAATGTGTATGGTTCTTAAAAAACAAAGTGTATATCCCAACGCAGTGGGGTCTCAGCCACCCGCACTCATTTCCAACTAGCAAATATTACAAAGATCGACTCAGAGGGGAGTCTATAATAATTTCATGTTTGTTTTGTATAAATGCAACGCGTCTGCAAAATGCGAAACAAAGCAAAAGTATGAAGCTCCCTGACAAGTTCGTTGACAAAATAGAGGGCTAATTAGAATGTGAACGGAGGATATTTTAGGAAATCCAGCTATCAGAGGTGGTTTATGGTTAATTTTAATGGTCATGCGGGCGTGTAAGGTCACAGTATGACCTTGCGAACGTTTAATGTGCAAAGATGGTGAGAAACAATTTCGATCGGCGTCGACATAAGACAATTTTTTATTTAAAACCATATTATTCGACAAGCGGACAAGCATATCGCCCTGAAGGTGCGTGATACATATTTTACGACGCTCTATACATATATATATATATATATATATGTATCTATATATACGTCCGTCACTTTACTTCAGCTGGGATCTGGTTGTACCATTTCCTCAACCTCTCATCGATGACATTGAGCAAATACGATACGCTAGGCTCTTCTCGATATGCCACCACAAATGCAACCATTCGTTTCTACCTATAGGGAAGCATTATATTCCGTTCCCTTCCTTTAAGGTGCTGAGGCAGCTATTGAATCCATTTCAATTTTTTCTGCGCTTCAATCGCACCTTCTAATTTATCACTGTCATTAAACCCTACGAACCAAACCGGTTGTTTGCTCCACTCAAATCCTAGTCAAAACCCTTTCTACCCACTTAGCTAAGTCATCGTCTGTGGGCGAGCCGCCCATCTGAGTCTGGCCTGTTTCTGTCCAGGACGTCCATCCGAGATGGCAATTCCGTCGTTCAGAGCAATTCAGTTGCATTTCCAGGTCAGTCGGAGCTCCCTCTCGGAGCTTCCATCCATTCGGCGGCGGCGGCGGCGGCAGCGGCAACGGCGATAGCAACAGTTTAGCGAGCGCGTAGCTCTCCGCCACGACAACCCCCTTGGTCGGCCCCGCTCTGACTCGCGATTCCGTATAGCGGGAGACAGGGTGAGGGGCAAGACGAACAGCCTTATGTAACTCGAGCCTCGGCCGGCAACCGCCAGAGGGCGGCACCCATCACGGGGCTCCACTATCAAAAGCGGAGCACGGCTCGCACCAGTTGATACGATCTGGAGTTCGAGCGGGGGGGACAGAGAGAACGAGAGAGAGAGAGAACTATGCGGCTGAGCCAACGGGCGACCACACGATTATATTAATACTACAGCTACTAGTACAAAAACGAATAGATAAATTCATGTACGACACCCTGTGGAACAAAAACGATGAGAGTGGGCCGGCCTTCAGTTGAAGAAGGCTGAGTCGACCGTCGAGGCGTCGTTCTGCACAGCCAAACTGCCCCGGCAGCTACCTGCTCAAGAGAGAATCTCGTAATAGGGTAGATAGCCAGCCAAATCGTTGATACAATTGCAGTCACGTTGGGCCATCACTAAAACGAATCACCATCGTACGCCTGTGACAGCTGGTGTTGTCGAGGACGATGCTAGCGCTGACATCGTCGTCGTGGCCTGCTTCCGACCCCACACCGTTCGTAGCTCGGCTCGTATGGCGTCCACCACCACTAAAACGGCACTCGTCAGCCTCCCGCTAGGACTGAAAACAATTGGGAGGGGGACCCTCCTTCTCTGAAAGGTGATAAACCTTGCTCTCGGAGAGCTAGAGCACCGACAATGGTCTCCGTCGAGTCGGCGGACAGCACCCGGATTCCAGTTCGTGGGGGGAGGGGTTTCATGTCATAGACTGAGTTCATTGACTGCCCGGGCCAGGATCCCGTAGCTGTCGGTGTAGCCCGTATTTCTTTGCATGCTCTTCCCGCCTCCCTCTAGATCATCTCACGTTCGTCCATCCGAACGCCCACTCGCCTGCCTGACTGACCGACCGACCGACCGACCGCTCTACCGTCAAAGCGTCGGTGTCGCGGCATCCCATGGCGGCACGCCACGATGACAAACTACCGTGGTAGTCAGTCTCCCGCTGGTCGACATCGCCATCGTCCTCCCCGTGTCATTGCAATGCCTGTTCTACTTATCCGTTCGCGCGCCGTGCTCGCCGGGCCCGCAATCGTGTTATATATACACTGTTCACTATTCTCCGTGTGGAGGTGGCGGCAGTGTTATTATCGTGCGGCGACGGTAGCAGGCGGCCGCATCCGGACTCACTGCCGCCTCTCGTAATCCCGCAGCGACCTCAAGGGCATTCCTGAGCTGGCCTGATTGCCGTATAGGATCGGCTAGCACCGCGCGCCGCAGGCTTTCTCGTCTGGATTCTCGTTCGCTCAGTGGGCGAACCTGGCTCGGGCCGTCTGCCTGTCCAACAGGCCGAGTAAGGTATGTGGCCTGAATGAGGAAGGCAACGCCGACGCGAGCCGTAGCATACGGGGCCACGAAGCTCTTGAATGGCGAGAGGACAAAGAAAGAGAGAAAGACCGAGAGAAAATGATCGGTCGATTGTTGGTGTCTTCCTCCTCAGGCTGCATTGCTTGCCGACCTCCGTACAGATTCGAAGATACTCGCAGTCGCCCCCACCCTCCGTCGTAGGCGTTAGCCCTAAGGGGCTAGTGAGTGGAGCAGATACCGGCGCAGTGATGAGATGGAGGACGCTTACACAGAGCGATCGAGTGATGGAAGAGAACATGGAGTCGTGGGAGGGGTCTGGCAAGAGCGCAAGAGAGAAGGAGACATAGGGAGATAGAAAAATAAGAAGAAAAAATATCAGACCAGAGGAGGCACAGATTAGACACGTTTGCCTCGCGGGGGGGGGGGGAAACAGTTGGGCGGTTCGCGTGTCCATCGATGTTATCTTACTCATCTTTGATCGCCTCTTAACGTCGCCACGAGGGCTATGAGAGCTCGAATCCTAATGATCTCCTAACGGGAAACGTCAACGGGAGGTTTCAAACGAGGCTGTGTCCGCTGAGGGCCGGGCCGCCTTGCGAGCACTGCTACTCGTGGGGGGGGGCAGGAAGCATGTTCCAACTGGGCGACTGACTGCTTAGCAAGCAGCGACGAGGGCATAGAACTCCTCCCGGAGGACCTCTTCCCTGGTGGAGAGATGCCGCCGCCGTCGCCGGAGAGATGGAATCGCTTCCGAGGGAGCGTTGAGAAATCACGTCCCCAAGCCACTACTGAGCCCGTTCGTTCGTTTGGTCCACTTCACATCTCACAAATTCCTCTGCGAACCCCCCGTCCCACTGGGCCGCCTCTACTCGCCGTCTCTCACTGATGAACGGATGGCACACTCGTCGCCTGCTGTCGCTCAATTCCCCACTAACAGCCACACCCCGAAATCTCCCCATAGACATCGCATGCATTCGAGTTCCGCTGGAACCAGCACAACCCACACGGACTACGGTTCTAATTGCTAGAACCCTACGGAGCTTGCCATGCATGGATTTCTTCAGCATTGCCTCGTATCACTACTCACTACTACGCACTTGTCGGTAGCATAAGCCTGCCAGAAGATGTTTGCACACGTTTAGACATTCGGCAAACTCTGATTTTTTTTTTAACTGTAAAACGCAATATTATGCTATTGTGGACGCAGGGTTTCAGGTCATCACAGACAATGCATTGTATGCTGTGGTCGGTAACTGCTCATTTCTACGGCCAAAATTCATATATAACAATTATCAACAATATATCGATATGTGGATATTTCGTAGGGCGACGACCTTGCCTTGACCAGGACTCAGCGGTATTCAGGGTTCAGCGGGTAATCAAGAGGCTCTAGCATCGAGAACTCTGCCGGCGTGAATCTGAGTGTTCATCTGACAGCAGTTGATGCGAAAGCGGTACCGTGGACGTTAAATGTTGGCTGAGAGTCAGCCCGAAAAAGTTTAGTTTAGTTGATGATGGCAAGCTACGAATGGCGTCGGCTTGATATCGTCTGGAACAAATATAATTTTAGCACACCTGCGGTATCTTTCACAGCAACACCTATCTGTTCGTACGTTCACGTTCAAATCAGTACGTTCACCCACAATGATTCCATTTGTTATGCCGCATCCTATAAGACACAAATTATGTATGTTTGGCTCCTCGCGGTGTGGTTCGAATAATCGGGTCCTTACTCTCCACGTTTGAGCCGGGGTATCACCAGCCAAGCGGGTACTACCTTCCTCATAGCTAGTTATAATTACATGTATTCATTATTATTCTACCGACAATAATGGCTTGGAGCACGTGGGCATAGCAACCCTGCAAAATGAAATTCGGAGATACTTACATGCATATATATATATATATATTTTTTTTTCACTCTGTTCGAGTAATTACAACGGTGTGTACAATATAGAAGTCAGTTTCCGATGTGTAAGGTTTCAAGTAAAATTCTAGAAGCATTTTTTTTAGACATAGTTCCATCTGATTGCATTGATCTATGTATAATTAATACTACGACTAGATTAGGCATTTATATTTAAGAGATGACTAAGTGACCTAATTTCTTCGCATTTTCCTGCGTGATATCTCTCACATTTTTTACTACAGAATTTACAAACGCAATTATCATCAGGTTCATGGAACCCCTGTGTTTCGCAGACTATATTGTGAAATCCGTGAACCGCGAACCTGGTAACATGGTGCCTTTTGCTTCTATTACTAAGCTTCCAATTGCCATCAGTCATGGCTGGAGTCGTGAAGAATGACGGGTCCACCTCTCTCTTCTTCGCTTTATGGCCATCTATAAAGATGCGGTAACTATCTGTTTCTGGGAGGTTGAACGACTGGCGGACTTCTTCAACAAACGATGGCGTGTCGAGCAGCAAATAGACAAGCCGGTTTCGTGCCGTGGCGGGCAGCCGGAGTACTGACTTTAAGAACGCTGGTTTGACTCTGTCAATCGTAGCCAGGTCCCTGGAGACGAGCTTATCCCAGACGATTTAAATCCCATATGTAGCTATTGGCGCGATCTTCAAATTAAACAATTTAAGAGCAGTGTCGATTGATATAATAGATTTTGCGGTCGTTCAATCGAGGTCGTCGCAATCGTCGCTTTTCTAGCTCGGTCTTCAACATGCAAAGCGAATGATCTGCCTGTTGTTGTTATTGTTAGACACCTTGTCACCAGTGATGAGCACCGTGCATATATATATATATATATATATAGCACATATTCGTGGTGCTACATATGCAGTCCCATTAGCCTTTTTATGCCATCTGAATCACATCGATCAACAGCTCTCCAAGGTTTCAAGGCGAAATCGATTATATTCTGCGCAGCACCTATGTATCTCAGCACATGATCCCTTAAACCCGTCTTCACACTCGTTTCCAGCTGGCCGCCCAGCGGCAGTCGTATTCCATCCGATGTGCTATCGTGTACAGAGGCATGCATGAAGTTTATTTCTCAAACCCTCAGGACAACCGACTATCTCTCGGGGGGAGTTAGCCTGTATTGTACGTTGTATACATTCATGATGCGAGTTTGCCATTTTTTCACATTACTATCATTACTTCTAGCACAGAAGTTAAATACTGCTTCTAAAAGTAGACACTGTCACCGTATTCTCGTCAAGCCGAAGCTGCTGACAGAAGTTGACGTTCCTTTATTATCGAAAGTATAGAAAGAACAATTAGTAATATTGAAGGTTTGTCTCGTTGTTAGTGAAGTTCGTTGCCGCTGCTGACGGGGTTCTCACTCTGTATGGTGTTGTCTTTTTTTCTGGCTTACATGTCTATTTTATCTGGCTCGGGTGCGGTGAAGTTTACAACGAAGGTGTAAATGTTGGAGGGTTGAACGGGGAATGTACGATGGTGCACCTCTGTGGAGCGAAAGTGTGGCCAGGCCGTTAGCATTGGTAGAGAAATATCTCATATCCTTAATCTCGGTCGACTTAGCCCTTAGAGGAGGAAAGCATAGCAAAGCAATGAAACGAGAGGAGACGACCAACTCGGGGCTGCCGGCTTGAAGGGCCATAGAAGGGAAGATTGGGTTGAGGTAAAGCCGGAGGCTGGCTCTGTCTAGTCTTTATAATAAGTGGGCATTTATTTCAGCGACGACAGCAGCAGCAACAACAACTGCAACGACGACGACGACCGGTGAGGCCTAACCCGCAGGAATCTTTTGCGATGGCTTTCCCACAAGATCCGGCCGACCCAAGCTCATACCATACCATAACACAGCACACCCCGAGCGAGAGTAGATGGACACGCGAGAGATTCCCGTCGCTGAAAGACGCCATTGCCAGTAAGCGCTGGTAGAGGCGGGTAGGTCGTGATGAAAAATGTTCAATTAACTCAAGCAACTTCCATTTTGGCTTTGGGTCTCGAAAAGTTGAATTTTTATGAGTCCGCCTCAACCAACGAACGCGATTGCTATGCCGGTTAGTGCAGTGAAAGCAGCACCAGCAGCAGCAGCAGCAAACGTAGCCACGCTGAGGCACTGGTCGCAGTAGTAGTGCCGGTGGTAGCGAAGCCGACTAAGACTACTACCGGCGGAGGCTTGATTTGCAGTGGCTGTCGACTGCGGCAGTCGTCCAGTGGGGAGGCTACTCGTGGCCGAGAAGCGAACGATCCGAGGAAAGATCCAGATGAAGGCTAACCCAGGGGAAAAGTCTAGTCCTTCTTGTAGACACCCTCCGAAGGCAGGACGCCTGCACTCGCTCCACATTTCGTCGCTAGCCACTCGGCTGCTACAGCTTTTTCAGCAGTCGTCAGCTAAATCCTCGACTGTCGACAGGTGATTAGAAAAAGGAAAGTTCGGAGAAGATCGAAGACCCGAAGTCCGCTGATTTTGGGCTTGGGTAAATCAAGATGCACCGAATTGCCATCGCCGACCACCAAACGAAACTGCCGAAGTGAAGCCCTATAGCTGTCAGAAACTAGTTCTACATATCCATTTCACGAGATCGACAGGCGTACGATACACCACGGTAGGCGTATAAAAGGCGCATTTGGTTCTTGCGGAAACTGGTCTGAGTTTGATTTTCCTTGTGTAGATATTTGCACTGGATTCTCAGAGAAATATACAGGAAACATAAATACAAGCCATGATAGTGTAACGAGGTGGTATTCAGGGCGACTGGGTACTATTCCTGGGTAAGAATTCATATTTAACTCAATTCAACTCAAGATGTTCTTTATTAATCGAACTGCGTAGATAGTATTATATAATGGCTAATAGTAATGCTAGAAGCCAATAATAGGCATGGTTTTCTTAAACCACTAATTAGCCAGTTAGAAATAGTATTCGCTGATATCATTATGTTATAGGAAACTAATCGAAATATCCAGAAGTAGGCGAAGTATCTATAACAAACTCAAGCAAACCGTTTTGTTGTTTGAGTTTTTAGACAAAGCAGAAGCTTCGTCACATGCCTTCCAATCAGTTCGGCGTACCACTCTGGTTTACGGTAAAAGTAATTTTGTTTGTGATCACACACAAAGAGACCTTTTAAGTACCATTTCACTGGTCATATTAGTATTAGTAGATAGTGTACTGTTTTTGCATAACAACACTCTGACTGCCTAGTGCCCTTAGAACAGTGCTCGCCTTTCAAATATGGGACTTAACTACCGTTAATAGTACAGGTTCGTGGGGGGAAACATCTCTCAATCAATGCTAGCCACTGGAACACATGAATGTCATCAATGCTCATCGAATTTACATTGGGCTTAGATGACCTCACACGGAAGCACTTCATATTCAACGTTGCTTCTGGCAACGGCTATCTCTCAAGAACAAATACACATACATCAATCTGGCCGCTTGACGTCATGTTCCGCTTACTCGACAACTCGTACATAAGCGTCTACGTGTGCTACCGCGATACGTGATACAAATGATACCGGGTGGACGAGCGGAGCCAACAAAAAGGCGGGTCACTGCCTATAACTGGTGTCTATTTGAACCTATCCATTTGACAAGCAAACAATCACACAGATAGACACACGGAACGACGATTGGACCCCAGTCGGCTGCCGGCGCCACAACCACCGCCGCCGCCACTGCACAAATAGATCACAATTTACATTGAGTGAACAGCCCGCAGGTGCAGCAGAGACAGCAACAGCATCGACCTCGGTGGTGGCAGAGGGCCTGCCACCATCGCCTCGGCATCAACACGGCAGGCGAACGGCAATAGCGGCGGCGGCGGCGATGATGACTCCGCCGCAGCGAAACTAAAGTAGCGAGTAGCAAGAGGCGCAAAACTAACAGCCCACCACCGCGCCATTATCATCACATTATAAGTGGACAACGACTACGACGCCGCCCGCCAACGAGAGCGTCAACGATGAGACCGTCAACAACGTAGCTGTCAAAGCGGCCGCTAACGATTCCTGCCCGCGGCTATGATGACGGTGTACC
The DNA here is from genome assembly GCA_019614645.1 of Stratiolaelaps scimitus. Classification (NCBI taxonomy): domain Eukaryota; kingdom Metazoa; phylum Arthropoda; class Arachnida; order Mesostigmata; family Laelapidae; genus Stratiolaelaps; species Stratiolaelaps scimitus. Next base: position 2,598,019 of record JABWDB010000014.1, on the reverse strand, counting down.
AATCCGCTGTTGGCCACAGCATTGCTCGTTCCGCCTCGTCGCTCAACGTTGATGTATTTAGCTGGAGTAGGGAGAACAGGGCAGGGCAAACCGAGACGGAGCAAAAAGAGAAAAAGCATAAGTGTGAATTGTGGAAACGCGCGAGCGACGCCACTCGGGCCATGTCTCTGTTTGATGCGAAGGATGGTCAAAACGGCAGGGCATAGATAGATAGAGATACATACGGACGTAGAGAATGAACGGTGTCGATCAACCGTCAGTGAGAGTGAGCCAAGGCAGATTTTTTCGGTGGCTTTGTCGAGCGGCGGTGACGGCGGCGGCGGGAGGCGGCAGCAGCAGCATTGTCTCGCGGCTCAGCGCGACCCGATCCGACTCACTTCAGCGGCGTTCTATTGAGCTGAGACAGCGGAGTGCGCAAATAGATATATGAACAGCGCGACATGACAACAATGCGGCCGATTCGGTCCGGCCATTTGTGCGCCTTTTATACAATTCACCTGACCACGTTCGTCTGCTTGCCTACGTTTGGTAAACGCGTAGCGATTTAGGTACGCTGTCTGGCTGGCCGGCTGGCTGGCTGAGTTGCAGGACAGCAAACGAAAGAAATGAGCTCGCCGGTTGCTTGGCTGGTCGAGCAGATACCGAGCTCCAAGAGTGAGTGCCCCCCAGCGCGTTTTTTTTCCACCACCGCTCAGAAACTGCCGCCGTACGCACATGTCACACACGAGTCAAATAAGTGAACTCTGAAAGAAGATCAGACGACCGCAACAAAGCAGCGGCAACAGCAATGAGCATCTATGAATACTGGCGGTCGTCGTGCGGTAAAATGTTACTTAATAATAAATAAAACGTCATTGCGACAATGATGTGTAATAACAGTTCACATATGCGACATTATATAATGCATTCACAGGCAAGGGGAAAGGATGTGGCTTTTTTTTGCAAAAAATAATCAAGCCAATACTATATATGTATAATAGATAATAATGAACTGTCCTTTTTCAGCATTACGGATAGCGTGCAGGTATTCAGTGAAGAAATCATCGGACAGGTCCTCATAGTAATACCTAAAGGTTAAGAGCTGAGGCCTGTCAGATAGGGGAACAGCTGAGGGTCAACTCGAAAAAACAGTGAAGAAATCATTGGTATACATAGTATCCACACGAATATCCACTCGTATGTACGCAGCAGCCTTCAGTGGCCGCTGTGCTGATGATCGGACAAATTGGACAGAAAACAGCTGTTCGTGTTGTAGTAGGACAGCATATTGGTTGTTTCTCTCAAAGTAAAGATTAAGATAGTCTGTGTGAGTGGGAGGCCGAGAGAGACAGAGAGAGAGAGAGAGACTGACCCTCATAAAAACGAGACACGCCCCAATTTATGCATTTATACGCAACTGGCGCCGACAACACTGTGTCACTGCTGGACCGCAATCGAGCAACCTCAACAGGCGACAGGTGAGAGTGAACATAAACTAACCGTTAGTGGGCCAACGTCCAAGCAGAGCCAGCGTCCGCTATGAGAGAGGAATCTCGGCCTGAGGTATCGTGGTGCACCGTACCGCGTAAATTCGGTGCATAATTCAAGCTAGCAGAATACGCTTGTGGAATATAGATGCATACACGCGGACGCGGAACATCCCTTCATATGCACATATTATATGCAGTCCTGGTAGAGCTGGCTGTAGAGCACATCTTAAAGGTAGACTATGTCGCTAGCCTCGTATTTCGCGTTTATATATATATATATAATCTCTCTGACTATCTGTTTCTTTGCTCACAGTGGCCATCAAGCGAGTTGGTTGTCCAAAGTTTCGAACACGATCGCGAGTAATAATGTACATTCATTTATCCAATGTGTATTCATACGGGGGCGTATCATAAGACGAGGCCGTTCTAATATTCGGGGAGTGGGGTGGAGGGGGTTGTCAAGCAGCGCTGCATATGGCAGCATCGCAAATGTGCTTAAGATTGCATCTGGCTGCTCCTTCAGATACAACGAGTGCTTGTATTAGATTTCAGTGCAAACGTGAAAGGTGGTCGCGGAGATCCCTTATACATAGACGAGGGGAAGGCAAAAGTTACATTCGAGATGTCTCCCCGCCAGCAAGAAACCCTTAGATCTCTAAAAGCATGTAAGAATATTCGTGGAGTTTTCTTCCTTGCTCTTCGATATAGTAAACAGCGTGATGAGCCAAAATGGACAATGCGCTCGCTGAGTCTGAGCGGGAGAGTGCTGAGAAATTTATCGTGCCGTTGTACCCTAATGGTCGAACGCGGCTCGACAACAAGAAAGGGGCTTGGAGTTCGATTCGCCGTCGTTCTGCGCATCTCAGAATCTATCTTTTCTAGTTAAACTCTACAAAATCATGCTTGTTATTCCGTCCGTATAAGTACCATTATTTCTCTCACGGAGAGTGTATAAATCTCACATAGAACGATGGCAGCCAACACCGCCACATACGGCTTGATATGACGGATAATAATGTTGCTGCCCGCATGTGTCACACTATTCGTGTAGTATTGCATTCAAGCAATGGGGTGGCAAACGTACTCCTAGCCATGACGGTCAGCAGGATCACTTGAATCCTGTAATATTTGACAGGAAATGTTATAGATCTCTGGTTCGTGACCCGCAAAGAAACATATAATACAAGTGACAAGTTTGTTTATTTGGAAAATAATGATTTGAATAGAACAGTGGCTTTGGAGCCGACGAAATACTCATTTTAACAATTACGCCAACATTAACTGCTACACTTTCACCAAATATATATATATATATATATTATATAATGCTTTCAAAAACAACAGATGTGAAATCGTGCAGTGATTAACCGCGTGTAGCAGTAATAATAATAATAATAATAATAATGATAATGTTATAAAAATTGATAAAATCTTAAGCGACTACAGCCCGTGTGATCAACATTGTACCGCGCTCTCGGCACCGAGTCCCTTGAGTGAAGAGACAGGCACTATTTATTTTAATTTACTGCAGTATACCAAAGTTTACAGGGTAACTATCACGAGAAATCAATATTGCAAATGTGATGTACCCGCCCCGCCTGATCCCCTGGCAAAACGCCATGGTATACTACAGCAACTGCAATTACATCTGTATCCATAGCTGTATCTATCTATCTATCTATCTATGTATAGCTATATGCCATGTACGACTTTTACTTGGCGGTGCTCGCTTACAGTCTGAGATCTGTGAGTCTCTACATATCACCGAGATGGACATGAAAGTCAGGCCGATCCCGCGTACCACCATCGTAAGCAACGGCGGGGCGGCTGATACAGCTATCACCTTTATGGCCAGGTCGGGGGGGTCGCGTACCTACATCTTCGTCTGTTCCTCCGTTCCGCTGACTCTCGTGTTGTCGTCCAATGGATGAACGCAGTCCGATGCAAACGGTCTAACATCTACTGGTCCCCTGTGGAACGGATGAAAGATGAAACAAACCACCTGAAGATATCATATTAGAGAGAGAGAAATATACAGCGAGAGAGCGAGAGGGACAGAGAGAGAGAGAGAGAGAGAGCGAGCGAAACGGTTCTGATGTTGCTGCTGCTATTGCTGCAGCAGAATAAGAAAGCCATACTACCGTGACAGTTTTGGCATCCTTCCAGGTACATGTTTCTCTGCGTAGAGAAGCGAGTGACAACCACTTTAGCACAAATGATCTTTGTCCTTCGGCCGGTAGTCCAATACGTACAATTGCGCTCATCGCGTAGTGCAGTTATGCTTCATGAAGGCGTTATCGGTCGGAGCCTGACCATTTCATAGCATGATCGTTCCCCTTTGCCGTTGATGGCTAGGTTAGCGAAGGCCTGGTGTCCGCTTGCCGAGTGCTCGATCTCGGAAACCGGGAGGTCGGATGCTTGTAGCCATTCTACGAAATGTTTTTGTTTAGGATCGCCCCTTGGAAAACAACAACTGTTCGACAGATCGACAACTATATATATATATATATATATATATATATATATATATCTGGAACCACTAGCCATCGGAGTCAATCGCATGATCGCATCATCCACCCAATTGAACTAATAGCGAAATGTTGCCTCTAACGCTGACGTTTGGAATATGATGAGAGGCGATTGATCGAGGTGGGAGGGAGCTGATTCATTTCTCGACCAGGATTATAACGAACACTAAAACTTCTAACAGTCAGCTCGCCTTCGGGACAGGTCCCGCTCATTGTGTGGATGATTATGTTCCTCAGCGGTCAGTCACCCAATAAACATAATGACAGAAGTTGAGTCAGCTATCCGTATCATGACAAAGTGTCATGAAGATGTTGCGGCACCGCTTGACCTCCGCCCGTGACAACATCAATATTTCGGCGGTGTTCAACTGCTATAGCCAGCTGGCACCGTTGTTTCTATACCAATCATAGCTATATGTGAACTTTTGCGAGGTTGACAATGCCGACCAAACTCGAGAGGTTTTCAGAGAGTGGATGTTGGCGTGCACGTCCATCAGACATTGTCACACCGGGGAAGATGATTCTGGAGAAGTGGACCCGCAGTCATCATTAATATAATCTCCGGTTTCGATAGGGCAGCGATAAGGGGCCGGAACATACTCTATTATGGGATCTGCTGAAAGGATCTCACCTTCGTTGTAAATTCGCTCAACGTATGGCTGCCGTTGGTAACGAATCAATTCATCTAAAATGTCCCTCTCATTAAAAATGATCCACGTGCGATACGAACGAGTAGGGAGCGAAAAAAGCCCAATTACTAGTCGAGCAACTCTAACAAGCTTGAGCGCTGGACTTCTAACAATTTAGGTTTAACGATTGACTCTCATGGATCTCAGGCTCTGTCAATTTTATCCGCGGGGCATAACCTGCACGTCAGCCGGCGAGGAATCATTTTTGGACGGCCTAAAGACTTCAAGGAGTGTATGTGCAGGTTTCGTTACAGGGCCCTGTCGGCCCGCTGGTTGATGATTATCCTGCCTTATTTCGAATTGCTGGTCCAGTCAACTCAAGTCCAATTGTACAATGAGCTTGTACACTCAGGTTGGATTGGCTTGCAGCCCTGGCTCTTCGTATAACTCAATACCGTTAACCGACTCGGTTAGTCGATTGTAGCAATTCACGATATCGATTTCCACCAGCCGGCAACGACGGACAATGCAATATCTAAATATCTAATGAGAAGTTGTAGTAGTCATTGTCACTGTAGTGGTGCTGGTGCTGCTGCCTCAATGAGTCGAAACTGCTCACGTTCAAGCTCGAATTTTCTCTACGCATGTACTCCTAGGACAAATATAATCACTACTTAGAAGCCAAGGACGATTTATCGAAGCTCGAAAACCGGCGGTTTCAACTCGCGAGCAACGCGCAGCTAAACGTGCCTGCAACGCTACGCGAGCCACTGCAATGAATGGGTGAGTGTCTACTCTGATACGAGAACGACTCATGTATAACAGCTGGCTGAGTCTACACCTATATACTATGATGTTTTATCCGTCCATCGCTGTTTAACCCCCTTGAAGCTGTGTTTACTCAAGGCGTGAATGGCCCGCAATATATTTGCCAAGCAAGTGTTCTATTTTGGTGGGGGGCTGGGGGGGGTGGTAAAACGACTCGACAGCCCGACAGACCCACTCACTAACGATGTCGAGTGTGTTCTACTTCGGCACAGCCACAACCGGCCGCTACTATATAGCTTCTGTGTCGGTCAAATGAGTCGGATCTGGCTCTTGCTGGCCGTGGCAAAGTTAGTTCATTGCCGTCCCCATGTGAGCAGGCGGATAGGACTCGGAGGCAAGGCAATGGGGAGGAGATGCAGCTAATCGCCGACATCAATCGAGCGGTCGAGCGGACGGACTGTCGACAGACTAAACCCAGCAGCAGCAGCAACAACAACAACCATCTCTAAATAGTGCTCTACCTTGGCCGGCCTCGTCATCATCTCACTGATTTGTCGAGCTTTCTCTCCCTCTCTCTCTCTCGCCGCCTTTGCGCTTCCTATGTAAAGGCCTCTTCTTGTCCCTGATGCGGAAACTACACAACGGTTATAGATGGCTCAGGCAACGCGTCGGGATAGCCGCTACTGCGCGGGTGCTAGTTCCCGATCCGAGATGCGGAACGGCCGGGGCAGGCAGGCAGGCAGGCAGGCAGATGCAGACACCGCTCGATGCTATCTTGCTTGATGAGTGTGGATAGCAAGCTAGCCTCTCGACACGGTTAGGAAGAAAGATCGACCATAGTCGCGTCGGCTGACAGCAGCAAGGCTACCGAAGGCGAGCGTACACAGGCTGGCTAGCCTAGCTACGACAGGACGGCACGGCCGTCGGCAGATCTGCACCGTCGCCACCACCACCACCACCGGTGACTCTAATCCGTAAAGATATATTCGCGCATCTCACACTCATTCGAAGGAGAATCCCGAAGGAGAACAGACGACACCCAATGAGATGGGATTTATATGGTGCTCGCGGATATATAAGCGCCGGGATGTAACTGGCTGGCCAGCAGCGGCGGCACCTAACTGGTAACCGCCTACGGTATAAATATATATTTATATATATATTATATATATATTGCTCCTGATCTGACAGCGACAGAGCGAGAGAGAGAAGATAAAAAGAGACAAACAAAACGTGAGAGAGCGATTAGTTGATACTGATCGCGCTCGGGATTGATTGCGCCACTCTCTGAGCCACCCCGTGGTCCCCCAGCATCACAAACCTCGTGGATTGAAACGGTACAAATTTGTGACCGACCAATCAACTAGTCAACCAGCCCACGACGCGGCGGCTTGGGACCAACGAGAAACGTGAGTGGTCTCAGAGTGGTCTTTCTTCTGACTTTGTGCTGCAACAGGGTTGTTATCATATAAAGACTAAACATTCACCAGCACTCTCTCTCTCTCTCCGCCTCCCTTGCTCTGATACGAATCAACCCATTGGTTGTCACGTTGCGAATATACATATATATATATACATATTAGGACCTTTGATATATCCGTAGTTCCTTGTTGTTTTATCAGTTTTGACTGTGTGAGTGTATACCAATTCAGTGAATGCTTCCTGTTTCTGACTCCCGCCATTACTGATAATTCATAATGTATTCCTTGAAAGTAGGAGCCACTGCTGCATTGACAATTCAATAGGATGTGTCTCTGCGGAACTGAAGGCTGGTTATGAAACTATCCAGCGCAGCGTCGCGCTAGGTCGACTTTTCCTGCAGCAGCAGCAGCTATAGTAAATGTTGAATTAGCATGAGAATAGGCGGGGGGCGTCATCAAATAAGAGCTGATACTATGATACTTCTACGACGAGTATTGATTGAGCCACCGGCACTTCCCGTTTTTCTTCTCCACAAGGGTGATTTATTAACTTGGACAGGACAGCCGACAAGAACTGTATCAATTCAAATGCCGCCGTTGAATGAGGGACCTCGAATCGGAGATAGAAGGATTCCTGGCTTCAAGGAATCCTTCTTCTTTCTCTCGCCTACTCTGTCTCATGTGAATGAGAAATTTTGCCATTAGCCGCAACGAACGTATATTTATACAAGAATGACACACGTCCCATGCACGGCGTGCTAAAGAGTTGGCTGAGAAATTTAGATTGGGCAATTTTACTTGACGCCGAAGATCCTTGTAAGTGTTGGCGCAGTTCGACGCCATCCTACAGAACCGCATCATTATTCCGCTGAGGTAAAACTATAATATTAATATGCTAATTAATATGTAGTAGTCATGAACAAATTAATTAGTCCAACAAAATAAATGGGTTGATGACCTCATAACTATCTGCAGTTGTCTAGATATTGAACGGTGCTTAGACTAGAGGGTTATGTCACTTCATTGACATGAGCCAATATGCCAAATTTGAAATCTATCTAAAATCAGATGAGAGTCATGATAAAAACTACCTACAAGTTCATAGCTACGTGGAGTTTCATAGAAGTCTCCTCCTTATGAGACATCGTTATGGCCTTTACCTTAATTGTTCTGCAAATTAACCTGGATCACTCTGTCGGATTGTATTACAAGAAACACTATAATTCTAGACGGACAATGACAAATCTAAAACACATTGAGTTATTGTTATTCTTTCCAATCTAAAGGAAAATTCATCTGAAGGATGTCTCAGCTGAACGTCGCTAATAATTGTACAATAATAATAATAATAATACATGAAATACAATACTCTCCTTTATTGAAGGATGAGATGAAGGTCACACGTCTTTAGCAATTAATATTGGTTAGTTTAATTAGGTAAAGTGCGTTTAATGAAATCACCCCGATGGCCAAAACTCAACTCTTTCGATAGCTAACCCTCAGCTGTCTGCAATTATAGTGTTGGCCAAGGGTAGGGATTATTCATCGCTATTTTCATTTTTTGTCCTGATCCGGGCCGGATTAGGCTGTCGGTCATGCTAGACTACAACGCCTACGGCGCAGGGTAAGAGGACACTGTAGGCAATGTATAATATAATTTTTCCTCTCTCATAAGCTCACTGAAAATTCCGTCTTCTTTGGGATAGTTAGAAAAAGAATTCTGTCTTACCTCAGAGTATCAGTAAGATTGAATGCGCCCTGTCCGCATAATAATATCTCACACGATACCTATTTTCCACAAGTATTTGATAATACCATAAAGCTCTCTGTATTTCAAAATTTTTCAAGCTGCTTATCCACGTAAAATTCGTACCCATATGCGAATCACATAATTCCTCTACATGCCCGCCATTTCTTCCATTATTTGTAATATTATAAATGACTTTCGTTTTATGGAACATTCTGTAGTAAACAGGCGAGTTCTAATGTGGAGCACTACCTACACAGCGGTAGCGAGCTCATCATTTTCGATTAGTTAGGCAGCCGATGGACGATCCTCGAGAATTTTGCTGGCGGATAACTACAGTCGATATCTCGTGAAGAGATTATCTGACCAACGGGATGAATTCACTTCTCATAGCCACTATCATTCTGTCGAAGGTCATTTCGTTGTGAACATTTCCATGCAACAACCTTTTCATGTGCGTTTATTTAGGCAATAATGGTAACCAGTAGTAGATTCTCCGCTTTGGTTATTCGTTCATGACACATATTGTGGCTATATCGCTGTCTGCACATAACGTTACTCCGAAATCATTGGCACGAAGGACAAAAACGGGACTCAAACCTTGTGAAATTCAAATGGGCCTTTGAATGATTCGTATATGAAGTCGGTACTAATCAACTATCGCAACGAATGACAACGAGCGTCGTTGGTAGCGTGTTCTAATTACGATTTGATAGATATTTTTCGAGGTAGATATGTCTTGTAAAAGCTTCAAGCCAGACGAGAGCACTAACTTACTTTCACACCAACTTACGATGTGCATTCAGACGTACCGCAGAACTAAACATCTCAGCATTGTTCCACTGTATAGTAGTGACCAATCGCTGTGGTGAAAACTCGGACAAATATCGTTATACGACGACAACAAATATTTAGTATGAACAGGCTTAATATTGACTCCCTTCCGGGTTCGTTCGGTATGGAACGATTCAAACCTCGGGAAAATTCAGCTTCAGCATCAATGGGCCATATATCATAAGTCACGAATGGACAGTAAGGAGGAGGCTCAGGTTTTATGCTCAGACAGGCTGCTCTGAGTTTTCGTCCATACGAGACAGATTGGGCAAATTTTTAATTTTATTAGTTGAACAGCACTTTGAAAAATGTGTTTCTTTTGAATATATGTATATATAGATGTAGCTGACGAAACTACATCATGTCCTCTCGAATCCTGTTTCGAGTTCCCGTCATCTGTTGCACTAAGGCGATGCTTAGCCTCTGTTCGACTTGAAAACCACTCAGCGCTTGATCGTAGGAAGGCAGGCGGTAAAATACTGCTTTCAAGCATAAGACTTCCACAAATACGAAGTGTCCATGTGGCTGGATAATGGTGGTGGAACAGATTAATTTTATGCAAATAGTGTACATCTCATGAAGCAAGCGTCTCCAGAGCCTAACCGAGTCACACTCGTGGGGTCAGAGGCATAAAATAGTTTTACTTCGAAGCTGGACGTGCGCGCAGCACGGACTCGCCTGACACCCGCTAAGGAGCTAACTTACTGATTAGTATAAGTAGAGCCTCCCATGACCAGGGATAATACGAGACATTGGGCTAAAATAGAAATATTTAAGGAAATTACCAAAAAAGTTGCTCTCCTCCTGGGATTATGCTTTTTTGTATCACCCTAACAGTCAGTCATCGTTTAGTGGAATACAAGAGTGGTCCACGATAAACTTCGTGAAAGTGCTATTGGACAGGATCTATATAAAAGTTCAACTGACTAAACTCACCTCGGACAAAGTGTTACAAACTTAGGTTCAACAAGGAGGCTAATAAATCGTGAGGTACTTGGTGGTTCATTCGGATGAATTCACCATCAAGTAATTCACCATTCATTAGCCTCCTTGTTAATTGATTTTGAACTATTTTTGATTGTCTATGCAGCTATTATATCTAAGGCAAGGAAACTTGTTTCTGTTCACTATTGGCAAAATACACCTTAATTAAGTTTGAAACGATTGTCCTTTCGTGCTTAGTACAACATCGAGCCGCACATATTTAGCAGATTCTATGGGCTCGAAGCTCAAGAAGAACAACGCTCACGGGAGCAACAATGCAATGCAACTGTACGGCGCGCGCGTAGTATCATATGTTGAGTCATTGCAACTGTTGCATGACTCGCACAAAATCGAGTTCCACAATATATGAAGCTGACAGTGTTCTCTGGCTGACAGTTCTCAGCCTTAAACATTTAACCTTCGCGGTATTGCTTTTGCATTGCCTCATAGGACGGACCCCCAAAATGCAGATGAACTACGCTGGGGATTGAACCCATGCATCTACAAGAATATACGAAGGTGATTATGACATACATTCGTCACTACTGAATCGTCGATCTCGCAAACAAAACGTACAAACAAGATAATAGTGAGTGATAAATGGACGCTCGCGTTCGGGCGTGACTTTCAATGCGGGATGTCTCTCTGCCAAGCAACGGCATTATGATAATGGATCTTTGGCGTTTTTAGACGGATTTGTGCGTCTAAGCGAGATCGCAACTAATGAAAGTGCTATCACGGAACTTATCATGAATAGCAGGGCTTAACGAGATCGACAATGCCTAGCGTATCTTGCACGCACTTCGTGTTCGGGTTACCTTTTACAGTCGACCGTATTCTTCTTCCAGTTGGGTGCGGGACGGCAGCGGGGTCGTCTTTGCGACACACGTCCAATACGAGTTTGGCTTGTGAGATTTGTATCCGCTGGACATATACAATCCTAGTTAATGTCCCATTTTGATATGTCTCCCTTTCGCTCAATTGTAGTGGCTAATCCCATCGACAAGATAGAGTTAAACTTATCTTGGAGAACCAACACCGCTCGATTCCCTTCACATACGTGTTATGCTACGAAGACAATCTGAAATGGCTTATATTTCATGCAAGAAATGTATATGAGAGAAATGCCGTCCCACTGGGCAACTGTGCACATTGTTCTAATTTGCCAGTTCTCTCTTGCTTAACACTTGGCGAAAAACCGCTCGCGGCGAATACCATCCACTTTTTCAATAATATACCGTCCGAAGGTGCGTTACCCCAACCTGTAAGCCCGACCTGGCAGGCATGAGCAGAGAGCTGAGCCACCAACATCCTGGCAGCTAAATGAAAACAAAAAGGTTAGCGGATGACCTATAGAGAAGGTGTGCGTGTTCGTGCCGAGAAAGAAGGCCGTTTTTTTTTTCTAACAGCCCATAACAGCGGAGCCATCGTCGTATCTTCGCAGTGACAGCAGCGGGCCTTAAGTAGGAAAAATAAGGACATTTCCCCCGGGCGCGTCACCCTCATCTCGCCTTATTCCTGCCCATTCCCGTTCGTTGGAAAAGGGAAATTCAAACGTACGATACACGCGCGTATCTATACATGTGTGCGTATACCTCCCTGCTGGTAATACGTATTCCAACGGAGAAAATCGCAGGGTACCGAGGGAGAAGAGACAGAGAAAGCAGCAGATCAGGTATTCATCGCGTTGAAAGCTCAACTAGGCGACTGGCCTATGTGAGTCCAAGGCGACCTCGAGTTGTAGTTGCAGTAGACATACGCGATTCTCGCAGAAGATACCTAATTGCTTTCATGATTGTGCAGTGAAGACAAATCATAGAGAGCGATACGATTACGTTTCTATCGTATCCTCTTACGCATTCATTTATATTTGTATTTGCACCTACGAATGTCCATCTAACGAGGCTGTTACCGACGCGGATTGGAGCCAGTAAAATCAATTATGCACCCCATGTGATTTATTGTGATTACCTTTAACCATGTTTTAGGACTGATCAAAAATAGATTGGCAGTGGTTTCTAGTTAAATTTGAAATCTATTTTTGATTACTACTTAGGAACGAAGCTTTTTCTAGAAGTCTTCAAAGCCTCTAGATCTGACCTGGGATTTCTTTGCAGCGAGTGGATGCGGGCTGTTCGTGTACAACAACACAAACAGAATCCAACTTTCCCAGCAAGTTAATGCAACATAATTGGCCCAGAAGACATTTCGGAGCCTACGGTGGCTCAATTCGATTGATACAATGCATTAGGGCTATAATCGTTGCCCAAATTGCATAAAATAAATGAAAGTTTTTGATTACCAATACAATGCACTATCTCGCAACACAATATTCGATTTCTTTATAACAAGCGTTCGTCATTAACCCACCGAAGCATACGGACTTCAAGGAAAATTTGTTAGCCGGAACCACTCAGTCAGTCACCATAAGCTGTGGGTATGGCATCTTATCTACAGATGTTAGAGAAATGACCAGTGTTATGAGTGTAATTCTTGGACGGCAAGCCAATTCGTCCATGCTCTGGTGGCTGATTGATCAAAGGCGCTCCCGACAGTGAAAGGGTAGTAGACACTTCGTTAGCGAATCATACTGCAATTTTTATTAGGTCCTTCATCAGGGAAGAGCGCGTCTTTATTGTCAAGGAAGTTCGGACTCTGTTAGGAGCGACGCTGACCCCGACATCTGGTGGAGACATACATAGATATATTATGCATTTGGCCAATATTTGATAAATCACTTTGTAAACAATCGCATTGTCAGTTCTATTGTCCCTGATTCCATTGCTGGTAATTGTGTTCTTGATTAGCGATCTGTGCCTGATTTTGGTCATTTCAAAGGTAGGTAACCTCCATCTTCTGCGAAGTCGCCTACCAACGTTGTGCTCATAATCTAAATTGTTTGGCATAGTCGTGTCCGTCCTGCAATAACTGTCCGACCGGACGTGATTTGCTCAAATCCTTTAACAAGATGTGCTTTCTTTTTGCAGCGTCTTTCGCTCGCTATGAGGCAGGGAGGCAATGCCACAGCGCTTCCCTCGGGGGTAACCATGGCGGCCTCGGGCTGATACCCTGTTCCCGACTGCGTCACTAATTATCGTATATATTAAGACACACACACACACACTAATATGAAATGAGAGCATGCCCCATATAAGCATTTTAATAAATACCCCAAGCATAACATTTTATGGAGCCAATCGGATTCTTCGGCAAACGACGGCCAAATTTTCCTCTTTCCGTCAAGTTAGAGTCAATAAAGCAATCATATTTTGATAGACTCTTTATAAAATGTCCAAAAAATCTAAATTATCTCTCCAAACATTCCAAAAATTGGTAACCTATGTAAGGGGTGTTTTTCAAAGAAATTCGAAATACGTCAAAACGGGAGCTTTGAAGGTAGGAAAAATTCTAGTTATCGGTTTTTTGATACCCCCAGATTTCTCATGTCATATTCTATTCAAGAATATACTTACTTGTATTCGCGTGTTCATTCGGCAGGATGACCTCTCAAGGGGGTAGACAACCTCCTTCGAGTTCCTGCATCTATATGAGGGCCAACCGTCGAAAGTATATATAATATATATATATGTATGCATGCATGTATGCTCCATGATGTCTCCTTGTAGAAATGTACGGCCACGCCGTACAGCGTACATGTATAATAATAATAATCATAATAATGAAAATAATTAGCCACTTCCGGTGAATGCGATGCGACGCGACGATCACGTTGGTGTATCGTAGCGTAGCGCGGCGTATAGAGCCAAGCGGCCCGCGGGCTGGCCACCAATCGTCCATTCCTGTGCGGTTCATCATTGCGGACGACAACGAGGGTTCGCGGAATACTCGCACAGAGCTCAACCAGAGTCGAGAGACATTGACGGGGAGAATAGTGTAGTATCCAAGCGCAAACCGGAGTAGGACGAGGGTACTAGACGGGTATTCGTGGGGAGTCAGGGCGTGGGCATGTGCCGCTTTGCAATAGGCAGTGAAGCCTCTCGTCTCGTCCCGTGTCCACTGGAGGCGCATCATGGAACCAAGGAGCGAATGAATGCTCATGTACATCATCGTCAAGGCGGTACGGCAGCAGCGTCGGACTCGGCGGCGGGCGGCGGCGGCGGCGGCAGCAGCGGCCACCATCAAGTTGTCCATCAAGAGGTCCATCCGTCAGAGGCAGGCATGAGGCAGCCGTGTACGAGAGAGCTTGCGGCGAGAGAAGTATGCGAGAGGCGAATCCTTAGATACGCTCTCCTGAGTTGCCGTACTTGAGGAGAACACTTTGCGTCTATCGAGTCGTCCGGGTGGGCTCACTTCCGGCAGGAACCGACGAGGCTCCCACGGCCTGGTTTCTCTCTCTCTCTCCCCTTCCCTGCCTTTATCTCGCTCGCTTTCTACCGGATAGCCCAGACCGCTAGAACTATCCAAAGGGTCTTCCCACTCATAGTTGTGCCTAGCGACTCGTACGCTTGTGATTTTTTCTCGCTCGCTCGCTGACTCCTCTCTCTCTCTTTCCCCTTTTGACTTCTCTCGAAATTGTGTTCGTTTCCAAGCCACCAACCCTCCTGCAAATGTCGCGCCCTTGGCAACACCGTCCTGCACATCAGACCGGGCGTCGAACCACATCCAGTAACGCGCTACCTCTTGAAATGTCCTGAACTCAGAATGAATAGGCGTTCCTTGCAGGATTACGGCATTTTATGAAAACGTAATGTCATCGATATCTATCGACCGCATGTATACCTGCTGGATCAATCTACGTATGATTGACATCATATGCACGGGAGGAGAGGTTTCGGCATACGTCTATTTTTGCAGGCAAAAGACAATACCACTATGGATAATTTGTTTACCTTATTAGCTCATTGTACATTACATTATAATAGTTGAGGAGACCATTATTGTCTGGCCATTACCATTATCACCACTGCCTGACCACACTTTCAATCAAGATAAAGAATTAGGGATAACTGCACTACAGGTGTGCCATTGCCATAAACTGCGCGTGACTGTTTTGTGAACTAGTGGGCAGTACGTATGTACCGCCCCCTTCACAACCTGCCAGTGCTGGAGGAGTCGTACCGTGAGAGCTCAGCCCATCTGGTAACATAAGTAGGTGGGTTTAGTTACTTGGAATATTTTCGATATCACAGTCACTAATGTATCTGTCACTACTGTTACAGTGTTGGCTTACGCCTTCTCAGTTGACCCTCTACCGAACATCTCTTTCCGAGTCCACCCAACATGCAGGGTAGTGTCGTAGTGACCACAAATATTCTAGAAATTTGAGTAGTTTACTTGCTTGGTGCCTTTTACCTGCGAGCTCAAATGACGACCACTGCTATCGACCTATGCAAAATGGATTCACTTCCTGTCAATATGAGTTGATGCTCCGGTTGCAAAGCGCACACGAATCCACCACGCCACCGGGCTCGACTGAACGCGAGGCCAGCAATGGCTCAGCAGTCCACGAGTAGACAAGGTGGTGTTGATCGAAGTAATGCCAAGCGTACCGACCCTAGGGAAGAGATAGACTCTCAGCAGAAGTTGGTTTTAGCAGGCAGAGACGTTTTGTCATCCAGTCAACGCTGGCTGGATCGGCCCACTTTCATGGAGATTTGAATATCTCTGCTGGTAGCCGTGCGTTTGAGGAAAATTTCCTCCTCTCAAAAAAAAAAGACAAGGGGGTGTATGAAAAAAGACAAGGGCCTGTAAACAAACCGGTCGAACAGAGCTTATTGTACGCATCCTTCATTGCTGCCCTGAGAGAGAACGCGTACCGGTCCTCAGTTACGTAGACCCAACGGCGTTTTCTTCCGAAATACCACACATCTGCAAACGTGGACAACAGCGATATTCGCATCCGGCCATGTTAGGCGTTTCTCTTGGACCTGCATGAGTGAGTGCCGCTCTGTGTGCTCCAGCAGTCAGGTTTACGGCTGGCCATCTGAATAGCTATTATAGCTCGTTGCCACGGTAGAATACGAGCGCGCAAACACGGTAGAAGTAGAGGACAATGGTACGCATGAGCTGACTAGTATCCTGAGTACCTACAACTGTCAACAGCTTTAATAGGCCCCAAGTGTTCTATAAGAAATGTCAGCTAAATATGAGGACGTTCCCAGCAACGCAACCGTTCCGTTCCGGCGTTAAGACACTATCAATTCCAGAACCTGACAAAAGTGAACAAATCACCAAGGAACCCTTCTCGATGGGACTGCGCATATTCAAGAGACATATTGTGAGATATTGATGTATGAAGACCCCAGCATGGTATTCAATACTAATTTCCTTTATCAATGAGAAAAAATTGGACAAGGTTCACATGGCCTGCTATCCATCTGTGCGTTTGTGTGTGCGAATACACATCGAATGTTTGAGTAGAGAGTCGTGTCCGCCGCTGGCATTGGCGAGCGCACGCTTGACTGAATAGAGGACTCGAGCCCAGGCTTGGCGGTGTTTTCGGCATGGGTGTTTGTACATATATATATATATGTACGGATGGTCGGTTGAATGAATGTGTCACCCTGTGTGCCCCATATGTGTGTGCATGTGTGATAAACAATTGAAATTCATCAACGAAAGAGCTGCCCTCAGAAGCGGCCGCGGTGGCCGTCAGCGGCACCGGTGGAAGCAGCAACAGTCGAACAGCGAGAGGGATTCGTGGAAGTCTTTGTTCGCCCACACACACGAATAGCCCGTCCCGTCTGTCCAATAGCGGCCGAGACCTGCGACTCGTTTACCCACTTCCCCGCCTCCCTTATATACCCCGCCAAAACCGTATCTCTATGCCTCTTGCAGTTCGCTTCCCCTATATATATATTCCATATCTCTTCTTAGGTTTCGACGACCAGCCTTCCTCTGAAGTTGTCGAGCCTCACAAGTTACGGCACCTCTAGATGAGAGGTGGCATTACACATTGCGCTGCCGGGCCATACAAACGTACGGACAGTACCGTCACAACCAGCACCATCACCAGCTGCAAAGCCACATCTAGCGCTGTCTTGCGCAGGCCGTTGTTACCAGAAGCCGTCCAATGCCTCCAACGCGGCCCGGCCCGGCACAGCCCCGTTCCCACCGATGGAGGAGGCTCTACTCACCGGCTCATGGCCCATGACGTTGAACATTGATGCATTCATTCATCCACTAACCCAAACACCCACACACACTCTCACAGACCACCCATTCGATATCCCGTCTCTGTACTGAATAGCGAGAAAGCGACCTCGCCAGTCACCGGTTGTTCGCAGCGTTCTGCCTTCCCGCCTTCGTGCTTCTTCCCTTGCGTCGCCGCCGTCCCTAGTCCGGCTGCTGCCCTGAAGCCATTGTTTGTCCCGTCAAAGTCGCTCGTCTGTACCTCATTTCTCCTTCGCTCTGGTTCCTCTGTTCCCACTGGATTCACATTATCCACCGCCACGTGCTTGAAGCAGCGCCCCTCGCACATAAGCACACACACACGCACATGCATAGAAGCACCGGCACACGACATTCAGGAACGCGACAAAGCACGTGTGCACATTGACGACATTGTTGCATCGCCCAGCGACGAACGCCGCCATTCGAGCTGCCCGGACATTCGAGCTGGCTGCTCACCGCTCCAGCGTCGTCGAGGCTGCCGCCTACCCGCCTGCATAGCATAGTCCCGTCTACTCTGGACCGTTCGAAAGGGTCCGCGACCCTCTCCGGCCGTCAAACATGAGTCGTTCGACAACGAGCAGAATCGGCTGACGGCTACCCGACGCCGATCCAATGTGTATTCAGTTTGCTGGGCTCGTCGGGTTGTCGCCCCCCGTTCGCGCATCGGCGGACGACCTCATCTGACACTTTATGAGAGACAAAAGGATAATGTGCATCGTTGTGGACGTCAAATAAGCGGGAAATAGCGGTAGCGACAGGTACAGTCCTGCTCTGAATGAATGACGTTTCGGTGTCAATGTTATAGGTCGAGATAGTGCTAGCCAAGTGACCTTTGAGCTTTTGGGAAACAGATCGCTAGCCGGCCGCCTTCGTAATTGCTGGCCTTTCAAAGAGACAGCATCGCTTGGTGACATTTGTATTGTAACAGGCACAAATAGTAAATAGACAATCAGCGGTCAGTTTCGAACTATGTGAGTATACTAAATTTGTTGTTGGAGCGGACGGAGTTCGCAGGAACAACGCTGAAACAAAGGAGCGCGCCTTCACCTGAATCGGTCAAGGGTGAATGCTATCGAAAGCTGTAGTTTTGAGGTTGCGTTTACACTGCTCAGATGCATTTGAATATATCCAATGCTACGTACCAAACTCGTACCATTAGCTACCTACTGCACGGTTAAGGAGCTTGTTCCCCAGTCGGCCATATTTGTTTTATAATAGTAACCTCATATGGGAACGCGGAAACCTTTTTTCGAAGTTTTCATCATAGCGACCCTAACCTTAGCGGAGCACAACGCACCTTAACCCTGCTTGAGGTTCACCGTCTCACGCTCGCATGTCAGCATATTAAGAACAGTCAGTGCCGTGTAGGTGGACATTCTGAAGAAATTATACAGAACCACCGTCGAGGATCAAAGACAAATCTCGCGTTCGCCGACGATTGAATAGAATCGGCAACACACGCATCCATCTGCAAGAGTATATTTAAAAAGAGAATTGTTGACTGCGTTCGGTCAAATATGTTTTTTAGCATCATGCATATTTCTGGGTGTTTTCTATCCACCAAGGACGTATGTTGTTTAGATAAGTCCACGTATGAAAACCACAATAAATCCACACACACACACACACATATGTGTTTGACGGCGACACTAACTCGATTTCTATGGAATAGTCGCTCGCTCGCCGACGCAATATCAGAGAGTAATCCCGATGATTGCGGTGCACGCTCAACATTTTCTGCTATCGTTCAACTATTCACCACACACACACAGGTTTATACGTATTTTTTTAATTCCAGTGCATGGTGAACAGGGCGTTCTATAATGAAACAGCGCTCGAGCCGTCCGCAATGAGCAAAATACTATTTAGACCGTGGGAATACGGCAACACAATTTGCTGCCATTTTCGTTGATGCATGTTGTACATGCTTGATAATAGTAAAGGAGAAATGGCATAAGTAAATTCATATGCTCGAGATCTCTACAGAAGTAACGTGCACAGACGTGTGAATCTGTATTAACAAATAAACACAGCATTTGGTTCGCCTTTCTCATTTCCATTTTTCTCTAAGTTTTTTTGCGTTTATCAGACGTCACCTACATTCGGGGCAGTTGCGGGAAAACTGGTTTATTTTCTTTCCTTTTCACGCTGTGGGCCAATACAATCACATCCGACGTGGTCACTTTCAGGTTCGTGTAAGATTCGTCGATTGCACGATCAATTTCGCTCAAGAATTTCTTTCTCTGTATATTAGTTTATGTTATGGGTTACACCGGAGTTGCGATATAATGCTGATGTTGAGAGCTTTGTATTCTCGCAAGCCGCTCACAGGGTGGCCTGATTAGGAAACCCACGCATCTGGCTAAGTGGGCGAATTTTCTTCAGACGGCTTGCCTACTCATTTTTTAATAACTATTTAAGTGTGAACTCCACATGATAGTGTCAGGCTCCATACCGTCACGGCGTAGCCGAATACATTGAGAAGCTAGGTCGTTTAGCTAGGTCGCTTCTTAGCTATTATAGGTCGTCTTGCTAAGCAACGCCAAAGTCTAGCGTTATCTGCATGGTTCGGTTTTGATCGCACGACCAATTGGGAAGATGGTTAGTTGCTTCAATTTCCGAATATGCAACCTACTTTAGACAGGTCTCGAGTTTTCGGCTTCCATAGGCTGGTTCAAGGTGTATCTGTTTGCATTGCTATATACTCTTGCAAATAGCTTTTACAGCTAGACAAACGTCAACCCTAGTATATATATTAAGACTCATAATAAAAGTGAAATAAATATTCCCAGGAAATTATCCAAATTAGTAAATATTATCCTGCTTCACTCTCACTGAATTTCTCTTTAGCGCCATCTTGCGGCAGCATGACGAAAAAAAAACACGAAATAACAACAACATTAGCATTCCTAATTTTAATACTCGTACTTTACGCGCAATATATGAATATATGCACACACGCGTTTTGGTGATGAGTCTGTGATGGCAGGCGAGCTGCGCTCATCATTAGATGCTAATCTCGCCAGATTTCATCTATAACACATTCGGTGGTGGCTTACTTTGCTGAGCATACTTATTAGTATAATATATATATATACATATACGTGTGTGTATAATATATATATCAGTTGCGGCAGCGGTGCCTGGCTGGACGATACCACGGCCCGGCTATCAAAGCATACACTGAGCGTATAGACATTATAGAGATTCAAGATAAAATCTTAAAGTTGAACGTGTGCCACTGCCGCCGCTACGAGTTATAGTGGCAGTGCTTTGCGGCTGACGCTGCCGGCCCGTCGGTGGCGTTTTAACTATCGCCGTTTTTTGCCGTAGCCATACGAACGTATCGTCTAATGATGGTGGTCACAATCATTGTTGTGCTGTTACCTTGCGTTAATAGCATCGTTGTCGCCGCCGCCGCCGCCGTCCGCTACCTTCTTTCGCTCCGCCTATAGACATTTTCCCCATGTCTCCGCCATCGCCCGCTCTCCCTTAAATTACTCTAGCTTAAGTGCCCACGCCCAGTCAAGGGTAAAATTGGCTACCACTGCGATGATACGACGAGCACTTTCGAAAGATGACGTCAGACGACGGGGCAATATATATATATATAGTGAAATGAAAATATGTAATGGAACATATGACCTCGCTTGCTTCATTGCAGCTAGTTTCGACAACTAACGACGGTCAAAGAGAGAAGTTATGGGTAAGATGACAAAATTCATAGTTGTTCACTGGTTGTTGCTGCTACCGCTGCTGCTGCTGCCGCAGCTGCAGCTGAATGTGGCAGAGTGTGCTAAACGAAACGATGTCGCATAGGTTTAATAACGATGTGCAAACACATCATTATACTCGCATCAAGAGTTTCCCTCGCAGGAATAATAATGATAATAAAAACAACAACACTTATTACATAGTGATTACAGAAGGCAATTGTGATTGCTGTGTCGATCGGCGTATCCTTGACGTCGGATGCCAATAAAGTGAATTCCACATGTTGATACAGATATTTTTCAGTAGTGTCCATCGTCTCATTATCATGTCAACATGACGCTGCGCATCAATGCATGGATACATAGAAAGTTTTTCTAGAGAAAAAGTAACCAACATCAAGACTGTGCCATCGAATAGTTCACTGTTATGCCGAGGCTGTCCGCACCTGTTTCGAACCGAAAGAAATAGCCTAAACTTTTTCATAGCTGACTGTCCTCCTATCCGTTATCTTTCCTCGCTCGATGGCAGGAAGGCCTTGCCACCGCTTTGTTTGTTGGAGCAGATTGCTTTGAGGACGAGCCTGTCAGGAGTCGGGGGGCCTCAGCAAGAGGGGCAAGAGCAATTGTGCTGGTGTTGGTCAGGAGTCGGGGATTATTCATCGTCGTCCTTTTTTCCTATTT
This sequence comes from Stratiolaelaps scimitus, assembly GCA_019614645.1. Lineage (NCBI taxonomy): Eukaryota > Metazoa > Arthropoda > Arachnida > Mesostigmata > Laelapidae > Stratiolaelaps > Stratiolaelaps scimitus. Next base: position 2,576,111 of record JABWDB010000014.1, on the reverse strand, counting down.
TTCGCCTTATCCTGGTGGTCGGTCACGCTCGACTTATCTGGGCTTTCTCTCTCTCCAAACCGAACGATGGCGACGCCAGGGCAATGTTGACCATATCGCAGCAGAGCACGATTTCTGGGGATCGAACCGGTGATCACAAATCGCTATTTATCGTTTCCATGGCAACACTGCACCCAGAGAGATGCGCATTAGCCACCCAGGCCACGTCGCCACGCGAGAAAGGAAAATTGCCTGGCAAAAGTAAACTTCGTATACCCCTTCGCCCATAGTCCCGATGGCTTGAGCTATCGATTTACTAAATCCGATGTATTGATTCAATGCTAGAAGGATGCTCGCATGTTACTAATTGCTTTCTTAGATATATAGATTATCTCGCTCATTTAGCGAGCGAGTATACGAGAGTCAGTTTCGAGCGCTTCTCAAACACGACATCCCCCTATATTGTCGGCGTTAAAGACAATTTTGAAGTTGAGTATCGCATTGATAGTCTAAAAGAAATTTGGAAGCTAAGCCATAAAACACGTTATATTTCTAACGCCGTTCGCACATAGTTCAAACGGCGTTTGTTCATAGTCTCGACACGGGCATATAGGTCATGTAGCTTAGAGTTGTCGACATGTCGGCCGCGTCTGTCCTTCCTGCAAGTCGACTAGGACCAAATGTCGTGTAGGCCACGGCCTTGATGTTTTCAAACACGCCCTACTTTTTCAGCTGTGGTCAAGCGAAAATAATGCAAACGTACCAAGGAGTAAGATTCGTAATTAACTAAGAGGCATGGGTATTGCAAATATATAGTGTAAGGGTTGGTATCCCATGAGAGACTAGACGGATATCGACTCACTCGTAATAAATAACCGCATTCTACATTAATAAATATAGCGACACCCTCCCGTTTTAGAACATTTGCTAATTATGTCATTCGTACACACATACACACGTAGTTGCTGGTCAAATTATATGAATATTCGTCTGAACTGTTATTTATTTAAATTGGCTGACGCACGAAGAGTGAGAAATACACCTTGAAAATTATAAATATAATAGGTTATATCTAGTTCAATCATACTGAGTGCTCTTTGAATGTCAGCGTCATCTCGTAGTGAATTATTTTTCACGAGTACATAATATATATGATAAATAATAAAGTTAATAAGGATTTTATTAAACAGCAAGAATGTATAGGTATGACCTAAAATAACAAGAAACTGCTTGCTTAGTATTCTAATTGTAGACAATAGAATTGTGGCAAGATTTGCAATATAATTTATATATATATACATCTATAAATTATATTGCAAATCTTACCACAATTCTATATTCTACAATTCGAATACTGAGCAAGCAGTTTCTTGTTATTTCAGAACCTACCTATACGTGTTTACTGTTAAATAAATTCTTTATCAACATGATTATAATTCTTGTGTTGAACTGAGTAATCTGCTAGGGCTTTAGTTCGTTTATCGGCCAAGGCGATATTGTATCGAGTATAACCCGTCGCATAGATTTTTTCGATACCCCTGCCGCAGACAAAAGAGAAAGAGAGAGAGAGAGAGAGAGAGAGAAGGGGAGCGAGAGCTCTCTTTTGTATCATCAGTTTGTGCTCTCGTTGGCTTCACTTGCTGCTGTCGCTGGCGCCTGCCGTTGCTTACGCCGTTGAAGCAGCTGATCCACCTGTCGTTTAGCAGCACATTTGCGTTGACATTAAATGCCGTCCGAAAATACGGCGAACAGCGGGGTGTATACGGGCAGTCCGCCATGACAGTGGGTGACATGAAATCTGACAGCGTGTGGACCATGTGAGCGGACCCTGTGGGGCTCCTCGGACCAGATCGACATACATCGGACAGACACATGAGTGAAGGGACAACTAGTGCGTTCATTCAGTAGCATATTTCCCCACTACACAGGGGAGATATAAAAAAAATAGCATTTCAACGGAACGGAGGGAGGTGGACCTCGGCGAAAGAGACTCGCGATATCTCCAACGCAGCCGATCTGCATGGACGTTCGGTGGTTGTATGTGGACAAGTGGCCTTGAAGAGAGAGGGCGCTACCGAGCTGGACTGAACTGATCTGACAGAGGGGTCAGTTATCCGGCGGCCCGATGCGACTTCAGCAGCTATAGGTGAGGGGTCGCTGACAGCGTATAACAAAAATTCAGAGGCTGAGAAAGGCCGTCTGACTAGTGCTGTTGTGAAGCTGTTGTTGCAGACAGCGGGTCTGAGCAGGTGGGCACCTTTCAGCGATCCCTGGAAGCTAACGCAGTGAACGATGGGCACGGCTACACTGGAACAGAGTGAACACTGTGTGACACCAATGGATTCCACTCTATAGATTGATATCATCTTCAACTTGATTGTTAAAACGAAGTATAGTCCACTTAAACTTCGCGGCTGGCGGATTCCACTATAGTGATATTTGACTCACTTGTATATATGTACTTCCTTTAGTTAATCACTCAGGTTGAGATATATATATATATATATATATATATATGCCCGAGGAACTCGTTGCTACGAAGATTTGTTAAATTCATCCGCATACAATTGTGTCTGCTTTGGTCAGCTATATCACCGTTTCCTGAAAATGATAACGTCACCATGTTGAGGATTGCTAAGCAACACCGGTCCCTGAAGAAGGGTGGTGGCTCAGCTCAGTTCAGTTGACCTATTTGAAGTCTCTACATAGCTCGTATAGCGCCTGCTTAAAGTTGAGTTTAAGGCCCGTTCCTTCGATTCGATCACGAAATCCAATTCAAGTCTCCCGTAGCCTTCTATCAGTGCCCACTATATCGCCTGACGCATGCCAGAATATGCGTATGCTGAGGTGCTTATACAATTGGTAAAGGTGAATAATAAATCGCATCGTCATCAGTATGACAATAACGGCTCGCATATTAATTGACAGGCGAACTTCTCCGAGAGTTTGCACAAACTTTGACGCATCTTGCTCGAGCCGTTTCTCAATGACACGTGACTTCTCCTTGAATTTAATTTATTTCAATAATGAGAAGGCGAACCACGAGCTCCGTCACATCGCCGCGAGTTTAATATCATTCTCGATTCTCACTTTAATCGTTTGAGTACAAGAATAGATAAAAACGATGCTATAAATAGTCAGTAGCAGTAGTAGTAATAACACCGACAGCGTAGTAGAGGCTTGAACAACGAAACATCCATTCATCCATTTAATTATTTTATATTATTTGATATTTCATTTATCATTATTATTATCATTAGAACGATATTATTTAATTGTATAATATGACTAGTGAAACAAATCAACTTACTATACATATATGATAGCATTATACCGAATTCGTTAGACGAGTTCAACTTGAAAGGGAGCAGTTTTTACCACGAGATTGATCTGTACAATCGAGTTGACTTCCGGGATGCTCATCCATCCACTGACGCCTAGGAAAAAATTCTAAAACATATGAGATACGGGAGAAATAATAACGATAATAACGAGGTTTGCAAGGGCGGAGATGGCCAAGCTCGGGTTCGACACATCGACTTTTGGAAATGTTTGATCAACAACAACCGTTAAGCTAAACCTTTACCTTAGGTATTTTCGATACGAGGTTCGCTACGTATTATATAATAAATGATGTTGTATTCACACTCTGAATGTTTGGAAGACGTACCGGAGATTGTTGTCGCGTAGATAGTGTATAATTTTTGTTTGATTAATTCTTATACATATTCTATCGTTAGTTAAGTTCCCGCCCATTGTGTTCCGCCGAAGTAATTCTTTCTGTGTTCCGGGGATGACTGGGGTATGGACATCAATGCTTTTAGTGGATCCAGCAATGGGCCACACTCTTGGACATCGACCATTTGTGTGAGAAAATCGAAAACACCATTTGTGTGAAGCTCGAGGTAAGTTTGTATACATTTTACAGTGTGTTCAAAAAAAAAGTTAAGTTCCCATCACAAACTTGAGCGCGGCTGCAGACATATTAGTGCAGTGGGCTAGTGTAGGCAGTAGTCAAGTGAAAATGTTTATACGGGTCCTGTATTCCAGAACCTGGGTAAATGTCCAAAGCGGCACCAGGACACACCGAGACGTATCTAGCCATCTATAGGAGCTACACGACGGTATACATCCAATGGTAACCCGGTGAACCTGGACAATAAATATTTATAACGATACAGGTAAATGCGCGGAGGGATTACTTACTTTTTCCTCTACTGGAGGGACTTCTTTACTTAAGATCAAGAATGACGAAGTCGGCTAGGTCGGCCACTCCAACAGGCAGGAGCTCAGGAGTATCATGGCAAATCCCTTCGACGTGAGCAATGATCTGCATGATGGTCATGAGGTCTGGTCTGCTCCGTCGCGATTAACCAAAAATAACAAATAAATCAACAAATAACAACACTCGAGTTGCGAACGTCGACCTATTTGTCTACCATATTTTAAGCTCTGATCATATATATATATATATATATATATATATATTTGCGCTGAAAACGTTGTGGCTATTGGCAACGATACCAGCTGGTGTGATCCGACACCAATATTCTCGATGGGAGTCATCGTTAGCTCTCGTCATTGACACGTTATGTATTTCGCTGCCAACATCTTCTGACAATTTGTGCTGTCCTGTTCCCTGGACACGGACAATAAACGCATGTGTAATTCTTGGCTAAAAAAATCGTCGAATACTAAAACGAGTTATTTTTTTAATCACTTTTAGTTGAGACATAATCGACATACGAAAATAGTCTCGGTTCCTGGGAACTGCTTTCGGCGTTGCTTCATAAGACGGACAACCGCTTTAAAAGCTAATGTGCAGCGGTGGGAATCGAATTCTGGTTAAAAGGCGCGCACGAATGCACCACGCCACCGGGCTCACTTCTAACCTATAATAATGGTTGGCCAGCTATGGCTGGTGTCACGGTTTTTCTATTTAGTCATTCGTGACGGTTCACCGTTATTATATAGACGATAAGATGCCTAAAATCTACGAGATTCAACTCGCGTCACCCTAGGCACGAATCATCGGAACCTGTCATTCCGAAGGCTCTACCAGCGTAGTGTATTATTGGCACCTCGACATACGTAATTATAAAAGGGAGACCTTGTGGGAGTAAATTCGGTCCGAATTTTATAGCAGCTCAAAGCGTTTTGTGTAGCAACAGCAAAATACACCTAAGCTTCTTCATTTATACAGCCGCACAAACAACAATTACTCTTTTATATTTTGTGATAGCTTTATTATTAATAATTATAGTATTATTACAGTACTGTTTACTGTTTAGTAGCGTTGGTTGAGAGTCAGCCCAAAAACCTAGTACTGTTGTTAATATTATTATTCATACTCTGTTGTCCACTACAAGCACATATGTCTATGGTAGATTCGTGCAATCCGTGTACGAAACGTTTTAATCATAAATGATTAATTATCTGTTGCTCCCAATTACCTGGTCCTATTTTGTGTTCATTCAGATCTACATACACTCCCCATTGCGCAAATTAATATTGTGTATCCTTTTTTTATACAAGTCGACTGGTACACCGGTACTATGATCAACTGGGTAACATTTGTCAAAGCCTGCGTTCTATCGTATTTCTATATTACACTTGCGATACAAGCTACAGTCAATACCTGTCCTAACAAGAATCATAATAGTCATAACAATCGTAATACTGAACACAGAGCAGGTTCCCAGAATACCTGTTGTAAGTAGGCACTCGAACCTGTCATCACCATCATTAGAGGCTAATCTCCACTTGGGTGACTTCAATGGACGCCCGTTCAAGCGGCAGTCACGGTGATGGCTGTACGTGATGGCCTTGCTATCGGAGGAGATACCGGAGGAGACACTGGCTCGATTCCCATCGTTACACACTTGCATTTAAAAAGGGTCCGTCTTACGAAGCAATGCAATAGACCAATACCGTGAACGTTAAATGTTTGAGGTTGAGGGTCAGCCCGAAAACCTTTAGGTAATGGCCACCGATTTGATAACTTTGTAAGCTACTGCCACTAACGATAGCTGTCAGGCGTACAAATTGAGAGTAAAACCAGTGTATTCTGTAGATTATTCGATTTCACGAGGAATTGTTCTCCGGATTTCTTTCTCTCTCTCTCTCTCTTCATATATATATATATATATATATATATCTGACCGATACTACCGTACATCAACGGATAGCAGAGTCAGCTGCAGGTTAATGGTAGACGGATGTATCCATGAGCACGTGATTGTCCCTATTTCGATTCTGATTATACCCCTGGTATGTTGCGGTACGCATCCATATATCTGTGCCCTTCCCCGTGACCTTTTTTCCTAATAATCGTGGATGATTTACTGCGCGACTGAGCAAATATTCGACTTGATTACGCTGGTTATACCCTGTAATAACGATTATCGATTAAACAGATTATGGGAATGAAACAAATAAGCGTTTCCAACCCTGATCATTATTGTTTGATATATATATATATATATATATATACATACACGTCGCTCTCTTTATTCGTTTCTCCGTTATTCGTTTCAATTATATCTAGTTTCAGCAATTAGTAGTTACGAGCCTATTAATACTGAGCTCAGTTGATCAGTGTTCTATTGAATGAGTTACGTATACAACGTAGTGGCCTTTAGCATTATATTCAACGATGCCATTGCCACAAGAATCATATCATCTTAATTCGTAATGTAGACACGTTGTGATACTAAATACTTATTAATGAACAGATTTCTCTGATACCCGACAGTAAAGTCATCATCGCCATCATCACCACCACGTCGGATCTCTAAATCTGGCAGGAGAAGTTGTAGCAGCAGCAAATGAATAATGATAAGTAGATAGATACTGTGACTGTCCTCGCTACAGATGTCTACCAGCTTTCGGCGAAGCTCTCAATCCATATCGTGAACGTTTCGTATCTTCTCATCAACCTGCTCTTCCTTATGCGCGTTACAAGGCGTATCCGACATGATGGGCAATTGCCGAAAGAAGGCAGTAGCAGCGGCGGCAGCAGCAGCAGCAGCAGATGATCTGTATTACGCCGTCGTGCCTCCTTGTGCGAGTACCTATATCGCCTAAGTCTTCGTATCTGCTACGCATTTACCCCATAACCCACCCCCACGGGCCCGTCGTTCTCGTCCGCCCAGAGCTGAGATGATCCCTTTCTGTGGGGCTACGTTGCTGGGTCCGCGTGATCCTACCGACGACTAGCTGCTTGCCTTGGTTGGTTGGTTGGCTGGCCGCCTCCCCGCCCGCCAGCCTCCTGCTTGCTTGCTTACCTATCTACATACCTACACACGCTCACTCAGTCGGCCGAGCGAACGAATGCCGGCGGTGGGACCAGCGTATAGCGTCGTATCCATGCTCACAGTATGTTCATGCTGGGGGACAGTAGCAGTCAGTAGCTACCGTACGATATAGTAGTTAGTCGTGCTGGCTGCTGAGCTCACTGCTGAGCTCGTGTTGCCACGGACGGAGCTTTGGGGATTGGGGCGTGTTGGGGGACCAGGGACGATATCGGCAGAATGCGGCCGAGCACCGCGATACCAAACGATAGTTGCGCTCGAGGAGTATACGATTGTGAGCGGCGAGGCTGGCACACTCTACTACTTGCACCCTGTCCTCCCTTCTACCTTGTGTCAACATGATTGGTGCAATATATTAGTGTACGACTCTTTGGGTGTTGCCGAGCCAGAGGCTTTGGGCTGATGGGGAAACAGCAGGGGTCTGGACCTCAGGGGAGGATTTTGCCTTCGGCGTCGGAGCTCGAATCCCCTATAGAGATCTGGGCGTGGGTCGGGGCACAGGTCCCCGTTCGGCCAAGCACGCAGGAAATACAGAGGGATCTCTGCAGATGGCCCAGTTAGATGGAGCATACGCAGAACTACTGAGCCGCTACCGGTATCTATCACACCGCTCGACTAGTCTCTCCGCGATGCTTCTCATTGCACCGTTGGAAGTCGCTTGTAGCAGACCCAGCAAAGCAGTCTGCCCCTCTGCCCGGCTATGTGTGTGCATACTTGTGCAAATGCAGCCCGCATACACTTTATTCCCCTTGTTGCCAGTTATTTAGGCATGTATTATATATATATATATATATATATATATATATATATATATATATATATATATATATATATATATATATATATATATATATATATATATATATATATATATATATATATATATATGTATATATATATATATTGGCAAAATACGCCGATCGAGAACAACACCATCATCGTCCGCCAGCGACTGTTCGTTGCCGACTGCCGGACCCGCCCGGATGATTGATTCCATCATCAGTGATCAGACCCATGTGATTGTCGCTAGAGCAGCAATGGGTCTTTACGAATATCTGAACACTGTCCCCACGTACAATACACAGATAACCAACCCTCCATCCCTCATCCGATACAGATTGTAGTATCACTATACGCCTCAGGCATCGACGTACCAATGGCAGCAGGCATCACACAATCGCTTTGAAATTCTATTTTAGTAGTTACACTGTGCACAACTCGACGTTGCGGGTCGAGCCGATTGCCAACATGGGGGTAATATCGGCTGCTTGATATCATATCATTTGATCTTCGATTTCAGTCAGGCAGACACGTACATGCAAAGTAAGCGGCCGCCCTCCAGCTGCGGGTTCTTCTCAGCTAAAGCTAGCATGTTCATTATGAACACTCACGTGCTAAGCAAGCGACTTCTTAGTATTATATGGACAGCTTGGCTGAATTCCGGTAGTAACTTAGTTTGGATTTGTAGCATGACAACTAAGTAAATAAGTGAGATGTAAGCAAGTTATTCACCAGCGATATTCATAAATGCCATAGATTCGCCATGTTCGGCTTTGCATAAAAAGCCTCGTTGCGCTTTATGGTAATGCGTGGCACTTGGAGAGAGGTTTCGTTGGATCGGTTTGGAAGAGTTGCTGACCCGATCTCAAACAGACTTTTCGGGCTCTTTCTCTTTAGCGGTCTGCCGAGCCAAGGAACAGCCTTCGCTTTGCGCTTGAACACTGACTGCCTGCTGCAGCAGGCATGTACCATTTTTCTCCGTTTTCCATCGACGCTGACCCGCCCAGGGTTGCTGCAGGGAGCAGCTTCTTATCTCGGGCTTTAGCAGCGAAGCAGTGCCGCCCAGGCTGACCGGGTGGCCTTCTTCTGAGCTGACGAAGTGCACTTTTAGGTGAGTGCAAATTTTCTCTTCCGATCAACTTCTCGCCCTCATTTCTCTCTCTCTCTCTCTCTCTATATATATATATATATTATACTTCTCAATCCTCACTCCTCCCTCGCACGTTTAGTTTCTTTGCAATGCAGTATGTTAGGTTGGCTGAGGATAAGGGCGCTGGGCTGTTGGCTGTCCGCCGGCGGTCCGCAGAGAGCCGGGGAGCTGAAGCTGACGGAAGCTCATTGGTTCAAGGGCAAAATTCACGCCCATTAGGTTTGCTGCTCCTCACGGTAGAAAGTAAGGCTGCTACCGCCTGTAGAGGAAGCAGAGTTGTCAGCACTTTGGCTCGACCGACCGATCAGGCGAGCAGTGGTCGGCCGTGCAGTGGTGCGCTAGAGCTTCCAAAGGTGCGTACGGCCACCAACGACGAACCGACAAGAACAGCAACGACCAACCAAGTGCCGGGTAACAGTACGGTACTACTGCTATACCATTCCTACACCATGATGTATATGTGTGTGTGTGCTGACTGCATGCTATCGCGGTTACCGCTTCACGAGTCTTTGCCGAATCTTGTCGGCTGGCTGGCTGGCTGGCTGGCCTGCAAGCCGACACGGCGGAACTGGCGCAAGTCCATTGGAAAGGCGGGCCGAGAACGGGGCCCCCAGCTCCATTACGATGCGGATGCAGTCGGTGAACGGCGGGCACCACGAAGAGTTCACTCATCGTCTTCGCTCAGCCAGGGAGATGGGAGGCGTGCAGGGGCCATGGATCTGCATTTGGCGAATCGAATGGACCCACCAATGACAGACAGATCGACAAACACACAGGCAGACTGGGAACGGGTCAGAACGAGAGAGGCGAGGGGAAGTGCTGAGTCCTTGACCATTCGAGAGTGCTTCAACTAGAACGGCCAACAGACACTAGCACACGGGCAATACCTATGGGTACATATATATATATATATATATATATATATATGTTCATGGCTGGACACACATGTGCACGTGTTCGCAGTCGAACCACAGCCAATCCGGGCCCTTAAAAAACGCCGTACCATCAATGTCTATTGATAAATTCACCAGTTCATCTATTAAAATGCACCGAGATCCAATTGAATAAAATCGATATTGTTAATTCATGTGGCTATTATGTTTGCGCAATTTGGATACGCCACGATTGCCACCCTTTCGGCGCTACGGCCTAGCCGATCACATTTTTTTTTATTCATCAATTCAACATCGTTCCAATACGGATCCTTTCGTGTTGGAGCTGGATTACCATCAAAATTTCGAAATTTGCCCTGTGCGAAGCTCGTGGCCTAACCAATTGTATTATATTTGCATATCATAGCATAATAGTGACGTCTTAAATATAGTAGACAAGCTGGACCGGGAATGAACCTGTGCGCACCCATCCGAGTGCCCTTACAGACACGAAAGTGAACGGGCGAACGCCAACGACGCCATGGCGGTAAAGGTTATTTTACCCGACGACATTGTGTCACGCTATTGGGTAATTCTCAAAATCCCGCGGGCATACTATCATACACCGCTACCCTCGTATTTTTCCCGGTCCCTCCACGGCTTTTGTGTTCTCTGTGACTTGTATGCCTCTAACTCACTTTGATGTGGTCATTCGCCTGTTTCACAGCCTGTCCGCTTTACTGCGTTGAATTGGCCATGTTCGATGCAATGTCCGGCTGGTACGTTCATTTCGCTCCATGATCCCCGCCGCCGCCGCCGCCTTCTGGCCGATCCCCGTGGCCCTTGTCACTCCAGATTTATCAGCCTTCCCAGTACGACGCCATCGATAATCTACCAAAAGCGTTGGGCTGCGAAAGCAGCTCACTGGGTGAAATAGGAGGGGACGTTAGTGGCGGCAGCTGCGGACTTGAAGAGTGGAACCATCTATTCTGACGTCATTTCTCCTTGAATTGAGATATAAACGATCGATGCGAGGTCCGTTTGAAGATATCTATCACGTCAACGAGATACGCCTGCTACAGCTAACGGTTCGATACGCCGAAAAGGTGAAGTCTAGCTCCTTAGGAAATAACAAGTGTAAGACACACTGTAGCAGCAGGGATCGGCCATAACACGGCACGTTCAAAGGCACAACGGGTTCGTTTAGTGTCCTGTGCTTTGCGTTGCTTAAAACGCAACCACCGTCATTCTTTGCGCGTATTCTGACGACAATGCCAGTACTCGCGCTCACTAACTGCGAGAAAACCTGCGTCGGGCCGGAGGATCGTGCGCGTCGCTGACGAAATGGCTGCTTATGTCGTGAAGTAATTGCTTGCGAGATAAAAATGTTCAATTGCCTTTTTCTCTGCTTCGTCCTCACTTGCCTTGGCTCGTGCCTCCTTCCCCGGTGCGTGTCCTGGTTCAGCAAGAAACGCATTACGAGTGTAATAAAGTTTTCGAGTGAACACACACAGAGCAGATGTGTCTGGTTGAATTCGGGGTGCGGCTGCAGCAGCAGTAAGCAGCATTGAAGGTCTTGATGTGTGCACCGCCGACAGCACGAATGCCAGAGTATAAAATCTGAATGCTAACTTGTACTCGTGATCCCGACGGAAAAATGTGCGTGTCACGTACTGGCCGATGCCAGTCAGTGTACAGGTATCCACGCTCCCCGATGGAGTCATGACTGCGCCAAACAGACTCACTTATTCAAAGATCGCCGTGCCATGCGATCCGAAAAGTACCGGACCAATGGTCCGCCAGTCAAACGCGCCTTTATATTATACAAAAGCGCCGATCTAACTCGAATTTCTTCCCTTAGCTCGCTCTTTGCGGTCATAGAAGAAACTGAGCGCCGATTTTAGTGGAAAGGCAAGGGAGGGAGTGTTATACATAGGGCTTCGTTTAGGGTCATCCAATCAAGTGTAGCTTCCTCTCGTTTAACACACCTAGATGCCTGCAGCGGCAGAAGCAGCAGGCGCCAGGCCACTAGGCGTCTTAAAGCCTATATATACCCTCGAAGCTAACTGGGATGTGCAATATATTGCTCCGTTAGGAGTTCGACTGACTCCCACACATACGCTCACCCACCCACACACAGACGAACAGACATCTCAGGCGTATGTGTCTGTGCGTGCGTGTTCATCTCGCTCTACCACCGCGATTAAAATCCCCGCCTGCTTGCCGCGAGGTTCCGCGGTCCCCCGACGAGTAGCAGTCCAGCAGCAGGAGCAGCATCAGTCTTCGGACGCTGCTGCGGGTAAAACTATTCTCGAGGAAACCACGAGTGAGTTATCATCCTGACTCTATAGAGGGGAAGAGAACTAGGTACAAGCACTTCTACTTCGCGGTAGCACGTTCTCCTGCTCCTCCCGGCTGGCTTCGGGCCGCCGCGCTTCTGCTTCGTGTACGCGCCCTCCTTTTCGCCATTCCCAGGGGAGCTGTACATGCAATTTCTTTATGGTGCCACCACCTGCATCAACGAGATGGGGAACAAACCCTGCTGCTAGCATCTTCTCTCGTCTCGACACCCCACGCCCCACCTCTTTTTCGTCCGATTCCATGTTGACGGCCGGCGGAAAGCTTGGAAAGAAAAAGCGACTGATTGGGTAGACGGAGTGTGAGGTGTTGCCGCTATCGCTGCTGCTACTCTTGTACTACTTCTACTACAACGACGAGAGGAAAAAGAGCATACGCAGCCAGAGCAACAGAAGAGAGATAGGGGATGCAGCCGAATTCGCCATCGTGGATAGTGGATCGCAGGGAGCGAAGAGCGGGCCAGCAACTTGGGGGCGCGGGCGGGCGGTCCTCCTTTCTGTCCTATTGCTGAAGGTGTGGCAATGAATGGGCCACGGGCGGTCGTCTCCTTCGCAAAGAGGGCAAAGGGAGTTTTGTTGCTGTTGACGCGGCACAGCATCTTGTGCCCGTTATCCAGTAGACAGTGAAAATAGAGCGTGGGGATCCCGCCGGCTCGTATGGGGAACGACTCAGTCCTCTGCTGCCAGAACGAAATCTGCGGACTCTCTCTCTCTCTCTCTCTCTCTCTCCGAGCAAGGACGGGATGATTTCACTGCAGTCAGCTTCGACCATGAAGCCTTTCTTTGGGTCGCCGAGCCAGTTTTGCTCCTCTTCGTTCCGGTGCTGCTGCGAGTGCAGCTCGAACGCTAACGCAAACTCCGTCTTAGGACTCACTGCTAGGAGCATCTTCAGTGTGTCGGACGACGTGCTAAGGGAACGCCGCCGTGCAGGGCCCCCCTGGCTTACCACGATAAGGCTTAACAATCAGGAATATTGTTATCGGGTCGTAAACTAGCTAGCAGTGACTGGCAGGGCCAGATTCCCAGAGGTACCGTACACTCCCCTGTGCTACGGCCCGGGCGTCCACCAGTGCGCCGCTTTATAGTCAACGAGAAGGCCCGGCCGGGCTCATCCGATGAACTCGACGAGGTCACGATAACAACAGGCTGCTGTGCCGGCTAGCTAACTACGCACTAACGACTAACGGGTATCGATAGTGCTAACATGACGGACGAAAGCCTATCTGTCTATCTATCTATCTCAACTACCCTTGACCAGGCGTTCCTTTTCCGCCGTCGGGCTGCACTCTAAGGGAAGGAACTAAAGGTCACCACCAACCACTATGTGAAGAGGTACCCGTTTTCTATTATTCGGGGTGTTAGCCCATAGGCCGGTTGCCTGCTGAACAGCGAGCGGTGCTTCTGTCGTTGAACACGTCTAATCGATAGTAGTAATAATAGTAATAATATAATAATAATAATAATAATCAATGCTTTTGTCTTATTCACTGTACGCTGGTGTAGAGATTTGTACGCCAAACGCTAAATATGGAACGTGGCCGTTGAATCAACGATTGTGCATAGTGACAACATTGAGATTGCATAAGCGACCATACTTGGTGGCAATCCGACACAAGGAACAAATGACAGGGTACGATTGCAGCAGCTTTGGTCGATCTGTTACGATGATTGTGACTATGGCAGCGATAAGATAGGGCGTATTGTGAGTTCTGCTGTTTTACAGTGGTTCTCTTCAGACGACGCTTGGGTGCCACTTGCGCCACCTGAATGTAGTTCTGGCTGAGAATTGCCCACGACGGTTTGGTTTACCTTCCGAGATGCCTAGCGTGGCGGAAACTACCGCAACGGATACGAGCAGAAATGTAACAGGTGCTTCTCTGAGAATGGCCACCTCCCACAGTACATACTGTGGCGCTCGACAATAATGAATCGGTTATACGAAATTTAATTAAGTGGAGTAGGTGCTAAGCCCGTCCTACTCGCCTGCGTCAATTATGTCTAATTAGCCCTTCGAATCGAATCGGTAAGTGGCACATTCACGTCCCACATGATTTACCCCGCTTTGCCATACCTCCTTTGGTATTAGCTGAACAATATAACTCTCCCAGTATAGGTACATATTCAGCCCAGATAGCCACTTACAACAATAGTGACCTGCTATGGTGGAACGCATTCTCGAAATGACACCTGTTTCACCATTTCGAGTTTCAAGCAATAGAAACGACCAACGTTCTGCAAGAAACCATACTAAGATGAATCTTAGCAGGATCCAGCCCATCAGCAAAGTGGCTTCTGGCTGTAAGCTGCTGCTGCTACTGATGAGAGAATGCTTCTGGCCAGCACTTGCGTTCGTACAGCGGGGGGGGGGGGGGAGGGCTTCAGCAGCATCGTAAGCGAAGCTATTGGCTAATTGATTACAGCCTTCCTGGTAGGTGAGCGTTGGCAAATGAGACATAGGCTACAGAGATATATTGTAAAGGAGTGGCCAGCAGGCCTCTGTAGAAACGGTAGGAGCGCGTCGTACGTCAGGTGCTTCCCTCGGGCCTGAAGCTACTTCCCATTACTGCAGTGAAGGCGATACTGCAGAGGTGGCCTGCAGTAGGACGGCGAACATCAGGTGAACACTCTGGTGGCCTAGTGGCGAAGAACGTACGGCGGCGAGTAAAGTTTAATAGGATGATGCTTGGCATAGGCCGACCACTACCTTTGGGATGCTCTGCCAGCCCCGTTCATGTTGCACACCAACAACTTGTGCTGCGCTTACTGATAGAAGTGATGGCTGTCGGCGTGTCCTAATATCTGGGTATGGCCACCCGCCATCTCAGAGCCGGGCAACGGTACGGGATTCATGAGCCGACGCGTGCTGGTTTGTTTCGGAAGTTCCCGACCATGCCTCAGGAACGAAAAGATCCAGCAGATACGCGAGTGCCAACCAACCGAAAGCTCACTCAGGCTGGTCTTCGGCAGAGTGCGTCTTCAAATTTCCTGCTACCCAACACACACAGCACCGCTATCGCTCCCATGTTCAACTCGATCACTATGACGCGAGAAGTATGGCGAACCTATAATTCTGGAACAGAAGGTAAAGGGGGCAAATTGTTCGCGTATGATATTGTAGCGTCTGGCCCGCGACTGAGTATGATTTTGTCCTTGTTGCTAGCAGGTTACAGGATTCTCTTTTCTCTCTGGCTATTCCTCTCGCTCTTTCTCTCTCCTTGCGCTCGTTACTCCTCCTTGAGGTATTCCCTCGACCGTAGGCAACGTGCAGATGCCATGCGGTCCATAGCAGGTAGCCAGTTCGACGCTTAATTGCTCATCGATCCGTCGCAGTCCCCTTTCCCTGCTCTTACAACTACTCCTACTGGTTCAGGGGACTCGGGGGTTTCCCGCTGAGCCGGGTCCGAGGGTCGTTTATGAGTTTGGTAGGTACGACGGCCAGCCAGCCGATCGGCCGCATCGGCCAGATTCAGAATGGGCGCCCCACACACTCTCTCTCTCTCTCTCTCCATCTGTCGCATCTCTCTCGCTCTCTATCTGACTCGCCTCGTTCGATCTCATCTCAGCATTCTCTTGCTCCATCTGTCTATCTATCCATCTAGTCGACAGCTATCTTGTCATAGAATGGCTGCCATTACATGGCGACGGCGCCCGTTAGTTGGCCGAGATTGTTGGCGGCCGGCTCGTCGTCACCAGATAGAGAACCTGCATTGCACTTGTGCTTGGTGCCGCGTGTATCATAGCAATCGTAGTGGTAGTTGGAACACCTCAACGAGTGGTTTGGGTTAGCTACGCGATGTAGCGGACGAACGCATGGTGGCACTGCTGTTCACCTATTACCAATGGTCCGTCTATCACTGCCCAGCACCCGCTGGTAGATCCACTGGTAGCACATTGCTTCTGCTGCTGCGGAGAGGCACTGCTTGGGTATCGGAATCTCGATAAACAGTTTTGGGGTTCCTCTGTAAGGCGAAAGAGGTGAACAGCACCCTGAGTGGAAATACCCTCTGTAGCCCTCGAGAAGGAAGTAGTGCTTCGTTGGATTGGGCATGTGTGGATGCGTCCTGGTTCATTAGGGTGCGCCGAAAGGCCGCCCATCTGTGGCTCAGTCGCCCTCAGTCAGGTCAGGCGTCGCTGCAGCCGTAAACGGCCACCATTGGTGCTATTTGTGCTCTGCAAAGTGGTGCCTTTTTCACTGGGCTGTAACGCTTACTACCTTTCGACCACGGAGGGCGTTTAGCATTCATATTTGGCAGGAAAGCTGACCTCAATCAAGCACAAAATATATGATCACATTGCGATTTATACAGAAGGACAAATGATATCATACATTTCTATCATACAATGCCCTTACCCATCGCAACAGGCGCTGTCTATAAGTGACCGTGGCGCATTGGAAAGAAACTACTTTGAACGAGACGTATACTGAAAGACTCGTTGATCCAAGTTTGGTATCCTCGGATAGCTCTCTTAGTTGCGCTGCTATGTCTATGGTTGTATTGTGGCTCATTTAAACACCTACATATATATATCATTAACGTTTGGTTGATTCGTAAAGCTCACAAGGGCATATACATGACATGAACCATCAATAGCTAATTTGACACCAATATCATTCTTATCTGATGCCTTAAAAGTCCAAAATATTAGAATGTAGCTGCTCCTTGAACGGATTGTTTCACGTATACCCTTACAAATGTAGACATTTCAAACATGTATTCTGTATATTTAGCGGGACGATCTTCTGCAAGTTTCCGATGTCGTTTCCGAAGCGAAGATCCCCTGCAAATAGTGCGTTCTCGATTCGCTTACCTCAACGGTTGCCTTCGTTTCTTGAGGAGGCTTGCGTTTCTGCTTGCCTTCGATCACTTGATGGGTTTTGGTGTAGGGGTGTGTACATCACCCCCTTGGTCACATGGGTAACCTCCCGGCTGCCGTTGAATGTCGGAAAGTTCTCGGAGGGAGCGCAGGGAGACGACTCTGGGGGGGGTTCATGGCCGCATTGTGCCTGCAGAGCCGAGAGTGGTGGTGGTGTCGGCCGCCTCCGCCGCCGCCGATGCTGCAGCTGTAGCAGTGGTCGACGAACGAGCCGATGTGTTCCGATGGACTGAATTGAATGAATCCATTTGAGGCGATCATCAATCAAAAAGTTGACACACACACACACATTCTCTCTCTTTCTCTCTCGCCCGCCTAGTTTTCTATCTCTCGTTTAGCCCCAGCCCCGTCGCTGACCCCCGTCTGGGACACTCTCAGTTATTTCTCGCTCCAATCGGCCGAATTGCCAGCGTCGGTGTCGCCGCGGCCGACGCCCCCAGACGCCGGCAGTTCCATTGAGTCTCGTGAGGCGTCTGTACAGCTTCGTACTGAGTGAGTGAGTAGGATGGCCAGCGACGGTGAGACCCAGCACGGGCACATAACCGAGGGGCACCCATCAGTTCCAACAGGTTTGCTAGGACCCCCACCTTGGCCACATCGCAACCCCGCTTTCGTTCTCCCGTACTGATGTATGCGCGCAATGGACGCGACGAACCCGGTCCGTGGCGCCAACTCCCTGCTGCTCGTGCAGGACCCGTAGAACCAGCCCATACAGCCACCGCCGCACAGCCATCGACGTTCCCTTCTTCGGCCCCAATTCACCAGCAGGCCGGACTATCGCCCGTTGGATCAGACCCCCGGCAGATCGGTGTTCCTCTGGCAACACCACTCTTCACCAGGCGACACACCCAGTTTAGTGCTTGTCGCAGCGGCCAGGTCACACAAGGGACTGAGCACACTGCAGCGCGTCATAGTAGTAGTAGTAGTTCCCTCATCGGTTCTCTTCGTCTCTTTCTCTCTCTCTCTATCGCTCTCTCTGTGTCACTCGTCTCCACTCAACGATGTGATGAGGCCGCGGCTCTCCTGGTCGGCCGCCTCTGTCCACAGGGTAGCTGCGCCTTGTGTTCCCTTCTGGCGCTGCCCTATTCGGTCATCGCAGGGACGAACGGGCGGTGTCGATGGTCCTCGTGCCGCTATCAACACCGCTCGTTTGGTCAGCGAATTATGGCCATGCGACGAGGGTGACGATGGGAAGAAAAAAGAGAGGAGAGAGAGCGAGGGAGAGCAAGGTTATGGGTTAAATCACGCATAGAAAGGCCACACACATAGAGACAATGATCGGTAGTTAGTAATACTTTGTACGGTGAAGGTGGCGGTCTATTGTATTAATACTACAGCCAGACCAAACAGAGTACAATCGAAGCCAGCACGGCGAAACCGTATCACGCCTTCAAACGAGAATGTGAGCTCCGATGACTATCACATTATTCGTGATCACCTACCTCATCGTCGTATTTATAGGGTAGCTAGAAGTGTTCATACTTTAGGTTATCAGCTATAATCAATATCGGGGGTCAGTTCTATCCGGTTATATGTCAGATAACACACTGAGACAACCGTCGTAAAAATGCACTGCGATCTTTAACTCAAGTTGATGGAAATTAGCTCTAATTTAAACGAATGTGTTTTTGTATCTCGATTATTCTTGCTTCACGATATAATGCTATTGAGATTGAATGCAGGAGGTGACTGCTGGCCTTCAAGTGGTTTCCCTGAGGAAGTCCACTGATCTAACATGTGTACCTAATTTGACCTTCAATTTAGCGATCATCACTCGCTTGGACTATGCTGAGATATCACTGGCGTGTCGCTGTAATTAAATGCGCATTTTTGCCACACCACGGGGTGCTAGGTGCCCTATCGAAGATGATCGTTATAGCGGCGTTACTATGTAGGACCTTGGACATAGGCTCTTCCTTAGCAAGGAGATGCTGTACGACAGAGATGAAGAGCACAACGAATTTTGCTATTTTTCATTCTTCTCGTCCTTATGTGATTTTGATGGTTGCAGAAAATAGTCGATTTGATCAAACATGGTGAGCTACCGTTCACCGACAACAGGACGACCGGTCGTCAGGTGAACGATAGCTCACCTTGATCTAACGGCCACGAGCCGGTCCGCATAGGCTGTCGCTATTTCGAGTGATATTTTAGTAGGCGAGGCGTTCATATCGATTTTGTTCTATCATATTATAACGGCGTCATATTGCGCAGGCAAATTCGCCTTCGGAAGATATGTGGGTTACATCGAAAGGTATGGTGCACCAGTTCACCATTGTATACGAAAGGGAGGGCAGGCGAAGGAAACCCAGAGTTTCCCTTTCTGCACTGAGAACGAGATCGCATGGGGGAAAGAGGCGGAGAGGTAACAACCCAGCGAAAAAGGAATAGATTGAGGCAAGAATGGGGGCACGGCATTATGTTTAAGAAACCACGACTTGCTGCTTCTCAAATGGCCCTTTACTCACCGACCTCGTCGCCAAGATACGGGATAGTCATCCACGCATTACACTGCCGCTTGTTCGCTTGACTAACTAGCTCGTACCATCCTCCTCAGCGTCAGCCCCCTGCCTCAACCCCCCTACACGATACCGTCACCACCAGATACTATATCTCATGCGTTCGTACCTGCAGATAGACCCACATACGCACGACGTCGTGGCCCCAATGATTGGCCAAAGTCCTAATGTTGTTCTTTGCTCTCGTCTTCCTCCTCATCTTCATCATCGTCCTCATGTTTGGCTGGCATGGCGGTTTCGCCCCATCAACGGTGTGGACTACAAGACCCCCCATGGTTTTCAAGCTCCCCAGCTGCCCTTCCAGCACCCCCTCACACGAAGTAGTCTCGAACACAGGCCCTCCTCCGACCTGAACGCTCGCTGTTCGCTGCGCTACCTCTGCCGCACAGCGCTGCGCAAGCGTGATTACAAATTACAGCATAGCTCTGCGCTCCTCGATGTTCGAACGCGCTATATTAGACCGGGCAAACATTCGGGGGTATTTGCTGGGAGTGCGCCAGACAACGCGATCCGGCGCACCCCGACAGTTCTTTGTAGTAACATAATCATATTTCGCAGTGCCACTAGCTGGGTTGGTTGCCTTTCTCAGCTGCTTGTTACCCTGCTTTCTTCGTCTTCGTTGACGAGAGGCGGCACGCGATTCGACGAGTTTCCCTTTGGGCCAACTCGGATTGAGTCGCTATTGCAGGACAAGCCAAAATAGACAGTGGCGTCAGCTATGGCGATGACAGCGGTGCAGGTAGAGGAAGCGACGGCGGCGGCGGAACAGCGGCAGCAGGTCTAGGAAATTTAACGTAAGGAAAAGAGGGAACGTTCGTTGAAAACTCGTACGCGCCGCCGGCCGAGGCAAAACGAACAACAAATGTAATGACATGTGGATTTTCTATGTCGACTTGTACATGCGGGTTCGAACATAAACACGCGTGTACACGCACGCACGCATACACAGAAGTGCACAGAGACGTATCTATTGTAAAGGTTTAGAAGAGATGGGCGTGTATGAAATGAAACTAATGGACCGTGTCGTTGAAACTGTTGTCACGCGACACGTGTTGGAGCCACTCGAAAACGTACACACGCGGGACCAGAATGAACGTAATATTTCATTTTTTCAGAAAAGCTTCATGTGTTTACTATCGTTTGTACTGTAATCGTTCAGTGCGTTCCTATTGGGATAGTACTTGTTGCAATAGTACGATGCTGCCGCGTAATGCTGAATGGTATCGCTCTTCAGTGTGGCAATGTCAGGATGAAATGCTAGATGATTACGACTATAGGCCCTGTATTGATCCCGAAGGCATGTATATCATATCTCTGGAACACCTATCTTACCACATTTCAAAAGCACGTGTCTTCTCATGAAGCCTAAACCAGCTGTCGATTACCATGAAGCAATCTCAAGAGTTCCTTTTCGCTACCGAAATTATGATTTGTCCATGGATCCGCGGTGCATGCCGAGGTGCAGATCAGATTGAGCAGGAGCCAACGAGAAATCATTCCCAACGCTACGAAGATAATTTGAAGACACTTTTGAGCACTCGGTCCCCCTTGGTCGTCAATGTACATCACTCTGACGAGCAATTCTTCTTGACCGGTCAGGGCCCCACCCCGAATTCAAACATATCAACATTTCAAAATAGCTACTGCATGGCCTTTGTTCTCTGAAACACTTCAGATTCAACCTTCGAAAGCTCTGCAATACTAAATAATTATAATGAATATTTTCATTATTAGTACAACACCAACAACTAGCCCAACCTTCGCCTTTGTGAAGCAATACAGACAATGCTCATAGCGAGGATAACCATATAAATCACAGAACAAATATTCTACCGAGCACATCTTCCGCAATGAGCAGTGGCCTGTGTGCTCGTGGAGGTGCTGGCGATGGTGATTAACGGCTTCAAAGCGACGCCCAGTCGCCTATACCACCGTTGTTATGTCTGCTCCAACCGCGCACAGATCATCCTCCGCGGATTCCGCGTAAAGGAACGGTATGATAATGACCAGCGGAGCGGCCTTCCATTCAGCCGCATACGCCAGACGAATGGCAATCGCCCTCACGTTCAGAGCTGTCCGCCAGCCGGTCGGCCACGGCCCACAAGTGGCAGCTATTGCTGGGCTGTAAAGGAGTTGAACTTTGTTTGAACTCCTTAATGGTTGTCGGGATGGCGTAGTGGATGTGCAATATACACGCGTGTGCTACTATGCGGGTGGGCGTTTGTGAGGCGTATATGCTTGTAGGTGGATCTAGTCGTTGTTCGTACGTGATTCGCTGAACGAATTGACGTTGTACCGAGGCCAACGAGGATCCAGAGAAGACAAACCACCGGGGGTCATTTGAAAGCGTTCAAAGGCTAAAGGGCTCTATGTGTATAGCGTGCTTGCGATCAATAGGTACCCCGCCACAAAAGACAACGAGTGAAGGTGGTAGATTATCAAGGAGATACGTTAGCCCCACTTTCTCTAACTGTGAATTATGCTGTCTCGTTTCTGTCTCCTTGGTATCTGGCTTTAGCTAAACAAAACGCATTTATATATGATATGTGCGATATCATAGACGCAAATAATCTATGTGGAATTATCGCATCCTCAGCATCCTCTTTGTCACTAGTGGTGCCTTTAATTTCGGCAAGGCATCCGAGGCGAGCGCATCTGATAATATCGGCATGTCATTGACTCAACCCGTTTCGTGGCAGGAATCTATATAATATTATACAATAGTGCGGATGTACGGCTGTCTTCTCAAAGCGTGCTTGATGTGCTTTGCTAAAAGCACATTAAATCTAAGCTGACATGATGTCATGGCGAGTATCAGGTGCTGTTATTCTACATCCGATGAGATCCGACCCACGGACAGTCATATACCAGAATCAACCTCTTGCCAACTTTCTGTACTGGCGTAAGAAGTGTCAACCTGAAATACTGTTATAGACGCTGATATATACGAGGCCATTGCGCTATTGTTCTAGTGATTGCAAACCTTACCTGTATTAGATAGATACAGGTAATACCTCAAGGAGTCAGGTATTATTTACGTTTCATACTTCACCAAGTTGGACAAATAGGCAGAAGCTTCAAATAGGATCTATAACTGTATGTATTACATAATAACATGATCATACAACCTCAGCATGTGAAATCGTGGTAAAGCTGTGGTCACGCTATAACGGCGTTGACTGGAAGACGCATACAGTATTTACGCTGCGTGGAATGATTGTCACTCAACTACGGGGAAAAATGTATCCATGACAGGCTCTTAGACTAAACAAAGTATCATTAGCAGACCACGTAACGGCAGTAATTCGGAGAGTGGGACGAAACCTCAGAGTTGGCCACAATAAGTTACTATCAAGATTGAGCATGGACGAATACTGAATTTCTCACCGATAATGTAGAGCGCATCGATAACTTCTAGGATCCCAAAAAACGCTCCGAACTCGTCTCGATTGACTCGTTATACATAATAAAGAACAGAGTAAGAGTTGTCCTGTGTAAGAGTCACAAAGATTAATTAACTCATTTGAAGGCCAATTGGATAACTATAGGCATACTCTACTCGCAGGAGTTGAAATTAATTTATGTACAACTTTGACTGCACATAAGCTACAGATGAGATGTCGCCATCGACATCATCGCATTTTTATTAATCCGAATATATCATTTGGCCCTATTAGCAATCCTCAACATATACCTACTGCATGGATTGTGTGAAATAAAGTTTACACTAATTCGTTTATGATACGACTTACTGCAGATTAATTGTCAGTCTATATACAGTAGTAATGTTTGCAGCGTGAACCACATACAACCCTTGCTTTCTTTGACAATACTTTTGAATCGCAAGGTTAGCCATGATCAGCTCGATATCCATACACTTAGTTTAGGGTATTTTACTAAATGCCATAGCTCGTTACGCTATGTGGTGAATCTAAATGCCCAGGAGGCTATTGCATTTAGCCGGTGTATGGATCTCTTTTGTTGTCAACAGGACAGAACGTATATCATAACCTGTGGGCTACAGTACAGTTTAGTTAGCTTCCACCGACTGTCTTTCTGGGCTATAGATGACGCCGCCAGTCACGGGCCCATAACCGTTAAAACTAACGACATCGTCAAGGCGGTCAGGCCAACCAAGTCATAGGGCAGAGCGTTTCCGGAAGCATGCTAATGCATAAGAGCCTACGGTAGGTAGGACGGTACGTTGAGGTAAGCTAGGGGGAGCGAAGCCTCCAGCAGGCGCAATTAAACGGTTTCGGCAGCAGTGATGGTAGTTAGCTTAGAGCTGGCGCCCGTCTATACAGCCCTGCTGAAACTTGTAAGCAAGCTGTGTGCGGACCTCGAGGGCCAGCTGGTATGCCCCTCCACTGCAGCCTTCGAGGGCGAGCAAAAGGACCCCCCAAATTCCCCTATAACCACCGTTTCGCCGTGTCGCGTCATATAGGTTATATGCGAGGCCACTTCCATGTCAACCCCCGCCCCTCTGTGCCCCTCTCGCTTTGTCCCCAAATTTGCCACATTGTGTTCCCGAGCACTTACCCCCAAGGCACGGGCTCTCAAATTCGCCTACTCTACCCGATCCCTCACGCAGCCTCACTATCTGACCGGCTCTCATAGACGACCACGCAGCTTACATGAAGGGTAGGCGGTGGACTGAGAATGTCACCAACTTTCGCTCGTATCCGCTAGCGTTGTTGCTGTTGCTGCCGAGTTGACGTATGCCAAGCCACCCGCAGCATGGTTTTCTCCTCGATAGACAAGGCGCCCCGCGCGCCTCCTCGTCTCGTACTTCTAGACGACTGAAGTGACGGCTAACGATATATTCATAAGTAGAATCGCTCTCCCCCCCCCCTTCCTGTCCCGGCCGATATCCTAAAAGACACTTACCCTCGCCTCACACAGGCTTCTCATCTACTACCACTACTAGTACCCGAAGCGGCCGCCCGGGCGGTCCAAATGAACAAAGTTGCCGAGGAGGCGACGCCCAATAGCGTTTCGCCTCCTTTCTATAGTCGCCGCTCTAGCTGGATATTGCATTAGACGTTCTCAACGGTCGATGGACCGACTCGACTAGGCAAAGGAGGCCTGGCACGTTATTAATCGAGTAGGCACTACTAGCCGACCCTGCCCTCAAGAAATACTAGCGATATATGGGCTGCTTCATAGGGTCAACCGTGAGCGTTGGTTAGGATGGTAGGCGCTAGATGAAGGCAAGCGGATAGAGGCGATCCATAAAAGTGACGTCTATCAGGCCCAGTTCTTCAAGTCGTCGGCGGCAGCGGCGAGTAGCGCCTTTTCCTCGTAAGGGGGCTTCACCAGAGAGGTCACCCCGCCAGTGGTACAGAGTACGAGAGTACTACACGCAGTACCTTTCAGAAAGCTCATTGCCTTTGGTCAACTGTCGAACGTTCGTTTCCTTGGTCATTGACTTGGTTCAGGTCGCAGTTAGTCTGGCTGAGGTATGGCTCTTCTCCATGGTGGATAACTATCGCCTGCTACGAAACCACCCGAAGTCCTTTGTCGTTCTTCGCCATGGCGATCCCGACCTATCTACGGTATATCCTGGCTGTATCCCCGTGGTACGGTGGCAGAGCAAGCTTCGTCATCCAGCGGAAACCGTTGTGTGAGGCACCTGCAGGCAAAGGAACCACATGATGAAGCTACTCAACTGAGTTGGGCTTAGCCGAGCGTGTGGAGTTCCCGTCCGATTCGTTCCGGTCGAAGATGGCTGAATCAGCTCGTACGCCTAGAGTCTTGCCTATGCCGCCCTATTACCAATCCTCCCCGAATTGGTCAGTGGCCCTCATGTGTTTTCTCCGCAAGCCTTTCAATCAACGAAGACACCCATTCCCGGTTAGCCCAGGGCTCTGCTTCGATTACCGGCATTGAGACACCTTACCTTCTTGTGGTGCTAGACCAGTAAATTTCATTGGGCTATTCTCGTTAGCACCCATCTTGCACACGGTGCGCTAGCTCCAACCCTTGCTACACAGTATCGTCTACTAGTCCCATACAGTGACAGGTATCTTTGTTGGTTCACTGGCAACGATTGCTGAAGAAAGCCATACTCCTTGGACCACCGTACACTGCCCTACTGCGCGTACAACGGGTGGCCAGGGGGGAATGGACTACGGGTCACGAGTGCGATTCGTGGCGAAACTCCTGCCGTAGTACAGTAGTCACTGGGGGCGCTCGATGCGAACAGGCCACACTCTGCCAGCCGTAGCCAGATATACCCCCACAGGGCACACACAGGAGACCCACCATGGTCATGGATGGTGTCAGGATGGCGGTAGGGTCAGCTAGCTTGATGACCACCCTGTTCTCCTCCGGAAACGGCAGTCATTCGGAGTTCACACTACTGCTGCTGGCGGCGGTGGCGGCAAGGGCAGCGCCATTCCGCGCGTCGCAGCGCCATCGCTGGTCATACGGACTGCCTGGCCAGTACTGGCCCGTTCTACTGCCTCCATCCATACGTTTGGTTCGAGGGGCGAGTACGGGAGGAGTGGACCCCTAGCCTGGCCGCCGTCCTGCTTTGCGCCTAGCCCTTGCCTCGCGCAGCACAAACACTGCTGACTACTGCTAGTGCTGCTAGCTTGTGTGCCAGTAGACCACGGGGTGGCGATGGGGGATATGGGCAGGCCCAGAGGTCCCGTCGCCGTCTAGGACCGGCCGTTTCGGCTTGGCCATCTCAGCGCCTTCTTGCTCGGCTTCTACCACATCTATGGAGTATATGGTATAGCCATAGGGCCTTTGTGGATGAACTGCTGGCGTGTTTGGCAGTGTACGGGCGGGCTAGCGGGTCTATGGCAGAAGGGAAGGATGGACAAACGGGATGGACATCTTCTTATGTATGCGACTCGCATACTGTAGGTTCAGCGGAATAGAATTGGATCTGTTCATCTTGGCGGTAGCCTCGTCGCAGAATGGGCCCGGGTTAGTGCCCGCCTAGCTTGGCCTGGCTCAGCCGAGGACAGTAGCAACGCATGGAAGCGCATAGCATGCCGTAAGTTGTCCAACGTCGAACCACACGGCTCGCAAGGACCTTAAGGCTAACGCTGACGCAAACACCAGCTCCCATACGTTCACACGGCACATAGGGGAGAGTGACGAATGAACTTGTCACTTTTCCATTCTTTTTTTTTTGTCCTTCAACGACAGTGAGGGTGTCCTGTATGCTGTCTATATTAGTGATATGAATGGAAGGTAATGGAAGGTAACAATTGTCTTGTCAGCGTATCCACTCCTCTCGCAAATGATTATTCAGCGTAAATACTCGAAATTACATTGCTCTTCATTCCTATTGTTTTTCTTCTGAAAACTGCTTGTACCTGTTCTTTGGCATACGGAGTCTGCATAGTAGAAGGATCCATTGGTATACGCGGAGCTAATTCCACGTAATAAAATTACGTAGGTATGATCGGTTCACCCTCAGAGACTTTTTTCTATCAAAAATAAATGAACCCATCTCCCTTCAAAAGCCTGCAAATTGTAACCTCATTATAACCGAACAGACAGACATCACGAGGGAAGACATGAAATAATATGGAAACAATATAGAGATACACCTGCATTTTAATTCAGTAAAGATCTATTTCATACCAAAAATAAATATGTATACGTAAATGGGTGGCTTGAATATAGCAATGTAGTCTAGAGATAGTGGATAGATATGATTATTTAATGTCGCCGAAATCATGAATAACAACAACTAATAAGTATGACAACAGAGCCTACTATAGCCTCTTGGCTATATATATATATATATATATATATACGAGTCGCCCTGTGGAATTACTTTACATGTTTACATGCTGTGTAAGACTTAATTTAATTTGCTTGGAAAGGTTTCAATTGAATTGTATTTTGTTTCAACACGACATCTAAACAGGTTCAGACAGGTTAACCCGAAACAATTTATGATTAGGCGGGATAATATTTCGGTTTTTTAAATTGTGCTTTATTAGGTAACGCTGCGGATTTCTCTAGAATTACCAGCGATGGTCTATTGTAATCTGCTAAGTAAGAGTTTCTTAAGATGAGAGTCAATTTACCTCCTCTCAAAAAAAAAAAACATCTAGCAAGGCGCACAAGGCGTGCGGGAAACAAATGCAAGAAACGAACGAACGCCGTGATGATACGAGACCAGATGGATTAATCGTTAGCATGTGGTCCCGGTTGCAATGGATACCTTAGTCTTAATATGAGAATGAGGACTAAATACTTAAAGAACCTTTATAGTGCCTTCAGGTTATCACTGAAGACAGACAGGAGAGAAAGAGAGGAGCTCCGACAGCTGTTGTCACTTGTCATTGACTGCTGTTGTTGAGAGACAATACAAGCCTCTATGGCATGAGAGGGTCTTGTAATTTTATCAGCTTATTATTATTATTATTACTGTTATATAGTCCTTTCGGATATATTGGATTAAAATGTCTAAATGCATAGCTATGTTTGACCGACCTACTTCTACTTTGCGCGTTTTTGTTCAATAACGTTGACTAGATTACTCAATATATGCAGGAGCTTGCAGTAGGCCATATGACCCAAGTGGTGCCTTAACATCTTCAGAAATACCGTTACAGACATGGCACATTTATTTGATAGTACAGTGTGTCTTAATATATGCAATTATTAAAGACGTCGTGGGAGACAGGATGTCGGGCCGAGGCCGTCATGGTCACCCCGGAGGGAGGCGATGACATTGCCTTTCTACACAGCGATGAGCACACAGACATATTCATTAATACTATAACTGAGGAACGCAGCGCTGTAATCACCTCTTTCACACTTTCATAATTTGGATTCAACAAATTTTATGCCAGGTACATAAGGTTACTGGAAATCGATTATCTAAGAATTGGCAGAAACCGCGGTCGTGGAAACACAAAACAGAAACCGCGTTGCCTTCATCTCTGGTGGTCAGTGCAGTCAGTCGGAGAACTCGATGGACGGGTTGGATTATGTGTGTAGCGGTTGATGGCAGAGGTTGATGTTGAGGAAAAATGACGTTCCTGCATTGCTATACTAGATGTCGACCAAGCTGAACAAACTATAATGTTCGCCCTTTGCATAGTCCTCTGCCAGCGCTCGCTGCTAAGAAGTAACCAGGTCAGGCAGTCAGCGGAGCTACCATCATGCAGTGGCACCGACCACGATCCCGTAACCTGGACACGACCAGTGTTGTATCCCGCCACCCCATAAGACTTTGCCTCCTTTTGGCCTCAAACCAACCCCTGGCCCCGACCGTCCTTATAGCCCCCCGGACACCACACCGTCACTTTGGCCTGCTTGTTCGTCACCCCATGCTCTGCTACATTGTAATGACAAGCTGTCAACGCATGGAAACCGAGATATACTTTGACCGAACGCACGGCACAGCCGACGGAGCGGGCGGGCGGGCGGGCGACGACGACGACGTCGATGCCGATGCACCCGATGGACGGTTGGCTGGACACACGGACGGACAGACAGACACAGACAAGCAGAACGACGGATGGCTGGCTGCATGGTGGCTGACTGCCTGGATGGCGGCTGGCGGAGTAGCGGAAGACGAAGAAAAGGAAGAGGAAAGAAAAGCTAGACTCGGGAGCTTTTAGGGAGAGAGAGAGAGAGAGAGGGGGAGAGAAGCCAGGCTGGCCACACGGTCTGCAGCTGTGTTGGCAGACCTTTCGACTATTCCGGGGCCCGTCGTGGGAAGGAAAGACTACTCCAGTAGAGCGGGAGCTAGTGGGGAGAAGAGGTCGCACACACACACACACACAGAGAAAGCGTTCAGAGCAGCACCGAAGAGATAGCCACAGGAGGGCGCGGTGGTCGTCAGTAGATCGGCAGGGTTCTTACGCACTTTGCTGATCGACGTTACAACAGCATCGAAAAACTGGCCCTTGCAAGCGTAGTGGAAAAGATTCGTTTCCAAAGCTGCGAAACACAACGGGAGGGCTACTACAGCGCCATCTTTGTCCTTCATCAGGATGGGCATAAAATCGTGTCACAGAGACACTCATCGGGGGCTACGCCGGCTACTTGGGTTTGGTTGGAGGGAAGACCAGACGAGGACAAGGCAGACATATCGAGCAAGTGAGAGAGAGAGAGAGAGAAAGAGATGTGAGGGCAGTGGCCGGTGTCGTTCTTGGTGGTATTCCCGGCCACTCCTCCCAAGCGTCTACACCCCGCATCCTCGCGACGGATGGGTGCACTTAGGCTACTGACGGGCATCAGGACAAGAATAGGACGCGTGGGGAAACTAAGTGAGAGGAAGAGGCCATGACCGTCTCCTTCAGTCTGGCCGCCAGTCGGCCTGCTCGCCCGCTCTGTTGTCAAATCCCATCAGGTGACAGCGTTCCCAGCAACCGTTTCCGGCTAGGGGCAGGCCGTCAGGCGGGCGTACCCGATACCTGCTTGGCCACGCTGTGCTCCCGTTTTGTGGCCAATAGCAGAAGCAGCAGCAGGCGTAGAACAGAGAGCGATGGCTGGCCTACCGAATGGATCGCCTAGTTTCGAACAGACGGATGTAGGAGCGGCGCCGTTGCAGGGACCCGTTGAGAAGCTTGAGGACAACGGCTGCTCAACGGAAGGTAAACGAGGCGATCTGGGCTCACTAAGGATCAGCACACTACAGGCGAGGCACTTGAGGCTAGTGACCATTGAGTCGCTGATCTCCATCGATTACGTGGAGACGGTCGCCTCATCAGAAGCTTTTATGGAGAAAATTAGCTGGACAATAAGTGTTATCACCTGCAACACTATCAACCGTATACACAATATGAATAAATAAGGCTCCTGAAAGCCGGAATATAAGCAGCTGTTGTTCTCAGCCAACTATTCTCTGAGTTCGCTATATTTAGAATCTATCGAAGAGTAGAGAACACTGAAAATGTGGTAGGCTAAATAAATGCAGTTCTTTCATTCTATCAATACTTATGGTAAGGGAACAAGAAGAGGTGTTTCGTATTAGGATGTGTGCCTGTATCAAAGTGAGATCATTCGAGACTAAGTTATCCCCCCACAGAGCTGTTATAAAATAAACTATGCTTGACTACAGTCGTGCCCATGCCGCTCGCCTAAATTGCATGCTTCGCGACAAAGATATAATAACTTAGTATCGAGCTATTCTGTATCACATGACTGTGCACTCAATCGTGTTTTAACCCATGTACCCATTTAAAACACTGTCCATAATACGACACGAGAGATACAGCATCGACAATGCTTCAGTGTTCTTAACTCGAATCGGTCTTTAAATGTGAAGCTTCCCTTACAATAGCCAGTTGGGGTCCTTGTCACCTCTCTCATGCTCGGTGTAGCCTCTGGTCTTAAAGCTATATATATATATATATATATATATATACATGTTTGTTTCTGTGTGTAGAAGTCTGATAAAGACTGAGCTTGGGGGGTGAGCTTTGGTCTTTAGTTGTGATCTGAGCTATTGCGTCACTCTATTTCAAAGCTGTATCGGCTACAATCTATTGACTGATCTGCTGCAGACGGTTCAACATTTATGATGTGTATGATATTAATGTCAACATCGCGCGTTAACAGAATCAACTGTCCCCATGCATCGCCTGTAAACATTCATATAAGAGAGCCTCGCGAATGTAGAGGTCTTTCCAAAGTCTGAACTGACACCAAGATGGCCAGCACCGCTTAAGGCATCGCCAACGTTCTCCCGATGTTGTATGCCTTTTTACGATCGTCCGATCTACTTGACTTTTCGTAGTGACTCAGCCATAGGAAACGTGCTTCCCGGAAGATAGGATCGAACTCGAATGAGGCAATTGCATTTTACCCAAGCCACACTATTTTTAGGTAAGTCGATCTCACACTCGTCCCGATATCCCCACGGTGGTTGGAGACAAAACATTGGTTTCTTCCTAGAAATCCCCCCCCCCCCCCGGGAATTGTTCCCAGCTCAGTTTTCACCATATGCTACTTAGAAAGTCCTATTTTGCCAACTCGGCATTGAACCACCAGCTAGACCATGTTTACCACCAAAAACATGTTAGTAGGTGAGGGGTTGGTGTTACTTACTTTTTAATAGAATGGAAAACGTGGAACCTAGTAAGCTCTTATAAATATAGGTCTACTTGCTCATGGATTTTAGTGCCCGCTCAAAAACTGCAATCCATAAGCGATGAGGTCATTGTAGCTGGAATCACAGCAGGATCGGCACTTCGGGGCCTTGCATTTTCAAGATCCCGAGTTGAGCTTGCCAGGGGGCCAAATGGTTTTTCGTTTTAGATGACCATGGATCCAACGCACATTCAAATTTTCTGATGACAACGGACGGACTTGATCCGACTGAATTTACGACTAAGTTATTCGCGAAAGTGTTAAAGAAAAAATACATTTGCAACCAAAGCATTTGAAATTGCCGTAACACCTTATGGAGGAAAACGAAGATAAGCCGAGCAGGATATGTTGTAGCGTCTCATTTTACCATTGTTTGTGTCTTATATAAGTTTAGCCTCAAATGCCTTTCGTATATATGTATATATTAGACTGACCCAAAAAAAAACGCACCGCTATCGTCTTGCGCCGTATTCTTATTATTGGCCGGTTTGAATTCAAATTTGGCGGGGAGTAGACACAGCCTATCTATATTATATATATATATATATATATACATACGAAGTGTACAGATATAATAATTTCTCTTTGCTCTGCTCCTCTCTCCCTCACCTCTCCCTTGCTCATCCAGTTAAAGGCCACTTTCAGAGCACTCGTAAATATGTAGCGCCGGAGGTGTTCCCGTCATCAACGGATCCAAGTTCCCCTGAAGCTTTTTGAACTTCTAGAGCTTCCTGCCTTCCCAACCTTTCCACTGCATCCCTCAGTTGTTCCGAAGTAAGATGAAGGATGCGACGTCCGCTGTTTCATGCAGCCACGTAGGGCGTGGTTGGTCGGTCTGTCGGTCGATCGGTCTCGAAGTGGAGTTAAAAAGGCCAGGGCTGCCTGCGAATGAATCAAAAACTGCGCACCCCGCAGGCGCCGTCATTCAGCATCGGCTTCCCTTTATTCACCAGCCGGTCAGCCCCACACTTGTTCTCTCCTACACAACCCCCGCAGAGGCGGCTCTGGTCCTGGTGGGATCCTGCGAGTTTCCGTAAGGATGTAGTTCTACCGCTAACGGGAATTGACGAGATGGAGGGCGTTCAGGCCCTATGTGGGGCATAGATCTTTTGTGCGCAAGACACATCACAAGACACATCATGTGCGCTCAGAGCCAGGCGTGTTGCTGTTTCTCTTGTTTTGGCTCCTCCGTTGGCTTCGGAGCGACTTTGAATTTGCTTCTGCTGTTGCTGTGGCTGCTGCTCATCGAAGGAAAACCTCACGTGTCGCATAAAGTGTAAATTTGAGCGTTGTTTCAGCGAGCCTTCGTCGTCTGGCTGGATTGACTCCACGGGTCGTCGTTCTGAAAACCAGAAAACACAATCTTGTTTTCATGGGAGAGAAAAATCGATAGAGGGTCGAAGAACGAATTTGTGTGTAATAATTTCGAAAGAAAAATTGTACCTAACGTGGAAATTCGCCATTGAAATTCCACGTACAAGGGCAGAATGGGAGAGCACACTATGGTATATGTGTGTTGGGGGTATTTAGTTGACACAAAATATCACATCAGAGTGCGTAGCGTACAGATGACGCTAAGGTCGTTGGTCTTAGATCACCACAATGAATCACAGTCATAATTAGCTGAAATACGCGCGTCAACGTAGACTAGGAGAATAATGACATGGTTATGGCACAGCGCGGAGAGCTAATACCTTCAAAATGGGTGAGAGCTTTCCCGACGGAAGCACTCAGTCACAATCCTGCGATAAACCCGCATTTTTTCTTGCAATAAGTAGCGAAACGGTTATTACTAATGGGACACTGGCTGAGCCGCAACTTTTTGTACCCAGCTACGCTTAAACAGCAAGGCTTTTACAAGGCCTAAAAACCATTGAATCTGCATAATGTTGCCAAAAGCACTGAATGAATCTAGACCTGCTGGCTTTGCCTTGTGCTATCGGGTCAATGTCCAGACACTATAAAATATACCAGAAAACACTGCCAGAAGCCGATATTTGCTTGACTGGCCACCCGTTTGAGCTGTTGGAGCAAGCGGAGGATGCCAAGCATCTTCACACCACTTTATATTTCGGCCAATAGCAATGAACTACCGTTTCTTGTCAAGATTTAGAACTAGAATTTCAAAAAGTGGCAGCAGCAACAACAAGGAGCTTCCCTGAGAACCTGCTATTCGAGAGCCGTATTGAAACAGTTGCTCGTCTAGGGCAAACGAGTCGTTAATTTTCACCTTTGGCCTGCAGAGATTTTTGCAGCCGCCGCACGTGCTCAAAGGTCGCACATGCGTTGCAGTAGTATTATATAGGTATAAGTGATTTCAGACAACGAGCTAGCTGTGCGCCTTGCAGTCTGTGATCTGAAATCGCCATTGGCGATAGCATCTGCATGAAGCCGTGCTATACGATATTATATAACCGCTCCGACTGGCCGGCTGAGTGCTCCCACTGTGATCTCAGCTGAACAATCTGTGCAGGCGGCTCAGTGCCGTAGTTAAAACCATATGTGTGTCTGTGTGTGCTTGTGTGTCGTGCGCAGTTTTATTGACATTCTTCCCCAACTCCTCATGTGGAGATCTGCATAGAATGCTCACTTCATCGGTAAGAAATATACCATAAATGCTCTCACATCGATGCTTTCGAATAGATGTTGCTCTCGCTGCAGCTGCAGCTGCTGCTCTTATACCACCACCTCGCCTATGCCCAAAAGACCTCCAGTAATCTTCACAGTGTCCCGCTGTTAGAATCGCGCGTCCTATGTTAAGTCTTGTAGCAGTGGCTGTAAAACTTATCCCAGAAGGAGCCGCCCTCATGGGTGGCGTTGTTCGTTCAACGGGAGCTGGAGCCGTGGAGAACGTACGCACGCCCGTCCACCCTCAATAGTCTCCCTCAATAAAATTCAACCAGGCGGCCGACGGAAACACGAGTCCCTTGCTGCTCCGCGGCTGGCGGTACCGAACCCTCGGAGCAACGCCTCCTTTGCCGAAGCGACCAGACGAGGGGCTTCGATTTATACCCACTTCCTTCGGTTCGATCTCTTGAAGGAGTATCCTCTCGAGTTGCTTGAAACTACCGCGAATAGGATCTAAGGCGAGCTCTCTTTATGATTCTGAAGCAGAAAGTGACGCGGTGTGATCTAATCAGCCTGGTAGGTAACGCTACGCCCGGCACTTGCCCTCGCCCGCTTCTTTGATCGCTGTTTCGCTGCTGCCGCTGCAGTAACACCACCACCACCACCACCTCGAGTTCTGGCAGCTAATGCTTGTCGCAATAGATCTGGTACGATATTGCCTCGTCTTACCATTGGACCGCCCATTACTGCATGGTGAGATGAGCTCTCAGAACGATTGGTGCCTGATGGAAACATTGCCATTGTCCCGTTGTTCGTCAGTGAAGCATGGAGCTGGACAGCTCTTAGCGATCTATTACTTGTAGATGCCAATCAAGATAATACGCGACAATCACGTTCGGCGCAAGCTGGCGAGCATCTTCTTGATGGTCACAATTGCGACTGCCATTTTCGTTCCGCCTTTAATTTGACTTCATTCGATAGCACCATAAGAAATGCAGTAACCAGAGCTGCATTGCGCATTGTAGCATGTAGACTTGGCCAATGGGAGCATCTGAGGGATGTTCGTCTTTCGAGGTTAGGAACCCGGATAGTGTCGAAATCACTTCTATCATACAGCGGTATCATTGTGTTTAAGAATGAATCCTCTATCCTCTAGATCTTCGTCGCCTATCTCTTCTCGTTTAGGCGGGTCGCTTCATAGCAGCTTCTAGGGACGAAGGGCTCGTATAGGATCAATCACGAACGCACATTCTAGACGCCCATGAGGGCTCCTTTCTTGGAGAAAGACACACATCCACGCACCATTGCATCGTTTTCTCAACGGGGGCGGATTTCGTTCCCGTTCGGAGCTCGTGTAGCAACGTCATTCTCGTCAACCATACGATGCCATGGCGGTAGCAGCGCCCTTAGCGTTTGTCCTGCTCTAGGTCGGAGGACCAGCTGCGTCAGGGAGATATGCTCAGACCAACGTCTACAGCCTGGCGGCCTAACTCGTGCCCGGCGACTCCTAGAGAGAGATACAGAGCGACCCCTTTGAGGGCCTTAACGGCTAATCGAGGCCTCAGGCGTTTAATCGGGTTAGGCTGGTCTGTTCTCTAGGAATCAAGGAGTTGCCCCACCTTCGTAATCACTCTGTCCCTCAAAAGCCGCTTGTGGATCCTGTTTTACTTACAGCTCCAATAAAGGCCGAGCTGAAGCTTGACAAGAGGCACGTAAAGTTGGAGAGATTGAGAACGAGCTGGACTTCGAGCCGTATCTTCATTAGGCCAATGTATTCGCAAATTGACACCGCGTTTGCAGAGAGAAAGGGAGATCCGTCGAGCAGGCCCATCCTACGAAGGGTTTCTTGTTATACCTGTCAGGGGATACGCCTGGCACACATCGGTATCTAAATTTGCATTGTACTAGTCGACAAAGGATCGGGGTCCTAGCTGAGGTCAGGCTGGCGACACAAGGACACGACTCTCAGTGGGTACGGTGCTGCCTCTTCCCCTATCCTCTACTCTGTTGAACGAGCCGATGCAATTGCTCCATTTGCAATCCAAGCGCTCACACGTTGTCATTGCTGCTAGATCCACGTTAGAAACTGAGGCTCAATTTCTCGCGTTTCAAGATGGCCGAGTCCAGAGAACGTGAGAGAACCGCCCCCTGTATGGCATGACGCGCATCAACATCCGAAACAGGCGAGCCGACAGTTACGATCGGTAGCACTTGTCATGCCACCCGACGAGGTTGGGCGCTATCTCTTGTCCTCTCTTTCTTTCTTTCTCTCTCACTCGCTCTCTCTCTCTCAATCGCTACAGGCATGCAGCAAATTTAGACTGCTCAATCTTTTCTCTAGAGTTTAATATTAGACAAGTCTTACCCGATCTCACTTGTTCATCCGTCGGCCCGTTTCACCCTCATCTGGCCCGTCCGACCCGCAGGAGCAGCAGGGCCGATGGTGCTGCGGCGTCAGACCCCAAACCCCCTCATTCTCTGTAAGGGCTCTGTACATGACTCTCCTATGCACAAGTATCCACGCCATATGGCCCCCGCCGCTCAGCCCTCAGCTCCCCCTCTGTGTTGTCTGTCACACGCAAGAGCGACGCTTCAAACGTCGCCTGCTTGCCACCAAGACCAACGTACTCTCCCTTCGAGTTTGGGATGGCATACGAATTTGCGGGGTCAGTGGGGCGGGCGCGGACAAAATGGATGAGTTGGAGGACTAGCTAGGCGACGGAGCGGTGCGAGCCCGATGGCGTACAGGGGTGAGTTGGAGGCAAAACTCCGTAAGGGGCGTGGGGCAAACGTCAGGGCAGACCTAGAAGTGAAGACTGCGAAAGATTGTTGTAGCAGAGAAGAATTCAAGCGAGGTAAATCGTCGACTTACGAGAACAGCACTCTGCCAGGCGGACGGGTGCTTCGAAAGGAAGGAAAGTCAACTCTTGGCGTGCAGCCGGCTTTTTCGTGGCGTTTTCAGGACTGACTTACGGTATGGGTATGCGGACGCGCTGGCAAAGCACCACGCCCAAAAACCTCTCCTGGGCAACTCGGAAAACACTTGCACTTGTATATATATATATATATATATATATATATATATATAGAAGTAGAGGGGAGTCCATTGGAAGTTCGGAGTGCGAGTACCATTGCACAGGGTCGTGGTTGAAGTTTTTGTTTTCGGGCAGTTTGTTTCTCCAAGTTAGTGTTATTACGTAGATTTTCTTTCTTCTAGTAGACACACTCTCGCCTACAGCCTACCTTCTATCTGGGGTGCCCTTCCTCAAGAAATTCAGTCACTCACTTCTGTGATTTAGTTTGCAAGAGAGGTTCATAAACATAGAACTAGGTTGCCATAATTCAAATATGTAGAAATGTATGTGATTATTAGGAACGTGTAAATAATGTTGTGGAATAGTTTTAATCAAACGGTGCTTTGTTGTCAATGCATCGTGAACGGCGACATTTATTTTTACTTTGTACGAGAACTTAAACGATGTAACAGCTGCAGTTTCGTTAATAAAGGTAAAGGTAAAGGTTTTATTGGTTTATTAAAGGAGCTACTATTGTCATAATGGCGTTCCTGTCATTTCGTCATCGAACCAGGATCGCCGCAATCGTCATGCCTATAACGGTCGGCAGAACGGCGAGTTACGGCTGCTTGAGATTAAGACGTAAAATGAATCTTCAGCATTCATTCATTTGTTGCCTTGGCCTAAAAGCTCTGCCATATAAATGCAATGTCTAGTCAGATGAAACCGCTCGTGTGACAACGCAGCGAGCGTCAAATGCGAGCTAAGAGGTTCTAACTTAAAACGTATTCGTCTTAACCCCACCATCCAGCGCGCAATAATATGTAATAACGATAAACAGCCAGTCGGTGGAATTAAGTAAGCAACAGATGGGCCAACGTGGTTATATAATAAGCGGGCCAACTGATCTCGCCAATGACTATTTGGTTGTCATTAGCATATTGAAAGCTGTCCTGTTCCTGCGTCCAAGAGCATTTTCAGAGTATCCATACGTTCGATCCGAACACTGGTGAAATATGCTTGAGATCCACGATATTTATGACTGATATGACCAAAACGCTAAATAGAGTCATAATATTAAGTCACACGTTATTATAATTATTATTATTATTGTTGTGAGATTATTTATATTGTATACAGATATACATCCTTATAGAATATATTGATTTAAAGTTCGACCTCTGTAGCAACACATCTCGATAGCAGACGATTTGCTTTCTGTAGAGTGAACTTGGGTGTGCGTTTTCCGCCGCTTTCGAGTCTCGTCTAGAAGTTTCTTAGCTTCGATCGTCAGTTTTTGCCAACAAAAATAGCGTCAAGTGTCGGACTACTACCAGCAGCAGACCACACAATTTTCCGCCAGCCTTGACATCGATAGCTGCAGCCTTTCAGGCGAGTTAACATTCCTCGGAAGCAAAGGGTTTGGGCGACCGAGGTGTTACAGTCAGCGCGAAGCCTTGGACAGCGCGTCTACGAACCCACTGGGGTCAAGCAGTTCATCCAGCGTGACATAGCGAGATCCTCCCGTCGTCTTGGTGGCTGCCTGACCTAGTGTATCTGTCAAGGCCCATCCCTGGACCGAATGGTCGTGCCCGGTAGGGGAACGACGCAACTGTGTTGGATGCCGCGGGGATGTTGGTTTCGGATCGTCGCAGCAGAAGGTGGCAGAGAGCGATTGGCCATCAGGGAATGAGTTCAGTGACTCTGTCTTTGATCAGGGAACAGCCTATTCCTCCCAGTGAGCGAGTGGCCCACTCAGACGGCGGCCGCGGTCGGTCTAGTCGAACTGCGACAGGAGGCGATAGTTCGGGTTTGGTCTGTTCGAAACTTGCCACACGCCCCTTTTTTCAAGCGTAACCGGTGGACGCGGTGTTCGCTTCGAGGCAGTATCAGTGCCTCCTTTGATATTGAACACACAGGCTAATGTTTTGGAGATTGGCAATGTCTACTGCGTGCATTGCTGTACACTGTGCAGTGTATATCACTAGCACAATGAAATGGCTGAAGAAAGACCCTGTTATCATTAGTTTCTCGATCATTATTTCCCATTAACCTCATCAACGACATCATCGTCATCCTCAGGAAAACTATAATACGTGGAGACGGCACATCACCACTGCTCGAATCAATATGCACCCTGATTACCTTATACAAACACTTCTCGGACTATACTAGTGTATAATACCTGTTTATATGTAGCGTACGTGGCCGCGCATGCCGCACGAAACGCAAGTGCGCTCGACCAATTTATGTAGATGACGACTTAGACGGAAAAGCAGTCAATTTCCTTTGGCTGAAGCTCAGCCAACAGTTTTAACGTCCACGGTACTACTGTTGGCATTGTTTCATAAGACGGACCCCTTAAATGCAAATGTGCAACGAAGGAGACCGAACCCGTACACCATAAGTCCCCTTCGATCGCAAGGCACCCATGAATGCACCACGCCACCAGGGTTGACACGATTTAGATGACGGCGGCGGCAGCAGCTAATGTCTCTTGGATTATCTAGTATAAATTTACGACTGCCGATCTATTAGTTCAGGGGGAAAATTTGTCGTAGCCGATATACGACCGTAGTGGACCGCGGTAGTGATAAGCCCTGGCTATTCCGTCTCTCGCAGCCACGCCATCCAAATCGACGTGCGGTCAAAGCGTCACACAGCGAGCGGGACCAATCAAAGTGGCCAACGTTGGGGGATGGCCAAGCCGGCTTCTTTCTCTCTTGCTGAAGTTGGGGCTGACAGGTTCGTTTGGATCCTAGCCGGCCTGAAGACGAGTGGGTGACTGCTTGACAGAGGGCATGGGTTAAATCGGGGTGTGGACTATTGGCTGGCTGTCTTGAAAGGGATGGGTGGACCTGTACCGCTATTGCTGCCTCTGCTGCAAAGCAAGGGAAGTGCCTCCGAGGGGTGCTGACTGCTGACGCAACCATGCCAAAAGGCCTCCGTACCGCATTTTGTCAGGCCCGCTTTCTAACGACGGATCCACTGAACTCTGATGAAGGCAGCTTGCCGAGTGAACGAAGCTAGACCGCTCCTTGCCAAAGTACATAGGCTGTAGACTTTAGCAACGTTAAGAAACGTGTATTTTTGAGTGGCGAATTCTTCCTCCATCACCGCCGAGATATGGCATTATTGCGGATTAGAGGACCTGCTCTGTGGTGGTGTCTCTTGTCTTTTAATTGTATGGCTGCCTCGACTCCTGTCAGTTACACAGCTTAGGGTTAATGGTGCCCATTGTATTGTACAATATTATGTCCAGGGAGATCGGGTCGCAGTCGTATTTGACTTGTGTGCGGTCTGGGACAGGGCAGTGCACGAAAGTACTATAGGATCGTATGCCAAAGCAGCTGATGGGAGGTACAAGACAATATCTGCAAAAGCGCCGAGATGGACTGATGCCATGACCGCGAGGCGAGACACGGTGAATGTGTAGCTTGCTGCTCGGTGTATTCCCTGAGGTCGCATTGCAGACTCGCAGACGGCTAGACAGATGCAGAAGGATGGCAACCCAAAAGAGCCGAGATCCGTAGACAGAGTGTAGCCAAATGCCAAATCCCGCTTTATTGCAACTGCCGTGGTAGCTCTGCTGTCGGTATGCGACGAGAGATAGAGAGAGAGAGAGAGAGAGAGAGAGAAAGGAAACGAGAGATTCAGCATGGAAGTCGACGCTGTCCAAGATACAGACGTAGTGCGCAGCATCACAAGAGCTTCGGATAGTGCTTCACTCTGACAGGCAATGAAGGCTTCTGTTGGCTCCCACAGAGGAAGTCATCGAATGCTCAGCTGTGCCACCCAAGCAGGAATCCAACAGGATTCACATAAATGAACATGGAATCAACACGTGCTGGCTTGCAAACTCAACGCGAATTGTAGATACATTCGTGCGACGCTTGGTCTAGACCTCTCTCAAAGGGAGTTAGAATTTACTATATACAACTAGATACGATCTGTATATATTGCATTTCATGAGTCCTAACCTTTTCAGATCAATCTCTCGTGACCTTCAAGGTCTGTCACCCTTTTCCGCCTGCCTCCCTGCTATGTGAAGATGGCACCGATGGGATAAGAGGTACAGATGCATAGTAAGCGCTCGGTCGCATGTGACCGTAATTGGCGCTAACAGTGCCCCACCAGCGTTCACATGCACGCATACGCTCGCTTAGCTATCGGACGGACAACCTGCGTTCGGCCGAGCCAAAAATCCATTCGAAGAATAGGGGGAAGGGACACTGAATGTGGAATAGATGTGGGCGAACGCTTGGTGCATAATCGTGCAATTTCCGCCACCGGAGGTCGTAAT
This sequence comes from Stratiolaelaps scimitus, assembly GCA_019614645.1. NCBI lineage: Eukaryota > Metazoa > Arthropoda > Arachnida > Mesostigmata > Laelapidae > Stratiolaelaps > Stratiolaelaps scimitus. The sequence continues at coordinate 2,534,306 of JABWDB010000014.1, read as the reverse complement.
TTGATTCTTGACGAAATTTACCAAATTTACCACATCCGTCCCGGGCGTAATCTCGCCCGCTCCGCCCGAGAGGACCTCGGTCGGTCCGTCTCATCCCGTTTCTCCACCACCTCGTCCTCGTCAATCTTCGCTAGCCCCTCGGTCTCCGGCCCTCCGTATTCCAGTACGCCCCTCCTATTCGGGAACCGCAACGTTCGTTGGCACGCATGACCGCCAACACCCAAGCATACAATTCTAAACGAGCATATTAAAGCTAATTGGTACGGCTGTCTAGTTCTCTGGCGCGCACCTTACATTGCTTGTCGACTTCTATCCTCGGGTGGACGCTCAGCTGTGGGATAGACGCGGGAGCCCCCTGCCTAGCCCCAAACCCCAGGGCGGACTTCCCCCCAGAACCTCCAGTGCTGCCAATGGGTCTCCTCCAGCTCGACTGGCTGGCTGGCTCCCTACGTGCCTAGCGGGATGCGGTGGCAGAGGCAGAAACGGCGGAAGAACTCGCTAGTATATATATATATATATATATATCTGATCCTGCTCCTCTTGCTCCTTTATCTCCCAATCTGTCTCACTGTCCTTCTTCCTTGCTCGCTCTCGTGAGGGAGCCTCTCCCTGGGCTCCACAATAGGCGGATATTAGCCCGGAAATGAAATCGCGGTCACCTTCTTCGTCAAGCCTAGAACGCTGCTTCGAAAGCGGTAGCGTGCGAACGGTCGGTCGGCCGGTCACGAACGTAAGATGGCAGAGAACAGGGAGCTAGACACAGAGAGAGATAGAGAGAGCGATATGGAGAAGTGGAGAGAGAGAGAGAGAGAGAGAGAGAGAGGAAAGCGGGTCGCTGTTGCCGCAGCGGGCGCTGCTGGTTGAGTCGGGGCTCGGCGAGCCGAACAAAGCCGACTGGAACAGACAGTGCGGATGACTGGGGCCAATCAGCTGACGGACTGACATCCGCTGTTCTCCAAGAGGACCGACCATCTCCCGATCCGCCATCCCCCATCTGGGTCGCGTTTGCGTCTATCGTCCTCGTCCAATGTCGCTTCTGGGTTTCCGCAGATCGCGGCCTCTTCAGGCACCACTACCTGCCAGTCCACTCCGGTGTATGCCGCGCGTGAGCAGACGAATGGTCCAGAGATTAGAGACGACTTTTGCATTGCGACCCCGCGTGGTAGTTGTGGGCAAACAGCCCAACATATTCATTGAAAAGCTTGCGCTATATTGTCTATCTAAAAAACGAGGATAGGGTGAAGATGAGATAAGATCTGCGGCTTTTGTGCTCTATTTTCATAGGAATAAATAGAGTTGTCGTTGTTCTACTCAAGAAAAAGGGAGCAGGGGGCGATGATGCAAGTGTCGAATGATTTTCAACCATCGGTCAGCCGGCTGCCCGCTAGTGGACCCGCAAGCTGTGGAGCCGGACGGCACAGATTATAGGCAGAAGCAAAACCTTTTCATGGGGGATTGCTCTTTAGGGAAGAAGAGGTCCAATTTCAGCAAGCGGCATAATAAAGGACCACGACCTAGCGAATCTGGGCACTGTTCCTACAGAATACATAATATGAGCAGATATTTTCTGTTATGGCTGGCAAGTTTGAGCCTTTAGTCATCGGATCAAGTGGTTGTGTCGAACACAGTGGATGTGCTGTACAATCGTAACACCACGGTTATCGGTAAGCCCAGAGACGTTCTTCCAGGGATCCAACGCAACTCCTATCGAGCTGCGTTGAATCCCTGGAAGAACGAACGCCAGAATGCAGCGTGGCGGTGTTTCAAGAAGCGGAAAGATCTTTTCTCTTTCTTTGCCCCTTTTTAGCTGGCTATACAAGGCGGGAACTTGAAGTCCAACCACGCATGCAGCTACTAATAGTAATGCTATGCACTGTTTTGTCGAGCTGACCCTCAACTGTTCGCCTATCTGACAGGCCTCAGCTCTTAACCTATTAGGTATTACTATGAGGACCTGTCGGGGCCACCTTTACTTACTCTCTGTCAGGTACGAGTAATGCTATGCACTTGTTGCAAAACATCATTAACCATATACATATTTACTCAAAATCGACAAACTACCTGACCTTTTGACCTGCGCTGGGGTTACTGACAACGTTTGCCAAAGTTCGCCAGTCTCAGTCAGATTGCTCAGAGATCCGTGAGAAGCGGACCCTACTGAAGCCGAAAGAAAAACGAGTGATTCTTCACTATTTTTCCCCGTCAGGTTGTCAACTGCCGTTGACGATTGCGGAACTGTGGCCGTTGGACACATGGATATGCCGGCGCAGAACGGCAAAATAAAGACGATGGATGCCGCCTCAAATTCTGCTCTATACGATGAAAGCAACGCAGCCAGTCGGTGTGCGAGATAAACGAAAATGTGGAGGTTCACCGCACGTGTCACGGTGAGTACAAATCGAGCCCATTAGCAAGTGCCCTTCGTGGACGAGGTTGGGCCTTGATGTACACCGGTTATGAGACCATACCAGATGATGGGAGCCGGGTGGAACGAGGCCGAAGGTAGGCTTCAACCTGCCCCCGGTCGTGTCCTATTTCAACCGCTGTTTTGTACATACATAGATCCTACAGTCCTGATCGACATCAGGGTTAGTAGTCGAGGCGAGATGATGTCAGGAACTCAGAAACCTCGACGGTACAGTACGGCTGTCTCGATGTCCGCTCGACAAGGGAGCCGAAAGGAAACGACGCTAGCGATTTGTGTATTCTGTTCCAGCCCGCTAGGAAATGAAACCCGCTGTTCCGTCTGATCCATGTCCTCGCTCGTTCTCGTCCTTAGAGCGGTCCCCATCGTTGTCGTTCTGACTTACACCCTCGTACTCTCTTTCTCTCTCTACAACCTCCGACTGGCCAGAAGCATTTTGTTTTCACCACAAATTCATCACTATCCGAGGAAGTGTCTTGCAGCAGAAAGCTCCGTCGGGTTTTTTGGCCCGAACTTGGCCAGTAGTATCCCCAGCAATATAACCTTGAATATATGTGTCTGCCAGCTTGTATACATATATATATATACATAAACAACTCTCTCTCTCTCTATACGCTCTTCACCCTTGGCACATTCATACTATGTGTGCACGCTACAGTTCTTTGCATGCCCCCTATAAAACGCATTTCGTCTTCAGGCAGACAGGCCGTAATGGCTGGCTGGGAAAAGAAACACACAAACAGCGAGTTGGTTGTGTCACAACCCTTCGTTCGGAGGTTTCGCCGTAAGTGCTGCCTGAAATGCTCCTCCATTCCGAGGTCTGATTTATTGAATGGTCCGTAGCCGCCGCCGCCGCCGACTGCCACCATCGAAATCGACACAACAATGGCAGGCACTCTCTTTCTTCGTCTTTTCTTCCTCTGAGTCGATGTCTCGCTCGCTTTTCACTCACCCCACACCTCAGCTCCCAACCCCCAAGCCCCCATTCGCTTGCTGCGAGAATCTTTCGCTGTATTCCATTGTCAACGGTATTCACTTTCTCCGGCCGCCGTAGAGACATTCATCGTTGCCCGCCTGCTCTGCTCGTCTGCCATCCCCGAAGCGAATTTATTTAGTTGCATGCTTATTTATAACACTCGTTTGGTCGTTCGGCCTATGTGGTTCGCTGTTCCAGCCACCGTCATAACTGTTGTACCATTGTTGTCCCTCTGAACTTGCCTAGCTGAGAGGCCAACCGAGCGCCGCCGGATCGACAGGCCCTGCTTTTAGGGGGGCGGGGGGCGAGCGTCTACGCGATGCGAGACACGAGAACGAACAAACCGGCCAGGCCAAACAGAAGGCCAACGCGCCAGTCAGCTGATATAGCCCTGCTCGGCTGTATTATGCCGTGTTACTGTGTATGGCGTGTATAGAGCTGGCGTGCTGTGCTACCAGTTTGTGAGCGCTCCGGATGCAGCTTCGGAATCGGGCCGCTGCGGCCGCTGCCGCCGCCGCCGCCGCCAACGCCTGCCTGCTTATGTTATGTTGTGGTGCCGCCAGCAGTGCGAGTACCATTAATCTAACGCTAATATGTATTTGTTGTGGGCGCTTCCGCTGCCATTTCCTGGCCTACTTCCGCTTTCGTTCTGATGTTGTCTCTGGCTTCTTCTACTTCTTCCTTCTTGCTCCCGTTTCTCCTGCAGTGCTCGCTCGCCTTCGCCTGCGTTTGCTCGCTTGCTGACTAGCGCGAGCTATCCTGTCGACAAGCGGCAGTGGCTGCACTGGCCGGTTGATCCTGACCCCTCCCACCGCCCTCAGCCCTAGAGACGACCTGCCCCGGCAGCAGCTTCGAACGACGGCAACTGCCTTGCCTTAGAGACTACAGGCCGCTGGTGGAGTCGGCCGTCGACTCAGCCGATCGCTTGTTCAGCGCAACAGCAGCAGCAGCGCCGGCAGCGATAGTGATCACAGAGGGTACGATTGCCTCTACGACGCTGCCCAACGTACGATAGCTGCTTTCGGCGCTAGCAGTAGCGATGGTAGTCATCCAGCAGTTGAAGCGGCGGCACAAGCAGCAGTCAAGGGGACAGCTTTTTGTTTTCTAAGTTCACTTCGCAACAGCTTCATTCCGATTTAGCACTACCTCGACGCTGGTGCTGATGCTACCGCCGTTGTGCTGCTGCCAGTGTCGGCCATCCCTCCACAACGCCGCTCTGCTGACCTCTCTCTCTCTCTCTTTGTAGCCTTCAACAAAGTTCGTGTACGACGGGGCAAAGCGACAGGAGCTGCTGCACGCGCTGTACGCGCTGCACGTTGCGTGCAGTTGTATGATACCGACAGCTGTACGGTTGGCAGTGGCGGCGGTGGCGGCGGCGGTAGCAGGAGCTCCAACAGAACCAGTGGTAGCAAGAGCCCGTTTATGCTATCTCCCGCCGCTCTGCCAGCCGGTAATGTCAACTCTGTGACAGCATGTTTGCCTGTCGACTCGAGGGCGCATTAGGCCAGAGCTACTTCCGGTAGGCAACAGGGGTTGTTTGCCCCTCAGCGGGCGGTGTCGTCGTCGTCGTCGCATTGGGCGCACCACTCGTGGGACTTCCCAGCGCTCGTGCGGAATCTTACCAGCGCTAGCAGCAGAAGCGGCGAATAGGGACAGCGGCCAATAGTGAGTGCCTGCCTGCCAGCCAGCCAGCCTGCTTGTCTACTGGTCAATCTCCTGGCTGTGATTTTCTTTCTTTTTGCCTATCCCATCGCCTGACGCAGGGTCGAGTTGGCCGTTCACTCCCCCGCTTGCTTGCCGCGTCGTTATCCCAAAGCGTGGACAGCCTACTTAGCACAAGCGAAGAGATGCTCCTATGGGTTAGGCCGGCAGGCGGCGATGGCGGCTGCGGCGGCGGCGGCAGGGGTCGGATCGGGAACAACTCGGAGCATGGGAAGAGGTTGGGAGTGAAATAGGGCTCGGGGGCAGGGTCGAGTCGAGTCTAGCCAGCGGCGCCGCGAACAGCGGACGGCTTGGTATTAGCTTACAGACAGACGGACAGAGCGAGGGACACCCCGAAGAGGTCTGTCCTAGCTGTGTCACCTATTGGGCTGTGCTCTTTGCATCGGCCGACGGAGGATGCAATGCATCTGTCTGTCTGGCTGTTTGGCCGTGTGTCTCGGTGTGAGTATGTAAGTGTCTATGTATGTCTAGCTCTCTATGTGTTTTAGCTTCGTATCTTCTTTCCCGAACGAGTCGACACTACAAGGAGTCGTAGATGAATCAAGCGACAACCGGAGAGACATGCCGTCCTAATGCGTTCCGTGGCAGCGAAGGCAATAAATAGTGAATCTGCTGTGTGCGTGTGCGTGGATGCGGCCCGCTTCGTCGTTCGTTCGCTTTGCCTGTGAGTGAACACTGGCCTTGCTTGTAACAGGGGGATGGAGCGAGGGCAGCGGGAAAACCGGATAGTGGGTAAAGGCAGACTTCGGCCGGCGGAGACTGCCGGCGTCATCAAAGGCGGCCCCCAATCCACTCTGCTACTGCTACTCTGCTGCTGAAGCTCAGCCGCACACTGCCTCTCGATGGCACTGCTAACTGACCTCAAGGGGGGCAAGCAGTTGTTCCATGGTCAGCACTAGAAACAGCACATAGAAGATATAGCAGCAGTGGCACTAGCGGCAGAAGCAATAGTGGGACCTTTACTATCTCGGTGCTCTGCTACTTCCGTCTCTAGGTTTCTCTTCCTGCTCTTGGCCCGAGGGGTCTCATTTGGGTGCTATTGTCTTGCGTACAACGACAAATGGGCCTTTCGCGTTCCGCCTCCTTCTACTCGCTCGATCGAAGAAAAAAAAAATGATGAGCGCGCGCGTGTCTCAAGACGCTGTCCCGAAAGTACAGATCAAGGAGAGGACAACATCAAGACATTGTGTGGAGATCTGACGGCTAACTATTCGAAGCAGTTTTGACGCACTCTATGCTAGCTCGGACGCTCGGCGTCCAATCCACCGGGGGCTAATGCATGCGTTTGATTTAGCTTTCAGGATAGTGTTTCTGAATTGCACAGCAGCCTTGGGTTGAAGTGCCACCTGACCCTTGCTCAACAGCTTCCAGAGCAACACTTTAATACGGGTCTTCGAAACTCGGGCCGCTCTCGCTTGCATAAGATGTCACCCTCTTTATGTGCAGACAACACCGGTACACCGGCAGTCCGATCCTGCAGTACGAACGCAAATCGGGGTGGCTGAAATGAAGCAAATGCGTCACTGTGGAAATCGCGTTCCAATCGACTTCACAAGAGCGGGTTGACACCGTGCATAGGTTCTCCTCTTTTTTTTTTTTCTGTTGCGGCAATCCATTGATGATGAGTGAATAGCTGTTTGTCTTGCGCAAGGGATCGCTTGCACTCGGAAGAAAGACAGCAACGATCGTGCAAGGAATATTATAGATGACTAATACCGATTCGAGAGCAAGCGAATGAGCGAACATCGAGCAGTTAGCGGCAGCGATCGCAAAATGCAGAAGATTAGGTTGCGTCACGCACTCGAGCTTCGGTCGTTCGCGGATCGCTACATCGACACTGGATGGTTGAAAGCCTTGACAAGCGCGAACGCCAACCTGAACGAAAGAGAGTTGGGGGAGCACAAGCCGGAACCATTGTCACGGCCGCAGCAGCAGCAGCAGGCTATTTAACAAAGAGCAGCATGAGACTGTACTCGAGCTCTTACTCCACGAGCCAAATTGACGGAATAAATTCGTTGTCCTCCTGTTCTGGCGCCGGCTGCTTGGTACGACCGACATGAGAGGCGTGTCGGAGAACGGGGGATGACTTCTCGGAGGGAGCTTCAGCCAGAGGCGCCGCCGCCGTCGACGACGACGACTCCGCCGCCGCCGCCAGCAGCAGCAGCACCAGAGCCACGAATACGCAAAGCACGCAGGAAATATGAGAATGTATGGCCTCTGACGAAACCTCTCCCCATATGTCGAGTTCCGTGGCCGACCCCTGCCCTGGTCACAGAAACCCCGAACTACCCTCCCACCCCACAGTCTCCCTTCATAGTTTCTCGTCCTCTTTTGCTGCTATTCGTCCCATCTGCCGCAGTCGTGTAAGATGGCCGGCCGGTAGTTTCAGACAGACACACACACACACACCCCCACTCCTGAGGGTCTCCTTGTGCCGAGACGAGAGAAGAGGCCTTGTGCCTTCTGCCGCCAGCAGCTTTCGTTCGGCTCCGCTGCTGCTGCTGCTACCGCCGCCGCCTGAGCACGAACTGCTGCTGCTGGCGGCGACGCAAATGAGACACCGTTAGTCTTTGTTATCGGACACATAATTCCTGGCGGCGGCATGTCCCGCACACACGCATACGGCAGCCAGCCAGGGCAAAAGACTGGAAGAGAAGGAAGAGAGAGAGAGAGAGAGATGGCAAGGAGGCCAGACAGGGGACGAGGCAAAGAGGCCCAGGCGCCCGCACCCACGCCAGCAGCAGCAGCAGCGGCACCAGTTCCCCAAGGGTTCACTCGACTAGCCTCCGGGTCTTGTCGGTCGGTCCCGATGTTGTCGAGTCTGGTTCTCAACCTACCGTCGTTCACCTCCATCGCCCGCCTCGTAACAGGGCAGCAGGGGCGGCAGCAGCAGCAGCAGTTACTCGTACCTGGCACCGCCGCACTGCTACTGAATGACTCTTGAAACATACAACAACAGCAGCACTCATCTCATCTAGTTTCCGCCCTGTTCTCCTGCGCCTCGTCCTGTGCTCTGGCCCGAGACCCCACATGCCCGTCCAATCCCTCGCCAGCTGCCCCTCAGGCCGGCCGTCCTCCGCCGTCTGTATGATAAACTCACGTGCATAGCTATTTTCGTCGGCTGTGGCTCCCCCAACCTGCCAAGCATTCACTTCCCGAACGGGGTCTACAAGTGGGGAATGTTGCTTGGGCGTTTAAACACGGGTTTACATCTCGTGTCCTTACTACGTGGCAAGCTTCTCCTTCCACTGGTGTCGTACGATATCGAATTCATACGCGAACTGGTTCACCCAGGCGATACTTACTAAAGCACATCGGCGCTATTAGTAAAGGTCCGCCTCCGCACCTGCGAGATGAGGCCAGCTATAAGTACTACTCATCGCTAACAACGGGTACATGTATGCCGATGATATTTCCTCTCGCACAGCTGCGTGACAAGCGCTAGTCTGCACGTTTGACACGCTTTCAATACATTTCAACACAAGGTTTTCACATGACTAGCTTGGTATCTTGCTACTCGTCAGGGATGGCAGATCTGGCTGGTGTGCACGACGCTGAATAGGTGTGTTCGGTAGGGGGCCAACATGTTTTAGGGGATCGGCTCAGAATTGTTCAGTTTCCTACGACGGCGACGACACTACTATGTAGTTTGCTTTCTCCGTTCGTTTGATCGTGACGCCCATTCCAGAACATCGCGGTGTTTTCTACTTCCGATGCACTATACATTACAGACAGAGCGATGAAGCGTTCGAGGCAGCTCGTTATAAATAAGTAAAATTTCCCGAGCTGAGCCACAGCCAACATTTAACGTCCACGGAACTGGCGGAGTAGCTCGTTGTCGGACGTGTACCATTGCACACATGTCACGATGAAATGTGAACAGATCCATAGTACTCGACAGTTGCTGGATTAAAAAGAAAAATGTATTGATGCGAGTAACTTTTATTATCGTTCAGTCTAGCGTATGTGGGACTAGTTACTATTAATACAATGCATGCCTTCTGAGATGTTTGAACTTAGCAAATTGTTGATACAATGTATATCCTAATTTTAATTCTGTTGTTCCTCTCGCGCAGACAATTAATTACGTTGAATTACATTACGTTGATAATAAGAAAGAAGATAACCTTCTATGTACGATAAAAATAGAGATCCCTATGAATCCCCACCTAGATTCACAGGCGCAGGTAGATTAACCGTTGAAGCAGCCTCTACATCAACTCTGATGCTTTTGCTGAACTCAAAACAGACTTTTCCTAAGGATGACAAACAGACTTCCCCGTTTGGTGAACCGGTAACCTTGTAACTATTTTAGCGACTCCGTCGTGTAGAGCCTTATATGTTAGCGTATGCACGTATGCACGAACATATGTCGCGTTAATATTAAAATAGCAATCAATCGTGGTGTATTGCCAGCTTATGTTAGTTATTCATACAAAAATAATATCATAATACAGATACAAACGTGTTAATATTAAAGCCAAACCTTGTTATAGAGGCAATCACTCGGCACGCATTGCCTTGCTATCTTGCACAAATTAGGCAAATCATAATATCTGTTATACCAACACAAGTGCCATGTGGTTGATGTAAATCTTCATAGAAAATTGCTGGGTGGTGAATGCCGTGAGGAGAATATGTTACAATTGCATTCCCATTAGTTGTATACATGTCGTGGTACTCTGAACTTATCATCGTCACTGTCCAAAAAATACACATCAACATACCTCTGCAATATCTCGTTCATATTAACTTTGCTCACAAACTGCAGATTCATGGGAGCCTTGGTGACTCCGAAATGCCTCCTAAGTTGTTCAATTGATAAGGTCGTATCAGTAAGGAGGTAGCGTACGCGAGGCGGTTGTATGAGAAGGCTTTCTTTAATAGTAGCACTATTTCCAACAAAAAAAACAGCCGGACGTTTTGTTCGATCCTGTGCTGCCATATGAGAAGTGTCCAGTCATCCCTTTAGTAACGGACTGGCGTACGGTTCTACTGTACAATGCTATTACAGGTTTGTGTACGATAGCGCGAGGTCTGTATTGACTGAAAGCATCTACGAATTACTTAGTGACGTCAATGCAGTTAATGTCTCTTGTGTACTATTTTTAATGTGCATATTGACAGCTCTTGCTGATGGAGCTATTGTGATGTACACATTGGGCGAATCTATCTACGAATTCCAGTTGTTGCTCATCCGGCCTAAGTGACTCATTCCCAACTCGTCTCTCTTTATGTCTAAGGTAGATCGCTGGTGTGTTTTGCGTGTTGATCTCGAGAAAACGATATAAACTTCGTCGACATACGCTGATGACAAGATGAGCAGTGCCTACTGGAAATGGAACCCACTGCTAGTATAGAGCACAAGGTAATTTGCATATATGATCATTTCAACTGCACGGTGGCGGCTCTGCTAACGGGCTGGTGGATTTGCAACGAAAATGACGAACACCAGAATGGACTCAAATGGTAACTTTGAGCGAAGGCCGTTGTTGGCTCGATGCTATGTTGTTCAGCTATTTCATTGTGGATGATTATCTGATTGGTTTGCCGTATCTAATATTCCGGGCGACTCGAAGGAGAGACTCGGGTATGCTCGATCACAGCGTCCTCGAAAAGGACGAGCTTTGCGACCTCGATTCGGGTGCAGCGTGGAAGTTCACGAATAGCAAGACATAGGTCGACCCTCTCATGTGTGTTGCGCTTGCTTCATATTGGAGAGAAGGTTGGTGCATGCCTTTGACGTTTGTGCCTAACATTCGTGTTGCTCGGTGGGAAAGGATTCTTGAGAACCAATGGAAAATGCCAGTTGTTCGATCCTATGGTGAGCAAGCAGCTAGTACATGAAGCTTTCCATGGCAATTCCTCCCCACCAAGGAGGTTCTGGTAGGCTCATTTGGCCTTTAGGATAACCGTTATAGTACACTGTCCTCAAACGATGCGGAGTTTCCCAGTGTGAAGGGATTTGTTGAAAAGCTCGACCCAACACGGTGCTGATGGCGTCGAATGCTATGGGTGGTCATTACGGATGGCAGCCTGCTCAGATCATAGTCCCGATGAACTCATATTATGAGCTATGTTACGTCCTGAACGGTGAAGTTTTCTTCCATATTGGCGTATTTATCACGGTAAATCCTCCTCGGGTCGCCGGTGTATCTCCTGATAGCGCATCATATAATACGTATACTGCGATAATTGCAATTTCCATACCATGGTAATCGTTCTTATCTAGTATTGCGGAACTACAAGTACAGATTCCTCTGCGTTTTCAGGAGCAGCCGTGTCTCTTTGCGCTTGGCATATATGACTTGGTATCCATGTTTCTACGTCATGGTTCCCTTCGACGTTGCTCTCACCTGTGCCTGTTCTCACAGATGTGTTTCAACAAAGACTGTATCAAAGGGATTTCTATAGATAGACGTATGCAGCTTTGCAACATATATATCCTGATAGGAGGTGGCTTATTCAACTACTGTCTGTCGTACAATCATCAATCCCACGTGGCACGGGCAGATAACATTCTTCTTAAAAGGTCAAGAAAGCGCATGGTTCTAACGGAAGCGAATTGCCGGATATCAGTGGCAATGTGGCAAACATAGTTCGCGTTCATGCATGTAGCTGCCTGTACAGCCGGCCTCGTCGACACGGATTTCACAGGCGGCGATCCCCTCATTCGGGCCGCAGGCATAGCGTCTCTTCCGTGCCTCTACATATATTCGTTGCCTCTCGTTCTCGAGTCGTCGGTTTTTAGTGACAGATACCGGCTATGCTTTCGCTCCTATCCTCGTAGTTTTCGCCACCTCTCCCTGCTTCCCTCTTCCGATATATCTCGCTATGTCACCGTGGCGCGGCACTGATGCACCATTCCCTGGCAAGGCGATGTGTTCCTTCCAATTCATAGTCGCAATAGAATAGCGACGGCGTCCCCGCCGCCGGATCGATCGATAGATCGAATTCTCGCTCCAATCTCGAAATTGAAAGGAGGGCGTGGATACAGGGGTTTTGGGGGGCGGGGGGGGGGGTTGTTTAGGGGAGAAGCGACATCATCATCCCAATCCTTGCCTCCCCATTCCACCCAAAGTTGGGATTCAAGATGGACCACCCGGCGAACGACAACATGACAGCCCGCTGGGAAATGCCAGACGTTGCTAGCGTTGTCCGTCAGCCAACAGCGCCAGCCGAGTATGTCTGTGTGGTGTGTCGGGAAAGCGAGACGAGACGACTAGGTGTGAGGAATGATTGTGGGACCATGAGAAACAGTGCCACCTCTATAGTTCGATCAGAATACATGGCCAGGGAAACGATGGATGGATAAACGGACGGACGGACGGACACACATATAGATAGATAGACCGACAGGTCGCATGTGGAAGAACAAATTGCTCATCATCGACTCAGCGGACCGCTACAGCGCGTTCAGCGCATTTGGTACCCAGGACCCAGCCTTCATTGCGTTCGTTGCCGACTCGGCCAATCGACCCTTTCTCTCTAATCGCTGCCTCTCACTCGTACCTTCGCACTGTTCCCCGCTTAGCCACGTTCTCAATTCCCAACTTATGAGCCCGTTTTCCTACTTATTTCTGCTCGTTTTTTTCCATTCCGGCCAGCCCTGCCCTTTGTTCGCGTGCCTGCTCAAGTGTGTCACTGATAAATCGAAGTTTAGAAAAGGAGCAGGCAAAAATGAAAATGAAAAAACAATATCTTCTTCCACAAATACATCACCTCCATCCATGAACGGGCCGGCGGCTGGATAATACGTCACTCGGCCCCATATCCGTCATGCTCGTTCGACTCTGTTTCTCTAAGGTGTCTCTGTGTCCTCGTGCTGCACACAAGCAGCACAACCTATTTAACGGAACAGAGCGATTCTTTTATGAGACGCCTTATACCCTGATCGGACCTTCTTCATGGTCCTTTACATGAGGTGCACGCCTGGACATAGAAAGCTCTAAGGTGCGGGCGCACAAGCTGGCCAGGCATACGCCGATAGTCTTGACCCGCTCACGGTCCCTAAACTGCGGCCTTTATTCTCCCCCGCCTTCTACTGTATAGTGGACAAGGTCCTCTCTTGCCTAGCTCTCACTGGATGTCTGACCGATTTGCTGGCTGGACGACATGGATGTACGGACCACAAGATAGTTCGCTATCCTCGGGGTTCGTCTGGTTTTGGTGCTCGCTCAAACTGTGCCATTCTGCTGGGTTCGCGCTATGCACGACTGTGACTGCTAGTGACAACATCGCCAGTGACTATACTAAATGGCTGGGCATATACGTCTGTGTGTATATGATATGTTCGTGGGACTGTCGCTGTAAGGCGTTCCGCAAACGATCGCCATTGCTTCCACCGCCGCTGCCATCGGGATTGCCACCACCAACAGATCGTCCTTGCTGGCGGTCGTGTTCGAAGTCGCACGAAGTCGCACACGAGTGCGTTGTACACGCAACGTTGGATCATCGTCATTCCTCACGACGTTCTAGGCCGTTTCAATACCGAGTGGAGGTTCGTCGGTCGTGTGGTTCACCACACTTGCATGTGTTTACAACGCTGACGCTGCGTATTTAGATTAGACAGTTACCTCCACTGTCCTACCTATTCCCTACTCTTCTTTGTTTCACTCGGTTTTTCTCGATGTTTTTTTTTCATCCACCATTACACCACGTTGTAGTGCTGCGTTTCGTTGACTGCTTGGGTCGTCTGCTGCTTTGCTGCCTTGTCCAACGTTGCTGCGGTTACTGGGTTCCCCCCCTTTGGTCAACAGTTCGGGACTGCCTGGCAACTATGACGCCGCCGCTGCTGCCGCATCGTGGTCATCGCCACCGCTCTGCCAACCCTCCGTGATAGACGAAACCAGAACGCGTACGGCCCGCGTCTTTTGACGTGCCGGGGCCAGACAGCGGGATACAGAACAACGAAAGGACGGATGGAAGAGACGATGTCAGGCCGAGAGTCGGTTTAGGCAAAGACGGGCCCTTTACTTCACTTTTTTTTCTTCCGGTCGGTCGAGAAACGACTCATCGGCGAGGCGCAGCAACAAAAAGTGGCCAGCCACAAGCGATTGACGCGGCACCCGAGAGGTCCCGGGAGGCAACCGCTAATCACTAGGCAACGCCGAGCATCGGTCGGATTGCCAAGCGCCCTAGTCGGGACGCTTATGGACGTAATATGGCGGAGCAAGCAACAGTGGATATGAGGCACTATGGACCGAGTGTCAGAGACCGGGTGCATGTATGTCTCGGTGTCTGCAGCTCGAACGAGGGTCAGCATCCAGTCCGGTTAGGCTCTGCTGCTTCTACTGCGCGGGCTTATCGAGAAGGGGAGGGAAGAGGGAAAGAGACACGTCCGCTGCTCATCCTGTCTAATTTTAATTACATGTGCTGCTTGGCTTTGCCCACCGACCTGTCTCCTCTGCTTCTGCTGCTGCTTGACCCCGCCGGCGGTTTGGGTATCCCTGTCTTTCCCCGGTACTCTCAATGGCCGGAGCCCGCTCAGCGGCGTCAATGTTCGGTTAATGCCAGAGGGGTTATATGGGACAGAGTCAGATGGGACGGAGCGGAGTCAGGCGAGGGTGGGGGCCAGTGGGAGCAAAGCCAGAGGATGGATATATTATGCCCACAGCCCGCAGGCCGAGGCCTGCGGCGAGCCTGCAGCTGTCCCAGTACAACCGCAAACGGCGACCGGCCAGGACGAAGGACGAGAAGGAGGAGGAGGAGAAGGAGGAGGAGGAGGAGCAGCAGGAGGAAGAGAAAGAGCAGGTATCAATTTGCCGAATTAAGAATAATGGCCGTTGGCCGAATGGCTGGCTAAGGCCACCAGTGGACGTTGGCTCTAGGCGGCAAGTGTAGCACTGCCGACAGCACCACTACGAACAGAGGCAGCCGCCGCAGGGGGAAAGGTTCAACACAAAAGTGATCGCTACGGGAGCCACCATTGCTACAAACATCACGTGTGTGTAGGCGTCTTGCTGGGTCTTAGCTGATCGAGTGAGGGAGCAGGAACGACACAAAAGCGTCTTGATGAGCATCTATGCCCATTTGATCCGATTGGAATTGAAAGACGATCACTAAAGCTCCGAACGGGGTATACAGTATTGGCTGTAGCGTGCTAAACCAACACTCAATATGCTCGGACATCAGGCTATCGCATGATCATAGGCGACATTGCAGCAACGTGTATGCGCAATACGCGATGGTAGTCAGTTGGTAGTCAGCCGACTTGCAGAATCCTGCGAACTGTCTATTTGGTCTGAATCGAGAGCGAGGAGTAGACTTAGTGAGGAGTAGATATTGAGTCGACAAACATATGTCATACAGAAGCGTACCTGGTTGGAAGCCATTTAGCATTTCGTGTGCTGCTACCTCTTGACAGGATTGTGCTTTCGAACAAATACTTGGGGAGAAACTCGAAGGCGGGTACAGCCAACACGCCACACTTAAACCCTTCGTCCGACTAATGACGACGGTGATTCTACACGTGTACGAGCAATCTCTCCGACAGTCTCCCAATACTTGACGTTATGCAAGACGGTATGCTCTGTTCTTCTGTTCACTTTAGCAAATTACGTCTCTGATTGGGGATCGCTTGCGCCTTCATTGGCCACGGACCACAGAGTCAAAGGGCGCTGCCGCGACCGCCACCGTCACGGTCATAGCCAGGGCCGCATAGCGTAGGCGCGTGCTTGCGACAGCAGCAGAAGCAGCCGAGATGCTGCTGCCGCCTCTGCTTGGGCCGCTGCCATTAATGCTTGCCTCAGGAACCACAAAGATCGAGCAGCAGCAGCAGCAGCAGCAGCCGCAGCACCACAGTAAACGTCGAAGGGGAAGAAGGCGGCAAAACGCAGTTAGAGCGGACGATGTGACACGGATGGGGGCCTGTGGTGGCTAAGGGCGGTGGTTGGTGGTTGGTTGGTGATTCTGCCGTCACCACGATTCGGGGGCAGGGAAATGTGGAGAAGGGGGGTGTATGGCAGAACGTTGTAAGGGGTCATGGTTTGCAAGACGGCGGCAGCAGCGCTCGCTCGCTCGCCGACCGGCCGACCGACCGACCGACCACCAGCGGGCCAGCAGCCATCCATCAATCTTACCGAGATTGGCCACGGACGATGGGAACGTACTGGGAACGCGGCGGAGTCGATCTGCTTGCTCGCTTGCTTCCTTGCCGGGTGGCCGGCGTCCCAAGCACTTCAATCCTTCACTGGTACCGAGCAGCGGGCCAGCCGGCCAGGCCACAGCCTACCCCAGGGACCTCAAGAGCTCTTACTTAAAGCAAAGGCCTCCTTCTCGACATTTTTACCACCGCGACCACGACAGCCACTAGCACCGTTGCTGCTTGCTGCTGCTGCTACCACCGCCGCCACCATCGTCGAGCCGGACCGCCCTATCTTCAGCCAGCGTGGCCGTCGGTCAGGCCAAGCGGGTCCATTCACTCTGTTAGCGTACGCCGTTTCCTCTCGCATCTTGACACAGCATTGTTATGGTGGTGCCTTTGTCACCCCACGTTTCTCCATCCAGGACCGTTCGGCCTCGATTCCCTGGAAGGAACGAGGACCAAGACCCGGGTGACCTGGCGCAGTGGTGGTAGTTTCTGCAGCTCCACAAACGTCCGCTCCCCTTCCGAGGGCACAAGCGCACCCCGTAATATCTACGTGCTACGTACCTGAGCACTTCGCCTTGGTGGGTAACTTCGCAACTACAGACATAGCTGCCGAGATACAATCGCCAAGAAACTACTACTACTATCTAAGCTGTTTTAACGAATGAGAAAAGTGCAAGCTCAAGGAGACGGTCGAACAGAGATGTCGAGTGCGTTGCACGCGAACTCAGCTATTATATACAATTATAAAGTAATACTGAATGGTCGCCGGCGACCTGACAAGGCGTTAATGGCCATAATGAGCAGGTAACAAGGGTCTATTTTCGTGTCAACAATTTACTTCACAGCTAGCAGAGGAAATGCTATTTATTATATTAGCTTCTCATCTTTTGTAAATGATCAACTTAGAGGATGGATTTAATTATGACCGTCTACACACCGAGAAGATAACACACGCCAGCAAATCGAGTGACTTAAGCTACTATACAAGCAACCGACTGAGCCATACTACCGGCATATGTTCCACACCAATATATTTTACAGAGAAATTGCCGTTGTTATTTCGAGACGAGGTCTCCGTACACTAAAGGCGAGAATGGTTAGCCAGAGTCTCCTGTCGTGCCTGATGTGCACCCAACACGATCGCTTTCGGGGACTGCCAGTCAATGATCGGTTGTTGTTGTTATTGACCATATGAACGAACGATTCTATCCTCATACGCTCCTCGTATAAGTCCTGATAGACACAGTCGTCGACTATTGATTAACTTCACAATTCACCTTTCTCTCTCTCGCTCTCTTTCCCTCTACTTCTCTCTCCCTCCTTTATGATGATCCCGAGGGATGCATGGACCCGTACGATGTGATTTGTTATCTTCATTTAGTTCGTTCATTAGTGTGCGATGCGGTACAGCTGGACAGCGTCCGATCGTCGTTGTGCTGCCCCATGTGTCTGTGTGTGTCTGGATGTCAGCATTGTAATAGCTGTTGTAGTAGGAGCAGTAGTAGTAGTTGTGCGGAACGACAACCCACACAGACAATGCCACGGACGATGGCCTGTTAGGACGAACAGGCCCTATTGTCCCTTAAAATGTCAACTGGTCAAGTCGTTGATGATTGGGTCACCGCAACACGATTGGGCTGCTCGCCGTTGTAGTACTGAGATTAATAGACGGCGGTGATGCACACATCGAGAATCACACAGACACGAACATATCACTGAGTTGTTACGGGGCCCGTAGGTTGGCGGCGATCGGTGACTCGGTGGTCCTACAGGATATCCTCGAACATGTATCTATTTACACTAATTAAATACGGGATAATGATAGTGCATTGCACAGAATGTCTGATTACATTCAATTGTACTTGGACTACAATAACATTCGCAGCTAGGGTATTGGTAATATCGGTCGTAGCCGAACTCCACTGCATCGGGTCACACATTCAGGCAAACGCTTTCCCCAATAGAAATGGCTTCCTTCAACCGAGGGTAAGTGATTCCCGACAATATCGGGATCGTGCGTTTTTCGGCTACATCGAACGGTCAGAAAATGTTCGATTGAGTGAGAACAGTAGGCACCCCACTCAAGAGAAAAAGTTGGTTTGCACTTGGTAAGAAAGGACAAGCATTCAGTCATTCATTGTATGAACACATGAATTTTCTGAACTGCAAAGTTGTATTATTCCTACATTTACAGTTAGGTATGTTATCGTGCCTAACGCAAACCTAGTTCGCAGGCCTAGTTTGTCCTGCACACCCACTGCATATATGTGAACGCCTTATCAGTTTTGACGATTGCCCTTCGACCGACGTATTCAACGTTAACCTGACCTAATTATATGGATTATAAAAGGTATAGAATAACCTAACCGGCTGGATATTTTGACCCTAAACAGGTAATGCGTAGTTTCGCATTGCTCGATGGTTAAATCTGTGGGGAATACAAGTCACTCCATTTCAAACATGTACGACCACCCGACGTATATAGGTACGAGTATTACCTCGGAACACAAGCATACATGTACAGCTGTTGCGAAGACTACAAACAAATGGGCAGACGTGACAACTCGGCCAGATAAGACTGTTTATTTCTGTGTGCCTTAGCAAAGATAGTCGCTGATAGAAGGCCTTGCAGATACGTGCTCTCCTTCGCTCGAGGCGGCTCCATTTTCGAGGCCTAGATACTCTGGTTGTATTTGCGGCAGGCGATAGTATCATAATACGCTTGTGCGGTACTGTCAGCCTATGTAGGCGTGCCTACAAAATATCTGAGGCTAGTGCAGTGTATAATAGAATTAATATTTATAATATACCTACAATTGGCCTTCCAGGACCCGCTTGAACAGAGCGCTATTAAGGGTAGATCTAAGTTGACGAGCTTTGAGACTTCGGTTCGGTTTTCCGTCTATATTTACAACCTACCAATTAACGCATCGAGCAAGCATGGTGTCTAGTAGCAATTTAGAAAATACACCCTAATGGATTTCGTCAATATAACGGTTCATATATATACATATATACACATAATCTGTGTTGTGAAAGTTTCTCTGCGCTTGGTGTGGCGTTCACCTTGCTTGAGGCAAATCCGAGAGTTCTTATGGAATTGCTAATAGGGCTTATATTAATTAAATCTGACGGCTGAGGAACACGGAAGGTAAATATAATATATGTATATAACCTACGTTTGGCTATATTGCATATATTGGGATGCATAGCTTCCAATAGTTGCGTAGAAGCGTTCCGAGCTCTCGACGCTCTATCCAATTGTAGTTGCGTCAAATTGGTGGCACCTCACTGTTCGAGCCTCGGGAATTGTTCTCCCCGGCTCCATTGTGTTAAATACACCTACATTTAATAGAACAACGTGTTTAGGTGTTAACATTGTGCTCATTCCTTTTCGAGTAGAAGAAGTACCATGGAAAGCTATCGGTCTCTAGAACTGTGACGCAGCCTGTTATAGATTCGGGTGAAACAATATTATTAGGAATTTGGCACAGAAACTGTACCTCAGGGTGTGCCCGTTCGTTGAATTTGAATACTGTCTAGCATGGTCGTATGTGGCGTGTATGAGCAAGTCGAAAACAGAGCCCCTGACGATAGCTAGCACATTAGTAGGTCGATAATATCGCATCGAGACACCACTGTTGAAAGTGCATAGCCGGATTAAGGTCTCTATATTCGGCTCTTGCAGTCTAATCGAGTACAGGCTACACGCTCATATGGGCACCTGCTAACTGCCTGTTCGTGATTCGCACTTTTTTCGGCTGTTACGAACGATAAAGAAGAGTCTTGCTTACCATTCGCCAGGTCTACGGTACGATAATGACGTTCATGAGCATATCTAGAGAACTATGAACGTGTGTGCATTGAAGACCTGGGTATTAAGTACGGGACATTACTATTATATATATAGTACGTGCTATCTGGAAGACTGTACGCTCTAGCAGACTTCCCCAAACGTAACCGCACTGATGAAACAAGTTGTCTCATTATCAGCCGTGCGCTTAGAAAGCCATGTTTAGGGTGAGTTTATAATGATGTTGTTGTTGATGATGATGATTAATTATTAATTAGTATTCTTATGTACGATGGCAACTGCAGTCCATCTGCACACCATTTCACCTGCCTTAGTGTATTATCACGTATAATTCCAAGCATGCCGACTCTACGGAAGAGAAGACTCTCAGCATAGGATGGTTTTAGCAGGTAGAGGCGTTTCTCCACTTTAATGGAGATTCGAATGTTTCTGGTGGCGTGGTGTTCGTCCAAAATGTCCTCCTCTCAAAAAAAAACATATATATATATTGTCACGAATTGGGTCAGTCTTTCGGTAGCAACTTACTGCTGATTAAGCTCTAGTGAAGGTATGTCACGAAGGAAACGGGGGATCCGTCTCAGCGATCCCCGTAATAGGAAAGCCGTAAACGAGACATGTATAAGGTATTTTTAACGCAACATGCATCATTCACCTAATTCACTCATTTCATTGTATCCGCGCATGTATGCTCTATTCTAAAGATACTACTGATATGCTTAGGGTCGAGTTCATGTGTGGCTTGCACGTCGGAGTGCCAATAGAGACCTCCTGCTATCGAATACACACATACACCGAACGTCAAGAGCAGCATGCCTCGCCGTCAGTCTCCACTGCTGGCGTGATCATACCTTGGCGTAACAACATCAACAGCAGCGTGTCACCATTCCCCGTCAACATCTAACTTCAAAGCGAACGCGACAACTTTGAGCTCAGTTAAGGGGTGTATCAGCTAAGTAAGAGGTGAGGTGGTAATCATTTCATTCACGAAAGCGTCAACCATTGCCGACGGCCATTACCTGACTCCGGGGCGATCTGTTCTCCTGTTAAATCACCATGTTAACCGTTCGGCGTTGAGGCCATCGTTTCCTTACTGCTCCACCAGCTGCAGAACAGGGCGTGGTGGTTAAGGGTGGCCCCTATAATGCAACGCTATGAGAGAACTCCTGCCGAATGGAAGTACGAGCGACACGTTCGCACGAGCGTCGAACAGCAAGCCTGATATCCTGTGGGCCTCCCGGGCCAAACTGCGGAGAGTTTGTCAGGCCACCGTCGTGTCTTCGTACGGCTGCTTGCTGGTGATATCGACCGTCGCCGCTGCCGGCTAATGTAGCTTACTTAGTTAGCTAAGTCGGCCGAAGTCACTGAGACTCACTAATTTGCCCGCCGACCATCTCTCGGCCTCACTGCCAAGCAGCGAGTTTCGCTGCTTGGCTCATTGGCTGGCAGAGCATGGCCGGCGTCTGAGCCCATGGCTGCGACCGAACTTTGTAACCTGTCCTTGTCATCCCCGAGCGGAGATGGTATACACATATTCATTATAGCTAATTTCTTCCTAGCAATAATAATCACCGCGTTGATGATCATGCTGTTGATGACGATGGCTATCAAGGCGATGGTGACGATGATGACTTTATTTAATAAATATATGGTCGAGATGCTGTCCTATTTTACATATCTGTACGCAGTCCAGTCGTTTCGATGTTTGAGACATTCAATTTATTCAGCCATCCATTCATTCGGGCATTTCGGGAGTGGGATACAGTACAATACAAATTTTGGTTTATCAACGAAACTGCGCTATTTTTACAACGCAGTTAAGTTCTCTTGTATGTCCTCACCATTGTTTCGGGACTCGGACCTGGAGCGTCCGACTTTTACATACAGAGACTTGGCCACCGTCCAAGCCACCGCGATGAATATGTAGAAGAGACACATTATGTGCTCAGTCCGTTAGCTTCTGTCGAGTGGCAATCATTTTCACCAGATCTTAATTGTACGAGGATCACGCGAGAAATATTGTCCGTTCTGCGGACGGTTCTATCTATAACAAATATAACACGTCAGTTGTTTGATTAACTGGATTGATTTTGAAGATTCGCGGGCAAGATCCGCAAGGCAAAAGCCTGTCCTTAGGTGGACTGTTCGGTCTGCAATGTGGATAGGGTTCCGTTGATCGACCCCTTACGCCACTTAACCTATTTTGGGTCCATGTGATAGATACAACTCGAAGACAATTAGCACATCCGTGGTTAAAAAAAAACATTCCGACTAAGATATTTCAGAGGCATGAGTAAATCCAGAAAGTAATTAGTAATTGAACTGAAAAGAGCCTGCAGAGCCTTTCTCTCGCTGTGAGGCGAAAACGCTATGTCATCGCCTGCATCGGGACCATGACGACCTCGGCGTGACACCTTGTCCTCAACTGCTTCACTAATTATTGTATACTTTAAGCATATTTTAAGACGCACAATCATAATCAATGTTCGACATTGAATACAACATTGTTTTGAACCGACAACACATTACACCAAAGCACTCTCTACGGCTGCTATCTTAGCCGTTAACAAATCGTCGAAGACAGTTGCTGAGAGGATTCGTATATTGATTTGTACACTCACTAGTTATCTTTCACATCAATCAATGGCGGCAGATACGCTTTTGCCAATGCTATCTCGTTTTTAGGCTGACCGAGAAAGATCGGCTACTACAGCGCGATGGCTTGATCGTCGTCTGGGTTGTAGGTCTTCATCAATTCAGCAGCCGACTCGAGTGGACTTGGACTCAAGTTGATGATCAGGTACGCGAAAAGTAGCCCTCTTTATATATGTATGCTGCGGGACCTACCCTACCCTGTCCGCTCAATTCTGCTGACCGCCCCGTGTCTGGGGATATGTCGTCAACAATCCACCACTGTATGTAGACTCTTCCTCTCTCTTTCTCTCTCTACCTGTCGTACGGTGACGAACGCGGTCGTTCGCAGTTTCAGGCGGCAATCGTTGTCTGCCCGCATCCGAATAAGTACTGCAGCGAGGGTATTCGAGAAGGGCGGCAGCCCTCAACGCGAAAGTTTATGTGCCTGCTACTGTGCGAGCCTACATCGTCTATGGTCCTACGTGACGAATCCGTCACAGCCTGCCCGCTGCTGTCACTGCGCGGACGATGGGTGGGAAGGGGCCAGCCAATGCCCATAGAGATAGAGAAATGACGAAGCTTGAAAACGAACATGGTAGGATACAGCAGCAGTGACGGGAGCGGGATCCCTGCTCCACCGGTGCTAGTATCTAGCTGGTACTCGACTCGGGTGCTTGGCGGCCGAGTCGTCCCGGGGCCGAATTGTCAGACCACGAGGCTTGACTGCACAGGCGTGATTGGTTGGTGCTAGATGATGTAGACGCCACGAAGTCCATCTTGTCACTGGGGCCATTGGGTGGTGCGTAACTCGCGAATATTCGGCTCCTCACTGTCGGCGGTACACCATGGCAGACTTCAACGAATGATGGCTGATGGCGTTATAGCTCTGCACATGATATGCCGTTGAGGTGCAGCGGTAGAGCGGTAACGAAGTGGCCACTGGCAGATCACGCGTACGATCCATAGGTCATGGGTCATTTTTCCAGCAGCAATCGGTCACCGATCAGTACACGGTCATCGCTCTGATTGATTATCACCTCAAAGCTGCCAGCCACTAATTAGATGATCTTTGACACCATCGAAAATTGCGTATTTTGACACCCCCCTGGACAACAAGGCGAAACCGAGCAATGTATCAAACTCGTTCATGCTGTAACAGTTTTTTGGCGGTCATGTGAATAAAATAATATAGAATAACCCCTAGATCTATATTCCTAAAGGTAGACACATGAAGGTTAAAAGGATTGAGAAGCTTCAGCGCACTATATAGCATCTTATTTTTAATAAGATACTATATAGTGCTTTAATACACAAAATACTAATGAAAATATAAGAAAACCAAGAAAAATCCTCGTGTAGGTTCACGCGAGAACATATTTGCTACTCCGTTGAAACGCTGCGATGGCTATACGGTGCTGTTATCTATGACAACTATAATATTATTATACGAGTAAGGAAGAGAATAAGCAAAGGTGGCCCCGACAGGTCCTCATAGTAATACATAAAGGTTAATGGCTGAGGCCTGTCAGATAGGGGAACAACTGAGGGTCAGCTCAAAAAAAAAAATTATTGACTAAAGGAATCGAAGCTGAATTGTATCGAACCATATAACTTCCACCCGGCAAGGTCTCTCTGCGTTTCGAGATCACATGCGTATAAATTTCTTCTTTTTTTTTACGACAAACTAGGACACCTGTGTCCAATACAAACATTCATATGCGCGCAAAGAGTCCACTGGATTGAATGCATCTACCTCGCCCGTGCCGCCATCCCTACCCGACATGATCTGACGTGGCTGGAATTCACGAGTACGACTTTACGAGTAGCGTCCTGAAGACGTCTGTGGTTTTTGCCGATAACCACTTCATGGACTTACATGCAACGTGGATATCCAGGTTCGGCCGTCGATTTGATTTTGCTCTCAGTCCACAGGAGGTTCTGGTACTCTGGTGTGCGTAAGCGTACACTATCAGTGAATGCTGGTGTGCCCATTCGTATGTGCGTGTATGCCTGCCCCACAAGTAAGCCGGCCATCTAACCAGCCCGCCAGCTTCACTTGTACCTTTGCCTCTACGCAACTCTCGGATGAACACGACGCGGCGCTCACATCGAGGCAGGCCAATGTAAGAACTCATTGGCCCCCATGTCTTGTCCCAGGACGTCCCCCGGCCGTGTCTCGTTCTGACGCAGAGACGGCAGCAGCGGCAGCTGAACAAGAAGCAGCAGTAGCAGCAAGCTGGAGCAGGCAGGGGTGAGTGAATGAGTGAGTCCGCCGGAGTTGGGACCCCGGGGGTCCGCGGGGAATGGTCCATGGGTCTCGCGAACTCCGGGACGAAGCGGACGAACAGACAAACGGGCGTTCGGACAGGCAGCCAGGCAGGACGAAAATGGGAAGAAGGAGCAGCAGCAGCAGGAGGAGGAGGAGCACGAGGAGGCTGTGGTAATTAATGGAAATGTAATTTCCTTTTCCTGATGAACTATTCAAATTGATACGGGCCGCTTCGTTGGCTGGCCGTAGTGGCGCTGGTGTTGGCTGCAGCGGAGGGCGGTAGTCGGCGCCGGACGCCGGCCGCCGTGGCAACGACGGTGAATGTAGCCTGAGCTGTGACCTGGACGGGGGCGGGGGCAATGCAACGGCCTCTACCTCTGCTGCTGCTGCTACTGCTACCAGTAGTAGTAATAGTAGCAGCAGTAGTGGCACTACTACTGCTGCTGCTGCTGCTAGGTAGTACGATTGCCACCACTGTACATTGCCCTCGTTTTAGTCCCGCCCGTCGGCCGCGACTCACCCGCAAGACTTCCACTACGGCTCCCAATCAACCACCGCCACCACCACCAAGTTCGCCAACAAACCGCAACCTCTACCGTCCGTGGCCAGCGCCGGCAGCGGTGATTGGCGGCCACTGCCGCCATCGCTACAACAGAGCGTTAGTGACGCGTGGGCGTTTGGACGGGAGCGATAGATTGTAGTCGTCTCGTAGGAGGACGACGAGAACAGCGACGGCAGCAGCAACAACAACAACAACAACAACGCAGTAGCTGTGTTGCTGATAGTAGCAGTCGTTGTAGTATGGGAGCGGCGATCGGGTGGACGGAGTCTGTGTCGTGTGCGAGACAGACTCCGTCGGGGGCGTCTCGCCGATCCGGCCACAACGAATCCGCGCATGGACGTGCAGTGGCGGTACTCGTCGAATGTACAAATGGAGTTTCACTTCGAGGTAGAAGCTCGTGTGAATAGGTCCGCTTACAACGGCAATGATCCACTGATACAGCGAAAACACGTGGAATTAACTGCAGCCTGGGGGAAAGCAACAAGCGTCCGCTACGAGGACTGTGAAGTTCGCAGGGGGCGAGGCTCATTGTAGTAGCGAGTGATCGTCCCATTCAAATGGAGGAAGCCCACTTAATAAAGATGTCGATTGGTATACATATTAGATATCTGTACTACACCTATGTATGAGACACGTAGGCGCACGGGTTCGATACCTACCGTCGCACATTTGCATTTAAGGGAGTTCATCTTGTCAGGTGATGCCGAAGGCAGTTGTACCATAGTTGACGTGAAATGTTGGCGGAGCGCCAACCCGGAAAATTCACTTTTCGTTTCTTAGACTACAACAACGTCAACAAATTGAGAGTCTCGATTTTCTTTGGAATTATACCGAAACTATTCAAATTGATTTAGATCAATGGTAGATAGCATCGAGCTGCAGTTGGACTTTGGTCAATCAGAGGGCAACGAAATGAGGAAGATTTGTGAAGTATATATTATACCTTCATTCTACATACTGAACACTTCTATTTACTAAAAATTTATACTAAAACCTTTTTTAATTTTATACTGAAAACTTTTTTACTTTTATACTAAAACCTTTTTTAATTTTATACTGAAAACTTTTTTACTTTTATACTAAAACCTTTTTAATTTTATACTGAAAATATTTACTAATGTTATACTAAAACCTTTTTAATTTTATACTGAAAATATTTACTAATGTTATACTAAAACCTTTTTTTATTCTATACTGAAAACTTTTTTAATTTTATACTGAAAACTATTTTAATTTTATACTGAAAACTTTTTAATTTTATACTGAAAACTTTTTAATTTTATATTGAAAACTTTTTAATTTTATATTGAAAACTTTTCTTAACTATATACTGAAAACTTTTTTAATTTTATACTGAAAACTTCTTTTTCTTAATAAGGTGATACACATCTGGCTATCACTCCGTGAATGTGTGGGACGGACGTTTCAGAACAACATGGACCAGACGCAAGAACATATTATACATCACTATCTCATGAGTGTTAGCCAACTAACACTAGAAGCAGTCGATGCTTCGGCTAAATAAACTTGAAAAATTCATTCTAATATAATTAGATAGGAGATTATTTCTACAAATATCTTAAAATTACAAAAAAAGGCAATAATACATTTTGCAAACGTGACTTCGGTGCATCTAACTTCTCAACCCATGTTTCCACAAAGCTATTAGATAGAGGCTGTACAGTCCTCACAGCGCGTCACGTCAAAATCTGCGCATTTAACAGCTCTTTAGAAGCTAACTGCGGAAAGCTATTATACCAGTAAGATTTACCTCCATAAAGTCGATGCCCGTGCCCCTTTTGTCTGCTAGCGCCAACCGCCGTTATGCTAAATACTAGCCGGGGTCACCCATCATCGTTGTGTGCACATTGCACAGACGCGTGACCAGTACTGGCTGTATTCCCTTTGTGCGGGGATGATCCCCAGAATGATCAGACCTTTGAGCAGGGCAGTTCAACAATATTCTACATTGTATACATACGAGCATGAGACTAAATGGCTTCCATGGCCTATGGCTGAATGGAAGCGGTAACTTCTGCCCAAAGTAATTTACCATTTGTATAACTAGCTCGTATATATGGATACGTGGAGGAGATCCGGGAGCCTGGTTTTCAGAACAGGTACTCACTTACTCTGTCGGTCGCCTAGTACAAACAGCCGCTGCTTCCGCTCAGACCTAACCTAATCTGTTTCGTATTTATTTGCGGAAAAGCGGTTCGGCGGAGGAGGAGTCTGCAATGGTCTGGGGCGAATGACACACATTAGAACACTGTCGGCTGTTTCACAGGAACTTGAATCGTAATACTTGTGTCTCGCTCATATACAGCGAGCTCTAGCCGTGAATATCCACCTTGGCCATGGTATGGTATCATTATGTGATTTGTACGTAGTAGCATCCAACAATGTAAATTAAAGAAGTCATAGAGCCCTCCATCTCTGCCCTGAACTTTTGAAGGTCTTCCCAGGCAGCGCCGTGCGACCAGCTTTACTAAACGGCGCATCGTTCGTAGTTCGTCGGTGCGTTCCGGAGTTCAGGACTTGGCCGCCCACGACACGTATGTATGAATGCGAAGCAGAAGAAATTAAGCCGTCCGGGGGGAGCAAGCCGAGCATGTGTCAGATATACAGAGAGGTAAAGAGAGAGAGAGAGGCGTATCAGCGGATGGCGGTAGCTGTTGCGGTGGCTGGCCCCGGTGCGGTGCGTCGGAGGAGATGGAGATGGCCCGTGCAAAAGTTTTCAGTTCAGAAACAGGCAGCGTCTTTCAGGGCCGTCAGTAAGCTAACAGGCCACGAATACAGACAGCTATGAACAGTGAACGAACCAGTGCGCCCGTTCCGTCCCGTCATCATCGGGCGGCCAATTACAAGCTTGCCCCTGCCATTAAAATGGCCCAGTCGTGTTCGGACAAACAGACTTGCTGCGCCCGCGCGCTCCGCCTGCACTTGTAATGATCTGAAATGCTTGCCGCCGCTACTGCAACAGTCTCTGTAAGGCGAGCGAGCCAGTTGCAGATAGACAGACGGCATGCTATGTGTCTCGGGGTGTGGCTGTGTATATGAAGTCGGCCGTGCCGACCTCACTTGTGTCACTGAAGCGCTTTTCCTCTGCGGTTGCTCAAGTGCTTAAGCGAGAGACAACTTGGGAACCTTGCACTCGCATAGATGTAAGTGCCATTGAGATGCGTCGTGGGTGTGTACGCATATACGCAGATGGCCTTATGTATAGAGGCCACGAGAGTTAAACACTACAGCTACGTCTGGAACGTATCAAATCGAGAACCGCATGTCATTCGTGCGTTTTCCAGCTCTCTCTCTCTCTCCCTCTTTCCTCTGTTATTTTTCCTTTTCTACCAAGAGAAGGATCATCGTTATTGTCTGCACATATATTGCAGGTTATTTGCTGAACATTTTGCACAACTTGTATCGTGCTTCAATGGCGGATTGCGTGGCCATTGGCACGGCGTGACTTTCGTGAGTACCCTGTACATTTTTCAGTATTGCAATTTACCATACCGTTATGTTCATTAGCGTGGTTTGGATCACGAATGGTCTAAGCGTTGTATTCAATTCGCATCTGCGCGGTCGATTCGACTGCGTGTTGATTATTACTTCTTTTCACGCCCATGTTTCAAATTAATTACCGCAATCGCGTGCGATGCCGTTAAGCATCGTGCAGTTTGAAGAAGAAGTTATAAATTGACTTGAAAGAATAAGCATGAGAGCTGGAATTTCACCCATAAGTATAGCAGGTATATAGGTCGTTAATTGGTTATTGTAGGTTTTGGCCTGTTTGTCAGTTGTTTAAAATAACATCGCCTGTCGGCTGTCAGCTTACTGCTTGAAGACAGAAATTGACATGCATTTATCCTAGAACAATAATTAATGGTTTATATCCGCATTTATGGTATTTTGAGATGACGCCCAAGCACATCTTTGGAATACATTGTATACTACACTGTTCAGATGCTACCAATGCTCAGAAATGATAAATAAAAAGGCAAACTCTGTCCATGAGCAGCTTTATTTTTCAGCTGTCGATAGATTTACATTTATTTAAGTGAAATTATTGTACAAAATATTCGCATATTGTATTTTATAATAATAGGTATAAATAATATAATAGTAACGGCTAGTAATACTTTAGCTCGAAACATGCTTGGTTTTGGCACCAAAAGAGAATGTTGGCTAAGCTCCGATCTTGGCAGTTGGTAAGTACTAAGAAATTCGTGTGATTTTTAATTAGTGCTAACTCACTGCCCCCAACCCGAGGCCAGCTCGTGCATCTATGTACCCGCATCGTACACAGTGAGTGTAATCTTTAAGAGAATGCTACAGCTTAGACCTCCTCTGGGTCCAATCCGTCGGCCTGCCAGCCTGGGGGTAGTTGCATGGATGTTGTCCTACTCCGTGAGTACCTTAATGTAGGCCCATCCAAGTATACACGGAACGCTAGGATCTAGTTCTACAATAACTCGAGTGTGTACAGTTGAATGGCTAATCTCCTATGGGTGAGCGTTTCAATCTAGGATGATATTGACAGCCTGCGGCATGTTGAGCAGTTAAACTCAACGACAATTTAGTTTAGTTTTTTCGTACTGAATCACTTCCCAGCAAACTGTGCCAGCAGTCTTGATACCTGAAGCATTGCGTGAAGATAATAATAATCATAATAATAGTGAATTACATTCAACTCCACCTCGTCATTAACGATAAACGGATTCAGCGACTAAGCATACGTAGTGATAGATGAGTCCATGATAAAGTATAATATAAAAAAAAGACTATAATATTATATAAAACTGCTGAAAAATATAATAAAATCATGAGGCGAGTGGTATGAAACTATGGCCGGACTCCCACCTGCAAAGAGACTGGCCACTTGTCCTAGTATATATGATCAATGTTGAGCGGGCATATATCGGAGGTTTGCTATAGTATTTTCTGCAGAGAAATCATGATCGACGTATAATCAGCTGATTAAGCTGAAATCCTCCGTCTGCGAAGAAGAATCGCCGGTTTGGGTAGTCTCAATTGCTCATATTAACGAATGTGGGTACAGGTCGACATTTTGTAGTAGCGTTGCTACATCATCCTGTTTCCTGTGCCAGTATCTGTTCAAATACTTTTCTTGTTGCTGGCTGTAGATGTTCTTATTTATATACACTTTACATAGAACACAAACGTAGATTACAAATGTATTTGTATTGAATTGGAAAACATCCGATGCAGAGTCATTCAAAGCCGAGATGAGTCGACACATCAATATGTACGAAAATGTTATCCACAATCTACGATTCTGAATAGTACTTGTTCTATTTGGGAGGGGCAGATTGTTCAGTTAGATTAGAACTGAACAACTCTAGACAATATTTTGCTACCGTAACGACACACGAATCTGCCGACGCGAATCTAACGCGACCTCATCAATAGATGATACTGCAATAGCAGACATGGATGGCGCAGAATATAAAGGTTTGCATGTTACAGTGCCCATGATATCACGAGTGGAAATCGTCACATTTTAGTAGTCCAACGTGCTACTTTGGAATCGCATTCTGAGGAGTTGTTGTGTGGGAGCTGTCTACCATGATTTGACAACGTACCGATTGCGACTACGCTAAGAGTGGTACGCCTGCCTTCCACCTACTTCACCCCGGGGGCAGAGGTTTCCCTCTGGGATCAAAAGCTTCCCCAGTAGCCAATCATATTTGTCATTTACAATTGCCTCCTCAAATTCTTCGACGATCCCGTAGTATCCGTCACTAAAACATGCTATTCTTGTCCTTCATCGTCCTATGGAGCCGTGGCCTGTTACATCGGACACATTCACGCTGTGATTTCAAACCCCCTTAAGACTCCCACTGTTTAAAACCCGTACAACAATACGACAACTAACCGTGTACTCATTAGGTACAATTAATTTTGTTCTGTAACGCCGTACTTTCTCCCCAATGGTCTTCGCAGCTCTACCGGAGAGTTCGATAGTGTCGAGTTCTACACTCCTTCCACCTGAACCTTAAAAATCATAATAAAAATAAGTATATATACAGTGGAGAAAGGTGTCGTGTATTGATATTACATTATCAATATAAATTGCTTCAATCGGTCCCACGAACAGATCTTTTATTGCATCAACCTGGACGATCTACCTCTGCTTTCCAGTAGTGAGTCAGGAATCGTTGAGCTTCCTTTCTATCCAATGCGTTATGTTCACGCGCTTGCTTACCTCGAGGTAGCGAAGTCCACGTATAGGGTCGTTTTTCTCTTAACTGACCACCCTCAGCTATGACTTCCCCTGGCAGAAAGGTCTCGGTACCGTTGCTGTGTAGCTGTATTGCTTCAAGGACCTATCATGTCGGTCATGCTGGACTTATCCGGGCTTTCTCCAGCAGAAATACGTATGTGACGGCAGGCTCGTGTAGGCCGCTACGGCCTAGACATGTGCGGGGACCTACTTCTGGACCACCTATATATTTATTTCGCTCGGTCTCGCATCTTGCGTCTACTACTTAGTCTCTGTTTCTCTCACTTTTCCTTTGGTTCGGTAGATGGGTGGCTCGCACACTCAGTCACTAACACACACTAACACACACACACATAGACATAGTCACATATAGATACAAGGCTTCGCTCGCTTTCACTTTGTCCACCGTCTTCTTTCTGGCTCACTGTGTGTACACACAAACGGACGGACCTCCTCGTCTACAGCGACCTCCTCGTCCTCCGACTGGCCGTAGACGATCCCAATCGTACGCAGTCCCAGAGCTTCCCGGGGGTCCTCTTGTAGACGGGCTGGTTATTAATGTACCAGTGCGCTAGGCTGGCTGATCGGCTAAGCTCAGAGGGGCTAGAAGGACTTAGAGCCGCTTATGGCGGCGCCGCTGCTGCTGCCGTCGCCGCAGCCGCCCCTGCCCCCCATCGACCTGTCCTGCTCCCTTCGTATAGGCTGACTACACACTGCGCAGCTACCGTCCAGCGACCTCAGCCGCGTACCGGGTTTTCCTTGTTCCAGCAATCATGATGTACAGTTGTAATGAATAACAGATTAGATTAAATAAGGTTAATATTAATAATCATGGAGTTGTAGAGCAAGCATAGAAGGACTACTACTGCTATCACTACCAGCAGTAGCCCCGACAACGATCCCCGTCCGCAGTCCCTCTCCATCTCTCTGTCTCTTCCTCCCTCCTCTCGGAGTTACTCAACTATCTTCATCTATCCTGTTCTCCTCATGGCGTATCCTTCACTAAATGGAAGCCAACCTACGAAGCGGACAACCCACACTAACAAGAAGACGTGGGAAATGTCGAACGAGGAACGCGCGGCGCATCTCCGATCGAGAGGAATTACCAAAGCTTCCCGCCGCACGCAATTCGCCGTTTAAATAGACCCCACTCGAGCGGTGGAACGCAGGCGAGTAGACGAGTAGATTTCGAGGGAGCAATGGACGAATGCCAGGTGTCGACGAAATGCAATTATCCACATTCATTGATGTTTGCTTTGAAGCTAAATTGGCTAGCTAGTTGTTGCCGAGGATCGCATGGGCGACGTTCGTGCGTATGGCTATTATTTTTAGAACTTCGCATAGTACGATGCTAGGAAACGGTACTTGAGCGAAGGGCTAAATGTTCTTTAGTAGAAAGTTGCCGATGCACGTTCACGTCTTGGTTGCTGCATGCGACTTGCCAACGGCACGTGGGCACACACATTTTGAAGCGAGGTGAATTGTGTCATTAGTATTATTATTATTATGATTATTCAGAGTTAAATCAATGCGGAAGAACGTAGCTTAAAACAAAGGCTCATTAATTGTCATTTGAAGATCTATCTTATCTCCAATTTGGAGATCTATCTGCCCCCCGCCAAGGCCACAGTCATTTTTGTATGCAAACGTAGTAATGTTATGTTTCCCTACGATCGAGTGCCGTTAACGGGTACAACCCGATCGCTGGCACCAATCATATTATCCTTATCCGGCTTAAAATTTTTCTCGTAAATGAAAAAATCTACAAATTCACCCCTGACTACAATACTGTTCCTTATTGCAAGCCACATATCGTACGACTCCTCTGCTTTTTATTATATATCACCATTGTGTGACAGGCGCAAAGCAAACTCCACGACGAGCACTCGGCCAGCGTCTAATGTAGTTTATGAGAAAATACCCAACAAAGATGATCATTCACTTCAGCGAGAGTTTCCTCGATCGATCGGGCGTCACCAAGTGGCGCAGGCTGGCAAGCCGGCCTGCAGGATAAGCAAGCAAACATGGAGCACAAGCACTCTGAACATACATCTCGGAGTCGGGAAAGGGGACCCACTCAAGGCCGCATCGCCAGATACATCCAGCAAGTGCGTCCTCGGCGCTCCAGTTTGCCAGTGGCAGCCGGGGGCGGGGGCGGCTGCGCCAAAGCCACTCGAGAGCATTGTTCTTCGCGCTGCAAATAGACCCGTCCATCTGTCCGATCTTCGGGGACAAATGTCACTCCCGTTAAAATGTTGAATCGCCGCCTCATTAACAAGCGCCGCTGGTCCCGCTGCGACGCCGCGAAAGCCACGGGCGTATGGTCGACATCGAGTGGGAGCTGTACAGCTAGCGTACAGTGCAGCCAGATCCACACCGTCCCTGGCCGCCTCTGTGGGACAAAGACAACCGAGAGAGAAAAAGAGAGAAAGAAAGGGAGAGGGAGAGAAGATGACGTCGGCGAAGACTAACGGCAAGACGAAGGGACTGGCAGAGTCGATGTTCGCACTCAACCAATTGGATCACACGAACCGAGAACGAGATAAGTGCGAGGGGATCACGGTGCAGGCCAAGAGCTTTGGGAGAAACAGCTAAATTAGTGTGTGTGTGTGTGTGTTTTTTTATTACTGATATATGTAGCATACTATACAAACATAATTCTGGAGCGAGATCCGAAAGTCAAGTGAAGGCGACCGCTGTTTTCTTTGTTGCCGAAATTAGACAGGGATAGGTTCACTGCTGCTTTTTGAGGTGATTGCAGATGAGAAGCCCTCCCCCACCACTTACTCTGATAATATATGATTATGTATGGAACACTATGCGACACTGTTTGACGAGGCACCGGCAATACAGTGTACTATATATATATATATATATATATATGATGAAAGCGTTTCGACGGCGTATAGTGGCACGACGTTTACCGATGCTCATAGCCGATGCTTAGTCTTAGAAGGAGCTCGCAAGTTCCACGCCGTCGCCAGCTGGGCTTAGTGATGGCTATGGAAGTCATTACGAACAGCAGTCCCGAAGTTAGTAAAACTCCATCTCGGCAATCTGCTGGTGCACTGTGGGGGCTGGACGTCGCCGACAAGAAAGTGACAACTTATCATCATCGATAGATAAGCACCCCGCTCGACCCACGCCCCCTCAACGAAATATGCCAGACGTCGCTTTTGGACCAGCTCCCGTTGAAACCCGATTCGGCCAATGAAGAAGTAAGCCCGAGGCTTATAGCATCCCGTTCATTTAGTAGGGTTTTCCTCAGGATTTGTGGAGGCTTCGTCCAACCCACGATATTATAATTTAGTGTTATCCTTGCGCAGCGAACGTGAGCACACCCGTTGAATATTGCGATTGAATGCGTCGCTGTCAGTAAGGCGGTGTTTTTCTATCTCGCTTTGAGTTAAGCGAACTCTGCTTGTGTGCGTTTCCGGCATAAGGCTTCCTCGTCAAATGAGAGAAAAGGGCTTCTCAGGCCGCTCAACTATCGACCAAGTACGAAATTTGTAGCTGGTTACATATCGAGTCGACTCCGCACGTCGGCCCCAAAGTCCACGACGTCAAGAATCGGATAGAGGCGAAGTCGAAATTCGCCCTCCTAATTTTGCTCGTCATAGATTTTTCATATATCAGTCCACTAGTTTTTGTGAATGGATTTGTTGATCCGTACACGTGCGTATATCTTCGATACAAATAAAAATAGGACAAATGTCAGCTCCGCACTAAACCTTCTAACAATGAGCTCCAATGTTCAGGCGCTTCAGGCCGCTTCAGGTGTGTCATATCCGCCGTTCACGAATGCCACAAATGGCCATTATCCTACGGAGCGCCGAGTAGTGGATACGGTATGGATTCATAGTATGAGCCGAGCAGGTTTTTGCTGCGTGTTGTACACATGCTTCGAAGTTGGAACTAATGACCCCGCAATTTGCGATAGAATCAGACAGTTTAGTTTCGTGCGGTACGTTCGGGCACGTCCTCAGAGACCTACCCTGTGGGTTGTTGACCCCCGACGCCTGCACTCCGACCTCGCTGAGCCCACCCCCGAGGTCCTTGAGATATTACGTTAACACTCGAGATCTCAGAGCCGTTTCTATCTACATTTATGATTTCAATTCGACGACAGACACAGATCTCTCGGATAAAGATGAATGAGACGAATTTCTAATAGATCGAAGTGAATGCCAGCGAGCAATATTCAAGCGGCCCATTGTGACCTCATTGATAGCAAATCGAAGTCTTGCAAAGAGCCCCATAGCTAATCCGATTGACTTCGTGACTTCACAGCGAGGTCTCTCTCTCTCTCGATTTGGCAAGCCCGAGACCTTCTAGTGGTAATGCAAATTTAGCACTGGCTAAGTTCACACCCCATGAGCAAATGCCTTCGCGTACAATTTCGGGGCAGACCTGGATCCATCACGCAGCTCAATGGATTCCCCAAATGCGGTGTTAACATCGATCCGAATTTGTTGTAACGTCTAGAGAGTGACTACTGCGCCATTTGATACGGTTGATATTTAGGCGCTACCGGTGCGACTAGATTTGTGCGAATGGTACACACGTGGAACACATCGTGTATCCGTATTACTTGATCGCTGCATATACTTCTAGCAAAGTTAACTTTTATGGCATCACAAACGAGATCGAGCCTCTCTCTGCCGCCTGCTCCCAGCAGGCGATACAAGTACACGCGTTTCCTGTTCGCTTTTGTTTATAGGTGGTGTTCGCGAAGCTGGCTAAAGACGATGGAGCGGCTCACTTGCTGCTCTCTTCATTAGCTTCTTAGTACGCGCTCGAGTTGCATGCAGGATGGCCGACGCAAGATGGCCCTATCTTGTTGGGACAGTGCTGCGGTGGTCCATGCGGGATGTTTTTTTTTCGTTGAAACCATGGGCCAGGCATTAAAAAGAGCGACGCGTTCACTCCGCAGCTCGGTCCCTTCGTCTCTGCCTCACGTCCGCATCCCTGGGATGCTGGGACCTTCATTGCTGATATTGCATAAGCAGGCCGAGACACGTTAACAGACGTTTGAGGCCGGCGTCAAAGGTTGCCTGGATGATCAGGCGTAAGGGACGCTCGAACCCTCCTGGGACCTGACTTACGCAAGCGAATCCCATATTAGTGCGTGAGTAGCGGGGCTCACAAAGCAGGCCATTCGACGGCAGCGAAGAACGAGAAGAAATTACAGCTGAGGACTGATTAAACCGGTGCGGCACTTGACATCATAGGCTGGTCTGTAGGTGATGGTTTCGAAGAGCGCCCATTGAAAATGGGCTAAACATTGAGATACTTCCAATAGTCCACTACCAAGCAGGGTCTACGTTCACACGCCTATGATATTCCTGATCTTCGCCTGCTAGTCAGGGATTCCTTCAATTGTGCGCAACTTTCAGTGATTGCTTAAAACACCAATCACAGGGATCTGATTAGTGTGGTGCCAACCTCAGCAGGGCTGGCTTCTCTCCCAACAAAGTCGACGAGCCAATATAGGTATTTCTATAGCACTGCTCACATTCGATCCAACTGGCTGATCGGCGCGTTCAAAAAGATTCAAATTCAAATGTGTGATTTATTAACGGAACTGCCATTCAACAACGCTTAAGTTCTCGTGAAAATAATAAACAAAATAAAATAAAGGTGGGTAAAACTCACAACACAAAATGTACATTTGTGAACATACAATCACAGCTACACTCTCAGCAGGGGATGGTTTTAGCAGGCAGAGGCGTTTTGTCATCCACGTCAACCCTGCACTGGATCGGAGATTGGAGTGTCTCTGGTGGTGACCGTGCGCTTGAAGAAAACTTCCTCCTCTAAAAAAAAATCACAGCTACAGCTGAGCAGATGGTTGACTCCGCCTAATACAGATTATTCCTATCACAATTATGCATTTACGTCTTATATTCACGGGCGAAAATCCTAACTGAAGCGACTGATCTGATCTCACGTGGAATGGAACGTCACAGCGGCGTTGTCGCTCATTTGGTTAATCCGAAAGCAGCGGCGGTAAGAGAGAAGGAAATCTCCGGCGGGATGGTGCCCTTCTATATTTTAAACGCGAGCGTAGCCACGCGTGTACTATATAACTTGTCTACCGGTAACAGGTTCTTAGAGGAGTATACATCCTGAACCGAATCCCTCCATGTTTTCCCAAATATGGCCCTCACGGCGTCGTTCTGTAGAATCTGTCCTCTGCTGCACACGTTTCTGTATACCCTTCCCCATACTGAGATTGCGTAGGTCAAAACTGGTCCGAAGTGAGCCCTGTAAACCATTAGCAGGCCCCCGTTTGGCACACCGATGTCTCTGAGGCGTCGTAGCGACGCAACAACCTCGTAGCTTTTAGGAGACAATGCTGAAGGTGACCTTGCCATTTTGCAGTGTCTTGAAGGGTCAGACCGAGGCACTTTGTCCTGTTTTGCTTGCAATGACTAGTAAACGAAATGTGTCAAATATTTCCATCACTTTTTCCACTTGTATCAGTGCTGCCTCAAGGTCAGATTGGATGTGCGACGGCCGAAGGCGAAACAGCAGAGAGGTATCGTCAGCATATGTTATCACTCTGCATAATCCATCCTTTGCGATTTTGAGAAGAATGAAATTGATGTAGATAATGAACATAAACGGGTCTAGTACTGACCCCTGAGGAGTCTCAATGTTTACCTCTTCCCATGCAGAATCTGTACGACCCACTCTTACTGCCTTTCGTCTGGTGGAGACATACGTCCGGAATAAGTCGACAGTGATCGCACCGCATCCAACAAGTTCTAGTATTTGAAAGAACAGCTAGTGCTTCAGGCAGTTGAATAGCAGCAGTTATATCCACGAATAAACCAAAGGAAGCTTGTTTACTCTCCATTGAATCCACAATATATTGTCATAAACGAGCGGGTGCAAGTGAAAGAGATCAACATATTACCCTATCTAGGTGTCGGTTTTGGTGTCACTATAATATTATTGTTAAGTGTAGTCTTTTTCCGAGGGATTGACGGCCGTCGGGAAGCTAATGTACCACACGTAATCAATGACGATATATCATATTTTTAATTGCCACCAAGACCTAACCTAACAAATAATGCATATGTAGACTACAACATTTGTCTCCATACTGCAGTTAGGCAAGAACTCATATTGTTCAGGTAGTCTCACTTTTATCTTCAGTCGTTGATACCGTGCCAAGGTTCTCTAACCCACTCAACCGGCACGTCTCTGGTGTACGTTAATAGGTTTGCGTGCTTCAGGCTGTCCTTTTCAGTCAATGGCTCGCAGCTAGTAAAGACGCAGAATAGCAATGATGCCAAACAGAGGTCAATAAAATTGAGCGAGCCGCCGTTCCGTCGAAACTGCACTACACCAATTTCGTGTCAAGATTGCACCGATAGCCGCATGCGAGGTAGGTGTCCGATAGGAAGACCTCTGAATCGAGCGCTTGGAGCCAATTTGAAACGAACTCGACGACGTAATTACGTGTGATATGTAGCATGTCCCCATTGACTCAGACGGCCATCACTAAGAACTCTGTCAGATTGACCATTGGTAAATTGTAAATACGAATCTCAATTCGGGTGGTCAGAAATCTTTGACAATGTTCTCACCGTTCCCAGGTTGATTCGGCAACTACAGGACTGATAAAATTGCGGATAACAATCATTCGTATAACGCAATTGAGAGTCTCTACGATTATTTGTCTCTGATGAGAAGTATTCTCAAGCTAAATTTGTGTCACTTTATTTTCTTATTTAGAGTATGTAATGTATGCTGCGTATAATATCCTCTCGTCTGGATATCAAATCATACGTTCTAGATGTGGCTTCACCAGAAAACCATCCCAACATGGATCTCTCCGTTCGTGATGACCACAATACGCCAACCCTATACCCACATAGTCTCACAGTCGAAATCGCTACGGGGTGAGTTACTGACACCCATGATTTTACCTGTTGATTCTGCATGCTCTCGACACTCCTCACATATGTATCTAAACAATAATGAACGAGTACAAATTACAGTAGCTGTAATCGTCGTGCTTGCTACCCGCTCCAGACTCGTCTCCAGACGTCCCATCTACCAGTTATTCTTCTTCTTTGATACGTTGCGAAGCCCCTCTTCGTTCTCGCATATCGGTCAAACGGCCGCTGACGGTGTGTTTCGCTGCCAACTACATTGTTCGCCACCCTGTACACGTGGCTTCGTCTGATGCCAGCGACAGGAGCGCAGAGGCATCCGTTTGCAATCTTCACAATGTCCTTCGTCCTCGCTATCGTTCGAAGAAGTTGTTCTCTCTCTCTCTCTTTCCTCTACTGTGCTGGCGTTCTTTATCCGCTCTATCTCCCTTCCAGTTTTCCAGACATCGCTCATCGCCTTTCTTCGCGTAGGAAGCACATCATACGTCATTCGCGTCCGGCTACACTGGCTTTCGTGTGGTGGGACGGCCAACACGACGGCGACACCCCGACGAAACGATCGCTCCGCCGTAGCGGCCGTGGTGCATCCTGTCGTTGAATCGCCCCTCGCCGCTCGCTCGCTCCACGTCTAGAAGAAAGGCGCCGCTATGAGATGACGATGAACCGACACGTAATGAGGCGATTTTGCCCTTGGCACGCCGCGCAGCAAGTTCGTACGATTCGTGCTAGACAGATAGCAGCAAGATCTGTAGGGAGTCGCGGTGGTTGCAGTTGTAGCATTAGTAGTAGTAGTAGTAGTAGCCATCGTCAAAGGGATACATAGACTGGACCAGAGCGAAGCGCAATGGCAGCTCATGACTCCTCCTGTCCTCAGCAGTGAGTTGGCATTTCTGGCTCGGCGTTGCCTCATTCAGCCTCTTCTCGCCACGCGATGAGAAGCCGAGACATCGTGTGTGCGCGGCATCGGCAGCTGCAACAGCAGCAGCAGCTTCAGAAGAAACGGCGAAAATCCACCGCACAGCTAGCACCGGTTCGTTGGAGCATCGTTCTAGAAGGCCGCCAGAGAGCAGTTTACGTCCAGCGACGTTTATGTGTAGTATGCTCACCATCGGTCGCCATCACAGACGGGGAGCGTTGAGAAGGGCATGATGACCAGCTTAGCAGCACTAGAGCACTGGCAAACAATGCAGCTAGCGACGACCATTGCCATATGGGCAACGTAATCAAAAACTGATACCCAACTCAATACATTGCATTATCGTTGATCAACTCACTGAGAAAAAGGCTCAGCGATTTTTCACAGCAGCGTAACAGGTCTTATCACGAAAGCAACATTCCCGATCATTCGTCAAAGTGCCGTGGAACCGCGACATCGGGCGATAATCAACGCAGATCGCATCAGGGCAAGTGCACACTTGATCGAGTCATTGGGGCAGGATCAACGGCGCAACGGTTTTTGGATATCTTTTTTTTCGTTTGTATGCCTTATATATGTAAATACATGTCCCTTGTAGTTGAAGTTGGTGGTGTATTCTTCCCCAACCAACGTCATCCGTTCCAAGGTCACGAACATAGAGTTGATTCGGTCTCGGTATCTAAGTAGTCAAAAATACGCCTTTTTCTTTAAAAAAAAGGAAAAGATAACACCAATTTTCTTGCGTCAGGCCCTAAGTCCTTTGAAACATATACTGCTGCTGTTT
This sequence comes from Stratiolaelaps scimitus, assembly GCA_019614645.1. Lineage (NCBI taxonomy): Eukaryota > Metazoa > Arthropoda > Arachnida > Mesostigmata > Laelapidae > Stratiolaelaps > Stratiolaelaps scimitus. The sequence continues at coordinate 2,492,964 of JABWDB010000014.1, read as the reverse complement.
TTTAGCTGACTCTCCGTTGCTTCCCTATGTGACAGGTTTCGGGAGCACTTTTGAAATATATACTGCTACATATGATAAACTACAATACTGGGACAAGTCAAATTCGACCAAAAATGTGTAGCTTGCACCTAAGAGTTAGAGCCTATAGAATAATCGCTAACATGAATATTCATTGTCTATACAGTGTAGGAGATTGAATGTCGATCTATCGGCTGCTTAGAACGTCATGTTGCATCAAGCAAGTATTAAAAACCTCTTCATGCTTGGAATAGTTGAAAAATTAGACACTAGGAAAATGTATGGGTTTACAATTGATACACGATGACATCAGACGCTTGGAAGGGCTGCTCGCTCCTCAACCGGCACTTGGTTACGAGATTTGCGGTGCACGGCTTCCATTATATCTCGCCTGATCAACCGCGAGTTTCCACGATCCGTGTCCAGCCTGCGATGTATAATAGATTCTGCAGGGACGCGTGCCCCACGTACCATCTCAGCACGTGTCAAACAGGGCCTTCATTAGGCTGGTTCACTACCCTTCCCACCCATCCTGACCAGTAGGGCTGGAGTATCCGTAGATATTGTTATCTTACCTTATCTCATTCCATTTTATTTCTACGTTTACCCTGTTCTAATCCATAGCATATGCTGGAGAAATAACGCTTTGCCAAAACAATTTATACACAGGTGAAAGATAAATAAGATAAGAGTTATTTTTTTTCTGTAAAAGTATTTTTCTTCTGTAAAAGTTATTATTTTTCTGCACAAAAACATAGATGGAGATAGCGATTGTAAAAATGTCACTATTGTTGTACAGACAATACGGATCATTCAAAAAAAAAATACGGATCATTATCAGTGGCATAAAAGTTCCTTAAGTAGTCCATGAATTCTCCTTGGTATTGTTAATTCGTTGATGTGGTTTGCCCATGTATCCTTTCATTATATCGAACAAAATGTTTAGTGAGTGAATCGAGGTGAATTTCAAAACGGAGAGATCCCACATTCGTGTGTCAGCGTGAGTCGATTTGTAATCGCATGAATAATAGTATCATATCTTCCGCTCCGACCCATATAACTGCTATACGGAATTACAAATCTCGAGAGGCATAGAACGTCGGGCGTGACCGACTCCACATCGGCGTTATCGCCAACTAGGGCGAATACCGACCGGGAGGACTATGGGCATAGTTCGTTGGCCACGGTTCAGCGTACCAAAAGGAAAGACACATTGACAGTCGCGAACGTCAGGTAACATGTCCATTGTTCCGCTGCTATGGCAAGTCATTTGGTGAGGGAACCGCGGTGTTAAAAAAATACGATCATCTCTAGGGCTTAAGAACTTTGACGATGAGTCGACTAATGCCATACCACAACAATGCTTGACGAAAGCCCTCCCAATTCGTTTTCCCGTCAGTGCAAGCAGAAAGCTAGCTTCTACAGATGCTTAGTATTGCCAAGTAGTAGTACATGCACAATATGTGGTTTGCCTGCGAATAGCAACGGCCTCAGCAAAAGTTTACAATTTCATCTGTATGCTCGTCTATTCGTTGTAATAGCTAAAAGCCTCAACGAAAGATAGAAACACGAACCATGTTTGATCAACTCGAAGCAGATAAAGACGAAGCAGGTGAACATTCGTATAGGTCTGCGGTGCAATTGGAGGAGACGAACGCGAGTGGACACAACAGGGGTTCGATTCCAGCCGTTAAACTCACCAATACTAGAAAGAACCGCAGCGCCATGCACGGACAAACTGCGAAGAAAATCATATTTCGCAGTAATCAAATTGTAAAAGGTGCAAACACATTTTCGTAAACGTTCTGTGCGTTCTGTTGTCTTTCCGTATAATGAATTTCTAGCCTATCGCTAATCTCCATTTTAACAATAAGGCTACTTTTTCTAGCTTCTATTCCAGCGATAAACCACTCGAGATTTACACGAGTGTGTTACATAAACATAAACTTTTTCGGGCTGACTCTCAGCCAACATTTAACGTCCACGGTAACACGAGTGTGTTATATAGTTCCTCCCTATTGGGGTCCGAGTTGTAGTTTTTTTCCAGTCTCCAACTAGGGCACTGGGTGGTAGTGTTATTCCCTAACGCGTCAGGCCATGGCCTAACAAATACATCCAGCCAAAGGAGGTCAGTTGTATAACAGAATGCTGATCGCCTGACTTGAGATGAGATCATTAACTCGCTGATCAACCCCTCGCTGATTACATCGTTTAAGCAGATTCTCTTTCTGCTGTTTCCCTATGTTATGTGACAGGCCTCGTTTCTGAACCTTCAAGTGTTACACACGAGGACATGCTGCACAAATAACCTGAACCTTATTTTCAACCTTCTCGTGCCTACAAAGATGATTATGAAACCCAAAGATTCTCCGCGTCTGTCCGGTTTTGAACCCGAGCCATTTGTTCCTCCTGTCTAGCAATAAAATACGCTCACCACTAAACCATCTACGGGACCAATCCCATTGTCCCCTCTTGCTCTCCTTCTCTATCCTACACCGCTCTCTGACTCGACCAGAATGTCGGCCACATTCAGCGGCTTGTTTCAAAATTCGCTTCTTTTCTGTAGCAACGTCCATCATCAGGAAGCCGTGTTGTTGTCGTTGTTTGTTGTCTCGCGCATTCATTCATACAATAACCTAACTATCGTCAGCTTTATCTTCGTTTTCTTCGTTAACAGCCCGCCAACTTCGAATCAACTGAGTTGCCAGCATTTCTCTCTCTCTCTCTCTCGCTGTCTCCCTCCCTCCTACAAATATCTTTGCCGTATCGGACTGGCTGCACTGAACGACTTCAGAGCAAACGTTTTGGTCAACCCTTTTTTGCGTCTAATGGGCCTGTTCTCATTTGAATAGACAATCTTTCTGGACAGCCTAGTGCCATGATCCTCCGCGGTACTGCGGCGGTAGCTGCTGCCACTGCTGGTGACCGGCTTCTGGAGCTGTCCATATTTCTCGCTCCTTTCAGTCTCTCTGTCACAGAAACGCCTTCTGTTGTCGCGTTCTGTCTTTTGTTGTTGAGCGCACTCCCTGTAGACGCCCAAAGTAGAAATTTCAGCTACCATCATCCAATCTCTGTCCCCCAAGCTAGGAAACGACTAGCACGACGAAACATAGCAATCACAACAGCGACAAACAACAACAACAACAATGACAACAGCGGCATATATATATATATATATATACAACGTGTGTCCCGTGGGCAACACTCGAATCGTTGCACAGGCAGACCACTTTAATCTTTCTTCTCCCTTTATCATCTTCAGTCCGACTAACAACGAGTTGGTACACAGTTCGTTCATCCTTTTTTTTCATATCTTCGTTGTCGTTACTTCGTCGTCTTCGTATAGTAACATCACCGATTGCCGTCGCCATTACCATCACCATTATTATCACCATCATCATCACCATCATCATCATCATTTTCGTCGTCGTCATCGTCGCCGGCATCATCAACAGCATTAGAGCATCAGCAGAAACGCGAATCATCACGCAACAGCAGCAGCAGCAGCCGCAGCTCCACGAATCTCGCAGCGGAGCTGCCGTTCCCCCCTTCTGGGCAACGAGGGCCAGACGTCGTCTCAAACTATCTCATGTTCTTGATTCGGCACGTTCGTCCTTTTGCCGTTCGCTGTCCATGGCAAAGCTAACCGACATTTTCCCCTTTAGCTTGACTCTCCTGTCTGGCCCGCGTGGCCCCGTCCCGTCTATTCAGTCTATTGTCAGCTAAATGTTGTTGCTTTCTCGCGTTTGCCCCGCCTGGACTTTGCTTGTGTTGTGCCGTGCGCTGCTGAGTTACTCGCCATCCGCCGCTTCGTGCGCTGTAGCATTCGCTGCGCTACACCTCTGCTTCGTACTCGGGTTGGTCTGCTGGTTGGCTGGCTGGCCGCTCGAGCAGTCGCTCGTTCGGCGTCTTTTTGTCCGAGCGTTCTTCGAAGTGTTCCTCGAGCGGCGCTGTTTGGGTTTCCCTTTCGTTCTATCAGAATATCATCGTTCGGGGCTTCTCTCTTCCTGCCCGTCCGTCACTTCTGGTTCTGCATGAGGCAGAAGCGTCCATCGCTCCTCTCTCTCTGTCTGTCTCTCTCTCTCTCTCTCTCAATAAGAATAGGCAAACGAGCGCATGCACAGAGTGGAGAACAGTACGTTAACAAAGCCAGACAGGGGCATCATGGTTCGTATCGTGGTTATTGCTGCAGCAGAGAGAAGCAGCAGCCGCAGCTGCCGCCGCAGGCCATACCCGGCCGTGCGCACTCCCGGCGTTGTCGTTTCGTAAGTCGTTACTTGGCTGTCCGCGCTACTGTCCGCGGCCTTCCGTGCTGCCCTCCTCACCCTGAAGAGGCTCTCTTTGCCTCGATGTTGAGTTGGCAACAAAGTAGGAAAACGCAGCCGCAGCCGCCGCAGCAGCAACAACAACAACAACCACGATGGTAAGCATCCCCGAGTACTGCCATCTGCCATCACTAGCACCATGGAGCGAGCAACTACGAGCCAACGTGGAGCGTTGCCGACGAGGGTAAGGGCGTCCCTCCTGGCCCGTCTGTTCCGCCTGCTCCTCTTAGTGCCGGCGGATTTGGCTGAATTCGTTTGCCGCTTTTGCTTCGGCATAGAGCGCTTTCATGGCCACGGTGTTGTCTCCGCCGCTCCTCCTTCTCCGAGGTCTGACGCACAGCAGAAGTGGTATCGCCCGAATACGTAGGGACGTAAATGTGTGCCAATCAGTACAAATCAAATTGTGCGCGACGCACCTCTACGACGAAATTGGGAAAGGGGACCCTTGCGTTGGGATAGACAGCTGAAGCACCTCGAGGTCAAGGATAGTTTCTGCCGATTGGACACAGCAAAGCGGTAACGCAAGTTGCTGCGCAGACGGCAACGCGTATTGTAAATCGGGCCATATAGGCTGACGTCGGAGGGAGCGAGAACTTTTTTTAGCAGGGCAATCGAGCTAAACTCATCTATGATATTTTAGGCGCACACGTTGAAGCTTGAGCTGATTCGCGGCAGCGCTATAACGGAATAAACAACAATGGCTCTCCAAAAAAAATGTAATTGAATAAATGAAATACCCTGTACTTGCATGCTCTGGAAGGTTATTAATACCTAAGGAATTGAATAATTCGTCATTAGGTGACCTTGTAGGCAATGGTAATGCCTTTCGGGGTGGAGATTTCGTTAGGGTGGTTTACTTCAATATCAATTTTCCACGCTCGGGAGGACAGTCGAAGAATGAGGTTCTCCAAATAAATATATATATTATTATTATTATTATTAGTATGATTGTTATAGAAATTCAATTTTTTTTTAATTATACAAGTGGGCAACAGTGGAACCCGCTGAACTACATCTAAGAACAGCCTCTCCTATATATCCTCAATAGAAAATTTAAAACAAGGAATTCCACTTTCCCAGCCTAAGAGTGTCCAAGATAGAAATTGCGTTTCCTTTGGATCCTTTGGATATTTAAGAAAAATGTTTACATTAAAAATTCGATTGCACGTGGTTCTCCAATAGCGAACGGTAACATTTCTACTAATATCTGTAGAAAGCGTAATGATTGTATCCCTGGTCCTCCCGATGTTTCGACGGCTGTAGGTCTAAAGTAGCACTCATTTATCAATGAGGCGTATTTTCTGTTCTTGGCTTGGTCGGCCGCACTGGCTGTGTGACCAGGCTATGTTGCTTTGCAACTAGCATAAGGAGATGCTAAGATGTCAGCACACAGCGCAATCCGAAAGCAGAATTTTGCCTCTGGAAAAGGGGATTAATGACATACCATCAGGACGCCTCCCATCAGAGCGATAAATACCGGCGGCTGGTTCACGAATGCTAGACATATATATGAAAGGAAAAGCTCTGGCCAAAGACTCGTTTATTAAAGAGTTTTCTCCAGCCACGGCCCGCACTTTTTATATAAGAGAATCTCTAACGCCTAAGCGTATCAATCGGCTCTCCACAGCAACATGAATGTGTAGAAACTATTACTTCCCGAACGTAAACCTATTGCAAAACGGGTACATTGATCATCAAGTAAAGTTCCCACCTGAGAGGAAAGAAGAGTATTAAGGTCATCCACCCGCTCGAGAACTAGTGACTACTTTCAACTTGGCTCGTTCCACGTCGAAGACTCGAAGCCTGATCAAGGAGAGACTGTTGAAGAGATTCATGAAAAAGCTGCATCCATTTGCGTTTAATCCCCGCATCTTCTTACGGTATCTTGTCAAGACGGTTAAGTTTTGCATTAAGTTCATCTCTGGCTGATACAAGTGCTTCCAAGTGTCTTTAGCTACTCGTTTCTTGACCAGATCAGAAAACCCGATGACACTGGGTCCAGCCAAAGGAGCTGCTGCTGTCATACCAAGTCCACCCATTCCAACAGGAAGGGGTGCCTCTTTTTTTCGCTATCGGAGAAAGTTGAATGTTAACAAAGATGACAAAGAATACATAAATTTGTCCTTGAATAAGTCCAGTAGATCACGTTCACCTGACATATTGCAGCCTCCAAGCAAATGAATAATTCTTCCAACATACAATTAATGTATATATATATATATATAATTATTCTCGATGATAACTCGCGTTAACGAAGTAACAAGACTTTGAGCAAGCTGCATAGACGTAAGGCCCGTTCCTTGAACCAGCAGAGGATCCCAAGTAAATGGGCGGCCAAATGATAAATATGATGTTGTTGCTTCTCTTCATGATTACGATTCCGGATCATCTATCGTCTGCTTTGATTTATACTGACGTCGCGCAAATAACCTAGTTATTATAGCTGGCAAGCTAGTTGTCTATGCCTGTCTGTTAGATCCTACACGATACATAATACATATGTTGGTTGGCTGGCTTATGTGCGTGCATATGCACATTGTAAATATAATGAACTGTATGCCAAACGAGGTCGTATGTGACGGCTCGTCACCGTTCAGGGAGATCCAACAAATACAGAGAGGTGGAGGTATGGACTGGCAGCGGCCGGGTATACAACATCCTTGAATCATTATCACCATCATGGTACACCTCTCGTTTCTCCCACATAGAACATCTTTCATGGCCTCCTGACCTACATGCTCTCCACTCGCTCTCCAGGGAGTCAAACAGTCGACACCAGCAGTTGTCGGTGGGGGGAATTGTCGAGGTGGTCGAAGTCCGCCGTTGATTCCCTCGCACTAGTCCGTTGCGTCCTGTTCACGCTATATACTCCATGGACGCCATCGTCTTCTGATATACCTCCTCGCATCGTGTCCCATAGCTGGGTTAGAGAGCGACAATGTATCCGCAACACGTAGGGACGCCGCTCTCGAGTTTGTGTGTGTATGTGTCATCTTATCCGACCCGACCTCATCACCATCATACGCAGATGGCTCTCAGCATGCCCTCGGCTTGCTCGGGGCATGCCTCTCTTTCTCTATCTTACATTCGCGTGCTCACTTTCACGTGTGATCTTGCATCTTTCTCAGCATCCGGCAACGCGTAGTCTCGTCGCACAGGACCAGGGTACCAAGCAGGAAAGCATCAGTAGCCGTGTGTTGGCTGTAGTACCGACCGGCGTCTCATCGTGCGTTCGGCGTCAAGTGTGCCGTGTACACAAGGCGTCAGCAGTCCCCGGCCAAAGAGCTCTTACGTAATCGAAAGATCCTCCCTCGGAAACGAGCGACAGTTTCGTTGGTTGGTGACAGACCCAGAGACGATGGCAATCGGCAAGACAACAAACAGTAACGGAGAAGGTGAAAGCTATCAAAGAGTATCAGAAGGCTTCATCACGCCTTGACCAGGTGGCGCCACGTGGTTGCAGTATCGATGCATGAAAGATGCTATTATTTATATGTTGCCGATCGACAGGACTACTTCACGGAGGAGGAGTATCTCTTTTAAGCAGTATGCGCGAATCGTAGAGGTGCTAGGAGAGGGTTCAAATTCGACTGCATCTGACAGTTGCAGTAGGTCCGTGAAGGCCAAAGGGCCGTCAGAGGGAGGAATATACATGACTGAGTGATTTGGATGATTGGGCGTCAATTTCGGCACCAAAACGACAAGGGCTCGTCCGCCTAATAAATCTTTCTAAGTGTCCCTTTAATATGGGATGTCTATGCATGTAACCTGTGCCAGGTTTTGACAGGGTTTGCCGTAGCGTCAGGAGGGAGGTTCGATAAGCATTTTCCTCTCGGCATATCTCGTACTGATGCCGTACCTAGGTGTAAGCGCCGAGAAGTGTTTGACGGTAAAAAGCTGAGCCAAGGGTCAGCGAAAAAAGAAGTCCTCACAGCATTAAACGTCAGCCCTCTTCTCTATCACACTAGGCTTAGAAGAATCCCGTCCGTCTGGCCTGCGTTAACACATGCTATTATTGACTTAGTTCCAAAAAATTCAGCAGTTTGACACACAAATACCCTGCAGGCTGCTAATCCCCCCCCCACTCTTCGGAGTGCTATTGTGCGCAATTTTCTAGCAGTCACATCATCCAAGCTGACACCCATGTCGTTTATTTGATGGAGATAAGCGCGCTCACATCGATGTATTAAGTAAGATTTGCCACCTTAACAATGAGCCAACAACCATTATTTTTACGGTATTGTTCGATAACGAGCTACAATCGAATACATTCGTGTATGGTCATAGCGTCGTGTCCTCCAGACTCCCCTCCTCCTAGGTGGATCCCTGTCGAGTTATCCAAACGCCGACCATAACATAACGAACAAGTCTGACCACTACAACTACCCCGCGGCAGCATTTCCCATTCTCGACGACTCAGTTGTAACGCAATGAAATGTTGTAACATTGGCATGAAGGCGGTGGCGGAGATGACAGTTGGGTATAAGCTAGCTGGGCCCTGTCCTGTCCGGTCCGATGTGCGCTGAGGGTAACTGCCTGAGGGGGAGAACACAACAGAGAGACCGAGGCATGCACGACCGAATCCTCAATGTGTCAGTGCCGTTGGGTTAGCTGGATGCTTAAAGGTTACGGGAATCCATAACCCTCTCACATGCACCATATCCCTCCTCCGTGTCCAATGCTCGATGTCAAATGCCTGCCTGTCTAGCCCGCTGACGAAAGAGAGGAGACAAAAACCTTGTCACTGTACGGTACGCCTCAGCCATTGCAACAGTGAGTAAACACTGCTCCAATGGCTGAACAGTGGGCTTCAGCCATTGCAAACATACTTGGCAGCGCGTTTGATAGGCAGACGAAGGGCGAGTGCCTTCTCTCCGTTGTAGCGAATGGCTGCGAGACGTCCGTGTGCTGTCCCTATGTAACAGTAGTAAATAACATATAGGTAGCTCCGCAGTGAACACTCAGCTTGTCCGGTCCTCAATGAAGATGCCCGCTACCCTCTTATACGATTGCGTTTCATGCGGTGCGTCTCCGGTCCAGCTGAAGGCTAAACCCGGTCGTCTCTATTATTGCTCGAAGCAAAACTGGCTCGGTGTTCGCGACATGTCCTTTCCCGTTTATCGTATATTCCTCTCGGTGGAAGGTTCGACATGTGATCAGCTTGTTTCCATAGAACGAGCAGCATGGTACCGTGTAACGAAACGCACGAAACAACGGTCGTCATGAACGGACGCAGAGGAAGGCGACGCCGACACGGGCGATGCCGTTAAGCTATACCAACACCAACAACTACAATCGATGATGGCAATAACCAGCCACAAGGACAACAACTGCAACTCGATGTGGTCCTCGATGGCTATCAACGGTGCAAACAAGCAAAGTAAAATAGCCGGACGAATGCGGCCGGCCACGAGCGGCTGTAACGAATACGGCCATCGAGCAAAGTAACGGTTCCATACACTGTGTATGGAACGGACTACCTCGCTAGCAGACGCTCCTCGCATTGAAAGGATCAGAAGTGAGATCAGAAGGCGGCTGGGCACAGTGGCGTGGCATGGGACGAACTGGGCAGAATAGCCTGGGTGCTTGCCTGCCTCCCTGCCCGCCCTTGCTGCGGAAATACTGCCGCGTCTACGCCCTACTCTTTGCCTCTCTCTCTCTCCCCCCCTTGAACACCTCCCTACCTCCATCCCAGTCCCGGCCGCCCATCCACACTCGTGGTCGGTCGGGCTGTTCACTGGATTGCAGGCTGACTGGTTCTCTGCTGGCTGGGTTCTTTTCTCTCTTTCCCTCTCTCTCTCCCTCTCTGGTTTCTATTGTTTTCACTGAAATATGGCCCCATCCCTTGGTCTCTTCATCTCCACTGTCGTATGGTTCCACCCAGAAGAATGCCGCATCCGCGTTCAATGTGAATGGCTCGCTGGCGGGTGCTCCTTCTGCCGGCTCTCGACGTCGTTACCGACCGAGCATCTATGGTACGCGGTCAGCGGTGGCGGTGGTGGCTCACTGCCGGTTGCAGTGGACGCGGTGCAAGCATCGTGGGAGGGAAGAATTGTGATCGCTGTGTAGGAGCCTGCGTCAGTATGTGTCTCTCTGTCCTTAAGTCCGCTCGCGTATCCGCCCTAGCCAGCGAACTGCTTGCCTTGGCGTTTATTGGCGATGCGTCATTACACCACGGAGAGAGCGAGAGAGAGAGAGAGCGAGTGGCGTCACACGCTAATTGGGTGACGGCCTTTTCTACTTTATCTCAGTCTCGCGCGGCCAGCCTCTATCACTTCGCACTGCTCACGTCTCGCTCGGGCGGTCCCTCTTTTGCATCGTTTGTCGTTGCAAGAAGGAGGAAGAGGCGGAGGAGGAGGAGGAGGGCAGCAAGAAGACACAAAAGACAATGCACCCGCGACGTCGCATCAGGATCGCCGTAGGGATGACAGCCGGGAAAGACCAGGACCAGGACCAACCACACTGAGTCATTCCCTTGTTCTAGCGACAGCGGTCGGAGCTGACGGGGACGTGCCGGGCTGGTCCAAATCCAAGAGGCGACCACTCCACCACTGCACGTGCGCTCGCACTATAATAGGTACTTCAATTTTGCCTCCGTGCTGCCCCCACACGTCAGTAGCCTGTAGAGAGCGAGAGAGAGAGAGACAAGGATCATTGTTGCCGTGTCTGTCCACGACGAATATGGGTATTCACTGCACTTATTTATTTTAAGCTTCACCTATTTCCTGTTAACTTATCTTCCCGGTAGTAGTTTTCTCTCATTGGGTGACGCAGCCGCCGCCAGCGCGCCACTGGCAGAGAGCGAGAGAAACAATAAAAGAGAGTTTGGCGAATCCACGCGAATCTCTGCCACTACCGCCACAGTCTGCCGATGGCCCCTAGGGAATCGGACGTTTGTTCGAGACAACTATGTTTCGATCGCGCACTTCCTATGCGATCCCAACGTCAACGACAAATTGGCGTCTATCCCAGACATTTATTTTTGCTTACGCTATTTCCCTGACAGACATCAAGTTGTCTTCTAGATCCGGGAGTTCAGCGGGGAACGGCTTTGTGTCGCAATGAAGCCGTTACCCACTGAATTCGATTAGAACTCGCACGGGAACGTGTACGTATTGGTCTCTAGATATTTCTCATCGTATGCTAATGTTAGCGTTTATGTCAATCGCTGAACGTCTAATGTCAACCATAGTAGCATCGTAATGAAGTAAGACGTAATGACGAAATAGTCGGAGCCGTAGAAGGCAAAACGACTTCCTTACTTAAAATGTCTTCCACACGGTTCAAGCACCGTAGAGGAATCATGCAACTAATAGGTTCCTGGGTTTATAACCTAGAAATATCACCAGAACTTTTTGTATTTTTTTTTGTATTTTCCAGCTGACCGTCAGCTGTTCCCCTATCTGACAGACCCCCTATATTTCAACAAATCGTTGCAAAGAATACATATTTGAGGCATTTCTTCTGTGTCAGATTAATGTAGGTGTCAAATAACATACATACCACAAAGAACAGCGCATATGACATCGCATGCAATCTGCTACAGCAAAATGTGTCATATTTCGGTGGTGAAAAATGATAGGACACCCTCAGTTATCGAGTGTTTTCGCTGAATTAATCCAGTTTGTGTTGAGCATTCAAGCAGTACTGTAGTCACGGGACGCGCTTCGAGCCTTACTGATGCAGAGAAAGCAGTTATTACCGCTTTACACAGAGCAGGAAAGACCCAGACTGCAATTGCCAGAGAAATTGGCAAAAATCGTCACGTAGTGCAAAATTATTGACGCAGTCCATCGACGTATGGTACTAATAAGTCTAAAGGACGTCCACGAAAGAACAGGCAGCGAACTGTCATGCATATCTGTCGATTGGCCTCGAATTCGACCATAAGTTGTGAAGCAATCAGGCAAGATTTAACCCTTCAGTTTCATAGATCAACAGTTTTAAATACAATTAAGCGTTATCCGCATATCATACGGGCGCAAATGAGAACAAGACCTCGTCTTCAACAACGCCATATGATTGCCCAACTAAACTTCGCCCGCAACATTATGGACGTGACTGGACATTGATGAGTATTGGGGCAACGTTTTTTTAAAAAGTGTCCTGAGGGTGTAAATCTATCTAAAAGGTACTATGTTGTTTCAAATCGTCTCCAGTGACGAGAAGAAGTTAAATTTGGATGGGCTAGATGGATTTAACGGTTACTGGCATGATGTACGTAGAGAGTCGCGGTACTTCTCGAAGCACATGTTCGGCGGAGAGTGCTTTATGGGTTGGGGAGCTTTGCAAACTTGGATTCACTTTCATCTCATCTCAAATGAATAGCGAGGACTATCAGCAGATGTTGACCAACAACCTACTACCATTTAGTAGCGGATTTCACCTATTTCCAATTGTTTTCTAACAAGATAACGCTTCAATTCAAGTCAGCTCTAGTACACATGCGCGGTTACACATTGGTACCCTAGAGTGGCCAGCATGTTCTTCTTAGCTCAACCCGATGGAGAACCTCTAGGGTATTTTTATCCGAAGAGTATACGCGTCGAATCGACACTATACATCCGTGGAAACACTAAAAAAGGCGTTGTTGGAGGCCTGGGGAGGTGTCAGCAACCGGATCCTGCTAAATTTCGTTGATAGTATGCCAAACCGAGTCTTTGACGTTATAATTAGCAAGGGTGAGTCCACACGGTACTGATTAGCACAAGAAAACAAGAACTAATTCAGCGAAAACACTCGATAACTGAGGGTCCTATCATTTTTCACCACCGAAATATGACACATTTTGTTGTAGCAGGCTGCATGCGATGTTGTATGCGCTGTTCTTTGTGGTATGTATGTTATTTGACACGTACATTAATCTGACACAGAAGAAATGCCTCAAATGTGTATTCTTTGTAACGATTTGTTGAAATATAGGGGGTGGCCTATGTTTATTCACACCACTGTATATATATGTTGAAGTGTAGCTAACTTTAGATATCGTAGCCTCAAATCTCGCCTTTCAGCCAGCCAGCAAAGTGAACACGGAGTTACACGGAGCAACTTGAATGTGAGTTTCGCATGAATAAAGATATCTCGCCTCGTCCGACGCAAATTGCACGCATTTGCTGCCATGTCTGAGCCAATGCTACCCGGCGACCCATCTATTCGTGCTGTGCGCCCCTTTTCCAATTGCTCTTCTTTTTGTTTTATTCACCCTAATGTGGATACGAGATGAAGGGGTGCTTTCGGGGGGGCGGGCGGTTGAGGCGTCGAGTCAAAAGAACCCATTGCAACTAAATTGGCCATCAGACGATTCTCCGCCTTATGGATTCTCCTATTCTCTGCGGCCTCGCCTAGACTGTTGTGTCTGTCGCCCTATCTATATACATACAGACGAATGGCCAAATTGCACGGCGGCACACAGCCGGCTGCGCCGAACGAACGCGTACGCCATTGCCTGTGGCTGCACACCCCACGCTGGCATCGTATAGACAGCCAAGATCTAGCCCCCGGTTCATCCACTGTGACTACTGCTACTAGTACTACTACCACTTTGACTACGACTGCATCAGAAGGGTCGACGACGAAATCGACCACGAAAGGCTTCTCGCGCAACGCCTCTTTGGAAGCACGACGTGTCTACAGCAGCACAGCGTACGCTGTGCATAGCGCTGAGGTTTCTCGAATGGCTTCTAGCTCTCTTAGCGCCCTACTCCCGCCCCCTACTCGAAACCCATCGTGCCTCTTTCTTTGTAGATATCTCCGTCTCTTTTCTTCTACGGTAATTATTATTACTTCTAAGCGTATGAACAGTTAAAGTTACGATAGTGACCACATACAAGCAGAATGGCGTGACTGTGAGAAGGTCAATATCCACAAACCTCGTGGTGAACCTGCTTGACAACCGGAGGAAACATGTGGGTGCACGGGTTCGATACCCACTGTTCTACATTTGCCAAATCTAAATGGGCCCCTGTTACGAAGCAATGTCGAAAGCAGTACTGTGAACATTAAATGGGTACGGCTAAAAGTCTGCCCGAAAATCATACATAAGTGGAACCCAATGCGTGACGGTACACTCGCAACGAAAAGCAGAATCACTTTTTAGTGTATTCTATTACATATAATTAGGTGCACTTTACCTCGTCGAGCTTTTAATTCTAAACTCTTTAAATTCAATTCACTTTATAATCGATCACAACAATCAATTTAAAACACACCTGCTTGCTCACAGTTGTAGTTCGCTACAATCTTCTGTTGGAAAGCGTCGAAATAAGAAACAACATTGACGTTTATTAGGAGACTACGCGCGTAGTCCAGCTGGTTGATACATCTAGGATGTCTCCCTTCGGCCTAGACGTAATCTTGTGAAACACAAACAAGTATGGACCCCCAAAGAGCTATCTAATAGATATAGAAGAGAAATGCAAGTAAACGAGTTAATGTTATCCGGGCTTGATGTACATGAGCACTGTGCTTTTTTGGCGCCTAGCTTCCTGTGTCTCTCTCATCAACCAATTTCTGGACACTTATCCATATGATACCTAGGCACTTATCCATATGATTCATATGAGTAACGTCGGCAGGAAAAATCCATATCCCCTGAGGCCACGGCAGGGTTTGAACCTATGATATTTATCTAGTCTATTTGCCCAAGTTGTGTCTATCCCTAGATACAACAGATGTTACCGTCTAGACCATTCCTGGGTGGGGGGGGGGGGGGGGTATGAATACGCTTACTGCTTGCTATTAGGACTTTATCACCATTATGGATACCTTATGGAAACGATTTCAACAGCTGTGACCTTTATTTTCGGATACATCGCATACACTCGCATATGCGTGCGCAGATTTCTACCTATATTCGTCGATTGCAAACAATCCAGGATGCCCGATTCTGTCGCTTGCGGCCCTACGAAATGCTCGCGTCAAGTCAGGATCTGTCCCCGCGTGCGTATCGAGGGATGCAACGAGTGGCCGCTTGCTAAGCGCCGGCCGAATGATGCGGAGGAGATATCGTCAGTGTCCCATTGAGGCAGTGTATCTTCTTATAGCGGCGGACTGCGGGCAGTGAATAGGGAAGCGAAGGTCTCGACGCAAGGAGAAGTGGGAATAGCATGCAAGACGACCGTTGGGTAGCCGCCGCGGCCTGCCAAGATAGCGCCAGAAGCAGTAGTGGCAGCGGCGGCGGCGGCGCCCGGGCAAGAGCTTGATTGCCTTCTTGTGGCAACCTTTTCCACTTCGGTGTCCGTCGAAGGACCCTGGCTGGCAGCTTCTGTCTGCATGCAGGCGGTGCCATAGAACGCGAAAGGGAGAGAGCGAAGAACCATGCAAGTCGACGAGGCCATGAGAGCTGATGAAAGGCTCCTAAGGGAACGCCTCGTGTAAGAACCTTCTGCAGGGCGGGTGCTTGCGCAAAGTTGGCCACGAGAGTATGCCCTAGCCTCGTGCGGTCGATCGTCTCAGCGGCGACCCGCCCGCAGCGGTAGCAGCAGAAGAAGCCAGTGCCGTCGTAACTCAAGTATGGATCGCAGGCCAAGCGCGTGGACTCTTGGGAGTGTCGGAGGAGCACGTCATTCTTCTAAGCACACAGCCATCCGTACACTGGCACACCCATACCAATATATGCTTATACGTACGTATATATATATATATATATATGGAGGCAGTTCGTTTTTGTTGTTGATGCTGCAGATGTAGTATAATGACTGTTTACTTAGTAATTCAACCCATATGCACTCATACGAAGCAGTAATTTGGCCTATTTAGCTTGGTTGCCTTGTAAGATCGATCCCATAAGAATAAATGGGTAGATCACACAGGAAAGTAATAGATGATTATAAAGATGTATTCTATTCAAAAGGATAATGAATCTAGGTTCTTATAATCGTATCTAAATGCTGAATAACTGCTGATTGGATTTGACTCAGTCCCGTAATATGCAGAGCATTTCACAGTTGATATACAGTCTCGCAGTTTTGCACGTAGAATGGAGGTAATGAGTATTTTGTTGGTGACATTTTATCCAGAATAGGTAAACACATTCGACTCCGTAGATCTGAACATATCGTCTCGGATTTGGGGGATGTATCATTTGTGCGATACAGTGAATTTGGTATTTACATCGAGTGTCCTTAGAATAGTACTTGAAAATTCTATAATATACTCATTCTAATTTATACTGTAGGCAAGTACAGGCGAGCTTTTTCCCGGCAATACAATCTATGTTCGGAGCATTAGTTTTCCTTCGAAACGGGAACAAGGAAACATCGTCTATCACTACCCGTTTACGGACTGATCCGAAACTAGCTAGCCATCCCGATGCCCGGCGGTCTTCAACTCTCCGGCCGAGCGAGCTCTTGGGTGACAGAGAGTCGCGTTGTCGCAACTCGGCACGATCGGAACAGGTGGATGATCGGGATTTGGTTGGTCCGAACCAAACGGAGGGAAGCGGAGGAGCACTGCGAACACTGGGTCTCGCCGTCAGTTCGACTTCCACCAATCCGGGGCCGGTTCTTGCCTCGAAATTCCGACGTTTCTTCGGAGGGAACACACTCGTCTGGCGGACAACGAACTCGAAGGCTCCCGGCAGCAGCGTTGTCGCTTTGGACTTCTCTTCTAAGTCCGCTACGTCTGTGAGAAGCTTACCGAAGAGGCGGTAAATGCGGTAAGGAGGGAAAGGCGACTGGAGGAGTCGAAGGCAGACAACTCCGCCAGGCCGGCCAAGTGCACCAGTGTCAGAGGGAAGAAAAGAAGTGGCTTGGCCATTTATCTGCTGGGATCGCGAGCGCGTCTACTGAGTCAGCCCCCCACCCCACTTCCCGCGCACAGCCCCGCAGACCCTTGGGACCCCCAGAGAGTTGGCGAACTCTACCGAGTTTTCTGATCTCTCTTCTCTCCCATTCGTTTTTCCACTCTGCACACGGCGTCGTCACATATCCCACGACTCGGAGCGTTTCGCCAACTATTCCTCCGTTTGTCCAACTCGACCTCTCCCTTTGATTCGATAGTGCGCTAGAAAGTGGCACACTCACAGAAAAAAAAGGTAAAAAGTTGAGGCGTTCTATTTTTGTTCAGTACGTCTACACAATACTGGTACAATTTTTGCGGGGCGCGTAGGTGGCGCGTCTACCAAGCCTAATAGTGTATTCGAGCGGATTTGCCTGACACTCTGCTGTGGAAGTCAATTCAACAAGCCATGACCGCTGGATAGAGCTCGGGACAAAGTCACAGATCGTATCTCCATAGGCGGCTTTAGAAAAATTGTCGCTCAAACAATGCTGCATTAAGAAGTGCGCTGACAGTGAACGAGCGTAACAGTAACTCCTCGCCTATAATATAACGTTTAGACCACTAATCGATGCCAGCTAATATTGTGGTCATCCGTTAAGCTGCAGTTCGAACAGTTCCCATGACCTTACTCACATACGAGGGCCAACACAGCTATAGGATTGGATGTTCAAACTAATGAATGAAGGCAGCTAACTACAGCTATCTATACTGATTCCGCGACACAGTACTTATCTTCTAACGTGCGCCTATATATGTATATATTATATATAGGGATATATCATACATTTGCGAATATTGCTTCACGATACAACGAACAGCTTTACCTAAAACCAGTGATAACAAATAGTTTAACATCATTTGCTATCAATGGAATTTTTGACTGAATTCAACCGTTGAAATAATGAAGCCCGATTGTGTTGTATAAAGCGAGGTCAACTCCAAGCATCACGTACAAGATGCAGTTAAATCATAGTGCGCTGATTCATCACGTTAGTAGGCATACATAGCCCACAAATGTATTCGGCGCGGACATGGACTTGTCCTCCACTCCACCGTTATCATTCAGAAGTCTTCACTATTTTCGTCGTCAAAGGGGGGCCGAATTGCAAATTGCACGTTCGACTACTGGAGTGAATTTTTCCAGATTTTAGAAGTAGCCTCCGCCGCCGATAATATTATAGCTATCAGTGCCGCTATTGCTGTACTTTGATCGCATAAAAAGATATGAAACGGAACGAAACAATCATATATATCCCTATTGGCTGTAATGAATTTGTAAACAAAACATAAATTTGACATCAAGCCAAAACGAGCATAGTGAGCCCTTGATGGCGATATTTTTACTGATCTTCCCTGCAACATTTTAGGAAACATTTCTCTATTTATATATATATATGTATATATATATAGATAAACGGTGCACGCATAGAAAAGCAACCGCCTGTAGGCGTCATTTGTCTTCTACAACGAATATTCTCTTTTTCTCGATCCCAAATGCTATTATATTGTGCTTCGACAGAAAAGAACCGGAACGCTAGAAAGCTCTGTTCCTATCATTGTTGGAGACGTTCTGCTCATATATATATATATATATGTTCACATATATATATGTATGTATGTATATATATATATATATATATATATATATATATATATATATATCATTTGCAGGGGAGTGAGCTGGTGCAGAATCCAATACTCAAAGTAACAATTGACAACAACAAAAACAACAGAGAAAAAATCAACTTGCCATACTCGTAAAATTCAATCTTCTCTAACAACATCAAAGCCGAAACAAAGTGACTATTTGGCGGCAGAAGAAAGTTAGTCTACATGGTCAGACATCTGATTTTTATCAACGGTCTCTCAGCAGCAGTATAGAACGGCCGTCGCAATTCATAAAATCAGTCTGGCTCGATTTATGCAAACACAGACACATACAAGCCGTTTCCCGTCCTTTTGGAAATAACAGAAATAAAAGCGCTAAGGAATCGCCACAGTTCAACATGTTGAGCCCTGTGCGTATCCGTGATTACCACATCATCTTAACGCGATTAGCTTCCGACACTTTTGTCGTTTTATCCAATAACAATCGATTATACATTCTATGTACGACTTGACAGTTTATCTATCAGATGATATATGCTCGATGTACTCAACATGGGCGATTAACTAAAGGACCATCTTTATATACTGGTCAGTGTAATCTGGCCAGTTCCCCTCAAGTGAACAAGCTATATTCAGGGTTGGTATCATTGAGTACCATTGGGTTGGTGCTGTGTCATTGGGATCGCTGTCTAGATTCCTCTCTTCTCACCTCTTTAGGCGCTGCGTGGATATTTGACCTACTTGCCTAACCTAACCTGAGCTACTGCCTACAGTTATCATTGACTTTCGGTATCTTCGTTGACGAGCATCAATAGGAGTGTGAACGAGTAGTCGACGTGAAAAATGAGCCCAAAATAACGCTGTACGGGAACCCTGGGAACGATATTTCGTGACCTCGCCCCTATCTCATTGGCGCACTTGGATAATTCTCCGTTCTAGATTTATACGCTTATTTTCTTTGTATTATGTGGCCCTGATCCTTCATCGGCTCGCTGCTATTTTTCGAAGTTTTCGAGCCTCCACAAAACCGGCCTCTGACTAGACATTGGTAAAGTAAATTTTCCGGCCAACATTTAACATTCACGATGCGTGGAAGCCCAGGAAGGGGAGCATGCCTAAGATCTGAAGATCAGGAGGAGAAGATAGTATCATCCGAGTGCTCCGACGCTTGGTCTGGCAGTATTGCACGCGGTGTTAACCAATCTGCAATTGGCATTTTCAGGAATAAGCACGTATCGTCCAACATCGTTCGTGGCTCAGACAGCCGATATCTGTCTATGAATATACCTGTTCGAATGTGATGTTGTGATCGTTCTCTAAACACGATGCCAAAAAAGCTATACACCTTCAATATCTGATGCGCGCCAACAAGCACCCACAGAAACCTGTCGACTGGCTAAATTAGCCATCGCGCATTGCACACCTTGGACTTGCTGCTCATATGAAATTCATTATTAAACCGTCTAACCACGAGGATTCACATTTCGTCTCATCTCTGTCCGCCACTTCCGAGTAGTCAGCGCTACGCGGCACGCCCAGTATCAGACGACACCCAGGAACGCAAAACAAAAATCTACTTAGAACGCTACAACGCGTCATAGCATTGAGTAGACACACAGGTGACGTTAATGTTAACCTCGTCACGTCCCATTTAATACACCGCTCTCCGTGACACAGCCAATCCACTTCAGTTCCACGTGATGAGCGTGAAGCAGAATCCATCTATAAGATCGCCGGTACGACCCTTGTCACCCGACATCACCGCGGCGAAATCAGGCCCGCGGAAGGCCGTTCTCTAGTAATTCCACATGCAAAGAAAAAAAATGGAGCCGCCGCCGCCGTCGCCACCATTTTACAATATGGCATATACAATATTCATTTAATTATTTCGACACTCCCAGCATCACCAGGTCTTCACCCCCCCCCCCGCGACGAGTTCTTTTCGGCTGTTACACTTTCGACGGGCGGTTTACGTTCGCGAGGAGCCGCTCCACTGCAGTCATCTCATTCGGCAGCGGTTGTCCGTCCACATCTCCGCTGAATAATGACATAGCCCATCAGCCCACAGCATTTTGCTATTCTGTAACATAACGCTGCCCGTGTCTCTTGCCACCTATCGTCGTCAGCCGCGGGAACCGCTGTCCAACAGCTGATCGCCGCCGTTTCAGCCGTTGCTCGAAGCAGACACAGCGGGGTACCGCCTATCTATCACGATCTTGCATTATTTTGACTTTTTCTCTCTCGTATGCTTTAATCTTGCTTTGTTTCTTGTTCCGCTAGATAGATATATTCTTCATTTATTCAAGTCTGCTTGACTCGTTACCCTCTTCGTATGCCTCGACTCTGCCTTCTATTCTACTTAACGGGGAGTTGAATGTACAAGATACTTAATTTACCGCAGCCACGAAGCCCGCTCTGCCGTTGCTGCCGACACTGTTGTGGTTGCTGCTGTTCGGAACAACGACTCAAACGGCTTAGGACGCTGCTTGTTGCTTATTAAATGATCATAGTGTTGTAGTCGCAATAGTCAAAGTTTCAGCGGTCTCGGCATGGTGTGATGTGTTGCCGTATTAGCAGAAAGGCTGAAATAGTTGCTGCTGCTACTGCTGCTGTTGTTACTTTGCTATGTAATAAGACAATATAAACAAGACCAACAGAAGAACGATCAACAGCAACAGTGGGAACAACAACTATGCTAAGAATCATAGAGCAGTGGTGACGACCTCTGCAACAAGGAGCCGCCCGACGCTGCTGCGACCACAGCGGCGTCGTCCACCATTTTGTCGGCATCTGTGAATAGCCGACGCCTCGACCGGACCAGCCGCATGCACAACTACGGCTGCTGCTGCTGCTGGCACTACCCTACTGAGTTGGGGGTGGTAAGTTTGGGGGTTGGGTGTATGTGCAGGTGCTAAAGCGGGGGCGGGGCTTGGGGAGACGATGGGGTATAATTACGTGTTACGTATTTTCGCGTTTTGGCGATTGTCTCCCTTTCACATTCTCCACTATCAACGCTAGTTGTAGTTGTAGTAGTGGTAGCATTAGTGTTCGCAACAATAGTAGCAGCAGCAGTGTAAGTATATAATAATAATAATAATAATAGTAGAAGTACTATATAGCCCTATATCCCGGTTAGCTGTTGTGCCTGTTGATTTGTGCGGACGTCTCCCTGTGGTGTGTTGTGTTCTCCGGCAATCGCTCGCTCGTCCGGTCAGCCAGACTGGTTTGCTTTGGTTGCACCACTAAGCGACGGACTTGCTACTACTACAACCACTAACACTGTCACTACCACTTCCTTCACGGGTCGGTCAGCGAATGAGTTGGTCTGGACCGCTGTGCGCGTTTCGCTCCTTTTGCCAGTAACAACCACAGCATCGAATAGTGATACTGCTGCTCCTCCTCCTCCTCCTTCTGCTCCTGCTGTGGCACCCGTCATCAGCGGCGCTCTCGACAACATAGCCGGCGACAACAACAACAACAACAATAGCAACAACAACAACAACAATCACAAAGGCAGTAACACATTTGGCAGTAATCACAATAGGAACAATAACCATACCGGCAACTCGACAAAGGACGCAAACAGGATCAAACGGATGAAGAGGATGAAGTTCAACCATACTACTGCTGCCACCACTACGCCGATGGTAGGATGGCTCACTGTCTGGCTGGCTATTTACTGACTGACTCGCTCACTCACTGTCTACTGATTCGAACCTCGTCAGGCCGCCACAGTCTCAGCCGCGGGCAGCGGTGGTCGTCGCCGTTAACGGCGCGAAGCACAGTTCGCCGTATCCTCGGCAGCGAGACCCTCGGAAAGCCGTAGATACGGCAGTAACTAGCTGACGTGGTGGCAATTCACAAATTTACATCTCGGTCGGCCAACAACAAATGCAAAAGTTAGTGCGAGAGCAGCGGACGCGATAGTACTCGTAAAGGAGGGTCTAATAAGATGAGAGTAGCCTATATATAGATTAGCAGAAGTAATAGTAGTCATATATATATATATATATATTTTTTTTTTTTATATATTTATATATATATAGCAATGGTAGTAGCAGTAGAAATGCTGATGCCGATGCTGGTGGAACAGCTGTGGGGGCTGGCGGCGATCGTAGTTTAGCTTGTATTCCTCCCATCGTGGACACATCGTAGCGACGGGCCGTGATATGAGGCCGGTGCGGATTCTGCAAAACGAAAAGCTGCGGGGGAGCGGGGGTTTCGAAGCGGGGGTAGTTCATTGGTTGGGTTAGCAAACTTCGTTGAATGCTTCGTTTATTCCTTCGGTGCTTCACCTCCAATGCTTGTCTGTCACAGCTCTTCTCTGAAGGTATTACATGCTATGTTATGGTGGAATAGGAGCAGTTGCATGGTATGGAAGATCAACGGACAGCAAAGCAGTCAGTGACCAAAGCAAATCGTAGCAGGAGCAGCACCAGCAGCCGCAAGCGACGGTAAACCCTGTCCGGTAGCACGGGCCGGCGCACAGCTATAATAACAGCTTTAGATACCATATCTCGCTAGGTTCGTTGTAGTCGTTTGTTGTCGGACAATTGTGCCCCTTTTAGCTTGAGCCGTTCAGCGTTAGACGAGTGCGATTTAGCACGCTTATTGGGCTGGACGAGCTAGCCGCCGTATACGGTCGAGACTAGAGAGCGCATTGGAGAACGATTGAAGCGGATAGCGACGCTCTGCTGGCAGAGACAAGGTACATAGCTACATGGGCAGTGACGAAAAACCATGGCATAGTTTTATTTGAACACGGTAGACCCACATCAAAGTTGGTAAATCGCACAATATGTCAATATAAAATATAGCAGTATGCACAAAATGGTATGGTTATTATTGACAACGATACCTTATTGTTTATTGATGTCTGTTGAATGATGTGTCACGTTTATTGTTGTTGCAAAGATTTCAATTTAAGGTCTGCCAGAATCAACTCTTGAACAATCTGTAGAATCACTATCTTCACTATTTACTAGTGCCACGAATTAAAATGAGCATTCAGATACCAATTGCAACTATAGCATTCACAACCGATTGGAAATATATGAATATATGTTCCTTTGAATAGTGACTACTCATTCGCTTCGATTGTGTATATACGACAGCAAGAAGTGCGAGGATAATATCAATATTATCGATATTATTGCTTATCTTCTAATACTCACAATAGCGAAATATAACATGGGTCCTGGGATTAATATATATATTTTTAATCATTTCGAAAGTATAAAGTATATCATAGTGTAGTTTTTCTTATATTTAATGCGTTATTTCCTCCCGCTTTTATAACCATGACAATATTTTCTTTAACCACATTTATACCATGTATGCAAGACACCTCTTCAGTAAAATATCATACAGTCACTCCGGGATAACAGGAAGAAAACACGCTGACCCACGTTACGGCACCGGCGGCACCCTGCCTTGCGTCGAGCGGATGAACACACTGCGGTAGGTACCTATTTACATTGTTGTAGACCATTGTTGATCCAAACCCCGATCAGTCGTCCATCTGTCGCAGCTTCTCATCGCTGCATTGTTCAACTTGCAGCGTCGCCTATCTTGCAGTTACATAGATTTTTTTTCATGCGTCTCCGGGTTTTTTTTAGCGGAGATATCACACTGGACGTTGACCCACGAGAAAAGCGATAGGGAATCCCAGCTGATTTCGTGGCGAGCGAACTTTCCCTCGGCCCGATTCAGGCTGTGCCTGCCGGCAACCGATGTCGTTTCGACGAGCGAGATCCATCATCGTCAGAGTGTCTTGACGGGGCCGGCCTTCTCTGTGCCGGCCGTGGATATATGGATGACGGCCTACAACCAGTCTCTGCGGATAATAATCTATCGGATCCCGCGACTAGCCTCCGGCAGGCAAAGAAGGACAACACGTGCCGCCTGCCTGTATACCGGTCGGCCTGCACAGACAACATAACGAGGACCTAGAAATACCTAATGCAGGCGGACGGGCTAATGTCATACAGCCGGTATATGTTCGGACAGTCGAATTTGTTAGCTAACAAAATTGGTGGTTCTCGTGCTTTTGAAGGAAATTTACTCCTCTCAAAAAAAGCTAGCAAAATTAAATTATTCGTTGGCTAAGTGCACAATGTAATATAGTATTTAAGTCCAGCTCCATACATCATTTTAGTAAGCCAGTGGTTGTATAGATTATTGAATATTTTCGAGTTGCGCGCTTGAAAGGCGCAGGCGGAATTCGAGGGATGAGAAGATGCGACCGCGTGTGCTAACTTTAGTGGACGAAAGTGCTACATTGGATATAAATGCATCTGTACGGTACAGGCTGCTTTGATATTGTGCTTTAATATATACAATATTTCGTGACTCTGTTGAGAACAGGGGAACCCATCTGTTAATCACCGTATCACGTTGATTCAAGCAATGCGGCCGGAGTTTCAAAAAGCTGTCTCAAAAAGCTGTGAAGCTGTCTCAAAAAGCTGTGAAGTAGTTGGTTGGGTTGTTTTCAAAGAATAGTTAGGAGTAACGTTAGATAACGTTCGTTGATCTGTTGAAAGTTCGAGGATTTGTCCAAATCAAAATTTCTACGAATGGATTTTAAGAAAAACATTTCAAACGGAAACATAAAAGAAAATAAATGGTTTCATAAATGAAAACATATGAAGAACGACGATGTTTCAACAAAATCATCGGTGTTCCGCAAAATCGCAGCGCCAATTCACGAGTTGTTGGGCCGGAAGGCCCTGCCCACGGTAAGTTTAAAAAAGTTTAAGGCAGGAGAGACGGACTGCCGAAATGCAACTGGTCAAGGTGGGTGGAACGATGCTCGAAAGCGACCAGATGCACTCAACAAGTGTTTTTTCGCGCTTGCGAGCCACATAGAACTGTCGTATCCTATGATTCGGCGCGTCACCAACGACGATATCTGCATTTGGAACATTCTGTCCAATGGGTGTCACGCGAATTGCAGCTGGAACAGGAATACTTCCACGTTTTTTGGTTTGAGGAGAACTTGCCCGTTTATTTTAAGACGAAAGCAAACCTCAACCTCACCCTCACGGTGATGAGATATAGGCCACATTGTACATGCTGCCCGACTGAAACCTGCGTAGGCAATATTTGTATGCGGGTGAAACAACTTAATCGGAGGCGTGTGAACAGATTCGCGGCGACTAAATGATGCTGATTGTGCCTATAGATTTGTCCGAAATCGCCTTTTATCGGCTCCAACCTCCGAAAACCTCGATCACCGAAGGTATTGGCTTACCGAAAACAAGTATTGGTGTGCCTTCTCCACGAAACGCTCCTACCGCAAAGCTCTTGTTGTTGAGGGGTCGTTGGACAAGAAAGTTATTAAGAAAAAGGTAAAATATAATAAGCGATAATTGTATCAAATTGTGGGGTCATAGTCTCCTAACATGAATCAACTTCTCTTGATTTAGCCAATTGAAGAGGAGAGTCAGGGCTACCAACCACCAAAATTAGAACGAGTTCGAGCAAATAGTTTATGACATCTCGCACGGATGTCATATGAAGGGTATTCAAGAGGTACCGACCTGTAATATGTTCTCAGGAATCATACTTATAAAATACAAAAACATCTTTCGCTTATGTGAATGAATAGCATTTTATTTAGAAGAATAGTCCTCTGTATTGCTTGAATCAACCTAATAATAACATTTTGAGTGTCTCAGTGTGAACTCCTCCATTCAAACCGAATTTCGAGCTACTGCACTAACTGTTGAGCTGAATCTAAGCTGCTCACTATGTGACAGGGCTCGGCACTTAACTTTCTAGTATTACTAGAAAGTTAAGTGCCGAACCCTGTATCGGGACCACCTTAACTTATTTTAACCAGTCGTACCCGGCAAGAATCCACAGGTAAAGAATCATGGAAAAGAAATCCTAAAATACTCTCCGCGTTCGGCAGGATTTGATCCCAAGCAATATCGAACTCCTGTATCCAGCAGTCGAAGACACTCACAACTGGACAATCAAGTGGAAAGTTTCATCAGAGAATTTTTCATATCAGCATGCAACTAATCGCCTTTAATATTAGGTCGCCTTCAGCATATTCGATAAGTATGAGTTAGCCTCAGCCTAATTTCTATGCGCACATACTTAAAAATGGTAAGTTAACTATAGTTTGCAGATGGTTGAATTGCGATCGGTTCGACGATTCGTTGGATCTCCCCAGTAACGTAATATCGTTTACGTAGACAGACTGGCACCCCTTCATCGGATCTGATCGCCTTGAAAGAGCTCTATTTTCTACTTGTGATACCGCATGAGCTGATGAAGTGTTGCGTGCCTCTAACATGCTTCTTGCAACGAAACATTTTTACCTCAGTCTGACTCGGTTCATTCGGAAGTCGGCGTTTTTCTAAAAGAACCGTTGTTCTCAATAAGGTTCACGCTAGACCAGTAGAACCTACCCACCCCGTCTC
Organism: Stratiolaelaps scimitus; assembly: GCA_019614645.1. NCBI lineage: Eukaryota > Metazoa > Arthropoda > Arachnida > Mesostigmata > Laelapidae > Stratiolaelaps > Stratiolaelaps scimitus. The sequence continues at coordinate 2,465,801 of JABWDB010000014.1, read as the reverse complement.
GAAGCCCTAACAGCGTTCAAGCCAATAGTTGTTTCTCCTGCGTGACCTGTATGGGTGGAGATACTTATCGTATATACGTTTGCTACCGTTCTGCACAGACGCTGACATGCGGTAGAATGTTGATCTTGGCAACATTATTTTGAGGAGATGTAATCAATCTTGCCCAAATTGAAATTGTTTTATTTTTTCACCAATGTTCCTTCGTACGAAGTATTGTATCTATGCTGGTTTATATACCCACTCTAGTGCTCGAACAATCTATTATATGTATATTTGACGTTTGTCTATTTGATGCAGCGCGAGCACGCGCGCCCCGCTAAATTCTACGATCACCCACCGGTTTTAGAGAATATCTCGCTTCTAACGACTCTCAGCATCATCATAATTCGAGGCACAGTACTAAAGAACGTGAGTGATGCTTTTAAAACCTTCAGAGGTCAGGTGATTAATCAGGGGTTAGAAAGAAAAAATGGCACTGAGCTAAGGGAAAATCTTACTAAATTTTCGCGGCGTTTTTGGGGGAGGATTGCATCAAAGATTGCCAGCTTTGCTTTTGGATAAATACGCTCGAGTCAAGGTCCACGTTTAGGAAGGCCTTCGGAACTGAATGACAACCGCCTACGAGAAAAAGTGGATCAGGGCCAGTGACTGTGCGGAAATTAAGCGTGGATTTTGGCGTGTCTCACACAACCATTATCAGTCATCTGTGCCGATTGGGTTTCGTGTCTGGATTAAATTAATGGATTCATCACCAATTGGGTGAGCGTAACAAACTTGGAACGCCTAACAAAGTGCATTCCTTTGCTATGAAAAATGGGTTTCATACGAGAGTGTGGTGCGTGGAAGATTTTGCGCGAGTTTCGACAGAAAAGCTTCGCACTCGTGAATAGAAAGTCGTTATATTCCATCAAGACAACGCGCGACCTCAGGTTAGCCTGGCCAGTCTAGAAGAAATAGCGAGCCTTGGCCAGGAACTATTGTGGGGTGTCCTCCCGACATAGAACCTTGTAGCTATCACCTGCTCAGAGCTCTACAAAACCCGATAGGTAATGTGAAGTTCAAAACAGAAGACGAAGTGAAAGATGGGGGAAGGTCGTAGCTACCAATGTAGATTACCTTTCGGACTCTCGGTTCAGTCGTTCATCTTGTGGAAATATTTTTCTGACGAAATTTTGCAATTACTTTCATTGCAACCCAATATATATATAGTCCAGTCATTATAATTGAATTGTCTATATTTTCATATTGCATGCAAAAGTTCCGCGAAACACACACATATATATTTTTTCATTTGAGTGGCGCATATTACCTGCTGGTGCCCGAGTTAATCGATCTCCTAGACCACAATCCTTCTGATTCCAAATGTTAACAAGGATTGTATCTTCTAGTTGTTATCAACAAAACAAAGTAAGAACTAGTAGAGTGAACCCTATTCACACCAGCCGCCGTGGCAGGAAGGCGAATGCCACAAATAGAGCGACTCGCTCTGACAATACTCGATCGTGCTCGAGCTTGCTATCAACCTAATATTGCTGGGCCGTTTTGGTGTTCATAGCTGCGCGGAGCAATCCTCACTCTCATGGAAGCGTGTTACTTCCTTAGGGTAACTAATACACCTCATACTTCCACTTTGGCCTGCTTGAAACACTACTCGCTCTCTCTCCTTTCCGAGTTTTTTGTCGCTAGTGGGCCGGGATGGTTCCGGATAGCTCGTGTCTACCCGTGTATGCGTGGATTGCACCATAAGCGTGGCCAAACTGGAGTCGTAGAGGGACTCACACAGATTCTCATTCACATCTCACTGCGCCTCCCATCACAATGCATCATTTTGCGGCGTCATCATGCGTTACCATTGCTAGATCAGCCGGCATGCTGGCCAGGCCTGAGCACCTCAACGACGCTTTGGGTCCGAGTTTCTCTGGCTCTCTTAGTTTCATACAACGGGGTTAGCACTGCTATTTTAATCACTAGACATGAGAGATGTCGAAAGGCGGCCCGCGAACGTTGGCTGGTAACGGGAGGAAGGGAAGAGGTCAGGACCCTTGAGCTGGATTGAGGCTGAATGAGGATCTATTCCAACGCCTGCTCCAGCACCATCATCGGTTAGATGGTGAAACCTGCCTATGGTGAGGTCTGGGAAGCAACTCTCGCGAGAGACAGAGACACATGGAGAGAGGAGGTTTGCTATCCGACCTGACCGGTAGGAGACAGAGTGAGCACAACCAGTTGGGACGGCGGCCAAATCTCATCCGAGATAGCATCCCTCGAGAGTCTTGTCTTATCTGCAGTCCGGCCATTTGAGGGGGCACGCCGGTTCAACAGGGCCGTTGGTAGAGGCTTGTAGACGACGACCAGCAGAGGAACTGGCCATGCTAGGCTCACTCTGTGCCACGCACGACCCCCCCCCCGCCCCGCCCTTCGTCTGCTTGCTGACCATCTGCCGCTATGAGCTGCTATGGGAATGGTGAAGGCTGGCTGGCTGACTGGCCGGCCAGCCGACTGACTGGATGAAGAGAGTTGCCTGCCTTTGCCCCGTACAACGCTGGCCGCTGGCTCTGCCCGATCTCCTAGACGCTGCACGACACCCGAATCACTAGGAGGCGAGGGCAAGGCACAGGTGTTTTTATTCTCGCGATCTCCCTCATGGCCCGGACTGGCCGACGCCGGAACCGCTACCACGACCATTGTAATCATTATCATCAGCATCACAATCATCAGTAACAGTAGCAGCTGCATCACTACTACCAAAAGGAGACGAACGAGGAACAGTAGAGACTGCCACCGAGCCTCGCGTCGCCACTGAAGATTCAGCCAACCGAGTTGCCCCAGACGGCGACCTCGCTAGCCCGTGTTCCCATCAACGACCCCCAAGCGCGTTACAGGACGACAGGATAGCAAAGAAGGCTCTGCTATTGAAAGACCATGAAAGGGTGTCATTCGCAAGGGCCATATCGCTACTGTATATTGGGAACATACACGTAAATGGCGTGACTGCTCTAAATGAATCGTTGTGCTTTTTTCATGTATGCTGCTGAATGTTAAATTTTATAAGTTAAATGTTTCATGTTTTACTAGTGCCAAAATGGACAGATCATTCAACTGCTGTTCAGCTAACTTCAGCCTTGGTGGCAAATTAGTATTGGAGGGGCGATTTTTTTCGAAAATAACCTATTACACGCTACTCTACGCAAGATATAATACGTCTAATCTCCTCATTATTTCAGTCTATGATTAGCCTGTTCAATGTTATTTTGTCTTTGTTCAATCGACAAGGCATCTGCTGGACCGAATCGTTCCATGGCGTAAGAACACACAAGATAGTCTACTGCCATCGAACGCATATGTTGTGTGATATGATCTTAGCCATCTGCGCCGCCTGTCGCAGTTGCCATAATGGAGATACAAGAAAATCGGAGGAGAGCCGGGAGTTATGGTGTGGCTTATGTGAAAACGTTAGGCAGTGTTATAAAAATGGGCGCAAATGTATCGTGCCTTGTTTCAGTACGTGCGCGATATTTTCGACGTCAGATAGGTCCAATCTGGTCAATTCAAATCCTCCGTTGCTTCTGCAAGTCTTACAGCTAGCTACAGCTATTGGATTGCTGGGGGTCTCTTCTCTCTCTCAGGGGCAGGTAGGTGCATAGGACATGGCGGAGCATGCGACTACGGGGCAGGTGGCTGTCTCACTTCCTGACGAAATCGCCCTCCATCCAAGCGGCACCACCAATGGGATCCACCAACAGCAGACGCTGGAAATGCAGACAAAATACGTGAACTGCCATAGTTCGGCATTGCGTGGCGCTACGTAGGGTAGGCCCTGCATGGAGAGACTGGCCTTGCTCCACGCAGGCTTTATCGACATCTTAAAAAGGGTCGTAGATATGACCATCGGAAATATGGGGCAACGTACGGATGATCAACTGGTCGACTAGGTTACGATGTGGGAAACGACCTCGAACTGTCATGGAAACGGCAGAGGGCAAGGATAGTCCTTATGTGAAGCATATATTCTATATGTACATTTGTCTAGGCGTGGTATTCTATAATAGAAGCGTTGAGCTAATGCATGCATAATCATATGCACACTGAAAACCTAATTTATGGCGATATTTACGTGAAACATATCATAGATGTATCGAATTTCATACCCATCGCTAGCCGAACTCATATAATAATATAAGAGCTAAGTAAAAATCCTTCGACTATGCAAGGAATCGTTCATTTGATGGGCATTTGATTTTCATATCACTGTTATGTAAAAGGCAGAAATTCGTTATTGTTCGTTATCGTTCAACGGTACCGCGCATCATTATCAAGATAGTTACTAGTTTCGGATGTTTTGCTAGTGCAATTCCACAAATCTCCCTCCTTATATTACATGTACGAAAACTTATCTTATTCATATACAGGTACTAAGTACATTTTTTGGGCAGATTCTCAGCCAACATTTGAGGTTTATGGTATGTCCAATACTGAAAACAAGAAGGGGCACAACGAAAGGCAACAAACATAGGAAAAATCGGTGCGGTTTTAGATGAAGAAGACTAAAACAACAACAACAACAACAACAATAAAAGTAAGGAAACGCTCACCCCCGTTCAATGGAAATTGTTGTTGCCAGATGGGAGGAACAAAGACAATAATGAGTGCACTACGTACATGCCAAGTATATAGAAACCTTGTTTAACTCTGCTTATGCCATCTGCATGGCAGGCCACAGAGCTCATGGTGAGGAGGTACCGAGAAATACGTAGAAATCGCGCATGCGAGACAAAGAGAGAGAGAGAGAGAGAGAGATAGTGAACGATGGAAAATTGGAGGGGGGCGGGGGGGTGGTATCACATGGCACAAAGAGCGGAAGTGGGCTGGTGCCTGCGTCTCGTACGCCGCTTCCGTTAGCGTGAGCGAATAAACGTAAGCCAGCCGGTCTGCCAACTGGAGCTCTGCCTCTCTACCAGTCAGTCAGGCTAACGCACGAACGAAGAACGCTGGTGAGTTAGCTAGCGGCTAGCGGTCCACGGAGGGTTTGGAGGTCTGCAACTATGTGTGTGTGTGTGTTGGTGGTGGGTGGGTGCTTGGCTGTACGTGCGCTAGGGGACCTCGCAAGATTGGGAGCACAGAAAGTTGAAGGAGAGTGGGGACGGTCTTGAGGGGTATCGCACAGCGCCTACTCGTACGATGGCTGACGGAGGGTCGGTCTGTCGGTCGCTCGCTCGCTCGCTCAGTCCGTCGGGTAGCGCGACAATATATAGGCTAGATGTAGCAACAGACAGCGCACGTCTGGCCGCACAGCATATGGAGAGGGCGAAGGAAGGACACACGATCCTCTTCCGTCTACTTGTTGTTGTTACTGCTGTTGCTGTTATTATTGTTGTTGCTGCTGCTGCTGTTGTTGTTGTTGTTGTTGTTGTTGTTGTGCGTGAACGACATAGTAGATCCGGGCCAGGGGTCCGGCAGCCGCCCACATTCTCCGTCTGTTAACCAACATCCACGGTGCCACTACCGCTCGGAACTGTAGAGTTGCGGCTGGCTACAATCAGTGCAAGCAAGCATCCCTTCTCGGCAACCATGAGGCCGTCTTCACTCATCCCCATGCCAACCGCTGGGTGGCCCATCGTACGACCGGAACGTATCCGCTCCTGTACGCGTGAGTACTCAGTGCGAAGAGAGACCTATACACAGTTGCTGCAGGCCTGCCCATGACGGAAGTGGATGCAGAGCTCGCAGTTGCTCGGAGCACTTTAAAAATATGATTTTGTTGGGCGTGGTATGGAGGTACGTATGCACCACAACGCAACGGTGAGCTAATGCGCCAAGATTTTGCCACAAAGCGGCAGGAGCAAGGGACGGCAGCCGAGAGGAGGAGCAGCAGCAACGGCCGTGGTAGGAATCGCCAATCCACGCTTACTTGCTTGCTTGCTGGAGCCTTCTGGATGGAGTGCTTGACTTTGCCAAGCCGTGAAACAAAAGGCCGCTAGCACCACCACAACCACGAGGCAAAAGGAGTTAAAAGTTCTTAGGTGGGGAGGACGACCTGCCCGAGCTGGGGGGGCTGGGGCGAGTTTCGTCTGTGACCGACAAGGCGGCCGGCCGGCCGGCCATGGATGACTCTCAGGGCACTGAAGTCGAAGTAGCGGTGCCAGAGGCACAGATGCCGCGGTACTCATTCGGTCGCTCACTCTCCTGCACTCGGCATGTCCGGGGAATGGAGGGCGGTGTGGGGCCGAATGGAGGCCGACTGAGTCCATTCGACAACGGAGCTACACGGAACAAGAGCGGGCGAATCACGAGGCACGTCCGAACGCATTTGTGCTGTAATCATTACGTTGTCTCCGTACAATCTGTGGTCTGCACGTATGGTTCGATTTTGCCTAGTCGTATCATCTCAGAGAGGCGACGCCCGGAGTGGCTGGTGCCGACAAGCACACATATGCAAGTCTTCCGCGTATGAGTTCGTCGAGGATAGATCGCTGCTGGTGGTACCCGCGCACTGGCCACTGTTGCTTCCGCTACTGATATTACTGGTGGGAGCTATCAACGATCCATTCGTTGTTGGCGTTCTGGTAGCTCCGGCTGGCCTCACCAGCTTGCGTCGATATCAGACTTCTTCAAGTTCTTCTCTCTGCTTTGAGGATCGGATAACGAAGTCGTGTTTGCTGTATGCATATGAGATGGATGAGAAAGCTTTTGACTTGCTTCGTCTCGCTTCGCCTTCCCTTGTCTTGTGTAGCTTGGAAGCCTTATGGGCTCAAGTATGAAGAAGAGGTGAAGGGCGAGACGTACGCTGAGCCACAGACGACGCCTGCGTTGTCATCCTGCAAAGTGGGCCAGGGGAAGTGCGAGTCGGGATCGGGCGACGAGTGTACAGAGTGCTTCAGCGTGAGCAGTAGCGGCCGGAGGAAGAAAAAGATGAGTATAGACACAGAGGTTCTCGTTTGCTCGCTCGCCCGCATAGAGCAGAGCAGATGAGGTAGGAACGCGCAGAGGAGGGGGTCGAATTGCTCACGGGGGTGTGAAGGCTTGGGATGGAGCTAGCCTACGAAGGAGGTTTGGCTGGGTGACTGGGCGATGAGCAAGGTAGGGATGATACGGTCAACTCGTCTGATGAGATGCAGCGAACACTGTTGCCCACCCGATGGCAAGCGTTCCATTCGTAGGCTGGCTTCTCTCAGTCAGTTAGTCACCGGACAGGCGGCAGCTCCCGGCTCCTTTGGGGCGGCAGACGATCCGCTGGAGTGTGTGCGTTAGTGTGTATGTGAATGCATATGTCTGTCTGGCCGTCTGTGTGTGGGTGGGTGTGTGGACGTGTGAGAGCATGTCGGCGTATCCGTAGTAATGCAGCAGCAGCAGCAGTAGCAGTAGCTGCAGTGAGCGTAGACTGGTCAGTAGCTCGACTGCTAGCAGCGACCGACCGACCGAGCGCCAACTGCAAGCCAATCCAAGTTGAGGGTCTCTAGGTAGCGGGTAACGGTCCAATTTGTCTACAGCTCATTAGCTAAGCGAGTCAGAGTCCATGCACGAAATACCCCAATTCGCTCTTCCCTATGTGCCTCTGGCTACCCCCGCAGTCCCCCCCTTCTCCCTTCTCCGTGGGCCAGGAGCACATCAACGGTTTTTTGTCGATGGGCGTTGCGTTCTTCTTGCATTATACATGGTAGGCAGTGGTTACTCTCTTCAGGCCGCCGCTTGCCCTCTTGCTGGCCGGCCGTGTACACCGGCTGTGCGGACGGCTCTCGTGAGCGACTGCTTCCTATCAGTAGGTGCTGCCCAGTGGAATGGACGCACGGACGAACAACAGAGGAACAGCAGGAAGGCAGAGGGCAGTCGGTAGTAGTGCGCCTACACGGAGACGTTTAGGAAGTGCAGCACTCTATCTCCCGTTCTCTCGCCGTTATCCGACCTGCTAGTGGTCTTAATTACTTTATAGCCTTGTTCCCCGACTCTCCAGCGACACTGGCCGGCGCCCTGGCCCATCCCATTCGACCCCTGCATGCCTTATCAATGGGAAGGAAATCATCGCTTTCAAGAGACAACCATCTCGGCCACGACTACGTTGCCATAATTGTGTCGAACGAAAGGACAAGCGTAGCAAGTGCTACTGCACCTAGATTTTTTCTCAGCAAGACCTTCGCTGGCCTCCCGCTTGCTGGGGACTTCAACAAGTGGCCACTTCACAGGGACCCATGCGGCGGCGGCGGCTGCTTCAAATAGCCCTCACTGCGACGATTGATGGTAATGATGATGGTGACGATGTCGGTGATCGCGCCGGAGGAATGGCCGTCTGCGGTGTTGACGTGTCGGTGGTAAAATAGTATTTTCTCCCACCCACCTTTGCTTGCTTTGCTTCTCGTCGTTTTGTCGCCCGTTCCTCGCTCGTTGTCGAGGAAATGAGCACGACAGAGTCGTCGGCCTCGTCAAGTGATGTTAGTTTAGTTATAATGAGGTGTTTGGCTAGCCCCGAAACGGTGGACGAACCCAAAAGGGAGAAAAACGTCCTCCCTACACTCTCGAGAAGAAAGGTCCCGTGTACGTACACGTTGCCCAAGCGAGAATTCGCCCGACGGGAAGAGGCGCCAGGCGTAGCAGCAGGAGCGGTAGCAGGGCGAGAATTACTTGTCACAAAATTAGCTTCCTCTTCTTGCACCGTTCTCCATCCGCAGCGGTGTTAGCCGCCATTGGAGTGACGACAGACGAAGTGCAAGCGGCCGGTAAGAACCCGAGCCTAGGTCATCATTCGTGCCGGCTCGCCTACCTAACCTATCTTTGCTGAGCTGTTAAGGCGTCCGAAGGGGTGAAAGGATAAGCTGCTCCCACCTCCAATACTGCCACCGATGCCGGTGCCTCGGCTTCTGCTGCGTTCGAGCTTCCTAAGCAGTTTGATCAAAATGTCGCTCGTCGGACTTCAGAACTACATACGTGCGCGACGCCGAAGTGCTCGGCCGCGGATGGAGAACGAGTTGTCTGAGTCTATATGTGTGTGTGTGTGTGTGGCTGGCTGTATGGGAGATAAGGGTTGAAGATGTTCGATGTTAGTTCTCGATGTTGTATGGAGAGTATGTCCGTCTATCGGTCGCTGTACAGGCCAGTGTATTGAGTCTACGGGTATGGTGTGCCGAGCCCATGTATAGGAGTTTTGTGTGTGTGTGTGTGTGTGTGCATGCTGTAGTGGTAGTTGTAGTAGTAGAAAGTGGAATTTGTTCTTTGGCTTTACGTTCATGTCGTCGAGGAAGCGGGATCCCTCCTTCTCCAGCTGCCGGCTAGAGAACACGGGAACGACGAACAAGAGCCCGCGGATGACGAACGCCAACTTCGAGGAGCGCACCGCCATAGGTGCAGCCGCGCATCGCCAAGAGCAGTCATAAAGAAAGGATTAGAACTCCTTTGCGTCCTTCTTTTTCACCTCCTTTCTTTGGCTTGGCTCGTTTGGTCGCTCGACAAATATTACAAACTCGTAAGAGGATCAACTCCCACCGCCGTGCCGGCGCTGTCTCCTCCTCCTCCTCTACCGACGACCCTCATCCGTGCTAGTTCGCTCCTGCGCCGAGATCCAATCCCCCTACGCATGGCTTCGTCGCAACGCGCCTTTGCCTGTAAGTCAGAGAGAGAGAGAGAGAGATGGAAAGTGAGAGGAAGAGAGACGAACTAAGGACTTCGGCAAGCAGCTCTCGGGACACCCGATGCCATATAGATGGAAATTCACCAGGCATGATTCGATCTTTTCCACCTCGCGTGAGTCTAGTGCAGAAGACAATAATACCACGCCCGAACGCGACGTTCACTCGCGACGTCAACTGGCTGGATCAAGTCGTGACATCGGAAGGACGACTTCACTGTGCGAGGCTCGTTATGAGCTACTTAGGAAGCTCATGTACATATTTGATATTTTTCATGTAGGCAGGCCATTGCTGCTGTTCCTACAGCTGCTTAAAAAGATCGCCACCGCAATTTATAGCGTGGTCTTTGCTACAAATACGTGGTGGCTTCCTAAAGCTTCCATGGAAAAAGTATACCTGGATCCGCGAAGGTCGTAAATAGATGGCGCGACGCGCCCGACCGAAGATTGGTTATTCGACTAATGTGTTTAATTACCCCAGAGTGTTTAATTACCTACGAATGCAGGGGGCGTCTGAAGAAAACAAGACAAAGCAATGGCCATATCAGGTTTTAAAAACGATGAGATGAGATACGTTGCCATGTGTTTATGTGTTGGCATAACATCTATGTTTAATCCAATGCTCAGGCAATTCCATACTTTCTGTAACTTAATGAGTTTCACGTTATAGAATATGCATTACGCAAGATACCCACCTTAGAAAATAATCCAGATAAACCCACCTCTACGGCTGAGAAAACCAGCACGCTCAAGCAGTGCAGTGGAAATGCTTTATGTATGGGAAGTCCTTGAAATATCTAAGAGCCCTTCCCCCGACATATCAGATTGTTTGTAGATCATACTTGAAAAGCACAGGAAAACTTCTGATAACAATTGATGCTCAGTGATAATCTTCTCGTCGCACGGCCAGATCCTGCTCGTAGGAACCTCTTCGCAATGAACAAGTCTTCTAAATACGACAGTGGAGACTTGATCAAGTGTATCGTCTATAGAATTAGCATTGATTCATTAGTCTAGCTTTTCTAACTCGCGTACAGATACCCTGAAACAAATTCGAACACGTCGACCATCGAAGTAAGAATAGAATAGAATTAATATGACAAACAATCAATGAAAGTGGGAACATTACCAGGTCAACGGAGGCGTTCTGCCGATGACGAACAATACTAACTGGGAGATTTGGTCTACCCATCAATTTGGGGAAAACCTGCCTTATTCTGTTTTGTACACCTCAGAGAACGAGGCCGGTGGACTCAGTGTTATTCTGTGGTGAGCAGGTGTCGTTATCGGATACAATTACATGCCTCAGTCTTTTGTTGTATAAGAATCTCAAATAGTCTGCCCATTTAAGAACTATCACTCCTAAATGCTACGCTGCAATTGCTCGCATTCGACGTCTTCGAGAACCTACGTTTCAGACGGATAGCCTCCTGCTTATCTACAATTCCTTGCTAATACCGACGTTGGGATATGTCATGTCCATCTGGGGCAATGGATATAAAGAGGTAATAGAGAGAGGACGAGTAATTCAAAACGATGCACTTCGGGCAGTGTTTGGAAGGACCCGTAGAGAATCCGTTGACGACATTTATAGCAGATATAGACTTCTCACCTTGGATAAACTGTGTCAGGTTTCCACCGCTATTCTGACTTTCAAAATGATCAAGGGTAAGATCCCGCCGAACGTTGCGTTCTCCATCATGGCCGTCGACAGAAAAACTTCTCGCCGGGCAACAGGGGTTGCGCAGCCTACAGCCGTCAAGGTAACAACCTGCCAGTCTCTAGCAGTCTCGGATGGCATTGGTTTGGAGCTCGCTCCCGAGGGAGGTCAGGGAGCTTACTTCTACCACGAAGTTTGCCAATGAGATTAAGAAAAGATTGCGGTGATAATTGTATATAATTGTGTGAATAGTTGAAATAATTTGAATATGTGAATGTGTATATCTGTTTATAGAATGAATATGTAGAATCTATTATAATTGTCAAATCGTAATTGCAGGACCAATTTGGTGATAGTACACTCTTACTTTTATTCTATCTTTTCAACGTGAACTTGATTGTTAAAACTGCAGTTCCGTAAATAAACCGCAAATGTTATGTTAATTAGGGGTTTAATTACTACAGTTGACGTAGTATCTGTGGCTTTAGCCTTGTGGAGATCACTACCACGTGTGTGGAAGCGAAACCATTGAAAACAAGCTATTCATTGATTTCAGATTCGTTCAGTGAGGTCTATTGACGGAACTGCAGTTGTACAATGCCTAAGTTCTAAAAAAAATTGTAAAAATGTCTAATACGACATGGTACGACAACATTGTGTCTCCAGGATCCTTGTGTATTAGAAGTTGAATGTTACCCGTTACCTTGTTGAATTTAACTGCCTGCATAGAGCACACAATTTAACTAGAGATAGCGTTTGTTAGTATAGAAAACAATTGGCGCATCACATATACGACATCAACGCACATTGGAGGGATCAGACGGTGGCTTTGGACGGAAGTCATAAGTAGGGAACGAGAGTATTTAGGAAAGTTAGAAGATGAGTAGAGGCAGATGCGAGATATATCAAACGGGCGGCAATCCTTCGACAACTTTGATCGTCAGCCAACGTCGACCATCTCTCTCCATCTCGCCAACGAGCTGCTGGTAGGAGTTGGTCGTTATCTGCTAAATGTATCTCGGACTTGCGCCAGAATTGAACAACAGCAGCTTGAATAGCCACCACTCGTATAAGGACCGTTGGTGTTTCTATGACAGAGGGAACAATAGGATGGATCTGTCGTCCCATGGGCAATATCCTTCGAAGTATGGCAGGGAGCAGGCACCAGGTCGTAAATATGGCCTTAGCCACCCCAGTGAAATGCGGACATTAGCCGCTGCTGCTGCCGTTGCTGTAATGTGTGTGTGTGTGTGTGTTTGTGTATATGCGCGCACTCGGTGTAATGCAGCGCATGTTTGGCATTACTGTACTTGGCCAGAAGCTCCACCAGCCAATGTTTGCACCCATAGTATTGTACATACATTCATTCGCTGTCTGTCACGGCATGCAACACAGTAGTGTCCTAGCTAGCGCTGCTTGCCATTGACCGCTTCGAAAGGAGTTGACGCAACAACCCGCTGCCATCTGCCCCAATCGCCGGCTCCCCTCTCACACTTCTACATTGTGGGAATACCTGTGGTAACGGAGGACCCATCACGCTGTTGTAGAACGAACATCGCTCGGGCGCTGGCTTTCGTAATGTGAAAAAGGCAAATTTGGGTGGCTGCTGCTGCTCGCGGTGCGGGTCGCTCGCCGCACCGCTCATGCAACCCCGAATTCTTCTCTCCCAGTGACATAAATTGGTACTCGACGTCGCTTGCCCTGCCTTGCGACACCACGTACGAGATTTTGCCAGATTTCGAGTAGCCCTGCACCCTGCAGACGTAATGCGGGCGCAGCGGCTGCAGTTAGCTGAGGAAATGTAGCCGATAATACGCCACACATTGTTGTAGCAGCAGACATTGCTACGCCAAACGGCACATGTTATAAATATAGCACAAACTAACAAGCATGCGAACGTAAATAAATACGTCATTTGCATACGATGGCGGGGAGGGTATGTGTGCGTTGTCATTGTAATCGACGTTCTTACCATAGGGACAAGGGATTGGATATTACTGCACGAACACTCCTGCTGCTTCACAGCTGTTGTATGACTACGGATCTGTCCATTACTGAAACGATATGTGGGAGGGAAACTTAGAAGAAATCTATTATTTTAGATGTCACTCCATCAACGGTTAACGACTCTCTTAGTCTAAGCAAAAATTGGCGAGAGGATGTTAATCATCTAACTTGATAATCGAAATATCTACAAGACTACGTCTTGTTGATCATGGAAAGCATATTGGTTGAGGCATCAATGTCTCACCCATTGATCTCTTAAGAAATGGATACCTCGGATTCGACAGCAGGCACGAACAAGGTTCCAGAACAAGATTATATTTGAAAAAGTGTTTGTTTTTCACGAGCACCGTTTCGCATTTTTCAGCGAGCCTAACGACGACAATCCCTATAGCATGAACAACTCGTTCGACATTCTGAATAAATTCACAGACAGTCGTGAAGCAAGGCCTTCAATAAGCCATCACAATCGAATGGGAATGCAATAGCTTGTGTAACGAACCAGAGAAGAAAACCTCTGTCGACAAACAAAGACAGCAGCAAATCGACGCCGATGGTGGGGAAACGGTGGTCACTCCTAGAAATTGTCAAATTCGTCGTGGACACAAGCGCACAATCGCCGTCCATCTCGTCCGGTTCTCGGTCGGCGAACGGGCGATGGGCGGCGGCCCGCCGTGGTAATTAGAAACTTTCAATAGTGAAGATGAGGAAGGAATTTGAAAGGACGGCAGAGGTACCTCTCAAAGTGCGCTTGAGAATAGCGAAACGCGACTAGGGCAGGCGTCGGGCAGGCGTCGTTACAAGTAATCACTAGGTAAGCTTGTTCTTCACCACAGTGATCAGGGGGGGGGGGTGTTTGAAGGGGAGCGGAGCCTCTGGTGATGGAGGGGAACTCAGAACGTGCGCTGGTCAGGACGGCACTAGTCTGCCTACCACGTTGCCAGCGGACCAGCGCAGGTTTGCCCTGGCTGTTGGATTTGTTTGAGCTTCCTATTAGAAGAAGACGGAAGGACGAGCGAACGAGGCAAGAGACGTATTTGTCAGACCACCACCACCGCCGCTGCCGCCACCATCTCCACCACAATGTCGAATCTCGTCCTGCCATAGGCCGAACCTTCGAATCCTGCCTTAGACCCCCTCTTCCCACTATGCGGTCCCACCACCCTATTCGGAGCGGCAGCTCGAACCGCCGAATGGCTTCGGGTTCTTGACGGCTGAACTGTCCAACAATTCGGATTGTCTACCCACTTCAGTCTCACTTTGGTCGCTCGTTCAATCCCAGTCGAATGATCGTGTGGCTGGGTGATGCCGCCTGCCAGCTCAACTCACTCGCCTGTTCGCGGGTGACACTTAAACGGCAGCGGACGCGACAGCGGGCACGGCGCCACCAGCACCGCAACCACGACCACCATCATCATGACCGCGCGGATGCCACCAAGTCACAGTCATAGCTTCGCCCGCCCCTGGAATCTGCGTCCTGTCTCTTCCTCGTCTGTCGCTTCCTCCTTCTTCAATGATCGGTCGGTCGACTGGGAGTCGAAACCGTCGCACCCTGACCTCCAGCGCCGGACCGTCGAGGTACCTACTGTTTGGCCTCTTATTGGACTTTACTTTTAATTTGGCTCCACGAGATCAGTGCAAACTCTGGTCGACAGCGACAATCCGGAGTCGGTGAACAGACTAGCCGACGCTGGCGCAGCCTCTGCCATCACCACACGTCCATGCAAGCTACCCTTGTTGGGCGCTGAACGCTGGCAAAGACCCGCTTGTGTGGCGGACCCCCTACTACTCTGCCATACACAAGCCAACCGGATATCGTGTGCCGCTCGCACGCCTTCGCATACAGAGCGAGTTGCAGGGATGGTGGCGGTGGCGGCGGCCAGTGATGGCAACGCAGGGCTAGTGGCGGCTGCAGTTAGGAGACAGACCACTGTTATAACGATTTTCTCTCGGCTTCCGCTCTATCCGCGAACGAAGCCTCATGTTGCCTGCGGGTAATAGGGACGATGGCTAGACATTACCTCGTATGTGTCTGTCTGTGACTGATTACAAACTCCTCGTGATAAAAGTGCAAGCGGCCTTATTCGCTGCCAGCTTATTAGGTTGACGTTTGCTGCGGCTGCTGTCGACGGCTCCGCAAGCCGTCGCTGGCATAGACCTGAGATAGGCGGCTCTATCTTACTCGTCTACTGAAGCCACCCTCGAACGATTTGCCTCAATCGCTATCAGTATCATCGTCATCAGTGTTGCTAGTGAATACTACTTTGGATTTTTAATTCATAGTTCAGAGTAGGCGGTATGCCTCTGCATCGGATTCAAGTTTTTTGCATCAATAGTTCAACGTTAAATCAATAATATAAATATATTATATATTATACCATATTGTATTATTATACCATATATTAAAAAAAAACGTCGGCCATACTGAGTTGCTGCTGTGCAGATACAGTCGTCAAAAGTCGTTTGTGGCGTTTCCGTAGTGTTTATGAGGTCGTAACCAAATGCTGCCGTTATTTGAGATAAACTTTCGGTTAATGTTCCCGAATATAACCCGTTTGATATTGAGGGCCCTCAGCAAATAGTATCCCCTATGTGGTTCGGTCCAAAAATAGGGAAATTGCCCTGCAATTTAATGAGTTTTTGCGACTTTTGTAGCCCGCGATGAACAAGTTGATTTTGCAAAACAGTTCCCTTTAAGCCACCGATAGCCGAGACAATGCTGATTTTTTTTGGTTACCTATTTTTCACGGCAGCTTGCTCTTCTTATAATATGAGATCAAAGTTGAACTTTTAAGAATGGCTTTGTCGAGACGATCATTAGATAGTGCCACGCGCGGCTTGAGAAGCCACTTACGTGGTCAAAATCCGATGTGGATTTTCAAAGTTGTGGCTTCAAGACTGATTTTCTCAGAATTCGGTCACCTCTAGTGGACTGACTTCAAATGTGGACCAACCATCGTTACCATCGTTTTCATCCATCGTTTTCAATCATTTCGATTCATCTTAGTGCTGTTGGACTGAGCATAATAGGATATCACTACTCGCTGAGGCCCCTTTGTGTTCGATCGACCATATGAAATAAGTGGCGACATATAGGTACGAGCAAAAAGCGTTTTCGTAGGAGGCAAAAAGATCACCTTACTTTCCGTTCGTTACCTTCCATGCAGTCATCTGCAGTAACGTCTGCGCACTGACTGCAATGACTAACCGGAAACTGCAACCTTTTGTCGTCGCTGCCGCTGTAGCTTCTTCCGGGTGCAGCTCGAAACTTGACCATGGAGTACGTATACTTTGGCTTGCCCCTATTTATATGCAGCTGTCGAAGATGACGTGATGCCTTGCTTTCAATCTGGCACCATACGTTCGGTGTGCTCCGTGTACGGCGGGAGATGGGGTCCCACATGCGCTGCTGCAGTGCGACTGCTGCTGCTTGCTAGCATCTGCGAGTCTTCTGGACTAGAAGAAATCCGCAACAGCAGGGTTCCTCTGCCCATGCCGCCCGCCGGCCAGGCCTGCCAGGATAAGGGGCGAGAGGACGGTCGCATATGTGGCTCTCCGTCCACCTGTTGAAAGACTCGACTGCACAACAACTAACTGGCCTGCTCGTTGCCATTTACATACTCGACTAGCGAATCGTTGGCGAGAGTGTATCTGGCAGTTACAATTGCTTTCGGAAACATTCACTGCGCAAGCAGTGAGCACATAAGCTTAGGTATTCAAGCGTCTGACACTATACCCGAGCGAATGTCAAGGTAAAGGAAGCAATCCATCCTATATCGCTCTCTCATGAACTACTGTACCTTGTATCAATGTAATAGAGAAATACGAAGAAGAAAAAGTGTAATCTGGTAAGCGCACGATGCACATAGTCAGGGCTAACACCGACTGCGCACAATAACTCGTGCTTGATTGCTTTCCATAAGAAAACAACCCGATTGAATCTCTGAGTAACATTCTGACAGCCAGTCACTCGGGGGCCAATGAATTCTGATGAGTGGATGGAAACTCTAGAGAACTCTGCCGTGTACCATTTCAAGGTAGGGAACGAAGTTGAGCGCTTAAGAAAGAGGAAGAGAAGGCGGAACACTCGCGTTGACTAGGCCAGGTGAACATCATTTCCTGAACGAGCCTGGCCGGCAAGCGAGGCGAATTTTTCATGAAGTAGAACACAGCCGAGATAATTATCTAGATGTGCTATAATAATTGACGTAGAAAGGAGTTCATCCTTTTGTCATGATACATCAGGATTCGTTGTTGGCATTGAACTCGAAGAGCGTAAACCCAAGAACTCGACACTACCAATTGTCTATGGAGGTCAATTTTAATAAACCGCTTGTAGACGACTGTATATGGTGATATTCACGTTTTCCGAACCCAGCTGCGTGGTGGCTTGGAGATTCAAAACCGAACTTGGGATTTCAATAAATGTTAATAATAGCTCACAGTCACTTAGGGTGAAAGCCAGACGTGTATTATTGGCTCTTGTGCCAGACAATTTTTGTGAAGACGCTGGAATTGGAAGGGGTATTGGTATCACTTTTTGAGGCGAAAGCTGCCAGAAGAACTAGTTCGAGCTTCTTTTTTCGTTACGCCCTGCCTGTCTAGGGTAGTGGGTAATTAACCGATGACCAATGTGTGCACTAAAAAAAAACAAAAAACAAATAATAAAATAATACCAGAATTTACGAATCCAAGATTGAAAAATCGCCTTGGCACCCCAACGGGAAATAACTACACAATACTTCTCTCTCATGTTGTTTATTAGACATTTTAAACGGGACTAGTAATTAGTGTTTTGAAAAATGTCCTAATTTTCGAATATCACACAAGACGGAGATATCATAGCAATTATGAGGCGCTATGCAGAAATGATTCGTTTAAGTAAGCCTTCCATATTGTCAACGGCACGTCTACCTGGGTCCCCCGTACAGTGAATGCCCCCGACAGAGTGCTCATGTATTTTTTATGTTTCGTTTGTGTTTCAGTTCTAAACGACATGCACAACTCGCCCTTACCTAAATCAAGGTTATATATTCTATTTTATTAATATCACTACTACAACCCTATAATAATGATAGTTGTTTTCTGCCTTTGGAACACCAGTCTCCTCGGCAAGCTGGTACAGATGATGCGTAGAATAATATATATTGGATAGATGACGAACCATGAATCGCCATTTTCTCCATCGGTGCGCTATTCCCATATATCGTAAAGTGCTACCCGGATTTCCTGGAAGTGGGTCGTATCTTCCCTAACCGAGTTAGAACAGGCCGGGTCTCGAGAGATCGAACTCGTTGTAAGTTCATCTTTCTCGCCGATATATATAATAATTGATAGCGACTCCGAAAGGGCATCCGATTCAAATTGTACTCTTCGCACAAATGTTCAGACCATCTCGCGCTAGATTTCCTAGAGATGCTCTCCTGAGTGTTTCCACAGAGATAAAGAACTTCGCTTGCAACTGTGCAACTACATATGCCCACTTGAAAATATCAGTTCGTTAGTGTTATATCGCAGTTATGTCGGGAATAGGGAACTTCCCTGTATCGCTGGCGCAACATGTGATCGCCGCTTATCTGAGTTGAGAACGTACAGCGGTTCGATGCAGGCAGTACGGATGATGAAGTCGGCAGGAAATTCCTTTGGTGAAGTCGTAGGGAATACACATTTGTGAAAATTACTAAGGAATTCTATTCGCTACTTTGTTTGCCGCTTTTTAATTCAAAATGTTTGGCAGCTCCAACAGTGTTATCACTCCTCTTTCTCTCTCTTGTTTAGAACGGCCCCATTTTGACATGATAAAATCGTTCAAATATATATATATATGTATATATATATATATATCCATTCGCATTGATAAATATATGCAGGCACGAGATGAGCTAGTTCAGAATATCTTACGGTCAAATTGAGACCTGCACAATGTTTAGATATTGTCAAGGATTAATTTTGTAAAATTCAGGATTCATTGGTTTTCGTTCTCGATTCGCCGCGGCGTGCCACTTCCCATTAACATAACTAGCCAATTAGAGGCTGGACAAGGCTCCACTTCAAGTGTTATGCAGTCCAAATGTAATGCTACACTATTACGATAGCGCCGGGGGTAAACGGCCCCAACCTTCGATTCAAAGGAGGCCACCCGTGTACATATATATATATATATATATATATATATATATATACATATATAATATCCTTAGGTAAAACAGCTTTGAAACAGGAAGGTCGAAGTCGCCACACATACACACACACACAAGCACACACGACAGTCGGGGCGTTCAAATAGTCTCTCTATGTTTCCTAACGGAAAACGGATTACGGCGGGCTCCTTTTTGCGGCAACCCGCTTTCGACACCGCGAAAATGAGTTCGTCGTAGTTTGTTTTCCTTTTTATTTTCAAATGGTCGGGAACCCTCCTACGAATGACCCTTTCGAAAAATTGCGTATCCACGAAGCGGTGGATTTCCTGCATAGCGGTGTGTACCGAGAGCAAATTCTTCCGAAGACCCCCGTATTCGTACCCACAATAATCCAGCTTTGACGACGTCAATTTGACAAAAACATCACCCATACCATATAGTCTATGGCATATGCATGCGCTGGCGTCTCGATGTACGTCGATGCGCGATACCCATCCACTGATCTGTCCGTCCGTCCAGCCATCGGACGGCTGGCTATGATCTGGCCGGCGGCCGGTTTCGCTCCGCTCGCCTCTTTACATGTCCATGTTGTTGTCGATGTTGTCGTCGTCGTCACTTTCGTCGTCGGGATCTTCCTCCTGGTATCTTCATGCAGGCAGATGAGGATGAGATCAAACAATTTTCCCATCCTGCTTGGCAGCGGGCCGGGCTTCGCCCAACCCAACGGCCGCACGTGCTTCGTAAGAGAAACGAGAGGAACACGGCGGTGGCGGCGGCAGCATTGCATCCCCCTCCTCCATCGTCTTTCCTCTCTTTTTGCTTCTGCTACTGCTGTTGCTGCATACCCCTTTTTGTCGATAGCCTCAGATTCTTTCGTAGAGGCTACACGACAGCCCTTCCCACCCCCCACCCCCCTCCCCTCTGACAAGTCCCCGATCCGCATATGAAAAAGAAGCCCTTTGAATATAAAACCCATCTTTCCGTCGCTTATACCTAGGTACAGGATACGCGTTGCCATGGTAAAGTCAGCGGGCTGGAGGAATGGATGAGAGCAGGCGGTAGCCTCGCGCCGACCGGCACGCGAAAGCATGCGATGCAACGGGCGCAGTACAACGGGAATGTTCGGGGGGAGATGTACAAGGGTGGGCTGACGGCTGCCACTGTCAGTGGGAGCCAGTTATGCTGCTGCTGCTGCTGCTATGTATACTGATCTGTGCCGCCGCCTTCGCCGGTCGGCCGCTTCGGTCTCTCGTCATCGAGGAACGAGGATGAGCCAGCGCGCTGAGCATCTCCTAGCCATACAGCCAGCAGCCTGGTCGGCTCTTTTGCCTCCTCACCCCGATCCGTCCGTCGGCGGCAACGCAGCCAAACCTTCTTTTCGCGCGGACGAGCCCCACCGCCCCCTCGGGTACGCCCTATTGGCGCGCACACACACACACATCGCTCGCTCTCTCCCCGTTGCCCCGTAGGGCCAACCTACGCCCGTCACATTGCTGTACGCTACGACCACCCGGCAGCACTCGCGGCCTGTTCGTTCGCGTTTTCCTTCTCCTCGTCTCCTCGTCCTCCTGTTACAGCCACTACTGTGCTCCTGCTCGCGGCGAAGCTATCCGCTGCTGTTGCAGAAATGACTCGACCGCCGCTCCGCGCCACCGACTGACGACTACCCTAGCCGTTAACATGGCAGTCGCTGCAGCAGTAGCCGTAGCAGCAGCAGCAGCAGCAGTTTTGACGGCGGCTACTACTAGGACTCCTGCTGCTGCTGCTGCTGCTGCTGCTGCTGCTGCTGCTGCGGCTGCCTCTTTGAGCGGGCATAAGCGAACGAGCGACGCGAGCCCGCGAACGCCTGTCGTCTGTTAATAGCAAACTAATACATTTCCCTTTTGGCTTCTACGCCTAGTTTGCTCCTTTCCCTCATCTTCTTCTAATTCTACTTTTTTTTTCTCCATGCACCACCACCGACACCGCCACTCCTGCTGCTGCTGCTTCGACTACTGCTACTACCAGCACTGCTACCGCTACCACCAAGAGCCCGGTTGCCGCTAGCAAAACGGGCGACTGCACCAGCAGCAGCGGGGCAGTGGCTGCGGCGGTGCCTTTGAGGATCACTGCATGCCGCCCCTTCTACCGCCAGCCACGGCCTTTCGACGGTGGCCTCCTCGAAAGCCTCCCAGGCAGCCGCGCGCTTCTGCTGCCTCTGCCGGCGCTCGTGCCAGCCGCCGCTATTCAGCGGGCGAAGCAGCAATAGCTGGCTGCTGCTGCAGCAGCCATCGACTGTCGATCCCACTTCGTTTTTTTTAGCTTTCGCTTTCGCGGCTTAAGCCGCGCTTAATGAGCGGGCGCTTTCTGGACGAAGGAAAGAAAGGCAAAAGGAGCGGGACAGCGAGGGGCCGCCTTTCGGGTTGGAGACCGACGAGGCCGTGCGACGAGGAGTTGGCTCGGGCGTTTGGGAGGTTTCAAGGGGGAAACAGCATGAAAGGCTGCCCGCTGCTGTTGAAGGAGCAGCGAGGAGCCAAGCCGAGAAGCCAGGAGACACGAAGAACCACCGCTGCACACCCGTTGTCGCCGCCGTCGTCGTCGCCGCCGTTCGTAACAGCACCATCGCCGTCCACTGTCCCCTCTCTCCCCTGACTCCTTTGCCTCCTTCCTTATCCTGCTCCGTTGCCTTCATTCTCCTTTCTGTTCTCTTAGTTCTGTCGTCGTTATGTTCATCGTCGTGGCTACCGCTGCTGCTGCTGCTACTGCCATCGTCGTCCTCGCTGCTCGCCCCTCTCCCCGTCAGTTTTTTCTCTTACTCTTTTTGTTCTAATACACTAATATATTAAGCCCAGCAATTTTCGATGTGGGACGATGTATTGGACTTGTGTACTATGGCGTTTGTGTGTCGGCTGCGACCGGGGGGGGGGAGTATGTATCTATGTGAGTATGTACTTGCGTGTGCGAGTGTATGCCAGTCTCTATGGGCGACGCCACGCTCGTTCTTAAAGACCAGTAGAAGCTGTGGCGCTTCGTGGTTCTTTCAAAAAAATATCGAGAATAGAAGCGGACACGGCGGCTTTCATAATATTGCATTATCACAGCTGTTGAAATGACGATAGAAAAGCTAGAAATTTTACTAAGCTATTAGAAAGCTAAGGCGTCTATACACAGCAGGGATAATGGATAAAAACGTAACGGCGCCAAAATTTGTCTTTCAATTGTCTTAAATTTCATATAATTGATCGTCGTCTTCGATATGTATGCGTTGTATTTCAGAGTGTCAAATTATGTATGCCTGCCTACGACGTAGCCAAAGAAGCCGGGCCAAGATTAGGGGTCAGCCAGGTATCAAGCGGGAAGAGCAGGTATGATGAACGACGTTTGCAGATTCAACGCAGAAATTTAATTAAACACAAGACTTCAATTTATAGGCTCGTCTATGCCCTTGCGTAACTGCCCGCTCTTGGATGTCAGTCGGAGCTCGGGACGTGGCAATTAAACTGCCTAGATAGTTCAACTCAGTTTGATATAAAGGACGGATACTAAGTCTAAGCATGCTGATTGACTTTTAGATACCACACCTGTGTGCATATTGATATAACTAACATTGACATAGCAGCGACTGACCGCTTGCTACCATTCGAAATCATTTGATCATAGGTATTTTTTCTAGGTAGGAGGACACCTTCACCGATATTTTGATCTATAATTTCTCTGTTAAAGGCATAGGCCAGTAGTAGTTTCTGTTCGTTGTCCAAAATCAGCTCCATGAAGGCAGTAATGAAGGCAAGTGATGCTTGTATCTCCCTTTGGCAGCCAATTAATTCTCTGCTCACGCTATGAATTTTACTCTAGGACAATCAGTCGAATGTCGACCTTTGACAACACCGCTCGTTTGGGTATCGTATGACGGCATTTGATTTTAACAAGGTTGTTGCCTCGCGTGCTACATACAATGTCGAGGGAATAGTTGACCCGAATTGTATAGTACTATTTATCCAGCCTCCTCTCAGAGGGTTTAATGTACAGCGCTCAATAGCAGTAGAACGGGCGGATGGCGAAGAGATTGTTGGCAATGATTTCCTGGAAAGGCTTTTCTCCTCGGAGTCTCTGAGTTCGTTTGCTGCTCGTATTTCCGAGGAGGCACCAGGGTGGATCGGCTGTGATGTGAAGGAAGGGCGCGGAAACGCTCCATAAGGTTTTTTTCTGCGTTCGTTCCTTTCAGATGCGTTATTTCTTCGCTTACGCATCTGGCATTGCCCAGGCGCCAGGGGAGGCTGATGCTGACGGAGGAGGGGGGGTGCGAACGAAACCTCCAAGTCCCCGGTCACATTCGAAAGGAGGACCTCGTTCGAGATCCGTACGCCGTTTCCCGTTTCCCTAGAATGGCGCGGGAGCTCCGAGGACGATGTATAGCGCAGAGCGTGCTTTACGTTGAGGCATACCGTAAGGGACTGCTCGTGGACTTGAGAAGCGGAGAAGATCCTTCAAGGCAAAATCTCCGCGCTGCTTTGGCCGATTTTTGGTGAATCCTCCCTATTTTACCCTACGCCCTCACGTCATCTACACGCCCCCCCCCCCTCCCCGTACAGCAGCCGAGGCCTGTCCTGCTTGCCAGCTCCTTGGCATAAAATGTCGATTTGGCTCGCGCTCCTCCGTGCCGTCCAGTGGGCCAGAGGTAATCATGCTTATGGCCCTCCCACTATCCTCTATATATCCCTTACGTCGGCCCACTACCATTCCGACGGGCTCTGGCGTCTTACACAACCGAGCCTGCGTGATAAGTGTCCCCCGCCCCTCCGTGTGCGAGCCCCATTTGACCCGTTCCCCGTTCTCTGAACGCCCACACTGCCGGGGGTCGGGAGAAGCCGTTATGATAATTTTTAACAAATTCTTACCCAGCTGCCCCTCGACGCCGTGGCCTGCCCCACGTACCGGCCCGCGTTGTCTCGTGAGCGCGGATATTCATCTGCACAGACACGACACTGGCAGCGGTGTCTCGAGCCAAATCCAAACGCGTCGAGTTTGCTCGCAGCCATTCCGCTCCACTCATAGAAACGACGTCGTGAGTTGGCGATGCCGACGAAACATCCGACCACATTGTGTACCACCGTCATTCTTCTCTGCGGAATCGTCCAGAACTAAAGATTTGTTGGATTCACAAATTCCTTGAGCACTGTGTGTGCTCTCGGCCGGCTGGTTCGGCAAACTATCGTATGGAGCCATTGAGAGAGACAGATAGAGCGAAAATGACAGACAGAGAGAGACGAGCAGAGAGAAAGAAAGTAGGAGACGAAAGCTTGAGGAAGTCCTCACGCACCTCAGGGATTTCGTTTTGCCGGCCCCATGCTCGTTGCCCTATCCCAACCTACCGAAGTCATCGTGGTGGAAATTAAAACGTTAATCACGCGTCCCGCAGGACCGTGGCCGCTGCCGGTGCCACGGTCCTGCCTGACCGGTGCGTCCTCGTTTATGTACCCAACCAACCACCTAGTAGAAGCCAGCCGGAACCAGCCGCTACGAAGTGTCCTCCGTTCAACAACCGATGCGCTCTGCACATAGAAGCTCGCTCCAGTACGACGACGAGGACCAGGGCCAAAGTCAGGGCCATCGCTTCTTCTCCCCTCGGGAGAGCGAATACGACAGTTTCCAACTGTGCCCAACTATGTGGGTGTATGTATATATATATATATATATGTGTGTCTACGGGAAATTAGGAAATATATGAACGCGAGCAGATGGGCGAGCGGCGTTGCCCGGCTGACTACGGCACGAAGGACGAACGGGACTTCCCAGCAGCGGTACGTAGCGGACCACCGACGACGTAGAAAAGGAAGGGTTTGGCACTTGGATGGATTTAGGGGACTACACAGGCGGTTGGTGCAGGGTGCCCTGCCGTCAGCGCAGTCCTATCGGGCTGCTGTTTCTGCTAGTCCTGCCCGACCATCCAGAAGGCAACTCAAAGGAGAGTCCGAGGGGAATTTTGCTGCTCCCTTCCCCCCAGCCCCCGGGGGGGGCAAAGCTTCCCATCGAGTTGTCACCGGTGACTCGACATGCTGAAGGAGATAAACGATGAATGTGTGTTTGAGCAAGGGACTGGGAGTGTGCGTGTCTGTGTGTGGGTGTCTGAGAAAAACGAATTAGTGGATCTGTGTCTGCTTTTCCGCCAAAGCCGATACTTGAAATCTCAGCGCACCCCGAACCTGTCTGCCGATAGAAGTTATTGCTATTCGACCTCTATGTACCGACGGATTACTCAGCAAATCGACACATCGTTACCGTCTTCTGAATGCAATATATATATATATATATATATATATAGAGCTGTATTACAGCGTTCCCCTCCATAACGAGTCATTTGTCGACTGGACTTGCTTTCCGTCGTTCAATACAATAGTAAAATGCGTGCCAGCTCCAACAGGTAGCGACGATTTGAGCTTCTTTAAAGCATTTTTATCTATCACTGTTTACTGTGTGCCACGCTGCTCATTGTAAAACAAACCATTTTGCGTGGCGGTACAGTGGCCTTCGCAGAGCTGCCCCCATCATATGCAGCAATGAAAGTCGGCCATTTGTTTACCACGTCAACACTCTGTACCTCTCTCCACTTGAGCTTCTCGTTGTCGCCTCTTCGGCACTTGTGCTGTAGAACACCTCAAGCGGAGCATCCTTGCTGATAACCCAAATATGAAGCGACGGTGGCGGCGTCGTTAGAAAGTTGGCGAACGGCCAGCACCACTATGGGGATGTCCTACAAATTTCCCTTCTTGTTATCCTGCCGCAATGCAAGTGGGGATTTTCGGTACCCAGAAATGTAGGATGACAATCACGTATGTAGCAAGCCGCAATGAAGAGGCGAACGCTGGATCTTGGATCTCAGAATCATATAAAGCTGGAGTTGTTGCTTGGAAATCACTGTATCGATGCCACGCCACTAATAAAAGAAGCGGTTTCCGATGAGTTGGCATAAGAAGAGATAACGATAATATAATTTTAATATATCTACAGTAACTCGCAGTAGGACGTACTAGAACATGACGAACGAAATACAATTTAGTCTATTATTATTATTACCAATTTCACCTTAATCGTATTGTTCGACCGTACACAACGCTCCAGGCTGAGCTCAATGAGAGATTCATAATAAAATGATCACTATATCATACAAAGGCATATATATATATATATACGTATACATATATATCATATTTCATGATTTGCCAAACGTTATTCACCGAGTGTTGAAGGTTTCACAGAAAAAATATGAAAGTTCCTTCTTGTCAGTGGAATCACGTTTTAGCCCCATCTGAATTTCTGTCGAGCTGAATCAGTGTCTCACATAGTGAAGCCATCGGCGCACAGTATGTTCATGTCATCGTACGTGATTCATATGCGGCCGTGCAGAGCAAAACTATCGCGCGCACACAAATTAGTTTGCCGTATATCACAAGTGGCCTGCTACTAATTTCGTTTGCTTGGCCAGAGTGCACCTGACAGGAACGAGGCCGGCAGCGACAGCATATGATGATGCCTGCGTGCCTCGTTTGCCGTCGCTGTTCCGCATCCCGAGCGTTCGCACCCTAGGCGCAGATAACGTGAGAATGAGTGAAGATAAAACGTGTAGCAGATATATCTCTTTTCAACGTCCTGCTTCTAGAGGAATACCCAGCCAGATATATTTACAAGAGCGATTACCTCAGTGCGACCCTCAGTCCTCCAGTTGCACAAGTCCTCCTGCCCTTGAAACGGTTATAGCTTCTCGAATCATTGCGTGTTTCGTTCTTGTTTTTTTTTTGTTCCTCTGTTCCGAAGCTAAGCAGAAGAAGCCGGCAGTTCATTATCCCATGGGAGTAACATACATTCAGACGTGCATCGCTCCATATAAATAATAACCAACCACATTGGCTGAATTGGACGATATCAGCGTGGGGAAAATGAATGACACAGAAGTGAGACAGGTTCCGGGAAGTCGAGATATATCAGACGCGGCTTCGTACCCTGCTGCAGGGCCTGTGTCATGGCAACTAACCAACCAACCACGTAGCGCGAGACGGCCTCCCCAAGAGGGTCGTATGAGAAACTCACGGTTCCCCAGAGAAGGCTCCGCCCGGCATATAGCCAGTTCTGACGTTGTCTTCCAATCCTGAATCGCATCTTTTGTCAGTTACGTACATGATAGCGCGCCGCCTGTATTCAGCTATGCAGGCTTGCTGATCACCTGTAAGCCGCCGACTGCAGTCCTTGACATGGAATGATCATGACTACTGTCGTATGGTAAAAATAGGGATTCAACCAATTGTATAATCCAAACTCGAAACTTTCCATGTGTGTGTGTGTGTGTGTGATGTTCTCTGCGGCCTGTAATACAAAATAGCAATTATGCGATTAGTATTCAGTTATGTGTGATTGGTATAGTAACAAAAATTGTTGAATCATTTTTGTGTGTTATTAAAACACATGCCATGGCCGGCGTTGAAATCTGTTTAGATTAAATACGTTGTTACGTTCAACTGGACAAACTATTATAAATATTGCTGTTGTCAAGTATGGAATATAAATAAATACAGACGTTCTCGTAATATATTAATTTTCGCCGGGATGCATATAAATGTGTTCCAGACATATTTGGCATGAGGGCCATATCTCCTACTTCGATTATTGTATTTCAGATCGTCGGACACGGACGCCGGATGACGACAACATGCATCTCTAATAGCCGAACCGCTTCGATCACCGCTTTCAAATATGAGCAATTTTTCAGAATGCCTTCGAAATGCATCTACATATGAATGAACATCTATGCATCGATGCAGATAATAAAGGTCGCTTTCGTATTTAGCCAAGTGGCAATTCCTGTCCAACGAGCACAATATCACAATCCTATCTGATGACAGAACATTTCCTGAGCTGAAAAAGGAAACACGGGACAGATTTGGCGATATGACTGATCAACTTAATTGCACAACATTCAACTAATGTTGTTTGCTAGAATTCGCGCTGCCAGCTTTCAACCAGCGAACCACAAGGGCGCGTAGAGAGGAAATCGAGGCAATCGTTTGACGAACATATGACGACGTTCTTTGCTACAATGGCCAGCTGAATGAAGATAGCCCATTCACTTAATTACCTCCATTATTGTTGCTATTCTTATTATTATTGTCATCAAAATGTTTCAACGCGTGACTAACCGAATTACCTCCCTTTTATCCTCAGTGGGCACTGTCTCCACAACGCTACACTGTATATCAGCTGCTGCTGCTGCTACTGCTGCTGCTTGCATAGACGAACATTGAAGAATTCGTCCCAGAAATTGTATAAGCTCACCGTTGCGTAACGTCGACGTCTTTTCGTTAGCAGTTTTGTCGCGCCATCCGCCATTGTTTATCATTACACATTTGTCAAAATGGCAAGCAAGGGCAAAACATGCTCGTGGCACCTTGCGATAAGCCAGCTGGGCAACCACTGGGCACCACGGTTGACCAAAATGGACAGAGGGGAAATCATAACAGCAGCAGGGTCTCGGTCTCTCTTCCCTCCTCTCTCTGTCTGTCTATATATATATATATATATATATATATATAGCGCATGTACTATCGCACTAGCCTAGCCACTTAGCCGTTGAATGCGCTAGACTACAACCACTGTGTGCCAACTGTTCGGAGCAAGCGGCCGCCTGCCAGTGAGGAGGCAGGAATCGGATCTGCGGGCGCGCATCTGCGAACGCTGGCGACTAGCAAATGGCACCTGGACACAGAGCGGGACTCATCCGCGGTCGAGCTGGCGCAATTGTTGTTTCTAGCGACCGGTCGGGTCCACTCGGGCTCGGTCGGTCGGTCCATTGTTCAACTGGCGTTGTCGCTTGAAGAGAGAGGTTCCGCCATTCAAACAGTTCGGACCCAGTCAGACCAGGCTGCATCTTCTGGACCTGGGCCCGGCAACCCTGCCAGCATCGTGTCCACCGTCCCAACGCGGGGCCTAATGCAGTTGGTGACTAGTGCCCCAGCAGAACTCACAATTGTCTCCAATGCATGTTGGTCGTTGTCTGACACCGACGGCGCTAACTAACTATAATGTCATTAAGTTCGGTCTGCTTAATCCCATGACGATAGCGTCAACGGCAACGATCATAACATCACGAACTGTCTGGCATACAAAAGGCAACCCTGTCATTTCTGGATTGGGAGAGTAATTATTACATTGCATTGCATTACAATGTATTATGGACGATGAGAGTTCGTGGGTAATAATCTCCCTACACATCATTGGCCTAACTGCTGTAGAAGATAGATGGGAGACTTCTACTACTCCAGTAATATTTCTTTGTTCACGAAAGTTGACCCGGCGTTGACCCCATTGTCTAACCCGTCAAATAATGTTTAGTCAACGATAGAGTTTTATAATCTTCCTTTTTCGTAACTTTTCTTGTGTAATCGTCTCAAGGATGCCACATATATATATATATATATATATACATTGATAGCTACATATAGAATATATATATATATATATATATCTATATAGATATCCCCTAATCTCAAGCTGGAACCAAATCATAGATAGAGATATCTATCTGACGATTGCTATACATAGAATGTGCATTTTCCCCCTTCTAGATGATCCGTTAATTCTTTAATGTATTCAATATTATGCCTTTTGAATCGTATCCCGGGATTCAAAGGACGTCATGCTCGATCGCCTTTAAGGCGCTGCTTCCATAGCGTCCCTAGGGGGTTGCACTTTTTAAGCGATTTCAGCTCCACAATAGGACACGTCCGTATAGGTCTGCCACGTTCCCTGTAGATGGGCAGCAGCATCCTTTCTAGCTGGATTTCAACAGACTAAAACAGATTATACATTAACTCACTAACATGCGTCGTTTGTTTCATGCAAAATCTTGCAATTAAGCAGAGAAGCCAGCTCTATTAGAAGTTCACTTAACTTACAAAGAACACATTGTGTAGGCCAGTCACGACAACAAATACACGCCTCACCGAAACGACGACACCGGGTGATCGCATTCGTAAATGTGATCGTCTTTGGGAAATTGACAGGAAAGCATTCATATATTTGATTGAGATCATATTCAAAGTGACGCCGCGAGATGTCTCGTGTCTCGCGTCGCAACCAAATATTTTGCCTTTCGCGAAAGGAATTCAACACAGCCCAGTCGTGGCAACAGTTCCATCTATTGTGATAGAGCACATGGACCCACGGGAATAATAGATCCACCGGCGGGTCAGATCTAAATCTATCAAGTCGTTACGGCCCGCCTATAAAAATGTGCAACGAAGTATCCAACAACAAGACGAAGAAGAAGAAGACGGTAATCACAAGCATCGCGGCGAAATTTCCAAATCTGCTCGAAGGGGAGTTCCGAACGAGGCGGTGCCACATTGAGAAGTCGTCACACCGCGGTAACCACAAACACAGTGAGTATGTTCACCGGCCGTATCCACGCGGGGCGGCCAAAGGGGCGGAATCTGTCAGAACAAGCAAAAAAAAAAACAATCAATGCATCGCGATGTTGTATATCCTCCAGTGCAGTGAGCGATGAAAAGTTTCTGTGTGAAGCTGTTATAGAACAAATAATCAAGGCAAACCATGAGAAGTTTGCGTTGTTGCGATTGTCGCCGTTAAATCGTTTGGTGATACTCGTTCGATGTCGCGAGTCAACTGCGGTCAAGCGCTCGCGTTTATTGGATAAAGTATAAGGAATATCATACAGAAGTGTTAGTATTACACACTTCTACGTGTCACTGTTATTATTTTGTACATTGATTCGCCACTATACGATGCCACTATACACGCCATCGTTCGATGGGACGTGTAAAAGATGCGTATTATTTCTTCGACCGAGGGGACGGGGACTCTTTATGTGGGAACCTGAATGGTTTGTGCCGCTTCCACGACCTCAGGTTTGTATGCGGAAATTTTCTGTTCACGCATAATCGGATCTTGAGATATCCTGAACCCTCAGGGTGTTATGCAGTGAATACGGTGGGAGTTTGATACTTTTTTATTCGAAATAGAAACTCTTTACTGATGATGATGATAATAATGATGGCCGCCGATGGTGAAAATGGCATACTAATATCACAGATGACAATTTAAAATTAAATTGCATTTTGATTCCTTTAAAAATAGTGAACTGCAGAGCTACGGAGTTACCCGCACGAACATAGATGATAGTGATATGGTCTTCATTTCTCCTCATTGGCGACAATCGAACTCTTTCGGTTGAAGCACCACATGGCCGCAAATACCTCCTTAGTGTAGCCTTAAGCTGATGCTGTGTAATACGTACAACTAGGATCAGGATTAGAACAAGGTATCAAATGTTGGCATGGCAAATAATAAATGAATAAAAATACGGATATATTTATATAATATCTACTGAGACTTACCCTGGTCGCGTTTTACTATCATCTGTCTTACATTGACGTTGAAATTGGCGGGAACTAGAGCGGTACGAGAGAATATTTTGTCGATACCGCTCGGTATGACTCGGAGTGATGTCATGGGTTCGTTGCAACCATTGAATATCATCAATGCAATTTATGCAATGTGCAGCTATGAAGTCGACGCCTTCTCATATTGATTGTTCCAATATGCATACGGGCTATCCGCGTGTTCTAAAACAATTGTTTATCGTGTCCCTAACGCGTCCTGTGAATCCTGCGGTGCGACTCTTCATGTGAATATGATACCATTAAATCGAATTGCATCATTATCGAAAGCCTTGGAGAAATATATCGAAATACCAACCGATTTACCTTGTCATGCCTATTTGAACAGTTTCGATCTGCCTAACACTTGCTTAATCATGCTACACCCTTATTTATTGCGTTAAATTCTATGGTAGCGCGTTATGGTAACCTGCATATCTTGTGAGGCTATTAACCGTAAACTCTTTCTTCAAACTTATCTTTTAATAATAATCGTCTTCGAATAAACATATATATATATGTATATATATATACATTTTTTTAATATATTCTGAATTTTGAATATATTTTTATATATGTATTCTGAAGGATTTACATATCGTTACCAGCCAGTCTGCGTGGTGAAAGAAATGGCTACGGCTCGTTTATTTGCCACGCCATTTTGTTGCTTTGTTCCTAAAACAAAACAACGAGTGATACCCGTATTTACAGACGCATTATTATTGTTGGCCGATACATTCGCCGCTATTCGTTGTCATGTCTAACTGGTAAAAAATGGCAATTCACTCTAGCGTACGTATATATAGATACGGTCCACCCTCATATTCCCACCCTAATCGGGCCAAGTCATTCGCTTACACACTGCGTCCCCGACCCCCCAAGGGACTATTAAGGACTTCAATGACCTTCCGAACGCTGGCCCCCGATCAAGCTGTGTGAACTGGCTTGGCGCAATTTGCCATCCCATTGGCCATCCTGAATAACCAACCCATGCTGCTGTCCGGCCTGTTCACTGCTGCTGCCGCCGCCAATCCCCGCACTGGCTGACTGGCTGCCTCCTCCACCGTCGCCTCTCTGCGCGCTCCCTCCTGTTCAACTACCACTTCCACCTCCCGTTTTGAAGCTTTCCTCCCGATAGCTCCAGCGATCGCTTCATACCATCGCCGCCGTCCAGTAGGACACCGACACACTTCCATAGTTCCTCCGTGTCCCTCAACGCCGACACGACCCCAAACCGTCCCACATAACCCATAGTTCCCAGTCAGGCTCGTGTCGCCATGAGACGAAGTCATCGCAGGCTGGGCATAGGGAGCCGCGTGTTCTTCGTCGATAGCCAGCCAACTGGCTAGCCTAGCTGAGGGCTTTACTGAGTGGCGGGAAAGGTCAGACCAACTTTTGCACAGCCACCATTGAGGACACTTTGGCGTTGAAAGGGGCCACTTCGGCCAGTTCGCACATTGCCGCCGGTTAAGTTGGCTTGAGCGGCCGTCCGGACAACGAATGGGCCCGCCTGAACGACATCGATGATACATGAGCGAAATTGGTGCCAAGTGGCATCGTACTGGTGAACTTATTCACAGGACGGCAATAGGTCCAGCTGCATGGGCTCGATTCGATGAGTGTAGTAGGAAACACAAAGAAAGATGTGGGCATTAGACAAGGCCGTAGACCCAATGATGATGGTGATGATAATGAGAAACCCCTTGATTCTGCCATGTGTCGTCTTGTCGCCTCTCGTTGCCCGGCTGCTGCTGTGCTCGACGATTCGATCTCCCGAGAGCTCAAGAAAAATCAGGGAGAGTCCATTGTGCTGTGCAAAGGAGGGAGAGAGAGAGAGACAACGATGAGCACAGCGACTGAGTCCACCCTTTTACCGGTTACACATTCGGAAAAAATAACTTCCTCTTAGAGCTCTCGTACACAATATTGGTAGTACTACTACTATCACCAACGTACGTCGTCTTAGAGGAGTCAAGCGCCGCACCGCGGCACACAATCAGCCAGCCTACCCTCAACATCAAGCCGTTGGCGGCCATTTGCTGGCCCACACATTTCGAATAGCGAAGACTGGCACACTCGACCATTTACGCTCTGCGCCGAAGCAATTCACATTTAGCATGAGGGGGAGTGGATAGCACGGGCCGCACGCAGCCTGCGCTGGCGGGGTTATACGGGTCGATGATCAGAGCCGAGAAGAGGATTCCTGGAAGCAAATGAGCGACACCACCCTTTCGAGTTTGGTTACGCCCCTATAGGCGACCCCCCCCCGCGCGCCCCTCCTACGGCTACGCCTCTGTGCGTGCTAACACCCTCCCACAGAGCCAGCCAACCTCTCACCGTCCTCCGGGAGATGGCCCTGCGTTGGTCCGGCAATCCGGAGGCTGCCGCTCCCCCCGGACCCCATTCGTTGTCCCTGACTGACTGCTTGCTTGCTGTGCTAGCAGCAGTGGATTTTGTGAAACCTATCGCGGTGAACATCCATCCATAGACTTTTCCACAACCGCTCGCTCGATTTCTCTTCTCGTTCTCTGCTCTCATAGCCCGGGGGAGGAACAGCACCGACGGCAAGCCAAGGCTCGGAGAGAGAAATTCCAAACGGTAACTCTCGGCTGTTCCCTCCGGTGGATATTGAGCAGGCGACACCATTTTCGTAGAAATTTGCCACACAACGCTCAAGGCGCCCGCGTGCGCGCACGCGGAGGCTGTCTCCTGAGGTCATGAAGTGGACGGCTGAGGCGCTCGTGTAACTGTAGGCTACCGGTTTGCCTGAGTGTGTCGGGCGCACATTGTTTTATATATGGTCTACGCAGACGAGAGAGGAATACCTGCCTGGAGAAAAGCCCTCGCCTTTTAGGTGTCTAGTGAACTCAAATCGATATCGATATTTTTCTTTTCTTTGGCATCGTAATATTCACTCAAACGCCTCGAAGGAAGCAGGTCGTTCTGCCAGACGTCGTTCGAATTAATGCGCGATTTTTGTTCTAATAGTCGATAACTTTTTTTGATGTTTTTACAACGGACTCATGTCACATACACGGATCACGTTTGTTTTCAACTATACTAATGTATGTAATCTGGATGCGAATATCAACAATTTATTCTAGGGCAATTCATCCTAAATGGAATTATAAAAACGATCACAGTGGAGTGATATAGAAAGCGCAGCTCTGTGTTGTGTCAATGTTGTAAATATATGATACTTTCACTTCACCCGTGTACTCTTTTGGCTTTCATATTCAAAACACAGAAAGACAGTTACGTAGAAGAGTGAATGTGTGCGTTTGATCAGATACAGAATAGCCAATAGTGAGAGTCGCCCTAGAAAGGAATGAGTTCTACTGTAACTGATCTTGATCAATCTGCAACTCGAGACGGTTTGGTTCTAGAAAAAACATAAACGCACTGAAATTGTATTCGATATAATAATTTAAAACGTTACGTATGGTACTAATCATGTGAACTACGCCTTTGAGTAACTTAAGTTGCGTAAATTAAAAATTCACAATTTAAAAGTACTCACTTAGACTATCAAGTTCAAGCTAAAAACGAATTAAAAATATATATATATATCTATCTATCTATCTATATATATATATATATATATATATATATATATATATGTTCCATAATCTACGATCTATGAACTAAATTAGCAGTCGTCATAATCAAATAAATATATGTACGTTGTACAAGATCGGAACCCTCTGTTTAAAACTGAGATGAATCGGTTTGACTCTTCGCATCGCCACAACAGAAGAGGGTCCCATGACACATCATGTACCCTGAGCACGAATGTTGCAATGGTAGCCGGCATTTCACAATTCTGAAGCAGGCAATGAACGGCATCGTAGCCAAATAAGATCTGGGAACAAATTGCCCGTTACTAGTGCTACCACTCAGTGCTATTGCCCCACCCCCGAGTTCGAACGAATTGTGCCTGCACAGAAGACAAACCCCTCATAGTCGCCTACACCAAGCTATCCAATACGGAGACCGGGAGTTGCCCTCGCCTTGAAGCAGCTTCATCGAGGAAATATAGGGAAGATGTAGAATAGGGAGCAGGGGAGAATGAAAACATAATGAGAATGATTCTTGATTTAAGCGTGTCACGCATGTATCCCGCTAGCCTATCCTTTTTGGCATGGCGAGTTTCCGCAATTTTTGCGGTATTTCTCTTTTTTTTTTGATAATTCCTTCTTGTTATGCAGCCGACTTAATGTTAGGCGTTTTCTAGAGTACAGAGCACCCTCGAGAGGGTGCCCTTGTATCAGTTTCTGTTCGTGCGCTCTAACCAACCACAGATCACGGAAGCATAGCATAGCATGGAGCAAACAGAATTAAACTACGAGCTACGACGCTAATAAGGAACAATTTCTCGGTTTAATTTCGATTACTTAAACCAAAATGTAGATAATCAATAATTAAGGACACTGTCAGGCCGAGGCCGTCACGATACTTAATCATTGAGGTTGTTGAAGCTATCAAGTAAAATAGGAAAAAAAATTATCGAGTCCAAAAACCTGCAAGGCCGGTGAAATGTTTACCATGGTTTTTGCTGTCTTCTGAAATACATTTTGCGTATCTTTCTTCTACTCTTTATCGTTTTTATAATAGATGCACATTAAAAATATAAACATGTTTGAAAACAACATGAATTTATTGAACTTCACCTCCGAAAATTCCAACGTTTCAATGGGATTGCGTAACTCTCCGAAACACCCTTAATATTATTGATGTAGCTCATGTCTATCATTTTGTATTCTATGTCGGATATTGAATAT
The DNA here is from genome assembly GCA_019614645.1 of Stratiolaelaps scimitus. Classification (NCBI taxonomy): domain Eukaryota; kingdom Metazoa; phylum Arthropoda; class Arachnida; order Mesostigmata; family Laelapidae; genus Stratiolaelaps; species Stratiolaelaps scimitus. The sequence continues at coordinate 2,429,178 of JABWDB010000014.1, read as the reverse complement.
TTATATTTTGCCCATCATAAAATATATAATAATTAGAGAAGCTGATTAATTGGATATCACTCAACTCAATAAGGAGCTTACTGCACTCATATTTCTGGAGTGCAGTAAGAAAAATGCATATTCGTAAAATATCAACAGACGCTGATACTATACGAGTTCATGTTTGACGACGAAGGAGATATTGAGATGTTTGCGCAGAAAATCCTATTGCAGCGCGGTATACCTCTATCTCACTTGATACTTCACCTGAGTCGTTCAGCGGAGTCATTTCCTTGCAGCATGGTATTTTTTTTGTTTCAAATGAACATGGATGGACACATGAACCATGACGTGCTAGACACGCACCAGACGGGCACATCAGTCAGCTGATGCAACGAGAGGCAAATAATTGAACATCTACGCCTGTCATTGTGATCCGATTCTGTTACTTATCTGGTAACAGCAAGAGATGCGCTTAGTTTCTGTTGATTCCCATTCGGATTGTCGATCGAGAAACTGCTCCACTGCGGAAACAGTTCAGACATGAGTAGTACTTAGCTAGTATGGCACTTATTTTCTGGGAAACAACAACCAACTGACTAACTCGACTCGCGTATAGCCTATTGCCTTAATTTTTTATAATAATAATAATAATAATAAAATGTGCGTCTTTCTTCCGTCACTTCGAGCGCTCTACACATATTCTTCCGAAGAAATATACTCACAGGCACCTCTAACAGAATTCCTGTTATTTGCACTCGGAAATATAAGCTCCCGCGGCAGCTCAGTAACCTCAACAGCTGAGAACAATACACGTATGGCGTGTTTATCTTTTCGTTCAGTAGCAACATCATCATTGCAACATCGATTTGATTTTTTAATTACCCCTACTTGCAAGTGATGATTCAATCGCATCTAATATTTTATATGACTGATCGTTTGTCCATCTTGTTCGTGAAAGAGTTTGACATTTCCAAAATCTATCCTTGCATATATTGTAACGAATCTACGTCGTAACATCTCGTATGGCCAAAAACGGAGTTACCAAACCATCAGCTACAGGCTGAGCTGATGGTTCGCGCACCGAGACATCATGCAGCGCCATGATATCAAACCGATTCGATTGAGAGCGACAATAGTCAGATCAATAGCATAAGTGGCCACGCAATCGTGTACACACTTGAGAGAAATTGCAGTTTCAAGTATAAGTAACCTAACAAGTGCAAAAGTTAGAAACTAGGGTAGCTGCCAGAGGACGTCGGACATTGAGGAAACTCATTTTGGAAGATAATAGGGAAATGTCTTATAAAGATAATAGGGACGCGCGATGATTTCCATAGAGTATCGTCGTTCTAACCGAGTCGAGTGCTTTCTGAAGATCAGCCAATACTGCAATGAGGAATATGCAGGGCTCCTTGAGGCGTCACTAGCCCAGGACCACCATAGATTTGGCACTTGCTGAGTCTCAACCATGTGTGGTCTGTTAGATCATAATAATACAATATAGTGATCTGTCGTATTGGTCAGCCATACCGCTGTAAACACAACGGGAAATTCCCTCAAACTATAGCAATTCGCCAATTAGTATTTGTTCATAGACTTCGTTGGAACAAACCGAAAACGTCGTTTCAGTAAATAGCCATCAGCCGATTTGGTGACTCGTGCCCCACTTTGCCACTCGTATTTTGCTTTTAATTCTCAAAAATGTTTCATTTTTTTTACCCATTACCTCGTCGACTCCCGCTCGACTTCCTGTTCTCTACCTCATTCTGCGCAAATGTCGCACTTCGTTAGAGTTTTCCACGTCTCGGACCGTACACTAACCTGACCTTCATACGTTGGCACTCTCTCTCTCTCTCGCTTTTGCCATCGACCACGAGCAATGGGTCTCTCGAAGTGAGTCGGTGCCGGAGAGTAACACCATACAACACCCGACGAAGCACATTGGCATACGGTCGGAGGGTCGACAATAATAATCGATCGTCATATTCTGCTATCGGGCTTGACGAATTTTCCCACCGCTATAATAGTGTGAATTTCACATCGAGTTTATCCTCGAGTTGTCTTGTCTCTAAAAGCTATGTGTGGCCTTTGCCCCCAGACGATGATGATGCCACGGAACGTGCGAACGCCTGATTGTCGTACGGCCTAGTCATCATGGCCGATTATTTACACGGCGGATATTATCCATGACGTTTGTTGGTGTAAGAAAAACGCGAAGCTATTGTGTATCACATTATGTTCGGACTCATTATATTGTCAGTGCTAGTGGAGCGAGGGCATGTGCAAGAGACACTGCCAAGAGGCATAGACAAGTCTTTATTTTCAAATATCAACAGACATTAATTTGCTGCATAAATATATCGACAATGTAAAAAGACACATTTAATGAAAGCACTCCTCCAGAGTCAACTTGGCGTTGCCTGAGGGGTTGAGCCATATGCCGGACGGAGTGGCGTAACTGTTATACAGGATATATAAGAAATTGCAGCTAATTATTATACGTTGATTAACATCAATATGAAATTACCATAGAGAGTGATACTTCATTTCAAATTACAGATACAACCTCCCTTCTATCGAGTATGGTATTTTTCTGTTTAATTAAGACTTATTTTTATATCCACTAGATCTGTACATGGAACTTTACATCAGTAGATTGTCTCGGAGAGCATTACCACCATTGACACTGGTAGGACTCGATTGGAAAACGCCAATTGATTGGGCAATTGATAAATCCTCCTGTAAACTGTACAACGTTCCCTGTTTCAGCGGACATAGAGCTAGCGTGCTAGCGTTCCTATGAATCTGATACAAGAGAAAAAAAAAGTAGAAACTCCCACAGTCGTCATCAGGACAACGTCGACGATGGCTTCGAGACGGTCAATTCCACTGCGAACTTGACTGGTATTAACAATGCAATGGCCACTATCATCATACACAGGAATGGACACCGAGTTATATTATAATAGCACTAATAAAAATCACCAATAAAATGAGCATGACATCATGCAAGCAGCATCAGGCAAGCAGATTCTATTTACCAAAGCATCGTTGTCCGTGTGAAAGCGGCATTTCAGCACTTGCTACTGAACGCTGCCAGATGTCCGGGAGTCGTCAGTACCGCGCCAGCCAGTCAACAACATTGGTGAACAACAAATAATAGATGGAGGACAGCCTGGAGCGGAATAGATCTCTGCTGCAATGAAAGCGCGAATCTGCAGTGATTCTGTTTGGGGGCCGTATTGCGGGGCGGCGTGGCTCGAGAGCTGTTTGCACCATTGGCGTATTCGGACGATTCGCGAGTAGCGCGCTAGTGAGCCGAATGTCTTGTGTGCTACCAGCATCGTAGATTATAGCCGTTTGTTGCTTGTTGTGTTGCTGTCCACCTGAGAAGTCTCGAGTGTGTTTGAACCGGACGGAGTGCCGCGGCAATTTAACAAAATGCTTTATGTGCTCGGAAATCTTTAGAAAAAAAAACGACAACTATCGAATGGACGAAGGTTGATTGCTGCGCAGCCATGAATCCAGTGCATTCGTTTGTGTGGTTGAGGCATTCGGATGTATGTCACCGGTGAGATGGGAGGAAAAACTCTTCTGTTATATTATGGATTGTTGAACACTGACGTCATTGTCCGGATATAGACAAAACGAGTAATGGCGTCTAGGCAATAGCGGGGTACTGGAAGCGAGCGCTGGAAAGAAACTCAAGTTTCAAGGGGACACTGACAATTGTCTCGTAACGAGGACTTGGCAAAAGACGCATTGTGGATAGAGAATTAACGGCGTCTATAAATAACCAGCTGACTATAGTACAACACTGTCGCATGGATAAATGCTGTGCAACACATTACCACTGGATAAGTCGCCGATATCGAATGTATTGTTATTTTGTTGACGATAACCTGTTAGTTTCGTTTTTTGGAGCTGAGGTGGACAGAGTATGGTTTAGAATCGTCAACTTTGATCAAACGGACTGGAAGCTGAACGGTGTATTTGCTTCTGGCTTTGACAACAAATGAACATTTATGATAGGATAATGATGTTTTGTTGGCTGGGAAAGACTCGAGTGTGTTGTACTGCTCCGGGAAGATTTATTTCTAAATATTTATTTAGTATATATGTGTTCATAATAGTGTTATTGGAGTATACGGATGAAAATCGCGTACTCAGGACCTTCTTCATTTTTGTTTGTCCTTTCCTTTCCTTAGGGGTTCTGATCTTTGTCTGGGTTCTGCGCAAGAGCAAAGAAAAGCTAGCAAAGGTCAGGTGAGGTGGATCCGCTTACTAAAATATGTGATTCAGAGGACGAACCGTAAAAACGTTGTGGACAAATACGCTTGCGAAACCTGTGGCGGTAAGGAGGACGCCGAAGTCTTGGCCATGTTCCCCAGGCGATGCGGACTGTCTTCACTTGTGCTAAGGCTGAACCGGTTTAGCCTAGCTGGAGCAAGCAACTAGGATCAAGCCGTGTTGGCGTTCGGAGCCGACGGCCCCATCGAAGGTGGCAGCCGCCGCAGTCTGCGACTGACGGTGGCCAGCGACGGCCTAGAAAGATCTCTTCAAATAAACAACAAAGTCAATTGGCTCGCTGGTGGCTCACGTTTCCACATTCGCCTCGTGTGGGGAATTGAAATTCGGCTCACACTGCACATACACCTCATACGATGAGGCAGCCGTGGACAGCGAAACGGACCGACGAACGGTCGCACAAGGGTCTGCGGCTGCCGCTGCCTCTCCTGCCTGCCGAGTGTTGTATGTTCCGCCGAAGGCACTAGTCGCCCCACCCCGAACGCTTGGCTACCATTGCTCCTTTCACCATCTTTCCCCCCATCTGCAAAGGGCCGACAACCCACAACTGTGGGTTTTCAACTACTCTCGATGCTTATATGGTCAGCGTTCACTACCATACCACCGGCACTATACTACAGTTGCAAAGTTTCACTGTCGTCGGGGGGAGGCCCCGTGACTCTTCACTCTTCGCTCGAACTCCTCGGTCGTATTCTCTTCTTCACGCTGGCCATTTTCTTATATCTGTCCGCCATCGTTTCTTGGCGGCTCCAATCTGGCTGGCTCCATTTTGTCGCATCGCGCCTAGACTCAAAGGCAGGAAGAACAAAAACACATTGGAGAAGGAGGAGGGCACAGGTCTGATCTCTACGAATAACCTGATCTCATAGGGAACGCACGAACGTAACTCTAATCAAATTCAGCGACGACGGTCGCCAGTAACAAACAATAGCAGCTTGGCTTCTGTTGTTATCCCTGCGTGAACGTTTCGATTGGTCCACTACAAATTGTGGCATGCTTGTAGTTCGCTGCATTGGTAAATCTGTAGTTCATATCTGTGATGGAAATTCTCCTTAGGGTATATTTAATTTCTTCATGCAGTGGATTCTCTCTATATTGTATGTATTGTCAATCAATAAAACAACTTGTTCAATTAGTTCAAGCATACAATAGTTAATAATTATTTCTAGGGACTATTTCTAGGGGGGGGGGGGATTAGCTGGGACCTGGGCTGAGGCCGGCATTGTTCCGAGGAAGGCGATGGCGTTGCCTCTCTGCACAGCGAGGGACAGGCGTTGCAGAAAGAAAGATCCTGTCAATTGAGATTGTCAATCAATTCATATATAATGGTACGAACGTTAGTAGCTAGAGTTGAGTCGATAATTGAACATTCGCGCCGTCGGGTAAGGTCTGAGTCTGCATGCACGCTTGAGCACGACGATCCCAATCTCACCCCACACCCAGCCAGATAATTTCATTCAGATACATGCCCCCTCTTCAATAGACTTGTTTGAATTGAGTTTATTATCGTTGGCGCACTCAATTGATATAATGTAAGTCTTTGATTTACAATCATATTTCTTTTTCACTCAAAGCTGCATATATCTAAATTGCATTTTTAGACTACGAAGCCTAACTATTAGAATTATTATTATGTAAAAAATGAAGTTCACATTTGAATTAAGCTGAATAGCCCATTCTTGGCTTTCATTCGTGCTTGCCTGTCCTCTATAAAACAAGACATCTAGATCAAGCGATTCAAGAAGGGCAACTAATTAAAAACAACATGAATAAAAAATGTGGTGCAGTTTACTATCACAGTGGACAGCGCATACGGGAGCGTACCGCCACGCCACTATGCAACTGGCGTCAGATTTCTCAAGATGCAAAAATGCTTCAATCCCTCTTTTCCGGCAACAAACAAAAACAATCACATAATGGTGAGATGCAACAACCATTTTATTATCCACATTGTGGGTGGACTGACTCATTCTGCGTCGTCAAATTAGAGAGAAAATAAAGAACCGAACTGGCCAATCGTGGCGGAAAATCTACCGAGGAATCGGGCGATATCTACAAATGAATGTCCATCATCATTCACATGAAATACGAGCATGTTAATGATATTAATCAACCTTGTCACAGGTACGTTGCAGCTTGTTCCGGAACGGAGGACGGGGACGATTACGCTGTGGACATGCATAAACATGCCAAGGCCCCCGTACGCTTCAATTACAGAACGAGGTACGTTATCGGCTGGCTTTTTTTCCACTTGCAAGCAACAAGCGCTTAACAGCAATATCAAATGAGTTCTTCGCATATGTGTTTGCCTCGTATCGTTGGTGCCTTCTTAGGAAAGAAAAACTGCACCTATCTAAATCGTTGAAAATTCTAGCGTTCGAGACAGCAGCTCAGATTGCGGATTGCCTTTCAGCAAGCGAGCGTATCCCGGGTTCGAGCGACGTCATACGTGACATATGGCAAACGTTGAGTTCTACATAAATGAATTATAATGACAAAAGAAAACAACAACGATAGCTTCTCATGCGCGTGTGTTGCTCGGAATTTATAAATAAAAAAAAAAGAGTCGCCGAGCTGATATAAAGGTGTCCCGAGTTTATCATTATGTTCGGATGATACTTGCCTCAAGAATGGCGTACTCGTCATAGTAATCGAGTGATTCTTGTGAGATGACGTTGCTGTGCTCATCGCTGCTCGAAAATGTTAATTAGACAAGTGATAATAGCAATAATTACGATTATGCTCGTCATTACCATTATTGTCGTTATTGCTATCGTTGTTGCCGCTGGCCACAGTCCACACACAGTCCACACAGGGTCAGTACACATACACATATGTAGAAAAAGGTGGCAACTCGAAAGAAAAGGATACATTCACTCGCAGGTTAGGCAATCCTAGGCAACTCATACGTCTTGCGCCCTGTAGCCCCTCCCCGACGCTATCAATACTGGAACAATATACAACAGCAACATGTGTGTATTCTACAGGGAGGTAACAAGTTGTTACTTCCCGAAGATGTTTACACAATTGTTTCTATTGTTTGTGTCCATGTGTGTGTGTGTGTGTGCATATGTGTACACAATTGGCCGTGGTGGCCGCGTGTCTATAAGTTCGCCTCTCTCTCTCCCCCTCCCTCTCCCGACCTCGCTATCTCTGTCAGTGATGTCTATGTGTGCAGCGTAACGCCGCCACCGCTTTTGCCTCCGACAGCTGCCAATGTCCATATGTTCTGCGAGTGTGGGTCGTGCGCGAGGGCGTCTCGCAGTTGTTTCTATGTGATGTCGCTCCGTGCGTCCGGATGTCTCACTGTACGACGGTATGCTTCGATCGACGTGGGTCTGATGTGCGCCGGTGCTTCTATGCCCTGTGCTCCCTGCTGTCCATGTGCGTAGGAGAATGTGTGAGTGTGTATGGGTGAGTGTTAGTGTTCTGTTGTTTACCGGGATGGTCGATTGAGTGATGCGATTGGAACGCGGATGGATGGGAATGAATTGCAAGGCGGTAATCAACTTAGTTGCTGTAAGAGTCTAACAACGCTGGAGAGGAGAGCTCTCGCAGAGGGCCAAGAAGTTCAGGGGATGGGGACAAGGGCGGAGCAAGGCGATGACAGAGGCCGGTTCATCCTGATGTTGTGTGGGTATGGTTGCGTGTGTGTGACTATCTCTGCGACTATATGTGAACAATGAAGGGACCACAGAGCTGGGAGCAGCTATGGCCGACTCGTTGACGGCGCCCGACCGAATCGCCTGCCCACAAGCGCAGGCGACGGCGAGCACGGAGAGGGCACTCATATACATCGACCCCCATATGGCGTAGCATTCGCCTCCGCTTCCGCTGCCGGCGGCGACAACCGAGTACCGGCTACAGGCAGCAACAACAGTAGCAGCAGCATTATCGCGGTGTCTCTACGAGAGATACGACCAATAGTAGCACCCACAACATTGGGAAGTTGAGAATGAATGGATGGAGTGGCGAGACGGGGGGGGGGGGGGTAACGCTAAAGGAGGTGGAGAAAGAGAGATGTGGCCGAAACGTACGGTGCGGTACGGTAAGGCATAGCAGAACCGAGTAAAGGGTAACTGGTAGGTCGCGCGGTCGCTTGACACACAGCGCGTCAGCGCTCAGAGAGCTGGATATCTGCGGTAATGCGTGCATGTACTACGCTACGCTGCATATATAATTATAATAATAATAGGCTAGCCAAGATTGTGGCTGGTGCCGAATTTGCCCCTTCACGGTCAGCATCTTCTATTCTACTTTTCGAGACGGAGCGTTGGTGACCTGTTGACGCATAGCAGTTCTCAAAGACGAGACTGCAAGGTGCGCCCCACGCGTACATAGGCCATAATGGTATTCGAATAGAAGAAGAGATGATGCTTCCTTCCCACATGGGTTTTTACGTTGAAGGGGTCTATGGCCACCTCATCGAATACAGGAGGACACATATAGACATATAGACCGAGACACACAAACACACGCACATCCGCGGATCACTTGAACCTTGTGACGTGCGCTGCACACCCCCCCCACCTCAATCGGTTTGCACTACTGCTGTGCCCATTCTTCCGAACAGTCACTGACCCAGCATAGAGCGATCGTCACTTATCTACGTCACAGCTCATCTGCCTCATTGTAACTTCCTTCGCTTTCATCGCTGATCTGAAGTATTTGGTGATAGCCAAAGGCCGCCCTATCTAACGTCCCTTCTCAGTCTCAGCAGTTTTTGAACTCAATCTGCCGTACGTGGCAATCCAATGGTTAAAGCGGATGAAAGATTCATTCTTTCACGAAGTCAGCGACAGAACATGATTCGAGCGCGGTTTGCCTCGGTGACGCAGATCGACCACGATGCCGACAACTTTCAAAGGACAGCAGCAGGAGCGTCATCATCATACGATGTTCCTTGAACGGCATCGGAATGGCAACCACCTTGTAATGGCAGCAATGGCGGGGCTATAGTAGCGGCATTTACTAACACTTAGCAGCACACGCGAATGGGCAGCTCGTGTCGTATATTATGATCAATCTCAGTTCCTCCTAACTCAAACCTTGTCTTACATCTCGACCCTCCCCCTGTCAGATCCATCGACCACATATTGATCTTGTGCACGTTTGTAGTCACATTGCTTGCCCCCTGAATTTATACACATATATATATATATATATATATATATATATATATAGTATTTATTATATATACATATATTAAACGTCGCAATTTCATGCAAATGAATACATATTACAGATAATAACCTGTGACGACGACGACGACCTGCTATGCTGGTCACATCGTATCGCAGCAGTCGACGAACACGAGCGGCACGGCTCGTTCTTCTGCTCCTCGATCGAGCGTACCGGGGGGCCTTGGGTCCGCACAGATCTTGTGCAGGTCCAACCTCGAACCTCAGCCAGCAATGGATTCTCACGTTAAGGCTGCTGCCACGCTGCTGAGCCGTACCGCAAAGGACATCAGGCGTCACATGTCTCTGCGCTGTATGGTAGGGGTATGCTGGAAGCAAGGGGGGATTAGCCGGGGTCTACCTGCCCCGTGCCGACGTGCGGCGTGAGGTTGGGATCCGAGCGGACGTGCTCTAAAAATTGCCTAACCTCTTAACTCGGTAGGTGCATTGGAGGGATGCAGCAGGGCAGTAGCATGGAGCGGGCCCATTTTACTCCACTAGCCGTAGTATTACTCGGCAATATGGCGCTCCACTGCTCTCTCTCTCTCTCTCGCTCGCTCCCGTCTAGTGCTTTTTGGGTGACAAATGTACTTTACTCACCCTCTGTCTCGCTGTACCTTACTCGCTATCATCGTTCGGGCGTCGGTAAAACATGTGCATGTGGAAAAAACGGCCAAACCTGCAACTGCCATCATATATACCGACCGCGGAGTATCGTACTGTCGACCCCCCACCTCTGGCCCCCATTGTAGCGCTATATAATCAGCACTAAACACTGATTAGCCAGCCCTCCGTGGGGCACAGAAACGGCTGTGCCAGCCACACTTTCATAATGTAATTAAAATAAGAGACAGAACGCCCCCGTAGCGGATCTACAAACGACCAACCGACATACGTACGAACGTTCGTTCTGTAATAACGTTGATCGTTGCAGGTGGTCGCTAGGCAGAAAGAGCACTGAACGCGCACTGTTTGTCGACCGCCTCGAGGACGCCGCACAGGTCCTCCAGGTTGGCCACCGACCGAGCGCGTAGCAAAACGCCACCGGGGGTTGAACACCCGTACATCGGCAGACACTCTTCGTGCTCAGACATATAGATATACAGCTATAGAGATCGAGAAGCAGCCAGGCAGATAGATAGAAGCTGGTGTGGAGAACGTCCCGCGTACGGCCGCGTCCTCTGTGGCTGGATGTACGTTTGATGAGCAGAGTCCTAATTAAACAGCGAGTTGTTTTGTACATGTTAGGGTGGGTTGATGATTTTGCTGTCGTTGGTGCTGCTGCTGCTGCTGCCGCCACCTCCGCAAGTATATCTACTACTCATATAGAAGTATAGGTCTCAACAAAAAGAGCTCTTCAATTCAGGTAGCACTTGCCAAACTGGAGATCTCTGCCTGTCGAGGCATGGCTATGTCCTTCATGCGTCAATAGGGGGATAGACGAGTCGCTGGACAGGTAAACGCCCGGTAGCAGATTGTTGAGGGTTCTTCGCCATTGAGTTTGTACAAACGAGTGGATCAACAGCAACAACAACAATAACAACAACAGCGAGCACAAGCGCATCACTACCACAGGTGGAGAACATGCAGCAAGCTTAGCTATTCTACAAATTATTTAAATTTATGTGCAGCAGCGTAGAGCACTCGCTGCAGGGACGAATGGGCCCCATCCCGCTAACAGGTGACTGAGTGTGGCCAGAGGCCAAATCGACGATGATAACTGCTTGTTCCCTGTTCTTTCCCGTGATCAAGGCGTGATCAGAGGCGGCGTTGCTACCCAAACATTGGGAGGAGGGGAATGCGGGGCAATTAAATCTAACAATTAAATTATACTGATTATCAATGCAATAGAATGGGTAAATTAAGTGGAAAGATCATTTAGTATGTGCCGGAAAGGAAGAGATGGCTGTGCGTCTCATATCAGAAGGTGACACGTCAAGGTGGCACGTTGGAACGAAAGACCTTTGTGTTCGTGATGATCGCGTCGCAGCGATTGGCTCGAGAGGGCATCTTCAATTTTTCAGCTGATGATGTCGTAGCTAGCGAAACAGGTTGGATAATATATTGTTTCACAATGGCAAAAGACATTCAGACAGTCACAAAAAGGAAGGCCGTTACTAATCGTAAGTGGCGCTTGGTACCGGAGCTCAACACGGGTGTGTTATCTGGGGCTAGCGGTGGTGTCGAGTCGGGCTTAGCAGGCGGCTACGAAATTCATTTAGGTATGGCAGACAACGATTCGACTTGGCTATTGCGGTAAACTTTGGCAGCTGTCCTGACTAAACTTGTACAGGACGGCAGATGCATCGTATCTGCTGAAGATCTCCTCTGTCTGACAGTAACGACAATAACAACAGCGGGTGGAAGGCAAGAGGTGGCTTTCGAAAGGATGTGTACCGGCTGCAGCCTAGGTAGCCTCGTAGTGGCGTTGTTCGCTAAAGTCGAGTTGGGGGTCGCCCTGCTTCGTACTCGGACGACTCACCCAATTTGTTCAACTGGTGAGTGGCTTCAGCTTCACTCCGGCTGACCCGGCCGTCTGTCAAAGCTGATTAGCGCGGCTGAGAGGCCGGAGGAGACTTCTGAACGTTGTTGGGGACAGCGCACTGCGTTCAGTACACGACAACTAGTGCCTGTTAGCCTAGCCTGTTGGCTTTAAGCTGTACTCGGGCAACTGTGCAAGGGTAACTTCAATGGCGAGTCCTGTCGCTGATGTGGTTGAGGTGCACGCGTCCGTCGGCGAGGCTCGTAGCTTCCGCTGTACTCGTCTAGATGTAGTTTCGATGCAGCCCTGAGAGTACTCGGACGGTCACGGGGCCTCGTCGGTAGGAGTACCACAACCTCGAAACTGGATCTGATTAGGAAGCCAGTTTACATGAGCACGAATACACCAAGGGAGGCCGCGGCGACTGGCAAGACCGCGGGCGAGGACAAGCTGGATAAACTAGGACAGTAGATTGGAGGAAGACGTCGGAGGTGGAGCATGTTATAGAAGCCAACATATGTATATAGGAAACGCTGTGAGACGAGGCCACAAATCCTTTTTCTACCACGACGTACGCAGGGATGCCGCCCTGAGCTCGGGGCAGGGCAAATGTGAACTGAAGGCCTATAAGCTCACCTCACCCTATGTTTGCCCTATCCAACGTGGCGTCGTGTTAGTCGTTCGGCGCGCACCGGGATGCAGCCGCTCACATTGCGGCGCGATGTTAATTCCGCGGCTCAGGTCCAATCGCTGCTAAGCCGGGAACCTGCCGCCCTGCAGGGACAGTTCGCTGAACTCGCCCGGTAGTCGCCACTCGCCGTCAGTGGATACCTAACCGGATAGAGGAGAGAGAGATCCAAGAGGTCGGCAGCAGGCCGTACCACTATACATCGTGAGGGAACCACCACCGCAACTGCTATTATATTACAACTGCCATCTGTCCGTATGCGTTCGCCTTCTCTATGTATATGGAGAATACACTCTAATACACTCGTATAGCAGTAACCATGTTGAATATGCACGCAGGCAAACAGCCACACAGTGTTAACGGATGCTATGGATGTGGTTGCCTGTCCAACGAGCTGAAGGGCTGGCCACAGGCGAACCAATCATGAGGCTGAACCAGTCGCGGGCTACGTGAGCATCTGAAAGCGAGGACAGCGGAAGTCGATCGGTTGTCTAAATCTGCTGTGTTTAGTCGTAAGCTCTCCTCCGTTGTTTTAGTTAGCCAGCACGCTCGCTGCCTACAATGTTAATCCCTCTGACTGTTCTGTTTAAACATCGTGATGCCATGGACAAGGACGAAACTTTCGTTGCTGCTGCTGTAGCTGCTACTGCTGGAAACAGACCGAGCGGTGGCACCGCCCGGGAAGGCAAAGCGTTGAAATACGCGGCGGGCACTGTCATCTACATACACCAGGGCTACCTACCCAAATGCTGTACAGAGAATATATACAGGGGAAATCCGGCCTCAGAACAGGAGACAGACGCCTCCGAGAAGGGAAGAGATCACGGGAGCGGTGGGAACATATAGTACATACCTGTGTCATCGTAAACCTCCCGTTCGCGCCTATGTGCACCATGCTATGCCGGGCCAAATTAGGTGACCCATTCCATAGGGCCATGTCTGCTTTGTGGGCATGGCAATGCTGCATACCACAGGCGTACCACTAACCGAGTGAAAAAGATAGAGAGAGAGAGAACATATGTCGCCTTAACATGAACAGAAACAGCCATTGACGAGCAGCCTCTCACCCGTCGCCACAATGTAGCCAGGCCAGCCGGAGCTTAAGTATCAACTTCAAATTAGGCCGAGGTAACATTAATGAGTGGGACGGTTAAATGGAAAATAATCGAACATTCAATTGATCTTGAAATCTAGACCTATCTGTATATTATCGTTTCTGTAGTTCCATGCATTTAGTCCTGTGGACTATGGACACCTCGACGTTGTTATAGAAATAGGCACATGACAATGACCAGGAGAATATAACAGATTGGACACGCAAGGATTACTGAGTTTGCGCAGTCGGTATGTAGGCCATAGTTATCTGCATGCGTAGTCCTTTCAACATTTGTCATTTGAAACCTGCCAGCGGCGTATGGCTGATAGCTCATCAGTCGCCCAGTTCATCGATATATTGGCACGCGTAGGTAGGCGTCTATTGTATACGACGGATTCGTCTTCGTGGCTGGAACTTGTTTGGTAGTCGGTTACCCAAGGGTCTTGTTGCCTTCGATTCAGCAAAGTGAGAGTGCTGACGTGACGAACCAACCTTGGGCAGGCTCTTTACCAACTTCTCGAATGGCACGCGGCACCCACTTACCCACATATGAGCTATTTCCAAACTCAGCAACATCGTATGAATGATATTGGTAGCAGACGAAAGTCGCTGGCGGCGCCGGCGTCGTACGCGAGCTGTGGCAATTTGAGACCGAGGCATCGGGCATCGCAAGCGACCTGCCACTCCTCAGGTGAACTTGAAGAGGCCGCGCGAGCTCCGGCGTTTCGAGGACGACATTGCGGAATAGCCACCCGTCTCATCTACGTTATAGGCTACAACATCGCATCCTTCGACTGGCATCACTTTGACCTAAAGACGGGCAAGCTGGCCGAAACACACACACACTGCACGAGCTGGGTAGAGATAGGGTGGGAAAATGCGGTCGATCTATCCACTGACTGTAGTCGGGGCAGCCGGCGATGAGCGAGAAGGACGCGAAGAGGGGGTGAGTGTATGCTCAGACGAGCATCAACCGCCGGCATCAGAGAATGGATGCCGTTAGAAGGAAGATTGCGTCGTTGGCTGGCCGGCTGACTGACTGACTGGAGGGCTCCTGCGGGAGCTCAGGTTACCAACCAGCGAGCTTTTTTCGGCAGTGTACGCCATCGAGGATGATGGTGGTCCATCGGCATGTCGGTATGCAGTGTCGCCTTAGCCTCTCGAAGTCCTGAGGTTTGCTGCTGATGCTGGTGCACCGCTTTGGTCGGAGGCGAATCCCGAGCTGGGGGAAACGGGTCTGAAAAGCTCGAGTGCAGAAGCTCTATGGGGCGAGAGGGTCGAGCACATGGCGACAAGGCACGTCTGATCTGACTGGTTTCAGCGAAGAAGGCAAGAAGACAGTGAAGGAAAGGGAGAGACAGCGGCGAACGCTTGCCTGTGAAAGGCAAGAGGCAACCTGATGAGGAGATCAAATAAGGATCAGATGACTGGGGTAGCGCGCTTGCTCATCCAAATTGAAATCGAACCGTGAGGCAAGGCGCTCGGCAACGAATCAAACGGAGCTTGGCTCAGATCGAAATCTCATTCCAGTTAAATATATAAATAGCAGTATCACTGCTCTAGTTACCTATCAAATGGCTGCTTGGAATACTCGTTGCAAAATCAAACACAGGTGAATGTCGTTATTATTCCTATTATCATATTTGATAATATAATATTTATATATATATATATATATATGTTAGTTGAATATGTAGAGCAGTACTTGAAAGAGTATACTGCACAACCCCTTCTCCTAGAATCACTCGAAATAACAGCAAAAAAATCGTGAGAAGGGACTACGAGACAGTGAGAAACATTTAAAATTAACTATTCAAACATGTGAGTACTTGTCCGTTCGGAATATGGCCATTGGCATGAAGAAAATATTCTGAATGGACAGTTTCCTGTGTGAGAACGTTCTGCCCGTTCTGTCCCGTTGACGAAGTGCCCACTCATAAGCATTTCATTCACTGTATGCCACAATGAAACCTTATGGGAACTTCGAAAGCGGAAGAGACAAGCGGCTCACCCTTCTAGTTGTAGTCGCCTCATCGATTCGATGACAAGAAAAAATTCAATCTCTTTCACCAGAAGCGCCATCTGTCGCCTAGCTATATCATCGTTCGTGTTCAATTTGTGCATTTCAGTATCTCATTGTTGCGGTGCCTTTTATAGAAGAAAACTTCGCACTAACACAGACATCCATGCACCTATCGGCCGCTTCATATGTAGTTTCGAAACTGGTTCGCCGCGTTTCGTCTCTATCTCTCATCTTCTCTCTCGGGCTCAAGTGTCAAGTCATCGGATCGACTGCAAGAGGCAGGCCCGCTACGCACAAGAATGGCTCGGGGCATAGCCACTCTACGCCTCTACCTATATAATACATACTTCAGAATATATTGAAATTCTGCATTCTACGCGTACCATTCAGCGACCACTCGTCCAGCCGTCCAACTTTTAGCGTCCAATGGTGACAGCGACGGTGGCGGCTGACTCCTGGGGCAGGCAAATGCATCGGGACGCGGTTGTACATAGCGCTAGATTCGCCATCAGCGCCATCGTCATTCTGCGCAGTGACAGCAGGCTTGTCGGACTCGCAGTAAGAGCAGCAGCGGGGGCATTTATCGCGGGGTTGGTCTGTTTGACTGGTTGGGTTACGAAGGGTGATCTTTGGGCTGTTTATACCCAAGGGGGGGACACAGATAGTTGGAAGCAATACGAAAGCTGTTCGAGACCCGTGGCCCGAGCAACAACACCTCCAGGGTAAAAAAAGGAAAAAGATACAGACCTTGCGGGAGAAAATCGGACACCTTGTCCTGATCACAGCATTGTGGTCGGAACGGACCAATGTCTTTCGTTTTAAGATTAACCCAAGTTCATCAAGCTGGTGTCCATTACTTTTGTGATGTCCGGGACTAATCTCAGGACTCGTCGTGCAAAGGTATCGCGGTAATCTGGGAGTGCTTTGGACCCCTTCGTGCATTCTTGCCACCGGGTCGATCATGCCGACCAAGCTCTCACCACATTGGCAGATGAGGGGCGAATTACTCGGCGAGCGCCTAAGTGGAGGCGGCGGCACTAATAGGTGTTGTGTTATCATCGAGCTGTATTCGAGTTATCGAAGGGGCGAACGCATTCAACCAGGCCTAAGCTCCAGAACGGCGTACAGCTAAGAGCTCCACACGATCAGTAGCGTTAGGCTCGGTATCACGAAGTTCGCTTACTTGAGAGAGTCAGTCCAGGCACTCTGACATTTTCCATTGTCCACTCCTTGAAGACGTTCTCCATGGTGCTCGAATGCCGAGATGGGATGGTTCTATGCTAACAGGAAGTGTTGCCAAGGCTCATCCGTATGGATGAGCTCCCTAACCAGATCCGACGTGGATTGAAGCGAGGGCAGGTATCACAACATTAGACCTGTAGCACAATCCTAAACCGCCTACGCGCTACTGGGAATGACGTTAAAAAAGGTTGAGGAGGTCCGCCACCATCAAGAAGTCATAGTGCGACCCCAAAACGTCAGGGCAGGCATGTCCTCACAATCTCTGAGAACATGTTGGATCTTCACGACCGACATTATGGCTCTTACGAGCAATGCACCTTGAAGGTCTACAAGTTGATACATAAAATTGACCTTCTTCATACAGGAGATCAACACTGAATGAAGGCCTTTGTCTAACAGCCGTACCACTTATAAGGCTAGAGTCTCAACGATGGTAACCGGGAAACTGGGTAGAAATGCCCTTAGACACCGGAAAGTATTTTGCTTTTGTTGTACTGAGAGGGATCCACTAGCGAAGATTTCGAATTTCACAGGATTAAGCTCTTCATTAGTTCAATCACTGCCCGTAAGGTAGATCTGTACGGACATCTTGCAATAGTACGTCACGAGTTGCGCTTAGCTTACCATCGTCTATGTATCACAAGCTAAGAGCGATTCCAAAAACTACATCAGGTCTCGAATCCTGACGTCGTCCTCCACCGATAGAGCCATGATCAGTACCGTATCTCTCAATCGACTAGCGTGCAGCGCTCAATTGCAACAACCTCATTCTATATCTCCTGACGCGCTGCTATGCACCGAAGCGGGTCTAATTAAATTACGCAGGGACAGCACTTCTTACTCGTGTATTACGCGTATTTTATTGTTCTCTATACTGTCTCGAATAATACAGCACGAACGGACGCACACACGATACGACAAGTGTACCAGGGCTTAAGTTAGAGAAGACAGCCACCCTTCGTGTCTTTCAAGCAAGTTCATCAAATGGATCATAGCGTGCTGTCTGCTATGATAATTACGCAATCAAACACTATTATATTTCGGGTGTACTGTACTGCGACGGCGATGGCTTTACTGGGTAAGTCCCAAGCGAGAGCTCTAACAGGGTCGAAAAAGGTGAATAAAGAGATAGGCGATAGACCTATATATATATACATATAAGAGAGCTTAAGCATTGTAAAATTGCAGCTCCTTCAATAAACCAATAAACCTTTACCTTTACCTTTTACCAGCGAATCACTACATCAACCTCGTAGTTCCTTTAATAAACTGATATTAAACCCTTAGCTTTTTCCTACTGCAGCGTTAACACGACTTTATGGTATGGTTTTCTAATTTAAAGAGTAAATCTTGGCATTGGTGAGCCATAAGGTAGCACTGAGCTGTAGTTGTTTTACGGCTATTATTGAGCTATACTTGCTACTGTTATATTAACAATAGCGTTTTTGGAAAGAATCGGGTCAATATACGCATGTAATATATATATATATATATATATATATATATTCATACAACAAATAGAGTATGCAATCCAATGTACATATGTTAAGCTATTAGGGGTCAAAGAATAGCATAGTTTAAACACGATGCAGCCGTAACCGACTTGATCTGCCGAATGCGTTCTCAAGGCAAACATGAACTAGCGACTCAGCTGGCCGCCTAGGAAGCCGGTTGTCAGGTTCTGGTTTACAAAGTTGTTTTGAGATTCGCACAGTTCTCTACATATATAGCCACCTTTGTTCCATCGCGCAGAAAAAATAGCACGATCTGGGAATAGTTGATGTCCACTGAAGTGCTCCTTTGTCGTCATGGGTGCAACTCTCCGTATCATGGGATCTTAAATTCTAGAGGAGATATTTTTAAAGTCACATATAACAGGTTTGGCCCAGGATCATATGCGAATCTAACTATAAAAATCTCCACCGACGAAAACAGAAACCTATTCTTTAAGCGGGGGGCTCATATAAAGCAAAAACGGTTATATAAGTCGACATTTTTGTTTCGGAATAATGGATATGATGACTGCGTGTACGCGGGGTAAAGTGGTGAGGGCGGTCATTTCTCCCCGGGGTCCGAAGGGCCAGGAGATAAAACCCTGATAACATGCGTATGATTAACATGCAACCCTCTCTTACTGCTCGATGCTGGCAGTCGAGCAAACCGCTTTGTAGGAAATCACAGTAGGCGATCGAGGACACCTGCCTCTATCATATCAAAGTGAGTCATCCTTGTTAGTGAGCATACGAATGGTTGGCAACGTTCTCGAGGGCGTCTTACTGATTACAGAATTATAAGATACATGTATTATTTTTTGACACATTTCACACACGCGTATTTTTTTCTGCCAAAGCCCAATCTTCAATAAATGCTCACCATGAACCAGCTGCTACAGAGGACAACAATGTCATACAGTTGTGGAAGGTGGCGGCCACCATTGAAGACCAGACAATAATAAGGGGCCTTACCAAATAGGAGACGCCGAGGCCTTGATAAGGAGAGCGAACGCAGGAGTCATTCACCAGAAGGTCCTCATCGTGCTCGCAGCAATACCCTGCCAGATATCACATATTGGCAACCGTATGATGATGATATTCACATTTGCTTCTGCTGCCGCCGCCGCCGCCGCCGAATGCCACCGAGACCACTGCTCACTTAATATAGATTCTCGTATAATGGCTGACTCGGACCTAGCAGTCGTTGGTCGAGTGTCCTCTTCCCCTTTGCCCGTACTCGCCGAGTGCTCGGTAGCTTCTTCCTCTTGCTACTACAATCGTTTCGATGACGTGGTTCGGCCGGGAGCGGGCAGAGCGAGCTATCGACAATTTCAAGAAGTAGGTTGGGTTGGTTGGTTGGTTGGCTGGCTGGCTCGCGACGAGCGGGCGGAAAGAGTCTGTCTGTCACTGTCCCCATGGGAAGCAGACTCTCTTTCTGGGCCTGGCCGAGCAGGCTCTGACTGGTCGACAATTGAAGGCGCGTCATGACGACGAGGTCGTGATGACGATGAGCCAATACCCCCGACGCCGGCCTCTTGCTCTCGTCCTATACCCTTTCCGCCAGCTTCCACACGCTCATCGTGCGACGAGCAGCTTGGCCAGCCTACTCGTAAAGATCAATGGAAAGACGACGTGCCTCGGAGGGATGGCATAAAGGGGTCGTGGGGTTGCGTGGGCTTCGTTAGGGGTCAAGGGGGAATAGCAGCAGCGACCAGTGGCCAGTGGCCAGTGGCGACCAGTAGCGACTCCAGTGAAAAGAGAAAGTGAGAGAGAAAGAGAGAGAGAGAGAGAAGTGCTGACGACTTCAGGGCAAGTGTGGGAAGTTGAAGGCTTCGTCGTTGGGTGTCATCGTTGCACCCGCGGCGCCCCACCGGACTTCACGGTAGCTATCGTTCTACGGTAAGATAGGGGTAAAATGAGGGAGTGATGGGACGGTGGTTGGGTTCGTCGTCCAGTTGCCGGTTGAGAACTGAGATGAGATACACACACACACACACAATGGGCCACCGACGCTTGAAGAGAAAGGGAACCAAGGACTGGCCTCTGCCGTCATCGCATACGACCCCCCCCCCTCCGACGACGACGACGACGGCGTATACTCTGCCGCAATACTCTGTGCGGTGTCTGCGTAGCTACAGAAACTCGTGACACAGAAACGTCTATGGATGACTTGGCTGTTGTTTGTAGAAGCGCACAATAAACGGCTGAGCGATTACCTGCGTTTACGTAATAAGCCAAACTGCACCAATTGGGAATCTAGGAAGGCCTAGATACACTTAGATGTGTGCATGCGAGCCGAAATTAAGAATTTCAAAATGGCGCCGAATAATATGAGTTCTCATTGGATCAATATCATCAAGTCACTCAGCAATATAATGGATCAAGTAGCGGACTGGAGCTTTCAACGAACTTCGAAAAAATAATTGGCAACTGTCGATTACCATTCGACGGGCACTGCACAGAACCAACCCTCTGGCCATGGATAAGATCCCAATTTCCTCTATGGGTCTGCCTGGGTGTCCTTCTCTCTCTATCTATCTATCTCCCTTTGCAGCTCTCACGCTCTACGTTATGTGTGCGTATTCCTCTGGCCGCTCCGTGCACCACGTGAGTGTGACTGTGTCCGTGTATATCTATATGTACATATATATATATATATATATTATGTAGCTGTGTAATTCCCTATGATCGTGTGTGGGTATTGCGCATTCACGAGTTACCCTCGAACGGATGGGGCGGGCCTTTCTAGGTGAACAAAGTAGCAGACCCAAACACATGCCCGTCGTCAACCTCCCCTGGCAATAGTGCAACGAGAGGAGGCACTGGGGATCTGCGAGTGGGGGCGAGCTTCCACTCACTCGAGCGACACTCAGGGAAACGAAGGGATCGCGGAAGAGATGGGTAATCGCGAGCAATTGGAGAGGGGATCGGGGTTGACCCTTGTGTGGTCAGATGAAAATGAGGACCGACGGACAGAAGATACCTCGTCTATCGGCTCTTTCTCGTCGTTGATATCAGGCAACGAACCGAGCAACCCTCGCAGCAGCAGCAGTCGGATATAGTTCAGTGTGGCCCTTAGCAAAGAAGGCCGTGAGGGGTGTGCAACGTATATATATACATATAATATATATATATATATACATTGCACACTCTACTGAGGGAGATGTGGAGAACGGGATGGGCGATAGCGGCTGGGGACGAAGGGGAGACAGTCGCTTCCTCTTATTTTTCCTCTAGTTGTTGTTTCTTTCGTTGGTAGCCGCGCGTCCTCTACCGCCGATTCATCCTTTCTGACCGCTTCCATTGGCTCATCACTCCATTCATCCGCTGGTGGACCCTACCTAACTCCAGCTCTTGTCTCTCGCTCTGGCAGCTGTCAGCCCGTTGTACGTGCCCCGAGAAGCAAGTCCATCCTGCGGACGGACGAACGAAGCAGCTATTGAAAGCAGCAGAACAATACATCTGTTCAGACATCCCGATCAAGCGTCCCCGTACTTCACAGCAGATCATTGCTACCGTCCACCTCGCTTTTGGATCAGCTTCTCACTGATACAGCACTGACCAAACCGGCTATCTGTCCCACGCGTCGGATCCTCCACGCGAAACCACCGTGGCTCCTTGCAACTATCGCGCATCAGTTACGGTGACTCCGGCCTCGACCAGCGTACTTTTGTTAAGGGCTACCTCCTTCGCTGTTGAGCAGCAATAACGATGAACCGGGTTCCCAAGCCGGCCCTCATTATTGATAACACAGCACGTATGCAATTTTTGTGCTGTTCCGCTGTTTTATGCAGTTGAAGCTAAGTGTATGTGAGAATGGTTGATTGGATATTTTTTTACTCAATTTAAATTACTGTATGTTTTGATAGAATGAACCGATCTTATTTTATATACGGTCCCTAGTGTTCTATGACTTGCGCCCATCGGCCAGCCAGCATGAGGGTCCTGCGGCGGAAAACATCTCGTTATGGGAGGCGATCCAATTATGCAGCCAATTTTGCCTGTCTTCAAGCAGGTCTGTCCCGCCCACTGCGTTCCATGGATCTGAATAAGTGATACTCTGATGGAACATCGTTTGGACTATACGCCCGAAACTCTTGCTTGTTTGCTGGGCAAGCAAACGGTGAGACGGTTGTCACTGCCATCTTCATTGAATTCATCCACGTTGCTTTGCACCTAGCGTATCCATACGTCGCTCTTTGGTGACTGCATTAGTACTTTCAGCTGAGCAGCAAGCTCTTGAGTTGGGCAGTATTTTTATTCAAGAGATCCAGCAATTCGATGCACTCTCGTAGCCTCCCGTAATAGTCCTTGCCCTGAAACAATTTTTGATAGAGTTGCTTTCTGATACTGAGGATCCTCCTTCCAATTCACAGGAGACCTTAGCGATTCCAGCTGCATTTTTAGCAGCACGAAAATAATGAAGAAGACAATGTCCTGACAATGTCGCGTTTTCACTATCCGTATTCGACCGGTTATGCGAGTGTTATTAATGCATCCACACAAAATATAAATAGTTGGGTGGCTGCGGAATCCATTTGCGATAAAGCCCGCCATATTTAAAACCCATAGCGTTCATGTTAGTATAACTTACACAGCTGCATTATTTATCAGACAATCCAATAATATAGAAAACGTTGAAGGACAGGCTACGTGCTAAGAGATAAGTAATTAGTTCATGCAACCCACAAGGGAGTGTGTAATTATTAAACATTTCAGGGCGATTGCGTCTGTCTCCTTTTATATTCTATCTGCGGCGACTTTGCGAAAGCAATTGTTAATCAATGAACGCGAATGACCTCTCCGGTCCGAAGTCAACGGGGTACAAGCTGAACTGACCTTTTCACGAGCAGAGCACGTACTCTGTGCTTAATTTGGAAAAAAATGTCATTTTCTAGCTGTACGTAACGTATGTCAAAGGGAACGTATGGCTCGCTTTTCCCGAAAACCGTTTTTGACTTTATATAGAGGCTATACGGAACAATGATAAAATATTCCTCTCAGCATCTAACTCAATTACTAGCGATCTCTAATGTTAGGGAGTCAATTTCTCTCCTGAGAATGGCTAATCGCAAAAAGGGTTCAGGGAGAGGTCATAGGCAGCACGGGTCAATAAGCGGGAAGGCCTAGATCTGATCACTCGCACGCGCGGAATTATGACGGATCGCCCGGTCTGGATGGACGAACATGGATGCGATCCGATCACAGAGGACGACCTCTCGAGTTCGCGAGGAGCGTTGAACTCAGAGTGGAGGAATAACTTTCACTATATTTTGTGCTGTGTAGGTTATCACGGTCACTCATGGACTACAGCTACGATGATCGTAGTCGAAACGTTGTTCAACATTCAGCATCCTTGTCTTTTCGTCAACGTGAGCGCATAGCTATCTAAGCGTATCATCACATCCCTGTGTCCAGTTGAGGAAACATATCAGATCCATTGCCCACCGGCTATACCGGGTGACATAATTGACGATAGTGCACCTGAGGTTTCGTCAACTGCTGTACCTTCGTTTCGATGTACACTGTGTAGACTATAGACTCGCAGAGACGAAAACGAACGAGCTTATTTTGGCGTAGTGCACTCAGCAGCCATAGTGTCAATTCTTGCTCGGACACGTTGCTCACACCACCCCCAGGGTCCTCAGCGGGGGATGCTCTCTCACCGCTTTCCCGTTACCTACGACGGACCATCTCTCGCTCTTGACATCAACAACTGTCGACATGAGTTAGTGACGCCTGATAATCTGTCAAAATTCGCATGTACGCTTTGCGCGCTACGTCAGTCGAGCACTATTGCGGCCAGCGGAAAGGGTCAAAAACCACGAACAGAAACCACCATCCGGACCCACAGAACAAAGGCAAACACGTCCCGCCGCTCAGTCAATATAATACTTATAATTAAGTTAATCATATGTTACGCATTAATTTAGAAACTAGTTTTAACTTAAAAATAAGCAAATAGCTGTCGATTGCCGTGGACGACGGATTAGGCTGTAATTGAGAAACAATCTTCTAGTTCTAAGTTCTTCGATGGATGACCGGTTCGTGTTGTGATAATTACAACACAGAAGAACACAGAAAATAGTCTACTTGAAATATTCTGTGAACATTTCGAATACCAATGAACATTGGCTTGCCTTGATCAACAACCCACAGCAAAATGGGTTGAGTCGATCTTGCATGAATTGTTTAAGAAAATTGACGCACTGCATCGGCAGCTCGAATCCTAACGGCGGACTTTTCCATAACGCCCATACTACCCTTTGGTAACTCCTGCTGCAGTTGTTGAACAAGAGGCATACCTCCAACACCAGAATCCTTTAAAATATAACCTATGAAATGGTCTACATATAAGCGTCGTAAGACGCCTGAGAGATCACCCTCGTAGAGTGCCTTTTTCAAAAGGCTCGCCGGTAACATTTCACCACGTACCCACTCGTATCTGCGTGTCTTCGGGAGTATCGTTAAAGGAGGCAAGTTGGTCATAGAAGCTCAATGAATAGTGATTCCCCGAAGTCGCTGTATAGTAATGACATCCGATTTGCGACCTGAATCAGTCCGGCGTTCGGATATGAATACGGTGAACCTTTGTGGCCTATCTGATAATTCAATGAACAAACGTGCAAATGCAACGAGATCCCGACTCGTTCGTTCTTCTTTCGACGTTTCGGTCCTATTTCGCTCGGTGTCGCTCGTTTCCACTTCTGCCGCCGTATCAGACCGAAATGGAACGGCTGAACGGATCCTCGGGGGTGGCTAGGAGGGTGGCCGATTCCGTTAACTGCTGGGATTCCTGGAATCGAGGGAGAGAAGGGGCTAGCTAGGGGAAAGAGGACGATAAAGATCCCTGCTGAGCACTATTTCTCTTGTGATCTTCATGAGATCTTCATCTCGCTCGAGAGAGGCTTCATTAAGGCTCCATTATACCACCGCTCGTTCTTTTTTCCCCCGCTTTCGTCTTCGTGCTTCTCGAGTGTGTGTTCGTTATTTGGGTCCAAGCTTTCTAGCTGTTGGTAGCTGCTTTGGCGGTCCCGCCGTTTGACCTTTGTTGAAGTTCGCGCGGCTTTTCATGTCATCGCCGGCAAAATACGGAGGAAGGAGGGGCGGTCAGGCGGTTTCAGATTCCGCCCTCAGGTAGACGCCTGACGTACGGAATTCGTTCGCTAGTATTCTCCCTCGAGTCTCTTCCCGTAGTATTTCCATGTATCCCGGTGGTCGGGGGGGCACTCGTGTGTACGTCTCGGCGTGCGTTCTTCTGCGCTCCACCTTGAGATTGAGGCCAGGGGCCAAATGCGGCCAGGACAGTAGGAGGGAAGAGAACAACCTCTATCGCTCCGAGTGTTAGTGGTGTCAGCGACGATAGACGGCAGACAACGGCAACAATCCTTCGTCAAATCGTTCTTCTCGCGCGCTATCATCCTTCGCCAACCCCTCCCTATGCCTTGCCAAGCTCGGAAAGTTTTGTAGACAGCCAAAAACGGGAATGTCGTTCATACGGACGACAGTTCTTGGCTGGCTGTAGCCAAGGCATAACGCACGAACAGAGTCAGGGCGTTGTTCAAAGCGAGCTCGGGGCCACTTAAAAGCACCGAGCCAAAGAATCAGAGACCGAGGTCTCAAAGATTGAACTGGCTCGCGCGAGTCCTCAATGCAATCGGGCCGATTTGATCATGTCCTTAGAAGTGCACTATGAATAGAAACGCACACAGATCTTGAATCGCTGCGAACAAAATTCGATGCCAGAAGGACGTGATTGATCTGGGAACGTCACGGGGTACGGAGGGTCTCTCTTGATTACTGTGGATAAACCGATAACACGCTAACGACACGATGATGAAGTTGAATAAGCGATATATTCACGCGTTCGCTAACATAATACTGTACTGACTTCATAGAACATTCATGAATTCTATGCATTGGAAGAAATGCACCTCTTATCTATTCTAAACATAATGCTCAGCGACTTCCTATCACTGCCAACACGATTGACCCTCGCAGTAAAATCCGGTTGGCTTTGTCTGTCCTTTGGCAGACAACCTCTTGGTTTGGTTTCATTTTTTTCTCGCCCCATTAAGCCCAGCGCCGCATCAACAGTTGAGGCAACCAAGCATGCACAACATTGTGAATCTTAGCAGTCTTCTGTGCTCCTCTAAGTTGTTCTTTCTACTATTCACGCAAAGATCGTAGATGTAGAAGATGTCATAGGTTAATCAGCAGAAATCATGGGACCTTAATAATGTGGACGACGGCTTGTCACGGGAATATATCCGCCCGTCCAGCAAGCTTAGTCCTATTCAACACGCTAGTTTTTTCGGTACTGTTTCATAGGAATTTTCAGCACTCTACCATTAGTCTGGCTCGGCCGCACGCAGAAGATGACTCCATGAAGTCCACTCGAACAACGCGGCCCCCTTTGCGTGACTTGTATCAGCTAATCACTCACGATTAACTAACGTCAAATGTGCTTGAGTCAAAGCATTATTATTTCTCTTGTTATTACTATTTGGATGTTACCCTGCGCGACAACACAGGCACACACACACACACATATATATATATATATATATATGTGTGTGTGTTAGCAATCTAGTAATTGGCGGTTGTGGTCAGTGCAACTGGGAACGGTGCAGGTAATGGTGACTTCGTCTCTTTCCTCCGTTCCTCGCCAGAATCGTCTAGGGTGAGGCTCACTCTGAGCAGACCGACAGGACAGAGTGACGACGACGACGCCAACCACAACGAAATTCTGAAATGAAAGCCCCAGTTCCACGGATCTGTACTGGACTACACTGATAAGTGGCCTTCAAACAAATAGGAAAGCCGCATCCCCACGTGCCGTCACAGATGAACGAAGCTGAGCTGCCACGCTGAGCGACATCTAAAGTCAGTCGGCCGCCATTTCTGCATCGCTCGTTCTCATCGCCAACTACTACTACTAAGAAAGGGAGACGACACTACTATTTACCTGCGCCTGCCTATGATAGCCAGCCGTCATCTGATCAGCTGACCAATAGATGACGATAGACCCCTTGCTGAGTATGTCGCTATCGGACAGGCGACATCAGACGACACAGACGGCGGCCAGCTGCTACTGCTCGTGACGGTTCACTTATTTAGTCGATATGTATAGCTTTTTGAGTGAAAGAGAAGACCGGTATGATATAGTGTTGCATTCACCTCCGGTAATGGTCCGGCACGACATAGCTATATCTGTTTCTGATGAAACCCTGTTCGGTAACGCGGTACGTGGTGCAGTAAACACGCGATTTTTGAAGGTCTCCAAAAGTCGAAGCCGAGACGAGCATATGCGTTAAACATAGACAAGAAGCATTTGAGTTTGTTGCCTGCTGACTTGACATCTCGCGTTCGATTCTGTCCGAATAATCAACTAGGTTATGTATAGTGGTATTATACACATATAGAAAAACAAAATATATATATATAATACCGTATTATATACGATCTCAACGGGTATAACAATGAGGTACGACACTATTGAAATGAAAGCTTTGCCCAAATGCTACAAGTACGAGTATAATATGTAAAGTAAGTTATAAGTTGACATATATCGCCTTTAAAAGAGTTTACTGTACGGCCAATGGTAGTATCCACTGGTATCCGTTTTGTTGTCGGAATTTACTCCTATGTTTGACAACGTCGTCATTTACTGAAGCCAATTGCACTAGTCAAAACTTTGTGATTAGCACTCTATGGCTTTTTTTCTCACGTTGATACCGTTGTATATATCGTTCAACTCGAAATACAGATTGCTCACCCCGAACTTTAGGTCTTGGGAATATATATATATATATATCTATATAGATATATATATATATATATACGGATCTTTCTGTTAGCTCGAAGTTAACTTATTGTGAAACGTTCGTAGATCGACTACCTTAAAGTGATCACAGTTTGTATGCACATTTTCTTTCAACATATTGTATATTTGACGCTATTTACGACTATATCAAACGATATTATTTAACATATTAGAAGATACTACTTTATGTAATTATGTAAATTTGTCGTATACCAGTGTCATACCAGGCTGCATCTTTTCAAGATGTGTCTTCATTCACGTCTAAATGTGGTGGCGGCAGCGGCGGTGTGCAAACTTGAAACGCTATTCTGTGCTCTGAGGCATGCAAGAGCATCAGCAATGATTTCAGGTAAAGGCCGCACGAACGGGCTCTGTTGGGGCAGTGATATGCCGACACCTGTTAATACCTCCTCGCTGTTTGCTATAGCAGAGTGTTTCTGCATTCACACGCTCATACGTTCATGCTGATTTCAATCGCCCGTCCGCCCGCCCACCCGACCGCCCTCTGCCGCATCTCAAGTTTTGCGCCTCGACGTGAAACTTCACCAATCGGCTGTGGATTATTATGATTTTATTTGCATACATATTTGAGCGAGTTCGCGCAGGCAGAAATCTCGCGCCGGAGCGTGAGAACGTGGCGATTCATAGTCGTCTGAATTGGAGCTATACTACGATGTTGGATAGGCATCCTCTCGAGCTTGTGCAGCCTCCGTCAACTGGTGGAATTTGAAACGGCGCGACAATTTCTTGCCAAGGTGCCACTGCTCCTATGGTAACTGCCGAAGCAATAGCAGCTCCAGAGTAGGCTGTGAAAAGGCTGTGCTTGCCGCTTAGAGATCAGTCACATTTACGAAGTGGTATATTTCATCACCTACGGAGCCATCCGTCGTCTTCGTTGGAGGAAATATAAAAATTGTTTCTTTTTTTTTGTATACGACGTCTAGTGCATGCATCCATCCATTCGTCGGCGGCAATATACCGAAGTTGCATATTCTCTGACAACGCGATAGGGATAAGTGCTGTTTATCCTACATCAATATTATTATGCTTATTATTATTATGGTCATTATTATTGTCATTAATAAAAAATGCTACGGATGCGGTTGTCTGCTCGAAAAGTCCTAGTCGTATGAGCGACCACCTGCAAAGAACGACGATATAATATAGATTGGAACTTGTCGAATGCAGTCGCGTTCTTAATCAAGGGCGAAATATTGAGGTGGCCATCCTTATCTCATCAATTTGATTTTATTTGAATTCACATGAGAACAATATGAAGAAGGGTGCAAGCTGCAAACACGTTGTTCATTGCTACAGTATGGATTAAAGTAATCGGGGATTATTGCACCCTCCTCCTGCTAGCTTCGCAAAGACGATATCGACTGTCTTCGGGGTAACGCGGTGTTCACAGTTCGGGACAGTTCGGGACATGTTGATGAGCGTACTTATAATAGAACTTCCAAGGCTGCAATTGCAATGCTGTGCTGCTTTGATAACACTTTGATAACATCCGGTGAACCCGGGGATGTCAACAAAATTTGTTATTACGTAAACTACTAGATGCGCCTCTGCTTCTATTATTGTTGTTATTATAAGTTCCGTTATTTTTTATGGACCTGTGTTTCGTGGATGCCTCTGGTGAATCCTGTGTGCCTATATAGGACGCGCCTACACTACTATAGGGCTTCACATTGATATTAGGTCGTTTGGAGGTTATTTGTACATTCGACAAAACATTCGATGACCTTCGAGCTAGGCGTCATAGCCAGATTAAATTTATATTTGACCCGTTTATGCTTGAACCCTCTGCGTGCATGTAAGGCTGGTTGTGTTTGTTAGAGCAGACATGAATCGAGAAGTGGAAACATCATTTAGTGCTGGAAATCAGCGTTCCGTGACCAAATTTTTATTTCTGGAATGAACAAGCCCGAATGAAATTCATCGACAATTGGTGAGTATCTTAAACATGAAGGCTTTCACCGAGTAAAACATTTGCTACTGGTGTAATCGATTCACGAGGAGTGACTATACTGTTGGAGACTGCAGGTGAGGTGACTCAACTTCAAGACACCTCACGAGCGAACGCGTTGCGACAATTACCTCAGCCTTTGAGCTCAGTAGAGGTTGGACTATATAACCTATTATTATCGGATTCTCACGAAGATATAATCAAAATATATTGACAATTACCACGCAAAACGCAAATTACCGCAATCTATATATTGACAATTACCACGAAAAACGCCCCACGAAAAATGCGCCCACGAATTGACTCCGGCGCAAATATCGAAACAGGTGTGGCATATTCGAAACGCAACCCACAAGATTATAAGCGACAAAGCATTCGGTCAACGCACACTGTTGCAATCGACGAGTCTTAAGAAGTTTGGGGCGGCTGCCTGAAAGGGACCAGGCAGGGCCGAACAGGTTTAGTTCCAAAGTGGTGATTATATTTGATTTGGACGTTAGCGGCCTTTGTTTTTTTTTTAGTTATTACGTGAAAACGAGAACAAAAATGCAACCCGACATCGCGAGTTCGTAAAAAGATTCATGGACAAATGACACGGAAATCAAATGCAAGCAGCGCGACCTCTCGGCGAAAGGGCAAAATCGAACCTTATGACTGCACAATTGAACTGGATGGAGACCAACAATATTCATCGGTTGATTCAACCTGCATTTTCTCCGAGATTTAAGCCCGTATGATTGCGGTTGTTTCAATGCATAAAACAAGGAGAAATTGGTGGTGTACATTATGCTGACATCGATGAGCTTCGGGCAGCTATCGACAACGAGATGTCAAAGTTGACGGAAGATATTATAATGCCATCAAAAAGCGTCTCAGAACGCTGGCTTATGTGCGTCAATAATAAAGGAGCGCATCCATATACCAAGAACATACCCCACAGTAGTGATACCAATTTGTTGAAGCTATTCAGCAATTCACTGACGATTCGGGTCAGACGAATGGCACTTTCGCAAGATAGCACATAGTCAAGGCTTAGTTTGTACTGTTTTCGGATAAACACGTGGTGAATTTTTATGGCGAATTAGTCGTAGTCAATCAAGGCAGCGTATGCTATATCAGCCCATGGAAAGAATCGACTAATGTCGTGGAGGAGCATGGAAACAACAGAGGTATAACAGAATATCATGGGATACGGCCGTCGAAATAAGTAACTTAAATTCAATTGGTGTTGTTGGTGTCATTGTCATCCGCGTCGAAGAGTATATTTCATCAGCACATTTCTCAAGGATACATCCTTTCGCGTGTGAAAAATCCGAAGCAGCTTACGTGTGCTAATAAGCGACCTGCCATGAAGACAGGGTTCAATTTGCCATAGCAGAGATCGGGTGCGTACGCATCTTGGAGTTTGGTTTGCGGTTTTGGTGCGCTCGAGTCCGTTCGCTGGCCGTTCGGTGAGCAGCCATGCTTACATAGTGAATACGCTCGGTCTAGCGAGACAACTCCACCGATCGTGTCACTCAATACCGTATATTATATATAATTATATATATATGGATATTCAAATTCAAATTCAAACAAATGTTTATTGACGGAACTGCTATATACATCATATGCATCATTGTTATTGATGATGACGATGATGATGAAGCAACGTAAAATTGCGTATTCCACAATCGCCGATGATTCCAACCCACCACGACGAGAGATTACCCCCTACATGTTACTTAGTTATGGGGACAGGAATAGTATGGCATCGAGTCTTCGTAGCGGGACACCAGTGCGGCCAGCCACCTAAAACGGTGCCTGCCTAGGCAGGCGACCCGACAAATACATTGCACGGACGGCAGCCCACATACAATGGGAATAATAAAATAATAATGACATTAATTTAAACCGTTGCGGCACCGCTCGGGTGGATGCACTGAGCAGATGGCTTGGGAGTTCACGAGGCCGGGCGGACCATGCGAGGACCCAGCAGCAGCGCAGTCTCGTTTGGCACCGACTGATGTCGGTGCGGCAGTCGCGGTAGACCTCAAGGGCTCAATGGGTGAACGACTTGGCTGTGGCCACCTGCATATTATAACATGAACGCCCGCTACACATATATCGCTACGGAGTCCGCGGCACTTCACCCGATTCGGCGAAATGATTTGTCCCGTGGCGGGGCGACACGAGGCCGTCGTACCAGTATAGCCGGCGAACGGTATAACAGGGCAGTAGCAGGATCCGAGGACCAGACGAGTATATCGCCCTAAAGCTTAAGGGGTGCAGCAGCTCAGTATTATGTAGACAGTAACCCACTGGGCGCTGCTGCTGCCGCCGCCGCCGCCGCTGCCACCAACGCCATACTGTTGAGCTGAACATTCTGTGTGGTAGGAGACCGGCCGCGAGGCCAACCCTCAATGTGGTCCTAACATCAAACTGGTAGAACACCGACCTGTAATGAGATATCAATTAATCGCCACAGAGTATTGTTATTCCACGTGCTGCCTTCTCTCTCTCTCTCTGTCCCTTCTTCTCACTGCAGTGGTATAGCATGGATCGCGTAGCGGTTCGCCGGCACAAACACACAAACACACACGCACTCGCAGTGTTAGGGGCCATGAGCAATCGTTGCTCGTGGTGCAATAGGAGCCGACGACGGTATGAGGCAATGGTACACAATCCAACCATCTCTGTACACGCGGTGCACGGCTGCCTTCACCTGATTCCCCCTGCAGTTGCCACGCCGCGCGGATACGGAGGGATTTCAGCTGCCAAGCACACACTGGCTGCTTATATGCTTATGTATTTGGTGATAAAGCTGGTGTAGCATAACACGGATGGTTAGATACACACACATCTATGTATATATGTATGTATTGGACGTCAATGCACCATCCGCATGTAGGTTCTGTTCACGTACGCGGGGGGTCACGCCTTCGTGCCTTGCTTTTTTGTTTATTTGCCGAATAATGAATATCGTTAAAGTCCACGAACGAGTGGCCACTATATGATGATAATGGACATATCTAAAGGGCAATTTATTTGGTCATTATAAACAAAAAATTGTATACGTAGTTGTGACAGACGATCAGATATGAGGACGTAAAAACTATATCAGTTGTATTGTGAAGCCTATTCACCTTACAGCCACTGCTGTACAACCTGCCCATCAGCCAAATACAGTGAGCTTATGGTGGAAATAAAATTGTCTAATTATAGCAACACATAAAAGCTGATTCAGTAGATTATATTGAAAAAGGAACGATTTAGACTGATTCGGAAATTGGAAATGATTCCGATTACTTATTGCGAACTACTGTGATGGCGAACCCCTAGGGTCGGTTACTGTGAACAATTCGGCCACGACGCGAAGCCTGTTGACCCAACCAATCAAGTGGACTCGATGCGGGCACAAACATTCGATGCCGAGTACATGCACCAATCTTTTCATATGGAAATATGTTTTTGACGTTACTGATCAACAGGTTAATTAACGTGAACATTTATTGGGTAGAAGCGGCATACAACCGCGTCGAATACGTCAGAAATGATTCAGGGTGTCCATAATGGATATTGAATGCTATAAGAAAGCGCGTACTCTCAAACCACCTTTCGTATCCCTTACGGACAGAGAGAAAAGGAGAGAAAAAACACAGGACGTCATATGACAGCACTATGTTCGTCGGCTCAGTGGAACGTCTTACCACCTTTCCAACCATCGGGCACTTACTATGATTTTGGAGGAGAACTATGCAGCAACGACTCAAGATAACCAGCTGCTAATTAATGAGGAAAATGTACAGTTTCCGATTGCCGTTATACCACTTTATATTTCCGGCTGTTGCTGTACCACGGTATAAGCGTTTGGCTGTGAGCTTTCAACTTCAACGGTACATTGTAGTTAGTTCTACCAACGACTAGTTTACGGCATTTGGCCGACTCTCAATGCCCATTATAGCCACTTATTATACTATAGCCTCAAAAATGTATGAGAGAGAATGTATGTTCGAGTGTATTAGATCTAAAAAGTTACAACAATCTAAAAGTTCTCAGTACAGGTGCCATTTGTCGTCTATTCACTATCGCTTGTCTAATCTGTCGCGGCTATTTCCCCATTACAGAGTTCAATGCTACGTCGGTGTTGTATTGTTATAACAACAATCATGGATCACAGATTACAACAACCCAGAATTCTTTCCCGAACGTCTAGTTTGTTCTAGGTCATTTGTTAGGTTCAAGATTGACATGAGGGCTGTGTATATTGTTAGGTGGAACGCATGACTTTAGATCACTAGACGTCGCATAGACACGACGACGTCATCCCTACCGAAACCACAGAAACCGCACCCAAACTGCATAACAGATGCATAGGTACTACGTAATATCGCGTTCTCTCTCTCTCTCTCTGTCTCTCTCTCTCTCTCTCTCTCTCTCTCTCTCTCTCTATGTCTCGATTTTGCCAAGCTTTCGGGGGCATCACAGTGCTCATGATAGTGAAAAATTATGATGTGTCTATTCTTTGCTCGACTCGACAGGCAAGCGTTGGTCTGACAAAAGGACCATCCATAACGACATCATCGCACAAAGACAATGGACAATTTCAGATCAGGATGGTCTGACAGAACAATTCGTAGTCGTCAGCGCGTGGCTGACGAGTAAAGACGATGTCTGTGCTAACATTCCCCTTTCGATTCTCGCGGTCTTCAGCGGGAGCTCCACAAACGCTTCGCTATTTGCTCGCTTCTTAAAACTCACATGACGCCCATATATTATAAACGTTGTCTCCAAGCAAGTGTATAAATATAATTCTTTGAAAAAGTTCTCAAATTCTTCAACAAAATCTCTTGTATCATTTGGTTGCCCCGACCACTCTCTGTATTTTCTTATTTTTGCTGCTTTCCATAGCTATAACTAGGCCAGAAAGATACAATAGAGTGCGGTCTATTGACAAAACTGCAATTGTTACATCGTTGACGTCCTTGTAAAAAGTAATTAGTAAAAATAAATGTTATCGTTCACAATACATTGACAGCACCGTTTGAGTAGAATTATTCCACAATATTTATTTAATTATCATATAAACCTAATTATCATATACTGAGGATTTCCGTTCGAATTTTCACGACTTTTGAATGGCGCACAATCCAAACTACGCGATACAATGCGTTCATTTTTGGAATGGGTAGGAACGTGGCTTCCTTTCGAACACTAAGTGGTTTCGATACGATCAGAAAGATGGACACTGCAACAAAAAGTTCAAATTTCCCCTAAAATCAACGGGAAATCATCAAGTTTTTGTTTCTCCAAGGACACCCTCCAGCTGAAATCCACCGACAATTAGTGAACCCGTACGGCAGGTCTGCCTTATGCGAGTGAACGGTGCAAGGTTGGTGATAGCGATATAACAGTGGAAATTTGGACACCGGCACATAGACCTCCTGAGAAGGACCAAGCAAAAAAAGGTGAAGCAGCAGCGTCTGTGGCAGTGCCAGATAGATTCGGACGAAAGGTGTTGATGATACTCGCCCTGGATATCAAGGGTATTTGCTATTACGAAATATTAGCAGCAAACGAAAAACTCAATGCTCCCCGATATCTCGGCTTCTTGAAGAAATTGATGAACAAATGCAGTGGGGATCGACAGCATCGAGTGTGGATACTCGACGACAATGCAAGACCTCACCGCACTGCTGAAATTACGGCCTGGATGGAGGGGAACAATATTGAGCGATGGCATCAACCCCTATATTCTCCTGATTTAAGCCCATGTGATTATGGTTGTTTCCATGCATTAAAAAGGGCAATAGGTGGGGTTCTATATGCAAACGTCGACTTACTCAAAGAAGCAATAGATAACGAAATTATAAATGGAAATGCAAATGGTAAATATTTGACTATTTCGAAACTCCTAGAGCGCAATAAATAAAGCTGGGGAGTATCTCTAACTCATACCGAAAAATCTTCGTTCAAACTCATTTAGTTCAAAAGTTATTGGAATTTAACGATCGGCAAGTTCGAACGGAATTCCCTAATATATATATATATAACTATTTTTTTAATTATGGCAACCTAGTTTTATGTTTATGAACCTCTCGTGCAACCTTAATCATAGAAGTGAGTGAGCTAAATTTTTTAGTACAACTGAGAGCTCGGAAACGTCTTAAAGCTGCGATGATAGAGAGCCTGTAGCCCTAATAGCTATTTTAGGGGCTACCAATTCTAGGTAACTCAGCCATTTTAAAGACTCATGTAAATTCAATCCTAAGCATTTGGTAGTCTGAGACAAGTCAAGTCGTGTTCCACCAGGAGGGACGGGCTGTACATCGACGATTCTTCTCGGTGTACGATATAGCGCGAGACACATCTCGCTGATGTTGACGACATGACCAAAAGTTTTGAAAGTTTCGATGGCCTTTTCCCTACACACAAGGGAAATACGCACCTATCCGGTTATCCTGGAAGGATCTAGACGAAATAACAATGAAGTATCATCTGCGTACGCGATTGTCTTACAGCCGCCAGTCGCCGACATCTCAAGTAGAATGAGATTCGTAAAGACAATGAAACATAAAAGGTCCAAGTGCAGATCCTTGAGGTGTGCCCCAATGCTCACCTCTTCCCATACGGATTTAATACAACCGACTTTCACAGTCTGCCTCCTTCGAGATAGGTTGAACTTGAAGCATTCGATTGCGACCGGAGTGTACCCTAGACACTCTAGCATCCCAAGGAAAATCGAGTCACGTGAGCAATTGAAGGCAGCTGCAACGTCCAGAAACACTCCTAGACATACTTGCTTTTTTCATTGGCCTCGGTAATCTCCTGCCAAAGATGTGCGAGCATCAAATCTGTTGACCTAGATTTCCTAAGACCGAAGTGACTAAGCTGAACCGAATGGACAAGATGAATATTTTTAATGTTATCCCAAATCAACCCACAGAGTGGGACACGTTGGTATGCGAGACGAACAGATGCATTCAATTACACTGAGCAACGCTACAATGTAATTCATCATCGACTCCATAAGACTTTTGTACTCTGTCATAAGCGAACTATAGTACATTCTGTCACTATATATATTGATATATTTTCTTCTAGTTTATATGATCCATTGTTGTTTCTAGCGGTTTGTCCGCCCGACGCGGCCGCAAATACGAAGACACTTCACTCAGGCACTCCCTTGTATGAGATGTGGATGCCTGGTCAGCCGTAGCTGCAGTGGAGCCTTCGGCGTGGCCGAGCTCGATGCTGTTACTTCGAGGATAGCTAACCCTCGTTCACTGCATCAGTGCTCAATGTGTCGATCTTGACACCGTTTTCTTAAAGCTACCCGACGAGCGCCTCAACTCCTCACAGTCACATATTCACACTCGTATTATTTTAGCCAAAACCAGCACCAAGCTGATTACCGCCCCTCTCTGCGCTTCTCATTCCGCACTGTACACACACTTGTCCATTTCCGTGAGTGCTCCATAGATGGCTCACTCATTGTGGCATGGTCAGGTGAAATATGCAGTCAAAGTTAGTCCCGACCCTTCCAAGAACACATACACACACAGGGACTGGAAGACGGATTTACTATTGCAGCGTTCAGTGGAAGGGATCCGAGGTGAAACCCAGGGCGTGACAACATCCCTCACAATTTGAGTAAACTTCAACGATGATAGTTGTAGCTGGCGAGAACGGATCCGGGCCGATACAAACGGACTTCTCGCGGAATAGGCCGTTTCCCAGCTTCTGCCAGTCCAATGGAGCTGAAAGTCAAGAGATGCCTTGGATCTTAAGGCGAATACGCAAGATCCCCTGTACAGTGTGCCGAACCCCCGCACCGCATTTCGTTCCCAATGCCTTCACCAACCGCTCAAGCTCGAGTTGGCCCTCAACTTGCGCCTCAGCCTCAGAACTGCCAAAACCGTCGGAGAGAGTGACTCGTGCTCTATTTTTGTTTCTTATTTCATGTCCCATTCAGTTTTCAGTCAATCGCCAGCGCCTGTACGACCGTCCGCGAGACTATTGGCCATGCACTACGCCTCTCATTGTCCGCTGCTTATTCTCTCTCTCTCTCTCTCATTGCCACTGGCTCGCCTTCACACAGTCACTTGTGCTTTGGTTGTGTATGTGAGCCATTGCCTTTTTTTATGGTCGCGGCGTTTAACGAATGGCTCGGGTCAGTCGGTCGAGAGCAAAACCGAGAGACCGAGAACGAGAAAAAGACCTAGAGAATGACGCCATTCGAGCGAGTGGGAAGAGAGAGAGAGAGAGAGAGATAGATAGAGAGTGCGCTTGTGTGCGTTGTTTGCTTGTGTAGAGGATCGTGAGAGAAGAAATGCTGCCGGAGTGGTAGTGCGAGAGCAATGCGCCCTTCGTCCAGTGCGCGAAGCCATACGCAGTGACAGCAGCAGCAGTAGCAGAAGAGGCGGGGCGATGCCGTGCCGTGAGCCTAAGCGTGGGGAGGGGGGGGGGGGGGGGTTTGAGAGGGACTAGCGGCCGAGCGTTTGAGAGCCTGGCAAGAGCGGACGCCGCCGACGAAGTGTCTGGCAGTACCATCATTCTTCGTTAACAACTGCCACACGCCGGCTGGCTGCTCGGAAGCCTCTTCCTCGATCCCCTACGATTCACCCCTTAAAGCCTATACGGGAACGCCTGCTGCCGCTGCCGTCACCGCCACCGCCGCTGGCACCAGTACAGGGAGCGAGGTGGCGGACAGGCGTGCGCACAAACTAAAGAAGCAGTACCACGTTCATTCGTGGAATGTGCGAATTGCACACGACTTTTTGGAGAATGAAGACCTTATCCCCTGCGGCCTACCCACATCAGCCGGCTACGTTCTCTCTATCCATAGGATCTCGCCTCGGTTCAGCTACTCCCGGTGCAGCAGCAGCAGCACCACCAGCCATCGTTCTCGGCGTGGCCCGCTCGCCTGAGTAACTCTCACTTGCATCTAAATCGGGCCCGGCTATCAAACTGCAGTTGCTTGCTGCTAGATGAGACTAAAGCATGCTCCCCACCATTGGCAGACAGGGCAACCTTTGTTTGTTCGTTGGTTCGTTTGCCTTTCCAGCTTATGTGTATACGTATTTGGGATCTAGACGTTTTTGGAGACGCTATCAGACTTAAGGCCTTAAGGTAATGACTTGGGGAGTCGGGATCACATCAGACACGCTAATTTACCCGTAATCTAGCACAGCATTATAAACTAAGTAAGCTGCAGAATGCTCCGAGGAGTCGGGCAAAGCGACAAGCGATTTTTGTTTGGCAGCCATCACGTTGAAGGTTACAGTTCATCCGGTAAGCGTTGCCACGTGCGTATATTCTGCTCATTCCCTATGGGCCAGCCTTCAATTACAGCGTCAACGTGTAAAGTGACGTATTCTTGGTTCTTGTACGTTCACGTCACAAGTTTACGTCGTTCAGCCTTATATACTGTGAACTAGTTACTAAAATAGAAATTTTCCGGGCTGACCCACAGCCAACATTTAACGTCCACGTGAACTATAATAGTTACTAGCAGCGGTATAGCAAAAACAGCATGTAGACTTCTAATAATAATGGATCGTTATAATGTCCAAAATACACTAAGCATTTAGGTATAAATTGGTATAAATAGAATTGGCCGGCACTTCTGTGTCGCATGAACTGTTCTTGGACCACTTGCACTATGGTCCGTTCGCAAGCACTCCCTCGTATAGCTTCGTTTGTTCTTGTCAGCGGGGCAGCTCAAGACACATTTGGTCGAATTATATTGGTTGCGTAGGCCGTGGCGTCGACAACACAACGGTGGAACTGCCAGTTACCTCTAGAGGAAATATCGACGAGCTTGAAGCCCGTCGAGTGCTGTCCTTTCGCAGCGGCGTCAGCGTCGACGAATGAAGTCATCGCAGGGAGGACAGGGGCGTGACAGATAAACTCGACCACTACCGACTCGAGTCCATGATCTACATGAGGTTTCCCTCGTCTTTCGAGGGGGTCTATGGGGCGGCACGGTGCAATGGCCCGCCACTAGTCCTAACTTCAACCGTTTCTACTGACTCTGGCAGAATACCTAAGCGTAGAGAATCGACAGTGTCGCAGCGTCTGGGGGCGCGTTTGCCGCTGCCCCCCGTCCCCCGCCCCTCGCGTCTGTACGGCTCTTCACGCGTATCACTCTTACGACGCGTATTTGCTTGCAGGTGTCAACGTACACGGAAGAGGGAAAGCAAGGAAAACGACGGGAACGAACATAGATAGCAGTTTAGGGAAAGCCGATCGAATATTGAGAGACAACGAGAAACGGGCGGAAATGGTTGAGGGGTGAACTGACTGAAGGGATCGTGTGCTGCTCTATGTGAGATCCCTTTTTCTCTCTCTCTCTCTCTCTCTCGTTCGCACACAGACAGGGACAGACACGTAGACAAAAACACATCCACGCGAAGATACGAATATACCAGCCATCCCCTAGCCAGCGCATTGCAACATCGGCAATGCGTCGAGTTCGGTCTCTCCCTGCCTGCCTGCCTGTAGTGGAGAAGGTTTTTGGTTCACCATAGAGTAGACGTAGCAGTAGTGGTAGTTGTAGAAGAAGTAGTCGTAGCGATGCGAGCCTCGATGTGACAACTGCGACTCCTTCGTTTTCTCATCCTCTCATTCCGCGACGGGCTGGCTGGCTGGTAGACGTTATCCAAATCCTCCATACTCGTCGCATCCCACGAAATGCCGAGCCCCCTTGCGAACACACTCATTCCCTCGGAGGCAGGGTGCGTTGGAAAAAAACAGCGAACAGCCCGTGGACGACTCGCTAGGGACCGACTCACCGACACACCCAGCGCGCGACCGATCGGCCCCACTAGTCTATATATGTATTGCTGTTTGCATGGGTGTCTGACTGTGTGGTTCGCTGCCGGTTCCCATTTTCCCCCATAGGCGTTCGCTAGCTGCAGTGTGTTGCCGATCTTATCTTGTCGCATCCTCGCGGATCGCCGCGTTTTGGAAAAATCGAATGAACGAACCAGCGGCAATGTTCGCAAAACCAACCGGCGAGTCTCAGAACGGGAACGACCTATATGAAAAATCATCGTACAATGGCGGCACCAGCACCAGTGGCAGCGGGAGCAACGCGGTAGCAGTTGTGGCCGCAGAAGCGACAAGGGCGACTGCGATGGCCCTACTGGTACGGCCGCCACGCCGACAGCGGCTTCGGGGACTGCCCGCCATCGCTAGCTCCACCGCCTCCACCAGCGTCGCGATCGCCGCGAAGAACGATGGCCATCGCGAATGGCCCCCGAAGAGGAACGAAATAAAGTCAGAGAAAGTGAGCGGCCGGTTAGATACGAAAGCAAAGCGAGAAATAAAAGGAGATGATAGAGAGGGAGAGAATGAGAGAGAGAGAGGGAGAGATTGACGAACACACTATAAAAGCGAAATAAGCGCACATTGAAGAAATAGTAAAAAGAGGATCAAATAGAGATGGCAAACGGGTAGATTGGGATAGAGGAATGGAAGAGGGGTTTTGGGCGAACGGGATGGACGGACATGGAGCTCTAGGGTAGTGTCGGAATCAGAACGACAGCGGCAATGGAAGCAGATCGAGAGAAAAAGCAAATCGGGGAAAAAGGCC
The DNA here is from genome assembly GCA_019614645.1 of Stratiolaelaps scimitus. Taxonomy (NCBI): domain Eukaryota; kingdom Metazoa; phylum Arthropoda; class Arachnida; order Mesostigmata; family Laelapidae; genus Stratiolaelaps; species Stratiolaelaps scimitus. Next base: position 2,387,311 of record JABWDB010000014.1, on the reverse strand, counting down.
TTTTGCCTTGAACGAACAGAAAGAACTAAGCTCGGCAGGGGCAGCGGCGGCGGCGGCGGCGACGAGGGGCACCGCTCATTTCTCATTCACAACGATGACATTGGCGACAGCCGCTTCGTCCGCAAGATGAAGATGAACGCGCCGATATTGTTGGACATTCGATTCTCTTCGAAGGGAAGAAGAAACGATGGAGGGAGGAAAAATTGAAGGGAACTGAGGCAAAAGGAAGGACCACAGAGAACTCCGCTGGGGGGACCAGGCCTCGGCTCGTCCATAGTCAACTAACGGAACATGGGCGAACTGAAGGGATGCTACTCCGCTTGAATGCGATGCCCTTGTACTCCTGCATTGGGGTGTACTACATCGGTATGAGCGTTACATGCGAGCGAGAGAGAGAGAGAGAGAGAGAAGCTCCCAAAAACGCAACTGTCCCAAAGAAGATGGGCGGTCACCGAACGCAAGCGGGAGCTGGAGGGCACGAAATTGAGGCGCAGTTCGATAAGGAAAGCGACAACTCTGCTAAAGCAGAGAAGCGTTGACTGTTACAGTGCTCGGCTGATTCTCCATTAAGCGAGCGATCAACTGGCTCCCGAACGCAGATGTCGTGTTACCTCGTTGGGGTTAACCGCGACGATTCGACAAACAGATCGGACAGATGCGACAACTCGACACGGTGGGAAATAGTGCTCCCTTGACGCCCATTAGGTTGGGAAATGCGAATAGATCATTTATGAATGGTCGCACATTTGGAGAGTGCCTACCTCCCCCCCTGTAAATTTTCGGCCACATTTATGTCGGATCAGGTTAGCGCTGCTACTGCTTCCGATAACACCTATGACCTGTTTGAATTCGACACTTAGATACCTCGTTTCGTATCCTTGCTCGTTACGTCTTGTATTGATGGCTTCGATATCGCGGGATGACAATGGCCGTAAGTAGATGTGTAGTGCACTTTTTTGCTAAACACTTAATAGCAGTACACATGGTTGCTCATATAATTGGCACAATGGCTAATCTGTTTGTTTGTTAGCCCACTCGCCGCATGTTTATCGCACATAATCTATTGTATTGTAATTCGACTTGTGTTGTCATCGTGGCTAATTGCATAGTTGCTCAGGTAGCTCGTTCGACAATTAGTGTCCAGTCGACCTCGTGTGGTTGGTGAGATGTAGGTATGTCAGTGCCTCGACGACGGGACAGCGGTCCTGCAAGACAGTCCGTCAGTCAGTCAACTAACGGAACCACCGATCCCACTAACCAACCAGCAACCATAGCAGGCGAAGGAGTTCGACGGCCCAATGGTTGAGAAGCCGCCTTTGAACGCACTGCTATGGTGTAACTACCAGCGAGGTGTCACTGGCAGCAGCAGCCCGCTCGCTCCTCGGCTCTCGTCGCGGTCCGGTCTCCTTAAGGAGGCGACAGTTGGCAAGCCATATCTTACCCCACCCCCACACACACACACAAACCCCTATCATCCCACTGCTGGCCCTGACCCTGGCCCAACGCCTGACAACTAGCCGGTCAGTAGCCTCTCCGGCAGCCACATCGCCAGTAGCTTATACCGCCGCTGTATCAGACCCACCCACGCCGACCGCGAGTAGAGGTGGCAGAAATGGCGTCGTCTGCTGGTCGTACCGCCAGCCAGCTAACCTGCCATCGGCCCATACTCTGTAGAGCAGCATCACCCCTGCCACGGCTACAACTACCACCACCACCGAGTCGGTGAAAAGAGACGGCGAGATCGGGGTTCAGCTATCGCTACTGCAATACCATACAATGTCCCAGCGCCATTGGAAGCGTCGCCGTTACAGCCGATCCCATCCCTAATAATTACTAACGATATGTCTCGCGCAGACGCGCCACCGCACGATAGCACTCCGATAGTGGTTGGTCCTCATCCCGCCGGATTGTGGCCAGGCTGCTACGTCCGCTTCCAGCCGAGCGCTCGCGCAGTCTGGCTGTTGTAGACCAGCCGACATTCGTAGACAACTTGATACACACCCTATACCCCACACACACACACGTGCCCAAGAACACGCGAGTGGTACCGGAGACACATCGGATCGGCGGCAACTTGGTAACCGAACCACTTGGCCAATTGGCCACGGAAACCTATCGAAAAATGTTGGACTTGGTTTAGTGCCTCGCCAGCAATACTCCTACACCTACAGTCAGTGAGTGGAGTGCTGGCCTATGATCGTGACGCGTACAGAGTCAAATCCCTGTGTGGCACCACAGTTCCCCGTCTGACAATATACGTCACAGGCAGATGCACGCTGTACAATATACTGCATTATTGATACAACGCGTGGATGACAGAGAGAGAGAGAGAATTCCCTCGGAAATTCTGTTAGAAATGGGTTTGTTTGAAGAGGCAGCATATCCCCCCCCATTTTCCGCTGGCGACTCAAGCCACTCGGGAACACTATACACACCGTCGCTTGCTTCGGTGGCACCCGGCTAACCCCGACTAGTAGGTTACTTTAGCAAAACACGAGCGAGCTGTGTTGTGTTGCGCTGCCTACGGTCGGAGACTGCAAGCGGTGGAAACATAGTTGACCGCATCTGATATCGTGGATGTCCACGCATCATCGTCCTTTGTGATGAGGGTAGGGCAGCGCGCGACCAGGAGCGTTTACCTAACGATGACCGTATTCCACCGCTACAAACAGGATCCAGGTACACAGCAAGTATGGCGTCACCATGTTCTAGTAATAATAGTGGTACCAGTAGTACTAATTGCTTGCACGGGACACAATGGTAAGCGCGTAAATTTCCTAACATTCGTGTGCATTCGTGCGCTGTGTTCCAGCATCTGCTCTGTTTACGGTCGTGTTTGTTTGCCTAGCCCTTAGGCCAGTGGCGCTGGAGGAACGGCTTGGAGAGTCAGGCTCGAGTTTCTCAGCAGATGGAGCTCTCGTAGCGGACGAACGAGGGGTGATGTACAATGAGTGCAGAAGGGCACCGAGCAATAAATTAAGACAACAGACATACACATCAACGCGGCAACACCGCCACCGTTGGGATCGGGATCGGCGTCTCTGCTGACGCCGATCCACTCTGAGCGGACCGACGAGCACCACAACGAGGGGACGAGACGAGGCAAAACGGAGTGGACAGACAGACAGGCGGCCCGACAGACATGGGCACAAACATATGGAGAAGGGAAGAGAACAGCTGAAGGGAGGTGGTAGCATCGGCGAGGGAGATCAAGAACGAGAGAGAGAAAGAAGAGTGTAAAAGCAGAACATACAGAGCGGTGACCCCGTATATCGGGACGGGAATGGCCTAGAGATGGTCTCGACCCTCTTAGGCAACGACCACCCCGAGGGGTCGGGTGTGCGCGCGGGAGACAATGGACAGGGGTTGGGGCGAGTTTGGCAGAACGGCACGATGAGGGCATCCGACAGCGAAGAGTACCGGCACTGGCGGGCGAGCCAAGGCGGTCCGGCGTCTCGCGCGGCGATGGTTGGCAATGATCTTGACGCTGATGGGATGGGGTCGACATAAAAAGAGAGACAGAGCCGTAGGGATATCGAGAAGCAGCAGGAGCAGCAGGAGTACACTCCGACGACTCGCACAAAACGAGAACGCATAAGAGCAGCACAGTGTAGCAACAGTGGTTGTGTTGGTGGTGGTAGTATAGTCGTTGTAGTAGTGTGGTAGTGTCGTGGCAGCAATCGGACTCGGTCGAAGGGCCGCCTCGCCAGCACATGCTACGTTAACGGCAGCAACTATCGTCAGACAGCAACTATCGAATAGACCGCGGTGACAGAGAGCTCTTCGAGCAGAGCGGAGTTAGCCTCTGCACAAAGCGAACAGCCAGCTTGCTGTCGGATGAAAACGCCAGCCATCCGGATACAATAAGCGTCCGCAGTGCACGCTGTTCGGAGTGTTCTACATCGGCCGCAACAGCAGAACAAAGCAGACGACGGTCAACGTGCAACATCCTGAGCAACCTGGGCGAAACAGAGCGCTTGGGTCGATGGGTGGATTGCTGTAGCTGGCATAGGACGCCCACAACAGCACCGCAACTCGAACACCAACATCGGAGATCGCCCTGTCGGCCGGTCGACGTCCGCGCGCTGGCTCGCACACTCACCAAATCAGTTCACTTTGTTGTGCCTCTGGCCGTTCCTCTCCGCACACCTCTGAGCGGATTGGGCATCGTATGCACGCAGTGTGCAATCCCGTCCCCGTTTCCCCCTTCGGAGCCGCATGCTGTTAGCCGAGTTGCGTAACATAGGATATCCTCTTCACTGTCCTCATTGGCTCGTCGACTATTGGGGCTCCGAGCCTTCAACTCAACGTCGCGACGACTCATCCCCCACAAACTCGCCCCACGAGTTCCAAACCCCCGACACTCCCCACAGAAGGCAGCCGAGCCGGTCTGCGCGCCCCGTCTGTTCGCTTGTCCGCCTGGTCGACGTCAGTTAGCGCGCCTTTTGCACGCCCTCCCTGCCTCCCTCGTTCAGCCGGCCAAGCTCCCCACGAACGGCTTCGGCAGTGATATCAGACGCTAGACATGGATGCTGAACAAAACGAGCGCAATCAGTCTCTTTCTTTCTATTTCTCTCTCTCTCTCTCTCTCGCTCGCTGGCTGACTCACTCTCCGGTTCTTTTTGACTCGACTCTTGACAGCCGGTGACTATTGCACGGCTACTTCAGCCGGCTACAAGCGGCTGTGGCGGGCGGCTGGATCCTCATCCCGATTCGCCTTTATCTGTGCCCACCTCGTGCTGTTCGAGTAAAAACCGTGGGGTGGCTGCCGGATAGAGCGGGACAAGCAGTCAGCGCTGGCTGTCAGTTGAAGGTGTAGTGACGAGGAGAAAATGAGGCCGAGGAACTGAACAACAACAATTGCTTGTTTGTAGTCGTATATAAGTCTTTGTGTGTCTAACAATGTTTTTGCCAGACTAGGCCCGTTATCTCTTGCATGTGACTATTACTATAGACGGTGAGTGGGTGGGTGTACATAGGTGTGTCTAGGTCAGAATGTGTGCGTATCTGTGAGGGGGTACGGGCGACAGAGAGGCCCTGAGTGAACCTTGGCCCCCGACTGAGCTTTGATGCGGCATGGCAGGACGGCCTACAAAAAGGCTTAGTACGCAGAGAAAAAGGTTGCAGGGGAAGAATTGCTTGTCTATATCCTGGACAGAGCAGGGGCCTAGTCAGCAACGAGCAAAACCTCTGGAACAGATAGACTCATCGTGTTCTTAGTTTTCCTTACCGAAAAATAGTTTCAACCACAAATGTGTGATTTTGCCGAGAATAGATCATCCGAAGCGAGAACGAATAAAGGAAAGGTGACGCTTTATTAGTTTATTAAAGGGAATTTCACAATGCTTAAGCTCTCTTAAAAGCTACTCTGAGGCCACTCCCCAACGGGATGGCCAGGGTGGCAAAGGATTCCAGCTTGAATCTAAAGCCATGCTCTAAATAGGAGCATTTTCATTAAGGATGAGGGTTCAACTGCGATGGCGACTGGTGCCGTTAATATTCTTCTCTGGGATTCGAGAGCAGATGATTATCTGAGGCGCAACCGTAAAACTAAGTTACTAAATTATGTTTTTTGGAGCCCTAAGAGCGTGGTAGTTATTGCTACTTTGTACTATAATGGACGGTCACACACAATACTCAGAGTGTTCAAACGGCGATTCGGTCCGTGTGAAACACTACCTCACGTTTGAACTCTTCGAATGTACTATAGTTGACGTTATTTGATCGCGGTTGTAAATTAACGCAGCTGATGTCCGTCCGACAATGACTTCCGTTTCTTTCAGGGGGTCTTTTCAAGAATTTTTCTTTCGAGAGGGCGGGGGGGGCATCATGTTTGGAACCGTTCTGTACCGACGGATGGGATTATATTGCCATGGAGTCCGTGGGTTAGCCGAGGGTTCGGCGTCAAAATGGGGGCCGGTTGAATACCATTAAGTCTATGTAAGGGGTGGTATTTTTGCATTTCTCGTTCATCTCGAGGAGCTGAATCGATTTGGAAATGTTGTACATGATGCTAAAATGCCATTTTGTACTCTTTTTTTTTGGGGGTTCTTTTGAGAATTTTTCAATACGTGTTCCTATTCGTGAAGTTGATAGTTTTTGAGATTTTTGAGATATTGTCAATCTACGCTCCTGGGGCCTGAAATACTTGCTCGGGCTTATTGTCACTCACTTGATTGGAATACTTTTCCTTCGTTTAAATTGTTTATTTTTTTGGGAGGCTTACAGCGGTGCCGAGTTTTATGATAGAACAGGTTAATATCGGCATTTCGATGGGTTTATTTTTTTATTTGCAAAACACAAAAACATACCACTAACAATTTCACAGTTTTTATTTGCTTATGGATTTATTTTAATTAGACAAATTCAATTAATTAATTTTAATGTCACACTTATTCTTTATACTGTACATTGACAGACTATTTTGTAGGCTTCGTTGATACGCCTTGGTAAGCTGAACAAACAAGCAATAAGTGCTCCTACACCTAAAGTCGTTTGCTTTCGAGGTAACATTACGGTCATGTGTCGAGATGTTGAAAAGCACATAAGTCAATATGTCGGCCAAGGCCGATGGCTGTCATCGTCGTTGGTAATATCACGATCGAGAGAAAGCCACTTTCTAAATATCACCACCAAATTCTAAAACCTTCGAGAGCGAGAAAAGAGTGTTCATTTTATGGCACGAAATTGACGGCGAATTGGCTGTTACGAGGCCGATTTTATCCCACTGTTAACACTCCCGTCATACCAAACATCGACCATGGAGTATGGCCAAACGTCCGTGCACCGATGTGTCGTTGCCTCTTGCTGTGCCTACATACGCACACACACACACAAAGAAACACTTTTTCACCGAGTTGATGGGGCACGGGCTGTTGGCTGACGACACGTTTAAGAGCGACCGGAAAACCTGGCGAGAATCGACCAGAAAGCGCTGGATTCGCTGATCTGCCCGTGTTCTGCTTCTCAGAAGGGCTCACATTCACTTTCACCTTCCCCGCAGTGGCACTGCTTGTGAGCGCGACATATGCGTACGCACCTGATCCTGCGCAGTGGGGGCGTGTGTGGCTTCGATTCCGCCAGCCGCGACTCGGCGTTTGCGTTTTTGGACAAATCTTTCAGTTTTTCTCTCCGTACGCCGATCTCTCATTTCTTCTCTGATTTGGCTCCGTCACCTTACTACTATCCGTAAAGACAGGCTTTGCTGGCAGGAGCAGCCAGCGAGCCCGCGAAGTTCGAACGAGTCAGTTTCTTCATCTTGCCGCATACGTCCTCGTGACGACGCCGTGCCCGTAGCTTCTGCTTCTACTTAGCTTTTTACCATTCTATCGATGCCCTGCCATCCATGGAAGTGTAATACCTACTTCGGCTGTTCCTTCTTCGCCGTCGCTCCTTGGCGTACACCCGAAGTCCCGCCTCGACCCAAAACGCCCCCGAACTCCCGCTTCGTCCTCCTATTCGCTGTCATCTTCTCGGAGGCGACGAACTCTATCGGGTTTGCCGGTACAGCCATCCCTGCCGCTGCCGTCGCCACCGTTCAAAGTAACAGAGCTCGCGAGCGCGTACGTTCTCGCGACCGACGGTTGCTCCGTTCGTCGCGACAACTCAGCGGGAGATCCGAGGGAAAATGAGGGGCAGATGTAGGGACTGAGGGGTACACGAAGTGAGGGAAGCGATCAAATGTGCGTTGCACTCGCTATAACCCCCAAGACTCGGTCGGTCCATCCGTACGCGCAAAAGCCGCGGGGACGGCCCCTTCCCTGAGAAAACGGCGCTGACGGTGACTTCTTGGCAGCGATCGCGCGACGATGGCGGTGCTAGTCGTGGTGATGCTGCTGCCGTTGGCAGTGGTAGCGGTGAAGAGGGCCGAGCAGAGCAAAAATATGAGCGATGATTTTTTCATCAGAACTGCTTTTCCCACATTTGAAACAGCAGCAGCAGAAGCGCAGAGCCAGAGTCTCTTCCTGTCTCTAACTCCTTACATCAGAATACCAGAGTCAGTTCGTTCTTCGGCACCGTCGCACCCTTCCCTCTAACAGTTCCACATCTTTGCCACTACTACGAGCGGTCCTTCCCAAGTTCCCTACCCTCGTTGGAACGTCGCCTTTCGTTCCGACTCATCCTGGCCACCGTACGTTTCACAAAACGACGTCTCGTTCTCAGCGGTTCTGGCCTCGGCGGTGGTGACTCTTCTGGTGCTCGGTCGATCGCCCGTCAACGGGTCGTCGCAATGTACGGGTTAACTGTGAAGACGAAAACGGCGACGATACCGAGTTTTTGGAGCGCGAGTCGCCATACCACTTCACCATTGTGGGACTTCTCCACAGACCATATAACAACAGGGAAATGAAGGGCGCGCCTGAGCGAAAGAGCTAGAATGTATTGAGAGATATATATATAGAGAGAGAGAGAGAGAGGTATAAAGAGAACTCGAGTCATAGAGGATGATTTGACCTGGTAGATAGTTGATATCTATGTGTCCCCAAAGCCTACAATCTACCGAAGTTACCCCACTACCGGGACCTATACTATGTATGTCCTCTGCCTCCTTTAAGCAAGCCAAACCGCCTATTATGGAAACACTATGAAATTTTCTAGAACCCTGAACAGTCGAGAGTTGAGGTCGAGTTTCACTCCTGATGTTAATATACGCCACTTCCGCTAGACAAGAGTAACGTGCTCTCAGGAAATGCAGGCATGATGTATCTATATGAGATGGAAATCACGTGCAGAGTGTAGGGGATGATAATAAGGGCTCGTTTCAAATACAGGATAGGAAAAGTGAAATTGGGTAGCAAACTCATTTTAAAGTACGACAAAACTTTCGATTGAAAAAAGCACCAAGCAAAGAGAAACAGCACTGAGCTTCAAGCTGAGCGTCACGCATAAGTTCGCGCACGTAATTTAATCCTGGGCGAGAAGTATATGTATATAGAATACTGGGAAGTAATAGATACAGTTAAGTATGAGTGTATAGAGTGCACGAGCATATTTTGCTGCTCGGCGCTTTGCTGTATATGATTATAATTTGCATCACCATGTTACTATTTTGACGCTCTCTTTTTCCAACAGCCGGTATTCTCGTCCGTACATACCAACCATCTCGAGTTGGGAGCTAACTACCCACTGTTTCAACCCAACTCCGTAATGTTGAACTCTGCAATCAAGAAGAGGTTCGCGTCCACCGTTAAAGCATTATAGCGTTGACAGCAGCTAGGCCCTGCGATACTCTACCATACCCGCAATTCTCTACTTGCGGTGGTTCTCAAAACAGCATGTTTGGCGCGGGGGATCACGGTCGTGGGGAATTAATGAAAGGATTCCTCTTCATCGTAAGTTTGCCCACTTGAAGGAGGGCGGCGTGTATTGCATTCATTGGGTTACTGCCGAACTTCGGGTCCCAGCATCGCCGGTGCGATGGTGACGCACAGGCGGTGTATCCCAGATGAAACAATTTGGGAAGGCATTTATCTGATTCGAAGTATTATTATGAAACTTTTTCTTAGCCCCATTCGACCTACTTGCAAAGCTGGGCCAGTTGAAGCCGGCACCAACCATTCGACGATCTACAAGCCGACGCCCATAGCGGCCAGACCACGTAGTGCCGCTCTAAGCATCACTCACTACGTAAAACTCCTGATCTCAACCATCCCCCCCTGCGCAAGCGCAACCCGTCCACAAGTAGCTTGATTGCAATCCAGAACAAGCGTCTGTCGCTAAACGACTCAACTAAGTGAATCAGCCAAGCCTTGAACACGAGGTAGGGTAGCATCCGTTTGTAGATCCCTCTTGCAAAGAAGGATTACACTGCTGACGTTTGACACAGAGAAAGAGAGAGAGAGGGAGAGAGAGAGAGGGAGAGAGGGAGAGGGAGAGAGGGAGAGAGGGAGAGAGAGAGAGGGAGAGAGAGAGGGCGGGGGGGAGGGAGAGAGGGAGAGAGGGAGAGAGGGAGAGAGAGAGAGAGAGAGAGGGAGAGAGAGTGAGAGAGTGAGATAGAAAGAGAGAGAGAGGAGAGAGAGAGAGAGAGAGAGAGAGAGAGAGAGAGAGAGAGAGAGAAAGAGAGGGGGAGAGAGAGAGGAGAGAGAGAGAGAGAGAGAGAGAAAGAGAGGGGGGGGAGAAAGAGAGAGAGAGAGAGAGAGAGAGAGAGAGAGAGAGAGAGAGAGAGAGAGAGAGAGAGAGAGAGAGAGAGAGAGAGAGAGAGAGAGAGAGAGATACTCGTACCCACATGTGTGTATCTTTTGTATTTATTTTTATTATATTGTTTCGAATGATTTCCTTATACGTCCTTACTTGTTCTGTTTCTATATCTTCGCATCCTTCGCACTGGTTTCGGATTTCTTATATTATAAGTGATGAAATCAAAGGCAAGCTGACACATATGTTCCGCCATATGTTCCAACTACGTTTCTCACCAATGGCATGTTATTGATGAGTAGGGCATGTCCGTGTCTGTGTGATTTGCTTTACAGAGTTCGTCTTCTGCATATGCACTGAACACAAAACAGCAAACAGCTGAAATCAATCAGCCTCGACTCGCTGGCTGGCCGGCCCTTTTTGCTCAAGGGACACATTGTGAATGGTGAATACGCGGCCGAGACATGAACTCGCGAACCGCTGGCTTCTCTGCCAACCACCTGTTCTTCAAGAGATCTTGTCTCCTAGGCAAGATCACAGGCGTCATTTTCCTCGCTGCTGCCATGCTTTTTCTAGCATCAGCAGCGACTGCTGTTACTTTGCACTGATGTAAAACCTGATAGTGTGACCAAACTGGCGGTAGATAGCGCTGATCGTCGACGCTGAAGCTATAGACTATCGGCTGGGTATAGACTATCCTCGCATTTGCTGAGACAGACGCGAATCGATTAAGCAGCATCAGTAGCAGGTTCACTCACAGTCAGATTGGCCAACAGACAGCTAGCTCCTGGCCACCCAGCGTCCGGAGGATACACGGGAAGGTGGAGGAAGATGCCAGTGAAAGATCCTTTCGACGATGCTACCTCCAAACCCAATCTACTGGCCGAGCGCTTACGGACCCACCAAGCGATCAGGCTGGCGACGACACCGAACCCAGCCTTGCCATGCTTCATAACAGGCATGTTATGTCCGATGCGGCTACCCATCATAGTTGAGACACGAGTGCCCACACTAACGGAAGCGGTTACCGAGCAGCGTCGCAGTCAAGAGACATGAACCGTCAGTAGGCGGAGGCTCGTCTGTACGTTCGGCTATGCTCGTCCATTCCTTCCGAATATCAGTAATGCGCGTTCGGACACGATAGGAACACATTTAACTCATCAATCAACTTCCGAGAAGGAAAAGTCCTTTTTTTTCCTTGCCAGCAGTAACCTGAGTAATATTTAAATTAAGCCGCGGACCAACCTCGAAGGACCTGCTCCTTCGGTCAGCGTAGGTTGATCGATCGGTGAGAAGGAAGGCTGAATACAAAACCTTGCAAAAACCGGATTCGAAATCGGTGTCGACGGCCGTACGACGGTGCCAATATAAGAAAGGGTAGATACCCATTTTGGTCGCATGAAACTGTCGTAGTTTCAAAGTAGGGACGATTCTTGACTTTTGGCACTGAGTTGCTCTATATTGGGACGATCCTTGTCGGCTATACGGCGAAAAAAGCTGCCGAACTTCTTCAACACGTGTTCTTCGGCGGATCGAAAAAGACGCACCGAGCAACGAATGTTGAGGGAGAATTGAGTACAACTGAAAGTGAGTACAACAAAGGGAGAATTGAGTACAACAAAAACTTCTTAATTTCGTGGTGGCCTTAATTGAGTCCACGATGTGAGCTTCATATATTAGTCGATTTGTCTTTAGGGAGTGTTACGGAGTAGGTTAAGTGTAACAACATGACAAACACATGAACAAAATGCATAATACATCGCTATCGTCTCTCATCGATTATACTGTTCCGTAAAGCGAAGCGCTTTTAGAAGCCAAGTGCAATGGTGTAAATATCAAGAACGTCTCCTGTTTGGCTTTTGACAACTTTCTGATTTTTTATATTTTGGCTTATCGCCCACTCCTCGAAAAGGATTTGACAAAACAGCTTTGCAAATCTCTAAAGGACAGCTTCATTGTTAGGGTTCCTCTACTAATGCTTGAATACTGCTTCGATAACTGTCCACAGTATCCAAATACGTAATTGAATGAGTAACTATGGAAATCCTGCTTCGCATAACGTATTCTCCAACTTCAATATGACCCACATGGCTCCCTGACTATCGCCAAGATGGCCTTTGCATCGCCTCTCGTATCGTTGCTTATTTTTTCCATCATAGAAAGCCAGGTGGTGGTGGTGGTGGTAATTATTGTATCAATGGTTGCAATCTACATATCATAGTGTCCCCTTTTCCTGTCGACTCTAAAATCGTTGCTGCCGCCTCAACAGAAATCTCTCAGTATGAGCTCTCTCTCTACAGGCTTAGTCCCATACGCGGTAATAGTCCCATACGCGGCCCAGGCAAGCAGACTGTTCACGGTCCGACGAGGCTGTCACGAAGCTGCTGGACCGATGAACATTCTCAGCTGTCGTTGTCTGCCGACTGGGGAGGCTGGTGAACACTGAGAAACAACCAGCAACCAGTAGTGGCCAAGTCGTGATAATAATAGTGATGACGATGATGAACGACAAGGGATTGCTTGTCATCATTCGAGACATGCTGTATACGAGTGTCCGGTCAGTGAAGGTGGAGGTATTTCAGGGATTATTAATATTGTTACTATTATTATTATTATTAGTGAAATTATATAAGAGTAGTAGACGTGATAGTAGTCGCTATGATAACAGCGGTATCTATTGTAGATATCTGCTTAGACTAGTTTGTGCGTTTGTCGGGCCGCACGCTGGCTATCTGCTTGTCGAGTCACAGGCAGATGAAGACCACGAGAATCTACCATGCTGGTAGAAGGAGTGAGAACGCACGCATTCTATCATATGATCACCTCGTTCTTTTCTATCGATATATTGTAGTTTGCCACATATACAACACTCATAAGGTACACCGATTGTATAATAACTATACCTACCGGAGCGAGGCTCGTGCCAAGAGAAATAATGGGCCACCTTGCTGTAATGCCGTTTCCAGCCAACGCATTTCAAGTGCTCACGAATTTGACCGGCTGTCCTCCTGCTGGCATAAGGTTGCCTTTTGCCTGAACGCAAATCGTGAGTCATCATTTGGTAAGGTTGAATTGTTTCGAGCATGACTACGGGTCGCCAGATGCATACGCACCTTTGGGGCTTGGCTAATTTAGTGCTGCTTACATGAAAAAGACAGGGGGTTCAAAATAAATATTGTACAATAAAGGCAACGCATGTTCAAGTATACGAACCTGAAATGTTTTTGATATCTATACTTATCTATTGAGCGATATCACAGACAAAAGCCAAGGGCCTCGGTCTAGTGTCATAAAGGTGGCTTAAATCTATCGAAGTACCTCAAGTAGAGCGGACGGCCTCTGCGCCCTGACACCTTGTCCCCCAACTGTGCTATTAATTATTGTGTATATTAATATATTGTATATTGTATGACACAATTAGATGAAATTAATTTACCTATCCATGGATGAAGAACAATAATGGACGTGCGCTATGCTCTCAAAAGCTAATAGAATTAAGAAGGGAAAAAAATATGTATTAAAAAACTGAAATACTTCGACAAAAGACACTATAATTTCAGCGTGAAAGCTACTGAATGCATAGAAACGTCTGCGGAAAAGGCAGCCATGAGTATTGCCTAGATTTCGTTAACCTTCAAACTGCACAGTTGTCCCACCGTTGACGGCCTCAGTGACACCAAAACAGCGTCTTTATACAGTTTTGAAAGCAGTCGACGCGTCCCAATGCCATGAGAATAAGTTAATGTTGTACCAGTTTCGCAATTTTTGTTGTGTACTAACTTGTTTGAATCAAAGTGGAGAGTCGAAAATGGCTTTTGGGATAACATCTGCGAATGAGATGCGGCTTAAAATGACCCGGCTCTTTTTTTATCATGCTGATCTGTGCAGGTTCTGCTCAGTTTTGGCTTCAAAACCCCCTTCCAACAGGGCACCTAGAGTGGACTGAGTTCAACGGTGAATAAATATTCAGCTGTTCTATAATTAATTTAAAGTTTAATATAATTAAACTTTAAAAAAAAGTTTTACTTTTCTTAAAATCAATATCACACTGCATATTATAGAGGCTCATGGGCCTGAGCTTGGTGGAGGCCATATGTCGCATTGCGGGAATCGAACCAGTGACATCCGGCTCGTAGATGAAAACTTGACACACAACAGAGGCATTAGTCACAGATAGGTCTTTTTTTTCACTCAGCTCGAGCAAAATAATTGGAATCATCTCACGCCTCGCTGAACTTAAAAGACGCTGTACGCGAGGAAGCGTTTCAGATGGGCGGTGTCGTATATAGACGAGCACCCAAGTATGCTAAAACAGGCCTTAAACCTGGACACGTTCCCGTGTTTATCAATTTGTATCATACTCGATGCTCGAGAGGCGATATGAGATATTTAATAATTTTCGAAATGCCTCCAGGTGTCAAATTGGGATCGGACCCCGTGATCGATAGGCCGGCTTTCTCTCTCTCTCTCTCTCTCAGATCCAAACCAAGACAGTGAGCCCACTTTGACGAAATTGTACCGAATGGAATTGTATGAGTGTGTCACACGACCGGCTGGCACCCTCATGTCGTGCTTAATGAACTCGTACACCCGTTCATCTGTTCAGGACATCGATACTTTTCGGATCTTTTTACTATTACGTTCATTTTCCGTATCAAACGAATTCGAACGAAATCAACACATTGCCGCTTCGATCGTTAGCTTGAACACAAGCGTATCTATACATAATAGAAATGACGCTCGTTCTTCAACAGTTGTTTTGTTACGTTCCTGCTCGAAGGAAGTGGACCGCCAGTCAGGCGGCGGGTAGAGCGGCCCCGATCCCATGTCCATTTTTCCCGGGCTCAATTGCCGCTCGTCTGACCGATCCTCCGACGTTCTCTGTAAGCCGCCTACTGCCTGACAAGTCCCGTCCTACCGGCAATAATACTCTCCGATGCCGTTGAAACTACCACTACAACTACTACTAGTGGTAGTTGTAGTTGTAGTATAATAGTAGACGTGTCAGCTCCTCAACCGTGTAAGGTGTTTAGATGACCGCGCGAGGCGTTCTGCCGGCCTGAGTCCGTCCGTCTCAGTTGGCACAATTCTCACGCCCCACAACTAACCTACTGCCCACCGCCAGCGCCTCACGCTTGTTGTTCCTCGTCTACCACCGAGCAGCCATCCGAAGATCGTTGTGCGCCTGCTGACGTGTCCCAAAACCGCCTTGTCTCACGGGCGTGCGACGCATCTTATCTACTCAAGAGGTGAACGGGCGGACTCGAAAAGCCGCATTCCCCGCCTGCATTGCCCGTCACGCCCATTGCATTCTCTATGGACGCAGGCCGGTGCATCGCCTCGGGTTCCGGTCGCTTCTTTGTTGATTTGTTCGCTGTGTATGTAGCTCCATGTGGAGACGGTGACGACGACGATGACTGGCTGGCTGCACTGTCCAGCATCGCCTCTGAGCGACACCCAATGGTGGACCCTGACATCGGATGAAATGTTTGTTCGTACATGCTCGCATCTTTTCAGCCACAGCCGACGTCCGCATCAGCACTGCCATCATCGGCAGCAGCAGCAGCAGCAGCAATTCCAACAGTAGCTGAGGCACCGGCAGCAGGAGCATCATCATCATAACCCGTCGTCCTGTTCCAGTGGTTTCGTCCTGTTTGGTCTCGTCGCGTCACTTATACTTCGATATAAGGGACAGCGCACGTTGTTGAGATCCCCTATGCCCGTGCTCTGATTCCACGGTGGCTCGTTCTCTTATTGATGTCATATCAGAAGTGGTGGAGAAGAGGCTGAGAGAGTGGGACAGGCTGAACTGCTTTGGCTAGCAGGATGATATCGGGGGTGACGGACGGTGGGCTGAGTGCAATATCATCTTATGATGATGATAACGTGATGCCCACAGCCGATCTGTGTCTGTCTGTTTGTCGACCACGACCACCACGACCACTACTACTAGAACTAGTGCTTCTACCTGTACGACCACGACACAGACAATGCCGCTGCTCTGATGAAAGGTTTGCGACCGTGTTCAAGGGGACAGGCGAAATAAAAAGATCTGAAGTGTACCTTGTCACGGCGTGAGCTCATAGCTCGGTCTCCCGCTCAGCACACAGCCGGCTGATTCATCCAACTGCCATGTCATACCGTTTTTCGTTCCCTTGACGCAGAGTCGAGCGACCTGCGCAGTGTTTGTAGGACCCGAATCATTATCGCACTGCTTTAACTCGGCCTGCCATCCGAGCACTGCCCAGCTCGACGGCGGAACGCACGCTGATGTCGGACTGAGCTAAGAAAGAAAAAGTACACAGCAGCAATGAAAGTGTCATCTATGAAGTTTGTCAAATAGCAAATAGTCATTACTTGTGAGCTCGTTAAAACCACAGGGAGCAGTGTTGACATAGATTTCGATCAGGTATAAATCATTATGTGCGAGACCGAAAATGAAAGCGAGATCAAAGGCAATATCTCGCGTTTTGCCGTATTTACAAACAGACGCTAGGAAACAAATACTAAACTGAAAGTAAACTACCCAATGTATGCGGAATGGGCAAACGCAAAACCAAATAGGTGCACAGCTCACAAACGGATCTATCTGCTAGTCCGAGCTGTACGAGCGGGAACGGTACGCATATAGGCAGTTGTGGGAAAAAACGACTGAAATTATCTATTGAAGGCGAAGAATCTGATTTCGGGAGCAAGCCAACTTAGGGGCGCGTTGAGATGATGGCTACTTTGCTGAAGTGTTTTACTTTCAGTGGAAATGCCGTTACTGAGAAAATTAATCTATCTATAATAGCATCGGTACTAACATTGCAAGGTGTTAGTATCTCAACGCGTAAAGGTAGCTTCATATAAAATCGCTGTGGGTCACTCTTGCTTTTGCAATCAGCAATTCAATGTAATTGTCTACTGTAGATGCGCTACAGCGTAACCACAACAAGGAAGTAAAACAGGGAATCAAGGAAGGTCAATGATGAGTTTTCTCACAATGTTAACAATCAGTGCCGGTATCGCGCGGACGGCGTTCATCCCATCGGATATTTTCGTCAAGGAGGAAATTTTCTTGGATCGCACGAACACTACTAGAGATATTCCAATCTCTATTGAAGGTGGAACGATCCAGTGAAGGACAGTTGACGTGGATATCAAGACGTCTCTACCAACAAAAACCACCATCTTCTGTTGCGAGTCTGTCCATCGAATCCGCGTGCTAACGAACCTTACCGAACATGACCGTATTGGAGCACAACTAATGCTTATGAGCACCCTGGCACCTATTTGTCCCTGACTCGATCGGCTCCGTACCACAAAGGTACACCGCATTGTAGGCCGCGCTTATTCTGTTACACGGATCCCTTACCCATTTGCCTTTATTATTGTGATCGTGTTGCGGTTCTCCGATTGCGTCATTCCCCCCTACGTTGTTCTCGTCATCCGCCCCTAATTAAGCTTGAAGAAATACGCTTCTTTCACATTGACATGTTTTAGCATTTCTTAACAGTTTTCATGAAAACATCGTATTCGATCATAGGGAAATATTTGGGAAGGATCACTTTTGTGCAAAACAATTAATGTCTGCTAATTGTGGCTTAGCCCGAAAAGCTAGCTACGTACGCATGCGAATGACGTAAAAATCGTTGGAGCCTTATTTTGGGACTGTTGTCATACATGGTCCTAACTTTCCACGAACATGGCGTGCTTTCTGATCAATCTGGGTTAATCGAGCACCCTAAAAATCATCAAACTCGACAAACATATAATATATACATTTCTTAAGACGCTTTAGACTATAGAAATATTAAAATATGATAATTCAACGGATTCGCAATCGTTCGGCAGTCCTGATTCGTCTACGGCGAGATATCCAGGGATCTCCAGCCAGGTCATCTCAAGTTCCGACGAATCCTTGAATGCGTTTCGTTGGTCCATTATTAATGGCTAGACGCTGAGTGCAATTACTCGAGCTGGGCGAGTAAGAAACATGAGTGTATCCCATCCCTGAGCCTATACGGCGAGGGTGAGGTGCCTGACCCCTGTCGTCTCGATCAGAAGCGACAACTTCAGCAGCATTTGTGTGCGAGTTTTATCAACAGTCCACGACGACACGCACGATAATGAGGGATTGGGCGGATATTCGTTTCGAGTTATCCACGAGGGAAGCCTTTCGCCAGCAGTTTCATATTCGCAATAATGATAGTCAAACGTGCTATTACAACGCTGCCGCTGTGTTTTCTTCTATCAAAAGCTCAGCCCGTACACTTCTAATAATAATCTCCTCTGTGCCTCTGAGACAGAAAAGACAGGAAGTGCACGCAGCGGCTTCGCTTATATAGCGACAATGGCAACGGCGACGGTGTCGACGACTACGAAAACAACGACAGCGGTGGTACCTAGCAAAACAACGACACGGCGGCCTGCCTCTGGAAGCGGGCAAGCAGGGCCCAGATGGCGGCCTTCATGGATACTGTAACATACTATCATATATATATATATATACATATATATATATATTATATATATATATATATATATATATATATATATATATATATATATATATATATATATATATATACATATATATGTATATATATATATATGATGCTGCGGCGTTAACGTGCTGTATAAAGGAGAAGGAGAACAAGGGGAATGAGTCTCTCCCCGCCACCGCTATGATAGCGACAAGCTTACGATCCTGGCCGCGATCGCCGATCAATGGTGACGGCACCAACGACGGATGACAATGCACACCGACAGGGACAGTTGGTAGACAGGGGAGCAGGCACTCGGGGGCCTCCTCGAGCGGCTCTCGTCTGTTGCACTACGCACTGCATCCCTCGCGCAGATGTATGTTTACGTCCGCTTATCCTCCCATGTGAGTGTTATGCTATATAGATACTCATGCACACGTATCGTATGCAGCAGCAGCAGCAACAGCAATAATAATAATACTACTACTACTATTACTACGATGCATTCGATTATTTTTGCCGTGCACAGAGAACTGTGGTGGTGGTAGAGAATCCGATGAGGAGGGAATGTTAGTCGGGAAACAGCCTCCGCGTGGCTCTGCCCACCGCTGCGATGGCTCGTGTTGTGGTGGTGGTGGCGGTGTTGTGGGGGCGGTTGTGCGCGATGAAATAACACTCGTTGCCTTCACCAAGCTTCCACTGGCTGCTGCTGCTGCTGTCGTCGCTGCAACGACTGCGATCGCTGTGGATGTGCGAACAGTCAGCGTTACCGTGTTACGACGGTCTGCAGCGGCGGGGTATCATCGTTCTGATGCTGTTGCTGTTCGGCGTTCTCGTTGCCCGTCGTTGATGGTGGGCCCGGGGGGGGGGTCCATAGCTATTGCGTCCGGAGGGAGGAATGGCGCTAGCTGCGAAAGGAAGAGAGGACAGCCAGCGTCAGGAAGGAGTGTTCGAAGGACCGGCTTTCGAGACACACCACCCCGCAGTGCTATTGGTCTGTATGGGTATGTGTGTGCGTCTGCGCGTGTGATGCGCTGCTATCGACAGCGAGATGAGGTGGTAACTCTGGATAAGAAGTATATGGAGCATCCGACGCTGCCAAGTTCGGGCTATTTGGTTTGGGCCTGTTCGTTCCCATGCTGAGGCGGCATCAGCATCAGCAGCAGGAAGCTGGAACTGAAGGAACGTGTCGATGGATGAACGGATGGTAGGCACAGATCGGCGGAGACGGTGACGGAGGAGAAGCGTGACAGAAAATGTTCATATTCAATGTTATCATCCTGCTCGTCACAAGCAGCCCTTGCGGGCCTATGCGGCTGTCCTATTTCCGCCTGCTATTTCCCTACAGGACAGAGACAGCAGGGGCAGCCTTCAGCACAACGATGACGACGGGCACTCGGGCGGCATGCAGCCCTATATGAGGTGGTGCGACGCGCGGGCAGAGCCAAGAAGGCAGAGAAAGAGAGAGAGAAAGAGGCTGGTCGGGAAGATCCCAGCAAGATTTTCCCGCGGGGTTGTCTCCTTTGCTCTTGTGCTCTAGATGAGGTTAGTTGCCTGGATGGACCGGACATAATCGGACGAGGAGAGGGTGGAGCCATCTATTGATGTACAGTATAGATAGGTGAAGAATACTAGAAGGGTCGCGCTTCGTCTTTGCGATGGCGCAGCGCTGACGTCTGATTAATGCGATCCTTGTGGTTACACTGGCTCGTCGTCGACATGGAAGCTGTCTGCTTACTCTGGGCCGTATCAGGGTCACTACAAAAAGAACATAACAAAGGTTGAATGTATTCTGTTGTTATTCCTTCGACAGGCGATGGATAATAATGGATAATATTCAACTCCTTATTAGGACGATTTGAGGATTTCGAAGCCGAATCAGTTTAGCTTTGGGTAACAAATTAACCTTCGCCTTTATCGATGCGACGTTACTTTAAGCTGTATTAGTTACGGTCACGAATGTCAAACCGGGAAATTCTGATATACTCAACCAGTGGCACTACGCCGGAATCGGGTGGCGATGCTTACTACCTAGATTCGGGTGTATAAAACACATCTTCCCACGACTGTCTCGCACGACCCCGGTTGGGTACTCGTTTTTGCGCCTTCCGGGCGCGGATAGCTAAGCTGGTCCGAAGGGAAAATGCCCGGAACCCACCCGCTGCGGCTGAGCGAGAGGGTTCGCCCCAGAGGGGGAATTGAGGGATAGGACATGGTTGGACTCAACTGCCGGTCCCTGCAAGGCACTGACTGAAGTAATACTTTGACAGTCCCGATCAGTGCCCCAACCGTCAAAATCGGTTCTGGGTTTAGTCAGTAAGAGTCTGACACTACCAGGCAAATACCTCAGCTTATACGCCCTTATTTTTGCATGTCCAGTTGTTTTCTGCTTTTGAAAGGGTTTGTTTGTAATGATTTATGTAAAACATTCACACAGAAAAATTGATGTTAAAATTACTCATACATGAGTAATTTTAGCATAAATTTTTCTCCTCAGGTCTAGCCCACCTAGAAATACTAGTCAAAATCGTTTAAGCTGTATTCGAGAATTTGCCGCACATAAAATAATTAGATATCCGTATAAATACCTATGTATATATGTACATATAAGGTGACGTCGAGGTCGAGAATGCACTTTTTCGTTATAAAGAAAGCCGCTGGAGGACGGCAGCTCTAAGGTGGCACGGTGCTGCTCCAGAAGGTTCCGCTAACATCTTCATCATCAAATCTTAGTTCCGTCTCTGCATCGTCACCCTCTAGATATCTCCCAATTTTTCGTTGTATCCATCGTCGAGAAAATAAAATAAGCCCAATCGGTTGATGTCAAGGTAGAGGTTTTATTGGTTTATTAGCGGAAAGTGAAGTTTTATGGTGCTTAAGGTCTCTATATGTTAGCGGGACTCACACATTCGGTGACCACTGCAACGGTGTCTAGCGACTACGTCGAAAGATGTGCTGTACTGAGACTGCGGGGTTACATACTTATGTATCTATAATATATCTATATATACGTATATGTGGTTCGGGCAGGATGTCGGGAGGCATAAACGAACACTTCATCTCTCGCTCTATTTTCTCCTACTCTCAATTTCCCTTCCGTTGTCGACTGCGAAAAAGTGTCAGATCGTTGCACCAATGACCCGGGAAGACTTATGCCATGCTACCATACGGAGGCTGTCGACGATGGAGGCCTTAGCGCACCCTATCCGCCGGCATCTACAACGCTGCGATGAGATGGTTCGTTGATGGAGGCCTAGGCCGCCCTATCCAGCATTCATCTAGGGATCCTGCATCCGGTACGGAATCGTGAAGGGGCAACGCCGCAGTGCAATGTGAATTTCTTATCAGACTTCTTGGTCGACTCTACGGAACCAGGTGCCAACGTCGAATCGGATGGCAGAGCTTTCCGAAGCACCAGCCTCTGTCGGGGCGACAAGCAGGGGATAGCAAGGCGGAGGGTGGACTCCCATGGGCCACCGGGAAGGTGAATATTGCAGGCGTCTCGTGGTACGTTCGCCATCAGCTATTGGCGGCAGCCACTGCGCGCAAACGGTCCGCGGCCGCCGCCGCCACCACCACCGCCACCGACGTCCCGGAACAAGCCTTGTCGACAGTCAGAGGATCTACAAGCATCTGGGGTGGCTGCTGACACGTTGCTTTGCTCGGCGCACAGCACGAACCCTCTAGCCGTCTGGCAAGCATATACAATGCTGCATTGGAGAGAGGGGGAGAGAGTGCTAATGATATATGAAACAGAGTGGCACTGATGGGTGTTGTCGACGCATTGTTGACGCATTCTACAATGTATTATTATTAGATGCGGAAATATTTCAGGCAATAAGAATACACACATTTCAATGAACAGAGAATTGCCATTCCGTTAGAGTGCCGTTGGGAAGAGACGACTATAATGGTAGGAATAATAATAATACTAATAATATTAGTAGTAATAATGCAATGCTAGAAGCAGTACCGTAGATGTTAAATGTTGGCTGAGAGTCAGCCCGAAAACTTTCTTTTAATAATAATATTAGGGAATTTCATTCGAATTGTCGCGCCTTTCGAATCGCACACAGTCCGAACTACGCTGCACAATGCGTTCATACTTGGAGTGCGCGCGCGGCAGGAACGTGGCTTCCTTTCGAACACTGAGTGTTTCGATAGGATCCGAAAGATGGACACTGCAGCAAAAAGTGCAAATTCCGCCAAAAATCAACGGGAAATCATCATGTTTTTGTTTCTCCAAGGATACCCTCCAGCTGAAATCTATCGACAATTAGTGAACGCGTACGGCAGGTCTGCCTTACGCCAGCGAACGGTGCAACGTTGGTGCGAGCGATTTAACAGACCAGAAAACAGGTGCGACAAGGGACAAACGGATTGACAGAATCAAGGCAGCTTTTGAGCAAACTAGAGCTTGGTCCATGAAGTCTTTGTCGGCTGAAACTGGGATTCCTCAGGTGACGTATCATAGAATTGTCACCAATATACTGAAGATGAAGAAAATCAATGCAAAATGGGTTCCCCATGCACTGAGTGCAGAGCAGATGAAAATGCGTGTGGAGCGTTCGATGTCTAATTTGAAGACTTATACGCAACAAACCAGTTGCTTAGAACACACGGTGTCGATAGATGAGACATGGGTTAGCCTGCATAGACCTCCTGAGAAGGATCAAGCAAAACAGTGGCTCCGACAACGTGAAGCGGTAACGTCTGTGGCAGTGCCAGATAGATTCGGACGAGAGGTGATGATCATACTCGCCCTGGATATCAAGGGCGTTTGTTATTACGAAATATTAGCCGCAAAAGAAAAACTCAGTGCTTCCCGATATCTCGACTTCTTGAAGAGATTGATGAACAAATGGTGTGGGGATCGACAGCACCGAGTGTGGATACTCGACGACAATGCAAGACCTCACCGCAATGCTGAAATTACGGCCTGGATGAAGGAGAACAATATCGAGCGACGGCTTCAACCCCCATATTCTCCTGATTTAAGCCATGTGATTATCGTTGTTTCCATGCATTAAAAAGGGCAATAGGTTGGGTTCCATACGCAAACGTCGACCTACTCACAATAGCAACAGATAAGGAAATTTTAAATGGAAATGCGAATGGTAAATATTTGGCTATCTCAAAACTCCCACAACGCTGGCATCGGTGTGTAAATAAAGCTGGAGAGTACCTCTAACTCATACAAAACAATATTTGTTCTAACTTATTTAGTTCAAAAGTTATTGGCATTTAAAGAGACGACAGTTCTAACGAAATGCCCTATAATAATAATGGGTTCATATAAATGCTAATTTTAATGTCTGTGATAGTTAAGGGAAGCACGGAGAGTTTCCAGTGGAAATATTCCTGCTTTCAATCAAAGTGTACCGTGATTTGATCAGAACGATGAAAAACTAGAAACTATTATAAAATTGTGCCGGTTTTCACACGATTTGTTCGTATCTTGTCAAATCGAATTTGTACTATATATTATTCCACCATTATATATTTATCACCATTCCGCTTGCAGATATGTTATGTCATTTACGGTGGCGTGTGCTCGTGCAACGACATTTGTATGTTTTATGTTTTTACTCAAATAGAGAGCGAGCCGTTTATGATATGTTAATATATCCTCCTGAAAATACATACCCACACCATGCAGAGTGGACACATCCACATATGTATGCTCTGTTGATGGTGTGATTACATCACATACATCCGACTGATGTTATTATTATTACTATTGTTTATGAATAGAACGAAGGCCCAACAATTGTGCCAGGGCAACAATTGTGCATGGTGTGCCAAATGAATAAACAAGTATGTATGTGTGTGTGTGCGCGCGCTTATTCGTGAGGGAGTGGATATTATTTCGCTTCAGAAAGGGCGATACCAATTTCAAGAACCAGACGCTGGAGGCTCGCGCACTGGAAGCCCTCCGGGCAGGCCTCAACGCAAGGTCCCACGGACTATTCAAGGTGACCGTCCGTGGCAAGGCGGTCGGGGCCGGCGGGCCTTCCCCCGCCTTCGAGCAGGGCCAGATGCTCGCCCTTTTTAAAAGCGCGCATGAGGCTCTCCCGGGCTGCACCCCGGCTGGTGGAGCCGACGGGCTCATCATTTGGGCGCCGACCCTTGAGCTCGCCCGCAAGGCGTTGACGCTAACGACCCTCGGAGGCGTCCCTGTGACCGCTCATTGCTCGGCCCTCTCAAGCACCACGGCCCGCATCACGAACGTCTGCGCGGCTTTTACCGACGCCGAGATCCTGGCTGAACTCTCACCCCTCGGCGTCACTTCCGCCCGCCGCCTACCCGCCGCGCCCGGCCCGGCTCGTCGCTCGCCTCGGCCCGTCCTGCTCACCTTCAGCGGGCCGCCTCCTGCCTCGGTGTTCCTCGGCTACAGGTCCCATCCGGTCGTCCTGGAGCCTGACCGGCCACCACTCTGCTTCAACTGCTGCCGGTCGGGCCACATCGCGGCACGGTGCTCACTGCCTAGGGCCTGCAGCAACTGCGGTGAAGCCGGCCACCTCGCCGCCTCCTGCGCCCGTCCTGCCCGCTGCGTCAACTGCAAGGGTGCCCATCGCTCGGGCTCGCCGTCGTGCCCTCGGGCGGCCTACCTCCGCGAGCGTCAGCGGCTCGTGACTGAGGCCAGGGTGCTCGAACAGGTGAAGGACATCTCACCCCTAGCGTCCATTGTGCCAATCGAGGCCCCGGTGTCGACCCAGGCGCCAGCCCGCTCGTACGCTGCGGCGGTTCGGGGTATTGTGGTCCCCTCCGACGGTGCCCAGGTCCCCATGGTCCTGCTGCCCAACCCGAGGCCGATCCCCGCCCCGTCCCGCCGCCGCGCCCCTCGTCGGCCTGCCCCTCGTCGGCCTGCCCCTTGTCGGCTTGCCCCCCGTCGATCTGCCCCCCGTCGGTCTGCCCCCCGTCGACCCGCCCCTCGTCGACCTGCCCGCGCGGAGTCTCGGCACCCCACGGCCGCGCCAGCGGTGCCAGGTATCGTCGCAGCCTTGAGGTCCCTCGCTGAAGTCTTGGCCCCTCTCCTCCAGCTTCAGCGCCAGCTCGCCCCCCTCCTAGCCGCTCTCAAGCCCCCCCGTTCTTCATGAACCCAGACCCCACCGCCCCAGCCCGAGACGCCACCCCAGCCCGTCGTGCCGCTTCAGCCCAAGACGCCACAGGCCCCCCGCGTGTCCCGTGCCCGCATTGCGAGGGCAGATTCTCCCGACGCGGCCTCAATAGGCACATAACGGTGCGGCACCCGGAGGTCCGTTCGGTGCCTCAGCCGAGTCCAGCGCCCCAACCGCTCGAGCTGCGGCTACAGGCGGCCATGCGTGAGGCCCGCGTCTTCAGTATTGTCCCAAAGGCTACGCGTTCCCTAGTCGCCGTGGCCCTCACAGACGTGCTCCGGGACGTTCATACCAATAACGACGTCTCCTCCTGGGAAGCGCTCCTGGCTTTCGCCCGAGTGGTCTTGCAGATGCCGGACAAAGGCGACACCTCCCGCTCCCTCCCAGCTGTGATTCGGGGGAATCTAGCGGCCTTCCGCGCCGGGGCGCGCTTGGAGTACCGCTTGCGTCGTCACCTCGCTCGCGGCCCTCGTCCCCCGCCCACGGATACGGGCCAGACGGCTGCGCGTATAGCCTCCCAAAAACTCTCCGAGGGTGACATCTCTGGTGCCGCCCGGGCCCTGTGCTCTACCGACTCGGCCACGGACTCGGCTGAGGCTCTCGACGCCCTCAGGGCGAAGCACCCCCCTGCCCCTCCTGATTACGCCTTCCCCGACCGTCCCCCACAGGTCGACATTGCCCCAACATCACCTGATGAGGTTTTTGCGGCCGTTTCCTCTTTCCCCCCGAGCTCGTCAGCCGGCCCCGATGGCCTTCGGCCGCGTCATCTCCGCGACCTGCTCTCTCCGGCACTCGGAGCCGTCGCCACTGCCCTCGCCAAGGCCCTCGCTAAGGTGGTCGACTGCATGCGGGCCGGCACGGTTCCATCGGCGCTACGGCCTATACTCTTCGGCGCGCGCCTCATCGCCCTCAAGAAAAAGGACGGGTCGATACGGCCCATCGCCTGCTCCAGCACGATTCGTCGCCTGGCTGCTAAGATAGCCTGGGTCAACGAGAGGGACACGGTCGTGACCCTGCTCGGCCCAACCCAGTTGGGTTGCGGCCAGGCGTCTGGGACGGAGATCGCTGCTCACGCGGCTCGCGCCTTCATCCACGCTCATCCGGACGCGGCCCTGGTCAAGCTTGATTTTCGCAATGCCTTCAACACGGTCCGTCGAGATCTCGTTCTGCGGGAGGTTGCTGAGCACGTCCCTGGGCTCTTCCCTCTGGTCGACCTGGCCTATCGTGGTCCCTCCCATCTGATCATGGACAACGCCGTCATCAGCTCAGAGTGCGGGGTCCAGCAGGGGGACCCGCTGGGCCCAGCCCTCTTCTGCCTGGCCCTCCGGCCCCTCGCTGTGTCCCTCCAGTCGCGTCTGCGGCTGTGGTACATGGACGACGGAACGTTGGCAGGTGATCCGGCGACCGTCGCCTCCGACGTTCAGCGAGTACTCGACTACGAGGGGCGCAGCGGCCTCGCCCTCAACCCCACTAAGTGCGAGATCTTCTCTTTGGACGCGCAGCTCGACCTCCAGCGGTCGCTCCCAGGATGCCGTCTCACTCAGAGGTTGTCCCTCGAGCTCGTCGGCTCCCCTCTCACGGACGAGGCCATCCGGCCGCTATTGGACCGTTGCCTCGAGAGGACGGCCGTGATGCTCGACCGACTGCCCCTGTTATCGGCTCACCAGGGGCTGTTCCTCCTTCGGTCCTGTTTCTCGGCGGCACGCATGCAGCACTTGCTTAGGACATGCCCGGCCGGCACTGAGGCTTCAGCCCTTCACGATTATGACGACATGGTGTTGGACGCGCTGACGACGATCCTGAACCTCCAGCTCCCTCCGGAGGCGGCGTCGCAGGCTACCCTTCCAGTCCGCTTCGGGGGCCTCGGCATTCTCAGTGTTCGCCGCTTGGCCGACGTTTGCTACGCCGCGTCGCTCACGGCGGTTGCCGACTTGGTCGCTACAGTCCTCCCCCCCGAGGCGCTCGCCCACTTCTCCGCCTCCCAGGAAGCTGCCCTTGACCAGACGGGCGCCCGCGCTCGGGTCCCTCCGGACAAACAGAGCAAGCAGCGGGCATGGTCCGATGCCCTGCACCAGGAGCTGCGGGACTCCCTCCTGGCCTCTGCGCCACACGCTGCTGACCAAGCTCGCGTCCGGGCTGTCGACAGGCCTCGTGCGGGGGCGTGGCTCCACGCGCTGCCCTCCTCGTCCCTTGGTACTGCTCTAGACGATCGCTCCCTCCGCTTCTGTGTGGGCCTTCGCCTCGGGGCCCCTGTAGTTGCGGCCCACAGCTGCGAGCGTTGCGGGGACCCCGTCGCAACGAATGGCCATCACGGTCTCTCGTGCGAACGCAGCGCCGGTCGCCATCCGCGACACACGATGCTTAATGACACGCTCGTGAGGGCCCTCCACTCCGCCGGTATTCCTTGCACAAGGGAGCCACAGGGCCTCGACACCTCTGACGGCCGCCGCCCTGACGGCCTCACCCTTGTCCCCTTCCATCGAGGGCAGCACCTGGTTTGGGACGGCACTGTGGTTGACACTCTAGCACCCTCTTATGTCAACCACTGTGCAACCATCCCCGGTTACGCAGTAGCGCGTGCGGAACGGGCAAAGCTAAGGAAGTACGCCGCTCTCCAAGCAACCCACCTGTTTTCCCCCCTTGCCTTTGAGACCTTGGGCGGGCACGGCCCTCTCACTGCGAACTTCCTCGAGGGGGTCTACCATAGGCTGATCCGCGCCACCGGGGACAAGCGCGCTGGCTCTTTCCTCCTGCAGCGCCTGTCCCTCGCCGTGCAGAGAGGCAATGCCATCGCCTTCCTCGGGACATTGTCGTCCTCACCCCCCCCCCCCCCCCATAATCCCTAGAAATCCCGCCCTACTGTATGTTTGAATAAATCGTGTTGCCTGTCACATACATATTATACCCAGAGGACTCACCCAAGCGGGGCGTGGTCCCAATGCAAATTTATCCTCATTTTCATCCGGATATCGAGCAAGGCTAGCCGATCACTGCACTGCCCCCGCAACGAAGTGAGACTACGTTCCATCTTCTGAATACGCACGTCAAAGGGTGCTCCGCCGATACTGTCATCCCTCAATATACGAAAAACAGCTTTCTACGGGTGTCCACAATGTGAAAGCTTCTAGGTCAGCCACGTGTCATCACCCGCTACTCTGTCCACCCATCTATCTCGTTGTCTCACTGCTTATTTGTTTGTTTGTCTGACCGTCCGTTCCCTCCATCTGTCGGCTTTTTCTCGAACGGGAGCAACTACTTACCACCACCAGCGTCACTGCTTCGACTACGTCTACTGGTACCGCCACACAAGATTACAGCTACATATATACCAGTCAGGCCTTGTGGTACTGCGGCTGCTCGAAGGATCTACGATAGAAGCTGTTCTCCAAGAGATTTCCCGCTGCTGCTTCCCTTTGAGAGGACATACGCAGCCCTGCGGCAGATTGCGAGATTGGTGCTTAGGCGCAGTGCTCAAATCGTCGGTCTCGTGGTGTCGGGTCAGTCTGGTAGCAGAAAAAAAGGCCGTGGCGGCTAGCCCGATTGCGTTGGCCCTCCACCAAGCGAGAGACAACATGGCTACTAGTGGCTAAGAGGCTGGCCTCACGATACACCGATAGCTGTCACCGGCTGACTCGACTTAGTGCCATAGCAAACGGTGGACCCCTCTTCACCTTCCCGTGCTGATTTAAGATGGATGTTCGATATCCCGAAGCGCTTGCGAATTCGGTGACGAATTCGTTCTTGCCGAGCTTGCGCCAGCCCAGTTCACAGCGGCGAAACACTAACAGTCTCGGGCCACAGGGAACAGGTAAACGTTCACACACACACACAAGCATCAGGGAACACGAAGAGAATCAGTGACAGTACCCACTCAAGAGGTTAGTTCTGTATTCGTTCGTGTTCGCTGTCATTAGTCCACTCGCACACGGTCAAGTGTCAAGGCCCCGATGGTGGTCTGCGCTTCCGCGAGCCGGGCCAGCCTCCGACGGTTGATTAAGCCGTCATTTTTCGGTAAACAGACGATTGTGCAGATGGCCGATTGGTATTTCCCTCATCATACGCGTACATTATGATATAATTAGATATTGCTCATTCAGTTGTTTCTGCCTGTAGATAGGGTTTCCCTCAGCGGGTGGGCGTTCGCTTTGCAAAGTCAACTCTGGATCCAGCGGCTGTGCCTCTGCTAATTCAATCGTTGGCAACGACCGGCTTAAAAACGGTTAGCGTCCTGTAACGATGCACACTATTATTTCCATAAGCTACACCCGCAAGAGCTGCCTTTCTCCACTATTTCTCGCTATTTCTTTGTATCTTTTGCATGCTTCCTGTCCTGACAGATGGAGGGGAACGAACGCACGAAGGTCAAAATGGTCCCCAGGCGTGTTTCCCCAGGCGTATCATTGTGACGCCGTTCCTCTGGCGTCACCACGTAGCGACCATGTCTCTCTCTCTCTCTCATGTCACTCGGGAGTGACTCTCGATACCGTAGCTCGTGCACTACTGTTCACTGTTCCGAGTTTCCGTTGATGTCGCCTTTGTCGACCGCTTTTTCTTCCGGCTTCTATACGAACGGCACTCGAGATCGGCTGAACAGCGTGGACGAGGCGAGGGAACGGTGCGAGTGGCCCGTTTTCAGATGCACTAACCGTAAGGGGTCTCGTCATTGGTGGAGGATGCGTGACAATGTTTGTTTCATCTCTTTGTCTCTCGTTGCCCACGTTGCTGCTAATGCTGCTGCGGTAGGAGCAGCAGCTGAGCTCGCCATGCTGCTGAAAAGGTGGCCCACAATAGAGATCAGGTCTGGCGCACACTCTACCGTGACCACCAACACAGCCAGCGCCACGACCGTCATCTATACTATCACTGGCGCTAGTGGTACTACAACTTTGCTACTTGGCTGCCGGTGACAACTCATGTGTCTATCATGTTCCGTGTGTATATCTATGTGTCTCTCCAACTGATACGAGGACACAATGTGTCACTCGAGTCGCAGGTTACAAAACATCGCCACAGGGAAAGGTGTGATGGGTCCTGGTCGACAGGCCAAAGGTCTATGCAGGCGGGCAACCGCGACCGCCCCGGACAATGCACTTGCTCGCCCTGCCCTAAGGAGCGCGCCACAGAGCGGTGCCGCTGCGTCGCTCTTGCTTGACAACGTGTCAAATGTGTGACCACGCCACCCACCGTATGGCGCTGCAGCTTGCTCAAGTCAGATTGTAAGCACCCAATTGTTCATCGACAACGAAGTGCACCTTTAACGCGGCGAACAGGACACTAGTTAGGTGTGTATTGAGGGGATGTTGTAATCAACTGAATAATCAGTCGAAAATATCAATAGAAAATATAGGTCATATCACTGCATGTATTCCGGGATTGCTCTTTCTGCCTTTACTATTTTCGCTACTTATTTCTAACCCAAGAGGTGTTTTTAATTGGCCCATGGTTTGGAACTGTTTCCGTGTTACTTCAAACCACGTGTGCCCTGCGGGACTCGAACCGGAGAGCCTAGGGGTGCGTGTCCTCGGCCGCGTGTCCTCTAAAATTCTAGATTCATTTCACCTCACGTCGGTCTGCTATAAGCCAATTTGCAGAAGGGCTTAGATGCAAACTACCAACGTGAATCCGGAGCGTTCCTTCAAGAATAATATAAACCTAACGAGACTGGTACAACAGATTGTTTTCTCCTCCAAAGGACTAAGTACTGTCTCTGGATACCTAAGGAATATTCTCTCTTTCCTCACCTTTCAACATTTCGAGCGCAGTTTATTTCATCTTACTCTTAAAGAACACAAAGCTAAAGCTTCGAAGTACTTATTTACTACCAAGCCTTCCCAAACGTGTCACTCGTCCAGCGGTTTAATATCAAACGAAACAGCAACAGTCGGTTTCGAACATCTCCGAATATGCCGTTTCGCATCGCATTTCCCAGTCCGCTATCTGGTCTCACACCATCTCGAAACGCTGTTACTAAAGTCCAGGATAGTATAAGCATAATATGGCATTCGGCCACAGCCATAGCAATTATGACACAACGTAATCATGCTTGCCAGGCCTGCTAGTGTTGCGCAATACTGTCATTACAGCCTCAGGCTGGTAGCCTATCCACTAGACTATCATTGAAATTATACCTATTTATACTTGAAATGGGACCCGCCAAGCGCATTTCTCTGCTTGTGTTGATCAGAGGCTGAACACCTTGCTGGACGTTCGCCAGCAGGATACGACATTCGCACTGCTGAAGGAAGCAGAATATATAGAAATTAGCTCAGTGGCTGTAGCCGGTCTAAATAGTTTTCGGTGCCTTGCTGTCACCCGTTCGGCCCGCAGCCGCCGTGGAAACAAGGAAAGGTGCATACATTAATGGCCAAAATGGTCGTCTGGCGCTGGGCGCCTCAGAATCTATTCCATACATACTGCCCTCAAATTCTTTCCATCTTTCTCTCATTAGTGCTCCGAACCCAGGGCGTACACTTTCCACAATGCCCCATAGGCTCTGGAGTGTCCATACAACGATCTGTTTTATTCAAACATACAGTAGTTAGGAATTATTTCTAGGGATTATGGGTGGGGGGGGGTCTGAGGTCGACAATGTCCCGAGGAAGGCGATGGCATTGCCCCTCAGCACCATACAACTATTCCACGCTGTGTGACCTACTCGCGCAATGTATAATCTCAATGGGCGTATTAGGAAAAATCACGGTATCACGATGAAAGGCGCGTATACTAATACGTACAGTGGATATGCGGGCATAGGAAAAGAATATCAATATTCTTTGAAGCTCGACTCAAGTCGATATAGAACCTTGTAGCATTGAGTCCATCGAGTGTCTGTCACCCCTCAGCTGTGACACCGGTCGAAGTCCGTTGTATTTGTGTTATTGGCCGGGCAGCCGAAGGAAACATCACATGACTTTTTCCCGTAAACGCCTGCTAGCGGCAGGCGATCTACCAGCCAGTCAGCCGCCGAGACGGGAGTCATTATTGCACGGCGAAGCCACGGCCAATCGTCGCCGCTAAACTCCCACCTTTGTTAACCCACACGCTTGCGTATACCCTTATGAACGAAATAAAAAGGTGAACTCCATCGATCATCCATGAGACGAGGGAGAATTTAGGGTGAACTGTGGCCCTGTGGCGGTGGGGAACGGGGGCGTGAAGGGCGAAGCGATCAATGTCGTCAGAAATGAACGCCGCGCGAAGAATCTAATCTGTCAAACAGTGATTGGCAAAATGACAATAAACCCCCATAGGTCGCTGTAGGTGAGTCGATTAACGTCATCGTGCTTCGAAGCTAGAAGGAAATCCCGACATTGAAGGGTATGGACGAAGTCCTATAATAAGTCGTGTGGGCAATCAAAGAATCATACACAAATATCTCATTAGAGACTATTATATAACGAATGCTTAGAGAGCAGCGGTACCTATCCCTATTCATGGGCCGTATATCTAGCATATATAATATGGGTATATTTTTGTTATATAAATTCATGGGATGGGATTGGCCGAAATTACCGACAGCGTTGTCGAAGTTTTACCATCAGCTTAGTCGAGCACGGCACAGCTGATACAACTTAGACAATAGAGATAATGACTTAGATAGAGATAAATGATATCGTACTGGCGTTCTTCGTTTTTGCAAAAAAAAATCAGTATTTTCTCATCCAAAGTGTCTAAATAAACTGTATCGAACTAACGTCAGCGTTAGTTTCCACGTCAGGATGCACCTCGGACACAGTAAATGATTATTGACATAAGCGGGTCCATCTCACTCCGAGATATTTATATATAAGAAAGTACCTGCAAAATGTCGGTGGACCACTTCAAAAGTTTGCGCTTTCTCCTGTGTTGACAAATGTTGGGGTAACGGTAAGGGTAAAGCTTTATTGGTTTATTAACGGAGGTGCAATTCCACAATGCTTAAGCTCTCTTATATGTCACGCAGTGAGGCTAGAACAGGGGGGGTCTCATTTTAAGCGTCATACTCTTCTGAAAATACTGAGAATTATCTTTTTGTTTTTTGTGTATCAAGCTGGTCGAAATTGACAACGGCAAATTTATATTTCGAGCTGCTATTTTGTACGAGTAAAAAATAGCTCCACAGTGACTACGCTGTTCTTGAGCGTAGATTTTGGCGTTTTTCACACAACGATTACCAATCGTCTGCATCAATTGGGTTTCAAGTCTAAATTGAATCAGTGGGTTCCAATTGAATCAATAGGACCTTCTGACTTTTACTTGTTCAGAGCTCTATAAAACTTTATGTGTAATATGAAGTTCAGAACAGTAGTTGAAGTGAAAAAGCCATGTGACGACTTTGTTTGAGGCACGCCTGCCAGAATTCTGGATGGAGGAAGGTCGTAGCTTGGAATGGAAATTACGTTTTGGATTAATATAATTAGTTTTGCAATACCTCCTTTCCAACCAAATACAAAGAGGCCCTGTTACACAGTTGTTAAGTCTTATTCACGGACTAACTATCACTGTTTCGAAAAATCGAATTTAATTCATGTGAACCTTCTTGATCTCACATAAATATGAGATGATCTCAATTATTTTCAAATTACGCGAGCGACTTAACTCCACGTCGTTGGAATTTCAAGTTTCAAATCTATCATCATAACAGTTTAGTGTAAAAAAGGTTTAAATAATAATAATAATAATAATAAATAAACTATAATAAATAGTGTCTATGGACAGCAGGGTTAGTCAGAGTTAGTCTCGTGCATCAGGGTTAGTCTCAATAGAGACCTTGATGTCCAGCCGGCCCTCGAGCTACAATGGTATTTTATTTTTCCCTTAAAAAGAACTACCTTAGCGACCCTTACTGTAGATACATAAATTGATAACAGCTAGTTTCGGGTGACAATAACGATAGGTTGACTTGTGTCCGTCCATTGCAAGCAGGGCCATGTGCACGGGTAACGGCACTGAGTAGTTTCTGTCCTAAAAACAAAAATCACCGATATCTAATCAAATATATAAGGAACACTCGTGTAGTTAATACAGTAGTTCAATTCAGCTTCGCACTGATGTTCCGACGATTTCAAGTGATTATACCATATATACATCATATCTTCATCTTTCTGAAAACACCCCTTTGTCATGCGCATCATGCGCAGGAGGCGGACCACAAGTCAACAGGGTCGTCTATCTGGCTGGCCCATCGGGGATCTGACGAATGCGTCCGTTATTCAGATACAGGTTCCGACTTTGGTTGTTGATTCGGTGTAACGATCGCGCAGCTCTCCACTAATCCAGCTCACGCGGCGACGAGGAAAGATGGTATGGGTTGCGGGAACTGCTTGAGGCTTCTGGCGGCGTCTTCGACAGTGTCTCCTTGGTAACAACTGGCTGGCCTGGTGAGACCGTCTTCCTTCCTCCCTGGATAGCTCACAAAGCAGCTGCTACCGTCCGGTCGTGTTGCTGTGATCGATCCGGTGTGGCTACATTTGCATATTCTCCATTCGCTCGCGCTGATTGCGTCCCCGGCATACACTCGCTCCCATCTTGCCATATGCATGCCAGACAGACGCCGCGATTGCATCCCAATGCTGCTGCTGCCGCCACCGCCGCCGCCTGTGATGGCACAGCTTGGATCTAAACCAGACTGGTCGCGCGGCCAGGGCGCCCATATAAACGACAGCTGCCAGTGGCTGCCACGCGCTTTACGAGAGGGTTTATGTATATGGAGGATGAGGCGGGCATTCGAGGGACAGCAACAACAACAACAACAACAACAACAACAACAACGGCAGTAGTAGCAGCAGCAGCAGCAAACAGTCTTTGCTAGACAACGTAAGTGTGTTGTGTGTCTGTATTCTTCTTCATCACTAGAACGCGACAAGCGATTATTCGATGTCGCATCCAACCCGGGCGGTTTGCAGGTCTCACATAGCTATCGTACCCTGAAACGATCGGCTGAGGCTTGGAAGCATAATATCAGCGAAGGGGGAGAACTTGCTATTGCCTAAGGAGAAGCTGAACAACATTTGCAATTCTTAGCACCCTTTGTCCTATTTTGCGAGCGCTGAAACCGCTCAGCACCAATAGAGCCCAGCTGAAAACGTTGTTGTCCAACCTTGTTTCGTTGACTAGGACGGCTCAACCGACCGACCGACCGACCGTTCGCCGTATCTGCCGGTATCACCGGCAGGATTTTAAGTCGCCGATGCTCCCCTTGATCTCAATGTATCCGGCTTAGTTGGTGGCTGTATCTGAGGCAAGATGGTCTCTTTCGAGAAGCAGTACTGCTCCGTCCGCTTAGGAACATCTACTGAACTGAACTGAGTATTAAGCAGACCGATGCTGAAGCTCCTCAAGTGGCTCCACGCATATGCAGCTAGACACTGTATGGACGAGAACGCATGGGGTGAGGATGTTCGGTGTTGTTGTCGTTGTACCCACACTTGGCAGAGAATTTAATTGCAGAAATAATGGGCCCACGGCCTTAAGTCTCGCTATCGAAAAGCCTCCCTCGAAAGCCTACACATAGTTTGAGCGCGGTGTTCGCAAGCTTCGCCGTCGCGAAGCCACCGCAATGATTCTGACTGCCTTTTTCTGTCCTTCGCAGTGCGGCTATGCAGTCGACCACCTTAACAAGCACGAAGGGCGCCCTTGTTCGCTTGGTCCTCTTTCGCCGCCCATCGCTATCAGTCGACTTCATGCCACTCCCAAGGGAGCGGCCTTAACTGGTAGTTGCAGTTGCCATTTCAGAGAGTGCAAGTCTCAAAATGGCCTGTCGGTATGTTTGCCGTACCAGCAGCGCTCATGTGGACTACTTAGTTGCCATTCGAGAGATCGCGCTCGCTAAGCTGGACTTCACGAGCACTACTGCTCCGCGATTGCAGCAAGCGCGCCAGCAAACTCTCGAATTAGAAAGATACTCGGTTCCCTACAGTGGTACAGTTCGCTACACTGCAGCATAGACACGGGTCGCTAAAAGAATAGAGAAAGCGGCGGCGGTTTCGGCGAGCGGTTTCACTCTCAAGTAGCGTCTGGGTCCTGCTGCGCGGGCTTTCTGCTTACGCGGAGACCGACTAGCCTAACCTAACCCTAGGCGCCACCAGGCTCTCTGTTGCCCATCGCCTCGAGTTTAGAAATCGTCCACGACGAGTGATGATGACACGTGGAGATTTGTAGAGAATTCAGCCTCTCCCTAAATCTCTACTCGAGCACATACTGAATTTAATATTATAGTTAGGCAAAGCTGCGCAATTAAGCGGCCACGACAGAGAGCAGCGGTTTCGCACGAAGAACTCCCGAGAGTTTGTGATTCTCAAATTGTGTTTGTATTCAACATATACATATTATGGCTGGTACACATATTTCACAGTGTTTCACCCTGCAGCTGGAAACGCTAACGACCGCTGGTTCAGCCCCACCATGCGAGATATACACTGCTTGTTTTGATCAAATACGGTATTACGCATACGTATATAAATATATATATATATTATATATATGTTGTCTATATAGATATATATATATATATATATATATGTTGTCTATATATATATATAAATATATATTATGCTTTCAATATAAACCAATTCACAGTTGCTGTTCCCACCAACGAACCAGCAGAGCATTACTGCTGCGTCAGACCGCTACGTATACCTCCCTACCTGGTTAGGCGCGTGAGGGCGATGCACTGCTTGTGAAAAAGCCAGCAGGATCCTACTCGTCGCCCTCCTGGGAGTCTGCTCTCTGATCGATCGCTGCCATCACTGGCGACCCTCGGCGCTCTTTCCGAACGGAAGCCATCTTCTCGTTGGCTGATGTTCTCGTCCACTGCCATATAGCATGGGATAGCATGGCATGATCGGTTGTTCATTCGTTCGGTCATGCGACCGACCGGCTGGCCGGTATTCTCCCAGTCTCAACCATTTCTCATACGCGTTCGGGCTCTCCCGTTGCTCCTCAACCCAAGAGCAGGCCTCCCTCTAGGCCGGCAACTCGCCTCCCGTTCTGATGCATCTTCTTTCCCGTGCATTAATTGAGCAATTTGCTCTCCTTCTCGAGTCATTTCCCTTCGCTTGCCTCTGCGCTATCCCCTCCTGCCTTGGCTCGCCTTGTCCATGCTACCTCCCCATGTTTCCGAGAATGACGACAGCGGCGGCGGCAGCAGCAGCGGCAGGACCGTGATGACGACGACGATGACGCCGAGGAAGAGGACGAACAGGGGGTTGGGAAAGGGAAAGGCGATGATGACGACAACAACGACAACAACAACAGAACAACAACATATAAATATGGCATTGCTGCTTCTGCCGCTGTTGCTGCTGCTGCTAGCGGCTTCTCGCGCTTCGAAGCTGCCATCAGCCAGTGCAGTGCAACACCGTTCGCAGCACAGCATCACACATTGCACTGGCTGGAACCAATGCACAGCTCGAGCCGTCGCTTTCGCGACCTGCGTCAAGACCTCAATCCCCGGGCCGGACGCGCCCAATGCATGCCCCACCCGCGCCCCTAATGCCTCACGTCCCCAACTGAGAGACCATAGCCGCCACCGCCGTCCGCCGCGGCGAAAGAGTCAGCACTGAGTACGACGCTTGTTCATTTCCCGCTTGCTGGCGATGGCGAGCTTCCCAAAGGCGAACCAGCCTCGGTCTCCCCTTAGTGCTCACCCTCATTCTTTATCGCGCGTTCCCTTTTTGCTCCGTGCAAAGGGCGATCCCCCCCCCCCCTTTTCTACGAGCGATGTGGCCGCACTGCAACGACACTGAATGGAATATGGTGCCAGTTCGCTCCATGGTAGATGGGAGCTCGGGCAATGAGTGGGCTGTTCGTTCAACGGCGCTCACCTCTCTCGTTGATGCCACGGCGGCTGCTGCTTCGGCCGCCTGCCCGCGCCGCCTTTCGCGGCCTGCTATTCGTACGCGCAGCGGCTATTACAAGTTGCAACTTATCGTATTTCCCGAGGGCTAGACGGCCGTCCTGCTCGGCTCAGCTCTGCTAGGTCCGCCGATGTGAGTCGAACCGACTCGACCCGGAAGGCAAGCAGAGGTGGAGTCCCATTCCCTCTCTATACCCAAACGACGGCTATGGCACGAGTACAACTTCCTTACCCACTTCCGGCGGAGTGTCTGTTCTCTCTTTCTCTCTCGCTCTCTCTGGTTCTCTACCTCTCTCTTGTTCTCTTTTTCATCCAGCTTTTACTATGGCCACGTCCGTATGCTTAGCAGCGGGCAGCCAGAGTCGATGAGAAAGCGCAAAGCTTACTGGCTCAATGATGCCGAGTTTCTCAGCACCGTGGTGACACAGGCCGCTTACACACGGGCGAACTTTCTTTGCTCCACTACTGCCCGCTGGCTGCATTGCGTGGCGAGGTTCGCGAGCACCCCGAGCATGCTTTCCGCCGATCGGGAACGGCACGCCAGTAGTAGTAGTAGTAGTGGTGGTAGTAGCTGTACTGATATGTTACGAATCGGGCTGGTTGCTGTCTAGCAATGTCAGTGGATGTGGCCGGCATATCGTTGTAGTTTGCAGGAACCTCCAACCAGCCGACAGCGAACGATTAGGCAGCTGGAAGGGGAAACAACCACTGCCGCACCCGCGACAGTAGCGGCATCAGAGAGCATGAATTCACTCACTCGTTGCTCCACTACTGGCCAAGGTATTTTGGTGGTAATTGCTTTTTTGGCCAGCTGCAGGCCTGCTTGGCCGAGAAGGACGAAGCAAAGCTAGGTTGTCTGCCTGCCTGCCTGCTCCTGCTATTGCCTTATCCTGCGCAACTTCGCCAGCCCAAGCGGAGAGCGAGCTCGAAGAGTGAGATGACGACACGACGGGCAAACTGGTAAGTATGGCTGCGAGGGCACCCCCACCCGCCCCCGTACCGCCTTTGCTCGCTTGCCGCCACTTGTGTGTAACTGTGTGAGACGTCAGTTGCAATAGTATGCTCGGAATGAGGCGTCGGCAGCCGGACCAGCAACAGCAGTACGACCCAAATCGCATTTTAAGTTTGCATCACTCGTCAAGCGCCCCCCCCCGGTTCCTGGCCCGCTAGTCCCTCCTCTAAACCTTCTTTCGATTTGGCTCTCTCCTCTCAACAACAAGGCGGCATCGTGCTCACTTGGAGGGCTACGCGAATAGCCCCAATATCTCTCCCCCGACAACCCCACCGCATCGGCACTAGCAAGCGGCGTTTGCAGCCACGAAGGAGAGCAGCGTCAGAATCAACTTCACCAACGCGTTTGGTCGCTTTGACTATTATACTAGAGCTGGCACTCACCTCATCTCAAGTGGCTGGCTCAATCTCCAAGTCACTGCCTACCTCAATTCCTCCGTTTCCACCGCCTCGTTATGCGTTCTTGCCAATGGACCCCCGTGTCCTACTTTTGCGCACTCCCATCTACATCGTCGCGAATACCTCCCCCACGTCCCATTCCCAGTCAGTCCTGCCAGCCGCCCTCGGCTGTCTCGGCCTAACCAAGCCCCGTAGCAGCACGTAACCATTTTTGTTAATATGTGTGCGCGCCTGCCAGGAGGCTTGAGGTTACGGCGGAGGTGTGCAGTTATTATGCACCAGCGGCAGGCGATACTGCTTCTCCCGCTGTATAGACAGTGTAGAGGCTGTATAGAGGTGCGAGAGCATCAGTGCGAAATCGCTGCCGATTTCGTCGGGGGAAATCGTAGGATGCTGGTTTTGTCACTTATGCTCAAGATGAAGCAAACGAAAGAGCCAACCACCTACGGTTGTCTCCTTCGGCCTGAAGGGGCCTCGTTGGAAGGAGCCTACGAAGGAGACAACTTGGTGCGCCGCCTGCATGTGTCTGGACGATGACGCCGGTCCATTGGCCTCTGCTAACGGGGACAATCAACGCAATAGGATAGCTTCTGCCAGCTCGCAGTATATTGCAGTTGTAACCACTCATGAATAGAACGCCATGGTATCAGCGCCGAACGATATCTTTAGCATGAAATGGTTGCATGGATTATTTTGCCTATTTTCCAATATATCCGTTTCAATTATTTCCGTAGCGTGCATCACCATGCCTACCCGCTGTTGATCTGTATTTAGAAGCAGACCGAAATTGTACCCCTCTGCGAATATCGTCAAATTTCCCGCATTCATTACTCGTT
This sequence comes from Stratiolaelaps scimitus, assembly GCA_019614645.1. Taxonomy (NCBI): domain Eukaryota; kingdom Metazoa; phylum Arthropoda; class Arachnida; order Mesostigmata; family Laelapidae; genus Stratiolaelaps; species Stratiolaelaps scimitus. The sequence continues at coordinate 2,346,507 of JABWDB010000014.1, read as the reverse complement.
CAAAGTGAATAAGCCAAGAGTAAATGCTCTGCCACTTCGTTTGCAATTTGTCTCTTTTGCAACTGATGTGGCTATGCGTGGTCGCTTCCGCAAAGAACCGGTGCGTTGTCCACCGCCTGGCGTCACCTCAAGCCAACTCGGCGTGTTTCGGTGAAACTATGCCTACTGACTATGTCGACATTGGTGTACAACTCAAAGATGCAAAGTATGGCCAGAGTACTGTACAGCATTGACCAGACGTCGACCAGTTTGTCGCGTACGCTTGCTCATACCTCTCAAGGGGTCTTCCGTTCCGTTCGACGGGGGCAGTCAGCACTGAACAAGGTACGCCTACAGAATGACGATGTTGCTACGATATCATTTTCTCGACCGGGAGCTAACCTCTAACGGTTGGTGTGTTTTCTCCATCCCTATGTATCCCCTACAACCTTCAGCCCTACCAGGCATAATGGCGCAATTCTACGCAAGATCCCTTCAGGCTACCTTTCTTGCCGCGCCGTTGTTGGTGGGAATGCTCTTCGTATGAACGTGGCCAGGTTTACCATCCCATTGCCCGTTGCAGCTCGTTTTATCATAGTTATTATACTTTTGAATCGGCACAACAATGCAGCTTCTGCGCGCTTCAATCTCCGATGAACATGGTAAAGGAACCCGCAGCCACATGGACCCAACAACAACCGGCGCACCGGGCCGATTGCGTAAATACTTGCTTGCCTAATGGTGGTGGTGGCTGTACAACTATGGATTTGTGACAAATGAGGCCCTCGTGCATCACAGCATTCACCGCACAGGATTATGTATAGGCAGCACATCCTGTCCCGTGCATATTCTCGCCATACGCGTGCATGGCTGCATGCAGCAGCAGCAGCACACACCACCACTAAGACGATGACCGTTGCAGGGGACGGCATCGCTCTCAAACGTCATCTTCTTTCGTCTATCATTCTGCAGAGGGTAAAGCTATTCTGGAGCTGGGTGTCTGTGCGACGCGATACACCGACGAAGAGACGTGTTGGAGGCCCTTGGAGAGGCACTGCTGCTATAACAGTAACGCTGGGTGGGCGCCCCTTCGATGCTGGTGATGCTGGCGGTAGCTTTGAGATTAAAAAGCGAATGGAACCGTTCGTCAATTCGACGACACCCTACGACCATGATAAGGAAAATCATTGCCGTCATCATCGTCGTTGTCCACGTGGTGGTGTTCTTGTGGGGCGCGAGCGGGCCAAATTTGATATCCTGCACCTCGAGTCTCTTTGTGTCAAATCGCCCTCATACTTCTAATGGGCGGCAGCGGGTTGACCAGCAGTACAGCAGCAACAATTGAGGTTCAAGGGATGTGACTATACTCTCTTCTCAGGTGAGAATTAGGAGCGTATTTCGAGTGGCTACAGTCGCCGCCCCCGCTAGCAAGCTAACTTGGTTTAGCTAGATTGTCTGCCTATCTGCCCACTTGGCTGCAGCGTTTTTGTATTCGGAGCCACCTGTGCCAGATGATCTCACGGCGTTGACCTTTGCTTCTTCTCGCCGGCGTCTAACAGCTTCTTCACTCACTCGGATACTGTACTCATTCTTCTCTTGAATCCCATATCCCTCTACATCAGCGCCCTGCCCGCTGTCTCGCAACAACCCAACGAATCTCTAGCTCAGTTCAAGTGGCCTCTCTGCACACACACACACACACACAGAGCATATCCGGTCTTCTAGCCTCGGTAATTCTTCGCGAACACACGAAAGCCCGGCACACAGGCATATACACAACGGAAAGCGCCCAAGGGGGCACGATAGTGGAAAACTAAAAAGGGAACTAACCGGCGGCTGAAGAAAAAGGGTGGGCGTAGCCCAAAGCGCCCCACAGGGCCATTTCCACCCTCTTGGCGGTAATAATAAGATCCCTCTAATTGTTAGTTCCACCTTATTGCCATTGTTTGTTGTTCGTCTGGACCACCTTAGCTTCCTCCTCACTCTATCTAGCTCTCATTCACCTTTCGGACTTCTCCTCGACTTCGTCCGTGTTTTCGTTGCTCTGAACTGGGGCAGCAGCAGCAACCACCGCAGTGCAGCGGGAGCAGCTGAGGAGGGCCCAGCGACTGCTGGGTTAGCAGCTAACTCATCTCGTTTTCGCTCTGACCAGCACACTCCGATGGTCGTGGTTGGACGGTTGGTTCCTTCTCGTTGACGCTGCCGCCGCTAGATATTGTTTTCCTTGGACTGCCCTCATTCCCTAGCCCTTCCCCGCTGATAGCAGATAGAAACCTCACTGAGCTGGTTCTGTTCAACAATTGAAACGGCCCTCGCTGGTGAAACCTCACCTATTCCATTCGAATGTGTCCTGCTGGAGGTGTTCCCATCGGTTACCTCAATCATTAAATTTACTAGGACCCATTGCGTGAGGGATACGGTTCTGTTTATGGTTCAGGCGAAAAACGGAACTAGACGAAGTAGAAACACATCAGTAAACACCTCCTGTATAGTGTCTCTCGAACGATTCGTGTTTCTCACCGTTTACTGCAATATCACTATGCCTGAACGCGGTCGAGACTGGTACCTATGAGTGATCGATTGTAATTGTCGCCGTAGTTTTGTTCTATTTCGCAACGCAACTAAAATCCACCAAGCAAGCACCAGTTAGAATTGCCACTACTAAGAACGTTTTCGGGGGCTGACACTCTCATCCTTCAACATTTAACGTCCACGGAAGCGCTTTCGCAGTGCTTCGTAAGGTGGACCCCTAAATGCAAATGTGCAAAGGCGGGGAACGAATCCGCCTGTATGTGTGCACCTATGTACGTGTTGTACCTCCGGTTGCACATGAGTGGGCAACCAAGTAACCCTCGGGGCCCGACGCAATTTGCGCTACAATATGCTTTCAAAAACCTCTTGTGTCATCCGTTAGCTTGGCAAATTGTCCTTGCTATTCCGGAAACCTCACCGAAATACGTATTGAAATTTACTGTCCAGTGCAGCGTCATTCATTTGTCCAACGGAGTGATCCCAAAGCCATGAGAGCTTATGTTACGTCTGGGTTCATTTTAACAAGACCCTTGCCACGGTGGAACACCAAGCGGGCTTTATGTTCGTTGAATAAATCGCTTACTTGCCGTAATTGTAGCTCTGAAGTATGAACAAAAAAATAAGCTTATTAAGGGGCAGCGATTAGAGGCAAATACGGGTCGAGCGCCTTCGCGCGTTTCTGGCCAGCGCGGTGCTCGTTAGTCCATTTTTAGTAGCTCGCTCGCAATACCGACATTCACAACGACGGCATATTCTTATAAAAAGAGATGTCGCACGGCGCCACGAATATGTGAGTAGGTCATAGGCCAACGCCTAATGAGGCAGAGAGAATGTTCGCCGCATCGAGTAAAGGCAGCGACAATAATATCCCGATGTAGCAAATTTCAACGGAACCCTTCTGGTGGCCTGACTGAGGATGTGCACGCCTCTACCGTGTCCTTCTCTCTCTCTCTCTCTCTCTCTCTCCCTCGAACGTTGTACGTTCATATTATATAATACATTACCGTCGCAGACAACGACGCTGCATCCTTAAGAGAGGGAAACAGCGACTCGGATAGAACGCTCTTGATATTTGCGTGGGTGACGAGATCAGATACGTCGGACGTATTCGGTGACGCTGAATGCCAGCGGTGACGCCAAACTAGTTCAGGATGTCAGCCGTTTTGTAATATCTTGGTAAATATCTTTTAAAATAGTGCGACTGATGAACGTAAAAACGTTCGTGAAGCAACGTATTTGCGCCGGTCTTGTAAACAAAAATAAAGAATTTTATTGAATCGCATTTGGGGAAACCAAACTCTACCAAGGAGTACGAGCCACGATGATGTTTTTGGTGTGAGGGGGTCCTATGAGAACGTTATGTAATACCATCGCCTGGTCAGACTTCGGATGGCGAGCAGTGCATCGTTACGTCTAAAAACAATCTATATTTTTTGTTTGTCATTGTACGCGAATAAAGCTAGATAGAATTACTTAACACTGCATGTGCAGGCTGTTTTTGTTGTTCTGTAAATGGATAGATATTTCTTGATAAAAATATTTCCACTTTCGGTGTGTAAGCCACATTGCACATAAATTTGGGTCTTTTTTTGTATAAAACTCACACCTTTGACTTACAGGAAATGACAATAAATTGGTACCTGTTACGAAAGATTGCTAGACCATGTCATTGAAAAACAAAATCGATGCATAAAAATTTGCTACGCGGAGTATTTTTGAAAGAACTAATATGAACTCTTCCTAACTCTACATTAGCACCCAGAACACAGTTAAGCATAGCCAGGGTACGAAGCACCCGTAATGTTTTTAGTATTTTTGTATATTTCACCAAAGGGATATCACTGCGTAATATTCCCAAAAAATTACTATACTGATGGAAGAAAACTTCAGGGGATTGCACACAGCTTCTCATTCTAGACAAGTTCTTGTGTGCTAAAAGGGCTCTTGTGTGCTCGCATTACGTAACATGTGATCCTGCCAGCTCGATTCGGGCAGTGACGGGGCGATTCCACGGTCTGCCGTGGTATGTTACCTTGACCTTCTTAACGGCCTAGTTTGACATCGAGATAGTATGGGCGCTCACGTCTGTCCAACTTCTTCTTAAAGGGGCTTAGCCAGCTGATCTCTGTCGGCGAGGCAGCTGACATCGACAGAATTACGTGTTGCGGCAAGACCGCTTGATGACTTATCCGACAAATAGCGCTTGGTGCTTCTTTGTGCTTTAAAGGAGGAGGCGCATTGTGTTTGCTGAACCGATCAAGACTCGAAAACTTCCGGCGAAATTTAAAAGTAAACCAAGTCGAACTTCATTTACTTTCTGGATGTACGATTGCCTCGTCATTCTGAAGGGCGAGGACTTGTAGGCCGTTATTAAAGAACAGACTGAATATAAGAAAAATGTAAGTATTTTTCCGATTGTTGGATTCTCAATCTGTTGAATGTGTTTGAACTGCCGAAAAGCAACTTTTTGCAAACAAAAAACCTGTAATCCTAAAAGCTCATTGCTTCGGTGCCTCCGCCAATGAAGGTATATTATATTTTTGACTGTTATTGTACATGAAGACGATTTGATAGCATTGCTTACCATTGCATATGCAGACTGTTTTTGTTGTTCCGAAAATCGATAAATACTTGTTAATATAAATATCACAAAATAAAAACATTTCCACCTCCGTTGCCTAAGCGAACATTTCACATAAATTTGGGTCGTTTGTGTATAAAACCCACGTTTTTGACTTCACTTGCTTTTCGACTTCGTCTGCTAATTTGAAAGATTGTGAGCGCCACTGAGAAGGCACGGAAAGACCTATGTCTTAAAATTGGCTAATTAAAATTGACTCGTCTTTCATTGTGTGTATGGCAATATGTGAAATTATAAAACTACGTTATCCCTTATCTTCATATCTACAATGCTAAAATTGGTCAAACTGAGCCTCGGACCGCAGCTCAGCTCTACTAATGTGATTCTCCAAGAATGGAGAATACTTATTAACGTCAATATTTATGACCTATGTGAATCAGTTTGGCTACTTTTTTTCGACGGGATCAGCCACCATCGGCAAATTTATTACTACTAATAAGTCTGTAACGCATCTAATTACTAGGAAATAAATGAACAGAATTAAGAACCACGAAATTCTACAATCGATTAATGATCAGTGTAGATGTCTTAAGCCGTGATTAGAAAAAAATGGAAAAAAGCCAAGCTGGCCCTCATTCCGAAGCCGGGGAAACAGACCGGACAGCCGTAGGCATACCGTCCAATCTGTATGCTGACGTGCTTCTCCAAGGCGGTGGAGCACGTCATCAACGGAAGAATGAGGACCGAAAAGGAAAGCGGAGCGACCCTGTCATCCGATCAATATGGGTTCTGACCGGGCGGCTCTACTACTCTCTCAGCCATCAAGAAGGTCGTTGGAAGGGCTACGGAAGAGAAAGCGAGACCGCTGTCATCGCGGGGCCACTTCCTGGTGGTCATGGTGGAGGTCAAGAACGCCTCTACACTACCTCGTGGGATGCTGTTAACAACGCCCTCAAGAGGGCGACTCTTTCACTATACCTCCGGCGTGTACTAGTGTTTTACCTTTCAGACCGCAGCGTGGTGCACGCGGGAAGGAGGTACAAGGTCTGTGCGGGAGTCCCTCAGTGCTCGGTTTTCGGACCGGAGCTCTAGAACATCGCATACTACTGCGTCCTCCGACTCAACTACCCCGCGTCTGTGACCTCCTGTGCATACGCCGACGACGCGGCCCTCATAATCAGAGAATCGGCGATCAGCGATTAGCTCCTTCAGTACGCGGCGAATTCGGCATTGGCCAACGACGTGGCGTGCCTCCGCCTCTTGGGACTGGCGCCGGCCAAGACTGAGGCGGTGGTACTCAACGGACGGAACCGTCAGCCGAGCATCGAGCTCACCATAGCCGGCTATAGCTTCAAGCCAACGGAGACGGCCAAGTCGTTGGGGCTTATCCTAGCGAGTGACCTCACGGGGACCCCCCACGCAAAGTACGCATCCGAGAAGGCGGAGCGAGCCGCCCCGGGCCTCGCAAGGAACCTTCCACGCACACAGAGCTTTGGACGAGGTCAGAAGGCTGCTCTCCAAGGTGACGGAGAGCATTGTCCTCTATGCGTCCCCCCTTTGGGGGCACCCAACCAAGAAAAAGACGATTGCCCGGATGCTCGACAGGCGCTAGAGGACCATGGCGATGACGGTCGCGAGATCCCACCGAACGGTGGCGACAACTGCACTACAGGTTCTGGCCCGCCAGATCCCGTGGTCCCCCATCCAACCCGGGCAACCGGGGCACCTCCGACCTGGTTAGCGGCCTGTCATGGGTCCCTCTCCTACCCGCTGGCCCAACTCCTCACAGGCCACGGACAATTCCAGCAGTACCGTCACACGATTGGCAAGGCGGCGTTCCCAAAGTGTATGCTCTGCACTGCGTGAGTCGATGATACGGCGCCGCACACCTTCGAGGTATGCCCTCGTCTCGAGAACCATCGACGAGACCTCGCGGCCAGAGCCGCATGGCCCCTCCCGATTTCGTGCGAGGATTTGGCAGCCAAGATGACGAGAGACAGAGAGGGATGGGCCAACATCCAAGATACACCGAGGCGGTGCTGAAAGACAAGCAAGAACTAGAGCGGCGAAGCAGAAGGAAGTGACGATCTCTAGATGGGGGTCGGGACAGGAATTTTCAGGGCCTCCGTGAGGGTATGCCGGATTGCGGCGGTTTTCCAGAGGGCTCCCTCCCACTTGGGAGGCGCGGGAAGAGCGGGGTAGGTATACCGCTTTTCTTCGTAATAAAAAAAGCCGTCATTGGAAGAAGTTAGTGTCAGCATAATTGGGGGCGTTTCCCAGCAATTTACTCATTATATCGCAAGTGTGATGCTCCTAACCGTTGAGATTTTCGTTTCTTTTCCCACTCTTTCACTTCATCATCTTTGAGTCGCCATTCCCTCTGACCCGTCCTACAATTACAATAGAATTAAGTTATAATACGATCCCTCGAGGAATTGTTGGGTTTCGGGCCCGTCGCATACAGATCGTACGTTCACAGATCCCAAAGAGCGCGGATTTGCACGTCGTCGTTCCATGTGTGCCTAGATAGAGTTACAAAGCAAACTTTGCTGCACATCGGAGAACTGCAAAGATTCAATAGAGAAAGCGAAATTGGGTAACAAAGCGCGAGGCTGGTCCCGGGAAGCAGAAACGTGGAAACCAACGATCTATACAGTGCAAGCGTCGGCTACCCGGAGGGACTTGCTTGGTGCGACGCTTGTCGGGTTGTTGGCAGTCCGATTGGCGAGAAGGGAGGGCTACAGTATGATTACACGTGTGCCTATGTGGAATTGATTTGGTGGATGAGTGACAGTGCAATACAACAAAAAGTAGAATGCCTAAACAAATATAACCACAACCGCTCTTCAAGTAGGGCCCAATAAACCGGAACAGGCACAAACTTAGGACACGGACACGCCCGTGGATACAGGTACCAACTGCTAAGTGAAGATGTGCGGACTGTGACGGCAGAACCCGCGGTAGCAACTTCAGGAGCCGCTGCCGTTACTTGAGATAGCTGCGGGTGAGTACGGAAAAACGCCGGGGCGAAAGCCTCGTGCTTGGTCAGCGAGTCAGTTAGTAAGCTAACCAACGACTTGAATTGCTGGTCTTCGTAAAAGAGAACGCGGCGAATGGATAGACTGACAAAGCTAAACCTTATCAAATCTATCCCCGTGACGGCTGATGCAGCGATGTCGCTCTACCCAGTTCAGTTTGGATGAATAAACCGGATATGTACCGGGTCGCTGGTTCAAATCCTAACGTAACCTTTCTAACGCGTGACTTTTTCCCCACATTGCTCGTTGTTACGCCATTCAAAGATTGATGCACCTAATTCTATCTAAATCATCTGGGTAGCTGGCAAGGACCACATGAACCCTGTCAGATGGGGACGCTATACATCTCAAATAAAGCAGAGATTCAGTTCAATTCTAGCGGAAACCCCCACATGGCGGAGATCCCAAGTGTCACCCAGTAGCGTAGGGCAACACATCGTGCGCTCAACCTCCTTATTTTATGAGTTGAGTGGGCACACCGAGAGACGAGAGCTTTGCATGTGTGATCGTCGAAGCAAAGCCTAGAAACCCGCGAACATTTCTCTGCCGTGCCTCTGCTGTACTGTTCAAGGCGACAACAGCAACTGTACAGCACATGAGGAGGCCGACACCATTGTAGAGTACGCCACATCGCCACTGGCGCACAACGCTTCCCTGGATCAGGAAGAACTCGCTTCTCGATCAGAAGATCTGTAATTCTTGAATTGTATTTTGTTCGCTTTACTCATGGCTGTCCCCGACCCGAGGAGGGGGTACCCCATGCTCGGTCCTCGGCCGTGACTTGGCTTACAGACGTACCTGCATAGGTTGATACAAACGTGGGGATTTTCAGAAATATTCAAATTATCATAGCATTGTGCCAGTCAGCGTTCGGTGATGCAGAATGGAAACATGGCGGGCCTGGCAGCAGCTGTGACGAGACGACGCCAAGATATTCGAATGAATAGAAGGACAGTCTTGAACACATGCGGGAGTAATTGTATTTTATTGTACAACATATGATTAAGTTGTAGCTACATCTGCTGGGCTATATACAAGGCGTCTAAATGCTGCCCTTCGACGTGCATGTTTAGTGACAATCTTTGATTTTGGGAATAAATCAAATAGAGATATTGACACATAGCCGTGCGACGGTACCAAAGACACATGCAATAATACATCTATACATATAATATTATAAAATAAAAGCCTTGATCCTTGCAAAACGTCACTTTTCAAGGCTTTTTCTCACTTGTCAGTGAGCTGACGTCATCCAATGTGTCATGCCAATCGTACCACCATTGTATTCGATCTATCTCACTAACGGTGGACAGCCTTCTATTCAGAGTGACTGATTAAGTGCATATTTCCATAATGGTACGATAGAAAAGGTCACCAAGCCCTTGAGGGCCTTAGCGTGTAAGCCTCCCTCCGCGTGAGAGGCTTCAGTTTAATATTTGCCCGTCTCGAAGCGAGTGGGTCCGTCTCCGTTCTCGGCTATTGGATAAACTGTCAGTGATCTGTTTGTGTGATCGGCTCGAAACGGGCTCGCAACCTCTTCCACCAACATTTTATTTGGCTCAAATGACATCTTTATGTTGAGTTTACAGTTTACACGAATGAGACAGTCGCATCGCTTCCAGCAGGCGATATCAAAATGGCCAGCAGCTACTTTTGCCTTCGGGAGGAGCGTGTCTGGCTACAGGAAGCCGAGGTCGTGTCAACAGAGCCGAGAAGAGCGCGATCGGACGAAGCAACGTGCCAAGCAAACAGGAGCATCACAAGATGCGCTACCGATGAAATGCCTGGCATGAATGAGCGTCAAACCCGATCTATCACAGTGAGATCCTGACGGCAGGCGTCCAACAAGCGTCGATGTAAACAGTGAAGCGATTCGCAATCACCTCCACATCCTGGTCACGGCACCAAAAGGGTGAGCGCAAGAGCAAAACAGCCGATTGGCGATTCGCAGACGGTAGACGAGAGGATCTGTATGTTGCCAATGTAGTCGCCACGGAACCCGAACCGACCCTCTCTTTCGATTGCCTCATAGTGTTATTGCATTAATGATGTTGACAAGGTATACTTGCATTGACGATGTACTTGTCATGCAATAAAATATATCGATTTTATGACGATTCACCATATTATTATTATTACTGTTATTATTGGAATGATGATTTTGCCGGGGGAACAAAATGGAAAGGAGGACTGTTGTTTTCTTCAGCACTACTCGATACTACTAATAGAAAAACATAGCCGCTGGCACGCACGCATCACTGGCCATTTAGTACATTCACCACCCACGAGTGTAACTCCACGTGTTAATCAATTTTATAGAACGAATCCAAAGAAATACATTCTGGAATCCTCAAAGGAGTCTTATGGAATCTAGCCTGCTTTCTGTCTTTACCAATGATATCATTAGTGTTTGCAATCATCCGAACATACTTTGTCATATCCCTGTAGATAAGCGGTTACAATGTCCAAGGGCTGGCTCGTAATGGATCAATGGCGATTTCACCTCCATCTCTTAATGTGTCTCTATTCCTTATCAATCAATATCTTTGATCTTTCTATATTTAATCATTCATGTTGAGTAGCTATGCGTCACAATGCGGCGCCTTAATAAATTCATCTAAGTCAGCATTCGTACACATTTTGTGCCACCCTCAAGACGGCATATACTGGAAATGCTACTCTCCATCTTTGCGATGAATCTATTGTTTTATCTCCCTAGCAGTATTCGCTATCTGAATGCTTGATGATTGACTCAGTGGAGCCTGCCATATCACTCGATTTGAACCGGCGCCACTGCTAGTACGATCCAAGATTTGTCCTCCTACTGTATAATGCATGATTTTATTATAGTTTAGTCTTGTACCCTCGGACATGTTGGGTTGAATTATGCGAATCGCATTTCCCCCATTAGACAGCAGCGTACAGTAAAATGGGATTCATCGTTGAAGTGTCGCGCACAGGCTCTTGAGCTCCGCTGTTCTAGACTGTGCAACATTTTGCCCTTTCTCGTTCCATATCGTGATATATTTTTGTGCTTGCTTTGCTAAATTAACCAATTATTGCAATACAGCACACTTTAGTTGGCATAGGAATAAAGGCAAATAGAAATGAAGTTCATGGACAATGCATCCCTCGGGCAGAGGTGGGACGCGCCGCGTTCAAAAAATGCAACATTATTATTAATATTTGCACTCGTTGTACGTTAGTTGGCTTTTAATTTCATTGGGTTGTGTATTAAGTTGGCTTTCCGCGACGGCTGGGATTGTGGTATATAAATAATATTTGGGTGAGGATGACGTGGTTCTTCAGCCGATTGAGCGTTACAAAATCATCGTCAGCTCGTATCTCTAAAATATCGTCGTCCATCGCATCTGTCAGCGACGCGATGCACAAATTGCTTGTGTGGTCATTGGGGGAGCTGCTTGTCTCAGATTGGACCTGTGTTTCACACTACGGATGCATATGTGAAAATCTTCATAAAAAAAGTCGCATGCATGGATTTGGGTTTGGTAATAAACAGTGAATGTAAAATGTACTTTTCTCTCCCGTAGCCACAAGCTAACCTACAATATCTGATGTACGATCGGTCTATTTGATATTAATTGATATTGTGTTTCCCAAATCCGGCATTCGGGTGGCACAGTTGACTTCTTAATTGTCAGAGTAGTCGAAGATTTATTCATTGGATTATTGTGCACGAAGTCTATTGCCATGCCTATTTATATGCCGTACCTATATTGAAAGTATTAAATCCAGACTCTGACTGTTTATCTACAAAATGGGCCAACCGCAGTTTGCGTTTAGCAAAGTACGCTCGTTCCCGCGTTCGCCAACCCCTCATCTGATACGCTCCACTTGAAGAAGTCCGAGTTGTCCCTATAGTACAAATGAATTGGAACAGCTTCCTCCCAGTTGAGTTCCCGTACGAACCCTGCCCGTTTTTTTTGAGAGCTGTAAATTTCCTTCAAACGCACGGTCACCACCAGAGACGTTCCAATCTTCAATAAAGTGAGCCGATCCAGTACAGCGTTGACGTGGATCACGAGCTCCGCCCTGACTTATAGCATTCGCTCCTCGCAAGCCGTCAGAGTCATATATGATATTTGGTCTTGAGCGAATTCATCGTCACAGACCACAACGAATTCAGACCCTGTTGTTGCCTGCTAATAATCTGTTAGCCAGGTGCCGCATCGGGAAGAGAGAGCCAAAAGCACAGCCTGATCTTCTGAGTCGGGTCGAATCTGCAATGCGGCTGGCAACAGCAACGTCACAAGGATAATACCAATGGCGAACATCTAGAGACGACTAAGGTGACTATTGTCAATAATTATATATACACGCAAAGGGGCTCATCCGTATGTGGTCCGTTGTTGCTGTTATTGTCGTTGTCGACCGGCCGGCCGTAAGCTATCGTATCAAAGTGTCGTCATTAGCATCTACCACTGCCTAGTTCATCTCGTCTGCAGCTGCTGTTACTGCTGTTGAGGGGCGATTTCAGATAGGACATGTGCATGGTGTCCTTCTTAATCACGGGCATACAACAACGTGCAGCAGCAGCCGCCGCCACACAGCTGTTTCGTCTATATCTCACAGCAGAGTACTGCACGTAGATATGGGTGGTCGCATAACTTCCTCTTCCTCCTGTTCGTTACTACTTAACAATGCACATATGTAATACTTCGACATCAACATAGCAACAGGCAGACAGACAGATCATTGATGTCAGTGTCGCTGTTGTCGTTGTCGTCATTGGTCTGCGTTGTCGAGCGTACCAGTGCCAGCTAAGCGCAGCAGGAGCAACGGAATAATCAGCATTCGTGATTGCAATGGCGCATTCGGTTGCTTGCGGTGAAGTGAAGAGACCGCGCGTACCGGCGCATAGCCCCTTTCTACTTCTGACATACTCGTTAGACAGTAATATATCATCAAATCAGGCTGGCAAAATGGGACACGGAGGGACGCCAGGGCACAGCCAGATTCGATGACGTTCTCGCACTGAGCGCAGTTGATAATAGTTAAAGTTTGTCTTTGCCTGAAAGACGTAGCGGGCAAATTGCAGCCGTGCGTGTCGCAAAGTTTGCCCTGCAACAGAATGGGATAGCGTTTGTCTTGAGCTCGGATCTCGAATAATTTATTATACTGACCCCGTTTCACCTGTACATTTTTCTCAATTGTTCAATTATTCGCATAATATATATATACATATATATATATGTATATATATATACGGTACGCCGCCATTACCAGCTTGTCTGGCAAATCACCGTTCGTTCGGGCTTGGTCTGGCGAGCGCATTCGTCCGACTCGACCAACAGGCGATTGTTTTTAAAGAATAAAGATGTCTTCGGGTACACATATAAGGCTAGGAGCAAGCGGCTCACAACACTACTATACCGCTACCTGCCGAGGTCGAGAAGACAACAAGCTGATGTGTTGTCGTTTTCATTCGTCACGTTTCAAGGAACATAGGCGCTCAGAGTAGACACGGATAAACATTTATCAATATATCATACAAACATAGACACCTGTGACGTACGCAATGTATTCAGAGCCAGTCAAAGAGAGTTCGTTTCAGATGTCTCTGTATGTATGATTTATCCTTCTGCATTGCCAATTTGCAGGTATATGTCACGCGCCTCGATTCGCCTCCTGTCCTCCGTGCTTGTCACGAATGAGTTTTCCAATTTGGTATATATATAATACTCATGCTATGATGTGGAAACGAGATCAAGTACAATCGTGTAGCCGACAGGGAAATCCGTATCATGATTCTTGCCCTATAAGAGCTTCAGATAAGTTCATACAGTGTTCTGTATGATTCCGATTTTCAAGGACTAGATTGTGTCTGATCGTTCGTCACTTCCGAGGGCAGTCAGCATTAAAAATACTAACAGATCGGTGCTAATCTAGTTCAAAAAAGCGGGTTCGATATTCATAAAATACGGGTGGCGATTTGGCAGCTTTGAGAGCCACAACTAAACACCACGAGATTGCTCCACGATAAACTATTCCATGAATAGGCTTTCGCATCTATTTCGAAATTTTGTCACAATCGGATACTTCAAGCCACTTACTGGTCGGCTGGATCCAGAACCCCTATTTGTTATATTTGTCGCCGGCGGATAAAGGATGTTTCTCAAGCAGCTCCCACGTCTTTCCACTGGGTCTCCTGTAAGGTATTTGAGTCGCGCAGACCACAAATGCCTACGAAAACGATTGGTACCTATTACTATACGGTATAGTCCTTCTGAAGCTGATCCTCAAACATGTTCATACTGCCAAGTAACGTTTTCGCCCTCTAAGTTAGTGTCCGCGTACCCAATATGTTCGTCAACGGACTAAAAAGAGCTTCTATTTAACTCACGTCAGTGTCTTCGTTTAGATTATTTCCAGAAACAAATGCTGCTTGCGGTGCTCAGATCTGGAATTGTCACTCGCAGCTAGCTCTTAGGACGATTATGGTATCCCACGTGAATGTCGAACATATCGCAAATGTCGTTGGGACTGCAAATAGTGCTTGTAGCACTGTTTCTCTAGATGCTTTTATTATCTAAGCTTGCTGCAAAGCAAAACTATTAAACAAGGTCACATCAATGTTAACTCCGATTATCAAAGGAATTAACTTTGATGTGACCTTATTTAATAGTTTTGTTGTACCAAACTTGTTATACTGTTCCCTTATATGGCGCCTACATAACCCAACGGGCCGTCTTACGGCGCAATGCCGAGGGCAGCTCAGTGGACGTTAAATGTCGACCCGGAAAATGTCAGCAAAAAATGAGTCAGGCCTGAAAAAGTACTAGATATGAGAAGGCATCTTGATGCCTAAAACAGAATTCGCAAGAGATATATTCACAGAGTTACCCTCAGAGGCATTCATGATGGTATGCCAGTAACGCTAAATATGTATCATTGACCTGTTTCTAGATATTTGCGAACAAAAGGCTGCTCATTATTACAATGAGAAACGAAATCATTATATATAACATTCAGAATATATACACTGCTTGGCTATCAATAAATGGGTGATGACTGTATTGTACAATATTGAAACTCGTAATTTTTCTCATTTCGTACATCTAGAATATGGTGTCTGTTTCGATCACGCAGGGAGGGCCCCACCTCTGCCCACTTCGGGGCACTTGAAGATCGAGCAGAAAGTTAGTAACTAGTGGCTAGTTACTAGCCCTTATCTCTTACTGTCCCACAGAATGTTGCGGCTACTAACTTTTCGGGCGAGCTCTCCCTTTTCATGGACGCTATTCACAATTTTCGTAGAAATTGACTAATGCGAAATTCAGCTTGTATCCGCAATCATGCATATGGACAAAAATCGGCCGAATTTGGTCTCCAATAGGGTTGGGTTTCGGCCTGAACTCAAGAAATAATCCTCCAAAGTGTACAACTCGTGCAGCTACCCCAATCTACCCTATTCAGGCTAAACGGCTGTAGGACGGCTAAAACCGATCGCACAACTAAATGAAGAGGCTAAACCTGTCGGAGTTCATCAGAACTATCTGAGAACTAACAGTATTCACTACGGTTACTAGACAGGATTGTACAACATATGCCAATGATGACGCTTTAGCTGAGCCCATTGACTTTCGGAATTCACGGGATTCATTGTTCTCCCTTTTATTATCTCATACAAACGTAAATTGAGTATACTGTCTGTTTGCTCACGACGGCCGCTATGCGATTACGGGAGTGATTCGGTCCGGGGTTGCTCGAGGAGGCACAAAACATCGTCACGTATAATTTCGTCGTTGTTCGACTTTGGTGGGGTACACGAATAGCCTCAGACGACGACAAAAACGTGATACCAGAACGACCGCAACTACATCAAGTACGCCTACTTCTTCGGCTGCTGCTACTGCTGCCGGTACTGGGGTCTGCTAGTTGGTATTATTATTATTTGCTGACACCTTTGTTCGGTGGCTGTGATTGCGGCTCTGGTGCATTTGTATAATTCTCGTATTTGGCCGTCCGTATAGGCCTCTATATCTCTCTCTCTCTCTTTGCTTGCATCACCCAAATGGCAAGGGGACAACTCTTCTGTTGCCAACTATATGTGGGTGGAACGCATCCGCTGATCTTGAGCTCGCTGAACTGTTACCCCCAATACCCGACACTTTCCCCCTAGATATGACTCCTCCTTTGGCTTTCTTCCAAGTAACGAATTTCTTCGTATATTTTGTAATGCAACGCATGATAATAAGTCCGCTTCTGGAAGGGAGGGGAAGGAGTAGGATGATAAAGCTATGTAGGGAACGCGTGCCAGAAGGCTCTAGCTGACGGAAGAAGGAGCCTAGTTAGGTTATGACTCAGGTCTGCTGTAGTGAAGTGTAGTGTAGTGCACATTCTGGCGCAATAATGATCGCTCATTATCATCGGCCGACTCGATCGCGTGAAACGTGTCCGAGCTGTAGGAAGTTCTGCGTGGGGCTCGACACGACGAATGGCGCTTGGATGCGTATGGTGGGAGGTCATTTTCTCATCTGCTAAACTAATCCTCGTCTTCTTTCCCCCCAGCAACCCCGCTCCTCCTCCTCCTCCCGGGCGGCTCTGTGACTTGCAAAAGCTACCCAGAGAACAAGCATGAAAAGCGAGCTGTTAGCATCGACAACAGAGGCAACGTGAGCGAGAGAGAGAGAGAGAGAGATGGAAGATGAGAGGGATCGGAAAAATATCGATTTTATCTGCGCCGACGTTGAATCATCCCGCCGGCATCGGTAGCGGCAACGGCCGTGCTGGGCACTGCTGTGTCGCTGAGTCCCTCCAGCTTTGCACAATTCCTCTTAGCATAGACCGCGTCTAGCAAATAGAATGACGCCAGATGGCGCTGATGGCTCGACCGACCGACGTTCTGTAGTCCGCGTGGCTGAATCGCCGGCATCGAGAAGAGAGATTAAAAAAATACTTAGATGCTGTTGGTGCTGCCGCAGTCATTGGCGATGCTAGTGGCAGTGATGGCGTAGAGGCGGCGAGATTTTATTTAAAGGGAAACAAGTTTATCACCCATCGCAGATAGGGCAGGTCAGGGGAATGCGGAAGTCCGAGGATAGACGGCAGGCTGTGGATGTGCGTTTGTCTGTGTGTATGAGATAGCGGCACCAGAGCGGGCGTTCAACACTCTCGGCGCCCATCAGTTCTGGGGGTGCAACAAGGCGCGCAATTAAGCTGGGCGATTCATCAAGCCACCGTCTCGTGCGTTAGTCACAGCGGCGCTGCTGTTGCTGTTACTGTTACTGGTGCCGCCGCCGCCACCTCCGCCATCGCCCTAGGTGCGGCACAGGCCTTCGCTGCCTCTGCTCTCCTGAAGGGTGCACTGAGCTGCGTTGTGCTCGGCCGCTCGGGGCCGCCCGTGCCACTCCGCCGCAACGGTCAGGAACTAACCCAACCTAACCCAACTGAACTGCAACGCTCTCCTGTTGCAGCTTGTGCTGCCGCGGTCCCGACAGCTACACTATCGTCCTCTCTCTATCTCCGTTTCTTCGTTCCTCGTACTGCTGCTCCCGACGACTACGACGACGACCGGCAAGCGAACGCGCGTTCGCTCACCAAGCGAAAGAACTAGAGAGAAGCAGAGAGAGAGAGAGCAAGTGATAGGATACGAAAGGGAGAGGTAGTCAGACTGAGTGAAAGAGATAAAGAGAGATAGATATAGCAGAGGGGAAACTCAACGGACGGACGAGCGAGCGGCCGACCGACCGACGCTGACCTTCTACAGTGGCAGAGCACAGCTTCAGGAAAACGAACCTTCGACACTCAGGGGCATTGGGGATGCAGGACGAGGATGAGGTGGAGGATGAGGCGGACAGGAGAATGCCAAGAGTGCAAGAAGTGCGGTGGTTGGTGGCGGTCGGAGCAGCAGCCGTGTGCGCTATCCTGAGCCATCAGAGATGGGATGGAGGGTTACCGAGATGGGGTATGCTGGCGCACCGGACAAGGACCGGGATTGTGGGAAGTACGGGGGTTCCGGGGAGAAAGGAACGACCCAGCAGCAGCAGCGGTGGGTGGAGGAGATATCAGTGAAGTTTTAATGAGCACGTCCAGCAAGCGTCTCGCCTGGCCTCTTTTCCTGATCCTGAGCGTCCCCCAATACCTCCCCGCACCCCGCTGCCCCAACTGACTTCCCGAAAGGACCCGAGCTACTGCTGCTGCTACTGGTGGTGCTTCGGGAGACCCCCTATACGCACAACGTCAGCCCCTCACCTATCCTCCACATTTTGCTCTGCAGTCCGGGATCTGCTCTGTGTGGTTCAGACGCTCAGCTCTTGCGGGAACCGAACGAAGACGGCAAGAGAGAGAGGTCGCGTAGCTTCACGGACTCGAAAGTACTGTATCGAGTTTCATTATAATGACCGCCTTTCAAACCAAAGCACACTCCATTCCTCGTCCTTAACTCCGATTCCAGTCTGCTCAGCGCGCGCAATTCTCCCAGCTACTTCCCGGGCCGCCCCGATCGACCGACCGACCGTCCGTGTGTCCGTCCTCTCGAACCTCGGAGGTCGTTCCACAAACCCTCCACCAGAAGTTGGCAGGCAGACCACTAGAAAAATTCGGGCAAGTCACAAGAAATCTGGCCGTGGTATAGTCACCACGCGCTAGGGCCGAGTCACCACGCACCGAAACTAATATCTTATGACAACTAGCCATGCGCGCGTCTATACAATTCGACGAGATCCTCAGCTAGAATATAATGTGTAGGGCTTCGCTGTCGCTCCTTGAATCACATCACCGGTGATGATGGTCCCACGTGAAGCCAAGCTCCAATTTTTGCATACGAGAAATGAAGCACAACATGATATACATATATATATATATATATATATATATATATATATATATATATATACGTGAATACACTGAGGCTAAATATAATAAATATGACCAACTAGCTTTAACCATCGGCGAAGACGTAAACACTAGGATCGCCTCTGTGTTGCTATTGGGCTGTGAATGTCATTATTATTATTACTGTCGCTGGTGTTTTGAATTCGCCAACGCTAGAATCGGAAGCAGGCCTGCTTCGGGACCAAGTTCACATCGAAACCACTCGACTGGGAGGACCGGCGCGATCAATTCAAACGCTAGCTCTCTCTCTAGGCACGCAGTAGCTGTTGGTAGGAATGTTTAATATTGTCACACGCGCTCAGTTCCAAGCCCATTCAACCCTCGATCCATCGACCCACCGGATATCCACTACCTGACCCGAGTTAGCATACCCGCGCGTCCACTTCGTCGCGGTGCGACCCGGTGCTGTAGTCTGCTTGGTATATATATATATATATATATATATATACTTTCGGATCTTCCTCGGATGTGGGCCTACTATGGGCCGAGGTTATCTACCTCGCAAGCCTCTATCTCAAGAGTCACCCGACAGTACTTTCATTGCAAGAGCCTCACACGGGCATTCTCCCCCTTTTCTCTCCTTCTTACTCAGCGTTAGCTCGCAAGAGTAAACTTGCCAGCCTCTCAACTACTGCTTCACTACCACATGTGTCCCCCTGCCCTGCTTGTGCCGTGAGATATAACCGACCGCTCGTAGGGCTGTTGTAGTGTGTTCCGCCAAGGAATGGTCAATAGGGTTCTCCTTTGCTCGTATAGCTATATATTGTTATTTATATTAAACAGACACAGTGGCAGCAACATTGACTGTATATGTAGGTGTACGTGTACATTGAGAGAGTTTGAGAAAAATGCAAAGCCGTGTGTATGTACCTGCATGTGGTCATATCATCGGGCGGGGTAGACGTTTATTTCTGATTGAAATCGCTTCAAGTTCTGATTGGTCTATTTACATATGCATTGTGAAAACCAGACATAAACCGAAACACTATTATTATTAAACATGTAAAGCATATGCACGAATTATTGTAATTTTAACCATACTTAGACCTAATTTTATGTTGGGCACATGTTAACCAAAGATAACTAAATATAACATTGCCCGGCTGGCGCAAAACTTATGGTCGCTTGGTGGGGTGGGACGCAAATTGAGTTAGAGATCAATCTATAGATAGGGTCCATATATCGTAAAGGACACGATCCAGAGATTATGTTGATGTTTTCTATGGGGCAACAGTCTATGTATCTGGTGCGGAGTTCTTTCTAGACTGTGGCTAGCACCCGACCTGTATTCTTCCTCCTTTTGACAGATTACGCAGAAAATCGAATCCAGTAGCACGGGTCTTGTCCCCTCGCGGCCGTTGGAGCCAGCCGAGACAGCAGTACTGGCGACTGTATGTATGAGCGTACGTAGGCATCGCGTCGTCGTTATCATTATCAGATTCCTCGTAGAGACCATCTCAGTGCTGGCGCTGGCTCGCTTTCCCGTCGTCCGGATGGCCGTCCGTCGACTGGCTGGCCATTGTTCGTTGGTTCGTCGGCAGAGGCAACGGCGGTGGCATCTTCTGTTCCTGCGTTGATATCATTTTCTTTTTCTTGCCACAAGCGGCCGCAGCCTATCCGAGCTGACCAACTGTTGTCTTTCACTGTTGTTCCATCGAGACGTGAAGACTGACGAAGAAGAGGCGAATCCCGTCCGTGACCATCTCCTGAGGCCAGGCCTCTTTGTCTTCCTCATCTTTCTTGCAAAAAGTACCTCAAGGGGATGGATGCCTGCCTGCCTGTCCAGGACAACGTCCCTTCGCCTATCTCCCGCTGTCCGACGTCTTTCAAGGATAAAAGGGGAGGCCAGGGGAGGGAGGTAGTCTTGCAAAGGGCCCCGGTCCTGGCAACGTCCTGTCCGTTGGCAGGATGTGGTTCCGTCCCAACCAGTAGTGTATCACAGCCGGCTTTCTGGCGGGCGGCACCCGCGTGGCGCAGCCCAGTCCATCCTGAGGCAAGCCAACGCATGTTGACTGGTGCAAGAATTTCCGCCCCGCTTGCTAGCCTCCTAAAACCTACGGACGCAGCCGATTGGCAACGTTCCCCATCCCCTTCGACATCCCTCCCGTCAGTCCATGTTTCCACGGTAGCCACACATCCCACCCGGTCGCATACAGACTCTCAGGCACGCGGAGTCACAGGGAGTCAGCCAGGCCGCCTACCTTGCTTTCGTCTTCCAATCCTGCTCGCCTGTCAGTTACCAGTTACTTAGTTATCTGTCATTAATTGACAAGCGCTTCTGGCAGCACTTGGAGGAATGTATTAGCTGGCCTGACCCCCGCCATGTTAGCACTAGTAAAACGGGAGGATGTTAGGCTGATGGGGCGGGTCGAACAGGGGGAATATCGAGAAGGGGCCAACGAGGCTAGAGGTAGAACGGAGATCCGTGGCTGTTCGCCCTCTATTGCTTGTAAAATACTTCCAGCCACCACCACCACCACAGCGACCACGATTTCCGTATCCAGCTTATGTATGTAGAGAAATTTCATATTGGTTGCGCATTACACGCAAGCGGCACACAGGCGGGTATTAGCCTGGTTCTGGGTTGTGAATGAATGCATTCTTCACCGGAAGACTCATGAGCCTCTCGTTAGGCCGCTGTCACACAGTGTCGTGATTATTATTAATAATGTATTAATGCAAGTCAGGATGTCCCGAGGACTGGTCATGTTTTTGCTGGCCGCCCGTTTCGGGGCTGGCTGACGCGGTCGAGTCGGTCGTGTATTCTCGACGCGTATGCGAGTGGACGGCGGCAGCGACAGCACAGCATCTCTGTCAGGCCTCGTTACTCCTCTAGCGCTTCATACGACGCAGTGGCTAATCCTGAAGGAAGTCTCGAGGACGCTTCCCTCTTTGGGAACCGACAACCGCCCAAGAGCCCCATGGACTGGGAAGTTCTCCGGTTTCGTCCTGACAGCAAGCGGATCAAAGCCAGTCCTCGTCAACGCATGCGGCACGCGTAACAATGAATACACACACACACACACATATATATATATATATATAGAGCTAAGAAGGTTTTTGTTACCGGCCGACAATGCCTGTCTACCCAACGGAGAGGCCTCTATTTATTCAGTGTTGTGCTCTACTTCCGATTCAGATAAAACGGCTTCATCAAAAACTTTTCAATATATTTACGCATATAGATAGTTCGTGTGCACCTAATGGGGCTGGATTTAAGCTTTGCTATGTCGTTAGAAATGACAACATAACTATGAATGAACTCGAGCGATTAAACATCGCAACAAGTTCGAACGATGTATATATATATATATATATATACAGTGGTGTGCATAAATTTAGACACACCTATATTTCAACAAATCGTTACAAAGAATACACATTTGAGGCACTTATCATTCGGTATCAGATTAATGTAAGTGTCAAGTAACATACATACCACAAAGAACAGCGGAATGATGGCGCAAACATCCTGCTACAACGAAATGTGTCATTTTTCAGGTGTGCAAAATGACAAGTCACCATCAGTTATCGAGTATTTTAGCTACGCTGATTCTCGCTTTCTTGTGCTAATTAATGCCGTGTGGCACACCCTCGCTAATTGTAACGTTAAAGATTCGGTTTGGCATACAACTAACTATATTTAGCAGAGTCTGGGCGCTGACCCCGTCCCAGGCCTCCAATAACGCCTCTTTTAGTGCTTCCACAAATGTATGCTACTGAGTCGAAGCATATACTCGTCCAATAAGAATGCGTAAGAGGTTTTCCATTGGGTTGAGATCCGGAGAACGCGCTGGTCACTCTAGGGTTTTAACTTTGTACCGTTCTAACCACTCACGTGTACTCGCGCTGTCATAATTGGCAGTCGATGAAATCTGGCCTACACGGCAGTAGATTGTCGGTCAACACCGGCTGATAGACCTCGCTATTCATTCGAGATGAGACGACAGCGAGTCCGAGTTTGCCAAGCTCCCCAAATCATAAAGCACGCTCCGCCAAAATTGCACTTCGAGAAGTACCGCGACTCTTTAGCTACATCATGCCAATAACCGTTAAATCCATCTAGCCCATCCAAATTTAACTTCTTCTCGTCACTGAAGATGATCTGAGACAACATAGTACATTTTAGATAGATGTGCACCCTCAGGATACTATATAAAAAACGTTGCCCCAATATTCACCAATGTCCAGTCTCTGTCCATATTGTTGCAAGCGAAGTTTACTTGGGCACTCATGTGGCGTTGTTGAAGACGAGATCTTGTTTTCATTTGCGCCCGTATGATATGCGGATAAGGCTTAATTGTCCTTAAAACTGCTAACCTATGAACCTGAAGGGATAACTCTTGCCTAACTGCTCTACACGTTATGGTCGAATTCGAGGCCAGTCGACAAATGGCAGTTCGCTGGCTGACCTTTCCTGGACCTCCCTTGGACTTATTAGTACCATACGTCGACGGAGTGCGTAAATTATTTCGCACTACGCAACGACTTTTCTCAATTTCGTTGGCAATTGCAGGCAACGGGTCTCTCCTGCTCGGTGTACAGCAGTAATAACTGCTTTCTCCGTATCAGTAAGCCTCGTAGCGGAAGCGTGTCCCATGACTACAGTACAGCGTGAATGCCCAAAACAAACTGGATAAACTCAGCGAAAACACTCGATAACTGAGGGTGACTTATCATTTTGCCCACCCGAAATATGACTCATTTCATTGTAGCAGACTGTTTGCGTCATCATATGCGCTGTTCCTTGTGGTACGTATGTTATTTGACACGTACATTAATCTGACACAGAGTGATAAATGCGTCAAATGTGTATTCTTTGTGACGATTTGTTGAAATATAGGTATGTCTTAAGTTTATGCACACCACTGTATACGGCCTTGATGTCGAAGCGGGTATGTCTGTTGTCGATGAGATCGACCTGCACATCTATCTCATGTACACACACGTATACAAAGTCATACTGGCACTCTGCAGTAAAAACCATTAATTCCAACTGTTTGCGCGAATACTCTCGGGAATGATGAATGCCGGTGAAATATCGCCCACCATCTGTGTTCTTTATTTGGTGTAAGCATTTTTCTAGCGCGGTTTGCTCGGTGCCCCGGTAACCAAGTTACGACGCACGTGAGCGAGTACACTTCAAGCTGTACGCACCCCTGGGTAATCAAAAACGGGCTTATTCCTATCCTCTACGTGGAATATTCGTAGAGCGGACCACTAACACTGAGTGACACAGTGGGTAGTCCTTACATAGCGACGTCGTACACAACTTTCCATGTGGCCTGTAGGCGAGAACTGCGGATGTCATAGAAATTCATTGGACATTGTGAATCCCAGCGCCTTTCTATGGACATCTTAGCCAATAAACTGCTACTTGCCTCAATCAACTATAACACAACTTATATATTATTTATTTATAGAATTTCTTCTATCATCAATTCTATCCTTCTATATATTCTTTCTATCATCAATTCTATCCCTTGAACTACCACATATACCCTAGAGGTATCTGGAGTTACTAAGCAGAAATTTTACTTCCATTTCCGAGGCTGAAACCTCTCGGTACGGATATCCCCCCATCCGCTAAAGGCCTTCATCGATAGATTGATAGATAATATTATATATATATATATGTTTTTTATTCACGAGATGGATAATATTGTAGTTAGCAGAAAGACTTTACTTCAGAGTAGAAATTCTTGGGCACAAAAAAAGATATTTAGTGCATTGGCTTTTAGTATATTTATCGGTGCTGTTCACTATATTCATTCTCTTACAGGGTGCTAACTTCGGTTGGTTAGTCTCGCTAGCTGGCTCTTTCGCCGGGTCCTCTACCTACACCATTCGAATTCTATAATAGCGCCTTGGTCAGTTTGCCAATTACTGATTGGATACTCACCTACCTTTCGATCCGCCTCGCCCAACAGCATTTATCAGTGGTCGCTGTCGCGAGAATATGACAAAAGAAAAGGCCTCATTTTGCCAGATCAATCTGGCCATACCAACCAATAGCGCAACACGTACTTGTGGTCAATCGCGCGTGACTTGTCTCGTAGCATCATTAGCACGAGTCTGTTGATGTCTCTGTGTCTCTTCTTTTTGTCATGCGTATCATTGAGCGAGCACTGATTGATATTGATCGAATGCCTCGTGACAATTAGAGTTAGATCTCGCTAATGTAAATTCTTTTGTATCTATTTAAGGAATTATTTGCCCACCGGCGGATCGATCACTTGATGAAGCTCTAGCAAATACAGGGCAGCATCAAGCGAGAAAGTCAACGGTCATATAAGACAGCTTGTCTTTGTAGGCGATAGCCATCTCGGCGACACGTAATCACCCATACAGTGATTGCACAGTTATAGGCAATACTCGTTACATTGGTTGGTCAAACAATAACATTTAGCGTAGGCGAAATATTTCAACCTGACCATGCTGTAATGTCCAATCGGATTTCTCTCTCTTAAACTGCCCTAGCTCTATCGTGCACTTTAATTATTTGACCAGGACCGCTTACACTTACAAGAATCACGACGGCCCTTGAACTCGGTCCTTGTGAGCAATTTCTATACATATATATTTATTTTATATATATATATATATATATATATATATATATATATGTGCATCTTCCTGTTCAGTTAGGATCATTGATGATGCATGTCAAGCATCGCAAAAGCCATATGCAGATTATCTATATATATTATAGTCAGGGTTGTAGTGTAAACCAATCTCCCGTACGGTTGGCACACGTCAGGGTACGTCGTAGGAACACTAGGCATATCCTTCGTCCCACCACCAGCCTCGCTCTCATAGGGCGGTGTTTTGTAGACCAGCCCCGTTAAGGATGCACTGTTCCACTGAAGCCCATCCAGAGCGTCAGAGGGCGGCAGTGGAGAAATAGAACCGCTTCCGTTTAAATAGCTTAAGTTTAGCGTTTTGAAAAATGGCGATCTCGCAGGCGTAGCAGCCAGCCCTGCAGGCTGCAAAGTATTGCGAGTTAATGAACGTCAAGTGAGAATAGGGGAGGGGGGTGCAGCTACTGGATGAACCACCATCACCAGTCTCGACGCAAACGATGACAGCGCTGCTGCTGCTGCTGCTGAGGATTCTTAAATGGAAATGAATTAACCCGAGGATCATTTATGTCAGGGTTGTTCCCTCTTGCTTAAGCTATAGCACAAAGTGAGAACATGTGACCATTGGGCCGAATTAGAATAATGATGTCATACATATTCGATGCAAGCGTTCACAGGTAGGCGATAGATGTCTTCCGATATAACAGCCAAAGCCTGATTGTACGCAGGATCTGCGGAGTCCTGATTTATCTAACGTGAGTCAAGTCTAAGTAAAGCATTTATCGTAGCTGTGGACTTCGTTAATTGATCACCACCGTACTTCTCACGAGGAGAATAACTCAGCAGTAGATAGAGCTGCTTATATAAATCTGATGTAGAATTGAGAGAAATGCTTTCTAATTAAGGGGACATGGTACTGATGAGATGTACGATCCAAGTCGTTCTAAGCAATATGTCATTACTGGGGGGTTATTCAGTTTATAAACGCTTTTCAACGAGAGTACTAATCCATGTCTAATATTATGTTCGAAATTCTGAATTATCTATAACAAATAATTTCCCAGTTCAACGTCTCGTTCTGTATTATCAGAATATTCAGCTTTGCTTGTTTGACAGACATTTTTATTGACTGAAAAATGCCATTCGATCTTTGAACTAAACACTAGATGGACGTTTAACCTAAAATAGATGAATTTTCTGCTGTGTTTATCCGTATATGTTAAGGCAGATGAACACTGCAAGTTGAATATCATACATTCATTCAAATTGGAGTTCATACACGCTATGCATTAGCCAATTATCTGTGCAAATTAACAATACCATTTTTTGAGACGTGCACAAATCTCTCCGCTCTCTTCTTCACATGGGCGACTCGGCTCAAATCCGTTTTTTGCTCTGGGACAAAAATGGCCGGCATAATTTTTTCTCGGCTGCGAAGACAGCTAGAAGTGGACGTTTGTGCAGTTCAACTTAGCTCCTGGTGCCTACGCAGTGGAAGTCCGTTCGCTCGTTTTCTCTTGTGGGACAGTTTTTGCTATGTCTTCGTTTGTCTGTCCACGTATCTTCTGACTGTCACTGGAGGCTGTCACTGCGCCTCAGAGAGTGTTAGCTATTGCCCTGTGTAGCCAGTAACGTTTGCAATTGCAACAGCACCTGTCGTCCATCTGAAATGTGTGAACAAAAGTGGTGGCTGAAAGGGGAAGCCAATGTCGGTGCGGGTGGAAGAAAAAAACAACCGACAACAGCTGATCATGGCGCCGATCCTTGACTGGCGCTCTCAACCAGAGTTGCTTCAACCGGATGCGCAAAAGTCATCGTCATCAGTAGTAGCAACAGCAGCAGCAATAGTGCCCACAGCGACAAGACTTGTAACCGCAATTGCAGCATCAGCCAGAGCCCGCCGAGACGGAACGTCATTCTGTGGCTCTGGCCATTTTGGGGTCGCAGCTGTTGTCTTGACCGTGTCAGGGCTAAGTGGTCCGTACACGAGTAGCAGTGACGGAGGCAGATGACGGAGTGACCCATCAAGTTGTTGCTTGTTGCTTTCGCCTGCGTCGGCACCGGCAGCATTGCCACATATCACAGCACGCCATGCGCTGAGTCACCCTGTGGCAGCTGTCTTCAGAAACCCGAGTTAACGCGTTACGTTTTGTTCTCATTCGCTCCCGTTGTCGCCTGGCTTCTATATTTAATAATCGCTTTGCCGCTTTGTTGCTCTTCCTGCTTATTCTTTTCACATACATGAGAGCCACGACATATTGCATTATGCCCTTACCGTTCTGTGCCTAAGGGAGCACACTACGCAAAACGGCGATCACCTGTGTATCCGGTATTCAGAGTAACGATGGAACCATTTCAGTTACGTCTGACCGTACGCCCTCTGCCAGAAGGACAAATACAAGCACAGTATTTATATATAGCGCATAGTCTACTACGACACTTCACGTCGTCAGGCGAATCGGTGGCCGTTTAGTAAAAAACTTTTGAAGGGAAGCCGCGGCGGCAGAATACAAAAGTTCTCGGAGTTCGCATTCGGTGTCGGCACGACGACTTGTGGGCTTCTCATCGAACAGCTCTTGCATAGAAGATCTGTTAATTGACACGGTGGCATAGGTAGCCGAATTTACATTCTCCGCACAACATGGCTGCAGTAATAAATATGATCAAATGTTATGAATAAGTTCTAAATACGTAATCGGCTCCAAGTAGCTATGTAAAGCTAAAAATAAAAACTAATGGCATTGATGTGTTACAATAGTAGCTGGGATGTCGGTAGTGGAAATTGTACGGATGAGGAGGAACAGTAAAGCGATGCCGCGCAGTAGTTTGGGTTAGGATGGAGACATGCGGCGGGCTGACTGACCCAGGCCAGCAGCCGTATGTATCCAAGATGGTTCACACGAGTATACGACAAGTTCCAGCTTCCATCTCATCGTGTCATCGTTACTATAGTTCCTCCCTACAACCACCACTACCACCACCACCCCTGCCGCCGCCGCCGCCGCCGCCGTGCCCTATGCCAGCAGAAGACACCGGCGGGACAGAGGCAGGCTTCGCAGCAGCATCCGAACCATCGACCACCGTTTCCTCATCATCGTCGTCTATCATGTTTTTCTTGACGTGTCCATGCGTCTGTGTTTTTACAAGACATCTTCCATCGTCGCGGTGCTATGATAACATTGAAAGGGAGCGAAGCAGGAAAAGGCGCGGAGAGAGTGCCGCGTTCATCTCGGGGAGGACGCACCAGCAAAGCTGGAGAAGGGCGCCCAGCGGATAGGGGACCACGCGACGATGGGAAGCTGTGACGGGACAAGTCCAGCTCGTTCATCCTAGCAGCGCTCCCCGTCGCCCAGACACCGTCCCCTTGCCAATCAAATTTCATTATTATCTTTCACTCTCATATCATTATTTCAAAAAAAAGAAAGTGTCAAAAGTGCCTTTTTCGGCTGGGTAGCATAAAGGAGGGGACGGCAAAACGCGTCGTTGTGGAGTTGACTGACGCTTTCGAGCTTCCGGGGACCCTTGGACCCCGCCCCGCGCAGTGCTCCAAACTCTCTATTCCACGGCCTTTGCCAGTCACCGACCGAAGCAGAAACAGCAGCAGTCCTCAACGTGTAAGGGTATAAAAAGTAGTATGCTGGGACGGCCAGTTGTGCCTCATATTCCTTTGTAAAACTATGAGGCGCGAGCTCCAAAGGCGCATCCCCGTACGCCCTTAGCACAAGCGAATGAAGTAAACGCTTCTTTCCACAACCATTCTCTATCGTCGTTTCGGTTCGCGTTTGCCGCAAACGAGCGGACGGAGAGAATCCATCCGCGCGCGTTGGACGAAGAAGACAATGAGACGGGACGAAACACCGGGTATTTTGTTCGCCCTTGCCCCGTGCCGAAGAACAGGACAAGTAGCGGACAGAGTTGGATGGAATGGCTAGGTTGGATAGACACCTCGTCGGTCAATGCGAAGATGGTCTGCCCGAAAGGGAGAGAGAGAGAGAGAGCTAAAGAGTGATAGAAATCTACAGAAAATCAACGAAATCTAAAAGATGAGAGTATTAGAGACAGGGGCAGGGGTGAGAACGTTTGAAGGAATCCTAAAAAGGAGTGGAAAGGTCATCAAGCTACGCCGCGATATGGTGAAAAAATGACCACTAACACCCTCCACCGTCTCCGCTGTGATACAAGGAGCGCAAAAGGAAGGCCACGGCCGAGGCAATGGCACGAGATGGCGGGAGCCATCTGAAAGCCAGAGACGCTAACGAGTCGTCACTGTGACGCCTGTCTGCTCGTCAGCAGATGACGAGCCAGCTTCTAGCGCGAACAGCGTCACCAGCAAAAGCAAGGGGGAATGTCATATCCCCACGAAGGGTGGACGAATGTGGGGCCGGCCCGGCCCGCCAAAGGGGCTCGAGACGATGCTGCTGTTTCGTCTTCCAACAGTAGTAGCCGTAAGTGGACGACGACAACAGCAACAGAAGTGAAGAAGGACGAAGTGATTCCTTCCCCGTCGAGCACCAGCGAGTCAACAGAGGGTGATGTGTCGCCCATTCGTCGAGTCATCCTTATTGTGGCGTAACGCGGGTTAAGTGCTACTTCCCATCACCAAAGTAGAGAGACCAACAGACGGGCATAGTTTCACAGAGAAGGACAGACAGTAACTCACCCATACACAGAAACACACAGACACTCACTAGATTCGATTCGCTGTCGTTACCTTTATAGCGCCGACGAAGCTTCGTCAGCGTTGTATGATCTGTCCACATTTGAAGAACTTAAAGGGACGTTTTTCGCGACTGGATTGGAGGATAGAGGCTGGAGGGTTGTCGTTGTTCCCTGTGAACTGCCCTGGTGAAAGCTGATATATATTTTGACTCTAATAAGAGAGACGATGCCACGCCCGCTAGCTTGTCGCTGCACTGCTAGCCGTGTGCACAGCAATACCAATATAGTAATCTCGAGCAGTTCAATCTCTCTTGAGTCGTCAGGCCAAAAGGACTCAAAGCACTGTTCAATCCAGAGACAATTCTTCACTGGCCGGCCGAACACACAACACTCTGACGGAAACGGCTAAAGAATGGTGACGATTTCTTAACCCGAGAAGGAGCGAGCGAGTCACAGCATCAGAGAGTCGGTGGGTCGCCTGATAATGTTGGTGGCTGTAGTCCGGGAACAGTTGAAAGTGTGTTTAGTTGCGTTTACTGTAAAGAGACGAGAGTTGGTCTGTGGGTTAAAGGAAGTGAGATTCCATTAGTAGTCTCCAGTTAAAGAGAAGTCCACTGATGGCAATGAGCATTAATGGAAAGTAAAGCGCCAAATGCTTACAATAGGGCTGAGTCATATCATACCAATGACAAACCCATTATGCACAGACATGATATGGTTATTGAGGCATAATCGTTTGCAAATTATGAAGTTGACAACATGGATGGTGATTCTGTGACGACTTCGTCGAAAACGAAGCCGCTCACCCTGCCGGACAACCGGATTTTTAGGATTTATCAGAGGTGACCATTGGATGGTCGCATGGAAGAGTATTTATTCAGCTCAATTTTTCTGGCCGAAATGATAATTTCGTAAAATAGATTCCTGGAAGACAATATCTATCATTTGATTCAAATGATCATCAATCAGTCATGATTGCCCCGAGACGAACTAAAACGGGTTGAGATAACCGAATTGCCAGTCCGAGCTTTTTAGGCTTACTTACCTACACGTCTCGGCATGCGTATATATGTATTCATATTTGGAAATCCCAATCGTCACAGAACAATAACACAATGTAGATTATACAATACACATCTGATGTCCAACAAGTTTGCACATTACGGAGGCAGTAATGTGAATAATGACACAGAACAGCACAACTTTTGCTGGTGTATCATGAGCCCTACGAAAGCTCATCAAATACTCTATTAGACATGCGGAAAATAGACCTATGCTATAACGTATCGCGATTTGTTGATAGTAGCAAAAACTGAACTTGTATGTTATCCTGCACGCATAGATCCAAAAACGATTTTAACGAGACGTTTGAGCAACCCAGACCTGATGACACTTTGTCTATGGATGGAGACGTATTGAGGTATTAGTCTCCGGCCTCGCAAAAGGGAGCGTTTCAAATAGAGAAATGATAGCTATTGGTTTATGAGTGTATTTTTTGCATTATTACAGCACAATCTAATAACTAGGATTGACATTTCGTCAGTTAATACTGCCGGGTACGCGCCATATGAACAGGCGACTGATGGTTTATATATGTAGGCTGTTACTTTTGTTTTAATATGACAATAGAATCCATTATATCCGGTGTGCACTAAGTGAATGAGATCGCGAAAGCTGGAGTTCGCCAATCAAACAGTCTTGAAACAGTTTTACACGGGCAGCTCTGGCATGTATATATATATGTAATTTTATTTTCTCATCGGAATATACCATTTGTTGGATAAGGCTTCGGCGCTGAACACTTTGTGTCATCAAATCAGGTTCAGTGAAGAACGCAGCAGTAACTGGCAGTGTGCGATGTCGAAATCATGGTAACGCTAACGCGCGCGCAATAACATAACAATATGAGTGAGTGAGAGAGAGAGAGAGAGACTTGCTCGCAAAGGCAATACGTGCAGGGCAGCGGACAGCCCCAATCGACCAATCCACCATTGCAGGCATACGAGCGAGAGACAGCAGAGGGGATGGAGCAAGCGGGTCCGGGTGGCGGTGGTGGTGCGAAAGCCGACGGCGCGTCGAAGCCCAACTCTATGCACTAGCCATGCTAGTCGTGAAGGCCGCACGTGACTGTTTCGCAAGGGCAGGATGGCCGCGCCCCCTGTTGTAGCTGTAGAGAATTGCTGACACAATGGACACTGGGTGAGAGGGGGACGGGGTGGGATATGTACACCCGTCGTGCACACGTTGTATTGGACAAGAAGCAACTGCATGATCACGCCCATAGTGTATGGTAGCCCTGATAACCTTGGGTAAGGGAGAGGTCGAATCGAGGCGAGAAGGCCCGTTTCGAGCGACGCCTGTGCCGGCGGCGGTGGTCACCACCGATATGTGAACGTTATGCTGCTATTCTGCGCGGAGTGTGGCAAACAACTCGACAAGCGAATGCTGGGTGGAAACTAGCCAATATGAAATTGGACTGGTTTAACACAATGACTGGTCATAGACAATTCTGTGTAGGGAATTCGTGTCGGACATAGCGATTTTGCTTGAATAATATGTTTTTATTATTATTATTATTATTATTATTATTATTATTATGAGGGGTGCTTTTTTACACCTTGTATCATATCATAGCTGAGCACCGTGGCCTGGACCCATTTCGATAATAAACATATACTTTGATAGATTTTTATTGACACTAACATCAGCTTCCCGTCTTCGAAACGGGTTACATTTCTTTAGCTAATAAATTTTAGGGTTGCACAATAACCCTGCACATCGCTCTTATAAATGTTTCAGCCAGTTAACATGCAACATTGGACTTTTTCGCTTTTGAATAGTTTTGGTGACAATTATGTTCCACACTGAATAATGCGCCTCCTCAATGTTTTCACACTCTTATAAATTAAGTGGGACACGTCAGTCTATATGACAAGTGATGGTGACATGGAGTACAGGCGTAATTGTGTGCAATTCCATGTACTTTAAAGACTAAACCAACTTTGATTAAGTTCAACTCTGTAAAGAAGATTGGTTAAATAATGTATGATTGTAAAAATAATTATATAATAACGTAGTTGCTAACAATTAAGTGTAGGAAGCTTAGCTTTTTTGTCATACTAATTTGCAGAAAAAGCAAACACAGACAGTCATGTGGCATGGTTCTCCAGGAGACAATTTTTATAGCTATAACGAGAGTGAAATATTTCATTGTATGTTATTACCCGTCGAGTGCTGTATTGCTCTATGCGGGGTTGTTTATATTTGTCAATTATGTATTTAGCTTCTGTAGCAGCCTTTGGCCTATGCCGTAGTAGTCACTCCAATGTCATTGTCTCATTCTGTTAAAGCACATCGGAATAATCAGACAGATCGCCCAGTATAATAAACCAAATCACACCAGATCAACTTACGCATCAATGTCTCTATCGATGTGGTTAAGTATGGCGAGCCTACTTCCGGTGGATCAGCATCTTTATGTGTCCAGTATACAGTAAATCTTGTGAGTTGAGTGGAGGGTTATGGGGTTATAGTGCTCCAGCCGAATTCTCATATCACTGAAGGCTGTACCACGAGATAGTGCTGATCCTCTATTTAGCCTGCAATCCGTTTTCTCCCTGGTCTCTCCTTCCTCGAATTCAATGTTTTCCCAGCTGCAACAGCGGCAGCGGCAGGTACCTAACTTGGAGTCTCGACGGGGCCCTGGGACAGTGATATTATACTGGGATAGTAGGACAACGAGGGGAAGTCGGCTGACGCTGCAGCGGCCTTTCGCTTCGTTGTTCCAGGTCGCGGACAGGCAAGAGCCGACGGGCAGGGGGCCGCAAAATGCTCAGAAACATCACTATCCACATCCACATGGAGCTAGGGCGTCGGCGGCGGCAGCACCACTACCACCACCACCACGTCACCGTAATAATCTTCGTCATCGCGTGGACGAGAGGCATTGAAGGAACCATTGTTTTGAGTGCAGGCGCAGTGCGCGGTAAAGCAGGCTAAAGGACAGGCTAAGGACAGGACAGACCAAGCTAAGGCCAGCGAGAGGAATACTAGCTGGGCAGTGGAGGGCACATACAGCTGAAGAGAGGCCGAGAGCGCACTCAGGCGAAGCTTGGTTCCTTCTCCCTTCCGGGTTACGAAGTCGCCTCACCCCCACGCGACCCCTTAAAGTCTCTTTTACAGCGCTCCGACAGGGCGGCCGGTCACCTTCTGAGGGGTGCGGATGGCTCCGTCGGCGGCGGCGGCAGCGGTGGCAGTGGTAGCCGCTGGGTCCAAGGCGCTGGGAATGACGACGTTGCTGGAGGAGCAATGGGCGGGCGATGCGCTTCTGCCGTTGCCATGGCTTCTGCCTTGAGAAGTCTTCACAATGAAAGGTGCTCCCACGTTCAGATGGATCCTTGAAATAGGCTTTGTTTTATTGCCAGGGCGGGACAACAGCGGCGTCCAGAGCGGCAGGCAACGAAGTAACGAAGAATAAAAAAAACAGACGACGAAGACGACGAGGCAGAAAAACGAAGAGAAGTGAACGAACCCGGTGAGCGCCGACGATTGGTGCAAGCGTTTCTGCCCTCATTGGCGTCCTGAGGATGTGTGTCGCGGTGTAAGGGAGAAGTTTGAACGTACGTGTGTGTGTGTGTGTCCCTGGTTGTGCGGATTGTCCGCAGTGCAAAACATAAAGAAGATTACACTGCGACCCCGAGAAAAGTTGGTGGCCTCACCGGCGGGGCAACTCTGGACACAGGACAGCCTCCATCCACCACGATAGTTGCGGAGATATCCAGGGAGAGTGAGAAACAGAAAGAGAGAGAGAGAGAGCCGGGGGTATGGGAGACATACAGATACTACTCACTGAGTGTCAGTGGCCGACATAAATTGGATTTAGTTACAACTCACTCTATACGAGACGAGATCCTTGGCCAAGAGAGCGCCTTTATCTTTCGCCGTCCCCGTCAGCCATGATCCCCTCCAGCATCGCCCACTGTCCGCCAGCACTTACAATACACTTTGACAAAGGCAGCAACAGAGATAACAGCAGCAGTAATAACGACAACGATGAGGACGATAACAACAGCAACAGAGCGTACATTTTAGCGATGTTCGTTCCACCGGAGGAGATTGAGAGACGGCAAGAAAGAGAGAGAGAGATATACGGATCATGATTGTCAACTTCGTTATTACTTGTTTGTTATTATAATATATACATCTGTTATATCTGATATTAATCGTAGCTCATGGCACGTTCGTTGTTTACTTGTGTTTTCCAATGCATCATGAGTCTATCAGGGTCGACGTAGACGTTCAGCTGCATAAATATACTTTCATATATAATTTGAGGTGGAGAATACTTATGTAGGTCAGGACTCACAGTGAGGGTGTTTGTCGTGAGATTGTCGGACTGGCTCTAGCCTGTTTTTATCTAATCTAAATAAATCTGCCCAATAAACTCGCGAGACCAATTCAAGATACACTCTGATGCTTAGATCTTCACAAACCGTAGCACAGAGCAGCATGAGAGGTAGTAGATGACTACGGACTCAATTCGTCTAGGACGTGCGCCACAGGACTTGACTGTTCATCATCTCCGAAATCCTGCGTCACATATGCCAGCCTTTGTAAGGGTGTTTTCTTAACCAGTTCTTCTCTATCATCGGACTCTTCGTCAGGACCTCCCTTTGCTCCCACTGATTTTTACTTCCAAGTACGTTCTTGCACATGTACTTGTATTCTTCCTTTTACTGCTCTCCTCATTTCAGCCTTTGCAAGTACATTACTGACTGCTTCCAGACCAGCGCATCGCGACGATGTGTGTATGGAATCATCCCTCTCTCTCTCTCTCAGTGTAGCGGACGCAAATTTCTGAGGCTGTCTCGCCTATTTTTGAGAGATAACTTTAGAGGTTGTCGTGACCCGAAAGGAACTGCGCTTGTCTAGCTCAAGTCTGTCTCCTTTATCCAGGTTGTTATATCGGCGACCTCCATCAGTAGAGGTTAGAGCGAGCAAGCTGAACAGCTCTTCACCAGCAATTCTAAAACCCTTCTACAACACTACTTCATCGAGTTTTCAGCACACAAAGCTCGCCCATATCTTTGGTACTCAATTTAATATACCCAAATGCATAGAAAGCATTATTGATGGCTAGCAGTCAGTCTGCCCTGCTTATCCTCATGCTCCTTCTGATGGGATGCTTCTTAGAGTGGCAATCTCAAAAGTGAAGCAGCATTGAACGCGAGCTGGGTGGGGCAGTGTGCATTGCTCTGCTCGTACTCATCCATTTCGGCTCGCAGGCCAAACGCAAGGGACCTGAGGACTTCTGGGGGCGTCCTCTAAGGCGAGTGTTGTATGGTAGAAGCTTTTAGACGCTCAAAGGCAACGGAAGCGTACTCTCTTCGTCTTAATGTCTGATCCTCTAGTTGGTTTCCCTACGTAGTAAGTCTTCGTTCAGGGGCAGCGCTTCAAATGACGCTTGCCTTCCTCGGCGAACAAACTGTTGGGTCGGGATATCGCAAAACCTGCTGGAGAGCTAGGGCAGTAGTGGACCTTAAACATATACTCAACTGTCGATTTTTTTAGGAGAGGAAAGATAAATTTACTTGAAAGTGTCCTTTGAAGTTCAAAATGAGACTAAGCGTGAGGACCGCTACGATAACAACGACGCCGGCAGTACAAGAAGCACGGCCAAGAAAGCACCATAAACTCCAAGTAAAGTAGAGAATCCAATCGAGCACGGAGACACCTTCCGCGTCTATTTTGAGGACCTCGCCCGCCCACCTAGACCCGACGCCCCTCCCAGATGAATGTAGTAGATCACCGTGCCTATAACATAATGGAAAGGAGAAGCCAAACACGGGAAATACAGGGAAGCACGTAATAGTGAGTGAGTGAGTCAGTCAGTCACCCTGCCAGAATGGGCCAGTGCCATAGCGGACGCTACGTTCCGAGAGTTCTTTTCGTCTGCCATCCTCTTCTTTTCGTTTCTTCCAGTGTATATGTGGACCCGTCGAGATGCCTGGGTCGTGCCTGTCGACTGTAGCGCTCCCTGAACTGTTTTCGACCTGCCTCGCCGTGGGCTGGATGGCTCGGGCCTGCTCGAGGGCGTCATTTTTCCTTCGCTTGGTTTCTCTCTTTCTTCAACTTCGTATTTTCCTTCTCCCCTTCCTGTGCGTGTACCCTGCCGTTGCTTGCTACCACCAACGTCTTTAGCCTGTATACGTGTACGTAGCCGCACACAACGACGTGTGTATGTGTATGTATGAGTTAGTATACGAAGAGCTCTTGCGCCATTTCCCAAAAGAGTGATGCCTGTCTCGCGCTGCCGAAGCATGAAGGCGAAGCCAGAGAACACTGGAAGAGGCTGTCGTCTGAGGAGGGCCGGAGGGATGGACGGACATACAGGCACACAGAGTGAACAACTGCAGCGGAGGCGGTGCCGACATGGGGGGAGAGGACACGGGGCCTAAGACTGGTGGAAGCGCGCACGCTGCAAAGCCACGGACCAACCGTGGCGGGCGAGCTAGAGTAAAAGGAGCAAACGTGGAGAAAAAGGGGGGAAGCTTTGCCTCGGTCGACGAGAACGGAGACGCTTCAACGGGAACAGAGAGCGAGGGAGAGAAGCCGGTATAGAGAGAGGGAGAGAGGGAGAGATAGCGACACGATGCCACAGTGGCAACGGACGAAGCGGCGGTAGCTACGGCTGCTGCAGGAACGCGCAATTTGTTGTAACGAATACACTACATACGTCCGCCGTAAGCCGCCAGCACTGCTACCCCCGTCGCGTAGCTTCCCTCGGCCTAGCCATGCCTGCGCTCCTCTGGTTCTTACTTTGCTCCACCGCTGCCCGCTGCCAAAGCCGCACCGGCAGCAGGAACGGATGACCCTCCACCAATGACGACGACGACGAAGCAAAGAAGGACACGAAAAAAGAGGCCGAGGCGGAGCGCCCCATGGAGGCGAGAAACGAACACAGGGCCGAAAAAAGTACCCAAAGAGAGAGAGAGAGAGAGAACGAGAGGAGCAGATATAGGCTGAGGGAGGAAAGAGTCGAATGTGTAAGGCCCGAAAGGTTGTACGAGGTTACTGCCTTACAGCATCAGCTACATACATACATACTACCAGTAGTAGTAGTAGCAGCAGTGGTAAGAGTCGCGGCGGGTAAAGAAAAGGCGAATGTCAGAAGCGGTAGGCAGAACAGACATTTAGGTTACGCCGTACCTGACCGATGGCCAAACAGAAGGCAGACAAGCAACCTGAAAGGAGAACAAGGAGGCGAGCGAAGAAAGAGGGACACACGGCAAACGAAAAGAGGCGGAAAAAGGCAGGAGAGGACCAGTCGGTGGAACGAAGGAAGGAAGGCTGAGGAAATCCCTTCGTTTTCTTTGGTGTTTTCTTCAGCGAAGAAAAACCGCTCAGGCGTCTCGTGTGCCTGGACGTCGCCCCGGCTTGGTGGAGTACGATTGGCGGCATTCTTTAGGGACACAGAATGCTAGCAGTAAGTGAGTGAATGAGTGAGGGAGTCTGTGAGGGAGGAATGGATGAACGGTGGCGCTCGGCACCGGGCTGCCGAGTTGTCACTGACCGGCCGGGAGGACCGGGAACACGTGTACACACATAATGGCGATAAAAATGAGCTTGGCCAGCTTATTCCGAATGTCCGACCGAAGAGAATGCCAGCGCGGATACTCACATTATCTATATATATATATGACTACGCTAATAGAATGATTTTGTTACCTTTGAACACTGGAGGGAACTCTGTGCGCCAACTGTTCTTGTATTGGGACAATAGATGGCGCATGCAAGAACAACATCTGGGAGCAACATAAGAATAACGAAGCTCAAATTACAACTATTTCTAGGGCTCTCACGAGCCTTGCGAACACGCAAAGATCTACAAAGGTGATGCGGAGGGTGGACTCCAGTTGTGATTATGAGAGGTTTTTGCAAAGGACGATTTAAACGCCAGTGCAAGGTCAGAGAGCGCTTGAAGTTATGTTGAGAATGATACCGACAGAAATCTTCGGCAGTAAGGCCGCTCATCAGGCATTTACTGTAACCCCTCACCAACCAAAACGCACTACAAAACTATTGTGATAATACAAAGATTGCTGATTATAGGTTGAAGAAATGCGACAAAGCAGCAAACAAGACACTTTGACATAGCTATTTACGATCCCATGCAAGCTTGTCGTTCGAATCAGTTCAAAATCGAATCTTCTGCCAGTGATAGAGTTCACTGAGGCGCATCTAGTGTAAGTACGGATTTTTTGTTTGTTCATCTGTTGCTCGAGGCAGCAGATAAAGATAAGGTACTTTTTCCACTGAAGGGTGCAATTACCCGATGAGTCTCGGATATCCAGACGTACCGCTGATGAACTTACTAATTAAGCCATTACACGTATATTAGACGGGCATAGCAAAAACGGCCTGTAGAAAACGCCCTGGGGGACAAAAATGATCACCATCGCATTAATGATATATATCCTGCAAGATACGTTCAGCTGCCTGAAGGCCTCGGAAGGCCTCTTGCGCAAGAGGCCCAGAGGCATCGATGGCTCTGCACTGGCTCTCTCGTTCCCGGTCTTATATCATCATCGTGGGGCGTCACCCATCTGCATTTCATCTCTCTAGTGAGCTACACTGCCGTGTCGACTATGTACCCCCTACGAGATACGTCTACTTCGATAAGGTGGTGACAAGCATTCTATTGGTCGCCTTTCGCACCGTTTGACAGAGTTAGCACTAAGTGAAGTAAGCCGATTTCGCTGAACTAACGCAGACCTACCCTTTTCGGAATCCTGCTTCGATCTGATTCCTCTCTACGAGCTCCCGACTCTCGGCCGACACGATGGCATGCACCTGACTCACCATACGATGCGGTCAATAATGCTGGTCGGTAGGTGGATATTAACAAATCAATTACGTAAATTTTCCGGGCTGACGTTCAGCCAACATTTATCGTCCGTGGTACTGCGTTCGGTATTGCTTCATAAAACGAACCCCTTAAATGCAAATTTAACGAGGAATAGGCTGTTGGGCAATTTCACCTTTATCTCATTCTAGATCCTGTCGAAACGAACTCCCCGAAATTGGAAGTTAACGCGAGACTTTTCGATTTATCGTGCATTGTCGAGCTAGTAGATAAATCTCTGACTTGTCTTTAAGTAGATCTTCTATTAAAAAATTTTTTTGAGAAAATCAGAACTGAAGTCTAAAGAGAAAGTATTATGCCTTTGACGAAATCTCAAGAGATGTAGTAACAGAAATAAACTTACCCAAACCAATTAAAGTACAATAAAGAGACCGTGAAAGCCATAAATATATAATCGACCTTGCAAGAAGTCGATATAGAAGCGCAAGGAAAATTTATTGAAGCGCAATTATTATTTGCATTGCCGTTCCAAAAACGGGACACGGCCCAATGTGTGATGACTACAGTTAGCATCACGCGAACATCAAACAAAGCTGTCCTCAATGGTATCGTCGACACCGGAGTTTTAACCCTACCTTGTGGCGTTGTGGCTAGACTTTCGTGCATATTTTTTTAACAAGGACTTGTTCCTGTTTTACGAGTACGATACAAGCCGTACACTATCTGTCCCGACAAAAATGCAGTTGCTCACCTTGTACAGAAATAAACCGCGATTTTCACATAAAAATGCTACCTTTTTCGAAAGGTGACACTGAACTATCGTCAGTTTTCCTCGCAAAAAAAAAAGCATGCCTCACCGAAGGTCCCTCCGATACCCTGTGCCAAAACCTGATACTTCATTCGGAATTCTGGAGAGGTTCACAAAAATCTTAGGAGAATTCCTTCGGGAAGCCGCAGACACCCATCAAAAGACGAGACCTCGCCCCCCTTAGACTGCGCTTGTTGATTCCTCCGATTGCTTTGTTAGGCTCTTCCGAAGATTTTTCATGCACTTGCCTGTCGTGGCAGCGATACCAGTATCAATCAGGGCGTGATTTGGCAAAGTCGAGAGAAAGTGGAGGCGGCAAGATGGCAACGGAGGACACTATAATATACTATTGTCAGATGCCTACAGGAGGGGGACAACGAAGACAAACAGCTCGGGGCGTTCACCGGTCGTGCGGAATCGCTTGCTTCTGTGAAACTGCTTCGACATTACACTCGTATGATTGGTAGGTAGGCCACAGGGACAACACTATTTTGATAGGTAGCGAATAAAGGACTATCATCAGAAATAATACAGGTCTACGTTTACGGGAGAGGTTGAAAAATGGACGTTTCAGTTATGAATTATGTACTACAGCATAAAGTCGGTCATTAGTAATTCAACACGAGTGGTGAAATGCAGGCTTGAACCAGGTTATCAGTTACGCCGAAGCTTCAACCTAATTATACACATGGTGCACAAATCTCCTCCTAGCATAATCAATCTAAGAACCTACAAAGTCAGTGATGTTAAGCTCGACTCGCAGATCGAGGTCAACATAGTCGACCGTATGATCGCAATGATTTCTCTAACGTGCTAAATCGGCTAACGACTATTGATGTACAGATAGCTACGAGCATGAGCCGACAGTCGAAAAATAAGAGGAACCACGGCGTGGGTCGCGGCCTGGTCTTCCCTCGGCGATACGCGAAGACAACCCAAGCAAAGCATAGCATAAACCTGAACGGTGGCGACCCCCGGGCAAGCTGACAACACTCTCTGATCGCGGCGCAACAACAATCGCTGTGTGTGATTCAGCACTGATCACACCGCGTAGCGCTTAGCTATCGTGGTGGCACGAGGTAGTGGCTGGGATGCCGTATCCCTATCCTTGCTCCTGTCCCCGCTCGAACTTCGACGACGGAAAGTCTGCTC
This sequence comes from Stratiolaelaps scimitus, assembly GCA_019614645.1. Taxonomy (NCBI): domain Eukaryota; kingdom Metazoa; phylum Arthropoda; class Arachnida; order Mesostigmata; family Laelapidae; genus Stratiolaelaps; species Stratiolaelaps scimitus. The sequence goes on along the minus strand of JABWDB010000014.1, from coordinate 2,304,455 downwards.
TGCGAAGCTATTCATCCGTGAAGGCTTAGTTGCCCGCTGCTGCTGCTGCGAGTGGTTCTACCGTTGTTTCTACCGCGTCGACCCGGCGGATCGGTCGCTCCGTCGGTCGGTGGCAAGCTCAGACACCCACTCACTCTGTTGCACGCACAATTTTCGTACTCTCGTTGTATGCGGCCGCCACTGATGCCACTGCGGCCGCTACTCTTGTCGCTGCAGACACCGCTGAGCGGCAGGAACAGCCGCAGCAGGAGAACTAGCAGAAGTGGTAAGGGCAAAGATACAGCAAAAGCGGCCCCCAGCAGCAGCAGCGGCGGCGGTAGCAGCAACGTGCCATCGGCTGTCTCATTTGCTTGCCTCGCTCGCGCTGGGCGAACCGTTTGCTACGCCGCCCACGGCCACGCTCTCATCGTATTCGCCAGCCTCTAGCCTCCTCTTGGCCGGTTGTTGTTGCTGTTGTCTGCGTACTTGCAGCCCCCCCAACAGCCCTGCGCGTGAGCCAGTGGCGGGGCAAGGCGAGCAGTTCCAAACCTCCTCCTTCTCCAAGCCCGCCTTGTACCAGACATAGTGGCGCTGAGCTACCACCAGCCGAGCCTGGCCCTCGTCTTCCTCCTGCCATGGCTTTACTCTAGCGCACTACCATATCGAGAGGCTAGGCGAGCCACCAGGCAAGCTTCCACTTGTGTTGTCCTGCGCTGAGCGCAGCGCCTGCCGAGGTAATTATTGCAAAGTTTCCAACGTTTCGCTGTTCTTCACAACGGGCCCGCCACCACGGAGATATGAGGCGAGCACAACGAACGTGGGCGTTCAACATGTCGCATTAAACCAACCACGCATCGGAGTCGCGGGAAACAAGAGCAGACCGATTTCTAGACTGGCAATTCCATCGTGCCGGAGCTAGCTAGCTATCTCCGCCGCTATCGGCTGTTAAATATATTATTATTATTATCGATTGTCGTCGCACGTCTATAGAACTGCACAGCAAGCTCATTTTACTGCACCCATCTCGTTGTAAAGATGTAGAGCACGTTCGATTCTTCGGCAAAAACCATCGAAAAGAGAATACGCCTCGATCGATCTCTGAAGTTCTCTACGGGAGAAGGTAATGAGCATTGTGAGTCCTGTATTCTCAGCCATTATCTCGATACTCAACGATGACTGCCGTTCGTTAGGAGAACGATGAGTGAAAGGTCTCCTTGACGCGCCATTACGCAGTGTTCGTTCGCACGCTCAGGTAGGCGCACCGAACGGCTTTGACGATAGAGGACGATACCAGGAACGAGCCAGCTTGAAAACAACGAAGGTTTCAAAGTTTGCTGCTCTTTAGCGAAGAGCGCGTGTGTGTGTGTTTGTGTGTGCTATTGCAGCCAGTCTCATCGCTAAGCCCCCCCCCTGCGGAGTCCCGGTTTTACTCCCGCCGGAACCCCTTCCAACGGCGAACGCTCAACGCACAACAAGCGGCAAGCGGACAGGCAGGCAGAGGGCTTTATAATGCTGGCAGCCACTTCCCTCACACCTGAGGAAGCCGTTAAATCTTGGCAACTAGAAGAGTCTGTTGGGCTGATTCTTTCTCGTTTCGGAAATGGCCTCACTGCGTTCGGGGCCGCAGCGTCATGAAAAGTTTAACCTATCTGCTTGCTTGTATAAATGTAGAATGTAAACTCCGTGTCAGACTTGCCCATTTCAGGGAAGAGGCATCTAAAAAAAATATCGTGGGGCGTCATTGCAAAAGGATGGGCGCTACAAATTGTGTGGCGGGCGAGAAATCCGCCTCGACTAGAGGTGATGCATGAAGCGGTCAAGAGAGGGTAAGATTATGTCATAGATAGAGTGTCGTCTATTACACGAGGAGGAGGGGCGCGAAATTTGCCCGGATCGATTTAAAAACGATGAGTGAAAAAATGGCGACGGGATGATGCAATGCCCGCGACAGCGTTGACTTTCCCAATGCGCATCGAATACTATGGCAATATGCGCATCTAATACTAATCAATAATCAGACCGGCCGCTGCCTCCATTTGGCAGGAAGTAGCTCGTAGATTAAAGGCTTTCGTTTGAACTTACACTTTTGACCGATTTGGATGTTCACTTTCTGAAAATCTACACTCCCAAAAAAATAGGGCATGAGTTCAACCCGCGACTAGCGACATATCCCAGTACCGGTCCATTTATCCAAACGACCTCCCTGACTATTATGACTTTGCCGTCTCTGCCATCATGGAGGTATCTAGCTTCGAAGGCTCGCAATCAATATACAACCATGTGAGTTCGTTCAAGACATTTTCTCTCAACTTATAATACATTTTCCGCAGTGACTCGCAGTCAACATTTAACATCCAGGGTACTGCTATCGGCATTGCTTCATATTCTCTCAACTTGCTGTACATTTAGTAAGCTCACTAATATATATATATATATATATATATATAATATATATATTATACATATATATATAGTCACATGAGCGCACAGTGTAGATGGTAGGCGATTCGCCATACTTACCGGGTGCTCCTTGTATAGAGTTCAGCAGTCTGTAGCGTACACAATGGTCACTCACGTGCGAATATGAAGAGAAAACATAGTCCCCCAGGTTCGGGGCCCTTTCGACAACTCCGAGAGGAATTAAATGCCATCAAGCGGTTCCGACTTCTGTCAAAAATTAAGGGTGAAAATGTTTAGCTATTGTCATGAGTCAACAACGGAACAACAACTAGCCTTCTTGTATGAAGTCAATTCTGAGTTAAGAAGGTCAGGCGATTATACCGATTATCCCGCCGTCAACAATCAAACGCGTTCTTCTACTGCTTCTTTCTATTTATACCTAATTAATTTGATCACTCTGTTTGTTGAGTAGCTAGTGAGTCATGGCTGTCTTTGTGTTTATTGGTGTACATTTGCTTTAAAATCCCGCCTGTATCGATTCTATTTCCAGCCTGCGCTTGCTTCATTTCTCGCCGTTCACTTTCAGGCGAACTGAGTAGGCCAAGCCTACAGCAGGTCAGCGGTTGCGATCTATTATACAACCGGTCGTGTTTTTCTTCTTGGTCGCTTCACAGGTTTCAGAACCCAGCAGAGCTTCTCAGATTCATAGTCGCGCCGTAAAATGTATGGCAGGTTTTGCTGCTGCTGCTGCTGTTGTAGTAATGCGAATGTTTCGCTGGTCATTCACAGCGGGTCTCGATGTCAGTTCCTTCGAGCGGAGATGGGTTGAACAACCGTGGTGTCGTTTCTTCCGTGGTCATTTGTAACTTGTAGGCTAGCTCTGAGACCGATGGCCACTGGCAGAAGCCCACAGAAACTCTAGCATTACTATTAATGATTGCCATCGTCAAAGTCAATGGCAGAGTCGTAAGGTTACGCCGTCCACGTTAGACACACCCGAGGAGTGCCGAGACCCCTCGGTGGCCTGGTGGTGCACCCGTGTGAGCCTGCCTTGCAACCAGCGGAGACGGACGTGGGTGCCCGGGTTCGATCCCCAACGTTGCACATTTGCTATTTAAAAGGGGTTGCCCGTCTTATGAAGCAATGCAAAAAAACAATTCCGTGGACGTTAAATGTTGGCTGAGAGCCAGCCCAAAAAAATACCCACACAAAAAATAGGAATTGGTAATTTTCCTGAATAGCTAGGCTGTAGTGGAAAATATCTTAATATGAACGTCTGTATCACTTTCGACGTATTGGAATAAAGATATATATTGTGCATATTGCTTTCGGTTGTGGCCCTTAAAAAACATTTTATTTATTTTCAGTCTGGCTTCGACACGGACTGATAGAATTACATCCAAGGAGAAATTAAATACACTGATAAAGTAATTTGGTTTTTTTGCAAAGCAGGACGTTTCTAAGGGGAAGGTGAAATTAACAGGGAGATTGATGTTCAATAAATGAAATATATGAAAGTTCGGCATTAATTAAATATAATAATTACCTAAGAAAAATAACAAGTTCGAAGTAGTTCTTATAAAAGTGATATCGAAAATACAGACTCCACGGACAACGTGTAGTGTCGATATTAGGACCACATTTCAATAAAACAACAACAAACAACCTTATATTATCTTAATTATTATTAGTAGTATTTAATAGAGTGATTTAATCTAATCGAGGGATCCTGGATAAATGTTTTGCCCACCTCTTCTCGGCAGCTGGCACCTACAGAGTTCATGCACTTCATCTAGAATAGACGATTTAGTGGGCACTGTCCTCTACTTCGTCGATATGAGCTTATCATCGATAACGCGCGCGGATCGGCTTGCGTACGATCAATCTGATTTGTGTATTCTTCATTAGTAGCCAATTGTAATTCTCTGTCGAAATTGGTAACGACAACTGGCTGTAGCAAGCGTTCAGACGTTCGCTTTGTTTGTTCACATCGCATGATTTGGCTCTCACACGGCTTAAACAGGATGGCCGAGAGTAGGTGGAACATTGAGATCGAGCATGTTTCGCGGACAATCGACTGCGGCCCCCCTGACGCCCCCCAGGGAGTCCGATTGGAAATCAAGCTATCGTTTGTATGCGGCCACTGCGCTGTACTTTACCGTGTGCAGCTCCGAGACGTGTCCAGAGCTAGCAGGTAGTTCGGGCAGATTTTTTGTCACGTCGAAGCGACCACGCTAAAACGTCGTGAATAGAGATCAAGTAATAACAGCGGAACGGCGGAATAGTCCGCAGCTGGCGTTGTGCTACACATGTAACCGTGGTCAGGCTGCTGGCCTAAACGTGCTTACTTCAGATTATCTTGCTTCTGTTATTGTTCATAGTGCATTCTCCCCGTTCAGCCCGCTGTGCACTGCCGCTGAAGCAATAGAACTCGCGTAACTGCGCGACTGCACCATCCGAGCCAACCGTCGCACGAAGCGAGCAGGCAAGAACATGAAAATAATCGTAACAAAGTTATCTCTCCCACTGAGCGTGGCCACTGACCAGCGGCGCGTTTTTCGATTTGCGGCTTTTGTGAAATAATGAGTGACTTCGCTCTGGTGCTATGGCTACTGCTGTACTCCTGCTGTTACTGTTGTAGCTGCTGCTATGAACAGCGAATACTATTATAGCAGCAGCAGCATAATCAACATAGGCGGCCGGCACGGCACTAAGGACTGATGAGTTGGTCTCGTTTCGTCGTGGTATACACAGCGTGCGATGGTGGACGGACAACAACGTTGACGGGACCATAAAACCGTTGAAGCCACTGCTCTCCTCATATGCCGTCTGCTAGACGCATATACTTTACCACTACACATGCTAATACAAGTGCTCACACATCGGACGAGAGATATATGATGCCTTATTTCAATGTCGATATGCGTCGATGGCTGTGGCGGTACGGAAGTGTTAAGGGGAGGTGGGGTTTACGTTGGGCTGTGGTGAGCTTTGCGTCCGCCACTATCTCCCCCACCCCCCTCCTCGGCTTTAATTGGACTCTCAGTGGAGAGCTGCGATGCCGCGAACGGCAGCGACAGCGAATACACTATAAATGATGAAATTTACGGATAAGCGCAACTACGAAGTCAGCAGTAGCAGCCGCAATAACAATAACGAGAGCGATTACAAATGACAAAACTCATAGAACAACGACGACAGAAACTGAGGAGGATCGTGATGGTGGTAGGAGAAGCAGCGATTGGCGGCGGCGGCGGCGGAAATAGGAACGTCGACTAAAGTCGTCAACAGCAGCAACAAGCGGACGGGAGATTTCAGCGCTTGCGTTGTATTGTTGCTGTGATATGATAGCATCATTGGCTTCAATCTTTTTGTTCCTATTACAACGGCAGCAGCAGCAGCAACAACAACAACAACTAGTGCTGTTGCTGCTGCAGCTGCTGCAGTAACAAGTACTGCCGCCACGACTGCATTGTGCGAATATGATAATTGAGTGACGGATGCCGCAATGACGGGCAACGCTGCTGCGGCGGCGGTAGCGTTACCGCTTAACGCTGCCCGCCGACGCCTACTTAAGCCACTACTGAGGTGCACCGGCATCAAGGCAACGCACGGGGCATCAGTAGAATACGACACGACCAACAACGATGACCCAGCTGCAACAGCAACCGATGATGCGGCGGCGCTCACTGCTCGGTTAAATGGATGGACGGATGTTTCGTTGGCGGTCGTGAATGGGTCGACGCAGCCGCCGTCGCCGCCGCCGCCCGCTTCGTCGTTGGCGACTTCGTTATTTGTTCAACACAGCAACACGAAAACTGGAAAGAACGAGACAAATGAGAGAAGGAAAACTCATCAGCGCTCGGTAGATAGACGCATAGATAGAAATAGAATATGGCTTGGGGGAGGTAGGGGGGGAGGGGTGCAGTAAAATGTTTGGACTTTATCTTTTAGTTCCATCTCTCTATCTCTCTCCCTCTCTCCTCTCTGTTTCTCTCCGTGTGTTTGCGAGGTAATGAGTGCTGTGGCCGCTTTGCATTTAAATTTGATCAGACGCTTTGGGCCGGCAGCTCTGACTGCTCTGTCGTGTGTGATTCTCATGTTGTGGTGGTGCGGCGTGAGATTCTCGAATTATATATAATTCCGTTGTAGCCTTGACTGCAGAGTACAGCCATAAGCGACTGTTGACCAGTCATATATATATAGTCTTGCTATGTGGAAGTATGCAGTAGGAATAACGGGTGGCAATAATACGATAGGGAGCAACAACATAGTTAGAGTGTAAATGTACAAGTTAATTGATACAAAATTACGCACTGTTGGGGAAAGAAAAATGTTAAATCGTATGTTCGTACATAAATGAAAGATACGAGCAATTTGCTTCACTTGATCAGCATCGAGATCGATCAGCAATATGCTGTTGAACAATGGTGTGAAATGCCCTACGAATCGCAGCCCACTTATGCACACATCTAAGTGAAGGCAGAATTCCTCCCTCGAAGTTGAGCTCATTATAATCGTTGATTTTCTTTAATAATTCCAAAGCAAACAATACTTCACCGTCTATCATGCTCAGATAGCACACCCTTGGTGTCCGTTTCGCTGTCACAGAAATCGTCGCGATGCAAAGATGTCACCTGGACATCACAAAAGGTATATGTACCTCGCTACAAAATATCAACAGTAGGAGAGTGTTTTACCAGAGTGTCAATACCAAATTTATGAAACACAGCTAACGACTTGACAATGATCTCTACCAAGGTGGTTCGATAGATAGAATATATTATATTTTGTTTAATCGTACGGGAACTACTACAGTTTTATCGAAGTGAATAAATAAACTTAAAGGAATAACTCTCAATAATAAATAGCTTCCTTTGCGCGACCGTAAAGCGAACGTGACCTTCATAGGCGCAACGTTGCGTGCCTTGCCGACTCCTCACACGTAATCGACTCTTAAAGATGCGAGAATAATTTTACGTTGAACATAGGGATATATGCATAGGAATATATTAAGAATCGTCTCATATGATTGATACCAAATTTAGACCATTAGGTTTATGTGAATGAAATGTATTATCTACTTAAGTTTGTTTAAAACAGAAAGAGATTTATTTTCAACAAAAAAACACCGTGAAGCTATTTTTCAAAATGATGACACTGCAATAGAGTGCACAATATGAGAAAAGTACTGGGTATTTTCCAATCATGTGTCCTTGAGCGCAACAGCAATTCGTTCGGCATCCCATTCCATCGACGCATCGAGACAATAATAACAAAAAAATAACGCGTTTTCTGCGTTTTCTAATAATAGGCTCGCGTTGTGATTGTGGTTGTCAGCGAAATTTCAAAAATCAATCTACCTCGATTCACAATTTCATTTCGCACAGTGGCTTTAATTTAAAAGCAAAACGCACATAAGTAAATGTCATGTGACCAGAGCAAACGCCCGCAAGCGATTTAATTGGATCAGTTGTTCTAGCGGCATATGTATGTAGATCCTACGATCGAATCGGTGACAGCTTTGGTATTGACAGCCGAACGAAATTAATTGCATTGCCCATGCGAGTTGACACCAGCGCGGACAACAAGGGTATTATTTGTTCATGCCCATTCGAATACACAGATTTGTCATCAAGTCGTGGCCATCGTCGGGATTGTCTGGCGAGAGCAGACAATTATTGGCTTCTTTCCTATACAGCGGCGAGGCATCGTGTATCGTTTTTCATTTTTGGGATAGCCACAGCGAGTACACTGTTGCTGTACCCCGCCTATAAGAGTGTGCCCATAATAGACCCCTTGATTTGGAGGGAAGTCCCGATTGTCTGCTGTCGGCTGTAATCGGCCAGTACCGCCCGATAGCTTACCTTGTCATTCAAGGCTGATCGCATGTTATCTGTCGCATACGAGCGGATACAGTGGTAGAACACTTACGCCGTTCATATCTCGTTCGCTTGTCGTATCGATCATCCCCAATTAACGAAAAAAATCTTCAATTTCTTTATAAAAGCGTGGTTATATATATATATATATATATATAAATATATATATATATATATCGCCGAGTTGTTGGGATTTAGTAGAACGTCCAGCTGGCAATTAGCGTGATTCAGAAATGCATTGCTAATCATGCGCAGTTTTCTGTTTAGATGAGCACGTGTCAAGGTGCCCCCCGCGGGTGCCGGGGCAAAGCCGGAAAATCGAGTCGAGAGCATCTCCATAGGCGCGATGTCCGAGAATCAAGCCCAAATAATATTCTATACCAGCGAGTGTGTCGTTGAACGAAATTTAACGTTGGACGGATCTTGCGTACGAACCATGAGATAATACATTCGCCGACTTCGACCACTGAACAACTAACTGATAAGGCGCCAGTATCGTTGCTGGAACCTAATAACATAACATGGATAAGTACACATGTTTACATGGTTACACGCCATGAGGAAAAAATCAGAAGGCCAGTGACATTATCATCTGGTCCGCCTATTTAAAACAAGGGTGTGTGTGCGCGTGTGTACCCCGGCCTTCATTTGTTGTAAGTCTTTAGAATAATGTACAAAAATAGTCGTATACAAGAGTATATTTTCGGTTGTTTATCATGCTGCGTTGAATCGTTCAGTAGTTTAGTGACATATCACAACCGGAATTTTGTCCCTATTGGGGAAAGAATCTGAGAGCACCGGAAAGATCTGCCACGAAATGCCTCTGGCGATTGTATTTATTACGATAGTTCTACCAGCGCCTACCTTTGGCTAAACGCCACTCTTACTATGATCTGTATGTGAACATATAGTGTGAACACGCCGTCTTCCGTAACGATCTCAGAGGTAGAAACTAAATATCTACTTGGCCAGCTAGTCAACCCCCCCCTAGATGGTTCCAAGTGTAATGAACTCAACGTGCATTTTGCTAGTTAGTATCATTATATATATCGAAAATACGATAGCTGTCACCAATCGTGGATTTCTTGATCGTTGTCATTAGTGTTAGATCAAGTTTTAGTCGTTTGGCAATCGATCACAGCGATCAACCTTTGGCAGCTGTGTGAGGAGAAATAACGATACGCCACTGCTGGTGTTATGTTTTTTTTACACATGCGTAAAACTCTATGAAATTATTCGAACACAATGTTGGCTAGGTTACTGCACCCTCGATCGCTTTACTTATTATGAAATGTATTATAATTCAATTGTACAGGCCCGGTTGGGTCAGCGCCGGACTTGATTCGCCGAACTACCCCAATCTCACCAAAGTGACAATGTCACGGTCCAAGGGAGAGTTCGTTCGGAACGGGCGAGTTACACTATCTAACATATTCGATCGAGCAGTGAAATGATAATAGCTTCGTGTGGGCCACCCGCTTATATACCTAATGGACCGCTAACATAAACACTCATGTGTTTATTATTATTATTATTATCACTACTATGTATTCATTTAGTCTCTAGTTCGAATAGGTGTCGTCACAGTAATACCCCGCACTCGCCACTGGTCACCCTGAAAAACGCTCGCGATACGCCTCAGGGTCATCGAAATTGACAATATCGACAAAACAGCACTAAATCTATGGTATTCATGTTATTATTATTATTATTATTATTCGATAGTCAGCAAGTGGCATAACAAGTCTAATCACGGCATAATCAAGTCTAATCAAACGGCGATCGATTGCTCTGCCATTGCTTTCACATTGAGCGCGCAAATCCCCGCCCGCCCCCCAGCCAGCCATAGGGAACGGATATAGTCTTCGCGGGGATCTGTCGGCCCATCCCGACACCATCATTTTCATGTCAATTAGCGACGAAAGACGGCTACAATAGCGAATGCATCTACATGAGCCGGGAAGTGGGACAACGATATCGGCGCTCAACGTAACGCGACGCTCCGCTACGACGGCACAGGCTGTGAGGCGTTCAGCGAAGCGCTACGCTTTCAGTGACTGCCTAATTCTGTCTCCCGCCTCTGACGTCCTCTAACCTCCCAACCTGATCGGCCCTTTAGGCTTCAGCCAAGCCACTCAGAAACCCCCCGTTTTGCTCGTGGCACTCTTACCTATGCCTAATGATTTATTCCTGTGCGTCGTAGTAGCTTGCTCATTTTCTGTGGATGCGACCTGGCCGGCGCCGTCGCTCCCAGAGACAAATGCGGTCGCCAGCCGACTCCGCCAGCCATTCTACTGCGGCTATTCTACCGCGATGCGTCCGACTTCGCCTTTTTGTTGGCCGGAGTGCATGACAGTCCCAATGACGGACGGCGCTAGTACATACGCCAATAATGATACGAACCGTGAATACGCCGCGGCCGTGGTGATCGCAGCTGCATTGCAATTACATAGAGATGCTGTTCTGCGCGAACAACTTGCCGGCTCCGGCAACCGTTCGCCCCTACAACAATAGCTAGCTTAGCATACAGCGACGTCTATAAGTAGTCTAGCAAAGTATAGCTAGCAGACGAGCTGAACGGTGGAGTGTCGAAAGTCTTCTGGGGGGCACGGCGAAACGAGACAAGTCTATATATTATCTCCGTATATCTATATGTGTATATAGATGTAGTTTCGTTCTTGGGACAGTCTGGCCGTCGTAGTTCATAGGACGCTTGTTACGAAATAATTGTTTGTCAGTTTCAACGGTCATTTCTCTCTCGCTCTCTCTCTCGCTCCCTTTCTTTAGGTAATTCATTCAGCCAGTCGTTGCCGCTCACCCTCAGCATAATCCGCATCGCTGCATCATTCTGGCCGGGTCGAGTCGCACGAAGTGTCCTGTCCGACGAGTTTGTCACTTACGATTCTTGTGGTTAGGGCAGTACAGTTTAATGGGCCGTCGGGAGGATGCAGTCTTCTCGAACCATGAGGTCACCGTATCTAGAGCCGCTATTACTTTGAACCTACGGACGCGTAGTGCCTCCCTCAGTTCTAGCACAGTCAGGGCACGGGCATCCCGAGTACGGCAAAGGACATCCCTTTCTCGCCAGTCGCCATCTGAATGTGTACGATGAGCCAGAGCCGAACAACGAGATTGGCCGAGAGATAGCAAACGGACTGTGTACGCCTGAACAGCAAAACACAGACGGGGAGGCATTGAAGAAAATCGTCGGCGTCACAGGCTACATGAAGATTAGCCAGCACCAGTCGTGGATAGCGACCGCACGCAAAACGACAAAAATGACGACGTGGAAATTAATTCAGTGAATTTTAAATGTCTCCACCAGCCATAAAGCTACCGTTGATCCATCGACTCAGCAGTGGGTGAACAGGGTCGATTTTCAAAATGCTCGTTAACAATTTCGACTGAGAAGTCGACATTGTTTGCCTATAACTAACTGCGCGGTTGCACAGGAGTGACGCCATTGTTATGAGGTAAGCCGGGCAACTTCTGCTACTGTGGCAAAAATAGTCCATCGCTAGATACATTCCCTTTTCGAGCAGAGTTCAACGCACAGGCTCGCAGCAGCACGATCGGCGGCATTCGTTCGATAAGCAGATACGAAAGAGACAATTGTCTCGTTTACGTTTCGTTTGTATTTTTCATCGGGCGACTCGTTCAAGATGATAGTGAAATGAGCCGGCACTCACTTCGATCATGTACGACATGACATGAAATATTACAGACCACCTCCCCGCGATGTCCCCCAACCCGCCAGAGCATACATAACTTGCTACGATGTGAGCCACTGGAGCGTGGCCACGGTCGATGGAGCACTTTTTCCCTGCCGGGACGGGCTGTGGTAAGGACCAAGTGTTCGGGCTGAACAAAGCAAATTGAAGCATATATCAGTGGCACAGGTTTATCTGTTCCTCAACGTTAACAATATCTCCTCCGGACGTCAACGAAGCAACAATGATAGTTGGCATACGCTTCCCATTCCAATAGTATTGTTGCTGCTGCTGCGATCGCTCCTGTGTGATGTGTCTGTCGACCTTCGTTCTGACTTACAAATTATTCATGCATATACATAACATTATAGATACGTGCGTGCATGCGTAGACGTATAACGCGTATAGATAAGATAACCAAAGCAGGGACACGAGGGGCAGTGATAGAAATGGCGTAAAACATGCACGCTGCTCGACGAGCGCTGACGCGCCCAGCAGTATCAACATTTCTCTACGAATTTATAGGTTTCACGCTAACAAGCAGCGAAGCAAACGAGCTGGTGGTGCCGCATGAGATAACGATAAAATCATGCGCGAGCTGACAATAGCCGGGCTGCCAGTTAAAATTCTCGCAGGAAACCCACTCGTTGTTAGTGTGAAACAGCGACGCTAGGGGGCGTACGCTCTGATATTAGCAAATTATAATGACGTTGTATACCGGCAAGTTTGGCACAAGACTATGGCTACGGCTTCACTCTGAAAGGATAATTAACCCAAGCCAGCTGAGTGAATCCCTATCAGAGCGTTTGCTCGATTTGCTCTTAATGAAGTAATCGCAGTAAGTGTAGTGGTAGTAGTATTAGTACCTGAACGAGTCTCTACATAGGCCTCAATGTTCTGAACTATGTAGTCAACCGTCGTCAACTGTGCGAACTGCCATCACTGATACAACAGGGCCAATGGAAGGACGCTCGAGACCATGCGCGAGTTTGGTTCATTATAGAAGTTGTGACCCGCAAAGATGCTCACATCGTCGCTGTGCCGACACGACACGCTGGCAGACGTCTCCATCAATGGTTAAGTTGATGAATCTTAATGGTGGATAATTCACGTCCATCACAAAACATATCCGTCGCGCACTGCCGTCCAATACCTTCCGAATGCTACGTTTGTGTTGCCTATACGACTGTAATAAGCAGTCATGTACCCATGAGAGTACATGAGCATTGTGATACTCAGGCATTATTTGACTTTAGGATTTTTCTCATAGAATAATAGACCTGTGAATAGTTGATAACTGCGCAGTGAGCTGAGACCTTTGCAGAGTGTGGGGTGGATCAAAATTGTAATACACTCTGTTCACACTACGATTATTATAATGTCCATCATGCAGGATAACCGCTACGAAACGTACAGGTGCTAAACACTGCATGCGCTGCTGTAATTGAGAAGAACGTTTCAGTTAATATACGACAGAAAATGATATGGGTATCTCATCCGAGACATGACACATATCGCACAATAATCGCTGCTAATTGTAGATCTACGAGTAATTGCAAACTTTTATGCCAGACATCACCTCCCGGGCACCCTCGTGTCGCCTACATACGTGGAACGCGAGGCACGTGAGAGTTGAATTGGCCGAGGAAGTTTGCCCTTGTCGACGGCACCATATACAACCAGTCTGGATTGGTAGGGTGACGATAATTGTTTTGTGGGCAATCATCCCTTCGCCCATTTCCGCCACTCTCATTGTCTACTATTTCAAATGTAATATTAGGGTCATTGAGGACAGACGCGTGTAGGTTATATTAAAATAAATAAATTTTCCGGGCTAACCCACAGCCAACATTTAAAGTCTACGGTACTGCTTATATATATATATATATATACGCTGATCCAATGCTAGTCAAGCAGATTTAATGGGCATGTACCAACAAAGAATGCCAGTTCATTTGAAGGAAATATAGATAACGTAATAAGAATTCTTGAAGAATTGTTGATATGGCCCTTCCAGCCGGCTAGCTCAGGCAGCGTTGTTCATTTTTCCGAACAGCGCATTTTGAGGCTTTTTGTCGTTTTAAGAATTTTCAATTACTATCGATAATGTTCTCAAGATAAACTTTTTTTAGGCTACCCTGTAGTCTACACAAATAGCTGAAGATGCCTTTCTAACAGAATGTTCAAGTAATCTGCCGAGATCGAAGTTCGGCGACATCCTTCGTTGAAGCCATATCAGCCCGTACCGAAATCACGAAAGCACCGATATTTCGAATATGTATTCTGTTTCTTTTCGTAGAGGAGGACATTTTCTACAAACACACAGACACCACGAGAGACATTCAAATCTCCATAAAAGTGGGCCTACCCAGTGCAGGGTTGACGTGGATGACAAAACTCCCGATCCTGGCTAAAACCACCAGAGTCTATCTCTCCCCTAGACGTATTCTGTTCTATACAACTGCCACGGTCCATGGCGCCCTTAAACACCAGACAATGCAGGAGGATGGCAAATTATGCAAGTACCAAGAGGCCTATTCTAAAACTAGACGGCCCGAGAGCTAATTGGTTCATGCTCAGTAAATGAAGAAACACCTCGAACGTTAATCAATCAACAATAAATATGAGTGGGCAACTATATCTTGCAAGGGTAAACTTTTTTAAAAATTGCAGTTGTATCAAAGCAAAGGTAAGTCAATCTAACTTACTGGCGATGCTTTATAGTCGAATCCACTTGAGTGCGTTGAGTAGAAACTGAATTTTCTGGGGGCATCTTGTAAAGGTAAAGGTTTATATAAAGGGTTGTTCTCATTGCTGTCGTTGTCCCGGTTGCCACTCTATTCAGAGGTAACGAAAATGACGGATCAGCAAGCTCGTGTAGGCGGTCTAAAACAAGGCTTACCTCCAAATCTACGCTTCCAGCACGCCGAAACAGCAATCGACTCTTTTGTCCCTACAGTGTATGATACACTTGTACAGGCTGCTTTTATGCAGACTCAATCAAGGCACCGAAAAGTCTGTACCATAAACTCCCCTTTTTGCGGTGGCACAGCCATTGTGTGAGAGATATTCAAATTCGTTCGTGAGGTCGTCGCCGTCGGCATCTTCTTTTGTCATCAGATTCGAGTTTATTTATTGTGGCCGTCGCTGGCGAGTAACTCAGAGTGCTTTATTTACCGGAGTGGGACACAGATACCAAGGAGCGTCCATACCAGCCAGCTTTAGACACCGTTGCAGACATGGGTCGCTTGCCATCATCCAATGGCTTCGTGCACCGAGTCTATGCCCTCAATATAACGCCTCTCGACGTGGGCAACAGCTATCCGGGGCGAATGTTGCATCAGGCCTAATATGCAGTTTGGTGTAACTGTAGTCGATCGGGTGGTAAATGTCAGTCGTCGAAAGAGCCGACGTAATCCATTGCCAGGTACCAGACAGTCGCTTGCTTCCTGGCCTAACATCGAAATATACCAAAGTCGAAAATGGGCAAATTCGTCTCGGAGCCTCTAGCCATGTACTGACGTGCGCGACCATCTGACGCGCATCTGGGCCTACTGGATGAGCTTTGGACTTCATACATCTTCATCAGGTCCTGGCGTCGGCAGCCGCACGTGCCAGCGTGCATCATTAGGCCAACCCTGCACGACGCTCTTCTACTCTACCCATAGCATCGTACCCCATCGGATCCTATCAAAGGGCTGCGCCTATCCTGTCCTATACTATCGCGAACTATCGTAGAGTCTCGCAGGCTTGCTACCGATAGATTGTTTGCGCATCTCTGTTATTCACCTGCACTTTGATGCACGCTCGATCCGTCGAACGCGGCGAGACCCCTAGTGTCTGCTTCCCCCTCCCATGACACAGCCCTGTGCAGACCACCATCGAGCACCAACACCTACCTGTCAAAAGACAGCGAGGGTGCCCCTGTGTAACTTCAGTTACGTTAGCACCAAGTGGTGTTTCCCATTTGATAATTGATGTATATCACCTACTTGCTGTTCGCTATACGCATACTGCATCCAGTGGCGGCATGCAGGGAATAAGAGGAGCAATTTTCAATAGAAATCACTGCTAACTTATTGACGATTTATTTAGGCGCATATGCAGATATTGCATTGCCATGCGTACGCGGGACTCTGATGTGATGTCTTAATTGGGAATTATCCCTGGACTGTTCTTCGGAAACTAGCCATTTGTCAGCTCTGAACATGCAATTTCGAGGGACGAGGCATACCATGGGTACGACGCAAACAAGTGTATGTATTTAGATATAACGTCACAGAGGATTTAATGGTTTTCGGCGCTTGTGGTCAATATAACGCTCTTTCGAATAGTACATATAGGTCTATTGTACTCATTCATTGTACCACAACTCATATGTGTACGCCCATCATAATGCTGTTGCCATGTACATTTATATATGTAAATTTACTATATACACACACATATTTCTCACATTTGCCTATTTTTGCATATAGCAGACATTCTAGGCGTTTCGGCATACAGCCAAACCTAGCTGGCTGGCTGGCTACTCGGTACAGCGATGCATGTCTGTGAATGTGAGAATGAGTGTCGCACCATCTGAATATTGCCTCTCTGGGTCAGTCGGGCCAACTCAAGCCAGCGCACCTACCCACCTACGGACATCATCTGTGACATCAACAGAGGGAACCGCTTCGAGGTGCAGTCGAGCATGCGGCGTAGAGCAGTACGGCCTTTCCTGCTACGAGTACACACACACGCACAATAAAGCGTCGTTACGAACAGATGCTCACCTCTGCCGTGGTGCGGCGGGGGTATATATATATATTATATATATATATATATTATATATGTATATATATATATATATATATGTATATATATATATATATATGTATATATATATATATATATATATATATGTATATATGAACATCCGTGTGTGTACGTAATATACATGCATAGGTGGCTGCCAGTGTTTGACGGCACTGTACCCGATTGACAACTGCTGCTAGCACAGTTTCTAGTCTACAGCCCAACCCTAGCCCACTCGTGGTGTCATCAGCTGTCACTGCGCGAGCCGATCATCCCTATTCAGGCAATCATCAGAGCTCAGTTCGTTCAACGCTGCTCGTTTAATCTGTCGGCCAGTCAATCATAGGGCACTGTTTTCGTTAACTGCGACAATATGTATTTGTGTTCGTGCATGTGTACAAGTAGGCCGATAGTGAACGGTTGGCGAAACAAGCAGTCACTCGGTAGTGGCACTCCGTCGTACACGAACAGGGCTGCGTGCTGAATAGATATGGCGTCTCCCGGTGATTCAGCACCCGCAGGGACAATACTAAGGGACCGGACAACCAGGATGAACGTACTGTAGTAATAATAATATTAACAATAATAATAATAATTATTATTATTATTATTACAAGCCGATCGTCTAGCTTTCACGCACATACACCACAGCATAAATATATGTACAAACAATGACCACAAGGTTAGAATATCGGTGCTACACTTTAATTTCAACTGGTTTGTTTAGAGCTGATGTTATTCGTCAAGCTCCGTAATGAGCTGTAGAGAATTGTATAACATCGAGCTTATATCTGGATGAAAGAAATGTATGATATATTTCCGCCGGTAGTTTGCGTCCCGCTGTTGATCCGCCGAGCGGCAGCTCACACAGGCTGCGTATATGATATTTACAGAATATATCATTTCTAAACTATGCCACTCATGTGCATAGTACTTATTTCAGTATAGCATCCACATCTGCGTAGAGCAAACGAGCTTGTGTATCATGGGCTGGACCATCGTGAGTATGGAAATAATTCATGTTATCTATGCTCATTTATTATACGTCGTACAGCCTGATCTCCCTATTGGCTAAATGTATGCACGAATTAATTACACGACCCCGACTTGCCACTATGAACGGTCAGTTTAGTGGACAGTCAAGATATGAACGTCGCTGGTGTCGTTCTCAATCGCTATAGGTTTTTGTACATAGTTTACTAACCTAGCTTTGTATAATAGTAGTTATAATAGTGGAAGTAGTAATGGTGGTGGTGATAATAGAAAGGTCTGTGAGTGGTAGCCCTCTTGCTGATGTCGTTAGCAACGCTGCGGGGTGGTCTAAGGCTGGGGGTGTCATGGTGGTCGCTCTCGAGATGTATTGATATGACATGCCTGTCGTCCTGGGCCCGCAGACCTCGGCCGTCGTTCGCAGATTCGCCTTCGGGGAAGAGGGCCGAGGGGGCTGGGTACAATGACGTCGAGGGTAGAATGGGACATTGAGGGTCACGGGGAAGACCAAGCGGCCAGGCGGCGCAGCATCGCCGCTAGCCCTACGAACGAATAGAACGACGAACCCTAGGTGACGGCACACGGCGAGAGTTTGAGTGGCCTTCTGTGGCAGCTCCTCCTCGCGTGGTTGCTGTTTGAGTGGAGGAGGATTGGTGGCGCGGGTGGGGAGGGGTCTGGCCCATAGTGATCCCTTGTGTAATTCGCCCCTGACCACGTCCAAGAGTAATGCTCTTTTTGAATAATGTTAAACCACTCAGCCAGCCCCGGCCAGTCTAGTGTTTACGAGGCGTTGTATGAGTGGGTCCGCCTGCAAAACTACGAAAGCTAGCGGTAAGCGCGGACGAGGTACGGGTATGGGAGATCGGGGGGTGCAATGACTGTGCCGGCTATGGCCGTGATGCTGGCGGTCATGGCGGCTCCACTCGATGCAATGTTGTTACTTGCTCAGCTGTAGCTTGACGGCGCCCGGCGTCTAACTCAATGGGCTGACGGCTCAAAGCTGCTGCTGGTGCTACCGCCGCTGCCGCAGCCTCTGCTGCTGCTGCGCTTTCAACCGGAGGACGGACCAAAGGCACATAGTCGAAAAGTGCCCCAACGAAAATAGCCGCCTCGCTGCTGTTAGCTGGCTGCCCAAAGGCTCGAGGGCCAGCCCGATCACAATGGCAAGTCCATCATGTTGTAATGGCCTTAGCTCTCGGAGGAGGTGCTCGACGCGCGCTGAAGGGCCGAGGGGAGTCGAGCCGTGTCGGCCTTTCTGCAGGCCTATCTCTCATCGCAATCTGGCACAGTCTGCAAAGACGTCTTCGGCTGCAAGAGAAGCAAGCCACTGTTGTGTTGTACCTAGCTTATACAGCGATGTGCGTAAGCACGATTGTTGTTGCACGCTGGCGCGGTGAGCGAAAAGCTAAAATGTGTGCCAACGCGTATGTGCCCTCGCGTCCGTCCGTATCACACTCCGTCATTCGAATTCGCCCAGTCAAAAGAGCTCGACCATAGACGTCTGCGTTGGCGGGGGTCGGCGTCGTCGTCGTCGTCGTCGTCTGTGACGATGGCCGAAACGCGTTCTACCATAGTATTATAGATTGAGTGGGTTTATAGTGGATGCACGAAGCGACACGGACGACAGCGCCACTTCCGCTTTTCATCGGGGAGTCTGCACAAAGTCGATCGTGTACCGACTCACTCCTGCAGTGGTTCAATGCACGATCGTTGCATATATCTGAATATACCTGCCTATATTAGTTGTCCCATGTATCAGCCAACTGTGAGTTAGTACCGAGCGGCCGGAAAGTCACGCAATCTGGGATCGTTGCCAAATGATTACTCAATCCGTACGTGAAATGTTCCGAATCAGTAGAGTTTCCTTTCGGACGCTATACGTGCTGTCTCGACGGGTGGTTGGAACCGTTCAACGAGTTGCGCTTTATGTGTTTAAGCGCGCTCAGCCGCGTGCTTGAAATCGTCTTTTTACGTCGCGTGACTTCTTCAATGCGTGTTCTATCGAGCTTCTCTGGCAGCTTGTGCACCTTGTTTGAACGACGTGAGGTTGCGTGACTTCCGAACACCCTGTATCTTCTTCAGCAGCTACACATATTTTATGAAAGTAAGTGGTACTATTAGCTCGAGGAAAGTGAATGTTGTACGATTTCTCATTGGTCAGCTCAGATCATCTAGCGACATTGATCTTTCTCCGAGCAGAATTGCGACTGGCGGATACGCCAGATGTTTTAGATGAGTTGTGCATTTTAATGCACGCGCATACATATGTGCAAGTAATAACAAATTGCTACAAGTCGATGCGGGATAGGGGGTAGTTATAAACCAAAAAAGCTTCGCACCGGAACGAGACAAAAAAAAAAGCATTGTCTTACATTATTTACTACGTACTTCACTCCGAGACGAGCGACAAACTCCGCGACATCAACGGCATTATGCAGATGACGAAAGTCATGACTTGACTGCGCACCATTTTACCGTCGGAACCGTAGACGTGTTGGCCTCTCTTTATCTCATGTTTATAATTGCTCGTCATAGATCTTTCGATAGCCAGAGAGCCTTGAGAACGGCTATTCGGAATTATTTGGCAAAATGGATCGCATCATTGGCTCCGAGTGCTCTCATGCAACCCAGTCATTATCAAGCACGTTGCAGAGATCAATGAACTTCTGTAAAACGAAGGTTAGCGTCGAGTTCTATTCTACTGACGGCGTGGGTAGACATACTTAAGAATATTATAGTAACCTCTCTAGGTGGCTCATGATACATTGAATGAGTACACCCGGTGTAAAGCCGTTGCACGACTCGAACTGAACGCGGTGAAAGTAATTTGATTTCCGATCAACCTTAATTTGTCTGGTCCATTGCATTCATGCAGATCATAGTTCTATAATCTATGCACGTTCAGCTCTGCCAGACATTGTGGGCGAATGTGTTCGATTCAGCGATCTCGAAGTTAGTAATCGTTGCAATAATCACTGAAGCAATGAGCCAGCAACGTGTGTGAATACGGAAGTGGCTTCTTTCCGTGTTGCTTAATGTTTATATATTTCGGGTGTCCCTCGCGTCTTCTCTTTTCTCCCAGCTAAATAGGACGGCACTAGATACAATAGAGGGAGGGCAGACGAAATTCTCTAACAGAGGAGACACTATGACTTCTACGTAATGTCCGAATCTCTATGCATACGTATGTGAGCGTATAACGCACTATATATGTAGGCAGGCATGTCTGCTCGTTGGTGTATAGAACAGTGCGCTATGTCTAGTGTATTTGCCGTGTCCAACGATTTCGACTGCAGGATGGACTCGACCCACCAAGTGGTCCAACCAGCAGTGTCCACCACGAAGCGGCTACAGCAGCAGCAGAGCAGCAGCCGCGCTACTCAGCGCTCAGGCCGTTGAGGGCGCAGTGTCGCGGCGGCAGTTACAGAGCTCACTGCTTTTGCTGCTCGCCTGCCCGCCTCGACTCGTCTCTTCTCCAACTTTATGGGCCACTTCCGATGGAAACGAAGAATGGAGAGAGATACAGCAGCCACACCGAAGCTGAGCGGCGGCGGCAGCGGCAGCAGCGACATGGACGGCCATGGAGGACTCGACACCCCACGAATACATAATAATGAAAGAGCTGCAATAGCCAAGTAAGTAAGTATATACCACCGTGGCATCGTCCGGGGCGTAGCGTGGACGAAGTCGTCGCCGATGCAGCCAGACCGGCTGCGGCTACTGTGAAGTCCGCCGCCGCCGCCGCCGCCTCCATATCTGCTTTTCTGTTTGCGTTGGTGCATCGGGAGTGAGTGAGGCACCAGCAACTGCAATTGACAACGGCATACACACACACATATATATATATATATATATGTGTGTGTTTTGTGCTTAGGAGTTGGAGGAACTCCGCGATCATCCTGCAGATGCCGACCAAGTCGGTTTGGGGCTGGGCCGTGGCTGTGACGTAGAGTGCACATACGGTAGCGCCGCCACTGGCGACCACGACGACACAACGGCGATGGTGGCCACGACGATTTTAGTCGACGACCGTTACAGCAGCGGCAGCCGTGGCAGCCGTTGCAGCCGTAGTGACTGCAGTGGCGCAACCGCGGGAGCAGTCTCAGAGCCGAAGAGTGCTTCTGGCCATAAATTAGAGAGAGCTGGCCGAACCCGCTGGCCGTGCCGTAGATTTAATAACGCCCTTTTATAGCTCCAATCACCTTCCGCTTCGCTTTTCTCTCTCTCTCTCTCTCTTTCGTACCCTCCCTAGCTTGCTCTACCACACCCTCTCTCGCTCGATCTATTGTCCATTTTCTTTACTCTACGACGGAACGGTCGGCATCTTCAATAACCGAGAGGCGCAACGACACAGGAACGGTGCGAACGGCGGCTGACGGAGACCTTTTTCGAGAGAGAGAGAAAAAATCGAAGAAAAAGTAGATGACAACGACGATGGCAATGTTGGTGACGAAACAAGAAAGCTACCAAAAGAAGAAGAGGGCTAAGGTGATAAATGAAAGCTGAAATAGGTCGCTAAATAAAGGATAAATAAGTTTGCCGTGTCAATAGGCCGATGGCATATATTGCTATTGATAATCATCTGGCGCAAGGGTGCTCTCAAAGGACACAAAAGTTATGTTGAAAACGGACGTGACCCTGGTATAAAGATCGAATCTGAACATCGTGGACTTCAGTGGACCGCTGATAAGCTGGGTGTCAAATTAGCTTTGCTTGATAATGGCGTAATGGCCGCAATAATAAGAATCATGTGTGGGGCGAGGAGTAGGAAGGAACAAGCTGACGTTCATCATGGGGGTCATAAACTTGATCTGTCCTAATTTGGAAGTTGGTTGTTAGGAGCATCCTCCCAAAAACTTATCGGGAGTTACCAGAATAACTGAGGGCCCTACGAAATGAACGGTGTAGGGATATTTTTGTTTAATTGTCTTATGTTTTCGAATGACGCAATGCTGCACCAAAATAGGAGCTTGTTGCAGTACTTGTCCAGGCTGATGCTTTTAAGGACGCCTAGGAAAATTGCGGTCAGAGTACCTAGGACTGGTTAACGGTTCGCCCACTTATTGAGCAGGCTCGTTTATGCAAAGGAAATATAGTCGGAAGTTGTCCTACAGTGTCTGTTTGAGTTGTAGGCCTTTCGCGAACAGCTGTTTGTCAAGACGATATCTGTTGTTAACTTGAGCAATCTGAGCTACTATAGGCAGTGATGGGCTAGGACAACGTTCGCACTGCCTTCATTCAGTCGACTAACCGCAGAGAACACTGAAACTCGGAGGGGCTTACCATAGCTTGAAGGTTGTGGACGTTGCTTTTAATACTGATCGTATTGCGTACATTAAAACCATCGTCCCCGCCGTCTCGTTGTTCCCTTCTCTGACAAACGATTGATATGCTATACGGCTTCACCAACGATAATACGGGCTGCCTTTGTACTCATGGTAACATTTCCGCGATAAGCTCAGATCCTCAGTTCTCCCTCGCTCTCAGCTTGCGAATACACGACTAACCATCACAGGCTAACACTACGAATCCATACGGGTTGTCGTCACCCGCCGTTGTGACAGCAGCGGTGGCGGCGCAAAAATTGACGCGCGCATCTAATAACACATGCGCGCGAGCGCGCGCCCGAACACAATACTATTTAGCGGGTGTTGTCTTTTCTTCAACTCTGTTTGCCACCGCCTTCTGCGCAGGTTTCCCTCTTCGTGGACCCAGCCAGCCAGGCTATCTGCCAGCCGCTTGCGAGCTATGCAGCTTCAGTGGCCCTGTCTTCAGTCGCGATGAGAACCTCCGTCCGCTCTCATCCCGTCACTCGCGGCGTGCCTTGCCGGTCGGTCCGCCTCTGCGAATTAATAGCGGGTCTCCGTGTTTAGTTCCCGCTTCGTCATCCGATCATCTTCCGCTTGCGTCGTCTCCGTCGTATTCTCTCCGCCTTTCTTGGTTCTTCTCAGCCCGCCTCCCGCAAATGTCCACCAGACACCGGCAGCGCTGCCGACGTTGAGTCGGCCAGCAGTCGCACCCTGCCTGTCTAGCCGGTGCTGCTGTAGCCGACGGCTGCGGCAGTGGCCACTATATAAAAACTCAACCGTCCAGTTGTACGTCCCGGCGGCAGGAAGCCGCTGCAGGAACGGGGATGCAGGGTACGCGGGGGAGAGCGCGTGTACGGGGGGTGTGGGGGTGCGAGCGTGTGCGATCCGCGCGAGTGAAGCGGGAGGTTTGTGACTGACTGGCCGAGTCAGCCAGCCGCGCCTCGAATGCGTCCGAAGAACGATGACGACAACGACGAGCAAGGCAAGACGGACGACAAGCAACGTTATCACCCTTAGTTCTTTTAACCGACGTCGCCCAACCCCCAGTGGTAGCCCAGCTCTCTCTGTCTGCGTCCCCCAACAGCAGCAAGGATACGCCCCGTCTTCGTGCTGCTGCTGTTGCTGCTGCTGCCTGTCTATCGTCCCTTAACCTCTGTAGTCAGTGCCCATTGCTATCCGCGATGTACCCCTCTGCAACTAATGCGTCAATGGCCCTACACTAAACACGTTCGAAGCAAACGAATATCACGGAAGCGACACGGGATCGGGGATGGGACCGACCCGAGTCAGGTTATGGTGTACGTGGAGGAACAGCAGCAGTCGCAGCGGGGTTATGGGGTGAGAGAAGACAGTGGAGGAGATCGTATAAAAAGCAGCGTTGAGTTATTAGTGCGACGTGAGTCCAATGCTTGTTGCTGCTGGCACTTGTGCTGCTTTGGCTGCCCTTCCCCGGGGGGCGGCCGCCCACTTTTCCCGTTGGACGAGGACGGTGCAAGTGGCCGGGCAGTGAACGAAGCCGAGGCAGAAACAAAACTAAGTGGCCAATGGAGCCAGATCGAATCGAGCGTGGCAGACAGAGCGCTAGCCTGTCCCTGATAGCGGTGGTGATGGTCGTCGCCAGTGGCTGTGTCTCCAATCGGTTTCTTCCTCATCACATACACACACAACAGTGGGAGAAGGAACCGGATAGACACACACCACACAAAAACACACACACGTATATATATATATATAGAGAGAGAGGGAGAGAGAGATACCTAGAGACACGCGCTAACGCCCCCATAGGCGGTCGCTGGACGCTGGAAGGGCACTACGCAAACGGAGGAAGGAGAGATTATGGTCCGAAGGCTTCCGTGGCCCTTGGGACCACCGAACGCGTTTCCGCAGCCTGTGGTAGGTGGTTGCTGAGCCACATATCCTCCCTGCTGCCATATCATGGAGAAGAAAAAGAACCTCGGGACTAAGCCAAGTGGTGGCTGCGACGGTGGTGACCAGCGGCCGGGGGAAGGTTTGTTCGTGTACGTGGTCGGGGCGCTCCAGGCTTCACCGAGCTGGCCCTTTGCTTTGCTGTCAGGTTTCGTGGCCCGCTCCGTGCCACGAAGTGGACACGTTAGTATGCACCGAGGTGTGCCCTGCGGATAGCACTGCACTTTCTACTGTCCATTGCTAGAAGGAATAAGAGAAGCAGGCCAAGCAGGAAACGCGGCCGAGGCTCGGCACGCACGAAGCTTCGAGGCGGAAGATAGAGGCAGATATTATATATAATATACAATATATATACATATGTATATGAATACATATAGATATATATATATATACATATAATATATAAATGCCGAATTCTCGATTTGCCTCACTCGAGTAGGTCTAGTGCCTTTAGGAAGAAAAACATTATTATTTGTAGGCTACGTCACCATGGCTAAGAAGTTCAAGTTGAAACCGCGCGGCAACCCGACTTACACCGAGTTATCGCGAAAATATCATTTTCCTTTAATCACTCTATTACAGAGTACTGTAATTCCACTTGAGCTTTTTCCTTCACAGGCAAGAAGGGGAGATAGAATTAAGCATACCCTGAGGGTAGAGCCAGGCATATCGCTGGATGCCACAACTATTTGTCCCGGTAAATCTTACTTATCTTTTGTGGGAAAGGAACGACTTTCGCATCGTCTGGACTCGCCGACGTGCGTCCGGTTTTGCTTTTTTCTACGTGCATCTGCATGGTGAACATTGCACCCTGCTCGTTAATGAACATTCTGACATCCACGTCCCGTGCACGTGAAGCTGTGTGTTGCACGTAGCTAGGTATTGGAATAGTCGTTTGTGATTACAGGGGGAGTCGGAGCCATAACAACCCTTCGTTTTTCAACGAAAATAATTTCAACAACAGGGCGGCTCGAAACAACAATATGTGAGCCGGAAAAACGGGTGAAAAGTAGCGCTTTCCCGTTCCGTCGCTCTAAAAGTTCTCGGCTCGTGGAAAGCAGGGACACGTGGTCAGATTGTCGATTTCCTGCTGAATATGTCATTCCTACTTTTCAAATGAAACATATAATCTCATCGACGACAACTGTTATCTATTCTTTGTTACATAAAGTACATGCCTCATCGTTGGCACAGGCGATCAAGTTCAAAATACGTCCTAACTCTGGTCTCTAATCGAAAAATTGCACGACTTTTTGCATATCCCAAATGTTCTGTTAACATCTAGCCCCCTTTATAGTGCACATTCATCGGTCGATGTCTTTTTATTATAAAAGGTACAGTATGATATTTACAGTAGCAAGATATTCTATTCGATTGCTATTACGCGTATTGAAAAATCCAACACAATCGCTTATTACAATAAGCGGCTCGTAGCTATACGATGATACTTCAATCTTCGCTTGCTTTACTTCCCATTATATTTAATCGGATCTCGTTTAGGTCGTAACGGTAACGGCAACCTCACTATTTTCTATGAATAGCACCGAAATTAGTGCAAGAACAGGTGTTTACGCTGATTTTGAAAAAAATATTCGGTACAAATCTTGTAATTTCGCGTCATGCTCAGCCAGAGGTGAAATGACTCGCCCGGGGTTGTTAGTTCAACTGACAATTCAACATCTCGGCGCACGGTATTTTGGATTCTTTCCTTGGCTTTCTCCCAGATGATTTGAGCGAGTCGCCGCATCATGATTCCGCGTTGGCTATCATTCTCTTCAGCTCTCCGCTGAGGTAGCGACGACATCACCCGCGAAAGTACTTCACCCCGTGACCCCTGCCGAGGCACATGAAGAAGACGCCCAAAGTAGACAATGGCCTCTGCCCAGGGACATCAATAACATCAGCGCCAGCATCAGCCATCTTGAGAGTCATGGCAGCAGCAGCAGCATCTATGTAAACTACCAGACGCATGCCCGCCGTATTCCTCAGCTTTGATTTGCCGTCGACTCTGTTCAGCTCGCTCCTCTCTTCTCCATTTCTGCTGGTTCTCCATCAGCCATTTATTGTCGTCACTTTGCCGTCTCTGCTTTGTCGTGTTGTAGTACTTCTGTCCTTAAGCTGTGTGTCCCCCTCTTCGCTTCGTCGATCTCTTCTCCTACCGCACCGCCGGCCGCTGTCTACCACGACGCGATGTCCGACGCACTACGCCTATGTTGATTTCATTCTTTTGGGGGGTGGGGTCGGGCAGTTTTACATAAAAGCAACTACTACAGGTCACCTTGTGTGGATCTCCCCAGCTTTCGACTCGGTCGTTCGCTCGTTGTCGTTGCCGCGTT
Organism: Stratiolaelaps scimitus; assembly: GCA_019614645.1. Taxonomy (NCBI): domain Eukaryota; kingdom Metazoa; phylum Arthropoda; class Arachnida; order Mesostigmata; family Laelapidae; genus Stratiolaelaps; species Stratiolaelaps scimitus. The sequence goes on along the minus strand of JABWDB010000014.1, from coordinate 2,277,126 downwards.
TAATCATGAAGTACGAGCGAGCGTGGCAGGTACTTCACGCTTCGGCTGCGTTTCGTGCAGTTGCCGATTTATCAAAATCTCCACGGCGTCCCGCACACCGCCGCTCTGTGAACAGAACCCGATGGACTGAAGGTTGCCCCTGCCGGCTCGTCATGGCCTCGAGCTACATCTCGAGTTTGTAGCGGCTGCGAAAAGTTTAACTATATAGGTTATGTCCCGAACCAGGAACACATGCCCAGATATATGGTACACACCCACACACACACACGCAAACCCATATTCGCCTGCAGATACATAAAGAGCTCACGGAACTTGGTAGTCGCCGTTGTGATATGCATAGCTAGAGCACGTGAGAAAGTCAATGGATGAAAACAGGATGGATATAGACTACAGAGTTACGACGACATTGACGATGAGGGTCAACATCTTCACTTTCACAGATGGGTCTGCAGAATTATATGCTTATGATATTTCATAGATACAAAGCGGCACGAGCCTGTTGTAGATAACAAATCAGATAATATCATCTAAATTTCCCTCTTATCGATCGATTGTGACCACTGGATCACTTAAACATATGGTCTCGGAAACGAGCCCATCTGGCTTATCTATTTATCATTTTTCGTTATCTGTGGACTCTTGCAAGGTACGAAAAGGTTGGAGAAATGGTAAAAATTGCTTTAGTCCCGATGATAAAATGACATAAGATGGACAAGTGTCTTCATTCATGTAATTAGTGAGACAAAACAAGTTTGCGCAGTCAGCTTGTTCAACTTGTGAGTAGAATCGGTATCCTGTATCATTATGTCGGGGGTACCGCTGTCCCATTCGTTCCTCTCCTGGCCCATCTCTTATCCCGTTTGAAGTATGGTTGTCGATGTTTGAGACTTGGATGAATGCATGGAGGCCTCTGTTTCGGGCAGTCGGAAGCGTCAATGGTGCTGAAATCTCTGGGCGCTAAAGGGTTTGTGCAATATAAGGCTATGAGCGGTCAGCCGGTAAAGCCATTTCGATCTCGAGAAGGTGTTGTGGAGTACGTGGACGAAGCACTGCTCGTGTGATTCGATGCTCGTCCAACTGCTCGTTTGGTTCAATTTCAATCAGGCAGGTGGTGACGATGATTTTGGTCAACGCGCCCCGACGAGAGTGTTCGTCGTGCGTTGTTGAATGAAGGATCATTCATTCAAGAAGTCGGACATCGATGAAATGAACGATCCAACTGTTTTTGTATATTCGGTGTCCGACCTTCACGGAGAAAGTGGTTAATGTAAATGTGAGAAATAGTACATTTATACTTGATTTCGGAGTGACGGCAATTCGGGCTGGCGGTGATTGCGAGAAATATGTGCATAAGTTTCGTCTTATTAGTAAGAAGTTAGAAACGTATACCGGTGAGCCCATAAAGGCAGAATGAGAGATGTATGTTGAGTTGGAATTTGATGGAAAAATTACATGTTGCCTTGAATACATTGTTAATAAGGGCCAGTCTGTGTACGGCATGGATGCCTTATAAGCATTTGGCTTGAATATAGAATACAATGTTTTGGTATACTATCGCAACTGCAGTTAACGAAGTAAACTAATTGAAGGAAAAAATATTGAGTGTAACGAAGAAATGTGTTGGGTGGCAGCCAGTTGAGTTGCCATATTGATTGGCGACCTTAGATTTTGTGTGTGTCTGTGATTTACGGGAGGTGAATCGAGCCATAGTTGTTATAATTCGTGTCAACGGCTCATTTGGAGAATATTTTGCTTGCACTTTGATATGCGTCCGAATTAGCTAAATGTTGAGGCAATGAGTGCATCTTTTCAACTGGAGTTAGACGAGGAGTCCGGTAATCTAATAACGTTTTCTAACTCACAGTGAGCATTTAACAGGTGTACGTTGAAAGTCGTCGGTCGTTGGGTTAGAATCTGGCATGAACCGATTGATGCAATAGACGCAACTGAGCTGCAAAGATATTCACTCAATCTTAATTTAGTAAAATGTAGGATCTTCAAAAATCATTAGGAGCTATATGTCAGTTCATAACATTTGCCGCGTCGCGTGAGCAGAATTATAAGGCCCCAAGCGGAAATCGGCATTCTTCAATAGTAACCATGCTGGTGCAGTTGAAAGTCGCTGGCACCAAGGACAATCCTCAAAATGGTGTACAACTTTGATACCTGTTTTCACCACACTTCTTTCGAAATATTCGATAAGAAGTAATGCGGGATCAGTGTCGCATATGAGTCGTTTTTTGAGACATAATTATTTGAAGTTTGTCTAAACTTCAAATAATTATGTCTCAAAAAACGACTCATATGCGACACTGATCCCGTTAGCCTGCTACTATTGGGGGCATGAGTTATCACAAAAAAAAAACAATTACGCAAATCGTAGTATCTGAGTTGGCGGGATCTCTCCCCAAGCGACTGAGATCACGCTGATTCGATTTACTATTTCTCCCATATATATATATATATATATATATATATATATATATATATATATATATGTGTGTGTGTATATATATACATATATACACATATATATATATATATATATATATATATATATATACATATACATATATACACATATATATATATATATACATATACACATATATATATATATACATATACATATATACCATATATATATATGTGTGTGTATATATGTACCATCCACTGCTCCCAGATAGATGGATGCATGTTTTCGCTACACGCTGTAGCTGTTTCGGGTACTTGGGTTCGCGAGGAGGGGGGGGTGTATGATGTTGCAGCTTCATCTGTGTGAGCCCGGTCCGCCAGCGCTCGTTCGCTGCTTTTTGCTCACAGCCGAATCTTTTCGTCTTCCAATGGACCGGTGGCGCGTACATGTCGCTATATGGCTGGAGGTCCACTTCCGGATGTTGTAAAGAGCTAGCCGGGAGTCTCTCCACTCGCTTTTTGCTCTATGTCCAGCCTGCCACCCACTGTTCACTGCTCATTGCGTGGTCGTCATCTTCGGCGACCAGCCCGGCTGGCATCATTTACTCTCTCTCTCATACAACCGCCGACAGACACAGTCATACTATCGGCATGTCTGTCTGTATCGGAGGGAGAAGAGGGATCGTAGGATTTAATGGTAAATAGATGAGGCCTATATATGAGGGTATACCTGGATATATGGTATATGGGCATGTATACAGCGACATAACATCGCATGCACTCGGACACATGCAAATGATCGCACACGCTTGGCTTCATACGTTGTACGACTGTAGTGAGGGAGTGCAAGCAACGACGACAATTGCATACTGTAATTTTGGGCAGTTGTCATTGTTGTCGGTTCTGCTGCTGCCGCCACTGTCAGAAGTCGTTGCGATGTCCCAGCTTCCCTTCGAGATACCTCGCATCCACCGGTAAATGTGCGTTAGGTAGTACGGTGTAGCAGCCTGGCCTGGATGGCTAATGTGTATCGATTGGAGAGCGGGTGCCACGCAAACCACGAACAGCAGAATCCCAAATTTGTGATTGCCGATCCCCACAAATGGCGGTTTGGCTGCGAGATGGTTAACATTGCCCTGCCGTGACATAGGTCTGTTGGACAAAGCCCACTCGGCTTTGAGAGAAAAACAACTCGGCCTTTCTCGTTTCGAACGTCTCAAATTAGACGATTAGAATTTCTCAACCTTCGAACGAAATCAATAATTTTATTTTGATATGTTAATATCACACTCAATGTTCCTCTCCGTTCTACACTTCAACGCGTAGGCAGCAGGTCGATAGTTAGGTCCGGCTAGGTCAATCAAACTCGTCGAGCCCGGTGGCGCTGTGCATCCGTGTGCTCATTGCAACCGGTGCACGTGCGGTTTCGATCTCCACCGTTGTTAGTTTGTCCGCCTTACGAGACACAATGCAAAAGCTGTACCGTGGATGTACGATTTTGGCGGGGAGTCAGCCCGAAAAATAGGTCAACCAAACTCATTATTGTTGCCGATTCATTTGCATCGTGTCACAGCAGAAGACATTACAAAATATTATATTACTTAGGTCGTCGTCTGTAATGTATATATATATATATATATATATATATGCTCTTCCCGCTGTTGGCTGTGATGAAAAGGGTCGGGGTACTTTTTGGACGTATCCGCTCCATTGACCCGTACCACCGACCGGCAACGGTCGGATACTAGTTGATACGTTCGGGCCTCCGTATAGATTTAACCAAGCTGCTGCAGAGCTTTGAACTGCCCGCCTTTTGCTTCAAGCGAACGAATCTCCTCCTGCATTGATTTTTCCTTTCCAACTTCTAACAAAACGCGTACACCTGCTATCTCCAGCTCGGTTTTACTTTCAGCCAGTGTGCTATGTGGCCGAACGCAGATCTCAAGTGAACGCAGAGAAAGCGGAGGCTGGCGCCTCGCAGTTCCACATGCATGGGAAGAACATTCAAACAATATCAATCGGCAACAATTCCAAAGCAGCAGTATCGGCGATAACACAGCGGAACTGTAGCGTCCGTCCTAGTTCTCGTATCATCTTGTCCCCTTTCGTAAAACCGATCGCGAAACAAATCGTTGTGAAGAAAACGCACCCAGCTGACGCCGAACGAACGGCCAGCTGTGTTACTTGTGACACAAGCCGACCAACAGACTACTGACAAGAAGATGGAAACCAAACGAATTGGCAGAACAGCATGAGAAACAGCGACAACAACAGCAGCAGCACTCGCGGGAGTTTGTCTCGGGTCGTTAGGGGACGTCCATATTCGTTGTCTGAATTTGTATCTAATAAAGTCTAATTTTAGTACATTATATCGCTTCTGGTTTGATCAATACCCATCCACCGTTCGATTGACGTATGGAGCAGGGACAAGTTTAGACGCATAGTCAAGTTATATATTGATATTATATATTGATTTATAAACTTAAGAAAGTTGGAAATTCAAGCTCCACGATCGCGTTGTTCCTTTGTTGGTCTTCTAAGGTTAACAAAATGCGTGACCATACATAAGTGAGAAACAAATGACATTAATTTCTTTTGAGGCTACCGTTTACGGTTCGGTATATCCTGCTAGTGTCTCTATACCATTATGTCGTATCTGTGTCATTTATCTGTGAAGGGTAAATTTCGTAGTTATCCAGTAGTGGTTAGAGCGCCTACGTGCGGCCTTACGTGGAATGGATTTGCTCACTACAGTCTACCACCGAAAGGAAAATAACAGCGTGAGAGAGCGACCAGGCCGAAGAGGTCGCGAGAACCGCTTATTTAGTAGAACCCTTTATTACACGGGAACCGATGAAGTTAAGGATGAATTCAAATGTAAACTACTTCCGTCGGCCAATCGCCCTCTATTCATCTCAGTGGGATTGGGATCGTTTTCCTGTTAGCGGCTACTGTGAGCCTCAACGTAATTTCTTCCATTCTTGCACCATTCGCCTATCTCACTTGGCCTTGGTGATTTCGCTGGAGCAAGCAAGTATCCGGCTGTGTTTGAATACACGGGCGCTGATACAGGCTCGTCTACTCGTGATTACTTCATGCTCACTCTCACTAGCGTAGCTCTCTGTCTCTATCTAGATGCTCCGGCAAACGCGAGATCTAGCGACAGCACGACAATATTCACATACTGCAAAAAAGAAATGGTTACCTGACCAGGCGAGACGAGACACTCCCGAAGGAGCGGCAGTAGTGTGCGCATACAGCCGACACCGCGAGACAGAGAGAGAGAGACCGAGAGAGAAAAAAGGCGAACTCGGACCGGGTATCAGAGTGGCCGGGGGTCCGTAAGGGGGTGTTGGTCTCTTAAACGTTTCCGCTCCCGAATGAGGCTTTTACATCCCTCTCAAGGCTCGTGTCTGGGTCTCTCCTATCCCCGTGTCCCTCTCTCTCTCTCTCTCTTTCGATCGCTTCTACTTTAGCATGCTCCACCTTACCAACTTCCCTACCCTCTTCTGCCTATGATACGTCTGTTGATCATTCCCCATCCTCCTCCCATTGGCACTTCCCATTCGCACCCATCACTGTATATTTCCTACTTTGTCTTTATTCTCCTCTTCTATCATTTACTATGCGTCTTTATGCCGGCCTTCCAGCCAGCTATGCTATATAATCTACACGTTATAAGCATTGGCCTTCTCGTTCCCCCTCACGTGCCTGCTATTCCTTATGTTATTCGTAAATTCGCTCCCTTCCCTGCCTATTTCTCCGGTATCTCTTATAGCAGTCTTGCTTTTGTTGGCTATTGCATTCTGCCACATATTCTCTGTCTTTCTCTCGCTCGCTCGCGTTTACTTCTGATTTAATAACTCTCTTACAGGTGGTATGCCCGGGCTAGTGGAGGAGGCAAGCGACTAAGTGGGTCACCGACGGGATGCTTGATACAACGATTATATTAAAACCCGTTTATGGGAAACAAGCCTACTGATACAAATGCTCGGATTTACTCAGATAGTTTGGAAAAAACTGGGAAAAATCCGGAAACACTGTTAAAAAATAGAAAATATCAGGAAGACAGACCTCAAAAGAACTTGAGCAATATGCAGGGTCCCTTTATCTCTCTCTTGTCCTCACGATGAATTTTGCTACGATTAAGCAATCTTTCCGTTACATTTTTGTATCTTATGCCGGGAGTATGCTGGAACGATAGAGGATTTCTGCGGCCAAAAATCGGGAAACGACACTTTTTTCAGGGGAGCTTCGGAAAATTGAGGACATTCAGGGGTACTGGGAATCATTCTACTCCATGGCTAGTAGTAAATTACCTTCAAAAGGGTGGAAGGAACTTTCTGCAGCACTATCTGTATTTATAATAAGGAATATAGCAGGACTAATACAAATGGTTACTTCTAGGGCATAAAGTAGGTAAAGGTTTATTGGTTTATTGAAGGAGCTGCAATTTTACAATGAGAGAAGACATATCATCGTACTCATTATCATAGTTCAATTTAATGCTATTTCTCATTCACCTTCCCGCTTGCCTCCCCCACACTCGACTATCCAATGAATCGTTCAGAGATTGTTCCCGTTGTTGTACGAATTGCTATTCTTCAAAAAAAATTGGATTTTTACATCACCTGCTAAGCCTGACAGTTTTGGCATCTTCTGCTGTCCCGCATAAACAGTAGTCGAAGAAAAAATTCCGCAGCTGGTATTATATATAATCGAAGAACTAAGGCAGACGAAGGGTCGTTCAGCGTGAGGAAGAAACAATTTATTCTTACGTAGTTGGGACTCCATAGCCTGAGAAGAACAAAGACGAAATGGCAAAGGTCATTTTAAAAAGATTGGAGAACGATGTCGAATTGGCGATTTAATTAATGTATTTAGATGAGATGGAGCCGTTGACCTGTGGATATTAGCAAATCCGTTAGAAATGCCGATATTACACAGCTCGCACTTGACAAAACCAAGTAAACGGAGGAGTTTTGTATGACCTCGTTCCTGCGGCTAACCATGTCCTTCTACTTGCATCAGACCAAGATGTATTCAGGTTTTGTTCTTCGCCCTCATATGCTGCAATAACGACGATACTTCGACAAGTCTAATCAGTCTCTGAAATTAAGATAAATAGCTGTTTCTTTCATAGGGTATACACTCACTGTGCCTATTGGGAAATTCCTTTACGTCGCCAAAGCTTCTTTAATAATTTAATGTTAACGAAGCTGTTGGATGCGTCGTAAGCAAATACGATGGACTTTCGTAGGAACAAAAGACCGCACATGGCGTTCCCACGTGATCGTTTTTCATCATTACGGAAAATTTGTATATTAGACTTTGGCCCTGCCTGAACCTGACGGCGTTAGGTCTTCCGCGTGTCGAGGTGGACAGATAGGCTGTGAAAGAAATAGTTAAGTGGTAAAAGTCGCATTGCACCGAGGTTCCGCTTTGTGAGATGATAGCGACACCGGAAATATTGAATTCAGTTTCAATTCTCTTGTTTGCACTAGAGGCAAATTGTGCAGCTAGAGCTGCCACCGCGGCAGCTGTAGTAGATCCGACGCCACTCAAACGCCTGTGGAATGGATGATGGCGATGTAAGGCAGCGGAGCCAAGCCGGAGGTTGGACTGCCTCCAATGCTGCTGCTGTTGCTCTTGCGGATACCGCATTCGGTCCGAAGCCAAGAAAGACCAGAGTGAGGAACAAGAGGAGGAAATTCCTGCGCGGAATATTTTATTCCTTGTTCTGAGCGCGAATAGGATTCGATTGGACGAAGACAGAAGCGTCGTTGAGCGCCACCGACGGCGAACCGATATGATGAGATCATTCTGATAAATGGCCCTCGATCCGCAGCCTTGCCTGCATCTCCCCCGACCCTACTCACCATCGTCCTTGTGGGACGCCCTAATCCAATTTCTTTTCGGAACGTGGAATAGTGGAACTTTCCCCCACGAAGTGGTTCCGACTTCTCCCGATGCTCTTGCAGCTCTCGACGAAGGTACGATTTATCCGTCCAACTTTTTTGGCTGCTTCTGATTGCATTGAGCACGCAGACGGCTTTCCGGCGAAAGTGGCCAGGGAATGGCGAGTGAACATTCTCTCATAGGCAATATCAGAAGCCCGGAGAGACAGATAGGAGATGCGGATAAGAGATAGCAACCTCCTTTTAACGAACGACGAGTAAATGCGTGATTCCCAAAAATATATAAAAACCTATGCCTATATATTCAACAGTTCACATTCCGAAGAGAAAAAGCCACATGAGGCGCGGTTCGCTGGGGTGAACACATCTATTGATTGGGCGTAATTTGTTCCATGACAAATTATATCAGTTCACTTAATAGGTTTTAAAGGGCAGATTTTGTAGAGATAAATAGAGATACTCCCCTAAATATCCACAGACATAGAACTACGCAAAATATAAGAATGCTGAAGGTTACCTCACGTGCTGAACTTTCGCGTGTCACCTCTATGACACAATTTCTACAAGAGGTGGTAACTGTCTGCCTCCGTGGCAGAGACACAATAACGAATTACAAATCTGCGCAAACGAAAATTCTTCATATACATCCTATATGATATGTTATATGTATGGTCTCCGTCGTCAATGCACGAGCGAATATATAACTGGGGTTATTTATTTTTCATGTCATTTTTCCCTTTCTCTCTATCTCTCTCACTATCACTCGCATTTTGCATCATTCTGTATAAAGGCAGAGCTTGTTGGCCATTGGAGAGCGAGCTACAAAACAACAGACAGGATTGTACTCTTGCAAGAGATCTTGTGCCTTTGAGGCCGCATGCCGTGCCCCTGACTCGTTCCCAACAGTCGGTAGAAAAATACACAACCCGCAGGAACCGTTAGGAGATGCCAGCAGGCAGGCGGTTCTGTGTAGTCGGAGGCCTGAGCCGGTAGGTGACGAGCGTTGTGGGAGGTAGTGGGTAGGACCTGCTTGGTGTTCCGTCCTGCAAATCGCTGCAAGGGCGAGGGAAGGTGCAAACGAGGATTGTGGTGATGGATGGATGGAAGCCCCGTGCATATCGCACCTCCTCTTTCCTCCTCTTCGCCGCCTACATCGACTACGTCGTCGTTGTCATCATCATCATCATCATTGTCAGCACCTACAGCAGCACCAACACGGCTACCATCATACTCCTCCTACCTCCTGTCCTGTTCTACCTGCAGTAGGTGTTCTGTACCTTGAACTGCCGGAGCTGGATACTTCGCGCTGAATGTTCGTCATGTCCAAGTGCCTCTGTGCTTGTAGCCTCCGCTGGGCCAGCTCCTACTACGAGACTGGTGGACCTACAACAGCCACCGCGAGCCGCTAGCGAAAGCCTCCGGTGGTACCTCGACACCTTTCCCATGAAGCAATATCCCACCAGCCACTACCCACCTTCTTGCTGCCTTCAACCTTCTTTTCCCCGTTGTAGTTGGTAGTATGTTGCCCGAGGAGTTCACCGCGTACTCGCTGGCTGGCTGCCTCCTTGTCTGCTACACAGGCGCTCACTCGTAGGCCAAACCTCCCCTGCAGGCGGTAGCCGCCAACGTTCAAGTCCACTCCTCGGGATGGAATAGCAGTAGTGATCAGGTTTGCAGCAGCAGTGACTGCCCCGGGCCGTCTGCTCTCATTTTTCACCTACAACAAAGTAGCTAGATCTTTCTCTCTCTCTCTCCTTGTCTCCTTGTTGCTGCTGCTGCTGCTGCTGCTGACGGCGGGAAGCTTCTGCGTCACGCGTTCGCCTATGCTCCTAGCGCTGCCCCGTGCCCACCGCTGCGGGCACTGCTTCCACACGAGCCACTCCAGCTACCGCTGTGCTGGTACATAGTACGGCTATCTTCTCCACCTTCATCCTTCCCACCCCACTCCCCATATTGGGGCCGTATCTCGGGACGGCGGTAGCAGCCGTGTAGGCGGCAACGGCTCTGGATGCTGTAGCCGCCGGCCTGCGCAACTACGATGCACCCTCGCTCGCTCGGTCCATCCTCCGTCCATCGTATTCCCCTCAGCCCACCAATGCTCCCTCTCTCTCTCTCTCTCTCTATATATATATATATATATATACATCTCATACGTTCCCGCCTTTCTCTCATTCCGTGTTCCTCTTTTCTTTTTCCTCTCCTCTTCCTCGCTTCCCCACTTTCCATATGCCCATCAGCTCTGCCCGCCGCTGTGTACCTACAGTACATGCCGGCCACAGGCCCAGCCTCCGGGCCGAACCGACACCTCCGAACACCGTTTTCGTTTGTGTATGTGTGTATGTTGCTGACTGGGCCTCTGTATGCCTGCAGTGCAGATAGATGCAGAAGCCAGAGGGAGGAACAATGTTGCAAACGCGCGCGTCTGAGAGCCGCATTACCTTGCCCTTCAAACGCCGCGGCCAATCTATGTCGGAGCCCCCCTTTCCCCATGTCCCTTACGACTACCTGAGGCATCGCCGTTTGCTGGACTGAGCTGCGACGAGTCTCGGGCGAAGCAAAGCCGGTCCGGGAAAGCCCTGCCCGAACCAGAGTTTAGACTGATTCGTCGGAGCTGCGGGAAAATGCCACGGACTGAAATTGGCCCACGGCTCTCTCGCTGGACGGGTGCGCGCTGGCTAACAGGCAGGCGATCGTGTGAGCGACTAGCCAACCTGCCGGCAGGCCGACAGGTCGTCGGCGGCAGGCAAAACGCAATCTTCCAAATGCGTTCCGTTCACGACGCTCCTTGCTAGCCATAGCCAGCGATGGTAGTTGGGGCCGCTATTCCTCCAATCCGTCGTCGCCAAATTCTCTTCAGATCTATTTTCTGCTTGTCCATTGGTTGAACATCGAGGGACGCCTTCAGCAACAGCTGTAAGTTAGAGGAAATCGACTTTTGTGCTTGAGATCCTCACTCGACCGTTTACTGGATTTGATTTAAGTGTATGATATAGACCTCTGCTAGACCTGGTTGGACGATAGCTGCTACTGCTGATGTCTATGGAGACCACAAGGAAAACGTATTGCGGTTCACGGAAATGAACCATCTTACTAGATTGAGCATGAAAAACGGCTAGTTAAGAGTTCGAATTGACATTATATACGAAGGCACACGCGCACTTAGTGCATACCTAAGCAGTCGCTGTTGGAAGACATACAGCCCGATATATGAACCGAACACGAGAAGTAGTTGGCTCTAATAAAATCAACCAAACCCACACGCAACATAAGCTTAACCGAAACGTCTGTGTTGTATACCACACACAAGTCCAATGTTGAGGAAGGGCGGTGCTGTCCCTTGGAAAGCACTACGCGGCAATGTTTCGCGCAGAGGCGGAAAGAAGAACCCTTCGTCTGTCGACTGTTAACGTCGTCATGTGGCACCGATAACACTGAAACCGCGTGAGTATTACGACACAAAGCCCTTTTCCGAATTTTTTTTCCCGGTGGCGCGGACCGCTGATCCCGTATGCTCTCCTTCTCATAACTTGGTAAACGGTACAAATAGCAATAATAACCATAGATTCTCGCACATCTGTTCTCCATCTCCGCGGCGTACAGACGTCGACTTACTGCATTCGCTTGCTGCCGCTGTTGTTATATTACAATATGATACGAGACACGGGCCGCGCTCGGCTCGCCGCGGGTTTCAAGACGTTCACTGGCGACTGGCTGTCTGACCATCTGACTCCCGCATCTGACTGCTGCGTTTCTGCTCAAGCACATAGCCTCGATCTATATATATATATATATATATATATATGCACTGACTGTCTATCTGCTTGAGCAGTTATTCGTCCAGGGGGACACCGCTCCAGATTTCCGTGGTCATGCTTCTCGCTCTTCATCAGTAAACTCGTCCGGAGGGCACCGCGTCGTCTTAGGATATATATATATATATATATGGGATGAGAGAGAGAGATGGTTGTCTGTCGAGTTGTCGCGGCATTTACAATACTACCGTCAGTGTATCCTGATATAATATACAAACGGACCTTAGATACGATGTCAACGATGGGCTACAAATGCCAGATGGTGTAACACATTGTTTCCACCGCTGCCTTAGTTAAAGCCAGTTATTAGAATAAGCACGGTGGCAACCTTGTAATACTTGAGTATTACTTCAAACCATACATGCGGGATATGGGTTATGTTGGATTCGAACCGGAGACCTTAGGGTTTCAAGTTTAAGTGAGGCACTACCTCACGCCATCCCTCTCCTCTTGGTTATTGGTGTGCTGACCTTGCACCCTTTAACCAATGATAAAGAACTAACTCTTGATGTCAATGGGATAGCATGAACAGTAAGTACGCTTGCAGTGGCACTCATTTTACCACCGCAAAATCATATGCTATTCTAATTGTTAGTAATTAATTAATTCAGTACAGCTCATGTCATATTTGCCTTTACAACTCGACGTCTCTAGTCCCATTTCGATTCACTGTTATTATCATTAATTGTTTATCCATATGCGGGATAGATATTAAAATTTTCTTTGAGTTGATAACCACATATCAATAGTTTGACGAATGTATTTAAATTATATAATGCCGACCGTTTCATTGATATTGCAAGCTGCACATTTCCACAAGCCACGGTCAGCTCCAGCTATGAGATGTTCCTATCCTATATTGCTATCAAGTTCAGATGCAAATGCACAAACAATAATCCACTAGGACAATGATATGAAATAAATCTGTCTCCAACACAGCACTCACTTATACTTTACGGATTCATATGATGTAGAAAAGAAGTTAGATTAGGGCGTAGACGAACGTCTTTTTGTTAATAATATTATTATTATTTACAAAGGAATATATGATTAAAGGGCTAGAGGTCGTCACGTGTGATGCCCCGAACCCGCGATATTCTCCGTGAGAACAAGTTGTTGATTTTTCTGTGGTGCGTGACTCTCTCAGGGGCTGTATCACAAGCACCAGCACTGCTTCGAGTGGGTCCTATATCAAACATCTCGTCGAAAAAGTCTTCGATAAATACTACCTTTCTCAGCTGATTGACCATGGTCTGCCACAATGGTCTGCCACAACCATTCTGTATTCGATATTGGTGAATCGTGTGTCTCGGCAGTCGAAATACATCTTGGTTCAACTCTTCTCAGAAGTCTGTCTTGTTTTCGTATACGCACCCTGCCCGCGCACTTTGTCAGGTTTCATTCAACGCTACGAGATTCGCGTAATTTTAGGTAAGAAACTGGAAATGATTGGAGAAAGGCTTTCAAAATTCACGAAGCACACCAAGGTACACCTATCAAACAACGCTCTCAGCATGTTCACTGAAGGTTGTGGTACTAGAGAAACTTCCTTATTATTATTATTATTACTACGTATGCGCATATTAATACATCTGTTTTGTTCAATCACACGAGTGTTGGGGAGAACAATACGTAGGTTGTGCAATTAAAAAATAAACTCTCGATCAGGTGGGTCCGTGACAAATATGGAAATATGTTATGTTATGACAAACGAAGTACTCCGCTGGAAGAAATATTGTGTCTGCAATTTCGAATTTAACGAGTCATCGGTACAGGCAATTGAGCAATGACGAACGTGATAGACTATTCGACGACGCAGTTCAACCTGCGCAAAAAGGCCCAATCAGATCCATTTGATTTAAATCGCCTGTGTGTCCGTTCTTACAACGAGAACACATACGAATATTGAGTATATAAGCGTCATATATTTTCTACATTTCGGTCGACTTCGAACACGAAATTTGACCGGGTGGCTAATGTCTTCCAGGCCCGAAGGGCCAGGAGGGTGGGATGCTAGAGAAATGCTGAAATCCCCAGGGAACGATTACCGATCCCTCTCTAGCAGTTCATTATCTTCCTATAAATGATATGCATAGGTAAGTGGGAGAGAGGGAGAGAGATTATTAACTCCAAATTGGACAGCCCGCCGACAGTTCAAAGAAGAATCGTCTGCAAAAGCGCGGAAATCACGCGCTGCGGATACGCTTCCGGTAACGAGTTCACTTTAGCGAGCAGTACCGACAGCAAACGAGGGGCTACTCAGTTGAGTTCCCCAATAGATGGACAAATCGACACTCATATACACACACACACAGAGAGAAGGGGCCGTGAATGATGCGTGTACGCTTGTTCTATACGTATGCTTGTAAGTATGTATATATATATATACATAGATATGTGTGTCTCCGTGTAAAAACAGAAGACTAAAACTCATTTTGGACAGATCCAGAGCCATGGGGGGCTTCGTCTGAGGGCTAGTGAGGTTTTTTGGCGGATGGGCGAAGGGGGTGGGGGTTGCGCCGTGTGAGCAAGGAAAACGAGATGGCGTATGGTGCTCTGAGCAGCGAATCACCGATAGTGCGGATGGTACTGTACCGGCCTAGGGAGGATTGTTTGGGACCCCGATGTCGTGCCGGACGCCAGGGGAGTGACAGAGTGGATGAACGCCATGCCAAGAGGCAGTGAACACCGGACTCATCCGCGCAGGACTAAGTGGGGGGAGAGAGAGAGGGAGAGAGAGAGAGAGCAAACAGAGAGATACAAGCTCAGTTCAGCGAGAGACGACAGAAAGAAAAGTTAAAAATTGAAATTTAGGGGAGGCTGAAGCCGGGCCGCTTGCGAATGGGCCAGATGGGATGATGATGGCTGCTGGGGTGTCCGCTGCGCTGGCGACGCAACGAGCCGTCGCTTGACTCGCTAAAGCTGCTCACGGGAAGCCGATCAAGAGGGCTGAAAGAATATGCTCTCTAATCAAGGAGTTTGGCTTGTCGAGTGAGCTATCTCTCCAAGGGAAGCATTTTGAGTTCTGCTAAAACGCCCGTTTTGGTACTTCTCTAATCGCGGTGTATGGCCTTTGACCAGCAGGATGGCCGGGTGGCAGGCGATTGCCTTCCCACTTCACTTATTTTCCTTAAGGTTGAAATCCCTACGGACATTCTGGGTACTGCGTCCTGTAGGGGATGCCATGATATGGAGGAGCTTCGATTTTCGTCTAAGGCTTTAACGCTTGCTTGTAGGGTAACCATCGGAATAGCGGAATAGCGAAGATTCGGTTTATGGCGAACGCTGTTTAAAGTACAGGTTAGCGACGGCGGTTGTCTCCTCGAAGAGCTGGCGTTCGAGAGAATAAGGAGAGAACGACCTGCACGCCTGCCTGCAAGTGGTAATGGGATGTATTATATATAAAGGGGCGGTCGTCTCTCTTTCGCACAGTCGCTTGCTTTACTCTCTCTCACTCTAACTCCCTCGAATGTACTTGATGGTGGTGGGCGGTGGAGCAGAGACGCATAGCCGACGCCTGATACCTGAACCCGAACGTTGCTGACGACGATGACGACATAGCGTGGCCAGGGTGTTGGCGGGGGTAACGGTGGTGGTGGTGGTCGCGGCGGCGGCGGCTCCCCTGGTAGCGGTGCTGTTGGTGCTGGCAGGGGCCCACAAGCAGGACGTCATCATGCAGAGTACGTAGAGGCAACCGAACGAGGGAACGGAAGAGATCGAGAAAGAAGAGGAACTACCGCTCCTGGCAGCCGGCAACGCCGCCGCGGTAGCGTTATGCCGCCATCGTAGGTGAAGTGCCGGAGATCGTCTATCTGCCACCACTACCACCAGCAGCACCGTCTACCCCTACAGCCCTGTGCTGCCTACTCTGGAGCGCCGGACTGATGGGGACGTGAGGCTTGCCCGATAATGCCCCGCGACACGGAATCTCAACGTGAGAAAATCTCGCGGGGGAACATTGTGATGGGGAGGACGACGCGTAGGCCAGCAAATGGTGCGCTTCTCACCTCAGTGAGGTCACCGTTTCTCTACATAGTCGTCGTCGTCGCCGCCCCGTCATCCCTCGGCCCCACTCCTTAAACCCCCAAGTGTCCACGAAGCAGCTGAGGGGTTAAGGAGTGGGACCGACCTACCCATGACGTGGCCCTTGAAACACTGCTCGTTCACCGACTGTTTAGAATATCGATCTCATTGCGTTTATCCGCAGCAGCATGCTACGATGGCGCAGGAGGTAGCGGTGCCGCTGTGTTTGATCCTGATTACAGCTTTAAGCTGTCATGTCATGAACTATAGGTGTGCCCAAATGGCGAGTTATTCTTGCACAACGAGGCGATCTGCCCTGAGGTCGTGCAAAACTGCTAACGTAACCATACATTGCAGGATGTCGTTACACGATGGAAGGAACAGGTAAAAAGATCACTAACAAAAGCATCAGGTGTTAGTTAGAACAAAAGCTACTGGTTCACCTTGCCGACAGTGTTCTGCATCCGGCAATTGTATACATATATAATGTCATTGTCGCTGAACTTGAGAATTTGTGGTACCCGACTCGGATATCATACTCGGGTAATGACATACTACATAAAAGAACTAGACGTTTATGAATGAAATGGTACGGTCACATTTTTAAACATATGGTATCAGCTGTGTAAGGGTAATTTCAAATCAATTTGGCCGGGTAAAGATGAATCTAGGTTGAGCAATGATGCGTAATGCGTCGTGTGAGCTCAACATCAAATGAGAATTGCGGACTTCGACATGAGCCTTCTCTTCTAATGAGCCTAATCAAATTGATGATTTCATGAGTCTGAGCTAACAGTCTACAGTCGTGGGATATGTGGTAGGTATACTATAATTACGTCCGGAAAGTTTATATTGCGGAAACATCGGGGACTCGTTAATATATATATATATATATAACAAAGCTGTCCTTGCATTTTATTGTATACTGTATATTCAATTCACAACGAGATGACTCCGATTATTGTTACAAATATCGAGACCCGATCTACAGCGGATTAAGAATTAAACTCTCTAAAAATTCTCAGTGAATACTTATTCCCTCTCTTCACAAAATCAATCAACCATTCAGGCCGACTTTACTCATTTTATATGTTATATATAGGCGAATAGCATAGGGGGTGTTCCCAGAGCGTGCTGCGTATCGACTGACAGACTCAAGTCCATTGACCCTTAATTAAGATTCGATTAGTGCATCTTCAAGAATCTATCTCATATGTACTCTATATAAACGAGCGGGCCTTACGGTTAGCAACGGCTAGTTACTATGTCAATGTAGTCTTTTTAGCCGTGGATATGAATCGGTTGCCACCTGACGCGATGGCTCGACAATATAGCTTTCACATGTGGATGTGTAAATGATTAACATCCACCGGCTACAAATAATATACGACGGTACATGTAACGCCGGGTGGCCTCTTTTAGAGTGGACGACGACAAAAAAGTTCCTCGCTTGACTTCGCTTAACGCTTTCTCCCTGGCTCTCGCTCTCTCAACTGCGTCTCTACAGTGTCCGTAGCGGTTATTCGGGGCTAGTGAGCAAGCCCTTCTCCATCGGCTATCTCAACGGTGGTAAGGGTCACTCTCAAAGATGTCCCCTGGGACATCATCAAGCGAAAACGAACGGCCTCAGCTGTCGTCCCTATTGTCCTTGACGGCCTAGTCTCAGCGTCCTGAACGGATGAAGTCTCTTACATTGTGCAATAT
The DNA here is from genome assembly GCA_019614645.1 of Stratiolaelaps scimitus. Taxonomy (NCBI): domain Eukaryota; kingdom Metazoa; phylum Arthropoda; class Arachnida; order Mesostigmata; family Laelapidae; genus Stratiolaelaps; species Stratiolaelaps scimitus. Next base: position 2,259,254 of record JABWDB010000014.1, on the reverse strand, counting down.
TCTCAAGCTAAATTGGTCTAACCAGCGCTCTAAGATGGTTCCGGAGGCAGCATGTGCCCAACTCTGTACACGAAACGCGTATGGTATTTTCTTATGGTTTGAAATGATTTTTCAGCCATGAATTGACTAGGCATATCTCGACAGATATTTGGACACTTGGACATTAGTAAATACGTGGGCGCAAGATCGAGGACAGGTGAATATTCGCCCGGAATAATGCGCACATTTGAGCCAATCGTCTCTCTTCTATTTTGTCCAGTATTTAATTTACATCTATATTGAGCAATCGATCTTACAAGATCAAGTAGAAATTCGTTGTCCCTGCGACTGCAGCGGACTGAACTGCGGTTCGAAAATAATTCGCCGAATGTCAGCATTGGTTGCACATCAGCGAAGAATGACAACGATAGAAAATTAGAGCTGGTATATATAAATTCACTGCTGGTATACTATTATCCGATTCGATTTCAAATATTGCTTGAAGTGTACATCGGTCACTTCTCTCATCGTCTTCTCCCATATTCGAGGCTGCACTTTGGGTAAATGCCGTCATAGAAAGTGATGACCCCTCCTGCAGACCCCATCAATTTTGCTCCACTTGGTGTAGAAGTCAAGACCAACATTTGTGTTTGCCGTGATACATGCAGCGATCCTTCAAAGCACCCTTAATATTGTGCCGACTTCGTAAGCACTTCGTCGCGCGGCTCGCGGTTAATGATACAGCGTACGAAATATTCCTCGGATATATACACTGCCATCCATTGTGTTTCAAGTGACATTATTGCAAGCAATCTTTCATGCGATGGCTAATGACTTGGTTCTTTGTATCGAAGCTCTAGTGCTCATCATGTCAATACACTTGTTTTCTTGCGGGGGCCGCTTTTGCACCAATCAACGGCGGGGATATATTTATTCGTCCTCAGCGTAGGATATCTCCCTACGACATCAAGTCAGAGAATATGCAGCTAACATGCGGGGTCGCGGCCGGGCATTACTGCCGCCGAGGGTGGTTGCAGCACCAACTGGCCGCTGGTATTCTCTGTTGTCACAGAGTATAACGAGCTCTCGGACAGTCAAGAGCTACGGGGCTTGCTGAGAGAGAGAGAGGCGGCGACTCGGTGGCAGGCTGAGCATAGGGGAGCTGCCGAGAGGAGCCTCGAGGGCCTTCTCGACAGCCTGCCCGGCCGCCCTCTGACTTCTCATCGTCAGGTGGACTTAGACTCGAAGAAAGAGTAGGGAACTGGGGAAGTTGTCTTATTAAGAGTGTAATAGGATTCATTACAACGAGGCAGGCAAAGGCGAGCCGTTCCCCGGAGCGGTTTCCCCGTTCGTTCGTAAGTCCGTCGACGAAGACGACACATCATGCCGCAGCAGTGTCGCGGCATGAGGTATGATCGTAGCGAGGAACCAAGAAGGACCTCACTCAGAAGTGGGTAAAGCAAACCAGCTCTAAGAGGTCCAGCACGAGCCGGTCCTCGAGTGTCTAACTATCTCCATTGTGACTCTATCCGTGTTAGTGCTATAACATGTGCCTGCATACAGAGATATGTAGATAAATGGATAGAAGATGTGACACGAAGATGAAATTCTCTGTTCCATGTTAACGTTTGAACCAGAAGAAGAGATTATTTTCGTTTTTAAACAACATCCGAGACGCATTTTGCACCAAGAACTTATCGTGTGCGTTAATGTTCGCTCCGTAACTCTGATTTTTGAATATCTGATATATAGACATAACTAAACGCTGATCTCAGTAGGCGGGCGATCTGAAACCACCAAAAGCGGTGCATTTTATGTGTTATATTGAATACTCAGCTGTCGACTGAGTGCTTGCTCCGAGTCAGGCAAGCGAGATGACGTAGTTAGCTGCCATCAAGAAAATTCGGACCCATCGATTTCGACACTCATCCCATATCCCGCGGACCCTTTCGCACAGATTTGATTATACCATTTATAATATACACAGGCATACATATGCACACAGACACACACACAACCCAACCATCATCATCAGGGTTATCGCGGCCATTCGTTCTCAAAATATGCGCATATTCTCGAGAATTATATTATGTAACATCAGTTGTATTGGCGGCGCCGTGTCACGCTGCCACTGGATCTGGGGGTTGTTCCGTGGGGTCGAGTTCTTTTTATGCTGTCCCATTTGCGGGTGGGCTTCGCCTTCTCTCGCCACTCGGCTGCCGTCACCCGTCGAGACGACGAAGGCAACGACTTGGTGCCCGGCTGGGCCGTGGTGGGATCGCTTAACTTTTGATAAATGAAATCTACCCGTTCGTCGTAACGAGATTTTAATACTCCTTGGCCTTAATATCCAGGCAGAGGTTGGGCTGGCAGCCGAGCAAGCCAGGTCCTTTCATCTCTCACGCCTCTTTGCTTGTTGCTTAATTTCTCTATTTTCCTAACGGTGTCAATGCCACTACCACCACCACCACCACCATGACTACTACTACGATTCGTATGGCCGACAACTGTGAGTACACCCGAGTATCGAGCGGCCTGAGCGTTCTAGGCAGGGACACTCTCTATTCGACGGCTGCCGCATCGGTGGGAATATATCGCCCGAGGTAGACGTCACATAGTCAGCTCACTCCCCCACCACCGCCCGCATCAGCCATCCATGAACCTCAAGTGAACCACCTCATTTTCGTTTACCATCAAATGCGGCGCCTATTCCAGATTGTTTCCGGTGTTGAAACTCTCCTGTGCTCCTCGGGGCAGGCAAATAAACCGAAACAGCATAATAACGTTGGCTACCAAACTCAATATGACGGGTAGGACCTAATTTATATAATCGTGTTTCTACGACTATCCAACTCCGCTGAACAATCGCTGTTAAACGGATCCGCGAATGTGTTGAAAGGGCTGCTGCCGAAGCATGTCCTTATTAAATTTGCAACAATAACGAGTGAATTATTCGACTCGTTGAAAAATAAAAGAAGCCCAAAATTATGATTTCGATCGACCGGCCAACGTAAAATATTCTGTCACAACAACACGCAGACTTGTAAATGAGATTAGGTATATTCAATCAATAACTTTAGTAATTCCTTCTATCGAGAGACCTGACTGCCATCATCTGAGGGTTGTATCAATAGAGCAATATAGCTACTGTTGTACGATAGTGCAATGAGCTTAGTACGGTGACGATTTCAACCTGAAGCGATTTTCGGCTTGAGAATGCTGGCTAAGGCCTGCACCGGGGCCGAGCAAGAAACCTGTGGGCGGATCTCATGGTTCAGCGAGGTCACACACGTGTCATTGCTCGAAAAGTAACTTACCGCCGTTATTGTTATAGTCATCATTCATCTTCCGGCGTTCATCAAGGCCGGAATCACCCACAGAGCCGATCGATAACTGTGCCAAGTTATTAGGCCATGAGCACACAGAGCCGCCATACAGGCGACCATATACATTGAACAACATATTGACAGTCAACTTCGCACAGATCGTCGGCGATACGACAATGAAATAGAGACAATTTCGGCGGATGCTGAACGAATTTACAAATCCTGATGTTCAATAGTGTCGTTCATATTCCACCGACAAGTGTTCGGTATCAAAACGAATTCCCCCTTGTGTCCCACATGCTAAATATGTATGGCTTGGTCGCACGCGGCACTAACCTGCCACATTTGTAACTGTGCCCGCTTAGTGGGCAGTCAGTCATTGAAGTAAGCGCCGCCGTTAGTTGTATCTCCTGCCCAACTGTTCTTTACTAACGCTTCCAATTCTACCCGCGACCGACACAGGACGTCGAATCCAAACCTACGCGAGCTAAAGAGCGCGCGCGCGCGCGCGAACAGCGCTGTTGGTCTATGAATATCGAATCCGGACACAGATTGCTAGTGCTAGCGCGGTGGTCGTCAATGCAGCGGCAGTCCTGTTCATCGGCGGATTCGAAGCAGGAAGCACACACACTACAAATACGTTCCGAATCGGACGATGCTCGCGATGCAACAGCGCTACGAATTTGGGACGATCACTGCCCGTGCAGGTGAATGCAATCGACCCGCACATATAGGTGGTACGCACACTGTAACAACGGATGCACGTGTCACGAACGATAGCGAGAAGGACACCGAAGTATTGTAAAAACTACCGGAACACAGCGCAGTTAAGGGACATCGCGAGGAGAACATTTGCGAGTGCACAGTTTTGCAACTAAGGGTTGGACGGAGCGCAGAGTTCGATCATTAGCTAGGGGTATAGATTGCGAATGACGCTCGTGGCGGGCGAGACGCGAGTGCTGGCGACTAGCGAGCAGCTCGAAGCGGGGCCGATCGCACTAGATAAAATAGACGCCATACCACTAGAGAGTATTGGCCGTTCTGAGCCGCGTCCAATCCATTCGGAGCCGAGCCGGGCTCGAGTCAGATTTATTGACTCGAATGATACTTGTACCTAGCCGGAGCCCGGCATCCCCTATTTAAGTTGCGCGCGAGCGCAATTCTCGGGAGTTCACTGACATTATTTGATTTTAATGAACCACAACGCAGATGTACGCCATGTGCTTCGAAATGAACACATTTAAGGTCTTCGGCAGAGTCTGCCGGTCTGAATCGTGTAATGCCTAGCCTGAGGCCAAGCTCTGCTAACGTGTTCAACCTTTGCAGCTTGCAGGTGCGGGGTGATCCAGGTCTGTGCAAATTACAGTTATATGGCACGGGTTTTAGTCAGTAATTTTAACACGCAAACCAAGCTCGTATAAATTAGAAGCAATGAACTAATGCTATCGGCAATCTTTGAGAGCTTTTGCGTTTGTTAACGCGACTGGACTGATTTCGCAGATAGAGACATTGAACGAAATGGGTATATGCCACGCACCTTAAACCACACTCAAACACGCATAGAACATCGTATTGTAAGCTGCAATTTCCGCCGTTGACAGAGAGACATGCGTCTTAAAAGAGGTCGTTTAGCTCGCGAGATTTTGATTGACCTACACGCACCTGCAGTGAAAATTTGACGTTTTAAATATTTTGAAATAAATGAGAAAAGCTGATTAGATACGAGTATGATTATGTTTAGGTGAGATCAAACTCGACTGCGCTCTAAGCTGTGGCCGAACTAATTTTTATTCGGCGTTTCCAAGAAAACGCGAAACTCCGCGGGTTGTGTCATCACTTCGAGTCTGTGTGTGTACTTTAAATACCAAAGCGAAATTATGAGTATAACAGGAGGTCCAGTTACGAGAAGATCTATGTGGGTGTGAATAGTTACGTTTAGTACAGCCTTCAGTTCGTTTATACAATTCGGGCTGTATCGGAGGAGATTCTACCGCAATTGGCCAAACCTGAGCCGCCCCCCCCCCACGTATACCAACGGGCTCTATACATAGTTCACGTATACATGTAATCGATTACAAAAATACATACAATCAATGAGCCCTCGAGTCAACAGTTACTATGGGTAGTCATTTTTAAGGTATAACTAAACGAACAGTGTTGTGTTGCGATAAGCAACCTTCGTTTAAGTAACCACAGTATTTGTTCTGCTAATCCGTTTTTGTTGTTCAATTTGTTGTTTTGATGGTCATGTATATGCTATCTGTAAGTTAGATGAAGTTTATGAAGTATCTCTTATATGATTCGTAATATTTTAATGATATTCTTGAGCATCACCATCCTCTCTAGTGAATAAGTAGCTGAAAGGATACTTCCCCATCAAAAACAAACGTATATGTACGATAGAGGCTGAGTGAGATGCCGAGAAAAACCATAGCACCGATATTCGTTTTACAGTTTCGCCTTCTACTGTGCCTGCGTGGGTTCAACCCTGTATTAGAAGTGACGATCTGATCTTCTCACAACACTTGGCGTGGTCCAGTTGCTCTGCCCCTTGGTAAAGAGACAGCATCAGGCATTTTAGCGTGGCACAGTCGTCGTGCTTTTGCAGTCGACATAAGCCACGATATCGGCCAAGCTACCAGCGATGAGCCAACGCACGGCGCTTCGAAGGGTTCTTATCGATACTTGACATAAATGACGTTTGTAGTTGAGGAACCCGTGCTTTTCTACGAAACCAAAAAACAACAGCCACAATCGTAAAGCACAGGAAGACAAACACGACAAATATAATGAGAGCAGCAATGCGAATAGCATAGATTGTAAATTCAAGCCAAGTAGTATACCTACAGCAGGGGATAACTCCGATGTGCGACATGTCACCGTATATTAGCTAGATGAAAATTGTACAAGCGGCCGTTTAAAATACACCGCCGCGGATACGCTCGGCGACATACATCGGTGCGGACACTCGCTTAGGCAAACGATATCAAGACAATGCGTCGTAACGACAACGTCGCTGTTTTGTCTTGCCGTCGACCACCGTTTTTTCCGTTGCTACAATATCTACATTGTAAATCTTGCTCAGCAAGATCCTTCCAAGCTTCTCTCCGGCAGGACAAAGATCACTAGGCAGGAACGACGGAGCTGAAAAAGGCGATGCAAATCGACAGCTTTACCAGGACGATATATATTTGTATATATATATATATATATATATATATAGATGTCCATAGCACCATTGTTCTGATATCGGTTGGGAGCGCTGTCTTCGTCAGTGTGATATGCTTCGTGATGATTGTATTACACGAAGCATCGACCATTGGCGTAGACGCGACCTTTCTGCAACCCGCCGGCGAAGAGTGATCATCACTATTACTCTATTCTGTTTATTTAGCAGTTGCAACAAACGAAATTTACTGGATAAGCGGTGTTTGTTGACTTGTTTTTAACGCGGAGCGACTACGTGCAAAGCTACTTACGTCCACTGTAAATCCAATAAATGTAGGCCACTGTGTACACAGAGCACTTCATATATTATAGTTCTAATAGGTACAAATTAATCATTCAATTGAATAATGAGTCATACCGGTGCCCTGGACGGCGAAGTCTCTGGCTACATACAAAGGCGGATACCTGCAGGTTCGAACCAAGGGACGTACTCGGGACTCCTTGTACGAGGACTCCTCGTATAAGGAGTCATCTAATGATACAATTTCAGATAAATGTTTAGCCACAAATAAAGCGGCTCACATAACAGTTAATGAACTTATAAAAGACAAATCTTATGCAATACAAACCAGTTATAGTAATTATTCAAGATCGTGTGGACGAATTAGCCATTCGTCGAAGCTGATGCCAAGGCGCATCTTCCATTTATGTACATTAAGCGCCATCTCCAGCGTCAACAAATCTGACTCAAGTCCAAATGGAGATGCCACGCATGACATTGCGTAACTTGAATTAGCCCCTGAGAAGGCTTATGGATCAGGTACGCTGGTGGCGCGAGCTACAATGCTGAATATGGCCTGAGGGAGTATTGCAATGTTATGGATTTCAACATAATCACAATAAATACGATACCAATACGTCAATTTCTAATTCGGCTCATTCAGTGTCCTTCGTGTATGAAGTAACGCGCGTAGATGGATTACAGCGACACTTTTATAGTCACAAATAGCTTGCGTCACGACGGAGCGCGACCACGAGCGCCATAACAGAGGACAAGGAACTAAGAAGTCCATGCTGGCCACATCAGCTCTGTACTAAGCTGGCGACTGTGAGCGACATTTCGTCACTAATCCTGAATGATGAAGATACAGGGTGACTGACAGACCCCTCCGTGGTGGGTCACTCTAATTGGTCGGCGTATTCGAAGCTGTCCATCTGTTTTTTTTTTGGTTTTTTTTTTGAGAGCAGGAAATTTTCTTCAAACGCATGGACGTTACCAGAATCTGTCTATCTATTCTGCTGGTACAGCACAAGGATTCGAACTCGTCCCGTATACACGGAACAATCTCGGCTCGGAGAGCTTTGGGCTTTCGAAGAACAAAAAATGTAGAGATTAAGCCGAGCTCATTGCTCAGGGATGCAGGGATGTGGCGAGAACGGGTCCCGCACATTGCGACCCTACCCTGAAGAGACAATGTGAGAAAGAAAGAACTCTAAGTTCGTTGGCTTACTGTAATGTTGCTTAATAGAATTATCGCGATTGAATACACGCATATTTATTTGTAGTATTAGTTGTAGCATAAAGACGATGTGAAGTAATACCATACGTATAAAATACGTGAAAATATAATCTAATGATTTAAGGTTTTGCGTTTGGCAGGAGAAATATATGAAAATGTTCTCACCAAGAGGAAAACGTAAAGGTAAAGCTTCGTTGGCTTATTAAAGGAGCTACACTTTCACAATGCTTAAGTTCTCTTATATGTCATCACGCAGCGGGACTCGAACCCACCGCCTCAGGTTTTCGACAGCCAGAGACCAGTTTTGAACTCCGGTAACAATACTCATGGTGGCTCTCCCTGGCGTAGCTGTCTACGTCAAGCAGCTAAACCGAACGGATGTATCCAACGCATCAGGCCAAATAAGTCGATAAGCAATGGGGCAGCTCGGTGGTCGAAAGTGGTTCTAGGAAAGAAGGAACCGACCCGGGATACGATTTTCCAGTTGTGTATTTGCATCTTTTTGAATCAGGCATCGTCAGCATATGGCCAACTAATGATCACATATTGTCAGAGTTCGCCTCGTTTTCAAGGCTAGAAATTAAACCCGCTCGCCTGCAAGAACCGCTAGCTCACTTGCGCAAGCCAGAGTTTCCTCTATCGAAGGCAGTAGCCCCATCTCGTCTCGCTTCTCTATCTCGCTTTGAGTCGAACCCACCCACCGTAATTTAATGGATTCTATCGTCGTAGTCTTCCCATTATTTATCCGTCACTTCCTTTTGCTGCCCGTTCGTTATTTATTCTTTTCCTGCGCTTCGCGTAACCTCCTGAGCAGCAGCTGCACCGCCGTCGCCACAGCGCGATTCGGCTGTCGAGTCCAATGGCTTTTCGTTATTGGTGGGCCGGCGAGGCCGACCTGTCGTCATTGGAGCCGTTGCGGACGTTCCATCTCCTGGGTCATCTCTCTTCCAGTTTGGCTTCCGTTACGTCATTTTACTTCCTTCGCTTTGGCCGGTACCTGCCCAGTCTTGGCCAGGCCCAGGTTTGTCTCCAGGTACGGTAGTTGGTGAAATGTCCAATTTATACAGCTGCAGCTGGCTTTGGCAAAAAAAAAAACGTCTTTGGCAAAGACGTCGTCCCTTAGTGGCGCTTACGATTCTCCTAGCTGACATTTTACTCTACGACCAATATATCACTACACGACATTGAGATTTATATATAAACGAAAACGTGTATGGAGCCCATAATTTATACAATATTTTATATAGTAACTAATTCGATATATTTGTAACCCGCCAAAGCGTATTGTATGCATATCGCACACGGTAACGGCTTTCAGAGAAAGAAACCTCGTCGTGTATGGTCGTGTCCAACGGGTTTTATTGGCGGGACGAACAAGTCATTGTATCGACCTATTTTTATAGACATGAACCGTTGGTTTGTAATTGCTTCAGAATTTCCATCGAGATCTGCTTCGCTTTACCGGTAGAGGTCGTTGGTAAAAATCTGTCGAATTCAGCATCTGTGCATCTTGCTTGCAAATGCCTCGCAGATGAATGTGTGTGTGCAGTAATTGCCATTGATTTTTCAATTGGTCTTACTGACGCATGCTTCCAACAATAAAAACATTTCTTGAGCGCTCACGGCTAATCAGCGAATCAGTTTGTTTTGCAAATATAGCAGTAACGTAACAGACCGTTACACTAATTACGGTCATAATAAATGGGTCCTTCCCCCGACACACATTCACACGTGAGGTGGCGCCGTTGGTCTCTACCTGCACGTATCTTCGATACACTTTAAAATATTAAGATTCTTTTGCACGCTTCGTTAGTACAATATAACTGAACTATCGCTTCATGCTTATGTTGGTACAGGTGCCTTTTATTCCCTCCCTGTTGGTGCTAAATGCGCACCCTCTCGAAGGTGTCGAAGACAGACCCTGAGACAGCCGAATGTCGGTGAGGACGGCTCTCCCAGTGCGTCATACGCTGCGAGTCTGGACCAGTAATCTGCTGGCACTGCCGGCCGCCTGCGCGTTTACGAGCAGCCTCGGTTAGTTGTTAGCGATGCCGGGGACCTCTCTCCGCGATTCTCACGAACACACATCTGCCTATGCGGTTCCGGTAAACGCCGGCGTTACGAGCCCAGAGCAGGGAGATATTTTGTGTGTACGTGTGTCTGTGTGTGAGTGAACTCGTTCGAGTGAGCGAGTGAGTCCACGTGTATTTGCAGGAACAAATCTAAGGTTGGCGAGTAGCAATAACCTTTAGGCAGTGGCCAACCAGCAACCCACTGCAGGCGTTTACAGTCAATGACGATACGAGGAGGTAATGTGTCTTCGGCAAGGCAACAAGTCGCAGCACGGGCAAGCGACAGGCGGGAAACGGGCGAATGCCTTCTATCCATCGTATCGTAGCGGCCGCGCTGCGCTGGCGGTGCCACTAATTAGCCGGTGCCATAGACGCCTCCGTCACTGCAGTCACCAGCACGAGAGACAGGGACGACCGCTAGCTATCCAAGCCAACGGATGCCGCCGCTACTACCACCACCGCCGCCGCCGCCACCACCACCGCCACCACCGAGACTACCACCGACGCGCCAGTTGGGGCGCTCCCCCAGACAACGGCCAGCGAGCAGCACGAGCTGGCTGTGCGGGTTATACAGCGAGAGCTGTGTAGAAAAAGAACATCCAGTATCCGCGACGAGGAGGGAAGGTAGGAGCCACACGACGAGAAGATTAACGCCCGGCGTAACGTAGATCGCTGCCTGGTTGGCTGGCTGGGAGGCATGAAGTCGCTACATTCATGCATACACCGGGAGCATGGGAGCAGGGCCGGTGCAGCGACACAGCATACAGCCATATTACCCACGAATGGCGAGGCGGCATAGGTATTCCAGTCGAGACCCGGGCCTATCGGAGCCGAGCTGAGTCGACGGTGGTGAGAATGAATGCAGCGGCATGCACCCAACGAACCGTCGGTTTGCGCCCCGGACAAGAAAAATCAAGGGAAGAATGGCGGAAGCAAGAAAGGGAACAACTTGATTAGAACGAGCTGTGCTAGTGGAGTGTAGCTATGGATGGAGAGATAGAGAAAGAGAGAGGGAGAGAGAGGGACGTTGGTTTCTCCAATTGAAAAGACCCGCATCGCTCTGTGGCTGTTGGTGAGGCTGACTGGTGTCCATAATATTATACATATGTACTGTTCGATAAAGGAAATCGCACCTGTGTGGCATGCGTGTGCGTCCAGTTGGTGGGTGTATCTCTATATTGAGGCAGACACACACCCATTGAAGATACCGGGGATCATGTGAGAGGCATCGAACCATACTTTGATGCTGGCGAATTAGATTCAATTATAGTTCATCCTAATCCTTTAATATCAACTTTAAACGTTTTGCATACTTATATGCACTATTATACTATATAATAGGCTGGTTTCATTTCGTTTGTATAAGAGCAAAAGTGCGCTTGGGACGTGTGAGATTTCTAGTGACGAGGTGGCTCGCCAGGGTAAACGACTAAGATTTCAGCGGGAAGTTCTGTCCGGTCGAAGTGGCAACCTAGCCAACCTGTCGCGTGCCCAGAGGAAGCCGGTCTTGGTGAGCATGCACAAGCAGTGTAGACGAATTGTGTGTAAGGACTTGGCCAAGAAGAAGAACACACGAAAGGCGATATAGCAGGGATACTCGTACCCCTATGCCATAGATCTGCATTAAGCGTCCACCGTTGATATGCAAATTAGCCTACAAAGATGACGCTGACGACAACGACAATGAAATTGTTGCCAAATAAAAGCACGAGCACAGAGAGCATGTGTGCCGAAGAACGCAACGGGCAAGCGCCTGCCAACAGCTTTTTCGCCCGAGGAGTAACAGAGTTGTGGGTTTACGCTGGTTACACAGCAGCTCCCCGCTCCGCGACGCCCCCTTCAAAGATCATAGCAATCAACGCCACGCAAGCAAGGAGTCGGACAATCTAGTATCTACGGACGAAGCGCCAGACGCTCAGCAGTCCTATACAGCCACTACGAGTCGCGGTACGGCTGTAGTGCTCTCGGCCGACTCTCTTGAGTTGGTCGGCACGCTGGTCGGGTTAGTCGTTAAGCCGTAGTGACAGAGCCAGAGAGAGAGAAAGTGAAGTTGTATGTATGGCGATGTCGAATTTCTCGCTGGTGGGGGACACCACCGGTCGTACTGGCCGCCCCATAGCAGTGAGGGGAGTCTCGAGGCAGTACAGTGCGCGATACCGCCACCGCTACTAGTCATGGCGCAGGCGGTTTGCGGCTCCTGCGCTCGTTGGGCGCAGCGCTATGCGAGGGAGGAAGATGAGAGAAAAGTTCCTTAAGCAATTCAATGCTTTCTTCGGCCCTCCGCGCTCCGTGCCTCCAGCCTAGCAGTCTAGTCCGCGTCCCTGTGTCGACTGCTGGTGGCTCATGGGCCCCCGACCAACCGACCACTCCAGAGGCACTCTCCACGCCTGTCTGTCTGCATGCCCCTGTTCGTAGCCCACGCCGAACGAACTCAAACTCCTCGAGAAGAGAGAGGCGGGTCCAGGCCTTCGGAGCGCCTGGCCAAAGGGGGTCCTGTTAAGGGTTTCCGTAGGGGTTTGCAGAGAGGGAGGTGGGGCCGCGAAAACGACCGACCGAGCAAGCGGTCTCTGCTGCTAAGGAACAGCGGCAGTAGCAGCAGGCCGGGTCGCAACGGGACAATGAAAGAAAGCGAGGGGCACACGGGCTTCTTGGCAGAGGGAAGAGTCCGCTTTGCCGTTCCTGTCTGGCATCGTCTCCTCTGAACGAATTTGTCTCAGTTTCAATGAACAACTCGCTTAATCAAGGCAGGCTCCAATGAGCGGCGGGACGCAGGCCGAGCGGGGCTACTCGGCCATCCTCGAGGCTCAAAGGAAGGCCGCTATCCCCGTGGTCCCCTAGTTTCCCTCCTCCCACGGCCCCAGTTCGCTCTTAGCCTGCTCGGCTTTTACCGCCAGGCTTCCGCGCCTTTGGCCTCCGTCACTGGACCACACCAGCGTCCCTCGCTCGGGCAATTCAGGATGACGGGTGCTCTGACCGGCGAGTGATGCGATGCCATGCATTCTCGCAACGTAGCCGCTATTGGAGCAGCCCCCGTTAACCCCCTCCCCAACCCAAGTCGTAGCGCGAGCGGGGCGCTTTAAGATCGGAACATGTGGTCACTATTCCTGATAACAGATGGAGATAGGTGGCCACATAGTGTACTTACATATATCTATATATATATATATAATCTCACAGACTTACATTACGGACGTACAATATTTTGTGATATATGAACTTAAAGGGACAAAGTATATCTACGGTAGTGCTTGTAGAGATGACATATAAATGGACCGTGGACCTTAAGGCAGACAACCAAGTGAAGTATCACTCGCACAGAATCAAGCAACACGCAGTCCCTTTCACTGTAACAAATCATATGTTACAGAGTTGAACTCCATTTATTCTCAGCGTAGAAGTGAGCATACAACTGCCCTTACTTAAGTTAATTCAATATAGACGGAAGCCAGGCTTCCGCGCCTTTGGCCTCCTTCACTGGACCACACCAGTGGCGGAGGAGCATTTTGATACAGCTGCAAGACGGTGTCAAAACTCAATTGCAAACACGTGTCGATACTTTTTGCTACTGGGTATAGATACATTTCAACTGCAGGGGTCAGAAAACTCCGCCAACAAATCTGACCTCCGTAAGCGTTGCCCTGCTTGGAGCCCTCACTGAGCTGGGAGCCAGAATCTCGAAAACTCAGTTCCTTGAGCGGACAAAGGACTATTAATAAAACACATAGCGTTAACATAGCATCAATAAATTCACTACTTAAAAGGCGGCAAACTCGATGCTCGGGCGAAGCGGCACCCTCGAGTCAGGCTTGCGATGTCAGGGTACCAACAGGATGTTCAATCTGATGAGAGACCTGTTTCACCAAAGTCAACAGAGACAACGGTCGAGCGAACCTGACGTAACTAGCGTGTTAGCTGAGGTGACAGCTTTAATTACGAGCTCGAACAGGCGTGAAGTACTGCGCCTTGTCTACCTTGAAATTTCAATTGGAGTTGACTCACGGTCGTAATGGTTCACCTGACTTGATTGCACTGGTCGAACGGAACGTTAGAATTTCCTAACAATTATCAATTGTGTTTTCGTTGTTGATGAAACCTTATCTTATTTTCCTTGTTTGCGTTGTCTTAGGTTGATGTTTCTAATTATGAAAAGCAATCAAAGGCTTATTGAAATTACACCAGGCCACAGTCAATTATGTCAACGCAACGATTGAGTTTGACTTAAATTAATCACCCTGTCACTCACAGTGAATCATTTAATATCTGCCAAGCACCCAATTACCATTTGAAATATTCTTCTACATGGTTTCGAATACATTAACCTGGTGTTACAACTAGCGCACACAGTGAACATGAATGTTTAACACAAAATATAGTGAGTGTTGTTGACAGGTACCAACCCTCTTGGGCAGCAAAGGCAGGTTATTATTGTATTGCAATTAGACGAGCTTAAGCTGCGGCCACTATCGAAACACTTGACAATGGCAATTAAGAACAAATCACGTCAAGATAGATCACCTTTTCATAACACATTCTCACATCCTCAACACCTTTAATTGGTGTTAAATAAATATCTTAAGAACCGAAAAGGTTTCATTTTAAATCACTATAGTCAAATTCCTACCAATATTACTGATGTTCGAATTTTGGTTTACCTAACAGCTCAAACGAAATATCCAAGCATAGGATTCTCCTTAGCAAATCTGCTTGGTATAGTAGCTTTTTAAAGTAAATGCTGATTGGTGAAATGTCGAGATTTGAAGCAATTTCTGATGCTTTGGAACAGGTGCGTCAATAGAACAGAGTTTTATCAGACAGATATATTGATTATGATTGTGCGTCTAAAATATACAATAAATAGAGAAGCAGTTGGGGACAGGATGTCAATCCGAGTCTTGTTACGTAGATAATTAATCAGTCGCGATTATTAGTGATAGAGACACCACATATTTAATAGAAACGAGTTACTTCATACCAGCTTCAAAGTCGGATCGAGAATTGGTTTTAAAGTATATTGAAAAAAAAAAGTCAAACAATTAAAAATGAATTATATGTTGTTTGCATTATCCAATTCTGTCTTACTTTGAAATGAATGCTAATTACATACACAGTAAGACTGTACCCTTACTGACTGTTGTTGTTGTTGCTGTCCCTACAACGCTGACACATTAATCCTAATTTAACTTCCAGCTGCCTGTTTATTCATCCCACCGAATCACAGTATTTCGATTTTCCAGCTACGAGCTGCCTTATGTATATGAATGGTCCCATGCAAAGCGCTATCATTTTCTGGCCATTGCAATAGTCAACATTTTCCACAGGTTCTTCTCTACTATTTGTGTCCATCGACTCCCACTGCACTGCAACTCTCTATGGACCGTTATCTCTTTCGTTGTTTCACTCTCTCTCTCTCTCTCGCTCAGTTTTATGAGGCTGAATGACTAATGCCTCTCTATTAACAACGCTCATAAGTGGGTTGAAGCACAGACTCTATGCGACGTTTGATCCCGTATGATGTGAAAGCCTCATATCACACAGACTCTCTCTCTCTCTCTCTCTCTCTCTCGCTCTATCTCTCCTAGGAACCACCGTAGTCGAACTGACTATACTGCGGTGGCTGCTTAAGTTGCTGCTACAAGAAACATCGGACCACCACTCATTTACTCACTGAGTGACACGCTATTAATACGCCAATTAGCGGGTGACTAGGGTCGTTCAGGGAAGACCACAAGTACCGCTGCCGCCGCCGCCGCAACTGCTGCTGCTTCTGGTGCTGTCTCGCGGTCCGCAGTCCATTCGCGCGTCTCCGCCACAACCCGTGCGGCCCGCGCAGCGTTGCTGGGTCGTCCACGGCTGCTACTGCATGTACTATAGATTCGTGTGTGTGTGTGTGTTTGTGGTGTAACTGTGTGTATGGTGCAATATAGTGTCCATGGAGAGGAGGGCAGACGAATGGACCGCCCGACCGACCGTCAGTTGTCCGACTCGAGCACTTTGGCTCTTCGTTTGTGTCGACAAGAGCTACATAGTATAGTGGGCCCAGACCCTCTATAGCCCTGCTAGCTTTACTAGTCTCTGCGGCCTCAGCTATACCACATATATATATATATATATATATATATATTTATAGTAGTGCTGTTACACGACGGTGTGCGGTGGGTCTTAATGCCACCTATCATCTCTCGCTCTGCTTATTGCTGCGCGTCCGCAACTCGGACGCCAGTAGCTGGGGTAACAGCCTACGATGTAGGTAGCTGACCAATAAGTAGACTGACGCAGCAGGGACCACACTACTGCTACTCGTGTTGCTGACGAATCTATGGCTCTATGGCTTATAGTCATAATGGCAACGATGGTGGTGCTCCCGCGTCGACTGCTGGGTACATTTTCTGTTGCAGTGGCCTTAGTCGGCATCACCATCGCCACCGCAGCCTGTTAAGTAGCTGTATGTAGTGCCACTTGTATGTTTGTACGGATGTGTGTGCCTATTTTCTTTCAATAGTCCCAAAGCTCGCTAAATAAACGTGTCCACCACCAACAGCAGCAGCAGCGCTAGGCGACCCTGTATACAATGAGCCTTGTCGCCATCGCTACCGCTGGCCGTCGCGGCACCGCCTCGGTTCCCGCTTGAATTCGCAACCACTTCTAGATCGTCAGTGGCGCGGCCAGCACGGGCGTAATCTATCGCGAGCGTGAGGCAATTTGCCAAAGCAGCAGCCGTATCGTACCACTCGTTCATTCATCGTCTGACTTCAGTGCCGGCGGCGACGGCGGCGGCGGCCGCTGTAGAAGAAGCCAAAGGCGTCACCATGCACATTTCATTTAATCATACACTCGCACTTGTAGCAACGACGACGGTGGCCCGGCCACCACCGACCTTAGGAGTGCGCACTTCGAGCGCGAAAGAAAGACGCAACAGGGAAACAGAGTTTCCCAACTCTTCTCTGCTACGGGTTCCTCCGTCCCGGTCGTGGTAGCCTCTTGCGACGGCTGAGCTGGCAAGGTTGGAAGAGTTGCGGTGGCTACCGGGGAGGAAATTCCATCAGTGGACACCGACCTGTGCAAAGGACCAGCCAATCGAACGGAGCCTATGGCCGCCGATGTACCGCCACGGCATAGACAAATGCGGTCTATGGGCACATAAGCGTACATTCATCAGCAAGCAAGAACACATCGTCGCACCACGGCGTCCTTCTCCACACCTGAACCGATACCACCAAAATGCCTTGGCAGTGGCCGTACGCACTCAATGTCCACCGAAGTTCTTCCTCATCCTGATTTAGCTGTGCTCACGATAGCTGTGACTGAAGTGAGTTATTGTTGTTGTTGTTGTTGTTGTTGTTGCTGCTGCTGATGATGATGATGATCTATTTTAATTCGAGAGCCTTTGATTGATGAGCCTGTTCCCATGTTGGGTTGGCTGGTTGTCTATTGGCGCCGTTGCGTGGCCGTCAAGGATGAAGACGACACAAAAAATTGTGGAGAAAAGTATAGCGAAAATGAAATCATTCGCTGTTCAGACTGCGCGACATTAGTCAGTTCGTCAGGTACGACCAGTCGAAGTCGGTGTCGAGTGTCGAATAGCAGCGTATACTTCGCGTCTATGCCGTCCGCACATTGGGGCGATGGAGGACATCGCGGCAACTGCTGCCATGATGCAAGCATGGGCCAGCTATCGCCTGCTTGCTTGTTTGCCTCGCTTTCTACCAGCCAGCCAGCAAGCAAGCATATTTGAGCCTGTCCGCTGTGGCGCGATGTTAAGACCATCTCGGCGTGTGCCTACATATGTATGTGTATGCATAGATGCACACATGTATCTATCCCTCGGTATCTCTCTGCCTGGCTGTCTGCCCGTCATCCGCCCCCTCTGTCATTCTCTGACTCTGCCTCTACGTTGGTCGGTATACACCATCGACACCACACACACACACACAGACACAACACACGCCCAAACCTCCACGAAGCAAGCAGCGCAAACGAGAGCCAAATTCGTCGTCGGCAGTGATTCGCCTAAAATCGTGGCAAGCATCGCTTACCACCCTCTGCTTCTGCTCCCACTCAGCGCACTCCCACCCACAAATATATAGCATCATACCCGTCAAGAATCCCCGTATCCATGCTCAAAGGCAAAATAACAAGACGACCATGGAGAAGCCACCACAAGAACTTTGGGTGCTTGCTCGCGCCCGGCATCATGCATGCGCGCCCGGCTGGCAGCTGCAACAGACGCGCATAGCCGCAGTGCGCCCGCACGATAATGTCGTAGAAGACGGCGCGTCGCGCGAAATGATAGAGGAATTGGCAGCGTGTCTGCGTGTGTGTGTGTGTATGTGTTTGTGTAGGTTTGTCTTGGGCGAGTGCTACAAAGCATTCGATGCGTGCCCAGGAAATATCCCGTTGAGCTGGAAACCGAACGTACAATGGCAGTGGCAGTAGACCACAGTATCTATCAGTGGCCATGCAAGTGAGTTCCGTAGCACAGCCACTTCAAGACCACTAGGCGTGGGGAACAAACCAAGGGACGAACGGATAGAAAAAATGTCGGCAACTTCCGGCAAATTCAAATTATTCCCCACTGGAGTTTTCTTTCGTCTGACTATCGACGGGGAATCGTCTCAGCGAACCCGGTGACAATACACAAGGAGGGATATTAATCAATCAAACTCGTGATTAGAACTAATCACTACCATACCTAGGTATCGCTCTTAGGGTAGGCCTCTAGTCGATCCCAAGGATGAAATCGTTACAAGCCTATCCAGCTGTTCAAATTGACAAAGTGGCACGTCTGTGCGTTTTCTGAATATGAATATCAACTCGCTGTAGCAGTCGCCTCATTCAGAGAAGCTAGGAACGGCATGCGATTGTAGCACGGACAGGTCAGATCGAACCATCGGGTTAATTACACCATGTTTGATAATTGTGATCGCGATCACGGAAACAATCCAGCGCGATTTCATTCACAATGACCTAAAGCTAAAGACTTATTGGTTTATTGAAGGAACTGCAATCTTTACAATGCTTAAGTTCTCTTATATAACATCAATGTCACTTAAAGTAAAATGGTTGTTTCTATTCGGATATGTCCTGACCTATATTCGATTGAATGCATTATCGCCTTAACACATATTTCTGTCTAATTTGCTCAAATTAAATGCAATAGATATCACCGCAGATTTGGCAACAACGAGAATGCCCTTGTCATCAACATTGATCGTATTCATAAACTTATTTCTCTCTCGATTTGCCCTCAAGAGTGATCCCAGGACGTTGCTAGTTCAATCGTCGCGATGCACGCAGAAATGTAGTTAAGTCTTCAAGAAATCAACGCAGTTACATATGGAACTCATTACCACCCTTCGCCCGTGGCCTTCAACGCCACAAGGTATTCCGTTGAGAACAACTAAGCTATGTTTCACAACTTGCTCTGTGATTTGAACTTATAGACATATTACCAATTTAGTTTGAATTTCAAACAGTATTTTATGTCTTATAAACATGTATATACATATCAGACAAAACCAGTAAACAAACGTTAATATATATCGGTTTCTTCAAACGGATGCGACCGTCCAAAGCGCCACTCGACAGCGATTTAGACAATCATACAATTTTAGACAAACATACCTGCCTGTGGGCGAGTCCGATTATTGTTTGCATACAATTATACATAAAGGTAAAGGGAAAGCTTTATTGGTATATTAAAGGAGCTGCAATTTCACAATGTACACGAGCGAATTACGAGGCTCGTGTCAGATTAGCTGCATCTATGCAGCTGTGTTCCACATAAGTACCCAACATCGATCCAGTTGCCATATCCACAATATGGGAACGGAGGCGAGTTGCCCACCGGTGTGTTCGACCATTTCCGACAGGATTTCTTGAGTGCACACACGGAGGGCCAACGTTGTACCCGATAAGCGTTGCTGCGCCGTTCCAGCCTGAATCCAGCGGAACAACCGGTAACCTCTATGACGCTGGTGACGTCTTCCGGTGTTCCGGGCACCCCCCGTTCGATTCGCCCTTTTGTTGGCGCCACAGGCTGCGCAGAAATGCGCGAGAGTCATCTCACCGGCCGGGCCTTGAATGTCATCGATGTTAGGCATCGGAACAAACGCGGAGCATTGTTTCGACCGCGTTTCCGCTGGCTGGCTGAACTACTTTTCGACATAGTAATGATGTAACGAACGGATAAGGATCGCCCTAGATTTCGTGTCTTGCTACAAAATGAACAATCAACAAAAAGAACGAGTATAATAATAATATGAACGTCGCACAAAGCCGCTCCGTGTGCACATGCCGAATAATATATATATATATATATATTTATTTATATATGTATATATTTATTATATATATGTATATGTAGTAGATAGATATCGGGTGCAGCTAAAAGTTATAGTACAGATTAAGATGATATTAAATCATAATATTAAACCTTGTCTCGACACCGATGCCTACTAAACGTGAGTGATTAATTAAAGGGATAGTTACGAATTTGGCTGCATATATCAGTTTATTTTCGTTTATGCCTTTTTATGCCTTTTCCACTAGATCCCGCGCAGACGCCGACCTAGTGGCAAACTAACGTGCAACCGACCTTTGTGAGTTTTGTCCAAACTCATAGTAACTTTCTGATCGAACTGCTTAGGCTCTACTGCAAGAGTGATTTCAAGTAGCCAAGAGATGTCCCCTTTTGATGACTATTAAATTAATAGAACGATGTATGCAGCTTCAGATCAACTTCTAAGTCGGTGAACTTCCTCCTTGTATAGATATAATCAAATGGTTGGCCTTAATAATACTAATACTAAACTCAGTTGACATACAGGTAGTCGCATACCTCAAAACCAAGAATGAGTTGGGTCCCCCCATGCTCGAAGCAGTCCATAGCATAGGTCCTCTGCCGCGACACTTGATGGAAATAAACTTGAACATAAAAGGCTATTATCCTATTGTTTCCATCACAAAGCCAATCAAAAATTTGCCTAGGCCAGTGCATTGAAAAGAACTACGCCTTGGGAAAGTGTGCGTATTTGAACGAGCTAACGAGTTAATTTAAAATGTATTATTCTCCTATGAAAATTTGTATCATATTAAATTAGTAATTTGAAATATAGCTATTAACGGGGACTAATTCTCTATTTATGATATAGACGCCATCTACAATCGACTTTCCCAGCCAAAAAATGAGCTCATGCTTAAAAATAAGCTCTTGGGGCCTAAGTATTGCTAATTTTTACTGTTTCAGCCTACTTTCGAATGGCGTTCACAGCGTTCACCTCTAGCTTTAGAAAATATTAGCAACTAAAGATTGTCAGAACGCAACCGCCAGGAAATCTAGAACCGATTGGCTGGACACGTCGAAGACCTGGAGAACTCGATGTCGGCTCGTGTTATATGAAATCTGTGTAACACAAATATGGCGGTTGTTCGGAGATGTTCGCGCGTGGCTGAGTTCGTGTGCGCGTGTGTTTGTGCGAGTGCACTGTTTACATACCTTTAGCTGTAAACATTTAGTATCTGTTCTTAGATAAAGATTATATACTACTTATCTATACGACATGCGTTTATCTACGGCTTCGATATGGCTCGCCTTGATACCTCTGCCATTACATTTCTCTGGTCCAAGAAAAAGAACGCTCCTGAACCCAAAAGCGACGAATCAGTGAAGTGAGGGGAACACAGGAAATTGTTGATCAGGTGATATATTTCGTTTATTGTCTAGAACAGTCTCTGCTCTTCAACAGCTGGCCCAGATTCAGAGGAGGTCAGTACTGTCCTGCAGGGATATTTCCCTTAGTATATACACGCTTGGTGTGAATAGCTACACATGTTTAGACGTAGTGTTTCAGTTTCGTAGCACAATGTAGGATACTGCGAGACTAATCGACAGCATGCTAATGACGACAATAAGATTCTATACTAAATTCGATGTTCAACAAGAATCAGCATCATTGTTACGCTTACACTAACTGATAAGTGTCGAAAATGATTTCAACCCCCTTCCATTGAAATGTCCGTTGATTTTTGCCTCTGCACAGGCGAATTTATTGACCCACGATATCAACAAATCTAGCGATCATATAACAACGCAAGTTCTCACAACACCCCAATCGCTCAATCATCGACCAGCCAACGATAGATTAGCATGCTCAAACGTATGAGCGAACGAAAATTGGAGACAATTCGGATATAAATGACGTGTCTCAAGCTCCACAGAGCATTACTTTTACCTATGATGACGATGACCACACACAGCACGACACACACTGCGCATGTTGTGCATGTCCTCTATGCGGTCTGCTCTGTGGGTGGATCTGCCGATATTTCACAGGTGAATGAGTCGTCGTCCTCATCGTCGTCGTCGTCATCGGGAGATCCCGTCGATCTTATTTTTCCTATGTTTTCGTGGTATTCTACATTTAGAAAAAGGCTACGCATGTAATGTGGTTAGAAGGCATTAGCTCATGATGATGGTGGTGATGATAATATGGAAACGACTCCCTTCGCCGCCATTCCCATCCTGTTCGTGCTGCCGTTGCCGATCGTGAGCAACTGCAGTAAAGGAGCGCTGAAAGTCGACAGCTAGTCCCAGATGCGGTTCGTCTGTCTCTCTCTCTCTCTCGCTCTCTGGTTCTGACTCAGAGTTGTTCTCGGCGCGGGGAACGAGAGATGGAGTCGGCTCGATGGGAGAAAAATATCTGCTCCGTAAAGGTTAAGATGTTGTCATCTACAATATATATATATATATATATATATATATAAGCGGCGGATTCGTGGAAGCCTCATTCAGTGCAGGAGTTAGCATAGGCGCTATACGGTCTCGGCGGCGGGCAGATCGCTACGAGCTGACGCAGCAGCAGTGGAACCAGTGTTTGGCACCCAACCACGAAACCGGCCGTCCTCCAACAGCATGTTGAATGGCATCGCTCTAGATCGAGTGTCTTCGCGCATAGCATCGCCTCGGCCAATACCAGCACTACCACCACTACCACTACGATCACTATAACAACTACCTCCCCAATGACTCGACAACGAACGACAATGAGCGCTATAGTTCTACATATATGCTGGTTACTTCACCCCCCAACGAACGAGCCACCCACTCACCAAGTCAATGAGTCATACGTTCATTGTGCGGGTGCAGGCCGGTGTCGATCAACCTGGGATAATCATTTCGCACACAAATTTCTATCCTGTCTTCGTCACTCCCGCCACGCCAAACTATAAACCCGTCTCGTAGAAACAACGTGGCCGCCCATTCATGTGCGATTATGATGGAAGCCGATGAAGCATCGGCCTCGTAGGGCGAGGATCACAGTTTTTGTAGAGATCTTGCATATGCTATATTATACCCACTGGTAAGGAATATAAACAGGCAAGTATTGGGACAAATAGATCACTGTGAGCAATGTAGGAAAAGCCTTCAAAAGGCAACTCTAGGGATCTCTTGAGATCTGTGTGTGTGTGTGTGTGTATGTTTGTGTGTATAATAGTCGTCCTGACAAACGGCGACGACATGCCTTGTGTTCAGCGGTAGCCGCAGTAGCTGTTGTAGTAGTAGAGATATTGTCAGTATTGTTCTGTTCGCGCTCACTTGACGAGCCTTCTCCGTTTCGTCAATAGCGTTGTCTATCTACCTGCCGGCCAGCCAATGACTTGTACCTTCAATCTGTTCTGGCCTATAAGGTAGCTCCGCAGGCGACGATCAGGGAGCCATTGATGGGCCGCGCGGGACGACGAGATAGACTAATTCTGGACGACTTGGTTAAGCCGTCGAGTCGGAAGTCGACGGCAGCAAGCCAGCGGTATAGAGGTTGGCGGTCGCAGCCAAAGGGTAGACTTTCACCCGCGGTGTCGGCAACAAAACTCACCCGTCTGATACATCGCAGTGCTGCCACCAAGATCCCAGTCGAACTCCGGCCGCCGACTGCCACCATTGGCACGACCAATACTATAACGAGTGGCATCTAATACTACTATTACTACTACTAACCTGCAGTAAATAGAACTCTTTGACGGGCGCTTGTTGTCGCCCGGTCGAGCCCCACTTGACTCTGGCTTCGGTTGTCCACCGCCGCCATCACCAGCACCAGCAGCACCACCACTAGAACGTCTTCGTCACGGCCGCCGCCGCCGCCAACGCCGCTTCGGGTGGGCGCTTCCGAACCCTCTGAGCCTTCCCACCGGTGCTGCCGGCTGGACCTGCAGACGAAACGTGTCCTGTCTAGTGCACTCCAGGCCGTCGGTGATATTCGTGTGCTCTCTGGTCTACACTCGGACCAAGACATGACGGAGTTCGTTGATCGTTTGCCACGCCTCGCCCGCGCGTGGTGGTCCATCAAGCAACGGTAGTATCGGCACCAGCGATGGGAAGGAAGGCCAAACGACAACGACTCCGACAACGGCGGCGATGAACGAATGCAAAAGGAACGCTCGAAATTGTTTGGAGAAAGCGGTCCCAGTGGAACTCGAAGTAGCTGTACTAGCGGTTATGATGATGGTAGTGGTGGTGGTGGTAGCTGCAGTCAGCGTCATCATCGTCGTCGCCGTCTTCTTAAGAAAGATCAAAAGGAGTCCTCGCGTCACATCACTCGTAATCAGACACGCACAAACGATTACAACCCAGAACAAGAACGACCATCACCGCTCATCGCCGAGCCTCCTGCCTCACTGATTCCGCTCTCCTAAGAACAACAGCTCCAGAGCTGCCGGCCGAATGATTGTCATTATTTCCCGTCATCATCACGATCAAAACTGAACACTACCACTATTGGCAGCCATACATAGTTGTCCATGAGAGCAACGAAAGGCGACTAGCATAGCGGGAGGCAAGATTAGTGGAGAAAATACTATTTTTTTTAAATACTTGTTCATATGTGTTCATGTGCACCTAGCGTATGGTGCAGGTGGGTGGTCGATGAAAACCTAGCTTAAATACAAGTTGTTTTTAATTTATAACGTCATTGGGAGCTTAAGAACGCCAGTATAGTTTCCATTTTCGTTTCTATACCTATTTTCGTTGAAAAATAGCTCCTCGAAACCAATTGACGTTTACACTACGAATTGCACTTTTTAGTGCATGGACACAACCACGAATCACGAGCGGATATGCATGTTGAGTCTATCGATGCGCATTGCTCATTATTCGAGCCGTAAGAGGTGGTTTTATTATCCTTGACATTGAGAGGTCACACTCTCCGAGTGCTTTCCATAGTCGTGCTGTTTGCAACAGGAATCTTTTCAAGACCTCCACGATATCGAGTTGTATTGATATTCTCATTTTTTACGCAATAACTCAAAAACAAATGCCGTTCAGAGCTAGTATAATCATCACTCACGGGACCGAGTCTATTCGGCACTGCCCGTGGAGATAGGCATTCGATCGTTCAAATTTATTTTTATGATCTGGTCCCTCTCAGGCTGCCGACACCAGCTGACTGAAGACTCGTCAGAAGCAAATGTTGTTTCAAGTGTTGTAGGTTGCAGCTAGAATATTGCGGTGCGCGGAGCTCGAAAGTAGACCGCAAAAGCGGCTATAGTCCAGTCTCTTGTTTTGCTCAGAGTCTGCGGTATTGCAGTGACTCGTTCACTTGTGAGATGTCCCAAAGTGAGGTGATCTTCGCTATGGCCTCCAATAATCCAGCCACCCCCTCCAGAATCGATTTCGCCAGTAGAAAATGTCTTGTTGAGCGAAGGGTTTCCCATCGAATGTATTCACCAATTTTCGATAAATTTCATTCAGGCATGTTCCTTAAAGAGGCGAACATTTAATCATGGAACGGTGATTTTCAGCACTGAACTATGTTTCAGTTTCCAGATTTATGTCTGTTCTAAGAAACTGAACCTGGCAATCATGGTGTGTTTGGTAATTAAATTATAGTATATTTTTTGACTTTTTTTTTGGTATATTTTTGATATATTCTTTTTGACACACAAGTCACAATGAAGAAACACGAGCACTTAGCCCATGGTCCTATCTGCGTTCGGTTTCTAAATCCCCTAAGAATTTCCTTGGTCTTCACACCACGGTGAGCACTTGTACCTGATGAACTTCCCAGCCTCCTCAGCCCATCTGTGCTCTTAACGAGAGTAAGCGGACCTTCTCAAAGTCAGCTCAGCAACAGGATACGAGTGTTAGTGTCAGGGTTAGTGGAGCAATATCCGATTAGGCAAAAAAAAAGCTCTCTTACTATTTCACTCGATGGTGCCGGGCGACGGCTGACGCTTTCCGACCGACTCGAACACGAGATTCATATCCATGCATTTTATGCAACAACAAAGTTTCAATATGTTATATATATATATATATACTATATGTAATAGCTCGGTCCGCGGGAAACGTGAAGGTCGGCTGCTTAAATTTCAAGTCTAACCTCAAACTGGGCTGATTTATTCCAGTAGTTCCGCTGCAGTGGAACCTTTCGCAAGTATTATGCCACCCACTTTTTTTATGCATCCGGGCACAGCATCGAGGAGGCAGGCTTCAAAGGTGTTTGGGGTACAGACAACGTCTTTGGTGTCACTGTAGTCGTGAACGATTCTGCTACAACGTGGTATAAAAATCTGTACACATTTGAACTTACTTAAAATGTAAGCAACCAGCGCCCTCTATTCCCCTGGGCCGAGCTATATATATATATATATATATATTTCGACGGCTAGTAAACATGGTGTGGTGTTGCCGGCATTATTTGTCGTTGCACACGTTCACTTACTAATACCAATGTGTGCCCTATTGTATAAAAATAAATATCAATGGAAAAGGTGTAGCGATTGCATTTTTCACTGACGGAAGACTCTGTGGCTGTGGAGCATTCATTCCCCGGTCTGGATATAACGGACCATACAGTAGGCCGAATCATATATATATATGTAATGCGGACCCACTTGCTAGCCACCTGTGTCCACTACAAAATGCCATCACGCTCGATCTGCTCAATGCATTGTCCCACTGGCATCGTATGCCAGCTAACCCGGCCCAGTGATACCTTCAATACGAAACGTTATAAAAGTTCGATAAGCATCTGTGACCCAACCAAGCAGTACACGTACTGCGATATTTCTTCTATGGCCTCTGTCCCCAACAGGAAAGTCATCTCCTGAAGGATCATGTGTCTATAGGCAGAAGTACGCACACGTGAACACAGACACTAGTCACAGCAATTACACTATATATATATATATATATATATATATATATATACAATAACATTCGCACATATGGGCACGAGGACAGGCGTTCAATCGGTCAGTCAATCAGGCAAGTCAGCCACCTAACGCTGGTATACGAACGTCGAACAAGTGCACTCCTGTGTGTCATCCCCCAGAATTGGACAGCACAGAGCGGGCGTAAGATTCAGGCAAGCGCTTACATAGAACGAACACACAAGGTGCTAATGGCAGCCGACCTGAGAACATATATATATATATATATATATATATATATATATATTTGTGTGTGTGTGTGTCTGTGAGTGTATGAGTATGGTCTTGTTTTAGAGAATCGGACACGAGAAACTAACATGACTTTATGAAGGGTCCTCTCAGTCGAAGAGGATAAAACCTAGAGATAAAGCAGTAGTAGTTTCTCTACAGTAAATATAAGCGTGTGGCTGATCGACCAGAAGACGCATGATGTTCGATATCTGTAGGGTGGGTGACGGCAGAATCAAGAATCGAAAGTACACTCAAAATGCTCACCCCTTTGAGTGCGTATTCAAATTTAAGCTCATCAAAGTAGCGCATTTGACATACTAATGACCTCGATGATGAATACATCGAACAATACATCGACACTGTCTCGAACTGGCCTGCAGTCCTGCAAGAGAATCGTATTAATTCATGGCGTATTATAATTATCAGCTCGTAAAATGATGTATCAATTCCTCAGTTAAATAGGGGATCAAATGCTGAGATCGCTCATAAATATGTATCGGGAGTCGCTCTACGGAATAGTACATTCGTCTGTCCCTAAATATATACGACGACGTGGTTAGCGATCCTTTTATCGATGTTGTCCATTTGTCAACGGCAAACACATGGTCAGTTAGTCGAATACTGACCACAACCTGCCATTACCTCCTTGTGCACGAGATCTCAGCGACAGCGACAAAAAGTATCTGTTAGTATAACATCTGTTGGAGAAGTCCAGGCTAAAGGCTAAATCTAGTCGTGGTCATCCGTAGTAGTGTTGGGTTGATAACATCCGGATGGACATCTGTCGTGCGGCCTGTAACCAGTTAGATGTGTTTCGACTCTCACCACTAGTGAATATTTATAGAGTGTGTGCGTGTATACTAATTTGTTCGAACAGTGCGTCTTAACCCTATACATGCATGCTTTTCTAACTCGACGCATGATTTTCGTCGATATCGCCGTTAGACTTGTGCCTCTACTCATTATACTGCTTGTAGACAATGCTTCCACGGGCATTATTTATAAGCAATGGAATCGAGTATTTCCGTTCCCATTCGAGTCCATTAGTATGGAACCGCTTTTATTTTGGAAGCGAACGATATATATTTGATGTCGCGGATGAGGTTGATCAATAACAAATAAATTAGCTAAATTTATTTCCTGTTTTTCCCACATTGAAGGTTAGATACCTGCGGTAATTTGGGAACATCTGCTAGCTTATATTTGTTTTGTTCATTTCGCTTTGTCTAATTTAGCTTTCGCTGTTGGCTAATTGCCGTCCGGTGGTGGTTGTTTTTTTGTTACGCCAATAATCAACAATTACTAAATGACGGCCGCCGAATTATCGAGCAGGCGCGTATTGTGGAACGTGCGACAATCGTGTGTTAAGTGTATCACCCTTGCATTGATAATCGTTAGCCTGTGGTTGTCGAAAATGTCCACCCAGTTAGACACTCATCCGCTCAAGATACCATCAACAGTAGTTCGTCTTATTCACATTGATACCCGTTGGCAACATTAAACGCTTAACAAACAGTGGCCATCTAATTGAGAAGCACAGCTGACTCCTGCCAGCCCCTCTTGGCGAGGCGCTAGAGAATGACATCTATCTTTCCTCGAAGCTGAGTTTCGACGATGTGTCGGATACCTGTTAGGTACTCTCGTCGCTTTGGGTCTCCGCACAGTCAAATACACAGGAAAAAGAAAATCCTTTGCAAAGGTGTTTTCATGTGCTGGCTATACCCAATGTCGTTGTTAAGTGTGAAGAGCATACCAAATAACCGACTAACTAACGGGGCAACCATTTTCGCTTCTTTTTTTTAGCCATATCTCGGAGGCAGGCTTCGCCTCGGATTATCAGACGTTTTCGAGCGGACATCGTCGAATGTCGTGTTTGTTATGTGTCTGGGGCACATTCCGAGGCCCAAGGTACCCTCCTCACACCTCGACATGCGAGGTGCGAAGGCCCGTCTGAGCCCGTCTCGTGAAATCTCAGCGTTCAGGGAGCTGCGTTTACGTAAGCGGCGCGAAGCTTTTCGATTGCGTCGAACGTGTGCTTCTGTAGCTACAGTTGTTGTCGATGTTGTCGTTAACTGACCCCCAGCATCGACGAGCGAGCAGCCGCCAATTTGGACAGAAGATACGGACGGCGAAGAGCGTTCGACGGCAAACGAAATAATAGCTCATGGGTGCCTGTGTTTCTCTGCCCGCGGTGTGAACTCGGCAGCATTCGACGAATATCGCATACAGCAACACTGAATGTTACACCTTGCCCAATGAGTGAACTCCAAGCGTTACGTCATGATGATAGTGTCAAGAATATGAGAATTGTTTTCAATATGGATGATGATGGTTATAACTTTATTCAACATTCTGTGGTACATTACGGTGTGGTGGTCGTGGGAAATTCGCTTGTTGCTGAACTCCCTCCCCCATTGATTGTGACGATGAATTATTCAATGAACACTGCACTACGAATATACAACGATATGTGACCTCCGCTCAGGTTGTATAAATTGTATGCTATCTGCTAATATATTGACTAAGTATTGTAGCATTTGATCTCAGCTTAGGTACTAGCACACATAGACTATTAGGGAGTCAATTTTTGTTCATCGGACTCTTGTTTGTTCCGCTTGTTTATTTCGTACCTTGTTAAACCACTATGTGAAGCTT
This sequence comes from Stratiolaelaps scimitus, assembly GCA_019614645.1. Classification (NCBI taxonomy): domain Eukaryota; kingdom Metazoa; phylum Arthropoda; class Arachnida; order Mesostigmata; family Laelapidae; genus Stratiolaelaps; species Stratiolaelaps scimitus. The sequence goes on along the minus strand of JABWDB010000014.1, from coordinate 2,229,098 downwards.
CATTTGCATGGATGTCAACGTTGTGTTGTAATCGCAGCAATATCACCATTTTTCACTGATGTCCTGACAAAATATATTTTTCTTTACCATAATGGCCGTTCTTCGTCATCGCTTTATCCGCTTCGGACTCCCTGCAGTTGATCGGTACAACACCCCTCAGCTCTGTGGGGCTCTCTCGGAAATATCCGCACAGCCAGCATACACGCGCATCGCCGGCGTGCCGGTGTTTTGCAACACTGTGAAAGTCAACGGGGACAAGAGACGAGGCCTGCAACGTCTTTGTTGTTCGCATTCGACGCTATCGACCGGCTTTGGAAAAAGGGAGCCGTCGCTGGCCTTGAAATTGTAGAGCCAATACCACTCCGTCTCGTTCGCGCACTCTGGGGTTTAACACACACATACAGACACACCCCCGAGAGCAGACGGCGATAACGCGGCCCCTTTATGTGGACGAGAAAAAACAACTACCCCATCAGAACATTACGGCCTGACAAGGCCTGATTGTATGATAGGTCAGAATAGAACTTGCTGTGGCGGGGGTTGGGTGGGTAGGTGGTATCTTGACTAGTTATTATGTACTAATCTTGAATATTAATAATAATAATGATATAAATGATTCCAGTTACTCTCACCGTTTCGCATATTATTGGCTTCATTCGACAAGTTTCAATTGCGATTTCACTATCGTTTAGTGGGGGCATTTTGTTGATATCCATAATGTCTCGTTTTATTGACGAATATCCCCTCCCTCATTTTGATTTCTTACAAAAATCAAACATATCTTTTTAAGAAAAAAAACCACATATTTTTTAGTCGTATGGATCTAGAAAAATTAACAAACTGTCATATTTGCACGTCCGAGATATTTTCAATGGGTGCCGAAATTACCACATCACGTTTTTCTCCGTTTAGATTGCTGTTCATGTGAGAAAAAAAAACTGTTATTTGTAGAAAAATAATCCATGCAAGTCATGTCCATGCAAAAGTAAACAACTTTAAGCTTGGATGCGATAAGAAATATAGGCAGTGAAACTTAGTTCCCATGGGGTACAAGCGGTTACAATTTGCGTGGTAGGTGGAGATAGAGGTTTGTTGGTTTATTAAAGGAGCTGCAATTCCGCAATGCTTAAGCTCTCTTCTATGTCATCACGCTGCGGGACTCGAACCTGCAGCAACCTGCTATTATGTAATACAAAAAAACACACAACATCAACTGCAACCATGCCTGCGTTTCGGCCACTGCTAACTTGTTTGCGCTATTTTACGGTTGAGTCTACTTAGGTAGGCTCGATATAAGGGACAGGTCTCTATTAGAGCAGTCCGCCATTCCGAGAACACGGAACGAAATTGTTGATGCTTCTCGATCGCGATAGCTGGATGCTGGTCGACCACCGAACTACGATGCAGGCTTGTCAGATTTAGATCACCGTTTCTCTGATCACTTCACAGTCGACAAGTTTCATACGCTCTTGCTGTTTCGGCAGGTGCATACTGCAAATGATTCTGTTGTTACCCGTTGGGAATACGAATGGTAGAACACTGAATTCGCCGCCTGCGTTGACAGCTGTACGACAGACGACCCCAAAGAGCGCGTTTCGTCGCGAAAATAACTCGAAATGTTTAGCAATCTGAACTTTCCCTAAATCGAAGGAGTTCAGTTGCAAATGTTTATCCAACCACCGCTAATTATGGTTCTGCACAGTGTACGGCATGCATATTTGAACACGCTACTCTGACGAAGTCATTGGAAACGATGCGTATGTCATGCTAATAATATTAAGTATTTGGTCCACCCATCGGTTGTTTTCGAACGAATCCGCGTTTTTACCACCGCACCGTTGGCTCCTCCTGCTAACTTTAGTTATGTTGGACATGGTTCGGAGTTCTACTTTGGTTATGAATACCAAACAGTGCTGTAGTTGGAGAGGACTTCGAGGAACGACGACATCACTGACATTATTCGTTGATTATCGTTCCGGTACGAGTACCAGCCGGCCTACGAAAAGGAATCATGCGTTTATCTGTTAGCTACGAATTAAATGCTTTTATTGCTTTTATTTACGTCAGTGAATGAGGGCAGCAAAAGTCGCCTTCCTGTTTGATGCAACGTTCGATATCAAAACAGAGGAGAAAAATAAAAAAATCAAAATAGAATCAAGGCCGTCCTTTATGTTGACGGCAGTGGCTCTAGGCGATGGACCTGATATATGTTCGAGAAATCGCAAACTATTATCTTGGATAAATATAGGGTTCTGATCTGATCTTACTGTGGATGCCTCCCGAGGTCGCTTAGGACCTCTGAGATACTTCGGGACGTTTCTATGTGAGGCCGATCAATGGTTTTGTCCGGTCGAACAGAAGAAAATAATGTTACAATCGTACGAGGACTGGAAAGTTTTTGCATATCAAGTCCTAAGAGAATACGCTTGAGTTGGACGTTGGAAAAATTTAGGTCGCGACATTTCTAGGCCACCTGGAAAACGGATTCACTTGAAGGCCAAGAGGGGGTTTAACGATAGAAGTGGTCGCCCTCTGATGAAACCAGCCACGCTAAACCATTTTCAAGCTTCCAAAGTTGTCCCTATCTCGATTGCGCCGTTGGATACTGAAGGAAAGACACGACGGGGTTTTCACTAAGGCAGTGTCACCAGGTACAACTTATCATGCGCTCGGCAGCATTTGGGCAAAATAATGCGTTCAGCAAGTATTAATGTATTATATATATATATATATATATATATATATACACATCAAGTCGTTTGGAGCTATTTTGAACGTCGAAAATACTTTAATAACGTTCGAACCAAGTGCCATATCCAACTGGACCTGTTTGCACCAGAGTTACAGAGAAGGACAGCACGCAGCGCGACCTCTCGACGTTAATGATGACAAAACTTCACGGTACGATTGCAATAACGAGCTGGATGGAAGCTAACAACATCGATGGATTTAACCATCATATCCTCCAGATGTAAGCCCTTGTGATTGTTATTGTTTCCATGTATTAAAAAGGGGAAATTGGTGGTGTATATTATGCAGAAACCGAGTCCTCCCAGGAAGCTGTCAACAACGAAATATAAGGAGAAGAATATACTGCCGCCAAGAAACTCGCAGCGTGGTGTTTCCAGTGTGTAAATATTAGGGGAGAGTGCCTCTGATATATACTATGAAATAATTGTTCTAGTTCTTTTTATCGAAAATTTGTGGAAGTTTGTGCGATCTTCACTATAGCTTCTATATATATATATATATATATATAATGCAAATGGGAAACGAACACTGAGCGTAGTATCCTACTGCGTGTGCATAAATATATGTAATCAATATTTACTAGACACAATTTTATTCTCGTATTCAATCCGGAGGCGCCATGTGCATCTATTAAAGAAGGCTGAACGGCTTCAAGTGAAGAAGGTGTATCCAACGATCACTTTACTTCAGTTGACATCCACTCAGTCGAACTGGAATCATCACCAGACACCTCGATCACCTTATCTCGCTGGCAAGTAGCATCATCAGATTAATCGTATGATTTCTTTAATTTTCTTCTTCTATTCTATTATGCACACCCTTTGTATAAGATTGCACCTCTTATCATATAGCGATGGTGCGAGATTGATCAGACTTTCTTTAGTACGTTGATATCTATATCCAACGAATATCCTATATTATATCATAGCATGCATTGGATATGTCATACACTCTCAGATATAGCCTCAAACGCATGTACAGAGTACGCCATAGCTGTGCCTGCCTATCTACCTTTCTGTGTTCAAACAACCTCATAGACGAACGACCCTGCTGAGAGCAACCATACAGACCTCAACAGCAGACGTCGAAAGAGATACATTTCTTTGTGATGCGGTCTGGCGGCGCCGGTGGCGGCGGCGGCGGCGGCGGCTGCTGCTGCTGCTGTAGGTAGCCGCGGGGTCGACGCCGTATTGGTAGGTCCGTGCTCGGTATGAGGCCAACCCGCGCCGACATACACCAGCCGGGGCAGGGTGCGGCGCAAGGCAGGCAGGCAGCCAGCCGTCTTTCTTTCCAACGGGCAGCAGTCAGCCGTTCAGGTCGAGGCCTCATCGAGGTCATGGTGCTCAGCCGCTACTGACAGAGAGGCTAGTGGCTAAAGAGTAGTGAGTTTTCCTGGCAGAGGCGGCGGCGACGGCGGCGGCGGCAGCAGCAAGAGAAAGCAGAAGTGCCAGTGGCAGTGGTAACGGCCGCCGTTGCCTGATCATAGCGGAATGACATGGCGGCGCGGATGACATCGACGACTATGCTGCTCATCGTCCTGCTCAACGTATTCGAGCTCTCTCTTTCTTCCCGAGTGGTTGACGGCAGTGTAGGGCTGTGGTGGTACGCAGGGGAAGGCTGCAGCAGAGCAGAGAAATTGCCGGCAGTGGTGAAGGACCCGACAGGGAAGGAGGGACCCGGCTGAGCCCATAGCACCGCGTAGCGGAGGTAGTGCTACGCCAACGGTGTGCATGTGCAAGTCAGACGATCTACCTTCTCTCGCGCTCGTTCTATGGGTTGCTGCTGTTGCTACAGCTGCCGCCGGGCTGCCCGGCGTGGCCTGCATTATTGCCATTGCAGCAGCCCTGCTGAGAGTCCTGAGTAGCCAGCATCAGGAGGCCTGATGTTGACGGCTGCCTTTCTAGCACTGCTTTGCAGCCTGGGAACGCTTCGGCACAGGATAAGCATAATTTTCATCATCAGCCTCATAGGCAATATCACCAGCATCATCAAGAGCAAACGCACTAAGAGGTCGTTAGTATGTCGCTGGTTGGCCAGCGAGCCGGCGGACCGGCAGCTTGGTCGCGTGTCGTACGTCGGGAGATGATCGCTACAGCAGTCGAATGGTAGTTCTCGCTACTTTCTCTATCGCTCTCTCGACTACCCCTGGACTCATCAACGAGAACGAGACCTGACTGTTGCTGCAGCAATGATATAAACAGCACACGAACGCGTGGCGTACGTTAGCGTACGCCACAGTGAAGTACTTTGTAGTGTTACTGGCGCTCCAGGACACTGGGATGCTACTGAAGTATAGCCCCTTCGCGGCAGGCTCTGATCCTCGTAGAGGCCGCTGTTAATGCCGCTGTTATTATCAAGTGCGAGATGACGAAATGTTTGTAGCAGCAACAACAACAACAGTAACACCACCACCGCCGCCACCTCCGCCGCTACCAACAATCCCATACTGGTACTAGAGACACGGCAAGCGGAATGCGGCGACCAGGGAGGGCGATGACAGCACCTCTGGCATCCGCGACGTCGAACCATGATACACCACCCAGGAAACATGGAACAGGAGAGGAGGGATGACTTCTCATGGACCGCGTATGTGTATATCTATATATATATATATATATATATGTGTGTGTATGAGGGGTGGTATACCAAGAAGGAAAGAGCTAACGGGTGCTTGGCAAAATGAGTAGCTTGTCATGTGCTAACCATTCGTCTATACATATACACAAACACACAGACAGCGACACCCAGGCACACACTGACATGACGATAACGACGACAGAGTCCATTCGAGAGAAGAGATAAGGGAAGCCGAATTCCTGACTCCCCACGTTAGCTGTGGGGCTGATTACAAGAAAATGGGGCCACGGGGGTAGTCCTATCTATCTGCCTCTGTCTACATGTATATGTATATATACACAGACAGATATGTCACCTGGTTATGTCAATATACTTATGCCGGGCTGGCGGTATCGGTGCACAATCAGCAATCGATATGTGACAGGCGTTCAAGGAATTACCTATTTGGTTAACAGATGCATATGCTTGACTCTAACGGGATTGTACCATCCTATAGTTTAAAGATCCTCACCGAAGTGTTGACATCGTTCCGGTGAACATCTTTTATTGAGAGATTGAAAAATTCCCGCCCGTCAAACGTTGCGGAATGCGGCTGGGCGAACTAACTGGGACCTCGGTGACATAACATTAGCGCAATTTCTGCCGCAACTTCGAGAGAGTGCCTAGGTCATTATAGGCGCACACAATGCGCTCGCGAACATAATGTTCACCGGTACAATCATCGACTGAAGTATCCACGGCTAGGTAACAGCACACGGAGACAAAATGCAACAAGAACAATGACAACAAGGCCAACATGGTGACGACCACCGAACGACTACCAGCATCGACAGATTTACTTCGGACATAGCGACAGTTCAATTTCATGTTGTGTTTTCAGGTCTACTATACAGGGGCACACATTCGCAGTTACACATCGGCTTCCCCGTCCTCGTCCTGCTGTTTCTGCTGGTCATCGCCTTTGAGTTCGCCTTCTTCAGCTGTGTGCGTTCGTCTTCGCATGGACACCGCACAAGAGACGCCTTCCATAGACAGGCACGATAGATGACTACGAACTACGGAGGGAGTCGCCCGCCGCGCAGGTGGATTCACACATTAATCAGCTGTAGTGCTCATGACGAAGTCAGCAGTAATATTGGCTGTCGCGGTCGTCTTGGTGGTGATGGAGGCGGCGGCGGCGGTGGCGACGGCATGTGGTTTTTGTTTGGTTAATACCCGAACGAACCGCTCAGTGTACCTTGTGCTATTCGTGTATTTTCTCTGGCTGATGACGCACCCCCCGGTCTGGGACGAGCCGCACTCTGGGCTATCGTTTTGACTGACTGCCAACTGTGTTTACTACAACCGATAGGATCCTGCGCTGAGAACAATCAGTTCCTAGGGACGAACTTCTTCCTTCTCTTTGTTCTTTTTCATCAGATTTCTTTTTTCTTCTACTACTCCTCTTTCTCTCTCTCTCTCTCTCTCTCTCTCTCGTTTTCTTGCTGGAGGAGAGTGTTTCTTTCCGTTATGTCATGTAGTCAGTCATGCTGTGAGTTCATACATCGCACGATGGGTAGGTGGTCTGGCTAGACACAAACCAGCTGTCGGCATGAGAAAACCACCATGGAGTGATGACATCGTAGTGGCACTTGTACACGGTCGCTAGCGACACATCGAACTGTCATCCCGAAGCGAAGAAACACGGCTATGTTATAATAATAATAATTGTTTATGCTAGCATGCTGTAATTCGGTCAAATGTGATGTTGGTGTAAGATGTCGTCTTAATTACTTATCTTGCCAGTGGTGGTTTTTGAATATCATCGTATGGTTCTGCCTACTAATAGGTTCAGCTTAGCCTTGCAATATTTAGCACACTCAATAAGAGAAACAATGATCACACCAAATGCGAGTACGATGCAGCAAAAGATCTATACAATTTCAATAGTTTTATGTCTCGTCAGATTCGGTGGGCCAGTGGTCGACTTAAAAGCTTCGCGATGTACGCAATCTGAAACCTGAATTATCGAATCCCCATGTACAATAACGGATAATTAAAGATAGAGACAGACTATCCTCTGTCGAGTACATTAAGGAACGCGATCCGTAAATGGTCGAATGTTGAGCGTCCCGGATCACGACCCAGGAGGGGCGTATGGTTTGCGTGCGAATCCTGCCAAACGCTGTCGAATCATTGTTTTTCTTTGTCGTCTTTATTTATCTATGGACTCTTGCAAGGTACGACATGATTGAAAAATTAAGCAAACATGTCCCTATCCTTGCAGTAATACCCTAAAAGGTCCAGATCAGACGCCTGTCACATAGGGGAACAGCTGAGGATCAGCTCACAGAGTGTTTTGTACATTGAGAATTGAACTGCAAAGCATCTCATAAAGCATATTCGAGTAATAGCTATCTTGTTTCTGTCGTATATTGTAGTATTGCTTCTGCGTGCTAGAGTCACTATAGGGTATCCGGAATGTTTCGCATCCCTATAGGAGATTAACTAAAGTTTCGCGGTCGACCAACACATTTAGCTAGTTAAGGGCAAGTTAAAGCAGAAGATGGATACAGAAGAAAATCCCGAAAAATTATTCCAAAGAAGCCGAACTCCAGTAAAACCCTTGAAGTGCCGGTGAGATTTTACGTAGAGCTTGCCATCTTCTAGGACACCCGTCCCGTGGATTGGCTCTCTTTGCTATACATTTTAAAATACACGTTGCTACCTCAAAATGTGTATACAGAAGGAACAAAAATGCATCGTAGTAGGTTGGCCTGCGAAAACGCCAAACTGACCCGTTAGTCTGCTACATGGCTACGTGATTTTCCGAGCACCCTGTACTTCCGTTGGTTATTTCCTCTAAGATTCCCTTACATATATAGTCCTTTCCTGCCTTTTTCCTTTCAACAGTTCCTTACCCTGTAGGTCGGTATGTCTTCGTGTGCGGTCGTATTAAAATGTCAATTAAATATCGTTGCTGCGGCCCAAAGCAGTTCGCGCCATCTTATATTGGCTCACCGGGCGTCCATCCATAGTTTTTCTTCTGTGTGCTAATATAGCGAAAATATATATCGAGATAAACGACGCTCGGCCGACGATGGGCCGGCAACTGAACCGGGGCTCGAGCGGCCTGGCCCGGCGTTCGCCGAACGGCCCGCCCCCTCGCGACGTCGGGCAGAAAGAAGACTGTGCCCTGATATTTTCGTCCACGAAATAGTATATTTTTGCCCGCGGCCAAAGTTGGACACAATCGCGAGGGAGTTCATTAATGCGAGAGCTGCGGTCGGCGCCTCTGCTAGCCGCTACCGCTGCCGCGGTGGAAATGGTCGAGGCGGCAGGGCCACCGAGCGACGAACCTGCCGTAATTGCACCAGCAGAACCAGCAGCAGCAGCAGCCATCGCTGCCGCCGCCGCCGCCACCGCATGAAACGTTCACTCGGTCGCCCGACCCGCAAAAAAATTCTGCAGAAAAAACTCAGCTCATACCACTGCCGCGCAGGTACGGCAGCCAGCTGCTGCCTGCTCAATACATGTGGGCACAGATAAATCGAGAGGGGCAAATGATAGAGGAAGAGAGACATCGAGAGAGGGAAAGAAATATTATATTTGTTTTAGGTGATTGAGTTCGACGAGAGAGAGTTTTTTCGCTACAAGGATTTCGCTAAGTGATTTGTAGGAGCAGCCCGTGCGTGCTGGCCCGAGATCAGCGGACATTTGTATGCGCACTGTGGGGCGACGATAAGCAGGCGACTCTCGCATCGCCCTCGTGAATCGATGATAATATAATTAATGAATGCGCGGGAAGGGAGCGGGTGGGCTACATTTGAATGTGTAGGTGAAGTGGAAGTTTCATTTCGGGGGTTTTGATTTTTTTGAAATTGGTTCCACGGGGCGGGAAATCTTACCGAGTTGCTTTGGCGTCTACGGTCGTTATTCGCCCAAGCGATTTATTTCGTACAGCGAACTCATCTTCAAGATGTTCCAGCAGTGTGAATATCTCGTGCAAAAATGGTATTTTTGCTTTACTTCGCTGCGTCATACGGGACCGCACGAACTATGAACGAAAACATATAATCGTATCTGTTCGTACCTTCGTTCCGCTTGCTCAAGGCACGTAGGTGCGTGGATTCGATCCTCGCCGGTACAAATTTGCACTGAAGTCGTACGAAGCAATGCCGAAAGCAGTTGTTCCGTGGGTGGAAAACGTTTTAAAGCTGAAAGTAAGCTCGGAAAATGTGAAATGGGGCGCTCCTATGCACTCCTCTTCACTTAACAATCCCGCCATATCACATACGCGTTACACAAGTTGTGTGAAAGAAAATTAATTCCCCGTCTGGCGTTGAGAATTTAAAGTGCAGTTTACCTACGAAGTGAATTATTTGCACTTTGGCCACCCGCAGGTATTGACACAAGAAGACGGCGTTTGGGCTTTGTTATATTATATGATGAAGATTTCACATTTGTATGACGTATTGGGTCGAGGCTGACAGTGCCGTGGACGATTTTATCATAATGCGCTTAGCGATTTAACATGTACATACCTTCATATAGATCTTGAGTAACCACGGTCAATATCTCGATATATGAACCGAAGCACAAATTGAGTTGGGGTTTCGAGAGCCAGCTCCCTAAATCGCCTCGCACCTTTGAGCTCACCTGGTTCAAATGCACATTTCGCTGATGGCGGGTCGATCTGATGCTGATTGTAAATCTTAGTCAGGCACAACTAGTTCCCTATGAACTTCGAATGGTCCAACCGCCGCGTTATCGAATATCGACCATCAAAATCGTCTACGCAGTAGAGACGGCCACTGGCGTTTGACACGATTCTTTTACGATCCGCAAATTAAAATGTTTGTGCTAGCCGACATTTAGTCGCCGCATTCGAGCTAAAGCGGCAAATCTTTCAAATCTCTCCGTGTAAATGTCCTCCTGATTACAGCAAGGGCTAACGATATACAAGTGTGCCTGTTGACATGCCGACACATGACGATGGTGGTGTTTCGTTGTCTATATTTGTTATAGCTAGGTATTATAGTTCCGTAAACTTATGATAAAAGCAATCAGGCTCAATAGGTTGACCTAGTGAATTTTCTCCCGTTGAATAAATAACTAACTACTAATTAACGTAAAATGTGTTTAAATGTTGGGCTGTTCCTGAGAAGGCGTCGTAGATATATAGTGTTTTTTCCTTCTATTCGGTGTTGTGGAGAGCGCGTCGAGACCCATCGAAACGCCTGCACTTGGCTTGCTAGCGAGCGTTTCTGTACAATGAAATACAACGATTAAATAACAGAATTGTAGTGAGCCTCCCTCTCAAAAGCTCCCTTATAGTATAACATTTGTGTCCTTCAAGGACAGATATGTTTAAGGCAATGAGGAGCAGGCTGTCCCAATTCTATCACGGTCAACCCTCCGCGCCACCGAAATGCAGGACACCCTTTGACCGTGTCAGCACTATTTGGTCATTTGTGCCCGTCAGAAGAGTGGGCTCCAATTGAATCCTGAGCTAATTAGAAGCACTATAATCATCGTGTTGTTGTGGCTATCGCGAGACAAACGTGTTATAAAAATGTACCGTGACAAAGGGTGGTAAAGCTGAATTATCCTATGCGTAGTTACCTACGGACGTTGATTTCTGAATACACATTCGAACAACAACAACCCACCATGGTGATGACGACGATAAACCCATAGAGTATACCCGTATTTGCTCACGGGACCGCTGGCCGATGGCATGCACCTGTAGACTCTCGAATAGATCCGGACGAAGGGACATTCACCAGCGCGTTCAGGGCCACGCGAGCGCGCCTGGACTGACGCGTTAATAAGTTCGGATCGGCGATGGAGTGGTATTCCGCTCGCGATTTCGCTTCCACTTGTTACAGACACATAGACACATGATGGAGGAACAAATGGAGAAGGCCAACCGTCGAATGGACAATGCAACAGAACGTGCGAAGTGTGTTTTTCCAAATGACTGACTTAATTAGATCGGCTAAGTAGCCTTTGCCTTTTAGTCCCGTTGTGCCTGCATGGGCCTGTCAGCGCTATTTTCACTGATGGCGAGATGTGCCGGGTCGGCATCTCCGGTCATATATCATTGATGCGTCATTGGCCACGATGACAGGGGCTGCGGGATGATAAGGGCTATCTTTTGGACTAAAACGCAATGAGTAGATTTTCGTCTGCAATCACCATCTGTATCTAATCTTGCCTTCTGCGTGAGCCAAACGTCGGGAATAACATATTCGACAAGTGTTACAACACTCGGTCGAGAACGGCGGGCAGATGGCTAACACACGGTGCAAACAAAGGCTCCATTTTTGGCTCGTAGAAATTAACGAGAAATGGCTGAACGCTTAGTCAGTATACGATATATCCGCGTGAGAGAATACGCTTCAGTTGTTTAGACGGATGTCAGTGTTGATATGAGACTGTCGCCTCGCATGTTGCTATTTTTTGTGAATTGGAGTTGCATTCACAGTGTGTGTGTATGCGAGATAGTGATTAGCTGGATGGTTAGCAAGTACGAACTCTGCAGGGAAGAGGCTGGAGGCTAGTTTAATAATGAATAATAATAATACTGAATCGAGTGAATCTTGTTCAATTCAGCGCTTCGCTAGCCCCAATGGCGCTACAATAACTGAACTAGTGGGTCTATACGCATATAGCTAGACTAATTCACCGAGTTAGCTGCAGCAGCCTCAAACGGACATGGATCTCAACTTGTATTTTGCCATTTCCAGCTTCAAGTTCAGTGATGACCAGACCCTTACGCCTTTCATAATTAGCCTCATAAGCTTGATTGTGTTAATGACAGGATCACAAAGGTGATCGAGGATTTCGCGCACGAGCCAGCTGATTTGTTATCGATTGCGCAGCTTGCCGAGGAGCTTTCGCGGTCCCTTATTTGAAACAAAAATAATAATAATAATACCATACAACTTTTTTATGTGTGAAGGGTACAGGGGGCATTTGACGTAGGGATGAATTTGACCATCGCTTTGGGGCCGGCTTGCTTCAACTGCGACAACCCAGTAGATTCGAGTCAGCGACGCTGCAAGACTAGAGAACATCCGGTGTTACCTAGAGCGAAAATTCAATGTTACTACGCGTGGTTGTAAAAATATATCCACATAACTTTGTACGGGGAATCGCCGGGCTATCCAGAACGTAGTCTAAGTTCTGATGTTTATGAACGAATGTGCACTTTAGGGGAAAGAAGATGCAAAATAATTTTTCCGCATGATTCTCAAGCACAAGTACCTTGTCAATGATGGTGCTGCTTCCCAGGACGATAATGTATTAGTACAGGCGAAAACTATCATCAATATCGCGCCCACTGACAACGCATCCGACGAACGTATTTAATCGGAGAGAATTGTTTTGTTTTTTTTTTCGAAATAGGTCTTACTACTCTACAGGGCGCAATGAACGAATCCGCTTCATCTTTATGATTAGGGCCCGTCTTGCAGAAATATGTGATTAACAACATAATAACGTATACTCTAAGGAAATAGTGAACAGGACTACTGTGCCCTGTCACACTCAATTAACTACTACCAATTAATTACAATGATAATAATTTGCCTATAATAAATTCATATTCGAATATAATATAACGTACGGCCCCACTTGGCGGCTTGCAACCTGCTCCCAGACCGACACGAGTCCAATCGATAGACTTCGCTACACCTTGGCGGACTCAGTCGGGCAATCACTGAGTTTGTTCGGAAGCAAAGCTTCGCACGCGCGGCCTCCGTTGCTGTTGGCGCCGCCACCGCCTCGCCAGCCAACCATGCTGATGCTGCAAACACCGACAGCAGCAGCAGCAGCAGCAGCAGCAGCAGCAGCAGCAGCAGCAGCAGCAGCAGCAGCAGCAGCAGCAGCAGCAGCAGCAGGAACAACTCGAGCAACGACAGCGTAATCGACGACATCAATCGAAGAGGCTACGCGGCGAACGGTGTACGGTGACCACCATCACAGCAGTAGCCGTAGCAGCAGTTCCATCACAACCCACCTGCCCCATACACACGCATATATATATGTATATATATATATATATATTTACCTCTATGAGATGTGGCCTAGTGATACAACTGTATCATCATCGTGTGATCGTATACGTGTACGCGGTGCCCACCATGTATAGCCGCTGCTGTGATGTCGGTCATCACCTCCCCATATGGACCCACGGTCCCCACTGCTATCAAGAGCCGAACGGAAGGCAGCGGATGCTAGCCGACTTCACGACCGAGTTCTGGCCTCTTCGCTGTTCCCCATTCGTAGGCGTCCTTACACTAATGAAATTAGTCGTTTCATATGTTACGTTCACCGGTCGTAATATTGCTTTCCTTAATGACACACTGCGTGGGCGACAGATCGATAGTTCATTGTTTTGTAGTGCTCATGTTGTGTGGCAAGGCGTTCGTCGACTTGTCGATCCGGACGCAGGCGACCGACTCCGTCGCTGCGGCGACAGCGTTCAGGTCGCCGCGGTGGATCGGTAAGCGGTACCAGTCGTCATAGGGCGGTTGAGGCGAAAGTAGTTGCTCACTAGCTAGCGAGTCCCGTCAGCAGGAGCGGGACGAGGCGAGGCTGCCCACTTGTTCTCGCTATTAACACAACGGCAGCTTCGTCTGTCGACCGCAAGCGTCTAGACGAACGAATGGAGTTAGATTATGAGAGTCGTTGTATTGCGACTGTGTCGGACGACACCCTGGATGTGGATGACCATGTAGTCCTGGTCACACCAGTCTCTCATAGACTTCTTGACCAACCCACAGTTGCCATAGCTCCTGCTGAGTTTGCTCCGAGCGGCCTGAGTGTCCCCGATTTCAGACCCAGCCGAGCCGGCATGCGCGACTCGAGATCCTGCCCCACTAACTACAGTTGATTCGAAGTGCACGGGGAGGTCTTGTGGCGCAAGTACGAATCCCATAAGGGTCGCAACGGCTCCCAGCCCAAAGCCCAACCGCACAGCGAGTCCTGTGAGAGGTACTATTGATAACGACAATAACACACGGCCAGAACAGAAACGGGTCAGTTAAACAGTAAACGTCGCTTTAAACGGAAACATGGTGTCCATGGAGGGGGGCATGACATAGGCAGGGACCAGAGAGCTTTGTTTGCATTGAAGTTTCGATAGAAAATGTATCTACGAAAAGAATATGAGATCGGGATCCCTGGCTAAATTCGGCTCCGCGACGAAGATCACACTAGTGAAGTTCGAAATCAAATCTGTATTTTGATTTATAGGTAACTCGTTCACTAGGTATGTTTCTAACGTTTATGATACCGTAACTATGATGCAGGAGAATCTCGATATATCTGAGTAGCTTGAATGATAGGTTAGGTAGACAAGAGAAGCGCCCTTGCTAAAGCGAGCCACTCACGATATCTTGTAAATGTTCCTGCTTGCAACCTAACGATGTATCTCATGCGAACACAGACAGCTCTCAGTTTTCGTATTCGAGCGATGCTGCGTTCCGTCTTCTCTCTCGTTCCTACGTGAGCCAAAACCTCTTCCAAAGACCTGATCTGTAGTCGACTATACATCAACAGACAATGCAAATCAATTTTATATGGCCACTTGAAATGCTTAATGGTCAGGCCAGTCGTCGAAACTGTATCAACTTCGTCGGACAGGATTCGTGGGCATTCATCAATGGCTACCGGTGTACTTTAAACTCGAAGAGATTGTCGTGATAAAATGCCCCCCCCCTCTCTCGCTTTGTTTTGCAGACGCAGTCGACGACTACATCGATAGTGGCCACAGTAACACGTATGTGCACTTAAAGCATTAATATTGCGGGTATTGAGATATTGAGCACCGGATTCATATGAGCCGAACAGCGTCATTTCCGCGACGATTTGCTGGGGTGGTTTTTCTATGGTTGTCGGCCGGCCGGCCAAACCTTGCTACACTGTATGTAAGTTCGCTGCGATCGCAGGTCAAGTCACGATAGTAACCACTTCAATAGACAATGAGCAGAGGTGGCTTTTACTGAAGCGATAGGCAGTTGTGCGGTAATATAACGCTGTGACAATCTTAATATGAGGAAGGGCAAGCGAGGTGGCCCTCTGTAAAGATCGATACCAATTTCCCACAAACCATGTACAATTTGTCCGAACGAACTGAAACGCCACTAAGACATTGTATCAGTAACGTGTGAGATATAAGTAGTTCCCAGAAAGTCTTCCACCCTCAAATAACAATTAGATGTTTTAGCGCAATCGAGTCAAGTTGACCTAATCACATTGACTGGCCGTTTCATTCAACCGCGGGCATCTGTGGCTCTAAATACCACCAATGTTCTAAATACTGCCGCATTCGACCTCGTTAGCTTTAGCTAAGAAACTGTGCTGCAAATGGAATTTTCTACTGGTTTTGTGCTTAAGTTCAGCAACACGTACCCTGGAAACAACCGCAACACTCAGCCGAGCGACGACAGACCTTACTAATACTAATTATTATATTAGTATTTTGTCGAAGTATAACAACTCCCCATGTCATGGTTGTGCCCTGCAATACAGGTTCGTAATTTCGAACCTTGGAGCAAGGCGGAGGTGTCGTCCCGTATCGGAGTGATCACAAGAGCCTTCTTATGCCTTCGCACGACAATGTGGCACATAAACATATTGACAGAATAACAAGCAGAGGTCATTGCTGTGTGGGGACGTTGTGACGCTTCTTCGTTGTGGAACACTGCATTTATGGTTCACTATCGATTAGCACCGATTTACTGATTATACGACTACGTTTCGATTTATCGACATTGATATGTTTAGGAAAATCATGAAGTCGGTATATTTCAAGCTCTTGTCCATTTGAGAAAGGGCCAAGGCGTTGTTTCCGTCCCGCTGAATATTTAGCGTGATCTAGGTCGTGAACGGTTCTTCTCCGAACTCCGTACTCGAGTTTTGCCATATATATATATATATATATATATATGCGCATGTTCATGATGTTGTTGCGGTGTATCGCCAGATAGTCGCATTCTATTTATTTATTTCCTCGAGGTTTATGACTTGGCCTCCGCTGCCCCCTTTTGGCCGATTTCGCCTTTTCGTGCTGCCATTGACAGACAACGCACGGTGAACAGACAGACGAACAGACAGAGACAACGCACGCTAGCTACAATGAAAGAAAGAAGGCGGCCGGTCGGTTCGTCCGTTCACAAGAAGCAACGAAAGGAACTGAGAGGACGCGGGGCAGGTTTCTTTCTTATGCGGGGGAGACACGCACACGAGGCAGATAGAGATAGACAGAGAGACAGACTCTACTCAATGGGGTAGGGGCAACAGCAAGAACTCGCTCAGAGTGGAGCCGACCGAGAGAAGCTATAATACGGCTGGATGGGGATGGCTGACCGCCGTGCGATGGGTGTCGTCTCCTGCTACCCGGAGACGTTGTGGATGGCTGGCAACACGGACTGGCTGGGGGTTGGTGGGTTGCCAGGCTTGAGGAGGGACCAATGCGGACAGGACACGGCAGTGGTAGCGGGAGCAGCTGCACGAGCATGGTCTCGCTTTGTCTTTTGTTACCAGGACAACGTTCCTCGGAGCGGCTGACCGTGGCTGCGAGCTGCAGCAGAAGGAGCCGGAAAAGTGCAAGAATAGAGGATGGGGGGAGGACAAAGAGAGAGAGAGAGAGAGACACGGAAAGCATACGTAGTTCTATTAGATTCTATTCTATTTATTTAGAGTCATAAGGACGTCATGAGATGTTGCAGAGCTAAAACAGAAAAGAATTCATTTCAAAGGGAATGGGATTGCGCAATTGCTCTCGTTTCACGGTGAAAGACGGCTCAGAAAGAACTGCTTCCATCCAAGCAGAAAGCCGCTATATTCCATAGTAGGCGCTATATTTAGCCTAAGGTGAACATATACAGATCTATATATATATTCCATATCTTGAAGTATATCTTTAGTAAATAGCAGATATGCGCGTCCGGCATGCCACGTCTACATGCGGCGGGCATTATTATTACGAAGTGCATCATTATATTAGGTCGGTAAATAACTTCGTTCTCCCGCCTTTGAAGTTGTGTAGTGTCATTAACGCGAACGCTACAGGTTTCAAATTTGGCGGGCTATTTACGAAGCAGTTCGTAAAAGCATCGTGCTGACGAGAATTAGTCAGTTACAGGTGTTGGAGCTGAGAGTCAGCTTAGAAAAAAAAAAAAAAAAAGTTACAGGTGTTGGATCCCTCGACATTTTCACCGATACGAGCCATGCTACAAGCAAATAATTGAACGCGAATGCTGTGTGCAACTACCTTAGTACGAGGTCATCGAATATTGTATCGTAATGTAGCAAAATCTTCATTTATCTTATGCCATAGCGGGTACTATACTCCCCGTCACATCTCGAATCTTGCTTCTACTTAGCTCTGCTCAAAAACACGCCCCAGCGCGAAAACCTTCGTTTTAACCCAACGGGGCTGAATACAAGCTCTTCAGCTCATTAACTTATATATTATAGTTGGTGCACATTTTCCCGTCGCTAGATCGTGGTGAGCGTCGGAGCACCGTATCGCCGAACGCATCATTCAAAGCTGGCTAAATTAGACATCTTAACGCGCACAACAAGCGCCTACTACTACCACTACTACTACTATATAATGCCGGCCTTCATACACAATGATGATATTCGTAAGCGCCATGACACGCACTCACTGTCTCTCTATTGTTCACTGGCGGGAATAGGAAAAGGAAAGGTGCACGGGTGAAGGGAAGGTTATTATTTATATCAGGAGCTCAGAGGCCATCGGGGACCCAACGACGAGAGACGAAGGGAAATTTCGTTCACGGCCGTTACGACAGGGTCGTACCGGCCGGGGCAAAATGGCGCTGGGAGACTGGGGCAGACGCGGATAGAAGACAACAAGGAAGCGCACAGCGCGAATACACGAACGGCGGGCCAAACGCGCCGCCAAGGCAGAGCCAGAGAGAGAGAGAGGGAGAGAGAGAGGGAGAGGGGAGAGAAGAGCGAGAAGTAGGGAGAGAGGGAGAAAGCTAGAGATCGGGGACTGAAAGCGGCTAAACGGGCGTATGGAGTTGATAGCGCTTCGTGGAAACGGCGGACGGTGGTGGAACTACTACCACTACTACCACTACTACTACTATCACTGCCACTACTGCTGCCAGAGACGAACACTGTATGCGGCAGGAGGCAGGGAGGAAAAGAGCTTGCGGAGGCCCGAACTGTTCCTGCTGCTCGGTGGCGCCTGGGGTGGCAGTGCCGCTAGGGTAGAGGTTGATGGGGACGGCACCGGTGGCGGGGCCGAACGCCGCCCCTGCTGATTTTTATGAAACATCATCAAATTGCTGATAAGCCTCGTCCCTCTGTTGCCCGCCGCCCGGTTCTACTCACTGGAGCTAAACGTTCCTTCCCCTGCCTCTCTGCACCCCGTGGCCAGGCTACATCCCTTGTCCGGTCACTGTTCCCGTACTCAACGCTGGGGCTGCTTCAACGGGGTAGTGGCCAGCTGTGTGTGCCAATCGCGCAAGCGTACGCACACGGTGTTCGCTTCACCCGGACGTGCTTGTCAACCTGGCCGGGGTACACTCTTGTGACGCTGTTGCTAACAACGAGACACCACAGAAATCTACAGAGCCGAAACTAGAACCTCAGATGAGGTGGCGGACTAATGAAGCAAGATGTGCCGAATCGCAGGAGAACAAATCAGTGGGTTGCTTACTAAAGGTTCAAGTGTCGACTAAGAACTGCCGCCCCGAGCATCATTGGCTACCCATCGCTTTGGAATTTATCCCTCTGCAGTAAGGAAAAACAATGAAACACTCCAAAAGCGATATCGAAGCTGCTGACGATTGATGCTATCGTCTAAGTCATAAACGTAGTGCCGTCGATATGCATAGGCAATGCGTATATCATTATTGTATTTATACGCACGTGGAGTTCTTCCTTTTTCTGTTATTATTATTATTATTATATAATCTAAGAGAGCTCCCTGATATCGAAGGAATTAGATTGCACAGCCCACAGTCTCACACATCGGATCTACTTTATGTGGATCTATGTGTCCCATGTGGTTCTATAACTTCGCATCGCTATTGTCTGCTGTCGAGACGTTTGACACCTTCCTCGCACAAACGCACTCCTCCGCTATTTCCCGCATCGCGATGTGAGGATCTGCCGACTGCCGAAAACAACGGCCAATGACAGCAGTACGATGCGGGCCTGTCATAGCGACAGTGATGGTGTCGGGCGCCGGCACAGTACGCGTGGGCTCACAGCGTGCAGAAACGCATCAGCATATAAAGCGCTCAGCCGGTAGCTCGTAGAGGTGGGTACTGCTACTACGGCAGTCGCCACCTCCTCCTCCGCCTGCCGCTTCGACCCACCATTGGTGCCCTTTACTCATCAGGTCGTGCGCGCGCGCATACGCACACACATACAGACGCCCACGGAGGGATCGACATAGAGACATGCTCTGTGTGCGGGTGCCTTGCTATAATAGTGCTGTTCGACCCTCGGGTTGTGTCTCTCGTCGAGCTGCGATAGGGCGACCTCGATGCTAGTGGCATAGGAGGAGGCGGTGCGGAGATCATCGACGCATGCCCCCTTCTTCCGGAGCCACTTCCGGTTAGTTTGAATCATCACCAGCATCGTCACCCCTCATCGCCGTGAGTCGAGCGGATCTGAGCGGCTAGCTGGCGTGTCGGTCGCCTGAGCACTTCCTTTGCCAGTGAATCCTACGCCGGCAGCAGCAGCAGCTCACTGGCTGGCCCCTTCAACTCGCAACTCTACCGAGCCTACATCCACCCAGCCGGTAAGGGCGGCCTGCCAATCCCGGTCAGTATCATCTCCACTAAAAGGCTACTGACTAAGCTGAACGAACGAAGGCTGAGGAAGTCAAGCGCTTCAAATTACGTTGAATGTTTAATTGGCACTCGGACCCATCGCACCCGCTCAGCTACACCTTAACGACGAGGTGCGCATGACGATACATATGATGAGGATGTGAACGAGACGATGGGACCTCGCCACCTCGCCTCCTGCGCCTCCCAGCCGATGTCACTCCAGCCATAATAATCTTCTCTGACAACAGACAACTAAGCAACGGCCGCCGCCACCACTACCGCCGCCGCCAGCAACCGCTCAAAGTCGCCGTATTCGCTTCTCGCATTGTAGCTGTGCATGCTATTCAGCTCTGATGGGTGAAGGTGGATCCAGGAAGCAGGATCCAGAAGAAAGACGGT
This sequence comes from Stratiolaelaps scimitus, assembly GCA_019614645.1. Taxonomy (NCBI): domain Eukaryota; kingdom Metazoa; phylum Arthropoda; class Arachnida; order Mesostigmata; family Laelapidae; genus Stratiolaelaps; species Stratiolaelaps scimitus. Next base: position 2,208,558 of record JABWDB010000014.1, on the reverse strand, counting down.
TACGCTGCTTGTCGACCAGTCATTCACAGATAGTGAATGAATGCCTCCAGCAACGCTCACGAAGCCGCGGGCTACCGACGATTTTTCTCGTTGTGTATTGTCCGCAGATAGAGAAAAAAAGGCACACTATATCTGGCGACCGGGATGAACACCTGAGTCCCAGTTGTGCCATTTCACCAACTGTTTTGTAATTAACACCGTTTTGAATGGACCTATAATAGGGCATTGTCGCGCCGGACGAGTTTTGGCTGTTGCTGTGCGATGTGGGGCGCCAACACACTAGTGATACTTTAGAAACGATCAGCTGAAGATCTCGTCGGTAACCGAACCGCATAGCAGCCTTTTAATTAATATGATCATGAGCGTTTGTTGTTAACCAAACCTCAACAGCTTGGCAATGGTAGATGCTCTGCCCAAGAACCTTATAGATGCTGGATGTTGCTATTTGGGTCGAATTTAGATTACTGTGATATCGATTTTTTTCATGAATTTTAACCTAATTTATGCGACGTACATTTTATAGACACTGTGAAATATTGTTCCTGCTTTTGATTTTCAGTTTCTTTTGAAATCCTATTAAGTTGGTGTCGGCTATATATTCAACTCTTTTATATTTCTATTATTTTTGATCTGTTTAGCAACCGACATAATATTTTCTTCGGCTTTCCAACGTGACATATAAAGGAACTTAAGCATTGTAAAAATTGCGGTTCCGTTAATACACCGATAAACATCTTTATCTTTAGCCCGCTTGTGAGCAAACGAGCAAGCTGTACATGAATTTCAATGCGTGTATCAATCTGTCAGTGATGATGTAACGTAGGCGATTGTGAATGCGTCTTCTTTGCTGCTTGTGCATGGCACACAAGGGGTTGTTTTCCTTCGATTTGAACGAAATCTCATTTTACTGTTTGGTTGAATTTCTTTAATAATATAATAAATATTTACCTATATATATATATATATATATACAGCTTAGCCTGTTTGCCATGGAGGACCAACTTGAGTACACTACACTTCATCTGAGCCCAAGCAGAGATAATCGCCCCTGTATTTGAGCGAGGTTACCTATTGACAACATGCACACTGCTGAGTTCGTCTTGATTTTCGGTCTTTGCTTGCATTTTCCGACGAAGCATTCATTGTTGAGACTAATCATCATCATGGTGCTGGATTTATTGTCTAGCAGCGATACATACACATGTGTATACAAGCATACCTATACAGACACACAAAAGCACCACACCGACCCTTCAGCTGAATATACACCGACGGGATTATTAATATGTCCTTCTCTGTCGGGAATTCTTTTACCGCTCTCGGTGCGCTAGATCCCACCTCAAGTCCGGACGCGTTCCCTCACCATGTGTGTATTGTCTATCGGAGACGCAACGCTAGCAACGACACGAGAGAGAGAGAGAGGCAGAGACGAGGAGCCGGGAAGAATAGAGAACCGAGTGAATTGGAGCTTTCGAGGGTGAGCCATTCTACTGCGCCACTCAAGAAGCTTAGCTGTAGCATGCTGAGGCAGCCATCATCACCGCCCTTGACCCCCACTCGGCAGTCGCTCTGTATCCGCGTGGATGCGCTGAGCCCGGACGAAGCAGACGATGTATGTGCACGGACTGTGTGTACTGACGCCTCCTCTTAAAAAATCACTCTGCCGTGAATCAAGTGGCCAACCAGCCAGTCAGCCGGCCAGCCAGCCAGCCAGCCAGCTAGCCTCACCAGGCCTGAAACGGACCCCTGTTTCATCTTCGGCCCGTTCGGCTCTGAAGACCATCTACGTCTGTCGCGAAGAGCGAGACAAGTGCAGGACCCCCTGTGTGCATAGAGAAAATACCACGCTATTAGCTCTTATTTTGCTACTGCTGCTGCGTATAAAAATGCTTGCATGGAACATCTCGACCAGCCTGAGTCTTGCATGGGTATCTACCATCACTCTGAATACTTTGCGTGTCATTTCTATAAGGGTACCTGTCTACCGGCGTCACGGCGAGCCATGCACAGGTATAATTCTACCAACGGCACACTTGGCAGCCTGCTATGAAGCCCTTAAGGATTGGTTCGGCGGACAAATTCAGAAGCGCTACCAAAGGACAGGCGTGTGTCTTCTGCCTGAAGGTCCACTCACTACAGACAGACTGGGCCACGACTCATATATATATATATATATCTAACTCTTCGTAATCGAGAGTCAGTCACTGAGTTGGCCCATGCTGAATACATACGGTGGCCGAATTTCGATTACGACACATACTATAGCACTCAAGGAAGTTGGTATTCGATTTCCATCGAGTCCAATATGACGAGAAACGCCGCGCCATGCGAGAAAGATTATGTGGCATTTATAGTGGACTATGATCGGCAGACCAGCAGCGAAAGTGGGACGAGCCAGTGTGCTAAAGTAGAGGGAAGGGAGCACGGGGTGTGGCGTCACATGATGCTCAACGAGGGCTATCATCGATCCTCAAGGATGCATCCACAAGCGGCGGATATGGCCACTGGTAGCGCTTCTTTGCGTTCACTTTTCAAGTGCTGATCAGAAGAAGCCTAGAGATGGAGGAAAAGCAAGAGAGGGAATGAGAGAGCAAGGTACGGTGACAACGATACTGAGGGTAGCCGAGTGGCCGCGTCAGAAGGAGCACATCTGAGAATATCAAGGCGATATATGTAGACAGCTCAATAACACCTCTGCAAATCTCCGAGAAGTTTGGGCTAGGCGTCACCGGAACGGGTGGTATGGTTCCGGCCAAAGGACTGACTCAAGACAAGGCGAAACTCGACAGATAGAGTACAAGGGAATATATGTGTGTATATATATATATATATATATCTATATATATATATATATATATATATATATATATATATATATATATATATATATGTGTATATATATATATATGGAAAGAGGTTGAAAATGGAAGGAATATGTCCATTCGTTTACGATGAAAAGCAGCCACAGTTCTCCCTCTGTCTTATCGAACAACAACAAGCGGCTTGTGAGTGCTTTTTATTTTCTGGACGTGAGCCACCGACCCAATTTAGCAGAAGTAGCCAGCAGTGGAGGGCACGACCACTAGAACGGCTAGCATTAAGCATAAAAAAATCGACGGAAACATTAGGTGCTTCCAATCTCTTCAGATCAGGCGAGAAATATCAGGCTTGCATTCGAAAAAAAAGGTTTATTCCAATGATAAGAGAGACAGAGATATTCTTCGCTTGAACTAAGCACGTCAGCTTCTCTGGAGCACTGGCACAACCGGGTGAAAAACGCGACTGACAGAGGTGGCCCGCTGGCATCTACCGCAAGCTGTCACTGAGACGATACGGCTGGAGGTCGCCATATTTAAACAGTAGATCCCGATAGAGATCGAGATGGCGCAAGCAGCGGTTACAAGCACTGTCCGATCTTCCCAGTGGAGTGGACATTTCTGAGAAATAATCGCGAATGATATAAGCCGAGAATAACGACTCAGACACCCGGTGTGCAGGAATCGAGAACGGCATACTGCTGCTGATAGACTGGATTAGGCAAACATGTTTGATGTTGATTAGGGAGAACTCGACGTCTTTGTCATTATCCGACTGAGTGGTGCATCGACTAGCGATTGGGAATATTTTGATATCGATTCGGATCGGATCGAATATCGACGATGTCAGCACGTTTGATGCTTCATCGAAGCTAAGCAAGGGGTGCTAATTGTCAGGCTAATGAGTACGACAATTGATAATATGAGAAAAATATTCTCATCGAATTCTCAGCTAAACTGTTACTTAGAAAACCGTATCGTCCATAGCCATAGAGATGGCTAACTGGCATTACTTGTGGCATTTATTATAAAGCAATCAATCGTCTTGAAATGGTGGATTCACAGCCTCTCAATGTAACCAGCAATCGTACGCATACATATCTTCTATTCTCCGTTGTTCAGGGCAGAAATTACATAGAAGTTATAGTGTTCTATTTAGCACAATATGTGTCGTTCAAATCGTATCACTTTCGTGCTGTTTATTTCTACAGCGAATAACGCTTTCGTTGAGCCGGCAAGCTCTGAGACACAGGTGATCACTTCATACCATCGAAGCGTGTATGGGTCTTGTTCCAGCCAGTCGTGACACCACCAAGGGAGCCTGTCGACAAAGATATAGGACTTCGATTGTGCTAGATGAGGCTCCGTCCATACATTGAGTTAATTTCCGGAGTGCTGTGTCGGTAACACCTACTCAAATGACGTTGACCTGCACTCGTAACGACGGTTCACACTGACCGTTATTTCAGTAGGATATCAACGTATATGAGACGGTATGCCGATAGAATATATTCATAGCAAGTATTAGATCAGATATGCATGAACAATGGTATTGTTCAGTAGTTGTGCAGCGTATGATACTTGGCCGTATATGTGGAACTGAATATCGATTGCTTTCGAATGATAATGAACGGTGAATAAATGACATCCACCCGGTTTGGGAAATCAGCGAGCAGCGTTTAATTAGGTGAAATATAATGGTAGACGATACCAAAATGGGTCTGGTATATTGTCACGATGATCGTCACGTCTGTGCGGACGATAACGATTTCGAAGTTGAGGACAAAACTCAGTTAATTAGTGCAGTGAGAACTAGAATCATGAGAACAACGCCTAAGACTCGTACGCCCAATGCCGTTTGCCGGCCACGAGAATTCGACCGTAAGCGCTCATTATATATTTAAAGGTTTTTTCAACTCACTATTCATGAGTCCCATGAATTTGTCTCCTCCCAAATATTCAGCGTGAAAATTCTGCTCCGCTGGAACATGCAATCGATTTCGTCTAGCCTCGACCATCCTTCGTACGCAGGCTTGGCCTGACGCCGCAGCTCTCTACTGAGAATCTCATCGAAGCAAAAACATGATCTTCATGTTGAAACAGACACAGAAAAATGTCCTGAACGATGATTTGTGTCACGTCCCCGTCGGCTGGAATATACCGAGAAGCACACGAAGAAGAGGTATGTTGCCAGACTATGGTTGTGAGTGTATGGTTTCACCGTTAACACAGCATGGAAAAAATGAACAATGCCAAACCGGAGTCGGCACAGAACAGCTCGGTGCGTTCGGTTGTGGGTGGAATCGGATGCTTGCGCTGTAATAATGAATTAACTATCCTCTATAGCCTTATTCGCGACGACGACGACAGCATAGAAAGGCGAACATCAAGCCCCCCCCCGCCCTCGGTGGGCGAACTTGAATCTACCGAATATGATAGCACACTGCACACGGTCCCCGTGAACGGAGACTGGCGCATGGTATTCGTTTGTCAGGCTAATTCTGCGCACACCCAACGCGTTCTGGCCGCTGTAAGATGTCGTCACACAGTTTTATAGCTTGCAAAGTTTTGTTGACGCTCGAGTGTGTCGCGACAAAGTAATTCATGATCAGTTATTGTAGTCGCAGCCTCCTGCAGGTTCGTCTCGTCGAGACAGAAACTCGATGCGTGCGCTGCGCGTATGAAGGACGAGAGATGCACAGAAGGAGCAACGTTGGGCGGGGGAGTTTGGTTCAACGAAAAGGTAGTGTATGGCTCAAATGCTCATACGAGCTGACAGTGGGACAGTGGCAGGACGCAATAGATAAAGGGGAAGCCGAGGGATGGAGAGCACCCCCGAGGGGTGATGGGACATGGTGATGAGGGCGGATGTGGCCTCAAATGTAGCTCAACTAACTGCCCACGTACTTGCAAATTAGCGCAACTATTCGTCAAAACTGTCGACATTGCTGAACTTAGTTTAAATATATATATATATATATATATATATGACGGATACCGCTGCGATATGATGCGGGGAAAGACGTGATATACTCATGGGCGTATGATTGATTGATGTTGTTACTCTGACGTGGGCGGCAGTAAAACGTCTCTCGCTATCTTCTTGCACGTACACATAGCCAGAGTATACTTTGTGTAGACGTTTGAGGTTCGCTCAGACGTTGCACAGATATCACGAACTACGAGAGACACGCAGCAAATTGCATTGTAGATTGTATTTATTATTATTATTATTATTGTTATTATTATCTGAAAGTTTAAACGAAAAGCGTAGGTTTTTCAAAGAATTACTTCACCTTTGAGGAGACCGTATGCGTGTGTATTAGCCGTCGCAGTAGCTTTTACTAATGTTTTTAACCATTATCGTTCGTAATGTTGATTATAATCGTCGTTCCATTAGTCGTATGCGCCAATATGAACCAGGAGATCAGGTGATATCACGAGATCAGGTGATGATGATTTTCTTACAAGCCTATTGTGGCGTCAGCATGGCTAGTACCGATGGTGGTAGCAACAGGACGGAATTGTGCTGCAGCACTCGCAGCGCAAGGGTCCTCACCGATTTTGACTTTAATGTCCCGCCGTCTCAAGGTTCACTTCTATCTAGCGATCTATTTCACTATCCCACCATCTCGTTGCCAGCAGAAGATAATGGCGTGTCGCCATACATATCGCTGTCATTATCGACTTTACAGCGGGCGATGCATACAGGCGTAGCGGGAGTTCGGGGAAGGGGCCGATGAGGCCTGGGGACTCGTCTCTCTGGGGCGCGTCGCCCTTCTCCGTTGTCAGCTCTCTCTCTCTCGCTCCGGTAACTTGGGACGTCCCTGTCCCTTGGCCTTCGTTGTCGTATCGATATTTATCATGGACCCCCCACAAGCTTGCCGCCGCCGCCACCGGTAGCCATTCTCGCATTAGGGGTAAGCTTCTAAGCCTACTGGCCTCCTGCCAGTTCCACGCCACCCGTATCCCGCGAACTCCGCCGCTCGAGTATGAGCAACGTTTGGTGTGCACTAACGGCGGTGCACATTCTTGCTGCCCTTACTTCGCGCTTAGCCACGAAAAACTTCCGTAGCAGGGAACTTTAGGGGTTGGCTTTGGGGGTGGCTTCCTCCGGGATTGGTCTTGCGAACGAAGGGAGGTTACCGCATTACAAACAGCATCGTTATGGAATCGATGACGTACCGTCACATTGGGGGCGCAGGGCAGGGACGGGGCAAAAAATATCTATCTCCCTCGTCGTCGAATACACGTAGCAGAAGAGAACGGTGCCCTGGCCCTAGGCCCGAAACTCTGCTTCGCCTCATGGGCGAGCAAGGCTGGCAGGCCGGTCGATGGCCTCTGCCGGCGTGTCCAGCATCGTGCTGTACGACTCATTGCCAAAATCGTTGCTACGCGCGAGCATCATTGGGCCCCATAGCTGGGGCTGAGTGCGCTGTTGCGTCCCGATATTTTTCTGCTGCCACCGCCGCTCTACGATAGTGCCAAGGTGTGTCAAATAAAAATGGCCACCACCAACGAGACAATGTACAATTGTGCTCTATTCAAATTTGTAGACAAAGATATGCTTTTATAATCACTACACTATATAATTACCCAACAGAGATGAAAACATCGGAGGCACAGCGTCGCCTGAATTGCGACAGTTTATTAGGGAGCCGCATATAAGGTAGCCCCAGATAATTTATCTGAGGGGATCACCCGCATCAGCCATGCGTCTACTATGAATTTCTGCCTAAGTATTTCAGTGAGATACAGTCGACAAGGGCCGGTTTACTTCTATAAACTTCGTTGTCGATTCAACCAAACAGTAAAATGAGGTCTCGTTCAAATCGAACGAAAGCTCCCCCTTGTATCCCACGCACAAGCAGCAAAGAAGACACATTCACAATCGTCTACGTTGCATCGTTCACTGACCGATTGATACACGTATTGAAATTCATCCACAGCATGCTCGTTTGCTCACAAGCGGGCTAAAGATAAAGATGTTTATCGGTGTATTAACGGAACCGCAATTTTTACAATGCTTGAGTTCTTTCACATATCACCAGGTCGCGGGACTCGAACCTGCGGCTTCCGGCCTCTTACAGCGGTAGACTCAGCTACCGTCCAAGCCACCGCGCTGACGGAGAATATCATCTTATGTGAAACTCACATCGTATTATAGATAGAGTGGGCAGATTCCGATGCCCGGCATTTGTACGTCGCCATGGACCACTGACGCTTTGTTATTTGAACGTTGCTGAGTGTAAGTCCTATATTTCCCTTTTTATTATCCTTTTTACTTTTTTTTTTACCGAGAACTTAAGCATATGTATGTATATTGCAGTTCCGAGAATAAACATTTGATTATGATATGATATCGATTAGGTTGTTGCTTGCCATCTCACCTTTCCCTCATCCTTCCGTTTGCGAGGGCTCTCCTTACTGAGATATATAATATGTATGATAGTGGCCATAGTAGATGCTTCAAACACTAGATGGTTGCCCTGCAAACGGACATATCATGAAGAATCGGCTCGAGGCAATCCCTGTTCCTCGATGCAACCCACCCCGCGTGTTATGTAGGGAGTGTCGTGCATGTAACCCTTTCTCTGGACATCGAAAGTAACAATTCTATATTGGGATCAATGCTATATATATATAATAATAAACACTTTATCCAAAGGTATAATATAATTGTTACAAGTCTCACTTATGCACACTTATTCTATGATAGTTCCGTTTGCGCATTGTGCGCGTGATAGTCTCCAGGGGAATAAATCATGAACACATTTTTTCGTGGCTATAAATTTTGGGAGTATATTCCTTCTGGATCTAGTCGTGCTTTCGGCAATGTCAAATACATTTGCAACCATCGTCGGTTGTATCAACACCATTTTTATAAGCAAGATTTTATCTAGGGCGTTAAGACGCTGAAGGTCATGTACAGTATTTACATTATCTTTGTCACATTTAGATTTGTATGGCATTCGTCTTATAAAATGTTTATACACTTTCGTCAAAAGATCCTGATCTTTCTTGAGACCTGGATGCCAGACCGGCCCAGCATAGGTTATCACAAGTTCGACATAGGTTCTGAACAGCATTACGTATAGGTTTGGATCGGCAATTGTGAAAGTACGCATCATCCAATTGCTTCGCTGACTAGCTTTAAGAGCAACGTCTGCAGTAGGTTCAGAGTATTTTAGACTACTTGATGCGATTATACCTAGATCTCTAATAGCTTTTTGTGATTTAACTTCTATGCTACCTATGGAGTACTTTTGTTTAGTATTTCCTGTATATATATATATATATATATATATATATATATAACACTACAGTATTAATAGAAAGGAGATAGATGTGCGAAGAGCGTGCGGGAGTCCCTTTCTAGGCACAATCCACAATGCGGATAGAAGGGTGCCACGCTGACTTTTTATTAGAATTATCCCTTTCTATAATAAAATTGTCGCAGTGGGATCATAATATTCGCTTAATGTGCTGTCAGTCAGATGCTATACCTCCAGTGACATCGATCAAGAACTCGGGTCACTCCGATCCATCATCGTTGAGTCACAATCAGAACTTGTGTCGCCAAACAGGATGTTTACAATGACTCGAGCACAAGTCACCTCGAGCAAACCTGAAATTTCATACGGCTTTTTATGTGACGTTATATACGTCGCCCAGGCTAATCTGTCATTATTTTTCCAAGAAATTATACATGAAAAACATACCGGCGTTTGCGAGAAACCTGTATCTTGTGTCGCGAATAGCTTTCGCGTAGATAACGAATCAGCCGGTAAGGTCACACACCCGCACGCGTTTATATCGGACGGCCAGTTGGCGTTAGATGGATCTATTGTACAATCCCGTTTAATATGTGACGCCAAGAAATTGTGTCGGTTGGAAATTGACCGGGGAGTTAGCCCTGACACAAATCGGAAGCGCCAAATATAGTTCTCCCACTATTCAATGGGTGACTGCGTTAATTGTGCACGAGGCCGGAATGGTATTGCCTATGGTCTCTATGTTGAAACGAAACGATATCTCTAATGCTACACACAAGTATCGGGTGGTGGTGGTGGTGGTGGACAACGCCATGTAGGTAGTATGCCTCAATGGTACACTCAGCCAAATATCGCTTGTCAGTCACCAACGGTCGTGCACTTCGAGCCCCGCGAATGTGACGTATCCCTTTGAATAAATAGGAGTACTTAAACAACACTAAACTTAAGTGTCGCGCTCGTGACTAAGCTCATTACCGAGACAGGCAATATGGACGATTCGTCCATCAAAGTCTGTTAAGACCTCTGAAACAGGAGGCAATGCATCCTCTGACGAAATCGCCGCTCCTGGAAGACCGTCCCGGCAAGCGCCTTTAATACCGGCGGCAAGGTATTATCTCGTCTTGTAAGCGGTAGCCCGCCTTAAGACGCTGGATAAGATTACAATGGCTTCGGCTGTGAATACTGTGCCACATGAAAATACAGATTACCTGTAACACTCAACAATAACAGAGGGAAATGCTTATTCCCTCTTTTTTTTGCTCTTGTGGTGCTTTTGCACTTATTTACAAAAGCACCACAAGAGCACACTTAAAGTGCCGATAAACTACGAACCAGAATGGCATACGTTTCCTGATAATTCACCTAGATCTACACAACAAGACAGACGGTCGAAGGGGAGCTCTAGGGAGACGACACTCGGCGCGCATCTCAGCCAATCTGCTAAATGAGCTTGAACCGCCGCCTGAGCCTCACGGAGATTAACCTAAATGTCCATCTATGACACCATGTTTTTCGACAAGCATTCCAGCTTCCAGAAGCCTGAACACGCATCCGCAGACGCATCGTCTGCGGATGCTGATACTGACTCCGTCCTCCGTAGCTCGGATGATTCCTCCATCAGCGCGTCATTTCGAGAGGATGGGCCGATTCCTTGAACCCTCGCTTCTTTCCTGTTCGTGGCTCTCTTGTCACTCACTTTCGCCAGCCACTATCTCTTGTATTCCTTATTGTTCTCGAACGGAATAAACTGTTTGTCTATCTAGAGCCATGGCGGCGGGTTGGCTAATCTACCTGGTCCGGATCCTCTGAAATACCTTCCCAAGTTTTACTGGATGCTTCCGCCTTTGCTCTGCCGCCTCACTGGCCTGCATTATTCCATGTAGAACTGTCAAAAACGCCGACATCGTGTCTACTGGATTGGATTTCCCGGGAGACCTATAACGCTCTGAGCATACGATAAAAAAGGGAGGGCAAGCAAGCTCCCTCGCTCTATGCACGAATGTCACTTTGTCAAATCCTCCATCTTGATTAGGGCCGAAATGAAACCTGTTCCTATGCGACCCAGCTGAAATGGAGATTTGACCATGTACGCCAGTAAGAGGTGACGAGCGTAAAATGGAGTGCATTTTGTTAACTCAGCCCGGAGAGACGTAATTGAACAGTGTTTCTTCATTTGAATGCGATTATTGAGTATTGCGTAACAGGGTTCCATAAGATAAACACTCGAATTCAGTGGTATAAGACGTTCTCGCTTATTCCCTATTCAATTAGAAATTGCCGGAGGGTATTCAAAGGTCTAACGTATTTTGACGGACCGTTTTCATGAAACGTCGAATAGAAGACATCTTTTCTTTTCTATGAAGGCATTTCTTCGTCATCCATCCCGAAGAGATATGCGCTTTCTAAGAAATTCATTTTGAAGACATTTTGCTCATAAAAAACTATTTGCCAACATCTTGCTATGATCACAGCCAGTGTTCGTCTAGTGGGAAATCTGCTAAAGACCCCATATACGTTATGAACATTTCGTTAATTATATATGAAATGCATTTCATCAACCTGAATGTCTATGTGTGTGTGTCCGTGTATGTGCATGAATAAATATAATACATATCAGAATATCGTGGAATGAACGTCCATAATCAGAGCGATGGCTCACACTGCCTGATGCTGCTGGCTGGTGGACGTTTCAACAGGGCTATAGCACTGTCTCATTGACAAACTGCTATTTGTAATGCGTTAGTAGTCACCAGCCAGCCCGGCGAGCCCGGTATCCTAGAAAGAGATCAGAGGTAAGGCTGTGTAGGTAGGCTGAGTAGCCCTGCCGATCGTAGGCTCTGTGTCTTGAGAAGAATAAGTCAAATTTTAGTGCAACACCGTGACGGCTACACTGTTATCCGTTACATCGAACGCACATCTACCTTGCCCGGCTGGCTGGCACAGTGCTTGCGCGCTGTTTAGCAAACTCCGCGCAGTCCCGCATGCTGTCACTGCTAGCCCACAGTCAGTCGAAGGGCCATCGGCTCAGGCTTCCCATGAAGAGAAGGACAAGGAAGTCTTTCTTCTTTTCCTCAAAGTAGTCGTAGCGGCCGTAGTGGTACGGTTGTGCGGCGCGGGGTAGGCGTCAAGGCGATGCCATCTTCAAGGACGTGCCTGTTCCGCGGTTGATATGGAGATGACACCAGGCGTCTTGGGGACATTTTTACAACATCCAGCATGGCAAGACCCCGCAATGCGCGGGCGGGCGGTCGTGCGTCCAGCGAAATGGGGGTGGGCACCAGTGGCTAAAGCAAGCAGCAGTCGAAGCCAGCGGCGTTCGCGACTACGAAACAACCACCAGATCCCTATTTGTTACCGCTGTGTTCTAATCAGACACGGGAATGAGGCCACCACCACCACCGCCGCCGGCCGCGCCTCACAGCCTCTGTCGGTCTGCCTGACTCGCTGTCGTCTGTGGCCCTCAACAAATGACCCGTTCATCTCAAACTCGACGAGCCCGACGCCCGACTGCAAACAGCCAAAAGCGCGAAGGCCACTCCGATTCGGGCTTACGTCACTTCGAGACAAAAAAAAAAACCGACAGCAGGCTGGCAAACCCAGATCGGGGCAAAGAAGCCACGGCGCTGGGCCGTGGACACAAACAGTCGACTAGTTTTTCACCAAATTTCTGGCAGAAATGTGCATGTCATGTAACTGCTCTGCTGAGAAGAAGAACGAAATAATAGAAAAGGTTAGCCGATCCCCGCAGCGGCCTGGCTAATCGCGTAAACCATGACTAGAAAATAGACGATCCCGGGTACGACCGTCTCTCTGCGGGATTTATCGCGCCGGCTACATCGAGTTGGGAGCAGCAGCTAAAGCCAAGAAATAAAAGAAAAAGAAGAAGAAAAACGAGAGAGAGAGAGAGAGAGAGAGAGAGAGAGAGAGAGAGAACTTAACAGAATGGCGCCTGACGAACCGATAGTGTTTCGGCTGAAACGCGGAAAGGCTGCTCGAGCCTTTTCTAAGGCTCTGTATAGGAGTGCGCCACTATGCGTTTCAATAGCGAACGAACGAACAAATGGTCAAATGGTGTTATTATATAATAGTTGATATCGTTGGCGGCGGCGACCATCGGGCGAATTCTCATTTCGAAGCAGTTTGCGAATCGATCGTGAGCATTTTCGAAAAAGCCAGCAAAATGTTTGTGACGACGAACGACGTTTATGGCTGGGCCCATTGTGTCGCTATCCAACACCGTTGGCTAGCACGAGAAGAATTGTCTCTTAGCTCTCATACTCGAACGGGTGGGTTCGCCTGCTCGCCACTTCCCCCTGGAACCTGGATTCTCTGCAGCGCTAACCAAAAGTTTTCAGCTTGGCCATTTCAGCCCAACAACTGTATGACTCCCCTGCGGGGTGACCTTGGACACTGTTCATTTGTTTGTCGTCGTGACCGATAAGGACATCGTAAAAGCACGAACATGTACAGTACGATTTAGACAATCGAGACGTGGGGGGTGTAGAGGTTCATGCTTAAAATGTCTTCCTGATATTTTGGAACAAAAAGTGATTCTGTATAGAACAACCAAAAGAAGAACCGTCCCAAGTCACCCCGCTTTACTGACCCGTCGCCGTTAGGAACGCCTTGAAATTGACAGCTTTACCAAATAACGAAATATTGCCTTCAGTGACATGAAATCCGCCTAAAACTGCTTGTCGTTTGGGTTCGATTGGCGTCATCATTATCCCTTTGGCCCGCACATGGATACACGAACTATCCGTAGATTCGCGTAGCATCTTAGTGATGTATTGATGCGGGTCGAACGACGACAGTAACTGTGACGAGGTCCAATTGCCCTCGGTGCAATTTCGGGTAAGGCCGATAGTATGATATTGCTTGTGTTACACAAGCATCGCGATACACGATCAAAGAAGAAAGTGAATTGTATTGTTATTGATTTGTGTAGCCTTCAATTCATTATGCTCAGACACTGCCAATGATTCGAACGAGCGCATTAGCCGATTGGTGTACAGCTGCATTTGAGAGGGACATACATGAAAATCGGAGTCGATGAACGCTGTGATAAGTCTGTTACATGTGCACAGGTTTAGGTACGACTCCCAGCTGAGCAGTTGAATTAGAATAAAATATAGAAATCAGGTTGATGGACTTGTGCCGCCAAAGATCCAATGGTGTTTCGGTCACTTCTAGTAGTATAATAAGCTGGAATGAACCTTTAGCCTGTGCCGAGGCCACGAATGCTTCAACTGTTTAATTACATATATTTAATTACATTATATATATATATATACACCTTGCTGCTCCTGGACGTCATAACAACCTTAATATACGATTTGCAGGCTAAATCAGGTGGCGGTGATGATGGCGCATAATCGATCCAACAAAATCCAGAATTTCAGTGGAACCGGTCGTTTCAAGGTCTTCAGCTCGTCATCGTCGTCGTCATCCGGCAACGGATCCATATACGGGGTACCTATCGCGGCTCTCAAATGATTGAGTGTGATATCGATCGTGCAGTCGCAATAGCTTATAAGAGAATGCACGTGTAGAAGCTCACACAGATGCGCATGGTTCACGATAGATGATTTGATTGGCATGAATTATTGATATTTGTAGAAAGGTTATAAGAGAAATAACGATCATTGGCGCTTCATATCTACGGCCATGCCACTCATGTGAAACTGCCAATATCGTTTTTTACCTCCCGCAAGGACAAACAGGGGACATTGACTGTGCTGACCAGGCCATCTTACGAGCATGCCACTTCGCCGTCTGCGGGCTTCGTGAGTGATATTATAACACTCATTCTGGCTTAATTCATCTATTTTGATAAGGCTAAAATAATCGCGTTTGGATGTCGATAGCAGTCACGTCATTTCGATTATATACAATCTTTATTTAATCACTAATGTTAAGTAGGTATGTCTCATGGCTAGGCTCGAACGTGGGCTCTTTGGATTACAGCGTGTCATACAATTGAATGTCACACGCAGGTGAGCAATTACCTGATAGGAACTAATTAATACCATAAATTGAGAAACTTATGAAGGTACGCTGTACGTATCAAGGTTTCTCTGAGATGCGGTGCCCGTCGACGTCGGCACCACGGGACCACTCATACATTCATGATTGATCCGACGATGGGAACGTCTCGTTACCGGCGGACAGCAAAAGGGAACTTTGAACAGCCAACGGCCAACGGATCTGACAACGAAAAAGGGGTGAAACAAGAATAGCACAGAGTAATGGCGAGGGTGCCCATAAATAACATGTCGTTCATTATCGTAGCTCGCTTGTTGTTGCTCGATCTCGTTGGCTGGCTTGATATCGTCAAAGCTTCATTTTGGCGCCATTGAAAAACCATTTCAACGGACAACGAGCTTGTGCAGAGGTCGGTAATAGGAAACGCGGAGAGACCGATGCCGTTTTACGAAAACACGCCAATAGCTGAGATTCGCTATCGGACCTGCCGACAATCGGCGTAGCTGGTGCTATTCGACTGGCTAAAATATTATCCTTCCCTTGGTGACGTGCTACAGGCCGTATGCCAGGTACGACAGGGGTCGATGAGTTTTCGAATGCCTTCTTTAACTAAATTCAGCCAAAAAAAATTCTACAACACTTACATATATAGCATCAACCCCGTTATAGGTCGCTATTTTCACTGCGTGATGTCTCTTCGTTGCTAAGCTACCTCTGGCGTAGACAGGCAAATGCAAACTTGGTCACCACCAACCAGCCAAGAAGCATGAGATGGAATTTTCCTTAATAACGCTATTAATTGCTGTAGCAATATTGATGTCCAAAGCTTTCGACAAGTCTCGACAATGAACGATCGAGAGCGGACTATATATTATACAATAAACGTGAGCTGATAACGCGCAACTACCTCGATATCGTTCACATACGGAAACCATTGTAATATAATGGACACATGCCTTATGGGCCAGGTTAATTACACGTTGTGATTAAGGCTAACGATTTCTTTTTGGCAAACTTATATAAACGCGTATTGGAGTTCGTATCGGCCACGACCGACCGTAGTCAACTCCTGGAAACGTTTTGCTCAGCTCCATGATTCTATCTGTCATAGCAGAGTTTCCGCTGATAGCGAAAGCCGAGGTTTGGCAGTAGGCGAAGGTATGCCAAGAATGTTTCGAGATGCACCTATGTAAATGTCAGGGGGCATCATTTGGGTGACAACCCCCAACCAGCGTGTATTGTTTCCACATACCTATGTATGTATGTACATATGCAAAAAACAAGGATTTCACACAAGGGACACTGGCACAGCACGTGTCAGTGTGACCTTGCCGTGCACGTATTAGGGTGTATGATATTTGCTATGACAAAAGGAAAATACAATAGATTGGACATAAACTATAAACGAGGTGGGGCGCTATTCCTCTATTTGATCTAAGGCCCCCGGGGGTTGTGGTGATTCCTAAATGTCAACAGGAACTTGTTCCTTCCGTCTGTTCGGACATCCGTATAGCCGACGTGAAGCAAACATTACAATGTAGAGACACAAGTGAATTTCATATATATTTCACTTTTGAAAAGTTAGCCGACAACCAATTTGTGTGTCCGATGGGCGATGAATGTAAACACTTGGAAGGGGCCGAAGAAGTTGAAGTCGCCGAATCCACGAACGACAATAACGATACTGAGAGTTCGCTGCTCGTTTTCGTTTGAAGAGGCGGAGATTGGTGGGCGGCCGGTGGGGCGGATAGGCAGACGCTGACAGGGTGACTACGACTGAGCCAGAATGAAAGAAAGCTGCTGGACAAAGACGGGCCTATTCTTCATGGAGGCACAGGACGCATCGCCTGTTTCATCGATCACCGGAGCAGAACGAGGACTTTTCGACCCGTCGTCTACCAGAGTCTCTCGGGCAGAGGAGGATCGAGTGGAAGGTAAGAGATTAAAGTTTAACGACGATGGCAGAGGGCGGAGGATGGCCGACTGTCTAACCAATAACGCGGTGTTCCCCTGAGACGGCTGTGAGCCGACCTCAAGCGGCGCCCACTGAAATACAAAATCTAATTGGCGACATGCAGCAATCTCCGGATGAAGGCAAAGGTGAAGGGTGTTTGGTGCCAATGTTAAACTTCAACTTGCTTTAATGAGGGTATACGATTTCCATGTTGAAGTGAAATTTCGTGACATCTCCTTCAAATGTGTGAAGACGATGATCTACTCAAGTATTCAATGGTATGAATTCTCAAACGTTTCAAATTGAAGACCATCAAATCAAATCACTCTGACGGGGTTCGCAATGTCAGAACTTTCTTTATCATTAGATTAGGATACACTGATTAGTTCTTATATTTCAATTCAATGACATTATTTGCGATATGTAATTACAATATATGACATTAGTTGACCACACACGTCTTCCATCAGATGAACATATGAGTTACTTCTGCAATGTGGTCAATTGCCTTCTGGGGTAGAACAAATACCTTTTGGATATTTGTGCGTACAGCATCATAGATAGAGGAACTTGATCATTGTTTGGTCGTAATTCCCATGACTAGCTTGACACCATCGGTATCATTGGCATGTGTGCAAACCTATGCAAGAAGTTCATATTGAACGAGAAATCGCAGTGTGAAAATTGTTGGGTTATGTTGTAAAGGTTGCCCATATGAGAAGCTCACAGAGGCCTGGGCTCAATGAGGAGTTCGTTATCTTTTAGACGAATCATTCACTTGCTTAGAGGCTGCAATATGTCAGATGAGCGTGATCTGCTGGACTTATTCAATGATCAATTTATGGATTCTTTATCCTCTTTGTTAAACATCCAACTTTCTCCTCTAGCGAAAAATACAAGCATCCCTTCCCGTGGCGGTGGGTGGAGCTGGTTTAACAACAGCAACTTCTTTGGTTGGACCCAGTGTCGTCGCGTCAATGTATTCGATTTTCTGCTGATCTGGTCAAGAAAGTGGTACCTGAAAATAGGTGGGAACACTTTGTATCAACCAGAGATTAACTTAATGCGAAACTTAGCCCAATTAACAAGATACCGTCAGAAGTTCTGGGGATTCATCGCCAATGGATGAAGCTATCTCGTGAATTTGTTCAACAGTCTTTAGGTTTACGTTTGGGTAGTAATTTAGTTTCTCCACATTACTTTTGCTGTGGAGAACCGGTTGAATCTGTTGTTCGTCATGGACTCTCTTATATAAAAGGTATTTGTATGGGAAGCGTCCTGTTGTTAATCCTCCTTCCCAGAGGTCAAATTGCGGTTTGGGATTGCACTGTGGCTGACACTTTAGCACCTTCTTATGTAAGTCGCGAAGCAGCACAGCCTGATCAAGCAGCCAATATACCCGAACAAGCCAAGAACAGAAAATACGCCCAATGAATGAATAGTACCTTAGACGTGTTGTCTTCGAAACATTGGGAGGACCAGGGATAAAACCATTGAACTTTCTACATAGATTTGTAGAAATGTCCGCCACAGGAATATTTAATGCAAGGACTTTCATTAGATATCCAAAGGGGTAATGCGTAGGAACTGGACAAGTCGAACCTCGTCATTTTAACTACCCTAGTAAGGATATTTGCAGAGGAGCCTGTTCTTTGATGTAGTTCAGCGGGATCAATTGTCGTCCACTTTTATAATTAACTAAGTATGCCACTCACTCGTACTGAACAAAACACACACCTTGTGCTTGCTTCGGCATAAGACAAACCTCATTATCAGTTTGCTCTGCGTTACCAATTTGACGGCTACGTTTTCGTTTGCCGACAAATCATATGATGATGTCCATATGAATACCGCAGGTCGGTTGATGGATACTGTACTTCCATTGTTGCTCATATCCGGATCTCGTTCCGGAGGTGACCTGTCGGATGAATAGCAACGCTGTGAGTTACCTGAAACCATACAAACATTCACAAAATGGGGTCACGACATGATCTGAAACAAACAAAACAAATGCGTCCTCTGAGGGCCGGCTTGGTGGATGCAGTGTATGTGTACTGATATGCATACACACGGACGAATCAACAGCGCCGGTAGTCAAACAAGCAAGATGAGTTCGGCTTTGAAACGAGGGTATGAGCATAGATTCATACACCCCCGCCCCCGCTCGCGCCGCCGACCCTCTACCCGTTAGCTAATTAAATCGAGCGAAAGTTTACTACAGCATATAATACATATTGCAACAACAAAGAATAATTAATAACGAGACTGTTGTTGGACAAATCGTTTGTTAGATAAGCGCCCAGTTATTCTGAGAAAATATTTAACACGTTCAGTTTGAATGTAAGTGTAGAGGAGTAAATGAGCGGAGCTGAACATCTTGGCTTCTCCAAGCAATGAGCTGAAATCAATAACGCGAAAATGAGATTTGCCAGCGGGTCAAGACAGGAGCAATAAATTAAGAAGGCATACCATAATAATAATTATAATAATTATTGACATACCATTATTATAATTATTATATTATTATTATTAATCTAAATAATGTTGTAAATAGCAGACGCCGAAGACCAGCCAATTTGTTTAAAAAAAAACATGTGTGCATAGAGATTTTAGAATGATCAAAATATTGACCGTCCATGTTTTCAAAAGTCGCATAGATATACAAATGGTAAATAAAATTTATATATATATATATATATATACAGATGTGTAACGTGTGCAATAACAAACACTACTAAGCTCCCATTGCAATCGAGTCGTGGAAAATGTCTGTCAGTTCGTATTCATGCTACGGATGTTTTCTTCTACTGTGAAGTGTGACATCGTGTGACATTGGTCTACGCACCTGTTAAGAAATATTTGTATCATAATATTTGATCGAATATCAGTGAGGAAGCTAAGACTATCAGGAACACGTTCACGTGAAATACTTACGCGTATAATTTATTATCTAAAAATTATGCAACGGGTGTCATAGCACACTGTATGCCTTTTATATTTCTCAATAGATGATGCATCTCGATGCGGCCGGGACGATCGTGTGGGCGTGTAAATAATGGTCAGATGTTGTAGTGGTTAGAATTACGCAGTATTTCCAAATTACAATAATATCAACAAAGAATATCAAAACATCTATTATATTAAAGTGAATTGTTGTGTGTCTGTGTGTGTTTGCGTGTGTGTGTGTGTATATAGTTTTCGCTGACTGGCAGACTGCGTAGCCCCAACGCGGCTCTGTTTATTGGGTCCAACATCCCGCATTGACCCGTTAGTCGGCCGCAGGGCTGGGATTAAACTAGAATTGCATACGAGAGTTTGTTATCAGCGAGACGCGCCCGTTTCCGAACAACATCGTCTTTCATAGCACACTGGCCAAGAGCTACACTTGGCGCCAAATCGTCATCACATAGTGCCTATACGATATCACACGAATATAAGCAATCATAATAAACTAATAATCATAATAATGTGCGTTCGCTGCTCGGTCAAAGTGTGGCTGAAAACACTGCGCCCTCCTCGATGTTATAAATTCGTGGCGCATTGGCGTTCTGCTAAATGATTTTCAATAATAACGACTGTCACCGCGGTGCCTAAGGCGGCTAAGTCTCTGGCTGCTAACACAAAACAAAATCCCAAAGGCCTTAGGTGCTCGACTCACTCAACGTGTTACATAAGAGAACTTAGGCGTTGTAAATACTGCAGTTTCGTTAGTCAACTAATAAAACCTTTAACTTTATTTAACCGATGATATGACTCGAATGTTGCGGGTAATTGTCTCAATTTATTTCAGCTCTACTTCTGTTTTATTCACAGCTCTCTACTAGGTCCGGCTCCGTGTACGAGAATCATATTGCTCAAAGTGGGTCGGATATACGCTACAGGTGTACGGACGGTACAATCTGAATCATTTCTGGTTCTGTTTGCATAATGAACTTCCTTCTTCTGAGAAGTTCTTTCTAGCCCGAAAGCGATGGGCATACACGATGTGTCTCCAGTAAACATTTAAGCTCCGATTAATTTCACCTGTTTACTCGTCGTGTACGTCGAAACAGATTAGAGTCATTGCTACTATTTCATTCAATCTATTCTTGCACGAGAAATTCAAGGTGCTTTATAGATAAGGCCTTCGTAGACAGGAAAGTTACGCATCTCTATGGGCGACTAAGCTAAGTTTGACAATTTGAAAGGTAACCTTACATCAATTAAGATTCTTATACAGAGGCATGCTTCTATTTCATAGGACTAAGTCTCTTAGAATATACAGTAATTAAAGGAGACGTTGGGGACAGGGTGACTGGCCCACGCTGAGGCCGTCTCCGTGAATTGTTTGCTTGAATCATATTGGCGCTTCAAGATTTTCACCAAATATTGATTAACTCCAGGGTAATATCGATTTTTGGTAGATTATACACGGTGCTATCTAGCTATGTATAGGCCGATATGGATAGGCTCTTGAAGTGAGGACGAGGTCTGTCACATTGGGGAACAATTGAAGGTCAGCTGCAATAAAAAAAAATTAGTACTGCAACAAAAACAGTTTGTTTTTATCTGAGTATCTATAGTATCCACCATTTACGTAAGTATCCGGACATCCAATATTCAGCATGATCCAATCCGTTCAATTTGAGCTTATTTGCATCTTAAGCAACTGACGTCTGCGTTTTGAAGCTCAAACGCCTTTTTTGTTACGCGTTTGTCGGTTAAATATATAAAACCCAATTGAAGTCAGTCAACGCGGTATATACGAATGCCTGAAAACATCTGGTTTACTTTGCAAAAAAAACTTTGCAAATTTTCGACGGATTTTGAAAAACGCATGCTTTGGAAAGCTCGTTCTAAGGCTATGTCTGACAGGAGTCTGTGTTTCGCTGCGATCAGCTTTAAAATCCGTTCATGTATGCTCGAATGGAACAGGAACTATTATGAAATACGCAAGCGGCCGGGATTATCGGAGGCTGGGGAGTGAATTAAAACAGTCTGTACCAGCTCTCGTATCCTACTGCCTTTCAAATCCTGCCGATATATATATATATATACCTAGTTTTCGGGCTGGCTCTCAGCCAACATTTAACGTCCACGGTACTGCTTTTAGCATGCACATACATTCATATATGTACACCTTAATGAGGTGTGGATAGCTATGAGAAAGCAGTTTTTAAAAACGAAGTTTTTCATTGTAAGTGATACCGAACTATTGTACTTCCAAGCGGCACATCCAATGCGCTCAATTGCGAAGTAGTCTCTTATTTTTTCTACCAACTATGTAAAATGTACACTTTTTGAAAATCTCTTAATTCGTATTTAAAATCGTTTGCTTGGTATTCCATAAACACTCGGGGATCGTCTGTCGAGTCAATGTCAATTGTATAAGGCTAGCACAACTAAGTAACTTTTACTTTTAAATGTAAATTATTTGTGGCGATCCTAAACTGAGTATTTAATGAGGTATTAATCAAACTTTTCCGATTCTGGCGAAACGTTTTATAAAGCTAATCATTCTAATACACGGCTTCAGTTCTCCCAGTATACAGTTTACATACTTTGGTCCAAAAAGAGATGGTTGCCTCGTCATTTAGTGAGTCGATATGAATCTTGGAACTTACTTTTTTTGTGACTCTTACGATGCAAGAGGCCGGACGTTAATTTTCCTGAAGGCATCTCTCCGTTTGTGATTACTGAGACTGTTGATTGATTCCTACCAGCGGTTCTCTGGTCAAGTTACACATTCGTAAATATTTCGGATTAAAGTTTTATATCGATTATTTGCTCAAATAGCAAACCAGTGCAAAAGCGAAATTTCAATAGTCGTACAACTTCCAAAGGACCATACTTTGATCGAAATCCGTCGATGATTCGAAACTGCATAGCCTTAAGACACTACTCTTTCGATAGAGAGACACCTCGACATAAAGCTAGAGTAGACTGAGTTACGCATACGCTTTCGGTCGTTTGAACCGAATGACCCACTCTAATGTCATTGTTCTGGCAAAACGATTTCGTTACAAAAGACGACAACTAGCGCAGTTTGAGTTGATAAGGGTAGGTATTCCGTCTTTCCTCAGAAAAAAAAAGTAGTAATCGACACGATTCATGCTGGTCAATTCTTACTATAATAATAATAATAATAATAATAATGTAGTAAGAGCTACCGACTCAATGAGAAATGTGATCAAACTATTCTAGAAATGGCATCGATAACTTTGACGGACGCTTACGTGCTTAAACTCGATCACGTCCAATGGGACAATGGGGAACGCCAGTCCAAACGTGTCCCATTGTACATGATCGTGTACAGCTGCTGTACAAACGAGCACACGCATTGCGCTGCGAGAGTCACATTCTGTTCATTAGGCTTCACCTATCTGAGGTATAAAGCATACCGACGTCTCATAAGTATTCACGCACGCTGAAGTGAGAACAATTGACGGAGCGAAAAGAACTGAGGACCATCGTAATCGAATCTGCAGCAAAACTATTCGACAACACCGATCTCATACGTTCGAGTCGCAGGCCGAGACTTGCGCGGTGTGCCGCGGCTTGGATATCGTTTGTCGTATTGAAAAACAAGAGTAAGAGAGACAGAGAGCGAGATCTTCATGGGGCGGTACCACCTAGCCGTTGGCAATCGCCAACCTCGGCGTAGTGTCATTCTCTATATATTTCTATGCCTCACAGGCTCTCTCAGGTCTCCGTGCTTTCGCTGCCTCGCGAACGGTTTCTGTTGATTCTCTCACGGCGATTTTTTTTTGGTGTACCCATAGTCTCTATCTGACCAGTATTCCTGTTTTCTTTTCCACCACCAGGTTGACTTCCGTGCTCGGCAGCTCATCCACAGCGGACAGTGAGGAGACATAGTTGACACTATTGTACGATGTGATTATTATATAATCCGCAGGGTTCGGTGAACGCGCTGGCTTGCAAATGCTCTCAATAATCAGCCGTGCTGTATCGGAACGCTTCGTGTCGACCATTAATGTCTGTAGATCATCCCCAAGTAATAGGCTCATTATTCGGTTGTAGCCGCATTGCTAGCGCGTCACTGTCTTTGCCCGGAAGAAGCTACCGGCCCTACAAGTAGCTGTGTCAGCCGCCAATCAAAGTGCACCCATAGCTGATATTAACAGCTATTAACAGACCGGTCGAGCCAGCAAGGTTGAGGGACGTGGTCCGAGTCCGCTAAAGTTGCGACAGCATGTGAGCAACACTTTTTCCAAAGCCCGTCTAGATGGGAGACATATATATATATATATATATATATATACACGCTGTTGTCGGGCTGTGCGTGCGTTACATCCGATAAATTATACTGCCGGGGGAACATGTATTACAAGCTTAGAGGTATGCTTATGCAAGGCATGCTAAGCGCTTGCCGCTCTGCCAGAATCTCTATTGCCCTGATCGTAGATCGCTGGGCTTGTGACGGGCCTTTCTTTGGGGTCTATGAGGGACTATGAGGAACGTAATATACAATACATTCGCCGAGGTGCGTACGTAGATGGCATAAGGCTGAGCAAAAGATCGAGCCTGAAATGAATGCAGGATATGCGGCGAAATGGCCGAAGCGACGAAAAATGCATAGCGAGGCCACATGAGATAGTTGGATTGCCACTGTAACAGCCACCGGCCACATCACAACGACTACTAGTTCTAGCACCGGTGGTGTAGCTCGCAACGGAGCCGGATGGTGGAACCATCCCTTGTCGGCGGTGAAATAATGAGCTCCTCTATTAGAGAGAGGTGGCGGGAAGACCCGGAGCCACTCATTGCGACGAATATGCCATGATGAAAACGAACAGTCGACGTACAGATCCGCTCAGGCAGAAGCTACCACTGCCGCCGCCGCCGCAGCACTTAGAGCCCTTCGCGCGGCGACTGAACAGACTGGAGAGAGCGAGATGTGGCAACAAAGAATGGACGAGCTAAGCATGGAAAGTAAGTTTTCATACTATTCTTCAAAACCTAATAATAATAGTTGTTGCTGCATACAAACGTATACGTGCATGCGTGCTGAAAATCCAAGAACTACAAAGATCGAAACGAGTGAAAGAGAGATGATAACGAATATAAATAGATATGAGGGTTCAGGGGTTTTGGGCCAACGGTAGACTTCATCGATATATCCCTATGAATAAGGGAACGAGCAGAAAATAATAAATAAATAAATAAATAAATAAATAAATAAATAAATAAATAAATAAATAAATAAATAAATAAATAAATAAATAAATAAATAAATAAATAAATAAATAAATAAATAAATAAATAAATAAATAAATAAATAAATAAATAAATAAATAAATAAATAAATAAATAAATAAATAAATAAATAAATAAATAAATAAATAAATAAATAAATAAATAAATAAATAAATAAATAAATAAATAAATAAATAAATAAATAAATAAATAAATAAATAAATAAATAAATAAATAAATAAATAATGAGGGCTAGACAGCGGAAAGCCCATTGAATCATAATGTGTTTTCGTAAGGACTCCCTTTTTTTACTCTAAACGAACAAGACACTTGAACCTGTGGCCTCCGGCTGGCTGGAGACTTCGCCGCCCAAGCCAGAGTGTCGGTATAGTGTAGCAGGACATCCTTTCTGCTGTTTTTTTTTTGAGGAAGCAACCAATATGGCGCAAGTTACCAATCCATCAGCCACTCACCAACAATAATGCTTTAATCTGTTGTCAGTCGCCGACAACGATGCTAATCGCTAAAATAATAGCAATAACAAATGAAGAAGCAATAAGACTCATCGGTGAAATATCGTAGTTACGGATAATTAGCCTCAGGTCTTCCTCGTCATCAGTATTGTCTCGTATAAGATCCTTTCATTGCGGTCGATGGCACTCCGAGAGAGCGAGCCACGGACGAGCAGCTACTGTACGTTACCGTAAACACGTCAGCTTAGGGGGAAACCCAAACGTGAGTTCCGGCGAGCTGTTTTCACAATCATCACCGCTCATCCTAGCGAGGGTTCCCCGTGGCCGCCTCTGCCCGCCGCCACATCGCTTGTCACCACGAATCAGCAATGAACCTTCGTAACTACACGACCCGTCGAGCGGCATCTGGCTTATTCACCCTCCCGCCCATAGCGGAATCAGAAGCTGTAGCAAGTCAACCCAGCAAAAATCGTTAATGAAATCATTACAGCGAATGTCATTTTCTTTTTTTTCCTCTCCCCATTCTCATCCTCTTGTTCGTGTCTCGTTGTCTGCTCATCAAATGGCAACGGCTACAAGGCAAGACTCGTATATTGTATGTGGCTAGAAGTGTAGTGGTCCACGTAGTGTGTGTGTGTTGTATTTTTTTTTTTGCGGCCGCAGCTCACCCTCTGGGTAACATCTCCTATTCGGCGAACTTTTCTTCCATCATTAGTATCAAAAGCATCAACGAGCAACGCTGCCTGCTGATAGTCTGACGATCTGGACCTGGTGGGTGTCTAGGTCGATCGGGCCGGTTGGTACGCACACACCGGTCGAACGAAGAAAAGTAGCTGCCAAAATTAGCTCAAATATTATCAACAACCTAGGGCTCAGGTCTTGCCGCTATCCGCTATCCTTCCCCGTGTTCAATGCCTATATTTAAACACTCGGATGTCGCCTTGAATAGCCGTAGCAGTAGTAGTAGTGGTAGTTGTAGTACTACTCGTAGTAGTAATTGCCAGCAGCCGAAAGCAGTTGTACCGTGGAAGCCAATGTTCAGTGCGAATCTGCCCGGAAAATATTCAGTAGCTAATAACGGCTTTAAATCTTGGCTGAGAGTCAGCCCTGGAAAATTGCATTGTAAAACAAGCAAACAGAAGAACTAGCCGTGTCTACCGAACACAGCGGTGCCTGTCTCCGTTCGCTGTGTTTTAGTAGAACGTCGTAAATAGACGATTTCAACACTTGTCCATTGGCTGAATCGTCGGCGAAGCTGGATTATCTATACCTGACGTCGTTGGAGGAAATCAACTGTTCGTTAGAGTGGCAGCTGTTTGTAGCTAATATCAGAGTACTGTATTTACGCTTACAGCGTAGTGGTATAATCTGTTCTCACATTCTCGCTAAAAGTGCCCTGCGCCTATTCCATTGTGATAACTAGTTTGTACTTTATTATTATTATTATTATTATTATAATATTGGTATAGGATTCGGATTTAATGGACTAGATCGCGAGGCGAGTTCAGCGAATGGGTTAAACATTTGCATCACAATCAATTTCGCAGCAATCGTTTTGATAGCTGATAGTGTTCTCTCCAAGCGCCGCGGCAAGCAATCAACGATTCTACTTAAAATGCATTGTTCACATTGTGATATAAGCGTCATTATGCCCGGTCTTGTGTCATAGATTGCACGATACAAACTATTAGCATTATGTTATTATGTGGCCATTACATACAAAACCCTCCATTAGATCGGGCAGTCATACAAGGAATTGCTCTTGTATATATATATATGTATATGAGTATATATATATATATAACTAATCGGCACTGTCTCGTGGTCGGAGTACCTATCCCTTCCTGTGTTCCATAATGGGACAAAAAAGGTTGTCCCGTTTCAGAACAATTGCACAGGTTATTTTTGCCACAGCAATCGTATACTCTCTGTAGGCCTCGTTCATACATAATAATGGTCGCTCTTTTGTCCCTTGAGGGAAGTCGTTTGCTGGGCTGCCTTAGCTTTAGCTAGAATTTTATATAACGAATAATAACAGCCGTTCATGCGTTATCATACGGTGCCGCACTCACGGTCCCACCTTGCATTCAATATTACCAGGTGCATTGATGTACTAACGCTATGTGCGAATCACACGCACGGCCGTAGTTCTGATTAATAAAGCCTACATACATTTCGATTTAGCGTGTTTTCTTGCAGATTACTCAAATATGGTTGAGAGAGACCACTCAGATCGGTGCATTAGCCTTGTCTACTCATCATTGTGGCCTATGGCTTAAACCTAAAAGCATCTCCTCCCTTCTTCTAAAGCGATAAACCTCGAGCTTCTAGATTTCATGATGTCCCTTTCGTTCAAAGATTCGACTGTTTTGTTGTTTTCGTATCATTCAGATGTGTTTCTATTCTGTTGAAGTTGTTTTCCATTGACCCACGATGGCAAAGTTAATTAAAGGAAATAACACCGCCTTTCTACTCTTTAGTTCTTAACTAGTCAGCTAGTTCTTAAATTATCTCCATAGCAATTATTCCCGCTAGTAATGAATAGTATTTCTAAATTTGCTCGGTTGTAGCGAGAACAACCCTATTGTAGCCGCTACTTGATAAGGGACCTATAGAAAAGGTGGTCAAATCGTTCACCTGCCACAGCCAAGATCGCTTGCGTTGTTTTCGACGAGTATGATCTTCTGCAGTGATGGACATTCAACGAGTTTGCGCTGCTATCCACAAAAGGCTGACACGCGGCATTGCGTAAATTTCCGGGCTTATTCTCAACCAGCACTTAATATCCATGGTATTGCTTTTACACACCGCATTATCATTATTATTATTATTATTATTTTGAAAGACTTTTATTAATCGACATCACCAAGATGCATTCGTATTAATGGATGTTGTCCTCTCCGTATAATATTGAGAGCTCAGACATTAATACTTTCAAAGTGGGGAACTTTTGCTTTGATCTACTACAAATCACAAATTTAATCAATTCGTTTATGGCTTGTTTGTCATAATTGGATATCGATTGCTCGCAAGGGCTCAAACAACATATCACACGA
Source organism: Stratiolaelaps scimitus (assembly GCA_019614645.1). Lineage (NCBI taxonomy): Eukaryota > Metazoa > Arthropoda > Arachnida > Mesostigmata > Laelapidae > Stratiolaelaps > Stratiolaelaps scimitus. The sequence goes on along the minus strand of JABWDB010000014.1, from coordinate 2,179,803 downwards.
TTTCTTACCTCGGTCGTTGAGATCTTAAGAAGCAAACATCCTATAAGTATGCAATATCATTGGGGACCTCATCAAGCAACGTCTACCGGCAGGGATTGCGCACAATTATAAAATAGTTGGGAGCTCTCAGCTCACGAAGGTTTATCTTGAGAACGTGATTGAACAGTTGGTTCATTCAGTCGTACCTAAGTGTTCATTGTGCTCGCTATTGGGGTTTGGCCTTTCTTTAGTTTAGGATTGAAATACCATTTTTGGGGCTTAAACGTTACTAAATCAAGTTTTTATCTGGGGTGTGAGATTTGCGATATTTATGATGTTCTATGGCTTATGACTGGAGACGTACAGATCCATGTCAGGGATATTCCCCTTATAACATTCTTATTGTATCAATATGAACTATCTACAGTTTGCCTACGACATTCGGATATGTTGTTCTCCACACATAGATACTATGGTTTCAAGGATCGCTTCACTCGATCCTGGTCAGACCCTCACTGGTTTATTCCAACCAATCAGGAAATGGTGGCGTGACATTTCTTCGATACTCCTTTTGTGCCTTGCCATCCCTTGAGATCCCTGGAGAAGGGGACCCCCAAACTGTCAGCCGCGGCAAAGGATGACATATGTTATTCCTCTATTTTTGCAGAGCCCTCTTGGGGATCAACCCTGATTTGTGGCGTTTTGAAAAGAGGATACTCACATTGATCTGCTCACATTCATGTATAGTCTCAATAGAGAAAATTCGTTGTAGACGTAGACGGTGGATACACTCAGAGTGTCTATTTTTATCGGTCCTTTACTGAATGGTCGTATCCTCGCCGACGTCATCACTTGAACCACCTGGACACTTAACTTGTATGACTTTAAATATACAGGGTATAAATTTACTACGGAATAGATGCTTGCCCACAACAGACCCCCGTGGTGCATTGAAGCCAACGGATCTAAAATTTGAAGTGCTCTTTCCAATGCGAACGCTATGATCTGTATTCGTGCCATTTTATCACAGTCCATGATTGCATCGTCGAATCATGATAGCTATCTTAATTGGCGTCTATGCTTTGTTCGTTTTCGTTAATCAATTGCTCTGTGAATGTTGTTTGCATTTGGTACTCACAACCTGGGAAGTGTGGCCAACGTGCAGCTAGAAGCCAAATCATCGCTAATATTAATTACTATTCATCTGCTGCTGCAACTGCCGTTGTCATTACTTATGTAATCGGAAGCAGGTCTACTTTTCCTAGACATTACAACCGCCTGAGGGGCGTAATTAATTTGAAGGGAGAGAGAGAGAGAGAGATCAGCACGTGGCACATGAAATATATAAGGTGACACATTTATCATACATCGCAATAGGTTTAGGCAAGAAATGGGTTATATACATATATATATATATATATTTACTCTGACAGCTGTCATAGAACGTAACAGGCCGAATTCAGCCCGAACTCATGTGAATCGTTCTAGCAATGGGGAACATGCACTGGCCGTTATAGCTTATCACAGAGAATGTCATCCGTCGCAGCTCTGACTAACAGGTCATTATTGTTGTCATCATTATTCTTTGGCGGTGAACTTCGACATTGAACGAAACGACAATGGACAAAATAACACGGGCTCTGAGATCAATTTTGTCGGGCCAGTCTATGCACATTACCGTTATCCTTATTGTTGTCCTATTATCCTGAGTAGCCTAAATAATTCAGCCACAAACTGGAAGGTATTATATGCACTATAAAGCTCGTTTCATGAAACGAATGGCGTCAAATATATTCGATCAAAACCGTCTGAAGAACTATTATGTTTATGGTGTATTTTTACGAACGAACAACTATTTTTTATGTTATCGAACTCTTTCTATTATTGGCCAATTAAATGGTTCTATATGTTGTTGCTGTATGCGTTACGATATCTAGTGGCAATTTTTGGCTTTTCAGTTTTCGTGACAAGTTTCGTTGTATTCAAGTAATTAGTGCTTAGCAATTTCCTAAAGCCTGGGGCTTTGTAACCCGGCTATTGTGGATGGCTTTGTAAATCCGTCCCACATTACTGGCTTATTATTGACTGAGTGGTTCACGTGCGTCGTATATTATAACGCCAAAAAAAAAAACACGTTTCGAGTAACTTTTTTCTAGAGGAATCATTTGTCTAAGAGAAATAGTGCCCTTCGAGGGAGACAGTTACACTGAATCATAAGTGCACAGTCGCGTATCTCGAAGTGGGATACAAGGGTGCATAACTATAATAGAAACATTCAATGATATTTACATTAGGTAAGCCAGAGATGAATATGTCATCGAGGCGAGAGGGTGAAACTTCAATCGAGACTGGATCAACAAATACGGTGAACGCTTTCTGCTTTCGATCCAGATAGTCCTGGGGTTGCATTTACAACTGGAATAATTTGATTAGTACAACGGGAACAAATTTTGCTCTATCTTCTTCTATTATTGTTTTTTTTATGATGGAACCAGTCGTTAGTAATCGAAAACTAATTTCACAGTAGTTCGTAGTTGAAACGTGAAAAAGTGTATTAGACAATGTCGGCACAGTTCTTGTCCTGCCTGGTGGATGCGGACTCTTGAGATGCTGTAGATGCCAGGCGCTCGTTTGACTTGATAAGCGCTTGCCGGATAGGAAAATAACTACAGACGATGAGAGGACTGTCGATCGGTCAGTGGCGGTCATCGTGTCTGGTAACTGTAGTCATCTCGTAGTAGTAGTAGTAGTAGTATTCCCTTTTGACCAGCAGAAGGAGGCTGCTACTGCCCGTGTCACAGGCTCCGTCACATTTTGTATAGAAGCAAGACTTCTTCGTAGAAGTCATATTCGGGGGAGTTGTTGTATGGGTGGGCTTGTGGATTTTGCTGCCAGTGCTGTCCGCCAAACCCAATCCGCCTCTGTCCGCTCTTCCGAGACCCGATCCAGAGCGACTTACATAGTGATAGCTCTAGCATAGCATCGCGGCATAGAGCTAACGAACGGCGCCAAGCAACCGACCGTCTAGCCACCGACTTCTGCACATATATCATTGCTCTGGTCATTAGGGTTCCTCTCCTCATCCAGTAGTGAATTAGCATAGAATATTCATTCGCATATCGGGTCGTCCCCTTGCTGCTGCTGCTGCTCGTCGCCATCGTAGTGGTCATCGTCGTCGTCGTCATCGTCATCGTCATGGTGTTCACTGCACCGGCATATCCCCCCTGCCTGCCTGAATGCAGGTCTTCCGTGAGCTGCCCTGACCTCGCATAACCCCCTAAACCCCGCGCTCCACCACCGCCGCCGCTCCCGTAGTATATAATAGCTCGTACTCGTCCAAGACCCCCCGCGCCGAGTCCTGGTGTCCCTGCCTGAGATCTATGGTCGCTTCTTTTCAACTTCAGTAGCAGCAGCAGGAGGAGGAACGGAGACGATGGCCACTGTCCTCCCAGGACCATGGCGACAACTCGCCCCCGGAGCCGTCGGCCGGCTTCCCTCAGTTTGCGAGAGCAGGGATCCAAGCATCCAACCAATCCAAGCGACCCCCACGCATGCGAGCATTGGGGCACGGATAGCAATCGTCGCATGATCCGGAGATTCACGGAGTCGCACTCTCAAGCTAAAAAATATAATCGCGTTCACTAAATATTTATCCAGAGCAGAGCAAAGTGATTTCTCGGAGGCGGACTGCCGGCGTGACTAATTTAGGCAGTAGTCCGTAGTTGTGAAGGAAGTTATGGGGGCGATACTGCTCTCGAAATATGCATAGCCATTTTAATGAGGGGTATTTGGAATAGTGGAGTCGATATCTTACAATAATTGAAGTCATGTTACTTCGTATTAATATGAACAAAGGCACGATTGGACGGTGTCCAGGGAATCTACGGTAATTATCCATTCAATACGTCAATATACATATATTAGACTGACCCAAAAAACCGCACAGATATAAATGTCAATATCGGCGAAACGAAGTGAGTTAAAACAAAGATTTTTAGTATGAGTTTGAGGTATGCTCCTCTTTTATTTATACACTGGCCCCAGAGTTCTGGCAGCTTTCTGACTGCTAGGTATGCACCATTTCTATTCCCATTTATAACATGGTTATTTAAGGCCTCTCGGAGCAAATCGATGTTTGCATATCTTTGGCCGCCTATAGCCCTCTTTAACTGATGGATACAACCATAGTCACACGGGCTAAAATCGAGAGAATGGGGGGGGGGGTGACGACACCGCTCAATCTTGTTGGCCTTAAGCCAGAACATAATTTCATCGCAACGATGTACCCTAGCATTGTCATCGAGCAGCCACACCCGGTGCTTCCTATTGCTATGCCAATTATTCATGAGTCCCTCCAAGAACTCAAGATATCGAGCCGAGTCCATTTTTTCTTTTGGGCCCAAAATCCCGTAGTAGCAATTTCCGTCGAAATCCATGTGAAGTGCTACCATTACTTTAGGTCGAATCTATTTGGCAATGCTACCTCCATTGCCTGTTCACCTGGTCGTAGCCACTGTTTCACTTGATCATTTTCCGGTCCCCTATACATGGTGACCCATATCTGGTTCACTGCAACGGTACGCTCTAAGCAACTCATTTGCTGCCTGTGTATCTTCAAATTGTCTCGAGAGCTCTCGTCACGCATTTTCAGTTGGCCAGGACCGAGTTAATGAGGGGCTCTTTTTGTCCGCATCCTCAGATTATTTTTAATAATTCGACGACATGTTTCACGAGGCGCACCAATTTCAGTCGCCAAAGTCGCCTATGACCAAGCTCTAGTTTGCTCAAAAGCTTTTTCGATTATCTTGATCCGTTCGTCTAATCGAGATTCGGTGAGGGGTAGGCGCCCTCGGTGTTCATTAATGGCCCAGTCGCCCTGCCTTAACTGCGCACACCAGCAGAACACCTGTCGTCGACTTAGGGCATTATGCCCGTGCACACTAACCAACTCTCGATGTATTTAAGCTGGACATTTCTTCCGTTGGAACTATAACCTGGCAGTCTCCCTCTGATAGTGCAAGTCTGAGGGACCTGGTCCGCCAGTTGCCATTTCGAACGCCCAACGAAAGCCGAATGCTAGCGGCTTTAGCGCCGGCTGCTTGTTAAGTGTTGTGTCTCACTACGCGCCAAGTTTGAATTCAAATCTCCGAATAATAAGAATACGGCATAAGATGACAGCAGTGCGGTTTTTTTGGGACAGCCTAATATATATATATATATATATATTTGATTGATTTGCGCACAGTGGGTCCGACCATTTTAAATTACAAAGTTATTTATTCGTCTCAATAAAATGTTTGTGTGTATAATAAGTATTCGAAATGCCAATGCGCCGTTTGACGCTGGTGAGTTCACCTGTCAAACTTACGTTCGCACTAACGTTCGGAATTTCGTCGCGGCTCAACCGCCCGTGGTTTCAGCAGAGTGAACATGAGCGATGTGCTATTTAGCAAGGTTATTCTTGAGGGGTTACAATAATACACTCATGGTATTTGATTTATTTGACATACACACATTTATCTAGACATCTCGGCAGCAATTCATTTTTAATCAAAATGATAATCATTCGAAGTTCATTAGTCCATAATACTACTAGCGCATGTACGTGCTTCGTCCTCCAATGCCTCTTTTTCTACCCAATGTCGATATCTACACGTTGAGAACACGCACCCACACCGATCCAGATACATCAGTCATGACACGAGATCCCTTCCTCTCGTCTGTGTACTTGCCCATAATAATAATAATAATAATAAGAATTGCTCCATCCCATATCGACTGAATGAGTTCAGCTCCATTCATCGGTGAAGTGCAGCCTCGGCCAGCCGGTCAGCCAGGGACGTGCCTGCTTCGAGCGGCTTCGCCAGCTGCGTTTACTGATGACAGCTCGTACAGGTGAATGAATGAGTGAACGAATAAATGAATCACTTGCCGACCGACGGACCAACCAACTAACCACCGGCTATGTATAGAAGTACCTACACATTTCGGCGCCGTCCTCGCTTGTGACAGACTGTATTGCCACTGCTGTGGCCGTTAGCGGTTAGTATGATTGTTATTATACATTAAGCTTGAGGCTCCTTCTATACAAGGGGCAGTAATCCGTAAAGCTGAAGGCAAGCACGGAACTCAGATATATATATATATATATATATATATATATATGAGCAGTCAGTGGCTTTCGCCGTCAGGCCAAGAGCCATCCTACGTTCAGTGTGTCCCCTCACCCGTTTGGCCGAGACGTATCAACACGGGGCGGCCGTCCTGACCCGAGGGACTTCCCCTAGGGGAATTAGTATAGCACCGGCAGGCAGTTCGCGTTCACACGAGCATATGCATTTCATAGCAGTTTGCATGGCTTTTCAGTAGACACCACATGGGTTCCCGCCGGAACAGGTCACACAGCGGATAGAGAGCGGTGTGTAAGAATAGGAAATTTGGCAAATCTACAGCAGCATGCTGTGCGGTTTGAGCTATCACTGCCTACGCTTGTTTCTGTTGGATACTGTAGTCTGTCCGAGGGATGGCTTCGCCAGCTCCTATCCCGTTGTCTGAATTAACGGACCCAACTGAATATCTGCCGCTTAAGTGCCGCTCTCTCACTTCCTCCCAGTTTACCTCGTTTCTCATGATTCCCTCCAATTCTCTCTCAGTATCTTTTTCCTGTCGCCTTTTTGCCCCCTATTGCGCTGGATTGTTGGCCCTGATCGTGCCCGGAGTCAGAAAAACACCGTCTGATGCACAGCACGACAGCAGGCGGTGGGTCACTTTTTGGGATATCAATACCGCAGGTACGCCCTGGACACCACAGCATCACTGCCTATCACCGTCTCCATCGACATCACCAATAAATCGACACACATACAGCACAGCAAGAACGGTAGGACATTTTGTCCTTCCCGCCTAGCTACCCGTGAATGGCTACCCTGGTATACAGTGCTCCCAGCGTTTCATTTTCCCGGTCGTTGCCGTCGGGACGCCATCGTAAGGCTAGACCGAAAAAGGCGACAGGTTTCCAGGTCCTGCCAAACCTCAGATGTAGGTACGATCCGACAGCAACGAAAGAGTACAATGTGCAGACATAGCCCACCCCCAAAAAAAAAGACGCTCCCTAAAACGATATGCACGACGGCACAACGATCCGTAGCCATCACCATCGCCTTGGTGACCCCCTCGCGTCGTCTGAACTTAATCTCACGTCTTTCCTACAACTCCGTCTTCCGCTTCACCCAACCTAATCCAATCCCTTCTGGCTCTAATGCCATCGTCTCGTCTCGGCGCTGTCGTCCTCCACCACAGACGTGACGCGGGTTCCACTGCGATCGTCCGCATAGAGCGTCCGAGACCACAAGACGATGATTTGCTTAATCAGCAGACGACCATCACCGTAACACAGCTACGGCGCTATTCTTCCTGTACTGTAATACGAATCTAGATAATTTCGTTATGTGTATATATATACCTTTCTACTGAATACGCAGTGCATTGCAAAATCATCATATGGTGAACACAAAAGCTCGCACCACAGATTAATATAATATTATATACTATTCGTTTATTCACCCTGGTCGTGTAGCCAGTTAACAACGAGTAATACAAATATACATGAACATATATACGAACACAGATTAAGCTGTTGGAGAGTTTTAGAAAAAGTCACCAAAGTTTAATACACTCTTAGAATGTAGCCTCCCTGATATTAGTGTACAATAAAAAAAAACACCTGATGGATGATGCTGAGCTATTTTCGTTGTCATATCACAACGTTCTTATTTTCTGAAGATTGTTTGACAATTCGAATACATTGAGCCAAAAACAGTTAAGACATTAGCATCTACATATATATCCCTTTTTGCAAAGTATATTTGTACGACATTTTATATTTTTTGTACCGACTGTGTGTTAAGCCTGTGTTTTTTTGTGGTAGAGCCGTGACAACTGTCCTGAAAATATGGTGATTAGGCGCTCAGTTGGAGCGACCATAACTGTACAAATAACTTGTCCACCGTGCAAATGATTCGGTCTAATGCCAGGGCATCTTTTATGTTGCTATTTGTAGCCTTTTATGCATGCGGATATTGGGGTCATCGGACAATTCGCTTATGGATGACGTTGAGCTGGCTCGTTTTGCACATAACACCGTCTACGCCACATAAACTTGGAGTCAACTCTCTCTCTTTCTCTCTCCTTTTAGCGCTCCTGCATCTACTTTTTTCGAATGGGGTCTCCAGACCACCGAGCAATGTAGAAACTTCGCCACAGGTATGCTTTTGGGAATGTACTCGAAGAAGTGCTCTTTCTTATGGACACAACATCTGAAAATCGTGTTACAAATCATGGAGGTAGATCGTATGACCTCCGTCATATGAAGACCCAAATCAAGGGCGTATTCGTTGTTGTGCTGACTAAAGATCGTAGAGAGTAGCCACGTTATTCTCTCAACACCACACTGCAATTACTTGCCCGCGTCAATTGCCATGATTTTCCATCGTTAGCTGTAGATGACCGGTGCAAACGATCACGAGTTTCAAATGATCTGCATAGGATTTGTGAATCACCCGCCTCTGGTAAATCGTTGATTAGGATTAACACAGCAGTACAAAAAATGGACATCCAAAAGAGGAGCTTTCAGTCATTGACACGATATCAGAGGTCCGCACCCCATGCGCGAACTGAGAGTGTCATTTTGCTTGACACAAAATGTTTTATTTACGAACTAACTCTAGTAGGCGGCGGCGGCGGCGGAGGTAGTGGCCCCCTCACTGCCAATCTCCTCAAAGGCGTGATCTTCTCTTGCAAAAGGCAATGCCATCGCCACCCTCGAAAACATGAGTTGGCCTCGGCCTGGCACCCCGTCCCCAAGTGGTTCTCCAATTATTATTTATATTAAAACACACAACAATATAAAATAAATGTTTTGGCAGTCATATATATATATATGTAGATATATATATATATATAAAACTTTGGACCCATATATATTTTTTTCGAGTCGACATGCAGATGTTGAATTTTGTAAATCGCGAGAGTATTGTCTACCTGGTCGGACTTTAGAAAAGGAGAGGCACACATAATCAAACCTAGTATTCTAATTATTAGAGATTGCTTAAGTGTGAACCATTTCAAGATTAAGCTTTAGGAATCTGATGTATACTATCGTCAACCCACCAAGAAAAAAATCACTCCTCTTGTCTTTATCGCTCGCACTGCAATTCCTTAGCGCCCGGACAGGTTCATGTGCTCTATTATATACAGCCACGACGCGAATACTGGCCAGCTGTCTTAGGTGAAGTTAGCGAAATTAAGGTCAGATAAATACATATATGAATGATTAATAATCAATTAATATAACCTAGTAAATAAATTAATATTTAAAATAACCACATACACAGGAGACCTGCAAAATATATGTGGTGTTTGTGAGAATACGCAATCCTTGTGCGTTTACCTAATCGTTCGACCTTCTTCAGGTCGCCGAGTATATCTTCCGAAAGATCTAACCAGAGAGTCAAATCACTTGGCACATCCGAGTCTATTAGCTCTTTTAAATCACAATAAAATATATAATTATCACAACGAAGTATGTGCCCATCACCCATCATGTCCTTGCAGAAATCTATGTATTGAAGGTATATGCGTATATAGATTATATTACAGAAAATGATAGGCTTGTCAACGAGGATGCGCGTGGAGGAAAAAAAAATCTGAATAGAGAGGGCCGTTATTCGATGAGATTTCGTGGGGGGGGAAACCTTCTTTGCATTTTCTTCATACCAACTACGGCTTTTCTTACGTCATTCCGGTCCCGAAGAATCCACGATAGGGCTGTTCGACACAGTTCGCCTTGACGGCTGTAGAGCGCCAATGTACGCGCCTTCCTCGATACGGGTCTCTCCCGATGTACGAATTACTCTACTTCCTATTGGCATCGTTACTGATACGACGCCGACACCGGCACGACTCTGTTCAGGGCATATCTTCTTCGTTGCCCTCAAAAAGACCGAGCTGTCAGCGTTCCGTATTATCCTTCGACTTCAGCATACCCTATGCGAGCATCTTTCCAAAGCCTGTCTCCGTTGTGAAGTTCTCCCAGAGCAGTGGCTGTCGGCTCGTGGTACAGAGAGGAGTTTGGTTTCGCTGCCACGCGTCCCGTTGTATGCCGATAGCTTGCTAGCTTTTAGTCAAATTGAAATTGGCTTTGCAGTGCGTCCAATTCGTTCCTTTCGGCCTAACGAAATATATATATATATATATATATATATATATATATATATCAGTTCGCTGCTCCGTTCTCTGAGACGGGCTAGTGTAAGATGTGTGTACGGAGGAGGGTTCGCACAGGGAACAAAATCTGTTGTATATAACTAGGCTCCTCGTAGCGAGGAGGCAGAACTCATTCTCGACCGATCGAAGGAACTTCGCAAATTCAAATCGACGATGAAGGGAATGGCGCGCCAATTGCAAATGTGTTAACGAAATAATTAAATGTCGAGCCGAATCGTAAAGCAGGGTGCGACGCAGTTGTGGACAGTGACGTGCGTGTGTGAATGTCGGTGGGCCAAGAAAATTCAAAACCATATTCGATGCAATTTCTCAACGTTGATGCCTATGCAAAGCCTCTTCCGCAGCTGCCGGGGAGGGGGTCCCCTCGCCAACGGTTTGCATTTGAATATGCAAAGTGACAAGGAAAAAAGCGATATTTTCCCCGTATCAGAAGTCGTCCCTCAAATGTGCGATAGGTTATTTATATATATGTGCGTTTCCCTTCGGCCAGGTGATTCGGGAACTGTTTATCTCATTCATGAATCAACTCTTTATCTCATTGATGTATGTACTTGCGCATCGGAGTTGCAAGCTTTTGTGATCGACATATGTATACGATATGTAACGTACAAACACTTATCATGCTGGCCGCTTGCTTCCTTTCCGCATTTGTCTATGGAACATCACCCACCTATCCACATGTTATGGAGAGTCCGGTGTCCGGTTCTACCATTTTCTCAATTTTGTTGTTATCAGCGCCGCTCGCTATCACCGATAAACTCGCTGTAATTTTATCGTTTCGCTGCCGACGGCCCTTCAACCACTATCGCCTATCCCACACTTCGTTCGGTCATTATGTTGTCGCCCTAAGCTTGTTGTCCTAAACGCCGAATGTCGTGCGCCATCAGGCTATGATCAAAGTGTACGCCCCCTATCGACGACTATGGGGACTGGGAGCATCGCTGAAGGGCTCCTTCGGGTCGTCGCCCCTTTTCCATCATCCTGGACTGCCAACGTAGGCTCCTCCACCTTTGCGTTAAGTGAGGCAGCGAGATTTTCTTATCGGCCGTGGTCAGGGCAGCCAATGTAAACATTACACAAACACACACAGGGACACAGACTACTAGAACACATCGTAGTGCCTGCGGATTCTCCATCCCCCGCCCCTCCCGGGTTATCTCTCCTCTCAAGCCCAACGGCACCAAGAACAACACGATACAACATACTGACCGACTTATATTGTACGTATATATATATATATATATATATATATATATATATCCCGCACAAATCTATGGCAGATGGAGCCTACGACGAGGTGGGAGAGTCGCGGTAAAGAAAAAATGGCCACATCGACATCCATGAAGAACAATGGATGACCGAGGGAAACAGTTCTCTGTCGAGACAGGCAAACGAGAAGAGATTGAAGGTCTTATATGAGATGTACTTGTTCACTGATCACATATTTATTGAAAAGAAAATAATACATCTATTAAATAGGAAACATGCACTGTTAATTAATGAATATGTCGTAGCATAAATGATTACAATTTAACTGTACGTTTTGCCCTGCATGATAAATCGTTTTCACAAGAGTGTGCATAAGGACTCAGGGGCTGGACACCTAATACAGGAGTGTCGTTGCACCCCAAATGGCAAATTACTGTTAAAAGCCGGTTTTTGATGTAAAGCCATCTTTTTCTAAAATATATAAGACTGCCACAGTGGAAGCGAAGATAGAATACGCCCACATGCGTCAACAAGATGTGACAATCAAGTATCGTATTATAACAGTAATTAGTACCGGGACCAGCTGGCGGCGGCATCCCTCGAACTGAAATACGTAGCTTGTGTGTATGCAGATCGTGCAAACCCATTACAAAAAGAAAATTTTTATTTTCATGAGGTTTTTTACGAATCTCTCTCTTCTGCATCTTTGTGACATATTCTGAGTGGGCTTATACGAGAAGGACGTCCCCGTGATGGTCCAGGCGTCGACGTCGATAGTATCCAGGGAACCACACAACTTGGACAACTAGACCGGATATGTCGCAGATTGAAAAGACTGCCGTGGCGGGCCTCAACGAGATATGGATTATTCCTCCCGACATTTTGTCCTACTAATTCTACCATACGAATAACTGCCTACAAGTGCCTGATGGTAGAAGGACCGGAAGAAACCATTCAGTCTCCAACGAACAAACGTCCAATAACATACGAACAAAACATCGCCGCAAACAGGACACATTCAGAAGGGTGTTGCATAACGACGAAGTCATCCCCGACCACGGTTTGAATCATCTCGCACTTATTCAGTTATTTAATAATTTCCATTCTATTCCTGTTGTTAGCAGTAACCTCCGCTTCTTAAACTGCGACCGCATTTGGATGTTTACGCAAGGGTCCTGGCTGTGCTCGGCCCAACTGTAAGCAGTAACATCTGAAAATCGATTATATTACGTAAGAATTTGCAATTTGTCTGAAGATAATACCCACGCAAATATCCAGCTTACGAAATACACTTTGCCCGCGACTGCTTCGACTGCTGCTTTTATAAAAGCAGCGCGACAAAGAACGGATCCCCTCAGAGACAAGCGATGTACACCGAGATAGATTACTTGTTAGGAGCGCTGCACTCGCCACCATGTTATATCACTCGAGGAAATCCATTCATAAATGGCGCACGAAGTTCCGTTCAAGTCTTTGTTGTTTTTAATTATAGTTGATCATTATTCGTGGCCCGTACACATGGCCTTTACTACAAAGAAAAATGCCTCATAAGACGAAATTGAACAAAAATTGACATATGACCGGCGGGATTGGTACGCGGTTAACACCACTTAATGCCAACAGAAGGGATTAACTCAATTGATAGCTACGCGAGAGTGTGACTTGACGTCGAGAGGAAAGCAAGCGAACTTGCCTGAAAATTTAGCAGATAACTAAGTTGTTGACTAGTACAAGCGGTTTGGTCATTCGTTGGAAGAGCAGGACTTCTTCGATCAGCCTATCTCAAGAGATCCCTATCGTTGGGACCCCTAGTCTGATCGAGCGTGCATAATCCCAGCTGCTTGGCCGCCAAAGCCTCCTTAACCTACACTCTAAACAGGCTTTCTAGCACGTTCAGTAGAAGAGAGAGAGAGAGACAGAGAGGTGGGCAGAGATAGGCTGAAGCAGTACCGGTATGCGAAAGCGGTACCGTGGACGTTAAATGTTTAGTTTAGGCTGAAGCAGTAGTGCTGCAATGTTGGCAAGCTTCGGCTTCGGCCTCCCTTCGGCAGCGTGCCTATTTTCCTGTCTATTTATCTATCTCTCTATCTGTCTGTCTGTTGGCGTGCCTGCTCGGCTTCGCCAGGCCAGACTCGGCTGCCTAGACTTGGCAACCCATCACCCTTTTCCACTGCAGCGGCCATGATGCTTGCCCAAGATGCGTAGCGGGACGTAGCACAGCGGGCCACTCTGTAGTAGCCCGTAATCCGCTACATTCGGTTGGGTGTCGGGAGATGGAGCGTAGAACGCGACCTTTCACACTGCGCTCCTCGTCAGCTCACAGCCAGCCAGCAGCGGCAGCAGCAGCAGCTCAAGTCGCCCCCACGACCTGACATTGCCTGGCACTCCGTCCGTTCCCCGCCTCACCGACGGCCACCGGCTTGCCTGCTAGGTGGAACAAGACAGAACAAGCGCTTTTCCCGTGTCTTGCAGAGACGAAGAAGGAACCAGGGGGGGGGGGGCGAGAGAGCGAGCAATAGGGTCGTGTAGAAGAAAATTGACGTGAGCAAAGCAACTCGAGAAAGTTGCAAGTGAAAAGTCAATACACAGTACACCCAATACCCCCAATGGACCCAGAAGACTCGACGGACGACCTGGTGCGCTGGCTGACTGGCTGGCTGGCTGACTGACTGACTGCTTACTTGTGGGTTGGTTGGCTGGCCGGCTTGTTAAGGAGCTAGCTAAACCGATTGTCTCAAGGGAACAGCCTCCCCCTCCATCCCCGCAGGCCAGCGAGGCGCGCAGAGGCCAATATAGGCCAGAAGAGCAGTGAGTAGTAATATAGGAGCTGAAGGAGCAAAGAGCGAGAATGAGAGGGAGCGAGTCAACACGAAGGCCAAGCTCTCAAGCGTGACTCGTGTCCGGGCCTTCGCGTCCCTGGCGTTTGTGGCGGTTGATCGGCGGGTGCTTTCTCTGAAACGTTCCACTGTCTGTCGATCTAGGCCGCGGTTACATTGCCATTGGTGCCGCTAGAGAAATTACTTTGTAGATGTAAAAAGAGGAGGCATTTATTATTATGTGCCACTACGTAACGGGCAGGAGGTGGGGAAGCGGACCCCCGAGCCAACATTTTACCCCCCCTACGTATCGACAGTCGCTTTCCAATCACATTTCACTTCCGTGAACGGCGCATGCGCCCCTAAAGCACTCTTCTGAACCGAGACAAAATCGAATTACTCGATACAACTGATATGTTTATGTCCGGTGTTTTTGCCTTCTAATACTGACAAACAGAATCTGTGTTACATATGCAGTGACTATTGTACAGCTCAAATACGCCCAGAGGAGATTCAACCATTCAATCTCCGATCGTTTTGTTGCGTATGCCGTATGCTGCCATCACTCTGGAAACCCTAATGATGCGTAAAGGGATGCTGTTTTTGAAATTTTCAACAAGCCGAGTCGAAGAACGAGTTTTTCTAATACAGACGTACCTAAACTCAGAGAAGAAGATAGGTCCGAACGCGTTTTACATAGGCATAACTATAACTAAAGCTGAATACCTTCAGAGGGTATGCCTGCCTATGAGAAGACGATGTGTTAGTCAGTCTCGGTTGTATCGGCCGCTACCCACGTTAACTACACAAATCTAGAAATTCAGGCTGGCTGTGTGTTCTAATATTGCAACATCAACACTGCGTCTTGCATGACTCTACCGGCGCTGCGTATACCCCCTGGGGAGCTCGTATCCAGGATGCTTCCGTGCTGCCAAAACAGACTGCATATGCAGATTGACAAGAAAGGAAATTGAAGGCGAAGCTGCGTACACGAAATCGCCTACACCGCTGGAAATCCGACGGGGTCACACCGCTTGCAACCTGCTACCTCGCACACAATTGCCCTGGATGCTGAATCACATTCGAATATACCCGCCATGCATCTTCGTGCTAAAACGGATGATTGTTTCAACGTTTTTTTTCAATACACATTATAAGTATGCTACAATGTAATATATTATAGCAAACCAGCCGGGGCAAAATGTTCCCGCTAGGTCTAAAGTTATCTCCATGAATAGCCGAGTTCCGGAGATTGCCGACCTCCGCTTGTTACCTGACGAAACAGAACATGGACGTTTTGATATAATATGAAGTTGTTGATTCAAGCAAAGCCGCCGGTCTATTTTTTTCTAAATAAATGTGTTTTTTTTTGTTTTTTGTATTAATGAAGGATTTTTGTGTGCATTATAACTATGCTCTCTGAGAATTACCAATTTTTTTTAACCAATTAACAAGTTACAATCTGGTCAGTGCTGTTGCACACAGTTCACATAACCTCCGTGCCAGGGGTCATATACTATTGTATAATATCGCTCTGAATATCAGCTCGAACTCGTTCCAATTTTGGTGGTTGGTCGCATTCACTGCTGTCCTCTTCAGTTGGCCAAAACAAAAGAAAGCTACCGGGTGGGAGAATGTGCGGGTCGACCCCTCAAAAAACACCTCAACATCAGCAGCTTTGTGGAGGTGAACGTTGTCGTGGAGAAGCCACGTAAGTGCACACTTGTTTGACGTAAGCCAGACGTATCCAGATACCCTACTAAAACGGTTCTTATACACATTTACGGTAATAAAGGTTTTCAGAGGCAGGAGGCGATAGAAAGTGATTCCGTCGAAATCCGTTTGACCATAATCACCATGCCTTCTCTCAGCGCAAATCTGTTCACACAACTCCGGGTCAGCCATTCCACCTGACTGGAAATATTGGTGACGCTGGTTCCTGCCAAACTGCTTGCGCAATTTAGTCCATGGCTCATTAATCGTGACAGTACGGTTCAGGTTCGCTGTTTTCTTGAAGGCATATGTAAGTTCTATTCACAACAAGCAAAAAACGGAAATCTCTCTGTTCCAGCCTGAATTTAATGAGAAATCGTTTGCTCCTTAGAGAAAACGTAACGTATGAATTTTGCTTAAACTCCATTGGGCGAAATCCTCGTTCAGACTAGTCCGCAAAGTTCCAACAGATGTGTGAACCCACACCTAGAATACTACAGGCGGCTTGGGAAAATCCGCCGCATATCCTTGAAGTAACCAATAGAAATAGACCTTTATTCTATATCAAATATATAGAAATAGACCTTTGTTCTATATCAAATATATTTTAAAAAATATTCACTAAGAAGTGACAAAGCAGCTAAACCGAAAAATACGACCAACGCACTCGGTCGCGGAGGGGATCTGATGTCATCTCGAGAATAGGAAACTCGTAACTAAGGAAACGCCGGTGTATACACAAGATATTGAAAATACTTTCCGATTTACCCTGTTTGGTTAAAACCACCCAGTCACCCGGCACTTTTGCTGCATTTCAAGCGTGCGCCCTTCGAGTAAGCCCTCTCAGCTATCCAACAGCCATTATTCGAAAAGCCGCTGTTCTGCCCCGGAACGGCAGCTATATACATGTAATATATATATATATATATATATATATATATATATATATATATATATATATATATATATATATATATAATATTATAGGTTCAAATGTCGTAGCACCCTTCGTAATATGAGATCACATTGTATGTAATCCGCCTGACATTGTATCATGTTGCCTGCATTCATGCTCACTAGCGGACCCCTCTCTGAAGCATCGCGATATCGAGTCTGGATAACAGTACATACCAAATTCGTTATCCCGTATATACTATGTGGGCTAATTATTATTATCTATAAATTACACCGTTCGGAATGAACAATAGTCACACTACGAGAAAGAAGAGCGAAGGGAGATACGCTCAGAATTCTGATGATACATTTTATTATTATTGTATTGTGGTATTACCACAGCTTTATGTAACTCGCAGGTGCTTTGTCCTAGTGTCTAATTGCGTACCGAATATTCTATTCAATAATGCTTGTCGTTAAATCCATCCGTAACCTTACAATAAGTGTACTTATTAACATATCGACAAATGTGCATTTGTAACTTGTTTGCTCTATAACTTGACAGCCAGCCAATCCCTCTACTCGGTTCAGTTAGCTAAATGACTGTATATCTTTACATATATACTTTTATTCAAATATACAATAATTCGGAATTATTTCTAGAGATTACCTGGAGGGGGGGGATTAGCTGGGGACCAGGGCCGAGGCGTGACTCTCTATTCGTCTGTCAAATATATAGATTTGTATGAATATATCCATTTTCCATATGAATTTCGCCGTCGTGTTGCAGGCCAAATGTGGGAAGGCCAAACGCTCGCCAGAGACAGGCAGCTATTATAGCTAGGGATCCGTGCTGTTGCCGTCGCTCGCTCGTCCCTCTGAACTACCCTACCTACCTACTTACCTAGTTACGGACCCACCGAACTATCTACCAATACTTTTGCTTCCTATTCTGACAGCGTGATTTTGACATGTGGAATTCGCTTAGCAGTAGTCATACGTCAGATGAGCCGTCTGGACGGCATCGGAGCGATGACTCAGCCGAGGCGAGCTCTCGTTAGCCAGCAGAAGCCAAGGCGCCGGAGCGCAATACGTTCACCATGCACACCGACTCAGACGGCAGCCACTGCAACAGCAGCAGCACACTCTCAAGGCACGATTCAACCATACTGGTGACCATGCCTGTTCGAAATACCAGGAACAACAGCTATTATAAATGGACAGACGAAGCGTCGAAGGCAAAATCGCGTAAGGAGTGGCCGACACTGTAAATCTTAACTAGTGTCAGTGGCATCCGAGGCCAGCAGGGGCAGATCTAGGTCAAAGCAACAGATGAATAGGATTGAATGCTAACGAAAAACAATCTGGACAATCAAATAGAATTGTTCAGTTGTTATTCGTAGTATATGAAATGTAACTGGACATTCAGGTTAAATGTAACAAAACAAATTATAGCCCGCTTTACAATCGCCAAAATATGCTTGTCGAGCGTTACTTATTTTATTTCTGCTCTAAGGGAAGAATGGTCACAGCGTTAACCAGGCCACTGGGTTTACATATGTTATTCTTGTTCGTCTCTGATATTCGAGAAGGCTGCGCGATCAATCCTCGTTTGTCAACTACAGAACGAATATCTAAAGTAAATTTTCCGACCTGACTCACAGCTTCAAGCATTCAACGTTATGGTACAACGGCTTTCGGCATTACTTCATAAGGAGGACCTCCCCACCCAGCCTTTGAACGCAAAAGCGCAATGGTGCACCTACGTGTCTAAAATGAATATAAATAATCAGACGGGTGGATTTGATGGGTAGCTGTACCTAAATCTTTCAAGCGGCTCGTGCGTTTTCGTTTCATGGTTAGGACTTATGAGTGTACTTTTCTGCTCACACCTAACAATGACTTCGAGGGATACTCTATGAGAATTTCCATTGACGAGACTTTACTTTGACCTGTTGTCAATTCAACTCTTCAGACCCTTTGTAAGAGATTACCTCATTCGCCTGGTATCAATTTTCATACAAGTAAATAGCCACAACGCCTGTTTTATAACAATATTGAACTTGACCTCGTTGTAGTTGATACGAAGTTCTCACGAAATATTAAAGTATAGCTTGACCAATATGTTATCTATTACGTTTATTATTGGTTATTAGTTATTATTAACCATATTACCATTATGGCATATATATATATATATATATATATATATAATAGTAATATGGTTAGGATAGGAGGCGTGGGAAAAGCGGGTATTTCCGTTTTCCTCAAAAAAAAAAAATTCTAATGCTCTCTACGAACTGGTTAAGCCTGTAGACCGCGCAGCCTGCAACCTATACGATTAAATTCGATCGCTGATATATGCATGCATCCAACGGTTTGTTCAGTTTGTATTGTAAATAGCTAGTTTGTTTAAGGTATGATCGTAACGGCTCATTATAAAGATTGTATCGTCATGATTCAATGACAGTTAGTACAACACGAGCAGTGAACATTATCAACGTCAGCCGATCGGTGTGTGGTGTCCCACAAGGATGAGTGCCGCCTGCAAGCGGGATTTCCGAATCGACGAGTGGCGGTTATGTGTAATTGTGGCACTCTGTAATTTCACGTGCTATCCACAAGACAATAATAAATTACTATTGCTATTTGTTAATCTGGCCAATATCACGAAGACACAGTCGCTGGTGTCACTAGATCGTAAATCATGAATAGTGTCTGGGCAGCATATGAATAATGGTGGAATGCTGTAAGCAGTCAAGTAATGTATTCTTGACAAGCTTCGACAGATACTTGCCTGTGACCGGACTATTAATTCATGTCTGTATCAATACAGAAATTAACAATGTTCACTGACGAGCGGAACCAACCGTAGTTGCAACGATGGTTGGCCGTATTATTCACTGAAGTGTAATGTTGTCAACAATTCGAATTGGTTCGTGATATATTTGTGAACGGACTCTGAAATGTGGCGAAACCCTTTATTTGCTATGCAGCAATTTCTATTCCTATCTCGAGATGGTTCGACACTTAACGCAGCGACTATCGCCACTCGTTGTTCGCTCGTAATCAAGTCACGTGCTTGGAAGCATCGTTGCATTATGATGTTGGACATGCCCATATGCCTTCGGCTCTTCGGAGCTGAAGTCCTCCAGTAGTCGAAAACTCCTGCTCTGGAAATGAACACTGAACAACATTAAAACAGTAGACAGCTCCGATTCGACTCTGTGAGTGAGGTTATAGAAGAGGAAGTGGTTCAGGTCCGATAGTGGTGAGCGGCCTGAAATAAACAGGCAACCCGTATTAAATTGGCAGCATTTTTCCCTTTTACAGATCCAGCAGGAACACATATGTGATCTGGTCGTCGTCGTCGTAACTATAATAGTAAACACAAGTAAATAATAAATGCTAAACAGAGGAACAAGGAAAAGGATCGAGGATACATGTACACAAAAATTCCATATGTTCACAAAAGCGAAATAAGCTTTGTCATGCTTCATGTTTGTTGGCCGAGAGATTCGCCGTGTAGATACGTAGGTAGGCAGGTGGCTTCGTTGGCTGGCTGGCTGGTCTTGGATGGGAGTTCCATCTTCTATGCAACTCGCTTAGAATTTAGAATGCAGAAGACTCTCTGTCTCTCTCTCTCTCACGGGAATGCTGCATAGCGAACACTTCTGGGGAAATATTCTCACGGTGGCCGGACCCCTGCACCACACCTGGTCTTCTATCGTATTTGTTTCGAGCGAGATGCAGTACACGGACGTACATCGTTGTGTTCCTCCAACGGCGTTCCAAAGGTTTCAGACGGCATGAGGACACGATTGCGGTTTCTTGCGAAGTCGACATATTCTGCTTTTGTGCCTGTTTCTTCTTGTCTGCGAACTTCTTCTATTTGATCCACAGCAGCAGCTCCAACGTTGGGTAGGGTCCTTGTAGGAGTCAGAGCACCGGTGCGCGCCAAATGTATGAGCCTCCCCCCGTGCCATCCAATCAAGAGATTCTTGTGTCGACCAGCTTTCGAGCTCGATCCGCAGCTATGAAACGAAACCGCCAGACCTCACGCTACCCTTTGAACGTTCACTGTTGATGTCATAAAATTCCAACAACAGAGAATAGAGTTGGATATCAGGCGATATGGCGAATGTGATTGAAATGAAACGCCCCAGAATTCCTTTCGAATAATATCATCTGTTCAACGAACGAGAATGACCCCTTTGCGATAGATAGCGACCACTGCAACCCATTGTTTTATCTAGCTTATTCATTTGGTTTGTTGAATTTGATCTTACAATACCTCTTGGACATGACAATACCTCTTGCTTGCATTAAACATTGAGCACAGTAAACGTCGATGGAGCAACTGGCCTGTTGTTACTGTCACCAGATGGATAGATACATCTTCCGGAAGAGGAGACGTGACGCTGTGGGTATTCACAGATTCAAATAGAACGTGGAATATAATGAGCGGTAACGATCAGTCTGGTCCATACAGCCAGAGGCCGCAGGTTCGAGCCCCGCTGCGTGACATATACGAGAGCTTAAGCATTGTAAAATTGCAGCACCGTTAATAAACCAATAAAACTTTTACCTTTACAGAATGAGTATTATCGAAAAAAAAACTGTAGTGGTTTCTCCGCGGATAATCGACGCCGAGTTCCTCTGGCAAGATTTTCGTTCATTTGTAAATATCATCTCCGGGTTAGACTCGATGCGCATTTGTATTTTAGCCATTGGCCCACGCGACAATGAATCGACGGCGAGGACGACGAAGACAACGACAACATAACTTCATTAAAGGCACACACACACATCTATATATATATATATATATATATATACACCGAGCGTGACATATAAGAGAGCTTAAGCATTGTAAAATTTCAGCCCCTTTAATCAACCAAGATACCTTTACCTTTACGGCATCAAGAAGATATAATAGCTCACCCCCATGTTTCTGATTTTTTTCTCAACCGTAACTAGCACTGCAGTTTCGTTTTCAGTCATTCAAATATATCACATTTTAAGGACGATCCACGAATATTTGGCTATCCAACTCAGATATAGAGATTTGATATCAGAAATTGTCGTTTTGAGGATGCGTCAAAGGATAGCCCAGTATTTATCGAACACAACTGAGTTTTGACATCGTTCACTTGCAATTTTTTCTTACAAATTTAGTATTTTGTCGGGCCGCCACCGTTCTCGAGAACAGAAATTCTATTAATCTACTGGGAATAGATTCATAAATTTTTCGTATGAGGAAATTTGCTCACGAGCGAAGCTCAATCTTGCATTTGTTTTTCAATGTTGAAGGAGGTTTTCGTTTAAGTATTCACGGAAAAAGAGTTTCTGATGCCTGAAGATATCTTAGCACATTTTGGGACGTTCGTTTCGACTGCAGCTTCGGCTGCAATTTCGCGACAAGTCAAAAGCTGTTAGAGGCTGTTCGGAGGAGGGAGCGTTCTTCATGCGCACTTATTGCTTCGGGTCGTCCTGGCGCCTTCTTAATCCCGTACTGTTCAGGATCCTTAAGAAAATTTGAGATCACCTCCCTGCTTCTTTGCAAAATCCGAGCGATTTCCGAGTATTGACTTGTTTTCTTCATTGGGATTGAAAATAGTTTTTTTCTCATCTTCACTAAGTTGGCGGCCCGGCCCATCGTAGTTTTCGCTGACAAAGGGTCCAGAAAATTCGTACGAGAACGATCTTCGAACTCAGTTGCGTTTTAAAAGTGCTTAAGCATTGTAAAATTGCTGCTCCTTTAATAAACCAATATACCTTTACCTTTTAATTGTCGTCCCACTCGACAAACACTAAGTGGGCTATCCTCTTGACGCACCCTCAAAACGACAATTTCCAATACCAAATGCCTACATCTAAGTTAGATAGCCAAATAGTAATCGAATATTCTTGAAATGTCAGATATCTGTATGCCTGAAACCGAAACTGCAGTGCTACTTACGGTTGAGAAAAAAAATCAGAAACATAGCGGTGGGCTATCCTTTTGACGCGGTGTATATATATATATATACTCTCGCTTGGCGCTAACGGTAGTCATAAGGCGAACTCGTCGTAATATAGAGTGCTAATGTAGCGAACATAGTAACAACAACATTCCCCCAGCAGCCGCATTACACATCGCAACATCCCGTTTCACTTGGAAGGATCGCTGCCTTCGGCAATGCATACGATAGGCATACACCCTTACTTACACGTACACATCCACAGCTACCTTCTAACTCCCACTATTTAGCTGTCTAGCTAGCTGCGTCGTGGGCAGAAGTAACTTTGCGGCAGCTAAAAATGGACAGACCCAACAGATCCCGGCAAGCCGCCAACCAATAAAGCTTTTGCGAACGGACTCCGTCGGTGAAGAATCAGTGGCCTGCCGTCGCTTGACGCTGGTTGCCGCTTGGCATTGCCATTCATCGTTCGTTGGTGGTGGCACCACACGAGCGTCATCTTTCGCCTCAGCAGTCAGCATCCCCCAGAAGCGCCGCAGGGCAATGACGGCAAGCTGCTGCTTCAGCATCCGTCCGACGGGGTCACGACGGGTTCCTCCTGGTGGCTGAACCCCCCCCGGGGGGGGGATTGTGAGGTAGCCGTTGCAGGATGACACAAATGTTCTGTTCACCCGCAGCAACAGCACCAGCATCGGTACGAGGCAAGACGGCAAGAATTGGAGGTCAAAGTTTCGTGGAGGTGGGCTGATTGGGGGACCCGATGAAGGGCCGGGATGGAGGACCTGCTGGAGTTCAGGGAAGACAGACAGGATTCGTGAGGAACAAGTTCAGCTCGAACCAATATTGCAGTTTGTGCAAAAATTTGTGGCGTTTAGCAGGCGGCGGATGACGAGGATGAAGCTGATGGGAAAAGAGAGAGAGGATACACACTATATTTCGGCGAATGTCGACAAACGCCGGGGGTGGCCACAGGGTGGCCTTTTTTATTTCCACTGTAGCGTGAACTCACTCGTAATCAGGCGTTCAGTCGAGCAAAGTCGCTGCACGTTTGAGTACGCGTGTGTGAACGCGTCGAATGACACGAGCAGAATGGGAGAGATTCAGAGAAAGTCAGTCGACGAATAAAAACCTGACAATGTTCACAATTGTCGTGGGTGTTTGGGGCGCCTGGTGGTCGTTGGGTGTGCGTGTGATGATTGCGACACAGGTGGTGATAGGTTGCGCTGATCTCGCAACAGAACAGCAGAACGAGGACGACGTCGTCGCATCGTGAGATCAACCGAGTATTGCTTGCTACCGTAAAAGCAACCGGTGACAGTACAGACGAAGAAAGGTTGGATAACGGAAAGGTGAACAATTCCTCCGTCTCAAGTACTGAATACCAAAGCGTGGTTCGTTGGAGTAATCTGTAGTTGCAGAACATGGCCGCTCCGAGCTATCTTCTATGTGGAATCAGGGACGTACTCAGCGTTACGTTACGGTGACAGATTAGCACTCAAGGAACGCATACGTTTGAAAGCTGTATTTCACGAACTCCAGCTTTAACTTAAAGGCAAGCCCGAGGTAATTCAATAAATTGGGAAGGAATAACCCGCAAGTGTCAGAGGGAAGTGGTGAAATACTGACGAATCTGTAATTGATTTACTTATTAATTCCACGATACGTTGACGTAATATTATAAGTGTTAATTGATTCGCCCCGTCCCATTCAGTGTAGCCTCTTACCAAACTCCCGAGTGCGATTGTTTTTCGATGTTTTAAAATGGCCGAAGCGGGTGAACCTCGCATTCGATCATGTGAATACCTGTTCCCCGACCTTTGCCGCGCCTCCACCGGGAATCCAATCTCAGCACAATGTGTTTGCACAAATCGAGGAATATGCGCTTGTGCACACAAGGCTCACCGAAATCCAGTGCGAATTAGAATGATGCCGAGGAATCGGAATTGTCCCAGATGAGACATCATCATGAAACACTAGTCGTGACACTAGTTCGTACTTATCCTATTGTATTGTATATCGTATCTTTTGTCGGGACGGTACGACGCAGTACGTTTTACATGGGACGTACATATGATAAGGTGTCGTGCACACACAGGATTTTTGCTGTGAACAAACGCCGCTGACCTGTTTTCGCTTTGTTGTACAACGCCGCGATTCTCGGAGCGGATTCCGAGGATGCTGGGTAGGGAGATGACAGAAGTCTGCTGCCGTCCGCCAATAAACGGGACGGCGGCACCAGGCCACGCCAAGTAGCCTGAGACTGTTTCTCCGTCTTCCGAACGCATTGTTGTCTGTCGGCTTGTATCGTGGCGTCTGTATATATTTGGCTGTCGCAAACTGTCCCCTATAGAAAGTATGGATTACAGCAGTAATCTTCATTCAACAGGTTCGGGACATATCCGGTGTTCCCTTAATACAATACACAATACGGATACAATACGTACCGGGCTGATGCATCTCGTTTGCAACCCTGCTAATGAACTGTTGTGCTTTTAGCATAATGGTGCTTGCTGGGTTTCAGGATAGACGAGAACCTGTATTTTCAAAGAGATGAGATATTCAGTACGAACTAAACCGAGTTTGAGTGCCTCAATGCCATTGTGCTTTGTTTGTTCTTAGTAGATTGTTTTGGTCGCAACTTTTGCGCAAGCCAACGAATACGGGTCCCGTACATACTAAAATCATATGCATGTCAGCGATGGATCGGGCTACTTAGGGATTGCGAGAGAAGACGGACAACGAGGAAGACGTTGGGCAACTGTCACTTTATTGTCAATGGCAACCTCATCTACGCGCGCGTCGGTGCCTACTTATCCGTCCAGCGACACGAAGGAAACTGCTCGTCTCTTCGTGAAGCTATCTGAGATAAACCCCTCCCCCCTCTCTCCATATGCGTGCATACACCACACCTGCAATGCACACATTACCTGCATGCGCACTCTGGCCACTCTTCTTACATGTATAATAACAGGAATCCTCCGCCGTGTAACTCTGCTGTGCAAGTACCCGGACGATCGAGGCTCACGCCGGTTCATAGACCTGTTCAGGTCATGGCCATCACTGATAGAGTTTCATATTAAACAAAAGCCATCCTTAGTCGAAAACCATTTCCAGTAGTATGACACGTCCCTATGCGAAAAAACTGCCTGGGCTACCTACCTTAGCTTGGCCTAGCCGGCGTTCTATCGTTGGTCGAAGCCTCTGCGTTTTGCATCCAACGTAAGTAGAGATATATCTAATCTCTACAGTGACAGCCGTCAAAAGCCGTGGCTCGCCCATTGCCGAAAGTCCTTTGACGCCGCTCCACCACCACCAGGTTCCCACGAGTCTACATCTTATAGACTCTATGGGGACAGGAAGAAAAAAGGCAGCGGGCATACACTCCTCCTACAACTACGAGACTCTTAGCACTGTTCGAGCTAAATAATCTCGATTCTGGAGAGTGACGATTTGACAACCTGCCCGCTCGCTAGCCGTAATGACTGCTGGTCGGCATACCTTCGTTGACACTTGTTTGTCGTCGATCTAGAGCAATATTAAGTTGCTACCTTTATCGTAGGTTTTTACGTTCCCATACGGACACGTGTCGGTCATCGCCGATTGTGACGTGGGCGTTGTGTTGGTACCGGCATATTCTTTAAATGAAGCATAACTCTGTAGAATCTACACAAGAGGAGGTGGGTGTATACTCGCCAACTATTTCCCTAATGATGCTGATGTGAAACATCTTCTCGCTCGGGCTAAGCGTTAAAAATACAGAGAGAGAGAGGGAGATTATCCGCCTGTTTTTAGTTGCATTTCGGTTGAGATTTTTTAATATTAAAAGGAAATTGTATGGTATAAATTGTAGTGCTTTCTACCGGCAGATGGAAATACTGTGGCGGTGGCGTTTCTCGAATCACACTCATCACCTTAAATCGACCTGAATCCGCCGTGCACTGTCAGTTACCGATTATAACCTAGTTACCGTACACAACTTGTATTTCAAATAATACTTATAATATACTTGGCTATTTGTTCTCAATCCCCACACAGGACATAAAACCAGATTCTCAAACGCGCGAGAAGACCTACCTCGACGCATAGACGTGTGTCAGGCATCACCAGTAACGTCGATTGCCCAACAGAAATTTCGTATGTCGCCAAGATACAATACCTCGCCTTTCTCTGTTACCGGCAACAATTTCACCAAATTGTTATTCGCTATGTTTTCGAGCATTCCTCCATCCTACTCCGGCTCAGAGACATCAACCGTCATCTCGATCTGAATTGGAACAGATGCAGTGCTGTTTAGCCTCCCCTTTTGCATCGCCTTTTTTTTTGTTCTCCAACTGCATCGATGGGCTGAACTCTGAAAAATGGATTTTCGCTTTTTCTCGGGGGGTACACACACCCCCGGGTGCGTTTGCGTGTCAAAATAATAGCCGTGCACTTTTTCTTGTCGGGCAACCTTCGTCTCTTCCGTCCGCACGCCAGTCCGTGGGGTCCGAGCCCACAGAGAAAGTTCGGACAACTCACAATTGCACAACTGGCTCACTCTTGCACAGCTTATATATTTTGCTTTGTGACTTTGTACGAAGGTGAGATGCTTGTGAATAATTCACGTGGCTGTTGCTTTCGAACGGCTGGTTCAATCTTATGCGCGTCTCTCCATATTGGATATAGGGTGTCTATCTTTCTTTCTCGATTCGATTACGAAATGCTATGGTATACGGACGAGGTGGAAGACATTGGGTTTCGTCAATTAGTAACATTAGCTCAAATGGACACAAATTGTTGTGGATTGCCGCGAACCTTCGTGCCACACATTCGTGCTGAATGCCGCCTAGAGCAACGTGACTGGGAGAGGAGATCAAACCGTGTGGGTGTGATAGGACGCCACAGATTAGAGACCACAGTGCTGCTATCGTGATAGAGCACGCACGCCGAACTTACTCGATATGCCATCCTTAGTCGAAATCTTTCACAAGAATTTTGAATATTTACAACGCCCGTGAATACGTCGGGGTGTCTCTGGAAGAGTTCACAATTGACATTTCAAATTATTACAATCATAGTTTATGCTTTAGGATTTTCAATGAACACGCCGCCGTACATTGCACGTGGTTCTTAAGTGAATAAGCTAAATATAGAATGATATAGCAAATTATGGTATTATATTTCATCTATGTTACATGCTTGAAGCTAGTCAATATCGGCTCAGAGTCGTCGATAAGATCGTCAAAGGCCACAATACGATTTGACCTGTGCTACACACATATGATAGTTTGTACCCGGTGTATATGTGTACAACGGTGTACAAATTCATGTACGACAGACAGATTGGGTCGATGATGATTTCTCCTCCAAGCGGGAGCTCTGCCACCTGTGCCACACTATGTCACCTTTGTCATTGGCGTCAGCTCGGCTTCGTACGCCACCTCCGCTTCACGGCACACTCATGTCACTCAGGTCACCGACGAGTACCGTTGTATCATGTGTCTTGCAATCTGTCTGAATCTGTGCACCCACACCCCCTGTATAGACGAGAAACCTTGCTTGCTCCCCAGCCGTCGCTTCTTTCGTTGTCGTTGTCGTCGTCGGTGTTTTCTCGTGACACGATATGCTGATCTATTTTGTCTATTTTGCCTTTTCAAAATCCGCTACGCTTGATGGCCCTGTAACCTGTCCCGATGCCGATGGCGCCGCCACCATCATCTGCTTCTGTGGCTGCTGCTGTTGCTGGCAGGTCTACGGGAACGGCAACGGCAATGTATGAAAAGATGTCAAGCGCCGACCTACGAATTTCAACCCCGGTCTCCCTGAGCCTCAAAGTCCTCCCCCGCGCTACAGGGCTTTCTCTCCTTCCTCCCGGTAACAGTTCATCCCAGCTTTGCCTTCTCCTAACCACCACCACCACCATCCATCGAGTCCCCAACGCCACTTGCCCGCCCAGCCGTCTTTTGGGAACGAATCCGCGAGCCAACGCGATATTGATGACGATTTTATGAAGTCTTATAAAGTCAACATGTCACCATCAGCTGGCACCGTTTCGCCGTGCAGGCCCATGCGAGGCTCCGCCACGAGCCACGAGGCCTGACATCAACGCGCGCACACTTCCCTTCGGACACTCTTGCACTCAGCGCTGTTCGCCTCTCATTCACTATCCTTGAGGAAAACGCCTCGTCTCGACTCTATCGACGAGTTCAACGTCTCGTTTGAAGCACGCTTAGTGTTGGTCGTGCGCCGCTTCGGGCGTGGCGGTATCACCTCACCTACCTCGGACGGCAGCCTGCCTGGACCCGGACCACCACCGGCCCTGCCAACTGTTCCCTCTTCGAAGCGTGAAGGCTCGCCAGTCCTGATCTGTCTACCCCCACCATGGCCATCACTACTACTACTACTACTGCCACTACGTTACCTTCACCTCTATCGAAATCTAGCCTACTTCGGCGCCACGAGATGTCCCTAGCTTTCGCTCCCCCTTCACAGTTTCCCTTCGAACCCCCAGACCTCTCCCCCGTCGTCGTCGTCGTCCTCCTCCTCCTCCTGAACTGGGAACCTACGAAGCCCTCCTTCTCCGTCACCCCGCATCGCTAACTGCTGTATCTCGCTCTCCTCCTTCTCGCGTTCTTCCCCTGGTGACAGCGTCACCACTGAGGGGCGAACCAACGAAACTACGAAGCTCCTATCTCGAACGACAGAGTGAGCGGAGAGAAACTCGCTGAGGGCGGGTTGTGGGAACTAACGTGTGTGGGGCTGGAATGGGGGGTAAGCCAGAGGAAGGAGGTCCAATGCGACGAAAAGGAGACGGTCGGTCGCAAAAACCATTTTGAAATATCGTCTAACCATAGCAACGCCAGCCGACGCGGAATCTCCGTGCGCCTGGTGCACACCGCTACCCCTCATGTCGCTAACCCAAGTGTCAGCCAAAGCCAAGTATACCCCGCGTGCAATCATCTTTGGGTTGTCCATCGTTGTTCTGCACGCGACGTTCGACGCAAATAACCTGCGTCCATAGGACGGTGTGGGAGGTACATTTGTATTTCATCTTTGTCTTGTTGTCATGAACGACGTGGGCTAACTAACTGGAGTCAGTTGACAGCCGACAGAAATTTTGCTTTGAACCCAGAACTCAATAGACAGAATGAAATAAATGTGAACGTGCCCGTATTGGATGACACAGCTGGTTCGTAACAACTCCTGCTCTGTTCTCAGGCATACAAGTAAAGGGCAACTGACACCGAGACATCATTGCGCGAGTATCAATATACGATATGACATCGACGATGTCAAAGACAAACCTTGGCGGTGTACAGCAAGTACACATGTAAATTTTAACCCAACCAATATAATAGATCGGCTGACACTACAGCTGGCACTGTCACCTGAAGCTCGCATCGTCTAACTGGCAAACGCTAGAAGCAAACATGCGCCTCCTTCTCCTGCTCGATCGAGAGGAGTCTCTCCGACAAACCTGTCCTGGCCCCCTTCGATCTCGAAGACATCGCAAGTGAATGAATGAACGATGAACCAATGAATGGATCTGTTACTATGGAAAACTTTTCGCGTGGAGTAAAAACCACCTCCTTTCTACTTGCTACTATCAACATCATTTCTCTTCTCGACACTTGCACGACATCAGCGACTTGTTCATCGAGCCATGCGAGCCAGGCACAGGCCACCGCAACACCGGCAACAGCTATGGGGATCGATCGTGTTTATGTGATCGATCCAACTTGGCAAAAAAGGGGCAACCACAGGTTATTGGGTGATCGGCAGGGGCGATCAGGCAAAGGGGATGCTTCCGCCAAAGCTTCAAGTCATGGCCAACTGACTATCAGCGCCAATGATGAAATAAAACTGTTTGAGGCGTATGTCGTTCACGATACGACAAACACTCACTAGACTCAGCGCTATGAAGTACTCAGAGGTGATTTGAAGAATCGCCGTACACAAAACGCGATACTTTTTTTTTTTTTAGAGGAGGAAATTTTCTTCAAACGCACGGTTACTACCAGAGACATTCCAATCTCCATGAAAGTGGGCCGATCCAGTGCAGGGTGGTTGACGTGGATGACAAAACGCCTCTGCCTGCTAAAACCATCCTCTGCTGAGAGTGTATCTCTTCCCCAGAGTCGGCACGCTTGGCATTACTTCGAACAAAACGCGATACTAGAAGGATGCACGTGCTCATTGCCGTCGTTCGGAGGCGTGAAAAACAATCTGCAAAGGTAAAACGAAAATTGAAACCTTTCCCACTGGAAGCGTTGACCACTCGACGCTACGTGAACTAGGCTCGGGGTTGAAGACGGCAAATTGAACTAAGGTCGAGGGTTATAGCTGGCTCATATTACATTATGATCTCTAAAGAGCACATCCGCACATTGAACACAAATATGGAAGGCGTTTCTAGACTCGACACAGAATACAATATAATGATGTTGGCAAATCGAAGCACTTGGCTTTCGAAACACTATTCTACCCTGCGCCAGACATGTGCTGTTATGAAAGTACCACTGCTTCAGCCCCATGACACGTTACGCTTGTGGCAAAAACTCGGCACAAAGTGGCCGCTACTAGACTATTTTGTGCAGTGCAAACATGGTACAGTCGGAAGGAATGGATATGGGGACATGTTTTAAATAGTAACATTTCATTATAGAATCTATAATAACTACAAAATAGAAAACGTTGGGACAACGTACCTTAGGCAGTCGTAAGAAATGTATGCTATAATTGTTATCCGGGATGGGCTGCGAGCTTTTTTCCCTAAGCATATGGCTAATCTAGTCCGTTCTTCAATTCGCTATCAATTATACAACGATACACGTTGACATAGAAGACAAATATAGCTATTCTGGAACTTATATATCTCAGTCGTCTAGAATATATATATATATATATATATGTGGGTGTTCTTTAACAAGGAATCTCGTTGGCAAAGGAATTAGCAGATCCGGGGTGACAATACATTTGGTACGATTACCTGTGTGTGTGTGTGTTAGCATAATATTTCCTTTTTTTCGATTCTATAACGATATATATATATATATGGCGGATATCAGTTCGGCGAAGCGTGGCACAGCTAGTACAGGCCAGACCACAACAGAGACTCGAAGTATATGTAGAATATAGTAGATATCTGAGCACTACCTTCGTTGTCACCACGTTGGTCCTCAAGCTAAAGCTGTCCTGTGAGTGCGGCTTCTCTATATGTGTGCATCGAGGCGGGTCCGGTGTCGGCCGCGACGTCTCTACAATACTATAGCCTATAGTAGTGTAATGATTGCTGTGTGTCCATATGTGCTATATAATCGCGTGATCAAA
Organism: Stratiolaelaps scimitus; assembly: GCA_019614645.1. Taxonomy (NCBI): domain Eukaryota; kingdom Metazoa; phylum Arthropoda; class Arachnida; order Mesostigmata; family Laelapidae; genus Stratiolaelaps; species Stratiolaelaps scimitus. The sequence goes on along the minus strand of JABWDB010000014.1, from coordinate 2,147,636 downwards.
GCAGGTCTACGGCCGGCACGTGTCGTTGCCGCCTGCTGGGTGGCCGATTTAGCTTTAGGTCGAAATCGATTCAACGCCTGGCCTCGAGGTGTCCTCTTCGATACAGACACGCCGGTGGCAGTTAGCGACAGTGAAACGCGACAGAGATCGAAGAAAATTCTATTGGGGGAAGGTGGGTCTATTCATTCGTTTATAGATTTTGTTTCGCGCTGCTATATTGCCAATTTAATACAATGTCAATCGAAGTGGTGTATTTACACACAGGTGTCTTGGGTAATGGTCATCCGTCCAATCATCTGACGATGAGCCCTCCCTGGACAGAAATAAGAACACGGCCACGCTCCTCGACACGTGGATACGATTCGGTAGCTAATTACTATAGGAGGCTTTTTTTTCTTACATAAAGCGTTTGTCGTGTTCAGTGAATGCGCGAGACAGAATGTTTGTATCTATATGGCTACATCAACTGCGATGGATACTCGGGTCACTAGAACGAGCGTGAACGGAATAAATATCAATTGTGGTACGTATGTATTTGGAAGGGTGGTGCGGTTACAATCAAGTGACCATTACGTAAGGATTGGTTATCATTCATTACTGTCCTTGTCGATAAGGGCAGTTCCGCACTCTTCTGGAATGGCTATGTCCTATGAAACGCTCTGGTGATTCTCATTGCTGCTACTCTGAACGCGGCGAAGGACTATCGCTTTGGAGAGATTTTTTCGAGTGTGATTTTGTCGACACTTCGAGTGGAAGCCTGCCGGGATGTTTTGCAACCATTGGGTTATTGTTAAAGAGGTTCATGTCCTCGTGAAGAATCCCCGTCGGAAAAGGTGGCACGAATCCAAATCAAGGCTTAATTAGGTTGAGTTGGGTGACGTTTGCAGAAACCCTCGTCAGCGACAAGTCTAAAACAACAAGAACGAGCTTAAACTAAGTCATCGCGGTACCGAGACCGAATTATAACATATCCGGGACGGGCAGCAAGCAGCTACCATGGTAGAGACTGGGTCAAAGAGCAGGGAAATGCGGCTTGCAGGGAAAACATCAGAGGTATAATAGTGAAATCGTGGAGCGCTGTGAACTACCAGACGTTGATTTCATTTTAATTGCTCATGAGTTAAATATCTCGTGTCGTGAGCTCGAACCATGCATTTGAGCCTGTCGGAATGGTAACATGTGACCTATTTTTGCACTATATTCAAGACACCGACAAAGATATATACATATACGACCAACTCCCAGTAAAACTTCGAGCGATGAAGGCCTGTCTATTCTGGTGAAAATATGGGAGTCGACCGGAAGGTTTACGGTCATTGCTATTATATCTGTTAGGCGCACAGTGTCATCCAGGTTGGCTATGTCGATATAACAGGTGAGTCCTATGTCGATTTTTTGCTTCGCCTTCGAGCTGCGCTGTCTGGGATATAGCACAGATTTTTGCCTCGTTATTGTAGCATGATCAAGACCAAAAAATCATATTTCAACGACCAAACCCGGGCGGTTCTCTACCTTTGCCAAGCCGAAATGAACAAAGTTGAACTTCGATATGCTCGAACAACTATCCTAATCGCAAAAGCCCGCCTTCAATAGCTACTTTCTAATTAGTCCAATTGAAGCAGCATCTACCTTTGAACGCGATCCAGCGACAATATCCACTGCGTACCCTTCTTTTAGACCCTCTCAATTCCCTATTCTTCTGAACACCAACATGCAGAAGGGCATGCTTCACGTGAACGTTCGACTTCTGAGAAGCTACACTGGAATAGAATGTACAAATCGTTTTCATAGGCATTTGTGTTCGGTTGCATTTAAAGGGAAATTGAACTGACTGCCTGACACTGGACAGACCGATATAATGCGTACGCCTAATCCATGTATATATATATATAAATCAGGCGAGTTATTGGATAGCTGTTAATATCTAATATGTAGCATATTATATATATATATATATATATATATATATACATGCCTTATCTAGGGGTAGCTAAATGAAGGCGTTTTGCCGTCAGGAAAGTTGCAGAACACCGAAGTGCAGCGAGGTCGCTATGGGTCGGGACTGTCAGTTCCGCAGCGGTTGAACGGCGGCGGCGGCGGCAGCAGCAGCAGCGGTGGCAAGTGTCTGGGTGTCTGACTGCTGCGGGGTAGTGGGAATTTATCAAGGTGAACAGTTCCTCGATCGAAAGCTCGTTAGTGGTAAGGTGGGCTCATTTATTTAGGCGCAGCACCTAGCCCTCCCTCCGGACCCAACGCTAGTACCACCGGCATCCGTCCTTCGCCCGCTGCTATACTGCTGCAGCACACACAGACACACACAGTAGCCCTGGCGGCAAAAGTCGATATCCTCGTACCGACCCAACTTCTATTGCCCCCCAGCCGAACAGCCAGGTTCAGTCGATCCCCATCGGGTCCTGAGGGACCCCAATAGGTCCTCTCGGCCGGCAAACCCCGGGAATTCTGCTTCTATTCGCTGTACGCCACAGCGGCCGATCTCATGTCTTCTTTTTCTTTCTTTAAGCTGCCCTCGGCTTACCGGAGAGGGATATTTTGTCAAAGCCTGCCCGCACCTCAGGATCATGGCACCATAGCGTCTACATAGCATGTAGGCACGGCTGGACACGACTGCGATTTCGATTGCACAAGACAGAGAGATGTTTTAACGTTCATCCTGGATAGCTCGGCACTACTGTTTAATTCTTGTTACAGAAACGGCTTTACGGCCTCACATGGTGGTCCATCTGAATCATTTGTACATTTGTACATGAACGCAAAAGGCCACACCGCGTGTATATCTGCGAAAAGAAGCAAATTGACACGTTATAATGGCGAATGTAAGATACTACGTCATGTAGCGGACTCATTAAAATGTTCTCGAAGAACACACAGGATGACATTTCTGTTTCTAACATGCGAGTATACGCGTATTAGCGACTCTTCGAGATTTCATGGCCATATGGTCAAATCGATGAGGTTACTATCGATAGTGTGCTAGACCTTCGGCAGTAATTCATAGCTAATCGTTGGGGCCTCATCAAGCCTTCGACTCAAGAATCTCCGAACATTCATCAAAAATATCACTGTGTCTAATGAGAATTACTTTATCTAAACTCGCTATATAGAGGAATAAAGGAATTGCCCGACGATGAATCTGGGCTATGTAACCCATTCACCGACACAGATTAGAACACCCACACATCCCGCTCTCTGTTTTGATTATTATTATATCAAATATATGTATGAAGGACATGCTAGCAGCACATCAAACGACAGCTTCTCTCTACAAATAAAGATAGGCATAATTCGTTAGCTGGTAACGATGTCCAGATAGACAATATTCGAAACTGTCCTTCGGTATATTCGGATTTTAGAGAAGGAGCAAGATTGCTTAGAGTTAATTCTTTGGTGCAGAAGGAACGAGCGGTGATAACTAGACACCCTTGCCATGAGTTAAGCTACGGTGTCCACCCGATGTGGACTGGTTAAACCCAGCCACTCTGACTCATGCAGAGACACAGCATTCAAAGGAGGCCCTTGAGCACAAATTAAGGCATGCCCTATATATTATATACAGTATAAGCAGTCATGCGTGCCCTGTTGATTAGATGGTTGCTTCTACTGGAAATTGTTTGAGATATTATTATGTTTATAGTCATCACATCATCGTTCGATGTTTTGTCCGCTATTCCAGAAGGTAACTTACTGCCCTATGGTCCTTTGCTGGGGAAATACCCGATCGAGCGATTGCTTCCATGCGGGAGAATGTTATCACGACGCTGGACTGCAATGTGGAATTATTATTACCACCCATCTAGGCTAGATTATAAACTTAGTTGAACGTAATCAAATTATTCGGAGTTAGCAGACGTCGAGCTGGCTACAGCGACATGTCAATTATAGCAATTCTGATTATTAAACTCCAAAGATCGATTTAGGTAGAGCTTCCAAGACGCATACAAGAGATAGGCAATGCATGTTGCGACTGTGGTCGTTGGAAAATATCGTGCTTTTTTGCAAGTCGATATTTCCTTATATATATATATATATATATATATATATATCATAATCAGCGTAGCAAGGTATATTCGCCTGCATTTTTCGCTGTCTATGCAGCCTGTGTTGAGCTTAGGCATCTGGCAAAAAAATATATCATACCAAATGGGCACTTGAGTATAGGTGTATATCGCTGACCAACCGACCAAGCTGACATAAATACAATTCTTCCAGTAACGTTCGGTGAAATTCAATGTGTCATTGTGTAATTCTCATCATGGTTGATCAGCTAGGAGGAACAAATGAGCGATTTTTCCCTTGAATATATCGATACAACATTTTCGGTTGATTGAACTGTGCTTAGAAGTACTAGAATCTTTGGAGTTGAAACTTAAATAAAGGCGTTACCAATGCTGACTACAATACGTAAGATCCACAAAAACGCCATAATAACTAACTTGATATAACAGAATACAACTTGTGTATATTCCGTTGCCGTGGGTTCGATTAAGCCACGCATCACTGTGTGTGAGTCATTTTGATCCGAGCTGAGCTAAACGCCGAAGGGAATTTCTCTATATTTTATCATTATTACAGCCTTACCTTACCTTACTATTAAAAGGTTAAAGGTTTTCGGACTGACTCTCAGCCAACATTTAACGTCCTCGGTACAACTGCTTCTCCTCATTATTATTATTATTATTATTGTCATTATCCAGTTGCAGCGTTTCGACTACTAAGTACCTACCCGAATAGTTGAGCATTATCCCGCACTATTTGCAGACGACAGCTGAATGGGGGGTTCACCTATAGACAGAATTATTTTCCAGGTTTCATAGTCCTCGCTGTGATCACTCAGTTGGCTGAACCGCACTTCTGTGTCCGTTTTATCTATCGACTTTAAATTGGTTCATCCGTTGGACGCGCTGATAACGATGGTGATAATAACGATGATCATAATGACCATAAATGTAGCCATTTTTTTCGGCTTTGTATCAGCATGTCTGTACATTATATGCACTATGTCCATTGGAGAAGAGGCGGGTACTAATGATACGATGATTATATGCATACACAATATATATATATACATATATATATACATTTGTCGTGATGTTTTAGCCATCGTGACGTTATCATTATAACCATTAATACAATTATTGATGATCCACGAATAAAAATAGAAAAAAAACGATCGTCATGGCAAATTATGAATGGTGGTGGTGGTGGCCACCGGTCCTCAATGCCGTTGCACTGCTGCCGATTGCGGCCGCTGTAACTAATAACGTTACCCACTGCCAATAATTATGTTGCAGCTTGATTTCAGCTATCGACCAGCAGCAGCAGCAGCAACAACAACAACAACAACAACAGCGTGAGCAGCACACCGCAACCGCCAACTAACTGTCCAATTGACACCTCGATTGCTAACCTTTGCATGGAGGGAGGATCGGCACTTGGTAAGTACCCCCCGTGTTCATCTGAGAAAGTTTTCGCTCTGTCTATCTGTGTCTGTGTGTGTGTGTGTGTGTATGTTCTCGCAAGTAGTTACTAGACTTTTTCGACAGAAATGCAATGACTATCAAGTGAAGCAAGTTCATTTTAGTCGTAAACGTGTGGTCATTTTGAAATTTTGTGCTGATGCAACAGCAGCACACACACACACACTCGCACGGGCTTCGATGGTGATTCTGGCTTCGGCTTCGAGCTGGACCGCTAACGTCCAATTAAGTACCATGATAGTACTGACCAAGTGGGGAGGAGTCAACGTCACTTGGTGATAGAATGAGAGCCTATTCGTAATTAGGACATTATAGTTATTAGAGATGGGGTGGTCAACTGCGCGTGTAAAATTGAAGCGAAATACAGTTTATACATAAACAAGAACTACTGCATCTCACGCGTGTACTAACAAGCTAGAGATGGTTCAGTGTAGAGTGAGCTTCGTCACAAAAAAAATCGACCCGGTATCGTTCTTACATATTTCGTTATTTAGCGTTAGCCACTAAGCGGAATTCATGGGCTATGGGAGGTCTGCACCGGTCCAAATTTTATATGCGCTCGTAGAGAGTCACTGCTGTTCTCCTTTACGATTATGAATCCAAGCAGTATTTCAAAGTTCTGTAACGGTACATAGCGTTATTTAAGTAACTGGTATGTACGCAAAAATATATGCGCATATCTATTCGACCATGTGATGATTCGGGTAACGCAAGTAGAACGATTCAATACAAGAACAGATCATCCACGTGCGTACCGTGGACATTAAGTGTTGGCTGTGAGTTAGCCCACAATATCTACTGGGTCATCAACTTTGGCGTTTTCGAGCGACGAAATTCTGCTGAATTTCGTCAACATCTCTATCGTGTGTAACATCACAGTTCCCAGGTTTGATCACTGTTGTTTCGATTGATGAAAAAAAATGCATAAACTTTCGATGGGGGTTCAATAAGGTAGAATTTCACAAAAATTGACGGTATATTCAGTTCCCTCATGTCGCATCTGACTCTGCGATACACATGTCTGGAGTAGGTACTTCTTGTGATCTGTCTCTGCCCTTACTTAAACCTGGATAACACATTGGAGTAGCGTAGTCATCAATAGCTTAACATATATATATGTATAACTTCTCCCATGTGGATGGTTCATAACTGCGCTCGCATGTGGACGATTATATGATTACTATTGAGCAGAACAGTCATCAATGACCCTCTGCAAACGAGATCAAATGTTAGTTTAGCTGGGAGCGTTTTGGCGAGGCGCTTTCCATTGGCTACTCCCGCGATTAAACTACAGAGCACCATGATGACATCACATGACTGGATATCGGAGCTGCGTCTCGAATGGCGCAGTCGATTCGTTGCAGCGTTACGATACAAATCAGACACGTTCGACGATGTAATGCTTACATTGCACTTAAGGAAACTCGTTAATTTCAGTTGATTGGAGCGGTGACGCGTGGATCTTATCAGCATTATAATTATTACTATTCACATTGTTAGATGAAATCGTTTAGACGCGAATCAGATTGAACGCGGCCATATCTCGTTGTGTGGACAAGGGCAGGCAACGGTTTCAAAGAAGAAATGCGTCGTTGCATAACAATAACTAACTCATACATTCGTTGATGTTGATACGGTGTATCTGTCTGTAGGGTATCGTGGTTACAATTGCGATTTGCAAATTCGAAGGCGCTCTCTCATTTCGTTGGTGATTTTCGAAAGAACCAAACAGCGCATTAGATGGGATACATGCGCATTAGCCTTGTCACAGCCGAACTCGAGGAGTCCGTGGTACCATCTACGACTTAGTGGCAGTTATATTTGTGAGAAGGTCAGTGCACGTATTCGAATTGTTGCCGATTCTCGAACGAAAATACAATGTTTCGTCCGAGAGTTTCATCCATTCAAAGGCCTATCCTGTTCGGGAACATGGCCGTAGATGTTCGTAGGAGATCGTGCGCCTGTTTGCCAGCGGGAGCAATCTCGAGGAATATCACTTACGTGCCGAGGTCGAGAAAGTCTATGGCGGGCAACAGTTTATACTAGAATTGTCTATTTGAGCAAAATTTCCCAAAGTCACGTTTCATGCCACAAAATACGCCTGCCCTCTGAAATGATATGCAAACACTACATTCACTGGCTGTTTGCTGCGCTAAATCCAAGTTCGGACCACGATGCTCCCGGGTAGGCTTTTCTTGGGATCTTTCTCGTTGGCTACATCTGTGACCTCCGTCTGTAAGTTTTACTCTAACTAGAGCTCTTAGGAAATAGAAAATAACGGTTGTATATAGGGTACGCCTCGTGTGCTTGTTGGTAGAAGACGCAGTTGACGTGGTTTAATGTATAAAATACAATATTAGAGAAAGCAGCTTGGGGACAAGCAAAAACGAGAACGAGTTCCCGATTAAACAGCCATGTGATGTAATTATACTCAAAAAAGATAACGGCACGCTCAAATGCTTACATGAACAGAGAGAACACCTTCACGTGAGTAATGAGAATAAATGCCTGAAAATGGTCAGTCAAAAAGTCTCTACAGAAGTATTCGAATGCACACACTGAAAAACTGTTTTATTCAGTTATTTGAACCAATACAACATTCCTATCTCTCACTAGGGAAGATTAGCATAATATCGTTAACCATTATTCTTTGTACCGGACAGACAGATGAGCGTCGAATCCTTGAAGCTCAATGACCCGACGGTTCTCCGGATCCGCGATCACGACTGCGTTTCAGTAGCCATGTTGCAGTGTCCAGTGTCTGTCTCCACATCAGGCCCTCCTTTCCCGGCCCGTGCCAGCGGGTCCGAGTCCACCGCCGAGCTGAATCCGTGACATCCAGGATAGCCCGCACGTTGGTGGGAGTGTGGATACCAACGAATAAGGAGTTCTCATGAAGTGACCCCTATACTTCTAGGTAAATACATCCGCATCCACATAAGGCCCACGCATCGTTGATACTCAAATCCGTTACGAGGCTCCCCTCTCTGTCGGGCCAACCCGGGGCCTGCCTGCCACCTGGTTATGCGCATGCCTCGCTCACATTTGCGACTGAAAGCCCTACTGTCTAGCCATACTGTCTGACTTAACGTACTTCCAATCGAGGCGAGCTGGACCGTTTCGTCACAGGATCGAACCGCCGCTGCCATAGACAGGATGGCGGGATATTCGTCGGGCAAGGTGTGGCTCAACACGCAGCTATGCTATGCTATCCACGATCGCCAATGGGCAGTCGTCAGGTCAGCCAACAGACTACAGGTCTAGTCAGAAGTTCCGAGGAAATCCTTCGTCTACGATTTGTCAACATCCGATCACCTCCCCGTGTCCATTCTGATTTCAGCTAATCGGGATTTGCAGCTGACGTTGATGCGTAGAATATGGTTGTAGGGCTCAAGTCGAATCTCCATCGTTGCTAGTGGAAATCCACGGATACTGGATGCCAATGTGGTCGAGTGTGTCCTGCAAACTATAATATGAATGTAAGTATGTGTGCGGCCCGGGTACCAGAAGCACAAAATGTCGCATTACTTTTCTAGCCAGATACTGATTTGGATTCCTTGCCCTGAAGGCCACAAATAAGGCTTCTATGGCTACATTTTCGGCCTTACGACAGTTTAAAGGCCAATGTTTGGGGTGTTTGCACAGTTACGCAAGCCAGTGTGAGGGACTGCCCAAAGTTTGACAGTTCTGAAGGTAGCCTTTCCAGCAACTGATTTCCTTCTCTTTTCTTCCTATACAAATTTACATAGTACTGTGATTGCGACTACGTAGCAAATAAGCCTGGACGAATCGCTAAGAGTTAACGCATAAGAGGACAAACATTGGCGAAAGGATCTTGAAAATGTTGGGATTTTCAACAAAATCTCATATTTTCCCTTTAAATCCCCTAGTGTGGAGAAGGTAAATCTGAAATCTATCTAAGCTTGTTCAGTGGGTTTTGTTCCATGGTACGCATCTGAAATTCGACTCTGATTCGAATATATATTCAAAGTACAACGAACAGCGTAGGACGGACCTCACGAATCAAAGATCAGAGTGGCCCCGCCAACAATTTTTCGATAAACGAGGTTCCGACGACGCTTCTCAGATTCATTAGCACAACATTCACAATACTGCGACTTAACGGATGATCAATTACCACGTTGACAACTAGTCATTTTACTGCTTGCGATGAACATCTATAAGAGATATAACGAACTGAATCGCAGTGGTCATCGATATCGGCGCCGCCTCTTAAACGGTTCTTTCACTGTCATCCACCTATTCCCCGTTCGTTCGCTGGATCCACGGAGTTACGATTGACACCATCGATTGAACATAGTCTAGTATTTTCTAGAGAATATCAAGCCTTTCTAATTGGCATTCTAATATACTTATTTACTGCTTGTACGAAAACATGATAGTTATATGCATTAATAGGCGTACTTTTAGAACTTGTCAAAATGCGTCACCAACCCATGCTGTGTGCTCTTGCTACAAATGCGATAGAGAGAATGATTGAGACACGATGATCTCCATCGATATCGACATAATTCGCTTGATTTGCCAATCTCTCACTATTCATCATCGAGACATACAACGAATCGAATCTAGGAGTCCCTTGTCAATGTTGAACATTAGCTGACCCAGATACGACTATAACCGCAACAAATCCCAACGTCCGCGGTCGACGACGTTGATGACGGCGCTGACGAATAATAATGACAAGGATGCTTGTTTATATAAATCGCCAACCACCAAATGACGCTTGTGGCTTGCTATCGACAACGAGTCAAGTCAAGGCCATCAAGGTACCTAATAGAGTTTAGATAGCGGTCAGCATCGGCGAACCCGGTTCGATGGACGCCGACCTCTGGGGCAGTGGCCAGCCACAAAGACGACAGCAGAAACATCACCATGTATACGACCATATATGCAGCTTGATCGTAAACGCTATCACTGACCAAAAAATAAAATCAAGTCATATAATATTGGAAAACACAGCGCCCTTTTCGCTAAGTCAGCTGCAGGATGGCGAAGACAGAGCAAAAATAACCTTCCTGCTCATCGGTATTGGGAATATTTAGCAACGTGTGCCAACGTTAAGAATAGCAGCAATCAATCCGTCAGTTAGACAGTTAGACATATTAGTGATCGTACCGTAACTAAACATATTGTCAGGGAACTGCGCATTGGCGGCCAACCCAAGCGGTTAGTTACGTTTGCGTATTTTGATACGAGCGGATTGGTGCCGCCCGGGAGGCTTCCTAACGCTGGATCAATTCTCGACAGATGCGCTCGAAGTCCCTCGAAAGATTCGCGTTCCGCGCTTGTTTCTGGATCAGCCCAACTACGAAATCCTGATCGTTTGATCAGCGCTCGACGATCGCAGCTATTGGCGGCAATCAGACGCCGGAGAGCGCGACGGCTCTCTTTACATGGTCCGCACAATAATGTTATTGTATTATCGGCACGGATCGCTGCTGCTGCTGCTGCTGGGAATGGACAAAATACTAGAGCCGCTGCACCGCTGATTGAGCCGACAGGTCGACATCTAGCTATGACTACACACTGCAGAGCTGCATACTATAGAGGTATATGTAATGTATGTATATAGCCCTCTGCAGAGTCTCCTTTCCAGCAACGTCTAGTGATAGAGATAGGAACAGTTGCGTTAGACGCAGCACAAGGGAGGCAGGCAACGCATGAATATGTTCTGGTTGGCTGACGGCGTAATACCAGCCGCAGCGGTACCGATCTAACTTGGAAACGCTAGAAGCAGAAAACAGTAGTAGTAGTGGTGGTGGTGGTGATGCAGCAGAAGCAGCAGTAGCTGTGGCACAGTTTTAGTGAGTAAACCATATCGATCTGTCTAAATCTATCTATCCATACGTCTCCCTATCCGTCTGTGTGAATAGGGTGGCCTACAAAGGCCGTGCGCATACTCCGTCGAGGCCGCCTAATCATCACGCGGAGCAGCCATCAAGCAGAAGAAAGACAGAGAGACGATCAGATATGAGCGGACCCCGTCTCTCTCTGTTCGTCTATCCGTCCCCGTCGACCGGACCTCGCCTGATCCGCTACTTTACGGATTGTTGGCTGTAGGTCACTGGCCGTAATCGGCGGAACTCCGCATCTCTGAACTATGTGTCGACTCTTGCTCTAGACCAAGTTAGGTATGGGGGGATCTGGTTGGACGGTCTGAACTAGCGACTGATCTGAGGTGGATTTTTCGCTGACGGATACTATTCCGGCAGTGTGAGCATGACACTGGATAGCGCTCATGTTGACTACAGTCAACGGATTCAAATCTCGATACATCTATATTTAGTTATCCGTATGTATATTTTTATTACGCGTCTGGTAAAATTGTTTCTGAAAAAAATTAACATTCAACATATGTGCTCTCTTTCGCCCTCTTTCTCTCTCTCTCTCTCCCTCTCGGATATTCATTTTTTGTAGAGGAGGACATTTTCTTCAAACGCACGGACACCACCAGAGACATTCCAATCTCCGTAAAAGTGGGCCAATCGAGTGCAAGGTTGACGTGGATGAGAGAACGCCTCTACCTGCTAAAACCACCATCCTCCGCTGATAATTTATCTCTTCCCTCGATTCTTCTCTCTTGGAAATGCCCCTATTTTTGGTAGAGGAGGAAATTTTCTTCAAAGGCGCGGACCCTCAGACTTGCCTGAAGTGGCCGTCCAGCTTGAAATCGTCTAATTCATTTGCCTCCTGTGTGATGTGCTGAACCCATTCATAGACATTCTTCTCTCTGCGATTTCATAGATGACAAAAACGAGCAACATCTGACATCTCGCCGAATAAGGATCTCCTCTTATCACTCGTCTTTCCTTCGATGTGCCATTGCTCGGGTTCAATATTCCACACCATTTGCTAGTGTATACAGAGATTTTTTCAACGAAATTTAATGCTGTTTAACATGCTGTGCTTTAGCAATAACTGACGTTGTGCACGGATCGCGTTGAGTCGCTCATCGAACACGTTTTGAGCTGATTTCGGCGGAAATGAAAATCAAATCTGATTGATTACGTTTTGATGCAAAACCTATTTGGCATATAAATATAAGTGGCAAAAACAAGCCTTCACTTCGATTAGTTTCATCTGTCGTGGTAGCATTAGTCGAAATCCAGAGGGAAATTCGAGTTGATAGTCGGGGATCACCGTGAGTATCTCGAGCATTGTCACCACATGGATGGATATTCCGAGCGACGAGGTTCTACTTCACCGTGAGTCGTTGTGAGGCTTCGCTCCGTATGCAGCCACTTCCTTAACCGCATCGTTTTACTTGGCTGCCCCCTTCTTCTATATGACTTCCCTTAGCCTCGATCCATCCAACCATAATATCTATCTGTCGATCTCTCTCTCTCTCTCTCTTGCAGTCGTCTCTTACTTTGCACGTATCGTGAATTCTTGTTCTCGTCACCGTTACATCATCGTTGTGTGTTGCTCGTCCACCTCTGACTATTGCAACTTCGGTTACGTTTGTCGCTGCTGTCGGTCATGCTCTTTTCACACCACCATATATATATATATATTCTATTGTGGTTTGCCGTTTACCAGCAGTGGCGACAGCGGCAAGTTATCTCCTCTCTGGTTGGCTCGCTCGCCGGCAGAGACGCAGACTGCAGGCTGACTAGCTATAATAACTAGCCAGCAAGCAAGCAGTTGCTCGAGTTCGCTATGATGACCCAAGTCATTCACTTCGTTGCTGATTATTTACGGGATTTTGGCAAAACGAAGCAGCGCGTGTCCCGTGCGACGCACGTTCAGTCCAACCGGCGGCCAAACAGAGAGCCAACCAACGGCCCGGCCCACCTCCCCTACGCCCCACAGACACACCAATCGGTACTGGGTGTGTGACACTTTGACACGATAGATTCATAGACGCGGTCCGGTGTCCTTTCCACTGCCAGATGGGGCGACAAAGTCGCACCACTGTGGCCAGGCACCGCATCCTTTCGAACACATCAGTCACACAGCTTTAGTATCCTCTTTCTAACTCTTCTTTATTCTCCTCCTCATCATCATTTTCATCTTCTTCTTCTTCTGCTGCTGCTGATGTCGTTAAATGCTGCTGCTATTCACTTTTCGAAGGATCAGCTCTCCCCTCTCTCTTCCTTCTGTTGTCCGTGCAACAGTTGTGTCCGTGGTGGTCTCCTGCCTCTGCTCATCTTCCTTTGCAACCACCCCGTTCAGTTTTCCGCTGCTTGGCTCCTGCAGCACGCTACACCATCCGATATATTCTCGACGCCGGCCACTCCGACGCAGCCAGCCAGCCAGCCCCTCAGTCAGTCAGTCAGTGAGTTTCTGTTGCACTTGCTTCTGCTTGAGCGGCGTCTCAGCGAAATCGCCTCTCGGCGGCGGCGGCGCCGCTGATATTTCAGATTCAGAGCGAGAGAGGCAATGAGGGATAGAGTGAGAGGTGACACTAGTGAGCGGGATCGTTCTAGCCATTTGCATGCATTCACAGCTCAGCGGTAATGACGACCAGCCAGCCGGTCAGTCAGCCCAGCTTCGTACCTACGAATCCACCTGCCGACCAGCAACTCTCTCTCCCCGCGTCCACGTTCCTCGTTCAGGATTTTCATCGTGGGCCGCTGCTGGTGCGCCGCCGTCTCCCCTCCCCCTTTTTCATTTATCTTTTCTCTTACCCTTCCTTCAACCGCCTTCGTCGCCATCCTCCGCTTCGTCGTCGTCGTCGTCGTCGTCTTCCCTGTTTTCATTTTCATCCTTCTTTTCTTCTCCGATTCCTCTCGTCCGAACGCCACCGTTACGGATGCATGGCACGATGTGGTGCACTGCGCTGCCGCTTTTTCGTCGTGGCCATCGCGGTGTGGCAGGCGAAATCAGTACTGGGCGGCTCGGCACGAGCCGGCCGGACGTCGCCAGCCGCCCGAACCGCGGAACGAATCCGTTAGTCCAGCGACCAGCGGCGTGATTCGCCGCCATCAGCAACAGCAGTAGCAGCAGCAGCAGCAACGGTGGCAATGGAGCCAGGATCACGACAGTCAGTCATGTAGACCTGTGCGTACGTATATAGCAGAGATAGCGTTACAACGAACAGAGCGACTTCGAGATCGACTTCGATTGCGGTGTGTGGCGGCAGAGGCAATTTCTCCTTTTTTTTTTGTTCCCTTCAATGCCAACCTCATCGTTGCTGCTGCTGCTGCCGTTGCCTGGCCGTTTCACGATGCGTGTATCATCGACGAAGACCACAACGACAGCAGCAGCAGCAGCGCCAGAAAAACAATGTTCCATAAGCTGTTAGATGCGGTTGTTCGCTTGCTTGTTGGTGCACTGCGCTGTGTCGCAGTCGACGACTGCTGGTGTGTCTACCAGCCAAGCGATGGCAATAGCGAACAACGGAACGATCACAACAACAACAACAACAATAACAACAACAACGGAATCAGCATAATCATCGTCATCATCATCAGCCGCCGCCGCCGCAACGATCATTATGGACGGACATGGATCCGTCTAGCGCACGAATCCAGGAAGCAGGAAAGGAACGAATGAGGTGGCTGGTTAGCAAGCAAATAGGCGGCTGCCAGGAAGACAAGTCGGCCAGAGGAGGGACCCATCTCAGCTGAACTGATTGCTGATTCCTCCACTCTCCGTTCCAACCCAAAGATGTTCAACCCACTCCTAGGTCCACCCATCGGCAGCGCACGAGCACCGCCGGCAACGCCACAACTGACTTCGCCAACAAACACTACGACCACCGTAGCTATCAGTACGACTATCATCATTGTCACCACCAGCAACCAGCAGCAGCAGCAGCAGGAGCAGCCGTCATCGCTAACCCTTCTGCATGTATTTTCTCAATTCGTTGTTGGCTGCTTTCGAGTGCTGCTCGTCTCCGTGTATTGGCCGAAGCGTCGACACGCTGCTCTTCCACAAGCAGCCCTACGGT
The DNA here is from genome assembly GCA_019614645.1 of Stratiolaelaps scimitus. Lineage (NCBI taxonomy): Eukaryota > Metazoa > Arthropoda > Arachnida > Mesostigmata > Laelapidae > Stratiolaelaps > Stratiolaelaps scimitus. The sequence continues at coordinate 2,132,222 of JABWDB010000014.1, read as the reverse complement.
TGCTACCTCTGCTAGTACCGCTGCTGCTGTTGCTGTACTATTCCGTTGTATCTCTTTTTCCTTTCATTGTCGTTTCGTTCTTCATCTTCTTCCATCAGTCTTCCTGCTTCGAGACAAAATAGCATTTTCGCACACAATAATATAATCACATCGACACACAACGCTGACCCAGAGCGATCGGCCGGCCGGCCGGCCGACACCGTCCCCGAGACCGTCCACCTAAAGCGGCATCACCGCCACCGGCGCCGGCGCTGTGCAGCTGACCTCAGCCAGCTCGTCTGAACGACGCTCCACTGCGCTAGCAAGAAAACGAGCAGACCCCACGGCAAGCAATGACGAAGCTTATCACCGCCACAACCACAAAGTGCGATCGATCGTCGCGTCACCACTTCACTCTGCGCCAGCTCAATTCCACATAATCACCTCCATCAGGTCCACACAATCGATGCCTCTCTCTCTGTGTCTTTGTCTCTGTCTCAGCACCCGTATTCGTTCCAATCCGGCCGTCAACACAGCTCTGTGACTAATATATATATATATATAATATATGGGTGTGTGTTCTTTGAAACCCGAACAGATCATCGGTTCGAGCGTTTGTTCTTCTGATCGACCGTTGCCAATCAAAGCTAATCAACACTTGAGCGCGCAGATTATATAATAATAATAATAATAACAACAACAACAACCTTTCGAATATATAATATAATAGAACAACAAAGAGACGAACATGTTGAAGTTAAGTTGTTCGTTTATCACGGCACACCTTCGATTAAGCAAATTTGCCGGTGATTATTTTGTTCCGAGCGCTACTACTGCGAGAACCTACCCGCGTCGACGACCTTTATTTATTCAGCATTTGGGCCATACCTCCAATTTAGCTGAAATAGATTCATCGGAAACTGGTTCAGTCTCCGATAAATCCGTTGTAGAATATACGTAGAATTAATTTGTATATTACAGATGCCCCACAAGGAATCATTGTGGTCTTTGCAGTTGTCCTTGAAAGTTAACAACATATTATTTAGCGTCCATAGTTTCTCACACGAAGACAACAGCGAGATATGAAGCATTCGGCTTTCATACGGCGAGAAGAGCAAAGTGAGATTGACTGTTAGACAGGCTCATAATTAAGAAGTATATTCGCTTACAGATAGACACTAAAGGAAATCGAACGAGGACATTTACCCGAACTGTCGCTGTTGCGGCACATCGCAAGACGGCATTATAAAGATCCATTGTTAGCTGAAAAATAATAGTAAATATATATATATATATATATATATATATATATATATAACAATCGTGTGAAACAACTCCTGCTGGGGAGTGCGTCGCTATCTGGGTTGAGATTCTGCACGGGACATTGTTAGCAACGGAGTGAGCTAGACGTCACTCCGCGTGGTCGTCTCTGAAACGCATTGAACCATGGCGTTTGTCGAGCGTCCTCGCGCCACGATACTCAACCTCCTTGTAGATGAATCCACCTTTACATTGATGTAATAATTGTAATAGTTGTTAAGGCATCGTTTGCTGTCGTCTTGTCTTCGCACGCATTGCGACATCATCTTGGGCAGACCCCTATGGCAAGAAAAGAGAAATTGGTATTCAAACCATACAAATACACCACTATATATATATATATGATAAGATCCTTTTTTTTTTAAGTTAAAGGCAAATCCTGCATGGACACCAGGCCTCACACTGAGGTATTTGCCTGGTAGTGTCGGACTCTTACTGACTAAACCCGGGACCCATTTTGACTTGGGGCACTGACCGGGACTGTCAAAGTATGCGATGGGATCCTGAGGCTAGGGCAAGTGAATGAGCATAGCTGGTGGGGACAAACGCGCGTGATATACATAAGTGGCTTGAACAATTGTGCCACCTATGACGGGCACAACCCACACCCGAAGCCACCCGTCGTGCTTGTTTGTACGAGGTTATCCGCTCACGCTGGATATGGCCAATGGCGAATTAGCACCGCCATGGATGGGTTTGCAGTACAAACACATCCACGGGGACAGACAGATCGGCTCCAAGAACTGCCGCCCCCTGGTGAAGGCGTCCTTTGGAGGGAGCGCCGACGAACAAACAGAGCGTGTCTGGCTGCATCGCATAGCACACGCCGGCCTCATGGGCAGGACACATCAAAGAGAAAGAACTCTTAAGGGGCCGTCGGTTAAAGGGAAGCTCACAAGTGAACAGGGAAGTGTGATTCACTCATTTAACTAGTAAAGAGCCTCTGCTCTTCACTGGACGCTATCGACCACTTGATCCAATTGCAAAATAGCAAACAGTCTAGATTTGCCACCTATACTTGACTACTGGTACCTTTTGATCATCAAGCAAGATTCGTTCCGCATGCATAGCCTTGCTGAATTCGGTTTCGTCATTTGCTCCCTTTGCTAATTCAAGGCAAAACCACGGCAGCAATTGGCATTTATAAAACCACTATTACTACGAACTGCCCGAAGGTGGCAGTTCGTAGTAATAGTGGATAACCGCTGCTAATAATAGTAATAATAATAATAATACATAGAATACAAAACTACTACAGATAAGGCATACATCACAATTGAAGATCCACGTACCCCTTACACGTTATGCAGACAACAGTTGGTCTATTTAACATGGTACGTAGTACCAAACACAACACTGATTGAAAGAACAATTATACCCCAAAATACCTTTTCTGTAGTTCCACAATATACTCTTTCTACTACTACCACTACTACTACCATCGATCAGGAACCAACTCTTGTAAACCTAATAATTCCCACCGTGCTGGTCACTGTTTTGCGATGTGTTTCAATGAAAATAATGAGTATGCAAATATCTTGCTTATGTTGACACGGTCGTCGAGAACATTCGTGTAAATTCATTTTCAACGTGGAACTCACTAAAGCTGCACCGATTTCAGTGCTAGAAGTGAGTCACGTGTGTCGTATACGAAACCATCACTATACCGCAGCTGTCTGTAGGGTGATCGACTTAAACAATTTAATCGCGCGGTCGAAATCCCGTATGCACCCATCCGGTGCAACCTGTCCACGTCACTCTGCATAAATGAAACGCCAACGGTTTCAAGTTTCCCACCGCAGGAGATGTCTGCCCTGGCAGCGCAACGATGTCATACGAGACTGTCTTGAAATAATTTTCGAAACACTAGAATCCACAGGCGTTAATAGATGGATCTCTAGCTACGCGAGAGTGTTGCTCACGGTCGCCAACCGGATGGAACGTTGAGAGATTGACGTTCATGATTCCATGAACGAAATAGGTCTCTACAAAGTCAGTATCTACTAATAAAAGCTCGATCAGTGGCTCAGTGTATGAAGCGACTAGGCATTCCCGATTGTCAGTGAAGGTTGCGGGCGGTTGAGCTTGGCGACGAGGAATATTTAAGTATGATAGATTGTCGGTTGTTTCTCGATGTAATAATTAGTTGAAGAATGGCTTATCGCGAAAGGTAGTGCAATTGTGGACGAACACCAGAGGGTAAAAGATTAGAACCGAACATCGAAATATCATCAGGAGAACTGGCTGTATGTGTCGGTGTACAATTATTACGTGTCATATATATGTCTGCATTTCCCCCCCTCTAAAAATATATACACATATATATGTCTGCATATTATCAAAGTACTGAACAGTCATCAGAACTCATCAGAAATCCTGTTTCCTTTATATAATTCGATAGGGTGAACTTCGGTTGAGGAAAGCCGGCAGGACTGAAAGAGACCGGTGATAGTGCTCCTCTGTAACTATGAACTCGATTGTCTACTTCATTTTGATGACTATGACCACGTCGTACATTGCCGCGTCGACCATGACTATCCCTCGGAGGCCAAGCTCTATGTTGATCTGTATGGTTTCGCGTGCAGGGAAAGAATATCTTAAATTGACTTGTAACAGGCAAACGACTCGAGCAATCTTACCAAAATGCGCACAGTAACAGTGAAACAAAACGCTCATCACAAGAGGCTTGAAGTGATGCTCTGATGACACGCTTCGAAATAGTCAAGAATTCAAATCCAATCAATTCAAATTCTATTCAGTTGGCTCATTAGAGCGAGAACGGTATTTCCAGATACTGTACCTGCCATCCTTCCTCGCATCGATTCTAGCTCTGGACGTACTCAGTATCTCCAAAACTCTCTTGAAGTGACTCAACATATAGAACATACAGTCTATTGCAGGCATGAGTGCATCCCGCAAGCTACGTAACCGTCTCAATTGTAAGGCTGCTTGGGGAGTGGGGTTCTTTGTGAGAGAGAATATTCAAGTTGAACCCTTTGAAGTACCCCGTCTCGGCTATACCTGAAAACGACATGGAGTCCTTCGCTATGGAACTTCCACAACCAAGCATTGTTCTCCTCGTGTTATCCCCTGCAGACCTCCTAAGGCCCTCCTGTAGGCCATATATACCCAACGTTTTCTCATGGGTGTAGGTACCCTCCTTCCAGTTGTCTCAGCTCGTGTGTTAGAATTAACCTCTCGAAGTGGGACCCAACTGCCATGAGTCCGCTCGTTAAGTTTCTGTAGCCAAACTGGAAGTCAGTAATAACGGAACCTATGTGGCCGTAAGCTGGAAAGCTATTAGATTGCGTTCGGGTTCGTCTGAACCATCCATATAAGATTCCAATCGTGAATGCAGCCTAGAGCGACCATTACATGGTCTGGGCCATATTGCCACATACATGCCAATTAAGCGCCGTTCTCTTCAGCGCCCAATATTTGGCGGCCCAGCTGTTCTACCGAAGATACTCTTGAGAATTTCGTAGAATCGGTTGCAGGAAAAATTGAGTTGCTGTTTAAGATGCATCTGACCTGAGCACTGCCATTAACATGTTTCTTGGGCAGTTGAAAACTCTCTATGATACACACTTGGAAATGGACCGCAAGACTGCCCAAAGTACCGTCTCCGAGTCTCGGGCAAACCGACTTTCACATGGATGCGCACTTTGTAAGATAAAATAAACACAGGCACATAGAGCGGATACTGCGAACTTGCTCCCAAACAGAGATGTACGAATTCAAGGACAAAAAGATCGGACGAATGTCGTACGAGTTATGAGGTTTTCATCTATGATTACTAATACTATCGGGCTTGGGCGTCTACCTTTCATCGAGTGGATCAAATACGTAAACAATCAATCTACTGTACGTTCAGCAGCTATGTCCGGAACCAGGTGTCATCGAAGCTGACGCTGACAATATTTCCAATGTCCTTAACAATAACCTTATCGCCTTTGAGGCACAGATGCACGGCTCACTTCGTGCTGAGATTGTGTTGCGTTGTCTTCGAGAACGTTCAACCCCTCAAGAGCGTTCTAAAGGAACGGGTGTGCTGGTACCTTCGTTGATAGGAAAAATACTTTCTTGCTTAAATAAAGCCAACTCCGAGGTCCTAAGTTCGGGGGAAATTTTCGGAGGTCCTAAATTAGAACTGCTCATGAGGTTCGTGTAAGGGAAAGCCAGAGAACTGTATGCAACGGTACTAGGGACGAATCTTAAAGCTGTGCACATGGTAAAGGTAAAGGTTTATTGGTTTATTGAAGGAGCTGCAATTTTACAATGCTTAAACTCACTTATATGTCACGCAGCAGGGCTCGAATCTGCGGCGAAAGGAAGCAGCTCTGGAGTCCACCAGAGTTACTTCCTTTTCCACTGTATAGTTCACTATATGTAAACGCTCTGTTTGACATTCGCATGAGCCACGCCGGCGACATACCTTGAGTCCAACTAAGTGCTGGCGTGGATTCGATTCGTGCTGAGGGCCGAAAGATTTTTCTATCAAAAAAAAATGTATTTGCTGCCTTACTGAACACTATTTAGCTGTTTACCCCATACGGTTGGGTAGTGGAAATCTACCGCAATGGGTATCGACACTTAAGCATAAAACAACAGGTACGTCCTGGTAGTGTCGACGCGGCCATAACCAAAAAAAAATGACAAACGCGGGGATCGTTGCAGAGTAACCGTAACCACGTATAAAGGAACATTAACACTCACTCGTGCAAAAAAAAACAACGACACCCGCATGAACTAAGGTTAAAGAAGTAAATCGGCAGTATTTCCGAAACCTATGGCAGGAATTGAAACGGGCTCCTATTCATCTACCGTGAGTTCCCCTCCTGAGCGGAGCTTGTAGCGCTGTCAGACGGCTGCAGACCCGGGTGAATCAACTTCAGCGGGATGAGACTGAGGGTCAGTCGTGTGTAACAAAAACGCTCGACTGTAGATAAGCACCACCGGTTTATATTTGTTTATCGATTCGGGTGGTATGCCGCTTCGTGGCACGCACTCCGATATGTGCGACGTGTGCTCTACGAGTCTGGCTAGACTCACTCAGCCGCCCTAGAGTTTTACTACTAATTTGCAGTACGACACTCGATTGCACTGGCAATTCCATGGTGGACCAGTGAAGTCAAAACGCTTATACTCTTACTACACGAATACCCTATACAATGTTAGCATACTCTCGCCACTCATTACCTCAAGCAAACCTAAGTCCCAACAGTGGTCTCCAGCCAAACGGATGCTATAATATAAATACGACGTCAGAAAATCATCAGCTGGAAACTCGATTCATTGAAGTAGCCTGGACAGCATAAACGTAATTCCTCTTCGTAGCCATAATTCGTCACAGCCACTCAATGAGAAATGCAAGGGCTATGTAAATTCTTTGAACGACAACGATTGTGTTCACATCTCCCTTGCAGTGTATTAAGCAAACGTGATGGTACAAATTCTCGGGGCTGTACGATTTTTTCCCGTTCAGTGCCTCTATATATATATATATCAGAAAAAGTCAGATTCATTTTAACAACAGCTTTTACTAATTGTTTACTGTGCAACGGAAGTTGTAGTATTCACACGAACTTAGCTGTTATTAAATTCTGAAAACATGCTCGCGTTGTTTCGAACAGTTCATTCATTACCGGATACTTGTTAGATTTTTCTCGTTCATTGGTGATCCCAGCAGAATTGTATTCATGACGAGAGGTCTGCCTTGAGCTACGTATACGTATCGTCTAGCGGGCACAGCTATGTAAGATGGGCGAATTCTCGAGCCGACTGACAGGCAGCTGAGGCAAACAATGGGGCACACACGGGCCCACATCCCAAGCGACAATGGCGGCCTACTTTATAGTCTCGAAGAACGCTTGCAATCGAAAAGATCGTTGTAGGATTCGTCGATTTCGTAACTGATAGGCAGTCAGCGAGGTTATCTGTTCTTGAGGTAGCTCGGGGGCTAGGTGTTGTAAGATGCTGACATCGTCCGCTTTTAAGCTAGCAGACTGACTCAGCATTGGGGTGACCTCTGCTCAGCTTGGTAGACAACTCCCTAGACATCTGCCCCTACGATATCGGCTTAGCTACGATTAATTCAATACTTACCGCAAAATAGTGGTGGTAACCCGGATGCGTTTAACGATTGGGGCATACGTGTCCTTTACATTTTTAGCAAAACTACAATATAATGTGAATGTCTGTTGTTCGACTGTATGCATGCGCAAGTATGTAATATCAATCAAGTTACCGAAGCCACAGACAAACGACTGTGGATGTCCAAGCACATCCTGCTCTAGACGGCCTCACTCCCGTTAAGGCCATTACAAAATACATGGCCTTTAGGCGCCTAAAACTCCGTTATATAAGACTGCCTTATATAAAGGCCAACACTGTCGCAATGATAAAACCATTTATCACCCCATAACGGCGGCTAAATTCTTTGCCAAGCGTAATTGAGAAGTGCAAAATGTGTCACCTAGAAGGTGATCTTACATGCCATAAAAGCTCCAGTTTCTCTTCGAACCGCGGACACGGCATTCGCTCTTCATGGTTCTGTCATTCTTGCTCATTGTGGCATTCACAATACGACTTCGTAACTAATTCTGATATTGGATTGGGGATTGAGGGATACTAACCCGGCATCCATGATTGCCGTCGGTAAAGAATTCGACACGAACTATTTGTCACGATTTGGTTTCTCGATATCACTTTCTATTGCTTTCTATTCTATCTTCGCCTTCCTAGCGAGTGCTTGGCTCAAGGAATCGCTATTCCATTTTCGCTATTGATAACGCAGTGTCCATTAATGTGTAAGAGAAATAAATATATTTATTCAAACATACAGTAGTTAGGAATTAGTTCTAGGGATTATGGGGGGGGGTGTCAGAGGTCGACAATGTCCCGAGGAAGGCGATGGCATTGCCCCTCTGTCCATTAATTATATATTATAGCTACTTGTGGTTTTCCCCAACACTGTATGCCGTATGCTTTGCCGGCGACGTCACTCTCATAAGCCAGATCCATAGGTCAGTTCGGAAGTGAACTGACAGGCATGCTAGAATATATTTGGCTTTCCACTAAGCAGTTCGAAAACGGAATGTGTTTTTGTTTCAAGACGTCTAAGTGCCCCATGGAATTAGAATTATTATATTTATTAATAATAATTAATATTATCGCTGAATTCGGTAAATTAGCTCATCAATGAATACGGTCGCCACTCTATGTCTACGAGCATCATCTCGCCTATAATTATCGAGATGACTGCCTTGTGGGTGTTTCAAGCCGGCATTCCATGTAGTAATCCTATTAAATGAATAAGTGCCGAGAACTGTCCGTCGGGAAAAACGAAGGGGGCCAGCCGCCAACGTAAAAAGTTTGATCCATCTCACAAATTTGACGTGGCTTACTAGCTGTGAACTTGACCAAAATAAACTGACTCGTTTCCATCAAGCTGATATATTTATTATCGATTTTTTGTTATCATGGGCGAAATCGCCCATTGAGCTGACAGCAGATTCTTTCAGATGCCTCGTCCCAAGTCCAAATGAGCTATCATATAGATTAAGAGCGAGTTCGAGGCTGCCCTGCGCGAACGCTGTGAAACACGAATACTTCATAAGAAGATCTTGCTCGATCGAAACAATCGGACTGCCTCGGACTGCCTTTTTTGCTCCTCCAGCTTCGGCTCTTCGGCCTACTTGTCCTTGTCGTCGTCGTGTCTCTCTCTCTCCCTTTTTACTTATCTTTGTTTTTCTTTCTCCATCTGCTGTTGAGCAGTTTCACCAGAATGCCACAACACCTCCCACAACTTCTTCTCCTCTTGGTGGTACTTCTCCGGAGGAGAGCTGCAGTTCTTAACAACGACACATGATCGCACTAGAGGGAAAAGGGCTCTGTTTCATAGCGACGCCATGCGACGACGCCAGACGGCAGTATCACGGCTGCTACGGCGGCGGCGGCGACGGCGACAGCCGACCCATTGCTAGCAGCAGTTTGCTGTTGAAGTGGGATACGGCCGGCGCTGTCTCCGACCCGAGAGGTCTGTAGTTACAATAGAACTCAATGAGCACGAAGCCGGTCGAACAACGAACCGCTCTGTCCTTATGCCCGTGTACAGTGTCGGAGGCTGTGCGACAGCGACAGCGTCATCACCATCATCGCTGCGGCTGCTGGTGCTGGTGCCGCCGCCGCCTCATCCTCTATAGACGCGCGCACTCACACCTATACAGCAGCCACACTGATACTCTGTTACGATCCCTCGATTCGGCTGGATCGTTCTCATCGAGCTGGATCAGTGTTTCGGTGACTGGTATCGTCTGTCTATCCAACGAGTTGCACCAGCATCAGAAGGTTGCAGAAGGACATAAAGTGAGATAAATGTCAAAAAGTAATAACACATGACATTTGTCTGTATGCTTTCTCTTCTTCCTTTTCATCGAGCAAAATGTCGCTTGACGCCGGAGAGGCCGAATACTGAGAACGACAGGTCGAGATGATAACAAAACAGCAGATCCATGGATCCTAAGAACGGAACCGCACGAATGAAATATTTTTGTATCGTAAACGAAATTGTTGAAATATTTATGCATCATAATTGAATGGAGATGGCAGGCTGCAGCTGATCACAAACAATGATGTAAAACAAACGAGTACAAGTATGAATGCGATCTATTAATAATAATAATAATAATAATGATACTCATAATAATATTTTAGGGAACGCTTCTCATGCTAGGTAACGATTCGGACGTATTGATAAGAACAATGCGTATACATTAGATAGCAGTGCCACGTATGATGGGGCTTCTTGTGAGCAAATAATAAGGTTTTGCCATTATATCAAAATACGTCTATACAATTTTTTCCCTTAATTCGTTTGTTCCATAGAACCGTATACGTTATCGCCGGGACGACAGCGATGAATATATATATAATTAGAAGAAAGTTTGAATATCCGACTCGCAGTGTCGCTCCGATACCGATACCAACGGGAGGAAAAGACCCGGCCGAAACGGTGGATCAAAATTTCCAAACATCTTAGTTTCTCAAAAGTGAGATCCCGTAATTGATAATTGTTCAAATAGATCGTACACATAACAGCCGATAGCAGCCGTAGGTTCATTGCTCAAGTATCCGCGATTTCAATTATTGGCTATTGTTCATCGTATCATTGACTGCTTCGATATCTTCGACTCTCCATATTGGCATTCCTTCACCGTCATGTACACAGTATATGTGTACTGTTTGTTGATTAATCATCGAAGATGCCGCCGTAACAGCTGGCAATTCCGCCGAGGCCAGATATCATCAACAAATCACAAGATCAATTTCGCAAATCGCAGGACTCACTTGCTCCGCTTACTCCAGCTACATTTGCATGCAAGTAAATCTTCGTCAGTTGTAATGACGCATACGCAACTAGAGCCTGTTGCTTACGTCATGTGCCAAGAACAAAGTTTACTATTGCACTAGTGCGAGATTTATGACGAGAGAGATATATAGTGATCATTTTGCGTTTTGTTCCCGTTCGGTGTCGTTAACCGACTCATCATTATCCAATTGTGGGGACGACACAGTGCGCCTGCTCTGACTCTCGTGTCCATTGGCGTCGTTGAATCGAAGTCGTTATTATGTTTTTATACGACCGATGAATGAGCTGAAATCCCTCAATGCTTCCATATGCTCTCCCTGCACTAACACGATTGCGGCGGCGGCGGCGGCGATACGGCGCAGTGCTGTACAAAAACCCGAAACGGAGCGCGGGGAAGTTTCGCTTAGCATAGCGACTATCGTTGTTGAAAGGCTTCGGCCTTGACAAGAGCATGATGGAGCCTCATTTTTGGCACCCAACCTGCTCCAAGCAGCACGCGCTTATAAAAGCTGCTCACCGTCAGCAGCAGTAACAGCAACTGTACTAATAACAACGGAGGATAAACTGCTGCTGCTGCTGCAGTTACTTCTGCTTGATGGTTAAGAACGGCAACAATAAATTAATACCTCGAGTCGAACAATAATAACGGAGTTCGATATTGTTTCTGATCTCAATGGAAGTATTATTGAGGATAATATTATTGAATGTACATATATATATATATATATATGTCAACCACGTTGATTAGTATGCTGTTACTTGTGAATGACATTCACGACAACAATAACAACTCATTCAAGCGACGTTGATATCGTTGATACGGTGGAACTGACGCTGCACTCGTGGCGAACGCTGCTAAACGCACAATAGGGAAATATGCAGGAAAAAGTATCCAAGTGACCAGATCCCCAATAGCTCATAAGGAGTATTAAAGTTCTAGTACTAGATAATATATAGTAATCTCACTGGGCGGTAACGGATTATATGCTCAATAAGAATTAAATCATAAGACGTTCATAAATCGGTTGAGGAGACGAAAAGTAATCAACAATATACTCAATCTATCTACTGAATCACGTTTGGGCTTAGGGTGGGATTAGTGCTGAAATCTAGTCAATATCGTTGTATTATAAATTATTAGTGAAATAGTTCGATCCATTGACCCCCTCTCTCCCACGGTTACAATCTATTGTATTACACAGTTAGCTCCATGTGAGTTGATCTGTCTGTATTTTATCTAAATAGCGTCCTTGAAAAAAGGCCTTGGAGTTTAACCAGAACAACGAGCTGTCTATCTAAGAGGCCGGCGATCCATTATAAACAAACAGCTTTGGTCCAACGAGAACGTCAACCTAATCATAACAACATTGTAGTCTGTTGAGCTGAGGTATCAAGAGATGATAGGAATCACTATTCACATATTATATTTACGTCCAAAGTCAGATCGACCAAAGGTTAAGAACGGCGAAGCTGATTTGTTTGACTGAAACCGTCTGGTACTTTCACACTGTCTAGGTTTAGCAAGTGTGTGTTTTCAAATCCCCGGTAGAAATGATCAGTGTTGGTCTGTTGCTCTACATATGAGTAGTCAACATGATTTGATATGATTAATACTACTCTGCGTGCCACTTTTTCGGCGATCTAATTATCACGATAGTTGTTCCTTGAGAAAACAGAGAGGCTGTGCATTTCGATTTTAGTACTTTTTTTTATTATTTTCTTGTAGGACACCAAAGGACTCCAAGTATTCTCACCCTTAGCACTCCTCAAGGATAGCGTGGTGTCATTTAAGTGACAACCTCATGCTGTTACTGCTCGACTCCGGCGATAGCAGTAATTCAACATTGAGTTATCAACGTCCGTATGTTGTTGTATGTTGATACCTTGTGAGCAGACAGTGCAAGACGATCCTTGGCAGCTGGCGGGCCCGGTGGTAAATCATGATATCTACCTACGGGCAGTTACCAGATTTGATGTCCTATCAGGGTACGGTAGTGTACGGGGTGCCTCGACCATCAAGTGAAGGACAATCTCATATGAAATCAAAGCTAATGGTTGGCCCTACTTAGGTCATCATTCGGTTCGGTCTTGCTTACTTGCAATAGCGGCAATCGCATATGGAATGATAATTCTATTCGCCTTCGTTAGATAACAGTGGTGCACGGGTTCGCTTCCCGCTGTTGCACATTGGCATTTAAAGGTCTCCGTCATAGGAAGCAATGAAGGAAGCTGTTTCGTAGACATTATATGTTGGTTGGGAATCTGCCCGGAAAATTCACTAGATAACAGTGATTGTCGTAAGCGCATGAAACGACAATGTTCAAAATCCAGCCATGTACATTACAAGCGGGCTCCAACTTCTCTCCATATGATAGGAAACTTCTTTGCTCTGTCAAGCTTCTGTGATACATTGATAAGTCGATCGTTCTTCGCTAAGATCGCAGTACGAAGCACAACTTACGATGGACTGTCAGTCATTGTTGGCATTGTCAGTCCACACACTGCTAACACTCAACTGTCGATTGCAGATGCCGGTCTTTAACCCGCCGCAGGGGAAGGCTTCGCGATTACCCAGCCTGTTTTCCACAACAGAGCCTCATCTATCATCCAGCTAGTTCCTAGATTCTACAATACACGCTGGAGTAAATGATGGCTAACATTCCGCCACGGCATAGATAGAGATGGAGAGAGAGAGAGAGAGAGAGGACGAACAACTCCATAGTTTTATTTATAATGCGATGCGCCAAAGGTGGGCACTGACCTTCGGGTCCTCGGGGTCAGTCAAACTTTCGCTCCCCCTTATCCGAGCACACATCGTCAGTACAGCCTTGCAACTCACCGCTCTTTATGATAATGGCGTCGGCCTAGCGTACCACGCTTTGCTGGTCACTAGATACATCTTAAGAGGCTCATTTTCACATGCGCGCCTCACCGCACCATATACCCTGTACACATGTGCCGCTTTATGGCATACACTGTATGCGCTACAAACACGGCTAGACCCTGACTCGTCCTGCCTCTCGGTGTCAACCGTGAGCAGCGCACGCTGGGTGACATTGCCATTGACCCCTGTGTGGTTTTACGCGGCCACACTCCGAACTCTAACGTGGGCTCAGGATGGCTGCTCAACACGGTCGGCGATAAAGAGAATCGTTGGAGTAACACTCTTTATGAGCTTATGTCTCGCCCCGCTCCCTCTCTCTCTTTCTCTCTTTCAACAGCCTCCACACGATACACACACATTACAGGTTATCGCACTTAGTGCAATCATATTTTTAGTTCGATAGCTCGAAGGCACTCGTGCGGGTACTTGACATTGTCCGACCAAATGGCGTACCATCACCCGACATGAACGTCCCCAATAAAACCATACGAAAGCACACACAGAAATCTTAACTGCACATCGTATGTGAGAAGAGAATGACAAGATCCATCGCAAACACATAAAGAGCGCGGTAGCCTACGGGGTTCGTATAGTCTATATAAAGAAACGCTTACGTGTAGTTCTTCGCTGCTTAGATTCGCTGCCCAACAACGCGAGTGTACTGATCGTGAGTAGGTCATAGAAACCGGCGAGGCTCTTATGCGCTTGCCGCATACGAAGCTGGCGTACAGCCTGCTATCATCCTCTATCTACAATGACTACGATATCCTTGATGAGGATAGGTAGGAATCTATCGGCACCAAAGGAGACCGAAACGCTCGCCGTTTAGTTATAGCGTACATCGTGTCCTCGTTCACTTAAATACTCATAGGTCCACTTCAGCCTCCGGCGAAGTTAGTTTCCCTCGGCCTACTAACAACCTTTAATTGACCCCGTCGCCCCATCAAAATTCCTTTAATTTCTACGAGACGACCACTCAGCTGATGGCAACTGACCCGGAGAAGATCTGCGTACAGTCACTGGTACTTTCGAAAACCCATATCATGGACAGCCTTTGGGACGTCGGTTATAGCAGCCGTCAGAGTGGATTCCAGTTGCGACAATTGACGAAATTGTGTCTGACAAATATTTTCGCTCAGTCTTCAACGTTTAACGTCCACGGTACGACTGCTTTCGGTATTGCTTCATAAGACGGGCAACCCCTTTTAAATAGCAAGTGTGCAACGTTGGGGATCAAACCCGTGCACCTACGTCCGTCCCCTCCGGTTGCAAGGCAGGCTCACATGAATGAGACACACCAAGGCCATCTGGGGTCTGGACAAAATTGCGTCTAGAGGATTTTTGGCCTTCTATTGCAGCGAGTCCAAGTGGAGCGCGCAACTCTATCAGACAAAATGTAGGTCTAGTTTATGCAGATGCAGCTTTCTGTATCCCCCTACTTTGCTCGATTTCGTTACCGCCCGCGGGAACAACGCTTCAGCTCTATTTTAGCTGATATATACATGTATATGTTTTTTATGATAATAATCATGAAGCATCTATCAACTAGCATGTGCGCCATATAGGAAATTTAGTACATTAATTATCACACAACAAAAATGCGGTGGCTGTCACCGCGCGCCGTTTGTAGATCTGATACGAACTATTCTGTAATGGCTAGTAGGTCGATATGAGGGTATTGCCTTTTCATTGCGTGTGAGGTCGATTCGTCTAAAGTAGCTAATGCATAATATTACCTATTGTTATGATATTCCGTATTCAATCTTCAATATTCTATCATCTCCATATCACCTATATGATATATAATATTGATTCAGATACATTCAGCGTTTACTAGCAAGGCTGCAGGGGGTGTTCTGGTACAGGCATACTTTTACATGCAAACGTTAGCATAAACGTTTCATATTTCAGCTGTGGCGAATGTTTTGTGCAGAGAACGTTAAATGATCAGTCAATACAGTAATACCAAACGATAGTCTTTCCATAGCATTCAATGAGATCGACATGTTGTCCAGTTATGAGTAGATTATTGTTCACTCAGCTCACGTACGGCCATTGCATATGGCAAGGGCGAGAGTTGGCGTTACAGATGCGTACCCCAGTCGCTCCCAGTATCAAAGCCGAGCTTCGATTATAAGGATGAATCGTTTACGATACAAAGGACTATTTTCAAGGCAGTTAGCGTCAGAGGGCGACTCGAATGTTTTTTAAAGCTTGAAGCAAGACAATACTGTCTTGGACGGTCTGTCGCGCGGTGGCTTGGACGGCCAAGTCTCTGGTTATCGGAAGCCAGAGGCCGCAGGTTCGAGCCCCGCTGCGTGACATATAAGAGAGCTTAAGCATTGTAACAATTGCAGCTCCTTTAATAAACCAATAAAGCCTTTACCTTTACTAACGACGCAACCCTATACTTATATTATATATATTATACATTATATAACTAGCTGGTGCATACATCGGTCACAAGCAGCATCTCGTGATATGCCTACATGTATTCTGTGAACTAAGCAAACCTAATAATTAGATATAATATCAAAATAGAGTAGTTAACGGGCAGATAATCAGTCTTGATCCGTGCTGTCTGGTGTGTAGGCCAAATGACGGAAAAAATAGGTCGTTGAATCAACCCTTTTGTTTTACTTTTAATGCAAAAACAACACCAAAGATAGCCTGTTATCGTATACGGCGGATGTGATCCTAATTCTGAATTGGAGGAAGCGTGAAGACGTATTATTGACTTTCTGTAAAAAATGAAGATTATCTGAATTGGCTGCTTGCTTTCCTTTTGCAGAAAGTCTTGTATTCTCAGCTATATATATATATATATATATATTACTTAGCTTACATCATATCGGTGTGCCTTACGAAGGTCTTCTTTACCCCTCAACTGTTCGCTAGCGGCGCCTCTCAGACACCTGTGAGACGTCCGTGGTGTTTTTCTCAAGTGGTGTTCTCTGACTGACCGGACTTAAAGTTCCGTGCTCATCTCGTCGGTCTGAGCTCTTCCACTGTTAGCGATGCCTACGATGCTCTCGTGGGCCTGTTGCCCGGCGATCGACGCCTGTCGGATCGAGTCAGCGAACCCGATTCAGTCAGGCGGACGATGCAGCACCATCTCGATAGACCAAAGAGCGGGCCAAGCACGGCAGTGGGACGAACCAATCACGACTCCAGTTCTTCCCAGCCCCACCACCCTTCTCTCTCAGCGTCCAGCTTCTTCCTCTTCATCGTCGGCGCGATGATTACGGGTCTGCTACGTCAGACAGGCGAGTGGCTCGATCAACTCCACACAACGTTTGCTTGACTAGGTAGGGGTATCAAGGCCTACAAGGCCTTCCGTCGTCGTCGTCATCTATTCCCTGCTAGACCGCTCGTTACATCGTTGGCAGCAACCGCCCGGTGTATCGTTGTCACATCGAGTTTTTTTGGGCTTTTTTTTTCTCGACTTAGTCCGGGTGTTGCCAGTTCAAAAATGAAGAGAGAATAAGACCGGAGATCGGCATGATCGTATTGTGGAGTGGACTAGTTAATACTATAATTTACTTTGTTTAGTCTACAATACAGTGGAGAAGCGACAGTCATTACAGATGATGATGATTATTATTACATATAATGGATGATTGGTATGAGGTTATTCTGTTCTCTCATTGCTTCGAGAGAAGCTAGAGTGGTGCCTTGTTTGCTGAATCAGCCAAGCTCGAGTCGGCCACTGCAATCGCCGCTTGCTTCAATGCAGCTCGGTCAGGTGTCAGTAATCCCCGACGCTTGATTTCCTAGGAAGCGGAGGAGCCATCTGTCTGTCGCTGGTCCTCTTTCGCGCAATAAAGCTGCCACGGCTACACTCAAGTCCTCAGGAGCAGCGGCAATAACAGCAACAGCAACGCCAAGGTAAAGGCATCATCGTCGTCCTCGATTTGGTCGCGCGGCCGCTGCTGCTGCGTCAGCTTGTTGTAGTAGTACTACACTATCTGTTATCTACGGCGGCAAGGGGGCGGTCGTGGCGGGCAACGCAGTTCACATTCTCTACAGGCTTACGCACATACACGTAGGCACACACACACATACACACGCACACACACGCACGCACGAACGAACGCGGCCACAGATGCGAATAGCACAGAGCCCTCGTCGTGCTGCTTTCAAGCTACAAGGTGGAGTTTGTTTGCGGCCGATGATTAATCGCTTCTACTTCCCTCGGGGGCGCAACTGGCGCGGGGCACGGCAGGCCAGGCCAGGCGTACTGATGGCCCCGTTGCTGCTGCTGCTGGCGCTGCCGCTGCCGCCACAGCTACAGCCGTTCCCAGTGGAGGGGTCCTTGGCAAGGTAGTTCGTCGGGTCTGTAGTGTCTACAGCACACCATGCGAAGTCGCGCTTGTCCCCTTCCGACCACCCTGTTGGTCGGTTCTTTCCTGTCCCGTACGTCCCCGCTCCCTTACATCCACCAACCATCCAAGCTCCGAGGGCGGCGTGACCCGTGATCGACGAAGCTCTCTCACGCAGGCCAGGAGACTCTGTGCCTTCGGCTCCACTGGCCTCAAGCCCAACCCGCTTAGACACAAGCTCAGCGAGAACTCGGGCCCGGAACCCATCAGCGAGCCACGCATGGAAGACTTTGCCGTCCGGCCGGCCGGCAGCCAGTCAACGTGCCCGAATGAGCGTATGCAGGCATCTACGCCTTCCCCCGCTGTGTCTTCCCCGGCTGCTTGCACTATCCTTGCCTTGCATCTCGGTTCCGTTCTATAGCGCAGTCGGGCGTCGCGCAGCTTCGCTTACTCGCTCCTTCTAACCAGATAGGCATGCAGGTAGGCTGCTCGTACGCGTTCACACGAGTGGCAGTAGTTGTTGTAGTATACATCCAAGATTCATATAAACCGATCGCGAGCGATGCTCCGGTGACTTCTGGAGGCTCATTGGCCGCTGCTGATGACGATGCGCTCACATAAAGATCATCCATTAACAGCTGGCCGCATCTATCTGTCTTGCTTATCAGCTACCTTGCGCTTTAGGGAATTGAGGCTCCTTTTAGGGGAGTCGGTTAGATCTGAAGTGAGGGCTACCCCCACGCCATGGTGATGCGATCGGGGCAACCCGCGAGAGCGCCCGATTGATGAGGAAACGATTCGACCGCTCGGTCGCAGTTAGAGATCGCTTAACGACCCGTGGAAAGTGAGCGAGATCAGCCGCAATTCTGAAGCATACGTCTTCAGCCATACGTAGGTACGCATATATGGAAAAGGCCAGAAATGAACCGATGGAAAACCTTCTTCTATTGGTGGTCAATCCTCCCGGTGCGCTGGTGGCAACCGACACGTAGCAATAGGCGTAGCAGGGCTGAGGCACCACGCGGTTGCTATTTATCAGTATAGCAGGTATATAAAGGACTAGACCTATGGTCTTGCCTAACGAGTTTGTTTCTATTGTAGTCGACAAGCAAACGTACAGCAAGTTCTATGCGCGTAGTATAAAGTGAATTTTCCGTGCTGACGCTCTGCCGAACATTCAATGGCCACTGTACAACTGCCTTCGGCATTGCTTCATGAAATTCTCCCATTCCCTGACATGCAAATATGTAACGACTAGGGTCGAACCCGCGTGGTCGTCAAGTTTTATGCCTTCAAGATTATGCTAGTTTTAATTACGAGTAGGAGCTCAGAGGAACTTAAGGTAAACCAGGTACCTGTGTTTGCACATAGTCGTGCACATGTTCAACGCATATCCACACCCACGGATATATAATACATATGATACATCCAGTTGTCCTTTGGCAGCTCATCGCTCCCGCGTTATAGTTCGTACTCCACTCCTGTGTACACGTCTCGCGGATATCCGGCATCCCTTGGCCTCGCACCCTCACCAAATTTGAGCGAATTTGATCAGCGCTGTGGTCTTGTAGGAAGCCGAATTTGATGAAACACATGATTGTTCCTCGTTTTGAAATAGAGAATTGGTCGAAATTCGCGTCTGGACTGGTCCGCAAAGTTTCACAGCTGTGTGAACTGACACGTATTTTTGTTTTGAAATCAACCAGCCAATTTACTGCAGCTGAAAATCCGTCTTTTTAAAAATCCGTTTGCTTTGCTCGAATCAACCCCATAAACATATACCAACCCAACTATATATATATATATATATATATACATATATGTATGTGTGTGTGTGTATATACAAGATGAGCAACCGGACAGTTCGGAGAGTTCAGGTCATGACGACCGCGCATGGACCGAATGAGCTAATAAAACGGAATGAAACAGCCAGCAACGGGCTGCGTTTAGGCAACAGGCTCAAATTGGAAGCTCTGTGTCCGGGGATGCCGAGGCCGAGAGAGAGCGAAGCCTCGTGATGGAAATGCTCAAATTTGCCTGTAGTGGATAATGACAGTTATCTCGGGTACGTATATGTGTGCGTATATGTTCAGGCACCGGACCCTGTATTCGAACTGCCTTAGTGGCTGGCTAGCTGGCAGACAGACAGACACTGCTTCGTCTATGAGAGCAGCCCTCTTTTTCCCATTCTGTTATAGGCGATCCGACTACTTCGGGGCTGGAGACCCGCATTTGCTCAACGCAACAACAACGGCGACAACGACTCTGTCAGCTAGGAGATGACGACTCGGCGGTTGCACTGGGGTGCAGCCGCCAGACGACGAAGGGCCTTAGATACTGGTATTGGCTTCCGATGAAGTCATCAGGGCATTGCGATTGCTTGAGCATTGCCACCACCATCACCACCACCACCACGGCGCGCTAGGGACATGGTCGGGACAACCCAGACAGACATGCACGAACTCATATAGACTCCATACACCCTCCTCAGCTATTGCTTTCCATAGACTGCCATAGACCCAACACCTCAGGCACACAGAGAGACCCCCCCCACACACACACATTCACGTTCACATGCATCGTGCTCGGGCTCGCTATCCGGTCGTTTCAACGGTGGTGGTGGCGGTGGTGACGGCGGCGGCGGCGGTGGTGGCAGCGATGAACAGCGCAGCAACGTTCAATGTTCGCGGTCAAGCTTTATGGACATGCCAAGAGGCTGCCAGATTCCCCTGTCACCGGCGGTCCTATGCTCCCCACCACCGAGCTAGCGCCATTTGGCCTCCCTTGGCCTTTATTGGCGATAGCAACACGAACCAACGAACAGCCACAACCCCGAGGACCGTCCCGCTTGGCCATGTTTTGACTACCCGGCCGGCCGGCCGGCCGCAGACGCGGCGAGAGAGCTCCAGAGGAGAGTGGATATAGCTCGGAAATAACAGCGTCACGAGTCGAAGCGAACCCCAATGAGAAACTTCATAGAGACCCCTCCGCCTTGCTGGTTGCGTCTGGCTCGAGATCGACACCGGAACCCGCCCAGTGTCAGTGCTGGCCCTTACTCTCCGATCAATTTTG
This sequence comes from Stratiolaelaps scimitus, assembly GCA_019614645.1. Classification (NCBI taxonomy): domain Eukaryota; kingdom Metazoa; phylum Arthropoda; class Arachnida; order Mesostigmata; family Laelapidae; genus Stratiolaelaps; species Stratiolaelaps scimitus. The sequence continues at coordinate 2,111,275 of JABWDB010000014.1, read as the reverse complement.
TCTGGCACTGGCTATTGCCACTCGAATTCGACGGACGCGGCCACGAGCGCATATCATCGCATGCATTACGGTCACAACCATGGAGGGAAGTGCGTGTAGCGAAAGTCAAAAGAAAATTGGGGGGGAGAGAACGAACGACAGTGGGTAGAAAATGCCGTGATTTGGGTTTAAGTTTCGCTGAAATTTCGGATGGCGACGCCCGCCATTCATAGATGGCCACCCTTTTTGCCTGTTGGCGTGCATGCCACAACCATCATCCATAATGATAGGCATCACGTTTGTACAAGGCATGAACAGAGAGATGACTTTTTTTTCTCCCTTGTGCCATGTGTTGTATACGACCGTAAAACGTGGTGTACGCAGGTTGATGGTGCCGATGGCGATTTAGAATAGACTCGATTACTCCACAGGTCGAATAAACGGTATGTATATGGGGATTGCGGGAAATCTCGCTGCACTTTTTTTGCTGGTGAACAAAAAGTCGATGGATTTGATGATATATCAAACAGCTGTAGGTGTATATTTTTTTCTCGTGTACCTCCGCCTCCCCAGTTTGTAGTTTCTACTATACTCTATGCCATGCTCATGTCACTCGTTGTAGTAAACTGGACAGATTAGCTCTTCGTGTTTCGTGAAAATAACGTGTGATTAGCAAAAGGTAACAACAGACGGAGCAAGTAGGACGACTTAGGCTAGTGGGTAGATTTCTCATCTAAAAAAAAACTGTTTTTCGAGCTGACCCTCAGCTGTTCCCTTATCTGACAGGCCTCAGCTCATCTAAACATATTTCGAGCGGCCACAACTTTTAAAGCTTTTGCTGCGAAGACCCCCGTGTTGGTCAGGCGTTCTCCTGACACTTACGGTCGATATCCGACACGCGTTTTGTTCATCTGGAATAGTCGCCAGCTCTCGTCATTGCTCACAAACAGTTCTCTTGTGTTCTAAGTTACAGCTCCTTCGTCTATCTCTTCCAGCCTCAATGGGTGGCCCGAACTCGGATGAGTTATACACGTCACAGTGCGTTCGGTGAAACGAGAGAAATGAACGGGTACGATCGATTCGCCAATTCGAAGTTTGAATAAAAAATGGAAAACTTGAGATAGTTGCATGATGATATAATTACACCGAAGGTCAAAACTGTGACCGAAATTATACCAGGCGCTTAGCAGTACACTCCTGGCAAAACAATGAGCGGTGCTAGAGTTGAGGGCTGTCATACCCAGCGGTGAACAAGAACAGGAATAACTTACCCTACTACATATCATATATAGTATATATATATAAGCGAGTTTATCTAAAATTCTGGCAGCCCCACGAGCGAATCGTTCACTCACCGACTGAAAACACATACTATACTAACCCTACTACATTGCATATATATATATATATATATATATATATATATATATATATATATATATATATATATATATATATATATATATATATATATATATAAACGAACATTAGTCAAAATGACGATGCAACAATATAGGCCGTTTTTGAGCTCAACGAAATATTATGTGGATACTAACCTCATGACATAACGAAGCGTGTAGTCTACCTCTTCCCATCATTGTAATTGTCTCAACACTCAGGCGTAAATTTTGGTAACCAAATCAACTAAAAGCTGTAAACTCTCTGAGTCATGTCGAAGGTGACCCCATCGACCCCGATATAAACAGAGGCAAACCATTATTCGTTAACGAAAATAACGTCGATGTCGAAACTCCTCGTTATCGCATATCGCCCACCGTTAGCAATAGGTGTTTCTAATCGTTTCAGCGATGCACCTAAACAATACGTTGTTCTATGACTTACTCGCTCCATTGGTCTCCCAGTTCGACTTTAGATGAAGCTGTAAAACGTTTAGCAGTTAAACGTGTCCTGCAGCAGTTCCGTACGCGGCCAAAATGCGTAAAACAAATTTGTCGATGGTCACCACAGCGAGTCTGTGTGGTGGGCAAACGATTTTCTGGTGTATTAAAACGCATTTCGAGGCAATTCTCGCTGTCGTTGCCGCTCAAACGGCAACCTCACATAACGTCTTCTGCTGACACTGGTTCGGGACGCGTGTTTCCTATAAACGAGCAGCAGCAGCAGCAGCTGGAGAAGCCGCAGTCTCTCTGCGTACCCGATGAAAGAGATATATTTCACCCAGTGTATAATGATTACCTCCCACACGATAGACAGTCAACTCGCGTCCCAGCAGAACCAGCCGCGGTGCCTTGACCACCATCGGCTCCTGGTGATGGAAGCACTAGGCGAAGCGGCGTATAATTAAATTTCCAAAAACATAATCCCACACATGTCCAACAGATGCCACCTCGACTGTTTCTGCCGATCTCGTGTATGGTGATCACGCTCTGGGGGCGAGCTGGCCAGCCAGCAGGCGAACAAGCCAAAATAAGGCCGACCGTCCGTTCGAAGACACCCAACATCTTGTGTTATGGGACGTCGTATCAAATGATAAGGCTGAAACGCAGCGAAGAAGGCCCGCTCGGCGGACACTCTCCAGACACACTGCCACAGCTGGCTGGCATCTAGACAAACAATGCAATCGAGATACAATGGCCGAATGCATTGTTGTATCGCTGCGAAAATCGTGTTGTGCGTGTGTCCAAGACCCCGTTAGTCTTGAGTTGGCGCGGGTTGTCCCGAATTTCGTTGGCAGACGAAAGGAGACTCTGAATCTATTATTATTATTATACAATGCATGCGCGCGCGCCTATGCACGGTAAACTTGGCTTGAGTATGTGTTCTCAGCCGGTGAGCGAACGATTCGCTGGTGGAGCGGCCAGAATTTTAGATAAACTCGAAATAGCGCGACCGACCTGCTAACTTCTGGTAGGGTGGACCAGAAGAGATTTCCCCCAATTAACAGCAAAGGAAAGTGTCGCCGCACATCAAAAGCACGAAAGTACGCTTGCGACCAGTACTATTTATATCTAGCACAATCTAGTACTATATAATATTAGCCGCCTTGAAGGCGCCAGTAGAATTGTGAACGGATGATAGTGAAATGGTTGCATACAGAAAAGGAGACAGATTTTCTTATTCACAATTCGTCGTCGTCGTCGTCGTCATTTTAATTGGATGCCACGTGTTGGGACTACAATTTCAACTGTCTCAAAATGTATATCTTAATTATATTTGACTTAATTATGAACGAATGCGTTGCTTCGTATGTGTCACTCAACGACGACAGCTAGTGTACGGTGTCAGTATAAGCCATATGATAACAAATTGCGTGGGGGTTGAAATGAGCTGGCCAGCCGTGATTTCATAGCTTCTTAGGTCTGACAAAAATCATAATAAACAGATCGGCTATCTGTGCTGCATCGTTTCGTGAAAGAGTTCGTGGTAGTTCGTTATAAGAACGCTTGAATCAAAGAGAGCCATTCTTACACATCATTGAATATACGGTGGTGTTCAACCCTAGAATCGCAAAGGTGTTGTTGGCCTTACTTTGTTGAGGTGTGTAAGAATCACATTTGCTAACTAGTTAAAACTTCGACTGTTTCAAACGTAACCTCACGGTAATGTTGTTCTTTTTGACTTCTGCAAACTCACATTTAGATATAGTAGTTCCGTGCCTTTTAACTAAATAGAGAAGAAGAAGAAAAATCCACAAAGGGTTATCTCGGAGGACATTGGACTTTGCTGAAAATCATGACCGCGCACTAGTAGGATTTCAAGTAAAGCTCACAATCTCCAGGCAAACTTTTTCTGGACTTTCTCCCTGTTTTCGATATTGTTCTTGGAATACATGCGACAAGCAAAGTTAGTATGTATCTGACGAGAAACCTAAATAAATTATAATAGTGTGAAAAGTTCCCGTCGAAACCGTCGAAGTTCGCTTAGTCTCCTATGAAAGTGCGTAACCCGTCCCTGGATATATATATATATATATATATATATATGTATTTATATGAGATAACGCGGAAAACCATGCAAGTACAAACAAAACTCGTGTGACCCGATCCATGTTCAGACAATACTGTTCAGTTTCAGGTAGTTCTGCTCACCCCGAGGGTATTGTCCTCTCGTAATCGGTGCCGCTATTTGCGTCGTCGCCTTATCAGTTGCGGTTGATTATAATCGAGAGTAAAAATATGAAAAAAAAAGCTGAAATGATCATACAATGCCATGATCCTTGCGGTACTGACGTCTGGCGAGGCACCTGTGTCTCATGAGTTTTCAAGCACTCACGCGCATGACTGATCCATTTGTCGGCATGATCGTATCGCAAGACAACGTCAATGCAACGGTTGCTGCAACGTCAACACAATTGCAAACTAACAACAGGGACAAGTCGTTGTAAGCTGAGCGCAATAGATAATTACCGTCGGAACCCGCCGTGTCTTAGCCAAGTCTGGCTACATTAGTGCACGTGTCGAGCGGACGCAAAGGTGTGTAATCGAAATTTCCTCATGTTAAACAACTCACTATCGAAGGTTTTGAACTTACGGCTTGCTCAAATGCCTGCGTCGATTATCTGTTTATAAATTGTATTCGACAACACTCTCGAAATTCAGATTATGTCGTGGCAATCACGGAGTTCAATTAGGCTCACGTAGTCGCTTGGTTTGGTCTCGGTCAAGACTTGGATCCTGGGAGGGCTTTCTTTCGTAAGACTTAACCGACGACGCTTTGCAATACACTCAAGGGCTCAGGGGCTCCCAAGGATCTTTCTCACCAGCGGTTCTTCGACATTGCTCGCGATGCCAGCTGTCGAGTGTACACACCAAGTGACTCTTTTTGTGAACCATTAAAGAGTCTATATATATATATATATATATATATATAACTGTATTTGCGTCCTTCCATTCCTCGTGTACATACGCCTTCTGCTAACTAACAGGCGGGCTCTGTTCTGTCGACAAAAATCTTATGTTCAAGTAAAGGATTACGATTATTAACAATTCAGCCCGCATGCATATTTTAAAAAAACCACTAAAGTGACTATCTGAAAACGGAACAACGAAAAAAAAACAACCAGAAACTGTCGTATTTCTTGTATGTGAGCAACTCACCCGAAGAACTAACATAAAAATGGTAATTATATAGTCACACAAAGATGCGTGCGTCCTGCGCCAGGATACCCTTTCAGGTAAATAAATGTATTTATAGCACTAATTTAAATTTGAGTTAGCGGATAGGGTGGCATATCGCTCTGGTACACCCATCATCTGGATTTGTCTGAAGAGCAGAAAGCGCACGTTTGGCAATGATCCGTTATAGGTCCCTTGGCAAGAGAATGCAGGCGGATCTTTGAAAATGTACCTCTAAACCCACTAAGCAGAGTATTTATTTAAGAAACACAATATTCAAGATTTCGATTCAAGAAACCGTAAGCTAACACACACAACTGCCACCTGTGATCACAGAACAACTCGCATAATCCTAGTGCAGTACCGAATATATGTTTTCGCTCGTTAGCTGTTTTTACCGGGAATCAATATTAATGATTCCACCTCTATCTTACTCTCTCTCTCTCTCACTCTCTTTGCTTACAATAGTGATTTATATTGACATGGTCGCAGATCTTCAGCGAACGAAAGATGAAGACGAGATGTTGATTAATTACTCCTATTCTCGTCTTTGTGTTCGCATGTTTACATTTACATCGTCCATCTGTCCGACTCGAACTTATTTTTTCTTCTGTTGATTCTCTTGTTAATTAATCTAAAATCACCCCAGAATTCAAGACTCACAACTGCGTCTATATGTATATATATATATATACTTTGATCAGGCAGCTGCTGCGTCCTGACAGAGAGCTGGATGATACCGGTGAGCGTATGCTGGAGGCTGTGGATGCGCCGCCGTTCTAAGCGGCAACGACCGTCGTCGTCCACGATTACTGCTGCTTCGACCACAGAAGAAGTCCGGCGTTGATCAAGTTCTTCTCGTGAAAAGCTGCGCTACCTCTTTCCACTGCTTCGAGGCTGAACCGAGCTGATCTTCGGATTGTCGTCGTCGTCGTCGTGAGGAGGCCTCGGTGTCTTCGGCTCGGAGTAAATTAATTTCCTTATATAGTACAACAGTGAGTGAGCAGAAATTCGACAGCGGTAAGCAGGCAACACCCCGCGTCCGGCAGCGAAAACCACTCTCGCTGTTGCTGCTGCCGCTGTTGCTTCCGCGAGCAGCACTTTCGAGCACCCACGAGCTAATAGCGGCGGCCCCGGTGATGAGCAGTCGCCTGGTGTTGTAATAGGTGTCGGACAGCTCCCATCGGTCGAACGGCCGATCGAAATGTTTATCCAGAATCTATCTCTACCGAAGGGTTCAAGTTTCTATATATCTCCACTTCTTGCTTCTATGTGAGTAGAGAACGTCGATCGAGTCAATCATGATTTACGATTCGCCGACAATGCTACGTAATACCGTGCGAGCTTCCTCCTTAGGACTAGAGCTGTGTACCGAATTACAATCATCAAGTATTCGTGCACCCCAATTGTTGTACAGCAGCAACAACAACAACAGTAGTAGTACTAGTGGGAAAAGCTTGCCGACAACCCGACCTCTAGTCAACTCTGCATAGATATGTGGGTGGAAGTACTGTCAGCCTGCTTGAATTCTCTCTCTCTCTCTCCTGTTGGGGACTGCCTTGAATGTCACTATTGAATATCAGTAGTACTAGTTGTAGTAGTGGTACTATTCATATTATTCATTTAAAGGGGTCCGTCTTATGATGCAATGCCGAAGGCAGTACCGTGGACGTTAAATGTTCGCTGTGCATTAGCCCGAAAAGTTTATTTACTATTCATATTATAGCAAAAAAAAGTTGTACCTTGGTAAAAGCAGCACGCTATATGTTGGATGAGAGTTAGCCTGGGAAATTTACTTGTACTTGTAGTAATAACATTACAGTTCCCAGGAGTCGATGATCCGATGAGGACATCTAGATGACTTTGGTGGCTGTGGCTGGGCATAAACCTCGTTTGCCTCTGTCTGAATGTTATGCAGGTTCTATATTAATCTCATATTGTGACATTCGTGTTCATTAACAAGTTCTCTCACACAGAACTGTTCAAAAAAACATATTCACGATATGAATGATATGTGATGGTCGACATATGCACGATCAGAAAATTCTCATTCTTGTCGCTATTGTGAACGAAATGAGGTCTCCTGAGGAAGAAGAAGCCTGGACGGACCTCCATCCAATGGCATCGAGCTATGGCTCCCTATGGTGTCCAGCAGGATGACACAAAGGTCACAAAGTGTGCACGGAGCGATTCGAATTAACACTGGATGGGTGAAAAAATGCAAACGAAACAGTACTCATACTGGTATTGGCGATTGTTACGAAGCGATGCTAAAGCTGTACCGTGGACTTTAAATGTTGGCTGAGAGTTAGCCCGAAAAAGTTTCGTTTTTTTTTGCCGATTTTGAACGATACAGACATAACGGTGTTTCGTTCGGGCTTCTCTCTCACCCTCTCAGTCGAACTTCTCACAACTCCGCGTCGGTAGGCGGCTACTCATATCAGCAGAGACGGCTCGAGAACCGAGCTGGCCCTAAGTAATGGCGGTAGTATGTGTTAGGCTAGACGAGATGAGCTAGGCGTTCTTTGATCTCTTATCTCTCTCTCTCACTCTCTCGGAAGCTAACAGAGATTAAATCAGCGAATCGAAGCAAACAGTCAATGATGATGATGACTACTGTGTGGGCTCATCGAATGAGCAGCCGAATGACATCAAATAGGATTGTGGCGGAAGTGCACGACCGCCGTGGCAGGATGAGGACAGGACGATGAAAAACAATAAGGACAAGGCAGCTACCGCAGTAGGAGCAAGCGGAGGTTGGGGGGAGATGGGAGAGGTGCTGAGGTGCGGGATGGCGAGATCAGACTGGGGCTGGGGAATGAAGATCCTGGGGTTATCACCAGAAGGAAATTGTGAAATTACGGGGTTGCCTCTGCCACTGGTGCTGCTGCTGTATTGTGCTAGGCGTCGGACCTCCGCCAAGCAATCCGCTGCATGCTTCCGACGCTTCCCACCAAAGAGCTGACCCGTCGGGGGATTCCCGTTACCGGCAGTAGCCTGACTGGGCAGCGGATAAAGAGGCTTCGTGCGTCTGGTTGTACCAAAGGGCAAAGGCACAGAACAGACGCCACTCTCATACCGAACTGGGCATTGCTCGGCAGAAAGTGTAGTGGGGGAATTGTAGCGAACATGGGAGAGGTCAGAGATCTGCAGCGGCGGCGGCGGAACCGGGGAGGGGGCGAGCTTTCTGCGCGTCGATGAACAGCGAACAGAGACTCTATGATTAAATAGCGTGGTAATATCGCAAAGATACAAAGGAGAAAGCACACTCAAATCACACAGACTCGATCGAAATTAGCCAGGGGGGATGCCATGAAGCCGAGAGAACAAGAAGTCTAGCAGCTGGGGGGTAGAAAGCTGGCTATGACGGGTCAACAGAAGCCAATGGAAAAGTTTTGATGAGTTCGTTTGCAGTTCGCGGTTCCGTCTATCTGCCCGTCCGACCAGATGGGCCAGAGCCCCACAAGGTAATCAGAAAACTATACAATGGCATTAACGCTACTGAGATTGTATAATATATATATATATATATATATATATATATTGAGATTGTATGACATATATATATACTGTTAGAAAGCAGATTGTGTAGGTTATTTTTATAAAGTCACCGCGTTGTTTGTGCTTCTATTTTGGAGATGGTTTTTCTCTTCGTTCAAACCGGATAACGCCACGACCGCACCTTCGAGTCAATGGAAATTTAGTTGCCTGGATTACTCCCGACTCTCTGAGTATATCTGAAGTCCGATATTAGATATCTGAAGTCCCTTAGAACATCTGAAGTCCGATCCGCAAAGGAGGCCTTACCTAATAAATAGAGCGTATTTACTAATGAACATTTTGATGTTAGTGACAATTTGATGAATTACAGTTGCCGGTGGCAAAATCTAGTATTTACCAATCAATTCCACAAACGTTTATTCCAGCTCAATAGGCTGACGTTGAAGGCAAGGCCTATGTATTCGGCTTGTCTCGTGATCAAAACAAAATATATATATATATATATATATATATATATATATGCATCCATATTTTAACACAGAATACAGGATGCGGTGCTATATTAGGATAACAACGTATAACTACGATAGCTTCTAGAACCAATGAACGAAAAGCTTGTCCCAATAGCAAGTGAACCTCAAAGAGAGTAGAAAGTTGTGTGGTTAGGTCTACCAGGACATCCGGTAGGAGTCAGTCCCACAGTACCACAATGGTAAACGGTGGGGGTGGCCGTTTTATGTATTGGCGTCGCTTTGTAGTGAAAGCATTAACAAAAATAGCAATAAAATCCATTCTTCTTTTAGTAAGCAAGGAAACAGGAAAAACGGGATATAGTGCTATAATTATAAAATAATTATTATCGTAATAAAAATATAGTAATAATTTGTGGCAGCATTGCTCGAGGCGGGTAGCTCATGTTGCTTAGGACACGCTGGCGTCTGCTGAGCCTGCCTTTGGACCAAAGAAAAATAGAGAGAGATGAACTTTTCCTTCTAAATAGATGGACCTGTTGGGTTCTGGTAATAGCTAGTGCTTACGAGATGTGGCCGTGTACAGTAATAGTGGAGGCTCTGGAGACGGTGGCATATATCTGTCTACGAGAGTAGCCACGCACCAGGTATTTCACAAGAACTATGATGATCCGGGCCGTTTGCCGTCGAGAAGTAGCCGACCATTACGAGGAGTAGTACACGATTATGATAAAAAAAAGATCCGTATGACCTTCTGTCTCAGTCGAATTGCGACGTGCGGTACTGATGAGACTACGCTTTGTAAGGAAAAATGGCAAAAATTCCCCGATAATCTACAAGTGAATGATTACTACCATTGTCGATAGTGCCACTCGATATGTGGCAATACATAGTTATATTGTACACCAGTCCGTTCATAGTGCAGTGCTGACTAAAAACAGCCTCGTTTGTGACTCCATTCATAGAAATCGAAGATTTCAGAACTGACATACATACATCGAATCTGCCGTTAGGTCGAAAACTGTAGGCCGGATGCCCTATTAAAACTTTGGAAAATTACATGTTCCACATTGTTCTGAGCCCTGTACACCGCCACCATCTGGCAAGCTTGAGGCATTGCTTATAGGGTATTGCTCGCAGCGACGCTAACAGGCCTCTATCAGGTCGCTTCGCTTCCTATTTTGGAGTAAGCGCCATCGCTGGCATAAGAAAATGGCAATAGCATTGCGCTTAGCCAGAACATTTATGAATGCCTTATACCACCTAGATTGCTCTCTTGAAACTCACTTACACACACACACACAATATATACACGCTACAAAAATTGACAATAAATTCAATAATAGACTCCTCAAGTGCTATGGTCGCCCACTTTACAAGCGTCCCTTCGGACAGCAACCGCACACCCGCCGCTTTATTCTCGTGTTTGATGACAGCATTCTTGTAGTTAAGAATCGGGTTGTTTTTTTTTCGTTTTGCGTACCTCTTGTTTTACAGCAACACTAAGCTTTTTTGCGGAGGAGTAAGGAAAATAGACTAATACATATATATACATATATATATATATATATATATATATATATATATGGGGATGCGTTATAGTCGTTGGTTGGTAAGCCATAGGTTTTCGTCGTCATCCCTGCCGTTGCTATTGTCGCTGTTGTCGTTCTTAGGCGTTTAACAAGTTTATTTTAGATGCCTCGTCACATTTTAATTTTCTTTCTCTACTTTTCTTCTTTCTTTAGTCTGAGCGCGCTGGGTAAAAAGTGGTGGCCACGGTGTCTCGCCTCCTTTAACGGCGCCCTCCCTCGATTTGGGTGACTCCTCGTCACCGAACCACAGCATAGCGATGGCTGGCTAGAACGTCCACATGTTATGACTATGGGAACGGGATTGGATGCACTTAGCAAAGCTGCTTCCGAGCCGCGCGTCGAGCTGTTTAAAAATAGACATTATTTGTCTCTGTTTGGCTAACTGTTACGACTCAAGCGAGCATGATTATGTCTTTTATTATTATTATTATTATTATGATTTTCATTTTCGAAGCAATATAGAACGTCTAAAGCCTTAAAGGTAACTTCCTTTAAAATACGCTCGTTTGCTTACACAGGCCGCTATATGCTTAAAACGCCTTATAATTAAGATTAATCTAATAGCTGCGATTTTATAACCGCAACCATTACCGGGCAAAAACACCAGGGATCGTGGTTAGTTCTCCACTGTGTACGAGATCTGGTTTTTCATTTTTCATTAAGCAAATGAAAATGATAGCCCGCGCTATCAGCACGGTCGGTCGATCAAATTTAGTCAGTCTATGGAGTAAAGGTTAAGTTCTCGAATCTCAACGATTGTCATGGGTGAATACGGCACCGACATTTGAAATAGCTGTGTGTAAAAAATAAAAGCGATTTTATTAAAGGTCGCACAGTGACAGCTGCGGGACGTTAATCAAATCGGCGGTAAGAAGAAGTCTGTATCGCAGAAATAGACCAAGACGCGGTCTACGGAAACTGTCATTTCGAGCAATTGCCGGCAAACATTCATAGATTCGCTATTTTTGCTTCGGCTTGAGCTTCGCAGTATATTTCCCACCACGAGTGTGCGCTGCATTGTCTGATTTAGAACATGATTATACAATGAAAAAAATTACGAGCCTCCAGCGACAGAAGTGCGCTAGGAGTAGTTGGTGACTTAACCAGGTACTAACCAGCCTGTTCCTAATTGAAGGCCCACAGGGTGTTTGCTACAAACATGGGAAAGTGTCACGACGTCGAAACACCACCGTATAGTTAGACCTGTATCTTTATATTGGGTTACCGTCATAGTTTAATAGCTTCTCAAGCCTATAACACAGGAGTAGAAGCGTACACGACTCGCATTTGCCATAACACTCTTCACTCTAAATGTAATTTAACAGAAATCTCTAGAAATCAGCTTAAACGGACAATTTCTCCCCTTTCATGTGACGCATCCATTAGTAATTAATACCGCTATGTACGAATGATCAATTGATCTCACAGCGATCGAGGTGGATTTCACACGCGTCCCTTCATGCCATCCATTGTCACTTCCATCGGTAGCACTAATCATCAATCTTGTCTCTTACACTTTTATTTACTACCAACATTCGTTGTGAGATGTCGTCACCTGACGGCAAAGCAAACGCGAACGAAACGGCTCATTCCACTATTGGCCAACATTGATACTTCGAACTTTGAACCAGAACCAGCGTCATTAGGTCACGTGGAATTCTCACATCGTGGTTTTACAGCGAAAAGCAGCGTCTCAACTTACAGAGAGCGAGCGAGCGAGAGAGCGGAGGGCAGCATGAGCAGGATCGAGGACTGGCCCAGTCTACGCGAAACAGACAGAATATAAAATCAGCAAAGGGGGCCCATAAATAGCCTGGATGGAATAGTCAGTATACAATTTCGTCACTATTACAATTTCGAGAAAGCCATTAAAATGTTCTCCGCTGTGATATGGACGTCAATGAGTGGCCGAGATGATCGATGACTATCAAAACCGTTTGTCAAAAACACCGAAATGCAGCGCTAGTAGTATAATTGCAATCACTCGAGAAAAAGCTATCATCATCACAACCGTACGTAAGGATCAGAAACCAAACGAGTTTCAGCGATGTGACGTGTATTATTATTATTATTGTTGTTGTTGTTACAATATAATATTATGACCAGAAGCACTTTGTGGACGTTCACACTATTTTCGTTATCGTAGTGCCAGTGGTATTGTTATTGTTACTGCTAGAATTTTGTTTACGATCGTCACTTCGCTCGGCCGTATGCCAAAAAGGCGATGCATTCGCATTGAACAGTTAAAACATTATATCTGATGTTGACCATGATCATCGTCGTTTTCGTGCAAGTGTTCATAGAAGACATTTCACTATCGAGCTGCTTTTACAAATTGTTCAGGCCACTAGGCTGTCTTGGGCGTCGTCAATTCCCGATTCTTCTTCTTTAAAAGAGATGTCTCGTCGCTAGCCAACAACGGCAGGGTATTCGACAAGACCCTCTATTTTCTTCAAGTCCCTTGTCGAATTAGGTCTGGCTGGCTGGCTGGCTGGATCAATACAGCCTGAGAAGATCCTCTCTTCATCTGGCTCAATGCCGAACATTCAACAGACCGTTACTAGGTTCCTACATCGACGCGAGGTGGCGCTCGTAAAGCGATTGTTGCGATATGGTCAGCTGGCAGTCTTCGCATTATATGGTCGCCCTTTGATGTCAGCAAAGAGAAACAAAAAAGGCAAAATGACGCACTACTCATCACTTATTATCTAGCTCCCTCTCTCTCTCTCCCCTTCTCTCTTTCTGTCGAATTTACGCGGGACTATTTCGATCGACTATTTAGGGCTGTGTTCTGTGTGACCTTATTTATGTTTTAGGGCCGGCTGACAAAGTGTCTACGAGGAATGCCGCTAAATTCTGTGAGTTCATTATTATCCCTACCCCTAGGCCTATATATTGGCCAGCTTCTCTCATTTGGCACTTGTGTGACGCTTTCCCCTTTTTTTTCTTTCGTTCTGATACTGGCTACCCTTCACTCTCTATATATATATATAGATATATATATATTCTATGTAGACACATATAGGCATCCGCAGGAGCGCCCTCTCGATGACCGGTTTGGTTCGATAGGAAGCTCGCTCGCTCGTTGCGTTCTTCGTACGCTGTCCGAAGCGAACCCTCTGACGAGGTGAGTTTCAACTTCAGGTTTTTCATCGCGGCGTCGTTAGTTCATTCGATGGCCTATGTGGCGACTACTAACGCCGCTGCTGCTGCTGCCGCTTTTAGTGTACCATCAGTGAGCGTGCGCATGAGAGAGAGTGAGTGAGAAAGAGTGCGAGAGATCTAAGCCGTCGCTCTATTGATGGTGATCCGTTCCGCCTGCCCTTGTGCAATCGGTTGACGCGCCCCCCGGTCGAGCCGAGCACGGCCAGCTGGTTCGTGGTTGGTCTCATCGTCCAATGGCTGTTAGTTAGTTGTCTAGGTATGCTAGGCTAGTTGTTTAGCTGATTCACTGTCGGTCAATAGTAGAGAGAGACCTAACCTAGTTCGCTTTAAGCGAACTGGGTCGACGATTCGCTCGAGAACTCGTGATGACGGTGCGGAAAGCCGAAGAGGTGGGACGGGGGCGATCTGCTGCCTCTGAACGGATCTGGCGACCCGAGAGATGTACTTGAGTAGCAGCCGTACTTGAAGCGAACCATCGGCCAAGGTCGCAAGCTAGCCAAGCCTAGAGTAGGCAGTGCTCGTTTAGGGGAAATCCTTATGTCGCCCTCCCTAATATATACATATATATATATATGGAGGCTGATTTCAACAGGACGACCTAAATGAGGAAAACAGCGCTATTTCGAACAATGCCACATAATAAAGTTACCGTAGAGTTTATTCTCGTTATTCGGTTTGTGACCACTGATTCTTAAGAATTTATCACCTCGGATACAGTCAGCCGCTTTTGATCGTCCCTTAATTAACAGGCCGTCTTTTAAGTCAGGAACAGCATCCCATCACATCGTCACATGTGACGACATGACGCAAGACAACAGGAGTGAGCTCCACACAATCGGAGCTCTAAGGAATACATTTAGCTTTGATATTTACGCAATGATATCTTCGCCTCCTGGAGCCCCTGTGCGCGTATACCTCTGATCATCCTTTCGTTCCTCAGCCAACATTGAACGTCTACGGTAGAATCACTTAGTCCGTGTATCCTTTAGTGCCGGGACCAAGTAGTTTTGCTTAGCCGGTGCTGCCTGGCACTGTAAGGTAACGAAGCGCACCAACATGAGCACTTTGCGGCTCGGGGCACTCAGGCCTAATACTCATTTGCACCATATTTTCGACGTGGTCACTGTTTTTAAGCAAACCTATCTTATATTATAGATTGGGACCTCTTTGCTATAGTCATTTGATTCAATTCGACTGAAATTTTATTAAAACGCGCGCTATTTGCAAATCGGTGCACCAGCTTTGTGACATACTAGATAGGCGAGTAAAGTGCAGAATAGTGGAGAAGGTGAACAAAACTAATCACAAAAAATTGAACAAACTTCCCTAAAGAACATAGTGTATTATATACAATTAAAGTTATCGAAACGTCGGGTGTCTTTTAAGGGGATCTTGGTAATGAGGAGCTCATCTTGGCGAATGTTGATGCTCCAGGCTGTAACGCTACAATTGATTGCAAAAAGCACGTGAACATGGGGTCAACTCAATCCGGCAGAATCGCAAGTTAATCCTAGAAGGTATGGCTCCGACTACGCGGTCGCGGATAGAGCAGAACTGATAGGCTATTTGTCGAAGGCTTTATGATTATTCATTTATAAATAATCGGTCTATATTGGGCAGCGAATTGCAAAAGTGGAGATAATGATGCGATACTTGGAACTATTGACGAAACTGCAGTATAGTGCATAACGATTACGTCCTCGTTAAATCATAGGAGAGTCAAACTGTACCTGAACAATTGGAAAATCGGGAACAAAAATTAGAGCAACTGTAGGCTGCTGATGACACGACAGACCCAAAGAATTGCCAAAAATGGTTCCTCTCCTTTGTCATCCTGTTGTAGTTATATCTCGTAGACTTTAGCTTGGAACGGTCCGGCAAGTATTTTCGATTGAGGGACGGCCGCATGCCGTCCACAATCACACAACAAACACATATATATATATATATATATATATATATTTTGTATACAGACACACGCATATGTATATATATGTATATATATATATATCTCTCAATCTTTCGCGCCCTCTCCTCAGGGAGCCAAGCGACGCGACGCCCTGCATCCTCGCTAAGCCGAGGCAGTTCGAGTCGCTTTTTAGCCTAAACAGCGGCGATACAGTTCTCGCTCTTACTTTCATACTGTATTAGCCCATGGTGTTTCAGAGGACTCAAGAAGAAGTGAGATGGACCACGCTCGAGACAACGGCGGAAGTCACAGGTCGCCATAAGCCGCGGCCACTCGACTCGTCGTCGACTACGTCAGTCGCTCCTGCCGTTGTTTTCACCGAGTAGTGATCCTGTACCCCTTGAGAAGGCGGTGGATGTCGAGTAGGCGGACATTGTTCCAACATAAAATTTATGCTACAAACGAAGAACTTCGATACAGTCTCTGTCGCCAGCGACAGCAGTGGCCATATAAGCGCATGACGAGATACGACGCCGCGCGATTCTACCTGCCCGTTATGTTTGATTTATCATGCGGAACAGCTTTTATTCCATATGTGTTCAATTCGATCGTGTGCCCGTGTTCAGAATGACTAAAGAGAACAGGCGCAATGCGACCTCTCGATACCGTCGCTTGTCTCCCAGCGTTTGGTGGGCAAAAAGATCATAGAATCACCTAGCAATAATAAAATAGGTGAATTTATGAACGAAACAAAGCTGCCACAAGCTAAGCAATATAAGCAATAGCCAATTGCGCTGCGGTTTGTTAGGGACGTTGTTTCTATTTTTATAACAGGTTACACCTTAGTCGAGTCTGTTCTGAGCCTGGGGTTAGTTTCTCCGTCAGGGTCATGCTGCTGCCGGTGATGAATCAACGATCCGTCATGTCGTCGACGTCTGTGAACAGATAACGTTCCGCTGGCGTACTCATTCGTTTTATCAATCAAGACTCTTTATTCGAAATTTCGTCGGAGGGATAATTCTCAATAACTAACAACGAGCAAAAACAGAAAAATAACAACGGTTATAGCAGAATGACGAGACAATGGAGGAACTGGCTGATATTTACAGGACCCTCAGATTCCTCGTACGTGCCTCTCGTGTAAATGTATATTTCACCAGCTCCAGTACGATGCGTCTGGGGAAATTTCACTCTTCAGCGTCTTCAGTGGTGACTCGTATTGCACGATATACAACTTCTCCTACAAGTGCTACCCACACTCGAAGATACAACGGGGGCCGTCCGTCCCTCCGTCCGTTTGTCAATCGTCAGGATACGATGTGAGAGAGTCTCGTACGTGAGAGAGTCATACCCGGCATCCAAGCATTGATGTCACGTGCTCTTGCTAGCAGATGGTAGTTAGTTATTCAGTCAATTCAACTGTTTGGCAATGGTGACAACATGCACCGCTAATCTTAATCACTCTCTCTCTCTCTCTGTCACATTTCCTATCGTTCTGTAATTTTAGTCGCATGAGCAGCAGGGGAACTACCGCTTTTGTCTTTGTGTCCTTTACTCAGTCGACTGCTGCCGACTGTTGCCGGTGGTTTGATTGGCTGGGTGGCTGCTCTCTGTCTGCCTGTATCCATGTATATCTATCTTTACTAATAATACTAATCCTCTTAGCGTCTTCGCTGATGGCAGTGCAGCGTGTGTTCTATCATTAGTATTAGTGTTACCATCACGCTATGACTGCTCGATGTAACGAAAGTCGACAGAAGTGTGTGTGTCATTTTCTAATAGCGTACACCGTCGTGTACACCGTGGTAAACACGTTCAACGTGATCGCTGCCCGCGAACGTTCGCCGGCCGCGGATATGATACGAATCTGTAGTCAGTCAGTCCGTCAGTCGGCGTCGTTGTCCAGCGGATCGTTGTTATAAGTGCGGGTTGGCGTAGGAATATCCATCGGGGCACATCCTGGTCGCAGCTTGCGGTCGGATGCGGCAGAAAGCAGCACCATAACTGTCGTCGTCGACGAAGCTCACAATCAGCGCCAACGGCCTGAGGCGGGTCGGCAGGAGCTTCAGCCCGGTCGCTCTTACCTCTCTACTGTTTGCTCTTTCGTCAGAGCAACGGCGACCGCAGCGAACGTTGTGTAGTCCAAGGAGCAGGGTGTTTGCCTATGGGAGATGCACTTCGACCGCCTCGCGTTGCCACATGTATGATCTTGTATTTGTTCAGTTCTATTTTTATTATTATTATGGAGAGAATTGTGGACACAGTCGTACGAAGTATTTCCTCAAATGGAAGAAATACGAAGATCACAACTACGCGATCCTTCTAATAGTAATAATAACAGTAATAATCATAATAATCATGATAATAAGTGTGGTATTAGTAATGGTTATGTCTTTGAGCAGTCATTCACGGCAAGAGATCATTTTGAAAATTACATGCGTTTTATAGCTATGTGTTATATGTCCGCCTTCCTCAAGTGTGAGTAATTGCTGCCGACGGGTACAATTGGCTGGATAGTGTTCATGACATTGACTATCTGAACGAGGAACAATTATATGTCTTAATTCATTATTGTGAATTCACATTTGATTTATTTACCAGTGTTATTTATTTTCTAACACAGATTTGCCGCGTTGACGTCATATTCTGTTCGCCTTTCTTTGTCGTGAACCACTCCTGTGGTTCCCTCGTCGAACGGCGAAAATCCTCGTAGTAGAAGTCAACGAAAAATCGAGTCCTTCTCAGGGCTGCTCTAGGAGCCATCATCATACAGATATTGGTCAATGGACGATTAACTTGATAGCGGTGATAGAGACACTGAAGAAAGCAATAATATAATGAATGAGGAGTCGTTGTATCGCCCAGGCAGAGTTTCGGCTGCAGTCGTCTCTACGCTATGGTGTATGCCTTTCGAAGTGGGAAGCCAATAATACGTCACGAATCGAACCAGCTTCAATGGCTGGGGCCGCACCATTTGGAAGCTTTCCACCCCGGATGACTAATCGTGTACCTAGTCCATTATTCGCTCCGCTCAACTGTAACGAAGCGAGCCTATCAGAAAAAAAAGATAACTTAATAGGCTCCTCTAAGAGAGAGGCGGTAATTATGCAAAAGAAAATTTCCGGGGGCAGGTGTGGCGGGGGGTTATAAAGGAATATAGTAAGATTGATCTAGAGAGAGAGAGAGAGGTGTCTGAAATGCAGCCTTTCGACGGAATATTGACCCCAATCGTACGGTTCGAACAGCGGAGCTTGCTGTCTCTGGCCGGAGTGCCACGGGGTCGGGCCAGGACATATTTTCCTTGAATATGTCAATGAGTAACGCGACTACCGGAAGAGATACCTCTTGATTCACTGCCAGCCCGTATGGTCTGTGCTGGTGATTTGTAATTACGAGAAGGGAGCCCGACCAGTCTGACCGGGTAATTACTCGCCTGTTCGGGAAGGAATACATCTCCTGTATCCCTTCTCCACTCGGGGCTGAGCCACTCCGGCTAGAAAATTTCATCAGATCAGACCTAAAATCTCATCTCTGAATTTTGTGCCCTTCGATAGGTCGACAACCTGATTTAAAAGACACATTACGATATATATATATATATATATAAATATGTATATATATATACTTCACTTGTCCGTCTGAAACAACCTAGGCAGCTCCTATCATGGCTTATCATCTTGCAGCTGATTGTAAGACAAGCTAATTTCAATGGATCATTATAGAACAACAGTTGTATGCCCTCGTGGAGGCGGCAAATTGTGTCAAGGGCATCATCAGGCTCAATAGTCTATTTTTGGGGCATTTCTATTGCTTGTGACGGCTTATTGGCTTTAAGTAACGGGGGAAGCGCTTCGATATGGATTCACCGTTCAAAACCAGCGGATGATTTCACTGCAACACGAAACATCTACTTGAAACGATATACCAACAGGGATATTTAGTGAAAATACTTCTATAAATTTAGTCTCTCGAATGGTACATATTCGCCCCTTTGTAGACGGGCCACCGACGGACATTTATTTTCGATAAGGAAATTTTATGAAATTTAATTGTAAATATATGACATTTACATACAATCTAGCACACCTCTTCTGTGCCTCTTTTTCCCAGCTCTAAATTATTTTATAAAACAAGAGGCGCCTCTATCAATGTATAGCATTGTCGCTGCCGTTATCGTTAGTGGTACTTCATCTTTGGCAAGGACCTACTGCTATTTTGTTCTCGAACAGCAATATTAGCTATGTATATATATATATATATATATATATATATACACCAAAATTGGGGCCTGGAAGTAGTGTTTTGGTCATCCCAGATGTCTCAGCTTTCTTCAGAAAAACGGAAAATCCTACTGTGAACGAGCCCGTAAAGTTGAAAGGTTATTATTATATTCACGACCGGGTGGTTTTGATTAAGCAAACGAGAAATCAGTCACTATCGATCTATGTACGATTGTACGTAGAGCCAGAATGGGTTTAATTCATCGTTTCGCTCTTACGCCAAGATCTACGTCAATTTTAGCGGTATTTCTCGTTCTTGTTCATCTCGACGCTCAGTCCGTCACTGGATTCCTAGGCAAATCAATCTATATCTGCGTGTGTGTGTGTGTGTGTGTTTGTGTGTGTATGTGTGGTTACGTGAGTATTACGTCATCTAAAAGTCTTCACTGCCTCCTGGTTAAGACTCGATCACTACTAGCGTGGATTTTTCCTTCGATTCGTTGCTTCCCCTCTACAAATACTATGCCACTATTCGTACATATGGCACGAGTTGGATCTCGTGCATCGGGTTATATTATATGTATATATATTTTTTACTATATTATAGATACATACCGGTTGCAGGTACAGTGAACGTTGGCGGCAGCGGCCGGCCGTGAGCGGTAATTATTTCGTTGACTGTGGCCCAAGATGAGTGAATAAGGAGAGACAGGCTGTTCACTTGCAGATTCGGCGCGGCATCACACACTCGACTCGTTATCACCAACAACTGTGCGTGTGTGTGTGTGTGTTGCGCGCACGAGCAAATGAATTCATCTTTCTGCCGAAAAGACAGGTTTGCTCGAGTCGGTTGACTTTGATCAAATTCGTTGATGCTGCCGATCTATCTGTCTCGCTGGCTGGCCAATCGAACGACCGTCCACCATAAGTGCCAATTCAATTGCGTCGTCAGAGCGTTTGTTCATCTATTATTTGTCGTCCGTCGACCATCTCGCTGCTGCGTTGTCTTTTTACCTCTATTCGACATTTCGAATTTAATTTGATCACAGTGATAGCTGACGACGAGGATAATTAATATCGTTATCATTATTCGAATGGGTGAAACACGTACTCGCATTGTGATTGTTTGCCCATTGGTCTACCGTCATTGAAAACATTCGAATTTCATCGACACTTCTGATTTGTTGCCTGTACTCCCAAATTCGATCGTCTTTCGCCCCTCCACCCCCCGATGTCGTCGTTATCGTCGGCCGAACACCGCTAGCGCACAGCTCTAGCAGAGCGTAATCGGAATCGGCGCCTGATCGCGAGAGGCGATTCCGAACGTAAGTCTGGCCGGAAAAAAATCGTCGACGTAACATGAGTTCATTTTCATGACTGGACGCGAATGAACACCTATAGCCAGCAGCTGACATGACGACTACTCCTGCTCCCGGCCAACTGTCGCAGTCCGGTCGACGTCTGCTGCTACCGTTCGTTCCGCTCAATTGTACGATGACTACCACCGAGGCGCGGGCATCCGCGTGGCTGCCGATGAGGGTGTCGAGACAGGCGACAAGCTCGATGATGATGATGAAATCGAACTTTTAGACTGTTGAAGTACGCGACAGGATTCACACATGGCTTGCCTTTGCGCGTAATAATAAACCGATGTGACACACACACAGTCCATTGTATCTTTGTCTCTAAATATCTACTCGTTCTAGGTACTTGCGTATATCATAACTATGGATATTGTTGCGTAATTCTTACGTAACTCATTTGTATGGAAATACAAAGCCGAACAAACGCTGTGCACGATCGAACTTATCATTAACTTAATGTTGTTGTTATTTTTCATTATTATTATTATTATTAATTTATTATTATTATTAATTATTATTATTATTATTATGGCTATAGTTGTCATCACATTGATTTTGTTGCCATGGCACAGAGTAGTGTGTTCTGTTTGCTCATGAGTAAACAGAATCAATTTTAAGAAAACGCGCATTCGAGTGAATACACTACTATTATCGTTATTGTTCTGGTAAAATGGCGTTGTGAATTTGGCAATTTATATTTAATCATAGGATGCCCATTAGGACGATGTGAATTGCAAAGATATACTCCTCACCGCAGGTCGAATTACGAGAGTATGCAACCATTCTTGTTTTAATTACCTTGCACATTGTACAAAATGCGTATCTATTATATGCTAGCTGTTCTCGAAGACAGAGCGTAGAGCACTCGAAACCGACACCAAGTGGAGCTACCACAGCTTGAATTTTATTCAAAATAATCCAAAGCAAGCAGATTGTCTATACAAGTAGCTCTAGACACTTTATACGGAATGGCTCTCGATTTCAATGTTACGATTTTGCATTTGGCCGTTCCCAATAACGCATCGCGTTTATCGAGGGAGCAGCACCAACGCGATGACTGACTAGGCATAATTAGCAAAGAGGTGATTTAAGCACATACTGTGTCGGACAACAGCCAATGCAGTCGTTTGCAAATCGTACAAGAAAAAAAAACCACGCCGTTCATTAGCGAAGACATGGTTCGAGACTTTTCGAGGAGCACGCTGGTCAGCCCTTTCGACCTCGGATCAAAATAAAACAATTTAGACATAGGTGTAGATAATGTACGTCTGAGGATATCTCAGAAGCATGCAATTATGACCAGCAAAACAGTGTAAACGTGTCCCTGCAAAGAATTGCCGGCATGGACAACATTCCAGCTGGTTGACTGATAGCCTCGTGAGTATACGCTTGTCTCATTCTGCCTAACTATAACACGATGTACTAATGGTGTCCGTCCGGCTACCTAGTTGAACTCGTGGCTTTGGGCCTTGTCGAGGAGCCGCAGTCAGCCTTGAGTTGTCATTGTTACCGCTCTCGCGATCTCTTCGCATCCAGAGGTTGCGGAGAAGGTGACGAGGCCACTTTATCCCATATGACAGCAGTGGCGACTAACATCATCGGATTTACCAACGACGCTTGGTTGTGCGCTGAACAATAATAGGACGATGTTGATCTCATAATAATCATGTTGATGAAGCGTTATTTCATGGTCGTAGGCGTTAGCGAAACGGACGAAACATTCACGAACAAGTATAATATATATATAAAATAGTCGAGCTGTAGTCGAACCTGCAAGGTATTCAAGAACTACGTTCACCCAAGTCGGCCTGTAGACATTGACATATTGATAAGCTTGCGATCTAAGCACTCCAGTCTGCCGTGCCCAAAAGTGTTCGACTTAAACGGGTCCAGTACCTGTTACTATAATATGTGATCATTCGCTACATGGTACGAGGTACTGGTATCACTTCTCGCTCTCGGACTTCAGGGTTCTTCGCGCCGGCCATCACTGGGCCGATTGTGAATAGATGCTTTTTGCGTTTACTTCAGAGTTGGCGAGAAAAGCATCGAAATTATTGACACAACTCACGTTTCAAACATTTCTTCACTAAGCATGCTGTTATACCCTCAGCGTGCCATGTATACTCATGCGATATCTAGTACCATTTATAGTACAATAAAACAACCAACAGCTACATGCGTTCGTTTGCATGAGTACACGATTGTGACTGCATTGGCGTTTACTTGTCAACAGTAAACTCACCACCGAAGAGTGGCAAATTGTTAGTTGTTTCTTCGAAAAACACTATAACTTTTCATATTTCAAGGACAGATCTACTCTTAAATAAACACGAACACACA
This sequence comes from Stratiolaelaps scimitus, assembly GCA_019614645.1. NCBI lineage: Eukaryota > Metazoa > Arthropoda > Arachnida > Mesostigmata > Laelapidae > Stratiolaelaps > Stratiolaelaps scimitus. Next base: position 2,087,657 of record JABWDB010000014.1, on the reverse strand, counting down.
CACCACACACACCTTTTTTTATACTACGATTGTGAAACATTGTCGTCACCGTAAATATCGCCCAGTTGAATTTAGTGCCGCTTTTCACATCATAACCATAGCATATACCTAAACGACGATGTGGTGATAATTCATTCAATCCTCTTCATAGGAAGCGTCATTGCAACGGAGTTATTACCAGAATATCAAGTGTGTGTGTGTGTGTGTCCACTGGACAAGAGAAGACGCCGGAGTAGGCCTCGCTCCACGATTTGTACCTCTTCTCTATTATCCATGCGAAGCATTTTACAGTACTTGAGCTAAAGTACACAGAAAAAAAAGCAACTCTACAAAAATGCCTGCTCTGCGCCTGTACGATAAACGCGAACTTGTGTCCTCCCCCGCCAGGGTCCCCCGGCCCTCGCGTCCCCTACGCGCGAATCATCTCCTTCTGTAGCTGCTTGTTCCAGTGCCTCTTCCCTTGTCGATATGGTCGCTTTTCCTTTCAATTCGATTCGTCTGTTAGCCGCGGTGGAGACGCCTGCCTAGACTGGAACGACTCGTTGACATAAGCACTCGTCCAGCCACTCGACCTGCCATCGATCGATCGGCTCAGTCATCACCAATGAAGAGCGATAGTTACGCACGAACGAGATGGAGAGGAACCTTGAGGCATCACTCAAGTTCAACGGCGATCACGGCGAAGGTGACAAAGCCAGCCAACGACACCAGCGACGGCAACGACCACAGAGACAGCAACAACAATCACAATAACAACATCACCAGCGGCGGAGCCGCCGCCGCCGCCTCCTCTGCTGCTGCTTACTATCCTTACCACACATCATTGAATTGGCACAGTTCAACGCAACGCTACCGACAGAGCGTGCGACGAAGCCTCCAGAGCGCACGCCGTCTGTGCGGCCGTGCGCGCTGCAGACATTGACGTTCTCAGCCGTCTGGGCTCGCAGGCGTGACAGCAGCCGTCCGGCCTCGGGTGGCTTCCTCCGTCGTCGGCAATGCCAGCAACAGCAGCGGTAGCCGTGGTTAAGCGGAGGTACAGGCGCGGCCCTCACTTCACGAGACTTCACGTTCTTCACTTCACTAGACTAGTCTAGTCTAGTTCCATACTACGCACGAGTGAGAGTAGTCGTAGCAGCAGTAATAATAGTCGTCGCCCTCGTCGCGGAACACAGCGCCGGCGGCTGTGGCGACCGCGGCCGCGGCAGCCGTGGCAGCCGTGGTATTATCCAGCTTTCTTAACTATTCCAAGCAAACACTCTACGACGTAGTCGGTTCGTCAGGCGCTCACCCGCTCACTCATTGCCATCAACAGCAGCACCAGCAACAGCAGCAGCAGCACTGCATGCATCATCATGGGTGGTGGTTGTTGTAGCACTAGTAGAAGTGGCGGCAGCAGCAGCTAACCAGAAGTGAGTTAGTTGGATAACATGCAGTAGTGGTAGTTCTGTAGTAGTAGTATACAGCTCGCTGGGTCCGACTGTCTGTCAGTCGGTCGGTCGGTCTGCGAGCCCGCTTGATGAGCGAACCGCGTCGTTCAACGTTATTCAAGCGGCCGGTCAACCAGCAGCTAGCTACCTACTGGTTCGAAGAGTTCGTTTCAAGCAGCAGTTGAATTCTTCTTCTTCTTGTCCTTCTCCTCGTCGTCGTCGTTAGACGTTAGTAAAAAAAAGCGAACGAATGGCGCGGCCTTCCATCACTTTGAGTTACGTTGAAGTAGAATGAACACAAATACAGGCATACGCGCAGAACACACTCAAGCACCACCTATTATATAAATATATTATATATATATATGCATTATAGATAACATGCGCTGCTGGTGCCGCCATAACACAGCGAACACAGCACTGCGGACCCAGCTGCACCCTCCACGCCCCACTGCACCGTCGCTTAATAATCGACTATCACTACTAATATATAATATATATATATTATATATATATATATATATATAGTATAGGCTCGGTTCACTACTATAGTCATGCGAAGAATGACTTAGCACTGGCAACACCTCCGAATGAGAATGGTACAAGTTATCTCGATGGGACGGTAACTGAGAACGGCTCGTGAACATCTCTCCCACACCGACAGACGGAAACAAACTGAGCAAGGTATCGTGAGTTAATCGACGACATTGATTATCCAGCCGAAACAACAGATTCGACAGTTTCCTAGATTGTGAATATGTAGCATCTGCATTTTCAGCGACGTCAAAAAAAGGGGGGGGTTCGCCCACAGCTGTCTTCTATTGTGGACGATGACATATGTCAGTTAGTGTCCTTGAAATACATGAGCAGCTCAGCGTCCCGCTGAGCCCTTCGTCGATTCATTGAGCATACACAAATAGAGCGAATCCTGTTCCAGCCTGTTGAATGTTATGGTGAACTTAATGTTATTGAAGGTTGACTCTAAACCCACTGCCATCTTTCGTACGTCATCTGCGAATTCGGTAGATTAACTATTTCTAGTATAATTTCATTTGAAATATAGAAAAAATGGCAAGTTTCATTTAAAGATCACACCATCGAAAATGGCGTACACTGGAAGACTATCGAGTTGAAAATTTTCTTTCTTTTCGGGAGAAGTTGAACCATTCGTTTATATATATTGCATGTCTCGAATCTGCTGACACCACCGCATTTTATGGCGGTATATTTGTGCTGATTGAAGATGTACGCCATTCGCGTGCTGTTTATACAACAACAGAGTCAGAATTTTTGAAAAGGACGACAATACGCTGGGTAATTTGCGTCATTGTGATTGATATTTTGGTAATCAAGTTCAACTTGAACAAGAGATGTAATCAAATAAAGGCACAGCTAGAGATCAATAAGCTGAGATCAATAATTTCATTTACACAATCTTAGTCGAAAGATCGCCTCACAGATTTATTCAATTATCATCTATATCGAAATCAGGGTTCTGCCGCCGAAGCAAAGTCGGCTCGAAGTTGATGTTAGTATTGTGTCATTCGTCAACATCATTTCGCCACCTACATCGCAAACATTTGATTAATCAACCGGCGTCCACAGCCGATTTTAATTGTTCCCTGTTTTGGAATTATCACTTTCACTTACGTCTGATGTGTGGAAATGTTTTTCCGTTTTATTTTTAATACAAGGTGGGATTGGTACGCAGCAGACAAGTATCCTCGACGCTAAATACACCGGTGTGAGACATCACATCGGTTACCCTCACTACAAAACTTGTTATAGAAAGCGAACTATATATATATATATATATATATATATATAATATTGTATATATAATATATAATCTCGCTTACAACATATGTGCCGCAGACAGAGGCTGAGCGATCTCTTACGGTTATAAATATCCTCCAACAGTACGGAGGGCGAAATTCTCACGGCGCAAATGGGAGGCAAGCGCCCTACGACGGGGCAAAGTAAATAATTCGGATATAATAGCTATCATCCGAACGAGCGCGGGACGTAAGTAGGATGTTAATGGCTACAGATACAGGTAACATTTCCCACACACACACACACACACCATATATATATATATATACCATCGAGGCACAACAGGCCTATCTGCGTGGTAGCGGTAATCGTTGACAAGGAGCGAAATTCGAAGTTCTTCCTATTTCGCTTCTGTTCAAGATATGAAATATTGACAGGTGCATGTTTACAGATCTTCCCGTCCGACGAAGCTTCCCCCGGTCCGCCACCGTGAACCTCATCGCAGTCACAAAGGGACAGGTACACGTACCGTAGCTATCGGCTCCAAATCGAATGCGTGCTAAGCACTGCAGTTAGTACTGCGCGTTACTCGAAACAGAGCACGGTTGTCCTTGGGACGGCTCGCTGCGACCGAATCGCGTCACAGGGGGCGACACGATGTGAACGGTGTCCCCCCCTTCATGCCATCGACAACGCAACCGCATCTGCTGATGACGGCACGAGACAAAATGCTAAGATCTGGGATCTAGGAGAAACCCGCCACTTGGCGTACCGTGACGAGCAGCAACCGCCGCGGCTGGACGCGTAGCCAACGCAGTCGTACTATCTACGAAGCAGCAGTGGTACTAGTGGTAGCTGCCGGCAGAAAACCAATCGTCTGCTACTTCCGTGGGAACTGTCCGGGACCTCGAGAGGTGTCTGTGCCCCGGCATCGGATTCCATCTTATCGTATTGTCGTTGTGTTGCCCTAATCACCCTCATCGTTTTTGTGCTTTCGTCTTCATCGTCTCGACCAGTCGCGTCGCGTCGCCAAGAGCCCCACCGTAAGTGGTGTTGCGTGGCTCCGCCGCGCTCCTCGGAAGCTACACCGTCAGCTCGCCAATTCATTTCGGGCGCATTGGCTCTCCGCCGGCGACAGCAGCGGATCGGCCCTAGTCGTGAGCCTGCTGTACACTTGTCTACGGACGGCGTCAAGGCACGGCGCAGTACATCCTACATTGGCAAATCAACCCGCCTGCGAGCGTAAGCGTATTGTCTGTGTATGTGTCTGTGTGTATGTGTGTATATATATATCACCGATACGTGTGGGAAAATTGTCGTGGCAGGAGCTCTGAATGCCATAATGGTGTCAGTAGTAGATAAGTACGTAATTATGCTGGTTGAATTGGCCATGTAGTAGATCTACGTGTATTGTATTATATATAGACGGCGAATGTGGACGAGATAACGCTTCCTTCTCGTCATGCACTGCAGAGCTGACGACGGGTTTGTTCGTTAATCAGCGGGACCTGATGTGTAAGAGTGTATGTGCTATGGTTTAATGTACACTATCAAATATGTCTGCACATGGAACTCTGCAAGACAATTCCAGAGTTAGGGAAGGTCAACCGATATCGCTCTGATTACGGTGGCGAACTTTTGCATAGCAACCGATTCATGAATTCGTCTTGTGAACAGCGTTGATACGCCACGCTGAATAGGAATTGTTTTTCATTATTCATTTCAACGATACGCAACATCCCGGAACGCCATCTTTGACAACCTTACACTCGTATACAAGGGTATGAGCCTGTGCAACTCTGTGCTTGCCACGTTATGGCTATCTGGTGTAGAAGACATTATCTCTGCATTTGGCAGTGTTCGAAGATGCGCATAGCATCGATTGAGGTCCTTGTGGAACGGAGGTGGCCGTTTTTTTTCAAGATCCGATAGTGACGAGTAACAACTATCTGGTGTAGAAGCACCGGCGACCAGGGGACTGTCTGTCTAAGTAATTCAGGATTTCTAGACAGCGCTGCATGCGCGTTTGTCCGTCCGTGAAATCTGTACAAGCGTATGCTAATTTGGCCCATGTTATATATAATATATAGCATACTGACGACATCAATATGAGCAGGCTGATTGAGAGACACTGAGCTAATGAAATGTTTTGTATAGCGTATCACATAATATATATATATATATATATATATATCATCAAATAATGGTCATGTCAAATGTTGGTAACTGAAAGTCGTTGAACCTGCATTAATAACACGGATCAGTTGATTCGTTGATTTTTAGATTGAAAGTATTTGATTTTTTGATAGATGGAAAACAAGGAACGCTGCTCTGGACTACTATATTGAATATCGCATTTGCGGCTTGCATACAATTCGTACACCTATGATTCGTGAGTAACGGCTGCTGGTAAGGATTACACAGAAACGAATTTGGATTATTGGTGTTTGAAACATTGAAAAGCATTTCGTCAAAAAAAATCGTAAAAGTTAAATGAGGTGGTAAAATAAAAAAAACAATGCGAAAAAGCTCTCCGTCCGAAGTCACAACATGAAGAAGATGCAGGTACTATTATACTCCTATATACTTCTACTTGTGGTAGCAATATATAGGAGTATAATAATCTCTATATATATATATATATATATATATATATAATTATATATATGTTTAGTACTTTCGGCTATCGGCCGTCCAACAAGTTTTATGACCGCGGTTATATTATATCCACATCGCTCTTCGGCATCCGATCTCAATTGCTGTATAGACTAGTTTCTATTTTGTTTGTTTTAAGTGCAGCTTTCAACGCATCGAACCCTTCATATTGGCTTGACTTTCATGGCCCGACAATAAAATACGACAACAATACGTGCCAGCAGCCTAAATATTCCATACAAATCTATCACACTCACCCCTCCCTCTCTCTCTCCCGAGACCAGCTCAAGTGTAGCAGTGGTAATCACATATGAGAAGACATTCCATCTCCGGATATTGCATTCCCTCCGAGAAACAATCATGATGATAATTCAATAAATGTATGAGTATGAACAGGCATCCATATTTGAAAGAGAGAGCTAGCGAGAGAGGGGGAGAGAGAGAGAGGCAGCGTGAGGGAGCTGGAAGGTCGCCATTGGGGGACAATGGACAGTGATCGTGTATTCATATGAGCCGTTACGGCCGTCAACGACCCGTTAATATCCGCACGTCGCGGTCTCACTGTCGCTGCAGCAAAGAGGACTCCGACATCCAGCCGCCTCCAGTTCTCATGAGTTTCTTGCCTTGCCATGAGCATATATTATTCACATCAAATAGAATAAGAATCGCATATGGGCAAGATGGGCAGGACTGCCCCCCTGTGTTGCTACTGGACTTGATCTATTTAATAATAAGTTTAATAATAATAATATTAACAATAATAAGTTAATAATAATAATAATAATAAAAGATAATTATCAAACGTTCCTCTATCACTAACACTAAATAATACATAGAATCAGTGCGGGATTGTTCTACAAAAAGAACCAAGTGTTGCAAATCACAACTCGCTAGATCCTCATTTATACGCGTGTTGCTGAGGCAGAACTTCTATCGCGACGGTCGTGGCGGCGGCGGCGGCGGCAGCAGCAGCAGCAGCAGCGACTTCGCTGATGTTAATTATCGGGTGCGAGCCAGCCTCGATGATCACCGGTCCCAGTGTATGGTTTGCGACCAAGATAAAGATAACAACAGCCGGGAGAACGAAGTGTCGAACAAAGCACATCTATGGTAGGTCATACGGCACACAGATTTTGTTCAAGGGGGGGGTCACTGCCGCTGGGTCCTGACAGCCAGCGGTCAATCTGACTAAGCAATGTGATTGTGAGCACGACACAACACGGGAGCCTCGCATAGAGACCGTAGCAGGTCGTTTTTAGCCGTAACTCCGCTCGGTAATCGCTCCTGCCTCGCTACTCACTCCATAACGAAAATGATGAAGTACCTCTCTGAAGTATGGCGAAGTAAAACAATACCTCATTCATACATCGTGTGAGCGACAACGAGAAGAAACTGTAGGGGGAGGACAGGCAGATAGACAAAAGAGCAGAGGATGCCAGCTGACAATGCAGAAATACTGAGCTAAAAATAACAGGAGTGCAGCGAAGTGATATATATATATAAATGTTGCTGGCATTGGCATTATGTTTGCTGGCGCGCGCGTTTGACCTGAAAATCGCTTACTTTCGTACGCGTCAACAGTGGCGGTGGTGGCGGTGCCATCGTGTGGACGGCAGATGGTGCATGTTGTCCGCCTGGTCATGTTGTCTACCCGCTGATAACGGGCAGATATCTGCCGCAATGGCTGACTTGATATGGCCCCGTAAAGAGCGAGCAAGAAAAGGGGTGAATACTGCGATAGGCGATGCTGTTCAGCGATCAAAATCGAACGTCGAGCTATCCGCTGAGCGAACCGTCCGCTCGTTGGACAGACTCTTCGTTTACTGTGATGCTGTCATTGGAGAAGCCGCCACCGCGGCCGCCGTCGCCGCCGTACGCCGCGGATGAAGGTGGTGATGGTCACCTCCTTTAACAAAATAACTAAACTGGGCCACGTGTTGTTTGCCAGCGGTACAAATGAGACGGTAACGGGACGTAGCTAAAAAACACAGATAGACCACTAAAATCGTATAGAGTTTTTCACAAGATCCTATTTCAGCAGTTTGCAGTGTAATTGTCGAAGCTAATACTTACAATGGACATGTTTCCTTGTTGACCGCATGTTCTTCGTCACGGGCAATTTTACCATCGTGCAAGCCAGCAGGTGAGTAGCTCACAATTTGGCGTATTCACCCTTGGCTCCGTTGTGCTCGGGGATTTATTTACGAATTGAAAAATCTCGGCTGAAATATTCTCAAGTGATTACACTCAAGCAGGAAAAAAAGGTGTGGTCATATCCCAGCACAAGGGGCCAAGTTATGTTTGAGTCAATTTACACCGTCCTGTAAATTGAGTTTAGCAGATTACAGAGAGACGCGTGTGTTCGTTTTGAGTGATTTATCACTTCGGTTTAGTCGTTCCAACAATCTCGATGATACTTTTGTAATGGGGAGAATTCGGAACAGTGCTTTCTCTTATAGCTTGCGGTAGTATTCTGTTGTTATGAGCTCCATTTCTACATATACTGAAATATATAGTTTACACCTATTTGTTCATATTCATAATATAAATTAAATCAACTACCGCAGCTGTGCTTCGCTCGATCATAGTAAGAGGCATCATCTTGTTGGGCAATCAAGACAGGGCTTAGAATAGGCTTCTTCCTAAGCAACGACGATCTAAGTCGGGATCAGTAGTTTCATGACGCCTAAATAATAGATTTAACGTAATTACGAGGCGAAACACGACGTCGACCGGCAAAATTGCCTGATTTCACCTCTCGTAGATCTGTCCTTGTGTTGAAGTGTATTTATGATTAGATTTAAACATCGGGCTTCTTTTTCTGGACATCGTAATGGAGTTGAAATTGTGCAATATTTCATGAATCCGGATGTGTCCATGTGCTGTTACGAGAGTAATTACTTCGACATATCTATTTAGCTCGGTACAGAGCTGAAATTTTTATTTGCACTCAACGTTCACTCGTGCGGCTAATGGTTCACGATGTTGGAAGGATTCCAAATATGCATTTTTTATATGTTCGGTAACAAATGCACCCGCAATACGTTACTTAATATTTTGCAGAACCTTCGAACACCTAATATATATTTTATCCAAGATATACCTACGAAGGTTAGGTTAGGTAACGCCAACAGACAATAATAACGACAGCTCACATGATCGGATGACTCGCATCCACGTTATGATTTGTTTAGAGACTTCATTTTGATTAAATATTTCTCAATCTTCACAAATCTACTTCCTGTCACCTGCTGTCAACGTGAATCGACTATGCACGCGTAATTACAAAGCTCATTCAGCCGCTTCAGATAAAACACAGACACTTTTTTCTTGAATTTTCTGAATGAAATCATTCGATCTCGTTAAGGCCGCCGTTTACCCCGCGCCACTGCGCATAGCCACGCGTATATGCACTCTTATATAATACACGTAGACAATATTCATCGCGTATTTAAATCCGTTCCATCTTCGCTTGTCTAGCAGCAGTGGCAGTGTCCACCGTAGCCACACCAATGAGTAGGAAATTAATTAGTATTACCAGCCAAACGAATAGTGCCTACCATCAGCTCTCTATCCCCGGGGCGTTTGTGGCCCTGTCGCTCAACGCCAGCTCTCGCAGTGTTGCGAAATGCTCAGCGCGGCGGTGTACGCCGAACGAAACTGCGAAGAAAGCAAAAGTTACGAATCGCTGCATCGGCGGCTCACTGGCCGACTACGAGCCAATCAGGGAACACACTAGAAGCAGTACCTGTAGTAGCAATGTAGATGAAGGCCCTTTAGGCAACTCGTACCGGGTATCACAGCCGGTCCGCCTCTCTCTCGATAAGTAAAGGCGAAGATCGTCGTTGTTGTCGCCACCGCATTCACACAGTCATTGGCACACACGCGGATGTTCGTCTCGTTTGGCGCAGCGGGTCGGCGGGTGGAAACGCCCGCCGTCGTGTAACGACTCGAAGAGCCGTTCTCTAAAATCCACATATCGAGCAGAGTAGGTTAGAGTCGAACAGGAGTATGCGCTTGGTGGTCGACGACAACGATCTACCGGCCGTCGCAGAGTTACTGGAATACTCTAGGCTTCCCTCAAGGTCGTTCGCAGTGCAGCGAAACCGAGAATCGTCGCTGGCTACCATCGAACGACGTCGCTAGAGGTGTTGCCTAGTTGCCAGGATGTAAACACACTTGGGGACACGAACAAGAAACACAGAACGGCTCGGCTAGCGACTGCTACCCGGAGAACAGAGGAGGTGGTCTCGATAGTCAGCCTGCGTAGTTCACAAGCGGGGCTCAGCAGCCTATGGGCTATGCCGCTACGGCAAGGTACCACAGCAATATACAACGGTAATAGCCGAAGTCGCCGTCATCACCGACGCTCGTGCTGGCCTCTATGGGTTCCCTTGCCGCCGCCGCTGCTGCTGCCTCCGCTGCTGATACATATTACTCGTAGAGCTGAAGCTGACCTCGACTTCACGGCGAAGGCAGGAACCGGCAGGAACCATTCGCGTGATGACCACACGGTACAACCACACCGCGCCCGCGGGGTTAGACGCCGACCCAGACCACAAGATATACTACACACACATATATATATATATATCTATATACTCTGCGACGTACTCTTCATTTGCGTTTGTTTCGGCTGAGTGTACTGATTCGGCCGCTTGTGTCAATCTCTCGGGATGGTAGGTACGACCAACATCAGCAGCAGCAGCATCGTGCTGCTGCTGATATGGACGCGCCACCACTACCGCCGCAGCAGCGGCTGCTATCGTCATATCGTAGAAGTTTGACGCTAGAGCAACGGAGAGTTCATTAGCAGCAGCAGCAGTACCATGGGATTGTCGTCGTCGTCGCCACCACCGATCGCCTGTCTTCTATCTGCTTTCTGCACAGGGCTGTAATAAAGAAAGTCGTGCTGCTTCTACTGTCAGCTGATCTACAGAAAGAAACTCATCTGTATAAGTCACGTACGACAAAACGGCCATGTACGATACCATAACTAGCCTATGTACGACCCTGTACATTCTTAGCCGTTGGTCTCTCAAATGATATACAGGGTGCTAAAGGTAAGGTTAGTCAACCCAATAAGAGAGGCCTATTCTGCGATTGGCGGAGGCTTCGACGGTAACTTATCGTGCAATATTTTTGCAAATAATTCCTTGCTAGAAATACATATTTATTGAGTGTATTACAAAAAGAAATAACACAGAAGAAGTTAGAAAAAGTTATCCCATATATCCAAATCAACCAACTCTGACAAAGCTTGTCGCCCTCCGTGACGACTTTCTGGACTAGAGATTTGACCATCTTCTAAGGATCTTTAACCCGAAAGCTCTACACGCACTGGCAGCGTATGGACCAGCTGATCTTCTGACAACAAAACACTTCTCCAACAAGGAAGACGTTCTAGACTCAAAACCGCTCTCCCTCATGTCACTGTTCATGTCAATATCCACAAAGTATACCCAACCCTCCATACCCAAATGCTCCCAGCGAATGCACAACCGTCCGCCTTCTCTATTTCGTTGTCGTTTCGAAATACGCGCTACTATCGAAATATGTACGAACGTACCGAAAGAAACAAAGTATGAAAAAATATCCTGTAAATACAACCACCCTGTATACGCACGCACGTCCGTTGTGGCCCTGCCCGCGGTCTGCTGTTGCTGCTTCTGCTGGTCGTATTGCGTAATTTTTCTTTAGCTAGCTATTACTCGCAGCTGTAGCAGTAGTCTAAGCAGTGGTCGTCGTTATAGTGGCATATAGTGGTTAAAGGCAACGTTAGAAGAACATCGATCAAGGTGACGGATCTGCGCGACTTCGAAGGACTTCTACCTTCATGACGCCCTGGAAGCGCTACACGAGCTCTCTTCCGTGTGCTCTCTATTCGAGGATGTTACACACGCGTGAAAAGGGTCGGCGAGAAAGATGACGATGAACCATTTTGTCGGTTATTATTGGTCGCACAGCGAGCTGAACAGGCGGACACAGTTGCATCTCACGGTGGCGGTAGAGCGCCAAGTGTGGTGCAGGACTACCGACTGCCGCTGTTGGGCTGTAGTGAATTATTATACGATACAAAGAAGGTATTAAAAGAGCTGAATTTGTTGAGTGCGTAAATGTAATTCAGTATGCACATATCATCATACATCATTATGTGGCTTAAGAGAATCGATTTTACCATACTGTGTCTTCGAAGCATTTTTTTTTCGAAACTGACATCAGATAACCTAGAATCACCATCGTCCCGTATCATCTGTATTCTTCGTCATCACTTCGATCTTACAAAAACTAATGGGCACCACAATTCGCATGGGGGTGCCTTAAACAAGCACTTGCTTGGTTGATTTCTCCGAATCGGACCATGTCCTCCTCGTGGCCATTTTGTGAGTCTTTCAAACAAGGTGCTTGTGTATAGAGCTTCGAAGAACTGGTCAAGTACTCGACTGTGCACGATCCAATTGTATGTTGCACACAAGCAACTTAAGCATGATGGACATTGGTCCCTTTTGATGAAATGCAGATAAAAACAAGAAACACCGCTAGCTGTTCTCGCGCGTTCTCAAACATGAACAGCGCCTCGATCGCTAAATGTCCTCAACAAGTTGCACATGTTTGCGTTCTGATACGGCGATTCAATCCACCGTCAACTCTCCTAAATCGCAGCCCGGACGGGTCCAGCGGCGGCAAATTTGAAAGTGGCGTCGCTCATCGTTCCGTGAGCGTGTAGCCAGCCACGAGTCGAATACCTGACTCAATTCAATCGCTACTACACACACGATACCATATTGTATGATACTCTCTATCTGTATGTGTGTGTGCGCGCTAGCTGCATAGTTACAATAGTGAGTTCTACATACGGCGGCATATATAAAATACAGCCGGTTGAGGAGTCGCCCGGCTCTGTCTGCCTAAGTGATCGAGATATAAACTGCCTAGGTGGGAGCGCCGTCAGAGATAAGTAGCATGATAAGCTGTCATCGAGGTCAAAGCGGAAGAGAGGTAAAGCGGAGGTAGGTAAGATGCAGACGACCTATTATAGTCACTCACTGGGTAGCAGGACCCAGGCCAGAGCGAGCCAGGCCAGACAAGCAAGCAACCAAGCTGCTGCTGCTGCTGCTGTTACTGTTCATGGCGGCCAATGTAGTCCCAGCAACAGCAGCGGGAGCGGCTGTGCGTGCAGTATTGTGCGGCTCTATCTATCTCGGCTCCGTTTGCCTGTCGGTCGATCTGTGTTGTTCGACTGTTTGTCTACCGGACCCGCCGTTTCATTCGGCTCGTTCCCATGATCCCAACCGAGTGGGATTGAGAGAGCTATTGGCAATCGCCAGCCTGTCGGGTGCTTGGCAATTGTGTGTCATCCGTGTGCGGTTAATTCCCCATTTCGATATGCGCGTAGCATATCTGACGCTGTATCTAGCTTGTCTACTGGCTAGTGCATGTATGTTTGTGTGTCCAGATGGGATTGTCCTTACGTCCACTGTTTTACTACGACAACTGTAATACCACTGCCGCGAGCTCGATACTGAAGCTAAAACTGCCTATTTATATATCTGAGGCAATGTGACCCCCGGTACATGCGTACATATCCAGGCCAATATACGAGTGCGGGGCACAAAGACAACATACCCATTGACACACATTGGTATATATATATATATATATATATATATATATATATATATATATATATATATACAATAATATGCAAACCGAATTGTAACATAAAGCAACACACTTACCCAGTAAGTATCAAGCAATATCCATACTCATTCCACCGGCGGGTAATATCTACCGGAGACAGAACGACACCAATCCTAAACGAACCGAGGTATATCCTGGGTCGTTCCTATTGCTATCTACCGATGCGATACCGCTTGGACGCTAGTCTCTCTCTCTCTCTGTCCCTCTGGTCGTTGTGGGCGTGTGCAGACCGACAGATAGACAGATACTTGCCAACTGGCTCTCATAATAATAATAAATACATAGCAGTAATACTAGTAGTAGTAGTAGTAGTAGCTCCCCCATTTTTCCTTTAGTCGCAGTGGGGGAGTTAGAGGTAGATTGATACACAGTGTGAGTGATAGATATACTGTGTCCTAAGTGGGTTACAGTTACAAGTGTCTTGGCCTGGGTTGCTTGTTCCTACCGTATTTGTAGCATTCACTTTCAGTGTAGGCAGCAAAGTAGGCCAGAGGTTATGCTCCAATTTGTTGGATTCTGAAAATAAGACTGATCAAAGGATGGATAAAATAACGGGAGCTTGGTCAAATATATTAGGTAAGGCCAAAAATAATGAGACTCCTGTCGTCTTGCGCCGAATTCTTATTCTTGGCCGGTTTGAATTCCACTTTGGCGGGTAATGAGACATAACAATTAGCAAGCAAGCGGCGCGAAGGCCGCTAGCATTCGGCTTTCGTTGGGCGTTCGAAATGGCAACCGCCGGAGCAGGTCCCTCAGGCTTGCATTTTCACAAGAAAAGTGTCAGGTTTATGTTTCAAAAGAAGAAATGTGGAGCTGAAATCCATCGAAGGTTGATTAGCGTGCACGGCCATAATGCCCTAAGTCTACAACAGGTGTTCTGTTGGTGTGCGCAGTTTAGGTAAGGCTGCTGGGACATTAATAAACACCGAGGGCGCCACCCCTTCCCGAATCTCAATTCGACGAACGGATTGAGATAATCGAAAAAACTTTTGAGCAAACTAGAGCTTGGTCATTAACGACTTTGTCGGCGAAAATTGGCGTGCCTCGTGAAACATGTCGTTGTATTATTGAAAATAATCTGAGGATGTAGAAAAAAGTGCAAAATGGGTCCTTCATGAACTCGGTCCTGGACAACTGAAAATGCGTGAGGAGTGTTCGCGAGACAATTTGAAGATATATAGGCAGCAAAAGAGTCGTCTAGAGCGTACCGTTGCAGTGGACGAGACACGGGTCAGCCTGTATAGGGGACCGGAAAAAGATCAAGTGAAACAGCGGCTACGACCTGATGAACAGGCAATGGCGGTGGTAGTACCAAATAGATTCGACCTAAAGTAATGGTAGCACTTCACATGATTTCAACGGATTTGCTACTACGAGATTCTGGACTCAAAAGAAAAAATGGACTCGGCTCGATATCTCGAGTTCTTGAAGGGACTGATGAATAATTGGCACGGCAATAGGAAGCACCGAGTGTGGCTGCTCGATGACAATGCTAGGGCACATCGTAGCAATGAAATTACGTTCTGGCTTAAGGTCAACAAGATTGATTGATGGCATCACCCCCCCCCCCCCCCATTTACCCGATTTAACCCGTGTGAATATGGTTGCTTCCATCGATTAAAGAGGGCTATAGGTGGCAAAGGTATGCAAACCTCGATTTACTCCGAGATTCCTTAAATAACGAATTTATAAATGGGAATAGAAATGGTGCATACCTAGCCGTCAGAAGGCTCCCAGAACTCTGGGACCAGTGTACAAATAAAAGAGGTGCATACCTCTAACTCATACTAAAAAATCTTCGTTTTAACTTCCTTAGTTTAGCCGATATTGACATTTATATGTGTCTTATTATTTTTGGGTCAACCATATATATAGGTTGGGCTATTCGATGTATGTAATATATCGTTATCTGCCCCGCAGTATGCCACACCATGTCGTTAGTTTCTTCAGATTTTTTATTGCAACCATTTGCTGTTGTTATAAGAACAAACCTCCAAGTAAATAGAACTTTCAAGTCCTTTTGCTGGTGCCCTAAGAAGTCATCGGTGGAAGGTCATGGAGGTTGTACATCTCCTGCAACGCGTATATGTATAGCATCATCTCGGCTCCTTTCTAAAGACAAAACCACGGCAAAAAGTGAAAGAACAGACCAAAACTATAGCGACATACATATACATGTGTGTGAGGTCGTAAAATACGAAGATGTTTTCCCTGTAACCGTAGTTATCGTTATTATGGTAGCAGTGGCCGTAGTTGCAGTTACAGTCATTGTGATTGTTGAGAACATGACAGGAGGTAGTAAAAGGGACAAACGAGACGCTTTTGCAGTTGTGTGGATAGTTCAAGCCATTCAAGCCGCGCAGAAATTTGAAACAGTGTCTCCTACAACCGTCATTGTATTTATACATTAGATATAGGTGGCACGAGCACTACGATTGACTGCATTGCTTCCCGCTTATCAAAACGGGCTGGCTAACAGCTTGAATCTGCTGTTGCGGACACGTGTGTAGCCGACCGCAGTCAATATCTATTATACGTATACAATGCATAGTATCTTCTGGCCGCTGCCAGTAACGCAGTGTCCATTCATCTATGTTGAATATTTTCGTCTGACGATTTTTTAGTTATTAATATATATATATATATATAGTGAATCATGCACCTGTAATGGCTATTAGCATAGAAGGAAGCGTACATCAATATTGATGTACCTACCAGCAGCAATTATGTGATGCTAATTGATTACAGAAATGGATCTGGCTTGTTTACATGAATAGCTCCAACCCAAGCACAGTCAGAGGTTTGTACTAATATAGTTATCTACATAAGGCAATGGCGTAGATGAACAAAGATCAGTCCCGTAGATAGACCCATTGAAATTATGATTCAATGTTATGTTATACTTACCAAACTAAGATGACAATAGCACTTTGTAGTATTATAAAGAAATAATAGAACTTCAATCTGGCTAAGCAAACAAATCTGTTACCTGACCCATACTTTTCAAACACGTACGGTCATTGATACTATGGCGTTACATATATATATATATATTCCGTATGTTGTTCCTTTTAATCACCAGCAGGCAAGTAAAATAGCAGCGTGGCATTGGAAGCTGCAGATCAGCGTACACCGTTAGTGACAGTTTGTGGTCCACTTCAGCTAAAAGCCTCGCATGGTTTTTTTGGCTAGGCTGTTCATATACATTTTGATACATACACTCTAACTTTTTTTCATACACTTCAACCGTTCAGCCAGAGTCTCTAGTTCCATTTCATGTGGCGCCTTTACCCATCAGTGACAACCGGCACACATATTAAGTAATATTACTGTTTATTCAAACATACAGTAGGGCGGGATTTCTAGGGATTATGGGGGGGGGGTGAGGACGACAATGTTCCGAGGAAGGCGATGGCATTGCCTCTCTGCACGGCGAGGGACAGCCGCTGCAGGAGGAAAGAGCCAGCGCGCTTGTCCCCGGTGGCGCGGATCAGCCTATGGTAGACCCCCTCGAGGAAGTTCGCAGTGAGAGGGCCGTGCCCGCCCAAGGTTTCAAAGGCAAGGGGGGAAAACAGGTGGGTTGCTTGGAGAGCGGCGTACTTCCTTAGCTTTGCCCGTTCCGCACGCGCTACTGCGTAACCGGGGATGGTTGCACAGTGGTTGACATAAGAGGGTGCTAGAGTGTCAACCACAGTGCCGTCCCAAACCAGGTGCTGCCCTCGATGGAAGGGGACAAGGGTGAGGCCGTCAGGGCGGCGGCCGTCAGAGGTGTCGAGGCCCTGTGGCTCCCTTGTGCAAGGAATACCGGCGGAGTGGAGGGCCCTCACGAGCGTGTCATTAAGCATCGTGTGTCGCGGATGGCGACCGGCGCTGCGTTCGCACGAAAGACCGTGATGGCCATTCGTTGCGACGGGGTCCCCGCAACGCTCGCAGCTGTGGGCCGCAACTACAGGGGCCCCGAGGCGAAGGCCCACACAGAAGCGGAGGGAGCGATCGTCTAGAGCAGTACCAAGGGACGAGGAGGGCAGCGCGTGGAGCCACGCCCCCGCACCAGGCCTGTCGACAGCCCGGAGGCGAGCTTGGTCAGCAGCGTGTGGCGCAGAGGCCAGGAGGGAGTCCCGCAGCTCCTGGTGCAGGGCATCGGACCATGCCCGCTGCTTGCTCTGTTTGTCCGGAGGGACCCGAGCGCGGGCGCCCGTCTGGTCAAGGGCAGCTTCCTGGGAGGCGGAGAAGTGGGCGAGCGCCTCGGGGGGGAGGACTGTAGCGACCATGTCGGCAACCGCCGTGAGCGACGCGGCGTAGCAAACGTCGGCCAAGCGGCGAACACTGAGAATGCCGAGGCCCCCGAAGCGGACTGGAAGGGTAGCCTGCGACACCGCCTCCGGAGGGAGCTGGAGGTTCAGGATCGTCGTCAGCGCGTCCAACACCAAGTCGTCATAATCGTGAAGGGCTGAAGCCTCAGTGCCGGCCGGGCATGTCCTAAGCAAGTGCTGCATGCGTGCCGCCGAGAAACAGGACCGAAGGAGGAACAGCCCCTGGTGAGCCGATAACAGGGGCAGTCGGTCGAGCATCACGGCCGTCCTCTCGAGGCAACGGTCCAATAGCGGCCGGATGGCCTCGTCCGTGAGAGGGGAGCCGACGAGCTCGAGGGACAACCTCTGAGTGAGACGGCATCCTGGGAGCGACCGCTGGAGGTCGGGCTGCGCGTCCAAAGAGAAGATCTCGCACTTAGTGGGGTTGAGGGCGAGGCCGCTGCGCCCCTCGTAGTCGAGTACTCGCTGAACGTCGGAGGCGACGGTCGCCGGATCACCTGCCAACGTTCCGTCGTCCATGTACCACAGCCGCAGACGCGACTGGAGGGACACAGCGAGGGGCCGGAGGGCCAGGCAGAAGAGGGCTGGGCCCAGCGGGTCCCCCTGCTGGACCCCGCACTCTGAGCTGATGACGGCGTTGTCCATGATCAGATGGGAGGGACCACGATAGGCCAGGTCGACCAGAGGGAAGAGCCCAGGGACGTGCTCAGCAACCTCCCGCAGAACGAGATCTCGACGGACCGTGTTGAAGGCATTGCGAAAATCAAGCTTGACCAGGGCCGCGTCCGGATGAGCGTGGATGAAGGCGCGAGCCGCGTGAGCAGCGATCTCCGTCCCAGACGCCTGGCCGCAACCCAACTGGGTTGGGCCGAGCAGGGACACGACCGTGTCCCTCTCGTTGACCCAGGCTATCTTAGCAGCCAGGCGACGAATCGTGCTGGAGCAGGCGATGGGCCGTATCGACCCGTCCTTTTTCTTGAGGGCGATGAGGCGCGCGCCGAAGAGTATAGGCCGTAGCGCCGATGGAACCGTGCCGGCCCGCATGCAGTCGACCACCTTAGCGAGGGCCTTGGCGAGGGCAGTGGCGACGGCTCCGAGTGCCGGAGAGAGCAGGTCCCTGAGATGACGCGGCCGAAGGCCATCGGGGCCGGCTGACGAGCTCGGGGGGAAAGAGGAAACGGCCGCAAAAACCTCATCGGTTGACGTTGGGGCAATGTCGACCTGCGGGGGACGGACGGGGAAGGCGTAATCAGGAGGGGCGGGGGGGGTGCTTCGCCCTGAGGGCGTGGAGAGCCTCAGCCGAGTCCGTGGCCGAGTCGGTAGAGCACAGGGCCCGGGCGGCACCAGAGATGTCACCCTCGGAGAGTTTTTGGGTGGCTATACGCGCAGCCATCTGGCCCGTATCCGTGGGCGGAGGACGAGGGCCGCGGGGGAGTTGACGACGCAAGCGGTACTCCAAGCGCGCCCCAGCACGGAAGGCCGCTAGGTTTCCCCGAATCACGGCTGGGAGGGAGCGGGAGGTGTCGCCTTTGTCCGGCATCTGCAAGACCACTCGGGCGAAAGCCAGGAGCGCTTCCCAGGAGGAGGCGTCGTTATTGGAATGAACGTCCCGGAGCACGTCTGTGAGGGCCACGGCGACTAGGGAACGCGTAGCCTTCGGGACAATACTGAAGACTCGGGCCTCACGCATGGCCGCCTGTAGTCGTAGCTCGAGCGGTTGGGGCGCTGGACTCGGCTGAGGCACCGAACGGACCTCCGGGTGCCGCACCGTTATGTGCCTGTTGAGACCGCGCCGGGTGAATCTGCCCTCGCAATGCGGGCACGGTACACGCGGGGGGCCTGTGGCGTCTCGGGCTGAAGCGGCACGACGGGCTGCGGTGGCGTCTCGGGCTGCGGTGGCGTCTCGGGCTGCGGTGGCGTCTCGGGCTGCGGTGGCGTCTCGGGCTGCGATGGCGTCTCGAGCTGGGGTGGCGTCTCGAGCTGGGGTGGCGTCTCGAGCTGGGGTGGCGTCTCGAGCTGGGGTGGCGTCTCGGGCTGGGGAGGCGTCGCGAGCTGGGGCGATGGGACCTGGGTTCATGAAGAACGGGGGGGATTGAGAGCGGCTAGGAGGGGGGCGAGCTGACGCTGAAGCTGGAGGAGAGGGGCCAAGACCTCAGCGAGGGACCTCAAGGCTGCGACGATGCCTGGCACCGCTGGCGCGGCCGTGGGGCGCCGAGGCTCCGCGCGGGCAGGTCGACCAGGGGCGGCTCGACGGGGGGCAGGTCGACGGGGGGCAAGCCGGCAAGGGGCGGGCCGACAAGGGGCAGGCCGACGAGGAGCAGGCCGACGAGGGGCGGGGCGGCGCGACGGGGCGGGGATCGCCCTCGGGTTCGGCAAGCGAGCGTCATTCCGTTGATTCGCGAGCGTCATTCCGTGCATTCACTATACTCTATGCTGCCGCCCCTTAACAGTTTATTAAACCGGAATGGCTCCGTTCACATTTGTTTCAATACCAACGAGTGCTGCCACTTGTCACCAGACGCAGGTTTGAGAAATCACGCTGTAGAAGCACACGCACACGCCGTGTGGTCCATACGCCTCACGTCGTAATCGTCGTGCGACGTTCGCTACAGAGTAGAGCTACGATTCGATATGATGATTCGATAGCCACATAACGAATGCTCCACAGGTTCATTTCTCCGCGCGATCAATTCAGCATCCTTTCGACGTGTGTCCACCAATCTGTACCATATATTTGATTGAAGTCGTGACCGAAGCTTGACTCCTCCCACAATACGCGAATCATTTATCGGTCCAGCGCGGCGAGAGTCAACTCGTCTCAGTGCCCTGCGTGCATGGGCACCGTGTTTGTTATGGGCACGTGTCGTTCACAGGAGACAAAATGGATTTCGTCTCCAAATAGGCGAAACAAAAAAGAACTACCGACAAAATCGCGGCCACAATTGATATCATATATTGCCATTGGACGGCCGGGCGGTCTCGATTGATCTGGTGCGATGTGCTTTTCAGATTATTGACTTTGAGTGTTCGCCCCTTGGATTCGTGCTGTGTTCGCTGTTTAGTCCAGCTCTGTTAGACATTTCGCCATTTCAGCCTCAACGATAAGAGTGCGATAATATATTGCAACAATTTACAAATACAAGCCACATATATAGATAGAGATCAACGTACATTTACACTAGTTGGCGTTTGTGCCAACGCCAGTAATGCTAATGTCGCCGGATGCAGAGGGGTCCGATGACCTCTCGACGGCCAAGGGTGACAGCGACACTGTCCATGTGTGTCAGCTAGAACAACACACCTACGCCAGGGCAAGGAAAGTCATCCAGCAGTGCAAGGAAAGTCAGTTTGCTTGGCTACAATCGAACACCAGCATGTGTGTGTGTCTAATCGACAGGGACAATTCGTCCAGTGGGTCAAGCTTTCCCGGAGAGACCGGGAAGCTGTGGGAGGGAACTGCTCTCTCGGAAATACGGGTGATGACAACAATCATCCACAAAAATAACTTTTTCTATTTACATGACTATACAAGAATAGCGCTCTAATCATAAGGAATAGTTTTGGAGCGGGTAGATTTGATAAAGGACACAGCTTAGTAGAGTCGTGTGTTTTCTAGTACAACGGTGTTATGTGCTTGTAAATAATTTTATATTTATTTATATCTAATATTTATATCTGGCACAAATTTTCAAAAACAAAAGAGTTTCATTTCTTTCCTAATATCATGGAAGTAATAAGAATGTCGATCAGGAGCGTCGAGATTGAATCTCTTTTCGGTGGAAAACAGTACCCGTTGCCACTCCTCTGTAAACGAAATTTGCTCACGAGCGAAGCTCAATCTTGGATTTGTTTTTCAATGTTGAAGGAAGTTTTCGTTTAAGTATTCACGGAAAAAGAGTTTCTTATGGCTGAAGATATCTTAGCACATTTTGGGACGTTCGTTTCGACTCCTGCCTCGGCTGCAATTTCGCGACAAGTCAAAAAGCTGTTAGAGGCTGTTCGGAGGAGGGCGCGTTCTTCACGCGCACTTACTGCTTCGGGTCGTCCTGGCGCCTTCTTGATCCTGTACGGTTAAGGATCTTTAAGACATTTGAAACCACCACCCTGCTTCTTTGTAAAATTCGCGCGATTTTCGATTTTGACTTGTTTTCTTCATTGGGATTGAAAATAGTTTTTTTCTCATCTTCACTAATTTTTGCGGCCCGGCCCATCGAAGTTTTCGCTGACAAAGGGTCCAGAAAATTTGTACGAGAACGATCTTCGAACTCAGTTGCGTTTTAACTGTCGTCCCACTCGACAAACACTAAGTGGGCTATCCTTTTGACACACCCTCAAAACGACATTTTCCGATACCAAATGCCTACATCTAAGTGCCTGAAAGCGAAACTGCAGTGCTACTTACGGTTGAGAAAAAAAATCAGAGACATAGCGGTGGGCTATCCTTTTGACGCGATGTATATATATATATATATATATAATATGAGTTAAAGCAATGTTGCTTTCACAACGCTGTGAGAAAATGAGCAACTGGCTGGTATACCGTGCAAGCGAATGATACGGAAACAACTGCACGCCTGTACTCTCTAACGACTACTTGACATGCGAAACGATCCAATGATCTATAAATACTATAACTAGAGTTTGCCTTGCCCTGGCGGGCGACGGCCAACTTTAGTCCTGCTCGCGATATGTTTATTCAGAGTATATGTGCGAAAATTTGGAGATTCGGTGGTTTCTGAGACGTTAATTGTAAGTGCGTCGGCAGTAGCCTTCGGCTCCTGGCCGACGCCGTGACTCTCTTTTAGCTTTCGAGGACTTTGAATTTTAGTGGGAATGTTTAATACCTGGCTTTCTCAGACGTTGTATGGGGTTATCTCGTTCGTGATATGTTTTTTTGGAGGATATGTACGAAAATTTGGAGAATTGGTGGTTTCCGAGGCGTCAGTTGGGTGAGCGTCGGCAGCAGTCTTCATCCCCTCTGCCGACGCCGTGACTATCTTCTGGCTCCAAAAGTTTTAAATTTTAGTGTTAATGTTCAAAGTTTCTTTTTCAGTCGTCGTTTGAGGTTATCCTGCTCGAGAGCCATACGTTTGGAGGATTTATGTGAAAATTTGGAAATTCAATGGTTCTGAGACATTAATTGGGTAAGCGGGATAGAACGATATATGAGCAACGTCGATCTTCAGTCTTGGCCGTCGTGGTGATTTACGGACGTACAGACAACAGTGGGTGTTTTTCAACATCTCAACAAACGGTCGTCATTTCCTCGATAGGTGTAGGAACAACTATCACTTGTTTGTTCACAATATCAAAAGCTATCGACTGAGTGAAAATAATAGCCAGGTGAATGTCATGCATAAGGATCAACAGTTACATGAAGCTTAATTCATTGAATTGGTCTAATTAGAAGAAAACTTTTTCGGCATAAAAAGCTATCCACCCACCAAAAGGTGCTGTTCGTCGAAGCCAACAGTTCCCCAATTGGCATTAAATAAGAGGAGGTCAAAGGACGATGTTGAAAAACGAGAAAAACGGTCAAATTGTTAGTTGTAGGTTTTTGTTTCTTACAAAAAAATTAGCACATCATTTGTACTACATTAAACTGTGAGAATATAGCGCCCTCGATGGCCGTCACCCCGCGCTCCAAATTGGTCCATTTAAACGAAGAGAAGACATTTTAATTAAATGAAAGGTAATAAAAAATAACGCGAAACAGGGGCACAAAATCGCATTTTAGCAGCATATGCAACATTTGCAAATCGATGTCGAGACCTATTCAGAAATACAGAATATCACCGCTACATAGACCTAATGCTATTCAACCGGCCGCCTGACTTTTACATTGACTTACTTACTTACCTATTACTTTTACCTTGCCGTATAGCTGTCATCCGATGCAATCACAACGGTACCAAACGTGAACGCTTACCCCTTCTAAGAAAACAGGCCCAAATCAGCCCCCGAAAGAAATGCAGGTCATTGTCGGATGGACACCACTAGCCTATCTAACTGCTTTAATCCAGTGCTCGGTTTTTTTTGTATCATCCAGTTGTTTCACCAATAGTTAGCTGGAGGTCAGCCAGATTGAAAACAGATCGCTTGAAAGATATTTGGATAATTATCATGAGAGCTAAATTTAAGCAGGACAACAAAAGGCAAAAAAAAATACCCCAGAATGAGGTTTAAAAAATGAACGCAACCCTATAAGGTTTGCGTACCTTTTTTTCAGCGATTCAACCCGTTTCTGCTCGAATAGAAATAGTTTACCGTCGAGTTCTGGTTCTCATTTTAAGGACATCTCCCTACGGCGGGTCGACCGACATCGGGTGACGAGACTTCCCGAACACAATGTGTTTATTGCACCTGAGCATTATATCTGGCAAGTAGTCGAAAGGAGGCGATCGTCCATGATTCCCTAAACGGCTGGTTAATTACGTTCTGGTAATTGAACTAGCCCGCGTTATCACGGTACATTCACGCGGGCGACGTTGGCGTAATTAAGCAAACTTCTATTGTATACAACGCCGGCATTACTTAGCGTGTTGCTCTTACAAAAACGCTTTGCCACCGCTGATCGTCGCGTGGTGACGCATAACGTCGGCAGTGGTGACGCTTCGTTGGAAACTTTCCTCGAGGCTAACTCGGAGTAACCTCTCTCAAATAATACTCTGTCCTCCCGCGCGTCGACAAGACTCGCCGCTAAACGAACACCCACTCATAAGTTGGAACGTTTTGCCAAGGTAGATTTTGATACCTTTCGCCCGAGGTGGTTAGATCTATGCATGGAATTTTTGCCGAAACCAAAAGTCCTCTACGTATAATAAACGTCAGTTCGCTCTCGTTGCCAGCTCAATCACACACCGTCTGTTCAATGTACACAAAACGAATATCGTGTATCTGAGATCATCAGGTGGTGGCCGAACACCTCGTTGAATTCAAACCAATTGAGTTCTTGGAATAGCCGCCACATTCTGT
This sequence comes from Stratiolaelaps scimitus, assembly GCA_019614645.1. Taxonomy (NCBI): domain Eukaryota; kingdom Metazoa; phylum Arthropoda; class Arachnida; order Mesostigmata; family Laelapidae; genus Stratiolaelaps; species Stratiolaelaps scimitus. Next base: position 2,062,810 of record JABWDB010000014.1, on the reverse strand, counting down.
GGCTATAGTACCTCCGGTGTGGTTTATATCTGAGACGGTATAAGGAGGCCAATGTGTGATTTCGGCTTTTAAACTATGTCCACCCGAAGCGGACCATTTCAGACGAGAGCACCAGTTGAAGCACTTTCGCGAGTTTGGGTGTAGCATCAACATCAACATTTGGCAACTATATTAAGCAAAGTCGTTGTTCTCCAACTTGAACGACGGGATGCCACATTGGTTATAAAGGTTAAAGGTTTTTCGGGCTAACTCTCAGCCAACATTTAACGTCCACGCTACAACTGCTTCTAGCATTGCTTCCACCGCCACATTGGTTATATGATGTAGAATTCTGTTTGGAAAAAATTTGCTCGAAATCGACTTCTGTAACTTGATTCGGCATATTTGCATGTTCTTCGGAAGCCGGGATATCCTTTGCCAGCGGTCAGAATAGATCGGGGCTGGGAGACACTTTCTTAGATCTCGCCTAGAACAGTTGTAGTTTCCATTGCTTGAAAACGATATGTGGCTGACTAAGTAAACGAAGGACACAAAAATTCAACGAGTTTCTCTTAAATCGCTCGTAATTTAGTGGCAAATACTAGCTTCTAGGAGTTTGTAGCCAAATTCGCTTAGCATGACTCATTTTCTCTTCGTATCAATAACAACACTAGTGGTCGTTGTAGCAGCAGGATCCATCTTGCGAACCAATGCTAGAAGCAGTTGTACCGTGGACGTTAAATATTGGCTAAGAGTCAGCCTGAAAAACCTTCTTTTTAGTAGCAGCAGCATTCTGAGCTAAGAGTCAGTTAAATGAAAACAGCTACATTATATGAATTAATTTCTGTATATAGACAATGCAAGGCTACATGGCTTGCCGGAAACCAACACCGAACTCGTACACGGCAACCTTTGAGCTACAATATAATAATACATACGTTCGTTCACTTGGTGGCGCCATTCACGTATACGCTGTACAGCAAGCTATGCTTGAACGAATGTTAACTTTTCAATAGTCTATTTAACAATCATCGAATGTCTCTGATCAGCAGACGCAGGAACAGCGAATGGTAATAACCAACTCGTTGCCTATATTATATCACACGTAAGTTCGTGTTCCATAATGTTAGGATATCAGCCTGTTCGTTGCTAGAGCATTGCGTCGCTTGGTCGCAGCTGCAGCCAGTCAGCCGCTACAGATAACCGCAGTTGTTGTCCGTAACCAGAAAGGCCACTACTATATTTCATTTCCCATAATAATAATAAAGGTCAAAATAAACTCACATGTAAAATTGTCTCATTTGACTGGCTAGTCTCGCCACTTCTATCATCCTCAGGTTAAACACTTTGTTCAATCAGTTTGTTCCAGTTGGCATTTTGACGATAAAGGAGCGATGCTCATCGCGGCCATGTGCATACTATACCGGTCTCATTTTGCTTGGCGAGCGGTTACTCGCTCCAACGTGGCGCGCCTATCTGCCCTATGCAGGTAAAGATGTCATGTCACGGACAGGTTTATATATATATATATACCTGTATAATTCTATATGCAACATGTAGGTGACAGCTAGATCTATGGCATCCTCCCCCGTTCGTCCTGCCAACATCTCTGCTAATGATCCATTTCGACGCCAACAACACAATCTATATAGAGTAGGTACACATAGCCTAGATAGAATATGTTTCCTCAACAGGAGAGCCGACTGGCTGGTTAGCCACTCGGCCCATAATTGTGCTCACAGCGATGTCGGCAACGTGGACGATGGCAATGTTCAGGTAGACGTGGTAACGCTGGACGGATTAGCCAAGTCATTTTATGATGATAATGACGCTGATCGAAGTGCGACCATCACGACAACTGTTTACACTATTATTTATTTATTTATCATTATTATGACGGTGTCGCAAGCTGTAATGAGCTGAGTTAACGGTACGAACGGGGGGTGATAGTCGTACAATCATTCAAATATGTTGATGTTCCGCTTGCCCCACCACGGCGTCGAAGTGTCCGATTTCTGATGACGAATGGATCAGTTCGATAGCAGGCCCATAGAGAGGCCTACAAGACAGGCAAACATGGCCATGACGATCTTTACGTCAGCGTTGGCGGACATTCTGCTCTGGACAGGATGGTCCTACCCAGGCCGACTTGCCCTAGATATACGTGGGTGTTGGCGCAAAGCACCAATTTTCGTTGGCAGGTGGCCGAGCAGCAATTATTATCAGCGGCCGGTTGCGTTTCCCACGATGGTGGCGGTTGTTAGTTGGCTTTGGCATGGTGGTGACTGCCAAATGCAGCAGCCCTGCTATTCCTAATGAGAATGACGATAACGATGGTAATTATGGCCTGGTGGATATCGACAAAACGTCTCCCTAAGGCAGATCTATATTAATAAGACCTATATGATAAATACGCAGAGACAGCTGGAAAGGCCGTACCAACTACTGCAGCCTTTTCTACCGGTTTCGAGTCTATTTTTCTTTAACGTAAACCGCGTAAATGGATCGAGTTAATTTCACTGCGGCGCCTCCATTGAAAATTCAGCTTCGCACGAAACTCGAATTGCGTATTCTGCTCATTTTCACAGGAATGAAATGGAAGGACTGGAGCTAATGGACTCAAAATTCGATTCTTAATACCTCCGACAGAAAGGTTCGGAACGACTCCATTGTTTCGAAACATCGCTAAGATACGGGTATGATTTCGTAAGCTATTTGTTGACTTAGTGGAAACAGCCGAGTGCATAATCTGCTCTGCGATAAATTTAGCGCTATTGTACTGTACTGCGGTGATGACTTGCTGAAGCAGCCCGTAGGGAGGAGACACGGTAGTGTAACGAGCTCACTAGATTCTTGGGAACTATTCAGCTGACAACTGAAATCCGAGCTACAAGGTTACAGTAATTAAGCGCGGGAGAGATCTGTTGTCAAAGCATGACTACAGTTACGATGCCTTCTTCGACGGTGATGGACGTTTCACAGTGTTAATTAGAAAACACAACTCGAACTGCACACATCCAATTAGACAACTGCGCTGGCACACGTTTATAAATTAAATTATACAAGCTATTTTATAGTAATGGTCATATCTCTAAGTTGACTTATCATGAGCCATACCTCTATAGCTCGAATGCTCGTCTCTTCCGCTGAAATGATGTAATCTAGTTTGCAGTTACGATTTCAAAATGTTCAAGAATCCGTTCGACACTCCCGCCAGCAGGGCTCTATTGACCTCGATATTCAATTATATCTCTGGAGCTCTATGTACGGGTATGGTAATAATCACGGGCGTAATTTTTGCCCACGGGACCAGCGCGCTTAAGCTGCGAATTGCTCAAAAACAGTTGTTTTTCGGCAGCATGTCTGCTTTCAGAGAATTGACCTCGAAATCGAACTGGGGCAGAAACTGACTTGAGCGCGCCTTGTGTTCCCGCGCCAGACCAGACGGCAAAAAAGGTTAATTAATTAGTAGATAGATAGAAATTAATTAAATGGTGCGGACACCAAAAACAAAGGTTTCTTTTTGCACATGTGTATTCAAATATTATATATGCATTCGATTACTACATAGCGGCACACGGACGCGGCGCGAATGCCGAGAGATTATATAACCTTTGACTATATCAATGAGTCAAACATTAATAATATATATATATATATATTATATATATATATATATATATATACATTATTATGCAATGTATTAGTCCTTGCCCGTCCATATGGTCTGCTGATCGCTATCCGTACACTCCGACTGTGTTACGTGCCTCTATCCCTCGCTCTAATGTGGATGTATCTATACCCATGTATGCCTATATAGGCAAACATGTACATATCCGAGTTCTAAACGCACTCACGGCTACCTATTTGCGCCATACAGCGGTATCACTAGTCTGTAGCGTTTCGAAGCGGCGTGTCGTGTTACGGATCGAATAGCCTTGCGCGCAGGGCAGCTCGTCGTTGAAGCACCCATCTAAGTTGCTAGGCCACTCTGCGCTGCTGGTGACTCAAGACCGCCCGAGCCACATGCTTGAAGGAGCAACTCTTGCCGGCTCCGTTGACTCAGCCAGCCGGCGCTACCCCTACGCACGACATATGCAGGCGTATTCAGGTCGGCTGATTTTGCAACAGCTATTTGCTTCGATGGTGGCGATGGGCTACGGCTGCGATCGTCTCAAGGTTACCCTTCTCACAGCTTCGGCTAATGCTACTGCTGCTGCTGTTGGTGTCGCCGTCGCAGCAGCCGTTTTGAGATCGGGACCCCCTGAGAGTCTGTGAGCACGTCGGCGAACGAATTCTGCGATAAAATCATGGATAATAATATTTATCTCTGCCATAGTATTATCATTTGGCGCCAGCTATAACTCCGTCTGAGCCAACGTGCGACAGACCGACAGAGACAACGGTAGCCAATACTTAACGGGATTGGCGTCCATTGAATTCCTGATCGTTGCTGGAGAGATTAGAAATTCGATGAGTATTCGATGCTGCCTGTTCAACTCGGCGAGGAATAAAAATAATCAGTGCGAGTGATCTTACAAGTAAGCAAGCAAGCAAGCAAGCAATTGAATATATATAAATACGACATTTTTTTTAAATATGTAATGTGTAGTCGTCGTTCCACACAATAGGTATATTGGGGAGATTTTTAGATAGGTAAGCACGAACCTATCACGCTGACAACGTGATAACCTTTATTTGAGTCATTGGCGATTTCGACTGCCTCACTGGAATCGATGGGTGGCGTCGACCAAACGAACACACGAAGCACCATTCCGGGGGTGGGCTGACACTGGGAGACTGGGGGGGGAGATCACGAAAATCGAATCGATTAACAACTTTTGATCTGTCTCTGCTCTACTGCCTGTTAGCAGTGGTTCGTAGCACTGTATACGTTCGTAAGCGCACCACATATATGTACGTGCGTAATATATATATATATATATATATATATATGCGTAATATGTACATATTACGCATATGTACATATTACGTACATATTACGCATATATATATATATATATATATTTATATATATGCGTAATATGTACGCTTGATGGGCTGAACGCGTCAAAACATCTGTCACAATTCGAGTTCGAATTCAGCCCGCCAGATCGATTATTGGCTTGCTGACCTAGTCAAACGAATGTTCAAAAATCCCGATATCGACGGTTTGATTAAATGTGAACTGTGATGAAATGTGTGTTCTCTTTCGTATACCAGAAACTCAACAAAAGACAACTTCAATCCTATAGACCTGTACCACTAGTGGCCACGTAAACGTCGCTCAAAAGAAATCACAACTTTGGGCTGGATTTAACCTATCAACTAAATGAATTTGCCGAGTGCATCACTGCCGTGACGAAACAAACGCAAACCCAATTTTGTCATCCGACAGTTTAACTTTAAAGTGTATGCGTATGTCTGTTTGTGCTCGACGCGAACGTTTACGCGACCGGAAGCTTTGCGAGAAGAAACTATGCTGGAAAAAATACAGCTGGACCACATGTTATGGCTCCGTACGATTCTACGAATATTCTAGTGTGGGCTAGAAAATACTTGAAAACCTACTCTTATTAAGCTAATATTGCGTTTATGTATGGCTTCAATATGTTCGTACTCAGGGCACCATGCGTTGATCAAGTTTGAGTCAGTCAAGTAAGTGTCTGCTAAATATAACTAGTAGACCATAAATAGGATGGCCCATAATTATTAGTACCGTTGCCAGCACCGCGGCTGCTGCCGCCACCACCACCACCGCCGCCGCCATCATCGGGAGCCATTAGGAAAGTATACTTTACTAGAGACATGTGCATGGCAATTTAATCAGCTCAGCAGTTATTCTACTCAAGGGTACTTGTCGGATCAAAATCCTGATGTAGTACTCAGTGTTAGTCATCACAGCTGATCGGCTGACAGGACGACGCCATATGTGACAGTTAGCGCCACTCTCATGTTTACTTGCCTCCTTCTAGCAAACCACCGTGCAGACATACACACCTATCCGTGACCACACAGGCAACCGCACGCTGCTGTCCACGATCGATTTTCTCTCTCTTTGTCTCTCTCTAATATATATATATATATATATATAAATATGTATTATATATATAATACATATTTATATATATATAATATATATATATATATTATATACATCACTTTTTCTCTCGTCTGCTTCTCGTTCTTTCCCGGTCGGCTTTCCTACAAACCTACAGAAAGTTTCCCCACAGTGTAGAGTGCTAGCTTCGGTCGAGTTTCGTCGGCCAAGATAAGTCCCATAAGTTAACCTTAACCAGCGCGGTCTAATCTTCGCCTACTCTGGCCGATGCTGCCGCCACTGCTCGCTAGCGTACCCTGCCTGGCAGAACCATGAACGGACGGACGGTCGGCCTCTCCGCCATTGTGCTTAACTGGCTACTTTCGTTGTATCGTTGCACTAGTTGTTGTACTGGTAGTAGCCTCGCTGGTAGTCTGCCGTCCGCCGCCGGCAGAGACGGAGCTGCCTCGCCTTCTGCGAGTTGCCTTTCTTCTCGACCCGTCGGTAGGTCGCTCGCCTGCCGCTAGCCTATGTGTAGGCCATGTTTATGACCTCGCTGCTGCTGGCGGCGGCGGCGGTGGCGGTGGCGGTCGTCGTGGTGCCGACCGACCGACCGAACGAATGAATGTCTGCTGCCACGCTAACGCCACCAATCCACTGCCGCTTCCTCCGTCCAATTACTACAACAACACAACACATTGAAAGCCGCTAGGAAAGCTGGCTGAGTCCAGGCTGTCGACTGACTGTTCCACGGCTGGCGATGCCAGCGCTGCTCGAAGGGGTCTCGATTCGACGGCAGCGGACGATCAACGGCAGTTTGTGATGTCAGCCCCGAATCTCGATGCTGACAATTTCTGATCGAGTCGCTTTGCACTGCTGCCGTTTGTGCTTTCGTCGTTCTGCTGCTCAATGCTCCTCAACGAAAAACACGGCTGCGGTAGCGATCGTGAGGGATCGATTATAGATTTGCAATATATGGCAGGTACCAAATATCATGTTATACAATATTGTATCATACACATGATGTGCTACAATATATAGATGTATGTATAATATATCTATGTGAAGATTCTGTGACTGCTGTTAACATTTGTGTGCAATGTAGACAATATAAGGTGAAGACTATGAGATATGATTCGAGATGTCTTCATTATGCAGGTTGTGGGTGTAACTTAAACTTGATTGCCACTTGATTGGAACTGATTGCCTTCCAACGATTTGATTGCGTCGACGCTGTCATAGTGGCTACTCTCTCTCTCTCTATCTCGAAAGAGAGAGAGAGAGAGAGAGACAACATTGAATATAGAGATTGGAAAGTTGAAGAAATGTAACGATTTAAGCTAAGTTTACTGCATCGATATCCAGGAAATATTATATATAATTAGATATACACAAATAATATTGTATCATTGATATGTGATGTCCCAGATGTGCGAACCTGGACAGCAACTTCGAGACTGACACGACAGCCTGTGCTGTCGCGTGGAAGGCGAAAACCTTTCATAAGCTAAACCGTCTGACCAGCGTGAGTTTTTTGCTATAAAGTGAATCGCTTCTACTAAACGCAAGTCTTTGCCAAGGTGGAAACTAGATTATTTTATTAAGATTATAGCCCGCGGGTTCAAACTCAGCCATGACACATATCTACTCACCACGAGTGCTGAGGATGATTAATTTCCGGAAGTATTTCAATGAAATTCCTACATTTTAGTTAAAGTGAAACTACATTATAGCTAGGTTTACATCAAAACGAGCCCATCCCGAGTTTCTGTAAAAACTTCCTTTGTTCCATACACATTGTGGACTACGTCGTGCGGCTGTTCATATTAGGATGTTTGTGAGCAGCGCGAACGGCTGAAAAGAGCCATATTTAGGTTGGCGAACGACTATATAAAGCCAAACAAGGTCGTTGTGCCTCTGCTCTGGACAACATTGTCTATGCGAAATTGGCATATTCGTTGAACTGGCAATTTGCAAACTTCCAGCTGTGTCGCGAAACGCTCGGAATATCCACTCGACGACCAATAAGCTAGCCATTTCACGATCCATTTTTTCTTTTTCATGGCTAAGCAAAGCGAACTTTAGAGATGTACTATTGTTCACAAGTTGTTCAATTATTTGGCATCATATCAGCCGATAGGGATATGGAGTAACTAAGGCAACTATTGTCACCCTCATTTCACTTTTTGCTGGCACCGCTGTCGCATCGCCGACGACGTTCTTGTCCGGCCGGCTCAACCACCCGGCTGCGGCGATGTGGGGACAGATCCACAATCTGATACGCGGAAGCAAATCACCCATCAGGCTAGACCTGATATAATATCAGATGCTCGACTAATCTCACGAATTTTGTTTTCCAATCGCTTGCGATCTTAACGCGATAACAAAATATAGTGCTAAATTTTCTGGCCCCTGTTTGTCCACTACACAGCTGCAGCAGCGACAGCAACGTGGACACAATGATAATTAATGGGCCTTATTCATTCATTCATACATTTATGGCTTGTTTCAGCGCCTAAAATTGCTGCTATCGAACCACATAAATCTCACCGGTGTTCAGCCAGATGCTTCCGCTGTACGTGGCCAAGCAACGAGAACTACTCCTGTCACTGTCCCCTATTTATGCTAATGACCACAGCATTCTGCACAGTATGTATCAATAAATTCAGACGGCTGGACAATATGAAAGCGGCGGAGAGTTATGGAACTCCCAATTGGTTAAGCTTCATTTATATCTCATTCAGGAGCACACGCACAGGGACGCGGCGATCGACGGCCGATAGTCGCCGGCCGAAACAAACGGCTGCAGCTCACGAAGAGACATTGCCATTCGCCGCCAGAAGACCACGGCGCTGACCCGCTATCGGCATACGGCCTTCTATAATACTTTCTCTCGGACCCTCTCTCTCTCTCTCGCTCGCTCGTTGTTTCTGACCTGCCAATCTATTATATTGTACGGACGTACGTACCGTCCATAGGCACGAGATAGAACAACGTAGCTGTATGTGAACATATGTATATATATAACCTGCTCCCAGTGTGTGTGTGCGCCAATCTCACATTTTCTTTCAGTTTCTTCTTGCTTCTGCTCTCTCTCTCTCTCTATCGCTTCTCGGTGGGCCTGAACCTTCCACCTCAGCCTATGCCTAACCTAACATACGCGGCGGCAAGAAGGACACAGTCTGGACGCTACACGGCGACTCAGCGTGTGACGTCCACCCTGCCAGAGTGGCTGTCCGCGCCCGCACGCCAACTAGCTATAGATTTGCCTTCAACTTCGCCTCGCCATGTTTATAGCCTTCGGCCACTGACCCCCCCCCCGTCCCTTCAATCGGTGCCAACCTCGATACCATACCTTAGTCCAATTCTTCTTTCATCTTGCTGTGGTAGTTGCCGTAGCTGTAGTTGTGATCGTGGTAGTGGTGGAGCTAGCAGGAACCCACCAGCTAGCAGTAAAGGCTGGAGGCCATTTGTTCGTGTTCCTTGTCCTAGACAGTAGGACCAGAAGGGGGTGTGGGGGGGCATACTAGTCGCGGACTTCGACTTGGCTATAGTCCATGAATCCTTCTCCAGTCTCGTCTGTTGTGGTATATAGGTGGGAACGACGAGATTTTCGTGATCGAGAACGATATCGAAATAGAATTAATGGCGAGGCAGATTAGTAGATATAGGAGCATTGCCGGAGAGCGTCAAGCCAGTCGAGGGGCGAGTGAGAGCAGCCACCATGGCAGAACGACAGGAGGTGACGAGATAAACGTCCAACAGTCACGGGTTGGTATGGCAAGCGGGATCCGAGGTCGAAGCAGTCAGTGTATTGCCAAATATATTTTTGTACCCTGCTTTTTGCCGTTGTGAAACGAGCGAGAGACTCTCGTAGAAACATGTCAACAATAAGCACTGATGAAATCGCCATCGAATGATGGCTGTTATATTTGTTCAGAACGTAACGGATCGGCATTAGCCCGCATTATAATAGTTACTAGTCAAAATAATATATATATTTATTATAATATATTAAACGTTACAATAAGTCGGAATTTCTAGGGATTATGGGGGTGGGGGGGGGGGTGAGGACGACAACGTCCCGAGGAAGGCGATGGCATTGCCTCTCTGCACAGCGAGGGACAGGCGCTGCAGGAGGAAAGAGCCAGCGCGCTTGTCCCCGGTGGCGCGGATCAACCTGTGGTAGACCCCCTCGAGGAAGTTCGCCGTGAGAGGGCCGTGCCCGCCCAGGGTCTCAAAGGCGAGGGGGGAAAACAGGTGCGTTGCTTGGAGTGCGGCGTACTTCCTCAGCTTTGCCCGCTCCGCACGCGCTACTGCGTAACCGGGGATGGTTGCACAGTGGTTGACATAAGAGGGTGCTAGAGTGTCAACCACAGTGCCGTCCCAAACCAGGTGCTGCCCTCGATGGAAGGGGACAAGGGTGAGGCCGTCAGGGCGGCGCCCGTCAGAGGTGTCGAGGCCCTGTGGCTCCCTTGTGCAAGGAATACCGGCGGAGTGGAGGGCCCTCACGAGCGTGTCATTAAGCATCGTGTGTCGCGGATGGCGACCGGCGCTGCGTTCGCACGAGAGACCGTGATGGCCATTCGTTGCGACGGGGTCCCCACAACGCTCGCAGCTGTGGGCCGCAACTACAGGGGCCCCGAGGCGAAGGCCCACACAGAAGCGGAGGGAGCGATCGTCTAGAGCAGTACCAAGGGACGAGGAGGGCAGCGCGTGGAGCCACGCCCCCGCACCAGGCCTGTCGACAGCCCGGAGGCGAGCTTGGTCAGCAGCGTGTGGCGCAGAGGCCAGGAGGGAGTCCCGCAGCTCCTGGTGCAGGGCATCGGACCATGCCCGCTGCTTGCTCTGTTTGTCCGGAGGGACCCGAGCGCGGGCACCCGTCTGGTCAAGGGCAGCTTCCTGGGAGGCGGAGAAGTGGGCGAGCGCTTCGGGGGGGAGGACTGTAGCGACCATGTCGGCAACCGCCGTAAGCGACGCGGCGTAGCAAACGTCGGCCAAGCGGCGAACACTGAGGATGCCGAGGCCCCCGAAGCGGACTGGAAGGGTAGCCTGCGACGCCGCTTCCGGAGGGAGCTGGAGGTTCAGGATCGTCGTCAGCGCGTCCAACACCAAGTCGTCATACTCGTGAAGGGCTGAAGCCTCAGTGCCGGCCTGGCATGTCAAAAAATTACCATTAAGTAAGTACATGAGTGACTTATTGCTACCCTGTCGAAATGACGTTCGGCGCATTCACTCATTCATTTTTGAGGTGTATTTCCGGTACGGCAATTTTGCAATGCTTAAGGTCTCGTAAATGAAAATGTAACTGTAAACTAAAAATAAATAGCATATGAATGATAGTCTATAAATAAACTAGAAATGTACAGCTAAAAGTAGAAAACATTTCGATCCTTTCCGAATATACGAATCGTTATCGATTATATTTCATGTTTTTACTTAACGACAGTACCTCAAGGTATTATGCTTGGCATCAGCGATACTTTTCTGTTGAAGTTTCTGTCTAAAGTGTTGTTTGTAGTGTTATTTATTGCATTAACCATCGCCATGTACCGCTTAACTTGACTGGTCACAGTCGGAAGACAAATTCAGCGAGGCTTCACCAACAGAACCATCTTATTGTCTGCGCCAAATGCACGACAGATATACAAATCATATTAGCTTCTTGTGTTCTTGAAGGCATCATCCATCAGCTACGCCATCGCTATATATATATATATATATATATATATATATATATATATATTACTATGACTATGTCATTTTCCTGCCGTTCGTTTGTACTATTCTTTGTATTATTCACTGCTGTTTTAGCGTGAGTATATTTGAGATAATTTATATCAGCTCGACGCGTTTACAACCTGGACACACACGCTAGTGTTAGAGGACACTACAGGAATATTTACAGGAAAAAAGATCTTGAACACAACAGTAACAAAAGTGCAAATGTAAATGAATCATCACTTTCATTATTAGCATTATAATTATTTTAATTAATAACAGACTGCACCACTACCAGCTGCAGTCCCTTAAGCCAGTCGCCGTGTAATTTTATATACGTACACACACACACACACAGACACACACCTATATATATATATATATCTTGTGGGCCCATGTGTGTAATGACATCGGGCATTTGACATAAGACCGTGCGGAGTAATATAAGTATTTATAAAATGCGAGATACATTCGACCTGAAATGATTATGAGCTCTTGAGACCCTGACTGATTTGACGGCTTTTGTAGACGGCTTCAAGACCCGGTTGAGCTTGATTCTAATCTGAACTTTGCGAAGAGACATAGGAGGTGTAGCAGCATAAGTGGGAGATTCGTCGACAATGAAATACCACTACTCCTATTGTTTCTTTACTTACTCAATGAAGTAAATATGGTCGATATAAAAAAGCATAGTTATTCTCTCTGCTCTGGATACATTCGAGTGAAACGGACGGAACTTTCCAGTCGTTCAATGTAGTTGATGCGAAAATTCAACACCATCAAGAGCACTGTCTCTCACATTCGATTGGTCTCATTCAGGCGATGTGGTGTAACCGGAACGAACATTCGCAAGCATTACGACATGCTTTAATGAATTGTTAGTTACTTGACATGCAAAGCATCGATCTCATAGTGTGTATTTCTCTTGCAACTATGCATATGTCCATATTGTTGATCGCCGTTCGCACACCCATCTATATCTGCGTTACAGAGACAGCGAGATAGAGCCTCCTTCCGTGCGGTTTGACGATCTCATCGGATGCGTTACAAATCGTTCAACTATTATAATGGCAGCGATCGTTGAAACGATAAAATCAAACTCTGGCCCTTCGAATGCTTGGTGAAGATACTACCAGCCGAAAATCCTCGTCCGATATAAATCCTGTGTAAAGTGTGAGTTGGGTCTATCTGTGTAGGCATCTTTCCGGAACGAATACCACTCGCCGATTCCTGTCAAGTGTAATGAACACCTTAATTAGGTGAAATCCTGAAGCTAGTGTTCCCTGGCAGTAACAACTGAAGTCACACTGTTTAACCTTTGGCATGGTCAATGTCTCCACGAACAAGACAGGTTAAGCCGTTTGCTGTGCAAATGTTTCCGAGCTAATCTTGACAAATATAGAACAGGATAAAATCTTTATTAAGATAAAAGGGGGTGTAAAGTATACAAGTCTATGTCAGCATATGTATCCGGTAAAAATCACATATCAAAGTGGGTACATCAAAATCGTACAGCAGAATTATATTTGCGTGAAGCAAACCTTACCATCCTTCGGGTGAAGATGCTGTTCTATAAGTTTATTCCGCCTCTCATTGCCATAGGCGCTACGGCTCTGCAGACACTTGATTGAACTGATATAGAAAGCAATTATCAATCAGCCCTGCTCGTTCAGGTTGACTCAAAGCAGTAATATCATAGCATATATAAATATATATTGTTGTTCTGTGCGAGTAGTGTGCGTGTGTCGGGTTGGCAGGTACACCTATTTTTTGAGTTGAAGGTTCTTTTGGCTTTTAGTGGTTGAAGGTAAAAATGCATCCTGGACACCGGTGTTCGCCGTGGTCGTGTGAGACTGCTACTGACTAAATGCCTTGAGCCTATCTTAATGACGACTTGGGCCTGGTTTATGTCTGAAATTATTATACTATTACTTTAGACCAGGCTTGCAGGTGGGGGAAGGGGGTATAGAGGCTGATGATAATTCACAGTCTTTCATCAGTGGTCCACCCCGGTCCATCGTCCTGTCGAGTTCGCCGCCTGCACGGACATGCTCAGTCCCGTGTGAGTTCGGTCCCCGCGTTTCCTGTGCACCTGACTATGAGACACCGCAGACGTCTTGGGTTTTCGCGCGCTTGTGTCTGACTTGTGAGACTCACCGACTCGGCACGAACCTTTGGCGTAGATCGATGACACCATGTGGTTTATAATATCGCCTGCCATTTAGTTGTTGATTGCCAAGGGGGGACGTTGCGCATGGACAACCGTAAGGTCTGCGTCCTCCGCCTGCTTTGCGCCTCCCATTCCATTGTTCCTTTACTTCGCAGATAATGTTATATCATAACGTCTCGGAGCCCCTTCCGTTCGGCACTCTTATCATCTGTTAGTCACAGTGCGTGGGCATGATACCATCGAAGGCGCTACAGTCGGCCAATGTGTATATTGGCTCGTTTTCTGCGCCAGTTTCGCGGTGTTTATAGATAGCGGATGAGGCGTCTGTCATTCTCCTCAGGTACGCCTAAAAGTTGCCGTGACCAACGAGGAACTGAGTCATGAGAAGAGCGTGAGTGCGCTTCCAGGTCTGTCTATGCAGTTTTATATGTTTGGGATCGTTTGCCTCATAGAAGAGCACGGCTCTCCCGTGGGATCCCCTCCCATTCTTCTAACCACGCCGTTATGGATGTTTCCCACAGCTCACCATCCTCTTTTATTCTATCAGCCCATTTTTTCCTATGCGCCTCTATCTTTATACCCCCACGGGATGGTTCCTGCAAATACCTAGCGACGAGTGTATACCGACTGTCCTGTAGTCCTCTGTGATGCTTGAGGCGCGTTCATTGCGTAATCGCCTTCTGGTTGACTTCTTCTCCACTGTCGAGACCCAAGCCGATGCCTCGAAATAGGATTGATTCAGAAATCACCATAAACAGCCGCCTCCGCTCCTTACCCTTCGAGCCGTAGATGTTCGGCCCGTAGAAGTTCGCTAGGGAAAACTGTAAAGTACCACCAGTGTATACCGTTGCGACAATAGAATTGACACAATCAGCTTCGATACGACTGGCTCATTGGTACCACTTGTGCTAATGCCACCAAAAGCGGTACCGTGGACGTTAAATGTTGGCTGAGAGTCAGCCCGAAGAAGTTTAAGTTTAATGCCACCAAAAGCAACGCCAGCAAACTCAGGACGCCGTTGTCATTTGAGCACCAGCTGTGAGCCAACGAGGCCATCTCGTGCTTCTTCCATCAAGGAGGTCCAAATACTGAGCTTACCCAATCGATGAAACAGCGCCAGCCAATGAATGCTCAACAGTCCCGCAGCCAAGTATCGTCGATCTGTGCAATAACGTGACCAAAGCGTCTTTTTATTGTTGTAAGGGTTGTCCTGATACACGACTACTATGCCCTGCGACGATCTTAAACGCTGGTGCCAAGAGCCACATTCAAGCGGCTGCGTACACACGTGCGTACAGAGAATGCCAGGCTAAGAAAGTACACGCCGATATGAAACACAGCAGTAACAGTTCGAGAGAAAGGAGAGATACGGAGAGAGAGAGAGGAGACTGTATATTTGTTTTCTGTTCTGCTTCTCGCCGTAACAGCTGCCGCCATCGTCGGAGTGGCCAGCTCGTCTGTCAACTGCGCGTACGGCTGTCCGTCACTGAGCACCAGCGAAATATGCACTGCCCTGCCTACGCACTCATCTATTTGTATTTCTCCATATGCTGAAATCATCATCATGATCGCCACAGACACCAGCAGCATACCCTCACTGGCAGCAGCTTCCTGTTGCAGGGCAGATGATGAATGGGAGAGCGTACACACATCGGTATATATCTATGTATGAGCATCGTTGAACTCGTTACGGCAGCCCGTTGCCGTACTGAGGTAGCTCACTGAGCTGGTCGTCGTTATCCGGTAAATATATAGGGTAGAGATGGCGACGATGACGACGATGATGATAATACAACAGGCGGGGTGGAAGCAGCAGTGCGTATCAGTCTGTAACTTTGCGCGAAGAGTTGTGCCAACGTCCTGTCACAGTGTGAAATATCGTTGACGTTGACTGCGTGATACTGTGTTATTGCCTTGGCGCCGGCGCGTCTGCTCAAATGCTAAAAATACATCCGAGGCTGAACTGGCCGCCTTGTTCCCCTTCTCCCTGAGTAAAGTAGAGGCCTCGCCAGCTAGCAGGACAATCACGACCACAATCACCACTACAACTATTACAGCAACGGCTGCAGCCATTACTACTGCTACTACCACTACTACTCTTGTGTCTGGTGTACCCATCAAAACATCAATCGGTGTCGTCCGTGGAATTTATTATTGACAGTCGAAAAGAGTGGCGCCCGATGTCTCGGCCGCGCGGGTATCTCCGCCGTTAGATAGTGATTGTTATTCTTGAAAAGAGAGGTAGATCGTCGCTGGCGACCACCTACAATGGGTACGCGTACGCCGTTGTTGTTAATGTTCTTCTTGCGCTCGCTCGCTCTCTCGCTTTCTTTCTCTCTCTCTCTTGATTTCTCTCTCTTTGTGTCCGTCTTTTAAGGTTCGAAACGGGCAAAAATGAAGGTGAGAAAATGAGATCGCCGCAAAGTCGAACATGTGAGCCACTTGGAAAAGCATACCCTTGAACACGGCTCAGAGGTTTGAAGAAGTTGGCATATCTCATGAAGCTAGCCTCTAGATTCCGAAAGCATTGGCGTGATGAGAACCTGCACGGAACATGGGGTATCTTCGAGTGGTACAACTCGAAGAAGTGGTGCCGAAGTTTATTGGTTAGCTGTACAATTATAATGACATCAAATCGCTGTTATTCTTCAACAGAACGATGCGGAAAACATTTGTGATCCGGCGAATTAGTTATATATGATTCGATTTAATTGCTATTAGTGGGAAGTCAAATTCCAATAAGATATCTGTAAATATATATACAACCGAACCGAATGCAACATGCCACGATGTTGTCTGGCCATCAGCACGCGATGCAGTAGTGTGGTGAGGAGCCATTCGCTCTCAGCCTTATATATGAACAAGCCAACTTCTTTATTATTTAGGTATCATCACTTCGTTCGAATAACCCTCGTGATTAGTTAAACAATCTGATCATGGCGGCGTGACGCTCACAACCCGTTCCAGTAAGTATAAATATTTATTAAATACATCCGCACTTTACATATTGAAACTGTTACATAGACAAATCCACCGAATTTCCGATATATTTATAGTTGACAGTTGACAAAACCTTAGATCCACACAACCATAGATTCACACATTTTTTTATCATCTCCTGCTCGCGTCCATTGAGTCGTATATAGGATGAATCATATAAAACACGCTCACCTTCACGTACACTAAGTCATATATAGAGTTGCATACTCGCAAAGCCATATCAAAAAGGACGCTTCCTGCTACGAAAAATACTCATTTCTACGAAACATTTCCAATCTCGACAAGGCTTTATTAATAATTATATAATAATTGGCGAATTGTGCAGCAAAACAGAAGGCAGCTTGTGTCGCGTGCGTCTCCCAGACAACAGGGACGTAACCGTTATTCCGATGTCGGCATAAATGGAAAGTCACCAAGCCAAATACATAAACTTCATCTATAGTAGCAATCACTAGCTGCATCTCGCTCGCTCGTTCACTCGCACGACACGCCACATCAAACTCAATGCAAACGTGCCAGAGAGAGAGAGAGATGGGGAGCGAGCAGCTCTGTTGTGACGGGAAAATCCTGCATGACACCTGGTAGAAGACGACGATTGCTATTAGTCGTGTAATCCATTTTGACATTTGGATGATCCACCTTGAATAAGGTGGCGCGTCGTCCTTCTGTCGACTGCCGTATGAGCATATGCTTATTATACTCGGCCGTAGGCACACAAGCATGGCAGAGGCTATTGGTGCTGCCTTGTGAGCGAGCGGCGAGCATGACATAAAGCGTGTTTCATTTCGATTATTATAGAGACTTGTAATAAGGTACGACGACATATACCTTTACGATTTGGCCATCTAGTCATTGTGTGCCGTGTCGATATATATTGTATTGCCAGTGATATATTGTGCCAATCATTTGTGTCAGGAAGTAAGGGCGCATCCAAATAACTGATCGCAACGTGTCGCGGCAATCGCCCTGATGCCGGGGTTGGCCAATTGTGCAAAGTAGGTGTGGTTAACCTTGCGAGGCCATACATGATGGTGTCTTTTGCTATTGAGGGCCCTGTGTCCACCGGATGAATGTCGAATGAATGCACGCAATATTAGAAATATCAACCTATGATATCGTTCGCCATTTTGATTTGATCGATTCCATGGAAATAGCCTTCGAGTTTACCATGAGTTTTCCTTGAGTCGAAATTTCACACTGTTTACTGGACTTCTACGGATGCTATTGGATTGTTGTGTTTGACCCCCTTTAACAAAATACTCGAAATGCTCTATTAAACTCAATTGTTTTACATTACTAAAAAAAATGTTTTTCGAGCTGACCCTCAGCTGTTCCCCTATCTGACAGGCCTCAGCTCTTAACATTACATGCTACATTACTAAGAAGCAGTTACCTACCGTAGTTACACCGTTGTTGGCTGCAATTGCGATAGGAGATTCTTGGCGATGCGTTTTCCCGAGGGCAAACCCCATCGAGGTCGTTCGCACGAGACTCGATGTCGTTGAAATGCTGCCAGATGACGCTGGACTGGAACGAATGCACAAGGTGGTCTTGTCAGACAGACGATCACATCGCTCGAGCTGAACGAGCGAGTCTATTCGTTCCTGCTGTTCGTGATGCCGCTTGCGCTCAGCGGTCAATCTCAGGGGCCACATGCAGAAATGCAACGCCCCTCCTCTCGGGTAAACTGCTTGTGGCGAGACAGGCCTTTGGATGCATAAACCAGCTTGAAGGAAAGTCTCTGCTCTGGAATTGTCGTCTGCCTCTAGAAGACAGATTCCTGCTAGATAGACATTTTCATCTAACGAATGTACCCATTAATTGCTACGTCCTGACGTACCGTGTGAGGAGTAATTATAGATATACAAATGTACCTGACAGGGGCGTAACTAAGTGATGACGCACTGTACTTCTGTAATGAACGCCTCGTTGGTTTGGCTAGTACAAAGCGAGTTGGCTGCCTTCCTCGAACATCTCTCCCAATCGTTCGTCCCAAGTTAGACCTCTTGCGCGTGTTTTTTTTCAGGGTATACTTCGCTGTTTTTCCATAGAGAAGAAGTTCTGTGTTCGCTCAGTTGAACAATCATCTCACATTTTATGCCTCGCCAAGTAGAACAATGGAAAACGGAACGTTAAGCACACTCGGAACTGTATCCTAATCAGAGTGTTTTCTGACCACTGTCATCGGGGTGTAAACGAACTAAGGAGCGGTATTACGAGACTCTTACTAAAGCTTAAACCATGTCTGGTCCCTCTTCTCTCTTTCGCTCTCTTTCTCTCTCTGCAACGTAGAGAAGCACGGCACCGAAAGGCGAGCCTCTCCGATCGAAGCAGGATTCAATGATAAACAGAATCATGTGATGGCAATGCCACAGAGAGCGCCTGGGACACATTCATTGGCGTCGGGAGGCGGGGAGCAACCGGAGAGAGGGTGACGGGACGGCGTGGGACAACGCCGGGTGACAACACAAACAATTTTTGAGCATCTGGACAGCGGCATCGGCGGCAGACGCAGCCGTTCACAATGATGTAGCAGCAGTAGTAGTGGCGACATCAGCAGCATGAACGCGAATAATCCGAATTGCCCGCGGCAACAACCGACAACGGCAGCGACAACAGCGGCGGCGGCGACGATAGCGACAATGACGACAACAAACAGCAAGGGAACAGCAAATTGCTACCAGCGAGAGGAAAGGCGAGTGGGGGGCGGGGGGGGTTGAGAGCGTGAGAGTGAAATGAAGAGCACGCACCAGGGGCAAAGTGAAGAGTGAAGTTGTGAACGAAAAGAGGAAGACGAACAACGACAGTTTGTTTATGTTGAGGAGACGGGAGCACTGGCGAACGGACGGAGGGACGGACGGACGCAACATCAAGCCAGAGCAGAGGGAGAGCCAGTAATGGTGGCAATTGCACTTTTCATTGCGTGTTTGCCCGATGTTGGATGACACGAGTCAGAGATGACTGTGCTAACAGCAGCAACAACAACAACGATAGATGTATAAAGAAAATGATAGCAAAGTGTGCTCAACATGATACCACAGCAGCAGATATTGTTGTATATATGTAAAGATATATTAGATAGATACGTACGCCACAACAGCTACGGCCACAGCAATAGGGTCGAGCGCGCCAGATGGCCAGCTGAGCAAAAGCAATCGAATTGAGATGGCTCATATATAGGAACGCCAAAAAGGGGGTCATGCGGTGGCCAAGACACCGAGCGTCGTTGTGCGTCCTCCATCCGCAGCCTTTCTGTGCAACACCTCTGTGTTCAAAAAGGAACGTTTCCACGAGCGAGAAAAAAGAACAGCCCGGCCCATCAGCTAAGCTTTGTGTATGGTAATAGCTGTAACTTACGTCCTCCTCCTCTCTCTCTCTCTTTCTACCGAGTGGCGGACGAACAGAGTACCGGCTGCTGCTGTCGCTACTGGACTTCGCTATGCAACACATGCGTAATAGAACGAGCCGGCAGGCAAGCGAACTCTTTCGGGCGATACGCCGTATCCTTGGCCCCGCCACCATCACCAACGTGGCTGCCTCTCCAGGCGGCCGAGCCGGTGGACCAAGCCAGGTCTCCAGTCTCATGCAGCGCCCTCACTATGCAGCCCTCCCCTGCCTTCTCTTAAGCCCACCCATTCCCCATCCTGTCTTGCCGCGCCACTTCAGCCGTTGTGTGTGTGTGTGTCTGTGTGCACTCACTGCTACACTACGTCCACAATTGACGCCCGAGTGCGCCCCAGTAACAAACGCTTCGCTTCTCCTCGCTATGGCACCTTATCAAAAGGCATGCACCCCTCCACCCCCCAGTTTCTGACCGTTTCTGCCGACGCCTTAGGCTGCTTTTTGCCCCTTTTCATATCCGTTCCTACCAGCGGCATCGCTATACAGAACTCGCGGCAATACCGCCTCGCCTCGCCTGGCCTGGTCTCCGATAGACGCTCCTTCGGCCGTCCAGAGCAGGGGGCCTCCAACCGCCGGCGCCCAGCAGCCGCCGTTCATACAGAGTCAGGGAAAGAGCAGGAAAAAAACGAGAGACAGAGAGAGAGAGAGGCCGAGAACAGTTGCATTGGGTGCGCCTCTCTGCTGAATCGCCTCCATCGCATCCGCCGTTACCGCTTGCTCGCCACAGCCCCGGGGTCGCCACCGTCGGCGCCGGCCGAGCCAACCGCTGGCCGACACAACAGCCGACGAGAAATGCGATGCTTGCATCTGCTCTGTGTTGCATGCAATGTTGCCCCCCCCGCCCCAACCACCCGTCCGCCGTTCCGGTTTCATTCGTCGGTTAGGGATCGACGGTAGCTGTTGCCTCGAGTTAGGGCCGACCACTGGTGGCCGTCGTTTTGCACGCAGACGCGAGGAAGCGTCCAGCAGCAGCTGCCGGCTCCCAGATCGGCACACGAAAGCCAGTCAGCCAGCCAGGCCAGCCACGCAGCCAACAAGCTTCAACGGCAGCTTCTACCTGCGGTGCCCACTGGCCCGCCTGCATATTCTCTTCACATTTCCTCGCAGTGCATTGCACGTATTGTGTCGATTCGTTAACTCGTGGCCCAGATGGTTTGGCTTTGGCGCTCGACCTGTCCGCTACATATGCCTTCACCACTCTGGGTGGACTATGGATGCGCGATGATTAGAGTCGATTCATGCGTGCTCACGATGACGGTCGTAAGAACTGGCAAAGCAAGGTACAGATACGGCAGCCTGCGGCCTGGCCACTTCGTGGCCTGGAGACAAACAAGGCAATAGCCACAGCAGCAGCAGTGGTCCTGGGGGTTGCTTATGCATTTTCATTTAACCATCGCTGCACAACTTTGCATTAAACCCCGCAGCTCCGCTTCCAAAGATGATATGAAGTGGGAGATAAGCAGCAGCCCGTTGAGTTATTGTTGGGTAACGAAAAAGTCATTCCGGACTCACGCAGATCAATGGTAAGCGGAAGCATTATTGGACATTAGAGATATTCCACTGGGGCTGAATGCAGCGAAATCATAGGTACGTACGTACATAAACGAATATATTATATATATATATATATATACAACATTGGCATATATATATATACATATATATGTAAATAGTGTATAATACAACTATTACTACTGCAATCATTGATAGATGAAGGTTTAGAT
The DNA here is from genome assembly GCA_019614645.1 of Stratiolaelaps scimitus. Taxonomy (NCBI): domain Eukaryota; kingdom Metazoa; phylum Arthropoda; class Arachnida; order Mesostigmata; family Laelapidae; genus Stratiolaelaps; species Stratiolaelaps scimitus. The sequence continues at coordinate 2,040,774 of JABWDB010000014.1, read as the reverse complement.
CTATAATATATGAAGTTATATGGATGAATTGCGTCATCATTACCGTTAAGTGGTGCCACTACTCGGTGACCTAAAATGTTTGCATACATCAAAAGAAATCGTGATACCAAAACAATTATTGGCAACATTTATGCAACATGCTTCCTCAAAGTCCGAATAACGAACCATCATTTGACGACAGCCCCCCAAGAGTCCACAGACAGCTGTCCTGAAACTTAAAATAAATATCCAGATCACCAGGAATCTCTTCATTGCAATCGGTGAATCACTTTCAAAGAGAGTTGCTGCATGCAGACCTTCTCCCATTGGTCATTTCTCGGTGCGTATCAATATACTATACGACCTTCTGCGAATAGCTTACTGACTCGAATATATCAAACGTCAACTCTATAGGGTACGTGCTAGCACGTTGGAAATTGCTCGTGATATGGATGAGACGGAACTTCTCTTGTCCTTCCAGGCCTCATCTCAGCCGCGCAGACAGTTATCCGCTGGAGCACCAAAGAGAGATCTAACAGTTGGCTATTATTCAGAAAGCAGTGTCCAATTCTCTTCGATTGAGAATAACTTGTTTGTGGAAAATGTCTCGCTTGACTCAATCGATACGGATCATCCAGCTCGGATTGACGGCCACGAATATACCCATACACCACAGAGCTGTTCGCTGCCTTTCGTCTAGAATTAGCAACGTGCGGTAGCCCGTTGACTGTTTCGGCATTTTCATATACACGGGTGTTCGTGTAACAAAATATAGAAGTAAAATGTCTGGCCATTGATGATCTGGCCAGAGCCTCCGTGATTTCACGCAGCTCCACCAGTTTCGCTCAGCGAGGGCCTATTTCATGAATTTTTGGCTCGAGTCGGCCACGATTCGACCGTCCCTGGACTCGATTCTATTCCCGGTACTGAAAGACACGACCTCTTCGAAATTCGCTGATTCAATTCCGAATGATTGCTTGTACCTGTGGCAAAAGCCCCCCGGTGCGTGGACTGCCTTCAACTCAGCTTTCAGCTGAGTGGCGTCGCCGTGCTCGAGCAGCGACGGCAAACAGGACGCTTTGGACTGATGTTTGTTTTTGAAGCATTCAAAAGATAGCCAGTCCTCTCTGCTCTGCAAATATGGATCGCGAAGCTTCCAAGATATTGTTCATCTTTGAAGTAGCAACACTAACAATAATAATGATAATAATGATCACAATCGAGCTTGACTTGGTGACGATTGCTTGCTGATAACAGGAACAACGTGCGTTGGAGGCACACAGTGCAAATCGTTATCAGCATGTTGGCCAATGATGAATTGTTCGATCGAGGTCAAATCTGTTAACTTTACACAGTCGTGGCGTTTACACCACCTTTGTGTGCAGGTGTGCGTTAGCCGGCCTACGCTAACGTGTGACCACTCGCTAGTCGCTTGACACCTTACTATAATCTCGCATCTCTCACACGCACAATGCCGTGAATACTATTACCATTGTGTTGCGGTACGGGCGTTACAGGTTGAGCCAAAAGGACTGAAGGATTACTCCGCCGTCCCAAATCTTTTCATGCATTGCCACTGTTGAGGAGTGTATTTCACACACTGCGAAAGTGGAGCCCGCCTGCGAAATGACAGGCGCAATAACCGGTGATAATGGCGTGCCGCGAGCAAAAGACACGCGAAGCTGCCACCACCGCTGCTGCTGGGAATCAATGCCTGGTGTTCTTCTAACTAGGACACCAGACGGAGAGGTGTGCCTTGGCAAAGAGAGGTTGGCGTTTCATTTCTCTCCCTCTCTATATGAGTGTGTGTGTGTGTGTGTGTGTATGTTGGAGTGCACGGCCGTTCTGGCACAGAAACTCAGCTCACCGCATTAGCTTTAGTAGTCATTCAAGAGTTTACTATTTCCTTAATACGACCGCGTGAATCGTCCGCCAGTCATGAGCACGCGATAGGCCTCTTTCAGCAGGGCGTTCGTAGCCGAGCTGCCCAAGTGCCGCTTCGTTCTTCTGGCTGGCTGGCTGAACTGCCTGCTAAAGGGACTTTTTGCCTTTTGGATACGCGGTAATCATTGAGCATTACTGACGACAGCAGCGGCACAGCCTAAACGCTCTCGCCTGTCGAGGACAGAGACATGGCTGGTAGATTTTAGTTTTCCCTTCAATGATATATATATATATTTATATAGATTAGATGGTCAAGGGTCGTTTGGATCGCGCACACCCATACGCAGTGAGTATCTCGTCAGTATCGACACACACTGCGCGACATACAAACGCTCTCTGTTCGAAGCGGGTCCCTTCGATCGTCTTCTGCAACATTCGCCAATGTCGTTCTCACCTGCTATCAACTGCCTGTCTACGTAGAGAGTTACGGATAGCAGCTACTTGTACTGGCGCTTCACGGGCTGTAATATGCCGTGGACATCACTTGCTGCCGTTCGTCGATACTCTGCTTGACTACTCCTGCTCGAGTCTGTGAGCACCACCGTCGCGAATGCGCTTTTGACTGCAGTCGTGACGTGTGACTAGACAGCGGACTGTAGAGCTCTGTATTCGAGCTTCAAAACCCTTCAAGTTAATGCAACGTATCTTAAAAAAATTAACTTATTTTAGACCATTCCATTGTTGGATGAAAGCTCCTGTAAGTATAATATATGTATATATATATATTCAACACTTCTTGACGCAACACTTCTTCACAAGAGAATGCTACATTATTTGAGCTAACTCTCAGCTGTTCTTCTATTTAACAGACCTCCGATTTGGATCTTTTATATATGACTGCAAGGACAAATCGAGCCCACCTTTGCTTTACTATTCACCCGTTTCGTACCTGGCAATAATTCACCGATAAAGAAAAATGATAAACAATTCTGTAGACTCTCCACGTTCGGCAGGATTTGAATCCCAACCGATATGCCCCCTTGTATAATAATCCAGGAGCTCACCACTAGACCATCTGCGGGACCACATTACAGCACTGCAAGCCCCGTGATGGTGACGCGGACAGTCAACTGGTACGAACAAAAAACCGAAGGTGACAGTTTTAAAATAAGTTTAATGTTCTGATGCAAATGGCCGAAAAGACCTGATCGCTATGTCGACGGTGACCATTATTAAATGAGTTCGATATTTCTAACGTTTAAAAGACATATAACACGAAATCGATAATGGAAAATATGTGTAAGGACACCACACGATATCTCTAGACATTAGGAAATGGTGATTCGGAACGGATAACGGTGAATACACGGAGACGAGCACTATGGGGAAAAAACCATTTGTCATATGTAATGATATCAACAAAATATGTATATACATAATTCTGTGCTCCTCAGAAATGAACGGGTTTCTGTTTCGAAAGCGCACATGAAATGTACAATGAGATATGCATGTTCACCAATATTTAATCAGCAGGCCGACTAATAACTCATTAAATATTATGCCACGATCTAATAAAGAATAATATGTCTAATATTCATCATATCACAACATATGACACTATGTTCATAAAAGCAAATGTTTAAACAGAAATCCTGTGGTGGACTTACAATACTAAAAAAATTACAACAACAACAGCAACAACAACAACAGTAACAACAACAATAACAGCAGCAACAAGATGAAATAATCGTTCGTTTAATTATTTCATGCATTTATACACTATCCCCTTGGCACAACGTGACAGAGCAGGAGTAGCACGCTCTGAAAGGTGATTACCCTTTTACTGGGTTGGCCACTTGCAACTATTATTTACAGCTACAGGCATTGATACGAACTATCAGTCCCATACGGCGGCCGGTTCACACAGGAACACCACAGGACTTAAAGATCATTCGCTGGTGGATGCTGAATAGCAAATGTAGTGCCGCTCCTCCCTTGACTATCTTGTTCTACCCATTTATCTCTTTCTGACTGACAATCAATACGTGTTCCTTCGTGTACGTGTCGGTGAGATGCCCTCTCGTCCCGGGCTCCCTTGCCGCCTTTCAATTCGCCGCGAGTGTGAGAGTTTACGTAAAAAACGCCGAGGGGGGAGGGGCAGCAGCCGGCAGCTGCCGTGGCGGCGCTCGCCACTGACTGAGCTACAAAGGTAAAGTTCGAAGGCTTTTGTTGCATAGCGCATTTTGTCTTTCTTGTCCGAGTAACTGAGCTCCCTTGTCATGGCTCAACTCGTTCTACCCCTTTGACAATAAGATAACAAACGGACGGCGGCTGTCGTTGCGACCTGAGCGTGGGGTCAGCATGACATCGAGTCGAGAGGCTGAATTCACATAGGCAGATTGGCAGATAGAGTACGGCTAGCCTAGGTTTACGCTGAGCCCTGCCGTCTGTAATAGGCTAACCCGTACACGTTAGGGATGGCGATGTTAGACCAGAGCAACTGGCTGCGGTAGTAGTGCTAGTTGTGGTGGTGGTGGTCATAGAAGCGGTGGCAGTCGAGGTCGCAACGGCCTCTTTGGATAGGCGCGACCAAGTATTGCTGGAAGAGCAGCAGCCCTGGACAGGGAAGTCGCTGGACCAGTCGCGCAGTGGAGCGACAACGGAACAGTGAGACATGGATCTACATATCAGCTATTCAAAGCCACACACGCGCACAGATTTGCTCGCATAGAGACCCAGAGACAGAGGCACACCGTTATCGCTGTCCTCGACGGCTGGCTCTTGCTTCCGCGTCGGGACGCGCTGGCCGACAGCATCGGCTTGTGATTATGGTCACAGCGCACGTGTAGGGGCCACTAGCTCGACAACCGCGTTCTCGTTTGAAACATTGCCGTTGTGTTCAACATTTACTTGAATGCGTAACATATGCATATATATATATATATATATATATAAATCGAGAACGAGCTGGTATGACATCTAATACTTGACGGTGTACTGCTTATTTAAACAAGTGAGCGAAAAAAATCGGGTATGTTCACCAAATCTTGTCTCGGTAATGGCAGTGAATACATTAGTAATGTAATGCATTGAAATCAAGAGAAACGTCCCGACGTCGCTTATCTAGAATCTTCAGATGCTGGTATAGGTTCGTCAGGAAATTGCCAACCCCTTATGATAGCGTTATACATGAACGGACAAAAATTGAAAAAAAAAGTCTCAACGCACACCACATTTAAAATGGCCAAAGTTTGGTTCAATGTATATATAAATAAAAATATTTTTTTATATATATCAGCCACAAATAACTGGCCTGACACCCTGTCCCCAACTAATTCTCTAATTTCTATATGTATAAAGTTGTATATAATATAATAATCATAATAATAAATTCATTGTTGACTGGTCATAGTTGGAGATAATTAGACCCGACCACAGACTGTGAACTGCCACTGCTATATATTATATAATGCATCTGCCAAACGTCGGAGACGTTGTCGTCAGCATCGTGAATCCTGCTGTGGCATCACGTTCTGGCATCGCGTAAATGCACATTTGCATGAACAGATAAATTCACAAGGTGTATTCGAGCAACGATGATGCAAAAGGGAAGAATATCATCCCAATGTTGTCGTCGGCCGGCGCCGAGGACAACAGCACTTCACTCGCTGTGCAATGCTGAAGACCATTAGAAATGCATACGCGCACGTGTCTCCATTTCATTTTCTGTCCACACCTTCTTTTGTGATATGTTTATATGGGTTCAATGTTCAATGCACGGGTACACGACATCCCCGTGGCGCGACTCGCCGCTGATTCGCCTTTTAACAAAGATGTCCGCGCCGAAAGAACTCGCCCTCGTCGTCATCATCATCATCATCATTTGCATCATCGTTCGAATCCGATGGAAACAAGACGAGGACCTTGAGGGCAGGTGGTGACGCATTTCTCTGGTGGCAGGTCTGGTGTTAAATCCAGAAATTGTCAAGGGTGCATGACTTTTATTAGTGGTTTGTTGATCTTTACCATCGGCGCTCGGTGCACGAGTAACTGCTTCTCGAAAGGGAACGTGTTCGTTTCGATCGACTATTCTTTTTTGAGCTTGTTGAATTTTTGATACTGAGCATAATGCGGAAATTATCTACACCCACCGCTTAAGTTTTTAAATATTTTACATTATTTAAATTAATGGAATAGCAAAAAAGAAAAGAGAAACGAAATGCTTCGGATACTTTGAACTGGTCATTTCGCGCGTCTTTAACTCCGGGGGATGATGGAGACGCCATAATGGGTTATTGTAGTTAAGGCTGGAAAATTGGGACACAAATACTGGGATCCATACTATGCTTTAGCACCTTTGAAACTCGGGAGAGCGTCGGAAGATGGATATTATTATTATTATTACTGATAATACTAATAATAATTTTAATAAGATCTATAGTCCCTTCCTGCTATGACTTCCTGCACGCTTTAGTCCTTCGACAACTTCAGTCGTTCTTTTCTCTGCTAGATCAGTAGTAGACCAAAGCAGTGAAATCACAAGACGAAGTCTGCTATTACGGTATCATCTGAGAGGTCTTCTGAAATGGCTACTCTCGCCTCGCTCGTTCGTCGACAACCTATCGATACATGTTATATGGTAGTTATACACTTACTTCCTCTACAGGAGAGCTATGTATAATAAGTGTTGATGACGCAAACATTAGTATTAAGTTGTTTTTTTTCTTTCATTCTAAGAATGTACGCGCATGCCCTTCGCGTACATGTGAGCCTCTTTAGTGGCCCATTCTCCTGTTCGTCCATCGTGACCCGAGCTAACTTTCCTTTCTCAGCCACAACTGTGGTTTCCATCGATCGAGATGCTCGTTTTTGTTATCGTTTCTCCTCCGTCGTCGTGGCAATCGATCACTCGCGAGAGAGAACGGTGAAGACAAGAAGCCATGTAGGGATGACGTGTGTGCGTATAGCAGGGGAAGTTGCGCCGGAAGCGAAAGATAGCTATGTGTATGTAGTTACTTCGGCGCTGCCCGTCCCTACGCCCTGTGCGGCCTCTCCAGCGAGTACTCGATTCCCCGCTCAGTCACCAGAGTGAACTGTGCTCCGATGCGGCGTGTAGTTACAGCTTCGAAAATCGCGCAGAGTAAAGACAGTGCGCTTGTCCTACTCGCCGAGTACAAACTCGTCTAGCCATCACGGCCAACTTCGACGCTGCAACGCATGGGCCGTCGAAAGGGCCAAACCTCAAAATTGACTCCCAGATGACTACAATAGACGACAGTCGAACGCTCGCGTAGAGCGTAGACAAAACCGCCGCAGACAAAACCGCGTACGCTCATTCCTCAAAGTTGTTGAGTCGCCCAACGTCTGGGCCAGCCAAGCAGCCCTCAATTGTCGAAGCAGATACAACGAGTGCTGCTTTTTCGGTCCGTTCTCCTCTGCGAGAGGATAAGCCAACTACTCGATGCCGTGATCGAAGAACGAGGCCTTCGGCAGTTCCTATCATCTTCCTCTCTCATTTTCGTCATTCCTGCTCCTTTGCAGCTCAGCACAGCAGCAGCAGCACCACCACCAAGTTCTGAAATTACCTACATCGACTACAACTACTGGTGCCACGACTACCACCACGGTCACTATGGCTATTGCGGCAGCCCTTCATCCTGCAGCGGGCTGGCCCCCCATAACGGCAGCAGGAGAAGGCCACCAAGGCAACCAGCCGATACGGGAACCAGGACGCTGTCGGGGAGGAGGGTCTTTGAAGACCGTCAGCGGCAGAGGCAAGCGACTGAACGGGCAGACTTACTTGTCAAAACTGAAACAAAGGACTAAAAAGTTTCACTTATTGAGAGGGCATCGGCTACGAGGGTGCGTGTATGTGTGTGCCTGTTTTCGGGATGCGTGTGTACATGTGGATTTGCCTACAACGTCCGCTGCCTAGCAGCTCCCGACGAGTCCGCGGACTATGGGCAGGCCTGGTTGTCGGACAGCAGCAACTTCAATACGCTGCCTCGTCGCCAGCTACTACAACTACCGTGGTGCGTACTCCTGCAGTGGGTACCACTACTCTGACTGGGTTGGTTCACCACTTGCGAGTCGGCCACCCACTGCCTCGGCCTGACTATCTGGCTCCCTCAAGCCGTGGAGGATTCGACTTGTACAGCAGTCGAGGCTCGGCATTGAGGGCGGGAATTATGACGCAAGTTAGGTTCAGAGGCGGTACACGAGACCTCCTATTGCACACGTACGCACACACTCACGCGTACACATCAACCACTGGGTGCATGTGCGCATTCACACAGCCGTGCATCTATCTGGCAACGATCGCGAGCAATGGAGCATCGGGGATAACTGAGGACAGATGAGGTTACGGCAGGGATAACGACACGGCAGGAACGACGCCGACGGCGACTACGAGCGGCGATGTATCCTCGCCCTATGCGATGGAATGGGTGGTAATTCGAAATCGATTTTTTGATGAGCAGGTTGTAGCCAAGTCGACGGGGCCGACGTGAATCGTGGCGGACAGATGGGTAGCGATCGGTTGGGGGCCAACGGCGGCAAGGGAGTTTGTGGGGATCTCGATAGCATGGGCCTATCGGCCGCCTTCGGGCGGTCGGGCGGAGATCGGACCCCGGTGGATTCGCCAGCGATCGAGCAACGCGACAGAAAGTAGGCTCTTTCCTGTCAGTCCTCGCTGAGCAAAGCGCTTGTCTCTCAAAGGCTTGCGTGCGACGAGACCCTTCCCCACCCCCCCACAGCTCCTCGAAGCCTCACAAAGTGAGAGCTGCACAGTACAAGGCCTTGCGCGAGGCTAACCCCCTTACTTTGGCCCTTGTCTTCAACTATTCCCTCCCTCTATCGACGTCACTTCGGTGCCTAGTCAGTGATTTCGTAACCAACCTTCGACTAGACCTCGTCCCCTCCAGACTGATGACTACCCCCAACCCGGGTAACGTCTCGTGGCAACGGCTAACTTTGCATATGGAAATGTCGGAATCGTCAATCTCAAAGACGAATTTCCAAAAAGATATCGTACCTTTTCTATTTTCAGTAATGTGAACACGATTGTGATCTCCGTGTAGATTTGCCAACGTTTTTTTGTGACGCACTCCGACAGCGTGATACAAATGTATTCGTGTTCAAGCTAAGTATCCGAGGGTTGATTACCGATTCAAAGTCAGGTTACCTATTCGAAGTTCATTTGTCGAAATTGCGCACGGCTGGTCATCTTGTAGCATGTGCAGTGCCTACAGTACAGGCTTGATTTACTGAGTGAGGTCGAAATTGGAAATCAAGCATTTAATATGTGTATCATTTTAAATCATTTTGCTTAGATATAACATAGTTCGATTGTGAGCGTACATCATACATTGGCATAACCTCTATTACCCCCTAGTTTTACAGTAAAAAAACCCCGACCCCGGTCCCAGTGGGGTCGTCTCATCATAATCAAATCTATACGATCAAGAACACGGAATATATCTAGTAGACCTGCACGACGACTTCTTAGCCTCCCTTTATCCATACGACAATACATGAGTACTTACCCAATTGAGAATGGTGCACACGACGAGGCTGCCCGTATTCCATACAGTATTCAGGTTCAGGTCATACAACTGGCGATTTGATAAAATGGGTGTTGACGACCTTGTTTAGGTAGCTAGGCAGGCACACTGGTAGGGTTGGAAGAGAAAGCATATCGATCAGATATGGATTCATCGCAACGAGGTTATCAGTTAATTGATTTCTCATTTGCTCCTTGTGAGGATCGCAGAGAGCCACCGTTCCGTTTTCGTTACCAAGTGTCTCCAGAGAACTAGCGGCGTATGTTGAGTTATCCAAATGAACCGAATGAATCTCACTCGATTCCTGCACCTCGTTCTACGCCGGCGAGTCGTGTTCGATTGTTGGAATCGCAATTCTAGATGAGGCCTTAATGGCCTTGTTGCCGTTTGTTGACCAAACACCTAAAGTATCCTCTGTACATACTGGAACCTGAGCCAAAAGCAATAGAAAATAGAAAGTTCAATGTCTCATTTAAGCTTGAAAAAGCTTTATATATATATATATATATATATATATATATATCTATATATCACGCAAAATCGAACTTCATTGTCGAACCTGCCTATCACGGTATGTAGCCGACAGAATCCTGTAGCTTCATCATTGCTAGAATTGCACGTACTATAGAATAGCGTAAATTTTTACATTTATGATAATAACGATCCATGTATCGATGTGCATATGCCTCCGCCATGCAAATTCGACACCGAGAGCGATGGCTATCAAAAGGCTGAAAGTTCTTTGTTCGCACTCAATGGCATGTCCACTGAAATTGACACCAGTATCACCTCGCAAAGCCAACAATTATCGAAGGACTTCTCTGGTGCGGAGCGATAATGATTGCCACGTAAACATTGTGGTAGATATTTATCATTGGCGACAGCAGCAGTTGCCGGACTGTCGTCAACTATATATATATATATTATATATCATAATCACCGTTGATTTTCATCGTTCGGTCAGAAACGGCTTCCCAACAAGAGAGCTAGACCTTCCGATATCGCTGGCCCTGAGGATATAATAACAGATATGAAAAACAACATTCGTCTGCTGAGATCTCTCAATGCAATTGACCATTATTAGATACAGCGTCTACACATTTTGGCTTTGATGCAGCGAAGCTAAATGTATGCAGAGTATGCTGTGGGACGGAAGTTAGTCCAGTTAAATATTTAGAGACGAGCGTCGACCATGTGGACACTATCCCTGGACATCGTGTCCTTCTCGTAGGTCCGATGGAGCCGTCTTTGGTTACGTGTTCACGACGGGTATGTAGCTTGTCGTTTTGAGTACAATTTCTCAACACTACGATGGTAACTGGCGTTTTTGAAATGTCCGTTATACCAGCGAAATATAGACTTTTGATTCCGTCCACGTTGTTGTGACATCCAGTGTCACGATAGAATGGACAATGGGTGTGGGACGCAGTAGAAAACTACAAATGGACTCGTCGTCATCTTCAGCATTCACTTTTCTTACAGACATACATAGATGCATGCTCCTCACAAATTTTGAATATTCAATTTAGAAGTCATCTGAATTCATCTGAAAACGCTGCAGTTCCCTGAATGAAACCTAAATTTTGAATGAACGAGTGACTCAATTGTCGGGCGATGATTCCCAGTAAAATGAATCGAAGACTAAAAAAAGTTAAGTTCATCAATAATGAAGCATTAAAAAGGTCATGTTTTTCCGTAGCGTATAGAGATAAATACACAGCATTATGCATCCTTTTTGCATGTCCACTACATCGCATCTAAAAACTGCCTACTTTATTGGGCGACTACGTTTCTCGAATGTGCATAGAAAGCATTGGGTAACGAGTACAAAAAAATGGCGGTTTGTACGATTATGGCTGTTAAACGTTACCTCCCGCCAACTGTTGTTGGCCTTAGTGGTGCCGTTGTGAGACGGTCGAAGTTCTCGTAGAGGCAGGCAACAAAAACGAGAAATTACAGCCTATGAGAGAGAATGAGAATGCCGAGGCTGCGAAGCAAATATCTTAATCTTATAAATATGAGAAATGTATTGGTACCAGCTCAGGTCGCTCATCGTCACCTTCGCCAACCACCGCAAAGGCTGTTTGGAAGGAGGAAAATAAAGGGTAGAATAGAAAAAATAGCAGAGGCAAAATCATATAGTACATTATTGTTTCCCTACGGCGATTTGTGACATATGCTGCTCGTATGACTGAAACGTCTATGGTCGAAGTGGTTGACAGAAGTCGCCTGGCGCTCGCGTCGCCTTCGACGTCAATGGTCGCGCTGCATCCCAGTGAATTCTTAGGCCGGCGTTGTAACCACAGAAAGATTGTTTCGTTGTCGTTTTTGTTTCTATCCTGCCTTTTTTTTGTTTTTTTAATAGGTTGGTGTTGCCATGCAAATGCATGTCAACACCATGACCGCCTCCCCCAATTGTGTATCTGTTCACGATGTTCCATCCTGTCTGGGTAGTTCAATAGTTCCATACTCTGGTCGACGATCGAACTCGCCTGAAACGACAATACGACCTGCTTAGTACGATATGTCCAACGGCAGGCCAGAGCGTAACAAGCTTCAGAAGAAGCCAATAACCTTCAAGCCTTTATGCGTTAAACTGCCAGGGCAGTACAGATCGTAGATCGGTGAACGCAAGTCAAGCCACTCCATAGATCGCCCCTTGACTCACTTATGAATGTACATAGTCGATATAGAAAACATCCCCTTTTCATTCTGGAATACCGCTATCGTGTTGGCCACGGCTGGCATTTACAGCTCCTACGACAATGGTGAACATGACAACGATAATGCGGTCTCCGTCAATGTTATCTTCGTACGTTCATTTCATTTGTGGATTCATCTCCTTGTACCCTTCTTCTCTTTGCTGTTCACTTTTTTCCATCGAGCGGAGCGTTCCTCGATTCGTGACCACCGGGAGGAAGCGGTCTCCCGTTACGATTACAACTGGCCCACGATAATAAGTTCGTCAGTCTATCGGCATGCGGATACCCCAGCCTGCAGCCCCGGGTGTTTCGCGTCCCTTAGATAAATAGTAGTTCGGCGCACCACCTTGCCTGTCACCTCACCTATTCTGCCTTAGTTTTAGTGGCTCTCTCTCTCGCTCTCTCCCTTCGACCCGCTCCCTCAGTATCTCTATCCCGGTGTGTCTCCCTTGCTAGCCATTGCATCGTTGTCTTGGTCATCGTCTACCAGCGGCATGATGCCCATTTCATATTCCCTGTTGTAAATATAGCATACGCACGACGATAGGCTGCGCGAGTGGCAAAATCTCGTTGAGTAGTAGCAGGGGTACGCCGACATCCGGACGGTTCGTACAGCCCACGCTTCGCAATACGTAACTGGGTGCCGTCGCTTACTGGCTGCGTTGTAGCTTTGACACCAGAAAACGCTGACAAGGGAAGAACAGATGGAGAAATGGAGAGAGAGAAATTCGAAATGAAACAAAGAGCAAACGTTTTAGAGAAGAAGGGATCGATTGTTATTCGAGACACCCGAGGCACAGTCGTTGTGTTCTTGATGGCCACAGGACGAAGTAGGAGTCGTTGTCGCTATAGATGGGTTTGTGCCATGCCCACTGATATTAGATGAACTATGATTATATTACGTATATCCATCAGCTTGATGTATATATATATATATATATATATATATATACATCAAACTGATGGATGGATGAATGAATGCATTCCGGTAGAAGGAATATCACTCTGTCGCGAAATGACCTGATCGGCGACGGCGACTACAGATCTGCTTGTTGGTGATTATCATTCCTGCCTTGATTGGAGCGGCTTCATCATCCGTTAATTAGCCGTTCATAAACGACAGTCGCAAAGGCAGACGATTACGCCACAACGTAAACGGCACTTCCCAAATATAGACACGTAGTGGAGAAACTGAAACGAGACGGCACACAGTGGAGTACCCATTGCCGAAGTCGCGGATGCTCGCCATAGGGGTGCGGTAGCAAGAGGTCGGATGGCTTTTTCACAAATTAGTCTTCGAAAGGAGGCCTAATCGTTTTGACTCGAACTCAATCTTTGTGTGCCTCTCAGATCGATTCGTTAGAGACATCCGGTGATGTTGAGCACGTTATCTGCCTGATCGAAATTCGAACTGCGTTTTATGCACCAGATTCATTCTCAGGTCTGTGTAACAAATTTTGCCTTTTAGAAGACTACACGTGTAGAAGAAACGGTGCGAGTTGCTTTCCGCAAGAACTGACAGCTAGGCGGAAATAGTACATATGTATAAACAGTCCATCCATTTTGTTTTAGAATAGCACTGATCCGTGAGAATCACCGAAAGGCTCAAAAGCGGAACCTCACGTGGATGAATGCGGCGGCCGCCCAGCGCCAACGTGTCAGTCAAAATAGACTTTAGAAGAATACATTTAATTATAGACGTCCACTATAATAATAATGAGAATAATCCCTATATAATACAATGTTAAGCGATCCTATATAAAATTAACAAAAGTCGCTGATCACTAATTCCAGTCAATGCTGAAAGAAATTCCGAGCCGAAAGCCGCAATTGCCGGATCAGACTATTCCGTAGTGTCTTCACTGCGCCCCCATAGTAATACATTGTTTCCAGCTAGTTTCATTGCTTTTGCCTCTCTCTGGGACCCTCGACTTCGCCCGGGTCTTCCGACCGATCTCTTTCTCTCTCTCTTTCTGGGACATAGAGACACGACACGATTACCATATGATTCTCGCTTACTCTGCCTCACGTATACTCTGTATACTCTACATAGGTGTTAAAATGGTCTCACACGGTCAGGGCATGAGCCTCCTGCTGGCGCTGGAGTCCCTGCTGGTCATAGACACACGCACACACACACAAATATGCGTCGGCAGAACAATCCTTTATTTCCCTTCCACTGCATCAATGGGCAGAACACCATTGCGAAAAATCGCCATAAGAAGAACTAGACGAAGGTTTGAAAAATGCATTCAGGTAACGAAACTACGATGTGTATTCCGCACAACTGAGACTTGGTTTTATCCGACGGTCTCAATGGCCAAAGGATGCGGTACTCCTCTCACTTCCTTTAAAGGATAAGGCGCTGCTCACATGGACAGGACAGCAGGCGTGATGGGCGACGGGGACGAGCCAAGACAGACTAATAAATAGAAAAAAATAGAAGACGGATTATTGTTAACACGGGGACGGCAAGCTGGTACCTGTGACCTGACCCTTGGTTGGGGCTACTAACTACGGCTGTACTATGGGCGCAGCCTGAACAGAGGATATTAACAAGGAATAGATTTCACTCGGACGAACCGTCTATCTCGCACTCACAGAATGCACGCCTATATGAGCTAACGAAGGCATATTATAGTGTAGCGCTCGACGCAGGAGTGAGCTGGGGGGCTGAGGCTACGTTGTTCGTGAGGTCGACAGGTTTCCCGAAGATGTTAAAAGTGGGGTACATTGCTACATTGTGGCACTCTGACTTGACGTGTACGCCACCGCCGCATATGCCAGCTCGTAATTTACGTGTCTCCGAGAGATACGAATATTGGATAGACGTTTTTTAATTTTCTACGTACGGTCGTATTTACGGCGGCGAGACGGACAGGCTCGCACGATGGAAAGATGGGTACCGACGCTGAGAGAGAATGAGTGAAAGAGAGAGAGAGGGAATTAGCGAATGAGCTCAAGATAATTTAATTAAAATAGGTTTAAGATTGATTGTCCGTCTATGCGTGTACAATGCATACACCAGGTGCTCAACATGACGAAGTTTCGGCTCACCTCAGAATATATAATTGTAGTCTCCCTCCATCATACTCATTAGTTTAGTATCATATTATCTGCGTCACGGGTGCTTAGCCCTTGGGGGCTGTACCTGCCGGCTCTGAGTTTCATATATATCTTTCTATGCATATTTTATTGCACCTATTTTTACATGCGCGTTTATTAATTATTCATTTATTGTGCCCTGCTACATGTGCTCTACCTGTCGAAGAGGATGTTGAACGAGTTTTTCTTTAATAAAGTTCAGTTTCTTCATTTATTAGATGGGGAACACATTCAACGGCAAGCAATGCGAAATGATAGAGCAATATCGTTATATTGTAGCGGCCGTTACTGACTCCGGTATCTCGATGAATAAACCGAGATCTGTATCAATAACGAGTTGATCAACCCACAAATGGAAAAGATATCAGAGCCGCGAGTCCGTGTATACAACAATTCTATAATAATCATCGGATGATGCATAGTAAATCAGTCGTGATATCATTCGTAATTGGCGATTTTATCTCGTATTTTTGTATTTGGTTCACCCATTTCATTGAGCCTCCTAGACGACGACGACGACGAAACAGATGAAATAACCTGCACAGAATATATCTGTACGGACTCGACAGGTTGTAATGGTTAAAAACAATCATTCATATGGCCCCTGCTGAGTGAGTGCCATTACACAAGGATGATGAAAACATTGGAGAAATTGGCAGTTGGCGCCGAAGTATAAATACGATTTTAAATCTTTCGCACGCAAGAGATTTTTTATGACCTGGGAGAATCGCTGATAGCCACACCGTTGTAGCGGTCTGCATTAAAATGGAGGGACAATTAATCTTCTATACATGAAATCTTGGTAAACTGGCGTACAATTTACAAGCACCAATTGGAAATCGATGTCTATCATTGCAAGAGACTAGAACAAGCAATATATATATATATACATATATATCTATAATACATACCTCCAATATACATATATGCATGTGTGCGTGTGTGGTAGTTAATGTACATATGTGGTACAGCACAGTATACAGTTCTAAAGTGGACAACATTCAATGACTGTTTCTACTATTTCCATTGGTAACCCTTAGCCGTCTACTTTCTATAGTAGCCTTGGTACCACTGTGTAGCTGCACGGCTTCAAGGACATATCAGAAGAGCGGCTCAGCAAATATTTCTATTAAATACCACAACGTCTTTCATAGACTTTGTTATTAATTATAATAATTATTAACAAGACAACTTTTATTATTATTATTATTATTATTATTATTATTATTATGTTATAGTACACGTGTGCTACCTATAGCACAAGTGGCATGTGTCAAAAATCTCAAAGGGAAAATCCATCGGAAATCACCCGACGTAATAAAAACCAGGTCGGTGCTGCTGAGATGCGTTAAATCCAGTTCTTCAATGACTTTATCGGTTTACACGGACATAAAAGTATCTTTAGATATGCCTGCCCATTCGCTCACTGTCAGCATCACGTAGGAATATATATATATATATATATATATGTATATATATAAATTAGAAATCCGTGATGCTCGAACGATGTCTGATACCGAGTCATTGCCTGAGTCGATGCTGACGCTATAAATGCCACCAGAGATTGTTCAATCAAAGGGGGCATGTTCAGATTGGGCCCACCCGAACAAACCGACCAGGAGTGCCATAACCATACAATCGAGCATCATTAACTCGACGAAAAAATAATCTCGTCATGGATATTAGGGTCACGCCTCAATGACGTGTATGCACGCTGCTGCATTGGACAATGCGATGTTTGTTGTCTTTGTTAATGTTTCACAGAGAAAGCGAGAGAGAAAGAAAAGAGATTTAATGACAAGTGTTAGCAACGAGAGTGGATCTAGTCACTTTGCATACGGAGTCTTCATCTCCGGGTCGTGATTTAGCTTATAATGAATTTGCATCAAAAGCCTCACTGTGACGGGGAGTCGGTTCTACTAGGCGGTTCAGGCAATTCTTTCGAGTAGTCCAGCATTGGAATATGATTCGTTTTGGCTTGTTGAGCGGAACAACTTATTAACAGCAGTTATGTTAATTGTTACTTATAATATAGTTGTATAGTGCGATAATAGCTATCGTTTAATAGCTTAAACAGTTTAATAAGTTATCGTGTTTTTCAATGATACTGTTATGTGAAAGTTTGTGTGACGTAACAAAAACATAATCATCATGCGTTTGAATCAGAGTGGCCATGACACAAGCACCATATTATAATATATATGTATATTTAATTACCCTAAAATCGATCACTTTAATGTGGAGCAAATCGGCGACGATTCAATATAACCCGTAATCGAGAACCCGGGGGAGTCGGGTCGGCAGAATGCTGACAATGCTCAACGAGTCACACGAAGAGTGCCGTCCAAGAAGTTAATTTTCGCTTATACACCACACGTGTGTTCTACCATTGTAGATGAAAAGTATATTTAAAAGGAATCGATATATCATGTGTGACGGCCCTTTCGTTGATTGTGTTGAATTCATAAGCGATTCCACTATTTTTCTATGCCGCTGCATGAGCCATCGATGAGCGAACTGTGTTCAACTCGCCTTCGACGCACATGTAATATATGTACGTGTTGCAACTGCAACTTTATTTGCAACGACCACAAAAAAAAACACGAAGCTACGCATGTCTGGCGCTGTGTTCTCGAGCTTGAATCGTTCCATCGTCTGGCGCGTGGAGCGCATCGCCCTGGGTTTCATTCGAATTCATAATCTGCAGGACCGAGTGGTGCTCGTATAGATTATATACGTCGGGCTCACTGCCTCACTGCGTGGGCCTGCTTCATGCACTCGTGGCGAAGTCCCACCACAGGTCTCTCCCTGAGGAGAAGTTGACTCTTCAGTTCGACCCACCCTGCCCCCCCTCCCAGCACGGTACTAATTGCGATCCTGGCGCTTCGGGCAACTGCGTCTCTATGAGGAACTGGTCAATTTTGTTTGGCGTGTCCAAGACTCTCAAGATGGCCGCGCGAATTCGCGGAAGATTCATAACTTCTTGGGAAGTGAGGACATTCCATTTTCATTACGAACTCTGTCGACTCGGCCTGCATACGGAGCATCGGGCGTCCATGCGGCCGGCGCAGACGTTCTCGAGTTTCTCTCGACTCTGTCAGCGAGGACATGCGCCTTCGTGGACAGGGCCAGCAGTAAGTAAAATAAGCACGGTGGTAATAATAACCTCGACAAATTGACTCCTCTAACAGAATGCACGGACAATTTCAGTGGGGGGGGGGGTCACAGCCAAGTTGTATTGTTTCGTCCCGTACGAATTCATGCTTGTGTTTGCGTTGACGATGAATAAGTTCTCATGATTTCTCGTGTTCAAAGTAGCACTAAATATCTAGAGAGAGCACCGATATAGTCTTCTAGTTTGTCATTCACCATCAGAACAGTGGTTGACCTCGTCTGACTAAATGCCACTTGAGCGACGGTCACCTCACGGCCGAGGCGTAACCAATTTGTGTAGGTCAATTTCGGAAGCCTACTAGTGTCTCAACTCTGCGGCTTTCCTATCCCGAGCTTCGACCTCTACTATTTTATAATATTATAGTACATTATATTTTATAATAATAATATATATATTTTTTACTTTTTTATAATAATACGCGTAAACTATATTGCAGACATAATCAAGTGATTTTGTACTGCAATCCCTTCCTATTGTAAAATCCCTCACCAACCACATACATGTCATTGATATTATATTTTATTTGTCCACGCACGGCAGAAATAAACGGTACAAAATGCAAATCAATCAATTGTAGGTTTCTTCTTGTCATGAATGTCTCTGAAAATGATATTTTAGCCCACGGTGACACAGAAAGCGGTGCAGGCCTCCTTTTCGGTTGGTTGTCAATGGTAGTGTGCTATTAAGATGACAACTTATTAATGTGCGCCATTCGCATAATCAACAAGAAGAACAAAATAGTGGTATCGTTTACGTGTATGACTTATGGAATTATGAGGTGTAACTTGTGTTAATAGACGACGTGATCTATATATATATATATATATATAGGTGGATAAACAATATGGGTTATATATCGTTCGCCTCAGCCAAAGTGAACAAAATGAATATCCCATCGATTACGACGATTCGATGACACTGATCACTTCAGCGGAATTGCATCTGGTTGGATATATTCTATAAATATATATATATAGATATATATATATATATATATGTATATACTTTCTTTTATTTAACACCCATGTTGAGTAGACAATATATATATATATATAGTTGCGCGATAACTCCATTTTACCTGGACATCATCTATGTGATTAGGCTATTCGAACCCACCATTGGAGTTAATTTATCTCCATAAATTGGCCTTGTATTGAGATTTACATACGAAATAGACAGTGACTACTGCAGTCACTGTCAGTGCGGGTGGACGACGTTGATGGTCGACGGTAGGCGACTGTTCGTCGTTGTCGCATTCGTTCACCCTCTGATTGAATATCCTGTAATTGAGATGTCCCATTCAGATGGCCTGTGCCTCTTTGTACTCGATTGAACGTTTGTTGGCCGGTCAGCTCTGGCATGGCCTGTTGGCCTCACTCACTCGGCATTCGAGGACATTGAATATCCTAGACAGGGGCAGGCTAGGCTTTGCCAGCGCCACTGGACGACGACGACGACACGTAGCGAGCGACTGTAGGGGTCCTGTTGATGGTACCTACAGACAGACCCATCCACATGAGCGAAACGCTCCGCCACCGTTGAGTGGACTCCCCGTAATGACATTTTCAAATACTTCGACACCTCGATTACCAAACCGTCCGAGCTGCACCCGCCACTGCTGGTAGCTGTATTGTCTCACAATTGATATTAGCTTCATTATTCAAATTGGCACGATTTCGAAATCGCTCGCCAAAGTGAGAAATTGTACGAGCCATACATAGATATTTACACACACACACACACACATATATATACACACATATATATATATATATATATATATATATATATATAGAGGCAATGAAGAAGACCGATGCGCAATGGTCGAATCAAAGTATCTCTCTCATCAGTGTGTGTGTGTGTGCGCATGCCGCGTCGCGTTGAAACTCAAGGAAATTCGCGACTGTCAACTGACAAAATCGGACCCAAACTTCTCCGTGTCCAACGACCGCTTTCGACCTTCGATTTGGACTTTACTCCGTTCTGTAATATATTTTGCTCGATTCGTCGGAGATTAGAATCAATATATATATATTCCATTTATCGGTTCAGTTCCGCCTAAAGGCTTGCCAAAAGGCTTGCCATTAGATAAAATCGAGCAGTATAGCCATGTATCTATTATTTGTCATTATATATTCTACTTATTGGTAAAACTGTATCGGTTTCTAAGTGTTGATGTGAATTTTGTTTGTTTAAGGGTCTTGGTCTGCTACTATTTTCCAATTTCCTCTCGACCTCGTCTAAATATCCAAGCAGATATATTTTGATAATAGAATATACCCTGACAAGCGTGACGACCCGACTTAGCTACTGCGAAATTATACCCACTTTCTCAAAGGACAATTCGGTATTTATCGTGGTCAAGAGAACAGCATTCGCAAACAATATTATTTCAAGTGAAATACTATATATTACATTTATTTACACACAATATTTCAGAACCCTTCGAACAATCCCTATAACTGATTACTCGTTGTAATGGACATAGCTAAAGCCGCTTTTATATATATATGTATATATGTATATATTTGATGTTCACAGCTATAATCTGAAATCTTGAAACACGAGCAATTTCTCAGAATAAGGATGATCGAGGAAAGAATCGGTTTGGTGAGTTTCAGCTTCGAATCACAAACTGAAAAGCATCTTTCAGAAAATTAACATCTGAATCACTTGTGACAAAGCATCTCTTCGAGCAGTTACATTGAGTGCGCGGCAATCTCGTATTTTTGGAATAAACAATGTGAAATGTGCACTTATTTGAATGCCCCTGATTCACTCTTCAAGAATTTTCTACTAGTATAAGCTTTATAGAAGGCGTCGCCAGTACTATTATAATAGTTTTGCTATATATATATATATACATATATATATATATATATGTACACGTGTGTGTAGAATAAAATATACATACATATCATATATATGTTGTTTTATAGACCTGGTGGCCCATAACTTCGTCTAGAGAGATAGATCGACCAAAGCTTATTCAAGTGCCCTGTCTTAAAGTGGCAGACGCTTGGACTCTCAGCTGATTGTTGCTTATGTCCATGCAGAAACGAGATATAACCACAAATCTGTCTGTTTGTCGATCTCTGTGTGTGACGCTCTGTGTATGATCTCTGTGTATACCAGTTTTTGTGACGCTACCGCCGCTTCAACGCTGCTGCTGCTGCTGAGGCTGCTGCTGGCATACGCCACCAGCGATGTCATTGCCACAGCTTTTGTATTGTATTGCTCGTTGCTGCTGCCAGCTGAATTCTCGCAGTTCTTCCATCCGTCCCAAGGAACAACGCTGGACGATCCGCCGATCCCGTCGCGGCATCCCAGCAGCTGAGCAGCTAGTGACTGAGTCTACTGCTGTCATCATCATTCTTTATTGGTTGCTTGCTTGTTTCGCTCGTTGATAGGGCGCCGGCCAGCCAGCAAAGCAGCGCTCATGCTTATGAGCTGCGTGGGCGTTTAGCCACCCGAAACGTTGCCGTATCGAACAAACGGATACAACGCTCATACGCTTTGCTGAAGCGGCAGCAGCAGCAGCAACGGCAGCTAAGCCCTCTTGCTACTCTTGCGGCAAAGATGACGACAACAACGATCACGGCAGAGACAACTGCAGCTGCAACTGTAGCAGCAGAATAAACATGGGTCGACCGATTCGCACCACGAGCCGAGGGGCGCATACATGAGGGCGAGTTTGGCAAGCAGGGAGAGAGAGAGAGAGGAGGAAGCTGTCCGAGCGCCAGCAATATCTCTGGAAGGAATTGTGGATAGAATAGCAGTGATAGTAGTGCGATAGTTGTAGTGGAAGAAGTGGTAAGAGGCGAGCGAGCTCGACGGTCGACTACTGATGCTGAACCAGCGGCGGTACTAGCGACCTACAATGTGGCCACGTGTCCGTTGGGCAGGACCCCCCGACTCAGGACTCGGTCCCTTCTCGGGGGAATCGCGAAGGGACTGCGTAGGGTCTCCGGAATAAAGATAAAGATGATATCAGCCCAGCCAGAGACGGGAGGCGGGGGCCGTCTCTAGCGCGTTGTATCTTCTTCACGGTGTAACCGCAGCAGCAGCCGCTTCGCCATGCCGCCGGTGGGCCCCCGTCTAAGCGGCAAGAACTGGGAAAGCGGAAAATCAACGCCGACGAAGAGCGTTGCTACTGCTGCTGCTGCTGCTGATTATGGTGGTGGTGGTAGTGTTGGTAGTGGTGGTCTAGCGATGAGACGAGGCTGAAAAGACACACATGACACACAGGGATACAAAGTGAACGCCGTCGCCGCCGCCGCCGCAGCCACACTCACTGAAATGGAGCCTTACGAACTATCGGCAGCGGTAACAGCAACTGTAGTCCCCACAACGGAAGAAGCGCCGCCGTCAGACGTCGAACGAAGCAGCTAAAAGCTATCGGACGACCGACCAGCCATCAAAATCGCATTATGTCCGAATATGGTGGAGGCGGTGCAAAGGCTTGCGTGCTGTTCCTCTCCCCAATCAGAGTCACCGCCAGTGGCTGGCCGTTGTAGCTACTGCTGCTGCTGGTGGCTGCCTCGAGGCTCTGAACGAGACGGTGTTATCCTTCAGTAATGCTGATTAGGCCGCGATAAGAAGGCGCTTTGCTTTTAAGTAGAATGAAAGTAGTCAGTCAGTCAGTGCTGTTCCTCTTCGGGTAGCGGCCGAACGACCGATCAACCGGAAGAGCGGGCTGGCGACAGCGGAACGCGCGGTGGTGTATCCCGACGCTGTTCTCTGAAGCTTCTCCAAAATCTACTCGGCCGTTGTACTTTTATAGCTGGCATTGCCACCGACAAGGGCCGATAACTGTGGGTTTACAAGCGACGTTGTCGCCGCCATTCGAAATACTAAAAACTATGTATGGCTACATTTGCCATTGACTTAACGGAGTGGCGGTGTCTGTGACGGTGATCGTAATGACGGCGAGTCTATAGTGACGGACGTCGAGTCGAATCGGGTACTCGCGGATAGGTGCGAGGTAGTGTCATCCTCTGTTGCTGATGGTTTTCGTCCACAACCAGCCTAAAAGTGGTATGTCAGTGGTGAAAAGGATTATCAGATGGAAGCGACACTGAGCCGCCGAGTTTCGAGGTTGAGGCGGCCTCCTCGACGCCTCCTCTGTCTCTTGCTCATCTTCGTTGTCTCTCTTGATTTTCATCCGTTCATCGACTCGTACATCCACTCAATGAAGCTAAGTCACCCACTAAGTTACTAGCACATGCGCATCGCAAAAGGGGCTGAGCGACTGAGGAACTTATTCAGTGAGAGAAGTGGGCTGTGGTACGGGGTCACAGTGGCATAGACGATCACAGAGACACCCGCACAAATCGACAGCAGCAGCAGCAGCAGCATCTATTATAGTTAGAGAAGTCCAGTGAGTAAATGTCATGCACGAATCTGCCACCGGTTACTTGCTGCCGCTGGGTGGTCTAGTCAGCTCGGCAATGCAGGGCCCGTGCAGATGAGAGCCCAATTGCCCTGCCGGCAGCGGTGGGCGGCTGCGAGGGCGATGGAGGTGGCAGCGGAAGTAGCTGCCACATCGACTGCAGCACCAGTCGTCAGCCGACAGACCGATTGCGAGAGACAGCGTCGTCCAGGCGCGCCTACAGCCAGCCAGCCGGCCAGCCAAACAACCCCTATATACCCTGCGCACTGAGCACACACGAGCACCCAGACAGACACCCATCTACTCACTTCGCCTATCTTTGTCACCTGTTTCGCCAAGCTGGCGGATTTGCCTACTTTGGGTGGAAGGCAAATCCTCTTTCTTTGTTACCCTACTTATGACTATGGGACGCCACCCGTCCCAATCTCTCCCTTTTTCTTTTTCTCTCTCCCGCTCCCAATCTCCGCTGCCGATCTTTCTACCCTGCCTTCGTCATTGCCCTGCGCAGGACTGCAACAGCAGTCCACCGCCGCTCAACGCTTTAGCGGCCTGAACGTTCGTGCGCTCTGTCCGTTTCTGTTCATCCTACTCGTCCTTAGTCCCCCTCGACGGTTGTGCGTTTCGGCGGCCTGCGCCTGTGCGATCTCCCGTTCTCTGCCTTCCTTCTCGTCGGCAAGTCCAGCGTTGTCTTTTGTATTTCCCCGTAGTCCATAACCGGCAGAGGCGATGGTGCTCCCTTGTCTGTCCCTTGCAGTAGGACAAGCACAGGAAGAACCAGGGGAGAGCCTTGAAGAGGCGAGTAGCGGGCTGTGCAGCAAGCATGCCTTCGTCTCATCTCCGTTTTGCTTCACACTCCTTCAGCTGCCTTCGCCTTTGGCTGCAAAGTTCGCACATGCGTTCATCTCGTTCTTGCCTCGTCTCGTTCTTGCCACTACGCCAGTACCTGCATTGGCTGGCCATCTGTGCTGGCGGCTGCTGATGCTGCCTATCCCGCATCTATGGGTACGCGTATAGGCCTGGCAGTATTTGCCTATTTGCCCCAAGTGGTGCCCTATGGTACTGAGGAAGCTCTTCGGTGTGAAAAAGTAAAAGAGGGAGATTTCCTTGTACTCGCACATCCACCGTCGCCGCATTGAAGCCTATGTACTCGTGTACCTGAGTGAGATGACGGCCCGAGCGTGCCTGCGCTTCTGCGCTGTTCGCTTTATCTATGCAGGAGACTATTAGATAGTGAAGCTTTCAGACAAGGTGGCAACTTACTCCCGAAATGTTTCTTTTCTCACAAAATGCGACAGTGGAGAAAACGAGTGGAAACTGGAAGGAAGCAGAAAGACGTTTGACTCCACAAGGTGTCTGGCTGCCGCGCTACGACTAGAGATACTATCTACTTCTGACTCTCTCTCTCTCTCTCTCTCTCTGTATATATATATATATATATTCCGCTAACAGGAGACTTGCCCGCTCCTGTTAGCTAGCTTTCTCATCCCGTCTATACACAGCAATATAAGGAGTTTCGAGCTGCCGCTCGTTGATGACTGGCCAGGACATCAGTAGTAGTAGTTGTGCTGGTGGTGGTGGTGTTGGCAGTGGTACAGTGGTGTAATAGACGGTCTACTGCTGCTGTGTCAGATAGGATCGAAAAGAAGGCGACCGCGCCGGCAGCAGCAGCAGCATGGCGCATCGTGGAGGGTTGTTGGGCTGTAGGATATCGGAATAGAGGGACCATACATTATATTATTAAGTTATATAATCCCTAAAAAAAAACCGGTGTGCCGGTTACCCCTCAGCAACCTACCGATCTTCCGTCCGCGCTCTCGCCTGCCAGCCAGCGAGTCCCGTACCTAGCCTAGCGGTATCTCCGTTAGCTCCTCTATCTCGCTTTCTCTCCATTCCGCGGCTTAGGCCGTCCCGGGCAGGGAAAAAGGACGACGGCGCCTCCTTGCTCGCCATCCTGAGCGCAAATAGCGGAGTATTACCGGGGTATTAATTCTCGCTTCGAGCAGCGTGGCTAAGCATCAAGATAATACCATTAGAGTGTAAGGATGGCGCCAGCAGCAGCAGGAGTATAGGGACCCAGCCGATGGTCGGCTACGGCTGCTGCTGGGAAAGGTAAGCCTAGCAAGATCGGCTCTCTGCGTCGAGCAATACTCTTTGCGTGGCTTGAAGGAAAGTATGTCGTGACGTACACCCGGCCTCCTCGTACGGTGATAGGCAACTTTGCATCACAGTGCTGACAACTCATTGGGGGAAATTGAACTGTTAGGCCGTATGGTTATACCTTCTTCGCGACGCTTTTCGGATAGTGGAAGGGTCAGAGACAGCCAGTCGTGATCAGAGACTGCGCACGTGTCTCGTACAGAAACATACACCCGCACCTATGGTTGCGAGGCGAGACAAGTACTAGCTGTGCTGACTCAACCCGCGTCCCAACCCTCAAGCTAAGACCACCTGCTATACTCATCAACAGGGGATCCAGCTAAAGTGTATTCGTGTAACCGTCCGCCGTCTCAGTAGCCCCTCAGTTCAATAGACCTTTTGCTCTGGTCTCTGAATCCTTACATGGTTAAAATTCAATAGGGGGAGAATAAAGAAAATCCATTTGGCGAACTGAGCTGTTATCCTTCGGGCGCAGGTTTCCCGTTAGTGATTTGTGGAAGTCAACTTGGATAGACGTCTGCGCTCGGTCATGTCCGCGTCCCACGAACCCAGCGACGATATTGGAAAAGACATCTTGAAAAGTTAACTACATTGTTTAACTGTTCTGTGTCAGCAAGTCGCTTTTCACTTGTCCTGTTTGTCGCTCTTCTTAACGTTCATATCGCATATGACGAGGATCAGGGAGTTTGCCTTCGGAATTGTTGCCCACGTTGCCTGACGACGAAATGCCTCACGACCCCTGCTTATGCCTCGTAAGATTGGTTGTCAGTAGTTTAGAGAACAAAAAAAAAAGCAACGAACGCGAAGCAGCCCTTTCCACTACTCTGTAGGAGAATTCAAACATTTACATATTTACAATGTCTTCCTCCTGCCACCCTACTGGCAGTGTTATCCCAGTAAAGCAAAGCGTGTTTGACCAACACCGCTGTTGTCATGTCTGCTTACAGCGAGCTTCATCCGTACGGAGCAGTGCAGCACAATGTTTATAAGCCATAACCCAATGGTTATAAAAAAAGAAGAAAAAAAAATACCCCAGCAAAACCAGGATCGCATTTGCTCGACACTGCGGGGGGGGGGGGAGGCCACCCTACCCTCTACTCCGCACCATAGCCTCGTATGTTGATGCTGATGTTCACGCTGCATTCGTGTGATTGGCCGACTTGGCTCTGCTATTATAGTGTGCGGCTTGATATATTTATTCGCAAAGGTCGCAAATTCGGAGATTCATAAACGCGTAAACTCCGCCATACAAACATACACGCACACACACTCACTCACACACCACAAACAAAGCCATACACGCGGACACATGCGCAGACAGACCAGCATGCAACTTAGCTAAGTAGAGATGAACCCCCTCTGCAGAGTCAGCAGAGTTTCGGCAGCCAGTTTTGCTATTCAACCACAGTCTGTCGGACTGCTTTACCCTCGAAACTGTATTGCTGTTGTCGTATAGCAGGCACAGCCACAACGGCTGCTTCGCCGACTATTGCCTTGACTATGATTGCTGCGACTGGCCGGCGGCAGGCGCCGTAATATCTCACAACGTAACGAAGAAAACCGGCGTCCATACTGAACCCTCAGTCTGATACAGCGAGCATACACAGAATGGCGGGGCAGCTCTTTGTCATGGCTGTAACCCTTCGGGCAGATTCCGTCATGCAAGGATTCGTTCCCTTGGGCTTAATTGAATTGGCAAATGCTCCGTTCCAACTCACTGATTAGTAGAGTATGAACCCTACAGACCTACACATGATTTCAAATATGACGGATCGTGTGAACGTGCGCGTGTGTCTCGCAGAATAAAACAAAATTAAAAAAATATCCTTCACCGGGAATTACTGTGTTCTCAGCCGAAAAGAAACGTACAAGTTGAGAAGAAAGCTGAAGATTCGAAAAAGTGTATTCTTTTTTATAAATATATAAAAAAATATTTTCTATGCGAGACATTCATTGAGTTCAATCTTTCTCAGCTGTGCGCTCCTCCCCCCATGACAGGTCTTGGATCTGAACTTTTTAGGGATAACTACGAAGACATATGTTCAACTCATTTGATAATGGTTAAGTTGACGATAGAAGATCATCAACTTGGCTGCCTTAAATGAAATGAACCGGATTCTTTACATTGACTCATGCCTTTCCATGATTTGAGTTCACTTCATAGTCCACTTCATTAGCGTCCTGCTGTATTTAGTTGCAACTGAATAATATATATATATATATATACAGTGCTGTGCATAAGCTTAACGCACCCCCTATATTTCAACAAATCGTTACAAAGAATACGCATTTGAGACATTTATTCTGTATCAGATTAATGTACGTGTCAAACAACATACACACCACAAAGAACAGCTCATATGACGACGCACACAGCTTGCTACAATGAAATGTGTCATATTTCGGTTGTGCAAAAGGATAACGTACTCAGTTATCGAGTGCTCTCGCTCAATTAATTCTCGTTTCTTGTGCCAATCAGTACCGTGAGGCCCACCCTTGCTAATTATAACGTCAAAAACTCGGTTTGGCATACTATCAACAATATTTAGCAGGATCTGGTCGCTGACACCTCCCCAGGCCTCCAACAACGCCTCTCGTAATGCTTCCACGGATGTATACTGTCGATTCAACGCATATACTCATCGGACAAGAATGCCCCAGAGGTTCTCCATTGGGTTGACATAAGAAGAACATGCTGGCTACTCTAGGGTTTCAATGTCATGCCGTCTGAACCACGCACGTGTACTAGCGCTGACGTGACTTGGAGCGTTATCTTGTTAGAAAACAATTGGCAGTCGCTAAAATCTACTACTAAATGGTAGTAGGTTGTTGGTCAACATCTGCTGATAGTCCTCGCTATTCATTCAAGATGAGATGAAAGCGAATCCAAGTTTCCAAAGCTCCCCAACCCATAAAGCACGCTCCGCCGAACATGTGCTTTGAGAAGTACCGCGACTCTCTACGTACATCATGCCAGTAACCGTTAAATCCATCTAGCCCATCCAAATTTAACTTCTTCTAGTCACTCAAGACGATTTGAAACAACATGGTACCTTTTCGATAGATGTGCACCCTTAGGATACTATTTAAAAAACGTTGCCCCAATATTCATCAATGTCCAGTCTCCGTCCATATTGTTGCGGGCGAAGTTTGGTTGGGCAGTTATGTGGCTTTGTTGAAGACGAGGTCTTGTCTTCATTTGCTCTCGTTTGATATGCGGATAACGCTTAATTGTCTTAATTGACCTATGAACCTAAAGGTATAACCCTTGCCCGATTGCTTCAAAACTTATGGCCGAATTCGAGGCCAATCGACAGATATGCATGGTAGTTCGCTGTCTGTACTTTCGTGGACGTCCTTTAGACTTATTAGTACCATACATCGACAGACTGCGTAAATCATGTTGCACTAGGTGCCGATTTCTGCCAATTTCTCTGGCAATTGCAGCCTGGGTCTTTCCTGCTCGGTATAAAGCAGTAATACCTGCTTTCTCTGCATCAGTAAGGCTCGAAGCGTGTCCCATGACTGCAGTACAGCTTGAATGATCAACACAAAATGGATAAATTCAGCGAGAACCCTCGATAACTGAGGGTGCGTTATCCTTTTGCACAGCCGAAAAATGACACATTTCATTGTAGCAAGCTGTGTGCGCCGTCATATGCGCTGTTCTTTGTGGTGTGTATGTTATTTGACACGTACATTAATCCGATACAGAATAAATGCCTCAAATGTGTATTCTTTGTATAGATTTGTTGAAATATAGGGGTGCGTTAAGCTTATGCACAGCACTGTATATC
The DNA here is from genome assembly GCA_019614645.1 of Stratiolaelaps scimitus. Taxonomy (NCBI): domain Eukaryota; kingdom Metazoa; phylum Arthropoda; class Arachnida; order Mesostigmata; family Laelapidae; genus Stratiolaelaps; species Stratiolaelaps scimitus. Next base: position 2,011,021 of record JABWDB010000014.1, on the reverse strand, counting down.
TATATATATATATGTCATGCTGTATTCGATAACTGGGCGGGGTCAGAGCGGTGTATCAGACTCAGGCCTAGAACTGAGTAGCGGTAAACGAGCCATCCAACCAGGTATCTTCTTAGTGCGGGGCCTTCATCCTCATCGGCGTTCGTTGCCTGCGATGCTGCCAGCAGAACTGCAAGCAAGGTCCGGGAGTACAGGGAAAAGTCGAGTGGCATAGGCGGCAGCCGTTGCAGCGACAGCAGCGATAGTCTCGTAGTCTCGTGGACACAGGCGTTATAAAATGAACATTTTTATTGGGTTTCGGGGTGGCGGACTCGTGCCAAACGGGCGGTGCCGAACCGGGGCGCATGGCAAGCAACGTGCGTTGCCCTGCGCACCAACCTGCATAAGTTAAAATAGTACACGACGAGTCCATTAAAGCTTATTCGCATATGGACGAAGTCGAGAGAAAGCGGCTTTTGAGAGAGAGACTGCGCTTTGGCGCGCTGGGTGGCGAGGGGTGGCGCTCCGTCCGTGCGAAGCACCTAGAAGGCCGATGCCGCCGGCGATGGCGGCTGTAGGGAGCCAGTGGCAAAAAGGCAGGCCAAATCAGGCCAAAGCCGATAAAGCAGTGGAGGCATCGCCATGCCGAGCAGCATGGCGAGGCGAGGCGAAGCAGAGCAACGGAACGCAAGCGGCCAAGGCAAAGAAGCCGCACCGAAACCCCCCAACCGACCGATGCTGCCTGTCCAGAGCTTGTCGCGCCTAACGAAAGCTAAGAAGCCATCCAGTATGTCAAGTGAGTCTTCAACGGATATGCCACATCCGTTGCCAGCCTCTTGGACCATACGCACGCACTACCCGGGCGTCCAGAGAAGGGAGAGGTTGTACGATAGAGCAAGAGAACGATGGAGAAACAGAGTTAGAGAGAACAAATGAGAGACCTCGGTTGCATGTTATTACAAAATTGAATTTTGCCAAAGCCACGCTCGCGGAACGCCACGGAACGATGGCGTCGTCTAAGGCAGTGGCGGTGGTGGCGGCGGCAGCTTCCTTCAGCAGGAAGTAGGGAGAGCAGTACCACGAAGCTCCATATTCACGGCCCCCTTCGACCTCAGCAATAGGTTGGAGAACGCTGCTTTGAAACGCATAACGATATATATATATATATATATACATCATATAGAAATGATGAATTTTGTATAGAATCACAGAGATGCGTGTAGAGATGTCGAGACGTGAGGAGACCTGTATAGCACGAGTGGCGTGTCGGCATCATCGTACATTTCCAAAACCAAATAAATTCACATAAGTGACATGTAGGTCTGCAGACAACTGACTGCAGGGAAGGCAGTATGTCAGCCAGAGAGAGAGAGGGCGAGAGAGAGAGGTTTGAGTGCGCGGTGCTATTAGCGGATCGAACACAAGTGGAAACGTTCGGCTTCATGGACTACTAACGGTTACAGTTCGTGTCTTGTTTGGCTAATCGTACGCATTCTGAAATACTCCTGGCTGCATCGCTCATTGCCAGAGCCACTGCGAAGCCAGTGAATTTATCCTGAGCAAGGAACAATGACTGTATTTGTTCGGGCTTTTTCCAGGACAGTTTGCTTCGCATGGTTCGCCTTACCGGGAAATCGCCCTTGAGGGACAGGCGCGCCTCTGTTTGTGGCCAGCGATCGATGTTAACAACCTATATGATTTATACGAACATTTTCTGATACAAATGGGTCTCACTGGGTCAACATAGCGAGTTCTGCTGTCAAGCCTCGAAGGCATCCCCTGTTCCATTGATCGCTGTCTGTGTCATAGCCGACTCGATGACGCCACTTAGGAGAACTGAGAACAAAACGATTAAAGAGATGCTGCGCCTCTGGCTTAAAAATGCCTTACCTATTGTTATAGCTAGCTTGAATAGACAATTTTTACATTGCAGCATTGTTAGCCAGCTAAGTAGCTAAGCCATCTGTGAACGAGTATGTGGCGTATTGTTCTGTATCTTCGAAACGTAGCAAAGCAGCGCCGCCGGTGCGTATAAACACGCCCCACCCTTCATATGCCAATAAGGCCGCGGTCACTTCTAATGGGCTCATGGGCCTCGAGCAAATCAGCTTGGCCGCCGCCCAGACTGACCATTCCTTTCATGGACGTGGCCTGCGTACAAGGTGATGGACTGCGCATGCTCTCGCCCAATCGTTCATCCTCTTGAAGACGCCATCCAGCGCAGGCAAGCAGTAAGCAGCAGAAGTCGAGGAGAACGAAAACAAAGAACGACCAGCCACAATGCAGGCCCACACGTCCGAACCCCCCCTCCGGGGAAACCTCGGCGTCAGGTCGGCCCTTCTCGGCCCTGCCCACGCCAACGCCGCGTCCTCGGCGCCGTACTCCACTTGCTGATACTGCTGTTCATCTGATTGCAGGCGGGCTAGTCGGGCGCAAGCGGCATCGCTGAGCACGGGGAAAGAGCTCCACCCCGCTGAAGTGTGTTCTGAAATATGGGGTCTATTCCTTTAATGCAGTTCGCTTTTCAGCTCCCTTCTGCTGCAGCAGCAGTGCGATCTCTTCCTACTGACCAGCCTTCCCTCCGCCAGCATCTTCCTTTCTATTCCTCCTCGTGGTGGTGGCTACGGTGACGGTAGCCGACTCGGAGGCTCCCCAAGGCAGAAGGAGCCTCTCTGTAAATGGATGAAGGCAGCCTCTGCCTGCCTCAGTGCAGCAGCAGCAGCAGCGACGGCGAGTACGTATGTGTGTGTGTGTTGTGTGTACGTACGTCCGTCTGAGTATGTCCGCGTCATGTGCCTCTCGGTATGTGTATCTGCCGGTGGCGTATTGGCGGACAGCCCTATAAATTAAATGAGAATAGGACTGACTGCGTGGCCACGCCAGGCCGTGCCTGCTAGCCTGCCTCTACAGCCCCGCTCCTCTTCCCTTCCCGCGTCCGTAGTTCTTACTGCTTTCACTTTTCTTCTATTTCTCTTTCTCGCTCGCTCTCGAGCGCGCGACCGACCTCCCGCCAGCTCTGCCAGCCTCTCTCATTCTTTCTCCTAGGAAGACACGCGCTTATATACTATACAGCAAAGGCGGCACTCGAACGGCCCCTCTTCATGGCTTCGTAGATCGCGGCGGGTAGCCAAAACGCCGATGCGGCCGTCCCCGCCAGCGGCCTTTCGTTGGTTGAGGCGACCCGGCTTCTGAACGGCCGTCCAGAACCGACTGGTGGGAACTAGGGCTCACGTCGTCTTCCAATAAACTCGGAAGCGGCTGTTGGAGTCGACATGCCTTTTTCTCAACCACGTTCCGACGGCGGTGGCGTCTTATCCACGGACGCACCAACCAACCCGACGGAACGCCCGCTACTGTCCCCACGCTTCGAGCTACACCGACGCGCGCAGACATACAGACAGATAGATAGCTAGATACACTGGCTCGGTCGCGCGCACCCAAACATGAGCAGCAGCAGCAGCAGTACAGACCCACATCACATAGTGAGCGCTCAGCAGGCCCATACAGCAGACTCACGCTACGCCAACTCAATTTTTACTGCGTCGTCGTCGTCGTCTTCCAAGATCCCCAAGATCCCGGCTCCTTCCTCTTCTCCGAGGAGTCTGTGTTTGAAGGTCTCGTTTGCCCCCATGCTTACTTGCCGCCTAGCCGTCTGCTCGTCTGGCTGAGTGACCGACCACCCAATCGACCAAACCCAAGCCAAGCCCATTTCATCGCTCTCCCTGTTCATCTCTCCCTACCCGATGTGGGTATATGGACTAGCCCTATCCACTAGGCTTCTTCGAGGCGAAATACGAAACGAACTTGCTAAGCTAGGATCTATAGTATGTTGTGGTGGACGATCGTCGTCTTATCCTGTGAGGTTGATTATCTGTTCGAAAGGCGTTACGTGTTTTTGTGTAAGTGTAGCGGTGTGTGAGCGAGTGTAAGTTCGGTGTCGGAGTGGGAATTAGAGAAAGACTGAATGAATATATATGTATATATATATATATATATATATAGAGAGAGAGAGAGAGAGGACTTCTAATTATGTCGCCAACAAGAAGCCCACATGCATCCAACGCTAAAGCACCAAGGCAGGAAGAGCCAAGAAGCGCCGAAGCCGGAACCGCAGACTGTCATAGTTGGCTTAGCTGGCTGGCTATCACTGGACCCTCTCGCGGGGGGATGTACTAGGCTTCCATCTTTTCGCAACAAACAGATATAACCTGTGCCTTAACACAGTTAAGGCAAAGGATTCTTTAGGTACGGCGCTTACTGGACAGCCATAGCCCCGAAGAGGAGAGAAGTACAGCGGGGGTCAGGGGAACTGCTTTCACAAGCGCCAGCCAGTTTGCCGGCCGCGTCTCTCGGCGGCCCCTGTCTCTGTCCCCACTGGCGGCCAAAGGCCGGTAGTATCATAGCTTCGTGCCGTTAGCGGCACTTGGTGTCGAGTTAGACGAGGGTGCTGATAATCGTGGAGGCAAATGAGAAGAGTGGCAGTGACAGCAGCAGCAGCATCATCGCCAGCGTATGCTGGTATATCGTCCCTCCTTAAGAGTGCTAACTTGTCCCCTGATAGCCATACATATCCACGTAGTCAGCGCGACCATCCCCAGACCGTTTCTCGCCGTTCACCATACCATCTAATCCACTGTGCGAACGAAGCAAACAGACCCGCCTGTTTAACTTTTAAATTCCCGTTTCTCGTGACCGGGCTCATTTGGATAGCGTCTCCACGCTTAGAAAGGCCTCCTGGGAGAGGTGGGTATGATAGAAACGGGGCGGGCGTGGGGAAGGCGTCTAGGGCTGTGAGGAGGAATGGAGACCCTATCTATATAAGGTGTTTTTGGGTTCGAGGCAGAGGGACATCAACCTCCATCATCGTCGTCATCGTCAGCGTCGCCGCCGCCGCCGCGGCCGTCGTGGCCCTTTTGGTCTTCACAGCGGGATGCCCGTGCCCAGCTCACCTCCACGACCAGCACTACCACCACAACTAGGTACCAGGACGACCACCATCTTCTCCTCTTCTGCACGGCACGCTAACCAACAAATACAGCCTGCACCACCGGAGACTGACAGTGAGACAGACTGACGGGGACCTAACATGCCCTTAATCCTCCAGGGACAGCGAGGGTAATACCGGATAGTAGTAGTGCTTGTGGAGGAGGGAATGGGGTTGGCCGAGGAGTGGGTTTACAGGGGCACGGGTCTGTGGGGGTCAAATAATTGAATTGGCCAACTTACTTTTAATACCGAGCGGCTGGGACGTTACGACGGTTGAGGGCTGGAGTTGGCTGGCTGGTTGCTTGCTTGGCCGCCCGGTTGGTCATAGGGAAGGGACGAGGGTGAACGGTCCGCTCAACACGAACGTACGCCTGGCTTATGTCTGTCGCGGAGAGGAGAGAGCGGACGACGTCTTTCCGACGGCCGAACGACCGAACCGGACGGGCCAACTGAGGCGACGGCGCAGGCCAACGAGCTACGGGCAAGGTTCGGTGGCGGCGGCGGTGGCGGCGGTGGCGGCGGCGGCGGCACCCTGACTCATGCGGTGCGATGCGGAGCAGCTCGGTTAAGAACATCTAATTTTAATACTACAGTGTATGTCTGTGTGCATGCATGTATGCAATGAGCCACCCAGCGTCTGTGGCAGCCGGCCAGCACTTTAGTAAGCAAAAGCTAGGTAGTGTGCAGGTAGTGCTATACGCATATGAATGTACTGCGATGGACGGGGAGGACTGGGCGGCGTGTATCGGCGTGCGTTCTGCTCAGCGCTGGTTAGCAGCGCCACCAAGGGCAGCAGAAGCTCCAGGAGGAAAGGCCTACGCAGGTACCACTACGAGATAGGGCAAGGGAGGGCGTAAGGACAACGAGCCGGTCGTTAGGCAAAGAGCTAGTTGCTTTTGCGAAGGCAGAGCCTTAAAGGCTTAGTTAAAATTTATACTGAGGCTGGTTGTAGTGGCGCAGACTGGAGTTCCCTACCCGGTTGTTCATCTACACTGCGGGCCGACACGCTAAGGGTCCGGTAAACGACCGACGGCGCGGTACTAGGGCAACTTAGTACAGGTGCAAACTCCAAGGGCAGCTTCGTAGAGGTCGAGTGCACAAAACGAAGAATATGCTACAACCGCCCGGACTCGGCTGGTCTGCTGTAAAAACTGGAGAGCAAACTCCTCTCAGGAGGATGCCGCTAGTAGAAGTTCAGTAGTACCGATTACGGCCGTAGTTTGTGGCAACCTTTAATGAGCGAATCGCACGATCCGTATCTAAACTTCTGTACGGAGTTGTCGTGCAGAAGAAAGCCCCCGCCATACGTTCTCCCAAAGGAATCAATTGCTGGTGCGCGATTCTCACTATATCGTCCATCGAATTCTCCTGTGCTATAACTATTTTTTACAACTACTAATTAGTTAAGAACTCGAATAACACACAGACGTGATATCTGCACTAGACACCAGTGGCGCCCGTGTGAACTGGACAGTCCGTATCTCGACTCTCAATACAACACTGTTTCTACACATTTTTGGCCCACTCGTCGTCACGAACGTTTTCGCGCTGCTGGGACCTGCTTTAGTTACTATGTATACCGTTACAGCAGATCAGTGCTCCGAGCTACTGGCAGGATTAGGGGCCGTTGAGCAGACATACCAGCCTTAAGCTCGAAGCGTACGGCCCTCGCAGACCTGCACAAGGATCGATGAAGGACGTGAGGGGTGAACAATGGCGACAGCAGCAGCAACGGATGAAGCAGGAAAAACCCATTGGATCACGTCGTTGCGGCTTCATTGAATGGGTACCCATTGGCAGGGTTATGAGAAGAAGGAAATGATCACTGGAGAGGACTCGGCGGCTTGTATTATTATTATTGTTATGTGGCAAGCGTATTTGGCGATCGTGAACGGGAGTGCCTGCTTACTATAATAGTTTGGGTCAGTTACGGCAGGAGGCGGCCGGCAGCAGCAGCAGCGGCGGCTGTGGCTGCAGTTGCAACGGTGGTGGTAGTACTGGCGGTCGTAGCTGAGCGAGAGAGGTCGTTGTTTGCGGTCGCGTCTGACGACCACTTCACTAGAGCACGCCTCAGCTACAGCGAAGCCTGTGGCAGGGAATGGTGGCCTGTGTGGAGAAGGTGTCGCTGTGGCCACGAACGACAGACAACGAACGGGGCTCTGCTAGTGAGTATGGTTGGCCTTCAGTGGTAGTCGTCGTCAGATAGCTGCTGCGAAAACCCTTAGTTCTTTCCAGTGCTACTATATATATGTGCCCAGATGGATTGATCTCTCCGCTTGGCTTAGGCAAGTGCTGGACTGATGGTCAGCGAACGCGTGTACGCTATGCAGGTGTTCCCCCGGGGCTTCACTCTAGGGACGAGAGCATGGTTTTCCGTGCACCTCCCTCTCGGCGACTCCCGGAGCCGCATTCTGCCCGTTTCCCATCGACACACAGTCACCTCACAACCCCCAGGCCCTAGGCCTCCTTACAGTGTCCTACTGCAAACTCACATGGGGCAAAAGCGGGTTGATGGCGGTTGCGGTGTCAGTTAGTCCGCTAATTGGCAACATGAGAACGAAGAAGATGCTGTCAGCCGGGATGTCACTCGGTTTGGTGAGGGAAAGCCTTCACCGTCGGCCTGGTGCTAAAAGGGACCGCCACAAGAGCTGGGGATGTCGAGATTACCCCCAGCCCCCTGTCTCCCTCGTGCATCGCTTCCAGACCTACTGCTGCTCTCAGATGCGGACACTGACGGCAGCAGTAGCATGAGAGGCCTAAGCGCCTGCCAACCTGCGTGCCAGCTCTTGGCCTGCCCTTCCAGGCCTCGCGTTCATTGCACAGGCCACTGCACAATCTTCTCGCCCAGCTCATCTGCTCTAGGAATGCTGTATCTCGGTCCCCTTTTCACAACGCGACCACGACGTCTCCTGTAGTCGCTTGCTGTCAACTGGCTGACGTTGGCCCGTTCATAGACTGGCGTTTCGCACACAGTAAGGCCAAACTGTCCAATCGGCCACTTCTCGCTTTTTGACGGAACTATTGAGATAGATGTCCAATGCAGCGCACGGAAGTACGCTTAAAGGTCTACGACCAATTGTCTAACACGGCGAGGCGTCGCACATGCTATGGTTGTTGTTGTTGCTGCGTCTCGCCGAACGTATTTAGTTGTACAAAGGGCTCCTCAATGTAAATATGTTTCTACTTAATGCACGTTTTGCATATACCTATGTAATAAAATGCTGCGGTAATTTTCCTTCCTCACCGGAAGGGACTTGAGAGTCATGATTCATTTTGGGTAAGCAGAGCTAACGCATGGTGACTCCTATTGGGCTTAGATGAATAGCTTGCCCTGTTCAGCATTATCGTAAGATAGCGCCATAGGTGAAACACTATAAAATCAATGCTTTTGCTTATCTTCAGCAGTATCGAGAAGGATGACGATGGTGACGGCACTATTTTACATGCTCAGACGCAGTGTACCCGTAAGTCAAGTACATTGCAAGTCCAATGAGATACGATGTCCGTGGCGGACCGAGAACGAAACGCTGATGGGTTCGATATGCAAATGCCATACCCTGTACAGCGCCCTGTAAATGCGTTTTCGCAACGAAGTCAATACACACAATCAGGGACTGTTTTGTTTTTGCATTTGAGAGATGCGGCTTAGATAGTGGCCAGCAAATGTGTATCGTCGAGAGCAAGGGGAACGTCCACCGGTGTTCGATTTTTAAGCCTGGTGCATCATTTTCCATGACGGTCCACCAGCCACACAATAGACTAAGTAGAAGCTCTCGACGATTGGCTGTTTGTCGAGAAATTAGTAATTCAGGATCCGTTTTTAGGCGAATCCAAGGCCACGCGAAGTCACAGCTTCGCTGGTGAAGTTTTTCATATAGCTAGCAAGTGAGAGCTCTTATATTATACTATACTATATATATATATAAATATAATACCATTTTTTCTCTAATGTCAACAATCAGTAGCTACGTTGTCGTTCACAGAACACGCTCTCCTGGTACATTTTCAACAACTCCCATTCCGCGTTGGGAACTTAGGAGCGTCTTCTATTAGGCCCTGGCCCTGTAACGATCAGGCTAACAGGCTTCCAACGAGTGTCCTGGCCAGCGCGGGGGGCCGCGTGCCCACGAAACATTCGGATGTAACATTTCGGAGTTTCATTAAGAGCATGATGACCTGATTCATACTTTGCAGTTCACGCTGCAAGAGAATGTCCCCGGCGGATGCGCGATGCAATTTCAACAGGGAACGCAGGGACGACATCTTCGCTGCATTCAACACCAATGCCTCAGACTGAATCATTCACTGGCCGTGTGGCTATGGCTTTCTTGCGAAACTCTCCTTTTCGCTAACGTCGCTCAGCTTTCTCGTGCGCGTTGCTCGACACTTTTTTATTCGCTTTGCCGCGACTAATTTCCGCAGGGGAAAAATGAACAAATTAAGTTGATGAATGAGACACTCGCCTCGTACGTTGTGTGGCTTAGATGCACGGACGGAGTGGGAAGTAACGCAGAATTTATTAGTTGATTAATTTTTTTTCGAATGCATTAGCCGTTTCCGTTTTATTTAGAGTGAAATTTGTCCGGAAAACAAATCGTCATCGTGCCATCTTTTATTATCGAGTTCGGCGAAAGGCTAGTCTGTAGTGCTTACGTAGAAAAATCATTACTGCCTCAAATTTTCCGGCATCGGACAACTTCTTGACTACCATCACTCTCTTGGTTTGGACGGCTGAGTCTCTGGCTGTAAAAAGCCAGAGACCGCAGGTTCGAATCCCGTTGCAGGACATATAAGAGAACTTAAGCATTCTTTGCAGTTCCTTTAATAAATCAATAAAGCCTTACCTTACCTTACATCTGTCACTTTCTTATCTAGGTCTCCATAGGTGGGCATTACGTTGACTCAATAGTCAGTTTGGCGACGTCACATTCGGCACATGCACGCCGGATCTATCGAACGCGGTAATAGGCACCGAATGAAAAATTTCCATACGATATACGTATTTAAATGATCAATTTAGTGTGGACGTTTTTTGCTCGAGTTGAACATTCCGACGCAATGCTTAGTCTCAGCAATCAAGCCTTTCGTGGCGCCTTACGACTGCGTAATATATTCGGTGCTCTTTCTTGTCTGTAGCTATGAAGATAAGTCTTCACCTGTTCGACTATCTCTCTCTCTCTCTCTGATTCCCTTCCACAATGAGATGATGGTCATATTGGCACCTCTCTATCAAAGTTCCCCTGTCCATAGCCCTCTCCCACAACTTTATTTAATAGTTTACAGTTCCTATCACCGTTCTATACTCGCACATTTCCTTTATTACCTTTCTTGGTCCTCTTCATTCTTCGTTGACTTCGCTTTAATTTATTTCTATCCTATCGTTTTTCCTCTTTCTCCCTCTCTCTCTTTCTTCCTCGCTTTCCTTCCAGAGATAATATCCGCTTATGTCTCCCTCCCTCGGTACTTGTATTATATACAATAGAAATTAATTACGATTTCGACGATTTTCGACAGATAATTTCAGATTAAAGTTGTTTTAGTCGCGTACGCTGTTGGCGTTGGCGTCACCGCGGCTATCCGTCGCCGTCGTCACCGCATCGAGTGATAGTGGCCTAGTGAGAAGTCACTCCGATGGCCGCCCTTGCCTCTGGGTAGCCGGCCGGCCGGCCGTAACTGCCTGTCTACCCGACTGGCCGTACAAGCATACTGATGCCGTCTGAATAGAATTTTTGGTGCGGTTTTGTTTATATATATATATGTATGTGTGCAGGGAGCAGTCTTTCTCGCCCACCAGAACAGAGACTCGGAACAAAGTTCAGTGGCGCCAGAAGTAGAAGCAGTTGGTGCAGCCGAGAGCAACGGCAACAACAGCAGCAGCAGTTGAAACAACAACCTTCATCATCGATTAGTCGTAGTGTGGTATTATCAAAGAGCGAGCGAGAGAGTGAGCGTGCGAGCAGCCGACCAATGATATTGAAGATGGTATTATATTGTGGATAGATCGATAGGGGGGACAATAAAGCTCCTGCTTTTCTCTTTCTTTTGATTCTTCGTGCGTTTCTTTCGTTGCTGCCGTCTCATAGGGTCTGGCTCATCCGTGGCCGCTGCTGCTGCTGCTGCTGCAACCGCCCGTTTTCGATGTCTACTGCGCTACTCTGTCTCGGCGTCTGAGTGGTGAGTAACGATAGAATACGGAATTTTGTTCACCCCTGTTCGCAGCTCGAAGTCGCTTGCAGCGTAGGTAGCCGCCGTATAGGGGGCAGGGAATGCCGAAACGACAAAATGGTTGCTGCTGCTGCTGCTGCTGCAGCATCAAGAGTCAGCGAGCTGGATATAGTCAGGGTAAAGAACGGCATGCGCCCATTTGACGGACGACTGTTACAGCGGCAACAGCAGCAGCATCAGGGCCTGTAGCTGCGATGTTTCTCGAGGCGAGCGTCGCGATGTTGTCAGGTGACGAAGAGTCGGACGAGTGCCGAGGAGGAGGAGTCGACTTGAGATGATGGGCGAACGGGTGTACACGCTCGTGGCTATATAGAATATATGGAAGGATTTGAAGAAGAGCCGGTTGTCACGAGGATCGGATTGGGACGGTGAAACCGAAAGGGAAGCGCCACCGGCACCAGTAGCACCAGCAGCAGCAGCAAAAGCAGTAACAGAAGCACTCTGCACCAGCAGACGGATGTCGGGGTAGCCAGAAGGAGCACCGCGGTGGCAATCGCCGTCGATGCCGGTGGTGGCATGGCACTACCACCATCATTGCCAACACTGGAAATAATCCGCCGATGTCGAAATAGATGTTTCTCGGTGAGGGCGACAGGAGCGGCAGCAGCAGCAGCCGGAGCATCCAGTAGATAAATGCACATGGATGGACAAGCGCGTATCCAAATACGTCGCGACGGTAGAGCCTATTGACTACTTCATTATTTTTGGTTGTTTTTTTTTTGACGTTCTCCCGTTTCAAGTACTCCTATCTTTCATCCAACCTCAGGCACGTATACATCGACTAAACGAGTAGAGCTATTCAACACAATGGATACTGCCACTGACGCCCGACGCTACTCAGCGAACTCAACACTTGGCCGTGTGTGCTGATCTGTGTATGTGCGTCTGTATCGCGCGGATGCTGGCCTCATTAATAACGGCGCACCGGGCATGATCGCATGCAGAGAGAAGCATGGCGAATACGTCGAAGGCCCCTTCTCTATTGAGGAAAGAACGATAACATTATATTATACATACTCCACTGTTAATGAAATTATCATCATGGTTCAAACATTTCGAACGTTAGACCCAATAAAAGGCGCCGACGCATTTATATTTAATATGCAAATGTGTTCAAAAGATCTATCTATTCGCACACGAGAAACTTCCTAAAACATATTAGCTGATAGGATTTTAAAAACTGAGAGGTATTCTGTCTGTGAAATTTAGATTATATATATATATATATATATATATGAATCATCACGCCATTTGGTCATCACGCCAAACAATGGTAGGCAGTCGAACGTGTGAACATCAGACTCTCCACCCCTCCACAAATAGTGGCTAGATTCTGATAGACGATGATAATGATAAGAATACTAATAACGAAGCGTGCTCTTAACGCAATCTCACCTCATGCAGAACTACGATGGATTCTGCTTCGTAGAACACAATATGAAACTTAGCAAATATTGAATAATGTTCTTGCTAACTTCTGGCGAAAAAAATTGGAATCGTTGCCGCTCGACAATTCGTGTGTTCGCTGCAAGATTGCTATCTGACACCTACACTACATTGGACTGCAGGAATCCATGTAACGTCCGGGTTGTGCAAGTCCGCTAAACGAAGCCTATGGACACTCGGTCCACGTGGCATTGATTCCATCGAGAGTAGAAGATCAAACTCGGGATTCAGAGTACATATGTGCTGCTGTGACTTGTCTCTCGCAAACAGCTGAGTTCTCAAACGATACACGGCTTCACGTAGCTCCTGCGTGTTCCTCGATACTCACTGTCTCACCTCGAAAGCATCGATATTAGTTTCGTTCCCATTGAGGCTGTTCGTCCTTTGCTCCGAAGTACTCCATCTCTACAGGTGTGTATTTATGTACTTGTTGCGCAGTGCAATTGGATATTGCATGCGAACAACAAGTGAGGATTTTCAGGTGCTGAAGGTATAGATCGTTGCAGTGCGCTCGGGGTAGTCGGGGCCGGGCGGGGGTAGCACTTAGCCCCACTTCTGAACACTTCTCCGTCTCCCCCAGCGATTTTCGTAGGAATTCCTCAGAGGGTGTCAGATCTCCCAGCCAGATGCCGCCAGCCGCACAAAGCACGTTGTGCGACACACACCCAAAGCCGCGTTTGCGACTCGAAGCGCCAAGGCGTGCTCTATGCTAAGTAGATGTGATTGCGAGTCAGCGACAACCGAATCAATTTCAACGGTAAACATGAGCTTTCTCTCCCCTTGGCTCGGGGCCTTCGCCCTCTCGTACGATCTGCCACGTCAGCCGCGTGCCTTCCTCACAGTCAGTTCTTTCCCAGCACGCTTCCCTTTGCCGACCTTTTGCGTAGCACACAGCGCACCCCCCCCCCCAAGATATCGGGGGCGTGGTCCATCTCTCTACTGCTACAAAGACCCCACTGGATCCATATCTCGAAACGAACACCTCCACAACGAACGTCCCAGCCTGCTCTCGTCGAAGCGGTAGGCTCGTTGGCGCATGATATCTCCCCGCACACGATTCTGTGGCCACGTCAACGGCGATATCGACATTCGGTGACGCGGCACTTTTGAATCGTTTATGGCAGATGCAACCCCCGCTGTCTCTCTCTCTCTGTCTCCTGACTCTGCCGTTCTCACCACCTCATCTCGTTGTCGCACTTCTCTTCTTTCTCTTTTCTCTGCATTTGTTCCCTTCGTCGTTGTGAGTTGAATTGAGTGGGAACTCGTTGCTGGCGTTGCTTTTCATCGCTTGCCCCCCTGATGTAAATATGTACCCGCGTGAAGCTGGCGTATGCAGCGTGCGCTGGTGGAAGGGTTGCCGGCGAAGGCATAGCCTAGTCGATTGTGTTGCCGTTGCCGACAGCAGCAGCAGCAGCAGTAATCCATGTAAGACGACTACTACATTCACCCGTTCACATTTAGCTGTTCATGCACCACCGAACCGTCCCCTCCGTCTCCCGTCTCCTAACCTCGTCTCGGCTACCGCGTTGAAGCGACCCCGAGGACGCTCGAGCGGGGCGCGAAAGCGTCAAGTCGCCAATTTACATTTCAAGTCAAAACGCAAGCGTGCGTATGACGCTTACCCCAGCACCGTTCGACTGGGGCTTGCATGCATCGTCAAAGCCACCTTATGGAGGATAAATAACTAAATGTTATGAGCCAACTGTATTAATAAGCACGCACGTTTACTGCATCGGTCCACGTATGCCGACGTGTCCTGGTCAATTTGAATCAGGTGTCTAACGGTTCGAAGTCAGAGCATCGCCGTACTAGCGCCACCTCTCCTGAAAGCTTTCCATAGTAGAAGTTCAAGACTATTGATAAAGGCTGCTATTATTTTACATGAAAAACGCTCTCAAGTCTGTTGTACACTGTTTCGATACTGCGCGTGCGTGCGACTCCGTGTATCATGATTCTCTCGACCTCTCTCGCTCTCTGTAAACATACATATATATATATATATACACGCATTTTTGCTATGAAGCTGTCCGGCGAACAGTGGCTTACAGTGCCCAGAATGCGCTGAGGGGTATAGCTTGACTGTCAGCTGAAGTGGTGCGCGGGAGCCGCGCGGCAAGCAGCCTCTTGAAGGCGGCGCGATCTGTAGACCCGGGAGAGCAATATCGGTGTCGACGGAGAGGATAGAGTGCTCAGGGCTGTTCCTCTGTCACTAAACCAGCGCCTGCCAATAACCTGCCATCTCGGCCGCAATCTTCGTCTCATAGTTTCACTCATTCCCATAGCTTGCTGCACTCTGCCTCGACGACTAATACCTTAGTGAGCTATCGGGATTGCTGCTGCTGCCGCCGCCAGCCTTGGTCTGTGATTCTCCTCCGCTTGGATTAGCGATACCCGGGTGCAGGCGCGTCTAGAAATGCGCCTTGATATCATTTACTAAAGCGGGCGCGGCAATTACATCTACGGACTGTTGATTGATACTCGACTTTGGTTAGGTTAGGTTGGAACTTGCACTATGAAAAGGGAAGTGAAAATCGATGCCTGTAACTTATATTATCCAATTTTTGGATTGTCGGGTATATCTTAATGTCTGAAACACATTAAGCCCCTTCTCACAGAAGTCGAGTTAAAACAGTAACCTATTGAATTGATGGTCGATTACCTCATTTCGGTATTGTATCTACTTGTTAGCGGCATGATGGCATTATTATCCAACAGTCGAAATACCTGATAACCACTAATATATATAAATATCAAAGGCGATAAATACCTTTGATAAATATAAATATGTGTACATATAAGTACATGTATTAATATATTTATGTAAATCAGTTATGGCTAATAAATTTACCCATCAGGTGAACACAGGCAGCTATCTCAAAGACGAACTGTCGACTTCACTGGAACGGCATTGAATAACAATATTGGAAAAACGCATCCCTCGATTGATGCGTCAGCCCCACTAGAGTCCGACTGGGTCTGGCTTATTCTGTCGATCAGCTTCTATGTGTTGCCGAACGACGACAGAACGATGTCGGTTTTTGGGACTTTAAAAATGGCATATCGGATGCAACTGATCTGCTGCAGAGGATTGTTGCTCAAGATCTCTTCGAATCCGTCGGGCTTAGGTACTCTAAGGCCACCCTTGGGATATTAGTGGTGCAGTCTATATGGGATGAGATATAACTGCTTGTTAATTAAAACATGATTATGAAACTTTAAAGGTGATTTACAATATATATATATATATATATATTGCAGCCAATATTGAGGTTGACAAGTTATTAACTCGAGCAAATATTCATTCCACGTAATCAATTTGAGTTTATTTTGCTTCTTCTTAATATATATTCCACCGTTCAATTATATCCTAAAATTGCCCGGTGTATTCTATTCACGGTTATTCATTAACAAGTTGTACCACGAGCTGCTAGACTGCATCGAATATGATATGTTTACCAGATAGTGTAATATCAGGAACACATATTCGAGGGATCTAACTATACGAGCAGAGTATTCCGGTAAATAGTCCCATAGGGGACTCGTTTTTATTCGGCGTATCTATACACTGTATTAATCAATTCAATTATACAGGCTAGCCCTGGCGTGGGGGCACTCTGGTCACTCTGATCCTGCTCGTGATATGTTTTTATGGATTATTTTTGCGAAACTTCTGAAATTCAATAGTTTCTGAGACGTCAGTTGGATATGCGTTGGATAACTGCCACATGTGACTTAATTAGTTGAATTTTTCGAAATGAAATAAAGCCGTACCCAATGAAAATAGGAGCGAGCAATAGATAGATGCCGTTCGTCAAACCCAACAATTTCTCGTTGGCACTAGTGAACTAAATTATGTGCTAAGTGAATTACTCGCCTGAAACTCGATATAGGGACTCCTATAGTTAGTTGAACAAAAGCCACGTGAAGAAATCATCAATTATTCATTTATCAAACAATACACATGGGTCCAAAGTGACAACGATACAATCGTACTATCGAACAGTGATGGCCTAATGTTCTCGGGCTGACTCTCAGCCAACATCTAACGTCCACGGTACAACTGCTTTCGGCATTGCTTCGTAAGGCGGACAACCCCTTGAAATGCAAATGTACAACGGTGGGGATCGAACCCGTGCACCTACGTGTCTCTCCTCCGACTGCAAGGCGCACACGAACGCACCACCACGCCACCAACGGGCTCGACGAAACAGTGATGGCCTGTGTTACACTTATATGTAGTGATAGTGACTCCGTCTGCTTTTAAACGGCTTTTGCGTTTAGCTGGTTTGCGAATTTGTCAAATCGCTAGGTAAATAAAACATGATGTAATGTTAACTCGTTTTTTTTAACCTGTAATCCCCATAGTGGATGCAGGGACCAACATTCAGCCATGGATAATTCAGGAACAATAATGAAAAACGCAACTGAGCTTAGGGACCCCGTGACCTCGAGACCGGCACAGCTGACCTCGAGCATCGTAATATCACCGTCATCATTAGATTCGGCCAGTGCTATCAGTTTTCTATTTCATCCCACCCCGTATGTGGGACTCTACAGGATAGCAACATCACTGTACCATTGACACCACGACGCTGTCTGCAACAGCAGGACGATTGCTTGATGTTCGTCGATACAGGCCAGCCACGTCTGCCTTCGTCGGTGCATCCTTTAGCGTTCTGCGTTCACACACTCTCTCTTTCTCACTCTCATCTATGCCGTGCTAAGGAGCCGCCACGTCCCGTGATCACGATGGCTACTTGAGTGCGTCTGGTCGACAATTGCTCTTTGCTGTGCTTCTGAACGGGCGCTGACGCCGCCGCCGCCACCGCCGCTGCCAGCCCAGGCTACTATACCTAGCTGTACTGATAGTAATAGCAGTTGTAGTATTAAGCCGTGAAAGCCGTCCCACATGGACGAAGTGGAATGGATGTGCCATGTGTTTGAATGGGGCCGCTTGCGTCAATACGCTCAAGCCTGCGCGCTTGCGTGTAAAAAGTGTGTTCTACTGGTACATACGCAACCACCCATGGATAGCCTAGCTGTCTCCAGCCATCGCTGTCCGTCTGCCGATCTTGCCGTTGCTGTTGTTAAGTGCACACACACACGACAGCTAAAAGGAGGTGGTAGGTACGCAGAGTGAATTTTGTCGCCTTTTGAACGAGTGTGCTCGCGTTCTCCCGTCAAAGCGGATGGGATAACGACGATCTATGCCTCTGGCTACTGGCATCAGCGAAGCCAGCAAAAATGCCAGCAACAACAACGCCAACATTGGTAACACGTCTACGTGAGCAGGGTGATTGGTTGGCTGTCGCCTTTCGCTGCAGGCGATAGCACGAGGGGGACGACCGACGTCTAATCTATTCGACTGTTCGACTCTGCGACGCTGTCACTGGGCTCTTCAAATTAGAATTTAATCCCGTTGTGGCGAAATTGCATTCTATGAATGGATGTCGGCTGGTCGATCTTACGTCGGGAACTCTCCCTATGTGAGTATGCTCGTGTCGTCTCATCCTGTCCGGTCTCCGAACGCGTCCGTGTATCTGAGCAGCTGAGTGTCCCCGAGTGTAGGGGGAATGGAAAAAGCCCAAAAAAAAACGCGACTATTACTGGATTCCGTAATGCTTAGAGCTGTAGTAGCCTGCTGCCAATCGTTGCTGTGTGATTCTGACAATCTTGATGAAGGGAACGAACGCCTCGAACGTTTGGCTCGACGGAACACACACGGTGGACCCTCGAGAGCATCATGGCGCTTCGGCAGCGGTGACAAAATTAACCTATCACTTCATTTGCTTCACAGCGACTTGGTACCAGACTGTGGCCGTCATTGAATCGACCCTCGCACCAACGGCCGCGTGCTTGTCCTCAAGCTAAAATTCGATTTATGTGTTGCTTACGGCCACGCCGCCCTTGTCCTCGAACAGCTGCCACTGGAGTCGTGCAGCTATGCTCAACAGTTTGATTTTCAAGCTTCTACCATAATGAGGCCTGTGCTTGCTACTCACTCGTTCGGCAAGGTAATCACGCAGTTGACTAGTTGTCTGCGATGCTTCCGCCGTTTTGAGACGAGCACGACTAGAATGCCAAATTGAATTCAATTTTCCTTTAATGCTACGAGCGATGATGGCGTCGCGGGGTGAGTGCCGCCGCGCGATCAGTTGAAGGGGAGTCTGCATTATCTCTTCACAAATAACAGATAGATAATGACGTACGTGTTCGCATTGTGAGTTGTCAGAACTGCGTGTACATACTTCGACAGTTGACGATGCCGCGCATTCTATTCGAGAACGAAATTGCAACAATGAAATATAATCGTCCCTTTGAACACCAATCATGGAGCTACATGCAGACAAATAGCAGACAGAAATCACGAGAGAACATGGCCCTGACATGAATAAAATAGCCGCATGCACGTAACTAACAGGAAAGCCTGTTCAAAGTTCGAAATGGCAAAATAATCATTCGTTAATAACTTTCAATGTCTGACGTCATTGGATCTATGCACACTTCACGTGCAATATATCCATCTCAGTTACCGATTAAGATGCCTTGTCGAGTTTTGTATGCTTATGACGTATGAAATAACGATCGTACAGAGTACCCTTGTTTTTCGCGATATACTGTTTTTTTTTTTTTTTTCGAGCTGACCCTCAGCTGTACAGATTGGGGAACAGCTGAAGGTCAGCTCGAAAAAAAAAAAATGTTCAGTATATCGCGAAAAACAAGGGTGGATGCACTCCCCAGTCAGTCAGCAATTTGTGAAATTAACTTTAAATTTCTTCCTTCCCCTGTAAATATGTACATATGTATCTTGCGTGCACTTCAAAAACAAGGGAAAGAGACAAAAAAAATGGCTTCCTTTTCAGGGAAGTTTTCCTTAGAGGACGGCAAACTTAAAAGTGCACGAGATCTTCAGGGTTTTTTTTTATCCAATATGTATCGTGCTCCGGGAAAACTGTCTCCGGATGTTCGTCTCATCTCACTGTCTGTTGAGATATACTATACAACGGCAATACATATGTATCTGCATAACACTAAACTGGCACGGAAGAGTCATTTGAGATCTGCCAAAGTGTGTTTAGTCTTCCAATTAAGAATTTGCTTAATTAGGAACTATATAACTATATGAGCATAAAAAGCAACCTCGAAACCTCATTTCGAATTCGGATTCGTCTGTTAGATGTGTTTAATGCATCTTAAAAGCGTCTTAAAGTGCCTCTCATTCGATCAGTAGTGATCAATAATGCTGATTATGCTATGATGCAAGGACTATTCCTCAATTTATAATGCTGATGTTTAGAGAAAATGCACTGCAGCTGCCGGGCTAGATTTATGTATACATTTGTCACATGCAGCAAGCTTATCGAATTTTAAGCAGGTTTTTGACTTGATTTGAAGGTAAATATTTGATCTCTGCTCAGTCATTGTTTGAACACAAACTATATCGATGCTGTACCGCATTATATCAGCCTCTATGCTTTCTTCCAGGTGCGCCATCAAGTATGAGTGCTTAGGACCGTGAATGTGATTCTTTTTATTCATACGACTGAGTCTTTTCCGGATGCTGTGAAACATTTGATAACAAACTTTCATATCCCGAACTAAAAATATTGTCATTACTATTGTGATATTATTTGGTCACAGGTCTTTCGCTCAGATCACATAATCACCTTGAGTATTTCCAGCACGTGGCGACTATTCCTACAATAACTATTTCACAGTTTCAAGGAATATTACGCTCGTCTTTCCAACACACACAGACTGCTAAACATGCACGGTTCCTGTCGCTGATAAGCACTCATACCCAAGTTGGCAAGCGCCTATAGGAGGCTCTATAGCCAAGTAGCCCTTGCACAGCTGGCCCGTCCTTACTCGACAAGCATCGTATGGCGTTGGCCAATTTAACGCGAATCTGTTGAGGTGGCAATAAGGCTTGCAACGGCGGCGGCGGCGGCTTTCACCCATGACCGTCATGTCCATACGGCGGTAGCATCTTCCTGGAATCGAGACCCCCTGCCGTGAGTCATCTTTGGTGCCGCCTTTGTCTCGTGGGATAACTCGGGAACCAACGCAGCAGATCATTGAAGTCGAATACACCCTGTGTCAGCCATCAATTGTTCGCAGTGATTCGCTATGTGTATTATTATCAATGCCACACATATTAGCATGAATGTATCGAACCCGCTCTCGAAGCTAAGCCCATTTTGCCAGATAAATCCTAATACTCTCGACAGAAGAAGCTGGAACAATGGAGAACAAACACACGCTCTGTCCTACTGCAGATGTTCTATACAATCGACATATTGTACGCATATATTTCATATGCAGTAAAAAATGCATTGGACCTTATGTCATCGAGATTTAATAGCTAAAAAACCCTTTACACCTATAATATTCGCGAGGTTGTGATTATTTCTATGAAATATTGCGATAGCTCGGAATCTTTGAGGCAGCGAGTCATCATAATGCTTGCATTTGACGCTGCCAAGCATGACCAGCGCCTCTAACAGTGACTAGAGGTTGTACCAACGACAGAGGGAGAGTTAATTGCCTGCATATATATATATATATATATATATATATCGCTACAGATGTAACACCGCCGTATGGGCACTTTGAGTGCCAGCGCTCACCGGCAGTGTTCCAGCAAGCTTCACAGTCATAGTCAGTCATAAATGTGAACGTGCATAGGCCGAGGATCTTCCAAGCAGAGGGGGGGGGGGCGGAAGGTTCCAGCGTGAGGAGTTCTTGTAGTTCTTATCAGGATAACCATGAACGCTTTGCGAACAGAATTACCTCTCAGTGTCGTGCTTACCGAAATCGTTTACTGGAGCACTAACACTTAATATTGCCGGATACAATTTCCTTTTGGGTAGCTTCACTAGAATAGGCAGGCGCTAACGGCGCGTCGTATGCTAGACCACTTAACTATTACGTAAGAGGAACGATGCTGCAGATCAAATGCATGTCCTTTCAGAATTATGACAAGGATTTATAGCAAGCGATACTGTATAAATCGCAAAATTTGTTTTATTTATTCCCATACCACATGAATTAATATACTGATTTCCTTCTATTATAGATCATAGATAGATAGGTCTACTTAATCTACGTATCATAATCGTAGCGGGCTTTAACTTCCACAAGAAAATAATATCATAATAAATTATACGACATCAATCCGTCCATTGACAGCCTTGATCTGTCTGATATGCCTGGGACGCCATATACATTTTTCATTGAGATTGACAGATACCTTTTTTAAGCTCCATGCAGAAACTGCGTATAGCTACTAAGAATACAAGTGGATCGAATTTCTTTCAAAGCTAAGAGCTGTTTCTGTCGCCAATCATCGATCGAACTCCGTTGGTTCCCAGCTGAGATCTGCTAGTTTTGCTAATTTACATTTAATCAATGCTTTCGCCAGTCACACACAGTTCATAGTGATGTTGTAGGCAGTATTTTGAACGAGACATGATTAGACGGGTCGTGAGAGTTAAGTGGCTTTTCGCACGAGAACGACAAAAAAAACCCTTCTCAATACTGGCTAACATCGTGAGACTGTTACGCGTTTGTGCGTTAATTTCATTGGAAACCTCGGACTTAATCTCATTCCTCGCTCACACTGGTTTCTAAGGGGTCCTCACTGACGTGGAGCTGGTTATACATCCGCTTGCCTCATATTGTTCTCCTCATTAAAAACTGGCCCACTGGCAACCACGTACGCACGTGCATACAAACAGGCACACACACACAATCATCATTACAACGACCGCTCCCTTTTTAGCCTCGTGTAGATAATGGATCAATCGTATGCGGCAGCTGTGGGGGTTAGAAAGTGAGAGGACCGTGAGAGGGTCCGCCTCCGTACACGTGTTGGCAGTGTGCGCCAAACAACTCCACTGACCGAGATTAACCCGTCGCGCGACAAGGTTTGAGATAACCAATGTTTTTATGGAGAACAGTCGGCACGCTCTCGTTCATGGGTTACCGCCGCTGCGGGGTTCCGTTCCAGGTGAGATCAGATCAGTCGCCTCAGTTAGGACTTTCGCCCGTCAATATAAGACATATATGCATTGTGATGGGAATTGTGATGGGAATAATCTGAATTAGGCGTACTCAGCCATCCGCTCGGCTGTAGCGGTGATTGTATGTTCACAAATGTACATTTTGCCTTGCGACCTTTACCCACCTTTATTTATTTTTTTTTGTTTATTATTTTCACGAGAACTTAAGCGCTGTTGAATGACAGTTCCGTTAATAAATCACACAGTTGAATATTTGAATCAATGGCTGAATCGAGCCACTTACTCAGCTACTGTTTGACCATCCGTTTTGACCTCGAAGCAGCAACACATAATCAGAGATAGAGTAAAAGACACGAAATACTAGCTCACACATATTTTATATACACAATATATATATATATATATATATATATATATAGGCGGGTGGGATCGATAGACAAGAGGACATGGAGAGGCGACACCTCAACACAGTTCATCAGCTGTACCGCGAGCTTGCCGAGCATCACTATTCATATCAACATGAACCACCGCCCCCATCAACAACAACAACAATAACAATACTCGTGTGGCTCCTGCCGTTGCAACGACAGCAACAACGACACAAATATAGAGACAATTGAAGAACCAGCTACAACTAATATTAATCGTCGCGCACTGATCAGGGTAATACATACGCACAGTCAGATCGAGAAGAGAGCGAGAGAGAGAGAGCTAGAGGAGGTAAGGAATAGAATACCAGATACTATTATACTACTACTACTGCTATACATATATATGATGATACATGCATAGATATAGAGCTATCTGCCTGTGTGCCTGAATGACAAGTGGCTGTACAGCAGCGCGCGGGTGGACAGGCGATCAGAGAGAGAGCTTTGGCCGCCTCGATGGCTGCGGCCGACGCAGCAGTCCACAGCCGCTGCAGCCGATCCGTCCACTTCCGAACCCGAAGTATTAGCAACAGCGGCAGATGACGTTACCAGAAAGGGTGGCGACAGCAGTGGCCGTCGCGGCATTCAACGAACGGCACCACTCAGGATCAGCAGCAGCAGCAGCACCATCACCGCCAGCAGCAGCAGCAGCACCGTATATACAGTGACGAGATCGGCATCGGCGCCCAGAACGTCCCAGCGACCGGTGGCCAGGCAGCGTCTGCTGTCCATCGTGTGCCGGCGCCTCCGCCTCTTGTTCGTTCGTTTGGTCGCTGCCAGGCGAATGATATGATCGTCATTAACATATTAATGAGTCCTCGTCGCCGCCACCGCCGCCATAGCCGCGCGTAGTGAGTGAGTGAGTGTTGCATATACAGTGTGCCTGTGTTTGCAACAAGGAGGTGAGGTGCACCAACGATGTGGGTGGCTGGATGGCCAGGTCTGTGACGAACGCGTGGCGGCGGTGGTGGCAGCAGCGATGACGGCGACGACGACGATGATCATCATGCTGACCGACCGCTGCGGTGATGGTACTAGCAAGCAGATACATACATAGATACATAGATAGATAAGCAGGGGGGGGCTGGGCTCAAGGGCCCGCCTGCTACGGGCCCGCCAGCACGCTATGCATGCAGCTCGTTCCCGCGACGACGTAACTGACGTCCCACTGAGAATGGCACACACGGCGAAGACGCGTCCGGGAGTGGACGGCCGCACGAACCCATATCTCTCAACATTGCTGATCACAGACAATTCTAGTTAACCTCTAGTTAATTACTCAATATGTCGAAGGACAGAGGCGAGAAGATAGAGGGGATGACGGCTGGTAGGATTCCACGTTTCCAGAGATTGCTAGATAGGCTGACAGACATACAGATGAAAGTAGATGAAACAATAACAGCGGCAGAGAATTCAATTGGGTTCGTCGTATCGGGTGAATGACTATGGCGACCGGCTAGACGAGTATCTATCTTAACGTTAGCTGTAATGATTAGGTGGGGTCCTCCTTCCGCTTCGTGCTATTGTTGTTATCTACATATTACCCATAGTTTATTATTCTGTATTCACATTGGGACTGACCGTGGCGAAAAGGCGGACTACTCTTAAAACATACAATAAAAAATACAATTTCACAAAATGCATAGATCGCTACTATACTTTGTACATGCTCTGCTGGACATCTTTCTTGCATACACAGATCACATCGCGCCGTACTCAGCGGCCGACACACTCGCATAAATACGACACAGCATAAATTGAATGCTATCGCCAGATCTTCTGGTACGTAATTATTATAATAATTACGAAATTTGTAGACGTGGTTAATGAATGATAATATGTAGATGTCTGTAATTAACATTGTGATACAATGTTTCTCGAATAGTTTTAGGAAAATCGTGGTACAATCGTTCATGTCGTTTCGGATTTCTCATCATGTATTCAGTGTATCTTGATAGAGAATGCACATCATACCGATCGATATGCTCCAAATTTGATCAATTTCTCAAATTATCATTATATCATACGACACGTGCAAATGAAACTCACGGTAACTATCACGTTCAAGATGACCTGACAAAGTAATGAAGTATCGGAAGGTTCAACAGGGGTCTCAGGGTGAATCTGGTCGTGTCAAGGTATCTTGAGTTCGTTCGGCATCTCGAGACGCAGCTTCTGAAACGTACTGTGGCCGTTCCATTATCCGCCGGGGTAGGTGAGCTCGATACACGAGCAGCAGTTGAACACTAATGGTGCACAGATTCAGCTGTCCGATTAAATCTGCATCTCGAATCGTTGAACGAATCGGATACATCAACTTAACGACGTCTGCGCTTGTCTACTCACAGAAGACCTAAAACACAATTAGGTTCAACTTGGCGTTCTAAAGGCTAATAAGCGCCCATCTCGATATATGGATCACATGGTCTAGTGACCACAGATGTCGAGTGCTTTGAACCTTCTGGTAAAGTGTCTGGTTAAAAACGCTTGCAGTCAAACGACTGCTGAAATGTGAGCGATTTCCAACTCTCATTTGTATCTGCAATTTCTTCAAGGCCCAATTTTTACACGATCTAGTCAATCGAAGTTATTCTGCTCAAGTTGTCCTATCCCGCTCTTTTATGATATGAGGGCCAACGCATGAATGTCTCCATAGAAAATCGAATGTAAATGGCATAACAGGGCAGGTAAGCACGAAGAGACACTATCATGCGAGGTAAACAGATGGGCACAAGGAACCATAATGTCAACAACTTTATTGTTTGGCGAACATAACAAAATTATGTTCGATGATTTACGAACATTCAAGTGTACGTGTAGTGGATAAGCATTGACCATTGTGAGATGATGATTCAAAGCTAGATTTATTTCTTGTACGTCGTTTGGGGACCTTTGAAGACGTAATTATATATACATATATATATACGAAACTTAGTACATGCTTTGATCTTCACAACACCCTTCAAGCACAATAATGCTGACATGAACAGCTGACTAGCGCAGCTCACCGACGTTGAATGTAGTTGATCATACATCGTAGCGTGTTGTGGTTGAACGTAATGGAGGAGGTACGAATAAAATACAGGAAACAGACTTAAACACGTTTCGTCTTTATAACGGTGTGTTTGTGTTAGTTAATTATTGTCGTACGACGAATTATGTTAGACATTTTGCATTCGAAGGACGCTTCTCTCGGTGTCTTTCGTGAGCAAACGAAGTTCCATCAGACAACTTCATCTCAGGACTAGACAAGGTATAACACAAGCACGTATTCCCTGCAACATCGTCCTTCTTTCCTAGCCTACAAGGCTTGTACAAGGCCAGTGAGACCGAACGTTTATTGAGCTGACCGTCAGCTGCCTCCCTTCGTGAAAGGCGTCGGATTTGAACCTTTGAGATATTACTATAACGACATGTCGAGGACGGGGCAGCTTTGCTTTCATTATCAGCTATGTCGTACTCCGCAAGAAACCATAGATGAAGAAAACTGAAAGGACATCTGACAATTCTCGATGACTGGCAGAATTTTAACCTAAGCCGTAATGTCTCTCCTGTCTAGTCCACTCACCACTAGGCCATTTAGGGGGGGGGGGGCAGGCCAATGGGACCAATGTAATTGCACGCGCTAACAAAATTACGTGGGACTTATACATAAAACATTAACACTAATTTAAGGGATAAGAAACATCGCCTACGCTCTCCGTAATGCGGCCCTCGTTACCGCGATACCAGCCGGCACTAGGCGATGCGATGCGGCAGGCAGGCACACTGACCACTGATAGACCGATTGAAACAGAAAAAAAAAACTTTTAGCTTCATAGTTTTTTTCAACAAAGCGAAAGTTTTAAAGGCTCGCCTCCTGCTCTGCTGCCTGTGTCAGTCCGCGTTTTCCTACCTCGCCCTGTGGCTGCCCATAACGTTTAATGAGAGAGGGGGGGAAAGATTGGAGTACAAATCTACAAAGTTAGAAAGAAGAACTGAAGAAAACTCCGTTCATCGCAGTCCTGGGGCCGTCTGCCGGCGGTGGTCACCGCCGTCCTTTATATCCATTGCACGTCTAAGCTGGCTGAAGCCCGTCGAGGCCCAAACGCTGGCCAGCCTGCCCGCCTCGAACGACACTTAGTTTACGAACATCGTGAGCTATTCAAGAGATGCACACGTGCTCTACATTGGGGAATCGGGCAGACTTGAGCATCGAGCGCGGCGTTCGCTCCGAGGTTTTCTGCTGTTTGTGATCAGGCGGACGGACAGGAGCTCATCCACCCCACACGAGCCCGCTATGGAGGAGCTCGGATGAAATATTCTCATCATGCGCTCGGAACTCAAGTTTCGCCCGACTTACCAAACCCACCCAACGTCATGGGCCCGGTGTGTGTCCAGCGGTGAGCTTTAATTTCATTCTGGATATTAGAGCTAACTGAGTTTAGATCGACGATGCGCTTATACGATATGTAATTAACAAGCTTAGCCGCAGACAAATAACTGGCGCCTAATGGTGCCCAACGTTGTTCAGGTTGAAGACTATTATAGAATCGTGTGCGATTAACGACGAGAAATTAGCAATTAACAGCTAGGGCAAAAGAGACTGATGTCTCAGCCAACACATAATGAAGTGAAATATTCCTTATAAAAACTAAATTATGTATATACCAGTTTTCAGGGTACGACAAAAAAGTTCAAAGCAAAGTTTGCAACCTCCTTCGCGGCTGAGGAGCTTCCAGTACCGAAACTCCGGACTAATACCCCTGCACTAGAACTTCTGTTACAAATTTAGCATATGGCAAGAACGAGCGAGGAATATGATGACTTTTTGAATCAGCTAAAGGCTCTGCAAACCAAAGAGCTCACTCAAAGGAAACTAGGCATTGTTAAATCAAATCGAAAATGGTCGACAGCATGACTAGCATTTCGAGCGATATAACGTGCATCCGTCCATTCGAAACGTATCACATCCTGGTTTAAAGATGTTTCATCCGGCTTGGGATTGTCCGATTCATTTTTGAGGTGGCATCTTAGAATTTTTTGCAAAAGCAACGCCATATCAGCGATACATTATCATGCAACGCGCCTCAACAACAATACGGAGATGAGGACGTATCGTGAGAAAGCTTGACATGTTTGAATTAATAGAAAGTGCAATCTGTTGTGGCGGACGCAGCGCGAACTTTGTTCGCCCTTTGAACTCACACCACTTTTGAAACGCATTTTGTCCCAGTACTAAACACACCTCCATTTGACGCAATTTAGCCCCTCCAACATCAAAGTCGCCTTTCAAAACACTGCGTCTTGCGTCACATTGCGTCGGGTTCTTCGTCGGGCTGCTTTCGACGACGCGTTCAGCTTTCCGGCGCGTTCGCCAGCGCGGGTGAGACCCCACGGTGGTGCACGTGTCCCGCTCGGCCACGCTGCTGTTGTTGCGGTTGAGTGGTGGGCTTCACGCTGAAACCTATCCTTAGCCCCGAGCAACGATGAAGAAAGCGACGAGAGTGGGTGGATGGGTGGGTGGTTGGTTGGTTGGTTGTATGGCTTGCTTGCTGACCGAGCCTTGTCTTGGCCGTCCAACACTAAGCCCATGGCTAGAACTCACAATATAGCCTTATTAGATTAGACATTAACGAACGGTTCGACACCAATAGTCTTCACCGTTGACTCTTGAATTGCGTAGCGCCACTTGCGGGCGGCCCTCGTCACAAGAAGCGCCCCCCCCGTCCCCCGCCCTTCGCCCCCCGCCCCCCCACACTACGATGGGCTTCGAGCAAGCCCATCGTATGTCGGCGTTGAAGGAGCAATATTAAATTGTGAGTAAAAAAAAATACTTTAATCTTCACTCTTGCGTTTCTTCGAGAACTTGAAGGGTTCGCTCCGTCGGTTGGTCCTGGCCACTCCGCGTACCCGTTTCGCTTCTTGCACAGCTGCAGCCGATGCTGCCGTCGAGTCTCGCCACTGGTCGTAAAATCGTAATCGAACATTCGCAGGCGAATCAGCATCTCGCAATAGGGGTGGGTGGGCGCTGAAAGCCGTTGGACCAGACGAGGCTCAAAAAGGTTAGCCGCCAAAGGGGCCATTAATGCCCGTGATGGCAAAGACGTGTAGCAATACTGAAGCAGCAGCAGCAGCATGACTAGCGATCTCCCGGTAGCTGTTCCCACCGCCGACCAAAAATCTCGAGTATTGCATAGTGCTTACTACACCGTTGCTTCGATCACCTCACAGCAGTATTTGCTTGGGATCACTGTTTGTAACTCTCTCGTGCTTTACCGTGTCCGACTAGCCATACGGTAAGCTCAGCCATTGAGCAACGTAGGCGGCTTCGATACACCACCGTCTGCCTCATTAGGCGATCTCTTGTCGAGGTTGGTCGCGATTGCGAGCGAGGTTAATTAGCGAATTTCGTCGCCGATTACATTTCGAATAGAATGCGTAATCGGGCCACGCTAACTGCCGACAGAATCAACATTGCGGGAATTCCAGGGTGATTCCAAGAAGAGCGGAGGGAACGAGAGAGAAAGAGAGAGATCCGGCTTCGTTTGGGGGTGCTGAAAATGTTCACCAGCCTCGGCACGGATGGATATTCTGGCTAAATTTCGAGTCGTTCCGCCGACCGTAGGAGAATCTGTACAATTGATTTCCGTGGACGTCGAAAAAGCTACCTGGATGTCATGGTGAAATTGCCTCGCGGTCGTGATTTCAATTCCAACTCATTGTGGAGATGAGTTGGTCAATCAATTTGGTTAATTAAATTACTGGTTTGAGTGAGTGAAACGAGTCGGCGAAACATTGAAATTCGCTGAGGTCTCTGAACTAACACTGACTGATTGGGGTGATTTTCGGGTCAGTGGAAAAAAATTGTATTTTGCATAAACGGTCCTTCACGCCCAACCGAGATAATGGCTCAGAGTTCAGTACAACCATAAGACTCAGTGAGCTCAAACGATCGTAATAAATATAGCTTCGATTAAAGAAGCCATATAGCCCTCCTACATATATATATATATATATATATATATATATATATAGAGTGCGCCTACGAGTATCCTGTGGGCACGCGTACGTGTTTGCATTCGGGGGGGCGTTCGCCCGTTTGGAACAGCGTCTGCCTGCAGAGCGCTGTAAGAACAGGCCACTGTTAGTCAGCCTCACAGGGTACTCGCATGTTCTTAGCGATGCCGGCAAGCTCCTGCAGCTACTCACGCTAGATTGTATGTATAGTATGTAGATTAGCATATAAACGAAAAATATACAATTGCCCCGTTGTTATACTGAAGAAGGATTCTTAAAGAGCACCAGCGTGCCACCCTTTATCTCTCTCTCTCTCTCTCTGTCTCGTTGAGATGCTGCTTTGCGAGCGTTTCCATGCACTGCCGTTTTCAGACAACCCGGTAGAAGACACAAACATGTGAAGAGCGGCTGAACCGTGGCGGGTCCGAGCGCTGAGTCGTTACTAGCACCGATAGATCCGCTTGCAATAACTCTCTCTCTCTCTCTCTCTCTCTCTCTCTCTCTCTCTCTCTCTCTCTCTCTCTCGAGAGAGAGAGAGAGAGAGAGAGAGAGAGAGAGAGAGAGAGAGAGAGAACTCCCCAGCGGTACCCGCGCTGCACAATATGGAAAGGCGGTCGACCCACGACGAAGGTTAACGTACATCTCAGCTTAGCTTGGGATTGCTGCGCGGTTTACTGCAATGCGACGTGCGGTTACAGCTGTCCAGCAGCAGATGCATCGTCAGGCTGGGTGAGTGAAGCCTTTAGAAGAAGGGACTTGATACTCCAAGTCGAAGTTGCTTTGCCCTGAGTCGTCGTACCGCTCCCAATAAACTCGGAGCCGAGCAGCTTGTTTCATATTAGGACACAGGTTGCAAGGCTCCGTGGTGGTGTATTGGTCAAGACACCACTGGCTTGCCAGCCAACCAGCCAGCTAGCAAGGGTATTCTATGGCTGAAGGTGCGGGAGGCGGGCGACAGGTACAACGTCACAGCCCGCCACTGAGAGTTGTTATGTATATACACTGCTCTTTGCTGTCAGATCGAGCGACAAACAGAGCTCGCCTATAGTGTCCTCGGATAGTACCGCCAACCAATGGGAATAGCCAATTGGGAGCAGGCCCATATGCCAGCATGTGCATGCTGGCCTCGTAAGCCTCCTTCTCCCACAGGTTGACCCCGCTGCTGTCCGCTGCCGCTTCTTAAATAGGATCTTGTTATCAAACAGGAACGATCACAGGGACGACAGGCCACTGCCACCCGTCGGCGTTACTCGAAAAAAAAAACAAACGCCCGGGCACATGCGGCCACATGCCCTCACATGCGAATAAGGCTCAGTGTCCATCCACCTGATACGATAGGATTGCAGCATCAGGGAACCCTTCACCGTTTCGACTGTATTATATTATCTGCTATGCAGTGTATCTCTATGTAGACGGCTGGCCCCGCAGTGAAATGCAGATAGCCCTTTAGATAGCAGTGAACCGCTTAGGCGTGGTTACGCAAGCAGGAAATCTGCTTGAGGCCTGGTGATGTTTGGATCCTCTTCACAGTGCAGACGTAAAGTCAGTCGTTTGCTCTGCTTTCTGCAATCTCGCAAATGGACCCGTCTATGGAGAACGAACTCGACATGACAGCGTTCACTGGGTAAGCAAACTCGCCTCCGCTCTCAACATCTGCTGACTGCATTACAGTGACGAACAGCATGTGACACAATGACAGGCTCGGACGTTTGCGCGCCACAATTTGTTCGCGTATGCACCATCATCACTTGGCTGTCGCGATATGATATGATGCATCAGTTGAAGGGTAGGGCAAGTTAAAGCGGTGAAAGGGCCTTGGACAGATAAATGTTAGCCTCGATGTTGTCGAGTCCGGTAGCGTGGTATACGTGGATCTGCCTTGCAACCGGAGGTGCCCGGGTTAGATTCCCACCGTTGAACATTTGCATTCTGGGACTACGTCGTACGGAGCAATGCAAAAGCAATACTATGGACGTTAAATGCTTAATGGCTAAGAGTGTTAGCCCGAAATGCATCATTAACCCTTGGAGGAGGCCGCAGGCTCGGGTCCCGTGACGTGACATATAAAGGAACCTGCGCATTGTGAAGCGGCAGTTCCTTTAATAAGCTAGTAAAACATTTGAGCTTGCCTTTGTTTTATCATGTGTACAGATTATATCGTCTTGATAGAGAAAACGCAATATGTCAGTTCGAGAGATTTCCACAATGGCACGCTCGGCTATATTCTGGAAACCGACGTGAGTATACGCGAACCCTTATTTCAACAAAACCTTTACTAGCACATCAATATGATTTTGCTAACGTACGAGGCCGCGTAAAAACGTGGCCGTACATACGACTCCCAACGTTTTGCAGAACTTAGTCGTATCCTAGGTTTGACTAAACTCTGAGTGTACTGAATGTAAAATTGTCCGGTGCCGACGGATAGTTGCAGTGAAAGAGCTTTCGACGAACATGAACTGAAGCGAAAATAAGTGATATTGCAGACGGTGTTCCTGTGCAATTCGTGTCGTGTTGCGCTTTCATTTAAAATGAGGCCTCGCCGCCCTCGATCCCGCTACCTGGTCTCCCTCGAAAAGTTTCATCATTTAGCACACAACAACGAGGAACTTAAGTCTCAAATTCTCTGATAATGCTCTGTCGTCTGTGCGGTTTCTTCGAAATACTGTAGCGTGGCTCGACGATGCCCGTGGAACCCGTCGCAGCTGCAGAGGGACAAACCCCCCCCCAATGAAGCTGTGCGAAAGATTTGAAGTTGCGAGCAATGCAGTGGAAAGTTCAGAGAGTTCAGAGCTGAGCTACGTCCGTCGATTCATCCGCACATGGGTCCGACGCGTCGTTCATGTCAGCAGTGGAAGCTGGTAGGGGTGAGCGGATTGGCGGTGTCTGCTGATCTGCATCATTGTCTACGGCTCGATCCTTGCGGAGGTCGCATTACTGCAGTCTCATCGTGTAAATACATTAGAGGCAGGGAAAGGATGTTTTCATTATTTACTCGTACGATCACGGTGCCCCCTGTACACGGGTGGGAGTAAAAACGATCGTGCCGCTTGAGAGGTGCCAGAGGTGGATTCGAAGGGCTACCGAACGGGGATTCTTCCCAGCCACCTACCGTGAGCTTTTGCTGATGTCGCCTACAGTCGAGATGTTGGACGAATGAAGACGATTGACGATCGGCTGAATGTCGTCTGCTTGGCTTGGCAGCGACAGAGCCAGCGGCCTGCGACGCTGTGCAAAAGATGAACGGCGTGATCTCACGCTAACGCCCAAAGCGAACCGTGAGGGGAGGGTAGACAGGCCACGTAGGCTGCATGCGTCGTCTATCAACAACGCGTCTCGAAACTGCTCTGGGGGCACGAGGGCGGCTCGCACTGCAGGGGTTCGGTCCGTAGTCGCACTAGCGTTGGGCGAGCGCATTTCACTGGCAGGTGACGATAGCAATAACGACGACATCGACAACAATGGTATAGCTCGTCATGTGTATCATCATTCTCAGTATGCTCATATGGAACAGTTGTAAATTATATTTAATACAGGTGGGGTCGACTGTTGGCCAAGGTGCGCGTAAATTTCGTTTAAATAGCCACCGCGGTAGCTTGGGCGGCTAAGTGGTCTCTGGCTGTCGAAAGCCAGAGGCGGCGGGCTCGAGCCCCGCTGCGTGACATGTAAGAGAGCTTAAGCATTGTAACAATTGCGGCTCCTTTAATAAACCAATAAAGCTTTACCTCTACCTTACCTACACGCTATCTGAAGTAGAAATTGTCGATCGATAGTTTTTCTGATGCTCCTTAGCATTAATGTTCCAACATTGTTCAGTACTTTCATGGTAATCAGACTTAGTCACTTTTTCTCTGTGACCCTCATGAGAACACACTGAGCTATGTGTTAGCAAGAATTCCTCAATGGCATATCTATGCTCTATGCGCTGACATCACCGTGGTAGAATGTGCGCAAGTTATGGTGGAGTGATGGCTGTATGACGTGGCGACCACCCAGGGGTTTGTGCTTGAAGGACAAGAATCGAGTGGGGTCGGAAATTGTGGAGCCGACCAAGAGGAACAAGAGGATGGGAACACTTAGATCGAATTGAAATAAATCCATTCTTGGTTTCTTCATCATCATCAACATCACTATAATCATCATCAACACAGCACACATAGGGTGGTCTCGGTCAGGCTGTATGACCGTATCGTTCCAGATCCCTTCTCAATTTCGCCTGGCTCCGTTATTCCGTACGGAAAGAATATGGCCGCGTAAAGTGACGGACCAAGAGGAGGAGGAGCACAACCCCCGCTGTAGCAATTATTTCGATCGTTGAGGCCATGCTAGCACCACCGCTGGTGAAGATGACTCTTTGGCCGTTTCTGCTCACATCTTATCGACGGAGCGACGAAGCGATTCGATCTTTTCATTATCCCATACATACGTATCCCTCGACCATGCCCAGGCGTCGCACAATCCCCGTCCACATTGGCTCCTCCGTTCGAGGGGTCCCTACATCCGTGGAATCCCTTTCGGCACTCCGCTTGGTTTGTGAAAGCAGGCTAGTGTCATCATGTTCCTGTTCATCGTGGCACCTCAAGCGGTTGATTCCCGTGGAGTTCGCCTCCTCAGCTAGCCGTATCGTTTCATATCGTCCATGAGATCTTCCATGCAAACCACCAGCGTTGTTGTCTGCGCTTCCGAGTTGTGTCGTTTCTTTCCGAGCTCCGCTGCTGCGCGCCGTCTTAGATCGGACAGCGCCGATGCTCTCTCTCGCTCTCTCTACCGCGGACACCAATCCAGCCTTCATGAGCAAATGGAAAATTGTCGCCCGAGGCTCCCAAACCGGGAAGCCCTCCCAAGGAAACCGTCCTCCCTAGCGACCGACCGACCGACCGCCGGTGGGAGATCGCTATACCCCGTCGTGGACCTCGGCGCCGCCCCGTGCGTTGCCATCTTCTGCAAGGTCTGTCAACCACTTCCGACACTCGATTTCTTCCTGTGTGCGTTACCTGACCGTTGCTTTGTCTCGCCTGATCTTATTTCCTATGAAATCGCACTGTACCGCTCCTCTCCTTCGAATACAACCTAAAAAGACTTTTCCTTTTTATTTTGCACTGCTTGTCGATGGCAACGTCGTGCTGCGACAGCCCCCTGAGTTGCTCCATCACTCCT
The DNA here is from genome assembly GCA_019614645.1 of Stratiolaelaps scimitus. NCBI lineage: Eukaryota > Metazoa > Arthropoda > Arachnida > Mesostigmata > Laelapidae > Stratiolaelaps > Stratiolaelaps scimitus. Next base: position 1,975,773 of record JABWDB010000014.1, on the reverse strand, counting down.
TTGCATGGCAAGCAATCAATCACTCGTTGTCATTGTCAACGAACGATCTCACCTTGAAATGTTGCCATTGCCTCGTTGGTGTTGCTGGGACGTGCAGCTCCGATTTCATCGTGGCTGTAGCGGCGTGAGCCCGGCGGCGACATGGTGGGTACCTGTCCTTTCTCGATGGCTAGCCCCGGTGGCACCGTATACGGCGGTGCTTACGCCGCCAGCGTTTTAAACCTCGATGCACGTACAGCTGATTAGCATAGCTTCATCCCATCCGGGGCGCGGTTTGAGGAGAGCCTGTGCAGGACGTGGTGGGTGGGCAAGGACTCGTGTATATGCAGTCTAGCTAGCCAGGGCAGCTAGCTAGAGTGATGGAGGAGGCGACGTCAGTGGGGCGCTCCTGTGTCGACGTTCTGAACCGACGTACGCCTCTACCTACGGATAGAGTTTGTCCCTGCGACCACCACGTGGCCGTGTTGTGTTGTACTTCATCCATTCGTTCTACAGGAGAGGCGCACGGGTAGTGTGTCGCTAGGTGGATGCTTGCGGGTGATGGCCGGCGGAAAGAAAAAGCAGGTAAGAGCAGCCAGCAAGCAACTAAGCAAACAGGAAAGCAACGAGGTGTGGGGATCGGAAAGAACCACGGTCTGCAAGTCGGTTCAAACACGCATGCCCCTCCTACACGACCACCTCTGAAAAAGAGTTCGGCTGCTTTTCGAAAAGTGCAACCCGTATTCTTCCTCCACCGCCACTGTCATCGCAGACACCGCCATCTTCGTCGCCGTCGTCATCATCGTCGTCGTCGTCGTTGCCTCTGATCGTGCGGAGCTTCCCCTGAAGGGTCGCGCCAGCTATTCTCTACCCTAGTGTCCCCATCCTGCATCCATCCCACCTGGGGGGATGGGGGGTACGGCACAGTTGCAGGCCGTGACTCCCTTACCCTGTAGTGGCGCCGCTGTCTTTTCTCTCACTCGCTCTCTCTTTCTCGCTGCTTCTTGCTCGTCTTTGGCTCTCGCTCTATGAGCAAGTTTTTGTGAGTCGGCTGTTGCAGTCGGCTGCTGCCTGCGCCGCCGCTGCCGACGGCCCCGTCGTGTCAAAGATTCAACAAAGGCGCCCACCGGATTAGCTTGTTTTGCATAAAGCCTGCTCGATCCACACAGCAGGCAGGACTGGGGTCCGTTACTTGCCTCTTCTTGCCGCAGACACAGTCGGCTCCAGCTCCGCCCGGCGAGGCAATCCCCGCCTCGGCCAGCCGGGTACCGCGCGATAGCCCCCCAAACCTTTAGCCAGCACGACGCCCAGGCGAGTAGCAGGCGAACGCACATAAAGGTTTCTTCCCTCGGAGACCCTCAGCTACAAACATGAAGGAGCTAGTAACCAAATAGCGCTAGAATAACCTTACGCCGAGGGTAGAAATTGCAACCAGTCGCTCGGCAAATGAAACACAATGCTTCCGCAATGGGTCGCTGCCTGCTTAGCCATTACTGGGCTTCGACCAGGTTTGCCGGCTATAAGCCAGTACGGAGCGTGCATGACACTGAGTGGGGAATGGTTGCCTTGTGATCAAGAACAGGATTCAAGAGGGATGTGAGTATTCAATTCTGCTTTGACTTGTTTCTGCTCAGAGCAGGATCATTGCGGATGTGTCACTCGAGTGAGATTTCTATGGCTACATTTGCATGGTGAAGGTGCGCGATGGTAGTTAAGGTGGTACTCGGACCATTACGAGGAAAACGTACAGGTTTCCACAGGGCTTGTACCTCTCTCTCTCTCACACACACACACACTTTTACAAGAAATGCTGGGGCTATTTGCTTTCCCGGACCCTCGGAAATGTACAACATGTATTAACGCATTTGCGCCAATTAAAGCGTTAGGAGTGAGTACAAGTTCAACTGATTTGTGAGAATAGGGAAGGATCATTTGATTATTCAGCCGCAAGTAGCTATAATTAAAGTCTAATATGCTAAATGCAGAATGCACCATGTTAAAACAGAGATCGTTTCGTGGCCAGATAACTATCGGGAAACGCCGAGCGGTTGAATAAAAATAACGGAAATAAGATCTCTGGGAATCACGCTAACAGAAATTGGCCACACAACGAGACACTCGTCAGTCCTGAGACTTGCTCTAAAATTGAATTCAAGAGCACGGCTATGTCCATGATATCGTTCAGAATGAACGTCGTCACATCATACAATACAAAGTTGTCGGTTTATTCACGGAACTGCAGTTTTCTACAACGCTTAAGTTCTTGACAAGGATATGGCATGTCGTGGAAGTCGAACCTGTACCCTCCGGCGTTTTAGAGTCAGAAACTTAGTCACCATCGAAGCCACGGCGCTGACGGCAATAGATAATATGTCGGTGGCGTTAGATCTTGAAGAGCTGATCGGTTGTTCATCAGGACGTTCTTGAGGCTACAATAGTTCGGCATCGTCCTAATACACGAGAGATATCTGTGATAAGATTCATATTAACGAACAATCCCCCCCCACACGCACACAGCTCTAGGCGGCTCAATAAATATCCTGCATAGGCATGCTCGGCTCACCAGCGATATATATATATATATATATATATATGAGCGTTCACCAATAGTACTGTTCAAGGCAAACCAATATTGTTATTACTGCTGTAATTGCAATGATAATAAAAATAATCGGAATTACGCTCATTAATATTTAGACGGATTATTACAGTCCACTGCGGAGCGTCGAACGTCAGTGAACTAGAAAGAGGTAATATTTCCTCAGAAATCAACGATTACAGTAGCTGGTCCCTGTGACAGACAATCGCAATGTGATCACCGTTTTAATGATTCAACTGTTCTACTGTTATCATATTAATATTCAATCATATTCTGATGCAAATACGGACCAAGGCAGATGACGACAATACATATGCGAATCGTCGGATAAGTCAGCACGCGTACAATGGGTACGAGGTACGAGTCATTTCCATCGTGTATATCGAATCACAGAGCTGGATGAGGATTGTAGATTAGCGATTGTCGCTAGGGATACCGGCACAGGTGCGAGGTATCGCCGTCATCATCACCAACAGCAGCAGGAGCATCGCCGTGGTTTGTTGCCATCACAGGAGAAGGGTGGATCGAATTTAAATAGGTGGACACATGTTGTATTCGAATGCAACGGCGGCTCAGCAATCGGTTAGAGCAGTAATGAGATGTAAAGAGATGCCTGTATCTTCCGTTCCTTCTTCTTGATATCGTCTGCCGGCGACTGGGCACTCACTCGCCTCGTTTGGACAGGCGTACAAGGGTAGTTGGCGGCGTCGGCGAACGGGGCAATATTAGAAAGCGACGCTTGGCATGATTCCTTCTACGATCGGTGGTGCAGCCAGCGGAGCGTGGCGTGGCTCGGCCCAACGGTAGAAATACGGCGTCGAATCATCTCACTCTGAATTCGAATTTATTCCTGGGCAATTCGCCGACGGCGGCAGCAGCAGCAGCAACTTCCCTCTGATCGGCGCTGACAGCATCCCCGGCCGGCAGACGGCAGGTAGGTATTAGCTTGTTATTCTTGGTTGTTTTTCGTCAGCTGTTTGATGGTGTCGTTGTTGGCGTTGTCATTGCTGTGGGTCCCCGCCCTGATCGAAATGGACCACGAAATACGAAGCGCGAGATATGACTGTATGACGAACAAGCAGACTATCACATCTACGGCTGCGACCGTCGGCGTCGCTTGCTACTGCCGCCGTCCTGGGGGACCCTGTTCGCCCCCAGCTGAAAACTCCTCTCGGATATCACACGGTGACTACTGACTCGAGAGCCTGTGGACGTCGTCGAGCCAGCTACCAAGATGTCTATATGTCTGACCCCTGGCGTCTGTCGTCGCATACGAATCAACTGAAAAGAAAAATAAAAAGAAGAGGAAGAAAAACAGCAAAGCAGCTAGCGGGCCAGCAACAGTTAGCAACAGCGGCATGACGAATCAAAGCGTCGAACGATGCGATGCCGGCTTCCAAATCAAGTCAGCAGCTTGAAATGAAAATAGAACCAGATCAGGCGACGGGCCCGAATGAAGCGCTATGCTGATGATGAAAACAAGAAATATACACACATATGAAGTGGATGAAAAAGAAAACCCGAGTCTGGCACCACCAAAAAGAGTAACGTCATTGAAGGCGAACTAAGAAGAGCGGCCAAGCAAGGGATAGTGGATATAGGCAGAGCGAACGGACCAACGGGGGCTGCTGCTAGCGGCTGTGCCACGGCCGAAGGGTAAGATGTTGCCGTCTCCGGATCCTGGTGCTCCGAAGGACAGACGAAAGCCACGGCCGTGACGACGTATATATATATATATATATATATATATATATATATATACTATGTTTTGCTGATATCCGATAGCGTTGTTGCCGGTGTTGCGGGTCGTTGAGAACAACCATTGCGCGATGACAATGCGAAAGCTTCACGAGGTTGGCGATTTGCTGCCACCCCTATGTCTCCTCGTAGCCAACTTCGCGTAGTCAACGACAACGTGACAAAGACTCGGTGGTTGTGGCGATCTACGTTGGCTCGTGCCTTGTAGCATCTGTCGAAAGATGGCGCGGACTAAATGACAGCCAACTCAGAGCAGCAGCAGTGGCCGGAGAACGGTGTCCTCCTCCTGCCAATGCAGTCATAGATGAGACAAGAGAATACTATGTGAACTAGTATTTTATCCTGTATCACCCACGAGAGGGGCTAGCTTTTATATGATGCAGGTGGTGGTATCGAAGCAAAAAAAACACTATGACAATTGTGTTAATAGCGAATAACGCTATGTAATAGCAAATAGGATTATGAAATTGTTGATGGGCTGGTGGTGGGAGACTTCGTCGTCCTTATTGAACTATATTTGAAATAGTTGAACAAAGAATATTTAAACCCTATGAAGAGTACAGTGACTAAGCTCAAATACAACATCAATAGTCACAAGGATGACAGACGGCAAATTGACTTTGGCCATTATTAATATACCAGAAATTAAGGGCCACATGAATATGTAAGCGGCACAAGAAGAGAAAATTGTATGCATTAATTCATGAGTTGTTGTTGTATACGAAAGGTCCTGCGAATACTGACAACAGAGGTATCAAGACACAACATCCCATCCTCACGAGGTTGAGGGAGTGACTACAACAGCCACCAACAATCGCAGTGACAACGATAACATCTAATGCCAAAGCATTCAAGTAGCTCAGAAATATATATATATATATATATATTATATATATATATATATAGCAATGACACAAAGCTTCGGCGGCAGCGACTAAGCCCTAACCGGCGAAGCCACAGCACGTCGATTTATTCAGGTTGCCACAGAAATCAGTTGTAGTATCTGCGGTATATATATATAATATTATACATATGTAGGAGGGACACACACACCGGCACACAGCACCGCCACAGTTGCCGGTACCGTAACGTCGGCAACCGACCAGAACGTCGCCAGCTTACGGCTATAACTTAATCTCAGTCATGTCCGGTAAAGGCCTTACTTTGGACCGCGACTCGGTCCCGGGGAGACGGGATAGGTGGTTTCGGGGAACATATCGAGCTGTGCCTGTCTGTGTAACGACGACAGTCACACAGACAAACACTAAGGGGCGCATCAGCGGCACATGCTGCAGGCAACTTGGTAAAATTTATGAGAATTATATTCATATTCTCGGAACGCGGCTACACGAAGCTGCCGCAACCGCCAGCCGTGTACTGCCACGCTACGTTAGCATCGGCCACATTCGAAGACACCATATCCAGAAGAGGAGAGATGTAAGGTGCGAGAGAGAGAGAGAGAGAGAGAGAGAGTAAGGTTCGGGGGGAAGGATAGAGAAATCTCTGAAGAGAATAGGACAGATGAACATGACGACGATGACAAAAGAAAAATGAATCTGCTCTGCTTGGTTCTTCTTCCCTTTTTCCTTTTTTAGCGGCTGCTGTTTCTCGGCAATAGCCCGCTGTTGGTGCTGTTATTGGTTTTGCTGCTACTTTTGTTGCTGTTGCATCTGGATCGCTATTCGACCGAGTGGTGGTCGAGACTCTTGCGCGCACGGTATCTATCGCCGTTGTCGTCGCCGTCGCCGCCGCCGCCGTCGTTATTACTCGTCTCCCGGCCGTCAGTAGAAACGACCAACACGATGACCATCGTGGCAACAGCATAGCAGTCGTGGTTTCGGTGTGACTAACAGCCACCAATGCAGCCGGTGCTGGTAATTCCGTTGTTGTTGTTGCTGCTGCTGCTGCTGCTGCTAGTGATGATGGTGATGATCCTAATGTTGGCACGGCGGCACGAAGAGATGCGGGGTGTTCCTCGCAATGCCAATGCTAAAACTGGCGCCGCTGTTGTTACTTCCACTGCTGCTGCTGATGCTGCTGATGCTGCTGCTGCGGCGGCGGCGACGGTGGTGGTTCCTGCGCTGCCCATTCTTATTTCCCATTGTGATCTGACGCAAGGATGTGGAGAAAAGACGCCGAGGAAAACGGAGAGACTCCTGTTAGATGAGGAAGATACTGCCAGTGTTATTCTTGCCGACCGGTGAAATGGGCAAGCCCGCCACGGTCAACCATAGGTCACTTCGTTCTGGCCGTCTCCAGCCACTGAGCAAGCACTAGTAACTTCTCGTTTGATCGAGCTCCTCGACAGCGGTTGCTGTCGACGACGCACCAGACGGATCGGTCGGCTGTCCACCCCAGCCAAAGTCGCTAGGGCACATCCATATGGGATGTACCACTGGCAGCAGTGGAGGCGATGACGGCCACCACCACCACCGACACCAACCGCCACATCGGGCTCGTAACAGCAGCCTCAGCAGTAGCAGAGGTAAGCCAGCAAGCAGTAACGGCAGCTGCGTGGGCAGTGACCAACGTCAATCCGTTGTCGGTCCGCGATGGTCAATGATTCTACATATCTATGTAAACGTACATAAAATAATGCCTATATGTGTATTCCTATGGTCGTATGTGTGCTCGCCCTTTGTGACTATAGTGGTACACGCGTGTGTGTCTGTTGTATAGTGTCGATTATTCCTGAGGTAAGGGAAGCGTCTGCCTTCTCAGTCAGTCAGCGAGTCGGACTTTTCAGCGGCATGACAATTTGTAGTGCGCCAGCAGCATTAGGCCACCACCGGACGAACATAGCGTGTACACACACACACACACACACACACACACACAGCCGTTTGTTTTGTATAACAGCATGTGCGGTCAGGGAAGAGGAGAGAATGAGAAAGGATATATATATATATATACTACGGGTGGTTCCACCGATATGATGTTGTTGCCAGTAAGAGAGACTGGCAAGGCAACCTGACAACGACTACGACGCTTTTATTATTATTGTTATTATTCACTTCAGCCTTCAGCCAATGCACAAGCAGACCGACCAGATCCAACCAAGGAGCCAGCCAGCCAGCCAGCCATCGCGGCCGATGCTAAAGATGCAATGATAGCATAATGAAAGCCGGTGCGGCGCAGGAAGGTAGCGCCCGATCTGGGCGCTTCGGGCGTTATCGTTCCGTTCTTCGCTATGGGTGATGTTGTTGCGCCAGAGACCGCCGTGCGTCACACAGCGAACAAGATGGGACAGACCCCGGCGCAGAGGAGCGACGGCCGAAGATGACAAACATATAACAGCCATGGTGCGTCTATTTGCTTCGCTAGAAGTGTCGAATCACGTTCGATCGAAACAAAAAAAGCTTCGTTTGCGAAGGATCTTCCTAAATGACCGGGGAGCCACATAGACAGCCTCTCCTGCTCTCTCTCGTTCTCTCTCTTTCCTTCTCCAAACTGGTTTTTTTTTTATGTTCGGCACTCGAGGTAGAAACATTGCGTGACACCTACGATGAAAGTGCTAAAGGCCGCTGAACCGGGATGTATAGTTAACTCTATTTTTAAGGCGAATGAACGCAGCTTAATCTGACAGTATTCTGTCATGGGGAACTGGTAAAATGTCGAAGGTATACATGTCACCTATCTGCGAGAGTCCTCGGAATGACTAACGCAGTGAAACAGTTGTGTCTGCACAACTCTATTCGTGTCCGAAGAGTCTGCTTGGTATAGCACGCACTGTACTCTAGTATTGAGTATAATACAGTGCTAATCCGTACGGCGTTTATAAGTTCGGCTGCCCAAACGCGTTGGCGTAGCATATGGGTACAAATAACTCATTCGGTGCATTCGTATAAAGCATGCCATCTCACTGTAACTGCGAAAAATGCATCACATTGTGAAAAATGCTTAGCGCTATAAAACAGTTAAGGTCCACCAACGGAGTTCACGGTCTCACCTGCAAGTTGCTCTTCTAGACCGAGTTTAAAAGACGTTCACCGGCACAAACTACAACCTGTTGAGCGTGCGTTATTCACGGCCAGTTAGCAAACTTATTTAAAATGAGCGAGAGACAAACGGATTCATCCCTTGGGCAGTCCGAGTTTCGCAAATAAAAAATAAACAAAATGAACGCATGCAAAAAAAACACCACCACATCCACCACAGAAGCAGGCGCTGCTATCTCAGCCTTTGTCGGCAACACAGCGTGAGGTTACATTTTATCGTCTCCAAGCGAAATCCAAGCGTCCACGACGACGCGTACAAGACAGCGTCTCTATTCGACTTATCAGTCGGATCAGCCGTTCGGGCATACAAGAGCATGTTGACAGTGCATTGTCGGACTTCGGAACGACCCAGACTCCTGTTTTTTTTCCTGCTGCATGCCACATAGAAGAGAGGGCGTACGCAAGAGTGCGCGATGCAAATGCGATGCTACACTTGTGGTCAAGATTACCTGTGGCATGGCTAGGGCCAGAGCATGTTGTCTGCGACAGATCTCTCCTTTCAGATGTCTTTCTGCTTGCTTTTCTTTGGAACACACCAGTTCATCGTCGGGCTCTGATAACCGCTCAATCAACAATTGCTAATTCTATTCTGTGTTCGCGTCCTACAAGTACATTCGTTCGGCGAGTGATAGCGTAAACACACAGATCACCGTCGCGGCGGTGGCGGCGGCCGCCGCCGCAGCAACAGTAGCTGGCAGCAACCGCGGGCGCGACGATGAAATTCAACACAGGTCACTTCCTATCGGGCAACAAGCAACGCCTGTCCCCAAGGATTGTTGACTTTGGGCGCGGCAGTGTGCTCCGTTTATGCGTTGGCTTTCGTCGAGGTCACATGACTGTGTTTCGAAATCGATTCCATTCCGAGTTCGTTCTCACTGCCTACTGTTGCTGCCAACACCGCTAATTCCTTCGCCGCCACCACGCTAATGACTCACTCATTACAGAGTTCGACAACTGTCATCGAGCTAGAGATGGCCGCCTAAATGCGCGTCGCAGCAAAAGACCACCGATAAATGCTTAGTGCGCCTTGGACTGCTCGTCGCGAAGAGAAGAGATATCGATCCCGATCCCAACTCAATGAAGAGCGCTAACTCATTGGCTATGAATGGTCACTGGTGGTGAAATAGGATCTGTTGGATGCGACAAGAGGCAGCAGTTGCGAGGCTGATAGTCCCACAGATGGTGTACATGATCCGGAGACAACTACGCCAGCGCTAGAGACTGCGTGGCGCAGATTGTGTATGATTTCACGTAGGTTAAGACCGAGCAACAAGTCGAGCTCACCAGCCTAAACGGGATGCTGTATAGTTCTGATAATACAATACATGTGTATATCGACGAACATACGCAGTCCGCCCACATGACGATGACCTTAAATAGTTCCTACTGTCACATGAATACATTCATGAACAGTCATCAATATCGGGAAGGGAGGTAAGGTTCACGAGGGATTCCTAATGACGGCGAGTACTCATTATGAACACACAGAGGGCGATTCTATGACGATGATGATTATGATAATTATGACCAAAAATGACGTGAAACCTGATACAGCTGGTTGATAGGCCGTTTGTTTAGGTTACAACTTCATAGGGAACATATAGAATATATATTATATATATATATATATATATATATATATATGGAGCATAGCGAGCAAGACTTCGAGGGACACTTAGCAGGCATGATTAATTATACCGAGTTCTTTTTTAGCGCAGAGCGATAGTTACATAAGCCATATTCAAACAGTGACAGTTCGATTCGGGTAGCAAGCATAACTTCACTATAATTAAAATGGATATTTGGTGAACAATGCTATCACTTTTTATACGCTTTTAGTCCCAGCCGACTTCATTCCAGCTATACACACAATTCCATGAGGGATACGCAGAGTTCGCGGCGGGCCGACCCGCTTGACACAACCGTTCACCCATTTCCAAGCGATGCCAGGTCTCGTCTTGCCAGTGCAAGGCGAGTTCTATAATAATAGTTGTGCTGAATTGCACCTCGTCTGTCTTTATTACAGCCGGGACCGGAACGAATCACCGTATAATGGTGGCAATTTAATGGCCGTAATTGCATTAGTAGGGATCGAGAAATTTATAGCGGAGTTTATCCGTCTCGTACGTTTATTGTCCTATCTATTGTTCGCCCCCAACTCGTCGTCCGGTTTATTTAACGACAATTAAACGAAATTAGCCAACATGCATCGGGCCGAGAATCGAGGCTATGCAGCGAAATGTCGAAACGCAAATGCATATATTGACAGTAGCAGGTGTTGCACTAGTAGGCTGGTAGGATTCTGTGATCTCGATATTGTTTTGCCTTTTTTGTAGGAATGAGAGTGAACAGTCGATACGCAGTGTTGTCTGCTCCCTTCACAAATTCATATCGCGTTGCTGAAGAAAGCCACAGTTCGGCGGGGTTAGTGGTGCAGGTGTGACTGGGTGTACAAGGGTATAGGTCTCAAGCGTCGGCGTAGGATTGTCCTTAAATGGGGCGTCCAATGGTTAAACAGTGAAGTAACAACAAGGCACAAAAACCAGTCAGTCCTTTATCTGAGACGAGGGCGCACCTCCTCCTCCTCCTCTGTTTAGGGAGGACGAGGGTGTTTGATTATATATATATATATATATATACATATGTGTGTGTGTGTGTGTGTGTGTGTGTCGCCTTATGTCACCTCAAAGAACCTTGTGAAATACTTTGGTGATCGTTTTGACTTATTTTTTTTTTAATACGAGAACTTAAGCGTTGTAATATTTTGCGGTTCCGTCAATAAAGAAATAATTGAGTTGAAGATATATATATGCATATAATTTAATCATTCACGTTGACTACGTATGTGTCACGGCTGGGTTTTGAATGTGCGCTCTCTGATACTCTGCGCATAACACATATTACCAACAATCGCTGCGAACTTCTCAAAATGCTGATTCAAATCTCTATGTAGATAAGCTAGTGGCGATATAAGCGTATGCAATTTGGGTTCAAACGTCTGCTCGAAGTTCCGTTTACTATTTTTCTTTTAACCTCGCTCGATTGGTACTACACAATACTCCTGTCAGTGGCCGCTTTTTTCAGTTTCAGCTCTGACAGATATCGCTAAGTTTAAGCGGTGAGAACATGTTTGGCCTGAGTCCGGTGACTCCTTCTAATAGTTATCTCTGACACCCCAATCACGCGTTGCTTACAATGCGACTTGTACTCAAGCGTCGGACGGCAGTGTTACGTATGAAATACAGCCATAGGTTTACCGAAAGAAAATGTATCGGTTTTCAATCTGGACTAACTCGAAGAGTTACGATTCGCCGTTGGACTACTCATGTAACTACGCCTTCGATCTTTTGAAGGCAACCAGTGTAGTGTAGACCAATGAAATTGACCTGACTATCATGCCAAGATGCATGTACCATCTGCCCTGAAATCCTTAGTTCCGTTGTGATTCGCTGTGATAAATGTGATACCGTCATAAACGTTTTGAGCACACGCGAAAATTCTATCGGTTCACCGTCATTCGGTGTAAACGGTTAAAGTCATAACAATAATAACAATAATGGCCAGCCATTCCTTAAAGATCATGAAGACCTGAGCACCTTCGCCTCAGCGAGTTCACCCAGATTTTCTTTCTTTGGGCCGATTTTGTCCGCCTACGCGGCCACCCCTTGTCCGCCTCGCGCTCTTCAGACCCCCCCCCCCCCCTTCACGTCAAATCAGCATCAAATCAAGCAGAGAAGGCAGTTACCACAACAACGGTACGTGTACGTGGGCGGTTATCGTCTATGCTTATTACTTACTATCTGTCGTTGGAGAACAAGGTGGAGCCGAGATATAATCCAGTCCATAATAGCAGCTACGTGCTAGCTGACTGACTGGCTGGCTTGCTGGGACCACAATGCAAAAAATAAAAATAATAATGCGAGGCATTGGCAGACAAAAAAAAAGTCTGCCCCTCAGTCATTTCACCGTGATGACCACTGATACAATTTTAAGTTTGACGACAATAAATTTATCCGACATGTGCTGTATTTTACTTGTCATTCTCTTCCTCTCTCTCTCTCTCTCTCTATATATATATATATATATATATATATATATATATAGATGCAGAAACTTCTCAGCAGATATAGGTTGACCTGGGTTCAGGGGCGGTGTGCCACTTATTACAAATATATGTATATGTGTATGCGTGCGATTAGCGTACGTGCTGCGTGTGCAGATCGAACGCAGTGGAGAAATACAGGGAGGTAATGACCCGCTTAGAACCGTAAACTATACGCGTACTTCCAGTCGTAAATGACGATAATCTCGCTGTATGTAACGTGCGGCAAGCTTCGTAGAGTTCTTTACACAGGATCCGCGGCGATTACATATTCAGGAGTAGGATGAGGAGGAGGAGGTGGTGGTGGTGGTGGTGAGTAAAACTTGAACAGGATGGTAGCGAAAAGCAGCTCCCACGTTTGCCACGTGGCGAGAGTCGGCTAGATTTCGATCGGTCTTGCCAACAGTATCTCCTCTGTAGTTGTTCGACAGATTATATTTGATATTAACGTCGAGGCCAGTTATTGGTTCATGCTTAAATATCTGCAAGCGCTGTCGTTCATTGCCGCTATAAGTGACAGTTTATAACATCAGAAAATACTCTACACGAGAAGAACGATGACTAAACATTCTCACATGAAGCTCTACATCTGTGCGCCCATTTCGAGCCATGTAAGTGCGTCTTTAAGATCGTTGATACTTTAGTATGCTGGCTGGCCAACTCGTCGTTCTAGCGTCGTTAGGAGGCCATCGGTAGTACTATCATTACTCGAGAAGAGAACGAATCCGGAGACAAGAGCTTAACACCGAACAAACGGGTCCAGGTTTGAGCGACTGTCTGAGTAATACCCCAAGGGCTGTTCACCGGCATTGACGGCCTCTACCATCGTCATTCCACGCTGCAGAAAATACTATACCACTACTACTACTACCGCTACCGCCATAACACTTCAATGACGACGACGATTGCGCGGGGCAGAATGGCTACGAGATGTTGTCGGCATGATAATTTACTACACTCGCTCAGTCAGTGCTCATTGACGCTGACTTGCCTACCCTATATATATATATATATATATATAATATGTATGTATACCTTATGGGCGAGTTCGTCCGAGAGTTTTGGGCTTACTGCCCGTATCAATAGCGTACGCTGAGTGTTCCGTGCCGCCCAACCCCGACGCGAGCAGATACGCCACCATATCGGCCCTGGTCGGCCTCATCGTCGTCTGACCAAACTGCCATTCTACCTACCGCTACTACTGCTGCCGCTGCCGCCACCGCGGCGAGTTGTCTTACGATGTTTTTAATACAAATCTCCGCCAGTTCGCAGCGATGGTTGATCTACTTCTATCGGGTAACCTGCCAAGCGCTGGCCCTGGCCACCTACGATCGTCTGTCTGGCCGAGCGCGCGTGAGCGAGTGCCGGTCCGCGTGTGTCGAAGCCGTTTCATTGCGTTGCTCCACTCCATAAATAAATGCCGGCTTCACCTGAGAAGAGCCAGTAGCGAGAGACCAGAACTGAATAGTGTACGCAGTAGAAATACCTAAAGAGAAAAATTATGATGATGCCCACTGGGATCAAGCTCGCGCGCACGTAATTCTGCTTGCTGCTCAAAATGGTCTATTGGGTATACCTATGTATAGCTGTTTGATCATTGTATCATCATCGCCATCGCAGTTCCAGCTAGCATGAGTAGGGAGGGTTGCCGTCGAAAAGGTTCGTAATCGCATACTCGTGACGAAGCAGAAATTGTCGCGACGGAAACCTATGAATGAGGATCTATTCTATATTATTTAACAGGAGACTGTTCAGTGTAATATATAACGTTACACTGAGACACTTTATTATGTGCACATAACCTTGACATGATGGACTCGGCGACGCCGCGAATGCAACGAGATTGGCTTAGGGTGAGAAGCACATGGGGAAATTTTCTTTCTGCTGTTGATGTCAGCCAAACTCGTGCGTGCATACGAGCGCCCTACGGAGTTTCATCGAGGCTTGGAGCAGCTCGTTTTTGTTACTGCGTGTGGTTTCTCCCGGGAGCTGCCGAAACTGCGGTTGTTTGGCCAGTGAAACATGTGCGTCTTGGGCATGTATCTAATGTAAGTGAGCAAGTGAGGGACGATATGACACGTCGTGCTGGCATAATACTAATAATAACAATAATAATAATAAGTAAGGAGTAATATCAAGAGGGTCAGATCACAACGCTACAAACATCTGCCGGTAGCCTCGTTGCGGTAAGATCCCCGTATTGTAGACAATGGACACGGATGAATGAATAGATCAATGGGTGGCTGGGTGGGTTGAAACAGGACATGGGCCAACCATCATCAATGATGATGATCGTGTCTGTCTCGTCTCTCAATGACAACGGACGACAATGATGGCAAAACTAGTTGTCAGTGGGGTCAGTGTCGCAAAAAGTGGCCGATGGAGCCGGCAGCGGTGGTTCACAGACAGCAGGTTAACGGTGAGCACACGACTCATCAACCAATACTAGAAACAGTTAGTGTACTTGAGGAAATACTCCCCCATAACCAATCTGAATGTAATTGATAGATCGATGAGCAGATAGCTCAATCGATTTCGACTTAATTCGTCTGTGTCATCGATGTTGTGTCATGATTTCAAATGAGTACGCTAATTGTCAATGAGGCAAAGAGAGCTTTGCTCCATAGACAAATATCACGAATAGAGAAATGGCAGATATTCCCTCCAACATTATCCAATTAACGATTGCGATAATGCTGAGATGGCATGACGTCTAGCGGCGGCGGCTGCTCAAAACATCTTTACATCAACTGCGATTGCTATACTCTTTTTGAGTCATATTGTGCTTACGGAACGTGGTCCTCAATAATTACTATGAAGGAACAGCTAAAACTAATAATCGTAATGATAACAACAATAGCATACCAAATTCATTACGAAGCTGGAGAACGAATCTACTGGTCACAGAGGTAAGGTTTGCGGGGTCCAGGACAAAAGTAAGCGACAACATAAATGAATTATTATTTATTATTTTTAATTATTATTTATTATTTGATATAATATGTCATCATTTCTTCACACGATATTAGTGTTCATTCTACATACCTAGATACCTAGTAGAATGTCACAACGGTACGTGATCATCGAGATCTACATTGCACTAAGCTAGACGTTAGGCATGCTTTGTAGACAGATCAATGACGGAAATCCGAGCGTGTTCGCAGTATTTCTAGCGCTGATGACACCCACCAAGCTACAGTTGGGTGGTCTTCTGGTTGAATAGCCGATTCACCGGACACAAACCCGCTGATCGAAGAGACAGGACGAACGAGAGAGCGAGAGAGAGAGGCGGAGTAATCAGGAGATACAGAGGAATCTCTCGCCGGGATGACCTCAAAATCGCGACTATCGCGTACCGAAGCCAGTCTGCTAGAGTCGACCGAGCCTGGCGTTAGCGGGAGAGAAACTCGATGGCTTGAATCATTCTGGTTGGGCTTGCGGGCATAGAGCCGGCAGGGTAAATCGGACTGCCGATGTCTGGGATATCGATGCTGGGGTCCTACCCGAGCATCATCAACAGCAACAGGGTCGCACATGGCCATCGTCCTGAAGTACATTCCGTCCTGGCTGGGGATGTTTCCAAGCGCGCGGCACTTTGTTCCTGTGTCTGCGTGACCTCCATCTCGAGTCACTGCACGATTACTGATGCCAGCGAACTTCGAGCGTCGGAGCGGCACACTGTCGAGCAGAGAGTAGCTTTCCTCCATATCACAAAAGAAGCTCAGAGAAGCACGGGGTACGATAGACAAACAACAGACACTCCCCTATCTGTGTATGGCCCGAGACATCGAAGCAAACATCTAGCAGGAATAGGACCAGCAGCCGGATCAGGCCAAACGCCATCAGAATCAGACAGTCTACCGTTCCAGAAGCTTCTCTCAGTGGTGTAATAGCTTAGAGAGTTCATTCCACCGTGGGCCGGCGTACACCGACAGATAATAATTAACAATTAAATAAACCAAGTGGAACAGCATCGAGAGATTAATATAATAACAAAACCACGAGTAGACGAAAAATATATATTTTTTCGAGGTTTTTTTTATTCAAATAATTTGATCTGGATGTCCTTTGAAAAGAGGGGGCGGGGTTCATACATGCAAATTGCGACTATTATATCTAAAATAATAATATCACTACTGCAATTACTTTCGCCATGATCATTATCATTTCAATATTAATATTGTTGTTGTTGTTGTTGTCGTCACGACTATTCGTGTTTGTTGAGTTTTGAGATCATCAAGGAAACTGCACTATGTTTTAAAATCGCGACAAATAGTACATATACTGATCATACAAATAGCATAAATAGTAGCCGTAGTAATATCAATACACGTGGCCGCGATGCCGAAAGCAGTTGTACTATGGACGTTAAATGCTGGCTGGGAGTCTGTCCAGGAAAGTGACCACCATTAGCACTCGTATATGGCCTTGTCTGGTTACGTATTCTACAAGAAGGTTTATTTCATTAACAACGTCAGCAAAACAACACCTTCCTTTTAGCTTACAGTAAGATATATATATATATATATATATATATATATCTTACTCTAAGCTAAACGGAAGGTGTTTATATATATATATATATATATATATATGCTCAGTTGTTCGCAAAACGTTTCGTATTGGAGAAGCGGTAGAAGATACTTGATGTATGGGTACACCATTACCAGAGCAGCACCAGTTCGTACCTTCTGGTTTTGATGAGCAGAGCTCAAACATACAAGAAGATCCCGATCAATGACTTGAAATGTTTGTAGAATTAGAATTGAAAAAATCTATCGGATGTGGTTCGGGAGAGGGATATTTCACTTCGAGAAATCTGGTATATGAGAGTCGCCTCATCTCAGTGATAAAATTTAGGGAATTTTGACTTTTTTTTAAAAATAAAAACCTTCCAAATCGTTTTTCCAAACACAATAGTACTGGAATAGTAAATCGGATAAGTGAGGTCACTGGTAGAATCAGAGCAGAGATTTAGTGGTCTGCCTCACAGACCATTAAATATTGAATTTAACCATTAACTTATATTTAGCTGCTCCACATACTCACAAGACAAAAACATATAACTTCATTCGAACAATTTAGAAGAAACTCTGCCGAACTAGAAATTAGCTCTCTCTCTCTATCTAGCTTTAGTTAATCGTTTTTAAGTGCATTACGTAAATTTAGATAATTTTTGCGATTATGCCTATAGATAATTGATATGAAGATAGCTTGATACACGCTTATGAGGTTATGTTTCTGCACCTGTGTGTTTGTTCGCTCATGCATGGGTGCGGTTATCGAAACCGTATACGGTGTGCTCGTGCAATTAATTATCGTTCCACCTTTGCATAACCTAATATATATATATATATATATATATACACACGCCGCACTGACTAATATGATATGATACGGCGAAGTTTGTTGACTGCTTCGCTTGCCGAGGGTAGAAGCTCGCCTCACACAGGCCGCCAACTGTAGTTGACCCCCCCCCGTCCCCTTCAGGAGCGAATATTACTTTCCATCTGGGGATTTTTTTGGACTGGGCAGAGAACTTGGAAAAGAAGGCAGCGAAACCGTCTAAGTAGCGATGTTACGGCTAGTATCTGCAGTGTTGGCCAATCTGCCCGACGGACCAGCAAGCAGTACAGTCTGCCATTGGTGTTGAGCTTGTACGTGGGTTAGAAAAATGTTTGCCAAGATGGGAAATTTCCCGCCTCCCGCGCCATTGAGGTAGCAGCTCGTTGGTGTGTACGGCATCCAACCTGCCTACCATCTCTTCGCAGTGAGTTATTCCCAGGAGCTTTTTTTTTTTTGGCAATCACTACCACCACCACCACCATCATCATCATCTGCTTTTTTACGGAGACGGCGGTAAGGCGCATTTACGTACACATTGCTGCTGCATGGTCCAGAGCATACGCATGACTGAAACGCGGGCGCTGGGCGTATCCTGGAAAGCAGGAGGGCTCGCTGACTGTTTTATAGCATTCTTGCTGGAAATCCATAGGCGAGAACCGACTTCGACGCAAACGTTGTCCGCGGCCACCAGGGAAAAAATACCGATTGCTCCACGAGTACATCTGTTCTGGTCGATATTGACTGGATGTCACAAGTATGCTTTATTGCTGTACCGTTTGATGGGTAAATAGGCAATAAGTCGGAAATTGTCAACGATTTTTTGTTGCCATTAGTTGCCGAATTATAAAATATATATGATTATATAAACGAATGCCTTAATCTCATACCAAACAGAAGTGAGCATGTTTCAAATACAATCGAATAACGATGCAATGCACCATAAGTAAAGGTCATCATATTAACTTGAATTTGAATTTGTATTTGGACCCTGCAATCATTAGGTTGTGTTGTGCAAATTCTCTCTGTTCACTAGCCTACTTTAGACCTAATTTCGGTCATGTACAATATTTACCAACGGAACTCTGAGATCGTAACCGGAAAAATCGATCTCGGACCTCTGCTGCAGTTGACAGCGTCATTTCTGTCATTGCTTCAAAGACCAGTCAGCGGAAGGCTTTACCCCATTTGGTACGGCAGTGGCAGGCCGCCAACCGTAACCGTGTGCGAAGGGTATCAACTCTCAAGCATAGTACAACAAGGACGACGTGTTAATGGGGGTGCGGCCGTAACCATAACAACAACAACAACAACATCATCATCAACAACCTCAACAACAACCACAACACGTATGAACGGCACTGGTAGCGAAGAGTAATCATGTGCCAAGGAATATCAACTCCCACCTCTCACACTAAACAACAACAACAGCAACACTCGAGCGAAATAGATTACAGTCGATAACTGGATAGACAACATGTTGGCATACAGTGAAACTGGTGGCAGGTATTGAGGCTATCAGGGCTTATTTCATGTCCACCGTGAGGGAGTCACCTTCTGGATCAAGCGCGTAGCACTGCCAATCGGCAGTGCTGAAGGTTCCGGGCAGAATGCACTTAAAGGGGATGAAACTGAGGCTCGGTCGCGGGTTGATAACCGTCTCAGTCAGGACAGGAAGGCGTCCGCTAGAGCAATCGGAGACTATTTGAAATCGGTTTGATCAAACATCAAGGGAAAGTAATGAATAAAGTAACATCACTACGTTTACGAGTGTAGAATCTTTGGGGAAAATATGTAACGGGTTAGTTACATACTGGTGTTTCATTATCGTCC
The DNA here is from genome assembly GCA_019614645.1 of Stratiolaelaps scimitus. Classification (NCBI taxonomy): domain Eukaryota; kingdom Metazoa; phylum Arthropoda; class Arachnida; order Mesostigmata; family Laelapidae; genus Stratiolaelaps; species Stratiolaelaps scimitus. The sequence goes on along the minus strand of JABWDB010000014.1, from coordinate 1,956,161 downwards.
ATGATCTATGTTTGTGTACGAGAATTTGATTCAAAGCAATGATTTCGCAATTAAGGTGGCCTTTTGTTAAGAAGGGTACGTGTCAGCCGACGTCGCCAGAATGGCGCGAATACAAGAAGTGAAAGAGAGCGCCAAGGGCATCTCGGGGTGATAGGCGATCGATATCAAACTGTCCCCTCATGATACAGGAAACGGTCACTTCGAGCGGAGTGGACGTTGTATTACGTCTATGTGGTATAACGAATTACCGAGCAAGGCCATCGCAGCGTTAGCAGCGGGGTTAGCAGATCCTCATGATCAGCAATTTTTCTAGACGGTGACGACATCCCAATGATTATCCTGGTTAGGGTTGTACGACAACACGTACAATGTTGTTATTATTGATGGTTCATAGGCACTGTGAGATGGGAGTAGCAACCAACCTACGCTTCATCGAATTCATCTCGTTGCCCAGCCTCTATTCACGCCCTCTTCAATACCCGCCCTCGAACCGTACTGCTTCAACGGGCTGTGCAATCGCTGTCCGTAGCATGAAGATTGCGGATTAGCAGCGCATCGTGTGCAACATAAACAGAGCGTCGCCCAAGTCGGCCGAGCAGAGGGTATCCTGCCATCTAGGCATCGCAGGCAGATAAGCAAGCAAGAAGAGCACGGAGCGACAGCACAGGCAGCTGAAGTAACGGCGGTTGCAGCGGCAGCAGCAGCAGCAAAGTACTTTGAAAGGACTCGAAGGAGGGCTTTAGCACGCTATGGAGACAGGGCGCGTCCTTCTTCCACCTGCGAATAGCAGCAGGAATCGGGAGGCAGTTGCAAGAAATGGGCCGAGCTGCGGCTCGTGGTGATTCCGTCCAAGGGAGAGATCAGGAGCGGTGCTCCAGCAGCCGAGCCATCATAGAACACACAGCAGCGCAGCACAGACTTTTGCTCAAGTGATGTGGCCGTCTATCTGTCCGTGTGTGTGTGTGTGTGTGTATTTGTGTGTCGGTGTCCTGATGCTCTGAAAAGGCTTGAGTAGTGAGCGAGATCATATCACTTGTGTGTTTTTTCTTTCGATGTGTGCTACGCCTGCGCCTCTCTGCTTGTGTGAGAACAGGCACATAGAAACGAATCTCGTAGTAGCTCTTTTTCTTTTATTGTATGCGTGTTGTGTCCACTGGCGCTCACACACCAACAGCCAACACACTCATAGAGGCACAAAGTCTATCTCAATCTTGGCTTTACCCCGCCTATGTTCGTTTACCGGAGACCGCTCTTCCAGTCTCGCATGGTCTTCTCCATTTATTTAGTGGACTGTAGCTTTGCTCGACTCGCTGCCTTTAGTTTGAAGTCGACGCAATATAGCAGCCATGGCGTCACCATGGCGTTTGTGGCAACATCGTTCGCTGTGTGTGTTCTGCTGGCTCCGCTATCCGAGAAGCTGGCGATGGATCGCCGCTGAGTGGAGTTTTCTATCATCTCTCTCTCTCTCTCTGCATCTCTCTATGTCTCTCGCCCTCCGTTGTCACTTCGAGAACTCGAACAACAGCGGCGGCGGCGGCGGCGGCGGCGGCGGCGACGGCGACGGCTGCGGCAGCACAGCCGAGGTAATACAAGAGGAGAGCGCTTCATGCTGGCGCAGAACGAGGCAGGCGCCCAACTGCGCGGGCCCATACAATGACAACAATGGAAGGAACGTACGGCAGCGCCGACCTAAACATATACCACGAGACAATAGGGGGGATTAAGGCCAAGGCGGAGAATTCGTTTATTCAACTCGAAACATCTTCAAGCATGCCGACGCCGCACTTCGTCGGGCTGGGACACCGGCACCATCACCCCAACCTCTCAAAGGCTTCAACAATGTCTGTGCATTAATAATAACAATAATAACAATCACCGTATTAACAATAACAGCTACATGGCGGTACTGCAGAGCTAGTGGCAGTGACTGCTGCTTCGGTGGCGGCGGCGGCGGATGACGGTACTGATGCTGATGCTGGTCAGGCTGAAGCCTAGGTGAGACTGCTTCTGCCTTAGCGGCATCAACTAAGTAATAAAGTTCCAAGCAAGCGCCTACTTTGCCCGCGGAACCTTAGAAACAGACGCAGGTACACGACTACGTATAATAATATATAGAAAAGAGGACGAGGGACGCAGAGCCTATACGCACAAGGCTGCAGAGTTATTGCTGCTTGACCAGCCAGCCCGTGAGCTGTTCTGTTGGCCTTTAGTTCGATTATAATTCTGTCGCATTTTGACAGTCTTTTTTGAGTCTGAAAATCATCTTACTTGGGCCATGGCCAGAAACTACGATAATCTTACTGGCATCGCCCTACCTGTCGTGCGGGATTCGAACCGGAAACACCTAGAGTTACTGGGGCTTCAAGAAATCGGCGCTACCTCGACGCCATCCCGCTTGAGGGCTGGTGGCCTAAAGATGTCATAGTTCCCATCCATTCGCCCAATGTTGTTTGTCATCGTGTAATTTTCCTATCCCCATTGTCCATAGACAGCTTGCTGTATCCCCATGCCTTGAAAAAATAATTCCTAGTAACAGACATATCGTGATGTTGCTGACCTGTAACGAGCGATAACCTGTCGAAGACGAATTCGATTAGAGTGTGGCTTAGTATCGGAACTTTAGTTTCCAGAATACGAACTTTTTCATTAAAAAATATTAACGAAGATTACCACATTACAGAGAAGGAAATACAGAAGGGCGAAGGCGGATGAAAAGAACACAAGAATAACTATAATAATAATTAGTGGATTTTTGTTAGGCTGTCGATTTTTATTGACAGCTGAAGCTACCTCGATCATTATCAATCGATTCTAGGCTCTAGTTGTGACCTGTGCGTAGATTTGAAGCACACTGACATATTAGAGAGACGACGCCGTTGACAACGGCAACTGCAAGATCAAGCTCATTTTTCTCAGGTGCGATGTGTTTTCGTCCTTAATCTTACAACGGCCGATTGCGTTAAAGGTATTAATCTCCCTGCGCTAGAGCTTTGTTTCAGCATTCCCGCAAAGGGATGTAATAATAATCTGTCGTTACTTCTTCTCCTTAGTCGGATCATGCTAAAAATAGAGCTATTTGTTAGTGATTGATGATTGCTGACATACTAGAAATACGTCGACTCAGAACATTTAATTGATTGCTTACAGCGTTAAACATTCAACTCTTTTATTGTTACAGGTGGTTCCGCGAATGCATGATGCACATGCGTCACCCAGCCGTACTGCCTAGTGTGGGACTCACAAACCACTAAACCCATCTTACCCCCCCCCCAGGGCATTACTTTGATACCACCGGAGTTTAACTCCTAACATTTAACTCTGTCCACGATACAACTGCCCTCGGCATTGCTTCCTAATAGGGATCCCTTTAAATGAAAATGTGCAACGGTGGGGCTCGAACCCGTGTGTGTGCACCTGCGTGCGTCTCCTCCGATTGCAAGATAGGTGTACACGAATGCACCGCCCGGCCATCGGGGAGGGCTCGATGTGAAATCGTTTCAGAACGTCCTTTATAGTCCTCCTTTTTTTAGGGGAGAATACGGGAATGCATGATGCACAAACGTGTTGGGCGGTTCATGCCAACACTTGTATGGGAGTCGCAAAGGCCGCACTAAACCCGCACTCCCCATATGGCTCAGAAAGCTTGAAGCATTACGTCGAATGTTCCGTCCCGTACAGCATACCGTTAGCCATTAAAGGGAAGCGTCAGATTCAGCAGACCCCTAACCCCACGCGTAACCTAAGCCGCCTCCGCCCTCCCAAACTCTGCAATCTGGCCGTCCCGTCTCCGGAAGTTTACTGATCTTTGGCTAGGCTTTCTCTAAGTCTACCTTCGTCGTCATTATCCTATTGACCCAGGCTACAACCCTGTTCCAGTTTTAGAGAAAACGGAGCATGTGACATATCATTAGGGGAGGGAATCCCGTCCGCAGCTCCGTCGGACCCGTCATTCTTTCTTCCTGCGGAGCAGTGCACTCGCACGGAGCATGTACGACGTCATCTACGGCTGCAAAGGTACACAGAACACAGATATCCGAAGGGTCTTCCCTATACGATGTAGATACTTTTGAAATTGCTGGTTAGTACCTGTGCCATCGAGTTGCTTAACTGTCCATCGTTGCTGTCAGACCAGGATATCCGGGATCATGAATTTGGTCCAGGCTTATGAGCAGGTTGAGCCTGGGTCTATTCTTCTTTCCACCGATCCAACGTGGCCTTCCTAGCTTTCGTTAAGTCCAAGTCGTCATCCAGATAGCGTTATCCTGTCTCACTTTCTAGAATGTCCCAAGGGAGCATTCTCGAGAAGACTAGGAGAGCTCCTGTATAGACGGTCTTGTACGCACGACACGTTCGAAACTCAAGGGGCTTATGGGCATCCCGGAAGAGCTTCGTGTTGCCCTTGGTTCTAAGTGTCACGTCGGCCTAAACCGGGGCAGCGTACATAGTCATCGACTCCCCCAAAGAGGCGAGTAGGCGCCTGTTCAGCTCGGAGGCGCCCCCGATTCTGGAAAGGAGTCTGGCGATGCTCGTTGCTATCTGAGCTACCTTCTTTAAGATTTTGCTAACATGGGCATTGCCTGTCAGACCAGTGTCCAGTGATCTCGATAGGTGCAGACTAAGTACCTTTCTCTTCTTCCTGCGTGTAAGGTGGAGTGCCTCCGTATTGTACGGCGCGAGAGATCCAGGTGGTGCTCATCTACTCCGCCGCTCTAGAAAGACTTCATTGGCACTTAACTGTAGGGTCTTCTCAATTGGGGCTGCAACCAGTAGAGCCAAGTCATCAGCATATGCTAATGACTGGACACTGGTCGGCATCGTAATCTCTAAAACCCCGTCATAGACCAAGTTCCATAGAGCGGGACCGAGAATCGATCCCTGTAGGACACTGGCTGTAACCTCATAGCATAAGCCTCCCGCCCTTAGAGTCCTTTCAGATAAGTATGATGCTTTCAGACGACGCAATCGTGTCCAACGCTTGCATCAGCACCTTCCACTCAACTGATTTAAAGGCGTTCTTAACATCCAAGGGGTTGAATATTACAAAGCTCCTGGTCCTAAAAGATTTTGTGCATTTCTGCTCTGCTGCCCTCAGTACTGCCTGAATAGATAGTAGTGTAGACCTCCCCTTCCGGAACTTGTGTTGTGCGTTTGATAGACCACCATTATCTTCCACTTCTCTCTCAAGCCTCCGATGTATCACATGCTCAAATAACTTACCGCAGGCGTTTAGGGGGCACATGGGCCGAAATGGGTTGGTCGGGAATCCCCCCCCCCCGCCTTTGGGAATCTACACAACGCTCGCCCCTTTCAAGACCTTGGGAAGTGACCCTCTTTCAGCAGCACGTTGAAGACCTTGCCGTTGATGACCGTAGATCACTTCTTAACCAATCTCAGTGTGTCCTCTGATAGAACCCCATCTGGAACTGGAGCCCTATCTATGACCAAGTCTCTCCCTGGCAAGTCTTATCTACCCTACAGAGACATTTGTTACCGTCTGTTTGACCTTATTGAGCTCGCTGAGAGCACAGGTCTGGACCTGCAGGAAACAGTCCTGCGCACTAACTGCCGCCTGTATTCCCCTAATAATAAAAAACATATAATTGGTTCACAATCCAGATGATGCAATATTGATTGGTTTATGCTTCCAATTATATATCTTGTATCTGGCCCGAGGGTTAACAACATACCAATAGCAGCGTGATATTATACAACTGAATGCTGAGAAAGGAAAACTATAACAGGCATAATTGGATCTTTCAATGACGATAAACTCCATCGGTATGCACAAACCCCAACACCCAGCGAGAGGGAAAAGCCTTGGAGAAGGACATTGAGGGAAACTAATGAGGAACGTATTTACGGGATGGAGTGGACCAACGAGAACAGGACTAGGTAAGTTACAGGCGAGACATCCCTACCTTATGAGGCCCGCCATCTCTGCCTCAACGCGCACAGCAGGAAATGCAGGATGACATCACCACAGCAGCGGCGCCAGCAAGCCCAGCAGCTCTAGCGGCGGCGCGAACATGGACGACGTCGGCAGGATATATGTCAACTGTCATCTGCACATCGACTCTTAGGGATGGGCGAAGTATCCTGCGAAAGGAGCTGCTGGTAGAGGTCTGTGTGTTGTGCCTAAGGAGCTGCATGTCCATACACTTGCCCAGCTTTATCCAGTAACGTTGTTCCTCATCCCCTGTCGTGCATCGCATGGGTGGGAGGACAGTGGTGCGAGTGGCACGAGGCACGAGTTTGAATTCAGAGGACTTACCCACCTCTCTAGCGCTCACTCGAATCTCGCCGCATCGTCTTCGTCTTCTAAAGCCAGCTATGGAGCGTCACCGTGCTGTTCGGCAAACGACGCGCCCGACTCGTGCCTACCAAACCCGGCATCAACTTTCTGGGCAGGACATGAACGCAGGTGGCTGGACGGTCGAGAAGACCAGCAGTGGTAATTAGTCAAAATTCGCTTATGTGTCCTTACACCGCCTTTTACACCGCAAGACGCCGTCCGACACCGTCGAGACGTGGCCGTTTGCCTGCGACCGACTGCGAATGCAATTTGCCTGACTCTTCCACGTGGCGTCGCTGCGGCCAGAACCGCAACGGTATTCTTCATCATCTTCGCTTTAACTCGAGAGAAGAACGATGGGGTATTGCAGGGGTAACGGGGGGGGGGGGGGGGGGCCCGCAACATCTTCCTGGGTCCTCCTGCCACCACTAGCACTACCCTATATCTGCGGCGACGATGGCGGCGGCGCTGCGGCACCCGCTTCGGCGTCGTCCGAACACGCCATCAAGTTCAGATCTCAGATCTCACTTCGTGGTTCTTTAGTTCGTTGAATCAGCGTACATAAGTAGCTACTGTGCTGTTTCTATGAAGAAACAACGAAAGTCAGCGTGCCTAGGAAGTGACTGGTGAATACAGGCGTGGACAGAGAGAGAGAGAGAAACAGGAGTAAATTGTTGTGGTCGAAGTGCGGCCATAGCGTCTTCAGATTACCTCAGACGGAAAGTACGTTCGGTCTTTAGAACCTCTGTCCCTGATACCCACCCAGAGCAGCCATCTGAGTTGGCGCTTCAACCACACGCACACACACACCATAGCACAGCAAGCGTATGTGCATGCAACTCAGATGCGCGCATAACGTTATTCATTCACAAATGCCAAAGAATATTTTGGAATCATCGTCTTGAAGGACCGCGCGTCTCAACACTTAACCCAGACCTGATCCAATCACAACGAAACATGACATAGAGGGAAGATAATCAAACGCTTTCGTTTCGAACACGTCGCGCACGAAAGAAACTCCTGCGACTCGAGAACCCAGAGTGGACATTTAGATGAGTATCATACGGTAGCTAGTGCCGTAAAGCTCACCCCGTAAACTCCAGGCGCTACCAATTGATTATAGTTCATAGTATACAATCGTCCTCTACTTTTCCGCAGCGTTTGATTCAACCATTATTAGCTCGTGAATGGCTGACGGCTTGTGTTGTTTCTCGTACACGCCTATACATCCACGTTCTCATCTTCGTCAAACATCGTTTCATGCTAATGAACCCTACATTGACCACCGCTCAACAGCCGTGGAGACATGTCGTTAATGAGACTCTCCTCTATTTATACGTTATACACAACAATCATATGGGTCCTTATGAGCGCATTCGATACTTGAATACCAATCGGTTTCGAATCGAGGAAACCGACTATCACCTATCTAGAAAATATAGTCTCGCATCTCAACGTGGGTAGGAAGCGTCATAAATTCTGAACGTTATGACCAAACGCGATCTCCATAGAAACAAGACGATGTACCAGAGCTGCCGATGCTGCTGCCACTTGAACATCATCCTGTGTTCTGAACAAATCGTATTCAAATGAATAAGCCATCTATGCCGATATGTGCAGGCATTGTGTTGTATGTATGATCATTGTTCTAGAAGATGCGTAGAACGACATGGTTATTTGCTGCTTAGAGAACATAATGAATTGTGTAATTGGAACTTACAACTACTATTATTATTATTATAACTATGTAATTATATAATAGATCAGATAAACAGAAGCAGCGTGATGCGGCCTCGGCTTCGTAGTCCGTCCGATGCTCTGACAATCGACAAATTTCGGAGGCGGAATATTTCACTAGCATTTATTCACTGTAGGTAATGCATATCAGTTGGATCGATAACGTACGAACAAATGCGATCTGCTGGAACTAATATAAATGTCGTTATTATATATATATATATATATATATATATATATATATATATATATATATATATACATATATATATATATATATACGAAATAGGGTGTTCACCATTCAAAGACGTCTCCAAAAGCTTCACTGAAGTCTCCTCAGGTGATTTGAGTTTTTTTTTCAAATGATCGACATCAATGCGCTGATACGTTGAAGTTCTAAAATTAAAATCTGCATCGGATAGGTAGATGCACAGAACAACGAGGAGAAGTGGCTACTTGTGTCTGCTAGCTAGCAAACTAACCAGAGTCACTTCATAAATTAATTATTATACCAAAAAGATGAGGTTGTCCCTCTGAGTGATAGCGGAGCTTATATAGTAGTTGACGTTGAATTTAGAAAACAAGGACTTCCTAGTCCGTCTAATACAAATCGAAATGTTCCCCCATAGCTCGCGATCCACTGAACTACTCAGTAGTGAGACCGGAAAATGTCAGCGGAAACGGATTCTCTTCACCACTTATTTATTTATTTATTTATTTATTATATCATTCCCCGATGCGCGCCATGCTTACTCTTAGTTGCCCTCACGTGTGTGACCGTGCCTGCTGTCAATCGTTCACGTGATTGATTGATTAATTAACCTATTCACAGACGACACTCAGCTGTTCAATATTGTCCAGCGCTACAGTGCTCACAAATAATCTACCGCCGCACCAACCATCAGCCGTCATCACGGCGTCGTGGTCAGCAGAAACATCAGGCAAAATTTACTAACTACCAATTGCAGTAGCAATTGTAATCGCCACAACCGGCGTGGTAGACGAAGTACCATAATGGTTAGTTGTTGCTGCTGTTGTACTGGGCGTGGTGGTCGCCTGTGATGGCGGAGCAGAACAGAGTCGTGGAAGTTGCGGCATAGATAATGCTAACGTGTGGGTGGCTATATGCTTCTGTATTGAACGTGTCCTTTTGCCCGGCCTCCACTAGGGTCCACTCCACTTCACCTTGCCGTATCTGCTTCTCTGCGCCGCTGTTTGTTCGGTGAGTCTATCACGAGACCTCACTAGCCAACGTGGCCAGAGCAATCGGGCACACTACTGCCACTGCCGCCACTGATGTTACCACTCTAGCGACCACTACATATGTTGCAATAGTGACGTTTTTTTTTAAGTCGTTCTCTCCTCGATCCTCCCTTCCTGTCAATCTATGTTTCTCAATTGTTTCCTACCAGCGATCGCTGCGCTGGTAGATGTGGTAGGTGAGAGGTGCTACCCTCAATGTGGAATTCGTTTTTCAGCAAGGGTGCCCTGTATGCATCCGTGCCGCGGAACACAGCACACTATCTGTCACATCAACCATTATAGCAACAATAAGAATAATCATCATCATACGAAAATAACAAATGCACGAGCTCTATGCACCACCATCATGGCTACATTTGCTACTACTGCTAGTACAACTACAACACTATTGTTATATGGATTATGCCTATTACGTTGACTACGACGGAAGCTACATAAGTGCCGTCGCCACCACCACCACGTCTACCACAATTACCCTTACGAGTGGTCCTCTAACATGTACCATATTATCTATCAATCTACTATTAGTCGGCCAGGCTGAAAGCCAACGAACCAACGAGCAGCCAGCTGACAAAATTCAATGGTCTTTTCCCCCGAGCGAGCGAGAGAGCGAGCGATCAACCAGCGAGGCCAAGCCTGGCTCTCCTTCCTTGAACACACAGCGCGCGACAGCCAGTCGAGCTTACACACCGAGACAGATCGGCTAAGTGAGTAGCAATAATGCAATCATTATGGTCAGCAACAGCGGCGTCGGCAGTAACAACCGAATGTGTTGAGCTCGAGTCACTGCTGCTCTACCTCTGCATTTACGCTCTCGTCCGCCCCCGCGCAGCCGCCTCCAGCTCTGTCCAGGGGCCGGTAGGCGAGCGGCTTCCGCCGGCGAAGCTCTCGCCGGCGAGGCTCCCGCCGGCATTGCGACGGGTAGAGGTTGGAGCAGACGCTGAAAGGCTCTGCTGGCAACACACAGATGCAATAACGACGACGACGACAACAACAACGACGGCAACGCTAGCCTGGCCCCGACGCCGATTCTGGCTGATTCCACAAACGACTCGGGAAGAGGAGCACCAGTTGACGAGTTAGCTAAAGGTAGACGGAGGGCAGTCTATCTGCTCATTCTTACATTGTGCCACTGCTTCTGTGGCTGCTGCTGCTGCCGCTGCTGGTGGTCCAGGGTAAAACTACAAGTACTTTTTTTTCATAAATGACTCCCGCCTTCGATGGCACGAAGGCGTCGGGTACCGCGTCATGTGGGCAATTGTACCAGGAGTGGATTGTAGGTGTCCCACTAGTCACAGTATGTTAACTACTGTGCCTCGTGGGATAGCTACTATGAACTACCATGGAGCCGCTTGCGAGTATTTTTCAGGTAGCAATACCGCGGCTGTCTTTGATCACCATACTGCACTAGCCACCAAATAGAATACTATGGCTAGCACAAATGGGCCTCATGAAACGACACCCTTCTCTCGCTATTGACGTGTGGTCCACCATGCGTCGTTCATTCAAATATATATATATATATATATATATATATATATATATATATATATATATATATATATATATATATATATATATATATAGACGGGTACAACTGCTGTTGGCGTCAATGCTGTCTCACAGTTCTTCGTCGCTGTCTGTTGGTCTTTTGAGTTTGTTCGCGCATCAGCTATGACCATCATCAGCACCCTCAGATGCAGCAGAAACGGCATCAGCAGCAGCAACAGCAGCAAACGCAACACACTTTCGAGCGCCAGCAGAATTCTAATGGTGTTGCTAGTTCAGTAGATGACGGCGGTGTGTGGTCTCTGTTGCTGTTACTGCTGCTGATCATGAAACTCGTGATAGTGGTGGTGGTGGTGGTTAGCCGCTTGTATAATAGGCTGCGTGCGTGGACACATCACCGCCGCGGCAAGCGCCGCATTCTCTAGACGCTACACAGCGACACGATAATCTCATTTCATCTCTCATGCACAGCCAGTGAGTTCGTCCTTCCCTCGCAAACTCACTCAGTCGGTCGGCGGGCGAGTTACTCGCTACGACTTCAAAAAGAAGGCGACTTAACGCCCATGCCGGGGACATGATAACCACGACAGCATGAGCAGCCGACGTCGTCAACGACAGCGCAGCATCCCAGTGGCACAATCAATGTAGTGGTTGTTGTATGGTGGTAATCGTGCGCGCGGCAGCAACAGGAGCAGCAGTAGCAGTAGTTGTATAGGGTTCGTTGTATGTGGCAGCATTGGATAGGGTGACAGCTAGTAGTACCACCACTACTACTGGAATAACTATAATAATAATAATAAATTAATAATAAATTAATAATAATCATAGAATATTAGCAATAATAAATAGGAGTGGGTGTAGAGGTAGCAGCAAGCCCGCAGCAGTCTGCCGTATGCATTATTGTCTTTGCCGCATGATCGGCGTATTCAGCGTTGGCGTCGGCTGACGCTGCCAGCGCCCGGACGCCCACGGTGCTGGGTACAGGCGACGAAGGAGGCTTCGGAGAGTCGGCGATGTCCATTGGCCGGTTGCACACTTCCACCGGCTGACTACCTGTGACTGACTATTCCATCGATGGATCTAGTGGCCTCGTCGATGCCGTCATCTTGGTCATCGCTGTTCAACTGCTACCGTGACAGCAAGCACAGAAAACGAACATGCAAACTGAACATGCTGCAGCCGCAGTAGCAACAATGCGCTGCAGCGCCAGATACGCTGATGGTGGATAGTGTCGCCGTCACAGCCTCAGCCACAGCCGCCGCCGTCAGCAGCAGCATCGTCACTCTAGCAGGAGCAGTAGGGCTCTGTGCGGTATCGCTAGTGCTAACTGAAGTGCGACTTCCCCAAGGTCAAATGCGATCTACTCCTACCGCGAACAGGGCCAGCCGTTCATAGCAACTCGCGGCCATAGTAACGCGGCGCGCTCGCTCGCTCGCTCGTCCGTCTGTCTCCTGCTGCAGCCGCCGCCGCCGCCGCCACTGCCGCTGTCACCCTGGCCAGAATCGCGCCTTATTGCTTTCCAGAGCGCGCGCGCGCGCGCACTGCTCTCGCCGCCGCTCTGACCGGTGGAGTCGGTCGGTTTGCCCGTCTGTATATCGGCTGAATCTGGCAGACAAGCAGAGGACTTGAATCCGTATAATAAATATATACTGTTTATTCAAACATACAGTAGGGCGGGATTTCTAGGGATTATGGGGGGGGGGGGGTGAGGACGACAATGTTCCGAGGAAGGCGATGGCATTGCCTCTCTGCACGGCGAGGGACAGCCGCTGCAGGAGGAAAGAGCCAGCGCGCTTGTCCCCGGTGGCGCGGATCAGCCTATGGTAGACCCCCTCGAGGAAGTTCGCAGTGAGAGGGCCGTGCCCGCCCAAGGTCTCAAAGGCAAGGGGGGAAAACAGGTGGGTTGCTTGGAGAGCGGCGTACTTCCTTAGCTTTGCCCGTTCCGCACGCGCTACTGCGTAACCGGGGATGGTTGCAGAGGATAATAGTGGACGGATGGGTCTATCGAAGGCAAACGAAGAGAAAAGCTATATATATATATATATATATATATATAGGCTAAAGAAAAATGATAAAGAGCTCCAAAGATTCTCCGCGCTGACAGATCGAAGAACAGCTGAGGGTCAGCTCAAAAAACAAATATATATATATATGGGCTATCTATTCAGTATGAGGTTTTCAGAGTGTCTTCCCCTGTATCGATGTCACAATGAATTATTGTTATATATTATGTTAGCTGTTAGTGAGTGTGGGAGGGAGGGGCTGTCTACTCGTCCACCCGTGTCCATGTGCTCGGGGAATCAACTGGTCTTCTCCTCTTACATATGCGCATACAAGAGAGACAGAGAAAGTGAGTATAAATAGAGTCTAGAATACTATATTATAAGCTGTCCGTACAAGAAACGATACACTCACACACACACACACTCTGATATAAATAGAGATAATATCAGTTACACGAACGAGGTTGCAAAACCAATTTTGCTTAGAACAGAATAGATATATAGATATATGGATAGATACAGATGGTCGAACGATCGCTCGGTAACTGGAGTGGAGTAAAGTGGTAGAGTGAGAACATTTTGTAGAGATGTCGTTGTATGTAACGATGAAGTAGCTTCCTCTCAACGACGAAGTCGGTTATCACCACCCCTATGTGCGATTATGATTGTTGTGTATTAGATTTCTTACAGACGCGTGCATGTTTGAGCGTCGGTCTCCGGCTGTGCGTTCACATCAGCGTGTGAAGACGAAAATCGCCATTATTATTATAAGTAGGCATAATAGTCACTATTATTATTATTATTGTTATCGACAACGCGATCGATACCAGCATTAGTCAGCTAGCTAGCCAGCGAGTGTTGCTCGTGATCGGGCGATAACGAATATTGTCACTAGAGACACACACATTATTATATATTTGCATATGTAGACACACAGACACATTGGCAAGCACAAATATATATATATATATATATATATATATATATGCAAGCGGGTAGTAAGTGTTATATACGTAACGATAGCGACAATAATCGCAACTGCTGTTGTCGTCAACAGTATTTGAAAAAGGAACAGTATAAAAGCAATATCAATATAATAGGCGAGTGGGTAGTTAAATATATATATATGTATACATGTATATATCTTCCGGTGACGTCAGCGCAAAGGCAATACGTGTTCGCATCTGTTATAGGCAGGTAACAGATATTTGAGCGGATATTAACAGCACGATGTGGCGTCGAAGAAGCGAGGACACATTTCGGTGTTGGTGTTAAGCCCACTTGAAGGACGCCCAAGTAAACGCTCACAGTGGGATGAACAAAAGATCGTTCCGTGGTTGATCGTCCGTATTACGACTGTATGTCAAAGTGTTCAGTTGAAATTAGAGTCTAAATGTAGTGAGAACTGTAATCTTCGGTCAGTCCGTATTCGTTGTCTCGGTACTGATTAATCACGTTTGCTGGTATGCTTAGTCATCGTTGCGATAAAAGCAACAGATCGTTATGCAACGTAAACATATTGATTATCTAGCATATAAAGAATCTGCTAACATTTAGGCAAAAATTAAAGTAGAAACGAGGCTGTTATTCAGTGATTGCCGATAAGGAAAACAGTCAAATCTGAACGATGTTAGTATACGTTGGCAATTTTCTATGAAGCCATGATACTAATGATGTCACAATATAAACGCACCTCATTAACGCCGGCCTAGCTGAGACCGGCCTCGCTGTCATGCACAATTTATCGTAATATAAGCTGTTCCTGCAGCGGCAAATACAACTTAACTTCCTCTTAGGGCAGATTATCGTACTGGAGACGCCGTGCCGTTTTGAGGCAGAGCGCAGCCTACATCTATGATGACATCGATGTAGGATCATTAAGGACAACAGCCAGTAGCAGAGGTGTGCAGTTCCGTTTATTGGACCTTGTCAAACAACCAAATAAATAAAAGAACATTTCACAATAATGACTATGTCTCGATGAACGCATGGTCGCCTTGCTTTGCAATTTGGCGTCGAATCAATTGATACTTCATCCCTCACGATGCGTCATCATCGTCTCGCGACATTCGTTGAATGTTGCTGATTAATTTGTAGCTCATATTTTCGCATGTGAGACTCTCGGAAGTCGCTGTCCATTTAGGATGAAACTAGACCTGTTCTTATCTGTTGTGCGCTTCTTAGCGCTCTACTATAGATATAATGATAATACAGAGTTGACAACACTTCTTCACAACGATTTCTTGAAAGCCTTCAAATCTATCTAGCAGCAAGTTCTACATCATAGCCACTATACGGCTACCGTAATTGTACCGGCTTTTACAGCATTTTAATTACTCTGCAATATAGTTGCGCGCAACTGAACGAAGTTAACGACTTGGAAACATTAAAACGGTGCTAAACGCTGCTGCTGCTGCGACGGACATTTGAACGAGAAGTGTGCTTCGTAATGTAATAATAATAATAAAAATAATGGGTGAATTCTTAATAAATTTCAAAGCAGTGAGAATAGGCTCCGCTCCCGGTGCGTTTGCTTCTAGCAGTTTTTCATCATTGCATTATAATATAGCCAAGAATTAATCATATGTTTCAAATAATGCCCCTGTTGGCTGTGAGCAACACAGGTGATATGCACATGGATAAAACAAAACAAAAACAATGAAATATGCCAATTAAATGAAACTGAATCCTGCGAGATATTCTGCTGATGGTGCCGTCATCAAAACTCTGAGAAATACGCTCTCCCTATGAAATCTATAGATTAATTTATTATAATTGCGTACTTTTATTGGCTTGTGATCCGTATCACTGCTGGCATTGCAGAGGTTGAGGTGTACCTTCGTCCATGGTCTCGTACACGTTGAACGGCCGAGTTCAACGGGCTGACCACCCGAGTCAGACTTACTGGACATCTCGCCAGCACAGACCTTACATTACTACCCCCTATGACGCCATTTGTGGATCCTTCAATGCCCCCCTCCCAATCTATATTTTTGATTATTTTCTCTCTCTGTCTATATATATATATATATATATATATATATATATATATATATATATATATATATATATAGATATATATATATATATATATATATATATATATATATATATATATATGAATGTTTATATATGTACCCCTCTCTCGCTCTGACCCTAAACATTGTTTTGGCAGCTTCCTTGTATCACATATCCTTCTGTCCGGCGGTCGTTGTCCATCTTCATCACCCGATGTCTAACGAGGTCGCCCTGAGGTGAGGCTTTCCGCGCCTTCACGACGTGGTTGGCCTACCTCAACTGCTCCCA
The DNA here is from genome assembly GCA_019614645.1 of Stratiolaelaps scimitus. Taxonomy (NCBI): domain Eukaryota; kingdom Metazoa; phylum Arthropoda; class Arachnida; order Mesostigmata; family Laelapidae; genus Stratiolaelaps; species Stratiolaelaps scimitus. Next base: position 1,940,051 of record JABWDB010000014.1, on the reverse strand, counting down.
GAGGCAACGTGTGACACTAACACATCCACACCCACTCGTATTTCTGAACAAGTGTCACAGTGCTGTCTCCTGTCGGATACATTTTGACTTTGTGTTCCCTCTATTTCTCTCATACGACTTTTGTTCTCCGTGTCCCCCCTCTCGTGAACCGACGCGACGGTGGCGGTAGCAGCCACTTGTCACCGAAACGGCCCGACGACAAAAAGCGATTAATTGAATAGTATGAACGCACGTTCATTGAGGTGAGCATAACGACTTTGTGGAGGTTTTTATACCTTGTCACCGGTGTCATCTGCTCACACCAGTTGAGTCCTACAGACTACTACATCTGTCGCCAATACTACCATCTGATCCGGATACGATCTTTGTCGATATGGACAACAAATGGGGAGGGGCGGTCAATGGGGGCTTGGTCAGTCAGTTTTTTTGGTGTCATTCACTGACAGAAGCGTTGCGTATGCGGCGTAAACTCTACTGACAATGACCGAGTAAACGTTCCACTTTTACCCCCAGATAGCACCATATTGTGCTATATCGGAAATGGTACAAATGCTGTTCTGGTGGAAACTAGCTCATGAAGTGGATGACGACGACGACGACGTCGACGTGTCAATCAGAGAATCAGATCATTAGGAGCAATACTCGCAACCACGACCAGTTACCTCTATTTCGTACCGCGCTGAGAGCGCATTACACAAAGGCCGAATAAACTCTCAAAAAAACAGCGAATCACAGAGAGAGAGAGAGAGAGAGAGAGAGAACACAAAGCAAATGATACCGAAATTGCACTTCGTGCCACATCTCTATCCGGCGTTTCGCTAATGGGGAAATATTCTCGTGAACAGTGGACATTTATATAATTGCAGAGAGAAAAACATAAAATGATCTTCTCCCTGTCACACGCACTGTAGGAATACAGCCGAAATCGCTGCCAACTGCGTAAAACACAGAGAGGCGATAATGATTTTTGGCTGACGTTCTGCTCGCATATATGTATATATATATATATATATATATATACAAGAAACATTCGGTTATCTGTTTATATATATATATATCCTTGCAATATTTATTTTTATATTCCTTCTCGCGGGCTCCGTATCTATAAATGATCCTTACAACAAATATAGATGGAGCTTCGGTTGTAGACGACAGTGGACGGAAATTAATCCTAGCACAGGTTAAAGCGAAGTAACATGTCCAAGACTCACGCTGACTCAAAAGCTTATCAATAATTTGCACTTTTAACAGAAATGCCTATATCAACAAATTACCCGGGGGGAAGGAGGAAGGGGTTCAATACACGCTTCTTATTTGGCTGTTTTTGTTTAGGAACGAGAACACAAATGCCTCCAGACTGTCATCATTTCTATGATATAGGAAAAACTGTTCCAGCTGAGCAGTTTGATTATTACGTAATGTGTTTGCTAGTAAAAGCAGTTAGACTATTGACGAATCTCTTAGCACTTGATGATCGATAGGTCTTCTCAGATCGCCTCCCGGCGTTTCTGAGTTACGAATCGGTGCCTCGAGCAACGGAGAAGCGGTCGGCATTAATTACAGGCAATACAAAATAATATAGCAATATAATTTACAATAGAAAATTCGTTGAACTTGAACGGACGAGCCACTTCTTCAGCATCCCCGTATGTGTATAGCTGATGCCTTCTATTATATCTATATATATATATATATATATATATCTATATATATATATATATATATATATATATAGGCTTGTATGTATGACTTATATACATGGCAAGGGTGTTGTACAATGACGCGTGTCTGTATCAAGCTTACTCAGTTAGCTTAGCGGTTAGTTTGTTAATAATAAATTGCTAACCACCAATTCGGCCCCACGCTGGTAATCGTATACACGAAGATCGTTTTAGACTCATTTCTCATCGGCATCGATGTTGTCGTTCTTCCTTTACTGTAGTTCCGCTATTGGCCACCGCCAAAAGACTTCGACGCGCTCTCAGGGCCACTCGTCAACCGTCAGACGGCTGAATCGAGTCGCCCTTGTTCGGCTGCCTCATCTATGATGTACGATGTGAAATCTCGTCGCTTTTGCTGCCGCCATCATCTATATGATAGCTGCAACTTTAATTCTGCCTCCGCCGATGCGCCGCTCGAAGATTGCTCATTCCACTCACCTCAGTAGACGCCGGCTGATCGACCAAGCAAGCGACCGGCGCGTATACAGACCAGTTATATATATATATATATATATATATATGTATATATATATGTATAGGCGAGATGTGATGAAAAATCGTGTGAACATGAGGTAGTAAAACAACAAGCCAAAGCAAAGCCCTTCGTCTTTCTGAGCTTCTTCGAATCGTCTTCAGGGCGGCCGGCAGGCAGCCGGCTACTCGAGTGGTGGCTGCCGTCAACCCTCAGCAACCTCGGCAATCCTGTGTGCGCTAACGTAGTTTCTGTATGTATCTATGTGTATGTGTGTATGCGCGAGCTTTGTCTGCTGCCACCAGCCACTACGAGCCGGCACTCTCCGTCTGTCCAAAATCAAAGAGGTAACAGGTTGTGCTGCTGTTGTTACTGTGGCTGCTACTGCTGTTGCTTTAGCAGTTGCTGTGGCTGCTGCTGCTGCTGCTGCTGCCGTTGTTGTTGTTGGTATCGTGGTGTAAGAAGTCTTCTTTCCTATCATGTATGATGACTTTTCTATGTGATTTTTGCCGGCATCGCGTCTCCACTGCCGTTCCAGCAGCAGCAGCAACAGCAGGACCAGTGGTGCGGCTATCACTAAGCACTACTAAATACCATCACTACATATACTACAAACCACTAACAGTACTCGCGGTTACTAACGGGCGCGAAGCGGAGTCGGTCCCTTGGGCCTTTCGCTCCCCGTTTGCGTTGCTTCGTTGGCTCGTCGCCCGATGCCGAGCGTTCCACGGACGACGCCTCGGGAGCAAGCGCTCTCACTCACTCACTCGCGATAACACGACAGCGGCGGCGGCGGCGGTGGCGGCGGAAGCGGCAGTGGCGACGCAAAATATATATTAAAATTAAGAAGATGAACCACGAAGAAGATACCCAGCGCACAGCAGAACACCAGCACATCGTTGAGCATCAGCACCGACAACAGCAGCAGCAGCAGAAGCCGAGTGGCGAGTCCTTGTGGCTTCGTGTCCGCCGCCGCCGCCGCGCCTGGCTCATCGCCGACCCATCGCCGACAGTATGCTGCGGCTGGTGCTGCCGCTGAGTTTGTTCGTATCCATGTTTGTCAGTCAGTGTCTGTCTGCCCGTCTGCCCGCCTCTGTGTGTGTGTTGGTGTTATTGTTGCTGTTTAATTAGAACGAAACAAATTACAAGCTGCTTAAATTTTGAAAGTGCAGCAAGCACGCCGGCAGCTCCTTCCATTGAGCGCTTCGTTGGCAGGCTTCACCTTTCTGGCTTGGTTCCTACGATTTTGCTGTCCAGCCCAGACGAATCATTCTGAGCGGCGCTGGCCGGCACGAGCCGCTGCGAGCTGCCACTGGGACCGGCGACAACGAGCCGACGGACCAGCACACGAATGCGAACGGATCCTTGACGGAACGCCTCACGGCGATGAGGCGACGATTACAATCGGCGGGCCACGGGGGTCGTAGACAACTCGAGAGAGAACTCAACGTCCCGAAGCGAAACACTTAATTCTGCCGTTTCGTTGTCTCTCCTCCGGCTGCTGCTGTTGTTGTTTTATTAATATGATTCTTCTTCATCTCGTGTCGAGAAACGGCTCGCTCGGAAAGCCCGGGAACATTTAAGTTACGAGATGTGTCTGGTCGAAAGTGTACGAACGTGAGCGCTCTGTCATGCTTGCGTTACGCGCAGCCCAGTGACGAGCCAAAGGCAGTCTGATGAGATGCGAGAGATTTACATAATTTACAAAATTGGTCATCGTCTTTCAGTCGACGCGGACATAGAAGCCACCACCTCTCGTGTCTGGCATGTCTCGTTGAGCGCACCCTCTACTGTGTGCTATGATGCGAGTAACTTTCGCTATTTTAGCCAAAATATCTTGAAAGGCTCGATTTAGAATTGTGGATTCTAGATCAGTTGTATGATTGACAACATCGTTTTAAATAGTCTCACCCGACAATGTAACAATCTAACAATTGTGACAATCTAACCCGGGGCATATCGTCATTAGCATTTACCCTTAATTATGAGCGAGATTCCGGGCCACCTGGAAAGAGTCGAACTTCGATACTAGTTCAGCTTTTCGGACTGGCCGAAATGTAGCGCTGGAATAAACGGTCAATGTTGATCCGATCTAAGTCTGATTCTAGTTGGAACATCGTTAGCCCGCTAAGAGCACTGATTATCAGGGACAACTGCCCGATTTTGAAAATGCCGCAGTACATTCCCACACAGTGAAGTCTCAAAGCAAATTTGCAACGTTTATGTACGTACGAGACTGTTACCGCGTAAGCTTACCTCAAAACATCCCTAAATGTACTTTATACCCCCAGCCTTGCTGGAAGCATCTCAAAGGATTCTCAAACAGGAGTGAACCCAAAAGGGGCGGTGAACGATGTGAATTTCTACATCTGACAGTCTGTAACGGGTGTCCCAAATCAACAACACCGAGAGGAGGAGATCAAGCTGTTCACCGAGTTCCTCTATCTTCGGAGCACCCATTACAACAACAACAACAGCAACAACAACAAAGCAACAGTAGCAATAGCAGCAGCAGCAGCAGGAGCAGCAACAACAACAGCAACAACGACATCAACAACAAAGCAACAGCAACAACAAAAACAGCAGCAACAACAACAAAACAACAGCAGCAGCGGCAACAACAACAACAACAACAACGTTTTTTCGGTCACGAGTTACTCTCTATTGACACGATTACTACGCTGTGGCAATAGTCAAGTAGAGTTTTAAGATATGAATAGCTGCGAACATTATTGAATTGCGCGTTATTGCACGTAATACTGGTAAAGTTAATATGTATTATACGCCAAGTAGATATATTATTAGAAATAATTGCAGATATCGATTCAAGCATAACTATCGTCCTCAAATCCACCAGTGCTTTCAGTTAGTAAATGTTTACATCAGTCGGGAACTAATCACAATATATATCTATATATATATATATACACTGCTGTCCTCACTGATTACCTTAAAGGATCATTATGTTGGATAGTTAGTGGCAATGTAGTGGCCTATTGATTTGAAGTAAGTCAAGGTAAGCTGCTCGAACCTCGGTAATTTTAATTATAATACATATAATAAGGTCTGCAGGTATCTGAGTACCTTACAATACTAATTTCCATAAGACCCGCTATTTAAGATTCGCTTAACAACAGGTTGGTCACGACTAATTAAATGAAAAAGAAAACAACTCCAAGTACGGTTACGCGACTTTAGTTTGTAGCAAGGTGCGTACGTACAATTGAGCTATTTAATAGATCCCATTATTACCACGACTTAATGATGGCCTGCGTCGAATGTGAGTAATGACCCCCATGTGATATCGATCGCCTGCACCACTGTGACGGCTGCGATTGTTGTGTTTTTAACGAGAGACTTAAGCTCAATTTAAGCGACGATTCCGTTTAGTGTCACCGTTGTGAGGGCGTTGGCGGGCTGCATAGCGGACGATGCAGAGCAGAACAGGCAAAATTCAGTCTATTTCCGGCGCAGCTCTTGCGAAACACACGTCCCTCTTTCGACGTTCTGAAGTCTAGTCCTCCTGTCCTGCTCCCGGCGCCTGAAGGAATAGGTGCTCGGGAGTTGTTGGGAGAGGGCCTGCGATAGACGGTGGGGCCGGGGATGGATTCGAGACGGGCCTCCGCCGGCTGGGGGTTGGCTGTGCAGTGCGGTGGAACATTGTCAATAACCGAACAACTCAATCACAAGCTGCGAGAGGGGGAGAGGGAGAGAGAGCTGCCGTGGTTTTCTACTGTACTATGACTGCCTCTAGCGCTTAGCGCTGTTACCATTGCTCGATCTGTCTCTAGCTGACCTCTTTGTTGAAGGGTAACTACAATAACAGCAGAAACTACGTCGATGATAGTACAAATATATATATGTCCACAACGAAGCGTTCATCCCTTGACAGCTCTTATCAGGTAATCATGTACCATTACAAATGACAATGATTTCCCATAGCTCTTGAACTATTCAAAAACTACAATATTAATGTGAACCCTTCCAGTTCCCAGAAGGACAGACTTGCTGTCAATGCTTGTCGCGGCTTGCCCGATGCTGCAACCTCTTGTAAACTCGTTGTGTCTTCATGCATTCATACGGCAAATTGTCACCCCAAGCCTACGGTTGCGAACCCTCAGTAAGTCTGCCTGCCATTACCTCCACTATCACCGCTACCCATTTAGCCAATGGGGGAACTCGAACGTGAACGGTTAGGTTTAACACGTCGTCATTGCTGCGGGACCGGCGCAATCGTCCCGTAATCCTCACGACAAGCGGCAATAGCCGATAGTGGCCGCTCGCAACTTCAGCCAGCTGCAAACCGATCCGCGCCTCGCGTTCTGCCACTCTCTGGCGGCGGCGGCGGCGACTGCTGCTGCTGCTGCTGATGTTGGTGACGGCGGCCAGCGGCTCGGGCCTTCGTTCTCAGTCCTTGTCCTCGTCGTCTTTTTGCGGTGTCAGTGGTGGTTATCCGCTCATCTGCTCGTCCGTCTGTACGTTCGTTCGTTCAGTCGCCGCTTCAGTTCGTGGCTGTAGCTATGGCGGCGATGGCGGCGGCGCCGGCGGCAGCAGCAGCGCCGGTGGTGGCGGCGGCGGCGGCGGTGGTGGTGGTGGTGGTGGTGGTGGTTGTAGCGCAGCGGTGATGGCTGAGGGCGAGGGGAGAGAACCGGGGCCCTGGTGAGAGAGGGTGGCCATCAGCACAGGGCGCGCATGCTCCCAACTGGTGGCCTTGGCGGCCGGAGCGGGCATCAGCAGTAGCGCCGCGGCACCCTCGGCGGCAAGGCGAAAGCAAGCACGCTGCCAGGCCTCCAGCAACATTACACGAGCCCCGCATGGAGGTGTGCGACCCCAGTGCGAAGCGTTTGTCGACCAGCAGTTTGTCGTCGTCATCGTCGTTGTTGTTGTTGTTTGCCGTCCCCATTAACCCACCGTTGACCAGCAGTGTCCCCTGCGTGCCTCCAGGGACGCCAATGTAGGCTACGTGCGTGCTCTTAGGATATTCCAATCAGCATCTACACTTGCGCTCACATCAAATCACACAACACACCACACACTATTACTCGTACACCACACAACGGCACTGATCAACGAATCAACCAAGCGAGCGACACCTCTGTCACTAACTACTGGTACCACTTCTGATACTTGTACTAATACTACTACAACAAGTACCATCACATCACATACCACGGCAGCGAGCGAGAGAGAGAGAGAAAGACAAGAATAAGGGCAGACATATAGATAAATAAAGAATTATAGCCAGAGACACAGAATCAGTCCGTCTATTCAGTTTCTTGCTTTCCATAGAACACACACACACAGTGACAACAACAGCAACAGCAACAACATCAACAGCAGCAACATCAACATCAACAACAACAACGATCGCTGACTCTACTAGTAGTGGTAGTGGTAATAGTTCCTCTGGGATGATTACTGCTGGCACTAGGATCTACTCAGTGGTGTACGTAGATACATGAATGCAGCTCCGGTCAGTGATTGCGGCCCTAGTGGTGTTGTCGTAAGCTCATCGTTGACGTGTGTCATTGCCTCTGTGCCAGCCTGTGTCTCCATCCAACCTGTTCTTGCTCTTTTGTAGTTGACGGCTGAGTTCCGTCAGCTCGCTAGTGCGGCGACTCGGTGCCTGCTGTCGCTGTCGGCTGCTGCTGCTGCTCCCACCACCACGAAAGCTGTCACTGTTGCCAACAGCAGACTCGTACAGAGAGTTCGTCCTCTTCCATAGCAGACACACATGTACACTGGACGAGATCACGAATCGCCGCCTGGCGTTTCTGCCAACAAGTTGCAGTTATCACATAAGGCAGAGACAAAACGAGTCACACGATTATAGATATATAGGAATATATATATATATATATATATATATACATGTATCAATGATACTCATAGAAATAATACATAACACACAGAGGCCGGCGAAGTAGATATTTTCGTAGTTCACGTCTGAGTGATTGTTTCAATTGATGACAACTGCAGCTTATGCTGCAACAACAACAGGAACAGCGGTCCCGCACCGTCCACAGTGAACAGTGTCCACGATAACAGTAACCACACAACGATTTTCGACAGAGGCAGCATTATTATCAATCATCGATAGAGAAGCAGCACTGATGAACTTCTGTTTTTTCCAATCATACACAGTATAGTTGACACCACCCGGCGATACGATAATTACAACTACGGCCCTGACCACGGGTCGTGTCAGCCAACAACACAATACAGCAACAACAGTAGCAACAACAACAGTAGCAACAACAACAGAAACAACAACAACAAGAGTAACACCTTCTTCGGCTGTTCACGTTTGATGGATTGTGTGAATTCTCGTGGGCAAGTTGTAGTTGTCGCTCGCAAAACGCGAAGCGAGCCAAGATACGAGGGCAGTCAACTCAGCAGTCGACAAAGTACCATGTGATAGCAAGATACCCTGCTCTCGGCCAACGTTCTCAACGACAAAACGCGAATGTTTGTGCTCGATCGTTCGTCGAGGTTGATCAATGCTGCCGAAGAAAGTACCGAGTCACGAGCAGACACTGACCACGGAAAGCTTCAAAGGAAGACAACAAAGTAACAACCGGTTGACGAAGAGACAATCTGAGCTGGTTATTACCCTTATTATCTAGCTGTTGTTATAATAATCATCATCATCATCATTTACTACTACCGCTACTACGATTATTGTCATTCATCGGATCGCAGTGTGCGCGATCCGTGTAGTGTGTTCTACGGCATTACGCGCAATATTGTTGTGCCGCCAGTCGGCGTATGTTCATCTTAACGTAGGATCTTCAAATTGGACGGTGGCAACGACGACGACGACGACGACAACGAAGTCGATAGCAACAATAGTAACAACAACAGCAGCAACAACAACAACAATAACAGCCAACAACATAAGCGTCCCGTAGCTGTCAAGGAGGAAGAGTGGCAATTCGTCCACACCATCCCAGGACTACTTCGGCTGCCACGACGACAGCGATGATTAATTACGATTAGCATAATAACAACAACAACAGCAACAGCAACAACGTCTACTATCGCAACTATCATCTCTAGCAAAAGACACAACTTGGGGATCTCTCAATTAAGCGACGTCAAACTCTTCAGTATGCATCTGTGAACGAATCAGGTAAGGGCATCTAGCTGACTGGTGAACAACTATAGTTGACCAGTCACACACACCAGTGATAGCATTAATACGAAGACGGCTATGATTAGCATTACTATAGCGTATTCTATGGGTTGTATGTCATAGATGTGCCTAACGGTGTGTCCATTAGATATTCGAATGACCTACGAAACTACCTAGCCTACCGATATCAGTAAATAAAAAAAACGGCAGCAGCAGCAGTAAATCTCCCTGGAAATTCGTTCGATTATTCGTGTAGTATTTTGTACAACATTTCGTCGTGCTGTAAGATTATCACGACAATGTTTCGCTGCTAGTCCACACGCAGCGATCTCTCTCGATCTCCTCTTAGGATCCATGTGACATTCATTTGATAATCGGGTGGCTTTGCGAGTCGATTCGTTGTGACGGTCTGTGCTTGTCGAAGACACAATGACGCCGACCATTTTGAATTTAGCGCCGCGACGCTGTATCGCAGTGAACGCGCAGTGAGCTGAGTAGCATGAAGCTTAGTCCCGTCTCGATAAAAGGTCATGCAATGGCGATCCGATTGCATTCGGCGACTCACCGAGTCCTCACCTTCATTGTCAGCCCGATAGCGATCCAGGCCATAGGTTCACAGCAGCGATTTCGGTAGTGTCGCCACCTTGGCATCAGCAGCAACAGCAGCCGCCGCCGCCGCTGCCGCCGCCGCCGCAGCAGTAGTTGTAGTGGTTGTAGTGACAGTTTTTCACATTGTACGGGCGTTGTTGTCCACCGCTTCTCTTGACATCACGTGCAATCGATAGCCATCGAAATTCCCTAACAAGTGGCATCAGTCTTGTGCGTGCACTCGTCGGGCAATCGCTGGAAATTGTCGAATGTTTCAGATTTTCGGTGAAATCGAAACCACTCGGCACGGTTGTGTATTCCTGTTCGTCGCTCTATGCTCAGGCTGTGCCGCTGCGCCGGCGGCGGCGGTGGCGGCGGCGGTGGCAGCTGTGCTGTGGCCGCCGCGCCGCCGCCACCGCTGTGGCTGCAGCGGGAGCCGTACTCTCCTTCTCCGACGCCGGCCGGCCGGTGGCGGCTTCTCTGCTGGCTGAGGAAACTCTCTGTGGCGGTTGTTCTGCTGCTGCATCGAGTGTCGACGGAACGATCGGGCAGACAGCCACGAGAGAGAGAGAGAGAGATAGACGACGACGACTCCCTGTGCTTGTTCTGCGTTGCCAGCTAGCAAGGAAGCAGGAGCTGCTGTTAGCGGGCAGCTCTCAGCTCTTAGCAGTGGCAGTGGTAATGGGTGGAGGAGTGCCGGTCATCGCCGGCATCCAGCAGTCGTCGTCGGCGTCGTCCCCCACCCGCCCTATCTAGGTCTAGCGGGCTCCCTTCTCAGCAGCTCGTTCTCGAGGAGCTGCCAGCCAAGGGTCGGCTGCAATAGGAACCTCAGGAAACATCTACTGCCACTAACATCGACAGCAACTCTACGACGCTCATACGACAGAGTCGATGACGACGACGACAGCAGCAACAGCAGCAGCCAAGGTGCTGGAACAACGGCAGCACCCGGCTGACTACAGATGAATGGATGGATGAATGAAAGAAACGAATGGTCAGCGAGCTACAGAGATAAATAAAGAGAGCAAAAGAAACTACATAGGGATGAGCTATAAAGAGATGATGCACACAACATATTGTATATTATGTTGGTAGAGTTGGTGTGGCTGGTTATAGTTTTCCTGCTGAAGAAAGTTTAGTAGTAATGGTTATGATGGTAGTGCCATATATATATATATATATATATATATATATATATATATAATACCTCTGTGCTTTTTCTGTGGAGACCGATCTGGCGATGCCGCTGACGGTGTGTTCATAATAGGGGAGACAACTGAGAGCTGTCTGTCTCAGACATTCAACTACCTACATACACACACAGACACACACGTAGTATAGATACGAAGGCAGCGCGGGTAGAACTTGCGGGACAGCGGGATATTAACATCATCATCAATGGTTGGCTTAGATAGGTTAGGTCCCGCTGAACTGAGCCTGGCGTCTATCTCTCTATTGATGTCTCTGCATAATAATAGTTATCGAAGTCACAAGTGCCCGATACGCAGTGTGTGCAATGTGCGCGGTGTCGTTCTATTCAGCGCCGGAGTAACGGCACAGTTTGTTGACGTTGATCGTGAACGAGCTAACAGCTTCAGACTCAAATATGGAACTATCTTACTGTCATCGACTTGTTCAAAATCATCATATTCAATACGCAAAGAAAACTACATTGCAGTATAGGCTTACAGTCAATATGTGTCTACCTGAAGCACACATGAACACTCCTTTCTTGTCGCAGGCTGAACGAGTTATGACATCTGGCAATATTGATAAAGATGTCCTTACTTGAACATGTCTGAAGTGATTTCAATATTACTATAATAGCGGATAGATAGATCGATATTCGTTATTCACACACTACGCCACTCTTGTGTCAGTTCACCTTTTCTGCCACTGATTGACTCTGCATGGCCGGCCTAACTCGGCTGGCGTGCACTCTCCTTGCCGATATGTTACCCCCAAAGCTGGCTGTTTGGCTACCCCCTGCGTGGTGCTGTGTTGACGACTGGCCCCCGCTATTCCTGATGCAACTCGAACAATGGCGACAGTATATAGCTAAATCAGGCTATGTATCTGAATGCAGGCCAGCCGGACGCATCCTCGTCATCCGCCATCGACTGACCCACCCGTTCATCTAATCCAATTCGAGTTTACGAGCCGAGAAGCGAATTTTATCACCGCCTTTGACGCGACCACATATATATATATATATATATATAATCTCGCTTTCTCTAGAAACTGCTCTAGGTGCGCCGGTCCGCTCAGGCTGTCACCGACATTGGCACTGGGAGACCCACAGACAACATGAACAGTAGACAGACAGGCAGACGGACAGATATAATACAAAGGCTGCTCCAAGCATCGCTATAGTTCAGGGCTCGCCACTCCTTTTTCATCACCTCCTCCGACCACAGCTCGTCTCTACCTGAGAGCTTCGAAGAGCCAGGGGGGCCGGGTCTGGGTCGTCAAGACCCACTCGCTCATTGCACTACTCCTGGACTACCCCCCCCCCCCTGAGTTTGTACGCTGCAACATAGCCGCAATTGTAGTAGTAACAACAGTAGCCTTGCGCGCGTGTCTGCCCTGTTGTGCTCTGCTCTGTACAGTTCAGCACGCACCTCGAGAAACTCCCCACGACCGAAGACCTCGCGGCATAGAGGCTACTGTGACTGGCTGCATGCCGGTCCGTTTGGCCGTCTGCCTATGTGTGTCTGCCTGCCTGTGAGAGTATTTCGTTATTATCTCTCTTCGAATGCTGACACTGAGTATGGGTGCTTGGCCAGGGGAGCGGGTCCCCACCCGACCCCCGATGAGTTCGTCTCTCTCGCGTTCGGGCCAAGCAGCGCTCCGCACTCGGGTAACACGTGGCAGCATCGTTTACGGAGTGGAGACTTTACTCTGATAAGATCCTGTACACCCTCGTCGGTTGATGCGCCAACCTTGTCCTCCAGTCTACGCGATATTGTGCGCACGCGAAACACGCTGACGCTGAACTTTCTAAGTGGCTTCGAATCGTCATCGCCTGTCGATCGAATTAGTTGTCTTTGTCTTCATTGGCTCATCGCAGTGTTTGTTCGTCTGTAGCGGTATACCGCGTACGGTATTCCTGTGAGTCTGAGGTTGAAATATGGCCGGCCCTCGCCGGGAGCATGCAAACGATTTGAACGAGAACGAACGCGTTGCCAATTTGGACGCTTCCTTCAGCAACGCAGACACATCTACCAGTCGGCACAGGATAATTATGCAAGAAATAAACCAAACACTGTTCACGTAACCACATCGATATAGGAATACACACAGGCGGTCAGGTTATTGGGCAAGCCTCACGCCAGCCCGTTGATCCCCATCTGAGCAACACGCTAGTAGCTAACATCTGTACGATTCAATGGCGTTGCCTGTCTTGCCTATGTTTAGCTTTCAACAGTTCCGAGTGGTCAGCTTCTGGTGGCGTAAGAAGTACGTGTGTAACGGCTGTGTGCACAACACGTATACTCAGATAGAATAGTGCGCCACCCAGTGAAAGTGTGTTCTGAAGATTTCCTTCGCTGAGGCGGCTGGCCAGCTAAGTCTTACACCATACTCTCTTACACATTCCCTTGAGAAAACCTCTCCAGCTTAATTCGTAGTTACTCGCAAATGCCACCAAGATCACTGTATCACCACCATAAAAAAAAAGGGTCAACGTTTCGCCTTGAGGAAGATTCGCTTTGTCCGTATGCGCACGTCCTGCTTTCGTGATCCCTTTAAACAATCTTCGATCAATATCAGCTATGGCAACACCAGCTATGTTCTACATGGCCTTACACGCGCAATCTGTTTGTCAGATGATAAGTTGCCTTTCTAGATTTCCTTTTTCCGAAGGCCGCCTCTACCGCCGTCGGAGTAGTGGTAGTGAGTGTAGTAGTCCTCGCCGCCTGGCTCTCCTAGTCTCCCTGGCTGGCCCCCCTTCTCAGAGTATCTTTCCTGCTCTTTTTTCGGGATCGATGAGGGGAGAGCCTATCTCTGCCTCGTTCCCTCGGTGGGTCTGTCTGCCTGCCTGGTTGCTCAGCTGTTTAGGGATTCTGTTCCCTTCGAGATTCTGTTCCTAGCAGACGGCACCGTCCGCCGGCCGCTGTTGCCCTCGAAGCGGCTCCTCGTTTTCTCATGGCTCGTAGAGGCTGACCGAGGCCGAACGAAGGCTCGCCCTGTCTGTCCGGCCGATCTCATCCTCTACACCACTTTTCCTCTATTCTCTGTTTCACTGCAAAACCGATAGCAGCAGCAGCAGCAGCCGCAGCGGCGGCGGCGGCGGCGGTAACGTCTAGGCCAGCATGAGCCGCTTACCCCAGCCGCCCTGCTTTTCTGTACAACCGTCACCCCGTGCCGTATCGTTCCGTCGCGTGCGTCGTCTCTCAGGCTTGCCTCATTGGGTTGAGTTCGGCAGCGAGGATGGTGCGGCTGAACTTGGAGGGCTGTGGGCCAACTCAAAGAAGAGCGGGGAATTTAGCTCTGACCCACTACCCGCAGCAACACCACCACCACCACCTCATTTTCTATTCCTTATTCTTCGTTCTCTTCTTGGTCCTCTCCGCCTACAACTCAAAGGCAGACATAGCACGACACAGCATGTGCACTAGCCATGCGGTTCGGAGCCGCCAGGAGGCACTGGAACAAACGACGGAGGGTGTTGTGTAGAGCCCGGATCGAGGGGTCGTTCGATGGGGTTCTTGGAAGTGATCATCGTTCAGTTTTCTTCGTTGTCGTCTCCCACAGTTCGACATATCTCCTCCCCAGGCCCAGGCGCGTCCGCCCCTACAGAGCGACCCACTCACTCACTCTGGCTCACCACCGCCCGCACCCGTTGCCACTACCAGCAGCAGCAGCAGCACCAACACCACCACCACGACCCCACAGCAAACCCTCGGGCAGAAGGACAGGGTATCCTCTGCCGGCAGGGGCGCCACCCCATTCGATATAGAGGCAGCAGAAGCACAACCCTTGGACGGGGCTGTGTCCTCTTTTGCCCAGTCGTCTGCATCCAAATCTTCGCCTTACCGGCGGCTCTCCCGAAAGGACTTCGCAGCCTCCTGCCAAAGTCCATGTTGGCTGGGTAGACGGATAAGCGCGGGGTTGTCTGCCTGTTCTCCTGGTTGCCTTCTTGCCCGCATCTGATCTACGCCGAAGGGGGGGAGGTGCTCTTTAGACAGCATTTTTTTTTCGCTCCTTAAATCGCAGACTTACATCGCAATGTACATAGGGAGCGGGGTGGAGGCGAAGAGAGATCGCTCGTTCTGTTCGTGGATTCACTTAAATAGTTCGCTGGAGTTGGCGTTCGCTTTTCGGCCGTATCGCGATCATGCCGCCCCAGACAGGACAGCTACGACTTGGCACCGAAGACAACTGAACCCGCCCATAGAGATGGTTGGTGGACAAGTACATGGTGGTATCATGGTGGGGACGGCTGCGAAGTTTTGAATATTACCTGTAGTCTGTAGATGCGCCCATCATGGGCAATGCACAAACATCGAGACACGTATGAGCGCTGGCACAAACGTTGATGAGTCATAATAACTATTTTACGTCGCCAACGATAACCTAGGGAGGCCTGTTGCCACGAGTGAAACTGAACGAGCGCTCGTTGAACTCTCTGATTCGGCGGAGAGCAGAAGTGATCAAGATGCGTAATTATCGTGCGATTGCGTAATGACCGCATGGTTTCGATCATGGGTGACCACTCGAGGCAGGCGCGATCCATTGAGATCACATTTTGCGTGTAAAACTGCCTATAATGGCTATTGTCATAGAAGCTCGACTCCATTCGAAGCTCGTTCGGAGTGGACCAAAAAGCCAGACTGCAGTCTGCAGTGCCGTGTTTGAAGGAAATCCGATGTGGGAACGAGACGAACGGACAAACGAACGCTTGCTTAGCTGCGTAACTAATCAACGGAAATGATTGGGAGTACCATGACAGATATTCAACACGACCATTGTTTTTGCCATCCTGTTGTTTTACTCAGACAGAAAGGTGGCAGTGCTGGATATACGTGCACTTACTATAATTAATAGATACTATATGAGGGGGACACATGATTTAAATATTCATAGAATTTAATCAACAATTGTACCCCGCGAACGTGTATCAGTAATTAATGCTATATTATTATATATAATGTAGAAATATGGCTGGTTGCACGGAAATCAGCTTAGCTGAGCACTGTTGGAGTATCGCTAGAACCAGATGATGATTATTGGTGATTATTTGCATAATGATGACGAATTCATCTCAAGGAGCAAAATGCGAAACTTGCTTTGTCTCGCCGATACCTATACTGAACGTGCATCAAATTGACAAGGATTTAGCGAATCCCGAATTGAACGATATCGTCGATAGACTTGCAACGCCCAATTCAGAAATAGATTTCGCAGATCATCTCGTCAATCAACGCGATACCGCCGGTGGTGGTGGTGGTGACGGTGAGCCCGAACGGGCAGTCGACAACTCGTAGCTGGCAAGAAGCCTTGGGCCCCTATGGCACCACGTACCGACAGCGGATGTTCAACGGTGAAATCTTACCACTCTGTACCAAATAGATACAAGGCAGCACGGGACCGCAATCCTCGTTCGCTTCCGCGGGCAACTCGGCAACAGCAGCAGCAGCAGCAACAACCAACCGAAGCAACATCCACCGACTGAGCTGGCTCTCGCGTCCTGTCGCGCAGTTGCCGGCAAACTACTGATTGCATTTTTTTTGCTCTGTATGAACAAACGGGTGAGTGTGTCTGCTCGTTTGAGCGCCTGCGTGAACGAGGGCCCGCGTATATTTCGATGAATCCCCGTTGCTGTGCGTTGCCTTGTGCTGCTGCTGCTGCTGTTGCTGGCAGCAGCAGCAGCAGCTTTTACTGCCTCTTCAACTGTCTGCCGGGACACTTACTTCTGCTGGCTATGCCCTTCTTCTACGCTGGCAACAGCCAGCAACAGCAGCGGGAGATGGAGCAGGAGTCATGGCTATTGCTTCTCCATTGGCACACAACAGGATTCGGCCACGAATTGCGACGGTGGCGGCAGTGGTAACGGCTTCCACTGCGTCCCAGCCTTCCCTTCACGCTTCCCGTCGATGTGGCAGGCAGCGTGGTAGTAGTACCCACATACACAGACACAAACACACACACACACACACAAACAGAGGGCCGGCCAGTTAATTACATGCAGCAAGAAGAGAAAGGCGGCGGCAGCGGCAGCAGCAGCAGCAGCAGTGGCGGTTCTAAGGGCGCTTGCAAATTACATGCACGTACACACACACATACACGTGGACGGACGGACAGACAGATAGACAAACCGATGGGAATGAATCAGGAAAGCGGCGATCCTCGCCCCCCCCCCCACCTCAGACACACAGACAGTCAGCATCGGGTGGATGTGAAATGGTGGGTGGCGTCGGGGAACGAGCTTGAAGGGGTCGGCCGGTGGAGACATGGGCGCACGCGTGAGACCGGCCGACCGACCGCTCGCCTTACTGCCCCTCCTACCTAACACAACACTATGTTCTGACGGCGCCATCAGCAGCAGCAGCAGCAACGAAGTAGAAAAAGCAACAGCAGGCGGCAATGCGCAAAAACAATATGAACCAAATTAAACAAAACAAATAAGATGATGATGACGAGGATAAGGAGGCCGGATGAGGAAAATAGCAGCATATAACAGGTAACCAGGTCGGTAGGTTGGTGTTAGGGTCCATCTGTCGAAGCCTGGATACGCCTGTCCTGCAATCGAATGAGACGGACGTAGGTGCACGCACGCGTTCGATTCCCACCGATCCCCATTTGGATTGAAGGGTAGGGTCCGTCCCTCGGACGAAGTGGCAGTGCCGAAGCCAGTTGTGCCGTCGTCGATAAATGTTTAACGCTCAGCGGCAGCCCGTAAATTTTACTTTTAGGTGTTAGGGCCCATCATTCAACAGCAGCAGCACCAGCACCACAACCCTGCGGCACCGGGTGATGCTGCCTGCTGTGCTTGTTATTTCGCTAGTGTTTGGTTGTGTGTGCCTCTGTGTCCCTTTGTGTGTGTGTGTGTGTGTGTTTATCTGTATATGTGATCTGGTGTCGGGGAGGGGGTAGTCAGAAGCAGAACATAAAAAGAATAAAAGGTGGGCGAAGACGAGGAAGAAGGTGAAGAGGAAGATTTAGCGGCGCAACGGCGAATTGTCGGCCGACTGTGGCCGCGTTGCTGGCGCCGGCCGACCCGAGTCGGTCAGTCGGTCGGTATCTACCTGGCCGCCAGGCCAACCAAGCAACGAACGAATCAAGCAACATATCAGATAGGAAGACTGGCAAGCGATCGAACAAAACGAGCGTTTGCTAGCGGTTGATACCTGCACCGTCGCCGCTCAATGAATCCATAGTGATGCCAAGATGTGCAGTCTCCCATTTGCACGCATGCACAACCTACGATTCATATACACAAACTCGATCGCGATGAATAAACATATTGCTCACCTTTGGAGCACCTTTCAGCAAGTTTTGTTCCTTGCGAACGATACGTTGGATCTTCGTGTTTGCCACTGTCGTCACTTTTCGACCGCGAAATATCATGGCAATTAGCGTTGGTTCAATACCGCGACCGGATGGGCGTTTGTCCAGCAACATGTTAGTGGTATCGTTACCTCCTGCAGCAGTTTTTTTTTCCTCTTGTTGTTGTTCCTGCCTTTTATTTTTTTTGGTTTCTTCTGCCTTGTGTGTGATTGTTCACGCATGTTTATCTCCTCTCGCGGCAGTTCGCTAACAACAGCAACCTGCTGTCGACGGCAACCTGTGCGCGGCGTTTGCCTGCTCGAAATCGCGTCCTCAACTCAGCTAGTCTCATTCTAACCGCCACGGCCGCCACTTCACGAGTACCACTACTACAGCTATTATTATTAGAACAACAACAACAATAATAATAACTAATACTGTCTACAAGTAGTACTACTGTGGTAGCTGGCGGAACTGACGTAGTGACGGACGGTTGAGCACCGGACAACGGACCCTGATCGAGTTCGGCCTCCACCTCCAGTATCGCCATCATGCTGTCTTGCTTCTGCTCTCTCTATTATTACGATTGTACCACAGCAACAACAACAACCACAACAACTGCTGCTGCTGCTGCTGCTACCACCACCACCATCACCACGCATACTAAAAAGTCTCTCCCTGTACTTATCGTCGTCGTCGTCGTCTTTCACGTGTGCTTGCTTACACATGGCTTCATTGGCACAAGTCACTCGTTCTCCATGTCTATCGCTGGTCCATCTATGTATGGCTGCTGTTCAGCCCCGACAGCGTTGCCTAGTCAAAGCCAAAGTTGTGCTGGTCCGACGGGGCGCGCTTGCCACCAGAATTCCTGGCTGACTCCACATCCCTGAAGCGACGAAACATCGACGTCGAAGAAGACGACGACAGCTCACGTAAGCAGCAGATTCGCCACAGTGAAATGCAACAGTGGTACCTTGAGCCTATCCGGTTCGACTGGCCTTTAGATAATTCGGGGAGCGCTGTCACAATAGGTCTACGCTTGAAGGCACGCCCAGGTACGGATACCAGACGAGCGGCACTCGTTGAAAGAGCCATGCTGGCAAATGTGGAACGTTCGCACCGTTGTTGACGCTCATGCTGCATTTGTTATCAGGGGATACTCTTACCCAATACCTATATAAAGCCTAAAACGGAACGGACAGTCCTTAACGGTTTGGCAGAGAAAGAGAGAGACAGAGAGAGAGACGCATCGCATTTCACGCCGCTAAGGACCCTCCGCAAGGACCCTGGTGCTGTCAGCCTACTTGGCCTTACCGGCGTTGTCATGGTCAACTCCCATAGTCTCCATGGAGCCACATGGCCCTGATCGACTGGTCCTGCCTTGCTTGACTCACGGGTAACTTACTCCTTGCTGTTCTACAACCAACCCGAGTTATGTGACCCGCCACTTTGCTGCTATACCCAACGATCAACCCAGCGTGGAGATGCTGAGCGGGGGTTCGCTTACGGGCCCGCTATCAACCGACTACTAGTCACAGCGGTCGCACCGGCAGAGCAGATGCACCCGCCGGCCGTTCGGTTCGCCGCTGTCCGCGGATCGGGTGGGTAGTCGACTACGCTGCAGGACCCCACATCTTCCGGGAAGCTTTTTGGTACAAACCTCCGTTGTGTTGCTGGCCACAGTTACCAGAGCGAGAGAGAGAGAGAGAGAGAGAGAACAGATGATAAACTGAAAGAATGAACGAGAAGGTACTGTGCTGTTGTATAGCGTTGTACCATGGCGTGGCCCGGCTCGCTCTATAACTTGACTACAATGACTGGTTGACCTGGTCGTGTCGGGTCGGGTATTTGAGCGTTCGTGAAGTCCACGTCGGCAAGTTCTCCTCCTCCCTGGCTCTACCCTCCACCAGTGGTAGGAGCCTCCTCGGGCCGGCGGCTCTCTGTCGTCTGCGTAAGAGACGCGCCGCGTAGGTGGAATGAATGTAAGGAGGACAACGCTGAGCAGTTGGGGCGGGGAGGCTCGAAGCGGTGCGTGTAGGTGCGGGCCTGCCTGCCAGCCAGCTTTGGGAGTAGGTGATCGACGACGGAGCAGAGGAAGTAGAGACTGGCCCTCAGACAAAACACATGGGTGCTGGTGGACGGGACCTCGGGATAGGCTTTGGCCAGCTGGCAGAGCATCGGCCAACCTTGCTGCGGGTGGAGCAATCTCAGCTTGACGTGGCCTCGCCTGGCCTGGTCGAACGCCCGGTTGGGTCGGCAGACTGCTGCTGCTGCTGCTGCTCCCAACGGCCGAAAGCCGTCCGGGGCTATCCCTGCTCCCTGCTTAAGTGTTCCTCCGTCGGCACCAGCAGCGCTTTCTTACTCAAGTCTTTTCTTTCTCGTTTCCTTTCTTTGGTGCCTCAGCATCTCCCTTCAATGTGACCCAATGTGAGCCGGTGGCAACGATGGGTTCCTCCTCCTGGCGACGAGGAGGCAAACTCTTTCCAACACACACCGTATTCGCCCTTTGAGTGGTCTCTCTCTCTCTCTCTCTAGAAGGACAGAATGTCCGATCGGCCGCGTCGCCTCCAGGAGGGTGCCGTCCCTTGCCGTTCGTTCATTGACACTGTACTACAACAACACCAACAACTACAGCAACAACAACAACTACAACAACAACTACTACCGCCCCTAGCACTATAACGTGCAACATAAAGGAATCGCGCCATGGGAGGTTAACGAACGACAAAGCACACTATCTCATCATGACCGCACTCACATTCACAGAGCAAACGCAACATACTATATATATATATATATATATATCTACTGCTGATTAATATTTGTATTTCACTGTGTGACACGTAGAGCTTCTGCTCTTCTCTTCACTTGCACAGCAAATTGTTCAAGTGAACCATGCGTTGTCTATCACCTGTCCTTGTCCAGTTCATGCCTATGAGACAAAGACAAAGGCGAGGAGGGATATGCAACCCTTGCAATAGTCATATGTCCACGAGTCAATATATCCAGCAGCAGGCTGAAGATAGTCGTTTTGTTCGTACGTAATACTATACATCCCCCTCTAGGGACGCTGATAATGCCGCCACCGCCGCCACTGCTGCTGCTGCTGCTGTATAAAATGAAAGCTGTTCTTCTTCAGTCCATCACGCGGCAGCGGCAGCAGCCTCAGCTCGTGTCTGGCCGCCTTGCTAGCTGATCTATCTCTCTCTCTCTCTCTCTCTCTCTCACTCTGTCAGCTCTTCCAACAAGATGAGATGATGGTGGTGGTGGCGATGCTGCTGATGGCTGTTCGTTGATGTTGCTGGTTCATATTATAGTGATAGCGGTAGCTGACGTTTGGCGATCAGCGCTGTTGCCATTTGCTTTTGCTCGCTGGCGATCTAGCTAGCTAGCTAGCTGCTATATTGCTGCTGCTGCTGCTTTTGCAGCTGAGGTCGATGGCATAGACTGGGCTGTAGACAACCGCGCGGCCGGCGGGCCGGCCGGCCGACAGCCAGATAGATATAATATAGATAGATAGATAAATGGATAGCTAGATATAGTATAGATAGGCTAGAGCTAGCTAGCTAGCTATAGTCGTCACATACACAGTGATGCAGAGCACGCTTGCGTTGCTGCTGCTGCTGCTATTTCTCTTGCCGCCGTCGCCGTTGTGAGTTTCAGGCGGTGACCGTTTCCGCTATCCGATCATCCATCCATCGAGTGGAAATGTATTATATCAATGATCGAATGAACGAAACAAGGAGGACAAGGGCAAGCCGTATGGGGCTGGTGTAATAGCTATAATATTATATAGTATAGTATATAGATTTGTAGGCGATCGCAGTGAACTGCCTGACCCTTTGCTCTGACAGCGTTAGTAACGAACTCCTCGCCAGCAGCTCCCGCGGCAGCAATAGTGCTGCTCGAAGTCACAGCGCACAAATTGACCGCTCACTGTTTAGTGACGGCTGATGCTGTAGTTACTAGCATTGCGACGGCGGCACCGGTGAGTAGTAACAGCAGGCTTTCAGAGTAGGTGGTCATGTAGGGCCTTGCGATGACGACGACAACAACAACAGCACCAACAGCTATTACGGGTAGTGGTGATGATATCGTGAACGTTAAATGTTGGCCGAGAGTCAGCCCGAATCAATGCAACAATCATCATCATCACCATCAGTGATGCTGATGATGATGATGATTGTTGCAGTGAGAGTAGTTGGTCAGCAGTAGAAATACTGTCATTGTCACTATCGTTATATAGCGACTCGTAGTTGCTCAGTTACTGCACACGAATCGGGACTACTGCTGCTGCTGCTTCCACTGCAGATGCTGCAAGATGATCTTGTTGCTGCTGCTGCTGCTGCTGCTGCTGGTGGAACAACAAGAGCAGTGCACCACCTTCCCTTGATGGCCGATTCCGATGACGTCAACAATACCGACTGACGCTATCATCGCCACCATTCACTGATGACTCGTTCGTTGTTCCTATACAAATACAATCTGAGCTTCAACGATAGCAACGTCCTTGTAGCCGTCAGTCGGCTTCGCTCCGCTGGCCGTTCGAACATGACCACCACAAGTAGTAGCAGCAGCAGCAGCTTACCACCGCCAACAGTACCAACGCTACGAGAGCACCACGACAGGCAGGCGCTGGCTGGCTGCTTGCTCGCTTGCTTCGTGCAGCGAGAGCACGGCGAACCAGAACGAGCTCAAATCAAAGCTGTAAATATGGCTGGCTGAGCGGATAGTAACAAAGCATAAACGATGAACAGGCACACAAACAAACAGACGACAGACAGTCAGCAAGCCCAAGCTAGCCATAGGGGATAGGTAGTCTCAAAGAGCAGTCAACCATACACGATGGATATAGAGCCATGGAGACGGTCGGCCAGAAGCGACCAAGGTATGCAGGCAGGCACGCAGACAAAACGAGCAACGAGTTCAGTCTATCGATTATACAGATTATTCAGTCAGCATTATGAGATGGACAAACATCGAACAGTGGAAAGTCTGCTGAACCTTGGATATTTTTGAACCTCATCTTGCTTCCTCGATCAATACGTTCATTGATATCGCATCATTGGGTAGCTAAGCGCCGGCTTTCGAAATAGATGCGAAATCCTGTATTAACAATCATTTTAATATATCGAAGATATGTTAATATAATATATATATATATACGAATATAGAGGATAGCGAAATAAAATTTGGGGAGATTCTGCCAACTGTATATTCTGTTGCTAAGGTTGGCGGGAGATAAGAGGGAGAGCGGCTTTCTGATAATATCTCTCATATAAGGACCGAGGGGTCTAGAAATTCCATCTCGATCCATTTCTCCATCCATCCATGTCTCTGGCGAACTCACCCTGCGGGGGTAACGCCTGGAACATCAAATTAATGGTATAGAAACATATAGTGCATATATGAAGTCGTCTGCGGAATACCCACACTTCCTGAGGGACCTAGCCATTACGCGTTTATGCCAAAATGCTTCATTGTGCCAAATCACCGTTAACTGATCGAATGTAAAGGTTTGAAGTCAGGCCTTCGAGTTTCGCTTGCTGTGGGGGTGTTTGGAGAAATATGGGTGGGCTGCTTCGGTGAACAGCAGTAGCAGCAGCAGTAGCCCTGGCAGTAATCAAACAAAGGGAGTTCTAGGGATCAGCCGCTAGTGCGAGTGACCACCATTCGCTACAGGGATAATAATAATACTAACGATGACGAAAAAAAACCGAGAAGGAGTAGACAAGGGAGGAGAGACCCTCCGGCGGCAGCAGCAGCAGCAGTCATAGACTAGGTATCACTAGTCGCAGTCAGCAGGCAGAGGAATACACGAGTTCGTTGTTCGAAGGATCACTAAAGGCGGATAATATATATGTATGTGTGCTGCTGCTGCTGCCGGCGGCAGTCGCTGGCGCTGCTGGGGGCTGCTCGACGCCAACCGCTGACCCCCTTTTCTCTCTCTCTCTCTCTCTCTTTTTCTTGTCTTTCTTTTCTACAACAGTAGCGCCTATCTTCAATCATAGGCTTGCATATTTCTAAAGCTCGCGTTAGAGCTGAGATAGAGAGACGAAGAGCGAGAAGATAGAATGGGCTAGGGAAGGACGGTATATATATATATATATATATATAGATACAGAGAGAGAGAGAAAATATTAGACTAGATATAAGAGAGACATATCTCTGAGACGTCCGGTGATGATCTCTTCATGGTCTCCCGGCGGAACGACTCGACCGGTGAACGAGCGCACTTTTTTGGGCCCGATACAGTAGTTTTATCAGTGCTTCTACCTCTATATATATATATATATATATATATATATATATACTAGAGTGTCTAAGTTGAAAACCCAACGGAATTAGATCGTCGGCAAAGGTGACCAAACGAGTGTTGTCAAATATCGGTCGAATTTCCGCGTGTTGCTGACCGACGTCCCAACCTAACCTATTACATTGCCCGCACTCTAACACATAGCTGAAACACTGCAATCGTATAAATGATAACACTATATATTTGATATTTGAATATAACATGCAATTATCATTCTGCGTGGGGCGGCCCTCATTCGTTTCCTCCTGTGACTGATAATCTCGTGTCAATGCGAACCGAGCGTATCACCGATTCCGTCCTTGATCATGACATGATTACGCCATCGTTAGATTTATCCGGTAAATCATCCGTTTCAATACGCCAGCCTGTATTCAATAACATGGCACACACTATCGTCCCAATGGGCCCCGCCACCCCCGCATGTGCTGCCGCCTTCCTCTCGTTTATTCCGAGTTCTCCCTGGAACTAGAGCTGCTGCTGCTGCGCCTCTTCTAGATCCATATTCGGACGTGCTCTCATGCTCTCGAGTCGCGCCGACTCGCGCTTGCCAATGGGTGGCCATATCTATATACAGGCGAATCTCTATCTAATAAAATCTCGGGCATATTCGCAGACGGTCTTCCCACGAATGGTCGAACAATTGATTTTTAAGCAGAGCGACAGCAGAGATGAGATATGGCCCATGCGAACTGTTCCAGATGCCGATGCGAAGGCGACATGACAAGAGCAAGATATGCTCTACTCCTCTGCCCTCGTGCGACAACGATGCGAGTTCTCCCGGCCAATTGTCGAAGGTACAATAGCCACCGGATGAGGCAGGGCGTAAAGTGGATATGTACCGGACAACGCCGCCCATCGGCCCGTGCGGACGAACCGCGACCCACAATATATTATTTAGTATAATACATCAACTCGGTTTCTTGCCTTGCTTTACGTTCGCTGGCTGGCTGGCTGACTGGCGTTTTTGTTGTTGTCACGTAGTTCAACTACACGTTCACAAGTAGTGATCGGCCGTCATTGTTGGCTAAGCAATCAATGTGAGGACAACTCCACGTAGTGGCCATTTTTTCCCCATTGTTTATCGTGACTCGCCGTTTGCTGCCCGCGCACTAAGTGGACGATAACCTTGGATGAGAACGGACACAATTTAAGTTGCTGTGCCAGCTGTAGTAATAATAATAATGATTGTACCGTCTTCCACCCGCTGCCCGTGACAGAGGAGAATTTGACGAATCGGCCGGTCAGACGATCGCGCGCTGCCTCGTTGCGCGTGAAGACCGAGCAACGGTAAGCAAAGCGGGTCGCTCAGTGGCGTTTACAGCCAACGCGTTTGTGGCCATTGTCGATTCGTCGAGGTTAGCCGCTGCTGTTGGGTTGCAACAACGCCAGTCGCGTGTGATCGTTGCCAGCGTGAGAAGTCGAGATTGTCATAGAGAGGCCTCCTGAATCGCCTGTACTGGATAGGGCGGCCTGGACGGCTCACGTACATTGAGAGATGCGTGACACAACTCGCGAAAATCGCAGGCACACACGTTCAAAATGCCAAATCTAGGTGTCGGCTGATAGGGAGATCGCCATTTCGAAATGGGTTATGTGTACGGTATAGGTACATATGTGTGCCCACCTGTTTAAAAGGTGACTGGCTCTATGGAGATGATCTGAGCAACTCTTTCGTAGTTTACTAACACCATTTCTGGATAACCACATTTAATTGACATCTGTGCACGAGATATAGCCGGTTCATCAGCCGCTGGTGTCCATTTTTCTTTGGAATCGGCAGGAGATTCAGTTGCTGTAAACCGCGCTGAGAAAGGTTTCACAAGGTAGAACCTGCATGTCTAGGAAGTACCTGCGGCGTATAGTATCGCGCAGCTCAGGTTAGCTTGTATGATACGACGATGGGTGCTGCCTCGGCGGCCGAGCAAAGCTTAAACAGACTCCGACGCGCCCTAGGTTGGATCCTGAATTTGCATTTTATTCTCATCTCATTTCCACTCGTTGCGCGCCCTGTCAGTTAACCCATCGGCGTTGACAGAAGCAATCATCCATGCTGTTGTTTACTGCATCATTACTTACCAGGCATACGACTTGACACCACCAGTGTGTCTCGGTAGCAAGATTGAAGCTTCACGCCTGTCGAAGTTTGCGTTACCCGGCTGTTACATTCGCCAAGTCTGATCCCATCTTCAGAGTTGGAAAAATGAAAGCCGTTTCGAGTATATTCGTTGTAGTTTCGAGTGGTTAAATGTTCGTATGTGCATTTGAAATGGGTCAAGCAGAGCTCGACAGACCTTGAAGCGGCAGGCTGACAACAGCTCACCATTAGTTTAATATTGACTCTGAGTTTCGAACCGGTGAAACCGACCTTCCCTTGCGTAAACATAGCTGTTCCGCTGCTTGTCATTGCACCCAACGACAGTTCGATTGACGTCGCTCGGCTATTGACCGCGACGAACCGAATGCCGGTGAAAAAGGTAGATATAGCAATGTAGAAATTGTCCTGGCTGCCTATTCGCAGCCAAGCTAGGGAACATCTCTTTATCCACCCCCCCCCCACGAAACCAACATCGACACCCACACAAACACACGCGGAGGCACATTCACATTGAAGCACAGCGGTAACTCTATGTGCGTCAGCAGCAGTGCTGCCACAACCAGTGTCACTTGGCTGGGACTGGTAGATCGATCTAGGCGAGGATGAATGAATGAGTGTATATGGATGGATACCCACTGGGGCCGTTGATGGATACCCGTGGGGGGCATCTCGCAGCCACACCTCTCAACGGCGGAACAAAGGTACAGCCCCTTTAGTTGCTGGCGCGACTACCACTTCGCTTACTAATACCACAACTACTACTACTATATATGGCTGAGGCCAAAACCAATGCAAGTACCGCTTGTTATGCTCCCGATATGTGTGTGTATGTGTGCTCGTGTCTCTCAGTCTGTTTGCACATAGCGGATGGCCATCGTCCGTGTCGTTGTAATTGCAAGTGAATTCAGGGTATGTTTCCAGAACGGATGACGCGTACGCCACCATGGGGGCGGCGGCGGTGGCAACGGTCGGAGCCTGTTCCACTAGTTAGCCTCTACCCGCCAACCCCCGCTAATCTCTCTGTTTGTCGGTCTGTCTCTCGGGCGATCTATCTACGTATCTAACTATCTGCATCTGGCAGCCCAGCGTCAGCCCACCGCCGCTCGGGGAGAATGACCAGCCAGCGGAGGAGGAATGAATGAACAGACTACTGATCGAGCAAACGAAAGATGAACGGCAAAGAATGGCAAAAGGTGTAGAGTGAGGAGTGACTGATGTCGAAGAAGGATGTCTATACGTTTGCATGAGGGGGGGGCACATTGTGGTCAAACTGTCAGCAGCTTTCGACAGTGGCGAAACAGCGAAACTGTCTTCAAGATGTTTCAGAGCTAGGAAGAGCTGTTCCTGCCCTTGATGATATGGGCAGCAGCTATGGGGGCTGAGGAGCAGCAATCGCAGCGTCATCAGCAATTGCAGCGCGTTGCTGATGACGCTGTCCGTGGTGGTTGTTGTTGTTGTTGTGTGGTGAAGCAACAATGAGGCCGCGCTGAAGTCCGCTAGCCCTTGCTTCGGGTAGGATTCAGGCAAAATGCAACAGTAGACGTTAGCTCCGAATTACGGTGGTTCACAGAGGACGGCGCTCGCTTGTCTCCCTTCTGACTGATTGGCTGTACTAATAAACCTCTACTCACTCCTTCAATGCTCGAAGGAGTCGGAGATATCTTGAGAGATCGGCGAATCGCACACAACACACGCCCCCGCCACTACTGAACTTACCACACACACAGACTCACACAGAGACAAGTGGACGGACGTGGATCAGGACAAAGCAGAGGAGCGTCGGTAACGCATTTTGCACTGCCTAAAAGATATGCTTGGACAGAGAATTTCTACTCTTGGACGACATAAATGACACTAGACAGACACTGCAGCGATTACGAAAAGCTGGTGTCAAAAAAAACGTCGATGATACTTTTGTTATATATAATATAATTAAAAAATCAAAATGCTGACCGTGTCAAAATGCCGAAATGGATGAAAATGTGTCCTCAGTATGTTCTCCTCAGTATTATTATTATATCTGCAAAATATACCCATCCCATAGATGTTACGGCCATGCAATGTTTCTAGCTAAAGGTTGATTTCGTTAGCTGAAAGGCTTGCGTACATCAAACGGAGGTCTCGCTCTCGAAGCTCGTCTGCTTCCTCCGGTGATGACTATTTATTTCTGATTCTTGTTTCTCTCTATCCTGCCGTGCGTAGAATAGAGAACTGTCAATGTGCATATTCTGTATGACTGTCTGTACCTAGAACACAGGTGGTACAACCGGCCAAGTGCTTTGCGATTTCAAGCAGCTCTAGGTTCGAGCAACAGACGACTGTGAACGGGTGCAAGATCTCATTCTGTCTTCCATATAAGCGTCGAGATCAACGGTGTTTCGGTGCCGCGGTCTCAACATCTCGCGCCAGTTGCTGGGGCAGTTTATCAGTAGACTGTTCGTCTGTCTGTCTGCCAGCCAGCTAGGCAGCTAGCTGAGTTAGTCACTGAGAGTCGGCGGCGGCGGCGGCGGCAGCCAGCAGCAGCCACAGCAGTAGTTTCTGCCTCGAAGGCACCCATCTATCCAACCATGGTGGCGGTCACTGAACCAAACGCTGTGACGCTATGTAGCCATTCCTGCGGTTGCTGCTGCTGCGACAGCCGTTGCTGTTGTTGCACACACACACACACACACGCACGCGAAGGCGCACACCAGTCACAAGCCACGAAGTCGCTTGTTATTACAATATGATATTCGTTTCGAGTTGTTGGTTACAGCGATCGTACCACGTTGTCATATTGACTGGTAGCACTGCCAGCAGCTGCCGATGCAGCAACAGCAACAGCTTATATGCGTTCATTATCTCGTGCCGATGCGCTCCTGTTGTTGCTCTCGAAAGCCCACCGTCTAGACAAGCCGGCCTTGTTGGCGGACGTGGCCGCCAAACGATCTCTTGGTCACTCTTTGCTACGCGTTGGAGGACTGCTCTCATGATATTGTATAATATAATATTATACAACGGTTGCAGTGAGTTGTTTTTATATTGCATCGCGTCGCGTCGGCTGACTCTTTGAAAAGGCCGCGGGCGCGTGTGCTGGGCCCGGAATTCAATAGGTCTATCGTCGATATAACCGATAAATTACCACATGGAAGATATTAGGAAACTTGAAGCTCGGAGCGTATAATAAATATAGCTCGTGTCCCGGTTGGTCAAATGAGCATTGCAGTGATTCGTTCGCCATACAAGGATAGGATACGCTTCGACGTCCTGGAACGAGCGGATCCAGCCTTATCCGCTGCTGGGTAAACGTAAAGGAAGTGCTCCTCCTTCTCCACGAAGGTACTTCAAAGTGTGTAACTCGAACTACGACAACGGCCGCCACAGCGAACATCTATCTATATATCTATCTACATATCTATCCGATTGTCGCGAAAGGTCTTGAGAAAGCTCTATGCTGTACAGGGTGGTAGAGTGACGCGGGCTACTTTCAAATCTTCCCCTCCCACATAAGGAAGATCATATGAACGTCATGGCTATGCACAGAGCTATTTTTATCACGTCTAGCAAGCTGAGGGTTTTCGTTGTTGTTGTTGTTGTTGCTGTTGCTGGTCTTCTGATTCATGGACAAGGGAGCGAGGTACGGCGTCGGCGGCGTTTACCACTACGTATGTACACCCAGCTACCGTGATGAGGACTACTACAGCCGCTGTTATTATTGTAGGATAACTTCTCAGGCGTTACTGAAGTACAGACGGTTCATGGACACACGCACTATTCCGTGCTGCTGGACACTACCCTCTGCTGCCAGTTATACAGGAACCGGCAGCAACAGACATTCTACCAACAGAGCAGGAAAGGGGCCTGAGGGGTAGTGGAGGCCTTAAGGGACGGCCTTCCTTCCTTCCGTTTGTTCGTTCGTTGCTTTTACACATCCACTCATCTGCCCCCTCTATTCGCCCATCTATTTATCTATTTATTATATCTAGTTGGGGCCTTATCGAAACGAAACGACGAAAGATGCGGGCCAATGCAGCAGCAGCAGCAGAAGGCGGCGGCGGCGGCTACCTTCCTGCCTGGACTGGTTGCTATACATACATATACACCCATTGGATGGTACGTCACGCAGGGGCTCGAACAACGCCTGCTGCTGGCGCAGAATCTCAGGCCAAGGTGGACTCTTTTCAGCTAGATAAGGGTTCTCGAGGGCTAGGACCGATAGGGCATTGATGTCCCTACTGGTTGTGGCGGGTTGGCCTATTCAGAGTAGGAACTCTCATCGTTGTTATTGTTGATGCTTCAGCCGCCGATTCTATCGGGGGCGAAGGATGGGGGGGGGGGGTGCCGGTGGATAGAGGCAACGCAATGGCAGTCGCAGCATCAGGAGCAGCCCAATCGTAGGCGTCGTATCGGTGAGCCTTCGTTGTTTGACTCTGTGCTTGAGGGCCCATGTACGCCTTAGTGCTTACAAGTGTGTTCTGTATTCATCACTTGTTTTTCTAATGTCTCTCAGATAACTACTCCCACAATCCGCTCAGGCCATTCCAGTCAGGCCGCAGAGTCATACTCTCCCTCGCCTTTCCAGGGTTTGCTTTGCTCACAAATACCTCCTCCTTCTTATATATACACACTCCGAATGAGGGAGACAGGCACAGAGAGAGAGAGAGAGATTGCAACATCATACGAGCAACGAACAGAGACACATTTACATGTTTAGGTCAACACGATGCTAGCTCGATGCAGACAGTAGTATCGAACCTGTTCGATCTGTTCACAGGCTGTCAATCGGGTGCATCGTCGAGTCCTTAAGTCAAACGTTAACCAGCGAACTGCTACAGCTCTCCCCTGCTGGCCACTGAGCTCGGACGGTCCTGTTTTCCCCGGCCTGACATCATATTTACGTTTCTGCCAAAAAAAGAACCACGCGCCCTGTGCGGCCTTTTCTTCCTTTCTCTCCCAAGCGCGGTTTGGTGCAGCAATCGCTAAGGGTAGTCACTGATTGACTACGGGTTCGGTGGCTACTTGCCTTACCATCATATATATATATATATATATATATATATAACAGGGTGTTCGGAGGGTTATGCAACCTTTTGGGGGACTAAGAGAAATTTGACGCACTTATTTTTTCTGTCAGCACATATTTAGATCGCGTATTTTGTATGCTAAACAAAAGCGAAACCGTACCGAAAATACGCAAAAGTTGTCTCAGAGTGAGTCGAAACGTTAGTTAAAGGACGACTTTACGCCGTGGTGGTATTTGTTTTTTTGTCGCCCTATAACAATGTATTTTCTGGGTCCTTTTTTGCTTGTTTGTTTGTTCCAAAATACGCGTTGCTTTGGCTCGATTTGTGTTTACAGAAATAGGAAATTTTTTAAGTTTTTGAGATTGTCTGTTGAAATTTTGCTGATACTCTCAATGGCCAGTCAGCTAGATCGTTTACGGTGTAGATGATATTGTTGATGCGCCGCCCGAATCGCTGCCTCTATAGCTCAGTCGACGAAACGAAACACAATACAGCAACGCCATGAGAACAACGTCGTCGTCGTCGCTTGCGACCAACGTTTTCGACGTTAGGCTCTACCTGTGGTAGTGCTCATTGACAACGGAGGCAGCGAATACAACGACTCTAGGTAGCAGCTGGCCCGCTGGCTGTTGTCGTGCAGCTCGAAACACTACGGACGCCACAAGCAGCCGAGTCATCAGCAATGCTATTGCCGATGTTGCAGAAGCTGCGAACGGCAATAGCAATAGCGTATTCGGCAGCAGCAGCAGCAGCAACAACGTGGACTACGGCCTTCGGTACCGGACACCGCCACAGCACCGCACGCATAAAACGCTGATTGGGCCAAGAGGGCGCGCCACCGTGGAGCGTCGAGGGTCCGGCAATAGGGTACCAACTAGCGGCGTCGACCGACAGCGGACATTGAATCGTTGTAGCGGTGGTGGTGGCGGGAAGTAGAAAGAAATCCACCCTGTTGTTGCTTCTGCTTCTGCACCACACAGCAAGCAAGCAGCTAGCGAGCTAAAGCACCCCAGCGGATCACCGGCGATGGTCAGCAACTACGAGGCCGGATCGCCCGACGATAGATTGCTGTGGTGGCGATGCTGGTGGTAGTTGCATTATCGTTGCATGGCTATATGCCGCTGTCCTGCCTTGTTCTTCGTAGAACAATGCCAGATGGAAGATGCAGAGGCAGTGATGTTGACGGTGAACGGACGGGCGACCGGGGCTGATGATGTGCTCCTGTGCGTGGCTGTGTGCGTTTCTATGTCCGCGTCCATGTGCTTCAGCGCTTGTACATTCGTACGTTCGACGGTGCTGGCCTATGCCGCTGCTGTTGCTCGTGGACTATCCGCAACCGTAACCAGCAGAGCCCACCAAGCATCGGCATGGACCGACATCGACGCCTGGCCGCGACAGCACCAGCAGTTCCCGCAGCAGAGTGTTGTCGTCGTTCGCTGCTTCATGCCTTCGGTCGTCGTGACCAAAATGACGACGACGCCGTGGCGGGCGCTGGGCGCTCGTTGTTCGCTTTCATCGGAGGGCCGACGATTCTTTATCTATCCTTCATGTTCTCCTCGTGCCCATCGCGGCCCAGAGACACGAACACATAAACAGGCAGCAGACGCTGATAGCAGCATGGATCGTAGCGAGTGGCGCAAGCAAGCAACGAACGATCGAGCACAGTACCAGCCTATCATTCAATTGCTATTACCTTGCCACCGCCGTCGCTGCTGCTGCTGGCGGTAGTCATAGTGGAAATACTCGTACATTTGTACTTGTAGTGATGCCAGCCGTGGTAGTTGCTTGGTGGCCGACGGGACGATGTGGCGGTGCCGACAATAGTGGTGGTAGCTGTGGTGGTGGTGCTGGTGGTGCCGGTGGTTATATTAAATAGATTCAGTAGTTCTTATATTTCTTCATGTTCTCTGTTTTGCTCATCGTTCCGACTTGTCATTTGCCTCTCTCGATCCTGGCGTTCGTCTCAATTCGCTCAATTATGAGCGTTCGAATTACACACGAAGACACGCACACATCCAGAGACCTCGCAAGGGATGGATGACAATACGTTCCTCTGGTTTGCCGCGACAGAGGTCTTCGTCGAATAGAGACATGATCGATTTGTCGTAGATGGCCGACTGAATTTGTTCTCGTTTTGTGTCGATTATTTGGAAATCGCCCACGTTTGCCTATGGCCAATGATGACGCCGGTTTAAGCGGTTATCGTAGGAGAATCGAGTGCTGCGGCTTGAGCATCCTACGTTCGACCGGACGAGTGACCTGAGTGTCCTAGACCTCGTGGGTATCTCATCTACATAGACCTCTTTACTTCTCTTCTCGGTCGTACTCGCCGATGCCGTTGTTGTTGTTCTTTGTTGTTGTTGCTGTTGTTGCTGTCGTAGTCAAAAACGCACGACTTACGTTAGGGGGTTCGTGCCAGGCAGAACAGGCAGATCACTGGTGGACGGAAGCTAGTCCCCCGAGGAATGTGGTCGAAGTAATCCTCGACTTGCTTCTGCCCAATGGAGCCTGACCAAGAACGAAGGGGTGTACATTTGGCCAGAGGTAAGGACGATTGGGATGAGGTTGCAATAGAATGTAGAGCGAAGGGAGAATTGGAGATTGGGAGGTCCTTGGGAGTGGCGAGGCAGCGGCAGCCTTCGACCTCGGCTGGCAACGACCAACGGAGTTTATTGACCAAATTCCTTTCGTTGTCGTCGTCCACATCGGCCTTTTTCTCCTGAACCCCACTACGCCCCCGCCTCCCCCCAAGCGCGCTCACCCCTCTGGCGCGGTATTTCCTCGTCGCTTTCCTCTGTTTCCCATTTTGGCAAGCAGCTGGCCAGTCGCTTTGAGGTGAGACTACCGGTGAGGTCATACGTCGTGCAGATCAACGTTCGTTCCTGCGCTCTCGCTGTCGGTTTCTCTCTCTCGCCTTGGGTTGCTCTCTCTCGCTCACTCGTTGCCGCGGCGCGTTGCCTACAGCGTGCGTTTCGCTGATCCGTCCCCGTCTGATCTTTTCGCCGATAGCTCTCGCTATCGACTCTATACTGTCCTCCGTTCGAGCACTGGGACACCGCCGAGCATCGACGAACAGCGGATCTGCTGTCCGCTTCGCCTCCTCCTCCTCCTGTTGGTGGCGAAAAACGGAGAAAGTTGGCCGCAATGAGCGGGGACTGGCGGCCGTGAGTTCTAACGTTGTTAGCTGTGCTGCATTAGCTCGGATCTCGTGCGTCCTGGTTAAGAGAAGATGGGAAAATATGACTTGGCGATACGAAGCGGCGGTGAAGACACTGTGTCCTTAGTCGCCGTCTTCAACATAATACCAGTTAACATCGTAGTCAGATTGACTCATTTAAGAGCTTAGGCCCAAGAGGTGCCGAGCTCATCCAGCCAGTTGTGATAATGAGCGATCTAATCCAGCAGCTTCCAGAGCGATGATCATGCAAGCTAATCGAGCATAATGACTCTAACGAACAAGAAGCCAATCACTTGATTGTTGCACCGATTCGCACGTTTCAAGGGGAAGTCTCCACCGCCCCTTGTTTCTCTCCGTTAAAGCCTCCTTCCAATTTTCCGAAGGGAGTCAGTTAGCTGAAGACAATCCCTGATCCCCTGAGATCTGAAGTTCCACCCGCCGTCCTCCCCTTCCACCACCCTTGTCTCTCTCCCTGTGAAATGCTTCAGCTACCGTTGCTGGCGAATCTGGCCCGACCGCCCTGGTGCAGTTCGCTGTTACCGCTAGCGCGAGCGATGCCGGGGCCGCTTTTGATTTTTTCTGTTGTTTTTCGTCATCTTCTGCAACGTTCAGCTTCTGGTGTTGCATCGCGTTTTTTCCGCTCCTGTCCCCTCTCTCTCTCTTCCCTTTGTTGCCGTCTGCTGGGCGCCAGGCATCTGCTGCTGCGGCTTCCTCTTCTGCTGCAGGAGCGCTCCGTAGGTGACCCAAGTTGCTGCAGGCGGTGCACGCATGCGCCGCATCGGGCGTAGTGCCTCCAGCCTTGGTAGCACTGATGGCTGGCTGCACCGGCTCAGCGCGGGCTCCCAGCGAGTCTGTCCGAGCTTCATGCTCGACCAGGGATACGGCACCAGGACCCTTCTACAACGGCTCTTGCCAGACAAGTAGGCAGGGCGCCTACTGCCGCTTGCACAGCTTCTTCAAGATGGTGATGAGCTTGGTTATGATGATGGTGCTGCTGCTGCTGCTGTTGATGGCGAGGCGGTGAGTGAGAGAGCGAGCGCTGATCGTCGCAGGGGCCGCGCGCGCGCGCGCGTTTATTGCACACGATGGTGTCTGGCTTTGCGATGGCCCATTGCGGGGTTAACGCTCGACAACGACGACGATGGTGATGCTGATGATGGCACTGCTGTTGCTGCTGCTGCTGATGGCGATGGTCAGTCAACTTTCTGCCTGCTGTTGTTGCTGTTGCTACCACTACTACGTCACTACAACCACTACTGCTACTACTGCTACTAACATTGCCACTACTTGCTTGGATGGTTTTCTACTGGAGGCGGGAAAGACAGACGTTGGACGACGATCGATCGACGGTGGACTTTGTTGGGCGGTGAACGCGGCGAACCAGCCGAGCTAGCCGTCGAGTCAGCCGGACGAGCTAGGCAGGCAGCCAGCCAGACCTGAGTGGTGTTAGTGACCCCGATCAACAACAGCAGCGGCAACAGCCTAGCTATGAGCCACTGAAGCTACGAAAGTTGCTGGCAGTAGTCCAGTGCCCGCAGAAGCACAAGGACTTTCACTCGAACGACACAGTCACACACGCACACGCAGACAGACACCCAGATTCACACATGCGCCGCACAGAGTCGACAAGTCAAGGTAACCAGCCATCGGTCATAGTACTATTGCCCAGAGCAGAACTGTGGCAGCGGTGGCAGCTGCCGCGTTGGCTGCTTCGATCGTGCTGTCGATAGATAAGCCGCTGTAGACCCCGCTTCATACAGGCATCTGAAGCGAGCAGAACTTCATGACTTCGGCAGCGAGGATGCTGATGATCATGATGACGATGATAATCGAAACGGGAGAGTTCAAATGCTCCTATATTTGTGCCTGGATTGTGCCATGCGTGTAGCTCTTCAGAAGCATAAAAAGTAAGCAATAAAATATATATATATATATATTCATGTACATTTGCTACACCTAGAGCAAACACATTTCTGTGGCACTGCGATATGCAATGAGGGGGCCATCCTATTCAGCGGAGTCATGATGAAACGCTCATTAGTCACTCTGGGGTGCCAAAATCGGATGCGGGTAAAGTATTCACAGAAGCTTCAACTGGGAGTAACAGAGCAGCGAATACGAGTGCGCGTCATATACATGAGTCAAGCGATTCAAAATGGAATGAACGAATCTAACGAACTAATTACTATTGCGTACTAAGACAAACGCGTATACGTTAGTATGAAATAATAACAATTACAGTACACCGCTAGTGTATTCGAAGGGATTTGTCGAAGTGTTGTTCTAGACGAACGCTTTGTCAGACCTTTCAATTCAACAATTATTCAACAACCTTCCCAGAAGATCCAATGTGCAAGCGATGAAGTGAC
Organism: Stratiolaelaps scimitus; assembly: GCA_019614645.1. NCBI lineage: Eukaryota > Metazoa > Arthropoda > Arachnida > Mesostigmata > Laelapidae > Stratiolaelaps > Stratiolaelaps scimitus. Next base: position 1,902,684 of record JABWDB010000014.1, on the reverse strand, counting down.
AAATATATGCTGGGCCACGTAGATGCGGCGACATCAGGTGACCTTGCTCCTGGATGGTACCAGTCAGAGACAGAGAGAGAGAGAGAGAAGGCAAAGAAACACAAACGGGATAAGTTTACCAACCGAAGCTGTCAGAGAATTCGTTGTGTGCAGATGGCTGCGTGCATGCTACAGCCGTTGGTTGGTGGCGTGTGACGTTGACGGCTGCGCCAAAAGGGAACCGTCTTCAAATATGCTTTGCCATATTCTTTGCCAAAGATTACAACCATCCGCCGGCATGACGTCAGACGGTAGATGCTCGGCCGAGCCATTCAAGTGGCACATCGCGCTCGCCTGCTTCAAAGCCACATTGGCCCACTGCTGACGGCACCAAGAACGACAACCCACATATTCTCACTGTTGTTCTTTGGTATAAAACGGAGAGAGCATTGATCCGTCAATCCTAGTCCTGTCAAACGGCAAACAGAAAACTGGCTGGCTTGCCATCTTCCTTTGTTCCTTACGTCGTTATGACGATGGCGTAATAAACCTTTCGTTGATATCGTCCTATCCGGCCGAGTCAGTCAACCAACCAGCCGGTCTCCTCCAATGCTAGATCTCTTTACCCTCCCGTCCAGATCCTCCGCGCCATCGGCAGAGACCTGCCGCAGCCGTTGAGTAGCCGCCGATCGGTGTTGCCGTTGGCAGACTTGCTCAGGTAGGGTACATTTATCGATTCCGAGAAGTTCTTTGTTCTCTTATTGTATCGTATGGTCATGATTGCAAGGAAAGACGTACCGACTGCAGCAGGCAACGAGCGAGATCGGGGTCCTGCCTCGGAGGACTGAGGTGTCCGTCTTTTTTTTTTCGAGAGGGCAACGAAATGCGAGGAGAGCTGGCAAGCGAGCATTTACTTGTCTCATAGGTAGATGACAAGGCTGTCACATTCAGCGGACTCAAACGGCACACAGCAGGCCACACGCAGCGTGAAGCGTTCACCCATTACCTCACCCTCCATCTCAAAAGCCATTTCCATGGAAAGTGACTCGTCACAATGGTACCGCTGGCGCCTAGATAAAATCGCTGGGCAAGGCCATCGTTCGATCTGAGGGTTGCTCGTTAGATCTCCGCTACGACTCCAAGCGACTGCAAGCTCTTATACGGCGACAAGTCACCGATCGTCGTGTTTCTGTGATTCTCTGTGTCTCGACCTATTCGGCCACTCTACCTATCTTACGGTGGCAGTGCTGATGGCGATGGTGGCGGCGGCGGTGGTGGTTTGCTTCTGCAGGGGTGCACTGTTGTACTTTTTCGTGCATTGGTCCATTTCGACCTCCGCAGCAAGCTCACTTGGCCCGCTTGGACACCCAATTACATCGAGAACATGAGATATACCATCGAGATCGGGGGTTAGGGGGCATGAGAGGAACTCCTATTAGGTCGGGTCGGGTCGCCTGTAGCCTGCCCCCCTCTGTATGGGCCTTTTCCGCTGAAAGGCCGCGGGCTGTCGTAATTCTGACTGCCCCCGACGAGTGGAGTTCCGGTATCACCGACTGGTGTAAATTGTGCCGGTCTCGACTATGCCGCTGCTGCTGCTACTGCTGTGAAGGCTTATGGGATACATATAAACATCAGCACGACAGTGCAGTAGCCAATATTTTGTATATCATCTGTTATGCATAATGACTAATGGTGGTCTCGTATTTACATGACATCAGTTGCGTATCACATATAGGGCCGCACATATACATTATTATGACAATATGACTACACATTCAACAAGTTTAAGCATACATCGTTTATACATATTATTATACTTATTTACTACACTATTGTCCACAGTTGCAATAGAAACGGACAGAAACAACGCTGCACGAGTCAATCGAAGCGACTCATTAGTTTATAATATAAACCAATAAAACAACCCGCATATATAAAAACATATACATACACACACACACACACATATACATATACACGCTCGCGCACGTCCATAGTCAACAACAACAACAACATATCCCAATTTCAGCTTGATCTGCTACCCTGGAAGTTTCTGTTGATCCATGTTGTATTAAGCTTTTTAATCTCTCTCTCTCTCTCTATCTATCTCTGGTCCCTCCTCCTCCTCCTCCTCTTTAGGGCGCGCGTCTTATCGCGTTGTGTCGCTGGCCCTGTCTCTATGTGCCTATCGGCGCGCGTACGACCAATGCTTGTGTGCGTCCATTCGCCTCTCCTGTCCGCCAGTCGCCGCCAATCGACGGAGCGACCTCCAGTCCCCAGCACGGCACAACTTCGATATTGTTACTCTCTTCGCTTTCTATTTTTCTGAGCCAGCATTCGCCCGCGTTCACCCCGTTCGCTATCGCAACGGCGGCGGCAACGGCGGCAACGGCGTCGACGGCAGCAGCAGCGTCCGCTACTAACCAAGGTTTCTCCCTCCATTCTTCCTTAGACATCAGTTCGTTGCTGGTTGCTGGCTGCTTCGTTAGCTGCTGGTCTGATGACTCGCCGGCTGGCCGGCTGGCTCGCTTTACGGCTAGCTCGCTGGCTGGCCCTCCGTCCGTGTCCCGCGGGAACAGGCGTCCGACGTCGCGCAAGTCATTGACCTCCTCGCTATACCGAACGCGATCCACTCGTGCAACAACACACTTCCAGCGATAGCAGCAGTTGAACGGTTGCTGCGCGCATTCGCAATATATACAATATACGCACATACGTAGATATTTATATACACGTTGTAGATCTTTGGGCAACCGTGCAACTAACTTGGGTCTGCCTCTTTGTGTCGATTTCAGGTAAGCTAAGAAATCGGGTGACGGCTCCAGCGACGGATGTCGCATCACAGCTTACGAATCTCACATATTCATCTAAGCTGGTGTGTGTGTGTGTATAGTAAATGCCACAGCAATAGTCACACGAGCAGATGAGACGAGTTGAAGCTTACAAATATCACTAATTAAAAACGGAACCACAATCCAACAAGTGACGATTTACCGCACAGCCACAGTTCGTCCGAGATGAGAAACAGTAGTTTCGCCGGTGGTAGTTCATATGGCTTGAGCCGCGTAGCATCTCCGATTTTTGTATTTTCCAGATAGCTCAGGAGTGTCGATTATAGTATCGTATTGAATGACAACGATTTCTTAGAAGTGCAATCGGTAGTATTGATCGATCTGTTGTGTTAAATAGTGTTATACGGTACACGAACGATACGTTAAATATATATATATATATATATACACTATTTGCTGTGAAAATCCTTAATGAATTGGTTCTTGTTACTGTTTTCGCTTGGCGTTGGCTCGTGTAGTTGCATTCTGTCGGACGGTCATTGTTGGACATGTCGCCATCCTATATTATAAGTACATTATACCAATATATATATATATATATATATATATATATATATATATATATATATATATATATATATGCCAGTATATTATGTATACACATATATAATATTATGTGTATGTCTATACACTCATCCATATGCGTGTGCTCGTCAGGTTAGAAATCATCATTTATCAGTGTGATTCCATACGTGTTGACCAAAAATGATCATATTTGAATGATGTTGACTTTTATGTAAACATGAGTGTGCTCACAGTCCAACGATTTTGCCGTGAAATTACCCAGTGTTGTAACTGGTCAACGTGTTTCGCTAAGGACGATTTCGTACACTGAACGCTGATATCGTTCGAGTGAATTGCAGCGTAATTACCATTATTATTAGATGTATTATATATTTGTCGTGCAACAAGGTGTTGAACTAATCGTCTGGCCTGGTTTGTTCAAAGTCTTTGGTGTTATGCAATGGCACCTGGCGCCCGGCCTACAACCTTATCATAGCTACGCCCAGCTTGATTGAGTTCGCAAGCATCCGGCCGTATTCACCGCAAGAGCGATTTAGCAAGCAGCTATTAAAATCGGTCCAGGCAAACAGACGGACGGATAGAGACACAATTACAGCGACCTTATACAAATGTAGGAAGCGTTCAAATCAGCGCGGATGACGCGGTCGATCGCCTTGGGCTCCTGGAGCCGCCGAGCCAACTCGATACAACATCGACTGTTGTTGTTGTCAACGGCTGACTCCCGTAGCTAAACTTCTGCGGTACGATACCGCATGCTGGTATGTACATGGCCATTATCTATCTACTGTGATGGCTTTAGGAAAAACCTGAGAGACTCGACGCGTTCATCTGCCGCCACAGGAGAGCGAGAGTCGCTAGCGCTGCTGAGTAAGTATACATATACATACATATGTATATATCTATCTATGTATTATATATGTGTTGCCACGTTGATATCTGTCTCTCAGTGCACCTACCCACCCCTTGGTAACAACAGGCGCCGCTATGAGAGCTCTTAATCACCGACGCCGCGACGATAGGTGCGGACTCGCGTTACTACTGCTACCATCGTAATGGTGGTGGCGGTGGTACTGCGGCTGCTGGCATCTATGCCGCGTCGGTCTCGATGCGGCGACCAGCCAGCCACCGTCGTCACAGCCACAGCTATGCAGACGCCAATCGCACAGGTTCTGCACGACGAACGCTGGGGATTTACTGCTACCCTTCAGTAGTGCAGCTGCAACGGAGACAGCAACAGCCGTAGCAGCAAGCGTATGCATTAGGTGTTAGTGAGCGCCTCTACCCAGCCAGACAGAGCGTTATTATATAATGGCTATTGTGGCAGGGCTATCACAGCGAGATTGCTTAGATGACGCCCTGCGATTTCATTTAAAGAGCGCATCCGTAGGCTTAGCCAACTCAAGCGACAATGATCAACCTGCGAGCGGATCAGCAGCATGTGGATGTGCCTGTGTATGTGTGTGTGTGAGAGTCTGCTGTCGGGACAGTGCTATCAGTAAGCAGAGCAAATTTTCCGGGCATATTTTTAGCCAACATTTGACAGCAGCGGTAGTAGTACTATGACTACTATCGCCGCTGACGGTCTGCATTCAGCTCGGCGCCAATGGGATAGGGACCAATGTCCGCAGATACGGTGCACTATCTAGAGTGCTTCTTTGGAATAGACGCCTAATAAAGAGAGAGACTAGAGAGAGAGCGAGCGAGCGATGAAAAAGGTGAACTAATCCCCCCCCGTTTAGGTGTCTACCACCACAGGCAGACGTCAATAGGCCAACTTGCGGAAAGTAGTCGATACTTAACTCGAAAACGATTTAAGGTCCCATAGTTTGCTGTGCTATTATTATTTGAAAATGCAGCAAGATGACGTTCTTCAGTCCAGCTTTTTGTCTGAGAGTGAGAACCGATCTTTACTAATGCTTCAAGCGGTAGCGAAATATGTACCGAAGCTCGAAGAGACCTCGACCGCCATATAGACTAACGTAGAGTAAATCTAGTATAAGCTGGTTAAGAGCTGAGGCCTGTCAGATAGAGGAACAGCTGAGGGTCAGCTCGAAAAACAGTTTAGTATAAGCTGGTGTTTCGACTGGTCCATGTTGAAATCCGCATCAGCCAACGCTGAGGTTTGCTGCTCGCTGAATGAAAGCAAATGAAAACTGCATCCTCACATATTTCGAGGTGCACCCGTTAGTAGAACTTACGTTTGACGTCCACGAGCGGTCGCATCGCCGGAGTCCCTTCGAGAAACGTGATTCGTGATACTGTTGCAAAAAAGCGTGTTCATGAAAAGAGATAAATTCACGTGTCTGAGAACGACGTCCTCCGAACTGCTCCAAAACGAGAACGGAACTCATATTGCACCTCAAATTCATCGTTAGCCTTATAATAGCCATTGATTATTATTCATCTGGCCCTTCGATGGACATGCCTCTGTCATTGGCGTTCGTAATCATTTTCTAGCCGGTCCAGTGATGCCCAACCTAATACGTGCTTTCTTATGGACAGCCAACCTCACCCGATGGTCCCCTGGATGGTCTAGTAGTGAACGTCTTGAACTGCTAGACGGGAAGCACGCGTGTGTGTGGGGTTCAAATCCTGACAGACGCGGCGAATCTTTGGAGTTCTTTATCATCTTTGTTTATCCGAAGATTTTTGCCAGGTACGAGTAAGGAAGAGAATAAGCAAAGGTGGCCCCGAGAGGTCCTCTTAGTAATACCTAAAAGGTTAAGAGCTGAGGCCGGTCAGATAGTCCTGACAGCTGAGGGTCAGCTCGATAAAAAGGACAAAACCTCTCCCCGGTGACCCCTGCGCGTGAGTCCAGCATCACACCCAAAAAAAAATATGCCGGACCCACCTTGCTACGACCCCGAGTGCAGTGCGACCAGGAGCCGAAATATGTTAGCGGGACCCATCGGGACAAGACCTAACTTAACAGTCTGTCGCCCACCGTGCTGCTTGCCACATACCCCGTTGGCGATTGTGCCCTCTGTTTGCCTCGGAGCGTCTTCGGAACGCAGAAACAAAACGTATCGCAATATATACGCAGGGCGTATTGTAGATGGCCTCCATCCAGGCATCTAGCCAGTCAGCAATTCCGCTGCAGGTTTTAACAAGCGGATCAGTCAAGACGGCAGGAGAGAGCCACCTTGCGCATCAGCCAGTCATGCATGATCTGGCCAGGCAGTGTTTCAGCTTCTTCTGCAACCCAGTGGTTAGAAGCTGCCTGCTCTTGGGCTTTTTGAGCATCACTCACTCACTGCTGCTCGCACAGTTGATGAAACTGTCGCATCGGACACTGCATCGTCGGAGGCACTGTCGTTGCTGCAGTGATACTAATGCTGACGTTGTCGCTCATTGGCTGGTTGGTTGGTTGGTCAGTCGGTCGATGGATCGATCGCTGATGGTCGTCGTCGTCGTCGGCGGCGGCACCGGCTGCGCGATCAACGGCCTCTGCGACACCACCTACTGCTGCTCTGTAGCTGACACAGGATATCGTTGTTGTTTTTTCTTGTTGACGTAGTAGTCACCGTTGGTGCTGCTGCTGCTGCTGCTACTGCTGTCATCGTTGCGTTGATTGCTGCTGCTGCTGCTGTTGTTGTTGTTGTTGTTGCTGCTGCTGCCAGCCTGGGTATGCGTGTGTCTGTTCAGGCCAGTCTGGGTCGGTGCCGAAGGACGAACGACTATACCGGCCATATCGCGTCAAGCTGCTTGCAGTGTTGTGCTATACTGTCTTGTGTCGTGTTGCGGTGTTGTCATGTTGTCTCAGTGTCGACTCCTGTTCGCCTACTCGCGTAGCCGGCGACGACGGTTGAGTTAAGCTGAGTCGAGTTAAGGGGTTCCAGTGGCCGACGTTTTTGGAGCTGGTTTCACCGGCGTCGCCCGAAGATGACGCCAAAACCTTCTGGCTGAATGATGACACCAGTCGCAATACGAGACACCACCAATGCAGTGCACGCCAGCAGCTGCGTTGCCCGGCGCACCACCCACCGGGCCCCGGGGAGCCACCGGGGAGTCCTCAGCCATACTCACAGCTGAGTTTATGGCAGGAGGCCTGCGTGAACTTCACACAACTTCACACGGCTTCAGTCACTCGCTCAGACGGTGACTACCGGCTGTCTGAGCGGCGGCGGCTGGCGACGGCTGAATGCTCGCTAACAAGACTTGCTTGGATAGGTGCAACCGCTTGCCTTTGCGGGGTCCCCCAGCGAGCCGAGTCGCTGTCCATCTAGCCGACCTGTTGGCCAGCGCCGGAGCGCAAACAAACCATCAGACGCGAAGCTTAGGATACCCGCCACTTAGGAACAATGAGAAGTCGAGAACGATGACGACGACAACGTAAACGAACGAGACGAAGCGAACGAAATGAATGAATATCTCTTCATCGTCACCGTGAATCAAAAGGCAACGATGAGGAAAACTTCGGTTGACTCGCCCGGGCCGAATCTATGGGCGGGCGTTGTCGTTGTCGTCGCTGCCGCCGATGGCCAGCGAATAAAAAAAGAATGAATTGTTCCTGCATCGAAGTCGGGGGGACGAGAGAGAGAGATGGAAGATGTCACCATCGTGATCAGTGGGTAAGCAACAAGAGTCAAAAAGGTCCAAGAAGAGAAAAACAGAACAGAGCCACAGACCGGGTCGCCTTATCTCAACATCGTAAGCGATTGACTGACTGACTCACTCACTCTCCATCGTAAAGCCACTGTGGCGCGGCTACTGCTTGTGCTGCTGTCGTGGATGGCTCCATTCTGAATCGGTCGGTGCGTGGGGTTCGCCACCGTGGTCTTTGAAGTTGCTTCTTAGTTACTTGCATTTCCCGCAGCAGCAGCGGCAGCGGCAGCAGCAGCAGCAGAAACAAAAGGATATATTTCGCCCATATAGATTGTGTAGATTCTTTATATTGTATCACACCCCCATTTGTACTGAAATGAATGTAAGTTAGATAAAAGAGGAACGTGGCCCTAATTAGTCTGCCGCTGGAAGCAGCGAGTGAAGAGGATTGGATGCTCTCAATCCGTGGCCGCACGATGGGCGGACGATGTATTATGGCGTGTGATCATTCGCATCGTAAACCTTCACACTTCGATACTGTCGTGCGCCACAATTGATTCAATGCCGGATTAATGAGCAACAACGGTGAAACAGTAGAAGAACGACAGATATGCTTAATCCCTTGATTCAGCCGTGTACAAAGGCCTTCTAGACTACTTGAGTTAGTCATATAAGATACGAGTCTGTGGCAGCGTATATCGGTGCTGATTCTTGAGCGTGCAAAAGCGTATTAAGTAGTTTTCTATCGAACGTTTCCTCAACACATCCGCTTTCGGCTTTTGGCGTCGAAATCTAATCGGACCTTTTTAAACTACACAAGTTCAACTTTAAGCTGTACAATGGAGGATCCAGCGATCCATTGTGATCGCTCTCACGACAAAAAAAGTGGCACACGGGTCGCGAAGATGTATTCGTCTTGATATATAGCAAAAAGCCCTCGCTCATACCCTCTTGCAGGTTTCGGCGAACAACAACGAGCGACCCCACATGACAATCCAGCTCTACCTACCTTATGTGAAAGTATCTTATATATATATATATATATATATATATATATATATATAAAAGATACTTATACATAACAATAGTATGATAGCACCTCAGACAGGTCGTTGGGGTACAGCAACCCCTCGATGGACCCCTTCTCCCTGAGTATGTCGAATGCAACGTACGAAGCGTACACACGAGCATACCACCCGTCTTGAAATGATACCCCTTTACATCGAAGGGGTATCACTTAATACCGCTTTTCCATTTGTCGCCAATTGCACCTCGTCGGAATGACACGGACAAATGGTATTGGAGGGACGCAGTGGTGAGTAGCATAGGATATAGCAATATTTCGTTGCATCTCTGAAATGTTTTCCCAGTTGTAGACAATGATATGGTTAATATGAAGTCAATCGCGTTTATGAGTATTAACTGGACATTGGGAAACTTTGCGTTCGTAAATATAGACGGCATGTATGATGTGTAGAAAGCCAGTATAAACTGAAAATACGGCATCACTGAGCAGTCGGTCAAGCTTAATTGTCCATCTGGCTAATTCCGCTAAAAGTTTATATACGGCCAGCCTGCATACGTTGACACCTATGTATTATGTCTAAAGGCAAATTGTTCAGGCTGACTATTAACTCGCCAGCGTTGAACATTCACGATACAGCTGCTTTCGGCATTACTTCACAAGGCGGACCGCACGCCATCCAGGGCTCGATGTCACCGACGCATCTACGAATATACGTGCTCATCATATATGTGCGATCAAATAGGTAATTATACGTGTGACAAAGGAGGCCGATCGTTTAATGGGTCTCTTATCACCCTTGCATCGTCGTTATTATTGACGGTTTAAGTGGGCAACGAACGCAGCATTTCGTACGAAGGTAATTAATTTACATTTGGTGAAAAACGGAGCACCTAGCAGCTGCTGCAGCAGCAGCAGAGTGAGCAATGATATAATAGTGAGTAATGCCCCAAAGAAGTATACAAAAATTGCATAGCTCCTCACCCGCTTGTGACTGTCCTGTGCGTATGGTATATATATATATATATACATTGTATATATATACCGTGTATATGACAGATATTTCAGAGGCAGAAATATAATGATGCTGTTCAAATAAAGTTACTTAATTAGCACGAGCGCCTATTACTACCGTTTTGACATATTCTTTATATTTATTTACTTCTGCCATACATTTCCATGATATCTGAATGTAACCGTATATGAGATGTATATATATATATATATATATTAGGGATGGAAATATGTGTTGTCCGGTTTCGGCTAGAGAGAGAGAAGTCGCCCTAATTGGGAAAATCATGAATTTGCTGAATCTATCTTAAATTCATGGGGAGGAAACTTGTTCGATTCGTCTGCCGAAATATTTTATTTACCATGAAAGCCATGGACGTATCCAGTGAAAATTGCGCTCTACTTTCTTATTTAAGTTTAAACTTAGACCTTCCGCGGTGGATACGGCTGTCGAGTTGTGTGAAGCCTTTGGATCAACCTGTGTATCTGTGAAGACTGTACAAAGGGGGTTCGAATAGTTCAGAGCTAGGGATTTTAGTTTGAAAGACGCGCCTGAGTCAGGCAGGCCTTTTGAGGTGGATGAGAACCTCCTCCGGTCAGAATTAGAGGAAAATCCTCGGATGAGTAGTGTAATGTTAGCTGAGAAACTAGGTTGCAGCGACCATGCCATTAGAAACTATTTGCATAAGATGGGGCGGATCTACAAGCTCGGGAAGTGGATCCCGTATACTTTGATGCCTGATCAGAGTACCCGCCGTCTGACGGCATGCTTCGCTTTACTACAGCGTCACTCCAAGTGTAATTTTTTGAAAAGTATTGTTACCTGTGATGAGAAGTGGGTACAATATGATAATGAAAGTCGAGGTTATTCCGGCCCGTCACAAGCAAAGAGATAAACTAAGCAAAAAAAGCGTCTTCTCTGTGTGTTTGGTGGACTACCAAGGGAATCGTACATCGTGACCTCTTGAAACCTGGTGACTCTATAAATGCAGATGTCTACTCAGCACAGTTAGAGCGGGTGCACGCTGAGCTGACCGGAAAGCAACCCAGCCTCGTCAAAAGGCACGGAGTCATACTCCAGCACGATGACGCCCGGCCGCACATCGCGCGAACACGCTTTTGCTGCGGCCCAGCCAGAAAGCTTTTACGACAAGAATAGAATTGTTGAAAAAATCTACCCAATCGATGCACGAGGTGTGTAGAAGTCGAAGGGTACTACTTTTAATAAAAAGCGTTGAGTACAAGCCGAGTTATAAGGGTTTGAATTAGCATGCAAAAACCGGACAATACATATTTCCACCCCTAATATATATAGATATATATATATATATATAAACTGTACGATATGTCTCTGTGTCCATCCATCCAAATCCGTCCGATCCTCTGTCCGTTTGTCTGTCGGAAAATCGTGTTTCTCTTCTTTGTTTCGTGAGCGCGGTGTGTGCTGCTCGTTAGTTGTGTGAACGTTCGTCGTTGAGCGTGACTGAGTGTGGGTTTGTCCTGTCTGTTGCTCGGTCGATCTCAGCGGCTGTCCCTATCACTGAGTGTTTGTGTGCCTCAATGTGTGTGCGCGTGTGTGAGCGGTCATTAAAAAACGATCCGGAGCGAGGTTTTTCCATGATGGCGGCGGCGGCAGCAGCAGCAGCAGCAACCAAACGCCACTGGTACACGGGTCGAATATCCCAAAAGGGAAACTAAAGAAGAAGTTGTCTCGCGGCCGCTGATCTTCGCTGTCCGTTGTTCGTGCTGCTGCTGCTGCTGCTGCTGCTCCAGCTTCTACATGTACTGCCACCTCTTCTCATTCTTCTTGTGCTGTCGTTGCTGCTGCTGTTGTTATTGTTGCTGTAGCACAGTGTAGCAGTGTGTGTCTGTGTGTCTGGCACTTCGTTGCGCTAGCGACTAAAATGAAGCGAGCACACAAAGGTCTACCGGCGTTGCTGAAGTCGCCACTGCAACTACCGCTGCTGCTGCTGCTGTTGCTGCAACCACTGGCATTTCTACTGGCCATGCCGGTTCCGCCGTTGCTTGCCGTGCCGCTTGCTGTCTCGGCCCAACCCGGTGCCATCATCATTATCATGATCGTCATATGAGCCGCCACATAGTGGGATGCTCGGTGGTGACTCGAGCTAGCTGAGCTGACACACAAAGGCAACAGCAATCCACCAGCAACAGCACCATCAATAGCAACAGCAATGAGCAACCAAACAATAAACAGACACAAGGGACGACGACGACCAACAACAACAACAACAAACAGCAACAACAACCCACGACGACGACGACGACGACAACAACAACAACAACAGCAACAACAACAAACAGCAACAACAACAACAAACAGCAGCAACAAACATCAGAGGACAGACGAACCGTTAAGCAACACAGCAGCAGTAGACACAGCTGCACAATAGCACAAGTGCGACCACAGCGAATTGGCCTGGCCTCAGAGCAGTGGACAAAGCGAGAGAGAGCGAGAGAGATATCGAAGCTAGATCGCAGGTAGAGAGTGGAACAGGCAAAACTGCAACACGGGAGTAGACAGAATCCGCTCGTTGCTAATTGCGCCTAGCGGCTGTGTCGCTATGCCTGTAGTAATCAGCAGGAAATCGATGCATCAGCGCTGCCCTGGGTGGCTCGCCGGTTGGTTGCAATTTTCTAATAACAACTTGTGTTTGTCTGTCCCGCTGTCTGCCGGTGCCAAATTCATCTGGTGTTTGTCACCGCTTCTGTTTATTTATGTTAAATGAACTACGGGTCGATCAGACGGACGACGAGACGGCCAGCAGGAACAGTCGACGAGTCACTAGACAGCGAGACTCCACGGGACCAACAGCTAACTACCCCGGTATATTCGCTCACTACGACGATGACCATGAATATGGATTATCATTATGGATGGTCTGACTGATGGACCTGGAACAGACGCTGTGGGACCAACTATCCGCTTGAGTGGTAGCAACTGGTAAAAGGCGACTGTTGTTGTTGTTGTTGCTGATGATGATGATGCTTTTGTCTCGTACGCTTCTCTGATCTGATCTGCTCTGATCTGGCTGTCAGTACGAGCAAGCGAACACGTCTAGACACCTACCATGGGTGGGTGAGATGTGTGAGGACCGGAAGCAGCACTGTCACTGTTCGCCGTTGGCCGCTGACCCTGCAAACGATGACTATGTAACTGAACAACTGAATGTTAGGTAACAACGATTAGGGGGGGGGATCTGATTAATAGCTTTAGGTCTGCCGAAGCAATAGCTTTTGTACAATACTTGTGTCATTGACAATCAAGTCGGCTCATATGTTGCAATACATTCGTGTTCTCATCTCCAAAGTGAATCCGATCTACATTCCCCACCAGTTTCCACATCATGCGGACACTACTGGGTACTCTGCCAGCTAATGTGATACACACCGCATTGAAAGCAGTGACAAACAACAACCCCATTCTTTGTCAGGGGTATTAGAGCTATCATCTGGGCACCAAATTGTTCGGGTTTGTTTTCGTAACAGCAGTTAGCCCATTATATATATATATATATATTATAACTTTTGCATAGAAGTGGTCCATTGTAGTAACGATGGAGATGCAATCGAAAATCCCGCTCTTTCTCCCGCGTTGGTCTGCCCTCCCTCATCGCGGGTTTTGCTTGGCCTCCTGACTCCCTATCTCTGCTGGCCGCGGTATGCTTCGTTGGCTCGTGTCCGTCCGCCCATACGGTTCCTGTACAAATGCGGCCACCGTCTTCGATTTACATTACACCAGCCGGAGTCGCTTTACATTTCGCGGTGTTCCGCAGATTGGCTCGACTGTTGTCTCTGTTTAGTATCCCTGGATTTATATATTACTGATACTTTTGCCATAACATGCTACTGCTGGTACTGCTGCTGCTGCTGGGTTCTCGTAGATCCGCGACCCACTGTAAGCATGAAACGTCGAAAGCGTTGGTAGCTAAAGCCGTGGCATCAAAATTAGCTACTTCTGTAGGCAACGCCGAAAACACAACTAGCGGCCGGCGAGTAAACGTCGGCTGGGATCGCTTTCTGCTGCGGCCGCTGTTGCTGCTGCCACGATTTGTCCAGGGGGCGCCGATCGTTTGGCGGCGGCGGCGGCGGCGGCCTCAGCAACGACGGCAGTAGCAGCAACAGAAATGGCGTCGGAGGCCGCTTCAGTGCTGCTACGCGGGCAATGGCTGACACCAGCAACAGCAGCAGCAGCTGCAGCAGTAGCAGCAGCTGCAACAGGATGGTAGACACGACGAGTTGTCGAGTTGCCCTGCCGCAAGAAGAAAACGGCTCCAACGACAAAATACACCAGTTAGAAAGGTCTTCTTCGCTATCAACACAGCCCCTAGCGCGCGTCTGATGATATAGCAAACCGCTGCCAACCGTCCAAGGCTGCTTGCTTCCTGTCGGCTGCTTCCTACGACAGCTATTGCTGCTATCATTCTGCTGCCGGTGTTGTTGTTGTGCAGAGCGAGAGAGAGAGAGAGAGAAATAGAGGAGCGTAGTTGCTTCGCCTGCTCTGCAGTGTTCGTTGTACAGTTCACCTCCTATACAGCAGCATCGATTGACCAAGAGCGGCGTAAACGCTGCCGCTGTAAGACAGCGTATATACGTGCGTACATAAACAGAAGTGTTCAACTTTTTTGTGTAGAGAGTCGAGTTTTGCTTCTGCTGACGACGACGACGACGACGCCACCGTCGGCGAAGTCGCTTCGTTGCCGAGCGGGGCTGATCACAGCTCGAGACAAATCGGCCACGGAAAGAGACAAGCGTAGGCGAGCGAAGCGAGCCGCTTGAAATGAAACCGATTGCATCCTCACAGACAGCGTCGTGTAATGTTCCTGTCGGATATGCGTACGCGAAATAATCGAACAATATATATATATATATTATATACATATATATATATATATATATATATTTAGTCAGCAAAAGAAGAAGAAAATCGGAAAAAGCGGACCTGAGATCATCTTCTTCTGATCATGCTGTTGTCTACTGAGAAGAACGCTGAAGACGGAGAAAAGCTGTTGCTTGGCTGACCTGACCATATGGCTGACTTCTCCAGCGTTGAACGGAGAGGTAACTCTACTCAGCCGAGTGAGCAGCCCGAGATCGCGTGGAATCGACGGTGACAAGTGGTCAGGTGACCTGGCAACAACCAACTCGTAGATGAGTCCTTGAACAAAGCCAAAAGACCATACGATTGCTTTACTGTCGTCTCCCTCCGCCATAAACCAGAACTGCAGCGCCAGCTCAATTAATACTGCTGTCGCAAGCGGCTTCAATGAACACCGAGCAAGTGTCGATGAGAAACAGTGAAATTAAAACGAACGAAATTGTCAGGTAATTACTCGTGACGCTCTTGAAATTCTGCTGAGATAAGCTCCGGGTCAACCAGCAGCGAGTGGCGCGCTCTATTCCCGTTCGCTTCTGCGGTATATTGGAAATGAAAGAATTGGAGATAGGTAAAAGTTTATTGGTTTATTAAAGGAGCTGCAATTTTAGATAGAGGATGGTTCTGCCTTTCCGGCTTCAGAAACAAACAACACCGTAAAGCGGTTCGTTCCATTTGGTGCATGCAATAAAGTAGGTGCAGTGGACAGCACCAACCAGACAATAACTCGAGAAACGACTGGGACTTGTCGATCTCGGTTTTACCGGGTGTGTATGTGTTCATCGATATGGGTTAACTCCATCAGCTCAATGATGGCTACATCACAATCCGCCACTCGGAGGCCGATGCCGCCCGGCGCGGTCGTCGTCGACAATTAGACGTTTCGCTGAAACCGGATCGTATTCGACAATGAGATCGAATGCTGGTCGAGTTGTCGGTTTCGAGAGAAAAGACGCATCCATGGTCATTCACTCGCCGGGAACTCTAAACCGTACCCGCCGGGCGTGTGGTCATATCGAAACAAACAGAGCAAAAAAAATTGCTCTCGGTATTCCTCTGTGTAGAAAACGGTGTCCCATTGAAATTCATCGAAATTTTCCAGCCTGACATACAGCCTTAAACATTCAAGTTCTGTCCACGGTACAATTGCTTTCGGCATTGCTTCATGAGAAGGAAAACCGCCTTTAAATGCAACGGTGGGGGATCAAGCTCATGTGTGTCCACTCACGTCCGTGTCCTCCGATTTCAAAGCGTACACGAATGCACCACGTCACCGGGCTTGAAATACGGTGAAGTGCATCTAGCAAGCGCGGGCGAACTAGAAAATATTCGAGCTTGATACTCCGATCACCAAGCGAATACCCAGCCAATGATGGCCATTAGCTCAGGGGGTGTTGGAGGAAGAGATCGCATATATTTGAGCAGGCCAAAACACAGACGTTCAACTACCTATGATAAGAAAGACGTTCCAGTCGAATTCCCGGGCCGAAGCGAACAAGAGAGAGCTGACATGTTGGCGGCGGCGGCGGCGGCGGTCTTTCTCACATTTATTTGACAAAATTGGCGTTAAGCGGAACGCAATTCGGTCAATTTTACACTGATGCATGCAAAGCGGCAATATATATATATATATAATATATTTTGGAGTAACCATCACATCCGTTACGGGGATAATTAAATAAGCCATGCTTTAATCTATGATAACGTCACACACAGACATAAATTGTTCGCGTTCTCATTAGGCTGCTCAGGCAAACTATATTTGATGGTAGAAAGTACACTGTATATTATATGAACTAATTAATGCGTCTCGTGAATTTTTCATCACGAGTATTTTAACTGGAACAACAACAACAAAAGGTTGAGGTTTTTTACGCTTTCTTCTTTACCGATTATTAGATAATGCCCACACAAGCGTAGTATGGTTAATGATTCATAAATCAACCCTGCGAATGGTTGGAGTAGCCCGCTAGTTCGAATAACTACCGCGTATAGTCCACGAGTGGATGTAGGCGCGTTCGTATCCCGCTGGCTGATTCTTGTAGCCATGTTGACGGTAGGCCGTTTTTCGGGGCCAAAGTGCTCTGAATGGCCCGCGTTTGTAGCAGTGGGCCTTATTCTCGTTCTCCTCTGTTGAGCTCTGTGAGCTGGCCTGACATGGCCGCCACAAAGTAGGGCGGGGAGAGACAGTTGCCGGCATACAAGGAACAAAGCCTACCGTGGCTCCAATTCCACTCTACCTGGGCAGCTTTGGCGAGTGCCGATATCGCCAGTTAGAGCTGGGTCACACACAGAGCAGTGAAAATACGCCAGTTCCCACCGATGCCCCAGAGACACTGACGTAAATTTATATATATATATATATATATATATACGCATGGACTGGTCCACCCACCACCTGTGTGCTGCTCCCTTCTCGCAGCAGTCGCATGAGGTTGTATTAGATTATATAATAGGTGGCTGATTAGCAGCAGAGCTCATGTGCGAAATTCGTGTTTACGTTTTCATAAGTCAACGGGCGGGGCGCTAACAAACACTAGTATATAGACAAACACACACATTTAGTAGGCTCTCTCTATCTCTCTCCCTTATAGTTGTATCCGGTACTTCTACACCTTTCATGACTTCAGGCCGGCTGGTATTCGCGTTATGGCGTACAATATCTAGGTGTAAGTAGGTCAGAGCGAAACGCCTGGTGTCTGCCTGTGTATTATTACCCGCCCGTCGGTCTCAGCACGAGGTTAAACAAAGAATTATTATTTTGGCTGTAGATGCCGGCGGCAGTATTAATCTAGGCACTAATAATCAAACGATGAGTAACACTGATTTCATTGGCAGTTGACTGTCCACAAATAGCATCGTGTCCGCGACAAAATCCGTATCCGCATCACGTATCATACAAAAACACCGTGCGTACAGCACGCACACGCGTACAACGGATAGCTGGATGAATATGTGTGTATACGCCCGGCAAATGCTTCTGATCCGGTAGTTCGCCATCATCTATTCGGATCGTCGGATTGAAAGGCAGAGATTGCTTGAGTTTGCCGCGATAGGCGGGGTGAGATCGGAGGCAGGTGGGTGTCGAACGATGGCCGTCACTGAGTGTCACAAGCAAAGCTGTGGCTGCTCGTTCGGTCGTAGACAATCAGCAGAGGAAAGACGATGCGATTATGCTGGCAGTGATACAACAACTCCATCCCCGTCCGCCGTCGCAGTAAACTGCCTGCCACTTTACTGGCGTTTTGCTGTAGCCGCCAAGATCCCTGATATCAGAGCAGAAGTTCCGATCCAAGTTCCGATTCGACAGCCCGAGCATGCTTACGGGGATGTGGCCAAACACGAACGCCACCTGAGCGAATGATTCGTAATGTCTGGAAGCGCGAGGTTCGCCCGGACCCGAAGTTCAACGGGTTTGCTGCACTAGCACCCTCAGCCGAAGCTCCCGCAGGCAACTCTCACCGGTACGCTTTCTCCGTTGATTGTTTGACGGCATAAAATTAGTCGGCAAATAGCGCTAACGGATTGATTGGAATTGAACTCGAATCACGAATATATCTAGCTACTGTAGAAGCTGTTTTGACGTAAAAGTCATTTACGCTAGCCGGTCCGATTGGACGGACACATGATAATCAAAAATAATAATTAGAATATTATTATAATCGACACCAGCGATAGATATTCATACGCAAGGTTCTGTTCAATTTGAATGAAGAAATATAGAGCACGTGTGTCCGTGTCGATTGCTATTCACAGATGTCTGTGTATTATTTATGTATATACGTACATCGATATATATATATATATATATATATATATATATATATGAGCAGGCTGGCAGAGAGAAGATAGCCCCACGGACGATGCGAGAGCCAGAAACTTCATCTTCTTCATAATCATCGTTATTATTATTATTATTATTATTATTAATTACTAGAAGCGGCATGGTATATGATGCTTTTCATAATGATGAGGTCTAATGATGCCCTGATGCGGACCCCGGGCATGTACGTTTAAATAAAGTTTATTTGAATATCGAATCTATAGAAGCGCGTACATGTTCATAGGCTGGTAGGGCTGGTACCAACCACTGGAAACGCCCGTTAGCCAGATTATTCTGTTTCATTCTGCTGTATAAACATTGTTAGCTCGCATTGATACCATTAACTTTTTCTGGATCGATGAACTCTTGCGCAGCGACTAAATCCAACCTGTGTTCAACACACGAGTACACTGCGTCCGTTAAACTTCTCAGACGTCTATATCAGAGAGGGCTATTATCTTGCGCAAGCTTGCCAACAGCTCGATCTATGCAACAAACACAATAGCAGCCACATGCGTGAAACACCACACCTCTGACACGGTAGGATTCGAAGTAATTTCGTACAAACGTTCTACTTTCTTCTTGTATATCGTCGAAAAATAATTAAGCTAAATAAACTAAGCCCAGGTATCGGCACTCTTAACTAAGATTGTTTAGTCGACTTAAACCAACAAGCAACTACAGGATCGTCCGCGTCCACATCCATATCGGCTGACGGACACTTGTGCAGGCTGCGCGAATACCGTAAATAATGCTCGCGATAATGCGCGGGTTTGCGTAATCGTCCAACTGACGTGGCTGACTAACTCAGCCCAGATGAACTCGTTCAAGTGAACTTGCCAAACAATGCCACCGAACGCAATCTGAAAGTTTTCGATCTTACACATATATGAATAAGGCATATGTGTACTGTGTTATAGATTTGAATGCTTGTCACTCTCTCTATCTCTGTTCTCTTATTATAAATCAGATAATTACGAAAAACGAGAACGGTTGTATGGTGAACAAATGAAGTTCTCATTAGGAAACACTTCGGCGATTACGAGAGCTAATTCGCCGCGGTGGCTCAGACGGACAATTAACACCACAAGTATTAAATCATTAATCGATAGATATTCGAATCGAAAGTGTGGCCGGGAAGTTACCCATCGCAATGGGCGATTGACCAAAGTTTGGCGGTTTCGAGGATAATCTTCCGTGTTTTTTTATGATGTCCTTCCTCGTCGGACATACATATCTCGACATCAAGCAAAAATTGAATAACGAAGTCGAAGAAATCAAGTACACGACAACGACAAACAAGCACAGAGATTCAAGGGTTCAAGCTTGACGCCTTCAGCGACAACTTTTTCTGTGTTCCGCTGTTCATGTTTTGCTTAAGGACGTAAGGTACTATCTAAATATGAATTGAAAGCAAAAACCAGAGAGAGTGGAAGACTATAGGAAATATTGCTTTGGTAACTGTTAAACTTTGCTTTGTCTAACCTAAAGAGCTGCGGAACTTTCCGAACACCCTGTATGTTCAGCATGGTGGACCCGTCCGCGGAGAACACCAGATGTGAGACATTTGTCTCGAGTCTATCTACGGTGAAAGAGCAGGCACGAATTGCACACATGGCACATTTGCTTATCTGAGTTTTGATCTGCCATCCACTCTCCATTATCGCACACCCATACGCAAAGGAGCGGAGCGGATGTTCGACAGCTTTCCTACAACGGAAACGTACCCCTATATATATATGTATGCATATATACGTGGAAGAAAACAGCCGTGCGTTGGAGCTGAATTTCGTTAGACTCTACGACGATGCGTTCAGTTATTTTTACGATCCGTCAATTTTGTCAGCTCCGCTTTTGTTCATTGTGGTCACCCTCATCGGGCCGTCATCTATCATTGTGACCAATGCTTAGGAGCCATTGATCCTTTCGAGAAAGCGATATCTCGTTGCAGTGCCCCGTTCCTATTATGTAAAACCGCCACTTCGACCGGCGTCCGACAAATAATCAAACGCTCCGACCTACCTATATTCTATACGTATAATTCAAGTCCACATTGCGCCAACGGAAAATCAACACCATGTCCGAGTAAGCGACTCAACAACACCGATCGCAGTTCCGATTCATAGACAATAGCCTTGATAAACAGGAGAGATGCCGGGCCGACAGCAGCTGCAGATCGCTCGTAGTGGAACAGGGCGGCAATAGTAGTAGCAATAGAGATGGTTGGTCAGGAGGGGTCGTCTTGTCCCTTGGCTCCGAGTCCCATCGGACCCTCCAGCTTCCTCCAGTTGGGTCTACTTCTCTTGGCCGCCTGTCCGGCGTAGCCAGTGGCTTCGGTAGGAACGGTAGAGTAAGTAGGTAGGGCAGGCATAAAAACAACCACTGCTCCAGCTGAGTGGCAAGATGTGGCTGGGCCAACGGCCCCAGTCCCAGCCACCGCCTGCATAGTCGGCAAAACTCTAACTGCAGTAGTATAGTACATCTGGGCAGGTGGGTGGCCAGCAATCGCCAATCTTGCTTGCTTGGTAGCTATAAGCGAAGCTTCTCTGTCTACGGCCACCCAGTCTCTCTGTGCCGTCGCCGCTGCCGCCGCCGCTGCCGCCGCCGCCAAGGGTGCAGCAGACCAGCACGCCAGCGTGCTGGCTAGAGAGAGTTTACTCCTGTTTACTCGACCGGGGAGCTGCGAAGGTTATTAATTACCCGCAGTAATTACTACGACGACTACGCGAGTCGAGAAGAGCCGGGACGACGAACGCCAATGAGAGCGAGAGAGAGAGAGAACGACACGGAAGATGCCGAGGCAGGAGAGAGTGCACGCGGTACAGAGCAACAAAGCGACAGCATACGGAAGTAAACGGCATTGGAAAGAGATAGGGTCGCTTTTTTTTTGGCCTTTTTTTTGCTCCACGGTTCCTTCCTCTGTCCTAGTCGGCCTGCTGTGTATCAGGACTTTCATTCGTTGATGGTTTGTTCGCGCCGCCAAACCTCGCTGCTTCTGGCTTCTTATCATTCGCTAGGTGTTTCGTTACGTGTGAGTTTGCCATTGATGTTTACCGTAATTGTTTCCTTGTCTCACTCTCGAGGATGCACATGAACTATATATTACCGTTCATCATCATATACATGTTCATGTGTTCACATACACATGCATTCATACGAAGGCTGGCCGCTCTCGTTGTAAATGTCCATAATGGGTTACCCGAGCGCTGGCGAGAATCAGCGACAAGGTAAAGGTTCTATTGGTTTATTAAAGGAGCTGTAATTGTTACAATGCTTAAGCTCACTTATATGTCATCACGCAGCGGGGCTCGAACCTGCGGCCTCTCGCCAAGGGGGCGAGATTTTTTTTCGTGCGTTTTTCTACAATACAATAGCCTAGTGTATTGCACACAGCATGTGATGAAACGAGGCTCGTTTAACTGCTGCGCGACATGTACGCATATATGAAACGGTGGGCATATATCGGAATGGAATATCTAGCACATTTATCCACCTCTCAATCCCGTTCGAAGTTTGTTCCTACGGGACGAACCGTTTGCGTCACACGGAAACGAGCAAAGACAAAATAGCACTTACTTCTTCCACCTGCACTATTGCTTTGCTGCAAGAAGCTATACACGAGTATGCCTCAGCTGGCAGTTGCCGCTAGCCACATATGTCATGGCTGGCGCCTGCAGT
The DNA here is from genome assembly GCA_019614645.1 of Stratiolaelaps scimitus. Lineage (NCBI taxonomy): Eukaryota > Metazoa > Arthropoda > Arachnida > Mesostigmata > Laelapidae > Stratiolaelaps > Stratiolaelaps scimitus. The sequence goes on along the minus strand of JABWDB010000014.1, from coordinate 1,880,353 downwards.
TCGTCTCACCTCAAACAGTCTGATCTATCAGATTCGTGACATAACAGAATAACAAATACGTGCTTTTGACGAGACGAAAAATATAAGCTAATATAGACAACGCCACTATTTACCTGAGACCGATACGTGGACGATATTTAATCCTGGCACCCGTCGATATGACAGTTGCACTTCGATGCCGGCTGGCGAAGCTCGAACGCTTGTACTTGCTGATATTCGGCGTTAGGCCCGTAACGATTCAATGCAGGCTGCTCCTCCTGGGGGCGACATCCAGTCACCCAAAGCAAAAAGCTGGCGTCGTCGTTGTCGCTACCGACCGACACCCCCGAGAATATCTTCCCTGCCTTCCCATGTGGGTGGAGTTGCGGCCTTCTGCGATCGGCCGTCGTGAGCGAGAACTCCAGAGGCCCGGCAGACTGAAGGGGCCATATGCTGCTGCTGCTGCTGTTACGTCACGTGTTGGGCCCCGTGGTGTGATACCCCAACGTGAGTTCAAGCGCCGCTTTAGCGACCTTATCACTGGCTGCCGTGATGATGGTCGCTGTCCTCACAATTCTGCCGTCTTCTCGCCCGCCCTTCTGGCGTGTGTCCTTCCACTGTCGTAAACGTCGCAAATCGATGACGTCCGAGTGGGGTCGGCGTTTGCTGCTGCTGCTGCGGCTGATTATGATGGACGATATCAGCCGGGGGGGGGGGGAGGACTCTACAAAATGCAGTGCCATAAGCACTGTGCTCTCAAGTGCTTCTTCTTCTTGAAAGACTTATGCAGCCACTGCTGCTGCTGCTGCTGCCGCTACGCGTGGATTGTTTATTTTTCGCATCCTTCGCTTCCCTGGGTCTCTTGCGTGCTTGACCTGGGTCGATGCCTTCTTGAAGACTATATATTATATTTGACAGCACAGCTCGAGGCGTACACATGCTGAACTATTTCACCATTCCAATCGAGTGTTATTGTAACAGCTATTGTTCGTGGCAAACGACAGGCTGTAGGCCAATTGCCTCAATAGTGAATCCGTGAATCCGTGATATATGTAAATCCACAATAAAAAAAAAACACGTAATTCCTATTGGCCAATACTGATTGAACGAAGAGAAATACAATGATTTGTTCACCCCTATCGGTGAAATGATTGATGATGATATCGTCGGATGTCCTTAATAACAGGTGTGATAGAGTATTAATTATAACAATCATGAAACAATTAAAGCGATGATACCAACAACGAGCAAGCGAGATCAACCACAGTACGAACAACACTTAACCAGATGAATCATCAATATGCATATCATCGGCCAATCAATCAATAAAATGATAAATGCTGCAGTATCAACAGGGGTCCACCAACGCAAAAGCTCTATGCAAATCACCACCACCACCACCGCCGCCGCCTCTTTATCATTTCGGAACTCAATGCAGCGGCAATTGGCGTTCACTGAAACATCTTTTGTCGTTATCTTAGCATTGGTTGATCATAGTGTGCTTCTGTCAGCTCTCAGCTATCACCAAAGCCTAGCAAGTAACCCTAGTGACGGAGAAGTACCAAAATGGAAGAAATACTCAAAAACAAGCAAGTGAACACACACACACACACATCATGGACTTTTCCCTGGTGATTCGCGTGGTGAATTTTATGAGCGATTACCTCTATATCCTTTCCTATTGCCCCGGCTAGAGCCATAGCGCCCAGAGGACCTGAAGTGATTAGTTACTCTTCTCAAGATGACATCACATTGAGTCACGGACGCAACATCGCTCGCCGTCCGAAGAAGAGACATGGGAGGTGTGAGAATCACGGGTGGTGCAATTGTCGTCCACTTTTATAATTGATTAGAAATCAATGGTTCGCCGTGGGTGAGCTTATGAATTAGCTTATGGCTAAATGAAGGGTTTCTTTGCCCCGGCGACGTATAGACGTTAGATCTTCATGTTGATGGGCAACGAAGGACCTGGCCTTATTGTTCAGTGTGGATGTTGACCACAGCTCGCGCCGGTCAAAGCTACGATGTTAGGCTACGAAAGAAACCGCATCCACTGGCAGACAATCCAGGTAGAACTTCACAAAGCATAGACTGTGTCCTCACAGCTTTGAAGAACTCCTCGTTCTCCCATGCTTCGCTACATCCACCATGGATTGACGTGCTTATACGATTATATATATATATATATATATATATATATATAGATATATATTAAGGCGTTTGTTTGAATGAAGAGTTTGTTGTATGAATTTTCTAGCTGGACTTTCGATCTGTCACATGTACGCAAACCCAATTAGCCAGCACCGACACTAAGTATATAGATAAACATGCCAAATTGCACGGCAAACTCTCTTCATCTTGCGTGGGCCCTTGTCCACATGAAGAAGCAACGGTCACTCCCGTCAAAGTTGCATTGAATAATCAATACAATCAATGACGGGGTAAGGTGAGATAAGGTAAAATGGCCAGTATTATCAGAACACAAGCACACACACACAGAGTGGAACGTTAGGGACAGCCATCGGCTTGAGAGAGAGATTCACTGAAGTGAATTTGCAACCGCTGCGATTGCTGCGTACGAGTAACTGACTAGATTAACGCGCTCATATAGAAGGAGAGAGAGAGAGAGTGAGAGAGGTCACCGCCACTCTTGCAATTCTTGCCCATTTCTGTGTGATACTCATGATGATGAGATTCGTCTCAATCACGCGTGTGTCTGTATGTCCTGGACAATTCAAACATACGCCCCAATCAATCACCTGCCTGAGGGCAGCTTCGTAGATGGACGAGAGCTGTGACACGTACGAATACGTACGTCACCGTTCACCAGCAACAGCAGCTGGAGGAGGAGGAGCAGCAGCAGCAGCAGCGGCGGCGGCGGCGAATGGCTGCCGTCGATCGAGTATGGGCATCTGTCGAATCATTTCAAACCGTTTTACCTTCAAGCGAGAAACTTGTTTCGCCGCCAGAGGCAGCACCAGCAATGCTGATACCACGACTGCTGTTGTTGCTGCTGTTGCTGCCGCTGCTGCCACTACTGTTGCCGTCTCGATTTTGGTGTCTTGGTGATGATCACCTGCCTTGATCACATTCTCATGAAGCTGCCAGCGGCACCGCCATATCGGCCGCGTGCCGACGGTGCCGCCTCTCGTAGCTGCGGCAGTTCCGTCTACATCAGCCACTCCTGGCGGCGTATATGTGTCTGTGTATGCAGAACAACAGGCTGGCAGGAGGAACAGCAGCAGCAGCAGCAGTAGACGAAGCTGAATCGGCGGCTTTCATCCAGCAGCGTCATCAACTCGTAAAAAACCTGCTACCAGCTGCAGCGTGGCCCGTGGCTGGCTGCCACGATGACCGAGTCGTCGTTGGCGGCGACGGCGTCTGAGCTCGCCAGAGCTTGTGTGCTGTTGTGTTAAATAGATGCTATGCTTGCTGCTGCTGTTGTAAGTAACATGGACTGTGGTGGCGTTCCGCGCACGGCTCTCCTCGTTGTCGTCGTTCTCGACGCTTCCGTCGATGTTGAGGATTCTTTCGACTTTCGAAGGTCGTCGTCGTCGTCGCCGTCGTCGAATGGAGCCACCAGACAGACGTCTCAGATCGAATGCTGCCGCTGCCGCCGACACCGCCAGCATCACCACTGCTCTTGCTGTTGCTCTGACGCTCGTCGCCGTACCAGAGTCACGACCAATGCACCAGACAGTTCAAAGGGCTGGCAGCATCCAGCTGCAGCGGACTTTCTCTCCTTGTCAAAAAACGCTGAGAGACAGAGAGAGAGAGAGGGAGATGAGACGAAAGAGAGAGAGAGGAAAGAAACAGCAAGGAACGGCGATAGAATATTGACTTGGCAAACCGACCCAATGTAGCCCAATTCGGAGGCAGAGCGAGAAAAAGGGAGAGATGGCTCCAAAAGTCAGCCATAACAGCAACAGCAGCAGCAGCAGCAAGAAACAGAAAGAGGGCAACAGAGCAACCGAATCGATGAAAATGACGGCAGAGGCAACGGCGGCCCCCTGCGATCATCTGTACCCGACACTCAGACAAGTGCGAAGAAGCTCATTTTGATCACTTGGCTTGATACGGCTACTTGCCAAGGGTAGCCGACAGCGACCAGCGTCGCCATCGAACACAAGGCAAATACCGTCAACGACGGCAGCAGCGGGAGCAACCGAACGGGTCGGTTACAGTGGAGAGTTCCTGCGAGCAGCGGTGGGATTATTTTAGCAACGATATCAGCTATCGCCGTTACAACTCGTCCGAGAACAATTGTGTTGCATTCACAATCCTCCAGGCATTCTATCTCGGCTACTGCTGCTGCTGGTTCATCGTCTCCTTGTCGTTATCATGTGCATCATCATATCGAGCACAAGCAACAGCTAATCGTAGTGGATGGCTCCATGTTGACCTCTACTGCTGCGGCTGCCGCTGCTGCTCATAGACACTTTCATAGTTTCATAAATACAAATTATATATAGCTGCAGCGGTCGACAACAACGACGGCAACAACGACATTTGTTGGTGGTAACAGCCGCAGAAGAGGCCGTGGCAGAATATTGGGGCGTTTGAGGGAGCATTACTTTGCCGTCGGGCTCGTACCAGCGGCTGCTGTAGCATCATCATCTCTCGCAGCGGTTGCTGCTGCTGGCGCTGCCACCACCACCACCACCGAGTCTCTGATCATTTGATCTGTGGTTTTCATTCTGTTGTTTTCATTGTCGTTGCTCGACCGACAGATCCATAGACCGACAGTTGCAGCAGCTAACTTCGATTCCTGCGTTTGTCATCATCGTCACCTAATCAAGATACAGCTGCTGCTGCTGCTGCTGCTTGTGGTAATGCTGATTATCCTCATGAGAATGATGGGAATGAGGATACACCCTGTTCTCTAATCAGCAGCGGCAGCGGCCGCCTGAACGGCCAACGCCTGAACCCCTGAACCGGCAGATCGACAGCAGGAACGACCGAACGGCCGGCGCAGCCTGATTTTACAGAAGGACACCGCCAAGATACAACGTGTATCTATGGAGATTAGTGGCAGGGCCCGTTGTATTGAGATACCACTCGGACACTTGAACCAATACATGACACTGGCTGATCGAGCAAAAACGGACACCCGGTTATCAAGCACATAAATATATATTATATATTTATAGAGAGAGAGAGGAAGTGGAGGAAAGAAAAAATAGCTTCAACGCAAAAATATTATATATAAATATATATATATACATATATATATATATATATATATATATATATATATATATATATATATATATATATATAGACGGGCTTCTCCTCAGTTCGTAGTAGCTCTCAGCCCATTCGTAGCAGATTCACGAATTGCACGAACCCATGCCACGTCGAAGGGGTTCGGTGTGAGGTGGAGTTCTCACCTCGCTAAGTCGCTCATGGAGTTTATGTGTTGATAACGATGATGACGATGACGTCGACGACAATGGCGACTGCCGACGCGGTTATCTGAATGCCATTATTATTATTATACATTCGTTCGCACGAATGGTGAATTCGTCGTCACGGCGCATGGCCGCCGCCAGCGTTGATTCTGCTGCTGCTGCAGCAGCCGCTGAAGCCACGCTGCCATTCAATTGTTGTGCATGTTGCTGTTGTTGTTGTATAGATGTGCATTCTTATTGCTGGTGCACTCGTTGCACGGTGCCTATTGTTGCTGGCATTACTATTGTTATCTATGGTTGTTAATAATTGCGCAGGCTTTTGTCACTAATCGATTGCTTTTTCTCTCTCTCTCTCTCTCTATCTATCTATCTCCGCTTGACCTAATATGTCTCTCTCTGTTGCTTTTCTCTACCTGATCCCTTCCGAATTCGTTCGCTTTGTCGCTGATGCAACGCCATTGTTGTCGCGTTGTTGTCACGATACGGCTGCCTCTAACCAGTCGAGCACAGTAATCATAAATATCTACCTATTATTATTATTATTATCCCGCCACTGATGCCTACTGATGTCTGTGTATGTATGATCTCGCTACGCCGATCACCCTCGAACTATCTTCGATCTTGTGCGCCCATTTTGCAAACTGAAGTAAAATGTCACAAGCATGTGTTGTTGTTGTTGCTGTTGCTGTTATTTAGTATTGTCATGATGATGATGTGGACTTCTGTTGTTATTGTTGCTGCCTTCCTCGGTCGCCTCCTAGTACATTGGCGGTAATGTGTGTGGGTCGGTGCGCGTTTACCGTCGGCTAAGCTTATTTCACGACTATGGTCGTTCTTCAGCTCAATTAATGGATGATATGCCTTTTAATTAAAATCCAATTAATAATACGCCGGCTCGCTCACGCACTCAGCTCACCGATCGACTCGACGCTCGAACGCGCTTCATAGGCATCGTCCCCGTCACCAGGCGGACGCGCATCTCGATACGGCCTCCTCTCGATTAGTTACGATATAACAATACATTGACGTGTATAAGACGTGGACGACAAACGTGTTTGGTTAAACGTCCACGTATCGGTAACAATTCGATGGCTGTTGGCTGTTTATGATTTGATACGTGTTACCGATATCTTGTCCACTACCAACAGCTACACCCACTGTTCCGTCGTCCAACGAAATGAAAGAAAATTCGAGAGAAAATGAGAAGAGGCCGAAGATATGAGCGGATGAGGCGGGTCGCGCTAGAAGCAAACAAATGATCAATCCGGCGGACAGCTGTTAATTGCTTGATTCATTCGGTTACTTGCCGGTAATGATTAAACACTGTGCCGTTGTGGTATCCTGTATCAGCCCTTACTCACATATTACTGGTGTCGTTCCTCGTTTGTTGTTCCTCGTCATGGGATGGCTTCTCGCCTTCACCGCGTTAAATCTACATAGATAAGATGCGCGCACTCATTTGTTTTCGATCATTTATAAGCTGTTTTGATCTGGCAATCTGTCTGTCTGACTGGACGAGACGCATAGTACGTCTATAATAATTGCATCAAAAAAAAACTGCATATCGCTAGAGCGAACGTACGGATCGCTTCTAAATCGGAGAAACTATAACTGAATTGTGGCTAACGCGCCTAGTGGTCGTGCAGGTCCAAGAACAGGACACTGCGTGCCACCAACTCAATGAAAACTAGCCACACCGACACTGGTCACATATCTAATCAATGGGTCTCGATAGCACTGAGTTCCTGCTCATGCAGCGATTGATGTCCACAAGCCGTGACCATATACTTCTCTCGATGTGACCAAATCCGCGATATGGATAGATATCCTACGTTGATAACCATTCGAATGATGGGTAAATCAGCCGAGTGTATTGGGTTGACGAATTACGTACTAAGGGTACGAGTTGGCATCGCCTGACGGTGAAACAACCTGTGAGGACACAAATGAAAAAATTACCCATCATGTAGAAATGCAATTAATAATGACTAGTGTTTATTAATTGTAGTTGTAGTAGTAATAGTAATCACAACATGGAAACCTGCTGAGTTGGGGTTTCTAAATCACTTAACCCCTCCTCTCGACGGTTGAATCCTTGAACTCGTTCGCATCAACCACTAGCACCAATTCGCTGTCTAACTGTAAAAACGTGATTTGCGAATGAGACAACATGCGCCGCTGTGAAAACGCACTTCGTGCCAGCCAGCCAGTCTCTCTGCCACCCACTGTGATGTTAATATCGAGCGATTGTGGCGATAACGAGCAAGAACGGCGACGTTGAGCTCGAAGACACAACGCGCTACGGCCGGTCGACGTCCACGAACTATTTATTATACGAACTCGTCAGGCTGTGCCACGTTTGTCTGCTTTGACGGCCGTGTCTCAAATATTGTTTCTATTGATTTCAATTAAATCACGCTGAAATGGCGAGATTGAATCGTTTATTGAAGGTCATGGCCGAAGAAGACAGCAGTAATGCTTTCATGCATGGACAAATATAATATTATATATAGATGGACACTGACACACACACACACATGTGTATATATATATATATATATATATTACTTTATGCGCATTCGCGGTTGTTGCCTTCCAGCGGGCCAGTACCATGAGACAGCCCCACCGCACGCTTGATTCATGTCGATTTCTCGACGATATAAAAGGATCGTAGTTCGTTGCCGCAGTGCAGTTCGACGATGCTACCTATGGTTGGATTGTTTTGACTAATCGCAAGTCTACGTATCTCTCAATTAATGAAATTCATTCGCATTCGTTGTAAAGTAATCCCGGCGTACTTGCGAGAGAGGAAACATAATATCCCCTTGGCATTGTATCTGTGCCCAATGAGAGGTTACCTCGATCTCGGATGGATTCTTTTTACTTGACACAGTACGAGACCGGATCGAATCAAACTTGTCCATCATGATTGAACGAGTTTGAAGTTCTCTCGAGTCGATTCTGCGCGGGCGGGCGGTCGTCGCCGCCGCCCTCACTGACGACGCCGCCGCCGCCCTCACTGACGCCGCCGCCGCCGCTCACGCTGCCGGCGAAGGCACAACGCTGTTACGGCCACAGATAGATGAGCACCAGTTCACGAGTTGGGGGTGAATTGCCAGTGCTACTATTTCGATGCTTTATAGAATATATCATCTGATAGAATATATCATCTGATAGAATATATCATCCGATTGTCGTTCGTCACCACATACGATAACGATAATACAAAGTGAACCTCATTCGGACAAGGGGGCGATTTGTCCATGTTCGGGTCCCCGTTTCGTTGTTACCCGTTGTTATTCCTGCATCCATTGCTTCCTAGTATTCCTCAGCTTTGCTCACTGCTCCTCGCCCACTTAGCGTTCCATCCGCAAACGAATTGGACGAGAGAGAAAAATTCAGCTACGAAATACTTGCAATAACAGCCATTGTGACAGGGGAGCCGAGGTGTCCAAACGTCTATAGCCACAGTTACATTGACAGGCTTACATAGCATTTCTACCGGGTCGATCTACGCCTATTGGTCTATTGATGCCTCCCGTGCGACGTGCATAAGAACAACATATTTTCTCTTGCAAGCAAAGCCTCCACAAACAAACAGCGTTTTGTCGAAATCGACGCGTACATACGAAGAGGGTTGTCGATTGTTGATGATAAAAACACAGTTACATATATCGCTAGCATTCTCGACACCTGCAACAACAGCTGGCATCCCTACACCTGGATAGTAATGTAAAATTCCCAAGATCTCGACCAGTCCGGGTAGCAACCCGTGTCCGTTGGCTGCTCGGTTGCCGGCCAATATTACTACTCCATTGTAACATAGATGTATATATAGATATATGCATATGTATTTATACATTTATATATTTATATGTACAGATTCATTTTTAGAAGTAGTCCTGCGGTATAAAGCGAACATTTATGCTAGGCCTCGTCGGATTTTGTAGCTTAACCATGACTGATTGATCTAGCTAAGTATACATTGCGTATTGTATTTTTCTTTTTTCTTACAATAGTATTTGTCGTCTTTGTTGCAGAGTGGCGCGAAGTGTCAGTATGCGAAATCTGTGAAGCCGCACATCCTTCGGGTCGACACGCCTTGCCACGTGGTCGGCTCTAACACTGCCGCGGAGTGACCGCAGAGCAGTTGGTCGAGACTCACGTCGGCTCCGATGCCGATAGGAGCGGGTATCCACCGGTTAGCTATCCGGAAACAAGGTTTCTTCGTCGTCACCGAGGACCTCTTCTAGCTGGCACCATAGAACTTCCGGTGATACTCGATACCAGTGTGGTGAGTTCAATGATGACGCCGATTTGCATCCCATTACATGATAGTATAGCTATGCATATATATATATATATATATATATATATATATATATATATATATATATATAATGTCGAGGAGTGGTATTTCCAACACGTTTTTAGCGAGACACCCTCCAACCCACAAGCACACAGACCCACGCACACACATACATCAACACTAGCGCGCACAACCTGACACACGGCGGGATTCTTCTCGCCTCCAGACGTTCGGTTGGTCAGCAGAGGTCTGACCGATTCGTGTGAGCTCACCACTTCCTTTCTTTCTATAATACCTAAGGCAAATATTCAGCTCGCGTCAGCTTCTAATAGATATGTCGTAGGGTAAGATAGATTGCCAATGACAGTCCCAGTCAACGGTATCGCCTTGATCGGCCAGCGTAAGCTGAATGGCGACTAATGGGCGAATTGATTCAGCGGTCGGCGGACTCGCTCTATCTGCCTCGTCGGGAAAGGCCAAACTGCGCGAGTTGAGAAATCTTACAGTGCGCGACGCGGCGGTAGAGCGCTGTGTTGTGTTTCGAACCCGTGAATATATGTGTGTATATATATATATTTAGATATGCGAGCGCTGTAGACATCTCCCAGAAAAGTGGCCAGCCTGCGAAGGGAGCAAACGCCGGGTTCGGCTTGCTTGGCGGCAGGCTGCTGCGCACCACGGCATATCTACAGGCAACAGCTCTCTCGCCCGCCTAGATTACAATGGTTACAGCCGTCACAATGAGTTAACTTCTCACGAGTACAAGATACTTCAATGAGCCAATCTGCGGGGCTATTTGCACACATCGTCGTCATGACAAAAGGACTCCTTTACGTTCCCTATTGTTTGTCTGTCTGCAAGGGTTCTACTCTCGACAACTACAATTTCTATCTTGCTTCTCGCCATGTGTTTGCGGTTTGTACTACTACGGCGGACCGGGACGCGTCTTGCAGGCACGTTTATATATTTATAGCACGAAGTAGCCACCACGAACCACCGTCATCACCACCACTACAGACTACTAGCTGTCACAGTAGAGTAGTAGTGTTGATCGTACGGCCACTGATGTCAATCAATGATTGAACCATCTTCGAACTTTTCTACCGTCGATACTGATGGCGCGAATACGCCCGCTAATTATCGGGTATCGGATACACGCGTGGTTATAGGTCGCAGTCATTTACGAAGGCGCTATTCGTCGATACGATCAGGTCGGACTGAGCAGGATCAATCCTGATCTTTATATCCATTAATTTTATATCCATCTGTAGCGCCACTGTCTGGAGAAGGATGCTAATTATTAATGCCCGACAAACGATAGTGTACGATCAGATTGACATACGTGATTGGACAAAATGTGAGCATTTGTTCGTTTGTCCATACAGTGTTGTCGGACACCGCATTGATTATGCATCCCCTAGTAATATAGATATTATCTAATGAAACTGAGTGGGTGTACGTTTTTACATCTTTACAGATACAGGTCCCGCCAGGTATATGCCAAGATCACTACAAAATGATTCGGAGGGAATTCAAATATCTCATTATTGTGGCCATGTATAGTTGTAGTGGTAGTATTAGTATTCGTTGTGCTCTTGGATGATGTCTCGCCCGAGGTGTGTGATTCAGAAGGTGGTGGCGCGCAAGCCGGGTATGGAAATGCAATTCCTGCTGTGTTCTCATTCTCGTGCGGCGTACGTTCCATGCATTAAGACGGTGCCAGACATGGTCACACTCACATTGGTCATTCAGTGATTTTCTCTGCTCGGATCTCGGCTCACCTCCTTAATCGATCAGGCAGACAACAACGAACAACTGACAACTCTGGCGGGAATCCCATTGATTGACATATGGCCTTGGCCGTCGATTGTCCACCTTCCAAATAATCGGAGTCTGCCAGCATTTTTTTTTTGGTTAAACACTTGTTCAATACATTCGAACACAGGTACAATATACACTATATATATATATATTATATATATATATAAGTAGCGTGAATGCTTACATATCATGTTTGTCCGTATATTGCTGGGTATTCAGTGAAATCGACTTTCATGATGGCTGGTTCCGATAAACTTAGATTTTCCTTGAAACCCGCCCAAACTTCGTGGAGCAGTTGGAACTCATATTAAATAAACATATCGAAAGTCCTGTTATGATATTTATTATTAATACGTTACTACTGAGCGGGTAAAGTACACACGTTGCCTGATACCAATACCCCTGATATCAATTTTATTTACTAATATTAAAGATTCACTTATAGGTCGATATTGTACATTGCAGTACTTATAAGCTATCAATGACACTAAAAATGGCGTTTGGGATCTCGGAGGCAGAAAAGCATACGAGGATGATGTGTTTTCAAGAAGGAACTGATTTTGGGGGTGTCCTTGGCTTCCAACGGCCGAAGCTATACTCTTTGCGGCGACGTCAAGCGCGTCCCACGGTAGATAGAGTCAAACATGAAACAGAACCAGAAGCATATATATATGCATTGATATCGATGTAGAGATAAATAGACATATCAGCAAATTAACGCTACAACGAGACACCAGCACTGAGGCGGTGCACGAGACTAAGAGGCGTCTTAACGCTGCTAACGCCGGATAGGAGATGATACCGAGCTGCCTGCAGCTGCTGACGACAACAGACAGCCGCCGATGGGACGCTGACCCTGTCCCGTGTTCTTCTACGAGACTCTCGCTGTGACCTGTTATCTTTTACGTTCCAACTTTCGAGACGATCTGATCGGCGGGGCCAACACAGGGCAACGCCGACTGATTCTACCCAGTCGGCGTTGGAACTGCGACGAGCGTTTGTGTCTACCACCACAGACGCCGCCGCCGCCACCACCACCGTCGCTGCGTCATACAGCAGACATCTCTGACTATGCCCCTGTATTCCCCTCATTGTTGCTGGCGTCGTCGTAGCCTCAGACTCGGCGGGACAGCAAGAGACAAAGAGCTTTTACTACGATGGCGGCACCACTGTGCGGGGGCTATCGCGCCATTGGCCCTAGTCATTGGCATGAGACCGAGAGAGAGAGAGAGATTCGCTTCATTTTCGCTCGCTCTCATCCTCGTACCCTGGCGTTTGCTCTTTTGCACGTACCACTGACTTACGATGACGAGAAGCTTTGGCCCGCTAGCGGGAAGCTGGCTAGCAGCAGCTCACCGCGAATAGAGAGATTGCCTTCGCGCGTTTTTGCAAAAGACAAAAATCTCCATCAATGAGAGTGAGTGGAACATCGCCGACGCTTGGCGGGGTGGCTTCGCAGTCATAGCGTCGTAATCGTCGTCGTGGTACAGCCAGTGCCGTTGGTTTTCTCCCGTTTCGCCGGGTGTCAGTCTGCTGCCAGCCACAGTGGCTGGCTGGCTAGCGGCAGTGGTGCTGGTGGTGGTGACCATACTATTATACTGGTAGTGATCACGCTGCTCTTGGTGGTTCAATGAGCTGTCGCCGACGCGGCCAACGCAGCCCCCAGCAGTAGATTCTGTTTGATGCACCACCAGCAACCTAGCTCGCTCGCTAGCTCTGTCGCGTCCACCATCTCTGATAATCACCGATGCTGCATCAGCCGTTGTTGGGGCCAGGCAATAGCTGGCGAAGCAGTGAAATTGAGCAGGCGGGTGCAAGATGCCACTGTCTGCCTCTATATACTATTGCATTATTATCTATAGGAGATGGAGTGATTTACTCGCCACGATTGTGGCGACCTTCGTTCTGTTCGGCGGTGGCGGCGGCAGCGTTGGCGGGACGGCCAAATTGAGCACGGCCGTACGAAGAGTTCATGCAGTGCGAGTGTGCCGACCATTGTGGCGTCGATTGCCGCAGCCTCTCGAGAAACGAGAACTGCCGCGGCAATCGCTCGTTCAGCTGGGGGGGGGGCGGAGGACAGGCGAAGTAGCCCAGAAGTAGCATTTCGTTGGTAAAAACTCCACACACCATAGGCGCTTATGTAGGTCTATGGTAAACTCGGGATGTACGCACATGTACACAACCACGCAGTCAGTACACATCAACGCATGTGATTTCTGGCTATAACGGGGCCGGCCTCCAAGGGTCTCAGACAACATGTCGATCGTCGATCGACAAACTTAACCCGGAGGAAAAAAGCTGTTGTAGCAGCCGATATATTCTATCAGCTGGCTGAATAACCAGCTGAACAGACGAGCAGACATAATAGACAACGCAAAAGAAGACGAGATTGAGAGGCTGGAGGGAATCGTGTCCTGAGACATCTGGCTGATATTCGCTGACCAAACAGTAGCTATGCAGGACACATGCGTGCATTGTACGATACGTAAACGCCGACCATAATCGGCGTAAGCTCGAGAGAAGGACGGTTTTTTCTTCAGCAGATCATAACAGGGAGGAGGCTATGAAGAATCCGTCGCCTTCCCAATCACTATTGCTGCAGGATCTTAGCAAAATGACAGGGTAACCAACGATAGGAACAGGTAGTGAAAAGGAAGACAATGATGAACACATCTCAGGGGTCCGATTCGACATTATCTCTCCCGTCTGTATGCGCATCATACCCCTTAAATGATTATTACCGTTGACTAGTTTTACTATTATAGTTTGTCTTGTTTGTGGTCCAACTTCATAGCCTGGACGTATCGTAGTCAATGGAAGCAGGTAAAAGTGAAGTGGCCTAGAAAAAGGAAGCTTCCTGAAAACCTAAGGCCGCAGTTCACGGGTGTCCTCGTGGAAGGAGAAATGGAGGGTGTGTGTGTGTGTGTGTATCGGCCGAGCCCCTGAAGTGCAATGTCCCTCCTGTGCTGTCAACTACGAGCATCCCTTTCTACTGAGACAGCTTAGATAACAGCGCGGGCTTTAGGTAGTGAGTTAAGGCGTTGCCTGCGTTGTCCGGTTCGGGAGAGGCAGCGGAGGAAGAGGCAATGCCCTCGTTTCACGCTTGGTGGAATTATTAACGATGGTAACGCGAGATAGGAGGAACCCCGGGGGTCGGTTCACCGAGTGTGAACCGATTCGCGTCGGATATGCTCCAGATAGGCTTCTCGCCGTTGGCTATCCGGCCGACTGCGATGGAGAACTCGTTGGCCCTCACCTGCGAGCGACATCGCCAATGCGCTCCCTACACTGCATACGGGAAGCAGTACCCGGGCGGAGGAGGGGGTCAGCTGGTGCGAGTGCACCTCTGAATCGACTACCGACCGGTTCGTTCTCCACTCAATTTGTTTTCTTTCTCAAGGACAAAGTCCCCAAGGTATTTGTACTCGAGTCACCGGCGCCGCCGTCGCCGCTGCTGCTGCTGCTGCTGTTGCTGTTGTGTCCGGCTCGCTGGCGCTCTCAATGTCACGGGTCGGTTTTCCGCCGCTTGCCTTTTTTTCCCTGCAGAGGAGCGAGAAGCCGATGGACCGAGCCAGCGGCTCTAGGTCGACAACGGTCGTGGCTGCGGCAGAGGAGGAGGAGGCGGCGGCGGCGACGAACTGGAGACCAAACGAGTTGTACGGAGCGACGGGTGAGCAAGCACTGATTGCGACAATCTCCATTATATTGGGAGTCCGCGGCGGAGGCGGATGGACGTTGGCTCCATGGCTATCTCCCGTAGAGTCAGCCAGTAGTTCGTTCGTTCCTTCGTTACTTCCTCGCTATCTGTTTCTACTTCATAGATGCGGGACAAGGGTAGGGGCGGCGATTGCTTGCAGTGCTTTGCGAATTACTCGGAAAGGCGTGTGGGTAGGTGGATTGACTCAGGAACAGGATTGACAGAAGCGCGCCGACGGCGAACGGCTGGCTGCTCAGAGAGGCAGCTGGAGGAGCGAGGAACGAACAAATGAAGGAACGATGAGAGAATTTCGTTGCCGATCTAGGCATAGAGACGGGGAAGGGGACAATACTATGTTGCACAGCGATGTCCGTCGACCTCGGCACGCGTCAAGAGTCGAGCTCGCGGGCCGTTCTGTTCGGCTATCTCGGTTCGTAGCTACCAGCAGTCCCCCGTTTATTCTGTGCAAGACCTGCACGGAATCCCGTGTAGAGGGTCTGCAGCTAGCAGCCATTCCGTATGCCGGCGAGGGACACGTGGAGGAACGCGATGCGGACGCAGCCGCTGTCAGAATGGCTCATAGCCCGCTGAGTCCGTTGGCAGTCCACCTTTGAAACGGACTATCCTCGATGGGGGCTCGCCAGCAGAGGACGCTCCAGTTCCTTCTCTCGTCTAGTGGCTCCCTTGCCAACGGTTGCCACGTCAGCTCACCTTACAACAGGGGAAGGAGAGAGGGAGCCCTTTACCTAATCGGTTGGACGGAACCACCGAACTCTCTTACGACTGCTATTTCTTCAACTACCGCAACAGCCAACGTAGATAGAAGGGAGAGAGAGAGAGAGAGAGAGAGAGCGGGGTAGGGACATAGTGGCGATTTGCCTTTTTTTGAGTCCACTAGCCCGCTGGCCCAATGGTAGCCAAAATCGAAGTAGGGAATCGGCACATGACAGCGGATCCGAGGGTTTTCCGAAACGTAGCCCATGGTACCCCGGCCCTGTCGCGGTTCCACCATCATGATCCATTGTTCGTCTTGCCCATGGGATCGCTGAAGGCGATCATCGAGTTCAGGCTCATTTGCTATCTTCGACCTGTCAGCTAACATACCATCATACCTCGTGCAGCTAGCTGGTAACATTGCTGCTGGTATAGTGAGCGGCTTCGACCGCCGCCTGCCGGCGACGTCGACAATGATAATGACATCGGGATGTCCTTGCACTCGCGATGTCCTCAACCACCAGATAGGAGCAGTTTCCTTATGCATGCAGTAACGCAAGCGTTGATGATCGAGGAGCCGGCTGTATTGTTGGTGACCTTGAAGCACTTGGTGAGTCACCTGGCGACGATGATGTCCGTTAACCTCTGGGGGTACTTGAGGCGGGCACTTTGCAGGAGCTTGAGAACGCCAGGAAGAGGAAGTCCCCAACGAGGGAGGAGACGGTGGAGCTGGCCGGCAGAGGATCTGCATTCGTTCCTGAAAAGCTGGGTCGTTCTGCCCTGTTGTCTTCAACAGCTGCTTTTGCCTCTGTGTTTTCGCGCGTAAGCCCGGCTGTCAGTGGTGGTATGCAAACGGATGTTCCGCGGGAAGTTCGAAGAGATCCAGGAAAAGACACAAGGCAGGTACACGATCGACAGCAGGAGCCATCAATCGATGATCCAAGAGGAGAAGCCACCAGCAGCAGCAGCAGTGGTGGGGGCAGGGTCCCTGGCAGAGGAAAATGCGGAAGATTTTGACTGTTGGTTCGCACCATAGATATTATGAAAGCAAATGTACCAGCAAAACGATCTATATCCGCGCCGACCATCCCTCTACCTTCCATATACACACACCCCAATGAAAGCAAGATAAATAAAGAGATGTCTGTGATGACCATTCTTGCAATCGGGCACAAGATGATACGTGAAGTTACCCAAAAATGTTGTAGTAGAATTATATATATAGTTATATACAGGCTGACGCTTTTTTTTCGGGAAGTCACACGTTGTAAGCTAACTATTATAGCTTAAGTAGTAAAATTACGACAGACTATAAGTAATCCGACGGTATGAACAACATAACGACTACTATAATATTTGGACGACTCCAAGACAACATCTGATAAGCTGAGCACATCAGCTCCTGTGCCTGTTTGTAACACGAATTTAAAACGAACATCTTACAACTTGCATCGGACCCAATCTATAACACGTTGTTACCAATTCAACCTGGAAAATGGTTTAGCTCATTCTATTCGAAGCATCGCACTATAAAGTGTCACCTCATCCGCCACCTCATGATCTTACATAAACGCAACGTATAAACGAATGCTGGCAGCTGGCAACGTACAAACGACTATGAACGCTATCCTCCTGATGCGAAACAATACAACTGATGTCGTGATACAGATGGCAGAATGTCATAGTCTAGCAGGGCAGTACAGCATTGAAGTACGGAGATGCGAGAACGCCCAAGATAGATATATATATATGTATATATATCTGCTGCTACCTCTTCGGTACGCAACCGCCTTCGCCAAACTTGAGCCAACTCGGGCTCACTACATAGCACAGCCCGTTTCCAACCCACCATCACCACCCTCCCAAAAGACCCTTCAAAGACCACTCTCAAGAACCCTCTGCGTGCATGGCTGTATGCACGACACTACCGGTGTCGATGTCCCAGCACCGCATCCAGCCAGACAGACCGTTGATTCCTCGTCCAAACCCCCATCGGCTACCCGTTTATCAGCCACGAGCATGTGCCGGCTAGCGAGCAAGCAGCCAACGAGCCGCCATCGTGAGGCCAAGCATCGTCTGCGACTACCGCCACCATCACCATAGTCGTCGCACAGACAAGAGGTCTCTCTCTCTCGCTGTCTCTCGCGCGTGCGCGTTCTCCCGGATGCATCCTACAATGGCATCCATCCAGCCGGTCAGGCAACTGCTCTGCCCTGCTATTCCACACAGCGACTACTAGTAGTAGTACTACCACCACTACTATGCATATTGTTCTCTCTATTCAGATCCGCTGCTGCTGCTGCTGCGGCTTCTCCTCCTATTGCTGATGGCTGTGGGTAGGTAGTCTAGACGCTTAAAAAAGTGCGTCTTATACCCCCATCATACCGCTCAGTCGAGCGTCTGTGCCCGCTGCTGCTGCTGCTATTGCTGCCGTCGTCGACCGCTGCTGTCGGCTAGCTGTTCATGTGAGTTTTAATTGCAAAAGCCTCTCCCCACGGGACTCCCGCCCGCGCGAAGCGTCGCGCATGAACGACAGATAGGCTGGCCTAGGTTCGACTGAGACTTCGAGCTGAGTAGAGCCGGATTGAGCTGCAGAGCCCGTGCAGGAGACAGCCCAGCCCAGCGCAGCCTAACAGGGAGACCATTGTCATCATCATCATCATCATCATCGCATAGCGAGATGGTGGAGACGAATCTGAGAGCCTGCCCTCACCACCCATCACCACGATTCGAATTGGTCGTCGATTATAGCACTACATTACTACAACTACTACCAGTACTACAACCATTATCACCACTATGGCTGTGTGGACGACGAGCGTGCTACACCCCTCCCCTTCCATGGGGATAGCTATTTAGCTAGCTAGCAGACTGGCCGGGCCTTGGAAAAAGTTTGGACACGAGAGTACATAGAACTCGTACGCGCATATACGAACTCACACAGACAGGGAAAGAGAGAGAGAGAGTAAGAGAGAGAGAGAGAGAGAGAGAGAGAGAGAGATAGTGTATGTTAAATTCGAGTAGAGTGCATCGCGTCGCATCAGCCTTCTCCCGTTGATTTTCACGGAATCGCCCCCCCCCGCGCTCGTCGTCCTGGTCCTAGGGGGGGGGGGGGGTGTGTACTGTTGTGTTGAATGTTGAGGTAGATCCGCACTGAGAAAGCAGGAGACTGTCCTCCGAACGCCTGCCTCCATCCATCCATCCATCCATTCAAGCACTCTGCCTGGCGGGCTGGTAGGCTGACTGACTAGCTCTCTAAATCTATCTCGTTTCTTCCGTGTTCGCGGCCACAGCGCCCAGCTAGCTATCGTTTAGTTTGCTTTGCCAGCCTGCCTGCCTGCCTGCCTGCAAGTTTGATGGCAGCAGCAGCAGCAACAGCAGGAGGAGGAGGAGGAGGAGGAGGAATGGTTCTATGAGAAGCGACGGTCTCGCTAGCGGACGAGACACCCACCCTGGCTGTGTCTGTCCGCCTGTCTGACTGCCCAGCCCGAGTTGCTTGATGAATTCCTGTCGACATGTTGGTTGAGTTTTGAAGTCGTTTTTCGTCTGGCCAACACCACTGCTACCGCCGCCGCCACCGCCGCCGCCACAGTCGCAGCAGCGGAACCCATCGTTGTCTACTGCTATGAGATTTTGAGAGCGTTCTGTGAGCCTTCTCGGCAACAAACGGATAATGAATCGTAGAGATGGAAGCAGTAGTAGTCATAGTTGTCGTTGTTGCTACTGTAATATGATAGAAATCGGTCATCATCCTGGAGGTGGTCATTCGAGGAGGACCAGCAGCAGCAGCAGCAGCAGCAGCCGCTGCGAGCTGGCTCAGCCCAGCCAGCCCATACGGTGATGTCGCCTTTATTGCGCAAACCGGTCGGACCAACCGAATCGTGCACGTCATTCACGAAGAACTAAGAGAAATATATCGAGAGAGCGAGAAGGGAGACACAATAGTCAGTCACATGGGCAGATCGACAGACATCCAGCCACTAGATGCTGATACTAGTCAGAGAGTCTGACTGCTACAGTAACAGCAATATCAGCGGTGTAGCTCTCCCTTTCTATACAGATACTGTTACGAGCCACAAACACTAGGGCAGCACATTCGACTCTCATCGCTCGTGCGAGCGCCATAGCCCACAGCAGTATTAATGTACGGTGCTGTGCTTTGTCGCTACATGGCGTTGAGGCGACCGTTACCGGCGACACGGCTGACAAATTATTGCCGGTCGTAGAGGCGATACTGCTGCGCTGAAATGTGTTGAATAGCTAGGTCATGGGTCGTGCTGCTCAATGCTTTGCTTACAACGATGATGATAACTCGCGGTGGTGGTGGTGAACACGCGAGTGGAGGCAATGTACAATACTTCTCTCTGCTGCTGAATGATGAAGGAATTAGCCCATACGGACACCCACCCACCCACCCACCCGGCCACCTAAACACGAAGCGGACTACAGACATACATATGGAACTCACACACGCATATATATATATATATATTATATAGATAATAACTGGATAGCGGTTTGCCTGACCGTATCTATAAATCCCTCCAGAGAATAGACGGAATGCCTTGAAGCGAGGTGTTTAGTAATGGCGACAATGGTTGATGTCATGGACTATCATAGACAATGTGGTGCTGAAAGCAGCCTGCTCGTGACTCGCTCATTTCGACTGGTGCGGCCTTTACGACGAGCTGAACAAATACAAAAAGCATCTATGTATTAATGATTCAATGAATTGATGGCTGGCTGAATCAGTAAATGAATTGACCGCTCGTCGAATCGTTTACACTCGTGACTTTTCAGGGTCCCACAGATTGGTGGGATCCATCAACAGTTACATATTGGACGTGTGGCGCCGGCTCATAGAAATATACTCAGAGGAATATCCTAGAGTTAAGTATCCCTCCGTAGTCGAACTGTTGCCACTACTCGACTGAACAATCATACTCAGGTGGCTACCGCGAACGCCACGTGTGACGACAGTACTGTTGAGACGAGATTGCTGATGGCGGTCTGCCGCCTCGACGAACAGAGGCGTCAGGAACGAAAGAGCAAGGTAGCGTCATCATTAGAAGTGCTCGAGCAATAAACAACGAATTTCAAGGTCACTTCAATTTCATCACGAGAACAGCCAACTTTGAAGCGTACGTTGGACTAGAATTCCGCATTGATATCTTTTTTCTAGATGCGGGCATCTTCTTACGCAGACAGGAACTCGATTTTTTGTTTCAAACCTTGGCCTCAAAGGCTTGAAATATGATAATCGAGATTATGATGATGATGATGGCGATGAACAGGGCGGGGGGGGTAGAGGATTGTCACAAGGTTGGTTTATCTCTACGATATACCGGCATGTTCAGTTGTCTGTCAGTCAGCCGAGTTGAAGAGCAATCGACATTCCTCGGTTGCGTCAATCATCAGGCTTCTGCAGGAAGGGATAAATACGATCAGGCCCTGCTGTAGACAAAGAGAACGAATCGCTTCGCCCCATGAGAGTCAGTCGCTTCAAGCAGTGATCAACTTTGAGTACCAAGAGTGTTGCATGTTGTTGTTGCTGGTGGTGGTGGTCGTGGAGGCTCGGTTCTCCACCGCATCAAATGGAAGCCATAGCGACTTCGACGACTGATGACGATCCCACGAATTAAAGGCCATACCGGCCTTCCTTCCTTCCTTGGTTTACATGCCTCTGCCTGCATTGGCATTCGGTGGTGCGCAGTGTTAGACGAGCGCTATCTCGAATGTCCCTCGTCTGTCCTCCTCCTCGTCATCATCATTATCATTGTCGTCATTGAAGACATCCTTCAACCGCTCCGGTCTCAGCCAGAGCGGAATGGCATGACGGCCATAAGCCTCCATCGTTTTTGCATAGCCAGAAGATAGCCAGCCAGCCAGCCAATCACCACTATACGAATTTATCTCTCGTTCCCTTCTCTATCTCTCTCTCTCTCTCTCCCTCTATATATATAATGGTAGTGCTACGCATCGTCGTTACGATGTGAGACTTCTGTCTCATCCGCTAGAGTCCCGTGACATTGAGCTCGTCTGTCGCTTGCAAGTTTTCACTCAGCGCAAACTTCACCCATTTCCTCTACTCACATGTACAGTGGCTGTCGTCGATGGTGGTGGTGGTGGTGCCGATGCTGCGGGCCTATTTGAATTATATCATCTCGCCGCCGCCGCCGCCGCCGTCAGTGCACCCAAATCCAGTTGTCGTGTCGGTGCCCTCCTCATTTTTGGCTAGGGCGAAATTAAACAATCCCAATGATGTGTACAGAGGCATACGGAGCTCTTCATCGCAATAGGCGGGATATGAATAAGCAACGAGACGTTCTTCTTTCACTTGGCTGACCCTCAGCTGACTTTGCCTGCCAATGAATGGCCTAGCCACCGCTGTCCACCATAGGTTGTCCATCGTCTATCGATCCATTATTGATAATCTTAGTAGTAGCGCTGATTGTAGTAGCAGTAGTAGCTGTCGCGTCTCAAAGCGAAAGGGTGTTTTACTCAAACTTCTTGATACGTCATCAGTCTTATGCTCGATACATGATTCTATTAGAGATATTCACTGCGAACGAATTCGAACTGCATCGAGCAGTGTGGACCAGAGTGTGAATTGCTTTTTTTTTGAGAGAGTTTTGGTCAGGTTATTGAGCCTCTCCTTCCTTCCATCCTTCATTAGGTCTTGTCGTACCTTTGAAACCTACGGATGGGAAACTCTACTTGCAAATCTCGATTTGCAAGTCTACGGGAAATCTAAGTACACAATGCTAAATAAACTAAATATATATATATATATATATATATATACGTGAATTTGCGACCTCATGGAGCGAGTCGCAAATGTGTTGCGGACGTAATTGTCGCTCTGCCAGCCCTTCGAACAAGGCTGCTTGCTGCTACGTGTAGAAGAAAATGGCCCCTGCCGTGGGCGGCTGGGGCGATAGGGGAGAGATTCTATGAGAGTGCTAGGGGTCGCGTAACAATGCTTTGTACATTTCGAAACCGGGATCGTACTGGCTGAGAGAGGTAAAAGGCACCGAAGTGGGCTTGCCAAGCCATGAGGCATTGTGCTGCTGAGTGTTTCTCGACGCCGGCCGGCTATTAGTGCCAGCCCAGCAGGCATTGGAGGCGTCGTCGTCGTCGTCATCGTTCGGCAAGCCTCTGTTGAGGTGAGGCACCAACCAAGAAACGAAGCACGCCCATAACCGCAGCGGCACCACTACGGCCGCCTATGTGGCCCACCTCAAGCCGCCAAAGCCCACGATGCCATCTAGCGAGCTTCGTGTGTTCAACCTCCAGCAGCTGCTCCCATTTTCGGCTGTCCCATCTCCAGGTCCATACATGACTCGACCCGGAGTCCTGCGCGCGAGCGAGAGAGCAAGAGAAGAGAAACACCGACGAATTTAGAGAATCCGGCTGGGTCTTCCTAAAGTAGCCTGTCCTAGACCTCCCCTATCCTATGGCCCATCACACACCCCCCTTAGTAGAACAGTGATGGCCGGCAGCCCACGGTAGCGGTGCTCTAGGGGGAACGAACGTCGGTAGCTAGTTGTTCGTTCCATTCTTCTTTGCGCCCTTTTTCCTTCGTTCAGACAGTCACCGCTTCGCCAGCTATCCCTTGAACCGGGTCCGCCACTCCACAACCATGGGCCGTCCGTGGTTGTCCACTTACTCACTGCTCCTCACGTTGGCTGCCTCTTTGGCTTCCTTTATTTCTCCCGGCACCTTCCGTCTCCCGGTGAGGAGACCTTACAGCTGAGGGATACTGCTACTCCCACTGGGGCAGCAGCCACCACCCTACACCGACCTCGTCTCTTCCCGCCCGCGTTATTTTCCCTCTTCTCGGTGCTCTTCCCGGCCCAGACGGACGCCGTTTGCCACTAGCCACAGCTGCATTGGCAGCTCCAGCGCGAATGAACAGGGAGCAGGGCTCTCTTTTGACTTGACTCGTCATACCTCTCTCTCTCTCTCTTTCTCTCCTTCTTTGTCTTTCTATCTAGGCTGGACCTGAGGCGACAGCAATGGCTGGCGACCGGCTACCAAAACGCCGTCACAGTCGTCGCCGCCACCGCCGCCGCCACCGCCGCCGCCACCGCCGCCGCCCTGCTTTCCCGGGCTTGTGGAGGAGGCTGTGCCGTCCGTGATGGTGATGGTGTTCTCGTCACCAGCGTCGTCGTTGCCTTCTGCTGGCATGTTCTTTCGTATTCCCCTTTTCATCCTGTTCGGTTCGCTCGTAAAATATATCTACCCTTGATAAATCATACGAACATGTCCGTCCCACAGCGGATCTCCGAGCGTTACTCGTCTCGTTTTGAAAGCACTCGCTACCGGGGGACCACAACCAGACCACAAAACGTGCGTGTGCTGCCGGCACAAGCCAAGCAAGACAAGGGCAGATGTTTGCTGAGCGAATGAGAGGGCCCACCTCAACAGAACGATAGTCCGCTAGACGTTATTCTCACGTGGGCGTCTTTTTTTAAAAACTTGCAGCCAGCCCTGTCGTGGACTGCCATGGCCATTGATCGGATTTGCATAGCAACTAGCGACTGTGAGCTGCTTCACCAGCTAGTAAATGGATTCTTCATCTGCATGGCAGCAATCTCGCTCGAGAGAACATATCGATGATAACTTCGAACTGAACAACGTCATAAATTAATACCTATCTTTATTTAGTCCTAAAATGGCTGTTCTTTAGTTTCGCTGAGCTTGACTCCCACGGCTGGCTCTGTTTTAAAGGTCTCTATATACAAGTAGCAATTAATGTCATGCTAATTCGAGAAATCAGCCAAGTCCCGTCCGTATTCATTATATAATATCATTGAGTGTGGAAAGCTTACAAATTGTCTCATTTACTCCGCTTCCCTATGCAGCATAGTGACACATCTGTATAGCTGTCATGGAATCAACTAGAAGTCGATTTTTCCCAGATCATTTCGACGGGGATCATTTCAACAGCCTCACGAATATGTAATCTGTTTATGTGGGGCTTTATTTTACGCTATCCGGCCCTTTATACTAGACTGTATCGATAACGACACTGTGATCCCAAAGTTATTCTATACTGCTTATAGCTGTGGTCACCGTGACAATTGTCTGACCATGGGCGGGCCATTGGTAAACGATTCGGATGTTTAGTCAGTTAACATCGATTTTTTGCCGACCTAGTTCACACCGGTCTGAACTATCGCAGCTATGACAAATCTTGAACGATGCGTTTGCATTGTCGTAACTTGTCATATTGACAACTTTCCTGTTTGAATAGAGGGGAGATCTTGTTGTATTGTATATTATATAATTGAAGTATCTAAATTATGCCGACTGGTTGGCTGATTGAGTGACTTCATTCGTATCCCTGTACCTATCAGTAGAAACAGCGCGGGGGGCCTTCGAACTGGAGGAGAGCCATCATTGAGCTCCTAGCAGCAGCAGCCGACGCGTTTGGATACAACACACGTACCGTGTTCGGTAGATTCGCAGCAGATGCAACAGGCAGATTCATCTATTACGCCCCTCTCCGCCTGCCCGAGTGGTGGAAGCTTCGAACGGCTGGGCTCTGCTGCTGTTCGTGCTGTCGCTGTCGCTGCCGCCACCAATCATCATAACGCTTCTTGACGTTGTGGCTATCGGTTGGTGTTCTCATTGACGACGAGGACGATGTTGCTGCTGCTGCTGAGGACGTTGTTGTCGTGATGCCGTAATGGTGATATCCGTCGGCCGACACCCGTCGAATGGCCTCGTTAACCAAATGTCACTAACAACAACGATAGATGACTACCCAACCTAAATCGTAATCGATCTTTGTAATCGATTGCTTGCCGAAGGAGGCCGCCAAAAGAAATGGAGACCTTGATCCTAAGGGCCCTTGTCTGTCGCGCGCTCTTACCACCAGCCAACGCTTCCCCTACCAAACGATGACCAACGAGCAACGCACAGACGTACAAGCAGCCAGAGGCTGTTGAGTCTTCCTCTCCCTCTCGCTGTGCAACGGCTGCTCGATACCTGGCCTGCTCCGACCCGGCGTGGTCACATCGCGGCGGCCACCACTCTGTCGCTATCGTTAGTAGCTAATTCATTATTTCGTGTAGTCAGTCAGTCACTTGCTATCGTTGTCACTAGCTCGAAAAGCATTGGCTCCATTTGAATCCGCTGCAGCTGCTGTCGCAACGATCCAACAGCCTTCTCGACGTGACACTTTATTCGTTGTCGCGACTAAATAATACAACAACAACAACAATAACAATAGAGCGTTGTCATATTGCTGGCACGTGATTACTCCGGCCCCGAGATGTATTCTGCAGTACTGGTGATTTTTCTCCTAATCGCCGTTGCTGGCCTTCTTCAGTCTATCTCATTTTAGCGTAGCTCGCAGTCAGTGGACGTGCTGGTAGCTGTAGCAGCAGCAGCAGCAGCCTTAGTCAACTAGCCAACCTCTATGCGTAGTGCTGAGTTGTCAAGGCAGTCGAGTCGGTCTGTCTCAACTCGGTGCAATGCAACGCACTGTAGCACAAGGAGCAGGCGGCTGTCGCTAGACGACCAGCCCACCTCGGCTTCCTTCTTTCCCGAAGCAGACTTCCCACTTCTTCGTTCTCAGATAAGCGCGCCTTAGCGCGGCCACCGTAGGCAGTCAGGCAAGCCAGCAATCAACGCAGTCGTCAAGAACTAGCATTCAAAGGAACACGCTAGACGTCAGCTAACCGACGAAGCAGTGTTAGGAAACAAACGGCCACAACCGAGCGACCGAATGAGCAACCGACGCGCGCTACATGAAGAGACCCCTATTGCTGTGTGCTCTCGGCTGGTTCTATATACGCAGATAAATAAATAGACAAGATGATGATGATGATGGTGATGGCTAGATTGATAGATATAGTGAGCCTTAGTGGCGGCGGCGGCGTCGTCGTCTGGCCTGGTCGGGTTGAGCGCAGGGAGCCAGGCAGCCAGGCAGGCTGTGCAACTGTGCAGTGCTGCTCTGCAGTGTGATCTCTGTGCTCTGGTCGCTTGCCTGGTTGTCTGTCTGTGTTGGCCAATTGGTTACCGGGTTGGGCTTTGCTTTGCCTTGCCACTCTTTGCCGGACTGGCCAGTACGGGACGGGGACTGGACGAGCGACGGGATACCCCGAACGACGTCATGGGGTCAACAACCCCAGCAGCTTTCTAGCTGCTGGCTAGCTAGCCCGGCCACATTGGCAGCTCCTGTTGTTGCGGCGGCTGTTGTTACTGGCGGTGGCAGGATCCACACGCTGCTACAGCCGAGACAGATCGACAACCAGACTACTCGAGTCGAGTCAAGTGAGAGCGGTGACAGTGGTGGTTGTGGCGGCGCCGCCGCCGCCACTACCACCACCACCACCGACGACAGTACATAGACGGCAAGCAAAGGCAAGCAACGCCGGCTATACAAGAGCAGGCGCAATAGTAACGGTCGAGGTAAAAGTGGCTAAGCGCGCGGTGCCAATATAGATCAGCGAAGTACAAAAGCAAGAAAACCAATCCACGCAAGAGCAAAAGACCAACGGACGAAGCGACCAAGAGACACGGAGCAGACGTGCCGGCAGAATATCAGCCAGCTGCCGTTGTCGCGGCAGTCGAACAGAGCGCCTATACCAACGTGAACGGCGCCGGTGACGGTGATAGCGGTCGAACCACCACCATCAGCGGCTATGTAGCAATGTGTAGCTAGGGCAGCACGATGTTGAAAATGCTAAATATATACATTATATATATATATATATATATTTATATATGTGTGTATAGCAGAGTGGCAGCACTCTGTATCGCTGGCTATATATGTATACATTCGACCCTGTATCCACTCCAATAGATTCCACTCGATTCGATTCAATTTCATTTCGTTCGTTTGCTTTTGCGGCTTTTCTGGCCGACGATGGCCACGGCCACTAGCCGTCATCACTTCTTGTCCACCGGAGAAGATACTTGGCGACGTCCTGCCTTACCTCTGCCATTTGCTTGGCTACTATTATTATATTCGACTCGATCCTGTTGTTGCCTGACCAGTTGCGAACTAGGCAACATCGGCTTGCAGTCGCTTCACGCTCTCAGCGTTCTGCGAGCGCTCAGCCTCTGTCCATACGAAAATTTACCGTCTACCCTAAAAACTTGATGAATACTCCATATATATATATATATATATATATATATATATTGTATTTATGACCTCACTGTCGTCCCGCAAGTGTGGATAGGGCTGCACGCAAAGCCACCCTACGATGTGTGTTCAGTAGATATTAACCTGGGCTTGGCATTCACCATTACATAGTTATGATTAGCCCGTTGACTGATTGTTGCGATGGACCGTTGAGAATATGTAGTGGAGTAAAGTTATTTGATCGTTCAATTAACGAGGAAAATACGGCGGCAAGGCAGGCCAATGCGCCTTGTTTAATATGAACAAAGTTTCTGCGGTACCTATGCTAGTTCAGTTATTCCGTAAAGTAATAATCGCTGAGAGAGGGAGCACAGATGAATATGGAGACAGAGAGAGAGAGAGGCCATTAAATCGTGTTATAATTCCTCAAATTGTCATATTTCATTGAAACAGCCTTCGACATCGCCTAACATCGCCTCCGTGGCGGCTCTAAAGAAACCAATAGCGTAAGTGAAGTATACAACAATTGAACATATCGCCACCGCAGCTGTGTCACGATTGTTTCTTTCAAACATTAGTTTTTTTGTAGACGTTCAGAGAGGTACGGAATGGCGGCGTTGGCTTTATATGGCCACATGTTTAATAACGTGTCCGACACTTTCGGATACGATCGCCACCGACACCGTCGCAGACGTACACTACCCAAAGTCAATAGTTTGGTTAATTACCAAGGTAAACGAAAAACCCCATAGCCGCTAATGACGGCGTGGTGATCTATTGCACATGTCATGCCACCTTGCTTCATACCATTCTCATCGCGTTCCACTGTACCTGACACCGGTCTGGTCGCCAGCTGAATGCTGGGGATGTCATCAGCTCAACCTGCAAGTGAACGCTTACCGCTCAGCAGCGCAACTGATGACAATATATGCGCCGCGCTGTGCAATCTGATTAGGTCAAAAAACGCGAATTGTGTCCATCAGATTTCACCGTCTCTGTAGCAGCTCTTACTAGGACGAGTTATGCATGTATTATATCTGTGTACGAATATGTATCTGTGTGTCCGTTAGTCTGATGTGTGTCACCCGCGGATCTGATCACCAACAGCCGCCCAGCTCTCCGACGGTCTGACCAGTCAGCAGCCGTTGCCGTCGCTAACAATAGCGATCGCCTATGTGTTGGCCTGCAGCCACCGCAGCGTCGGACCGTAAGGGAGGCGACGTATGACTACGCACCACGTTGACAGATGGAAACACTGTTGTAAGAACCAGAAAAGATGTCCGAGATTCATGTTGCCGTGTCCTCGTCATCTCGTAGTCTCAAACTACCACCTTCTACGGTTGGCGGGACTTTCGTGTCTGTTGTGTTCCACGAAACTGAGAGAAATATCCTTTCCTTCTGTTGGCGTTATTCCCGACAACTGAGGCCGATCGCCGCGTGTACATATAATAGTCTATCGTACACCATCTACATATATCAAACTCTCTGTGTGTGTGTGTGTCGTGCTCCAGCAGAGTATCGACGGTAAACCGCTGCCGCCGGGCTCCGTAGCGGCTAACCACCCGCGCCACTAACAGCAATAACCGCCAGCCTATATATGAGTGTATGCATGTACGTGTGGGGCGTGTGTGTGTATATATATATATATATATATATATGCACCAGTACCTACTGCGACTGATGACTGCTTGTGCTACTGCGCAGTTGAAAAAGGATCTATTTTGTCTGTCAGTGAGTTAGTCTCCGTCAGCTGTCTCCTTAGCGGAGCGAAAGATCGGCACACGCACAACCCGACAGCTAACTATTCAACAAGTCGCGATAGCTGAGATATTTACTGTAGTATTTCAGCTGCACTATGACATGTTACCGACTCGAATCGTACCCTCGCACTGGTCGAGACTATTCGGCGACACCGAGACCGATGTATATTCGTATTTCTGCGTATCATACAATCGTCTATAAAATTTTATCGATATTTACATATTTCATCACTTGCTCATTCGCTTAAGCGAATGCAAATACATTTATTATTGGCAAACGACGAAAGAGGAAGACGATAAAGGACACAGCGGGAAGTACGTCGCGTACGTTATCACTATCGAGGATTAATATTATTAATATTATTATTATCCATTTGTTACTATTTGAAAGTCATTATATCGTAAATAATGAAGATAGTCATAATAGACTGTTTCGAATAACAAGTGTGCCGACGGATTTTGAGCTGAAATCTTCTCGGGAACGAATCGAACATGTGGAGCGTAGTTTGTGATGATATGAACTATATGATGAGAGAGAGAGAGAGATGGAATGAGATTAAGAGTGCAGTATGTGCTTCTCTGGTATAGTAGATCCGAGGAGGATGCGCTTCTGATTGAGATATTATAAATATCATCATCTATGATTTTACGCATTGTTTGCTGCTATTGTTATTAGTGACATCAGTACATGATGCATGTATTCAACTGTCGGTGAGTTCGCTGCTGTGAGGTCTATGTGTGCGGGGCCGCGATGCTTTTCTGGTCGATGCGTGGCACACGATCGATATACAGCTTCTTGTTGTTGGCTTCAATAATTATAATAACAAATATATATTATAAATTATAGTATACGTATGAGTATGGTGGTGTTGTTTTGTTTTTGTTTGCCAGAGCGATATGCCTGTCACCGGTATGTGCTCGACACGAACCCGTTATATGAATCGAAGGCACTCAGCTTGGTCTAGTGCCGAGTTGCAAATAGCAAACAATGCATCTGAACCACGTTAATCTCTCTGGAAATTGACGCTTAGTCAGGGTCCATGGAAGGTATCTGCCCGCTGAATTGAGCCAACCTAAGTCTGGTGTAATTCTGCTGCTCGATCAGTTCATCGACCTACCGCGAGCTTTCGATACGGTAGAAGTCATTAGCCTCCCTTTCTCCCTTCCTGTCAGTATGAATCTCCTTTCAAATCATTCGGAAGGATGCCAAACCGAAGTCACTTGACAAACGGAGCTAAAAAAAAATGACGGCAATACGCCAATTATTCAAATTAGGGCAACCGATCAGATTTGTGCAGCTATAATGTCACACATAGCATACTGGGCCTACAGTCACTTCTAGCTATATGCGGTGTGAGAAATAGCGCAATAGGTGATGTTTTCACGATGCTATACATATTTCAAAAACGAATTCGGTCAAATGAGCTGCGGTGAAAACGAACCCTTACCCTCCCTGCAGTAGTTGTCCATTTCGAAGGACTAATCAGCGGTGAGTCAATTTTCTGGTAGCTGTGTCGACGGAGATGTCGAGCGAGATGTATTCTTATGGCATGTTTGCTGTGCATAGACCACACGCGTAAGTATTTCTTGATATATAAGGAATTACATTTCCGCAGAGGAGGATAACGAGACGCGCTGGTAATGAATACGAGTTCAGAAATGTTCAAGACTGACACGCGCGCGTTCGGGCTTTGATTGTCTAGTGTCGGATGTTGGATGTAGTAAAGGCGAACGTCCTTTGTAAGGTATCAGTGACTGGGAATGATTAGAGCCATCAATGCATATATATATATATATACATGTTGTCATTTAATATTATGAGACCAATTATTAAGAATCGTAATCTGAAAAATAGTGCTGATAATTAGCAGATTAATCGACGTGGTCTACTATTTATTAGTCGACAGTTAAGGTAGCATATTGCCCGATTAACGGTTGTGGGCAAAATAAAAGCACCTTTTCCTTCATGCACTCTCGTAGTTCAATATATGATTACATCTCTCCGTGGCCAGCCGCGCTCGGCGGGACTGTGGTTACCATTTTTCTTGTTCTCTTTATATATATATATATAGTGGCACATGTGGATATATATTTTGTCTAGCGGGTTACTCAGCAGGCCGTCCAACGTGTGCCTAACCTGCCTGGCGCCTGTTCTACCTGGCCGAATGTTTGGTCACTAGATGCCATACCATGCCGTGGACTTGACTGTGGACGCTTGCCGCCGCCCGCTGACGCCCACTCACTTCCCCTCATCTATTCACCGATAAGTTCGACTATCGTCGCCTGTGCACTGCCAACGACAACGATGATGATGATGATGACGAAGGCTTCGCAATCGCTGGCTGTAGCGCGGTCAACGGCTGGCCTACTTTTAGGGGATATGATGGGTGGGGGGGGAGAAGGGCTGGTGTGGCGTAGGGTCTGTGTTGGTCCGCAGGGGTCAGCCGAGACATCAAGCGAAAGCTGGCTGCTAACGGCCGCCAGCAGCAGCAGCAGTAGCGGTGGATAACGGAAGGGACCGGGATCCCGGGGTTATCACAGGGGCTCGATCAGGCCAAACTGACTTAGGTTGGCTGGACCGCCTGTAAGCCATCGTTTGTTCACACACACACATTATATATATATATATATATATATATATATATATACTACAAATAATATGTGGGAGTTGAAGCGAGCCTATCTCATTCAAGGGTTTGCTCATCTCCCCCGAACCCCTGGTTGATATCCCGTTGACTAACCCGAATTACAAACATAAAATTTGCACAAAGAGATACGCCCCCACGTCACAACACTTGAACTATTACATTATAGCCTAGTTGAGGCTCGTTGTTATAGCGGCAGGCGAAGAAGAAGGCAGGCATTATTCTGACGATAACAACCCTCTATCACCCCCTGCTCCTCATCTCTGGAGAATTCATGCAAAGCTGAAGTGCCGACTTCGGATGTGCGAACAGTGGAAGCAACAGCAGCAGCAGCAGTAACAGCAGCTGCGGGAGGCAAGCCACCGCCCGACGGCCTCGAATGAAATGGACGAAGAGAGAAGAGAGAAAGAGAGAGACCGTTTGTGCGTGGAAAAGTTCGGTAGGGCAATTTTAGCAATACTTTGCTCGAGCAGTGTCGACAACGGCGGCCGTGGCGGCAACGGCAGCAGAAGAGGGGGACAACCCTCCCCAAGCTGCTTGGCTGTCTCACATCCACCAGCCGACATATCGTTTTCCAGGCAACAGATCTCGCTATATATATATATATATGTATATATATATATATATATATATATATATATGTTCGGATACGATATTCAACACAAAATATAATAGTTGCTAGTGCTCGTTTCTTCAAAACAATGACGCTCGCTGAAGCGAACAAGGATCAATTCATGGATATGTTTTTAAACCGATACTATCATCGGACACGATGATGATTGGTATTATTTAGTTTTGCAGGAGTTATCAGGACAGATGTCACATGCACACACCGTCTCGTATATTCTTCTATCTTCTATTCATTACCTACAAGGAAGATATTGTCGGCCCAGCGAAACGGAAACATAGTTAGTTTACGATTTCGTCCGGCCGCGCCAGTTGGCCGCCACAGTAAATCACCAGCAAGTCCACCCCCTCTGTGTAGATCATCCAGGTAGAACATCTATTGTAGGACTACCGCTCACTATCGCCGCCGGTATCTACTATCGTTCGACGTCTAGCGGCGTATTTGCTATCGCCAAACAGTCGGCGGTGCCAACACTGCTGAATTTCGACTATAACGCGTGTGAACGCAGCAGCCCGTTGTTCCCTGTGCCTCGCTCAACACAACGATACCGAGTCACAAAACGAGCTTAAATCATCTAATATATATATGTCCGGGGCAGCAGTCGTCCTTGGTCTCGTGACAGCGAAAGCACGCAAGTAGCCCTGTGGGGATTCCTGCCCAGCAATAACCCACTTCACTTAGCAATATATATATATATATACATATATAAATACTTTCGCGTATGCATTTTCTGTCTGTCGCTCGATCCCTGTGTGTGGAGTTGAGGGACAGATGGAGTGATTGGCGATCCCGTAAAAATCATCACGCCCGGATGCAGCGACGACCCTGGCACACAAATGCTGCTGCTGCTGCGACTGCACGCAGTATACGTAACGTCAGACCGATCACATATGCGTAGACCAGAAGCGCTGAACCTCGGTGTCTATCTGCTAAATGAGTCGAATGCAGATTAGACTATGGAACACATTATAAATACATACAGCATCGCTAATGATGGCCACTATTGTCGCGGCTGCACTGGCGGAAAACCAATGGAACGCGAAAGCCAGAGGACATCATGATAGCAATGCAAATTTCAGAGCAGAGTGACGGACGAAGGGAGCCGAACGAGTGTATCGCGGACGTGTGCGGATCGGATCGCGGGTTTCGGATCTAAACTAGTGACGAAGGATGCATATTTTATTAAAAGAATCGCGAAGCGGAAATAGACAAGGAGAGAGAAAGAGAGGCAGAACATACAAATGAACCGATTGTACCCCTGTGTGCTGCGCTGCTGTTGCTGCTGCTACTGCCGCTGCTGCTGCTGCTGTTGTCGCCCAGAAAATGTGGACAAATATAGGAACAAGGCAAGCGGGCGGGTTAGCAAGCAAGCAGCCGATTGGCACGGACACATGAATAGTGACTGAAGCATTGCAGATTTTCTTTTCCATTCTTCTGTCCAGATTTCGGAAAGGGGTGCACTTTGTGGCGGTGAGGGTGGACCTTGTGGTAAGCCAGCTCTTGTGTCATATTCCGTGTGTGTGTATATATATATATAAACAATATTTAGATAGATTTAGTGAGGTCGAGCCGCGAGGCAGAGAAAACGTCAAAGTCGAGGGAGGCGTATCAAGATCGCAACGGATGCATATCGAGAAGGTCGGACGGAATAGGCTGTGGAAAAGATGAAACTGTAGGCGACAAGCTCGTAAGCAGATATTCCATCACACGATAGCCTGTGCCACACTGATTGATTCGCGCGAAGTAAACAATTTCATAATAAGACAAAATAATAATTGAAAGAGCAGCTAAAACATTTAAATTCCACATCCAAATTGTAGATTGTTGACGTTCGTTTGGCATGGCAAAATCGAGGCCAATTGAAATAAAAATTAATTTTGTGGATATTGCTGTTCGACGGCAGCCACGAACGCAGTTAACCAACGACAAGTAAAGTATGACCTTTTTAATATCGTCCAAACGGCTAACCAGGCAATGTTCAGGCTGTGGTTGATGAATATTGTCGCTTTTTATGGGTCTAGCCAATTCCAAACTGTAAGGGAAAAAATATATATATATATATATGGAAAACAAAGAAAAACATTCGTTCGATAATCAAGTCGATTTCGCCCTCAAATCAAACTACGGGGCACTTACAGTGAGCACTAAACAGAAATCTCGATTATTCCTCGAGCCAAAAGTTCAATTAGCTAACATTGCTGGCTTTGCTGGTTCGACAGCAATCCTGGCGAAATTGAATAATCGACAAAGTGGTCGTCACACTTGTATCTTTGCCGAAATTGACAAAAGACTATGCAGCAGTGGAAACTACAGTGGCGTCATAGAAAACACGACCGTCGTACGTTCCCGAATCCAGAGCTATGCTATTTCCATTGTGATTAGACACAGCGACGACGAGCGAAACAACAAATTAAATAATGCACGATTAATGTAGCAAAAAAAATACTTAGGTGGATCATGTACTTTTTTACATATGATGATCGTGCAGTGGTCGTTTATTTACACAGCGGAGACATACGATGGACCACAGTGAGCAACAATCGGCCTCAGCTACTAGGGCGGACACGAGTTGACACAAATTCACACGAACACATTTGTGTTGTTGCTGTTGCTGCAACGTCTTGTCATGGCTTTATTTTTTTTTCTGTTTCATTTTGATCCTACTGATCTCGGCCGGAAAACGAATTCATAGCGAACATCGGCGAGCGTTGTGAATATCTCCTAGTTCCAGGTCATTCGGAGCCTATACGATGCTGGACAGCACTTAGAACAGCTTTGGTGGCGGCTAACTCCTGCTGTTAGAAAACACACTCAATCAAACGCGAATCGCGAGAGCAGATACTTTTCCTGTGCACAATGCTACGAGCTAGAATCCCTACGATTGTCAATGTGCTTCGGGTGGTTTCCGCTTCGTTCGGACCATCTCTTTTCCATCTCTAGACGCGAGAGATGAACTCCAGAGCACTGCGACGAGGCTACTGCTACTGTTTACCCCTCATTGCGTCTCTGTCTGCTAACTGTTGCGGCGATCGTCGAGGCACAACAGCTTCGAGGGGTTCGCGTTCGTTCCTTGCGACATCCTTCGTGTGACGATCAAGCGAGTAGTAGTAGTCGCATTTCACCAACTCTCACGGTGACGCGGGTGCCTCACCGCTAGAATCGCTCGCAGAGCGGGGACGCCCTTTGGCTGGCCGGAGTGGCCGAATAGAAGCCATCCATCCTCCCTCCTCTGCTGGACTGCTGAGTAGTCCAGGAGGGCGTAGCCGAGCAGAGAGCAGCACTTGCCTCGACGGCAGCATCGTCCAACTGTGCCATTCTAGTTCGTCAGGTGGCCGCAGATCGCGACGATGGCGCTGCGCGCTGGCCGTGGCTAGGTGGCGCCACTTCCCGGACCACCGTCGGGTCCTCTCCCTCTGTGAGCCAATGTGAGGCTGTCGCCGGCCGGCTCAGACTGACTCGAACCGTGGAGACGGAAGCACGCATGCACGTTCAGGGCTTTCAAGGATTT
The DNA here is from genome assembly GCA_019614645.1 of Stratiolaelaps scimitus. Taxonomy (NCBI): domain Eukaryota; kingdom Metazoa; phylum Arthropoda; class Arachnida; order Mesostigmata; family Laelapidae; genus Stratiolaelaps; species Stratiolaelaps scimitus. The sequence goes on along the minus strand of JABWDB010000014.1, from coordinate 1,843,778 downwards.
TCTAGCCAGCCAGCGACGAAGCCGTCCGCCGACGGAGCCCTCTGTACAAGCAACAGCAGGAGACAGTGTTCTTTCTATCTACAACAGCTACAAGTAGCATAGCCACTAGATATTACGATATTAGAGCTACCGGCAAAGCTAGACCATTACTGCGGCCACTGCAAGCCAACTACTCAAGCAATAGCAACTCTCGCATATACTACTCGCGTGCTACATACTTACTGAGTGACTGAGTGCGAACTTCGTTGTAGTGATTGTCTCGAACGACACACGTCCGAACGTGTACACGTCCCGATCTGCTGTTGCCGACACCGTCATCGTGAATTCACGCGAGAGAGATGATAATGATGATGTCCAGCAGGAGACTCGACCGCTTCGAGATGGCGACGAGTTACCGATCCATTGCCGTCAGTGAGATATAGATAACATCCGCGAAACGACGCTGGGCATCGTCGTCCGTCGACGTTAACGCCGGCTGCCTGTCTCGCCAGCGTTCGCTGGTTAGTCCACCAGCAATCTTTCCAGCTAGTCAGCTTGCTTGATTGTTCTTGACGTGCTTCTTAAATCGTGGTCGTCGTCGTCGTCAACGTCGTCCTCTACCGTGTTCTAGATTGTGGTGTATCCTACTGAGCAGCAACAGCAGCATCATCTTTTGTGGCGTCAAAGAATCTGTGCGCGTTCGTGTATATACACCTCTATGTGATAATCATATTTAGATATATCAATAACGTCCACCGTCATCGATCTATAAGAATAATAATAACACCCTCATCGTGCCAACGAGAAGATCGACTAGCGAACTCGAAATTTCCATAGGATACCGAAATCGTTGATACCAGAGTACTCTACGATACTACTACAGCTGCCATTACACACATCCCGGACCCTGAATTAGCCATCCAGCCAGGTAGCTGAACAGCGATTATCACGCTAATTGCTACGAAATTGACGCTCGCGAGTCAATTCGCTGTTGCGGATAAGCACTGTCAATCGAGACGAGATCGATTGAAAACGGAAAACCGCGCACGGCCGCCGGCTTCTCGAATTTTGCCTGCTCGACAATCAGACGCGAAATCGCTGCAGCTGCCAATAAGTTTCATATATTGTCGTCGTCGTCGGCCTCATCGTGATGACAAGGCGAAAGGTGTCAACAGCAATAACGATGACGACCTCGTTGGCCGACAGTGGTGGCAAGGAATAGTAATAATTGCCCACCCATCCCCCGCCGCGCTTTCCCTTAATTTTTCAGTCATTTTCATACCTTTTTCAACGCCACCGCCGTATTGTCCACACAGATAACAGACAGGGACACGCTCGCATATCGTCGTGGCAGCGTACATCTTTAGAGACAGAGAGAGAGAGAGACAGACAGAGAATAAAACGTTAACGGCTACAGCAGCAACAGCCGCCGCATCGATTCCACTACGGCCGATGCTGCATAGTACCGTCAGCAAGCGCACCACAGCAAACTACTGCTGCTGCTGCTGTTGCTGTGGCGATCATACCCGAAGCAGGCGACTAAATCGGCGAACAAACAGGCTGATACTCCACTCGTCTCGGCTCTAGTCGCCGTCTGCCGGTGATTGTCTGTCTGTGGGCATTTTATCGCCTCTCAATACGTGTCCTGTGTATGTGTGAGTGTGAGTGCATCCAACTAAAACCGGATTGTCCCATTGGATAGCAGCGACAGTCGTCGTCGTAGTTGTAGCAGTAGTGGTAGCGCCTTTACGTGCAAAAAATACGGGGCGACGCTCGAAATGGAGGAGGAATGAAACGAAAGGTAAGGAAAAATTGGAGAGAAAACAGAAAAAAAAAATGGAGAAAAAATATAGGCACAACACCAACGAGAGAAACAAAAATATATCGACAAACAAACAAACACTGGCATTGTGAAACAGCAGCAACAGCAGCAGCAAGGTTGAAGCGATACGAATTATGTACCCGGAGTGTATATATATATATATATATGTGGTGTGTGCGTGTGAGTTTGCCGGGTGTGTACTGGGCGTTTGGTTGTTCGTGTATACTTCTGTGTGCGAAGAAGGAAAGTCGATGTATAACATCGATCTATGAAAGTAGACAGAGAAGTAACATACGTACAGTGAGAATCAATCGTCAGTCGATTCAGATACGCACATACATATATATGTATATATATTGTATACATATGTATATATATATATATATATATTGTTGTGTATGTATGTGTGCGTGTGTCTGTTAGAGGTAAAAGGCCGGGAAAAGAGGGCATATCAATATACTTGTATATATACATTCTATTATATTTGCTAGGTCGATTGAAGCTACTACCAGCTGTTGTGCATCTTGCAATTGATCGACACCGTTGGTGGCGATGGACACCACCTGCCTGAGGGTCTGACGCGCAATGAATGAGCCGCGCGCATCACTTTCTATCGATCTTTCAATGATGCTCCCTGTGTTATATGTGCTGACATTCTGCAACGGTATCCGTCTCGTCCCAATATTATGCTGCTACTGACCCGGGACACCAAACGTAAACGAGGCTTGGCTACATTGTGCTTTTTTTTTTGTATTTAACTTTTTATTCTGACCTCATATTTCATTCAGTCACGTCACAGGCAAAATCAAACAATTAGCCAGTTAGCTCTAAGCGGATGATTGGCAGAAATAATTATTGAACGCGTAACGCACGTTTTCATCAATATTATTAATAATATTGTTGTTATTATTATTTTTTGTTATTATAATTGTTAATTATTATACTATATATTATATACTTTTATTATTATTTTTATATATTATATTATTATTATTATTACTATTATATATTATATACTATATATATATATATATACTATTATTATTATTATTATGATTATTATTATAAATTTACAACAGCGTTGTCAAGGGGGAAAAGTGAACAAGTCGACGTGTCGCAGTATAAAGCTATCTATTGTATCATTCGTCGAAGACAACGTATACAAATTTGTATGTCAGTCGCCTTGAATCACAACATCATGAACAGATCGATTTTTCGGGAGAAGTGTTTATGCGCCGAATGACGGCTATGTGCTCTCAACGAAACGGTGAACGACAAACACAACAGCAGCAGCAGCAGGAGGCGCGGTGGTCCAAAGTAGTTGTTGGTGGTGGTGATTGGTAGTCATCGACTGAGTATATGGCCGCAATGCGGTCGTACCAGAGATGGGTCGTATTCGGCGTAACTCCGAATGCTGATGCGAGGAGCTATCTCTCTTTCTCTCTCTCTATTTATCTATCCATTGGCTTTCTCTGCAGCTCGGCCGATTCTCGTTCAAGTTGCTGTTGATTTTGTAGACTCTTGCTCCTTCCATTTTTTTTCCTGCAATACTCACCGTTATGCTGTAGCGCCAATTGCCAGCTACGCGGCCCCCGGAGCTCAGCTTCGTTCGCCGGCTGACAGTGACACCCCCATCCGTGGGGTCAGTGTCATCGTCCATTTGCCCGCCAACTAGCCAAAAAGTGTAGCTAACGAAGCGAATGCGGAGGTCACATATATCTGCACACTATTCGAGATTTGAATGAATGCTACTTCAGTCCTCTCTCGTACAAGATCAGTTCACCGCACACAACTGCCACTGCTAGTCGAGGCTTCGCTGTTCGACGGTCGGTCAATCATTTAACTAATAATTGTTTTTCGAGCTGACCCTCAGCTGACCATCCCCTATCTGACAGGCGTCAGCTCCTAACCTTTTAGGTATTACTATGAGAGGACCTGTCGGGGCAACCACCTTTACTTATTCTCTTCCTTCCTCAATCATTTAACTGGTTTGCGTTTTGTGTTCGATTTACGTAGACATGCCACTTCTCGGTGTCTCAGTGTTATACAATATCAGCATGATGGCATCGTGCACTATGACAGCATCAGACAAATATGTCAATATCATGACAAGATGATAGGAAGGACGTCTGATCCAATTATTACCACTCGAAGGTTATTTGCTATTTATTGACTACGAGAGAGAAAGAGAGGACACCCTGTGTTTGTTGATGTGCTTCTCAGCAACTGCAGATGAGAATGAGATCACTATCATCATCATCAGCGTGATTGGCATCACCACTATTGTTCTACTTCGGCTCTGTTGTGACATCAGCGCTAATTGTTAGATGAATTTCATACTATGTATATATTGTGTACTACGAGAAGTAGTGTCAGCCTCTGGACTGGAAATCTCAGCTAAGACGAGCAGAGCAACACCGTAAAGGCAGACCTTTATCCTGCTGCTGCTGCTGTTCGCTATTTTACAGGCTGCAGATAACGTATATGCTGCTATCAATCAATCAATCTAGTTAGCTGGTCGCCTTCCAGCCAGCCAGGGTGTACTCCCGGTCGTCGGCATCGAGCAAGGCTGCAACGATGCAAGTCTGTCAATCGTCGACGCTGCTACCACCACCAGCACCAGCACCAATGTCCGCAATTTGGTTAGGTGGGTTGGTTAGGAAACGATGGTGGAGATATCACCAGATCACTGAACTCTTTTGGCCGGACTGCCCGCCACGAGTTCATAATGAGAAGAAGCTCATGAATGAATCGATTTTCTTCCTTGCGATCTTGGCCGGCATAACACAGCAATATCATGCGACGCAAATAAGAAAGTGTCCATTTTTCACTAGTTTGATATATTCGAATGGTGCGAATCTGCAGCCGGAGAGAGCGAATCATTTCAATCGACTGGCTGGACAGAGGCCTTCGTGTGTGCCTCATACGCGTGTGTTCCGTAACGACACGCGTTTCTGAAAGAGTTCGAGTGTGGGGCATGGTAATTTGTAGAATATAAGATGGTTACGCGCTCAATCGTGGAGACGAATCGGTGGCAGGAGATCGCCGTTGGCCGCGTTATTGCGTTTTGCCTTCGACCTTGCTTGCTTCGTCGGGAAACAGCAGCGCTAGTGGCCTCAGGACGACCACCATTGAGTATATAGGGAGTGGCGGGCTTCAACGGCCGCTACACACCCTGCATCGGCTAGCATCAGGGCAGGGCGTGCAACAAAATCTTGAGTGGAACGCCACTGTTACACAGTTCATTGTGATAGCTCGAGCGCGCGCAGCGTAATAATGCGTAATAACATTAACACTAATAATATAAAAATAATAATAACAAGCCTGAACGGGATACCCGCAACCATACTGATCAAATAGCCGCTATACCAAAAGCACACAAGCCCAGAGGGTTTGAACATACGTACACACACACACACACACATACACACGTATGCATTCGGATGGGCAGACTGAGCAGTAGACGGCATCAGATCGACAGCCAGCCAGACGAACGCATGGGAAGAGTGGGTCGATCGTTCCTTGGTTCAAGTGAGGGAAGCTAATGGTTTTTGGTGGCCGCTACCAGTCGTCCGTGTGGTGTTATTTAGTTTTGTGCTGATGCTAGTAGCTGCCGCGCCGGTCGACAACAGCAAAAAGCGGGAGAGGTGCAGCTCCCGTTGTTGATGTACAACGCTTCGAGAACAACAGCAGGGACTGATGTCATCGGGTTTAGGTTTACCTACTGCGTTGAGGTTGCACGTACTATAGGTAGAATGGGTCTGTGTGTGTGTGCGCGTACAAATCCTGCCATTTGGTAACATTGGCATCGCTTGCCAGGGCTGGCGGCTGCGCGGTGTCAACACTGTGTCTCTCTCTCTCTCTTGTCAGCCGTATCACCGTGGTCTACCATTCGTATTTCGTAGACATTCCCGTAGCAGCGTCCCGCCGTACTGCAACGAACGTATTGAAAAAAGGCAGCAGGAAGATTTCACAAAGTAAAGCAAAAAAGAAAAGAAAAACGAATGCGAGCGAGAACAGAGGGGGGGGGGGGGCGAGAGAGAGCAGACCGAGAGACATCTAAGGTAAGGGATCTATGCTAGCAACGGCGTTTGAATCTTGATCTCTATGCTTTGAAGCAGCTTCGCGCAGAGACCTGTAGAGAGAAGAACCGGTCTGAGCTGCTGCTGCTGCTGGACCACCACATGGTCGCTGATGGCAACAACAGCCATCGGGTTTTCTTTACTCGGCGACGATGACTGCGGAGTCGCATCGTCGTCCTGACGGCACTACTGCTGCTGCCGCCTATGCGCTGCTAACAGCAACGAGTGTTTGGTTGTATATATATATATATATATATATGTTCGTTGTTGCAGTAAGCCGCCGCTTTGGTACAACATCATCAGCTAGCCACTGCCGCCGCATCGTTGTGGCTGCTGCTCAATGCTGCTGCTGCTGCTGTGCTGCATCTACGGCCGCCCGTGGTGTTGCCGTACGGTGCCAATACCCAGCAAGGGTAGTGCTAGTGGTCACAGGCAGACAGATAGACGGGCGACTGAGTTGACTTTCGTTTCGTCATCAACAGCAGCAGCTGAGGCAGCAGCAGCAGCATCGCTGGTCGTGGTAGCGTGCTAGTAGTAGTGGTTATAATAGTAGTAGTAGTGTTAGTAGTCGCTCGCGATAGCTGCTAGCTCGGCTCGTTGGCTCCTGCTGATGGTGGTGGCGCTTTTAGCAGCACGAGCAGCCGCTGCAACTGTAGTGGTGGTGGCGGTGATGGTTGCAGCAGCAGCAGCAGCACTGGTTTCATCTAAGCCGTAGCAGCAGCAGCAGCTGTAGTAGTAGCAACAGCATCGCTGGCCGTGGTGCTGTTGCTGCTGCTGCTGTTGATACTCTCCTCGCCCGCAACGATTCTATCGCCCTATCGCGGTGACTGGTTGGGTGGTTGGGTGGCTCGCTCGGGCGACCGTCTCGCTTCGTCTTCTCTGACGGTGGTAGCGCAGTGTCTCGTTTTCGAGCGCCGCCGCCGCCGTAGCAGCAGCTCTTTCTCTGTGTCCATCTCTTGATCGTCGCCTGGCTGCTGCATGCCAATGCAGGCTGCCGCCGCGCGAGCCATCGTCATCTAACTGACTGACTGACTACATGCATGTACGCCACCACCACCGCCGTCGCCGCCGCCGCCACCACCACCATCACCATCATTATCATCGTCAGCCGCGGCAGCAGCAGCAACCTTGAGCCGCCGCCGTCGACTGCTGGGTAGCAGTGGCAGCAACCCTCGCCATTGGTACCACTATCACTGCTGCTCCTATTGCTCTTACTACGCCTATAAACAGAGGCAAGCAGCAGCAGCAGCAGCAGCAGCAGCAGCAGCAGTTAGATCAGAACGCTGCCGCATCTACGCACACAACGGTGACGGCGCCGGACGGACGGACGAACGAAAGAACGACTGGCCGAACCACCCTCGGGCAAGTCAGCCAAGCAAGCAGCTAGTCGTCATCCTGACCGGAGGAACGACACCGCGTCAGCTGCTTGAATTGCTGCTGCTGCTGCTGCCGTCGTTGCCACCGCGACAACGGACGTAGATTCACTACCAGGCGCCGGGAACGCGGCGGACATTCGACTAACAACATTAACACACATTGGCAGCATCAGTAGCAACTGTAACAGCAGCAGCAGCAGCTGCATCGGCCGAAGCGAAAAGTACCGCCGACGCTGCGGCCCCCAGCCAAGAATGGCTCAAGGGGCTCGGAGACGGGTGGGGGAAGACAGCTACCGACGATCAAAATCGGAAAAGAAATAAAGAGAGTGTTAGTAGTAATAGTTAAAGTCATCAGCATGGATCGATGGACAATTGCCGACAACTGCGGCGGCTTTTTCATCGCAACCAACGCCCCTACAAACAGTCCTTCTCTCTCGCTCTCTCTTTTTTCATTGCTTGTTATTAATGCATAGACACGAATGGAATACAAAGAAAAGATGCTAGGAAGGAGTCATCATTGACGGGGATGATGATGGCTGTGGTGGGTGAAATGCTGATAATGGAAACACAGCAACGGGGTTCGCAATTGGTTTCGAGTTGAGCAAATAGTGGAACGCACAATCAGTTGTCAGCCAGTTGAGATTTCGATTGTCGTCAACGTCACCATCAACATCACCGATGATCAGCAGCAGTAGCCTCGTACCCTTCCTGACACTGAGCAATTGTCGCTGCCATTATCACCGTTGTCTGCGAGAGTGACATGGGCGATTTGAAAACGAGGATAACGATGATGACAACGATAGGGAGCGACTCGAACGATTGCATGATGATAATAATAATAATAATAATAATAATAATAATAATAGTTTTATATTGGACAACTCACCAATCAGTCACCCATATCGTCATCGAGACAGCCGTCGTACTGTCGTACACCGGGGGGACAGGGGGGCATTGCCGATTGGCCACAACAATGGAACACTCGACGTGGTAATACAATGTGTATTATGGCAGCCAATGCACTACTGCAACTGGCGGTGTTTACACCAACCCACCAGCCAGTGAGTGAGTGAGTATGTTTCCGCGCGGTTGTGTTAGTGCTTGCTGTAATGGTGGTCCATATTCATCTATCTATCTATCTATGCATTTATTCGATGGTGGTGCCGATGGTGGTGGTTGTAGCGTTGTGGTATCGTCATCAAAGACGGCGTGAATTATACAACAGCAGCAGCAGCAACAGCAACAGGAGCGCCTTTGTTGGACGTTACTTCTTCTTATAGGGCGACTACGAAAACAACAACAACAACTGCCGCTACTACTCGAGCTGCTGCTGCTCGTGATGATGATGATGATGGTGATGATTGCCATGCGCCTGCAGTGAAAATTCATTGGCGTTTATGTGTCGACATGCGGCGGTGTCCCCTGGTTGCCGGACATCCCAACTGAATTATTGTACTAGCACAGCAGTAATTTGGCAAGATCCGTCGCTGTGCAGAGACATACAGCCGCCTACGATCGATCGATCGATTACCGCATCATAGCACAACCACGACACTGCTATAGACCCACCTCAACTATCGGGCTGATACTACCCTCAGCACCTTCCCTGAATTGGCATCACTACCACCACCACCACTGCAGCAGCATCAGCCGCAACTATCGTAACTTGTTCAGGGTGCCGCTACCCGCGGTAGCAGCTGTCTGTAGTTTGTACTGCATCAACCAGATAGGTTGTTCGAGTAGCAGCTGCAAATGTGTTCCTAGATATCTAGTACACCTGCTTATATAAATAAATATTGAATACGCCCTTATACATAAATATCTGATACACGAAGGACATACAAGACATAAAAAATGAAAAATAATATATATATATTATATATATATACAATGTGCGTATACACATGCACTCACTGGCCGTTAGCAGCCCCTCTGTGTATCGAGGAAAACATGATAAGAAGAGCAAGTAGCCGCAACAGCACCCAAACCAGCAACAGTTGTAGCTGGCCCATCGAGCCGCAGAACGAACAAGCCACATGCGACGGCTGTGGTGGTCAGTGTCGATGTCGCTGCCGAGGGAAACGCCGCTCGAACGATGACTCGGTGACAAAACCAAAAGTGATGGTCGTCTTGGGTAACGAATACATTACACGATACAATGATCACACAATTATGCTGATCATATGTGCTTGTGACCCTTGTACATATCTCTTTTGTCTGATACATAATAGTTCCATGTACTCGCTTTGTACACCCATATTACTCTGGCACCAGCCGCATGGCGAGTGCTATCACTACGAGTACTTAGTGCAAGTCGTCGTCCGAGAGTGCGTTTGAAATTATTGGAGTGATACCTAATAGCATGATGTGCTGGGTTGGCTTGGAACTGGCAAAGAAAGGTTCAGCTCTGATTATTACCGTTTCCTCGTGCCATCTCGTTGAATGCGATCAACGGAATAGAATACAGTTTCGACGTGGACTTTTAGGTGGACTGACTTTTACAACGGGTTAACACACAAGAATTAGTATTACACGTGTGCAATTAAAGCTTAACCAAATCTGATCAGTTCTTCAGCCGCCTGTTGTCGGGCAGAGATGATCTAGAGATTAGATTTAGCTAGAGCGAGACTTAATTGACCAAGACAGATCTTTCAATGCTCGGTTGTGTACATTTTCTGACTTAACAGGCTACGATCAAAATTCGACTTGCTGTCAGTTTTCTAATTAGCTCAGACGCCTCCTCGGGACGTCCTCTCCGCACGATGTATGCCGCGCCGACGTTGACAAATGGGAGTAGCCTCTCTCTCTCTCTCTCTCTCTCTCTCTCTCTCTCTCTCTCGATGGTAGGAGATTGGTAACACCAAAACTGAATTCACCTGTCCGGCTGCAACCGCGCGTACCCTCTGGGTTTCATCTGGTGATCCCATTTGCTGTCTGTGACTGCTGCAGTCACACGAGAGATGAAACACACCGGTGACGACGTCGGCTTCGAACGACCCCACCATTGAGCGATAGCTACGCAAACGCTATGAGCATTACTCGAGGTGGTTAGTAGATAAAGCTACATAGCTAGGCAGCCAGCAAGGCAAGCACGATGGCAACATGAGCGAGAATACAGATCTCCCCGGGGGATAATTTGATGCCACATCTGATGATAAGGGATCACACCCAGCACATGCCCGCATGTAGTGTCCACCGTATCCAGGGGGCGTCTGCGTACCTGAATGCCTGCATGTGCGGAGAGGCTGGAGGCTGTACCGAGAATGACCACTGCATACTCGAAACTCGTTATTGCAGAGAGAGAAAAAAAGCGAGAGATACGAACTAGGGAACGTGAGACCAAATGAGGGGTTCGTTCGAAAACGCGTATATATGCACACGGCAGCCGTAACCCATCGTTGGCTGATTACGCAGCATTGCTGAGCCGAGGATGGTTCCGCTACTAGTTGAAACGGACCAATACACTCAAGGGGGTGTTCTAATCCCTCCGTGTTTCCATTAAACACAAAAAAATGATAAATAAATAGTAACGAATAATAATAATAATAATGATCATAATAACACTAATATAAATTTAGTTGCAACGTTATTCGTCGTTCGCGGACGCGGGCGCTGCCTCAGACGCCGCCGTCGTCAACTTTATCGTTACCGTCGTCTTGGTCATTTTTTATTTCATTCGGTGCCGATTCGCTCTGGCCTCCGCCGCCGCCGCGATCTTTGTCGATTTCCAGCTTTCCAGTGTTTCTCTCGTTCTTCAATTCGCTCTTCGGGCTTGAGAGACTGTTGCATAGGAAGCCAGCCGATCGGGCAGCAGATATCAGCGGTTGACGGCGATTGACGAACAAAACTCTGCCCTCGTCTGTCTGTCGTCGGCGGCTGGACACTAGGTGGCGCCCCACTATCCTGCTGCCACTCTCCGGGTAAAATGTAACTCGCTCCGCCGCAGTATTTATTGGCCACAGTTGATGGCGACCAGTTCGTCGCTGGTTGGTCGATTCCACAACGCTAAATAGCGCGCGCGCTGCCCATTGCAATGTTCCTCTACATTTTGGCTGGTGGCCCCCGATCCCTATGAGATCGATAGCTGCTCAGATCCGACCGTTCGTTTCGTTCTGGAACCAGAGAGCAGTTCGGAGGGTTCGGTGACAATTTGTTCTTTTATACATTCATTCGCGGCTGGCTCACTGGTGGACGATGCCATGCTGTGCGCTTCGCTGCTCAGCTCGTTGGCGTTTCTACGCCACGAGATTGGCGTTTCTACGCATTTGCGATAGTAGTACTACTAGCATCGATGAGGGGGGGGAGCCACAGTACTTGGTGGCAGTGGTAGTGGCCACACGAACACCAGCAGAAGCTCAATTAACTGCGGTAGGCGTCTCGTAGTAGTGGTCGTTGTTGTGGATAAAATTGGCCGGGCCAAATAGAAGAACCGCTCTATGCAGGGAGTACCATGCGGTCGTAGACACGAACAGAGAAGCGGACAGAGAGAGAGAGAGAGAGATCAGCATCTCCAGTCAATATTGGTAGAAACACTGGATACATAAATGAGAGAGAGAGAGAGAATAATGCTGGTATAAATGTTTAGGTAACGTTAGAGATGACAATGATAAGCGCACCATAAATTATAATGGCATTAGTTGAAGTACGTATACCATTGCAATCTGGATCAGAGACACACCGAGGTGGTCCTCGGTGGGCGTCCTCGCTGTTCGCCAGACTCATTTTACTGCTGCGACTGCTGCGAGCGATGATTGGTACTTTTAGGATGACACAGTAGCGGCAGCCTTCATCGCAGTCGCTGCTGCTGCTGCAAAAGACCTTCCTCGCAGTGACACGTCACTCAGTGACCAATCGATCAACAAATCACACGTTCATTCTTCTATCATATCGCACACGCATCAAGGTACGATCTTGCATGCGCCAATCAATCCTATAACCCTCGAGTCTTGCTCAAAGTCAATACAGCCATGTGGATGAGCGAGCGAGGGTCACAACAGGACGTACGCCTGACTATCATAAACTATACCTACACCCCATAACGGTGATCGCCTTCGGGGCCACCGCCGCTACCGTCGCCACCCTGCCTCAGCAGGACAATATCACGTAGCTAGACTGAGTATGCCTCATAGCATCTACCCGAACGGTTGATAATAGTACCTTTCAACTTGGCAGCCTGCCGCGTCGGCACCAACTTGTTTGACGCGAATGGCCCTGAGGGACCACCAGGCAGGCTAACGGTAGATGGTAGCCTGCTGATGAGCTGCACTGATTCAGCAACTATCGTTTATCAATCGAAAGTGAGCCATGATTGCAATCGTTGTAGTCCACTTCAATCACTCACTTAACTCGATGACGAGCGGAAGGACTCGTGTCGTCGTGAATATTTATAAACATCTGATACTCGACACACGAGACTACGGAGTGAGTTGAGTTTCGCCAACGGTCACTCACGCAGGTTGTCCACCGACGAGGTTCTTGACACAACATATCCGCCTTCTATAGTACATATATTGCATATATATATATATATATAATGAGTAGTCACTGCTCTTACGAGAGCCGATCTCGTATTATACACAGGATACGTGCATTTAGATGGAGGCACGAACCACCTCTGTAGGAGGGTTCATTTTTCATTGAATCTTATATATATATATATGCGTCGCAATCTAGTGCTATATCGTGTTTCGATAGAGAATGCCATCTTTAGCCTATCGGCTTTCTGCTCGAATTCCGAGATAGGTATCAATTCTCTCGATGTGGAAGGAAGAGTTAATGAGACAATAACATTTTTTGAGACGGATACACATACACACAAACACACAGCTATACACAGTTACTTAGACATATAGATAGATAGACAATTCAATCATCCAGTCAGCCTACCAGGATGGTATGGAGTTACCGTCACACGCCGTACAAAAACCTTCGCTACGAGTGTGAACAACAAGCACAAATGCAGCCGATTTGTGGCCGACATCAACTCTTCACTGCGCTGACCACTACTACTGCTAGTGACCACTGGGACACGTCAGTAATGCGCTGAAATCAGTTAGGCTGGGTAGTAGCGAGAAGAGTGCGACCGACTGCTGTAGTTAGTGGGGGTGATTCTGCCGTCGATTCTGGCATCGATGGACGATCGATATTGACTCAAGCTGAGTTGATTGACGATTTGACACCTGTAATTCCACTTGTCATAGTCTATCATAGTATTGATATCGATGATAAAAATCTATCTCGCGCGCGATACATCACACAGAGAAACAGACAGACAGACAGACAGACAGACATGATCACGTGAGCACTTCTTCTATACAGGAGCTCAGAGAATGACAATTGTCGTTGTATTCGTCGATGTTGTTGTTGTTGCTGTTGTTGTTGTTGTTGCAATGATATGTTGTCACTTACAGCCGGTGAGTGAGTGGACAACGCAAAACGTGCTGGAGTGGATGGCCTCGGTGAACATGATCTCGTACAGCGGGCCCTTCGAGTCCACGGCCATCCAAGGCAGTGATCTGCCAGGTCTGGACCGACACAAGCTAGCCGGCATGGGCATCAAGGAGGACTACCCCCAACAAGCCATCCTCGTCTGTATCTCCGAGCTCTGCCGGACCCGCGGCATCGTAAGTACGACATTTTGTACCACAATCCAACTCACCTCCTTCCCCCTCGATCCCAGTTCACCTTCTTCGTCTTCCTCCGACCCCCCCGACCCCCCCTCCTCTCGTTGATCAACAAGAGTCCGGATTCGTTGCTGTTGTTGTTGTCACGACGAGATTTCGCTCTCGCTGCTCGAGTTCGACACGGGCAGCGGGCCAGCAGCTTGTGTTCGTGACCTCCGCCCGAACGGGTCCTGCTGCTGTTGGACACTGGTCCCCGGTATTCGTTATGGGTTCCCTCCCCCGCGTTGCTGAGAGGGACACCAAAAATCAGGACGAGGACGAGAAAATGACGGGCAACGAGAACTTCTTTAGCAGCGGCGTTATTTCGATTCATTTTCGTTGGAAAACAGCACCAGAGAAAGATAGAGAGATGAGAGAGAGCGAGCGAGCGAGAGAGAGAGAGAGAGAGAGTGAAAATTCAATTGATTTGTTTTTGTCGGTTTTTCCATTAATTGTATTTGCTGTAATTGCGGAAGGCTCTAATTGCTCGCTTCTTTTCGGTGGTCGGTTCTTCCTTGATGTGCCGTCCGGTTAATGTGTCGATGACTATTTAGGATGAATGAATCCTGTTCGATAGAGTCAATTAATCTTAGTGATTGGGTGAGATTCACAGAATGTGCTTCTCTCTCTCTCTCTCTCTCGCTTCGCCGTTGACGAACGCTGTATGATGATAATCGTGACCTGGATAAAAGCAGGCGCGTCTACCTAACTACTCTGAATTAAATGATATCCCTTTTTTTTTACGATAGATTGATTAGCCAGCATTATCAGATTTCGAGTGTGTCCCCGTGTCGAGGCAATTTATTGGTCTGCTCCTTGTTTGACTTCATTGCACATTAGTCGATTAGTGGATGTCGACGATCGAATTGGTATACGATTCGGTTGTTGTTCTCTTTCCCGGCGTCTCGTTCGCCCACGAGTTTTCCCGAGCTCGAGAAATCCTAGAGCAGCGTTCAATTGTTCTGCGGCTCAGATGATCCTACGAAGTCCTACGAGCCCCAGCTGCAGACGGTCAGACAGATGGATAGATGGCTATCTCGCTGTTTCTGATTCCCTTCGTGAGGATAGGTTCTAATATTTGGATCCTCCTCGACCGACAGAGCCTGCCGCCCGCGGAGGAGTCGACGTGCGTCGACATGGCGCGCCTTCGAGAAGACAGCAAGAACAGTCTAAATAACAACAAGGAGCACAATGGCGGAGTTGTCACCGTTGCCAACAACCACAGCAATGGTGGCGGCGGCGGTGGCGGTGGCGGCGGCGGCGGTGGTGGTATTCACAGCAACGAGAGCAGCAGCAACAACAATGGCAGTACGAGTTCGTCGGCCATGAGTTCCCGGGTTTCGACCCCGGCGCCAGTGGTCGATGAATGTCAGCAGCCTCAGGCGTCGAAAGTCCCCACATCGACGATGCCCGTACTACATCAACTGCAGCCCGTGGCGTTCATCCTCGACGAGAACTGTG
The DNA here is from genome assembly GCA_019614645.1 of Stratiolaelaps scimitus. NCBI lineage: Eukaryota > Metazoa > Arthropoda > Arachnida > Mesostigmata > Laelapidae > Stratiolaelaps > Stratiolaelaps scimitus. The sequence continues at coordinate 1,828,396 of JABWDB010000014.1, read as the reverse complement.
ACCACTGCCACTCATCGCTCTCAGGAAAGCAAGGTTTGTGCCTTGAGACAGTTCATTGTAGCAGCAGCAGCAGCGACAACAACAACACAGCAACAGCAGCAACGACAGCAGAGCAGCACCAATTGTAACAGCAGCCAATAACAGCACACCAATATGAACACATTAAAGATCGAGAACACATAGACGATAGAAACCAGAGCAAACAGTCGTTGATTCGAAATTTCAAAGTCTCATAACGTGAACGAGCAATCTCGTTTTCGAATGTCATCCCCTCATACCGCTAATGCGTGACAGTAGACAGCCGTAGCGTATGAATTAATTGTTTTTATACGTGCAACGCTATCTCGTAAGAGTAGCCCACTCGGGGGTGGGCCCTTCGAATCTACGGCGACGTTGATGAATGAAATACATTTGATCCGTTTGTTGAACGACAGGGTTAGCATTGTTGTCGGAGTTGCCCCAAAATACCATCGAAGGACCATATAATGGGTATTTCTCCCGTTTCTCTCCACTCTCCCAACTACAAACATAAACAAAAACATTACATGCAGAGAGAGAGAGAGACACACTTATACACATATTGCTATGGCAAAATCTATGCCGTGATCGAACGGTTAGTTCTGCGATAGCACTAACCACCGATCACCGCGAACGATAGCAGCACTACTAGCGTAGAGCGGTGCGAGCTGTTAAATATAGAATATGTTTGAGGAGCTGGTTCTGTCCTCCTCGTTAATGAATTCGAGGAGTGGTCATGTCGTGCGGTTAGCCAGATAGCTGTATGACGACGGAACACAAACCGTGTACATGATTACTACAATCAACACTAGAGCTGGGCTTTTCATCTGCATTCAATTATATGGACTTGCTGCTGCTGCTGCTGCTGCTGCCAATGTTATCCACTCACTAACTGACCGATAGACCCTCTGACTGGCTGAGCAAATGACAAATCCGACGGCGATAGTATTTCTTACGTGTAGTGTCCACAACAGACGTGAATGACGCTGCCGGTTAACGGTGAAAATGATCTCCGGTGACGGTAACGTCCAGTTAAGAGCCATGGAAAATACTGCTGTATTACTTCTTCGGAACAGTGGCGTCCTCACAGCAAAAACAACGAGGCACTTTGTCGAGACATAGAATAGAAGACAGACGGCTCAAACATGAGCTCACACAGTTAGATTTATAAAACGAAGAGATAGATAGAAACAGAACGCTAGTTGCAGATTATATATATATTTATTTCTTCTTCTTCTTTATATGTATATATATATATATCTATGTGTGTACGATAAGGTGCGTAGTGGTCATTCGTAAATGAACGTGGCTCTTGTAAACTTCATATTACTTCTCGTATACGACGTCTGTCTACCGGTCTATCAGTTAGTTAGTTAGCGAGTCACTTTACCTCAAACGCTGTCTGTGCAGATCTCACTGACAGTGTCATTAATACTGCTGCTATCACAACAACAACAACTACTACTACATATTACTAGTGACACTACTATACTGATCCATGATGCGTGATGGCACTGACACTACAACAAGGCGACAATTGTATACTGTCTCTCTACAGGTCTCCTGTGCCGCTCGTGTGGGACAGTGACTCACGCCGCGTGCTCCACGTCGGCTCTGAAGGTCGTATGTGACGCTGGCCGACTCACAGGCGAAGAACTGCAGCGGCGCATAGCCGCCACTACCCAGATCCCATCGGGAGCGGCCCTCGAGTTGGCGGAACAGTTTAGCGCGGCGGAACAGTCGGCACCCAGCTTCGTGCTCAGCTGTATCGAAGCTATCGAACTGTTGGCCCACCGAAACGCCTCACTTGATCTGTACGCCATCTTCGGGGCTCGCACCGAGCCACCCCAAGGCGACGTCGATCGGCTCGTCGCGACGTTACGAGAGGGTGAGTGCATTTAGAGGCAGAGAGTCATAGATAGAAATGGCGTCCTAGATGAATATTTGCCCCTACGGTTTCATAGATTCACGCTAGGAATTGACAATTATTTGTTGTGGTGGCGGGTTGTGGGGGCTGGGAGGAAGGTCTCTGATAACTCGTGGTAGTCCGTAGCTGTGATGTCTGCCACAGTTAACTTAGACTAAACACAGCTGCTGCGGTGGTAGGTGACGCCGCCCCCATGGAGGCCATTCTGTCCAGCAGCAGCAGCTGTCGTTGCTTCGTGCTGTTTGTTTCTACTTTATTTTACCTCCTACATTCAGTGTGTGGCACTAGCCTCCAACGGCGTCGTCGCCACCGCCTCCGCTGTTGACGGCGGCAGCAGCAGCAGCAGCTAACTGAGATGATTAATGAATTATTCAAGTGGTCTATGGTACTACGGCGGCGGCGGCGGCGGCTTCGGCTATCTAGATGTGGTTGTCATCATTCCCAAATTGGCGGCGAGGCCGTTGTCGGCTGGGGACAACAAACGCCACCCGAGAAAACGTCATCGGCCAAGCCGACAATCACCACGACCGCCGGAGTCGTGTCTCAACATGAACTAAACTAACGTCGGTCAGAAGAAGATGGACATAGTTCGTTTTTTTTATTCGCTAGCTTGAAACAGCAAGCTAGTAACGGAGTAACGGGAGGTGGTCATTGTTGCGTTAACCTGTACGGGGTGACACGGACGATCGGCGTGTGTCACTGACTGACTGACTTATTGGGCTCCTCCTGGGCTCGGGCTAGACTCATGATGTGGAGTGATCCAGAGAGCGGGTGACGACGATGAATGGCAAGATGGCTAACGGAAGAGAAATAGCGACTGGTGGATGCATGAATAGATGACCCTCAGCAGGAATTACCATGAGACTCCGTGACGACTGAGGGCAGTCCCACTGACAGCAGCACCAGCAGCAGCAGCAGCAATTGCAGCGCGGTGCCTTGCTTACGTATAGCATCAGTGGCCGGCCGCTGATACGCTGCCAAGGAAGGTTTCCATTGCAATTGGTAGCACAGTGAAAAGTATGGTAGTCAATCAATCAGTCAATCATTGCATCTCTGAGTGGTTTGCACGGTGTCAGGAAAGCGAAGGTGGCTTTTGAGGGCAAAAGTCGCACGTGACATTCGGAGTCACTACGTTGGAACCTTCGAACAAACCAGCAGCCTTTCAGCATACGACTGTCTATATGCAGCTCATGTCATCACCTGCTTTCTATAGCGAAATTCGACGAAGTGACATCCCATTACATATGCTCCATCTATGGGCCTTTATCTGTGTCTGTAACATATCTACAGGTATATGGCGTGCCGATCGGTGGCTACGAGAAGTAGGCCCGTTTTTGTTGTATACGTATGTGTGTGTGTGTGTGTGTGTGTACAATACACCTATTCTCTCTCTGGTAGACACATACGTGTTGAAATGGTTGACGTTGATACAGGCACGCTATCGTAGTTTCCAAAGTTTACGATTGATCCTAAAACATTTTGTGTACACCACCTCTCCCCTCTGCTCTACGAGAAGAACGTCTACCATAGGCTTGGCATACGGCCAACCATGTCTATATATATATATATATATATATATATATGCATCATTGGTGTAGAGCAGTCGACCGTCAATGCCCCAAGTGGCCGTCAGCTGTGCCTATCATGTGTGATGATAGCAGAGACACATTGAACTCAACGTGGATACAAGCTGAAGGTCAGGCAATATGAACGATTTGATGTGTTCGTCCCTATCTGGGTGTGTGTACACGTATGAATGCAAGTGACACATTGGAACAAATCATCATACACATGAACAACAGAACGTGCACTCGTGCACGAACCGTCTCCTCGACCAACATATATCGTTCTATCATTTAACTTCGCCATTGCGAAGTGTCCGCTGTACATCTGGCGTTCGATTTTTATAATCACAGTATGAAACCCATACTCTGACACCCATCTCTCCCCGAGAGAATGCTGAAGGTGTACTCCGGAACATAACTGTTCGACAGGTTCTCGTAGACATCCACTCAGCAGGCTGAGGTTTGTGGCCAGTTCGGTTAATACCTGTGCCGCCAGATCAGATTGAAATGCGGTCCGTGTTCCTGTAAATGGTATAATGGGCCGCTAGTGGGCCATTATATTATTGTTATCATGTCTTGTGTTATATTAAAAGATCTATTTTCGATTGTGCAGGTCACATCGACCATCATATATATGTATATATATATATATATATAATATATATATATACATAGCGTATGCATACGTTGACCCTGTCGAAAATGATTCCGTAGCTAAACGATGTGCATGTTGTTTTTCTCATTTGCAGGTAGCCTGAAGGAGTGCGCGCTGAACGGAGTCGCTATTGAGAGCTTCGTGGCCGCTCTGAAGAAGTACCTCTATGAATTGAGCTCTCCGCTTATCCCCGTAAATTTCTACGACCGCTTCCTCGACGCTGCTCGTAAGTACCACCACCATTGCGGCTGTTGCTGCTTCTATGTACTACAGTTCTACGATAAGTCTCAGTTTTCTATCAGCAGTTTTGCCTCATCATAGGTCGATCTTCACGCGTGTGCTTTGGTGTACAATTTCTCACCGGTTGCATTCGCTAGCATATGTGACGATGTTGGCTACGTGCGCGAGCGCCATCTGTATGTGTTTCGCCCGTAGTTGGGCGTCGTTCAGTAATACGGTAGAAGAAATCAGTGGAGAGGAGTCAGCTACATTGTTATTTAGCAACGGTCATCTCTTGTCAGGGAAGGGCTCGCCGAGCGCCGAAACACTAGCGAAGGTCGTGTAGACACCGAAACACTGTACTACATTCGACTAGTTCCGGCTATTATCAATAACCGAACGAATGACTTGTATCATCTACCACGGGGATGAAGTAGATATTGTGTCACATCATAGAATACAATACATACGTCAGCTAACGGCGTCGTTCCCAAAGCGAATCATTCCATTTGTGTGTGTCTGTGTGCGCGTGCGTGCATGTCACTCACACAAATACGTGACGCATTTGTGTACAATAGTAAACACGACAACGACCGAGTGAGTTAGCTGTGCCTGTCAAAAACTGTTCCAGTACAACATTGTGTGTGTGTCGTTGCCATTGTTTCCAGGAGAAAAAAACGACGAGAGCTGCGCCTTTAAGCTGCGTCAGCTCGTTCACCAGTTGCCGATTACGCACGAATCAACGCTTCGCGCCCTGCTCGCCCACTTCTGTAGGGTGTGCAAGCTGCAGTATTCGAGGGGGCGGACGAATCCGCCTTTCGATATTGTCAACGCGTTCTGTTACGTCCTCCTTCGGCCGCGTTGGGAGAAGATTTCGTCCATTGTGAAGAATACGCCGCTGCACGTGCGAATCTGCAGTTTGCTTCTATCGCGAGGTGAGTGGGGCGAGCAACTGCCGAATTTCACCGTACCCTCACTGCCTCCGGCTCTGCCGCCGCGCAAGATGACGCTCTCGGTCGGCCACAGTGCATGCGATGCACATCAGACGGCGCTGGCGAACGCCGAGTGGTACTGGGGTAACATCACCCGGGAGGAAGTCAACGAGAAGCTTCGAGATAAGCCTGACGGAACTTTCCTCGTCCGCGATGCCACCTCAAAGAACACCGGCAACTTCACGTTAACCCTACGACAGAGTGGATGCAACAAGCTGATTAAGATCCTACATCGTGAGGGCCTGTACGGCTTCACTGAGCCCCTGTCGTTCAGGTCGGTCGTCGATTTGATTGAGCACTTCAGGAACAACTCACTGTCGCAGTACAACGCGGCACTCCACGTCAAGCTCGAACACGCCGTGTCCCGGTCCACCGAAGAGGATGACGGTTCGCCTCGCGTCGATATGGAAACCCTGCGCACGATGATGAAGGAATCTAATCGGGACTACCTGGAGAAATCGCACATACTCGATCGCTTCCACGAACAGTCCAGCCAACTACGTCAGGAAGTGGACCTCAAGCAGCACGCGCTCAAGTCGTTCGACGAGGCTATCAAGATGTTCGAGAATCAGATCATGCTAGCAGAGAACCAAATCAGTAGGTTTCCCGAGCACAAGAAAGCGTTTCAAGAGAACCAGGATTTGCTTCACAAGCGTCAAGACCTGCTGCGCAAAGAAAAGAAGACACTTGAGGCGGATATTAAGGCTCGTCTGGAATACCAGCGACAGGTCGAAACGGACATGAGTACCCTCCGGCTCGATATAATCCAGATTCACAAGGAGCGCGAACAGTATCAGGCGAAATTATGTAAGAGTGGAATTAGCAAGGACGAGATCAACAAATTACTTAAGGAATCATCACAGGGCGTGGGCTTCCTGAAGGACAACTCAACCATGTACTGGACTAATCAAGAAGAAGAGCAACAACAGCAACAGTCCCAGTCCGGGTCAGGTAAGGCAGTACCAGTAGACGAGCTCTGTTTTGCAGCGAACACCGCCGCATATTTGTTAGCTGTAGAAGCCACAGTGGGTGGCGTCCGTGTCGATCTCGATCGGATGCTTTGCGCTAGTCAACAGGAGTCCAATCTGTCTCCGAGGTGGACGTTCTTGAGGGAAGACCATCGTCTGACGACATTGGTCGTTTTCAGCAGCGATATATAATATATGCTAATCATAACATTGTCAATATTCTATCGCGTCTTCTCGTAGGCAACTATTACACAATGACGAATCCAATAGCGGACTTGCCCCATAATGACATCAATTCGTGGTTCATTGGAGACTGCCCCCGGCCGAAAGCAGAGGAGGTGCTCCAGAATAGGTCACACGGGACCTTTCTCGTACGCACGGCTCGCACAGGACAATACGCATTATCGCTCGTGTAAGTATTATATCGAATGTGAATACAATCTAAATCGATATTATAACACGTTGTCATCATTATCCCTAGACGAGAATACTACCCGTACTGGCCGTAGAATGAACGGTCGGGCCCGCCTGCTAAAAATTGTGTTCGTCCAGTAGTCGATCGCTTTGTTGCGAGCTTGACTTTTCACCCGACTTGTGTTAGCTTTTGTTATTTCGAGCGAGCAGGGCCGCTCGTTAGTGGTGTACGGGTGGGCTAATCTATTGCTACCTGGCGAAGTAAGCCTTAATCTGACCCCTGAAGAGCGATACAGCACCAACTGCAGCAGCAGCTATTTTCTCATAATTAATCTGCCATCCGGGCTCACTGGCTAACTCGTGGGCTCACTTGCTCAATGGCCAGCCGGGGCCGACTGGCTTACTTGTGGATCAGATCAGATCACATAAGTGCGCACTGCTTATGACGGTCGAATCTCTTTCGCCCGCGTGGGAAGTCCCCTGCAGCAGCAGCAGCAGCAGCAGCAGCATCTCTCATCGGGTGAAGCACTGTTTGCTTCCAACGTGAGTGTATGTGCTTGTGTGTGTTACTGCTGCTGCTGCTGCCAGCCACGGTGGTGGTGGTGGTAGCTACGATGGCCAACTGATGGTTTTCATAAGAAACTCTCATCGCGGCGGGTCGAAGACCCCTTGGCCTCGTTTGCTTGCGGTTGACTTGAAGTATCCCGAATTGACCTTGTCGTTCACAGCATGGGCCGGCCGCATAGCGACTGTTGCTCCTGTTGCTGCCATTGGCACAGCAAGAGCCTGCTGCTTTCAGCTGGTGGCTTCAGTTCTTGGGGATTTGACGTTGCTCTGCCCGGCTTAATTCTGTTCTGTTTGGGTAGCCGAATCGCTATTACGATTATTTAGTATTACAGTAACTGCAACATACTAATTATTAGCACTATATATATATATATATATATATATATATATATATATATATATATATATATATATATATATATATATATATATATAGGTGCTACGACCCGCTAATATTTGCTGTGTGCGATGATTACACTAGCATGCAATGAATACTAAACAGACTGAATCGTCGATAAATAGTTCAGTCCACGTTTCACTTTTTCCCCCGCTAAATGTGAATCTCTTTGCTTTGTATCGTTGTTCGTCACCTCGTATGATGATATTACAGTGTTGGGAAGAAGGTCGAGCATTGTCTTATATACAAGGGTGAGCGAGGTTACGGGTTTGCGGAACAGCAAGCGATCTTCCCGACGCTAAAGTGTCTCGTGCTCCACTATGCCCGTGTATCACTCGAGGAGCACAATGCCGTGCTGCGAGACACGATGCTTACGTCACCCGTGTTAGCTCGACGGGATCACGTTCAACAGCAGCAGCAGCAGCAGCCGCCGCCGCCTCCAGCACAGCAGCAGCCGGCGCCGCAACAACAAAAACAGCAGCAGGAGCCGGCGCCAGCACCGTCAATTCTACAACAACAACAACCACAACAACAACAGCAGCAGCAACAACAACAGGCTCCGCCGCTGTCTCAGCAAAAAAGATAGACAAAATGCGGAATTGAACGACACGTCGAACTCGTCAAGTGGCGGCGATAACCAGCGATAAGAACGAAGTTGATGATTAACCGGACGACTTTTGTGATGATCGATTATTATCATGTCGACGATAATGATTACAATGAAGATGGCCATGTCTAGCAATCAAGCAAGCATGAAAACACACGATCACAGTATGTCGTGCATCAATATATACCAGCCACCTTCTTCCTGGGAGGGCTCAAGAAGGAATACTGATCTCAGCAGCAACAACAACAACAACAACATCAACAACAACAACAACAATACTGATAATAGCGGTAGTAGTAATAATAATAATAACAACAAATCATACAGCAACGGAGCCTGCTGACGACGCAGCAACAGCAACAAACAAATTAATTAGGACATGGAAATGGCAAAATTAAAAGGCTAAGCGACAGATATGCCTATGTGGCGGGAAGACCATACAGCGACAAAGAAACAATGAAGAAATCAACACTGGAGATGGGCTAAGAGTAATAATAATAATAATAATAATGATGATAATGATAATAATGAAGATGAGGCCTTGCAGGATAGAAGTTTAAGGATATCCTCAATCATCAACGGAATAACATTGCAGTGTATGAGAGGAACGCGGATGGCAGGCAGGCAGCAGTGGAGTGAAACAGACACAGTTACATGAGTGGGTGTGTGCTGGTTCTAATTGATACGCAAGCGAAGAGGTAAATAGTTTCGAACACTTAAACAATATATGTGAAGTCAAAGCAAATGACTGATGATGATAATAATTATAATAATAATGACGATGATGATGGTAGTTATCAATATCATACTGATGATGAGTGGTTCGCCGTTCGTCCAGGCTTCATCACAGACAAGCCGATATACAGACAGACACAACTGATGTGAGCAGCACTATATATATATATATATATATACATATATATATATATATATATATATATATATATATATATATATAACAATGACAACAAGAACAACAGCAAAATGCAGGAGATATCTGCGAGCAGCTCTTTTGTCATCAACAAGCGTTGCAAGTTGGACTTCCTCCGAGTGGACACTCGACGCGATAGCATATGATTTGCTATGGTTTGCTGCTGCAATAAACATATAGATAATAATACACGCGGCAGAGGCGTTCACTACGAGTCAAGGCAAGCGTAGCCCATCGACGATGAAGCTAAACTCTGTAGCGTTGTCGCTGTCCACGTAGACGCCGGCTCGAATGCGGAGTAACATCACCACGACTCGATGATTGCATGAGCGCCCGAGCTCGCCGCGCGATAAAGAACAGCCCGAATGCGGGGAGCGGAAGCTTAGGCCGATGCAGGCCACAGCGGCAACGATACTGACTACTGATGTTGAAGTGAAAACATATAAAAAAAAATGGTAACATCGCTTATCATCAACTGAGCACTGCCCAGCGACGGTGGTGTACAGTTCTGTCCATTGAACAAGGACCGAAAAATAAATCTAGGCTTAACCAATTGCAGACAACGTGCTACAATACACCACGATGTGGTTACGCGATATTGTGAATTGATTACTGGGGTGCATTTGTCGCTCGTTGTTGCTGGCGGCATCCGGCGCGCTAACCGCCGGGTGTTGTCGAGGCGTCGCGTCCTAATCACATGTCCTATCCAGGCCACACCATTAATGGTCTCGCCCTTAAGATCTAGCATCAGGATCGGCTCCATCGATCGATACACTCTTGGTGTTCTCAAGAAACAAACGCGCAACGACGTCGACGACCAATTAACAGATTCATCCAAGCAAACAACAACAACAACAACAAATCGAGAGCTCGAAATAGGCGAGGTGATGATGCTGGCGCGCTATACAAATGCTATATATATATATATATATATATATATATATATATATATATATATATATATATATATATATATATATATATATAAACAAACTATATTAATAAGCTAGCGCGCTTCAAATTTAGAACTAAAACAAAGCAAAGAAAAAATATAAAACTTCGCATGACCTTCACAGGGCTGTCCGGTGATACAATAAATCTAGACATGTTCGAATTGAATTATTCCGACCAATCTTTCATTTTGCTTCTTCTATTCTTATTTGCTCTCTCTCGTGTTGAGTTGACTAGGAGTTGTTTTTATGATTTTACACAACTGATGACACACACACACACACACCCACACAGGAGCAGCAGTGCGAACAACACGTGGTTCGTATACTTGGGAGGTCGTGAGTGTTAGGGATAAGCATTTCGTTGAAGCTTTTCGTTATTTTGAAGCGTTTTTTTGTTTTTGATTTCACTTTGTGTCGACGTCTCCCCCGCTCGGTCAGCCGATGAAACACCCATAGACCAAACACAGGCTGCCTTATATCGGACGCCTCGGACGGCAGCCAAATGTCCACCGATTCCATTTAGTTGTCGACATGTGACGCCCGGTGAAGGCCTGCTAATTCTGTGTCCCCACTCGAACACGAACATATACGAAACTTACACCGAATTGTAACGACGATTCTCAATCAAGCCAGAGTTCTACGTTGCCTAAAGGCACATCAGCAATCGTGTAACAGAGACGGTAGTTACTGTTCAACGTAATTGTAACGAAGGAGAGACACACACACACATATATATATATATATATATATATAGAGTGAGAGAGAGAGAGCATCGACAAAACAAGTAAACAAGAGTGGTGCCGTCTCCAAAATAGCTTTTTTTTGACCGGAAGTCCAAGCGGGAGGCGTGAACACCATATGCTGATGCCACTGACGAGATGATAAAGAGACAGAACATACAGACACAGGCAGGCCAGGATAGAAAGAGATACACACACACACACACACAGAAAGAGGGAGAGAGAGAGCTATATGTTTCAGATAAAGCAGAACAACACGAACGAATCAAGCACAATACGACACACGATAGGATATTGACGACGACGACGACTCGAGAGCAGACAGCCTCCGCCGCCGTCGTCGAGAGAGCGGAAAAGTCGAAGCAGCAGCAGAAGATTATTGAGTATCGCGTCTTTCTCGTTCAGTTGAACCGCAGTGTTGGAGGGGTGGTGGCGGCGTCATGGTTGAAATAAAAATGAGAAATGCCCGCGTTGTGTTGAGTTGTGGCGCCGTTGCAGCCGACTCCATCACTGTCACCTTGACAATAACAATAATACTGATAAACAATTGCAATAGCTGTGATCCTCACCTCATCAAAGGGAAGAAAGTGAATATTTACGCAGCGGCCGGGGATTTACGCGCGTACTTGTACTGACGGCCACTATTACTCGATTGCAATCAATCGCTCACAATGTCGTTCTGTCGCGTCGCGCCCCGCCTCGGGTCACATTAGTGGCCACTGTTCTCCCCTCTTGCGACATGCTGTCCCACAGTGGTGTTGCTTGACGACGCTGGTTCCGCGCGGAGAACATCCCGCCGTCATGGGACCTCGGCCTGCTTTCGTCCACCGACGGCCGACAGTGGTTCCGGAGACAGTGTGCCGGTGTGCGTGATATGCGTGTGCCATGTTGTGGGATAGCCGAGGACGGGGGGTGACGCGATGCGTGCGACAGTGTAGGTGAATGGGCGACTGACGAATTTTGGCGTCGTGCTTGTTTTCCGTCTAGTCGAGCTTCGTGCCGACATGAAAGGCCGCGCCCGGCTGCACGGACCACCCGACCCAAGAGAGACAAGCCCCCTGTACCCCCAACGGGACGTAAGCCAACAGAACCTCTAGCCTGTTGTTATACATCGTGTATAACTCACCGTAATTGTACGTCAGAAATGATGTCTACATTGAAGTGATCATTATAATCAGATGCGTACCCGCTTTCCACAGCGATTTTGGTGGTTTTTTGAAAAACGTGCGGCTGTTGGCGACGCTCAAAGTTGGCGGTGCATGGCGGTGAACCTTGGGAAATCGGCGTCCGGTGATGTGGAGTAGTGCCCTGAACGTTGAGGGGATCAAGTCCGCCTCGGATTGTCTAATTAATTGAGATCTACTGATTGAGACGATGAATGATTGATTGATTGATTGAGTGAATGAATGAATAAATGAGCTAATTGGTCGAGTGAAATCTAGAGACTATATGAATGTGTGAGTGAAATGTAAGCGAACGGCCAGCGATCACAACAACGTTGAACCAACGGCTTAACAAAAAGGTATCAGAGAGCATTCAAACATTCAACAAGTTCAGTAAGGTCCAACTGGCGAATTCGGCCGAGGCAAAAAATATATAGCACTAATCAATTGGCACTCCTCCTCGTTGATCGCTGCCCGTCCGTTGTCTCAGCATCGTAAAAATAATGCCGCTATCGTATCGCTGTCAGTAGATTGTAAATTTTCGATTATCACTTCTCTACATAACTGAAATGTTGTCCAAGTTTCAAGGACAAATCGCAATAAAAAATCAATATATGATTATAATTATTATTATTCTTCTTATAACACTGTAAAATAAATGGATACGAGTGCATAGCTACTAAAGTATAAGCGACAGCCGTACGAGAGTAAAAACTGAATCAACAACAATACGAATGGCAAACTTAAAGTGGCAGTGTGGCGTCAACTACTTGATAAAAATAATGATAATAATAATAATGATAAGAGCAAGAATAATTAATGATAATGACTATAATAATGATATTATTAGTAATTCTATGATAAAGATGATAATAATTATAATTACAACAACAACAATTGACTGATAATGATGATAACAATAATGATGATAGATATAGGAGATATTAACTATTGTAGTAATGCTATGAGAAGAAATATAGTAAGGATTATAATAACAATGGTGATGATGATTATGATGATAAGATGTCGATGATAATAATAGATAGTGATAAATAATAATTATTATTACAATGAATAGGGGCAGAGATAAAGAAGAGAGGAAAATATTAATAAGATTGATTATATTGATAGTAATAATAATAATAATATTGATCATAATAATAATGCGAAGAAGAAAAATAATAATAATGATGATGATAACTGTATATATAAATATACACATTGTATATCCACATAGGCAGTCCCCAGGGCGGGTTCACGAGGACCTTCGAAATGGGCCAGCTTGAACCTGTGCTGGGTGTAATCTATCTGATTATTGGTCGTTTGACCGACGGTTGATCATGATCATGCTGACGACAGTCAAGGAACGCGCCGCCGACGCCAGACGAAGTTTGGCCGTTAAATGGACGGATTCGTTTGGTCAGAGTTGGATCAAGTTGGATGAATTGGTCAGAGAGTTCTGTATGCGTGGATCAAGGAGCATCGTACAATGCTTCATTTTCTGGCCGGCAGAGCAGGATGAACTGAAAATTGAACCGTGGAGCGTACACAAGAACGCGGACCTATCTTGGATGGATACCGTGTGAAGGCGAGAAGAGATAGAGAGAGAGAGAGAGAGAGAGAGAGAGAGAGAGAGAGAGAGAGAGATGAATTGACGATCACCCATTAATGCACCGCTGACAAATAGGGCGATAAGGATAATTGTAACAAGAATAGTAATTGAAATAAGGCTCCGCTCATAAAACGAATGAGTTATACTGCTGATTATCATAATCGTGACGAATAATAATGATAACGATACCAATAATAATAATAATGATAATAATAATAATAAATAATATTCATAATGACGACATATATCTAAATATTCAAAATAATCATTGAGATAAGATGGCAAGAGATAGCGACCGATGATGACCGACTGATCGACGCACGATCATATGACACAAATACAGGATGATACGAAAACAGGCAAACGGATGAATATGAACGGAAGCAGAATCGCCAGAGTCGAGAGTAAATAGTGAAGCAAGACAGGATCGTTTGCTCGGCTAACAACTGGCCTACGCAGACTATTAGCAGCAGCAGCGGTATTGTGTCCAACGTGGCAGACAGCTGAGAGAAAGACGTCATTAGAAACGGACTGAATCCGCCTGGGTGGAAACGCGGAATGGGAAGCGGTAGCAGGCAACGGTGGATGTAAAAACGTGAAAAAAAAAGTGGTATAGAGAGGGTTACAATGGGATATCATCGTCATCAGACAGAAATCAAACGATAACAGAGGAAATGAACAGCGGAACAACAACAAAAAAAACGCCAGCCTCTTCAGCTGTTGAAGAAGTTGGAATAAGCGTGAAGACACGGTATAAGGGAGGGTGTCACTGAAAATCGATGGCTTGCAGGGGGTGGAGGGGGTCGGTGTGTGGTGGGTGTGATGTGAGAAAACGGCGAAATTGACGGTGACAGATTTCGAGACGACGCGTTTCGAGTGTATACCGGTTCGTTCCTTTCTGTCGACGATATGAGCTTGTTACCGGCCGATTTGATTGGTGCGGAGTGGCACATTAAGGATGTGAGCAACAGGTGAATTGATTCGCTGAGATTGATTCAGCGGCAACAAGGATTGATTGTAATCCGAAGTCAGAGAGAACAGAGAGAATAAGAGAGAGAGAGAGACAGAGCGGGCATATGGACAATACACGTTTGTTGAACCTGAATGATTGTGTTTATTAAGGAATACAGTCACACATGGTGTGGGATCACTCCGCGTGCAGAGAGAGCGAAGGAGGTCGGAAAGTCGACGAGGCCGATGGATGAAGGGATAATGTCGAATGTGAAAAAGGTGATTTGAATCTCGAATGGACGTCGTCACCATATATATATACATATTCGTGAACTGTTCCTTTATTAATCGTGTGTGTGTGCACGCAAGAGTTGGAGAGATCGGCGAGAGATCAATTATCGAAACAATAGGCGGCTCCGAAGGTAGGCGCCCGAGGGTGTACGCAAATGACGCATACGAGAGTGTGGGAGTTTGTCGAAAATCGTGTCAAGATGTCTGTCGTGAGGATGCTGACCTAATGTGGTTGAGTAGGTTGAGGAGAACTTCGGGAGGATGATGTGCGTTTGCGCGAGACAAAGAGAGGCAGGTTGACATTGTGAAGGGAAGAGCCGTCATGTATTACAGGGTTTTCCTAGAACGGTCCACGGTATAAATCCCGCCTCTGCAGCCACGAGGCCGCATCTAGTCAACGTATAGACAACAACTTAGAAACAACAACAACAACAACATCAAACAATTATTGACTTGATTAAATAACACTATTTCGTAGCAAGTAACTAAAAGTATATATATATACAATAACTAATAACAACAAAAATGAAATCGACGCAGGGCAAAAATACAATGCTTCCCACAGGATGCGAACGATTCACACGATGAATGACCAAGCATACAGATACTATAACTATTGACTGTCGACGATGTGTGTGCGCACAACATGGAACAGATAAATGGGTGGAACTGATTCGTAAATATTGGTACGCCACCAACAAAAAGACCACCACCAACAACAACAACAACGACGACGACGACGACGACGACGACGACGACGACAACAACAATACACATATTACATTATTCTGGACAACAGGAGAAAATACAGGGGGATAGGTCGCAAGCAACAAAAAAAATAACAAAAAAAAAATCGAAAATAAAAAAACAGCTCGATTCGATTTTCGTCGTCGGGGATTTGATTGACCGCGGTCTGTTGGCCGTGTTGATTGCCGTACCAACGTGACGTGGGTGACGTTGGTCGAACAACTCCGAACTCAGGCGAGTATCCCTCGCCAAATCACCCCATTGAACGAAAACGAGACGGGACAGATACGGGAATGAATTGACATTTGTTCGATGAACTGCTGTGGCCCAGCGAAATTTGGCCGTCGCTAACGGACGACGTTTCAACTAAACGAACTTTGGAACGAACTACAAGGGCAAGACAATGCATAATCACCACCCTATGAACAAATACTATACAATAATACCATTCTATAACAAATAATAATATAAAAATGATATAGTTAACAATAAGAATTAATAATTAACAGTGGGCATGTTGAACCGTATCGATCTCTATTTCCAAGCGCACGCGAATTGAAGACACATCGATTATGACGACGGCAACAACAACAACAACAACAAATAAGAACAACAACAAACTTACATTGATCATGATGATGAGACGATAACATCAACAATACCAACCGCATCAGAAACAACATGATCCTGGAATTTAGAAATATATATATATATATTCCAATTGTGCTGCATTGAGAGTAGGCAGCGCAGATACAATGTAGCCGTTAGAAATACCATCAACAACATTATATATAAACACCTACATACATATATATATATAAAATATATAAATCGCTCCATCGGGGAAATACCTTTTGAGCTCGGTGGACATGGAGGCATTTTATTATTCTATTATTAATATTATTATTATTATTATAATTCTAATAATTAGTAGAACTATAGTAATACAACAACAACAAGAATTATTATTATTATCTAGGTTCTTACAATTACAAGTTGACGAAGAGCGACGATATGCCACTTAGAGGGGACTCAATGAAAAGCGAAAGGCGAACGAAAGATATAGCAGAGAAGAAGTGAGGACAGTGTGAACCGAAATGAGAGTGTCATTGCCTGGAGGAAAGAAAATTAGTTGACATTGGGCTTCCCTTCGGGTCACACGTGTGTGCCGAAGGTTCGCTTGCTGACATCCTGACCTCTATATATATATATATATATATATATATGTGCCCAGGCAAACCGGGCACGCCGGACACACAACGCGGACGATTTGGCATCTGAAGTTAGCCGATTTAGGGCATCCCGAATGTACCGTGCGGGGCAAACTGTAACAACCAGATCGAAATGGGCGAGACTGTTCCTTGCGGAAAACAAAAATTCACCATAAGTAAAGTTCACTAATTTACCCTGGGCAGTTATTAGTTCTGTTGAGAGTTTAATCGTGGACGCTCGATCGAATGACCTTACCAACACCAAGGTAAACTATTCAAAGGGCAAAAATGGCTAGACGAAATCATTTGCGGCGATTGTCAACGAGAGATTCGAGGGAGCCGCCACTGGAGCCAGACCTGGAACAGACGAGAGACAAGACCGACACAGAATGAAACAGCTAGTGAGTGCTACGAGTGGATGAATCCCTAGAAATAATTCCTAATTATTGTATGTTTGAATAAATTTTTTATATATATATATATTATGATCTGAATGAACGTATGTAATCTCTAGACAATTCTGTGCGAGCGGTCTGGGTGGTGTGGTAACTATGGAACATGTAAGGGTGTTTGTTTTGTGTACGCGTGTGTGTTACGGTATGGTACACCTGAGTGCCTGGTTGAGCGCTCCCATGTCGGTATCCATAGATGGATATGATGAATATTGGTGGATGTGTGTGTGTGTGTGTGTCTGCTGCATTTGAATGGGTTTGAATGAGCTCACGAAGGTGCGTGGCGAAACCAACGTGAACAATGTGTACGTGAGACCGAGAGACAGAAAGCGACGATATTAATAAAGGGTAGAATGGATCGAATCAGTGTGCGCGAACTGTTGTGAGGTAACTAGTGGCATATGCGGCAGGGTGTAGACAAAGCAAGACAAAAATGAATAATAGCGGTAGTTGAATGAAATGGCTGAGCTGTGCCGAGTTGGCGGAACGAATTGCAGGATTGCGTCTCTCTGAGTGAACAAGAGTGAAGAGAGCTACTACCACTATTATTGCTACTGATAATAATAATATTAATAATAATAATAATAATAATAATAATAATATAACCATTAATATAACCAATATAACTACGTGTAGGTTGTGTCGAGTCCGCGATATCGCAGTCGGCGACGAGGTGCCCAGTTACTTTCAGTGATTATTATTATTACTATTATTATGATATGATAAAAATGAAAAATTAAAATAAAAAATTCTAGGAATTAACGATGGAAATGCCGTCTTCATGACAAGCTGTTATTACCAATAACACATAGCGGCAGCCAAAACAAAGCTGGCAAAGGGATGCAGCAGCGGAAAGCACACTACGGGAGGCTCCTCAACAAGCGAACTGTTTTAATTGCGCAGAATAAAAAAAATGGATGGACAGCTTATTGTCTGTCCGGAGAGATAGATCGTCTGAACAATGAATTCGCTATTCTCTCTGCATCAGCTACTACTGATGTGACGATAACAACAACAACAAAACTGCGACTATAACTCCATTTCCCATTGAATCAAATGCTTACAAAGTATCTATCTATCTACCCACTTATCAATCTATCAAAATAAATAATTCAACAAATTGAATGGCGGCAGAGTTAGCGTGCGCCGAGTTCGGTGCGTGTCTGTCACCACTTTGAGAGGACGCACCTCACGGACGCAGAGAGAGAGAGAGAGAGAGAGAGAGAGAGAGAGAGAGAGAGAGAGAGGGTGAAGGCGTCGGTGATGTGTACTCGTCGGTACAGATTGGACACGTATCAAACAAAACTATTAGTGCTATAATCGACGACAACAGCAACAACAACA
The DNA here is from genome assembly GCA_019614645.1 of Stratiolaelaps scimitus. Taxonomy (NCBI): domain Eukaryota; kingdom Metazoa; phylum Arthropoda; class Arachnida; order Mesostigmata; family Laelapidae; genus Stratiolaelaps; species Stratiolaelaps scimitus. Next base: position 1,809,672 of record JABWDB010000014.1, on the reverse strand, counting down.
ATGACAGTATATAATTCCATTCAATTGGGCAACTAGACGATTTGATTGCGCATCAACAATTAGCGTACACGGAAAATGAAACGTGTATTTGATGACTAACCAACTATAGGAATATAAAAAATATATTATGAAAGAGAAAGCATACAAGAGAGTTAGGATATATGAATCTATATCTAAATATATACACATATAAACATTTAGAGATATATATATATATATATATATATATATATATAAATATGTACGATGAATCAATTGATTTCGATAATATGAATAATAACAACATCAACAACAACAATGATGACAACATGATGACACATAATATATTAGGAATATGCTATTCAAATTTCAAATGTAACAATGGCGGTGATAATAATAATAATGATGATAATAATAATAGGAATTCTATTTCTGAGCAAGTTTTTTGCTATAGAGGGGAAACAAATAAATAAATACATGAATATATATAAACTACAATAATAACAACAATAACAACAACAACAACAACAATAGTGTCATTGTCAAATTTTGTCCGCGCGCATACTGTTCAGTTAAGCGGCCCGATTAAGTAGCAGCAACAGCAGCAGCTGAAGATCACGTTTTTAGCTTGAAGGAAGAAAGGAAGTTTGGAAGCGGGGGGGGGGGGTAAAACTTAAAACTTATTCCTTAGTTAGCGTTATGAACTTGTAGTTTTTCGACGTTGTTATGAAACTGTCGTTGGCAGAGGGGGGGTACGGGGACGGGACGATAACGGGACTAATAATAATTACAGTAATTACAACTACAACTACGACAATAACACAATAGTATAATACTAGTTGTTAAAAAAATACAATTACTTCGTTTTGTAGTATGCATTGTTGTGTGGTCATAGACATAGCGTAGTTTACTCAATCGAATCCATTCAATCCCGAGAGGATGTCCAAGTGGATGATCGCGTACGCCGATGTTTGTGATTGAACACAAACGCCGAGCGACACTTTGAGCTCTTACGAATAATAGTAACAACAAATACAATAATAATAATAATAATAATAATAGTAATTATAACGATATCAATTAATTCATTGTAGTAAGTTATGATTGATTGATCGACTGACTGGCAGATTGAGGATATAGTGTACGGAATTGCTAGAATTGATATGAAGATGATTGCTTTGTCTGAACATGATTGATTGACGACATGGCTTTGGGTGATGACAGGCGTGTGATTCGTTGATGTGTGACGATTGTAATAGACTGATTGATTGGTTGATTGTCTGATTGGTTAGTTGGTTGACTGTCTGGCTGATTGACGAGCAGCAGAAGCCGGTTTGAGGACGATGACAGAGGCGTAGATATCGAGAGAGAGATGGAAGGTTGGAAGTGACGGTGGTGGGTTCAACCCAGAGTGGAGAAGGGCCATGTGTTGCTTACTATTATGGGTTGAAATGAAGAATAATGAACGATCGATAAGAGAAGACCCTTGAACGAGACCGTGAAGTGGCAAGAGAACACAAAAGTATTGATGTGATCACACGTTGTTGATGATCCCGATACAGAGACGTGCGTCGATCCGCAAGCTAATTCGTCCGTTATTGAACAGTCAGTGACCGTGGAGAACGACTCGATCGAATTGACGAATGATCGCTCACCCCGAATCTGTCTACCCAATCTGATTTGTCCAACAGGGATTGGGAGATTGAGGGGTGACAAGAATCCTCCCTAAATTGGCCTGAAATAGCGGCTTTTTTGCACTTTTTCTCCAGACCTCTACGCACCGCTTATCCATAGCCCAAGAGCCGCTCCCAGAACGGTTGGATAGAGGTGCGTTTTCGAGTACACCGCGAACTGTACCGATTATTCGATAACCTTCATCGATATGGGCAAATTCGGCGTGGTTCTATAATTGTTGAGATGAGCGGACGGAGGTTATTTCCCAGGAACTCCTCCAAACAAAAGACCGCGGACAATGGGTGGCAGTGGTCAAGCAGATGGCGATCGATGTCGCGGTCCTTGTGCGTAGCGCGCGACAACAACAAAAACGGCAACAACAGTAACAACAACAACAACAATTATAGTCAGTTATTTATTTTATATTTCCTCTCTTTTTGCAATTCACTAATGATTATTGTAACTTATATTATATATATAGTTGTATATACGAATATTAAATACAAAGAAAAGTAACCCGATGGCGGAATAGGATTGCTAATTAATGTGCAAGAAATTGGGTCGGCGCTGCCAGCGGAAGAGGATGATGTTAAAAATTCAACATGTAGAAGGGAAATGGTGAATCGACCGCCGTAGAGAAAAAAACTACTATACGATTACGGATGGAATATAATTACTAGCTATAATTGCAATTCTCTGATAATGATAAGAATAATAATAATAATAATTATCATTCTATATATCCTTGGCAGATTGATCCTGCAATTGCCGGCATCCAATTGTTTTACCTTGGTATATATATATATATATATATATATATATATATATGAGATTGATTCGTTTGCTTCATACATATATATCTAAGATATCAATCGATTGGGCGAAAGCAGGAGAATGATGACAGTACCGATTTTCTTTTTATTCAATTAAAAAAGTGGCCGACAATTTTGTAATGACAATTCGTCGGATAGCGCCAATTCCTTATGGAGAAATGCCAGAGCTTGCGCTCTCTCTCTCTGTGAAGGCGTCTATGAAACATGTAGATTTCATTTGTACGTGCCACGAAGTAAAACACTTGAGTGTACAAGCGTAATTCCGATTTTGCCGGCCGCCGTTTGTCATCGTTTCGTCTGTACAGTAAGTTTATTTTGCTTTCTTTAATCTCTCTCTCGAAACGGGGGCGAATGCGATTCGATGGAGGATACCGATCTTGCTTGGCACCGAGGAATATTGAAAATACGATAACAAACCATGACAATAATGATCATAATAGAATAATATGATGATGATGATTATTACTGAAGATGTTCATAATGACAAAATGACGATTGTAATGATGATAATGATAACGAGACTTTAGAATTGTGGAAACGATTGCAAACAGGAGGTTGACAATACGATCGGTTTAGTGACACAATAATCATTATTACTATTATAACGAGTTTGCATTATTAATTGATAACGGCGATAATGTCAACAAAAACGAAAACGATAAATGTCATCTTAGTAATTATCAACTGGAGTCGAACCAGCAAGTATATGATAGAGGGATGAGATGAGTAGACGGGAAAGAATGATCAACACAATTACTAAGAATAATCAAATGGTAATTAATGAACCATAATAATAATAATAGAAGAAGAAGAAGTATAACAACTATAACAAATATTGGGGTAAATAGGAATAATATGATATTTTTCGGTGGCAGCAGGTGCTTAAACCCGGTTTCCCACGGAGGAAAGCAACTAGGCTTAATCAAAGAAATGGCTAAAGGATAATAATAATAATTATAATGATGATGATGATGACGATGAAGAAAAATATATTAATAAATGATTATAATAACAAATGATTCAGATAATAAAGATAGAAGACAAAAGAGACATCCACACACACACACATACACACAATAGGAGGCTAATATGGTGAATTGAATAAATATACACAGATGGCGGACGATGAGAGATCCATGCGTTGATGACAACAGTTCTCAATACTCCTCTACGATGATGATAAGGAAGATGAATTAAATGACAAATAATAATAATAACAATAATAATTATTATTATTATAATGATGATGATGATGATAACGATAACAATTAATAATAAACAAACATCTGTTGTTTTTCTATGAATACATGTGGCTTGTCTTTCATGCTGGTAGTTAATACCACTAGTAGTTAATACCACTAGGTATAGGGGCGTGTGGTAAGGTATATGGCCAATGGACGTAGCAGAGGAAAACGAGAATTGTGAACATTTCGCGAAGAGAACGTTTGAGGAACAATTGAAATCAAATGAATTGAAATTAGGCTAGAATTTGAGAGGATTTAGAATGACAGGGGATATTTTCTAAAACGAATGGACAAACATGGTATACTACTGCGGATACAATACGATGCCTTTAAATACACTTCAATTAGAGTCTACAGGAGGGTCACCAATTTGATAAAGGTTACCCGCGTTGAAATCGTTGAGCCGCTGCTTCGAGAAATGGTTAATTAATTAGTTACAATCGATTTTCGAGCAATGGCAATTTATTTCAATTGAGGCATTAACGCTTGTGGACTAACACAAATCATTACTCGTTGTCATGCTGGTCACATCGATATTGTGATTGACACATCTTCGTGATGGTGGACGACGGGGCTGAAGTAATTATCAATAATCGAATTCCAAAGTCGATCATAGATAAAAGCAAATAGGTAACACTGTTTTGCATTCTCGATAAACAAAACTATCCTACACTATCCTACAACAAGTTTTGCATTCTCGATAAACAAAACTATTCTACAATTCGCTTCGATTTAGTTTTCACATCCGTCTATGGTTTCACTCCACCAGACGTTCTTTTGGAAACTTTTCCATCCCTTATTATTATTATTATTATTATTATTATGCTTGAGACGTACTCGTCACTTGATCTTGAGTAGTCAGGTTAGATCATTAATAAAACAAAAAAAGAGACACATTTGTTAATGACAAAATATACCTAATACCCTCTGATTACCACTATCGTCAAACCTATTCAACACTATATATGTTATAATAATATACAGTATATATATATATATATATATATATATATATAAAATAATGCCCACCTGTTGGCGGCTGGATATTGAGAGCCTTTGCAGGTAAGTCTGCCACGGTCTATCTGAGCTCGTACAAATCGCATGTAGTTCCTGTTTTCATGCGCTTCGGCTTATGCTATTTCTAATCTGGTCAGAAATGGTGACATGCGTCTGCTTGAGAAGTGACAGCGACGGTTTATAGAGGCAGAGTTAAGGCCAGATGTGGGCACCGTTCGGCAACCATGCATTTGTACTAAAATCGACTCGCGATACTAACATTGTTGATTTGAAGCAGTTCGGGAAGAATGTCAGAATCGAGCCTGTCTTTAATGACCTTTTCGACCTTATAAACACACACGCACACATCAGTCAGGGCAGGATTTGTTCTTAGGCCTAAGACGACATCTGGAACCCAAAACAATTAATCACGTCTGTTCATGTGGCGGGCAGTCAGTCGAATGAAGTGATGTACAATTGTATAAATCATAATGTGAATGTTCAGAATACCCGAACGATCAATTGTCAACTCATCCGAGAATTCGATTATCGTATACAATACTCTATCATCTGTCATTTTATCTTTATTTTCATCAATAAAGCGATATTTCACAAAAAAAAATACATATATATATATATATATATATATATATATATATATATATAGTAATAATCATTTGACAGTGATTCATACATGGAACGTTTGGAACACGTTGTAATCCATGTGGGTCACTGGGTATCGCCATGACTCCCTCGACCCTCTGTGTCAGTCACGCCTGTTCTTGCCCGTGTTGTACGTGCCAGAGGCCATGTCTCTTCATCTAGACTTGTAAACGCCATGGTACAGTGTGGATTAGTCTGTGGCCCCCGACGGGCGAGTGGACGGGGGTCTCGGCTGCTGCCGGGGAAACGGGATAGTCTTTACAACGGGTAGGCCGCGTATCAGCCAACCATCCAGGCTAGGTGCTTCGCTGCTGTATATGTAGTATATACAACACTGTAAAAAAACCTCTGCTGCAGTGATCTGCAGCGCTGCCTCGTAAGGCAACGCCAGAGATGAGCCTGGCTGTGTCCAAAACGATTGGCTCACTTTATAGCCCTGGCTGGATCACTGAAGGACACTGCTGATTATACACTGCTAAACATACCGTCGACCACTTGCAGACCAACTGCTTCAACCTCTGTTTTACTCGCGCGTGCTGAGTTAGCACACGTCCTTGTCAAGGGGGGAGAGAGAGAGATAGAGAGAGCAGTGCCTAGTTGAAAGAACCAAGCGGTCTGTGATGCGTTGTTGCTATCTAACTGCTATGGCCCTGGCGCGTCAAGCCGCTGGGAGGCTACAATATAGCACGTATACGTCTAGCCACAGTTGACGGATATGGGAAGAGTGGCAGCTCTCTCTTTCTCATTCTGCGCCGATCGGCCCGAGTCGAAATCCACTTCAGGGAACAGGTGCTTCATACTAAAGAAGGACGAACACTTGAACCACAAATCTAAGGTTAAGAGATCATCTTGGATGTTATCACGCAGTAGTAGGCCATAGGTATAGTTTACATCCTTCTGTATTTGAATATCAGAATGATTTGAGTTTTTGCTATTTTTATTGATGCAAGTTTTCAAGAGCAGCTATAGATACAGCTACGAGCTCTAGTTGTCGTGGCTAACAGGGTCGATTAACTCGTTCACGACTTTAACATATTTAATACAACACCTGTAAGCTTGACGCACTAAATTTATATTGTATAATTTAATAACTGCGTCAGGTTTATAGTTATAAACTACTATTATTATTACTTTACGATGACAAAAGTGGTGATTATTTTCGGCCAAATGGCAAATGATAGCAATTGAGATCGATGATAAAATGCCCCTTGCCTATAAAGCCCGAGACTACCATATCACCAGCAAATATACACCTTTAAATAAGTTCAAATGAGGTTGACAAAGGCCAAGGGATACTGAGCTTAAATTGCGCGTATGAATATACTTCTAAATATATATTTGGATTCATTTTTGTATAAATGCAGTAAATAACGCCAAGCAAACGTATTGTTTATTAAGCTATGATCACTTTCGTGAATGAATTTTGGAATACAGAGCGCCACCGGAACTCTACGGCGCCCTGCATACGATTGCAGTAGATCAGATTTCTCGAAAAGTCGTGAAACTTAGGACAATATGCATATAATTTATATGTATGTTACCAGCAGGACTAACGTATTTAAGATTTTTAACTAATTCGTACTAATTAATTTTCAACTAATTTGTACTAATTTATTTTTAACTAATTAATACACTGTAATATATCGTGATAGCGATTTTTTTTCTCTTAAATTAACGAATGGTCAAAGGTCGTTCTTCTAGCGTTTGATCTGATTGACCGCATAGGGTGGTTGGTTACCTTCGCGCCTGTAAAAAAAGGGTCCATAAATCGATGGTGTTATCACAGTCTTTTGCTCCTTGTTTATCAACTGTTTTCATCAGACAGATCTTATCTATTCCCTTGAGTCGATCATTGGTATACTGGAAAAAGGGTTTGGAGTCCTTAAAATCGAATTGAGAATCCGCCGGGGTGCTTACCGTTCTCAGATTTGCTATATACGAACAGTTTCGGTTCGCTTGATGAATAGTTCTCTTATATTATTTGTGTAATCCTACAGAATAGTATGTATGTTTTGGAACAAACAGATGTCAGGGCCCTGTCGCGATGAACACATAGTCTAAAAGCGTATGGTGGATGCAATCTACATCCTGGTCTCTATTGACGAAACGAGTTACGCCAAGTACCCGGTAGTCATCAAGTGAAAAATCGTATGGGAGTTTCTTCTTCTGAAATTATAACCATATTCTTGATTACAGGATCAGGTCAATTTGTCAGTGAGTTGATAAAGAAGAAGAGGACACTGTAAACAAATACAAGGATTGACATGGTGTCAGTCGTTAAACTTACAGAAGAAAGGTTGAATTCATCTGAGGGTGAAGTGTATCACCTTATCACCTGTGTATCAAACTTTTCGCTCTTTCTTATGTAAATAGTAAAAAAGGTTTTCGGGCTGACTTTCAGCCAACATTTAACGTCCACGGTATCGCCCGCTTTCTTATGTATTATCATTATTATCGTTCTTATATAATTGCGGCAAATAAATTGCCTGCGTTCCCTATGAGCGTATCGTTGCTGATACGGTCATCCTCCCAAGTAAGCGTTCGCATCGGCCTAATGTCCTCCATTGGAGAGTTTCTACCTGCTCACGCCGAAAGGTCGAATCTCTCTGAGTGACGCTTGCTGCTGAGCGGAACACTCCGCTGAAGGCGTCTCGTACAAGTCCCAATTCGCTCTTGTTATTATTGCGTAAAAAGCGGTCATTCCTCAAGCGAGGGATTTGCTGTTAGCAGGCGGAACAAGAGGTCCCGTTCGTTCAGTTTGCGCAATAGCGTTGATGTTCTACACGGTACAAGTATAGTGTATCTATCCCAGGGTATTCCTTATTTGCCCTTTGTTTATGTGGCATTGAGTTCACAAGTTCATTTTTCGAAGATCTGCTTGACAGATCGATTTCGGAGGTATATATGGCCTGTTATGGTTGCTAATTGGGGCACCCTGATTGGACCTGTTTGCTTTTACGTACGAAACAATCTGCGGATCAGAATACATTCCACTGCCAGGGACGAAGTGGGTCCGCACCGCACGAACCGGCGGTCATAGCCGATGAAAGATTAGATGGAGAAAGATTTAAAACTCCGGGAGTCAAGCCACGCTTGCCTCTGCGACTACGCTCGCACCTAGATTCACAGATGTTAGCATTTAGTAAGCGAGAACGGCGCTTTGTGAGTCCCAAGCTAGTGTTGTTGGTATGAACCGTTCAATACTTATGTGGATCATGCATTCCCCCGCAATTCCCGCCCCCCGACAAAATAGTAATAGAGACCATAGCAACACTGATGGACCACTTGTCATTCACTTCGTGTGCAAGGAAGTCGAGCCCGGCAGCGTGGTGCATACGCGTGCGCCTCGCAATCGGAGATGAGACGGACGTAGGTGCACGGGTTCAATCCCCACCCGTTGCACATTTGCATTTAGGGGTCCGTCTAACGAAGCAAGCTAGAAGCAGTTGTACCGTGGACGTTAAATGTTGGCTGAGGGTCAGCCCGGAGACCTTTTTTTGGTGTGGAAGGAAGCATAGTGTGGTGGGTGCTAATCGAAGCCTGCTGTGGCCTTGTTTTTTTGTTCATCAGTAAGTCAACATGCCGTGTCCTCGCTAGATGTCGCTAGAGTCATGACACGGTTGGTGCCGCTTCCCTTTCAGATAAGTTCATCTTCCGGTTTCTTTCGCAGCGATTTCCTCTAATATGCTAGCCACTGATATCAACGGTTATGCAAGAGTGAGAGAGTGTTTTGCTTGTGGCTCTTTAATAACCTCCAGTGTTTCAGCAGTACACGAAAGTTGAAGTGAGTACTCGTCATCTGGTTATGTTCGATACCAACTGTAATGCTCATGCTTATCTCTTATCGTTCCTCCATTTCTTGTAGTTTCAATATCTACTAGCCTATCGGTGTTTCGAGCCTCCTCAGTGGGTGTTTTCCTTGGCGCATCTATGGTGGAAATCTTACGATGAACTTCCCGAATGAGGGCGGCGGCGGTGGTGGTGGTGTTGTCTATCTCACTCAATGACTGCTGCATGTTAGTGCTATTTTTGTACAAGCGCGTTGGTGGCCGGGCTGTGCTTAGGCAAAATTCGCAGGTCCGGAGCAGACCCTTTGAACGTGACAGTTACGGCCCATAACACGTTGGGTGTTAAGTATCAAGTCAACTTGCGATATGCCTTCTACTCCGGAATACGATATCTGGAAGGCTACAGGTTCACCGAGGTATTTTAAACATGACAGACATAGATTGAGGATGCAGTGATGCAGAAAAGTGAAATCATATCGAAGCTCATCAATAGTGATATCAGGATCGAATTATTTCCATTAGAAATCAAGCGGCGAATCATCATATATTGCGTTAGCTTCATGCTATTGTCTGTACTCATACGCACCACTTCTATTGGCGAAATGGTTTGTAGGTTACGGAGAGATAGCATTTCTCTGAAAGTAAACAATTTTGTCATACTCAAATTTCGTACATCAACATTTTTATATTTCGTTCAGCTCCCGTTGTGCTACTCTGTCAGTGGTATTTGCCTGACTCAGCTGTATCGCACACCATTATGCGTATTTCAGATTGTGGGATCGACAGGCCTCACAGCAGTGCCTGAATATTAGTACCACCATACTATTAGATATGGGTTTGCATTGTATTCAGGATACTAAATAATCAGACATTTAAAAGCATTAGGCACTTACACACAAGCGTTGCTCACTAGAGCGTCTCTGTTATGTAGGTATTACAATCGAGCTATGTCGTCATGGTTCGCTTTTTTATTTATAACACTAAGATTCTATTTTAATATCCACCGGAACTATCATATATCTATAAATATTACATCATTGGAAATTTTACTGGCGCGCCCTGCGACGAATTTCTGCTATTTCGCCTCATTTCTCTCTCAAACCCTGTATTTTTTCCATTACCATTTCTATAGGTCCTATTCCTCTTCTTCCACAGTTCCGTAGTTTCCATCATGTCGTTCATCATATATCCAGCAACGATCGGGGTGTCACTTCTTTGTTCGTCTATTTGCTAATTTTGCTACCTTGGCAGTTACCTTTTCTATGTGGGCGTCTCCATTCAGAGATCAGGTACCGGGTTACCCTCAGACGCCAGGTAGACCTCTCCACATCTGTGCTCAGAGTGAGCCATATGAGCAACGCCGCCTCGATCCTCTCCGGGGTGAGTTCCATTCTGTCCTCTTCCATCCACGCATTTCTCCGAGTCAGTGCCGAGTCATTGCCCCCTTTTGTTTTGCCTGTTATCTTCATTTGTTACGATGACCAGCAAGGACAGGTCATCCGCATACGCTAGGAATCCGACGCCTTCGGTCCTGTTTCGTATGAGGACGTCGTCATAGATCATGTTCCAGAGCAAGGCTCGGAGCGTCATGGGTCCTAATATCGGAAATTTCTAAACTCCCGAGATCCGTAAATATGTAGTATCTAATCTATACTATACGTCAAGTTGTAGCTGAGTAATTTTATATTCAATATGACAAATTGTGGCAGCATACAATTAGCTAAGAGGGAACGTGACATCCGCATGTCAGTACAACGTATTTCGATCGTGAAAATTGGCGAGAATCTACCCCATTCTGGGCATATATAAATCCCCCTATCAAACGACCCATAATCTGGTCTACATCCAAGCAGTTGCTAAACGTCGCGTCTCTCGGAGAGCATACGACAGTCGTATTCGTTATGTGCATGAGATATTAGATATCTTCTCATAGTGACCCAAATGATCGCAAACCTGAAATTACTAGTGAACACAATAACGGATGGTTTATTACAATATCGAATATGGTTTAATAAAGCTTCACTCGTTCTAGGCATGACATTAAGCCAGGGTTCACCGTACTCGGCAATCAAACGACTTCTCGAACATTGGCACATAGCTATTTTGGACCTCTTCGATAGTTACATCCCTGTCGAGAATTTGACTTAACGATGTTACACCCTTACCGACAAGACCGCAAGGCACAATGTGATCGAACCACGTGAGGTCCGTATTGCAGTTGACCGCTGCGCCATGCGTGGTCACATATCTGGAACAGATATTAAGACCTCTAGCAATGCAGTCGTGTACATTTGTAAAGCAAAAAAAAAACAAGATGATGAAATATACAATAGTCTGTATTGCCGACTTGGAATTTTGGTCCTGCTCAACGTGAATTATATCCGCTTGAGCCCTGCGCACAATTTATGTCTTGGTATCTTGAATATTCCATGGGGTTAAGGTGAATTTTTTTTAAGGAAACATGAGTCTGATCTCTTCATAGGTCCAGACGAAAGATTCCGCTCCATATAATTGCATTCAAGTTCCTTAGTGATTATAGAATCAATGTGAATAGTGATGCCTAGTTTCTCATCTTCATTCGTATCATCGGCACATACCTTGCGCAGTGTATGCCGAGAGCAGCTATCTTTAGAGGTTTCTCTTTTAACCAAACGCCCGTGTCCGCGGTGCGTGTTGTTTCCACTCTGAATGCTCTGCAAGTGTCAATTACAGTCTGTTCCAAATGGCAGACATAGGCTCGCACAGACTTCCGCAGATGGGGAAAACTAGCTAAATGCAGAATGGGATACACAACGAGTTGTCCTGGTCCGTGAAACGTGATCAGGCCGCCACGATCAGAGCGGACGAAATCAGCTCCTAAATATTGATCACGGATCAAGAAGAGGACAAACAATTATTGCTACTTGCTTAAAAAAACGTCTCGCTAAATGGAAACACGTTCACTAGGATTGCAATATTGCCCATACGATTATAAAGTACAATTGAAGCTAATATAGGTTCCTTATAGTGTGTCTGTGTGTGTGTGTGGTTGAGTCAATTCAATTTCATCGGTATATAAGTATATTTAATAAAGAAAAAATGTCAACTGGCTATGGTAAGCTTTAGCCGGAGCAGAAATTTCATCACATCTTAACATTTTCACAAAGTGATTTGTATCAGCTCGCTGCATTGGTATCCCGCTCTGATTAATTCGCCAATCTCACTACTTCCATTGCTCTTAGCAGCGGCCCACAATACAATTACACTCGCACTCTCTGATTTCACAGTACCAGCTCAGCTGTAAAGAACGATTTGCGGCAGGAATACTAACAATAGCACAGAATCCGCCTTCGCAAAACTCCAGCGGATTCTTGCCAGATACGAGAAAGGTTAGGAAGCTCTGTCGCCCCCGACGGGTTCCCATAGTAACACCCATAGGAAATGTTTAGTGCTGAGGCCTGTCAGATAGGGGTAGTGTTGAGGGGCAGCTCAAGAAACAAGAAGAAGAAAAAACACGTCAGCGATGGCTTGATTATCCGATATTGCTCTTGATACCGTCTCGAGTTTAATGGTGTCATTGTTGTGCAGTTGTATTTCACTTGGTTTGCGTTCGAATCTCTCGAAGAAATGTACCCAATATTAAGCTATTCTGGACAGCTCTAAACGAATACTGATGGCAAACTCCAATTGGAGGATATACATCCACTGACCAAGTTTCCTAAGACGTTCCTCTTCCGCCGCGCCGTAATCCTTCGTTCGAATGCCTACAGTGTACACTGGCGTGTGTTCAACGAGAATGAGGCTATTGTCCGGCTTATCGCCATTTTCCTGCTGTATTCTAATCGTTGCGGCCAAGTTACGTTGCGCTTTCAGGGCCTCCAAATAGGACAATCTACCTAAGGACACGAGTCGTACTGTGGGCTTCATATTTCGCGCACACTTGCTACAATGTGGAGTCAGGTCAACATTCGAATTGTGTCGATTAGCGGAAATATGCGGCATAGTACAGTGACCGTGTTACGGACGATTACTCGTACGATGTCAATAATGACACCAGTTTCCGCACAACAATATCATAGTGTATTCAAGATCGAAGGAATCGTATTTCTATTTTAGTCAAAGGAAAGAAACGGGACCAGAGAAACATTTGAATTCGATCCGTGTTAGGCGGTCCACAGCGGATTGGAGCGAGTGGTGATTGTTTGTAAACAAACGAATCTCCAACCCCGGCGCTATGGTAGAACCTGCCCATTGGCGCAGTGGCCGACCAGAAAAGCGCCGGCAGATTTTATTGATTCCGTAGCTTTTCACGACTTGTCTCCCCACTCTACCGGCAAACGATTTTCTAGCATGATTGCGGGATTTACATCTTTCATGACTTTCTCCCACTATCGCAGCATTTCTCCATGTGAAATCAGCTAGCAGATGGAGTGAGAGAATCGAGTTCGTCTGCGAAGTCCCCCAACGACGACTATCGATAGATTAGACAGCACATACATGTGTGGGTTTTCGTGTCCCGGTACTTGCGCTGGGCCGGCCAGTGAGTGCTTCTGGAAGAACCGGTTGAACTTGATTCATGACGACGCGTTTTCTTCGAAGGCTCCATATCGTGTTTGAACCAGTAGTTACGTATCAGCTAGGACGGTTTGGGGTGCCATCGTTGCAGACATTTTGTACGAGAGTGCCATTTGTTTCGACTCAGTGCCAGCGGTCTTGGCTCGCAACTATGTCCGGTATGGATTATCCGAAACCTCGACGTGCTGACGTCAAGGAGGAGCTACATGGACAAACAGTACGTTTTCACAGATAGACAATATTATTCGCTGTTTCGACTTCGTATCGTCAGAACTCGATCGCTACCTGGCACATATGCCTTGTCGAGGAGCAGCCGGCCGTCTGCGGAAGTAACCCTTTATGTACTTATACTTAACGTCACTTATGAAATATCTGTGCCATGGACGTGAAATCAAGATTCAAGAGCGAGATCTTCTTGTATGTGCCACAACCGCTGTCAATTGACATTCAACGAAGTGGTCAAACGCTGCGGCGGTTGTTGGCGCGATGCGTAAATGGACGTTCTGCCCTAACGGGTAGTTCTATAAATACATTGAATATTAAGATTTTTAGATTCGAAATTTAATAAAACTATTCGAACGAACAAATCAAGGAAGGGATCTCTTGCGTCGGCTTCAAGAAATTGATATCGAGATCGACGAACGATGGCTGAGAAGTTTTGTGTGGGGCACAGTAACGCATCCTAAAATAAGCAAAGATTAATCATATAATAATTATGATTAAAAATCGTGAATAGCTAAAAGCTGTGTAAGCTTAAGTCGGTGTGCAGTGAAACTTCATAAAATTGCTTCGAACAATTTGCATGTGACAGATGATCTATTGATCGATAAAAAAAATTCCAAGAATCACTGTGACTTGAACACTCGGAAAAACCTTGTACTCAAGTTTTACACTTAATTTGTTTGATCCAGTAACGCCCTATACTGATCACTTCGGAATGGATACGTTCGCCTTTTGTGCACCGGCGTCGCGTCCTAGTAAATCGTGGCAATGCCAAAAAATTGCCATAGTGGCATCATTTTGCCACGATCTGTTCAGCAATCTTTGTCAATTCGTTTGCTGAGTTCCGATGTATCACCAGCTGGCCATCCATGTCCCTGTCACGTATTTCAAACGCGAGGCAGGTTCGGCTATCGACCGTACTGATTTCGCTGCGTAGGCGTATGAGCGGTCACCTGTGTTTCTGGGACAGTTAGACGTGAGTCTGTTATACAGTTCTCTTTCAGGAACGAGCAGGCAATTCCCATGATTTCTCTGAGTTCTTGTAGGACTGGTTTGGCGTCGTATTAAGCCTGGAAAGTAGTTCGCATAATCAGAGTGCGGGGATTCACAAGGGTAGAGTATCAGCGGCCTCCAACCCTCCGTCTATTATCGTTTTGGCCAGATTTTGGGGTAGGTGTGTCTTTTCTTTCCGGACGTGGGCAGGGAGACTTGTCGGGGTGGCGCTGTGAACATCTCGATGAGCTGTGCATCATATCTAAGCATATTTGGAATTAGTTATTTTCTTGATATTCTAGCGTATCGTTTTCATCTTGAGGGACATACTCCAGATGGCTCATGTCAGGAAGAACATCGATAATAATAAAGTTTGGGCGGAGGCTGGAGGAGTTGGGAAGGAGTATAGTGAGGGGTTATTATTACGTGTGATATTATGATAGTCCATGTTTATATGACATAACGGCTTTGACAATAATTGTTGTAAATAATTATAATAACAATAGTAATAATCATATACACTGTCCTTGAGATTGTGCAATGATTTGCGCTAAATGAAATCGTCGTCATACCCTAGCACAAACATATTAAAAAAAAAGGTATCTAACCAAGCGGTGCCATTTCAGGTGGAGGACCCATATCGTTGGATGGAAGATCCCGATGCGGATGAGACAAAAGAGTTCGTTAACGCTCAGAATGCTATCTCGATGAAGGTTCTCGAGGGGTGTCCGCATCGGGAGCAGATTCGTCAGGAGCTCACCGATCTGTGGAACTACCCGAAATTCACCGCGCCGTTTAAGAGAGGCGATTATTACTATTTCCGCAAGAATGATGGCTTGCAGAATCAGTATGTCATGTACCGAAAGAAGAGCTTGGATGCTGTACCGGAGGTGTTTTTCGATCCCAACCTCCTTTCCGAAGACGGCACGGTCTCTCTGACAATAAGTACATTCTCAGAGAACGGCACGTATTATTGTTATGGCCTCTCTGAGTCCGGTTCAGATTGGTCAACACTTTACATCAAGGACGTCAAGACGAAAACCGATTTACCCGAAAAGCTGGAAAGGTTTCGATACTCGACAGTTGCATGGACCAAAGATGAGAAGGGAATCTTCTATGCACAGTATCCTAACTGGGCCGAAGGTACATATTTCTGCTTTTACTGCCATATTGATAAGCAATATGGTATTCTTTGTTTGTTTCTGTCTCTCTGTCACTCACTAGATTGGGGAGGGAATTTCCATGCTTCAATATATCCGTATATATATATGAAATCATAGAACTAATCGTGACAGCCAGATACGAGAGTGCCCTCGAAGTCAGGGCAGACGCGAGGCACGCGAGCTCACCAATCTATGGATGCGGAACCACAGCCTCTGGATGGCGTCCGAGAAAAGCGAGGCCTTATATCTCCAGAGTAGGAAGACGTGTAAGAAGGTGGAATTTCACCCATGGGGGAAAATGTAGAGGTTAAGAGGAGAGCCGCCTTATTTAAGTACTCGAAGGTTATACTGGACATATGACTGCATTGTACAAGAAGAGCAGCAAACACAGCACGTGATCTTGCAAGGTCAATGCCTGAGGGTGGAAGGCTGTCGGAATGGTCAAGGCACATTATGGCACTTGTGGGAGAGTCTGTTACCCTGTATCCGACGCCAGTCTGGACAGACATGGCACTAAGGAGCAGGGCAAATAGGCGGATGTTGAGATAAGCCCAAAGGACAGTCGCGGTAGGACTAGCAATGGCATATAGAACAGCATAAAAAGATGCGAACCTGGCCTTGGTGAAAACGTTATCAAGGGATCTGCTAGCTGACGAACCTGTGGAAAAGGCCTCGATCGAGATTGGGACCAAGACAAGACTCGGACGGCCACTATGAGCAGTTGGCAGTAAGAACGAGTACAAAGCTTACCCCGAGAGCTAGTCTAGAACCTTGATCCCAGACGTGCGATAGGGCACGCAGAAGTGATCAAGGAACGCTCATAGTTCAATTCTACCTAGGTGCTTACAGGCCATGGGCCATTCTAAACGTATACGTCAAGGATAGGAAAAGCACCCCAGGTAGATATGGGCGCTCCGTGAGAATGGACTCACCGAGTATGTCAAACACACGGTTCTATATTGCCGAGCCACTCAGGAGGTAAGAGAGAGAGAGAGAGAGAAAGAGACCTGGGTTAGGTAATTAATGTTCAAAAAAAAACATTCTCTCGAGCTGAATCGTTCTACTCTTCAATCTAGCCACTTGTTCTTTTAATTTTTTCAACCGTGTCATACTTGGCGAGAACCCACGAATAAAGAAATGATGATAAATGAATCCAAAGATTCTCCGCGAGCCAGCGTGACAGCTGGCTTTGAGCAAAAGCCATGTATATCCCTGCTGTCTAGTAAAGCAAGACGCCCAACTCTAGACCATCTACGAGACAGGTCATTGCGGTTTAAGAGATCTGTTAAAATGGTAACTTCGGAGGTACAGTGGGACATAGGAGTGCCGAACTTTGTGCATTTTCATTTGCCCTTTAAAAACTTAGAGATCTATTTATGTTCCTGATAAGATTGACCTGGGAACCACGGTGTCTTGAATCTCAGTTACGCCTCACTGAACCTATGTTGCTTCCCTTACATCCTGAGTGACCCGGCAAGCTAGAACCCTATGCTCCTGCATAGCAATAGGAGACTCTCATTCGAGTGACACCAGAGTGGTAAGGAAAATCAAACCTTTCTTTTCGTGCGACGACTTCCTTTGTCAGTATAACACTGATGATGATTACAAGCATTTTTTCGCCTATCGCACACGCTACTGAGATTCCCGGTTACACAGATCAATGAAAATGGCGATAAGATATATATATATATATATATATATTTGTCCCGGTTCCCAAACGTGCTCATGATAAGCATACTTATCATTTGTATAAAGACAGTACCGAAGCAGTGGTGAACACAACTGAAATCCCTCTGAAAATTCAATTTAAGCATGAGTCCGTCTTATGAGGCAATGCCGTTAGCACTTTCGTTGAGTGTTTAGCTGTAATTTAACCCAGAAAATTTCGTATATTGTGGCTCGTATGCTAACGACGAGGAAATGTGGACAACGAACCACGACGTGTACGTACAACTCTGCTGAATGACGTGCGTATTGTTCGCATTGCGCTTATGTTTAGAAGTGTTCCCTCGTTCTGTCTGTTTATCATTTGCTGAGGCCAGATTTCAGAGCGCGAGTAGGCGAACAGTAGCGTTTCATGATGAGATATCTATTCGGCGTGCCGAAAGTCGTACATCAGTGAAAAAGCAGAGACTTATGCTGCAAATGACTTGGCATAATAACTGTGTATTATAACTTATAATGCAATTGGGTAAACGCCCACTCTATAACCACAACACCCCCTCGCTCTGCTCTCTGGCGGAGCATGATTTGGTCAGACGAATCGAAATTCGAGCCGCAGGGAACGAGACGATGCAAAAGTGTCCGAGATAGAGAAGAGACTGGGGGGCCATTCAGCTTAAGTGTCTCATGCCCTCTCTCAAGAGTTGTTTGCAGAGTACGTCGAAGTGCCCTCTTAATTTTTTCTGGGGAAACAGTGAACTCGGTGATATCTCAAAGCATTCTTTGTGACTACCGTTCATACGACGGAGAGGTAGTAGTCGAGGCTAAATTTATCGACTTAAGATAACGATTTATTTTAAGCATAGGTCGGCATCAATATTACAGTTTATGTGCATGACAAAAGGTGCCACTGCTCTCGACAAGGCCGGATCCTAACCTTATCGAACACTTATTTTTTTGGGCGCTGTGCATTAATTCGCAAGCTACAAGCTGAAAGTGACAGTCGACCGGCGGGGCTGACGTCCTTGCACTCAAGAACGCTATACAAAAAGGGTGGAGTAAAATAGAGTGCTCTATAATGAAGAAACTTATCCAATCTATGCCAAGGAGTCTAACTAAAGTTATCCAGCTGAAAGGCGAGCCTACAAAATACTAAGTAAGCACCATTGTGAAATACCTTTGCACAACCGTTTCTCTGACATTTTGCTATAATCGTAGAGTAAACAGGACTCGATCTTCATTTTCAATGTGCGGTCAGGTTCAGCAATGATTACTCATTCAGTTAATGTAGAGAAAAATGATTAGAAGACATCTTAAAACTTTGAAGCTCATTGGTTCAAGAACAGACCTAAGGCCAACTACTTTTGAAGATAATTGTATGCATATGTCACAAGTAATCACTTTGCCCATCATATCTACGTATGATGCCTTAAATCCTATTCAAGCTAATTGATTATTAAACCAACAACACAAATAACACCTCTCTATTACATCGTCATATATATATATATATATTTATCCTATAGTTAATTAATTTCAGATAAGGTGAGTGGACGAGATGCTAAAGCGGCCACGTATCAGAAGATCTATTACCATCGATTGAATACACCTCAGGAGCAGGATATCTTGGTCGCTGAGTTTCCCAATGAACCAACATGGAGGACAAGAACGCGCGTGTCTGATTGCGGAAAGTATCTAATCTTAGTTGTGATGAAGGGCTGTAAAGACACGATGATCTACACTGCCGACATATCCGAAGGTGTACATGAGCGTCCGCAGCTGAAATGCATCTATGGCAAGTTCGATTGCGAAATGGGTTACGTTACAAATGATGACGACATCTTCTATTTCTGTACGAACAAGGACAGGCCAAACTACGGTATCATCAAGCTGGACGTGAATCATCCGGAGGACTGGACCGATGTGGTTGTGCAGGACGAGCGGAATGTACTTGAATGGGTCCGGTGCGTCAATGGTGACAAATTGATCTTGGCCTATTTGAAGGACATTGCCAACGTGGTCAATGTGCACCAGCTTCAAAGTGGCAAACTTTTACAAACACTTCCACTTGAGATCGGTACGATTATGGAAACGGCCGCTAAACGTAAGGATTCTGAGTTGTTCTTTAGTTTCGTGTCATTTTTGACTCCAGGAACGATCTATCGGTGCGAGATTGACAAGGCACCCAACGCCACTCTAGAAGAGTATCAGAGGACGCAGCTAAGTGGCATCACGACAGATGACCTTGCTGTTAAGCAGGTCTTTTACGAGAGCAAGGACTCGACAAAGGTACCCATGTTTATCATTCGAAATAAGGACGCCCCCCTTGACGGGACTTCTCCGTGCCTTATTTACGTCTATGGAGGATTCAATGTACCTGTATTACCTTCGTTTTCGCCCTTCAGATTGATGCTTCTGAAGTCGCTAGGCTTCACTATCGTCGTTGCCAACGTGCGAGGCGGTGGTGAATATGGGGATGTCTGGCACAATTCAGGCAAACTGAGCAACAAACAGAACACGTTCGACGATGTGCACGCAGCAGCAAGATACCTTGCCGACAACGGCTACACATCGGCCAGACGTACTGCTTTAATGGGTGCCTCAAATGGCGGTATGGTCACCACGGCCAGCATCAATCAACAGCCGGAGCTGTTCGGCGCTGCTGTCGCTATGGTACCCGTCACCGATATGTTCCGCTTCCACAAATTTACCGTTGGATCTGCCTGGTGCTCGGATTACGGTAATCCGGACGTCGCATGCGACTTTGGTGTACAGTCAGCGTACTCGCCGCTTCACAACGTGCCACAAGGCATCGATAACTATCCAAATCTTCTGGTAGTGACGGCGGACCACGACGACCGAGTAGTTCCCTCGCACTCGCTTAAATACATCGCCGAAGTTCAGCATCGGTTAGGTGCCACAAATAAGAATCTCCTGTTGGCCCGCATCGACACCAAGGCGGGCCACGGCGCCGGCAAGCCAACCTCGAAGATTATCGAAGAGTTGGTGGATATTATGTGCTTTCTTTGCCAAACACTCAATTTGAAATACGGTACATAACCTCATTGTGAATGTTTGGCATGATTCGGCGGTTATAACATGGTTTCTTTGCAATTACGTGCTTTTTTTTTCTTTGGGGAATCCGCATTCTACTTTTTATGCGGAATCCACTTATATATATATATATACATCTATATTTTTTTCTTAATAAAATTTTTACACGATAATTAGAGTGCGTCTTCCTTTTTCACAGTTCAATTATTGTTAGTGCAAAAAAGCATGATTTTTTGAGACATCTCTGATTTTTAAGGAGCATGACCATATGTCCAACGTATCAGTTGGACATCACCCTGCATTCGGGTAAGTTGTCTGCCGGAAGGCTTAATATCCATGTTGGAGACCAATAGCTTGCTAGTCTCCAGTCAAATACCTACTCTCTTAGGTGAGATAGACGATGGTATCCTCTCACAGAGACAAAGACAACTCCCGAACAAGCTGAGTGAAAAAATCTAAGACCATTATTGACTGAGAGCAGTCAGGAAGCCAGAGCTGGCAGATCAAGGCAGGCTGCCTTCGGGATCAAACCGATGACCCTGGGGAGGCACTGTCACTACTGGTGGCGCAACATCTTGTGGTTTTAATGGTGGACGGTATTAAAGCAGAGTGCCGAACTTCGTCTGGAGGCAGCCGAACACATTCAATAGGGGTCCCTTAACGCTGATTCCATCATTTACATGACGGGCGCCGCCATGCATTTACAGGCTGTACTCTTAATCGATAACTTTTTGCTAACTCGTCTGCAAAGCCAGCTTTTGTAACATTGTAGTGTGGTTCAGCAATTTATAGAAGAAATGAACAAATCTAGCAAATATTAAGTTGGTTATAGAGAACTAATCTTGTACCAGCACACATTGAGTCCATTTTCTATCAGACATTTGTTGGTGCTTATCCGGATGATAGCATCACTACGCCTCTCTGAAGCCACGGCAGTATTTTTAGCCTACGACCTGGGACATATATGTATCACTAGCGGTCTATTTACCCAAACTGTTTTCCTGCGGAACTGCGTCGAATTAGGCCAAAATAGTAGGGACAGTAGCGTCAAGCCCCTAGGATGGCGAACACCACTCCTGGAAGATACGGATGCGCCCAATGTTTTCATGGCGGGCCTTACGTTGTTAGCCGCTCTGCGAATTTTCGCACTTGTAAATGACCCCGCCTCGCTTGTTGCTCTGGTGTAGAAGCATCGACATATTTACACAACGAGTTAGAAAAAGATTTCACTTCGGTTGATCTCATGTCGATGTGCTATTTCACACGGAATATTGTCCAGCTTGAACTGAGGTTCAATTCTCACTAATGAGAACTTCATGCTCTTCATAGAGCCACAAGATATTAACCATTAGACGGCGGGAAATTCAGCGATCGAAATCTCCTGCGAATGTTGCGTCTTGGCTCGCTCTCCCGCTAAATGTGTAGATTTTATTAACACAAATACTATTAACAGTAAACGCTCGTCCATGCTAAATTGTCCAGAGATCCCACGTTTCTCACTAAGAACAAATCGGATTTATCACTGAATTATACAATTGGACGATAATTGTGCCCTATGCTGAACGTAGAATATGTCACCTGCACTCGAAATGTTGTGCGCCCAATTTTTGAACGTGCCACCAACCCGACAGGTCGACAATTCGAAGGAAAGGAGGCCTCTCGTTTCGAATACACGCGCGCGCACGTGAACCAAACGAACGGACCTAAGGTCGACGACACAAGCTACATGCTGTCCCGAGTTCTAGGCTGCATCTCTCCTAGATAGAGGGCGCTTCGGGCGTGGAACTGTCGGCTGTCTGGCGGGAGCGGCCGGTTTGCTGTTGCTGCTGCTGCGGCAACGCCTGACGAATCTCAATGTGGCCATTACTTCGAGCCGTTCCGGTGAGACCTCTCAGCCGACAGTTCGCAATCAGTCACTTTGTAGCGTCGAAGAAGTCAGCCCTGCGCCTGCTGTCAGTTCCCAAACAATTCGGCGGTGACAATCGCTTGCTAACCTCTAGCATGGCATGCCTGAAATATCCGAGCGCACGGCGTTCCGACGTGAAGGACAGTCTGCACGGAAAAGTGGTATGTTTGAAATTTGTTCGAAATTCGATTAGGCAGTTGCATATTGTTGTTTGCAGACTCGGATTGCGTCGAGAATCGATGGTCGCACATAAATGGTGTGCGTGTTTCATCTTGGACGTGCGCTAAGGATGTGAGCTAGAACAAATGCACATTGAGTTGTCTCTGTCGGTGGTGGCCCCCAATAGAATTCATTCGACTCACGATCGAATAATAGTCAATCCACAATCGTTGTACAGGAAGTTTACGGGCTACTTATAAATGCTATTCGTCATCTGCTGATCCACTGATAAGATTAACGAAGGGATACGGTGGTAGTACGAATTGGTTAATGTAGAGGAGCATATTGTGTGAGAATACTGAGAGCTGCGGGTTATGTGTCTTTGAATTCTACTGTAAGGGATCGTATCTAGCGCTAGCAACGGTTTACCCTACTCGTAAGAACACACATTTCACTGTTGATCGGACGCGGAGATTCGCGAATCAGTGATCTCGCCGAGGATAAAATCTCGCATTTCGTGGAGAGATTTTTTTCCGCATACAAATTCGAGTGTGCGGAATTAATTGGCTCTCTTAGTTGGGCGCCTCCGAGAGCGCAGTCAATTCGAATCCGCTACGAGGTATTAATATTGTATCACAAATATTACCCACAGTGTCTATTGCTCGCACCCAAATTACTCACTCACGAGCAACCTAGTTCCGCGTATAGTTTCCGAGACATGTCAGTGGCAATCGATGAGGGCGTATGACTGATCGAATCTTGTTGACGAATCTTGGAATAGTGATGGGCACCACACCATTTCAACCAAGTCAATGAATGATTGAACATTTGCTCTTAGTAAGTCTTAGCCCCTCCAAGGCTGGCCAATAGACGGTCGAATTTGAATGTTATGATTAGCAATAAATAAACAAGCTGTTTATTTGGTATGCGTTTATAGATCGAGGACCCGTACCGATGGATGGAAGATCCCGATGCTGCCGAGACGAAGGAGTTTGTTGAGGCCCAGAATGTCATCACGAAGAAATTTCTAGCCGACTGCCCCTTCCGGGATCAGATACGTCAGACGCTCACCGATCTCTGGAATTACCCCAAATTCAGTTCTCCATATAGGAGAGGAGACTACTACTATTACCATCATAATGATGGGTTGCAGAATCAGTATGTATTGTACCGTAAGAAGGAGCTCAATGGAAAGCCGGAAGTATTTCTTGATCCCAATCTTCTGTCCAAAGATGGCACTATCTCGTTATCAACGACCGCTTTTTCGGAGAACGACGCATATTTCGCGTACAGCCTGTCCGAACAGGGGTCAGACTGGTGCACAATACATGTCAGGGAGACAAAAACGAAAACTGATCTGCCAGAGAAGTTGGAAAGGTTTCGGCACTCTTCGATAGCGTGGACCAATGACGAAAAGGGATTCTTCTATGGACAATTCCCCGATTTTAAAGGTAGTTATTAAAGGATTCGCACTACAATTTTAGTTTTTAGGTGAGAACGCGATCGCGGTGAACGATTAATATGCCTTGTGGCCATGTGCATATTAATGGCTGTACGAAAGAAGGAGGAGATGGTTATTAAAAATTATTATTTAATGGGTAATTAAATAGGAGGGCCCCACTTCCCCAATCCTTAAGCGTGACTAAAATAGAAATTGCGTGGTCCTTTTGGATATCAAAAAAAAAAATAAATAAATAACATAGTCTAGTGAAGGCAAGAAAAATGAAGATTAGACATGGCTCTAATGAGCTCTGTAATAGAAACGCATCAAGTAGTTATAGGTATACTTCTGAAATTATAGTGTTGTCTTTCCTTTAGCCTACAGGCTGCGCGAATGATGTCAATTCATGAGAATGAATTGGAATGATCCTTCAAGTGTGTTCATCTGTGTTTTTTGTTGTTGTTGTTGTTGTTGTTGTTGTTGTTGTGGTCAAATCATTAATCAGTGTCCCTCCTGTTTGGTTGGATGGTAAGCGGTCGGTAATTATAAAATAATGAATATGACCATGCCATGTATACGTGCGTTACAGGGAAAGCGTGCGGCACTGAAACTAAGGTGGCCGAAAATCAGAAGATCTTCTACCATCGATTGAACACTTCCCAGGACAAGGACGTACTGTGCGTTGAGTTTCCTAAGAACCCACTATGGTTGATGGCACCCATTGTATCCGATTGTGGCAAATACCTCATGATCAGTGTCAGCAAGGATTGCAAGGGCAACCAGCTATACATCGCCGATATCTCTGCCGGCATCAACGGACTCATGTCCCCCAAATGCATTCAGGAAGCATTCGATTGCATCATCGAATACATCACGAATGATGGTGACATATTTTATTTCCGAACAAATAAAAATCGACAAAACCACGGCATAGTCAAGGTGGACATTAGCAAGCCCGATCAATGGACAGATCTGGTAGCGGAACACACGAAGGATGTGATCGACTGGGTGGACTGCGCCAGTCAAGACAAGCTTGTCGTCGCCTATATGAGGGACGTTGTCAGCGTGATCAATGTGTACGAGCTTCAAACTGGGAAGTTTCTTCAAACATTGCCCTTTGACATTGGCACGATTTACGGCATGTCGGGTCGACGTAAGTACTCCGAGGTGTTCTTCAAGTTGGAATCGTTCAACGCTCCGGGCATCATCTATCGTTGCGAGATGGACAAGGCGCCGAAGGCCACCCTGCAAGAGCATAGCCGGCTTCGGCTCGCCGGTTCAACGACCACTGACGACCTTGCCGTTAAGCAGGTATTCTATGAAAGTAAGGACAACACGAAAGTGCCCATGTTCATTGTGCGCAAGAAGGATAGCCCACTCGATGGCAGCTCGCCGTGTTTCTTGTACATATATGGAGGCTTCAATTGCTCTCTTCAGCCGTACTTCTCTGTCTTTCGATTGATGCTGATGAAGGCGCTGGGTTTCACGTTGGCCATTGCCAACGTCCGCGGCGGCGGTGAATACGGTGAGCGATGGCATAATGCTGGCCGGCTAAACAACAAACAGAATACGTTTGATGATGTGCACGCCGCTGCCAAATATCTCGCCGATAATGGGTACACCACGTCGAAACGGCTGGTGTTGACGGGCGCTTCAAATGGCGGTATGGTCACCACGGCGAGCATCAATCAACGGCCGGAGTTGTTCGGCGCTGCTGTCGCTATGGTACCCGTCACCGATATGTTCCGCTTCCACAAGTTCACTGCCGGTCAACATTGGTCGTCGGATTTCGGTGATCCGGACATGGCTAGCGATTTCGCTGTGCAGTTCGCCTACTCGCCACTTCACAATGTACCGAAGAACATTGACAACTACCCGAGCCTCCTAGTGACGACGGCGGACCACGACGACAGAGTGGTTCCATCGCACTCGCTTAAATACATCGCAGAAGTTCAGCATCGGTTAGGCGCTACAAATAAGAACCCACTGCTTGCTCTGATCGATACCAAGGCGGGGCACGGCGCTGGCAAGCCCACCACAAAGATCATCGAGGAGCTCGTTGACATCATGTGCTTCTTGCATGTCCAGCTCGGGTTAACATATAACAAATTAATATGAACACAAAAATGGTCAGGAGTTCGGGAACAAGTCAGTTGGTTGGTTACTGCTTGATGCCTTAAGGAGTCAGTTAACTGACGTGTTAATGAGATATCAAACATAGTTTATATTATAATTGCGTGTCAATTCGAATGCTAAATTTCACTGGAATAAATGGTAGGATTTCCTCTTAAAAAAAAATTGTCTTCAAGAACAAATCATTCGCGAATTATTTTCGTGGAATTCTTCTTTCTAGGTATCCCGTATGGGGTAGCAAGTTCCAACGGTCACTGGACGAGAAATCATAGCAAAACGAATCTAGATGACATTAGCGACCCACCCAGAGATTCGTCGACTGGTGCTGGCTGCATTATAATATCAGTATTCATCTGGTCGAGTTTGAGCCATGGCCGATTTGGCACCATACTACTCTATCAGATCCGTCAATATTGAGTCATTATGAGTTGTCGTTTGATATTCACAACGTCGTCCATCCTCAGCAGATCAAAGTGAAACCCCCTTTATCTTGGTGAAACTTGATTTTCATATCGTCTGCTTGCGAGAGATCTAAGCAGACGTAGTGATGTGTCTGATCTGTTTCCAATCTACGATCAGACACGACCCTTCGTAGCTATTTCGTAATGAATAGTCGTTATCTTCGGCTGACGGTATTCAACAGGGTGGCCAGCCAGCCTCTACCACAGTTTTTGAGGTTAAGGAGCTCTTCATCGTCCCCGTTAAACCTTTGAGATCTAGATGAGACTGTGTTCTTGGCGGTGACGTTGAAACCGTCTTCGATGCCATGTTTTCTTTTCGAGCCACACGAATGCTCAGAGACACTAACTAATTTTTGTACACCAAATGTATAACCCCCTTTTGTTAATAAAGGTGTTTTTGAATTGAAATTGAATTGAATTGAAACAGAGAAGTTGGAAGAGAGAACCAAATGGAACCAGAACTCAAATATGATTCTGGTTTTCAATCCCTAGTGGGTAAAGCATCGAGCAATACCGAACGTGCAAGATTGAAGGCTCTCACAGGGCCTTGGACCGCTGAATGGCGTAGTGTCATCCCTTGCCCCCTCCTGACACCTTGAGTATCAATGCACCCGTATTGCCGCAGGTCTGACAGTTGAGGCAGTGAACTGGTTTTTGCCTACTCATGTTGTTCGGTGCACCAGTAGATCCACTCAGTCCACTGAAGCCTTTCGCGTATAAAAAGAGCGGGACGTAGCCCCAGATACTCACTTCTAAACGAAACCGTGGCCAGAGCCTTCAGATCCGCAGCTATGCCTTGTGTTCGTGAAGCTCCGATGGCAAGTGTCCTGATGGTGGTATATGCTTGATACCCCCTTCGCCAGCGGTAATATCCTGGTGTGGGACTACAGCGTAACTAATACTTAAGCAATTTCTTATGTCACATACACTGCCAAACAATCCAATAATATTACGTACGCAACACTCATAGAAAAATAGTACTTTAAAAGCCTTATAAAAATATTACTTTCATATTTCGTTCAGCCTTCAAAACTTCATGAAGACCAGGAGATCAGTCTTCGAACTTTCTACACCTATTAGGAGGTTCTCATTTACGAGAACGTTTAATGCAAAGATGCAGCGTTACCTCTTCATATACAGTACAATACAAACGCACCTGATTCAAGGTAAAAAGAGGTGTTTGTTGGGTGTTCAGTAGTGAATTGTCGACTATCCAGGTTATATATTACGAGATAGATCCTATCCGCAAGACCCGGGAGATCCTCCATGGGAAGGGAGAATCACTAACATACTTCTCACTTCCAGAAACTTATTTAAAAAATCTAAATTTCGGTTACGCTTACAGACGTTGACAGTGGAGCGTCTTTTGAGGGTGCTCCTAAATTTTGGTAAATGTGATAATTCACTTCTTAGTTATTAATACCCGCTCACTAACTTCTTAACTATAGTTGTTGCCCAAATTGTACGAATAAAATGATCAGCATCCTCTCGTTCATATATTCTAATATTCCACTATTTTATTACCAGTTTTTGCAGTATGACAATTCTTATTACAATAGCCATGATGATGTTGTCGGCTCTCTCACTCTCTCTTACTCGCTCGCTCTCTCTCTATCTCTTATCTATCTCAATGGTCGAAGTGACCTTTCATTCCATTTTATTGTTGTATTAAAAATAAACATCTTATAGACAAACCGGGTCTGATAAAAATCACTCATCTTATACGACATATCATTTGTCACTCGATCACATCGCAGCGACCAGTGACTTCACTCTGTACTTCGCGCTCAACTGGCTAGCTATACTTCTAGCCAATTCTTGAGTATAACAGCAACCACAACGACAAACAGTGTACTCAGTGCGACGGCTACCCCGACATTTTTCTCTTTCACTGGCTTCTCTTCATCGTCCTCGTTAGTCCTCCGTCTTCGCTTCCTCTTACGATCGCCAAGGGCGCGCTCTAACTCCCGGGCATTGCGCTCGTCCTCCTCGCGTTTTCGGTCCGCTTGCTGCTGCGCGATACGTTCCTCATCCGCGAGACGTTTCGCCCTTAACAGCTCCTTGCACTCGTCATTGCATTTGACCTTGGTTGCCTTGCCTTCGCCGCCGGCACAGGGCGCCTCCTGTTTGATTCGCTTGCAGAAGCAGTGAACCGGTACCTTTTTCTTGCAGGTTTTCGCATCGGGACAGCGATCCGGGTGGCACTTGAGATAGCAGCGATGGCCGCAATCCAGATTTCGACCACATCGCTGCGAGCATGACTTCGACGCCTCGCGCACGTCGGACGGCAGAGCGCACCACTCGGCGCAAGGTTTCACCGTTGCCGAGCTGCCGCAGTGACAGCGGAACTGTACGTACTGATTGCATGGGGAACAGTCGCCAGAGTGGCAGGGTTTGCCGCACGGGTGTGTGCACTCCTTGGGACGCCCCCTCGTTGGGCATCGCTGTCCACAGTCGAGGGCGCAGGTGGTGCCGGCGAGATTCGGTCCACGAGGCGAGACCACCTCGTGACACTGAAGCGTGCATGTGTGGTTCCCGCAGGGTAGAAGTCTGCCACATGCCCTGCCGCATGATTGCACCCTCGCTGCGTGGCAAGGCCACTCAGTGGCGCCGTGGTCTCCAGAGCAATCGACCGCAACGAGAACGCTGCACGCAGGACACGGCTTCGAGACAAGTTCCCAGTGAGGTTGTGGCTGTGGCTCCCATGGACCTCTGGGCTTCTCCTTCGGTACGACCTTTGTCAATACTGCACTGTGACACTTCGCGAGGCAGTTGTGTCCGCACGCAAGACGTTTCTCGCATACGAGACCACATGACGGACAGCGCCCATCGTGGCAGTAGTGTTTCGAGCGTTTCGCGTGGTGACAATCTGGCGGTTGGTCACACGGCTCACGGCACATAACCCGAGCGTTCTTCATGTTGGTCCCACAAGGGAACGTAGCGCTAGTCTTGCCACACGGACACATTTTGTCCTTCTGTTCACGACACGGGTAGCATGGGCCTCGGTGACATACAGACTGACATTTGTGATTTCCGCATTGAAGTTTTCGATTGCAGACAACGGTGCAAGGGGGACAGTCACCGTCAAGCGGACAGCACTTTCGATTGCAGATATGTCCGCACGGTTTTGGACGGCCACATTTTGAGTCGCACGTAAACTCCTTACCACATTGCAGCTGGCGGCTCTTGGCGCTGCAGCGGCAAGACTTTGTCACGAGCTCCGAACATGTTGGACAGTCTCCTTCATGGCATCGCTCCCAGCAGCGGTGTATACCACAGCTGAGCATCTTCTCGCATGTGTTGAGACAAGTGGGCACCTTTAACTGTGTACAGCTGAGGTCGTTGTGTTTCGTGCGTCCGCAAGGACACGACCGTGGTCCCGATTGAGGGCAAACGCCGCAGTCACCCTCCTTGTGACAGACTTCCTTACAGATATGATTGCCACAATTGAGTTGGCGTTGGCAGATTTTTCGGCATTTCCATACGCCTTCTTCACAGCGGACCTTCTTCGTTTCATTCTCACAGTTACATTTCCGCATGCTTTCCTTGCTGCAGGGCAGGCACGGGCCGGCGTGACACTTCTGTGGACATTGGTGCAATCCGCAGGCCAAACGTCGGCCACAACACGCATTGCATGACCATCCCTTCTGTGAACAGCGGCGTATGGTTGTGTTTTTATTGCAATAGCAGGCCGCCTGCACGGTCTTGGGACACGCGGGGCATGGGCCCGGATGGCAGAGAAGAGTGCAGTGGTGGCCGCATTCGGGCCGTAGATCGCGTCCGCAGATCGAGCCACACGAATGGGGGCACAGCCTATCGACAAAGTCACTTGTTAGCTAAATATAGCTAGACAGAGGTAGAGTGAAGTATTTGTGTATGATGTACGGCTGTACTACGAATAGCACTGGTATTAATCGTAGCAGTACTCCGTAGCGATAGTACTAATAATCGCCAAATTTCCGGCCGAGAACTACAATTTGCTCACATGGCCATTCTACAATAGAGTCACCAATGGGCAAAAATTACATAGTGTTGAACGAGGAGGAACTATACAAGGTCCACTCCGGACGATTTCGTTTGTCAGTAGCCGGCAGGTGGCTGGTGCATCGTCGCCTTTCGAGTTCAACGTATACAGAAGTGAGTACGAACGAGTGTACATCACCAGGGACTGAATTGAACCCCGTACGCCGACGAATCAATACGAAAGGTATCGATTGTTTCTGCCGCCTACTGTGACCATGCGTCCCCCGGTCCATATAGAATTCACTGTACATACCATTTGTCAAATTTGGGATTGCGCTCCTTGCCGCAGAAGCAGTCGTAATGCTCCGGCACAGCCCGGTAATCCGCCCTGCAATTGGGGCAAGACCAGGATTCCCTGGTGGAAGGATTTTCACCCGGCCTGACTTGTGGATAGAGTGAATCCCGTGCCCATTTATTCACGCAGTCGAGATGCAAGATCTGATAACAACTAACGCAACTCCAAGTCGCTTGCTGGTGTCGGACGTTCTCAATGCAGATCACGCATGTCACGCTGCCTGGATAATTCAGAAAAAAACATATATTGAATTAAACCATTAGTAGGGCTAGGTCATCCAATGTACTGTGTCGACATGTATTATGTTATATGTAACAACTTATATGTAACAACGCCACACGTGACTTTGACACAACAAACAATATTGCAGTCATTCTATTATAGTATGCTTATAGGAGTCGATATGGAATTGGTCTACTGAATAATCACTGAGAAAAATGCCCGTTTTGACACTGATGAATGAGCGACGATTTCCACGGCCTTCGAAAGAGCTTCCAAAGTTCTTACGGTGTAGTAGTTTTTTTTTCGGTAAACACAACCATGATTCTTTTGAACCTGCTGGGCTGCTCTTAGCCAAGGCCAAAAAGTATAGTTTCGATAAATCCCTGCACAGAAATGGACAATAAATATGCACTACAGTCGTGCGTTGTACACCAAGAGTGAGATATAATCGGACGTTAGTTTAGCCAGCCGATTCTTCAATAAACGAAACGATCACCGGCTGGCTGTTTCAGCAACGAAGAAACACAATATTTCTTAAACCTATTCATTTATTTTCTTTATAAAATTCCTAACTTAACACGATTTCAGGTCAGGAATCAGGCTAAGCACCAACCTGCAAGAAGAGCCGTCATAACGTCCTGGCCATCCTCCCTACCGCCCGCGTATCCTTGGGTGACCTTCTCAAGAATAGCGTTCTGTTCTACCTCTTCGTCTGGTTCAGCTTCATCAATCTCGTATAGATCCTTCATCTTTTCCAACTGTAGGCGGGTCTGCTCCTGTATGATAGCGCATGCTTGTTCGAACTGGGCATTCGAGGAGCCAAGCCCACTTAGCTGTGGTGGTGCCGCCCTCTCGGTGGCCATCCTACAAGAGACAAATGCAAATTGTTCCGATTAACTGTTGAAATATTCTAATCACACACCTCCTTCCTAACCACAATCCTTATGACGAATGAATTCTAAGTTGTAAGCTTTGAACGATCAATTGTCCTGCAATTTGACGTAAAGCGCCTGCTTATATATCATGGCGCGCTAGGCAGTGACTCACCGCTGGTCGGGTATATATTTCATAATACAACAATAATCTATTAGTAATTAGCCTCAACCAATAATTAGCGCTCAGTCGACATTAGTTAATTCACTAGGCACTCTACATTCACACTATCCAAGTGTTAATGACGAACCGCAAGCAGTTTTTGTTAACAGCCAAAGACGGCGTTACCTTCCAAGTCATCACTCGCTCCAACACCCCTCCAACGTTCGAGTCTTTCGAGAACGAAAGCAAGCACAAAATTTAAGAGGGTGCATTTTTAGTCGCAAGTGTAATAAAAGCTTTAATTAATTTTCATTGAGAAAAAAACAACGCTCACTCATTGGCTGTAGTACGCCCTCTAGAGGATTCCGCGGCTCGTGAATGGGTAGATGCGCCTGAGGAGGAGGAGGAGGAGCCCGTCGTCGCTGAACCAGGAGCCGGTGTAGATTTTTTTTTCTTTCCCATGCTGACAATCGAAATGTAACCGTTTATAACGAGTCGACTTTGTCGATAGTCGAACAGTGAGAAACACTGTCAAGCTTGGAGGAGCGAAAACGGTGACAGCATATAGGCATGGGTGGTGATGGGTCACGGTGTAAACACTGTCGATTTCTGATTTCGCGTAAAGTTACTTATGCGCCTTAGATATAGGAAAGCTCTCGCTGTTGGTAAAATTGTATAAATATAACTAAACCATGGTGTCTATGTCGAGTTCACACACACCTACGGCCGCCACATAGTAGTGGCTCTCCTCGTATTGTTATAATCCCGGTTGCAAAGCCGGCAACTGCGGGTCCAACACATACACACACACACACGCGAACAGTTTGAATAAACCAGTGATCATGAAAATAATCCAATTATTGAGAAGACAAGTTCTACACTTCACTCTTGAATTTCAGTCAGTTTCAAAACCTTGACAATCTAACACTAAACAAATCAGTGCTGTCTATCCCGGGTATAACTGAATTACCTATTGAGTTAACTAAAACAGCAAAACACAAACTAGCGCCCCTTCATACTGATAGCGAATATCGTCGTCGATCCGAATTCTGTGAGACCGATCGCGACCAATCACAAATGCAGTTCGTTGATCCAAAAAATAACGACGTCGACCACCGATCAAACCGCCTCGGTAATGATAGGCGCCATTTGGACAATGCAACGGAAACAAGGGATATTCACTGCTCTTTTTTGTCCCAAAAACACCCGCGTATTCTAGAGAAAAATCTGAACGCACTCCTCGTGCGCGCATCCGACCATGAATCTTGGTGAAGGTTGTATTACATTATATATGAATGAAAGGAGACCATAGAAAAAAAAAAACAACTGTTCGGAAGTGATGGTTTCAAGTTAGTTCTGAGTTTGACTCGTTGACAAAAGCGAAGAGTCTGGACTGATTGTTAAGTTAGGTGTATTG
This sequence comes from Stratiolaelaps scimitus, assembly GCA_019614645.1. Classification (NCBI taxonomy): domain Eukaryota; kingdom Metazoa; phylum Arthropoda; class Arachnida; order Mesostigmata; family Laelapidae; genus Stratiolaelaps; species Stratiolaelaps scimitus. The sequence goes on along the minus strand of JABWDB010000014.1, from coordinate 1,775,755 downwards.
TAATGCCCACGCACGTCAGCGTTACACATTGTTGTCCTTGATTGAACGGCTGCTTGTAAATGGTACGGGATCGATACAGGTTGCTGAATCTGAATGCTACCATAAGGAATATTTCCATTCAGTCAAGAAGAGAGGACACTTGTATTTGTTTCTAGCAAACCACATATAGAGACCTATATATAAATTGCACCACCACGCCATGATTGAATATTACAGTGATTACAGGAAGAATAGTAAAAAAGAAGCAGCATAATTTTTATGTACGTTTTTATCATTGGAGCTATTCTTTGTCACTAACAGAATGCAGCTGTTAACAGTAAAGAAAAGGTGATTAAAAAGGGTCGTCCAATAGTGTCGAGTTGGGAGTTCTCTCGAGCGCGTGGACTGCCGACAGCCGCTCCCTAGTCACCTGTCAAATTGAGATCCATCCGAATTGAGTATCTAGTAAAGTTGATCTGTTAATTAAAACAAACACTAATCCCAACTGGACATGCTGCAATATAATATCATCGTAGATGGAGAGTCGGCAGCCACAAATGCACATCTCTTATCATCGTACACTAACATTCAACTTTTTGTCCGTAGTTGATTACGAACGAACAAATCAACAGACGTGAGCTGAGGAAGATAACCGTGGAACAGTGGACACCTGATGTGCGAACCCACGCTGGCAGCAGATAGGTGTCTATCACGCTGCAAACTCGCTCAGTGTCATCATCATGGATCGTTGCCACGCGAACTCGAACTGAGATGAGAGAGGTCAGCCAGAAGCGGCAAGAGCAGTCGCTTCCGAACGTTCACGCCGTACAACCGTAACGCTAATAACGTTTCGAGCAGCGCCGCGGCCGTCGGCAGACGCCAGCCAGCCACCTCTGCAATAGACACGCTTATATTTATAAGCGTCTAAACTGCAGCGTCGGCAGGACAGGCGCGAAAGCAGTTCGCACATCGATTTGCTACTTACTTGACGAGTGTTGTCGCGTTGGCCGATCTGCGGCCTACAGCGATCGGGCTCCTAATCGGTAACTCGGCCTGCCGAAGGCCCCGGTCTACTCTGTATGAAAAGTTCGCAAAACAAAGCTCATCCGATAGCGACAGATAGCGCTGACAGACAGTACAGCGCGACTCGACGGCGCACACCGGTGCGAGGGTCGGCTGGCTGATCTCTCAGCACAGCTGTGTGTGTCGTATCCGTGCGCCGATTGCCACTCCGAGATCCGGCGAATGAGTGGCTTCACATTTTCGAACGAACGTCGAACGACGAATGCGTAATGAATGGATGGCCGGTTTCGACAAAGCGACTGAATTAGTTAGTTCGATGTGTGTGACCGGGCGGTGTTCCCTAGGTGGAGAGGGTGGCGTCTTTGGCCACGTCAGACAGGCGAACCAGATTGGCGGGATATATTGAAGAGGGGCAAGGGAGGAACCTTCGTTGAGGCATATAAATTATTTATTATTATTATTATTATTGTTGTTGTTGCTTAAACGATATATTTATCTATCCCTTGAACGTTTATTAGGAATTAAGAGAGGGGATCAGATTGACTAAAAAAAATGAAAACACTCCTCATAGAGGATCTCCATCGCGCCAGTCTCTGAGCGCACCCAAATGGCGATGGCATTGATTATAGTTGTTGACTTCGTCTACTTTCAGAAGCTAGAGAGAAAGAAACATTCACTTCATTCAATGACGACGGTGCATAGCCCTGTAGCGTTAACTAGCGATGTTGGAAAAAAATCGCTCGTGTAGAAAGATTGGAAGCGTTGAGCGAAGCCAAATAGATACTGTGTCGACGATTGACGTTGAATAATAAATTCTCTATTATGATGGTGATACAAAAAAAACATCTACCCTACAGCTTGCCATGATCAATAGCGGTAAAAATGGTGGCTGATCTGCATGATTCCAGCGATATTTATAAATCGACGTACAGGCTTACGGCAATATATTAGGCTCGATAGAGAAATGTTGCACGAAATGCGTACGGATTCAAAACAGTCGAGTGGACTCAGATGACACCATTCTATTCGTATGACTCATTCAATCGCTTTAAGAATAATTAGATCGTTTTAACTGTTAATCATACATTAATCACTCGTATGTTACAGAGTACTCTAGTAAACAGAGTAAGCACCATGTGTCATTGTAAAGCATGATGTTTATTGGAGTTTAATCTCTTGCGTTTGCTAGCTGTTCTCGGGTTTGTAAAACTTCTACATGATTGGTTGTCACAAGTGGCATTTTTCAGCTGCGCATATACATATAGAATATATATATATATGTTGGCAGAGACCTATCTCAGGAGCAAGATTCGTTTACAGAAGCTGTGCCAGCTCCTGCAAATAGCTCTCTATATCTAAACTGCAATACGAACTCATTAGTCAACTGACTCAGATCTCATCTGTAGTAATGGAGCACAATTACGGCTGTAGATTATGCTACGCAACCAACACTACAGCTGAGTTTTGTAATTTATTCCAAACGTTGCAAATGAAGTTAAGTGAGTATGGAAATGTGAGCCCTTATCTGGCGTCGTGTGGCCAACTCTGATACGGAACCGCTCTCGGGAACCTGTGACGGGTGTGGAAGAGTATCGCCGCACGCAGCTCGCAGGATGCTTTGATCCGCGCGCTCGCGCGCGCGTGGTGTAACAACATTTTTCCATGAAATCCGAGACAAGAGCCCCTCCCACGCTCTCAATTGCCGCTCTGCAGCGAAGGCCTGTCCCAGCCCAGGGAAACAGCTGAGGGTCAGCTCGAAAAACAGTAAGCCTGTAGCGAGCGAGAGAGAGAGAGAGTAACCAATGAATGATCATTTGTTCTCATGCCGTATTGTTGCCGGAGAGTAATATATGGAATTTAAAAGGCAGAGGTATAAGTAAAGGTGGCCCCGACAGGTCCTCATAGTAATACCTAAAGGTTAAGAGCTGAGGTCTGTCAAATAGGGGCAGAACAGCTGAGGGTCAGCTCAAAAAAAAACAAAAAACAAATATACGGAATTTACTCCATCTGAATAAAATGAGTGGTTAAACTAAATGAAACAATTATGTTTGTTTATAACGCCCGTGTCGGATAAGCCACGATAACGGCGAACCATACAATAATTAGGGGAGCACAAGTTCCAGCTTCAATAGCGTAGATTAAAACAGATTTGTCTAAGAAGCTCGTAGTGTGAAAACCTCCCATGAAGACCGCGTGCAAGCCAATGGCTTGCACCCGGTCTTCATGGGCCACCGTTTATTAGGCGCAAATATAAATGACTGTTTTTTCCGAATTCATTATTGGGCCTATAAGAAGTGTGAAATATAACTTTGATTATATTAGTGTGCTTCAAGCAAGTGTGTTAATTGGATACATAAGTATGGAATGATGAAATCTATATCCGACATAAACGAAACGACTTTCGTCGTCTGCGAACTTGTTGCTGAATTGACTCTAAATAATACCCTTGCGTTCTTCAATATGCCGACGTCCTCCCTAAATCAATATAAATCACTCATTCCGTAGTGTTTTCGCTATATATATATCTTTTATTTGAATTTTGTTGCCTCTTTTGTCGAGACCGTCGGGTGTATGCCTGTTTATTTGTGGGTGTACAACAACGATGAAGATAAATTGAATGTCGGTGATATGTCCATTAATCGGCCAGATCTCGCCTGACTTGTCAGAGCGAATTTCCTAGCTGACGCTCAATAAAACGAGTCGACAACCAAATACATGCTGAGTCGGCATTTTAAAACAGCCCGCCCTAGCGCGTCATCATTGTGTTTGTGTGTCGATCTTCAAAGTGGCTCCATTGGCGCTATGAACAACAGCACACCGTTGTGAATATTCTGTTGATGTGTGTCTGGTTTCTGTTCTGGCACTCCGGTGTTGTACTCGTTCTACGATCCCGCCTTTCTGCCCGGGGTTCATCTCGATTGAAAAGTGTCTTCCCAAATTGCCAGTCCACCGTTCAGTGCCGATTGAGCGTACAAAGCGTTGGGTGTTTTTGTGAACTGTGCACAATGCAGCAGCTATTGCCTCAGGGTGTATCCAGAACAGAGCGATATCGTTGTCGGCTGTGAGGCAGTAGTCTACTGGCTAACCGATAAAGCGTTTGTGTAAACATTACTGGGGCAAACCGGCGGGTATATATAGACGGGGTACATCATACCTGTGTGTGATAGGTTGGATAAATAAATCAATCAGTCAATCAATCAACAGCATTGCAAGATTATCGTCATTGTCTGAAGGTGCAGTGCGTTAGCAGATCAGCTATCTGGCTATAATGGCGTTACCCCCACATCAATTAAAGAAGAGCCCAACTGATCAGTGGTCGGTTCGTGAGAAATTGGCTCTGGCGTCGTCTGTCGAGCGAACCCGTGACCAGAACTGGGTTTCTGTGAGCCGGCAAATCAAGTCATTTGCCGAGCCCAATCGGCCGCCGGACTGGTTTTCGCAGAAGAATTGTGCCCTGCAGTATGGATACCTATTGGAAAATGTTGAACATCCAAAAAGGAAACGCGGCGAGGAAATTGCCACTCCCGGTATGTACGGCAACTAATCATTTATTCTATTGTTTTCGTCAATAGAGGGAAAAAAAATCTCTCTCTTTCTCTCTCTCTCTCTTTCTCTGTCTCGCGCGCAAAAATATCCGAGTTCCAAAATACTGGTAAAAGCGTAAACATTTTAAAAGAAAATCGTTTAGTGTTTATTTGATATCGCTCGAAGAAGAAAAACATAACCTATTCAGTAATGTTTCGAAGTTTTCGCGGGTGCATGGCTAGTTAAAAACGGCTTATGCATTTTTACTTTGTTAGTGTCGCTGAAAATGTGTTTTGCATTGGATGGGGCACCTAATCATTTACCGAGGTCGAACGCCATCCAATAATTGCACGTGCGATGAACAAATTATTAATGTACGGCTGGGTATTTTAAAAACTTGAACAGAATTACGGGAATGGTCGGGATTTCGTCGGGCGTCGGTGATTTTTGTAGGTTGAATTGAATTTCGTCTAATTTGCTCTGTCAAACTCAGAGAATTATGGTCTGTGACATTTAATATGTTCGAAATAGAAACGAGATTTACCTAGACAGAACCTGCGTATGTTTGCAATTGACTGGTGTTTACCTCTCCGAAGCCGTGAACCTTCAGTACCTGCAGACAATAGCCCATTTGACTTCAGTCACTTCCTCTAGAATATATAATTGATTCAATTTTGCCAGATACCGTAAGTGAATAATAAAAATTCAGGGCACACGCTTGAAATTCAGTCATTATCTTGTTTATTTGATGATCAAGCAATTTCGTTTATCCACAGAAATCAAGAACCTGCTTGGTTTGTATTTGCATTCTGCTAAATAAATGAGTGTCTATCTATTATTGTTCCACTTTCTCCTTTTTTTTCTATGTTTATTTCTTCTTATTAAACTCGTACAGGTTTGTTTTAAATTGTGTTTCTATATGCTGCTTGGAATGCGAATATTTTTCTTTCTATTATGCGAATTATAATAAGGTTGAAACAATAACATATTTATATATAGTATTCATATAAATAACAGAACCAGGATCGAGCGGCTGACGCCACCCGACCTGTATGCTAACCCACCTCACCATACATGAGTACACTGGCCCATATTTGACTATGACTATTGACACCACCAATGTTCAAACATCTCTTCATCTTTCTCCCGAGGTGTCGCCGATCACACAACAGGTGGTGTACCAGATACCTAACCGCTGTTGTGCTAGTTTTCGCAATCTAAGCTAAACTGGATCCGAACTTTTTCGGTTTAATCCGCTTCAAAATTTGTTATTCTTTTACACAGTTACACTAATCCTGTTGCTCAATTAGCGTTGTCAGTGTCGTCTCGTACGGCTTGCTCTTGATCTGGGACTCCCTCGTGAAATTCGATGACTTAGCTGAGCGAGATATTTTGTCCAAGAAGCACGATTCATATTAAGATCATTTAAGTGACGATGTACAGTTGTGCCCTAATAATCATGTGAGCTTCAATACGTTGAGCAATAATGTGACACTAATTTGAATATTAGTCTTTTTTTCACGGAAACTTAAGCAAGCTTATCGCAACAGCAATTCCGTCAATAAAGTTCAGTTTTTGTATTCTACTGTCAGTTATCCTTATTAACTTATTCAAGTTAACCCACCTGTTGCTTGATGGAAGTGATCTCCACCTATGCATTTCAGTTAGTCACTTATTATGCCAACGTAAAACTACTTTCCATGTCTAATATGACGGAGCAAATCTTAAGCCACTTGCATCGAGTTTGAATACCTAATAAATGTGTGTTGTTTAGACCCCGAAAACACATTTTGCACATGAATTTTTGCAAGTTCCGAACCGTTTCCACGCCTGATTTTACACAGACATATCGTTTTTACCATAGTTTTCCTCGTCAAGTCAGGCTTGCACATGGATAATCGTGAAAGTCGTCGGAGGCGTTTTCAATATCGTCTATAAAAATGAAGAAGTTTTTTTATTTTTGTGCATGAACCCGATTAGCCCAAGCCATTTCTTCTCAGTTGTGATATAGTCCTTGTCTCATCCAAATCGTCACCGACTAGCGCCGCAATGACTAGTATGGGAAGTAATTCGCACGTCATGTGTGCAACTATCACTGGCTGTCTCTGCTCCGCTTTGCACAAGCATTGCTGCTAATGATAAGGTGACACGTTGCTTTACGCCGTTCTTATCGATTTCGATATCGGGCTACCCCAAGAGACGCTTGATCGTGCCGTTCACCAAGAGAACCCTATCTCGAATGACAATGGTGTTGTTGAATATGAGCCCGTCCTCCAAATGACAGGGTTTCCTCCAGGAGATAACCCGAGTCTAGTGATATATATCGCTCTTGTCGCAGAGCTACCTAGGGTGGCGAAGGTTGTTTAGTGAAGAATGACATGCACGACAATGTATGCCGATGATGTCGTAATATATGGGACATCTAGGCGCAACAAGCATTAGCCTTGACTCGCAACTTGGCAAAGACGAAGAGTCGAAATTTCGTGACGGTGGTCATCTTCACGGCATCGACAACTTGTGCCTTCACTTAGTCTGCTTCGAGTATGTGAGGGTCCAATAGCTCGGAATTATAGTGCCAACTTAGTTCCGGCCTTTTACTGAGAATTATAGAGACGCCAGGAAGGGCTTTAATAGCATCATTAAGAAATTTCCCCGAAATGTAGGAAACCACACACTACTTCCGTAAGCACAGCTCTCAAATTTTTTCTTACGTGCTCCCATGTTGCACAAACATCGTAGCCTCATCTCTCACAAGAAAAATCTGCCTACCAATTCTCGGCAATGTTCGACTTTTGAAAAATAGAAACACGTGTCGTGACATATAAGAGAACTTAAGCATTGTAACAATTGTAGTTCCTTTAATAAACCAATAAAGCTTAACCTTCACCTCTACTTGAGTATTTCTATTTGTGTCATATCATAGAGTGCAGTATGTTTTGAGGAGCACGGTGGAGATTTCGGAATCATACAGAGCTGTGAAGAGCTTTCATATCTTTGTTCTTCAAGCTCTAATTTTCTGTTTGTATATTGGAAGTAAGCTCCGTTTTACACCAAAGTAATAGGCAAATCGAAACTGCACTGGGCTGGCCAGTGTCGCGGGGATCCCCGGGGTGTTCGTGTAATCTCCATTCCCGGAGAGCACGGCATACCCCTTCGTGCTGTCAGCACTGTACGGCCCCAACTTGCTGTATAGTGGCCCGCTATCTCTGATGGCTAATAAGAACTTCTATTGGCAAAGGGATTAGTGTACACGAGAGTGACCTGCTGAACCTGGGTTAGCCATATCCGAAATATCCCGATGCCTGAGGCGGTTTCTTTGCAACGCAAAGTCGGGCGCCCACATACTAAACAAAGTCAAAATCATTAAAGCCATTTTCAACATTGCTCGGATATAGTGACAAACAGGCATTTAACAACACGATATGGGTATATATTATATATCAATGTAAAAAAAACAAAACACAATTCACTTGTCGATATTATACATTGGACGAATTTGTGAGGTAGTCACGTTATACGGCAGTCTTTAACTAGGTAATTGATTCTAATACACTTCTCCAGACGGTGTGATACACTCATTTTGATATTACGGACTTGAGATCTTTCTCTCAGCATATGTTGAGATCTTTTAAAATATTTTCTGATAAAGTCTGTAAGTAATTTTGATTCAAGGAGCTCAAGCCGTATTTAAATATATCCTATGGTGTAAAGCATATGGCCCTAGTGTAAGGCCTTATCGACTTCTTAACTACCTGTATTTAATCTGCTAATATCGTTTACCTAGCTATTATGAATGTCATGTTTTTATCCATATACCACTTTAACTTGGTTAACCCAGTAACGATTTGAAAGTAATGGCAACGTGTAAGGACCTCTGAATGAATACTTTCTTTAAATCCCTAGGTGATAGGATAGCCATAAATAGCCATTAAATATTTTGATTTCCCAGTTTCAATATGTATATGTGCTTACTGTAGGTGAAAGGGCACACAAAATAATTAATTGCCGTGTCCTGGTAACGGTCCTGTTAAGTTTCCTTTTAGTTATATCAACGTAGTCTCTGTGTTTTATAGCTGTGTTGCTCAAGAGTTTATGCTTAAAATAGTATGCCTTTGTATTATGATGATTTCTCGCTATTTACCTCATATGAATGTTGAATAATAATTAGATAAGTATTGCCTATATATTAGGTTCGTTGATCGTGAAGAAACTCACTCAGGAAAGGATGACGGAGCTGGAGAAGCTCATCCTTGAAGGGTACGCCCGCCATCAGAAGCTACGAAAAGAGCTCGACCTTATTACGGCCGGCCGAATGGACGACAAAATCGATGAACTCATCGACGAGTTGAATCAGCAGGCAGAGGAGAAATTGTGGCAAGAATCTGTCCATCATCGATGGCTCAAAGAGAGAGAGGTACGTTACCCGGCGCTGGTGTCAGCCGGTACGAGGTCAGTTCGTCGTACAAAGTCATATTGCTGTCATTTCTTCTCCTTTAATCAATAATCAATGATGTACTTTCGAATTCACTACCTTTTGCTCATGCATACTTGTCTCCAGTCTTCAGTGGACGTTTGCCGAAGCTTTCCTAACTCACACAGGGTCTGACGGATGCATAAAGGGAGCATCCGGTATGATCTGCCTTGTCCATGTTTGAGGTGATGGGATAAACGTAAAAAAATCACTTTTATCTAAATAACTCTGTGAACGGGATGGCGATTCCTATCGGCAGGATTACCTCTTATTTTATATTATTTGAAACTATAGAGGTTTGTCGTCGTCGTCGTCGTTGATATCGACGCCAGTGACATATCATACGTGTTTCGATGGTAACATATTGCAACACCTCCATACATTCTTGTGGTTGTTTATTTGCTTATTTTTCGTCGTTATTTCCTTGTAGCTCGAGGCTGAACGGCAACGACAATTGCGTTTGCATATGTTGGCCGCCCAGAAGACTAAGAAACAGAGCCGTACAATAAGCGACAACTCGGATTCGATGCAGTCGGACGACTCAAATCTTCCCGGGCACTCACTTGCGGCCCCTGAAAGCCCTCTACCTCCCCAGCCTCCGGCTGCGTCGTCGCTACTCACTTCGCTGTTGCGCTCCCCAAGCGATTCGCCGAACCAGAGCCCGCGAGCCTCCGCCGGTTCTGCACCCATTCCTGTGGTCCATCCGCCTTCTCAAACAACTCCTGTGTTGCTGTTACCTCAGCCGCTATCTCTTGCACAACGTTCGCTGAGTACGGATTCTCAGCAGTCCGGATCAGGGACGCCGGTGCATACCCCCACGATATCGCAGGTGCCCACCCTGTCCAAACTACTTGAGCAGCCGCCGTCTGGAACGGCGTCATCAACCTCGGGTGAAGACAAGAAGCCTGTGGTTGCTATTAAGACCGAAGTCACCGAGATCAAACAGGAGATCATCGAAGATGCTGTGCAAACGATTGAGCGGACGACCGAAGTCGTGCAAACCACTCCAGAGACAAAAGCAGAACAGCAGCTTCAGCAATCAAAACAACGACAACAGCAACAACAGCAGCAGCAACAACAACAACAACAGCAACCACCGTCGCCGCAGCAGCATCAGCAACTGCAACCACCGTCACCCCAGCAGCAGCAACAACAACAACAGCAGCAGCAACAGCAACAACAACAGCAGCTGCAGCAGCAGCAGCAACAGCAACAACAACAGCAGCTGCAGCAGCAACAGCAGCAGCAGCAGCAGCAGCAACAACAGCAGCAGCAGCAGCAGCAGCAGCAGCAGCAGCAACAACAGCAGCAGCAGCAGCAGCAGCAGCAACAACAGCAGCAACAGCAACAACAACAGCAACAACAACAACAGCAACAACAACAACAGCAGCAGCAACAGCAACAACAGCAACAACAGCAGCAGCAGCAGCAACAGCAACAACAGCAACAACAAAGTCGGCAGCAGGAGCAGCAACAATTACAGCAGCAGCAGGAACAGCAGTGTACAACAACGACAGACCGACTTCTCGAAGATGCGCTCTCCGTGATGAATAACGTCGCCAACGGTAGCCAGCCGGTGTTGGAAGCAGCGGCCGTCGAAGAAGTGCCCGATTCTGAGATTGTTTCGTACATCGACGAGATGCGGCAGGATATGGAGCAGGGAAAGGTGCAGCAGACAAACGTTGAAGAGCAGGAGCGAAAACAGATGATTGCAGCGCAGCTTCGCCAGAGTGCCGAGGAGGTTGTGGCAACCAAAACTGAGCCGGACACAGCAGCGACGACCGCTGCTCCGCCTCTGCCGCAGGTCAAGCAGGAGCCAGCCGAGGTAGTTGAAGAGCCTCCACCGGAGTCTCAGACGACGCCAGTCGAAAACAACAAGGAGGAACCAGTTAAGGCTGCACCTTCGGATGCAGTTCCGATTCAGCCCACATCGACGAATCGTTCGAATCCGTCCTCGAGGGAATCTACGCCTGCCCCGAGTAAGGTGCCCTCTCGGTCAGCGTCACCCGCACGGCCACAGGTGGCGGCGACGGCAACCACCACGACGACATCAGCGCCAACAGCGAAGTCGCCCCCTACGCCGGCGTCCAGGGCTTCGCCAGCTAGAGATAAAGAAGCCGCTTTACCTTCAACGAAGGAGAAAGAACGAGCCAAGATGACTATTAAGATACCTTCGGGTCCGGTGGCCAAGGAGAAGGTAGCAACTCCGCCGCCGAAAACGCCGACGAAGCTCCGTGAGACTATCCAGGTGACAGTAAAAGCCCGCGAGTCGGACGTCGGCACTCCCGCTAAGGCACCACCGTCATCCAGGTCGACACCGACGAGGACAATGAAAAAGGTATTACTTAGCAAGTACCATTATTCCATTGGTTATATTGACTTCTGCGTTGGTCACTGAGTTACTCGTGCACTCTAGCTAAGCTCTAAATGGAACGAAACAGCGTCTTTAATTAACATGTTGCTTAAGTGAGTTCGACTTTCGAGAGCAATGGGTAAGGTTTACGATCCCCGTATGTCTGTGGCTGTTTAACGAAGATGAACCTTTTTTTAGCCTAAAATGCGTGCTTCGTTAAAACCGCTATTGTGTCCAAATGTCGCTGTACGGATTTCCTTAGTTTTTTTACATGTATATACTTTACAATCGTGTGTAATTCGTTTTTAGAGCGACGATGAGGCCTCGTCGATGACGACCGTGTCTCCACCGGCAGCCCCTACAGCCGTGGCCTCGCCTGCGGCTACACCAGCGGTGTCCAGTAGTGAAACAGCTGTGGCCACCGCCGCTGCCGCCGCCGCCACCGCCACTGTCACAACGACTACAGCCGCCGCTACCACCACCACCGTCACGGCAGCTAGTGAGGAACGAAACGATGATACGGATGACAAAAGCCAATGTTCAAGCAACACAAACGCCGGTGATGAGGCGGCCTCAGGATTAGACAGTCAAGAGACCGAAAGTCGTGAGGATAGCGTCGATGGCAATAGTCCTCCGACGGCTAACAACGCTGAAGAGGAGACCCGCGAAGAAGGACCTGCTGACGGTAACAAGGAGTGCAGCAAGGAGCCAGTCGCTGTCGTTGCACTTTCAGAGAAGGAGAAAGCGGATGACGTCCAGGACGCAAAGGATGAAGCTTCACACGCTGTTGTCGAGGAGGAGGATGCTGTCGACGAGATGATTGAAGAAGAGGTATCTGAAGATGAGGACCTTGGGCCAAGGCCAAGCGCAGGGCCAGACGAGAGGGATGTTGCGGAACAGGCCTTCAGAAGTAGCAGAAGCAAAGAGGCTGGCGGGAAAGATGACGACAATGGTAAAAGCGTAATTGATTTCGTTTTCGAACGCGTTGCTTATGCACACGCATGTACTATCTATATAAAATAGAAATATAAGAAATATTTCTACGGCTAGCTCCATGCTGATTTCATCTTCTTCTTCTAACTAAGTTGAAATAGCTTTTCGATACGGATATATTACAATCCTTGGATTTGTGTGCACACATTGCAGTCTTGGGAAGCCTTGATGATGAGGAGGACGTGGAACGAGCCGAAGAGCGCGAGCGCGACCTCAAGATATGGAAGAAGTCAGCCCTTTTGGTGTGGCGTACTGCAGCGAACCACTCGCATGCTGGCGTTTTTATGACGCCTGTTACCGACGAGATGGCTCCAGGCTATGCGGATATTGTCTACCGCCCCATCGATTTGGCAGCTATACGACGGGGCATTGAAACAGGCGCTATCCGGACAACGCTCGAATTGCTACGAGACATGATGCTGATGTTTCAAAATGCTATTATGTACAACAGCGCCGACCATGACGTCTACTATAAAGCTATCGAAATGAGGCTTGATGTAAGTTGTATAATTTGCTTGGCAAACCTGTAACCAGCTGACGGACGTGCGGCACATACTTGGAATTAATCCCACAAACGGCGTTACTCACAATTGCTAACGGGTTACGTACGTCCATAGATGTGATATGATACACGTTTTCCTTGTCAATCATACCTTGTACGTTAGATAAGGCAACGCTTACCAACATTACCTTGTATTGGGGAAGATAATTCGACGTAGATACGTAGATTCCATTAGATTGCACGTGTGACCCCCACGACGGCGCTACCTCGACGAGAACGTAACCTATGCCAACGCAATTTTCCACCTGAATATTCCAGGTAATCAAACAAATCGAAGAATGGATGGCCAACGAAGCCGCAGAAAGGGGCTCGTTCGGAAGTTCCTCGCTGCTATTGGGGCTTGGTGCCGCAATTGGCGTCAAGCGAGCTGCCCGACATCGGCACTCCGAAGGTTCAGAGCCACCAGCCAAAAAACCTCGTAGGTCTACAGGGGTGAGCGGGCCGAAATGAACTGCTAAAAAGAAAAAGCGGCCCGTTGTCCGTTCGAAGGCATGGACACCACCGCGAGGCGTACACTCGAACTCTGAACGTTGAGTCACAACCTCCGATTGTACATTATCATGGAGGTGGCTAACGCGACAGTGGCAGCAAGTTCTGTTTCAGCGCACAGTGCTGTATGTATATAGCCTATATAACTGAAATACGGGGGGGGGGGGAGAGATCATGTAGATACGAATGGGGGGAGCCAGCTACTTCTTGTCATTACCATATGCGGCATCAAATATAGGTATTGGGCGGAGCCGGAGTCTTCAAGGTGCCGTAGCGCACGGTAACGTGACTGATCAGTGACAGCTGCTCAGCTAATCTCTCATTCGGGAGCTATTGAGAGAGCCATGCCATTGTCTGTGGGTGTAGTTTTCTCAGTCGGCTTGTTTGGTCAGTGTGTTAACGAATCGATTTAGGACCCCGCCCACGTCCTCACTCGAAAAACCAGAGATCCGGAAACTTACCTATACTGTATCCATCTAGATCCGGGACTAGCTATCGTAGGGGTTGTTTAAACAATACAAACTATATGGGGAGACGATTTTGTGTAACGCGCAGCCACTTGACGATGTTTGTTTAATTCCACTCATTTCTCATCTAGCCAACTGTCTCTAACGCAGATAGGATCCGGTTACGTGGTTCATCGTAAATTTTTCTCATTTGACAGGCTTTTCATTGTGTTTTGTTACATTGTAAAGATACACATACAGCCGCACGAATACAAGCTTGCGAATTCGAATTTAACATGGGTCACCTTCGTTCGACACCTGAGATTTGTAGTGATTCCGGTGCACGAATCAACACAGAAATCATTGATCGCAACCACACCCGCCATCTTCCTATGGTCGGTTCGTTGTTCGTCGTCACCCGCCGGCTTCTGCTCTCATGCGTTACACTAAATCACCTCAATTTTGTAACTGAGAAACAATCCCCTATAAGAAACTATGGAGTCGAATGGCAAGCATGAGATAGCCGCTAGGGAGCGTCGTGATGCGATTCAAGTTTGTAATGTAATTTAGATATGTGCCTATGTGATTCTGTGAGAATGAACTGGGGTATATGTATATTTAGAGCGAGCACCCTGTGAGAGCAGGGGATAAATGATTAATAATTACAATAGCATGCATATATATATATATATATATATATATATATATATATATACGAATTGAGATAAATAGACAGATGAATTTAAAGTAATAAACGCAGCGAGAAGTAATCGAAGATAGGATCATACTGTGTGACACGACAGAACTGCCACTGATAGCAGATGGTAAGGACAACATCCAAAAGATTCCGTATAATTCTGCTCAGCACTATAATACGCAAACAGGTTATCGGCTAACGGCTATAACTATACTAATTGTATACAGACATTCGGATTAACTAATAAACACACAGGGACCTATATGGAAATACAATATTACTGTGTACATTTATTTTGCCATTATAAACAGTGTACGTGTGTTTCATATAAATCAGAGCTCTGATACATATTCGGCTATATATATATATAGATATATATGGCCGAATATGTATATATACAACACACATATATATATATATATATATGCGTATATATAGTAGAGTAGAATCATATAAGGATTGTATCCTGTTGTTGTAGAACATAGCTTAGAATAGCAGCTTATCTCGCGGAGACAGCGATGACATGATAGTGACAAATGCAGATTATCGAACGGTGGAGTCCAGCAACCACGAGCGGTCGACGATTGCCGGCGGAATTGCCGTCACACGTTGACCATATGAGCCACTCCCGATATTCGCTGTTCCCGCTGTGGGCCGCCGGGCCGAAAGCATCACACTTGCGTAGATTTCTCCACGGATTCTTTGTTCGCGCCGGGCGATTTTCACTGGTCGCCTCTAGGGTCGCCGTCATTGATATCTCTAGAGCATGCTGAGGACTTCTAGAAAATAAATATATCTAAATAAATGTAGGTAAACAAATATAATAAATAAACTGAATATACAATGGAGAAGCGGCGACAAGGGCGACAGCGTCACAGTCAAGCGTTGCTGTTTACTGCCAAAATGTTTAAAAAACGCGATTCCCGCCACGATCGTTTCGGCTGCCGCCGCCACCGACGCGGTACGAATTGACAGCGTGGTGAGCTGCAACAGAAAAACGAGACAAACGAGAATATGTAAATGAGAATTGATCATTTATACAAAGAGGTCGATACAGTTCAATTGACGATGGATTTCACAGTAGTTAATGGATGCTCGGATCGAATTATTAATTTTGTTGACTCGTAGTGACGTCGTGCTTGACTTTAGCATGAGTTGGATCTCGTAAGCCAACAGCAGCTATTAAAATTTAGAATTGTCGGGATGTGATCGCAACATGATGATACAAAACAAGCAAAAGAGAGGAGATACCAAATTTGGGCAGTCGCTTGCTACCGAATATTACGTCGGCTCCACGTTCTGATCCATCGAAGCTACTTTGACAACGCAACCACAGAAGCGTATATATATATATATATATATATATATATATAAATACTATTAGCAGTCAATCGGTCGTAATATCAAACGGCACAGCAACTCTCTACAGCCACAATGATAAGGACGGATGTCTATAAGTTGCTCGTTCCACTTCGCACTTTGTCTGAGGCTAACGGTCGTAGAATTGTCGAGACGTCGAAGCGTGTGACCCCAAATCCTATTCAAGGTATTGGCCCGCTGGATGCAGACAGACAAACCGCGCACACACATACACACAGCTCGTGGAGAGACGGTCTCAAACAGCTGAAATCACAGCATAAGCGCCTTGGACAACTGTGGCTGAACGATTCGCAGCAACTGCGCGACGAATCACAGGATCAGTCAGTGAGCGCTTTCGGTTGGTAGACTCGGCTATTCGGCCTTCGACCACTTCCACCTTTGCTGCTCCCGTTACAATAACAACCACTACTACAGTTCTTACAGCTAACTCAGAAAGTAGGAAACCCCGAAAAACGTCGTCGATAAGAGCAGCAGTCACCGTGCGAATAATCAAAGAATGTCAACAAGAACATTATTATGACGAAATACCCTTGGTGAATTCGTTGCCTGTCTGCGATAGACTAAAAGTGACCGTTTGCATGAAGCGACCACCGTTCGCTTTTTCCTATAATTGATCCTACCTTTATAGAATCGGTTCAGGAACTTGAAGCCCGGGGGTAGAACCCGCTCAACTCCGGCCGGTATCTTTGACGAGATCTCTTCGCTGGCTCGAGCATGCCACAACTGGATCATGTCCTCCTTTTCGCGTAACGCGACCGAGATTCCCAGCAGCTCGGTGGGATGATCCGCATCAGTCAGCTGCTCACCAATAGCTGCCAGCAAAAGCTCCTGCCAAATGGCTTTCTGAAGAGATAATGTGCGAGAGAGAGAGAGAGAGCATGATTGAGAAATACAGAGTGAGCTTTAACAGCCTAACAGCTTATTATGATTCATAGATACAGTGATTAACAACATTTTATGCACCACCCTTCGTTTCCGTCCCCATTTCCTGGCCACAGATGAATACTTGATGATCTCGTGAGAACTAGATGAAAACCGGGCGAACTATACAACTATTACAAGATGTTCAGGTCAACGATATAATAAATACGAACTCGTAGATAACACAATACTTACGGTGTCCTTTGACGCCAATCTGCACCTCCAGGCCCCGCCCTCCCTGTGGACACTGTCCTCCCGAATCGGCCGGTACTGCTCTCTCATCAGGTGGTAACTGTAGTTCGGGCCCAACTCGTCGACCGATGGGATGTTATTAAACACCTGCCAAAATGTCTGCACAGTGTCAACTGTGTAGATTTTCTTCAGGTTCCGCTCATAGTCTTCGGCTGAAAGGCCGCGGCAGTCCGTACTAACAATGAGAGGGATGCAAAAGAGAAAAAGATGTCTGTGTGTTAGAAAGGAACGATCGGACACGGTGGCCCTGGTGCGGGTTCGTGCGGGTCCCCCCTTGAAACCAGAGGTAGAGCACGTGAGGTGAACGGGTTTGGTCCCCCCACCGCTGCACAGTTGCATTTAACGGGTCTATCTTACGAAGACACACAAAAGCAACAACCCGAAGAGATGCACTAAGAGATAAACGTCGGCTTAATGAACCAGTATAGTAATAATAAAAAATTAATGATTTAATAATAATAATAATAATTAATAATAATAATAATAATAATAATAATAAAGTATTCTTGATTTGAAATACAGCTGATCTCGAGTCTATTTTACATTTAACGATTTAAAAATTTGTTCACAGTTATACGATTCGCTTATATTTCTTGCGTTGCTTTCGAGTGGGCATCACGACAGGACAATCGATTAGGTGTTCGTGGTTGGCGATCGCTTCGGGATCAAACGTATTTTGTAAATATTGGAAGAAACGGCTGGTTTCGATTTTGGTTTATGTTTGCTTTATTCGATAATAAATAACTGGCACCTCTTATTTTCTCTGCCTTTATTCTCTATCACAGCATTTTTATGGCCCGCGGAAAGCTATCTTTCGAATGCAGAGTTCGAAGCCTGTGTTGCACTAAGCAGGCAAAATAATTCTGGTCATTCTTTTGAATGAGATGTGTCCCGGTGGATTTCATCAGCATCAATTGCTGAGGAGTTATTAAGTTCAAGGACTCATTTGGCTAACTCACTTACCGCTGAGGGTGCAGTAAATTGCGAAGATATCATTGGACTGTTCAGGGTCTGAATTATTTATTTTTATGTTTGAGATGCAGCTTTTATAATCAAAGCTGTTCGATACAAATCGACAACAGCAGCAACAACAATGACAACCTAGTTTCTACTTCGTGATCGAAGCAAGCACAGCCTTCGAGCAGCTTCAAGTGAACAGAGAGGTAATTGCTAGTGGTGATATCATCGAAAACACACTTGTGTCTCTGTCGAGTCACGTCCGCAGCCACAGTGCGTCATCTCTCATGGGGCTAGACAATGACGAGTTGAGCAAGTTTCCGATGCTATATCCCTACCGTTGATGTTTATATCATCTTATACCTTAAGATGCATAGGAGCATATCTGCAAGCTGCGTAGTTGCACTTGAAATAGGCGACCTTCTAACTTACCGAGGCGTACTGATACTCAACTTACGTTAGACAATTATATAGCTAAGAGGATCGACAATAATATAAAACCGGTGACCGAACTCCATTAATACAACGAAAACATAGCACATTTTACTTTTCATATTGTTGTCAGATATATATACATATATATATATATTTTTTTTGTCGTTATTGAGGCCCTCTATCATATCACTGCATCTATTGATGAAATATTGTATTGATTGATTCATGCAGGCTTTGGAGAGTTACGCCGAAAGTACACAGATGCAATTTGCAGACAGACTTGGAGCGAATGAACTGCTGCTGCAACACATTGTTCCATAACAAAAACATCCGTATTCGGTTATTTCTTATTTGATTTGACAACAATAACTTGATAATCGTTATCAATAATGTGTTAACTATTACATTGTAGCCACTGTGGGTCTTCGCATTCGTGTGTACCAGGGGCAGATACAATATCTTACGCAATCTCGTCATTAATTTCTTCTCTCGCGAAATATTTCGAGGTGTTTCCATTCTCCCCATAACCTCCGAAGTATAAACACCGTGTAGACAGGCACGGCAATACGGTATTCGTATGCCGGCACCACTGCCAACAACAAGGCGAACCTACTGCTGCTCTGTTCTGCATATATCCCTTGATTTTTACTGGTGTTGCCATAGACGTTTGTGGCGTCCCGTAGTGCCCCGTACGCATCGCCTCCAGTTAGTTGGCTGCTTGCACCGTGGCACATATCTAGTGTCTCGGTTCAGCTAATCGACATGAAAGATCTTTTTGCCCGGCAGTCATTAGGCGTCACGTTTCAAGGAAAGTTCGAAGCGATTACCCTTGAGGCTTGCTGCTATCTCCGATTTCGCGCCGCTGTTTATATCCGTTGGCTTTCTTGGATAAATCACAGCGATCGGCTCTCACTAGACCCTCCGTTAGTGAGGGCCCCTTTACGCATGCGCCCACCAAGTAGTCCGAAGCCGGGCGGTCGCGGCAAGAACTTTAAGCAACGCGCGCTCAGGCAAACCAATTGCCGATGGCGAGGTGGAGGAGGAGGGCAACGTCTATACTGTAGCTATGGCACTCTGCTGCGCGGTGGTGGCAGGACCATCCCTCCCCTGTTCGCTGAACATGTCCTCACTCTGTACGAGGACTGTGCCCGTGTGTGTGCATGTGTCGGTGTTTGATTTAACGAGTCTAGAAGCGCTTGGCGAAAAACCAGCTAGCACGAAAGCGTCGACGGGCGCGCGGCGAAATGCTCATGACGAGTCGGGCTCACCAGAAGACGACAGAGCAAAGCATGCAGACGAAGCGCAACCGTGAAGGGAAGTGTTCGGCTGCTGAACAGACCCTTGCCGCCATCCGCCCGAAAAGACAGGAGGCAGAGAGCAGCTCATCATCAAAACAGTTTTGCAGTGCCGTCGTCTTCTCCTGGTTCGTTCGCTCTTCGCGCGAGATAGATCGAAAAGGAGGAGTGACCGAGAGAGAGAGAGAAAGAGCGCTTCCAGCGGCGCTGCTGTAAGGGCTGGCTCGGTCTGTACTCATCCTCTGTAGTATACACCACTTCTAGGACCAGTATAGGCTGCTACTGGTGCTGCTGCTGTTCAGCTCGGCTGGGCTGTTGATGTTCTCACTAATGCTGCCGTTGCGACTATAGCAGTAGTCTCCGTTTGCCTGTGCGTTCTGTGCTGCTGCGGTGAGTGGAGATGGTGGTTGCGGTGGCGGCCGTCGTTTGGTGCTGCTGCTGGTGCTGTTGTTGCTGCCTTGCTTGATGTGGACGATTCGGTGGCCGGCCACTCATCGTTGCTTGTACAGTGGACGTACAATTCGTCGTGGGATTCGTCGCTCTGCAGGGAGTGTGACCAACAAGCCGAGGCCCGAAACATTTCTCAGCACTGCCCAACGGTTTTGTGGACCTATCGACTAGAGAGGAGCCTTGTTCCTTGGAACAATGCGCTACTCTGTGGATGATGATGACCGTCAATATGTGGACGACGATTGGCTTCGAAGCTAAAGGTGGCCCCCAGTGGCTCAGGGCGGAGGCTGGGCCCTCTCAGCTGGTGGCGATACCCAGTGCTGGTGGTCCGCCACCAATGGACTCGAGTGATGTGAGCGACCGTTGCAGTGTCGACCGAATCGTCATCATCGTCGTCGTCGTCCAAAACGCTCGGGCGCGTAGTTGGCAAGATACTGTACATTGTTACTACAACGACAACTATTGTTGCTAAGCGAGCGCAATGGAATAGTGTAGCCGTGGATAGTGGCTCGCACGCAGGTTGCCGCCAGGCAGGATGTACCTTCGGCGAGCGTGCTTCTATCACACGCTAATTGCGTGGCTATGGCTCCCCGGGCTCGTGCTCGTCTCGGGGCTGGTGCCGTACGCCCAGGGCATGTCGCCCCTCGACGCCCTCGACGGCCAAATACGCTATTTCGAGACGCTGAGCCTGTCCGAGGTCCGCACTCGACATCTGTCCAAGCGAGAGGTGGCCCGCAGTGGGGGCAGTAAGGAAGTCAGCTTCCGCGCACTGGGTCGTAGCTTCCAATTGATTCTATCACCTACAAAAGGCCTGTTATCGGCTCAGTTCAAAGCATACACCGTCGATCGGACAGGGGCCCGTCGTCCGGTCTGGGTGGACAATTCGCAGTTCTTCGAAGGCAAGCTACTGGGCGAAGTGGACTCGAACGTGAGCGCACATCTCGACGATGGCCTGCTCACGGCCTCAATTCGGCTACCCCAGGATGTGTATATAGTTGAGCCCTCATGGCGACACGCCGAGGCACTCCAGCATCCCGACTTTCGGGAAGGGACTCACGGCGATCTAAGTAATAGCACCAACATGATCGTCTACCGTGCCTCCGATGTCATCTACAGCTGGGAGCGTACGGAGCCCCACACCGACTCGTCGCGCTTTTGTGGTGCCATACACGAAAACGGAACAGCGAACGTCGGCCGCATGTTTGGCAAACGCGACCTCGTTCAGGAAGGCCCCGAAGGCGATCCTGTCGTCGGAGAGCCCCTCCGCAGCTATGAGCCCACACAAACCCGATGTTCTCTATTGCTCGTCGCCGATCACAAATTCTACGAGAACATGGGCGGCAAAAGCCAGAAGGGTACAATTAATTTCATTATCTCGTTAATTGATCGGGTTAATAAGATCTTCCTAGACACCGAATGGAAGGATAATGAGCGGCAGCAGGGTTTCCGGGGTATGGGTTTTGTTATTCAGGAGGTGCTCGTGCATACTG
Organism: Stratiolaelaps scimitus; assembly: GCA_019614645.1. Lineage (NCBI taxonomy): Eukaryota > Metazoa > Arthropoda > Arachnida > Mesostigmata > Laelapidae > Stratiolaelaps > Stratiolaelaps scimitus. Next base: position 1,754,037 of record JABWDB010000014.1, on the reverse strand, counting down.
AGCCTACACCAGTCGTCAATGGTCAGGAGCACTATAACATGGCTGGGAAGAATTGGAACGTCCGGGAGCTGCTGGAAGTGTTTTCCCGCTCGGAGAACCACCGATGGTTTTGTTTGGCGCATCTGTTCACCGATCAAAAGTTCGAGGGGGGCATTCTTGGCCTTGCGTATGTTGGCTCACCGCGCAAGAACTCAGTCGGTGGCATTTGCAGTCCCGGCTATGTGAAGAACGGGCATACACTTTACCTCAACTCTGGGCTGAGCACCTCCCGAAACCACTACGGCCACAGGGTGATCACCCGAGAGGCGGATTTGGTCACCGCCCACGAGTTCGGACACAATTGGGGAAGTGAGCATGATCCTGACCTCCCTGAGTGTAGTCCCGACTCTCAGAAAGGCGGCTCATACCTCATGTACACATATTCGGTGTCCGGATACGATGTCAACAACAAGCGTTTCTCGCCGTGCAGCGTACGTTCGATTCGTGCTGTGCTATTGGCGAAAGCAGGTAAATGCTTCTCCAAGCCAGAGGAGAGCTTCTGTGGCAATCTGCTCGTTGAGGAGGGTGAGGAATGCGACGCCGGCTTGAGCGCCTCATCCGAGACCAGCGATCCCTGCTGTACGGCGCAATGTAAACTCAAGTCGGGCGCAAAGTGCAGCGATCGAAATTCGCCCTGCTGCAAGGACTGTCAATATATGGAGGCGGGTATACTCTGCCGCGAGGCTATGCCAAATGCGTGCAAGAAGGAGGCATTCTGCTCAGGCGAGAGCGCCGAATGTCCACCGTCGAAACCGCAGGATGACGACTCTGCATGTCTGGATCGTGGACAGTGTCGGGCCGGCGACTGTTTGCCTTACTGCGAGACGCTCGGCCAAACCTCGTGCATGTGTGACAATGAGGCCGATGCTTGTAAGCGGTGCTGTCGGCCCCATCAGAACTCGACGTGTGTGCCCGTTGAGCCGGTCGAGGTGCTGCACGATGGGACGCCTTGCATCCATGGATTCTGCGAGGAGGGCTCGTGCAAGAAGACCGTTCAGGATATCGTCGAGCGATTCTGGGACATTATCGAGGACATTGATATTAACACAGTGCTAAAGTTCTTGCATGACAATATCGTCAGTTTTGTGCTCATCCTTGTGACCGTGCTATGGATACCCGTGTCCTGTCTAATTAGTTATACGGATAAGAAACGCTTCCGGGAAATGGAAGAGTGGGCTAAAAGCCGTGAGCCGGCAAGTGAAAAGCGTCAACCATTCGCCCTGCCCGAAGATCCAGGCATTAAGGTAATCAAGATACCGAAGAACGTCAAGGTGATATCAATGCAAACTCGGACAATGGCCGCCCCGTCAGTGACGCTCGATCGTCGAAGTAGCAACTTATCATCAGCTTCGTCAACTCTTCTAGCGCCCCAGTCAAGACAATGGGGTCAAGCGGTTCGTACAACGGTTATACCAGCCTCACTGCAACAACAACAACAGCAACAGCAACAACAACAACAGCAGCAGCAGCAGCAACAACAACAGCAACAGCATCATCAAATTCGGGTTCCACCTGTACAGTGCTGTATGATGGAGGCTGCTTCCTCTTCGGCGCCCCCGCCTGCCTCCTATATGCCAACTGCCGGTAGCCAGTACCTCCCCAAGTGCGACGTTCCTTACCTTCCGGCAGGGGTCAGAGAACGACGCCGAGATTCAGCTGCTGCACACCAACTGCGCTACCTCCACACGGATCACCGCGGTCTTAGTCAGTATGAGATGCACAACCTCGCTGGTCATATGGCCGGCTACCCGCATGCCACCGCCAGCCCGGGGCCGTCGTTGGCAAATCACCACAACCTCGGCGCACGATACCAGGTAATGATGAGCCCTGAAGTCGACTACGGACTCACCTATGGACCCCCGAGAATCCCTCGAGGCCACCCTCACGGCCATGGCGGGCATGTGCATGCACAGCCCCATGAAAGGAGCGACTACCTCTAGTCAACAACAACAACAACAACATTTCATAATAACAATAATAATAATATTGAACGAGTGCAATGGTGCAACGGAGGGGCTAATTCAATTCAGGACGGCAGTTCAATTACGACGAGTGCGCTAACAAACAACAACAACAGAATATAGATGTGTAAAGTCGGTGGTGGCATTTGATGTTGCCAACGATATACATAGATATACAAAGCTCGCAGCATGTCCAAAAACGAGGGAAAAATAATAACGAGGAAGTTGTTGCTGTTTCACACAATTGATAATGACAACCGTGAAGACTATGAAGACGACGATGACGATGCTTCTTTGTTTCGATATATGTAAATACGCATATATACCATGAGACGAGACGTGGTCAGATACTCGAGTGTTTCTACGTTCTGTCTGAGTTGTTAGGCGAGCTTGTCAGGTCCAATAAAAAGGAAAAGAAAGAAATAAAGGAAAGGAAGAACGACAGAATATAGACAGACTGACAGAAAGACAGAAAGCTGATGAATGGACGGCGAAGTGGGGTGTGTGTTTGGGTTCATATGAATGATACTAGTGGGATCCGAGGTCAGATCACTCATTGGATGGCGTGAGATGTGGATGAGATCATGCTGCTGTTCCAGCTGTGAATAATATTGATATTGAAAACGATGACGATGATGATGATATTGAAAATGCTGAGATATTAATAATTATTATATTATAAGAAGTACATTCATAGAATCACCACAGATATGTATGATGATGATGATGATGATGATTGCGATGATGATATTGGTGACGTTGATTAAATGACATAGCCGAAATGTTTACGGTCGCGGCTGCGGTCGGCGACGGTTGACGATAACCTCTGTTGGGTGGGTTCAAGAAACGCCAAGAATGAGAATGAATGTGTAGAGATAAAGAGAAGAGTGAGAGACATTGAGCGGGTGATCGGGTGAATCTTGTCTACCAATACTAACAGCACTACATTGGTCCTGCTGCTGTATAATGCTGCCTAGCGCTCAGGGCTCGGTCACTGCTCGAAAAAGAAAGAGTTCCCGCCCGTTGTTTCTGTCAGATAATGGCTAGAATACCTAGATAGAATTGTATGGCTGGCTGAACAGCGCGTTTTGTTGAAATCGACTTTCGTCTCGAGGCGACGTCTGACCAGCGAGAGAGCGTACGACTACCTCCTCAAAGGGGATTCGTTGGCAAACACACAAACATGCATACACACACACACACATACATATATATATATATATATATATATATATATATATATATATATATGTGTGTGTGTGCATTGCGTCGTGCGGTAAGAAAGGAACGAAGTAGCCACCACCGCTAAATCTGCATAGTAAAAACTTGTCATGCAAATGTCGATTAAGCGTTAAAGGGTTGGTTGACACTGGTTGAACGCGACAGACAGTCTGACTGGCTGTGGTAGGGATATAATCACGAGGAACGCTGGGCGGAATGGTTGAAATGTGGAAGCGATTGAAAGCTGTGGCAATTTTGGTGGCGGCAGTAGCAGCAACAGCAGCAGCAGCAAATGAAGAGCTGGCAGGAAGGGGGGGGAAGTCTATTACCATTGTAAATAAGTGTAAGTGTAACGTGCAACGTGTAAAGTGCAATCGAAAGAAGCGCTAGCTTGTCCAGGCAGCCGAAATAGCAAACACTGACAGATATAACAACAACAACAAATAGCAGCAGCAGCGACAACAACAACAACAACACAAAAAAGCTGGAGGGTGACAACAGAGAAAGGCCGTCAAATGTTGACAATATCAGAAGACGATACTGACACATGCGGGGGAGACCTTCGTAGGCCAGGTAATGGGGTTGGGGCGGAGACGACGTTGGTATGAAAATGTAATAATGAGAGTAATAACAAGCAGCAATAAATGATACAAATCTATATATACATATACATATATATATTCAAAATTGTACCTCTCTATCTAGCCAAATGGGTTGACTATATACAATAGATAGTCTCGTCGGCTTTGTGGGATTTTCGGGGGAAGATGAGTAATTGACAATTACGATTTGCGATTCGCGAAGGGACGTTCTCCATCAAACTTCTACGTTTCTACTGTATAACCCTGTATTTAATATCGGATCTATATCACACTGACAAATGTATCTGGAGTAAACTAAGCGTCAGATACTGTACGTCGAGTAAACTAGACACACAGTATCTGTAACTCGGTGGTCGATCATTAATGATTGTTTATGTGATATCATCATTTGGAAATAAAATCAGCTGAGTAACAAAAGCTGTTCATGTATGCAAGCCCAAAGCATACACAATCGAAACGCTGCTAGCCGAGGCGTCGAACAGCTGCCCCGATACCCCCGTATGTGTCTCATCCGCTCGATATATAGATAAGCTCAGGTCCCGATGATCTCTTTAGCAGCTTTAGGGACCCTCGAGATGTACATAAGATTACCGTGTATACATAATGATGATGATGACAGACAACAAGGGCAGAGACGACGACGATGACAATAAAACAATATATGATTGATCTAATAGATATATACATTGCTGATAGTGCGGGTAATTGATGAATTGACAAAAATGAAATCAACACAAATGAGGTGAGAGTTAATTGATTCGCCGCCGACAAAGAGTCACAAGAAAACAAGCAACAACCACACACACACACAGCAGAAGAAATCAGTTCGCCCCTATATCCGAGCATTTTACGTTACGATATCGCGTCCCCATTTGTCAGTCAGTCGGTGAGCGATCATATAATGAAGGCATTCGAAGAACGTAAATAAGGAAGGCCGACGCAAAATAGGACATTGTGTTCGCTATTGCTCAGTTTGTAGTCGGCCTAGCGCCGAAGAGGCAAAATTGTAGGTGTACAGCTGGAGGACGAGTTTGTACGACCCCATGTCATGTTCGTTGCTCGATACTGCTTCTTAAGTTGAAATCCTCGGTCACAGGTGTATGATTCATAGATGATTACGAATACATAGAGACGATGGGATAATAATAATAATAATAATGAATGGCAAGATTAATCGAATGAACGCTCGAATGATAATGATGATCATTGATTGATTAACAGCAGGATCACATTCAGGAATAATGACGACGATGAGAATGTAAAGACTAAAAGATAATAAATAACATGTTTTGCTCAATAGATCTCGTCTGGTCATTTTCAACTGATGCTGCTGTTGGTAGCTGCTGTTGATAGGGCTTGTTTGCAGTTTTGTCAATAGAGACGAGTAGGTAGAATTTGTGTATAAAATTGAGTTGAATTTGATTACACAGCTGCAATGCCTCCTCAGGAGGCGAAAGTTGCACATTGATACGAGCAGTTCATACTATCATGCTTCCAAACATGGCGTATTTATTACTTATTATAGTAGTTTATGAAAGTTGCTACGATTTTCGTGACGTGTCGAAACGAACGTCCGACGTCGAAAATCATTTACGAATTGCCACAACTTGAAGTACGTATACGTAAGTATCGTTCGTATGGTGGGAACTTATACGTGAGTTCCCACCATCTCAGATGTCCTTCACAAGCAGATGTAACATGTGCAGGTGAGTCGGTCGATGTCAAATCGCGCAATTAAAATTCATTCAAATCAAGTCTTTCATGTTTTGTACACAACAGTGACACGACAGCCGGCACACTGCTATCCACATATGACTGAATTAATATAATGAAAAAATAAAAAAGGCTATGCAACACTAATTGCACAGTACAGTACGATCCGGGCTAACAATTACACACTTTTCGAAGCTTTTCGAGAACCAATACCCAACCTAATGCAAACAGTAACAATTCACTGTTATTATTGGAGCCTTTATTATTGGGACAAGAGGGGTGTATCTCTCTAGTCTAAACACCCACTTAATATCGACCTATAAATCTTAATAAGCGGGTGCACCTTTGTCGAAACCTCAATTGTTCTTTGGGAAAGTTTGTGTCAGCTCCGCATTGATAAACGTCCGCGGCGAACCGAACTGCAAACTGTCAACACGTGCAATGCCTCAGGGCTATTGTGCAACAAGGGTCAATGTGGCATTTTTGGGTAGACAAAACTTCAACACGGGTTACGGAGAGAGGCCTCGTTTCGAAGGTGGCTCGCGTATACGAGACAATGAACTGGGACTGAACTGGTCGATGCCCGAATAGTATAGCATGGGCCACTAACGGCTTGGGTTCATCGAGTTAGCGGAGAAGGCTCCCCCTCTCGAGGAGCAAGGAAGTACACCACGTTGATATGTTTAAAAAAGAGAACCGCACAGAATTGTTGCTCTTACGCAGCTCTGTTACAATCAAGAAATGCTTTTACATTAGATTATTGCTGGCGTTGTTCAGAAAGATGTCAGTGAGCCACTGATTGGGAATGAATCGACAACGGACTCGACGGCCTTGTATTATCTCTACATGCTAATGATTGACAGCAGTCGAATGGCGGCTAAACCTAACCTAAGCTCGCTGGCGAGTCGTGGTAGAAAAAGCAAGTACAGATTTGCAGACATTTTCTCGCCACTTGCATTCAAGTTGCTCCCGGCCAGCTGCTTTTGCGCAGAATGCTTCTAATGTATAGTACATATGTTCGCGTAGATCTCCGCGTATTGTTCCTCAGACGGGTGCTGTCTCTCGACAACGATTATAGCATACCTTGTCTTGCTACACCTGTACGACTCTATCAGTGGAATATTATAATAATTGTATGCAAAGGTTGCATCGAGCGCGTCGCACACTTGGGATCCCGTACCACAAGTATTCCACCCGCTCGATCTAAGTTCGTTGGCGCCCCGTCAGCGAAACGCCCTTCGGACTCGGCAGCTCCGCGAAATGAGAAAGTTGCAGCTGAAATTGGGTCTGCACATCCACTATACGGGCCAAAACGACGCACCTCTGAGCACTGTTAGGCAACTCTACAAGGTCACGCAAATGGGTGGTAGCCCTCCAAGTGTCCAAGGGACCATTTGCGTTCACGGCGTGAACGTCGGCCTCTCGTTGCCCTATATGAACAAAATGACTTCGTGATTGTGAATGCAGCGATTTTCTTCACGAAAGCATCAGGTTTGAATGTGACACAGCCGAAATGCAATTTTCTGTTGTCGCTGTCGTCGTCATTATCGACAAATTGATTAAATACTGCAGATTAGTTGAGTACGAGAGGCAGACGTCAATCTATTGAAGACGTAACTGTCGCGCGTAGCCAAGAGATATCGTATTTTAATTCCAAACGAAAATAAACTAATATATTTTCATAGGACAATAAGTGATACATTTTTAGATATACCTTACTCGATTTCTAAGTGTTAGTACCTCGCTCGTTTCGAACTACTGGACAAGGGTCCCAAGCTCGCTACGGCGGAAATCGACAGCTCAATAACTGCTCGTTCCCTAATGATACATTTTGTAACCTCATCCTCAACATGAGTAGCACTAAGACACAAGCGCAGAGAAGGGTCCCTATACCACGCTACAATTCGACCTGTGAAGGTTGGAGAGAAATCCGCTTCGAAATGAACGCATACAAGAGATTATAAATTATTGCTTTCGACATGAATACGCGAATATATCTATGAGATTAATTGATTGACTTTCAATGCGCACAGATATATTGTATACATACATATAACTATTTATATTAGGAACAAAATGATAATCAAAATGGTAACAGTAACAGGGAACCCGCGTGATTCGCGAGCAAACGCCAACGGCAACAGCAACCGCAGCGGGGCCGAGGCCGCCATAACGCCAGATATGCTGGCATTGAATGGTGCTGCCACCCGGCGTTGCATAGCCTGTCTGCAGGGCAAGTGGTCTCATTGGTGGCAGCCATCACAGAGCCGCACAGACTATTGCATCGAATCCATGTATTCAGCAATAGGAGGAGGAGTCACACGAGGAGCGCACAGCGGAAACAACGGCAGCTGCCACTGCTGACTGGTCTACTACCACTGCGAAGTGTATCCGTCCCCTCTCGGCGTTGTCGTTGGGACCTGCCAGCCAACGTCTCTCATTTAACGTTTGGCAAGCTCCTCCATCGACGCTAGTGACACCGCAAACGAACTACAGCCACAGTAGCGGCGGTTCAGCCGTATGGCCATAAGTTCTCTTGTTATAGCTACATTCCGTAGCGAACGTAGAGTGGCGATTTTGAGTACGTGAGTAAGTGAGCGTATCCGTGAATATCAGCAGGCAGGTAGGCAGGCAGGCAGCCCGACAAGGAGCAAGATAGTTATGTATGATGTTGTTGCTGTGTAGCCGCGGCTGAAATCGCTCTCGATCGCTCGCCTATCTGTTCAAGGCAGCCTCATGGCTTCCTCCCGCCCAGGAAAACCTGGCCGCGTCATAACGGAACGGCTCGCTCGTTTTCGTTCGCGGACTCGATGAAATGGCGAAACGCCACCATCACACCATTACAAAGCCACTCACTACTTTGCATGATTAGATAGGCAATGAACAACAACAGTGCAACTTGGGAGGGCAGGGGAGGGGAGACAATGCGTAATGATGGCGATACTGATAAATAAATAATAATAATAACCGAAAGAGAGGTCGAACGAATAAGAACACGGATTAATCGTACTAAATATATCGTAGCGATTGACACCAGATCACCGCAGATTGCTGCAGCCCTTAGCTTCGTACGAAGGGCGCAGTCAGCCTGACCTGACTGCGGATCGTTGAGCAGCCGTATATGAGATGAATATGAGGACGGACGGAGTCGAACGGGACCCTGATGTCAATGAGGAACATGAGCAGGTGGACACATGAGACAATTCATTGATGCCATGTCCAAAATCAGATCTATAGTCTTGCAAGCAACTGACAACAGGAACCACTCACGCGGACATTAAATATACTGTTGTAGGTGTAATACATCGTCTACCGTTGTTAGGTGACTAAACGTTTTGAAAAATGGAGAAAGCAACTCTATGGCGTGGTCATTGTTTTCGACAGAAAAACAACAACAACAATATTTAAGAAATATAAATGCGAAGTCCATAGCCGAAAAAGGGAGTCATGGAAAATATGATGCTCACATGTCGTTCTGCACCTCGTTAATTGTTGTGTACTTCATTCATTAATTTCTAATAACAATGATTATAGATCTCATACCCTCCTGTGTAAACCGTATGTACTGAATAAAGCCTCGGCCTCCCCCCGCGCAAGGCTGTGAAAGTGATCTATCCAACATAATGCATGAATGCACCTTTTTCGCCTTTAATGCATGGATGTACCTAGAAAGCTCTCTCTCATGTGTAAGGCTGAATTGGCTGTTTGCTGTAACCGATTTTCCACCATTAGAGGCACACAGACTAGGAGTCATTTCGCCAGCAAAAACAATGCGCAAAGCATAGCCTCAGACTTGGAGTGAATCATTTCACTCGCTTATTCGCAGGTGAGAGTCCGCCATTTGTCGATCAACAGATAGATGGATAAAGGCATCGTTTTTTTGTTTGTAGCGATAAAGAGGAAATAGAAAGTTTGCCGGTCAATTGTGTTTATCACAGTGGCCTACGAAACGCTCTCCCTCGGCCGGGTTCACTGACTTTGACAAAAATAACAACCCTTTCAACCCGTGGCAGCGTTTCGAGAAACGAGGCGCATTTGCACAGCTCTGTCGAGAGTCGGCGGAAGATGACAGACATGACCTCCCCTAGCGTCAATGCCTCCAATGAACTATTTCTCGGAGTTATCGAGTTTCGACGAATGGAACTCGCCCATGCTTAGATAATATAAATTCGGCTTTCACGCAACGCGATCATGATATATATATATATATATATATATGTAAAGAAAGAGAGGGAGAGAGAGAGACATGCAGATCTCACGATGATTCTATTCTATTGCTTTAATTTTGTTATGATTAAAATCGACAACCTGCTACTACTATACTGCATTATATTTGTGCGAGTTTTTTGGTTTGTTTAATTATACGTATTGGATATGCTGACTATCTAATTTCCTACTGCGTAAGACACAAACAAGCGATTTGCACTTGACTTAATTTGTACATAATTGCACTATACAGTGTAAAATGCTTCATGCAATATTCATTGACAGCTTGTTGTAACTGAGATGTCCATCAATGAGCTGTCTACCTGTCGATACACTGCTCGTGATAGTGTAAAAAGGTAGTATTGCATTAATCAGTTGCTTCTTCATTCAGTTAGTAATTATACGTTACACTTTTATACAAGTTCAGCCAGTGCCTGAACCTGCGGGGAATATGCCAGGCAAGTGGCTGAGTCTACTCAGCTCAAACAACTGACGAACTATTCTACTAAATGCACTCGTATATATATATATATATATATATATAATGTTTTTCGAGCCGACCCTCAGCTGTTCCCCTATCTGACAGGCCTCAGCTCTTAACTTATATATATATATATATTTATATATATATATATGACAAAAAAAAATATAATAATGAGCGACGTTGTTTGTTATTCTATTCTGCTTACTGATCTATCCAGAATGTCCAAGGCGTATTCAGAGGGACCGACTTCTCATCATCTGACTTCAGCTGTGCGAGCTTTGAGCGTTCGTTGACATACGCCATCTCTGCTCGAATCGTCTATCTGTAACTATTCTCACGTTGTATGGCGCAATACACTTTGGGATCTTTCGCACTTGGCCAGAGGCGTTATTCACGTTGTACTTTTGTCAACGCTCAAATTGTGCTGTGTTCGCCCGAAACGTCGCAGTCCCGTACAACTCTTCGTTATACACCAGATCAACAAACAAACGCACACACACCCGCACGCACAGAGAAGCGCGGACTCACACGCACACACGGACAGACACAAACGAACTCAAGGTACTCAAGCGAGCGGCAAAAGTCACTAGGAGGCGAAACGCGCAAAATGAATCAAATGCTGTTTCTGTCGTCTGTCAACAGGTCTGTGTTGTCTACGTTGAGTTTCACTCTCGCATGAGCTGCTGCTGCTGCTGTTGCCGCTAGTGCTCCTGTGTGCCGTTCCTCCTATGAGCATCAACTAGCCAAGCAAACGGGCAACCAACGAAGCAACCACTACACAAACGTGTGAGCATTGCGATATGCCGGTGGCTCAGGAGCAGCCGGCCAGTTTTATCCGCGCACAAGTGGCGGCCGCCAGACGGCGCTCAGGCGTCCTCTACCAGCAGCGGTAGCAACAGGCGTCGTCTTGCTGGCTGCTGGTGCGCACTTTCCAGAAGCGGACGGAGGCAGAAACGGAGGAGCGAACGGACGAGAGAGCGCGAGCTCACCACCAAACAGCCACAGCAACGCCAATAGTGAAACATCACAGAGAGAGACCGAGAGAGCGAGCGAGAGATAGATAGAGATAGAGAGAGAGAGAGAGAGAGAGAGAAACTGTGTGCGCTGATGACACGCCAATGATTTCGCTGTCTGGTGAGGAGTAGGGCTGCTTGCACTCGGAGTTGCAAGAAGGCCCGAGGGAACTCGAATCGTTTGAAGTGAATCGGAGTCTGCCGTATCTGACGCACCGGCCAGTGTGGTGGCACTCGTGGCTGAAAACGACACAGAGCGTCATGCGTAGACGATAGCGATTGATAGTGGGAAGAACTCGAGAGAGCGGAATGGCGCAATGGCTTGATAGGACTCCCGTCAATGAACCTTCGGTTTGATTTCAAGTCGGGAGCACGCTGCTACAAACCAATAGAAGAACAATTATTCTTTCCTTTTGCAACGCAATGTCCCTCGCTGTGCAGAGGCAGAGAGGGGCAATGCCGTCGCCTTCCTCGGGCAACACCGGCTATCAACTGCCTATCTCTCTCTCTCTCTCTCTCTCTCTAGATATATATATATATATATGCATCGCGTTAACGAGTTAGTGTTTGTTAGTCGTTCTGTTTGTTTTTGATCATTTATACTATCGCTTGTGGTTAATTGCCACTTATCAGCCGCTGAGAGTCGTTGCTAAATAGAGCAAAACGACCCCCGCGCGACAAACGTGCCAGCCAACCGAGCTGCCGTCTCTCACTTCGAGTCGAAGAGCTGCGGGTAACTAACTAACTGAGCAGTCATAGGTATAAGTATCACGGTCTGGATACGTCTAGCGGAGTCGAGCAGCGATGGAGTTTCGATAATAACTGGATAATGACTGGACGATGTTAGTCGTTGTCAGGAGCTTTCCTTTGGCCCGTGTCTGAGATACGCATTATTAACGGTCGAAATGTGTGATTTCATTTGCTGCGGCTGTTGCGTACGTCCCGACGTTGTCACCACCGGTACCCATATTCACCATTATCAATATATTGCTGCTGCTGCTCTGGTCGAGTCGTTATCATTTCCAGCGACTGACCATCCAAGTCGACGAGCCCTCCAGACGATTTCGAAACGTGTCACCACGTCAACCGGCCGACTAATTGCACCAATACAATGCAAAAACACTTTCTCTATGTTTCCTCATACAGGATGCGTATGTTTATAAACACACGGCAGCGTAAACCAGCAATAAATTATAATAATAGACGCGTTTGTACCCGTTGAACGAGACACCAGCAGCAGCAGCAGCAACTCGCGAAATTGCATCTTCTAACGGTTGTCGCCGCCACCACTGGCACGGTGTTTACTTTCGTTCAGTGAGAGTTCGCTGGTTGTTGGTACCTCTGTCTGCCATTGACTCGTCCTCTCTCTTCTCATTCGGGGTGGCCGCCTCATCATTTGTGATCAACTCATTTTGCAGCCGAGCCCAGCTGAGGCCAAAACTCTTCGAGACGTGGGTTCGCACCGTAGACGAACGCCGACGCCACCGAACGTCGAAGGCAAGGAAGATACTGCTGCTGCTGCTGTTGCGCCGGCTCCGCTAAATCCGCTCGGTGCAACCGTGGTCATGCGAGCGATCAATAACACAGAGACAGCCGGGGAATATGGGAGATCTGTCTAACTCGAGACTCTAATAGATATTCGTTAATTGAATGAATTGCACATTTCATCACAGTTACACCCCAACAATTAATAGTAGTAATTGATAGCAATTCATTTTTGTTGATAAATGAATTCGTCACTATGGTGCCATCCGGCTTCAACGAAGGCGGCTTCATTGAATTGACTGATATTGCGAATAATCAATTATGAGTTATCAAGAAGGACCACAGCGTATTCATGGCTCACCCAATAGCACTCTATGCATATACGTCTTATCATGTGTGTGTGCTATCATTCAATAAGGCATCTTGAAACAGCAACATTTGTCAGCTGGTTTTGATTGATGAGGGTAAATTTAGACACTAGTGTCAAGAAATGAAGAAGCTGTTTGTGCCTCGTCATTATTAAACGATTATCGTTACAATTGAAAATTACCTCCCAGCTTGACTCGACCAGCCGTAGTTGTACGTGACTTGGAGGAGTGCCCTTGGTAACGTTATTATAACGATGGAACCATGATGCAACGAACGTACTTTACAACCCGTTTCAAGCGCTCTTCTCTTTCTCTCTGTCTCTCAGTCTGTCTCGTAAACGGTGAACTCATCGTCGACGCTGTTGAGTCAGTCCATAGGTACACGTACATATATGCATGTTTACGCCAAATGTGTTGAGTTCTCCGCACCACTTTACGGCGACAATGTTTTTGTTAACAATCGATAACAATCATTGCCTACGCGTGCATTTTTAGATCTCAGCTTGCCCTATATCTGTATTGTATATAGATATATACGTATATATATACAGGGAAGTATTAGCGCGGTAAGAGACGGGCAAGTCCGCTCGTCGCTCGGGCTCGCTTTCCAGGGATATCGCGACGTCATGAGTTCACTGGACAGCTATCAAAGAAGGGCCTATGCTGAACCCAACGCTGCGGTGTCTCGGCTGTGTCGCAACAGGCAACGGCGGCGGCGGCGGTGGCGGTGGTGGTGGTGGTGGTTTGATATCGACAGATAGTACTAAATGATTATCGATGTCATGGTCTGTATGGTGTGATATATCAATTAATTACGAGGTTGACTAGTGCAATAAATTCGTAGTGAAGTGTTTTAACAACGGATCGATCGATGGATCGATCATACGATTTACGCGAGTCTATCGTACATAAATATATTGTTATATGCGTCGACATACATATATTTATATCAAATCACACATAATCTACTATTTGATTTTGTGTAAGTCTTCTTGTGAAATAGAATCAACTATGACGCTTGAACGATTATTGTGAGTTAACCGAGAGGCAGGGAGGAATGAACATGTTTAAAATTGGTGGACACAACTCTCCGCGACAGATCAGCGATTGTATCACCTGTAATCTTATGCCGGGACCCATGGCGTCTGGCTGTCGCGGAATAAGCTCCAACGTAAAAGGGAACTAGGTCGTGTCCGTGGTTCTAGATCAATGCGTCGTACTCCAGCCGTTTGCTGGTGCCGTTTGCTTATGTGTGTTTGTGTGTGCCTGTCAATGGACGGCCAACAAGACGCCGATACAGACTTACTCGATTTTGTAGAGTGTCACGGTGAGGACACGAAGCTATACTTCAAACATCTGTATGTTAATTAATCGCTTTTAGCGCTTCGTAGGGTTTCGCTTAGGTTGAACTATCCATCGGATATTTGATAAGTGCATAGAGATGTGTTTTCTTCAGATAACAACCATTGGTCATAGTTTCCCTGGACGCTACAACAATTCGGCAATTTCGTCGTCGAAGATGACATTTTTCTGACCGAGGATGTTGAGGCGGTCATCATAGCACACACGAATGATAAGCAGACAACTCTTTGGGATGATCTGACAGCAGCTCTATAACTTATTAGTGTCCAGTTTGTCGAAACATATCGAAATATCTTGCAGGAAAGCGTGCAGGTCAATGTTAGTGTGTAGTCGTTCCCCGCCGGTGAGATATTCTTGTGGTTGCTTGGGACAGCCGTTGACAGCGATGACTCACCCCCATTTGCCTTTTCGCATATCATCCACATAAATGTTTGGATACCTCGTTCTATTTCTATTGCGTCGAATCAATCCATGGAAGAGAGACTGCCGCCGCAGCCGCCGCTGCTGTCGCTGGTCGACGGCGGCTGGAGGACTGATGTCGTTGGGTACCACAAATAGCTGAAAGGGAGCTATAATTGTACTACTTCGCACAATACACTACCACTATTGACCTGTCGGAAAGGTCGATTGCTGGTGGAGATGGTTTTGTCTGCAACGGTGGCGGGTGTCACAGTACGCGAGCTTAACACCGCAAAAGCTTCGAGACGCTCGCTAGCCTGGCGGGCAGCCTGTTTTATGTCGAATATAAGCTTGCAGGCTCAGTTGTATCTGGTGAGAACATTGTACTCCAGAGTGAACTCTCCAAGACCTTTTGCTCACGGTCGGCCGGCGTTGAACGCCGAACAAGAAAAAAATATAGTCAGTAGTAACCCCAACTATAGATTGCACTGGTAGCTAGCCAGCGCTATCATATTAATCTAGGGCAATGCCGTATATTGTCGAGCATGGCTGTGTTACAAGTAAGGGGCGCCTCAAACCCAGTGCAAAACAAAATTGCGATCCGGTTCCGAGGCACTCAATTAGTGAACGGTGATTAAGCGTTGACCTTCACACCGCCAGTGATCTTGAGAAGACAAAGCTTGAGGCGATTGTCGATTGGTTTCTGGGGCTACGGCAGCACCCGAATCTCGAGCTGATTTAGTCAAATTCGACGATATACTTCGCGAAACTCACTGCGACAATCTCTCGAAGACAGCTTTCGAAAACTGTCGACCCGGGTGGCGAGGCACATTCGTGTGTATTATACCGTGCAGCCAGAGAGCATGTAGCTACATCTCAACCGTTACTCATTTGCATTTAAGCGTCCGTCTTGCGAAGCAATTCAATAGAGCAACCCCGTAGACCTCAAGTGTTAAATGAAAGATAGCCCGAAACGATTGGATTGCTGTTCAGTCAATTAGCACTGATCAGCCGTTAAGTCTCATTAGGATCATGAATTTCTCACGAGTAGTGCCCTACGGTACAACATGAAACGGGCAAAAAAGCAGAAAAAAAGGCGCAATTTAACAAACACCTGTTGGGTTTTTTATTGGAAGTGCTTTTTCGCTACGATGTAAGTTAGGCTTGGGGACTAGTGGCAGCCAGGATCGCGTTGGCTCTCCAACGGTGGACGGGCTCACAGGCAATTTAAACATACATATACATATATACCGCCCGTTCTACTAGCAGATACGTCGATTTGGAAGAAAGAATATAACCGGCGAATTGGGAGAATTAACCACCCTCCTACCGATCGAACTACCCATGCGTATCTTCTCCTTGGGTCCAGATTTAGCACAAGTTTAGCACAGGAGAAAGCGGGTACGTATACTCAGATCTGTGTTCACCTTAGTCAAGTGAAGCATGGGACGGATCAGATCGTAAGCATCATCTGCTCAAGCTAGACACTAATATGCTGGTGCTACCCAAGATGCGGCTGCCTTTTAGCAGGGACCTATCTTGGGAGTTTCTATTATGATGTCGGTGGAGCCCGAAGCTTCGTTTGCTTGGTGGACACCTAACGGCACTCGTGATACAAGTAGGACATCTTGTACATCTTTTCTGCATATCTTCGCCGCATTTCTCCTTTCTACATATATATTTTGCAGGAGGTAGTGTGCAGGGGAAATTTTATTTAGCATTCATAAAGAGTCAGTTTGACATCACGCGTTCGTTATATATCGCTTCTGCGTACCCAATGTTGGTATAATTATTTTCATCCCGATGACTATTATTATTATTATTATCGTTTTTTACTCGTTTATCTAATTGGTATCACCGATACCTCTATATGAGTGGATGCAGATTGATTAACATAACACAACATTTGCGGTATATTTCCGGAAATGCAATTTTAACAATGCTTAAGTTCTCGATTAAAAAAATAGAGCAAAAGTAAGAGTGTATTATCATCAAATTGTTCATGCAATTACGATTTCACAATTATAATAGATTATTCTGTCAACAAATATATACATTCACATATTCAAATTATTTACAGTTCACAATATTCAGGTTATTTGATTCACACAATTATATAACATCGTCACTGCAATCTTTTCTTTATCTCATTGGCAAACTTCCTGGTAGAGGTGAGCTCCCTAACCTCATTCGGGAGCGAGCTCCAGACGGCATCTGATAAGCTAGAGACTGGCAGGTAGTTATTTTGACGGCTGTAGGTAGTACTAACTCTGTTGCCCGGCGAGAAGTTTTTCTGTCGACGACCGCAATGGGGAAGGCGACATCGGGCGGGACAATACCCTTAATCATTTTGAAAGCCAGAATCGCGGTGGAAACCTGACTTAACTTATCCGCGGTGAGAAGTCTGTATCTGCCATAGATGTTCAACATAAGGTATTATTACCGTGCAAACATAATAATAAGTGTTGTACGCCCAACACGGTGCCACAATAGCAATAGTAATAATAATCATAGCTGACGTACAAATCGCTTGTGTAATGAACGCCCTTGTCATCAAGAAACTATAGATGCCACTAACGCAGTAGGGCGTATCGTGGCTCAGTGGATGCAACAGCCAAATTGTTAGTATGGATGTTTCATGTACTAATTTATGGTGCACACTCTAAACCTCTGTTATCTGAGCGTTTTTTTTTTGTTAAACATAAATATAAGATACAATCAAATGACTTTGTGTAAGTGATAGTAAGTGATCTCAAATATATGTGCACTAAAATCTTAACTTGTTTCACCTTCGTCTAATTTTTGTAGTCCTGAAACGGAAGCACCGTACTCTCCACCTCTGCAGGGACAAAACGTTTACCTCAGGCTGGGACCCCCACGTATTATTACCAGATGACGACCGTAACCTTATATGCGAATGTGCTAAATATGTATAAACATAAAATTACTCACAAAATAGGTACTTTTTTTTTGGGAACGAGTATAAATTTATATATACTGCTGACTATATAATGGGTATGTTAATGCCCTTTTTCGATTGCTGGCTCACTGAATTACAGCACCGTAACGCCCGATCCCGTCTCGTCGCTGTCAATCCTCGTTGCATTTTTTCACAGTGAGATATTCCACTGCATATGAGAGAGTTCTAATCAACGAGAACGCATTTTACGCGACAAACATCTGCAGCGTGTGTGAACGCTCTTAGTGCTAGCTGGCCGCTGTTTTACTGAGAACACCCGCCACTAAAGACCATTTGACGACGTCTCTAACATAGACATGTGTGTGTATTTTGTTTTATCATGGCTGGGCTCTTCCGATAGCGATCTGAAACCCTTCTAGCGTGTAAATGACTCCACCTTATAACTAATTCTCTGGATTGGCCCACGATCTGCCCAACGACTGTATGTATGCGTTGATATCCGGCAGTTTTATCAGTAGACGAACCGCAACCGATAGTGTTCCACAATGGCTCATTTCTATTTTCAACGCGCTGAAAATTGAGCATATGGACTTTCTCGAATGTCAGATACCTTTGTCTGACAGGGCGATTGCAATCCGCTTATAACCACTCGACGCGTAGTCTACTGGTGGCGTACAATGCTATTATATCATACGTCAAATGCCGATGACGGTGCGGAATAATAACCGTCAGTATTACAGCCCCCTTCACGATGGAAACGAATATGATGTGATAGTAGATGACGCTTTTATGCAACGGGCAGAACCGACCACGAACAGCTCGAGGGGGTCAGACATCAACTGTTCCGTCAGGCCACAACGAAACTAACGGCTAAGTGACACAACACAAATTCATGCGACAGAGATATAGAACGAAAAGCCTCCGCTGCAAATTTTCGGCATCGGTCCGACGCTTTCAGAGCTGCCAGAATGAGTGGGGAGAGGAGAATCTGATAGACAAATCGCTATCTGCTGGACGATTACTTTCTGTCACCTTTTTTTTGCGAATCGGAATCATTATCTGTGTGCCGGATGGTTCCTCTGCTTAAATATGCTGAGTTTGCTTCCGGTGTAACATCGAAAATAAAGCGACCTACAGAATGGTCTATCTCTCTCTCTCTCTCTCCAGCTCTTTGTTGTGTTGTCTGGCCGGGCAGAGTAGTTGTCGGAGAGAAGTTGATGTAGTTGTTGAACGGCGCTGAGTGTATAAATTTTCGGAAAAAATTGAGTTGGGATCCTTTGAATAGGTAAGCGAGACAGTAGTGGCGAGACGTCGACAATCCTTTAAAGAAAGCATTATTATTTATCAGGGTTGATATTATATATTGTACTACGACTATTGATGTATATATATATATATATATATAGCATCACCGATCTCGGCCCACCTGTGTTGCCTGATGATATTTTTGATTTCGACAGACCACTTGTGCGGACAGACAACAAAAATTAGATTTGCGAGAAAATGGGAGGTGTCGAGTTCTAAAACATCATCAGGCAACACAGGTGGGCCGAGATCAGTAACTCTATTGTAATTATAGTAATATTACGTATACATATATAAATAAATCGAAGTGATCGTACAATCGAAAATAGCAACTTTTTAGATAATAAATGCTTCAATAAAGGGTTGTCGTTGTCTCGCGTTTCTACCAGAAAGAGTAGAAGGAATACCACCAGAAGACTAGGGCTATCATCATGGTCAGCTTAAGTAATATCATAATACGAATGTCCACATCTCCCTTCAGTTTGCGTAGCGCGCTTCGCCCTCAAAGTAAGTTCCGAACTAATTTCCAAAGTTACCTTATCGTCAGATCTGTAAAAGCTCATCAAACTTCGAGTAATAAGGTTCAACTTGCAGAAAATGCCACATTTTTCCTTATGCGAAATGACATATTACGCAGGGGTAGATTCCGGCAGGTGTGCGATAGCTGGAAGCAGTTGCCAACAGCACTAGGAGCAGCCGCAACATATGAGCATGGGGACGTTCCGAGTACAGTGGCATCAATCTATGTCATATTTTTCCTCTAATGAGATATTGCCGCATCGCAAAATGTGATTGCTTTTTGTCCACGGTCGTGTTTATAGAAACACCAATGGCAAGAACAGTGATAGACGACGATAGACTATCAGGCTGTCAGGCAGAGCATGTCATTATAGGAACAATGAGTCATATTGATGGTTGAACTTTTTTTTGTCATAGGATTAAGGCCAGAAAGGAGAGTGTATCAATGGCAATTACGACCTTTTGTTCTAGGTCAAAGGAGTGCCTATTTGTGAGATAGAGCTGCCGATCACAACTGGTCCGCCGGCAACACAACCGGTTGGAGCTTCTGCACAATGTATAGATCATTATGAAGATGATCGGAAATGTTCTGGAGCTCAACCTCAGCACGAATTTGTCATCGATTAACTGGTCAAAGGCAGCACCCGTGGACTTGATTCCTGAGGTGTGCGGAATTCGTGGGACTAGCGATCGAAGTTAAGCTGCGGAACAGCGAGCTATTATGACGACGAGCAAAGGATGCGTTCCGCCCCAGCCGAAAATAAACTGCATGAAATATTATCTCTTTTCAACGATGTCAATGCGTCTATTTTAGTCGTCAAGGATAGCGGATAAAGTATGACGTCATATCTCCATCCAGCGAGCCGTCTTTGTCTAGGGCAAGTGGCGAAGGGGTTTCTCGGGAACCAAGGGGCACTCGGTATGAAGCAGTAAACAGAGAGAAGGTCACAACGTGAAATTCTGCTCAGAACTCGGGGAGGTGTGGACAAACGGCCGTAATGCCATACGGATAGGTAACGAGAGAGGTCTGATGTGAGAAAGGCTTAGAAGCAGCCTCAAAAAAGGAACACCGCTACAGAAGGGAGAAATCCGAGAAGTAGCTTATCTTCAAGATTCACTAGAAATCCCGTAGTTAGCCGTTTTTTTCCGTATTCTAAAGCTGAGTTGTACATGCTTGCATGCGAATTCTCATGTTCCCTAGAACGCAGCCGTGTTCAGCCATAGCGACAAGGTGCACAAATTTATGCTCGAAAATATACTAGAATCGCTTGTGTTTGCGTTCGTTTTTGCCAATGTTCGCGAATCATCCAGCCTGTGGCCGTCTTCACTTTTCACTAATGTGTCAAGTATTTACACAAACAGCTCATTATGAGCCTTATCGCAGACTAGACATCCCTCGACAAATCCGTTGCAATGCCCAAGTTGTACAGCAATGGCCAAGTTGTACAGCTCCGTATGCGTAATGCGCGGTTGTGTTTACCCATGAAGAAAGGCTGTTTGCTTTGCTTGGTTGCTTCGAAGTTGTGAACTCGTTCGGGCAGTGGTCGTACGTGTCAGAGCTTTATCCAAGATCCACCAACGTTATGCAGACGTTGTGCCAAGCGAAGAGTGAATAGTTTGAAGGGACATCTTACTGAGCTAACGATTGCGCCACACCCCGGATTCAAAAGTGGACGAAGTGAGCGAGGCCATTTGAAATGGTTAACGCTTCCGACACGTGACGCCCGACGTCCGGACGGCACTTGAGGCATCGCCCGCCTCACGGTGTATCATGAACGGAAATCATGAGCAAGGCTCGGCGTGTACCTGCCCGAATCAATACGACTCGTCTTCGCGGAGATCACCATCATGATGGTTGATGCGGACAGCCATAGGGTGACCGTTCTGTCACTGATGTCAGGGGTGACATTGAACGAACACCGTAAAGCGAGATTGAAGACACACAATCGCTCTGATCACCCTTGGACTCGAGTTATGCCTGACTCTGAAGTTGCGACCCTCTTCTATTACCGACAATGTAATTAAAAAGCATTACAGTGAAATTCATATACAGTCAGTCATTCACATTGTGCTGCAATAATAACTGAGTATGTTACTATTACTATTGTTGTCATTTTCAATATGTGTGTGTGTGTACTACATACATTGAATAAACCTACACGGAACGAGTTCGAGTGATGAATTAATCTTGTAATCCTCTTCTGTCTGAGTTAAATCACTCTCAAACATCACCAATTGTATCGATATCCGTTGAGTGGGTAATTGCCGAAGACGAGGTTGACAGTATAGTTTTTCTTAGTTTATTAATTTACAATAATAATGATGGTATGATTATAATGACGGTCATGATGAACATCTCCATTTGAACACTTCCCTTTTTACACCTCTCGTTCGAGTATACTGATTGTTGTTGTTGTTGTTGTTGTTGTTTTAGGTGAATCCGCTGCGCTATCTTCAACATCGCGTTTGCCCATTGCATTTTTCTCTCTCTCTCTCTCTCCCTTCCGGTGAACGGAATGAATTACACAGAACAACGCCGTACTGTCAACTGGGTAGGTGCCAGCTTGCTGGGTGAGTGTTATGAGTCTGCTCCACTAAGCTTCTTGATCACCATGGCACGATCTATCGCACTCTATGATGAGAACAAAACACACACATATATATATGTATATATATATATATATATATATATATACACACACACACGTGCCAACCAGCCATGCCCTTACAGAGCAGGAGTAGCATAAGCCTGCCGCCACAACGATACCGTTTATAAGATAGGTCGACACCGGTCGGCGCAGCTGAATGCGTAGCCTCAAAAACATCGTCGAACGACAAAACGCCACAGGGCTCAGAGCAGCGGCGTCAACTGTGACGTATTGTTTATGATGTATGATTCTGATGTATTCGCCGAGTGATATCCTGTCGGCCGGAGGCAGACGGAGCTCTCCGAATCGTTTAGTTTTTCGTGGCCTTGTTCCACATTTTTTTTCTTGTGGTAGATTAAAGTCAGCACAGACTCGACGCGATCCGGAGGACTCCAACATCCCGGCTCGTGTCTTGTCTTGTTACTATTTTTTTTTATCTGCTTCCAGCCAGACTAACACACGGATGCAAAAATAGATCTCCTTACAAAGTCCATTGTGGCTGATGGGGATAGACTCAAAGATGTTCGTACCAGACCGATACAGGTGGTGCACACGCGCATTTTTTTTTGCTGCGATAGTCGGAGATTCGAAATGGCGGGACAATGTCAAATGATTTTTCTGATAGAACACATATTATTACGTTTATTGAGTTCTTGTTTTATGATGTAGCTGCAGGTGTACATACTTCCATACAACAGTTGTTGCGAAGGCAGATTAACAAAGAATCGACTGTTTTTTCTGTTTGAGACCATCTGCCTAGCTGCACCTGATCTCGCCCCGGCATATCACGCATTTTAACCCAAGCAGCATCTGCATCACTTTACTAGAATGTGAGCAGACACCGAATAAACCCGACTATCTCATTCTCGATTCAGCCATGCCGCGTGACACACCTCAGCGATATCACAGCAATCCATAGATTTATGCGTGTTCCTATATTTGTATGGGTGTGTTTTGTTCGGGGCGTACACAAATTGAACCTATAAGCACTGTTGTAAACTTGCAATGGCTTGGTGGGTATGACACCAATATCACATAGTGCACACATAGGTGTGGCAATTGTAGAAAAAACGCGGACAGGTCTGGCCATCCCAGAATTGCGCATGAATCACCCATCATCATCATCATGACATGTATTTTATGCCATTGTAAGCCTAAGGACAGACGACGGCCTACGGATCGCTATTGCTGGCCGCCGCCGCCGCAGCAGCAGCGCGCTAGAAACTGATGTAAGTATGACCAAGCACATCGGTGAACAGAATCAGCGCAGACATTCGCCGGTGAGTTCAGCGTGACACTCTACGAGGATTATTTTCCTGCTATAGCTGCCACTGCTCCGACTGTTGCTTCCGCTGCTGTTGCTGCTGCTGCTGCTGCTACCGCGTTTGCTCAACGGGTCGCAACGCTCGGATCGTGTTGAGCGCGGGAACGCTGCAAGGTAGACAGAGGTGGATAGAGAGAAAAATGCGTTTGCAGGAGTGTGCCAAGAGCGCAGGTTGAATAGGCAAGTCATAGGCAGAACGCCACGTCATCTACGAGGTCTCTGGCCGGGGGTGTTATATCTTTATAGCTATAGTATATAGACATCGCTTGCTGGTCTCGGCTGGGCTCTTCCCGCCGTCCGCTGCCAGCTTTTGTAACTTGTCAACGGTGCCGCCACCGGAAGCCTTGCCGTGAACGCATCGGCCACCGCGTAAGCAGGACACAAGCTTAATCGACAGTCCCGAAATACGGCAACGGTGTAAATTGGCCTCGTTTCTATAGTCGACTCAATTGTAAACGAACACACATGAGTCACTTATACTGCAGGATTGTGGCAGAAATTTGCTATAGCAATGTTCGCAACGGTGACGACGTGCGTGGAAACCCCATATGTCTACGGCCACGCTGGCTTAACATTTTGAGACAAAGTGGCCCATATATTGGCGTGTTCCTGTTCTCGCCCGGGACACAAGTCAAGTCAAAGAGATAAGAGGACTTTTCCCGATCGAAACATATCGACTCATACCGATACACGTATATCCTATCAGCTCAACCGTATACCGTCGGTCAATCATCTATATTAGCGTCGTATGCTGCGATCCTACCGTCCGCTTATGCAAGTGCCAAACAGGACCTGCTAATTGATTTTGGCACAAATGAGAGACTAATTATTTTTTTACTCGAGTTTATACAGCTCTTACACAGTTTGACACTTATATTTAGCCCTGTACTCGGTCTACTCAGTACCATCGAAGGTGTCAGCATAGCATAAGCTCAAGTAACAACGAAACGAAACTGTTGGGGGATGTCCAGTTCGTGCGGTTCACTCCTGTTGATAGAAAATTTCCTCTAAAATTTTACCAGCAAGGAAGTACCAAGTATCATTAGTCGTATTACTAAATTGCATTCGTTAAAAGGCGCTAAAAGGGCGGCACCGAAAAATATTGATCAATTAGAATTAGTTGATTTTTATCAATCCGAACACGTTTTTATCAATTCATTCTGATGAATAAAAGGCGAAACAGAGGGTAGACAATTGCATTGTTTGTATCTGAGTTGTATTTTTAACACATTTATATCTGCCGTACGCTGCCTACCTCGCAGTGGATAGTCGATCTGAAAATACTTATCCTGTTAACACATCTAAGACAGGATTAAAGCAGCTATACATGAGCTACCGTGAAAGTGATTAATCCATACGCAATATGCCCGTGAACATACAATACCGTACCACAAATACAATGCATCAGCTGAAGAGATTCATTATTGCTCTTTTTTTCTGTAAACAGCAACGAAAATAATTGATACTGTTGAGTCATTTCCTGCTCCTGGCCACTCAAAGATTCCTCGTTCAGCAGCATTGACTATGATTCATCATTTGGCGGCCAATAAACTCTGCTTTATGGACAGTAAGCATTGTTTACCTGAATGTGCTACATTGGACTTAACGTTATATGCTATGATTGACAAATCGTAAAACCACGCAAATCGTCAAGTACGAATTCGTCCAACGTCGCCGGCCGATTCGAAAGATACTTACCCTTGAACTCACGACGTTCATATGCATTTAGAGCTATATTTATGAGAGCCGAGGGAAAGACTTACCCATCGGAATCCATAAATCGATGGATCCTTATATTTACAGTGGAGCGACATCTGCTGCATACACGGGTTATGCATTATACAGAGTTCATTGGTGACGTTTTTTATAATAATAATGAAAATAATCAAGGTGCCGCAATCAAAGTTTCGGGCCTCGAAACTGCAATTCGCTTTGAGCCTAATAGACGAAATCTTTCATTGTCCTCAAGTAGCCATACCCTGGTGCTGTCCATAGAAATGCCACTCACCCATTGAGTCTCTTTCGATATTAAATAAGGGACATATTTTAGGCCGATATCTTAATAATGGCATCTTAACATCTTGCTAATAATGGTGTCTTAATATCTTGATATAATTAGCAAAATGCTTTGAATTAGATGATAACTATGCTCGCCCTTGTTCTAGATGTCACTTTGTTAATTGTTTTTATGAAAGTAAGATTTTAGGTCCACTTTTTTAAGATGTTTACTTAAGTAGCATTGTAACCTATTTTTCTTCTATGCCATGAATAGTGAATAATATAGCTGTAAAAATCTAGGATAATTTCATTTTGGAAATGAACTAGCCCGGCGGGTTCCGATATGGCCCCGTCGTTTTGTCACACATCAACAGCCTGTCAAAGCCACCGATTGACTAAATCTCTCCTAGGAGGACCTACGCAGACTGACAGAAGTAAGTTTCCACCCAAAAGTGATGGAATATGTTCTTGTTGACTGGAAATTTTCAAATTGCATACAGGATTAACCACACATATTTGCAGCTCGCTCGGAGTAGATTCATGATAGAAGCAAAGTCCTCGTTATTCATTGGGATGGAATGGTGTTTGAATTCTGACTTTTATAAAACGAATCTAATTCACGCTGTTGTCAAGTTTATTCCAACGGTACACGCTTTTTCAGACACATTTGATATTTTATTTAAGTACACTATACCTTAGGTACTACTCACCATGGGCACAACTCTGTTTGCCGTGTTTCTACTGAACAATGGAGCACAAATTAAAACATACGTCAAATCATCATATTCTGCCAGCATCAGTTACTACAATTGAACATTTACATTGTAATATCACAATCAACATTAAAAACTCAAGGAGTTGCAAAAAAGTTACAGGGAATTTTCTGCAATAATATCCATCTAACAGTTGGGTTGCTTGATTTTCCGTCATACGAACGTACGTATTAATGATAAATTAATAATAAATGTGTCGATTTTCTAACGGGGATTCAAATTCCAATGACTTCAATCTAAATATATTAAAAAAAAACTTCATTTGTTTTTGCGTAAATTGCTTTACGACATTATTATACGAATTGCAGCGTTGTCGAAGCAAAGAACCTATTGAATATACTCGGAGTGTTGCTGAAATTATTGTTTGATTTACATTATTGTTATTTCTGCTGTTGTTACGATAGCTATATGATAATGAGGCTCACGTTGTGGTTAAGGCCTAAGTTAATGTGGGCATAAAAAAAGTGATTTCATTTAGTCGAAATCGATAGAGTGTCTCTAACTGCTTCTGCACTCCTGTGGCCCCACATTCATGCAGGCATGTATGTGCAAGCGTATATATATATATATATATATATATATATATGCAGATTCGATCTGTTCGTGTATCCATAATATTATATATATATATATATATATATATATATATATGCTCTCTCCTACGTTCGATGTTGTCGACTTGTCGCGATTTACTGCTCTCTAAGGTTGCATCATCTTTTCTTTCTACACTCGTTTTTGTCTGCGCGGTATCAAAGAGCTCACAAAGCAAAACACCACAATCCCATATCGTCTGCTACCACGACGTCGTTAGCAATCGTCTGCTCGCGTTAACTTTCCATCTATACTTCCCATTCCCTCCGCCGCCTGACTGACTGGCCGTCTCCGCCGGTTGACAACGGTAAGTGCTCAGTGTCTTTGCACGAAGCGAAGAAGATCGCAAACGCAAGTCCAAACGAAACGAGCTGCTCCCGGCGACGACAACGACGACGCGTTTAAGCTACCTCGGAATTGAAGTTCGTGTTCACAATTTGAACGTAAGGCAAGCTCAGCGAACCGTATGTTTGCGCGCAAAGTTGTTTCGATTCGGGAGAGGATGCGCGACTTGTCGAATGTGCCTACATGCAGCGCTGATCAGGAGCACTGTTGTCGCTGAACGTGTCTTTTCGCCAAATTAGAATTAACGCTCGGCACGGTTACTATTTTTTCGCAGGTTATCGTCGTTGTATTCCTCGTGTTACCGACAAAACTGCGTAGCAAACATTGTCATTAAAGGTTAGTTATGATTTCACCGTAACAATGCGTTTTGCAACGTTTAATACAGAACGCTTTGTACCGTGTGAGACATGTGTGGCTTATCAGAGCCCGAGATGATAAGGGCGATATGGAACTCGTATGTTTCCACGTATATTTTTCCGAGGTTCAAATTTAGCAGGTCTCGTGTAGATATTTAAATTAGTCAAATGGCTTTTATGTATATCCATGGCTACTGGTTATTGGTATAGGCTAAATCCATCAAGGTAAGTTACGTTGAATTTTCCGTGTGGTCCGTGTGATATACTACTGTCAGCGCTTAAGAGGCATAATATCATTATGCAATCCGTCACGACGTGGCCATAGATGTTAAGGTGGCACGATCCTATATTCGATAACAACAGTTGTATGTTGTAAGAACAATGTATCATCTAGCGTTACT
Source organism: Stratiolaelaps scimitus (assembly GCA_019614645.1). Lineage (NCBI taxonomy): Eukaryota > Metazoa > Arthropoda > Arachnida > Mesostigmata > Laelapidae > Stratiolaelaps > Stratiolaelaps scimitus. Next base: position 1,726,004 of record JABWDB010000014.1, on the reverse strand, counting down.
GGATAAATCACCAATCTCGATGAGCTCACTGTGCTACAATCCTTAATGCCATTGCCCCCCATCTAATCTAACTCGTGTTGTTATTTTACCTAAAAATACTGATATCGCGTCAGTTCAGAGTCTGCGCTTCGCAAGGCCAGACTACGTGCGACATACTCCCTCTATACGTTTCGCGTCGATCAACCGATACATCCGCATTTCAAAATATAGTACGCTAAATGATATCTTCGTTGACAAATTGTTCGCCTATTCCAGATGGCTATTTCATCGGCGTTGGTGTCCGCGTTGCTTGTCCTAACCTGCTTACTTGCCCTTGTCACAGGGGTAGCGGCCGAAGGCGCGGGAGGCTTTGACGCATTTCTGTTAGTTGCGGGAATAGCCGTTTGCATCACCCTGTCTTGCGGCTGCATCGGAGTTTATGCTCGAAATCATAACGCGATCTAGAGCGAGCCTCGCTTTAGATATCACCGTCGAATCGAAGTTTGGAAAAAATCAAAAATCACAATATGAACTGTCGTTGTTATTCGGCCTCCGTCACCTAAAACGTAACTTCCATACTCCAGTATTGCCATTATAGTTGGCTATTGCCTTAAAATATGTGTTCGTCAAATCTGCTTCTGAGCATGGTCAGAAATAGAAATCAACTGTTCTCGCTACCCGATCGCAGCTCGGCTCTCGTAAAGAATAGGATACATTTATATATATTGCATTACCGTACTCAATAGAGAGAACGTTCTTGTTATTTGTTAACTAACGAGATAAGGTGACGCAAACCTGAATCTCAGGTCAATAAGCCTACCAGTACTTTCTTATATATATATATAATATATATAACCATAGTGATACGTCGAGATTTCATTCAAGAAGGTGTCTATTTTCATTCCACAAAGTCACATGTCCTTCCAGCAAAATGAGAGTGATCAAGAGGATTCTGAAGAACGAAAAGAACAAGCGGCACAGTCTCGGTACGATTAAGGTGATGGTGGCTTTAAGTCCTCAAGTGAGATTGAGAATATCAACGAAATGATTTTACACTTCAGAGAGAAACTCACCAAACTCTTTTCTACTCTATATACATACATATATATACATATATCGTGTCATCCATATTACGGGTGTTTGATCATGATGAGCTTGTTAAAGGCGATGTAAACTAAAAATAAACACTAAACAATAAAGTGCAAATGGTGCCTTTGAAGCGAAAATAATTATTGAATACTTTATTTATGCTTGTCTTCAGTTATTTATGTTTGTCTTAGTTCAACGGGAACAAAATCGCCGTCGGCGAAAATCAACCTCCTCTCCTATCCGATGGGCACTTCATCAAGGTTGCCTCCGCAGTGAAGTTTCTCGGTGCGACCATAGGCGATACTTTCTCTCCGTCAAAGCCTACGTGGCAGAGCTACTTCGAAAACTACCCATAACGACAATCTCATGTGGCTACCTCAAGAGCATCCTTGTCCCAGCGTTCTGTATCCCCCTCTACAATGTATTCTCCCGCTCCCCACTATACTATGTAGTCAAGTTTTGAACAACACGATCTGGTACTTGGATGTCTCGGCTACACGTTGTCCATATTCAGTTCTTTCGGATGCTTAATGGCTCCGCTAGTGGGGTGTGGCGATCCCTATGTATCCTACAAATACGAATGCAAGTACAGCTGCTAGTACTGACAGCCACTGTCAAGAGTATCCAGAAAAGGCCCTCCTCGACTTCGACATAAAATATCTGGTTGCGTATAGGTCGGAGTCGGACAATTACTCTCAAATCGAAACCCATCGCAGCCGCCAATGCAGCCGAGCTCTCGGTTTCAGATCTGCCCGAAAGCGAAATAGGCGTCCTTCTTTGATCCGAGCCATCTTCCAGCTCTTCGGCTTCAAAACAGCAGTCAAGAAACGTCCTTCTTCAGCAACAGCACCCTGGTACCCCAAGTTAATCGTCGTTCTCCCCACATACAATTATAATTAACAGATAATCTGAGGGAAAATGGTTCCTCCTCAGATTGTCCTCCTCTACGACTGATAGTCTTACTCCAAAACCCCAATATATGTAATGGTCTACATGAAAATAGATGATGTATTTGGCTGTTGCATCAGGTAATTTAGAACATTTGAAGCAGAAGGTACATCAAAAAAGATGCAAGAATATTCGGAATAATCTATAGTTGTTTTATTGTAAATATCTTGCATACCATAATTTTTTTTAATTGACAATGCATTTCGACGCGGTGATTTCAATAATGTTGTAAGATAACTAATATAAGCAGCATCGTGAGCAGGGACATATATACAAGGGACAAGAAGGGCCGAAATAAATCAGAAAAGATTCACATATATACAATATATTTACATATAACTGCAATTATCTTATGTACACTTGGACTATATGTCGATGTTACGCTGAGTGAAGTTTTGAAAAGTTCTCGTACTCGACGGCTTCGGCAACGACTCCCGTCTTCAATTTCAGCGTTGCGCAGAACTTGTCTACGTGAATACTCTGCAGGGTGGCTTCCTGTCCACGATAGGGTCCATTGACAATTTTCACTTTTCTGCCAATAGCCGGAATAACAGTCTCGCAGTGAACCTGGTCTAATTTAAGTGACACCCCAGAGTCTAGTAGTTTCACTACAGCCCCGTACCGGTCGACAACCTCCTGTAAGAACAAATCAATCCAAGTACATGGAAGATCATTAGTTCACTAAGTATTTTTATGGGGAATTTCTTGTGGACACTACGGTCATAACACATTGAGCTTACAGTCCATCTCAAATTAGAGACGGCCACCCAACCTGCTGATTTAGCAGGATGTGCTCCTTCGCCAGCTGCAGTATCACGCAAGTATAACAAAATATACATGTATTAGACGTGGCATCGGATCAAAATGGCGAATGGGAACCCAATTTGACTTGGGAATTTGTACCCGTATCACATCTGAATTCAAAATATACCAGATTGTATCTCTGAGGAGCGCAAACATCAAGTCATAGGAAGCAACGCTGTTGCCTCAGAGGAGATAAACAGTTCAATGTTTTTCGTTGCCAAGCTCGTCTGGATACCAATACGACTGAAAGGCAGTGTGATACCATTCCAAGTATGAGCGATAATAGATAACGATTTACATTTGACTATCGCTTACCGTGACTACGCCTTTCTGTTTGTAGTATTTCGCACCGACGCTTTTTGTTACCACTTTGACAACGATACCCGTTGTAAGCCAATAGTCCTTTTTTGTGGACAACTTTCGTGCCTCCTCCATCATAATCTCGTCGAGGGCTGATCGCTTCGACGACGATGACGATGATTTGTCCTTGTGATCGGACTTCGACGATTTCGAGGAAAGCTTCACGAGGGGGTTAGATTTCGGCAAAGGGTCTGGCTTACTGCAACGAGACGAGATGATAAACGAGACTGGTAAAATTATGTAATCGTTCGGAGGAGTTGATTAGATAAACTGATATACACCGAGTAGATATACACCACAAAAACGCGAGGCACTGGATTTTAATAAGTGAATCCAAATTTGATATAGTAACGAGATTCAGATTAGCTCGAATCGGTCGTGTATTGGGAACGCAGTAAATATTCGGACTAGAGTACGACGTCCTAAAAATCCTTGACCTTATATTGTCTGTACGAACACTAACATGAAACCGCTTTCTTTCGATGATGCCGTTGCGGTAAACGACAAAGTGACCTTCTCATCCTCGTTCTCCCGCTTGAGCATTTTATCCGTTTCTGAAATCTCCTTCGAAGGACCAGCGTCCTCCTCTTTCTCCTTTAGCCTATCCAACTGTTGCTGAATAAATTTCTGTGCCCTTTTTTCGTCGTCTTTTTCGAGTTTGGCCTTTTTGGAGCGTCGTTCCTCAGCCAGGATCGCCTCCGATGTCCGATCAATATAGGCCACAAACCAGCCCTTTTCAGTCTCGTCGACCGCGCAAATGCCTGCAATAATATGCCGCAAATTCATACCGTTAGACTGAGACGCTTATAGCATGAGCACATCCAAGCCGATGAACCGCGTGGCATAAGTGTTGTGCAATCCGTTGAAAATCGTGCTTATTCTTCCAAGCAATTGAATTCTTCCAGCACTTGTCCCTGCCTTGACTTGTTATTACTAACAATTAAACGCAGCGTCTATAATGTGTCGTGATAACACCCAGCGTTGGTAGCTGTCGAATAGCCTCTGAATGAGACTAAGTAAAGCATGGATAGGAGCCACATGATTCTACACTCAAATGTGAGCAAGTTCGACGCTGCAATGGGGCACCTATCCATATTATAATAGTTAGCGTTTTTGACGCACGAGCAAGTGCCAAACGAACACAGCGTCCGTGTATGAATAGTACAGTGTATGTTCATAAAATAAATAACATAGATGGTCGTTAAGACCATGTCCACTTCTTAAATGTAATGCATATTGTTTTGACAAAGAGCAACCAGATCAACGATAAGACAACAAAATTCACTGTTACGACAGACTGAAACTAGGTGAATACTACGAACCTTCTCTTCCAAGCCATTTGATAAACTCTGTCAGAGTTAGCCATCTTGTTGAATTCATATGAATGTGCTCCTTAAAACGAATATACTCCTGATAAATCTGATTAGCATGTACGCGTTTCCCTCCGTATTGACGGCGGAGGACGTCCAGGTATCCTTCCTTGAATTCCCTGTCAACCAAATGTTAATTAATTCACAGTCTAATTAATTTACTGTAACATCAATATTTAACACAATGACATTTCTTCAAACAGTTATAATCGTTTCTGTTATAACACTAAAACAACAAAGAAATTTTACATTTTAAATTCCCGCTATTGTTGAATCAACCACTTACTCAGAGAATGAATCAAGGTACTGGTCAGGATTTTCCGCGAAAAGCAGCAGTTGCCTTTGGTGAGACTCGGACATCGTGTGACACTTAAATCCGTTCTGAAATAGAATTTACATATAATAATTAAATGAACAACAGCCTCGTAATGAAGGTATATTAAAAAACCACAGCATTAACTTGAAATATATTAGATGTGTGCATTATATATGAGGTCTACTTTGCATGATCATGGCCGGTTCCCAGCACAGTATACACACCTCTTTAAAAATACCTATTGAACGCAGGGGATCAATATGTCACAGCAAGTTAATCTAAGTCGAATCGCAACATACCTCATCTCGGCATTGCTTCTGACACATTTGGCAATACCATCGTAGCTTCTGAAGTCCTTTCGACTTGATAGCGTTGGCGATTGCCTTCGGCGTTCCTGCCTCTGCTTTTCCCATTTTCGGCTCGGGTGCGAAATGTCTTTTTCGGAGAAATTCAAGTCAATTTGTAAAAAAAAGATCAAACAAGAAGAGAGATCATCCTATCACTATCAGCTAACAGGTGCCGTAGTAATACCGAGATCACTTCGTGGCAAAGGGTATTTCCTTCCAAAACTAACTAGATTCGACAACACAACATAACGTTTGACAAGAACAGATGCTGGAGTATCATCGCCTTTTCGTGGTCGGCGAACATCGAAATCGAATCGTTCAATCAAAATATTATTGTTATTCAGAATCGTTGTCACATACGATAGCAGACAGCCTGGACTTCCGTTTGCGGCAAAAAGAACCCCAGCTTTTTCCCCTGTAATGCTATGTGGTATAAGTGCCGAAAAGTGTCTCGTGGGAGAGAAACTGGGGTTGCTCCCGCCGCCAACGAGAACCCCTTCTCCTATCAGACATTTCTCGAAATTTATTCATAGGATAGCATTACTACGAGTCGAAAATGTCGGTAGCAGACAGCTGATCGGAAACAAGCAAGCCCTGAGATGAGTGAGCGTGAATGGATGGATGACTGAACATTATTGAGAAGTTAAAACTTTAAATTGGAGCTAAAAGTTTTACACGGCCAAAGGGATTTGAGTAGAGAGCTTGCCCTTGAGGTATTTGCGGGAGTTCTAAAGCAAGACTCAGCCCCAAGATTTATTACATCTGGGAGCGGACTACTATATGCAAGTAAGCCTATTATGAGTCACATGCGAGTAGGTCTATTATGGGCTATAGACAGACAGTTGGGTCAATCGAAGTAATGCCAAGCGTAAAGCCGGGACTTGGTAAGAGACAGACTTTCAAAAGAGAATCGTGATATATTAACAAGTAGAGATGTTTTATTATCCACGCCAACCCGGGTAGTTGGGTTAATTGTTTACCCGTAAGGTTTTGCATAAATGAATTGATATATAATTATATAAATAATAAATCCAAAGTATCTACACATGAAAGGTATGCAAAATTGGTCAAAAAAACAATAATGTCGGAGTCGATATTTAGAATATCCGATAAAGTCTCTATATTTCTCGACACTGGTTTGCTTTAAGAACCCCATTACGTCCTTTGTAATCGTTATAAGGTCCCCACCGTTGCATATTTGCATTTAAAGGGGTCAGTCTTATGAAGCAATGCCGAAAGCTGTTGCACCGTGGACGTTAATTGTTGGCTATGAGTCTGCGCGGAAAATTAATTTATAATTTGTTATAAGGGAAGCACATTTATTCATTCAGTTGCGATGACTCGATATACCGCCACATAATGACTTTATCTTGAACATCCCTTCATTATACAAGATTCGTTGACATCTGTTTGTTAAAAGGCCAGATTTTCTCTCTTTACGTTGTGATTAAGGCGACAACGGTGTTTGATCCCGTTCGATGAAATGGTTGCTGCATTTTTTTATCTCCGTATCAGACTATTTTATTAAATTAGAAAATTACCGATGCATACAGTAGTAACGGAACAACATGATTGATATCATTTTAAATACTCCTTTGCAACAATAACAGGCATTTCGACTTCTTCATTGTGGTGATGATAAACGCAGTTCAAGCAGAATTTATTAGGCGTGGTTGGCTGCCGAATTAGACGACTCTGTCGTGTAATCAAAGGATTAGACTAGACTGATGAAGTACTGACATCTTAATGAATGAAAAGATGGCGTCATAGTAATGAGGGTCCAGTTTGTCTTTAGACAAACTGGACGCACAATAATATGAAATAAGATGATGAATAAATTACAATAAGTTCTTCTGTGAGGTTTCATAATTACCGACGTTCGTAATGATCAGAGAAGCTCGTCACATTGCGAATGCTTGCCGACAATGGCACGTACGACTTCACCTTGTCACTGATAAATCTCGATTTCTGGATGGCTAGATACGTAGCTGTCTACGAAGGTGTTTTGAATAAGCCCTTACGGCAATATCCGGCGAATCAAATGAGCGATTCATGGTTAAGGATGTGTTAAACTTATTTATGATCATTCGGCGCGGGCATTCCGCGTTTTCGACGATTTGCGAATCCCCCCTTACTCCGCTGGTTTCGACGTTAAGTGTCGGAACATCAGCGTTTCATTGGTAAACAAATGTCTGAAGGACAGACACAGCGAATCGGTGAAGATCGTTTCAACAGTTCAACGTTTTACTGACGACGAAAAAAATGATGAATTCGAGAAGGATCGTTGCAGCGATGCTGGCTAGAAGACACTTGTCGGATCAGCCTCCAAAGAAATTCAAGAATTTCGCCGAAATCTCGCAGGCGTCTAATCAGGTAAATTGATAGGGTTGACATTAAACGAACAGCTGAAATTTGGTGGAACGCCAGTTGTAGTGAAGCGAAATTCAGGAGGAAATCGAATGTATTCCTTTGTGTTTTCAGTAAATTGTACATATAGGCAATATAACATACCAAAGAATTAGCCGCTCCCAGTCGCTGTACGAGGTCTTCCGTCAGTGATCTTTTTCTAAGTGGGATTTTACCTTTGGTATAGTTGAGCTATGGAGTGTGTGCTCGCGACGGTGAAACAGAATTTTCATCTGAATATATATAGTGTAGGGCCCGATAAGACTCTGGACATTTCGTATAATGGAATCACTGATTCAGCATTTGTTTTATAGCGCTCATTCATAGTACTTAGAATCATTTGTGGACAATTAGCAGATAATTTCCTTTATTTACCGCGCACGTGTATTTGTTTCGTTCGTAAACAATTAGTGGATTCTTCCCAATGCGGAGATGTACAGTGTTTAAAAGTCTTTTAATGGCCATATTTCAGAAAAGCAAGCCAAGCAATGCACAAGCTAAATCGGTTCGTATTAACTTATTTTTAATCTACGCGCGCCTTCGACGCCTTTTATAGTGGAGTGTTTGTCAGCATGGGAAAGATGTTTATGTGCGAGGTAGTAGAATAGTAAACTTTCGTGTTCAAGAATAATTATTATGAGAACAATCTGGATTGTCTATATTTTTCAATGGAGACCGCCCGCCAAAACGATTTCTCCACAGTTGTTTCCGACGCCTTCTACCGGCAATCATTTGACAATATTCTATAATAGTTGTGTGACAAAAAAAAGCTGAAGGTTTCGATCCTCTGTGAGAATTAGCACGATACATGCATACTCAAGAAATCAGCATATCACTGAAAAAAATCCCAGAAGCAACAGACCACTCTGCTATTTGACACACCATTCTGACAAACGTGCTGCATTCAAATTTCAGCCCGCGAATCAATCGCCGCCGAAACCGGTGGAGACTCAATCAGCAAAGGCTCAACAGCCACCGGCTCCTCCTAAGGCTGCCCCGAGGGCCCCTGAGCGTCCGAGTCCTGTGACAGCCTCAGCGGGAGCCAACCAGGCTGCTGGCTCAGAGTACCTTGTGCCGGAATACTCAAAGCATAACGAATACTCGTTTTATGATCTGAATACCGATATGCTAAAGGGTCGAATCCCTCAGCCAAAAGCAGAGCGACGGGATTAAACAACGGTGCTCCGCTGTGCAAAATGGTATTCGAATGAATGTGTAGGTGTTATAACGGGAATGGCGCCACGAGCTTGTATAGGAGGATCGTCAGCGGGACGCCTCACTGCGTTTAGTTAAAAGAAGCAATTTATAGAAAATAAATGTATCGGAAGGTGCAGCTGAAGGGCATTATCTTAATAATAACAACAACCAGTAAACGTGCGTTTCTATATCTAGCACAATGAGGATGATTTATTTCGCAGGTCAACACTTGGTAACGCTATCCATGAAGTCTAACAATATTCGTAAACCCCATCAGTAGAAAATTTAGCCTTCGAGAAAAAACCCCTGCTGACTTTTGCGTTCAAATAAAATAAACTTCAATTTCGTTGGCAGCCCTTGCCCTATGTACACGTGTGTGCCAGGTTCTCTTCGATTCGTTTATATTTCTCCTGTAACGATTAACTCGGAATATCAAATTAAGCATTTCGATCGACAGAAACGACACAGTTGTCAACTTTACAAAAGTTACGTTTTATTCCTCGTTATTTTTTTTCCGTTCAAACATGTGATATCTTCACATCACGTTGAAAAATAGACGTAAATTATTCTTACCATAATTAGTATTATAATATTATTATTATTATCCTACAGCGCTTTTCAACCAACATGGAATTAGATGTCCTTTATTTCCGTATTTTCTTTCCTTATATTACAGACGTGCTTCTGCAGACGATGTGTTTCCTCTGCTGAGTTTGCTTTTCATCTATTTCCCGAGCAACGTGCCACGAAAATCTGTTTCGTCCATGATTCTCTATCGAACAATCATTAGTATCGGCGTGCAGATACAGCTTACGGAGGCATTGTCGAATGGGACACAATGCTGACGGGATAACGGGATAAAGAGAGCTCCTCCTTTAAACAATTATCATATATATATATATTCTGGTGCCCGCTGTGTATTTTCTTGTTTGCTTCGCCTCAAGTGTACGCGCATACGACGCCCGACTGATCTTCATTGTATTAATTTTCTTCTTTGCTTTTTGCCTTTCGTTTTTCTTTTTTTGCAAAAGACGACCAGTCCTGCACAAACAAAAGCATATATATATATATTCTCATTCAGTTACAACAGCAGCGGCAGCAGCACTATTCAATTCAACGGGCAGACGAACGAGAGAGAGAGAGCGAGATATCTTCGGGGGCCTTATTCCCTCTACTACAACCATTAAGCGCTACAATCTGCGCGGATATTTTCTTCACTTTTACTTTGTGATTTTCTGCTTCGGTGTCCTCCTCAACCCACATCGAATCCTATTCGCTATTCGAGTCCTCTATTTCGCGATATCCCTTGCCCCCCTCTCTCTCTCTCTTTCTCTCTCTCTATCGATTTCTGGAGTCGGCATCGAAGCGCGGCACTCGCCCGCGCCAAATCCGTTTTCACTCCACATCATCATCATCATCAGATGTATATCGGCCAGTCCATCAAAAGGGTTTTGCTCAAATTCGGAAGTTTATTTTGTTCTATCTAGATTTTGTCTCTCATTCACTCTTGTTCCGTCTCATTCACAAGCACAAGATGTTCTATATACAAAATGTACAGATACACGATCTATAATAGTTCGTAACTAGTAGTAATGGTGAAGATGTTCGTCTCTGTGTCTATATGTGTGTATGCGAATGTCCGTATTGTCGCGATGACGTCTGTTTATTGTTGTTGTTGTTGTTGTTGTTGTAAAGCAAAGAAGGCTCAATTGACCCCACGGACGCGGTCGGTTGGTCGGACGCGGATGTATTTTGTGTGCCGGCTTTTGTTCGATATGCCGACATTTGGATTTACATTAGGGGCATGAAGGTAGGCTATTTGCTGTTCACCTGTTACAGGCCAGGCTCTGTTCACTGTTTGTGTTGTGTTCGGTTGTTCCATCTTGGTGCATTTTGATGGCGAGCTGCCAACGACAGTTCACAGCAGTGATTCATTTTAGTTGAGGTAGCCTCGACACTGGGGTGTGCCACAGAGACACTTAATTTTCTCGTCTTCGATTGGGAACTTGTAATCGTAGGTAATCTCCTCGTTTACCGATATGTCCCTCTTCGAGTAGATGACGATCTTCTTGTCGCCGTCGACGGTAATCACTCGTGCATAACAGTTCGGCGTGCAGCTGTGATTGATGAACCGGGCGAGATTGCCACATTTCGTGGCGTCGATGATCGTCTCCTGGTCAACCCGGAATAGGTAGGACGAGCCGATGCCGATCTTTGCGTACTGCACCTCCCTGAAGTCGGCGACAATCGATCGGACACAGTGGCCAACATACTCGATCACCATTTCGTCGGCTGCTATCGGCTCGAGGGCAAATAGTCCCCAGTCGTGGATTCTCGACTTGGCGAATTTCAATTGTTTCTTGCGGAATTTGAGCTGGTTAAACTTGAGCAAGTCGGACTGCGCTTGCGCTTCCTGGAAGATGGTAAGTAGGCGACGCTGGTTGGAGCGCGCTTCCCGGGAAGTCGTCTGCGAAGCTGCCACCGGGGGTTTGGCCGACTGGTTCGACGTGTCATGCGTCTGCACGTGCGATGCCTTGTACTGCTGCTTCTCCAACGAGTCGACCTTGTAATACCTGGAAGAGAAGGGCAGAAGTGCAAGGCCACGTAAGTCCAAGTCGATGTTATGCAGCATATGATATTAGGCTTTTTTTGTTTTTATTACGACATAAATCAGTCCAACTATGCCCGCAGTGGTACTGGTATAGTATGGAATAACGTCGATCGGTTTCATCAAGTATCGCTAGATTCGATCATTATTACCGAGATTCAAAGATTTACTGAGCGAACAAAGGGCAAACTCAATCGTAGAAAGACGTCAGTTCTGAGTCTAACCTGGATTAGGGTCAGCATAAACTCTATGTACAAACATCCCATATAAAATAAGTGCCGCGATAACGAAACGTTGTTGTACTAACCCTTCGGATCTAGCACATCCTGTTACATGAATCCTGCGCGCGTCCTTTCTCCGCTTGACAAAGTTCGGGATATCGGTGGGTACATGGTCTACCCAATGTGTGTCGCTCAACCATGCGCCATTCTTTTCATCCAGCAGAAGCATGTCATACGTCCGCTTTAGGTACTGCACATCCTCAGCATCGATGCCTGGAAGCATTTAGTTACATGTATGAAATTGGTCGAACAAAAGCAAACATGCTATACATGTATACGCTTGTGTTAGTTAACTTGTTTCAAGTAGATGCGTTAAAAAACAATGTCAAAAACACATCAAAAAGGCGAGCGCGAGCATTATCGTTTAAATACTGCTGGGAAGCAGTATGGTCATTTTCGTTTGAGGATAGAAAAGGCCCATCGAATCATTTTATTCTAAAATCGACATTACTCAGCAGCTACCGCGAAGAAGTACTTCATGCGTAAGTACTTCAGACACAACATCAATCGTGTAGTTAACCTGATATGAGTTGCACTCTACACTGAAAATTACACATTTGTAAAAACTAGCGCTAATTTGGATCAAGGCTCATGTAAGCAACGTACCAGTCATGAGGCACTTATAAAGAATGTCCTCCTCCTCTTCTTCCAAACGAACTCGGAACCCGCCCGCATCAGCTTTGGTGGCTTTACGCGGCTTTGGTGCCGTCTGGTGCGCTGAGTCGAATAGCGCTGTGAGCTCACGGAAGGACCTTTCCTGTTTTGGTTTTCGCTTGTACTCCCGTTTCTTCTTGGCAGGAGGCTCAGGATCTTCAGGTTTGGGTAGACAGTAACAGTGGTCGATGTAAACCGGATCTCCGCCATCCTCCTTAACCTCAACGTTGGTATCCTTCGACGGATCGGCGTTCTCCACATCTTCCGTCCCCACAACATCGATCTCAAGTCGGTTTCGCTTGTCCTGCACCTTATCCTTTTTACTGACAGCTTTCTTTCGTTTAGGAGTCACACTCTGCGCTGGTTCCGGCACGGGTTCAGGAGGCGGCTTGACGTTCTCTGCGCCGCTGTCGGTGCCGCTGTCCACTCGAAGCTTCTCTTCGGGCTCCTCGTCGACTTCCGGCTTGACTTCTTTCTTCTCGTCGACCACCTCAACAGGTGAAGTCTCGTTGGGAGATGACGGCACCTTGTCGAGGGAAGGTGAGGGGAGCCGTTCACTCGTCTCCTTAGCCACCTCGGGCGGTTCTAGAAGGCTAACCTCGTCGGCGTCCACCGGTTCGGCTATGGGTTCATCGGCCTCCTTGGCCTCCTTAGGACTAGATGGCTCTTCTTCGACTTCGGAATCAGAGTCTGTAAATACCTGATTGACCAACAGAACCTCTTTCTTCTTAGGCCGTTTGGCGTCCGCATCTTGTGACTTTTCGTCATCCGATATAATCCTTCGAACCAGTGGGCCATCGTCGTCTTCCTCAGAAGATGTTGAATAAATTTCTGCAAAGAACAGGATGAGAAGAGTCTTGTTAGTTACCGGCTTGCTCGCCGCACACCGGCAAATAAGCAGACATCTGCCACTTAGCTAAAATACCTGTTTCCAGGATGCTTTAAATAAAAAAGAAAATTAAATTAAGAAAGTTAGAAAAACTTAGAGGTAAAAGGTAAAGGTAAAGGTACATTGGTTTATTAAAGGAGCTGCAATTTTACAATGCTTAAGCTCTCTTATATGTCGTCACACAGCGGGGCTCGAACCCGCCGCCTCTGGCTTCTGATAGCCAGAGACTTAGCCGCCCAAGCCACCGCGCTGGTGAAGAGATGATTTCATTCCATATGTTCGAAATCCAACTTTGTTTGCACACCCGTTCAGTTCCGAGCATAAAAACTAGCTTCATACATATATATATATATATATATTCACCTTTAACGGACATCTTCTTCTTGGATCTCTTTGAGCTATCACCGTCATCGCTGAGATCATCGCTGGTCGAGATGTCGCTACAGTTCTCATCCACCAACGGTGGCGGGGTAGGTTTCCGAACTGGCAGTCGAATCGGCTCGTCATCGCTGTCGCTCGTTCGACTGCTCTCCTCTGAACTGGTATCACTTCGCCGGCGCTTCTTCCGCGACGCAAGCGAGTGTTGCCGGTTGGCGTTCCTCGTCGGCGAGTCGAGGTCGCTGGACAGTTCGCCCTCGGAGATTGATTCCAGCCGATCCGAGTCATCGGCATTCTCATCTCGTATCAGCGGGGGTGGTCGGGCTCGACGGAACGAGGGCATTTTTGGTAGTGCCATACGAAGCGAGCCAAAGCCTGCCGATGCGGGGTCAGCCTGTCCGCCGAATAGGGTTGACAGCGTTGGTACCGCTGGCTCTGGCCTGGCCGCCTTGACGCCGCTTTTCGTCGCTGTTTCCGCTGCCTCCCGGGGCTCGGTCAACTGTTCCTTGCTGGCCTTCTCCCGGGTGGCGTTCTCAGTCCACCATTGGTCGTACTTTGAGAACGCACTCATCTCGATCATTTTCTTGGTGATGTCCCGCCTCATGATCTGTTTCAGTTCGGTGATGAGCGAGTTCAGGACCTGGTTGATAGTCGGATCCTTATCATCGAGACTTATGTTTGGTTGTTGACTAGGTGGCCACATTGGAGCAAACTGGTGGGCGTTCGGCAACGGTGGCGGAGGTACCGACGTCGAATACGGAGGCACCGGAGGTGGTGGATGGGGCGGCGGCGGAGCCGCGGACGTATACGGTGTGAAACTTGGTGGTGGCGGATAGGCGAATGGCGGTGGCGGCGGCGGCGGTGGAGGCGCCCCCGGTGGTGGAGGTGGTATTGAGTAGGGTGACACCGCCGGTGTCCCAGGCACCGGTGGCGGGGGTCGTTGCGCGTGGGCGTACATGCTCTGTTGGCTATAGCCGACAAGGTAGGCGGTTTGGCTGACAGGCGGCGCCGGTGGTTGCGGAGGTTGGGGCACAGACGACGGCAGCGGCGGTGGAGGCTGAGCCTGAGCGTGTGCGTGCGTCCGAGAGGCTTCCGGCTCGCCAGAGCTCAACGGACTTAGGCTCATATGATCATCGTCATCTGGCAACGAGCTCTCCGAAAGTGATTCGGCGCCTGGCAGTTTGGGGACTTTCTCATCGTAAACAGGCGTTGAGTCGCTGTCCGATGAGCCGCTGATATCCGACATCGAAGATGACGAATTCCAATCGGACAGCCGATTCTCCTGTAAATCAATGAGTTAGATATGGTGTGTACTGCCAATGGACAAATGTTTGTTATACGGGATGAGGCCTTTTCAAATCTTAATGTGATGAAGCCTGTACAAGGCCACAGTAAATATCTATCTTGGACCAGGATACTGACTGGTGTTCAAGAGAAAAATCATGCCATTTACGGGCAATCGAACATGAATGGGTGTCGTCAACGCGGGGGTTTGGGGAAGTCGAGCAAAGAATATTCATTCGAGTCGATATCACGATGTGTTTAGTCAAAACCTGCGTTCTAACATGGCCGCGAATTGCTATTGAGGTGAAGATGTCCTTTTTAAAGCAAAGCACACGCCCCACCTCGTCTTTTGCGCAAACGATGATATCGGTGATATGTATGCCAAGTGTACAACACTACAAGCGCACAAGTAACGTTACTCGCATGACTTTTAGCAATTGACTAATTGTTATATATATATATATATATATATATATATATATATATATATATATATATATATATATATTGGTAAATGGCGGGTAAGTTTATGACTATCACGAACCTTCCGTAGACGAGTATACCGTTGCCACTTAAGGTAGGTCCGTTTATTGCGGAAAGGCGAAGGTGGAGGGGTTGGCCTGGGCTTCTTTGGAGGTGGTGGAGGCTTTGCCCGGTTGGCCTGACCCTTATTGAACAGCATCTCGAGCCGTGACTCGAGTGACTGCCGTTGGTCGCCGCTTCCGCCGCCTCCTGCAGAACTCCGTGATGCGTACTTTGATGAGCGCTCGTACGGTCTACATCGAGAAGTGGCGAGAGTTGGAGCGAAATGATATATTCAATGTGGTTGTCACACGGTTGGCAAGATGAAATACACATGAATCTGTTAATCATCGACCACTGCACTGCACAACACACATCCTGGCTATTCATAAATACCATAATGAATTTTCTGTTTGATCTCGGTGGGGAAGGGTCCGTTACACACGAGAAAATCAACGTCATTTCGAATCAGCCTACTCAAGCCTCAACAACAAATATTATCACGGTCTAGGAACGGATTGTGAGCAAAATCAAAGCATATGCATACACCGACACAGACCAGAGAGGGCAAACAACACCGAATGTGTTCAGTGAAACCGACCAGTGCAGCACACAATATTTTCTAGGCAAGCGAATACAGATCAGTCATAGATAGAGGGGCACAAACACACTCACCGCTCCGGGGAGCTCGACGGCGATCGTCTCGAGTTTCTCGAACCGCTGAATAGCTCCTTGTTCGCGGCGAACGGCAACGTCCGAGGGGGTGGAGGTACTACCGGCGGCGTGGGCGCATTTCCCCCCAACGAACTAGGCCCACCAGCAGGCGGGTGAACCACAACGCCGCCAGAGCCCACTCCGACGGCGACACCACCACTGCCAGCTGAACCTGGAACGCCGGCGAGGTTCGTACTGTGGGCAGCGTCAGCACCCGGCGCCCCGCCAATCGCCGCGTTGAGCATTGCCGGCGTCGGCAGAGCTGGCCCGCCTAGTGTCTGATTGAGCGTTGGCGGAGCTGGATGATGCGCCTGCATGGGTGGTGGCGGCGGCGGCTGCGGTGGTTGCGGCGGCTGTGGTGGCCGCTTATCGACAGTCAGATCCTCGAGCATTGACTTGCAGCGTCGGCGAAATGGGTCGAAGAACACCTCGAGCAGTTTGCCCATAAGGGACGAGCCGTGCATCTTGTGTACGCACAACTGAGCGGCTCGCGTGTGCGCGAAGGTGACCCGGGCGATACCGAGATGTCGGCGAGTCCGCGGGTGATGGTACACTTCAACCTCCTCGACAGGTCCATAGTGCTTTCGGAGATGTTCGGCGAGGAACGCCTCGTTTGCATTGTCATTCAGATTGGTCACAGTCACTTCAACGGCCGGTGGATTGCCCACGTAATTGTCATCGATTGCCAAACGAGGTACGGCCAGTTCCAAGGCTTTACTTCGAGCTGAAACATTCGAGTCGCACAAGCGATGACAGTTAGAGCAAGGCTTCGTTTGTTCAATCAATGGGTAATCACTCATCTACGATTAGAATTACCTTTGGAACCACGCGTCGTACCAGATAAGCAGAGTTCATATGAAATCGGATATTGCGAACTTTCACACCTTTGAGAGTTATGGCTGAGTTGTTGAATTCATCATAATGATTTTCTAACACAAAAGAAATGCTAGCTTCAGTTACGTTCTACCACAAATGTCAAACCAAATATATTATATATATAGCACAGACACACATGAAGAAGAGGGATTCATTTCACGGTTAAGAGGAACCAGCAATGTGCAATTAAATATGAAACAGATCTTTCGGACTCGGTAAAAATTTCACCTTCACAACAATAACGCATTATCGTGTATCATAAGCGTGATAAAAGCTTGTTCATGGGCACCCAAAGTTGACTTACGTCTAATCATTTTTCACTAATAGATAAGTACATTAATATCATGCATACTTGATATTGATGACATTTTGACACCTATACTCTCATTTTAGCCTCCCGTCGATCCGCTCACACTCAACTCGAAACCCATTTGGTTATAGTTCTTCAACGACAGAACGGGCAATCAACAAAATGAAGGCAAACGTCTTTCTGAATTGCAATACGAGAGCATTCTCGAATGTAGCTTCATTTCGTGGAAGTGCCACGAACACGAAGCCAGATAATTGAAACCAGAGAGGATCGCTATGAGTGGTCTGTGTGTCTTTCTGCATTGGCAAGTCTCGTCAAGTTGTGCTGCTGATGGGAAGAAACAGATGATTATGTGCGTGCGTCTGTTCGACATGGTCTTTACTTACGCCAAAAGAAGAGCCGATTCCGGGGATCTCGCGGCTGCACTGGAAGTGGGGGGTTGCTCCCTGGAACGATACCGTCATAACGAACCAACTTCTGGGGGACCTTTTCCAACTGAGGATCTTTCATCAGCTTGAATGCGGTGAAATTCTGATGTTGTTGATGTTGATGAGCGCCTGGAAGGGGCCCGCCAGTGGATCGGGCGCCCGCGCGAGGGTCCATCTCGCGCTGATCGTTCTGGGGACGACTGCGAAGTTTACATCACGAACATACAAAAAGGCAATGTATAAAGCAAGAGATCGCGACAGAAAGAAGCTAGTTAGAATCATCGTCAATCAAACAGCTAGAAACCAAATGACATGATAAAGGCACTCGAACAAGATAACAATGCCAGCTGTAACCAGTGAGAGATCAGTACTTCGCTAGCGTTGTGCAGCCATCTGCAATTGGCGCCTAGTGTCCACCAACGAGACAGGAGCGCCTGGCAAGTGTGTTCTATTTTCGAAGCTGAAATGCAATTGTCTTAAATTTGCTTTAAATCGTATCGTCAGGTCGTGGATATCTGAAAACACCGAATATAAGTAAAGGAGAGCGTAAATTCTAGACAAAAAACTGATCAAATGAATGGATCGGTGGGCATTGGTCGAAAACTCGGCGGTCAAACGGTTCTCGGCGGCGCCCGATCGTCCGGCCTTTCCAGCGGCTGCTGCAAGCGAAAAAATTGATTAGTACCAAGTTTCAAATGAATATTACCTCTGGTTCGGCTAAAACTTCACGTCATCTTAGAGCGACGAATAGCAGAGCATTTTGTAAACACACGCATACCCGGCGGGGTTCAGTAACGCAAACTTGCTTTTCCTGCACCCGGAAGTAGGTGATCTCGGAGTGCTCGTCCCACTTTGGCCACCGAATCGACCATAGTTTTCAGCATCAAATCGCATCCGAAACATTCAGATTCGAATCCGCACACTGTCATCTATAAAGGGTCCATGTGAAAGTGGACAAAGAGAACTCGGATGGAGAGGAGTATCGTCAAGCAAGCGAAATTCACCCCGACTTCCGGGTGCAGCTGGTTTGTTGTGAGCGCTAGATCTGTGGTAGGTGGCCGCTCGACCGTCGAGTGCCGTGTTGGTTGGTCGGTTGGCTGGCTGGCTGTTTGATGTTGGTGTGGTTTGTGCTCAGCCGTGCTACACCATTGCTAGATTGCTGTTGCCCGGGTGGCTGTGCGGTGTGCGCTTGTTGATCAGTGTATATTCGCCTATATGTGAAATAGACAAATTTACTGTCTGTCCGGAGCTGCATCAGCATCTCGAGGCCGGGCCAGAGACTGAGTAGTAGCTAGCACGAGCCTGTGTCGTTCAACTGGGGTGCAGTGCCGTTTCGTGCTGTATCCGCGATACGCAGCCGACTGTTGAAGCCGTGGTGCTGTTCGCCGCTGTCTTCTATGGCGATTTCCGACGAGGAGCTCAGGGGCCGGCTTACGGCCCTAGGCTGCGATGTGGGCCCCATTGACGATACAACACGTCCACTTTATGTCGCCATGTTAAAGAGGTTTGTGCCGAATTCAATCTATCGTGCATGAAATGCCGTGGTGGTGTTGGTAGCGACGCTACGACTATGATAACATAACGTTGTGTACCGATAGATCTCCACACTGTAGGAAGGTCCTCCATACATCGACACTAGCTATGAATGATGGGGAGGGGGGTGGCTGACCGGCAAACTCAGCAGGAGCAGCGCGGAGGTAGAACGGTCAAACCTTTCGATTCGTAGATATAATAGTAATGGCCGGCATAGTCTGATACGGAGTTAACGTTGATGAGAACAAGTCACGTTGATATGGGGACGAGGAGATGCGAACGTTGGCTGCTGTTGTTGTTTCGTTGTGGACTAACAAATAGGTGTTCTGGTTGTTGTAGGGGCACGGGTGTAGCCGGCTGTCCAGTTACTGGCAGCTGCCGCTGGCAGCTGTTAGACGCCGGTATAGGTATATGATAAAAAACTGATGATGGGTAGCTTCGTGGTAGATTCGTTTTTCGCACTGGGGGACCACCTGAACGGATAAATGACAACGGGCACACCCTCGTGCACCCATCTTTCACTCCCTCGAATCTAGGATTGATCCCTTTTCAGGGATGACGAAATACTAGCATATATATATATATATATATATATATATATATATATGCGCGCATTTCGTCAGCCTAGACATAAGCTGATCCATCCCATTTTGCATAGGAACGCATGGATGCTATACTTATAACGTTATATATATTTGCACACATTTAGCTGCTTCTAAACAGCATTGCGTTACAAGCGTAGAATGCGTGTGTTCCCAGATGAATGGAATAATTGTGAGCGACATAATTGTTTTTGCATTTATTACATATCTGTGCACAGTTGTAAAGTCCCGTTCTGTTCACTTTGATTAAATGACTCTCGTTTTAGCAAGTGCTGGTAAAACCCTAACTATTATTGACGGTGATGTTGTTATTGCGACCATCATTATTATACCAACCTTACACCAATCAAATACTACTTTCACCGCCATGCAATGTAATGAGTCTCGCTTGTACCTAAACAATAGCGGCATGAACAACGAACAGATAGAGCAGTCGCTCGAAAGTCACACGTTGCACTTAGCATTAGTACTAATCTTAGACATAAAATAATAACAATAATGGTGCAGTCATTACGACTTTACCTTGCTTAATTGCTTCATGCGCAGCGACGCTACAGCTGTTTACGATGCCAGAGCTATAGGGTTGTAGGCAGAAAACATTGCTTGCCCCTGCTTTCGATATGTCTTTGTAATGTGCAACTGTCATTGAATGTGTAACGTGATAGTTGCCAATCATACAGAGTTCCCTTTTATCAAATGTCACTCGTAGTGGTGCCAGCGAAACTTGATTGTCATTTCATTCTTTGTGATCATTAGAGAATCGGAAAACCAACGAGCCTTGCCGCCATATGATACAACATAGTTTACAAGTACCCCGTGTCTGCGAGAGTATACCAGATCTAGTGGAGCTGTCTGTCTGAGTGAGTCAGAACATAGGCTCGACCTTCCTGTGGCGCTATACATGGTACACGCGTATTATTTTTTGTTTGTTTAAATCGTTGTGATCGTGAGGCCGCTGATCTTGCTACAATACAGCTATATGTGTTCATTACTCCACAGACGGGAGTCGGGAGAAAAGACCGGTCGTCAGGGCAGATCCTCGAAGTCCACCTCAGGCTGGTCAAACACTTCGACAAACCACGAGCCGCACTCGGGGGCAAGGTCTCGAACTTCGGGCAGAAGCCGCGGCAAATCGTCACAGGCGTTCAGCTCTGATGAGGAGGCTCCTACCGAGACGTCTCCCCCTACAAGACGATCGACGACGTTCGCTCTGAACGACGGACACGTACCATATTACCGCAGGGTTGCGGACAACAATAACTCGATGACACCAAGTTAGTAGAAACGTATATTTTTATTATATAATATCGACAGATACGAATAACAGTTCTAATTTTATTATAATTACTGCAATGCGGCATTCATTGTCAATTCGAGACACGGAAGCATTTGTAGGGAACACGCGATGTACCGACGAACGTTCCGATAGTAAAAATGAAATGCTAGTTTGCATCTCGGAATTAATTAGGCTTGGCCATTTGCCTATCATACTACTTCCTTTCATCAAGAAGAGAAGTATTCGTTTGTATACCAGCATAGAGGATCTTGAAAAAACAGCCCTTACAGGGAACAGATATGACCAAGCGGATATACGGCTCTCATTAATGAGATGTTGTCTACTCAATACATTTTGATGTTGTCAGAAGCAGTTTTTCATCTGAAATTCGTCGACTCGAATCTCATCGGTTAGCACAGTTATTAATATGCGAATCACTGCCCTTTGAATAGAGTTGAAATTCGCCGTTCATTAGACATCGTTCACCATAGAGACGAAGCTGTCCACATTTGCATCGCTGACTGCTTTTCGAAGTATACGCCTGTATCCGCTCGGATTCTATCCACGCGAGCCAAACGAGCATCGTGCAAACATTTCATCCAAATGCTGCCAAGGGTCAGACGTGCCGAGAGATCTGAGTGTTTTTCTGATGAATAGGACTATAATACACGAATTTAATTTCGTTCATTCATTTCGCCGCAGCAGCCGTTGATATCTGATCATTAGACCACTATTTCCTTTCCTCACGTTGATCCTTAGTTGTGTTCCTTATAAATACGTATTTCATTTTTCGCCTGTTGTTTTTGTTTCTCGTTGTGACGTACAATTGTTATCTTCACTAGGATCAATTGCGTCGTCAACCATGTACACCTCTCCTGTTGGTGGACTTTCTTCGGGCCTCGAAGACTCGGGTGGCGGTGACGTCGATCTAAGCCTGTTTTCAACTCGTTTATCCCCGGTCCGACCTGACACTCCGCCTTTATCGCTAATCTCCCGTAGTGAGAAGTACACACGTCGGCCGCTTCATCCGCCGAACAGCAATACCTATAACAGCAGCAGCAGCAGCAGCGGCGGCGGCAGCAGCAACAATAACAATAATAACAGCAGCAACAAGAATAACCTCAATCACAGTCCTCACCATTCGACTAATCATTATGGTGCGGTGTCATCGGGACTATACTCTGCTGCTGCTGCTGTCGGAACAGCCAATGGATTCAGCGATGACGAACACGATCATCGTCATAATCAAGAGAAGCCGCTGACGTCGCGTTTTTTTAAGCCAATATCATCTTTTGGCTTAGGACGGGGTAAGGGCACTCACACGGACATCCTTTTTTTTCCTCTTTTCTTTATTTTCGTTTTCTGAGGTGGTTTTACGCACGCAGCATCACAGAGGTGGAGACGATCTCGGCCACGTTCTTCGAGTTGTTCTCCCCTCGCTCGCCGGGGTATCCGAAACTTACTAAAGGCGATCGTCTGCCATTGACTCAACGTTAACCGCTTGAACCCTAACACACTTGACCTTATCTGTTAGGGCCACGTTCAGGTTATTTCATTCTGGGGCTGGCTGGGCCGGCGGCCTGGAGGGGGTCGCGGGCAACAGTAATCCACAAGGTGTCGTCAGAATTCGTCTTAGTGTTGAGGAGACAAAATGTGCTCGTTTGAGATACAGCGTTTTCATATACGTGGTAGGATCCTCAGCAAATGCTGAATATAATTCTATCTGTTCAGCTGTAGTCAATATGACGAAGTCATGAGGTGACTGCTATTCGACGACCCTGAGAATTAGGCCAATCAGGTGGTTCGTTGTAGTTTAAGAAAAAAACAATTAAAAAAATTGTTTCTGCCTGTCTCTTACTTATTTATTCCTGTTCAGGTTTACCTGAAGTGGTCCAGCCGGGGTACTCAGCGGGAGCCAACGGAGTGCGACCCGGTCAGCGGTCGCCGCCACCGCAATCGGCTATGGCCGGCGGTAGTGTTCGTTCGCATTTTGTGCCGAAGCTGTTGATGTGGATCACTGTTGGCTTTTTTCTTGGACTGGCCATTTTGTATTATCGCTTGGGTCAAGATGGCTCACCATCGCTTGAAACGGATGTGCCAAACGCTCTCGAGAAGATCAGATACGTCGCGTGCTCCGAACCGCCAAATGCTGATGAACAAGAGGGCTACAGCTGTATTCGCCAGGAGCGAGTGGACGAGTCATTAAAGGTCGCCAAAATGATCCAGACGCTGCTATCTGAGAAAAAGCACGAACAAGTTTGTGGCAACGGACAGCCGGACCTCGAAGGTCTCCCGTATAGGGAGGCCGCTGAGCAAACCGCTACATCGCTGGACGGTGTAAGTTTCTTCACTTAGTTACTCTACTTACATACTCGATGAACTTATATATTGTTAGCCACTTAGGTATTATTATAGCTAGTTAGTCTGGCAGTTGTAACTAGGTAATTACAACGACATAAATGCAATTGCCGTGAAATCCATGTGACCCGTACATGAGTGTATATTGAGTGTTTATTTGCTACGCCATTACTCATTGAAGTGAGCCCACTCAATACGTGATCGATCCGATTTATTTTCAAAGCATTCTACCCTTCACGTTCAAAGTCCAGTACTCAGCCAACGCTTAGTGATTTCTGTCAAATGGCTCGAATCCTAAACCTAGCTCACCATAGAGCAGCGTCAATACCTGTACTCCTATCATTCGACCTTTTTTGCAGGATATTTTCAGCGGTGCAGTCTACTTGATTACGGAGAACCCCAGCTGGGGTGTCGACGTCTCGCGCGATAGCGAAGACGTATTTTTAATGCCGCACTATCTGGCGCCGTTGTGGTGTCGTCTGCAGCGCGCTATGATGCAGATGTGTCTGCAGGCAATGCTATTCGTTTTCCTTGTGGTGGTTGGTGGCTGTACCTATTGGTATATTCAAAATCGTAAATCTCATTATCGGAACCGAACACGCCAGATCAACGGGCTTCTCGAGGACATCGCCGACCTTCTCACGAACAATGCGGCCGATAATCCTGAAACGCCCTATATGCCTATTCGTAAGTGCAATATTAGTTGTTCGAACTGCTGGTTCCGCCGAACAAACGACTGGGGGCGAGTCTCAGTCGAGAGACGCTGGGGCAGATCATATCCTACCGTCTCGTTTATTATTGAGATGGTGTTTTTTTTTTGTTTTTTTTACCAGTTTTCGAAGCTTCGTAGAATCGCTAGGTTCATCAAGGTATTGCATTGTATAACGAAAATGCACTCGGCTAACCTGCCCGTTTCAGTGGAGATTCGCGACAAGCTGTTACCCACAGCTGCTAGAAATCGACAGGCGGCTCAGTTGTGGAGCGAAGCCGAAGTGGCGCTTGAGAAAACGGAGGGTGCCCGAGTCGCTCGTGAAAAGCAGCGGGTTCGAGGCGAGTGGTTCCAGGTGTGGCGGTGGTTAGCGCCTCCGCCGACCCAGAATGGCCAATGGGGAATGGGCAGCAAGGTTTGGCAGGGCAAGGCGTTCGACGGCAGCTCGGCAGGACGACCTCTCACAAACTGTCTCAAGATCAAGAACATGTTCAACAAGCTTGAGTGAGTAAGCACTGTAACCGTAGTCTTATTATTATTATTATTATTATAGTGGTGCTAACTGCAATGATGGTGTTATGTTCAACTACATTTGGTAAATAGCAGAGGGTGAATCTTTCAACCTTCGTGAACGCTTTAGTTACGATTGAAACTGTTCGATCTGTTATTAAGGAGGGCTCCTCTCGATTTTGTCATAAACTCGTCTAGCTATCGTCGTTTTTGAAGAGAGCAATATTTTAGAAGAGCCTCAGTTGACTGTGACGACAACAATTATGACGATGCCAGATGAATTTATGTATACAGTATGATCTCATTTCAATACGCTGATGCATGTAGTTGATTCGTGTGATTTGTTATTATACGTTGCGGCTGATACATACGTTGTTAATGGCTGTACTGCTTGTCATGTCGAGTACAGGGAGCGTGGCGAGGACTGGGTACAAGATGTTGAACGTGAGCTACTAACCAAGTGCGGGCCGAACCATGGAATCGTTCACATGCGAGTGGCCGAGGATTCACCCGACGGTATCGTCTACGCCAAAATGGTCTCGCTTGAGGCTGCTGGCGAGGTCTATCGAAAGCTACACGGTAGCTGGTTCGATCGCAGACTCGTTACGGCCAAGTACTTGCGCGAGAAACGCTACCATGAGAAATTTCCCGAATCTGTTGGTTTGGGCTCGCAAATGGAACTCTAAGAAGATCAAGATCGGAGCGGTTAGCTGCTGCTACCACAGCATCATCATTGTTCAATTTTCAGCCAACGGAAGCAGTACACTAATCTTGCCAACCATATCAGTCGCACGACGTGGGTTGCTAGCTGGTGAATTAATATGGTTTGACACGAAGACAATTGTTATTCGAGGGAGGGCAAGCCGCTCGATGTCTGTGTCAAGCTTTTTTGCCGTGGGCAAGGTCGCCACCCCATCACGAAGTCTAGGATGGACTTGAGGCTATTTCGTGGTCAGCTTTTCGACTATTTCGTTCTTGTGGTTTTTTATTTTTTTCGGAGCTGGGACGTCTAGGGTGGTTGTGTTCATCGTCGACAGGCGGGAAACGTAAATCACAGATTACGGGTGATGACGGTCATACTGTTGAGACGGTTCGACATACGCATCGGTAAAACCAGGATACCTCTAAAGGGTGGGTGCGGATAATCGTGTACCCATGCGCGTCTCGTCCGCCATACCTTCGCGCAAACAAAAAATTGGAAACAATACAATATAGAGGACATCATGAATATGTTTGTGAATAGCAATTGAAGCGGATGTGACAGCGGCGTTAATTACTAGTATACACTCTCGGATATATGCCTATACATCAATTATATCTGCACTATCTAAAACGTGAGGGACAGATATATATATATATATACGACATTCTGCTGTGGATAAAACGACGATGTTGATTATCAAATCTTGATGATGGTGACTATAATGGATCAGTAGCACATTCGTGTATATATATATATATATATATATATACATACAGTTGGTTTGTTGAAGGACGATGAGAAAGAAAGACGAAATAAGCCCCTGAGCAACGCCGCTTGTGCAGGAATTATATTGAGACGGCGGGCGTTCGTTGGTCGCTGTTGTGTTGCTGTTGGTGATGTTGTTGGGTATAGACAGGCACACCTATTTGTCTAGGATAGCTGAAATTGACCAACAGACGATACGGCACCTAAGGTGGTTCAATCAATGAAGGTGGAGACATCATGCTACAACAACAATGACAACTATTGTTTACAGATGTCTTAGTTAGCTGACGATATTCCGCACCTTTCTGCCGTTAATTTGGCTCCACTGCTGTTGCTGCCGCCGTCGCTTTCCATTGTAATTGCTGATACTATTGATATAACTCTCAGGCGGATTATGATGTATTTAACGTACGATGATAATGACGACGCAATCTGACACATCTGAAGAACGTAGGCATCGTGTGGATGAATAGGAGAAGTTAATACTATAGGAATGAATGAACAAATGGTCGTCCATCAGGGAAACATAAATATATATATATAAATAGGACTTTTACTAGAAGTCATACTATTATTCTTACAATGAGCATTATGAGGATAGTGAGCGGCCCACATGAACGCGATGTCCGGGGGAACGCCCTGCTGGGTATAATGGACAGAAATTGAACCGGATACAATTCCGATCGATTATGGAATGGGTAATAATGGTAGATATTTACTCTGATAAAATCATGCAGGAGTACGTGGAATCGAATTACGCAGTCGACTGATTTACCTAATTATGATAGTATACTTAAATATAGGTATAGTAGTAGTGAAGGGTATTTGTCGCTTCTAACAGAAACGTGCAAACTTCTACAATTTGCGTTGAAGTTCAGGTCAGGCTGGCGAAGGTTTAGGCTAAAGTCTCACATGTAAACATCTCACAAATCTCTTATATATATATATATATATATATATATATATATATATATATATATATATATATATATATATATATATATATATATATAGACAATGATAATAATTATAAGAAGAAGAAGTTTATTGACAAATCTGCAAGTACAAGACTGCATCGAATCGCATGTGCCCTGTAGGTCGAACTGGAGAGAGACCCTATTGATCCCATACCCAAATTACAAGTACAATAAACACCCCACGGGAACCCGAACCCACATACATATATATATATATATATATATAGTTCGCAGGTATTCACACGGCAGGTTGCTGGTGAAGTTTTGGGATAGCCCCGCGATGCGAAAGCAAATAATCGTCATATTCGTTTCGTGGCTCAGACATCCAACACATCTTATCAGCTCCCACCCTAAATAAGTGTGTGTAATTAACCCAATTTCCTAATTTGGCTCAGAGTGGTCTCTCTGGATGAATACACCCTAGTTCTGCAGTAAGTTTACATGCCATTGCGAGGCTTTTCTGAGTTCACATATTCTGTGACCATCACATTTTGCCTGGCGGCCGTTCAGTACTTCTCTCGGAACCTGAGCCGTTTCACACTTACGTTAAGTCGACGAATCTGAAATAGAACTTGTCAGAAAAAAACTTGCTTTTGTCGTTATGCAAATTACGTGTTGTTCCTTTGTGCAGCTGTGCCCCGGCCTCCCCGTCCCAAAAAGGCCATTTACAAGGCCATCGTAGGAACCTGTGCAGGAGCCAAGGTGTTCATACGGTTCAGTCGGCTACGGCAGCCGTCTCGAAAATATCAAACACCGTGTGTGCTTACTTTGTATAGGGTCTTGCTCGCAATTGGCCGCAGTTTATTCCTCTTTTTTCCCTTCTAACTGACCTGTCTCCTCATCGTTGCTGTTTACACGAAACTAGTATAAAGAAGCACCCCCTCACACACACACACACACAGTATCGTCTTATGCCACCGCTATCACTTTACAGTTCATCATAGTAAATCTGTTGTCGTTATTTGAACGGACGCAACTCGCAGATCGAGGAGATGAACGAGCTCATTGACCCTAGCAAGGTGTGTCTTTTTTCGGGTCGTTCGTACTCCCCCGTTTAAACGATGCTGTTACGTGTTGTTTCCGTGGGTCGAAGACGACGACGACGACAGTAGTTACTACATTTACAGCATTGCATGTACATCAGTTACATATATATATATATATATATATATATATACTAAACGTTGCTGACGACGATACTATAGCTATCATTTGTAGATGGTATATCCTTTATTATTGTTCTTAATAGGTTTTTCGACGAATATGTACGAGTGTAGAATAACTTCAAAACGTTCTCTATGGTGCATAAATAGTGGGCGTACAGGAAATCTGAAGAGCAGAACTCATCGCACAGTGACAAGCGAGAAGTGGTTGTGGGCTGCTCGAAAAGGCAGTGAACGGCATCGACGTTCTTTATGCTGTGCTTTTTGCGGCAAAATGGTGAGCCACTACAAATATAATATAAGCAGCGTAAAGAAGCGTATGTCCGACATACTGTGAAAATGAAATATATATATATATATAATGTAATGAGATAGATCGCGTTAGTAAAACGGGACTCGTAGTCGGCAGCAGCAGCGGCGGTAGTATAAACGAAATTTAGCAGTGCGTGTGAATTCCCCCTTAAATGGAATATAGACAATATCCTGAACACCACTACCACCAGCATATCATCACAGTCATGATTGAACCACGTGGTTGAGTTAATAAGGAAGTTATTATTATATTATGCTATTATTATTATTATCATTATTATTATTACTCTTATACAAAAGGCTGCCTCCACCAAATCCACGAAAAAGTGGTGGACAACGCACTCGCACAGGTATGATCAAACATGGTCACTATTCACCGAATTCGTTGTATGAACCTGCACCCATACCTACCGCAGGCCACGTCCGCGTGCCCTAACCATTGATAATCAATCGGGGTAGGATCATCATCCGATGCGGGTAGTTAGGCACTTCGTTGGATTGGCGCACGAGAAAGATAGAGGGAGAATTGCAGCAGCGACTAAATATCAATCATAAAACTATCAACATTTCATGTCCAATAACAGATAACGCGAAAGACCACGAAGAACACTAGTAGCCACTGTGTGAAAATGCAGCTACATGAAAGAAGTGTCCGATTGATGAGAATAACGAATTGATAGTCGGGCATGCACAAATTGTACATGTCCTTATGTCGGACGAAAATTATTATGCGTTATCCCCAATAAAATTACTTTGTCTATAATTTATGGCGTTCTAAATCGTCTTATTTGATAGCAGCATGTTGATGTTGTTGTTGTTGCTTTTGTATCGGTGTTGAGAATGCCGGAACTGGCTAAGGTGAGCTTTCTAACATATCTAAAACATTGTTGAAATCTTTCGGGTTCTCTTGATCATTGTGGTCTTGATTAACTAGAAGCTCTGTTGTATTATATTTGAGCTCTTCAATGAAATCGATGACTGTTTCATTGAAGGTGACCTTTGATCGAAGCATTCCTCGTAGACAAAAGGAAAAAATCATCTATCCATCATACGATTAGAACATTTTTGCACGGACACTTCGACGATGTCTCGGGAAATTTGGATGACTCGTGTATACACTCTACTTGGTGATAGGCAGAGTTCTGTTTCAAGGACTGCTTGTTTGCATTTTGATAGCGATGTTTTTGCCTGGAATAGGGCCCATGGTCAAGAAGGTTCAATCGCTGCGACGTGTTGGCAAATATTCGCGACAAACTAGATGAGCTGAAAATAGAATATTCAAAGTAAAAATAAACGATTTAAGTGAGGACGAATGGAAACTACCGTTAGTCGAGTATAATAAATTTTGCTCGGTGAAAACGTGGATCGGGGTTGACAAAGCTTTCCTGAAGAAGACGTTTTCGTGACTTCGTCCAGCTGCGGTATATGCGTATTTGGTCCTGAATGGCGACATGGCAAGGGTGGACCTTTGATGCCGCATGGAAAAATTCGCGCAGGCAAACTGAATTGTTGCTCAGGGAAGCAATGGCATCGCCTCCCTCGGAGGTGACAGCCTCGATCTAAACCCCACCTATCGCCTACCCCTGGGTACCCCCGGGTGCGTCACTGATATTTTCAAATTACCTATAAATAGATCTACACGCATTCACGCAATTCTGTGGAAAATACATTTGTGTATACGGTGTCGGTTTTTTTTCGAAACTCGCTTTTCTGTAGTTTAAAATTGCAATCGTGGACCTCATTTCATTAACCCGCTCATCTCTGTCGAATAAATTGTCAGCTGCTTAATGTAAATAATGAACACCCCTCGGCTCGTAGTATAATAGCCGTGGTAAGATGTTTATTATTAGCGCTGTCGAAACGCAGCAGTTGGCCGTGTACAGCAATGCATATCCGGCGGCCGTGAGTAGCTAATTTATTATAATAATTCATTATCATAATAATAATAATAATAATAATAATAATAATAACGGATGAGTGTTGAATATGAAAGTTTGTTCATGGGGGAGGTCAACGCTTTGAAAGTTTTCAGCGGCGGCTTAACTGGCACATATCGAATTAACCAATTTGTTAATTATGACACTTTGGAAAGTAAACTTGCCCGTTTATGTACGTGTACATAGCTGAGCATGGTTGAGTATTCGTCTCCCATCTCTAGATCCATCTATAAATGCAGATATTGGGCAGGTTCCACTCGTGAGAGCAGTTTCGGTTCGCCCTTGTTGAAAGCAAACGCCACTAATCATTAGTGGATTACTATTCGAGTTTCTTTGAATCAATCAATAGTCTGTGGATGGGAATATATATCCTCAACAATATAGGAGAACGAAAGGCTATAATGGTACACAAAAACACATAAGACGTCTGCCGTAAACAGCCGTCCCAGAAGTTTCTTCCCGATTGTGTAAAGTTCTATGCTGCATAGATCCGGCTACGTGGTGACACGGACGATTTTGTGCGGGAGGGACAGCAAGAGCGGCTTTAGCGTCCAGATATCAACAGAACGACGCTTCATAACCGGTGAAGTCGGTGATGTGGTTTTTAGGTTGCGATTATACAGTGCACATAATTTAGCGCTCATCAGCGCGGTGCAAGGCAGTTAAGGCAAATAAATTAAAATAAACACGTCATTGGATACATTTTTCGCCACATTTGTTTTGTCTCAGTTATGCATATCGTGCCGTGGCAACACAATAGCCAGAATGAATTTTAGTAACAAGTATTGCAAAAAAATCTTAGAAAATACTCATGAAAATGTGTTAGAAATGGGGGCACAGATTGTTGGTAAGGGTACACAATCCCATGGAAGAAGATGATTGAAAATTCGGCTATTTCGAAGGTGGCCTTTCTAGAATTATTTTTCGTTCATTTTCTATGAAGAACGTTTCGATACTAATGTGAGTTTCAAAGAAATACAAGAACGAGAAAAATCTTGCATTCGAAAAAAAAGAAATACATTTTGCTGTGATCGAACACCAACCGCTGCGTTTGATTCAGGTACCTAAGACGAGGTGTGTACTACTGTTTTAATTGTTCGAGCAAAAGAGAGAGAGAATCTAGAGTTCCTTGTTCTAAGGTATAATGTTATGCTATAGCATGTGACACGATGCACTGGTAGAGCTTGTCGAATTTCTCTCGAGATTTATTTCGATCGCAGCGAAGCGATTTGCCCAAGAGACATGGTAATATGGAGACAAAGACTTCTGTTGGTTTATTAACGGAACCGCCAGTTGTAGAATGCGTCTCGATATGTCACGACGCGGACTGGTGATTGTGACATCTAAGCAAACCATATTTCCAATCAAGTAAAGAGGTACAACAAACGCTAAACAAATGAATATGATTCAACTCGGGGATTCAACCGACGGAAAAGTTGGCCAAGTTAAACAATTTTTGCAGTTAAACAAACTTGTGGTCGCCAACGACATCTCAGATTCACAAGCCAAATAGGCATAAGGCGTTCGCCATCATAGCAGTCCTTTCACGCGGGCAACTATATCAGGGGCCAGCGTTGTCTTACGGAACGTGATTTACCACTGTATACAATGATAGGCTGTTTTGCTCAAAGTTGACTCAAAGCCTCCGAAAGGTGTTAGACCTTAAAACGTTCATCCTTTTGAAGCAAGCGAGTGAAATAGTGAAACATATGTTCCCCTTATGGTTTAATTGAACTCCCCTTTTGAGATTGGCAGCGCTGACATCGATAGTTGTATTTGTACCATTGTACGCAACCATATCGAATCTCACCATAGCTGTTGCGTCTTGGAGCAAATCGACGTTTTCGTTGTATTCGCCATTATCTTTTACTGTTTGACGAAAACAAATATCTAATTGGAACTGTGAATTTCCAAGTGAGATTTACTCGCCACCAAAAAAAAAGCTCTGACCATCATATAATCTAGCGAAAAGAATGAATGTGAATTCAGATTCGTTCATTGTCTGTGTGTTGTGTGCATGCATATATATATATATATATATATACAGTAGTGAGAATAGTTCTTCTATTAATTGTTCCAGCAGCCCATCCTACCCTGTCCTGTATTTATACGATCATCGATACCAGCACCAGCTGCAGTTGGCCATGGTGCATTGTGGATCCTCGTCAAAGGTTCCCCCCCATCGCGGCCCGAATGCAGCGCCCTCACGCGGTGCTCCAGAGTGCTCCGGAGCAGCAATGCACTTCAACGGTGTGGGAACGGCGGTGGAGTCCGGCCCCCAGCGTGATGCCTTGTGTTGATTTGTCGTCGCTCGATGGGGAAGGGCCAAACGAGGCCCGCGCGCGCGCGCGCGTGCAACCAAGGATTGTCGACTCCGTCGGTACTCACCAGGCTGGCCCTGGCTCCTGACGAGAACGGACGAGCCATGAGCGGCCTTCCGTAGTTAGCACCCGACTCAAACGTTCACTGGACTGAACTGCGTCTGCAACACACCGGAGGTGGAGAAGACCTATAATTACATTGAAGTTGGTGGAATTGCCGGCAGTGGCACCCGACGCGGTCCTTCGTCAGCGTGCGGCGACCCTCCTCACCCAAGCAGCCACAGACAGCATTAGCTACTGTCGGAAGCATCACCAGCAGCGTGCCACTATTAGTTAAGCTGGCGGTGCGATGAATAACGTCAACAACACGAACAACAACAACAACAACAGGAACAACCACAGCGCCAATAGAAACGACATTGGCGACGTTGGCTGAGTCGGCCGTTAGTGATGCGCTGATGCGTCAGTGAGGTTTTATTTGCAGCTTTACTGGGAGCGCCCCGAACAGCGCAAGCAGCTCTGCACGCGCTTGACGAGAGAGCATCCCACTCCAGCCTCTGGCTCCTCGTCTATTTAATCGCCATATATCGAGATATTATCGACAATGAGAGGGGCCGTAAGGGCTTCATGCTACCATCGCACTTCGTATACTGCTAAGTTCACCTGAAGAAGTTGAGACACTAATATTCTTCGATGAGTTGTTTGCCAAAATTGCTCGAAGATTAAGAAGGGAATTAAGAAGCGAAGACGATGGCAGAACAATGAGACCCCGAGCTGACCGATTCACAGAAACAAGTCGTTCACGACAACGACAATGACTTCGGTTCAGAGGTCTGATCTGAGGTGATTTGAAGGAGAAGATATGAGACATCGAAAAGAAGCAGGGCGATCAGCTTTATGGCCCTAGTGTATCGCTAACGACGAACTAGATAAGGAGACGTAACGCCGTACACGCAGGGTTGGCATTGACAAACGGCCAAATAGTGATTAGAATGCCATCTAGTGTGAAACATTCGTGTCTATGGAGTGGAGGAACGTATACCTGGATAATACTTGGTAAGTTTCATATGCGCTAAATAGGCAAGAGAACAATGGGGGATTCTCTTTAAAGCCAGTAAAAATGATGGGTGATTCACAGGATAGTAGGAGATCGTTTGGCTAGCGAGTGTCACGCTGCAGGCATTTCTGCAAGTGTGTGGAGGGTGGTGGCGATGATCGCCGTCTGTAAGGGAGATTCCGCCTGTGATGTACCCCCTGTATGTACGTCATGTCGACATACTATCGCAGTGACCTATGGGATTTGAACTTCCTCTCCCGCCCTCTCAGTGACTTCCTCGGTCTCATTGCACTCTGCTGTTTGTGATCCGAAGTACGGCACAATGGTGGGGTACCCCAGTATGTTTGGTGCGAACACATTTCGAGTTGACACCTCATGGTCGTGGTAAGAATGAGAATTGCTGACGAGCTTAAAGTAGGTGCATTTCAACAGCCATATATAATAGTACCGTTAGTGAAATCGGCTGTAGAGTTCATCGTTCTAATGAGATTTCGTCAGGCTTTGTGCCACGCTCAGTTTGTTGGCTTTATCAAATGTCAACACATCAGTTTACAACTGCTCTCCATAGGAGGCCACAAGCCCCAAGAGCCAGGACGCTCTGCTCACAGGGAGCTCTTCCTCTCTCTCTCTCTCTCTTTTATGCAGCCATATACCGTGCATGCATAACACCACCGCTGTTAGTTTGAATTCACGTCAGGCGCTTGTTTGTTTTCGGCCTCTAGACGACGACTCGAGGCTGTCACGGATGCCACTTGTGCGGTGGTGACACGGGACATCTACAGTAGTGGCTGCCCGATGCGTCTACATCTGTCACTCGATTTGACTTGAATTGTATTGAAGTGTAGAACGTAGGTAATTCGACTCAGATCTTTAGTATAACGATATGTTTGCGCTATATACGTTGATGATGATGACATTGCTGGGGATCTCCTCTGATACGGGACCTTGAACTCTACGTATGGTAGCGAAGGAGGTATATATGTTAGTCATTGGAAAGCATAATAACTGTTGTATGCATACTTTGGGAAGGTGAGTAATATTTTTAAGCAAATTAAATATTGGACTGAACCTGGTCGTTAAGTGTTGTTTCATCAAAATATGAAAAATGCCTCATGTTTAATGAGCTACCCTTGAGCCACCATATAGTCCACACGACTCCGGAGACCCATTCGAAGACGACTTATAATTATTATTAGTCACATTATAAAATCACAAAGTAACTGAGTGCAATTGTACCCAAGTGAAGGTCTTAAAAGTGGGCCGACAATCTTACGTTCATAGAATTAACGAATAGACACTAATAAGGTCCGCTTCCCCAATCACTCACTGTAATTTCAATTATTATTTGATGGGTACGCCGTTAATATGTCTCCACGATATGTGTGGCAAATTTGCAAAACGAAGTGTTAAATGGATATTTTGCTTCATTCTTCAGCATCGGTTCCTAAAGATGTCACGTCGCAGGATGCCTGGCGTAGCTGATTCATCTACCCAAGTGGATATTGCGGGGTCATTAATCCTCATGTTACTAATAACGAGTTACATTATGGTTGCAGTGCAGAAAGTAAAAATATATCCGATTTAAATGATCATACTGCATGGTGGTCATCAACGGTGTAGATTTTATGCACGCATATTGGGTGAAGATATTTTTAGATTATCTGAATGAGCGCCCCTTTATAATATCCCCAACAACAAGTTAATAGGGAGTTGGCATTCAACTCGATAAGCGAACTCAGTATAGGTGTCGGCGTGTGTCGGAGTGTCTAAGAGGCTATATTTAGTCTTTTGGGGGCTGAACCAGGCATGTGTTCGACCCGGAACCTATCGGACGCTGTTACAGTGAGCGCTCGTTTTGTATTTCGCTAGCGAATGTGAGAGTTACACTCAGTCCAATGTTAATAATTCGCTTCGAAGGTTATCGAACTTCAACACAGGCTTTGTAAAATATCTCCTATGTGGCTTTAGCGCTAACACTGAGTACATCCATTTCTATTTGTATCCACCTAATGCCCACGGGTAAGATAGGGCGTACTGTTGGGAAATTTTTCTCTAGTCGAGAATGGAGCCATAGCCAGGAATTTTTCAGTTAAATGGCCTTGTTGGTGGTGTACAGATCTCAGCCATGGTGAGGCCAAAGGTGGTCCCATGATATCCATTTACCCGGAGCCGCTAATGTCTCCGTATATAGATATATTCCTATTGGGCGTTTGAGGTGAGTTCCTTATTGGCTTGTTGCAGAGAGAAATCCTTCTTCAATCAGAAAAGAAGGACTGATTGAAGAAATCCTTCTTCAACCAGTCATTTTCCGGGTCGATAATATCGACAATTTTTCAGGATGACGCGAGTCAATTTTTGTACCATTGCGTAGAGGAGGCATCGGCGTTTCTTACCCGATAGGTGGCTAGTAAAATGAACTCTCGAATCTAAACGAAGAGAGAAGAAAGATTTTTTCCCTCAAACTTGCAGTCTCGATCCGCCTATACCTTACCTTGAGATTCATAAAATATAATCGTATGGAGTTCATCTCTTCAAGAGGAGCCTGCTATTTCAGGGCGCTTGTGACAATATGCGTTTACGCCAAAGATGCCAAAAGAAATACATGTCTTCGTCAATCAACTACAGGGTGATCGATACGCAACGTCGTCCTTGCGACGTTGCGTCGACGATTTATAGCTAAGCAACGGAGGCATTTTAAGGGGGCATTTGAAGACCCCAATAATGTCGACATTCAACCTTGTCTCGAAGAAGAAGAAAGATCACTCGTATAACGATCAAGGATAAGCATATAAAAATGGCACCTTAAAACAACTACCCGATTTTTCAAATTGGTGCCAAGTGATCAACGTAGATTACATATTTTTTTGTGTTTCGGCTACGAAGTAAATAGCTACCGACATGGATGCGGCTGAGGTATACCAGCCCCAACAACAGGCCGATTTATTACCAGTTTTCTCTCTCTCTCTCTCTCTCTCTCTATATATATATATATATATATATATATTCAGTTAGCATATATATATATATATATATGCTAACTGAATACAGCCGCCACAAAATTATTTAAGGATTATATATCAAACGTCTCCACAGTGTAGTAGTCACACTGCCTATGACAGCGCTGTGTATCTTTAGAGGTTCGAGTTCCAATAATATCGTTTGTATCTTTAAACAAAATACGCCCCGTACCCGATTCCAACAATGTCCTGTAATCATTTTAGCTTTTTCTAAACATCGAGCGTACATATATATATATAGTATTGAAGCTTCAGTTCTGTTTTTCGAATCTGCCGACATTCACATCGGAGACTACAATAGTAACAAGGATATCCGCAATCAGGGGCGTAGACAAACTAGCCCGACGAAACGAGAATTCGCCACACGTTCGTTTAATAGAATAGTTGCCACTTTCGAATCATTTGCTTGTTCGACAATTGCCAATTCGGCTGTGTATCCAATTAACCAGTTGTAGCCCCCAACAAATCATGGTGACACAAAAACCACATTGACCACGGCATTTATTGTTCGTCGTTACACGATGTACTTCTAGTGGGTTAACTCTGAGCGTGAATTCGCTACATGTTTTATATATCGTTCAATGGTTCAGGCGTAAACAAAAGGCCAACGACACGGCTCTCCCCCGTGATTCCCTCGTTTAACACAGGAGCTTTCCACCGTCCCCGTCCGCGCGGTTGGATTTGTGCTTGTTACGTATCAGAGTGTTGGGGCCTGGTGCAAATGTGACTGGGTCACCGGAAATGCGCGAGCATCGTCAATTCGTCACTGTTTTGTGTTGCGGAGCGGTCATATCCGGGCACATGGCTGACGTGGCGAAGCAGTCGAGCAACGGAGATAGAGCTAAAGAGAGTTTGTATGAGATTGTGCATATCCGATTCAACAGGATATGTGCTCATCACAGGTATCAGTATTGTCTTGCTAATTTTCAGTTAGCCTTCACTTAAGTGTTAGGTATTACATATAAAGAAACGCATTGAAATACTTATGTAATCAAAAAGTTAAAAATTACCCCCTCTGACTCATATCCAACACGTAGCGTCCACGGTACTGCTTTAAGCATTGCTTTGGAATACCTTGCACTATTTATCTAATTCAATTATGGAAAAGTATGTCGATTTGGATACATGTATCATTATCACTGTTGGAATTGAAAGAATAAATAGTTATTAGTATATTGAGCATAGACAGATGTGGCTGCTGCTGGCAATTCCATTGGTCCATAAAAATGTACGTGTCCAAGTAACATGCTACATTGGGGACGTTTCGCGGTCGAGACACTGCCCATTTTTTGAGATCATTAAGGAAAACCTATTCATTCATGATAATCAATATCTTTGACAAATCGAATGTATTTCTCTTTGAAACTGATTCGGGCCCTGAAGAGGGATTCCGGGAAAAAACTCAAAGTCAACGTGGGGATTTTCAACACCTCACCGACCAACGATCTACCTATAGAGGTGGAAATGTATTCAATTTATGATTGCTCAGGAAATCAGTACTTTTTTTTTTTTAGAGGAGGAAATTTTCTTCAAACGCACGGTTACCACCAGAGACATCAGGAAATCAGTACCTGAAGATATCTGGAAGCACTTTGTATCAATCAGAGATGAACTTAATATAAAACTTAGCCCCACTTAACAAGAATACCGTTATAAGATCTGGGAATTCAACGCAAATGTATGCAGCTTTTTCATGATTGTGTCTCCTTGGTCAGGCTGCGAACAAAGCAGGTTGAAGGCCCTCCCTAGGGCTTGGCCGGGAGCATGGGCTCAATGCTGTTCCCTCCTCTCATACGGGAACTTCACTTAATGATCAATGTGCCTATCTTGGAGTAGGTTTACGTTTGGAAACTAATTGAGTCTCGCATATTGATGAGAGAACCAGTTGATGTTGGTCGTCATGGACTCCCTTGTATAAAACGTGTGGGTCGTGGCCCGAGACACTCTTTAATACCAGAGCTCTTCGTTCCACATCTATTCCTTGCCTACGCGAACCAGCAGGTATTCGCTGTTGTGATGGGACGCGTCCTTATGGGATGTCGTTTATTCGCTTTTCTAGAGGTCAAATTCCGGTTTGGGATTTCACTGTGGCTGACACTTTAGCACTCTCCTGTGTCAGGCGCGAAGCAACACAGCCTGGCTATGCGGCCAATACAGCCGAACAAGCCAAGAACAGAAAATACGCCTCATTAATAAATGAGTACCCACCTTAGACCTGTGGCTTTCGAAACATTGGGAGTACCCGGGATACAGTGATTAAACTTTTCGCAGATATCAGCAGAAAGGTTATCGCCCACACGTGTAACCGACCTCGTAATGCAAAGATTTTCTTTAGATATCCAAAGGGGCAACGCAATTTCCATTTTCGGACACACGCTTAAGGGCTGGGAAGGTGGGACCCTCTTGCTCGAGATATTACATGAAGGGTATACAGATGAGGCTGTGAGGCTTATAAGTATACCACATTCAGCGGGCACAATTATCGCCCACTTTCATAACTAACTAACCGATAATTTACAAATGGAAAACACCTGGCAACTTCTAGCCCCCTCTCATGGCATCACTTCGTCTTGTGTTTTCTGTTTAAGAACTGAACATATCCTCCGTAAAACGTCCTCCACAATGCTGGAACTTTACTTCGGCTGTAATAATAGTAATAGCACCGTAATTTAATATAATTTATACTGTATAGCATACGTCCGTCCATGTTAGATGGTCGTCCGCATGGAATATTCGCATCGTCCGCACAATACAGGTTAGTTGTCATCCGTAGCTGTAACCATCCTTCAACCGAGATGGCATAACGAGATTACCTGTTAATGCAGTGAACTTTTTCGCGTCTGCTGTTCAACTTATTCATTGAAGAGGGCCGCATGGGATTAGATCTATGAGAATAGACGGACGACAATCAGATTCCACCACCAGTTGGGGTGCCTTAATTGCTCAAAGTTGTTGTGTCGTCGACCTCATGGGATGATGTTTGAACGAGACGAGCGCTTATCAGACGTATCTCGGACTTCAGAGGCGCTAGCGCTTTGCAAAATCATTTCTAGTTAAACATTCAAACAATCGTTTAAACAAACTAGGTGCACTGTAGTCGATAGGCGATTCCTACTGATTCATAACGAACCACTATCGTCTCTGGCCAGTTACGACAAATCACCGACTGCTACCAGCCCAGAGGGCGACTGTGTTAAGTGTTCACATATAATAGTTATAGTTGTAGTAGTACAATTCATGTAGTTAACAATACCGCTACAACAGATAGTGCCACTAGACACCACAAGCGTTTGTACTTATTGTAAATACTTAGCCACATGAGTTCATCAATTTGTTCGGTTACTTCGGCGTTAAAATTAGTACACAATTCGTTGGCAAACGTCATTCGACCCCCCTATGTACGATATGTAGATCGCTAGAGGCATTCAGCAGGTCACTGGCCGAACGATCGGATTCGGTGAAAACTAACTGTTGTTCTAACGAGGGACCGTCTCGGCTGGATTTGGGGAGTATTTGGTCGATAATGCCCCCCCCCCCCCCGCCCAAACGAGTTCCGATATTCGTATCAGATATTTTTGCCGAGTAACTGTTCGCGTGGGTATTTAATGGTGACGCTCTAACGCTAATGGAATCGATCGCGGTAAAGTTAACACAGCCCACACTGTTAAGCTTGACCGATTCTGACACAAGACAATATACGATACAAGATTGATTACAACCCATATCTAGGATATGGTGCAATACTGCGGACATACGTACACGGAAATGACTCGCACCGCATCTACAATTGAGACAATATCTAAATAGTTTATTGCCATGTGCTTATATTTATGCTGGCAACAGTCGACATCCACCGAATGTGTGGATGCATCCGTTTGGAGAAGCTTTACCACCATCAATTTTATATCTAATATAGTTCCACAGATGAATGGATACGTAAGCAGCTGCATCAACGATATGCAAAGTGCTGGTTGCCGGAACGTTGAACGGTGGGAACGCTGATGACTTGGGCCACGTTGGCCACAGGGAGAGAATAGGGTTAATGCTAGACAATTTGTCCACCAATCAGAACTAGCCAACATTATTTTCATTCTCGCTTAATAAGGTAATACCAAGGCCGTGTAGAAATTTTGCCCTGTCCATTCTTGAGTCGATAGACGTCGTATGCTGTAACAGACTTGTTATATTGTTATTGAAGCAATTGAACAGCAGACGTCGCTTTCCGTAAAACTTATCAATCGTTGAAGCGTTTCACCGCTAAGAGCGGCCAACGTTTGAAGTCGTTTAGCGAATTTGTTAACCGAGGTTAGACAGCGACATTGATTGGGCAATTGTAGAAATTTCGCTGCCGAGAGAAAAGATACGAGGCATGTCACTAATACAATGTCACTACCTCAGAAACGAGTTGAGAGAGGAGATTGCAAAATCGTTTCTTCGTCTTCGTGATCAACCGAAGTTGATCAGCGTAGGTTACATTCGAGAATTGTTGCATTCGACTTTAGCACTGAGCTGATCCGACGGCCGATTGGGTCGGACATCAGAGATCAGAATACGACGCCGAGCCCGGCAGCCTGATGTATGATACTATCACTTCGAACAATGGACAATGTTCAACGGACTGCATCAATCGACTCCGTTTGGCCACCCTTTACCAAACGACATAATGACTAACCGCTTGAATTCCCACATTCGCCCCTACTCGTTCTAGCCATGCCCACCAATGGGTGTCCGTCTGCCCAATGGGTGTCTGATGTGTTCGCCACCTACCTATGAGGCTGGACCTCGTGTTGCCGACATCTGCACGTGTGGCGAAGCAATCGAAATGGCCACCGATGTAGTTCCATGTACGCGTACACAGCTGTCGATGGGGATGTTGTGATGGTTGCATGCGCCCATAGCTGAGTATGGTCGTTGTACGTTACTTGACCAGCACACATCGTCGATGGTTCCTGTCTGACCGTTTGAAATGGTAAACGCGGACGAGAGAGGCAACGAGATGAGGCGCTGTGCAAATACTACAGAACGGCTTACCTGTGCACATATCTGACCTTTGTGACGTCAAGGCGAAATGTCACGCTTGCTTGTATTTCAGACGGTGACAACTTTATATATATATATATATATATATATATATTTGTGTGTGCTTGATTAGTACACATTATTCGCATTGAAGAGAATGCCTACTATTCCCTCTTAAGATTTTTGTTACCTTTTTATTTTAATCGCGGGAGACAACAGCACCCTAAGATACCATCACGTATAACCGGAGCCCAAAACAAGAGCCCTGGTCTGTTCGATTTTGGCAGTTGGTGGCTTGCTTCTACTCAAATGAATCGTCTGTATCCAGCCACATATCCAAAGGCTGGCTACTGCAGACCGGTACCACTTACACTTATTGTGTATCTGCCTACACTGCGAAATGCATACAAAATTGCTGACCCGTCTGCAGAGGGCACAACTGTGCTATCGACTCCCGCTTCCTTTAGATTGGGATTGCTTCGTTGGGTGCTTTTTCTGAGTCATGCACCCCAAAAGCTCGTCCTGCCATCGATAAAAGCTATGCTTCGACGCCTACTTTCTCGCTGTCATTAGTGGTCTACCAGTATTATTTTGGGGGTTTGTTAGTGGGGGCTCCTGGGGGACCGCGGAAACCCTCCAACTCTAGCTATCCGGCATAAAGCGTACGGTCAATAAACCGATCCCAGTGTACACAGCTCAGTGTCCCAAGGGAGTCATCGAATATGTTCGAGGAAGCCGTCTCGTGCCTGCAGGCCGATTTCTGCCAGTATTTATTATGACTTGGAGGAGAAAACAGATGAAACACTACATCTTGTTCCCGGTAGCACCACGTTGTTATAGTCGAGACATTTTGCCGGACAAGTGCGGAACATACCCTGGGCGATCTGTATACATGAGACTTCCTGACTTACTTGACGAATAGGAGAGATGAGATAGAAAATTAGAGAATATTGGGAGAGCGCCAGGGACTAACTGAACAAAGTGTTCAGTGTTAGTCCCTGGCGCTGCGTTCCTACTAATACTTCCAGAGCCAGATCTGGAAGTTTAATAGGATCACGTAGACGTGATGACACGGAGCTGTTCGGTAAAATTCAAAGGCTGGTATTGCTTGAAACCGCTTCCTAATTGAAGGCTAACTTTCATAGAGCGGAGTGGATACATTCGAGTTGAACGTAGCTAGGAACTACTAGCAAAATATATCTAGTGCTTCGTGCATTTTGGACATTACGGGCCACTCTCTCTCTCATTGGATTCCTTCGCCGTTCGACTTGGCGTCAAACAGCCGGGTCAAATATATAGGGTGAGTTTTTATAAGCAAGACAATCGTATAAACCTTCTTTCACTGGTCAAGATGTCCGCCCTTTGCTACTGTTTATACTTGTCGTACTGGAGTGAACCAAGAGATCAAATCATATAACTGCGTTCCTAGTACAATATGCTTAAAAGCGAAACAAAGTTACTGGGTACCACAGCAAAAACGACTAACAGCGGCGGAAAATTGCTTACAAACTAGATCCGGTGTAAAGTGAGGCTGGGCACTGGCGGCGTGTCGATTCTGTGTACGCTTGGCCCCTGGCAGAGACAGAGTGTCTATATTGACGCGAACACGAAATGATCTACAGACCTCTAACAAATGCTGGGTCGCACGTGATGCCAGCACGTGATACATCACAAGCCGAGCTGCACGCAATCGTCGAATAGTCGATAACGATTAGTCGATAAAGGGTATCTTCTATGTGAGCACGCCGTACGAGCACGATGACCCCGAGAACGGCAGCTATTAACATTATATATACATGTATATATATATATATATATATATATGTATATATTGCCAAAGCGGGATATACATCGTGGAATATCTGTATTATATAATATTATCCGATATTAGTATGATGATAGTGGCAATGATAGTAGTAATATTATACATTCGTGGGTTTGCCCTTGTTCGCGATAAAAACGTTTGGGTTAAATTGCTGCATCCTGTTACTGTGTAAGAATGATTGTCTGTGGTACGAATTAATTCGAATTCGAATAGCTGTCAGTTAGTTGCAACAGGAACGAGTCACCGAGTGCGTGTACAGCATATATTTAACTGATTTATTATTGAAGTACCGCACAAAGACGAATTTCCTCGACACATTGCGAGTTTAGGGGTGAGCATCACCTCATGCACACACTCACACAGACAGCGTCTAATTACTTTGACCCACTGGTAAATTTCCGCTTCGTTATCGAGCTATTTGATGTAAATGTCAGGGTGTGTAATGGTCGCCTCGTCCATCCACTTGTAAAGTGATTATAGACATCTTCGGATACATTTCTCCTGTACACAACGTATTAGGGCAGCTGAAGAAACCGCAGTAAAAACCGCCTTCCGAATCTCCAGATTGTTGTCGAATTAGCAGCAGCCTTTTAGAGGCATTGAGCAATTGTTTATCACACACACTGTGATGACTTGAGCACTGTGAGTGGAGAGATGACGACGTCCCGAAAGTTATTCCGCGAAATTGGCCTCGGGAACGAGAGGTATATATCCAAATCGCTGC
This sequence comes from Stratiolaelaps scimitus, assembly GCA_019614645.1. Taxonomy (NCBI): domain Eukaryota; kingdom Metazoa; phylum Arthropoda; class Arachnida; order Mesostigmata; family Laelapidae; genus Stratiolaelaps; species Stratiolaelaps scimitus. Next base: position 1,681,436 of record JABWDB010000014.1, on the reverse strand, counting down.
CGTTTAAACCAACAGACAGGCAATTTCTCGAGTCACAGTGTGCGATGCGCGCTATAGTATACGATAACGTCACTGACTCGCGGGTCGTCACTAACTCAAGGCTCGCGTTAATGGACGCCCTCAGCCATACATCCAGCAGACATTTCTTAGTATCTATCTGCATGACCGCATTGGTACGGAGATATATCCGGAGGAAATATCCACTCCCCTGTGAGGTCTAACTGTACCACGTGCTGTTTTAGCATTGCAATACAGATAGTAAAATCTTCGATGTCGGACGGAGCAGGAGGTAGTGTGACGACTCTCGAACGAGTAGTCAACATTCGCCTGCTGAACATTAACAGACAATGCCGTACTATTAGAAACTATTTAATTAGTGCCAGTCATTTGGTGTCTCTCGTTTAATAGCATGTGTACCTATTGCAAAATCCTATAGGGAACTTGTTTATAATTATAAGCGAGTATGGATCTGTCTCCAATATATATATATATATATATATATGCTTCACAGTTGGTGATTACGAACTACGGGTGTCTTCTCTCCAACTTTGCTTTAGAGTCAATTATTGTTGTTTCTTCGTTGGGCTCTCACACACCACAGACTGTGGTAGCTGTTCCGTGACAATCGGAAGTAAAATCACAGCATAAATATGCTGACAATTAAGCCATTTACTACAACGTTATTTCCTAACAGTGCTGATTTCTATCCACATTGTTATTCGGGTTCGAATCACAGCCAATCGTTTGGTTAAAAAAGCCTTGGCATTGTAATATTGCGCAGGTTTCGAGCGGATATATATATATATATATATATATATAGCGAGAGAGAGAGGCAGAGGACTTCGGTGTCAGTTATGTTGGCTCAAAGCGATTGCTTATGGCAACACTCTGATAAAATCAGCCCCTGCGTCCCGCGGTGTATTGTGTAACAGGCGGTACCTGTTTAACAACAGGGCGATGATATCAACAGAGCTTTCGCGACAAAGCAGCTTTCGTTTCGACGGCGGGCGGAAACGCTTTCAAATTTCAAAATGACCCGCCGCTATTGTTTCCGTCGCCACAAAACTAGCTCAGGGGCCCACTGGCGTCGCCACTTCCTGATCAGCATAATTTTATACTGGGCCCACAACGTCCCGATGCGCCCATTCGCGAGAGTCCCCAGCCGCCGCCTGATTCGCAAGATCTACATTTCGGCTGCAGGCCACTCCCGTGATACTGTTCCATCAGCGAGACGTGCCGCCTAACTCGAGACTCATTTGGGGTCAAAATTAAAATTCTCTCCACCTGTATATGAAGTTCGCTTGCTTCCATAGGCGGGCGTGCGTGCGTTTTTTTTTGGTCAAAAGTCTAATCTGGCAACACACGGGCTACCTGTATCCGTTATGATTCGAACGTACACATGAGAACAACTGTACCTATACTGTGATATACTTTATGATAACGAAAGCATAGAAGATCCTTTTCTGATTCGAGAGAGATACAATACATCACAGAGTTTTGGCTCATCGACGTTAGTGCAGCTTTTTTTTGAAACGCTTAAGTTATATTTTTTTTTATAACGCTTAAGTTATATCTTTTTTTTATAAAGTTTAAGTTATATTTTTTTATAACGCTTAAGTTATATTTTTTATAACGCTTAAGTTTTATTTTTTTATAACGCTTAAGTTATATTTTTTATAACGCTTAAGTTATATTTTTTTATAACGCTTAAGTTATATATACGCTCTTATATGTCACCGCCAGGTCGCGGAACTCGAACCAGTGGCCTTCGGCTTCTCACAGCCGGAGACTTAGCCGTCCAAGCCACCGCGCTCATGGCTGCTTCCTGCCAACCAAGTTCTCATAAGCGAGACATTATTTTATCGCTATTAATGAGTTTCTTTCACACACATAGATCAAAGCAGAAACATGACATTAATTTCATAGTTTACTTAATACTATTGTTACTATTGAACTAAAGAGCGCGCAATAATTTCAACGATTTCCGCCTTGATGGCGAGGCCAGCAGCAAATTGAGAATATTTCATATTCGTTGAGACATTAAGAAAGCCATGGGCGTTTCAGAAGTAATAAAACACTTTAAGCTTTCGACGTCCTTATAGGAACACAATTGAACTTGTCAGAGGGTCACCTGCTGCGCCCATCGACTAATGATGGTCTAATGAACACAATTGTTGGCCGCTGCGTCCCAACATTCTACAGTTCAGGATAACTCAAGAAGTTCGAGCATTTCAAACTCACCGGGATATCGATAAAATAAACTCGGGGATTGATTTGTTAGCTGCAAGTTTGTCTCGGAACGTTGTTTTTAATTACTAGCAAACACAGGTTCCGATGTATTGTATAACAGACAAAGGCATTCTATTCATTTTCGACTGTGTTGACAATCTCTTGTGCCAAAAGCACATCGAGTACTCCCACTTGTTCGGTGAGTTTTGTTACGAATAGTCACTATATAAATATATATACATATACAATGTTAGAATAAAATAGAATTGCAATTTACTGTTTATTTACTTACTCCTAAGAATTGTATTCTCTTGGGCTGGTGTTTGGTGGTCTACCAGCCTGTGGACCTGGTGTACACTGCTGTTGTAAGACTGCGGTATTCGAAACAATGCCGCATGAAATGAGTCTATACGTGTGGATATCGGACGAAATTATAGTTGCTGGGAAACGAAATTAGGGAAACGGTGCTGAGCACTGTTCTATTTATGATGTTTATTTGACCCTATAGAGCCTGTTGATCTCGTTGATCCAGTTAAACAGTTCTATTTACAAAATCGGTTCGACCCACTTTAAATAGCACTGGTTAGATGAGGAATACATGGTGTGAACACCCTCTACCTATAAATGCGGACTGACACGTCTAGGTAATAGAAATCCAATAGTATTATCTAAAAGAGGACGAGCTATGTATATTAAGCATAGCAACTGGGTAACGTTTTCTGAACCCTTGACGTTAAGCAGGCACATTGAACCAACTATTAAAATGTGTTCCACGCTATGTCGTTGGTGTTATCCTAAAATTAACAAATATTAAGTAAAGAGGCTATTTCAGTGTCATCTTTATATGGTGCACATCCAACATGGCAGATAAGAATGTTGAAACATTACAAATAGCTCAGTGAACTCGGAATTGTCGACGGATGATTATCCTTGAGCAAGACAGAAAGTATAATAACAATAGGTACTCACAAAAAACAATACCGGTGTTTCTACTAAACGACATATCCGATAGACGAGCTACATGCTAAGGGACATGGTCTAAGTAAAAGAAATCGCAGTGGACGATGGCGTCATGGAGCTCGGCCCATTCGGGGCAAGCCACTGGGGTAGCCTAAGGCGATAACCTTCGCCCACTTTCTCTGCACGCTAGCGATCTACCTGGCGAGATCTAATTGTGGCATCCATTAATGGGCGTTCTTTAGTATGGTGCCGACGATCTTATCTAATTCAGCATAAGCTGACATCACCTTCGACGAGCACTGGAAGTCAGTGCTCGTTCGCGGCAGTCATGGCCTCGACGGAGGCGGTGACATGGCCTCCCTGCACAGCTGGGAAAAGCGCTGCAGGAGGCCCCTGCGCGTTTTCGTCGCTTTCGACGCAAACAATCCTGTGGAAGACCCTTTCGAGCAGGTTCGGCGTGAGAGGGCCAAGGCCGCCTAAGGTTCCGAAGGCGAGCGGAAACTAGAGGTGGATCGCACGCAGGACACCGCACTTTCGTAGCTTGGCCTGCCCCTCGCGACGCCTTACCGGGGTTCCACAGTGACTGACATCAGAAGGAGCCAGAGTGCCACCGTCTTATATGTTACAATATATTTATATATAGTATATATGCGTGTGTGGCTACCTCAACATGGTGTCTATAAACTATAAAATGTTTATATCAAATCTACGTTGATGCCGTATTCTTCTGGGGCAAGGTATTTGAGCGATATATTTTACAACCAAGCAAAAGCCGACTCGTGTCGTAAGCTTTCGCCAGCAAGGTGGGGGGAATATATGTCATCATCACGCAACGGGCTTGAACCTGCGGCCCCTGGCTTCCGACAGCCAGAGGACTTAGCCACCGTTCAAGCCACCGCGATGGTTGTCTTTTTGATTCGTATGTGCCCGAGAGATTCGTTCATTCACATATCTGTTTCATTTGTCGGATCGTGGATGCAAGATCAGTGTTCACCTCTGTATTGAGCAGCTCTATTAAATCTACGCGCATATCGAACGGTGTGAACACCTGTGATTTGATACAATGATGATAACACCACAATAGCTCTATCGGAGGTGATATTTTCTAGCACTGAGCCACTGCGAACAATCGTCCAGATCGTGCTTGAGGTTTTATACTAGGCAATTTATATTTTTACCTTTATGAATTATTGGCCAGGCTACAACCAGTTCGGCTCTGCTGTACCTTTTCTGATTATTATCGTTGTTGGTCCGCCTACTGCAGATATGTAAGGGTTTATATATATTACGGTAATAAGAATGATAATAATAATAATGATTATCTGGATATTTTGACTGATTAGTTTCTTCAATGTTCATTGCCTTATCTCGGGTGCCTAGGGCGATGTTAAGTACAGACTGCCGACCACGGAACCAGCAATTGCTCAGCTGTCATTTCGTTCCGGCCAGTAATTTCAGGCGGTGTCCGTTCTACTCCCGTTACCTGCGGATAAGATTCGCAGGTTTTTTTTACTTTGTATTCGATAGATTCCCGTGTTCATGAGCGCCGCTCTGTTTGTTTACAGACATTGTCGCAACAACAATAATAATAACAGCAACAACAATACGATTGTTGTAGTTCGCCCTTTGCAATCTACTGCTGTCCTCCAGCTGAATGAGTATATAAGACGATGTGGTAGGCCTATAGTTAATATATGACATGTTTGTGGATACCCACTGATCGGTACTTAGTTGACCAAGCCGTTGATTACCAAAACAAACAAATGCGGTGGAATGGAAGCGCTCTTGCCAGCGAGGTTTACTTCGACTGAAGAGTAGCATTGGGTAGAGTGTTTAGAATGACCCTCCCTAGTAGGTAAGCAGCACGCGGATAGGACAGATTGTCTTTGATGAGCTCGAAGAGACGTTATATCGAACCACCAAAAGATTTGAATAATCTCTGGCCTGGATTCGATTTTGTTGAAGACGACAGTAACACGCTTAATGCAAACGGAGAATCAATAAGAACTGAGGTGTGCCAAGAAATAGGCTTTTACTTCAGGTATAATTCTGGGGTAATAAAGAATTTCATTGGCAGTGATTTAAGGCCATTGTCGTTATATCAATTAAATCACTGCCGATATTAAATTATCTATTCAGTGAGGAAGACATTTGCTAGTCATCGTGTCAATTGTTTAGAGTTGAATGGATTTGCGTCCTAGACAATGATGAACGCCAATGCATCATAGTTATACTGTAAATGAACTAGGGGCAGCAGCTATCGTTTTGCCATTTGATTTCCAAGGAAATACCTTCTGTGCATTAATGCATGTATGTAAATCGCATTCAAGGCAATTGTCCATTTCTTCGAGCGGTATTCACTATGAATTGTTCCATTCTACAAGCTATCCTGACTTCGGTGTGAAATAATGTTCAGCTAATTTTCTGCTTCGGTATAGTTCGCTAGGAGTAAGGCAATCAATTTAGAATCTGTGCAATCGTATAACTTTAGTAGGTCCTGTGTTTTCTGTCAAACAGGATGCCGTGGGGGTAGCTCCGACAAATATATAATATATATATATATATCGCTCGGGAGCCTCCTCGTAGACTAATATGAATCGCGCAAGCTTTTCTTTCTACTTCCCCTGAATGATACAACCCTGTTGGTTGTCTTAGTGGAACGGTAAATAGAACATCATAACAACCGGAAACAAATCGATGACCAAATGTGTTCTTCATTGGAAAGTGGCAACATTTACCAATATAGAAGCAAGGACGGAGCGGTCACGGTGTTGTAATGCATGTTAGTATGGCTGCTGCTGCTGAATATCGTCAAGAGTTTCAGAAGGGAAGGGAGGGTTGTAGTTTATAGTTAGATATATAATCGAGCTATTTGTTTTTATATATTAATAGTTATAATTGTGCTGACGAATACATATCTAAGCAGATATCTTGCGAAAGTCAGAAGTTCTGAATATATCTAACAAGTGACAGCTTTTCCGGGTAGCTCTGAGGATTGCAAAATCAATACCCAGGGATCTATCGCAGTAATTGAAAGTACACATCCTAAATATATGTGTCTTCATATCGAATAAGATGTCCAGCGTCAATGAGTTACGACAACGAAAGTTGTCACCGCTGGTTGTCCAATACATGGCACGCATCGCGTGATAGGGCTGACCCTGCATCGGATCAGCCGAAACCAAGGATCAGATGACGAATGGATTGCTCGCTTGATAAGCTACACCCCATACGCGTTTATTATGTATAACCAGACGCCCGACCATTGACGACCATTGCAGACCATTGCCGACCATTGCAGATCATGATGTGCCTCTGATTTGGTTTACCGACATTATCGACACCATACAGCTAGCCTACCCATCAAGCCTACCCAGCCGTACGTTTCCTATGCTTTCGCAACGGGTTGGACATGAACGAATTTCTGCTAGTGAACTCCACTATTCGTTCGCTTTGTCCCCATTTCATTTACCTAATGAAATTGTTTGTCGGTCTGAACAAAGTGTTTGCAGTTCGAGACAGCGAATCGTCGTTGAGCCACCAAAACACTCGGGGATAAGAGTAGATAAATAGATGAAGATGGAACATAGCAAAGACGAATTGAAACGGCAGGGACTGGCGTCAGCAGGGAATGTTTTCTTTGGCGAGGCCTAAGTTGTTCTTCCATTAGACACTTGTAGGCAGTTATTCGTATGATAGAATCGGGTAGGAGAAATGTCGAGAGGAATAATCCATAATATCTCGTTGTGGTCCTCTACGGCAGGATCTTCAAGCTGGGACATATCCGGTCTATTTGTCCAGGCTAGTGGTCCGCCCTGTAAATGGGACGGGATTCGTTAAGCTTGAGGTAGTGGTGGTATCGTTGTCGTTTTAAAAGGAAAGTTCTTATATATATATATATATATATATATATATATATATATATATATATATATATATATGTAGTTCTATATGTAGTAGTAATGATTAATATATATATATATATATATAATTGATCATTACTACTACATATAGAACTACGTTGTGGTGACTAAACGTATGTTTTTTTTCTAGTTAACACCAATTGCAACGTTTAATATATTATAACAAACGGGAAATTGTAACAAAATAACATTATCGTATCGTTGTCGCTAATAATAACGTGGTAATCTACGTTATATTGTCGAAGACATATATATATATATGTCTTCGACAATTGGTGTTAACTAGAAAAAAAACATACGTTTAGTCACCTCAACGTAGTTCTATATGTAGTAGTAATGATAAGCGTAACACGGTAAGAGGCATTCGTTTTTATTAGTAAGATGACAATAATGATAAAGCGATACATATATATATATAACTATATATTTCTGCTATATACTTACTGCTATACAGAATGCATAGATTTTATATAAGACACATGCGATTCATCACCAACACCCACACAGCATCGTTTCAAAGGACGCCCGTTGCTTTACGGGGATTTCCTCAATGAATGAATGAATGCTGTCAACTATTCGTGGAAGCTGGTTGGTTGGAACCGGCCACCAGGTCGAGGATTCACAGGCCAAGCATCGCCCATCGTCAGATGGCAGTCGAATGCTCTAAAGCAGGTTTTTTCGGGGCCTCGTAGTCCTCATGATGGCATTCGCTGTTCGTTGTGCCCAAATGTGGGTCGGATCCCCGGTGGGCCTGAGGCCCAGGACCAAGCAGCGTTCCCTGGAGGCCGGCGTGGACGTGAGTGGAGCTCCACCCTTGTCGAGGCCTTCCGTGCATGTGGCGCCGTCTGTCAGTGCAATACGCTCACTGAGTTACCCAATCACCCGTGTTATATCCAATGCTACAGCTGAGGGTGAATTGATTTTACAAAAAAAATCAAGGCGTTTTATTATAATCTGTAAAATTTCCAATTGCTTTGTAGCTATCAAGACACTGTAATATGGAAGATTACAAAAGCAAACTTAGGGGGATCATCCATTCGTCTAAAGAGACATTCTACTCTGTTACTAAAAGTGGATTTAATACACGTGCTGGGTCACACTTTGGTCAATTTTTTTGGCTCTGGAGTACAATCCTCTCCATGCTAACACGGCTGCAATCATGATACGCCGGGCAAAAAGAAAGTTCTTTCGGGGTGCGTTGCTTATACTAAGGCAATTATAAATTAATATTAATACATTTAGGATCACCTTTATTATACCACATTTTATTATAATATTTATAACTTGTTTACTTTAATACGCGTAGCAAATGCAGGACACTACTCTTATGCAGTGTGTTAAACAAATATAAAAAAGTAGCTAATTACGCTTTGTGTCACGAAGAAGAAGTGGTGAATGTTTAATATGATAAATGTATTCATTACATTAGGAAGTGTTCTATTAGGTACATAGGTGGCAGGTTCTAGCTAAACAGAACTACGTGGTGAAGTGACCTTTAGACTTAAATTACGAATTAAATTCGCGCAGAAACCTTTCCCTCACCAATGTTCCTCGGCATTTTTCAGGTATCACCCACCACTCGTACGTGGTCCGTATCTACTTTTTCCTGGCACTCGCATTACGCTTTTCAACACTCCCTAATCACTCTCTCGTCCATAAATGGCAGCAACAGTTGACACAGAACGTCGTCAAAGATTCATCAAAGAATTGTCTTGATTCATCAAAGATTCATCAAGAATCTGTCCACGGCCAGCGATGGCGAAATTTATCATTTTTCTTTAACGTCAAATAACTCGGGCTGAAGCTGTAAAATGCTGTGCGCCAGCGTTCAATTAATAATTACATCATTTATTCTATTCCTCAGTCTGTTATGCGTGTCTGCAAATATACTATTTCGGGTTTTCCTAGCGGGCGCTGTTTGTATTTCCGGTATTCGATTACTGCCTGTTTATGAAGATTAATGGTACGGGTCCGTTCTTCATTGTGTAGGTAAATCTATCACTGTGCTCACTTGCACGGTTCTGCTTGGGTTACTCAGATTCGTTGTGCGCGCGTATTGACGCTTGTCCATGCAAATCGACGACTCAGTATCAAGACTTGAATCTAGTCTTGACACCTGATAAATTTTCCAGGCTGCCTGACAGCCTTAAACATTTAACGTCTACGATAGAACTGCTTTCGGCATTGCTTCATAAGACGGACAACCCTTTTAAAGGAAAATGTGCAAAAGGTGGGGATCGAACCCGTGCGCCTGCGTGTCTCCCCCGTACACCTAAATTATATTTATTATATTTAGGTTAGTAGCACTTTTTCGCTATTTTCTTCGCCGTAATGACACAACCGAAAATGGTCCACGTTACATTACATACTTGTGGCGGCTTGCTCTTGTTCTTTTGAAAGTGCATCGTCCACCCCAGACAGCCTGATTTAATTATCAGTTGAAGTGAAATCAAGCCATAAAAAGCTAAATTTACAAAATTCAAAGTTGAACTAGTTGTCCCCTCTCTGCAATCAGTAATCCCTTACCGCAGAAACGAGAAGTGTTCGTAGCATTTAGTGTTGTAATGTTACGCCCAAGCCGTCGATGTCTCTCCCTCCACTGCTGCCGCACACCACGCATTAATCGCTAATATATCTGTGTTTAATTATCTAAGGCTTCATACACGTTAGGGCCGGCTGTGTGTGACACTCTCCCTCTCAAACAGTTTCCCCACGTGTTTGTGTGTATGTGTTGAAAGTTACGTAAAAAGTCTATATAGCATTTTCATCATGGTTGTTATTGTTATTGCTTCAGCCTTGTGATCTGTGGCTACAGAAGTATGCGAGGAGATGTGGCAGGGTTAGATTTACCGAAAAAATAAATATATATGTATGTATATAATACTGGCTGCGAATTAGCCCCTCGGGCGTGTGTTTTTCATGTGGCTTAGTTCGACCGTGCGAGAAAACAATGTGTTGGGTTCTGACCCTGCTTGTGCCTTTGTGAGACTTGTAATATCATAATAATCAGCACCACAACAATAATAACAGTAGCCATGCTTATGTTGACATGATGTGACGGACACAAAACAGACCTACGTGCATAAGCGTATAATAATAATAATAATAATAATCAAATGAGAACGTAACACGCACATACCCGCACAATTAACGATATAGGGAACAGCCATGACGTCTACCCCCCGCCCCCCCCCCCAACCGTACCCCCGCAGAGCAGATAGACCCCCATGGTAAACATCAACAGGGTAATCACAGATGTTGTTGGCTTGCGTGTCGCTTTCACACTGACCTCTTCACTTGTGCAGCTTCTGTGAACAGAAAGGAAACTATGACCACAAAATGAGGTCGATGAGAATAATGGATACTTGTGTATGCCCGTGTAGGCTGGACGCTCTGCTGGGGAAGGTTGGCGACAGAGAAGGTTCATAGGTAAGGGTCGTTCTCCTTGCTGACTGAACGCTGATGATTGCGTTTTGGCCTCAATTTTAAGGATTCCGCTTCGAGAGCGAAGGTAGCGAGGATAGCTTGGATACGTACGACTCGTTTGTATACCCGAGTACTAGATACACTGATTCAGCTTCGGCTGTCCGGTACTCACGAATCTACGTTTCGGCTAACGTGGAATCACCCCAGCTGAGGTGGTAATCATTGGCAGTACCTGATCAATACGTTTTCAAGCTCTCATTTCGAATCATTTGCCTATGATTTAATTTCAGTTCTGTTCGTGGCCTGTTTTCCGAGGGACTCACTCGCTCGACCGGGCGACTGTGGACCTCGACTCCGAAACTGCACCGAGATGGTGCGGCCTTTTCTTCACGACCTCAAGTACATGTTCCCTACGACCATCAACGACGTCGACATCATGTGCAAGTGAGTTGAAATTCGCTATATGACTATCTGCCGCTGGAACACTTCAGAACGAGGAAACAATGAACGAAAGAAATACGAAAAGCGAAACTCCCTACGTCATTCTCAGCTAACGAAGCCCTCGCAGCTACTAACGTCATAATCAGCAATGGGCAACCCCATGGTTCATGGGGCATGACTTCATATGGCATGACTTCACTTCACATTGCTGTTTTCTGGAACTCCTCCATCTTCTGAACCCACTACCACCACCACCAGATCTACGCTCCGTTGAACACTCGTTCCAACCTTGATGATGCTAACGATGACGGTGATGATGAGGTTGTTGTTGTGGTTCCGAGAAATGGCTAGAAAAAGCGATGCCAAAAAAGATATATCTGAATCAGAACTTAGTAGCAGATAAAAGAATAAGATGCATATTAACTACACTCCTCAGAAACACGGCAACCAGCGCGACCAGCAAGATTTCGAGCCAATACGCTAGAAAAAGGAAAAAAATATATATATATATTTATCTATACAAATGCAATTGACACAGTTGCAGTTATTTTAGGAGTAGTTTGGTTACACTTCGCAAGCGGGAATTGCTAGGTGAGCTTCATGACCGCTAAAGCATATTTTCTGAAGCACAACGATAAATGTTCTATCGTTGATAAATTTACGATATGGACACGTCGAACGAAATTGCTACTATCAGCGAATGGAGTTGCTTGCCGATTACGGTCGCCTGTTTCTAGGTTTGATGGTGATCTCGAAATTCAACGAGTGACTACAGTGTATATATGTCTCAAGTTCAACTGGATCGAAGTCGAGTTTAAATATGTTAATGCTATGCCTATTTCCCGAATATCCGGACTGATATTCCAGTATCGAAATTGAATAGAAATCCAAAAAATAATGTTCACATCCCATCCCCTTGAAAACCAGTAATTGTATGTGATGTCTAGTGGTACTTAGACCTATAGTGAACGTTTGATGAATCTTGGATCTACCCACCATTTACGGATACCTCCGACGGATATCTCATTACATCCCTATGATTGTGTGACGTATTCTTACAATCTGTTGAAACATGTAAAAAAACTACAATACCGATAAATATAATAGTGCGGTCAAACTCTTGAGAGAATCTCCAGCTAGACTGCAAAGGCTAGCGTTCCCACGGGGCAAACTTCGACAACGCGACCCCCTAAGAATTAGATCAAGTTGCCCAAATTTGCTGTTTTGCTCGCCCGTCTATCCCTACGAACTACGATCTGACACAGACGAATTGAAAACAACAAAAAAGACAAATTGAAAACGACCCACATAGGATGGCGGCATCATTTAGAGGTCCCAGGTCACGCCTCGGTGGCTGCGTGAAAATCTGATCGAAGTCAGTCCGATATTTGCTTGTACAGTTCTGGCCAAATAAAAGAGCTTGTATTGGGTAACGTAAATGTTTTATTGGTTTATTAAAGAAACTGCAGTGTTTTTTTCTTCAGACGAAATTCTCTTATACGCCACGGGCATGCGTTAAATCGTATCTGCAATCGACACAACAAGCCCTGTTGACGCGTAGAGAGTTTCCGCCGATTACGGGGTTGGCGATCTTTACAGACAGAATAACATATCGTTCTGATCGTAACCCTGAAACTGATGCGGCTGATAGAGATGGCAATTATTGATCGTAGTGATGTTATCGTCGTAGTAACCATCTACAATATAAATTTTCCAGGCTGACTCACAGCCTTAAACATCTAACGTCTACGGTAGAACTGCTTTGGGCATTGCCTCATAAGAGGGACAACCCCTTGAAATGCAAATGTGCAACGGTGGGTATTGAACCCGTGCCCACGTACGTGTCTCCTCTGATTGAAAGGCGCACACGAATGCACCACGCCACCGGTCTCGGGTAGTAACCATCTGTGAACAGCTTATTAAGCTTAACATTCCACTGATATGATTACTGTTCGAAAAGATTTACTTTTCGATTGTAGTGTAATTGTAAATGTCAAGGTTTTATTAACGAAACTGCGGCATTTCGCCACGTCTAAGTTCTCAATTAAGTTAAGTCGCGGGACTCGATCCTCCTGCGGCCTCCGACTTATGCCATCCTGCAGATATCCTTCCTATATCCTGCTCAAGGTCAAGTAAAAGTTTACTAAATATAACCGTAAACTAATTACAGCTAGTTACAGCACCATAGATCGTTAATCACAACGATCATTATAAGCATCTGCATGATGTAATGCAGATGCTTAACTAATTTACCTATCCATAGAGCAAGAGTCGGTTCGTGCCCGAATATATATATATGATTATATTACCTAATCAACGGGGAAGACTTCGTCTGTATATGGCACAGAGCAAATCGTTGCGTAGATCGCCCGCAGTGTGTTGTTCTTGTCGTCATGTTGGGGCGCTGCTCCAGCAATCTGTACCAACAATAAACTGAATATCATCGTGGACACATTGGCATACCTCCGTTGTAACTAACAAACTGGCCCCTTCTCCCGATGACAGGAGCCTTTTGACCCTTGCTCGTTTTTCTGGTAAGTGCGGAGAGTCTCAATTCGATTAGCCCAGATCGTGAATGAGCACATCAATAGATACTACCTACTAAGTGCCGTGGGACGGACAACCAACAACATTAGCTATACGCGCACACAAACACACACACATATATATATATATATATATATATATATATATATAGCCAAACTTAACTTCTTGGGGCTGACTGCCGGCCAATATTTAACGTTCACGGAACCGATTACAAATTGAAACGTGGACCAACTACTTCTACTATAACTAGTCACATATTGAGCTGTCCGTCATCGTCGTCGTTGTCCAATTGCCATTTGCTGTTTGTTGTCAGATCCAGTATTTAGTTGATCGCTGGATCTTGCTTGCTGCTACCCTTGCTTTGTTTGCGCGCCACGGTCAAGTAGACAAGTAAACAAATCTAATATTGTTAGCTCTCATAGTGGTGGCCATTCGTAGTGGTCCTCGTCGTCGTCGTCTTAGCAGCAATATAGCCGTTGTTGTAGTAGCAATGAAGGAAAATGGGGACCGCCCCGACACTGGCCGCAATACTCAAACGGCCGAAGCAAAATGAGGTGAATCACCGATAAACGACCTTCAGTCAATCATTCTTTGCCTTGTCACCAGATGTTGCTGTTGCCGTGGTCGTCGTTATCGTCATTGTTGCTGTTGGCGTCACGATGTTACTACACCAGCCACAGATCCACACAGCGTGTATCATATCGCGGTGGGGTCTGGGTTCTTGTCGTGTACTTTCTTTGTCCATCTTTCTGATGGATCAACGTGTAATGAAAGGGCTGGATTGTAAGACTAGAACTGCCGGGCCAGCAGAATTCCACGACTAGGACTACCGAGCTCGATGCTCCTCGTATGGATGTGACAGTGATAGCCACAATACAGCAAACATAGAAATATCAAATAAAGATATTATAAATCTAACAACAACTACAGCAACAATAGCAACAAAACACACGCATAGGTCATATATATATATATATATATATATATATAATTACTCGAGTCATGAGTGCACACCACCAGCTCCTCCTCATAATGGCGAAAAAATTGTTGGTCCGGTGACAGCGACCTTCGATAGCAGCGAACCGATCAGGTGCTGAGCGGATAGCTTTCGGCTTATCGTTGACTGCTGTGATATCATATTGAAGACCTATCATAAACAGACAGATATCCACGGATTATCTATTCTTATTATGAAATACATTACAATATGAGTAAACACATTCCGCACTTGCAGACATGTGTATATTACATATACAATACAGATCGAGTTGGGGCCCATATATATATATATATATATATATATGGAACCGGTATAGTTTCGATGACGAAATTGTGTTGAGGTGCTGTTACGAAAGCATCGTTAAGACACACGTGCAACTAACCATAACTAACTAATGCCCGACCAATAATAATCAAAGGGCAATAGGGTGTCTATAGTGGTATATACATTTAGATCATAGAAAATTTTATAGAACCGGATAGAATTTGCGCGAATTTATTATGATTGTGATTATTAGTCATCCTCACGCATCAACAAGAATAACTCGTTGGATATCAACGTGGCTTTTTGCATGGCTAACCTATTTATTTTATATTTGTATGGATGTATAGTTCACAACAAATAATCCTACACTATATATATATATGAATACAATTCGTTACATCGCTAATTCGTTTATATTCGATCCCGTTTCGGGTGTCTGATTCATATACTTCAAGGAATCTGTTATCTATTGTGTCAATGTTATCTAGGAATCACCGGATACCATATTGCTTCACAGTCTCTGTATTAGTTAAAATCGTAGTTCAATGTTGTGCGCATACCAAGAATAATTTTTTTAAGAAAACACAGCCAATGCCTAACTGTGTCATGATCACGTTTGATTGAGCTATTTAATTGATAATTGCTTATGGCCGACTGACGATGGCGATATAGATTATATACGACACGCAATAGCCGGCCGTAAATTTCACCGATTTTTTTTTTGCGTTGTCGCCCGTGACTTCGCCCGTGGTTTATTGAAGTAACTACCGGCCATGTCGTAAAAAAAACAACGACAAAGTGTAATCGATGATATGAGCCGGCATCCATTTGCAGCTTTGTCTAGTTCTCACAATTTTCGGGGAATTACAACAGCTAAGTCTGAGTTTAACTAGAGTTAAAGTCAGTGGACCACTTGGCGGTCCCATTAATGTGCCGTTTCTGCGTCAAACAAACTACAGCGAGCTGAGAACGAATGAAACATAATGTACAATGACAATATACTTCTGACCGTTTGAGATTGTTCAGTTCAAGACGAATGCCGAAAGCAGTTGTACCGTGGACGATAAATGTTGGCTGTTAGTTAGCGTTCGGAAAATGTATTTATTTTAGTTACAGATGAATCGCCGTATATAGAGCCTTGTTCATATTTATCCGCCTTTAGGCTGCGGTATCTCGCAAAAGTCGAAACTAGTGTACGAACTGATTTACCATCTGATATAGATTGTGTCAGACCGAACGCCTAGATACTGCGGTCGAAATTCGAGTTTCCGAGAACATAAAGCGATTTTCTAATTTGATGCGCTCTGCCCCGTTTCCAGAATGTGGAGTGGCTTCGTGGACTGCATTCGGCGATACACAAAGGATTGTGCCACTCAGGAGCAGCGGAATCGCTTCAATCAGGCGGTAGGGGATTCCGTCGATACGGTTCACGCTATTTGCTCGTCTGAAAAATATCAGAAAGGTGAGCGTATATTGTTTTAGGCTAAAGGATTTGTTAACATTTGACAATGAAGTTGTTCATATATTAGACGAAGGGTTTCTAATCAAACTTTAGGCGTAAAAGCATATTTTCGTGTATCGATGAACACCCAGAACAAAACTTTATAATATATTTATTTCTGGTTTATTTCAACTAATATATATATATATACATATATACATCACAAAAATGCCACGGAAATCACGAATGGATAGAAGGTCTTGAAAATTAATTCACCCCCCATTTTTGCATGAGCTTTGTCCAAATGTGATCGAGTGATTAAACAACTTTTAACGAACCACGAGCCGCAGCAGGAGACATCCAGTGAACCTGATCATATTTTGATTGATTCCTGTTCGACTCGCTCCTTATTTGCAGAGTACCTTCAAAGCGCATCCTGCTTCCGGAAGGTGTCTGTAGATAACTGCGGCTCTCACTACAACGACCTTGTCGAAGAAGTCACCAATGCCGTCGCCAATAACGACCACATATGCTGGTGAGTGCAATACAATGGCCTGACATCTGACATGTGTAACACGTCTCATTCAAAGTGACCATTCTAGCCCGATCCGACAAGGCTATTGAAATCGGTATGTATCAAATATGAGGACTGTTGGCATACCAGTACCGACTGACGTCGTCGGCCGGAGCGACGACATGTACACGGGCAGTTCATTCACAGGCGGTGACAAAACGCTGTTAATTTGGTTCGTGTCTCTTCAATTGACTGCCTCCGCAGAGCTCATGGCAGAACGAGTGAATTTTGCCAAAGATTACTCGAAATGTACATATAAGAGAGCTTAAGCATTGTCAAATTGCAGATCCTTTAATAAGCCAATACATTTTTACCCTTACTCGCACATTTACTGTGGAAATACTCAGTCATGCGGCGACTTCCTATTGATGTTTGAACATATCGTATATCATTGTTGATAGTCGTTCAAATTCTCTATTATTTTCTTTCGCTCTTCCAGTGGGAGGAAAGAAAAGGAAATATTCTTCGGAGTAGAGATTGAAAGATTTCAGATATTTAGCTTTGACGGAGTTTTCAAGCCACTATAACATTTTTATACTACACGCTGGTGGTTATAAATAGCCTCGGCTGCATTCAATTTCGTCATAATGCGTTAAACAGAGTTGTGGATCACTGTGTTTAGTAGATATTGTAGGATCGTCTTTTAAAAACGCCAGACGGTAAGCGTGCGAAATATTTTACTGGGAAAAAATATTCGACCTAGCGATAGTTTTGACTCGAGATACGAAGGTGTACAAGTTCAATCCACAACGTTGCGCATCTGCACTAAAATGGGTTGTCCGTCTTACGAAGCAATGCCGAAAGCAGTTCTACCGTGGACGTTAAACGTTGGGTGTAAGATCACTTTAGACATTCATCATGGCTGGGAGAAGAGAATAATGAAATCAGATGGACCCGTATCATGTGCGATCTCTCCCGATCTCTCGCGGATCCGGAGTCGGAATCTCTTCCAATCTTCAAATCTTTGATCTTGAAATGGTCAACACTATTTTGAATTTCCAATAGTACAAACCGTGAAACGATCGAATGAAGTCGTACAAAATCATCATCCGATGGACCCCGATATCCCATTGTCGTACATCCACCACCTATAGTTTCATACAGATGTTGTTCACCAGTAATGATTGGAGAACAGCAAGTCATATGGGTCGTGGCAATTTTTAGAGAAAAAATAAATAATCTCCTCTCCTGAGTGACGTTGACGTTACAATATAGGCTGCATGGAGACTAGACGCTCTAAACGAACGCGTTCACCGTGAGTTCACCTCTGGGACATAGCACCAACGCTTGTTTTCCAACGGGTCCTCGTGGCGTCCTTCCAACTTTGCAAAAGCTCAATGTCATTATTATTTTGTTTGTGTTTGTCGCCTTGCTTAGCTGATTTGTTTACGGGTCGTGCCTCGGCGGGTATTGCTAAGTTAGTGTTAGGCTCAGACGAACGCTATAATTAGCGAACTAGAAGATTGCAATCAGCTCAGTGGCAGAAAACTGGGGCCAACTTACGCGATTATTTCACCTGATAACAATATCATTTGGTCAACCGTTAAATAAGCCTATGATAATGCTGATATAATGAAAGAACTCGATCACCGAAGCCTGAAATGGCTAAGAGCCGTTTAGGTTGCCATTAGCCACATACGGCTTTAATCTACAATTTACTTCAGAGCCCAACTACACATATATAATAACTTGGAAGCATCCACGCGAACTTAAACTTAAGCAGAAAAAGTGGGCCGCTTTATTCAATTCGTCGAACAAAGATGTGCCGCTGAACATCCACGAGAGTTGCCTATTTGAGTCAGCGATATTAGGAAGGACACAAACTCAAATGATCACTTTGCCTGCTAATGATCCTCGAACCTATAACTTGGGTAAGGTGCCTGGGACTGTATTTATAATACTTCGGGCACAGGACTTGCAGCAAGTAGCCATCAGTAGGCTGGCGAATGGGTCCGGCACAATCACAGCGAACACCTGCGATCCTAAGATGTGAATCTGTGGTGTCTTTTTGAAGATTTTGTTGCTCAACCTCTAAAAAAAAGATCCTTTGAAGGACGTCACTCCAACACTTTGCCAGATATATTACGTCAATTTACGAATAATAACAATAATAGTAATGTAAGTTTTAGCAATTCACAGGCAACGAGGAATGTAGCTATATGCGAGCTATAGTTAATCCAGACGAGAGTAACAGTGGGCCGGGTTATCCGCATGTGGAATGATCATACCCTTGCAAATAATCTCACGTCTTGTACAATATCCCCATCCTGTGCTTTGGAGGGCGAACTTATACGTGTAATTTAGCGCTTGAGCTGAATTTGAACTAGGCGAGGATTCTACTCGGGTCAGGGTCACCGAAAAGCTAAGCCCTCTGCAGGTCGTACTATCGAGTGCCTTCAGAACACTGGGGCTCTGAGCTCAGCAGCGGTAGCGTTTGGGAGTCCTTGAATGACGAGGCCGCCGCCGTCGTCGCACGACACCGACGTGAGACCCCGAGGTTCCTGTGAATTCAAGGCCGCGCTTCGCCTGAACGACGCCGTTACGAAATGAGGTGGCGAGCGTCTAGCGACGTGGTGACCTACTCTCGAGGCCACCACTTTACGAACTTGTGTCTGTCTGTGGACTCTCCCAGTGCTCATCACACTGGTGATGCCGTATGAACACAAATCTATGTAATGAAACATGTCTAAATACACAGTGTAATGAAAACGACTAATCAGCCGAGAGTTACTATAACATGCACAAATATCCGTTGAGATTATTAGATAGCCATGTTTTTTTGCCTTTATTATCCTCATCGGCTCACGCCATTACGGGTCCACTCATATATACAGTGGTGTGCATAAATTTAACGCACCCCTATATTTCAACAAATCCTTACAAAGAATACACATTTCAGGCATTTATTCTGTATCAGATTAATGTACGTGTCAAATAACATACGCACCACAAAGAACAGCGCATATGACGTCGCATGCAGCCTGCTACAATAAAATGTGTCATATTTCTGTTGTGCAGAATGATAACGCACGCTCAGTTATCGAGGGTTCTCGCTGAATTAATTCTTCTTTTCTTGTGCTAATCAGTTCCGTGTGGCCCGCCTTTGCTAATTATAAAGTCAAAGACTCGGTTTGGCATCTATCAACGAGATTTAGCAGGATCTGGTCGCTGACACCTCCCCAGGCCTCCAACAACGCCTCTCGTAATACTTCCACGGATGTATACTGTCGATTTGACGCATATACTCGTCAGACAAGAAGGCCCCAGAGGTTCTCCATCGGGTTGAGATCAGGAGAACATGCTGGCCACTCTAGTGTTTCAATGTAATGCCGTTCTAACCACGCACGGGTACTAGCGCTGACGTGAATTGAAGCGTAATCGTGTCGGAAAACAATTGGCAGTCGATGAAATCTGCTCCAAAACGGTAGTAGGTTATTGGTCAACATCTGCAGATAGTCCTCGCTATTCATTTGAGATGAGATGAAAGCGAGTGGGAGTTTGCTAAGCTCTCCGAACCATAAAGCACGCTCCGCTGAAATTGCGCTTTGAGAAGAACCGCGACTCTTTAAGTACATCATGCCAATAACCGTTAAATCTATCTGGTCCGTCGAAATTGAACTTCTTCTCGTTACTAGAGATTATCTGAAACAACACAGTACCTTTTTGATAGATGCGCACCTACAAGATACTCTTTAAAAAACGTTGCCCCAATACTCACCAATTTCCATCTTTGGCCATATTGCTGCGGGCGAAGTTTAGTCGGGCCGTCATGTGGCGTTGTTGAAGACGTGGTCTTGTTTTCATTTGCGCCCGTATGATGTGCGGATAGCGCTTAATGGTCTTTAAAGTGTTGATCTATGAACCTGAAGGTTCGACTCTTGCCTGATTGCTTCACAACTTATGCTCGAATTCGAGGTCAATAGACAGATGTGTATGGCAGTTCACTGGCTGATCTTTCGTGGACGTCCTTAAGACTTATTAGTACCATATGTCGACTGACTGCGAAAATAATTTTGCACTACGCAACGACTTCTGCCAATTTCTCTGGCAATTGCAGCCTGGGTCTTTCCTGCTCGGTGTAAAGCAGTAATCCCTGCTTTCTCTGCATCAGTAAGGCTCGAAGCGTGTCCTTGTACATATATACCACGGCCTTTTCGTATCATTGATTTTAGATGAAAATTCTCCGCCGCTGCAGTAGGGGGCTGAGTACAGGCTAGCCTCTTTGATTCACGAATTTGAAATTTTGTTACAATGTGGTTAATAGTATTTTTCCTACTTATTGTTGGCATAATCTGCATCTGATATCTACACCATCGTTTATATTTGGCCTGTATAATATTCGTACGAAGTATGCTTGGTGTACAGTTTTCAAAGACACAAGACGCTTTGAAGTTAGAATACAACACGTCTTCAAAACCATAAAGTCGTTTGTGTTTCCCATTAAATGCCAGGGTATTCTTGCTTACCATTTGCACTTTTCAATATTGAGCAACTTGAAGCGAAATTCGTACGCGTTTTCCACCTCGGCTTTTCTTGTCCTACTGTCCAGCAGTTACGTACGAAATGCTAAAAGTAGTAGCGTGGACGTTAAATGTTGGCTGAGAATCAGCCAAAAAAACCAAAATCAGCCCGAAAACCTTCTAGTTACGTACGAAACCACAGGTACAAATGTGGTACTCTCGAATTTGCTTATCAAAATCAATTACAAGCACAATTGGAACTGTGTCGATTTTCCGCCTACTGAGACGGATCTCCTGCGAAAGCCTGCGTCGGCAGTGCACGTCTTCTTTCCACTAAAATATCATCCTATCCATTCGGCAACCTCTCCACAATTATCTCTAGCAGTTACAGCAACTCAAGTTCTCCTTCTCTCAATAATGCCATGTGATCGGCAAGAATCAGTATCAAGGACAGTGACAGTGTGATCTAACATTTGATTAAAACGAAGCGTCGATTTGGGCTAACAACGAAGTTTACTTAACGAGGTGACCTACTTCACAGTGGAGTTTACGTAAGACATGTATTTAGAATAACTTGTACATATATACATATAATATAGGAAAAAGCACAAAAAAAACAAGAGACCACACTCCTACCATAAACATCCCCGCACTGAACTAATGCTGAAAAGCGGTACCAGTGCGGGTAGTCAATAAACTCCCTCCTCGCCGCTGGTAAAGAGGCAGGGAAAAGAAAAAAAAAGTTTCCCTAAGTAAATCGGCTCTCAATGAACTCCTCCAATAGTCATCTGTCCCCAAATAAACACATCATCCGCACGCAACATCGACTGGCCCATTCACATGTTTACACCGTTTGAACAATCACCCTGCTGAAATCATCGCTGGCCGAACCGTCACCGATCTAGGTTTTGGTTTCTTGTGATTGCCCCACCTCTTTCTCTTGTTCATTTAGACAATCAGAGATTGACTTTGATTTATAGTGCGCCGCGCGAACGAACCTCACATTTCGCATCGTTATAACATAATAATAATAATAATGACGGTGCCAGGTGGGAGATTGTGACGGCACCGTTCAATATCAAATTCGTAGAGCGGCATCTAACCTCAGCCGTGTGACGTTTCTTGTGGTTTCAGCTCGTACTCGAAATTCAAGAGCTGTGTGAGCGAACCCCTGCTCCGGCTATGCGGCTCCCGTGCACGCACAATCATGGACCACTCTATGGCTTTTTTAATTCACCGGTGCTCCAGTAAATCATTCTCGTAAGTGCAGTCATTAGCATATTAATTACGGTTGGGATTTTTCTCACTGGACGTCATAGGCGAGGAAGGGCGTAAATGATTGCCTTTCAAGGATGATCATTTTTTTTATTTCGATTGTATCTTACGATGGAAGAGGCATGAAATTATTGGGGTTATTTCTCGTGATAACATGAATCAAATTTCATATTTGCATAAATTATACATTTGGTATTTTATATTAGACCTCATTATGCAAAGTGAATTTTGTCACATTAGAACACCTTTGGTGGGCCGCTGATGAATTTATAATAATGTCACCAGTCTAGCCATCTTGAAGCTGCTGCTGATCCCTTTCAAGCCCGATTTCAATCACAGCCATCGGGTCTCCTGGCTCCCACAAATACTCCTGTACAAATTTCTAAATATTTCGGAGCGACCTGCCGAGTTGCACATACACATATGATTGACATTGTAGCTGCTGCATTGGATATCTCTGTGCACTCTATAGTAGCGGGGCACGTTACAACATCAGGGTCTAGGTCACCGAGGGTCTGGTACAGATGGGACCCTGAGAACTGAGCAATTAACATGTGGTGAGGCCAAGGTGGAAGAAATGACCGCAGGCCGATAGCCATAGGCCTGTGCTGCGCGCCCCGATGTAACGAATTCTGCAACGGGCCACCCACTGCAGGGGAAGCTAGCTTGTTATCTAGCGGGCCAGGTACGCTGTGTGCGCATTGGAAAGGCAAAGCCCTGATCTATGGCCTGGTCCGGCGTCGTCTGATCTAGCCTCGTCCATTCCCTCGTCCACGCTTGGCTGGTGAAGCGCCCACATCAACCCCCCCCCTCCGATAGAGTACACTGGACAGACTTGCGCGAGGCGACGTAAATTTTGATCTCACAATTGAACACAACTCGTTCAATGTGTGCTATTTGATGCTATGCTAATCAGTTGTAACAATGGCATAGCAGCAATGTCGCTTAGTCAGACGGCGAGAACGGATGGCGCCAGAATAGGAGTTGGTTGTTAATAAGCGAAAAAAGAAAAAAATCCGATTCGCCATCTGTCGCGGCGACGTCATCGTGACGGAAGCACAACACTTTTGGATAGCTGGAGGGTGGTGCTAAATTTAACGCCACACACCACTTTCGAGAGGCCTTATCACAATGTTGCTTGCATCGGCCACCGTTGCTTCTACACATGGCTGGTGGCCTATAATTTAACTAGATAATCTCACATATTCGTGTAATGTGAATAATCTCTGATAAAACAACAACAACAACAACAACGCTTAACCTCTTCCTATTTTATGAGCAAATTCAGGACGCGAGGCGAAATGATGCCACTGTATAACTACTGATATAGCTAGTTCCGACGACCTTAACAGTCGTAACTGCACTGGATTCCTATTATGATCAATGGTTACCTGAGCACAGTCATATTGTCAACGGGAACATCTGAACTCGTTCTGGTTCTATGTTCTCCCCGTAATTTACTATGGAACTAAACTCTGACCGGAGATCGCTAGCCTTTCCAAGGGTGAACAGTTGAAGAATAGCGTGGCCAAGTCCCTGACCGCAGTATGGATTGGCGTCGCATCAGCCAATGTCCATTGGCCAGACTTTGTGAAGAAATATGGGATCTCTTTCTCGTCTCGTTTGTTTTAGAGATTTTAGTGCGCCGAGAATATAGTGTCCATGATCGCGCTCCCAGCCGCGATAAATGAATCGTACAATCTAAGATAATGATCGATTGTTGCCCTCTCATTTAGTTGAACAGCTAACATGAGATTTGATTCCTTACAAAAGCACACGTTGTTATGCCGAAAACACAATGCACTCGTGCCCACTCGCTGAGCGGGGATATCGTCACCCGGTAGTGTCCAACAACGTCGTAATTAACGGATGGTCAAACGAGCCGCTACCCGTTCCCGTGTCACTCCCGGTGTTGTGCTCAGTCTATCCAACGTTATCTCATCTATGATGTACTACAATACAGAATGGAGGCTATACTTATCTGCATCCCCTCCTTCTCTTTGTCTCTCTCTCCCTCTCTCCCCGGGTAGGGATTCCATTAAAGGACGCCGTACCCAAATAGTAGTTGTGTTCGTTGAGAATACTCGGAGGCAGACCTCATTGATTTCGGTTTTAAGCGATATGTTTCTCGTCGCACAGCAACGCCCACGTCGCTTTTCTGTCATTGTGTCGTTGCCAGTGACGTGAACAACTTCGCTGTGTGTCCCTATGCGTAGGGTTCAGGAAAGTTATTAAATTTCAACCGGCTGTTGCTTACCAGTCAGCAGGGCACCCAGAGAGAGAGAGAGAGAGAGATTCGAAAGATTGGATCCCTCCAGGCGGGGGGGACGGGACGGGCACACTCGCGTCTCGGGCATGCGATTCTGTTCTGTTTGATTATGATTCGAACGAACAGCGACAGCCGACAGCAACGATTGATCCGACCACTTCCATTTTCAGTACTTAGAGCTGTGGCCCGCACGATCGGCGGACACCATCGTTTGACGAGCTACGTCACGCGTTGCGATTGCCCGCGCGGGGGGGGGGGGCGACCGCTAACCATCAGAAATAACGGGGGGCAATGTAGGATAACACAATTGTTGCCTCGTTGACTCGCTCTCTAGACAGCCGGATTTCAGGCACGCGATTGCACAGAAGTGGTGCCGATAGTGGATCTAGTGATAAATACATATGTGTGTGTGTTTGCTTGTGGGTGAGATTGGCGGGGAAGAAGGGGAGACAGTTAAGAGCCACATAGATGTGTGTGTGTGCGCGTCTACGAACGCTTGACGAAGCTTGCGCCGCATCAGATTAGACCCCCAACTCGTCCGAAATTGAGAAATTCAGTGGACCAACAACACCTCACAGAAAGTCCCTCGTCGTCGTTGTCGGCCGAAACCAACTTAAGTATTATATAGAAATAGCGGTGGTGACCCCCAGCAACAGTTTAGTCTCGCCCACTGAGAGTAGCTTGTGAGCAACTCCATCCTTTGGTTAGTTTCCCTAAGAGTGAAAATACACCAACGCCAACAGCAGCAGCAGCGGTAAGTGAACAAATCGTGAAATTGAACAGTTGCAGACAGACAGACAGATCGCTCGCAGAAACCGCACGCCAGACCTCATATCAAGCCATAGAAATCTGCAACCACCGCCAACGATAGCGGCAACACCAGCGGGGCCAACAGCACCCTCATTGGAACACACTCATAACATGAAAAGTCCATATCTCCCTCTCTCTTTCTCCGCCGTTATTTCCTCCTTACTGGTAGTCGCGCTGGCAGTCCGACGGCTACAAGCACATAATGCAAAGTTGTACAACTGTTTCCACTTGACGTAAGCACTTGGCCACAAGAGCCATTACAACTGGTGGCACTACTTTGACCACGCCACGCCATAGCTACGCCATTCAGTAGCGTAGTTAGCTGCATTTCGCCGGTGCAGAGGGACTCGAGCACGGTCACCCTCCTCGTTCCCAAACGATCATCGTCGTGCTGTTGTCGATGTCGCCGTTGTCAGGGCCAGAAGTTGTGCCGCGGCCGCTGCTGCTGCTGCTACCTGGGCATCACTGTTTAAGATCTGTTGTCGATCCTTGTATAGATCCCCTCTCATTTAGCTCCATATCAGCCGTCTGAAGAAAGTCGAACGGCTAATGACTTACACAAATAGATAAGCAGATAGATTGGCACACGTATAGATCTAGATGGATCGATGGATGGCGCTACACTGCTACACAGCTTTGCTGATAACAAGTTGGGTTCACCGATGCAAACGCCATGGGTGAATGTAAGCTCGCGCTGACGAAGGAACACAAATCTGCGGTGCCCGATATGAGATGTGCTGACTATCCTCACCACATAGCCAGTGTCAATCGAGCCGTCTCTGTCTAGTTCGTTCTCTGATATTGTCGACGAGGTGTCATTCATTCAGACCTCGTACAATTTCTCGACTTAAGGGCGCGGCTTATAATTGTAGTATAGCATACAATAGACTGACACATGTGATGAACTCTGTTAAAGACTTCGGATGACCTAATGGCACAACACATTTGTCTGCCTTAATGAGGTCTCACCTCACAAAGATTTGGCGGCAACTAGTCAAGCGGGTGTTGTTCGCTCATTTAGAGCAAATTTCATTACGAGGTGCCAACTCACCCTTTGAAATAAAAGCGCGTCGTGGCGAACACATGTAGCCATGAGGATGTGTCGAAATGGCGCAATATGTGCAGATATATAACAGCATAACGATGTTGGATGTTGGCCTTGACGGATAGTTAACACTGATCTATTGTGACAGAGAAAGCTGCAGAGGAGGCATATCATGAAATTGAAATATTTTCAGTGTGCTAAATTGATGCCCTTTGAAAACAAATCTATGGTATTAGCATTGCCCTCACATCTCTACAGTACTTAGGCTCTTGGCGAATGGGTTTGCATGTTACAAAGGAACCATTTGTATTAGGCGGTGCGGTGTGCTGATCTTAACATAGGTTCGAATGAGATAAACTATACTCCGAGTAGTATATTCCTTATACGGAGACGCTCGTAGAGGTGAACCGATGTCGAAGGCATAATGGGCCCATAAAGAAGGGGCCATCTTTCGCTGGTACTGGTTACTTCACTCTTCATAAGTATATTATGATATTATATATTATTATTAATTATTACTGTTATCATTATTAATTAATCATCTAATACCAGTTGGAGGCAGTGGTGATATCGTACAAGATTTTTGTTCGAGAGCAGCGATCTGTGTCTTCGAAACTCACGTCAGCTGCTTCCAGACCCGTTTGAGTCCAACCCCGAAACATGAGCATGGCCCAGAAAAAAATCCACGCACAGATTTAGCGTCCACCGAAGACAGCTGCCGTTGACAGAGCTAATAAATAGCTGATATAGGCCTTTGCTTTGGTTATGCGCGTGACGAACCTATTGGCTGGAACTATATTTACCAATAGGAAGTCCACCTCTGATCACGCTTTACGCTTCAAGTATTACATTTTCACCACAAGGACTCCCAGATGATGTCCTGCCCCGCAAGGATGTTTTTTCAACCAATATAAATTACTGTATTATACCGTTATTTGTATTCTGTAACTCTTCACCATTATTAATTAACAAGTGTTGTAGTTAATTTTAGTTCTCGACCAAAATTCTGTGAATGCGGCCAATAGATGCACACCGAGTGTGTGTGTGTGCCTGGGCGTCCCGTTTGACCAATAGTAAAATGTCTATATATATATATATGTATGTATATATGGTATTATTGATGCTGATTCTATCGCGTTGTTATTGCTAAGCCATTGTCGAGTGTTTCTAAACCTTCGAATTTTAGTGTAATTTATTTTAATAATATTTATTTTATAATTTTGCCGGCTTGTTGTTGTCGTTGTTGTTGCTGCTGCTGCTGCTGTTTTTTTATTCTGATCGGTTAGTCTGTTTTCGCCTAACTCATGACTTATCAGGATGCAACAGAACGAGACAATGTTTCTAACAAATATCACAATAATATATTGAATTTTATCACTTGGGCATATCTACAACTCAAATACACGTTCATCGAAGGGAAGTCCAATCTCCGCTGTAATCAACGGCAGGAGATAAACAAATTGTTTATCCGCGTCAATGCGGAAATGCAGTTTCAAGTGAACTCGCCGCTGTTCCGTTGTTTAGACTGTTCGTTCGATATACAAACGTACTGTTGAGTTAAGACCACAGAGCCTTTTACAGGCTCTAATATCAGCAGTAAGATTCAAGTCTGAGATGTAAGCGGGACAGAAACGAAGAAAAGGTTTAGGAGAGGCATAGTATATAATAGGAACACAAAAAAAACCGACGGATAGCAACGACGCGCCTTAGTAACGCCACTCCGAGAAAGTTAAAGGACTTTTGTTTGAGGTTGGTCTTCCTGGCCTTTTCTCATCAGAACGTCTGTTGACTTAGGCACTCCGAGAACGCTGGAATTGGATGACTACCGTTACCTGAGCCAACAGTCTCGATTCGTTGTCTTGTACGGGACAAGCGCTAATGAGTAGAAGTGATGATGTGATTGAATTTACTAATGATGTGATTACTAGCGTGTAGTTCAATGCAGGCCATTGTCTCGGTTCGTAATTAGTAATAAGAAGTCATAGCGATTTCAAAGAGGATCTCATATGCATTTATTTATTATGGTAGAACGCGGCGGTCAGGATGCGTTTCTCCAGTTGTTTGACCTAATGCCATTCCGCCAATTGTCACAAGAGGATTCTACCAAACTGCCGTTGATCGATATCAAATTTGATAAGAGCTCAGGCCTGTCAGATAGGGGAACAGCTGAGGATCAGTTCGAAAAACAATTATTTTTAAGTCGACGGCAAATCAGTTTCGATTTGTCCAGAGTACGATCGGTTACAGTAATTAAATGTGTAATAATACTGTATTATATTACAACTTATCTGAAACTCTCGCTGGACAAAACAAAACACACGTACCTGCATTTCAAACTTTCGAGCCAATCGAGATGCATGTGCAAACACACACGTCAATTTTACCTCAAGATTTTGAGACCCGGCCGTCAGCGAACAGCTAACCATATATTCCACCCACATTAGAGGCAGTACAACTGACGTTTCTCTTAAAAACAGACACCCCCCCCCCCTAGTTTGAAGAGAAAATAAATCGCGCGTGCTTCTAACCCGATTATAGCCGACTTTCTAGTTAGAGCCTATAGCTTCGATAGTATAGCTGTCTGTCAGTAGTGGCGGTACCTGGCTGTATTTTTGTTGGTTTTTTACGCTCGCTGACCGCAAAAATCGGAAGTCGGTCCCATTTCTTATATCAGCTAACGGAGCCAAATGATACATGGTGACTTAATGACTCAAAATAGATCAATGAAGTTGACTAAGCAGCTGGCCCTATGACGATGAGAACAGCTCGGTTCATTTGACGCACGAGTTATATTTGATAGGCTGGGTTTCAAATTTTGACACGCGTCCATTTTTTATTATGTGTTTATCGAGTAATTGTTCCATGAAGTAACCGTTTGTCGTCGTAACACTAAGCGAAATTATACCAGCTCTGTCATGGCCGCATTGTACACTAGTGAGTGTCGTTTTTTCCCTGCCCTTCGCGGCATTGGCACCACGTGTAATCAGCAATCGATGCCTATGGGTAGAACAATGAGAATGTGTACTGATTTATGAGCGTGAATAGTCATTTTGGTGTATGTAGAAGATGTATTTATTATTTCGCACTTGTTTCGGTACGGAAGGTTTTGTTATAAAATAGAAATGGCTAAGTCCCCAATCGAGGGCCGAGCATCCACGTGGTGGCAAAGGGTAAACACATTGAGGGAATGTTGAGTGTGATATAAATGTCATAGCCACGGACCGACCCTGCTCGTAGAACAATGTTGTCTATCGGGGAATCATTGCTTGAGTAGAAAAGATCTAACGATCGATCTGAACTGATTATACTCAACTACTACCCATCGTCACACTATATATATATACATATATATATGTGTGTGTAGTCGTTAAAAATTTGTGTTAAAATCGCTATTGGTCCATCGCACATTGAACAACTTATCAAGAATATGCCATTTTAACATAATCTTATTGTATTACCCACGTTATTGCGGCTGTTTCTCCTTCCTCTTTTATTCAAAATGATGTGTTACTTCAAGGGGTTCGAATCTGCACCCGCAGACATTCACAGCCAAAGATTCAGTTATCCAAGTCAGCGCGCATTAAACTTCGATGAATTCAACTACAAAACCCTTCAGTAATATCGTTCGATGTATTCATCATAGAATATTAGATTGCACTTCAGGGATCTTGAGAGGTAACACGGCGAAATTTTGATGCAATAAATCCCAGTAGTGTTTTTGGTGTACCTCGATAAGGTGAACACGTCGTTTGACGATGTGACTCACGCAAATTAGCCTACGGATTTGGCCGTCGAGCCAGGCTTCTGGAGTTCGGTCTGTGAAATCTGCAAAAATAGTCTTTCTACAAGCCGTTGCTAGATACTCACCTGATGTCCTCGAAGAGCCTCGGGAGTCAACTGTGAGGGCCGAACTAACTCCCTGTTATATATATATATATATATATATATATATATATATATATATATATAAAACATCGCTATAGCGGTGTTAGCTGTCGATGTCGTGCGAGACTTCCCAGATTGTTTAGCATAACTTTCTGACGCTACAGAACAATAGGAGTTCTGGGACAATACAATTGAGTTAACACTCGCCAGTTCGTCGTCAATGCGTGCTTGCTATTATTACAGAAAAGTCGCTATTTCCGAGTGTGTAAATAACGCGCACCAATCTGATTCGGACAAATGTGCCATTTTCCCAATTTGCGAAAACTATGGATTAACGACCGTTTCAAATATATCGTACTAAGAATATCCTGCTCATGTGCCCCGTGAGCTTCGCGGCAGGAATTCTGTGCGCGTTTGGTGGTATAATTTTACAATAATTGAACACAGACTCATTTTAGTCGTCAGTGAGGTATCGTTTGATTCTGTCGCACGCTTGACGTAAGAGGTCACTGAAAATGTGGGTGCTGACGTTGTCATGCCTTGGCTGAACTTCCTCGATGACAAAGAAACGATTTTGACAAACGAGCTCTATCTGAGAAAACTCCTAGACACATGTCGCAAGAACATCATCAGACGCATATAATCAATGGGCTATTTGATTGTTTTTGCAGGCTATCGTATGAGTGCCCGAAATCTCGTGGAAGGGCTGTGTTCAACGAGAATCTCACAGGTGCGGTCTCGTCGACACCGGCTCCATCCGGCACCGATATGCTACCTCCATCCGTTGTACGTTCGACGTTCCCCACCGCCACCATGATGCCCTCTGATCGGC
Organism: Stratiolaelaps scimitus; assembly: GCA_019614645.1. Classification (NCBI taxonomy): domain Eukaryota; kingdom Metazoa; phylum Arthropoda; class Arachnida; order Mesostigmata; family Laelapidae; genus Stratiolaelaps; species Stratiolaelaps scimitus. The sequence continues at coordinate 1,650,055 of JABWDB010000014.1, read as the reverse complement.
ACGATCTATCTGGTGGTGACTTCATGGACGGTAGTTCCATGGGGGCCTCGGGTTTATCTGGATCAGCCTCATCATCATCATCCTCTGGATCATCATTGGGTTCTTCATCATCGTCAGGTGCTTCGGGTGTCTCCTCAGGATCGTCGTCGTCGAGTAGTTCCCGCGATCGCAATAGAAGGCCCGGGCCTCATTCGGATTTTGGAGGAGACCACTCAGCTGACTCGGGAATGCTATCACCGACAAACAACAATCCCTCAATGGGCAGTTCTGGCCCCGGCTCATCGTCATCATCGTCCGATATCGGTCGAGCAGGATCTTCGCTGTTCGGCTCATCGATGGATTTCCCGTCGATGTCCGGATCCGGTGGTCCGACTTCTAGGGGTAGGGATCGAGGTCCAAATTCGGCTCGTTCGAATCGGCCACATCCCTCCGCCAGCAGTCGACTCCAGCGAAACTACGAAAGCACGGGATCATCTGCGCCGTCGTCACCAGTTCCTATCGGCGGGAGACAAACGATGCTAACACTTTCATTGCTTATTCTCGCGATTTTGTAGCGACCCACACAGCGACCCAATGTATCGGAGCTCGAGAACCAAAATACAAATGCACCCTGAATGAAGAGTCCGTGAAGTATCATCATCTTGCCGGAAGCGGCATCCACCACGACAAAATCGCCAACAACAAAGCGGAACATACGAACGGACCCCAAGTGTACTGCTAGGGACGAAAAAGCATAGCACAGGCATTTCTCTCTTGTGCGTCCACCGCAATGAATCACTAGTATCGAGTGATGGTGTGATCCGTATAGATACATTATTGACATACAGATCTGCCCCGCCCCAACACACACACAGATACGTGATAGGCAGATTCGACGTTAACACGCCGCGCTAGTCCAAATTTGCTGCGGAACATCGAGCATCGTTACTGACAACACCTGTTTGTTTGGTCAAGACAATCGGTTCTCTTCGTTCTATTTCACCGCAGCACATTGAGACAAGACCCGCCGCTGCTGCCGCGGCCGCCGCTCCTGTTGCCGGGAATATCGCAGCAAATATAGCGAAGCTGGGCGGAGATCAACGATGAGAACATAGAAACATATTCAGTAGTTGGTATGAGGATGCTGCCGATGCCGCTGCGGTATAGCGGTAATCGTCAGCGCGACGTTGTTGTACAAAACCCAAGAGCAGCTACTATCACTACTACTACTATTACTACTGTAATATTAAGATACACCATAACGGCTGGTTTTTTTTTGTTTTTGAAAATACGTCTAATAAATACAAATCTACGACACGTTCGTTTATTATTGTTATTTTCGGCGATTGTTGAATTTGCTAATGCTAATAATTATTACTCATACCAATTCGATACGGTATACGACGATAATACGCCGATATTGTTCATGTCGACGCGATGCAGAATGACAAGGCAAAATATAACACACGTGATGTGATGGTCGACATAGAGAAATGGGTGACATATTTCGCTCGTTATATTGGACACGCAAAACGAGTCTGACGGTGAAAAGAATATCTTTATCAGAAATACAATAAAGCAGTATTTCATAATTTTCTACAAAATATAGAAAACTGTGTGTGATACTTAAGCTTGCTTGTAGAATCACTATTGCGGTTAGTCTTGCACACATTGAACGCCTGCTCCACGGCGCGTTGCGTAACCCTCCACCACGCCGTGCGTGTCATGGTAAAGGTAAAGCTCTATTGGTTTATTAAAGGAGCTGCAATTTCATAATGCTTAAGCTCTCTTATATCTGTCACCAAGCAGCGGGGCTTGAACCCGTGAATGGAGTTGCGTGGTTTTTCGAACACCCTGTATCTCTAGTTAAACGAATGTCATTCGCCTTTATTTCTTTGATCTATTCACGGCTAGCTTTTTTCTGAGAGCATTCACCCTTCTCCCGTTCGAGCGGTTGAGCTTCTAGAAGTTGTCACGACTCTGAAGTGAATGTGACGGGAATTAGAAGGCTTTCCAAGGCCTTCCTAGGGCGAACGTCCACCCCGGCTATTATAAATGAACGAACTTTCCAGCCGAAAAGTGCTGATTTTTTTTGCATTTAAGATATCGTGTATGAGAGTCGCGCATGCGTGCGATCAAAAATTCCAGCCTGAAAGATTGACGCTGGAACCAAAAATTTCTCTGTCCATTCGAACAGTAGTTATTACAGAGCAAACTTTGGCGTCGAGTTTTTCTAGACCCAACCCATTGTCTTATAGCGAACAGTGGTGTTTGTGGATAGTGCCACCTCTTTTGCGCATCAAGATCCGCCAATTCATGTTCATGGATGGGTGATGAACGTAACACAAAGCTATAGGTATCGGATGATGGCATTATTAGCTGTTCTATAGGTATTCATTCAGTGGGAGTCGAACCCGGCCACCTACACGTTTGCTCCCGTTGCGAAGCTGATGCACACGAATGGACCGGCACGCCACCGAGCTCGGCAAGCGTCACCACTCAGCTGAAACCCGTCACCAGCCGATGGATTCTGTTTCACTTCATATCAGTGGTAATAGCCAAGCGTTGTATGGGCCTCGTTACTTCGCTAGAGAGCGTTGTTGATGCTAATTGCGATTATGCCATTTGCGATTTTTACGACGTGGATCTTCCGTTTGTATGTTACCTTCGACGCGAATATGTTTATTCTTAACGGATAAGCGTATCATTAGTGCCTTGAAAACACAGATAACGAGCACAAAATGGCTCAGGTATCAGATTGTTCCTCCGGACATCAGTATCCATGGGGACGCTAACGATTCCCTCATGGAATAGCCAAATAATGGCATTCTCAAGGACTACAGATGTTGGCGCTACCCTTTCGTCTACCTGAGTATCTGGGTAATTCTGGTGCGTTGAGCTGATCCGGCATTTCGGATCCTAATTTTCCGTTGCGCTCTGAACCCTTTGATGAGATTTCTTCCTCTGACAGATAGATCCACTACGATAAGTGCCTTTATCTTTCAACAACTTATTCAATAATACTGCTTTCTATAATGCTTCCATTGTAGATCGTACTTCAGAAGAAACTCGACTCGGGGGCAAGCGCGCAGGATCTTTCCTTCTGCAATGCCTGTCCCTCGCTGTGAGGCAGAGAGGCCATGCCATCGCCTTCCTCGCGAAAATGTCGGCCTCGGCCCCGGTCCCCAACTAATCCCCCCCCCCAAAGAATCCCTAGAAATAATTCCTAATTATTGTATGTTTGAATAGGGTTCAGAGTGCACGGAAAATTAGGATCAGAAATGCCGGATGAGCTCAACGCACCAGAATCATCACGCATCTGCCTGAGGGAGACACAGCATCGGAAAACTGCGCGTGCTTGTTCTGCTGTTCTCAAATATAAAACAAAAAAAAGTACACATATATATAGTTGCGAACATATCTAGACAAGCTAAAGCTGTCCTCACAGCCATAATTGTACATTCGAGTATTGCCCGTACATTGGCCACACATTGTTCCTCTTGTCGGAAGTCACAAGAATCTTCACGGTGGGAAACAAATCAATTGCCACCATTATACTAAACTATAATATGATTCTTCTAAAGGTTACAACCCATGCATCGTCGTGCTGGTTGTCGAAACCATGTGTCTTTGGAATATGATACTAAGTTCAGATCGAGCAGAGTAAATAACCGTAAAGACTTCCTTTTTTGTTTTGGTGTGATATAATTATATCTGCACATGCAGCAGCATTTTGGCACACCGTTCTGAACTACATTACACGTACATATTAATATATGCCTTCGTATACACACCTCTTTGGTCTATATGTTTCGTTTATTCACCGTTGACGGAATAATCACAGTATCGTTGGCGTGGAAGCGAGATATGCTGTGAGATACTGCAACTATTTGAACAGCTCATCAATATTTGTATGCCCCACTTGGTTAGAAATGACCACAACAACCAACTTTGTCCTGCTTCACAGCGGTGTATAGCCGAATTGTTGTATTGTTATTTGGTGGTCGGTGTTCAGGAACGAGAAAAGATGGATCGCAGCTCCAGCCTCAGCACCAGAAACATCGATCGATGCCCAACGCCTGGGGCAACTCGGGTTGCAGGCCTGAGTCGCAGCAACGCTGGCGAGTGTTTACCGTCCGAACTGAGCTGTGCCGGGACGCTTGCGAATGGACCACACGTTAGCTGGCCGTAAACACGGTCACCAGAGCTCAAGCGTCTGTGCTTGCTCGCGTCACCGTCGTCATCGTCATTCGTAGCCGCTGCGATACGAATGCTGAAAAGATACGCTAAGCTAAGCAGCCACGCGGCAGCTGGGACGTATCCCGGCCGCGGCCTGCGCGGAGCTACCCCACAACAGCCATCACCGCCAACCACAATTTGGATCGACCGAGGTAATCGCCGATTGTCGCCGCCGCCGCTACCGCTGCCGTTCGTATCGGTGAAATAGTTCTAGCTGGCAGCAGCGGTGCAGGTAGTCATAACAGTAGTTCTGGCGTCGTCGACTTGGGGTCGGGGCGAAAGCCCTTCGGTTGGCTGTTGTGCACACGGGGGCACGGACGGGCCACAGGGCCGCCCCCGTGGCCACAACAGACTGGGGCGAGGGACCTGCTGCCGTTCTGTGGTGCTCGATGTCGCGTTGTGTTGTCTGTGTTCATTCAGCGGTGCTGCTGCCGCCGCCGCCGCCGCCGCCGCTGCCGCCGGTACTTGGTGTTCTGTGCTGTTCTGTGTCCGTGTTCCAAAGGGTGGGTGATGAGGATGGCGGGGCGGGGGAGCCGACCGAGCAGCATTAACAGCAACAGCAGCAGCAGCTATAAAGCCACGACGCAACGCTACACAGCCACAAACACACAGTGATCAGGCAACACATGATGCGTGTATTCGTCGTAGTGGTGAGCTGCCTGTTCGCGGCTGTACAGGCCGGTGGACATTTTGGCGGGGGTCTCGGAGGATACGGAGGTGGTGACTTCGGCGGTGGACACGGTTTCGGTGGTGGACACCACGATCATGGCTACGTGAAGGACATCACGAAGATTATCACGAAGGCCGTGCCACAGCCATACCCTGTGCCCGTCCCTAAGCCTTACCCCGTACACAAGATCGTGCCAGTGCCGCACACTGTGCACGTGCCGAAGCCTTATCCTGTGCCGGTGAAGGTGCCCGTCATCAAGAAGATCCCACAGATCGTCCACATCCCTAAGCCGTACCCGGTCCCTAAGCCTTACCCGGTACCGAAGCACGTGCCGGTGCCTGTGCCCGTACCGGTCTACAAGGACGCCCCATACCCTGTCTACAAGCATGTACCTGTGCCCGTACACAAGCCTGTTCCTGTTCATGTGAAAGTGCCGAAATACATCCCGGTCCCAGTTCACAAGGTGATCCCCGTCCCGCAGCCTGTCGAGGTACCGGTCAAGGTGCCCGTCTACAAGCAGATCATTGTCAAGAAGCCCGTCATCGTTCCCGAGCCTGTCTACGTCAAGCATCATCATGGAGGACACCATGGTGGACACCACGGATGGTAAAAGGCGACGATCACGTCGAACGACTTGGACAACGATTGGACAATTGACGTATTGACGCGCTCTTTTTTTGTGACGACTAACCGAGCCGTCATCAGCCGACGACACCCTTATGAAACGAAATATAACGGCAATGAAGAGATACAGAAAGATATGGCGATCGCGGCAAGATCAGCATCGCTAAAGCTCTATCTGCTGGTGACCCAGCAGCAAACAGAAGCAATGGTGGCATTCATCAAATCATGACCGTACGACACAATGTCGTAATGAGGCACCACATGAGAACAACGTAAAAAACAACGACAAGTCGTATCGGCAACGACGAATTGATCGTTCAATGTGGATCGAATCGGGTGCCGCAACCAAACTACAAACAGCCCAAAGCCATGTGTATACTCGTGTGTAAATAAATAACGACAACAACAATTATTATTACTACAACAATCCAACTCCACCCCTGTAAAACGACTGGCTTCATTATTTGTTATTCGCTATAGTCACCTGATTACTAGTAGCCACTTAATAATAGCTGATAGGATAATTGGGTAATTACAGTGGATAATTAGGTGCAACGAAATTGTATTCTACTAGTGCGCAATTATGATCGATTCGAACAAGAGCTTATGGGAACTTGGATAATGGGTTGTTGCTAGTCATCAGCTGTTCCGGTGTACTTTAATGTTTTGATTTTAGATTATGGCTTATTAGTTTTTTCGGGATGCGATCTAATACCTACGGTGTAACTTCTCGTGTGTCGACATGGGCAATCAAATTTAGTTCACACGGGCCACCCGGATCCCTGTCTGCCGGCCTGAGATCTTTGGTATATAACCTATAGGGTTGAACAAGAAGTGTCGATACAGTTCTAACAATAGTATTCATATTTCTCCACTGATCATTCAATATTAATAATTGTTTTTCGAGCTGACCCTCAGCTGTTCCCCTATATGACAGGCATCAGCTCTTAACTTTTCAGGTATTACTATGAGGACCTGTCGGGGCCACCTTTGCTTATTCTCTTCCTTCCTCGTACCTGGCGAGAATCTTCAGATAAAGAAAGATGATAAAGAACTCCAAAGATTCTCCGCGTCTAACAGGATTTAAAACCGCGTCCCTCCGGTCCAGCAGTCCAAGACGGTCACCACTGGACCATCCAGGGGACGATCATTCAATATTGGAACGACAAAAATTGCGTAACTCACGACAAATTTGACAACGTTGAAAAAGACTCAGTGGTCAACCAGTAAAAAATATCTGCTATTTATCCGCCCTCGAGACATAATGGATTTGTACATTAATTCATTCGTTCGTTCAAGGGGGGGGGTCAATCATGGACCTGCAATTATACAAAAGCTTTCGTTCTCGTAAACTAAGAATAGGTGAACATTATGCCACAGTAGTAGTTATAATGTCATTTTCATCGATTTGCTCCACTCGTACATGCACAACAAAATTTTTGAACAAACGCATTGTAGTGTACGCCGAGTTTAAAATTGTATACAAGAAATTTACATAATTTTTCGCGAATTTTTCCTATAGAATTATTTTGCCTCTCCTGCCAACTTTTCGGCTAGGAAGAGTAAACGAATCTCGCGACTTCTGTGATGAAGTGCCAATAGCCAGCAGGCGATAAACGACAGCCAAAATAAAAAAACACGAGAGCGTAGCATTTGGATATGAAAGCTGCTAGGTGGTCTTGCTAACGTCGCGTTTTCGTGCAGGGTGATTAGAAGACATTTGACCGACCCCGTCTGAGGTACTCCTAACTTCACAGGGATGTACGACATCAACTGCAACTTTTCCTTGGGACAGGCAAAAGAGGGTTCGCCTCACCGGCGTTGATAGCGAGGCTAAATCTTGCAAACATCTTAACGATCTCTTCAACTCAATCTAGCGCCTTGCGAATGTCATTTTGAACCGCTAGCGGATCGATGCGAAAAGAGGGAGATGTATCTTCCGCGTCAGCAATCACCTTGCAGTAATTCCCTGCAGACATCTTCAGGAGAATGAAGTTGATTAGGATTACAAAAATATATAGCCCAAGGATAGACCGTTGCGGGGTCCCTATGTAAAATAAAATGCTACCTGGTGAGGACATAAAATAGAAGTCAAGCATTGCAAAACTGTATTTCCTTTGATAAACCAACCACGGTTTTAGTACGAACCGTCGCGAAATGCAGATTCAACTCGTTTGCGACTTACTGGAAAGTGGTTGGTTTGTTTGATTCAGTAACAAGGACTTAACGTAGCGGAAGTGCTAACTTTTGTCTATCATGTCCACAGGTTGAGTTTACAAAACTCCATAACCTTTTCGGGTCCTCTTTGAGACGCCGGAACCGATTCTTGTAGAACGTTGATCTGGCCACCTGAATGTCACGCCCGGCATCTGTGAAGACTGCTCTAAAACACTGATTTAGCCTCAAAGAGAGCTCTTTTTCAATTAACGTCAATGCGGCTTGTTTACAGAAACCTATAGACTTTATGATTCGCGGTGAACAGGAACATCCTCAGTCCTGTCGTATTTGTTGCGACAACGGTAAGACATTATTCACATTCACTTAATAGTACAATCTTAAATGCTTCATACGCTTCATCAACCACTTCCGGCTTCCTGGCCACTCAATCAGCTCCGTGTTCTGACGTTCTCCACGAACTGCGCGATGCTATTTCTATTGGACCGTTTGACATCGGTCGCCGTTCCGGGAGCGGTATTCCTTTGACTAGCGGGAGACCCTCCTGTTAAACTGATAACAACCGCGTAATGATCCGAGATCAGGGGAGAGACCACCATACAGCAGGGGAGAGAATTAGGAGCCCTTCACAATCTTGCAGCGCAGTGTGGTCGATGCACGTACCGGAGGCTAGATGGGTAATCTGGTCTATGGCAAGTTGAAAATCCCTGGACGAAACGAACAATACATCATAGCCTTCTTAGACCTTGGTCTTGCTAAAAGATTTGTGTTTGCATCTCACACCATATTATAAGGGACACTGTATGATTCAGCTTGCCAAAATTGTCAGCTCTTTACATTGCTGTACATTGGATCGGATAGTCTGAAGCGCTCCGTAATGAGGAATTGAAGGGAATATCTACCCAGCAATTATCGAGATAATAGCAGACATTAATGTTCCAGCATGTGAATGAAACCAGGCAACTCGAGGACTCATTGCTTTTACACGACGCACCAAGGTTCTTTTATTCAGACCGCGTCTTCGTGTTCCGAGGTCCTGCTCTTTTTCATTAGTGCGTTCACTGCCTGCGTCATCCTGGTCGCTCCCGGCAAGTTCACCTTGATTCCTGCTGGCATATATCCATGACCGCCTGTGTGCCCTTACCGGTACTGTGTATGACGGTTCAGGAGATGCCTAGGAAACATCCGAAGTCGTTGACATCTCAGATTGTGGGGAGGTGGACGGCGCCTTTGGGTGGTTGGCCTTCAGTTGCTGTATCAGTCTGCCCTCCATCCGGGTCGTTCGTTATTCATTCTCACCATCTCGAGGCGGGCAGCTTTCAGACGATGAAGCATGGGGTACCACACAGTTTACGTATCTCGGAGAGTCTGTACATTTGTCTATCAAATGACCCGCTTTTCCGCATTTCGTACATGCTACCTCATCTTGACAAAAAGCAGCATTATGATTCTAATCCAAACTATGCGAGCTGGAGAGTCCTAATACGTCACTACCTTTCGGGCCCTGAAGGCGACGAACGTTTCCTTAAGCGGGATTTTGCCGAACTACAGTAGCATTTCTGTTGGGAATGTGCGGAGTTCACCATCAGCAGCCCTTTTTGCAAACTCTCTTTTTACAACGATGACTCCAACCTCTACCAATGCTTGCCAAGATTTCATCGCCCGCAAAGCCCCGTGTCGACTTGTGTTATACGCGCCCAGCTTTTTTCCAACTCTCTGCATTTCGTGACCACCGCAATGTCAAGCAGAGCCGAGCAACATCATCACACCTTTGCGCTGTCCACCAAGTTCACCCATACATGGATCTCACTAAACCTAGATTCAGGCCTGGCGTCAGGAAAGAGTTTGAACACATCGATACGTCACGCAAGAGAATTCCCTACTGAGTTGTTGTCGACGGTAAAGCCGACGGTATTGAGCTAGATAGCCAAAGATACACAACTCTCCCATTACTTTTGGCAAAACGTGTATAGTCGCGTATATATGTTGTAGTGTCTATTTCCATACTGCGCTAATTTAACTGTTATTGGTTTTTCTTCTCTTTGAATGCGCCAACAATCAAGGAGAATTATCTTTGCCGGCGATCGTTAGTCATTACTCTTCTCTCCCTTTCCCTCTCTTCCTCCCAGCACAGCAGCTCTTAGTGAGTTACCAACTGCTCGCTTATCGCACCTAGCAAGGATCTACCAGATAACGAAAATCCAAAGATACTCCGCGTCTGGCATCATCGTAGCTAAGTAGGTAGTTCGGAACACATCATGCATAGCATATTGAGTGGACTTCTTAACATGAATATGCTTGGAAGTCCGCTCAAGATGTTAGACGAGCAATACACAGAGAACTATATACACGAACTGGCTGAAACACGATACAACCATAGAGTTATTTGAAAGAAAATAAGCACATTTAATGCATATCTGCACACCATTAAACTGATCTGTTTATTACATCTGATAAAGCAGTAATCGAGAAGAAATTGTTCGAAATCATTAATGCACTTTTTATCACAACGTAACGTGCAACAACTAACTATTGGTAAAAAATGGATACGAAATTATCAATGCTTTAATTGGTTTCTCCTTTGAATGATAGCTGAATATTTGTTATTGAGGTACACAGGGAATCTGAATACACCCTTAGAAATATGCATCCTAAATATGCATACACGTAGCGAGCCCAAAGTATTTTGACGTAACAGCTGACACATTGCGATCTAAACCACAGTATCCATGTTCTAGAAGACCAGTATATGATGTCGGGTGCATTTATTGTAAGTTACGTTTATTGATATTTTCTTGTCCAGATATATACTAGTATCATGCGGAGTGATGTTTCAGCTGTCGCTTGTCCCGTAGGTGGTCTAGTCGTGACTATCGTGGATTGCTAGACAGAAGGCACAAATAGCTTGGATGCAAATCCTGCCACACGTGGAGGACCTTTGGATTTATTTATTTATTATCTGGTAGATTCTTGCTAGGTACGACAAAGCTAAACATAAAGGAATAACGGTGATCCTAATCATCGTAGTACTACCTAAAGGTTAAGATCTGAAGCCCGTCACAGCTAATAGAATGCATTTTTTTTAATATTTCAACCAAGCTTTTATGTAAACAATAACAAGTTCAAATGTACAAAAAATAACAACAGTGAAAACATTTGTACCCCGAACTCACAGAATCCCTGCCAGCTGTATTTCCGCCTTGAAATTAGAGATAGAAATATTTCCGAACATGGCTATACCATGAATGTGGATCCCTATACATCACGTGTTTGCCAAATAGTTTTAGACGCGTTATCAACGCTATTTGAAAGAGACTCTCGTTGTGAAACTTAGGCACAAAATCGGGCAGATGAAGATCAGAGAGCGAATGCCTTTAGAACATAGCTATTATGCTGAAAGGTAATTAAGAATGTTGAGATGACACGGATATACCATGACGGAACAGAACCACTCTGGCAAACACAAACCAAATAAAATTCCGGCAGAAACAATAATAAACGACATATGATACTCGATCGCGCCGTAATGTAGACACCCTATGGATGGAGGGAGCTTGAGAGGCTGGCGATAATGGATAATGAGAGCAATAATAATAATAATACGGATAATAATCGGAAGAAGCAATATCCGTTAGAATTTGGCGGATAGACGCCATAAACGAACTCATGACATGCAAGCCCAGCCTGGTGCCACGACTGATTCACTCGTCGTGTCCACTTCCAATCTCATCTATTTTTCAACAATATTTAATAATAATTTTAACAATAATTAGTAACAATTTTCGCTCAAGCGGCATTTATTCCAACACTTTAGAGGTAAGAGCACCGTTGTTTTGCTGCCTTCTCATGGATTTAGTTACAATACGGTGTCATGTTTTCGTCCGGCGAGAGGCGTGCGTGAAATCTCGTTCATGCTATATTGTGTTAGCTTCTTACCTAGAAGCTGCCGGTGACGCTTACCCGACCATACTCATATTGTGGATATCGAGTTACTAATAAGTTAGAAACAAAATCGTTTATGCTTTGATGTGTGCACGCGCCACTGTTTGACTCGAGTGGCCCTCGAAGAGTTTGCTAACTCAATTGGGTCTGTTCTAGCTGTGCTGCATCACAAAAGGACGACGAAGTGAAAAAAAAATGGATACAGACGAAACAGCTGTCTACGAACATCTCGATGTTATCTGTGAGCGAGTCCGTCGGACGTGAGTATCCAGAAACACAGTAATTGGTACGTCGTGTTGCATGACAGTTGTCCTTCTCCAATGAGATATCTGCCTTCCTGTCTCTCCTGAGTAGTGCAACCCGTGGCTTTCTCGTTTTTTTCGTGTCGTCGTTAACGACACCTAAGAAGGACTTCGCTAGAAACGACCCAGCGGCAAGCCCCTCGAGAGGGGACAATTTGGATTCGACGTCGGACAACGACATCGCGAGCGAACCCCGGATAATGGAGGTGGAAACGGACGTTCCAATGTATGCTCCTCTGTTGGAATTGAGCACGCACGACTTGAATATGCACGAACTGCGTGAATATTTAGAACGCTACAGCATCGAGCGTAAGCAATGTGAATGGACAGGGCCGACTTTCGAAGACACCGCCGCCCAGTGGTGTCATCAAAATCCCGAGATTGTTCTCGACGCCTGTCAACAACTCGACGAACTCGCTCCTGTTGCCCGCTACCTCTTTAGCAGATTTGCCCTTCGAAAACGCGCATTCGAGGCAACAGCATGCTTTAAGCTGCCGTATCCCGAAACACTGAGGGCGTGCTTGGACGATTCGACTCGAATGGCGCGTATCGTTCAGACACTCACAACCGAACTGAACCGTGTACATGACGGAGACGGCGCCTCAACATTCGAAGCAAATGTAATGTACATCCGACCCCCGGGCTTCGCCGTATTCAGCATCGATCGCTGTGATCGATCACAAGCTTCATCGCTCGTGCAAATGTGCACTGTCTACTCGATCGATATTATACCGTGTCTCTACGTTGTCCCCTACCTGACACGTACGAATGTCATCTGCGAAGCATTGCAAGTCACTTTTGGCTGTCCGATGGTACCGGAACAGACAGTTAGTAATGTCCCCCTCTACCGTCGAATTTTAGATGACGCCGCACAGCTTCATCTGGAAGCCGACCATTTCACCGAACAGCTCAAGCACCTCTTGTATTTTCAGGATGGCACACTTCGTCGTATGGACAACGAAGCGTCGTGTCTCATGAAATATTCGTCAATGAATTTGTGTCCTTTTGACAGCGTCACCTTTCAATTCACTGAACAGTTCAGGCTCGTGGTGAAAGCCAAGCCTGGTCAGAGTGTCCTGGATGTGCTCTACGAGAAGGAGCGCAATAATGAGATGGTCGTGCCAGAGAACATCATCAAGGAATTGGCCGATGGGAATAGATGCATTTTCTACATTGAAGACCTACGTATTCCGCAAGATCATCCGCTCCGAGCCCACAGCTCGGGTATGGTGGTGCGGCCAGCGGGCAGCACCCGGAACGAGCAGGGGAATTTTCAACTAGGACAAAGCGGTGGGGAGCCCGGACCGTCCGTTCCGAAATATCCCTCAGAGCATGCTTGCCAATTTAAAAGCGTTACCTTCGTCTTAGGGGATGATATCAAGCTTGTGGTGGAAGCTAGTCGTGATCAGAATATATTAGACGTGCTCCACGAGATGGAAAGACAGAATGAAATAACTGTTCGTGACGATGTGATCCAGGCATTGGCCAATGGCGAATGTCACGTCTTTTCGCTGGAGGAACCCTCAAATGGTGGACGAAGCGCATCGCGTCGTGCGGAGCGTGAGCCAAGCCTTGTCAAGTATCCGTCAGTGCACGCCTGCTCCTTTAATAGCGTCACCTTTGAATTAGGTGACGGTTTGAAGCTGTTGGTGAAGGCCAAGAACGATGGAAATATTCTCGAGGTACTTTACGGTATGGAACGAAATAAAAAAATAGTCGTGCCCAACAATATCATCCGCGATTTAGCCGATGCAAAAACAAACGTCTTTCACGCAGAAGACCTTTCTGGATAATCGAACATAACAAAACACATAATTGCCTTGCGTGTCGACAAGATATCGGTGGAGTATGCGATTTGACGAAATTAAACAGCAACGAAACTCATTCTCAACGGCGTCGGTAGGGTAGTTCAATGTCGTACGCTAGTCGTGAATATTAATTGTTGTTTTCACAAAACTTCAAATTCTATGTTGTCATTAGTCATTCGACCGCGGCTCGACATTTCGAGGCATGTCAGCACCCAGGAGACACCTTAAATTGTAAATTCAAAATGGAAACGTCTCAACAAGTGAGAAAAACTAAGATTAACCGAGTTACGAACAGTGCCCATTTTCGCTGCTAATACAATACTACTTAATGGCACTCCCACCGGGCCGGTATCTGTATATTAAAAACTATGGATACGATTTCTGATCTTTGCGAAGTTGTTGAAAATATTTCGGTGCGGCTGTGAAATTAACAAGTTGTGAGCAAACGTGTCCGGTCACAACTCCCGTGACCAATAACGGTTCAACAGTTGGTCCGTAGAATCATCACATGAAGATCCGGGCCGGCAGAGGCTGAGGGTCTTAAGGGAACGGGTTACGTTGAAGTTAAGTGGATAGTCCGCATCTCTTGAACATAGAGTTCCACACTGCTCTGGACTGCTGTTGACTGCTCTTTCCAATCCTGAAGGCGACAACGATTTATCCTTCTCCATGAAAGATACTAACAGCTACAACAACAGCCATAAAATCAAAATTACATTCAGTCAATTACATTCAGCCAAATGTGTTGTGCATGCTTCAATTAGCAGAATGAGTTCGAAGCATCGAAGAAACACTGCCTAGAATGATGAGGTAGCGATCTAATCTGTGATCAACCTGTGTACCCCCATTGTTGGATTCAATTCAGCAATAGGTTCGGTGTCTATTTAATGGAAAATCGTTGAACTTCTGTCTATCGTGGTGAGAAGAGCTCTCTCAGCCATGAAAATACTTGGAAACAATGACAAATCCCCAAGCTACTAAAAATAAAATGTTGAAAACCAACAACAATCTGACTGGTCTTTAATGGAAAGAAAATAATTACAGTAAAGGTAAACGTATAGCTTTACTAAAGGAACTGCAATGTGCACTGTGTCACATGGTGTTGCACCGAAATACTCGTGCAATTCTACGAATGAATTGGACGTATATAGCACGCACCCACTCCCGCCTGTCTGTGATAACAAAACCTTAGATGACCCATCAGATCTTCTCGGGGTCGCTTGTCGGATCCAGCCTAAAATCCTTTGATTTATTGTGGTCGTGTTCACGTTGGGCGCAGAAACGCGGAACACTCATATTCTGCACTGACTCTTATCCGCCAACGCACAAAATCCAAGTACTTGTAGCAGAAGAAGTGATTGGAAAAAATTAAAAAGACATTGCCAACGTTTCCATAAAGGCAACTCGTTGGTTGCCAACGCTTGAAAAGTCAACGCTCTTTATTTGCACTTGAATTTGATACATAGCGCAGCAAATCATTACTGTCTAGACTTGCCAAATGTTATAGTAAAATAATTTACTTCGCCATAACAACCATTTGTATTGTGTAGTACATTGGATGTATTTTGTGAACTTCTGAATGTGCAGGTGTGTGTGAGTGTTTGTGTGAGTGTTGTAGATCATTTCAGTTCGGGGTCTTTGGCTGTCCGAGCCACACATCCAAGAAATATGAGCGTGGTCGCGGACTTGCCCTTCAAGTTGAGTTTACCTAATTCCTGTCTTGCAGGGGCACTGTCTACGATCAAAGCGGGTATATTCATTTTCGGCTTCGTTCGGCGCGAGGCCGAAACGAAATTCTGCTCAACCGAGCGAGGTTAACACGAATCTCCCTCAGTGCAGACGTTTGCTGTGTGCAAATGACGACTCGTTGGCCACCGTTCGTTTTCAACTGGCCACTAGCTTTGGTACGAAGTGTCAGTTTGACGAATACAAACATCACATAAACTACTAACACGGCATTCGATTATCGCTATTATCCGCCTTGTTCTGTGTGACCTTAGTCATCACCGGGCTGCTGTTGCTGCTGCAGAATAAGATTCTTGTGGCTGAGTTTGTGTTGTTGCCGTCGGGTCTCCCGTTCGCGTTTTCGTCGCTGGATATCCTCGAAGATTCCGAGCAGCTCGTCGAAGTCCACCAGCGAAGCGACCTTAGCATCACTGGAAGTCACGCAAATATTAAAAACAAAAAGCCAATGAACACATGACCGGACCGGTCATCGACACAAGAGGGAATGCCTTAAATGAGAATCTTTGAAATTCCGATTAGTAAGAGTGGAGATCACTTGGATGCAGGTGGAGAAAAGGTGCAACCGCAAAGAGAACTCTGTTGAAAATCACCCGACCCGGTGCGGTTGAAATCGAATGGTGGCCGCAGGTCTCCGCTTTAGACAAACCGATCTTAGTCTTCTAGTCATCCTATACCGAGTTTGTCCCACCGTTCAATTGGTTATTATACATGATATGCAAGCTGTAACACAAGCTGTCGTAACACAAGCTTCAGTCACTTTGTAGGATAGCGTTGAATGCTAAAATCGATTAAAGGCATTCGCGGCGCGGACACACTGGTTGAATTAGAGAAGGGTAGAAATTAATTACCCTGTTGGTCCATTGGTGACGGCTCCGTCCGGTCTCCTCGGTCCCCCCTGCCCTTCTAGCGGCGGCAGGTGGTGAGTTGGAATACACATAAGACGAGTGCGTAACAATAGAAATGCTTCACTCTGAGGCAGCAACATTAAAAGGCCGTATAGCGCCTTCACCAGCTCGCGGTTCTTCTCGGGCTCCAACAGCTGCAGTCGAAGGACTGTAACATACCAATCATCGCCACAATTAGTCCAGGTTAAATTTCACTCAGCCAGCTATCGAGAAGACCTATTTTGACCGTTCCAAACAGCCCGCATGGTGTGCTTTGCGCCTACACAAACGCCCTATCTCAAACTTCCTGCTTGACAGCGCACTTCGGGCGCGCTGTCGAGGAGATGCAAATAAGAAAAAAAAACGGCGAAAACTTTCTAAATAATCAAATAGTATCACTTCGCGCTTGCGTACAATTCCGAGGCCAATTCAGGAGGTTAGGGGAATATCCAACGAGGTCGGTGAAGTGGGTGGAAAGTGGGTGCGTGATTACTCACATGTGAAGATAGGTGACTCGATTAGCTGGATGAGCTTGTCGACCTCAACGAGAAAATCCGCCGTCACCTCAACTTCGGCGAACCTTTGCAACAGCTCACAAGCGTGTGCATAATGCTGAGATAATAAGCACAGCGACACTGCGGCGAGGGGATGATGACACCACACTCGATACAGACACACGAAGAGTCCTCGGCGCTCCTGTTAATCACAGCCGTTGTATTATCATTATTATTATTATAATTGCCAATAATAATCATAATATAATTGTCCGTTAAAGTATTTCAGTTCTATGAGGCTACGTCAGCTACTGGATCAGTCGGTAAACGTGGCCAAGCTGCCTCTCGTTACTGAGTCTGTTTTTTTGTTTTTTTCGAGCTGACCCTCAACTGTTCCCCGTTACTGAGTCATTAAATATAAAATAATGTATATTCAATGCCTGTAATGTATGTAATGGGTTCACATATTGCCAGTTGGTCATTGATTCATACTGATGAAACTAACTCAAGCACAGATCACGGGTCATGAATAGAAGCCACTGCAAAATAGCAGTATCAACATTTTCGACTAATTAAACAACAGTGTAATCGTGCATCATCTAGTATCTCTGCAGTGTATATATGGCGATTTAATAAATAGCTTTCTTTATTTAATAAGCCATGTTGTGTATAAGTAGGTATGTGTCATCGTAACATATATATATATATATATATATATATATATATATATATATATATATATATATAGTATTTATTAAAGGCACACTCTGTATTGCTGCTTAAGGCCCTGTATATATATATATATATATATATATATATGATCCAGTGTCTCATTGTTGTAAAAGAAAAGCAAGTTTTTCGTACCTCTGTATTGAGATCCTTCAGCGAGTTCCTCAATGGGAACAGCTCGGAGGTTGTCAACAAGATGGTGTTGAGGGTTTTGACCATGTGCTCGCTAAAGCGTAGATCATCTTCGTTCTCTAGCAGTGTACCCATTGAACGGTAAATATCTTCAGCAGGCAGCAATACACAGAGCTGCCGAATAATAAACGAGCCCCGCCTCTCCAGCAGCCTGAAACAATGATTTTTCATTTTTTCACGCACATTTTCAACACATTATTAATTCCACTAGTCATTGCCCGCTCGCTTAGCTCCGCCACGACCACCCCTGAATGCTTCGTGTACTTCACTCCCCATTTGTTGGATGTTATTAGCGCCCATTTGTTGGATGTTATAATGGGGTGTCGTTTTTCGTCTCTATGTGCATTATGCCATTGCCCACACCACCATATCGGGGTTACCTTCTAATCACAGAATACTCTCATCCCTCCAATCTTGGATTATCACGTTGGAGTCGTCCTGATAGATGTATCTTTACGAGTGTCCCGCATTTGTTCCATGACAGTTATTCCGCGTTATTTTCTATCGATTTTGCATCAAGTATCACATGAACCCTCCCCGGACACACGAGTACTCCGAAACTGAGTCCAACTTGTACAGTTTTCCCAATTAGCATTCTCAATAGCAGTTGGCAGTGGTTGGTGATCTCGTGCCACCCTCCCGATATTACACCGTTGTTTCTTGGAAACGATACTGCGAGCCATTTAATCAAAACTGTTTTTCGAGCTGACCCTCAGCTGTAGCCCCAACATGAACAATGTGCAGTCGGGAGGCAAGTCGTAATTAATGTCACGTACTTTTGATCATTCCGGAAAAGTTCGAGCAATGAGTTAACGAACTGCTGGAAATAGCCCTTGTCCGTTTGGCTGGGAGATTCCCTCTTCGAGATCTCGGATAGAACTTCTAGATCCAGCAGGACGACCTGATCCGCCTCATCTGACAGAACCTGTCAACGAACGAAGCACACAACATGAAGCATGAATTTCCAGATATAGATTGCTATTTTTCTTTATACATGCTACGACAGAAGGTCCGCATCGACACAAGAACGAATAGTAATTCTAATAAAATCATCATAATCACAAATGAAAGACTGCAATACTATTATAGTTTCAAAGACGTGTACGCGTCAGGTTTACTCGAAACATATCATATATATATATATATATATATATATAGAGAGAGAGAGAGAGAGCAGACAGTGCAGTTAACATATGAAGAACAGAACGCGTTAATGGCAGCGACGAACCACAATTCGTCATTGACTTTGTATGGAAGAGAACTGTGGGCCCAGATGGGAGCCTCCTGTGGCCCCGTGGCATACACCGGACACGTCGAGTCGGTTGTATTATGTTACCACAAATATCGGTGCCCATTTCTAATCCAAGCTTAGCTATGTACAATTATACAGCACCCTGAATAGTGTGGCTGCTATGTCTTCGGTTGTTGGACTTAACAGTTGTCTACTATCGTCATACAGAATCACTATCTCTTCTCAGACTATCGAAGATATTATTGACATCCATTATTAGTGAGCTTCCCAGCACTTTTTCAAACCCGCATTCATTTTTCAATTCCAGATACTAACATCGAGCAGCATTGGGAACACGGTGTCCATGTGTCCCTGTACTTTTACTGGTAGCTTCCTATACAGGTGGAGTATCCAGCGAAGTACAGCCATCCGGGTCCGTGTCGAATGGTGATCAAGAAAGTTATTGAGTACAGAGATTACCGGCCGGAGATCAGGCAACAATCCACCGTCCTCCGCTTCAGCCTCCGTTGCGACAAGCTCGAGCATTCGCTCATTAATGCTCATCGCGCACCGTGAGATCTCCTTAAATGTCTCTGCAAAGTGGAAATAACTGCAGTGGTAGACTGGTACAAACAAAGAAACACAACATCTAGCTCTCTCAGCTTGGTACATGACAGACAAATGGAAATATATTTACTACATACAACCGATACTAATTCATTCACCAAAGAGCAGCTCGAACACCAACAATTGTCGATCAGATGCCCTGAAACATCTTGAGCCTGCAATATGTATCGCTTGAGTATATCCTGCCGATGGTCAACGAGTCGGACCTGGACTACGTAACTGAGATGCACGCTTCCAGTCTTGAACTGCGAACATTCAGTATGTGAATAATTCTAACCGAATGGCTGCGATCCGGCTTGGACGATCTCATCAAAAGCATTAGAATTACACAAATAAAGAACGCAGCCCTGTCTGTTGCTCGTTACTAACCCAGAGGCTGCGTATTCAATTCAAATTGAGGCTTATTAGCGGAACTGCAGTTTATCTTATAATGCTTGAGTTCTCGTTAAAAAAATATTAAAACGCATTTTTACATCAAGCGAATTATACATACTGTCTCGACAGCTGTAATAAACGGAAACTACGATGCAGAATTCGAATACAAAATATACAAATAATAATTCGTAGTATATGCAACAACAATATATATATGGGAACATGCACCGAACACAAGCAAATCTACTCTAGTAATACCTTTCGCACTTCCAACGAGAAATATTATACATATATATATATATATAATATATATATATATATTATATATATATATATATATATATATCTAAAAATCGTACCATTGTGTAAGGCGTATCTGTTGTCAAGCGTTGGGAGAACGGCCATAAGAATGCCGGAAGTGTGGGGTAACATCGTTCTGCCGCTCAGCAAAACAAACTGTTCTAGCCAAACAAGCGCTGTCAGCTGGACAACCTCAACACTCGATTGCGAATGGTCGATAAGTATCGTCGTCATATCCGTAAATCTGAAAAACAAAACCAGTGATTAAGAATATGCCATGACAATACCATGAAAAAATGGCCAACCAGCGCAACGTGAAGAATGCATTGGGCGTAGGTCAATTGAGAATGATCTTATTATAACGCTATCTGGGGAACGACTGCGTGATGAACACTGGTGTGTCGCTGCCGCTAAGAGACTTCGCACAGACGTCACACACGTGTGTATTAGATGACGAAAGCTGGTCGCGGACGACCGACTCGATAAGCTGATCTTGTCATAGGGTGTCTATAGAATCATTTACAATTACCTCGTGCCTTGTGGATTTTTCTTGATCGTTTCAAGGAAGCTGTCAAGGGTACTCTGACAGTTTCGTTGTAACGCTGGATCGGCTAATATTTCGAAGAGACCGTGAAGAATATCAGGCAGGAACACCATCATGTCGATATCAGGCATCGAATTCATCGCTGAAATCTACCGTGCAACCCGAAGGGAAACAATATACATATATATATATATATATATATATAATATATCATTTTCGATTACCAGTGAATTTATTCGGATAATTCGTGTGGAAAATATTCAGAGGAATCACCGTTGTTCGTATTCTAAATGTGAACTTTCCAGGCTGACGTTCAGACCATACTAAACGTCCACAGTGCTGCTTTCGGCATTGCACCATAAGACGGACAACGCCTTTCGATGTGCAGTGGCAGGAATCGAACCGTGCACCTCCGTGTCGCCAACGATTGAGAGGCGCACACGAAGGCACCCACCACGCCACCAGGCGTGTTAGTATTCTAGAATGATGCTATTGTACAATTGTTGTCTCGTCGATTTGTGTCCTTCAGTGTCGTTTCGTACCCATCCAACGAGGAACTGTCGAGCTGCAGTACTCTGCACCATGATTCTCTCGCGAAGCATGTTCATGAACGCAACCAAATCGAACGCGGGGCTCTCCGAGACAATATCCTTCATTAGTCGGTCCAGAGCCTCGGCCCCCGATCGAACGGACGCCTCAGGATCAGTCGCAAGTCGAGCCAGCGCATCAAAGATTTGTTCGAAGTGCGGCAAACATCCTCCACGAGCCACCTTCACGATGTTGTAGAGAGACTCGCACGCGTGGTACCTGAACAGGGCCATAGGATGACATCGTGCAGATGATTGAGTAAGATTTATTCTTATACTACTGCAGAAGTAAGAACAAGCATAGGCGATTTTTCATTATAATCGGTTAGTGCCGATTAGCTTGATAGAACCACGTAGGGCGTATATGTACCGAGGGGGAACATACTTAACTCGATGATCTGGATCTGAGAGACAGGCCAGCACTGGAGTGATCATATCTTCGAGAAACTCGGGACAGCGGTTCTTCAGCTGAATAGCCACGGCCGAGATTCCTAGTAGGCCGCCCTTCCGCGAGTTTGGGTTCGGCGCCAACGCGAAGTCGACGGCGAGAACTTTAAGCATTTTCCGAATAGCGGTAACGTTGCCTCGTGAAATAAAGTCTCGGGTAGATCTGAAAATAACAGTGAGTGCCACTGCCATTATTCTTAGTGGATATATTCAAGTCGCAGGCGGGCGAGCGGGCGGGTGTGAGAGAGAGAAGGGGGGGGCACCGCATGGCAACTTAGGTACTTAATTTCCTCGAATATTGTATGCGTCCTGGATAGATAGTGAATATGTGTGCTTAGTGTGGCCCTCGATATTTCAGCCTATTCAGACGCCTAGTGCTACACGCAGTGTAGAATAAGATGTGGCCCCTTGATCTGGTAAAGATCGGCGGAAGGTCGTTAAAGCTGCGACGAAACAAAAGGAGGGACCCACCATTCACCTTCGTTTAAATAAAGTTCGGTACATAAAAGTACATTCGTTAGGCGTTTAGCTGATATATATATATATATATATATATATATCTACGTATGGTTAGGGTAGCTTCAATCGTTGCTTTCTTTCTGAGGCACACTCATCAATGATTTTTAAGATTCGGCCGCTCAATCGTATCATTCCATTGGAGAAAGTTCGTAAGGCAACAATATAACGTAGTGATACAAAGACAGGCCCTTTTGTTTAGCAACTTACGATAATGATTTGTTGTAATTTATCCTACGGTTTTCAATACGTTGATGTAAGGAGATCGCTCTTTATTTCGCTAATTGTCGTTTGCCTAGGTAGATATGTATATTACAATTTTGTGCGAAATTCTTTCATGGCTTGATAAATACTATGCAATTATTTGGGCATACTCTCGCTTGGACTAAACACGCCAAAGAAGTCCGTAGACGCCACGGAGATTCAGTGACTCACATATATATACACGCGACAAGAAACCGCTCAAATCGTCTGATCGATAATATCCCACTCTCTACATATAATGTAATATTATATTACAGCCGGCAAGTAATAATAATAAAAACATTCGCTAGAGATCCTTAATTGCTTCCACGTAGAGCTTTCTTTTATAGTCCGTCAACATCGCTAAAGTCTCCCGTGACAAATCAACTAATTGACGTGAAGCACGCCGCTCACGGCGGACGAAAATGACGTTTGTCTACAACCCTTGCTTCATCTGCGCTCAATCCATTCATATTCTGTTCGCGTCTGTTGTCTGGAAGCAATCGGTTAATTCGACAAAATGTCTATATTCTATGGACCCTAATCAAAGCAGCGAAATAGGTTCATCCGCGTTACGTGCTGCAGTGACACAACCACTTTCATGTATGGGTGGCGCTGGATGGAGGGAGAAATGGGGTCTTAATTAGGCTATACGACGAAAAACAGCATTGAGCAGTAGAACTGCGAAAGCTCATTTGTGAAATATGCTATTTCATTAATATGACCATCGAGCATACGGATGCCGAGAGAAGACATGATCAGGGAACATTCACAGGTCCCAGATTCGAATCGCGCGACATGTATAGACATATAGAGAACTTAAATGTTAATAAAAACTGCCGCTTCGTTCATCGGCCAATCAAACTTATATAATAATAAGTCAGCCAATCAAACTTAATAATAATCTTCTGGAGACGTCGAGACGCCTTCTTCGGAGAAGCGTTCATTTCGTCAAAGCATTGAAGCCAATTGTGGCACTCGTCACCTGACAGCTATCGATAATTGACAGCTGATCCAGACGTCCACTCAAAGTGTGAGTGAGCCACTATACTTAGATGTCGTCACATTTGCGAGACGAATGGTGAAACGGAGCAAAATCTATCCACTGCTACCGTCATTACTAATAATAATAATAATAATCATAACACTGTGATAATGATGATGGCAACTGCTACAAATGTTCAACTCCATCGGCTGACCGTCAACGGTGTGGGGGGGGGGGGGGCGCTTGGGGTATCCACCTACTTTTCAATTTCCATCGAGGCCGCTTTGCGTTTCTCGTAGAGTTTGTCAGAAAGCGCCCGCGCGCAGTGCGGCGTCAACGGTGAGCATTCGCGTTCCATCTTCCAGGCCAATGAAGTTTTGTCACTATGATATAGTACTTTGTGTTCGTCGTGATGCTGATGATGAAACCGATGACTATGACGATATCGGAGTAACGTCAAACGACGTCAAAGCGTTCCCAGAAGAACTTCGGGTTCGTTTGCCCGTTCACGGTTTTTACACCCCCCACAACACTGAGGCAATGACAATCGATAGACAGACTGTCAGTGATTCTCCGCTAACACCGACAGCGGTATGGACCGCTAGCACCAGCCCTCAAGCACGATTAAGCAGCGTTCGCAAGCGGCTACTCCTGCTGCAATAGTATCCTGCCCATGTTCACTCCTGTTTGTTGCCGTCAAACACACACCAAGAACAGCAGACCTATCGAACGTCGCCGTTGAGATAAACAGAATCAGCAGCGGCAGGTAGGCGGTGGCGGCGGCGGCGACAGTAGCAGCAGCTGCATATCGACGTTCTAAATATCGCCCCTGGTTGACCAGAGCAGTGGCAGTAATACTGGTGTATCATCAACAAGAGTAGTAGTTGTAGTAATAGTAGTAGTAGCAGCGGCAGCATTTGAAATCTCGGAATGCGTGGATACGCTATTCGTCGGAACGTCAACCCGGCGAGTCGGTCTGCTCCAATTGGCTGGAGGGAGCCCGACACCGGCACACCGCACATCCGCAGCAGCGACGGCGGCGGCGGCGGCGGCGGCCGCGGCGCAGACAGACAAACCGCCGCGGCAGCGGCCCCTGCCGCTGTCACCGTTGACTGCTGCTGCTGCGGGCCCCCTTAGCTCAGTGAGTCTTGGATAGGTAGAGTGTATAGGATCTGATGGTGGGGTACCTTGGCCTGATGAATGTGTGCTTTTGACCTACGCAAAACTCGCGATATACAAGCAAAGCAGAGTCGGTACGCGCATGATTATAGCAGGGATGTCTGCGCTTTATTAATATGGATGGCAGCAGTCATTGCACGCATTCGTTGGAAACCGTACGGCTTCGATAGGCGCACCACTTCGATGATGGATACTGCGCCTGCTCAATGCAGCTATCACGAAGCAGTAGAAATGGGATCGTCGATTTTCGAGAGAACATTGATGACCAGCGCAATGTACATACACCGTTGTGCTCTTTGCAAATGAATTTCGACAATAAAAATAGCTCTGCAGATCTGTGTGTACCGATCATTAAAATGGTACCGTCTGGTTCGGTGTGTCGAGAGCATTTGGTGGCTGGTCAGGGCCGATACAAAAAAAGCATCAGTTGGATATCACTACGTAACGCTCTGCTTGTGACACAGATCAGTACGTTGACACATCGTCCTTGTCTGTCAGTAGGGTACCACTAGCCGTCATCGGACACGGAGCACCGCGGTCAAATGTGGCGCCAATAGACGTCCTGCGGGGGGAGCCGAAGAAACGAGCCCGTTGCAGGGGTCTGGGGAGGGCACGGGTGCGCCTGCGCAGCCTCGGCTCAGGGAACCACCGCAGCTTGCGATCCTGCTCGCTCGCTCGCTCGACTCGAGGCCGACCTCGGGCATCGTTGATCACGATGATTCGGGTAGGTGTGTTTTAATTTCTTTCTTTAAGATCTTTGTCGTACAGCTTCAGGATAGCGTAATTGCTGTCCGCGTTCAGGATTCCCTTGGTTCCCTTCTAGACGGTGGACCTTGCACAGGACCTCCCGGAGGACTTCGTCCGACTGCACCGCGAGAACGGCGCTGGCCCTCTAAAGGCTCTCTCTCCATTGGCTGGCTATCTGGCTGGCCATGTTCTGGAGCTGACAGCGATAAGGAAGTGTAACTCGCACCGCGGCGCGAGACTGCCTCGAGGGAAGCAAATAATAGAACGCCAACTGTGTCTGTCTGAGATTCGTCTCTTGATTTATTTATTGTCGGATCGATTGAAGGAGGCGTTCTTCGAAACAACAAGTTTCGCGAGAACTACCCTCGCATGTCTCGGAATTGCCAGGGATCTCCGAAGTGGGGCGATCGTATCGCTGTGAAGGGGGGACGTTTCGGTCATGCGAGTTTCTGGAAATGCTTCGCTCTTAGATGCGACGGCAAACAGCGTTTCGTGCGAAGCCTGAACTCGAGGCGTTCCAGAGTGACAGTGTTCATCTCTCGGGTGTGCTAGTGCCTTGTTCGATCGGCCATATCAGTGTTGGTTCTTCTCGGTCGACGAGTAGCCGTAGCAGCAGCAGCACCAGTCACAGTAGTAAGACCCGGACACGGTCCGCCTGTCTAGCGAGTCTTATATCGCTCTTACGGCATTAGGCAGTAGAGACACAGAGAGAGAGTGAGAGAGAGAAAGAGAGAGCAGTGTCGTGTGCTAGCCTAATTCGTAAAAGGATTCGTTGCTGAGTGCTGTTCTTCGTTTCATTGCGATGTTCGGTTCTTGTCGTTGCAGGAGAACGGTCCCGCGCTCTAGCAGCCAGCCCTGGTGGTTGGAGTGAAGGGACACAGGAGTACTCAGGAGTAGAGAAGATCGTGTCAGACGGCAGAGTGCACGGACGGCGAACGGAATTAGAAAAAAAAGCGGATAGAGAACGAAAGGGTATTCTGGCTGCACGGTTGTGAGTGGCGAAACAGCTTGATGCATCGTTGATGAGGTCACATTAAAAGCCACATCATAAAAACCATTGTCATTGAGCTTGTTAGTGAGAGCGAGGCTAACTTCGGAGCCAGGAGCTGGGTGGTTCACACGACAAAACTATACACACGCACACACCGCACACACACACACACACTACTATAAACATACACAGATATTCCTCGTTACTTTTACAGGTTGGGATAAGATATAGCGCTACCAGACGATTCGCTCCAAAGATGTAGCGTTCGACTGAAGGCTAGAAAGGGTCAAACGGATGTGATATAAGCGGGCAATTGCGCGGGCGACACAATGGAATAGAGAAGAACGGGCACTGTTTGTTCAGAGCACGAGAGAATCTGCAGCAATGGTCGAATTGAGTCCACTCAGGGGCTAAGCAAGGGACGACACAGCACGGCACCTACAAACATACTCGACATAGAAACATACACGTACACGAAACACCTAGAAGCAAACCCACCCGACACACAAGCACGCCCGCCAAACCCCACGCGGAGCTCACCTGTCACCGACGAAGTGCTACCACTGAAGGACATTCGAAGGAGAATGAAGGGACGCCGAAGTCACGACGAAGTGTATCAATACCTCCAGCACTTGATTAGCGGCATCACGGCTTTAGTGTCACCGCGGTTAGCCCACGTCTGAGGACAGCCGTGCTGTCCGCTAACGTGTCGTCGACGGTCCGACTGGTGAGCTCAGCTCTGAAGCATCCATGATACATGTGTGTTCCATCTCTGATCGAGGTGGCCTTGCCTTAACACAGATCGTTACGACGTTGCTGTATGCTGGATATTCCTCCTCTGAAGATTGCAGTACGGGACTGCAGAATACACGAGTCGTACGCTCGCTGGCTCGCTTGTCATTGTCGTCACCTACCAACGTCATCGTTTGTACCAGCACTTGCCCCTCCCCGAACGTCAGGAGTTGCTGCATAACCAAGTGAAAGATTCAGCTCAACAAGCGAATGCCACACATGTGAATATGTGCACACCTGTGGCGCCCGTGCACCAGGTCACACTCAGTGAGAAATTAGTGAGATTTTTTTGAGATGCTGTGACAGACTAAGGGTAGGAGGAGGGAAGAACGACGACAGAGAGCCAAAAAGAAGAAGTTAAACGAAACGAACTCTCAGCTACCCCTCGACATAAAGTGAGACAAATGTGAACCAATATAGTGAGACAGATACAAGTGAGAATTTAACCGTCTATCTATCTACAATACCATCTACACTGTTATAGTGAGTGACGCAGAGATACGAAGCACAGCTTTGTTGGATCCCTACGGAATACTAATAGTGATATATATATATACCTATATATATATATATATATAATCAGTGAGAACATCATCCATATCATCCTCCTTCGTATATATATATATATACATATAAATATAAATAAATATATATATACACACACATGACAAAGTAGGCAACGCCACCGAAAGCAGCAGATCAAGCACGATTCGTTTGCAACACCGCAACACAAAATCGAAGAAACGAAGCTCCTCCGTTAGGAGAGAAGAATCGAGCAGCCAATAAAAGAACCACCACGCGCTTAAGGCCCTAACCTGCACGCACGTAGCACGGAGACAACGACTGACCCCGGCCGCGCGAAAATCAATCACACAATTGATCGTTCTACAATACAACGAGCGGTGAACGCTACTAACGAAAGACTAACAAAGTCCGATATAGAGCGTTAGCCATCGTCAGCATGGATCAGAGCTATCAGCAACAGAACACTATCGGCCAAATGCAGGCCATGCAGCAGACGGGTCAGCAGCAGCTGCAACAACAACAGCAACAGCAGACCCAGTACGGGGCGGCGCAGGCAGCTGCCACAGCTGCCGCGGCCCAGAATGGTCCACACGGCCTAATCAACAAGATCAAAGGATTGCTGGCGCCGATGGCCCGCGACGGCCGCGACCTGAACATCTCCAAACTGTTTTACCTCTTCTTCTTTGCCGCGTTTGGTTCGCTGTTCCCACTGCTGGGAGTCTACTTTAAGCAGATGGGCATGAACGCACTCCAATGTGGCATCCTCATGGGTAAGTGGACGACAAACGGGGCTTAACAATCGCGACAGATGAAGCAGAGTGCGTGAGTGAGAGAGAGAGATAGCAATGGAAAGGCGAGGGTTAGCACAGAGCCTTATTATAGTTGTGCCTATTTCTGCTTCTGGATTCATTGTTACGTCGTCCTTACGTAGGCAGAGGGCCCCAGATGAGTAAGTGTTGCTTAGGCATTTCGAAAAAGCACAGTTAGCTTGGTGCCTATGGTGGATGGGTGCTCCCGCTGGATGCGCAGTGTCATGCATGTGGCATTGTGCTCTTTATGTTATAAACATCTTGTAATGTGCTATACGATAATGGTAGTTCTCACATATCATCTTGACGATACAATGTTTAATGAGTTTTCGTTGGCTTGATAATGTGCCGAAGATGCGCCTTTGCCTCGCATCGTTCATTGATTCCATATCGTTCGGAAACTTGCTGAAAATGGATCAATGTGTGTTATTTTTTGCAGGAATAGGCCGGGCATACTGTTCGGGCAAAATAAGGTCCAAGGAAAGTGACCCCAAATGGCAA
Organism: Stratiolaelaps scimitus; assembly: GCA_019614645.1. Taxonomy (NCBI): domain Eukaryota; kingdom Metazoa; phylum Arthropoda; class Arachnida; order Mesostigmata; family Laelapidae; genus Stratiolaelaps; species Stratiolaelaps scimitus. Next base: position 1,620,872 of record JABWDB010000014.1, on the reverse strand, counting down.
AATGGGGGGGGGGTTTCTAAGCCCAAGTTTCTAGGTTGGAACTGTGTGATCTCCGTTTTTAAGCAGTTAATTCCAAGTTTGCGAATATTTAATCGTAGAATTTTATGGTGAAACTGGCCGTATATTTTAGCGAGGTCTATCTGGATAATGCGAATTCTGTCTGGACGGAATTGCTTAACAGACATAGAATAGGTAATGTGTATCTTGTGCGTAAGTGATTAAGTTACGCTGAAGTTTTACCTAAAACATGTAATTTGTAAGCAAAATTAATTACCTCCTTTACTCGGTGGGCTTCGTCGCTAGTAAATTCTCCGGGCAGACCCGCAGCCAACACTTAACGTCCACAGTACAACGTCTTTCGGCATTGCTTCATAAGACGGACCCCTTTTAAATGCAAATGTGGCTTCGTTACTAACCGTAGCGACGTTCATTTCCTAATCACCATAATGTTTTAACTATTGTGAAGGGGATATCTATGGTGCACCGAGTCACATGCATGTTCACCATCGAGTAAAATACTAAAAAAAAACACCACAATACGCCGATGGTCAATCTTATGTGACTGCATTCATACGGTGGCCTAGGACATATTTGATGAAGACCACTTTCCGGAATGAAGCCAAATTGATACTGAGGTAATGTTGCCCTTCTATATAGATATTCTATGTAGACAGCGGTTGCCCCAGTGAGTTAAGGGTGTTATTAGCAGTAATTTCCATAGTTTTACATTCCTTCATTAAGCTTCTCGTGTTTCGAGTTCGAAGATTCAGAGGAGCCCTTGTTCCGAGATGCGAGCTACGGTGTGGGTGTTTGAGGTCTTGGTGGGGGGGTGCTTACAAATATGTGAAAAAAATGTATCGCCTAATTTTTTGCCCACTAAGACGAAATGTGTATCATGTAAGTCCCTGGTCCTTGCTAATTACTATCAATTACGTATTTATATAAAGGTCCGTTTAGTACAAGTGCTTCGACAGTTGACCACTCTGTCGTTTTGCGTCCTGTCCCACACACATATACTGGAGTCCTTCGTCGGGTCACCCGAAATAAGTAATTTATGCTAATTGACTAAAAGGGAAGATTCCAAATTCCGTTTGACTTTTCTTTGTTGCGTTCGATATTCGTTTTTTTTTTAGCTTAGGGTATTGAGGATCCTTTCTGGAGCCCTTATAGAGGAAACTCTTGTATCTGATTTAGGCCGCTCGAGATCGCTTTTTTTGCGTATTGGATGTGCACTACAGGACAGATTTCAAAGGAAATGCTCCTAAGTAATGCTGGTTTAATACGACAGTGAATTGCTGGGTTGCAGCCTCTGGATCAGTGCGCATGAAGATCATATACAATTGGGGGGGGGACTTGGCTTATTAATTGTTGAAAAGGTTATTGGTAAGAGGCGGCTGTCGTTTTATCGGTATTGAATATATTAATACGAAAATCACCGTACGCCCGGTGTATCGGACTGTGTCGAAGGCTACCACAGTAATATGATTACCGACTCTAGAAAGGATGTGATGGACTCAGGAAGTGGTCCGTGTATTCCACACTGAGAAGGCATATGTCACAATTGACATTACGCAACAATAATAATAATAACAAAGTCGCATGGATAAATCAGCTTTGCATATACATGAATCAAACATGGACGAAAAAACGCGCATTTCTTTTTATCGGGATCGCCGTTTCTCAACATCCTGTAGATCCAATTGCAGTTTATTTATTACGCAATACATTTTGATGAAATGCTCGTTCTCGATGCCGATGCCTCTATCTACAATACAGCAGGCACGGTTCACTGTAATCACACTCTTGTCGGCTATTATTCGAGTGTAATTGTCCGACGCGTGTATGGAACACCCACCTTCATGGGACTTTGTTGCTCTCGAATCAGAATTTCATTTCATCGATATCACGAGGATGATGATAGAGGATCGCCGTGCGTTACCACTTTGCTCTTATTTCCAATGGCGGTAATATCAAGGCGCCTTCTCTACCCCCGTCTCGAAAATCGATAACTATTCTCCACGTCGTCTTGTCATTGCGAAGATTTCAGTGCGCGCTGGTGCTGACATCGAGCTGTGGTCGAGGAACATGCACCCGTTTACCGACAGAGGGAGGATGCCTTTTTGTCTGCCTGCCTCTTATTATTCAACGGGATTTTAAAAACGGTTACTGAGCCTGCCTCAAGCGCTAAGCGGCAACTATATATCTGTTGCAAGACGCGGACCACTGTGCAGAAAGAGAGTGAAAATATTAGTGCTTATTGATCAGAGATGTCGTTATAGGAATAATTGTTCTATGCCAAGGAACAAATCGTAGTAGGTCAATCTCTCAATAAGGTCGGCGTTTACAAGTCTGTGTTCGTTGTTAGATGAACAAACGCCCATCAATGTGACATTCTAGTCTCGAAATGAATAGCGAGGCCATTGGGCACTGGCAAAGTGCATCGTGTCTATTGTATTTTTACGGGGTTAGCTCGGGTTAAATTTCGTGAAAGGGTCCGTCGAGTCCGGTGGCGTGGTGGTGCATACGTGTACGCGCCGATTAATCGGGGGAGACACGTAGGTGCATTTAAGAGGTCCGTCGTACGAAGCAATGTCGAAAGCAGTTGTACCGTGGACAGTGCTAAATGTTTAAGGTTGAGAATATGTCTGGAATAGTTACTTTTACTTTACTTCTTAAAAGGATCGAGGCAAAGCGTGGTACCACCTACATTACGAGCTCTTTATAAATTCATATATAGTGGACTGTTTGACTGCAAGTCCTCGCCACGAGTCAGAAGAAACTCATCAAGCGTGTAGTGATGAATCATGAATATACTATTCGGAATATAAACTAGGATGCGACTTATGTGTGAACAGGCTGCGCAGGAATGAACCGTGCAGGTTTATAAGTAGTACAGATGAAGAGATGCCATGTTGTCCATAGAGAATAGAGCTAATCGCGTTACAATATATATATATATATATATATATATATTCGTTTTTTTAACAATGCATTTACAATGCTTTTATTCAACCTCTTTTTCACGATTTAAATATCTCGTCTTTCAATGCACTCAGCAAGTGTTGAAAAAAATTACAAACCTATGAACAACATGAACTACAGTCAGCTAAAAGCCGCCGACCAGCTGCGCGAGGCTGTTGGGCGGTAAAACGAAAACAGGCCATTTCAACATCATATAGCCACACCGACTCTCTCTCTATTTATCTGAATTATAGTATTTTTTATTACGTGTTCTTTCAGACGATTTCGTTGGTAGTGATCGTTATGTTCCTCCATATGCTTGTAATTCGTTGGCTCTTTATATTTAGCGCATTCGTCAGTTCGGGATCAAGTTGTCGTAAGGGACAAACGATCGCTTCCAGCGAGGCCACATCGTCGGGGGTGAACTTTTGTGATATTCGGTTTTCGAGCGCGCCTCGGGTTGCTTTAGAGCTAAGGTCTAGAGGAACCGACGCCCTTCAAGGTCGGGAGGAATATCCCGCAATATATGCGACGATATGCGAATATATCACTGGGCATTCGCTATATTAGGCCTTTCCTGCGAAGAGGCATTTTGCGCTTACAGCATATGCTGCCTTATCGAGAACTTAAGCGTTGTTAAAATTGCAGTTCCGGAAATAAACCGCAAATGTTATGTTATGTTATACGCTCTTTCACGGGTACATGTTGAATTGGTTCGTTCGGGTCGATGGTCTCGAAGTCATAACGATCTCGTTACTCGTACGCGCTTAGGCTATTGCAGGCCAATCGCAAGTCTAGTCACATACATAGTCCGGAACAAGTTTTCCAAGGATGGGAAACGTCCTGTTCTGAAAGGAAAGCGGAAAGACCAGTGCGAGCTCGGAACAAAACACATAGCGAGAGTGATAGGGAGGTGTAACAATCAAATCCTATTTAAAGTACAACGACGTAATCAAATTTGGGGCAGACTTTTGTAGAAGCAAGCGGGTTTTTTACCGCGGTCATTCAAATTTTCAGAAGTCGCTGGCTATAGCTGGCTGGCTTAACGCCGTTTTTATTCTACACAATTGTATATACACTGTATACACGCGATAAAATACGCGAGGCCAAGAACTGGTATACACCTGTAGGAAAAAGGCTTCATAAAAGGCCACTTTGGGTAACGAGTGTTGTTTATACCCTTTTCTCAGAAGTTGGCTCAATTTTTCCTTAATCATAGACGAAATAGTAAATGCCGATGTTGGTGTTTACATCGAAGTGGAAATCCTGATGTGTGTTATCGCGCTCATAAGGTTTGTTTAGTCCTAGCTAATTTCATCTCCTCAACGGCACGTCTCTATTCACTATCAATCTATTGAAGGCGTATTGTGCCCGTTGTGCATCAATTGCACCGCTACGTTTGTTGCTACTTTACCGACAAGAAACACATTCGAGCTCAAACGACGAATCCTATCTCTCCGAGTGGAACAATGGAAATATGTCGTGTATGACAATAAATCTTCTTTTTTCTTTCCCTGAAAGCCGTGTTGCGCCGATTTTCTCGAAAATCTATGTTCATTCCTTGAACACGCCGTCCTCGTAGACCAACAGAGGTGATATTCGAAGTCGATCGACGGAATGGTGTTTGCCGGCCTGCACACTTGCAAATAAATGAAATCGCAAGAGATTCTTGCCGGTTTACACTGACTGATGCGCGTTATGAACTCGATTATTGTTATAGAGCGCAAATCTTCCATCTGGCTTCTATTTAATGGGACACCGTCAATGGAAAAAAACGAAAGAAAAAACGCCTGATGTGTTATATTCTATTGTTCGCATTTCGTAGTTACGTTTTAGCTCGTGACATAGCCGTCGAAAGAGACTCTCTGTTAGCTCCAGACCAATAGATATCTGAGTTCACGCTTGATAAGCATGATTACATTTCGTACATGACGATACAGTCCAAGATGGAACAGTGTGAGGGTGTCCCACACTTTTAATTAATGACCTTAAAAGTTTCTCTATCTGTCGTCCGAAAAACGGTTTCTTTTCGCTCAAACGGCCCAAGAGATGGAGTACGACTTTCTCTAGCCATGTATATATATATATATATATATAAGAGTGATTTAGCCGTAGGCAAGGATCGTATATTGCATCAGACCTACGTCAACGTTGTCACTAGTTCTGCCATAGTGTACCTAGCATAGCGTACACTCTCTAGCCTAGTGATCTACCTGCCTATCTATGACGTTCTAAGATAAACACAATGTTAACTTAATTTGTTTCAACTGTGGTCTGCAGACCGGCACAGTTGATTAGAGAGAGACAGTTAGGAGCGACATAGCCTAGGGGTGACTGTAGAGTCCGTCGGAACCGTGAGCTAGTGCCAAGCATTGGTACGTGACGGTCTCGTTGAGTTGTTTTCCGCCAAGCGGTCTGTTGCGATTTGATCTGGTCATACAGCTGGCATGGACATCCCGGACAGCTAAGACAGATCTCAGCAGCGACAGAATGCGATGTGGCACAAACAATGAAATAGAATGCGTATTCGAACGAGATCATCGTATGAGTCGTCGGCCGGAAGGCGGGCGCCAATACTGGCGATTGCAGCGTGCCGCAATCGATCTGCTGATGCAATTTGATCAGGCGCACGTCTTACACGTAGAAATCCCTCTCGGTTATTTACCTCAACAACGTTCATCTCTTACGATCGTTCCCAGCCTATTGTGGTTACGCGGAACAGATGTATGTCGAGCATGTATAGGTACCATGCGGCCAACCATCCATCGGAAAGCTGTTAGATATGGCAGGCACCTCTTGGCTTCGCCTTGTCGCTGGCAAAAACGCGGGTTTGTCACCCTGTGACATTGAGCCCCTCGGAGCGCAGCGAAGTCCACGAGTCCACAAGACAGCACAACGCGGCATGTTGTAGATGAGCGGGCCAATCTTCTTCCAGTCTTCTCTTTCTACTGTGCAACTCTCTCTCTCTCTCTCTCTCTCTCTCTCTAGTTCTTTATTCTTACCCCTTTACCACCGCAATACTGCCGCCGGGTCCGCTTCCGTCGTTGCTACTAAGGAATACTAAGGTTTTCGGGCTGACTCTCAGCCAACACTTAACTTCCACGGCAGTATCGTAGTTGCTACTGATGTTAGGTAATCGAAACATAGAGCGGTGTAGACGAAGCTAAGGAAACCGTTACGGAGTAGCTTTGGCCGTTTGACATACACAATCTCATAGCGATAGCGTGAATATCTACTATACGAGTTCTGATATCAAAGGATCTCGGTTAGCTAGCTGTTTTTTTTTAACAACGTTTACACTTTTTCGCCACACGCTGTTTACAGGTATCCGACCCCTAATCGAGTACCTCTCGTCGCCTTTTTGGGCGGGCGTGGCGGAGCGCTACCGCAAAGGCAAGCTCATTTTACTATGCTCATTGGCGTCGTGGCTGCTCTTTACGATGTCGTTCAGCGTGGTCCAGCCCCCGGCGGCGTCCTGTATCACCTTCAACGCGACGCATCACCTACTCTATCCACCTCACACCAAGGAGATCGATATGGCCGAGACGGAAGCCGTCAACATACGACCGAAACGACAGCAACAACAACAACACATACAGTTCCTATCCGCCGTCGACCCATTCGCACCGACCTCAACGATTGTTATCTCAGACACGATCGTGCCACTGTCCCCGACAGCAGCACAGGCCGAGTCGGAAGCGATGCGTCTAATGACGGCGGAGAAGACGTTCCCATCAACACAAATGAAGACACAGATGACGAAAGCAACAGCAACAACAACAACTAACGGCGCAAACAACGAACTACAACAGGGTTACCGCCCGTCGATCTCTCGATCAGACCCCACAACCGCGAGTATCACCACTACAACAACGACGACGACAACAGCTACTACTCAACCTATTACCTCAACCTCAACCCCCGACAACACAATGACTCGTAACCAATATGCTCACCATCATCAACCCGGCCATAAAACACTTGTGGAATCATCTACCGCACAAATTTCAACTGACGATGACAACCGGCAACAACCATCACCTGATAACACCGTCAATCGCTGGCAGTCCGACCACCTCGATGTTGAGGCGCTAATGGTGAGTCTCAAATGAACGTTTGCTTGTGCTGTTAAATCAACATTGACAGAGCCGAACACCAATTGGCGTATTCACTGCTCGTCAATTGTCTTACTTCGATTGTGCCAGCGATCTGTTCCTCTATTATATATATATATATATATATATATATGTCCCTTTCTGTCGTCTGGCCATATTTATATATATATATATATCGTCGTGCGTACCCGGACGTGGTCAGGTCGGGACGTGATTTTGTTGGTTGTCCTCGAACGTAACTGCTGATCGAACAGCGCTCATCACGTTGCAAACCCAATAATAATAATCGTCCCAAGCGAGCGATGAACGCTTTTCTGTCCAGGATCACATGGATGTTTATCTCGTATTGTGATCTCACCATTCAACCGTAATTACTGCGGGGTACATATGTGCATAGAAATTTGTCGTTGTTTATTTTCTTGTTTGATCAAACAAGAACAAAAGAGAAATGTCTTGCTTCCAATTGAATGCGTACACGATTTTACAGCGTGCTTATTCGCCCGTATGTGTTCATGTATATACAATTATTTATGGCACGAGATCTCGTTGTATTCATGCCATTGTCCACTGTTGCTGTTTTCTCGTCGAGCTAACGGGTGTTGCATTTACCCTCTGTCATCTCTGGGTTTCGTGTTTGATATCGTTGATGGTGTCCAACACGATTTTGCCCTCGGCGGGCAAAAAGTCGTCGTGATCGATTTGCTTTTTTTGCTTGCTCGGAGCCATTGCTCCAATGAAGGGATGGACGAATAAACAAAGCACGCCTCTGCCCATACTCGAGTGTGAACTGATTCGCATATCGTGCTCAAAGTACATAGAGTAATACCCCATAGGTGCATACAATGCAAAGGTTCTTAGTGACTCAAGGCGAACTTCATGTCAAATCAACGTTATACATTACGATACTATACCGATATTTGGGTATGATATATAATATATATATATATATATATATATATATATAGCTTAGCGCCTGCTTGATTTTCTTTATCTCCCATCCGTTGTTCGTCCTTGTTGTTATCGAGGCTATGCCAGCTTAACTACAATAGGCTACGCTGGTTTCGGCAGGCTCATGTTGCATTCAAGCGCCGTGGCGTGACAGGCAGCCACAATGTAAGGTTGTCCTCCGAACAAGCGCGCGTACAACCAATCGTTGCGTTGACTGAACGTCCATTTTGGTCCCCAATGCGGCGGTGCTTTCACAGAAGCCTGCGCGTACCGGCTCTCACGGTCTGACCTTCACTTCGTCATTGTCATTGTCTATCTTGAAGCTTAAACAAATTGTCGAAAATACCCATCGCGTGCTCAAGACCAGTTTGACAAACAGCCGCCGCTTTCATTCGTCTTTCCCGCTGCTGTTTTTGTGTCTCCCCAACTCTGCGTCGCCGTGGCGGAAAAAACGACGCTCTCCCAAACCTCCCACGCGGAACGTCTGGGGGTCCCAATGCGTGTCGGGTGTCTGCTGCCAACCGCCTGCCATTTCCTGAAGGGTTGCCTCTTACCAGAGGCGACCGCCCCCCCCCCATCAGCTGCTCCTGATGTAGAGCTTCTACACATTGCTCTCCATCAGGAGCAGCTTACTGCCATACTCTGCTTTTTTTTGGGAAAATGGCCAGAGTTCATACCTGAGAACTGACTTTTACCCTTAAAGGCAAGGGAAAAACCAGTTTCCTAGAATGGGTTTGTCATTCGAGGTGTGTCGCACCCAGACGTCCAGTGCCTGACACGGGGTTGAACCGGAGTTGAATTCACTTAGATTTGTACGGCGCGGGCACACATAAATGAACGTCGGGTATTGGTTAGAGGAAATTCTCTCTTCTTAAAAAGTTCGTTATTTCATCACTCACGCATGTCGTGTGAGTATGTGGCGATTTGGAAACTCGAATTAATCTATGGTAGCTCGAGGAAAGCTTACATTCTCGACGAACCGTTTGGAGGAACAGCAAATACAATGCGATCACGCCAGACGTTGCGGTGTCAATCAATCTGAAATCCGCTTCCCACTTGCTAATGTCTGCCATTAAATTTCGCTCATTAGGCTGAACGGTTAATTAAATCCCTGGCGCGAGCACTCAGCCCGTACTCCCATATGACGAACGCCGAGCCTCGTTGTATCCGTGGTCATCATCAATGCATTATGCCACTTGGTAATATTTATTGAAAAGGACGTCCGTCAGAGGGCAGCACAAACTCCTATTGTCTGCAATAGGATTTCTTTTGAGACGCTTTAAGTGAAGATTCATTTCGAACCTCGACGCAGCCGTCGGTCTGCGCATATATTAGCTGCGGGTAACACGCGCTTCTGTGGGAACCCTGTTGTTGTGTTGACGTGAACTAAGTGCTACGGCGGCAGCAGCAGCTCGCTCGCAAAACACAGAGGGCAGAGCAGAGAACATCACCTTACACAACACCAGGTCGAGAGCGAAAGGCCGCTACAGGTCTGCACAATCGTCAATCACCCCCCCCCCCGCCCAATTCCCGTACGAAGCAAGCGAGCAACATTGGCAGTCGTCGGAGCAGGTGGAAGCACCGGTTCCCAGTCATTCACCGGCAGCAATAGCAGCACCAATCTGATCTCAGTGCTGCGAGGCGAGTTCGGAGATGAAGAATCAGACGAGGAAGAATCCTCTCATCGGCAAGCGGATGTCTAGGAGGACGATGCTTTACCACCACTTATGAAGGACGAGCCTCTCGCCTCTCACCGTCCAGAAGCTGTTGCGCCGAGTACATCCCGCAGCATGAGATGAGCGCGCTGCGGATGCAAATACAGGGGGGTGAGGAACGCTGCCAGATAGGCGGGCATATTGATATCATCAAATCATCGAGCTCGTTAGCTGAGCCACCTCGAAGACCGCGCACACTGATGTGAGCGATTTAGCAGTCCGGTCCGTTTAGCTGCGCCACGTAATGGAACACATGGCACATAGTATACGTGGAGTTATCCGGCACATTTCGACGATCGGCGTTGTTATATCGGTGTTGAATATGAAGTGGGCCCAGTGGTCCCACATTCGTCACTGCCGTTATCGGTGTCGACTCCAAATAGTATTCCATTCGTGTGGGTCGTGAAAATGAGATCATGCATTCTGGCTGAGTGTCGTTGCGAACAGCAACGATTGAACCGTCTCCCCTGTTCGAGACGAGATGGTGTAATGCTCTTGGCGGACGTTTGACGGATATAGACGAAGCTCAATGATAGGATCAAGATATTTGACATTGACCCTTCAAAATTATTACTATTATTATTATTATTATTATTATTTCGATATTTAGCACGAGCACATATAATGGACACATCAATTGGGAAGGTTCACTCTGTTCGCCTCCATTAATAAAATAGTTCACAGTTCATAGAAAGTTGTCGTAGAAAAGAAGGTCTCCTCAGAGTGGCGTCTGCCTTTGTGTTCAATTGGCTGTTCGATTTAGAAATACTTTCCAACTGCGTGCTGCGGCTATTTTGCTAAAAGTACCTATGCACATATTGTATTTAGTGTTTATTCAAACATACAGTAGGGCGGGATTTCTAGGGATTATGGGGGGGGGGGTGAGGACGACAATGTCCCGAGGAAGGCGATGGCATTGCCTCTCTGCACGGCGAGGGACAGGCGCTGCAGGAGGAAAGAGCCAGCGCGCTTGTCCCCGGTGGCGCGGATCAGCCTATGGTAGACCCCCTCGAGGAAGTTCGCAGTGAGAGGGCCGTGCCCGCCCAAGGTCTCAAAGGCAAGGGGGGAAAACAGGTGGGTTGCTTGGAGAGCGGCGTACTTCCTTAGCTTTGCCCGTTCCGCACGCGCTACTGCGTAACCGGGGATGGTTGCACAGTGGTTGGCATAAGAGGGTGCTAGAGTGTCAACCACAGTGCCGTCCCAAACCAGGTGCTGCCCTCGATGGAAGGGGACAAGGGTGAGGCCGTCAGGGCGGCGGCCGTCAGAGGTGTCGAGGCCCTGTGGCTCCCTTGTGCAAGGAATACCGGCGGAGTGGAGGGCCCTCACGAGCGTGTCATTAAGCATCGTGTGTCGCGGATGGCGACCGGCGCTGCGTTCGCACGAGAGACCGTGATGGCCATTCGTTGCGACGGGGTCCCCGCAACGCTCGCAGCTGTGGGCCGCAACTACAGGGGCCCCGAGGCGAAGGCCCACACAGAAGCGGAGGGAGCGATCGGCTCTCACAACGGCTCTAACAAGTGGGCCCCAATGAATTAGCGCAGAGAAAAAGTAGCACGAGCCATGATACATAGAGACATCCATCAAGTACTATTATTATTATTATTATTATTACAGCTACATACATAATAAATACAAAAAAAAACAAAGTTGCACAGAATAAAGGGGTGCGTATCGCACAGCAAGCTTGTGTCTATACATTAGTTACAATTGACGATTTATTCTGTTACGTCGGTCGCGACCTTTGCGTGATTTCTTGAAATCCTTGTATGTCGATGATGATGATGATGACGAGTTTCAGAGCCCCTACTACTGCTAAATTTTTCTGGCTGACTTACAGCCAACATTTAACGTCCACGGTACAACTGCTTTCGGTACTACCACTACTACTGGCAGAACGACTGCAAAATGCTAAAACAAAATTCAATACGAGTTTTTCCTCACGAGCTGTTCGTTATTTCTGCGTGTGCGCAAATTGGCGTTACGTTGCAGGACCCAACCGCCGTCAACGGCGACTTCACCGCTATCGGATCGGCGGTATCGAAGAGGGCGGGTCCGCCTCAGCATTGGAATCACAGGCGGCCAGGTCCTCCTCCCACGCAGGTTGGGCGTACCCCAGCCCACAATCGGCGTCGGCCAACCCAACTCCTGCCACCCAACTACGTGATCGGCAAGTCGCCAAACACGGTCGAGTACACGGTCAATTACGATAAAGAGAAGCATGAAACATACGTGTCTCCGCCATTCTCGTCCGTTGTCTACAAACTGGACGATGTACAATCGGCGTTTTTCCTCATGATTCTACTCGTCATACTGGGTGAATTCTTCTCATCGCCAGCTATCACTCTCGCTGATTCGGTAAGTGTCGAAAATAATAAATGCGTGCGTGAGGCGAGCAATTACGGTAGTAGTGGTGGTCGGTATATATGTGTGTATATATATATATATATATATATATGTATATTTATTATATTGGCGTAGATCGAGTTACGTAGCTATATTTTGTACTCGGAGATAAAAAAAAAAAAGGCACCGTGGACGAGAGCCTATCCAACCGGGTTCAAACCCGCTGCTGACGTATACTTTGTTAACATTCGTTAAGAGTCTGGTGTCATTCCGCTGGGACGTTGGCTCTGTTGCTCTACAAACATTGTTACTCTCATTGTCCGATGATTTATCGAAATTGAACAACCACGCGAAAAGCTTAAAATCCATAACAGGGCCATTTCATGCTTTGAAGAATGAGCCCCAAAAAATCGAATTGAATAATTAGTATGAATTAATGCCTTCTGAGCAAATCAACTCTGCTTAGGTGGACAATTAGGCTTAATAGTAGTAGTGTAAACTCATTCCCATTACGATACGATACTGTCGATACAAGACTGCCCCCTGATCGGGGTACGCCCTGTTCTAAGGCCTGGCCAGGCCTGGCCTCGGGAGCCCGGTGGGGGGGATAGACTATTACTTGATGGGTGATTGTGGCTGGTTGCGTCAACAATCAATTACATCACTGGGTGACTGACGAGTGAAATCGTTCACGCGTGACAACCATCGATTCGATCTAAGGATCCCCTGCCACAACCCTGACAGCAGCAACAATGATTGATCGATTAATTGATTTAAGTGACTTCAGGAGTTGTAGTTTAATTGTAGGTCTTTTCACTGTGTAGGTCATTTCAATCGTCCGATTGTATCAGACAGACGATATCATTGAATTCAAAGTGATGCCGATTTCAAACAGGGCGAGTTAGACTACCGTGTGTTTTTTTCGCACAAAAATACATCCAATATTGCACAACACAAACGCATCCAATACTGGTCACCTTAATATAATCAATAGCTGAAACTACGCGCTTAGCTCGTATTTATTTTCATAATAATAATTAAGGTAGTGAAATGACAATTAGTAGCTAAACTCTGTTTTGCGAGTCCGTTGGTGATTATTCCTCCTTACAGCCTGGGTGAATTCTTCGCGATGTATGTAACCATAGATCGCCATCTATTTTAGACGACTCTCATTAGCCGCTCGTTCGATTCGTATCGAGCTCCTCGACAAAAACACTTTGTCAGATCCTTTATCATGCGGTATTGTACGTTTATCGCCCTTATTGTAGAATCTGGCTATTGGCTAATGGCGTATTGATGACATCGAAACATCGCAATTAGCACGACCGAAATAACGTTCAAGGGGAACGTCAACTACGCAGCTCTCATGGACAGAATTATTGTTGGAAATCTGCGAAATAATAATAAATAATAATCGCCTGATCAATATGACAATAATTGAATTGCAAATGTTAAAAGGAGGCTCAAATATAACAACACTGATAAAAATGTAGCTAGATCAGTCCTTGACGAACGCTGCACTGAGCAAATTCGAATTACACCCAAAGCTCGGTTTCTAAGATACAACCCATGATGAGGACGATGCGTTCCCTTGTTTCGTTCGCGTCTGCTCGTCTCGACCGACTTCATTATCTGGTAGCTAAGAACGCTAGCTTTAGAGCAGACTAAAAAGCAAGCGGTCGGATTTGAGCATCATATTCAAGGTAGAATATACAAATGGTTAAGAGCTGAGGCCTGTCAGATAGGGGAACAGCTGAGAGTCAGCTCGACAAAAAAAAAAAAAGAATATACAAATGGAGCTTTCGCGTCGTCCACCATTTAATTTTCTATCTCTCTCTCTCTCTCTCTTTTTATATTGCTGCCAAACTTGATTTTTGAGAAATTGATAATTTTCACAGCTGTGATTTTGATTGGTTTTAGTGGACCCGCTAGACTCCACTGGAGACTCCAGTGGACTTGGCTATGTGTAACGATAGCAACTTGTACGTCCTCTGGTTCTGGTTGGCCCGAAGGGACAGATGATGTGGAGAATCTCTGGATTTCTTGATTATCTTCACTTACCTGTGAATTCTTGTCAGGTACGACGACAAGATTGAAAATAAAGTAATCGTGGCCCCAGCTTGTTCTCGTAGAAATAGCGCAAGGTTCGAAGCCAAGGCCTATCGAGGGAACAGCTGAGGTTTAGCTCGAAGGTCCTCTGGTTCAAACCCGCAATGACATACACGAACCCACGAAATCCTTTGTATTATACTTGTGGTTTTGTTAATAAATTTAGTACCTCGATAGGCTTTTGCGTAAAAGCCTATCGAGGTGCTAGAAACGCTGTGTTCAAGCTCCTAGCCCTCCTTGGATTTGCTACAGAACGTCACCGGCGGCTTGGGCGGCTGAGGAAGTCTCTGGCTGTAAAAAGCCAGAGGCCGCAGGTTCGAATCCTGTCGCATGACATGTAAGGGAACTTAAGCATTGTATGCAGTTCCTTTAATAAGTCAATAAAACATTACCTTTACCGTTTTTATGACCAGGAGTTTTGCTTTACTGGTACAGCTCGTTGACCATACAACTACACAATTATGTGACTCAGAAAAAAATATGCACCATTGTTTTGCTATGAAAACATTGTTTTTCATTGTTTTGCTATGAAAACACTGTTTTTGGGTTGCCCTTATTGTATCGTCGAAGGTCGACTTAGTAGTTGTATCTCTCGCCAATATACACCTTATTGTATAGTAGTGATATTGTGTTATTTGTTGGCCGGGCGAACTCAAAGTCAAATGTATTCTCAAAATCATTTCATATCAATGAGCAGAAACTCAATTCGTTATGAGTCCCCCTAACCAATTCAACATTGCGGATGTACGATCGACTTCTCGACAGAATCGCCATCTATTAATATGCAGTCTATCTTCGTTTATGTAACAGAACTATAATTCCTAATGATCATATCATCAAGATTTATGCTGTGCCTTTCTGTTTACACCTTTATTTTGTCCAATCAAAACCCTACGCCCGTTTATCCAACGAAATTCCCTAAACACACACAGGCTTGAAAAAAAACATCTGAAAATGTATGAATCACCTCGTCACGCAACAATCACAACTCGCAATCACCGGTTGCGGCCATCCGCTGCAGTTCACCGGCCGACGTCGGCGGCGGCGGCTTCGGCTGCGTCCGCGATTGAGCAGTTGACGACTGCCAGATGATGCGGGCCAGTGACGATGTGAAAAAAGTGTTCATCCTTTTACTCCTTGCCCTGCTTCGTTGTGAGTTGCTTCGACCGTCTCTCTCGGAGTTGTTGGTGGTGGTCTTTTATCGTTTGCACCTGAGTCTACGTTGCTTTCTGCTTCGACCTGGCCGACGTCTGTGGCAAGCGGCAGGGTTATTTCCAGAGGCAATTTTGCCAAACAAGTCGTTTAGCACCTTCCGGGACGTGAGAACTGGCAACCGGGGTCACCAGGTTATATTTTCTCTCTCTCGCTCTCTCTCTCTCTCTCGTTTGCAATGGGCCCTTTTTCTTCGCCCATCGCAAGCGTGGGTTAGCAGGTTTCTGCTTGAGTTTTTCAGTCCATTGAATTGGTTTTCGTTTACAGCTTTACAGCTTAGACTAGAGAGATAGAGATTGCCACGACCGAGCTCGGCACTGGATTGAATTCCGCTTATGCTTATGCAAGCAATGTCGTGCTTGATGTTTCTTTTGATAAAGTTTCGACGGCTTTGCCCATCGAATATCAAGACCATTCGCTCTAGAAGTGTACATCTGGCCCTGCTTGGACACCATCCCTTGCACCCATATACACGTTTCGTTTACGCTGAGATGATCAGCAGGCTTCACACGTTTATGAATCATGCACATATCATTGACTAATTGAAAGGAAACGATTTAAAAAAATCGCCAATCTATCTGTTCTTACTAATAAACACTTCCGCCTAGAAAGGCGCAGAAAATTTGGTAGATTTGAGTTGTTTAGTTGTTAAGACCGTACTAACTAGGGAGAGTGAAGTATTTCTACTCTCGTCTGTGACGAGGTCATTCACTCGTATTGAAGTCCACCACTCGATAAAAGGGACCCGAGTTCGTTGTCTGCGACATCACCATATTTGTGACCGCACCTATCGTGTATTGGCACCACGTACGCCTCTCCCACATTAGCAGCTGAAAGGTTTCGATGACGAACGACTCGCGGATCTGAGTGAGGTGCTGTCGGATGTCATTGATTGAGACCATAGTGTGGGTAGGCATGAATTTACAGAATATTTATATTTTTTCATTTCATGTGGTCTTATTAATGGAACTGCGATTACGCAACGCTCAAGTTCTCGTTAAAAAATAAAGTAAAATTACTTACAGCAGGGAGCATCCAAGGTTCGTAACAGCAGTTAGAATAATTGCAGGTCAAATATGCAATAATACACAGGCAAGAAAATTAAGTCAATTAGTTAGTCCAGTAATTCAACGGCAGCGTATAATTAATGATTCTTTAAGAATTCCTTAACTACACGGGTAAGCCCCATTGTTGAGGTGAGAGCCCAAATCTCCCGAGGACGCGAGGTGTAGACTGCCGGCAGGCGGTAGCCAAGGGCGTCGACACTAGACTCTCTGGAAGCACATGGCAACATAAGCCGAGTAGCGCGACGGGCAGGACGAATGGCAGCCGCGGTGATATTGATACAAAATACTCGAAAACGTCCATTAGATGCCAAGAGACTGACGGGGCAAGCAAATAGGGCTAGCTACTCCTTCACGTATATGCATTCTGTACATGGACTCTCATAGTCGCTTGGCGAATACACACGGTTCACTGAGAACACAAAGTAACCTTTAGACATTGTTCTCTACAATGATTGAATGTGACGAAAAAATTCGTCTTTCGCCGAGATTCCGTGCGATCCGACCATTGCATGGATATCTTTTACATTTCGAATTGCTCCGATATCCACGTTCTGCTGCAAGAAGTACCTGACCTTGAACGTGTAGATTATGAGGACATTCAGGTAAATCTCGATGCCATAAACTGGATGTACTTTTTCGTCAACGACGCAACGGTTAGCTATATATATACAACAATTTTACTGAACATCTCCGCAGTTGTTTCTGGAACTTCATATTCCTGAGTAACGTCTATCTCGGATTGACCGATATATCCTGTTACCTCGAGAGCTCTTGGGGCTAAAACAGATCTCAGCGAAATATCGTTAAAAAGAAAATCGAGTCGCGGTGGGTGACCGCTTATCGCAGCGTTGAGATGACGATTTGTATACTATCGGTGACTTCTAAATAAGCAGAAATTCTTACGGATATCTATCTGACAACAGTCTCCATGAGTGGCTGCATATCGGTGCGCTTAAAATACCCTGCAGCCAGATCTCAAAATCATAAATGATCGCGATATTTCGCCTCCTCGTTACGAACTTCCTGTGGCACATCTAAGAGAACTAAGATCTACAGCAAGCGCCACGCCAGAAGGAATCCCATTCTATGTACAGAAATAGTTGGGGATACCCATTTTCAAACCGCTCAATGCTAATATTCAGAGGATCGCTGGAGGACGCTGAGGTCCCCGATATGTTCCGCGCAGTCCCCAATATGCTATAATGAATAAAAAATAAATAGAATAAAATAAAATAAATAAAAATACATTATGTAAAAAATAAATCCATAGCTTACAAGTCTCTTGTCAATAACATGCTTAGTTTGAGAATCATTTCGTATTCTCATGGAAGAATCGTTTGTCTTTTGACAAAGTGATTTGACTAAATGACAGCAGATGTTGGAACTATTCATATCGTTATTAGTCTCCTGCCGCAGATAGCGAGTACTGTTAGCAATCAGATCCAATTTCTCCGTATAATAACGTGTTGTTAAGAAACGTTTGGCGTGCATAGTAAAACAGCGCATTGCGAGGAGTATGTATTGACGAGGTAGGCGGGTGTCGTTAAAAGCAATAACGGTGAGTAACGGTGTTAGCAAGAACGTGCCCATGTAGACGCCTCACCTCCGGTGTCCGCGTGTCGATTCTATGCCGCTAGGATGGACATAGAATATCGATTGCCCGTGAGAAATGAACCGCCGCTCATGTCCAATGGATGCGGCGAGAAGTCACGAAAGTTGACTTTCGAGACACCGTGTTGGCATGTCGTCATTCACTCACTGTTATTGGCTGCCAATCAACTTGGAGCAAGCCCTAGGCAACAATTGGCTGAATGAACATGACATGAATTCGTATGGAGAGAATATCGAATCACATTGAATACGAACGCTTATGGATGTATTAATAGATGTATCGAATGCCTACGAGACATTGGGTGGACCGGGAACGGAACTCGCGCTCGCTTTTCTGACCGGGGCATGGGTTGGATACCGCTTGCGCGAAGCATCTGGCGGACCCGAAGGCTGGGCACTACCTTGCTTCGGCGATTGTTCCTTGTGGTGTAAGAAGGGGGGCGTCCTTCTTGGGAACATTAATAGACGTTATAAAACAATTTATATATAATAGCACAGATAAATATTATAAGACATTTTATGGTAATATTTAAATTGAAATACGTATAGCTATATCTAATATGAGCCGAAACCTTTTATTGTATATATATATATTTTTTTAATTTGAATAGATTTATTGACAAATCTCCGAGTAAATACCGCATCGCTTTGCACCGTACTGAGTGGGTTTCCAATCCTAGACGTTAAGATTCCAAGTCCCTGGTGTTACATCATTTCCATACATATATATATATATATATATATATACTTTGCCGCAAGGGAACATTACCGGAAATCCGAACGCGTGTGCCAGGTCTATCATAGCTATGGATGAACGTTGGGATATTACGGGGCTAAATAACTCGCTACGAAATGACACACACACACATACACACGCCTGCGTCTTTTTCTGTGTCTGTCCGTCCGTCCGCCTAGAGCCGTTATGCTAACAACTCCCCAGAGGGGTTGTCTCTCAACAAAACACGCAAAGTAGCTACCTTCACGTAAATGAATCACAGCAGCTGTAACTACACGTCCAACGTTGTGTAGTTAGACAAGACACCAAAGCACCAGTCGTCCTTTAGCTTCGTGGTCTGATATACACTAGTACACAAAAGTATATGATAATACGGCGACTGACCCCAACCAGAGAGTTGCGCCATTGGTACAGTGAACAAATACATTTATTATATGAATGTGTACAAGCGCCCACACACACACGCGCATATATATATAATCTTTCGGAGCATTGTATGTTCATCTTCTTGTTACAGATGTTTCAATTGTACATCCATTCGAGCTCTCAGACCATGTGCGAGAGGAAATATGAACGTGGAATTCGGCACCAGCAATAAAAGTGGCACGAATAGAGAAAGATTTGCTCAAAAACTAAATATAGTATTCTATATATATATATATATATATATATATATATAGCAGCAAAGTGCGTCATGCCACCGCTTCAGGTTGCCAACTCGTAATAAATTACACAACAATGCGAGCGAGCAGACGATGATATCATCTCCTGAAATGGTCCAGGGAATCAGCCCTGAATGAGGCTACATAACCCATGTTACAGAATTGTTGATTCCTTGGTTATATCGACGAATTTACACGAATGATTTAGGTCGGAGACTTTTAAAAGAAGGGCATGTACCGACCGCGACACGGCAGTCATATCTCAGTCTGATTCTAATGTGGTAATGTTACACGTATCAAACCCGTTGAATATTCTATCATTATGTATTGCACACACGTTGGTGATTATTGCCATCCATTATATTATCGAGCATGTCGATCCACGGCGGCTATATTGAACAGTGAACAGGTGATATCGGTTTCGTTATGAACCAATGCATTTCCCCATACATCCTCATTCTCTCTCCCGCACCCCATATATATGATACTAGTCGAACGGACTCATTATTGAGATATGCGCTAAGGTATCATATGAGATATCATATGAATGGTATAGGATATATCCTATAAAATTCATATCAAACCATTTTACTCGAAGATTTACAAATGCACAACAGTAGATGGTGCAGTGGAATTTTTGATATCTTCTGCGTGTACGCGTCTGACCCTAGTTGGCAACGCTGCTGCTGCTGCTGCTACAGCACCAATTGGGTGTGTCAATTATTTGTTCCGCCACCGAGTATCAGTGGGCTATCATCTACCCATTGATCCAAATGTACAGTTTATCGCCGACTAATCGGCCGAAGACACCCAGGAGACTGGTCCGATTCTATTTCTGGACTGGCTGACACATTTCGGACTCGGCACATTTCCTCCGCGACGACGGCTAATTACTCCAAATGATGTTCAGCGTAAAGTCGAGTTGAGTTGCTGCAGCCACAGCCGATCGAGCCGCTGCCATTGACGGACGTCCGCTCGCGCGCCCCCCACTGTGCACCAGCAGCAGCATTCGACACGGAAGAAGCTTAAAGATCGATCGATATGTTGTTCCTTCGACATTAGGACGGCGTACCAATGCCGTTTCCTTCTTTCTCGACCACTACTGAACTATGCCCTCCGGCACTCTGAGTCCAACCCCCCTATGGCCCGGATGGCCAGCCCGCGTCGGAGTTAATTGCGTTATCTTAATAGTACTTGTAGTAGTAGTAGTGTGGTAGTAGTGACAGCGACGGTACATCTATTTTCTACGATGTGTCCTCGGGGATCAGGCCACAGATACGAGTCACGGTAGGCTGCTCCCGGTAGGATACTACTGGTGGCCGGTCTGAAAACTATTTGGAGTAGCGTATTAGTTATCCTAGGGGCTACACAAAGTGAGACATAGTGTAGTAGCTCACTAGATACGAATGAAGGGTGCGTTATATGTTGTTGTAGTTTGACATAATGCAATTACTTCAAATGGCTTTGTTGGACACACAAATACAGACCTTTACGTCGTGGCGTTCACCAACGAGGGTACGAATGGCTAAGCCTTCGCTGTAACAACAATTTATACATTGATAACATTTGACCCGGCTCCGCATGGCTTCCCCAACTAGAGCTTCCGTAACTAATGAGCTACGATTAGCTGTTCATCAACGCGAAATCAAATGGATAATCTCGCCTGAGATACACAGACACACTCTGGTGGGCAACACTGCATCTACATTTGATTAAGTGCTTCGCGTGTAATCGACTGAAACCGTGTCTAACAGATCCACCCCAACGGACCCCAGTGGAGGTAGCAGTCACTCCGCGATCCCTTAGCATTCGAAGGCGTCCCGCATCGTTTCATTTAATGCTCTCTCGTCCGCTTCGAGCAGCCGAACTGCAGCCGGATCTGTTTAGTGTTACCTGTCAGGCGCACATTTGTTACTGCACGCTCGACGTGCTATCGTTATGCGCCTTCTTTTTTTTTGGCGAAACGCAACAAGTAGCGGGTAGCTTGAAGGTGCTCCAAAGTGGCTTCACTCGACAGCCGCTCCTCATCTCGGCAAACTAGCCCAATGTACAAATTCTACTGAGCTTTAAATTAGTGTGCCCTTAGGCAATAGCATCCTCACTTTGTCGAAGTGATCACTCAGTCGACAGGAGAGTTATGGCGAAAAGAAACAAAAACATACATATATATGTATAGTAATTATTTTAGCTGGTGATTTCATCAGCACGGCGACAGCCTTAGGAACATCGCTCATTGTAGCTCACGCGGTTTTACTAATTTGATATTAACGTATTTAATATTTTATCGCCTACTGCTTACCCTAATCAGTTGAATTTCATTTAAAGCTCCATTGTGTTTTGACCATCGTCATTTTAACGGGTACAGCTTTCTATTTATATACCCATCAAAAGCAACAGGGATTGAATCAGCGTGCCCGGCATCTCCGAAAATCAAATCAAGAAATATATATATATATATATATATATATATATATAGGTATATGTATCAAAAAATTATCACACCCCGAATAAGCATTATACGTTCTACATGAATGAGTCATGCTGGGTCATCTGGGATCTGGGAAAAACCCCACCCTCGGGACTAAACTGCCATAAACTCTCGACCATAAACGTCCGCAATGAGCTCCTTTACAGCCGGAGCAATTATCGCCGTGACTTCGTCGGTGTGCGTGGCGCCCGTCTTCTTCGGTCGTGCGAGCGTCTCACCATGTTAGGGGCCGACTCAGGGCAGAGCCGTGGAATGCTGAGACGTAACGCTTGGCTTGACCGAGTGGTTCAGTGGGATTGGATTACATCGAATCCGTACAAACCTAAGCTTAGGTAAACAGTATCAGCGAGTATCGACGTCTACTGAATAATGCAGTGAGATACTATACGTAGCTACATATTCTCAATGCTCACTGTAGTTTTCCTATGTTATTATATCAAATACAGCCTGCAACAATGCACCCACCGCGTCTACTGCAGTTGTCCTTCCGCTCGGGGTGTTGCATAATTTGTTCTTAACTTTTACTTCCTATCTATATAGATATAATAGCAATATCTGCATATCACGGCTTGTTCGGCATCGTTTAGCGCAACTAGCATTGTTTGTCTGCGAGTTGTAGTTACTTTGACGGGCGTGGCGCTCTTATTTGCATAGGATAGTTTAGACGGCTACCCGTTCGTTGGCCGACCCGTCGACCGTCTGGTCAGCCAGTTAAATAGATAAACAGATGGAGATATATATATAGATATATATATATATATATATATATACGCAGGGGGTCTGTGTTCGTCATTTCGTCAGGGTGTGAGGAGGATTTGCGTCTGGCCAAGCCGCTCGCCTCTGCTGCAGGATGGAACGAGGCGGACACATGGCCCATATTCATTCTGCATTGCGTTGCAGCTATCCCCCGGCCCAGTGCTGAGCAGTATAGCACTATGGCAATCCACGTAGCATACGACGTGTATGTGCACGCATGTAGAGTATGGGTGACGGTGCTGGCCCAACCTCACTCCACTCTCCTCATAGTGCCAAATGTATGCATGCCCGTTTATGTATATGCATATTATATAATACGACACTCCCATGCGCTCTGGACCACAAATCCCACAGGGGCAAGAGCGGTACGATATGTTCGTTCGGGCTTTCCGCCGCACAAGCGTTAGCCATCCAGACCGCATATAAAACACGCTCTCCCAGCATCCCGCCCCGCCCGATTACAGCCAATGTCTTATTCTCTCTCTATCTCGCTCTGCTTCTACTTCCATTTCTTTTACTCTCTGAAGGCTCATTCTCGAACACTGAAACGGTTACAACGTATATATAGATATATATATATATATATATATATATATATGTTACTACGTGTATTCGATCGATGTCATTCGCGTACGTTAGCTAGGGATGATACATGGATTTTTATTTCTGTGCAGATGCGGCGTACATAACTGTATGAAAACTTTTCGATTAGAGTGCAATCGAGATATTTGCCTTCGCTGAATCCGTGTGTATGTCACTGATTGAGCCCCCACTACAGTCGGATAAGAACATTAGTAAATGAAATAGAAAACTTTCGTACAAACGTACTGTTTGCTGTACGAGAACGAACTCAGATGTCTCTAAACGATGTTGAAAGTATTCTCGTTATTAGGCGTTATTTCCTTATCCTAGCTGAGCATGTTTCTATGGACAAGATGAACCCCCTAAAGATTATCTATCGAATTTTTTATTGTCACTAACATGAGGGTCATCCCCGGGGGCTGTATTATGTCTACTTCAGACAAATGTAAGTAATTAATAGGCTGTTGCGTCTTGTTCCGAAAGCGTTTCCGAAAACCCTGCAGCGTTAAGACAGTGCTAATAATATCACATACGTAATCTCGGCTAACTTCCCTTAGAGGGTAATGACGCCTGCTAAAAAAAAGAGCAGTACTGCTTTATACTATTTTTGAAAGGAAATCATTAATCACCCCCTGATGAATTAGCGTAATTATGATTACTCTGCGAGAAAGCGCAACACCACCGCACACTGCTGCCACAGCGATTTAATTACATTCCCCGACAGAATGCTTCAGCTAACGAATCCCGGGGGGGGGCGGCGACGCGTGGGCGCCGACATTTCCTTGTCTGCTGTTTAATCACTCATTACGATTGTTGAACAATATTTATATATAGAAGTAGCTAATTCATCGTATTCAAAGGTTGCGTTCATCATGGAAGGCCAGCGGCCTCTCGAAGCCGAGCTGATTTTGGCACTTAATCGTTCTGTCGCGAATGGGAAGCTCCGAAGAGTGCTTCGGAGAGCTCTCCCAGCCGACATCACACTGACGTGGGTCGCTGATTCGCGCGTTTGCCGACACACTTCTCGACCCGCGTACGCAGAACAACGACGACCGCCGCCGCCGCCGCCGCCACCATTACTACCCACGAGAGGAGGAAACAGTCAGATGAGCACGGCCCGTGTTTGCGATTACTATTATTGGAAATGTACTCTGTCGTGTCTATCGCTTTTCTCTCTCGGAGTTGCCCTTGCCCGTTGCAGGAGTGGAGGGTTCTGGTCGGTTCGGCCGGCGGGCCGGCCGGCCTTCAACATTTCTCATTGTTTTCTCGCATCGCTCGGCCGGCAAAATGAGTTAGCAGTCGTCAACAAATATACGATGCGGCCTGATTTGCACGATGTGACCCGCACGATGAGACGACATATGATGGCGGCGGCGGCTCAGTGTATGATGGGATTGGGTTAGGTTAGGCTTGAAGGAGCTAGCGGAGTGCACTCTCACTGGCAGTTTTTCTTGCTGCGCTCATTGCCGGCTTATGTGTGTGGCAACAGACGTGTAACTGGCAGATTGGCCTGATCGTCCAAGGACAGATTCTTTCCTGTTGTGGATTGTTCGTTGGTAGTGGCTGTTACGTCTACGTCGGTACACACCTTCCACATGGGCGATGAGGTCAGCTGCTCAGCACTTGCTACATGCTGGCAGGATACATTCTGTCGAGAACCTAAAGGTCAGGGATTAAGGCCAGGAATCGTCAGTTCTGAGATGACGAGTGTCGAATGCGGCAAAAATGGTGATGGCGGCGGCGGCGGCGGCAACGGTTGGGGACCTTTCGAGGAGCGTTGTCCATGCATACAGAACCTGGATGATGCAGGCTAGCTTCGCTCGGTTCCCACAGTTGTTCCCGCTGTACAGCCCTAAAACAGGGACGTAGATACGATAATGAATACTATAATGAAATAGAATAAAAAAATATTAATGCACTGGGTAAAGGTGCGACGAACGATTAACGCGTCAGACTGCGCGCCGATGAAATGCCAGGCGTTATCATTATTTTCTCACTTCGAGGTACCAGGGCGAATTGCACTTGAAACACTATTTCTTCTGTAATGTAAGAATAATATATACTTCTCTTCAAAAAAAACAAAAATTAAACCTAAACAAACTCCGTTGGTTGTAGGTCTCGCAATCCGAGTGCTCAACACACTTGACGGTTCTGTGTTACGGCAGATATATGTAGCAATTGATTTCTAATTGATAGACCAAAGTAGCGATAACGGTATCCTAGCTCTGCCTAGGAACGGCGTGAACGATGTTTGTGGCTCACTTGACACTATGTGAATTTTGAAGATATGATAATACTTCGGTTGAGTGCGAACAATTTCGTATGATAAACCGAACCAAAACGATCCTAACTAGATACATATAAATTCGATAGGCACCTCTGACAACTCCTATGACTCATCCTGTTCGAAGCTAACGTTTACAAAATGATCACATGATTGTGTAGGCTCTCATCGCCTAAACAATCAATGTACTCGTATGGCATAGCTGTGCACGTAGCTCATTGTGACCCGCCTCCGGACGATAGAATCAGGCCACGCCCAGCCTCGTCGGGCAAGTCCCCCCACCGATTGTACCTTATGCTGCATTTTCACACAGTTCCCCTGGTGTTTTTTTCTTCTTCTCTCTCGCCAATTTGATTTCAGGTGACGCTCACCTATCTCGCCGAACGACCCGATGATTACGGCCGTCAACGAATGTTCGGTTCCATCGGATGGGCCGTGGCAATGCTCTTCTTGGGCATCGCTCTCGATCACTCGACATCATTTCCATATCACCCGTGCGCGAAGCCATCCGACCGCGAGCGCAATTACACCGTGTGCTTTATGACGTTCAGCTGTTTAATGGGATGCGCCTTTCTTGTCGCAACACAGTTTCGTTTCGACTACGATTACGACGAGACGGCGCAGGCTGGTGCGTTCTATTCTAGCAGTGTCACCTATTTCATCGATTAATGACGATGTTTGTCATTTTACTGCTATTCTATCCACTGTTGATAATTAGGTAGATAAATGGGTTAGATAGATAGATAGACGAGATCCTGAGAAAATACAAGAAACAGCTGGTTCGCAGGGGGCGTCCACATTGCTGGTTTATCGATAAAACCAGCATCATATATTATAGTTGGTTCAGTGAACGGCGTTGAGTGTCCGGCCTCTTCCTCTCGAAGCGTTAAAGTATAGACTTTTACACAGAGGTTAATTGTCACAGTGTCCAGTGAAACACGATTTGCGCTTGAGCGAATCGAATCCATTTTTATCCAAACCAATACCTGCTCGGCCATACACCATGGATCCATTATATGCATCACCCCGCTACGTCGTATATGTAAGAGAACCTAAGCATGGCAACAATTGCAGTTTCTTCAATAGACCAATAAATCTTTAACTTTACCTACTGCGGATGTGAACAACTGCTACGTTGAATGCATCGCATATATGTAGAGACTCGTAGGCAACGAGAAATATTGATATGAGAGCATATTGATTGTATGGAGCTCTAGAGTTTTCCTACCGTAACTAGTTAAACTAGAACTTACGCGGGAAAAAGGAAAGTATTGAGTATATCGCAAGGCAGTAGTTATTATAAGTGTATTTTTCATTAGAGTGAGGGACTACGCATAAAGGCCGGTTATTATTTCCTCTCGTTGTGAACAGCAGCAATAACGTCGGCACCAACATTAGCGCTAACAATCGGAGCCAGGGAAGCTGAACTTTGCTGCAGGAAACTTCTACATTAACATTCGTAGAAAAGTGCTTCGAGACAATGTTACAACGTAACGATCCACTCGCTGGATGGTTCTGGCGGCTCTGTCTAATCCCGGTAGCCGTTAAGTGCCGCCGGTATTTGCCTACTTGTGTTTGGTAATGGGGGGTGGGGCGGTGGACCCGGTCTAGCTGAACGTTCTATATTAAGCCTTCTGCGATAAATAATAGTCTGATACACCGTTGCGGCAGTTTTAAGCCTGACACGAGCTTCGACCAGGATACTCGAGAGAGCTCCTGGAAGTGAAGAAATCTCTTCAGAGGCTTCGGGCCTGGGGATCTGTTTAGCTCACTGCAGCCTGCAACGATCGACCTCTCGGTCGGTGCCATTAGGGCTCAATCTACGGAGGAGGGACGGCGGACGGACTTTCGTCGATGGTATACTGCTACCGCAGGCGATAATTACTTCACTTAGCCTCATTCAGCGTGGGCAAACTACCATTTCCGCAGGCCCGATGGCCTGTTTAGGCTTCCCTTGCCCTGCAGAGCAATTGCGACCGAAATGTGAAACCAACTAACTGCCACCGGCTGGCCAGTCACAACAATTTCCATTTATATGAGTTCGTTCGTAATGAGAAACGTTTACTGTTATAATTGTTCGTGTTGTTGGCTTGTGCATGAGTAGATATCTATGGCTATCACCTGGAGCAGCTATTTTCAGTAGTCGAATTGGATGCCATTACATATTTTTCCACTATCGATGTGGAGTCCCTAAAAACTGCTAACATAGATGATCAGTAGCTATAGTGTTTCCGTCGTTAATTAGGTGTATCTAGTGGCGATACATTTGTCCTAAATTTCACTCGAGCCTGTCATAAAGATTCGTGCAACAATATCACGCTGCTGTTTAATACATGAATTTCTCTCATAGAATAGAATATGAGGTGACCACTACTTGAATTCGAAAATGATTCGAATCGATTTCACCATTATGTTAATAGCACGTGTTCACGGTTATTCCAACAAACATTGATCTAAACATGTATACAAATACTAATAACAAGAGTAATCAAATTAAAATCGCCCATTGAAGTCCCGAGAACAAACGCGCAAGTAAGGTAGCCAATTTACTATTGTGGTATCGGCTACGTAAATGCTACGTTGATGGGCATTGAAGCGATACACGCGCCTACATACCCTTGCCTTATATGGTCTCGAGTTTGTGATCTGTTAAACTTCTGTATGCAAGACATTGCAACCTGCTGGCTAGTGACCAGATGCTTTAAAGTCTGTTAAGCTTGCTTCATATATCGTGCTAATATTAAATAACACTAAATTTGTAATTCGCTTCTAAAACCGATATATTCGTTGTTGTTATTGCTATATATTTTATTGTTTTTGTGCTCATAGAAACGGGAAGTCAGTCCGATGTGCAGATGAAACAGCTTCGGGCTGGAAGTGTCAAGGTGAAGAACTCCCAGCGTGGGTTTTCCAACGAGATCACCATTGAAGACATAGCTCCGGGTATACCAACAGCTACGGATCATCTGACAGCAGAACAACAGCTTAACGATCCTGAACCCGCCAAGGTACATTTTTCATGTTAGATTTAGTTAATTACTTCGACTCTATGGTACGTCTTCACGGTTAGATAGCATACGTTAAAATTTTCCAAAGGCCTTCATTTAGAAACTCGTAGTTAAATGCAAAATCAGTGGAGCCGGTGCTATATGAGCTCAATCAAACGCTGAATCAAATATAAATATATATAATATATATAATCAAATCAAGTGAGGTGGCCTAAAAATAAATTGAGCATTCATTCTTCAGGGCAGTCGCTTTTCAAATCGTTCGAACACTCATGGTGTATATGAATATTGAATTACCAGCATGAATACATACCACCAGTTCAAGACGTTTCTAACATATTCAAGGCTACTTTTACTCATCTGGATTAGGCAAATCGATTTGAATATCTGAAACAAGTTATTAATAATAGAGTAATAGCAATTTATTGAAGGACAACTGTAGCTCGCAGCATCAACAACTCGAATGGAATTAAAGAGCACTCTAATTGAACTCCAGTCAGGTAGACATCTTCTTCAAGTTCTCCGCGAGAAATGGAACTATTGTAGTTTCGACTCTGTGAATACACTACGGCCTCTTAAATCCTCCTCTATCTCGTGTGTGCATACATGCACTTACCATCAATTAGCCGTCATTTGATGACAGCACAAAGACCAAACAGCCCTGCTGGCTCGCTGGAATATTCTTATCTAGCATTTTTTCTCTATTCAACAACAACACCCGCACTAAGTTTGTATGTTATTTGTTTTCAGAGTAATGTGTTCGCACACCATATGCGACACCTCCCACAGATCATGTCTGTGCTCAATACAATCGCCACTCCGCGATACGCTACCTTTCTGCTGGCAGCGTGGTGCCTGGGCTTCGGGATCGGACTTGTGTTTACGTTCCTATTTTGGCACCTTCAAGATCTAGGCGGAACGCCCACCCTGTTCGGCCTAGCGTCAGTGGTGAATCACATCTCGGAGATTGGCGCGTTCTTTTTCAGTTTCAAGTTTATCCGCAAGTGGGGTTACCAGAAAGTGCTCTGCTTTGGCTTGACTGGAAATGTTCTACGCTTCCTCTATCTGGCGTACGTTTCCAATCCTTGGCTGATCCTGCCATTCGAATTACTGCAGGGAGTGACGCATTCGGCCGTATGGGCCGCGTGCGTGTCGTACGTCGGCGCTGCGACGCCATCAGGCGTTCGCGCCTCAGCAATTGGCGTACTGCAGGGCTTGCACCATGGTTTCGGCCGGGCGAGTGGAGCTGTCATCGGAGGGCTAATTATAACTCAATACGGTAAGTGTTGTAAGCTGATAGTATTTTAACTTTGTATTGAGATTAAGGATATACGTTGTATAGTGATCTGTCAGATGGACTGTTTTCGATCTGTGGAGGACGAATGTCGTACCTTCGACACACAGAAAACATTTAGGCATAATGTAGGCATAGCTATATAGAATAGATCGGGGCGAGAGGCAAAAACAGCCTTACTGTTATCGGAGGGGTAGGTTTAGTTGAAGCGGAGGTGGGAGACAACTAGGCTAACAGTTGCTCAGTTATAAACCAATCATACTGGTAACAATTATCTGATTGTGTTTATTATCGTATAATGATGGCGTCACAACCAGGATTATTCACAGTCGCTTGAACATTCAGACACGAACTAAAAATACGGCCGAAACAGGCACAGCACATAGCCGGACGGCGCAGTGTACGCCAATGTTATGTCGTCACGAAATTCAAGTATCGCCAGCGATGTTGCTCGATGAACAATAGGGCACTCCCCGGCAGTCGGCAGCGTCAACAGGCATCATTGAGCTGTTTGTCACAAATGGTCCGCTCAGGGTCAGCTGTGTGTCAACGTAAGCTCGATCTTCAAGGCACCAACGGAATCGGACTCATAACATCATATATCACTGGAGCAATCAATTGCCCAGCCATTCGTTTGGGTGATGTCCGCTGGAAAGACCACTTGAGAGATAACAGAGAGAAGTGTCGCTGTGTCGAGATGACTAACTCAATACTCCATACGTTTGATTGTTGGAAGGTTCTCGCAATGAATTCCACCCTTGTATTTTACACCCTACCTAATAGGCTCATATAAATAGATCCTATTGCGAAAGTCATAGCCGCATCTTCTGTGTAAACGCGCCAAGAAGCCCCACGTTCTATATATACCTGGGGTAAAACGTAAACCGTTCGATAAAATGGCACCATTCATACGCGAACCAGTCCCGGTTGTTCTGGCTGTAGTCCATAATAACAAGAGACACTCAACCGTATTTATCAACTGTGACCAATCTATGTTGTGACCCCATCATGGTAGTTAAATTAACACTATTTTAAAAATGTTATTTATGTTTTTTTTGCATATAAATAATGATTAACATATTTACCTCTCGAGTCAGCTTCAGCTGTACCAATTAAACATAATTTTATCTAATTTATCTCTTGCGAAGTAATGTGGTCGATTAGTCTGCTTAATTATTCATAATGAATGAGTGACAGCATCTCAGATCATAGTACGATTGTCTGTACTCAATATCAACTAGCCAGCGTTACCTACACTAATAATAACAAGAACAATAGTACTAAAAGCCGTTATATCTTTTGTTGCTGATAATATTTTCGGCTCAGCGCATGATGGAAATAGAGGCCACGAGGTGCGATTGGTGTGTTAATGATTATTGAATATTGCCCACATTCGCTGTATTTCTGTGTAATAATTTGTCAACACTTCCATATTTCGTGCCATATATAGTTCAAATGGATGCCTATGGCTTTCCGGGAATTTTTCCCACGGTACCATTTAGTACCTTCGAGCTGAACTGTGTGCACCTAATGGTAAATGGTAAATGTTTATTGGTTTATTTAAGGAGCTGCAATTTTTCAATGCTTAAGCTCTCTTATATGTCACACAGCGGGGCTCGAACCTAATGTTCCAGTCTTGTTGCTTATAAATCGTTCTAACTAACTGGCTGAGGACTGTTCTACGTTAGTAGCGATGAGGACTCTGAAGTCCCCATCGACGTAACATGTAGACATCTCAAGGGGATGAGGAATGAGAGACAGATAGACTACTTATTCATGATTAGCGGCTGCGAGTCGCGCACCTCCCGGGCAGATACTTCAACGGTGAAGTCCGGACTCAGTGCATAAAGCAGTTTACGTTAACTCCCCTAAAAGTACCAGAAGTAAGGGAAGTCGTAAAGTTAGTTAAACCATGGCAAACAATTAACAACGACCAAGAAGGCGAGCTCATCAAAGTGTATGGAGCTATGAATATACATATAACTCTTTTGCCGGTAAACGACAACAATATCCATTATCGTTGGCACGTTGATTAGACACCTTTTCGTTTCGAACCCGCTAGTTCTAGTCACAAATAGTTAGCGTATCTCAGGAATTGCTCCGATATCATTCGATTAGCGTAATTTTGCTCTGTATTGTTGCTTCAATTGTTGCTGGATCATCGACGGGATGCTGCCATCCGGGAACAATCAACAGGGACCCAGCGGACGTTTTTAGGCTACTCGCTATGTTGTCTTGTTGTTCTGGCAGCGTTTATCGCTACGCACTATACTTCCACTGGAGAAGGTGAACAAAAAGGATTCGTCGCCTTCGAAACTGATCAGGTAAGGAAAAATGATTCACGCCCATCGAAAGCTTAACCGGATGCCGTTTTTGCGAAGACTGTGATGTTCGTTGTTCGCTCTTCTCGATACGAATTTATATTTGCGATGTTGTGGGACGCTCTCCGATACATCGTTACCCCGCCGCCATTAGCAATTGCCTGCTCAAGCTGTTACTGGTAGGTGCGTCTATGATGTGTGCGATCGAGTACCGGCTCTGTGCGGAGTTCTCGGCAAGCCGTACTTGAACCGGAGTTTGTTATGCGGCTACTGCTGAAACTAACACGGATTTCGACTGGAAATACTTTTTGTTTGCAGAAATGTTCGAGATCTGTGATGTTCAAACTAAAATGCATATTTGCCATGTTTTTCACGACAGGTTTCGACCGATGCGGCAGCCGGCGCTGCCGCCCATCTTGCCCCGCATGGAGTGCCCTCCAGCCCAATGGCCAGATCCCTTTCGAAGCAGAATCTGGGCCAGGCCAATCAGGGTATGCCCCAGGGATCAAACCAGGGGGCGCCAATGAACACTCAGGGCGGTTATCTCGCTGTGCCCTAAGCGGCGCTCTGGGACGAGCCGACTCAAGTCAACACAAGGTAGTCAGGACAGACGCACTCTCAGCGTGCAAAACGAGAATCGGACCCGGTAGCGGAGAGAGCGCACAGACGGCAAGACCAAACTTAAGTTCCGTACTATTATTATTATTATTACACAACCATATTAGCATGCCACACAGCAAGAAGATCAGTAGCGAGACGAACAACCGGAACCTACGGTTCAGCACTGTACCCCACAGTTGCTACTGCAATCCTCACCGCAGCTGTGCAATAAGCTGCAGTATGAGCTTTGTTATTTTAGCAAGGCAGGCAGAGGGATGGAGGGAGGGAGAGAGACAGAGAGAGAGAGAGAGAATGGACAGCCTGGCTCGAAGAACATCAGCACGGAACTGTGGAAACCGGCCCGAAATCAATCGTGCGCGAGCGATTAATGACGACGAGGCATCATTTCAGTGTAACGAACTGTCAGCCAAGAAGTGTCGGCTAATCAGACAACTGTCGACGAAGCAGTACTAGGACGTGATTGGGACTGATGAATGATGCAACGATGGCATTCGACAAAAACACACGTCTAGACATGAATATATACATAACATATATATATATATACATATATATGAAGACGAAATCATACATTATACATGGCTACTATTGTATTATACCGATGCTGACAGATAGAAAAGCAAGTAGGAGTTGGCTGAAATTGCACAGCATACTCACTCACAATATGAATTATTACTCACAAATGTGCGATTGCGGGAGTTTGAAGAAAACGAATGACAAGAAATGCCTTTTTACACGATATAACAAACATTTGTTGACCTGTGACACTCAAATTCAATAGTAATTTCGAATGCAAGGTAATCCGTGAATCATGCCTAGGTGTTCTGTTGTGATTAGTCTTCGAAAGGCGCAGGTGAACAGGTTTTAGTAGCACGAACAGCTAACACCTGCAGCAGGAACGAAAATTCGGCTGTCATTCGCTGTGAGCGCTCGTCGCTTCATGGTACAGGAAGGATTTGGAAACCAGCAACCAGCGTATTCGTATTTGTCCCGTAATCCTTGAAGCAGACTTCAAGATCGAGGATCTGAGCGGGTTTGGCTCAGTATCGTGATGTATGGACGAGCTGGAAGCGGAGGAGGGAACCGGTTGCGCTTGCGACAGTTCAAACCCACCCTCTCTCTTTTGAGGCTGATTCCTATGAGTGCAACACACGACGCTGGATTTCAAAGGAATCCGTCTGGGAGTTCGACAAATGAAATTCGAATTGCATTTAACCTATCAGCAGCACATTGGAGAAGTTTGTATTTGGATATTCGTCGAAAGCATAGTAAAAATTCAAAAACACACAGAAGCTAATTAAGTTTCAAGATTCGTATGCCTGTTGGGGGCCTGTGGACCTAACTACACAAAACCGGGCCTTGCCGGATTCAGGCCCAATACAGGCGCGATCTATTGGTCGACCTTTTCTTCTCTGACTCGACACTTTTTGTTATTCGGGACCGAAGCGTAAGATCGCTATTGGCCAACTAATTATCTATCAGTATATAATTAACTCATTTTTATTCCTAGATGGGCCAGCCACTCTCAACCCTGTAGGGGTTAGGTCT
Source organism: Stratiolaelaps scimitus (assembly GCA_019614645.1). Lineage (NCBI taxonomy): Eukaryota > Metazoa > Arthropoda > Arachnida > Mesostigmata > Laelapidae > Stratiolaelaps > Stratiolaelaps scimitus. Next base: position 1,586,491 of record JABWDB010000014.1, on the reverse strand, counting down.
GCAAGGCAGCTCCAATCATTAACAGCCAACTGTTAGCGAAGCAGGAACATGTCTGGTCGTCGTCAGACGTCGTATCAACCAAAGTGAGAATTATGTGAGCGATAGTGAGAACAAAATGCTGTTTTTGTTATTGAATGGCAACACTAACAGTGTACGCACACGGAGCCGATGCTGACATACCCATAGCAATAGTTAACAGAGACACCGACATGCATTCGCAAGCAAAGATGAAGGCAGACGGCATTCGATAAGATATTATCAGTGTAAATGTTGGTGAAGTGTTTCATTCCGTGTTGAGTTTGCTTTCCTTGAACCGGCTGAACTAAGCTGGCACAATAAACACATTGCTCATCGTAAATGGTACTATAGTACCATTGGCTGTTAGCGGGGGCACTACCAACGTCATAACATCTACTATGCTTGCAAGATAGCTAGGCCCGGCAAGTCATCGCAGACGCCGATGGCACTGATCATGATGATTTTTAGATGTCAGTGCCAATAGTCTCTCTCTCTCTATTTCTCTCTATCGACGTCACGCCCACGGGGGCCGAGTAGCCCTTTTTGTGAGGAGAAGATCTTCACAAATCAACCGAAGCTGGCAAGCCCTCCGGCCACAGACACTGACAATATCATCATCAGTCACGAATCATCTTATCAGCATCAGGAGACGACACGAATCGAGGAGACATCCACAAGGACTCACAACCATAAACACCATTATTTGTGTTTGTGCCGAGATAGGTAATAAAATGGTGGTAAACAAAATAATATCGAACGCTAACCCGTTCCATAGCGAGTTCATTGCTGGCAGTATTCGACCTCTACGAGATCTCAAGAGATTATATGCGTCTTCTGCTGCTGCTGCTGCTAATTAGGGTGTTCGCCTGGCCCGGCAGCTGGGAACAAAGGCATTAGCTAGCTCATCCATCGTAGGATTCCCATATACGAACATTGATTGACACACGAAATTCATTGGATGATACACATGACAGGGGCAGCTGCTGCACCATGAGACACCCCCAGTGTCTGTGGGACTTTAGTAGTCCGACTTATAATGATGAGAATAATAACCATAATAATTATAATAAAAAAAATAATAACACTAATAATAATATAATAATAACAAGAAGAAGGCGAAGGATACAAACAATTATAATCCAACAATGATTACCTCCCAGCGAAGAAAATACAAAGAAATGTCGAATCGAAGAATCGATGTTGCCTTGCGGTGATTGATATCTCTATTGTGCCACACACATATACAGCACACACACACACGATATCATCATCATCATCTTCACCATCAATATTCTCCTCGTCCTCATATCAAAATGGCAATGGATGGCACGCTGGCTGAGTGAAGCATATATATATATATATATATATATATATATATATACATACACCATAAGTATTGTATTATTATTGAATTGGAGAATTATACACTTAGTGCATACGTGTTCTTTACGATGATTAAGTACTTAATCAATTAAGATGTATTTGGTTGTAAATATATCACAAAATGATATGATATTATTATATGATGATGCACTATACCATAGTGGAGTGATCACACCAAAAGATCACAACCTACGCCTGTGGATATATCGTTGACATATCTACAATAATTATATGAAGTATATACACATCTATCTACCTACACTAGAGTAAGAATTGAGATGAAGCAGAAGCTGAACTCAGGAAATATTGGGTTATGTGGTGATATTATTATTATTGTTATTAATATCAATTTACATCGTTTAGGATGAACACTGAGCAGGACCCAAGACTCTACCGAGAGTTCTCCAAACCTCCTTATAACCGGAGAACACTTGAAAGATAATGATTTAAGTTTAAGTTAAACCGAAAGGTTCAGTGAACACTCTTTAAGTCCGCTGTAAACCAAACCATAAATTCGACCTTTACGAGGTGTCGAACTCACTCGAAAGATTTGCGTAATGACTAATATACACAAACAAGGTTATATAAATGCGTAAGTGATATACATAGCATAAGATATATATATCATATGGTGACTGATGATTACACTATATAAGATGAAATAGTGATAAACAGAGCAATGTCGTCCGGAAAGTAACGCGGTGTGCGGCGACCGGTGAGAGCTGACCAAGCTCACCGAACCGTCGGCCTCCTCAATCTCTCTGTTGACCAATCACGTTGGTACTAGCGCATAAACATGATGTCCTCCAGGCGATGATCTTGTTTGGTCGTTTTTAGATACAGGAAAAAAACAGCAAGAGCAACAACACCAGCAAATACAATAAAATGTCACAATATACGCGAAATTAATTCGCCTATTAGGAGCGAGCCTATTTGCGCCTGCTGGTCTTGCGACCAGTGGCGGGAATAACAAATGGGCAACGACAAATTTCAGCAAAAACTGTAAAACTAGCAGATTAGCTCCATTAGCAGCAACAACAACAGACAAATGAATGCAAATGAACACAAAGATACTTCTGAAACAAGAGGGCTTGAAATATTGTTAAATAAAAATAACCAACCACAACACACCCACAATACAAACAGCCTAACTATTATTAGCCTATGCGAAACCTGTGAAATAAAATATACTCCACATATAAATATATATATATATAACATACTTATTATATATATACAACATTTACCAGAGACGGAACGGCGAAGTGAAATAAAAGTATTGTAAGAGAACTAGATGATAACGTTGATGAAAACGCAAGTCATAAGAATATCGTACCGCCCGCCTCGATAAATTCAGTGTGCAACCAATGACCGACCATTGCTTTCGGCCATTGGTCCCGCAGGCAACTCAGTGTCACAGACCGGTACATTCGAGAACGTGACGCGAAAAAGCCAAGCGCAGAACATCCTGCAATTGACAGAGATAGGTGTTGTGCACTTTACCGAGAAAAGAAAGTCGACTCGGGAAGGACGGTTACCTTAAGAAAACATCGGTGAGAGAGAGAGAGGGGGAGAGAGAGAGAGATTTCAAAGAGCCCGATGGAAGCGTACTGCTGAAGCTTTTCGGCAAAACTGCAAGGAACTGTATTGACACATAGCAACAACAGGCAACAAACCCACCGAGAGGCGAGGAGGCTTGCCGATGTTACTGCGCTCGAACTAGTGAGATTTTACCTCAGATAAAACAAAAAAAACCCTTATTTATACCAATGGCAACAACAACAACAATAATAACAATACAAATACTGATGGTTATTACTATTATTATTATAGTGATCACACAATTATAATATGCGCCATGTGCGTTTACCTGGCAGCGTCGAAGCAGCATGAGCTAGGAGAAAGAGAGACAAACTATGGCGAACATTGGTGTACCATTGATACAAATCGATGATCGTCGAAGGTTGTCAACGATCGATTAGGGGAGGATCAAAATGATGTTGGTCGATCTATAGGAGCGAATGGTCGCATACAATAACATTCAGATATGATGACAAATAGAAAGACATTAGTAAACCTCTATATGGAAATAATGAACAAGTCCCGTCGTGATGAGATCACAACTACAGACAACGGACGGGTAGACCTACAAGTCGATCCATGCGAGCCTATCGAGCCTAATAACCCAACAATTCAGAGCGTTGAATTGACGAGCAGATAACAGCAGAAAGGTTTAACAAGAGATGTCTATGTAGCGAAGTAGCGAGAATCGACGTCGGATAGTAAACATTTGATGGGGGCTATGGAGGTTACGAAGAAACGGCGCTAAGAACGGAGGTCAAAATCGCTCTGTGAGTGGTGGCATACAAAATGGGCAAATTAAGCTAACAAACAAACTAACTAATAACCTAGATATATATATATATATATATATATATATATATATATATATATATAGTACAGTAGTGCATCTAATGATCAACCTACGGGACACGAAAGTGAGAATAGCATACAACCGAGATAATAAAACAATTGATGATGATGATAAAACGATATAACATCATGATAATGAGAAAAATAGGTGATATTACCGACAAAATTGCCACAACCTATCATCAGTTAGCAGAATAAGAATACTCGTGATGAATATATATATATATATATATAAACCTCTCTATAAATATAAACATATATATAAATACACACACATATATATATATATATATACACAAGCAAATAGCTTCGACTGTAGCGGGTTGTTGTTCCAGCGTCGAATGGTGCGCGTTAGCGATACGAGTGTCGTCTGCAAAGTACCACATATTAACTTGACAAAAAAACCAACAACTTAAACTATGACATAGACACCACATTGCTGAGAGAAGAAGACGGTGGTGGGTTCGCCTAAATGTACGAAAATTTAAGCTACCAAAAAATAGCAGAATACCTCGAGTGAAAGTAAAGTGAAAGTTGGGTAAATGCACGGACAGTTTGACTGCGACATTACGACCATATCACAACCGGCAAAACCCATTAAATGAAAGCACGCTTACTCGGAGTTGACGCGACGACGCATAGATGAACCACTTATGCTGCCCAAATTATATCCTAATTAAACGAGGGAAGAGGGAAAATACAAAAAAATCGATTGCTGACCTCGTTGTTCGATTCCGGTTTCTCCACGAAACTCACCGCCAGCGTTAGATTAAGGTCTAGCACTTTGTTGGACTCGTACCATTTTTGGCAGTTATTATAGCCACGATAGCTGTGCCCCGGGTCGGTTGGTGGATTGGTGAAATCTCGAATTGAAATTATTCTATCGTAGGATATGAGCAAAACGTAGAATACTCAACATTTGAACAGAAAATTCTGAAAGAAATATATTCGTCAAAGCTTGTCGCATGGTTTAGAAAAAAAAAGCATATCATTTTAGCTTTTTGATGAGTGTGTGTGTGTGTGTGTAGTGTAATCGGGTTAGTTTTATGGGAAATCGATACAGGTCTGCTGTCGTGCTAATTACAGCTAGACATGAACGTTGAACAGACCTACGAGATAAAATCGGCCGATCATGTTTTAATTAATAATAGCGGACTGTGGTCTAGCGAGACGGGAGAGCCAAAGGACATGAAGAATCGCACCATTCTTAATCACACGCAGACATACATACGTGCATACACCCAAACAGACGCAAATGTTGAGAGTGTTGAATATAGAATAACTTTCGGGAGGTCGTCTGATCTGACCTCTCGAGGACATTATTTAATCAAGAGACTTCCGGATGAGAAACACCCTGATATCCTTGATATATATATATATATATATAACAAACGCATACCTTCATGCTGTTACGGTGATAAAAATAAAATAGAGAAGCTTATACAATAACAATAGTAAGCATCATATATTGAACTGTTCTTTATTCCATTCGCCCATATTTAAGGTTACACAAATGGGAAAACAAATGGTCTAAGAATTGTAATAATAATAATAATAAGAACAGATATAATGACGAATCATATAACAACACCGTTCACAGTACCAACTAAACAATAAGTGATCACGGGGGAGGGGCGCGAACCGACGGCAGAACAACGAGTGCGTACGCACTAAAGAAAAAAATCGACACAAACGATTGTACTTTAGGAACATACTACTAGATTTACAATATAGTATTATACATCCACTAACACACATAACAACAACAATAACAACACACAGTAGCAGGAACAAGAACAACATCTGAGTGAGAAGCACGAACTCTGGATGAAATTGACGACATCAACAGAATATGGCAGACCGACGGGGTTGGTGCCATGGGCGACTTTTTCAAGGGAAAGAAAAGCAAACGAGCTCAATTTGGAATGACCACTATTACGCTTACATTACGAGCTATTTAGCTGATCATATTGTATAACGATGGTGGGGCTATGGCTTACAAAGGCCATTCATGCCTGCTCTATCTGAAAAACTGGATAAAGCAGAGCCGACTATTCGATCCAAATCGAGTCCGTAAAAGCTCTTCGGAATACAGGAATGAAAATGTTGGAACAACAACGATTGGACTGCAGCAAGTGGCGGCAGAGGAACACAACCAGGGCAGTATTCATTGGGGGCGAATGGACATTCTTCGGGGTGGATAGAGGAGGGGGGGGTGTCTAACGTGACAGTCCTCAGGAAAAAGCTTGACAAGTGCACCGAAAAGCGCATTATATACACATATACAAAAATAAAAGGAGAAATATTCGACTGTTCTACAAAACAAATAAACATGAATACCTTTTGACCCTGTTCGAAACAGCCCCTTCAACCCGCTTATTCTCGTTGTTCAGTATTTGGAGACCATCCAAATTACTAGATGGTATTCTATCTGAGAATATGATGGACACCTATCATGCGATAGTTAGACGTGCGATTTTGCCTATGATTTCCCTGTGTACATAAACCCCAACTGATTTTCAACAGACGGAGTTTTCGCTCGACGAATGACTAGGTGACGAAGCTCATTCAGAGGGGGCAGCGACAATACCTCGCTCAGTATATGTATACACCCCGATGTTATTTGGATTTATTAAACTAGCGAATCTTAGTTCCGTACAGCGACTACAGTCTGTATGAGAATACAGGCAGCGATACACGCGCAAATCAGTAAGTATACACATACACACACAACTCGAGGACAGGAACAATGTTCGTTTGAGTGGAAAGCCGACGAATCATTATTATGCTCGAAGGTGCCGTGGCAGCGCAAGACAAGAACGGGAGAGAAATGATGTGGTTATCGTATTTAACAAATACATAAATAGATAGATAAAGTTGAGTTGCAAGCAAGGGACCCTTCGCCCAATCGACTCAGACGAAGAGTCCGTTGCAATCAGAGACACGCGCATCCACAAAGAGGCACAGACACGTCACCCAGATATGCACATACACACACACACACAAACACACACACACGCTGATACACAATCATAGACACATGCTGACGGCATACGATATATGGGTGACACGATTACGCTAACCGGGTACATTTATGGGTATATTCAAATGATAATGATGATTATAGAGATGATTAGTATGATTATTATTATTATTACTACTATTATTATTATTATTACTCTGTAGATTTAGTGAATGTAGAGTATAGATCCGGAGGCAGACACGAGAGAGAGAGAGAAAGAATAAGAAGCGGGATAATGAAACGAAAGAATACCACTAAACAACAAAAAAAAACACGAAACACGATTACGAACGATACGATGGAAGTAAATAATAATAATAATGATGATGCTGATGAAGGTAATAATAATGACAATAATAATAATAATAATAAAAATACATCATGCTGAACATGGAGATGATGCTGGAGAATACAATGATTATAGAGGAGTATAGACGATTATCGAGATCGAAAGCAGCCAGCAGTGAGACGCTGTGAGTGAAGATGCAGAGAAACGAGACACAAGGATAGTGAATAAAACGCGGCTTAAAGTGCGAGAGCCAGTGAGAGAGTGCGCCGAAGGTATAATAATCGATGTGAAAAATGACTATGAGTAGAAATAAGATGAGAACATGGAAGCGGGCGAAAAGACGGACGTGGGACGAACATATGATGAGGTCATTATGTAGCCGGAAGCCGGCTCGAAAACGAGAAATAGATCCTGCTAATATTGGATTGACTAACCAATCCTTAAACTGAGGAAGAGATAACAGCTGATCCCAATGATATACAACAACAACAACAGCAGCAGCAACAACAACCAACAACAACAACACAAAATAAAGCAACCCTATAATAAAAAGTCAATAGATAAACGCGATTCGTGTGTTCATTGATTATCAGATTACGGTAATAAAATAGACTCTAAGAGTCGTAATACTTTGAACGTAATGTTGTCTAGATACCGCACGAAAGATAGGCAGATGTAATGAGAGACAGAATCAAATTCCCAGAAGGAGGCGGTTTCGATTGGTCTTCTGCCTGCGGTCGTCGTGAACACGTTTCGTCAATTTTGTGATTGGTCCATTTCAATCTATGCGACGTTACAAACCTTAACATTGTCTAGAATAGGTTTCTGCACGTAGCCTTCGTTAATTCAATTTTTGGGTGTTACACTTTGCAAGGTTCTGTTGAAATTCACTGATTTCAACTATGTTAGAAGTCAAACGTAATAAAAGCGATGTCTTGCATTGCGCGTTATTTGGAGCTTGTATAAGACGAGTGTACCATTTAACAAGATGCATTGCAGGTATTATTTCTATATATATATATATATATATATATATATATGTGGGTTGCCGCCCTGTAAAAGACAAGGTTGTTCCCATAAAGCCACAGCGTTTCTCTATGAAGCGCTTATCTCAAAGCTATTTCAAAGGCCGATGAGTGTTCTGTTAAATAAAAAATTGGCCCTTTTTCCCAAATTTATTACTCAATTTTTTTGTTTCCGCAATAATGGCCATAACGGACCGATAAACAGCTGTGTATGATAAGCTAATCAAAACGGGCATTTTAGAAATACTGAACCGATCATTAACATGGGAACCGAACAAAACAGTTGGCATGGAAGTGGGTAGCAGATGTGGGTTTGCCGTAAGAAAAACAATAGGCTTCAAGATAAGACAAATAGCGTGGACTTTGAATTGCGATCGATTCTGCTAACTGTAGACCTGTACTTTTGCTAAGCTTTAGGGTTCCGCCTTACCCAACTGCAAATCCACGTTTGCATCTTTCCCTGTATATATTATCAGGTGCATGACTCACTTGGCCGGTTCAGGAGTCGATCTCTAATCGAATCATCCTGTTGTATTATGGCCGTTACATGGCCCTGCCTCACGCTATTCGACTTGTGATTTTCGATGGCTGCTAGGATGTCCGACGCGATGACGTGGTTGAAGATATCAAGAACGAGTAGATACAGGGTGCTGATCAAACTGTATTAAACAAATACATATGCATTTGTTGAAATCGTACGCTTTCGAAATTGCTTGCAAGTTCGTTTGTTTGCAAGTTGCAGCTTCACTGAAAATTCATCAAATCAGAGCGTTTTCTCAGCAGGAAATGCAAGGCCACTGTTTGCACTCAGATCGTTAGGGGGTTGTTCTCATTGGCGTTTCCTCAGCTGCACTGCTGCACCGACGGGGAAGGGGGGGCCGCATTTGAACGCATGCAATTGTTTCCACAGCGAGACACCAACGGCATCTCCAACGTTCCGCGGCGGTATACCGCACCCTTGAGACGACAGCACAGAACCGACGAGGCTAGCAGCAAGCCATTCTTGGTTTTGAGAAACGAACCGAGTCGAACGAGTACAAACGAGGCTCGAACACGGTGGAGAGGGGAGGGGAGGCTTCACTGCACTTTTCCGTAAAATAATTTAACGCAAGCAAACGATGACGTACGTCAAGCACAAAAATATAGCAATAATGATCATACTGTAGGCAAATATCTACGACTGCGCGCTGTGCACGACAGGCGCTTTCTGATCAAGGCTGTTTCGTGTCAGATTTTCAGGTTTATCACCGTCCAAGTTGCACTGTGACTAAAGCATCGGAAGCGAGATGCGAACATTCAAACATTTCGTGGTACACACCACAGAATCGTATTAAGAGAAATCGTAGCATTCGACTTCGGTAAAATTATAACGAGTAAAAAGCGTATATGTGTTTATTTAATGGAAGACACTCGATTGAAAGGTGACGAACGCACCCACACTACTGTAACGGTACACTATAATTCAGCACCAATGATTGGGGCTGTGATTCGATCCATGAGAGTTCTTCAATCCACTAGACACCTCGCTCTTACCTCAAGCTTTAGCGTCTTTCAGCTGACCCCAGCCTTAGGATAGCGTGGTCATATTCTCTTTTGTGTCCGTCAGACGGTCCGATTTTTTCGCCTTATATAGATAGATATTATATATAACAGAAGGACCTGAATTTAGTGCGTCTCTAACTGATACTTTGCCCGTTGTATACATTTCGTCTTATGTCTAAGATGGATAATATTAACAAGACAAGATGAGATAAGTGCATAATATTATACATTACCTGAATAAAGCCCCCTGTTAAAGGGTGTGTAAATATATATATATATATATATATATATATATAATAAGCCCATAATTAGATGGTAGATGGAAATTCCACTGACGATTGGGTTCGTTTGGCATCTGGTGAGTTCATTTCAATTAGGACCATTGTTATAACCTGGCTAGATATGAGCAACCGGTCGAGCCCGGTGGTATAGCTATCCCTACGGGACATTATTTTAAGAAAACAAACAAAAATGACGGTAAATGATTTCAAATCGCAACATAAACGTTGTTATACGCTCGGATGCGCTGATCATGAAGAAGTTACACTTTTTCACACCCACGAGTGTCCTCTTTTATAGATAGTGTTAGTGGTTGTATCTTTTTGAAAACTGGGAACTGTACACAACGTTATCTTAACTAATTACAATGCACATCGCATTAAGTTGTGGAAACGGAACGTAGTAATTCGTTGATTTTCATGCCGAATGTTCCGGCGGCGATGGAAAAATAATTATGATAATTGAAGCGTAAGACAATCTAATTATCAAATAGTTCTGCCCTCTGCAGTTACTTAGATAGCTTCATCCTCACAATTAGTTTGATGAGAACAGAGCTCATTCTGTGTAGAATAGAAATCTAGCAAAAGGCAGTGTAGACGCCCTTCGTAGAGGCCTTTCTAAAGGTGAAGTCGTGCATCTTATCACATGTACATCAGCGGAGAGTTGGAATATTTGAAACAAGGGTTCCTGAATGAACTTCTGGTTGCCCTCTCAGTATGCCCGACCTATTGAGGTATTAAAATAAACCGGTAAAACCAATAAAATATAAACAATAAAATTTGTATATAAATAATAAACGATACTACGATGACTGCTCTTTATTTTATATTCTCATTGTCATTTGGCTTAAAGGTACGATTTTAAAAGCAGGTTTTTTTCTGTTTTCTCTCCCAAACGATTTATTTCAAAGTGGCATATGATTACTGGATCGCATTGGAAAACAACCTCGAGTGAGTGTTTTTACAATATCGCTGTATTTTACCAAAGCTAGCTAGCATGAACCGTCTAAGGATACTGTTAACCTTGCAGAAATGACCAGGACGCGAGAAGCTTAGATTCACATATGTTTATTCAACGAGCTGTACGATGTCATTGTTAAGATACAGCATTAGCAGAAACGGCCGGTTTGATCTGTCTCATATACCTAACTAATAATTAGACCAGCCACGAATCAGCCTCGTTAGAATACTGATTAGAGAATATAATTAATACGCACACGAATTCAATGTAGAATTGACAATGGCAATCCAATATCGAAGACCGTTGCTGCCAGTGTTATGCTATCATCGAATGAAGTGTCCAGAAGCAGGGTATCTCCCTGATTGGTTGCGATATCCCTTCTAACAAGCTGTTAGCATAGTGGTATCTAGACGCCAAAAAGAGCACTATCTTTCAGCATACAGGTGAATGATAATAATCAACCTGATATATTTACAGACATCTGAATATAAGATAACTGAATTGTGTGAGCCAAACTTGCAGTTTCCTGGGTACAATTTGTTTTGTTGTCCTTTAACATTGTTGGTATTTGTCCCATGCACAGAAATTATATATATATATATATATATATATATATATATATATATATATATATATATATATAGAAAATAAGTTGATGTCTGGCCTTGTGACACGGACGTAACCTAGTTCGATGAGCCTGGCCTATTTTGCGCATCGGCCAACGTGTTCCGTAACGATGGTCTCGAGGTTACAACTTCTCAGCCAACTGCTTTCAAAGCGCAAATACTAATCTAATAATTTCCCTAAGGATTCGATCTCCTTGATCAGGTGTTTGCAATCGTCCACTACCTTCACCTCCTTAGCATCAACGACAGACAACTGGAATCGACGTTCCTCCTGGGAAAAAACCGAACCCAATCTATATTAGATAAATCTGCGAATTGCGTTACATTCTGTGTATGACTTTAGCAAATGGCCAGGAAGGGAAGCATTCTAATAAAATTATGGAAAAGCATCTCTTTCGAAAACGCTTACCTCGAATTGGAGCTCCCAACCTAAATCTTAGTTGTCTAGGGGCATTGATGCAAGGACCGTGATCATTGAACCGAAATCATATGAACGACATTTCCACTTCGCACTTGCTAACAGTTACGTAGAGCCCGACATATAATCCTAGCACGTTTATAGATCTCTTGGGACAAGTCACAATAATTTCACTACGGAATAAATTCGAAGTGAAGTTCCTCATGATGGAAGAGACAGGCAAGAATCGTATATGTGTATAGTATTTCATAGGTATAAAGTGATCTTATTATTCTCATTAAGGAGGTGGAAAGTGAGTGAACATACCTGGAACACTTCCATTTTGCCGCGGAATTTCATGTGAAGTCCCTTGAACATGGCGTCAGCGAAGATTTTGTCCATACTTTCAGGGTCGTTTTCGTTATAGTCGCCAAGCGTCGCCGCCGTAACGCCAAGTATCTGTTCAGCCTTCTCATTAAACGCCGTAGCCCAAGACTGCTTGGTCGCATCTGACACGACGATCTTCAGCAGCATTCGCCACTTGAAGTTCGGGCTGGCTTGACCGCCACACTTCTCGCACAGATATAGCCCATCGCCCTGATCCTGTACTTTCTTCATGCAATTATCGGCCGAGCAGGCCTTGTACAGCGCATTGTCCTTGTTGAACATCGTAATCGTGGCACGGTTCCACACGTACATCGGCTTGTCAGACACATCGAACGTCTCACCCTTGCGCGTCATCAGCTCAAAATCCATCCAGTCCTGCGAGTACTCGACGCCAGCGCCCGAGCCACGAATGAATTCGAAGTCGATCTTGGAGCCTTCTGCGCGCCACCAGAGCTGCAGCTCTTGGGCGCGATCGAGCTTTGGATTCAGCTCGAGCGACGAAGCTTGGCCGGTCGTAATTGACACGGAGCCGTTGAATTCGCTCTTGCGCGCCTTCGTAACGAGGATCACCGTGCTACTTTCGGCTTGGAAGTTGTTAGCTGAATCATTCCACAGAGTCAGTGAGATGGACTTCTTCGAATCGTCTACAATAATCACCTCCCGCTTTGTTAAGGGTCTCCCATCTGTTCGTCTGTTGAACGTCTGCGCCTCGCCGGGGCTTTTCACGATCGCGCACACGTCTAGAATACACACGGAACCGAACAAAGAGAGTGTCATGAGAGCAAGCCAGGAAGGAATAGCAAGGCCAGGTTAGGCTAGGCTAGCCTAGTCTATGCAGATTACGATTTCAGGCAGCACGCTTACGAGGTCGACCGGCCGATCAGTGTCAGACAAAACTGTTCTACCTATCTCGTAGAATGAAGGAGTCTGCAGCATTCTAGTTGGCAGAGATAAACAATGAATAACAATAAAATGTTCTGTTGCCAATACATTCTCCTAACAGAGCCATCTCTCTACTTAAGGTAAGGCCAACACATTATCTAGCTATATTCTTCGATACGACAAAACAGGCCACGAGGACATTGCGCTCGATGTCTGAATGAACTAACCCACTAACTGGTCGGTCGGGCACTCTTCGATTTCGGCAATCTTCACGAATGCGTACGTCTGCTCGGGCACATCGCTGCAGTCATCCTCGCATAGCACGACATTGGAAAACTTGCCGAGGGTCAATTCGTACTCGTTGTTGTTCGATCGGAACGTTTTATTGGCAGCTTTGCATTGGAAACCAGAAATGTAGTAGACCTGCAACAAACAGATCGGCCGAGAAGATCAGGCTAAATCGACATTTAGAATCTCGTCATTTTCACTGTATCCGTGCAGATATTGCAAACGTTACAGCGTAAGGCGCAATTATAGACGTAACTAGCGAAGAAGCGAACTTCCGATCGAGACAAATTCTGTTTTTTTGGAAATAATTTGTCTGACAAGTGGCTCATTCGAGCATCACATCTCTGCTCATCCAAAAAAATGACAATAACAGCTGAATATGATTATTGCTAACTATGATCTCACCGTTAACACTTGAGCAACATCAAATGTGTGCGTAAAAGAGATCATTGACTTTGTTCACAGATGCATCTCCTGGCAATGGTTATACCCACCTTCTTCGGTTGAACCAGCTCGTAGAACTTGTCCACCTGTTCGTTAAATGCCGTCACTCGTATCTCACCGGAGTCGTCGAAGGCCTCAAATGCGAATAGTTTGCCTTGGCTGGATGCCTTTGACCAGGTTCGAATGTCGCCCTTACTTGATACACGTCCACGAATTGTGGCTCGAGATTGGTAAGGGTTGAGTGACGAAATTGGCATCACAGCGGTTCCGGAGGGGGTGCGCGGGGTGCCGTTCGCCATTGCGGGCCGATTCGATTTTGGCGGAGTCCGTACGTTTGATGCACCACTCTTGACCTCCTGGCTATTGCTTACCTTCTCTGAAAGAGCTGTCGTGTCAGCGCGAGATTAGCCAGCAAACCCCATGTGACCAAACACAATGGCAGAGAGGTGCATATACAAAATGACACTAGCGATTGTACAGATAACGACAGGATAAATTCGATAAAACTATTGTGTGCATGTGTGTATGATAACCATTTCGAATATTATTAGCAGCAATCCATACTTTGCACAGTGTCTGTCCTAGTGCGAAACAAGGCGAAGACAGTATTCGTCTGGCGTCTCGGTTGCGGCACGCACCAAGACACTGCATAAACCTGAATCTTAACTCAAGTTTAATAAAAGCTAGCAAACGCCAGATACAAAACACACTGAACCAAATTGGTGAGGTGTCACCGGAGTTGGTCGACGAACTCTCTCTGTCTCTCTCTTGTTCACCTCCACTGGACAAGCGCACCTTTCCGTTGACTTTCTGAGAAGATCACCTTCGATTTGACGTCACCAGCTTCTGCCACGACATCACAGCTCATGATAATGATAATTGACCTGCGTACATTCGAAAATAATATCGGAAACACAACACGAATTATTAATTACGTATTCACGTAGTTGGGTATCTGCATTCTGCCGAAGTTCTACAAATAGTCTTCGCCATATTGTTTAGCTGAGCCATTGAAACTTCTATGGTAACGGGTTGTACAATGACGGTTGAAGATGCTCGTCACTTACATCCTTAGCCAGCTTATAACTAACTAATCATCTCTCGGATCTTACCCGACACGGCTTTGTGCACGTGTACACAGCTGGTAGAGATATCCCAAGACTGGACCATGCTATTAACCACAGAGAGGAGTTACACTGCATTTGCTTTGATCGGGTAACGATGTTGACAACAGCTGTCGGAGGATGTTACCCGTTGGTGCGAGGAAAATGGGACGTTTCTTTCAGCCACAAGTGTGGTGTTCTGAAGCGCAGGTCACCTAGACACGAATATGTCATACAGATGAGCCTGCTCTTCTATGATCACAAATTCTAGTGCGATCTAGGTATTAGGTTACTGCTGACTTGCTTTCAGTCATCGCATCACTAGTTATTATAAATCATACTAGTGAACATGACATTTCGGAGCTCTCTAATCAAGGACCCTCATGCTTTTTTTCGATATCAATTTTGATTGTCTACATAGCCGGGACATAGCCAGAATCGACCTCAGACGCCGGCGGAACTTATAAACAACATCTTTGACCGGCGGATAGCGAGGATATTGCTCAAAACACAGCTCCCACTTCAAAACCTCATTGCCCTTTGAAAACGAGCGAGGGGTAGGGTTCGCAGGTGTCGTCCAACAAAATCGTTATGAGTCGCACCAACTGTAATATCACGAACAGGAGAGCTTGCCTTCAACAGTATTCATATCGAATTAGATGCGGTGTTCGTTAACAGCATCATTCGTTCGAAGGACCTGTTTGCCGCCCACAGAGAGCACTATTAATGCCAGTAAAGCAACTGCTACTATTTTTGTAGTCGACACTGTTATGCTGTGTGTGTGTGTGAATATTACCTGTCCTTTGTCTGGGTAACGCTGTAATTGTTCACACGAATGAGACAGAATGGCTTCAGTTTGTCCTCCACATGGGGCACGGCCTGTGACGAGATCATACCATCTGGCAGTCACGAATATGAGTGAGAATAAAGAAAAACCAGCTTAATATACAACCTTGCAAAGAGACAGTTAGAATACACCGAATGTACGAGAATTATGTTCACTCGTACAAAAGGATTGAAGTCAATTACCGCTTCAAGGGTTAGGTAATAGAACGATTTCACTTAACGACTATCTCGTGCACCACTCATGCTATAGCGTTTGTCTCATAAAACAGCGTGCCTTCAAAGGTCGTCGAAGTAGAAACTAGGAGAAATTCGGCCACAAATGAAATCTAATCTAATTAAATGTTAAAATAACAACAATTTTGTGCATTAAAAGGTTTTCGGGCTGACTCTCAGCCAACATTTAACGTCCACGGTACAACTGCTTCTAGCATTGCTTCGTAAGACGGACCCCTAATGTTTGTGCATTAAACACCGTTCTTCCAATGGATGCAATGGTGACTCACAGTTGAAATCCTCAACGCCGTCCCAAAGGTACGCACGCAATCTGTTTTCCTTCACTGGCTTGAGTTCCTGCGAATTTCAAAGAGCAATATGACATCGAATAAAGTATATAGATTATCTTGAAGGAATTCGGACTAGCTCTCCCGCGAAATAGCAATGAGTGAAGTACTGCAACAATATATTAACCATGCCACCAGTATTTACTTATGGTTACCACATTATTTGATCCCGTTGCCTTCTCATTCACTCGGCAATTATCATAGGGAACGAAAGTAACGATGTGCTGGGGGAAAAAAATTCAATTTGAGCCTAAACGTGTGCCCAACTTAAATTTCTTCTTACAAGTTCTTACATTTTCGATATAACATGATAATGTTAGAAATGATGGCAGCCTTAAAGCGCATTGTGCATAAAGCTCTAATTGATCACCTCACAGTTCATAAGGTAAAATATAGCAAGTGAATGCTGGCTGCCACTGATAACATGATGAACATATGACTGTACCTTATGAAACAAGAAACCCGAACAATCACACCGGCAAAAAGCAACAAATTGAATCGCATTGCCTCAGCTCAACACGGAAAGTCATAAATCGCTCAAGTAATGGCAACATTTCAGTATATGTTTTTTTTTCATATTGTGCACTTAATCCATCTCGGTCTGTGTTACTAGTTGTTTCATAAAAATGGTTTTGATAAGCAAACGATCAGTCGAGCTTAGCTCGCACATATTTAATATACGTGAAGCGTTTGTTTGTGCTAATCTTACAAAGACTAATTCGGTATTGGAAGCTATTCAATGACACTTGTAACCTTCGACATCAATGTAGTCGAAAATGTTGTATGTTTGTCAGTAATAAACTTGTGCCAATTTGCAGATCACGACAATATATCCAAAGCAGGTAGTTTGTATTAACAGTTGTATATGCAGACTACCCCTCGTGGTACTGTAGTTTTCGAAGGTAAATCCTGCAAAAGTAATGGTACTAGTAAGTGTGGACCATGGACAGAAAACATCTGCCCGACCCAGTGGTTGGTCCAGCCTCTGCATGACACTCATGACAAAGGTAAGGTATTGAAAGTAGATGCGTGCAACTTCAGCGGAACCCCCTCCCACACGATTTATGATCCTTGACGGAAGTACGCCACGCTCCTTGTCCTTTACACGTCCCGCCATTGATTGTTTAGCAAGATTATCAAATCAATGTATGTTAGGTATCAGAGATATTTCTCCACACTTTAGCGGGCTCGCCGAAGGCGGACGGCGACACCGGTCGATCCCCAGCTCGGGTTTCAACAATTTATATCGTCTAAAAGAGAACAAATAATAGTAGCAAGTAGCTCTGCTGTACTTACCATAACCTGCACGATCGGCTTTGATCCGTCATCTTCCTTTTGCATTTGCTGAAACAGGCATCAATGAAACTAAAAATGTCAGTTTATGTATGAATTAAAATGTTGTTTAACCATACCTATAACCACTGCGATGAACAGGGACTGTTTCCCGTCACTTACAGGCGTACGCCGGTGGGTGTTCTCGATTACTGTGGTGCGCTGACTCGGCCGAGAAATGCAGGTAAACTGCTAGTTGACGGGCCAATACCCCACTTATGCAGAGCAACAACACTATCGTTTGTTTAGTGAAGTGGGTCTATCCGTTCCAGATAACTCTTGACAACCATCAAGATGCACTTAAAAATAGCGCACCAGCATATCCGATATTTTCAACTGCGGGTGCAATTGGGAGGCCAATAGGGAGGTACAGTGGCGACAATCGAAACTACGATTTGGCCCCGGTATTCAAATACTTAATCGTAACCAATTGTTCTTACCGTAACATTTTTACGGAAACGAGATATTTTACGTGCTAGCTGACGTGACGACACTTCGGCGCCAAATCCCTCTCATGGGGTGATCTGTGTCCTTAAAGGAGATGTTCACTGAGTGTCCTTTGAATACATAAACATAATAGGCGTCTGGCTAAGTTGAGCAGATCCATGAAGAACATACATACCTTGAGAGCGCCATAGGTGATCATGGACGTGAAAGTGTTAGCCATTTTTACAGAAATTGCGGAGCCGCCTACGTCGCTAACCGGATCGTCGCAAGTAAACTTGCCCAAACAGAATTTTGGCGCGGATTCTCAAATCGTACCACAGTTCGTCTGCTATCGAGCCGTCCGGGTACCCAGACGTCTTGATACGCCGTCATCTAGATCCCATTAAATCAAAAGGGGTAGATCCACGTTTTCTTTAGTATAGTTAACCAGATTATACACCGACAAATCTATTTGATGAGGTGCACCTTCGCTAATTTGCACCCAGTCGTGCCATGCTTTAGATACTATTTTCGTGAAAATCTCGTCAAAATACTTGCCCGCAATGCAATGCAAGCCAAATCAACTTCTGAGCCCGCAATAGGCAAAGCCTACACAAGACGTACAATTGCTCAAAGTCGGACAAACTTTCCGGGATCCTGAGTTCGCGGACGTTTTCAAGTCGATCAGTTCGAATCAATATGATCGCCTTTCGAAATCAGCGAATATCACTCCGCGCCCATTGGCCGTCTGGTCCGTCCCAGCTGAGAACATAGACACAGCATTGGCAAGCACAAAGCAATTGGTGAGCATACAGGCGAGCAAGCAAGTAAGCACGGCGCCAGACGACCAAAATGAAACAGCTACGAGCATCACTGCAGCGGTCAACAACAACAACAATAACAACAACACATGCTCGACTCCTCGCCTGCTGAATCTCTGCCACTCAGCGGTGAAGCTCGGTGGCACTGTACGGGGCCGATTCCCACAGTCGCTCTCTCCGTTCGATCATTTCAGCCCGCTGGCGGCTCGTAGACGATCGACCTCAGTCACTGGAGTTCGACGACAGAGTCACATACCGCTGTTCTAGTCTTCACGGAATATATCATCGTGTGATTCACGAACAGAAGAAGGGGTGGTGGTGGTGGCGGCAGCGGCGCTTGTGAAGGAGACGTTCAAGGAGGCGTTCGATTTACTCATCTGTTCGTTAGCAGCATTGTTTCGTATACTCGCTGTCTCCCTTGTTCCCATTTTGCGCTCTCTCTCTCTCTCTCTCTCTATATATATATATATACATACATATATGTCTTTTTATCGCGTTTGTCTGAATACACACGCAAATTACTCCGAAACAAAAAACACCGGTCGAGAAGCACCGGAAGGGAACGTGGACTAATAAGCATGGTTGTTGCAAATCTACTTCGCTGTTGTTTTTATCGCGCTCTTGAGATATCGTCAAGATGACGCGAATGGTGCGAGAATAGGGACAGAGTGCCGTACTCGGAGGCAATGCTAAATAGATAGCGCGAAAGAGTTCACGTGAAAGGGTGCTCCCTCCCCCTCGAAGTGAGCCTCATGCAGTCGTATCGCCGTTGTGCATGGGCGTGCGGTGCTCAATAGTGAGGAGTTATCTGTAGATAGAGATCGATGCAAGTGATGTGGTGTTACTAGAAAGAGTACTGTGCAATATATCGATAATCAGAAGGCACAGCTGAGACGAAGAGATGGACTTCACACTGGATGAGGCCATCCTGGCCAAAATGGGTGATGCCGAGAAGAGGCTGTTCATCTATGAGTGGCTATGTCAGGTGCACAAGAATCTTCACTTAGCCGACAAGGTAAGAATAACGTCGAAAAAAAGTTTGTGTGCGATTATTCTTAGCGGCAAACTCGTAAAATGTCTATCTACAAGCGTCGCATATGTATACAGGAAATTTCGAATTTCTCTCGAACTAGTTTCCGCTGTGTTCACGAGATTATCTGTCTAGTCAATAGCGTTCCAGGTGTCGTGCCAGAAAAACTTTCAGCTGTAGTTGAACATATCAATGACATTTGTACCTTGGTTTCGGTCTGTTTGCATTGGGCCTGTCAGTAATCGTGGCAGGCTTTCACCGGACGTATACTTCCTCCTATGTTAGTGGAGCGTCATTTCCGATAGGTTTTTTGAGGTACACTTCGGGCATACGGGCTCACCTATTTCACTGAATAATAATGCCATGAAAGCTCCAAAATGCCTCAAAAAGACGGGACCTGGAGTCGACTTAACCCCCGGATAAGAGCATACATTTGTAGAATGGAGACATCTTGTAGTTTATTAGCAACAAAAACAAGAATTGCACTTTTTTCAATTGTGCTAGTGCAATTTCGACGTCATATTTGTTAACAGAACCATTCACTGTTTGCTGGGTTGAGTATACGGCTGTCCGTGATTAGTCCGTCTCTAAGACCGATGAAATGTATGATTCTCTTCTATTAGCTCAACCATATTGACTTTGATTTTGCGCGCGTTCACATCATAAGCACCTAGCGCTGTAATATTTTTACCGAAGCATACACGTACACTTTTGACTCGAGAACTCCGATTGTCTCCAGTCAGTAGAGGCTAATTGAATATAGCTTAACCGTGATAAAAGTATTTGTTCGACTCCAATTACATTATACCGGCTTTGAATCTGTAGTTACAGTGAGTCGCGGAGTTATTTGTTCATTACACAGCTACGTTTGAGCAGTTCGTAGGTACGAGCCTGAACGACGCACCGGTATCCCGCTGATGATTATTATTACTATTATTATTATGTATAACTTCTACTCAGGTGGTTCCATGTGGACTTCCCTGCTGAGTGTGATGCAGGCAAGAGTCAATTTAGAAGATCTTAGTTTTAAGACTGTACTATGTGATCATTCGCTTAGCCGTGCTATATTTGACGTGTTGACGAGACGAATCTCAGGGGGCCCCTTTCGATGTCGCGTGGGTGTCGCGTGGGTTGTTGATTCCCGATGCACCTCTATTCATCGGCAGCAAATGACTTCTCCGTTGGTGAGGGTGCCGTATAGCTGACGTTTTTCCGTTCAGGGGAAATTAGTACTCTTTTTCTTATTCGTTCACGATTTTTGATAGTCGATTTTTTAAGCGCTTTTCTTTTCTGCAAAACAAGTTGTAAAATAAGCAGATTACAATGATTAATGATATTATATACAAGTAAAACAAAGAAAAACAGGCCGAGAATGGAGCAGTCCTAAATCAAAACATCACGTTGCGTGTGAACACACATAATTATATTATAAATGTCACAAAGTAATAGCAAATGTGTGGTGCGCGTATAATGAAAATCAAATAAAAATTTTCTGACTAGATTTATAAAAAGCAATATTTTTTTCGGTTTTAAATAAATTAAATCCAAATAGTGAATCAAGTGCGTAAGAAGTAATTCATACGACAGTAGGCGAAAGACGAATTTAGCGCTAGGAAAAAATATCTCTGAAGATAATAAAGATATGCAAAAAAAATAGAACAAAAATATTGGTGACAGCCGGATATCGAGCGAGAAAGGAAGGACAGACAGAAGGCAATGCCTTCAAGTATTGGGTTGTACTCACCATCAATGTGAGTCAGGGATTATTGACACGAACATTTCATTTGTATTTTTTTATAATGTAACGCCGGACGCCTGAAACCCCAGGGTCCCCCGGTTTCAATCCCACAGGACACATGTGGTTGGAAGTAATACCCAAATAGTTCCGAACCGTGGCCCAAGTGCCCACAGTGCCGAGATCTACAACAAAAATGACATTGTTTTTACTCACTTGGTTCTTGTTGATTGACAAGCTTTCCTTTTCTTAGCTGCTTTTCTCAGCCTTCTGTCACTGTGATGATATCATGTATACATCTATTTACAATGAACTCACCCCGGGAACGGAATTCAACTTAGTTATACGTGCCGATATCAGGTTATTCATAGATTGGCATCAAGGTGACAATACGACAACTCGAGTTTCAAATGATATTTCAGGGCAGAGATAATACGTGAGGGTTCTTGTAAGGGGGAAGATGTCGAACCGTGCCTGAATTAAATGATGCCACCTGAGCGTGGCAGATTAATTGTCGTCTGTGTAAATTAGTCATTTGATTCTTCAATTGAACAGCATATTTCATGTGATGGATCACGTCGTCAGGTATATTAATTAGCAAAAAAAAGTCATTTCCTTCAAAAATTTCACTATGTCAACTTAATTTTTGTATTCCTGTCTTCAAAGAAAGGCTTACTTTTTAGTTATTTTGATCTTCATTGATTTCCTGGTTCACAATTAGTTCCAGACGACTAACACCCTCTGCTAATCTTGTTCAATACCCATTATATTGTTCCTTATACTCAAATACACGATTAGTGGGCACTGAGGTAAATGTGGGCCTTATGAAAGGAAATCTTTGGTTGGATGGATTTCACTGCAGAAGAGTTCGCTTGATGGTTGTTCGGTAACTAAAGAGAAGAGCGCTTATATAGTGATTAACAGAATACGCAGTCTGCTCTAGCAAATATGCCACTGACGGGTCCGTACTTCTCCGATGAATGACTTCGACAAATAATTTTATTGTAAAAGTTCTAAAAATGCAATTTGATGAATCGTTACCATTTGGCGATGGACTCCTTGGGTATAGTCAGTAGCGAGGGCAGAGCAACCCCTCAAAGAACTTGCAAAGCATACTGAGCGGGTTGTCACTAGAGACAATAGACCTTAGTGGGAGAGTGGCCTACCTTCGACAGTTGTTGTTCTCGTCTGTCGCTGGCTGTTGTTATTTAGAGACAAGGCAAACCACTATAGTCGGTACGGAGCGGTACAGCAGGAGATAAGAAGCTCTTGTGGGCACGACATGTGCACACACCGCGGTTGGTATTTTGGAAAATTTTTGAATCTACATGATTTTATTTATGAAGGAGGCAGACGACTTCGAATTTGCATTGAGAAATGCGGACGCTGCTCGGCAGCAGCCCTTCACAGAATCGTACACGCGGGCTTAATGTAAATTAAGTAGAATAGAATTGTCCCGAGCACAGTATACGAACTGGTGCATGTTCTCATGAAGTGTGTATTAGTCAGTGATAATATTATAAAACCGAGCAGAAGTTCTCAATGTCTACCAATAAACCATTCGGTGCTTGTGGGTCGAGTTTATATATATATATATATATATGTATGATTTGATAAAAGCTTGTGCCGGCTGGCCACTATACGGCGGCAAATCTTAGCTACTGCACTCAGTGCCAGCGTTGATCCTGCGAAATCAACTGAACTGACTAATAAACTGACGTCAATTTGTCAATGAAGAGGAAAATTATTTGCTGTTTCTTAAAAATTGAGCTGTCGCTCTACACTTTGGTTCTTCGAATTATTTCATGATTTGTATCGCGTTCACAGATTTGCTAGCAATTAATTAGCATTGCAAGTGGCTCAATACGATTTCTGTTATCCATTTTATCAACACCACGTGCGCCTCAGGCAATTCGAAAATATTTTCTCAAAAAATCAGTTAGACCTATGGCTTGAGGCTTGAGCAGTCTCCGTCATGTCCGTTGAAGATGCCAAAGTATTACATAGAACTGCCCATCGGTTTCTATAGCTGAGATACACAAAAGCTGGCCAACCTTCTCAAGGTACAATCACTACTGTTGCGGGCCACTCGTGATGAATATGGTTATAAATAACTTTAAAATTCGTTAGTATAAATCTACGAGCAGCAGCCGAATTGGACGCGATCCCGAAGGGAGCCAGATAGCGACATGTTGTTAATGCGTCAATTCCCATTCAGCGTCATTCGGAAGCTGTCGTAACTGCCTACCGTTGTAAACCTGGAGGTCGCGCGTATTATGGACACCGTATTATAGTGGCTATATGGAATGCCTCATTTTTCGCGGATAGTTCAATTTCGGCAACGGTCGATTCTCGTTGCCTCAATCTATAATAAACATGTAGGAAGAGAAAGATCGGAGGAGTCTGAATGGAAATACAGACATGATCGATTTGAAACAATCATATGCCTTACAACTGGCTGGTTAACGCTATGAACGCTATCTCGAACGGCGTGACGTATGAGTCGAGCGTATACAACTGCGATTTTAGTCGGCTTCCCAAGGCGCTGAGCTCAACACGTGCTAAGCTGTAGTGGCTGTAGTGGTGGTGATCGTAGGTTGTTGCATAGACAAGAGTCTTTAAAGCGCTGTGGTGGGGAAGATTTCAACGGCACCTTCATTTCAACGAGAATCAGTAACGTCAGAATAAAGAGAACCATTATTGACCTTCATGTGGGTCGATTCATTGATCCTCGGTGGTTGTGCTACACGACACTACAGTTGTAGTTAGCAAAATATGTGACCCGACCACAGGCCGGCCATCTGATCATTTTCGAATTACCTGTTAGCGGAACTAGAGAAAATTTCGCACCACGGCATTGAATGAATAGGTTTTGCTGCATCGTAAATGTTATCAGGATATCTATGTATCGGATTTGATAACGCTAAGATAGGCTATTGTATTCGTCTCGTTCATTGCAAAATGCAAGCGCATTGAAATGGGCAGTTACGTGTAGATGTGTTGATAGATTAGATTTCTCCGTTGGTGGCGCGAAGGAGAATTAATTAAAATTCTATTAATAGGAAGGATCCTGACCATGAATGCGCGATACTGAGAAACATCATAGAATATACGCTTTTGTCCTTGTACCTATTGCCGTATTATTTAATGTGTATGTAAATGATATACATGAATATTATTAATTACTTAATGATAGCATTTATTGTTTGGTAAAATTCTGTCAACATATTTCCGGGTTCTTATATGCGCGGGAACCGCCCTAACCGAGAGATATGTCAATTTCTTCTGCAGCCATATCTTTTATGCGAGAGGACCTTCTCCTCCGCCATAGTCTTTTACGCGAAAGGACCTTCCTTGACTGATGAAACAATTAGAAAATGTCCAACTTGCTAATTTTAGACCGCTACGCGAGAGTGGATTCGAGGAACACACAAAATTAGCTTTGATGTACTTCACTATTATTATTAAGTGTACACGGTCAATTATTATGGTCAAGTCGAATCAGAACAACAAGTTAATCAATTCGGCTATTATTGATTAATTAATTAGACTATTCACACGCGTGTTTTTTTTTCTCTCTTTTAGGCGGTAATCAAAGGTCAGCAAAAATCGCTTGTCGAACAACTGCTGGCCCTGCTCGGCTCTTCATCTCCGGGTCCTCCTGTGCGACTTCTGATCGGCTCATGCTTAGCTACGCTGTTCACTCAGGGGGATACTTTTCTCCTGTTCGAGTGCGTCAATCGATGCAACGATTCGCTTAAGCACGAGGCGAAGGTTGCGCGACTGAGTGCCATTTCGGCGCTCGGCTGTATGTATGAGAGGCTGGGTAAGTGATAATCGTCGATGAAACGATCAGAGCATTGATCTCAATCCAGAGAGACATTGCGTGTGTGTGTGAGAGAGAGAGCTGATCGTGTGCCTTGTCGGTCAATCGGAATAATAAACAGCAGCACAACGCAAGTGAGAGTGAACTGACTTAATGGTTGCAACTGCTGCAGTTTCGTACTGTTGTATTGGAATATATATGAAATAATTTCCAGCGTTGTTCGTCACTACGTCTGGTGTTGTTTTGGGGAAGACCTCGGGAAAGGCCAACTCGAACCTCGCGTTCATTCTCTGAAAGACTTTAGGAACCTTTGGCTGGCTATGTTAATCGTTGATGAGTTGTTTTTCTGACTCTGCTTGAACTGTGTGGCGATAAGAGACCATAGTGACTTTCTGAAAATGTCAATAATCGATACGTTTCTATGCGTTGTGTATGGACGTGGACATGTGGGCTCAGAGATGCCCATCTACAACATTAGCTCATTCATTTGGTCTCAGTTCTCAAGTCCCCTGCACTTAAACAATGATCACCCTGTAACGAACAGCACACCAAATAGTGGCTGTTCAAATTAATCAAATTTGTTTACGGAAGAAGATTCTAACGCGAATATCAGCAGACTGATGCCAGCGTCGCATTACCCCCTCTCTTTCTATGTTGAGCTGCACTTTGCGACAGATCACTTATAATGATCACTCTACATATATATATATATGCTCGAGCGTCTGGAAATGATCACCTTTCTCTGTTAATGAATGAAACAGCACCTTAATAGACCAAGTTGCAAAATACGTATTCCTCTTCGGTGTGCGACGATGACATGACTCAGTAACGGTGATAGCTACCTGGTTGGAAGTAATGAAGAAAGCCATTAATTGTCGAAAATATGCACAATGTAAGCGCGTGCGGGGGCTCATTATCAGCCGAACGCGTCACAGAACGAAACAACTTTGACTGACTACCTGTCCAACATGGCTATGCTTCGCTTCGAGTGAAGTGATCCGAATTCTTGACCGAGGCCGACTGAGGCCCAAAGACAATTTGCTCTACTGTTTACCCAAGGTTGGCTAAATATTGTTATGCTGTTTATATTCCTGAGCTGTCTGAGATTTACCACTGAAGCATAAATCATACATCTATTGGAGGACCTGTTTAGTCTTGAAAATGACGGTAGTAGTGAACCAAGTCGACCGAGTATATTTTGATAGCCCGATACTGACGGAAAGGTCCGTCATGATGTAAAATACCTCTCCTATATATATATATATATATATATATTGTTCTCCGTATAATAGACTCTATGGTTAACGACGGCCAACGAACTCAGATATCTTTATCTATTCCGTTCCCTTTTAATGGCGTTTATTGAGCCCTCGTCACCGAGAGAACGTATGTTGAGAGAATCTATCGAGCTAGCGAAAACAAAGAAAAGCAGCCTCTGGAAAAGCTTGCAAATCTTCCTTTCAATTTTCTCATTGGCCCGGGGAAGGTCAGTGTGTGCACGAACTATCCTGCGGGTCGGGTGTTGATCATAGCATCGATTTCGATAGAAAATGAAAATCATACCATCGTCGAATCAGGCCAATGGGTATCTCCCTATATTTACACCGCTTTCGTGCCACAGGATCGCTTGCGTTTGTGTGCTATCTCTGTTCACATATTGCTAGTTTTAATTAGGTAATAGCCAGCTGCTAAGTCGGTGTTAATTTATACATGTACATACTTTTGTTTCAGGTCGAATGATGGGCCGTTCGTACGAAGAGACCCTACAGATGTTGCTAAAGCTACACAAAAATGGAGACCTACAAACGCGTCTCGAGGTTATAAGTTGTCTCCATAAACTTCTCGTCGGGGTAGGAAACGCCGCAACACAGTATCACCGTGACATAGCCAAGGTATACGTCTCCTAGAAATTTTCTGCTTCTATTCCAGTATATATATATATATATATAATTGAAATAATTCTATTGGTCTGTTTCCCACTGAAAGAAACAGTCGTCCTAAAGAAATATCATTGTAAGGACTTTTTGTTTCATTCAAGTTGACTCTCCCAAGTTTGGTGAATAGGTCCTGCTGGCATGAACAGTTTTGTAACTTTACCTACATTCATTATTAACAATGATTAAGGGAATATTGCAAACTGTTCACTGATTATCCCCGTGGTGCTAATGCGGCCGCAATTTCTCGGTCACACCTTAGGTTCTGTAATTTCCGGCAAATAAGCATTATTGCTTTATGACAATACTAACTAGAAGTGTAGCTTACGTTCTAGTTTCAATCTTCGTGAATGCAATTAAAATCATTATTTACATTGACGTTATTAATCAATTATTCTTATAATTTTTTATTTTTATAGTTTTTTTACAATCAAAAAA
Organism: Stratiolaelaps scimitus; assembly: GCA_019614645.1. NCBI lineage: Eukaryota > Metazoa > Arthropoda > Arachnida > Mesostigmata > Laelapidae > Stratiolaelaps > Stratiolaelaps scimitus. The sequence goes on along the minus strand of JABWDB010000014.1, from coordinate 1,558,465 downwards.
TCCGTCTTGCCCTGACCATAACCGTCACGATCAGCACCGGCAAGGTTTTCTCTTTATTTGCCTGAATGCCAGAGCTAACAATGAAGAACAATGAGGGTAGACAAGGCGTCCTCTCGACGCTCGCTGTGTGTCTATTTAACTCGGTGCTCGTATGAGTCGCCGGTTAACGATAACAGCAGAGACACAACCGTTCATAGATTGGTGGCGCGATAAAATGATGGTTTTGTTTGTTTGGGTGCTTGGTGCTTGAATGCATTTCCGAAGCGGCTCTATCAGCGGCGGTGGCGACGGCAGTAGTCATGGCGAAGGTCATCGAGGCCGGAGCCATGCCAACCTCCCTTACCTCAAGCCATTTGTTCGCTGGTAAGCGCTGTTGTTGTTGTTGCTGCTGCTGTAGTTGTTGCTGTTGCTGTTGTTATTATTACTGTGCTGGTCATGCCGTTGTGGAGCGTCTGACACACCGCAATGCTCACCCTTCATCAATGTAGACCCCGAAGCGAACGACGGGGACGCACAGCTTTGGCCACTAGACGGCCGCACGGCACAGTCCACCCACCTTAATCAGTCGGTCAGGCATTCAGTCAGTAGCTCAGTCTTTTCCATGGCGACGGTTTGGTTAACTGGATGACTCATTTCAACAGCCCCTCACAGGGCAACACCATTGCCCATGTGGATAGGTGGGCGCCGGCCGGTATGCCCTGTTTTCCTCATCGCCGTTATCACACGTACGACTTGACCGAACGACAGCAACTTGTACGCAGACTGATGAACGTATAAAAAAGTGAAGGTACAGGTAGCGCAAGTCTGCAAGGAACGACGTGAAGCCACTATGTCTATGAGCTCCTCGAGCTCGAACAGCTATAACAGAGATAGTGCCGTCTTGTTTTTTCTTGTGGGTAACCAAGGAAGCTCATATTCTGTCAGTGACAGAAGCGAAAGGCGACCTTCATTGTCTGCGGTTCGCGTTGCGTCCCGTTGCCAGTCTGTAGGAGAGCTGGTGTCGCCGATGTGATTCCTGTTCGCTAGCTGATTTTGATAGGCATTTCGTGTTCTGTTTGAAAATAATGTACGGTTGAGCAGGCGTGCTTTTATGTTAGTCAATTTGTGTGGCTCGGATGGCTCGAGCAGCTGTATATAGCTGATGTGAAACTGTGGATGGGAGCGTTCGAGCGACGAGTTGACAACAGCTTGTGTCAAATAGAGAAAGAAAATGCTATCACGGTTACATCGTCGACGAGCGGAAGCCCGGGTATGGCTGCGGGTTTCTGAGTGTGAAGGGATAGAGGAGATCGTCCGGTTTGAGTTAATTTTTTTGCCGGTGACAAGTGGCACCTCTCACTGCTAATTCGTCTGGCAGATTCCCCTGTACGCAACCGCGCTAGTGTAATAAGGCAGCAGCATAATGTATCCTTTTTAATGAACGACATTGACTCAAGTATTGACTAGTGTACGCGCCGTTTCAAGCAATTTTCGTGCTGGAGACGTTTTGAGCTGTACCGACGTGGAGAGATAATATCTACTTAAGAATATTGAACGGAACTTTTATGTAGTTTACCAGATTTGAGCGAGCGGTGTGGTTGTGCTACGACAATCTGAAATACTGGTCTAAACATGATTAACCATTGAACATTGTTAACTATTCTTATCTAAACAACCCATCTGGCAATAGACGATTAATAAGCAACTACCGACCGAATTAGCTCAAAACGTTATCCTCATGCATGCGGAGAAAGGTAGCGGGGATACAGTTACGCTGCGGTAATAGTATTATTTAATAGTTTTTGCCAATATCAGATTGTAATGTCTCATAGTAGAAGAGTGAGTCAACTTCAATAATGGACACGTTTCTTGCTGTGCTACATCGGCCTAAACGCGTATGAAATTCATTTCAGGTCCCCCATCTATAGATCACTTATGCATCTCCCGATAAATTTGTATATAGCCTTGTAAGACTATGCCATATGCGCTGTTTATGCACTGTGAGGAGGCTCACAATATCGTGGGACTAAGCACGAGACAGCAACCTAGCTCCAGCTGTCTTCCATTGTAGGTTCAAATATGGATGCTAGCTGTAGGTGGCATGAGTTACTGATGCAATTTCTATGATACCCTGATAGCGAACGAAGAGCCTGCCGTTCGGCAAAAAATAGTTCCTCGTATGCGGGTACTCATTCAGCTCCGTTGCGGATTCGCGTTTCGTTTATACACATTCAATAAAGGATCGTAGTCACTCATGTGAATGATTATATATTTTGGTCAAGTCGTTTGAGGATGACTTAAGATTATTCATTTGTTTAGAGAGGTGGATCTATAATAATTGGAATATTCCATCGGTGTTGCCCTATCTGCGATATCAGATATCGGGAGTTGTCGTCATTGCCATCGTCGTGATAACACCGAATGGCGAGAAATCACAGAGATCTTCAAAACGATGCATCTGTGATATAATAATGTCACTGGCTATACGACTCGAGTGTTCCGGACTTGCGATGTACGCGTTCTTCAGACAAGTCAAAAGCGACATCGAGCAGTTCACTTGTGCCTTGGGTTGTGTTGCCGTTTGCAGCCAGAATAGATGAAGGGCCGTGTATCGACATAATATCACAACAGCCAGACGGTGCACCTGCTCGCCCTCGATTCGAGTATCAGCAATGGGACAACAACCACTGTGTCGTTGTGTTTCTATTGTTCCTGCTGGTAAGGGTCGGGTATGGTCAGCTTGCCTTTGGGTGTCGGGCCCGATGAGCGAATGAACGACCTGAGCGTCTGATAGTTGACATTACCTTTAGATGATATCTAGCTTTAGCAGCTGAACGTTTTGTGCCTGCCCTAAGCATCAGGGTGGACTGAAATTGAAAAAAGAACTGAACTGATGGCTTTGGTGGTGGTTACGGCGGCAGTAAAACCGAGTAACGCACCTGTCTGCTTGTAGCCTCATTGGCTATTATTATGAATACAACGAACTAATTTTGGAGCATTCGATTAGAGGTCGTATTTTAAGAGTGCTATTTCAAGTGATCTCTTCTAAAAGAGCCAGATTCTAAACAGGGGTCAAGCTACATTATGTTTCTAGCTACATTATCCCTTGTAACTTCGCTGTTGCGTATACAAATGATACGTTCTTCTGTATTACTGCAATACATACAATAGAAGCAAACTGTCGGACCCCAGCAAAGGAGGCCTTATGATATTGTCTCATATACCAGAATACGCCTTGAGTGTATTCGGCGCGGCGTCGATGACATGCACTCTAGGACATTCTTTTGCAAGATCAGCCCCTTACAGTTGACGACCTGTCAACTTCGACAACAAGTGTCAGAGATTGCTGCTAGCTGATAGATTTCGCTCATAAGCTTGTTCCTTGGATACATTGGGTAGGCGTGCGAGTTCCGGCTCTCTCTCTCTCTCTCCTTTCCTAGTGTTGATACAATGCTTGACAATCTTGTTGCTAACTTTCGACCACGGCGTGTCGATCTCCCTATTGGTGTCGATGTACACCTGTGGTTCAACATATAAACATTCAGCTGACTCTGCTATTTTTTCATCTCCCTTCAACTCTGCATTGGCATGCTATTATTATCACTATGGCAACGGCCTGAAATCGCAGTTTCCACATCTCGGCTTAGTGTAGCCTAGGCCTACGAAGATGGTCAGCTAAACCGATTTAAAATGTATGCCCGCAATTCAGCCTGAAATTGTAGAGTTCCTAGGACGTTTATAAACGATAAAGTTTTTGAATACGCCAACGATCATGTCGGCCGCTTCCATCTCGTCCGGAAATGCTGACGTAGTTCTGCACGGCAGTGGAGGAATCGGTTTACACAACACCAGTGGACATCATCAACATGATACACACGTTTACAACAAAGTGCGAAGTGACTTCGCTCTGATGAATGCTGTTCTGCCCTTTACCTGCATCGAAACCTTCGAATACATATGACTCAAACATTTTCGCTAGTCCTGCAAACCCTGTGGGATTCTCAAGTCACCCATTGTTTTTGTTGTCTTACTTTTCCCCTTGTTTTAACTTTACTCAGCTATATTTACGTGACCATTAACTCTGTCGCTCGCTGGGTGTCATGAGAACTATAACTATTTACCGAAGCGCTGATTCTCTTACAGTGCGATCCCCGCACTATAGCGACCCGATACATTGCTATGGGTAGCGGACTAAATTACCTTGATGCCATATAATCGATGTCAGAGCTTCGTTACCTGAATGAGAAAATATGTTTTGAATATGTTGTTGTTCTCACGATCTGTATCGATGCGGTCTCACTCGATCTGTGAGCGTATGGCCCGAAAGTATTTTCCAACTGCATAGCTGTATTATGCTTACTTACAGCAGGATGATTCATCACGTGCCGACCAGGCCCGCTCGGTCGAGAGTAGACGATTGAAGGCTTACACCTTACAGACGTAACAAACGTATGGAAGAAATATCGATAAGCGCAGTCCGCGCGCGGTGGGTCGCTGTACGAGAGGCCCGGTGCGAGGCTTGATATATTCTATAGGCCGACCCGGCGCGCTAGGCTGTATGCGACTGTGTGGTTGAAAAACCTAAAACCTTTGTTCTCTTCACTTTACTGGTGATGGTTGCACCGTGGTTAGTCGGTAGTGTTTATCCGGTGGGATTTCTGGGTATCACCCATAATTTAGTGGGTCGACACGAGCTTTTCAAAGAAGGACCCTTCTTATTAATACGGATGTTATACTTCCTATACTATTTTCTCGATACGGTGCTGCCTATAGGTCATTATTGCGACATCAGCTATTTATGTTTAATAATCATATTTTTGCTTTCTCTTGTCTGGTCATTAGCAACTCGACATGCGCTAACTGGAGGAAAAGCTATCTGCTAACCCTTAAGGCAAACCTAGTTATGTGGCATGTCTGTATACATTCTAACGAGAAATCTTCTGGTATAGATGAAGTCAAGAGCCCGCACGCGAATACCCAAAATTCAACTAAGTGGGACGGGCTAACCTAACCTGAGCATACCTATATCAAAGACACGAAAGCTCAAGTCATTCAGTATAGACACTGTCACATTAAATTCATTTACTCAATCTGGCCGTCATTTAAACACAACCACTATTCTCGATTACCAGACGCATAATGTTCTCTCTCTCTCTCTCTCTCTTCCGTTTCAAAATGTCCTTCACACTCACACTCAGATAGACACAAGTCACACACATAAGTCACCATCATACGCACGCATATCCAATCATCATAATCATCGCCAGCATCGCCGTTACAATTATGTTGTTGTTGTTGTTGTTGTTGTTATATTCATGGCGTCCCCCTCCTAGTCGTTCTAGCTGTTCCGTTGGTACCTTTCGATGGCGCCTTTTGATCGGGTTAGTCACAGCTGCTCGTGATTCTGCCGTGGCTTCTGTCGAGGAATGTATCACATAATGGCGCGTGAGAGGCGATGTCGGCGTTTGGCAAAATGATACCCGCTGCTCGATCCAGTCCGGCCATTTGTGGATGACCGAGGATTCGGTATCGGACTATCCGGCTAGACCAGTGGTCGGGTTAATGATCGAAGCTGAATTCCATTTGTCTATGCGCTCCACTCTGCTCTCATACGCCGCCTCGATTTGCCGCTAAATACTATTTACACCAAAGCGCGACCGGTGAGAGGTCGCATTCAGCCGTTACTGGTCAAGCTCTCAAGCGCCTTGGAAGCGTGTCAACCTACCTGCTGCCCGCTCGATCGTTAATCGCTTACGTTCAGGTAGCTAACGAAAGAGGCAACATCCCTCTCGTTGTAGTCTGCTGTAGTTGCTTCATGGAAGCGATCAGGGTACCATAAATGCGCTGCACTCAGAGGTTCCAATTTTGAGCGTTCTTTCTTTTAAGCACAATCCATATCAGGGTGAGAGTCTCACTGTTGTAGTGAAAGGTTCATGAGCAACTCACTCGCGTCGATAACACGACATTTGGCGCTGCGGGAAATGAGGAGGTCCGCACATAGAACATTTCATAGGAGCTTGATGAGAAACGAATTACCGCTGTTTTGGTCATTGCTTTGATCCCGGCCAATACGATCTTCATTGACACCATATGCATACACTATTCGACGTAGTGCGAATGCAAATTATGTATATATATATATATATATATATATATGTATATATCTATATATTAAGTGTTTTGATTTGATGATCCGTTGTCGCTGGATGTGAACACGCACACCATTTGTATTTCACGTTCGGGCAGCGTGTCCCGTTAGTACACCGGTGCGTTGGCCTTCTGTGTTTTCTTGGGCGTTTTTCGCAGCTCCTCCTCGATGCGTTCAACCTCAACGGCACTGAACGAAGCCTCCTGTGGCCTCGCTGGGGCGCTGATCGGTCGACATCGATTGAGGCCGTGGAAAATCTTCGCGAAGAGCGCACTGAGGAACAGGAACAAAGCGGCGAACACCGTCCCACGAGGTGAAGTGTCTGAAACAACAGCCGAGGAGTCAAGCTCAATTCGGTGTTCCGGAAAGCTGCACATTTTTGGTGAACGAGCGGACGGGCACGACACACAAACGACTCAGTCAATGAATGATGAGAATGTCTACAATGTCTACAGTTGTGAAACACTAGACCGTCAGCCCCAGCAGGCGCATGCAAAGTTTCCCACAACAACAGCACGGCCGCCACCACCACCACAGCCGCCAGCGTTAAGAACAAATAGAAACTGAATTAAGGCGGATCGGGGCGCCGGACTTGCCTAAAGATACACAGACAGACAGACAGACAGACACACAGACTAGCTATAGTCACCACAGTTCATACAGGCGTCGCGCGCACTTCGTGCCGCTCCATGGGAAGCGGAGGGTGCCTGGTGGAGGACGGCTTAACAGCGTTCTCCGAGTTGGCTGACACTGGCCAACCAAGTTGGCCAGCGCCCGGAGCAGCAGCAGCAGCAGCAGTAAGGCAGCGTCGAGAAGGCGGCTGCCGTGGCGGCATCTGGGCAACGGTTAACAGAAACGAACCGCAACTGGCAGTTTTCTATCCTATCCTAACCTAACCTATCAAAACGCCCAGTAGCCTAGGAGCTGGGTCAGTGTTCGTTGCCGTCCGCCGGTTGGCCTTCTGGCGAGGATGCATTAGTCGTAGCACACACTAGCATCTATGTATCTATCCGTCGGTCTCTTTATCTGTATCTCGATGTCGACATTGCGATCTGACAGCGTGGTCGACCCGAACGCCCGCCCGCCCGAGCTCTGGCTGCATCGATCGGGAAGATTGTAGCAAAAATATGTGTTGAAACCTATGCGCCTTTCGACAAATGTCTCTCGACAACTATTTCTTTGTCATTATATAATAGTATAATACATGTACCAGTATGACTAAGGATAACTGCTTGTATAGCCACTCCGAATAAAGCAGCCGCAGCAGCAGCAACACCAACAATAACAACAACAATGACGCCTGCTGTATTCGTGTGAAATATGTAGTTTTGGCTGACGCCAAGCCACTCGTCGATATTTCCATTGGCCTGTTCTGCCACAGCTTGGTCTAGTGTCATACGAGTTAACAATATCATGAGTTTTGCAATAGTCAGCAGTCACGCCAGTTGCACCGCACGACAATAGCACTTGAGAGCAACGAGCGCGGCAGGAACGCCAACAGCAACTGTTCGCTAGATCTGAACGTTCAGTGTGGCGTATTTGTAATGTTGTCCACATTGATTTGTTTTTAGACAGGCTAGGCCACCTCTGCCCTATTGTGAGAAGGCTGTGAGAACTCTCAATAGCGCTCGGACTCTCGATGCCATTGAGTGTATCATATAGTAGCGTACTCACCTTTGGCGTTGGTTTCTTCATCGTTGTTGATGAGGACATCCTCTCCACCGTTGACGTACACTACCTTGAAGTCGGGCCGACTTTCGACTCGCGGCAGGGGATTTCCAGTGATGCTGACATGTGGCTCAAACGATGACGGTGGCGCCAAAATCGATGGTAGCTCCCGGTTGAACTCCGTGAGCCGCAACTCTTCGCCGTTTAAGCGTCCACCGGGGTGCACTGGCACGAGATGGTGCTGTGTCATCCCGGCGACGGTTTGGCTTCACGTGTGCGTGATGAGGTACAGGTGTCACGGCGAGAGAGATACCGCCTTCAACGATGCCGGCTCACTTGTGACGGGACAGTATCACGAATGAACTGGCCAACCGAGCACTATATGATAGTACGTCGCAGTAAATATCCACTAGTCTCGAAACGAACTGCCTTCACCGAAAAATACTGGACTGCTCCTAAATCCACAGCCGATTTTTGTACGACAGCAACTGTGGAGTCATCAGTTTTTTTTAATCCGTTTTCAACACGCTGGTCGAACGAAATGGCCGATCGTAACGACGCTGTGGGTAGGTAGATCGCTTGCTTGACAACTCCGTTTGCCGACAGGAGCTGGCCCGTTCGGACCGCACAGTTGCACAGTCTCCAGCCCGGACAGGTAGGGACACAATTTCTGTCCGAGGAGATGCGATGCGATATGCGGTAGCCGCACGCAAGCAAGCTGTGAACAAGCGAACGATTGAGTGATTCAATGAGAGAGTCAGCGAATGGGTGAGCGAGCCTAGCCGCCAGTAGCGGGCCAGCCTTTACCTGCTTCTGCGGCTACTCGGCTGTTGCTATCGTAAACTCTCTCTCTCCCTGTCTCTCTCTGTCTCTCTCTCTCATGCTTTCCCCCTTTTTGCTGTGAGGAAGCACTCCACCGCTAAACTGGAATAGGTAAGATGAGGTGAACGTTTAGCTGCGCTGGTCTTGATAGGCACTGGCAAGACAAGTTAGGTGAAGCGCTACCTTGCTTGCTCGATCCGTGGACTACCGCAGGTAGCTGGCTAGCAAAGCCAGCCAGCTAAGCACGATAGCGGGCCCCGCGATAAACAGCACAGGAGTCAGGAGTGCGTAGGCCCACGCTTCAGCCAAGGGCGTATATGCAGACGATCCTGTTTACAACAGCAGTAGCGGCAGGATCACGCAGTCCGAAGCATAGCGGTCAGTATTGCCGCTGTTCGCTGTGGACGGTGCACTGACGCGCTATCTAGTCTAGCTGCTGCTACAAACACCACCAGCACCACACCACCACCACCAGGTCTATTATATGGAGATAGAAAAGGCTATTAAACGAAATGATCTCCTCTTAATCATCGCAGCAGCAACAACAATAACATGACCAGTGGCGTGTCTGGGGCGGGGATCATTTTGTCAAGGCGAGGGAGTTCAACGCCGAACATCGACGAATGATGACAACTTTCCCTGGAGCGGCGAATATGATACGAATCAGTTGGCGGTGATGAGATCGGCCGCTCCGACAGGCAGCGAGTTTGGCTGTGCCGACCAACAGACAATCAATCGTCCGCGATGCGTTCGTTGGCTGCTGCGCGCGCCAGAGGACGAGAAGACACAACCAGAAAATGCGAACGGCCATACAAGGAAGTTGCTGGAACTTTCGTCGTTCGTCGCGGCCTCTCGTTCGAGACCTTCGGCTGTGCTATGTCGTGTCGAATAGAGCGATAGTTTATCGCGAATTGGCATGCCACCCGGTTGGCGATCGGAAATTGTACGAGGGATAGGCAGAGCGAGAGAGAAACTGATGAAGTATAAGTAGATATCTAAGTAGATAAAGTATTCGAACAGAAAGTTGAAAGAATATGGATATATTATGAGTATCGTAGGGTTGCGTGCTATTTTTTTTCGGTTTCACCGCCCATTGGGACGTACTGTCGCTGGTGGTTATCGTAACCGGTCACGACAATCGTTGTGTGTGTGTGTGTGTGGGTGTCGTGATAAGCGATCTATTTTTACTCCCTCTATATATGTATATATAGTATGGATTGATTCGACTGAGATCATTCGGTTCACTATGTTGACTAAATTGTCGCTAAACCATAGAGCCTGCAGCAGAATATCTGCATTGCCACTCCGCGAAGTTATATCCATTTGAGTATGTGCTAACTGCCGATTTTTTACATTTTCAGTAATAATAATACTAATCATCATTTTAAATTATTTTTACATGATTAAGCATTTTAAATGACTCTAAGCATAGATTTGGATCGACAAAACGTGCTAGTTTACTGTGAGACAAACACACTGCTTTCATAGGTAGATTTAAATTTAGCATTACGGGAGAGCACACCTTTGCTACTACTCTTCAATGAACGTTTCATAATTCCCAGGTATTTAATGGTATGATTAATAAAAAACTCCCCCATCACTACTTCTTATCTCGACGGGTCTCACCTAAAATCGAGCGATTCATCTATACACGTACAATATGTTTGAGTCTAATGAGCAGGCGTCTAAGCAGCAACAACAACACTATACACACTATACAATTCGTGTATGTTCCTAAGGACTACCTGTGCACTGAGCAATACCTGTGACAGGAGTTTAGTCCTTCGCGTTTTTTCAGGCTATGCAACAATGTGGCCAGCTGTTCGCCGAATGGCGAACCACTACCTTCACCGCGAACGATCGACGGGTTGTTCGTTGGCGTTTATAACAACTGTCACCATACGCACGATATTGTTTTGCTTGGTACTTCTTGTCTGGAACGTTGTCTGTCTGGTGTTTTGTTCTAGCTTACTCTGAATGGATTCCCTCAAGCTGTAGCTGACTCGTGTTGTTTTGGGGCAATTCGCAGGTTTACAATGATTCTACATAGGATCTTCGCGTGTCATTCGCAACGCCCGGCTTCGCTATTGGCATACGATGAGAGAATATGAGAGAAAATACCACAAATATGCGATCGTCGACTGTTTCGACTGTTGAATGTTTTTTTAATGAAGTTGGCGCCGGAGCTGTCATCTTTTGTCAGTTGAATGCTGGATGTTATCGAGCCACTGGTGGAAGTTTCGAAGCACTTGTTTCCCTGATGCAGGGTTTTTCAGCGTTTTTTTTTATCGTACGGGAGAGCAATTGGGAACGTCGATGGCGATAACTTCCATCGAACTGCGAGTTCACGTAACGTCGCGTAAAGCTTTTATAAAAGCTCATTTCTCTCAATGTCTGTTAAGTATTTTTGGCTGTTAACAATCTATCCTGTCGTTCGTCCTCGTGTTTCGCCCTTGTTGTATCTTACAGTCTATGAAGGTTTGTCTGGCAGACCGGCAATTGGTTGTTCGGGAGCTGGCCGCTGACACATTATGCAGAGTTGCTGGACCTGATCTCGAGGTTCTGCTGTCATTGGCTCTTCGTGCTTTCGAGGGAGCCGATTACAGAACGCGACTTGCAGCTGCGCACCTCATTGCTACAGTGTTCAGCAACGCTTTGAAGGGTTAGTACTCTCTTTCTGTGACCTCTATTCGTAGAGCCGAAAAAACACAATATCCTCTCTAATCATCCGATGTTCGAAAGCTTTTGCACCAAGTATCGTGAGAAACAGCTAGCTGCCAGTTAACCAAGACACGAATTACTGGTTAGATTCGACCCTGCCACTACGACTTCGCGTTTGCCAACTTTGAACCCACATTTTTTTGCCCTCGCAGATGTGACATATTTCGAACACCCTGTACATGAGTTGTAGCAAAAATGCAGAACATGGCAGTTTCAAGGGGGATTTGTTGTTCGCGTTCTACTTTCAACCAAGTTCTACCTTGAACACATGAATTACCTAGAGTAACATCAGAGATTAAGTCTGCTACAGCATGCCCGCTATCGCTGTTACCATATAGTGAGTCCCAATTAAACTGATTTGGGACAGTTCGATATTTCCAATAAAGTTTTACTGTTGGGTTGTATTCGCTCAGCCATTTTTGTGTCCAAAACACTTAAGCTGGCCCACTTTGTCGACATATAGTCCTTACTCGAAATGATACTCTTCGCGAACGGTGGTGTCACCTTGCACTGGTCGTCTATAATCTTAAAATGTATAGGGATATTCGTTGAATTAAAACATGACTAACGGATCAGTGAATCAACTCTTACGCGTAATTCCACCGCGATCGTATAACGAATGTCGTCATAAGTGATTAACAACAAAGGCGACGCTTCGGTCTGAATTGGAGCCCTCCTTTAGAATCATTGTTGTTCTATTCAGATTACAATAGATAGATCACTGTGAGTCAGAAAATAAGCGAGCTTTAATTGTATGTCACTCATCCCCAGATGAAAGTATCCAATTTGGAGGAATCGCCGTTACAATATATATAATAGTATAATGGGTAGAATTCAGTTGGTTTCAGCTCCTGCTTAGCTCTACGTGTTTACGTGTCGCTGTAACCATTATATCCTAGATGTATATTTCGTGATGTATTTTAGCTCGATCATTAACATTAGGATTACTCCTGTGCGATCGATCACTGCCTTGATGTTAATCGATTTAATGTGTTAGATTATCTGGCTCCAATATTGCAATTAGGTCGTATCCGAGTTACTAAAGCCATCCATGAGAATGGTCGAGAGAGAGAAATATATTCAATGGGAGAATTAATAGCTTCGTCGAATGAAAGCCGCATCGGGTATCATTTTTCGGCTATTATTTTTTTTACAGCAAAACAGCGAACACTTGAAGAATGTCTACAGCTTTTGTCAACGGCGTTTGCGCGTGGCAATCTCGGAGGCCTGTTCAAGGGCACCGAAGGAGTTCGGGCTGGAATTCGGGAAACTCGGGCAGGAATTGCACATGTACGTATCTAGATAGAAGCAGTGCTATTGTAAATGTTTTACTAATATTAGTTGGCTAAAAAAAAAACAAAAAAAAATTAAACACAACCACCAAATTTGATTTACGTTCGTCCCTTGAGTGTGTTCATTGCCGGGAAACGCCCAGTACAGGTCCTTTACGAAGATATCCGCAGATAATAATAATAATAATAATGCCTAGCTCTACGTCTAGAGTAATAGGTATTAGCTATTCGATATGCTTTTCTTTGGATTGAATAAATTCATTGATTGACAAAACCTGCGATGTTTCTACGGCTTTAATCCGAAATATAAATAAAATATATATAATAAATAATATATAAATCTTTAATAATATTTAAATATAATAAATAATAATATAAAATGCATGACAACAGCTAACTGATGTCTCGTCAACACGTTTTTACCTCAGAACAATTGTTATCGATGCTGAATGTGGCAAATTATAACGGCGTTCTATCGATGATCCCAATGATGGCAGGCGTACGTGTTCTTCCTGGATAAGATGGGTGGCCTATTCGTGGAGCGGCACCTGAAACATGTGATGACACATCTCATCGAAACGGTGGCCAACCCAAAAACCACTACGCAGTCACATTTGGACTCAGTATTCACACGCAGCTGTGTGCTATTCATTCTACGATCAGTATTTGTTAATCTGCTGAGCGATAAGGCGCAACGGTCGGCCTGCCGCGACCTCGGTCACATCCTTCTGAAGCAGTTAAATCAACTCAGCGGACCAAACTCGCTCATCTGTATCTTTGAAGTTGTCTCCATGTTGGTGCTCAGCTTGGAATCCACTGTGAATTCGGTCGTGCAGGATAGCTCTGTTGGTCTCGTGGAGATCACCTTCAGTGCATTGACCAATTCGAATAACACTGTTCGAATTTACGCAGCCTATTTGTTAAGGTACGTTGCTATATTTGTAACTAATATATATATATATATATATATATATTCGTGTAGGCTCAAGTCCTCTAAGGAGTATCAGGCTTATCTCTGACTTCGTCGTGATCTCATCGAGATCCAAATATTTTGTAAAACTTATGTAAAGTCACTCAATTACCTGTGTATAAGTGACTCATTGTTACAGACTTTAACCCTTATAGCGATATCCATATCAAAAACGTCCCGCCCAACTCACTGAGTGGCGGAGTTGATCCAAACGTGGGAGTTGCCGCTGAGTGGCCGCCATCACCGGAAGCTATATATTCCATGTTATATGCTAATATATTCCATGTTCCCCTGCTGGCTCTTCGTCTTTGTCAAAGATGGATTACCCAGGCGCAACCGGCACTACTGTCGCCGGTGATACAGCGCTGTATCGATCAGTTCGAGGTGATGAAGTCGTCAGCCCCCTGTATTGCTGGCTATTCGTGCGCGATCGCCGCTATGCTCAGCTCGAGTGACGTGACGTTATCACAGCTTACCAACCTGCGGAAGTACAAACTGATCTTCTCCATCTCTGAGGAGATGCTTCGCAGCGCGAAAGATGACGCGAGCATCGCGCTTCTACGAGCTCACAAAGGTTACTATGAACTATCAGACGCTACACCTCTTGTAAAACCACACTGCTTAGTGCTACAAATAGAAAAACACACTCAATTCGAGTGATACGTTGTTAGATGAGTCATTTGAGCGCAAATTTAGAACAAGCAGAGGGGTCGCTCTCGAATTAATTGCATCTCTTATTATTTTGCTTCTTTCACTACAGGCTGGCTCGTCATGGGCTCGATTATGGGTTTAGGGCCATCGACGGTACGAAGTCTACTACCTCGTTTGTTGCTTCTCTGGAAGAGCTCGTTCCCTCGAACCCACAAGGACTTCGCGATGGAGAAAAGTCGGGGGGATCTGACGACATGGGAGTGCGTGCTAGAGAATCGCGCCGGTGCTTTGGCCACGATGTCGAGCTTTTTAAGCCACTGCCGAGAAATTGCCAACGAAGAAATTATGCGGCGACTGTTAGCGCCCATTGAGAGTGCGCTGTTCATGGTATCGAACCTTGCCGACGTCATCAAACAGTACGGTCCACCGCTTAAAGCGTCCGCCGCAATGGTCCGCTTTCGACTATATCAAGTGTTGTTGCAGATCCCGCCGGCGATGTTCGAGTCAAGCTATAATGTCCTGTTGAAACTAATTGTCACCGATATCACGTTGGCCGATCATGCCCAATCGACGACGACGACATCGAGATTACAGCTGAAGTATATGAGCAATAAATTCTACGTAAAGGAGGAGCACAAGATCATTGAAGAGGCTGTGTATGCTGACGGGGCACTTGAGCACGACCTCACGTATCTTTATCGGAAATGTGATCACAATATTCAGAGGAAGCCGCTTCCACTCGGCGTGAGCCTGATTGATGCCGCAGTGGACCTCTTCGGTTATATGTTTCCTCACGTACCTGACAAGCACCGCCAGCAGGTGGTACTTCATTTTGCGGACTGTGTTCGACACAACACGAAACGGGTCGATTCGATCTACACGAACGTGCTGGCTAGCCTATATGTCTCGATAAAGTCGCTAGTCAAGAGCCACTCGAATCTTGCAAGCGCCGAAGTGTCCAAGGGTATACTGGATTTTAGTATACCGGCGTTCAGTAGTCAGAGCGAGCTCGTGCGTCATGCAGCGGCCGAGGTGATGGGCTATACGGCTGTGGCGTCGAGCAGCCGACAGATGGTGAATGACGCTTGGACGAAAGTGATGGAGGTATTACGGAACGGTAAGGATCCTATATCGAAAAGTGGCCACGCGTTGGCTTTGGGCTACCTTCATCGATACACCGCTGGATACATGTCCGATTCGCAGCATTTCACTGCGAGCCTTAAGGTCCTTCTACAGATGAGTCAAGATAGCTCATCGGTGATGTTGCAGGCCTGGTCGCTCTTTGGCCTTAATCTCCTCGCGTACTCGGGGAGTTCGTTCCGTCCGCACGTTGACGTGGCACTCTCGGTAGTTCTCCAGACGATGCTGAGTACTCCGAGCGCCAACATCGAGGTGCACCAGAATCTTGGACGATGCCTTCAAACATTTATCGGTTGGTAATCCATTAACGACCTAGCTAGCTAATTATTGTCAAGAAATGTCATTAGTAAAATTGCTTACGAACATATAACGGTGAGAGACAATTATGCCTGTCTAACAATGACACCTATGTTAGAATTATTTCGACGCTTCAGCCGACCGTCTCCCTCTCCCTTGACGTAGCTGGTGTGCTACGACAATCTGCATTAATAATTATTCTAGTTCAAAGCCTCGTTTGGTCTTTTCCTATATTCGAGTGCCTCTACTAAGGTAAAGGCAAAGCTTTATTGATTTATTAAAGGAACTGCATACAATGTGGTAAACAGGTGCGTCCTGGAAGGGGGACACCATCCAAACGACCAATATGATTTATAATCGCCGAGTTCGTTCGCTCGTTACTTAGTCGTTAATCTCGCGTTACCCCTGCAGGCACCTTGGGACCTGAACTACAAGTTTTGGAAAGCTCCACACGCAACCTGCGGATCGGATGCCGTGTTCTTCAGAATCACTCGGACCCCGTTGTCAAGTCAGAAGCTCTGGGGGCCTTGCAGCAGCTCCAGCTGTTCGCTCCGAAGGACATTAGTATTGCGCCGATTCTGTTCTTCTTATGCGTACGTATTAGGATGCACTGTGTCACTGTATGAAACTCTGTAGCCGACTAGGACATTTTGTGTTCGTGCCACTGCGTGAATACACCCTTCGCTGTTCTCGAGATGGCGTAGTCTCAGAAGAAGACGTCGCTAATCTACTATACAATTAGGTCGCGGTGTACCAGCGTTGCTCAATCCACTTGTTCAATCTAATGCGTTACCATCACATGTAAACTCTAGCAAGCTAGCATATTCCACCATAAGCAGACCTATGCCTTTTTCAAGTGTAACTAACGGTTGAGCATTGTGCGCTTCATTCCGGCGCAGAGTTCACTAGAGAGTGAACATGTCACCCTTCGTCACGCTGCTATTGCCTGTTTGCGTCAGTTCCTTCAACGGGACCCCATGGACATCTTCTATCGAATAGCGGACAACCCTCCACTGCAAGACGCCACATTGCCCCCTGTAAGCCAGGTACCATCGATGATTGCACTTTACTCGACTCCATGCACTTCCTGGACATCCTTCCATCTCTAGAGCTCTCTCCCTCTTTCTTCCTTTCTTCAGAGACGATTCATCGACTCTAGATAAATCCTTCAAATCTGATCTATATATAATATGTGTATATGCCTTATCCGTCCATGCAATATAGCGACGTCACCGTTGCTTTGGAAGACGGGTATATCATGTGCACTGAGAATGAATTCGGGTATGCTAATTTCTGCAGGTCGAGGATGATGTTCGGGGCCTTCCGTGGGAACGGGGACTGATACTCGTCGCGTTCAGCCTCATGGACATCGAAACGGAACAACGGGCTGTCGCCCAGCTGAGGGATATCCTCGTCTCGCTGCTATCACTCTCCTGCCTGTCAGACTGGTTGTCCATTTGTAAGCAGGTGCTCGCTGACACCGCTGCCGAGTAAGTTGAAAATGACGATGGTGATATCTAAGCATCTTATTAGTATGTCTATAGAAGACTTCTTCTGAGATCTGAGTGCTTCGGTGGCTTCGGTAGAGGTTTGTCTCGTTCAATCTCATTGTATGTGGTGTCTCTGCGTGCCATAGACGAGTCTCGTTTCATATAGCTTTCGTTGTTTTTCGTCTCTTTGAATCTGAGCTCAATAAATTGATTTAGTATATGCTACAATCGATTACAATTGATCGCGTTGAATTTATTAATCACCAGTGGTGATGCTGACGATGGCGGTGACAGCAAGCTGGCCAGCTCGGGTCTGGGTGGCGCCGAGGAGGGCGATACAGAGGATGCGGAACAACAATTTCAGCAGAGCCAGGAGCCCGATCCACATCCATGGGTGGGACCCCGTTGGAGGACAAAAGCATTTGCTCTCGAGTGCGTCATACGCCTCGTCCAGTTATGCGACGGTGACCGGACTCACTTCAATATGACACTGGTATGTCGATTCTCGCGAAATGATTGGCCGATGCAGCAGAGTGCCTACACTGCCTATAACCAGCCAATCGTGGAACTGTTATGCTGTGCTGACTGTTGCCCGTCCCACAAATCGAATACAATACGAGGGAACGTCAAGGACTAATACAATAACATTATTCCTATCGGTCTTTCAGGCTCGACAAGCAGCCCAAGCCGCCTCGCAGTCGTCTGGCCAGAAGCAGTCGTACCTCATTCTTCACGTGTCAGAACTCATACGAATGGCTTTCATGGCCTGTACGTCGGATGCGGTCCAACTTACGGTGTCAGGCCTGAAGTTGCTACAGATGATCATCGACCGTTTTGCTGATGTGCCCGAACCTGAATTTGAAGGCCACATGATTCTGGAACAGTTCCAGGCTCAGGTCGATGCGGCCTTACGACCAGCGTTCTCAGCCGGGGACACGCCTTCTGAGGTGATTGCTCTCGCGTGTCACGTGTGCTCGACTTGGATGTGCTCGGCGGTCTCGAACAATCTAGCCGCCGTTCAGCGAGTGCATACGCTTCTGGCTAACTCGCTACACAAGGTTATGGCACGTCCATCGGCTAAGGGCGAGCTCAGCTCGCTTGAAATTCTCTCGGTGTTGAAGGCTTGGGCCGAGGTGTATATTCGCGGAAAGACGGTAAATCCGAACCTGCTGTCTCTCATCGAGGCTGATATTCACCATCTCTCGCAATATTGGCTGGCGTTTATGAAGGACTACGCTATGCTGAGTCTTCCCAGCTCGCTGGCCGGACAGCTTCCGCACGATGGAGGGGCCTTCTTTACTCACGAGGTCGCTGAACATTGTAAAAATTACTACCGCGAGTCGTGGCCGCCAGTCTTGCATGCTGTATGCCTATGGCTCTGTAAGGAGAACGGCTTTGAAGTCGTACAAAGACGCAACGCCGAGGACGCCGAGGTCCCTCAGAGCTTCTTGCTGCCGAAGTCAGACGAGAAATCGACGAAACGGTGGTTCTGTCTTCTGTACGCGGTGTGCTCCGAGGCACTCTACAATAGGAGTGAACATGCGCTTTTTGCACTGCAGAGTCTCGACCTGCTGGTTAGACACGAGTCGTGCGATTTGTACGTACAGCGGGGCAGTCTCGTCGAGCTTATCAGCATCCTGCACCGAACACTGATCACCGAGACACAAACAGCCTGCCGAAGCTTAGTGTTGGATATTGCCCACGAAATATCCCGAAAGCTAATGAGTGCACCTTCAGCGGAGAATTCCGGCCCGGCGTACAGTGTGCTCAATCTCGGCCTATGTACCGCCGTCATTCACTGTCCATTACTAAGTGAGAAACTGTCTAAAGTTGTTCCCAAGCTCGATCCGAGTGTAGCCGACACGTCTGACCTTCAACGGGCTGTCAACCTATTGAACGCTGTCCCGCAGATGCTTCAGCCAGATCTCGCCGTCGAAGTCCTGCCGTCGATACTGCATATCAATCTGACTCTGCTTCTAGAAGGCTGTGTTGGCGGTTGCATTCTACAAAGTCTACGAACGATATGCTCGATGACGACGTTTGACGAGGAGCCGTCCATCAACGAGATCTACATCAAGCATCTAACTGCTGCTCTACATTACATGCTGGTCGGTTGCGGCGACGATGACATCCTCAAGCAGACACCGCGGGCATCGTCGATTCTGTTGGCTGTTGCAATTTTCATCTGCGCCGCACCAGCTCCAGTCACCAGCGTGGCTAGCGTCCAGGAGAAAATCCTTGATCTCTACGAGCGGGCTCTTGACTGCGGTGATGCGACAATTGTCCGGGCGGCGGTGAGTTGCACCCGCAATATATTCGGTCACACGAAACGCAATGTGTTCATTCGACAGTGGTCTGAACGAGTCTACGGCGTCCTCTTGGAGACCCACGACGCGACGTTGAGTCTCGAGTGCGTGACGTGTCTACAGACGCTGCTGGAAATCACGCCGGCGGAGCATAAACCGTCGATTCTGAAGATTCTAGTAACGATACTCCTTAGTCTTGCCGTCAAGAAGACGCTGTCCACCCAGACCGTCATTGATATTCTTACCTCGAATCTGTCAGCGTATGGCAGTGATCTGAAGAAGATCCTTGCGGAAAGCCCCGCCCTGAAACACCAGCTCGAAGAGCTTATCAAATCACGCCAGGAAGCAGCTCAAGCAAAGGTTCAGGCTCCCTCGCCGGTGATCGCTCCAAAACAGCCCACTATTCAACTTAAAAGTGATTTTAGTAATTTTATCAAATAGATCTGATCGTAGTGATAGTTATCTAGCACAGAAAATAGGAAAGAAAGAGACCGACTCCGCGTGATTACGTCGAACTGTTGGCCCCCTCTAAGCGTGTCCTGTATTGATTGTGTAGCTTTTGCTACCTCAAGGTTTATACGACAGAGAGGCGTAGCATAACCTAGAGATACAGAAGGTGAATACTTTCTATTGTAATAATAATAATAATATTATTATTATTAAATTTTATTACTATCATTACCGATTGTTACCACGCATGCTGTTTCTTCGGTGTGGCCAAGGACACTTCAGTGCGCAAAAATAATCACGTAGTTACACAGTTGGATGCCTGGGCAAGGTACGGTGACAAAGCTTTAGGAAATAGAGCCCACATAATAATGTAATGTATTCCTGTTGAGCGCTGTTCCTGTTATATTGTTTGTTTGCACCGCTAATGAGGAGGCGGCAAAAATTAAGCAAAAACCAATTTACGTGTGCCAAAGCGTGCAGAGAAAACGCGGGCAATCGTTATCAACTATCGTCTAAATGGCAAGCGTAGACGAATGCGAGTGGCTGGGTATTGATACAATTAGTGGTAATGGCCCATCGTAGGGTGCACGTACTGAGCGGGCGAAGCCTCTGAAGGTTGCAGGAACTGATCGGTTGCCATTCGGGTTGGAAGGCGCGGTTTTAGGTGGATGTCTTCTTGCACGAGGCGGATATGGTTCTTGGCAGTGTTTTGTACAGTGTCAGGCAAGGAATATATGAGGTTCCTGCATTGAGGACAACAAGCGCCGAGATGAAAATTGTCCAGAGCATGCCATATGCTCTTGTCGGTAGTTCCTTCACGCTAAGAACCTCTCGCTTCCGACTGGAATTAGTCCTCTAGCAAATCCAGATACTAGAACCCGTGATTATTTATAATAACAAAATCAGACTGTCCAGATGATGTTGTCGTGCTGCCAATGTAACGCGACTTCACGGGTGGCCGAGTTGAACACGACGGCGGAGAGTTTACGATAGATCGATCAAGTAAAGATGGTACAAATCTAGGGTGCAATACAAACCGATGGCGCGAGAGATATCTCAAGAATATGACGAGAATCCATTGAGATATTTGTCCAGAGTACAAGCGATGAAAGCGAATTGCACGAGAGGTAGAGAGAGAGAGAGATATATGAGCAAATAGACGCTGCGCTGTGAATGCCGAATTGAATGATACTAAGCGAGTGCCTGTCCCTGTTCGTTGTAGGGACGATGGGTGAGGTAGCACAGCACAGCAAATTAAGCAACATATCGATCAAGTACGATTGTTGAATTGTGTATCTCAACAAAGAACACAATGCGTGAGCATTAAACATTACGATTAGTTATGTAGAGTAGGAACAATTGACGGAAGACTGTAATACGTACTGGTGTGTAGCGACAAAAATCATGAAGGAATAAAGGTAGAAAATGTATATTGCTCGAATGGCGTTTACATCAATGGTATGCTTTCTTAGTTGGTCAGGTCACCTGTCGTACAGCATGTTTAAAAAAGGTGACCCTGTGAACGTCTGTGAAGGTAATTTTCGATAGGATTGTTTATATATATATATATATATATATATATATATATATATATATATATATATATTGAGATTGTAGCGTCCACTTCAAATCGAGAAAACGTCGGAACAAATGAACAAAAATGTGCCCTCAACAAATTCAGTTTGACGGGCCAGTTTAATAGTCCAATTCCACCATTTGAAATATATTCGAGGGTCTATAGTTTATCGTTGGTGGCATTTTTCGACTTCTGTTTTTTGCTTTAAAATAGACGTTTTACAAGTAGGACAACGGATAAAGGTTGCATGACATTTCGAGCATCCAAAAGGGGTGTTGTTATGTCAACGAGAATTCAGTCTCACTTGTCGCTGACAGAAAACCGCTGATCTGACAGAACGCGCAATGTGTTCCTCTATCGTAGAAAATGATTACAGCTCCGGCGAATCATGTAATTGGGTTATCGTATCGAGTATTTCTATCTGTTTCGCTATTATTCCTGTTACCCTGTCTATAGTATCCAGGACACGACCGCAAATCAATGCTGGACGAGGTGAGCTGTGATTCTGATCCTACAGAGTAAACTTTCATCAGCTGCCCGAAGAGCAAGAGATATAGGTAGATGCTTTTGAAGTGAGGACCCCGTGGCCGCAGATGGTCAGCCAACTCCAGGTTATTTTCATTTGACCTAGGCTAACCTACTGTTGGTTTTTCGACACAAACGCGGCATCAATAGAAGACAAGGGTAATGATGTGTGTTTTTTTTTCTCTCTCATTAAGATATATATGTATATATGTGTATATATATATATATATCATTTTATTGTTCCAGTTACAATAAATTGTATAGGCCAATATTGTCATCGTTTATACACAGGCAAGGATGATCGTGTCGTGGTCGCCTGAGCGATTTAGCTGTTAGCTCATTTATTAATTACTTATTTACCGCGCTACCTAGATGGATTATTGCTTTTGATGATGAAGTATTTACCGCGGACACCCACCGGACAAGAGCGACATAGTCGATTCGCCTATGTTCTCTCACACGCTGCTTGGCAAGTCGCAGCCAGCACGATATTCATTTGTACCATATCGAGTTTGCCACTTTGCCCACATCCATTGTCCATTTACATCCCATGTTTTATTCTCATTTCGTTTGCCCGTACGGATTCATCTATCGGATTGTATCTAGCTGCTTCTGCCGATGCCACTGCTTAGGCTTGTTCTCATATGAGAAGAAAAAAAAAAAAATTACACACGCTGTACCCTATACCCTCCCATCTCGTCCCATGTGTATCATATTTTAGATAACCTACCTACAACCACTACTATTACTACTATCGAATCTAATTGTTGCTTATCTACAGAACGCTCGTATCGTTCGTGAGGACATCGTCCCGAACAGACCGATTGAGCACAATAAATAAATGTGGAATGGGATGGTGTTGATGTTGTTGTTGTTGTTGTTGTTGTCGCTTATGAGTGACTTTTGCCAAAGGGGGTGTAACGTCGTTCTTCAGTTCACTCTCGGTACACACGCACGCTCATACGCCATTATCCAACTAGCGATCTACATAGAAATGATTATGATCTCACTTTCGTCTGCCATCAACGTCCTCGGTTCGTGCCGATATTTCGCTAGATTATATATATATATATTTTTTTTTTATCTGGATATTTCAGATATATATATTCATGTTTGTTCATATATCGGCAGGGACGGGTCATGTGCAGGACGAAGAGCGTGTTGTGAATTTTTGTATCGTCCATGCGGCGGCGCTTGCAGTCACTTTGGCGACAGCCAGATGAGTGTTGAGCTGTATGCTGGTACACGAGGGTGTCTCTTGAAACAGATATTGAGTTCATGTTCATCATGTTATTTTCTTGATTACCGTGTTGCATAGACAATGATTGATGCAGTCGGCGTCGCACAATGATCACGCTTCATCATAATAATTTTAATGATGTGTTCCATTATAATCACTACGTACATATGTGAGTCATCCGACTATTTGTCCTCGAGATGGTCGTTCCCTTGCCACGTGGGCGGAATATCTTAAGTCAATTCGTTTCAATTGTGTCATCTGTTGTACGGCTGCAGACATTCGTTCGTTCAGTCCCTTTATATATAATCTACTTGTGTATATGTGTGTGTGTGTTGTTGAAATGTTTATGCGCCAACTGCTCCCAGCGCCGATGGCAGAAAAATAACAAAAATAAATGTGCGCCTCCCAGCTGGAACTTGAACGCCGATTGCCCAATCAATTGATTGATTGATTGATCGATGTGCGATTACTGATCCGTTCATCCGCTTTTGCTTTCTTCTCATTTCGCTTCGAGACCTTCGAGACTTCATATGATTTGGTTGTACTGCAATAATAATTTAGGAGTAGCAGGGCGTAGTGTCTGTCGCAGGTCCAACCGTGTCATGCTCGAATCGTCCGAATCGCATGGCTAGCAGTCGTTCGGCCTGGTAACGGGAGCATAAGTCCAGGCGCCTTTAGGCCGCCTGAAACCTGACTGATCCGTCGAGGAGTCGTCGCGTCGTTGGCTCTCATCCTGGATGTCGACCTTGAGGTTGTCCCATGCTCGCTTGTAGCTCTTATGGAGCACCTTGAAATTAGACACAAGTATATTAATTCATATGTAACTCCTATTTTAACGAGTCGTGCTCGGCTTGAACTTACGCCTCGGAGAATGCCAAGCATAACACCTCTAAATAACATTCGAAACTACAGGGTGACCAAAAAACAATCGACAAGTAGATGATACTAATTACGAAATTTGCTAATTACTTACCGCGGAATCATCAGCGGCGGTGCTGACTGTATCTGTTTCATCGGGGCAGTAAACCGGCGAGATTCGTGTGAGATGCGCCGGCGGAAATGGCGGTGGCCCAAACACTTCACCTGGATGGCCGTGTCCAGCGTAGAGGTGGCCGAGATTACGTGTAACAGTTGTTTTTCGCGGTGATTTCGGATTTCTGCATCGAAACGATTGCGTTGAACAGACAGAAGACAGTGACGGTTAGAACGGTGTTGCTTGACACCAATGAAAAACTGTGCTATCAACGAGCTGCCCCCCCTGAATTCGATAGCCATTCGATCAGGAGGAAGCGCCCTGTACCGATGATTACGGTAATCGACATAAAACACACGAATTAGTAGTACATTAATGATTAAGAAAATCATGAATCGTAGGATTTAGCTCCTACGAATAGCTAGCAATCAATACGCAAACATATCGGTATCTATAGCACACTTACAAGGCGACACGCTAAGGCCCCTTCTAGTCTAGGGAAGTCAAATGTTTGCCAGCCAAATAATGACAACTGAGTATTGTATTTCTCCATTTAATAAAATATATTTATTTCATTTGATACAACAGAATCAAGAAAACAACCATTGCGGGCTGTCGTCCCGAATTACATCGCTACATATAATTTTACATTACATTACCTAGAAAACATAAAAATGGAATATTAAAAACGGAAATTAAATATACACAGAGTTCCCCTGAGGAATTGTACCTAGCGCGCGTTGCTTCGCTTTAAATAGGGTGCGTAATAATGTCATCGCGGTGATGCGCTTCGAAGGAACGGGAGAGTCCATATCGAAAGCAATTGCCGTCGATATCCGAGTTCAAATGTCCACAGTGACTCCTTCTTACGTCAAGTCGCGTACAACACACAGCTGATTAAAATGACATGCTTTGAACACAGCCATAACGATCGTCATCATTAGAATGATGAGAAATTGCTACCAAGAAAAAAAATACATTTCGAAAAACGCATTTCACAAACGACACATTGAGTCGGCTTAACTGATTGAATATAACGGATTAGCGTGGCGCTGTGTTTTATGCTTCGCGCTGTGACCGGAACTCGAAGTCGAATGATAAACGCACAAGACGTGTGCGCTTATTTTTTCGTCATACTGCCCTAATCTTAGAAAATAGTGCTGCCCGCAGACAATGAGTGTTAATTTTCTAGATCTATATGTTCGCTTTCGGGACTAGCCCCAGCCCCCCCCCCCCCCCGCCCCTCCATTGTTGCAAGTTAATCTCTCTGTGTCGTACAGCTCCCGGTTGCTGTACTACTTGTACAGTATGTTCATATGTCTACTCCTGAGAACTCAGCGCTTCACCGTGTGCTTCAGCCTTCATCATTTGTTGATCATCGTCGTCGTCGTCGTCATATCATCAATGTGGTGGTAACGACATGAGACAACCTCGGCATCACGGCAGCAAATCGGATCTCAGCATAGCAGCGTCGCAACCGCCAGCAGCACGATCTCAGCCCAGCTGAATTGAATACAATGTACGCGTAGCATATACATGTGTCATTCGTCGGCTGGCTGAGATGAACCAGGGTGTTTTGGATGAAAAAAAATCTTTTAATAAAAACATCATACATACATACATGTGACATTAATAATAATAATAATAATGATGATTGATGAAGTCGTCCAACTCATGACAGGGTAATGTTAAAGAGCAATGCTTCATGAAATGGGTTAGTTTATGTATATAATATATTTATATTTGGTTGAATTAGTAATGAGCTGTGATGAACAATGATGACTTGATTGATTGATTGATTATGATGACTTGACTATTTTTTCGTTTGGTGACGGCGACAACAGGTGCACGCATTGAGGTGCGCATCACGCTCCGAGTGTGTTCAATTAACGGGGAATATATGGAGCGCTTTCGAGGGATAGGGAGGGACGCTTCGTACAGCAGTGAGTTACGGCAGCATTAACATCTGCAGTTGTGAGCAGGTCTTTCGGTTGCCAGCCGAATCCCGGATACTGTTATGGGGTATCCGACTGGTTAGATTGCACTTCGATTGCACGCAATGAGCAGTTCGTCTCGGGGAGCTGGTAGGATTCGGTCGAGTCTCGTTCGCTGTTGTGCGGATCGGATTAGGTTTCATTGATAACGGCCGGTTTCAAGGTGGACGATGACGCCCGAGTCGATCATCATTTACAGCTGAAAGAAAGCTTCACGTTAGAGTCTACGAATTCGTTGTTGTTGCACAGCTAAAAGAGAGAGGTGAACGAAGTAGCGAATTGCCATTGATTAAAGAGAAAGAGCTAGAGGAGCAAGCTACAGTGGCGTTTAGATGAAAGAGATTTGTGCTTTATGCTGCTGCGGTAGCTGGTGCTGTTGTTATTCACGGAACGCTGGTTAGTGTTTACATAGCATTGTGTCAGATGTTTAGTGGCTCGTACGCGCGCTTGCGATGAAATCAAAATGGATGAACATGTGCAAGTGCATTGAATAAATGGTGAGCGAGGTTCTGGGGAAGAGTATACTGTTTTAGGCGGTGGCATATCGTCACGAACATGAAGAAGGCTACGATCGGTGGCAAATTCATGGGATTGCCTCTTTTTACGAGCTTAAAGTGGCTTCTGATTAAAGGGCTGAGGTCAAGAGTGAAATGATACCGTGAGGAAGATACAATCGTCAGAACGAAAATCGAAAAACAGAAAAGAGTTTGTATATTTATGCACGAAACGCCCAAATAACACACATCTATATGCATATATATATATATATATATATATATATGTACACCCCCAAACGGTATCATCCCAACCTCTCATGTACGATATTGTTCAACCCAACAATGAGAAATGAAATCCGTACACGATTGCACCTACTACTATACAATACCAGCAGCACACCAGAAAACCATATTCACCCCAAGCATAGAAAAAAACCACACCAGAAAAACCACAATGTTTTGTTAGCCAAAAAGAAACCGTTAGCCAAATCCGGCAAATATAAGACGAAACAATAAACCCCACAAAAACCCGACAATGAAGAAGTCCATGACATCAAACAAGACGTTGGCAAGAGCCTTTTAAACGGACTGGAGACATCATACCGTTATCAATATTTAGATCGTATACCCCATTGGACAGGACACGTAAACCGTTGCCTGAATAACGACAAATAAGGACGTCTCGTTTTTGTTGCCAAAAATGAGATCGGGATAAAACGCTTCTTACCTGAATCCGTCGTCACCTCTTCCAAGAGATACAAACAAATACATTGTACATACAATCGAAACACGTTTGAACAATTAATTTCGTAGAACTGGGAATGATTTTTTCTGGCATTCTCACGAATCACACGTACTTAGGGGGGTGCAGGTTGACGGGCAGTTTAATCGTTCAAAATAGCATTGGACTGAATATTTATTGAATTACATTCAGTAATCAGACAAATATTATCCAAATATAAATATTAGCAGAATTATAATTATCAGGTGAGGCATTTAATATATATATATATATATATATGTATATATATATATATATATATATATATATATATATATATATATATATACATATATAAGTGTATCCAAAGAATGCACGTTTTAATATTTTCCAAAAAATGGACTTGAATTTTTTGGAAATTTTTGGCTCCAATTTGTTGCATCCAATCTCTTATAAGCTGCCTGTCGAATGCAAAAATAGGGACAAACCTGATATCAAACCATTGTGCTTAAATATTTAGAGCACCGGAATGCTAGCGATCATATCGGACTCACTCTAGGCCAATTGAAACCCAGACTCGAGTTTATAGAGCGCAAAAAAAAGCGCATACCATTTAGTCGTTTTTACCTAATCGTATCTATTCTAAAATAGCCCAATTGCATTTTAATGCTTGCTAATCTCGGACGCGTCTCATAGTGTAAGTATTATTTGGGGTGAAATGAAATCCAATCGTTTTCGAATACTATAATGAAGTATAAAACGTATGTTGTTTCTCAACTCAAGTGGAGTTGAACATATGAATAATTGGTATTCCTGACACTAAAAAACAAAAGGTGCCCAAAACCTAACTGGCGGTGGCCAAAACCTAACTGCTGCCTTCAATTCTAGCAAGTCCAAAAAAATGCAATTGTGCTGTTTTAATGCCGAGCAATTAACTTAATTTGTTTCCATATGAAAGGAAGCGCGCCATTTTTCATATGGAAAATTAATTTAATTTTGTGTGGTTATCCGCCATAACTATAGCTGTATTGGCTGGTAGCAATGCGGGTGTCCCTTTTTTTAAGGGAAACAAACAGATAAACAGGTGAAGTTCGTTTACCTCCTGACTACGAGGACGATGATCGTTATAATCGCTGAGAGTACAACAAATCCGCCGAAGACACCCAAAGCAATAAAACCGCCTGCAATAACAAATGCATTCATTAAGGTCACGTCGTGATGTGATCGAATAGTGATGTCACCGTGTACATCATACAGGAATATCTTGTATGCCTAGCTATATATAAAAGTACTTTTTCGGGCAGATTCCCAGCCGTAAAGCGTGCAACGATGGGTGTCAAACCCGTGGACCTACGTATCTCCGCCAGTTGCAAAGGAGGCGCACACGAATGCACCAGCACGCCACCGGGCTCGACTTATATATATATATATATATATAGCGCGATCGCGAGCATTCAGCTAGGATTTGAACGAGGAGCGGCAGACAAAAGTTCATTTTCATATAAACGAAAACACCCAGACACGTTTATACGTCCGAACCAGAATGATCAGTCTCCCGCTTCGTGTTTATTAGTTTGCTGTGTGACAATTACCCCCGTGCACTTCTCACTTTTGTGATATTGTTGATTCCAGAAAAATAGCGTTCTCGTGACGAGCTGCCATCGAATATGTCGACGTAAGCCAGCATCAGTAGAAGTCGACGACAAAGAAGAAGAAGAAGAAAAAAGAATTGATCTACTAAAGCTTCGTTTAGTGCGTTTTTGTACAGTCGTTAGATTGCGCTTATCCGCATTAATGTCACTTCCTCTTTGTCCGTGTCAGCTTACCCATATTGAGACGTGCGGCCGCTGGGGGTGCTGAGCTGATGTGCACCGTTCGGGAATCCTCAGCATTGAGGATTTCATTTTCCCTTGGATCGTTGTTCTGAGGCACCCGCGTCAACGCCGGCTTTCGGTGGCCAGGCAGCAGCGATGGTGGACGCGGCCGAGGTCGCGCCGTCTGAATCGGCCGCTGGTAAATAGTTGTTGGCTCCGTGGTTGTCGTCGTTGTTGTCGTTGAGGTTGTCGTTGTCGACGCGGGATAGTCGGTTGGACCGTGGGGGTAGCCGGGAGCGAATTGTGGTGTGAAACGATTGAACGTCGCTGTCGAGTGGAAGATGCCGTTCGACGGCTCGAAGTCAGGGTGCATTTTCACCGTGCTTGCTTGTGTCGTAGTCATCTCGGTAGACGGCTCCGTCGGTGACTCGGTTGGGGCGAACGTGACAATGCGTCGGATGCATCGAGGATGGACACCAGCCTCCCAATAGCCATCGGCGCCGCATCGTAAACGCGATACGGTTCCCTCCTCGAGTTCGTAGCCCGGATCACAGCTGTAGTCCGCCGTTGTTCCATAGATCTGAGAGAGAGACGATAGTTCGAATCGTCCATTCTCGAGATAAGGCGGCTCCTGGCAGACAATCGCTGTTCGAGCAGGAAATAGAACGTGCAAACATGAGTTGGGAAAAAAACACACACACACAACCGCATATAAAATCCAATAAAAATCTAACTTCCAAATACAATTCCCCGATAGAATGATTGGGTGGATCGACGCTTCAGTTCAACACCCAGCGGAATTATTAATACTTCTTCGTATCAGATATATATACAATATTAGAAGAATGCTTATAAATGACGATGTACTGCTGAGGATTGATAGTGTATATATCTCGATGATTCGTAAAGGCCGTAAATGATTCATTGTCCTCACGTCAACGTGTGCAGTACGCGTTAACGGTGGACCGTCATCTAGAAGAACACACTGCCAATATTAGCCTGGAGATATTCTCCAAATATCGTAACTCTCACTCGAATCCACATTACTATTTAGGGCCTCGAAGCATATGTGTTGTATGCGATTGTACAATATACATGATTATATTAGATACGATCCGTCTACACTTCGATATATCCATGTTGTCCAAGCACACGACCCCTCCCCAGGCATTGATTCGTTTTCCGACCGTTCCTAGATTTCTGTGCGTGGGTATGTGTGTGACCCTGTCTCATTCGCATAGAAGACTTCGTAAATTCTGTATTTATAGATACTTACGTTCACAGCGTGCCGGGGGGCCATTCCATCGGCCGTCAACGTCACAGACGAGCTGGGCTCGTCCAACAAGTACAAAGCCGACATTGCACGAGTATTGTACCGTGCTAAGGTAGTGAGTTGTGCCCTTTAACAGCTCGAGTTGACCGTTCGCCGTCGGTGCCGGACGTCCACAATCGATATCTGCAATGCAAACAGACCCAACAAGAGCAACAACAATCAATAGCGTGAGAAAGACATGGCAAATAACAGAACTTTTCAAAAGCCCAGCAGAACAGGTACTTGAATACCTACCCACGAGCCTGCATAGGTTACGTGTATGTGTGAATGTATTACCACCTAATATATATATATATATATATATATATATGTGGACGTAGACTGTCGTGTGCATCGCTGAGCAGCACGGCATCATTTACCACGAAAGCCTTTATTCGGTCTGGAGAACACCGCCCTCACACATCCGAACGACATTTCGAGAACGGGTTTCGGTCCTCGAGTTGGTCAGCACCGCGAGCCAGTGTGCTGCAACCGTTGTTGTTGTCGTTGTCATCGTTTGAACCCTTATTCGAGTTTGCGCTGTTGCCCAGCAGCGGGCAGCAATAACGAGCGTGGCAGTTGCGTTCTCTGATGAAAAGCGAAGCTGCTGAGCCTGGCATCGTAAGGAGCAGCCAGAGAGTGAGAGACGATAGAGTGTGAGAGAGAAAGAGAGAGAGAGAGAGGCGTAAAGATGCAGCTGGACAAGGGGAAATGGGACGGGGAATAAAACGATGACAAACACCTCGGGAACGCCCCCGACGACGACGACGACGACAAGTGCGTCGACCAGCCTCCTAAGCGCCTCCGTGGCGCCACTTAAAATAAGCGCGGCGTTCGACTTGGATCCCCGCGAGGCACGCCACTAAGTGAGCTACTCTCACTACTGCAACGAGCAGCATTAGTCGTCCTGCTACAGCTACACGCTGTAATCTTTGGCTTCGCTAGAGGATTGAGAGCAGGCAGGATACGAGAACAACCTGGATGGGCATACGAGCACCGGCATGGGCGAACCGCGTTCGGTCCGTCGGTCGGCCGCTTCGAGCGTCTCTCCGCCATGCATTAATGTCCCTGAATCTAATGAAACAAGTCGTGCACGATGGCCACACGATAGTGTAGCTTTCAGTAGCTGGATACGTGTTTGCTAGAGAGAAGGAGAAACATGCAGGAGGGACAAGCATGTAGGCAACAAACGGCGGGAGAGAGGACGCCAGGCGATGACGTGGGGAAGCTTCAATGGAACGACCAGCGTATGCGACCAGCCCGGGTAATCACTGTGGCCCTGAACGGGGAGGGCTCGAAGGGGTCTGCATAGCGTTAGAGCGCTCGCCTTCACACTGCAGGAGAAGGTCCGGACAGGGGTCTCCAGCGTTCTTCAAATGAAGCAAAGGAGAAAAATGGAGGCGACCACCGCCAAGAGAGAGAGAGGAAGAGAGAGAAGGCTTAGGGATAGGACGAAACGAAATGGTATTTGGAGGCGGCGCTGTGGATTTTAATAGCTTCTCGGATTAGGCTCCCTCCTCTTCCGCTTGCCTTGCCTGACGTCGACTTGTTCGCGCCTCCTTGGTCTCGCATCAACCTGCTCGTTCCTGTGCAAGTCCGCGGAACTGTAACAGCTACCTATCTCGAGAGGGGAGTTTCCAAGCAGGAACAGCTCCGAATACTCAGAGGCCCTCTGCCGCACTCCAGACGATCGTTCGCTCGAGTGTTATTCGACAGAGCTATCTCGACCCGAATTCACTAGACCTGCCGCAGGAGGCTCTTGAAAACTAGAAACAACAGTCACATGACGGTGAATAGTAGCAGTATATAGAGCATAGCTAGTAGCAATGGCTAGCATGACAGAACGGAGGATGCTATGACGCCATTTAAATATCGGCATTATATATTCTACAGCAAGAGTTATGATAGACAGCCGTTACCGATATTATCACATGAAACACCGCGAACGGACACAGGAAAGCTGAAACAAGTTGCTGAAATTCTCACTCCATGCCTCTTTGATGGGACGATATTGCTGAACCCTGACGATGTACACGTTTGCCGAGACCAGATGTTCAGAGGGCAGAGAATCGAGAGAAAATAGCAGAACGAAATGAAAAGTTCCGTGAGAAAAGTTCCAGAAAGCCAAACCACTCCGTGCAAAGTAGTACGAACAGCGTGGTTCCTGTGAGTCAATTGGGTGATAGAACAGTGGATAGGACGCCGTTTCATCCACCAGCAGTGACTCGTGTATATGTTTTGAATAAAATTGTGAAACAAAAATTCACCCACGTCAGTTTCGCAAAATCGGCCTCATTTTACGTTGCTTTCAACGGAGACCCTGTCTTGCGCTTAGAGCTCGTTCACTCGCTCTCAGCTTCGGAAGTCCTTGTGTTTGCAGTCGATACACTGCCGCAGGCCTTGGCGCGTCGCTTTCTAAGGGTCTAAGGGCAGACAAGTCTCTTTGCCGCCGTCTGCAGATGTCGATGAGCTCGGTGCCCCCACCTCGTAGTGTCCCCAAATATTCGTCTCAATATCAGTCTATTTTCACCTATCGTTTCGAACGAATGTCAACGCAGAACTTAACGGAAGGGCATAATTGTTCAGCAAAGAAATGCGGTACCTCAGTACCTACACTGGTGGTCGCCGCTCACAGCGACTTTTATCCCAGAGGAGACAAAAGAATGGAAAGAGGAGTCCCTATGGATATCAAGCCGGACCCATATACTTGAGAGCTTCAATGTCCTCAGGGTTCTACCAGAACACTAATGATTATAATATGCAGCAGATGTCAGCCAGCCGCCTGAGCGGGCAATGAAGCGAACGGGTAGAGAACGGCAGGAGCGAAATTCAAGTAGAGCATAACGGTGAAGGAAGTCCTCTGCATGGCTTTCCTCGAAGCGTCCAGACACGAGGCGTTTCCATCATGTGATCGTCGCCTTTCTTTCTGGCAGATCCACTCGGAATTCCAGGTGCTGGGTAATATCTGCTGGGTGAGGGAGGTGGATTACCGCCGCCTGTCCTGTACCAGGATGTGATCCTGCGAGTGCCGAAGCACTTCCCTGGCAGTTCGGTCCGCTTAGCGTCGCAGCCAAGTTCGCCTGTCGAGTTCAGTCGTCGTCCCCTTGACAACCCCCCACCCGTGAGTATCTGTGGGCCTGCTTGCCAGCCGGCCAGCCCGCCCGCCCGCATGGGTGTTCCAGCGGCACTTGTGGATCCTTCAAGCGAGTTCTGCTGGCCAGAAGTTGGAATGAACACCACGAGGAAGTCATGGTCAAACAGCTAGGCGCTCCGTCCCTAACAGAGGAGCTAGCTAGCTAGATGGTAGGGACCAGGAAAGCAGGATAGACTGCAATATCATACTATGGGTGAGAAGACAGCCGAGGATGGCGAGTGCGGTTTTCGAGGCTGGCTCCGCATTGCCTCCGCATACCATATGGCTTCGACGGCTAGCGAAAAAGACCCCGAAAACGAGAACGCCCATATAGTAGGTGGAGCATCGATATATACTCATGTTCAGTGGGTCCGTCGTGAACACCACTTGAATCTGCCGTGGCGTCTGATAGCGCGGACATGCCGACGGCTGTGTGGTAGCTGGCTTACCACATATTAGAAGCATTTTATAAGTTTACTAATTAAAACGGGAACAGGAAACTATTCAGTGGCCATGTAACTTAATTGGAACGATCAGAGGCAGGAATTTAAGAAAACAAACATCAAAGGAAATCAATGTAAAAGCTGGAGGCGATGGGTTCGAGTCCAGTAAAGTGATATACCCTCTTCGAATAAGAGGAGTTCTCAAACTACACGAAAATTGAAGATGAATGTGAATTACCATAAAATACTGAGGGTGTGCTCGAATCAGATAAAGGAGAGTTCCGCAATATGGCACTGCATTATGCGCCTATGAATCTGCTGAGTTAATGTGTATATTCCCTGTACCACAGTCAATAGGCAGTATAATGTTGGCAGTGATTTCGTTTACGAAGCATACATACCCTTTTTGTTTTACCGTTCTGTGTTACCCTGCAACTGGAGTAACTGGCCTTCCATGAAATCGAATAGGGAAATTGCTTCTTGAAAGCGGTCGTCTCAAAAGCAGGATCTATCGCAGTCTACAAGTGGGCCTCGCCCACACGAGGTAACCGCTGGCTCGCAGTCAAAGCGTATTCAAATAATATTCATCGAAACGCTATTCCGCATGGATTAAAATACTTATCCATATGACGGTGTTCTCTCAGCTGGTTCAGTTTAGGCAAGGCCATCTACTAAGGACGTAGTGCAATATACATATTGTGGCTGCTTGCGGCCTAACGAGAGAAACACATACTGTAGAGAAATACAGGGTGTAGAGTAAGTCGCACGTTACAGGGTGCACAGTACGTCACGTGTTCAGTAAGAAGTCGTTCAAATGTCTGTTGTGTTACGTAACGATGAGAGCGTGTCTATTTTATCAAGTTACATGGCGTTTCTAAGGCGGGTTACGTTTCTGTTTTCAACACTATAGGGGTGCATAACTTCCCGAGCATCCTGTACTTTCGACATCTTCTTGTGGTAATACCTAATATTAAGTGTCACATAGGGGAACAGCTGAGAGTCAGTTCAAAGAATGAACTTTCGAACCGTAGAATTAACATTACATCACGAATAATAGATCAGGGAGGTTGGACTTAAAAATTCATAAAGATCACAAATCAAACTCAAGTACAAAAGAGAGATAATTCAAATGCACTCACATTTACACCGAGGCGAATACTCTGAGAAGAATCCTGTAGATAGGCAGGTTCGAATATTAGGACCAATGAGCAGGTTTCCAGGATCGCATTTGTACTCAATGACGGAGTTCACTTCGAAGCTTGTAGCTAGCACCGTCGAATTCGGGGGGCGCTCTGGTTTTCCGCAGGTTTTGGGTCCTGTTGAGACATTTAGAGGCATTTTGTATGAGTTAAGCCAAAGACGGTCATGAGTTTTTTTCTTCACAGGTCTTCACTAAGGTCAGCATCGCGATACATATATATATATATATATATATATATACAATGTAACGTGGAAACAAAAGGGGACTTACGGTGTTGGCAGATAAAATTGAGCTTTCGATCGCAGTCCGTATCGCTCCATAGCCATCCCCTTGAGCCGTCAAATTTAGCGCAGTGTTCATCACCTCCGGGGCTGTTCCAGAACGAGACGGTGACGTTGTCGCCGTTCATCCATCGCCAGTTATTGGCGTCGTCGGGATCGCGCGTAGCGCCCATCCAGTACTGGCCACGAGGGTCATTGCGGTGCCGCCGATAGAGTTCCCAAGAAAGGAAGCCCTGCAGAGCTGGCGATGTCTCGTCAACCAGCGATCCGCCACGCTCCTCACACGTGCTATTGGCATCGTCGAACGTACGCTGTTGGTTGTTGTAGAATATGTAGCACTTGCCATTATAGGTGGCTACCGAGCCTAGGGGCTGGTCGCGGAACGAAGGACACCGCTCGACAGGCAGCGCCTGGTCGGTATAGACAAAGAACTCGCACAGCGACAGCGGATGCTCAGGATTGGAGAGGAAGTGAACGCTGACGAATGCGCCGGACATTGCCGTTGTGCACGGCAGGAAAAGAGGTCGACCCTCCTCGATGAAGCCCGTGTACTTGTTACAGATAGGGTTGACGTCAAGGTCGGGTCGGTTGTTGCCGACACGGACAACGATCGTCGCCTGACCTTGATCCCCACAACAGCTCTGACCGAAATCAATGCGTACGAGCTGAACGACATAAGGCTCCAACAGGTTGACGTACCTGTAAATACATGTCAAGAATTGAAACATATGATAATGATGAGGTGACGGAACACATATGCAACAAAGACGATATAAACATCGATGCAATTATCATAATTTTTATTATATGACGATTGCTGTGAGACGACTATTATATATTTATATATATATATATACATAGAGAGAGAGAGATGCACTCTAGAAATATGGTAGACGTATCAGCAAAATTGCACAGCTATGCGGCCGTAGAAGAATAGTTATTATTAATATTACGGCGGACAGACGAGTAGTCGTACGATTCACCAGTCAGTTCTTGGAATTCTCATTAACAGTGGCTTTCACATCGCTGACGTGTCGGGGCTGTCTACGTATGCCACATGCTATGCCGTAATAGGCAGTTTGACTCGGTCCGTGCGACATATTTGTACACACAAATAGCGACCCCCATCCAACGAACGCCCCCTGCGGATGCAACGGCGCAGCCTCAGCTACAATGTCACTTGCCAGTTTTGTTTATTTTGCAGCCGATGCCTGGGATCGAGTAGCAGAACAATATAGGAGGCAACGCGAAGTAAGAACAATAAGAACAGCAGCAGCAGCAGTAGCGGAGCTACGTAAATGCTGTGGGCAGCACGTTGGGTTAGAGCAACACTGTGAGTGAGTATGTGGAGGACCGTGAAGTCGGTGAGGGTGTGAGTGCTCTCTTGGGGATTGCCATCTTGGGGCTAGGCCATACCTCTGAGTCGAAGCATATCAGGACGACGAAGTGGGAGATCCACCAAAGGAAGGGGAGAACAATGAGAGAACAGGAGTCAGGAGTACCGGTGCCGTATATTAAAGCTTGACGTGGGCGAGAGAGAGAGGGACGAGACGAAGAACGTCAGCTGGTGCGCCGGCCTACATTCATCGGAGAGGCTCACAAAGGCGAATAGCCTTCCCCGTGCCCTTGTCATACAACAGCGTAGATAGGTAGGTTACGGCCGACGGTAGGTTACAAGGCCGACAGCGGCCTTCTCTTACACCATCCTCTGCTGATGTCCTGTTATGTCCTGTGGGTAGGCGGGTGGGTGAGTGTGTGCTCCTCCAGTACTGAGCGCATTGGCCCCCATAGTGTATATACGTTATATCCTGAGGCCCTGGTCCCGCTTCGTCAGGAATACCATCGACACGGTAGAAGCCAGCAGGTTCGAATCACATCATCTCGAGCAACATCTCCCAACTGCTACTACTGTTCTACTTCTGCAATACTATTACAACCGTATTTTTTCTCCAGCCATAACATAATATATATTATCCTTGTGCGTTTCGTCAAAGATATACAAAAACCCATACACTGATACGTACAAACGTTCGCAACCGCTGTGTTTCTGTGTTGTCTGCTTGTATATAGAGGATGTTCGGAAACTTACGCAACACTATGGAGGGCTAACGAAATTTTAATTCCGAGGACAACTTTCGCTTCAAGTTGTCTCTGTCATGTCTCTGCTAATACGTGTGCAGATGGTACAGTGTATACCCAAGCAGAGACCGAGAAACGAAAGTTCACAAAAGGGTCTCAGGGTGCATCAAACTTTGGTGAAGATCTTCAAGCGCTGGCGGGATACAGTTATCTAGGATTTGATTGGTGGTGAATTTTTCTATGTACGGGTCCACCTTTGGAAAAACAAAGAAGGAAAATTGCTCTAAATGAATTACCATGCTGGCCCATCTTATTTTGCCTATACTATATAGACAGATATATTGTCAGAGAATAGGAAAAAATATATAACAAAGACGAGACTTAGGATAGAAGGGACATCTCTGCCTTCGAATCGCTGCATCTCTTCGGCTTTGCCATGTCATCTTGACCACAACAATGGACGCTACGATTGCTAACGACTTTTGAGAATCTGCGAATGAAATTTATCTGCTCGCGTGCGTGTAGTGTGTATTTGTGTGTAGTTGACCGGCGATGAACGACGGTGTCTCGAGGGGTCGCGCCCGAAGCTCGCAACACACAACATTGAGAGAGATTCTGGAATCTGCACTGCAAGTGCTGCACAGTGTGGGTAGATAGATCACTGCGATTTGAGTGTCGGAGCAGCAGCATAAGAACCTTTTTCAGTCACTCTCTCTCTCTCCCTTTTGGAAATCTTAACACCCCTCTTTTGGTCATGTCCTCTAGATTATATATAATCTGTCCTGTCACTAACTATTTAAATTCTGCGAG
Source organism: Stratiolaelaps scimitus (assembly GCA_019614645.1). Lineage (NCBI taxonomy): Eukaryota > Metazoa > Arthropoda > Arachnida > Mesostigmata > Laelapidae > Stratiolaelaps > Stratiolaelaps scimitus. The sequence continues at coordinate 1,519,932 of JABWDB010000014.1, read as the reverse complement.
AACCAAAGCCTAGAAACAATGACTGTTGACGACAGTGACCCGTCAGGATCGACGATGGCCGCCGGCCAGTGCACGGGTCCATTCGTCGATTGACAGTTACAGCCATAGATCGATCGATCGAGGCGTATGCTCGAAGCACAACTCTAACGACTGTGTTTCTCTCTCTCTCTCTCTCTCTCTCTCTCTCTCTAGTCTCGCCATTTTCGGGTGTTTGTTGGCAATAGCAGATGTTTCACAGAGGCCATAAAATGGTTAAGTGGCTGAACAGTTTGAAAAGCAATTTATTATTATTATTATTATTATTTTCTATGGATAGATGTTACCTCATTTATCTTTGCACAGTGTGTGTATATATATATATATTTTCCAGGCATGTGTATACAACTTATAGACATTACACATTATAATCCAAGTGAAACAGCAGCGTTTGTCTTATATGCAATTATATTATTACATAGATTATTATTATTTAGGAGGCATCGGGGTATTAATCGCTAAAACAATTTGGCGATTTCTCCAGTGGACCCGTCGCTTGGGGCGATTGACCATCTACGCGTTCATTTTCGTCCACAGACACCGTGATCCAACCATATCAATCAGATGCATAGAACTCAAAAGTGGCTGGACAAATTTTTTCCGCAACGAGAAGAAAGGGTCGTCCCATGATTCAATGATCTGCTAACGTTTAATGGCATAATGTGATATAATTGAGTTCGGCTCGAGTTCTTCCGCCGCCGCCGCCGACGACGACGTCGAGGGCCGTCAGAGCAGGAACACTGCCGGCGTCACCGGTGCCTCAGCTGCTATACCGAGATGGGCAGCTTTTTTCTGTTGCTATTTCTCGTCACTAGATTCAATTAAAGTAATCGACAAACGAGGTGAAGTCCGTATCCGAATTAGTCTGTCAGCCCTCGAGGGTTGGCGATGCACGACGCCGTCCCCAGCATGTTCCCGCTCGAAAACTGGTTGCTAGCTGATACTCCGATATTGTTGACAATGCAGCTTTTCTTCGGCTGTAGTGCATCTGCATGGCTGACGTTTAAACTCGGCCATTAGTTTAGTATCATACGTGTTCTACACAGACGGGAAGGCGGAGTAGGGGCTCCCAATAGTTGCAATCAATAAGCGAGCAAAATCCACAAACAATATGTATGCACAAGAAGCGTTCACCGTATCGCCCTGGTGTGCAACTTGCCATGTGCATATCGAGGCAAGCGAAACAGATACGTGCCACTGTTAGGAAGAATCAATAATTCATTTTACATAGAAATGCATATACATATAAACACCCGATTACTGTATGAAGCCGTCAAATTGGTACTCGTTTATCTATCCGACTAGATACTCCGTGTACAATATAATAGATCATATTTACAAAATGACAAAATAATAATAATAGTAATAATAATATTAATAACGATACACTTAAACAGCAATGAGCCGAATCACACGTCTAGAAGGGTTCGTAGCAAAACTTTGTAGATAATCTATTTTTCCATTTGACAAGCTGTTCAAAGTCTCTTGCATACTGAATACAAATATGACGACGAATTGGCAGTTCAATTGTGTGCGTATTTCTTCCATGTAGCTAAAATAACCGAAAAGCTTAACTGGTTAACTTACCACCAGGGACTCGGTTCCGCTTCGGTTAGAGAGCACGTGTCCGGATTGAAGTACGGCGACGTCGAGCCGTCAACGGCCTTCTGTGGGATACCGCCGCCCATCGTCGATGACTGCAAAGGGGCCTTGCCAGCCGCCACGTTGAGAACTGCAGGCAGAGAGAAATACGAGAAATGAGAGACAGACCAAAGTACAAACACAAGTCAAACCCCATATAATCGCTATGTGTCGAAACTTATCCGCGCAGCAAAGCTCAAACAGTGTCGAAGAGTAGTCGACAGATTCGTGTCTTGCAGTGTCCTTAATTAGTGTCATATATTGTGTTGCAACTATGCGAACCACAATCGTAATGGTCATAAATAATAGACAGCATATTTTACCGGCAAGTTACAGCATTAATAGATGCTGGTAGATGCTCGCTTATCGTACAACTCTTATCGTTCACCCTGTACATGGACGAGTACAAGAATTTAATCATAGGCCGTAAGCATATTATTATAATTCGCAAGTAAACGTTTATCGAGGATTCTGTCATGGCCTTATCCTTTTCGAGTTAATGTTTCTAGCCTAAGTCATCTGTATCTTTAGCTGTCATACTACGCTATTAAAATGCTCCATTGATCCAGTGTTTCTTCGTGAGTTGAAGGCGGCCAACAATGCCCGTAGTCACCAGAGGCCCCAGCAGGAGGCCGGAGGCAGAGAACGGATCAGAGAGACAGTCAGTATCCACAAGCGGGTGGATGGGCTGAAGTGTCCCATTTGTTAGTATTTACGTGTGCACTGTGGTAAACGCATGCGTATACATATATCTATATATATTTCATCATATCTTGAACTATCTTGCCGTCAAGAACGGACAATATCGGCTTCCTGTCATCAAGACATCGCTCGAGACGGGGCTTACAAAGTTCTGCCGTCAAAATGAAACAGGAGCCCGACGAGAGTCGTTCATTTATTTTCATATTTCTCCACTCGAATGGTGTAGCTGGCTGAATCGAGCTAGTCGTTTGGCTTGTATCACACCATCATTATCACCTGTGTTGTAAGTGGGCTGCTTCACCAAATTTCGCTCAGCTCAATTTGCGGCGCACGCATAGCACAAACGCTTGTGAATGTATACGCGAACTCAAGCCGCGCATCGTCTGTCGCAGGATCTCCTCTCATCGATCCGTTTAACTTCCAACCGATTTCATTCGATTAGGCGTCAGCGTATTCCTTATTGCTCGTACTACCTTAATAGAATAGAATACTGAGAGCTGTGATTTTGTGTGTTTCTTTATCTCTATGTTTCTTTGCTGGCTGGGCGGCTGGCCGACTGGCTGATGCATTAACGCCAAGCGAATGGCATCAACGGCTGGCTGGCAAGCCGAACCCTAAACTGCGTCTAAGCAACCGTGAAGTGAATGAGGGACGTCTTGCGTCGAACTGGAACAGGCAGATAGATGTATTTCGACGATCGGACAGACCGATCTGATTGCAACGGGTGGTGAGCGGCATGCGTACGCCAGATACGAGTAGATTACGAACTGAGGACACAGCGGTGCGTTATCGCTTTGGGTCGGCTGTCGGTCTCAGCTGTGCCTCCCCCACCTCGTTGTGTGTGAAAAGTGGACAAATCGTTCGTGAAAAGACCGGAGACCCTTCTTCTGGCTGGGGGTTCGTGAGCTCGCCGACTTAGCCAGTCAATGGCTCTCCGTCAGAAGCGTTGCCATGCCAGCTTACGCAACTGCCACCGTGTCAGCTTGCCGTTAGCATGCAGCGCTCGAAGTGCTCGGTGCGCGTTGACCTGACGAGCGACACTGACGTACCGCGGGTGGCAGTAAACGCTGAATGGAGCTAGAAACGAACGTTTGGGGACGGAACGAGTTGGAACCCAAAGCATAGCGCTGCTCGTCGAAATGCTCCAAATACGAGTGCGATATTGATAACAAGTAGTAGACTGAAAACAGCGTCCAACAGCAGCAACAAGGACACAGAGGAGAGGTCAGGCGGTAACGAGGCTGAGAGAGAGAGAGAGCGAGACGAAGTCGGGCGGCGACAAATTGGGAGCGAACCCATAGCCTCACTTCGTCCGAAAGATTCGGTGGCATATTGAGTTGCCGGCCGGTTCAATGGTGGATGAGTTAAATTGAAATTGCATTTATGATACGCGACGCACGCGACAAACACATGATAAACAAGTGTTGGAAAATGGCCAGCGTAGCGCACCATTCATGACGCTTGTTAATATGACGAATGCGGTTTACGTGATGGTTGTGGCGATTCTGGCTCCCCCATCTCTATCGCCCTCATCATCATTATTACCGTCATTATCATGTTTGGTTTGTGTAAATGGTCATAATTGAGTTTAGATGTTTCTCTTTTGTTTGTATTCTGGGCCGGCTGTTCTAAGCCACTCAGGATCTAAGCAAACATGTGTGTGCCCGTGTTTTACTGGTAGAGGGCAGACAAGAACGAAAAACGCAATTTGTTATATAAGGTATCGGGTGATGCACCTGGTTGCCTGGTGATCGAGTCCGGATTCTCGTTCTGATCATAAGCAGCTGGAAAGTTAAGGCCCGGAGATGGTATAGGCAGTGCATGCATTTAGATGGCCTAATCAGGCTTGCACGTGTCCCCGTACAAGCTCACTATTCTTTAGATATTCATTAAGCAGATGCACACACACACACATCGCTAACTGATAATAATAATAAAAATAACAAGAATAGTAAAAGACATTGTTCTAGTATCCATCGCAATGGATATTTGCCCGCATGTGACATTTGTATGCACACAAGCCGTGCCACAAGTTCACAGGGCTGCTATTCTAACAAGATGTTATCGAAGGAAATAATTAAAATGAGCGTTGTTGAATAATAATTTATTATATACTTATTGCTAAAGCCAGAACGTGTGTGGCGAAGCCGATAATGATCATCTGCGAAAGAACGCTCACGTTATCAATATCGAGAAGGGTAGGGCCCTCTTCAGATTGGCCTGCCTTCCGCGGCAGGAGGCGGCGCTCGACGACGCTCGAGGGTGCAGGTAAAAAGCCGAAACAGGGCCGTTCCGACTGTCAACAATTTTGCTGAAGGCTGCCACTCGAGCGGCAGGTCTGCCAGCCAACAGACCAATGAACCCCGACAGTCGAAGCAGTCAGCAATAATTCTTCCTTTCACATCTTGTCCAAGACAAAAAGCAAAAAATCGACATTCAGGGGCTGGTGCTTTGGCAAAGCAACACTATTCGTATAGTTGAGACAATATAGATAGATAGAATATGTATAATTGACTTGAACGTGCATGTGTCACCTTTCCGCTTGGCGACAGGCCACGAGCGCGTGTGGGTGTGTCCTATAAGCTCCAGTGATGACCAGCGTACAGCTGGCTGCTTGCAGGTTAGGCCTGGGTGTAGAGGAGTGGGAAAACCTTAACATATATTGTATGCAGGAACATTGCAGGTTCGAATCCGTTGCATGGCATATAAGGGAACTTAAGCATTGTATGCTGTTCCTTAAATAAATCAATAAAGCTGTCCCATTTACATATAATGCACTACTATGCAGCGAGACGTATGTGGCAGGTAAAGCGTATCTAGTTTCGCATTTGGATGAACGGGAGGTTGCCGAGGCAAGCGGTTAGACTCTGAACGGCGTACGGGTCCACAAATGAGCAAAATTTCTTCATATAATAAAGTCGACCTTGGTGGACTCCTTCAATCAAGGTCGCTCATCGGCAATGCTACACTCTGCGCATAGGTCATTTGTTGAAACTTGATTCTCCCACATATCCATCAGCAAGTAAGTGGACCTTCCCATAACTCGGCCTGACCAGATGTTTTCGTGAAGAAGCGAATTCTCGCTCGTTGAAAATGATACCAATTCAGTCGATTCCATCAGCAGTAGACTTGCTTGAAATTTATAGAGAGGCAGCGAGGGGGAGAGAGAGAGAGGAATCGAGGAAGGGAACTCTTGACGCGAGACGACTCCGAAAGTCGAATCGGAATAGATTTACACGAATATATGAGGCAATTCCACTGGGGAATCCGGAGAAGGGGTCGCCATCTCTGTTATCGATAGCGGAGACCTTTAACCTATCGGAGCGACAACAATTGGTCTGTCGTTAGCCAACGGTTTAAAAGGATGCTATCGCTGTCAGCTCCTTATTGGCATCGATCGCCTTTTTCAACGTTGAGAGTGATTGCTTCGAACATACAATGCATAATGCTGTTTTGACGCACAAGAAAATATATCGGTAATGCCAATACAGTTCTAATGTTCCTAAACCATGTGGAGTCGCTGTTCTGAAGTGTGTTATACAATAGTAGTATAACTAGTTTAGTTTATAGTTATGTTTACTCTACAAAGTGTACGATGCTGCTTCTCGCCTTTGGCTTTTAAAGGTTCTCTTGAACTTGAAGTTGAACGGAAGTAATGCTATGAGCGCATTGCCTACGAAGGAGGCACGTTTATGTGGCGCACACTCGACAAGGCCTCGGGATCCGTTGAAGACGCAGCTCTATGACAAGAGTCCTCGGGCTAAGGTTAACATGTGGAATGTACTCAACAATAAATTGCCAATAGGGCCCCAGCTTTCAAATCGAACACCGGACATAACAGTGCGTGACCAGCGTGAACGCACGCTACCCAAGCTACCAAGTAATGCTAAATTCCACAATTTGAAAACATATTCTCTTAAATGTCTCTGGATTTAAGCCGCTCGATAATTGCAGGCATCGACATGGTTCTTCTCCGCTACGGTTGATACAGTGCTGCTGACACAGAACACAAGCTGAAGCTGTAGACTTGTGCGTCGACAAGAAGGGGAGTCTCATCTACACAACTGAACACTGCTGGTGCGATGACCATCTCATCTTTGGTTTCGTTTACTCTTTTATCCCCTCTGCTTTGCTCTATCTTTCGTTGTTGGACGTGCGCGCGGCGTCCTCATTGAAGAAATATCATCAAGCAACGGCAAGAAGCACTTTAAGCAAACAGAATCTCTTTGGCGACTTCGACCCGATGATTATCCAGGGCCCTGCGCCGCAGGCGGTACAACAACAACAACAACAGCAACAGCAGCAACAACAGCACAACCACCACCACCACCACGATCGGCAACAGCAAGTCAACCGCTGCCCGACTGATCTGCCTTCATCGGCAGATCAGCCACCATCGAAGCATGCGACATCCACTTTTCCACTGCCCGACCGTTGGCACGTTCTTCACCAACACCACCACCACCGCCACCACAGCGATGTACAAGGCAATACTCCACCCCCTTGTTCTTTTCCTCTATATCTCTCCCCTGATTCACAGGCGGATCCGAGTGGCGGGAGCGCCGGGACGGAGGCGGCGGTGGACACTGCCCGAGTGGATAATAACACAACAAGAACATGAAGGTCCAAGAAATTCGATGGTCATGTACGTCCACATACAGCGGCATACACCAATGTGGAGTATTGGACGACGGGGCGAGCGGGAACACAGCGGCAGGACAGATCTCGCGGCCTGCTGACGTGCCGCGTCTTGCCTTCCTGAAGAGCCCAGCCAGCTTCATTCGTGCTTCAGTGCTGCTACGGGCGTTACGGGCCCGCCACCAGATCTTCGCGCTACGAGCCGACCAGCTGAGCCCTGCTCCGTTTTCTATGCCGACGATTTCCGAGCGGCCGCTGACGTCGTTTAGCGCCGGCAAGCAGCCAAAGTTCAATGACTTTCTATAGTCGACGGCGGCGGCGGCGTTGTTATCGTCGTCGTCATCGTCATCCGCTCGCTGCTAGATCTCCGGCTGACTGGCGCGAACGCTGGCTCGGAATCGGAAGCACCACGGAATCGGCCCGCGCGCTAAACATCGCCAGGTTTACTATATAATATAACCACTAGCACCACCACCACCACCTAGACTATTTCGACTAGTACTACAGCCACAGCTACTGTAGCAATGCCGCTGTAGAACTACTACAGCGTTGACTGGCTTTTTTTCACCGTTTTCGCTTCTGGCGCGCCGATGAGAAGGCAACTGTTTTAGAACTGTTGTTAGGAGATGACCGACGCCAAGATCACCGTACCGTTAAGTAGTCCACGCATAGATAAAAGTAAGTGGCGACGCCACCAGAAGTAGCTGCAGCCGCTGCTGTTGCAGCTGCAGCAACAGCAGTAGTGTGAAAGTGAACTGACTGAAGGGTCGAGTCGAAGAAAAGAGTTTCGTTCTTCCAAAACCAACGATGGCCACGAAGCAGCGCAATGGCGAGAAAGTCCGGCACCGAACGTGGGTGTTTTCTTTTTAAATTTGGGAACCCCGACTGCAGAAGAGAAAGGTCCAGACATTAATTAACGGACATTAAGCAGCTATCGGCTCTCGCGCGCTCTCTCTCGCGCTCTCTCGCCCCCCCCCCCCCCCACACACATTAACTAAGTAAATATGTCTGCATCCAGTAGGGACTACAAATACCGCATGTGGAAGTGAATTAATCAGTGAGCGAATTCTTTGGTGTGTTACATACAAGTCGGTACAGCTTATTATTATTATTATTATTATTATTATGAAGGATGCTGTAGAATTGATGTTTGTAGCTCAAATGTTCAAGTGTAAAACAATCACAAAGAATTGTACCTCTCATCGTTTTTAATGCGACCAACGGGTTTGTCGAAGTGCAGGTTTACATGAGTTCAGTTTCCGTGAACCTAGAAAAAACAGTGTCGGCAACTACAGTCGAACCCTTGTCGAGGGTTTGACAACCCATTACTACTATTGACGAGCATTCGAGTTTTGCGAACCTTCGAATTCGAACGCTCAGCCAGCGGTGTCACATTGAGCTCCCGTTCAATCACGTACCACGCCCCGGGGTTGGATGCATCTCGTAATCTTCTAGTCAAGAACGAGCGCTCCAATCCAATGTCACAAAGAAACAGTCTCATTCCACTGTTTAATCTTACGTACTTCGAAAGCGAACTTTGTGAGCTTCCGTCATTGTCCACCGATCGAGCCGTTCCACAACAGCCGTGAGCAGCGCCAATTCCAGTAGGCGATTCTTCCATCCTTCGCACCGCTGTCTATGAGCAGCTTCGAACATCCGGACCGAGCTTCGAAAGCGTCGCCGCCATCGGAAGTGGCAACATGACGACAACATCAACGAGAGATGCGGTAGGCGGACTTGTTTACAAGAAAGGGCTCATTCGAAGAAAGACGACCATTCCTGTCCGACCGACCATTGCGGCTGACGCCGGTAGCAGCGGTAGCGTTAACCGGAAAAAACAACAGCAGGGAACATGGCCTGTTCGTTGCCGCCTCTCGGAAACGACCCACCAAGAGACCGTTAGCACCGTTACTTAGGTGGGTGGACCCTTTCGACGTGATGGACGTCAGTGTCCCGCCGTGTTCACCTGCTGCTGTCGTAACGTCTCGTTATGCGTGTATATGTCCTGCAGGCAAAATCGGAGCGGCAAACGCAAATACGGCCGATTCTTATTACTATTGTTGTAGCGTCCCTGCTAATCCTCCCGCCGCCCCCCCCCCCCCCCGCGCCAATAATCCGTAGAAATAATTACTAATTATTGTATGTTTGAATAAATATAAATTCGAGTTGCTACTATTGTTGTTGCTCATTTACTGATTTGATGATATTAGTCAAATGCGCGTTGTACATTCGTTTAAGTCTATGAACTCTGTCTACTCACTCACTGCCTGATATTGTTGTGATAAGCTCAACAATACTTGGTAAAAACCAGAATATAATATATACAATATGATATAATATGTATAATACTATAATATATATAATAATATATTATAGTATAATATATACAACAATACTTGGTAACCCGTGGCAGAAATATCACAAATAGTGAACATTTCGTTGTCATTCACCGTCTCCTCGCATCAAGGCACGAACATCAAACCTTTATAATTATCATCAACTGAACCTAAAGTTTCTTCTTTCGAAATGCCGCTCTCTATCTCTCCCCCGTTAGGAAAAGAAAGAAGTTTTGCTCAAATTTTGTTTCGCTTTGCGGCAATTTTGTCATCGAAATCCGCCTAAATATTGCCATCTCTTACCTCCGATTATCTGGCTCCTTCCGTGTTCATTTGACACACACAAACATATATATATATATATATATATATTCTACGTAATCTGTTTCCCCGGTAGAATAGGGTGAATATTGCCAGTGATCAATACTCAATGACTACGACATGCAGACTTCCGTCAAGGTACTCGAGAGCTGTCCTCTATTTCGTTGCTTACACACGCGTTCTTCTATTCTTTTGATTCACAAATGAGAAGGCTCATTTCGGCTGAAGTAAAGCTTCAAGTGAACGGATCGAATCATTTATTCGCCCTTTTCGACGGCATCTCGAGCACCGAATCCACGAAGCCAGGAGCGATCTTGTCTCGAAGTCGCTTTCCCTCCCTTCAATATCTCGCTCTCCGAATTCGTTGTACGAACATTTGTCTCAACTACGGGTAACACATTGCGAATGCTGAATGGACGTACAGTATTGAGCATAGCGTGCCAGTGAGTCGCGCCAGTTAGTGAAGCTTGGTCCGCCGGCTGTCGCACCTCTCTGTGCGTGCTCTTGTTTGGTACCAATTCGACAAATTCCCTCCCGATCGTTCTCAATGTATTCATATATTCTATTCGATTCATATGTCTATATTCGTTCAAAATGAAGGAGTGCATTTGTGTCTTTCTCATATGTCACAGGTAATATTGCGCAGGTCATAGAGCCCCGCTTAGAGAGGCAGTCGATCCTTTGCTGCTGAGCTCTCTGCTCGCGGTCGCCGCGAATACCTCAGCTCAAAAATTGTGCATAGCAAAACAGTGATTCGCTTTTTCGATGCGTTCTATTAGCGATCCGGACTAATGCGACAAGCGAGAGACACACCATCATTGGTACAGGTACGGTCACACCAAAACAGAGCATCATTTCGCCCGAAAGATGTGCGGTGATAAAGAGCTAGACCTTGAATGAAAATGACAGCTAATCGTTCTGACATTGGCATAAATGGTCCATCTCTACATCTAAATAGAGAACATTAGCACTTCTGTTCTAACGATGGTGTCCGCTGATGGAGATGGTGATTCGTGCCGTCCAACTTCATAATGTTGCTGTTGTTGTTGTTGTTGTTGCCAAATGGCTTCGCCAACGAGCTGGGTGCACTGCTTAGACTTATTTTTCATACAGACGATGTTGTTTGTTGGCATAGGAGGAGGGGTGTCAAGCAGCGTCATGTCGGGAGCACTGGTTCAAGGAAGCTTTGCAAGCGTGTCAAATAAAATACAGCGCTTTTCGAGCAGTTGAGCCTATCGAATGGAACCAGATTTAATGTCACACATCTTATTAATTACAAGGGCACTCAGAGTTGTTAATCAGCCACACGTAATTCAACATATCAATATAAATGGAGTGTACCAGTGGGCACACGCGCTTTGGCCTCGGACGGCGTCATATAAAGGCAGACGAGGCTACGACAGAAAAAGAAATCCGCAAATCATGATGAAGTCAAGCAGGAAATAGTTGAAACCTATGAACACAGTCTATAGCAGCGGCAGCAGCAGCTAGACTTATCCATAGATTTCGTGCCTTACCGATCCGGGCAGGTTACCTCCTATGCCAGTAAGAAGTTCGCTACGGTCGTTAACGTACGAACGCCTCATCAGGGTCGTAAATTGCACATGGTACGTGTGTCCGTATTGGGTAAGCTATACCGGTTGGGAAGAGCTCTCTGAGGGACTTTTCTGAAGAGGGTTCTGTTCTGCCAGGGCCGCGTGCCTGTCAAAGAGGCTCCTCCTCGCCGCCCTTCTCTGTCAAAAAAAGAAGGACTTTTTCTGCTTCCTAAAGCTTACCGGTCAGACCCGCGGGAAGACCTATGCATCTCAAAGCGGCGATGGCCAACGAGAGGATGGGAGCGATATCGGATGATGACGGATTGTCAAATTCTCCAAATGGGAAAGTTTTCGGATTCTTTCTTTGGCTTGTGGCTGACGGCTGTTGCAACGACATTTTACGATCCGGCTAACTCAGGCCAACAAATGACCACACTGACAGTGCACATTGGGCGTATGCTAAGCCCCCATGGATTAGGATCAGCATAAACCAACGCGAAGGTGTTTGTGGGGTGTCATTCGAGGGACAATTTCGCTTCATTGACGACAGTTAGAGTTACTGCGTTCGATGTCGTTACAATGATATTTAAGAAATTAGAAGCTAAGCACATATACGATAACGCATATGTATGGTTACTGAGCAAGACAATTTCTTTGGGCGAAAAATGACCTGTTCATTTTCGAGCACAAAATTAATACAGTAATTTGTAGGCAGTAATGTGAAAAGCTACGTATTGTGCTGAACACACAATTGTACCCTTGCACGAGCGGATTTGCCCAACGATACCGCACTTTAAAAGATAGATATTACTTACGGAGCCGTAAGTAATATGGCCCATAACCGATATGGGGAGATCGTGAGCTAAATATGAGGTTATATAAAATTAAATAAGTTGAAACAAATGAACCAATCCCTGCTTTTAACGAGCTCGTTGGAGCGGTTCCGCTTTCTCGCAAGGGCCGACATCTCGCACAAGCAACGAAAGTGAACCCTAGAAAGTTTATTGGAATACTGCTCCTTGGGCTCTCAGCCGTCAAAGTCAAATTCATATATAATATATCAAGGCCCACGACGGCCGAAAGAGCTGAGCTGAGTAGCGTCGGGTCGCCGCGAAGAAAAGCACCGCGGAGAAAGCGAATATTTTTTCCTATCCGACAGATTCATGAGGTTCACTTTATGCTAAGCTGTCCACTCGATGAAGTCCACGAAAGCGGGACGTTCTAATATACCTGCTGCCTTATCAACTTTAGTTTTCGAGGAAGAAGGTAACCTTCGCTCGAAATCTTCCCGTCTGTAGGTTCGCGCTTTAGCGTGAACTACCGGTGGTGGTGGTGGCGGCGTTGTTGTTGTTATTGTAGTGGTCGAAGGAGAGGCAGGACACTCGTTATTTACTGGAGCAGGCGTCAGAATTAATGTGCTGGCCATACATAGTGAAACCATTGCCATTGTTAATAATGTACAAGACCATTCGTATCTGTCGGTAATGTGCTACACCTGCTGAAATCGCAACCAGCGAAATGGGAGTCGACGCTCGAGTGCGAGACCGCTAATAACAACAACAGAAACAACCACAACAGCAGCAGCAACAACAACAACTAATGAGTAATGATTAGCATTGTTGCATATGTAGCCACATGTATCTGTCCGCCTGTGCGTACCTGCGCGTGCTGTGTTTACGTATACCACTACGTGGCTGTGATTTGAGTTTAAGCGAGTTTTTGAGCTTTGTTAATGGCCAAAGCCAAATGCTACCGTGGAACGAAACGCTGAACGAGCGAACGAATCAACATCTGAAAGGATCCGTAATAGCGAGCAAGCTAACAGAGTTCTGTTCAGATTGTCGTCGTCGTCGCCCCCCGGATGACTGAGGTGGCAAAGACACAGCTTTGCTAAACAGACCGATAGTTGATACGTTCCAGATCGCAGGCTCAAATCACCGCATTGACATCTCTCATAGTGTTCGCCGCCATTCGAATAAATACTGAGAAAAATGTCTGAATAGAGAGAGAGAGTAGCTGGGTTTCAGCCGCAAACAAAACAGCCTCGATTATTATGACGAATATTGTAACGTACCTATTACGATATAATAACACAGAGAAGTGCAGTAATCCCCAACCAGCATCGAATGTGATAATGACGTTTTTCCACTGAACCGATAAATAGCAGCTATACTAACCCTATGTATATCCAGCCTTGCCATGGTCGTCAGAATAAAAATGCTCGTAAACGTATTTCATGTATCTTTTTCCTAGCGTTTTTTTTTTGCCTTGTTCCCTGCGCCAGTTAAGACATTCACGCTGTTCGTGGCGTCACTCAATCAATACTCAGACTGATGAAAATGCCTCGCAACAAAGCGGCAGCCCGCGCCTCCTGGCGATCGGTCATCTGGTGAGGTGAGCTCGACCACATCGGCATGGGCCACAGCAACGACCGACGACAACAATAACACAAACTGACTACGACAACAACATTCGTAACGACAGCTCAGAGCACTCGAATCGCTGATCGTGACACATCGTCATTTGATAACCCCCCCCCCCCTCTCCTCCGTTGTCCCAGAAGCGCGTTTGTCTTCACAGCGAAATCGCGCAGTGATTTCCGTCAGCCCTGGTGACATCGTGGCAAAAGTATGGACAATATAATAGCGTGAATGTCGATGCTCGACAAGATGAATCCCGTCTGCGCTCTCTCCCGCGTCAGCCAGAGCAAGGGTGGGAGAAGATGAAGGCTGCCGACTTGGAAACTCGACCAGCGTCGTCAGTAGTGGCGATTACGTTCGCCTCGGCGAGAGGCATCTGAGCTCTTGGCTTCGCCTGTTCGCCCCCGTTGCTCGATATGTTGCACCTGTTACTGCCCTGTGGGTTTTTACTCACCTGTCCACCTGCTGTCACTATATATATATATATATATATATAGACTGGTTCGACATATAGGTTCTGAGTAAGTGTTACTTACTCCCGTCGTTCTCAGACAGCGGACGGAGGATGCGTCGGTGCCATCGTCAACCGCGGTGGCTTCGATACTTTGTTGTATTTTCGGGTGTCGATCTTCTCCGCAGCTTCGCGCTCTCGTTCTTCAACATCTGCACCTTGTCTAGCCACAACAGACTGTTAAAAGAATCATGGGAGCGTCGTCAGAGAAATGTCAGTAGCAGCAGCTGCAGCAACAACTGAATACGACGAAATGCGACGATATTTCTGCTACCGCTGCTGGCGGCGGCAGTGGTACCGCTATTGGGCAGCGGTGGCCTTCACTTGCTTTAATGTCTGGGACAGCCTCCTCCTTTTGTCATGTTCTTCCTTCTGCTCGTGTCGTGTCTTCTCTTCTCGCGATCATTCTGGTTCCTTATTATTCCCTGCGGTTGCTGCTTCTGCTGCTGTTGTTGTTGCCGGGGGGTGGCCGCTCGATGAATTTGCGACAGCTTCAGTTTGTATTCATCGAGGAGCCACCGGTCGCCGCTTGGCCAAAGCCCGCTCGGAAACTCACAACCGGCACAGCGTCACCGAAGCCACTCAGTGGACTCACGGACGAGCTCGATCGCTGATGCCGAATCGGTGCTTGCCAACGGCAACATTCTGAAGCATTTGTATCTGCATCATCATGATTATACTTATTGTTATCTCTTCTCCTATTTATTGCTGACAGCCAACCATCCATCTCGTTCGAGTTGCTGTCGAGGGTTACTGAACCCCTCACACATATACGAGCGCACACGCTCCGTTGGCTAAGAAGGCATCGCTGCCGCCGTTGAAGCGTACGGATCCTTTACTAACCGTCTCTATTTCTTTCTCTTTGTCTCCCTTCATTTTTCGCTATTTGTCTCAGCAATTCCATTCCCTGAATTTACGCTCCCCTCTCGAGTTTCTCATTTTTCGCATTTCATTTTTGTTTTGTTTTATTCGTGCATATCGTTTAATCACTTTTCACTATTTCTGCATCACTGGGCCTTGGATTGTTTCGACGCTGGTTGCTTGCTCTTAGGTTCTATGCATTTCAATCTCGTCGAAAACAATGAAACGGCTGATAGCAAAATCAATTTTCGCGCCAGAGTATCAAAATGCAAAGAATGAAGGCATTAGCGGCGTAGATGTCTTTCGAGGTAGTATTTTTAACTCACGTAACGGAAGCGGCGCAGGGAAAAATGCAATGGAAAACTACAGGGAGGAACTTGAGACCTGACGATGTTGCCGAGAGCAGGAGGAAGGTGGTGTCTGCCGCTCTGACGGGGTGCTCGTCTGAACATGCAGACGTCCGAGAGAAGAATAGTTTTGCAATAGATGAAACTTGCAGATGGTGAATGAGACTTTGAATTACAATAAAGGGGAGATACAATAAAACAATACAGCAGATCAGAGCGAAAGAACCCGTTGATGAACGATTCAGTTAAACAGCAATCGGCTGACGATCGCCACCAAATAATACAAGTTGCTTCTGCCGATCGTTAGTATTCACTGGTGAGAGCAGTTCGTATGTTTTCAATTGAATCATCAAATTCGAGACATAATTCTACTAAAGATGATCATATCACGGTGATCCGGAGGTGGATGACAAATAGGTGTATCCGAGGAGAACGCGACGGACATTTCGTCTCCCCGGAACACTGTCTATGACCATACGCCAGCAGGATGTTCCTGAACGGTCATTGAAGCGATACTCGTTTAAAATCCTGAGGCGAAAAATAGCGAGATTGCCAAAAATGACCGTCACGGCAGGTGGGTACAACCGAAAGGGAGGTGGTGGCTCATGTTGGCTCTTTTTTTGTTTCGCAGAGGTTGTCATTGCTTGGGGTATCATCAGGGACATCGTACACATCTCGAGGTTCATACACTCAAATCATGGACACTGCATTAAATCATGGACTGGACGTGGAAGACTACAGTAAGCTGTGCTGTGGTAGAACAGGCAGGACAGTCCGTCTTGCGTCAGCGTATATGTTCGATGAGAGGATCGGCGAGGTGGGGCGTCAATCAAATCACAATTTGCCGTCGCTTCTGAGTGGCAGCGATGGATGAGAGCGAACCTCATTTCCAAGCACGACCAGATGCATATTTGAAAAAATCACTGCCGAGTTGGCACCCGACACTGCTCTCGTATAAATGCATTTGATGATGGCTGCAATGAGACAGTTGTTGTTTTTTTCCCGGCCTCCCTCCGCTAATGATGATTAATTAATGTGCACAGCCATTAAACCGTTGATTAATGCGTCAGCCAATCGAATATCCTCGCTATCTCCAGCTTTCGCTTTACGACGAACGAAATGAACGGTGTCGAGTTAGAAAATGATCTTCCTGCTTATACAGGTATTTCTGGCAGAAGCGGATGTTGCAACCCTTGGAGTATACATTTGTGTCATCGAACGGCGATTGAACGAAGCCAATCGAACGACATTCGCCATTCGTCGAAGAAATGTCACTACGTCGCAACTGACCCAATTCCTAGGCGGCCGTGCACAATTTCGAGCGAAACATGCCTCCAATTCGGCCGCCGGAGGACTGGCTCAGCCGATTCAGCTAGAGGGTATACGTTTCCGTATGGGCCGCAGCCGAATGGCGGAATCGAGAGAACAAAACGACTGGTAAACCCGCACGGCCAATCAATTGAGATTTATTTCAGATTAAACTAAATCGTCGACTGAGACACACAGACAGAAAGAAGAAAACGATTTTGAAAAGGAGGAATAAGCGGCTCCACATTCGGCGCCCATCGATCTGTTCAGCGATTTGCAAAGTTCGCCCGTACGAGATTGCGCTCCTCAATACAATAGCGACCGAAGTGAAACTAAGACGTTCAATGTGAACGTTTATATAATAGCGCTACCTTGTGTTTGGTATTCGCTCAAGGTAAAGTTTCGTCGGTCGACTCGAGTGTCACGTGTGGATAAATCTGCGGTTGGCCAAGCGATAGACAACTGGTCCACGCCCGCCGGACGGAGATTCATCGATGACAGCGGGATCTCGCTATTCATCTATGTATGCTGTAGTATATCGCATCGTCGCAAATATTATCGAATATATATATATACATATATATATATGTATAAGTCAAGAAAAAGTTGAACAAGGCGATACATGTCATACGAATGTGGTCAACACCTGTCGTGTTTTGCCGGCCCCCCCCCCCATCGTTACATTGGTATATCGGTATTCCCCTCCGTCGACGCGTCATATCGCCTTACTAATGTATGTACATACATACGTATACGCTAACGTCTTTACAAGAAATGGGCGTTAGCTCTGCGTAGAAACGCTCCACAAAGTCCACCACAATCCGTTACTCGTTCTGCTACGTTGTTCACCGCGGATTGGAGTGATCGAGAACCAGCGGCGTATCATCGGTGTACAATTCGATCGCCACTTCTGTCCGTCCCGGTTCCGGCGAAAACGGCCGCTTCCTTTTTTTTCACACACAGCAGAGACGTGCAATAGTTCCACTTCTGAAGAAAAAAAAAAGTCGACAAATGCAGCAGCAGCAGCAACAGCAGCTGCTGCTGCACATCCATCGGCTGTGTCATGGCCCAGTTGGCAGATACGGCCGTGGCGACGCGATGTCAGAATGGATAATGATTTGACATAGCAGTGGGGGAAATGACAGTCTAGAGAAAACGGGTGTTTCCCAGACTGTAACAAGTTAAATAGGTCGGAAACGAACGAACAGATAAATTGTACATTCTAAACTCTTTCAATTGCACAGCTCACCTATCCGACTATCGTCATAGGCTGATATTGGATAACGCTGACTCGGTGACTAGCTGACATACAATATAATAATATCTACGATGTCATATATATATATATATATATATATCAGCTAAAGCACTGTACCGACCAGCTTTTCAAAAGATTTTTTTTTCGAAACTCCTACTTTTGGAATTACCAAGAAGTTAATCTAGTCGGAAAGTAGTCCTCTTGATCTTGCTGCTTCTAAACATATGGTGTCATCAAGGGCTATACTATCCACTATCTGCATTTGCCATTTTCCTGGGCAACCTTGGACCCCCAGTATTTTTCAGAGACAACTCCACCCCTGTACCAGCGTCCATTTTGTATTCCCTGTAAAATCAAACTTCGACGGAGAAGAGAGAAAGAGATGTTTTTTTTTCAGTATGTGTGTGTGTGTTGTGTGGAGTTCCGCTACCGTCAACCTCCCGTTCATCAAACATCGGTGAAGGTAACAATGCATTAACCGAATTGTTGCAATGGGTGTTTTCGTTGTATTTCCACACCGCTGAGCTGTTGTCGATTTCTCTGCGGTCGATTGTGTATCTCTCGGCAGTACTTTGTTGCAGTGTCCAGCTGCCTCACATCCTCCAGGCAGACACTAGAGATCTAGGGCAGGAAGCTAACACTGTCAACAGCTTCCGTCTAGCCCACGCCAGCTATTGGTGCTGGTGCTGGACAGCATTGCGCACCGCCATGATCATCGTTTCTGCTTTGTTGCAACGGCCGATATGGGGAAAACCGCAGTGAACGTCGAACAAATTGTCTAAGTAACAAGCAGATGTATTCTCGCCTACTTCGTTGTGGGACTCATCGGACACCCCCCATCCGCGTACAGCCCTCCAACGAGTAGGTGCGCGGCTTCTCACTGGGGTATTGCACTAGTTTGCTACTGGTTTGCTCGACAAGATTCCGGTCATCCATAAAGCGGATAGACTCGATAGTCTTCCTCGAACAGGAAGAGCTAGAGAGACAATTTCAGCTGGGGGGGTTTCAGGGCTGGCCTCAACTTTGCACCTGAGTCTTTGTTAAGCGCGCTCGAAACCAAGAAGACGAATATAGGAGGTTATTTGTTATTTGATATGTAAATGTAATGCTAAGTAACAAAGACAGAATTTTAACATGAGCGCGAATTGAGCTTGAGAATGTGCGCGGTTATGCCGACTAATTAGTTGAGCAGTGTGTGAGAGTTCACGACTCATTACGAGAACATCACATTGAGCTATTACAGATAGTAGGACTTGTACACAAGTAGATGTTAATTCATATTAACAAACCGGTTCCATGACGAATAATTATGATTGCCCGCTGTTGCACCCCGGATAGAGCGCGGTGGGGGGGGGCGCTTTGCATGCATGCTTTAGGCTAAGTCGCATTCAATGCAGGCTCATCCAGTCTACATTAGTATGTAGAGATATATGTTATATATGTTGGCGGTGGACCTGTCAAAAGCCGATGGCCAAAACGCATTAAGACCTTCTCGTGGGCAAGATGTTATCGTAGCCTCCGCATGCGATGTTGGGGCCGTCTAGCGGAGCCGATGTTGTATGCAAAGTCGAAAGGGAATCATGTCGTCCTAAGGTAATGACCATAAGTTTCCTAATGGCTACCATTGACAGTTGCCCACAGCGAACCGCGGCGGGCCCAGCGTCGACGATGTGGGTGTGAACAAAAACCAAATCAGATTGGTTATTCGGCATCGCCGAGCTATGTACGTGTGACTTTGGGGGAAGCATCCCCAGCGAGGTCGTCATGTGTGTCTGTGTTGGGGGCGACGTCATAAATGCACAGAATTCGGTCCTCGTTCGAGAGAGTGACAGCGGACGCTGTTTGTGTTCTCTTTAAATCGCTAGCTATTTCCACGAGGTGGTGCGAAATTGAGGTTCGCGGCGCACTGAACTTTCACCTCGACTCTCTTCGACGGTCTAAGCGACACAAAGGTGCTCAACGTCTATCGACTTGCAACTAGCATAATATTTTGTCTGACTAATTAAAATCGCCGAGCTGCTACAGCCGGTAGACCTCAAAGGGTGACGAGATCGCCGCTAATGACGCAGTTATTAGCCAAACTGAGGGGCACGCCACATCCATGCGGCTCGTTAGGATGATTTGTATGATGCGCGAAGCACGACCGAACAGGGTAGTCTTTTGGACCAACAGCCTCATTTATGAATCTGTCAACGTGAATGACGTCGTCGCTTTCATCGAGTGCCGCCGTTGCGTCAGACTTGTGAAGATCACCCTGTCAATGATTTCGAGTGGCACACGTCGGACTATCACCGTGGGAATGATAAACAGCAGTTGCGATGAAGAACAACTATACGTTGGTGGTAGCACTCCCAAATGACGAGAGAAGAAAGTTGGTAACGAGATGAACCGATCACGTGGGCGCGCAGATCATAACAAACACAAGAACACCCTCGGATGACGTGCAACCGTAAAGTGATTATTCTACGTACTGTGCAATATTTATTTTATATGAAAAATAGTTAATATCAGACAGCGTCAAATTGTGTGTGGGGGCGGGGGGGGGGCATGTCGCTGGTGTTTTAGTTATGGCGAACTAAGCGACAAAAATAATAATCTCATCGCTGAGATGCGACCGGTGCGGCCGGTGTGTCGGCCATCACGACAGTCACAAATGCAAATATCGACTATATATATATATATATATATATACAGTAGTACACATAATATCTATCTATGTATCTATGCGGAGAGTTTCCTGTTCAGCCCACGAATCTACTGTCTCGGTCAGTAATCGTGAATGGCGCAATTTCAATGCCATATGTTGAATGAATAACGGAAACATTTCTCGCAATTTTTCTCGTTCCCGCTCCGTGAAAGTGAAATGACACAACACAGCCCCACTAGAATATAAATACATGCGTTTCCACCCTCTAATCGTTTACTGTTGTTGCTGCTGTTGTTGTTGGCTCGAAGTGAAAGTTCGTCTTCTCGTGGCGGTGATGAACGGGAGGACATAACGCGACCACCGCTGGCGATTTTACATCCGGCCGCCAACAGACGACAGCGTTGCCACGCGACGGCTGTGGCAATATCGCTGCTGCCCCCGCCGCCAACGCTGCGTTCACTTGGATACCGTCCAAGCGATGACGGCGACGGAGGGATGAATCTGAACGAACGCTCTGCCGACGCCCGCTGACGTCCCGGCAGCGTCAGCAGCAATAGTAGCAGCAGCAGCAGCAGTTTGAATCTGTTTCATGCGCTCGTGTGCGCGTGAATACGTTTGTGTGTGTGTGAGATTGCGTGCGGCGCATGCAACAACACCCTGCATCTGCCAGTGACGCTACGCTGGTCTGCTTGCTTGCTGTTGTACTAGTTGTTGTTGTTTTTGTTGTTGTTGTTGTCGTCGTCGTCGTCGTCGTCGTCTGTTGGCCTGAGTTATAGTAGCTTCAGCGCCTGCAATGCGGTGTAGTCCACTGTAATCGACGACGACGACGATAACAACAATAACAACAACAACACTTGAATGATCGGATGCGAAGAAGCAGAAGACTTCGGGTATCGACGGCGCGACGCGCTTCGGCAGCTCTGTGCCATGAGGAGTTAGTTGGAAAAGCAGCAGCACCACCAGCAGCAGCAGACCTCTCCGCTCTTTGTGATGCGGTGCCAGAGCCTCTTGCCGAAGCGGCAGGCAAACGCCAACGACGTCACCGGTGTCTTCGATAGAATTGCTCAGCCGATGCTTTTTCTCTCCCCGCCAACCAGCTCCCGGAAGAAGCTCCTGTCCCGACGCGTCCCGGCCGACTATCCTTTGCCGTGTGCCTTGTGTTGGACTATACTGTGCGGCCGTTCGGTGTCGGCCGCCCCCCCCCCCCCCCCAGTGATGTGCAAATATCAAAGCGGTCGCGGTAACGGGGGCTGGCGCGGTCGTGGTGGACATTTTCGCTAGGCGTAAGTCTATTTATTTGAAAAGCCTGGAAACATCATCGAATCAGACGTTGAACGGGGATGGATCGGACGAACGTTTGAGAGAGATTTGTCGATGACGATTTGAAATATGAGGAAGACAGCGCGAAATCTGTGGACCCTGCACTGTGGCACCCTAGTGATTTGATCGATCAAGCCCCGACCAATACAACGGACGAACACTTCATGCCCATTTGTATTGATCTAGAATAGAATATAATATAAGAACGCCACAGCTACCACCACCTGTACCATAGCGTCAATCATAATGGGGTGTCAGAGGGAACTGTTGGCAGATTACGCTATAATCAGAAGAGTTATATAGTAGTTATGTAGTCCTGTCGGAATATATATGCATATATATATATATATACCTGGAATATTAAAATCATATATACATCGCCATTCTAAGCAGTCACCTGAGAACATCATCTCGTCCGTAAATGCGAGATGTCTGCCGCGGCTGGCCTCAGCAGCAGTGTGGATATTGTCTATCCCGACGTTTCATGTAGTAATGCTATCATACGAATAAGTGGCGAGAAATGTCTAATGATATTTGTCAGAGACAGACACACAAGTTGACGAACGCACCCGATCCATCGGACAACCCTATTGCACTTTTGAGTTTGCGCATTGTTCCCCAAGGAACTGGAATATAGCACCAAAATAATTGCGCCTCTATGCGATAAGGCACACAACACCCTTTCACAAGTGGCACGTTGCTCTCAATTCGCTTGATTCACGGGAGAGAGAACACCAGGCCAATATAGGAGACATTGCGGAGATCAACGCGCTGCAAATAAAGAAAACGCCACGATATCACATAATCTGAACAACAGACAAACATACAAATTAGCACCTCCGTAAAGATGCGTACATCGAGAACATGCGTCTTGATCTGTAAACAAATCGAGATAGAATATGCGGAGTTGCCGAAAGCCTTCCTTTGATTCGAAGAATTTTCCTGCTGTAACTCAAGCGATGTTATTGCTGTCGACACTGCTGTTGCTTCTGTGGATTTCGTTTAGGATTTCTTGTGTTTGTTAAACATAGCCAGCTCTCGCGAGTCACGCGTTAGAAATTCTGTTCATTGAGGGACAGATCGAGAGGTTAGTGGAATGTTGAGATTTGGCAGCGCTGATACAACAATTGCGAGTTGGAACGAAGTGGAGAACTCTCTCCACAAGGCTCCTTGAGACGACTCGAGGCTGGCCCACAGGGTTCAAGAAGCTGAAATACGATGGTACAGCCTGAGTAAGCAAAAAAGCCAAGAAAAGTAACATGTCTGCAAATTACACCATCGTCGAAGTCACAGTTACAGGGCAGCTGTCGCCGAGGCTGCCGATGAACGCCTGCCGGCCGGCCGGCAGGTTCATGTTTTCGGAAGGTGTTGCCTGTTCACCGCTTATAGTCTAGCGACTTTGTCTTTATATGCGTCGCACATAGATAGTCGCCAGCGGCAGATAGCTCTCCCGCCGGCCCGACAGGGGACACGGGAGAGATAGAGAGAGAGAGAGAGAGAGAGCTATGCACCATCACCGCCACCGTCACCAGCAGCAGCATCAGCCGAACCAACAACACACAAACGAAAGAACGCGATCTAGCTAGCGTGAGTGGCACGGCGTGTCAAGCCCGTTAACGTAGCGTGAACAGCAGTGACTTCGTATATTTCATTGTGGGCAAGCCGGACGCTGGATGACACGCCGGGGGGGGTTCGGTGCCGCCGGATAAGAGGGAGCTATATTCTCAGTATTACAGCAGCGCGGTAAAATGTTGCTGTTGGCGTTGTCATAGCTGTTCGCCAGCTAGCGGAGTGCGAGACGACGCCTCGCTCTCGTCGAGTGTGGCCGCAGCAGGCCGCAACAGGGTGAGCATCGGACAGAGAATGAGAAACGCGAGGGAACTTGGGAATTTATGATTTTGAAATTGTCGATTTGTGTGCTGTGCTTTGCTGTTTTGTCGCCTGCTACTGTTTTCCACTACGCAAATCTCTTGTTCTGTTTGTTGTTTGCCGGCACATTGTCACCTCGTCGACAGCGACGTCAGGCCGCAGGCGAAATCACTGGCACTCTCCGCGCGCCGCGCCACGCCGTCTATGTGTTCTATGTGCATTGTGTTCGCGCGACAAGGTTTGACAGAAAGAAAGACCAACGGCAGAAAAGTATGATGAATAGCGGACATAAATAGGCTGTTAATGCTGTGTTGCTTTTACAAGAAGGGCCCATGCGAATAAATGCGGTCTAGGCGAAATTTTCGGCGACACTTCTTCAACACGGTATTCGACTAGAATAGAATACAGCTCGGTTATTGAAGCCGCAATGACAAGATGACCACGGAGGAGGAGGAAAAGGACAACAATAGTAAGTTAGTTCGCTCTCTCGGCGAGCAGCTCCCCACGGCTTTGTCGTCAACGAGGTAAAAAAGAGATTCCGAATTTCTCATTATACAAATATGTGACAAGCGGGCCAGGGCGAATGAGCTGGAACAAACCAAATAAAATCGACAATACACAACAGAGACCCGAGTTCTCAGGGCTGACCCCGTGACATGGGTCAGTGTGAAAAAAACGACTGTGTCTTAAAATGGAAAATCTAGCAAAGAGGGAGTGCGCAACGAGGCGGATATTGACGTTCGTTCCGCCTAACCTATGTATGGTGATATTAGGTTATGACCGGTACAGAATTACGTTCCTAGTGTTATACGTACAGTATACGGAATAGTCTTTCGGTTCCCATTTCACGCCGTTGGGCCACGACCCTCTGAAGGTCCACGCCACCACAGCAATAGGGTGTTTCCGCATCGAGTTTTCAATTCTCTTCTCGTTATTATTATTTGGATTTTATCCGATTTCATCATTACTTAGCGATGAGCTTGAACATGATGCTTTGTAAGGGCTTGCTATTCACAATAATAACTATAATAAATCATGTGCTTCATGCTATACGGATGTAACAAATTTGATGGGTCAGTGACGAGTTGAATCAACTAAATACGACCGATGTCGAAGAAGGCTTAGGCGAACATTTGAATTTGTTTTTGAAATTCTAGGTCGCTAGATCGCCTAGGCCACTGTGTTTCTTCGGATTCGTTTCATGTTTCAACAAACGTAACTGGACTTGTGATTTAATATGTATATTTCGTGCAAGATTTACTGAAGCTTACGATCGAATTCGGACATTAATTACGATCCAATAGACAGCTAGATGCGAATTTACTGCTGGCCAATAAATGATTGCCTTAAAATCTAAAATGTAGAGTTCTTAAGTATAGGGCTCCAAAACGAAATAATCCATACGTATAAAGCGCAAAACGTGCTCTTCTTGGAAGTACAAGAAGTACCTATACATATGCATATATATATATACAGTAAATATTCCAAATTGTAAAAAGAAAAGTTGCTGACAGGCTAAATGGCTAGGGTGACACTGAGTGAAAAGATCTTGATACCTTGTTCAAGGGCAGTCATCTCCAGGGTTGTGATAAGTGGACGTTTGACAGAGGAGCTCTTGGTGGATCCGATGGAGCGCGTACCGGACCACGAAGTGTCGGTCAGAACGTCCACATCTTGTCCACGTGGCATTGGCCATTGCCCCAGTTTAGCTAAACACCGGATCTCTCGCTTTCTCTTAGGATTCGTCTCTGAACTGGCACAAGCTTGCTCCTCAGATCTTTGCTTCAGTTCTTCGATGAATAGTGACACTTCACAGAGCAGATATACCGTCTGTATTTCGCCCAAATACATATATCATATACAGTTATACGGCAAAGACGAGATCCGCTAGTAGTGCACGATGTGATGTTCCCATGGAGTCAACTGTGTAAAACCGATAACCAAACTGCGCTAGGTAACCGATATTAGAATGGTGCGGAAACTCGAAAAGCTAAAGGTCATCTCATCTACAGAAGACATTGTCTACGTAGTGGTGGAACAGTCAGTACAATTGAAGCCCCGTGTATTGAATGTGTCAAGCACACTTTTTGCCTGGAGGGTTGAGCGATGTGTTTTTTATATGTAGGACACTCTCGAATCGTAAATGGAAAATAAATAAAGTCGGAATTTTAGTATAAACACTATAAAATATAATAGAATAGAACCTCTGATGCACAAGTACAGTACACCCACTCTCATAATGACCCCGTTAGATTCAAAGGAACGAGTTCTTGTATTGTAGATATATATATATATATTGTCGTGGCAGTCGCCGTAAACATTATCTGGCTTTCATGTAGCTAGCCATATATAGACTCGTATATTGCACTACACTTTCAATCAAAGCATTTTTTTTTCCTCACAATATCTTTCAGTTCACTCATCCGTATACCCCCACCGGATTGTATGGTTACAGCAACTGCGTGAGCTGTCCCAATCCAGGATAATAAATGGGAATCCGCCAATCCAGTTCAGCTCGAATTGGAGGCTCGTTTTTATTTAGTAATGTCTCTAGCTTACTCACTGAACTGAGCACCCGTTCACCGAACGCCCTCGCAACCAGCCTGCTAGATCGACAATTTCATATTGCCATCTGCCCGTTACGGCGACATCATCACAAGCAGTGAACGTCGCCGTGTGGCAAAGGCCACACAAAGGATCCACCAGCTCCGTGGCGGCAGGGCGCGGTTGCTATGCCCTATGAACGGACCGCAGCTGGGTACATGCTGCTGCTCGTTGTTGCTGCTGCTGCTGCTGCTGGCGGCTCTGCTGTTATTGGTGTTGTTGCTGCCGCTGCTGTCATTGGCCTCATCGCCCACCGCGTGCCTCGATGCCGATCGCCGGTGACGTCGGTGCAGTCACTGAGTGTGCTCGATGTGCAGGATCTGTGAAGCGGACGAAATGGCGGGCCAAGCCCCCGCCATCATAGTCACGTTCCGATACCGTTCAACAAATTGTATTTGGAGGAGCTGGACGGATGAGCCGACGGCATCACCAGCAAAAGGCAGCGCAGGTAACAGCGGACGGAAGGTAAGAGCAGCGGTAGGAGACGCTTCTTGCAAGAAGCGTCTATTCTTGTTTTGGCAAGCACTTGCCGGAGCGGGAGTGCTCTGTGGTCCGCACAACATCATCTACCACCATCACCACCACTGCTGCCGCCGCCGCCGCCGCCGCCGCCGCCGTAACAACAACAAGGGGGAGTTGCCTCCATTTGACAAAGCACCACCATCACCCGCCCCTAATGCCACCGAGGCACCGAATGCTGAGTGCAATTGAAAGCGGTGCTGTTTGCTTTGTGGACGGACATGTTGGCGCGTCGGTCGCTCGTTTGCTGTTGGCATCGATCGAGCCAACGAGAGGTCTAGTGCCGCCAGCTCTCAGGTGTCTTCGCTTGACACGAAACCGGTAACACTGGTAACGGACAACGCAACATTACGCCAACGATGCTAAGCCAACGATGTAAGCAGCCAAATGTGTAAATCTGGCTCAACTTGCTGAATGTCCAAAGTGCAAACGAAAGCCAAAGCTGACGAAATGTGACTTCGTTTCCGTTTGACGAGTCGTTGCCTATCTCTCTCTCTCTCTCTTTGTATCTGTCTTGCTCCTTCGGGAGG
The DNA here is from genome assembly GCA_019614645.1 of Stratiolaelaps scimitus. Taxonomy (NCBI): domain Eukaryota; kingdom Metazoa; phylum Arthropoda; class Arachnida; order Mesostigmata; family Laelapidae; genus Stratiolaelaps; species Stratiolaelaps scimitus. Next base: position 1,492,529 of record JABWDB010000014.1, on the reverse strand, counting down.
GACGGAGAGAGAGAGAGAGAGATTACGGTAGCGATATTAGCTTCCAATGAGAGAAGTGGGCGAGGTGGATAATAATACCACAAGGATGAACAAGCCGTTCCGACGTCAACTGACGAACAATTGACCAGCTTCGATTGCACATACACCGAGATCGGACTAGCTGACTTGGCGCGTACGTGAAATCGAATGAATAAAAATGAAATATTTGTTGTTATTTTGCACACTTGCTTGAACGTAGAATAATAACGGGTAATCTGCCATGCAGTCATAGCGCGAGTATTTCGTCATGTTTCAACTTATTCAATACTGAGCCGACTCGGCTGCCTGCGCGAGCATTGCCATGTGTTATTGGATAGTGGTTGGTTCACTTGTTCATATCACAGATTCCCCCCACGACCCGAACAGATGGTTACCACTCAGTCGTATATTGACTCAACGTACAGTGTCGTATCTCAGCAAAGCGCACGATGCAATACGGCCAGTAACACTGACCAATGGTATAAACACCGTGCTCTTCTTCAGCTGTTGACAAGCTCTAACATACTCACATACGTTCGATCGTATTGTATCGGTTCTATGTACGGACGAAGTCGCCGCCGTAAACTGATTATAATATCGGTATCCAAGACGTAGGGAGCGTAGATGGTTTTGTACCGCCGTTCGGGCCGTTCGTTTATCGTCCTCCGCTGTGACTATACCGCGGTCGCGCCCTTTAATCGATGACCTTTTCGTGGCCTTACGGGGTGCTTTTTTCGAGATTTGGTTGAGGGGCGCGGACCTCTTTGATTCGCGGCGCTGGTCGCCATCCTCTAGTCATTGTAACCATGACAATGACACTGCTGATTACGGCCATATCCAATTTCATTTGCTCCTGTTTGGTAGCGGTTGTACAGTGGTCGCGGCGAAAAAAAAACCAATTGTCGCATGTACAATACAAAATAGAAAAACTGGTCAGCGAGCGAGCGAGCAGCAGCCAGAGGGGTACAGGTCGAGGGAGACAGAACCAGTTCGTTGTTGTTATCTTTGCCCGAGGCCTCCACCCCATTCGCGTAGCAGGCTCCGTAAGACATCTGATACGCGGGGAGTGCGGGGGCGGCGGCGGGGGTAGACACAGCGGGAAATCACCTAAGAATAATTCGTAGCCGACATCGTCGTCGTTGATGTCGCCGACGGTGAGCCCGAGTTAGTAATCACATTTTGGCGGAGGTGGACAACATCCGAGCTTGGCTATGCTGAGTGCGACAGGCAGGTGGAGAAGCTCGGGGGTCGGTCAAGCAGAACGCTAGATACATAGATATATATACATTGACATGCATCTTGGTAACGGAGGCTAGAAGTCGAAACTACTATAGGAAACATAACAGCCGAAAGGAAGAGCCAACGGCAACGCTAACAATGATTTGTGTCGTCTCTAACCTGTTTCTCTATGTCACAGGCCTTGGAACCACCTTTGGGTATTACTTCAAGGAACTACAGAGGCCAACAATTACCACCATTACTAATATAATGGTGGTAATTGTTGGTACCATTACTACTACTACGAATAGTATCCGGACTACGTTCTCTATTTTTCTTTTGTCATTTATATGTAGTCACTCCGCAGTGGTCAATATGGTATTATCAGCGGTAGTTGGATCTTATTAGATATAACGAATTTAACGCGGACGGAAATCGTCTGATTTGAGATTACCCTGCTCACGAGTGCGCCTCATGTGTGAACTTCAGGAATTGTGCTGGGATTGACTCTCTATCTGGTGGTTCGCAGAATCTAAACTTGGCTCAATATAGTTTCGTATCTTAACAATGAAAATCGCACTGGACAGACTTTCATCAATATATATATATATATATATATATATATATATATATTGATGAAATATATAGGCGATCAATTGATATTAGGAGATACCACTTAACACCCCAAAATAAATCATGGCAAAATCTATCAAATGTGTTTACGCAACTCGGCTCTTAGCTATTTGTCATATTTCAAAATAGCCAAGAATGTACATTCGCACGTGCGTACTGAAAGGTGGCTATTGCTAAGCTAGGAACAGATTTCAGGATAAGATATGCCAAATGTCTCCCTGACTCGCATAGGGGTGGTATAAAAGGGGGCCGAAACTAAGAGATCGTCAAATAGATTCCTGTTTCAGTACGGATTATATCCTTAGCATCGACATCGAGCAGAATGAAGTTCGTTTTCCTCGCTCTGCTAATTGTCTTCGCCATGGCCGTTCAAGGTTTGTTGAACATAGTCACTCATCATAGCCATAATACTTAATATACATCGGGGTGTACAGACGTATTTCTGCACGACATTTGTGGGAGATCGCTCGTTCGGCGAACAGTCCCGGTGTAGTCCTAACTCACCCCCCAACCCTACGCTGTTACTGACCAAGGGTGGCTTTGAAAGGAGACAAGTTGTTATCATGATCGGTCATCTGTTACCGAGAACTAGATTTGATTGGATTTTAACTATTTGGTTTCATTCCTACTCTAGGCGGATCCGCTCTCTCGTGCCAGAATCAAGGTAACGCCCGTGGTGCAATATGTCAGTACGGTAACTGCCCTCCAGGGTGGCGATCGGTGTACTGGGACTCGGGTTGCTCACCAGGTCAAAAGTGCTGTATTTAGACGACAGACCGCGGGAAGTGTCTCAGATTGCGTCGTTCCATAATGCCCCATCAAATCACACGAAGCATACGAATGACGACAACGTTAATAGCCATCAAATTGACGGCACCCACTACTACATATGATGAGAAATACGATTTTTTTTTAAATATCCTAAATTAATTTAATACTTTTATGGACTAAATAATAAACGCATATTTCGTCAACATAAACAAAGATTGCCTCCTATTTTAATGTCGACTAATATCAGTGAGCTTCAAGCGACGCTTCAATTGCGATATTGACTTGTTCTATGAGACCTCGCCTCATCGCGCAGGAGTCGAATATTACAACAGCAGCATCATTATTATACGACATAATTCGTAATGGTAATTTCTCCCTCAGCATACCCCTGAGGCCAAGCAAAACGAATGCTACGAGCAGACTCGAAGGAAATTCTGCTGTCGACATCGATGAAGAATGATGGTGGTGCCGCTGACCTTGTTTGTGCTAATACAAATTGACCAATTGTCTCCGACATCGTGAAGACGAAGGAAATTCACTTGCCGATTGTTTCGCGTTATCTAGTCGCCTATTCGCTCACTTTCTTGTGGTTTATTTCCTATTTATTATGATGTGGTGTCTGGCGGGATTCGAACCGGAGACCCTCGGGTTCCAAGTCCCCGGCGTCACCCCGACGCCATCCCAATTTATGGTAAGCATACTCTTTCGTGTCGTGTTTCTTGAGATTAGTCCACCCCCTCGGATTTCGATCCAATGCAGAGCGTCTTGTGTCATCACAACAACACGGATAGTGGCCGTCAGCTAAATGGGATGAAGTATTTTTGTCGCATCATTATCTAACACTTGTACACAAGATATTCTCTGTGCATTCGCTCTTGCATAAGCGTACTTTGCTTGTCAGCGGTTTTGATTCAACAAAGTTGGTGGTTGTCATGTTTCGGGCGACTCGACGGAAGGGCGGGCGCATTACTGACCACGTTTGTGTTCCAAACCGTCGATCGGATATACTATAGAGAACTATGAATGCTGCGTATGTGGAGATTGTCTCCCTAAAATTTGACCACCCCATATGGACATGACCTATTCTAATAATGATTAATGATTCATAAGTAGCACTTCATAGAAAAATATCATTAAAAACACACGGCTGCTCAAAAACTGGTTGACATTCAGTAACAGTCCTTCATGTGATTGATTCACACATGATTGATTTTGCAGTAGTGTAGCCACCGATCTCACATCAATACGTTACTATAGCCCTGAGTCCTGTTGTTGATGTTGTTGTCGTCTTCGTTATGGTCCGTGATAACGATGATCGTAATGAGTGTCTCGGCTTTTCGTTAATGCTCTGTCCAGGCCACGCGCCGATTCACCCAACCGCGAAATTTGCCCTTGTGATACAGTTTCCCGATTCTCAGATACTCGTGCTTTCGTTCGCATCGGGCGACGTCTCATCGACGCCGCCAGCGTCTCGGTGCAGGATTCCGCCACAACATCATTGCGCTGCGGCATGCTCAACCAGCATAGCTTGGTGGTGGTGGTGAGCCCAGTGTGGTGTCGCTGTTATTCGTTGGGGGTTATTCACGTTTCTAGTCGACGCAAGGGAATTGATCGCTTAGTTAAACTAGAGCCAAGCATCGAATTGGCCTCTAGACCAGACATTTTCTTAGTGTGTGTTGTCGAGTCTATCGACGAACACAGACACAGATCGAGTATTGGTGTAGTCTTGTGGGACAGTGGCAGTTGGCTACCAAGCAACCGGTCAGTGTCTCACCAGCGACTAAGCCGAGGAGCCGTCGCGCAGGTCTTATGTGAAAGTGACATTTGGGCGAAAGTGAACCACCTCTGCCGTCGACGACAGCAACAACAACAACAGCAACAACAACATCAGGTGATGGTTATCAGAGCTACCCAACTCGCACCGAACGAAGCACTACAACGGGCACTCGCAATGCTGGTGGCCGTAGTGAATCTAAGTGAAATAGCCAGACGCAAGGGCACAGCGGTGCTCGTCGAGCAGTGGAGCCACAAGGAAGAAGACTCCCGAAGAAAGAGCGCGTCCCGCTCCAGAAATTTTCTGTATAGACGAAATTGCCAAAGTGCTTACGAGCGAACAGTGTTTGCCAGGCAGAGTCACGACGAACGACGATTGAACTAAGCTAAGCCGAGCCGAGCTGTGGTCCAGATGCACACTACAGATGGACAGTACATTTGCAGCCGACAACTTCACGGCGCCCCACAGCAAATGACAACGAATAGCAGACCACGTCATTCAGAACGACAACGACAGCAACAGGAGCAGCAGCAGCAGCGATGGTAAACACCCTATTCTATACACTGTTCTTGTTCTGATATTACTCTTTGTTGATGACATCGGCGAGCTGGTATTCAGGAATAGAAAGCAAGTCATGGAAATCTCTCTGTCCGTCAGGTGTCTCAATCAGGCGACCGTTCGTGTCGACATCATCTGAACAGTAATGATGTCATGGTCAGTGACGATTTCGTGCCTATATACCATGTGCTCAAATGTTCAGCATGGCACCAGTGCAGTTGCGCGGTCCGAAGGAGTTCGCTTGTTGGTCGAATTGTGTTCAGGTCAAGTCAATCCCGCTGTCGATCATTTACGGAAGAAATCAGATCTGAGCAACGAGACAATCATCGGATAAGATGAGGTATTATGCACACCTCATTGTGGCAGATCGACCGGTTATGAGTGCACGTACAATTTTCGGTTTGCATGCCTAATGCTCAGATTTTCAGGCATTGTTTTTATTATCGCTGTTCAAATTCGTTGCCGAATATTTTTGGCTGCAACCGGCGACTCGGGCGGTCAGGCGACGCGATCATATCTACCGTCTATTATATTTGGTTAATCGTACGTACACGAATTATTAGCTTGTTCGTTCTCTGCACGCCCTCTAGCCGGCTTGTGGCCACACTTTGGCTTCTTGTGGCTTTGTTGTTGCTTTTGGTGGCATCGTGACACGAGATCAAATGAAGTATTGCCATGAAGATTGTTGGTAATCAACAGCCACTTCGAATGTCTCAACTCGCTGTATTGGATAGCCCGTTTCGCCTATGTTCGTTGTTGTTGTTGTACGCGATACTCGCATATGCCAGTATTATATAGCAGGGCTAACCACAGCAAGCGGTATTGCTTCCGAGTCTAGCCGGAGTAGTACTATTATATATAGTTCGAGCCGTCCTCTTGAGACGAGACTCTGCGCAGGGCACAAGCAACAGGCGCACGTTCGGTTTATCCAAACAGAGAAGGAAATAAACCCACACAGACAGTTCTACTCGTGGTGCACCGATCCATCCATCCTTCGACCCCGAATAGCCATCGAATGCTACCTATGGTACTGAGGACGAACACTGAGCGGCAAGTGGCTGCCGGCCACGGTCTATGGATGGCTGGAGTGCTCTTCTCATGGCCTCTTTTTGGGTTTGCCCGCTGCAGCATAGTCGTTTCAGGCGGTCTCGTCCAAATTAGCGGGAGACGCACACCGACAACGCTGGAAAAAAGCCCCCACCACCCTAACCCACAAGTACATAGAGGAAACGCCGAGGCGCATCCAACCCGCACGCTCGGCAGATACACGGACCGACAGGCAAACTCACTTCCACCGATGCTTCCACCAACAACCGCCGCCGCCACCGCCGCCTCCTCCGATGCTCCTTGAGGCGCTCCCGAAGCACCATCGGGATTGCTCTATCAGGGACCATCGAGCCGCCGAACATCGAGGGCTGAGCGCCAAGAGAAAGCCGAGCGGGGCTTGCTTCGCCAGAGAACTTGTTAGCCTCCGGTCGCCACCGCCACTCTTGGCGCTGGAGTGGGAGGACCCGGAGTGGAAGCGAATTGCCGAAGCGGAATGGGGAACAGCTACGAAGAGGTTTGTGGTGGATGGCCCTGTCACCCACGAGAGGGGAGTCGGCCCTGCGCACTCTATGGTACAGCTGCCAGACGCCAGTGTCGAGACTCCACTCATTCCAATCGTTGTTGGGACAGGTTGTTTCGTTCAACGAAATGTTTGCTTGGATCCCTTCCCATTCCGTTGGCCGTCGAGCGGTGGCCGTCGCGTTTGTTCATCCGCTTGTTCCGCAGTGCGGAACGTCAAGTCGCCTTCTCGATACCCGATCTTGCGCAAGGGCCGGCTAACACAACGGGAACAGACATAGGCAGAGGTCTGGAAAAAGGGGCCCGCCTAAAAACACCGCTGCGCTTCGGACTGGATTGAAATCGTCGACAGGCTGCATGCTGATATTGCTGTTGCATACCATTACGCTACGTTCCTCATGCTGTGTGTGTGCGTGTGTGTGTCGCTCGCTGGGATTGACCAGAACCAACTTTCTCATCCAAGGGCAGCCGTTGTCGCAATGAGCCGGATGAGAAGAGCAAGGATGCGTCATACAACAACAGCAACAACGACAACAATAGCCACAACAGCAATAATGAAAAAACTGCAGCAGAACGTAGCCTGGTCGTATTCATGCAATCAAAATGTCTACGTTGGCTCGAGGCAACGGTGCAGTGAAACGGGCTTGCCTTGATTCGCTGTCATGCTGATAGATTGGCTGAGATGGTGGATGTGCTGCATATCATAATAATCGGCTCTGGGAAAAGATCCAGGAACACATTAGCGATTTGTTGACGCACAGCATATCTATGTTGCCGTCTGATTGTACCGTCTGTTTATCATGGCAACATTTCTCTTTGTAAATGCTCAACGTATATACTCTATCGTTAGCCCTGTGTGCTGTTATATTTATATCGAATTTGCTACCGCCCACAAGAGGTTTAAGCATTGACTAAAAGAAAACGTGGGAAGTCTACTCATTGAAATGATGAGAGAGGGCAGATGTCAGTCGTTGTCACTCGCCGTATGCATCGAATTGAATTTATGCACCTATATATATATATATATATATATAAATATATATATATATATATATATATATATATATATATATATATATATATATATATATATATATATTTATATATATATAGTTAGAAGCGACGTATAAATCCGTAGCCAACTTCAGTGGTGAACCTTTTCAGATCTGTTCCAGGATCCGATTCGCAATTTGAGTCACTTCTCGACCAATCGAATGGGTGTGTCCAAACCAAATTATCGACAAGGTTCGCTCAGAAACGATCGGACTATTGAAATCACAATACGGAAGTTCGTCCACCGTTCGTCCACCAAAGTCGTGATCTTCCTCGTTGCCTGTTGATCCCTTGAGACGTTCGCTAACAAGGCTTTGTCCCCTGTGTATAAGCACATTGGGCATGCCTTCGACAGAGACGACGTGGTCGCGTTGCCAACCGGCGTTTGCTAAATGACCACCCAACAAATGGACAACTCTTTCATCGTTCAACAGCTGTGAGACATGTGTACGACGCTGTAGCTGACAGTGGATTCGTGCCTACCCAATGTCGATTCATGTAATTGTCTATAGGTGTTACTTAGAATGCAAACAACAATCTGCCTGGTCGATGCGACAAATTCCCGTATTCGATCGTATAGGTTCATGCTTAATGCCACTGTACATCGTGATGATGCCGGTGGTGATGTATCATTGTAAATACGTGTATAATAAAATTAATAGAGAGAGCATTTGTCGTGGAAATCACGAATGGACGACCTGCTGCTGTTATTTGCCATTGGGTGGCTTGCACGACTACCGGATGACGACGGCGACTACTTTTTTATAATAACTAAATTAATTAGTAGTATTCGATTCTCTATGCAGTCTATTGCATTGACCCATGGGTAAGTATTGTATCATAAATAGCCAGTTGCTACATCATACAGCTGCCGTCATGTGAATCGTATGCAAAGGAGAACATCAGAAACAGATGCTTATAGATACACACGATGTCTGTATATAGATATACACAGTGTAAATGACGATGAACTGAGACCTCTTGTCCAAGGGCCGCCCTGGCCTCGGGGGCGATGAGGTATAACCATCATCGTTTGATTTAATTTTCGAATCGGAGTCTGTGCGTCTGTGAAGCAAACGAATCTCACGCGCATGATAGGTCCCATATATTTGAGCGTACATAATGGCTTGGTAGTTATAAATAGATATATATATATATATATATATATATAGATATATAATAGTACTATATGTTATCACTTATGTATACGGGCAGAAATCGTCGAACCATCCGGTTTCATATATATTATTGCTGCTGTTGTATTATTGTTACAATTGTTATTGTTGTTGTTTCGGGCAGTGCCTCGCTTTGGCTTGTATTATATTATAGCTGACTCGGCATTGAATCTGACTTCTGTTTACTGCGTACAGCCGACGGCGATGCCTGAGGAGGAAGATCTTTTAGACGGAGGCCAACAACGTTTGACCGGACGGGATTTCTTCGTTCTTTTCATTTCTCTTTCTCTCTCTCTTTCTTTTTCTCTCTCTCTCTGCATGGCGTCAGTCTTCTCATTCGAGCTACACTTGAGATTTGCTGTGCTTGTCCTGCCTACAGCGATTCCTAAGGCTTCCATCACCGGCAACGGTTCTACCATCACTTCGGGTTGCCGCGCCAGCGGCATTACTGTACAACGACGACAACAGCAGCAACAACAGCAGGAGCAGCAGCAACAGCAGGAACAACTACGACTAATATAATAGCATGGAACCAGACAGATTGAGCTATAGCGAATGCTGGCCCGAATACAGTCAACGGCCGAATGCAGTTTGCCAGTGGTAGAGCAATTCAGTGGCGAATTCTCGGCAGAATGCTGCAACTGCTGCTGTCGGTGCCACTGCTGTTGTTGCTCCAAGGTAGGGAGGAAGCGGTGGAGAACGGGGATGGTGTGGAGGCTCGGAGCAGCGGGTAGCGTGGGCGTCCCCCGCGGTCCGCTCGTACGAGCCAATATCGACGCCTGCGTGATACGGACACACAGGCTGGCAGGCGAAGCAGCACCGCCACCAGCGCCTGAGTCGTTTCGCCTTAAGAAACGAAGGCAGGCACGCTGGCCTGCCGGCCCAAACAGACGAATGGGCAAGATATTGCCGTGAGACTCAGGCAATAGCAGCATCTCGAAGTCAAAGCAGCTGACTGAGCTGACTCCAGTGAACAACAGTGCAACGTACTGCGAAAATATCGAAGCCAATGATGGTCAATGGTATGAACAGCAGCAGCAGCAGCAGCAGCAGCAGCAATAATCGTAGTTGCGCTGAGGGCTGTTCGGTGTCTGTTGTGGATTGCCAACTTGTATGGAAATTAAAATGTAGCCCTGCCATTCGCTAAGGTATGGTAACAGCGTGGTAATGCGTTATCGATCGTCAACTGTGATATTTCAGGCTTGCTTACGACACTTGGGATCTTCTCCGAGAGTCAAAAATCATTCGGCGTGGCTATACGCACAGGATTTTCTCGCCGACGATTATTAATTGGAAATAACAGAAGCGACGACTTATGCTGCAATACACGGAGAGCACCCAATATAAAAAATTAATTAAACATGTTGATATATAATTCGATTTGTCGATGAAGTTTTTATTATCAATATATATATATATATATATATAGACTACAGAACTTCAATTTTTAAATATTATATTATATATATATAGATATGATTTTGCCTTCTAGATAGAAATCTGATCTCTAAGGTATGACTGTATATCCCTGGTTAACTGCAGAGCGTCGGATTTCCCCAGGGCCCTGTCAGCTGGTGGACAACAGGGGTTTTATGTTAGCGGCCAACCGTCTGGCCAAAGAGAACCTTAGCTAAATGCGTGTGCGCCAACGAAACATTTGAACCTACAACGACCTACGCCAAGCGCCCTCCGTCTCTATCGTCCCTTTCCAGTTCCACAGGCAGCTGTTCTTTACGGGAAATCGTTGTCGAGAAGGCACTGCCGTCGAACACATCTCCTCTCGAATTGGGACAAATCACAGTGCATTGGACACAAGCATGATGCTTATATTGATGATGATAATATATTTAGAGGAAGCAGGTGGTAGAGAGTAAAGCACCGTCCCCTGGATGGTTGTCTAGTGGTGAGCGTCTTAGACTACTAGACCGGAGGGACACGCGTGTGTTGGGGTCAAATCCTGTCAGACGCTTGGAAGAATCATTGGAGTTCTTTATCATCTTTCTTTATCTGAAGATTCTTGTCAGGTACGAGTAAGGCAGAGAATAAGCAAACGTGGCCCCGACAGGTCCTCATAGTAATACCTAAAGGTTAAGAGCTGAGGCTTGTCAGATAGGGAAACAGCGAAGGGTCAGCTCGAAAAAAAAAAAAAAAAGAGAGAGTAAAGCACGAGACGCGAACGGTAGGATATCGAAAGAGCATAAAAAAGGTATATTCATTCATCCATTCGTCTGTACGATTTGATTAGTATGCACCCCTGTAGACTGCCGAACTAGTATATAATATATAGACGTTCGGAAGACGTCTGTCAAGCCAGAAAAGAGAGGGCGGTATCACAAATGATTTATAAGAGTTCAGACTACCAGAGCAATTTTCGCCAACCGCTCATTTGCCACCTGTATATGTGAAGATGTGTGGAGAGCGTGGGCATTGGTTCGTGTCATTGGTACAATCAACTAATATACGCGAGACAAACGTATCAGTAAATCGATACCACAGAGCCTGGATACCACAAGGCTCCGTTTTGTTGACCGCCTTCGTACCACGATTGAATTGCTAGAGAGAATTCATTGTTTTTGCAATGCGAACCTCAACACGCATCTTCACTAACTTGAAGTCAACTGGGTAAGATCATTCGTAACATTCGTCGATGTTATTTGTAGTGAGGTGTTGTCTGAGTGCGCGAAATGCCACGGAACCGACAGCTGGATACGTCGTATTATTCTTGCTACTTGTTCGTACGACTGAAAAAAAAATAGGTTGCGCAAGGCGGCTAAATGCTAGACGTCAACAGGCCTAAGCCTCCACTCTCCCGCCCCAACGGGAACTATTGGTATACGCGCTTGCAATCTGCACGTCACCAACGCAGAACACGCCCAGTATGTACCAGCATTGCGTAGTCGATAGGGGGTAACCCTCCGTCCACTACTACAGCTACTATGTACCACCGCAGCTGTGGATGGTTCACAAGTCTGTTAGGGGCATCTAGGGCTAGCCGTCTGTACGCGCACCCGCTCGCAGACTCAACTCATCAACGTCACCGACCATTGGCCGCCACGCACGGCCGGACAGCCCACAGTAGCGGCATGAAACAAGTGTCGCGGGAGGTGGTCGATCAGAAAATTACAGATTCCCGATAGAGGCGGACACGACAAGTGCTCCACCTACTGCACTCGTATGGCAAAATTAGTTGTGGTTTCTTCATCTCCGACAGGGGAGATGCCGTATGGTGGAGCGTACCCGACGTAGGGCTGCTGAGAGCCTGATGGCTAGGTGCCAGCACGTCGACACGCTTCGAGGCGGTCACGAAGAACGCTGCGCTCGCTGTCCTCGTTCCCGTTCGTCGCTACCCAAGACGGGGATCGTCGGTGGTGCTCACGTCGATCGGAACTCCGACCATAGATCAACCGGGACGTGGCGAACCCTTCCTACGAACTAGTATTCTTTCCTAAGGGTAAATATCTTAATATATCTTCGGGCGGAACTAATTTTCAGTGCTATCCCGGATGCTCTCTGCGTTCGCTCCTCTAGGTCTTCTCTCCATATTGCTTCCGCAAACCTCCCCCCCAAACCTATTCATATATATATCGTTCTGTTGCCTACCAATACTTAAACGCGCTGTCCTTATCGGTTATCGCATGATCATTGCTTGCAACAGCTCTGTGCTAGAGATGTGCACGACGAGCAAACGAGGTTGGGCAGGTGCCCTTGTTGGGAAGCGGTTCTCATGCTGTTTTCCACAGAAGCCATGAGCATTCTTTATGTACGGCGCACACCGCAACAACACTGATCGCCGAAAATGATAATAGTCGAATGATAGACCAGCTATCCGTTTCACAGCAGAACTGCGTTATGTCAATTTACAATGAGAAGATTTAAGTAAATTGAGAAATAGAAGAAAAGACAATGTGAGCTTGATAGACTTACCACAAAATGGTATTCCTTGTGGAACCCAAGTCGCGTTGTCAGCGCACCGTCTCGTCGTGGGTCCGAGAAGTTCATATCCAGGATCGCAATTGTACGACGCTGTTGTACCGACCGACAGACCTTCATCTGACACCGTCACATCAGCGTGCGCTGGTGAGCCGGGATATCCGCAGTTACCAGTCACTGCAAAATACGAAGCACAGAAATAAGAGAACTAATTAGTACTTGAATAGCCTAGGAGATTTTATAATTGTCAAATATATGCAGCCAAAAAAATTAGACTTATATAAGGTTCGGTCAATGACAACGATCAACCAAGAGCTAAAGGCAAACTATTTCTCGTGTACCGGTGTTGTACAGTAAATCGTTATTATTAATAAAAAAAAATAGCGCGCATTTTTAGTTTAAACTAGCTCGCACTTCTAAATTGTACCATTTATATGACTATATCAGAACGTGAGCAATAGAGCAAATAAATAGCCCTGTATTAATGCCATAGATATTTATGTAGATGGGACTGCCTAGTGAAGCTGTGGCATAATTCCTAAAGGTCACAAGCGGACGAGAAGAAGAGCAATAAGCGGATATTGCATCACTTTTACAGTAGTGCCGAACAACGACTATTACTGTTCCTGTTGTTGTTTTTTTGCTGCTGTTGTTGTTGTTCTGTGTAGGTCGCATGTGAAGACAAAATGATAGCAAACTCGTAGGTAGCCCAATGCAATCGAGTAGACGATTATCGTCTATTATTATGTTTGCATTTCGTTTCATTGAACAGGCAAATAAATGCAGATATGACATCCGTGGGGTAGATTGTAACAGATTTTCTAACGCCTTCATCGCTGATCGTGGAAAGAAAAACAGTGCGTCTTCTGCATTTTCTTTTCATGCATATATATATATATATATCTATATATATATACAACAATTGTTGACGTGAGCACTATATTATAATGTTATAAGTGCAAATAGTAACGCGTACATATATGTACGTGTACAGTATGTAGTGGACAATTCATCTTTTGTTGATGTTCTCCGTTTTCGCCACTCCTCGTCCTAGTTGTCGGCGTCGTCCTTGTTGTTGTTGTTGTCGTCGTTATTTTCGCTCAGGGTACACCGAGGGGAATTCTCAAGCTCTCTGACCTCCACACAGCTTACGCTAATCATGAACACTCCTCCATACTATTGGATATAACGCTCATACGGACGGAGCACAAGACGGAGCCCAGTGTACCATCGTAGCGTGTGACGAAGGGTGGCGTTACTCCATCGTCGTTCGACCATAAATCATTGCAAGCGATACATTGCAGTGTTGATATCTTCGAAGCAACAGGGCCAAGCAGAATCCAAGAGTCTATCCCACGTTTGGCACAAGCCTTGCTAACCTACCGCGGTGTATGGCGAACACCTGCGTATCGAACGTTCTCTGTGTCTGGTATGCTGCCTATGTCAATGGCAGTGACACAGACACGATGCGTATAATGCTCGCAGGTAGCGCATAGAGGGATTTACTGACAAAGCTACACAACGTCTGTCAATTGTACTGGCATGAAGGGAGTGCTGTGTCTAAGTCTTCAGTGGCTGACACGGTGTATGATAGGAAAAAGAGGCCTGATCGGTCCAAGGACAGATGGGGGGGGGAAGGTTTCATAGCGTCACGAAATGCAAAAAAAGGAACATCGACACAGCGAAGGACAAAGGAAAATACATGCTCTCCCCTATATATATATGTATATATATATATATATATATATATATATATATATATATTCGGACCTGTAATGGCCAGCAGTGACAACAGGCGTAGGCTGCTGCACTTCGTTCTCACAAAGTGACGACGAAAGTGTGCACTTTAACAATGTCAATGCTTCCAGAGGTATCCATGCAGGTATATGAAAATGTATTATGGGATATTCTTAGCGTGTACATTGATGACAATCTTGGCTGCAACCTCCTGCTTCTACCATACTAGAGGGTTTGTGAGAAGCTCGAGTCGTGCATGTAGGAGTCTGCCTCGAGTCTGCTTGCCCATAGACTCCGACCTGACAGCGAGCAAGCAAGACAATATAGGCAGAGATGCAAACCCTGGGGAGGCGGCTCAGCCTCCGCTGGTCCGCGTATCAGCCAAAACGTTTTTGGAAGGTCCTCCTTTTGCGAACTTCTGTCTACGGGACCGCCGTTTTGTCAATCACTAGCCCCCGGGATGGTTCCGTGCGCGCATCCGTCTGTCCGTGCAAGATCCTCGCGCGAATACCATCCTCACCTTCATCTTCACGAATGCTAAGGGATGAATGACGAGGCCGGGCTGTACGAGTCTGGGAGTGGTTGCACGATGGCAATCATCACGAATGTCATGGTTAGCATCTCAATTCCTATGACATGGCGGGATTTCCTCGCTACGCCCCACATATACGTTACACCTAGCGTACGGTGTACTAGCCCGTATACACCGCCATAGCCAGCAGTCTTGTTCCTGACAACCCGGAGTGATTGCATGGCATGCCTAGACAACGACCACAACAACAACAACAACAGCGATAGCAGGGACGTAAGTCGTCATAAAAAATGAACGAAAATAACGTTTGGATAGTAGGTACAAACGTAATGTGGCAACCACGCGATCAGCGCGGCACAACCACACTGCCTCTACGCGGGCCGTCCCTATGCGTACAACCTGCCAACGACAATACTGGTTATGAGTCGAGTGCGAGTTAGCACTGGGC
Source organism: Stratiolaelaps scimitus (assembly GCA_019614645.1). Taxonomy (NCBI): domain Eukaryota; kingdom Metazoa; phylum Arthropoda; class Arachnida; order Mesostigmata; family Laelapidae; genus Stratiolaelaps; species Stratiolaelaps scimitus. The sequence continues at coordinate 1,477,116 of JABWDB010000014.1, read as the reverse complement.
GAAAGGGTTCGGGAAGGCATCCTGACACACGGACTGACTGACAGCAGACCGAGATATGGAGATACACAGAGAAAGCCGGGGAGTGTAGTGCAGGTCCCTCCTCGCTCGGGCAGAATGATTGGGTCTGATTCGCTGATGAGAAAATACACGAACTTGGCCCCTCTATCACAACCACCACCACTACCATACCTAGGCCTTCGCACGCATACAGCACACTCCTTGTCATTGTACTATTGTATGTGCAGAGGCCATCGTGTGTAGGAGCACTGTTTCGCATTCAGGCATTCAGGGCCCTGGCATGGCTCGCTCTATTGAGGCGGCTCCTTCAACGCGCTACGTGGGTGATGTACGCACCCGTCAAGAGATAGCACCGAGAGGACACGGAGGACACACGGGCTGGCATAGGGTTACATTATTAGCCACCATATTGATTCTCTTTTCAGCTCAGATCATTAAAGGTACTCGTGCCAACTGAGTTGTGTGTTGGGGGTCGCCGACGATCACCTTCCTCATCAATGGGACACGGCCGAGTGACCTTCACGAGTGGCCCACGCGTATGATATCTCGTTCGACATATATAATACACGCACACACATGAACCGTTTATTTAATGGCATGCTATTGAATAATATACGGGACCATCATTATGTCCGCCTGGGTCAACTTGTACTTTTATCTGTGTACCACATATTTATGAAACGTTTCTGGACTTGGTGATCATGTGCAATCATTTTGCATTTCTTAGTATAAAATTGTTCTTATATATATATACATATATATATATGCACTGCTTTAGCTTATGCCGGTGAACTTCCGCCGTTGTAGCCTTTACTCAATTTTAGGCTCAAGATGAGCTCGTACCGACTGCGTGATACAAATTGTTTATCGTATAGCACATAAGTAAAAAATACCAGTAGTTATATATAATAATATACTTCAAATTTAACTAGTTAAACTTGGGCAACACAATTAATTATAGATAGATTGTCGACTTATCAGGATGGCCAAGGGCAGGGTTTGAGAGTCTAGTCTTCCTCAAATTAGGGTTCATGTAAAAGAAACAGGTATAATGCACTTACAGAATTCGGGCCCCATAATGATATTATAATAATAATAATATGATAATTGTATATTTAGTGCCCTCTTCAGCTGTTGATTCGGCATGCTCTAACCCCTCTCTCAGACTCTCATTTTCCCCACAATTTTACAGATAGGCATCCGCATATCGCTTAAGTAAGCCATACGTCTAAACCACTATGTGGTATTCGTATTGGCTTAGTATCAGATCGGTTGGTGTGTTCTTATCTGTTAATTTGCCCTGCTGTTTTCTGCCGCCGCATGCACTACACCATAGTATACGGCTCTGCAAGTGCGCCGTATGAACCGGCAGAGCCGGCTTTCATTACGGCCTGATCCTTTACTTTTTCCGCTCGAACTGTCCTGGCTGCAGTGATGCCACCGCATTCGTCTTCATTCCTATATCCGGCTGCGACGCATAGTTTACGAAGCCGCGATTACCGCCAGCATAACTACCGCACCACCACCACCACCACCATTTGAACAACAGACGTATCAGCAGCAGCAGCAAGAGCTTCAGTCGAACTGCTGAGCTGGGACGGATCCATCCGTCCGCGGGCGTTAGTAGAAACGAGCCCCCAGAACTGCCGCCGCGGCCGCCACCACCGCCGCCGCTGGATCTGTCTCTGCCGTGGATCAGTGTCCGGGTGATGGTCGCCGCCGTCGTCGTCGTCGTCGAGACGAGCCCAAAACGCCCCCCTTTCTTCCAGTACAGATCCGTCTGTCGGTCAACGAGTGAGCCACGCCACGAGCCGCCAGAAGCGAAAACTGCTCCGCTCTTTGTGGGAAGAGAGCCGATAGCGCCGTGGTGCGGTCGTTTGTCGTCGAGACGCAGCATTCACCAGATTTCGGCAGAGGAGGACGAAGCGAGACGACGTTGAGGGAGATGCAGGGGGAATATCCCGCTAAAGGAGAAAGCGTTCCCGTGACCACTGACATGAACGACTGGCGAAGGCGGCAGTTGACGTAGCAGCCGTTTGCATAGATCAGCCGCGGCCGTTGCTTTGGTTCGCTTAGCTTCTCGTCGGGTCGCATTGCCTTGCCTCTGCTGTCATTGAGGCGGGAGGTAACAAATACAACGGCTTGTTTCGTGGTGTAAACCGCTCGCGACGCCGGGAGCGAGCCAGCAGCACTCGTCGTCGAAGGTCTACTAACGGTCGGGTGGTTGTCGCGTCCCGGCTGCTCCTTCTATCCGTCTATTCGACGTCATGTAACGAAGCCGTTCGCTTCATAGGTGAAGCCGTTCATCCTCCTGTTCACAACGAACAGATCAACGGCAGCGACAACGATAACGGCGATGAGGGTGAGGTCGCTGGAGGGAAAGGTGATCCCCGACATCTTTACCATGCTCTGCCTATTCTCCAATCCTCTCGCTCACTCTCATTTCTATCTATGCAATAGGTGTATGCGGGTGAGTAGCGCTACTTGGTTTTTGGCTGTCGCGAACGTCGCGCCCTTTAAAAAAACCAATCTGTGTTCGCCTAGCCGTTCGTGAGTATATCGCGGCAGCGGCAGGTCATCAGATAATCACGTTTGATCCTGTCGATCGAGCCTTCAACCGGCCTTCCAGGGTTTCGTTGTTGGGCGAAATTTCCGCGCCACCCTTTTTCGTCGTCATCGTCATCATCGGTTACCGTCGCATTCGCCCAGCGCCAACTTGGCTTCGTGGCTGATAAACCCGGCCGGCTGGCCACCGGCTAGTTAAGTGAAGGAATAATAGAGCGAAAGATAGAAAAATCAAGGAAAGTGCAGAGCCTTGAGAAACGATAGGAGATACCAACTCCGTTATATACGTTCCCATCGCGTGTGACAGCCATGTGTTGCCATCCATATGAAGGTGGCAGCCTGTACATTGCATGCGGGCCACGCTAGCACCGTGTGCATCGTGAGCTGTCAAACGTCAACCCTTATCCCGGTGGGCCATCTACACTACCCAGCGACATAAAGGCGACGTTGTCTAGGGAACTCCTCATCGCTTCCACCTGCCTTGGCGAACTTCTCTTTGGCATGAGAGCCACAAAATCGGCGTTAAGCGACATATCAAATATGAAACGCAAAAACGAACGGCGTAGACACATAGACGAGGCCTGCAGGGTGCACAGTGACTGGCCCATTGAAGCCGGGTGTCGGGAATCAGAGACCCATTGACAATTGCAGATTTACTATATGTGCATTTTCTACATCGAAAATCACACGAAGGTATCTTTTGCTCTGGGTAGCCACAGTGGTAGCGCTGTGGCTTGTACAAGTGAAATGTGTCATGGTGTGCGGCTGAGCATGAAAGGACGACTTTGTGCATGTATGGATGGCTCTACGAGATTTCTGATGGAGTGAATAAATCCGCTATGGACAACGAATATGAAATATCGTAATTATCTGTGTTATTTTTATATATCTATTATTGATGTTACCATATGATTATTAGCATTATATAGAGAAATATTAAAACTGCTCTAACAGAAATCCTGTATGGGATCAAACCGTTGCGTTTTGAAACATCTCGTCCACGACCGGTAGCAATAATTGACGAGCTAAAAGGTGACCCCGTCTACTTCTGCTCAGTAGCATAGATGCCATGAATACATAAGGATAACGGTTCAGAAATAAAAGACTATAATTTCGTACACAAAGATATATAATTTATTCTCTCGCCTAGAATCAAACTCGATCGCAGTGAAGCATTATAATCCCAGTGTGCTCATATGGACCGCCAACTCTTTTGCGCAGACACTAGGGTCATGCGTGCATTATATATATATATATATATATATATATATATATATATATATATATATATAATGAAGACTTTGGGGAGGGACTCCTGTACGAACTTACGAGTTAAGTTTGTATAAACTAACTACCACTTGGTGCTTCAGGTCTCTGCGATCGTCACTATTATTGACATTATTCACTTCGAGCTTGTGTTGTTATCTGAAGTCACTTCAGGCAGCGAGCGTAGTGACTTGTTACTTGAAGTGGAACCGGAGCTTCTGCACGACTCTTTATATGTTGAGCTTCTTTTCTTGTCGACTATCCTGTTCTAGCGGGGCTCATCGCAGGTATAAATTTCAATGACAATTCCACTTTTTGCGGGGCTAGCAGTTAATCATGCGACATGCTTCTCTCATTTCGTTTTATTCCAGACGTCACATAGATATCTATCTATCCATATATATATATATATATACATATATTTGTGATTGTACAAAGTTAGTCACTAGAACGTGTTTGTTCTGTTTCGAGTTTGTGCATCGCTGGCGTTTCGCGCACTCCATTGGGAGTCTTCTGATTGAGGCCTCCTTCATCGACCCGATTCGGTCACCAATTCTATCAAGTTCATTGATATTAATGAGGTTGATGTTCACATTTACATGATATGATCCGCCCAAATTAGTAGTTGTTGTTCCGTCCCCGAAGCAGGTACCGAAAAAAAAGGTACGAAATGGGTGGATTATCAGTGGCGGTGGCATTGGACACGATCTAGTTCCTTTGCTTGGCCGAACGACAGAATTGCTTGCAGTGGATTTGCGGATGTTTAACAGTGCCATCTTCTATCTCAAATAGGAGCTTCCACCTTTGCTCTAAGATCGACCCTTGTTGTCAATGAAATTTCGATATTGAAGAAGATGGAAAATGTGTTCTGGTGGTAGAGGAACCCGTTTACCGGAGCCTCTTCGTTGAATGTAGGAGATCTTTTCTGCGCTGGATTTCTCGGCAGAATTTCACCATGATTTAGACTCGATATATCGAACTCTGCCTACAGTTGTTCTTGTCACACTGTGATACGATATATATATATGATATGGCGAGTCAGCCATTTCGATTCTATTACTTTTCGTCAGAGACTATTTCTTCGCATCAGTCACACGTGGAAAACACCGCTGGAGAGGTGGTACACAATGCTTCCGAATAGAAAGGGCGTTAGATACAGACGCGCTCAGGCAGAAGGACGCGTTTATTAATCAGCCTCAATTAATCATGTAGGCAGCGGCCATGATAATTAAGTGATGCGCCAACGTGCGCAGACTTTGAGCCACGCACTCGTCTCTCGAAGTGGCGGCCTTCGCTTAATATAGTCGAATAACAGTACGATAGACTAGATTGTCCTTGAGAGCAGCGCTTTCAGCAGAGTGTCCTTATCTAAGTCCGCCGATCAGTCGATAAGCAGTGCTCGCTCTGACTAGAGACACTACGTATCTAAGCTAAAATATAGATAAACGCCACTCGCTCTACCACGGGTAGCATATCCATACCCATAGAAGAAAGATGCTGAGGGTCAGCTAAGGAGAAGTAGCATATCTATGTTGTTTGTGTCATTTGTCACGATCCCATCCTTAGTAGGACGGGACACCATCTCCACTATTCGAGGTGTGTGCGTATGGGAGTAGAACTTTATCCGAAAGCTAGCTGCTACATTCACTAGATTCGCCATCTGCCACTGCGCCACTTGTGGACAGGCACGCGGAACACCAAACTTTTTTTGCAACTTGGGCCAGCGTTGTTGTTGTTTCGGCATAGCTCGCTTTGCTCTGCCCATGACGTCGACCATTACGAGACCTGCTTACGGATTCGCCCGCACATGGCCCCCGCGTTGGGTTACCTTCGTGTCAGAGGTCTTAAAAAGTTTGTCTCTCCTAAATAGCGGCCATCGAGTCTACGTGAGGACGACGTGAGTAATTAGCAACCTGCCTATGTGTGAAGCTAGCATTAAACCAATAGGGGGTGGGGGTACCGGCCAAGTGAATTGCTCAATTTTCGTTCCGATGTTCAGTGGGCATCCCACATTCGGTATTTTAGCCTTAGCTGAAAATGTCGAAATAATGATACATCATTTCGAGAAATGATACTGTGTCAAGCTGTTAATTGTGTCTATCCAATGTCATTAGCGACTATTAGTAACTACTCAGTAAGCCCGATCGACTGACTGGGCGTATGAACTAGCCAATATTCACAATGCATTACTAGCCGGTGTGAATGCAGTAAATGCTGAAAAAAAGAAACGCATCAATATAGATTTAACATCAGATTGCTGTTGGGAGTTTCACGATGGCTGACCAATACGTCAATATGGCGCCGCAGAGAAAATCGAGAACGTGGTCGTCGAGGGCAGCCAGGTAGAAAAGAAATTCCAGAGAGGACTGCTTCCGTTAGCAGCCTTTCGGTCCTGCCTCCACCAGTGGCGTCGTTAGCCGTAAGCAGCAACCAGCCCCGGCGGCTATCGCTTCGTCTTTCTGTATGGCAATGGCCCCCATTGGATTGACTTCGATCCGTTGCCTCTCTGAACCCAGCTCTTGACAGTGTACCACCACTTCGTCGCGTTATTGGCCTCACTCGATTGCGCCGTTTCTCGCTCAGATCGTTTGAGCTGCAGCGGCAACAGCAGTAGCCAGCCGTTTACGTCTACCATCTTGTTATATAGGAGGATCCCTTGAATAAGCACCGTTTTTCTCCATTGTCATGGACGCTCTCATCTAATGAGGGCCACATGTATCGTTACATGTAATACAAGCCCACGTACACCCTTGTACACGCTACAATAACATGGTAGTCGCCTCACGAAGAAGCTCCACTCGTTACGACGGCCAAATGATTGACGATCAATAGCGCAAGAGGCTCAGAGAGTATTGCAGAGGGACTGTAATCAAGAAGAAACAAATCCCCGGAAACAAAGCGAATACAAATGGCAACAAGTGCGTAAAGGGAGAGCACGGACCTGTCGACGTCGTGCTGTCTAAATGGACACTGATCGCTTTTCACATCTGCGCGAACTGCTGCCGTCACCGCCAGCGTCGCTTGCTGCTTGCTTCTCGATGCTGCCGCAGCCGAACGCTAACGAGAGTAGCGTAGACAATGGCATCATAGGTAAATGCATGTTTCTCGTGTGTGCTCGGAAATATTCGCTGCCCGATTGTTATTATTCTCTTAGCGAAGATGGGAGCAGCGACGCTGGCGGCTGACGCAAACTGAGGACGATCACAGGCCAGCATATGCTTATGTTGCAGTTGCTCTGTGGTGCGTCTTCACCTCGCTCGAACGAACGCAGGGAAAACATTGATGCTCAAATCAATGGCGTGCGCCACAAACGTGAATTTGTATGTGTATTTGCATGCACGTACGTACGCACGTATGCACGCACGCATGCAGCCTCGTCTCATCGAGCGTTTCGTTCGCTTCTGGTGACGCCTCTGCTGTGGCCGCGTTCGTCGTCTGGTCGACAAATTTCAAAAGAATGAAATGTCTCTCGTTTCGTGCTGTTCGTCGCTCGAATTCCGGTCGACTCAAAGTCGTTCAAGTGGCTTGCATTAAGTCGGTAGGCGGTACGTTTGTTTACTCGAGAATTATTCTCCTAAACGGTTTCGAAATCGATGGGTGAGCGTGGAGCATCAAGATCGCTGGCCAGTCGATTTTTTGTGCCGTAAGTCGCGATTGAGCGATACAAAGCGATTCGGAGCGCACACGCGGAACATGAGATACCATCAATGGAAATGGTGTATCCCTATGTGTTAGTGTGTCTATCCGGCTGACAATGTGTTCGTCCAAAGATTTCATGAATGTTAACTGCAGACAAGATAGCAGCGTCAGCCACCTGCAGGTGGCGAACAGCCAAAACTGATTGTCTCTCCTACAATCCCCCAGCGGGCGCTCTTTCCTACCGCCCTGCAGAGCCTATAAGAGTACATTCACACTTCTCAGATATATATATATATATATATATATATATATACAGATGGTGATACGGCGGGAGACCGTACACGAATTTATAAAGGAAATACGAGTCATGTGCACCCACTGCGATGTCCAGGAAGACTAACGGACTGCACCGTCCAGTGCACGAACCTCGTCGCATGCAGATGGACAGACAAACCAGCAGACACATACAGACGCTCCACGAGCAGTGACGCAGACAACGATAGTGACAGATGCCATTAACTTAGGTAAATCGGGGCTGAGGGAACATCGCGAACAATGAAAGATTCTCGAAGCTCGAAAGGGTGCAACACTTCTTGAAACACTGAGCTATCACTGCAGCTACCAGGTATTATAGCACCAATAGGTTGACATCATCATCGTCATGAAATTGCCGCGAAAACACCGAAGTAATATCCATGGAAGACTGAAAAGCGAATCGTATGAACTATTCCCGGACATGGTGCTGTAGCTCTCTCAGATAGGGTGGCTGAATGGAGGGACTGTACCTATGCCGTATAACGAAGGCCATCCCATCGTCCGCCATACAACGTCCACTATACCTAATTGTAGAAGTGAGACATACGAGAGTTCTCTACTTCCACCACCTCTTTCGTCATCCCTGACAAATGTCTGGCTACACATGTGCCCGATGCATAGACTTCTTTTTTTTCCCACTTTTCTATCTACTCATTGCGTGGACAAGAGCGAACCGGACCTACCCCGGTCCCGGCCTCTCCATAACATGTCACTTTTGACCGTGCCAAGGGATGTTGAGAAATTGTGGCTCGTATAAATAAACACTCTTTCGTAACGTTTTCGAGAACAAGACCACAAGTGTATTGTGCTGTTGGCTTTGCGAGTGTCCAGACGTCGCGGTCGACTTCCAGAAGTCGTCGCGGGCAGATACGAGGGAAGCGAATCGCTAAACATCTTCCAACGGTTCGTTTATACTTCCCAGCGGTTGGCGTCATTTTCGGGACGTGCGGGAAACGATAACACTATCATCATCAACGTTGTCATCATCGAGAAACGGAAGCACCACAACAACGACAACAGTAGCAGCAGCAGCACAGAATGGCGGCGAGGTTCTTGATGGTGACAGACGAAGAGTCCACGAGCGGTTCGGCTCCCGGTTTTGCCCGGTGTTCCTTTTGCGGGATTACTCCGTATTTATTGCATCATAGCGGCCTGTCTATCCTATTCACTTGTATTGCGCTCTTACACAAGGGGGTCAAGCCGAGGGTCACACAGTATGCTGGTCAAATGCTTCGTAATGATAGTAACAGTCATATAGATGCTGCTGCTGCTGTTGTTGTTCTTGGTGATGATGATGATTCTGTTGCTCTTGCAGGTCATTGGTGCTGCTGTGTACGAACGACGATGACGGTGTTCCTTGTGGTGGTGGTGGTGATCGTAGTACTGACAACAATCAAGCTAAATGATAAAGAGGCGCCGTCCTCAAGCAAGCCACTGTCCTCCGCGTCCTGTCGTTTCTTTGATATCAGTGCGGCGACATGTGTTGCATATTATCTCGGCTTTATGATCATCGTATTTTCTTCTGTCCATTGCTGCTACAGTCTATTCAGGTGTTCCTGTTGTGTTGTTGTTGCTGCTGCTTCGGCTGCCGCTGTTGTCATTTCCTTCGAACGACTCAAAACAATGACGGTAGGGACTAGTAATAATACTACCTGCGAGAGGAACACGCTGTTCGGGAAGCATCATGAGATCAGGCCGAAGGAGAAAGAGAGAGGGAGGCGCGTTGCTGACAGTAACGCGCCACCTGGAATATACGACGCTTAGTTCCTGATTGGCGTTCTTTTTTTTACTTCAATGTCAACATGATTTGAGTTACAGTCAGTGAGCTGCTCAGTCTCCAAACATGGAGAAGGCCAGAAGAGAAGCAATACAATTAATCTCGTCCTTGCTGTTGAAGATACGCGAGACTCCTTCTTCCGAGCAGGAGTCGCTTGGTTTTGTCACACTTCCGATGGGACGGGACCCATCGGGCAAGTCAATATTAAAAGTTCCATCGAATGAGGCATCTCCCGGATCAATGAAAGGTTTTTGCTGCGCACTTACATATACACACACACCTTTACACACATATACACTTCTTGAACAGGACTTGATTGATGTATTCTTTTAGCGGGCTTATGAGCAACTCTGTCGGACATCTCAGCGTCAACATAAGAGACTAGCAATTTGCGATGGGCGAACTTTGGCCCAGTAAGTTATTGCCGTCCTTGGCTGGAATTTCGCTTCAGTCGTAAGTGTTGTTCGTTAATGAGCTTTGACCATAGTGAAAGTGCTCGAACACGGAATTCTCCACGCAATTATATAGTTGATAGTCTGAGTTCAACTCCCGCTGTGGTGTCCGCATAGGATGCCAGCTTGTCAAACTCGACCAAGGCCAAGCTGTGGCTCACATCGTTCAGTTCTCGAACGACAGAAATTTGGCTAACTTCACTCGACTCCCCGCTGTCATCTCAAGGCGCAGTCTCATTTTGAGTGTCCATCACGAATGGCATCACTTTCCGCGCTCGCATAGATGGGTTTCTCTTACATCGCAGGCAGATAGATGTTGACATCGATTATGATACTTCGTCCTTGCACTACCGAAAGTAAAAATGTTGGCATCACACGAACATATAACAATATGTGAATTAATATTTAGGGTAACTTGAAGCACACCTGTGTATTTCCATTCGAGTCCAGTGTCCCTTCGAGTAATTGGGCTGTTCTTAATGTCTAGCCAATTATGATCCTTTGTTTGTTCGTCCACGTTGCCATCGAACGCTCCTCGGTCCGATGAGGCCGAGCGACAACAGAAGCCACGATGAAGACCCGTCGACCATTTGACCATTTCATTTTGATCTTCCACCCCATAGGTTACTATGTATTTTCTGGTGTTTAGTCTCCTCTCTTGAAGACATCGATTTTCGATGTATATTTATTTCCTCTCCCAGCGATCTTCTATGCTACCGCAGACGTCTTCACTATGCCATCAGCACGATATAGAAATGAGGCGCAATTATATGTGGCCAAGCACACTGTGGTCGGCCGAGTTAACATGATGTCGCGCAGACGACCCAAAGCCCGCGCGACTCAAGCAACGAGATAAATTCGTTGCACAAACCACAGGGATGAGGTCCCACAGCGATTACTACTACCACTACGTTGGTTTATGCCGACGTGGCGAACGGCTGGTCAACAACTCAGCATCTGCCGATGAGCCCCGATGTTGGCCAGTTCGCATCCTCTCCACGGCTACCCCAGCCCGTCCCATACCATCTGACTCGGCTCCGCCGGAAACTGGGTCCGGAAAATGACTAGAACCATCGCGGATACGACGGACACCGAAATGAATTAATTTTTGTCAGGAGCAGCAGCGGCGGCCGTAGCGAACGTTGCGCTCCAGAACAGCTTCGGGACCTCGGCCACCAGGGCTCTTTCTCCCAACATCGCCACCCAGCAACTGCTGCCGGGGGGAGCCCGGAGCGCTGTCCTTTGCTGATTGTATTTTAGCCGATTTTCTGGATCGTTAAAGGCACGGCAATGGCGAGCATCGCCGGGCCGGGGAGCGGGCGGACACAAACATTGGAAGAACATTTTTTAGAACTAGAACTCTGTTTCTTGAGCAACTAGGGCGAAATCGTGTTGCTCAACCAAGAAAACTCAATACGCGGGCAGACGGTCGAATGAAGCGACATAATGTGATAGAACAACATAGCTTTGTGCCACACAAAATCTTGATTTGTGTGAGGTAAACATCATCATCGTTCCTTTGAAAAAAAAAAACGGATACAAAAAAGACAATCGGATCGTCCGCAAAGATAAACACCACCTTCGGCTAAGGTATTGGAGGGTTGCCGTTGGGCTACGCACGGGTACGGTTAGTCTGCAATTTATAATATTATATATATATATATCATATCCGGGCAATATATATATATATATATAGAGAGAGAGAGAGAGTCATAATAAGATTTAACTAGGCACTAACTTTGTTATTTTGTACACGAGGTAGACAATTTAGGGGCAATTATCATAAGCTTGTTTTTCTCAATAGTTCTTTATCAAATCAAGATAGCACAAATAATAACAATAATAATGACGATAGAGGAATCGTGTCTTGAAATAGTATCCTTGTCGGATATTACGCGATCAAACTGAGTCGAGACAGAGATCGTCGTCACTGCAATTCACTAATTGACTATTCGCTTAATTACCAACTATAATACCATCAAACACAGACTCAATGACGTTGTTGATAAGTCCATAGTTCGCTTGCCGCCTTACAGCAATGGCAGTATAGTAGACGGTGCGGGCGATAGTTAGACATTATATACAACTTGCGTTGCTGGGAGCAAGTGTTTAATTGCACCACACCCTGTAACAGCGAATATTGCAGAAAAAATGTAGATCCACCAATTATGTGCATAGATCGCTGCACAATGTTATTGGGTATACTAAGCAACAACGGCAAGGTGGTCGACTTCTTCCAGGCGAAAACTCTCCCACATTTTATACGGTCAAACATTTCATTCTATGAGTGCTGCAAGATTATTCGACTACTGTTTATTTTCTTCCTACTTTGACTATGCATTATTTCTCAGCTTGACCAAAAAAAAATAATGGCGTTAACACTCTGGCGAAACTTGTCATTCCGAAGAGCAATTCCTCACACGACTGTGCCTCATCGTATGTTCTCGCTGAGCATGATATGAACATTGAATTACTTTACATAGGATGATATGAGCTGGGTGATACTCGAGACCGTGACATTTAAATAATGTTCCAGCGTATGCAGTGCTCTCAGCACTCCGACATTGATGTCATCCGAGCCCATCTCATATTCCACAATGGCATTTGCCAATTTCTCGCAAACAATGGTGTCTGCCCCGTTCATTTTATACAAGTGAAAATTATGCGCTCGTGTGCCACTGCTGGAGCAATTGTTCTATTATTAGCAGCACAACTACTGCTGTTGGTACTGCTGCTTTTGTCGTTATTGCTATTGTATTCTATGATATTTACTATGGGCGGGGAACAGCGATGGAAGTTCTCCAATTCCTCTCTCTCTCTCTCTCTCTCTCTCTCTCTTCCTCTCTGGCGCATCTTCAAAACACTCGTAAACCGATCAATTAATGAAGGCATTCATTTATTTGCCAAGGAGCGTAGCACAGCAACAACCTTGTTATTGTCGGCCTCGTTCTCGTTGTCGGTGTCGTTGTCTGTTGAGTTGTAAGCACCTTGGTGTATATTGGTGCGCACAGGGCATCGTCAATGTGTTTGCGTCAAGCGATCATTCTTTGATGCTTGCCCGATCATGGCTACTTCGACCGCTCGCTCTCTCTCTCTCTCTCTCCCTGTCTTTGATGGCATTCGCCTTCTATTTAGCTTAATTCGGGTTCATTTCTAATTCCCGTATGAGCGTAATGCAGATCACACATCCATCGCGCGGAGCCAAGTGGTGTTCTCGAATCAGACGTGAACGACGAATCTGCAACGAACGCAACAAGCTACTCTCTCTCAAAGTGTCAACTCGCTGCCGGTTCGCTTTTCATTGCCGCGAGGATCCCGAGGAGGGGTCTGACAGCAGATGTCTAAAGACAGATGTCCAAGTCGCTGGAATGGTCTTGTGCGCCATATATTTGTGTCGTCGGCGTCCCGTGCTTCATTGATCTGACGAATCGACTTTGGCGTGACGTTTCGTCTTAACAGAGTCGGGAGGAGCTGTCTAAGCTGTAAAAACAGAGGGGGAGAGATCTGTGACAAGTCCATGGATTACAATGTGGTAACACCTCAATCATTTCGTATAATTGGCGGCTATTCAAGGAGGGAACTCACTCGAAGCTGCATCTCCGACTCATTAGAAAAATGATACCCAGTTATTATTTGTTTTTTCGAACGCCAATCTATGCCGGTGCTATTCGTAGTATACAGCAGTCGCAGAAGAAGATGTACAGGAACTGCAATCACGTGATTCACAGTAGATTAATGATTCGCCTATATTGAATTGTTGTCGAGTGACCTTGTTAAACTGTTTGTCGAACAATTTGAGAATAGCACATTAGTCGACTAACGTTTGCCTGCCCGACCCCTGGCTAGCTCTCGTTTAACGATTGGACAAGGATCCGTCAGTCTCTCAGCTGCAACTCGCTGCTGCCGCACTGCAGCACAACAATACAACAACGTCATAATCGACAGAGAACATCACCATTGTCATTGCCGGCGCCCCCGTCGATGCTGCAGTGCCTTATTCATTTGTTCGTTGTATCAGGGTGTTTTCAGCATTTCATTGCTGGCCGATTGTTGTCTGCTGACATTGCTCGTTCAATTTTGGCTCAATAAGGCCCAAAAGTGGAGCCGGCGGCAGTTGGTTGTAACAGCAGCGGGGGCGAACACCAGCGCGGTGTTCCCTGTATATTTTCACCTCTATTTCATATCGGCTGTTGTTATCACTATTGAGTGTGCTGCTGTTGCGGGCGATTCCGCTTGCAACCCAACGCTGGCTATCGTCATTTCGATATCAGTGGTCACAAAAGTGGGTATTCTTGCATTTTCGCTATTAAAGCATCTGGAACAGAGAAGCCACAAGCAGCCACGTCAGTGGGACGCGCAAAGGGTGTCACCAAATGCCGAGCGTTTTTTCTTTTTTTTGTCTTTTCCGCCTGCGAGCCGAGACCGTGTATCGGGCGATGCTTTCATTTGTGGTTGCTGTTCGATTGAAAGTCGAAGCGGAAGAACACAAAAAGAAGCGCATCATGAACCACATCACACAGCCGCTTGTTTCCTGCACGATATGATCTACCGTGTCTGCCACGATGATCCTCTGTTAACACGATAGAGTACAACCGGCAAACCCGAATAAACAACGGGCGATAATCGCCAGGATAAAAAGGAGAGCGTCAGGAAACACGAGCGAAACTGTAAAACGCGATACTTTCTGGCGTGGACGGACGACTTCAACGTATTGCTCTGGTATCCGCCTTTTGGTCACTGCAGCTGACGACGAATTATAGATGTATAGCTGTTCATACAGATCGTGATAGCGATCGTAACACAGCTCATAAATGAGATGTGACAGTATCGGCAACAACATCCATAATTCGTAGACAAGCATAAACATTATGCTGATGCACATAGCAGATATAGGAGACATTCTGCGATACAACCGTGGAGAAGCCACCCTTTTAGAGATCGATTAGATTGGAAGGGTTGCTTCAATTTCGCATTTTGTGCATTTACAGTGTAGCAGAAAACAGCAATTGACTATATCCAACTGTAAGGGGATGAATGCGAATTAGCTGACACTAGTATCGGAAAATAACTTGAGGTGCGTCATTGATGTATTGTGTGATTAGAAGTGTCTTGGATTCTTCAGAAAATCTAATAACCTAGTATCGTTCTTTGCTACGTGGCTCACCTCGTAGGAGTTATATATCAACTAAACACCTGTGATATTTGGAAGGCACCCGCCTTAGAAACTCTATAAGGCTTAGGAACGTGGATTTAAAGCAGTTTCACTAAAATGATCAATAACTTTCAAACAACACGGGAAACTCCGGCTCTTCTTTTCGTTTCTTGTCGCTGATAATAGAGGTTCAACAATTGATGTTTCTCGTACAGGTCGGAGGTGCTGCCAGCATCTCATGCGTTATTAAAACGTCGTACGACGAAGTCATTACCCACACCGGTAGCTGTATAACATTGTATAATGACGATATGTTACATCCGTAATAATTCACAGGTCCGCTCGCGTCGTCAGGCCTACCGTCCGATCGCGAAGTCCGTTGCAAATTTGTCACCACCTCCACAGTGAGGTCTCATTTCCAGCTTAGGTCCGATCCGATCCGGGCCCGTTGAAATGAATGTCACCGCTCCGTCATTCACTTATTCACTCACTCAGTGACACGCCGAGTTCTCCCCAGCTCCTTCAGGCGTCGCCAATGCTGCCGGCGGCCACCGGCCGCCGTAGCCACACGCCGAGCTCTGGCTTCTCGGCGTCTGGGCGCTGCTCAATCGGCGATGCGATGACAGAACATTGACATCTCCGTCTTCACGATGTTCTGTCGCTTCAGCCGTCCGGAGTGCGCCGTTCCGTGCCACCAGTGAAGTCCTCATCTCACACTACAACATACTACCACTATCCACACATATTCCCATAGCGCCAACATCATTTTTCCTTGTTGTTGTTGTTGTTGTCGCCGCTGCTGTCCCCACTAGCGTCCCCGGCCGTTCAGCGTCGACGGCGACCTGACTTCGACGAAGCTGTCTTGCCGCACATTTGGCGATCTTCTTGGTAGGGCTATTTCGGTAGAAATACCGTTTTCTCCATCAGCAAGCGGCAGCATTTGTAACGGCGACTCAGCGCGGCTCGTTTCGCCGCGTGTGTCGGCCAGACGAGTGAGCGAGCGAGCTGCTCATAGCACATAAGCGCTTTGCTATACGAGCGCGGCTGGCGGCCGCGTGCAGGTAAACGTTCAACACTTTACTGTGAACGATGAAGCGATGATGGGAAGAAGACGCAGGGGAAGAGAACATCTTGCTTCGATGTCGCCGTTGACGATGCCTTGACACCGCATTGTCATTCTGCTATTACTATCTCTCTCTTTCTCTCGGTCTCTCACATGCGCTCGTTCGGTCGAATGGTTGATCAGCCGATCGGTCGAACGATGGCGTCATCAGAGTAGACAAAAAGTGAAGTTCAAATTTGACAGATAGCGCTGAGCCATAGAGATAAACAGCGGAGACACAGCGGATCACAGTAGTGAGCGGCATTCCAATAGCTGTTGGTGTTGGGACCTCCTCAAAAATTACTGACCCAAATACAGCAGGCGAACAAGTAGTTCGTTGTTGGTCTTGTAGTTGTTGTCGCCCTGAAATAACAGCAGCAGCAGCGACTATGGCATGCACAACGTAACGAACAGAAACGGATTTTTTATCCAGCGAACACTCACCAACTCCGCTCAGATCCGATAAGAGCGGACATGGCTGGGTACACCGCCGCAGTCACTAACCACACAGACACTGGACACATATAGAGAAGAACGTGCGGCTGTATGGCACAGCTGAGTGGCGATAAATTAATTCTGGGATGAATGCATGCAAACAAAAAAAATAACGGCCTCTACGAAGAAGCTGACCCCCGATACGATTGGGTTCAGATGCAACGTGGCTATGTATCTAATATTGGAACTTTTCGACCTCCTCAAACTAAGACGGAACAATGCGAGTGGCGAATCCGAACGGCTGACGTCTGTTTGAGCATCTCCCTTCGCGCATTTGTTTACCACAGTGACACGAGCACGGCGATACGGTCAGCAGTGCGACCATCAGCGGTACAGGCAACCAGCAACGATCGGCAACGCTACAGACTACCGGAACACCGGTTCATTTCAAAGATACCACCTATCTTTCATGAGGCAAAAACGAGTTCGGTGATAGCCAAGCGTTCCTTTGTTTCGTTCGCCTCCTTAGAGAACAAACTGGATGACAGCATATTCAAGTTGAAATCGAGTTCGTCAGCTCAGTGAACGCCTTGCTGCCCTCTGAAGAATCGGTGCTGCTGCAGCTGCGGGTGGACTTCGCCTGCAATTGATAACGTCTCCTCTCTCCTCACTTCATCGATGCTCATGAAATGTTTGAATTCAGCTTCGAAATACGCCAGCCATAGACAATGTGGTAGCGGTCTGCTCGATGTCACGTCGTCGATCACCATTACGACGGTGTTGTTGTAGCTGCTGATTCGTATTCATCGCGCGTGCAATGGTGCAATGAACGTTTCGGTAGCTTCTGCCGGCACTCGGCTCCGCCGCTGTTGCTGCTGCTATTGTTGTTGTGGTGGTGATGCGCGGGCCGTGTGGAGGTACCACGCGAGCCGTGAGCTGCCATCCGTGCTCTGCGTCAAGACTAGCCATAAACGAATAGCTTCTTCAATCTTTCCGACCGGATCGTTACGAGGGCCTGGCTCTCTGCAAACTCCATTGGCTCATCATATGAACAATCAACA
Source organism: Stratiolaelaps scimitus (assembly GCA_019614645.1). Classification (NCBI taxonomy): domain Eukaryota; kingdom Metazoa; phylum Arthropoda; class Arachnida; order Mesostigmata; family Laelapidae; genus Stratiolaelaps; species Stratiolaelaps scimitus. The sequence continues at coordinate 1,459,334 of JABWDB010000014.1, read as the reverse complement.
ATAACAACAACAACAACCACCACAGACATGGGCGTGTTTGCTAGTTCCTCCCATATTCTATTGCTCTGTGTAGTTCGTCTATTTTCTCTCGCTCTCTCTCTGTCTCTATGTATTTCTTGTTTGCACTAAACGCTATCATCGGTAGGAAAGTAGTCGCCGCCGCTGTAGCAATATCAGACGAATGGTACAACTAAACACTCTATAAGGACACACGAGAACACACGGCCGCGGCGACGATTCAATCTCATCTCATTCGTCGGGCCCCCGAAAGCCCCCGATTGCCTGACGCCTATCGTCTGTGGTCTTCATCAGACGAATGCATTAGGACGCCGAGCTGTATGAATAACTTCGCGAACCGCTCGGTTACCGATGCAGCGGACAAACGGCTTGATTTAGCTGACTTTACGGAACGCCTCAGCTACGACACAACGCGAAAACAATAACGCCGACAGGGAATGGACATCGTTGTGATGAAGTGATCAACAAGTGCGCAAAGGCCACACGGATCACAGCCAACTGCTACTATCACTATTACGACTTATAATAATAATCATAATAATAACAAAAGATGACGATGATGATGATGATCATGGTGACGTTGTATAATAACACGCTGAGCGTATGACGTGGTGTCGGGGTGGAGGGAGTCGGGAGGTCGATGCGAGCGCCGGGGAAGTTGGGAAATTGTCTCTATGCCGCCGTTGGCGTGGCCTCAGCTGATGTAAACATTTGTGATGGATAAATGGCAACAAGAACGAGCGAAGAAGATCAGGATGATGATGATGAAGAAAAAGCAGAAGAAGAAGAAGACGAAAGATGATCAGGAAGGAAGATGCTGTGTACTTCATCAAAGGTTGACAGACGGACAAACAGACAGACGGACGGGCGATTCGTTGTACAGCAGCCAGCTGCTGCTGCTGCTCGCGCGGCTTTCAGCTGCTTACCCTTGAACGTGATGACGAACTGTCACTTGCTGGATTAAGCAAGAGTGGAGTGAACAAGATTCGCCAGTCGCTGATCACAGTCGCGTTAGTGGGCCGTTGGCCGAGCCGCGCGCGCGCGCACGGAAATCTTTCGATTACAACGAATCAGAAATGAAGCGCGTTGCCGCCGTTGGGCTCGCCCGGATGCCGGGTGAGGGATAGCGACAACGAGAGCCAATGCGCATCGTTCGTCTGCTTGGGGTGAGCGAGAATTGCAAGTGACGAGAATTATGTGTCCATGCCAGCCACCGCTGGGGCTGTCTAGCTGTTCTAATATTACTACTATTATTATTATTATTATTATTAAATATACAACACTGGCAAAGTCAACAGGGAGGTGGTAGATGACCAAGTATATATTAGACTGTTGCACACCTGTTGGGTGTATGTAGCATGGGCTTACGTCATTACACAGATCACTCGGGCGTATGTGGTCAAAATAGCTATGCATGAAGATGAGTACATTAATTCTGTTTCGAGTTAGCCACTGCCGGGACAGGTGACGTTGTAATATTCAGCGAGTCAGGACAAAAAAAAATGCCATCATAAAAAAGTGTTCATCTCACGACGGCAACAGCATCAACAGCAACAACAGTGACAGCGTATGATGGATGACGAGCCAATCTGCTTTGCCCTCATCGTTGTAATAAAATCGTTTCCCTACGATCGAACCCGAAAACACCTCGCGCCAAAATTGTCTGCATATTAGCTTAGATTCCCTTTCATAAAATCGGCGCCCTCTAAAACAGGTATTATTATTGTTATGCTTTCGTTGGACACTGACCACATCGATATCCAAATTGTCAAACGATATGTAAGCTATATATATATATATATATATATATGGTAAATGTTAATTGGTTTATTAAAGGAGCCGCAATTTTACAATGCTTAAGCTCTCTTATATGTCACACAGCGTATATATATATAGAGAGAGAGTTTTCGTACACAGTGTTCATTAACTCATATGCTTAACGTCCATTTCCACCAATACACGGTGGCTTGCTCAAGCCATCGCAGGTCAATCAATCAATCCAGCCGCTTGAGACAACCGAACGTATAAACCTTGTACTGTCCAGTTTTTGGTTTTACTATAGTCGCTCATATATTTAGCTTTTGCTGCCGCTATATTTTTATTCCATTTCTGGCCTTTCTTGTCGCCAGTCAAGAGGGGGACAACGGTTCCGCGATTTCAAAATTGTCCAAAATGAACAAAACTGCAATCGGTCGATATTGGCGGTCGAATGTTTCACGGGTGATCTTATCCTGGCCGTAGCAACAACTCCTGCTTCGGCTGTTCGACCAAGCCGGCCCCACCTAGGCACTCGTATCGTAACCTTTCCCTCCGAGCCCTGCATGATTATTTCCTCTTCACGGTGGCGAGCGGTCTCCCGTTTGACGTCGCCCTCGGCGACGTCCTGCCACTCAGACTGTCTCAGAAACCTCCTTTCGAGCATCGTTGAACAATAAACGCCGTCGTCCACACCCATACGCATTTATATATATATTTTATTTTTCTTGGCTTCGACGCATGACGATAACTTAAGGCCAGAAGTAACAGTGTACTTGGATGATACTCGATCAACAGTAGCGAAGAAGTGGTGAGCCAAGAAGACACTTTTATACACCCGGCGCCCCTAAATAAGCATGAGGATGGCCCTTCAATATACCTGCATGGATACATATATATATATATATATATAAAGAGAAAGAGAGGGAGAGAGAGAGGAATATGTACATATCTTTCGCGTTTATACTGAATCGTACAAATTCAGTCTATGTTCATGTGGGCATGAAACGAAAATGACGTTAATGATAATGATGATTGGCTCCCTCTCTGCACACGCTCTGTGACTGAACATCGCGCATAGATGAGTGGGTAAGTGGCAACAAATAAAACGATGAAGAAAAAAGGAGAAAAAATAAAGGTCTACAGACGAAAAGTGGTTGGCCCCTGATTGTCCACTTGGTTTGCTCGATTCTTTATTTCTCTCTCTCGCTCTCGCTCAGGCCGTCAAAGCTGAGCCAATACTATTGAGTGGTAGCCGCGTCGTGGTTATCCGCCAGGATTCAGCCAAATATTCTACCTACTGGTGTAGGAACAGACAATAATCGCAGACAGCACGTCTGTCCATAGCAGCAGTAGCAGTAGTACATCGTCGTAGTTATCGTAGCTGCATTGGAGCGCACCCCTCGACGTTGTGCATTTGCCTTTATTTTTTTTTCCTATACTATATTTGATACGTATGGCTGTCGTATTAGTTGTCGTTCACTTGAACGTCCCGTTGTTTACTAACTGTTGTTACAGCTTGATAGCATAGGCAGACGGGCGGCCCTCTTCGAATGTAAAGCGCTCTGCAGCCGACGGAGGCTGAAGAAGACCACTGGGGGCTACAGCCGCTGAAGTCGTCAGCGATGCCGGCCCCTGCCGGCAACCGGCACATCTATGGAATCGTATCGCTCAACAGCATCCGCTTTGCCGCTGAAGTTGCCGCTGCGGAATCGGCCGCGTCCGTTTCGGTGGGCGCTTCTTCCTTGACTTTCTCGACGCAATTTTGCTCCTCTCTGACTTGTGGCATCGCAGCCGACAACAGGCCGCCGCGCCAATCGAACGCTGGTCAGCAACCCCAGTCAGCGAACGGATGGTAGTATTTTGCAGGGTGGCGATGGTCAGCCGTCGACGTTCAACAACTGTAGATAGCCAGATAGCAGAGTTTGATCCAGCAAGACAGAGCGATTGGCAAGTGGGTCATCCAAAGATGACGCCAACAGCAGCAGCAGCAGCAGCAGCGACAGCAGCACAAATGAAGAAGCACAAAATCCACGCCGTCACTACCACTCACTCGCTGTGACCATCAGCAGCAGAACCACGTGGAATTCTCTACTGCCGGCAGAATAGTCAATGGTCGAATAGCTGGCTAGCTGGTTCTGTTAACCTGCGGGTGACGACGGACATCGGTGATGCAAGCGATACCGATATCGCTGGCTGCTCGAATCGTTCTACACAAATTTCTGAGACACACACACGCGCGCGCCGTACTACCTGGTGTTGAGTTCAGGACATTCGGTTACATTAGTGCCCTGGTGGTCTATAAAGGCTATTCGAGGCGGACAGCTATCAAGGCTAGATCTCTACGGTCTATTTCGCACTCTCTTGCGACCATGCAACCGCCATTGTGGGACGTCAGGCTGTCGGACGCGTCACCGTTGAAGAGTAATTGACGAGACAGGGTCGGTGTCGACCGGCACAGTCGTCCCGCCGCGTTCTGTCGTATCTCAGAGCTTTTTTCTTTCCATTCGTGAATTTGTTTTCCGAAATCGACCCTGAGTGGAATGATGACTAACAACGGGACCGCTCTGTCATCGACAGACTACAGAGGTTGATATTCGTCGAATCGAGCGAATTCAGCTGTTCATAGCGAAAACGCCATCACAGTCACCCCCAACCGTCCAACCGTCCCCCACCTCAAATAGTGCGTCGCCGAGACTGACATAGCCGGCTGCAGCTCCAGCAGCGATGTAGTGAACAACGATCACTGGTCGTCTTATACTGACGCTGCTAATTCCTTTAGCTGCCACTGTGACGTACACACGAACTCTACGCACTCACTCTGAAGTCGAATGGCGGCCCGCGATCCGAGAACGCTGACGAAGCCAGACTCTCCGGAGACGATCTCACTCGACGTCTGAGAGACACAACGGTTGGAGTGCGCGTCTAAGTGGGCGATCTGACAAAACGGGACAAGTTGCTGCGGGCAACGGAAACATATACACCACACACACACACATACGCTCGGATTTCGCCGTACTCATGGAATCGTAGAGCAGCCTGTGTGTTTGACAAGACAAAGAATGTTCACTCAGTCGAAGAGCATGACGATCTACTTGTTTATAGTGGAAATTAACTAGACCACCAATTGCAGAGTTATTGACATATATATATATATATATATATATATATATATATATATATATATATATATATATACATAAGTTCATACATACGTTAAATACACGACTCCACGCAGACATGGAGTAATCTGTGGATACAATCACTTTCTTCTTAGGCTTCCCCGTACTCGAATACCGATCCCCATTGAGATCACATTTGGTGCTCAGGTTGTGTGGTGTGTTTTCGATTGACATCAACAGATTGTACGTACATGTCCAGCAATTTCTCGCAGAAATTTTCATTGCTAACGATCCAGTGCTGTCGCGACGCACCGCCTTTTAAGTTACTGCACGTGCGTGAATATACCATCACCAAGGAACTTCTCCAGCTCGCCATAAAATCGTAAACAAGTCGACTTTTTCTACCGTTGGCTGCTGACGCTGCGTGGCGACCTCGGCTCGCTAGCCGTTAGTCGCCTCGATCAGAACTGACGCGAGTACGGGAGCAACCAAAAAAGACTTCAGCAGTCGTCTCAGTCTAGGTCCGCCCAGTTCGTGAGAGCGTATGTACCCTTCGGTCGATCTAAGCGTCGTCCGCTGGGACCTTTTCAGGCTAACCTCGACGAGTACCCGGCCCCTCAGGCCACTCGTCTATTGGCGTGAAGAAGCGTCCGCTGCGCGAATCGCTCGTGGCACTTCTGAGAAGGGGTGCCGACACCGGAGCAAGCGGCCGAGCAATCGCGTCGGACGAAGGATTTTCATGGGCCGGCAGCCCGAGACCGCGGCTGTGAACCACGACGATCCACCAGTGAACAGGTTAACCCATGAATGTGAGACAGGACACAGTGACGGCCTCCTTTCAGACATGCGGCAAAGGCCTCGACCGAACACAGTGACAACGATAGGTGTCAGCGTAGAGCAGGTTCTCAAAACGTGCCACGAACACTGAGACAGTATTTACAGGTTGTTACGTAAGAGCATCAGGGGATGATGACCAGTTGACCCCTACTTGTCCTCTCTCCATCTCCCTCTCGATTTCGTCAGCCGGTATTTCAACGGTATTTATATCCTCTGTAGATTGCATCTGTAGATCACATTCTCCTATCACATGTGCGGGTCACTCACTAACTTTAGGCAGGCATTCGAAAATGTTCACCAAGTAATTTTGGACTCGACGCTCGGCTGCCTTCAACGGCAACAATTGACAGGACAGCCACGACTGAAGGCCTCAGCTACTGCTGCCCGCACAACAGTTACGTCAAGACAGGCCGAGAACGTTGGATAAAATCACGTCTCGCGATTACGTCTGGCGAAATCCTCTCTTGCTATTAACAAATTCGAGAATGCCGCCATTTATTATAATAGGAGGTGGGTAGGGACACGGTAGAATTTTGCCCCAAATCGACGCCGGCACTGGCAAGCAGCAGGAACAATATTCAGTAGCAACATTCGATCAGTCGGAGCAAAGAGACCGCTACAGCCTCATTCGCTCTAATGATAAGCAAACAAGCGCCGGCAAAATCGTGCCTCGTTTCTTGATGCTGTTCGTCGGCGGCCTTCTCAAATGAACGTCTCAGATGATCTGTCTCAACCCTCGTTCACTATCGGACACAGCTATCTCGTTGTTAGCCGGTATATCATATTCTCATTCAGCATGACCGTCTCGAATTATCGAAGGGTGGTAACATATGTTAAAGAGATTGAAATATGAAGTTTTTTACGACAACTGGATCGCATTAGACCCCCTTGCTTGAAGCGTATATGGACGGAGTACGCGATGACGTAATCTGCTTTTGGGCAACCCATCTACTCTAGTCAGACAATAAACAATCAGCTGTTGATTAGCTCTATGCTCTTCAATCGCAACATAGTATTGAACAGACATGCGAAACTTAGTGACGACCCTATATAAATCGACGTCGCGCAGAGCTGTAATCGTGCGATGTGAATCACAGAAAAATATGAACAACTTCCTCGAAATGCCTTCAACGACTGAGGTGGCCAGGATCGTGTGTGACCACTACTGTGGTGAGCCGAACTGCTGGCCAGGCATCTTTTCTTCGGGTTCTTAGGGATGGAACATTGACAGACAGCAGAATCAACATCGTCTGGGAGGGATCTCGCAAGGAGACCAGTACACACGTAAGCGTTCGCGAACTATATATTAATGTAACGCGAAAGCGGCTCATGTTCGACCTGTACAGCGGAAATGATTCAAGATTTTGTCCGCAATATATATATATATATAAATGTGTATCACAACTGATCAAATGGCAATTTATTGAACAACTGGAGAAACGACACCGCCAGAGGCACCCGGATGAATCTACTGTTCATCGTTGGATAGGCGGCTTGATGCTTGGCTGACAGACTATGCGATTCATTATTCCCGTTACGAAGACCTGCTCATGTCTTTGGGTGTCACGACTCCCTGCCATAGATCGAGAAACAAAACGAGAGAAAATTGCTACAGAAGGCCGCCGCGAGACGTCGCTGAACCGCTATGTTTAACCCCATAAGAGTGATGCGGCGGCGTCAGAGATGTCCATGATGACGGCGGCTCTTGACCACTGGCGTCGTAGCAGCGCTCGCGACAAATGCACAATTGAGAACTCAGAGGCACCTGAACCCGCAGTCGAATGCTCGCATAAGAGTGAACTGCTATCACCGTCGACAGAAACGTTTCTACTTGTTGTGGTAATGGTGTTTCACGAAAATCCATGCCACAACAGACGCATTTTCATTGAAGCACCTGAAAAGAAACTTCAGTGTTCATATAAATAACATCGACTCACCCACCCTCCGCTTGCGATAGCCTTCATTCATTTTCGATGCTTTTTTTTAACAATAACAATTCTCAATACCAAATGTATGTACAATACAAAGTATGGCATTTGAAATCGTTTGGATGAGACCAACCGTCCATAGGCATAGTTGTTCACAGCGAACGGTCCATTTAGTTCTGTTATAACGTCATATATACAGTGAGAATTGTATGTGCCATGCTTTTTTCAGTTCGGCGTTTCGGTCCAAGAGACAGAAGACAGCCACGCTCACGTCTTTGACCTGCACTGTCAATAATTCGTTAACGCTTCTATGAATCATATGTGTATATCCAGGGTCTATCTGACGTACACGTTGGACGTTCCGTCTCGATTTGCGTGGATGAAACGCGCCAATTTGAACTGGACCGACACGCCCGGTACTTTCACGCTTTTCATTGCCATTCCATAGTAATAATAGTAATAATAATAATAATAATAAATAACAAACTGCTGTTCATAGCTACACATGAAAGAAAATATCTCGTGCGCTGTGGAAGAAACTGCTGGTGTCCCTTTGTTACTTGGCGTTCATCTTATTATATTTGTCAGATTCATTGCAAATACACATACAATATAGCTATTAACGATCATCATCATCATCTCAGGCGTTTGGTAGTATTAGTTGTAGAAGTAGCGTCCGCTGGTGGTGCTGGTCTAGCGACATGTGAAATCTAGAGATGAAAAGCGATGAGATGTCTGCTACAGTATATCACACTCGCTGACGAGAAACATCTACATGAATTAGCACTCTGTCAATCAAATTCGAATGAGCAATCATCTCTCCCTAATTTGACCCTTGGTTCTTGCTGCCATGAAGTTGCTAGACACACACACACACACTCACATACACACAGAGTTTGCACAAAAGTAGAGACTTAAGCGAAATTATGCGGATGGAGTTGTTTACTGGCGAAATGCTGCATTGATGCACCTCCGTCGACTCCTGTCGACTTAAGGCAACTCCCGTTCGATTGGCCGATTGAACGCCGCGAGCCCTGTTCACAGCTAGTGACTTGATCTACTAATGGACCCAGAACTACTCGGTCGGCAGGATACCGCCGGGCGAATCCAGCGAATCTTTGACGGTACACTTTGCCAGAGAGAGATAGAGACTTTGCGAGCGCGCCGGTCCCTTCGCAAGCATTCGTTTATCATTATTTCCAGCCAGCACCGTTATGTAACGAATAATTGTATGACACGTCAAGCTTGACGTCAACCCGCCGCTTGCAGTCGATGGCGTCGACCCGCCAACAGGGTTGTCTTACTGACGGATAGCGATTCCCGAAGTGTTAGCGGTGATCGACGTCATAGGCTGGGCCACTGTCCGGTGGCTGTCAACTGGGTCATCCAGCGGCGCGATGATCGAGATGCAAGAATCAGCGATTCGACATGAACCAGTCGGTTGGTTAGGTGCGGTTCGCAGTACGGTGCTCGAGTCGATGTGCCCTGCCTCTGGATAAGCAGTAGTTACGCCAAGTGCCATCGTTGACCGGTGTACCCATTGATTTGGCGGCGGCGGCGGCGGCGGCTGCATCTGATGAAGCCAGTTCTGCGCCAACCAAAATGCTGCGAAAGATGGGAGATTCTAGTGTCCATGCATTAGCTGAGTTCGTCGCCGAGTGCCAGAATCAAAACTAAAGGCGAAACAATTGAGATAGACAGAGCGGCAGACGGACGGATCGTCCAAGTCAACCCACGGCATCACCAGTTCCGTGGGCCCAACCATCTATCGTATATAACACAATAGAGTTAATGTAGCAAAGTAGTCAGGGCCATCTCGCTCTAGAAGATGTCTTCATGCTGCCTCGTGTTCACCATCAGCATTTTGTCCAAGTCCCTCCTACACCAACTATTCGCCATATACCAGACATTACGGCGGCGTAAGAGGTTCCTAAGATGGCACTGGTGCGGGCAGCGCATCATCTGATATGTGTGCGTGCTGAGTGTGCTCCTCGTCTCAGATGAGGTTCCCGTAGCATTCGTGAGCTCCGACGTCTCTCCTTATTGGTCTCGGTGGCTTCTTCAAGATGCTCTGGAACAATTGGAACTGCCACAGTGTCCAACGCCCAAAAAAGACGCCACACTGTTTGGTGTCTATATTGTTCTATTGGCAACGGGAGATATTAGAAGAGGGAAATGACCTTTGCCAGATGAAGCCTCACCTATAGACTTAACATAAAGCTTTTTGGCTTTTACCTGTCTGTATCGTGTTTTTAACATTAAAGAAAAGATGGAGGACTTTTACGTCATTCGGCAAAATCTCAGCCAGAAGAATCTGCCTTCACACTATTCAGTATAAGAACTCAATCGTGCTGCACTCCGTCCAGCAGCGGCGGTGCCTATTCTCCGTTATTTGTTGTCTAATTCTCCTTCAAGCAGATACGAATAACGCTTCCGTTTAGTTTCTCGCTGAATCGTGTGCCTCATGAAGCATGCGCCCGATCACAAAACAAAAACGACACAAACCAATCACGAACGCACCCAGACTTTAGCTAAATAAAAGTACCGCCAAACGGTGGCTCTATTGTTGGGCTATGCCTATACATAATATGGGCTTTGCCCGACATAGATTAACGTAATATCGTTTTGGTGCTTCACAAGCGCACGGCCCATAGTCGAAATACATCGATGAGCCCCTCAACCCGGCAAGGACCCGCGGACTCAATGTTGGTCAGGCAGAAACTAGTCGAATGCGATTGGCCAAAATCAGCGAAGAAGCCCTTCCAGCTAGAACCTACGACTTGCCAACCACAAGTCGTAGTACGAAAGAGGCGAATCTCAGGCAAAGTTCGTTCAGAGAACAACTCTCTCTCGGCAAAAGAAACATATTTGGCCTGCCTTTTTTTTTACTTCGATTTTACACCGCGCTCCCTTACACTACGATGCCTTCACGAGTGGCATTCGAACGCGCCGGATCTTGAATCCTAGCGATCCTGTGAGATAATTCCTTCTGCTTTGGTGGTCCAGAGAGGCAGGACATTCATCGAGCTGGCAAATTTTTACTAGATGCAGTACGACCTCTCCGCAGCATCGAGAACTGCTACCGGTAGCTGGGCACAGTAAACGCGTAAAGCGGCTACAAAATGTGACTTTGTACGATCAGAAGATCGGACCGTCTCATACATCCGAGAAAAAAAAAGCGACAGCCAGCCAACCGCGGCTCGGAGGCCGGCGACGACTTATGGTCCGTTGTGTGAGCATCGGCTGACTCTCGTCGTACCTGCTCCTCGTTCAGGCGGGCTCAGCAGATATTTCGTCGTGTCGTGCGCAGCGTAGCGGTGATTTGTCGTTAAAGTGGGACTTTGCCTTGCCTCCTTCTCTATGTTACCATGGACGTTTTTCCGTTTCTCGGCGGCTTCGATGACGATCTGAAGATCGGACTCGAGCCGATGCTCACTGGTGCCTCTTGCTTTGCCTCATGAGTTACAGCGGACCGACAAGTAGATATATTCTTTACAGGCTGTCCACGTGAGGCTCCATTTCGTCGTGCAGGTTCGCTCGTATCTCTCGCGCCTGAGAGAAATGCGATAGCCTCGAGCAAAGCAGGGATTCACTGATAACGCTAACTGCAACGAAAAGATGAAAGTGCCGCAGACGAATACCAAGGCCGCCAGCCTGGAGAAGGCAGGCTGCACGCGTGGGTCTATGACAAACCAAAAAAAAAAGCAAAAATCTCCACGATATCGGTACCCCACGAAAGTGAACACGCAAAACCTTTTAAGGGATAGAATAGACAAGGAAAGTGATAGTGAAATATAACCAATATACGACGTTCGAATTTAAATATTTTGTTTGGGGAATATCGAGAGTCAAGATATCCACTCACCTCTGGAGCGGTTTTTTTTGGGCCAAACATTGTCTATTTCGTGTAATCAAACGTGTCCACAGTTTCTTCCTCGACGAATCTATGTAACTTAAAACGACGGTTTCGTAAAAACCACACGGTTAAAGGTTCCGGCCAGATGGTAAATGCCAAAAACGGCAAGAACAACAACACAGTCACTTCCTAAAAAAACGTGCCTGTTCAAGCCTATGGCGTCCATTCATATTATTTACTTCTCATTACGTTTCGTATATATATATATATATCGTCGTATTTATACTATCTGCGTAAAATGGTTACGTTCACCTTAGCAAGTTATAACAGACCCCCGCGCTTCCACCATCCCTCCGTCTTCTGATTGAGCTGGGGAGTGATTTATAGGCATATTTGCATAGCTTTATGTTCACTGCCCGTGATGATGGTTGTGGCGATGGTAGTAGTGCCGGTCCGGGCGGAGTTGCAGTATTCCACCCATATCCGTAGTATTTCTGCGGCGTCTTCCGGTAGCCGCCGGTGTTCCGCTGACTGTCCAACGGCCACTTGCGCTAATTGAGGGCTTAGCCGACGGCGTCGGAGCCGACAACGAAGGACCCGGAGGTCACTACTAGAACCGGCGCCCGTCGACGTCAGACACCTGCTCGCGTAACGAGCGCAACAGATTGCGTGAAAAAATGAACCAGGAAAACCATGACATGGCATACACCACCAGATACTCACACATATATATATATATATATATATATATATATATATATATGATGTATGTATATGAAAACACTCCACATTCTTCACAATGAATGGATCTCTTCACGGGCAACTGCTCGAGAATCGTTGCCACGACCCTATGATATCCCACGATCGTGCTATTCTAATGTACATAAATTATGTATAGAAATTGCCGAAAATCGTAGCAATCAACGTGATTGATTTCGATTAGGTAACGACAGTTCGTTGTTATTCACATATGGATGTCACGGCGTCTCTCTGCCGACATTTCGGTATTCTCACGTTGGCTCAGGTAGTTTATCGCTTCACGAGAAACAATGATTGATCTAAATTCACTGAAGCGAACATAAATCTCGCCTACCGTGAAAGTGTTCATAATTTTCTTTCTTTGATTTTACTCGACCGCCCCCCCCCCACTCGGTTGGCCCTATTTCGCTGTACAACAGTTGTACGCAACCGCTTAAATCAGCTCGGAACGGTGAAAATGCCAAAAACTTCTCCGGGCTGTTTTTCCAGCAAATACTCGGTAGACCACAAACCCCGTTGATCCGGGTAACGAATGTCCGTTTGCTTTGCGGATTTGTTGACCCGATCTAAAAAGAAAAGCGAGGCGCCACTATTCTGCTAACTCAATCTATCTGCCGCGTCGAAGATCCCGAATGACAAAATAGCATAAATGTGTATATATATATATATATATATACACGTGTCTGAACTTGGGACACGTAGAAGATGACGATGACACATGAGCAGACACGAAGCGTAAAATAATTTTATCAAACGTTGTGATTTTTTTTGTTCCCATCAAAAAAGCCCAACGAAAATGATGATGATTTCAAAACTGATAACAGGTTATCCCGTCCCGTTCGCCGTTCGGTGACTTGAATATGTCCCGGCGGCGGCTGATGCTGCTGCTGCTGCAGCAGATAATGACGGCAGGGTCAGCGCATATCGAGTCTCAGGGTGACTATAGGCGCGATAATTGACAGTATTATCGATATAATGAAGGAGAGATCGACTGAAGGAGAGAGAGAGAGAGAGAGAGAAGTTTCTTATGCCTTTCATATTTTGCTTTATTCTACGAGCGCAGGTCTTTTTTTTAGCTCTATACCGTCGTGATGTTCAGGCGCAGCGTGGAAAATCGGGCAAGGAAGAAGCTATGGAGGGCAGGGATTGGGCTTTGTTGAACAATCTACTTGACTCTTTTGAGAACGTCTCATCTCGGCTCTCCGCCACCGCTGCCGCAGGCACCGCTACTCTCGGACGGCGATGTGTGTCTATGGGTCTGCGTTGGTACGTTATCGACTAATGGGTTAACCATATTTGGCAGCAACAGCAGCAGCAGCTTGGGATAAATGAAGAGTCATTGACTATCTACCTATTTATAGAGGCAAGCCAGCCCCCAGCAACTTCAAGCTCTTCTCCCTCTGTCTCTATCACCTTGCGTTGCCTCGCCTCGCCTCGTCTGCCCCGTCATCTCTCCCGATGTTCAATCCCAAAGCCAACCGATGGTTTCCAAGTTCCCGAAGGTTCGTGCTGCCTTTTCGTAGTCGCCGCTGGCGCCGTCGTGCTCCTCCTCCTCCTGCTGCTGCTGCTACTGCTGCCCGCGCTCCTGGCGTACGGCGATTCGACAGACCGCGCCACTTCCGACGACAGTTCTCCCACTCGGTGTGCTCTCACTCATAGATTAATTAACTCCGAACGGCTCTCGGCCGAGCGTCGAGATTGCTGACCTAGTCAGATGCTGATGATGATGATGCTACTGGTGGCGGCGGTGACATTGGAGCTGCTGAGCACTTCGAAACGTGAAAATACACAGAAATAGCGCAGATGCCAGATATGCTCCCTTGATTTTCTAGGTCGCCATAAATCCGCATCGTCGTCCATCACCGCTGTCGTCTGCAAAATCGTCATAGACTCGTCACCTAAATATCGATGGGTGGTCGATGAGAGCCTAAATTCAAATTTCGGATGCAGTAACAGGCAAAAATGACTCCATTCCCACGGGATTCGTGAAGAACATTCGAGTGCCATATTAGCAAATCAAATCAGATCATATGGCTCACTACGTCCGCACTGGACGGACGGACCGAGGCTACAACATTATACAAAAAGGCACACAGAGGCGATACACGAACGAATGATTCTGTTGTTCTAATCTATCTGCCATCCCTTCCCGGCTCACGCGTAGCAATGCGTAATGTAGATCAACTTTCTCACTTCCTTGCTACACTCGTACAGACATGCGAATATCGAGTGGACGGGTCTTCTGTGTAATCACCAGTCTACGCCGATCAGGCCGACGGCTAAGTGACAAAGCCTATCGACGCATAGGTGAGCATAGGCCAGTAGGAGGAGTTTGCTGTAGCAGCTGCAGTAAGCCGTTTTCAGTATGCCGCTGACCGATGGCATATCGCCGTCTACCGTCGCCCATCGGTTGACTTGCCGGCCCGAAACATGTTGCCCGAGTCATCGCTAATCCTCACCGAACTAACAGGCGAATGGGCCGGCCTGGCCCGATGAGTGTAAACGCGAGAGAGTGAGAGAGACAGAGAGAGAGAATATGTACGCGGCGGATTGGCGTAACGGCATATTACATCAGCTCTTCAAGCTTCGAAGCGAGAGGCCTGAACACCTTAACAAACAGGAGGAGCAACAGCAGCAGCAGCAACAACAACGACAACAGTAGCAGCGACAACACCAGAAGTTTCAGCGGCGGCCTCAACGGTCTGTTGACGGCCCCACGGCTCCTTTCAATTAGCTTTGTTCAGGCCGCAGCCGATAATAAGTTTCTTTTAGGGAAATCCCGCGGCAGGGGCAACACTATAGACACATATGTATGTATTTCTATGTATCGAGTAGTGCCGTTGGTGTTTCTGCCGCGTTGCTCAAAGTCGATATCAGCCGCTCTCTCGGCTCGTCGCCGCGCGAAGAATCTGAACCTGCTGCCCCAAGCCTCCTTCTGTCTGCTGCCCCTTTCGAACAGAAGCCTCCGACGAATGTGTCCTCGGCATGCCAGCCTCGCATAGATCCCGTTGGGCCCACGGCACACGGACGACACGATGTATATCGGATTGAAGACGCCGTGCGTCCTCGACGGCTGACCCTCTCTTCGCGTCATGTTCGTCCACCTCAGTTCGCTGTGTAGATTATTACGGAGTAGGTCATCGAGGGGCGGTCATGGTGTTTGTGGGGTGCTCCAAGCTTCGCAGATGAGCAGGGGTACCTCACGAGCCATGGCAGGGCGAACTGAAGTGAGGTGGGGATTCGGGGATCATTGGGCAGGGGAAGATGAGGTGCACATGCTGAGCGAAGAACACTGAGATGTGAAGAAAATGAAGAAGAGCTAACGAGGGATAGAGGTAGCCGAGCCGTGCGAGAGTGGTTGGCACAGAGGGAAAGTAAGGGAGAGAGAGAGAGAGAGAGAGAGATAGAAACAAAGTTTGAGTGCCTTCAATATCTGAGTGTGGATCACGTCAAGGCACCAGTCCGATTCAACTTAGAGACAAATGACAACGGCTAGACATTAAATACACGGATATCTATGAGGGGCCAACAGTGGATGGTGGATTCACATTGAGCGCCTTGTATTGATTATAGTTACCATATAGAAAAACACCAACAACAACAACAACAACAACAACAAATTGTTGCTTATTTGTGAGTTTGCATTGCGATTCTGCACGCCGAGTATAGTTGAGTTTGATTGTATTTTATGTTATGTGAAAGCATATATATTCATCTAACAACATGCACATGTCGGAGCTCACAGCTTTTTCGATAATAGGTATCACCCTATACACTGACTTCTTGATTAGCCTTGACCATTTATATTATACGATAGAACATTAAAGTATGCTGCTGGTTCAGTGGGACCGTGTGTACGTGCGTGAGTGCACTCGCTCCGCCGTCAGGCGTGAGGTGAATCCAATACATATGTGTCTCCACAACGACGTCAGCGTCGTACGATGTCCCGTTCATCTTTAAAACAATGTACGCTCCATATCGGCGTCACTAGCTCAGCGTTCGGGGCAAAGTCGGTCGGCGAGATCAGAGACGCCCCGTCGCGAAGGAAGAATTCACACACGAACGTACGGCGTATCCAGTCGACAACGAGTCGCGTGGATTTAATCCTAACCTTTAACGTGGCAGGCGCAAAATGTATGCCTATACAAGAATCATACCAATCGCATGTCAAGCAAAGCGTCGAGATGGTGGCATTATAGTAGCTGGTGGTTGTATGATGGCGTCTTCATGGCGGTGTTCGCTTTGGCGCGTTTTTTCTTCTCTCCTCTTATTTTGACCCGACTCGCTCCAGTAGGTTGTACGCTTGAGGTTGCCCATACACAAACATATGCTACTTCGCACATAGACCGGCTGTAGTCGAATGATGGCGCATATTCTCCGGTAGGCAAGGGGAACTCAACAGGCCTACCTATGCCCGCCTCCCTCCCTTGACTTGTTCTTCGTGTACACTCGACTACTATAAAATGCTCCTGTTGATTGCGAGCTTTCCTCACCGACATGCGATTCGCTTTTTTTTCTTCTTGCCGACAACGCGTCGATGTAGCAGAAACAGCAGGAGCAGCAGTAGTACAGCGAGAAAAAAAAGAGCCAAAGGAAGAATATGGGAAATAACCAACGAACGCTCGAACGAGCCGACGGCGGCACCAACAACAACGGCAGCAGCAACAACTGGCATTCGGGTGATGCCCCTGTTGATTCTCTGGCCAGGGCCATTTCTTTCCAGCTCAATCCTTTTCCTTCCGCAGCCACACCCCGTATCACCCGTGGATGCATTGACACCGTGGTCATATTTTGGGGAGTGGCTGTGCTGCTGCCGCCGCCGCCGCCGTTGCCGCAGCTGCATTGGCTGTTTGCACCGAGACTCGTCTATATGTATAGCAATGTATGCATACGGCGAACATGACGCATCGCCCGCCACCGCTACCGTCGTCGTCGGCGGCGGCGGCTCGAGTCGCTTTCTCTCCGGTTTTTTCCACGGTTGTCTTTCACTTGTCGTTGGTTGCTTATGCCAGCAGTGCGACTACTATTACGACTACGACCACTAACTGCAAGTACTACTACTATGATTGCTGTTGTTATGATCACCGGTGTACGAAAGGAAGGTGTGCACACGAAGAAGAGGCGCCATACGCGTTGCTCCATCGTGGTATAGTGTCGTTTCTCGTTTTCGCGCGAGGATCAAAGCTAGCGTTACATCAAAATGATCATTCACCATCAAGGCTAGCACTATCGACAGTGGCTGGCTGGCTGGCTGGCCGGCCGGCCGCCTCGGGTCGGACACAGTAGACCGAGAAAAAAAAATGGAATACGCTCAATGTGTTCACCTGTCGCGTCGATATGGTGCACATGCAATGCTGTGCATTGACTCAGAATGCAAACTAGAGAGACGTTTTGCCGCGCGCCACCGTCGCCGCCGCCAACGAGATGCGCTTTTTGGTATGACACGAGCGCCGGCGCGACGCTTTGGTATTCGGTGCGTTCGATTTTATCTGATCCAAGAGAAAAATGCCGTTTCGTAGACGATGGTAAAAACAGACATGAAGCGGTTATAGGAGCACGCGAGGGTTGGCGCACAAAGACGGATAAGCTGATTGACCAATGTAAACAATGCATACGCGCATCGTTGAGAGCACAGGTTAGTCAGTGGCAAATAGTGGTGACGGTGGCGGCGGCGGCGGTGGTGGTGTTGACCGCCATCGAGTGGACAGTGGCCGGGGAGTGTGGGTGGTCCCGCGTGTGAGCGTCAAGCCGGTTGGCCGTCGGCCGGTGGGCGAGAATTCGTTCGGTCAAGGAGGTTCAAGAAGAGTTCTTTCACTTTTGACTCTTGATGAAAAGCATTCATTTGTCTTTCGTTTCGATGCTTACCGCTGTGTGTGTGTGTGTGTGTGTAGATTTAACAGAGAGGGTTGCAGCTTTGAATAGAAAAAGCGTATAAACATAGACGCCAAATATGTTCGTACGCCACTCTGCGCAGATACACATTAGTTAACGTTACCAGCGAGAAATACCTCCAACATCGGCTCGACGTGGCATTAGTATGAGCTCGGATTCGGTCTCTTGGTCGGTCGATCGGAGTTTCATGACTTCGTTACACATTCGTCTACCGCGTTTTGTTTATAGACACATGACATGGAAAGAGAAAGGTGCGAACGTGGTCAGCGCGCTTCGCTGCCACGTAGGCACAGCCACCCATCAACGGTGTGCATATATCGCTGCAGAAAAGAGTGCTATACTTCAGTCATTAACGACAACGACGACAAAGTTCTTATTGTTTCTGGTATTCGTGTGAGTGCTGCCACCTCTTGGCATACACGACTGCTATGTACGGTAACGTCAACAGCAACAGCAGCAGCATCATACACAGCATGAGGATGGCTATCAGGTAAGCATCGGTGATGCTTGCTTGCTTGGTCCGGCTCGTATGATGGCGGCCCCTTCATCTGGTTTAGGCCGCCGACTTCGACTACCTGGCTCAATCGTTGGCCGCCCGGCCAACAAGAAAGTACGAGGCCCTTCCTAACTGAAACCAGCAGCAGCAGCAACAGCTTCAGAGACGGTCATCGTCGGCGCATCCGCCACCGTAACCGTCGATGCTTCTGGTGTACGTCGCCGGTACGCCGCAGAAAGAAATAACGAGATACCGATGCAGCACATGGCTGGCCGAGGTGCAACTACAGCAATAGCACAAGTCTGTGTATGTCGACTGGAAGAATACCTTTTGCTGAATAGCGTGGTGTGGCCATAGGCCACTGCTTGTAGACACACAGCATGGCGGGCAGCGTTAAGTAAAGTGGTCGAAGGCAGTAAAGTGTCGACGTCCTTAGCCGTCGTCGCTGCTCAGCCGAAGTAGGCCTTCTTTTTAGGCCAACATTTTACATGCCTTGCTAGTATACACACACACATACGCTCGTTCGAGATCGGAAAGGTTGGTGGCCGGCTTCTCGGCCTATGACCCAACTACTGGCAAGCCTGTCCTGCTGCTGCTACTCTCGGCACGGCGAACCAGAGCGGCTTAACAGAACGGAATGGGGATCTCGACCATAAACCGAGTAGATACCCTCTTAGCATCGCTGTAGAAGTAGTAGTAGTGGCAGCAGCAGTGGTTGTGAAGACATGAGAAGCCACGGGTTTCACGAAGCCGACTGAGGCCACCTGACTACGGTGACATTCTTTCGCGACGAGGAGCTCCATGTGTCGTTGGATGCTTCGAGACGGAGATCCATAGTTGGAACGACGCGGGACAGGCTGGCTGGCTGGCTCGCTTGCTCAGCGCTCTCATCTATGCGGTCCAGCTATGTCGCTCTCTCCACTTCTCTCTTTGGGCCGGACGACGAAGACACGAGAGCGAAGCTTCACCCATCGTTGAACGAACGACACACACACACACAAGGTGCGCAGTTTGAGAAATTTAGCAGGCCGAAACCATGCGAGCAATGCGATCGGGCAGCGCTTAGTCACTCTGAAGACCGGTCGCTCACTTCCTCTACAAAATCGATTTTTCTGCACTAGCCCCTAGCACCATCCGGCAATTTCTCGTTGCTTTCCTTCACGTCTTCAGCTAACGACAGTAGCATTACATAGCCAGTCGAGGGGCAGGGCCAAGCCGGGGGGTCACGGTAGTTAAGCGTTGTACGTCCGTACGGCCACATGGTCATCGGGTAGTACTAGTGGGTTATGTGGCGATATCGTATTTATCTAGACGATATATATATATATGTGTGGAGTACGCAAACGCCGATCACTAGCTATGTGTAAGCTAATACCGCGTACTCCTGTCGGCGGCTATTGTTGCCTAATCAGCAGCTCATTAAATGATCATCCCTTTAGTATTGCTGCGCATGCGCCGGCATGCAGTACAAAGATTCCACAGCCAAGCAGCAACAGTAGTCGTAGTAGTAAGCAGGTACATCAAACATCTCACCTACACGAAGCATCTAAGTTACTCGGTGTCGCCACCATCGATAGATTCGGGCCTGCCCATCATATTAATATGATACATTGAACACTCAATGAGGACGGCGACTGGTGACGCGATAATGGGGCCACTGTCTCGTTCCGTCTCGATCCCTCAATGAGAGCCACAGGAGATTGGCCACCGAAAGACCTCATCGTCCTGATTGAGCGGCTTGGCTGGTCACACTCGTAGGAAATGCACGCCACTGACATCGAGATAAGGCCGAGCGAACGAGATCGACAGGGATAGATACAGAGAATACGGACATCCCTCGTTTCATTCACGTCGCAGTGGCCATAGCCACGCACACGGCCACCCATTGGGAGGCATACAGGTAGAAGGGACGACAGAGTGTTGGCAAGGCGATATGAATGGGAGAGGACGAGGTAAATTGGTATACGAAGGACAAAATCCTTCTGTGGCCTTACCACTATAGGTCCGCCAAGCGACAATACTATATATAGGTAGAGTGTACCCATGACGAATCGTATATAGCAAAGCCTATTTTCGATGAAACAGCAGGGCCAGCCTTTCTGATTGGCTTCTCAGGCTCGGAGCTCGCAAGCGAGCCCTGCTGTCTTACCGTTAATCTGGTAGCATATATCGGTTAATGGATTATACACAGCCAGCATCGTTCGTAGCTACTCTATGCATGCTTTTATTGTGCTGCTAATGGTTATAATTACTCATCTAAATATTATTTTACGTGGCAATTCTCCATTAAAAAGATACATACCATGATCGGAGTAGGTCGGCGCCAGCTGTATTCCTAGTAAAAGTGCGAATACTATCGCAGACTGCTTATGAAGCAGCCTGATGAACACCATCATTCAATTGTTTTTTGCTATCGGCGTCGTATTAACAAGCTGTCCACAAGAATTTCACAGAGACACACACGAACACACACACACACACACAGAAATGTAGTGAAAAACCACTCACTGAGTATCTGTATACCGATACCGGAATGTTAACTATCTTTTTTGTTTTCCAGTTTTCCAGGCGACAATTAACAACGATTAGGGGAAAAAAACACGAAGAAATCAATTCGCGCGCTGTAACCCACGAATCTATCCTCAACTCTATTCACATACGAGCACAGATCGCCGTTCACAAACAGGTGCCGATTTGCGTGAATTCACCCACGTCGAGAATCTGTCACCACACTCACAAACGCTGAAGAACTAAGGGGTGACGATATGAAGCCAACGAGGAACAAGCAGGAAGCCACAACGTCAACAATCCAGGGTGAATGCAATGATCTTGTTAGGTCGTTTTATAGAAGGGGGGGGGGGGGGGAGGGGGGCGGTTGGTGTGCGAATAAATATATATCTTCGATGAGGTTTGCCTTTGCTGCAACGGGTCCAGTGTTCACAGCAGCGAATCACGAGCGGCGGCTGTGTTCCTGTGGTCTGAGAAGCTGCTCAAAGAGCATCTCTAATCCGTCTGGTCGTTCGAACGTTCGAACAGTCCAGGCAAGCGAGACACTCGACCACACGGACCGAAGTCGTCGTCAACACTGAGTAAGCTTCACCCGGGGAAGATTGTGCCGCTGTCGTCGCCGCCGCCACCATCACCACCACCACATCCAAGTCTTTAACCAGCAAGGAGAGGGCGCCGAAGATGGCGAGGAGGTGCCCGTACTGTCCGAAGAAGACTTCTGCTGGCCGGGCACCGGGCTGTTGCAGCCGACGACGTTGACGCAGAGCCGCCGGCAAAGGAAGATCTATCAAGGGGTTCTTACCAGCTGAGCTGACACGCGCTACATGGATAACGTGGTGTCATGCACACAACACGAATGTGAGGGTCATGCTGACGTCTCAGAACTGATCTAACTGTATCGGCGGCAATGGGAACCTCCGGTTGAGTTGGATGGGCACAGCTGGGCCCATTAGGTGATTAAGATATTCGCTTGGCCATAATAATGCAAACCTTCTGTGCTCAAGTCAGATTTCTGCATGACGAGAGCTTGCCGATCCAGTAGCTGGACACTTCCAGGGGAATGGCGAAGCATTATACATGTACTATATTATATATATATATATATATATATATATATATAGGATAACATGAAGCTCGCTGATACCCTACAGTGATGAATCTCACACGTAATGGTTTGTGTCTGTGATGACAGTAGAAACAGCAAATGACCATTTTAACCATTTTCACAGTGCTTACTGCGCTTTGTTACACTTGGATAGACAGACAATCGGTGAAACAGCCGTCCACCATGCAGATACTACAGGTACTCGATCGGTTGAAGAAAAAGCAAGCACCACGTTTCTAGGTCTCACGTTATTTATTTTCTCGTATAATAAGAGTTGAAAAGAGTGTGTGTAATTTACACACTTCAGCAGTTGAATGCTGAAGAGCAATACTCAATAAATGCTCGATATAAATACTTGCTAAAAATTTAATAGCCAGCATCGTAAAGCGTCTAAGACTAGCTAACCTGTTATGGTATCAGTGAGCATGGTACAATTCGTCAATTGACCCATATGCGGCAGTCATATATTCACTGAAGTTTCGTTTGAAATTCGAGGTTAATTTTACGTTGATTAGCTATCACGCAATTAGATCGGTCGGGGGTTGTGGCGTTACACATTAATCTTGCCGCGTACCTTTGCAATTGAAGAGGAATATTTCGTAAAGCCAGACAGCACGATACATACAGGGTATAAAAGTTTTACATATGTTCTCCATAGTATGAATCGTTCAGTTTGTTAAACATGAACGGTTGCAGGAGAGGTATAATATATAGTAGATAGTAGATCGTTGGTTGCCTTCGGTGTCAGAGGTTAAGGCTTACGTGCCGCATGATCGTAACCGCCTATCGCCTCGTGCTCATACTGAATCGTTAACAGTGATATAACGTTGGCTGCCAGTTCAGCCAAGAAGTGCAAGTTCTTCCAGTATAAGTGAGAGAGTTAGAGAGAGGGAGAGAGAGCTCTAACCGGCTAATCAGCGAACGGAGGCAGTCTATGCTGCGATAACTTTTTGCCCGCCCATCTTGTTCGGCGCCTGAGCTCTTGGTGATGACTCAAACGAGTTCCGAAGTAATCTTGATCCGTTTTACACTCACTCAGTGCGAGAGAGAGAGAGAGCACTTCTCTCTTCTCGGACGTAATTACTGTTCGTGATGGTTCGCTGTGTGGCACCCTAGTGTGCTAACTCACTAAGAACAATACAAACGCAGCCGGGAATGCGCCTGCCTGCTCAACATAATCTGGCGGTTTATGGCTGTTTCAACAGCATGACAAGTGTCTACGACAAGCGCCTGCTGGTTAGACATGAGCGTAATGATTCAGTGGTGCAACGTGACCTTGTTGAACGAGCTCGACATGCAAGCAGGGGCTATACCAAAGGAACACGCTTACGAACTCTGCAAAATCAAAGTAGCTAGTTTGTTCTAGCACGGCGGCGAAATTCAGAGTGAGTATCACACGGCCACAAATCGTCCACGTGGTTGATAGCATTTCAAATTCAATCAACATAAATTTTGCCGTAGCCTCAGCGAGATGTGCATTTTCCCTCACGACATCTCCCGTAGTAATGCCACTATAGGTACAAGTATCGAGAGCGATGTGATGGATGGACGGGATGGAGGCCTTCATCCGCAAACGAAAGTCCTTTCAAGACTTACGGGTGTGTTGGGGAGACAAAGGTGGTGTAAGTTATGAATTGGCCAATTCGAATTGGGATAAATTGAGTGGACTGCAGCTGAGATGAGCGACTCGAATGGTACGGCTGGCTCTCTACCGGGTCCCTACTAAAATGGAAGGGTGGAGATAATGTGCCCCACTTGACCGAGTCCGTTTTATCTAGTAGACCCGTATGATGCTCGCTATTTGGTTGATTCCGCGTGAGCTAGCTAATATTATGGTTCGATGGTGGACGAAGAACGATTACTGTTATATAGAACGACCCTTTGCGCAACAAAACACTCTATAAACAAGCTTAGGTTAAGAAGTACTCGATAGTCCCTCCCCTATAGCCAAGGTCGACGTCAAGGGAACGAGCAGGACGAGTCCTGCGTTGTGCATAATAGTTCAAGTGTCGTCATAATCTCCATTTTAGCTCAGCACCACAGTAGCATCCCTGATCTTTAAAGCTCTGGCGGAAGCCGTTTCGGCCTATTGAATATTGACGGCTCAGAGGTGCCGTCAAACACAGAGGTACTCAAGGTGATCTGAGGATAGGCTTTTCATGCGAAGGGTACCAGATCATCTTTTCTTCTTCAATTAGTAATTTAGTATCTTCAATTTGCATCTTTGAAATCGGTAATTTTACCGATTTCAAAGATGCAAATTATGCATGAACAGATACACACCGTAGCTTGGGGGGGGGGGGGGCTAAGTGTAAATTACTCCTAAAACTTGTACGCGTCTAATTACAGTATATGCAATTTATTAGTTTATTAGTACTCGACTATTAATATTTAACAGTAGGTCTTTCTTCGTGCTTACGAATCAATCGTTTTCTTATTTGTTAATAACTCTCATCGGTGTTTCGACATGCTCCATTAAGGTGTGATCCATACATCTATGAAATATCAAGAAAATTCTATGCGAGCGTATGCGCCAGTTGAAATTGTCCGTGTTGCCTTAGGCAGGTGCGAAACTACGGTCCAGAGAGAGACGGCCTAAAACACTGAGAAGGAGGCGAGCGATTTCCGACGGCGTATAGGCACCCGCAGAAATCTGCTCAAGACCTCGTGTCGTAGATGTAGTAATGTACAGTCCGTGGTGGAAGAACAGGAAAAGACGAGAGACAAAAAGTGCAGCAGTACGATGAATGATGCTGTTTATAAGCTGGCACAATAATGCTCCTTCATAGATAGTGATGATGTGATATTCACAGCAAGCGTTAAGCAGTAATAGCAGATCACGAGAGAGCGATGAGATGTGATTCGGAAGGAGGGGACATTTCGTTGCCGTCGACGACGAAGTCGTCGTTTGAGCTGCTCGCTCTGCAGCGTTCCGCACAGCTCGACCGTGTGGGGCGGTATTCGTGGGTGAGCTAATGTGCGGTGCGTGATCTGTGACGCCTGCGTCAACGCCTGTTGACGGCGTCGTCGGCAGCAGCAGAGCAGCAGCAGCAGCACCACCAGCAGCAGCATCATCATCAGCGTTGTGGCGTGGCCGTCGTATGCGCTACATGATAGCAGTGCATGCATATACGAGTATCCCTCAATCCCTGCTACCATACGGTGCACCCAGAGCTCGCAGAACCAGTTGTAGTAGTCATAGTAGTAGACGTAGTTTCATAGGATTATTTCCTATGCGCCATCCCCCGTGTACGACATTCTAGAGAAACATTCGCATTCGGCTTGCTGTTGCAAATGTGACACACACATACAGACACACACACACACCTTATTTCATGTACGGAAGACAGAAATGGGAAAGATACAGAGCGTCATGAAGGGTGGGCACCCGTATAGACTGACTGGCACAGATGATCTGGCCAGAGATGAAACCGCTTTCAAAGCGCTTACTGCCACGTTAGGGGGTGCACGCACTTGCGGGCCTGCCAGGCAAGGTATGTATACATATCATGTATGCATGCGTATCGTGAAGGGTGGAAGCATAACGGGAGGACTGAATTTGTCGGCGAACGCGAGGAAATGCGCGATATCGTACGCGCTGACGTCGTCGTTTTGTCTGCCGCAGATGACGATGGTCCCGGCCTCGTTCCTTTGAAGCGGTCTGGCAGTGACAGTCAAATGCGCCGGCATGATTCATAGGCGGCAGCCGGCTTCATCTTACGAGATTGCACTTTCTGAACAACTGTGAACGAATCTCAGAACGTGGCTGAGAGGATGCACGATGGTGTTCCTTTAACTATACCACAATTACTACTGAGGGGGAGAGGTATACGACAACTAGTATGGTTCTCCAACTCATTTCTTGTGTAACACAAACCTATATATATATATATAGTAGAGAAAAATAAATGTAAAATAAAGCTGAAAAGCCGCTCAGTTCTGTCACGTATTATCTAATATGGAAGGTATTTTTTGAGGGCTCTGCGCGTTGGTGTCTGATGGACGCGCTGACGTGTACACTGCAGTGTACGGATGCATGACACGATTAAGCAATCGAGCCTTGATATATGTCAAACGAAGAGAAGTCGATAGACCATTTGATAGGTCGATACTATGCTATTCTGCATATTAAAGCAGAGGTCTGCCTATTTCTGGCTAGATTACGCAAGCGTAACAGCAACAACTCAGTGGTTGTCTTTAGTGGGTTCTGGTAGTATATGTTTGCCAAGCATGGGTAATAAGCAAAACATTTCAATTTTTTGAGGGCTCGAAATCGAGTAGCACTCCAAACATTGTGCGCTGGGTGGCACATCCGGGATTGAAACCCTCAATTGCCGACTTGATGGACGCGTTCGCACCTATGGCTAAATCCTTAGGAGTGCTTTCAGGTAATCTAATGATAATACGATGCTAGTTAAGCACGATAGCTATAGATACAATAGCGAGATGCACTTGACTCAAACAGAATCACTTCTCCAAAGCTTTGCTCAGCATCATAGTGCCTCTATCCCTACGAAATATATTTTCTAGGCTGACTCACGGCCTTAAACATTTAACGTCCTCCGCACAACTGCTTGCGACATTGCTTCATAAGACAGACCCCTTTAAATGCAAATGTGCAACTGGGACAATCGAACCCGTGTACGCACCTACGTGTCTTTTCCGATTGCAAAGCAGGCAGGCACGCACGAATGTACAACGCCACCACGCTTGACCTCTAGGCCTGGATGGCACGTTGTGTAAAAACCCATCTATCGTGCGGGCGTCTACAGAGCATTGTGCCTTGGGATTTAGATGGGTAAATCCAGCGGATGCATCAAGCGAACAAGAAGTGGAGCAGTTTAAGCTATAATGAAGCTATTACAAAAATGCCATATAATTAATATTCGACACAGATTTTGTAATCGCAACAATATCAACGACAAAGACAATATCGACGATCTGCTCCGTATAACTGCATTTTGGCTTCATAAATCATATTGTTCCTTCTATGATGGCTCGTATATCGAGCAATATTATCTTCGAATATCTATGTGTGTCGGGGATATGAGAATTTTCAGACGGCAATTTCACCCTCGAATTCGTCGAACGCCGATGACCACTCAGAAAATGATGGCCTATAAGCTGGTGGAGTATTTCTGTTGCCCTCACGATATCCGCCGCTCACACTTGTTCCTGTATGAGATAAATCCGAACTGAGTGTCCTGTGTCCATTGGTACTGAAGGGAATAAGCCGAATCGGAGTTGACGAACGGTGTATGGTGACACGCTCGATTGGAATCACTTGTACTGTGGGTCAATATGGCCTAACGTGGTCTTAATCCAACCGGCCGACGGATCTGCAGTGACTAAATCATTAATATTTGGTAGCGCTATGTGATTGTCGAATCGAGTCACATCGACGTCGTGCCGTTCGTTGCATGATTCACTTTAACGATATGCTTATCTCGGAAGAAGAGGAGACTATTGGCCAACGTCCATCTCAAGGCATTGGTTGTCCAAACGTGTGTTGCTGATCAATATAATTGTCAAAGCATTCTGAATGTGTTATTAGTGTTCGACATACTCATAGATGTTTAGGTACTTGCTCTTTAAGATTTACACATGATGGATACGTCCAGGAGTTGAAATAGACACAATGACCCTGCTTTGCCAAATTATTGTCTAAGTTTGACAGATTATTCATCGACGTCATATTAGAACTTGTCAAGAGCGACTTATTGATGGCCGATATAACCACGACATGATGTCTCTATCCAGTCAACTACATTCAGTTCCTGATTTCATCTACGTATGAAATGTTCGCTCGACTTTATTAGAGATATTCTCTCTTTAGTATAATAATAATAACAATAATAATAAGTATCACACTAAAGGTAATAATCGCCATTCTAAACATTATCATCACAATTATTATTTTCATTACGACTACCGCCATTTAGTCGTTGTTAGCATTCCTGCTTGACTCGGCCCCCATTAATGATAAAGGCATCCTCATGCGCGCGCGAACACAAGCGCACCTTTTGTGTATCGGTGGCATTTCTCACCGAGCGTGCAAATGCAGAGTGTCGGAATCAGCTTCTATGGCACAGTACCATTGGCAGCAATCGGTTAGAGAGGATGGAAGCGGGCGATGTCATATTGACGCTGGGGGTTCTCAGCCGGCAGTACGATCAACGGATGCATACCTATATTCGTATGTACATACATATAAACAGCGTGGCTATAATACATAGATTCATACATACATATATGCAAGATACATCGTGCATAGCTGTTCTATGTATGCCAGCAAAAGATTCCAGACGGATTCCGAACCGTGGAATGTTACTGTCTATGCTTCTAGAGCCTTGTCCCCTTATCTGCGCTAAATGCCATGGCATCCTCGTCTTATGGCTACGTATACATAGCAGGCTTTGCTGGAAACCACTTGCTAAAAGGGAACATATAACCTAACCTAACCCTTGGTTGGTATTAAAAAGGTGTGCTCGTAGTTGTGCTAATAATAATCACGATTGAAATGATCTGGGAGAAATCGTAATCTAGAAGCGCGGTGTGTTTCTGTTTTGACTTTCGTATGCGTATACTATCGGCTGTCGGCCAGATCGGGGTTTGTCTCGTTTTCATCCGTCGATCGAATACAATTGAACTCGAAGCGTCAGTCAATAACGTTTCCACATATAGACGTACAAGGATCCATAGCCGAGTTTTATGACAGACGCTCTCTCGGGTTTCTCGCGCTCAGGAGCGCGTTTTAAGGTCCATCGATGAGATGGCGCATCGTAACACAACTCGCATCCAATCGCTAACAGACCTCACAGTAGGACGACAAAACGAATGCATGCCTATATTGAACTGAATATTGGCTGCTCGCCTAATGCTGCACAAATTGTATTTGCCTCTCGAACTTTCCGTTTCTTGCTACAGAGAGAGAGAAAGAAATCGTATTGGAAATCGCTCGCTTAAATGACGCTGCCCAAAGCCGAGACGTCTTCCCGCCTTGAGAACGTTAGCTCCGCCAGCAACCGTCGATGTGCATGTTGTATTACTATACTCTTTACTGGCTACAATTGCTGCAACTCGTCGACTGCTACCATGGACAGACGACACCAGAATCGCGAATTTTCAGCCACCAAATCTTACTGTGTGTGACCGTCCACAGGAGCGTCATTCGTGTGCATGCATGTCCACGAATGTATATCTATGTTTGTCACTCAGAATATTGCCATCACGCTGAGCGAATATTGTCAATTGTCTCATCGAATCGAGCGAAGTGTCTGGCACGATGCAATCGGACAGCAATTGAAGTACGAACACTCATTGACATCGTATTAAACCGTGTCGGGATGGTTATCTAACGAGAGAGCCAGCGAAGCAGAAGAGACTCGATCTGGCCACTTGGATATACAGCGTGGAGTGTTTCCATCATCATTTTTTTTTTGACGAACGAAAACGAACGCCACCGATGGTCTTGTCCAACTGAGTTTCTTGTTTGGTTGACGTTGTTTGACAGTTTGGTCTGTCCGTCTCCACCACGAGGTCTATGAGCCTATCTCAACATGGGCGTCAATTGAGTGCGAGACTCGCAGCAGATGGAGGGTAGCTGTATTAGTAGCTCGACACTGACCACGCCAATGAGCAAATGCAATTCGACTCATTTTCGAAGTGGTGGATACATCTATTTACTCAATCGAAAGATGCATGTGAAAGTTTGATCCGGCATTAAGTATTACACGCTGTCGCGCAACGTGCTACAACATGCGCCTCCTGATACAGCGAAGCCATTTCTCAACAGGGAACTCGACAGACATTTTGAATACGATCTGATAACGTCTGATCAGCTTGTGCGTCCACAGTTATTTTATTTGTATCGTGTGACGACCAGGATTTTCAGGTCCCGAAACATTGCCGTAACGCTCCCGCGGCGTGACAGCACCACATCTGGGAGAGAAGAAATTTCAGCACTGAAACTTGATAATAACACACTTATCATAATAATAATAATAATAAACTCGTTTTGCCTTAAATTTCGGCTTATCGCTGAACCTCTGGCTCTGTCATCTAGTGCTGAATATTATATGCTGTACCGTGACTTTAGCACGCGGCCGCGTACGTGCTGACATCTCAACAATTCGAAGTAATGGTTGGCCCCACTAATTTTTGCTTTCTTCCCGACCATGCCACGGCTTGCCGATGGGCGATATTTCAGCTCAATTCGAATCACTACCACACTGACTTATTCATGCCAGCCAAAGCAGGTCGAACTATAGAACACAGGGGGGTGTTAAGCACTTCCGCCCTGTCGACGTCCCAAATAATTTCCCCGCTGTCCCATGTCATGCCACGCCAATTCTGCTATACAACGGCATCATTTCGTCGGCTGTTCCCCTTCCGACGATGGGAGCAGAAGTCACTCCGTTCGGTCTTCTCCGCACTGTAGACACATACATGCGCTCACTCAAACAACCAGACACACGCACGCACACAGCAATGTACGTAGATGTATATACGCAGAGACGGTACTGCTGGCCGTCTAGAGTAGAGATGCTTGTAGTCCCCTAGCCGTAGGGTTACGTACATTCGCAGACGTCGTTGGCGTTGTTCACCGTTGTTCATTCCACCACCATCTTTCTTGCGCCCCTCTGTCTCGCGTCTGGGCTGAGTTGTCTTGGCTGTACTTGACTTAGCCTAGCAGCGGCACCCGGGCCGTCGCACCACTGGCGACACAGAGCCTTTGCAACGACACGCCGGGTTCTCGTCGGGTGCCCATCAGCAGGCTCGAGCTGTGCTACCGCCGCCGCTGCCGCCGTTGTTCACGCCGTCAGCAGCAGCGGTGGTGGCGGTGGTGGCTTGTTTACTAAGTCAACCGTTCGTACGTTAGCAGTGACTCAGATCGCGGAAGTAAGTGCTTGTTGCGTCGTTATCTAGCTACGGCCAGATCATGCCGTGTCGGGTCGGGTTGACTGCTACACAGTCCAGCTGAACTGAGACTGGGACTACTGAAAACACGCACGACGCTTGTTTTCAGTAGACCCAGGCACTGTCAGGGCTCACTGGGAACATAGTACATTTTTTTTGGGAGAAACGATTTTCTCTGATCAGCTCAGCGATTCGAAGCGAAATAAGCAAGCTTAAGTACCGATGATCCCCGATCGAGTAACATGCATAAATTCGAACAGTGAGAACGCAGCACAGTCTAGATCATGCTCGATAGTGATTCTCATACGAAGGGTTTGAAAAATACAAAAATGTTGTTATTCGTTGTCTGTCAATCATGTTCATCATATAGCAGCTGCGGTGGACGGGAAAATGGTTAGGCTTATTTGCTTACTAAACGACAAGCTAAGGCCGCATCATATAGTGGCAACTACCCATATCCACAGATGATATTCCACATGGATGCCAATGTAGGCCATTTGCCACTCGAACGCCTAATGCGAACTCCTCAAGTCGGCTTTGAGCTAGAAATGTACGTCTCGCTCATTTCTCCATTTTCGCTTAGGTCCCAACTCATGCTCGTACAAGAAGTCACAAGTGGGCAATCATCTCATAGAAGATTGGCCCACAAAGCCGTGGCCACGCCGTGCGTTGGCTCAAGTGGATGGTGGTCGTGCAAGTGGTGCCGGTGGTGGTATATGCGAGGATAAAGTAAACAGCATCTCTACTAGTTTGTGCAATGTCTGTGTGGTAATGAGCACCTCGAAGCGGCGTGCACAGCGGCATTTTAACGAGCCGCCCTGTCATTTCCACGTTGCCGCTGCGGGCGCGCCGCACCTCTCCTACGGAAAGCGCCACCGTCGTTTGCCGAACAACCCGAGTAGTCTTAAGCGTGCATTTCCAGGAAACATATTCCAAAATGTTGCTTAATTGCTAAGAAACATATCTTCGAACTTTTATTGACCCACTCATTTCGGCAGTAGACACGACAATCGACTCTCCGAAGTTCGAATTGGAACCGGCTAAACTGAGTGAAAACATACTCTACGATTCGATAACAGATATGTAATCGTATGAAGGTCACGAGTTCGATACAGGAGCGTAAACGTTTAGCTCACCTTGGGGGGCCGCTATTTCATCAAGAAGCCACGAGAGATAAAAAAAGGTGACCACATTTGAAGAAACCAGAGGAAAAAATATAGGAATCGATCTCGGTTCGCCCTTCAAACAGTGGCAAACACATCCCGTTGGTGATTTCATGGGAAGGACGAGTATAACGCCACACGCTGGAACGTGCGTGCATCGTCACTTTAAACGGAGTATTCAGATTTCAGGGAATCATTGGGGCATTCTAAACACAGGAATTAATGTGGCATGCAAATCAAGACGGCGGTATAAGCTGTTCGAGTTTCTGTTTCGTGTCCTTTGTGTGGTATACCGGCATCACCACGCTGGTAATAATTCCGTATTCGATCAGCGAGCTAGATTTGTCGGGGCAGTCGAGTTCAGTGTTATAGTAACTCTTATGTGCTCTGTCCAGTGGACGAAGAGCGACAACCAAAGGAATAACGAGGGCAGCCCAGCAAACCGCGACGAGGTACCATCGATGATGATTCCGATGACATTGTATTATAGATTGCAATTATATGGGCGATACACTACCTCGTCGCTTGCTGGCAAATCTTTTTCTAGAGACGAAATCCTCGGAAGCTGTAGGGCTTGAAGTCTGCTTCGTCTGTTCGTTTCCGGCAATGCCGTTTTCACGCCGATTTAAGGGACCCGATTTAGCAGCGGATCTCAGCTGCCGAGTGTCAAAATTCGAGGAATATGCACGAATGTGGTGAACGCTCGGAAACGCGCTCAAAGCTGAAGTGAGGTGTAAGCGACCAGCTACTTCAAGCGAGTTGTACGAGCTTCAAATTGATTGGTGGAAGAGCTCATGTGTGAAATTTGTCCCAGAGATAGGGGGTGGGGGGTGAGAGAGAGCGAACGTCTATGCAAATGAGCTCTTTTTTGTTAGCCAAACCTCCGATTTTTCGTCACGGCCAGTTCTCAGCCCATTTCATTTGCAGCACTGAGCAGTGGATTCGTTTATCCTCACACTGAGCATCAAGTGAACGCTAATGCCCCACTAAACTGTCACGAATATCGCAACATAATCTCGACGGTTGTACAATAAATGCCGGTGAACTCAGGTTCGTCTGAGTGATCTTGTCAGAAAACGAAATCCCAATATAAATGCCTATTATCGAAAAGCTGATATCACGCTCTGGTTACCTATTTGTTACTCACCAATAATCCGTTATCGTCAGATCAACGCCGCAAAGAAATCGAATGTGTGTTGGTGGGCTTGAGCAAAATTGCTCCGATGGTTCATATGGCAAGTGCCACTACGCTATTTTAGGAGACCTGATCAACGGCCGATGATTCCCAGCGGGGTGAAATTAGAAAAGACCACAGTTTGTGACTGTGCCCACTTGAACAGAGGAACGTGGTCTCATGGGGGCAGGGCGGAAACTTCTTGACAATTGGCTCTGACAACACCGGCAGAGCCACGGCAGAGTCGGCTTCGACGGCCGGTAGAGACGAGTCGCTTTGTAAAAATTTATAAATAGATCTTGGCGCACCACCTGACTTTACGTTAAAGACACAACAATAGTATAGTATAACAGATGATTATTATAAAAATCGAAAGAATGGACAGAGCGATTTCATGTGTTTAGTACAGACTGTACAACCCCCCTCGGCGCAGACGAACATGTGGAATCACCGTAGGACGCTTAATTGAACCTGCGCAAACGATTTAATGCCTAGTGGGCTAATCTCATACACAGTTCACGTTATGCAAAGGTTCGCTTATCTGTACTTCATGGTAATCACGGGTTGAAACAAGTGGAACTGAAACAAGAATGAGCCATGCAACATTTATGATGACTGTCTAAGCGAAACGCATAGTATTTCGTCCGATATCTGTTAGGCGTAATTGTGATATTGTACAACAATAGAATAACCACGAGAGGTGATGGTATAAAGGCTAGTTGCTGTTGTTACAGCAACCATAAGCTCAAATAAAATCAAAATATAACCATAAGCTAAAACAACCTTATACCCAAGGCTACATACTATACTGAGATTGAGAGTGGACACAAGAGCAGTGGAATCGCTAAGGAATTGTAGAAAAGAAAAAGAAGGCCACAACAACTCAAAGAAAAATGTTTGGGTCCATGAAGCCCACCCACTTCGTTGTCAGTTCACCTAAACAAACGCGAACGAGCGATGATTTATGGGCGAAAATGACCACTTTGAACGGAATTGCATCCGGTCCACTTAGCAACCTCCTTGACGAGGGGCAAAAACGAGATCTCAGTCATATTGGTTCTCTGGAAGATTCTGGTACCGCTTTGCAAGGACTGCTCAGGTGAGTGGACAGAGTCGACCAGTTGTAGATTTGACCAAAATAGTAAGAATTAGTGATCGAATTCTTCGTTATTTGACCTTATCCGATCGATTGGATATGTGTACTGGATCCTTATCGGAGCTTGCTCGTACAAATCTGACTGACGACAGAGCAATGTTGATTATATCCCAGCAAACCACGGTTCCTGGAGATTGAACTGGCTGTCACAAACAGCGGGATGTGTTTTGTATGGAAACTACGCCCAGAGAGATGTTCACTCCAAGGTCCAAGACTTGTTTCCGCTTCACCAGAGCCAGGGCGGTACCGTGGATGTTAAATGTTGGCTGTGAGTCAGGCCTCAAAATGTATTTATAGGGCGATATCAATAACGGCGACGATTTCATAGCAATATCTATTACAACGGCTTTGATCAGCAAAAACTCCCCAAATAGTTTCCACTGATATTCGACCAAGCCTAACTAATTTAGAATTAGATAGGTTTGCCTTCCAATGTATATGGGACTTTCACTTCAAATATGATCATATCGTCAAAATGATACGCATTTGTCTCATCGGAAAATGGGTAGCATTATTTCTTCTCTTTTCCCAGCCCTATTTTATTTTCCAGTCGTCCTTCAAATACTTTTTTCTTGCACATTTCTTAGCAGTCCCAAAGACTCGCAACTTTATCGATAAGAAGAGGAAAAATATCCTATGTGAATGATATATTGCGTAAGAGTCCGTTCTAGGCGTATATGTAACAGAAATAACTACGCATGGCATTGTCGTGCGGAATCATGCCACAAGTGTGATGGGTCCACTCGGATTTGAGTGTATATGATTTGGTGGCGATTTGAAACCCTTCTCATTCTTCACGTACCGAATAGCACCACCGTCACGTACATGCTGTTTCGAAAGTGTTTCATTTGAGCAATCGGCTGTCTGGAACAGTTTCCCTGTACTAGCGGTAAAGAAAATCAAGTTCGAATTGAACAGGCATCCCATTGTATGTTGAATCCTCAGGTCTCTCTATTTAGCTAGGGAACTTATTTGATTATTCAGCTGAGGCTCAGTACTCGCCGCAGTATTCGTAAGAAAATCTATTGCGGTGCAACTTTCTCGGGCAGCTTTATGATCTGCTATTTCTCGTAGTACGACCGACGTATGTCTCGATGGGACGGTGGTCTCTGTTTGTATTGGCTGATTAGCGATGAAAAAAGCCTATACCTTAGGATAATGCTCTAGACCGGTTGACATATTCCTTGCTCTGTTGTTGTTACCTTTGATTTGAGTTGAGCAGTTGTCATCACTATTCAACTGATTGTTATAGACATTGGGTGATCTAGCGCGAATTATGGCTATTGTTGTTGCTATCAAAGGTTTTGTTTTGCGCAACGGCACGCGCATCTGGGTGACGCCGTACCTAACGAATAACGGTGTAATATACGTGTATAATTGTAAAGTCAAGTCGTTTTCTCGCCTTGAGATGTATCACCATAGGGCTATGATGCCTTCAGGTTAGAGGTTATATTTCTCGGTCAGGCTGTGTGGCTTCACATAGGATTTGCACTGCTCCCAACAGCCATTAAATATGACCCACTGAATGACTGGGGGCCTCAGCGCAGCTCTCATGCATTGTTCGCCACTGTGAAAGTTAGAAACTCGTTTGTTCTGGGCACGTTTCTGTTTCGCGTTAGTTGTTCGTCAGAACTTGCAGATGCTAAACAGTGAAAGATGTCTTCTGTCTGTCTAATCGAGTTAGTGTACCTCTTCGCCCTTAATTTATTGTTAATTGTAATCTTCGACGCTTGGTCCCGATGATACCGCCACCCCTTGGATAAAATCCTCTCAAGGGGTATAGGAGATATCCGAGAAAGAATCATGGCCCAGAGGTGAGCTTGAAAGGTCTCTGGGGTGAATGTGGTTAAAAAAAAGATAATGTACACGTGGTATAATCATTAGTAGGGATCCGCCATTGACCGACAACGGACAACACGGAGCGAGGCCGATCAGTAACGCACAAGGATAAATTATCCACGGCACGCGAGGTGTCCTGTGCAACCGCCTCGTTTACCTTTGGAAAAGAAAAATGGCAACGATAGTATTGACGGGTAATCAGCAGATCATTTGAGAGATACCTTATAAAATATTGTTCCCGTTGTTCGAGA
Source organism: Stratiolaelaps scimitus (assembly GCA_019614645.1). NCBI lineage: Eukaryota > Metazoa > Arthropoda > Arachnida > Mesostigmata > Laelapidae > Stratiolaelaps > Stratiolaelaps scimitus. The sequence continues at coordinate 1,422,556 of JABWDB010000014.1, read as the reverse complement.
TGCTGCCCTGCATCAATAGTGCCAAAAGGAGCTAGAACGCAGTTTAGAATCGGCCTGGCAAAAAGCGAAGTTTTTGCTACCGAATGATGGTGTCTGTATCAGTGTTTGATATTGGGACAAGGAGAACACAAGGCAATCTAACAGCATCGAGATACATAGCTGGTCTGTTGACCTACAGAGTCTACACATAAATTCACAAAATACACTGCAAGTAAATTCACAAAATTTGCCAAATGATCAAAACTATGGTAAATATATATTTCAGCTTGGTTTGTGCAATAGTCGTACGATGCCGAGCGTCATTTATTACCGCGACAGAAATAGTGATTGGTTTATCCGTAGTCCTGACGATTTATGGGAGCTCTATTGTGTCTTCAACTCACTTCGATTTTGGATTTATTACAAACTTGTACAGAGGCAGCCTTTTTTTTTGTCAGTTTTCTGCAACCAGACTTCGTCAACACCAACTCTTGTTTATTTATACCTATTCATACATCTATGTTTATTCTCATGCATCCATTGGTTCCTTCAATATATGAATTTGCTAGCGCGATTCGGCGATGCATTCAATATTCTGCAGACGCGATGGCGGAGAGCCGACCTTCTGAGTTCATTCCCATGGCTGTTTCTATGACATGGCTGTGACCACTGCGAGAAAAAAGAATCCCATCGCGCCCTCCCTCAGCTATCGGTTAGTTTCGGCCAACTTTGAAAGGAAACATTTCTGTGCGTGCGAATGTATCGACGACGTCACAGTCCGTCTCAGTATGAAGACGAATGAGAGAAAACTGAAGCGCAGGGTGGACTGGACCTCGCTCCATCTTCGCCTCCCGGTGAATGCAGTAAAAGAAAGCTAACGCTGGCAGCGAGGCGGCCTCAAATTATCACGAGTAAGCCGCCTACACCAATCACGTTGGCCGATCGGCCGACAGGCCGAGGGTGAAGCCCCATGCGATCTGGAGCTAGAGAAGCGAGCGCGCCGGTTCGGAGTTTCCCGACTCGTGACTTGAGTCCAGAGAAGAGAGCTCGTTCTGAGGTTCTAACCAGTTCTCTTTCGAAGGGGGCACTTCTATGTGGGATTCGAGTGGACCGCTTCATCCGGAGAGAAACACAGGGAGGCCGTTCACACAGGGGCTATTGAATGCCGACTCGGCAGACCTGTGTATCTATCTCGATAGGGGGAAGGTTAAACGGGGTGGGATGTCTAAAAAGATGACGCGTACAACGGGTAGTACTTTGTGGGCCTGCTGAAGGTGGGCTAAGATCGATGCCTCTATACATAGCTGTGTATGAGGGTTTGACTTCATCGACGTTGACTTCTCGTTCATCCAAACCGTTGCTAACGTTTGATAGGACGATGATTTCGAGGTTCAACACGCCGCTGAACCTCGAAATTTTTCGCGCCGTAAAAAGACAGCACAGAAGAAGGTGTAACTGGGGACTGAAGACGAACACACGTTGAACACTTTGAAATCATTTTCACATCGATTATTGCCGGTTAGATCGGTGGCTACCCCTTGACCATGTTGGTTGTCACTGCCGCAGCAAGTAATACTGCTCCTGTTGAAGCTATTCACGGCCATTCCGGATGTTGTGATCGGGCTTCCCAGAACCGTTCCGCCATCTACCCGAGTCGGCGGTGACTACCGCCAGCCTGCCCACATTAACACAAGCCGCTGTCTTAAACGCTTGCCACAGCCCCGAGCTGTTGCACGGAGTGTCCACCCAATGTGCCAGCAGCAGCAGTAGCAGCAGTAGTAGTAAGTAGGACAAATTGTTGATGTTATTGCACCGCGGGCCAATGACTGCAGTGACGCACACTGCTTGCGAACCGAAACCCCACTGGGGCAGCCCACACATTGGTCAACACGACCGGCAATGACGTGATGCTAACGGTGCACATTTCATACCGCAGACTGTTCACCAGCCTTCCCTCAGTCCCTCACTTACTGACGCAGTGACGAACGGCGTAGAGGGGTATCCCCGATGGCCAGGGGGTAAAAAAAAGCTGGTTAGAAAAAGCTACGCCCCGACGCGGGGGGGGGCAGACCTCTGCGCGCTGTGCTTTCTCAGCACGACGTGACTCGTCGTCTACATCGCATACATCCCTGTCTATCAGGTGGCGCTTCAATAGTGTGCCTCGAGAATTCTATTTGGCAGACAGTTGGACCGTCGAGTCGTTAACCGTCAGTCGCGTTGCCGGGAATTTACGCTATAGTTCGACGTCATCGCATTGGCATCGTGCTCCTTCTCCCGTCCAACCCAGCATTGCCCCATCATCTTTTCACCAACGTATCTACCCATCCACCTGCAGCCTTCGTGTAGCAGTAACAGTTGTAGCAGCAGCAGCAGCAGCAGCACCACCACCAGCAGCTGTTGTTGTTGTTGTTGTTGTTACTACAATGAGAGTTTTGCCCTTCGCATTTATAATACCTTACAACAGCGATGCGTCGATAGGATACCAGCTGCAGAGAGAGAGAGAGAGAGAAAACTTTGTCAACTATTATACAATACTAAGCATCACCCAGCCCTCATCGCCTCCTCTCCCCCTTACAAACTGTCAATGGACACCAAGCAACAAGTCGAACGAAATGTGTCTAAAATATGTTTATGTCTGTGTGTGTGTGTGTGCGTGTTCGTGCAACGACTTTTTACAGTCACTTTTTTTCACTACGAGCTATCCAACACATAACACAATATATTGCCATGTGCGAGAGCGTCCCTCCATTTGTATGTGTGAACGTGTTGGATTATATGTTTGCGCATCTTGTTTCGTTACAGCTGTGCGTGTAACTTGTATAGGTGCTAGTCTATCGAAGATGGCCCGCTCAGCTTGTTATGCGTCGACGCCGCCGCCGCCGCCGCCGCAGTATCCATGCAACAGCAGCGGGTGTTTGCGGGGAAAGGTGGCGGTTGTATCGGCTGCGGGGAGGGAGGGTGCTGAGGGTCGAGTGACTGAAATCACCTCAAAAAGAAGCCCACCCAAACCGCAAACAGCAACGTAACGGAACCGCTCAGCCGAATGCCTTAAAAAGATGCAATAATAACTCAACAACTGGTCGGGTCGTCAATGGCAATAGAGGGGCGATGCGACGCGAAAATCAATGTCGCTATCGACGCTGTTGACAGCGATGATAATGATCGGTGTCATACGAATCACCTTGTTGATGGCACCGATGTCGATGATAAAGGAGATGATGAAAGGAGACGAAGATCGAAAAAGAAAAAAAGATGATAATCCTGATAATAATAATGGCGATGATGATGATGATAGTACTGCTTCTGCTGATGGTGATAGCTGGGGCCACCAATGGTAATACCATTTGTTGGTCGATCCCCTGCTGCCTCTTTGGCTATGGCTGGTACAAGTGAGGATCCGCCGGGTCGGCTTCCTCCTTCGTACCGCTTCGTCACCACGCGTATGAATGTATTTGTGTATCCCGCGCGAACTGAACTCTCTCCACACATGTGGCCGTCCCTGCCCGTTCGTTCTGCCTCTGTGTGTGTTGCAACCGGCGATGTCAAGACGCCGATGATGATGATGATGCAGACAAGTGTGGGCGGCTGACGTTTTCCTCATTGCATTTCGTTACTGTTGATTGAGCGATGACGCCGGTGGCTGCGGCGGCGACGGCAGCAGCACCAGCAGCAGCAGCACTAGTACTATCACCATCGCCATCAGCAGCCGCAAAACAGCCACACGCAGCGTATGCGCAAACAAATACGACAGGCAGTTCGTCCAGTCACAGCGTCAATTTGCTTATCCCGATGCATTGGCGGGCGATGACGCGACGAATCTTTCCGCAGGTTCATCGCATGGATGAGTCTGGTGGATGACGCGCTAGTGATTTTGGTGTTCTTAGGCTCGGAGCTCGAACACCGGCGACTTGAATTTCGATATCATTGTCATTTCAGTTAGGAAGGGAGGCTGGCAGTGCAGTCAGTCATTGGCGTCGTTGCAATGGTCGTCTATGCACGAGAACGATTCTTCGAGCCAGTCGCCATGTGCTGTGCCTGTGAGCGTGTGTTTGCCTACAGCCGGTGCCGGAGCGATGGGAAGCGGACATTCAGTGGCCAACAGCATTGGATGGATTTTGATTTGTTCACGTATCGGGCAACGACTAGCAAGTAAGTGGGTGGACCACCTTTCGCGCTGTCGACAACCGCGCGTTGTGCCTGTAGAGCAGTGGCGGTGGAGGCCACGCTTCTCGAAGGGGGCACCCGAAAGTGACGGCGATATGACAGCCGACCACGATGCGGCTGCACCATCTGATAAACGGCAAACGCTCGTAAAGGTTCGCCGAAGAGCGATGTGTAGTAGAACAACAACAGCAACAACAAAACACAGATAAAAATTGAAAACAATGCACAGCTATGATCGTAACTTCCTTTTTTTTGTTTCTGCTGTTGCTGTTGGTGATTCTGGGGGCGGAAATGCCTCAAATAACTAGAAAAGGACTGTGGATTCGGCGGTACGATGTCAGCAGTGGAAATTGACCGCACTGCGATGCCGTTTCCTGAAAGAGCTCTGACAGGCTTTCGTGACAATCTCGTGGTTCTGCTAGCGATGATTTATCGATTTATCCCCAACTACTTCTGCATATATAATACATGTGTATTTATATATATATATATATAAGGAGTAAGAGTCAACTGATCAATAAACATCTGAAACATAATCTATCTATCTATCTATAAGTGTCATTAACCGTATGAGCGAAGACTAATTAGAAAAAGCACAACGAGCAATACGGCATGTACTGGTCTCACATGATTTCAGGGTGACTTGACACAATGTCCTCGGTGTGCAACGCCCGCATATTTAATTATTATAGGTATTAGTAGTAGTTAGTAGGAGTGTTGAACAAAGAAGCTTTCCTATTTATTAGATAAAATCAAATGAATCGCTGAAATGCTGATACCACACGCGTTATGCACTTGTTCAGGCTAGACACAAACGTTCGACAGCTGTCAGCTCGCCATGAGGCCATTCGAAGGTTTACCGCCGGACATAGTCGGCATGTCCACGATGTAGCGATGCGGTTGGAGTTCCGAGGAGCCCCCGCAGATCAAAGATAATGGCCGAGCGGAGTCTATGCAAATGGAACCGGTTGGCGGAAAAGGGCCGTGGAGATAGACGAACACATCGATGTTCCCGGGGGCCGTGGAGGGAATAGGGCTCTATAATAGGAAGGGAGTCTGAATGCAATAACAGCACACGGAACTGTCCGGAACGAGGCGAGTGGGCGATTGTCCGCTTGTTAGTGAAGTGTGTCTATGCAAACACGTCAATGATAACAGATACAACAGACGCAATCTTCGTTTTCGATCGCGTCGTAAGAGAAAGCTGCTGCTGCTGCTGTTGCTGCGACCGCTGATGCGGTTCCTGGCATCGCGAAAGGAAAAGTTCAGGCAGTAGTCGGTGGCGGTCCTGCATCCCGCATCGGTCTCGCAGATACATGAACTCATAGATACAGGTGTGCTATGTAAACGAAACACTTTCAAAGCGTTTGGGTAGATACAATCCGATCGATAGGCTATTGATCATCAATGAGCAATCGACGAATCGGGAATTGAGGATAAGATCGACGTTCGTTCAAATTGCGGAAAATATTTAGGTACCGTTGAAATCCTGTTGGAGAAACAGCAGCAACAGATGAAATGAAACTACTAGCCATTGTTACCTATTCTGACACGTTGAGACGGTATAAGCGAATGTATTTAGTTTCGCGTTCTATGCAGCGCCGCATTCATAGACACAGCAGGCCATGGCAGCCAGCAAAATCATGATCCCCCAAATCGAATATGTATTAATATATATATTTTTGTGTAAATATTATACAGTTATCAACCGCTTGAATACCGATACACAAGATCGGTCGAACCTGTTGAATCGCGCCACGTCTAGTTAATGTAGCTCGCAATAAGTAGACGGGTGACACAGAGAGTGGCGTTATCAACAAGCTGTATACCATTTCGCCATTGTTCAGAGTTATATAGGATCTACTCTCGAAAGCCATACGGGCGTTCCTAATGAACACCATGACGCGGCGAGGTCATTACCCGGACGAACGACCTCGGCTGTACACAAGACCTATCAACTGCTGCTACTCAACGACACTATTCAGCTAATACAACGTGGCATTGCCTGCCCGCGTGGCCTACGCACAACGAACAACCATACGAAAGCTGGAGAAAATTTGATCCGATCGCCATTATCTGAACTGATCATGTTGGACAAAGAAACGAAATTACTCCGATCGAAACAGGATCGGGAGCATCGCCATCGTGGCGAGTCGAGCCTGCACCTACTCCATGACATTAAACCTTGAACACTCCTCGGACAGAAACAGCCCTCGTGTTCGGATCGCCCGTGAAAGGGAGTTTCGCTCTGTTCTGAGCCTGCCAAGTCAATGTAAGAACAGCAGTCAGCGGACGCAACTCGTCGAATACTACAGACATAGCATTCATTGGCATAGGGGGTGAGGTGGGTCACATACATCATAATGTTAGTCACATACATTCGTGACGCTTACTACGAGATGTATGCGTGCCATGTTTCAGCTGCAACAGATCAAACGGAAACACGCTGAATATGCAAGCATGCACACGTAGTGAAAGCATAGCGTCGTTGCACGGCGCTTTACTCGATTTAAAGCTTTTATTTCAGTCGGGAAAAGCTGTTTAAGGTTAAGCTGAAGCCTGTCACATAGGGGAACAGCTGAGGGTCAGCTCGAAAAACAGTGGAAAAAGCTGTTTATCGTACAGCCAAGAAAGCGTTCGAGCTACATGCACTACCTGAGGTACAAATGTTTTCCAAACTTTAAATTGAACTTCCTCCATATTAACACGAATATATGTATATATATTTTTTTTTTCTATAATAACAATAATAGAATACTAGTGAAATATGTCATGAAGGGGTTTTGGAGTCACATTGTCTACGTACAGGAGTTTGGCCAGGTACGCGAGGTGTCTTTGATTGTTATCTTTGTCTGCAGAGTTCGTTGTTCAGGTCTCCCACATCGATAACTGTTGGCATCTTTTACAGTCAATCAATTTGATTTTTCTCTAAGAGAGGTGACTGCATGCTGTATTGAAACGTTGAGACAAATACGCGGCGCCGTTGATGCATGATGATGACGGTGATGGTCTTGTGGTACCTATGCAATAGAGAGAGAGAGGGAGAGAGAGAGAGAGCTGCATTCAGGAGTCGCATGAATGATATCTTCTGTGTCAATACTGAGACAAGTGCCAATTTTATCGGGGAAATATGTCTCTCTGTGTAGCCAAGACAAGCATATCACTCGGGCAGTAAGGCCGTGAGATATTTCCGAATCCTTCCACTGATTCTACGCCAGCTATTCCCAGCAATTCCATACATCCAGAAATACGTGATGCTTTAAAATCGCAAGGTGCACCCCCCATCGACTGTGATCTGCCATTTTACTTGATTTACCACTTACTCGATTCTGATATGTTCGCGTCATCGCCGATGCGGCTCGTCCGCTTAGGCTTTCTATGATAGTTTCGCGGAGTGCCCTCGTGCGAACGATTCTATGCGCAGTGTCGGTTTTACACGGCGACAGGTCGCGGTGGTGATGGTGTTAAAATTGAACCAACAATTGAAAATATGATAGCGAGCCGATTATCCGGTATGATGTATCTCCCTGGCGCCAACTGTGTACCACCATGGGGACAGGCATCACTTCGCAGCAGGACCATAAACCGAGCCGGCAAATTCGAGCGTCGGCTGGAAGGAAGGACGGAGGACGATGCCGGCCAGCGTTCCACATCGTCGGTAGCGGACATCGTACGCCTTGCGGTTGCAGCAGCTGTGATCGTTGTCGTCCGATAAGACAGCGTTCAGTGTCTTTACGTTTCGTTCTAACTATTGGTGCGAATCGGTTGTTATCATCGAACACCTGCTTGGTCCAGTTTTCACTGCCCACAGACTGACTCTCCCTCAATCCAGAGGCACGCCGATAGCAACGGACACACTACGGACACACCGATACATACATTCAAACACATATAACATCGAGAGATGCGTCGGCTTCGCGCAGTCCAGCGCAGTCTACGAGTGGCGAAAATCTGATTTTAAATACGAACGAAAACATAGATGCGTCATCATTTAACACTGAACAAGAGCCGACACAGCAGAAGCGGGAACCGGCGGCGGTGGCGGCGGCCCGGAGGGGGGACCCTCGGTAGTGTTGACCACGGCTGCCGGTAGTCGCATCACTGTCAATGCAATACTGACGTCGTATATGGTACACTCATGTCTTCGCTGGCAAAGACGATAGAGCAAACAGATCAGCGACGGACATACCCCTCACGGGGAGAAATACCGAGCAGGCTGGCAGGAAGGCAACCAGCAAACCGATAGCATTAGTGTGGGCGCGGAAATGGTGAATGTTTCGTTGCTGCTGTGACGAGGGTGTAGACAGCAGCCTTCGAGGAGATTCCGTATGAATCAGTGTTAGCCAAGAGCATCGGCTGCCCCGACACAGCGTCCATTGTCACCTACTCTCGGCATGAACATCTCAGGGTCAGGCACATGACCCGGTTCCGATGTTGGGCTTGACGCCGGGAGTGGAGGCCAAAGACGTTGACGAATTCGCTCAAATCGCCCCGTTGTAATCGATTGATCTTCAATCAGATTTCCATTTCGCTGCAGGAGCACACAGCGGATAGATAGACAGATAGATATAATATCAATGGATACATCAGGATCGCCACCACTGGCCTAGCCGACAGCGAGCTGACATTCGCTTATGTCAGAAACCTTCCGGAACCTGTTCTAAGGAGAGAGAGAGAGAGAGAGAGAGAGATGAAAGAGAAATTCACACAGCATCGCAGATAAATAGAAAACGCGTGCATTAACACAGGAGACAAATTTAAGCCTATTGTTATTATTATTATGATTATGATTAGTAGTGACTGCCGATTTCCATTTTTCATTGAAGTGACAATGATAATTCGACCTGAGAGCCCTTCACTGTCCATCCCCGGGGTGGACGCCTATATACGCTCCCCTTTATCCGTTGTGCCTTTTTAGGTATTTCCTTCGACTCGTTACCTTGGTATAGGGTACGCATTTTAGCAAACTGCCAGAAGCGGTAACCACTGTCCATTAAAGGATCGATAATAAATAGGTGAGTTCAGCTATCAAAGCTCGTACTTCAGCTGAATGGACGACCTCAAATTACGAACACGGTCATTATCACAATATCGTACGTAATTATCACATATCGTGCGTGGATATAATATGTTGTCAATTGTAACTTCTTCGTCTGTTGCAATGTGATATTTTACACCTTTTGCCTATTATTTTTTACGAGAACTTAAGCAATGTATGTTGCAGTTCCGTCAATAAACAGCACTTTGTATTGTATTGTAATTTGTTATTAGGGCATTGTTTATATTTACGATGGTCAGAGATATGGGTTACCGTTAAAACCATCACTTGGGAGCGAGATAATCATTAGCACGCATCTTGACCAGACCGAATATCTGAAGAAGGGAGTCGCGGCGAAAGCACAGGAAGAGTGTCTTCATGATAAAAATACTACCTTGTTGTATATCTCGACCTTGGTACATGTACAGTCGATTCGGAAGAAACCGCAACCTATGGAAGACTAAATAGAATTTTAGCTAACCATTCGAACAATTCGAGTATTTCATTTTACGACTAAAGTTAGGTAATTGTAACCCATGAACGTGCGAATATTGATCCGGATTACCTCACGGTAATCCGTTTAGAAAGAACCTTCCAAATAGAAATTGCGTTGTTACGTCATGGTGTGGTTGTCTGAAGGGAATATTTGCATTAATTAGTCGGTTGCACGTGGTTCTTCTATAACGATCCATAATATTTCTTCTAATATGTTCAACAATGGGTCAACTTTCCAACGATTTCCAATTCAATAACCATTCAACAATTGTTTTCCTTGACATTTCTCAAGTACATGACTAGATAATATCGGCAAAAGGTTCTCTCATAGGCGGACCAAGCGAATATTGACGTTCGTTATGATATTTTTGTGGATTCTTCTCGATTTATGAAAAAAATGCCCCTTTTCAACTTTCAACACAAATCGCCAATATAAGTGCTACATACAAACTGGTGTTTTATTTTCCTCGGTTAGCTGAAGTGAATTCCTTTATACCGAGATCGAGTTTATAGAATCTAACAGGTCCACCGAACCGTATTCAAAGAGCCTATGGCAGCACGTTCGCACAACAATATTTAAGGAAATTATATACTGCTCGAGGAAGCACTCATATAAAAGCAGAGCCCGTTCATCGTTTCTTGTGCATTTCATGCACGAACTTGCAGAGAAAGTGCGTTTACTGCCACGGTTATTATGTTTTAAATGCGCTCACCGTCATGGCGGAGCACATGAGGATGTTTTTCTAGCAATATTGTTAGTGGCTGTAAATATTCTAAAACAAAGAACGTATATATTCGCAGAAAAACAAATTGTGGGAAAGGTCACCTGCCGAACATTTCTTAACCTACACCGCCCCTCCAAAGGGTTGCTGTGTTTTCCGAACACCCTGCAGATTAGTGACTATGTTGGGGAAGACCAACCCCTAGAAAATACTCCTCGATGTCATAAGGCACAAGTCGATGTTGGTCCTCCAGCATCTCTCTCTCTCTCACGCTGCTAACGTGGGCCACGGATCTGACTTGTATTATGCAGTGCCTTACACCTTACTAGGTTATTATTAATAACCCTGTAATTCCTTACCGCGGCTCGTGTGAGGACACCGTGATGTTGGGTTATTGCGAGAGAGAGAGAGAGACTTTTCCAAAGAGTTCCTATTCAGTGATCCGCCGTACTCGAATAACCTCCTCGATCACGTACATATAATGGAAATCTAAACGGCAGCAGAAACCTTTGTTGATCCCCAATGACGCATTTGATGCTACGTGCTGACAGACCTCTGTAGCTATCCATGCATTGGGCATCTCTCTTTTCTTCATCTTGGTCTGTGTAGCCTATGACCTGAGGCCTTTGTGCGTGCGCATAGCCATTGTATGGAGAAGTGATTTCAAGAAATATGGGTATATCCTACCTGATAAGTTCGTGTCTCCTGCGTCAAAACGAATTCGCTGTATTCCAGTTCAGCGTAACAAAAGATGGATCAGTGGAACTTCTGTGGGCGCAACTCCATTCAATAAATGATAAATACACTATGAAGCGAAAAGCTGTGTGTTAGAACGAAACTCTGTTTATGATTCAGCGAATTGTTTCCAAAGTAGCTATGTCTTTGTTCTGGAAAATATTACGGCCTAGAAAGCCAGGCTTTCTAAAAACGGCTCGATGGTCTCAGATTTAGGTAGGTGCACTGTTTAAACCTGTGAGCTTTCTGAAACTGTTAAACATGTCAAATTATGCACCGCTGACAAATTATGTTTCGCAAGCGATTGGTATAGGCACACTTGGCTTTAGCATCCTGTACAACGGTGATTCGCTTCGATTGGTAACACGAAGTTTGGAGCTCAAAGCCAAAATCTCAAATAGCGATTTTCACGCGTATTACTCTGAGGAACAGTCCACTGTTTTAAATTGTAGTCGTTTTATGCAAAGTTCAGCTACATCGACTTCAAGTGAAGCAACTTTAATAAGATGACCTAGATCAGGGCATATGAAATATGGAGAGGGATGTCTCTATAAAACAAAGCATCAATAAAGGAGGCGGTATTAAACTTTAAGGACGGTATCATCCTTGAGGTTTCCGCTACGTAAATTTTAGTCATCCGCTAAAATTGCTGTTTCTCGTACTCACGGTCATAGGATGATTACCAAGACATCTGTGCGTCAAGAAGTTTAATTATACTGACATCTCTTATGAAACTTATTTTATTCTATACAATACACAAGACATATCCGCCGTAGGCACAAAAACTATTGAAATTATATTACATAATGCAGTGAATAAAGAGATAGGCTCTGTATAAAAATATATGTATATATATATATTCTGATGAACATGATATTTCAAAGCTGGGGGTTACTTGAGACAGGCAGATATTTTTACATATACCCGACCTGCACTAGAATAACACGAAAAATGTCATATTATTCACTATCAGATGAAGTATTCACATGTTACCAGGTTTTCATGTATCAACTCGAAATAATATAGGTCTTACTTTGCTTCGGAGGATCCGGCGTATCTGGTTCAATCCGCGTTTCGAGAGATCGAGAAATATTGCAGCCTTGCTAACCTACTCTAACGCGTTGAGTTCTATGCTCCTCGATGCAATAGGCACTTTTACTGGTTTTGCTAATGTATCGTAGTCGACAACACTTATCGTGTTACTTGATCAGAAACACATGACTGTGGCTGAACGATGCTCTATCAACATCTGTGATCAATGTGGTTCGATGTTGAGTACTTACGGCATCTTGAGAACTCCTACTTATGGGGTGGGCTTAAGACACGCCCATTACGGGCAGAGAAACCTCGGGGTTTATGTCAGAACAACGGCACAGACTATAATAACAGGAACGTGATAAAGCAACCACATACTACTGAATCGTACCATTCCGTAGAACAGAAGAAGATTGGAAACAGTCGGCCAGCTCATAACATCTTTTTTTGTGGACCCGCGCTGTGTTGCGCCGTCAATAGAAACTGTCAGCCCGTTGGAGGCTACGCAACGATGTGAACCGTCAAAGTGGAACAGGTTGATATTGTTATCACCACTTGTAGCTCGTCCTCAAGCATCCATTCAGTATCTTTAAGGTAGAGTAGGCACAGGAGTAACGAAAAAATTGGCCGGTTCCTTTCATTGTTTTTTCCTTTATTGATACTGTGGCTGTCTCAAATGTTCTACGTTTTGCTAGGATTTCGCAGGTATTGGGGATGTACAGTGATACTCCTTCAGTAGATCCTATTTTGGCGACAGGAGTTTATTTAAAGGAAACTATAACGTTTCTGATACGTTAGAAAACGCCAACTCAGAAATAGACAGAATATCGAACTGTGTGCACCCTCTGTTGACCAGCCGGGATATTCGTACCTCGTACATAAGGCCCTGATGTGTCTCATGCTTATATGACTCTTATTGACATCTTCCCCAATACCTGCTTGACAAGTCTCGAGAATTTCGGAGGCTCGCACAGGATGTCCGATTTATCACTGGGATTGCTGCAATCTAGTGGAGGGGCATCTACCATCCTCCCATTTCTGCTAAGATCAGAGTCGGACTTTGAATTCGAATTAGTAAGCTTATTTATGCTATTTTTCACTTTCAAGACTGAGGATCATATTCGATCGGTCGTCTGAATGGGGTGGCTCTTGTTTGAAACAACTTGGAAGTGAGATCAAAACAAGTTTACTTAATTCAATATCCTACTTGCGAAAATTATCAGCAAAAAAAACAGTCTAGGACATTCCGTTACTAAGGAACCAGACATAGATTAGGTCGTGTATTTTCCCTGCCTATCCAACGAGTGGCTGACACAAGGTGGCACGGCCAGATCAGTGCCAAATATGATCAAGCTTGAAAAAATGACGAGAGCGATGAATTTTATTGTTACGAAATATTTACCAAACTATATAAAAATCGATTTTCTTGATAATTACATTTCCTGAATAGATGCAAGTTTGAACCTGTGGCCTCCTCTATCGGAGGTCGAAGCTTGGCCTTTCAGGAGAATGCAAGTCCCCCACCACAGAATTTGATCCCGCGACCTTCGGCATCGGAGGCGATCGACTTAGCAGACTGCACCCAGTTTGTCTAATTGATTGCAATGCAACACCTCATTGGAACGCTACAATTAACGCCTAAACCAAAGGGTACAATATATAAACCGATGACTTCACCCCTCATATTTTACAGACCCAAACACCTTCGATTGTGGTTGATACATTAAGCGAGGCAATTGGCGATCAAACATGCGTAAAGGTCGATGTGCTCAAAGAACCGCTAAACAAATAAATTCGCAAAAAATTCTTCATCTACGATCATTGACAAGCTCTCAATGTATTGACTCCAGTGAATAAATTATATAGGGCAATAGCTACAAATCAAAATAAAAAATCTTAAATTATTCTTCTTTACCAAACAAAACTATGGCAGTTTCAAGGCCATCTATTTTTACTTGGATCCCAAGTTGGAGTTGTGGGTTAGTCCTGGACGCTTTCTTTGAACGCCCCCGTATCGCGCTTACCTCACGCAGAGCTGTGGCAATACATGCCCTTTTCGCAAAGCACGACGTAAATAACGAGTCCCTCGAATAACTGCAAATGCTACGTGGATAAACCCCTACGTACATATATAGAAAGTTATTCGACCCACTTCAGCGTTTTTGTGGAGTTTCTCCCTTAATACAATAATTTTTTTGATCGCCGGTACTATTTCCGCTCATAATATGAATAGTATATGTTGTTTTTCTATTTTACTAATGATTTTTAGTTCAACCCTTCAACAAACAGCACTTCCCTCTAATATGATCAAGCAGTTTCGCATGCTTTGCGCTAAAATTCATTTTCGACCCCTAGTAGTAATTAGGACTAGTAATTAGTGTTTAGTGTAAAGAACATAGCATGTAGTATACCAAAGAGCGCTTAACGATGCGCGCATTTCACTTACCTATAATATATATTGATCTCCGAACGCAGCTTAGGGACGCTCACGGGGCAAACAGCTACTTGTTTTAATGAATGCTCTGTCACAGACAATCTGTATCTCCAGCTTCCTCGTTGCTTAAGTTGCATGCAGAGTTAATGCTGAGCGACAAAATCGAAAGATAATTAAATTATACTTTTACCATACATCTCTTATGTCCATATTTATGCCAATTAATGTCAGTGAAAAAAGCTTTCATAAAGGGCTCATCTATTTAACCTTCTCCATTTCACATAAATGCCGTACGCATGTCTCGAGGTCGTTTACGAGGTCGTAGAACGAGAGAAATAGGCACAGCAGAAAGTCTACTGCTCAAGCTTCTGGTTGCTGGATGATGCGTCTGATCAGCGGTTAAGAGGTCAACACCAGGGCCATCAAGCGATGTTTAGTATACTTTCGTATAGTATAAGCAAAACCTCAGTTTATATTTCGCTCATATCCTCGCCGTACGTCTTGCTCCCTCCAGCTGAAGCAGGAGAAGAAGATTGGGTCGTTAATAATATGGATTCCGTGGAGTTCTAGTACCTTTTCTAGCTAATACCTCTGCCAACATTAGCCCTACACTCGTGCTGCTTATCTGCTGAGATAATATTTAATTTCGATGTGTATGATACTTGCCTTGCGGGACTTCTGCGGTATCGTACATGAAGCTTTACGAGTTTTGACCATAAAACTGACCAAATGAGCCAACAATCAGTTATACCTTTAAGGAAATAGTACACTTTTAGAATTGCAAGCGTAACTATCTCTCAGTGTGATCGTTGTGATCAAACATAATGGCGCGTAACGACCATGGTTTGTTGCTCGTCATCACTAAGCTCCGTTTGTTCCGCAGAGATCATGTGCTGTCGGAGAGCTTGAGAAGGAAGATCTCTGATGAGTTCTCCTCGACACGAGCACTGACTTAAGATACGCGCAGCGACAAACGTACGCCAACGTTAGATAGTCAGAAATTCGAACGAGAAACGCCGAAATATAGCTCCATCCATCGGTAATTCAAAACATTTATCTAGAACGAGTGTAGGATGATCGCTAACGACCCATAGCCCTTAGTTCTTCCCGTATAGAGAATAATGAGTAAGAACGACATATTAACTTTAGGCACCTTTGAGTTGGCCACGCGATTTGTTCTGCCTCATCTTCGAAGGGAAATGACAATAGGCAAGCTTTGCTCGAGAGATTCTCGACAGAAGATTGCTTAGCAGCTCGAAAACGAAAATGTCCTGTAGATATGGGCAAAATAAAAATACAAATGATGTTCTGACAAAATCGAGTTAGCACAAATGCAATCGATTTATCGTGCAGACTTTACATGTGCATGCTTGTTCCATAACGAGACCACTATATGTGAAAGCTACGACGCAGCAAATCAGACGCGGAACGTGCCAGAATCTACGAGAGATGGCTTGTGTGAGTGTGTCCACGTGGCTGTGTTATGGGAGCAGCATGCTTGATTGACCATCAAATAGGTACTCTCGTTAATATACTCAAGAAATACAGCTTCAAGGTGTGGCCAATGGATGGTAAATACACAGAGGAGGAAGTGCTCTATGAGGTGTTGAATTTTTCTACTAAAAACACATTCTCCTTGCAGTAGCAGTACATGTTCTAGGTTCACATTATTAACACAACTAGAAAATGATATTGGCAATAGACAGAACGATATTAATGACCGTGGTAGAATTTATTTGGGGCGACTATCCCATGGGAATAAGTAAGCGCATTCCCCATAATCACTTCAATTATTCATTTATTCCTCTACCCTGAGATATCCCGTTGGTGAAATTGAAATTAAGAGGACTCACCACATACCGAAGTTTTCAAGTGCCTCGAAATGTTCATTGCAACTAATTGTAACTAATTGCAGAGCCTCATCTTCCTTGGTCATGTGAATGGTGGGGGATTATGGAGGATAAAGTCTTTCAAAACCTACAGTAAAACAATTAAAACCTTCTGCTTCGTTTCCTCACAAAGGGTCTGCTTATAGTTAGTTGAAGTTTTTCAGGGATTTTTAGTCGTTCTCTGAATATAGATTTCGTCTAATATTAGGTAGAACGTAGAATAGAAGGTATGAACCATGGGGAAGCTTTTTGAACGTTTTCTTGGTCCCCGAAATACTCATAATGTGTCGGCTCACTCATTCTGCACTCTTGGCTGTCGTACCAACATCTTTATGTTAAGTACAAGTAGAAGCAGTAGAATCTACGCATGATATCACATCTCGGACTGTCGTCCCGAGCTTCGATCAGAGATTGTGCAAACTGATTCAGAGTAATTGAATGCAAGGTAAATAAGTCCATCCTCGAAAAGTAGCACGTCGTCTCACGATATTTCTAAATCTTTT
The DNA here is from genome assembly GCA_019614645.1 of Stratiolaelaps scimitus. Lineage (NCBI taxonomy): Eukaryota > Metazoa > Arthropoda > Arachnida > Mesostigmata > Laelapidae > Stratiolaelaps > Stratiolaelaps scimitus. Next base: position 1,405,562 of record JABWDB010000014.1, on the reverse strand, counting down.
TTTTAGATTCGAGTAATTGGCAGTCCACGTTAGTTGACCTGTTACTCGAATTGCTCCTAGCTACAGACCTACAATTGCTTCATCTTATGCAATATTTCATAACAATAACAAACTTATTGTATCCAACGTTTTATTTGCTATCACAGCTTTCGAACGTTTCCCTCATCTCCGCAAAGCGCAGCTCCCTCCTATTCTCATGAATTTTCACCGCTTCGATTGGTAACTATCGCACTAATTCCAGGCAATTTTCTAGGCTCATTTTCCATTTTAGCTCGTTTTCATGACCGCCTTCATGCAGCCGCACCGAGAAGCAGACAGGAACAGGCTCAGGCGCACAGTCAGGTATGGGAGGCTAACGTGGAACGAAGGTCTAGTTGGGTCGGACCATTACGGCTGTGACGGGGCATCCAGCTCTCCGAACTGGCTTTTTCTTCACCGTGTATCATTCGCTTTCCGTCGCCGTTGTCGTCACCTTCACCGCCACCATCACCACGGCGCTTTCAGCCGCCTGTACTGCCTTAGACCCCGTTCACGTCCGCGTGCACGGCGGCAGGCAGCGGTCTTGTCAGCGTCGCCTGGTTGGCACCCGTCGACGCGGAGGTGGGCATGTGTCTGTGAGCGCGGGAGCTCGGCTTCGACAATCCGCCGGTTACGCTCCTGTGAGGAGGACGAGACCCAAGGCCGAAAACACCGCTACAATGTACGTAGGTACAATGAACAGGCTCAGCAGGCAAACCTCTCTTTCGGCGACTGTCTCTATCTCTCATTCTCTTGGCCGCTGCCGTTCGACTCCACCTTACAGTGCACTTTTCTCATTTTCCCTGTCTGTTGTCACATAATGACAAGACTAATACAAACTTAACTAACGAAGCCCTCCTCACCTAAGCTGATTATGTCATGGCAAACGGGGCCTGCGGGGTTTGTCCTGGCGACGGCGACGATAGGGAACGCGAACAAGGACAGGCGGAGGAAGGGGTCTGGAAGAGGTCCGGACACAGGCAAAAGCTCGAAGTGGGGCTCGAGGTGCTGGCCTGAGGCTTCGTGCCGACTGGGAGAACGTCCGGAACAGCGTCACGGTGACGAATCGAAGCAGAGAGAGATGGGCCCAAGAAGGCGCGAAGACCGTCGGACCATCGCGAGAGCAGCTTCGGTTATGGCTAGGACAGTTCCGCCACTTGTTGCCCCTATGATATCCCGCACCGTGGCAATAGTAAAGCCCCACGGGAAGGAACAAAAGGTATGGAGGAAGAGCATGAGACGTTTTCTCTGCCGTGAACGGTGAATGTGCGAACGATGAAGAATTACGGGGAGCAGCGAACGAGCGAGATGATCGCATTACTGGGGATACTCGCATTGCTGATATCAAGACTAGCTTGCAGGTAAAACGAGTCCGTTGGCAGAAACCAACGAACATCGTTTGAAATTACTACACGCAATTACCTTGAGTTCCATAAGATGGGTTCATCTGCTTTCCACTTAAATGGGATTGGTGACCCGCCTTTTTAAACGTTTATATGTAAGCAGTTCGTGGAGTGTCACTAAAAAGAACGGACATTAAACTTCAATTCGTCCAAGATTTTCATGCTCTTTTGTCGGTTTTGATTTCAGTTCGTTTAGGTGGTACGCGATATCATGTGTCTTTAATTAAAAATGTAAATGTTCTTAGTAAAAGGTGTTCACTTGCTTAGTAAATAATTTTAATTTCAACGTTCAGTCATGCTTTGCATGGCCGACTGTTGAATTAGAGAAGTTTTATTGTCAAAACTGTCTTTAATTTTGTCGCGTTCGAATTTATATATATGCAGCACTCGTAGGACGGGAGCAACTATCGGCTAACGCCATATGGAGCCTACACCATGTGTGTGTGTTTATGTGTGCACGCGCCTCACATAAACAATGACGCGGGTAGTTCTGAAGCAGTGAGCCACATCATGCTTGAACAAATGAACTCACATTCAGAGGCGCCTGCACACATTATTCAGCAGCTTTCTTCTGGCCGATGGACTGAGCTGCCATTTTTGAACTCGATCGTCTTTGTTGCTAGCACCACCCTGTCTGCTGCCATCGACAGCTCTCTATTTGTAGCGAGCATATACTTCTTCCCTGTCATTACGGCGCATAGAAGGTCCATTCGTTATTTACCTGGGGACACCCGGCTTTGCATCCGAGGACAACTGGAGACAGCCTGACGTGGAAGCGTATGCCCTGCAGACAAGTTTAAAGATTGTTCTAGCTCCGAAGAGCACGCCCTCGACGGGCGTGTATCTATTCAACCTTTCGGAGACAGTATACGCATCTCGCACTGTCCTCAACTACTTTGACATTTTACAAACTGATGCCGAATAAATATAGATATCGTTTATCGTGCCCAAAGGAAGCACAATTCTGTGTTGTAATAAAACAATCGCTAATACGCTGAAGAGTACCAAGCACGAAGCTTGGTTTGTACGGTACATGACGCGTAAATGTGAAGGTCATTCCGGCAATCGGTGGCTCCCTACAAAGGGTATCGTTTGCTTTCCATGCGAGTTATTTTATTTCTGCACGGATCATGTTTGCAATTTAGCCACGAACCTGTTGTTGTTTTATGTTTGGCCGCTGAACTTGGTCGGGCTCCGCTTGCTTCGAGAGGATTCTAACGCATTGAACTGGGAATCGTTCAACTATATTGACGTCGCCCACAGCAAGCAAAGTATGCCAACAATAGGACGGTGTTTTGTCACTTAGTTTCGTCAAGCAACGTGCGTGCACGGTAACTCTTGAGCTTTTCCATGTGTCTTGCACCGTACAGCCAATACAAGCGAATGACAACGAACTAATGAAGCATAATATGATTTTCAAAGTCTTCAAGTACCTCAGTAGCGCTGTTTTCAACGCCTATATCGCAAGCCTAGGGCACTCTCGATAGCTGTACTCAGTACAGGCAACAGGATCTTGATTTATATGTACTATTGAAGGAATCGGTTCCCTGGGAAAGAGTTGAAATTGCATCTGACACAGAGCGTCAGCGACTTATTTCTCTACCGGCATGCAAGGTTCTCGTTGCGACTCGTATTAAGCATTGAATTTGAAGGGCCTTAAATTCTGTAGTTAGTCTCCCGTACTGCGAGATTCTCCCAGTGGAAAAGTCCCAATATACCCATGGGACGTTACGACACAGCCCAATTTCTGTTAAAGCTCTAATCAAAACTTGAGTATCACTCGCCACAAGTGAATGAAGTGTAAATGCATTGTACAGTGCTGTTGATACGCAGTATATTGGTACACTTAAACGAAAAGCGGAATTCGTCATAGCCACATTTTAAATGTACGCGAAATTATGATACAATGCCGACTGCTGTAAAAGCCATCAAGGCAAGAAAAAATCAATTACAAATAAACCAGAGTATATATATTATTATTAAATTATCAATACAAGCACAAGGTTATATTGTATAATATAATAACAACAGTAGATCAAATATTTATTTAATATACATACAATTTAGTCTAATTGGTCACACACAATATATTTATTTATATACGTTAAACATATATATATATATATATGTTTAAGAAATAAATTTCAACCATGTAGCTCTTCATTAAGTTATCTTTCCAATATTGCTGTGAAACGACCTATGTGATTGCTTTTGAATTGAACGAGTTATTGTGTTTGCCCCCGGCATAATTGTTGATCATCCAATTGTCAGCATCTCGCCAATATATGAAATTCCTGGTTAGCAATGCTTTGAAGAGATTTCAACACCATTGCTGAACTCATTCCCCATATCATTTATCACGCTTTTGTTAAACTCCGCCACCGGCACGATTCAAGTCTTCTGCAAGTAGCAATATGAAAATCGGAATCACAGATAACCGAATGTTCATCAAATTCAGCAGTTTGTTAGAATATACATAGCTGCTGTAATTCCATTCGTTAGTTGTCGTCGAACACCTGCGAATAGTTGAATTCTAGACAAACACGATTGGTGACACATTGCTATCCCTTTTGGTTCGCTGTTCGAATTTCATCGAGGTTGATCTGTTACCGATTAGTCGGAGCGTAAAAATGCGGGAAGCTTACTTCTGCTACCTGACGAACCTCTGCCATCGTTTGGTCCCTGGAGGCTTCTAACGGCGTCGGACACGTAGCACACACAACCCGAAGGTACTGGGAAAAGATCCACCTGTGGCTTCTGGCTGGGATCTAACGGATTGACCGCAATGAGGGGAAAGAGCATCTCGCGCTGTTTGCAGGCTGTCTTAAAGCACGGGGGCAGATAGCCGCATGGTTTCTCGCGGTGCGAGCACTTCTCGACTCGAGTCGTCTGAGGGAAGCGTTCGGTGTTTACAACAGCCATCCAGCGGCCTTTGTAATTTTTCGCCCATCCTGAAACAACAAGGGAAAAACGTCGAGCAGTGAAAGCAGCCAGTGACAATTCATTCGTATCATTATTATTCATTCGAATCAAACTTTTGCTAGTCGCTGTCGTTTTAATCAATGAATTGTAATAGAATCGATTCATCAATGCCATTCATATCGTTGATTCTAAAGGCACACTTGTTGATTGACACGATAGGTACAGCCCTAATCTATGCGGCAACTGACTGATCCAAAGACGTCATTCCTACGGACCACAGTACTCCAAATATATCTATACAAATATATTGAAGGGACAGAGAGAGAGAGAGAGAGAGAGAGACAGAGAGAGAGAGAGAGAGAGGAGTAATTTAGATATAGGTACATGACAAGGACACGAACAAGGCTGGCTAGGGAATACAGGCGCAGGTCCTTGCTAGTCCTCTATCTTTTGTTTCCCAAGATTGTTTTCTGCAAGGGCATACATTTTCATTCAACCCAAAAGTGGTCTCCTGGCTTTCATTAGGCGATTTGCAGCCGCGTCGCAGCTTCGCGTCGATAGAAACACTGCTGATAGCAAGCATATCACCACTTCTACACGGATTCAGGGGAAAAAGTTTGAACGAGAAGCGTAAAGAGGCTCTCAACTCCTTCGGGAGCGATTTCGATAGTAGTCCAGGTGGCTCCCGTGGCCCGGGTGCAACATTGCTGCACGGGGGGTGTTCAGCCCCCGTTTGAATACAATGAACGCGTCGATAGGGCGAACGCCAGAAGGGGGAGGCACGGAAGAACATCACAGGGAGGATCACGTGGTATACTACTTCCAGTCCAATCGGTCCTGGCGTCTTCAGGCCCGTGCCGAGGAACTCCCACCTCGCCTGAATCCAACTCAGGAGCTACATTTGTGTTTCAGTTCAGCAGCAGTGGCCGTGGCCTCTGTTGTTGTTGTTGCTGCTGCCGTTGTTGTTCCCGTTCTACTGTAGCCATTGTTGGCGTGGCTACATACGCCCCTTGCTTCCAGGCTGTCCCATTCTTTCGCTTGCTAACCCCCGAGCGGAATGTAGCAATCGACTACGGTAGCGCCATTTATTTTCGGCGTCGGACGTCTCTCTTTGGTCGGTAAGCTCTAAGAATGGCCGGTTTGCTTCTGTTGTTGTGTTATTTTTGCTTGCCCCTATGTTTGTTCTATTCTGTCGTTAGGTCGAAATGGAGTTCTATGCATCCGCACTATCTAGACGAAGTGGCCGATAGAGACAGCAATGGTCAATGGACAGTGTATGGCATCGTTCTCTGTGCTGTTTCTGTTGAGCAGATTATTCCCCGGGGTTTGTCTCTCTCTCTCTCTCTCTCTCTCTATTAAACACTTGAATTGGAACCCTTTTCAATGGACGTTGACATCGTACGGGTACCTAATCGTGTGCGTCCCGTAAATATCTGTGTCGACGTTGGCCAGTAAACGAATGGCGTGTCGTAATCGGATTGTGTGCACCTATTATATAATGGATATAAGCTTTTGTTAACAGAACATTGTACCCGAGCAGCATATTTCCTTTACCACTAGTATACGAACCCTCGCGACGAAGAGGCCATAGCGAACAGCGTGTTCGCTATCAAGTAACGCTCCCTGTAACAAGGCCCATATCATCCTAGATTTGCTAAATTATCCGTCGATATCTACCGTGTAAAGCGGTAGATTCGAGGGACAACTCACTTTTGTCAGAATACCACGAACTACCCATGGTACTACTAAAAGAAGAGCTGGGAGGCATGGAGGAAAGCTTTCGAGAGGCTGCTTTACAAAGGCCTTCCAACTGAAAATCTGGAGTTTTAGTTGGCAACTCCGGTAGTCTACAAAGTATGCCGTTAATTTATGGCGAGTCCGACACTGTTCGCACCCACATCTAAAAGTGGTCCCAGTTGGTGCGTAATGCATTTCTTCGCTCTTAAAAACGAACTCTGTTGCGGATACAATAGTCTAAAAACGTTAAAGGTACAACTGTGTATGGACGCTTAATTAGGCGTGACTTAGGATTTACGTCGTCCTCAAAATTATGACTTGTTTGCACAAATAGGGTGCAAATATGGCGCTATAGAGGGTTTTTAGAGATCCCTTCATTTCACGAAAAGGCTCCAATTGTTCTTCATTAAGGTGATTAATTGTGATAGCACCCTTGCTGGCCACTTCGCAGAAGGCCTTAGAATGTTCGACCTCAGGCAGACTGTTTCCATTCCTGCCATATTCCTCTTCAAATGTATTATACTTAGGAATAATTATTGGATCTTTTTCTTTCTTTATAGAAATCTAGTTTGTTTTAGGAAAAAAAGGTTGAATTTTGCAATTTGTCCACCATTTCAATCATCCACTTATCTCGAGCTTTTCAAACCGATTCCATTGAATCCGGGCATTGCAAAACAACTGTTCGTCTCGTGTATCTTATCGAACTTTTCTAGTGCAGTATTCAGTGTGTATAGGTACATGGACCACCATGAGACCGCAGCACGTGTCCGCAGAATTCCCGTTGCGAAATGGACACCCCTCATACGAAGCATCAGGAAAGTTTGCTGGAAATAGAAAAGCCTTTTCAGCCGTTGTTGCCTTACCAAATTTCTCGGAATTTTTCTCATGTCGCTTGTTGCTTGCAGTGAAATTGTGCAACGAAGGCACTCTTTGCAGCAAGGAATTATTTCGGCCTCTATATTTCCCAGGTACAGAAAGCAAGCGAGACAGAGGAGCGCCCCCCATATAAAAATATACAAAAGCTTAGAAGCGAACTCATGTTTCGTCAGTCATGGGACATCCCATGGGTGATCCCCGTCGCCTTTGGGAGGCTACGATCACACATTCGAATGTGCCCCTTCAGAAAGGGCCAGAGTGAAAAATGGATAAGAAATAACAACGACGACAATGGTTGGAAGCATGTACAAACGGCTGCAGTAGGTGAGCGCGTCGCACTATTTCGAGCGCGTGCATCACACCTTGTCCCAAAGCAGGAGGTTCGGCTCTTCGTACCGACAGTTGCCATAGGCCAGAAGTGGGTCTTCGCCATCCTCGCTACCAGGAGACGGCGAATTTCGGTACTGCTAGCAAGGAATTCGTGGATCAATTCACCGGACACGTTGCGCGAGCTGGCTACAAGAGAAGCCGAGAATGACACGTCTGATGTGCGAGAGGATATAATATATATATATATATATAGGAGAATAAATTTTACATCAGACGTTTAGTAAGTCATGCATAGGACATTTGCAAGGTCCGTACTTTACTAAAGCAGGTATCTCACGACGCTCCCGGATGGACCTTTGAGGCTGAAGTGCCCCTAGCCCTTCCTCCCATGAGACATTTCTCGGCACTTATACATTTGGCACCGTCACGAGAAGTGTGGGAAGAAAAATGCGCACCGAGCGTTGGTCACGGCAGGACATGAACCTGCAAGAACCTGGAACGTATCCCACTACCGGGATATGTGTCTATATATACAAACTCTGTCCCTTGGTATTGCGAGAGAGCCACAGCTTTATAGATCCAAGTTACAATAGGCATTAAATTCTAAACTAAAACAATTCCTAAACTACTTCGGAACTGAATCCGAAACTACCGGTGTTGGCCTAAGCGTCATCGAGTACGTCAGGAAAGAAAACAGTTGCTTTGGGCCACTCTCTAATGTCTTTAGGTTTGCTGGTCTCTTTCGCAGATTTCGAAATGTATGTGTATAACACCAGCATAACAAATAATTGTAGCTCTGTGTTAGATGCGTTCATTATCGTACACAGTTTCAGTACGAAGTTTCACGAAAATCACACATACTGTATGATTATTTGAATATTTTCTGCCGCATCTTCGGCGCTCTGAACAACCACGCGGGGACGCGATAGTCAAGTTTCTCCAAAGACCACCGTCCGTACGTCCGTATATATATATATATATATATATATAATAAAAATGACTCAAAAATTAACCTCGTTTCCTCGTCAACTACATAAGTATACATCGGCGTGGCCGCTTTTACCTTAGGCTCTGGCCGAACTCCTGGCCTTACCCTGTTCCCTTATCCTGCCAGTGTCTCACTTCAAAACGTTGGCGGCGCAATAGAATAGCCAAGGAAAGCAGAACCGGAGAAGAAATCGTGATTGAAATGTGATGTTTTGCTGCACAATGGTGGTCGTTTTTAAGCCATGTGTTATTTTTGTCCCAACTGCCGCTCAGCGAAAAGAGGTGGACCGGGCCATTGTGAGGCGAAAGTAAGACGTTTGCCGATGAGGTTTATCGAGGTTCACTGCGCGTGTTTGGGCCTTCCAAGGACGGAGATGTAAAGGAGAGTTAGCCACAGCGTTAGTCTGCTTAGAGGTCGGGGTGAGTAAGGACGGTGGGGAGGAGGGTCCTTGAAGGGGTGTTATCCGTAAAGTCTGAAATGTGGGTTTTAAAAACGAAACAGGAGACCGTTCGGCTATCCAGCTCGCTCGTGGGAGGCCGGTGGGCCATGAAACTAGCAGGGTGAGGTCCCAGCAGCAGCATTCACTATGGGCGCGCTTTAGAGCGCACAAGGAGGAGGAGAAAAACTCGGCCAACATCGTCGCGGCCAGCCTTGGCTCCTAGTGTCCGAGGCTTCTAGCGAACGATGCTCGGCTTAGCCCAAACCCGTCCTAGCCGTCCAGAGCGGCTGTCCACGATGGTTGAGGGGGATATATCCTCTCCGTTTATCGTTCTGTCTCGCTCCACTTTTCTTGCTCTCTGTTCAACGACCCGCTCGTTCTCTTAAAATAGCTCCCGGCATCGCTGCAAGCCACTTGCGCACGTTGTAGCTACTCATACGTCGGGTCCAGCGCTAACTCTGCGACCCGCAGATTCAGCTGGTGCATGCAGCCATCTAAGCGTATTCATCTGCAACAGCGGCCGGAACCTCAATTGGGCTTAGCTTCAATACGCAAGAGCTCCACGAACTTCAACGAAAGGTCTTCACGAATTCCTCTATAGAGGATGTAAAATACGCCAGGGGATATCTATCTGTCTCTGCACAATCTCAATGTGTATTTATATCTGAGCGTGTGCTTATGTCTAGGGAGTGGCAAGTTCGGAAAGAACATGGCAAAAGGGAAGATGTCATTTTTGTGTGTATAGCTGCCTTGGTTTCGTGGTCGCGCGCCAACTCGAGGGTCGGGCCGAACCGGATCTGTCACTATCCTGAATCGTATTCCTGTTTTCAGCCTACCGAGAATGGAAACTAAGTGCAAGTGCTATTGGAAACCCCCACGGGAGAAGCGCCGGTTAACTTTGGATTGAAAAACAGATTGCTGGACCATACACAGCGTATTTACTATCGGACTACGCTTCCTGCTGAGGTTATCATTGCAGGCGAATATAAATTGCCCTTCGGTTACCAACCCTGCGTCGGAAGCATTTCCACAGTTGGCGGTCGGTAGCGTCGAGAGTCAAGCATTCGCAGTGGACATATCTAAAGCCTATGAAATCATTGCATGTATATTTTCACGGATCGCTTGCTGAGTGATGTTGTGCACAATGCCGCCATTGCAGGACCTCCACTGTTATGAGCAGGGAGCCAGTCGCCCTTATCGCTGTGGATTCCCGTTGTCTTCTATGATCGACGCATCGGGGTGCGCACATCCAGTCGGACGTGTGATACGCGATCGACAGAACGAATCGTATAAACAGGACAAACAGGAAACGGATCCCTGGTGAGCAAGGAAGACACAGCTGGGTGACTTGCTTGTTACGAGGGAACTGTGAAGAAAGCACAGTGCGTAGTGTCAGAGATTAATTAATAAACGTCTCGTTTGCCCAGTTCGTTTCTCGTTCGAGCCATGTTGATGTGTCGTCTTGCTTTGCTTGTGTCGCTTGTTGCATCTCGCCTGTCGTCTATCTGTCTTTGGCTTGTACACACATACACACTCGTCGTGACCCTGTTTCTCCTTACAGGGGCAACTCCGGCAAAGGCACGCTTGCACATGTTGTGCGCGAGACCCCCACTCGAAGGAATGGGCAGCTGTGGTAAATTTTCGCTTTCAACTTGTGCTGCAAAGGGTTGAGCGGAACGACAGTCCCTTCGACAGCGAGCAACTGGGACAATGACGACAACGACGGGTGCTTTTAGTCACGCGCGCGTACCGATTGTTGGTCCCGCGCCAGACGACGAAGGCTAAAGGCTAGCTAGGACATGGAAGTGAGATGCAAACAACAAGAGCCGTCCGCTTACTTCGCTCGAAATGAAGCTGCGCTATCTGAGGAAAGGCGTAAAGTGCAAACGGCCAAAAGTTGACTTGAGGAATACGTTTATCCAGTAAAACGCGTTATCATATGCTCCGAATCTCTGATATTTTTTCCTTTACTTGATATAGTTGCAAACAAAGCCTGAAAAATCACTGTGATTTTAGTACTAGATTTTTAATGGATTGGGAATTTGTCGAGGGTAATGCCGGAAGTTTTTAAGAAGTGCAAAGGAACTCCTTAAGCTTGCGTACGGCGCACTCAGGATAATGCTGCGTTATACTGACTACGACCCTTTAATACCCCGATATTCCGCAAGGCAAAGTGTCGCCAAAATTGGGGGCAGCCCGCCATAATGTTCATAATGTATGGCTTGCAGTTGAAAGCGAATGTCTACCTTTCGGTTGGTGATGCTTTGAAAAGCGTGCACTGATATCCACATGATAATTTAGACGACGTTAATAGATAAATAAATAAACCCACACAGGAATGGTAGCTTCGAGTCTCTTACGCCTTAGTCCTAGTACTCATGGCTCAGTGGCTGCAATCGCCCGCGGTACTTTAAGTCCCTGGGGAGTATTTTGAACTCACTGGCTACCAGAGGGCACGCGGATCGCATGTGGATTTTTGTGGTAATTAATTATCCTCTCTTCTTCCAATGTCCGATACGTCCTTCGGGCGATACCGGTACACAGCTTCAAGTCCAGACGCCCTAGTGCTCGCTCGAACTCACGTGGCTCAGCGATCCAAGACGTTATACTTTGCGTCCATGAGGGAAGATACACTGTCCCTCAGGCGACACTTGCGACCGCCCCCGACAGCGAGCATTCCATTTTACTTTATCGGAAGGCCGGCGCCGTTGTTGGATAGTGTCGGATCATCTCCGGAGCTTCGGCTGCTCCGGGCTGCTGTCAGACCCCAAGGCAGCAGCTACGCACCCGGGAGGGCTCTTGAGAAGTGCCGGAAGAGCGCTCCACCTAATTCTATTGGACACTCTCTGCCTTGTCGTGACTTGAGGACCCTTGAACAACTCAAGGTCCATTTTGTCCATCATCATAGACGCCCAGTGGAGAAAAAGCTCCTCTCGAAGAAAGTTAACCTCATACGAAGGCGGTCTACACGAAACGTATGGATTGGCCAAAGTATGGCCAAAATTCGAAAGCGTTTGACGGTTAATCTGGCTGCTCAATTTTCGCTCAGCAAGGCGCGCTGACCTGTTAACTCAAAGGTACACCACATGAGTGTCGAAAGGTTCAAAGCAGTACATAGCGGAGTTAAGAAGCTGTACCTAACCTCGCAGAACACGTTCCAATTATCATTCAAAAAAGAAGATAATATATTAGTGATTTTAATCTCGATCGTAGCCGATGAAAAAATAGAGAGAGCACTTTCATCAAAATACATTGATCGTTAATACAGATAGATAAATTGTTCATAACAGTAGGTTTTAGCAGTTGATTAAAGTAAGAAAAATCGACATGACGATATAGAATAATGACACCTACCGATACGCATGTGGGACGTTTCGCTTCGACACACGAATTCTCCATGCTGCTTTTCCTGATTAAACGAATGTGTGTAATTTTCAACCCACTGAACCTCGTGTGGCGGGATCTTGTACATCGCGTGATAAAGGTCATACATCTGGTTGTAGTAACGGTCTATGATTGTCTGGACCTTTTCACTGTAATAGAGACGGCAGCAACTTCATTTAGTTGTCGTTAATTACCTCGAACATAATGTGAATAGCCACTTCGATTTGATTTATATACTTAGAACATACGGGAGGCATCTTGCAATTATCAGAATGTACGGTTCGTTTCTGTTAACTATATGTATATTTTTGTTAATGGGAATAATTTGCAGCCAAGCGCAACTGAGTCTGTCTTGATTTATGAGAGTGATGCGGCAGGCTGCGTGATGGTCAGGGTGTGCGATTATTTGTATTGGTATCGCAGATATAAATTAGTTAAAATGATTCATGTTCTTGAGTCTACCTCCAAAATTTCATGGCTGATTCGGGAGACGTCATCAGCAGGCAAGTCCGGGCCATAGGTCACCGGAAACTTATTGTTTATTGCTAAGCTATTTACTTAAAGCTTGTTGCCTTACTGCGCTAAATTCTTGCAATCGCTAGCAGGAATTCAACCTTTTGCTCGTTGTAGTTATCGTGATTAAGATGCCCACTTATACATACTAATCCTCATAATACAACATTCTTCAAGACATTTCGGTCGGCGACACAATACAGACTTCTACAACTATATTTATATTCAATCAGTTTAATGCAGAAACGAAATATAATCACTTATTACAAACAGCGTGAAACAAAGTATCTACTGACCATCAGGTCAGCCAGCTTTTACCAAATACCCCCCCCAACCTCTCGCAGCAACTTCTACCTAAGGGCAAGCGGTTCGCAGATTGATCTAACATTGACCACTGATACCAGTGTGTGAAAACTGCCTCTGCACTTCTGCTCTACCAAGGGCGTTTAAAGCAATACTTTGTTTAAACAAACATGTGTTAATCTAGATTTCCTTAGCGCAGTTCGCCGTCGCTGCGTGTCCCCGCCTGCAGCCCTTACCAAGAACACGGCCGAGCTTCTTTAATGCGATAGCGTGTAGCTTTCTCTAAGCAAGAAGCCCCTGTACCAGCCTATTTTCGCTTCGTGGTGGCCGGCGACAGACGGGAACGCGAAGAAGCCGTCTCCTTTTGTGGACACGAATGGTGAGTTCTTCCGTCGCTGGCTGCTCAGGCGCAGCTGTCTGATCCTCTCGGAATCTCCCTTCAGCCTTGAGGGAGGCTGCTGAGGAAGGCTGCGCGTTTCGGCTATCGGCTTTACACCTGAGTCGACACTCAGAGGAGAAAGTGAATTTATACCCCTATTTTCCACCCACCCTCCGAATCCCGTCCGCACGCACACCCCATCACATCCGTGTCCGTCGCTCTTGCTGCTGCTGCCGTCTGACCCGCAGCCGAACACAGGAGCGTACCGCATCGTAGCGTGCCTCATCGCGGCGCGAAGCGTCCGACCGTCTGTCTGTCAGGCTCGCTTCGGCTGCGGTTGTGTTGAGAAGCGAGAGGAAAAACGCGACGGCAACGCCGGTGGCGGCAGCAGCAGCAACAGCAGTGCTTGGGTTGGCTTACTTTGCTGCACCTTCATCGTTCGCCGCCGGTGTGGCCAATCCGCTGTGGCCACAGAACGAACCCTCAAGTGAAAAGGCCACTCACCCACTTTTGCTCGCTCAGCCTTGGCGGGAACACACACACACACTCCGCAAGCACCTAGAGGAAAAACCACTCACGGCAGCTCTGTCTCTCTCTCTCTCTCTCGCTCTCTCTCGGCTACTCGGCTCTTCTAGTTGTCATGAATGGACGTCCTAGGGTACACCCGCAGGCCGCTCTCCGTACCGCTGCCACCGTCGCCGACGGCCTCTACTCGACGCTCGGTCGGAAAAAGCACAACGACCATCTCCAGCTTCACCACCATCACCAGCACCGCCGACAGCACAGCCGTTGCCGGCTGCGTAGAAAAGGAGGAGCCGCCGCGGGTGTTCGACGCGGCTCTGCGCGCTGTGCGAAAAGGGGATTAGGTGTGTGCTCTCAGCGCAGCTGCAGTCGGCTGCCGTTGCCGCGTCTTCGACGTCCGAAATAACCGCCGCCGCCACCACCGCTGCTGCTTCCAAAACTCGGTCTGCAAGACCATCACAGAGTCTCCTTATGCCCTCTCAACAGCCGTAGCCCAAAAGAAGGCCCCGCCGAAGAAGGCTCTGAGCATGTCGGCCATGGCCGCAGACAGCACCTATGGTTAGTGCTGGTGTCACGGCCACCGGCAAAGCAACGCAACTTACACATCCAAAAGCAGCAGCAGCAGCACACGGTGGCTTCTCGGATCTGTCGGACGAGCGGGGCTTGGACGGAGAGGCTATGATGGAGGCGGTGAGAGCTCTCGTAACATCCCCACAGCTCCCACCAACCCATCTCACCATTTCGCTAGGCCAGTCAGTCGGGCAGGCAGCTAGGCAGTGCTTGAGACCCGCACTCGTATGGATGAAGCAAGCGACGCCAGGCGAAGCCGTCGGTTGCCATCTGCCCTGGCCAGCACGAAGGCTGAGCGAAGAAAGTCTACCCGGGCAGGAAGACGGGGCAGCCGAGGCGGCTCCTTGCCATTGTATGGACGAGTTTCGGCCAGATGCCGTGGCGTAAGCAGGACTGCTCAGTCAGCACCTCTGCCCATAGCCTACACTGAAACTCAGCCAAAGACTCCGCGGCGCCAACGTTGATGGCCCGAATACCAGGGAGGGAATGTCCCATCGACAACAGGCGTGGCGGGTCGAGCGCACGACGCTCGCTTTGTCATTGCGCGGTGGTAAGATCTGGGCGGCTCAACGATATCCGTGTGGCCGAGGTTGACGTGATCGACAGCTACTCGCGAACCGCGCCCCAATCGGCGGCTGGTAGAACAAATCCTAACGAAACTCAGCGTAGCCTCCTGATGAGTTAGGCCCATAGCAGGCGAAAGAAGAAAGCAATTGCCTCCTTGGTTAAAGGTGGTACGATCACGACAATGTGTTTAGTTTAAAGTAAAATGTAGCCTGAGTAAAGAAAAGTGAGTTGGTCTACAGGAAAAAATGAGGATCTTCGTCCCTCTTTGCTAATGGAATGACTGTGGTCATTAGGGTCATCAACCAGCGATGAATCTCAAGTTAAACAGTGTTATCAGTCAGTGAGGGTCACTAAATGCGAGAGGCCGCGTAAACCATCCCTACCCCTGTAATCATCATCTACATTGTGCATTCTTCCGACTGCGCCCTTGAGGCGATAATGACAAGGTGCCTTTGACAACGTCCAAGAACCAAAACATATTGAGGAAGTACATATATATATATATATGTATATATACAGTAATTGCTAAGATTGTACTCTTCATGATAAGTAAGGTCGTATAAACTGCAGCGGTAACGGTATCGTAAAGAACTTGGGATCAAATCATTACCGTGTGTGTATCCACTATAAAGGGACAGCATCAGTCATTTTTGTCGAAACTCGACTGGTTGAACTCTGAGCCCAGGAGAAACCACACCGCAGGCTATCATTGGCACGACGTCGTCCCAGCCTTAATGATGGCGGTCAGAGAACGTGCCTTACACGGTGGTTCAAGTCGATCTCACTGCGGCGCGAACAGCAGGCGGCGTCCGTCCCCTCTCGGAAACGGCCAGAAATGGTCGCTCCCACTGAAGGTTGAACGCAGGCCGTCGGTCGGTCTGAGAGCGCCGTCAACCTGAACTACAGTAAGGCACATGCCCTAGCTCAATTACGCTCAAAGCCCCATGGCAGTGAGCCCCAAAGCAGTGCTGAATAGCCAGCTGTTCTAGTGAACAGTCCCTTAATGAGGTGTGATAAACTGAAGAATTAGCCACAGTGAAGGTGCTTCGCAGTTTGACGGCAACGCCAAAGGAAAACGTAGCGATAAACGCAAATAAAGCTAATGTTATCTTAGAGTGGAATTATCGATTGCTAATAGCACTGATCCCCTGATGAACGGTAATCGTTTCTCGTGAAGATGCTGTTATAGGATGACCCAATGATCATAACTTCGAATGACAACCATAATCTCACAATCAACAACTGGCATTGACTTGACCAGCTGCTGTCACAACAGAATTGGATTCAACGCCACCATAGTTGTGCGTGAACAAGAAGCTATATAAGCGGCTCCTCGGGCATCGCCAGAGCCGTGGTCGGTGAATCGGTGGGACAATTTGTTGCAGGGCACAGCAACGACTATCCGTTCCACACCCGGTTAGGTGGTTTTGTCACAAGAAAATCCCTCTGAGCACTTGGTTCCCAATTGAACAACAATAACAACAGTGGCGATGGCCTGCGTTAGAAGTGAGCCGGCGCAATTTAAACAATGCAACTTAATTTAGAAGCAGTTGTTTAGTTTGTTGCCGATTTTCTAAAATAGCCGCCCACGCCGGCATCGCGATCGCGTCGCCGTTGAGCCCGACGTCACTAGCAGCTAAGTTGACAAACGCTGCTGGCTGAAACCCCGACCCCGTCAACTCGCCCGGGGCAACGAAACAGCCACGATCACACCGAGAGCCACAGGACAGGAGACCGACTGGGAGGAGGTTAAGCAAGGCTAGCCGAGTGGTTACGCTAGTTGTGGCCGTATGGTGGTGCCTGTCCGGAGCATAGCCTTCTCGTCCCAACGGACCAATGGATAGACGCACGAAGGAAGGGGACACTGGCTGGTGGATTTGCGCCGAGGAGGAACTTTAGCTCCGTGTCCCTTGGCCCAAGTGAAGGCTATATTAAATTTCGCAAAAACCACAGCCGCCGGAACCGTGATGGCTGCTGCGTCTGCTGTCGTTGCTGAGTTCGGGACGGCCTCAGCATTCGACATCGCGGTATTCGCAAATGGAAACCACTGGCTATTACATGCTGTCAAGCGGTTCTTGAAGAGAGAAAGAAAAAATAGGAATAGTAAAAGAAGAAGGCGCCACCCGAGGCGGCCGTGACAGAATCGGAGCGAGAGCTGAACGCACAGGAGAAACAAAAGGAATTCCTATGGGGAAGTCTCCAAGGAATCTCCTCTCGAGCTGGAACCGACAGCAGATCCCGGACGACGTCACGTTCTCGATAGCCAGCCTCTCACAATCTCTCGTCCTTCTTCAATGTGCGGTGCTCCAGCAAATACGAAATGCGAACAGCTAGCCGGCTAGTATAGCGGTCTGCTGCTGTCGTACGATAAGCAGAAACGAGAGCGGAGGAATATCGCGACGAGACGTATTACGTGTAAGTCGGTTCGAGCCGTTGTCGGGCCAGACAGGTTGATAGATCAGTGGGAGAGAGAGAGAGATGGGGTGCCACCTAATTCCTCCTTGGTCTAGATAGAACGGATGGATGGACATGTGGACGGAAAAAAACGGGCATTGCTGCTGCTGCTGGTAACTCGCTCGCCCGCCCGCTGAACTCTCCGCGCGCGCGCGATTAACATGCACGTAACCTCGGATCGTTCGCTTGAGTAACAAACCAAAGATCAGACGGCGATGAAAAGTCACGTTCCGGTTTATCCGATGCTAAAGATGTACTCGGTACTTTGCGCACAATACAGTCACCAATGGCATACCATACGAATATACCGGCATGTGCGTATGTGTGTGTATTAGATACATGTATGCATATTCAAGTAACTGATTCAGGTGACGGTGAAGGTCATCTGCAAGATATGCGTTTGCAATGACCGACTTTAACTAAACGAATCGAATGTAGAACGCGAGCACTGAAGACATCTAGAAAGGGATCCATATCGGGATATGTATGACATTGTCTTGCAAATATCTGGTTGATTGAAGCCCTCTGTCGAAAAACAGAACAGGGAATTTGGCTTGAGTCATCGTCAGGTCATTTTTGCTAGTTTAATCTACGAACTATAAACTAATACATATGAAAAAAATGTCAGTCGAACTCAGCTCTTGAGACAGACACATATTTACCAAAGTCGCTCTAAATAGCGCTAGCACGTGGCCATGAAATTATTATTTAAATGCGTTTCTTAATAAGAGAACGCAATGTTTGTTTCAGCTGCGTCGGATTGGCGAACACACGCCATTATGCTCTATACCCGTTCAGCTATGCATCTCTTGTTCGAGTAAATTGGATTCGTGCAATGGCTACAGTTGTCTTGTTAAGCGGCATAGCAACAAAGAGCGCTGACGGATACATTTCATAATCAGCTCGTTGTTTGCCTTCACTATGATTATGCCTTCATCATCCCACGGCGCTACGAGCCCTCTCACAGAAATACATATTATATAACATATGAAGACGCAGACATATTCATGAACAACAACATTACATATGGAAATAAGCAATGTTGTTATTCATGAATTTATTAGGACCTATATATATCTATATATATATAGGTCCTCATAGTAACACCTAAACGTTAAGAGCTGAGATCTGTCAGATAAGAAATCCTCGAAAAACAGTTATATATATATATTAGGCTGGACGGAAAGTTCCTGCTGCCTAGAAGGTGGACTCACTGCCGACCAGTTCTGCCGTGCCCGCGCGCGGGCTAAGTGGGGGAAGAGGTTTGTCTTCATCTTATTCGGATCTGCTGAACACGATGGTGAGGCGATTTGCGCCGCCAGATTGCTCCTTTTGATAGTAAATCGGCTGTGAACATGGAGAGTGACAAATCGAAAATTCGCCATTTCTTGTTTTTTGAGCTCCAAAAAGGCGGAACTGCTGTGCAGGCTTACAGAAACGCTATCGCGCTGCTCGGACAGGGTTGTGTGACTGAAAGAACCTGTAGTAATTGGTTCAAATAATTTCGTTCAGGTAACTTCAGCCTGGTAGATGCACCGAGGCCCGGGAGGCCTACAGTGATCGACGATGATGTGTTAAAAATGAAAATGTGCGAAAATCCAACGGTAACTACTCGAGAACTAGCCGCAGAACTTGGAACTAGCCACTCAAGTATCGTAAGCGCATTGGAACGGCTTGGATTTAAGATAGAGTTATCGAAATGGGTACCAATAGAAGGTTATGTTGTGTGTTTGGTGGGATATTCGGGGCATCATCCACCGTGAGCTTTTGTCGAAGGGCCAAATACTCAACTCAGTCCTGTACTGTCAGCGGCTGGAACGGGTTGAAAAAACAAGGAAATCCCGTCCAATGCTCATCAATATGCTAGGATCCTATTCCATGCGCGACCCCATGTGAGTTCGGTGACCCAGAATAAAATCCAGGATCTTGGCTGGGAAACTGTTCCACATCCTCCGTATTCCCCTGACCTCGCCCCTTCAGACTACCAGCTTTCCTTGGGGATGTCGAAAAGGGGTTGTGTGACAATTTCTCCCAAACAAAGACGACTTTTACAAAAAAAGGCATTACTCGCCTGGTGGAACGCTGGAAGAAGACCGTCGTAAACTGTGGGGACTTTTTCAATTAATAGGAGAAGCTCGCAGGGAAACTCACCGACGGAACAAGGTTGGTACAACAAACGGCAAGAACTTTCCGTCCAACTTACAATAATATACACATATATATATATATATATATGCATATCATATGCATATATATATATATATGCATATCATATGCATATATATATATATATATGTATATATATATGCATATCATATGTACATCACAATACAGTCCTTAAGCTCCAATCCAACTCGAATGCATGATAAATATAATAGAAGCAATGCAGAATGGTGATCACACGTACCAGCGCCAATGCTCTGTATGCTTTGCCTTGAAGGCAGCGTCGAACAATCTCCAATGTGGTGGCTTCTAAAAACACCCAAGAAATGACGGCATCCAACGCCGTCCCGGATGTTCGGGAAGCATTTATATTTGTAACATCCGTTTGGCACGGATACACGAAAGAGGTGGGCAGAAGGGATGTAGCCTTACGGTCTCATCCAAGCCGATACACAACAGAGCGCAGATGCAGTGTTGTCGTTGCAGCAGCGCCGCGGAGGCGGCGGCGGCGGCGGCGATGTCGATGGCGGTATCACGGAGCGGAATGATTTCTTGCTTCTCATTGTCCTTTCCCTTCTCCTGGGAGGGTCTGGTCGCTATTCTTCTTTTCAGACCAAACTGGTGCGTCGTCCACTGCGTTGTGAACGTAGAGCGTCTCTCACCCACCAGGGTGGGTGGTGATCGCCTTCGTCTGTGCACTCGCTGTGAAGCTCCGCGAATACAGCCCGTAGTTTCGATATGGGAATACGAAGATGTTGGAACTCCAGCTCTCTCTCTCCCCCTCCTCTCTCTCTCTGTTGCTTTCCACGTTCTCTATCTTTGCGGCAAGCCATCGCCATATTCTATATCCAGTATCACAGTGCTTCCGTTCTCGACAAGGCCTTCCGCTGGCCCGGACGCTCGTTTCGGGCCAGCGCAGGCTTCGTATAGAGGCGCGGTCGAACTCAACGATTCTGCATTTCGATCCGACGAACAGCGGAATCCTATCTCTGTTTGTAAGTGCCACGTGTGTGCCGACCTGTCGCATCGTCGAATCATCGAACTCACAGAGTTGCCTTTCGATGGTACCCGATTCTAAATCCGGTTCGTTTGGCGCCGCTGAAACACGACTGGTGGGCGGCCGAGTGGGGCTGGCCAAACCATCGACTGTGGCCAGGTTCGACACAAATACATGGCACTTCAATAGCTTGGGACACTTTTTTGTTCTAAGCTCGATGTGCTAGCTCTCACTGTTTCCTCTTCCATGTATCACGTATATCCTAGATACTGCATTTATTTTCTACAACATTGTTACGATTCTTAGCGTAAATGACTCAAGTAAGTGACAAAATGGACAAAAATGACTCAAGTAGGACTGATCTCTGTCAGTATGGAAGACCAGCGCAGAGTGGAGGCGAACCATCTTTAAGTTCTGAGGGTGGTTATGTATATGTCTGGAATTAATTAATTTATTTAATTTCAGTCATCTGTGCCGCTTATCTATGTGGCCATTTGCAAATTACTACTAAAGTGAGTAGTGTATATATATATATAGAAATCTATTACTCTTGAATTGTTCGAAAATAACACTTTCAACAAGAAGTACAATGAACTGACAAAGTGTTCATGCCATTTGGGAATCAACCGTTCATATGACTGAGTCGGGAACATCTTGTCAAGTTATATCTGTTGTATAATTAGCCAGCAGGTTGGCCCATTTACAATTCGTTTCGTCTAGAGAAGCCCGACTGAATAGTTATAGTAGTCAGTGGATGCCTGTACTTTTGGATTGTCGCACCCGTCATTAGCCAACTTCGCAACACCTGGCCATTTTCGTCATATCCCAACACGATGGAAGTCATACTCACTGCAAGTGCCCGTACCGGAGTGGTAGAAAATCCAATATTTAGAATTTGAGCTTGCTTCTCACTCTACGAGATGGAGCTAGCAGGTAGGCAGGGAATGGTGGACGGGGCGTCGCCGATACTGTGCCATGTGTCCTTGCTGCAGCTGGAAACCGCTACCATCTACGTATAAATTGGCGGCTGGCTGGCAATGGGCCGAATGACAGCAAAAGCCGCGAACGAAACTCAATGAAGTGTATGACGCCCCCTCCCCCCCGAGCCAAAAGACGAGAAGGGCCAAACGCCGAGCCAAGGGCTTTGACAAACGCGAACCGCAATAAGCGCTAAGACGACAGCTGTTGCCACCTTCATCCACCTGCTGGAGGGCCAGGCAGACGACGAGTTGCTAAGAAAATCTGAAACTCCCGTTCTTACTCTTTGACGAGGCGACCGGAAGAACAGCGGCATAGTAACTGACCGGCTGGTGGGCTTGCCCTTCATAAGACGGGGATTTGGCATTATTTCCTTATGTTCTCTCTCTCTCTCTCTTTCTTTTCTTTGAGCTTTCATCATCGTGAGGAGCATCGTCGCCCTTCACCATCTGAAGTAACTACTTTGGCTTTCCTTTTTTTCACGAGAACTGCCAGCCTGACTCGCTGTCAGGCTGACCTGCCTGGGTCGTGTTGAAATGCTGAGGACATTCAGCCGCGGAGCCGGATTGGAAGGCGATAGGCGCCCGATGGTAAAGGAATTATAAACAAGTGTTCATCTCGTTCGGCGGACCAGCCTGTTGTTTTGCTACATCTCGGGATACAAATGACCAAATTAAAAGTTGACTTCCAAATTCAGCGTAAATCAAAAACACTAACCTACTACATATACATATGTGTGCGTGAGTTGTGCTTTAACCTAGTGCGGACTCAAGGCTTTGGCCATACTAATTTATCGCGTACTAAACCTGTTCATGAACATTGCGACTCTGAACAAGCCAGCAGCTATTGTACCCATTTGAGGCTGTGGAGCGTTTGCATGGTTCAACCTAGAGCTAAAGAGGTTTTCGTTTGTTCCAGTCAATGGCGAAGATAACCTGTTTAAACACTGCGCGGAAAACAAAATTCGATGTGCAAATCTTGAGTGGCCCATTTAACGCCTGTTATAATAAATAAATAAAATAATATCGACTTAAAATAACTCGTGAGCATGTTTCCTGCATGCCGGGGATATCCAACCTTCAAGGATGTCCACCAGATAGAGATCGTGGTTTCGTAGAGTGTACTGATGCCCAATATCTTCATTTGAGCGAGTGTGACGAATATATATATATATATATATATATATCCTGGCTTGATTTGTTATATCTAGCTGGATAGGATATAGCTTCATGTTTGTGAGGCGCACTGCAGCTGCTATTCCTAAACCGTCAATTAAAGCTTGGGTCCAAAGTGAGTCGCGAAAATCGTTCTCACCCCTACAAACGCATGGCCTTCATAATTAATGATGGGTTAACGTTCTGGTGATTAATGCATATGTCACCAGAACATGACGTCTAATTACCCTGCCTGAAATTTTGGCGTTTCTGGACTCTTAGCTCTTCTAGAAATCCCGCACTACACAGCACGGTCATCATCATTAAATTACCGTTTAATTGACTACATTCATTGACTATCCGACAAAGTACTGTATTGCACGTCGCGAGCACCTTTTACAACCGTGTTCGAGAACTGAGCCCTATATTGACTCGTTGCCTGACGTCATCCAATCCCGTTCCGTTGGGCAATGGAAACATCTAATATCTGTCGGTGGCAGAACTTGCAGAATTCTTTTAGCGAAGGTTTCGTCATTGTCTAGCGTCGTCTCACACACCAGGCGAATATAGTCTTAAGTTAAGCCGTTCTGGTGATCCTGATGCAGTCCGGGGAATTACCTAGTCAAGGAAGCCTCTCGGGTTGGCTCCCTCTCTCCACCTTGCTCAGTGGTAGGGTCAGTAACGTTAGTGCTGAAAGTCACCGCCAGCCAACAGGCACGGCAACCGAAAGTAGCAAAGGCCAAGACGAAACAAAGCAGGAACACGTCGTTGGATGAACATGCGTAGATGCTTCGTCTATGCATCGAAGGCGAAGTGCAAGCATGTTGTCTGAGATGGTCAGACCGGTGACAGGAGACCTCGTTAAGGGCTGCGAGGGAAGGCCTTATTCGGAATGAATGTGATTCAACGGCAAGTGAGCTTCTGTTGCAGTCTGGTCTAGTCTAGTGCATCTAGGGGAGAAGGGGAGATTGGTGTTCGCGCACAAAAGTTCATGCTTGTTTGCAGAGACCAGAAGGCGCAGTAATAAATTACAATGGTAGACGAACATCATGGTAAACGCAGCAGCAGTACACCTATCCAGCGTATGTGTTTTTCGTCAAAGCGCCGCGAAGGGGCTGGTCACCCGACTCCATCTTCGTATACATGGTTGGGCTGTGACCATCGACGAAGGGAATTATGTGCGTATATGCAGTGAGCGATGTTTGTGAACGGCGAGTGTGATATCCCCCGACGATGGATGGACTTGTGTATTCATTTCACACGTTTAATGGACATGACAATACGTAGTGGGTAGATTCTGCTCACGTGTTCCGAGCAACACTAGTTCTGGTAGCATATACATATGTTTAGCTGTTCTCTGGGCACGGATGGGTGATGTCGTGAAAAATATAGGAAGCGCGCTCAAGTATAATCTCCAGAGTCTGCATCGATTAGAGGTCACTTAAATCTAAGTAAGCAGATTATGCTCGTGTTTAGTATCAGCGCGAAGCTTTCACAGCCCGGCAACTAGTTAAATACGAGCATGTCAGAACAGCATTTCTCGGAAGCGTCAACGCGCGGTGGGTACCGCAAACGGTGAACGTTTAGAAACTCATGGAAGGGCACATCATTGAGCACGCCACAACGTCAGGCAGAAGGCAAGTAGGTAGGCAGGCCCAGTAAAACGGCAAATTTTCACGTCCTGACTTTCAACTTCAGCGGGCGCCTGCGTGTTCTGCGTGAGGTCAAGTGGTGCGCGGGGGGGGACCTAGCCTTAAAAAACCAAACGATGTTCAAAACTTGCCGTGATGGCCTCTGAGAATTCTTCTCGCCACTCTGAGGAATTAGTCTCTCTATCCGGAGACGGACACCCGGAACTCTCAGATTGAGAGTGTTGGAATTGCTGCTGCTGGCGCGGGTCGACGTGAAAATGCGGCGAAGGAGGGTGCATTTGCCTCGTCCCCTTCCCTTTTCCCAGACGACCTCCGAGTAGTGTACAGACATGCAGATCAGACGCAGTGTAGTAGCGTATACTAAAGTGGCCTGGAGAATGAATGGACGATGTTAATGCATCTGCGTAGATCTCTCTGGAGAGTTCTAAATGTTGGCTCGTCCGATCAGGAAGACATTTCGAGTGGCGGTAGAAGAATCCTGATCGAGTCTTCGCTCTTGACTCGCTCTCAGGAAAGCCAGTGTCCTGCACAGCTCGAAATCTCAGCCATGACGTACCGATGCTCTATCCCCTATCGTATACACTATATACATGGTCATGTGTGCGTACGACAACATTGGTTGAGCGTCGTCAAGGACAACACTATACAAGGACAATGGCCGAGTTCAATATCGGATCTATTGGAATATCGAATTAGACGACTTGTCGTTTTGTCCCCTATAGACAATGTGTAATACCCTCTTCGAAGAGAGAAGTATAGCATCAAGTAGATATTGGAATCGTATACAGCGGAACGTAGATATTGTTGATGTTTTTTCGTCGTTCGCCATGTACATTTACATGTAAAACGAACAGACAACTGCACAATTGACAATTGCTGATCGCCGAATTGGCCACACACACACATGGATATATATATATATATATATATATATATACTAGGCTGTCCCCTTCAAACGTTCGCGCCTTTCGAATGGCGCACAATCCGAACTACGCGATACTATGCGTTAATTTTTGGAGTGGGCACACGGCAGGAACGTAACTTCCTTTCGAACACTAAATGGTTTCGATACGATCAGAAAGATGGACACTGCAGCAGAAAGTTCAAATTCCCCCAAAAATCAACGGGAAAACATCAAGTTTTTGTTTCCCCAAAAACACCCTCTAGCTGAAATCCATCGACAATTAGTGAACGCGTACGGCAGGTCTGCCTTATGCCTGCGAACGGTGCAAAGTTGGTGCAAGCGATTTAACAGTGGAGTGGACACCGATGACCACCGAGGCGGGGACCACAAATCAGGTGCAACGAGGGACGAACGGATTGACAGAATCAAGGCAGCTTTTTAGCAAACTAGAGCTTGGTCCATGAGGTCTTTGTCGGCTGAAACTGGGATTCCTCGGGTGACATGTCATAAAATTGTCACTAATGTACTGAAGATGAAAAAAATCAATGCAAAATGGGTTCCCCATATACTGAGTGCTGAGCAGATGAAAATGCGTGTGGAGTGTTCGACATCTAATTTGAAGACGTATACGCCTCTAACTCATACCAAAATATCTATATTCTAACTCATTTAGTTCAAAAGTTATTGGCATTTAAAGAGGCGAAAGTTTGAAGGGGACAGCCTAATATATAGCTGATGGCTAAATATATATATATATTTTTTTTTTTTTCAAGATTTTGCAAAACCCATATGTCAGAAATGCACAAATATAAATCACTCATACTCTCTATACAGGCTTGTTCATTTGCTTTCTAACTTCGAACTATCCATTGGACAGCTGTTAACTAGAGGGTCAACCTAACTGTTGCTCATAAGCATCATAGTTTTCGCCATGAAAACGCGCCTGTCACTTTCTTGTTATAAACAAGTTCCATTGTGTTGCGAATAATTATGTGCAATGGTGTATGGTATATATTCGATATTCTGTGACATACGCCCATGAGGTGGGCGCTCCTTGTATCAGCGATATTTTAAATATTGCACCGGTTCTTGTGACGGGAACTAAAGCATTGCAATATTGTATTTCCGTCAATAAACCGCAACTCTATAAATGATTGCGATGGCTCGACCACTTGTAACGTCGTGGCTGATAAGGTTTCTTTATAAGCGCCTCGAAAGGTATACAGAAATTGAAGATTGTTGTAGCAAACGATGAAATATATTGTGACAAAATACCCTCGGTTATTTTTAAGGTTCGTAACTTTGCTTAGTAATAATAACATATTTTCGATAAATTTCCAGATAGGAAACCGCAGCCAATATATGTTCGACTGCATGCTCGGCAGGCGAAACTATAATATTATTCTAAGTGTTATTTGTTGATTTTCGGTGCCGGCACGGTCGCTTGTAGGCTTGGTGTCTGAAATGGCTGATAGAGATCGCTGACTCGAACCCCGCTGAGCGGCATATGCCTTGTATGTACCTTGTGTGAAATAAACGAAGTTTATTTTAT
Source organism: Stratiolaelaps scimitus (assembly GCA_019614645.1). Taxonomy (NCBI): domain Eukaryota; kingdom Metazoa; phylum Arthropoda; class Arachnida; order Mesostigmata; family Laelapidae; genus Stratiolaelaps; species Stratiolaelaps scimitus. The sequence goes on along the minus strand of JABWDB010000014.1, from coordinate 1,378,757 downwards.
TTTGTCTCGCAACAAGGTGAACTTTTTTCAACTGTTCCAAGCTACAATATTTCCAGATGATGCTTTGCCTGGATATCATTTACTCAACGGGTAGAAGCTTTGGATCTTACTATAAAGATCGAGAATGATCTCTGCGTTTATTATATACGACAGCAGAAACGTCTTGGTTGAGTTTCTTGATGGAAATCCTCGGAAACTCGCCAACTAACCGCCGTTCTTCGACCGCTTCCGTTGAGCCTACACTGGTGGCGACCTCAGCCGACTTCTCGAGTCGGCTGACTGAGACTAGGCCACGCCAGGCCATTTCGGTCCAATCTCGCTCACCCCTTCCTTCGTCGGCTTCTGGCGGACAGCGTTTCAAAGTCTCCCAAGAATTGCCTCAGTCCACCCTGACCTCGTCGGAGCCTACGGTTGTCGGCCCTCGGCCGTCTGCCTCACAGGCTTTACTCCCTTCGTTCATTGGTTTTTTTCTTTGTTTTTAGGGGTCGTTGGGAACTGGTGTCGCCACTCTTTTTCTTCGAAGAAAAGGAAGCCGAGCTATGACCTTGTCAAGATGCTTTGCAGGCGCATCCTTAGCAAGCAGCGTCTCTGCAAGCAAACTCGGCAGACGCTGCAACCGAGTCGAAGCAGCGGGAGCCACCAATGTGGGGATTGGCTCTCGGTGGGATGGGGCTTGCGCAAATGGGGGATCAAATAGGGCCGCGTCTAAGGTAGCTCTTTTCCTTGGCAAACACCGCAACGCAACTTGAGACAAGCTCCGCTTTTCATCGTCTATCTATCTCTCGCATTCTCAGCCGCCAGCCGGCCCATCCGCCCCCTAGACCAGGCCAGGCCCAAGGCAGAGAGGCCAACGTATCGCAGCCTCGTGAAGTGCTGCTGGGTCTCCCCCTACTTGAGCTACCGACTTCGACCCCTGCTATCCCAGTCCCACCGCCGAGTTCTCCTCGTTCTCCTCAACCGGTTCTTCTGCCACTCCATCTCTTGTGGGATCCGAACCGAGGCTGCGACGAAGAAACGCAGTCAGGCCTCTCAAGAGAGCTTTCTATTTGGTTGATAGCTAGCTCACGAGCAACCAAGTAAGCAGACCAAAAAAAAGGGACGCTTCCCTCGGCTCTCCCTCCCACTACACTCAAATAATAGGCTCTCGCAGACATGTACCGATTTGTTACTGGTGTAAGGTAGCATGAACAGCAATGACTAACCTCACTCAATTTCCTAATCTTAAACACTAGCCTAAGTTGTCTGGCTCATTATGACATGGTAGACAGAAATGCACTATGTATACATCACTCGTCAAAAGCGAGCTCATAACTGGCCAGCTACAAGATATAAATCAGATGTGATATATAATAGAACAATGTATGCATCTCGATGTAATATTATATATGGGTATTCTAGGTCAACAGCTCGCGCGCTCAACTACTGTGCATTATTTCTTCGCAGACATTTCAGTGTGAGCAAAGTGTTCGCTAACACTCGAAAGGTGAATGATGTTGAGTGAGCACCGTGTGTAGCTTGATATTCTTCGATATTGTCCCAATTCCTTTGTGGTAAATACAGACAAGAATCGAGTGTGACAAGCAATATCGTTTCTACGTTCTGTGTGTGTATACGGGTGTGTGCAAGCTCAACAATCGCTCGTAGAGCGATAAACATTACACAGCAGATTGCACAACTAACGTAGAATTCTGAGCGATGCATACGTTGTATTGGGCTACACCTATCATTGTAATCTGGCATACTCCGCACGGTGCAACGTTTCGTGCCGTTTGTGAATTTAGCATTCAGTGTTTAATGGGTTGATTGAACTCGTTCTCGTTAATGATTGTAAGGCCACCTCAATCTGAGGGATGGCTCTTGCAAAATTTTATAGGGAACAGTGTGAATACCAGGAGACTCTGGTGCTGAGAATAGATGACGCTATACGTTCGTGTACAACACTGTATGGTGCTATTATCATTAGTGCGACAAGTTGCAAACAACTGTATAAAAATCTTCAAATATTCCTCGGTCACTCTAAAATCAATTCATCTCGTTTCTTGTCCATTCACGTTTGCAGACCTAACATGGTCGAGGAAAAAATGTCAGATTTTACCACTTGAGTGGATTACAAATTCCAACACCGGAGAGGGTGGGAGGGAGAAAGAGAGAGACAGTATCGCATATAAACCCCAGCAGGACTCGTTCATCATCTAGCTGTGGCCAAACACCACTGCGAGGTGATGATGGCAACGTCCGCTCTCTTGCGCCTCAACGAAGGAAGCGAGTGTGAGAGAAAGAGAGAGACGGTGAGAGCTTCCTAGATTATGACCTAGGTGGCCACTTCAATTATCGCCTGCTGTGTTGTCCTTCTTCGTATAGGTCGTATATGGCAGGTAAGGCTCACCACTTAGTCGGACACGTTGAAGGGCAAGCATATAGATTGAGTTAAGGCTGACGGCGGAAGATGAAGTTGTTGATGCATATCTTCATCACCTGCTCCGATATCCGCCGGAGCGGTGTCAACCGACGCACGATCCGGTGCGTACCTGCACTATCTGTCTGGGAACCACACAGGGCTCGACAACTCGTAACCTTTCATGCATATACACACGCTGACATCTTAAGCGATCTATACACTCACTCAACGTGAGAGCGAATGATTGGTTTATTTAGAATTAGAAAAACGCTAGATCGCCCAATATCACTTAGACTCTAAACAAGCACTAGCGGGAGACTTGCTAGTATCCATTTAGCTATTTGTTGTTTTCGGAGATTACGGGAATGCCTGATGTGGATGCGCGCTGAGCGGTCCATCTATGTGCAGCGCTAGTCTGGGACTTTCAAACCCCACAAACTCGCGCACCCTCGCCTCACCCAGATGGCTGGGCACGCTTAGCGCATTACATCGAACCTTAGCTAATTGACGATATAGTAAGTGACTCGTCTGATGAAAAAAAATCCCACTGAATCAGGAGGAATGGATATGCAGTCGTAACTTAGTGTCAATTCTTCCCTTTGACATTTCTCATAGTCATGCGAATGTGGCCATACGAATATATGGCGAGAAGGGCTGGGGGGGGTCGTTCAACATTCGACATTCCGCACACCCCATATCCTCCAGTTGATCCAGCATAACATAAGCGCACTTCGCACATCTCGAGTCATAGCTAACCTACTAAACACAGCTCAGACTAGCATCACTAAGCGAACTCGATGAAAAAAACCTCACTGGCCTTTCATTTGCGGGTGAACCTCATGTTCATCGGACAAATGCTGATAACGAATCCCTAAAAAACGACAAAAAGCAACAACAACCATCTCTCTCTCTCTCTCTCTCTATCTTTCTATCTAACTCTCTCTGTCTCTTTCAATCTTAATATCTTCCTGTTTCATTCCATATCAAAATATAAGTATTTGTCCGTTCAGTTCGAGTAACAAAACGGTGTTCGCCTTACAGTAAGTGAAACGAGTTGCTTTGAAAGCATCTGCTTGTCCGTTAAATTGCATGTGACAAGGTCATTCCTATCACTGCGTCACGGGTCCCGCTCTTCAGCTTGGCTCTTCTTCTACCATGGGGCCCGCTAGCGGTACGGCGAACGTTGCCGCGGTCCTGTCTCCTGTGAAATGGCAACACAAGCCAGCTTCACCAGAAATCATTCGTGGTGCCTTTCCGGGCCTAATATCTAAAAGGCCATAGAATACTTGAGCCGAAGCACTACAAGACGTATTTCCTTGCCAGCAGCTTGCGTACTCCTTACTGACAAAATGCGCCCCCGTGAACGATGAATTTAGAGGTTGTCATTCTGTTTTTTTCAGTTTTTTTCCAGTCATTTAGACGGGGAGATAAAGCAGACTTCCCGAAGTTGCATGTCGCCCATAAAACTGCGTATTTGAGCCTACCTACCACTCGGCTGAAGTAAACGCTTCAACTGAACGCATCGGTGTGTTTGGGTGTAAGTGGACTACTGGGAAATTCGAATCATGTGACCACTTAACACGCTACGCTCTATCTCGTAAAAAAAACGCGGGTAAGTGCAAATCTATACGTTACTTCACAGGGTACATTTAAGGCAACGAAGCGACAAGCAATATCACAGTATCCACCAACACGTGTCTGAGGTCCTCACAAAACCAAATACGGCACACAGCCGGCTTTTAAAAGCCTTTCCGTTTAAATTACCATCAGCGCGGTGACTTGGAAAGCTAAGTCTCTGGCTCTAATTAGCCAGAGGCCGCAGGTTCGAGTCCCTATGTTTGGTGACATATAGGAGGTGAACTTAAGCATTGTAAAATTGCAGTTCCTTTAATAAACCAATAAAAAGCTTTGGGATCTTTTACCTTTACTTGCCTATGCCACAGGTTCGCTTTGTTAATGACGCGTAAACACCTATGTGCCTATTATTAAAGTCGAGTTGAGTTGAGAGGCAGCTAATCTTGCCGGCAATCCTATGCGTTTATAATGAAAGCATCACATAGCGAAGGTTTATGAAACAAGGGGAACGGGAATAGATGTGGAGGCATTTAGGGTTAACAATGCTCTGAGTCCATGAGCGTAATGAATCCAGATGGGGCCGTTCCACTACGATTAGCTCAACTCGGAGTCCGGCTCTTCTCCACTTTGGAGTTTCCAGCCGGAGTTCTCGTTCGTCCGAAAACCCACCAGCAGCGCCATCACCTATCAGCGCCCACTGAGCTTCAGCTTATTTCGACGCTATCACCCCTGCCGCCACGGCCGGGACGGCTCAAAAACTCATGACCCATCCAAATGGGCTGAATGAAATGGTCGGTTCATTCCGAGTCGCTAATATTGATCCTGTTAACGTTGTGCCCTAGTCGTTTTCTCTCAGTGCCGCCCTCTGGCTGTCACCCTCGCGCACATCCTCGGATTCGCCGGCCTCGACCTTAGCACCGGTACAACGAGAAGTCTCTAGTATCCCTAGGCTCGACCTAGATTTGACCAGCAATGTTTGTACGAACAAATTACGTCCCCTCAATGGGGTGACAGGTTTTTCTAGCTAACTCTCGAGCGAGCAGGCTGACCCCAATGCAAGCTAGCCCAAAAAACCTAAATGGGACCTCATGCAGACGGTGATAGACTATGACTATTCATGATTGCGAATCCTATACGGCCAACTGCAACCAGTGAATAAGCGGACTAGGTAGGTAATGTGCAAATATATCTTCGACCTACACCTTGATGTCTGGACATTTACATTCTGGCGAAGAGATGTCGCGAAAATTTGACCCACTTCAAACATCGCTATACATCTTCCGAGATATCCTACGAAATTTCTGTTCATATCTTGCTGGGAAAAAGGATTTTCCTCCATATAAAGTAAAGAAAGTGTGAGTTAAATCAACTTATGGTGGTCTCATTGAGATGCAGGTTAATACTAGCCAACACAAAAACGGAGTCGTTCAACATTGGATGGTATCTCGGTGAGTGTTTCAACGATCCAGAAATGGCTTGCTAGATTTCCTCAAGGCGATTTGTCTCGAGCGAAATAAAAATCCCCTTATTGGACTCAAAAGAAGCATTTTGACTTGTTGGATTATAATCCGCAAACAGTTGCGCGTCATCAACGTGCTATGGGGCGATGTGGCAGACATGAAAATAATTTTCAATACCAAACTGTTACGGTCGACAACAAATGAATCTTCTACGCCAAACGTAAGCCCAGACGATAATGGACTAATCCTGAACAACGAGCGGAGTCGTGCCCAAAGTGAATTTCCTTCGGAAAGAAACACAATTCTATCGCGAGCAGATAATTGATACATTGCGAATGTTCTGTGAAATTCGATTAGATCCGGACGGCAATTAGAATACTTTAGCGATTGACGTCCGGCCACTGTCTTCGCTCCGAAACTTCAACACTCGGAGCTCGAGTCTGCCGACGCGGAAGTTTTCTGTCCCACAACAACCGCACTAATTAAGGTTATCAATGTGCTCGTCTATCCGTATCGTGGAAACCAGCGTCGAACGATTCAGAGAATCATTCTGTACGTGAAAGTGCCGTAACTAAAAACAATCTACATATACTCGTTGCGCGTTTAATAATGGTAAATAATAATAATAATAAAGTAATCACTCGATCTCTATCCTTTCCACTTGTGTTATTTCCAGTTGGCTTTATCCAGGTTTAACCATTCTCAGATTCTCAGTACTACACTTGCCTCGATCATGAGAGTATGATTGCGCGACTTTATGACGACGCGAATTCACTAGGGACATGCTGGCTTGGTTCGAAATTATCTGTGAGTGTTTTGCTATGCTCGTGCTAGTTTGTTGCGTTGATAACTATGGTCATATGATCTTTGCTCTGAGGTCGCCGGTCTTTGTTTTCCTTGAATAGTCGAATCGGCGTCATATTATACCCGTTTAGCACAGCAGGAAATTGTAATCTCGGTCAAAGCGTGAGCTATTATGAAATCGATTAATATGAAATATTGTATTAATGTGAAAATGTTGTTTATTGCTTACGTACGCGGGATAGTCACGGCTGTGGCTGCAAAGGTCAAGTTCACGAGCGCAGGTTGGACGAGCCTCAAGAAATCCCGGAGGTCTTGAGGGTATTGAAGAAGGTCTTGCCGCTGGCTGAGGTAGTTGGGACTTAACAAAACGGTATGTACCTCCTCCGCCTAGAGGTGCATCATCGAAATCCCTGCAGTATGTTGAAAACAAATAAGGCAGAAAAAGGGACCTGTTATTACTTAATTCACCACGCTACTTTCAGCGTTTAATAGAAGGAATATAAGGCATACCAAATGCGTATCAAACGACTCGTTTCCAGTGTTTCCAGTAACAAACCTAGGCACCGTCTATGAAGTCTTTAAAACAATTCGTAGTCCTGTACATTATCGGTGAACAAGTGACGTCTCCTAAGATCACTTTCTCCGGGCTTTCATCTATGCGATTGACGACGTTGAAGAGATTACTGCTACTGCAATAGAAGCGGAAATCCCTGCTAAGAATCATTGATTATTTACAACTATTTTCGTTCCTATTATTCACTCACCTATGTTTGATCACGCTACACACAAGTCATATATTCGATAGGTGCTCCATCGCACATTCACATAATCGTCCACTATAGTCGGTCTCTGCTCTTTCATGACGGTCTATCACACGTTCAAACACAGGGAAATTGAGAGCAACATAACTGTACGCTTAAACGCACAACTCTTTGTTTATACTAATGACCAGACATAAGTGGATATAAATGATGAGCAAACTATAGGGGCAATTGGTCTGTTGATTCATACAGGCAAGAATGGCATCCTGCCCTAACCTCGCTTGTCGGCTGGATGCAGTTCTGACATGGCCTGTTCGGCCTGTTCTGCTGTTACCGGCCACATGACAAATTAAAACGTACGTAGGAGATTAATACGTGCACGCTTTTCGCTTACATAGCCGCACGTTCTTCCGCTCAATGAGAAGAGGACTTCAACAAAAAGGGGTCTCTACAGGGCCCAATTGCAGGTTCGACGATGCGTGGCTAAGCCAAGAGCAAGGACACAGGAGACATGGGTAAAAATGTTCTCTCTGTTCTAAAAAGAGGGAGTGTCTAGTCCTGCGGCGTGTGAACTGAACTTTTGCACGAGCCTCCGCCGGAGCTCTTCACCATATAGAAAGACAAATCCACTTAAATCAATGTATTTTGAACAAAAGTTATAAGGTGAAATATTTTTTTGTTTAGCTATTTCGTCATCTATAATCTACTGTTACCACAACAAATCAAAAAGCTCATGTGATACCAGTGCGATTTATTTTCGATAAGTTAAACAAAATGTAAATATACACAAATTTGCCGTCTTGCATTCGTACAAGTGCATATGGTTCAGCATTAAGAAGCCCAAAGTGGTCAGTAAGAATTAAGGTCATTAAGTGTCTTTGAAAGAAGTTTGAATTGACGGGATTTAGAACAAAGCGGTAGTGTTTTTAGTTAACGGACAGCGAGCCGATGTGGTCGATCCTCAATCGTTCCACCTGAACCGTGACCACCGACCATTAACAGTGGACACCGACAACTGTCCCAATTGAAAACAGCCTTGGAAAACACGAGACCCCTGCAGACATCACAGCCGCTGCAGTTGTTTTAGTAAAAGCGCGCATGTATTTTATAATCAAATTTGAGATAACGTCGAATCCGTTGTGGATCGTAAAATAGTGCCACATACTTTTAAATATTGGAAGCTGACCTTGTCTCGTCATTATTGTACGCGCGAACAAGTTACACGATTTCAATTTGTAATTCCATTGACATCGGTGTTTAGCGTGTTCGCATATCGACGTAATAGTTGTCCTTGTTGCCATCGAAATCTTAGACGGTCCCGGCCCCCTCACGATCAATCTCCTCGAGGGGGTTTGCCACAGGATAGTCTGCGCCACATCCCGCACCGTTATTGCCTTCATTGAGCAATGGGGCTATGCCATCTCCTCCGTCGGGACCATGATGGCCTCGGCCTGACATCTCAATAGTGGGTTTTCTTTTTCTCTATTTATTATGATCAGTCTCTTCTCTTCATTCTACTGCTACAATGCCAAAATATCATGCGGCTAAGGAACCCACTTACTTCTTCCCCTTGTTTACGGCTTTTTTACCCACGAAACTCACTCCAAAATCTCACACTACATATGTATGAGCTCAATCAAAGTTCTCCAAAATGGCCGCTATCCATAACAGTTTAAACATATTGGAGAAGTCGTTATTTTAGTCTTCTATTGTGAGCAAAGCACACCAGTAATGCCAGAGAGTATGAACTTGTCACGATAATAATAATAATAATGATAATTAGTAGAATTATTACAAGTCCACATTTAGGAAAGAGATCTTACCATTTGTCGCATTTACAAAGCTAATGATATACAATAGACTGCCTATCATAGGCAAATCATATGTTCATGCAAACACATATAATGAATGCTCGGTAAGCTGCGCAACTCTATGGTAAACCAAATTATTTTCGGTAGTTTTTACGGCAACCCTTCATGCAGGTCCTCTTTGGTGTTTCTATAAGCGCATATTTCACCTGTAGTAACGGGTGCCGCGCACTTCAAGACAAAGAGAAGGACAGAAATAAATCCAGGAACCTGCACGAGGCAGGGCGTCTGTCGAAGCGGACAACGTCGCTTAGTCTCCTATAAGGTTGCGCCCAATTTACACCTAATTCAAGATTTTGCTGCGAAACTGCTGTCTACACATATATATATATATATATCACAGTGGGCATAATAATAGTACAATAAGAAGTTGTCTAAGTAGAAGCGCATGGAGCGATCACACTGTTCACTCTTCTTTCGTAGACGTAAACTATACATGCGTCTACGATTGCTACATACACTGGAGTCTAAACACGATCGTCTTGCCTGCCACGTAGGCAACCAGCAATATATTTGTGAACGATTAAGAGCTGTCTTCACGCACCGCAATGGCTAATCGGCAAGTTTCCAATTTCGTTCTGCTAATGCAAGCCCCCCCCCAAGCCCCTCAGTTACATCGCGATGAAAGGTGCGAGGCAATTTTCATGATTCATTGATCTGTCATTCATAAGACGCATGTCAGCACAACCAAACGACTGGGGCTAGTATCGCGCCATCCTCTTCTTCGTTGGCCGGATGCAACGCTTGTGAATCCAGCTGGCTGGACCCGACGGCGGTGCCGCTGGCCATCATCTCCTTTTGTTGGGTTTGTTCGCCGATTACGCTCCGCGCATCGAGCTCCGAGATGTTTTGCCACGGTCTGGATCTCATAGCTGCGATGATAAATTATTCGAGTGCCCGAAGGGGGATCACTATTACATACGGGCAGTGAATTCGCGGTCGGTAGAGTCGAACAAGCGAGTTTCTTCTGCCACTGGGATATCATAGACCTTTATTCTCTCTCTCTCTCTCTGTCACACACACGCTCTCTTTTGTGTTACGGCACTGAGCTGCGATAAAAGCATTTCGATTCCTATTCAACCAGAAGCGTGGACTGCTATAGATACCTCGGTGACAATAGCAGCACCAACGACGATACCGGCAACCGTGTGAACACACAATCCGAGTAAGACAAACGAACTCGCAAAATCGTTACGCGCATGGCATTTTGTTTCGGCAAGCCTGCTGCAGCTTTCAGTCAACTAGGTGATCTCGAAAGGAATAACATACTTCGATAACATCAAATTCGGCAGCTTCAGAAGTCCGCACTCTTCGCCGTCAATCAAAGATAGATATACTATATATGATGTTTGTGTGCTTCATACGGTTCTACAGTACCGAATTTAGTAGTCGTTCGATTTCGTCGAAGGAGGCACCTTTTGCTTTCGCCCTGTTCAAGTCCTGGCCATCGATATCATCGGTGTTCATCGCGACAAATCTGGCTCCCTGTGTACCGCTTGGCTGAATTAAAAGAATGACAACCTCGAGTAGAAAAAGATGTAAGAATTCGCATCCCACAAGGACGCATAGCACATCATTGGATTGACGGGATAGAGAGAAGTGGTACGGGCGTAGTTTGTGCCAATGTACGCAGTTTTGCAGAACGCGCAAGGACCCTAATCTATTGGGAGCTAGGGTGGAAAAATCTGTTTGCCCTTGCACGTGGGAGAAAACCACTTCAGCGGAGAGCGGCGCGGAACAACGTCCCGTCATTCGGCCACCACCGTCATTGTTAGGGGTTTTGAGTCTCGAATCTGGAGGATATATTCAAATCCGATAGTGGCTGCAGCTCAGCACTCCAGCGCGGTAGAGAGCAACGGCCAATTTGAAAGCGTACAGGTATTTTTCCTACTCTGGCGACAGATGAACTGTGCTGCCACGACGAAACGAGACCCGATCGACTGCTTATTATGCTACCGCAACCAGCCGTGGACAACATCACCGATGTCTATTGTTCTGCCCGCCGGAGGTTGAAACAACCACAGGCGAGGAACGCTGTCCTCCCACGGTAGCTAACGAGACCGCTTAGCGTTCGGGTTGGCAGACGAAGGTTATCCAGAGGTGGGTACAGGGTCCATTGAATGCAAAACTACGTTCACCCCTATTATAGTCACCACAAAGCAAGTCTGTGTGAAGAGAGAGAGAATTATCTGAGTTGTATCGATCATGCAAAGTAACCGCTGAAGCCCACTAGTGTCCCGGTGATACGGCGGTATTTCACTCTAATAATGAACGTTGAGCCACGAAATCGACCTTTCAATGTAAGTGTCAACAGCGAATAGTAGCGAGAAAGCAAAGTACATAAGATGCGAGAGTACACCGAAAATATCACGTTTGCATACATCACACAAAAGATCGCCTACATAATAACTGAACTGCCATCTCGGCTGTCTATGGCAGATATCGACAGCTCACGCTCAATAGGTAGTTATGTATGTATGTAAGAGTCCTACCCGTTTGTAACAATGCTCTCGATCAAAAGGAAACATTTTGCATAACACCTCCTTAGATAGGTATGTCCTTTATACTGTCGGATTCTATGGGCCGCCCTTGAGTGTCAAGTCCCATCTTACTTGTCATACACGCAGTCTCCATCGTATTTGCAGAACGTTACATGCTGTGCTAGCTACATAAGATAAATGCCAAAAACCAGCTAGTCGTAGACTTCCTACCTTCCCACACCAGTGGTGGTATGGACCGCCCAACACGTATGTGCATCATGCACTCCCGTAATCCCCCGCCCCATAAAACAAGAACAGACTTCCTACCTTGAGGCAGTAGAATGTAAGGTTAAGTGGATCTAATATGGGATACATGGACGGTTGGGCCAGTTGTTTACCCATAAGGTTTTAAATGATGTACTCTATATGTTATCTGTAAGGTATCTTCCTATATATATATATATATATATATATATATATATATATATATATATATATATATATATATATATATATATAGTATACATATTATGATAAAGGGCACATCGATAGGTATGTAGGTAGGTAGGTAGATACTCTAAGCTTACGCGTTATCGTCTCCTCGGCGTCGATCGCGTCCATCCCTTCGTTCATCTCGGAGGATTTTTGAGTCGCTGGTGACTCGCACAACTGATCCAACGTTTCGGCTATCGACACGATCCCCCCTGTGATCCCGATGAGGACTTCGAGCATCGCGAGGGTCCTCCCCGTCGAGAGGATCACGAATGACATCTCGTTCTCGCGCACGGAATTGCTCGTCAAGCCCATGAGCGGGATACACCTTAATGCCATGCTCTTTACGAATCTCCTGATCAACTTTATGCCCACCGCCTCGGCCACTGTCGCGTTGAGGTCGATACTCGTCATCTCTGTGATCGACGTGGTCTCGTTGATCCCTTCGAAAATCGCGGTGGTCACCACGATCTCGGTCGCCACCACTATGTCCCTCCTTATCGTGTTCTTTCTTATATACAACGATAACCGAAGATCCAGACGAAGATCCATACAGACGCTCCTCCCGGGGTGCGGACGTCTCGTGAGCAGCTAGCGCCACTCCGATTCCAACTCCTAAAAGTAGAAGGTTCTGTGTTCGGACAGCAGACATCAATACAAATAGGCACATAAGAAATCCACAACATAAATACAAACAATGACCGGAAACAGCAACGTCCATATCGAGAGAAAATAGAATTTAGCCAATTTATCATTCGCTTATAAGCGAATGCATTTCAACACTTAGGGAAGAAATAGCAAGTTCAACATACATGAAATCAAATCTGGATAAGGGTATGTCACCCGTATGAGGCAGGCCACACAGCAGGCCCCAATGACGAATGACAGAGACGAGACATAAAGTATCGAAAATGTTTGGAGGTGCGTACTGCAGTCTGTGGCCTGTTATCCTTGGCTAAATAATAATAACAATTTTAATAAGGAAAAACAAGGAGCATTTACGAACTGTACGCACGATAGATAGTCACACGATATTGAACTTAGTTGGCCAAACTGATTGTCAATTATACTGATTGTCGAATATAATACAAGATGGTACAAGATTACTAGGAGTTTATAAGATTGTCGGGTAAAATGGAAGATGGTAAACAGATGTGTTATTGTGAAATCGACCCAGAACCATCTAAAAGGGTAAAACTACAGATATCCAGAAAATAAACCTATAAATAAGTGAACAAATGTGGGTTATGTGGGTATATGGAATGAAGAAGCTCGTCGACACTGTACATATAGAGAGAGGTAGACCTTTCACCAGCCTCTGATGGTCGAGACTCTTCTGATTCTAGTCATCATAGTCGGTATTCGAGATCGGTTGCAGTTCGCAGGTCAAAGTGACCAACTTTCCTCTCCACAAAAAGGCTTCCTTTCAACGCCGGGCGCAAGAAAGCTGAATCTAGCGGTCCGATATAGCAATCTCTGGAGCCGTTGCGAAATTACAAGGTAGAACGTTGCTCTTCCCAAGGGGCATCCGCGGTCAAACAACTCCACGACCGCGTTCAATATATATATATATATATATGAGTTTACTTGCTCATTGCCGGTCGCGTTTTTCTGCCAAGGCTGGTTTGTCCTCATCACAGTCTGTCGCAAAACTGCCTCGTGGAAAAATTCCGTTCGCAGGTCGGATAGCTTAGCCTAGTCGAGTGTAGCGATGACCCACCCGCGACTTCGACGACTAGGTATAGTACTTTGTTGCCGAGAGACAATGAGTCACGCTATGACTCGAGCGTTGTCACGAAAATCGGCAGCAGCTTGCTCCCTATGCACTCGGCCGGCGTTGCAGTAATATATATATATATAATGAGTGAAAGAGAGAGAGAGATAGTCACATAGCAATATCAGTATGGGAGTTCTTCAATGGGAGGGCGCTAAGGCGGCTATATTGGTCCGTTTAACTTTAGACGTTTCTGTAGCTCTCGCTCTGTTCCTCACCTCCCGTGTTCAATTTTTATTAATACAATACAATACAATACAAATACACATTTATTATTCTCCAAGTGAAGCAATGAAATCGGATAGTACGAGCGTTCAGTACGAGCGACGCCCATATTATTTGTGGCTCTACAACTACATACATAGATGATTGTACGACAAACTAGAAATTGATCTATGATGTGGAGCTTGACTAGTTGGTGAACAACTGGTCAGCGTTTGCGAAACATTATTCTACATGAGTCGAATCCTAAGCCGATACGCCCGATGTGTGAACAACTTTACGTGCTTCAACATATATATATATATATATATATATATATATATATATATTTAAGCGTCGCATTAACCCTTCAAGAAGGCAAAGCTGTAGCTCCTACCGAGGCTTACAAAGAAAGCAGAGGCCCGACATGATTCTAAATATTCGGTGATCTCCCTAAAGGGATATTATTCTGGTAGGTGTCGTTTGGGAACTAAAGGCCTATGACGAGCACGATATGCCCCTATGTTATCGTCAGACCATCCACTCTTTGGGGAGCTTGCTTTCCCGAAGATATAACGGCAGCCAGTCTAACAACGAAGGGACCGTCTAACGAGTTAAAACTTCGGTCATAGCTACTTCAAGTTGCAATGTTTTTTATAATTTTTTTTTGCAGAGTATGCGATGAACGTGCGATGACATTCCCTTCAGCGAGAGCACCAAATATCGCAAGCATAGGCATTGTGAAAGGCACGGTTCTGACAAGGGACACTTGAGGGCCTCTATGATCTGTCCACCCTTTATCTTATTCCGTATGACTTCTACATGGTCAGGGATCCAAAAAACATTTACCGGTTTTCCAGAATCGGTCGGGGCCGAATTAGCGCAGCTCGTGATTCAGAAGGAGTACACAATCGTACAGGGAGGATGTAGGAGAAATTGCCAGTTTTTGCACCGCACCAACTCCACAGACAATCCCTGCCCCCCAATTATAACAGAGTCTGGAGATCTGCCAGGAATCGAGTCTCGGGACAATAGCACCGGACTAATAGCATTTGTCTCACGGTGCGTCATAACCCTATAATCAATAAGTGTTCCGGGCAGACTCTCAGCTACCATTTAATGTCCGCGGCACTGCTTTCGGCATTACTGCATAAGACGTCCTTACCCTGACGAGCCTGTATCGGACTTGAGCATCAAAAGAGCACGAAGGTCGCACGCAGAAATGTAAAGACTAACTCCCTCCTCTCTGAAGGAAGATTCACTCAGCTTTCAAGTGCCGCATGCCAGCAAAATCGCAAAATCGTACGCAAAATGGGGCCCAAAGAAACAAGAATTTGACTAAACGTCAAGCTGTGAGAAGATACCCGTATTCCAAGAAAGAATGTGGTAAAGCAAGCCTCCGAACGTCCGGGAAAGTACGGGCACTCCACACGGAAACTTGAGAATTTCCTGGACTCAGTTGAAGATCGGTTGCGGAACACCAATGTTGTAACCGTTCCAAAAATGAATTCAGACGCCTACCAGCTCTATAGGCATCCTTTTCCATTATCAGCAGAATATCGTTAGCGTGCAGGCGCAGATGACTGCGGAATGAACCGTAAGCTGCAGCCACAATGAGAGGGACTATTAACGAGGCCTGCCGCTCGTTTCAGGCTAACCCGACAGGCATATCAACTGACGATGACGGTCCTAAAGTACCCTTACCCATTCTGAATTCAACCTCAATTTCTCTAAGGCGACCCATGTCCTGAGTGTCCCGCACAAGTGCCTCCGTCCTCGCCATCCAGAAAGATTCCAGGACTTTAGATAAGACTGAGGTTACACAAAGGGGACCGGAGCTACTATCAGCGTTGGATACAGGCACCCCGTGGCTTTGAAGAACGTTCGCTGGAAAGGGCACAGAGCAACTCAAACAATCATTGATTGACGCCACTTCCGGGACAGGCCAAAGTTGCAAGTGACTTGTTGTACGGCCGTTCTCATCTGGCACATCTGACAGTTACAATGTCGTGCAATACCGACAATATAAAGGCAATCTGTGTATTGGTAGTTGTTTTCTTAATCAACGAACGCATTGTGGTAAATCTCACCGTTGATGCGTTGGCGACCCTGTTAAAAGGTCTATTTATAGAACTAAAATCACGTAGCAAATCACATTGAGACTATAAGCGCGAGGTAAAAAAAAAGCATAATCGATCCAATTTGAATAGTCTCGATATAATCCCACTCAATTTCTTTGTTCTTCAAAGAGATTCGCTTGGAAGATTGCACTACATGACACTCAAAGATGGTCCCGTGGAAGCTGGGGCGGGGAGTGAGGTACCCTTCTGTCGGCCAGATGAAACTGAGAAAAAACGAATCCGAAATGCTAACTCGTCATCAACATAGAACGCCACTATAATTTATTTGGATATTACCATTCAATTTCTTAGAGAAATGCACATCACCGTGTGTCATTACATATGAGTCATTAACCAATCCAGTCTGATTCATTCCCATAGCTAAAGGCTGTTAGTGTACCCAAACCAATAAAACCTTTAATTTTACCAACACGGAAGCCATTCTTGTACCACGAGGAATAGCCGTTGGAGCAGCTAGTCGCCAGGCTTCACGCAAAGCCTCTCCAGCACAGCTGGTCAGAAAAGCGAGTGTGAGGGGTCCTGGTCCACCCAATGCTTCGTATGCCAATGGGCAAAATAGAAAGTGCTTCTGGAGAGCATCATATTTTCATATTTCGTTCTTCTCTGTTGAAACAACAACATATCCTGACTAAGAGGCACCATGATTGACATAAGCATGAACTACAATGTCAGCCATGGTATCGTCTCAACCGAGGTTTTTTTTGTCCCTATGGTGAGTCGTCACTGTAATTCTGTCTGGACAGAACGACCAACATAGAGCTGCATTACACCCATGGAAATAATTATGTCATCTACTATGCCGCAGTGCCACCCAATATAAACATACGCAACTTAGTATCACAGCTAAATGCCAGGTTCCAGCAAATGATTGGGATCACAACCCAACGCGACCGCTGCCCAGAATCCGAACAACCGCTTCCAGTTGCAAAGGTAAGATGCTTAAATTTCAACTGCTCCAGCCCCACCCTCGAATCGATGCTCATGGTTGTCCGAGCAATAGTTGTATGGCCACACAGCATTCCTATCACTGATTCAACATTTCACAGTTCGGGTCGTACTGCAGGATGTGCACTGTCTACCGACCTCCCCCGTGCTCAGAGCGCTGGCGATATCACTCTATGGTGTGGCTCGACTTCGTTACCTTGATTTTTCACATAAGTAACTCCCGACTGTGTTTTCTTCTATGATGTTTAGGCGTTGAGTAGGGATTATTCAACACTTTTCATACACGGAAACTCCGTATTAAAACGAGAACACCAATATTATTTTCAAATCACTTTTTCCTATTAGCTAAGGTCTGTTTTTGCCGAAATACGATGTCATTTTCTTGGGACACGAATGTATAGCAGGGCGTACACGTAACCACTTGATTCGCGTTTATAATGAATTGTTAATTAGGCTAATGATTTAATGTCTACGTAATTCGTTGTCTAAACCATTGTGTAAATTATCGCTAGGCGTTCGCCGTCAGTGACCAATTTCCCGTTGATTTAAGGCTCCCGGACCTGCTTCAGCTTTGCTTTGTACCACGGTAGCTTTGTTCATCAGCATTGCCTAGGCTGCCATTTGGCCCTCCCGAGCTATCGGCGTCTCTAAAACGAGAGCAATTCGTTTATTTGTTTATCGGCGGCTGCCCAATTTCTCAGATTGTTTTTTTGGTGATTACATTCGTCCGACGGGCAGCGACCAGGGGCAAATATCGGGGTCGCCGTCGAGCCGATTTTGCAAACACTTTCGAAAGGGGTAGTTCTGTGTTAAGGGGGCCTGGCTACCTTACTCAATTTTTCGAGCTCGAGCCCAGTGAAGCCTACTTTTGTCAACATCTGTGGTAGAACTAGAAGGGTGGCAGACCCTTGCACTATTTGCTTATGAGCTTTGTTCTTTTACGACAACAAAACCGTAGGCTCAGCCGGCATCCACTAAACGGAATAGACTAGAGTTCCAACATGAGGCAAATATGGGACGCACATCAGCAATAAAGAATGCCACTATCAAAACTCAACGCACACCATGGCAATATATAATCGTTGGCAGTATAACTGTGGAGAAATTTGATAATCGCTCGTTCAAAGCGAGTTTCAAAATAGTCGTTACGTTTATGATACTCGATACACCATAGTAAATATTCTGATACACGATCCTATATAGCTCGACACACCATAGTAAATATTCTCATACACGATACTATTTAGGTACGGAGAAAATATCAGGAAAAAGTTTGTAGGAGTTCATAATAACTACGGGACTCGATAGCGCTCCACTTAAATGGGTATCCAGGTGCGCGGCCCCGCCAGAATAAGCTCCGAACTAACCACGACTAACTATATAGCTCTGTAATATCGCTCAGTTCGAATATTTCAGGCTTATATGAGCTACAGCGTATAGGTTTCCATAAACATGTTCCTGTTCTTGCTGTCACGAAGTTCAACTGACCCCTTAGCGCTGCGTCTAATTTATATAAAGTTGTCTGGATCTCAAGTTAATTTCCCGGGCTGACCCACAGCCAACATTTAAAGTCTACTTTATTACTATCTGCATTGCTTCATAAAACGAACCCCTTTTAAATAGCAAATGTACAACCGTGGTGATCGAACCGTATGTGCACCTACGTGTCTCATCCGATTGTAGGACAGGCGCACACGAATGCACTACCAGGCCACCAGGTTCGACATTGCCTAGATCTAATCAGGCTCTACACAACACGAGCCTTTAGCACGTACTACAATGGTCTGCAAGATCCACGTGTAGGCGTTTTTTTCTCTATTATCAAAAATCCAACCGAAATTTATCATTTCTACAATTTTCCGATATGTCCTTCTCTCCTCGGCTTATTCAAGCGATATAAGGTGATTGTTATTGTCGTTGTTCCTATTTCGATAGACAAACCAAAGAAAAAGCAAATGTGCGATCGAAAGTAAAAACCGCTGCTGACCATTTGAGTAGCAGTGCTTCGGAAGGGACTTGACGAAGGAAATCTCTCCACTTCAAGTGCAGAAATGCATTTTGCAATCTAGCGTCCTAACGGGATCGTGTCGGGCCAAGTATTCCACATCGCCCCCATTATACCCAACTGATAGCTACAATTGTGTTTGCTCTCGCAAAGGGTGTGCGTTATAATTACTTATTCCTAACGTGTTTATATATATATATATATATATATATATATATATATGTTTCTATAATCGATCTTTACTTAATTGAGGCGTAGGTGCGTCTTGTTGCTTCCCATCTCCCAAGGAGGCGATAAAGCTGTTCCCGATCAAAAATAGAGTAGCGATTTCAAGATTCCGTTAGCAAAGACAAATAATTCAGCACGAGATCGAGTCGTCCGCTGCTTTCTCATCTATTTTAGATGCCCGCATCGGCATTCAAATATTTGTCAAACTCAAATACATTTTGTCCGCTTGCTGTGCGCCTGTGTATGACATATGATTCGGCAGGTATCGACGGCTCACATAGACGTAGACCGTCGAGTGATACGGCACCCTATGTACTACTACTGCTGTGTGTGTGTGTGGGGGTATACGTCGGCAGTCGCTTCAACAGTCGACGATACTCGACTACGATCGTGGCTTTTCTCAGCCTAATTTTGTTCCGATCGTAAAATACTGTTTAAACGGCAACAGCAACAAAAGCCACAGCGATTTTAATGGTATTTTTAAATGGACTATAATTATATCTGCATGCATGCGAATGTCGCATAGTCGCGCAGATACTAGTTCAGACATTTTTCTGTGAATGCCATGTAGACTGTTATCTTTAACAACGTCAACACTCTTGTACGAATATTTATGTTCCTCCAGTCAGTGAACAAGTGTACTTTTACTGGTGCGGATTTTCGACAAGCGCTTTGTGGCAAACAAACAGACAGAGATAACTCTTGGGAAATTTTGCCACGCGGAACCATCGAGTTCGGGGCGGGCGTATTCGTCAAAGGAACAGCGTGTCGTATCGGGCCAGCATGCCAGAGCCCACCCGGGTGTAAGAGAATGCCACTCATGTTGCAGGCTCTTGCAGGCTCTCGCTTTGCAGCCTAAAAATGGACTACGTCGCAGGACAGGATCAGTAACATACGATCTTGAATAGATGAACGTCCAACAGAAGACGACGCTAGAGATAGTGGGTGTTTTACAATTAATAATAAATAGAGAGGTTTATGTATCTAGATAAATGCGTGTATTGCATGTGTATGTGTGTCGTCTACGATAGAGATCAGCTTCTTTCTGATTCTTTGTCATTGAGCGATGCTGGTCGTAAACTGGTCGAGTCAGTACAACTTTGATCGTCCACACAACAGAACTCCCATTGAAACGAAACTCCTTCCGTTAAAAGAATCGCTGGTGAAATTTAATTATCCAACACTTATTCTGCTGTTCAACTGAAACGGTACAGGAAGGAGTCGTTGACAAATTTGCGATCGTATCAACCGTACATTGTGTCAGCAGCATATTCTGCCGGAAGAACCTTGGAAAAATAGCGACTCACTGCAAAAGCGCAAAGAGCACCATGATTCCCATGAAAATGCGCAGCAACCGCATTTGGCGAGATCTTTTTGGTAGGAAGGGGTGGTCAAGAACGTTGCTGTGATGTTAAGCAGATCCGGCGAATTCTGTAAGACGTGATCGTAGCCAAAGGCTCAACTTGACGATTGTCGTTTAGGTCGGTAGAAACGATGCATATCTAGTTGTGTCTATGTGAAACGCTTGCGATTGCTGACCTGATACGAGTCACCGTGGAAGAGCTGACGAGTTTCCGGTTTTGATTCGATCTAAATGTAGTATATTGTTCGCATCGGACTGCCCCTACGCACAGCAATTAAAAGGGGTTGTCCGCCTTGTGGAACAATACCGAAAGCAGTTGTACCGTGGACGTTAACTGTTGGCTACGAGTCAGCCCTTCTTTTGTCCCTAAGCACCACTTGGTGTCGATTCATTGTATACATTATATATATATATATATTCTATTGGTGTTGTTTTGCTGATTTTACACGGTTGTGGCTAGGAGTGTTTCTCCGCCGTTGCGTCCTCAAAGGAAAGAACGTATGTGATTCATCATTGAGATTGGAATTGCAATCCCTCCCCGCCTCGAACTCCGCGAGTGTATTGAACTTATCACTGAGTGACATCCACTTGGTAGTACTTGGAAGACGAATGTTGTTGACATGAGATTTTTAGAAGAAGCACACGTCACGTTTGCATACCGTCTCTCTTTTCTAGATCAAAGACGAGAACGTATTGCCTCGCTGGCTTCTAGCCAACACGGTTCTTCGAATCATTGGTTTGCCTGTATGATATATTTGCGAAAGGTGGTTAGTTCACTTTGTGGTGAGCATGTTCTTGCAAAGCTCCAAGCTCACTCGACTACGCCGGAGTGAGTGAGTCATGTTCAAAATCAGCGAGGCCGTGAACCTTGAGTTAGGATATAGAAAGTCGACAACTATCGTTTACATGTGAACGTCGAATGCTATCACTTAGAACTTGATCCCTTCCTACGAAAACCCCAGTCTTTCTTTCGTTCCCTTATTTTAATACACTTTCTTCTGTCGCGCTCTGATGTGACATCCATCACCATTATTCAATCAAGAAGGTCACTTTACTCTACTTATCAATGGCGTCTTATCGTTTTGACTACGACGGGCCGGGACTTGTTTATGTGCAAGCGGGCCATTTACTAAAACCGGCACCGCTAGCCAACCGTGATTGGATGGTGGTAGTCTCCCGAGCGGACTTTAAGGCGGGCAGAGATGAAGGAGATCGCGATCAACGATCAGGGCCTAAGTAGCGATCACAAAAACGGCTTCTTTCTATCGACGGCCGGCCGGTGACCGGGGGAAAACCTACCACGGGGTGCGGACCCCAAACGGGAAGGCGGATTTTTAGATCATGTTGCTTCCCTCTTCCTGCAGCACCATCCAGGCCCCCTCACCCTTGATTCTCTTTTCGTTCGCTCTCATCGCTTACTCTTCCCACGACAGGCCGCTACCTTGTCCGCGCTCTGTAGACGTCATTCTCTATTTTTCTCTGTCTGGATCTCTCCTCTATCTTCAGGAGGACGAGCTGGCAGTCTCTGCTCAGCGACCAGCGTCTCTCGTGTCCTAAGGAGAAGCAGCAGAAGAACCAGGAGCTGGTTACCAAGGAAGAGTATCCCCCATATCCAGCCAGCTTGAGCCCGGTTCGACGTCGAGCAGGATCGAACAAGCGTGCCCAACCGAGCGAGTTACGCTTATTTCTCTGAGTTCTCTCTAACAGCGATAAAGGGATTGGGGCGAATGTGGGACATAGGCGGACCGGCAGATATTTCTCCACCATCACGACTCCTCTCGTCGGAAGCGCTCCACTCTCATTTCTCGTTCTTCTTGGCTTGCGCGTCTCCGCCGCCGATCTTCATAATAGATTGGCTATTAACTATGCGAGGTAGAAGTGGCCCGCAAGCGGCAATAGAGCAACGAAACCCTGAGGGTAGTTGCATGGCGTCATCCTGTGCGATCAGCGGCCAGTTTTCCTTACGGCGCGATAAAATGATTGTAGGACACGGCGACACAAGCCGTTGTGGACCAAAAAAAAAGAAGAAATCGGAGATTGCGGCGGATAACGATATAGAAAAAGATCGCTTGGCAGACCATATTTCTACGGCGCACGTTTAAGCACTATTTCCGCCATGACCGCACCGACACACACACACACACACACACACACAATCAGTCAGATAAACGTCGACCGTAAGATGCTGACGTCGGACGACATCCTCCGAAGTAGGCTCAAGTCTCCTATCATGGTACGTCGCGCTGTCCCTAGGGACCAGATTGTCGCCGCGCCCTTCTCACCGTCCTGGAACCGTAGCGCTGATCGATAAAGTTCCTTTTAGTCCCTCCTCCCCCCAAGCCTCAAACCCGGCCCTGGTTTACCCACTATGTACTGCATCGCTATCGAGCTACTCGCCCTTTTTGTTCAGAACCGTAAGGTTGGCAAACCGCTGGTAAATGCGACACCATTTTGAGGAGTACCACGGCCAGCCGCAGTAGATCGTAGGCGAAAACCCGTAGTCATTATGAAGAGGTCAAGTGGGGAAAAGGCAGCTTCTCGAACACGAGTGCCTAAGGCAGAGGATTATATTCGTATATTCATCTTGTCATCGGATACGTTCACACAGCCAGTGCCACGTCGCCTGCGGCTCGCTGTCACGAACTTTGTGACCGCGTCACCACCACTACTAGCCCATATCGAGGGAAACGTCTTTCCGAGACAGGTTCCACACGACAACAACGACGACTTCGAGTGCCCCCCTCGGATAAAGCGTACCAACAGGCCGCTGGGCTGTTGACTTCTCGAAAACAACAACAGGCGAACGATAGCGGCAACAATCCCAAAACCTCATTTTGATGCTATGACATAAAGCGGGCTTCGCTGACCGTAGGCCTACGAGGCCACACATTTATTACGAGGCTACACATCATATTAACATCGTAATCTGGGGGACACTACTGACGGGTGTGTTCTCTCACTCTATCTCTGCCTGCTTGCGAACGTGTTATCGCAGATCTACGTCTGACTCGAGCACACATAACTAATTCGTTTGCGTATCACGCAAGCCGTCCGTTATCCGTTCAATGGCCAATTCGCTGCCCTCCTGTTAGCATACGACGACATGACACATTTCAGTGCAGTAATCTTCTGCGTGTGAGATTGCCGGTAGACCAGCTTTGTCCTGGATACAATCCTCCTAGACTTTCTTCTGCCACGTACTAACATTTCCTATGTCAACAGGTAAGCACCAAATCCGCACTTTGCTTACGACATGTTCGGCGAATAACACAGACGTCATGTATCCAATAAGCGTGTCCATCCCTTCCTAGATGGTTGCAATGTAGATTGCACTACAATTTGAACTTACGTGTCTAAGACGTGGCATCACGTTTGCCGTTCTCTGGCCGCCTTTCCTGTACCTCCGTCCAATCTGCTGGTAAGCGAACGACTGTCGTCCTGAAGATGTGCTAGATGTGATCCTAGCATGGGGGTCGTACTGGCCAAGGTTTCGGATGGTCGCGTCCCTTCTCGCCTTTATTGAGCCAAGTTAGCCTGCCACGCCACGTAGAAAACACCAGCGGACCACAGTAGGAACGTCGCCGCCACTGCGCCCACCGCCGCCATCGCAGATGCGGACACATCGTTGTTGCCCATGCATACGCCCGGCGGCTGCCAGAATCCTCACCGGCATAGTGACCCGGGCGGGGAGAGAAAGAAAGCGAATTAAGCCATTGCATCTAAGAACAAAACACCACCTTGATTTCTGATCTGACCCTATTGACGCATCTGCGGTAGCTTCATATTAGCGTAGGTATTCATATTGCGGTTCTTCGTTGTCACCTTCTTCGTAGCCTGTGAATCATCCTGGCTCTGTATGTCATCTTTAGCGAGCCGGCATTCTGCATACTGCAGTATTATATTTAGTTCGTTGCAGTGTCATTGCTAGCTGTTGGTCAAACTGGGTTAGCGATTATTCCAATGTTATGGTGTGTCACGTGCTCAGATCAACACATCAACACCTACACACAGTCAAAGTCAAACATCTATAGTAACTGAATAGACAATTGCAACTGGATAGTAGTCGCGATCGAAGAACTCAACCAATCCGACAACTCAGTGACCACCAGCGATTTCATTCGGATACTTAAACTATGGACTGTCAGTGGGGAACCCCACAATCTGACACAGTCTGACCGTCTCCTTTTCGGCCGCGCTAGCTGACAGCACCAGGAGAACATTTGACGTTCCTTATTGAAAGCGCTGCCAGCCCTGGGGGCGTCGGTGGCAGCGGTGATCATAGCAGATGCCATATAACAGTTGGAGTCACTCTTCACTCATTCATTAGGGGATTCATTAACGTAGTCATTCAGTAATTAAGATATGTGTGTGTGGACACCTTCATGCAGACTGCAGATGACTTTGTGCCAAACAACACTAGAATGAATATTACTCTGAAGTTAATGAATTAAATCAGAGCCAACGATACAGTAAGTTATATATAGAGAAGTGCTAGTTAAATAAAAGCCCCTACACAGATAGATCTTATACGCTTGTCACGTGCTGCTGGTATCTACCGCATCGTCTTCGAGCGATAGTATTATATATAGTGCCGCTTTGGACCTATGGATCGCTTTGCATAGATCGAGCTTTGCTGGCCACTTATTGAATTTAGCATTCATTCGTAACTCCGTTTTCTCGATGTAGTCGTCCTTGTATCAGCTTCAGCTTCGTGTTCTTCATTACGACACGCCAACCCCTCGCCACTCAGGCACTACGTCAAGGCTCGGCCGGTCCCACGATCACTATCCTAGCAGTTGCTTAAACTGAACCGCTTTGACGCCCGCAACTCCGTCTGGCACGTTCTTGGTAGTAACTTAGGTGGATTTAATTAATTTGCAGTCTAGACAGAATGGCGGCGAGTAAGGCAACCCGCAGGGATATACCCCCCGAGCCCAACGTCGTACGATGTGAGCGCTTGCCTCGACCATTCGACCGCATCCGTGCCGAGTCGAGAGTATCCGTCACGGGCGCCGCTTGACATTTCCCTGTCGTTGTGGGGGCGGCCCGAGTTCGTATATCGAATCCTAGGTAGTGTATAGCGGTCGAACCATTCGCGGAAAGCGCCTGTTGAAACAACGATATTTTTAGAGAGAAGTGGCGAAGAAGTAAGGGGGGAGAGAGAGAGGAGAGACCGTGTAGTGAATATAATCGAAGTGGTAAACCCTGGCCGAGTCGGTGGTCGTCTCGCTTGGATTTGCTGTCGCGTCATCTTGGCAAACTCGTTTATACAGATAGATCTTTACATTTGAAGTGCTTCCGTACAAAAGGCCCAATGTCCCATATCAATCTAATGGATTTAGGCCATTTTGCATGTTGAAAACACTCCGTGTGTGCTGCCGCCTGTGCGAGGAAGTCCGAGAAAGGCTAGTTCAGTGCTAAAGCATTATCTCACAGTTTTCGAGGTGATTCTCAGCGAACATTTCTCAGCGTCCACGGTATTGCTGCATAAGACAGACTTTCACATTGCTTCCTATGACGGACCCCTAAATGTAAATTTCCTACGGTGGGGATCGAACCCGTGCACCTCCGGGTACCATGCCACCAGACTTTACACTAAACCATTACCTGTGGGTCTTGTCCGTGACTGTCCATTTATAATAACGCCCATTCCGGTTGGTTTCTATGTGTATTACTACGTGAAAAAAATGCATATTTGCGTGTAAAACGACGTTTATTCATATAGTATACATATATAAAACATGCGAGGCTGATCTTTTTCGGATCCTTTTGCTTAGCAAGACCTGTGTGCCAAAACTGTTGTCCTGCGGAAGGTTCTTACTGAAATGCGTCCAAGTGTCTGTGCATGATGCATCTCAAAATAAAAGTAAAGGAAAGAGGGCTCTACATAAAATAATAACAATCCGCTGAATAGTTATCCCTCCCTATTGTATGATAACTTTATTATTTTCTATGTGTTCTGTAGGTTCGAAGCCAGCAGCGGACATACGAATCGATGCGGTATTTATTTTCATATTTGCCAATGAAGTTATTATTATTAATGGACGTAGCATACTGCTAACTCCTTGGATCGCTAAGTCTCTGGCTGTAAGCAGCCGAATGCCTCAGGTTCGAGTGATGGTATAAGAGAGAACTTAAGCATTGTGAAATTGCAGTTCCTTTAATAACCCAATAAAGACTTTACATTTACCTCCTTATTATTATTATTATTATTATTATTATTATTATTATTATCAATACAGTAGAATAATAATAATAATAGCAAACAAGATATATAATACATCGGTATAATTTATACATCTCTATCTCCCTATCTCTTTAGCTAGATAATAAGGAGAAACTCACGGACTTTCGCCGCATACAATTGATAACCATTGATAACAGCTTATCCAAAAACCTGGTCCAAATTTCATCTCGCTATCGAATTGAAGCGATCCTGCTATATCTACTTTAAAGGGTGAACAGTAACGAAATAAATATGCCTGACATCATACTTTCAGCTGACACGCGATTAGTTCTTCAAAGCTGATATATATTGCTTTGACCTCGAAAGTTTGGTTCTGCTTTACATTTTACTAGTTTCCTGAGCAACCGCGATTTCGTTGTCTTATAAAACTACACCACCAATAGACACCTCCTCTTGACTTTACATAGTAGTTTCGAGGTACGCGCCGTAGTTTGATAGTCACCGTCAGGCGCAGCGATCGTTGTTGCAACTGCAGAGCGATTGGCAACTATTTTCTCAGGTTGATAACAGGTTGTTCTGTTGTTCTGGACTAGATATGTGAGATGTATTGGAACTATGGACTAGGTATTGTGAGCTGCCACGGATGCGTTATATTCTGAACTTTGTTAGTAAACTGTATTGGATAGACCAGTAGCTCAGTGAGCATGCGACTGTCTGAATGATATCGATATTTTTTAAAACGGAAGATTGTAATATTATAGAAGGGACAAGGCATCCAGCCGAAACCAACTGGAACAGCTGGACAGACATTCTGTCGAGTTGCAATAAATTCTTAGCAAGTGGGGAATTATGGGAGCGTTTGTTTGTGTCCACTGTACTGTCATACACTAATACAGTGGTGGTAATAATGGATACCCTAAATAGTCGTGTTGCAATCAAAGCTCAGTTGTCCAATGGTACGCGCGTCCACTGTCCTTACTAGGAATATCGCATCTCCAATATATTTATCAAGATAGGCCCAGACGAGGACACCTAATAAATATTATATAATTGAGATAAATCTTGAACAATATACGAAGGACTACACTGTATCAACTGTCAGAACTGCGGGCATTGGCCGTATCGGAGAAGCCCCCGACAGACCGGCTGACCGACCATTCAAGCCTATGCGGTCGTACGGACATCCGCGGAGGGTGGTTAGATCTAGAGAATACCGGAGACGTCTCAGAAGGAGGAAGTCTAACGGAATCGACAAGGGGTGACGACGCGTTGGGTTACGACGGCTATTCCATAATACATGTACGAGCAAACCAATACATAGATAAATCAACTGAGAACAATTGTTGAAACATATTGGCGTATTTTTTTGAGCAGCATGTTAGGTGCCGAAGGGTATTTGGTTAGTCCTATGAAAGCGTTAGGTTTTACGAACAATAGGATTAGGTGAATGAAACAAAAATAACGTCGATCAGTCGAATGGGCGGCCAGTGGATATGAAGGTATGTAAATATGTAATAATTGCATCAAAATCATTGTGATTATATGTGAATAATACTGTAATCGTAACAATTGGTAAATAATCAAATGAACAATTTCAAACGCGAGCAGCACTTACGATATGAAGCACTGCTACGAACCTCGTCTCTATTTTAAAAGAGATTCTGTATATACAATTTATATATATATATATATATATGTGGGACACACCCAACTCTATTCTCGTGGCGCCATATTCCATCCATATTACATTGTTGACCCAAGGGCCGAATCTGTGTAGCGAGCAAAGGCACAGCCTGCAGTCCTGCATTGCCTATTATAATAACACACATACATTATACGTACAGATATAGCGAAACACGACAATAACAACGGCAAGACTTTCGTTTCAACGTGTTGTACGCGTAGATAGAATTGACGTCGTCTATTCTCCCGTCAAAGCCAGATGATTACACTAGGGCAACGTGCAGGTGGTGTGCTTGCTGCAAGGATATGGATGGGAACCCAACGGGGAGATATTCTGCCTGAGCATTGGGACTGCCCATCTGGCACTCGCACTGCAGCAACATCAGCGGCAGAAGCAGCAGATGTAGAGAGTTACTTTCCCATCGGTTTTCGTAGGAGAATAAGAAGATTCGGGGCAGGGATTTTGTCGGCCCACTCCACTCATGTTCGTCACTCGGTCCAATCTTGCCCTTGTGCCAGTTCGGGCCCCCACCTCGCCGTCGGTCATTCTCAACGTTCATCCCACGGCCAGTTTGGGCCCTGTTTAGCCCAGGTCGTCAGCGGGATTTGAGTCATGGCAACATGAGGAGAGCGTGATGGATGGCTGTGTGGCCGTGCCAAGGATCCGGTGCAGGCAACACTTGCCATTCGCCGCCAAGTCCTTCTACACGAGTCGTTCAGTGCCATCAGGGTTGGCCATCTCGGAACTCTTTCATCCAGGACATTACTAGCTGGGGCCTAAGCCATCTAAGCTGAGAGTTCGGGATTGCGTAGAGGCAACGTCAAACCTGTGGGGGAATAGCTCCACATACTGTCTCGAGATTCCCGTTTCGGCGTCACATGCAGAGATGTTTATTCGCTTGCAGTCGACTGCGGCGCAGTTGCAGTGACCGGGCCGAGTAATGGCTGGCGGGGCCACTTCTGCCATATCTTGGCATAAACGTATGCGTATGGCTGCGCGCCGCTTTGGTCCCCGCTCCCGCTCTGAACAATATTATAGCATCAATGTACGAGGGCGAAATTCATTCAGAGCGAGCCTAAAATGTTACCCATTGTTTTTTTGTTCGGGGTGAATATTTACGCTCGTAAACCATGGACATTATTTTAAATAAAAACGCCTCTTAAACGACACGAATAAGGAGACGATCGGAGACAACCATCGGGACGTAACAGTCGAGTAGAATTCAATCCGACCCATAAACATTGACATATTCATTCTCGGTTTTAAAAACGCGACTAGACCTTCCGTGTATGGCTCGGGTACGGCCGATGTCGGCGATACCAAGACGGCCAGACTATGTGGCCTCTTTTACGTTCTAACGAACGCGTGATGGATACATTTACTCTGACTGAAATCAATGAAAGCGCCGGGTTATTACGATATCTCTGGTGTATTGTGCAGCCGTCCGCACATGGCGGTTTAACTGTCACCAAATCGACTGGATATTACTAATTAACGATTTTTTTTTTAAATTATATTTGTGACGAACGGACGAGTGGTTCGTCAGATTATGAATACATAAAAGGTAGAGAACATAGTTATTTATCATACAGCATGTTTATTCCTCACACGAATGTAAATATTATTACAAAATAAATGTGTATTATGGTGTTATTAATAATTAAAATAATAAATTGAACATAGCGCGCTAGAGGTCAGGACGGGCGGGTGGCTTCCTCAAGGTAGTCGCACAGACTTCACCTCACTTCGTGTCCGACGCCCAACCCACACACATCTCTCGACAGCCAGTGCGCCATCTTGTGGACACCGGTCTGTCTTCATCTCGACCGACCCGACTCTCTGCGCTATCCCATCGTCTCAACAAGTCCGAGTGTCTTTCCTTTACTATTCAAGGGTAGTTCGCTTAGTAAGGGCCGCGTCATTACAATATTTAAGTCATTGTAAGTGGGCGTCGTAACAAACATTTGCAAATACATCTTTGTTCGGCTTCTATTGGTGGATCTGTGGAATTTGAATTGAAGCATAACTATTACAATGCAACAAGTTGAAAATTGCGCAAAACAAAAACATTGCAACGAACGATTATAGCCACACAGTCGAATGTTTCACGCGCGCAGGTAGACCGTGACTTTCAGCTCTAAAATATATATTATGATCTTTTAGAAAGTTCAAGCTCTCCACTTGCGAACGGGATTGAATTCGATCGATCTGGTAGTAAAATACCTGATCTCACTCAACATCGCCCAATGCGCTAGATAATCGCTGCTTGAGGAGTCCAACGTCTAGGCAGTCACAGATGACGTACTACTCCATATATGCAGGTGTCAATAACAGTATTTGTTCTACATAAAGTAAATCGCTCTCGGTTTGTTCCTTAATACTCGACCTGCGACTATGCTGTGTACACAGGAACAATGTGGAGGCATAACGTTGTTCAGCGCCGCGTGTCGTTTAGTATTAACCTGCACTGACGCAGGAACGGTCGCTAGTATGACTTGTTAATTTATGTATCTCTATCCGGATATTTCCTCTCAAGAGACTGATATTATCTACTCGAGTTGAGTCCGTGCTAGCTTAGCTACTGTAAGAATATATCGTTATCGATTTATTGCACTTATCTTTGCTTCTTAATGGCGATTTTTTTTACCAAACTTTACTTTGGGCCTTGGATGAAACTCGTACACTCGCTCCAAATTCGCCATAGGACCTTGTCTGGCAAAGCACAAAAGGGGGCTTTCCATTGACATCTGTCGAGGTTTTTCTCCGATGTCAGAATAATTACCTGAATGGGTGGACTTTCGTTGACGGCTGAATGGCCCCCTCTAATCCCTTCTCCCATTAGACACTTCTCGGCGCTTATCTACTTATGTTGACTGCGAGAAATTACGGTAGGAAAAATCCATCCCGTTGCCACGCAGTGTTAACGAGGCCTGCCGTGGACAGACAGCTGAGGGTCAACTGCTTTTATTTCAGTCAGAAAAATATCCACCCGCACATACTTTGTTTATGAAAATCTGTCCTGGAAATATGTAAAATAATAGGACATGGCCGACTTAACGATGGACTCATCACACATTTCCATTGTCGTTGCTTGCCCTCAATGTGTCTTGAAGTCATAAGGTGTCACCAGTAAGGTCAATGTATATGTATATATAGTGGTGTCTAGTATATTTAGTTTGTTCAGATAGCCGGTCTTTCGAACAGATACGGACCTACCGGCGGTCTTTAAGATAAGCATCACTTCGCTTTCAGAAGGGCCAAGTCTACGGGATCCCTAGGGATAAATCGATATCGGTTGTTGAGCTACTGAGCTCCTCGTGTGAAATACACCGAAGAACCTATTGTTAATTACATCCACAGTTCACAACGAGATACACAATGATCTCAGTTCGCAATCAGATCGCAGTTATTCTTCGAATTTATAATAGCTAACCTTCAGTTAGTTATTAGATAAGATCAAATCGATATCCAAGCAATCCCGCTCATTATTTTACAGCCCTGTCATAGTCTCTGACAACTCCGTACTAAATGTTCATACAATGCCCACAACTATAATGCATACGGTACGAGATACCACAAGGCACCAACCTTGCTATGCCATAGAGGCCTGTAAGAGCCTTATTTCTTCAGTACAGTACTAAAATGGGCCTCAAGAGCCCCGTAGCTGAAACAATGTAGCCCTGCACGAAACCTGAATGAGGTTGTTGATTGTTGCCAGACTCAAGAAAATAACCAATAGGCGACTTAAACACGGGCAAAATGTGTTGGCCCTTAATGCAGGACAGTGGCCAAAGACCTTGTGGTAATCACTTGGGAACGACACGCCGTGATCAGGAATTATTTGTACAGTTGTTTCACGCTGAGACTGGTATGACCACGCCACATTAGCTTGTATCTAAAGCAAAGTCATTCTTGCACGCTGACTCATAGCTAACACTGTGCCACGTGGTTAGTATTTGTAACATTTTAGTAGTTTTATTTATTGCGTTTCCGTTTGAGCAATCCATCACCATACCAACAAAATATTACGGATGCACGGGCGTATATATATATATATATATATATATATAATATACCTTAAACAACCTAAATAGTCCCACAATCAATATCAGCATTTTCCGATTCAACTACGATCAATATCGCCATTGTACAAGTACGCCCTTCAAATGTCACAAAGTCAATTCGAATCTCGCGTCGTCATCAACAACTCAGATAAGCTGATTCAAGCTTCACTCCATTAGCCTACGGTATACAAGGTTCTCCTGAGATGAACTCGCTCTTGTTTACCACCGATAAAATGTGTCTGTGTGTATCTTCCAAATGATTCAACTCAATGCCGGCTATGGCTCAACAGACGAAGCTGGCGAAATCATTCAATAGCTGTTATTCACTCTTCGTTGAATAACTCAGTTAGCAAGTACAATAGCTGAACAGGCGGCAATGTTCCATCAGACACCGATCCAGAAATTGTTCATTGCGCTTCTGTTCTTTGGCCGCTTCTGTCGTAGTTCATTCCTTCGCGTGTTAGCGTTTCGTCCTGCTCCTGTTAGTCGCCACTCGCAGCGTGCATTACTTTTTATGCATTGGAGCTGCGCTCAACGCCGCTGACTTCGCCGCGTCGCCCGGCGAAGATATCTGACCGTTCGGCGACAAGCATTGAATTCATCGTGAAGAAGAACTGAACGGTTGGATATCACTCTACTCATCTGCTGTTGTTGCAGCAGCAGCAGCAACAGCTGCTCAGTCAACAGACTGAGCCTGCCGCCGCCGCTGCCGCCCCTCATCGCTGGGCCAAGGTCGGAATTGAGAGGGGACATATGCAGAAGAAAACTCTTTGGCTCGCAGAGCGGTGGCCGCCGACGCGTTCCCTGAGACCTCGTGCTATGGTCGCTGCCGGCGTCTCGGCACCTTCGGCCGCAAGCAATCGCCACCTGATCTAATCAAGATAGAAACCGATTCAGATGGTGGCGGCGACGGCAGCTCGAATAGCGCTTCTGCTCTTTGTTTATAATAATTCATAATTGTCAGGTGACTTTTGCGAAGGTGACTGCAACACAATACAGTGCACAGTGAACTTATTGCGCATGGGGCCGTCCGGCCTAGCATACGACTAGAGAATTTTAGGTATTATTGTTAGCGTGAGGATAGTATACAGACGTTAAGGGGAATATTACATACTTGTGCACGATTGCTGCTACTTGCCGTCGAGATCGGTGGGAATAAGAGGAACGTGTCTAATTAGGAACTCAGTGGCACGTTTCATAGATAATGATCATTTGCGCATTTCACAGTGGATAAGCTCTACGGCAATTTCATGGCTGGATATTCCATTTCAACGACGATATGTTCGCATCATTAGCATTGCGTAAATGACGCAATATAAATTCGTTCTCTTCGCGAAGATGAACAGTTCGCCTATCGTTTGCTCGCCTTGGCCAGCGTCCGGCGTTCCCACGCCTCTCGCTGATAACACGTTTCCCCGCAACGGCGAGTTCACAGCTCCCTGCGTAACTGTTATCCCGTTCTGCCGTGTCGCGCCTCCCTCGCTGGAGGCGGCGGGTGGCGCAGCGCTCATTGGTAGCAAAAGATTGCTCCCAACGGGATTCCCGTCGCGGCAACAGCAGCCGCAACGCCTCCGACTCGAATAGATGTTCCTTACATAGAATTTCTCATGTTGATTGCTGCTGGTGCTGATTCCGTCGCTGTCTACGGCGGGACTCGTGGGTCTTCTTCTCCGTGTTCTTGTTCGTCACTATCCTCTTCCGTTTTTCATTTTGTTACGTTCGAGGAGATCAACGCCACAACAGCGCATTTTCACTTCGAAGGGTCATTGTCTGTAGGCTGATATCTGTCGTTTAGCCGGCGCTGCAGCGCGACCAATGTATGGCGCTGCCTTCATCGCATGTGATTTTAATAACTCGTTCAGTTGAGCTTCTCTTATAGCGAATGCTTCTCGAACATGCTAACTCTGCAGACTGTTACGATGAACTGCGCTCGAGGACGACGACGCCGCCACCGGTGGCCGTGGAGTGTGGTCGATGTAGACAAACCGTGGGTTCGCACTCAGCAACAACAATGTCGCTGCCGTCGTCATCGTCGATACGAGGTTATACGCTCTGCTACAATAACGGACACACCACTGTTCGTGTCGGTTAGCAAGGCCGACTGACTGTTCGCCCGTCTTTATAACGTCGTACAGTCTGTGTCTGCCCTGTTCTGCCGGCGGGGCCTCGCTCCAAAGAGAGTAAGTCATTAGTGTGACTCGAGCTCTGGTCGGCCGCTGCCACAGCCAGTTGCCATTGTTAAACATAACGTTCTTAGGATAGGTGCGCCGGGCCAGCTAGGCCACCCGCTCGCCTCTGCTCCTGTGACCATAGGGCAGCGGTAGCTGCAGCAGTGGAGGCAAAGTATGGGACATGGGGTTAGTTGGGGCAGGGGCAGGGAGAAGACGAGTTGTAGGTGTTGGTGGGGAGCTATGCAGAGCAGAAACCCCCAAGGGAGGTGCTGATTTATCATGCCAGCTATGGCGAAGGCGACGTCCCTCGCTCTACCCCTCTCGGTCGTAGAATACACCGTAGCGGCCACTCGGCGGCATAGTATGCACACTCACCGCACCAGGTGTCTCGGCCGAAACAACCATGCCTGGGGCCTAGGTCCTGGAACTGAGGCGGAGCCGGTGCCAACGATGGCCGGTGCCGCGCAACCGTCGCGCCGACATCTAACTCTAACTTGTCGCGGTGGCGGCTGCTGCTCCTCCTCCTCTTCCTACTTGTGCAGAATAAACGGGGCTAGAGTTACTGTTGCTGCTAGTGACAGAACAGACCGAATGAAGTCGACCCCCAAAGCGATACTGGAAGAACATGGACCGACACATGCTCAGAATTGAGATAAGCAGAAAAAGTAATGTACCAACCTTTGCACTGGGTGAATTCTCCACCAGCTTTCCAGCAAGGGGGCCCTTCACTCGAATGAAGTCGTGTTACTTCATAACGACTTGTTCTCGTATGTTTCTCGGTCAATATTAACCACGACGCACGTGTATTCTCTACGGTTAATTTGTTCTGGATTGTGAATCCATTAATCTCTCTGTCAATATTTGTACTTATATGATGCGTGGCCAATAGTTGAATTTTACGGGTACGCCCGTTAAAGCAACGCCAAAGCGTTTCCGTGAATCTGAAAAAAAAACGTCGCACGAGAGTCAGCCTGAAAAGTTTAGTTTAGTAGTTGAATAAAGGCCTGATATCGTTCGGAGGATTTTTCGAAGGATTTTTAGTTTAGTTTATATTATGCTATAAATCTAATAATTCACAAGCTCAGTCTATTCCTTAAAATAGCACTAAGTAAAAGATAGCAACATTCTCCAAGGTACCCTGAGGATACACATCTGTTAGTCTTCTGCATTTAGATCTGAGCTTACATTGCATCCCATACACAGTACGAGGTGTACATCGTGCATTCTAGTAACATCTTCAATGTCTGCTGATTGAATATCTATTGGAGCAGGAGTCAGCAGACAGAAATAGTCCGTACACATATGAAGTGCCTCCGCACAAAAGGGTACCATACATTTTTGTCGAAAATTGAGAAAATCGGCTTGTCAAAATAAATACGAAAGATTGGCGCCAATGTATCTACTCAAAAGCTTGAACAGTTACGATAAGCGAGCTGCGTTTTTAGGCCGATACATCTCGAAACTGTTCTATCTGTAAATAGCAGACCGTGTTGAAATTCATTTGGGCTATTTTATACGTCAAGCGGACGTCTCGTACGTTTGCCCGAGATGACTATCAAACGTAAAAACGTCCTCGTCACTTCGTACACATGAAGATCAACGGTGAACTAATTCTACATTTTACCTATTTCTCGGCATGTACACAATGGTTGTGCGTTTCATTGCGATCAATCGGAAACGTGTTTCGAATTGCCTTTTTATGCGTTTTTAGTTATAACTGGCCTTTCGCCGAATAGGCACTCCACAATTTTGTTACCGGATTGAGAGTGCATGTGGTTCCTGTGAAACAGGGCCTATACGCAGATATTATAATACATGGCCTTCCACAGTTGGGCCGTGGACTTACGCCGCTCTGGTTTCACAGAAATCCGATATTTTGGGTATAATAACTCGCGAAATTCGGTCATCTAATAGATTTCGGAAGGTCCCTGACGAAATATGGCAAAGATACAAATCAAGATAGAACGAAAATCGACATTGCACGAAAATTATTCATATTCACTCATATATAACCATACTTACATGCGTGCCTTTTACGAGTTGGCGACGAATTCATATATCTGTGTGTACATGGCTAACTAATTCAGTAATTTTGTTCCGCTTGAGAGTATTAAACGAATATCCACTCCAATTAAAAAATAGCACATTCGTAAAATCGGTGGCAGGCCTTGATTTTCAAATTGCTCATTAGTTTCGACCTTCTCAAGCATTTCAAATATATATATATATATATATATATATATCAGCCCCCTTGTTGACCTTGCCTATTCAGACGAGGCACTCGTTAGGCCATCAGTTCGTCTTCTCTCTCATCCCTTGAGCCTAGTCTTCTAATCTACTCTTAGATGATGAATGTAGCTCATAGACGACTACGTGTTGTTTTTTTTACAATAATTAATCAATATTTTGTCTTCGGCTTACAGCCAACCTAGTAAAATCACTGCATATTATATATCATTATGATCACCAGCCTATTATAAACAAATGCCAGGGGATGCAAGATGATCGACAATTCCTCTATCGCGTGGCAATCGCAGGCACAGAATCGTCACAAGTCGCTGTGGTCTTCATCACTTCAAATCGTTTATTTATTGTTCATTTCAGTTTCATTGCTAAAACCATTGCCCCTCCTCCCGCCTCCTATGGACGAATTCACTCCGATGACTGACTCAAGCACCGTATCGCAGTAGAACCACCGCCGTCGCCACCACAGGCGTTGCCACGCTAAAGCTTTCTCATTGGCGGCCTGGCCCCCGGCTCCCAGCTTACCGACAACTGCTGCTGTTAGAACAACAGCTACAACAACCGCTACTTTACTACTGCCGGACTCATCTGCCGCTTCCAGCCCGATGCCTCCACTGATGTCAACGATTTGCCCGTGCTGTTAATGTGTCCATTGTAGCCGGCAATTATCCCGAGCTGCCACCTGTCTCTTTGCCGCAAGTTAGCTGTAGTTTTGCTGACGCGACGCGTAATCATCGCCAATCATCATCATCACCATCGCCACCAGTTTGCTGCATGCGTTTCTTCCTTTCTCCAGTTGTGGCTATTGTTATTTCTGCTGTCGTCATCATCATCAGGTTCGCTGTCGTCGCTTGGTGGTTGTTGCTCTTGCTGTTTTGGTTGATGTCACTTTGATGTTAAGCATGTTGACGGTCATTTGCGCTATCACACGATATAACTAGGTACTTGTTTTTAGCAAAGAGCAGCGAAGACGGCGACGGCAGCGCCCAACGGGGCGGACCCTATCCAGGCCGGTTGTTCAGGCCACCCTTGACC
Source organism: Stratiolaelaps scimitus (assembly GCA_019614645.1). Lineage (NCBI taxonomy): Eukaryota > Metazoa > Arthropoda > Arachnida > Mesostigmata > Laelapidae > Stratiolaelaps > Stratiolaelaps scimitus. The sequence continues at coordinate 1,340,877 of JABWDB010000014.1, read as the reverse complement.
ATGAGACGGTGATGTCGTGTCCACATGGCGTTTGTCTTCTCAAGACGGAGCGAGACAACAGAGTCGCCGCCGTTTTGTTTTGCTGCTGCTGCTACTGCTGCCGCGGGGCCCTTTCAACCCAACCGCAAATTTGCAAACGCGCCACAAATGAGCTGGCGGAAAGGCTGAGCTGGCTAGCGGACGTGCCATACTTAAAATCGGCCGACAACACAAGCTACCAACACATACACACACACACATATATATATATATATATATATATATGAATATTATACATATATATATATATATATATAACACATCAGCCGACGGCGTGGCCACTGTGTTTAGTAGCGCAGCGCAGAGCAGCGAGAAGTAATAGGTCACATAGATGTACACAAAGAGACACTTCATATGCCTACAAATGAGACGTTGCTGATGGGGATATGAGAAATCTTTCTGACAACTTCATGATGCCACCGCTGAAATGTACTGGACGGATTAGACATTTTGTCTCATCCGCTTCGCGTCCTGCCCTTGCTCCCTTGTAGCCAGACTGCTAGCCTGTCTATTTTCTGTTGGCTTTAGTAGAACATGCTGAAATTCAGAGTTAAACGCATGGCATAGGACGTACTAATACCAATGGCGATTCAAACTGTATAGAAAGTGGGTAAGTCTATCTTGATAATGATCATCTCAACAAACAGATCATCTATATCGGAGATGAGTTCGTCCTGTGCATGCTGATAGATCTCGATTCCGTCTGCGTCGGCTGACACCCTGTGTGGCTAAATATAGCAGGCGCAGATCGTAGAGAATAACGTAAGCGCCTACTTAGATTATCTAGGTAATCCTATTTTACTAAGAGGTTATGGCTATTTTTGTGAAGACTTGCCGTAGAATTTCGCGTGTTCCAGCACATGTGGGCATCGCGTATTGTCATCTCGAAGCAATCGAAGCAGACATTACGTCTGTGGAGAAACTGAAAGCGGCATCAACGAGGGACTAATCCTATTAGACAGGTGAAAATAAAATAGAATATATACCTACGTCTTTGGTCGTCTACCAAAGTTACGGTTATGGGAAAGGACACCCTTTGGCAGAATTAAATTCTCTTTTCTTGTTCAGAAATTGTCGCGCTTGTCTCTTCTGATGTGTGGCAGAGCTTTGATTAGGAATCAACTTCAAATTATTTCCCTGCATGAATGCGAAGTCTATATAACGATTCCGTGTATCGATAGGTATTCTACTGTTTGTTTCACCGAAAAAGGCATGTGGATATAGACAAAATACGATCCAGTCATATATATATATATATATATAATATATATACACATACATATATACATAACTTTTTCCGTTTGAAGTGGCTACTTCCCCAAGTGGACATTTGTTAGTTATCTTAACAGCTTCTCATTAGTAAATTCTGCTAATTATCATTGGGCCGCCCACATGTGTGCACTGTTTTCAGTAGTCCGCAGACTCCGTACTAAATGTGACTATGTCTGAGATCGAATCGGTCATTTACCAATTTACGAGTAGCCATAATTTATGATGTGTGAACTAAAATTAAACTGCGATGATATCATGATGACTCTTTGTCATTTAATGACAGTAATTCCCCCTCAACACCTTTCAAAAATGCGCAATATATTGACTCATAGAGATTGCAAGCCACGTGCCGATGTCTCGTATTAATGGAACACGGAGATCCTCGCCTATGATGTAGCCGGTCCAAAAGGGAAATCTTTGCCCATAGCGAAATAATAATTGTTTTTCGAGCTGACCCTCAACGGTTCCCCTATCTGACAGGACTCAGCTCTTAACCTTTTAGGTGTTACCATGAGGGCCTGTCGAGGCCACCTTTGCTTATTCTCTTCCGTACTCGTACCTGGCATGACTCTTCAGATAAAGAAAGATGACAAAGAACTCCAAAGATTCTCTGCGTCTGACAGGATTTGAACCCAACACACACACGTCCCTCCGGTCTAGCAGTCCAAGACGCTCACCACTAGACCATCCATAGCGAACCTGAGACCAACTGGGTAGAGCGAACATAACCCAAGTAATTCCCGGAATGACTCAAAGGCATAATCCTTGGATTCGAGCTCAATCTTCAGGGACTAACGCCGAAGCTAAGAGATAGCAGCTGTACCGAGATACGCTGTCTTTGAACCCCTTCCCCCTATGAGCGTCACTAATTTCTAGCGAATAGCTTTTCACATACGGCAATCGGAGGTGTTGAGAAACAGTGCCTGAACCGAACTGCAGAAATGTGCCTGAAATATTTGCATGCAAGTGTTGCACCAATAGTCATGCGATTCGACACATGAGCATCTGATCACTTTTGGCAGCAGACATTGTTCCGCGGACCGGGACAGCGTTCCGTGTCGTTAAGCTGTGAAGCAAAGGCGTCCCAGGGATATAAGGACGGGGTCTGGTACTGTTTGAGAAAGATCTATCGTCTCTTGGTGGGGGGTGAGATATTCTAATTCTTGGCCTACCTCCGTAGGGAATAGTCTAAATAAAAAAAAGCGAAAGCTTGCGCCTTTTATGAAGGTCTTTAATACCCCTTTCTGTAATAACAAATAAACATTGTGAATTTGACAGACTTGTTTGTCATCCCTGCATGGCGTTGTCGAACACGATCCGGAGGACACCGAGCTCAACGACTCGGGCATCTGCGACTGATGTTCCTTTACAAATTTAGGCCATGTCTGCGCGGAAACGACCTGACAGTGGACACCGATCGTTGGCACTGATTAGCACGATGGATAATCGTAATCTTATATATGCATATGTACATATAATGGAAATCGAGAGATATTGAATTGAGAAGGCGTTTCCACCGAGCTGGGGCAGAATATTTATATATCCACACGACGAGGCTATTCCGCAATTGCCAAGAGATGTATATGTTGTCTGTTAGTTTTGTGCCTTCGTTAATTGCTGAAATATAGTTGGCTGTAATAGCATAATGAAACACTCATGCGTAAATTGAGCCTTTCATGAGCCACTTGTGCGATTATATGCCCCGCATATTTGCATCCCATGATTCGGAAGGTTCGAGTGTACACTGATTATGGTTCATAGCGCGTCCAATCAATACCATCCATACTAATATCAATCACCTCCAAATAAGACTATGCGTGTCTGCAGACAGGCTATGGAGGGTGGAGGTGCAAGCACTATCATTTGCAGAGAGTCCACCTCCACTTTAGCTATAATAAAACGTCGAAGTCTAGAGTCCCTCCGAGTATTTACGCACGAGACGAATAGCGAAAACTGCGTAGCATGGTCCATGTGCTTGTGGGCGATTCTTCTCTGGGACCTTATGCGTCCCTAAGGAGAGCGGCTGTTCAGTCAGAAATGGCACAGAAGTCTCTGCTTTCTAGTGCGCGTCGATATAGCGTATCTGTGTAGTATAACTACGTGTATATAAATTAAAAAGCAGAATATATATATATATATATGTATGGGCATACCACATGTTGGTGCACGAGTCTTGTACTCGGCTGGCTTGAAACTTCTGTTCTTTTCGTCGAGCGACCTACCGGTAGAAAATAGGGCAACCAACCACTATCCCGCCGCCACCGGGGGCCGACATATTTCACAACGGAGAGCACCGGCACAAAATTAGACGGGCAGCGTTTCATCATTGTCAACTTTGCCTCGTGAAATAAGTGGACCTGTAGGTCCGAAGAGCCTTCCTTTTAACCTTGCGCCGCTCCAACCCTATTACTATATGGCTACTGCCTTCAGCCAGAAACCAGACATGCGCAGACAATCCACTGCAAGGAAATAAATTGAGCCAACGTGTTTAGAAGTGTTGCTAGCGGATGAACGGTGTCTCCATTAGGTATGGAAGGATAACTTTCAGTGGAGCAGTTTCACATGTAGTCCGGTGTACATCGATACGTATGTGGAACAGATTAGAATATCATAGAGAACAATGCATTTGTCCATCTCCTCAGATGTCCCCACTGATAGGTGTAGGTGTGCTGTGTGAAATACAGGTATCATATACATATGTGGGACACACATTGTTAAAATACAGGAATCCACTAACCACTTTATGCTGGCTTGGCGTCACTGCGTGGCTAGACATGCGAGCTGCAAGGAATTCACATCCACCAACGAATCCGGCCCTGTTAGTTCGCCCTGCCGGCCACCAACGCCGACCACGTTGCTGTGTACGCGAAGCCCGAAAGTATATGTACAAGCTGAGTAACCAGGCCACGGAGACATCGGTACAGGATTGTAGATTTTGGCCTCGTCTTATCTTCCATCGCCTCCACAAGCATCGTATTGAACAAAATATAAGAAAATCTCTGTGGACGTCGTGGTTTGCTAGTAAATATATTATACTATGTGGAGGATTACAAAGAGCAAAATAGCTTTAGTGAATATATCATTTGCAATACGAACTCTGGCGTCGTTTGGCGTTTTGATTTTTAGCAAACTTTTTTTTGCTTTCAATTTCTTTTCGTTGGGGATTTGATCATGTCCTAGGCGTCCGTCTGTCTTAGAGTAATGATCTGTTAAAGTTGTTCATTACCGCATACATCACAACTCGTATGAATGGCATCAGATCGCTAGGTTCACTGTCGTCTGTGTGGAGTAGTGTTCTTATTTTGAGCTCTCATCATCGCATTTCGGGAACACTTACAATGGCTTTGTACCTTTTAATGAGGGTGTATTTAAGGACTGATTTGTTCGTTTCAATGGATCGACTGATAATAATCAATAAACCTATAAAACTATTTAATATATTGTACCAAAAAAATTTTTGTATTAGAATAAGATGAGCATGACATTCAACTAGTCTCATATTTACGTATCCACAACTAACAGATGCGTGCCTCCCATTTATGTTTCGTCTACCTGACCCGAAGGTGAAGGTAAAGCTTAATTAGTTTTAATTAAACGAACTGTAAGTTCACGATGCCTAAGTTCTCATATCTGTCACTCAGCGGGACTCGAACCTGCGGCCTCTGGGTTCTCACAGCCAGAGACCTAGCCGCCCAAGCCCCCGCGCTGACGTCGATTATATCGGAAAGTCAATATTGAGGTCATTTACATGGTACAGTTCTCACTCATTTCAGCACGTGAGGAAGTCTCGACGTTACATTGTTTTAGCCTAATTTCTCAATGCTACGAAATATAATACATTGCCTCTAACCAAGGCTTACCACTTGTTATCAATCGGCTATGGGCAATACAACAAAACGGCCTATAGCTCACTGTCCCCGAATATTTAAAGTCTGTGTGCCCAATTATTAACTATTAGAGTACGCTGTTAATAGAAGCAAACAGTACACGACTCAACGGAAACGTCTAATCCACATGTACATCCTTCAGAACCCTACATATCTTGCGATAGTGTATATTTGCTTACTAAATTCGGGGTGCACCCGAAGCGGACGATTCTTCTGTTTAGGTTCACATCTGTATAGTTTTGGCCTGATCGTTAAAGGGAAAAAGTTCCTTGTTTTTATATTGAAGATGTGTGCTTGTTTACACGGACACCCACTGACAAATATCTAATAATAATGTTTCTCGGCCTTAAACAGCTACCGTTGGACCTCTTTTAAATAGCAAACGTGCAACGGTGGAGATTGAACCTGTGCCTCCTCCGGTCGCTGACAAGCGTCTGCAGAACTGCTGACCGTCCGAGCAGAACCGCGTCACGAAATGATTGCTTCATGAGGGTTCTCTTAGCAAACAGGGGGGGAGAACTCGCTCGTTTTCTTTACTATAGTGGGACTTCAGTAAGCAACTCACTAATGTCCTATCGACGAAATACAGCGAATTAGTCTTGCGCGAAATACATTCATCCAAGGAAGAAAAGCAAGTGAAAGTATACCGATCTGACAGCTTTAACTATGATATATCGGGGATCTATCCTCTCTCGTCGACTGAGGAGATTATTCAGTGTCCTATATTCGAACATAGTGCAGTTAATTTTTCTTCAAAAATACGAGTTATTTCTACGGTTATGTCTACTGTTATCGGAACGGCAAATCCATCTGTAGTCCCTATGGCTCATCCAGATCTATACTACTGCTACTATTGTTTGTCCATCGATACACAGAGCATGCAGTAGATAGCCGTTACTGTCCCGGTGCTCCGTATCAGAACCATGGCAGAATTTGTTCCCATTTGATGGGTATGTGAATAAAATATCACTACAGCTCCAGCCAACGCTTTTCTGGCTGGCGCGAACACTAGACCTGTTACTGTGTGCAACTTGATCAACCTTCGGCCACTGCCGTGAACGAATATTGCCAGTTCTATTGCGAATTTCCAATGGTGGTAGCTCAATCCGTTAGATTCACGTCGTCGTTCTTTTGCCGGAACATCAAATCAGCCAGCCAAGACATTCGTCCAGGGCAACGGCCAGTGCTGTTAATGACGAAATGTTGCTGCTACAGTGGACATTGTGCCCTGCTAAACGAACACCGTCTGTCAAAGCATGAGCCATTCAAACCTGTACGGAGGGGGAAGAGACCAGCGAGAAATAGCATTAGACAGCTAGTGTGCAAGTTGTGTTTAGGAGAAAAGTTTGCGAAGGACATATCCATTCTTGATTAGACGGCGAAGCTTCTCAGATTGAAGATCTATCCATGTAGACGTCATGATATATACTTGGATAGCGTTTGATATAGGGAACCGGACGTTATCGTTAATATTGTATCGTGATGGCTCAAATAAGATGGTCATACATAATTTGTAAGCTTTACGATATTAGCGCGATCTGTTGTTGCTAAGGTGCAGTGGTGAATTTACTATCACGCCACCCTGCAGTGCTACCTGACCTGCCACACTAAGCCTCGGTACGATGAAGCGCATTTGAAGTAACGAAGTCTATCTCGTCCTTCAAATAGATTCTTAATCTGCTTTTCTCATTTCCATGTAACCAAAGAACTCGCGAGTATTCTTTTTTCGGACATTTAGTGAGCTCCATACTCCAACTCAATGATGACATTAGTTACAGTGAAAAGTCGCAACCTGTCGAACACTTTAAGAAATAACGAGTTTTTACGTAGCCAAAAGGGTGCAACCACCGTATATATATAAGATAGCCTAAGCATTGTACAATTGCAGCTCCTTTAATAAACCAATAAAACCTTTACCTTTACCGTCTGTATGTGCTAGGCCCGAGTCACTACCTACACGTTAAAGAAATAACTGACTCAGATTGGATAAAGGATTTTCATTCTGACCATAACCTGAATCTTTCCGTGATAACTCAACTAGTGAGCCCTAAGCAAACGTTGTAAAGATTAGACGCGTCTGTTAGAGCACTCCTTCGGCAGTACGGTACACTCGAGGAACAAACTATTATTATTGTAGACATCTTGTTCCGTATTTGTATAGAATTTAGAACACAGTTACGCATTACGTATTTAACCTGTCTACTTTGAATATTGTAAACCACAGAACACATTCATCGCAAGTGTCCTATTCTGTATTCTGTACGTTATATAGCGGAGGTTGCGCTGATAATTCTAAAACAACAATACATTAAATTCGATCTGAGACGAACAAAGCCGTTCATGTACCTCCTTCAGGGATCGACTGCATAAGATATTTAGTTTGGGCTACTCATACGAAGAACAACATATGCTCTTGACCTTTACCTGTTCTCCTTTGCTAATTAAACTCAGCCCTTTAAGTAGTTGGTCTCATGTTGGTTAGGCGCTATCACATCACGATATTGACGAGCGCTTAATAATAAAAAGAAATCAAATGCTCGAATGCTACACAGAGCTCACTACTGCTGTATGTATCGTAACATTGTATTGTACAAAAAAGAACTGCAGTTCCGTTAATAAACCAATAGCTCTGTATTGTATATTATAGTTCGCCGCTGCATTTTTACATACACAACCGGTGCATATCTGGCCAGGGATATCGTAAGTATGAGTGACTGACATTGGACAGAGCGTTGTTCACGCACTCCGCCCACAGCTTTCCCAGGGCAAAGTACGAACACGTCTACTAACGTGTCCGCTTCAGAGCGAACTATTATACCGTCACGATGAACTACATTGAGTGTGAAACGTTCCACTTAGCGGCCATTACCCACCAGGAAAAATGGTATTATTATTCCTCCCTAGTCACACCTGCGATAGCTCGACAACTCTCGTTGCAAAGCCGCGGCCTCATACGACGAACATAACATTGTCACAGTACAGCTACTCCTGATGATGGGCCTGAAAAACGCAATAATCCGAACTACAAAACTTGGACAAGGCGCTAGCTAGCCAGCAGTGGATGAACGATGGTGAGCCGGACGAGTCTAGCGCTGGCCTCGAGGCTTCAGGTGAGTTCCGTGTAGTAGGGGGTACAGACGCCTGATGAGGTTAGGATGGACGACTTTTCAAAGCGCTTTTTTTTTTCGCTTCAGGAGAATGTGTAAGTGAAAAAGACCTGTTTGCTGCTAGACACCGACTTATGGTTAGTCGTTCGGCCGGCCACCAGGACACCCAGTGCCCACACGAACCCTCTGTCATAAGTTGTGTTGACGAACAACCGAGCGAGCGAGAGAGAAAACACTTCAACGACGGGGCCATATTCGTGGTCACTTGCCTGCTCTGGCATGGCAGGTATATCACATCAAGTGGACGGAGCTGTCCGAGACGAGCTAGCAAACACCCCGCAATTATATTGTACGATGCATGCGAATGGGCACACAAGCCGGTCTCGGCCCATTCATTCCTACACACATGTTCTGATAGATAGATGCATGAATAAATCATCTTATATTTTAACCGTATCTAATTGAAGCCTATCACCTACTCTTCGAACGATGACTCTTCTTGGTAAGCACTACCAATGCTGCGATACATTTGAGATATGAACTTGGAACTATCTGAGAACGCTACAATTGTTCCACCCAAAATCAACTTTCCCAATCCAGCGGGAACTGTAACGCCACTTGAGATGCTTTGAGCGATACTTCGAAGGTTGCCAGTCCATTCAAAGCTCGTCGTGCTGTCTCAAGGACAGCAACCTGAATGTGAAGTTTGGTTTGTGAGGGATAATGGTTGCGAAAGAAAGTGTAGGGTTACTTTCCGAACAACGTATACACTCTAGGGAGGTCCGTTCCGTACGAGGTAACTTGATAAGTCTTTGGACTCGAACTTGAAAACAAATGCACACACAAAACTGTTAACGCGTGTACTCACATTCATTTATTCGAATTATGAAGTCAAGGGTATTGCCTTTGAGATGACGGTCGTAATATGGTTATGCAGTTATCTGACGGCGAACGTCTGATCTTCACTATTTAGGTTCATATCCAGAGAAAAATAGGTCACGTTTTAACACCAAGCGTTAGTGTCTACAGGCCTTCACGCACACCATGGTAGGCTGAAGGCACAATGAACCGGTCATGATCCACCCCGATCAGCTCTCGCTTGCGTGAGATATATTAACGCGATTTGCCAAGTTCGATAACAATGAACGGAACCATTCCCTTGTTTAACGGAAGGGTCGATTTGTAGATCTGGCTGATATATATATATATATATGCACTCGTTAGAATTCGATACATTGCAGGTCACTGATTCGCATTAGCGCTAACTTCCATTGGAATACTTGGTGTGGCTCACATTCTCGTGTTGCGAGATCGACAACGCCATTTTGGAGGAGTATGGTGTTTTCCTTGCAAAGTCCCTAACGATGCAGGCAACCTGGTGATTGAAACGTGTTGTACTTGACGGTTGTTGGCAGCACTGAACGCTCACTGGATGGCAGATCGCTGGAACCGACTTCAAATTCGAGCTAAATCCGGAACATGAATTATGTGATCGTTTAACTACTTACCTTCAGCAGGAAATGGCATCAACGCTGCCAAGTGAATGATTGTCTCAGCAGTCTCTGTTTATATATCGCAAATACAACAAAAAATGAATGCCCATATAGGTCCTCACACAAATCCGAACGGTGGTATTGCTCACAGTTTCGTCACAGTGTGATCGCCTGTGCAATCTGTGCGTCTGTCGGCATCAGCTTGCCTCTATCGTCGCTGTCGCTGTCGAACGCCGGCTCCCCGTACGGTCACCGTACCTCGTCGCTAGACAACAGTCACGTCAGGCGACAAACTGAACGTACCACATTATCAACGTGCAGTGAGTGTATGTAGAATTTCAAGGCGATTTGCATATTCTTCTAGAGATCCACCGACCATTGCGAATGCCCCCTCTGAACCTTCCCAGCCGAGTATCTATCTACACCTTTGTAGTTCTGCTTCTCGCCTAGCCCGCCATTGGTGCCATTCGTTTGTGTTACCACTACAAACGCATCCCCCCTTCTCCTCGGCTCGCTGCTGCGTCCGACACAGGGGCGCTGCAAGTGTTTCGGCGTGTTGGTAAAACGCGTTAGTCGGGTGTCGAGCAGAAGTAGGTGAAATGTGGCCGCTACTGCTCGCGCGTAAATTCAAACCTGAACGCTGGGTCCTTCGTCCCTGCTAGCTCCGTTCATCCTCGTTGTTTCGAGCGCCGTCCAACGGATCCCCTTGGTGCTCATGTCGGTCACGTTCAGGTGGGACGGCAACGGTAACGCTCACTACCGCAATTTCCTTTATTATTCATAGCAGGTACATTTCCTTGTACCCATCGCGTGAACGGGGCATGCACAGGTCACACATGAACTCGACAACGAAGCCTCGTCTTCACCTCGGGAAAATTTCGTTTGGCCAACGGCAGCGACGGCGGGTTCGAGATGCCCAAGAATAGAACAAGTTTTTACTCAAAAGGATCCTCAATGTACGTGACACGGGGCCACGGGATCGTGGGTACATGTCTGTGTGTGCGCGAGCCCGCGTCGCTGAGTACTGACTGACGTGCGGAGCCACTACGGGATCCGATAGTTAGGTGTGGGCTCATCCATGTTCACCAGCATGTGAAGTTGGCAGCAGGCCAACACAGCCGAGAAATAGGGGCCAACAGATTCGAGTAACCAGTTCATCTCAAGTGACAATATGCGCATAAGCAGTGTGGCCATCTGCTGTGGTTGGACATTCTGACTATTTAGTCTCAGAGGCGCAGTTATTAACTTCCTTCTGACAAATACATTGGGTCATTTTATTCGACTATCATGAACTGGTACATTTGGTCCCACTCCTTGTCAATGATACCGCCTCCTCTGCAACTGGTCAGTGGACGTTGAGCAAAATCTAATGAGTTTGACGAAGCACAGTGAATAGGATCGCCAAAGAGCTTGATGTTACCCCTGTTGATGTTGTTGTTGGGTTGCCGTTTTCCGTACACAGGTGTAACTCACCAGAGTTCTATATATATATATATATATATATATATAGATGAGCCACGAGGCAAGAATAGCAAATCAACTCGAAACGTAGTGTGATCCAGATCTATTGTATATAGGGGCCCTAGAACCGAGATTAGTGACTGAGAGAATAATTAGGGAGGTCGCCTCTCGCAAACCCGATCTCATCGTATAATTGAATAAGCAAAATAGAATAACCAAACGTACGGCTTGATCAACATGAGTTTTTGGAGAAGCTCTAGCTAACTCCGACGACTTTCCCTACAAAGTGGATCTGTGTTCTAAGTCAACAAATTCCCATCCGAAACCTGTCTACCCATCTCATTGTGATACGAACACCTGCCCCTTCAACATTAGCCTCAAGGACCGAATGTGCCGAGACCCCGCAGTAGTTCTGGCCACCAACAACCTTGCTCTGCGGCCAAGTGCAGTGCCTGGGCACACTCGTCTGTCTAACCAATGTATTGTGAAAATTACCTGCAGCCTCCCCCAGAATAGTAACATCGAGCAGTGTGTGGGCAGTGGCGAGCTGATGCGACTAGTACTAATATTGCTAGCAATAATGACAATATACCAGTACGGTCTAATGAGCTGCTCCAGTATGTTGTGGCCTGCGGCGCTGACAACGCGTGCAGATACTGTAAGTACGTGTTACCGCTCTCGTGTACGCGTATCTAGCACAGTTCGGTGCGCTTTGAAGTAATTAGCCATGGTACAGAAGCAGGATAGGTGAACGAGGTCGGGGTATACTCGCAGACGAATAGACTACCTATATATGAGTAAACACAATAGTTAACAGCTTCGTGATTGACCAATTACATAGCTCGCTATGCCTATGTCAGACGCTGACAGATAACACATCTTGACTCTGATCGTAGACCAGATCAGAATGGATACCGTCTCCTTCTATCACGTTACATACAGATACAAGCCGGTTTTTCAAGTGGACCCATTCCCCGATGCACTCTAGAGAATTAGCCCGCGTGATATATTTTGTCTGTTTGACTTATGTATTCTGCAAAGTAAACAAGACACCTACGTGCCTTTTACACGCATCCATGTTTCAAAAGCTGTTATCGCCGAGTAAGTCTCGAGTCAGCCCGGCAAGGACACCACGCACTTCAGGAGGACAAGTTGCTTTCTCAAGCAAAAGGGGTAGCCATACAAATGGTTGCGGAGAGACAGGCCGACTTCGTGTCCTATAAGCTCGTCTGTACTAATAGATTATTTCAGGAGTATGTATGGGGCGGCAAACTCCATGACTCGAATCGTACCATCGTACCATAGTGTCTGGAACGAGCAAACCACTATTATACGAGAGGAATTGGGTTCGAAGTTCTCTGTGTTCAAGGTGCTGCGCTCTCTGGAGCATCTGCAGTCGAACAAGGCAGCCGGACCCGACTTGATATGATCACCTGTAAAACGCAGCTGATATGTTTCCCTGCTGTCCAAGTCTCCCCAATGCCTGTCTTCGTTATGGCCGTCTGCCAACAAGCTGGAGTGACGCACATCATAGTGTGATCCCTAAGGGCAAAGGCAACTCGCACGACCCATCTTCATGGAGAGCAGTTGCCAGGAAGAGCTGCTGGCCCACCTCATCACGCGTCGACTAACGAGGTTCCTAGAATTCTGCTCATGTATCCCTCCGGAGAATCATGGATTCCGTCGAGGACACTCCACCGTCAAGGTCTGCGAAATATTGCCTTCCGCGGTCCATCGGGTTATTGGCAGGCCGAAACAAGCTCTATTCGCTGTGTACGTGGACTTCAGGTCTGCTTTTGATACGCACCCCGGGATATAATTCTAGTGAAGCCTACGCAATGTGGAGTCCTGGAGAACATGCTTCAGCTGATCAGGGCCATCCTGCAGGACAATTCGGTGAACATAGATCATGGAGTGGCCCACTGGAGAGGTTCATTCAATCAACCGGAGTGGTGCAGGGGGACAATCTCGTTGTCCGTTGTTATTCTTCTTGCTGCTAAGCGATTTGCCACGCCAAGTACGAAATCAGGCAGGACACGTGAAGACATTGCTATATGCTGATGACCTCGTCATCTTCGGTAGGAGCCGGTTTCGAGTCCAGCAAGCCCTAGCAGGACTGTCCGCAACGGACGCTCCTTCGTAGAGCACGGAGGTGGAGGACGGCGTGCGATAGTTGCGAGTGTAGGAATCCGAACGCCCTCAAGACTCTCACTGCGAGCGGCGTTAGCCTTGTTCGAGATAAAAGTGTCGCCGGTTGCGTCCTATGGCATACAAGTCATTTGTGAGCACCTATCATAGAGGCAGCTCGAAAGGCTAGATCGAATTAAACCTTCGTTCCTAAAGCGAGCCCTGGGCCCATATCGTTCTTCGCTAAACAGATATGTATTATATATCTAGCGAGCGATACGGCCCTCGATTCGTGGAAGATTTAAAACGCAGATTTCATCTTTCCTCCACACCAGCTTATCAGGACTTCATCACAGAGGGGTTTAACACTCCATCCGCTACTTGCTTCTGTATCAGATGTGGTGAGGCATGCCCCCTCAAATACCACCCAGCTACTAGTGCTGGTGTACCTTCCCTAGGCAGCAGAAGAATTTTTGACTACCCGTGAATTTGAATTTGGGTAAGTGCGCTTGTATCAAATTTTAATCTGTCGACTTTGGAGTGCTGGGCGAAGTCCTTTTTAGCTGTTAATCCTTCTAGTATAGAACTACATACTTGGATTCATTTTCAGTGTATGTGTTTGTTCCCTTTTCTCTGACGGCACCTCCGTCAGCGATACCAATGTGCCTGATAAAGCTAATTTCATCATCGTGATAATTCACAAATATGACTTCTAGATTGACACTTCAGCAAAAAACTTTTCAGAAAACTTTTCGGTGTGTAATAGCGTTGTCTATTGGGATACAACCGAGTCCCGAGTCGAAATTCACGGGTAGTCAAGAACTCTTCTGTCCAATGATCAATTCGCTGAATATGTAAATGAGTATATCGAAATAAATGCGCGATAGATACAAGAAAAACAAAATAAAAACCCGTTATCTCAACTTCTTGGTCTTAAAGAGGGTACACAATTTTGAGGCGAGCAAGTGAAGTTATTTTTTTTTGAAACCGCAAAATGCTTCTCGTCACAAGCGCAAGTCTGTCAATATATCAATTTTTTTCGGTAAGAGTTTCCCTCCGCAATTATTAACCGCAACTGGCAAGACTGTTAAAATTGGTCACATGACCTTCATACATGTGCAGCAGGCAACACCATTCGTAAACTTTCACTTGGCAGTCAAGTCATGTACCACTTCGACCGTGCAAAATTCTGCCCAGTTCATCCTTTTCCATATAGTATCCATTTTGCAAATATCCTACACTCAGCAACGTGTGTATGTTCATTTTAGGCCCCCTCCAGCTGGACGTCGTCCACGTTCGTTCGTTCCCGCTGATCATGTATTTAGGCAATTTCCTGTGTCTGGTAAAATATGGCGACCCTTGTACATACGAATGTATCCAGAGCAATATTCTTTCATATAATACTAACTGTGGGGTTGCCTTTGTTCGTTGCTCTGTTAGACATCTCAAGCACGGTTCAGTAGTGGCAAGATAATGTGAAGTTATGGATTTAAGTCGGATGCCGCGGTGGCTAGCGTGACAGACTAAAGGCAAGAGGCCTTGAATTCGACCCCGGTAGTTTCTTCTTTTTTGGGTGAGTCCCTCACCTAAAAAATGTGACAATCGACAAACTTCATACCCATGACAAATTTGAACAATACGTTCCCACTGCTATACAGGCAGTAAGTTCATTTCGAGGGTACTGTTCGCTAAAAGGTTTCAGTTGCCACCAAAAATAACTACAATTATCAACTATTTCTGCGTGCTCTTCCTTGGTGAAAAAAGCACATTCGTCAAAAGAAAGCGGGCATAATCAACTAATAAATTTATTTTATTTACTCGCATCAGCCAGTTGATATTCCATAATTACAGCCTCGCTTTCTGGAAACGTTCAACAGTGTTGCATAGTATATGCATATGTACATAAAAATACATTACAGCCTCACAGGATTTCACTCTCTCCGTGGTATTTCACTGCAACTATCTAACTAAGTCTTTATTGCTACGTATGTTTCAACATTTCAAGCTGCAATATGTTTAAGTAATAATATGGTACTGCTATTACAAATAATAATAATATTAATGAACATCCCTAATGCAATTTTATAAAAATAATCAACTTACCATTTTCATTGCCTCACGGTAATTATTATTATTGTTTATCTAAAAATATCTCTGAATTAAGTACAATGCCTGGAGATTAAGATGAGTACCATTGTGTGATTCATTCCAAACTGTTCATTCATCTAATGCATATACAAGTCACAAAGTACTGATTAATACTATTCTTTAAGCATACAATACAATACAATACAAATACAAATACACCTTTATTAACCAAAAGGGGGTGGTACAAAGATTATTAAAGAAATTACATAAATTGGTAGAGCGAAGTGAATTTTTTACAATTGTGGTAATGGCAGATGTCCACTTCCTGAGTCTCGTAGGAGACGTGCGACTCTCCAGGAGAACAAATTATTTAGCTTTTCGGTGCGCGCTACTGACGCAGTGCGCACTGTACGTCCACTGCGCAGCGGGTTTGGACGAAATTCGACGAAATGTTTGACAGAACTACGCTAGTGTTTCCAATCTTCAGAAGTTCGAACTCAAGTAAATTCAATTCCAAAGTAGAGTGCCGGGCCGCCATCATCCTTCATTGTGATTGCTACCAATTCTATAATATATACATAATAATGCACAATATTCCACCGGTGGATGCACTTTAGCAGTTACAACTGGCCCATCATAGTAGCAATTTTACAGCATTTTCACGACAGTATGCACAGTAGGCTAGTCCTACAAATTACCAATCAAGCGTCTTCTAATTCGACAGACGCGACACGCCGACTGCGTGAATAAGGCGTCACCCACAATTATACTCGAAGCGGAAACAGCAGTGGCGTCAACAGCACTCCAAATGTTAAAAGAAGCTCAGCATTAGCGACTCGAGGACACATAGACACACCTGTACATAGGAGCACCCTGTGTCCGTATCTCGACGCACGAGGCCGTTTTGGTCTGTGCCAGAACCACTACTCAACGGGGTCTGCAGTTGACACGAGCGTAGGGTGTAGTTGGGATATTGCCTCGTTGGGTTGCTGGCGATTGCCGCCCGGTTCAGGGTTTAGAGATTGGACGATGGGGTGCTGGCAATTGGGCGGAGGCTCGGGTGTGCTGTGCACAGCTGGATAAACCAGCGACTCGTGGTGGTACACACGGTGGTCGGGCTGACGGCTCGCCCTTTCTATTAATAGGCGATACTGCGCTCGGTCAGGAGCGAATGGGGCATCCTTCCTCGCCGATGCCGAACGCAATCGCTAAAGAAAGAAGCGAATTCAACGCCACATCAAGGAACGCTGCTTTGCCGGCACGAGGCATACGCCTGGCAAAGGTTGTGTACATCGTTGCGATTGCCAACTCAGCTTACCTCATATTGCGATTGGGCTCACCTTCGACCAGCTGGCTACAAATCCACATTCGACCGATTATGCCACTCTACACTGGCCAAGCGAGAAAAAAAACAAGTCGAACCTGATCGAGTACGATTCAATTATCAATTTATGATGTGTTGCATTACACTGTGTACGCTTGTCACCTTAGTCGATACATGCATGCTGTGCTCGATGGTACATCTACTACTTATGATATAGGTACATATCATAAAGCATGGTGGGTCGGTCTCTCCCTCGCTCTCTCCCTCCCTTTCTTACTCTCTAATGACGTATCACTAGCCGCAGATGGGCCAGTTTCTGGAGTGAATATAGATTACTCCGGGTATCGACATAGCGGACCCATGCTGCAATGACCTACAATACAAATCATAGTGCGGGTATAGCACACATATGCACGCACGTATATAATATATATGCCAATATATCGCATTCGAGTGTGGCTAAATTTCGTCCCGCGTGTGTACTGTTCGCCCGTTCTAACAGATTTGTCGCTCTCTTCTTTCGCTGTTGACGTCGGCTCCCGATCGCGCGAGGGTGACGTTACTGCTGTTGCCGATGTAGAAATATAGGAAGGTAAATAGAGCGCCCGCGAGAGAGAGAGAAGGTCACCCGCTGCTGGCGCTATCGGAGCGGCGGCTGATTGCCGCCGTTCAGTTGCCTGACGCCAGACTCTGTCAGTGGCACAGAGGACCATAGTTTGGACGCTGGCTTGCTGAACGTCGTCTAGGCAAAGCGAGCACAGACATAGGGCATCGTCGCCTCTTTTAGTAAGTCCTCACGGTGCCACGTTGTTCTCTGTTCGAGTTCGCCGTCGACCCCTGTCGCTAGCGATTGTTCCCTTCGTGTTGTAGGGAACTGCCAACTTTGGCCTGCTCTTCCAGCTCTTTCTCTCTGCTTTCCGCAACGAAATCCGCAGCTTCAGCCAGTTACGGAAACAATCCATATAGCTAGCAGTTGGCACCCGATCAGCAGATACCCGAGGGAAATATCATACGATACAGCCTATCACACGAGACGACTGCTATGCGGGATTGAACACCTTGGAGTGCGCGAGCACCGAACAATCGGCACAACTCAACCGCCGCGAATTGCCCATGGAGCGCTCTTGACTGAGAGAGTAGAACACTAGAACACGCTGCTGACCGTCTCGTCGACGCTCCGGACGCTGGTATCGCCCCCACGAAACAACCCCGCCACCATCCCGCCACCACAGCTATGTATAATACCTCAACTACAGCTACTGTTACTACTACTATTGCTTCCGCTACTTCTGTTGTTATGGGTGGTATGTCTCAATGGTAACGTTACCGGTGAAGTCCCGAAGTCCCCACACCGGGAGCACGGCGGGATGCACGACAGCCGGCAGGATAAGTGGAAAAGTGCCGTTGGTGGACCGGGCCGAACAGCTGCGCCAGGCTGCTGCGGCGTCGCTCGCTGCCAGATTACTCACTGGGGAGTCGGCCAACCGAGCTAGCCACTGACGTCGGAGCCGGTCTGACTCCACATTTGCCACCGACAGCGTTATCCGATTGGGATCTTCTGTCTGCGACGCGTTGGCTACGCGTTGGAATTAGTCGACGACTGCCGTTCGAGCATAATGCGCACGCTTATGCAAACACTGACCAGCCTCGTGTAGCGGCACAGGTTTAGCTAATACATAGTGCTACTTTCTATTATTATATGTATAGCACTACAGCCGAATGAAAGTCAGCAGGCAAGGCGCATTTAAGTATCGTGATTTGAGTAGTTTTACTCGCAGATAGTTCGAGCTGTACGCCGTGGAGCAGTGTAACACGCCAGTAAATTGTTCATTTGACTTGCCGGATTCATTGCCGAATTGTATTTTTTCTTTGTCAATGTTGGTGATCACAGCAAACTTTCGCGATAACGATATCTAACGATATGTTTTTATTATTGCCGGAGTAAGAACCGAACGGGTCTCCACTTTTGCCGTCAAATCGGTAGACGGCAGCGGCCCCCTCGCTGCTAAGTTACTCGTACAAGTCTGCTTCAGGCTGGCGGTCCGCGCCACCGATGACAAAAACGGAGTAGCCGTCCTTCTGCAGCGCCTTGCCCTCGCTGTGCAGAGGCAGGGAGGCCAAAATGCTATCGCCTCCCTCGAGAAGGCCTCGACCTGACACCCAAGTGTACCCAACTGCGTCTATAATTATTATAACCGACAATAAACGCGAAGTCGCTATGGTGGTTTTGTAAAGCTGTCCTGATTGTCGGCATACATATTCCTACCTGGCTGGCTCATAGACTGATAATCTATATATAGTACAATTGGCAAAAATAGATAGGGAAAGTGGATGACACCTATACCTCGTAAGGTTCGTCTGTCATGTAAACATAGTTCCAAGTTGGATCGTTAAGTCTCTATCTTGTTCTTAGTCTAATATGTGATAAGCAAAAATGACATCGGCGCTTTACAACGTAGACGAGTTCCCGTGTTTCAAATAACGACTTCATTTCTCATATACTGTAATACATGTAGAAACGCAGATTGTTCGTGTATTTGCTACAACCGTTCCAATAAATTTTTCTCGAAAAGTCCGCACCACGCAATGACTGCGGCGTTAGGAAACAAACAGCAATTGTTCCATCTTTAATGAGTTCGGACTTACAGGTTGTATAGTCGCCTGCTATGCAATATGTTAAGAATTGCCTCCTCGTTTGATTGAGGTCAATTGCGAGAATATTGGGCCTTAGAGGTTGGAAAATACAGTCCTTTCCCAGGGGCGCCAAAGCCGCAGGGCGTTCGTAACAGCAGCTGTCATGAATTGAGGCAGAAAGTATTCGTATGAAATTACCCTTGTTTATCCAAATCTAATATGATCTACAACCCATTGACCATATCGACCTAGTTCAACATATGTCTTCGACCAAGCACAACCATTGAGATTCATCCTCTGGCTACCCAACCTTAGCACAGAATATCCGGAGGCTGAGCCGGTAAAGGTAAAGGTTTTATTGGTTTATTAAAGGAGCTGCAATTTTAGCTGGTTGTCTCACCCTCCAGTATCGCCGTCCAAGTGGTGCAGGTGCAGGCTGGCAAATCCCGCAGATTTCGAGGTGGAGTGTTCATTTACAGCAAAGTCCAGGTGGGAAGGTGTATCTGTGGACGAGACAAAAGAAATGCGACCCTCCTGCTATTTTCAGCTGTTGGGGTGAAGGGACGCTTCGAATTTCCAGGGTTTCCCGGGATGTGGTTTGTCGGCGTGTGGTTGACATTGCCCTGCCGTCACATACATGTGTCTGTTAGAGAAATCCCGAGGCCTGCCATGGAACGAAGACAGCTGAGGGTCAGCTGTAAACAGTAGCCAATTGGGCAACGAATCCTATTACTACTACAGTGGCACCACCGTTACTACTAGTTCAACAAAGTAGATACTTCGCGAAGAAACGGAAAAATGTGGGAGGACGTCCAGAGAAACGTCCTATTTCTCTCGCTCTTCGTTTCGTTTAGCCCAGAAGTCCCTCTCTCCCCTCTCTCGAAAGAGTGGGTCGTGTTCAGCCGGTCCAGAACAAGATCCTTCTTAGTCGTGTCTTCGTGGTCGGCGCCTTTGTGTGGCTTGTGGCGACAGCAACGGCAGGAACTTCTGTTGCTGCTGCTGCTGCTGCTGCTGCCGCCAGGTGTTGCGAAGCTGGCGTCCCCTGATTGTTAGCTGCTGATGTCGTTGGCATCGCTGCCGTCGAAGGCTGGCAGACGTAGAGGGTTCCTGCCGCAGGGAACCAATATTCTCTCTGTTCTTTCCTGTAGAACGACTTTCGCGACCCTTAAGCCCCCTCGTCAGCCCCAGATACCCATGCCCCCCGCGACTCACCCTGTGCACTTCCTCCTTGTCCTGACATACCATATCCGCCATCCTCTTTCGTCTTGTGTGTCTCTACTCGTCCCGGTCTGGTAGGGCCCAACGACCCAACGATCCCCTGCTCTTCCCTCTCATGAACCACGACCGCCCCTCTGACCTGCCCATCCGCGAAGCTGCAACATCCCAGCACGATTTTGGCTTTCAAGCTTTCACTGCCTATCTGCTCCAAACATCGCGGCAGAACCTCCCAAGGACGGCCCTGCTGCAGCCCGGCAAGGCCGGTTGGGTGGTGAGAAGCAAAAGAACTCAGGTTCAGCCACTCGCTGCGTCGGTCGCTACTGCATGCTCGTTTCCTACAGCAATCATTGTTTTGCCTTGCCTCGCCTGGCCTCCCCGACGACATTGCCATTGCTTCGCGACGACGGACTGCGTTGCGGGGTGAGCGGAATCCGAGCCAGCTTCGAGGAGGTCCATCTCGAGCTTAGGCCTTAGTTCCCCTTCGCTCCTCCTTATCTATAGTGGGCCCTGAGGTAGACGCGTCAGGGAGCTGAACAGCTATCGGTTCTAGTAGGCTGAAACGGAAGCGGCTGCACCCCATCTACCCGAGCTGTTTGTACTATGTGCTGGCCAGCTATCTTGTTTTTTAAGGTTAGTAGAAATCATCCCAAGAACCGAGATCAGTTTAAAGTTCCCTCGCTCTGGTTGATTTGACTTCTCCTGGACTGGACAATACGACTCCCGAACTAACAAATTCAATTCGGAATGATAGATCTAGGATGCACATGAGATGCTATGTGGTACCCACGGCGACCAATCATAATCGCTCCGGCCCGTTTTAGATAGTATTTTATATGCCATTTTAGACATTTTTGTTTATAATAAAATATATCATCAGAAAGCAAGCAGGTCTTCGATAGAAATCGAGCAACAAATGTCGTTTCCGTAGTCAGGGGTAAGTGGACATATCAGACCTCATCTTCAAGACCGATGTAAGATGTCAGGTCTTCCACATAAATAATACACTGTTGCTTTTAATTTGTAATTCGTCTAGCTATAGCACACCTGTTTAACCTATGACAGTATGTAAAAGTGGCCCAAATCTTCGTTGAATCTAGATAGAAACAACTCCCCACTAATTCCTCAATTTCTCCATTATTGTAGCTTATGTGCCGTACTACAAGGTACACAAGACGCACGATGGGATTTCATTCACAAATAGTCAGGCATTGCCAAGTACTTTTTTTACAGGACATTTTCTTCAAACGCACGGACGCCACCAGCGATATTCCAGTCTCTTTAGAAGGTGGGCAGATCCAGTGCAGGGTTGACCTGGATAACAAAACGGATTGCCAACTACCAAAACAGGTGGAAAACCGACGACGAGGAGGCGGCGAATGAATCAACAAGTTGTGATGAATCCAAGGGAAGTGCGTGTGGCGGCCGGTGCAGCGTGACAAGCGCTCCGGCGCTCCGGTGGCTGGCTCAGTGGTCGGTTGAGGGTTCCCCATAGACAGGGACCTGTTGCTGAGCTCCGAGGGGGCTGCTCGTCTGGGGGCGCTCTCCCCCACTGCCCCGCAACCTCCGTAGATTCTTTAAACAGACCCAACCGTCGGGCGAGCTCCAGCGCCAGCAGCAGCTTTGGTGGCCGTGGCGGCCACTTGTACTTGTTCATGACTAGCAGAAGTAAAAATGATACAACAGTGAGTCTTGTACGTGCGTCAGAGGCAAATACTGACTATGGCGGCGGTCGCTATTTTTGTCATCGCAGTAGGACGCGTTTAGAAGGATGCCGATTGTCCATTCAGGCTTGAGTCGGGGGCCAAGCGTTGAGGGAGGCTCGTTGTCGAACCGGCAAGCACCCGTTGCCAGGACGACGTCGTTGTCGGGATGGTCCCTCTGAGAGGAGATGGCGTCGGTGCCAGCGGTGGCGGGTGCTGCCGGTGGCAGCGGTATTGGAGGGATGGTTGGTTCGAGCAGCATTGGCAGCAGTGGCAGCAGCAGCAGCCCCTTCGAGAGAAAGGACCAGTCGGTGTGAGGGCTTAGCGGCGTGGCAAGGGAAACCCTGCTATGCCCTGCCGCTTGCCGTGGCCGTACGCGGCGCGGGTTGCGGGAGACAGGCTGCCGGGCGCTGGCTTGCGTACGGCGGCTGCCGCTGCAGCAGCACACCCGGCTCGCTAGGCCGCTTCGTCCGTCCGTCCGACCGACAACGGCAGGGGGACCAGTAGGGCAAAGGGGCAGGGGCGTCGAGGGGTTCGCTCATTTCGCAAGGCGCATGCGCAACCACCTGTGAGCCTGTCTCGGCCTAGTAGTGGCCGGCCTGAATGCAGCCGGCGGCCGAAGCTGGCAACCCAACCTGGTGGAGGAGAGCTATCCGAGAGGGGGAGAGGAGACGAGCAAGAGTCGCAGGCGAGCTCAGTGCGGACAGCCCGGCAGCGCAGCAGCAGCAGCAGCAGCCGGCGGGGACCGAGCGTATGGCAAACGCGGCCGCCCACAGTCAACCATCCGAATCAGCATGCCCATGCCGAACACCACCACCACCATCAACAGCAGCAGCAGCAGCAGCAACAGATGCGAAAACGGATACCAGAGCAGTAGCAACAGCAGCAGCCGCAGCAGAAACAACAGCAAAAGTAGCCGCGGAAAAAGTAGCAGAGATCTTCATAGGAGCCGACTCACGGATAGTGAAACAAAACACCAGCAACATTAACTGTAACAGTAACAGCCACAGCAGCATTAGCAGTCGAACGTTGGGCGGCCGAAAGTCGTTCGAGGCTAAGCTTCGTTCGAGGTCCATCATCAGCAATCGCCGCGCTCGTATCCGTACAAAAAGCAGAAACAGAAGCAACAGTAACAGCAGCAGCAGCAGAGAGAGTCGGAGCAGCAGCCAAGGCACTACTAACTGTCGCAACACAAGCTAGCAGTGTTTGTTGTTCATGTGTTCAGCCAACAGGAGAATCGCCGAGGCGACGATCAGACCGCCAAGGGGATATCGTTGTACTACTGAAATTCGTACCGCTGCTGTTAACAACAGCAACTAGTTACGATTTCAAGCAGCAGTCGTATTGGCGGAACAACAGGTTGTAGCAGCAAGGGTACGCGCCGCCGCCGCCGCCGCAATATACCATCATGTTGTTGGTAACAGGAGAGCAGCGACAACAACGAATTCTGCTCTGTCTTCCTCTCTCTTTCTCTCTCCCTCTCTCTGTTCATACTTTTATACAACAGTAACGACGTCAGCAATAACAGCAAGAGCAACAACAACGACGACGACGACGACGGCAGCAACAACGCCTGAATCAGCAGCAGAAACAGCAGCATTGGGGATGGGGGTAGCGGCAACAGCAGCAGCAGCAGCAGAGCAAACAAAGCAGAAGCCATGTCATCGTCCTTGTCGTTATCCATTGTTCGTCACAGGCAGCCACTCCACCTCGCTATAAGGAATACTACGACTATGACGACAACCTGCTTTCCATAAAGGAGTACCACGGGAAATCGGGAGCGGAGGGGTCAATCGAAACAGTCGTCTAAGATCGTAAAAGTGCCACCTCAGTGAATCAACGAGTGAAAGATTGCCTGAACGACAGCAGCAGAAACAGCAACAACAACAGCAGCAACAACCACCATGAAGGATAGGGAAGATTGAAATCTCCACAAAGTGCAATAGGTGTAACTCGTTCATATGGTCGAAGCTCGGATCGGATACCTAGGAAGGTTGTCGCCGACGACGACAACGTCAATCTCGGCAGCGGCTAACCAACGGCTAGCCCGATGTCGTTAACATCTAATAAATGCGGAGTGAGTGATATCGTCGGGTGTGATTGCGCTTCGTCCACCTTCACCGTTGTTATTACGGCGGCAGTTGCCGTAGACAAACAGGATAAATAACAGATACGACTCCATATACACAGTCATAGACGCGCGCACGATGACAGACTGACATACAGAGGGAGGGAGAGAGAGAGAGAGAGACTTTCAGACCGAGGGTGGCCGCCGCGCGAAGTGACTTACGCTACCTGCCTTGCGCCCCTTCGTTGCTCGCGTCGACCGTCGCTAGCTGGCTGCCTATAGCCGATGGGCGGTATGGTTATGGTGACTCGGTCACAGCGAGAAGCTGCTGCTGGTTGTTTGCTGTCGCCGGCGAGCGCGCTTCAACGACAACGACCGCGACGAGTTGTCCAGCCAGCCCGAGGTGAAGTCGTGCCCGCCCGCCGGAGCTGTTGTTGTCGAAGCCATGCTGCGACAAGCAGGCAACCTCATCGACCACAGCGTCAATGAAGACGACGCAACGAGCAAAGCAGTTACTCGAGATCGCTGAATATGTGTGTGTGTGTGTGTTGTGCCACGGTGATGTTTACCGTTCTTAGTGACGTTAATTAAACATAAACGTAGAAACGAATAGGGGACGCGACGAATCAGCCTGCGCTAACAGAATACAGCCCTGGCTGGCCAAACACTAACGGCGACAGACGTAATCAGAGACAGAGGCGGCGTTGGCACAGACCGTCACCCATCGTGAGCATCAGTGAATTTGGGAGATTCCGGGATAGTAATAAGGATAATCGTTCTCAAAATCAATATGGGCAATATCGCTGTCCCGTGCGGTCGTCGTGTTGAACGTGAGCCGATGTGATCGGTGTATTACGACCAGTTCATAGCTAGTAGTCGCCGTCGGCGGTCGACCCCTCGGGGCTCCTGGATTTACTTGGCGTAGCGGCACAGCTTGTTACCATCGTCATCATAATTGGTCGTCATCATCAGCTGCAGCAGCAGCACCATCACCACCATAATGTGAAATTCATTAAACGACACGGCCGATGATGACAACGACGACAACGATTTCACGATGACACTGTAGCTGACGAAGCCAACTGTGTGTTGGGGGATACAGATCGAGGAACAAGGAGATCCGTTTCGTGGCTGTTGTCCCGTGAACACTACCAACTCGACTTGGTCCCACCGTCATGAAGTACGATGACGGTGCCAATGGCGATAAAAAATACGCTCCTCAGTTCATAACATCGTTTTCCATCTTTGTTGCTCGCGTTCGTGTCGTTTGTGTCGCTCAGTGTTCACCGTTGTGAGTCATTGGAGTTTCTCTCTTAGTGCTTTCTCGTCATTGGTGCCGAATGAAGTGTTATGAAGTGGAAGAGGATCGAATTTGATCGTCTGCACTCGAACGTCATGGCATGGGCCCACCACACTGTCGTGCTATCCCATGGATTATACGCCACGAAACACAAGAATAATAGTAATCATAATAGGCTTTGTCATAATAGTCAAAATAGTTATAATAACGGCAACAGCACGGGTTCCGCTTCATCTGGTTTAGATGCCCGCCTTAGCTCAGCCGTACACCTCGTACTCTGGATAGCCGCCGGACCGACCGTTACTGCAACGCACCATTACAACAGGTAGGTTTAATACGGAGCTTGTGGAGTTCTGGAATAATCAACGCAAGCGAAGAAATCAACTACTGTTGATACATCTGTGTACACGTGTGCCTATGGAATTGTGACAATCTCCGTATGGAGATCATCCACCACCAAGACGTGTTTCATCGAACCTTACAAAGCAATTGTTCGCATGTAGCGGCGTATCTGATATGTTGTTGTATAGGGCTCGGCCTAGATATGGTGCATCTCTATCGTGTAGGCTACAAAGAGGCCTCATTTGACTGGACTCGTATAGCTCGCATCCAACGTCTAGCTGCGGCTGCTTCGCGTAGGTCAGCCATTGGGAACAACAGTACGACTCAACAATCTGTTGTATTTCACTCGCTATATCGTACCTGTGCGGCTGTGTCTAGTGCCATCTCGACAGCTTTAGATCTCGTTCTTTTCCATACAACCCACTCGGCGCTTTCTTGATCTATAACAACACCAACCCGAATTGGGAGTGCCAACCAGCACGAGCTGCGTGCTAACAAAACTCAGTCCACGTTGTGCTGTAATCGTGCCCCAATGTGTTACTATGCGCTACTTGAGTTGACTTGAGACGAACTCCCCGTCGAACTTGCACCCAGAGCCACCTGTGGATTCACCATAAATCCGCCGCCACAACCACGTACACAGGTAGCAGTGGAAGCAGCGGCATTTGTCTGGCGAGAAGGACAGCCTTGATAACGCTTCATTGCGTGTAACCACAGGTTATGTACACGAATGCTTATGTGGTCATGCTTGTTGAAAGCGTATGTAGAACTATCGACCTCTTCCTATGTACGCCTGTCGCCACGAGAAGCATTACGTGTCTATATTTCCGAGTGCTTCTAGCTCGCAAATGGCCACAGGCTCACAGAGTCTCGTTGCGCTTGTACCGTAACTCTCGAGTGCCTGCTTGCAGATGTACCCGACCTTGATGAGGCTCTGAACGCTTCCCGCGTTTGAATATACATAGCATACACCGACGCCGATACAGAGCGCCGCTCTGGGAATGAATAACATTTCACCACGCCGCCGTTTCATGTCTAAGGGTCGACTCGTGGTCGGGCAGATCGCTCGAGAGGGAGGGCAATTGAACGCACTGAAACCTTGGCCCTACCATCGGCGAGAAAATAGAAGCTAAATATCGGAGAGGTATCGATAACGGGACCCTAAGTTCAAATGATCAGAGAACTCCTCATAATTCCGGGCTAATTTGTGTGCATGTGTATGTGTGCGTATGTGCGTGTTACCTGCATATTGTTATATATTATCCTCTTCCTGCTTTCTTGGCCAGGCCGTCTAGCTTGGTCTGTTTCTAGCCTGAGCCTTCGTGGCGTCTTCACAGCGTCTCTACCTCGTTCTCACTCCCCTCGCGTTCATATAACCCCCACTGCCGTCCGTTCCCGCTATTCTCAAATTCGTGGGGCGCATTATAAAGCTGTCTGCTGCTGCTGCTGCTCTCCTCCGCTGCTTTCTCGTTGCTCTGGCGATGTGACCGTCGCAGTAAACGGAGCAAACGCTTTTTATCAGCGCGACGGCGGCCAGACACTTGGCGGTGAGCTCTGCGGGTCGAGGGGTGCAGGGGTCTAGGGTGGTACAGAGTGGGATGACGGGCGCCGCCTATGTACGGCCGTGGTAGCGCGCCTACGCTGACGGGTTGTTCTGCTCCGCCTCTTCCTGTTCATGCTCGTTCATACTCTTCTCGGACTCTCTCTCTCTCTCTCCCTGTCTCTCACTGCCCTGCCCTATGTCTGTGCACGCCTGTCGAAACTGCCGGCCACCAAAGGGCAGCTGTCGCCTGGAAGACCGGCAGAACGAAGAAGGCGGCCGAGGAAAGCGAACACAATGAGTAGAAGAGGAGTAAAACGAACAGGCAGCGATGAGAAAGAGAGACAGGGCCGTGCATATTTGCATTCGCAAATTGCCCTGATGGCCAATGGTGCGTCTTATTTTTTTTAAAAACCCGACCCCACGAGCCCCTCCACACCGGAACCCCCGTTTTGCGTCGGATCACCCGTTGAACTCAGCCCACTCGCACGGACCTCTTTACTGGCTTTCTTTCTATCTCCCTGCTTTCTCTCTATCTGCTTCGCTGTCGCGTTCCCATTCCCCGCCGGTTCCCTAGGCCACGTTCGTCGTCCGGCAGCCTACAGCCTGCAGCCGGCCATACTGTTTCGGTCGACTCTTCTCTTCTGGCTGTCAGACCGACGACGCCTTTCAGTTGAACGAGCGCTCCCTAGCCACTGGAACCATTGCCCCCACCCCCCCCACCACCCGTTAGTGCCGTTGCTGCTGCCGCCGTCGCCGCCGCAGCAGCCATTGCCGGTCCATAGCAGGCCATACTCAGACTACGACCATATAGTATGCTGCTGCTGCTGCAGCTGCCGCGTCATGCGTCAGAGACGTCTAAATTACGCCGCCGTGCGCCGTCCGAGCGGCTCTTTCCTCTTTATCCTTCCTGTATGGGCAGGTCTGTTGTCGGCCTGGCTGGCGGCAGCCTATC
This sequence comes from Stratiolaelaps scimitus, assembly GCA_019614645.1. Taxonomy (NCBI): domain Eukaryota; kingdom Metazoa; phylum Arthropoda; class Arachnida; order Mesostigmata; family Laelapidae; genus Stratiolaelaps; species Stratiolaelaps scimitus. The sequence goes on along the minus strand of JABWDB010000014.1, from coordinate 1,312,322 downwards.
AGCAGCCTTGTGGACGGACAACGACGCCCGCCGCGACCATTATGGAAAGAAGCAGCAGCAGGAGGCGCTGCTGCTGCTGCTACTGTCGTACTGGTTGTCGACATAGGGAGAGGTATGCGAAGTTGGCGGCGGTAGTGCTAATGTCTGACTGAACATATCCACACCGTTCTGTGGACATCTGTCTGTATCGTCCAGATATGTATAATACACCCACGTGCGTGTGCTTCTGTGTATTATTCGCTCGCAAACACATCGACACACACACACACATCTTCATACATATACATACATGAATACATTAATGTACACATAGGAGCGACTGCAGGCTAGGATCAGAGCGTGAATGCGGGGCAACGAGAGGGCATATCCATGAGAGTGTGAAACGCGCATGGACTAAGATAAGCAGGGGAGGTTCACAACAGGTTGAGCAGCAGTTTGTTGAGAGACAACAAATGGATGAATGACGAGGTGAAGAGAGATCGACGCCACCGATGGAAACGGACCGGGCCGGCCCGACTGATTTCGTTTGCCTACTGGCGTGCTATGATATGGCGTGGCACGATGGTCGTCTTGCGGGTGTACAACAAGAACGGCAAGAACGAGAAGGAACGGTAAGGGAGGCGTACGAACGCAACATCTATACAGCATCAGCTAGACAAGTGTCAGCATAGATAGAGAGAGAGAAAGAGAAAGAAAGACAGCAAGAACCTCACGCCATGCGGTGAAGATGATGGATCGTGTAATCGTTCAGCCGCAGCAGGGTTGGCACATGCAAACGAACACCTCAATGGAGAGCGAGCGAGAGAGAGAGAGATTTGAGCGCAGACGACAACGCCAAGTATGATATCAGGGAGCTGTTTGCAACGGCGGACGACGGGTAGAAGGCTGGGAGAAGGCGTTCGTGATGATCATAGCATAGCATCGAATAGAATACCACCCGTAACTAGCAACCCCGTGCCAATCACACGTACCGATGGACGTGTTAATGTTCGCGCCGACGCGAAACCCAATCGCAGCCGCGATAGCCAAACCCCGAACGTGTTTGCAATCCGGAGAGAAGGAGAAACGTCGGGTGATTATTTGAAAGGACAAAACGATAGTTGAAAATACCCCGGTGGTGTACACGCAACCTTATACCACGTAAAAGTACACGGCTCGGTGTGCTGCCCCATTATAATAAATAAAAATATGACTAATCGGCTTTTTGGCTGACCACTTGGCACGTTTGACTTATTAATAACAATGTCCTGACTTGAGCACTCCCGATGTCTGTCGTCTAAACGGCCAGTTGGCGCTTCGCGACGACGCCTACGAGCCATGGGAAATTAATTTAGTGATAGAGTCTCTGGCAGAGAGCCATGCGTGGGTGGATCGAGCATTGATGGGACGGTAGGGGGCGGTCGGCCCTCTATGGCTTCAGCGGCATTACCACTACGGCTCCAGAGAGTCGCAGCGAATAGAAAGATCGACAGACCGTGAGTCAAACTGGCCTCAATCGACACGGACCGATGTTAGCATATTTTATCGCTCTCTTATCCGTCATCCCTTCCCTGTATGACTTTGTATGGCATGTTCCAAGCTAGCAGATCCGAAGTATCTATGTTGGGTGTGATCTCGTGGCTCCAGTCAGAAAATTCCCATCGAATATCCTCTCTTTTCTACCAAGCAGACCCTAACAGGACTAACGCCTGCAATGCCCTGGGAGGATTTTTCTCTCTGAGCAGTCAGCTTCGACGATCGAAGCTCATTAATGCGCCTTAGCCACCACCCTTGCGGGATACATACGACCGGCTTATATATGCCGTTAGACACTATCTCAGAGAACGCTAACGATACAATGTGCAGGCCCGTTCAAATCCTTTTGATACGCGCGGGGTACAAATACCCATCAATAATTGCTCGCTGAAATCCACAGCTTATTTCAGAGCGGCAGATCCTGTTACCGGCAGCAGGCTTTCCAAATGCGAGAAGCAACCCTCACTCCGTTCCCTCTCGGTCGGTTGAATCTGATAGGTTGTGTTTGTGTGTGGAGGGGACATCGTGGACTACAGAAAAGTAGCCTTTCTTGATCAGCTGTCCGATAACCAGTCAGATGTAAATATCTAGCAAATATAATACCGTACCATTCCTTCATTTTGCCTCACAATCCGTTTGCATTTGGCCGTTGTAACGACCGTTCGATTCTAACCGTAGAGGTTAACTTACACGTAGCTGGAATGTTTTGCACATGAAGTCTAGAAGTCCTGACCTCAGACCGTCAGCGCGGTTTGGGGTTGGTAAGAGGCAAACACATCCCCCTACCAATAACACGAACGAATTCTTTTACAAGGTGACGCCTCGATCCGACTTGGGCGCTTCATGCAGCTGTCGCAATGGCCGATTTTCCATTTGGATTCAAATATATATATATATATGTATATATATATATGGGATGTAGCGAATGCTGTGCTGGCCGATATTTAGGTTGTGTGGTACTATGGTGTTGGGGTATCGTGCACATTCTGGTTGGCTGCTTGGATCAGCTTCTTATCCCTGTGAGCAGACTATTGTACTCTGTAGAGGAAACTATCTTCAAGTTGATATTGGTGGTACGTCTCGAGATCACCATTTTGCAGGAGCATAGCGGTACACCATAGGTGTTGTGAGTGTCTATTTTGTGTTACGATGAACACCGATCACATCACTTGACCTGATCACAACAACGTTTTAACTATCTAGATTTTTAGCCGAATTCAATACATTGTTGTCTCCATACTTCCATATGCCTGGCGTCATATCGAATTCAGCTCAGGATGAAAACTCTAGTCATCACACGTAGGAAGTAGGTGGTACGAGCATCGCTATAACTGCCATTGTTGTGTGTTTCGATATCGGGCTCGGTCCTTGTTCATTGAGAGCGGCGGAGTATTTACGAACGAAGGGATAATGGGCTTGCCATAGGCCCCATCCAACTATCGATGGAGGCTTAGGTCTAGCCTTCAGAGCAGAGCAGAGAGCTAGACCTCACTCATTGTAACTCGCCGTACCTAGCTGGTGGAGCGAGTTTCCCCAGGCTGGGTTCGGCGTGTTCACTGAGAGAACTGGGACGCTCATCCAAGCAGCTCCACCCAGGGCAAATATGACGCTCGACCACCTCTGCCGTTGTGGGTGACAAACTGCGATAGCCCGGTTTCCGCCAATCCGATCGAGCCGACGTGAATGATACCACGTTGGGGAGACGTAGAACCAAACGAACATGGCAACCACACCCGCGAACCGCCGGGGGGACGGTGCTACCGCTGTCGACGGCGACGACGACGACGGCCCGGGCTCGGCCACAAGTAGAGAATGCGAAAGATTCTCCCGCTTGGCCATTGACGACGGGTCCGACGAGGCTCCCGGCCTGATCGCTGCGTTCTTCGTTCTTCTTTGCCCATCAATAGACAGTGGTGTGCCTCGGCCAAGTTCCTCGCCGTCAGGCCCCAGCGCCACATAGAGCGAACATAACCGAACGGCAACTGTACAGCCTGCTACATTCATATGCATAGACACGAGACGATTCGCATTCAACTGGCAAACAGTAGAATAATATGAATACTACCGCCTGTTTCAATGTTGCCGACTCGAGCACAGACTGAGACTTTGCACCGTACAATGTTATTTCTTTCCGTACGTAGGCGGTTTATAACGTTGCAAACGCATTGAATCATTATAATAACACAATTAGACAGGCGCATATAGCTGTCTATACACAACCTCAATGAGACAAATCCAACAATGGTTGTCTCAGGCCACAATCCGCACGTCGATTACGAAGCCAATGAGGCGGCTTTTCAGAAATTTCGAAACAGAACAGTGATATGCACGCATACATACAGAGCGGAATCGTATAAGATATCCAGACTGATCGATATAGCGACAATACTGCTCAAGTGTGTGTTAGGTCTAAACGAATGCTAGCTATTATATTAAACTCATAGCGAGAACAGATTGCATTTTGCAACAAAAATAATATAGCACCTGTATCTTTGACAGTTGCCGTAATTGTCTGCGCAGACGAAAATGTTACGAAGATTAGAACATATTTCATACGCGGCCCAGGTTCAGGGGACAAGTTGTTGGGCAGTCATTGACAGACCGACAGAGTATTGCTTGCTTCTATAGATCGCTTGCGCCTGGTCTAATCAACGCTTTCTGTAAGTGATATCCTTTCAGTTCGGTCTACGGTGCTCCCTTCGTTTGCCACCAGGCCGAGGGCTGGCACTTCTGCACCTACCGGACGACCTTTGCACTCCTTCGAGTTGTTCGAAAGCCCCCCGTGGCGGTAAATGCGTCAAACTGACGGTATCGTCGCCCTCTAGACCACAGCACAGGCCACTACCATCTCCGCCATCCACACGACCCAGACCAGATCGCAGCCAGGGTTCAGCTCCCCAAGGGACCTCTCCCGACGACGAGGTCGGCCACTGGCAGCGGTTGTAGAAGAAGTAGTAATAGTAGCACCGAGTGCCGCCGATTTATTCGGCGAGCTGTTTCCATCGTTTTGAGCGTGGATTCCCCACACCTTCCTCCAACCTCGCCTAGTCCAATCGTGCTGGTAGGCGCAGCCCCCGCCGCTCCGACTTCTGCCACCGGCACAGCCAAATCCGGTTATCGCCTTGTCGTTATCTCGTTATCTTCCGAGGCAAACTCCGTCTTGTACTCCCACTCGCCATGAGGAGCTGGAGTAGCATGATAACCACGGGCAGAGGTAGCAGCACAGCCGAAGGAACCGAGACAAGGCAAAAAAAATCGAGAGAGGTAGCGGGCGGGTGAGTGAACCCTGGTTAGGTCTAGCAGTAGCAGCAGCAGCTAATAGTTGATGGTGGTCTCTCTTCCGCTCCACCATGTAAGATTCAGCTGCTAATACGCCCCGTCTCCAGATGGATACTGCTACCGATAACATACAACGAACACCTAGAGAATGTAGAGCTATTATAGCTCTCCTGTAGTCCTATTCTTGTTACTGCACTGGGTCGATAGTTTGCGGTGGCTACCAGGGGAGGCGACTGTTGGGTCAGACCGGGGGGGGGGGGGGGTGCACGAGACAAAACAACTTAAGGAAATGCTAACGGTAAAACAGTCCGGAGGATGCCCGTACATCTTCATGGCATTAGTCTATAGGACTATGCGAGACGACACCTCTATCAGCATGGAGGGAGGGGATCAAAGGGGAAGGTATCCCTGGCATTGTTTTGACGGTCCCATGACGTTTGTCCCCCAGACCTCCTTTCACTCAGTAGGAGGTGGGGAGTCAGAGGTTCATCCTAGTTAGGCATCAGCTGTAGCTCTGTTCTAAATGTCTGCCTCATCTGAAGTGGAATGGCCGTTCTCGAAGAGTGCGCTTCCATATGCTGGGCCATGTTGAATCACTACAAGGGCGAAACTACCTCGAGATCTAAGGTCTTCTCTTCCTATTGAGAGTTTGCTACATGTGTGTAGATACATCTATTGAGAATAGATACATGTGTGTAGATACATCTATTGAGAATAGATACATGTGTGTAGATAGATGTATTGGGAATAGATACCCCTAGCACTGCTCCAATTGAAAAGCTGCGGAGACATAGCCCGTACAGTCTTGCACCAATTTCTCTATTTCTCGGATCACTATTATTATTATTAGTATGACTGCAGTGAACTTGGTGGCATCGGTGGCGTCTGCAACGACAGATGCCCCTTTCTGTTCCAGCTGCTTGAAAAGGTCGCGAACACGATTCGTGAACGCCTCATTCACCTCGTCCCCTATCCACTAGACAGATACGAGGAGCATGCAACGGTGTGTCGACCGAATGATGTGTGACCTCGAAGTACGATAGGGCCAACAGCTAGCGCTCGTGAGGCGGTGCCGGAGTACGGTCGTCATTACGTTCTGCCGTCCTTTTTCTTGCAGTTCCCTTCTCCTCTCGGTGTCCTGTCGTCAAGGCTCGCGTCCTTTTGGAGGACGTCTGGCAGGACGTTTTTGCTCTGGCAAAATCGGGCCACCGACGGTGAAGACGGTTGAGGCGGGCAGAGCGTCTCCGAATCTCCTTCCTACTTCCGCAACTGCTGGAGAAATCTTGGCAGGAGAAGTCGTAGGCAATGTGCCCGTGCTTCTCTGAAGAAGTGCGGCATTATTTCTAGGTAATTTGTTTCCAAATTCGGCCAGTCTTCGGACCCATTCATCCGCTGAACTTGATGGCGCGCTTATACGCGAATTCGCCGTATGCCCATGAATATCAGAACAGACCTATATAACAAGGTAGCGGGCGGGGGAAGCGCGAGAGCACAATCGAAAAGAGCCGAGCAGAGAGAAAACGTGACCTTGCAGCTAGATATTAATTGTTCATTGTTAATAGGGCATATTTTTCAATGAGAAGTTCTACCGAGTGGGAATTCTGCAACACGGTATGTCAGCTCAGTTAAAAACAATGATGTCTGTACGATCGGTGAGCTTGTTTTGAATGCTTTGCGGTTGGAAGTCGCTATCATCCTGCGGGACAAATACGAACTGACGGGATCTTACGAAGGTAGGTTTATCAGAGAAGTTATGAGGTTAAAATGAAAAGGCATATTATATAGAGCATGATATCACGATTCACCGATATCGCTAATAAGATCAGTCCCATACGACAGGTGTGTTCCCTATCCAGACGCAGTTGGCGAGCAAAATATAACGCTCTAGTCATGTCGGGACTGCGCTTGCAAGAAGTACAGGATAAATGAAAACTGGCAGTACATCTGCGCTTTACTTTTTAAACAAAGCTTTGAGGACACGGGAACATTTACCCGTATTGGACAAGCAATTGTGCATTTTATCAATTCCGAACCAATCATTAAACTGGTTTCTTCAATCGTCTTGCGGGCCGCTACGCGATAAATTTGATAAATTCATCCGATATCACTTGTCCTCGAACACAATGTCCTTCGATGCTTGCAAACTCGGACCAATCAAGCTACCGATATAGCTCTGCTATTTCGAGTGTCCTTGCACATCTATGTATTGACGAACCAATTACCGCCCTCTCGATCTTACACTTTGAGCATTTCCGGCCATATTCCACCCGTTTGACTATTGCAATCGCCTGGGCAATTATTACACTAATTTTCGACAGGAAATCAATTCCGAACTTATTCAAATGATGCGCCACGCAAGGCCGCCCAAACTTTTAAATCGAAGTTGTAAATCGCTTGAGCTGTGAGGAATAAGGAAGATTAAATTTCAACAAGATAATTGACCAAAACCCACTTTTCAATATCCGTTTGCAATAATCAAGAGTTTGGCATCTTCTCCCTTTATCCTATACCTATACGATGGAGCGGCATTAACGCCAGAAGCCTCCAACGCTTTCATCGCTCAGCATGCATTATCCTCTAAGCGAGTTCCCACAAAAAAAAGGCCCCTTCAACAGCCGATACATCGTGCGGGCATCGTGCCAAACATCTGCATCCTGATCGGCGAGAGATGGCATCAATCGACGCTGACGACGGCCACGCCACAATACCGTACCATACGCTTCCTTACTACACGTTTTATGCTGTACTGTACTGCGTCATACTATAATGGATACACACGGATCTATGTAGTAGATGCCGTGACTTTGGTGCTTTGATGCTCTTCGTCAAAATGGTAACATATAGCAGGGAGGAACAGGTTATTCTCATCTCACTGCTCTGACGCTTATCCTCTTATCCATCGTCGACTTCACCAACTCCGGACTGTCCACCGATTCACTATGACAGGTCAGGCACCCCGGGTGGGTGGGTGGTTGGCAGCGCCGTTGATCCCAGAGCCACCACAGCTAACTCGGCTGTTATTTTAACCCAAGGACTACTGCTGCTGCTGCTACTCTTGCCAAGGATGCTGCTAAGACCCCCATCTATCCTCACCTATACTCACTCAGTTGCACTCCTTCGCCCTGTAGATTAGCTATTTTCGGAAACAGATCTTTATAAGCGTCCAATCGTTTATTCTACATGCATACGACACACGATTACTGCCTTCTATCTCGTGGCACTATCTGCTGCGATAAGCTGTTGCTGCCGACGGTCGACCAAGAGGCTTATTGATCAGAGGAGAGGCGCTACCCGCCAGATAATTTTGTTGAGTACCATCCAATGTGAGTTGGAGCTGAACCTAGTATATCACGGTTATCACGGAGAGTTAGCCAAAAAAAAAAAACCAAAAAACAACTCGAAATCAAGTTATTAAATAGAAGTGCATCCCGGATCAGATTCGCGAGCTATTGCTCCATACCTCCGATGCCACGTTCCGACCGTTCGACCCAGGACTTCTCAAGAAGCGGGATAAGATCGTACGTAATCGATACACGCCATAGACGTCTGCGATGACTCCGTGATATTATCAGGTGGCAAATCCAGGCGTCAGATCGAAAAAGCAAACAACGGTTACCACAGATCGTATTGAAGGTGAGTGGTCCGACTCGCTCATGGCACCGATAATGCAGGCAAAGCAGCGAAAAAATATGCTGCTCCGTGGATGCTAAATGTTGGCGGAGAGTCGGCCCAAAAAGTTTTGAAACAGAAATATTATATATATATATATTAGTGGCCGACTTAGTGACACCTGCAGGGTGCTTCAACTGAGCAAATAAGGAATCACTCTGCAATAATTATCGAGGTTCAATGAAAAATTAGAATTCACACATGAATGTAACCGCTGAACACTTTTATTGATCTTTTCGGGACGGATCTAGATTGAGACGGTGAAACTTTCCTGGTAGTGAAGCATTCGCCATTTTTTACCGAACGCAATGAAAGACGATGTTGTGCTCCGTTCAACATATTGGTTAAGCCTAAGCGATGCCCTTAGAGGCTTCATTTAGTTAATGCGTTGTGCATGAACTTTTAATGCGTTCATCGCTCGATAGGATAGATATCTGATACTGGATGCTGCACTTTCGGAAAGGTTAAGGAGCAAATTCTTGCTATTGCATATAAGTTCCCATAGATTGCGGAAATGGGCTCCGAAAACACTAAACGTCTATGTCAGAGGCGCATGCTCAGTCGATGAGGTTGGTTCACGAGAACTATTACAACATTATTTCCATTTGTATATTTATATTAGATAGCAGAGAGACAGGCGCAGCGAAACGGAAATTAGATGTCACGCATACGAGATAGATAGACACATATTTACACAATAAATATAAATAGGTGAGCATATCTGGGAATCCCATTGTGAAGACCAGCGGCGATTTTGTATTTTATTTCTTCTTATATGATGCGTGTTGCCATTACGGGAAACTACACGTTGAGATTAATCTTGCAATGCACGGAGCTGACGTGGTGATGAGAAAGACGATTCCTGCCATTGCAAAATACATTTCCTGATATTATTACGATTGTTATTGTTGTTGTTATTATTATTGTTCATGTTTTGTTGTTAAGTAAATGCTAGCCAGCTTTCGTCATATTCAATTCATCGTTCCAAGGAGCTTCCCTGAAGGGACAGAGTCTTCGTGGCTCACACAAGGCCAAGGCTGTGCAAGTGTCATCTCTTGTCAAATGAGTGATTTCGAAATGCAAATTCGATAAGCACTTCTACAGGAAAGGTATTATCGTTGAAAGGGCATTATCGACGAAGCCCAGTCGGACCCGAAGCACGAAGCAATCGATCATCAAGGTGCATTCGTACGAGCCGCTTGTCACTAGGTATTCGGGCGCGGTATCGTGCTGTTCGCAGCTAGCGGAGTACGCTCTGCTTAATAGAACTAGGAAAAAAACGCTCAAACCCCGCGAGTTCCCGACCTTGTTTCGTGGGACGCTGATGGTGAGTACATGGCATAATTGGGTTGCCATAGCGATTACGTACGCAGTTGGAGTGGTGAACTCGTTTTTAAGCACACTGTTTAATACAAAGTGCGCCACTCAATAATGGACGAGAGTGACAAATGTTTGATGTAGCAGTCCGCATGACGTGTGAGGCTTGCCGCATAGGAGCGAGTGGTATATTTGCGAACCAAACGACCGACCTTGGTGAGCACTTACATAAGTGAATTCAAAGGGAAATATTTTAAAATCTAATTTCTATTCTATTCTATCATCATTTATTGCTATTTTATTGGACTCTCGATGAGGTAACCTGAGCTAATTGCCTTCTGCAGAATTTCCAGAATGCAGAGTGTGAATGCAGACAACGTGGCACATGGCAATAGTTAAGAGCTTTGACATATCTCTTGTATCCAGCTTGTTTCTAAGAAGACCATTTTTTCCAAGCGTTGATGTCAGGAGAATAAGGGGGGTCAAGAGGTTGGGCAACTATTGGACACCCGAGTCTTCGTCTTTCACCGAATGATTGCTTTCGACTGATATGAGCTGTTCGTAGCTCAATTACCACTTTATTCTTTCGATAAAAATGAACGAAGTGAATTAAAGCGTTGTTTCATCATTTTCCTTGCGTCGGTCTATTAATGGGGTCTCGTTGCGGGTCGCAAAGTGTTGCTCATCTCGACCAGATGCTTGGCCTTGTTTGAGGCTGTGTGCTTGTATCAATGTAACATTTTAGCGTTTTACAACTTCCTGCCAACTGTTGTCTTTACTGCCGCTGTCCGGGAACGCTTGAATTGTAAATCGAAAATGATCGTTGCTCGTCACCACTTTGTGCAGAAACTTACCCCACCTGCAACTGGATGAAGCTACATAAATAGGCGCATATGGCGCAAAATCACACACGAAATACTCAAACCAAACGGTATGAGTTTCTCATAAGTGTAGCAATTCTAAAATGTAGCCACATAATGAAAAGGTATAGATTACGTTATACAGGTTAGGGAACCACTTCATGCAGTTTCGGGTACATTAGCCATGAGCTGGTTTCCTGTACAACCTCATTCCGACTCGTTCTAGCTATGGCATAAAGCTCCGTGATTCAACTCCATTAGCTATCACAAATTACAGAAACACATGAGGTACTTCTACTGTGTACAAACACAAGGCAGCATTAAAAGTAACAACAATATATAATATTTTCTGTTCCGAACAAGATTGCCGAACAGGTCTGTGTGTATCCCACAGTACAGGAGGACTGAGAGGAGAGGATATCGATGTGGTGTCCATAGGATCGAGGTGGTAGTTTCGGTGGCAGTGGTGTTGCGAGACTCGGGCCCGACGGCTTATGCCCCATAGCCTGGGGTAAGGGAGCATCCCTTCGCCATCTCAGTAACGGCACGGCAGTGTTCTGCTTTTCGGGGATGGTCTGCTGTTTGCTACGTGTCTTCCCTTCATAACGAGCGAGTGTCGAGGAAGATTGTGGTCGAATCAGGAGGCGGCCTTCGCTTCTATTGCCTGTTTCCATCTGCTGCCCCTCCCGTTCCCAGCACCTTGAGGGCGTGGCAGTTAAAAGCACCCCGTCAATGGCAGGGCTTGGGTAGGGCCAGCCTGCCATCAGGTCGATTTGCGCGCCTCCTAAGGCTATCTGCCAGATGAGTCGAAGGCTGAGGCTTCCTCAGCTACTAAATAACACTCTTCAGACATAAGTGTGAGAACGCGGTATCACTGAAGGCCTGCTGCAGTAGACGCACACCTATAGTGGCCCGTATTTTTCTACCACAAAGACGCCTCTCTAACCCTGTCGTCCGTATATTCTACCCGTTCATGCACTCTGTAGATCTGTATGAGAAGCGTCGGGATGCCGAAACTAGCACCGCTTTATCAATTGCACGTATTGAGTATAGCTTATCGAGGCACCTTTCTTAAAGAACGATCTCTCCTGGCGATGCAGCATGTGGTTACGATAATAGTCCGTATGCGCAACAACAACAACCTTCGTTCTATCTGTTTTTAATCAGCTAAGTTCTTTAGAGAAATCGCCACCAGCTATGATACTATTGCATACCCTTTACAAGCCCCATGTCTTCTCGTTGTGGTCGATGTTTGTCTTGTTATACTGTTATAAATGGCCACACCTCATAAAGAAACGCTTCGAATTATGTGCAAGATGAAAGCTGAAAGGGGATATGTGGTCCACTGATTTGGCTACAACTGAGAATGCAGCTAATAAACACCAATTAGTGCTACTTAGCGTTGCACGAATGAGAGTTGCTATTCTGCTGCTATTCAATAGATTAAACATCGTTAAATTATTGATAATGACAATATATGGCAACGAAGTTGCATCTGGCCACCGAATGTTTTACGCCCACTCATCGCTGAGTGGCAGGGCCTACAAGAATATCCGTACTTCTACACTAAGGTCCCCTGCTACAGGGGGACCTTGGAATAGAAGTACTTATATTCTTGATATGAAGACTATCTTCGATAGTTTATCAAAACTCCTTGTAGGAAGACGGAGCATATTGATGACTTTAATACCACGTTGAACTTGCTTTCAGTATACACTGAACAATTTGAACCACGCTCCACGAACGTACTCACACCGGTTATATAATGTGGCCCAAAACGTGGCCAGGGCAGTGTGATGCTTGCCTTTGATACAGCTATGCCAATGTTCGAGCCTCCAATTCTAAGCCATGCTGGCTATCAGTTTTTGAAGATGCCATTGAAAATGGCAGCATTTATCTAAGAACTGCTACGGCTGACTACAATACAATGCAGTTTCGTTGGACGGTTTTCCTCGAAAAATATTCGACGCTGAGTTTAGAAGTTCTTAGGTCCAAGATCATTGTCTTGGACGTTTATGACGACTCCTTTCGCATCTTCCATCCCTCATTCAAAAAATTTCCAGACTTTCCGTCCAGTAAATGGTGAATTGTTCGAAAAAGATCATGTGGCCAGCTGTTCCACTCTTGGGGCTCACCGTATGGTCAAGGGAAGACAGCGAGAGAGAGAGAGAGAGAGAGAGAGAGAGAGAAAAAACGACCGAGCTCACGCAGAGCGTACGTTCACAATGTAACGAATAGGCATGCTAGCGGCTTGGCCTACTGCGGCAACCGATACTACTATTACCAAAGCAAATGGTCACCTTGAGCGCTTGACGGGTACCTCTTGATCAGCACCTTTTGATCAGTGCGGAACGAGTGTCCATCCAACCGCAAGGCGGCTTGTGTAAGGAGGCCTCCATTCGGAGCAGCGGCTTGTGTGAGGCCCGCTCGGGCACATGGCTTGCAAGCTATTCTTGGAACAAAGATGGACCGAAGGAGAGAAGCTGCGCTTTCTGGGTTCGTTCGTTGGCTGGCTGGTTGGGTCTGCCTGCCTCAGCGGTTGGGGATTGCCTGACACGTCGATCGGCTGCTACAAGCTTTCACATCCTCCTCTCATTACCTTCAGCGTGCGGTCAGACGCTACTGGCGAGGACCCTCAGGCAGAAATGCGGTCCCAATAAATTCAAAGCACTCGGTGCCCTGGCCATGGCCTTGATATTTGGCAGAAAGAGGCCCGAGATGGCAGGTAAAGGTCCGGTGACCGTTGGCAAGCGAAGCCAAGTCTATTATCATATATTACAGACGTGTTACGTGTAGCGATGTACCTGATGTTCACCACATCTTTCTATTCCTCTGTGTTGCCCATACTAAAATGCATGTTCATGAAACTTGTCAGGTGGACGGGTACTGTAGAGGAACAGCTTTGCTTTGGAGAAAATTGACCTTGTGTGTTGTTCCGTGTTTTTTTTCTGTAACCACGGCTACCGGTGTTTTTAAAGTACCCCCCCCCCCACCTTTAAGGGTTCGAAATGGCGAGATTTGTTGTGAAATTAGTCACCGTTTCTCGCAGTTCCTTCGAGAATTGCTGTTCAATGTGTACGCGAACGCGTCGGAGTTCCTAATAGGCTCGGGAGACGTGAGCGCATAGTATAATCTTCGAACTGCTGAGGGATGACTTGATGGTTGTTGATGTTGTTGTGCTATGCATTGCGCTCAGACAATTTGTTACATTGACTGGGGGTGACGTTGGTTACTTGACGTTGCGTGTTACTGCTTGCCTTTGTGCCAAGTGGATTTGTAAATAACGCACATTGCTCTTATTGGTCACCTGAGAGACGTTAAGTTTTTTGCAATAGATAATGAGATATGCCAACAAAATGTCCACAGCCATTGTAGGACCTTCGTAAACATTCCACTATACAGAGGGAGTGAACGTTGGTCGGATATCCGTCTATTGTCAATGGCTGACTATAATTAATCGTATCTTGAAATTTGTTCATTTTAATTCTGTCGTCAGTCAATTGAAGTTAAAAACCATTTAACGGTTAGATGAGATGGACCTTGAAAGTAGTCTTTATGATACTCTATATTTCGAGACGGATGAAAGGTGCAATTCCTGACAGTGGCACTCTCGCACATGGAAACATTACAATTATAAGTGTTGGGTATTTCGTCGGTCCTCTAGCTCAAGTTCTTCTGGAGAGTGAAACGAGCTTGTTTTTGGAAAGGATACATTCTTACTCGTTATAACTGTTTCTGTGCCCCAGAATCGATATTTTATATCCCGTTCCTAGGTCAGTGATTCCGACCATTATTCCAGCTAGTCCTCTATGTTCTAATTGACCTTTTTGGAAGTTTTTGATTGTGCTAGAAACAGCGCGCCCCAGATACTTGTATTTTTCCAAGGTACGGTTTCGTCTCGTGGATGATTTCGTATGCGGTTTTATTTTCATGAGGTATTATTGTTAGCACGTCGAGCATCTGCAGACTGAAGTTCGAAGCATCGGTCCTACTCATTCTCTGTGTAGAGCGTCCACAAGTCGTGCAGTTGCAATATCCACGTCAATGCTTGCTCCTACCTCGTCATTTACTGCTTACACCTGTTGATATTATCGACGACTGTTCTATTTGGGCTGAATTTGTAGTTCATGCAACGGGACATGGCCTTATCTTTAAGTGCACCACTTTATTTAGCATATGTAGCTTTGATTTTAGTCCATAATGACGAAGCATTCATACTGGCAGTGACCCAGTTTGGTCACAATATGGGGATGGAGTGATTAGGATAAGATTAATGAATGCGCTGATTGCCTGTTTTATTTGTGCTTTAGTGGGCTTTGTTTTTTCTGGTACCTCTGGGGGTGTACGGATTCCTGACACTAGCTCCCTGCATATTGCATGTGGGGATAAGGGTGATCCAGGAGAGAATAGTGTCCACCTCCATCTGCTAGGACAATCGGACTGTCCAAGTTTCGTTAATTATCGCTGCCGGTACTTGGCTTGCTAGGATGTAGTATCATCTTTGTTTTTTGTTACACTTTGTATTTCTTAAGTATAATATTACTCTTTGCACATCTACCTGGTGTGTTCTGTTAACCGTTGTCGATGTCCAGTCCGGGGGTAGCAATCGTGCTGGTACGGTATTGAGTTTTTCGTGGGTCCGCTAGTTCACGTTCTTGCTTAACTCTTAAGAGAGATGCGGTACGGCAGCGGTACTCGGTGTGCACAGGTCGAATGCTAGTTATCCATGAAGTTCTGCGAACCTTCTCTTCGGGACCGTCATTCACAAGAAATTATTGACCGTTCTACCGAATTATGGAGTGGGACCCCCTCTATATCAACTGGACAGCGGCCTCTCTGCACCGTCATAGCTTCTGTATTCGTGTCAATGAGAGCCTCTCATCACGTTGAGAAGCGAGGTCCGGCAGCCCTTCAAGGCACCATCGTAGGATCATTTACCGACATCCTAATTGTCTCAGTTACCTAGGAACTGATATAAGAACTATAGTCTATGCGAATAAGGTGTAATGATGTATTGTTCAGTGACCACAACGAAGACCGACGATGGACAAAGACTGCAAACAGTGCTTGATAGAAATTTTAAATGGATAGTCAAGCTAGATGTGAACCTTCAATTCCTTAATGTGCCACATGCACTTCAGACACAAGGACTTGACGAATAGATATTACATTGACCATCAACAATTGAGTTCAGCCCACCACCCCAGTATGCATAATGTGAAAACCACAACATTAGTCAATCTCACATATAGCGATAATCTGCCGGATATTGTAGGCTCGTGCCTCTAGAATAGAGAAAACTGGATTTTTCATTAGTTCGCTGTTACCAAACCGTATTTATACATGTGACTTATTTTATTATTACGTAATCTGGATTCTAACAGATGAACCCCGATGTGGACAGGCCTAATCAGAAGCAAGAAGCCTCTCCAACATGTACCACAAATATTTGTGCGTCGCGTTACTTACAGATGCAGAGTCTATTTCAATGAGGCTCTATGCGACGATATCCCGTTGATACCTGACATCTGATGATGATTTATTCATTTATTTACACTCAACCAGCTGAGGAACAACTCTATCGTCACCCAAATATTAATCACTCCAATTCCAACCGCAATGGAAGCCGAGTATAGAATATAGTATTTATAACCCAGAAAAGTGCAATTAACATGCAACCAGTGTAACTAACGTTTTTTTTTCCACCCGCGGACATATTGTACATGAATTTGATTTATATTTGCCGTTTGTCTCTGTCTCAAATCAAGTTTATTATATTGTAATATCCAGTTCACCATTACTGGTTGTTACCGTTATCGTTTGGTAACGCATCTGGAGTTGGCACGGGCCACGAGGCCGGCCACAACCGATGTCCTTCTGTTATACGTGTTATGGGTTGCTAAATGGCACCCACCTGTTGTAGGGATTCTAGGCAGCGTTATGGTCGATGGGTCGATTGATTCCTCATCCACTGGTCGCACCTTGTCGTATCGACCTCGCCGGACCGAGTTCCTTCTTTCGAATGTCTTTTCTGTCTATGCTAGTCTTTCCGTCTGTCGCTACGCGATCGCTGACGATTCCTGGGAGGATGTTCTGTTATTGGCTTGCTTTTTCTCGATCATATTGCGGTGCTGCGGGTGATTATGGTGTTCGTGTGCGTGTGTGTGGTTGGTGCCGGCTAGCGATTTAACAGGATTTCTATCGAGTCGAAGGCGGCTATTAATGATAGCACTTTAGTCAACGATTCATGAAGATACCGTTCTAGTTTCTCTGACTAGGGAGCCATGTTGTTGTTACGAAGTACCGAAGTTTCTGCTTAGCTATCACCACATACGACCTGCTCTGTGCAGGATAAGTGATAAGGCATTATACAAATAGACCTCGTTGCTGTTCCATCCGATGAATCAAAAGTGTTCGAGAATTTCCTGTACGCGTCGTTTAAGTATACGTCATCGCCGTAATATGATCCCTGGACGGGCGAACTACAGTGAACTCAGGTATTTCCTTGCTTAACTATTGTATATGGACCTCGTGATATAAAAAAACAGACATGCTGTTTCCCACGGTGCGTCGTGAACCGATATTGTCTGCACCAACATTCACAGATCGAGCAGAAGACTCTATGGGTAATATCGTTTATTCAAACATACGGTAGGGTATGGGTAATTCATTCCGTTGCAACCTTTTCTTGCATATGTCCTTATAGAAAATATGAATAGAAGGTTGACGGGTTCAAAATACTAATTAAATCGGTTTGGTATTTTTCTGATTTATTGTTATGACTGGAAAGGCAGAAAAACGTCAGCAAGTTTACTTAATGAATAATTGTTGTACACAACTCATTATTATGATTATTATTTATGATCATCGATTTAGCCACCGATTTCAACTGCCATCTTTCCGCAATATGACATCTCAAGGCTAGTGCCCTTGCGATCTCGCTAACCCGCTATTCCTCCTATATGTATCTCGCTAACCGAATTACTGCTAGGCTAGTGCCATTAGAATTTCTCCGTTCAACGTAATGCATGTAAAACATGAATCGAATTGAGCTAAATAGTTCCAGTATCCAAAGACTGCGAGTAAGCAACGACGTATTTATTATTATTGTCCTACTATGGGAGACCGCTTGTTATTGTAATTTCAACGAATTCACGTTATTGCAACCCTGTTAAAAACGTGTCATACAATCCCGAGACAGTCAGCGCACTGTGAACCGGAACAGCGAAGGTTCGACCAGTAAATGCCATGTCTAGCAGCTATGCTACATGTTTTTCTCGGGGTCATCTAGGTTTCGACTAGTGACACCGGCTTCTCCGCGGGCTTAATTGACCCCGCAGGGAGCAGGTCGAAGACGCCCAGCCAATGGCGGCGACACAAAGTCAACCGATGCTTTTCCTGGCTCCGGATCCCTCGACTCCTCCGTGGTTCAGCACACCACACACACACACACAAGCAGGAATACAACATAAGAGCAACGCTCTTAGAGGACGATCCATGCCAGCTGCTGCCATAGTGTGCATGCTACAGTCAGCCTTCGCTTCTTGGGGAGTGCGCTAACCCACAATAGACCTTCGTCTCAGAAGGTCGGCCAGACACACCCGACAAAACAATGCCTACGTACTCTAGTACTGCTGCTGAAGACAGAAACTGTATCATAGCAGCAACTTGGGCCTTGCTCACAATGACAACAACACACGCTAATGATTGGATAACGGACAACTGCGCCGAGGAGAAAAACACCATTAACTGGACAGCGCACGCGCGAGAAGAGAAAGCCGCGCACACTTAACTTAGCATATTTGAACGGGGAATCCTTAGCAGATCGAGAAACAACGTGTGTTGATGTTGTCATGCTTATTATATAATCATCGAGTACACAGGGTAGAGCATTAGGTATTTAGATGGAAGTAGTATATATATATTAGGAAGGAGTTAAGATGCTCGGCGATGGAAATACCGCCCTCCGTTCGACCTGATTAGTCTGTTTGAAAGACCCTTGCGATTCGAGGCCATTATTTTAAGAGGATTATTCTAACAGTACACGGACCACCTTCTGAGTCCATCACATCCTTTCTCGAGCCGCTCACCGTATTATTGCAGTAGCCGTCGACACACTCGAATATATCTCGTTTATGTGTGGTAATCTCAAAATTAATTTGTTCTGTAATGATCACACGTCAGAGAGTACTTTTCGCTTACATGTATGTACTGCGCTCTTAAACTTGTAATTACCAAAGCTACCAGATTCTCTGCGACAAACAATGCGCTTACTGATAACTATAGGCTCCATTATCCACTCGTGATTATTCTTCACATCTTCGGAATACCCGATATAAGCGACCACTTGGAAATCACCTTTTCCACAATTAATAATGCCTCCTCGAACAAACGATCTCCAATAATTCGTAGAACATTCCCAAAGCGGGAACATTGCATAGCACTACCATTGATAATTTCGAAAGATGGCTTGAGCAGGAAGTATTTTACGAAAATGCGATGCGCACTGACCCAGAGGGGGCAATTCAACAATTCATTGCTACAAAAAGCATAAAGTTGAAGCGTCAAGTTTCAAGTTTCAAAATCAAGTTTATTTTCGGAACTGCAATACAATACGCTTTAGTTCTCGATAAAATAAAAAATAAATAAAAGAGATAAAAATAAAATAAAAGGGGGGTGTTTGCACCTCAGCTCACATTGACACTAAAAGCATTACATATAAATGCTTTTAGTGTCAATGTCATTATATGAAGCAACGATATCACTAATGAGGTTGAAAAATTCACTGATGACCGACCAAACTCATTACATGTTACAGTGTGTGTATAATATCAAAGAAAACTAGACTTGAGTTATCCCTCACACATAATCTGGCGTAGCTCCAGACAACTGTAACTGTGTCAAATAATCCAATAATGCTCACAGCGTAATAGTTGGTATGCTATTGATGGTTAATGTTAATTTTTAAAAAGTACATTGTTCTCTTTCCCCACAGTTTCGCGAATGCGACCGCTGTTGACCAATCACCCAGCAATGGATATACTTTCCGGCTTCAACGATATTTGGTGTTAGCTACGAATAATTCATCTGATATCTAAACGCCATTCGGCACAGTTCTGCATGATCCGGTTAATGTGACCAATGTTACGAGATAGGCATATTCTCTGTGGTTGTTTCTGTTCACGACTGGTATTGTGCTTTACGCCCCTGATACGGGCTCAGACTGTGACTTTTTCTTTCAAGAGGTTTTCCGTTACTCTTCATGGGAAACTCAGCCGAACTCACTTTGTGTGCGGCATTAGGTGTTACCACTACGTCGAGATATGTTGAGAATCAAAGGTGAGAGCGATATCGAGGAACCATTCGGCTGTTTCCATTCATTCGGTCTTCGTATCGCATAACTCACAAAGGTTTCAGCTATAACTGCTGCTTTCTTCTTGTCCATCATATGACTGTTTTTGCTGTCGACTTTCCTGTGCACTAGCATGCTTCGTTTGTCAGCAGTGGAAGTAGCAGCAGCAGCAGTAATATGCCGAATATTGGTCCTTGAAGCAATGCTACATAGCGGTACTGAGGCGGAGGCTTGCCGTAGAACGAAGACAGCTTCGACGATGTTGTAGCTGTGGTGGCATGTCGAATATGTGTGTAGCAGTAACGACGATGTTATAACGTCGGTCGTTTATAACTCTTCATCTAAATGGCGTTCTCGTTTTTCGCCACACGGTGACAAAGGAGTGAACGAGCCAGAAATGGACGGGTGCTCTAAGATCAAGACCCGGGAATTACTGCTTGACTCCCGGGAGCCTAACTTGTGGGGACCGGCCAGCCAACGATGGCTCTGCCAAAAACGTCTCTGATAACCGGGCCAGAAGAAGAAGAAGAAGAACCGGGCCCAGAGAGAAGCCGAAGCGACATGCCCCCGTACACTGCCGTTGGCCTGACTCCCGCTCTGCTCCAGTTCCAATACAACATTCTTCCAGCACTGGGGAGTTCCCTCTCTCGTTGTCCGCTTGAAGTCAGTTCGCTATCTCGTCGTCACTGTCGTCCTGTCTGTCTATGACACTCTCAGTATATATATATATATACCTACCATCGAAAGAAAATACTTGCTCAGCACTTTTTCCCGCATCATTTATCCATGGTGGGTCCTCACTTCGCATAAGGAGAGTATACTGATCGCAAAACGACGAATACATCTATCAGTATACTTAGTATATCGTGGGTACCTCCTTGAAGTTGTGACTGTATTGGTAAAAAACCGGGCCTACTCAAAACGAACATGCAATTGGAAATTATAATTCTTTCCGATTTTACAATCGGGATTTTCTTCGCTTTCTTTATTATTTGTGAGCTGTCATTATTTTATGGCATGCTCTTAGCACACATCTGGATTATCAAATAAGGTATTAATGGCGAGTTCATATTTATAATTTATAGTTACCCACAACACTGACGTGATACACGTCTTGGCTATAATGATTTATTATGAGATATTGTGATTTAAACATAGAAAAAGAGAGCTGTTGAGCTCTTCGTCACATCAATCATCCGCGTCATAATAATAATAATAATAATTAATAATAATAGTAATGTATAATCAGGGAACATCGTTGTTTTGGGGGAGGAGTGGCTCAAAACAGCGCATTATGCAAACTGTCTTCAGGAAATCCTTCACGAATCCGTCACGAACTGTACCTCAAGGTCGAGTGCAGGTTTAACCATCAATTTTGGGGTGCTATCTATTTTGAACAAATATATGATGAAGGCTAATAGAATGCACTGACTCACAATATGCTAAACCTACCAACGTGAAGACCAACCTGCACGAAGCATCAATCCATATCACAGCACAGATTATTTCAGTTTTGTGATGATATACACATCTTCGAGTTGTCACTATATGGTTGTAAAGCTATATGTAAAATCGGCTATAGAACAGATTTCCCAGGGATCTTTTCCCGACCTTCTCTAGAACAGATTGCTGCTTTGCTGCTGGATGAATAGTCGGCCAGCGGAGTCAGATGACAGAAGTGGTTTCAGTCACATGTGGCGGGCCAAGTCAGGCCCAACTAGGTCTGACCGAACCAAGATATTTCTCAGGTTGTCCGAGCTGCCGCGGCAGCAGATGGCATCCAGCGGGGAGTCGTCCGAGAGTTCAGGATCAGTTGACTCTAGCGACTATCGTGAAGAGGTTCCTTTTTGTGAACTCCCCGTTAGGACTTTGTCAACGACGCAAAAGCTTTGTTCTCGAACTTTGTTCTCGTCTCACTGAGCCACGACTCCGGAAGAGTGGAGAGGAAATGAGTGTGCAAGGATTTGCTAATGCACCTCAGTTCGGCCGATCCGGAAAATCTTCTAGACTGATAAAAATACGCCTGCTATTGAGCTGTTCTCGTACCAGGGAAGCGGATCGATGGTAATAGAGGTAATACTTATAATATTTATAATACAGATATATATGGTTAAGGTCGAAACGTTATAAGCTAAATGAGTGGGCGTCAGGAATTGCAGTGGTCAATGATCGCTGAGTAAATTCATTCGAATCATTGCCTGCACCCAGGGGCATTTACCGAAATATAATAATATATTGCTGCCGCTGCGCCATCTGAATAAAGTCATATTCTCAAACATGTTGGGAGTTTTCTTCCGATCTATTCGAATCTACTGGGACGTACTGTGCGAGGCGTCTTCTCATTCATATTAACCTTCTGCGTTAAACCCTCACATTAACACGACGTATCGGGTGGCCTACAGCAAGCCCGATACACATTGGGTTCAATTTCGATTCGGGCCATTAACCGTTGCAATCCCTAATCCGTCGTATCCCCTAGTTTTTAGTAGGGCGCTAATTGTTCCAGTCATGTTCAACGGTGCTCGAAAACAGACCTTATTTGCGTCGTGTGTGTGTATGTGTGTGTTCGTGTGTGTGGAGTTTGTTAGCCATCGGGGGTTATTTGAATCAATAAACCTGCCAATACAAATTGAGCCGTAGTCTAGCTAGACCTGTTTTTTTTTTTTATCTCAGGCATTGATGACAGATGGCCACCGACAGTAATGCGTCTGTTGGCGTCATCACGGACCGAGGGGGGGAGGGGGTACTTGGTGATCGTATTTGCGGCTGCTATATTTACCGGCATAGACCGACAGATGTCTCTTCAGTTGGCTTCAGTTGGCCCTCTAAAAAACTTTTAATGCACAACCTGTTTGATGCGCGTTTGAGCATATTACACGTTTGCTGGGCGAGACTCGATGTGTATTTATGTTCTTGGAACACTCCAATAACCTTCGGAGGATGACACGAAACGTTTCTTCTTTTCGAGACGGTGGAGGATTGCGGATGATGGCTCCATTTTGATGTCATCGATATGAATGAGTCAGGTTCCAGTCTCCATTTCGTGCGTGTATTAGCATGACATATCCGCCGTTCGCCATTATATATATATATATATATATATAGAATATTGCCTCGAGTATGAGAGAAAAAAGATTGAGAAAGGTGAACTCGTCGAGAGTTCCTCGAAGAGGATGGGAGTCATTGAAGCCAAATCATCCAGCGGAGTCAACGACGCGGCATCGTGTCACTTGGCAGAAAGGCCGTCCCATTCCCTATCCACATTTCCATAAGCAAGCACCATTCATCCTAGGGGAATATCCCTAGGATGGCTTCGTTTCCCAAAATAGCGCGTCGCTACTCCTTCAGCTTCTACATACCTATAGCCCTTCCAAAGTTGGGTAAGGCCATGCCTCGTAGCTTCAGAGTTCATTCGTACAAAGTCTCGCCCCCTGCTCGCCTTCACAGATAGATCTGCCCATGTAGATATATAGCAAGAGTTAACTTAACAGCGTCCAAGTATCATCATTACAAAGCACACATCGTGCTTTGCTCATGGGTGGATCCACCCTTCAGCAGGAACTTTTTCTCGTTATAGGCTTCATCACAACCCGACACCGACTCCCTCCCGCTGCGCCTTGTATGTCGCTTGTTGCAGCTTACAACGACAATCGGGATCGACTTATCTTCGAGCGTGCTTCGCGTATCCGCCAACTATTTAATTCAGCGTATTGACAGCACAGCGGTATGTGCTACTTTTCCTTTGTTTTCTAATGACAGTTACTATTCAGGCTACTATTCGTGTGTATGTGATAAACGGGGCTCGTATAAAAGCAAGCCATTACACTGACGTACGTTCAGCGGCAGCAGAAGTAGCAACAGAGTAGCAACGACTGAACGCGCCGTTGAGGCGGCACCCGGCGGTCCCCTTTTCGTCGACGGCGGCCGCGGCGCGCAGACACTAATCAGTTAGGTCATCAATTATTGATATCAGAGGCAATTAGGTTTTCCATCGCAGGAGTAACTGTCCACCCATCCCAGATCAAGCAGACAGTAAAGCGGTAGAAAGGCGACGGCGAGCTGAAAGCGATGGCTTGAAACCCGGTTAGCGTTAGCCTAACTAACGGGTGTCCGCCATAGCTTCGCGTTTTCGAAGGTTCGTCGCTGATCGCTGAGACCGACTTCAGACGGACTCCCAGACTTGGCCTGCCGAGCCGAGGTCAGTGGCGCCACCTCATTCCACTCTTTGGTAATCAGCTACAGAAGTGAGTGAGTGAATCAGGAGTGCTACTGCGCAAGTGATTCCACCGAGGCCCCGTCGAATTGGCATTCTCTTTCAGTCTTCCTTTTTCAAGCCGCCTGCGAGAAGACGTCAGTAGAGTCTTACAGAGAGAGTCCTTGATCTCTTCCCATCCGATTCGTACTAGGCCCGTGTATGTGTGCATGTGCGTGAACCTACAGTTGAGAATTGCAGCGCACTGCGATTAAAGACTGGATCAGCCTTCGTCTTGTGTCGGTGTCTCTACGAACTATTCGTCGTGCTGAAGGCTCTCGTGGGGCAGATTAGCTGAATCTAACTAGTGTCAGGACCACTAGGACCTCGGGCGGCCCTCGCAGAACGAAGCAATATTACCTCGCAGTAGACTATCCTAGGTGACGAAGTTAAGGCTCGAAAACTTCAAACGAACGAAAAAATGGCGTGCTAATGGTAAGGGAGACTATCTGCGATATTGGCAGAGGTCACATAGGCCATTATCTTTCATATTTTCGCTTGCTTATAAGGGAAGCCGTAGTACAGTTATTGTGAGTGTTACCATATTTCGCATTCAATTATATTCGGCGAAGAAGAGTTTGCTACAGCCCCGTGATGTGTAAATGTTTGGAAAATGCCGCGACCATCATATTTGACATAGGATGGACGTCCGTGTCTAAACTGCTTTAATCACATGTAGTGCCGCCTAAGCGAGAACCCTGAGCTCCCACTGGTTCAATTTCTCGACAACCAGATGAGCTTTGAGCCCAAGCGACAATATGGATCTTGCATTTTGACGAATGCCAGACCCATAATTATTAAAATACGTTCACGGCGTACAACTGTTGCCTACAATTAAATGAACAATAAATAAACAGTATTCACTAGTGAACAATATATATACATATATATATTACAAATATATGCTGCTTTCTTTAGCTACGACTTACGACGACAAACCGTGGTCGCAAAGCGGAATGTTGGAACGCTTGTTTGTAGCCATTTTTATTTAAGGGCATAAACCTGTTTTTTCGGTGTTGACATAAATGGGCGATCATATTCACAGAGTCGCTTCTTGCAAAACTTTGAACTAATACCGGCTTGTCACGATACCATTTTTCTAGAAATCTCCGTACTTCCATCCCACACGGTAGAGCATGATATGTCATATATGACTATTGCATGACTGTTGCATTAGTCCGGAGTACATTCAAGGAGCTTTCAGATGAGGGCACAACTCCCAGCCTGGAATAATTATTGTCTTCTGGAATTTTCGACTTAGATTTAGGCCGCCCGTACCGCATAGGTGTATGTGCCTTAATGGAGATGACCATTGGCCTCGTCTGCCACTCCTGTGAATACAAAATAGAGAAGCCCATCCATTGAACAGCTGAGAATCGAGCCACTGTTATTGGGCACTAAATGTGTAACGGTATCCCCCTCGACCTCGAGTGGAACTGACTGGTGTCTCTCAAAGACGCAGCAGAAGAAGCTACTACTCGATTCGAGTGATCAGAAGTGCCGTTGTGGGGCAATAGCGAAGACATCAAGAACTACAATAACAGCAGTAGCAGCAGCAGTAGCAAACTCTGCTGTTAACCTCTAAAACTTTCCGAATTAAGTTGAGAAGTTACATTTACAATCAGAGCGGCCGACGACTGTAAGCATGAGCCACACGTGATCAGATTTCGGAACTGGCTGTGCAGCTGTTTGTGTACTGTTGTATACTGTGTAGAACCGCGAGTATCTGCTAGCAGCGCATTGCTTAGAAGCTCAAATTGTATCCATAGATTTAATTTCGGCGACATTATGCGCGAAAGAGAACCCAGTAACCTATGGCACCTATCTAAGTGTGCCCCGGTGGTTGCTGAGCCTATGGAATAGGAACGGTTTCTGTGTATACACACTCTCGGGTCGTCTTAGCAAAATAGCCTCGCAGTGCCCAGCGTTGTACTTACTGCGAGTTTCTCACTTTTGTAACTGGGTCAAGGAGATCATTTGGAGAATGCGTCAGTTTTCGTGAAATCTCGTTGAACGAAACAAGCTAGACAATCACTAGTAGCAAAATTGCTTACGACAATTTTAAGGTAGGCCGCGAGGTAATCGGCATGCCAGCAAGGGCAGTTTGAAGTCGTGTTTTTTTCCGCGAAACCCTAAAATGAATAGCTGATATATCGACTGCTGAGTTCCCTAACCCACCGAGTTCAGCATGTGACTAGCCCTGCAGGTGGTGCTGGCCGCTGCGCCTTTACCGCTCCCGGGACCGCTAGAAAGTGGCCTGAACCCTGTGGTGTGCATAAAACAACGAAATGAATATACTAAAAATAGGTTTAAAAATTAATTTTCTCCAAAGTAGCTTCGTGGGGAAACGTAGCGCGAAGAACAGAGAAATCTCCTCTGTATTCGTTGTCGGCATCCCCCCCCCCTGGATAAATCGTTAAATCGATCCAGCTATTATCATCATCTGTTGTTGTCACAGCTGAAAATAGAATATTTAAATGATTCGACTAGCTTGTCTTCTTGCCCGCTGTTGAAACGAGAAGCACAAACGGAATTCAACCAATTCGACACTAACAACCAGTGACAAATAATATATATACATATATTATATATATTTGCCACTGGTTGTTAGTGTCGAATTGGCTGTATGTTTGAATAAATCGTGTTGAACATTCTGATTCGATGACATATACAATAGGTTAAAAACTGCTGCGAATGTATGTGCTTAAGAAAATATATAGTGAACAAGCCCCGATGGCTGAGTATTCGCTTCTGCTTTCCAAACGTTTAATATACATAAAGAATAACGAACTTCATCCAAACCTATGATAAATACACTTCCTTCCGACAGTGACTGATTAGGCGTAAGTAAGTTGAATGTCCCTTAGCACAACTTGAGGCAAACACGGAACAATGGCACGTTAGTTTCAGCGTTACCAAGTTTCATGGATGTAACGCAGTTGTCGGCTACAGCGAAACTCAGTTCGTACTATGTGTAATGGTGCCAAGTAGAGATTCATTGAGGTCCCCACCATTACAGCACAGACGCAGATGAATGGAAAAAATGATGAGTAATTTACCATTAATCTGCAATATACTCGCCCGTTGACATCAAGCACAACGTCATTTGATTTGATGCTAATTATGGTACACTAGATCATATCATATTAAATAAGAATTTTCGATTGCTAACGCGCACGCCTTAGTCGGAAGGAGACCGCACGCGTGAAGCAGCGCTACTTTATGGCTAGACGGAAGATCTTCCCTCATCGGCATGTAGAAGTTCGTACATCCTGAGAGTATCCTTGGAGACGCTTTACAATAATAACAATACTCGTGATAGGAAGAACAATAATGATAATAATCGCCACGGTACTCGAGCCCTCCATGTTCATACTTTCTATAAATTACATTCCAGTCAAGATCTCGTTGGGTGGAGTTTGTAGAATAAACGCATATGCGGATGATATCTCGATGCTATTTTGTATTGGGCCCCCACCAGCTTTGCCAATGACATACGAGCTGCTGCGCTGCACGCCAAAAAGGCTAACGAAACTTTCCGAACATTCGGCCTTGTTGTTAATACTACCGAGTCTGGTGCTGTTCGGTACGCGTCAGAGAAATATTGATGTGCCTCATGTGACACCCGGTAGAACTCAGACTTCTGTTGTCTCAGAGTATCACATGCTTGGAGATTCATCTTCATGAGACAATGAAGTTACAGGAACACTTGGCTGTTCAGCTCTTAAATGCTATGCAACTATTCCAGCACTGAGGACACTTACGGAGATTGGGGTTTCGCGTGAGCTTCTCTTACTTGTTTACCGCTGTTGCCGGTGCAATGTTCTGCCCTTTCGATCTGAGGAGACCGAATTATCTCAGAGTAACCCGTGGGTTCTGGCCAATAATCTGGGATGAGGCCTGAGGGCAGTGTTTGGTGGGGGCCGCAGAGTTTCTGCACATCACCCTTTTCGCTTGAACGAACTGATCGACAAAATCTACAATATTCATGTCGCGCTTCTTCTTGCTTTTAAGATGACATTCAAAAATGCAATTCTGCTGCAAGTCTCCTCCCGGTTATCACCGTCGTCAGCTGCTCCAAGGGTCGCGCGGCCACTTATTGCTACTCATTTTGTGACATATCAATGATTCATAATTATGGTGAAAACTACCGTGAACACCGCTTATTGTCTTTATGACGTTGTCAGAACTGCAGTTTCGTTAGTAATCCATATTTTAGCATCCTATTGTGTTGAAACCAGTGTCGACGACCAATGCGATTCATCGTGGTACTGATGCCATTCTCGACTTGCACCACTCGCGTCAATACCCTCCAATAACCGCCAGCTGGCAAACTTCGATACACCAATCGGGGGCTGAGTTCATTTAGACAGATTCTGCGACTACCGCGTCGAAACCCTATTGCGATACGGAGGCGCTGGAGTTATCATTTGAAGATCTCGTAGCTCTCCAATAGCATCACTGGTTAGTGTCACACTATTAGAAACGTATGCTTTCAAAGAAGCCGAACTTGAGAGAAGCAACAGTTCTCGTTGACGAAAGCGAATCCCCCTCCGCGTCAGCGCGGTCGCCGGCAAACATCATAATTTCTTCCAATGCGCTGGACCAACTCAGCGATGCCCACCTGTAATAAAGATGTTCCGAGGCAATTATTCGCGCCCAGGATCGAGATGGTCGAAATGTTTGTTCAAAATAACCCAAGCAATAATTGCTGTCGCCGAACAACTTCGCTGCTTGTTACCAACAGGAGGTGGTGATCTGCCAAGCTTTTGCACGTCTACTAATTGATTATTACAGCTGCTCTTTTGTATTTTAGAATTCGGGAGAAATCGAAAACAAGCCACATTATATTAGCGCGTCCAATACTGTGGCTTCTATTGATGGTGATGACAGCAGCCAGTTCTCAAAGCTATTGTCATTGCTGCTTAAACTGTAGCCGAGTTTGCCCTATTGAGTTTTAGCGCGACCATCTCGACCGTGCTTTGGTGTCCTATTATTCCCAAGCACCGCAACGTTTCGTCATGTGGCTATTGATGGTCCAAGCCATTCGCTAGCCACCGAGTTTATATCTATTTTTTTGAAGTGCGACATTTTTGCTGTCAAAGATGTATTCTACTTATTGGTTGTATGAATATAATATTATAATTAGGAATTAGCTCTCATTTCGGCCAGTTTTGAAGGCAAAACTACGTAAAGTAAATCTCCGCATTCTAACTGGGAGTGCACTTTACTTCACCTTTAATGGTATATTACCCGTGTTCAACAAAGGCCAGTTTGAGCCAGACATCGCTGATATCAAATATCAAGGAACTTCTTAGAAGTTCAAATGGTAGTTACCGACGAAGAGTTGACTAGGAACCCTGTGCATTAGCGCACTGCATTTTTCAATCTCGGCGCAAACACCAAACATTTGACGGAGTCGGGGTCTAATTTTGCGTAAGTTGCACCACCCATGTACCAGTATCGCTAACAGGTTATTGTGGGTGGATCCAATTAGGATATATAACAGGCTGGAGGTTTAGTAATATTCTGCCAAACGTGACTGTACAACGGGCTGATGTTAGAGCCTCAAGCAATGCAGAAGATTTGACGAAGTGCCAAAGTCGTAATATCAAAACTACAAATACGAAATTATTTCCCATCCCGGCAACACCCGGAGTTGAATTCAGGTGATTAATATATAAACATATATCTACCAGATAACCATAAATGGATTTCGATGGTTATCTGAAGAATACCGCATTGTTTGGCGGAGCGGAGAACTGTGCCGTCGTTGGAACTTATAAGCTTTCCTTATAGACAAATAGCTGCATTAGTATGTATCATGTTTGTTAGTATGAAGGTTTTATAAGCAAACAATCTGATTTACGTTGTTTGCGCTTGATAATATTTGAGTAAATATCTTTACTGTTCAGTTGTCTGGGGACCACATTGAATAGTGCTTGTGAAACGGATAGGCGAAGGGGTAATCTTAATGGGAACTGCCTTCGGACATAGAGGGAGGACACTCTAATTCAGGTTGCATTACTCAGCCGTGACAGTCCGCCTCAACTCGCCGTCCGGTGATTATTGCAACCTGCCGAAGATCCGAAGTACATCCGATGGAGGTCGGTTGTCTGCTGCCAAGACGACGATCACTTTATTCACTTATAACATTACGTGTGAACGTGTTTTGCGTAGTACATTTACTATAACTGCTGTAAGGTTCTGATTTGTTACCACCGACGCTGCTGCCAGAGATCGATTAGCCCCACAGTTGGTTGCCAACCATCACTACATATGCATACTTTGAAGTTAAAATATGAACACATCAAGATCGTCGTGGCATTAAGAGAACTCGAGACATATAAGAAAACCACTCTCTTAAAACCGGTGCGAGAAACAAATATCGTATCATGTACAACTCAAAAAAACGAAGTCCTGTCGAACATTGAAAAATGACAACACCCCAACAAAGTAATTAAATTTTTAGGCGTAAATTAAATATCGATTTCTAGAGGGTAGACGGAATAGATAAGTCTAAGCAGAATCTGATCAGTCGTCGATTTAACGATACAAGTTCTATGATGGCTGTCAGATCTTTCCCCGCCAGAGAGAAAGAGCCAAACTCTGCACAGCGGCCAGTAGGCGCGCAATGGTAGATGTCCCTAATGTGCCTTCAACACTACGGCATGGGGTTCCCGTGGGACGAACGACTTCTTAAAAATCTCTGGAAACATCCAGCTTGTCGGATATCCCATCGTCAGAAGTTTGCCGTTGTGATCGCAAGAAGCTCGTGGTCCTCCGTCGATACGTTCGCCAAGGGGTGTTGTGGACGACTGTTTGACCTTTGGTGAGTAATGCCATCAGTTCTCGAAAACGTAAACTATTTGTACCGAGAAGTTTACGAAGGGGTCGTTTCACGGTTTGTACTAAACTTTCATACCAACCCCGGGGCTCTATTTGTGATAAAGTTCAACGAAATGTTGAACTCAGGAAGCGCCGCCTAAACTTCATGTGACTCTACGCGATCTTCGATTAGTTGTATTTGCTTTACGGCACACATGAGCGTCGAGGCGTTGTCTCTAAATAACGCTGTTGCGGTCGTGTAACGGCTACGAAATCGCCGTAGCACCAACAGGATACTTAGAAACGGTTGGGGATCTCATCGTTCGCGATGAGGTCCCCGACCGTTTCAAAGTAGATCGCACACCGCAAGCAATTGTGCACGCGAATAAAGCCACATAGCATTTTTCCAATTTGCCCGTGGATTCTTCAAAAATTCACCAGTAAACGTGAATGATGGTGGTGTTTCCAATCGAAAGTTGGCAGTCCCCGAATGACGTCCCTTGCAGGTTTCACTCGTAACCTTGAACAAACCTTGTAAGAGTGTAACACGTATATGACCGTACGACGCGCTTGGATAACGAGATATTTCGACCTCAGGTGGTGCAATACCCAGTTGACGCCGTCGTAGTGAGTTCACCTGAAGACATGCGTCCAGCCGACTAATAGCTCTGTGAACCTGCCGTCACCTGGCAACTGGATCGGACATCGCTCGTCATAAGACAGCTTATCGGCTCTCTGCAGCCTTGAGCGATTGCGAATTAAGCCTTCTTCGTCCATGGAGGGGCTAAATTGATAGACAGGCCTAGATTTGCCAGTACCTCGACACCCTGACAGATATACGCTCGTGCAATCGACCCGTTAGATCTGCTTGATCAAAACGGCTTGCGCTACCTTGAATTCATTTGAATGACCTGCGTTAGCTTGGATTACTAGTCCAAGCCAACGCATGTCGATGATGTCATCTTCCAACTATTGTCTTCCCAGAAGATGACATCATTGACATATGGCTTAATTATTATTTTTTAATTTATTGTTTCCAGTTGCTACTAACAGTGTTCCGAGAAGGCATAGCCTATGAATAGTCCATATACCCTTCTGTGGTCGAACCCGGACCTTCGACAACGTTAACCATTGGGTCGAAAATATGTGCCGGGCCTTTATCAAGCTGAAGCTCACTGGCTTTATCGGCTTTCAGGTGCGCCAATGCTCTGTCAACAAACACACTGAGGTGATTAAGCACGAAATTCAATTTAATGCCGAATTTTGAAATATTTTTTATCCTCGGACGTAACCTCGACTTCGCGCACAGGTGCCATGAGAACCTCTACTATAGATTTGACACGATGTTTATCTTCCACAAAGGAATGACATCCAGTACTCACGTCGTCCATATAGAAGTTGTCGTTTATTTCTGCTAATGACTCAGCAATGTCCGATCTCTTGGACATTTCTAATTCGAGGTGATGTCTCACCCCCTGACAATACGACCAAGGTGAACATATTAGCGCGAAGTCCATTGTATTACTCTAAAATTCTATTACTGGTAGCGCCTTCTAAAACACTCAACGGCCAGAAAAAGACACTTTAAAAATGTGCGATTCTCTGGATCAATTTCGAATTGCAGAACATTCCCTTCGAATGTCTGAATAATAATTTAACGAAGCGATGTCTAATAATAAATTTTCGAGATTGACTCACAGCCTTAAACATTTAACGTCCACGGTGCAACTGCTTCCGCCATTGCTTCATAAGACGGACCCCTTTTAAATGCAAATGTGCAACAGTAGGGGTCGAACCTGTGCACCTACGTGTCTCCTCCGATTGCAAGACAGGCGCCCACGAATGCACCACCACATCAACAGGGTCGACGAAGCGACGTCTGTACGTCTCAGTCTGGCGTCTTTTACCACTCTGACCTTAAAATCCTCACGGAACCCCTTTGGCACTATCTGTAATGAAAGGTAATAGGACAACTCATCTACCCTTTTGACTGAGCGATCTCAGCAAAGCCTTTGTCGATGTACACGTTAATAAAGCAAATGGGGTTTGTCAATGTGTCGTCTAAGAGGCTCCTTAATCGAGCCCTGGCTAATGAGGCGTTGTCGCCCAGAGTGCGTAGGTTGTCCTTGAACAGGAGGGATACAATGAACCTGCCGTAACGTAACCGTGTACCGATTCACTAAAAAAAAACTTTCAAGTTCTGTTTCCACTCTTATCCATAGCTCTTCTTCCTCATCACTTCAGTCATTGGGTGTTCCGAAACCAAATGGTTCCGACTCCCTTTGGAAATCTATATCCTCCGTAGCAGAAGAACGGTCCATTATCTGCATATACACTAGTTGAACGTGAGGTAACATGCACGGGCTTGTTATGCGATTCATGCACAGCCACATGGACAAGCGGCTGCGAAAAATGCAACCCACACATCAAGACCTCAACTGCGGTTTGTAGCATGGTTATCCCTACCGTATGTAAACCAAGCCGAATTGTGTACTAATAATAGTGCTAGTATGGTTGCTAAAGCGGCCAGCATCACATTGGCTGTGATGAAATCCCAATCAATTCCAGTTCCAGCATCACTCCTTCGAAATCTGTCCATTGACTGGTCACGACCACAATACTGATTTGTTTGTTGTTGTTTTTGTGTTGTTGTTTTTTGTTTTAAATAATAACAACGCGCGACTGATACCTGACATCTCTCGGTATACGATACAAGCTGATTCTTGCAATTCATTTGCCTTGGTCATCTGCTGTTGCTTCTGGTTTTCGAATCCTCTAACTAAATCTTTTTTCAACGCCAAAGATAGCGCATTCAGAATAATTAGCCCTACAGGTGGTGCCGTGGAGTCCATCAAACAAACTCCTGGAGAGGTTTAACTTTCTGATTGATTCAACGAGCAAACGTTGAAAGCTTATCATGCCGGTGTAAATCTTTCATCCTCCGTAACCTTCGGATGGAGTCTTGATGCGCCCTGCATGCATCCTCGACTCTACCGATTTTTTCTTTAATCAGCTCTGTTGCGATACTGTACTAGTCTGGAGTAAAGTCGAGATGAGAATCTTCCATAGCGGCCTGACCAACCTTCAAAATGAATTTCTTCAAAAGCTTGAATTTCTCGACCTCCGAAATGTCCTTCCCATTGACGAAGCCCTCGACTAGCTGACCCAGATCCTTGAGCTTCTTGACGTCCCCGCCAAGCTTCGGAGTCTTCGACGACGGCCGTGGTTGCACAATAGGTTGGGGCAACGCTGACTCGGCCAGTTTTGGTTCGCACTCCTTCGATAATGTTCGAAATCTGATGATGGTTGTATCCTCCGAGATTTTCTCAGACTCTATCTGCTCATCGAGTTCTTGCTCTCTTTCCACAAATTCCGTTTCGTCGAAAGTCGTCGAAACTTCCTTATCGATCAGACGTAACATTTGGACCGTCTCCTGGATTGCGGTGATTCTCTCTGACACTGACAAAAAGTGATCGCTATCAGCTACTGCCGTTTGGAGGATCCTTATTTACAGCCTTACCGCGATGTGTGAGCCAGGCCCGGTGGCCTACTCGTTTTAAATCGTCGACTTACAGCATTGAATCTCCATCGTCTGGATTCTGGCTGGTTTTTTCTTTCATAATGGCGATGATGCGATAGGATACTCACATGAAATTTTCGCCGTCAAGACCGTTGCTGATGAGCTGAGAATGCAGCAGGCGGTTTAACCTCACCCTAGCAACTTTCTGTTATTAATGTGTCCAAAAAAGCTCGAAAACTATACATTTTTCATGAAATTTAGCTACGTGGTGGTGGCTGCGACCTGCACATACGCGGACTCGCGACACAGCAGTTCTACCAGTAGCACTGAATGAGTAGTAGATGAGATGGGAACCTGCGAGCATGGCGTGGCGGTTAAGGAAGGCAGTATTAGAATCAAAGGGAGTTTTGTTGAGTCGGAGATTCAAATCAGAGTGGGCAGGATCTCCGCAATAAGATTTGGAAATAAATAGTGGCAACTAATGTCGTCTGCGGCACAGCTACCACTGTGCAGAAAGGAAAGACACAGTACACCCCCTGTATGCGTCGTGAATACGGAGTGTTTACATATAGGGGGCTTTCTACAGACACCCGTATTGACCACAGCAGTCGTTGAGGGACGGAAAGAGGACAGAGGTTCTAAGGAGGAGGATGAGGGGAAGCAGCTGCGAGTCAGCTAACCACGTCATGTCCGTGCGACAAGGAGGATGTGTGGTGCGCGTGACTGGGCTTGTACACATCTCACCGTCCTTACTGGAACAGTGCTCTAAGCGATACCAAGAAGGGCCGTGGTGCTGTTGAACATCGTCAACAGTTCTAAAATAGGGGCGGTCACGGTGTTGTCATTCATTAGCACGGCAACACCTACCTTAAAAGGAACTTCTCGGAGTCTACAGTGGTGACCACGCATGGGAAAGGTGTTCGGACTTTCTAGAAAGACACTCCTACTGAAGGGTACACTACCCTGTCGCCACGGTCCGCTTTAACCCTCCATCCGCTGCTTGGAGGCTGCCGATAACCTTAGCGGGATATAGCTGGTGGCTGTCGGCTGCTATCATTTCATCCACGTAACATCACGTGCAATTGTACTTTGTGTGAACGTTTTCGTGGTACATAAACAACCTTATCGCCCCCCCAATCGACCCCAACCGAACAACTGGTGTAAGATGTTGAGTTGTAACCACTGCTGCAGCTTCCGATAGATAAATCAGCTCCACCGCTGGAGACCAGCTACCGCTACATATGCATAATAAACATCAATTTTACATAGCAGCATAATACAGCGTAGGTAATACTCACAAATTTGGCAATAGAGTCATAATTTGCGACAGTACTATCAATGCAATTCTTGATAAGCCGCCAGATCAGCCCACCAAGTGGCGACAGAGTCTGCGCTACGATGGACGTTGCTTGC
This sequence comes from Stratiolaelaps scimitus, assembly GCA_019614645.1. Classification (NCBI taxonomy): domain Eukaryota; kingdom Metazoa; phylum Arthropoda; class Arachnida; order Mesostigmata; family Laelapidae; genus Stratiolaelaps; species Stratiolaelaps scimitus. The sequence continues at coordinate 1,276,317 of JABWDB010000014.1, read as the reverse complement.
ACTTAGAAAATTAACAATACGTTCTCCTGAAGGGTCTCTCGTCTACCCCGGAGAACTAACAATACTTGTTGTATGGACTAGACTGTTTTTTATAACAACCCTGTTAATAATAACACCCCTTGACGGCTCACTGCCGGTGGAGGTGTTCAATTGTGCAATTTATTGTACATATATATTGTACAAACCTCTCTGATTAATAAAGAGTGTTTGAATTGAATTTCATCTTCTCAGAGTCTTTACATAAAGTTATCGATTCATAGGTGAATAGCGCAATACTACAAATCTGAGTGTCTGCTTTAGCGCGGATATTGATTCAATGTTACCCGTTATTTTTCTCAGATTAGGTTGTCTAAAGCTTAGGGTAGACTGCGAAAGTGTATTTTTTGTATGAAGATGACCTCATTCCGTGAGTCATCTTGCGAAGGGCGTGAAGCCTCCTGTGAATGGAACTTTGATGTTTAGACAGCCTTGAAGTGTTGTACATCTATAGTACACTTCATATAGCTATCCCAATCCGTCAATACATATGCATAATGCATGGATATGTATATATATATATATATATATATACATATATATATAATATATGCATGCCGTCTCAGTTGAGGGGAAGTACAACTACGACACGGTACGTGGACCGTACCCGGCATTGTCGCTCCCCGACAACCTGTCTGAGACGGTAGCGGTGGCGGAGAGTTACCTCGACATCTGAGGGCCTTTTGCTCCTGTTTGGCAGCAGCAGTGCTCTTCGGAGCACTCCTCGTGAGGCGTGCACGAGCAGTGGGCGTTAGCGGCGCCATCGTAAATCCTCTTTACAAGCGCCGCCGATACCTTTCCCGCTCTTGATGGAGTCCCGTATGTGCTTCTCTCTCAACTGCTCTAACCTCTATCCGTCAGGCCGATGGTTACCCTGCTACACGTCCTTATATAGCCAGGTATCCCGTCTGTTCACCAACGTGTCTTTCTCTCGCTTAATTCCTAAGTCGAAACCGAAGCAGCAGGAGCAGTAGCATACGAAAACGAGGAAGAGCCACGCGTAGACTAGCGGATTCAAGCCCTAGACAGCGGCGAGTCTACAAAGCCCATGATCTAAATGTTAACTCTGTTTAAAAGAACAGCACTTACTATTAGCTCACGTTTAGAAGAGGTTCATTCACATCTTTTATCTTTTATCACCATGGCCGCCCCCCCCCCCCCCTTATGGAACTGTTGACGATGTTCAACAGCACCACCCTTCCCGGTATCGCTTAGCGCATTCTTCAGGTAGGGTGGTGAGATGTGTATATATTACACATATTTTATCTATAATTGATAATCATTCATTGATATATACATATTTGCATGCTGGCGCTGTTTGCGCAGATGACTAATTGCTTCGTCGTTCATTATTGAAGATTATTGCACACACAGATGAAGAGCATCTAAAGAAAATGTCCCCTTTTCTATGAACCCCCCCCCCCCTAAACAACAAAATATCACATGATTCTTAAAGCTTATAAATGAAAATAGACATCTTCATATATTACCATAATATGTAAGTTTCATATTTGCTCGCACTCGTAACATACTAAGTTTCCCATGAATCCGTTAGAAGCAAGAGCACTTTTTGCATTCCCACAGACAGGACCCCTGTAACCGATAATCTCTCGCCGGTCGGTGACCCTACGGTGGTTATCGAAGAGCAGAACCTTTTCCACGTAATATAGTTCCGCCATAAGAGGCAGTGTCGATGTTGTAGTCCTACGACCAATTGTCCCCCGACAAGGACTGTCTCGTCTTTGGTGAGGAAAAAGTTAGCTCGTTGCAAGCAAGCACTCTCCATCGGAAGAGATGCTACAAAGTAGATACTCCGCCAGAAGTAGAAGCATGCAAATGATGGAAGAAGATGAACGCGCTTAACGAGTAATATGGTACGTGATCACGCATCGACGACTAATATTTATACATATATGCACTTCGAGCTTCGCCGATATATACATATATATATATATGCGGAAATCAGGTGTGGCATCCATCACGAGAGGGTGACTACAGTCGTTTCGAAATAGTAACAGGGAAGATCTTTTCGAAGATTAGAAGGAATTTCGGTGCGGTGTGGAACGAATATTTAATTATTGTTAATCGGCGAAAAATCACTGTTTTTTTTTGGCTCATGCATTTGTATTCTACTAGAGAAGCTTGTAGGTATCTTATCTCTAGAAAGACGAAACGTAAAATACCCGCGCGGCATGTAATATATCGCCATTGCAAGATGCATTCACTCTATTTTCTATATATATATATATATATATATATATATATATATATATATATATATATATATATATATAATATTAAGCAAATTCTATGCTAAAGAAGAGAAAAGCGTGCCATCACGATGTCAAAATTGTACAACTAGACTCGATGCCGCCGCTTCGCCTCTCTCATAGTCGACGAATCTCAAAGACATTTTGCACCGAGTTGCCCTATTGTACATCATAACCGCACCTTGCGCGAAATATTGACATAATATAATAAGATACCTTACACATTTGTAGCGATACCAGATCGGAAAATTCGCCCGAACAGCGAATCTCGACTGGTTCATTCGAACGATTACCAAAATACATGATGTGGCAAAAACGCTTTGCGAAAGAGAGGTAGGCCCTTATCTAACGTTTACAAGAAACAAAATTAGTCTATCACTGTGTGATCGCGTAAATCTTAGAGGCTTCGCAGAAAACCCCTTGAGTAGACAAATCTGCTCAAAAATCCCTAGAACACTCGGTGATTGTTCGGAAAACGTTTGCAACATTAACCGGAAATAAAAATCTTAACAGTTCCCGATAAATTGGATATTTTTAGATTTTTAATATTCACATGCACTAGACTGAGATACGAGGCTTGTTGATGCTCGTGATTCAGGTTCACGTTTGCTTGTGAAACAACACCGTGAGAGAGTACTTTCAAAAGCCTCTGTATATATATATATATATATATATACCAAACGGCGTCATTAATTCTCACCACGGGATCTACTTGCTGTCTGACAGATGGAAGAGGGTCCTAGAAAGATTCGTCCATTCTTTCAAACGATAAAGCAATTCAAATTGAGAAGAAGCATATCGATTACTTACCGTACGACCTCATATACACACAGGGACTGTTAGAAGTATTTGTTATATTTTGTGAATTTATCCGTGAATAGCAGGCAGGCCAAGCCCCCTCCGTGTTATTTGTTCTGATAAAGTTTGCAGGCCTTTGCAAACGTCAACAATGGAGATGAAGTTAGTTTGAAGATTTGATTGCCTGCTCTGTGAACCCCATCTCCCGGACGACGAACTGAGTGACACGTCTATCGCACCAGACGACGCCACCGGCGCGTGCAATCCTACCCTATGTACACAAGCATATAGTCCGATTCGGCCTCGCCGCGCACGCCTCCATCATAGATATAGCGTCTCACTTTAGGCTTGTGGGCATGCGTGACGGTATCCTCACTCTGGCTTTCCACAACAGGTCGTTTAGGGTGGGGAGGTTTAATGCGTCGTGTATCATATTGTGGTATACCAACAAAGAATGGTTTCGTTTTTATTCATTCAACTTGTTATCGAGCTGTGGCAGAGTGAGTATAGAGATACGTCTACGAAAGGAGGGGTACAACCGGCACGCGTAGGTATCAACCAAATTTATCCTACTATTTACTATGGATTTTTGGCTATGGCATCGATAATCGTCGATATAATAGGCGCAACCTATAATTGTGAATCTTGTTGTGAGTAAGGCGTTAACTTGAAGACAGATCTCAATGCATTATCGATCACTTCAGCTATTATATTATGCTTTCATCGCGGAGACTGAATAGGGACGGCCAAGCAGAACAGCCGAAACTAACAAACGATGGAGAAGACCTTTCACACAAAGGAACCCTGGTGGTTCAGAATACAATTGTACTGCTCCATGGCTAGATGCTCATATTTGCACGAAGCGATTAAGTCTCATATCATAAATAGCACGCAGGAGCATATAATATATATATATATATATATATATATATGAGTAAACACATATATTGAAATTTTTTCTGCATCCTAAATATGAAAAAAAGTTTTCCTCGGATTGAAAGGTTGATGGTATTGCTTTTTTTTCTATGACCTAGCTTCCCTCCTCAGCTGTGCTGCTTTGAGGTAATTAACAATTTGCGTAGGAACAGCATATCTGCGCAACTAACAATCGACAGAACGAAAATATATGCCCGGCGTTAGATCCAGTGGAAACAACATCTTCTACAATCATCGTGTACAAGAATCAACACTTTGTTTGAATGTCCGCCGTTTATATCTGTATGCAAAGAGGTGTCGAGCTTTCAATGCAGGCTTTGAGAAGTTAACGGGGAAGTTTTTGAAAGTTGCATCAACACAAGAGCTCCTTCTAGTTCCTCAGGTTTCTCGATGTCTTGAGGGAAAATAATCATTATCACCACCTCTGGTAATTTTATATGTGTGCAACGCAGACCTCACTTTCATCGCACGAAGACTGCACTAGAAAAACCAAATGTAAATGATGTTTCGATTCGCTCCCGATAGCAAATACCCTCAATACCCGTTTTGTTAAGATTGCCTCCATGTTTCAGGCCGGTTTGCCTGTCTCCGAGTAACGGAGCCACGTTCAGTCAGATATAACTGGTATTGAACGGGTTGCATGCTCAACAACCTGGTACCTGCATCTGATACTTGTTGCCGGCAAACTTCATGCTAATGTATGGTAATGCAAGCCTTCATGTCACATTACCACCTCGGCGAGATGGTAATACTAAGGCGAGGCAAGCGAGCCACATAGCGAGGCAGACCCTCGACAGACGCTCTAGCAGCATCTGGCCAGCGAGCACAAATCCGACCACTAACTTCGCTTCTCCTCATGAACCTTTTTGCTTCGATCATGTAGCGTGTAACGCAAAGCAAGCAAGGGTTTCCGGTAGAAACGTTGTCACATCCTTGCCGATATATTTGAAATTACACTTAATACCGGATAATGCTGATAAACAGCAAATAACAATATGAAAAGCAAACAAACCCTTTGTGAGCAAATAATAGTTTCTTGTTGTATGCACGAGGGAAAGTTTTCGCAAAGCGTTAAATGCATGAATATCATATTTTTGCTTAGTTTATAATACAACTCATATATCCTGTTGAGGGTTTTGAATGAGAATAGAACGCGCAGACAGTGAAATAAATCCAGGCTCATTGAATATGGTTGCAAATACGCTACAAACGGCCTGAGCGCACCCTTGTACAACATGTGCGTTTGTAGCGGAGTAAGATGGAGGCTGAGATTGTAGGATGTTGGATAACTGAGAAATGGAAGTTTCCAATTAGTAGAACAAGTAAACGAGCCCATCACATATCCAACATGTGATGAGTCCTCACTCGGAATCAATGACGATGAACGAAACGGGCAGAATGTCTGTACAGGTGGATAAACAGCCAAGATAGGATAGACACTCGATCGTTAGCTCGCTGCCTCTATTACGCTGGTACCAGAGGTCCACTCTGTGCTATTTCAATGACTTGTTTTCGAAGAACTGAACTAGCTAACTGATTGTCCAATTTCGTTGCGTTATAAACACGAAGGAACGCTGTAAATATGTGTTGTAGTCTTTTTATTCTGTTTGTGTACTCCATCGATGTTACGACTCGTCAGTTGAGATGACACAACGAAATAGCTATCTGGCTGTGGATAGTGTACAGTGTCGAAAGCGAGATCAGGGCTGTAGGCATGTGTTAATAGTAAGTAAACCACTACAATTGAACTAGGTGAGTAGACGTGACGGGACTATGAAGTGTTGAAAATGATGGTCGGTAAGGATAAGTTACTTTGGAATACAGCTTCTAGTGCCGACTCGATCTGCAATGAACTCCTGCAGGATGCGCGTATTCTTACGGGCTGTGGGACCGCTTTATTCCTTCCATGTTTGCCGAATGGTCAGATTCCTGTTGAATAGCGGAAAGCCGTTCTAACATTGATACCGAATAGAAAGGTGGATCTCAGGGAACCTGCCAGTTGGCGTGGCATCGCAAACCGAGTTGCTGTTAGAAGCTTATGCCTCAGCTCGTGACGGACAGTTCAACATTATACTATAATAGGAATTAACGAGGACAACAGAAAATGATCCGGATAAGGGATACACATAATATGTATATATATATATATATATTATACATATATATATATTTTTTTTGTGGTTGCCCCCAACCCTTCTACTGTCAGACTATTCTCGTCATTTATACTTGTGGCATTACCAAGTACAGTTAATATGGGAATGCCTGACTGCCAAACAGTTTAGCGATCTCGACCTCGTGAACCAGCCTATCTGAGTCTAGTTCTTGAACCCCAGTTCTCAGCCATAAAGAGACTAGCATATCTGCTCTAGAGGAAGTGAAGCAATAGTCCATCTGCCGGCCACACAGGTTTAACACCAATTCATAGAACAATATTCGGAGAAAATGAGCGATATAGGTCCGACCTTTAACCAAACTGAGGCGATGACCAGTGCCGCTTCGAAGAGATGTGGACGCTCAAATCGACAGGTCGTAACCCGGTACACGGCCCAAAGGCTCTACCACGTCCGGTGTCAATTCCTATTATATGTACTTCGACTCTGGAAATAACTGTACAGTATAATTCAATACAAAAACTCCTTTATTGTCATCCAGGGTAGGCAAAGATATAATACGAATATATAATTTCAGCACATTCATTGTGCCACAAACATATTATTATTATTAGTGCAATAATAATTCACTTCAATAAACGAACGACTCTAGAGAGAAGTAAATTATTGATACGTTCTGTGCACACCACTCCCAGAGAACGGCCGTCAAGAATAACGCGAGAATGTCTAACCATATTGAGCCACAGGTACAATCGATTCCCTTGAAACGCATGGCGATACCTGGCGCATGTCGTGCGTATAAATCGTTGCTGAACCCTTTCAAGGGCATTGATGTGCGTTCTGAAGTACGACCCTCATATCACAGAGTAGAGACACTTGCGAATGAACATTATTTTGTAATATGTTAGGTAAAAAATCAACTTGCTGAACAACGAAACACTGTATTGAACTCTCAGTTCGCCGAGCAGCGAACAACATCAACAATACGAGAGACGAAGTCCAGTGCAGGACTGACAATAACGCCCGATCTCGAAACGTCTGCATCGTTGGAATGGGGAGACCATTTACATTAGAAGAATCATAGACAGTCCCCTTGGTAATCTAGTGGTGAGCGTCTTGGACTTTGAGACAGAAGGAATATATGGTTTGGGCGCAATGCCTTCATTATTGCTGCGACGGTACATCATATTTAGAGGCAAAAGCCAGTACAAAAGTAAGCTTGTTATACACCAGGTGTAAGACAGCACTTAAGTGGGAGGGTCTTTATTTTATTTGTAATTATCGAAGCGATCATCACGAGCGACAAACACAAGGGCGAGTTCGCCGCGGGATGAACCTAGGACTAAGTGCACTGCTGCACAGCGAACCAATGAACTTCGACCGTTTGAACCATTCAGGGATCGTTACGCTATGTTATTGTCTAGTCCGTGTTGTTGTCAAGGGAAAACTCAAGGTCACGGAGAAGGTTAATAATAGCCTCTGCAAGCTTGTTAACACGTATGCTTATGAAATTTTGTATCACGCGTTATCATTATAGCGAGATAAGAGTACAGTGACAGTTGACCGAGAGACTCAAATGGATGACTTGATCAGTTTCCAGACATTCACTAGTTGTCGGAAATGATTCATCATCACTGGAAATGATTGATATATTCTATGTACATTATATTCATACTCAAATGAAGTTAACATGCATACATTTCTTTTAACTCATGTCATCACTTCCGTCCATAAAGTCAAAAGTTTAATACTAGCGAATGTTTTTTTTTTTCTGAAGTAATCGGGGGGAGGAGGTGCATGTCCCTCGGTAGCTGCTCAGCGAGGATCATTTGTGCGCCCACATCCTTGGTGAACATCAATTCCCCTGTTGTAGTACAGTTCTCTCGACTTTTATAAGCTTAGTCGAGTGAAGACGTGTGCAAAGGCGCTCGCTGAGAGGCATTTTTGTACCAGCCGCAGCTCTGCCCGGGCTTAGCATCCGGATCCCTCCGCATCGACACATGTATCTAGCTATCTAGCTGGCTACGTGGACTGCCGCATACATTAGGCCGAACGCCGTGCATTGCGCGATAGCTCGAACGGTAGAGCTATGTATGTGAGCGTCTTATCCGGTCGTATTTTTCAGTTACAGCTCAAACGCACGAACGATAGCTGGAATACGAAACAGGTGTAAAGAACGTCGTCTACTATTACTCGAGCAGAGTCTACCTCTAAAAAGGAAATCCTGGCCGGAAAACACGAGCCGGCGGCGGCGGTGGCTCTGCGCACACGGCTGACAACGAAGCTAATGATAATAGGCAGTTCTGTGGGGGTGGGTCATTTACTTTCGTCTGTTGGGGCTTCGCTCAACACCACCTCCTCAACTCGCCCGACCCTGAGAGTTCGTTCCCTCGTGCACAGCTTCTCTCCCCGACAATTGAGTAGAAGCGCCCACCACCATTTCCTTTCGACTCGCCCACAGGCGGAACGAACTACAGTGGAACGCCGGCAGACGTGTTGGCAACGCAGACGGAAAACTCGGTCTGTCTCGATGTCGGCCTGAGTGTCCGTCGGCTCGAGCACGCGACCATGGAAGCGTAGGGCTGACAGTGGAAGTCAGTGAACAGCGGAACATCCGACAGGGTGGGGGTTCCACCAATCCTGTGAGCTAGAGAGAGCGACAGGGTCTCTCTCGCTCTCTCTCTGCCTGCGCCAGCTTCACTAATGGACGCACAACGACCTCAGGATAGTAGTGCTATAAATTGGGGATTGGAAGTTGCGGTGACGGCAATAGCAGAAATCCGGAGCGGACGTGGTCCTCGTGAGAGAGGGAGATTGAGGTGCGGGAGTTGGAGAAGAGGAATGTTCGGAGTGGTCCTACGAACGGAGCTCGATGGAGCGAGGCGATGTTTCTAAAGAGCCGACCTTGGCGTTACGTGTGCCCGTGTGCAAAAACTGCGCAGAAAACGGGCACGCACAGAGCTGTCAATGCACATAGACCACGTGCTGGATTTCAGTTTGTTTAAAGTGGTCTCCGAACAGTGTAAATGGGTAAGGGATGAACAGGGAACGTCAAGGCTATGCACGCTTCATCCTGTTCTCTCTCTCTCTCTCTCGTTCTGTCTCCCTTGCACACTCTTGAACACTGCTCCTCTCCGAGTTTCCTTCTTATAGAGCAGCTTGTGCTGTAGGCCCGGAGAATGCCGAATACACTAGTAATGTGCATTCAATTACGGGCCAAATGACGTGAGAGCCGCATTTATTATGTTGTTGCACTGTGAACACTGTGACGGAATCGTGTGTTGAACAATTAACATTGAATTGCTTACGTATTTGAACGCTAATCAAGATGATGCTTTTTTCGCTTCTTTCGACCATGAGATGCATGCATGAGGTGCATTCGTGTGCGCCTTGAAATCGGAGGAGACGGGGCGTAGGTGCACGGGTTCGATCCCCACCGTTGCACATTTGCATTTAGGGGTCCGTCTTACGAAGCAATGCTAAAAGCAGTACCGTGGACGTTAAATGTTGACTGAAAGTCAGCCCAGGACCATGAGATGAGCGATGTCGCCAGATCAGGCGACAAATCACTTGCGTTCTGTGACAAGTAGCATAAGTCATCTGTCGCAGTGAACACCGACGGAGCTTCCGCTTATGGAATAAAGGACGTTGTTCGCAAGGGCAAACAACGCCTAATCACGTTTAGTCAATGAGTCTTCCATTCGAATAGAGTTTACTCTACGCTCAGAAATCTTTAAGGCTAAGAAGCCACCGAAATAGGTAACCCAACCAAGCAATTATATCTTGCATATTACACTATATTAAACCTTTCCACCCGCTGCAAGTTCCACGTATTTAGACAGTTTCTGGTGCCATCGGTGAACATACACTTGTAATCGGAGAGCTTAATATAGTTTAGTAAAATAAATTGTCTGCATACTGGACAGAGAGCATCCTCGGACCGCTGGATCTATTAATAATCGCTACAATACGGTCATTGGAGAAAGTTTGCTTTTTTTTTTGGAACTCAACAAACGCCCAAGAGAGTATTATCGACGCTCATTGATGTGAATACAATCTCTAACATTGCTATAGCCGATTAGCCAACAGTTAATTATAGCTTTTTGCTAACTCGAATTAGCACTTTTGGAGAGGACGCCTCCAGGTGGAGAATCCTCCATTTCACGTAGGTTCCTACAACCCAAACGTTCCCGAGGGCAGCCAATCCCATGGTCAGTCCCACTTCGGGGAATTCCCATGCAGGTGAGCATTTGAGTTTGCGACTGAACGATGAGCTAAGGGTCAGAACGTACAGTCGGGTCGTAACAACGCAGAAGGAGGGATACGTGAAGACTAGTTATTGAGCTCTCACTCAAGTAAAAAGCTCTGCCGGTCAATGTTTGTCAAATCATTGAACATATATACATATCGACAGTGAAGTGATAATTACCTAAATTAATTGCAAATCGGAACATCTATGTACTGCGTAACCTATCGGACAAACGGGCAGAACAATTCTTCTTGCTACGTCTGCTAGTGCACCTTGGACGGATATTGGTGTCCGTCTGATGTCTATGGTATGATTTGTGATACTTCAGCACAGCCATCATGGAGGATGGAGCAAGCAGGTTACGGGATAAAAAACGAAAAAAAAAGAACATATGAAAGCATGTTTAAGTTGATCTGCGGGTTCGGTATCGCGTATTGTCATAACGGGAAAATCGTTATGGGTGAATTGCTTGCACCCGAGTAATTCAATTGCAAAAAACGGCCTCGGTAGATGACAAGAGATTCGTCCCTAAACTAAATGAATTGAGTGCATACGACTGCCCCGTTACGGAATATAGGATAATAACTTTTTTTTTGACAAATGTAACCTGCACTGGTCGGTATTACAACTCCCCCGTTGGCTCCTGCTCATCCAGTTCGTGCACAGGTTTTTTCAAAGTGTTCAGAATCAAGAAAAAAAAAGACAACAACTCAATACTCGAGACTTAACTATTTAATGCGCGAACGTGGGTCACACTTAAAGTAACTGAATTACTCGATCGGCCGAAGCGCACAGGAGTCCTGTTTTCTCCGGACAGTGCGTCTCGGATGCCGTGAGCAAAATTTAGCCTCGTTAGAAGCCGCGAGGGGTAACGTTAATAGGCACAACTTTCAGAGCGCGTTCAGCGAACTCTTTGACGATCCACGCCTCCATGCTTTGCCTTGGTATCTGCTAAAACTTCTTGTTTCAAAAGTTACTCAAGAACGTTGATGTTCACCACAGAAATAACTTGTGGTCATTACCATTTTTAAATTCGACGTTCGCTTTATATAATATATAAGTATATATAATATATATATATATATATATATAATAACATCTATGAATGTACTTCACACAGGATGATAATCTATAAGTTACACGTCAATCTCTCAGCGATGATACAGAGAGAATATACAATAGTATTTATATTTTCACTTTTACTAAGTTTGTAAGGCTTTCTTCTGATTCGATGAGTCCATGGGGAACTTCAAGCCAAATTACTATATATTCCAAACAGTTTCCACGCAATATGAAACACCTACATGTACAGACTAAGCAAAGACCGAGTGTCTTCATATTGATAGACATACTTACACTGTGTCTTTGTCGCTCTTTCAGGTTGATTTCAGCCATGTGATTTTTGCACAAGTTCAACTTCAAGGAAATCAGTCCACCATGATCGCGACTAACGTTGTTTCACTTGTTAAGAAGGTAAGTCGGATTTCTTCCACATCATTCATTTTCAATTCGAAGCTGGCACATGCGCGTGTATACGACAAAAAGAGCTCGTGCGATGCATTTGAGTGCGTAGTAAATACATGCCTAGTCTGTCTAATACAAGGATTCTCGCTCCATTGTACAATATAGTGTTATCAAAATGTCGGTGGTCGGATTCGATGCACAATCAAATAGGATTTCATATTTGGAAATAATGAAAACTCTCAAGTGGGCACTTCACTCAACCTCCCTTAAAAAAAAAAGAAAGAATAAATTGGATACTGGCGGTGTTTGTGGTTTCACAGGTTGGCAAACGACTGAACCGGCATTGATGCGGGCACACGCTTTTACAGCTGATGTTATTTTGTATTAAAAGCTTAGCGTAATAAGCAGCGATTCATAGTCGTGCTCTTCTGTGAAACGGGCCAAATATACTTGAACGTCTTAAATGTATATGTAGAGGCGGATAGCGATGAAGCTTTATTGGTTTAATAAAGCTGCTGGAATTTTTAAAAGCGGTTAGTTAAATAGAGTCAATATTTGCTCAGTAATCGTAGAGGATTTGTGTACATGTTGGCAATGGGAGCGGACCAATAACAGCATGAAAAATGCACTGAACCTTTTGACTGAAAGAAGTCACCTATATCAGTGCGTGTCCGTGATGGATGAGAAGACCGTTAAAAAAGGAGCGCTTTTTTTATTCGTGCAACAATTGAGATGCAATTGAATGCATACGGTAAAATTATCCAACTTTTAGCTATTTTCGATGACTTCTAAATAGGAGCTGTTATACATGCTCAGACCTCCGAAGGCGTCCATTGGGCACATACAAATCGAAACTATAACCAGACCTCCGAAGGAGGTCGGCTGGAGCGGTACTTGGCCTCGCTAGACCCAATCCCCATCTCTGCAATTTTCACAAGCAGAAGAGGTGGAAGAGATCTTTCTTACCTCACGTCAGCGCCGATATATTACCTTGAATAAACATATGTAGGCATGGAGAACATATCTACAGCGATCTAAACTATTATACTTAAACAGTTTGTGCTCAATCTGCGTTATCTTTGTTATCTGAAATCAAGTGTAGGAACCCGACAGAGTTAAGTGAGCCATATCCTAATTAAACACCCATTCATTACCTACCATATGGCAGTAATTTTCTCTTTGGGGACAAACAACGTAAATCTATTTTTGCGAAGCGCACGTTTTTATAACTTCGTTCGCCAATATTGTGAGCTTTCTTGGGCACTAACAAGCCGCCTCTGGCATTCGGCTGAGATTCTTTACATAATGCATTTATCCAGATAACTCACGCACTCTAGAACATGCGAGTTCTGTTGGGCAAAAACCCGTATCCGGGACGCTTGATTTGTCTGACCTACGAACCAGGTTCGTTTATTGTTCACATCAGGGTCGTATGTAATAAATAGTATATATATATATATATATATATATATATAATCATGATAGTGATGAGGAAAGCGGGACATATATTGGGGAAACGAGTAGTGGCTCTCTCGGTCACTGCATAAATTTGTATGGAAAAACAGCTCAAGACCTTAAGCTTTCTAGGAGCAGTTAGTCAACGTCCGCTTCACGACGTTCACATTTGCAACATCGTTTTGCACACGTTAATTTCATTTACAATTAATCAACTTAATGGTAAATTGATTGGTAAGTAATGTTTTCGTTTTATTTTCGAACGATCTCTCTATGACTTCCCAAGCAGCCATGTGTCCGCCCCCAAAGTCTTCGCACGAAGTTGTGAATATCCCTCCATTATAACTCCCTGCTGGGTGAAGCGGTAACGTTATCCGCTTTCTGTTCTCCTGGGTATCTAGTAACCATTACCCGTTTTAGGGAAGGGACTGATCATCCATCAAAAACAGTTCCCCCAATGGATTTCACTTATCACCCAACGGATGGTGGCCGCCGAACGGACGCCGAGACCTCGAGACCTACAGGAAGAACTATGTGAGAACGAAGAACTGCTGTCAAATTCACGGCTGTATTTAGCAAATCGATTTGGGATTAGGTTACTGGAATAGCACTTTTTTTGGGGGGGAGGATATGACAACCCTATGTGATATTGGCTTAGATTAATAACTGCTCTTAGATCGAAAATGCTTACCTGTTATACATACATAGCGGCTGGTTGCACTATGAAGGGTTGGACATATGAAGATAAAGTTAGCAAGCTCACCTCAAGTTAGGTATTACTTCGGCGCTTGGGTTAATCGACGTTTATTCTCGATCCGGAGGAAAGTTTTTTACCTCATTCAGCCGAGTCGTAGAGCCGTCCACAATGCACGCTGTAAAGGTAACCACGATACTCGGCGCTAGTTTCAACAGGTAGAAGCATTGGCGGTTTGTTTTTTTGCTGGCCACTAACACCCGTCAATTATCTAAGGAAACCCTTGCTATAATAGATAAAGCTGACGAGTAAATGAGAAGCTCTTTTTGCGGGACGAAGAATTATTTGCATTTTTCTTGGGTTGTCCCTGCGCGGTCTTTAGTCGCAGCTGATATGCAAGTTAACGACCACAGACGGATCATCATTTTCGACTGTGAGCAAATCTGCTTTGTTAACATCCGTCTGAAAGGCTTCGGCCCTTACAGGCTTTACCTCAGACCTTATACGAGCTCCTCTTTTGTTTGGATGTGAGTAGTAGTTCCCCGGACGTTGTAGGGTGCGTATTAAGATTTTCTGTTCAAAGTTTGTGAGCATAACCTAAGCGACCACCACGGACACAAATAATAAATGGCGATTGCTATTAGATGTCCATCTAGTGAGTGCGAGGTACGGCACAACGACTGATTGCTCAGGCAAGCCAAACCCCTGCTTTGGGCACTTACGATGCATGATGGTAGTAGACATTGTCGGAGTTTTGACCGAACGCTGGAGTATGCATCGTTACGGTGGTTGCATAGAGAACGCTGACATATAAGAACTGGTTATGAAAAGCATAACTTAGAGCCTTACGTAGAACCTATTATACAGTATTCATCTGCTTATTTTGTTCGGGTAGGCAATACATATCACCAGCCTGACAAGTTGCCAGCTTTCATATGCGTGAGACTTGCCTAAACGAGGGCTTCGAAAGCCGCCAGCTTGTAAAGAAGATTTCATTTTAATTGGATTTGTTTTTATTATATTTCCCTACTAGGCTCAAACCAGCAGTATCAAGCAAGTCATCATGGCCGTCCAATGTTGTTTCAGGAACCTCGCTGCATTGAATCCTCCTCCGGGACGTCGTTAAATATACGCCAGTGGCCAAACTGCTGCGGTTGACTGGCCTCAATATATTTGGACGCTTTCACCAACGCTCATATAAAAATGCCTAGTCATTGTCCCCATCCTAAGGCGAACGTAAAGGCTAAAGCGTCATCTCAGGAAGGACAAGCTTTGCAATTCCACTGACCTGTCTTGGCGAAAGTCTTCACTGTACAAAGACGCTATTGTGAACGTGGGTGCACCGAATCAATATCGTCAAATAGTGGCGGAGAAAATCCGAGGGGATAATGGGTGTTCAGGCTCATGGCCAGGCATCCCGTGGTGACACATTAAAGTGCCGTTTTTCGCCACTTTACGCAGTAGAAGACGCTCTTGGCGTCATTGTAGAGGTTGTGAACAGCAGCGGAGAACTTCATCAATGGAAATGAATAATTTTTCCGAACTGGTAACATGATTATCAGAACATGGAAAGTAATGATATGTCCATAATGATGGTCTCATGACAGTGATAGAATTCATGAAATTCGCAGTTTCGTCTGGTGGTTTACATTTTAGATGCATTCTGGCTAAATGCGATACTTCACGTTCGTAGTTTGAAGTCAAACTCAGTACAATACGCTTTTCGTCGTACAAAGCTCAGGCTGTAGTAAATTTTAAAGGTATAGTCTCTGTAATTTCAACTCGAAGATGTACGACGCTCTGTGATAAGGTAACTTTTAGGAAAATCTGGCACATACAAAATATTATTCTCAACCTATTCTAGATAAACAAAAAATAACCTGCCATGAACTGTTTAGAGAGGCGAATTTAGCCTTCGATAGATTTGAGATATTATTATATCTAACCATAAGTTTAACTGACAGGGCTAAGATCGGTCGGCTCCAACGTTCAGTCTGAGATTAGCCGATGCAGTGCTAAAGAGACGGACGAACACCGCATCCCTTGAGGCCCTTTGATGATTGTACGGGCTCGTTCACAAACTGTACTATCCTCGTCGAAACTCAAGTTCATGCCATCGTATCCAAACTTGAAAACCAGCTTAACGCGGCTCTCTTGTTTATCCTATGCCCGATCGCCCGAGGGTCGCAGTCATAGGAAACCCGTATATTCTCATTAAAGAATGAAAGTTATGTCTGAGATCTGAAGGAACCAGAGGGGATCGAAAGCTTTATTCCGAGATGCGATAAAAAGATGCGCGCCTCTTCGTGGTCTCGGAGAATGCGCTTGCTTAAATGCTTCAAACTACTTTCAGGAGAGCTTTATCCTCTGGTGTTGCTGTTCAAATAGAGCAATTTCGTGTTGCCCAGGAAATAGCACAGATTACATTGGTATTGTACCTAATTTTTGTACTCTAGGATGCATATTTTTTTAACTTCTTGGTGGCTCGCTTTGTTCCATTATTTCTCAGCTTTTGTTCTTGCAATGAATGCTGCGTCGTGACCTCGTCTCTATATGTGTCCTTGCGAAATCCGAAGTGGGCTTTAGTCCGGAGTGGCTTTTTATCTAAATGCTCGTTCGATGGCTGACGCCGTCTCTAGGCTTGCACCATCGACATTGCGGTCAATTTCCCAGAGTGTGCTCTATAGTATGTCAGAGCCGACGAGACGGCGGCCGCTTATATCTGTCAGTATATAGAAATAAGTGTACACACCAGAAAATAATTGAATGGTTTGTATGTAAAACTCGATTCATGTCGGATGAGTGGCGCAACAGTTCCATTTTTAAAATTATGCCACAAAAGGCTGTTGTTGTCGTTGTTGTTGTTGTCTTAACCGCCCCCCATATATAACATATTCAAAGTTGTTACTTTTCGCAGCATGGAGGATTCAGCACAGTGGGACACAGAGCCCGAGACAAGTCGCACGAGGTCTAGAAAGAAAGCCACGGCTTGGGTGCCCCTACGGAGGCTTTCATCTTCCCCTGCTTGCCGGTTGATCGATGGCGGGAGTGATTCCAACGCCTCCCTACACACTAACCGCGAACGTAGCAATGAGCGCACGCCAGCCATAACGGTCGTCATCGTAGCTTCAACCGCGCCTCAGCCGTGAGAACCTCGTCGCTTATGAGAGTCATCTCCTTCGAAGCGATACGCGTTTCCGAAAACTGGAAGGGAAAGTAGGCTCAAGGGTGCAATGCCTCGAGATTTAGATCAACCGGAGAAGGAATTACTGGTGTTCGTCTTATCTGACGCTCCCTTCAAATCACAAGTCAGTCTCGAGCTCAGTAGGATGGCGCGGGGCGATAGGATTTTGAGCTTGGTAGTTTTTTAACTGTCGCCTTGGTCGACGTTGGTGCATGGTATAACCAGTGACGTAAGGGTGACGATTCTCGCATGCGCGAAGATGTGTGAGAATTTCAGCAGATGCTAGTAGTTGGATATACGAGTAAGATCGAGTCACGAGAAGAGATTGTCTTCACGCTGTCCCTTAGGACTCGCGAAACTCTTGCCGGCTGAGGGGGACCACATATGGAGATGTCACACACTGTTACATTCAACCAAAGAAGGAGTACGCTGCACGCGCGGATACGAATCGTGTATCGTTGTCCTGAGCGAGAACGCTCCCTCGACCGGAAAAAGCACTACGGGCATCGATATCATATTGACCTGCATTCATGGATGGGGCCGCGGAGTCAAGGGGCAGTCATGCCGCGAAAACAACGCCTGGAAACCAAGTCGCTCTCGTGTTCTGTTTCCGGGAAACCGGTGAGATAGTGAAACTCGAGCACCCAGCGTATGCTCTGCATCCTGTTTATACGTTCCGTTTTGAGACGCGCACGTCCAACGGGTATTGACCCACACCTTCTTCTTCGAGTGCCTCACTGTATTCCCTGCTGGGCTAGTCGGCATTCGAACACCACATGAGCGGTATCGCATAGGTTAGGCTGCCCAAACCCAATCGAGCTCGACATGCTGCCTGCCATGCGCCATTGTTTGTCATCGGCATCGTGGCTTGATGCCGGTTAGCTTCGAGGAACGCCCGGATGCACAGCACCCCTCTCCAGGACCCCAAATATTCCATGGGAACTAACAGGTGCTGCCAAATGGTGACGGTACGCCCTGATTCTCATCGCTCGACACTCTGGAAGCTGTTGGAACATCAATGATGCGAGTGCTGATGGGACGCCTCACAGAGGCTGTGAAGACACGCCAGTCAGTGAGCCTCCCAAATAATTAGACCGACGAAGAATGCTTAATGATCTCAAAGGGAAGTGGAAACAACAAACATTATGAAAATGCATGGTCCTCCGCTACATCATAGGGGCTAAATTGTCTTTTGAGGCCAGCACATGGACGACTACATAGACTGACTAATAATCTCCTGAGTCTGAGCAGGCCTGAAGTCGGCCACTGACTTCTATTGCTTTGCCCAGAATGTGCGGGGCACAGCGACTCCGACAACCTCCGTTTCAAAGCAAAGCGATCTTCCGGCCGGATAGTTTACGAGAGTCCATCCTTATTTCGAGAGTAAGCTCTAGAGATGCACAAACGCTCTTGAAGACTGCATCCGACGGCTGGCAAATACAAAAGCTAGACAGTATATTCATTTGCATTTCCTCTATTCTTCCAACGATGTAGCGCAGGCAGGTGGCTAGGCTGAATATACGATGAGGCTTGGCCAAAGCGCCACATGTGCGATTATTTCTCTTTCTTGAGCTCGCAAGGGACGTCATTACCATAGACCGTGGAATAGGCACACTGTTCCTATAGGGTCTATCCACTTGTACGGGTTCGACAACAGATTGCTACTTTCTTTACTGTGTACGCTCCGTGGTCTGTTCATTCGCTCCAAATAGAACGAGAGAAAAAAGGAACGGAGCATTGATTACAATGTCGCTCAAATGAAAATTAGAAACTAATTCCTCCACTTTACAAGGTGATCTGGTCCGAGCCACAAGCGGTTACAATTATTCCGTTAGAAGTATATGTAGAAATACAATTTTAGGGAAAGGGCACGAAGTAGTGGTAGTGCTGTCCCTAACAACATTTAAAATACGTTTCTGATTTTATTAGAAAATTATTCCCCTCTTATCGGCCATGCGTTCTGTTTATCTATACTCAGTTCGGAGACTAAGCAAGTTGTAACAGCGATGTGGGGAGAGGTCGCCGGACAGCCAAGCAGAGGCACCTTGACGAAACGACTATATTAAACTGCGATCCAATAGGGCCAAACGCCGCCGTTGTAAACCAATAAAACCTGTACCTGTACCTGTTTGCCGACCCACAATACGTTGATATGCTAAATATTACAATCTGCTTGTGTGGAAGTCACCCAAGGTATTTAGCTGAGTGACAAGCAGTCTTGGCCCATAAACACCAACGCTGTTGTCGCACAGAGCAAGAAACAGTAACAGATGAGCAACGTGTTTAGTGTTCGTGAAGAAAGTGCACTCCGTGCGGATATGCTCCGAAGAAGTAGAACTTAAACCATATGCTAATATTAGGCGAAGCCAAGAACTGAATCACCATGAACCTATCGGCCATAGTGTGACGAAGAGTTTACTAAACTAAACGAGAAAGCCTCAGTTTCACTCAGGCAATCGATTGCCAGATGGAACAGGCCCAAAAAAGAGCGTATATTTTGTACACATTTCCAGTATTTCCAGGATCGGCTGTTAATTCTACCATCGCGTAGACTAAATTATTTCATTTGGGATCAACATCAAATAATGATGAAAACAGTCTTTGATAGTCTTTTATAGCCACAAGCACATGTCCACACGGGCTTCTACCCGCTTCGTCTAGCTGAATCCCATTGATACGCATTTGTGCCGCATTTATAAAGCGCAAACGATTAAACCATTGTATATATATATATATATATATATTTGTTTATTCAAGGGCATTTGTTAATGCATTCCTACAGGAGATGTGTTCGTGATGTATCTTTAGCAAATGGGCACCATTTATCGTATATTGCCATCGAATCACTGTGACTGACTTGCCTGAGCGAGATCCAACGCTCGAGTTACGTTTGAATGTCTTATCCATGCGGCGTTCCTCCCCCTCAAACATTTGTTTCGGGACCAACCCGCCTCGGCAATTGCTTTCCGCAATAGACTTCAGATCGCCTGTATGTGTCCTCTCCAAACACTGTCCACATAAGAGTCGGGCTATAGAGAACACTGCCAAGCGACACTCACCGAGACGGCACCGCCTGTGCCCATTTAGAGGGTCCATTTGGAGTCGGAATTTCGAATATTAGTTGTATCTTGGAACGTTATAAATAGATGTGTACATATAGTCACATACCCTATCTGGACAGACTATGCGTCGAGTATCGGGTACGATACCGATTAATGAAGTAGTTTACAGCGAGGCACAACTCGTTACAGATGTTAACAGATCTGATCCGTTCCTCCGTTTTACATTAGAGGAGCCGTGCGAGTATTATATTGTTTTTATTATTCTAGGTCCGCGTTTTTCAGTGTGCTACATTACACAGAAATAAAGATGCGACTATATATATATATATATATATATATATATATATATATATATAAGGAAATTTATAGAGGCTCTCTTCTCGAAATCGCCGATCATAGATTTTTTTTTTTTTTTTGAGCTGAATTCCAGCTGTTTTCCTATCTGACAGGCCTCAGCTCTTAACCTTTAGGTATTACTATGAGGACCTGTCGGGGCCACCTTTGCTTATTCTCTGCCTTACTCGTACCTGACAAGAATCCTCAGATAAGAAAGATGATAAAGAACTCCAGAGATTCTCCGCGTCTGACAGGATTTGAACCCAACACACACGTGTCCCTCCGGTCCAGTAGTCTAAGACGCTCACCACTAGACCATCCAGGGGACCGCCGATCATAGATGATCATCAATAAGTGCATGGTAATAGATAATTCACATTGTGTGATATTTGCAAACTGTGGAATATGCCCTCGAATACAGATTTGTATGCCGCTGTGTCAGGCTGGCCAACTAAAACACAGTTGCAGGCTCCCAGCTCTTCTTGATATCTAGTTGGTACAAGGTGTTCGAAGTACACAGGTCTAACATTCATGTACCCAGCTGGCACACGATCACCACCAATGATTACCACTAGGGTCGGCTGCAAAGACAGTGCTGCACAAACTTGCCACTATCCAATGCATCGTATTGGTTGGCCTCCTACTCGTCCTTCGTACGACAATCACAGATCGACCGACAGACGGGAGATGTCTAGCTGGACTGCATGTGGCAATCCTAGATTTGTTTCTAGTCCAGACTGAACCTATTGGAAAGCAAGAACATGCTTTTAGTTCTGAGTGAACCTGTTGACGCTGCTGCAGGACGCACGAAGCGACACTTTTGCTCACACTATGTTGGACGCATCTTATAGCTTAATGCAACAACAGATCGCCCTCGAAGATTGCCTAATGGTGACGCGGCGTTCCGTTGTTGTGGTCTGAAACGGCGGGTTGTTGGAAGGAAGAACTTACAATATTTGAGAGTGGGTTGCTTATACGCAGAATGTTTTCTTGTTTTCGCTTGAAAAGAACTTATCCATGGAACAACGACCAGAAGAGTATCCAGGCTATGTTATGACATAGAAAACTGACATAGAGAACTGCTAGTAAGTCCCCTTGCCTTCGAGACCTTAGGCGGGCTCGACTTCCTTACAGACAACCTGCTAGAAGGAGTCTGTTATAAACTTGTGACTTCAACGGGGAACGAACGTGCCAGGTGATTTTTTTCGTTAACGCTTTTCATTTCTGTTAACCCTATGAATAATGAAATAAATAGATTATAAATGTGTTGTACACAACCGTCTCAGATAGATCAACGTCATTACCATAGGGGACATCTGATGGGCAGAGGACACCTTTGTTCAATGACTTAACCTTCACGGCCCCAATGTTCATTTTCTTTCAAACTGATCACATAACAGGTTAGCTCTCTTCATATTACAATGTCAACTTCCAAACTATATAGATGTCATGAATAGCGCCTTGGATTCATTTATCCGTAATGCTTGAACTCATTTAGCATTGTGCTGAATCAGCATTACTATGGCCCGGTATCAATATATGAATACCACGACGTCTCCACACACACCTTTAAGGTAGAGTGGTAACTGAACCACTGAGGTGCACATCTTCTTTGCCAGGACAAGCCGACTAACAACTTGAAAGGAATAAAGTCTTACCCATACATGTTGTAGCTTTTGTGGTTTCTTGTTAATCCACGTTTCATTGAGGTTGTGGCAAAGGTGAGCATCCGCACGATTCGCCTAAATTGACCCCGCCGTGGTAACGTCACATCTGTCCCTGATTTTCGAAGTGAGTAAACGCGAGGAAAGTGACCCCCCTCGAGAGATATTTTTTAGCCTACAGCGCTTATGGACCGCACACTGCGGGCCTCTTTCGAGCCCGATCCAGGCGATTGCCAGGGGTGAAGCTGAAAACACACTCTCAATTGGGAAACAATTCCTTCCATTTTCTCATGCTGCCGGTACAAACCATGCTGCCACAAGCACCAAAAGCAGCTTTTTACGCCGCCTACTCAACGTACCAAATATGATTGAGACATCTCGAATAGATCTCCGTATTGAAAGCCGAACAAAATGCCAAGTCCTGTCTGACGTTATCGATGTTATCAGGCTGCTGATCTTGTTTTTCGCGTCTTCTGAAATGAACGTCACGGGCCTAGATCAAACCTCCCATAGGTACACTCAACCGTACCGTGAATCATATATAACGTATATGATGGTACGACCATATATATAAACTTAGGCAACCCGCTTTATCTGACATACGTCATCGGCTATAGAAATCTCTTATAAATGTCTCTACTGCAACAGATCTTGCCACTGCTGCCGTATCTGGCACTACTTGTCCTTTACGTTTTTAGATTCAGACACATTCAGCTGTCGTTTGCTGTACTCTTTGTAAGGTGTTGCTTAGTTACGAGGTTGGTTTCAGAAAAAAATAATACCTTACGAATGGGTTTATTATGTCTTTTCATTAATCTGGCTACAGATAGCCGATTACGACCCGCATTTCAGCGGCCCTAGCTCTGAAATACCAACGTGCAACTTCAACATGTCGTTCGTAGTCGGCACGAGGTGGTGCCCATACGCCCTACGGCTGTAAGATTTCCGTCAAGTCGACTTCCCGTCTGTCTATCTTAGTGATCTTCCTAAAAGCTCAACGCATAAGGAGCTACCGATAAGTAGGTGAGCTTCTTGACAGGGGCGTGTCCTGTGTGACAATGCCGAGAAAGGATAGAGAAGCCCTGCTTCGACTGAGGCTTCACCTTTCAAAAGCAACAAAGTCGTTTCTCGTTATTAATGTGTATTGATGGTCATGCTGTAGTGACGATTTCAGGAAACGATATGTGCGCGTTTTTCGAATTATGTCAGCACGGATTGGATGGATGTGTATATTCAGCGATTTGTTACAGTTTCCTTGCTTAACTCGATAACGATAGCAGTCATAATAATACATTTACAACTACTGCGTGCCGGCCATGCTAGTTTCGTAGTTCCTTTCATAAGAATACTAACATAAATGCACTGAGCCTCCCATTGGACAGTTATAGTATGAATCTATTTTGAGCAATACAGACAAAGCACGTGTGACAGCAAAATAAGCACAAATAGCACAAACATCTGTACGAACTTATGATGAGATGACGGCGCTTTGAATGGCCATTGAGAGACCGCTGACGTATCTTTTTTTAGAGGAGGAAATCTCCTTCAAACGCACGGACACCACCGGAGTCATTCCAATCTGTGTAAAAGTTTGCCGATCCAGTGCAGATGGATGATGTGGATGACGAAACGCCTCGGCCTGCTAAAACCATCCTCTGCTGAGAGTCTATCTCTTCCCTAGAGCCGGCACGCTTGGCATTACTTCGATCTCTGAGGAAGGTGTGTACTGCTCCGGCTAGTGTTCTATAGGGCGGTGCCTTAGTCTCCTATCAGTACTGTGGCTTCCGTGTGTGGCTTCCGCTGACATATCTAATAAATTTTCCGGGCTGACCCAAAGCCAACATTTAACGTCTACGGTACCGCTTTCGGCATTTCTTTATAAGAAGGACCCCTTCAAATGCAAATGTGCAACGGTGGGGATCGAACCCGCGCACCTACGTGTCTCTCCTCCGATTGCAAGGCGCACACGCCACCGGGCTCGACTCTGCTGACATACCTTTTTTTTTACTTTTTTTCTTAGAGGAGGGAATTTTCGACTTCGCTGACATACCTTTTGTTTTTTTTTTAGAGGAGGAAATTTTCTTCAAACGCACGGTTACCACCTCGCTGACATACCTAGAGTTAACGAGGTGTACAATAATAAAACGCTCGCGGCGTTGGTCAATGCAGCCTTGTACATATGCCAGTCTCTAATGGCCGCAATAAACAAGACGGATTATTCTATACGTATAAAATAATGAACCGCTTCGTTTGTAAATCGATATTAGCAATGCGTGATTATACTGCTAGCATAGACCTCGTGACGTGCAGAACCAGGGGCCATATGTTATCATTAAGCGCTGCTGTATCCCCTCCCCCACAATCGCAAGCGAAAATGGCCAGGATCGTGAGCTCTCTATGTCATCGCCGTAGCGAGATGATAATGGACTTCCGCGCAGTTCTGCCGATATGGACACATGCCCTTATGCTTAACTACGCAAACTTGAACTCCGATAGCTGAACGTGGAATATTGCCTTCCCAGACGTAAATCAGTAATAATAGCCAATTATGCTATCGGCCAAGCAGACTGTGGCTCTTCACCCACCTCAATGCTGGTAAATTATCACGAAACGTGATGTGTACTTCTAAACCACTTATTTCATTATATATATACTCACAAACCATAAATGGACAGTTTTGACAATGGTAAAGTACGGGGTTTTCATAAGCAGAGTATGCTGAAGCCCCAAGTCGAGCTGAAATATGCCCGCCCATTAACATTGATGAGTTAGAATCGAATTAGCGTCGTTCAAAACAAAAACGTCTCCCTAAGGGCAATCGTTTCTGTTTATAGCTATCTTGCTCACTTGTGTGACATCCCAATGACTAATGACTATAATGTATGTATAAATGTGTTCCGCTCCTATATTTAATACGAAAGTTTCTTAAGAGAATAATAACCGATTGAAACACATATGTATTTTTGTCTATACACAAGACTTCGCATCAGTATAGCGCTTAAGCAAGTCCGCTTCGAAGGCGAACGGCAACGAATTGTTGTCGAACATGATTTTCGAGACTACCGGATCAAGTTAAATATTGCCGAAATAGAGGAGCATTGGACACTTTTCCAATCAAATGGTGGCTTTCAATGGGGACTTTTGCTCATTTTTCTCTCTTTTTCCTTCCGCAACCACTAACATCACATTATCCCGTGAGGTCAGGTACCGCTTTGCTACAGGATTGGAAACGGATGAAAGGGCATCCCCGAGCAAAACAGTACGCAAGCCGACCCCAACGGTTGGATGTGAGTTTTGCCCAAGGGATCCCCTCTTATCCACCAGACAGCTCACCCTTATAAACTTTAGCCTCAGTTCGCGTGGACAGAGAGCGGTCTTTTTCTATGTAGTGGACCGCGTACCAACAGGAGAGAAAAAAAATGCTATATCTACTCGTGTGCTTCGCGCCACCGATTGATTGATACAAACTACCGCTACGTTGATAGCCTTTATTCGTATCTCCGCTCTCGTCCGTCCGAAACCAAATTAGTATCACCCTTCTCCGGATATAAATATGAAATGTTATTCGTCTTATAGATTGTGTGCGTACATAAGTACAGCTAACCACACTGGGTAACCCTGACTTGATAAACCCGCCACCCCTGTCTCCCCCTCTCTCTGAGAGGACAAGTCTACTTTTATTCCACTGCCATATTACATGAGCATGTAATGTTCAACACGGTGTTCCTTTTAGTACGGCAGGCTGTGTTCATTTACATAGGGATGAGCCATCATTCTACCCCCTTGGATATATATATATATATATATATGTAGGTGCCAACTAATAACGAGTAACTCTTCGAGGGCAAAGACTCGTCACGAGGACTACCGCTACCATCACACCATAAGCAACACGCTCGTACACCTACACACAGTGGCCTGTTGACCCTGCACGCGGCCTTCGTCTATAAATTCTCGTGAGGGTTCATCTACCTACAGAATCAGCTCTTTGGGCTGCTCCCATCTTGACAACAGACGAAGCTCAGCTCGTTAGGGCCTGCCACCAGAACCCAACTCGCCCGATCCCCTTCAGCGTATTTCGGGCTTATTCTCCGACGGCGTTCCGTGCCCTCTGCTTCTAACCTTTTCGGACAACTCTGGCAAAATGTGCCGTTCTAGCGAACTCTACGAGTTCACTGCTGGAGGGGCGGGACAAATATGCGAACGATCAGAAGAGCGCGAAGAGGACCACTATTATGCTTAAGTTTCCCCCGACTTGTGTTGTTCTTTCACCTCGTTCATGTCGTGGGCAATATTCCTACACCGACACATACGAACAGACTGTCTTAGCTTCTATCGGGATTCGTTCTCTTACTTCCTCTGCCTATCGTTCACTGCGGCTCCTGTCCAAGGGCTGATAGCTGGAGCAGGCGATCCCGAGCTGAGCCACTAAAGCTGGCTCCGCAGGCTCCGTCACAACGAAGGGAGCGAGAGCATTTAATGTGACCACTTGTGGAGCCCCGCGGGCGATAGAGCAGACCTGCTCGTCTCTTTGGCGCTCTTGCCCTAACGAGGCCAGCCGAGGAGACGTCGCGTCGTGGCGAGCGGTCGAAGTGGTTAACCTCCGTCACATCACCTGAAAAGAAACTCGCCTGTTTCATGCAAGTCGGGCTAGTCTCATACCCACCATATTCCCTCCGCTATTAATACTACTAACTACTACTACTAAACTAAACGTTTTCGGGCAGATTTTCGGCCAACAGCTAACGTCCATTACTACAACAATTACCACTGGTATAATGCTACTTGGTCGTTGTAGCAGTAGAGGAATAAAATGTAAATGAACTCACATTTTGTATTTTGACTGAAGAGTGAACTGAGCAAGAAGAGTCGTATGTACAAACGAATGGAAATTTTTTTAGAAATTTTGGGCTTGAGCGCTAGGTGGCTTTAGTTCTCAAGATCACTAGAATCTGCCGTGAGTTCAGATTCGTAAAGTCAAATATTAAATGCAGATGCTTCTGCATTCGGTTCATAGAGCAGTATTCGACGACTGCGTTCTACCTTTGTGTAAAATCTCGTACAGTTCTGACAAGTATAACTGAGAGCAAAAGTCTGTGTAAATTAGGATTACGTATATATACATATATATATATATAAGTAATATGTATATATATATATATATATATATATATATATATAACTAAAAGCGCAGGTGCCCCTGGGTAAATTTTGTATACAGCATGCGGAACATATGGCCCCAGGTAGCTTCTCAAAATAATTACACTTGTTATGCTTTTGACCTCAATCGTCTCCAGTGTCGACAATGTAGCGCACTCATCAAAGTGGTTATTTGCGGTTCATGAGCAAGTATTTCCTTTTCGAGTTGACTTTACTTCGATCCCAATTTACATTCCCTCGTAAAATCAATTCCACCTCTATATACCTGCCTGCCCAATACGAATTTTATACCACCCAGATGTTGTTGATGTGCTGTCGTGGTTCTACGGAGCTTTATACGCACTTAGCTGTACACATACGAAAAACATAAGAATGTAAAAAAAAAGCATAAAATAGAGTTATCACTTTTCCGCCTGCATATTGGCCCTATATAACTGCAATATAATATTACCTTCGAAGTGTAGTAGCAGCAGCAGTACCCAGGCATTTCTTCCATGGAAGGAAGACAGCTGAGGGTCGATCAGCTGTAGACAAACGCAGAATAGTAGTTGTGTGCTATGATAGCAACAACAGTAACCGAATGTACAGTGATAATATAGTCTGTCGTGTCGTGGTGTGGTCTGTGTTCGGCCACAGGTTCTATGTCGCAAATGTCTGCAGCAGCTCGCACAAACGTATATTTATTTATATAAGCAGCAAAATACACATAGAGTGGCTGGCCCACCAGCTACCGCAAGCAGTCGAGAGTCTAGCAGTCTGTATATTCGCCAACTAGTAGACGCGAAGAGTGTCTATGGCTGAATGGTTAATGGCGGGTGCTGTAGGAATTTCTCTTTGGTTGTGACAGTGTATGCTCATGCGGTCCATGCCTCACGATGCTCTCTATCACGGCCGGCTAACACTGCAATATTTCCCCTATTTGTTTTGACCATTATGATGTTTTCATACTTTTCCATCTGCGTGCGTTATGATAACTCTACCGGGAGCTAATCGCTATGCAGTAAGCTGGGTTGTATTTTTCAGCTAACTCTCAGCTGTTCCCCTCTGTGAAAGCGCCTCGGAACTACCTTTGGGTATTACTTCAAGGACTTATCAGAGAACCCTTTACTTATCTGCTAGCTACTGCTTGAGTTTACCTAAGTTTTGTCTTTTACTTCTCTCTCAAGCCTCTTCGATGTCGTGCGCCTTTAGTTCTGGTACTATATCAAGCAACATGTAAGTGGGCCAGCCAGAAAGCTGAATCTAGAGCTATTGTTGGTTGGCAGTTTCCGGATGTGCCCAGACGCTGCGAGACCATGTATTCACTCTAGTGAGCTAGCGGGCCTGCAAGAGAGAGAAAGAAAGAGAGAGAGAGAGAAAGAGAAAATGCAGGAGGTAAGGGACACTAGTTCCTGCATCTGAAATTGAATACGGTCGTGTAAGTATAAGCGTATGCGGGCGGCAGGCGCTTGAGCTGGACGCTGTGGGCGTATTTTTACTTCACGGTGATAGAAGGTTGGAGTTACTGCGACGTTCCTTCCAAACGGCGGACAAGTACCTCAGCCGTGCTACTTTAGTATTGTGTTTCATTGATGCCAATATATGCATGTACATATGTCTTCTTTTATCGGGCACAGAAGCAATGCGCATGGGATCGTCCAGAACGAGGAAGTTTAGCAGATATCGAGAGTAGGTGGGTGGGAGCGCTATGCGGGACAGGAATGGATTTGTCTGCGTGGAATATAATGGCGATGAGCTGTTGCAACTTGAAGTTCAGTGTTTGCTCTACATTACACTGACGAATCTAGCAAGAGAATGTTTTCATACGAGATTTGAGTTTGTGGTTAGCTCGAAGTTAGTTAGCTCTAGAATAGGTTTGTAGAGGATTTCACCATTGAAAATCCATGCTTGTTATCATTTATATGTACCCAGTTGATTACTAATAGTAGTAGCAGTAGTGAAAAAGGATTTTTATACTTCTCTGTCGAAAATACCAAGGGTAAAAGGCTGCTCCCAGAATGATACGTTCATCTGCACGCGTTCATTGCAGCCTTCATCTGAGAGAGAGAGAGAGGGCTGGTTTTGCTCGAAGCAAAAAAGTATGCTGCTGTCTATAAACTGTGCTGCCAGTTAGGTATGTCATGACGCACATGTCATCTAGCGTTCGTTCGCTACAAATCCAATGTTATTTATGTACACGCCAGCATGCCGTTGATAGTGTGAGCGGCAAGCTTCACCCGTCGCTTATATATATGGGAATTTAAACGATTTTTGCTTGCTCACACAATGTGATGGGCGAGGCGTCTATAAGAAATTTGATGAATTATCGCTCTGCAGTGAGTAAGCCGCAACAGCCCACGAAGCAGTGTCATCTTCTCGGCCGACTCACCATGGTGTTAGGTAGCGGACGCACTTCGCGCTTTGCGGCCTCGTCGCTTCTCGGACTCGGCTGCCGGGACGAACGGATAACGACGATCGATAGCGACAATGGATAGTATAATAGATGGAGTTCCTGACTGTCCTCCGTACTGTGTATTTATCTTAGGTTCACAGCGTGAGATGCTCCCTCAAACACATGCACGCATAGCACTCATACCTAAATACGCACCACGTATCATCTGCGAAGCGTGTTTCTCTCGTTGTCGACGAGCCATCAAAAAGTGTGAAAAAAATTCACCCAGAAATCCGCTAATTTCTGGGTGAATTTGCACCACCACACGTGTGCTACTCACCCGTTTACGAGGCTCGCACCAGTAATTATAGGATGGAGCCTGAAGACCAGTAACACCCAGATATTAGTGGAGAGGTTTTTGTTCTTGACGCTTCTCAAATCTGAATGTGGATAGCGATTGTAAACAAGCTCGGCAGTGAGCCTCATTTTGTATACTGATCTTCTCGCCCGGAGAAGAATTGATACGCTTATTAGAACGGGTTTACATTGTTTCGTTTGAACGTCGTATCAAGAGATAGCGGGTCCATTTGGTCCGAAACCAATCTATTCATAACGAGCCATCTCGAGAGATACAACGTCAACGGAATTTGCAGCTTTAAATAATAAAGGACTTTGCCGATGATACTGCAAGTGATTGCCACCGTGTCAGGCAATTATAGCAGCCGGTGGTAGTACTTGGGTCCGGTATGAGGACGCCAGAAGGTCTGAACTTCGTTCGCATGGGCGTACAGAATGCGGACGGATCACAGATGTGGCAAAAAATTGGGCTAACTGTCAGCAACAGCTCTGTACGCCTATCGATTTTTATGGGAGTGATGGAGTCTGACTAGATCAGAGCCACGGATCAGATCCCTGGACAACCTTCGGCCAGTGTACTCCTGAATATGGCAGGAAGTCAGTGCTGCCACTTTGCAGGTCAGGCTGTGGCGCTTTTATACTTGGAATATTAATTTGCGCGCCAAATACTCTCCAGCTCATGTTAAAATGTAAAAGTTGATATATAATTATTCTGTGAATTATGTGAAATCCTAGCTGAAAACAAAGTGATTTTCTTCTCATACTTCCTGCCAACATGTGAGACTAGCTTTTTCAATGTTTCCAACATGTACAACTTACTTGTGAGGTTTCAAAAATTGCATTGAAATCGAAACTTGTAAAATATAATATATTGTTGGTTTAACGATGCTTAGTAACGTGAACTAGGGTTTTCGTTGACAGTGGCAGGTTATTATTTGAATAAGTCCTGGCTAAGGTAATTAACCATGTTTAAGTCCACACCAATACTTAATATGAAGTTCCAAATAGAATAACTTAATGGCAATATGTTGTCAAAAAAAAGCTCAAGAAAAGCTGTTGTCAAAAAAAAGTTCGCCAGAATCTCGTGACGAAAAAAGGACAACTGCAAGCTAGCGAAGTGGTGAACTGTCTATTGTAATCATATGGACGATGTTGGTTAAAGACCAGAGAAAACCTATAAGACAAAATTTAGTCATTGCAGGACTAAACAATGACGTGACAATCAAAGCTAGTCAACGGCTAGCACGCACCTTTACAACCTTTATAGCAAGTGATAGCCATTTTTGCTGAAACCGTTAAGGGAGGATTCTATATATTCTCGAAAGAATGAGGCATAGCGAATCACCGAACAGTCGAAGTTAGCTAGCTGTATAGATTCGATTTGTATGTGCCCAATGGAACTAATGCGAAGCGTGCCGACTCTGGGAAAGAGATACACTTTCAGCAGAGGATGGTTTTAGCAGGCAGAGGCGTTTTGTCATCCACGTCAACCCCCCTGCACTGGATCGGCCCACTTTCATGGAGATTGGAATGTCTCTGGTGGCGACCGTGCGTTTGAAGAAAATTTCCTCCTCTAAAAAAAAAAAGGGTAAAGATTCAAGTCGTTCGGTTGAGCTACATCTATTCACTGTTCATTGCGAATTTCCTAGTAACTTATGAAGGTTCGTGTCGTGCGCGAGACGTGAATGAATCTGAACAACGAGACGTGAATGCATGACACTATCTTGGCTTGACCCAACAGAGCACTACGATTTAATACTACAGGGACGATACAACACTGAACTGTCAATTGCTGTCCAAACCGGCTGTGCAATGCAGGCGTTCTTATTTTCCTATGTAAACTATTGGGGAATTTCGTTCGAATTGTCGCCCCTTTCAAATGGCGCATAGTCCGAACTACGCGACATAATGCGTTCATACTTGGAGTGCGCGCGCGGCAGGAACATGACTTCCTTTCGAACACTGAGTGGTTTCGATACGATCAGAAAGATAGACACTGCAGCAAAAAGTTCAAATTCCCCAAAATTCAACGGGAAATCATCATGTTTTTGTTTCTCCAAGGACACCCTCCGGTTGAAATCCATCTACAATTAGTGAACGCGTACGGCAGGCCTGCCTTATGCCAGCGAACGGTGTAACATTGGTGCGAGCGATTTAACAGTGAAAATTGGGACACCGATGACCACCGAGAAGGGGACCAGAAATCAGGTGCGACAAGGGACAAACGGATGGACACAATCAAGGCAGCTTTTGAGCAAACTAGAGCTTGGTCCATGAAGTCTTTGTCGGCTGAAACTGTGATTCCTCAGGTGACGTGTCATAGAATTATCAGCAATATACTGAAGATGAAGAAAATCAATGCAAAATTTGTTCCCCATACACTGAGTGCTGAGCAGATGAAAAGACGTGTGGAGTGTTCGATATCTAATTTGAAGACTTATACGCAACAAACCAGTCGCTTAGAACACACTGTGTCGATAGATGAGACATGGTTTAGCCTGCATAGACCTCCTGAAAAGGATCAAGCAAAACAGTGGCTCCGATAAGGTGAAGCGGCAACGTCTGTGGCAGTGCAGATAGATTCGGACGAAAGGTGATGATGATACTCGCCCGTCTCGCCCTGGATATCAAGGGCGTTTGCCATTACGAAATATTAGCCGCAATACAAAAACTCAATGCTTCCCGATATCTCGACTTCTTGAAGAGATTGATGAACAAAGGGCATGGAGATCGACAGCACCGAGTGTGGTTACTCGACGACAATGCAAGACCTCGCCGCACTGCTGAAATTACGGCCTGGATGGAGGGGAACAATATTGAGCGATGGCTTCAACCCCCATATTCCTCTGATTTAAGCCCACGTGATTATGGTTGTTTCCATGCATTAACAAGGGCAATAGGTGGGGTTCGATATGCAAACGTCGACCTACTCATAATAGCAAATAATAAGGAAATTACAAATGGAAATGCGAATGGTAAATATTTGGCTATCCCAAAACTCCCCGAGCGCTGGAATCGGTGTGCAGATAAAGAGAGTATCTCTTTATCTGCATATTTTCTGGAGAGTATCTCTAACTCATACCAAAAGATATTTTTTCTAACTCATTTAGTTCAAAAGTTATTGGCATTTAAAGAGCCGACAGTTCGAATGAAATGCCCTAATATATACAATTCGTAGGGGAGACATCATCCCGGGTAATTTCATAACCTGCTATATTCAGCAGGCTCGAGTCCCCAGAGGGGATAGATCGCTGAATAGACCGATCATGTGCATTGCTCGTAGACAGCATTCAGCCGCATTTAGCCTTTGAAGACAGGTGGCACTTTGGCTAATGACACGAGCTCAAGTCTCATCCGCCGAAAGTGTTCCTCTCTGTCTTTCGTAGATATTCGCGAACTTTGAAGTTGGCTTTCACGCCGCCCCGTCAAAAAGGATCCCCAACCAACCATGCAGAAAGCGCCCTTTCGTGGAAAGACGGCTAAGTACTGCAGTAAAATTCCTTTTAGAAGTTCTTCTTCCTAGGCATTATAATCCTCCTCGATAACTGAACAGCTAAGCTCGGCCGCTGTTGATGCGAAAGTAGCTGCAGTTTTCTCATCTACAGTTTCATTCTGACTGACAACATAAGTCCATGTCTCTCTATTTACTCTGTGTAATCATCAGACATTGCTGTCTACCTGTCTGGCCCCGTCAGAAACAGCAACTAGGTAGTAAGCACGACAATATCTGTAGTGAGTGAGTGAGTTAGTCTCGAGACTGTCGATCCAGCTTCATATTCAAGTAGTATATATATATATAGTACCAGTGCTACTGCTTAGTGGCAACTAACACTCAGTCTGTCTCGATCTATCCATCCATCTATCTATCAATATATATATATATATATATAGAACTTGGTATTTAAATATCTACCTCGTTGATACTCACAGCCATACCCAGTTCTAGCCTAACGGGATGACAAAAGCCCTCGCTCGTTGATGACCACTAAAATCCTCATCTGGATCCCCTATCTATAATAGTTGTCCGGTACTATTTACTAGTTTGACTGTATTGAAAAACGTGATATTGGGGATAACAAATCATTTGTGAATTCTTAACTCATCAGGAGGCAATTCTCGTTTTGATGTTGTTGGCCTGATAGCTCCTATCCCTTGGACAAAGCTCCCGAGTAGTCTAAATAGAGAAATTGGTGCTGACTTGTTTCGACTTCTCGGAACACCATTACGACTTTGCTGCACCTCTATGGACGGCTTGGCCGACTCCACTATCGTAACTTCCTTAATATTATGTGCAATAGTATACACAAATGACTGCACATCATCAATGCAGAGAGTCGACAAGAAACACCCGTTGCTCATGATATATAAATAGTACAACAACTCATGTTTGTTCATTTCGCACCCGAAAACAAGCAACACGTTGTCATTCATATGTGGTACTGTTAAGAATGGTAAGCCTCTAATTCTTATAGGATGCTTGACAGCCTTTTCAGTTATGCATGTTTGCATAAAATGCAAATCACCGAGTCTCGTCGGCATGACCCCTGGAATATGGCGATTCATTATCTTGACGGAATCCGTGGTGTTAAGCTGGCCGCAATGATGTGGACCTGTAAACAACGGAAGCCGCCACAAATCAGCTCCTTTGGTAGGCTAATTCAGCGACGTCTTAATGAGACAGCCTGACTGCAACCTTATCCTCGCCTAGCTGAGCCTCGAAAACTATGGGTCAGTGCACAGTGGTCTGAGGTGATTTGTCCAGAACAAAAAAATGTGTCCTCATGCAATCTACACGAAACACGATTCACGAATTCGCGCACTGGAGCGACGATACACCTTCCGTTTTTATTTGCTCCACAGAGCGGTTCAGGTCAGGTTAATTTCTATGTAGGACTCCTCACAGCGACGAGCAGAGAGGACTCACTGTATAACTAACCTCCTCCTGTGTTTGATCTCATATGCAGGAAACTAGAGGTCTACAAACACTAGCTGACATATGAGTTAAGTCACAACTGCGTCATCACATGCGTCAAGCTAGTACGGAGAAGTAGAATACAAGTAATGACCACATATGGCGCTAAGGCGCTGGCCGGCCGAATTTCGGGGGACGAGTTCCTCTGTTGCAGTTATTAGACTAGGCTCAGGTGGGTTGTGCTGTCCATGTGTCGGCCAGTTCATCACTCCGCAATGATGTTGACGCGACTGTCAACGTGGTTGTCAGTAGCAATTACCGACAACCACGGTAATTGCCGACAACCACGGTAATTGCCGACAACCACGGTAATTGCCGAGGCTTGTCCCTGTCTGTCCCGTATCATACATGTTGGACAGACAGATACTACAACCATTACGCATTGATCGTTAGGGTGATCAACGACCTTCGCTGATATCGTATGAACGTGCTTACGCAGATGATTGGATGATTAATCGGAGATCAGAGTACGACAGCGCAAATATATTTGGCAAAATATTTTTGAAATCATTGTTCATCAAATAGGTCGGTCGATTAGATAATAAGCGGGTCCGCATGAAGGCGTATCTCTGTTGAATCAGGCCACGCTTTCGGCAACAATGTGTAATGCAGATAACCAAGAGCGTGTTGGTTGTATGATATGCAGATAATCGAACACGTCTTCAATTCATGACATATTATACTGAAAACTCGCAAGGACACTCCTAGTAATGTAAATGTCAGTTGTCGAGTAGGTTCCTTATCAGTGCACATGCGTAGTGAACACGGACGATATTCGAACGAAGTCCTGCACATTCGTTATAGAAGACGATCTAAAACTACCAATAGAGAAAATTAACATTGTCGACTAAACAAAAATTGCTTGATTATAGTGTGTCAAGCACGCACCAACACGAAGTACGGCTACCAATATATATATATATATATATATATATATATATATATATATATATATATATATATATAAGCTAAGAGACTACTCGTGTTAATAATCAAAAGTTTCACACGCAGTTTGGGTGAAGCATGTCGTGATCACGACGCGAACTTATTCCATACCAAAAATCGTCATAGAGTGGTTACACGGCTTCCGTACATGGCGGCGAAAGCTTAAGAGAGATCCATTAAACTCCAGGTCATAATTACGACGAATCCATTAGGTGCTTCACAGCTGACCATTAATTCCTGGATACTCTCATATATCTCCCTCTCTCGAAGGAGAAGAAATGTTTAATCTATTAGATTCCACTTGATTCAGCTGAATGATGATAGACCTTCGGCAGGAAACTAAAACTCGACGTTTTGCGGACCCTGATGTCGTAATATACGATACGAAACCGGCAAGGAAATAATGAGGCAAGGGCTCAGCGTTCGGGTTTACGGATATAAATCTTGTATATAAACTCGATACACCTCGGCGGCACTATACATGAGCTGCTGATAATGTCGATTTTATGACAAAGATAGATGGTCGTTCACTGTGGGTCATCATAATTAATTTAATACTTATTTTTTTGTGGTTTTATTATTTGGTATAAGAGCCCTTGTGGCTTTGATAAATACTCAAGAATTTGTTTCGCACTCATTGTCACATTCACTGTCATCACAGTATGTCTTCACCTTGTGACTGTCTGGCCAACTCTAATGGAAGGAATTATTTAGTAAATATATTTAAGTTACTGGTGCCAATTCATAGGACAAAAACTCTTCCTCTGGACCTCTTCAGAGTGCCAAAAATGTACTATAATAGCAGTCAACTGCAGAGAAAAGCAGCGTCGATAGTATCATCATATCACACAGTAACTAAGATGAATTTTCCGGGCTGAGCCACAGCCAACATTTAACGTCCACGCTAGTAACTACCGAAGACGATTCTAATAATATAACAATTATATATAACCGAGCTCGAGTTCACTTACCTTAACCTTATGAGTGGGGCTATGATGTTTTTAAAGTGAGTCATAACCGTTTATCTTGGTGTAAGGATGTCCCAACATTATATATTCGCACATTAAGCCAGCGTCTCTTTCGGTTCATG
Source organism: Stratiolaelaps scimitus (assembly GCA_019614645.1). Lineage (NCBI taxonomy): Eukaryota > Metazoa > Arthropoda > Arachnida > Mesostigmata > Laelapidae > Stratiolaelaps > Stratiolaelaps scimitus. The sequence goes on along the minus strand of JABWDB010000014.1, from coordinate 1,239,163 downwards.
GAAAAAAGGGCTTCACTGATTACAAACCGATTCGCTCGTGGAATAGAAGAAATAAACCTTGATCGACAATAGCAATAAAGAAGTTCAACTTACATTCGGAGTCAATGCAAGAATTGAGGTGAGAATTTATTGCGCATGCACAGCATGTGACAAATGGTCTTGAACGTTTTCCGGGACTCCTGGAAGTCAGTTCATTGCTGCCACTTTCCACACAACTCACTCTCAGAGTTCGACGGCCTGCAGTCGATTGCAGCCCCTCGATGAGCCCATCTGGCCCCCGTATTCGAAATATCTTTTCAATAATTATCATGACAGCTCGTCCATTACTGGCGGCTGAATGCCAGACGATTGTGTGTGTGTGCGCGTCATCTCACGGCTATTTCTCGGCCCTCTGCTACGAAGAGCTTGTGCCGCTGGCAAGGTCAATCTGGCTTGGCGGCATGCGACAGTGGAGCTGATGAAGCTTGATAACAGCTAGTTCAGCAAGTTTTTGATGACCACAGTGTTTAGTCCGTGCAGAACTTCGAGTTTAAGAAAGACTAGAGCTTCCAGGTGCCAAATTGTCTCTCCATAGTCAATCGCGATTGCGTGGTTAGGTTATCCTAGAAAGGGAGCACTCATTCAGTCTGCCATCGGCAGGCGTTTCACTCGATAACTTCGATAGGGATAAAATACTCTGATTTTTCCCTCGATTCCCGTCATAAAGCGTTTTAGTGGAAATCGATTTATTCGTATGTCAAGGAAACCGACTGTCAATCTGCCTAATGGAAATAAGACTTCGCGTTGAAAGCTCTATACCAATAGTTTTGTTTGACAAGCAGTTTTGGGGCGAGCTCAAAGGAGAGCATGCTAAATAATATCCGATAAAATAACAAAAATTGACATGCTAGATCTCTTGTAATATTAAATGCATTTCATTATATCCTGGAGCGGTTTCTCGAGTCCCAAATTTAGCAATCGCTGTTGTTTGCCAATATTGATTCAGCACACAACAAATGAATTGTATAGTCACTGTTTTCATCACGCGTAGAGTGGTCGATAAAACGAACAATGCTGTGACTTCATGTAGAAACTTGCCAGCTTCGACTCGACTATAGCTAACATCAATTGCACGCCTGTTACAGTCTATTAGATACTCTTGCGTCGCTGTTTTATGATATCCAACTAATATTATTCTCGTAAATGGCAATTATTAGTTAACTGGTTATGAATTCTAAAAGAGTAAACGTTCCTTATTGTATCTCTCATGTCGAGTGACCATGACCAAACAACAAACCAGCTACACGTAGAAATGGTCAATACAGAATTATGATCACATGCAACGCGCATAATCCGAGCTCAAGTACAATATATATATATATATATATACATATTGGCGATATATCGCTTCTACTCGAGGCAGTAACTGTTTGTTGATCCGTCCGTTGACCGGCTGGCGAGCTGTCCCATACTGGCTGACGAATATGCCACAGAGAGGAGAAATGTAGGCGTTGCTTACGTCGTAAGCAACGCTATAAATACCCCCATCCTCCGGACATCCTAGAGCCACCACCGATGGGCGATGTCCTGCTGGTGCTGACCAAACCTGATCAAAGCTGCCGTCTCCCCCCCCTTCTCTCTCTCTCACGCTGTGACAACACCCTTCCTCGTAACTGTCTAGTTGTCTCTATGTAGCCCCATCCGGTGGGCGGCTCGTATCCCGTCTCCCGAGTCATCCCGATCTGAGCATGTACTAGCACTGCACGGCTTATCCGTGAGATAGCAGAGATCACGGTACGCATTTGCTTAGGCGCGCGAGGCCAACAACGCCCCCGCCCTCAGCAGCAGCAGCAGTAGTGGTAGTATAATAGTAATAGGAGCAGCAGCAGCAAGCACGGGCCGCAGTTTGATGCTGTCATTGCTCAGCTGGGCAGGCTGTGTCCGGCAGCCTCGTTCGACCTATCCTACAGCAAGTGTTTTGCTCTCTGCCCGCCCCCTCCTGATTTGAACGACAGCCCCGACCGCCTGCTACGAGGTAGCTGGCACTGGTTGGTGGTCTCTCGCAGCCCTCCACAGCCACCCAACTGGGGGGCTCAGTGGCATCTGGGGGTGTCTACTACCCATTCTGTCCCATTAGATTCCCCCTCACTCGTCCTTTCTCGTAGGCGAAGCGACTGAACGGAACCACCACCACCACCACCACGACCACCACCAGCAGATGAGGATAGATGGAAGCCCTGACCTCGGCAACCCTCCCAATCCAGCCTCCATCGCCCACACGATATGGCTCCACCTCTCCTTCGTGTGCTTTTCCCGCGGCCGGCCAGCGGCGGCAGCTGCTGCTGCTTCGGCTGGTACGGCCTGATGCTGTCGATCTGAGCAGCAGCCGAGCTCTTACGCCTGCATGGCTGAATGGCTGAGGTCCGCCCGCTGCCAACGATGTCAGCCGAAAAAAAAGAGCCCGCAGTCTTTTCCCAAACAGAATAGAGGAGGCAACTATGGACGCGGGTTAGGGAGCCGGCGCGAGGTCCCACAGATGCCCATGACAAAGCACACAGACAGACAGGGATAAACGCCCGACTACGCAGTAGAATAGTATAGGAAGAATGAGGTGGTCATCCATACGCACGAATACGCCCGTATATGGTAATGGACCAATCAATTATGCGTGCTATACCAATGATGGTACCATTCATGTGGTACCTATGATAAAATATCCAAAATGGCAAATAGAGACGTTATTATTATTGTTATCTGATTTATTTGAGAAGTGCGTTCACATGGACAGATATGACGTCTGCAAGCTTTATAGAGCTTATTCGAGACTGTTTCGTACAAACTTATACTCTTATTAGATATATAAAATTATACTCTATATTACAAACTGCACCCTTTTCATGTATTTATTCAATATCAGCTCCCGAAATTTGGTTTGAAGTTGACCTACGATGTATGGGTCGAATATTTTTGTGTTTCGCAAAAAATGTGATTTGAGGTGCCGCAGGAGGAATCACTGGCCCACATCTGGTTCAGGTCTAGATCAGACGGTAAGCGGAGGAGATTTTTCATCACCTCCAAAGCGGTGCAGGCGAACTATTCTTATAAAACGAACACTTTTCCGGTTTCAAATCGGGATATTTTGTGAACATCAGTCCTTTGATATGATCCAGAAGCTCCTAATATATATAGATATATATCATATTGCTGTTGACGTTCTCCACGCGTTTGCACGTAAGCGACTGGAAGAGTCTCGCATGCTCGTGTCAATATAGCAAAGGTTATTAAACGAATCTCGAAATCAGAAGGAGCAGCAGCAAGCAGAAGCCTCTTTCTTGTGTCACAGGGGCCAAGGAGGAGAAGTATCTAGATTTCTGTATATTTGATAAAATACTCACCGTAAAAACAAATAACATCAGGAAAGCAATCGTCCGTTCTACGTCCGGATTTCACCATCATCGTATTATCCATGGTATTGTCGAGCCATCATATTTATATTGCGGAAACGTTCTTCTTCGCTGACAGAAATGTTTTGGCCTTCTGGAGAATGACTCTTCTTTGGTGTGACAGCGGGATATTTTGAACAGCCGAGCTGTTGAATGAAACACTCTCTGAACGAGTGGAATCAATTTGAACACTTCGCGATAGAGAAAACCTGGGGATACCGCTTTGCAGTCTCCGTTGAGGTCCGCCTTATAAGTATGTAAGATACATATAGGAAATATAACGAAGTTAAGAACTCGTTCGTACTTGAGGATAAAGCATTTGCCGATGTGACTAAACGCTCGAATTCGATCTTCCTTTCATCTGACTACAGTTCATCGTAGGACATCAGAGCAGTGCTGTAAATCCTTGTTAAGCATATAGTTTGCAGTGGTTAACACGTACTTGTGACATTTTAGGATTCATTACAGCTGAAAATGCTCTCTTGTGAGAATTATTATTCTCAAGGTCGATTTGAACGCCCCTTAACAGCCGTTTATAAGCAGCAACTGCAACTTACACCCACACGAGTTCGAAAGTCCGACCTCACTTCGCAAACGAAAGTTTCCTGCACCTCAGCACGTTCCATCAAACTATATGGTATTTTTTTCAAAATTATTATTTATCCACCTTATCCTCAACTTCTACTTTATGGTACAAATTATCATACTTACCTAATTCACAGTACTAGCAGTATTCATCAAGTTGTTGATTGCAGCACGGATCGATCACAGATTTGCAAATTGCAGTGGTCAGCACCCCGCTGAAAGACAGTGTCTCATTAGCAGCGCTTGTATACGAAAAAGACGAATGAAATTCGCCGTTCGCCAAAACTTCCACGCGCTTACAGCGATAGGGTGGCCCGCACACGCCCACAATGCAGAGTCCTGTTATTCCATAAGGGCTGTTCTTCATCACGATTATATTTAGTACGGGAGCAATGGTCTTCGAAAAAAAAATGCTAAGTGAACGTGACACAGACTTTGGACACATCGCATCCACACTCACACATTAATGAAATTACTTTTATCAATGGTGATTTTGTGCTTGCCTCCTATTAAGCGTCACGTTTATCTCGTAAAAATGTTTATCTCCATAAGATAGGGCCAGAAACGTGGAGTAGTAGTAATTCGCTTCAACGCCGGCGACAACAGCGACCCAACTCTTGCTTATGTTATCTATTACATTAGCGTGAAGTGGCGTTTGATTGTTTACGGAACACACTATACATACATACATCCAGTGAAATTGAGCGTCTAAATTATGACTGAAGAGGGTTGTGAAGGCTGTCAACGAAAAAAAATCACTAAACTAAATTTGAAAGTTGAATAAAAATTATGCGGCGCATCATTTTTCATCAACCGTAGACTTGAGCGCTTCGACAGATCAGCGAGCGGTCGCGAGCAGCAGATATGCGGACGTGAAAGCTTTATCGGCTTCAAAATGTGAATTTAGCAAAATCAATAATATTCTACTTTGGAACCAAATGGCACTCTTGCTCCTTCAAACGAATTTCCTACATATTAAAATCACCTAGCAATTATGATTTCAATTTGAATGAATGAATTAATGTAAACTTCAACGCCATTTGATTTTGTAGATTCACACAGGATTTCTGGATTTCAGAGCCATCCCTCGATGGCCCTGTTAATACCAGTGATGAACTTTTCAATCACCAACTTGGTGGTGGGTGATTTAGCCCCTCAGGGCAGGCACATCCATACTAAATACTCACTATTCATAGGTGTACAAGTGGTGGCTGAGAGTCAGCCCGAAAAAGTTTAAGTTTAAGGTGTACAAGTGGTCCAGACGACCTGACAAATACTGATGTCGTATTCAAAGAGTTTTCCAAAAATATACCCGATTAAAAATGTCACAAAATCACTATCAGCAACCCACCCGTAAACGGGTATGAAGGAACTTTGAAGTGATTTTGAGATTTAGATTAGCAGTGAGCCATGGCTGGCAGAGCGGTGATTGTCTTGACTGGGTCGTTCGTTGGTTTGGTCGAGACAAGCTTCGTGGAAATAATGATGATGAGTTTGTTATTATTGCACGGATTGGATTTCACCATTGTGCGTCCCGTGTGGATCTCCGGTGCAGGCCCAACAATAGACGCGCTAATCCCTCGTAATGTATGCGGAACACTGTCCTTATTGAACTGTTCATCTACACTTCTGAAACTGTGAAGTCGTTCCACCCCGATGCGGCCTTAGTCCACGGGTCAGTGAAAGAATTTAGTGGTGTTCCACCGTCTCAGGCCACCCGCACGTCATTTACCCCCAGTGGTGGAACGTAGTGAGCTGTGTCTACGATTGTGTCTAAATTATATGTTTCGACACGCGCTGCAAGTCTTGCGGCAAACCTAGCCATTTTAATGGAGTTTTACAAAAAGACGTTTTGAATGTGTGTGAACGTCGACGAGTGTGCACAAATTGGAAGATGATTCGGAACTTCCTACGTTAATCCCCAAAACACTTTTTTAAACTTCGAACTTCTAGTAATATTGATGTGCCAACTTTATATCAGCCCTCGTAACCGCGCTGGCCCAGTCAGCGAGTCATTTATACATGAGCTACGAACACGTAGAAGGTAACAAGAAACAATATAGTCGACCTGAATGAATCTGATTGCCCAAATTGGCAATAGGAAAATCTTAGTCGAATTCCGCTTCTGCACGTGTGGCAAGATTCGACATTCGGCAAACCAGCAAAGGTGATAGCTATGTCGACCATACAGGATCAAATATATGTGTGAAGCCTGGTGTGCATGGAGGATCTATCTTTAACCTCTTAAAACGAAAGAAAAAAATGTGGGTCATAATGTTGTATCACAGACGTATTAAGCACCTCATCAACCTTCCCTGTGCTGGATAACGAATATAGGCCTCTGTTGCGCACGCCTCTATCCGTCGATAATTTCATTAGAACTTCATGGATTCTGCAACCAAAACGATACAGCGCCTAATGCCTTCGTTTTCGCATGATTCACCTACTCGCACATGGACCCCTGGCTGTAGGTGGTTAGTTCAGTATACGGGTGCGAGGTGGCGGAGGCGTTCGACGTTCGCCCGCCGATAATCAAATTCCGCCTCCGGGGAACCTTTCGGCGGGCACCGAGCGCATAGCATTCTGGCGTGCATTTGGCCTACTAGATATTATATACACGGTGTAGGCGATATCTTCCCTAGGAGCAGCGGAATCATCTGTTTTGGCAACCTGTGTGCCTTGGTGTCGGTGTACGAATACTTATCATGCTCAATAAAAATCACTGGTGTAGAGAATGTTCTCATAGGGAATTGTTTAAGTTTGAACTTTACGCCTGCGCTTGTGCGAGGTGTACAGTAGGATTTTTATGGGCGCCTTGCCTAGAACAAACAGCTTGCAGGTGTATGATTTCTTTGAGAGTGCTGAGTTCTCCAAACACCATTACTATCCCCATAAAGGCTTGTTGCATTTAGGCGGTTGTGGTACACGGATACTAATTACAGTTGTTAAAATTGCGTTTCATTCGGGTCGGAATACTGGGAATTATCTGTACATCTTTCTTTGTCGCCTCCCGAAGTCTGATGTTTTTATATGCAGTGTTTCAGTTGTTAAAAAAAGCGCCAATCTGTGCGTGTTACTGAGCCGCCATAGTCGAACCTACGAGTGATACAGTCTTCGAGTGTGACGACATTCTCACCAACAGTGGACGAATCTTCATAACGTGAAGATCAGAAGCAAAATTCGTTATTTACTTTGTCACACTTGCTTTTGAAATTTCCAGATAACAAATAATAATACTACTACTAATAAAAATGACAACGTCTACACCTCTGACGAACCGGTATAAAAATTTCCTGTTAAAGGAAAAAAGGTCACGTTTTACCTGAAACCTGCCCGTGTTCTGTATGACCTAGCCTACACACGCTAATATATTGCATCTGGTAATAGTCAGCTCGTATCAAAGTATATGATTAGCCTAATTGCTGTGGGTTTTAACATTTCAGATCGTGAAGACCGGTGATGGAGAGGTCGGCTCTACCGGCGGAACCGGTTCGGCCGGAAGTGAAGGTGGCACTGTCAGTGCAGCCCGAGGTGGGGCGCTATCGAAACTCAAACAGAGCGTCGCATCGGGAATCCAGGGTCTGTCTCAGCCTGCCAAAACACCACCCACCACTCCTACAAAATTATTTAACAAGGACCTCACCGGACACCTCACAGATGAGGAGAGACGCATCCTCGAAAAGGTCTTCGAAAAGGAGCAACAGTTCGAGATGATGCAGAAGTAAGTACATTATCACTAAATGTGATACGCTTCTCATTCAATATCTAATTCAGTCATTTGTCGCTGTACTTAAAAATGCTTTTATGTCACTCCGGAATAAACTGATGCTGAGAAAATGATCTATATAATTCAAGCTATTATTGTTCAGCTCAAAATAATTTTTCAGGAGCAAATAGCTGTTAGCTTTTGAATATTTTGAACCTTGTTGCTGAATTTCTTCTGATAAATTACCAAAGCCGCCTCTTCCTCGAAATACCGCATGTTAGTGAAACATCGTTTGTATGGTGTACAGAGCCCCAAAAAGTGAAGATCTTAGAGTGCAGGTATCTGTAGAAAGACATGTCAGCTTTTTCGCATCTCGCCAATTTGTGTGTCCCTCTATTGATCTGGATCGTATTTCCTGTATCTCGACATTAAACTGACAGCATGGTACGGGCGTCGATGTTGTAGGCACTTCACACAATGCCTTCTTTAACGACCTAATAACTGGCCCCAGAATGAGTGCATGCCGGTGGCCAGAAATTGATGTCTGAGTTGTAATCGGAAAACAGCGCTTCCAGGGTGATTTCAGGTTTATTAAAAATAGACAATTAAATCTACCTAGCCTGGCCATTGGTAGCCTAGCATACTAAATTTTCCGGGCTGATCCACAGCCAACAGTTAACGTCCACGGTACAAGTGCTTTCGGCATTGCTTCATAAGACGGACCTAGCCTAGCATACTGGTGGTAATCTTGCAACTCTCAACGTGGCTGGCATTAACTGATCCTCTGTGGCTGCGTTAGCCCTCTATCTCTACTACTCTTCTAGAGACTGGTGCAACTGGGATGCTTACATTTGTTTGCTAGTTACTAACCAGTTTACTGCCCTAGTATGTTCCGGCAATATCCAGCCTGGGTATTTTCTAACCTATAGTTCAGGTCAACCATGTGTCCGTCTTATGAAATAATGCCGAAAGAAGTAACGTGAACGTTAAATGTTGGCTGTGAGTCTGCCCGGAAAATGTACCTATTTCTCAACATAGAGTACTATAACCTTAGTATACAATTAGAGCATCAAGTTGTGCACACATGTTAAGGTCATTTATGGACACACCTTGGATCACCTTGGATCACTGGAACGCCCAAACGAAATCAAATCAAGCTAAAACCTCAATTGCGACTCATGCAGATGTTGCCGGCGAGGCAAGAAATCCACTTTTCGAACAACCAAACCGTTTAAGTTCTATCCCACTCACTGCGAACTCCATGCGTATATGTGAGGAAACACGCACGCATAGGCGTGCTCATCGTGAGCTGGCGATTCAATTAAAGTTAAATATTTTACGGTGAAAGTGCTATTCCACCTTGTATAAAACCGCAAAATGCAAGCGCAAAGGTTATACAATTTATTGAAATTTCGAAGATTGACCACGATAGCCAGTAAATATAATACACTCAACAGCTTCCTTGACAAGGTCGGTCAAATTTTGTAACAAGGTCAGTCAAATTCGTATATTTTGTAAATGGCCAAATCCTGAGTGTAAAGTTCATCAAAAGTCGCTTAAGTTGATCGTCGAGAACCACTTAGCTCTCGATCGGATCTAAGAAATAGAGTAAGCAAGACGTATTTGGTGTCTGAATGCTTTCCTAGCAACGATTCAGCAGCCCACAGCCAAACCGCCAACCAACCTATGAAGCATTTAGTATGCTAATATTAATCTAGTCCTAGACGAAAGTGGTTAGCTAGTTTCGAAACGCTTAAGCAATACAGGTGAACTTGGTGGTTTAAAGTTCCTAACTTAGGTATATGTGGAAGGCCCGCCCAATGATTGCGTTGCCAGTTTTCAACATATTCCTCCTAGTCGAAATAGTCCTTATTTTATCTCGAGGAGAGCGCCACAAACGGCGTGCGCATACGAGAAACTAGGCAATCGCCGTTTACTTTGTGCCTGTAATATAGCTCTCTGTGTACAGAGCGATATGAATATCTAGTGGCTGCTGTTAGCGGCCCGCTCGCGAAAGAATAGCCCCCTAAGGGAGCTCAACGGTTCTGCTGAGTCTACATTAATCTCTGTCATCTGGGTTTAACGTTGCAAAAACTCCATATAAAAATACATCATCTTACGTACCACCAAAAAACCGTATGGGGTATATCGGCGAATATATGTGTGTGTATATATATATATATATATATATGTATACATTATATTTAATCAGCCCCGTCCGGATATGGCACATAAAGCAGTACCACTTGATGGAATCCAGGAAATTATATATTTCCTGGTTTTTCCACGTAATTACTGAAGAGTGATGCCGCTCGAAGCCATTTGACGGTTAACCTGGTCTTTTTTACACAATATCCTTGAGTATACGACGCAAACCTGGGTTCTTTCTCAACACTCGGATATGATACTAGGAAGGTATGATATTCTCATAAAGAGGATATAGCGGAGCCGTCAGCTGCTTCTTTTGTGCTCATAGATTCTTTACCGGAGTGGAGAGTCGCTAGCTCCACTGTACAGATCTGAACGGATGTCGATATGATGCGATTCACTTCAAAGTTGACTAGTTCCAGAAAAGTTTATAAGGAAATGAAACGGGCTTGACGGGAACCGATGAACCTCAGCTGAAAACTCTGTTCTCCTTATCTCAATATGAGGTGTCATAAAGGGGCCGACGCTGCACACGCTTAAATCATAACCCTGAGGGCTGCGTATCCACGCAGCTTGGGCCCATTATGGGTTGAGTTGCAAGTACTATGAGGATCGGGCAGCTTATCGATATAGCCATGGTAATCATGTTTTTTTTTTTTCCGAATTTTAGACAGGGGGCGTCCGGGGGAGGATCCACGCAACTGGCCGCATCTGACGGAAGTCAATCGGAGAGTGTCGACGTCAATAACGACAAGAAGTTGCCGGCTGTCAAAGGCAAAGCAAACTTCGGAGAGTGTCGCATATGCCGTAAACTTTTCAAGAAAGAAGAACCTCAGAAGACCTGTGACGAGTGCAAGAGTCTAATTTGTGAGGACTGCACTTCCTATAAATCGGACGGCTCCACGGTAAGTTAATTTCGGACGTTTGAAGGGGAATTGCCTGAACATTGCGTTTTATCGATACCACCCTGCTTGAAAGCGTAAAAGATGTCTTGGTCCGTATTCTTGATATACAAAACTTTATTATCCTTCACTGACACACAATTAAACCGAGAACCTAGCAAGGATCTCAGCAAAACTGTACTTCTCTCAAATAAACAAATATCAAATTGGGCCTTCATAACATGGAATCTTTGTGCAGCGATACCGAACGCAATCGACTGGCATATTGCTCAGTTGAAAGCCTACGAGCACATCGTTTGCATACAGTGAATTTGGGTGCGGATCCAACAGACTCCCCTTAAGCTATCAAAATTGTTCTGTCTCCCTATATATATATATATATATATATATAATATATATATATATATATATATACATAAGACGAGACGGAATATGTCTGTTCGGCCATAAACTGAGAGTTGATTGTCTCCGTTTACGACGCCCATCACTAAAGCAGTTAACCCATTTGCTTGTTTCTCCCGGCTACCTTATCGTGGGGTTCTGACCGTTTGTCTGACTCTGGCCTGGTACGATTCGATCTATGTCTGTCTCCCATGTCTCCTGGTGGACCAACTGCGACGGTAATCACATCGGCCGTGGCATCGTATAGGTGTGGCGCTGCAGCTTGTGCCGACGCAGATGCACCAGCGTCGGATTGGGTATGGATACCGCTCCTGGAGGATCTGGCATTCACAGGGTACCTTCCGTTAGGCGCGTGGTACGTATGATCGCCAATACAGCCGCCAATCCGACACACATTGTCTATGTAGCCAAATATATCCCAAACGATGATCATATTCAACAGCAAACGATAGATCATTCGAACATTACTCGCACGGTGTAATCACCAACGTGCAACGTCAGATAAGGAGGCAAAAACGTGTGCTTTTCAGATTATCAGGTAGAGCTAACAATGCGTTTCATTACCCCGTGATGTTCTGTTCGTCCCATCCCTGGTCGTTGTGATTCGTTGTGCGGGTGACATCGTTCCGACGGTTCCAGGAGCAGGGTACTGGTTCTCAACGAAGCCTACTCACTGACATAGTGACCCACACGGCGTGTGGGCAAACGCGAGCCTCCTTTATGCTACCCGACTCGTATAGAGAAGCACTCCTCATGGAGATCGAACAGCAACGCCAGCGTGAGGAGCAGAAAAAGGAGACCGAGGATGGTAGTTCTGGTGCAGTCAATCCGAACAGCCTTAGCACTTCAGCCATAGGGAAGCCCGTTAAGCGGGGCTCGTATGCAGGAACGACCGAGTTCCAGAAAAACACTCAGACCGATCAAGGCCGACCAGGAAGTGAGAGCGTGGGGTAAGTACCTAATTGGCTGGCTAACAACTGCCACGGTTACATGTGCCCCTAGAACGAGAGGGATATCTTTCATCCTGAGATTCGATAGAATCTCGATCTTTGTTCTGGAATCATTTAGGAGAGATTCACGCTCCAATTGTGCAGTATTAGTACATACACGAACTCATAATCAGGGAAATGAAGAAATCGAGAGCAGGAAGAGAGATGCACGCATCGACAACGACCATCGAACGTATGATAACTTGGCAGGGGTCACATGCTTTTTACCCAAGCCGAATTTTTACACAAGGCATTCCTGTATAATAGACGCACACAAGTAGAGCGACGTAATAACGTGAGACCCGTTGAACTGACAAGCTCGACTCGTATCTATGTCTGATAGCTAATTGGCTTTGAATGCCGCCAGCCACTTACGGTAAGTGAATCATAGTCCACACAACAGAGAAATCGTAAAGTTTTTAGGATCCAAAAGCTTCGCAGCATTTCTGACCTTTCGATGAAGTCAAGGCCAGTATGAGATACGAGACAGTTTTACGAAGACTCATATAAACAACCCTGACGATAATAACAAATTTATTACTAGTATTATTATGGTAGTAGTTGTGTACAGAGAGGTGGGCGGGAGGTCAATTCTACCCTATGAAACAGTGACGGCCGCATAACAATTCAACGAAGGCCAGAACAGCAGAAACCAAAATGCCACGACACATATATGTATTTTGTGTCCACCAGCGTTAAGACAGTGAGCGAAGCAGGCGCACACGGCCGATAGACCTAACCTGAAGTAGATTATATTATATAATATCATACAAACTTTGAACCGTGTATATTTAAGCAATAAATCGTGCTTTCCATAGATTTGCCTGCCCTCATAAAGGTGGGCGTGCGTTATTCCCTGCATTCTATATATTTCGGTAAAATCGTCAATGCCTGCAGCCGGATTGAGTACGATTACCAGATTTATTGCAGTATCGAATTCCACTTGCGGGAATGTGATTTGTGAGTGAGTCTATTATTTCCAATGATCTACGGAGAATAAAATATATTTATCTAGAGGCCTTTGGCAGTCTGCCTCCCCCGCACCCCTGACCTGCTTACACACTACGTCTGCCCCGACTAGGTACCGCGTTAGCTATTCGCGCGCTATCGTAATCTAAGCTTGACGGCTCTTAGATTACGGCACGGTGTTGAAGACGGTTCCTATCTCGACAGGAACGAACGCCCGGAATTCGTTTGCTAGCAATCGGCGAAGAAGAGGAACTCTTAGGGAAATCTGGGGTCTAAGCTTCTCTCAGAGGGCCGATGAGGTTGAAGTCGAAGGGGCAGGGGTTGAGTGAGAGAGAGAGAGAGAGAGCAGCTGGTTCTCGAAGGGTGAAAAGAATTCCCTCCAATGCACAGCCAGCCGCTCGTAGGCGTTCATATTATTATAGATAGATGTTTTCTCGCTCGCATACAGAGGCACTCTCCCTCTGTCGGAAAGAGAGAGAGAGAGCGAGAAAGAGAGACGACCTCGTTTTTGGCAGCTTAAGGGCCACGAGCATTTCCCCTGTCAGAAACACTTCCCGGTATCCATCCGTATGATGGCATTACTAAGCGAAAAATCAGAATGAAAAACCCATAGATCCCGAACGCCACAGCAGGATTTGAACCTGCGCTCTGGTTCATATCCGGTGTATTTATCCAATCTGTGTCCCTGGCTGCTGCGACGGTGCCGTCTCAGCTGTTACGATGACAGAGGAAGCTAATCCCCAAGGCTATGCGTGGTTTCTACCACAGATTTCGACAGGAGAATATTTTCGGTTATTGGCCGAAACAGATAGAAACTTATATTGCTAGCTCCCTTCTACTATTACTCGATCTATGAGAATATTCTCAGTATCTGCGGCGGTATTGGTGTTGTTCCATTCTTTAGCGGCTCTTACGTTGCGTCATCGATTGATAACCACAACGTTTACACGCTAAGAGATTCAAGACAAATTAAAGAGGCACAACCAACAATCTGCAGTAATAGTCATTCATCTGTTTGATATATACCTTCATTTTTCGTTTCAAGGCTGCTGACCTATGTTGCGCAATTGCTCGACATTGTATGCGTATCCTCAATCTCTTATATATTGTTATTATCGTTGTCCTATCTTGTTGCTGGCGCTGTCCTTCAATGTTTGCTGATGTCGCGCGCCCCCACTCCTATTGCTCATATTTACTTGCAAGTACCCAATAATCCGAATTGTGGTCCGGCGGTTCGTGAACCCTTCTCGACGAAATCCTCATTTTTCCAGTCTTCTGGTCGTCCTGTTCTGAATCGCGGCGCTCCCTCTGCTCGCGTTCGCTCGAGCGGCTAACAGCAACATTACACTCAGGGATCAACGACAGAGCCGAGTGCATAGACAACTTGCCACACTCGAAACCAATGACGAATCGCTCGGCCCTCTCTGACTGGCCCACTTCCGTATGCGGTACTTCGTCGCTGTTCGTTGTGACGACGTTACAAAAGAGTCTACAGCTAAAGAGCAACGTGGAACTACGTTTGCCCCCCCCTTGTCGAAAACTTGCCTCAAGTTTTCTGTGTTCACAAGCATCTACAATGGAGGACAGCGACCGTGGCCCTGAGGCAATTACCCCTTACACTGGCGACTATAGCGGCTACGACTGCGATGCAACAAAGGATGGACAAGATGTTGGCCTGCGGGTGCGCTTGCAGCACAAGGCCAGAGCTATATTTCGCTGCGACCTCTGCTAGGTTTCATCTGCGGCATCTGCTAGATTTCATCGTCTAGCTCAGGCCGTGGAAGTAGGACAAGACGTATGCTAGCTGAGTGGAAGATCTCGATCAGAGCTGTTGGATCGAGGCCGTGCTGTACACGAAGGCGCTCCGGTAAACACAGACCCCGACAAAAGACACAGGCCGTCCCCTAATCACCTCACATCCATCCATTCGTATAATCCAAACTCCCATCACTATACGTTGTCTTTATACGTTGTAATTATGACCAATATATGTTTAGTGAATGTAAGTAGACGACTACATTTAATGTCGTCTGATTGAATAGAGAATGATTCGCCCGTTTGCGCCAAGTTCGCAGCAGGCGATCATAACGTTCTCGAGTAATGTTTTACAGCAGGTTGGTCAGGTGAGAAAAAAAATAGATTACTACCACTCTCCCCTCTTCTGGGCTCACTGAGCGTGTGGCTGTCCTTTTTCATAAAGAGCAATAGGTCGCAGTTGGCCGAAAATTTGACTATTTTAGAGACTTGCTGCTTACTACTTCGTGCTTGATGTCACGGATGACCAACGAATCTTACATGAAATATGCCTGTAGTTTAACAATGGACAATATCCGTACAAAATCACTGGCAACAGATCGAATTTCTGTGCTCGAATTCCGTCCAATGCCTGACTGAACTCTGATTGAATTCTGAGTCGGCGTTTGCTTGGCGGCTAATCATATGGGCGTAAGTCTGACGATAACATGTATGCGTGGCCGAATGCTTTGCATCCTGCCTTTGGCGGCCTACCTTCCCACCCGAGTTATCGATGTGAAGTAGCTCATTCGCGCATCCCCCAGGAAGTGAGTATTGTAACAGCCAGCATACATCAACTTCTTCAGCCTTAACCCCTTCTGCAAACAGCGAGGCAAATGTGTCTTTCATCTCCGATCGGATCTTACCTGTCTCGTCACGTACTGGTGTTACGTTCTATGTTCGTTCTATGATACGGACAGTCGGGGATCAAATAAAGTTTTCGCGCATTCAATGACGGCGAACATAACGTTGGCTCATGGTTGGCTACGACGGTTAACCAGCAAAGCACGTCCTCCCGAATCATAACATCGCGAATCGTTCTAGTTTAGCTTGTCGTTCGTAAACACCACGAATCATAAGGATGACTCTATTAGCTGTTGGTTTTTATGACGAGACTGCACTGGTAAGGGATAGCTGTACAGGTCAGAACATGTTGTGATGAAATTACCTTCCTACAGCTAAGACTCTGGCAGTACAAAGCCGAAGGCAGCAGGTTCGAGTCCTGCAAAGTGACATATAGAGAAATTAAGCATATATATATATATATATATATATACAATGAACCTACTCAATGTGGGTGATTACATCAAGAACGTGTATATATATATATACAATGAAGATTCGGTATCTGACTCAAAAGTCACAAAGGAACAGGGTGGGTGTGAGGAAAAGTGGTGAATGTTATTATAATATTTGTCCTTAAAACAAGAGCAGTGTCTACGTGCTAAGAAATGTCCGCTGTGCCACAATATCAAACGATACTCATATGAATTGATTAATAGAGTGATATCAATTGGAGTCGCTTCTTGACGCTACGGATACGGATTAGGTAAGCCCTATCATGTAATTTGTATAGTGAATTACCAATCGTCTATTTGTCACCGGTGATGACCAATCTGTTTGAGTGTAGAAAATTCTCTAGAAAATGCCAATAATAACCAAGATCTCACACAAAGGCGTATTACACGCATTTTTCTCGAGCGAGCTTCGTTAGACATCAGGTTATCACGCGCCAAGGACCAATGCTAGTTCCACCACACACTCGACGAATCCAATTACTCTATCTCCTTGTACAACACATCGTTTACCTTCTGAGCTAAGTTGCGTGCCACTAGTCCCACTAACAAATGTGTCGCAATAACTAAGAAGGCCTGCCTCGGCATCAGCACTACGAAGAACTCCCTTTCAAGCATCGTCGGAAATCCCCTCCTTGTAGAGAGCACCTCGCAGCTTGAAATGTTGATGACTTTGCGACACTCACCCAGGTGGGTACGTGCATTCAAAGGCAAGGCCATATGTAACGACGAACTACCGCAGCAACCACCTCTGCTATAAGGACCTAATCACAGATTGGCCGCGTTCTCGGCCTGCCGACGATAAATTGCCATAACGGTGACCGGCGAAAGCGGCTGGTGGTCAGTGTCACATCGACCGCTTACCACAAATAACGCTTCTCCGACCATCCGAACATGCAACTACTCTTACATGGACGCCATCGTTATCGTTTGAAGCGGAAAAGGTAACGGTGATATATATATATAGTGTATATATAGTATATATACAGGGTGTCCAAGGCTCACCTCCATGCTCCTGTGCTTAAGCCGGTAGGGGTGAAACTGTTGATTGACTTACACTTTAGGCATAATTATCGGTTAATTAGTCATTATATCTTGGTGACTGGAACCATGCATATGGTACGTACCTATATGAGTGGGCTCTCGCGCTTACTGTATAAATCTCTCTCACGGTACTGTTGTCAATGATCGATATTCTAGCTAGTATAAATATGAGGGAATTGTAACCTCCTATTAGAGTGGTGGTGGTTACATAATCAATTCGATTTCTTGACCAGTGTCTATTTGGACGAGACTAGTTGCCCGCATGATCTGCGTTGTTTATTCGCATAAATTGTTTGGCCTTTAGACGCATACGCCAACAAGCCACGTGAACGGGAAAATCTTAATAGTTTGCTCGGCGGTGCATCAGATAGCGTTCGAAAACGGTTTGATTCAACTGCGAGAACTGTTTGTCATATCTTCTTAATTCATGCAGTATTACTACCACTACTACTACTATTAGCCTTAAAGGCGCCCGTCTTATGAAGCGAAATCCCGCAAGCAGCTCCGTGAACGTTAAACGTTGGTTGTGAGTTAGCCTGGAAAATTTACTACTTGAAGCTAACGGCTGAATTAAAAGCTGTCATAGACAAACATAAGAAGTTCACGCACGTGAAATACTGCCATAATTTAAGCTTTCATAGTGGTTGTGGGGCAGCCACAATGTTAGTACTCTATGCCCGACTCCCTTTCAAAGTACTTGCATGCTAATCTTGATGCGTAGCTAAGCAGACACGAGCTGCTTGCGTCCATGGTCGGATTGCAAAATGTGCAACCTCGCGGTGGGGCAGGCTCGCGTTATTAAGCTTGATTAGCGAGATGCCAATTAGATACCGCATACGTATCAGACACACTTACAGATGCAATCGTCTATTATAAATATGCCCCTGTATGTACTTGAGTGTGTGTGTGTGTTTGTGTGTGTGCATAACCAGGCAATACATTAGAAATTACATTTGATACATATCGAAACACCATAACCAGTGAGAACATCCAAAATGCACTGGGGGTAGTAGATAGAGGCAATGTCCGTACTGAGGGACACTTGGTTTGTAGTCACACAATCGATCAAGGGAAAACCGTTGGTTTGATTGATTTACAATTAATAAAATAAAAAGAACAGCACATGCGAGCTCATTGCCCCATAATCCAGCTGTTCAAACCAAGTGAGATTAGTTAAAAACGAATATTACAGAAGTCTGTGAATTCTCTTGAATGTCCGCGCTGATGTACGTGACGCTGGTGATATTCGTTTCGCTGGTTACAAGTATAACATGTGTGAGCT
Organism: Stratiolaelaps scimitus; assembly: GCA_019614645.1. NCBI lineage: Eukaryota > Metazoa > Arthropoda > Arachnida > Mesostigmata > Laelapidae > Stratiolaelaps > Stratiolaelaps scimitus. The sequence goes on along the minus strand of JABWDB010000014.1, from coordinate 1,220,625 downwards.
TAAAACTAATTAGCGGAGCTGAGCAACGGACGTTGAGTTGGGAACTTCCACAATCCCAAAGTTTTCTCGAGTCAAATTTGTATGATGACTAAATGATATGAAACACAGCGTTTTCTTAGTGTACACTAAGCAGCCCATAAATATAGCCCTCGAGTTTTTGCTCGAGCACTACTTTAATGTGTGTTTCGTTTGAAAAGGCAACCGATCTGGGAATGAGCAAACTATCGCAGGTGAACCGAAGCTTCGCAGATTTATGATCGTTTCAAAAATATTTCTCGCTCTGTTTTCCTACAGGTACGAAAGCATTGTATAGAATGAATTACATGGCAACTATAATGGAATTCTATTCCACAATATTTGTCTCATGAGAGAAAAAAGGGCAGATAGGCCGATTGAGGCTTAATACAATGAAACAAAACTTTGAAAATTTATCTCGATGCGTTTGTCGGGCACAGCTTCGACAAAGATTTCCTCAGCATCCGTGTCTGCCGCGATTTACCACAAGGTGGGCACCCATAGAATTGTGTGACGATGAAACGGGTAACGTGCCGAGCATCCACAGTGTGCATGCTACAATAATCTAACGTTCGAGTTATCAAATTGTGTTCTGGGCATAATTTCGGTATTATGCTAAAGTTGATTTACACATCTACGGATTCCTCGGTGCATGTGAGAGCGATGTGTCGCTGTTGGTTACAACGTGTGGTGGTAACAACGACCTTTTAAGTCTGCACAAGTCCAATGAGTATGAGGATTCGAGGGTGGAGATGACTTTGTACGTGTCCAGAATCAGGACATCTTGATGATGGACGTTACACACTTCGCTATTTGCTCGAGTCTTGTCATCAGGCTGCTCTGCTAAATCGCGAACTGACAGCTATTCGCAGGCAAGCGAGAATAATCTGGGAAGGTCGTCCCTTCCACCCAGCAACGCGTTGTCGATATTCTCGCACTGTGCAATACGAGCCCTCTATCAAGCGGCCATCGTCCAAACGCGTCTCTTTGAATAATATGTGTCAAACGTGCTAACAATTCAATGCCGAGGAGCTTTCAACAGCTGCTATATTCACATTGTGGCTTCAACGCGATAAACCAATATATTTAACCTTTATACACCTGCAGGCCGGCTAAGATCTATCAAAAGCAAGCAGTATAGCGCGATATAAAAATATCAGCTGAGTGTGTTTGAAATGTGTGTATTCGCATAGATACGATATGGGAATAGGAATGCCTTGTATTCTTAGAAATCCGTAGGACCTTCATCAATGTTCGGATATTGTTCTTTGGAAACATTAGTCAGCAAGCAAACTGGACAGTTAATAGTTAGATTGTAGAAGTTTACCTTATATGCCTCCTGAAGCTTGTTACAGTGTAGAACAATTTGTGCATAAATCAGACTCGTAATTCACTTTTAGTCAAAAAGGCCATCGAAAAATGCCAGTGGCTCACCATGTCGCCTATGTGAACATGTCTCTTGTTTGAGCTGGTCATGGCCGAAGCAACAGTCCGAGCGGCATTGGAAGTCAAATCAGCTATGTACCTGACGAACGTATGTAGACGTCCCACGCCCAACGAGCAGGCTGGCAGTTATGCATGATTGACGCCTTTAGTGGTCCGGCTGTCAGTAATGGTCAGCGGCGCTCCGGTGCCGCCTATAGAAGCATTGCGGCTGCACATTTTGTTAGATCGACAGATTACCACGCCGTCACATGCGGGCGGGACCGAGCCATCGCGGTAGGCAAAGAGAAGTTGGGGAATTTGAGTGGGCTGCGGGGTTGACCTGTGCAAGATGGGGATATTATATAGTGCCTAGTACTTGGTCGGCGTCCAGTCAGACCAACGCAATATCAACGTCAACTTCTCCAACCTATCGACGACAGCCATCGAACTGCCTTGTAGGGTAGAACTGACCGACAAGTATGGTCACTCTAATCTGTAGGACAGCACCGTCCTCAATTCGCCTCCGTCATCTTTGTGTGCCTAGCGGTTTGACTGGATTGCGGTTAACACGAGGTTAGCAGCAGCTTAACCCATGTACTCATTCATTGTTCGTGGAGACAGGCAATGTGCGTGGGATTGGGCCAGGGAAGGGCGACACGGGACGATGGATGAGATAGATCAATTCGCTTTGCTTGGCAACGCGTAGACGACAAATGAAAGCGCCAAATTAAATTCCTGTGTCTGCATTCCGTGTAGCCATGTCGTCGTCGTCGTCGTCGTCGTCCGAGCTTCGTGGCAGCAACTCCAGTCAAGCTTGATCGGAGCGACTGCAAGCTCGGAAGCTCGGCTAATCGAAACGGGGAGTATCTAGGCCGCCAGCTGGTCCATCGAAGAAGTGGACATCAGCGTCTGGCCGCGCGCATAAGCTCGAACCATCGGGTGAACAGGACAGACGGAAAAAGATGAGATTGGAGTGTATTTTGAGCTCGTTACCTCTGTCGTTTCGGTATGCGAGTCTCTGGATTTTTACCCTCCGATCACCGTTTGGTGGGGGCCTGACAGCTATATAGAGAAGGAGAGAGAGTGAGAGAGAGGGAGAGACAAGCCTGAGATCCACAGAGAACAAATACGCGCACATTCCCTCTGAACCAATACGCGACGGTGGCCCACCGACCGATCAGATCACATATCTATTGAGAGGGAGCGGTAATATCTAGTAGAGCAACGGGATGGTACTAGGGAAGTTAGAGCAGGAGCAGAAATCATATAGGCGATCGAGAAACTCGTGGGAGAGCGAGAGAGAGAGAGAGAGAAGGAGTGAAGGATTGAGATAAAGATAGAGACAGATCAGAAATCACCAAATCCATGGTCGACGGAAGCGGCCATCCATGAGATTACCTATCCGCACAGCCGCCACCAGAGTTACGGAGGGGAGTTCATACGAATCTGGCGTAGCTACCGATACCAACAACAACAACGGCGTGGGTTGGCCAGATTGCCGTGGAGGTAGGGTAGAAAGAAGTGAAAAGCTGCTTGCAACTTCGCTCGTAGACTGGAGGAAGCCCTGGGGCTTTGCTCGGGTTGGAAATCTTCTCTCGATTCTTCCTCTAGCAGCAGCAGTTGCGGTGGTCGTGTGTCTCGGAGACTTGGATACATCTCTGCGTCTAGCGCTTCTTGGAGTCCTTACCTTCGTCCCACTATTATTTTCTCCGTTTTCGCCTCGATCGTTGCTCGTACAGCATGACACATCGAAGATGAACAAGTAGAGGACGTGACCTCCTGATCCCGCACCGTCACCCGTCTCGCTATTGTGGTTGCCGCTGTTGTCGTCGATATTATTGCTGTTATTGTTGTTGTCGTCGTCGTCGTCGACTCTATCGGCTTCGGTACCTTCACATCGTCTGCCTCACTGACTGACAATTCGGAAAGCAGTTATGGTTGATTTGGTGGCGCGAGCCATTCGACCCATGATCGGCCATCCGCCTACTTGCACACCAGCGTCTGCACACCATCATGTGGCTTAGCGAGCGGGCCATTGCATAGAGCATCCGTTCAATCTTGCCAGGTGTACGCTGCGTCCAGGGAAAACGCCGCACTCGCGCTGGCTTCGCAGCCTTCCTTCACGCCTCAGTGCCCCTTTGATGATATTTAAGCAGCTGGTTGGAGAAGTCCCTTTTAGCGGAACCCCCAACCCTGTCTGCCCCCCACCAATAGCGTAGACTGCCCGCATAAGCCCGACTCGCCGGCTGAATCGGCCGGACCGGCTAGCCGTCAGTCAATTCGTCTAGGAGTCGGCAGGCGCCACCGCTCCAGAACAGAACGGGTCAGGCTCGGGTAGGTGGTCCGGTCCGGATTGGCTGGCGCTGTCCCACCGCCAGCCAGTCGCCTATCAGCACTGTTGAGTACCCTTTGGCGCATTCTAGGTCCTTTACTCATTCTTCTCTTCTAAGAATGATTAAATTAGGGGGTCGTCCACATACTCGAAGGGCTTCGAACGAAGGGAACAAGAGGCAGCTGGGGGAACTCAGCGCTATACCCGACTATACCAGCCTGCCCAGCACGAACAGAGCCGACGAAGATGAACACAACGGAGGCAGGAGGTATTGCCGGACAGGAGCAGAACTCCTTTGTGGAACACGCTCTTTCCTCCGTCCGGGCCGAGAGAAAATTCGTTCTGCTTGGTTGGGGTCTAGTGTGCTCCGAGTCAAGGACTGACGATAGCCCACGAGCTCGAAATTCTCGGCCGGCAAAGCATCGTCCGCTGTTGACAACAAAAAGGAACGGAGGAGGTCGCCTCTCCTCACGTAGGCACGAGCGATGCAAGAATACCCGTTCTTATTCCCGTAATGAAGTGATTTTGTTCGAGCTGCGATCTAGAAAGGTTAATTTGAAGATGTTGACGAAATGGATAAAGTGAACAGTTTTTTGACAATGCAATACAAACATGACTTTATTGATATTAAAAAAATAATATATATATATATATATATATATATATATGGTAGTGTATTTACATAGAGTGTAGATTATTATTTGAGAGATTGAACTATTCCCCACAAGTTGTTAATGCGCCCAGAACGCTCAACCACGATGGCGCCTATGGTCCAGACGCTACGTAAATAATTCTCACGAACCACAAGAAGGGGGTCCAGGGAGTTCAAATCTTCTAGCTCACGTAGGGCTATGGTGGTTTTGCGATGCTTTATTTCTGCCACTAACTCGTTGCACGAACCTGTGTGATGGCCTATTGAGGGTAGCAATGTACTTGGTTCCATGGAGCATATTCATATCGTGCGAGCATTAGAAAGTCCACTGCCGTTGAACAGAGTTAAATGAAATTTAGCATATTGATAACAGAGTAGCGAAATATAGTTAAATCCAGGTGAGGACGCGTTCGGTTGATTTATATCATTTTATGACAATCGTGGAGACAAAACCAGCTGTATTTCGTTATATCGCTTCATACTATACTGAAATTGGTGAAGCCTTCGTAAAGTGTCAAATTTGTGAAGGATTTCAATATTCCTGTTTAGTGAGGCTTTGCCAACACGGCGATCATCTGTATCAGGCTAGTCTCATGGCACAATACGAATTCTCTATATTTGCTTTGTATGCTGCCAAAAAATACGTCTCCTTGAGTCCATCTAATTCTCAGACGTAGAGAGGCAGGTAGTTAGGGAAAGCACAACATGAGATGTTACTCAGATAGACATATGTTACTTACTTATTTATAATTACCGGCATCTTATGAAGGACCTACCCATGTTTTAAGCAACAATGCTCCACAGTACAAAATGACCCTGCTCTTATGCCAAGGTTGGAGGTCAGAACATGTCCTTAAGTTTAATCATTTAGCAGTGATTTCAGCAGCAGTCATGATTTCGCTGCGTAGCAATAGTTGCCACGTTTGCGTATGACAGTTTTACTGTAGAAGTCAACTATGAGCAGTAAATTGAGTCCGAAACAAAAGAAGATCCCTTCTCAAACCGGGTAGTGATGATTTTTTTTCCTCTCGACATATCTCGTAATAATGGTACCGGAAGTGGTGCTGCGAACTCCCTGATGGGAGAAGGTCTGGAGACCAACCGGTAACAAAATAACTCCTAGTTCCCATCACGGGTCAGCGAGTTGGATTTGACCGTCGATGCCACTGGAATAGGCCTATCATTCATTATCTCTTCTGACTCATCGCTACCAATATAAACTTTGGAACTAGGCGGAGGCCGGGCGGCAAGAGGCCCACGGTGTCCTACAGTTTTATCCTTTATAAGAAATATGAAATCTTTGAAATTGTACTACGTCGGCCCCGGCCGCAGGCCTGCCCTGTTATCGATTGCTGTGTCAAGGTGTTGCCGAATGGGGGATTTTTCAACGGGACAGTGTAAATGCCTTCGCCCTAATCCCGCTGCCCACAAGAGGCATTTGTTATATTTGGCATATTGAATTATATGATACAAAATATACCGCGCTTTTTCAAATTGCCTCCGCGGACGCCGATAACAGTATTTTTTGACTAGGTGGCAAAATCGAATCTGTTTAGAAACAAGCTAGTCACCGAACTGTCCTTTGGGCAAGCCACAGTGACACAAGTGTATGACAGAGGGGAGGTCTAATTAGTAAGCATTACCAGGGTAGAGATCATCAGAGACCACTCTCAAGGGGCACTAAGATGTGCATTTGCATGGCGTCTGTCTCTTCTTAAGCAAACAGCCTGAAGGCAGCCTTTTCATTCCAAATCGCTTGATATTTATGTTCTTTTTATCTGGAACGCAGACGAAAGGACGCTCATGTAAGGCTTTTTTCAAGATGAGCAAAAAAGAGCTTCCCCTCTCTTCCCCTTGGTCTATGGGATACTTTCGCATTCTGTGATCAAAATCGAAGAACGTCCGTCCTCGGTATTAACTATGCCCATGGGCATTCTATCGAATTTCTACAGACATATTGCCTAATACGTAGCAAGTATCCATGGAGCACAGCGATATCGAGCGATCGTAACCTTTCGAGAACTCACTTGATGTGAAGATGGACGAAAGACGAGACGAAAGATAAAACATGCATTCTGTTCCATTGACTTCTTCGTCAATACAACATAAACGAGTATAGAAAACTACAGTTTAAGTTCGTGCAAACGATCCGGTATAGGACAAGGAGCTTCAACCTTCCTGCCACACTAAATATGGTATTTCAAATTTTCAACCATGACCTTATCTTAGCGACGCGAAATCCTTCCCGTCAAGGTGCCGCATTAGTATAATAAACGAACGAAATTATTTCTTTTAAGTGCTTACGTTAATTCTCTAATTTTGATATTAGCATAAAAGGGGTTAAAAAATGTCCATCATGCTTAGTCATCTATATCCCAGCGGCATTTCGACAAAAAATCAAATTGGTCATTTTTATTTGGTCCTATACTATAAAATGTCCGTTCTTGATTGTAGGGGTGACATCCTACAATTTGTTTTGCTGCTAATTCTTCAAGCTAGCATTACCTCGTGGTAGTGCATATTCTCTTACGCCCATTTGTAAACGCACAGATATGCTGACGTCAAATTTTGTCACAGATTAGGTGAATTGTGGCTCGGACCATACATTTCCATGGAACGTCGAACGATATGAGCTGGCTAAGACCGAGCATATCCGTCATCTATTTTCATGGCTCCTACCTCATTATATTTTAGTCTTTAATAAAAATACACTTCATTGATCGATCGATTAGCTGTATAAAGGGAAAAAAAAACATCCAAAAGCATAACAATCACTGTAGGCTCGCCAGCCCATACAAATCTGCGAGAATATAACTTCGATTGATATCTCAAAGGTTATTGTTGCGGTCAATAGGCCAATGGTGCGTCGCACGAAGTTACGCTTGATGTATTCGCAGCTGTCGGTGCCGTGACAGCAGACCATTTTGCCAGACCCGACTACCCCCCGAGACTGACCCCCCAAAGTTCCCCACGATCATTCAGGAGGTATGACGATGCTATAGCGTCCTCCGACGGCTTGTCGTCTTCTCTCTCTCTCTCTCTCTCTCTCTCTCTCTCTCTCTTTTCTAACTGGTCTGTTTGTCTCTCACTACCTCTCTCTCTCTCTCCTCATTCATTCATTCCACGTGACACCCAGTATCGTCCTTGTCGATGCAGCAACCTGGAGACGGAATAACCGAACTACTATTGTATACAGCGGCAGTTCAGCGGTGCGATGGCGGGGACACAGAGCACAGCATCTACTTAAAAAACCATTGGACCATCAAATTGCTGCGTGATCTGTGCTACCAATATCGTTCCAGCATCCACCGTATCGTGATCGACCCCACGGCTAACATGACCAGTACGTTCTCGATGTCGCCGCCAGGTGATTTGCGGCCCTCCTCTGTTCCCCATGTTACGCCTATACATGTATGTATATAGTATATATCTACTTGTAACGCGGATCAAAACGGCCTTTTTGCCGACACGCTAGCAGCGGAGCCGAACGTCACAGATGTCACACAATGCTTGCTGCCGTTTCCCAGCTATTACGCACTGCTATGAAGGGAGGAGGCACACTAATTCGTTTTCGCCTAGCGTGTCTGCCCATTGCGTTCGTCTCCTGGAATCTCTACCAGGACAGCAGGGTCGGTTGCTGTCGGTGTTCACAATGGCTGTCAGATACCGTTCGTGCGGCGAAAATTCGCCACATGGCCAGCGAACGCTTGAACACGATCATCGTAGTAGACGGCACTGGGAAGCGTAGCCAGAAACCAATAAACACAGTTGATTGAGGCAAAGCTTGCACATGAAGTTTTCGGATAGCGCGACGCATTGCCATAGGTCGATTGTGCGGAAAATAAAATATTACTGAGGGCGAGATAGACAAGTGCGGGAGATGGCTACGAATTAGAGAAGAGGCCGAAGAACGCCATAGCTGGGGACGGGAGTGAGAGGATCCTGCTGGGCGAATAGCGCTGTCTTGCTTACAGCATGTCCCCGCTTGCTCGCTGGCTAATTATACATCACATGATGCGATCCCTCGAGGCATCGCGACAGACAGTGAGAAGTGCTTTGCCGCTGGTCAAACTACCAGACATGGCCTAACCAAGCTGACCCTGGCATACGGTGGATGAACCCTAGTGCGAGTGACCACTCTGCGACGGTAGTACGGTCCAACCACAAACGCAGGATTCAGAAGGCCACTACTACTACTACTGCTGCTCAAAGTACAACTACAGCTTGAGGTAGATATTACACAAGCGACGCTTGTGCACCGCCCTCGTTCCTCACTCAGAGTTGAGCACTACAGGAGGGCGTATTTCAAAGATGACCTTTGGTGACACCCACCATTCGGCATCGTTTCGACGTTAGGCAAATCACATCAATATAGCATAAATATAATGCATACGTACAGCTCATACAGGTGCAGCTTCGTTCCCCTGTAAACTGGCTTGTGGTTTTGTGGATAAATCCACGTTTGACTCTTTTACGGGGCGTATTTAGCCTACTGCTACAGTACAAATTAGTCTTCAGTCAAACATCCACTAAACTTTACAAAGTGTGCGTCTCGTCTGAAACGTCGATGTCTCGCGAGAAAAGAGTGGCACAATACGAACCGAACACAAGACCCTATGTAGTCTGGACACTTTGGAGGGTGTCACCCTGCCGACCACGTCTGTCACCATCTCTGTCGGCGACCTCGCATGCAAGCGTGGCTGTCATATGTGGGCGTTGCTGGTAAGTTGGATGACGTCATCGATCATGTCTCGTTGATCCGACAGCGTATTTGTACGAGTAGGCCATAACGTGCAATTACTATTTACGATGCGAACCCTTGGAGTGAGCGTACGGGTTTCATTGGAGGAGTCACGGCTCGAATCTAAAGACACGTTATTTCCAAGTTCCACGTCCTGTTTGGCATAAGCTTAATCTTTGTGAGCAAGTGAGCGTATAGGCAAAACTGTATCTTCACTAGATCTACTACAAATAGATAAATAATATTCTACCTTGCACACAACGCTATGTAACACAATATTATGCAATACACTCTGGCGATGAATTAGTTCTGCAGCTGATTGAACTGCTGGTAAGGATATTCTTTTGGAGACAGATAGGCTTATTTTTTTTGGCAACATTTTGCCACCACCTTTCATAATGTCAACGACTTCTCTCCCAGCTGATGTTGTAAACACTGCGTTCCGTCGAGCATTAACTAACCTAATCACTGAATCACGCAACTGGCTCGGATCAATAATGGCGATAGCGTCACCAGTGTGACGCCTAACGAATGGCTAACGAGTGTAATCATGTGGATGGAAGATACCGTCTCCACTGAGTAACGAAAATACATCCATCGTCTGCTGTTGCCGAACCTGGACGAGCTGTTCATAGGACGTCGCTTCTTGATGTGTGCACGACCCTAACTAAAGTTAACTTTGCTAAAGTTATTGGAGTCATCGCGAAGCAAAGTAACACTGAAGGCGAATAGCACAAATAATACAAGCACACCACGTTGTTCGCTGATGTGTGTCCTCGTCTTCTGTAGTACATATGTCATGACCTTCACCAGTTGTTGAGGTATATGTGGTGCAACTCACTGCACGGTGGTTACTGCCAGCCCAACTGTATGCCGCGTGTAATCGCAAATGCATGATCGACACAGTAGCGTACGACGATAGAAAGAGAGAGAGAGAGGAGAGAAGTTGGTGGCCTAGTGAAAAAACTATATAGGTTTTGTAGGGCTGTCCTCATTTCTATCTCCAATAGCGAAATTTTCTGGGAGCGTGGGCGGGGACGCGTGGGCGCAGTGAAGGTCAGTGTTGCTTGCCGGTGCGGAGTACAGCGTTCCCAGGACTTGCAGCCGTGATTGCAAGAGCAGGCGAGGGTGCGTTTAAGTTGAGAAGTTCATTGGGCTCTCTGCTCCATCTCCTTAAATGCTTATTATGCTCATGTCTAGATATAGTGCCCAGGATACTCAACAGCAGCTTGCCCCAACCCCACATGCGTTTACCTGTATCAGTGCGGGTTCCGAAACGTAAAACAGAATGAAAGGCTCACAGGTGATACAAATCGGTTTCTGCCTGCTGTAGGATCGAGCCACTTTTGCCGAACAGTGTAATGGCTCTAAAGCATCTCATTCAAAAAATGCATATATATTATATTATACATATATGTACCCTGTGGATTATCAACGAAGTGGAGTGTCGTCTTCTCTGTCTAAGTAAGGCGGAATTATAATATTCGAGATATCTCTCTTAAATTAATCAAAATATAAATAAACCATTTTGCTGTTGTAAGACAAAAGGCTGAACATGCGTAGGCACCGTAGTTCAATATAAAATCTCACAAAATATTTATAATATATATATATATTATATATTTCTTTGTTCTGCTTTTTTGCTTTTGCGAGTCGGGCTGATACAAATATAAATATATATACATATGTTGAGTATAATTTCCGTTCCTCGATAGCTGAGCTGTTCGTTTATATGCAAGCATTGGCACTTACTTTGTTATTGCAAAAAGAATATATCAGCTTATATTTTTAGCTATGAGCAACCGAGTGGCCTCGGGTGTCGTCAATCTAACCACCTCTCCCCCCTGCGAAATCCAACCCAAGTGTGTAATCGACAAAAATTAACGTTTGAAGAGCCTCTGAGTCAGGTTTATCGCTCATCGGTTGGCTAGGTCTTTAAGACCCATATACAACGGCGCATTGTTTCTCACAGTATTTCAACAACACATACACTACTGTTTGCGAGTTGACGCGAGGTGGTGTAGAATAACACGACATTCGATCATTATACCTCAGCTGTACCTCAGCGGTTCGATCCCCACTGGCCTCGAATTAAATCTAACAGGAGACGGGTTTTAGTGTCTGCCAGGCTGCACACTGCTGGTAAATATTGTATCTGGACGTGCAGCCGGTGTGAATAAGGCATTTTCTACTAGACATTTATAAAAAACGGAAAATATATAGATACAGAGAGGGTTTATATTTATAATAGGCAGGGAGACAGACACATGAATTCAGAACGTTTGAATGAATCAATTAAGATGGGTATAGGTATTATATCATATAAATGGAGACGTTCTTGTGTTCGCACCTATGTAGATGTGCGTTCCATGAATAACACGTTCGGTTAGAGAGACAAACCTATTGATAGGTTGGCACCTAGGTGGCTGGTAGGTTGATGACCTTCCACCGCGTACTGCTCGTGGATGTTATGTAAAGATGTTATACTATAAACGAGGAAGTCTGCTGTCGCTAATTCACAGGCTTTATGACGGAGTCATATTTGAAAACACCAACTACCGAGATGAACACCTGTGTGAGACACCTTTGATATGAGCAGTCTTCGATAGCTCCTAGTTGCACAGGCGTATGATTCTCATCCTTACACGATAAATGTGCTGTTGTAAGCCCAATCGTATGTAGTGACGCGGGGGAATATGACACCGTTACATATATTGCCTAGTTCATACTACTTACCGTCGTTCGTCTTAATTTTATTTATGAGTGTTAGCTCAATCTGTAGCATTTGATATATTAAGACCGTATTTTTTTCATTTTTGAAGTGTCACACACTAATGAGCACGTGTATACCAAAGTATAATATTATATATTTACGTAAGGAAATATCCCAGAGCAAAGTGAGCTCGCAATCGCTGAGCAATCACAATAGCTTCGACGCGCTTGTAACATCAAAATTTAAATGATTCCATTGTTTCTATCATAATTACCTGCAAGTCCTGGCGTACGTATATTGGTTACAATCATTAAACCATGCCAAGTGTGAAGCAAATGACGCCTGCCATGTCATGTGCATATATTTTGCTGCCACTGCGCAAATAGGCACTGCGTAAACGCTGGTCTAATATACGTTTTCACACACTCTCCCGTAGGCAGATGAAGTGTCATGACGAATAATGTGAAATACTGCAATACCCTTACTGCAATATCTATTCTGATATCTAACATGTCATTGTTTGTATTGTCACCATGAAACACCTGCCGCGTATCTACTTTACGAAGTGTATATGCTAACTCAGTGCATCCTTCCTGTAGGGCGAATAGCCGCTGGTATCGGGACGTAGTGTATCATCGGATTGCTATGTACAGGGTAGGAAGATTGAACTTTTGGCTTGCTGACGGCTGCGCGGAATTGAGGCACAGGAAGTTGAATCACTTGGTGTCACTGTTGTAAGGGACTTTCCGCTGTAAGGATCGGATGGGTGTGGAATACCTAAAGTGACTTATCTCAAAGGAGGGCCGACCATCATCAAGCAGGCCGTGTGCATGGGTTACCGGCAGGCCGAAACGCTGTTAGGCAGTGGATGACACCAGACGATGTCCGCCGAAAGCTAAGTGATGTGGAGCAAGGTCTGTTGGTGACACATCACAGACGCGTTAGAACGGTCGATTCATCGACGAAGTCCGGGATGAGGTCGAGGGCTGCTTCGGGGAAGGAAGTCTTCGGAGAACGCCGACACAACGCCTCATATATGCGTCATGCGAGTACACTCATTCAGGCGACCTCATAGCGCGGTCGCAGTGGGCTCCGTTTTGCTCGCGTAGCTCATGACGGATACCGCTGCATGCTTTGTCGCTCGACCCGTCGAGCTCGATGCCAAAACTGTAATAGGATTGTGCCAGCTTGACTATGTGGCATTCGGGGCCATATGTCGGCCGGCACTCGGGTAGTCAAGTTATGAGAGGGCGACGACTTGGATGTGATACACGGAGCACACCCGGTTGTGCTGAAACGGCTCTCGAAGGAGACATCGATTATATTATATGACAGCCATCGAATGCACGAAACCTTCAGATACCGTCACACAGATACTACCTAGGCATCTGATCATCGTATCGATGTAAGCAGCATCTGATCTATCTGTATGATGATCGATGCTTGAACCAGATGCGGTGCCGCATCTGTTCAGCCACTCCTCGATTTCGATTCTAAAATCTCCGCAACGAACTTAGCTACCAAGTGTATATTAATCTCTGATGGTATCTAATATGTATGCATATTGACCAAGCTTCTAAATCTTTGTATGAATAGTAATGTGTCGTTTCGTGGTTGATATCTCATAAGATCAACTCTGAGATATATAGCACTCTATGGCCGGGCTCAAATAACAAGTCGGTAAGACTGTGAAACAAATAGATTCTATCCAAGGATCCTACTATTAATGCACTTGATACTATAATCTTTGCTTTTTTTTTTATCAAACGTCAAAATATAGCTAAAGTTTAGCCATTTCAAGGTAATTTAGCTTGAAGTTACTTTACCTTTATTTATTCAGCCTCGTTAGTATCATCCTGCGCCAGATAAATGACATTGCTTTCCAGCCCAACAGTGTTCTTGTCGTTTCGGTGGTCATCGTCCTTATGCTGTTTTGCGTATGTGCGATATAAATAGATCTCAGGACGAGAGAATTTTCCTAGAGTACCGCCAGAAACCGCCATTACAGATAGCTGGTCGTGTCATTCACCCAAGACATGTCGAATATCATATATGCAAGCACGAAACAGGGCCGAAGCGATTCCCGGCTGGCTTTCTGTTTTCTCTCAGTATCCTCTGCTTTGCAAGCAATTAAGGCAGGTTAACTCCACCTATGTACGCGGCTTCGACGTAACGACGTCGGGTCCCAGAAGATAAGGCTAGCCTGGGCGCGGGATATAGGTGCACTTGTCTCGCTTCAAATATTACTGATCCCACTCGCGCGCAAAGCGATGTGCATTGGTCACCCAGGCCACGCCGCCATAGTGACCCAACTACCATTGCAACTACTATTGCTATTGGAGATGCCAGTGATGCAACGTCCTTTAGTCCACCGCATTGGCTTTCTTCCGAATTTAGTGAAGGGCGGTTGCAAAACACATTTTGCCACTTCACGGATCTATAACATAAAAACGAGCCAACGAGGTAGAGTCTCAAGATGGCGCGTTTCAGATACAAGGAGGAAGCCCTGTGGAACCTGAAGGGATTCTGTGGAATGATACCACGCCCACAATTATACTGCACAGGCTGGCTGGCTTGCTTTAGACTGTTCCAAGAACTGCTCAAAGACTGATATGTTTGTGCTATGTTTATGTCATCTAAATTATCAGAAGGCCATACCGAACTATTGGCCGATATGTTTGCGCTCAAAGATCGTAACATGAACAAAATGGTGTCGAAATATGCACAAAAAAACAAACATATAAAAGTTAGTTATAGCACAACCATATTTTAGAGATTTCGTTTGCATTTAAAAGGTTGCATCTGTGAAGTGAAAGCAAGGGATGAGAGTTACCAAGAGAGAGAGAGAGAGAGAGAGAATACGTACGTCGAGGTCTTTTACGTTGTGTTTGGCTTGGTCATTTGGCCTGGCCGTCAAGAATATATCTGTGCATATATTTCTGGATAGCGAGTGCGTTGCACCACATTTGTGTAATGATTGTTTTTCGCCCATCCTTTGTGATCATACTGAAAACGGTTTGTTCAAGTGTTTTCTGGGGTAATTTTGCACTTGTTTCACTTATTATTGGGGTGTCCGACCTCACATCATCTGCATATATATATATATATCACAAGTTTTACTTTATTAAGCACAATGTGCATTATTTCATCTACAAATGACAGGAATAAGTCCTAAAAAATGTGTCCTGTGGACGGTCCGTTGAAAGGCTGTCCGACCTCAATAACACATTTCTACTGTAACAGCGAAACGTCGATTTCTTAGAACGTCCAAGACCCACAGACTTATTTTTCCATCGATTCCTTTCGAGTGTACCACATATAGCAGCAGGAACTGAGGCGTCGGGTGTCCTATGCTAAACTTCACAAAGTAAAGATAAAACTTTATTAGTTTATTAAAAGAGGTGTAATCTTAGGCTCTTTTACATGTCATCACCACGTAGCGGGACTCGAACCTGCGGCCTCTGACTTCTTACAGCCAGACCCTTAACCGTCCAAGTCACCATGGTGACGTGGTTGAATAATTTTGGAATTTTTAATTCATTTAAATTAAAAATAATAAAAAAAAATTAAATAATAATATGTTATATTTACAAATTGAAGTTTAATATTGTCATTATTTCTTGATCGTCCTACTGCACCTAATCCGGTGTCGTAGTTCTAATTAAATTTTTATTTCAATTTATTTTTACATGGTGGCTAACGTTATATTGATAATTAGAAAGCATAAAATGTCTTCATTGAATTGTCGTATTGGATCCTGTTCTGGTGTTGCTGATATTTGGCTTGTTTGGGACAAGACTTCAACGTTGGACGTGAGCCAAAAAACTACTTCTAAGAATTCATTAACATGTCGCCCTAGCGGCAGAAACTTAACGTCTGTGCGGATAAATACTGCCATCGTGGCTTTTATAATACATATATATATATATATATATATATATATATATATATATATAGTAAGAGTTTCTATTTGGTATTTCTCCGTATTCACATTGTTATTCTGCTTTCAACTTAGACATTTTTTGCTCCATTTTTGAATGGTTTGAATGACTTCCACTTCTCTTTTTAAGCGAGATATTGTATTTTCCTGAAAGTCCACAATATGAGACGCAGGAGTTCACCGGTTCAACGCATCAACGCTGTGATGTACACTACCCCAAAATAATTATGGTAATACCCTCGCCCTCTAATGGCAACGTGTGAAATCCGGACACAGACATCAATTCATAGCTAGGAAATTTACCTTAGAAAATAGTTAAAAACCCGACACTCACAACCGCGAAGTGTGAATACCGTATTTCGAATTTAATGCATACAGAGATATTATTCTATTGTCATACAATAGATATCAGCCTATGACTAGCGTCACAGAGCACAGGGAAACGTCAGTCCTACACGTCGGGCAGTTCAAATATGCACGCCCTCGTACATGCGTGTAGTATGATACCTCCCTTCGGGCGCCTTTCATGTAGCGTGAAATAGCGGAATTTCTCTCTACGTTCTCATCATCCACCTCGGCTGCTATGCGATAAGTCGTGGGCAATCCCACATGCGACTTCATATGAAATGTCACTGACACAACGAACCGAGCGACGGATCGACCCGCGCGTTCTATTCCACTAAGCTCTCTCCTCCCATACGCATTCAAGTATCATATCACATATATATCATACAAGCGGATGGCTTAGGGACAGAAAGAGAGAGATTAGCACAGACTTCCCGTTTATGTCGACCAGCGACGTCGCTAAAATGGGCAATTTTTGCGTTGATTTTTGTCTCTTTCTTTCCTCTCCTGTATTCCGCTGCCTATGATCTGTCGCCTGGTAACCCAAGCTCATCGTTCACCCAAGTCCTTCGTTCATCGTACGATAGGTTACCTCGCTTCGATCTCTCTTTATATTCGTTCACTCTCGAATGCGTTCATACTCATTTTATTTCCATTTTCTTGTCTCACCATTACTCTCATTTCCTTAATCCGCCATTTATTTGCCGCTTCTTTGAGATACATTTATTCTTTTCGGCTCAGTACACCATCTCACACACACACAGACAGACACAAGCTAACACACGCCCACACCTAAGCATATACAGAGATTATAGCTACGGTGACGGCTAGTGCCGCACATCGAGTTTCGTTTTTGGCTCGCTCTAGTGAGACATGGCGTTTAGAGTTCACTGGCTGAACGTGGTCTGGCCGAGAGCGACTACACGAGCGAATTCACTCGGTCAGTCACTGAGTGAATGATGGGTCCTGTCACGCAGCAATAGCAGCCGTGTCGGGCAAGTAGTGTCAAAGTTACCTACCTGCCGACGATCAACTGTCCAGGATATGACACCACATCACCGTCACTTGCCTTTGTATCATTCATTGTTCTCGTTGAGCTATTTTGCGATGCCGACCAGCGCTGCCACCGGCGAATGCTCAACGCTGGTGACAAGGGACCTACCATATGGCTTGGTAACTATACACGACAAGCTTCGTTTTGGTGGCCAGCCAAAAGTGACGATACCGCTATGCCCTCCATAATAATGATCGCAAGTTAGAATCCAACAAAATTTCAAATGATCTATTAACATAATGGCGAGGGCTATTCCTCTCCACGGGGTTTACATTGACGCCGATTAGGTATAATACACTGTTTCGAATTCGAGGACATTTTTTTATAATAATTCAGGGAGCACTGACTATATGTTACATAAAGTATTCACTATAATATATTACATGAATACAATGTGCTATAATTATTCCTCGATACCCTGAGTATACCCAAGAGCTATCCAGTCCCTTCTGGCAATTCGATTCGATTTTAATTCATGTCCGCCATTCACCCAAAACACACACACACACTTTATCCTCAACCATTTTCATCATCTATGGCGTTCGTTCACTTCCGAAGTTGCTGGTAGAAGCCGCCCGGCCGGTTACCTTAGCGGGCTGACTTCCGGCTCACCCAGTACGAGCCATATCCTACTCACATTTTTTTCACCGTTGGTGAGTTGTGGCGTGTAAGCGAGCAACTGTATATGTACACGAATGAATATGCTGAAACAACATCGTCACCATCCAGCGTTTATGTAGACTGTAACCGCACCGCAACATAAAGCTAGGAAGCCGTGAACTTTTAGCACGACTGTGAGCACGACTGTTCGTCATGTTCGCTAGGGAACGCCCGGGTCTGACCCCGCAAGCAAACACTGTGTGTTTGTATGCCTACATAGTTGGCTTCTCGAACCAAGGGAAGGTTCCTTCTTCCGCTCCCCTCGGGTCGGTACATGGCCTGCCGGTATCCTAACGGATGCTCCCTACTGTCTGCTCGTTAAACCGAACGTGCAACATGCTACTAAACCCAGCGGGGCATGTTGCTTCGTCTTCGGTGACGACAACGGCGACAACAACAACAACGATGGTGGTGGTGGTAGTGGTAGGTAAAAAACGACAGTAGTTCGCCAATGCAGCGGGAGCAGCGGCAGCAGCACCAGCATCTGACGACCGACCTGTCCAACAAAGCCTGTGTGAAAGCTGGAAGGCATTCGCCATTCGGGATGTACACGGCCGCACGGGGTGCCGCGGACCCGCGGCCAGAGAGCCCGCGTACTACGAGCTGGGGATGTCACGCTCAACGTCGCACACCAGATCAACGTTTGCAGTCCCAGGGAGCGGTTTTTTCTTCCTGCCTGTAATAGGTTGTGCTCGCTTGCAACGGCCAGAAAGAGAGAGAGAGGAGAGAGAGAAAAAGAGGCAGATGCGAACTAGTTGAGCAAGGAAGTGCAAGGGAAGAAGCCAACATCGCCGCGCACTAAACAAGGCGGTTAGATTGGTTCGTTGGCAAACGACTTAGCCAAGACCCAGCGCTTGGCTGCCGTCCGTCACCCCGGAGGTGAATACGACGCGGTCGCCGCTGACAGTACGTACATCCACTGACAACTCGTTTCTCTCTATCCTCAACAACGCTACCTACCTTGTGGCCCAATCTTCCCTTCTGGTCGAACCGTCGCAATCGTTATAGCTTGCGAGCTCTCCCCGAGAAGGAGTCGACAACTAATTCCTATTTCTATGTTCCTTTCATGGTCATTAATAGCAGTAGCAGTGGTCGTTGTTGTTGGACTAGTATTAGCAGTCATCGCAGGAGACATCGCATAGACGTTAGTTGTATTGTGCGCGTGCGGCAGGCGAACGCCCCTGATGAATCTGTAACGATCCGTCTAAGCTGTCCGGGCTGGAAACGGGACAGGTCGATGACAGGGACTCCTGCTTCACGCAGCTGCTCGTACTGGCTGCATGAAGGCTAACGTCACATATCGCTTGTGAGACGCAAAGGATCCGGTGGAAGTTCCACCTAATTTGCATATTCCGCGTGAGTGCATTCAGAATATACGCTACGCAGTGGCTGACTTGATAAATGATAGTGCCCTCCTAATTCACTCCGAGTATCCCCCACCCCCCCGCCCATTGACACTATTTCGGATCACTGGCGATGGATGTATTTATTGATATTCAGCTGCGACCAAACAATGTATGCGCTACGCAACATAAATATTGTTCACTCGGTCATCACTCACGAATATGAGCAAAGTACGTATTGAAGTGGTTCTGTTCAGCAGCGACGAAAGCACACAGCATTGAGAGGTGCGTCTGCTCGACCGCTCAATGACTTTCAGATCCATTCCAACATCGAGCTTCCATCTACACATTAGCGTAGAAGTATAAAACGCCGCGTTAGTATTTCTTGTTCTGGCCAAGATAAATTTGTCGATTTGAATATGTGACGTTAGGGGAATTACTCGAATATACACTGTAGTCTATTAATTTCCCTTAACATCAACAGCTGACACTGAGATCGATGCTTATGACTCGTTAACACTCGAGCGCTGATAACAATCTTCGCAGATCCAATAACACTCCTGTCTAGTTCAAATAACACCCTGACGAGGATGACCCTCATGTTGTCGTTTACCCTGTTACTCCATAGTTGATTACTAAAGACAAGCGTCGCATAGATCCGTCCACTGATCACGTTGTGCTCACATCGCGCGACGATATCGGGGCTTTGCATTTATGCATGCGCATCAATGAAAAGCGAAAACAACGCATCGCCAATGAGTATTAGGGACACAACAGACAACCCGACACAGCAGGGACCCAGCCACTTAGAAAAACGCCTCGGACACTCCTATCTCTTACGGAGCCCTTAGGCCGCAACGACTCAGTTGATCCAGCTCGCTTTCGTCTTCATCGTCTCTGTGCATAGTTGTTGTTGTTATTTTTTTTGTTTTGTTGAGGTTATACTCACCGCTTCCTGTGCTTACGCTTGAGACGCAACATTTGTAATATGTGGCGCAAGGATACGATGAAGTGGTTCTTGAACCTGGGGGTCCTTATCCGTACGAAATAGGCCACCATGTGTTCGTTACCACGCCATGTCTAATGGGTAGATTTGTCCCGCGGGTAGGCTCTGCGCATTCGCCCAACTTCGATGTAATTCAATAACGAGCTGTATCGCAATAAAAAAAAACTACTCGTAGAAACTGTATCTCATTACTATCGTATATCCACGGTTGAGTGGATTCTGTGTTCGGCCTTAAACTAGACGGCTCCCCCAAGCTAAACACAGAGCTTTTGAGCGAACTTCTATATCAAGCAATTTATTTAATGTACAAACCCACATATCTGGCTAGCTGTAATACAGTGGTCCTCACAGATCACGCCGCTAATATTGGCTAGATGTTTCACTTTACTTTAGTATTAAAACCATCGGGCCTTCGAAAGGGGTCCGTCTTGTGAAGCAATGCCGAAAGCAGTATCTACTGAACCCTGCCAGTTCTGAACAGTCCCAAAATGTAAGCCGCTTGGTGGAGGGCCCCAATGTCGCGCAGAGAATTACTCGCGGGCCACTATCGAAAGCGGCGAAGGGCAATCACAACGCAGCCGATAATAAGTAGCGCCGTGGCGCAATTAATAATAGCCAGTGAGAAACTTTTATAGGATATCGAATATCATGTTCCTGCTACTCGCAGTGTTATCGTCGAGAATTTGCAACAATTAGACGCGATTCCATGTGATCAAAATCATATTTGCAGGGTTTCCTAATTCTTGTTTCGTTCCGAAGAAAGAAAAAGCAGCCTAATTGTTTCTTTGTTTTTGTTACATGCCTTTAAAAACGTTGTTGTTGTCGTTGTTGTTTGCCCACCACAGAGGCTCACCGAACTTAAGACGTAACAGCAGTCGTCTGCAACAGCGTACGGAGAGCGCTGGTGAACGAGATGAGGCGGGCAGCAGGCGATCCTCGTCCGAATCGACGGGTGCCCATGGAAGTGGCGCCGCAAGCGGCCCCGCGGCCGGAGGGCCTCTCCGTAGTAGTCCGAGACATTCGTTCTCGTCCCAGAAGACACACTACAGCCAGAGCCAGCCCGACTCTCAGCACGTGCCTTACTCTTCGACGGCGACAGGATCGGTATCCTCACATCATCTTAACTATCCTCCGCTACCGCTGGCGGCACCAGCACCGCCACCCAGCCACCAGCATTCGTTGCACGGCCAATCCTTCTCGGATGGAAGCGGCGATGAGGAGGAAAAAGGTGAGTTGTGCTGTCACCACAAGCGATATGGCATGCAATGCAAATGGTATCAACTCGAAACATCAGACGCACCCAAGTCAGATTACCTGACTCAACAGATTGGCACGCGCAGCAATCTGTTGAGTCAGATGACTCAACAGATTGCAGCGCGCTGCAGTGTAATGTAAGCAGGTCTGCAGCTTGCCAGCTATAGTGTAGAAATAGGTGGATATTACAGGCCAGCGTGTATTCAACAGGTTTGCATAGTCTCCTTTGTGGTCAATATCTATATTGTTTTGCAATCTGAGGGTTACATATGACTCTCGCGTGATGCTTCCTTTGAAGGTTATGGGGATTTTGGCGAAAACGAACCAATAAATATGATTTGTCCAACTCCATCCCTGGCGACACTGAGGTCACAGTGGCGGGCCATAAGTTCAATGCAATGATATAGATGTATTATATAATAGTAGGACTCAACACTTGCGCTTGGCCTGCAGACAAAACAACTACACGATATACATATCAGTCCAAAATGGTGGATACTCGCGAATATGAAACATATATTGTATTCATAATAACAAGGCCATATCGTGTCATATAATGCTAAATGCCATAAAGGCAGCTAAACCTTACTCCGCCATAAAATCTAGATGTTATTTTGTATAGAATAATTCAAATATAACAGATGTAACAGAGCAAGACAGCAGGCTTGCAATCACCGACCACGAAGATATCATATAATTACATATTGCGCTTGGATGTTCGCTGTGGAATATCTCGCCTCCTTCGCGGAGAACAATACGCCCACGATCGGGGTGATGAATTAGCTATCTAGCAATCGCTTTGAACATTGATAAGTGTCCCGAAAAGCTCTCATGTCCCCTCTTTCGCCGCCTTCTGTATCACCCACCCTCAATTTTGTGTCGTTCTAATGTGGGTATATCATACGTCAGCTAGCCCACGAAATCAGTGTTGGAGAATCTGCAGCGTCGACTAGGCGACCGAAGGACGCCCTTCGTGCCCGACTCCGCCCCGACTTATCAGTTGTTCATTGGCAACACGAACGTTCGTCTGTCGGCCCGCTTCGGTTTGTGTTCTCTGACGCAAAAGCCACGCTGGCAACTCGAAATACACGAGCTGCAACTGAGCTGCAACCAAAGGGCCCGGCGGTCCTTCTGCTCTCCCCAGGCTCGCCGGTCCCTTCTCGAGAGCCGCCACTGGTTACGATGGGCTTCTGATTCTGTTTTGTTGTCGTGGGCGCTGCTGCCGCGTCGTTCGGTGGCGGCCAACCATCTATGAGCATTGCTTCCCCGCGTTGTCGACCCCAGTGCCTCTATTCAAGTACGTGCCTCGTGGCCTGCGATGCTTGCGACACTTATCAGGCACTCGCGCAATTAGCTGAGCATTGAACAGAGGCAAGCGCGACGCTGCGAGCCATGTAAGGCCGAGGGGTTAGAGCCAATGCCTCATGACGTTTCCGATTACAGTTGATGGCAGGAAAATGACTTTTCGAAGAGGAGAGCCGACCCCGGTCACAAGGAGACATATTGAAAACACGGTTGGACGTTTTATCTCACATATATTATAATCGATAATAATAAAGATTATTTATTTGTGCAGAAAATCAATTCAACATCGAGACATATATATATATATATATATATATAGTGGGCAATTATAGCAATAGTTGTCATTCGACTGCCACAGGTCTCTGTCACCGGGACTAAATATGCGCACCGGACTGTGGTGTGCCTGGTTTTTGCAATTAATTTATTTTATATTTTTCAGATTGTCCTGACTGTGTTCTAAGTCAGATTGTCCTGACTGTGTTCTAAGTCAGATTATCCTGACCTTGTTTTATACACACCTTTATCATATTTTTTTAAGAACTTAAGCATTGTGAAACTGTTGTTCCGAAAATAAACCTCAAATGAAATGAAAAAAAAATATATATATATATCATTGTTACAAATGTACACAACTGTACCTTCTAGTACGAAAATAACGTTAGAAATATACCTTATGACCAGTTTGTTTGTACAGGACTAGTTAGCTAGACCTGGCTTGATATATACTCGATGATTCTTAAGGCTAGCTATCTCGTGGCTCCCGCTCTCGACATGGCACGGCTCTGCTGTGGCAAAGTGATCAATCAGGGCGCCGGGCAATCACGATCAGTAATCGATTCTGTCCGATCAGTGTTCGATCAGAGTGGATATAGCTACGCTTCTCACTCATGTTATATTCCAAATAGCTTCCCACAGGCGTCCGACAATGTAGACAATAATGACTCAGTACCTGTGTTGCGTAAACCTGTTCGAGCATACCTAACAGGGTTTTCAGCAACTGGCTACCTACAACCACGGGAATTGAAATCATTCTGGACGATCACAATACTAAAGCTAATTCTGTACAAATACGTGTCACTCGTAGATGCAAACACGTCGAGCTGCCTAATAGATAAGTGCATATTCAATGATACTCATATGACCTTTTGGTGGACACGATGCCTAGTCGATTGGGCCATTCGTTTAACGGCCGAAAGCATAAAGTACACATTTCTTATACTCGCCGCATTTTGTTATACTCGCCTATTTGACGTGGTTTTGTTGTTATTTCTGAGCAAAACTGTGTAAAATGTGCACTTTTCAACGAGCTTTTAATTCGCTTCGTAGAAGGATATTGTTGATTCTAGCAACGTATTTCTAAAGCAAGTTTCATATATACATATATGTATATATATATATATATATATATATACATATATATATATATGTATATATATATATATATAGGTTAGGGTCATATGTTATACTTTTACATAGTTGCGAAGTAGCGACCTGACGAAAACCTAACCACAACGTGGTTGGACCTGCAGAATGGGCAAATACAATGGACGGGTGAAGACGACGTCAACATGGCGTTCCCATGGCAGTGCATGGTGACGTTAATGAAGAGTAAATTAAGGTGATTTCAATCGTGAAGACAAAAATGATAGAAGTGCAGTCCTGCTGAGCGACGACGTTACAGTAAAACGACGAATCTAAAAATGGTCACACCTCGTTTACCAATTTCAGCCCGTTGCTCTGGAGGTGGTGCTCCATCTGAAGGAGAGATGCATTTGACACGGCAGACCTCTCAGGGCAGTCGAGAAACGTCTCAAAGGAGATCTATGACTCACCGACCGGAGGGAAGACATCCCAGCAAGGTAAATATAGTATAGTGTCTCTTAGCGCATGCTATTTATACACAATTTTGTATGTGGAGCGGGCGGTTTCACGAGCCGCCGTAACCATGTCCGTTAAGCCGTTAAACAGACACTCATGCTCTAGGTCTGCATATATTAAATAGGGTCATTTTTGTCCTCAGACAATAAGCAAAGCATAATTCACACTGTTCAATACGATAGGAGAAGGCGAAGTTATAACGGGGACCATAGGTTGAAACGGACACCTTGGCACTCAAGCGTTTCCCCACATTGGTTACAATTCCGCCGTCAAAACTCAGCCGGGGCGCAACATAGCTCATGCGCGCATCTCGCACACTGTGGGATTAATTAGGCCATGGCCGAAAACAAAAAAGCTGCTAACAACAGGAGGACCGACAATAGCCAACGACAGCAGCAGGGGCTCGTAGTCGCATTATGCTAATGGGAGTCCCGCGGCGGTTGGCCAACGGGCTAGGTGGCTAACACTGATTAGTTTACGCTTTATTTATCAGATTCATTTCTACGGCTAAAAACAGTGGCGACTAAAGAGGTTCTGACCAGTTTGGACGGAAGGTTGTTGCTGCTTGCTGGATTTAGACAGCAGCAGCAGCAAACAATTGACCTGTACGACTAATCTCATCAGCGCTACCTGTTAAGGCTTCCATGCCTGACCGTTGAGGATAACCACCAGAACAAGCGAGTCATAAGAGAATCGATCGAGAGAGTACACAACGTTCTCCACGGGGAGCTGGTGAAGCATGTTCGGGAAGTGCTACAGGATTTCGCAACAAGCTTTTGCCTAGTGCCAATAATAGGCGAATTGATACCAACGAAACACTTCCATTATTCATATCACTAATCTCATTGCGGTTATGGTCCCACGATCGAACGTTATATGCTTTGTACGAAAATACACGTGCAGTCTCTCGCACTAAGTTCACAGACAATCGCTCTATGAGCAATACGTCTGGACTAGTGCAGCAACTGATCGTTCGCATTACAAAGATAAGACGTAATTTCCGAACAAATCTGCCTGCCTTCGCACTTTGCCCGTTGCTCAAGGTTAATGTTCAGCAGGCACCTTTTCGTATCTTTGGAGAAAATCCAATTACAGAACGTGTAGTCACGTTCGAACCGTCTAAGGGACAAGCTAGAAACCACTGGCAAAAAGGATTTGTTCCAGTGGTCTATTGGTCTCCAGGTTTTTATTTTCCATATGTAATAGCTGAATCTCCACCCATGCACATATAGTCGAAACAATCTAACAGGAAGAAGCCCTTCGAAGGACCGTTCGCGATGTAAGCATTTTTCGGAGTCGAGCCATTTTTCAACCCTTTGCTGTAGTTATTTCCTTTGTAATCAAGGCCAGCGCCGCATGAGAATTAGGTCCGCAGAGAACAAACAGGGATCTTCCCACGGAAGGCAATAACCGAGCAGCAAAATCTTAGCTCTCCCATCATCACACATTTTCACGTAACCTACCAGCTGCGCCGCTGACAGCTGTGTAAGATACCAAGGTATACGCCGCTGTCAGCGGCGCAGTGGTGTGTACCCTGTATATAAATACCTAGGCGGTTATTAACCTAATATCATAGAAATCTTGTTGCATATGTAGTTTATGCCACTATATTATTGGACGCCTGATCATCCCAACGGAACGCGCAGCGGTTAGGCTGGCAGCAATCAATCAGCCTGTAGTTATCGGCTGTCATAGTAGGAAAAATATGTAGTAAAAAGAATGTATTGTCAATCATGTTGCCTCATAGCTTGTTCAGAATTATATATCTGGATAGGACAACAATAGACGACGACGGATAAACCTCACCGACTTTCGTCAGTGGGTTGTATCGCACCCGCCGTTTTGTTATATATGTATATATATATCCAGTCACTGTTGGATATATGTTACACTCTTAAACGCACACTGTCTTTAAAGGAATACACGTGTTTGAGGACTATCTCAGGGGCCTCATATTTGGGTCGAGTAATTTCGGTATTCGTGTTTAACTAGTCCTGATTAGATTGGCCGGCGGTTCTTCAGGTTCTCTTATAACCCACATGGGTCTCAGTCAGTAGCATTTTCTTATATAATAATATAATTATCAACCACAACATTCAGACATGCTATCTGAAGACTGGGACCTTGCACTCATTCTCCAGAACTCTCACGGCTGGGTCCCCCGGCACCTTTCGTGATCAGGCTCGAACGGTTCCAAGCACTTCTCTGCGGCCCTGCGTCACGTACAGTGTGCTCCACGTTCGCTGGGCTTGCGCTCTAGAGACCTCTGGGTGTGGATAGAGTATCTTTGTACGTTGTTCCGCTTACCGGCGCACTCGTACGGATTTCATCTGTTTTCCCTTGCGCCAAGCGTGCTTCCGCTAACACTAACACTTCCGTGTCGAGCCCACTTCGGTCCTGTGCTTCAAATCCGATGGCCACGTAGACGACGAGATTCGATGGCGACGTCATTACTAAAAGCGAATCTAGCCACGGTCCGCCTCTGTCGGCGATCTGAGCCCCACCCTTCAGCTCTCTGACGCGTCGGCCTGATGGTCTATATCTGTTGGCGATCTGATCGTTTCCTCCAATCTGTCTGGATCGGCGATGGGATTTGAAGAGATTGGTGTTTCCCGCCTCGTCCCTCATCAACTCCAATCGAGCAGGAATCGATCGGACGGATTGCTGACGAGTATCGTCAATCTAGTGGCTTCGGTCGCTTCTGAAGATTTGGCCAGGTGTTGAGCACGCCGCTGTTGTCACAATATGAATGAGAGATCATTGGTCGGAGATCAGCATGCGGATAGAACTTTTACTCCTAAACCGTGTCCAAATCATACTAGGATTATTAAAATTGTACATAATATTAGAATAATTTACCGCCAAAGATGCATATATATATGCATTTTTGGCGGTTTATTATTCTAATATATATATATATATATATATATATATATGTGTGTGATGCTTTTCTTGGTGACCCAGTTCTTTGCATGCAGTCCATGTCTACTTCTTTCAACTGAGTGGGTCTCAGCGTCATCGTAGCTGAATCTCTGTGGATGTAAATTCATTTTCTACGTAATCACAAAGATTACAAAGAGTACAAAAATGCTGTGTGTTTGAATATAATGAACGAACAAACGGTCCTGTCCTGTTTAACAATCAATATCGAATAACTAATTAAATATTGAGGGTTCTCTTAAATCTGTGACGCGGCCAGAGTACTTGCGCTTTTAATAATATCCCCTCCACAGAATTCGTTCGCGCGAGAGGTTTGAATTCGACACGACCGTCAACCCTGTGTAAACCGCCACAATCCGATGCCCCTGCTTGAGACAACACTGGTAATCCTACTCAAGCCATGAGGTCACTTTCGTAATAATGCCTTCGACGTACAATACTGTGGGACAACGTTGCTTAACGCTGTGTAAACCAGTTACGCCGCCGCTTTGTTGAAACAACCCCTCCTCCCCTATCATCCGACTGTGAGTAAATGCCGCTGAATTTGATTACGGGTATTCTGCACAGTGTACGAGCTCCCTCTGTCAACAGAAATCCTCAGTTGTGATGAAGAGATAATTGCACCTTCCACAGAGTAGAATAGAATTAACGGGCTTGCAAGTTTCTAATTTACCTATGATAGTGGTGGATAGAAGGATTTAGCGACTAGCTGCTTGGTCGCTTGAAGGGCTATGCATAGTCACGAATTTGGCTAACCAGTTTCGACTAGACCTTGCGAATAGGCCACACGAGTAAATTCCTTTCGAGGGTTGACAACAGTGAGAACAAATGGGGAACGATTGATAGTGGATCGTTCTCTTTTTCGCCGTTTTCAAAGTCGCCAAACAGACTCACAGAGAACAGGCATATTCAACGTGGTATGGCCGATGGCTGAGGCCTGTCAAATGGGGGAACAACTGAGGGTCAGCTCGAAAAAGCAATTAAATAGACTCACAGAAGACAAAATACAAACAAATGCGTACTGGCAATGCACTGTGGCAGAAATAGCTGCGATACTGTAGACGTCTGTTGGTGTTGTGCTTTCACCGACACGTCGACGATGACGGCACGCTTCGACATTCTGTTGCTAGAGCCAGGCTTCGAGACGTATTTTGCGCGTTACCCTTTATCCCTCCGTCGTGACTCTGTGGATCTCCGGCGAAACGCTCTAAATTTCTCGGTTTTCTTCATTTCTTATTTGGCTTCGATCCGGTGCCCGTTGTCGGTGCCCTTCGCTCGCTCCTGCTCACTTTCTATTCCTGTTTCTCGCTTGCTAAGAACAGCGATGGCCGTTCTTGGCCAGCTCGTTTCGCACAGGGACACGTACAAGCGTCCGCATACAAATACACACACATACTCACACACACACACACACACTCCGACTCATGTGCCCCAAAGCTCAGTTCGGTGAAAAGTGACGTGGCACGTACATACGGGAGCAGTGGCGCTAGCAGTGGTTGTAGCAAGAAGAGCATCGAGATATCACATGTGAGTCAGCGTTGCGTAAAAGAGAGAAAGCTGAACAAATCGGGGGAAGGGCAGCACTGCGTTGACTGCTGGGATCTGGAGGGGTATTCCCTTCAGCTATGTGTTGCCTCGACCCTTTAGCGGAGCAGAAGTAGCGGTCCAGCAAAAGAGCCGACCGACCGACCGACCGACCGACGGGTTATGTGGCAGCAGCGCCGAAGTGCAAATATGATAAATGGAGCCTCGGGAAAAGAGAAAAAGCCAACCGGTCGAGTCAGCAACGACTGATAGCGTCGTTTGGCTATCCGGCAGTTGGACGGGGGTATAGTTGTTTGGCGAAGGTTTTATTGAGGGGTGGGGTAGCCGTATACAGCAGAAGAAGCAATTCTAGTTTCAGTGCTCGCTTGGTCCCTCTATCTCTCTCTCTCTCTCTCTACTCCTCCGTCGATATCCGTAGTCCCACCACCAGCCACTTAACAGACATTTCAGTCGCCATCGTCACACCGCTCAACCCCCACCCTTGCTGCCTCTTTGCCTGCTTCCCTACGATACACGCTTATCCACCGCTATACCGCCCGTCCTTAACTGTCCGCTATTGGCATCTCATCTTATCTGCACCCTCTTCTTTCTGTCCTCACCCTGTTCGCTCGACTTCTCTCCCTCTCTCAAGACTTTTTCCCCCGTTTTCTCTATTTTAAGTTTTCCATCGATCGGTCGGTCGCTGGGTTGGCGGTGAATGGCGGTCGATTCGTCTCCATCGTTTGACTCTCCCGAGCTTCGAGGACATGTTGTGCGTGTGCGTTTTCATATGAACGTTTGAGTGAGTGTGAACCGCCGGCGCACGTGTCCCCGTGGTTGTTTGTCTGCGCCTGCGTCGGGAACGAAAGTCTTGAACCTCTTTAGATTCGGCCTCGCGCATGCCGACGAGTGGGCCGGCCTGCCGGCTTCGATCTCGACTGTGCCACTTCGGCAGCTTTGTCGAGGGTGACATCTATTTGACAGGCGAATGGAGCAGGCGAGCAGCGAACGGCAGGTATGCGACTAGCAGCAGTTCCTTGACGAGGCCGAGGCGACGCTGATGGCGATCGCAAGAACGGGAGCGACGGTACCATCCCGAGGAAAGGCAGTCGTCTTCCAAAGACTCTTCAACAACTTATTAGCAGAAGCAGCCAGCCGGAACGGCTTCCCACTGGTGGGACAGAGTGGGTAAAATGTAGGGCGAACTGGAGATCTTAGGGTGTACGAGGTACGGCAAAGGGATGAGATCGAACGAAGAGCAATGGCGAGCGACAGGCGAATAAAAAATAAAGTTATGGATTAGCGTTCCGGCCAGCCTTCCGTTGTGCTCGATTTATCTTGCATGCACTCCTCCAATTGCTTGCCGCAAATTCATTGAATCTGGCGCTGGGACCGTCAAATACTTGGGTGGGCTTTGTCTGCTTCGAATGTTATGAACGTATTAACATGTACGCAACTAGCCGCGCGCCATCCAAAATAAGCTGAGCTAACCGCACAAGGAATGGAAAAGGAACTCTGAAATCTATTCACACAACGGATCGAATTATCGAACAACTACCGGGCTCCCCACAGCATTACAAAGTGATGTTAGAAATTGTCTGTCGTAATACAAGTATGAGAATGAGAGTAGCATGGCGGCGTCTTTCAAGTGGTCATCTGATGAAGTGTCCGAAACACATATTACACTTCAGTACGGTACTCTATAGAAGCCACCTTCCGATAAGTACGGCTATTCGGGCTCCAGAGCCTGCATTTATCGAATATATCATAACAGCAGCGGCCGCATCAGAGGCAAGAAGCCTTACAGGGTATACACTTAACGCAGCCTCAAACATTCGGCATTGGGCTACTAGCAATATCGGTTCTGCAGATGGGTAGGCAAATACGCGTTGAAAAATGCCGTATGTGACAACCCCTGTTTTTCCTCCTTCAATTTCCTGCTTATATCTCTATTTTTGGACACTTGACAGCCGAAAATTCTGGTATTGGTTGTAATATACGACCAAATTGTCACCGACCGCTATTCATACAGTGTCTTCACAAAACTGCTCCGGCCAGGATAGGCGCCTCAGATAGAGGGTCTTACTAGTGCGTGTGTGGTTGCGTTAGAATCGAAGGATTAACATGTTGTTCTTCTACTGACCACTGTTTTTTCTCTCTTCTCTTCCCATATAGGATGAGGAAGGTGAGAGCGATCCCGAATGGCAGGGACATCCCGACGACTACAACCAGCGATACGATCAGGTGAGGGATCGAAGTTGATGAAAACCACATAACGTGGACACTGCGAACCGCACATATCGTTCTTTCTTTCGTCTAACGAGATAGCTGTGCTAATCCTGCGGTAGGCAGTCGCCTCGTTGTCTCGCGTTCACATCGATTGGGGTAAGTATAGGGGCTGATCCAGTTGTCACAGGCTCACATTGACCACTCAATGTGTTCTTTGTCAACGAACGTCCTCAGTGCGGACAGTGTGTGGTCCGCCATGGCCGCTGTGCTCGGTGGTCAGCCGACCGTATTCCCTCTAAGCCGCTATCCTATGAGCGAGCTTCTTCTGATACGGGGTGCTTCTCAGCCTGCTGTAGAACATCCCGTTTGCCTATCCCCAACACATCCAAGAAATGACAAAAGCTCGAGCTTGATCGAACTGCAAATATGAAAGTAGCACACGTTATTATACCACAACTTGATGTCAGGATACTATAATATAAAATGAGGAGACTATGGAACCTATGAACTAGACATTTCAAAGGGGGAAGGAAGGTCTTATTCCTTACCTGCATACGTGGTGCACGATATGGTACACCCATTAAGACCATCTAAAAATGGATAATCCGCACATCCTTCGAGTTTTCAAAATAACACTTTCTTCGTGCCCTGAACGAACTTGCTACATTTCATAAAATATGGTCAAAAATACGAGAAGTGGTAGGCCTGATAATCGCCAATTGTAATATATATATATATATATATAGATATATCTGGGAGAGTGAAGATTAACTAGCCCATCGTCGAGTGTCTTGAGATCCCGGCATCATGGAACGACCTGTTTGCTCATGATGTTTTCTATGACGTACAGGAATAGTACATTTCGCCTTTGCCGACGAAATGGCCTTTCTTATGGCAGTTTGGCAATCAGCATGACAGTACTCTTATAACGCCAGTGCTTCGGATGTAGTGATACTTAAAACGATAAGTGGGGTTCCCATTTCGTAAGAGTCCTACTAATCAACAGACACTCACGAACATAACGGTCGAGTGCTTTCTGCCCTGTATGTCTACCCGAAGTATAGATGATACGTCGCTTACGCCGTTGTCCATCGATTACTTAAGGTAGGTTGACAGTCAATTTCTACTCTCCTCAATGCCCACTCAGAGAAAGGAAAATAATCCTGTCGGAGAGTTGTGTAAAAACCGTACCGTTGCTGGCGATTAGATTCCAACATTGACTTGAACAACTGAATAGGACATCTCCTGAACATCTAGTAAGGAGTAGCAAAGGTCGACAAGTTCCACCAGTCCAATTTTACGTTTTCGCATTGTACGATCACTCTTCTTTACGTAGCTGGCATAGCTTTTGTCAGCCAGTTCCTCGTTTAATGAAGACGAACTATTGGGTGTCGGCAGGCTAACATGGAGTAAAATGTTCACATATATAATCGTTTCCGTACATGATGGACCTGAGGGGAAAACCATTTAGAAACGAAATGAAATGACCAACTCCCATTGGCTGCTGCATGTTACGTTGCCGTATTAAGGCGACAGCGTTTAAGCCGGGCATGAAATGGAATCTAATTCATGTTGGCAGATTATCACAGGACCGCTAGTTCTTGTTTCTGACTCACTGGGGCTCCTTGGTGCACCTTGGTGCACAACAGTAATCGATATATGCTCAGAGAAGACCTCACTCATACTGGAACGATCACTGCTGATTGATACCCATCGAGGTTTTTTGATGATTCGCTTATTTTTACGAGGTTAAGGGCAAAATGCATTACGCAGTCTAGACTTCACGGCTAAGGTATTCGTCTGGTACTGGTGGAGTGTAACTCGCTAAAACCGTGGACCTCTTCGACGTGGGCCTTGATATGGAACTGATTTTGTAATACTTCAAACTTGTATACCCACTTGATCCGTTCAAAGTGGCTAGTTGACGGTTCTTTGTCATCGCCCTGTTAAGGACGTCCTCTTACGGTCCTTACGTTCCAGCGCTCATCCTTTTAATGTAAGACCCCATCAAAAGGGCAGTGGTCAAAGTCGCAACAGATAGACAATCCTACCTCGGAAAAATAAACCCTGCAACGGGATTGGTTTACTTTTTACTTCTCCTTTGCTAAAGACGGAAACAAGGTCAGATTGCTAGCGACAGCCTATACATGACCAGCGGAAGACCCTGGTCTGGGATGGAACTGTAGTTGACACTATAGCCCAATCCTGCGTCACGTGACGTGCTGTGCAGGCGGAAGATGGCGTTATTAAAATCGAGCAAAATAATGTACGCGGCGTTTCTAGAATCTTTCATATTCTGCCCTTTGTTGTATGAGGCGTTTGGTCGCTTTTGATCACTTGCGTCGGTTCTTCTCGCAGATGTAGAGCGTAGATTAAGGGGAGCGCCTGGAGACACCAGAGCAGGCGTAGCTCACTAGCCGTTCAAAGTGTCGTCTGTGCCAAGGACTATGTATGTCACTATTTGGCTGTAACGAACTGGAGTTGGCTGTCTCATTTCTCATGGTATGATACATTAACATGTTACACGTGTTCATTGGAACTTTCCAAGCACAAAATACATGCTATCAAAATCAACCATCCAAAAATGTCTACCAACCACCCAGCCACATAAGGATAACAACAGGTCGTCCAATACCACAAACATCTATTAGGTGGGCCGATAAGTTTTGGCAGCTTTCTAGCGGCATCCTTCACACACTTTGCGACCACTCCTTGTTTACACCCACCTCTAGTTCGAAAGCTCTGTCCGTCCTCCGCAAATGGAACATGCATACAGTTGGTGTACGTAGCACTTCCCACTTCACGAAAGATCCAAATATGGATGTTCCAAATAGGGAGAAAAAAGGTGAATGTTCGATGCTCGCTCTTCTAGGTCCCTCCGCCGTGGTCAAAAGGCAACGCCGCAAGCAGCCAGGAAGATCGATTATGTATAGGTGACGACGTTATCGGAGGTCACAATAATCGATTTTATACATCGAATCGTCACCGGTGATGAGAAGTGGTGCCGCTACGTCAATATGAAGCTGAAACCCGAGCGGGTAGCTCCAGGAGCGACGCCGAAACACCGATTGAAGCGAGTTTTGCAGCCAAAACAGGTTATCTTCTGGGTTAGGTGATGCCGTAAAGGCATGTTTAATGGGAAATGCTGGAGAACAATTAGCACGTCGATATGGTTCAGTTGCATCGCGTAAGCTGCACTCTTTTGGTGGCTTTGTTGACAAATGAATTTTACCCAGGGGTTTCGGATTTGCAAATTAAGCCTGGAAAAATATTCATCATCATATATATCGAGAGGGAGAGGGGCCATATGAACCATTTGAACGAAATCACATACAAAGCGAGACACAGATTAATACCGATCGATAGCCAGGTATTAATAAAGCAGTTCTGTTTCCTAATTGCAAACTTCAAGAATACATGTTATCCTCCGGACACCAGTGATACAGGAACAAATCAACACGGCAAATCTTCGTTGAGTTTTGTCGACTCGGAATAGAAAATCCGGTGCTGGCTTATGTCCACCCGCTGCCTTCCTGCTTAATGAATCATTACATAGCTATTCATGCAGTATGTTGAGGCGAGACTGGAAAAGCGGCCACGTCGATGTACTGACTGAGCAAGACGGAAGAAAAGATAAAGGGCCACCCTGACAGTTGAAACAGATTCATTATTCACGATGTACGAACGAACGAACGGATGGACGGATGAATGAATGGGCGTCCTGCCTATGACAGCTCAGCGCACAGCAGCTCAGTATAAAAATGGCCCGACTTAATCCGCCGCTTGAATATTTTCCCTCAGCTGGACGTAAAGAATTACGTCCAGCGTCTAGTGGCGTCATGATGATGATGAATACAACTGGGCCTGTTCTTTCGCATCCTATCCGACTTGATTGGACCAGCTTGATGCTGTAGTTGGGTTAGGGTTGTCCTCGCCGCCACCGGCCCTAGTAAATTTTCTGGGCTGATTTCTGGGCACGGGCTAACATTTAACGTCAACGGTACTGCTTTCAGCAGCCACCAAGCTGTCAGCCATCATCAGTTGTATCTACGCCAGAATTCGACTAGCACTAAATCATTGTTTATCGCATGCGATTGACTAGCTCGCAGGGGAGGGATGGGCAAGTAACTTCCCAGATGTTCAGCTTCGAATGCAAACAAAATAACAACGTCGTTGTAAATGGAAATTTTCATCATTCGTTTGAATACATTATAAATATAAAGAAAAAAACATTCCTTAAATAACCCCGAACTTTGCCTTTTAAGTCACTTGATATTCTGGATACTCATGTATATATATATATATATATATATATATATATAAAGATATGTGCATATGTGTATTTCAGCAAATGTGTATTGCCTAAGCTAGTCTTCCTTTCTCGGAGTCTACTCCATTGCTTCCTTCCGACATGGTGTACTTTTTCTTCGTCGGCTGTCCTCTGTTCTGTTTGAAGTCATTGTTGGTCGCCCCCAAAAAAGAAAAATGGAAATACGCAAACCAAACCGAGACTAATGCACAGACATCAATGTAAGTGTATTGATCTTTGTCAGCTTACCAGCGAGAAGGTGGAGGAACTTTCTCTTTTGTCCAACTCAGGCGACGTGTTCCGCTATGGCACGTTAGTGCATCGTTAGTAACACTCTAGGGGCATCGGCCCAGATGCACACCGAGTGAAACTGATTCTCGGATGTTCGTCCGAGTCGGCGAAGAGGATAAAACCTCCCGTCGATCCACTGCGACAGATGACACGACCACGGTTCTCTGAATCTTATAATAATAATATTATCACAATGCTTACTTTAGGGTTGACCGAATTGTCCGTCTCGCTAAATGAACAGCGATAATAATAATAAGGCACCTCTTTGGCTTCTTTGACACATCTCGTCAAGTTGCACCCTGTTGGTCCATGCTTAGACGCACGACAGATGAGCGCATTCTCTCGAAAGACAACCACCCGCAACAACAATGCTAGGTGACCGTTATCCTGACGAGAGCGTTTACTATTGTAATGCACATCCAATCTATTAGCGAGTTCTTTTCGCGCTTCGCTTGCTACGCTCGATCGAATAATTCGGGATTTCTCAAATCGCCGACGTACTGATTCCGGCCGCGCTTCGAGGCACATGGTTTTGGCGTGAGCGCAGCAAGACATGAATTGCTATTACGACGGCTGACTCCGAGAGATGTTCACCATCTGCGAACATCACGAGCGGCCTGCAGGAGCGCCGACCTCCTGGTTCGCTGCGCCGCAGACGTCGAACACGAAGCAGAATCAGTTAGACAACATCCGAAGAAGCTGATGCGGCAAGTTTGCCCTTATGTTGATTCGCCTTCGACACTACTGGCGAACCAACCGGTACCGCGGCACGGTAATGGCGGAGCTTTCCATCATCTTGAACAAGGCCAGCAGAGGCAATCACCCACAATGAGTAGTCCTTTGAATGTAATACTAGCAATATTCCTTCGTGCTTCTTCCAAGGGAAAACCGAAGGCCTTGACCTCCCACTCAGACTTTGCTTGCGCCGATGAGAGTTGTCTTCGCTCCTTTAGAGAAAAGGTCTCTACTCTGCAGGTGTACTACTATGCAATAGTCTGTTGTCATGTGCGGTCAACATTAGGCGGTCGAACACGGACCGAAGCAACAAAAAATTAGAGGGAAGACAACGGAAAACGCCTAGGCCAGAATCTATATCGCTACCGGAGGGAGATGGACAGAAGATTCGTAGAACTATGAAATATGTAGTTTACTAGACAAGTCATGAAGCGAACGAGAAGAGTAACCTTGATATAAAATATGTTAGCAAGTTGAGAATTACACATAAAATCTCATGTACGCTGTCCAAGCTCGCTTCTATAGTCGGCGGATAAAAATCGAACGTGGCCTGATACTTGGTTTTACATCGTATGAATAAAAAAAAAGAATTCGTAATACCACTGCTGCCTTCACTTCGTTCAAATACAAATTCGTATATTTAAACGAGGATGAGCCGCACAGTGGGAACTCGACTTGATATGTGGTTATTCGATGTTCTAAAATAGTGATCACGTTTGACGGCCAAACGTAATTCTTTAGTGTTTAACGGGGTGGTGGGATCAGCAGCGGCTGACTTCATACACTCGACTCATCATTGTCGGGTTTGGTTTTCCACATAGAGCCGGGAAAGGGCGCTTCGTCGATGTCAGCTTTTTAATAACGGTATTCATTAAAAAAACAACGCTAAAAGCCTACTGTCGCAACCAGAACACGAAATTCAGAGACTTGACGTGGTTTTAACTGTCAGGTTTAATTTGTGATTATGCTGAGTTGGTAACACAGAGTTGCATTGGATACTCATCAAAAGATATCGAACTGTCAAAGAATTTACTTGAAGTACTAGCCGCAATGCTTCTATGTCGATAAAGCTCAGCAGATCAGAGATTAACGAGCCTCTTCTCTGTATAGTGTGCAAACGAATTTCTCCCAAAGGCTTTCCCTTGGCCTTCGAACCGATCGTCTGCATGTGGCCACTCCGCTGATCAGTTTCGACGATTCGAGATCACCAATGAACCCAATACACTCTTACGAGCCCGCGATCGCCCCCACCGTATTTAAGGTCGTCATCAGGCACTATCCTACAAGATACTGTACTGCTCTAAAATACGTAAAAGAAGCCAATTGAAAGGAGTTTACGGGCGATTTCGTGGATTGGAGGTAGTGATTTGAGTGGATTTGAGTAGCCGAGACGAGAGTAAATCGTAAACCAACTGTGAACGGTTCTGACCTTTATGCAGTAAATCCGTAACATCGATCGTTTAAATTATTCAATAACCTTTGTTGGGTGTGACACACTACGTTGATTCGTTACCTGCGAAATTGAATCTATGGGGCGTTTAACGTGTTCGTTTTTAAACGTTTGGCGCAAGCAGGTTTTATATCGCTTTGAAATGTAGACTGACTCAGCAGCACTGTCTCGTATCAATATATATATATATATATATATATATATATATATATATATATATATATATATATATATATATATATGTATATATATATGAACTGTTTTTCGGCTGACCCTCAGCTGTTTCCCTATCTGACAGCCCTCAGCTCTAACCTTTAGCCGGTCTTTATATATGTATATATAAAGATAAGTATATATACAATTCCTTTAATAAACAAATAAAGCTTTACCTTTACCTTTACCGGCTTCTACAAATATATAGATAATAATAATAATATACCCGACCCCTGTCCCGGGAATTGGAAGACATAAAAACGATAAAAATACAGATGGTGTTTTCTGTCCGTGTCACACACAGTGATAATGACCAGTATAATCGAAAGCTCTGTTATCGAACTTTATCCTGCTATTACTAACACAGAATGCAATCATCCTCATGTGCATTTATTGTACAAGCCTTTCGAGACGGGGGGAGGGAGGTATCTATATTAAAGTAATCGTCCAATGCAGCATCATTTGCCCTCGTCTCTTTAGTCTTTTAGTTCTTTAGAGGGAACTTCGTAATGGGTAGGGCTCTTAACCTCGAGGCATGCATCCAACAGCATGTACCACACGAGCACTGTTATCCCTATCTGGAAAAGGCTACTGTGCTATTCTCACTGGCGGAGCAGGACCAGTAGACCGCAATGGAGTCCTTGGACCCTTTGCAGACCGCACGGCCGCGCGTGGGACGACGACGCGAGTCGAAAATAGTTACCCTGCCTCGGGTGATTGTGGGGATACTTCTCAGCGGCACAGATCGAGCTGTCATTAGAGAGCCCATTTGGGACAGGTCCAGCATCCGCCCCATCTCCCTATCTATATCATCCCCCTACTCCTGTTCCTGCTATCCCGGTCCATCTTCCGCCGAATTCGGAGGGCTCAAATTCACATTCTGAGACCACCACCACCACCATCACTACCACCGCCGCGGCCCTCGAACGAACGAGAGTTCAGATCCGGTGCACCTCCGGATCGCAGGGCGAGAGGGGTCGAGAGACAGTGAGATAGAAGGGGGGGGCAAACCTTGAATGGAGTTACATGGAAGTGCGCCGAAGGCAGCCTCCCCGCCCCCGCTCCGAGCACTGCTACTTTGCGCCCACTCGCTGGGGCTCTAGTTCCTGCTTTTCTTAGGGCAACACTTCGACCCTACCATCGACGTTGTCAGCTTGACATTCCCTTGCCTCCGCCCCAAAGGATCGTTTCCACTCGCGTCTCTCCTGAGGTGAGGAGTTTTCGGATTCTCCCTCGTTCGCCTTCGCGTCTTTCTCTATCTCTACCTCGAACCACTTCTCGCTCTCAGACTCTCTGTTCCATTCGCCGTTCTCCGTTCCTGGCTCTCCCGTATGCTTCCCGCCTTCGGCAATACGCTGCTGCACCTTCGTCGATTGCTGGCTGACCTCGTTCGCACGACCGATTTGCTTGAGGTAGATGGGCGCGCCCGAATGTTTCGTCGCAAAGGGACGGATTCATCCCTTGCTACCAATCTCTCGGCTGTGCTATCTCACCCTGCTAAATCGCTTCGAGCTTTAGAGAATTCAAGCTGAGAGGCCCGTCCGGGATAGCAGAAGCCACAGGAACCTAGCCAGGACAAACAAGTCTTCAACCTGTAGAATTGTAATCACATAGGGAGGGAAGGTCGGCGATTGTTGGAGCAGAGTACCGCATGGGCGAAATAAACAAAAATAACCCCAATACGGTTATGTCGAAGATTACGTATTGCGGATTGGCCACTATTTTAAAATACCTGATGAAACCATATCGGTCTACATAATCTGGTAAAATTTTGTGTATGGTGGCACACGGCACAAATGGCATTAAATTTAAATACTTTATATTACACGCAAATACGAATTTCGAATACGTTAAATGTGTGATAATGATGTGATAAAATCCTACTGAAGTAGGAAATCATGACAATAACAGGTTTAGTTGTATAATTACTTTAAATTTACTTTAAATTAAATTTATCAATACCACGGACCATATCATCGATGCTGAACAATTAATTTTCCGCTACGGTTCCTAACTAAACCGTTCCGCAGGGACGAAACCGATCTCGGAGTGACCTGCCTTCTACGACGAGATCTCGTCGGCTCGAATATATAATATTAGTGCAATACGCCTCACAGCTTAACTGTTCACTCGGGACACGAAGAACGCGACCATATTTCTTATTGGTCCTTAAGTTATTTCTGCTCTAGGGCTTGGGTAATTCCTTCGCTGTTCAAACGTTTGCGCGCATAAAGACCTTTCGAGCGACCCGGGAAAAACATACTTAGTCGGCTATGGGATCTGAATGTCACAAGCGATTGTGTCCACTGCCCCTGGCCAGACTTTTTTTTCGACTGGACAGCCTCCCACACAAGAGCAGACACGTATGCCGACCCAATTGAAAGGGCATGATAATTGGAAGCATCAAGAAAATGCTCGTCAAGTCGAACCGTCGGCAGCTCTCCCTCAATGTGAAGCGTTTTCGGGTGATCTTACATGTGAAACCTCTTATATGCTTCTTATAAGCAATTGAATTTTTATGTATTGCGCAAGGATAATAATAAGGATAATAATTATTATAACCTTATCATTATTAATTACGATCATCGATAACAGTTAGAAGGTGCTAGAGACAATATCACCGGGCTTCACGCCTTCGTCATCCCGGTGGGCATTGAAAGCACAAAACATTCGTTTATTCTTTCAGATGTTTTTGTCCCCGTCAAAATGGGTCAATCTAATTGCACCACTCTTGAGGTCACCACCCTCGAACATCTCATTGTCCCAAAATATGCGTCATCTAATTGCGTTACCAACGGCTAATCCAATCAAACCACACATTCACACCCTCTGGTGTGGCCTT
Source organism: Stratiolaelaps scimitus (assembly GCA_019614645.1). NCBI lineage: Eukaryota > Metazoa > Arthropoda > Arachnida > Mesostigmata > Laelapidae > Stratiolaelaps > Stratiolaelaps scimitus. The sequence goes on along the minus strand of JABWDB010000014.1, from coordinate 1,179,429 downwards.
CTGGAGGGTCTCCTTCTGCGAGTTTCTCATAAAGCCTATCTTTGCTTCAATGGATTCAACAGGTGTTCTACTGGCGGTGATTTAAGCTAGAAGCGTAAGAATAAGTATATCATGGCGCCTTATCTAACCTCGCTTTTTTCTATTTTTGGCTATAATATAATAACAATATTTTTCAATAAATCACAATACGTTCTTTATCAAAGAAAAATAGGAGGCCGTCTGAGTTGACCTCAAGCTTAACGATAACTTCACTCTTCCGCTTCGTACAAAGCTTCGGTTTCAACGTATAGCTGACAGTTCAGAGATAATCTGGTCCTACTGCAATCGATTCTTGATAGATACCAAATGGGCAAAGAAATTCTATTTGTCCATAGGAAAAAAATGGATCCATCAAAATAAGCAATCATTACTGTATCTAGAGATGTGCAAAGTGCTCGTGGAGATAAATAGCATAATATTAGCATGTTCTTATAGTAATGACGTCGACGCTTTTCGCACTTCATCAGAAAGAAAGAACCCGCTGTCTTCAGCGTTTTTTGCTTCTTATTTTTTAATGTGATTTAGCCTATTGATATCAATGGATTTGACAAGCAATACGTTTGACGTTTTGCGTAGCATTGGCGTACAAGGTTATATACATACAATATTGATAAGTTTTACATAAAGTCCTCAATGAAAATGACTCCTTGCAAAAAAGACACTTTTGGGTGAGTAAGTTTAATTCGGTGATTACTTTATTATTATTACTATTAATTATTATTATTATTATTCATTTGGCAATTTGCTTATTCTCTTACAATTCGTTATTACCAGGCCATACGGAAAAATATAAAGAAAATAAATAAATATAATCAGAAATACATGAAGTTGTATCTCATCTATCATATAACTGACATTCCGTTGTATCTCTTTGTACTGGTGGTAGAGGAGTATATATGATATAACCGTTAATATATCTACATGTAAAGCTATCTATTTGAACTGAAAGTCGTTTCGAAGTCCCACGGTGAGTTCTTCTCCATATGTACTTTGTCGTTCAAGCTTATCATGACTTGAGACGATTTTCTAATTAGAATTGCAGCAAGTATCTTAAAAATAGATAATTAATTATCACCTCAGTTGCAAAAAGTGCAACTGCTATAGCAGCAGACAATACTGCAGTTGAATTATCACAGATACAAATGTGAATTATTTTCATTATTATTATTGTTATTATCATTATTACTGTCAGTCGAATCGTTATTATTTCAGGAATAAAATATATATTCTCATGACCATTAACATGGTTACCGTTCGAATTCGATTACAATTGTGTAATATTTGCAGGCAACCGGCAACCGCCGACGCTGTAGTTCAGAAAGCTCAGACTTCAGTGATGTTAGCGGTGACTATACTGTTCACTCAGATCGTTCGGGGTGCACTTACGGCGGCTACTATAAGCCACCACTTTCACCCGGACGCAAGTATGCAATGTGAGTATATATCGAAAGTGTGTTACAGATAAATACCTAGAAAATGGTGTATGGCATCCTTTATTAACTTTCGATAATAAAAGTAACATCGAGGTAACGACAAAAGTTTGAGTTGTGATAGCTTCAGTTGTGTCATTGTCAATGTGGTTACTAGTAGTAATAATAGTAATAATAATATTCGTAGTACTTCATAATGAGATTACTATTATGTAATAATGGATATATCTATTGTAATATTACCACCTAGGCAAATTTCGAGTCGTTACACTCCGTATGAGAAATTGGCGACCATTCAGTCAACGTCTGGCGAATTATTGTATCTCTATAAAGTATAATTTTATTCTGTATTAGTTTACTACTACAAGAATGGTAATTCATTCATTCAGTCGTCATTATAGATTTAGATAGTTCCGAAGTTGGCTCGATAAGCTCATGATAAGCGTTAAGTATATCATAAGTTGTGGTATAGTAGCTTCGCCTTATATAGTGACAGACCAGAGATCTCGTTTATTTTCCTTATCATTATAAACATTCACGGACGACGAGCAAGGGTAAAATTTCACGGGTCAAGCAGATCATGTCAAGAATACACTTCCAACGTCTACCAATGACTACCAGTGTCTGTACCGTGGCTGGATAGTATTGTATTTTTGAATAGACTAAAACCCAATCAACTGAAACTGAATTCATCTCATTGCCTCGAGCTTTCGGCGGCAATTGTTTGGCCTGTTGTTGCTTCATTAACTACGCCGTTCAACATACGGCATACACATCTTGCCGAACAGGCAGGAAATACCCAAGCTTCCTTGCTGTGACTCCAGCGGATTTTCGCGCTCGCCACAACTCGATAGATTGCACAAGGAATGGGAGTGTCGTTTATTCTTGCAGCGACAACTATGCCTTAGGCATGGTTGTATTCGATGGCTGTGCTTCTTGGCTGTGCACTCCGTCACAGCACAGCATGGAAAGTTTGTGGTTAGGACTTGACGCTACGCTCATGATGTAGATCTTCTAGAGGAATCATACACGACCCTAGTCACGTCTCGTAACTTCCTCTGCCTGAATAAAGTTGCAGTTGCTTCCAGCGAGACTTTTCACACCCGTGTAAAATAGCACAAGTTCATCTCACCGTTTCCTCGTGGACATGATGAATAGTTGACCCCAATGCAAGGCTGCAACGTGGCGATGATTAACATTTTCCGGACAAGCTTGCCCTTGAAATCTTGATATCCCAGCGGCTAAACTTTGTCACCTTCTAGCATTTTCACTCCTCTGGGGTATGATGGTAGATAACGATATATCAACCCAGCTTATGTATTTTTTACTAACCGGGTTTGGTCAGATAGGAGTATTGGACGAGTTCGTATTAAAGTTACTGGCTGAATCGCTGAATCAAACAACATTACGGATCACTAATGCCTTACCGGCTGATCCTACCGTAAAGGCGGGCTAGAGGATCGTTCTTGTTCGACAAGAATATAAACAGTTTGACGATCGACAAATTCCAAACCGACCCACGGCTATTAATCGATCATGCGGACAGTCACAACTAACATAGATGCTTACCTTCTGTAATGGGCAACGGGAATATTAGGTGTGTTCGTTTATTTGGGAATTTATTCGAGCGAATTCACCGTCTAGTAAGTCTAAATTAGAAGGAAGCAAGTTGGCTGGAAATTTTGAAAATCCCTTAGCATACATCAATGTAATGAAAAATCGTTTATTCAAACATACGGTAGGTCGGTATTTCTAGGGATTATGGGGGGGGGGGGTGAGGACGACAATGTCCCGAGGAAGGCGATGGCATTGCCTCTCTGCACGGCGAGGGACAGGCGCTGCAGGAGGAAAGAGCCAGCGCGCTTGTCCCCGGTGGCGCGGATCAACCTGTGGTAGACCCCCTCGAGGAAGTTCGCAGTGAGAGGGCCGTGCCCGCCCAAGGTCTCAAAGGCAAGGGGGGAAAACAGGTGGGTTGCTTGGAGTGCGGCGTACTTCCTTAGCTTTGCCCGTTCCGCACGCGCTACTGCGTAACCGGGGATGGTTGCACAGTGGTTGACATAAGAAGGTGCTAGAGTGTCAACCACAGTGCCGTCCCAGACCAGGTGCAGGCCTCGATGAAAGGGGATAAGGGTGAGGCCGTCAGGGCGGCGCCCGTCAGAGGTGTCGAGGCCCTGTGGCTCCCTTGTGCAAGGAATACCGGCGGAGTGGAGGGCCCTCACGAGCGTGTCGTTAAGCATCGTGTGTCGCGGATGGCGACCGGCGCTGCGTTCGCACGAGAGACCGTGATGGCCATTCGTTGCGACGGGGTCCCCGCAACGCTCGCAGCTGTGGGCCGCAACTACAGGGGCCCCGAGGCGAAGGCCCACACAGAAGCGGAGGGAGCGATCGTCTAGAGCAGTACCAAGGGACGACGAGGGCAGCGCGTGGAGCCACGCCCCCGCACCAGGCCTGTCGACAGCCCGGAGGCGAGCTTGGTCAGCAACGTGTGGCGCAGAGGCCAGGAGGGAGTCCCGCAGCTCCTGGTGCAGGGCATCGGACCACGCCCGCTGCTTGCTCTGTTTGTCCGGAGGGACCCGAGCGCGGACGCCCGTCTGGTCAAGGGCAGCTTCCTGGGAAGCGGAGAAGTGGGCGAGCGCTTCGGGGGGGAGGACTGTAGCGACCATGTCGGCAACCGCCGTAAGCGACGCGGCGTAGCAAACGTCAGCCAAGCGGCGTACACTGAGGATGCCGAGGCCACCGAAGCGGACTGGAAGGGAAGCCTGCGACGCCGCTTCCGGAGGGAGCTGGAGGTTCAGGATCGTCGTCAGGGCTTCCAACACCAAGTCGTCATACTCGTGAAGGGCTGAAGCCTCAGTGCCGGCCGGGCATGTCCTAAGCAAGTGCTGCATGCGTGCCGCCGAGAAACAGGACCGAAGCAGGAACAGCCCCTGGTGAGCCGATAACAGGGGCAGCCGGTCGAGCATCACGGCCGTCCTCTCGAGGCAACGGTCCAATAGCGGCCGGATGGCCTCGTCCGTGAGAGGGGAGCCGACGAGCTCGAGGGACAACCTCTGAGTGAGACGGCACCCTGGGAGCGACCGCTGGAGGTCGGGCTGCGCGTCTAAAGAGAAGATCTCGCACTTCGTGGGGTTGAGGGCAAGGCCGCTGCGCCCCTCGTAGTCGAGTACTCGCTGAACGTCGGAGGCGACGGTCGCCGGATCACCTGCCAACGTTCCGTCGTCCATGTACCACAGCCGCAGACGCGACTGGAGGGACACAGCGAGGGGCCGGAGGGCCAGGCAGAAGAGGGCTGGGCCCAGCGGGTCCCCCTGCTGGACACCGCACTCTGAGCTGATGACGGCGTTGTCCATAATCAGATGGGAGGGGCAACGATAGGCCAGGTCGACCAGAGGGAAGAGGCCAGGGACGTGCTCAGCGACCTCACGCAGAACGAGATCTCGACGGACCGTGTTGAAGGCATTGCGAAAATCAAGCTTGACCAGGGCCGCGTCCGGATGAGCGTGGATAAAGGCGCGAGCCGCGTGAGCAGCGATCTCCGTCCCAGACGCCTGGCCGCAACCCAACTGGGTTGGGCCGAGCAGGGTTACGACCGCGTCCCTCTCGTTGACCCAGGCGATCTTAGCAGCCAGGCGACGAATCGTGCTGGAGCAGGCGATGGGCCGTATCGACCCATCCTTTTTCTTGAGGGCGATGAGGCGCGCGCCGAAGAGTATTGGCCGTAGCGCCGATGGAACCGTGCCGGCCCGCATGCAGTCGACCACCTTAGCGAGGGCCTTGGCGAGGGCAGTGGCGACGGCTCCGAGTGCCGGAGAGAGCAGGTCCCTGAGATGACGCGGCCGAAGGCCATCGGGGCCGGCTGACGAGCTCGGGGGGAAAGAGGAAACGGCCGCCAAAACCTCATCAGTTGACGTTGGGGCAATGTCGACCTGCGGGGGACGGGCGGGGAAGGAGTAATCAGGAGGGGCAGGGGGGTGCTTCGCCCTGAGGGCGTTGAGAGCCTCAGCCGAGTCCGTGGCCGAGTCGGTAGAGCACAGGGCCCGGGCGGCACCAGAGATGTCACCCTCGGAGAGTTTTTGGGAGGCTATACGCGCAGCTCTCTGGCCCGTATCCGTGGGCGGAGGACGAGGGCCGCGAGGGAAGTGACGACGCAAGCGGTACTCCAAGCGCGCCCCGGCGCGGAAGGCCGCTAGGTTTCCCCGAATCACGGCTGGGAGGGAGCGGGAGGTGTCGCCTTTGTCCGGCATCTGCAAGACCACTCGGGCGAAAGCCAGGAGCGCTTCCCAGGAGGGGACGTCGTTATTGGTATGAACGTCCCGGAGCACGTCTGTGAGGGCCACGGCGACTAGGGAACGCGTAGCCTTCGGGACAATACTGAAGACGCGGGCCTCACGCATGGCCGCCTGTAGTCGCAGCTCGAGCGGTTGGGGCGCTGGACTTGGCTGAGGCACCGAACGGACCTCCGGGTGCCGCACCGTTATGTGCCTGTTGAGACCGCGCCGGGAGAATCTGCCCTCGCAATGCGGGCACGGTACACGCGGGGGGCCAGTGGCGTCTCGGGCTGAAGCGGCACGACGGGCTGGGGTGGCGTCTCGGGCTGGGGTGGCGTCTCGGGCTGGGGTGGCGTCTCGGGCTGGGGCGATGGGACCTGGGTTCATGAAGAACGGGGGGGATTGAGAGCGGCTAGGAGGGGGGCGAGCTGACGCTGAAGCTGGAGGAGAGGGGCCAAGACTTCAGCGAGGGACCTCAAGGCTGCGACGATGCTTGGCACCGCTGGCGCGGCCGTGGGGCGCCGAGACTCCGCGCGAGCAGGTCGACGAGGGGCGGGTCGACGGGGGGCAGATCGACGGGGGGCAAGCCGACAAGGGGCAGGCCGACGAGGAGCAGGCCGACGAGGGGCGGGGCGGCGGGACGGGGCGGGGATCGGCCTCGGGTTCGGCAGCAGGACCATTGGGACCTGAGCACCGTCGGAGGGGACCACAATACCCCGGACCGCCGCAGCGTACGAGCGGGCTGGCGCCTGGGACGACACCGGGGCCTCGATGGGCATAATGGACGCTAGGGGTGAGGTGTCCTTCACCTGTTCGAGGACCCTGGCCTCAGTCACGAGCCGCTGACGCTCGCGGAGGTAGGCCGCCCGAGGGCACGACGGCGAGCCCGAGCGATGGGCACCCTTGCAGTTGACGCAACGGGCAGGACGGGCGCAAGAGGCGGCGAGGTGGCCGGCATCACCGCAGTTGCTGCAGGCCCTAGGCAGTGAGCACCGGGCCGCGATGTGGCCCGTCCGGCAGCAGTTGAAGCATAGTGGTGGCCGGTCAGGCTCGAGGACGACCGGATGGGACCGGTAGCCCAGGAACACCGAGGCAGGAGGCGGCCCGCTGAAGGTGAGCAGCACGGGCCGAGGCGAGCGACGAGCCGGGCCGGGCGCGGCGGGTAGGCGGCGGGCGGAAGTGACGCCGAGAGGTGAGAGTTCAGCCAGGATCTCGGCGTCGGTAAAAGCCGCGCAGACGTTCGTGATGCGGGCCTTGGTGCTCGAGAGGGCCGAGCAATGAGCGGTCACAGGGACGCCTCCGAGAGTCGTGAGCGTCAACGCCTTGCGGGCGAGCTCAAGGGTCGGCGCCCAAATGATGAGCCCGTCGGCTCCACCAGCCTCATGGGCGCTCTTAAAAAGGGCGAGCATCTGGCCCTGCTCGAAGGCGGGGGAAGGCCCGCCGGCCCCGACCGCCCTGCCACGGACAGTCACCTTGAACAATCCGTGGGACCTCGCGTTGAGGCCTGCCCGGAGGGCCTCCAGTGCGCGCGCCTCACGGCCCGCGCGACGCTTGGCGTCCTTCGTCCGCTGCTCCGTGAACGGTGCAGCGTTCTCCCTCGCGTCGTCATTCCCAACGACAGCGACATCATCGGCCGTGCCAGGCCTCGCCCTCTTCAAGGGCGGCACCCTCGACACGTCGTCTGGAGGCATCACCCTCCCACCCAGCACAGAAGCGCAGGGTGCACGACAACACTTTCACAGCGCGAAACGTAACGGCGGAGAGGCTGGCGGGAGCTTCGTCGTTAGCACGCGCGCGTAATGTAATTAATTACGTGTGCCACCGAAGCAACAAATCCTCATCATTGCCAACCGATAAGATTCTTCGAAGATCCGTAAATTCGACGAAGTTGGCTTGACCATACCATATAGTGAGTGGATCGCCGTACCATGTGGCAGCAATCGCGGGGGCGAGTTTTTCGTTAGGGTAGGTACGACTATTCCAGCATTTGGCCGAAAAGAGATTCGACAGTTTCCCTTGATAGGGCCGACGAATGAGGGCTGTTGCGAATGGTTTCGGATGCGACGTACACCGCTTCGCTCCTGCCCGCTTCCCACCTCGGAGCGTGGCCATGGGACCTTTATTGTCTCCCCCCACCACCACCTTTTCTACTGCTCGCCTGAGGGTCACGAATGTGGGCCAGCTTTCCCCTCTCCAGCCGGAATACGGAGGGTTATTGGTGTGCCTCTCGAGGGTCATACCGCACCATTTGCTCTTGCTCCTTCGTCTACGTCTCCGGACCATTCGTGCAACTGCACTGCCCTCTAAAAGGAAAGACGTCAATGACCTTCGTGGCCGTCACCTACATTTTATTACCCCATTCCTGACCCCCCGATGGATAAAAACAAGACTGTCGTGCAAATGGACAAAAGCCATTACCTAAAGGGATTGGACTACGCACCATGGCCATGGTGCGTAGTTCACACCTAAAGCAATCTTGAAGAAATCTCTGTTTTGCAAATATTTCATCTGTGGCTGGCCGTACATAGTATGGTCATTCTTTTCGATTACGCAGTCCGCCGTGAAATTTATCTGAAGGACTCCATATGAAAGACAAACACTTTGACATTGATGCAGATAAAAATGCTTTTAGGGGAATCTCACAGCGGCGCGAAATCTATTCGTTACGAAGATGTTTATGCACCGCTGATTTATGCCGGGTAGAAAGTGCCATCTTCTGAGTCGAATATCCTATGTCCAAACGAAAGCTGTAAGGAACTGTTGCAGGAAAATAAGCGCTACGTGGAGACGAAATAACGATATAAGCATTTCCCGTTTCAACTGCATTAGACACTTCCGAATCGTACGCGTCCGTTGTATCGCCTTATAATATCGGCTCCAATAGCTGACCATAAATAGAAACCGAAATCATCGTTAAGTTACAACTAGGGACTGCCATAAGCATTATGAGAGGTATCTTTTTATGAAACAAGTACGCCCTATGAACACTTCCACTCAGATTTGCACATAGCGAGTGGTCCATCTGTGTGTTTTGCTGTCGTCTGCCTATCTGACATGCAGGCCTATCCAGCTGGGTCGACCGTATGACAACTCGGTGACTGTGGCAGCCGGGGGCAATACCGTCGTAACGGTGTCGGGTGAAACAACACCTCTTGACGATCATGTCGGCGGATTGGCAGGACCTGGACCCCACGTGGGTCCTGGAGGGGGTCCCGTCAATGATTACTCGGCTAACCACCATAGACATCCGCACCTCGACCGCAACAACAGCTACGATGCAACAGCACTACTTCGAAGGTCCATCCCCAGCGTCACTGTGGACTGCGCTACTGAAAGCTTCTCCAACCTGAACCGAGGTGCGTATCTTCCCCTCTCCCATTGGTAATAAGAGTTGATTTTCTATTTTTATAACGAATAATAGCGGGTGCCTGCCTCGTCTTTGCAAGTTCCCGCATGGGAGATCTCATTGTACGCGCAAAATTGGTAAGTAAACAGAATGGACGACACTCGCTAGCATAGAGTCATCATATGTAATCGTTTGTGCGGCGCTAATCACCACCATCATTGTTCACCAACGCTTAACGTAGTCATTTCATTCAAACTGATGATAATTGACTGTCTACCGTCTGTGAACAGGCTACAGCGGTCAGTACATGAACATATTCTACAACGACGGTTACTCAGGCACTGACATGGAGCAGCCGCGACGCTGCAGTACAGGCAGCGCATTACCTCGGATGGAGATACCGGAGAATCAGCTCTCGCTGCTAACCGCTTGTCATCCACATGGGGCAAAATCGCTCTCGACGCATTCACTCGATCTGCCACGGGGCAGTATTGATCAGGTGGGTGACGCATGTTAACGGGAAATATCCGCCTATAGCAAACAGAGAAGTTAGGCCGCCAACATCGACGAGAAACGCCGATTTCCAGACGATGACCAAGTAGAGCTTTTCCACCAAGCTGCTTTTACGGCATATTATTTCCATAGCCGCTTCATAGCTGCTGATAGAATTAACTGCGTCTGTAGCACCGACCGCTAGATCAGTCGCCGTGGCAGCTCTGTCCCCTACGGCCCACATAGCCTAGCAGAATATTTTCGGCAATGAACAGAATGCACGCACCGCAGTCAGTTATGCAGAGTGTGCTCTGAGAAGGCCAAAATACGCACGAATCCGCAATCGTTTTCATCTAGGTCCACTGCGTATTTCGCGGCTTAATGTGAGATAACCACTCGAACACTGATGCATGAAAAAGAAAAACGATAAACCACCTAGTTCTCTTATATCCTGATGTTCGCCAAATAGCAGAACTCGTAATGCGTCCCGAAGGCAAATCATGAGCTATCAGTTGTTAATCGTCTACTGAAGGCAGCGGAATGGCCCGCTTGATTCTACGATGTTATAAAACAGTGGCGATAATCTTATGTTCATCAATCCACGTGTGAACGAGGGGTAGGCGCTAATTGTTGTCGTACTATTACCGATCGACTATTATAGTCGACTGAGTGAAGTACCATTAAAGCAGAGAGTTAGTTGCTGATCATGGTGGTCTTGTACATGGCCTGACATCATTGGCTTGAATGAGTGACGCTCCATCTCTTGATAGGAACAACTCTTGTGGAGGATAGGTGAGTTGATACGAAAGCTCTCTGAACTTTGTGTAGATGCGTAATAATAGATCAACTGGTCACAAAATAGATGGATAATTCAATTTATAAGTGAATGTGTGTTTGCGGAAACGAGCTACCGCTCACATGTGTGCGTGTGTATATATGATTGGTGAATTATGAAAGCCATTCTGTTTCTAACTTGGGCTGGCGGATTTCGTTGAAATGTGTAACAACACGATCCGGTCTGCTATTTTTCTGCTGATTGTTCTGCTAGAGTGTGCTTTACTGTGTGCTGCACCTCTCTGATGCTATATAACCTTTGTTTACGCATATATATATACACACACATACATATATATATATCTTTCGTTCAGCTACGTTATCTTCCATCTACTACAGCTAGCGATCTTCAAATAACCTCAGTTCTGTGCAGCCTCGCCGTCTTACAATGCGACAACGCTATCAACAATTTCATATCGGAGTGTATTCACACTCTCTTAGATTAGCTGTCACACGACAAGTACACGTTGTTAATTACAAATGATGACGCATATTCCATTCTTTTTTTTTTGTTACTGGCTGCTCACCATCATCTTCATCTTTCGCTCTTTTGTTCAACAAGCAGCCACAGTGTGACCATTTTTCTCTATGTCCCTCTTCCACTCTCCCCCTCTCTCTCTCTCTCGCCTTCTTTCACTTACGATCTCTATATAAATAAGTTGCGTCCCGGCCACTTAAGCCACTCTGATGACACCTACACGTCTATCTCTGCTTATCTCTATCGCTCTCTCGTATTACACCTCTCTTTCGATGTCTCTTGCTCTCGTGCTCTGTCTGCCCCGTCGTTCTTTGTCGGTGCAACTATACAGTTCTTCTTTTCTTTTGTTTTATCTACATATAAACACATCTATTATCATACTTCTCTCTCTCTATCTCTCTCTCTATCTCATCTATCTGTCTATATCTCTATCTCATCTATCTTTCTATATATATATATATATCTATCTATTTTGATGTAAAGCTCTGCGCGTACGCTCTCTATGTGTGTCCGTTGAATTGTTGATCTGCGCTGGATACTCTGTACCGATCGTCTGCCCGTCCCATCGCCCGTTCGCTCGCCTGACGATCGCGCTCTGGATGGTTGGAGCTTGGACCGCTCCTCGGGTGCAAGCCACCCGAAGGCTCTGGCTATTGATGTGCTGTGCTATCGAGTCGTGCACGTCGTTCACGGCCACGGACACTCGTGACAATGATGACTGATGATGATGATGACAATTATTATGATCTTGTTATTGATGATGATGACAGTAATGATGAATTAATGCTGATGGTAATGACGAAATGATGTGAGGGATGGCGATGAGAAGCAATATGTCTCATGACATGCAACCTATGATATGAAACACAATGTGTCTATTGAGAATGTCTGATTGGTTGAGCCGAGCTGAGCTGATTGAATTGATTGAACTGCTGATTGACTGACCTGATCGATGGATCGATGGTGGAATGGTAATGATGACAGTGTTAAGAATTGAGTGATGCTGCTGGTGGTGCTGCTGCTGCGGCTGTTGCGTCATTGGGTTGTTGCCACATTGAAGAAGATGTCTAGCCAAAGCAACCGAAAAGCAAGCAAACAAAACAAGCTCAAAAAAAAAAGAACAATTCGATATTGAGGCAACGTGTGTTGTTGAGCGGCCTCTGCATTCACTCACTATAATCGTTGTGCATGTGCTGTATGTCACTGTGTCGACTTCTAAATGAGCTCGGCGCTTCACTTTCAGCGTGTGCCGTCTGAATGCGATCTCTCTGGTTTTAAGGTAAACGCTGTTTGGTTGTCTATTGTTGTCTTGTGAATCATTGTTGTTAGCCAGCCTTATATTACATATATATGTATATATACCCTCTCTGCCGTGCTACGTATTTAGAATATATTCCTATATACGCATACCTACCGTATTCGTAAAGACATCACTCACTCGTTCATCTCGAATTATACAGGATGAGCTAAAGGTCGGTGCACGATTTCTATTGACGAAGAATGGTAATTTCGACAGACACCCTAGTTATCGTTGAAGTCTACAAAATTGATACGGAACACTTACTTTTATATAAAATCATAAAACCATATAGCTATAGTGTGTTCGGTATTCTGATTTTTCTGTCCCTCAGATTTTACCAATCGGAAACCATTGGTAATTGTCAATGTACTTTTTCCCTGGTGCAGAACGACATTTGGTTTGTCCTGTATATACCTTACCTACCCTATCTCTATATAACATGTATTCAGCCTCACACACACACACACACACACAGACCATATCATAACATTCACACTTAAAAAGATCGAGTTGTGCCCCCCATTCCCATCGACTCCTGCTTTTTAGTAGTATTCCTTCCACTTGAAATACGGCGACTCTGAATGTGGACGTATTCACGTAAGCTAGCAAGCAAACAAACAAGCAAACACACATATGTATGTTCTATATATACAATGTCCCATATGCATACGTACGAGGTATAGCCGTTTTCGTTCCCGATATCGTTGAACATGCGTAAATCTTACAACAAATTCAATTCTTCATTGCCACTTCCTATACAGTCGCCTCCGATATCGATATAGTATTAAAACATATGTACGTACGTAACTGTATACACTCTTGACTTAACATCCACCCGTACTAATTATACGTAGTACTACTCATCAGTTAATGATCTCAGCATATACGCATCGCATATTGTATATGCACAGGCATAGGTGTGCTTAAGTGTACCGCTAATATCGGGTCAGGTCTATTATGTACACTATTATTATTATTATTATTATCAGTCAATGTAAATGTGAATTAGTGTTCTCCTGCTGTTGGAGTCTATTCGTTGTGTCACGCGTCTTTGTGGTCACGTACAATATTTGTCGTTGTTCACGTAATCTCTATGTATCTCTCGCTCTCTCTTTCTCTGTATATATCTATCTCTCTCTCTATCTCTCTCTCTCTCTCTCTCTCGCTCTATTTATCACTGCCTACTTCTCACTGCACCACCATTACTACAGCAAAGCACAATGAGCTACACATGCAAATGAGCGTCAGCTAACCGTTATCGTCCGCTAATCCTGTAGCACCCGTGGAACTACCCATTTCTTCGGGTCTACAAATTGCTGCTACCTAGTCGAAACTTCCAACCCTCGACTCATTGCCTCGTACTATGTTTCGCCTAAGTGTCGTCAGATTTTTCTCCACATCTTCCCGACACCACCAGCTCAACAGGCCCTCTCTAACCGATCCCTAAACCGAGATAGTCATCGTCCTTCTTCCCTGACCGTCGTAGCAAGGAAAGCAATGGCGGCGGCAACTAGAACAAAGTCGAACACTACTTTCAGGGTAAACCCACGGAACGGCGCGCCTCAGCCCCCGAGGGGGAGAACATCCGCATCGTAATAGACGACGTAGATGGAGGCCTCCGGGGTGGAACAGGCGACGGCATTGAAGGCGAACCACGTCAGCGGAGGGTAATTCTGCAGCGCGACAAGAACGACGCGTCGTGCCGAACTCGGGGCTTTGGCATGCGCCTGATGGGCGGCAAGCGAAGCCCCGACGGACACCTGTATGCTGTCGTCTCATGGGTTTTGCTCGGATCCTCAGCTGATATCGCAGGACTTCAAAAGGGTTCGTATAAGATGCGTATACGAGTGCGGTATTCAAAAACGCGGTTATTTACAGGCATTGCCCCAGTATAGGTGCATTTATCACAGCTATGCAATCTAGCGGTGACACAAGATGTCGTCGCCGTAGACAATCATAACAGTAATCGAACCTATAAGAGAGCTTAAGCATTGTAAAATTGCAGCTGCTTTAATAAACCAATAAACCTTAACCAGAATCCTGTGTAAATAGTACAGCGAGCGAGGACACATCAAGCCGATTAAGGAGTCAGTTAATGAGCCAATGAGATACCCCACATAGTACAATAATTAGTAAAAACTCGACACAAAATCAGCCTTTGCTGAAATTTCGTTTTATGAAAATCGAAAGAAATTGAAGGAGACGCCCCCTGTCTGATTTCCTAAATTAGACTCCGCGATAATGAGGGGATTGCTAGTTAATTTCAAAATATCGTGACATGCGCGATAATTAGGTAGTACTTGCTGTAGACTAATGTTGCCGAAGAATTAACGGCACACTGGATGAAATAACACTCTGAATACGTTCGGACCTCACTGAGACATAAGGATCCCTATCTGTCATTATCGAAATCTATGCAAGGTCCAACATCATATATTGGGTTTGTGTATGAGTCCATAGTGAAACTCGAGTTCAACATTTTATGATATTCCAAATTGTTTTATAGAGGCCGGAACAAGCGATAGTCTGATGGCATATCGTCCGAACTATACAATGGATGTACCACACCCACCACAAGTGTCGGATTTCGCTGCGGACTTATGCATAGACCTATAAATGTATCACTGAAATGTAAACTATGTTATTTTCAATGTGTGCACTATTGAAACTTCCAATAGACGAACATGCATATATATATATATATTCTTTTTTTTTTATAGTAGGGTCTCCGGTGACAATCCCACTGGGCTCCTCGACGCGGTCTAGTATTTACGATTAGTCGATAAAGTTGTCATTATTCTTATTAAATAAAGATCGAAAGAGGATATAGCAATTATAATTAAATACAACTTGGGAAAAAGAACGATTTCAACAAACTGATGCGAACTTCATCCTATTTTGGAAAGCGTTGTTATTAGAGTTTGCATTATTCGAATACATTTGTCGCACCTTCTTGTGTAGATATATTTATGTTTGTTTATTGGTTCCACAGGCGCCATCATTCTTGAATGGAACGGCCAGAGCTTAGTGGATAAGCCGTTCGAAGAAGTGTCGGAAATACTCGACCGCAGCCCGGATGTAGTCGAAGTTCTAGTCGAGACGGGGCGACGTATGTCGCCGATTTCACCAAACGCCTCTAATCCTAACATGCTCAAAACAGGCGACTCGGAGGAAAATGAGATGGGTAAGTGCTAACACGTTAACAGGTGATTCCACTTGACAAACAATACAAACTCTATTACGGACCGCCAGGGAAACCCATCTGATATTATTCATAGGGTATCATGAAGCCGCCACACGTTACATGTTACTGTGAAACACGCCTATGGCTTTCTTCGAGATTCGACGTCACCTGAGCCAATGACGGGCGAGTACGAATTTTTCCTATATACCCGCTGACCCTTAACACATTCTCTTAGCGAATGCTCGCTTTCTAATTTGTACATCAAACAGTGACCAATGATCAGCACTCACTGCCCTTGCTCCTTCTAGTTTGGGTCTGTAGTATACGCAAGGTCTACCTATAATTACCACCACTCGTAGGCAGACTTTGCGAATTTGCAAATTCGCAGCAAACGACCCCATGAAACTTCCATCGTATGTCGACCCTTTCTCTGCTCACTATTATATAATACTACGCGTATGATAAAACAATGATATGGCGTACGCAAGCACTGTTAACAGATCGAAATAACCGCTATGCTTTGCGATAATGAGGAATCGTAATTTTGTGCTCGGGTGCTACCCTTTGATTAATAGGTATAACTTCAAGTAGTTTTGTTTTTGTCGAGGAAAGAGCTTTTCAGCTTCTGTCAGGTTTCGCTCTGTGGAAAACTTCGGCCGAATGGGCCATGCGTTTGCTTCTAAATACGTGACTTCAATTTGGCCAAATCCAATGCAATCAACGTGGCAGGATTTTCTGTTGTCACGGAGTTCAGCCGAATATACAGGAATCGATTTCCTAGTTGACATCGTTATCAACAAAAAGTTATTGTTGAGATCATGGCTGATCAACTTGCTGAGATCATGGCCCTACAAGCAGCAGATCCATCTTGACCTCGAACGGGGATCTAGCTCAACGCTTGTCAAACTTCGATGACAAACAGGCTATAGACTTTTCTTTTAGCAGCTCCGGCTGAGCATAGAGTCTGGATGTATTCGTAATGTAAACACTCTTATCATCCTTTTTCATAAAGTTCCCAGTAATTCTTTGTCCTGGCAAACAACGGTATAATGAAGGCCTGTATAAGACCGTTTCTCGACGCCTAACTTTTCTCATCGTGTCATCCCTAATGAAACAAGATAAACACATTGTGGTAAACCACAGTTAAAATAGAAATGCATCTCTCTCTCTCGTGTGATTCTTTCAGACGGCCAGCTGGATCAGCCACGTGCTCCACCAATAAGAAGAAATAGTGGAAGGATGCTGCCCCGACTACCTGTGAGTGCCGAGCCATTGATAGCTAGATACTTAATATTTAATGAGAAAATAGATTGTGGACGATTTCAGTGATGTGCAGCAAATCTCGTTTGAGCATGAAATTTTCCACTTTGATAAACTGCTCTTATATTTTTAAATACTAGTTATCAATTTGCTTGTGCTGTTTAGATAATTCAACATTCGATGTGGAACATAGATTAAGAAGATCATGAATGTGTTCTCCTCCGTGGCGATGGATTCTCGATCACAAACCTCGACCTAGACATAGCCTACTACTACTATTCGTTTCTGGCATGTTCCAGCTACATTAGGCTCTGGTTTTTGCGGCTAGCGGCGCTTGTGTTCATCTGCGTGCGGGGACATAGATTCAAGTCATTTGTACACACTTAGTGAGTTGACACATTCACCTGCTACGGTTCATTAACAATGGAAACGTGAAATAAGCCGAACAGACCTCTAAAAGGACACACATGCGAGAAAATTAGTGTCACTGATTTTGTCCTTGAACTTATCTCGAAAAATCCAATTCGAAATTCACCAGCGAGTACATCGAATAGCTAGTGTTACAGTCCGGTCACTACATGTTTCCGTAAATGACACAAATTTGCTAATTGCCGAATAGTTTGTATACGACGAATAGCTTTGTACAGCTCTCATCCAACGCATTTGAATCGGCTTGGCCTCATCTGGGATTCGAAAATAAAATAACGAGCCACCAATCAATTGAGTGTCCTTCAATTGTCCACTAATAATTACTGCTCACGATTATGTGCGATTTAGCTATCTCGATTATATCCTACCCGTCGGTAGAGGAGTACCTTGTACGATGATTACAGAAAAATGTATATGCACTCCCGACCGACATCTAAATTTGATGCATCATCACATGGACACATCTACATATGCAGTTCAACATTCACCCCCTGTCCACTCAGGGCTGACAGTGATAACAATAGCAAATATGTAATTTCGTCTAGTCGCCTCCAGGGTAGGATTTGTTGATTAGGATAAAGAAGTGCGCCAGTCAGTCGGCTGAATCGGTCAGGCTAGGCCGCCAGAACAGGCCAGCCGAGTCGTGTGTGTTGTGGACACATAGGTTGTATTGGGCCTGCGCCAAGCCGCGGCTGTGCTGCTTGCGCTGGCTTTGTCGGTTGGCAGGATGCAACATGCAAATTCAATTTCGAATCCACTTTGCCGCCTCCTCAGTCGCTGTAGCAGGGCCCATTGACATAAGGGCCCCTCTGTGACAGAACACCGGTATATTGCCGGTGTGCCGCAAACGAAACGATGAAAGACCAAGCTCACAGCATCGTGTCTTCGCTCGCTCGTACACACTCACTCCGCGCGCGGGGTAGGTGTGATTCAAGTTTGCGTGCTACGTGCGTGGAATATTCCTGTACATATATATATATAATAAGACAGTAAATAGAAACACTGCATGTAGGCATACATTCATATTAGAACGCACACCTAAGACACCTCGAAAGGAGATATGGAGTCGCCATTCTACCGGGTATCCATCTGCTAGAAATATTACCACATCCTGCCGCTGTAGACATCTCTGCCATATATAGTACCAAACACCTCTGACATAGCGGTTCAACAGATAGATAGATATACGTTCCCTGGGTGGTTGAATGCGCCAGCGTTTGTACTTACGTATGTATCGTAAACTGTGAAGACATCCTCAGCTGCTCGTGCACCACCAACCTTGCACCAAGATGTAGATATTTATGCGCACATTCACGGAAATTAAAATCCTCGAGTGCGTCGTCGCCTTGGTTTATAATAAGAACTATATCGTTGTTCATTTAAGATATCGTTTGAGAACGACTCGTGCACATTGAGTTTAAATGTAGCAGCCGTAGAGGAAACGTTTTGAGATTTTCTGCATAACCTCAACGAGACAAATTAATTCACCCAAGAAAATATATCTTTCTTATTAGAGTGTGAATTGAATAAAAGAAATATCCAAGGGCAAATCTTTCTAAGAGTAAAAATGCTTAAAGTATGCAAAACGACCCATCTCTGGGGGCGTTAGTGATTTACTCGATTTCAATTCTCAGTGTTGACGGACTCACGAAGATAAGCTTGTCACGTCCATAATTTGTAAATATGTTGGTTATGAATAATTTGATGTATGTACAAACTACGTTGATAAGTAGTATCCAAAGTAGTGATCATACTTGGCTGTTAAAGGTGGTGAGCCGAATACATCTCTGTGAATGCTTCTGCTCCACAGGTATCCATTATCGAATCTACCGACAGCGATTTTACAAATCTCTATTTTCTCCAAATCGACAGCTTCGAAGACTAATGTATCTATGCTTTTTCTCTTTGTCACCTCTCGGTATATTTCTGAACGTATCAGGGCGAACTCGTAGGTAGCGCCGGCGGAGCGGGCGTTACTGGGGGCGCCATGGGCAGCATGGATGAGGGGGAGATGTGTGTACAGCTGTTCTACGACGAGGAACGGTCAGACCTGGTTGTTCGAGTTTTATCGGTCAGAGGTCTCGCGCCTCGAAAACAACCCGGCCGCCAGGACGCCGTGACTGCACTGCACCGCGCATACGTCAAGCTGAGGCTTAGCCCCGACGGGTAAGTTCCAACTATAGATAGAGAATAGTGATACAACAAACAATCACAGCTCGAGACACCAGAAAGACGGCTTTCTTTTGCATAATAAAAATACTCTACGGTTATTTAACTAACGGTCAGATGTTTGATCAGGTATCTATTGTATAATAATAAACAAAATACAAGCAGCGCTCAAGATTTGACATCTTGAAAGTAAAGCGTCTTAAGTGGGATTTTATTTACCCCTTGGAGTCTCTTTGTGCCTCCTCAATAATCAGTTTTCTCAACTCCCTCGACTTCGAAGCACTCAGTAAATTCACGTGACCTTAATAGTTTTTTTTTCCAGATTCAGGGCAGACATTCCAAATAGACTCCAATATTCTTAGAGTAAAACCAAATCATGTCACTATGAAATTGCCGATAGTTCAAATGGTGACATCTCTAATGAGCTCTCACGTCTCATCGAGAAGCACATATTGCCAACGTACAGGTGTCTTTTTTTGTAGGGGAAGGGTTTCACAATGCCTAAGTTCTCGAAATTAGAAAGTTCAGCAGTACCACCCTTCCCGCTATTGCATTCCGTTGGTAAGAGCGGTGAGCTGTGTACAAGCCCAGCCACGAGCACCACACATCCTCGTCACCGTACGACCATGATGTGGTTAGCTGACCCTCAGCTGATTCCCTTCTCCCACACTCCAGACTTCCTCTCAAGACCTCTGTCCACTTTTTGTAAACAACTACTGTGGTCAATAATAGGATGTCTGTAGAAAGCCCCGTGTATGTAAACATGCAATATTGGAATGTACAGGCCTTGGAACCATTAGATATTCTGAATAATGCTAAAGGTGAATTGAATTACTTTTAATAATATCATGTTATTTCTGAAGGTGATATTTTCACAAATCACCTTAAACAATATCTACGTAATGTTGAAACTGAGATCTTGTGATAAAGGCCAACGTGTGCTTGCAAATGGGGCTCACTTCTGGCGTTGCTGGCTGAGATTTGCAGACATGATCTAATTGTCCTGCAAAAGGTGGGAAGCATTTACATCCTGGTGTGCTGCCCCTATGCCCTCTAAGGCCTATGTGTCACAGTGTTGCTAGTTAATGTAGACATATCATCAAGTAAAACTCTAGAAACATCTGGCTATTCGGGACATGTGCTCCATTAGTCTTTGATATGAGCAAATAACTGAGCACCACGGAGTGCTCAGAAGTAGTCAGGAGTGTCTGAATCGTGACTCTAAAAGTATTGCCCCTTGTGGATTAACCGTCTTCTCGCCAAGAACGCGCTGGCCAAACACTTACGATATAGTAGACGTGAGCAATTGACGACGATCAACTTGTTCAAAGGTGCTCACATCATGCTAGCCACTATTTCGGTGCGCCAATGGTCACTCTCAGACACTTCTCAGATCTGGTGGCTGGAAAAATTGAAAAGATTTAATAAATATGTCTTCAGGGAACTTCTTCCTCTCTTCCCGGCTCCTTGATTGATGGATGGATTAAGCGGGACAGTGGAGAAACAGAAGGGGACCCAATGCGTCTAGGGTCGTCCTGCTAAATAATTCAACCTTAAATGTGTCTGGCAATCGTAGAAACAAGCCACAGACGGTCCGTGTTCTGTTTAGAGTCGACTGAAGGGGAGAGATAACTTGATACTGAAACCGCTGCAAGCAGGGTAGAACGTAGAATAAAATCGAAGCGAAGAGGCTTCCCTAGACATGACAAGGTTCCGTCGGGAATCTGAAAATGACACTAATTTGCAGAAATGTCGATGTGCGTTGTATAGACAGTGTCCGCCGTAGCCATAAAGTCCGCCCGGCTGCTGAAATATCATGCAAATACCACATATGTAACGGAATTCGGCGACCTACGGAACTAAGGCGAGCGGGACTTCAAGCCATACCGGAAATATATCAAGGCCATGCCTAACATCTCCGAGGCTCCGCTTTCGAAGGAACACCCGCGCCTCGTTTAGCCCACTTCGGTCTCCTGTGACATGATCATATTCCCTGTCTAACTGCACTTGAAAATTCAGTCGAGTAAGTCAATGCGCGCCGAGATAAGGTCGAGCTTCAAGTTATGTACGCCCAGAGAATGCAGGTGTTGTACCTGTAACTCAATAATGGGAACAACGATGACCCGAAAAAGAGACGTTCGTGGTAATCGTACATTCACACACACGGAAACGTCAAGCGACATATACGATAGGCGATGTCATGATGAAATTTCTCACATTCGACTTCGGGAGGTGCCCAGATGCGTTTCTTCTATTTTCAAAATTGCAATTAGAATCCATGAAGATATCCTCTAGTGGATGGTTGCGCTGAGGGTTATAACTGGAGTCATTGAAGTTCTGGGGACATCGGCTGGTCAACTCTCCCGGTCCCAAACGAGGAGCGCACGGATATTGGCTTCGCCGACCCAACCAATTGATTTCAAGGCCAACGCAACGAATAGAGAATTACGCAATTGCGCATAATTACTCTGGCATTGCTTGGTGACATCGGACTCATGGTGTCTGCCTGGTCGGTCTCCCGATTACCCGCCTCATTGAGCACGACTGACATCAATGTTGTTAGGGTCATGCACTTTTTCATTCTCTTCTTTGCGAGACGCTCAGCTGGTTTCAAATGTATACTTTTGAATAAACAAAGAGATGACAGCGAATCAACAGTATTTAAAACGTATTGCCTACAGTTATAAACAGCTGCCCCATTAAAGGGAATCATTAAGAAACATTTTTACTGTTTCCTCTTACAATAGCTGCCGGTTTCTATTTTAATGTAACCTTGAATGGAAAAAAAAGCTAATATGTGTGACTAGCTCTCGGCTTAGTTCCTCAAGGAAAGCTATATACAAAGTAGGTTGTGATTGATCTGTAGAACTAGATGAAGCTATGTATAAATGAGTGCATTCCCTATACTCTACCGCCACGCGGGGAAGAATTATTTGGCTATCTTATCATCACCGTTATCATCATTAGCACGGTGTTGATGAAATAAGTCTCATTCAAATAGCGATTTGAGCCCAAATGTCCGAGAACACCATAGTTAGCAATCGTTTGATACCGCTTGAGTTACGAACCCCCCCTCCCCCAGACTAATTAGAGATGTATCACTAAATTGAACCTATCAAAATGACAACCAAGAGGGGAATTCGCATCGCCATCACGTTATTCGTCATAGAAACATACACAGTAACACAACACCTATCACTGATCACTTGAATTTTTCAGTCTCCTCTGTCAAGCCGTAATGACTCTGCTGAGCTTATTCGATATACACAGTAATAGGTATACATGTTTGAAGCACCACCCCCTAAATCTATGATAAAACAATTGAGAGTCCTCACACAATGTTAAATTATAGATATTTTCCTCGATTAAAACGTAGTCAACAAGACAACAGCTGATTACCGTATCAACACAGAGCAGTCCACTCCAGAATCTCCTATGCGAGAGTCAGCCAGAAGGTCTACGAGTACCCTATACATATAGACTAAACTAAGCTCGTGTTCAAACTAAATTTATAAAGACAGGACTTCGAGCTTTGACAATGATTCTCGCACGTTGCATTCAAGAGACCATCATAATTCGGCTCGCTATAATGAAACGTATAATACGTATACGTAATAATATATATATATATATACGTATACGTATATATATAATACGTATACGTATACGTAATACGTATAAACGTATAATACAAATCGTTATGCTGGTTGGGCTGAGAACCAGTCGACGACAGTTTAATGCCAAATCGTAGGAAAGCCTACAGAAGATCGATATGACAAACTAAATCTCAGAGTGTCCTAATTCTACAAAAACGAAGTTGTAAGTTCCCTGTTTTTGAATTTATTCGATATTTTGGAAAATTTCAGGGGATTTACCGCAATGAAGACGCCGGTCAGCGAACCGGCTGTCAATCCTGAATGGAACAAGTCATTCGTTTTTCCCGAGCTTGAACCCTCCGAACTGCAGGAGGCGTCTCTCAAGTTGTCCGTGTGGGAGCACCAACCGACGTTGGGCAGTCAACCCGGGGCCCAGTTCCTCGGTGACGTGGCCATCCCATTGCGTATGGTTATTCAAGAGCCGGCCGCCGTATCAGGCTCGCACTGGTACCGTCTTCGGTGTGAGCGGGAATCACTACTGCAGCCGCCGATATAGCATTTAGACACATGATGGTAAATGTATTCGGCTGAAGAGGTCGGTGGCAGCGGGCCACCTTCACTATTGGTCTACTGACAAACAATTTCTACTGGAGAGACTGCTGAGTTTCTCGTGGTTTCAGCGTTGCCAGCCGTCGCCATCTGTAGTCACAGCAAACTGATCAGAAAAGCCGCAATGCCATTGGATCGACGACCGTGGCCTTGGTGGCATCTCTTTGGTATCTTTGTTGTGCTCGTACACGTCTGGAAACAAACGATTTACCTCTCTCTCTCTCTCTCTCTCTCACACACACTATCTATCTATCAAGATACTTGTCTCTATCGTCAATGAGCAAGCAGAAATAGCCCAAAGAGTCCAGTCAGCTAAGCACCAGCTGTCGGCTAGTTAAACTCTGTCCCAAACAGGTTGTGCCGCCAAATCACCGATCACCCCGGTGACTTGTCTATGGTAGTCGTGGTGGTGGTGGTGGTCGTCGTCATCGTAAAAGGGGGACCACTACGCACTAAAATCAAACGCCGAAAAATCGAACGTGTCAGAACAAGATGAAGATAACATGCTCACATTGACCTAGAGACAATCAGACGAATAGTGAGGACGATTTAAGCCCGAGCCACCCTTGCCACGGACCCCGCAGCCGCGTCGAAGCGTACATTTACCATTGGTGGCAAGAACAAGCTCGAAAGTCTATCGAGTGCGCGGTCACATGCTATGCCGGTTAGCCTAGTATGCCATTATAATAATATCGAACATTCATGCGTCCTCGGTAGGGCAGACGCGATTGGTTGCTACGGTGCCGGAATCGACGAAATATGCAGGTGTATGATATGAAATCGTCTCACCATCAAGCTGCCAAGCAACTACCTATTGGCCGGCTGGCCGGCAAGCCATGGACCGTTGTAGCTCTCCGAACTCGTAGTGGCTGCTTATCTTTCCAATGAACTATATCATCATGATAATAATAATAATAATAATAACAATAATAACCATATTGATTATTACAAAATATAATTCCTTTGTGCTGCTACTGCCGCTGCTCAAACAAATCGACGATTTGTGCGCGCCAAGCTTTCGAGATGCGAGCTCGAATCGAGCGACATGCATATACATTTGCGTACATGCGGGCAGACGGACAGATCATACACGAATCAGAAGATGACGAAAGAGCACTGCTGTAGACAACGCTATGACGCGGAGCGGATAGTAAACATAGGAACGCCAACCGAATGTGACGACGCTAGATGAGCATACAAGCGAAACCGTTATAGAGGAACGCGTATCATGATTGACGTACGTACGCCCATGCACCGCTGTACGTGACAAAGCCAAAACAACAACAACAACAACAACAACAACAAATAAAACAAAATAAAGCAAAAATCTATTCGTTACAAAATGTCCTCTGCAATACACACTGCAACGCACGCCTAGCTAAGCAAAAATACTGAACGAATGCTATGCCAGCCAACCATTTAAACCGCCACAACACGTCGAGCCGCATTATCTGCAATGAGCTGAAACGCAACGCATCGCAACCGACTGCGTACTGTGAACTGCGACTACTCTCTTCCACTCATTCTCTTCAACTGCTACTAGTGCAACTAATAACAGCAAGCAAAGACAAGAAGAAATCCAAACCATAGAACACACCCCACACATGCGCACACACACACACACACACAGTAGTGAAACTTCTCCGAAATTTCACACGTCAAAACCAGCCCCGCGCCAGAAACGCCCAACGCAGGCTTACCGCAAGAATCGACGCTCTTGAGTGCTGTACACAGAAGACAATAATTGACAGGCTCCATCCAGCACGTGGTCGTAACTTTCACCAGACTGATAGCACACCCCGTCTCGCGATTGGCCTCGTCGAAGGAGACACTCCGGTCAACACGCGATCAATGTCGTTCTTTTCACAGCGAAGCAAACGATTGAAGCACTGAGGCAAGCCAGGCTAGCCTGACAGTGCGAGCAAGCAAGCAGTGTCAACCCTCTTCGCGCCTTTACGGCTGGATTGGGTGGCAAGCTAACTGTACGTACACCGTCACTGTAACCGCATCAACCCACTGCGCACCAACGCCCGGCAGAGGTCACCTTCAAGTCGTGGCAACGTCGTGTCGCGACACGACGCCACGGGTGCAAGCGCTCATGACGCTATCTCCGTATAGTACAATCGGATGACAATGCAGAGACCGATGAAGCACCTGCCTGAAGCACAGTCGGACTCCGACAACCACAGCTGCTGCTACCACTGATTGCATTATAGACACTGAGGCACTCATTCACTCTCACTCTATCTCTCTATCTCTCTCTCTCTAATTTCACCACCGAGACACACTTTCCCATGACTTCGCTTGTCCAGGGCGGAAACGCTCTCTGGCATAGGCAACAAACTGTTGTTCAAGAGGATCTACAGCCACTTTATTACTTCGTGTAACTCTATCACTATCGTTTTTCTTGTTGTAGTAGCGTACAATTAAACAAAATTAGTATAAACTCCTACTGCAAGCATATGAGGATGATACTGGGAAAAACAACGCTATGGTAAATACGAAAGCAGAGTGTATAGTGTAATAACGTGGTGAGAAGAAGAAGAAATCTTTCAAAAGAACTTCTCAATTCAATGACTGTAATATGTCTCATAATAATAGTAATAACAATGATGATGATAATACCAACGATAATAATAATAATAGCAGGTAGAACAGGTATAGCATGTTATAGACTAGGTTAGGTATAGTACGTCAATAATGTTACCTCAACCTCCACAATGATAAGAATAATGCACACACACACATACACCCAAACATACATGGTTGCACAAGAGAAACACTTATCCACTATGATTCTATGTAACACACGTTATCTTCGGCTGATACTTGCATTATTCTTATTAGTTGTTGCTGTTCATCGAATGACAGGATCGCATCTATATTCACGCACGCGTGCAACAGAGCCTTTGAGATTTACGAGGTAAAGCACAAGTAGCGCCTAGACAATTCGATGCACCGGAAAGCAATGGAATCCACTTCTTGTGGATAAATGTAACCCTAACAGCAGCATCAGCAACAACAAAAAAAGGTGTCACGAAACAGTAAAAAAATAGGCCATCAGATACACGAGACGTGTAGCATTTCCCGAATCAATCGCAGCATGAAATCTATCATACTCGAGTCGCAAACATGTTGACACGTGCGGTGTCTTCCTTTCCGATCCGTTCAATTGTTTGAACCCTTCCATTACAACCTTCTACCAAATACACGACCAGCCATATCAGGTGCGTGGTGCGGCCAAGGACACGATAATTGAAGCTTGATAGCTTTGTTCCAAGTTCAAGTTCTCTTATGACTTGGTCACGCTCCGGCCGGCATCCATCCATATATCCATCAAACCCGCCATCGAATGACTCGACCAGTCACTCCCCTATCTACCAACCATCAACTAATTCTCTACCACTGTCTGACCATCGGTGGCAAACTTCCTTGGACGACAATTGTCAGTCACTAATTCACTCCATGCCTGACCTCCGACTGACTTCCATCAGGTTCCCTCCACCTGCTCTGGATCAAGTAGAGGTACCATACATATCGTTCTAGATCCACCAATCTCTCCATCCAACAACTTCGTACATCCCACGGGACCCATTGTCCTCCTCAATTTTCTCCATTTCATCAACTCGAGCAACCGTATCTTTTCCGCTATACTTGCATGCTGGAAAGCATCATCTTCAGTCACGAATTATGACGTACCAATGTCCAGGTACTGGAACAATTAGTCCCCTTCTCTTTAGACATCAACGCTCTAATATTACCTTGTAAATTGCATAGTCATCCATCAGAGCCAGTTTAGCATATTTCTATCGAATCTAGCATCTGCGAATCCACAAAATACTGAAGGGGAGGGCTAAGACTGAAACTGATGAACAAAGCGAAAATGGACACACACACACACACACATTGTTATGAGATTACTACATTAGGCTTGATATTGGATTTGGTCTCGTTGATTCCGTACTACAAAAACCTAACATCTCTCCCTTATTGCCATTATGTCAATACAATAATCAGTGCGATAGATTCGACTCGCCTTTTATATATATAGATGTACTATCTTAATTGATATATATATAGTACTCCTCGTTTGCCCATCAAAGCATAATGCTGCTATTGACCTTAAAATCAACTCGTAATTACGGACCGACGGGTCAGTTCTCTATCTCTTTCGGTTATTGTCATCATCACATCGATATGCCTCATCTCTTCCATTATATCATACAAGTGCATATATCATGTTATAGAATAGAACGACAAAACCGAAGTTGTGGACAGAAGAAACCAACACAAACAAACTAACGAAACCATCAACAACCCTCTCTAGCCAATGTGTCGCAATTTTTGTACGGGCAAACTCATTAGTTGGTTAATTAGTTCATTAATATCACTCATTATTATTATTATTAATATTATTATTATTACTGCTATTATCGACATGATCTACCGTTGTTGTCGTTGTGTAAACAGATGTAAAGTTAATGTATTGGCACCTGAAGACTATACAAACTAACAAACTTAATAATAACAGGTAATTAAAGCAAGTGAAGATAATTATAACAAGAATATTATTAAGATCCATGTTATAAGTACTATGACTAATAAGAATACGAATTAGTCTTATTATCATGATTATTATAAGAATGCTATTACTACTACTACTACTACTACTACTATTAATAACAATAATATTGCTAATAATAATAATAACAAGAAGAAGATGATTGAAATAAGAACAGTGTTATGGAACTACCACGACTATCCACAATACAGCTCTACACACTAAGAAAGACAACATACTAAACAATATAGTGATAATAATAATAATAATTATAATAATCATCATAACACTAATAAATAACAATAACATTAATTATATAATTATATATAGTGACAACAACTAGTAACCATTCCAACAGATAACGGATTCGCGCACAGAAACACAAACAGGGAAACTCAAGAGGCAGAAATATAAATGCAAGAAAATCGACTGAGAAACCAAACGCGTTGCAAGCCCCCTACGGTGTTGTACACAGGGAAGCCAGAACATAAACTGTGACCGCCGTTAAGGCAGATCGACCTGTTCTGTTGGTGATTATCCAACATCATCCATATTCAAGAGAACAAGAAAGAGCAAAAAAACAAAGAAGGCTGTGCAACCACAATATACATACATATATATATATATATATATATATATATATATATACGTATTTATATGAATATATATATATATATATATATGCATACCGACTGAGCTCTGGGCGGGAACGCGTCATCGTGAGGACGCTAACGTTTGAACGCCAGTAAAATACAGACGATTACCAGTATAGCGAGCAATGAAGTAGAGACAGTCCAACAGTTTTGCATCCATGCTCGACAAGCGCACAGAGCGCTTGACCGTTCGAGCTGTAGTAGGTAAGCTCAAAATGATGGGATATCTAAACAGGACAATAATAATGATACAGAGGTGAAATGCTCGTACGAACGCTATGTTACTTTGGAAACCCAATGCCTCACACCCATATGAACATATTGCAAGGAGCGAATAGCGTCACCAACACCATCGTGCTTAACTTCGCCTCACCTGACAACCAATCCTGCTAATACCGTCGTCAATATATATATATATATGAACGAAACATATGAAATGTTCTTCAGGGACATGCACGAGAGTTAACTCAATTTCAATTCTATGGGTAGAAAGACAGGTAAGCGTTATATATATATACATCATTTAGCTTGTGAAAGGACAAAACGGGCCATTTAGATGATCGGAATATAAATTGATGTTGATGATATGTATCATTAACAAATATTTACATGAACACATGGGAATGACTGAGGTTATCAAATCAAGTGTGTGGTCAACAGGGTGGTAAACAGTTAATGCGACGCTGAAAAGCAATGTTTTTCACGTCTTTGCATCACCTCAACGATCTTAAATCGTAAGCCTAATGGATAATGACCAAGTACATTTTGGCATCATCATTCGAGATGAAGACATTGAAAAGACGCATCTAGTCCTTATGGCCTGGAAAAAAAGTGGTCACCGCTCGGTGAATACACCTTGACCTTTTCGGAGAGAGAGAGGGAAATACAGAGTCTATTAGCAAGAGATCGTTCCACGGTAGCAGTATTTTTTTATAAACGTATGGTGATAATGATGATGTCAATCTGGGAACAAAAGCTCTCCAATAACGAACTCTCATTCGGGACCCGTGGGAGGGAAGAATGAGTGGTTACGCTCGGGTAAGCGCTGATTCATGAATGGGCGTGTATTCAATAATCGTTATAAACGTCGCAAACAAGGTAATCTAGTCAATACTTGTACGAACACACACGCAAACACAAACAGCCTTGAGGAACGCCAAAAGAGGCAGCTGTTACGTCACTAGTCGGAAAATCGGCAATTTTCTCTGTAATGAAGAAAGCTTGCCTAGTGATTCCTCTCGTTCTCCACAAATTCGAGTATTTATGCGGTAAAGAAGGCCATGCGTTGACATATTCGAGCTTCGTTCAGCCGATACTCTAATTATCGTTTCCCAAAAAACCTTGCTTAAATCTAGATAAGCGATGACATGAATTGTGCTCGAGAAGACGAGATCTATTAGACCCCGGAGAGAATGCGTCCCCATTATAGTCGTTGTTATTTCTTGTCCTATAACTGCCTTAGTAAAATGTCCTTCAATGCCATTCGACCAAGCAGAGTCCTGCTGGACAGTGGCGAACCAAATGTTAATATCGTTTCGACCAATTAGGCTCTCACGGGCTAATTAAATCTTAAGCTTGATGTGACCACACATCGCTTGTTGGTAGAAATCGACATTTTTGCCACTCGCAACAGAACACACGGCCGTATAAACACGTATGTCCAAACGAAACGAGGCACTGTCTTCTCAATAGTTACTGCATCATCGAGTTAAAATTGACACTAAACACGCTCTCACGCATTTTTCCAGCGGAGAAAAGGTGAGCGAACACAGTTGAAAATTAACAGCTCAAGCTATATCCGATTTACTGACGACGTACATAGGCGTCAGTCGATGAACAGTGGATAACAGAAGGAAGCTACTAGGAGAGGCCAACAGAGAGAACAAGAAATCGACCTCGAATCGAATTAATTGCTAAAAATAAACATCAACATAGAACATCGCTAACTATACAAGCGAAAAGATGAGAGTAACAAATACTAGGCATAAGCCCAATGAAGCTTATTGTCAACATAAGTAAGTGAACTGGTAGATAACCTAGACGTTATGATCCCGTCGAACATAACATAGTGGGAAATAATAACACATCACAAGTTAAACAGAATAATAATAATAATAATTATTATTATTATTGTTATAACAATAATAATAGTTAATAATGCTAGTTGATGGGGCGTCTCCATATATCTGATAGGGAGATTCTGAAAGACGAACCCGACTGAATGAATGTACATAAATATATAAGCACGAGTACTATAAATAGGCACATATTAATATTACTATAATTATCATTATTCCCACTGTGGCACGTGTCGCTAATATCACCACAATGACAGATTGTTGTTAACTGACTCGTTAACGCCTCAGCGGGGATGCAATATAGTTAAAGATATATTGACGATAGGAGATATATATATATACACATATGAAATAAAACATACCTATATACATATATATATATATAAAAAAAACGATGACAGTTGCAAGCATTGCGAGATAGCGCAGACGAACGACCAGGGCCGAACATATGGGTGTACATGTGATCACACGAATGGCGACGCCACACATTGGTAGGTAGTCGTCGTAACATTATCTATAATCAACGCCCGAATCGCTGAAATAATTAAACATATAATAACATCATTTCAGTGTATGGACGCCGTCAATATCGAAGACGAAAAATGTACAAGTTTCAAAGGGGAAAACCTCAAATGAGTTCACGGGAACGCGCCAAGTATTCAAATGGTACATTCACTCGCGGTCAGTTAGTTTTATCCCGCCGAGTTTTTGCTCTCATTGAGAGCAAAACGACTTTTGTTTGCAGCGTAATAGACCCCGTTAAACGTGCGAAGCATATCGACTGAACAGTTGTCGTTGCCAATGTAGTTCCCTGAAACACCACAAACGCTAGGTCCAATTCTTAATTCCCACACGCGTGACTGTCGGTATGCTAGATAATAGCAAACTATCGGTATCACACATACACACAGACACTAGTCTGCATAATCGGCGGATCCGATGATTAGTATTATTATTATTGCTAACATTGTATCATCTATATCTGGGCATATATGAGTCGAACGGGGGCGCGGTATCACTCGTCAGCTCTTTGGTGTTTCGATTCTCTTGTCAGATTTTTCAACAATTCATGCAAAAAACCTACAAACAGCCTTTAACATCTAAGCAGACAGTGATATTTTACTAAGGTATTGATTAATTGATTGACTGACTGAAACACACCTATTATGACGGTGATGTCACATTATAGATACTAATCACTAATAAGGATAATAATTATTACGACAAAAATAATATTAAATGAATGACTGGACGGCTCATCAACAACCGTTCAACCGTAGTAACGGTGTCAACAATAATAATAATAATTAACACCAATAATGATAAAAACAACAACATCATGATGAAGATAATTATGCTATGATTAAATTTGATAATTACAGATAGCTAGAGTAATCCGGTAGGATGGGCAAGATCGGAAGGTGACAAGTGGCGACACCGAAAGAACGAACACAATATGAATAACAAATATTTCCACACTAGAATTGCCTACAGACAAGACACGCAAATCAACGATATCCTGTTACGGTATAACATATATATATATATATATATACGGGAACGAGAGCGTTGACAGAGGACAGCCAAAACAAACAAAAAAAAAAGATCACAAACAAGCAGATGTCGACGACGACGACGTCGAAGTATAACATAACATAACATTTGCGGTTTATTTCCGGAACTGCAATTTTACAATGCTTAAGTTCTCGATAGAAGAATGTACCGAACACCAGTTGAACGGGGTATTGGTGCCATCTGACAAGAAGGGAAGGAGACAGCAATGACATCTGTTGGCACGGTGTCGCTCTCACTAGCGATCTAAGAAGAGACCCTTGAAGAATGGTCGTCTCGTTAATACCTGGTAGCTCAGTGCAGGCGTGAACTGGGCAAGGAAAGGAACTAATATATAATATAAATACAATGGGAACACAGGATGAACGCGCAATTTGAAGGAACTGCTGCTGCTGATGGCGGCGTTGTTGAAGACGGTGTGGTAGTTAGTCTCGAAAGATACACCTGTGATTATATCTATCACTAACAGCGACACTAACAGCAACAATAACAACAATGAAACAATGTTAACCAACAAGCATTGGTATCATATAAGAAAATATGATGAATATTATTATACTAATTACAGTTACTAGTTAATACTACTATTCTTATTAAAATAAGCATGATGGTACTGTGTGGAACAGTAGCGATGGTGAACATACTGGTCAATGATGATTATAATTCTCAAATAAATTTTATTGAGATTTGTTCGATCATGTATTATGTGTGTGTGTGTCGTCAATTTATTGAGACGGGAGGGAATTTGTGTCCAAGTGCGGATTTTGTCTATGATTTGCATGATTTTGTCGACGGACATAGGCGCGGTAAGTAAGGGGCGGGCACCACGATCTCACTTTAGTATTATCTATTGAGTAACGATCACTTGAGGCACATCTCATATATACAAACAATGTCTCGTAGATGGTCTAGTGGTGAACGTCTTGAATTGCTAGATAGGGGGTATATATGGCTTGGGTAAAAATCATACCAACTGCGGGGCATCTTTAGGTATCTTTATCATCTTACTCTATCTGTCGAGACTGGCCAGGTACGACACGGTTGAAAAATAAAGTATAGATGGC
Organism: Stratiolaelaps scimitus; assembly: GCA_019614645.1. Lineage (NCBI taxonomy): Eukaryota > Metazoa > Arthropoda > Arachnida > Mesostigmata > Laelapidae > Stratiolaelaps > Stratiolaelaps scimitus. Next base: position 1,146,067 of record JABWDB010000014.1, on the reverse strand, counting down.
CTACATAGGGCTGATAGAGTCAACTGAAACTACATGTACATATAGTATCGTATGTAATGCGGGAGTGTTCGGTACGTCATCGTGAACAAAGCAACCGGTCGTCGACCGCATGAAAGCGTACGTATATGCGCTTTTGAGGCCATTTGGTAACGGTCCGCTCACAAAAAATAATCAAATGCTGGAGGGAGGGTATCTAATTATCGTGTCAGCGGTTATTAAATTAGGATGTGGATACTTCACTTGTGTTTCGAGACCTATAGTACCTGCTTCATATGCAGCTAATTTATGCCCAGTTAATTAGTCCACGGGACGATTCTAAGTCCAATCCCTAAGTCGACGATGTGAACCCTGTCAGGGGGAAATAGCCAAATGCAAGCGTTCAGCGGGTGCAATTGTAGCTTACTTTTATAATTGAATAAATACTCATCAATGCAAGTATTTGCGTTGTTATCAACAATATTTGTATAAATATTTATTTTTTCTTTATCTTCAGACACGTATCTTTAAGCATATATATATATATATATATATATATATATATATCATCTGTTGTTAATTTATTTGTCGCATATAAATTAAGTCACAAGGAATTAAATCACTCGAAGAGGTAGTTATAAAAGACCGTTTATAGCCTCAGATTGTATTCACCGTTATTTTTTTACAAACACCCTATCATGTCGACATTGGCCGTTGTAGAAAAATTACCTGTATTTACTATTGTGTATCGCTGTTCTCTTATGATAATTACGCAGATAACGAGACAGAGCAACTTCGTCGAACGTTGGCATGCTCACAATTCCGCTAAAGATGATTTCAATCGTTGGCAATATAGGGCGATGCATCTCGATACGATTGTAGTAGTTTTAATTTGCACGAGCCCCAAAGAATGGTTCATGCGCAGGATCGTTCATCTGCATCTTTGTGTTATACGTTATATACCATCATCAGGCATTCGTCTGTCATTCGCTCAACCTGAAATGCTAATAATATGTCAACAACGTACACGTCGATATGAAACATCTACAGCCTCTTATATGACCTATATTAAACTTTTCATTCTTCTACATTTGCCTTCATTCACTCCCTTTTCATCGCTGCAAAGTTATATGTCGTACCTACATATATATATATATATATATATATATGATTGCACACAACACAGCCACGCACAAAGTACTACTACAATTAGCTTTCATCTTCAAAGTCTCACACCTAGGTTCGTCTGTGTATCGCTTTCTTCCAATCGAGCTTACGGCTTTGTGATCTTCAGTGCCAACGGAGCTTGTCATCTTAATTTAACGTCATCCCCTTTCGAGTTGAACATACGAATAGCCGTATTCTTCTTCTAATGTGTGCTTAATTATTGGACTTTGCACACGAATATTCACGTTAGATTCATCCATCGTGAACTGAACTTCTAAAAAGAAACGCCTTTGTGTTATTCGTCTGAATGCGACGTTCGAAGTCAAGGTCAGTCTTTTACAAACGCCACGCAACCTTGATCATTTGCACGTCCGACACAATCTGGCTTATTTCACAATGAGCGCCCCCTTCACCTGATGGAATAATGTATTTGTCCACCCTATGTGAAACTGAACATCTTCGGCATAGGCATTATATTCACTCTGCTCCTGTCACCTCAGCGATCGGCTATTGATCTTTGTTCTCAATACAAGTGTGTCTGGGTTACAGAGGTGATGACGGCGAATACTGACGCCATTTATAGCTAAATACGTTAATCTTCAATATGTGATACTATTTTAATTTATGTACTCACGCGTACGAAGATGAGCTAAGATGTTTTTAAAATGACATCATTTCACTCATACAAGTACAGAAAATCTAAGGCATATAAAAGACAAGCATAGCACAGACGTGGCGATAATGAGTTGCTTACACATACACACATACAGACACGCACAAAGACAAACATCGCCGGATGAAGAGATGCATGACTTGTCCTCGCAATTTGAGCTTGGCAGGTTATTGAAGGTAAACATTAGTGTCTCGGTTGCATTCGAAAAATGAAAAAAAAGCAATTTGGCCCTGTTCCTCAGACAATATCATTTAGGAAATAGGACGAATCCAATTCTCAAATGAGATTTACAAAGTTAATCCATAGTGATCTCTCGCCCTAAAAAAGTCAGACCTACGCTTTGTATCAGCCAGTATCAGACGTCTCATGTCGCATTAGGCACCATGTTAGATGGTCCTCAGAGGCGATCATCGCTGGTTTTTGCCTTTCCATTCGCAATGAAGTGTCTGCACTGTCTGTTGTCTAATATACAGTACTTACAAAGGCATACGGTTTTTTTTGTTTTCTGAAATTAAGATTTACAACATGCAAACATCCCTAATGTCATATCAAATGATAGATTCATATTGATCGAAAAGGCGGTGTTTTACACCGGAGTTCTGCGCTCCTCGTATTTCAATACGGCACACGCCGGCGGGCGAGCCACACCAAGTTTGCATAGAGGTGGGTACAGCTTCGTTCAGGCCATGATACCCCCGTACACGAGGTTGCCACATGTCTGGTGTTGCTAGGTTGTACAGATTGCAGAACCGTACCACGTTTAACTTACCACCAATATTGTTCGATTACAGAATATACAAAATGGCAGCAGTATCTCATACAGACAGACCGAGACGGCATACAACAGCGAGTTGTTAACGAAACTGCCGCATAGGAACAGATGAAACTGATGGAGCTCCACTTCGTCCGCTATAGTTGGACTGGAAAGACGAATTGTGCATCGAGTTCTTAAACGTATCCAGACTGTTGTGGGATACCGAACGTGATACACTGGTGCTGCCGGCGCCCATCTGGGAAGAAAACGCATCAACAGGGACCCATCGTCGGAGTTATTGAGTTATACGCTTGTCATCGTCGATACCTGGTACATGTATACGGCAGTAAATTATATGGACCCAATTATCCTATATATATGACATAAAATCATGTGTCACAAATATCGATTAATTAATTCGTTATGTGGTTGGCTTGATCGAAGGTGGGTCTTTGTTAACCCAAACGGCGGCCAGGTGTATCGAAACAGTTACATTGTCATTGAGAATCATCGTAGTGAATATGTTGCTAACTGAAGTTACATTATCATTTGGAATATCTAAAATATCGAATAGCGTTCTTCAGTCGTCTGGTCACCCACAAAGCCACTGCCCTCCTCAACGAGTCCGTCACTGATACGTTAACTGCTACGGTGGCACTGTCGTTGACTCTGACCACCCATGTGCTCGAACACCTACCTTACTGCGAGCGAGATCTTCAAGTCGCGTAATATCCGACAGCTCCTGATAGTTGGATAACACAACTAAATATGCGAACACATTGCCGGCGATCAGCACCGTCCAAATAAGCAGCATTAGGATATGATATGCATAGTAGAGATCCTGAAATCGAGAAACTCTGATTGACCAACAAATTTCATCAATAACACACCTAGGCTATTCTACGAAACTTGCTATATATGGAAACATGAATAAATTAACGTTAATGTCTAACCAAATCAGGCACCCTATGGTGCCAATGAAACTGCAGGTAGTGACTATGTTTTAAGAACACCTACGTTTTTGAAATTAAAACTACTAGAACTATATGTGAGAAATAGCCATTCGATACGGCTTGTAAAGTAGTTATATAATTCAGTATCACTAGTGTATGCATATTATGACAGCATGATCAATTGATTATGGCTTCCTCAAAGACCTACGTTGGCAATTGACCGGAAGATGATCGCGCAGAAACGCCAAACGGTGAATATAAACATCGCATACAGCCATGGCAGAAACTTGGCCTCCTGCTCCTTACGCAGAGCAGAAATGATTTGAGCCGATGTGACGAGGAGACAGAGAGCCCCGATGAACGAAAATACCGAAACGGCTATCAGCAGATTTCGGACTGAAATAATAAAGTGTCAGTAATAAAGGACGGCTTTATTGAAAGCACTTCATGTTGTATCGCCGTCACCCAGTAACAACATCGTGACATATTTACCTTCTATGAAAGTAGGTAACGAGGTTATAAGCATACGAGTGGGTAAATGGAAATATTGGTGTATTTGCTACGAGAGTGCCTCCAGTGTGAGTGTGTCGTGGTAAGTTGCACTAACCATGTTGGTTTCCGCTGTAGACAAATAAGAAGCTGACTCCGAAGTATCGGAAGTGTCGGGAGCCTGGTGAGGCTTCCGCGAGGCAGTAGATATCGAAAATCACAAGGCAGATCATAAAGATACACTCCACCTGTGAAATTCAACAGTGAAATTCAGAGTTCAACAGTCAACGAAACGATGCTGTAGATTATAAAAGCGGAACAATTGAACTTCCTACTCATATTGAGGATTTTGAGAATAAGGTAAAAATGCAAATGGAGCATTGAACTCAAGCATTTGGCCACCACAAACGATTATATCTGGTATGGACACTGAGATTGGGTATTAATTCATATTTTATTGTCGGATAACAAGGGTTATTATACCATAATTATTTATACCACAATCATTTGTTGTTGCTGGAGGCTATACCGGGACCTCTACACGCATTGTCACGTGCAGCAAATTGCACTGAATGAGATGTCAACTATGAACTATTACGGGTGTGTGAACACAATGTAAACAACAATATCTCACAAATTGTACACAGCTGTACCACTTGTTATATCTTGTTACCCATGTATTCTAATGCCAACCGATGCATGTCGATGACGAGGAGCCCGTAACGGGACCCGCATGACTACTAACCTACAAAATAAAGGCCCTAAATACTACACTACGGTTACATTGTGTCTACAATGGAATAATTCATCATTTCACACGGCCATCGAGTGAGCATATGAGGCGGTACCAGCAGTTCCTCTTAACTCGCTCCGTAATATGTAATCGTGACCGTGTAGTGGGCCAGTCTCGGCAAACGTCTTTAAACCTTGAGGAGCCTTTCGTAGACTTAATGGAAACAATGTTTCTATTTCCGTTCGATGAATTTCTACTTCTGCCACTCCTCTCCACACTTCACCATAATGTGCTGAGCTCTGAGCATGCCTACGAACAAGCATAGCCGACTGTAGCATGGGAAAGGTTGACGACCTCACCAGAAACGTAAGGCCAGCTGTGAAGCAAGGTGGGAGGCCTATCATCGGCTGTAGCAGGAAGAACCGTGCGTAGAACAGTAGTGGCGTGTCAAACAAATACCGCTCACTCGTCGCTGGCCGAATAAACCGGACGGAATCGAACATCAGAGCACAAGCATCACAAAAGCACACAACCGCACGATTGCGGATCGTCACACGTATCTTCGGTGAAGTCCGCGATCAACGGCCATGCGGAGAGAGAGATCCTTTTGTTATCTGTGACAGTGCAGGCGGTAGGTGGGTTCTACGGTGTGTAACCAGCCAACGAGCCAGATTCGAAGTGAGATTTGTCTTTTGAGTTAGTTATTATACGGTAGTGTTCATAAGCTTAAGGCACCCCCTATATTTCAACAAATCGTTGCAAACAGCACACCTTTGAGAAATTTATTCTGTATAAGATTAATGTATGTATCAAATAACATACATACCACAAAGAATAGCGCATATGACGGCACAAACAGCCTGCTACAATGTAATGTGTGATTTTTCGGGCGTTCAAAAAGATAAGGCATCCTCAGTTAACTGTTCTCGCTGAGTTGATCCAGTTTCTGTTGGGCATTCACGCTGGTCTGTGGTCGTGGGACACGCTTCGAGCCTTACTGCTGCAGAAAAAGTAGTTACCACTGCTTTACACTGAGCAGGAAAAACCCAAGCTGCAATTGCCAGAGCTCGTTGCGTAACCCAAAAATATTTACGCAGTCCGTCGACGTAAATGTATGGTACTAATAAGCCTAAACGACGTTCGCGAAAGTCAGCGAACTGCCATGCACATTTGTCGATTGGCCCCCAATTCGACAAGAGTTCAACTTTCATGTTCATAGTTAAACAGGATAATTAAGCTTTATCCGCATATCACATGGGCGTAAATGAAACCAAGACCTCGTCTTCAGCAACGCCGCATGAATAAACTTCGCTCGCAACAATATGGACAAAGACTGGAAATCTTTAATAATTGGGGCAACGTTTTTTAAAAAGTATCCTGAGGTTACACATATACCTAAATGCTACTGTGTTGTTTCAGAGCGTCTTCAGCTAAGAGAAGAAGTTCAGTTTGGACGAGCCAGATGGATTTAACGGTTATTTGCATGATGTTCGTAAGGAGTCGCAGTACTTCCACAACAAGATAGATCCCATGCCATAGATGCCAGTGACGAACATCTATGGCTTGGGGAGCTTTCACCTATCTTGACAACCTCGCACTGGCTTTCAGCTCATCTCAAATGAATAGCGAGGACTGTCAGTAGATATTGACTGACAACCTACTACTTTTTAAGCGCAGGTTTTATCGAGTGCTAATTGTTTTCCAACAAGATAACGCTGGTTAGGACAAAGTTGAAACTTTGAAGTGGCCAGCAAGTTCTCCGGATCTCATCACGATGGAGAACCTCAGGGGCATTCTTTTCCGATGAACGTATGTGTCGAATCGACAGCATTCATCCGTGGAAGCACTAAAAGGCGTTGCTGGAGGCCTGGGAAAGGGTCAGCGACTAGATTCTTCTAAATCTCATTGATAGTATGCCAACCCGAACCTTTAACGTTATAGTTGCAAGGGCAGGGCCACAAGGTACTAATTAGCACAAGAGAGCGAGAATCAACTCACCGAGTACAGCCGATAGTTGAGAGTGCCTTATCTTTTTGAATACCCGAAAATCATCCATCTCGTTGTAGCAGGCTGCATGCGCCGTCTTATGCGCTGTTCTTTGTGGTGTGTATGTTATTTAATACATACATTAATCTTATACAGAATAAATCCCTCATATGTGCAACGATTTGTTGATATATAGGAAGCACCTTAAGTTTATGAACATCACTGTATTTAGTTGGTCTCGTCTGATCAGATCTAACATGTTTTACATGAGTTGGACGTCAAGGACGCTTGACGCACTAGTGTTTCCAACAGCTATGTTTGTAAGCTTTTGTTGATTTGTGATTGCTCATTTATAATTTAACATGTAATAAGATTGCTTTAAAGGATACCAGTTTTCTATTGCAAAAAAAGCTGTCTGGTGTACTTGTACATTCATAACTCTCTATCAGTGCATAGAGCCATATGCAAGAGCATAAGTCGTTACCTTTCTTCCATTGTACGTTAATCCAGTTAACTTTATCGATTTTCTCATACGTTGCATCTCACTGATGTTCTTAACTGATGACAGTTTTACTCGTGATGGCTGTTCTAACCTTCTTTTGGTTGTCTCTTACTCTAATGACGTTGGCTATCGATGCTTTCGTTCTCAAGGATCTGTTAACTGGAACGTTCGCCTAAGCGAAATCCAGAGATTGCAGTGCCCATTACGAGTTTTTAAGTCCGTACTTAAAAGATACTTTCTAAGCGAATTGTAAGTACGCTTAATATTTAGTATATACTTTCTATGAGACTCGACTGCGAATTGTAGAGTTCTTTTTGGTCCCTTGTAGTGTGAGGCCCGTTCTTGTTCCACACGTATGGACTGACTCCAAGTTATAAACCCAACCGCAGATAATTCCCCATCCCCTCTGCAATCTCTGGGCTCCTGGACGGTCTCTGGGCTAAACTCCATTATCAGTTGCACGTTCACACCTATCAACTGTATCGTTGCAGACACGAAATTAATGTAATAATAATAAACTCTATCAGGAATCATATATCCAAAATTACCAAAAAACTGAATGCTCTTTACCGCCTCACTTGTCCACGGAGGGAAGTCACTCCAGAACGCCCCTTAGGTCGTGGTTTTTATAAAGAAAATCATACCTTTAAAGTTGGCTAAAATACATGATGAAGTTGTATGTTAGGCCACAATAGATCCGCAATGAGTTGGTACCAATGTAAGGCCTCAATCAGCAATTCTGCATCATCACACTGTGGCTGTTCTTCTATTTATTATATTTTACATAAATATTCACTTTTATGGAAAATACGATGCAATCTATAGGTGTCATCGTCTTTTTCTCCTCACAAAAACATTTCTGTACTTCGCGATCTATTCTGTTCATTCAATATCCTGATGACCTGAAAGCCGCCACACTGGCACTTAAGCTATATTAGTGTGAACTGAGGCAAGCAACAACGGGACACGAGGCGAAACACCCAAGACCTTAGATAGCTGTCCCTGACGACGTGACATTTTGCGAAAAGACGTCAGCCACAGACACAATGCGGACACCCCATCAGCCAGATGTGGCCAGACAGCCCCTGCGATCACTTCAATGGAATGATCCGCAGATATATATATATATATATATAAGAGCTATAAAGTTGAACTTGCGGCGGTATCAGCAGAACTGACCCATTCTTCGCAGCTGGAGCGAGTGCTGTGCTTTATTTCGAAGAGTGTTTGTTGGCTTGGCAACTCGCCTTTGCCTCCGAGCGGTCGAAGAGGGGAACACATTGTCATGTGTTCGCTGCTGCTGCTGCTGTTATTGATGTTGTCGACTAAGGTGATCTTATATGTGTCCTTAGGGCTGCGAGCATATTCATAAACGTCACAAGCTTAAAATTATGCCAACGATGTTTACTGACTCGAATAAACGATACGAACAGAAGAAAAAATAAAGTCCCAAAAAAGATTCTTGCTTTTAGTTTTATTCTTCAGCGTCAACATGTGAAATGAAAGAGCTGAACGGGAACTAGCTACAATTGTGTTGACGGTTATCTGTGAGCTACAGCTCCGTAAATAACCTATTGCCAAGTTTGGTTACTTGTTTGGTTTATCCTATTTATTTTAGTGGCATTTCTTCACAACAGGGCACCGAAATCCCGAGATCTTTAATGACAATATTATACCTAAACGAAACCCGATGGTTTCACATCTTGGGTTAGATGCATTGATAATTATAGAGAACGTAGGGCATGTCAGTACAATTTCAATCTGATGTCCCGCCAAAAATGAGCCAAGTTCCTGAATCAAGTAACAAGAGAGACGCAGTCTAGCGGCGCGGGATATTCGGAGTGGACCAGCAGTGACCGATGACAGCGGCAACGGCGGGTGACAACGAAGGACGATCTTGTTGTTGCTTCGTTCACGATACAATAACGTTACGGGAGTAACCGCAGCAGTTCACTTAAAATCGCTCATAGGGATATAGAAAATATTTTTTTTTCTAGCTTGGCACCTAACAATTGTCAAGTTCAGCGTACATATATTCAATTTCAGAACATATACTTATGTATACATATATATATATATATATATATATATATACATAGAGCTTTTTTTACTATCTTGAACATCTGGTGCAGGTCAATGTGAAGCACCTATCAGCGTTACGCTCACTGACCGTAAGGTCTCGCGCCGAAAATCGCACATGGCCCTTTCGTTCAAGTGACATTCGTTATCTTCCATCAGAGTTCGTTCGTGCTTGACTCCTCTTCCACGACACACTATTGTAAATCATCTATCTATACAGTATCTATACAGTTTAGAATAACATCTATGGACTATAATTAGTCATTGGCATTCGGGGAAATTGACTGATTTTGATTCTTCGTATGTCCGCATGTGTGCTTTATCACAAGCAACTCATATCTGAGCGTGTTTGTAGCAAACAGCAAAGATGTGGTTGCGCAAATATATTTCCCAAAAAAACTATGGAACGACACATTCGGTTTTGTCGTCGATTAAGCTATAACTCATTGTAGATGAGTGAGGTCTCAAATTGCATCCCAACGGCAGTGCATCATTTCTCCATACACCAGTGACAAACAAAATGGACATGTTTATGATATTAGGTAGGCAGGATTCATTCAATCGAAGAATAAAAAATATATAACATAACATAACATAACATTTGCGGTTTATTTCCGGAACTGCAATTTTACAATGCTTATATAATAGTATATAATATAAAACTATAAATACTCAACGTTCTCAAATAAAATTGATTTTCTCCCCTGCGATGCCCACTAGTTAGTATCAGTACTACTTATTCTTCGAGTTCACTTTTTCAAACACCTCGCTAAAAACGTGTTTTAATAGTAATCCCTATGCCTTTCTCACTGAAACCAACCATTTGACGATTTTACGAGTAATACGCCACGAATACCGAGACACCGATGAAATAAAGAGAAAATTCAAATGTTTTATGCACCCACAGTACGTTTGCGTTGTGCGTGCTGCGAGGAGGCTTGTTCCCTAGGAAACACATCTGATTCAGACCGAAGGAATGCGCTCCAAACCAAAAATAAACTTTGTAGTGCTCCAGATGTGTGAACCATGGTGTTTTTGTAAGTTCAATACCATGTTGCTTCTTTCGAGTGTCGTTATTGCCTGCTCATCGACTAGGGGAGTGTCGTTAGAAACGCTAACTAGTTAAGAGTCGGCAACCTGAACTTACGAGAGCATAGATGGCTGCAATGTAACTACCCTTCTGCAGATTGGTGAAGTACGCATTGTCGAGAATTGGTCTCCGATCGTACCACTTCTGCTTCTTGCGAAAACGCGATGTATCGATGGTGCTAGTCGTTTTGTTTAGAACTGACCGCGACCCCATGGCCGTTGCTGTTCTATCTGTAGCTTTTGCACAAAGTTTCACTGACAACAAATTGGACAGTTGATGTCCAACCGCTTGGATATTTCCGCTCGGCCGACTAGTCGAGATCCAGCTTTCAACACTCCCAAACACAGATTGTCAGTGCTCACTATCAGTTGATGTTGTGATGTCTGCGCTAACGCTCACTGGCAAGTTTTCACAACGCTCAAACTCATACTCAGCGATTGTACTATCCTGATTCGAAATCAAACACTCACTAAGCTATGCGAGCTGTGCGACTTTAATAACGGAACTGAATGTTTGACCATAGATGAAATCAACCGAAATAATCCACCGTTGTTTCCCCTCGCTGCAGCGGTTACAGCTTCTGCAGCAACAGCAGTTGCCGTTGTGTTCTGGTGCTATTCATGCGATCCCTGCTACGGCCGCTGGTGCTGGCACTGCCTTTTCAGCGACGTCAATGCTGTGGACAGCGCCGCCAGAGCAGAGCGACTTACGGCGTTGTCATGGTGACCTTAGGAAGACAGGAGTGCTCCCGAGTGTTCGTCGCCGAAGACGAAGGTGCTGCCGATCTGGCCGTATGGGGAGGCCATGAAGCAGAAAGAGCCGATCGCTCTGAGCTGCTCGGAAAACGTGATCACCACACCGCAATGGGCAGTGACACCACATACATAGCTGCCGGCCAATCTAGCCGTTGTCAGGGTAATCCGTGGCCGATGGAATACTGAAGTTGCGCCGTTTGTAACTATGGCTACGGGATCCGTAGTTCAACGAGTGCAGATCGCAACGGTTAACTGTGCCCATAAAAATTAACCCTCCATGCACGTCGGGGAACAGGATACAATCTAACTGAAGACAACATTTACTCGGATTCAGGAACGCCTTGTCAATTCCCCATTTGCTGGATAAGGTTGGCCAGTGAAAGTTGTAGCCATCGTCGACGACTAGGTGCCAGCGAGCACTCACTGAAGGGACGTGCGGGAATCAACAGGCCAGTGCCCTTCCGTTAGTCGCCCCCCCTGCGCGCTCACCATCGACCAGTCAAAGATCATCCCCATCATCAACGCCCGCACCAAGCAGGCAACAGCTGAACACTAACACTACACGTGCTCCGCTGTTTCGGCCAGTGTCTGTGAAGCACAGAGCCATTTTGACGATAATAAGTGACTGCAAATTCGCTTGTGAGGATCCACGTCAGGATTGAGGACCTCAGGTATGTTCAGATAGATTGTACCTATCAACAGTCGATGAGGGTTTCATATCATGCTTCGACAATGCATGTCATGGAACATATAATACTTCTCTTTACTCAAAGTGATTTACTGCTTTTAGCGCGCACATTTTGTTTGTCTTTTGCAGAGTACAAACCACAACTGTGTACTTGTCATTGATCAACATCTGACGATGTTTGAAGTGACCATCTTAAAAATCATTCCAATATCAAAACGAATCTCGGTGGAGATCTGCAGATATTGTTATTTTCATTTTTTTTTAAATTGCCTCGATGCTGAACTCTCTGGGGGGAGCAAAATTGAGGGGTAGTGATATAGCAATCGACAATTCGTTCAAAGATACAAAGTGTTCCTTGTGATGGTCTACACCAAAATATATTACTCTCACATACTTGAAATGTTACAGTATCCCAAAAAAGTGTACCTTAGATTATTTTAATAGGAATTTTTGCTTCACAATTATTGCATTAAGCCGCGCTCTGCTCGCTGATACCGCCGCTCGGAGCCAATTTACATGTTAAGTGTTGTTTAGCCCTGTTCGTTATTACAGATAAATATCGTTTGGTCATTACATAATAGAGAGAGTTTTGGTATTAGCAGCATTAGCGTCTTCTTACTTTTTTTTCACAGGATTCGTAGAAATTTTGACACAGTCTCTCTTTGACAATAGTATAACTCGAAAACACCATAGGGTTATAGTTGAAGCACAGAGAGAGGAAGCAAGAGAGATAACAGCATAGGCGGCTCACTAGCACTTGAAATAAATCTAGGTTAACTTTATCCAATCGTGTCCTATCTCAAGTGTTGTGTATTATTATGGCGTCTAAAATATAGCCTAATAAGAGCAATATTTGCATCTGTTTTTCTCGTACAAGGTAGAAGTCTAAATTCTATATGTGTACTTTTTTAGTAAACGTACACACCAGGTAATAAAGTATTTCTGTTTTTTTACGTTTCTGCATCGAGCAAGACCGGCTGTTTATATATAAGTTTGCATTCGCCGAAGGATGACATCCTCTATGCTATTTCAGTTTAAGTGGTGTTCACCTGTATAAAGCTTTTCTTCCACAGGTGCATTGTTTCTTAATGATTAGACGGTACAATTCATATTATCGAAATATCTGATACTTAATACAATATATATATATATATATAGGTTTGTTTTTTAAATTATTATCGGTGCATCGTTACAGATGACTTCCGAAAACTCAACCGAGGTTTTGCACGAACCACGAATCAAGGATGATCCTGCTCAAACTGACGACTCAACTACCCTCATTGGTTTAACTGGTCGCATTCTTGAAAATGAAAACCTGGATCACTCGACCGAGTTGTTGGCTGCGACCTACCGTGAACAGGATGAGTTTGAAGATTCAGACAGCGATGCAAGTGGCTTTATCGTTGAGCCAGCCCCACATGAAGAAGAAGTGGTCGAGGACGCTAAAACGAAGAAGTTTGGCCACACCGTCAAAGGCGAGATCACACTTGATGACTTGCCACGAGTTGAGAAGCTCCAAATCAGCGTTGAGAAGAATGTTTTGGTTCACGTTGGTAACCTGTGCTCGTCCGTTGACTGCTTAGTAGTCGTGGAATCTACAGGTGACCACCCCGTACTCAACATCGATACCGCGCTGTTTCTCGAGGATGGCCGTGCCGTAGGCTTAATCTTTGACGTCATCGGACCAGTCAAAAGACCGTATTATATTCTCCGCTTCAACAATTGCCAGGAGATTGCTGACGAACACCTGGAAGAGGGAACGAAGATCTTCTTCGCAACCGGTCACGAGCGGACATACTTCGTCTTCGAAAAACAGATCAAGGAGTTAATGCAGATCAAGGGTTCGGACGCTTCGTGGGAACATGACATCGAGCCGCCAGAACACGAGCTCGACTACTCGAACGATGAGGACGAGAAGGCAGCAAAACAGGAACGGCGCGCGAAGCGGAACCTCAGCGGGCAGCCCGTAGATCGGCGACCAGCAAACGGTAACAATAATGATAACGGTAGAGAGAACAATAGTTACCCAAACCGTCGCAGGAGCAGACCGGACGTCCTCGGTGACGAAACACCTGCTTCGGCGGGTCAGTGTGGCCTTCCGGGGGCAGGGCCCAGGCGTCAACGACCGCCTCATGTGCGAAACAATAACAGCAATAATAATCGCAATTTCCGTCAGCCCAACCCCATGATGATGGCGAACCACCACAATATTGCGGCAGTGCCGCCACCGAACTTCGTGATGCCATATACACAAGCTTTCCCGCCAGTGCCTCCGGGCCATAACCCCTGGGCAATGACGCGACCAGTGCATTTCCAACAGGCCATTTTCCCACAAGCACAAATGCCTCCTTCCCAGGCCATGTACAACCCCGGACCCAACATGAGCATGTACAATGCAACACCATATATGCCAGCACAATTCCCACCCGGTGTGCAATATCTACCTGGCGCACAACTTGCTCAGCCTCTGTACATGACTCCACCCCCGACGAATCCGCCGCCTGGACATCCCTACCCTGGCCCGTACCAACAGGGTCAGGCCAGATAATCGAGACGAATTCACACACAAGGGTCACATTGAATTCACTGGACACATGTACAGATTGTAAATGTAATTTTAGAAAACTTCCTTATGCGTGACGTAGGTGTTGCCGCCTGACTCTGGACTCCCTAGAAATCCTTACAACACGTTGAGACAGTCGCTGCTAGAACAGCTTAAAAACAGAATGTTTATTCTCCCCCCCAAGCTATGAGGAAAACTAGCACTTTTCAATGTATTTATTTATTCAATGAACTTTGAAGAACTCACGTATGCACAAGGTACAATGAACCATTAGCTGTACAGTTTGTAAATATACATATATAAACATATTATGTATGTATGTATATATATATATATATAAACATACATACATATTGTCGCGTCAAACGCATGCAAATGTGGTCTCGCGTGTCGCGATAAACTTATTTTTCTTAAATTTATTACCCTATATATTATATATATAATGTCCAGTTGACAATGTAATCTAATACCTCTGTAGGTTACGATAAGCTTACGATTACCGATACAAGACCACTGAAGACAACACGAATGTTAAAACCGTCCACGATGTTCATTTAGCCTAACGAGGATTATATACAATGATTGGACCATGATATCGTCGTGCCCCAGTATCACCCACTCCCACACCGAAATCGTCAACCACTTGTCGCTAGCCACCATCACAGTCCAGATGTGTGTCGACATCTCAGTACCGTTATTATTTTATTATAATAATTATTATTATTATCATACACATATGAAACGTTGATAATACTGTTAGTTATGCACGTGTTGAGCATTAAAGCTTTTTCTCGATGAGGCTTTTCTTGATGAATGTCGTGAGTTCGTGCTCGCCTCCATAGATAACCGCGATCGTTATTA
Organism: Stratiolaelaps scimitus; assembly: GCA_019614645.1. Taxonomy (NCBI): domain Eukaryota; kingdom Metazoa; phylum Arthropoda; class Arachnida; order Mesostigmata; family Laelapidae; genus Stratiolaelaps; species Stratiolaelaps scimitus. Next base: position 1,130,798 of record JABWDB010000014.1, on the reverse strand, counting down.
CGAAACAGACTCCCCCAAAAGCGATATGTGGGATAATTCGATGTCCGATAACTGACTCGCTTGCAAGCGTAAGGACACAGCTCGCTATAAGGACAATCAACACCCATTTAGTCGGCATCGAGCGGGATACTATGTTCACATTAAATTGTGCAAAGAAATTATTGATATAACGAAAACTTAGCAGAATTCGCAGTGTCATATTGACCATGTTTGCAAGAATAAGTCCCACGGCACCAAATATTCGACTAAAGACGTATGACGTGATCAGAAAAACCAGTGAGCACTGGGCCATCTTCGCGTTGTGCTCGTCGAGTTGGTTCTTGGACATCGTTGCAAATACAAAACACTCGGTGATGCCGTTGATCGCGATAAACGCTATGTACATGCAGTGAAATCGCATCAGGGTGCGACCCAGTGGCAACAAACTGTCGCCGGCATATATGTACAATAGGGTGCCACTGAACGCCTGCCCAAAGGCGACAATCACGAGGGCTACAATTAGCATTAGCTTGAGGAGATTGCTGAGAATTTCGGCACCCAATCGAACGTCTGATTCCTTTCTGCTGTTCGGATCACCTCTGCAGAGGAGTTGACCGAACAGCAGATAGCCATTCTCTTCCACCTGCTGAAAGATGTAGCGCGCGGCCAGCGAGCCGAGATTGTTGACAGCTTCGTAGACTCCCTGCGAAGCGAAGTCGAGAACGCAAAATGTCGTCATCACATAACGTTCGCCCTCGGTGAGAACCTGTTTGAACGCTGTCTGCTTCATAAAGCTCGCTGCAAGTCCACCCACAGCCCGGTCGATGCCTTCAAACGATGGCAGCATTTGATAGATGCGTGCAATCGGCAAGCTCTTGTCGAGTTTGCGGGCGCAAACGAAATGAAAGTACACATAGAACGTCACGGTGAAGTAGATTGACGCGACTAGCTGTGAGACGGCGTAGGCTAATAGAGCAGAATCGGGCCGGATGAAGACGAACACCGACATCAGGATACAACGAAAGGCCAATGTCGAACCTGCGCAACAATTCGATTAAATAATTTATTATTGATTGCTGCTAACGATTTATGAATTGTGCAGTAGTGTGGAGATTTTCAATTCCGAACTGCTCAACGATTGCATGAAGCAGGCATACAACACATTGTAGTACTATGAAGAAAGGCCTCTCTGAGCAAAAGAGAGCTTGGACTAAATAGAACGAAATCGTCTCGATGCTCGGGTTAGGTAAAAAATGTATAAATTGGTAAATATTAAAAAGTGAATATTCGACTTGGGAAGTTGATAAATATAATGAGAAGAAAACAACCAGTGGAGGTGATAGATATTTAGTTGACAGATTTACCAATGTTGACTTTGTACTCTAATGAAATATGCTGATGAACCCATTCTATCGTATAATAAATGGTCAATAAATGGTTTTGTTCTATTTTATGCCAATTAGGGATTCCTATTGAAGGCATGCACCAGCTGATGTAGACGCAACAGGCGAAGCTTTGTAATAGAAACGAATTGAACTATGCATAGAATATTTGCGGATTTTGCATCCTTGCATATTCCTTGTGTGTTCCTTGTATATTTTTTATCAGCTAATGAGAGAACAATAATTAAATCTGCATCAGTTATTAACATATTACTTATGGAAGTTTAGAAGGGAAAGGAAGAGAATAAAACCTCACCTTCGGCAAAAACCTTGAATTTGACGTAACCGAAGGCGCATCCAATAATGAACATTGGTTCAGCCGCGACCTCGATGATGGCCGCGACGAAAGTAATGCCCACGGCAAGCGCGTACGTCGGATCATCGGGAGTTTCCAAAAGTCGAACCCACACTAATGAAAGGATCGCACCCACCGCAACAGCCAAAGGAACACTCAACCAGGATAGATTAATCACTTTACTCCACTTATGGCCCGACGTGTCAGTACAGCATGCTCTGAAATCGAAACGGTGGTGAGTGCTGTAACGGCTACAATTTCAACTCTGAAAATTCGCGTCATCTCAAAGCATGAGTAGAATTCGTTTGGTGCTAACCTTTGTTTCCATCTTGTTCAGTTTGTGCTCTGCTCAACACGGAGCTGCAGAATCGTATCAAGTTCACCGAGGCCAAACATGAATGATGTCAAGCCGTACTTGGTGCTGAGTATTCTTTGCTTATTAGCTTAATTCAACGAACGGTTAAGAAAAATCATTTAATAAACACCGTCGAATAATAACAAAGGTACTAGAATTAAAAATCCAGTCATAATACTGTACGGTCACAACATAAAAATAACCTTGGAAAAAAGCCAAGGCTGTGCAGATGCATGCGATAACTGTGCATTCTAGCTGATTAACAGTACATTACTTGTTTTTAATGTATACTGTACAATACTGTCTTTTAACGTACTTCCTTTAGCCTATTATACGTGTATAATATGTTCCCCTCCCTATAAGACGTGTCGCCCATTTTCAACTTTAGAATAGATTATGCCGGAGCGCAGAAATAGCTATTATGTTGTAGTATATCTCAGCCTATGTTATTTATACCGATTTGTTTGCCTATTATTATTAAAAATGGTTTTACAATTATGATCAGTCAAATCTTCAAAATGCATCTAAGATTTGGGTACACATTAAATTCTACTAAACTGGCTGGACTCACTCAGTTTAAGCTCAATAGTAAGTAACATCCTATTAATAATACAGATTCAGATCAATCCTCAACTTTTCCAGACTATATAAATGCTTTACTTAAGCTCTGCTACGTCGCGTCATAGGTGCAGTTCCGTATTAATTCTTCACCTTCATCGTCTCTCCTCGCCACCCTTCGCCCAAATGCCACCTCTTGCAAGACATACGTAGAGATGATACAGTTTCGTCTGCGAAATATTGTCGCGCCCTGGATATACATTAAGGACTTCGTCAGCCTCTATCTTGAAGAGAACTTCACTACCAATGGATAAGATCACACGCAAGTTGTCCTCTCTAGCCATGTTGTAACACACACTATGAGAAACCTGCGACAGCTAGCTATTCGTAGAAGTGTATAGTGCACCACAGCAAAAAAAAAAATCGCGCGCACCTGATGTGTGACGTTCGAGTATTGCCACTCTAGCATTCATTAGATCACTTTATCTTGCGATAATACTACTGGGAGTGATTTTAAGCCTGGCGTCGCTAGCCGGATACCGTTGTTTAGTCGTGATAGCTTTTTTCTCAAGTATTCGTCTAATCCATTATTTTCCTCATTCGCTATGTAAATAACGTTCGAGGAAGAAATACGATCTCAGCAGATACCATATAGGAAGTGCCCTTTCGAACACTTCTCATCCAGAAGTGCGCCGTCCGCTTGAATCATTATACATATCACATAATTCGGGTATACTACAATGTATCGTTATAAATTATATAAATTACTATATAAATGTATCGTTCTTGTTACTCCATTCATTTGTATTAGACACACCTCCGAAAGGGCTCGCTCGCAAGAAAATGTATCGTCGAGAACAGAAGCATAAGGCGAACGTTGATCACTCCGAAGGCATACTTGGTGATGTGGCGTAGTATGAATGCGTTCAAGACAAAAGTGCACACACGCATCGAGATGTGGAGAACGATGTTCAAGCTCGTCGCCTTTAGGGCGGCCGCCACACGCGTGCCAGGTGACTGCTGCTCATTCGCCATGGTGACTTACTTTGACAATGCGCTCTTAGCGAAAAATATAATCACATCCATTACATGGTCACGTAAAATAGTGAAACTGAAATAGCGAATTTCACCAAACGGAAGTAGCATCAACGGAGCAAACCCAGCTGATCACCGAGACATTCGAATTTCGGCTAGCAGACGATTGCTCGGGAAAGGGCTGTTTAGGTGGTATTCTCCACACCCGACCGAGTCTCACATCCCACAAACGAACGAGTCAACATCCTGCTGCGGCTGGACAAGCAAAGGGGCAAGACAGCTCTCGCAAGCCTCGAGAGCCTTTTGGGATTATCCAGCGGCATCGCGTGGTGCTGGTGTGAAAGGGAGAGACCACTGCGCGCGAAACGGGGGAAATACAATAACAAATTAAAATAAAAGCAGTAATAAAGATATTAATAATAATAATAATAATATATAATGATGCCACTAAATAATGACAAGGAAATATGTTGAAAATATTGACCTTTTTATAATTCAAGTTGGATTGAATGAATTGAAATCGTTGCAAATATTGGGGACGTTGCTGCTGTTCAAAGGTGTTTATGGTTTTAGTAACTATCTCGTCCAGTGTCGAAGGTAGATATGAGTACAAACCAAGCAAAATCTACAAGAGACCGCTGTTCGAAAGCGTCCAGCTTAGCTGCATGCTATTTGGAATGTGTCATATGTAACTAGAAGAGAAGAAGACACCTACACATTTAACTACTATCGCATTGTAAAAACAAGTGATGAAGTACGAACGACTAAAAACAAGTCGGCAATTATAATATACTGTAATTAATCAATTATTCATTGTTGCTTCTCTACAATGACGTTTATACACGCGTGATCATTTTAATGCCTCCTTGCAGAGTTTCGCAAGTTCAACCTATATAGTAACATGTGTACGTTTAATGGTAGCAGCTTACCACACGACCGTGCCACTGCATTATTTACGTAAATAGATAATACGCTTTTATTTTTTTTTCATGCTGAGATTTTAACAAATGCAACTGTATCAGTGCTGCATCCGTTTTCTATGGTCGTTAGATCAAAAAAGTTTGTGCAAAATGAATTGTTTGCCTATTTGGAGACGGTGAATATAATCTACATCGATTGAGCTCCCCTATAGTTGGTCACACACCGTCGAATCGCTGATATTAACTCTGCAAGTGGTTCAAAATCGGATCCAGTTCTCTCAACTCGATAATTATCTCGAAAGAAAGCACGCTCAAACAGTTCAATATGAAACTCGCTCAACTTTATTAACACCTCGCCCTGATGGGAAACTGAAACGCAGCGGGTCCTCTAAAACTGAAAGTCTAAAAGGACAAAACTCTCTCGAGTCTAGTCCATTCCACTTGGCGCACACTCAGAATACTCCGACCGACTCCACCTAATTGAAATTGATGAGCAGTATAATAATGTTCATGATCCTGTATAATGTGTATATATATATATATAATATCTAATTTATATATCGTAATGTGCCGTCGCTCCATCTCTGTTCATTTCAGAGTCCCCCTTACACTTGTAATAATTATATATCAATCTACAACACAACCTAACTAGGTCTGTTTATGTCGTGTTTCAATTATACAACTTTTTATTCACCTCATTATCTTCTACGATTTTCTCTATTGTAAATTATCTTTATGTATACTATGTAGAACATAGGATGTTATATATATATATATATATATAGTTAAGTCGCACTGTTCATTATTTGTGCTTCATCATTTCTTTCTGGCTGTTTCCTCCAGGTTTTATGTGCACATTTGTCTGTGTATAACAGATTTCTATACAAGCAGGTCGTTGATGTTTCAAACCTTTTCACCACCTTCAGTTCTACTTTTCAATACGGTGATTTCGAACGATGTTTCCGTTTGCAATACCTGGACACTTCGGATTTTTGCGCTAAAATTCTGCCATCTCTCAGTTAATTATATTGTCAGTTATCATGGTTTCGTGTGACAGGTAGTGCATTTCGTACATTGTATAATCATCAATAGAGCGAATTTCTTTCCAAATACCTCCGGAATAATAACGTCCTTTCCATATATATATATATATATATATATATATATATATATATATATATATATATATATATATATATATATAATGTGTCTTCTTCTTGTATCTTCTCTTGTTCTTTCGTTTGTGCTCTATTTACAGATATGTACTATATATCTTTTGTCTATTATTATTAGTATTATTATTTAATTGTTAATATTATCGTACTTGCTATAATTATACCTCAATGATACATTTACCATACAACTATGTGTCGTACACTGCTTCACTTATTATTTCGATTTCATAGACTTTGTAGCCGTTTCCACTCACTTTCTCTCTCTCTCTCTCTCTCTCTATATATATATATATATATAGTGCTCTCATTATTATTGCCCTTTTTTTGGCAGTTAATTATTAATGCTTGTCGGTATGCGAGTTTGTATAAATTAATAGATATATCTTTGTTTGCCCTTTATTGTAAACGACCGACCAGAGCGGACACGACCCACGTAGTGGAGCCGCCAGCGACACCAGCATATGATTTGTGTTTTTATCTCTGTTCTTCCATCTATATTTATTTGTGTACAGGTCTGCATGATCACATTTGCGAATAATTATAGTGAATCGGTTTCCGCGCGCTTGTGTGTGTGTATGTGTGTTTGCTTGTGTCAGTTTGAATTCTAGACAAGCTCGTACATTTTATCGAGCACCATCCATATGGATTGTAGTGGGTGGTGGTTGTATAGTTAACTTTGACCAATTAATTATCTCTCGGGCACTCTCATCAAATGCAGGTGACGTTGTTGCTGTAATATCCATTCGCTGTTATTGCCGTATTTCCGACATCGCACTGTAGACAAAAACGCTCCATCGTATTAGCCTCCATAAGATCATATATACTGTTCAATTCTATCATTTGTAATCTCGACCGCTAAGTCGAAGATGGCCGGCCTTCGAGGATCATTGGGGCAAAACGGATCGGAATATCGCGGTGTTTTCTGGGGGCGATCAGTGGGGGGGGGGGTACAGGGCCACTTTCAAATCTTTCGTCCCTGATCAACGGTAGTCATCGTATCTTGATAGCTCGCTCGAATCATTCCTTTATCATAACTAGGACTATCTACCATATCATTTGTTTTCCAAACGCATGATTCTACTGTACTGATTCTATTCTAGCTTCATCTATCATTAATCAATCAGTCTTTATTATTCTTGATTTCACATGACTCTTTCGTGTTGTTCTAAAGGCACCGGCGATATAAATATCCTCCGCGACAGTAGTGCCACTATTAATGTAACCGAGCTCTACTGCTTTATCGTAGGATTCTAGCTATTATATGCTGATCATTTTTTTGTCGGGTACACGTGATCGAGTGAACAAGATGCATCCCATTGCATTATACTGTGAGGTGCTGTCACCATAACGAATCCTCTGGTGGCAACTGCTGCCTCCCAGCACTGGCATGAGTTGCGTGTCCACTGAGTATTGCTGCGCACTCACTTTTTGACACCGGCATTTGGCTGCACCTATCTCTACCGCTCCAGGGACAACCCACATTCAAGTTGGTTTGACGATGTACTTACAAAGGTTCGACATGCAGTAATGTCTTAATATTATTGTTGTTGTTATTATTATTATTATTATTATCATTAATAAATTATCACGCTTCTGTCCTCGGCTTTATTGTACTAAGGAGATTGTAATTGGCTTTTTCCACATGTCAACAGCGCTTGACGTGGCGTTATCACTTAAGTGCAACGTGTTGTACTAGCCCCCAAAACCAATTTTGTTAAAATGCAGTTATTAATATTATTGTTATTACGTGTGGTATAGTCAAGCGGATCAGTTGATTTATGCAACTGATAATACAATTGAGATACGGATGCAGCTGATTAGCGTCATTCCCTTTGTCCCGTTGGAATAATTGATATTATCATTATATTATAATTAATCTCACAGCATAGCTCTCATCATATTACCGACTTTCACAGAATCTTTCAAGCGTTATAAGAACTAGATTTTTCTCCAACATGACCACAAGGACACCTTTCGTAAAAGGGCCAGCGTCAATTGACTCTGGCAACAGAAGTTCACTTCGTACTGGGACACGCAGGCGATCTTTTAAATGACTTGATTCGGGGTCCCCCTCGCTCTTCTCCCGGTTTTAAGGACCACCTGCCCGCACCCAAACAGGGCGGCCCTTTGGACGGCCACTCGAAACGACAATTTGCATACAGAGTCGGTCTCCCCCCTGCCTGTCTCGCTTGCGCGCCTTGACATTTTACACTGCTGATTCTGTTGTCCCTCTATATATATATATATATATATATATATATATTGGATATATATTCATTGGATGCATGTATTATTTTACAATGCTCTTTTCCTATGACCCACCAGCTCTAGGCCGGTTTTCCCTCCAGACCTTCATCTCTTGTTTTCTCTATCGTTCAAGGTATGTGAAACTGCTCTAGTTCATTCATCGATTACACACGCATACCCACAAGAAACGTTGATTTCTCATCCTTCACCGCCGCCGTCGCTGTCGCATTCGTTATTAACATGTGTGTGTGTTTGTGTGTGTGTGTTTGTAGACGCGTGAGCTGTCAGAACGTGTGATGAAGATACTGTTACTCCTGTGTTCCTGCCGTTCGTCTCAACTTTGTTCATGAATAATAATAATAATAATAGCATCACTTCAATATGTCTCGTTGTCGCTTCTATATGCATTCAAATCATTAATACCTTGAAGGTTCCTTAGTAACTGGCTCGCCAATTGTAGCAGATTTTTTTCTGGGTGGGCCCATTCACGTACCCTTATCGCACATATTCCGCTAAGTGCTTTTTTCTTTCAGCCGCACAAACAATCACGCGCATCACACGAATACCGAGCTAGTTATTTTTCTACTAAAAGCGACCAAACCAACGAACGAAGAAAAAAAATCAGGCCATTCCATATTACAGAGGCACGCGGGAGTAGGTCGATTCAATTTCACCAAGGCCGACCCACGGGACTCGCTCGCTGGCTCGCTCACTACTGCTACTGCCGTTGCCTGCGCTGCGAAGTTTTCGTCAGAAGCTGTTTTTGTTGGTCGTTGTCGTCTTCGTTGTCATCATGATGTCAACAGCCGTGGTCGTCTGTTGATTCTGATGTTTCGGCCTATTTACGAGGCCTGGCGTCCTCTCGTTGTCGTCTGTGCTTCATCGTTGCTTCTTATTTGACTTACACCGGGCTGATGTCGATCCACCTAACGTCGTACGGTATTCAATTACATCTGTAATATTCGTTACTGGGTGTCACTTTGCACCGCTGCTACAGAATTGGGTTCAGCAATAGAGTGGCGTCCCTCATCTTGCCGTCCCCGTGGACCCAGGTCTCATCCTTTGTGTGTGGCCATCAACCACGTCAGACCCTCCTGCAATCCGTCGCCTTGAATAGCGCACGCCGGCTGAACGTACCAGTGCCTATCGCGGAGCCGTGTTAGGCCAAGCTTCTCCTGAATCTCATGTGGCTTCATAGCTGTAATACAGGCAGACAGATAGATATATAGATGATATACGGGAGCATCGATTGAATACGGAAGTAGATACGCGCACTGGTGGGTAAATAGATGAATAGGCGATATTTGTTATTACGTTACGTCGGGAAGAATTAGACGAATGGAAACCGTTCACTACCACGTATAGTTGACTATGTAGAATTGCTTATTGGACTATAATGAGCCAACTGCAAGTGTTGCAATACACGTTGCTGCACACATCCATCTAACAGTAAGTGTTTCGAGCTTGTTTCCGCGTTACCAATATGACACGAAAACCTACCGTGGAAATAGACACACTAGAAATAGACCTTAGGAAGATATACGGTGTTGCCATTAAGGTAAAGGTGTCAAATACACCTACCGTCTTTGTGGTCCTGCTTATTGGCAAACACGAGAATAAGTGCATCTCGCATTTCACGGTCACTTATGATCCGATGTAGCTCCTGCCGGGCCTCGTCTATACGGTCCACATCGGATGAATCCACGACGAAAATTAATGCCTGAAATGGAATACAAAAGTGTGTTCTCTTAGCCAATGTGCCAATGATTGAGTGGCAACTGCGTTATATAATATATATATATATATATTAGGTTGACCCAAAAAAAACCGCATACATATATATTTCAATATCGGCTAACCTAAGTGAGTCAAAACAATGATTGTTTAGTATGAGTTAGAAATATGCACCTCTCTTACTTATACACCCGGAGTTCTGGCAGTCTTCTAACGGCTAGGCATGCACCATTTCTGTTACCATTTATAACTTCGTTATATAAGGCCTCTCGGAGTAAATCGATGCTTGCATACTGTTTGCCACCTATAGCCCTCTTTAATCGATGGAAGCAACCATAGTCACACGGGCTTAAATCGGAAGAATAGGGGAGTGATGCCATATCGATGTATACAAATTCCGTTGAAATCCACGTCAAGTGCTACCATTACTTTAGGCTCGAATCTATTTGGTATTGCTACTGCCATTGCCTGTTACCTGGTCGTAGCCACTGTTTCACTTTATCTTTTTCCGGTTCTCTATACAGGCTGACCCCTGTCTCGTCCGCTGCAACGGTACGCTCTAAGCGACTCTTTTGCTGCCTATATATCTTCAAATTGTCTCGCGAACACTCCCCTGCTGGCAGCTGCGCCGTCTGCTTGCTAATTGTTGGGTCTCACTACCCGCCAAATTCGAATTCAAACCGGCCAAGAATAAGAATTCGGCGTAGGACGATAGGAGTGCGGTTTTTTTGGGTCAACCTAATATGTACAATAATGGGGAGGGCTAAAAGGTTCGCCTACTGCGTATGTTTCCTTCGCACTAGTGTATATTATACAGTTTATTTTTTCATATAATTCAATATATTTCACGGTAGTCCTACAAGGCTAACAATACAAACCATTGTCGTTATTTTTTCTAGTTATTATTATTATTATCGATGTAACTGGTTTCGTTCCGTTACGGCTAGTAATCACTAAATATATTCATCACTATTACATTCAATGACAAACTCGTAATAATGCCTGTTATCTATTAGTTATCTATTATAACTATTGGGTACTACGATAAGGCATTCACCGAAGTAATTAGCTCAAACAGTCCCGGTGGAAAAGGGTAAGAGCGGCAGATGACTAATCCATGTTTAGTGGGTGCGACTCCCTCACTTCCGGGCAATTACGGACACGTGAGGCCAACAATGGGCACATAAAGGATCTTACAATACTGTTCTTTAATAGAAAAAAGTTACGAGAAGTCTTATCCTTGTAGCATGACCATCTACTCATGCAGCACAGTTTGGTACGAGCGGTTTATGTATCGATTCAGGCTCTGCCGAGTCCCAAAGGCAGTTGTTGTCAACTCGTTGTAGTCTTCGTTTTGGACAAGCCGGTCCACCAATTGCATAAAATCGCCAAGGGATAGGAATAAGGAGGAGCTGATATGAACAGCTAAGAGCTCATCTTTCCGAATGAATAAATTCCATCTCTCCTTGATAATGACACATTTTGACTGTTACGGGACGATGGATATGACCCGAAATATCGCGACGATAGGCAATAATTCAAAGGGTTGCAAATTCATAATAAATGTTCACGTTTGCCAAAAAACCGAAGAAATTAGATAGTGCAAAGTATTATTCGTGTCAGGAACACACCCCAACCCTTCCCCCCCTCTTCTTGAATGGGTCGGTACTTCTCCGAATCGGACAGGCAACATTAGCCTTGAGGGCATTGCGTTTGACAGCAGAACACTACCGGAACGAGTAGAACGGTCACGCTACACCATCTTCTAGTCGAAGGCGATCGTTTGCTACAATGATAGACTTCCTAACGATTAGCTACGTTTCGTCGGTAATCGACGGCCGAAATAGGACTTCTCTAGAAAGGAAAACCTTGTTGATCTTATTGGCAGGGTAATTACCTATGTAGGAAGGTAACAGAACAGATTCGTGTTTCGAAGGACGAAGTAGAGACAGCAGGTTGGAACAAAACCTGGTTTTGTTGAATTTGTTTTTCCAGTATCTATTTCCCTGATGAAATGTAAGCAAAAGATTAAGTTAGGATGTACATCGGCACTTCAGAGGACACCCTCACTAAGTCGATGCGGCTCTTTGCTTGCCGGCTTACCTGTGTTCCCGTATAGTAATGTCTCCAGAGAGGTCGAATCTTGTCCTGTCCACCAACGTCCCATACATTGAATTTGACATTTTTGTATGTGACGGTTTCGACGTTAAATCCGACGGTGGGTATTGTCGTTACTGATTCGCCCATCTTCAGTTTGTACAGGATCGTGGTCTTGCCAGCATTATCTAAGCCCAGCATGAGTATACGCATCTCCCGGTTGCCAAATATCCGCGAAAGAATCTTCCCCATTGTTCAAAGTCGTCTGTCGAACGGCGTATGTACGTCGGCTTCGACAACTGCCACGGCTGAACCCTGCAATTTGATAAGGGAAACATCGTCATAATCAGCATCGTCATTATCGGGGAGGGTACCATTATTAGTTTTCTACAGGTAGCAATAATATGCTTAGCTTCAAGGTTGTCCTCTTCTTTGTAAAGATATTCTCTATACATATAGGATAGCTACAGCAGCGCATTGTTCGCTTCTTCACAAAATTCGTGACGAACGTGAGTCTTACAGCTCAACCTCGTCGATCACATAATTATTTATCTATCTATCTATCTATCTATATATATATATATATATATATATATATGAGAGAGAGATTAATGGACGTGCTTCTGATCTAATTAACTGAACAAAATTATCAGAAAGGATGCTATGCCAAACCACCGCTGCATCTTCGTTCCATGCTTTCCAAAACGATACATTGTATTACTTAAACACCTTTTACAATAATTGTTAGCTATCATAACATAAAACCCCAAATTATTAACAAATGTTTAATTAATAATCACTCTTATTTTCTACTACAATATATATGATAATAGATAGTTCATACTATTATCTATAACCTAACTGAACCCATAGAGCAGGGAATAAGTTCCATATGTTTTTGATGTTCCACACGACTCGATTAACCACCACTACAAAGCGTGTCCATGTCAATGGAGCACTGAGGCCAACGAGGGTATCAGGAAAGTGTTAGTTCTGTATATTTTTAGAAGCTCATTCAAGCCAGAGGGGCGCGTTTAGTCACAAATAGCTGACGCCTTGAAGGAGTGTCAGAAGAGAGAAAGCATCAGAACTCTCAAGTTCGTGAAGGTCCGCAATGGATTTGCGACCATCTTCTTGGGGGCATCTTCTACGTAACGGAACACCCGAGACCGCCTGGACTGTATAGCACAAGTCAGGGGTCCGGGGAAACGCAAGAAAAAAGCTTATCTTGTTGCAGTACATCACTAAGTCCCTCCGCAGGTGTAGGCACGCACTGAAGGTACGAGAATACGTTCGCCGCTATTTGAGAAGCCCCGGGGAATCAGCATTCTAAATTTCGGCAAACATACGCTTCGGTCGTCGAACGACCGCAAACCGAAGCCGTTAAAATTCATTGCTCCGTCGTTTCAAGCACCGAACTCACCCGAGCTTACTTCTTTCAAATTTATCGAATAGTCTTTTCAGAAAATCTCCATTTACGCTGTAGAAGGTACATGTATGGCCGCTGGATGACAGTATTGACGTTGATGTGAGTAATCTATTCAGCCGGTCCGTGTAGTGTAACTTGTGCCAATTTGCTTATTTACCATCATGTCACTCTCAACATCAGCACACTGCGAGGTGTGTAACAATAGTTGTCATCATGGTGTAGAAATACATAACTCCTAGTGACATTTTTCTTTGGTGCATTTTATGTCATTTCATGCAGCCTGTTGTTTTCTTACTGCCTACGCCTCAATGTAAACTTGCCGACTCTACCCTGTATCGTTTCCACATCAATATCCTCGTAGCTCCCTCGCAAAACCCGCTCTCCTTCGACGCGAAGCGTTTGCTCACGATGCTATGTTTGACGCCACCTTTCCAAGAAGGCTAAACTGGTAGCCACACATAAATGAAGTTCGCTGAAGGCCAACGTCCGTAAGAGCCCGACCGGCAAGGTCACAGAGTGAACACGAACCTCTATAACCCTCCTGATGGGCTTCGGGCTTCTGCCATATCTGAGACGGCGACATTTAACGATGAAAGGAGATCGACCCCATCATCGAGTTGCAAAGGGATATAGAAGAGCTTTACAGTGACGAAGCAAAGTTTGTCATCATATTCCGTTAATGAAACACCACTCTGTCTGAAGTTGGCTATTGATGCGAGGGAAACGTACATTCTCAAGTTCTGTGTTAACCTTTGAAGGATGAAAGTACAAGGTTTGCGGTACGCGCAAGATATTGTCAGCAGGTGTGTGATTCGAGGAATTTGCAATTATGGATTTACTGCTTGTCTGGAAGAAGGCTACAAGGAGGCGTATACGACTTTTGTTATTGTATTTTTCGGGCAAACGTCATGAGACGTGTTGGTGATTCAAAGCATTTGGATATATGGCCTCATTCACACATGCATGTCATGTGAACGAGCATGTGCAAACTGCTTATATACGTTCCTCGAAACACTTAACAAATCTATGTGCACACAATTGCTCGAATTTTTACTATTTTGGAAAAAATACGGATTTTCTCACATCAACATTTTGCACAAACGAAACTGCTCAATGTGCAAATAAATTAGAGTGTACTATACACACATACATACCAGCTCAAAAGCATCTGTGACATATACATTCATCACTTTATCTGTGATATATCTGCAAATGCAGGACCACATCGAATCGTATGTATCCCGTGAGAATCAAACCAAATCTCCGGCATTACCGCCACCACCCCTGTGGATAGAATGTCCAAGTTGTATCAAAGACAAGGCGTGGAATTCTTATATACGTAATCAAGGCTAAACAGCACTCTAGACCGTTAGCGTTCACAAGCATTAGTCATTCGGTGAGAGAGTTCCTGCGAGTTTGATATTGTTCAGCATAGCGGCTGATCTCTCTAATCGTTGAACTGGGTGGAGGGAAATCACGTTCTCGATCTCGTTAGTCAGGCAAAGCCAATTCTAATCCTAAACGATCATTAATAGGTAGGCACGGAGGCAACAAGTGCTGGTTGTCATGCTTGCTTATCCAAAATCTATCGCATGAAATATGTCCCGGGATTATACTACTCGGGCTAGCTTCGGGCTAGACTTCTTTGGGTTGCGTCGTATCGCATTAGGACAGACGTATTTACATAAGAAATAGAACCAGCCATAATATGGTTGCTGTGTTATGATTATATCTGAAAATGTCAAGTCAATTTTCATGCAAACGTTTCCCACAAACCCTGCCACTTTTATCCCCTCGGCACCTCTTAACCTGCACAAATGATTTTTTTCTTTTTATCTGGCTGCAGCAATCTGCCCCTGAACTCAGACTTTGCGCATTTCGAAAGAAAATGAGAAGTGTAGATTAGCAACTAAGTTGTACTAATAGCAATTACTTAAGATACGACCAAGCCAGAACAGACGCAGAATGTACCATTTCAAAGCGCACTTTGATCAAAGCATGGTTAAAGATGAACTATAGTAAAAACCCGAGCGAAACTCCACCGACCAACCCGTCGAGAACCAATACGATAGTCCCATTGTTTTTGAATAGGTACGGTGCGGTATCGAATCACTTGGCACACACAATACGTCGATGTTAAGCAGTCCTTCATGACAAACGCGGCCCGGATTCGTAATCCACTGTTAAGGCAACATGTACACGTTATGGTTTCGTTCCTATGCAGAACGCCTTAATATATATTAGGGGTGGTCGCTATTCTAAGAGAAAACAAAAAATGTTCTTAACCTTACATCTACAAGACTTTATTTAACAAAAATAGCCTCCTTCGGAAGCTACACATGTTCTCCTTTGGCCCAGCAAACCATAAATTCCCTTTTCCTAAAACTTTGCTTTCTGGGCCTCGACGAATGACGAGACGGCGATTTCGACCTGTTATACTGAACTGAACGTTTTGCCCTTTAGGCTGTTTTGCAGGTTCCGAAAAACTGGTAATCTGAAGGGGAGAGGACAGGGGACTACGGCGGTTGCAGTAAAACTTCTCAATTCAACCGCGAAATGGCGTCCCGGGTCACACGAGCGGTGAGATGCCTTATGCTGGAGAATTACTCCTCGCCTAGTGATGAGACTGGGTTACTTCTGCTGCAACGCACTGCGCTAGGTTCCAAGACCTTATGATGGAAGAGTCCCTTCCTGGACCACCAGACACACAAAAAAAGCTTTTTTTTTATTGGTTTTCCGCTTTGCCTGTGGCTTTCCTTTGGAAACCCACTATTGTTGCTCATTGTCGTACTGCACCCACTTCTCATCACCTGTGGCAACACAATTCAAAAAATCGCACTAAGGGTGTCACTGGAGGAGAGAGACGCACCCATGCAGTGGTTTCTTTGAGGAATCGTCAGTGAGCATGTAGAATCCATGATCCAAGCTTGTAAATTTGCCCCATTTCGCTCCAGCTTCTTAGCGGGCATTGAACTGCTCATTGCCGGATTTTCCTCTAATTTGCACTTCATCCTGTCATTATGAATCTCAGTGGGTCTTTCCGACTTGGGAGCCTCTTTGAGGTCAAAATTACCGCCCCCGAAATTTCTTGAACCACGTGTCAGCCGTCCAAACTGAGGCACATGATAGCGAAAATCGTCACGAGACAGCTAAATTTTATCTCTCAAAGAAAAAGGTTTCAAACCACCATTGTGGATCCTCTTCGCAATGAATGTGTTCGAATAGCATTCAAAACAACAGTCGTTGTCCAGGCCAAGACGAGCGTTCAGTTATAGCTCTACGCTAACAGGGCCCTCCAGTCGATCCACGAATGGATGACCAGAGGTACCCTGAAACTGGCGTCCGAGAAAAGCGAGGCGGTCCTAGTGACCGGTGGGGTCACAGTTGATCCTGCCACAGCATGCAACAGAAAGCTGCTCAGAAAAGCACAGCGAACGACCGCGCCAAGGATCATTCAGGCGTATCGTACAGTCAGTACAGCCGCGGCCTTGGTCCTCGCCAGCACCGCCCCATGGGACCTGCTTGTCGACGAACGGCGCAGACTATGGGACAAAGAACCAGGACGTTCAAGAGAGGTAGGGTGGGAGGCACTGCTGGTTCCGTGGCAAAAGGGGACAGAATTGCGCACGTCTGAACCCGGACCCACGGTCAGGGATCTAATTACGGACATCAAGAAGTGGATGGGCCGTCCTGGAGGTGACATGGACTTCTTCATAACCCAACCTATAACTGGGCATGAAGACTTCCAGGCCTATCTGGACGACTTCGCCGTAGTCCCCCAATCGGGGAGCTCATTTACTGCACTGAAGATACAAGGGACGATGCTTTCCACAGGATGCTCATCTGTCCTGCATTGGAGGCCGCAAGACCTCTAGCTCTGAGCAAAGTCTCGCACAGTTGGCAGTCGCACGACGACTCACGGGCGAGAGACCCACTGCGAGCATGCCACACAGGAGCATGAAGGATTTCGTTGATTTCATCTGGTAAATGATCAGCGGCTGGGAAATCGGGGCTAAAGAAGTGCTCGAAGAAAAGGGACGCCTTGCCCGAATTCGGCTACTATTATAATATTCTCCTCCATCCCACAAACTAACGAGGGAGAAAGAGTAGAAGAGACAGGACGTGACGTGTATGGGCACCCTCCCCACAGAAAGTCACGCCGAGGACAATGCCGCAATTGTGTCGGGTTCGCAGCTTGCTGGGAACGGCTTGTCTGATGAGGTAGGGAACCCGAGGGGTGACCCCGGCCATTTGATCCGGTCGGCAGCCGCCACTCCTACCTACCCATAGTACTATCAAATGAAGAGCTAGGAAGTATGGAGCGAAGCTTAAGAGAGGCTGCTATCCTGGGGCTTTCAAAGCAACTGAAAACCAGGAGTTTTAGTCGGTAACGCCGGTAGTCTAGCTTGTCGTTATTTTCTGGCGAGTCAAACACTGCTCGACCCACACCGAAAGGTGGTGTCGGTTTGTGCGTAACGCATTTCTTCCCTCTTAAAAAATAACAACAACAATCAACGACGATTTTTCCTTCTACACATCGCACATCTCTCTCTCTTTTTCTCTCTTCCCCAGACAAGCAAAGCATGAATGACCAAAAATGCGACAAAACATCTTCACCCCTAACATATATATATATATATATATAGCTATTGGTTAGGCCTGTTATAAAATAACAGATCAATTGAGAAAACGCATCTCAGTAGAATTTAGTAGAATAAGTAGAGTTGCTAGGTGCGTTGAATTTCTCTGCACTTGTCGGTAGTTATAGTAGTGTAGTAGTTATGAGTTTCTTATTGGAAAGCCACAAATCGATTCAGCAGGCCAATGAGATAGACGCACACGGGTGACTCATAGAACCGGAGACTCACGAACAAATGAAGGATGTCAACGGAATATATCGAACTTTGGGATTTGTCGAATTCGATAACGACTTTCACATTTGAACGGCGATGACATGGTTGCTGTCACCAGATACGTCAAGTGCTAACACATGTTTTCGCTGACTACTGCATTTGATGTTGGTATTGAACGCGTCTGCTATTGTAAGGCGTATCGGGGAGTGGAAAGCTATAGGTCAACACAGTCGTTCGTGAAGGCAAACGCATACAATGGTGTCTAATTTGATAATATATCCGCTCTCACTGTAGCCTAGTAACGCCACTGCGACTGGATTGAACAGCGGCAGACCGGTGAAATGCCTAGAATCTCGATTTGAGCACTCAACCTCGTAAATCCTGTGTCAGAGATTGAATATATCCACAATACTACATCGACTCGATTGATTGGTGCCGGCAGCGTAACGTATCAACGAATCAATGCTTCCATCTTGCCTTATAAGATCAGCGCCAATGATATCATTATTATTATTATTATTATTATATTACTAATACTAAAGCCCTTAGATCTCACAGACGGCACACGGCATGTGATTGTCGTGTCTGACCACAAAGCCCTCGGTTTAAACAACAACGAATTCGATGTTCTCAACCGGCAGTTGGTTTATGGGTAGGCGACGCCGTTGGGTTCTCCTTATTTCAGAACGATATTTACGTAAATCTATGTGTATGCCAAAGAGACGGATTTTGCTTTGGGTATAACAATATGTACAATACCCCATACGTCATATTTCATCAATGTCACTGTAGTGATTTAAACAAAAACACTTTTGACGCTCACATTACTCTTTGATGTCAGCATTTTAGACTAAGAAACCTCCAAACAGAACAGCTGTTTGGCAATCGCTAAATAGATAAATGGGCGACATTGATTTCTTGAGTATTATTTTACTCAAATGAAAGCAGGATATTATCCGAACGGATAATAGACCCTTACGACGACGACGGCATTTCGTACGACAAATAACAAACTTGACAGACGTACGATGTCAAGCGATCATGATGATGATGTCTCGAGTGTGGGTGAGAAAGTGTTATATCCCGCATGACAAGAAGTTGTTTATAGAAAAAGAGCGGGAGAACTGTCGGGGGCATACTCCAGCGCGATGCAATGCTGCCGTATCGACGGACAGCTATGCTAACAATGAACAAAGGGAATGGGCCCAAGAGTTTCAGGCCGCATTGAGACGACTTGATATTGATAGTACTCAGTGTAAGTTGCATTCACGACAAAACAAGAAACGAACAAAAGCACTTAAATTATATGTATGCGTTAATTTACTAGTTTAAAGGCGAAGTAAAGATTCTAGAATATCTCCAAATGAGAAGCGCGTACTGGCTGCCCTGAATAAGATCGTGAAAAGGGCTCGTTTTTCCCGTGTGCATCATTAAAGCACAACGCGATGGGTTGATGTGGTCGTATGTTCATTTTGTACTTAATGGCATTATGTATCCGATCCCTATGCCTCGATGAATTGGCCCATTTTGATATTATATATTGTATGCATTATCATGGTCGTAGTAGTATAGCTGTCTCACTATTATTTACTGTAATTGGTATCAGGTGACACTTGTTTTAATTAGAGCTGTAACCGTGACTCCCCTAGCGAGGGAAATGGCCAGAATCGAAATGAGTCCATTTGCCATCACGATCATGCTAGTACACCATGGTAGGTTGTTCCCAGCATTAACTATTTGTACCTCAGTGCAGGTTCACCCGAGGTCTTGTTTATTTGTCTCTGCTAAACCGAAGTCCGACCCTGTTGACGCGATACGACTGATCTCGGTAATCTAATGTGGCGCTTTGCCACTAACGTCAGCGGTTCAAGCTAAAGGTCTGTTGCACAGGGAAACGAATACAGTTAAACACTCGCCAATAGTATTATCGTCACTATTGGACACCGTTGTAAGCTCGACATTGGCCAAGCTGCACGTTTCCCTCACGTTTATTGAGTTAGGCCAACCATACACCCGGTGCAGAGTGCGCGGGCACAACCACTACACATTACAGCCGACTGCGGGTCTCAGTACATTGACCTATCAACCTAAAGTTGCCTAGTGTCTTCTTTTCCTCGTCTATCAATCTAGACTTGACTATTGTCTTCTCTCTCTCTCTCTCTCTCTCCCTTGCCTAAACGTTCGTATGGCAACCTTATCTGCGATCGTATTTAGAAAAAAATATATTATGCTTGTTATTTTTGACAAAAAATGTGTGTCTAAATGAGTGATTTCGAACTGAGTATTAACTATTCAACGACTATTTTGCAGAGCACTTTTGCTCAACCGGGAATGATTAGCTAGCTATTTTTGCATTTTGTATTTCGTTACTCTCAATGAAAACACCTATGTCGCGTTAACGAAGTTGGGTCACAATATTAATTTATTCTAAGGACCACGGCCTATCTCTACCACCATTATATGCAACTTGAATGTAGTGATTTGCCAACCACATAGTCTCCCCAATGACATCGATGACATTTACCTGCGATTTGCCCTCGATCAGAGTGCGCCAGTGAGTTCATCAAAATGAACCGCAAGTTTATTGAAGTTGTCTGAACTAATCATGAGACAATCGTGCCACTATGCGCAGCCCGAGAAGAAAATTACTGGTACCTTTTAATCAATATGATGAATAAGGGTTGGAGCCGTTTGATCGGCGTCCGCTCACAAGACCAACGCTTTTCGTAGATATATATATATATATATATATATATAATAGCTGTTTGATCCTGCAATTTCTGAACTAGAATTATCGTGCTGTCGACGTTCCAGTCGATAAGCTTTAATATCAACATTGGAATTATGTTTTACAAGGGATTCATATGTGTGTATATCATTGCAGGTGTTGCGCTGAGACAAGTCTACGAGCTCTAAGGCCCCCTTAAGCTTACATAGAGGCGAACTTGAAGCGGTTCGACTATAAAACTATTGCCCATTCAAACATAATTATCTTGTGTAATCTTCATCCCAACACTCAGTATACAGCCTTATCAATCGGTACAGATTACGGTTTGGTGGTCGGGCAGTGGAAAATACAGTATGCCAAGCGGCCAAATGATAATAAGGCCGTCATCAGTATAGTTCGCGGCTTGTGCCTGCTTCAAGCTAAGTGAATCGCGGCCATCATACCGGTTACTCCTCGAAGGGCTTCTACAAGTTCATAATTCGCCAGTCTCCTGAGTAATTCAGGGGACTGGCAATGCACTGTCCCCCAATACATTGTGCACGTGGCCGACGAAAAATAATAAATAGAAGATTCATAGATAAGTCATTAGTAAGTAGTGCGCCTTGAACGGGTGTGTAGTGGATGTCCATTCAGGCAAAAATAGCTCCATAAGCTTTACGCATAAGCGACGACGCTCCTCAGCGGTGGCATTCATTTTCAGTTCTGCTTCTCTACACTTCTACATCATAGCATTATTACTATCTGTGCATAGCTAGAGACATGTGACTAAATACACTATTATTCTGTTCATCTAATGACCGCCGGCATCACTTCTTGACCCTCCACCCCAACACCAACTCAATCTTCGCTTCTCTGTCGAGTGCTGTCGTCGGGTGGGATTCGGCGCGGCAGGGGCTGACGTTGTTGCTCCACCCTAAAGAAAAGTAGGCAGGGGCAGAAGCAATATGAGACAATCGGGTAGATCCTCGGATCCCCTCCGCCGAGTGAAACGATCCCCGGCACCATCATTGCTGTCTTAGGCTTCGGCCGAGCAATGGAGCGGCAGCAATCGAGTGCCAGCAGAGAAGTGAAGTTGACTCGATGCTTTGAACACACCCAACGGCAAACGCAAACACCACCAACAAGAACTACCGAATAAAGAACACTACACGATGAGAGCAGTCGCTAGTCGAGCGTCAAAGCTTCAACGGCATCCGTTAGATATCCATCGCCTCCCCCACAGAAGCAAGCGACACAAGACGAGGAGACAGACAAACAGAAAGACGCGCAATGCCGATCCAACTATTCCCCAACTATTACTGCTACTGCTACTTCTAGCATTATTACTGCTTGTGCCACCACTGTTCGAGCCGAACGACCGCCGCTGCTCGTCTATCCGTTCGTTTGATGTTTGGTGACACTATGACCACCAACACGACACCGTCGTCAATTCCACGATACGAACATCAAACAGACATAGACACAGATGGGTGGGTGTCTAGTCAGCCATGAAATAATAGGCAATCAAAGTAGATATCCAGGGGGAGAGGGTACCAAGCAGCCCGCGGCTGGATTTGGATTGGCCAGAATTCGAAACATTATATCATAATTATGACAATGATGGCGTTAGTCCGCTGATCTGTGTGCTAGAATATCACTTTATGATGACATTCTAGATTTGGACCGGTCCCTAGTAGTTTCCCGTATTAATGACAACCAGGGTTGAAAGTAATGGCAAGACATTACGACTTGGCAAATTTGTGATTAGAGCCAAGTGAGCCGAAATTCCGTTGATAGCCATCAATCGATGTACGCGATATGAAATCAACTAGATGAACGAGTGATTACAAATTTAAATGGGTAACACTGTCCCTACACTGGTCGGTGGTCGCAGAAAAGTGTCGATGCAAAAGGCAGTCCGACACATGGACACTGAAGGGTGTTGTTGCCAGTCTTGGTGAGCCAATTCATGTTTCGCAATCACCCACCAAAAACTGCTTGCTTGACACAGACACAGCGTCTACCTGTTGAACAACACTACGTGGAGTTGTCCGCTATCGGTCGCAGTACGTGCAATAACAGTAATGCATCGCACGGTTACGTCAGAATCATTCTGAGAGAATATCAATGAAAAAGAACAACATGAACGCCACCAGCACGTAACCCAGGAACGAAAGGAATTCCGCATGACGCAACCGACATGCGGTCGACCGAGTCGAATGCATTTTTGCTATATAATTTGTAGTGTATCAGTAGTTGCTGTGATGGTATGAAGCCATCATAACGTTAATTAACTTGTTCGATCGTTGTTTGCCCGTAATGAAAACGGTTTGTGATGTCACCGGTGTATAGAATACTGGTAGACATCCTGTGCAGAAATAATCAGTCACTGATCTTTCGATATCGAACTCGTGAACACCAAAACCACCGACAACAAGTTGGCATTAAAACCATCTAATCGTCTGAACACGAGGCCAGGCCGTCGATGAAAGACAAGCCAAGCCATATATCGGTCCGACCGAGTCACTGAGTTCGATAAGCGTGAGCAACTCTTCACATCCGACAGCTTCGGAACAAGCACATGACTGACCGACCAGCATAGCGTATCCACCTTATTCTGATGGCGCGCTTTGAAATCAGTAGTCAGTCAGTGGACGGCGCCGTGGCCAGCGCCGGCCGAGGCGGCGTCCGCGGAGAGCAGGTTGTTAGCCATCCGAGATACAAGGGCTGGTCGTCGTCAGCGCCAGGAAGCGATGGTTTTGTAACGGCCGAGATCCGGCCTCTCTCGCGAGCGATCGTTCACAGTTGCCGCTGTCGTCTACCGCGATGAAAACCGCTAAAGGCAACGATTCGATTCGATAAAGCTACACAAGCCGACAATATCAAACATTTGGCTATACGTCCAATGAACGCTAACTAATATTGCTATCGTAAAAATAGAATTCAGACTTGGGACTACGCCGCCATGCGACCGTCTGTTTTCTATGTAGGTAATACAAACGAAATGTCTAGTCGAACTGACAATGTCCTATTCGTATAGGAGGAAACAGCAAACCGTCATCGTTGCTACTATTATACGTTTGATAAATAAATGTTAGAACAGGGAGAATGACGAATACGAAAATGAGTGGTGATATATATCTCTCTATATCTCTATATATCTATATGTATCGAGGAAAAACACGAACCTCTTTCGACGAACTGATGACCGACAGAACGAGTGTACCCACGCACACGTACTCACTCAGAGAGACAATGGCACAACGGAGATAGCTAGCCACCACAGTGACTGATGTCACACCGCACGTAAGCAAGGGCACAGTGGATTGGTGGCCCCAACGTAGGAGGTCACGCCGTCCTACGGGCGCCACGGCCGCCTCCGACACCAACAATCCAAGATCCAGCTAGGTTCGATCTGGCCCAGACGCCGCGATCAGATGATCACTGATTCTTCGATGACGAGAGAAATCAACGCCAATGAAAGCAACAAAAGACACCACCACCACCACTGCTGCTGCTGTACCACCAGTAGCACAACAATGATGTTGTGTTGCTGTTTGTCACGGGAGGAGAGGTGGCACGGCAAACACCAAATGACAAAGTATACGACGCAAGCAAGCTAACGCTCGGCCAACGACGTTCTCTCCATACGCCGACAGACACCGTCGGATCACCGGTGATTGTAGTTAGCAGAGGCACAATCCAATGATACTCCAAATTGCTAGCATTCACTCACTTCCATTTGCCGAACAGGCGACTTGAGGAGGTTTGTTCGATGTCGAGTCGGTGTTTTCGTCTTTGTTTTTTCTTGTTCTTGGCTGGATTCGTGTCATTCACTTGTTCGTAGTCCTCCTACAGAGGGGATGCACTCATTAGCAGTGTTTCTAGCAGCCGTAGAAACGGTTGCACTAGAATCAATTGTGGCCAGAAATAGTATGAGCCACCGCCGAGCGAAATATAGACAAAGAGATCGACACCGAGTGGGTGCGAAATAATCGCAACGAAAAGTAAGGTCGCCAATAGCCAACCGTCACTACCGAGTCAGTGAGCTGCAGCAGCGGTTGTGCTTCACTGTTCGATTCTAGGGACGGTCAAAACCGCCCCACCGTTTTGCTGTTGTCGTGGTAGTCGTCGTTGACGGCCGCAGCAGCCGCAAAGCGTACAGAACAACAACAACAACAAAGCCAAGTGAGTTGTTCGTTGCTGACTTGTTCAGCCGCCAGTGGTCGTTCGGACCTTGTCTAAGCGCCCGCTCACCCGCAACAACGCCAACAATAACAGCAGCAGCAGCAGCCGCCGTCAGTCAGTCATTCAGTCAACACAGCAGCGAACCCCACCGGAACCACTGACCGTAGAAGCCCAACGAAGGTACACTGGAGTAAACGGGGCAGGGGGCACCCAGAGGAAAGAGAGAGAGAGACCGATAGAGAAGCTCGCTAGCTGTTATATATTATTGCTGCTGGCTGAGTGTGTCAGCAGCAGTAATGCTGCCAGTGGGTAGTAGTTATCGTGTCGGAGAGTAGTGCCGTATTTCCGTTCGCTCTTTCTGACTTTTCTTATTCTTTTTCGTCGACTGCCAACTCTACGCGGCGGCTGCAGCAGCAGCAGCAGTAGCACGACTCGTATAACACTCGACCTAGCAACCACTCACTCAAGAACAGCCACCACAACTCGCCACACAACAATTCATTCACTGCTACAGCCACACACCGCACACCAGCCAACGAAACAACCGCCGCCACTAGAAGAAGCAGCAGTCGCAGCAGCAGCAGCAGTCGCGGCAAAGATATACGAACTCCATCAACCAACAGCAGCAGATCACCACATCCAACAAGCAGCCAGACACAGCCACCCACCAACCTGCAGCGGTAGCAGCCGTCGCCGTTGAAGCCGCTCTCTGGCAAAACAGCCGAGGGTCGGCGAAAACAACAAATGAAAACAATAATACTATAACAGTAGCAGTAGTAATAAGCAAGGCAAAAGGATGGTGGCGGCAACCGCTGCTGCCGCGAAGACGAATCCGACAGAATGGAGAAGAGGCGGCTGGTACTCGACTACAGAAGCTATTCTCTCCTGTGGCAAGATGACAATCATTCTAACAGTAGCAGTAATTAGTGGTAGTATTATCAGATGACGATGACAGAGACTAATGAACTTTCCGGATATGATCTGTGGCATCATATGCTGTCATATTTGGTTGTTCTGTAGTACGAGTCCTATATTAACTTGTTCTATGACTTCAGCTGTGTATTATGAGTCGCTTGCAGCCGATGCTGTTGGCGCCCGCTGAAAAGCAGTTACTGTAACCGCTACGGAGGAATCTATTTCCTCCTCCTCCTCGTCGTCGTTGTCGTCGGCACCTACCGGCGACCCGTCCCGTCCACAATTCAACGGAACAAAGGACATAGCGGGAAGATGGTCTCGAGGCAGCACAAATAGAGATCATGGCTCTTCGCGCATACCCCGTCGATAAATGAGCCGATTCTCGGGTTAGAATTAGCTCGACGAAGTTTAAATGCATCCAGCGCAGAGGTACCAATATAATATAACACTTCGTTGGACAAAAGCTCCTGTACCTTCGTGCTAAGTGCTGTTAAGTAGTGAGGTTTTCCGAACGGAGATGTGGCCAGGAATAAATTCTAGAACCAAGACGAGTCACCCCTAGCTGGCTATTTAAGGTGAGACGCTGTGCTGAATGAGGGAATCCACTGTCTGTATCTATGCACCGAAATCGAATGAGTCCGGGAGTGATGGCAAGTTTTCCATTGGGCAGAAAAGTTTTCATGTCGAGGTCAACTCGAGGTTGTCACTTAAGTTCAATAGGATGAATATATAATATATTGTTATCCTATGTCTCTGTGAACAGCAATAAAATGACTGCAAGTTTACCCTCACCAAACATTGCTATTAAAATTTGCTATTGATATTCTGAGGTCGCAAGAGAACACACATAGTGCATTCTCAAGAGCAGCTCTGAATGAGCTTACCCCGCGTCAGCGGATCCGCGGAATCACATGCGAAGAACGCCAACACTGTTACATGCCTTGCATTACTATGACCATAATTATGATTGCCGAATGAAGATTATTATTGTCATTGTGGTGTTATACTCCCGTAGCCGTTGTTTTTCGAAATCGAACCGCTCATCAGCTGATTTCGGCAGCAAACACCTGGTCGGGAAGTTCAGAGTGATCCGACTTTTACGACAGTATGAGCGCCACTCGAATATAACGAACGAGATCTCTACAATATCTCTAGGTATTTTCTTTGTTTTTCTATTCCCGATGCGTTTTTCTTGCAGAGCCAAATGCTAGCCCTGAGATGGGGTAAGCGACTGACACTGATGTCCTAGCAACCAGTTGCTCGGATATGACGATTTCCGCAAAAATGCCGTTCCGCCAACCACGGGACGTTGAGCTCTGCTCCTTCATGCTGACGGACAACAGTGCCGTACCGAAGGTGGCTGTCTGGACGGATTCCGGACGTGGCATTAACTCTGGATGTCGATCAAGATGGCAAACAGGAGCTGTGCCGCTATGCTCATCCAGTAGACCTCACCGGCACGGGGGACCATGAAGTTCTCCCGCCAGGGTCGAGCCAACCTAAAGGTGCGTACGCTGACAGATGGCAGAACAGACAGAGTGACAGTTCGAACATCTGCTCATGGCAAAAATGGGTAGGTATAGATGGACAGACACCCAGTCTGCTATAGCTCCCTTAACTACAGTTCGTGTCGTGGTAAGGGGATTTTCAGTTAAAGCGCTCATCTTCGCCGGCCGCAGGATTGGAGCGCACCTGTCAGCCAATCAGCTAGCGTGGCTAGTTAACGTAACGCGTGTGTGAATTTCAAGGCAAACGTGTGCATTGATTGAACTTCCGAATTGGCATCAAACAGTGCGTGCAACCTATGCAGCTATTACTTCGGCTGCCACAATGACCGAAAGGGTTGGCTGGTTGAAACTATGTCAGCGGGATCGTTTCGCCTTTGAACGATGCTGCTGACCAGCTGTTCTCTGAGCGTAGTCTGAGTAGATCAGGAGTTACCGAAGAACGAGCTCACATTTAGGATGAGTTGTTCTTTGTTGGAGATATGATTTCGAAGTGCGGCTTGAAAGTAGATTACAAGTTGTCACAGAGTTCCTTATGTTCCGGTACGAATTCAACAGCTCGGATTATGGTGCGGGGAGTTCCAGATACTCACATCTAGGCTCCCCCAGACACTAGATGGCATGCATCATCAGAGAACAAAATTTATTTTGAACAAATTATTAACGAAGTTTCGACTTCGTCGCATAAGACAACAGCCGCTGATTGAGTCAGGTGACCATCAGAAAACGCGGGTTGAGGCTGGGTTACATCGCGAATTAACGGATAAGCTGTACACCTCCGTCTGTTCACCGCCGTAGACAAAAAGTGTTTAAAGATGACATAATATTTTGAAGCTATGAGGTGCGGAGTCCAATTCCACTCAATGCGAGGATAGCTGTTTTACTATTTTCATATAAAAAGGTAAAGGTTTTATTGGTTTATTAAAGGAGCTGCAATTTTACAATGCTTAAGCTCTCTTATATGTCACGCAGCGGTGCTCGAACCTGCGGCCTCTGGCTTCCGATAGAAAAGCAACTGTATATTTGTTTAGACAGGAAAAACTTCACGGGTCGCATCTAAAACTCCACGCATCTTCACAGGTCGTGTCCTGTATCTAACACACGCACCAAGACAATCAATCTCACGACCTATTTGAGGCGTACCTTTTTCAATGGGGGCATCGGCCAGAAAGATGGATAAAGAATGTCTCTTATTTGACCAACCTATTCAGTATATCTAGAGGTTTTCGATCTGTATCAGAGTAAATGACCAGAACCGCTTACTCAGGGCAAAATAAATCTTGCAAACAAATTTTTGTTCGTATTTTGGTAGGGGTGTATTGTCCTCTCCAGATTTCATGCAGGCATGTCGCGTACTGATAAGAATCAAGAATGGCCTAGTGGAGAAGGGCTGGGTGTCGGCGAAAAATGAAACTTCAAATTGTCATAGATATACGCTCACGAACGTGTCTGTCTTAGGCATGCTGGGCACCATGCTTGTGCAGGGTGCTAGGTCTCTTCCGTGAGACCTGTTGTAGCTGGCATCTAATTTAATAAGTGGGAGATACCATTGAACAATATCTAGTTTTTTTGACAACGAAGCTTACCAGTACGAACGACGACTTTCCGATGATTTTCTTACGGGTATGAATTGACAATAGGACAATCAATTCAGTGCAAGAAACGGTGGAGCAATGCGTTGTACCGGCGTAGGAGCGAAATTTAAATCGACGACTGATTGAGAATCAAGTCATCACCGTGAGACAGATTATCATCACCTGTAGTATGTCATACTATATGTGCCATTATTCTCGATGTTTCCCATCGGCGTGGTATTTCTCTCTCGGGCTCAAATGGATCCTTCTCGCTGAAACCAAATATCGTCACTATATAGTGTTTGCCTAAAATTCTCGAGATGGTCGTGGGCACGATCTACCGAGATGTAGTTCTGCTCGTGACCGCATAGGTCACTTGTCGAACTGACAAGCTGTTGATTGCTTGGATACTGTGGGTACTTGTTGTGCGCCCTAAAATCAAGCAAGTTAGTTCTGTTATTTAAATAAAAAATAAGTTGAATGTTGGCAGGTCGTTGGCTCTTTGTCGAACGCTATAACCGTTTAGCATTGCCAAGGCACTTCCGGATGTCACTAGCCGGGTGCCCTGACCTAGTGCTATGAATATCCATAGCACTAGGTACTATGGATGTACCCGGTTTAATAAATTTAGGTTAAGAACCGCTAAGTGTCTTGCCTTGCTTTGCTTCTTGGGTTAACGTATAGTCTGCCGGCTGCGCCTCACTACCTTCTCGCAGCCTACATAATCAAGGCCAACATATCAGTATATTGAGCGTCAACGATGCATCCACAGCAACGTTCTCTTTCACAAACGGATTTTGTTTGCCACTTGTCACGGTTTCGACTTTCTAAAGATCGTACCAATGATGGCATTGATTCACAATTAATCAACTATGAATCAATAGTAGTAATGGCAGTACAAGATAGCTATCATCTCTTTATCATTATTATTGTCGTCATTAATTAACGTTATTATTACTATTTCGAACATTTCCAGGTCATCCTGTTGTGCTGCTTGTGGTATTCGATATCATCGACAAACAATGTTATCGGTAAGGTTGTCTTGACCAACATGCCATTTCCCCTGACGGTTACGATAGTTCATCTGGGCTCAATTGCCCTCTATTCGGGGCCCGTGTTGGCGCTTTCCGGTGTTCGGCCACAGCTAGAGATGGACTGGTCCACTTGGTGTAAATGCATATTGCCGCTGGTGCTTGGGAAATTCTTCACATCGCTCACGTCTCATGTTAGTCTATGGAAGGTGCCCGTTTCGTACGCACATACAGGTTCGTTGAACTAGTTTGTCTCACTAGTCTCGTGAATCACAAACTGATAGTGATCTCACGCCAGGACGTTTATAATTCATAGATCACGGTGTTTGAGTGTCACAGATCACAAGGTATTCGAGTTGAGCTGTTTGACTAATAGTAATCATCTGTCAGAATGTCATGAACTCCGAACTACAACGCAGTTCCACCTTGGACCACAATAATAATTATTAATATTAGTATTATTAACAAGGACAATATTATTGGACCTATAATAATAGTGTTATATTATAGAGCCACTTGTTTGGAGTTGACCTTAGGACTCAAGAAATGACTTATATAGCCTTTAGCCACAGTCAAACCGGGATCATGCCTATTGATGGCGGAAATACTGTTATCATATCTAAGGTTCATTAATCGTCGACTGTCTCATTCAATGTATACGCGAGCTCAGTCTCGTCGATTTTTCGTAATGAGAAAACAATTTAACAGATCACTTAGACCAAACTCTGACGTATTTGGCCTGTCACACTAATAATGTTCCTTTACAAATGGCGCTCGACGTGCTCATTTCTATGCGCAATGCGATTGATCGATCGATTGATTACAACCAGTTAAGGCAACGATGCCACTCTTCACGGTGATCCTCTCGAGGATCATCCTCGGCCAGACGCAAACGTTACCCGTCTACTTGTCGCTTCTACCCATCATTTCTGGAGTGATCATCGCTACGATGACAGAAATCTCATTCGATATGCTCGGTCTTCTCGCGGCTCTGAGCTCGACGATTGTGTTCGCCCTTCAGAATATCTACACGAAAAAGGTATGCTCGACATCGGTATAATAGCGAAAAGTGGCAATTCGGCATCTGGATAGGTAGAGTAGCTCAGTATACTGCCACTGTGTTTCAGCAATCAGGGAGGAACCGGTCTGATGTTCTCAGACGAATAGCTTTGACCCAAATTAGCTGTCAAGTTAGTGAAAAAGGCAATCTTTGGAAAGGAACACCTATTGAGAAATCAGGCCAAATATAATGGAATTGTGTATTTGAAATCTTATTAAATTTTCACTCACGTATCCACATGTTTTATGTGTATTACCATTAGATTACAGTGCGCGCGGGGGGGGGGGGGATATATATTGGATTATAGATATCTCAAAAACCACTGCAGGGTCTATGAAAATTAAATCATCATTAATCATTGCAATCCGTTATTATTCCACGATAAGCCATTTCTAATTTGCTTCCGTTTCTGTTCCTATGCGTGTTTTCGAGCAGGTGATGCGCGAAAGCGGCGTCCATCATTTGCGTCTCCTGCACATCTTAGCACGTTTGGCGCTGTTGGCTTGCCTGCCAATATGGTTGACATTTGACGCCCCTCGACTCGTCCGGAATCGAGAACTCACTCGACACACCGATTTCCTCACGATAATTTTGCTTTTCGTTGATGGCTTCCTAAATTTCGCGCAGAACTTGGTTGCCTTTACGATGCTCAACATGCTCTCGCCGCTCACTTATTCTGTCTGTAATGCGGCTAAGCGGATCTGCATCATCAGTGAGTGTTTTTTGAAAATCCATCAAATGTTGCTCGTAATGCATTTATTGTGACCCGTACACACGTACGGGGCTAGCTCGCACTTGGCATGATAATGAATAGTTCTTCACATATTTCGTTAGGTCTTGCTGAAATGTTTAAATATTTATCGATATGTATCGTGTTCATCGATGCAGGTTTCTCTTTGTTGATGCTGCACAACCCGGTGACGGCAGCCAACGTGTTTGGAATGACTCTTGCTATCCTCGGGGTCCTTTTGTACAACAAGGCCAAGCAGGAGTCTCAACGAAGCAAGGACCTACCGACTCATCACCAGATGGTTACCGGGCCGGCGGGATCCATCATCAATATGGACGACTCAAAGACGGGCACGCCCCTTCCGCAATCAATGAATGGCTTGGTCATCTCGAAGCCGACCAACAACATTCTATTCGAGCATGTGTTTTCCAATAACAACACTCAGTATATACCGCTTGTACATAGCTGACACAGCTAAACTGACACATAAACACTAACAGTACAAAACAGCAGAACAGCAGCCTGTCTGTTTGAGTTTCCCAAAGGTTCACCTATACGGGAGGAATTGTGCAGTGACAGGGTCGCTGCGCACTCCTGACTCACAAATGCGTGGTCAGTTGTTGACAATGTCGCTGATTTTCCTAAATGAGACACCCTACCCCACGTCGTCTCACCTCTGGCTAAGTCAATGATGATAAGCGACAACGGTGGCTGACATCGTTACCGAACATCGTTATTAAGGAAACCGCGAATTGAGCGTGGTCGTATTTTAAAGTTATCTGGACGAGACGGGTAGGATGTTGTAGCATGTGTGACTGACTGACAGGCGGCTGTGCTTGATCATGAATGTGAATAGATATAATATATCAGCGATTGAATCTAGTACTGAATGTATACCACTGGACGTGTATGTGGCGGTTTCACCCTAAATATTTGCCTTTTTTTTCTATTTGAAAATGTGCTAGCTACCTTTGAAACTATTCGATTTGGATCATGATCGATATCTCGTTGAGGACGAGTGATCGATTTACTGAGCTAAAACACTGATGATTTGCCACCATATAAAATTTTAAACACTATGATAGACATTAAATTGGGTAGAATCGCTATCAAAGCGTTAGTTGCTGTGTTCTATAAACTACCATCTGGATATAGTATGTCAACAACTTGTATACATGTAGCTACATATAGATATACGTAAAATGCTAATAATTATATGCATGTGTATGGCCGGGCGCGAGTTGTTTGTTGACCTCGGAGCGAGGCACTTTTTAATTCATTGGGAACGTAACCATGTTCCCAGTGGCATAGACAAAAGCAAGTGCAACACATAAAACAAGTGCAACAACAATATATTTACCAATTCTATAACAACAAGGTATCATAATGAGGATAGAATAACAACAACAACAACAGGAGTGATAATATCAAAGTGCTATACTACTATGGTGTAGACTGTTGCCCACTCTAGTTTCTTCTTCGTTTGGAACGACCCGGCCGTCAAATTTCTCTACCGTTGTCTCACGAGCGTCATCTATAAATCTACAGTCAGATTCAACTTAGATCTGTATTCAGCAACGTGTACAACGGAAGAACAAACAAAAGTAACACTATTAGTTACGAATATTAGCACTATTAGTTACGAATGCTACTAATACGTTGAGCTAAGAACGACTAACTGAGCAAATATGTATAAAACATGTTTTTTTTCCCGCCGAAACCTTTCACTCATTGAACAAATGTAAATACGCGTTCGGACCCAATTTTTTTCCCACTTACCACAGGCATACACACACACACACAAACACTCTTCTATAATTTCGTTTACTATTAATAGTGAAAACATTCATATGAAGATATATGGTACATATGTATCAGTGCATGTATGTAGATATACGTATAATATAAATATACACAGAAGCGGAGCGATATGCATACATACAAACAAACAAATGAATATAAACTAACCATGCGAAGAGATCGATAGGGCACATATAGGGAGGGAGAGAGGCAGAGGAGAGAAATAGATACACAGATCCGTAGGCGTATCATCGATTCTCGAGCTGGCTCCTCCATCTTTCCATCCTCAAACTAAACGCGTTGCATGGCCGAGTAGACACACACACACACACACAAAACTACAATGGACAACAGGACGGTGTTGATGATAAGAAAATGAAGGTGTAGTTAATGCATTGTTGTGAGATATTACATCAATCTAGAACGAATAAACGAACGGTATTGTTTCTCACAAGTTCCAGCAAACAAAGCAATCATATGGGTGCGTGCAGTGCGCATGTGTTGTAATATAAGCAGATGGTGAGAGGGTAGGTTTTTGCTGATGGTGATGTGTTGTAAAAGCAGCTTGGACATTAGAGATCAATCGGTTCGAGGCAACGAGGTAGGGCATAGCACGGAAGCGTGTTATGACTGTCAAAGGATCAATCTCAGTTCCTAACGCCCTCTAAATTATGATAATAATAATATTGATAATAATGATAATAATAATAATAATTATTATTATGGTCATAGGCGGGACTGCTTTTTAGTTCGGAGTTTGTGACATTCCAGATGACGAATGAACAAGTACAACAACTCTGATTCTAATAAATGTAAAAAATATGTCATCTATTTAATCCGCGTTCTGCATTCTAGGACGCGTTTTAAATTCTGCAGATCGATATACAGAGGTTGGCATAGTTGACAAAAGTAGGTTACTTTTGGAAAAAAATCTTGTTGTCAAAGCAGATATCCATAGTCATTTAATCTATAGCCCTCGCAATTGATGGATATAGACAAGCAATCACCGCGTTTGACAAAGGGCAAACGCACGTTCCTTAATTCTTCCTACCAGCTAAACGAAATCTGAAAAGGTACATCTGTTCTTACGTGTGTTATAATTATGATTCTAGATATTAAGATAACAACGATAGATAATAATACTATCAATAATATTACGATAACTTCCATGATACTTCGTGCGGATCGAGAAGCATCCTGACAATGGCACTAGGTACGTCAGAAAAGGTTCTATTCTGAGGTTTAGTTGAACGGATTATTATTTTTATTGAATGGAGCATTCGATAAAAATATCAAAAGCTTGCCTCAGATGTTGCAAATGGGAGAAAACGACATTGCCAGCCTAAACTGTCGGAGTTGTTTGGTAATTTGTTTTATGGATACCTAAAGTGCATAATTGTGCCATGAGGGTGGCGGGATTAGTGTCGCAGATGCGTAATTATCGAGGTACATATTTTTAGAATTCGATGAAACTAAGGGAAATATTTTCTAATATTTTTCTTGATATGTTTTCGTACTTATTCCTGATTGCCTTCTTCTCACCCCGTGATCCCCGTCTAGGACCGACAGCTCTGCTGTTGGCTGTTAGGTTCAGAGTGAAGTTAAGGGGTCAAGTCATGATAACTCTGGTTACAACAGTTTCTGGAAGGGCAACCTCCGCGACAAATCGGTTATGTTTACAATACAAGTCCTTCTTTATATGAAGAGGGGGGGGGGGGCACTATGAAAGAGGATAACGAAATAACGAAGCCTATTCCTTGTCCAAGATCTACAACATTGGCGACGAGAGTTCTCCCAGAACCCGTAGCGCCTAAAGCTTTATCAGATCCCGATAAAAACTCTTCAGTTACGAGACTCCGCCCAAATGGATCAACTCAATAATGTAGATAGGTAGATTGAGTCATAAAACCAAGATCAGAGATTCGGAATCTCTCTCGCCCCTGTGATTTTTGTGGCCAAAATCACTGGTACAGAGACTGTCCAGTTAAAAAAAATCACATTCACTACCAGGTACAAGGTTTTCCAAGCAACCACAGTTTCACCTTTACTCCAAAAGTTCTAGACCTACTAATAGGTGCAACCAACCGTCTACGAGCTCATATCAACGTCCCAAACATCCAAAGAAATATGGTGTCAAATCAGTCGAGACTTAAGAAATATCTCGAAAACGGATATTCCATACAGTTCATATATAACGATTTCTCAGTACAAGATATAGATGATACAAGTATTTGCGAGTCGATACTGGCTCCGATGTTACAATCGTAAATGAAAATATTTGGAGAAAGCTAGGGTCCCCCACACCGCATTCGATACTTTTTGATCTCGAGGCAGCTAATATACAGAAGCTAAATTGTCTAGGTTACTTTCCTTGCAAGTCTCAGCTCTGCAACGAAATTCATACTGGCATATATAGCTTATATAGCTTCAATAGGTACCCTGCTGCTAGGATCAGATTGGATGAGCAAGATACATTCACTTTGGAGCAACTCCAAAGAATCGTTTACTCAGCTTACGAATAACATCTCAGTTAAGTCAGGAGTAAAAGGTCAGTGTGACCTGGGTTAGGCCTATGCGTAAAAACTAAGGCACATCTGCATTTGAAAGACTGTTAAAAACCAGTCTTTTGCAGACCCGTATCTTACGCCACGCTACCAAAGCTGGAAGCTGAACTAGATCGTCTAGTACGTGCCGGCGTATTAGAACCGTATTAGAACTGTTAATTACTCTCAATACGCGGCCCCTGCTGTCATCGTTACGAAGAAATCTGGCCAGATCAGATTCTGCGCCGAATAAAAACTGGACTCAATGATGCCCTAAGGATCACCACTATCCTTTACCAGTACCAGATGATATTTTCACAAAGTTGAATGGCGGTAAGTTCTTTTCACAGATTAACTTAGGAGAAGCCTACTTGCAAGTAGAAGTGGATGATGCCTCTAAAGACTTACTCTCGTTAAACACTCCGAAAGATCTGTTTAGATACAATCGGTTACCGTTTGGAGTAAAATGGGGTTATGCTTTATTTAAACAAATAATGGATATGACGATCTCCGGTTTAGACGGAACAGCTGCTTATCTAGACGATATCATTATAACGATATCATTATGTAGGACCTTAAAATAACATAATGAAAGATGTGGTAAACTATGAACACAATGAAAGATATGGTAACTGGGTATGGTAAACTACTACTCAAGTTTCGTACCTGATACGAAACGACTTAGGACACCGTTAGATGCCCTTTTAAAAAAGATACGAGGCTGATTCGAACACATCGATCTACTACTGAACTTGAAGATACTGTAATCGGAGAAATTTAACAAGATTTTTCCATGGAAATTCTCGAATCCATAAGTTCATTTCCAATTACACCAAAGGAAATTGAACAAGCCATACTTACTGACAAATCTTTTCAACAGCCATAAGAGCGGTTCTCATAAAACAATTGCCAATCACGATTATAACAGATTATCCCCTTATCTATCGCTTTAACCGTCGACAATAATAACCTGAGTCAGGAAGAAATCCATCTGCCCCCCCGGACGGTTCATCCACTTCTTTATGTCGGGGATCAGATCACGGGCCACCAGGGTCACCCCTGCGAAGCGCGGTCCACTCCTCCTGCCAAGCACCAAACATCGCTTCGCTTTCTACAGAGCCCTCGGGACCTTCGTCCCACAGCCTGCGTCGCTCGTCAGCCACCAGATCCCAAGGCGGGTACCAGCCAAGACGAGTGCAGCCGACGTGCTCACTGTTCTGTACGCTTGGATTATCCGGAGCGCGGTCGTGCGTTGCGTTTTCCTAAGGAGATCCCTGTTTCTGGCCGTGGCTATTGCCCTGCTGAACCAAACCGAGGATCAGAACAGAGCAATCGATCCTGCAACGGACATGATCAGCTTCCTGCGATCTGCTCGCTAGGGCCCATGGATGTTTGGGAGAATCTTTGCTATGTCGTTGGCTGCCTTGCTTGCCTTGGCTGTAGCGATCTTGATATGTTCGTTTCCAGTGAGGCCCTTGTCCAGGTGTACCCCGAGGTATCTGGCCTGATTAACCTGCTTGATGCTTTGGCCGGCTAGTTGGAAATTCAGCTGGTCGACAGGGACTTTGCCAGTCAGCACCACCGCCTCACTCTTTTGTGGAGCCAGTTCAAGACCGACACTGGACATCCACTCATGAATGGATTGGAGGGCCTTGGCGTTCAGCTCCAACTCGACACTCGTCTTTGCTTCGACAACCACTGCCAGATCATCTGCGTATGCCAGTGTCTCCACTCCTCTAGGGAGGCCCTGTATGCTCAGGACATCGCCGTAGGCGATGTTCCAAAGCAAAGGCCCCATAATGGAGCCTTGCGGAACGCCGGCAGTCATGCTCATGTCTGTGCCCGCACTTGTGATTAATCGGTCCCCCAGGTAGCCCGATATCGTCCTAACAAGGTACGGCGGAACCTCTTTACGTCTAAGGGTGTCCAGAATGACCCTCCAAGGCAAGCTATTGAAGGCATTTCTGACGTCCAGGAAGATCGCCACCATCAGCCGTCGTGTACACCGTGTGGAGCTATGCAAGGGTTCCGCTTTTGGTACTACTCTATGAATTGCCGTATGCACCGATCTGTGCTTACGAAATCCATATTGTCTTGGTGACAGAAGCCCGTGCTCCTCTGCAAAGACCCTGAGAAGCTCTGCAACTATCCTCTCAAATTCTTTGGCTAATGTGTTTATAAGACAGATCGGCCTATACCCGCCATTGCCCTTCGGGATTAAGACCACTTCCGCAGCCTTCCATGCCCTCGGAAGTTTTCCACTGTGGAACATCCTCGTTGCAACGCTAGCAACCACATCCGGGAACTCTTTGAAGAGCACCTTCACTCCAGCAGGTGGAATGCCATCCGGTCCAGGAGCCTTGCCTGCCTTTACCCGTCCTGCCGCCTTAAGTACTTCCGCCACTGTGACAGGCGGTATGTCGTCCACCAGGTCGTTACTCCCGGTGCGCTGGAATTCTTCTCTTGAGAATTCTTGATGGCGGGGGAAGAGCTTTTTAGAACTTCCACTCTTTCTTGCTCTGGAATGTCGACTCTAGGTGTCTTCTTTAAAATCCCGCAGACCAGCTTGTATGGACGGCCCCAGTTCTTTCCATCGAGTTCTGCAAGAAACTTCCCCCAGCATTTGCTCTTGCTGGCAGCGATCGCTCGCTTCAATACCGCAGTGCAGTGTCTGAAGGAGGCCAGAAGTTCTTCCGCGTTTCTTCCATTCGCACTTGCGAACGTAAGACCTCTCCGAGCCTTCATATATTCCTTCCTGGCGTTTTTGATTTCGTCGTTCCACCAATATTTTGGCTGGACAGGAATCTTCCGTCTGGGATGAATTGGCTTGTCGGTGACCACTTGGCATGCTTTTATTAGCACCCGATGCAGCTCCTCCGGAGTTTCCGTTTTGCCGCTCGGTGTTTTACGAAGAGCGTTAGTTATCGCATCTTTCAACACTTCCGGGTCTTTGATCTTAAATCGCGCTCTCGTTGGGGGGGGGGGGGGTGGTTCTGGTCTGGCCAATGAAACCGAGAATTCAATACAGTGATGATCACTGAGATTGACCTCGTCTGTGAGCACTCTCCAGTTCTCGGTCGCATTTCCCATCTCCTCACTGCCCAAAGTCAGGTCGACGTGTGATTCCACAACCGATCCCCCTCGAATTCGCTGGAACGTTGCAGCATTTCCGCTATTCATCACGACCAGGTCATTCGCGGCGGCCCAATCCAGTATAACCGTTCCTCTCTCATTTGTTCTTCGTGCCCCCCATACCTCGCAGCATTAAAATCCCCCGTAACTACTATTCTTATGGGTGCAGTCGGCTCCCTGATAGAGGCAGTCAGCTCGTCCAATATTCTCGCTGCCTCTGAACAATTCACATTTGGGCTGATATAGCAGGAGTAAATTCTTCCTATTCCCATCACGTCAGCCCACGCAAAGCCCTTCTCCGTTCCTTTTTTAGCTATGACTATCGACCGATCAGCGATGATACAAGCGTCTAGAGTCTTGTCGACTATCCAGTCCGTTTTGCTCTGAGCTAACCTTTTATTAGGTTCACTGATCAGAATCAGCTTCGCTCCTCTTCTATTTGCGATCTCTTCGACCATGTCATGCGAAGGTCTACTGCGGTTGCAGTTGACCTGGATGATCTTGAGGCAGCTAGTCATTTTTAGGACTTGATGAGCCTCCTGTCCCCGAGGGAGCCCTCACCGTGTTCTTCGGGAACTGGAAGCCATCCGCGTCAAAGACAGTTTTCTTTTTCTCCGTCTGCCGATTCCTGTCCTGCGTCATGTCTTTTTGCGTTGGAGTCGGAGCGGTGTACGTCTTCTTGCGCTCTTCAACCATTGCCTTGAACTTTGGACATAACATCGAGCTAGCAACGCGTCCTTCTTTATCGCACGCATAGCATTTCGAGTTTGGGGCGCCGCATTCCCTAGCGATGTGGCCAATCTCTCCGCACTTATGACATCGCCGGCCTTCTACTTCGTCGCGCCTGCAGTCTTTGGCCACGTGGCCTAGCATCTAGCAGTTGTAACAGGTGGGGACCACGACCCACTCTTCGGGTTTGCATACAATTGTGCCAAGCGTAACCGCCTTCATTGAAATCAGTCTCTTGGCTAGCACATACGGAAGTGTTACTCTGCGTTTCCACACCTTATCCTTCCCCAGCCACGCTTTATCTTCAACCCTAAGCTCAGCGCTTGCCGCTAGGCCTAGTACTGAGCATAGTTCGGCACTTAGCCTGGGACCTAGGAAGGGAACACCGTCATGACGGGTCTAGCGGCCTCACGGACATCAACTTCCACCCCAACGCCCCTACGAATCATGTCAGCGAAAGTGGCACAACCAGCTATGGTAGTGCCACTTACGGTTATGAGCACGTCACCACCATCTTGACCCCGGCCTCCCTGGGTTTCACGTGGGAACTAATTGCGTCGAGGACGTCGTCGAAATTTTCTCCTTCCTTAGCCTTTACCCTGATAGTACTGTGGATCGTACTAGTCGATTCCCTGGTCTGGGAGGAGCTTGCAATTTGAGCGGATTTAAGCCCATTTCTCATCGCCAGCTCCACCTTGCAGGAGTTTTGCCTACAGCAGATCTCTACTGCCCTCCTTATTTCGGGGCCGTCCCATTTCTCCGATATATGAAGGGCAGCATCCTCTCCGTTGGTAAGCGAGTTGCTTTTCACTATGACTTTCTGGAGCGTGTCCAGGAAGCCTACAGGGTCTTTGGCCGCCCCCAGCATACGCACCGTAAGCGATCTAGCTGTGTTATCGAAGCCCTGGGTCCCCTCCAGACCTTCAACTACTTCGAACGCTTCGCTGCTGTGCAGGACCACGACGGAACCGACCGGTAGCTTCTGTTGGCTATATATACATATATATATATATATATATATATATATATATATAACTTGCCGCTCTTTAAATTCCAATAACTTCTGAACTAAATGAGTTAAAACAAAGATATTTTGGTATAAGTTAGGTACTTTCCACCTTTATTGTCACACCGATTTCACGGAAAGGGAAGTCCCTAATATTAGGGTGTCCGGTTCGAATTTGCCCGCATTTCGAATGGCGCACAATCCGAACTACCCCATACAATGCGTTCATTTTTGGAGTGGGCACGCGGCAACGTGGGAACGTGGCTTCCTTTCGAACACTAAGTGGTTTCGATACGATCAGAAAGATGGACACTGCAGCAAAAAGTTCAAATTCCCCCAAAAATCAACGGGAAAACATCAAGTTTTTGTTTCTCCAAAAACACCTTCGAGCTGAAATCCATCGACAATTAGTGAACGTGTGTGGCAGGTCTGCCTTATGCCTGCGAACGGTGCAAGGTTGGTGCGAGCGATTTCACAGTGGAAATTTGGACACCGATGACCATCGAGGCGGGGACCAGAAATCAATACAATACAAACTGCTGTTTATTGACGGAACTGCAACATACATTGCTTGAGTTCTCGTAAAAAATAATAGGTAAAAGGTGTAAAATATCACACTGCAACAGATGAAGTTACAATTGACAACATATTATATCAACGCATACATAGGGGCAAATACATCGACACGATTCCTCTCCCATCATAGTCACAACAATCAACGTTATACGTAATTTTACATGTTAAACACAGTGATCACTACCCCTAAAAATTTTCTTAACTTCGTGGACAAACTTCTTTGCTGAGGTGAAGGATCGAATCTCACTCGGGAGAGAGCCCCATACCTCCGGTAGGCGGTGAGCCAGAGCATGGCGACTTGACTCTTTGGTGGTGAATGGTCTCACGAATACCGTTGCCCGACGGGCCGTTCGCTTATCCATAGCAGAGATGCAGAAAGAGATGTCACCGGGAATTTTTCCTCTTACTATTTTGAAGGCAAGAAAGGCAGTCTGAACCTTGCTGATTCCACGGAGGCGAAGAAGCTCAGCATTATCTAAAATATCTGTAACGGAAGCACTGCGACGCCGATCGAAGATGGCTCTAAGTGCGTCGTTCTGAATGATTTCTCCTTTGCGCAGCGTTCCCTGAAAGCTACCACCCCAGATTGTGATTCCATAGGAAAGCAGAGGAATGAGTAACATCCTATACACCAGCAGTAATCCCTCAGTAGGTACTCCAAGTTCTCTCAGGCGGCGCAGTGAGACAATCACCGCATAACATTTTGGAGTAATAGTCCGTAGGTGTTCGTGCCATCTGAGTGTGTCTTGGAGAACAAGACCCAAACATTTGACAGAGGAAGACACAGGAACCGACGAATTGCATAATTGCACTGATTGGATATGAGTCGTCCTTTGTGGCGAGCGAAAGAGGACGATACCCGTTTTGCTAGCGTTTATGACCAGACCAAATTTCTCGAAAATTTTAATCACAGCCTCAACCTTGGGCATCACTCTATGAACATCGTCTTGTATGGAGGAAGGGGAGATTCTGAAAAGGAGCGACGTGTCATCTGCGTATGCAATGGTTTTACAAAATTTGCCGGCTGATATTTCTAACAAGATGAAGTTCATTAGGATAATAAACATATAGGGCCCTAGAATAGAGCCTTGCGGCGCTCCGATGTCGACTGTCCTCCAGGTTGATTCCACGTTTTCGACCTTCACCGCCTGTTGTCTCCCTGCCAGGTATGAACGAAACCAAGAAACAACCAAGCTGCTGCAGCCAAGATGGTCAAGTATTTGTAGAAAGAACGAGTGGTGTAAGCAGTTGAAAGCGGCTGACACATCAAGAAAGACTCCCAAACATAGTTGATTGTTCTCAATAGAATCGGTTATCTCCTGCAATAGGTGTGCTAGCGCCAATTCGGTAGACCTACCATTGCGAAAACCATGCTGACAGGGCGAGAAAAAGTTTTTCGAGTTGAGATAACGGTCTCATCTAACCAGAATAATCTTCTCCATTACTTTCGATAGGAAATCTACCAAGGATATTGGTCGATAATTAGTTGGCAATTTACAGTCACCCTTATTTTTAAACAACGGGATAATCCTAGCTTCTTTTTCCTACTTGGGAAGGAGCCTGACCTTATCGAGAGATTGATGATGTGCGTTAAAGGAGGAGCGACCACGGTCGACGCTATCGCAAGCAATTTGGTTGGAATCCCCGTGACACCGACACTCCATGAAGCCTTAGTTGAACCCAGGGCCCGTTCAACTTCAGACACAGCAACGTCCGCCAGTTCGAACGTTTGTGTTTCAGCATGCCAAAGCGATTCCAGTTCAGGCCGAATATCGGCATCAAGATGCAGCGAGGATATCGTCTTAGATCCCACCGTCGCAAAATGGAGGTTCAGTTCATCGGCAACATCGTGAGGAGCAGAAACCGGACCAGAGCGGCCCTCCAAGGTAGCTGGAAGCTCAGCTCTACTTGCAGCTCTTCCACACGAGACGTTGATGAACTTCCACAATTGACGACTTTTGGCCTGCAAAGACCTAAACCGAGACTTGTAGAAAGACGCTCGAGCCCGCTTTACCTCGCGCATGTATCTCTGTCGACTGGTGCAATATCAGGTGCGACAAGGGATAAACGGATTGACAGAATCAAGGCAGCTTTTCAGCAAACTAGAGCTTGGTCCATGAAGTCTTTGCCGGCTGAAACTGGGATTCCCCGGACTACGTGTTATAAAATTATCACCAAATGCTGAAGATGAAGAAAATCAATGCAAAATGGGTTCACCATAAACTGAGTGCTGAGCAGATGAAAATGCGTGTGGAGTGTTCGACATCTAATTTGAATACTTATACGCAACAAACCAGTCGCTTAGAGCACACCGTGTCGATAAACGAGACATGGGTTAGCCTGCATAGACCTCCTGAGAAGGACCAAGCAAAACAGTGGCTCCGACAAGGTGAAGCAGCAGCGTCTGTGGCAGTGCCAGATAGATTCGGACGAAAGGTGTTGATGATACTCGCCCTGGATATCAAGGGTGTTTGCTATTACGAAATGTTAGCAGAAAAAGAAAAACTCAATGCCCCCCGATATCTCGGCTTCTTGAAGAAATTGATGAACAAATGGCGTGGGGATCGACAGCACCGAGTGTGGATACTCGACGACAATGCAAGACCTCACCGCACTGCTGAAATTGCGGCCTGGATGGAGGGGAACAATATTGAGCGATGGCATCAACCACCAAGCCCATGTGATTATGGTTGTTTCCATGCATTAAAAAGAGCAATAGGTGGGGTTCTATATGCAAACGTCAACTTACTCAAAGAAGCAATAGATAACGAAATTATAAATGGAAATGCAAATGGTAAATATTTGGCTTTTTCAAAATTCCCAGAGCGCTGGATAATGTGTGTAAGTCGGTGTGTAAATAAAGCTGAAGAGTACCTCTAACTCATACCAAAATATCTTTGTTCTAACTCATTTAGTTCAAAAGTTATTGGAATTTAAAGGGCGGCAAGTCCCTAATAATATAGCACATTTATTATAATATATTAAACGTTACAATAGGTCGGAATTTCTAGGGATTATGGGGGTGGGGGGGAAGGGGGGGTGAGGACGACAATGTCCCGAGGAAGGCGATGGCATTGCCTCTCTGCACAGCGAGGGACAGGCGCTGCAGGAGGAAAGAGCCAGCGC
The DNA here is from genome assembly GCA_019614645.1 of Stratiolaelaps scimitus. NCBI lineage: Eukaryota > Metazoa > Arthropoda > Arachnida > Mesostigmata > Laelapidae > Stratiolaelaps > Stratiolaelaps scimitus. The sequence goes on along the minus strand of JABWDB010000014.1, from coordinate 1,086,057 downwards.
GCTTGTCCCCGGTGGCGCGGATCAACCTATGGTAGACCCCCTCGAGGAAGTTCGCAGTGAGAGGGCCGTGCCCGCCCAGGGTCTCAAAGGCAAGGGGGGAAAACAGGTGCGTTGCTTGGAGTGCGGCGTACTTCCTCAGCTTTGCCCGCTCCGCACGCGCTACTGCGTAACCGGGGATGGTTGCACAGTGGTTGACATAAGAAGGTGCTAGGGTGTCAACCACAGTGCCGTCCCAAACCAGGTGCTGGCCTCGATGGAAGGGGATAAGGGTGAGGCCGTCAGGGCGGCGCCCGTCAGAGGTGTCGAGGCCCTGTGGCTCCCTTGTGCAAGGGATACCGGCGGAGTGGAGGGCCCTCACGAGCGTGTCATTAAGCATCGTGTGTCGCGGATGGCGACCGGCGCTGCGTTCGCACGAGAGACCGTGATGGCCATTCGTGGCGACGGGGTCCCCGCAACGCTCGCAGCTGTGGGCCGCAACGACAGGGGCCCCGAGGCGAAGGCCCACACAGAAGCGGAGGGAGCGATCGTCGAGAGCCGTACCAAGGGACGAGGAGAGCAGCGCGTGGAGTCACGCCCCCGCACCAGGCCTGTCGACAAGCCCGGAGGCGAGCTTGGTCAGCAACGTGTGGCGCAGAGGCCAGGAGGGAGTCCCGCAGCTCCTGGTGCAGAGCATCGGACCATACCCGCTGCTTGCTCTGTTTGTCCGGAGGCACCTGAGCGCGGACGCCCGTCTGGTCGAGGGCAGCCTCCCGGGAAGCGGAGAAGTGGGCGAGCGCTTCGGGGGGGAGGACTGTAGCAACCATGTCGGCAACCGCCGTAAGCGACGCGGCGTAGCAAACGTCAGCCAAGCGGCGTACACTGAGGATGCCGAGGCCACCGAAGCGGACCGGAAGGGTAGCCTGCGACGCCGCTTCCGGAGGAAGCCGGAGGTTCAAGATCGTGGTCAGGGCGTCCAACACCAACTCGTCATACTCGTGAAGGGCTGAAGCCTCAGTGCCAGCCGGGCATGTCCTAAGCAAGTGCTGCAGTCGGGCCGCCGAGACACAGGACCGGAGGAGGAACAGCCCCTGGTGAGCCGATAACAGGGGCAGTTGGTCGAGCATCACGGCCGTCCTCTCGAGGCAACGGTCCAACAGCGGCCGGATTGCCTCGTCCGTAAGAGGGGAGCCGACGAGCTCGAGGGACAACCTCTGGGTGAGACGGCATCCTGGGAGCGACCGCTGGAGGTCGGGCTGCGCGTCTAAAGAGAAGATCTCGCACTTCGTGGGGTTGAGGGCAAGGCCGCTGCGCCCCTCGTAGTCGAGTACTCGCTGAACGTCGGAGGCGACGGTCGCCGGATCACCCGCCAACGTTCCGTCGTCCATGTACCACAGCCGCAGACGTGACTGGAGGGACACCGCGAGGGGCCGGAGGGCCAGGCAGAAGAGGGCTGGGCCCAGCGGGTCCCCCTGCTGGACCCCGCACTCGGAGCTGATGACGGCGTTGTCCATAATCAGATGGGAGGGGCTACGATAGGCCAGGTCAACCAGAGGGAAGAGGCCAGGGACGTGCTCAGCGACCTCTCGCAGAACGAGATCTCGGCGGACCGTGTTGAAGGCATTGCGAAAATCAAGCTTGACCAGGGCCGCGTCTGGATGAGCGTGGATGAAGGCGCGAGCCGCGTGAGCAGCGATCTCCGTCCCAGACGCCTGGCCGCAACCCAACTGGGTTGGGCCGAGCAGGGTCACGACCGGAGTCCCGGGAGTCCCTAATATAATACATATATTGGTCAAATGTGAGTGCCACTCGATGCAGCCGTGGCAATCTCAAAGAGGCCGTATCGTTTAGCCGCTCAGTTCTGGCTACTCGTTCAGAACGGAGTCTTGGGCCATGTCGCGGTCCATGAGGACGTTCAAGGGGCCTTCCCTTGGCTAGGCTTCTCGACGTCCTTTCGAGAGACATCCGCGAGAGACACATCGAGAGACATCTATCTCGATATCAATCGCGATAGAGATGTGCGCTCTATTATACTACTACCCATGATCAGAAACCGATTTTTTCCAAGGAAACGCACTTCGATCGCGTTAGTAGCAAATACATCGATGAAGGAGCTTCCAGCGTGCCTCTCGAACGTTGGTACTGAGCTAAGGTTGTTTATCCATTAGCCTCATTCCGCCAGCGAATCTCGAAGCATGCATATTGGTTAGAGCCGGGCTGATCAATGTATCCCGGGTAGTAGTGGTGACAAGGGAGACGGAAGCAGACGAGAGCCTGCTAAAGGAACTCGAGGTGCAGTTTCCACAAGCACCAGGGGCACTTCGATTGGGGGACGGAGGAGTCGCGGTCTACCGGAGCGGGGAGGCAGTGAATCATGACCACAATGGCGAAAACCAAGGAGATTGGCCAGTAGGGCAGGCTGCTCTTCTACCTCCGGAGGGAGGCAAGGTCCCGAGTGACTTGGCGGTTACTAAAGCGGTGCTGCCAAAAGAGTGAGATCACAGGGGAACTCGAGATCTGCCAAAACCCAAGGGACTCGCCGGGTGGAAGAGACGACTCTCAACCTAAGGTCGGAAACAGTACCATCAGACTGCGCCTGGAAGAAGGACATTCGCGGACATTGTCAAGGACCTCAGGGAGCGAAAGGCCGTCCGGGGCTTGCAGGGGGCGGAAATAAAGGAAGTTATCCAAAGCAAGGACGGAGGCGTCATTTTGAGAGTCCGGGAACGGTCCGAGGGCTCCGGGAAATCACAAAGCGGGGAAGATCGGTTGTGTCTTAGGGGTCGGGACAGACCATAAACCGAAAGCAGGGGGCCCCACGAGGTGGAGCGCACTGTGAGGGGTCGACACGCTAATCAGGCCGAGTTGGTCAGGGAGCTTAGATCTGAGACGGTGCTCGACCTGGGCAGGAGCGAGGAGGGCCAAGTCACCGAGCCCAGGCTCGTGCGTATGCACATCTGGTTCTTGGTGGTGACAGTGCCAACCCGGGTGGCGGCCTATTTGAAATGAGGACCGTCCAGGGGGGCAAGGACCGGTGAGTGGCTGAAGCCATAGATCTGCTTCCGATGCCAGCGAGACGACCACCAGGCGAGAGAATGCCCGCAGGCCGACAACAGACACCGAGCCTGCTTCAGATGTGGCCAGGCGGAGTACCTCGCGAAGGAGTGCGAGGCGACGCCGTCAACTTGCTTCGTGTGTCAGGCAGAAGGGCACCGGGTGGATAGTGCGATGTGCCCCGAAAACAGGAAGGCCGTGGAGCTGGAAAGGGAGCGTAGAAAGAGGGAGCCCGCGGCAGGACGCCGATCGACAGGTGCAACGAGTGAGGTGGAGTTCTCGCAAGGTCGCTCCGAGAAGGGAAGGAAGCTCCGGGTGACGGACGGCGAGGGCTTTGTATGGGTGGAGATAGTCAGGAAAGTAAAGAGGAACGGGGGAGGGAGGCAGCAATGGATAAATGTTCAGGGTGCTCATAAACCTCAACAGATCCCGGACGGCCCATGGCCTTCTAGAGGTGATAAGGGATAAAAGTGTCCAGCTTTGGCCTCGGAGCCCAATGCTGCGCGAGTGAGTAATGACGGTGAGTGGATAAAAGACACGGACAAAGACACGGCCATCTGGGTCGCGAGGGGGGTAATTAGAGACCGGGGTTCAGGGGTGGACTTCTCGTGGGTGGAGATAGAGGGGGTAGGGACCTTCATCTCCATATAACTTCTCACCCAACAAACCCACGGACGACTTCAAAACGTATCAAGGTGAGGTCAGTGAGGCCTTCAGGGAACGCAGGGGGAGGAAAGACTACGTCATGGGCGACTTAAATGAGCCAGGAGAGACATGGGGTAGTAGATACACATCAAGGAGAGCACAGGTCCTGCATTAGTGGATTGCTCAGGAGAGGCTAACCGCCCTAAACGACGGAAAGGACACCCCCTTCGTCAGGGGATCTCAGGAATCGTTCGCGAGAAGAGCACACTTGAGGGCTCGGAGCAAGCTGGCAAACAGCGGGCTACACGAGAGAGAGCTGGCCGACAAGCTCCAGGGGCTTCCGGAGGAGTACCTGCTAGCAAAGAAGGACTTAACCGGCTACATCATAAAGAGTAAAGGGTAGAAATGGGGGGAGCCACTCAAGTCCGTTGAGAGAGACATATGGGGAAGGCCATACCGTATAGTCATGGCCGAATTTCGTATTCCGGGGAAGGCCCCTGGCCCGGATCCCACCAGAGGTTGTGCACCTTCGTTCTCCTCATCCTACTGGACGTTTAAAATGCGTTTAGCACGGTTAACTGGGGAGTGATTATGAGGGCGCTAGAGCGAAAGCGAATATCTTACGGGATTTGACGGATTTCGTCCTCGTACTTGGGGGGGCGAGGTCTTGGCGTAGGGGGCCTGGAGCACGAGGTCACTGCCGGCGTCCCTCAGGGTTCGATTCTGGGGCCCGATATTCTGGAACCTTGTCTATGACGGGGTTCTGCAAACCGATATGCCGGAGGGCGCTGAGCTTCTCGCCTACGCCGATGACCTGGCTGTGATGGTCACGGCAAGAACGGAGGACACCTTAGAGGGTACGGCCAATGAAGCCTTACGTAGAGTGGCACAGTCGATGGATTCCCATCATCTCCAGCTTGCACCTGCTAAGGCAGAGGCAGTGTACCTAACAGGCAGGAAGAGGACGAAGGGGATCAACCTCCCGCTCGACGGTCACCGGATAGAAATCAGGCGGGAGGCGAAATACCTCGGAGTTATTCTTAACCAAAGTCTAAGCGGCCTAGCGCACGTCAGGTACAGCCAAGGCACAACGAGTATCCCTGAACCTGGCGCGCCTGATGCCTAGGGTAGGGGGAGTGTCGGATGGGAAGAGGAGACTGCTGGCATCGGTAGCTGAGTCTATGGCCCTCTACGGTTCACCAGTATGGCGGACCTGGCGTTCCGTGTGGCGAAGAATAGGGGGATGCTGAGGTCGGCCCAACGGACGCTGGCAATCAGGGTGAGCCGGGCGTACCGGGCTGTGTCGACCGACGTTCTCCTGGCCCTAGCCAGAATGTTTCCGTGGGATCTGCTAGGTACTGAAAGAGGACTCAGGCTCTCGGCTGAGCCACCCTCGACGCCTGGCAACGAGAGTAGGCGCAGGTTACTCTGGGAGTCACGAGGGGGCGTTGGACCAAAAATCTGATACCATACCTGAGTTACTGCTTGCGATAGAGAAAGTAGAGTATGTAGTAAAGATTTTTGGGAGATTTGGTCTAGTCGTCAATGCGGGGAAAACCTGCCTTACTCTGTTTTGTACACCTCAGAGAAGGAGACCGGTAGACTCAGTTTTATTTTGTGGTGAGCAGGTGTCGTTATCGGATACGGCTAAATGCCTCGGTCTTTTGTTGCATAAGCATCTCAAATGGTCTGCCCATTTGAGAGCTATCACTCCTAAATGCTACGCTGTAATTGCTCGCATTCGACGTCTTCGAGAGCTTGGATTTCCGAAGAATTGCCTCTTGCTTGTCTACAATTCCTTGCTAATACCGACGTTGGGATATGTCATGTCCATCTGGGGCAATGGATATAAAGAGGTAGTAGGTAGAGGGAGAGTAATTCAAAATGATGCACTTCGAGCAGTGTTTGGAAGGTCCCGCAGAGAATCTGTTACCGATCTCTATGGCAGGTACAAACTCCTCACCGTGGATAAGTTAAGTCAGGTTTCCACCGCGATTCTGGCTTTCAAAATGATCAAGGGTATAATACCGTCCGATGTCGCGTTCCCCATTGTGGCCGTCGACAGAAAAACTTCTCGCCGGGCAACAGAGTTTGTACTACCTACAGCCGTCAGGGTAACTACTTGCCAGTCTCTGGCTTATCAGATGCCGTTGGTTTGGAGCTCGCTCCCGAAGGAGGTTAGGGAGCTCACATCTACCAGGAAGTTTGCCAAGGAGATAAAGAAAATATTGCAGTTATAATGTTATATAATTGTGTGAATTAGATACCCTGAATATTGTGAATTGTAAATAATTTGAGTGAATGTAAATATCTGTTGACAGAATAATCTATTATAATTGTGAAATCGTAATTGCATGAACAATTTGTTGATAATACACTCTTACTTTTACCCTATTTTTTAATCGAGAACTTAAGCATTGTAAAATTGCAGTTCCGGAAATAAACCGCAAATGTTATGTTATACCTCAGGGTGTGGTTAGAGTGCAACATGGGTGAACTCACGTATGAGGCGACCCAGGTGCTGACGGCCTATGGGCAGTTCCAGACCTACAAGCAAGGCTAAGATCGGAAAGACGCAGGTGGACATATGCGTGCTTGCGACTCGGGCGAGGTGGACGATGTTGAGCATACGGTGACCCAATGTGTGTCACTAGCGAAAACCAGGCAGGGGGCTCGAGGAAGGTTGCTGGGAGACCAGTCAGAGAACTTGTGGCGCATGGTCAAATCATGGGCAGCCTGAGCGTAGGTCGTAGACTGGATGGGGGGATCATTAAGCTAAAGGAGAGTAATGAGAGAGGCAGAAGGGCCCGAGTGAGCCATTAAACCCGCCCCGCCGGGGGGCCCTGGAGGTCCGCTCCACCGTTAGCTAGACCGGCTTCCCCCGCGCATTCCCACCTTTGGTGGGTCGGGGATAGCGGGACCGAGTAGCCGGTACCTCATAGGTAGATTGGCCGGCCTGTCACGGGGGCTTCCTCCTCCACCAGTCTTTCCTCGCGCATTCCTGCTATCACGGGGCGGGGATTAGGTGACCGAGCGGCCCCGGGCGGGACCCCAACACGGAAACCAAAGTAGTCGTAGGATACTAAGGCATCCGGCTATAGAACATTACTCGGAACAGTGCACACCTTCCCTAGAGATCGAGGGGATTGGAAGGTCCCTGGCGATGTCCGTACGTTTGAAAAAAATTTCCTCCTCTCAAAAAAAACGGGATCTAGGCAGTTCACAGAGTGTCTTGCAGAGCTAGACAGTTCGAGCTGGCTTGTCGCCATTATTCCAGGCTGTCGGGGCATAGAGTAGCCCATTGGGAGTGTATGGAGAGAGAGAGAGAGAGAGATGCTCTAATAAGAGAAAGAGCGCACCTTCGGTGTGAGCGGTTCGCAGCCCATAGTTATATTAAGAAGGTGTGTTCTCCTTTAGTGCACAGGAGCTATCACTCTGGTGTGTTGCCATCGATACCGATTGAGCAATAACCTATGACAAGTTCCAACATTCTTCGTTATCAGCACGAAGCTCTGTTCGTAGCGGTACTCCCGAGTATTCCCTAGACTACTGTGTAATGTGCGGACAGTGTTGGTGAACAGAAGTGCTATTCCGGTAACTCCAGGAATCGACGGGAGTTCGTTTCAAGATCAGGAGGGAACATCAGGGACGTTCCGGTAACTCCGGGAATCGACGGGAGTTCGTTTCAAGATCAGGAGGGAACATCAGGGACGTTCCGGTAACTCCGCGAATCGACGAAGGATCGTCACATGTTTACGAGGGAGTACTTCAGCAGCAACGATAGCTGGGGGACACTGGGATTTGAAGACACACAGGAAGAAGTACAGGAAAGAAAAGTCTGTATGGACTCAAGCAGGCCCCTCGCTGTTTCGGCCGAAAACTGAAAGATACCCTAGAGCTCCTCGGGATGAGACAAAGCAAGGCAGACAGTTGCCTCTTCTACAGCAGAGAAGAGGAGACCATTTTCTTGGCAGTAATTCACAATATCACCCTCGACCAGATAATATCGAATACATCCGCGATGTGCTGAGGATATTCGGGATGAGCGACTGCAAGTCTGTAGTCACCCCTCTCGAGGGATACATCAGGACTGACGGAGATGCAGCGGCCATCAGGGACGAGACGAGACCATGTCGATGGCTGTGGCAAGTAGACCAGACATCGCCTTCGCAGTGTCGTACCTGTCTCGGTTCTTGGACAAGTTCGATGACCGACATTGGGCGGCGGGTCTGAGTATTCTTAGATACCTTAAGTGTACCGCTGATCTCGGGATAAAGTACAGCGGATTGATTGCGAGTGGAGAGTCAAACTGAAGATTTATCCTGACGCGGATTATAGCGCATGCGAGCGAACCCGTCGCTCTGTTAGTTGAATGTTAATTAAGCACGCTAATGGACCCGTCGTGTGGGCATCCTCTCAGCAAAAGGTAGTTGCTCTGTCGAGCACCGAGTCAGAGTACATTGCTGCTGTGGAATTTGCCAAGACGGTGGTTTGGATGAAGCTTCTCTTTGGAGAACTTCTCACGGCATGAGGCTGGAGACTTCAGTATATGATTCGTGCAGAGAAGTCTGCAACTGGCGGACTATCTCACCAAGCCGTTGAGCAAGGTTCCGTTCGCAGAGTTGAGACAGGCGATCGGACTGACATCTGTTAGAGGGTAAAGGGTAAAGCTTTACTGATTTATTAAAGGAACTGCATACAATGCTTAAGCTTTTAAGGGGGAGAGGAGGTCGAGGCTGGGCCTCTAGGGGCGCAAGTGCTCACGGGATGGACAGCGGAGCATGACTGGCCGGCAATTTCAGGCGTAATGAATTTGCTGGCTGTAGTTGCTACCACACTCCTTCCCGAGGCTGCTGCGGAGGGACCAGACTTCTTCAGATACAGGGAGGACTCAGATCTTCTGTGTCAGGCGGGTGACCTTGCCTGTACGATCAGCGAGGAGAGTAGGCAGTTTCTCAAGCGGTGTTGGGAGCAGAGCGTTCTTTGCGTAAAGGTTGCAGGCCTCAGCATCGTGTGTCTGCAAAAGGGCCTCGCTTCTATTGGCGGACAAGGCAATTGGAAAGACTACAAACGACGAGTCTATCCGGATGTATCTGGGTCGCACCGACTGGTAGAGCACGAAATGATAAACGATTTATCTAAAGCTGTTTTTAGAGGTGGCAAGCAGTATAAATGTCTACATGAGCTAAAAAGAAGTTTTGATAGCTGAATGGAATGTTCCTAATCAAAACCTTATACGTAAACGATTTGAATCTATGCCCAATCGATTTATTTCTGTTCTGGAAAACGGCGGCGGCCCGACAAAATACTAAATTTTTAGAAAATATGTAGGAGAACGATGTTAGATCTCAGTTGTGTTCGACAAACACTGACTCTCCTATGCTTTTGCTGCACCCTCAAAACGACGATTTCCGATATTCGATGTCTACATCTGAATTAGACAGCCAAATATTCGTGGAATGTTCTTGAAATGCGATATCTTTGAATCACTGAAAGTGAAACTGCATTGCTACTTACGGTTGATAAAAATAGTCAGAAAAAGGGTTGTGTCATATCATTTTGTCGAGGAGTGAATTACTGCGTTGAAGGTACTGTGATATTGAGCAGATGTTTTATAATATTACAGCAGATGCCTTATAGTGCTATAATTTCACAAAATAACGATTTACTAAAGTTGATTTTTGAACAAACCGATTTACCAATACCAACCATTGCATGTAATTTATTTTTCATTTATATTCGTTATATATGTACAATGTCATAATATAGTTCATTCTATTAGACGTACTACGAATGCCATTTTATTTTACAGTGTTCTATTTACGTTAGTTGTATATTGCAGTTTTAGTATACAATGTGTTACAATATTAAGGAACAAAAGCAAACGAATCATCACTTGGTCGCTCTGTCTACCAGTCTTTGGCGCTACTGGCCAGGAAATCCTTGCGGCCAACAGAGGACGCCTCTTTGCTCTGGATGGCCTCGAGTTTTGGACAATCGGTGATACGATGGCCCAAGCCACCGCAGTAACTGCAGCCGCGTTCGTCGCCAACCACGAGATATTTCTCCGTGTCAGATTCGAGTTGGACCAAAAAGTCAGGAATACGCTGATTCGCCTCGAGTAGCAAATGTTTGAGATCAAGCAGAATGGGAAGTTCGACACTACAGTTGACGAATGTCGTTGCCAGACCCTTCTTAGATGAACGACCTGTACGACCTATGCGATGTACGTAGTTTTCAATATCTTCGGGCATGTCAAAGTTGATCACCTGCTGAATATTGGCAAAGTCGAGTCCTTTCGAGGCGATATCGGTGGCCACGAGCACATCCTTTTTGCCGGCACGAAATACGTCTACGGCGCGACTTCGTTCTTCTTGATCCTTGCCACCATGGATGGCGACCGCTTCGACGCCCTTCAACAGGAGGTACTCATGAATCGAATCGACATCCTTCTTCTTCTCAGCGAAAATCAATGCTGGAGGTTGGGTCTTCTGCAGAGCTTCGAGGATATGCACAAGTTTGGCCTCTTGCTTCACGTACTCGACTTCTTGAGTGACATTGAGCGAGGCGGCACCCGCTCGGCCCACGTTGATTGTCACCGGCTGAACGAGAGCGGAACGCGCAAAGTTTTGAATCTTCTTTGGCATGGTAGCTGAAAATAGAAGCGTTTGACGCTGCCCGTGGAAATACGAGAATATGGTTCGTACGTCTTCCTCGAATCCCATGTCAATCATACGATCGGCCTCATCGAGACAAAGGTAGCGGCAAATGTTCAAATTGACTTGCTTCTTATTGAGCATGTCCATGAGACGGCCCGGGGTGGCAATCATAATATGCACGCCTCGCCGAATAACTTCGACTTGTTCCTTGGTAGATGTGCCGCCAATGCAGAGACAGGCCCGCAGTCGCGGATAGCGGCCCTCGCTTTCCAGATGGCTGAAGAAATGTTCAACAATTTCGTAGGTCTGTTTCGCCAACTCACGGGATGGACAGATAATGAGTCCGTAGGGTCCCTCCTGATTCTGGAACGGCAACTTGAGCTCTTGTTCTAAACAAAACATCACCAGTGGTAGGACGAAGACCAGCGTTTTGCCCGAACCTGTGAAAGCGATACCAATGATGTCTCTACCGGACAGGACAGTCGGTAAACCCTGTATTTGGATTGGCGATGGCTTCTTGATGTTCCTCTTCTTAAGTGCTCTCAGGATCTCTCGAGGAAATTTCATCTCCCTGAAGCTAAGGATAGGAGGTGGTATATTCGTGCCTTCAATGAGAATACGGCATTTCTCCCGAATTCGATCACACTTCTCAGCTGGCCAAGCGTTAATGTAGCGCGGCGGTCTCCAAGCGGTCTTGATCGGATCCGTATACTCCACACCTTTGGCCAATTCTGCAACTCCCATAAGTGCACGCTTCTCGGCGACTGATTCAAGAATTTTCACTTCTTCTCTGAGCTGTTTTTCCATGGCACTTTCCTTTCGTAGTTCAGCATTTTTCTTGAGTTCCTGAGCCTGGTCGAGCAGCGATACGTTGGGTCGATGCAAAATTCGTCCCTCGTTGTCCTGGTTATCTTCTGTCTGACTAGCGGTTTTCTGGCTGTTTGAATCTCTATTGAGGATAACTCTGCGGCCAAGACGGGTCAGTCTCTCCTTACGGCGTTCTTTTACCGGCACGTACGGCACGTAGCCATCATCACTGTCCACTTTATCTTTGGAGGTTTCCTCACAACGACGCCGCTTGGCGCACAATGGCCTCTCGTTGTCCGACATGATAAGACACTGGGGTTCTCACTGACAATAATCAATTGGTTAATTGATCAATCAAGTACAGCTTCGTAGCTACAGGATATGAGCTTCGGCCTCTTGCAACTCTAGAAGACTAAGTATGTTCAGGAGAGCGAAGGCCGGCCTTCATATTAGGCAAACAGACAGATCGTTGCGAGGGTGTAGGATTGGCGAGGGCATGCTGTTCACATTGACATGCGAGGGAGGGCTGTGTTGGATTGGACTCGGTCCGCTCTCCAACACCGTTCGAACATCAACATGCGTTGTTCTATCGTTTAGCCCCCATTAGACAATGTCATCTGTATCTGAGGGTGAAGTTATACGAACTCCCGTAGTCACCCGGAGGTCGATGTGGACCACCCACGGTGGTGACTCGCCATAGGCCGATAACGACCAGGTTGAAAATAGTGTGGAAGTCCCAATGGTGGGACCGGAGCTAGTACTGACGACGACTTACTGATCTCCTGTGAGGTTCGGTTATCCATATAGTACGGTCTGTTCACGGCTCCAAACACCGGCGGACGGCTAGGAGGATATGGACCGGGATAGCGATCCGGTGAACTTACCTGATTGCCAACAAGTGGATCACCGGGGGGTCGAGAACCTCCAAGAGAATCCCCAGGTCTATAGTAATTTGGATGGCGCTACCGACCTGTAAGCGTCGGCGAGCGAGAAAAGTGTTAGAGGGTCCGCATTTTTGCAAATGATGTCAGACGAATAAAAATATATAACCTTAATTTCTGTAAGCGTCTAGCAAATCAACAAGACAGTCCGTGCATTCTAGTTAACCAGTTACAGTCATTATATTCGACGTGGTGATTCTTCCTGTTAATCTTGAGAAGACTCAAGATTACTCTTATTCTTTAATTACTCCATTGCTTACAACAAAATTGTATCTCACTTGACGGTTCGCACGTGTGTCCTAATGTAGCGTAACAGACCATTGAAATAATTTATGCGACTACACATGACTATGAATTACGCCGTTCAGCATTACGCAATTATAGCCTCACAGAAGAGCCATAGTATAGGTATAACTTGACCTTGTTATCTGACTCTTATATACTTTATGTTACGTATGACCGGCATTCTACGGCCCGGTATCGAACGAGCACTAAACAATGGCAATACATTTTCAAGGAAAGGTCATTCGAATCGTAACATGGCACCATTACGTGATTGGCTATATACAAGCTGTCACTTTTGATTGCGTTGGTTCAACGCCGGTCTGTTGGCACCATAGGGTAGGTCTCCGGTTCGAATTCTACTGGACACATGCGGGCTTATACTTGCAGATTTGTCAATGAAGTTATTATTATTTGTTGAAATTGATTATCATCATAGAAAATTAATCGATAGAGTCATTGTACTTGCGCGTTTCTTTATAAAGCTAGTTATTTAATTAGTTAGTTATTTCCACCGTTTGTAGTTTCATCTAGTCGACGTTTCCTCACAAGTTTCTTTTATGTAGCAGCGTAAGTCGACTTTTTACCTGATTCTTTGAGCAAACAATCACAAAGCACCACGCAGCATGTTTTGTATTATCACTGACAAACTTGTTAGGAATTCAACAATCCAGATGAGGTCTCGCTCTTGCTTACATTATTAATTTAGTGTAAATCTATCAGGTCAGAGTGATCGACCTTTGCCCGGACACAAAAGGCATTATACTTTGGAAGGGATCAGGGGTACTCATGTAGCTTGCAGAAACGGGCATATAGGATGGGTTTCGTTGTTGCTGATGGTAGGGTGCTGGCTGAGGCTCATGACCATGATTATAAGAAGATCGTGATGATTAGGATGATGCTGATGATGATGAAAATAAGGAACACGAAGGTTTATGCGATGAATTGAACTGTTAGGATGTGCCCGCTAGTCGCCTGAGTGGTTCAGGTACAGTAGCTCGGGTCGGTATGGAGACGTACCGCCACACTGGCCCAATGGACTACTCGTAGGGTAGTGCTGGTGGCTGCAAATCGACGGTTTGCTCATTTTTGAATACATAGCCTGAACCATAATGACAATAACAACGAGTAAAACGTCTTATCGTAATTTCTGGGACGTCCCACTCAAATACTGTATGTACCGTTTATATGGGTAGCAACAAGTAAGAAGACAGCCGACATTGGATCGCAAAGACGTAAACAGAACGAACCATTCTCCACTAACTGTGTAATTCTATTTCCAGATGTGAACATTGAACAATTTGTAGGATACACCGCATACAGGTAATCCAAAGGATGAAAATGATGGAAATTTTATAGAAAAACAATGAAAATGATAGACATTTTATGGGGAAAAAAGAAACGATAGAATGATGGACATTTTGTAAGAAAAGCATGACGGAATGATGAAAATTAGATGGAAAAACAGTGATACCGAACTGGTTTACTGAGAATGCTAGCTACCGCATATCAAATGACTGGGGACCGGCTAGGCCTAGCGAAGGCAGTAATAGCATCGACGCTAAAAGCAGGTATAGGGTTTGTCGCATCTGGAAACGATTATATTTAGTTCCCTTTAGTATTATCATTATTAGTATTTTATAGCAGCTGCACGATGGGTTCGCGGCTGGCGTAATAGTATAACTTAAGAGAACATATAAGAGAACTTAGGCATTCTATGCAGTTCCTTTAATAAATCAATGAAGCCTTACCTTACCTTACTTCCCGCTAGAACGCTGAGGTCTAGCAGCAGGATAGGTTTTCTTCCATGACTCAATGTTAGTGATTAGAACCACGTTGAAGCAAAGACAAACATCGATGCGGTCAACAAATTCGTCTATAAAAATATGACTGCGATCCGAGAAAGTTACGTGGACGAGTAAATGTGAACTTGTCACCTAATCGACACAGGAGGTCGCCATAAGGTCAGAAATAACAATCTGTAACCCTCGTGTCTACATATGTCTCTATCCAAATCATCATTACGCTTATTCCTGCTGGTAGTGCTGCTGCTATTACGATGATGACGATGACAATTATTATTGTTATTATTTTCCTCTTAGTACAGTTTAGTCGAGAGAGAGAGCTCTCTGGTACGCACCATTGAGATCGTCGCCGCTGCAGATGACCGTTAGAGCTTGAACGAGTGAAAATCACAAAGCAACGTCGAACCTCCAACAACGGACTGGCCGTAATTAGAGGGGAAATTTCACAAGAAGGGTTGTTGTTAGTTAGAAAATAATAATGATAATATGGAGGTAGAAAACAATACAAAAAACGCATCTCATTCGGTAGAAGACTATTATTGGGTTAGTCCTATGATTTGTGCGTTATCGGTTATTGGGACATGGGCTGTTTGTCATCTCGTATGAGTCTAATAGGATAATACCCATATCATATAGCTAACTTTATTAATTGTTATTAAACGAGAACGTGTCGATATCGACCATATTACTCACTGCTGTATCATCTGTTGTTGTTTCGTTCCTTCGAGGGATTACCAGAAAATACCTAACGCACTATTAGGTGCATGACTGTTATGACGGTACATGACTATTATATTAGGCGTTCTAAACGTTTGCCTGTTTTACCATCATCACTAGCTTGCAAAGCATCACATTCAGCCAAATCTCTGCGATTTATGGAACGCATACCGGTACGGTGCCCAACGTGGCCTACGGTTCGTTGTTTCGTCTTGTCAAACCGAGAATTATTATTCACTCTTTATTTTAAAAATAATCATCACGCAATCATATCTGATTCTAGTTGAACACTTACGTCCGCAGCACACGAACATCAGGACAACCTGCCCATTTTGATTAGTATATATATTTATCGTGTGTGAAATTGGTACACTACTTACAACGATTAATTATCGCTACAATTGTCTCAGCTGGCAGACATATATAAGCCACAGCATCGTTCGACCATCATCAGCCGACCGAACAACTTAACCCAGTGATAACAATATTCAACCAACAACTTCTGCAAAATGTAACGCAACCTAATTCTGATTCCGGTTGTGGACCCGACACAGGAGGCGATTCCACTATAGGGACACCAACATGAGACAACTCAAAAGCAATCACTACTGATGTCTGTTGACACACAGCCATTATTATCTAAGTTACTATTGTATTATCGGTGGGCATGGAGATGTTGTCACTTTACAATGAAATTTCTACGAGTCGGCCGAATATTCACATATTTATTTTTATTCATTGGAAAGCACAAGTTCGATATATCCCTCTCTGTTATAATGTAATAACTAACAAGATGAGATGACATATACACACTAAGGAAAAAATCCAGCACCAAAACAGGAATCACTTTTTTATTCATGTATGCCCTCCCGGCTCGCTAAAGTGACCAGTTTACTCGTTGGTGGGCGCCTCGCATTACATTGATTTATCTTTTGTCCGTTGGCAAAATGTGATTCCACACGTGGCCGAATGACAACAGTGGTCATCAATTGATACACGGTGCATATATATATATATATATATATACAGCGTTTGATGCATTGTCGGAGAATGGAGACTTCTTCGGAAAAGGGTAGATGTGTCTGGTGGAGACTCGCTCCGCCGTTTGGTTGATCGTGTGTCCGTTGCGATCGACCACACACAGAGGTGCGACGTCAGAGAAAAAGCACCACTTGTCGAAAGATGTTAGTTCGCTCAATAATCTTATGTAATAGTCTTCGATTACGTGTTTCAACCAGATTTCATCGTAATAATAACAATAATGTTATTACTATTATGTTAATTCTTATTATTATACTACGGCAACATCTTGATACAAGACCGAGATCGTGAAGTTTTCTCCAACGTAGTTAGCTTGAACTGTTCCATAGATTGCTTAGGAACTTGCTGTTAGGTACAGAATGCCTTTTGTCATAAACCTCTCTCGGAAACGCTTCGCTCAGAACTAAGGAGCTCAGTTGCTTTGTAAGCTCAGTTGAATCTTCAGCGTGCACGCATTTAGATAAACGCTTGATTAAGTACACGTGCATTTTGAATAAGATGGTGTTAACTCTGAGTAGAGCCACTAAAGCAACGGTCAATAGAAATTGGTCTGGTCACGGCAAAGTACGTGGCAGGAGTTCATGTGACTTGGGCAAATATAATCTGCCTAAATCCAATAACAGTATAAATGTTTATATACCTAATTGTCTCTTTATTTGCTTTTTGAAAATAATAATAAAAATATTCCTCAAGGTTTCCGCCAAGTAGAGTTTAAACCCCACATCCTGGGAACAGAGAGCATTAATAGGGATGGCGAGGGGGAGATCTTCTGTGGGAAGGGGTTACAACGGTCGAACAAACTCGCCACACTGAGAGCAGCTTGCTCGGCGTTCGGGTTCTGCGAGTCGGTGACATCATCATTGTCTGACTGATCGTATCCGTTCGAAAACGTAAATCTCAGCAACTGAGTCGAGTGCAATAGAAAGTAGTGAAACGTACTGTTTGTTAATGTAAATAATAGAGTATATTGAATAATTGATCTAGTGAACAATCGAGTGGAGGTTGAATTCCCGTGAACAAAACGGCTTTCGCAGCAATGTAACAATAAGCGCGAGGTCCGTGTCGCCCAGTTGAACATTTAAAGATTTACAAACTAATTCTGAGTTGTGCACTTTTTGGCTGAAGGTACTCATGTCCACAGAAATCAATATCAAATCAAGCCACAGAGGCTTGAAATTGCTCTAGGTATTGGAGTAGTGTGTCCAACAGCTCGCTCACCAATCTTTTTTGTTTTTTCTAATCGATGAATAATAAAAAAAAAAAAAATATATATATATATATAGAAATGATCATCGTTTACGAAAGGCTGGCCTCTTATATCTCAACTTCACGATAATTAAAATAGAATGGCTAACTAACTAGTATTTTCTTCTATTTAGAACGTCTAATTACCTGTAATCCGTCATCACTCACACTGTGGATCATACACATCGTATAGAATAACGTCACAAAATGGCAGTGAACAGCAGCAGGGGCCAGGGATATTGCTGCAAAACATTTTTGAACCTGGCGGAGCTTTGCACTCCCTAGTGTCAAGTGATAATCTCGCCATGGCTGAACAGGTTGGTACAATGTTGTAAATAAGGATTTGTCTTGTTTTATTTCGCAGTGGAATATTAATGACTAAATACATTCTCCATGCATAAGTGTGAAACACCTCTGACACTGAAGTTCAATAGAAGGCTGCCTGCTCGAGTCCCTTTAATAACACCCACCGAGCTCGGGCTCATGGGTTTGTCGTGAAACTTTTGGTATATCACTATATTTACTAAGCAACCGAGTATAGGTCGTCTGACCATAGATCTCCTCTCTCTTAGGATTGACTCCAACAGTCGTGATTCGACTGGTAACCTTTAATTGAGTAACGACTCACATTGTTGTCTCGTGCACACGAACATTTTGGCAAGCCCACCCCTAATAATAATTGCCATAATTGCCCGTGAGATCAAGTTCAGTGGTCGAAATCCTAGGCCCCCTCACTGCCAATTATCTCGAAGAAGTCTACCACAGGCCGCGCTACCGGGGACAAGCTCGCAGAATCCTTCCTTCTGCAACTATGAGACAGAGAGTCGATATCATCGCCTCCGTTGGGGGTGACAATGATGGCCTCGTCCTGACACCCAATTGTCCCCAACTGCTCCTATAATTATTGTATATTTACATGGTGTTTAACAATTAATAGATTGTTTTATAAAGTTCAGGGATATTATTTCTTAAACATTTTTTAGTTATCAAACTACCCAATTGAGGGTAATGCAACAAACTGAGATTAGGACTCGCCAGATACATCATTCCCTCGAAAAACCTGCAACCCGATGCCGCTTAAAAGGTGTTTTTCTAGAACGCATGAAAGCATTTATACACAATACTCTGGGCAATACGCCGCAATATTGTCTATGGTACGATGTCGACCGATTTCCGATATGGATGAGGAGTGCAATGATATTCACGCTTATGTCGTAAGCGTAGCTGTGCTCTAATCTGATCTTATGCACAGAACGGGGACTTAGGATCTCCGCTTCGAATCCCGCAGGATACATATGGTTTGAAGTAATGGGCAAGTAGTTCCGAACAATGGTTCAAGTAAAAACACTTCCCAAGGTTGCAAAGATTATAAAAAAAAGGTCGTTCTCTGCATATGGCATACTCGCTTTAACCATGCAGGTACCTCAGGGCGTAGTCATGCCTCCCTTTGCCAATAGACCGTGATTTACTCCTGTATTGAACAGTGCTTTCCACTTCGAAAGAGCGGCGAAGCACACATAAACCGTTTTCAGAACAGGTGTAGAGGCTTACATATTTAACTAATAACACCAACAAAGCTGCTCTTGCTTATGGACACAGGGCTACAGTAACAATCAGAACTCTACAACGTATCCAATTTATAAGGATATTTTTAGTATAATGACTAAATTACTCAATTCTGTAGATCCAATACTTTCTATTTCAAGGTATCACATAGCACTTTAATGAAATAACAAATCTAAAACTACCGGCATAGAGCCAGAGTTAACCATTGGTCAGTCGTGAACGTTTTACACATTTTTCCCGTCTACAATTCATAAATAATTAATGAAAACGCGAGCGAGCCAGAGATGCTGCCACAGCTGTGCCAATTGACGAACACCAATGGTAGAGTGAATCAGTGACATAATTTCCACTGTATCGCGGATTCTCTGGGTGGCCCAGCAGAGCAGCGGGGCGAGTGGCTGATATGTTTAGAGAAGGCAGTCCTGTAAAGTGTATACAGCGGTGCAGCGCTGTCAAGTGGAAATAGGGATTCGGTTAGCTGGTGAACGGGCGGACCTCGACGTCAGCTGATGAACGCTATCGTGTCGATACTCTGGGTGCTCTGGCTGCCTTTGTTAGTCGTTAAGTTTAGAAAAAAATACGTAACTGAAGAAAAGTGCATCTTTGCCGGTAACTGATTATGGAAGAACAAAATAATTTGCTCAAGAGTCTATTTGGGAAGTTCGGCTTTGCAGATGCTTCGGATATCCTCTGTCAAGTGTGGCAATGGCGCAGGAACTGGATCTTATGTACTGCAACATTAATCGATCGTTGTTTACACGGGAGGCAGGTAATTCTCTTAGTAAATATTCGAAGTAGATTAATAGAAGGAAGACGATATTCGGTATTATCTTCCCGAATGATTGGTTGACGTACATATTTTATGCAACCTAGGATTGTGAAGCAATGGCGGTTTTATAGCGCGTAAAACGGGCCTTTAGCTGATTATATTAGGCCAAAGCGAGTGCACTGATTCAAAATAACGCAAATCTACCATAATTTAAAGAATAAGAGGGGATATACGATTAGACGGCAATAACTATCAACGTATTTGTTTTAACACCTCTCATTACTTTATTTTTATAGTAGTAATGAGAGGTGTTAAAACAAATACGTTGCTAGTTCTTGCCGTCTAATCGTATATCCCCTCTTATTCTTTAATTTTTGGTAGACTTGCATTATTTTGAATCAGTGCATTCACTTAGACTTTGGTCTAATATAATCAACTAAAGGCCTGTTTTTCGCGCCATTAAACCGCCATTGCTTCACAATCCTATGTTGTATAAAATATGTACACCAACCAATCATTCGGAAAAATAATACCAAATATCTTCATCCTTCTATTAATCTACCTCGAATGTTTACTAAGAAAATTTATCAGTTTTTGGCATAAAATGCACCTCATATTTTACTTCATCCAATTACCGTAATTTGGGCAAGAATTGTTCTCTGTGAACCTGTATTTTTTTTAAGAGGTTAAAGGTAAATCTTGCATGGACGCCAGGCCTCACACTGAGGTATTTGCCTGGTAGTGTCAGACTCTTACTGACTAAACCCAGGACCCATTTTGACTTGGGGCACTGACCAGGACTGACCAGGACTTTCAAGGTATTACTTCAGTCAGTGCAGGGACCGGCAGTTGATTCCAACCATGTCCTATCCCTCAGTTCCTCCTCTGGGGCGGACCCTCCCGCCCAGCCGCAGCGGGTGGGTTCTGGGCATTTTCCCTTCGGACCAGCTCAGCTATTCGTGCCCGTTCTAGTCTATCCTTCTCCCTGACGATCTTTTCGGCTAGTGTGAACGTGTATTAATAACGATTATTCACTCTATGTTGGATTTTGTATAATAATAATGTGGCCGTAAATTCGTTCGTAAATCCAGTAAGTGGATCGGCTGACTCGAATCGCTAGGAAATACACCATAGGATATTCTATTTGATAATATTTTATTCCTAAATATTGTTGGTACCGCCCGAAGCGACAAACTATAATAGTATCAATGCTGACAGTAGCCTTCGGACGTAACTATGACTCTCTCGATCTAATAATAAACAAACCGAATTGATTATTACGTTTCAGGCTCAAACGGTACTCGCAATCGCAGACTTCATCAAGGCCAGCCCCCGGTGGAGAAGGCTTCAGGCCGAGATCGTAAAGCAGGTCGAAGCATTCGGCCAGGCAGTCCAGTGACGAACATACTTGTCATATATGTATATGTCTTTGGGTTAGCCATCGTTGAAGTTACTTTCACACGAGTGAGATTCCATACTCTTATCTAATAGGCCAGCTGTGTGTTTAATGCGGATAAAAATATGTATTTGCGGGTATCGCAGGATCGCTACCCTTCGTTAGAACTGGACGCTGAGTCAGCCCAACTCAAATACTACTGCACCGGAGACAAATTATATTGATTTAGACGCTAATCATCAGAAGAAATATTTCTCTCTTCTGGTTGAAGAAGAGAAGCCGAAGAAAAGCACCAACCTTCAAAAATAACGAGAAATGCTTTTTTTTTGTTATAAATAGTTTGTAACGTTGGTTCATACTCGTGCTGTGGCGCGCACACATTGGTTTATAATAATAGAACACGTATTTTTTTCTTCTTGAATGCACGCTTTCTCGTTAAACGTTGTAACAGCGCTGCTGTGTAGATTCTAGTCATAGTCGGCGTGAACGATCCTCGTAATTATCGACAATTATGCTACACGCAGCAAGATTAGTCACTTGTTTCGCACAGTATTTCTCGCAACCAATGAGGAAGTCGTACTTTTGTAAGAACGGCAGCGTGACACCCTCCACCCCATTCCAGACTTTCCGATTCGATCAATGGTTGCGACGTATATACATATATATATATATATATTCGGCTGCGTTGGCTAGTGGGCGACTACTTCTTTCGCGATGTCTCCCCTCCCAAAGACACCTTGTCGTCGATAAAAATTTCCTGCAGAATACTGACGATGTTTACCTGTTTTGACTGGCATGTATCCGGATGCATGAATTGTTTTGCTTGATAGATATATTAGATTGACCCAAAAAAACCCTAGGTATGCACCATTTCTATTACCATTTATAACTTCGTTATTTAAGGCATCTCGGAGCAAATCTATATTTGAATACCTTTGGCCACCAATAGCCCTCTTTAATGATGGAAGCAACCTTAGTCACACGGGCTTAAATCGGGAAAATAGGGGGGCGGGTGATGCCATCGCTCAATCTTGTTGGCCTTAAGCCGGGACGTAATTTCATTGCTACGATGTGCCCTAGCATTGTCATCGAGCAGCCACACTCGGTGCTTCTTATTGCCATGCCAATTATTCATGAGTCCGTTCAAGAACTCGAGATATCGAGCAGAGTCCATTTCTTCTTTTGAACCTAAAATCTCGTAGTAGAAAATTCCGTTGAAATCTATGCCAAGTGCTACCATTATTTTAGGCTCGAATCTATTTGGTACTACTACCGCCATTGCCTGTTCACCTGGACGTTCACCAGGATGAGTTCGTGAGCGGGTTCAAGGGACCTTTTCTAGGCTGGGCTTCCCGCCGTCCTTGCGAGAGCCATCCGTCTCAATATCAATAACGATGGGGATGTGCGCTCTTATACTACTGCCCTTGACCAGAAAGCGGTTTCTTCCAAGGAAACACACGTTATCTTGGATTACGTTAGCGTGCCTCTCGAACGCTGGTACTGAGCTAAGGTTGCTTACCCATTAGCCTTATTCCGCCAGCGAGTCCCGAAGCATGCATATTGGTTAGAGTCGGGCTGATCTCGGCCGGCGTTAAAGTCACCAACAACGATTGTCCGGGGGGCCGTACGATGACGTTATCTTCCACTAAGCATGGTGTGAGGCGTTGGGTACGCCCGGGTCGACGGGTTGCCGGAGTCGGCTGCGTCTTTTCGCGATATTGCAGCCCGAATTGTGCGCGCGCCACATTTCGTAGACGATCTTGGAGAGGCCATAGAGGATGCCTTTGATTATCGGGTAATCGTTGGCGGCGACTTCAATGCTGCTGCGGAGGCCTGGGGATCGGTGTGGAATGACTGTCGGGGATTGTGTGTGCGGCATTGGCTCGCCTCGTGCGGCCTCTCCCTGCTAAACCGCGGTGCGACCCCTACTCTTAAACGTGGTAGACCCCCGAGGCACTCCACAGAGCCTTGGAGAAGGCCTGGCGGTGCACCCAATACGGAGCAGGCCAGTCACGCCTGTGTATTATTGGTGCCGGGAGGTACAAGACGCCAGGCAGGATTGCTTCAGGGCACGGCGATCCATCAAGCGCGCCAGGGGAGATCCTGATAGGTTCCCGACCCTTTTGACGGAATACGAAGTGCACCGGCTGTCCCTTCAGCAGGCCATCGACGTGAGCAAGAGAAGGTGCTGGAGGGAACTCCTTGAAGAGATTGACGCGGACCCGTGGGGTCGACCGTACAGGATTGTACGTGCCAAGATCAAGATGGCGCCGAAAGTAAAGCTCGCCGCAGAAGAGAGAAGGGAGACACTTGAGAAGCTGTTCCCCTCGCAGGATGATTTCGACAGGGAGCCATACGGCCACAGGCGACAAGGAGGACGAGGAGAGGAGGCCGTCTTTTTGGAAATCAAAAATGCTTTCAATAGCCTGCCTTGGAAGACCATCCTGAGGACGATGATGGACAGAGGACGGCATGCCTAGCGTCTACCCTAAGCGGGCGGCGCCATCTCGTTCAGGTCACTGCCAGGACCTCCAAAGCATCAAATGCCATCGCCAGCATACTGCCAAATATACACGGGCCAAAAGAGGTAGACCGACGCCGACTCCTAATGTCGGTGGCTGAGTCGGTTGCCCTCTTCGGGGCCCCATCGTGGCTTAACAAGACGCTGGCGACGAAGCAAAGCAGACAGCTTCTACGGACGGCCCAACGCACATGCGTACTCCGCATTCGCAGGGTCTTTTGCGTTCAAGTCCTAGGGCTGTGTCCCAGCACTAGAGATGGGGCCGTGCTTCTGCACGGCCGCATCTCTCTGCACGGCCTGTGATGCAGGCAATCACAGGCTATGAGGATTTCCAACTCGTGCTCGAGCGGATAGGCAGAGCGCCCAGCGCCTCTTGTCTGTACTGCGAAACCGAGGCAGATGACACAGTCGCACACACGTTGTCTGTGTGCGAACGCTTTGTGGACGCACGCACCGCTGGCATAGACACAGTAGTAGAAAGGTGGGTGCGCGAAAGAGACCCACGCGGAACGGCTGTAAAGTTTATGACGGAGAAAATGTAAAGTTTAAAGGCACAAAGAATGCAAAGTTTATGACGGGGACCACGTCGGTATGGGACATCGGGTCATCGGTAGTCAGGACAGGTCTCCAAAAGTTAGGATCCAGATTTGTAGGAAGAGAGTTGTCGTGGATGGTGGAACGTGTAATTCGAATGTTGCCCCTCTCATTCTGTCAATTATGAGACAGCCGTGACACGGTTGGAATGACTAAGAAGCGAAGCGTTTGAAAAAATAGCAGTCATGACATGCCATGCGTGAAACACGGTTGCACTCAATATGGTTGTGTCCATATGGCCAATATAACACAAGCGTTAGCTTCACTTTGCGTGAGACCTTGCTATACGAGTATCTGATTTAGTTTCTAGTTGATCCAAACAACCACGGCGACAGTTTGTTTCTCCTGTGGAAGAACGGCACATTATCGCCATGAATGTCGAACAATCAAGCAACAACGTGGAAGAGAACGAGGCAGAGGGTCAGGGCACAGACCCCAAGCACACCAGATAGAGCTAACTGACGCAATGATGGCAGAAACCACCGTTCCGACAGAACACTGTCAGATTCCGTTAAGACAGATCTACAGGGAAAAAGATGGGCGGTGCTGTTGAACATCGTCAACAATTCCAGAAGAGAGGCTGTCATGGTGTTGTCATGTGTGTCCCAAGAAGCGTGGACATGTCCGCATGGTATAAGCGATTAGTTCCTTATAAACTCACGTTGGACGAATCATATTCATGTTATACGTTCACCACATCTGTTAACCACGTTTTCTGCAGCCAATGAAGCCGGGTAAGTCAGAGTAGGGAACAACCAAGGTCTAAGAATCCATGGAAAAGGCTCCGCTTACTCTTTTGATATTAGCCAACAGACAGGCACCATACTGACTGAGTTGTACTAGACTTGGTACGCACGATCCACGAATCTAAGCTACCCCTGTCATTTATTTTGCCCGCAGCCGTCTAGAAATATCTTGTCCTTTGATATTTTTACCTTTACTAGTGGTTCTATTGACAACCGCGCCGAACTCGCAGACCCTATTCGAAATCATGTAATGTGCGGGCTCTTACACCTGCGGCATTCCATTTACCGCTCCTGATCGCCGTTATCTATTCGAAATGTGTGTTGTGGCTGGAACTCCACAACTATAAAATTATGTGATTGTAATAGTGTAAAGATTGTATATTATCACGTGAATTATGTCAGTTAATGAGAAATTATGAGGAACACCGATTGGAATAATTTCTATGGCATGTTCATTGTTTATGTGAATTAAATGGCACTCTTCAATGCCTATAAATATAGGCAATACACGACCAGACATAACATTTATAGTCTCCTATTTATCTCATTTATTGCGAAGCCCGATTACTAAACATTAAGAAACAGCACTGCAAGTTCTCCGGTACCTTAGCGGAACAGTTAAGCTGTCAGACCAATCGTGACATCGAGGAATCCCTGGATACATACAGCGATTGCGAATTCGTGGGCGACGTGACTACGGGTAAGTCAGGATTGACTACAGGCTGTAGGCGAAATCCTTTTATGGCCTAATTCCAAACAGAGATACTATCCAACTTCAGCCCACAGAGAAACCAACGATGGAAGATCACAGTCTTGATTGAAACCATCATTGTTTGTCATAATTATATCCTTAAATTTGCCGGGCTGACTCACAGCCAACATCTAACGTTCACGGTACTCCTTTCGGCATCGCTTCATAAGACGGATCCCTTTAAATGCAAATGTGCAACGGAGGGGATTTAGCCCGTCCACCTACGTGTCTGCTACGATTGCAAGGCGCACACGAATGCACCACGCCACAGGGCTCGACATAATCACGTCCTTATGATCATAACAACTATACGCTCTGAGAAGAATGACACAGGGATATGTAAATATACCAACAGACAAGAACCCACGTACAGATACAGTACGAAACTCTGCAGCAGGTATTATAATTGGTCAGGCCCAGAAAGGAGGAGAAGAAGGGCTATATTGCTCTAAATAAACCTACGTGGGCATGGCAAGCATCTATCCATTCAAGCTACGCACGTCATTTGTGTTCAGTCTATGTATCCTTAATATAGTTATCCTATAGGTTTCCCGTTATCGATCTCCAGGTTAGCCCAGTAAGTCCTATCCCATATGATATGAATTCAATTGGAATTTTAGCGTTCTGTAATTAATTATTTATTACCTTTGACATAATTGTTATTATCTGTACATGGGCCTTTTATGTTCCTTGTCTTTATTAATCTCATTCTCAGACCTCGGCGTCTGGCGACTGTAAGACAATCGCGTACGCAGACGATACGTCATTGTGCTTTCGTGTGCACCCCGCCAGGATTAACGAAGAGATGCGTATTTCCCTTGCGTGTACGGAAAAGGCCATCGATGCTTCCAAAACTTTTGAGTTTGTTGTTAACGCAATCGAGACCTGTGATTTCGTACACCGCGGAGAATCCTCGATATACACCCCGTCACTCTTGGTGGGACGCGACTTGACTTATCTCAGACTGTCAAATGTTTGGGACTATATCTACGTAAGACTTTAAAATGGCAGAGTCACAGTGGAATCTGTAGCCCCTAAATGCTACTCTATCGTTGCAGCTCGAAGACGTCTCAGACTAATAGGTGTTCTACTGGATGGCCTCTTTATCGTTTACAAGGCGCTGCTATCACCGATGCTATGTTATGCACTTCCAATATGGGGGAGGGTATAGAGATATATCTCGTAGGGCTCAAATCATCCAAAATGATGCTTTGAGAGCTACGTTTGGTAGAAGCCGCAGAGGTCCTGTTGGTAATCTATTTACCTCGGATGATTTGCTCTCAGTCGATAGGCTTTACATTATGAGGGTTGCCCTATTAGCATTTAAGATGACGATAGGTGGGATTCCACCGAAAATCTCATTCCCATTCATCTCTATCATCAGCCGCTCAAACCGCCGTGCTACCATGTTTAAGATATCTTCCGTTTCAAAACGGACCTAGTAGATACACTCTCGCCTACAGCCTGTCCTCTACCTGGGGTGCCCTTCCTATAGAAATTCGCTCACTCACTTCCTGTTACTAGGTATGCAAGAGAGGATCATAAACATATAACTAGGTTGGCATAATTCAAATATGTAGACACGTATATAATTATTAGGAATGTGTAAATAATGTTGCGGGATAACTTATTTTACTTATTACTTTCTACGAGGATTTAAGCTATGTAACAGTTGCAGTCCACCAGTAAACTACACTTTGTATTGTATTATATTGACCCTGGGCAGCATTTAAGTATTCGTTGGTAATTTTTAATATATTTTTTGCTGTTTCTGTTTAACTCTTTGATATATCATTTTTTGTTTTTTTCTAACTCTCAGCCAACATTTAACGTCCACGCTACTACTCTCGGCATTGCTTCATACGTCGGACCCCTTTATATATCCTTGCCATTTATAGATCTTTTAAGGTATCGTTGTTTTCGTTCGTCGAGATAGAATTGAGTCTATTTACCGCATCGATTTGATTGACCCCCCCCTCCCCCCTCTGCTCATCTTTCTATCAGCTGTCTCTGTTCTTGTTGTTTTAAGCAATTGCCGTGACATATTTCGCACTCGTTGGAACGCAGTAGGCCAGGTAGTTCTGCCGCCAAATCTGTGAGGTTAGGTTAAGCCGTCGATACACCGTGCGCGAAAGTCTGTAGTGCAGAGATAGATAGAGAGAAAGAGAGAGAGACAGTTGGGAAGGCGAATTCTGCGTTGCGGCAGTGTCATCGCGCCCGACTGTGGTCGTTCCAAGGTCCGTAGGTCATTGAGTAGAGAGAATGCTCCATCTAGCATTATCAGGGCAAGCGATTGAGTATCTTCTTATCGGCACTGTTCTATTACTACTATTATCAAACATTTTATCGTTATTACTAATAAACATTTTATTAAGCGTTCATGTTTTTCATAGCTAGGCGATTACAGTATTGAATGCATTGCAGAGAGCAGGTAAATGGTGAATTGAAGTGCATAATATTGGGTAGCGCCGTAGCAAGTATGCGGTGAAATGATGAATGTACGTTTAGCCCACTTCGTTATTGGTAGGCTCGCAGTGAATTTGGACGGAGCTGCAATATAGAGATCGAAAAAATGCTCCGCACTTTGGAGTGGATGGTGTCCGCACGAGTGGAGCCCATCATGGCATAATCGCCAAGGTCGTAGTATCGCAGCCGGCCGGATTGCCTCAGCTGTTCGAATAAAACCTACACAGCGAAGTTATTAGACCTGAAACAGCTATACCATACATGTCCTCAACCACAGCAAGTAGGTGTCAGGCGAGGAGACTCAATATTTCGACACCTGGGGGCTTTGAGCTATCAGCGTAGTAAACCCGAAACTGCAGGTGTGAATAAACTTGCTAAATGTGGAAGCCGTCTGACTAAGAATTTTCCCTATGCCATGTCCATCCTCGTTTGGTAACAATTTCGCCCAATATCCCTTCTCCTCTCCCTTATAATTCAAATAGTCAGAATATCTGAGTTGTCTGTTAGAATAATGCCAGGTCGATTGTCAAGGCTGGTGCTTGGCAGACACTCTCAGACTTCTGCTTACTTTACTCTACTGACGTCATTCTGATAGCTGAATTGTCATTTAGTGAGAGTTGACGGTCGTGACCCGATTCGCGATTGAACGACTCAGGTCACAACCGTGAACTTTCACTAAAGGACAATTACTGTGTATATCGTAGATGTCGAAGTTCCCGTGGGGGAGGTTCGCTGATATTGGTTAATAACTCTCTTGGGTGCTGCGATGTGGATGTTAAATCCACAGTCGAGGCTATAGCCGTCGATGTCCACACTAGTTCTGGGTCTGGAACGGGTCGCTGGTATCACGGAATTTCAAGTTTCCCAATATTGTAGCTAGCTTTGTTAATGTATGCCTCCAAGATGGTCTATCACAATTTATGGAGGGGCCCACGCGAGTTACTGAAAACGTCTCCTCTCATATGATCTGCGTTTTGCTACCGATTGTCGTGGACTCTGTCATTTATGGATACACCTCTAAATCAGATCACAAACCTGCCTTTTTAAGTGTTAATCACTGCGAGCGTGCTGCTAAGGGGTGCTCCGGCGTCAATTTTTGGAAAGCTGACTACGCGGTCATGGAGGCTATTTTTTTATCAATATGCTGGCTCATGCTCCGTGATTCCTGCAGCAATGTGGGCGACATGGGTGATCGATATATGCAATATACACATTATTTTCTCTCTACTTACGACCCTTGATGACGTACCAGCTCCATATTAAAGGACTCAAGGGGCACGTGGGAAATGTCAGTCGGTCGACGGAAATGTCACCGTCACTTCTGTGGGCGTTCATTTGCACAAAACGTCTATGAAATTGAGAATTCTTGAGAAAGCACCTCTCCTTGAAACACCTCCGTCTCTGACATTAAGTAGACCAATTTAATACTTTGCAGAACATCGATGTCCCACATTCAAGCCTTGCATTAAGGAAGCTTGCAGGGATATGCTGCTGAGCAACAAAGGGTGATTAACACCTCGCGCAAACACAATACTCAGGTTGTCGTCTAAGACGAATAGTTTCTCGAAGGCTCCAAGGTTGAGGGCTGGCTTACATCATGACTCTCGATTCATGTTTTTTTTTTTAAAGGGGGTGTGTTGGCATGCCAACGCCCCCTCTTTTAAATGTTCATCATGATTCATGTTTATCAAGAACTATCCTGCCACCGCAGTCGCTTATCGCATCAACGCCGGCTCTCTCCACACGGACGCGCGCAGCCTACATACGACATCACTTATGGCTACACACTGGGAACGGGGCAGACTTGATATCTGAACTCCCAAATGAATCGAGAGGTTGTATCTCTCTTCGGCTACTTTTGTAAGGGCTGTGTAGTGGCGTTTTCCGGGATCCGTATACGATATTACTAAATTCCTGCCGATGTCCGATGTGCAGTATAGTTTGAATACAATTCCAATCTCCTCGCATTCAATTGAATGGTCATGACACCTAAGGATGGCACGGCTTGCCTGACTTACAACGACACCATTGCTCCTTAACTATCACACCTCTATTTGATTTATAAATTAGTTTTGTCTGAAATCTCATTTTTGTTCTGAACAGACAGCACAACTAGGATTGACCAGCTGATTGATCAACATCGTTTCAAAGGTGTCTCGGGACGCATGCACGAACCAGAGCGGGTTGCTGGTAAACGAATCAAACTTCCCATGTGCATTCGCTCGTGGAGACATCATTGCAACACTGTTGAACCAAATATTGAAGCTTTAACAGTGTTGCAACGAACATATTTCTCGAAAATCCAACAAGTAATTCAGTGTTATCAGAGACACCTTGCTACACATTTCTAATACATGATATATTATATATACAGATATCTTTTTCTGTCCTAAATTATTATGTGATTATATAGTGGTTCTTGCTACCTGTGGTTTCACAACTTCACCCTATGTGCGGAATTTTTGAATTACAACTTGAATTTATGGTTTAAATTTTTCTGCACGATTGTGCCACGATGTCTCGAGGTTTAGCAAGCCGCCTTAGCAACTGTGGGAGCTGACCGAAAACGATTTCAAGCTAACTCGAATTGCTGAACGAGATTAACATGTTTTTGCGACAAGGCAATCGCAGAACTGTAATCCTCCCGCGTCCCTCTACTGCGGCAAAGAAGCTCGGCAAGAGAGCATGCGTGTAATTAACAAACATGATTGAGACACCCGCGCAGCGAGCGAGCTTGATTAGTTAACAACGAAAAAATATCCGCCTGCTATGGATGTTGTGCATGTACTTAATCGACCTACAAGCCATAAGTTTCAACTTGTACGGTACTTTCAGATAATTAATATTGCCAGCAAAATCTATGCACTGCCTGAGGGGGTCGACTATCGTAATTTCATTATTGCCACGTAAGAATATCTGCAAGAAGCGAAGCAACAAGAATGATTTCCTTGATCTTTGGTTACTGCCTCACTCAATTTCGGCCCTTCGCAATGATAGACTCTATCGAATACCGCTACGCCACCCCTCAGGGCATCTACTGTAAGAAGGCTAAATTAGCGAGACGCTGTGGGGAGAAGAATTCGTTACAGAGTAATGAGCAGTTGTTTGAACACCTGGCAGCTGACCTTCTTCGTGTAATACATTATGTTGAATGTGGGCAAAAATATACGCCGACGTGAGGAAAACACTCAATGGGCTTGATAGTTCTCATATTGCTCTGATATCAAGTTCGTTAGGATGAGCAGGTAGCATTTTCCACGAGCTGCTATCGCGTAGGGGCTGATACTTGGTTGAGCTTTGCACAGTATGATCAGGACAGTGCGAGGGACACCACACTGCTTGTGTTGCAATGTAGACGTAACGTCTGGCACTGCTTGGTGAGTCATTGGGCTGAATGAATTGTGGTAGCAGGTTTAGGTTTTTGGCTGAGCTGATTTGTCTAAAGTTGGCCAGATGAAACTAAATGCAATTGCCAGGATGTCAACGTTGGTCTGAGAGGTTTTGGAAAACAGCTTTTCGGTCTAATTAGGTTTATCGCCACGGGTAGAAAAAATTGTAGGCTATCTTTAGCTAACCTAACTCAGTGACATCGGTGACAGGTATGCGAGCGGCTCATTAAGCTATACGAGTCCCGTCCTGGACGAACCCTGTACTACTGCCAAGTGCCTGATTTTCGGAGAGGGTCAGCCGGAGGGAGATGAGACTGAGGGTCAGTCGTTGGTTGAAATACTTAAATTTAAGTGAGGTTTAAAGGCCAGGGTGTAGGATTTTTGTTTTGTTTGCTATGCATGTACTGACCCATTTGTCAGCATCATCTTTAAAACCTATCTGCTCCTGTATTTCGCAGGTGCCCTATGTGGGATTGACTCAAAGGCCTTAGCTATGTCGAGAAACGCTGTGAGTCAGCCATTGTCTCGATTGCATGCGTTAACCACGTGTTCAACTATGCCGCACCGAGCGAGATCCGTTGAGCGATTGAGGCAAAATCGATATTGAATTGGTGAAAGTAGCTATTAGTATTCAAATGACGCATCATTTATTTTTTTTGACATATCTTTCCAACATTTTAGAGCGAATAAAGGAAGGGTGGTGAGGCCCTACTCGATACGATCCAGTATCATTATCCGCTTTGTGGAATCGACCCTATGAGAGTTGTGGAAACAGTTGTTGTAATTATCGAAAGATTGAATCCTTATCAAAGCCGCAGGATAATACATCGGAGGACCCGTATAAGGATTTCCGAGGTGGTGCTTTTAACGACCTAGCCAAGTTTCCTCTAGGAGAACTGCTTCATTTTACAATGCATTCAATTTAAATTGGCGAAAATTCACATATATTGTGTGTCTGTCGTCGCAGTAGCAGAAACTACCGACATCAGAAAATGGTAGCAACAATCTTTTTTTTCTATAATTTCTTCTGCAATAAAGATGATGATAGGAACTCCCACTGAAACAATATGTGATCCAAGCAAGGGCCGGATTCGAATCTAGATTTCGCGTTGACAGAAGATAGCAGCTCGTTGCTAATAGGGAAAGATAATCTCGCCGTTTTCAGGCTTCTGTGCTAGGGCATTTTACAAGTGTGTCGATTTTAGACCGGTCATCTTACATACAAGACGTTTTGGCGCGTTTGGCATTGAAGTACAATGATATTGTGAGCGATCGTTCTCTCTTTTATTGAACTTGTGCGTTAGACGAGACAATATACTCGACCTGAGATACTGTGTCACTTAACTAAACGTACAGCTAGATCCCCATCCCCACGTGAGTTTCTTCCTACTGGTAGGTTGGAGCATCATTCTTTCAAGGAACAAGCGAAAGTTTTATTGCTCTTTTTAAAAGTTTATCGCATCCACATTCTTAGATACTGCTAAGTGTCCTCTAATGTTTCAAAGAACTTGCTGCCTACTCCGAGATTTCGTGTTTTCAAATGTATAATTTTTTCCCTTCATATCTATATTGAAATATCGTCAGTACCACATTTCATTTCTGCCAAGGGTAATTGTACATGAAGTGTACCATTGACTTTTTCATCATGTCTGTCATAATAGTCAGTTTTGCTCTAATGGTACCTTTATTAGCATACTAATAACGTAATCATCGTTAATAAGGAACAATAAATTTTTCCCCCCTTGCTTTTGAGACCTTAGGCGGGCACGGCCCCCTCACTGCGAACTTCCTCGAAGGGGTCTACCATAGGCTCATCCGCGCCACCGGGGACAAGCGCGCAGGATTTTTCCTTCTCCAACGCCTGCCCTCGCTGTGAGGCAGAGTGGCAATGCCATCGCTTTCCTCGGGACAATGTCGGCCTCAGCCCCGGTCCCCAGCTAATCCCCCCCCCAATAATCCCTAGAAATAATTCCTAATTATTTTATGTTTGAATAAATATATCAGTAACGATAATCATTATACCCTATTATGTTGTCAGGATAATCACATAAACATCGATTACTACTTTCTTGTGTGTTTTAATTATGCAAAAATTAGAAGCGGGTGGGGACAGGGTGCCAGGCCAAGGCTGTCATGGTCCCGACGGTGCGGTCGGAGTGAGAGCATGGACTCGCGCTGGAATAGACTCCAATTTTTGAGCTGCCTCCCCTGCAGGCCTTGGTCTGAAATAACGAAATCAGTTCAGGATCTAGGCCAAAGTCAAAGCCCAGAATTTTAGTGGGTGAGATCCCACAGTGCCAGACAAACACCTCTGCTGTGAAGTCTGGTCTGCATTTTTGTGACAATGATCGCGTCAATGAACGAATTCCGGTGATATCAGTAAGTGAGTTCCGCACAGTATAATATGTAGTAATTGAAAGGTCGCCGCCTCATGGTCTGTAGGAGTTCATGTTATATCTATGGTCGCCGGATTGACGGAAAAGCCTCTTCTTCCTTTGCATATTTTCAGTTAAGAGAGCGAGTGAGAGAGAGTTAGTGAGTAGTAGAAACAGATAGTGAATGCGTGATACGCAAATGTCGACGAGTTCTGTTCACAACTTTTGACTTCGGTGGCGACGTCGCGAGGTAGGAATGTTATCCAGCTCCCCTTTAGCTCATATCTGAGTAAGGCGAGAAGAGAAGGGCGAGAGAGAATGAGAGACAGCACGCCTACAATATCCGTCTGTCTGCCTACCCAGCCGGTATAGGCGCGAGTAAAACTATGACAACTACAACTGCTACTTCCACTACGACTACTCTACCCTCACTGGGACTACTACAACATACGGTAATTCTGCTTTGCCAACAACAGGCGTCGCCTCCATTCTTCTCAGTCGCTTCGCAGAACAGGGCGAAAAAGTAGAAGGACTGACACGGCAAAACTTGTTTCAGTCTGGCTCATTTCGAAGGACTTCCCTTGCCTCGCTTCATACCTTTGTGCCGACACCACAACATCACATGCTTTGAGAGCTGCTCAAGGTGGATAGTGCTGCGAAACTCTCTACGGTGTTGTTTAGGATTTGTGACATTGAAATGACGAGTATCTCCCTCTATATATATATATATATCTATATATATCTAAAAAGTAGAACAATATAAACATGAATTGAAACAGACGCGCCAATACATGTGTTGGTATAGTGATTTTCAATTTTGTTCTCGTAAGAACAGCAGATTCCGTCACAAGAAACAAATAGAGTTGAGAGCAACATGACGTGGCGAGTGCAAATTCAATTTCATTTTTCACTTGTACGCACACATCCAGCCATATACAATCCAGTATGCGTATTATGAAACTTTGTTTATCGGAGAGATAAATACGAAACCCATGATCTAACATTTAAACTGTCGAACTGATTTTTTAGTAGTTCACTACTAGTCACTACTACTTCACACTAGTCCTCATAGTACCCTGCTGTAATTCCTTACGCATAAATCATAAGTAATTACAGCAGAGTACATATTTGTACCATCACTGTGTACAATGTGATTCTTGTTACACGGGATGATTGATTAATCACTCGGATCAATTTGTTATATTCATCTCGATAACTCTATATATTAGTGCATGTTCGACGTGAAAAATGCACTCGCTATTCTATACTGTATTGTAACTATGTATATATGTATAATAATATCCGTGGCAATCGCAGTCCGCCAAAGCAATGTAATAATACTGTAACCAAAATATATATACACGGAAATGCCCGCGCGAATGCAAATTATATATCTTTTGGCGGACTTCGATAGCTACGGATATTATTATACATATATACAATAGTTATTCCTGTATTTAAGCTATGTTCAAAGAATAACGTCTCCTTCGGCATTCTTTTCTCTATTTTGTAACAACTTACAGTGGCCCTACCTGCAGACCATGGATTCTGTCATGATGCTTTTAAAATGTCAGCAGTTACGCCTATGAGCGGAAGAATGGAATGAAATCGTACGTCGATTATTATACACCCGTTGCTCAATCGTCTGTCACGTTCAATATTTTTTCGAAGTTGTTGGCGGAAGACATTTGAAACCCTTTATTCGGGTAGGGGCCTTTCAACAAGGAGCACCATGGTTTTACGAAGGGAAATCCACCACTAAACAATTAGCTGATGTGGCTCAAGATTGGGTCTGTGAGATACACACAAAAGGATTCGGCTGTGCAAACCTGGCTATTTTCAAAGCTTTCACAGACTTAACGACACAATCTGAATGTTTATTGAAACTTGAGAAATTAAAAAATGACATACGACGCAATCACACTGAGAGTCAGTCATAAACTTTTTGCTGATTACCTACAATTATTTGCTCACAAACACTAAAAAAGCTGTTGGAGAGCTCTGTGAGCTGTAGCGAACTACGCCTTTTACTACTACCGTTTCGCGAGGACTATTAAGTGAAGTAGGTGTTGTGGAATACGACTGTTTCAAAGTGACCGCCACGGGAACCGGGAGATGGGGGCTCAGATGGGGGCTCAGTCCATCATCAATCGCAAAAAACCATTAGTCACTGTGCGAGACTCGTGTTGTCAACATCAAGTATAGTAACATGGAGCTGTCAAACTAGGATGAACATAGGTCACGCCATACAGAAGATGATGGCCACTCGAGTACGTAGGTGAGAGCAGGCACACAGCAGATAGAGCAGAAGTACCTCAAAGAACCAACCTAGGTAAGTCATACAGCGCAGAGAAAACTGGCCGATCCTCTTGGATGCTTAGACAGATTACGCACTGAGATACGACGTGTTCAAGATGAGGCCCAGGAGACAAGTAGCTCACTTTAGGTCAGCGTCCGACGACGCTTATCGTATATTCCTTACCAGCCTCGGCGTAGAAATGGTTCAAGGAGACATAACCGACCCGACAGGTGAAAAACGCTGCTCACTCTAAGCGACGCTGTATCTAAAATGTATAAATGTCATATGTCAGAGGTACCTTTTAGAAAGCAAGCCAGGAGGACGCAATAGTTCAGAGAGCGAATGAGCCAATAAACAAAGAAGTGCGCGTGGAAGATCAGGAAAAAATTATGCTCAGAGGCATGCTCGTCCTCGGAACGCGAGACATCCCAAGGAAGATCACAATAAATTGACAATTGACCACGTGGAATTGACAATAGACACTCTTTTCCAAGGAAGAACACATAAAATTGACAATTGACTACGTTAAATTGACAATAGACATTCTTTCCCAAGGAAGATCACATCGAATTGACAATTGACCACGTCAGACGCATACTGGAAACCTATGAGGATAACGGACGCACACTACTGGTCATTGAGTGTGGCAGGCTGGGTACCAGTGGCATCAAAGAGCAGGGGGAATATGTTGCGGTTATACGTCACGGCAGGGGACATGCCGAACGAAAAAGACAAGAATCAGGATTTAAACCACAAGGTTGGAAACGCTGTAGAAACTGCGGACGGCCACATTCCCCGCAAAGATGTCCTGTTATGGGACAAACATGCAGTGAGTATAATAAAACGAATCGTTTCGCTTGGATGTGCAGATCCAGAGAGAAGCACTATGTGAGGCTTGTAAAAGATGAGGATCCTAAACATGAAGGGTTTGAATCCGACGAAACATTCCACACTGAAACAATGGGGAAATAGCCGAAGCGGAAACTCTACGCCGCCTAGACAGAACACAAGATAGAGCTTAGAGCACTCCGCGATACGGGAGCTGCCTGCAACGCCAGGGCCAGAGGAACCTACCACCTGCCTGCAACGCCAGGGCCAGAGGAACATACGCACCTACAGCAAAGCCCTTTAATTAGACAGCTAGACCGAGTTAGGGACTGGAAGGGTTAGGAGTCGTCCAGAAGGTGGACCTCCTCACAGAATGGATGTCAAACCTTGATGCTGTGTGTCGGCAGGAACAATGTTTGCGTTCTCTGCGTCCGTAAGTTGAAAATTGTCCTCTATGCCACGCAGTAAATAGGGTTATACATAGACCACGAGACCCCATGCCCACGCTGAATGACACACTACATAGTCTCAGTAAAGCTATTATGTTGAGGCATAAGTTCCCGCCGTTTCATGAACAATGGAAAAATGACGCTAACAGATTGATTTAAAAGAATTCATATATTTAGTATGTACTCCCCGTTGTTGTTTACGACCTCCCTCCACCATTCAATAAGCTTATGGATTCAATTTTTTCAAAAATAATTGTTTTTTGAGTTGATAAAGGCGACCAACCCCCATTCAAGATTCCCCGAACGAATAGTCGAAATGCCGATCACTCAAAAAATTCGCCAGTGAACGAAACCGGTGGTAATCTGTTGAAGCAAGGTCTGGCGAATATGGTGGGTGCGCAAAAACTTCCCATCCGAACGCTTCAAATGCCGCTTTGGTGTTTCTCGCGGTGTGAGGCCTTGCGTTGTCGTGGAGGAGGATGACTTGGCCTCGCCTGTCGGGTCTCGTCATCTGAATAGCCTCGTTTACACTGTGCGACTGGGCTATATAGAGGTCGCCTTTGCTGTAGCGGAGCGGTTGGACCACGGCGAAAGCCCAAGAAAAGCAGGTGTCGGAAATGCACTTGTTTATTGCCTGGAATCTCCATCTTTCGAGCCTGATTTCAAGTTGAAATCTAGTTCATAGCGAAAATCGAACTCCCCAGGCATGTAGGGCGGGAAAAAAAGCTTTGAAACCAGTCGGGTTCAAAATCAGTGGAGAGAGCCTTGGTGGAAAGGGCAGCAAGTTCAAACAAACGGCGGGAACTTGTGCCTCAACCTAATAAAATATTCTCAGTTTTAGAGGCTAGGGACGGATTCTCTCAAAAGAAGTTGAGTCCCGAGAGTTGCGATTGCAAAGCATTTCGGACTCCGATAGGCTCAGGGAAGAGCGTCAGCACCCAAAGAGTATCAAACACGACAGGCACACTCGTACGATGGGCTGAGAAACGTAGCCATGGCCGCAGACGATTCGGTAGTCTGAGGCGAGGTTACGACAATAGCGAAGGCAGTTGGGACTTTTTCAAACTAGCACACATAGTAGGATTACGCTTCAACAAAATATAGCTTCGACTGGGTATGACAAAGATCGAATTCATGAGCCACGTGATTAGTAATATCGGAGTCAAAGCAGACCCAAAGAAAATTAAAGCCATTCGCAAGATGCCAGCACCGAAAAAATGTAAAAGGCGTTTAAGTTTTTTGGGGTGTATCAACTTTCTGTTACTGCTTATACCCAACATCTCTCAACTCACCGATCCATTACGCAGGCTCACACATATACAATATGAATAGAGTTGGTAAAGACAGAGCGAATGCAACAGAATCTCAGACGTGTTGATGGAACAAGTGAAAGAACAAACAGAATAAAGTGCAACAATCTAAAAGCTAATCACTGCCATACAGCAGGGCTGGCCAAACGATGGAAATGAGGTTCCAACAGGAATTGCGATGTACTGCGGAAAACGCGATGAAATAATCGTGGACTAAGGAGTGGTGTACGGAGGCTCGACCATGTTTATCCCACTGAGGCTCAGAGCAGAGTTACTCAAGCATGCCCATAAATCACATCTTGCATACATGAGCCGCCCCATTAGAGATACCATATAGTGGCAGTGAATTAAAGATGACATGAATACTTGGGTAAATCTTTGTACAGCATGCCAGACATACAGAGCGTTAAGCAATTAAGATATCCCACAAAGACCATGGCAACTAGTACTCAAAGAAATCTTCTTGTGGAAAGGCACAAACTATATAGTCACATTGAGTGATAGATACTATATATAAGATATAATAATTATAATAAGAGAACCAGTAAGGACAACACTTCGGAAGGTACGGCAGCCCGAGTGAGATTCTGACTCGAGATATATATCACGAGAATTCAAAGACTTCCTTTCAGGCTGGCTCGTTAAACACATCACCAGCGCACCCTACCATCACCAGTCAAATGGGAAGGCTGCGTGAGCTGTCAAAATCGCTAAGCGCCTTGTAAAAAAGTTGAGATTTAGCAATGAAGATCTGCACATAGCATTACTTGGGTGGCGACCTACGGAACAAGTTGATGGATTCTCACCCGCAGAGAAATTTTACTGTCGCATGCCAGCCACATACTACGTGCAAAAGAAAATAAATTACGAGCAATAAATTACAAGAGCGTCATCTAGCTTATTAGTAGATGCCAACAAAGCACATAAAACGTATGGTCACGGTACTAAGGAGCTTACTACCACACCAGCAGCTCAATCCACCAGAATGCAACCAGTCTGTCACATGAACTGACGATGGGCCCTAGCATGGAACAGATCAGATCAAGAACGTATAAAATTCGAACGCAAAAAAAGAAAGATACTCAGAAACAGACGGCACCACCACAAAAGGCTTGCCTTGTAACGGTTGCACCTCGTCTTTGTGTGGCTCTGGTGAGAATCGCCAACCCTGATTTATTTAGCGTTTTGGTAGAGATTCCCGGCGCCTCAGTCGGATCACTATATGGTAGTGCATTTCTGTGGCGTGAATCCCATGGTTACTTCGTGCGCGGTGCACTAGAAACCATTTCGGCAGTTATGTGTGCACTCCACGGGTGAAACTGCAACAACTTCCATAGGAACAAGGAGTAAAGCAGTGACAAGCCCAGGTGTCCATAATGCTCCGCGGATGACAATTGTGAAAGTAAACTTATCGGCTGGTGCTCCTTCACCGACTGATGAAACACTGGTGGCCTCTGCGGCAGAACACTGCTCAGCTGATAGTACAAAGGACACTCCGGTAACCGTGAGTGATGCTCCGGTTGATCGTACCGATGGGGAGAGCGGCACCGTCGACGGCAACTCGGCAGCAGCTCGCGCAGAGAGCACAGCCTCAACCATGGATGGACCACGGTTGCAAACAGAAGCACAATCAGGAGAGTCGAAAAGATGAATTCCGAAATCGAAGCGATCCGTGTAAACAAAGCGGATGAGCCTAAGGGTCTATTTCGTACAGTTATTGTTAGAAGAGTCGAAAAAGACTGGGGCGGTACGACAGCGTTCATCGGTGAAACATTTGAAGGAAGCCTTCTTGCGTTATGTTCAGAGGTCTTCAGACTCTTCCCTGATACGAAACCAGGACCAAAGTTTGGTATAATTCACGTCTGGATGAACTGGGTCGACGGAGCTAAAAATGCATTGATGATGGTGTCGTGTAGAATGGTGTTGATGATGGTGTCGAATGTAGGGAGCTCGAGTAAAACCGGGCGCGCAGCACGCAAGTCAACAGGGCTTCTCCAAGAACGAGGTACTGCAGGCGTTCTCGGGCATCGGAGTCATAGCGGTCAAAAGAGTGTCTATGAAGAAGCGAACGGACAGTGAGCCCCATACCT
This sequence comes from Stratiolaelaps scimitus, assembly GCA_019614645.1. Taxonomy (NCBI): domain Eukaryota; kingdom Metazoa; phylum Arthropoda; class Arachnida; order Mesostigmata; family Laelapidae; genus Stratiolaelaps; species Stratiolaelaps scimitus. The sequence continues at coordinate 1,045,336 of JABWDB010000014.1, read as the reverse complement.
TTCCGACAGATAGAGATATGCTGCAGTTCGACAGAATTCCAACTGCAGAAGTGTTTCTTGCGTGAAGGACTCACAAGGTAGTGGTGCATGTTGGCAATCTGGTCGCTAGCTGTTAACAACTAGGCCATATCGCTGCATCTTGTAGAAATGAAATCGCATGCAAAAAGTGTGGCAAAACAAGACACTTGATGTTGAAATGTCAAAACGTCCCTAGGTGCGTGAACTGCAAAGGGCCACAAGCCTTAACTTCGCCTAACTGCCCCCTCCGCGCTTACGAAACTGAAGAACGCAAAGCCAGGATTGAAGGTAGACTGGCTCGCCAACTGAAAGCAGCTCACCCAGAAGCAAGAGAAGTTACCTTTGAGCATGCTCCGTCTACACTTCAGGTGGAATCACCAGCTGCCGATTCCGCGGTTCCGACTAAGTCCTCGTAGGCGGCTGTTGTTTGGTCACTCGTTGTCGACACATCTAGAGGGCCTGTGGTCAAGGTAAATCTGCTAGAAACAACCCAGATACTGAAGGCCATCCAGAAGCAAAAGATAGGCCCTGGCAAGTGTTAGGATAGGGTTGCCGGCTGCGATGAAAGCAGTGATCCGCCTCATTAATGCAATGAGTCCTCGTGCAGTTAGGCACCTCAAGAGCCTTATACAAGTGCTGGGACCCCTACTATCAGCTCTTCTTTCGATGGAAGCGGGCGCAACTAAGAACACCAAACCATAGTTTTATGTTTAGCATCGCAGGTTATGCTCAGGAAGCACGACGATGCTGACATTGTCAATTTTGTCGATAGAGTGAGCCACTTGTCTTGGCTTAGTATCTTTGATGGGAAAGACGTGGATTGCGCCTTCGAAGTCTTCAGCAGCATGTTCCGTATAGAATTCTCGTCAGCCGTACCGGAGGCACAACTCGCTCATAAAAGGTTTAGTTTCTTTACTACGCTCCATCCCCCCCTGGAGGAAGCAGGTAGCGCCCGAGATGTTCTCTAGTCACAGATCCGTGGCCGCTGCCCACCCTTGGCGTGCTTGCATTCCGTCGTGAGGTACTCGAAGCTCAGGCAGCGGGCGCACTGAGGTACATTTACCAGCTTGCGGAGAGGGCACCTCGTTCAACCTATTTGTATCGTGCCTTTCCTGATAAGCTGCTGGGCACCGCGCGGGGGAACCCTAACTATAAAAGTGCCTTCCCCTCTCGAGGATGATCGCTTTGGTGGCAGTGCGCACGTCAGCGGTGCCCTCCAGCTGGGTCTTGGCCTTGATGTCGGCCCCGAAGGCCTTCGTGGCGTTTGCCACGCACTCGTTGACTGGAAGCCTGACGTCCTCCGACAGTAGCCGCTGCGCGTGCCGGACCTTGACCCCCGATGAGAGCACATTGCTAAATCGAGGTCTCCAGTGTCCGGACGATGTCGGCAAGAGTGCGCCCGCCACCCTTCACGATGATGGCCGTGTTGGCTGGGCGGGGTGCCCCTTCGCCATAGGGTTCTTGGGAGGCCTTCCCTCTGATGCAGATCACTGCCTTCACATTCGCAGTTGGCTCCAGAATCTGTCGACAGGTTCGGAGGTCCGTCGTTGACGGGAGGGCGATCTTGAAGTCCGTGGCTTTCTTCGCCCGCAGCGCGTTAGAGGCGTTGACGAGTTCCAGGGCGGAGAGCATCCCCGCGCGGGCCTGCTTTACCGAGAGCTGCTCGATATTAACTACTTCTCTAATTATTCTATATTTAAAGACCATGACAGATATAATATGAAATATATACATGGGTATACAAATATGTTTACGAGCGCGCTAATGCGTTGTGGATGGGATAGCTGGGCAGTCGGGATTTATATCGACTACAGTTTCCTTCACATAGTTGGCAGCGACAATGCTTAGCTGGTTCGTTGCAACCGGCTATCTGCTGACAGACAACGTGATGAAATACGTGAACCGCGAATCGAGTCAGGAGCTTCCACTATCCTTAGAAGTATAACTGATATCGCTCCAGCTGTGTAGAAATCAGGGCCTGTGTCGCTCATTTCTATTTTGTACTCGAAAATGAACGTGGCTTGTCTCTTTTAATTTGAACTGTCACCCCAGCTTCTCATGTAGTAATGGTGTTCCACCGTAAGGTATGTTACCATGTTAACGGCGATCCATACGGCGCATAGGGCTCTACGTTTGAGCAAAAAAGGGCTGATCTAATACGATCTTACGCCGGTCTTCTATCATTACGACGGCCAGGATAGCACTTTGTGAACTTTGGGCAATGTGCCTCCCAAATGTTCGACCATTAGGTGTCATTGTTATACCCAGATAAAGGAGTTAACGTATTGAATTACCCTGTCTCCGAGTCGAAGTAAATCTGTCGCAGCAATTGGGCCGCCGCTTCGGAACTCCATAGTTTCAGGCTTTCGCGTGTTCATCACTAGACTAGGTCTGTTGACGTACCTCTCGAAGGTCACGAGTTCTTATTCAAGGTGAATTCGGATCATAGAGAATAGTGGGGGTCAGCGGAGTACAGATGAAGGTTTGCCAATGGGTGCCGTTCCTTGATCTCGCATGGCAGGTCACTGGTGACAACTGAGAACTAGAGTTTTATCATCGGCTTGGATCACCCCTAAGATTTGCTCGAAGGAGTCGAGCTTAGAAACTCCATCGTCAAGAAAGACTTTGTGCTTTTAGCAGATGTCCCTAAGCAGCCCCAAATGTTTTAGGGCACTCCAGCAAGAGCGAGCTTGAATAGTGCAGCATTCCTTGAAGCTTTTACGAATGCGGATCGGAAGTCAACGAAAACTGCATACATTGGCGCGGACTGCTATAGGTGCACTGGATATAATCCAGCTGAATACAACCAGGGGATTAAGCAGAGTGTTGAAGCCCAAACCTGCGCTCTTCTTCAGGAATGGTACATACGCTTGACGTAAAGCGAGAGGCGGTTTACCTGGAGTTGAGAGGTTCATAGCAGCAGCTCTGTTTAACGATTCCCCTCCAACTGGTGGGGTATCTCGGGTCCCTTACGGTTAGATATTAGAGGCGAAAACGATTTCAGCCACTCCACCGGAACACGCCCGGTCCTCACACAAGCGTTAAAGAGGGTCCTCCAGCATACGCAGGTGGAAGGCCTGTTGAAAATCCTCATTGAAAATCAAGTCAGAGACAGGACCTTTATTTAGGCGGGCTTTAGCCATGGCAGCCATCACCCCCTGTATATCGAAATATTGACTGAGTAGCTTAGTTCGAGCTTTACCAAGCTAGATATATATATTATATGGATTGTTCGGTGTACGCGAAATGTCGTGACAAAAATCTACACCTTCCTGAGATCACGGGAGTATATTATTTTATACCAAAGTAGGCACTTCTAGAGGCCCATAGCTGCTGCTGTGATAGTGTAGAATTTTCTTCTTACGCGCAATTAATCTATGAGGAAATTCAAAGCATGTATTCGATATATACAACCATTTACTGAAACACTTACTGTATATATATATATAACCTTTGTTGATAAATAACTTCATAAATATAGATCTACTTCTTTAGTAGCATATACAAAGATCTTCATACACTTTGCAGAGAATTGACCTAATCAACTAATATGGAACATTTCCAAGCATTAACAATAACCCCGCAAAGTTCCTATTAGAATAACCTATTATTCTGATATGAACAAACCCGCTCATTTTTCATACAAACGTTATTTGTTCATATTAATGGAAGCTTTTTACGTGTGATACAAGTAGATAGAATTTATAATACTAGACGTTGCCATTTGGCCTGTATCTATTGCACACCCTTCATATGACCTCAGTGCGCAAAGTCCAACTATCCCTGAGTACTTACTCGAACTCGTTCCAATTTTGGTAGTTAGTAGCCCTCAGCTACCTCTTCAATTGGTCAAAACAACAAAAGTCTAGCGGCTTATACCAGGAATAATATGCGAGTTGATTCCACAACTTGATTCCCTTCTGGACCAAAAACTCCTCAACAACAGCGGCTTTGTGGAGACGAGCGTTGTCGTGGAGAAGCCATGCAGGCGTACACTTGTTAGCGGCAAGCGACGTATCCAAATTCTCAGCCGAAAAGTTTTTATACACCTCTCCGGTGACAGAGGACTTCGGAGGTTGGAGCCGATAGAAGGCGTCGTCAAAATCCGTAGTCGCAATCAACGTTCTTTGTCGCCGTAAGCCTGTTCATACACCTCCGGTTCAGCTGTTTCAGCGGAGTATAATTATTGGCGTCGCTGGTCCGTGTCGGGGCGCGTGTGAAATTTGACCCGTGTCTCGACAATCGTGAGAGTACATTTCAGGGTCGATTTCGCCTTAGAATAATAGCGAAGAAACAACAAAATACACGGAAATCTGTTTCGACCGCACTTCGAGTGGCAGCCACCTGACGAGAATTTTCCTCATGCAAGGATCGTCCTTGACATGCGCGGAACTGAATGCGATAGTTCTGTGTGACTCGTGACCGAGCGCAGGAGCCACAGCCTCGAACATTGGAAACCCACTTTCAATTTATCCATTGCAGCTTGTCGTTTTGGAGCATTACTCCAACTTCCAATTACACTTCTGAAGCTCGTATCTCCTGCCTTAAACTCGCACACCATTCCACTTTTCGCAGACAGGGCATACGAGCCTCATAACTTTACCAAATTTAGTGAAGGAGGCCAGCGTTGTGGTCTTGCCGAAAGCATCATTATTATTCGCAGATATTTGACGTCTGATTTTTTCTCTTATAATCCATTGGTCATTTGGGCTAGTCCACATTATTTCAGTAGATGCGTGAAACCATTCCAATTTCAATTTTAAAAACACCTTTATTAACAAAGGAATGTGGTTTAAAAAAGAAATGTTAGTGTATAATATAAGCATGTCTGCCTTTTTGTGTAAGTCCGTAATAGGAGGTAAGCTAAGCGTCGAGCGAAATGAGCGGTTACATGAGGTAGTTAGATATCTAACAAAAAGGCCGTGAGAAATCCGTCCAACAAAAGAGACCCTGAGAAAATTATAGACATTCAAAACATGCCACCACCTCATAACATTTCTGAATTACGCTCTCTACTAGGAATGATTAATCATTATGCTAGTTTCGTTCCTAACTTACGAAAATATTAATGACCCATGGATATCTTCTTATTATAGGAAAGGACACTATGTTTATTTGGACAAAACAACGCCAACTCTGTCTAGATGAACTTAAAACAAGACTTCAATGAAATCCACTTATAACACACTATGATCCAAAGTTACCGATCATTGTAGCAGCTGACGCAAGCCAATACGGAATAAAAGCTGTTATCTCCCACATACTCCCAGAGAGTTCTGAAAAAGCAATATATCATGCCGATCATTAACACCTGCGGAGACAAACTATTCTCAAATAGAAAACGAAGCATTAGACTTAGTTTTCGCTTGTAGAAAGCTCCATAAATTTATACATAGCAGGCGGTTCACATTACTTCTAGATCATAGACCCCCTCTTAACCATTTTTGGAACAACTCAAGGTGTACCAGTACATACCGCATCGCGTGTACAACAATGGCCAACTTCCTTACTAAAGTATTAAGATAAGGTATACGAAAATTACCGAATTTGGACAAGATGACGCGCTCTCTCGGCTTATATACCAACAAAATAGCAATATTGTACCCGAAGATACAGCAAGTGCCTACATTGAAGATGACATTGTCATAATGGTCAATGAAGTAATAGAAAATTTAGCTATTATATCACCCGTAACGAAATCATTAAAGCTACAAAAAAAGATCATATTCTACAAAACTTAATCAGAGCCATCAGGACAAATATATGACCAACTGGCCTTTCACAATATGATCCACTCTTTCAGCTTTATCGTCGGAAAGATATGATCTCAACACACAACGGTGTCTTACTTTCAACGGATCGAATCATCATCCCAGGAGATCTACGATATAGAATCCTTAAAGAACTACCTAAAGGTCATTCCGGCGTTACTCGCATGAGACGAATCGCACGATCCTACGTCTATTGGCTCGAAATTGACACAGATATTTGTCATTTCGTACAAAACTGTGAAAACTATCTAAAAACTTCAAGGTATCCTCATCGTATTCCAATACAACCATGGCCCAAAGCAAACAAACCAATGGAACGAATTCACTTAGACTTTACAAGTCCTCTTGATGGACGAATGTTCCTAATAATGGTTGACGCATTCTCAAACTGGCCAGAAAGTTTTGAAATGCCTTCTGCCATGTTTTCTGCAACAACTGAAAAGGTACGAAACATATTCGCACGCTTCGGTAATCCGCTCACACACACAACATGCAATGGCACACAATTTACATCTCAATTATTCGAAAACTTTTGTGAATCGATTGGTGCCAAACATATACGAACACCTCCATTTCATCCACAATCAAACAGATTATCAGAACGTTTTGTAGACACATTAAACGTAATTATACAAAACGAAGAGAAAAATGTACCATTGTCGAGTCACTAACATCTTTTTTGTTTTCATATCGAGCAGCAGCGAACGCAGGAAGGTTCAGCACCAGCCAAGCTTTTCTTGAACCGAGAAATTCGTACAACTCTTGATCTAATCAGAGAAGAGGAAAGCGAGGAAAACGTACAACGATCAACAATTGAAACATATAGCCTGAAATCAAAATGGTTACCTGGCGACACCGTCTTTGTCAAAGACTATCGTAATCCTCATAAACCAACGTGGACATCTGGAATCATCAACCGTATGATTGGAAAGGTCCTATTTGAAATACAAGTTGGAAAATTGACTTGGAGACGACACATCAACCAATTACACCATAAGGCTGAAACAGAGACTCATTATTCTAAGGTAAAGATTTCAATTATATTATCTCAATAATAAACAAGCTCAACCTCAATCTATTTACATCACACCCTACTAAAATCACTCCAGTTAGATTTCGATATTCGAAACGAAATCGACATCCTCCATCACGTCGAAGATTCTCATTCAAGAATAAGACGTATGACCGACTTAAATACTAAATAAGAGAGGAATGTTGTGATTATGACAAATAAACCTGGCCTTGATAGTAGAAGAATTATAGTATCCAAATAAGGATTGAGATATCAAAAGATTCCAGATATCAGAAATATATATATATATATGGTACAAACGACACTAGTACCCAAATTGGTGTTGGCTGAGAGTCAGTCCAAAAACGTAGGTACCCCAATTGATTGCCCAGTTAATCCACCATACAACGAAGCCTATTTATTACTACATACCATTCGGCACCCGGTCATAACAGAGTCAATTCCCAGTTTCTTGATATTTGCGAAAAGTGAGGAGTGATTTACTCTATCAAACGCCTTAGAAAAATCGTAATACATGGAGTCAAACAAGTCTGTTGTTTATGTGAAAAGTCTAGTGTTGAGCCAGACTGGACAGTCCTTACTTTTGTTTTGAAAACAACGCAGCCAATAGTGCAGAATCCCGTGGGTTTGCTTGAATCAATATGTTATTCGGTCAGTCAATAGGATCGCTAGGCTAGTGGCGACCGCTCCGAACTGAGGACCAACTGCGGGATAGCGCACGGTCGGCGTTTACCGCTGACTGCCGGTCCCTGCAAGATGTCATCCAAGAGTGGTGCCTATGTAAGGTTTGCCCTTAACCTCAGTATAAAAAAAAAAAATGTTATAATAGTAAACTTGTGCAACCTTTTACTAATGAATACATTCGCTTTCATTTCACTATTTGTATGGGCATGGGGAATCACTAACAAATTACGTCACCCACAGAACGTTTACAGCGTTTATCATTCTTAACAAAAACAAAAAGAAATAAACCATTAGCCCTATTGCCTTATCAGCACAATACATACGATAGACCTGCAGCCTTCGAAACACTGGGGGATACAATCATTAAACTTTCTTCAGATATTAGAAGAAAGGTTAGCATCAGCTACAGGAAAGCCTCGTGCAACCGAATTTTTAATGCAAACATTTTTCTTAGATATACAAAGGGGCGACGCAATTTCTATTTTGAACACTCTTAAGGATTGTGGAAGTGGGGCCTCCTTGTTCTGGCTCTTCTATTAAGAATATATAGAGGAAGGTGTTTTTAGATGTATTTCACGTTCAGTGGGTACAATTATCGCCCACATTTATAACTGAATACCGTTTAATACGAATGATAATTTTATACATAGGAAAATTATTAACCACTATTTCTTCTCACTATTATCACTAACCTATTAATTTTAGTCTCATTGGAAGAACCGTGTTGCGCCTGTATTTCGAGTCGCAGATATTCGAAACGGAATTCAATCGAGATTTTGCGGTCGTATTCATTACTTACGCACTTAAATCGAAATCGATACGTCACTCAAGTGCCACCAAGCGGTTTCCACTTGAAAGGTGGAGACGAGTCCTCAACAACCGATCGGCTGTGAGGTGAAGGACTATAAGCCCAATGATAGGCTGCTCCCTAGTTCTTTGAGCGGCGAGCCGAACTCACTTGGAAAACTATCATACACTCACCATATTTTTTCACCGTTGAAGTACAACACCTTCCAATATTCTGCGTGGGTGGTACATTTGAAACCGCGAAGAACGGTTATTAACAACGTTCTCACGTTAGAAGCCGAATAACAGTACGCATGGCTTAAAATGTAAACATTTTCACCGAACTGAACCGTATTTTTTTTGTTTTGTGAACCTCACTTTAATTTCTTTTTATGCGAAACAGTTAATAGAAGATAATTCAAAGATATAGTCTTAGCTGCATCTGGAACAAAAGCCTGTTCCCTTGTGGATCTACCAGGAATAAAAGGCGATCGAACGTAGTCTCGCTGAGGCGTATCGTCGACTCATATTCCGTATCCAGCGAGTGTATTTGAAATAAGAACTCTTTTCGCAAGGTGATCTTGTAGCTGGCCAACCAAACTTCAGATCTTCTCTCTATATTTTCAATGATTGGTTTTTACTCACTTATACATGAGGGTGCCTGTAGTGGAGAAAACCGATACCGTGTTCGCAAACATTATAATGCTTGCCACATATCAGTAAAGACATCTAATTGTACACGAGAAGCTTACGTTAGCTCGAACATGTTTGTGTTGTAATTATTATGTGACTTTTATCTCACTGTGCTGGGCTGACATGAAGTCGGAGAAAATCGGACTCCGCTTACAAACCAAATGCCATGTTCTCGCCGTAACCTGGGTGATTCCACTGATCATTTAAATTACATAAGTCATTCTTCGGAACATTTAGAAATTAAGTGGGGTGTTAGTGTAAGTGAAAACTGATTAATTTCTCTAATCTTATCGCTTTAGAGACAGTGTTGCTCCTTTGCGTGACTCTCGATATTTTGATCTCTTTCGACCGCCTCGTGTCGTGATTGCTCTCTATTATATTTTTTTGTAATCACGACAACGTACGAGCAAATGTCTCGGTATAGATATTTGAGGGGCGAGGATTCTAGTAGTCTACTTGCGCCAGCCGGACGCGGAATTCATATTAAGTCTTCATCATATCACCAGTGAGCCAGGTTGGGTCAGACGAAGCAGAATGAACAACAGCTACGATTGTTCTGGGATCGCGCCTGCAGGTACATGTATACATTGCAAAATACGCTATTAAGGTTGTTTAGTCCCAGATTATAGCTACATCTGTCCGTACGGAAAAGAGGATGTGTAGTGCTCGTGACCACATCTTACTGCCCTTACTGAAGGTCTAAGCGATAGCGGGAAGGGCGATGCTGTTCAACATCGTTAACAGTTCCCGGGGGGGTTATGGTGTTGACCTGCATTAGCATGGCAACACCCGCCCTTAAAAATAGAGTGTGGCTACGTTAATGCGGCGGAGGATTACGATGTAACTACCACAAAAAAATATAAGAGTTCTCAGCCGAAGAATTTTCTTAGTTTAGAGTAGGGATAAAGTCGCACTTTAGCATGCTATCTTATACTATGTTGTATTATTATAAGATTGGTCATCAGGTAGAATATCGTTCATATCAAAACACGGCGCAGACAATTCCCAATTGAAATAACAGGCGTCCAAGACAGGGTGTGGCGAACCGTACACTTACAGCCGTGTACTTGCACTTTGATGTGGAAGCTACAGTGTTAGAAATAGAGGCTAGAAATCTAGTTGGACCATGGCGGAGTGCTTTTTTGGACAAATACAAAAGATATAATACTTTCTATATGTTGTCCTAACGGAGAGTGGAAACGGGGCATTAGTTGGATATTCGACGGGCATACGATACAGTCAACTGAGTTATCTTGGGGAACGGTATGGCCTAAATGTGTTTTTAAACGTAGCTACGTTTCTTCCAGAAATCGAAAAATTGTGTCTGGTATGTTTCACCCGAAGAGGGAGGCTGCGACAAGGAGGGCCCACGCTCGGTTTCTCTACTCCTACCTTATATGGAGGCAGTGGCGAGAGCGGTATTTGAGAACACCTGGGATCCCACGCCATGCACACGTTCGATGAGATTGAAGATGGACTTCGACCCAATGTTTTACTCTATGACGACATTAGGGGCACATTGAAAGAATATGTTCAAGAGCCGCAATAAATGCTAAATCTACAGGAATAATGAAAAATGGAGAGAAAAAACTTTACGGAGAAAGAGTGTAATAATGTAATATCATCGGGGGTGCTATCGGCATAATTTCAATTAATGTTCAGAGGCAAAAAGTCAATCTGTGCCCGTAATAACGTACGCGCGTTCATTTGTAAAGATGGATTGTAACACAATAAATAGTATTACATATCGGGTACAAACTGCAGTTGGACGATATGTAATGCAGTCTGCGTGTACGCCGGCTGCTCAGATACCGAAAGGGAATTTGTTGCATCTATAATATACTAGTTTGTGGAGCAGACAGGCACACGAAAAGAAATCGTATCAAATGTTCGAAGCGAAATGAACGAGGTCAATCCGGAAGAGATGGCATTGAAGACTAAGCGCTTTGCATGAAGAATACGCCAGGGGAGTTGTAGACCAGGAGTATGATGAGGCTAATCTAAGAATGATCACAAAAGATATTCGAATTTGGAGCGTACACAGGTAGTACATGAAGCCAATGCAGTATGAGTGAGAAACGTGTAAATGATATCGTAATAATGATAATAAGGACATAAATAATAGGATTTGCTGTACATACACGAGCGGTGCTGAAAGACAAGCAAGAATCAGAGCAGCGGAGCAGAAGTGTGTGACGATCTCTAAGGGTGTTCTACGATGGGGGTTGGAGCAGGAATTTTCAGGGCCTTCGTGAGGGTGTGCAGCGTTTGTTGCGATTTTCCAGTGGGCCCTCTCCCACTTGGGAGGCGCGGGGGAAACGGGTAGTTATTGCGTTCTTTGCTCGTAATAAAAGAAAACATACACCAGCGAAACCATAAAATGCTCGCCTTTGACATAAAATGTATTCTGTGAAAAGGAATAGTAGAAGAATATCGATGTTTTCATAAATACAAAGCCAATGTACTTAAGAGTTAGACCGTATCAACAAGAGGGACTGTTTATCTTATGGACACATTCAACTCTTAATAGCCTCCCTAGGCCTTGACCCTTTTACATATTAATAATAGATTTTAGGGATTCCAAGGTAGTGTGTTATTTGCAGGACACCTTGGACTGTAGAATGCCCTAAATAGAGAAATTGAGCTATTTGAGATCGGGCGAGTATGGGGGTCTTGTCCTGAAAAAATAAACATTTTTGGGTGGGCCACTTCTGAGTTTGTGGGCAAGCGCGGAGTCTTGTTGAAAAGTTCAATAACGTATTCCCGAAATGGGCATGTGCCCAGGGCTTCAGGCAATCCTCGGTGAGTCGGCCTCTGAGTCCGAGTGACCTCTAATTATGCCACGTTATCGCCCTGGCATCCCCCTAGCCACACACATCGTTTTCTTTATTTTCCTGTTCAATCGTGAATGTCGTCTCATCACTAAACACAAGGTTAGTCAATTCGCTTCCATTCATCACTTGACGTCATGAAACCACTGCTGCTTGTAGCCCTTTCTGTGAAGACGACGGTGTAGTATCACTCGAATACTGTTCTCTGAGATGTCTATGTCCTTTGCCATTTGTCTGACACTCTCGCAATCGGTATCTCATCTGTTTCACGTTCTCTGCCGAGATTGCAGTCCGTTTTGCGGAACGGTATTGAGATATATATATAAATATATATAGGTATAGGAGCTTATAGAGGAGATCTTGACAACTGTTATTAGCTGAAGGAGATTAATGATAGGGAGTCTTATGCGAAATAGACGTTGATTTTGAGCCAATTCTCACAATTATTATAATGTAAATACGTCCGTAAAACAGCGAATATATTAATTTTACTGTCATGTGTTTCACTTAAACATTCAAATTGCATTTTTCCCTCATATGACCGAGCCCATCTTACATAATCTCCTTTTCCTGTTTAAATAGTTTGACAACGGACGCGCGTGCATAGCGAATCTAGGCGGGTGTACCTCGAACGATTATATCCGCGGATTAATCTGGAGCGTGGGCAATTAGTCAGGCCGCGTAGAGAGCTGGGGGAGGAAGAAGTTGAATTCAAAAAATAAAGACGGGTCATTCCAAGTGTACAAGATTTCCGGACCATTTCCTTGCCCTACGAAGGCAGGTTCAGGTTGTCGCACAGCAGGAGACAGACACAGTTGTCAAGTTGATCATAAGAAAAAAACGTCCTCTTTACAACTACTTGGCATGAGACATTTCGTACATATCGAACTCAAATACTTTTCAAATATTTCTCCATAATTAACCGCTGAGGTACAGAGATCTCGATACTTCCCTGCAGAGGGCCTCCGTACACTTCTGTGGTTGCTCTGAGATCCTTCCACCTGCTGCTAGGCCCCATCTAATCGAGATTGACCATTATGTCGGGGTGAAAAAAGTTTGCTCTATTTAATCACAACCAGCACCCGATAGCAACTCTTTAAGTTTGATTAGCTGGGAGTGTGTAAAGGAACGAATGGAGATTTGGGGAAACGCGCTGGGATACACATAGTTCTTTTTGAGCAATTGCCTTGACTGTCTGCTATATCAGAGACCACTTAGTATAGAGGCTAACTTAATGACTTCGTGCGTGGAGAGTTCGTCTCGGACGGAGCCGTTTAGTTTGGAATGCACTAATTTCGCAAGAACGGATTTAGCGATCTTGGACCCAGAGGCAGACCGCTCTGGCGGATTTATCTACGGCCGCATCTCGAAGGGAATTCGATTTTCTATCATGACGACCCATCGTTGAATTATTACACTAGCTGAGCAATTCGTTGTGTCACCAGCTGCAATTTTACAATGTCACCTTAAGCATTGTAAAATTGCAGCTCCTTTAATAAACCAATATACCTTTTACCAGAAGTGTGTAGCATATGGACAAACCCGTAGGACTCGATTAAATTGGACCAACGTGACCAACTTATTCTTGGCTTACAACATGGGAGCGTTTGCGTGCAAAGCCCAAATGTGTGCCCGATGCAGTGCGTTTTCTCGAATCACTCGCACCCAGCATTTATCTGTTACATATGGCCTTTGCACGAGGCAAAAAGGCTGCTTTCCTTTGCGTGCCTGGATCGGCTGGTGGAATGCGTGCGTGACGTTCAGGCAATGCACGCCAGAAAAGGGAAAAATACCTTCCAGGAGCAGAAAGATCGTCGCCACACGTTTTGCCACACACATGGTGTGTCCAATATATATATATATATATATATATATATAAATGAGCGGTAGCGATACGTGTCACGGAACAAAAGAATACATCCTGAAGTCTGCCCGTCTGAGTGGTGCTCCGAAATGTCTGTTTTACTAAGCCGTCTCCTCCGTTCCAGGGCCCATCACTTCCCGAATGCATCGCAGCTCTCTGGGAAGCCACGTAATCCTGGCTGGAAGCTTCTTAGACACGTTACACTAACTAATACCCGCCTGCTTGTACTAATACCACATAGATTCGTAGACACAAGGATCATATATACATATGTTTATACGAAATCTTAGAGCTTAAATACATACTGCTTCCTAAGAGTATGTATACGATAATATTCTTCTGTTTTCTTTATTTAGTCACTCACGTTAAGTACGTATGTGTCATGGCTGGGTTTTGAGTTATTATGTAACGATTATAATGACAACACCTTTCAAAAGCCTATTAATTTACTATTTTGAAGATAATTTAAAAACGGCTTCACTGATTATTTCTTTATTATTTCTTTTCCCATGAATCCATGTTCCCATAGTGAGATGTGCATTCTTATGTGTCATCTAGAGACAGCGCCAACTACGTTTCAATAGAAATTTGTTGAAAACGATCATTGGGTTAGAGTTGTGGCCGAACGCTAATTGTCATTTTTACTATTTTTATGTTTTATGTTTACAAGTTTTCGGACACACATATTTTCCCCATAGCTTTCCTGGTTCACAGAAATACCGCATGGATCATGGACGCCGGACGATGGAAACACAGCTGTTTGAATTCTAATTGGATTTCGTTTCGTCAGAATGTCCGTCAGTCATTTCGCCGTCAGGCCGTTATGCAGAAAGAAGTCTCTAAGCAGAAAATACCATTGCATGTTTAGCCATAAATGTAAATTACATACTCATCGTGCTTTCGTCGAGTCCCTTTTAACACTGCATAGGGCTCTTGAGGGGTGGGGTAATTATAAGGGGGTCACATAAAGAGTTTAGATGCTTCGAAATGGTACTCTGCGAGCATTGCTCCTTTGGTAAAGCTCTGTAACACATGCTCGAGCTGAACACTCAATTATTGGCACCTGTTCATTTCCAAGTCTTTTATTTTTTTGCCCGAGAGGTGTTGTTACTTCGGCCTTAGGGCGTGGGTGGTTTGTGGAATTACGTACATCACACTTGCAAGTCCATCAGTAATGTCTTCAAATGATTTATCGGCAGTCTGGTCGTTCGCTTTGGCACTCCTTCGAAGCCTGAGGTACTAGACTACGCAAACTAGTGATCCCGCAAACTATAGATGAATACTGTTTAGGCGCGACAAAGCTTAAAAGTTGCGGCTGCAATACTCTGGAACAGGTTACCGCAGGTCTTAAAACTTCTAAAACTCGACCTGCTTTCAAAAGATACAGGCAAAAAAAACTCTTACGAACCATGTAGTATTACCTAGCTAGGGACGCCTGCTACGGGATCTGACAATGTCTCACACTTTGAATGCCGGAGGGATCGACGTTACTTGTTTTCCAACGTAAGTTACAACGTTTGTGCTTTCTTATAGCACGACTCGCCCAGATGGATAGGAAAATCACCCAGATAATCCCAGAGATTCCCTCTTAGAAGAGTCATCTTACCAATTTATGGCTTGGTTTCTATTCGGGAATATTCAGTTCAGTACTTTGCCAACCTTGAACAGCTTGTTTTTGTGTTCTACTTCTATATCTGCCGACACTGCGTTGTCTCAGCGTACGCTACCTGCACATTACACTCTGCTCTTCAAAAGAGGAGCCCCATATAAGGAACGCTTGTCTTGATGGGTCAATAACATCTCAATGGTAAATAGAAAACGGTAGCTACTTGTGAATTCGTTACAACGTTTATCTCCGGTTAGGTATCTCCGATAGTCACGGTTGCCACCGAACTGGGCCTCAAGGTCAATATCTCAAAAACGGATGCCATAAAATTCAGACGGGGTGGCCGTCCGGCGTCAGGCGACACACTGTATTACGCTGGAACAGCTACCCCTTACGTCAACAGGTTCCAATACCTGGGTACATACATACCGAAGGATGCTAAAGGTTTCTGCCACCACTCAAAGAAAGATTTCACAAGGTGCTGCGGGCTGCCGCCTCCATCTGAAACCCACATCGACTGTCACTGAAGACCGCCCTTCAGCCCTTCAATCTAAAAATAGCTCCGGTCGCGGCGTAGGGTGTGGAAGCAATTTGGGCATGAAGGAGGATTCCACGCTCCAAGCCCCGCCTGCCGGAGCCAAAGATGCGGAGCCCGCTGCGCGCGATACCGCGCCACCAGCTGTCCACTTGTAGTGTCTCTGAATAGTGTAGCCAGACAACCGAATAACTAATCACCTTGCCTTTATATCTTCTTTTATATCTTACAGCGATTGTTTGAACGCCCTCCTATATCAATACGTTCACACGATGAGCATTCGAAGGCTTTCGAGTTTTTATGGACTTGGGGAATGGAAATTGTTAATAACACTGAATCAATGCGGCGGTCACATACTAATCCAACATCGCTGTTGTGCATATATTTCAGATATGCTCTGGCTACCCAACAGGAGTGAATAAAGCGAAACTATTTATCTACGATTAGTTACAATCCTCAGTGACTTTGACCTCTAACCTTTTGATTTTCAATAAGTCTACAAGCTTATTGATACAGTGAGAGGAGAGCAAAAGGGGATTCAAGGCTCTCTAAAGTACTTCATCTATAATCGTTCAGCGAAAAGTCACCTCGACGATGGCTTAAATCTTCTTTTAATTTATTGTCGTCTCTGTTACAGTACAGTTACCCCAAAATCAATGCGTTTCAAACCCGAGGCTTAGTGAATGAAAGATAGCGTGTATTTACTGTCATGTACGGTGTCTTTTTCCCTAGTCAGACATGACAGTTATTGAAATTCGCTCCGTGAGTTCTAACATGCCATTTTCTAATAAGCTTTCCATTAACGCTTGCATTAATGGAGGTAATGTTTTACCCTTCAAAGGACAGATATAGGTTAGAGGCCTAGAAGCTCATAGTTTCTGTAACCTATTTCCTAGAACTCCTTTTCCGATAACTTCCATATGAGGGGCTGCATATAAGTTGTTATCAGCCATTTATGAGTCCCATGGGTATCCAGCATTAGGAAAAAGCTTAAGTAAAAGCTGTCCAGTTGAATCGGTAGCCAACATGACATCAAAGTCACTTTGAGTACTTCATAAGCTGCTTGCGAATTGTGCAACTGATGAACTGATATATTCTTCGCTACAGTGAACGTTTGATATAATCTTCGAGTTTACTAAAGTGACATTCATTAAGAGAGAATTAAGTTCAATTTAGTCTACTAATCCAATCAGGAGCTGGGGTGGCTTCTCGTTAACAAATATTATGGGCCAAAAACCCGTGTTCACTTCTCATTAGAGCGCATTACGTTGACACAGCAAAAGTTCACAATTTCGGAATGATCATTATTTTTAATCACTTGGTTCGGGAGACAAGCTGACGCATGCCGTCCGTCCTCCTGATCTCTGTGATTTGTCAATTATGATTGCTTGATCGAATTGCGAAAGAGTTCCTCGATTATGCGGCTAGTTACTATCTATACGTGCCGCGAAGTTTCGGCTTTACCTCACGAAATCTGCGAAGCAGACTTAAGGTTTCAGTTAGCTCGCCAAACGGAGAAGCCAGTCAGTTAGACATTTCGCGATGCTGTGGCCCTACTACCAATTGAACGACTCGAGTAGAAAGCGTTAGACAGTACGTAACCTCTGTGGGATGCCGTTATCGTATCATATAAACAAGTATAGAAGTAGAAACGACAAGTTCTTGAGCACGAGGTAACACTTCTCGAATAAGCTGGCTACGTCACCGGAACCCTTGCTATGTCGCCTCTTGTGCTCAAATATACCCTACCATCTTGTTGTGCCGTTAATCCTTGAACCATAGAATGCTTATTAAGCTATTGTGTCCACAATAGTATGTCTGCTCGAATCAGACACTTACTGAGTGCAGTTTCTAAAACAAGATATAGTAATGCTTTTGTCGCAGTATCGTCATACTCTCATCTCCCGAAATTTCATCTTCCTCTATGATCGTTTCGCATAGGATAGTCTAGGGTCGAATTTCGAAATACTGTCATTTAAGTCTAAGTCTACTAAAAGGCCGTTTCTCATCTCGATTTACCTTACTAGATTCGCACGCTCGTATTATTATAATATAATTATTATTATTCGTATTGAAAGAAAACATTCGACAAACCGTTATCAAAGATACTATAGGCAATATTAGCTCTTTTTTGTATTGCTGTGGTTGATCATCCTCGGAAATGCTCTTATCATTTGAAGACATTGTATCATTACAGGCTTCCTTTTTCGGATAAAGGTATTGTATCATTGTCAATGGCTAAGTAGACGAAAGTTGGCGGACAAATAGTTTTGCGTCAACGTCAGACAACAAAGCGAGTGCTGCAATTGTGAGGTGGCAGTGCGCTCGGGTACTACACCGAGTAAGGTCAGTAGTAATACTGTCCCTCAAGGCCTGGTATTAGGAAAGGTCAAGAAGACCTTTATACAAGGTTGTCTGTGCTCTTTGGGCGTTATGGTAGGTGTACTCGTCAATCAACACGACACTTGTTCAAAGTTCCTATATGTATATGTGGATGTATATTAGTCTTATTCGGTTTTTGAGCACCCTTTTTGAATGGTTAGAAATGTTGCCCATGCCATTTACATATATATCTGTTTGTAAACGAATGTATGCGTTTGTTATGTGTGTACAGTGTTACGTTTTGTACGGCATTTTTGAATTTCAATTATGTTGCACGTCCATGGAAAAAAGGTTCGAGGCTGACGGAAGTTTCTCATTCTCAGCAGAATAAATCAACTAGAACATAAGGCAAATTAACCGTATGAGGGTTGATTTAGGAACGAAAATGGGTCCAGGTGTAATTCACTCGTCGGAATCGGCCTTCCGACTATTCTATTTTCGCAATGCGTTGTTCACTGTGAAGATTATCGGGAGTATGATGTTCAAGCAGTTCATCGAGATTAGGTGATTCTTAGATTATGTTAGGTCGCGAAGTGCTCCTCCGCGAAAGATCTCAGTTGCAGTGAGTCCCGTAATGAATCGAACGCGAATATT
Organism: Stratiolaelaps scimitus; assembly: GCA_019614645.1. Taxonomy (NCBI): domain Eukaryota; kingdom Metazoa; phylum Arthropoda; class Arachnida; order Mesostigmata; family Laelapidae; genus Stratiolaelaps; species Stratiolaelaps scimitus. Next base: position 1,026,539 of record JABWDB010000014.1, on the reverse strand, counting down.
TCCAAACTGAGTGACGTCCTTATTAGTTCGCACCAGCCGAAGGCCATGGGCAGTTATAGGGCTCGATGTTCAAACTTGAACATTTTAAGCGACAAAGTTAATTTGTAATTGCAATAAGTCGGCCAAAGGGGACATTATCCTTAACTCTACTAAACAACTACATGTTTATGCGCATACAACAACTGTTATGGTTCGTTGTTCAATGGATTGTTAGTTTCGTTCATCAACCAGCTATGTCTCGATCGACCAGGCTTCTCGTTGACAAACATGGCCGACACAAAGTTTAACACGGACCTATTCAAGCTTCTTCTATATATTTCTCATGTTGGTGCTGTAGCCCTTGGGATTTATTGACATTGCACATGCAACGAAACGCTGCAACCAACGTTTATCAGCAAGTTGACCAAAGGGACATCGTCGATTAGTCGTAAGACCCTCACCGGCAGCACTCACTCGCCCTCTAGCCGTTGTTGCTGATGCCAACGAAAATGAAGGCGACTTCAGGCGTTCTCTGATCTTACAGACCATACCTATTATAAATCTAAGCCGATGCGACAGAAGTATTGATGCAGATTGTTTGAATTTTTGTTGGGTTCGGGGGGGTGCCTGTAGCGTGGAGTGGACCAATTTGCTTTTACCCATATTCGCTGATAATAAATACATGCACATATGGGGGCATGCATCATTAAGGTACCAGTATTTTAAAACAGAAACGACACTGCGCCATGTGCCCAAAATAGGGAGCCAGGAAAACGTATATTCCGATTCAATCGTTTGCGTCGTCGTAGCTAATAGCCAACGTGGAGCATACCAGAAGTCGATCATATTCGGGTCGTTTGTGGATATACCCAAAGTTGATTAGTTGCCTTGCTTTTTCCCACCAGACGAAGTCTTAATTATTCAATGTCCTACTCAACAACGCGAAAATGCAGGCATATCTTCGATAGAAATGACTCATGTGCTGAGATTAATCCGCTAGAATGAGGTCAGCGTTATAATGCATTCTACCAGGGGCAGACATGACCCGGAGATAGTCTTGCAGCAAAGTGCTTTTCACTGGTTTTTGTTGACAGCAGCTTGGAGCGCTTGCTGCTAGCATGGCAGCTATTTGGGGAAGCCAAATTTGATTTATCCGCCGGCAGCGTAGTGGCAGCGATGCATATTGCATATTAGGAGTTTAATTAAATGCGCGGTCGCCCAAAGCCAATGTGTGACCCATCTCGTTTGTGGTGTCCGCGATGCGGTCTAGAATACTCCATGTTTATTCATTACTATCTCATGGTGTACTTTTAGTTTTATAACTTACAAAATAGAGGTCATGTATTCACCTAGGTCCTGCACAGTCATCGTCAATTCACTGAACAGTCGGCGCATTTGTTTACAGAGATAGGAAATGCATCACGCTTGCTCTTCCCGACCGCCTTAAGCTACAGGGTTGGGTACTATTTTTTTTTTTGAGAGGAGGTTAACTATTGTCATTTAGACAGCGTACATTCCCCCCTGACCTGGGTCTTTCTGTCTCATAGTAGTGTTAGGCATGTAAGGGGAGAGAAGAACTCAAAGGGTAACATCTTGGTGTCGACGCTCGCCGTCGAAAGTGTTACACCTCTCGAAATGTTTTCCGAGTATCGTCGTTGTGGTTTGCCTGCTACATTTCACTGATAATTTTGCGCTGACAGGTTCCGTACTCTATCGAGAAATGAGATAGAGGGTATGTCAAGGAGCCGTGTATATGTTCGAATCATAGGTTATGACCCGAAAACAAGGAATTTTATCCAGTATCCTCACTGACCCAATTAGATTTCCGTCCATATTTCCTCCAGGCTTCGAGTGTTTGCTGGCCAGCCTCCTTCCTCACTGTGTTCCTCGTGGCTGAGATTTCGGGGATGTAGAGCCCCCAAGGTATTTGTTTCGCGAGCAGTTTTTTTTTTTTTTTTGTTAAGCTGTGGCTGCTACGCGGGTAACGCTAGGGATCCTGAGGGTCATGGGCCTCTGAGTCTTGTTAAGCAATTCGTTGGAATGCTTTCCCCCAAAGTGGTAGAGCATAATATGTTTTCTCCAGAGCTACGTAGATCATAATACTATGGACAGTGGCTGTCAGCTTAGTTCCGTCAGCCGGCGGTGGTCACGGCAACTGTAAAGTAGATAGATGTGGGGGCGCATTTTACCATTACCGAACAAAAAATATAGATGTCGTTCGAGAAATGTTTTTCTTATGGTTCTCAAGGCCTGCGCCGCCACGACCAACATAAAGGGTGTTTCAAAATGCACTGCAGATATTTCAAGGTATCGTTAGTCACGTCTGGTTTTTAACTTCAAAATGTATAATAATTACGAAAATAGCTATCATGGTCGTCGTAAACCTTGAAGCATTAGCGCAAAGAGTAAGATTATTATTTTTCGTTTCGCACTACCTAAATGTCAAAAGTTAAAGTTATTATTTTTGTTGGTCAATACGAACAAACAAAAACAACCAGCTTTAGGTCTGCTGTGTACACGACCTAAGGTTTATTTCAACATTTCGCTAACCCAGCTGATATCTGACTAGTATCCATTGAACACGCAAAATGTCAACGTTCTGCAGATGCTTTATCGTAGATACACAGTTCTACCATGGCCCCCTGCTCTCGAACATAGGGCACGACGGCGTCCTGGGGATCAGGCACCTTCCGAGTAGACCTGATGGCTTACGCGGACGATCTCGCCGTCCCGGTGCAAGCAAGGACTCCCGAAGAGGTAGAGGGGAACACGAACCAGACACCTGAAGGGATTTAGGTCCGTAGCGAGCAGAATGGGACAGCATTCCTAGGTTCGCTCCCGGGGCGGCAGTAAGGGATGTCATACCGGACATCAAGGCGTGGCTGGAAAGATCAGGTGGGGAAATAACCTACTTCCTCACCCAGGTCATCACCGGGCACGGGGACTTCAAATCCTACCTCCACAGGGCTGGTAAGGCCCCGTAGGACATCTGCGTGCTGTGCGATGCAGGAGTCGAAACCGACCCTCTTCACACACTGGCAACATGAAGAGCCACAAAGCAAGTACGGCAGGAGGTCGCGGACGTCGAACTGACAAGGGCCATGCAAGACGGGATACGTGGGTTTGTTTCTTACATGTGCCGGGCCAGAGACAAGTGAGACACAGGAAGTACACTAGCCGAAAAATACTCCGATAGAAGGATAGGCTAGAACGGGCGCGAATAGCAGACCTTGTCCGAAGTGGAAATGCCCGGAACCCACCCGCTGCGGCTGGGCGGGCGGGTTCGCCCCAGAGGAGGAACTGAGGGATTGGAATCAACTGCCGGTCCCTGCAAGATACTGACTGAAGTAATACTTTTTCTCGGTCAGTGCCCCAAGTCAAAATCGGTTCTGGGTTTAGTCAGTAAGAGTCTGACACTACCAGGCCAATACCTTTTTACCTCTATAAAAAAAAGATACACAGTTCTACATCAGTTCAACAATTCTCGTATTAATCACCCGCCCTAAGAAGTATTCTTTCGACGCATTGTCATGTTATTATAGGGACGATAATAATCCGGAATGTGGCATAAACTATTCTCGTCATGATTTCGAAAATTCCGAAAAATATTTATTGAAACCATGACGAGACTTGCAATCGTTCTATTAAAATAGGGCTTCCATACTTACTGTAGTATATTAATGGATCTGTTCGACAAGTGTTTCTTGGAAGCTGAGACCTAACCCAGCTAAATCGTGTGCATATTCAAGGTAGCAAAACATTGGAGCCTATACATATCTATTCGGAGTTGGAGCACATTAATTGAATTAATTTTTAGAGCTAAGATCAATCCAGATATATTGAAACAAATCATATAATATAGCTTACTTAGTACCATGCATGTTTAATCTACTAACTTTAAATCCGTTCGACGATAGAGCGAAGTCTGCTTTATCCGTAAACTTTCATTTTGTCAAACGAGGCTGTCGCTCTCACAAATTGTCTTACGTGATGTCTGTCAAACGGACGGGGAGCGTCATTTTCTCATGTACACTCAGGTCAGTATTAACCAATGTTGCGAGTCTACCGGGAAACAAAAAGCCTTCAAAATGTTCAACATTCGATTGTCGAACAGAGGATGTGGAATGCCCAATACTAAGCTGTGCAAAGCATAGATAGAACACCAAGCCTTGCTCTCTATGCCGCTTGCCTTCTATTTATTCATTCTGAGCCTATATTTGTGAAGGTGTATCGTGTGGCGAAATGATTGCTTCTTGAAAATGAATGGAATAATCTACAGATCCAGCACGATTTGTCATATTTGTCGCCCTGGAGCATTTCTGCGATACCTGTCGTCATGGGCAAACAAATACAGTAGTAAACTGGGAGGCATATGTTCTAACTTTTATCGGCAAAACAATGGCTCAGTGAATTCATTCTATGAAGAGCAATGAATACGACAAAAGGAATAAATAAAATGGATATCGTAGCGTTCGTAGTGTGTCTAAAAGTGTGCTGTTGTGTGCTAGAACCAGTGGACAAAGATAAATATGCTAACGTATGCGTTGAAAAATTTGAAAAGCTTGTATTCAACGTTAAGTATGGCTGGTACCTTTTTACAGAAGCTTGATTATTTTAGTGATTCACACATTTTTACAGGAAGTCCATAATAAAGATCTATGGTGATACCTAAAAAACGTCACACAATATCCATATATCTGATCGTTCGCTGCTTTTTCCAAGACTTAGAACACTAAACAGCGTTTCTCGTAACTATTATTCAAAGGAACAACTTGGACAGGAACAAAACCGCACCGGTTTGCATGCGCCGTGAGAGAGGAACCGGATACTTTATGACTCCCGATCTCCGCTATTGTCAATCCGCCATCCCAGTGAATAGAAATACAGCTACATTTCTTATTTTATGTCATCATATAGCGATCATAAGGCGCAAATGCTCTTATTGCAAATACGTGCGCTTCAACGCATTCTCAGGAATAAATATGATACGTAATATGTAATTACAAGTAAATTTTCCCGGCCGATTCTCAGATTTAAACATTTAACGTCCACGGTGCAACTGCTTTCCGCATTGCTTCATTAGATGGATCCCTTTTTTAAATGGAAATGTACAACGTTGGATATCGAACAGTGGGTGTGTGCACCTACGTGTCTCCTCCGATTGCATAGAGGGCACACACGAATGCACGGCCAAGCCACCGGGCCCGACAGTATGTAGTGTAGCTTGAAATTAATGAGCCTCTGCTTTTGGTTCTGTTAAAATAGTCACTACCTGTTTTCACAGTTCGTTCATATCAGACGTTTTCGGGTTGACCGTCGGCCAACATTTAACGCCACCACACGCCATAATAATGGTCAAATATTAGCTGATCCCACTATAATATATGAAAGAAAAATGAATTCGGCCAGAGTTATGAAGGGCAACAAGAAAGAACCAATTTGCGGATATGCCGGCGAGAATGATGAAGTCGAGAGGTAATTGTTGGCAGGAAATAGGTTGGTTGGGTTGGTTCTCCATTAATTAATGGTTAATGGGATCGAGATATTTACTGTTGAACCCTGAGGTGAATGAAGCCATATCCATTCTCTCTAATCGTCTAGAATTATTATTATTTTTATGATCATACACCGTTCCGTACATAGGAGCTTTGCCAAACACATACTAGGTGCTTTATGATTTATATGGGAAGACCGTTTCAACACAGGAGGATTGTCAAAGGGGGATTGTCGAACCAATAGTGGTAACCATATGCAAACACACTCTGGTGTGTTCGCTGATGGGAAATTGGCCAGGTTGAGCTGATACGTAATCGCCCTTATTTAGACGAATTGCCAATATTTAATTTTTGTCTGTATTCACCCATTAATTTGGTCACTGTCTTGACGGTTCAGCCACAAGTGATTTTTTCAAGCATACTGACATGACACAACTTTGACGCCGACAACGCCAACAAGGTTAGCACGAACTCACTTGCATATGATAGCAGGTGTCTTGGCTATTTCGCGCTATAAGTAATTAGTCTGTGTACGGCATGCCATGAGCACGCGCACCCACACACTGGCCGCCGGCCCTGGTGAAAGGGAATTATTATAGAGGAGAGGACAGCACTGTTATTATATTTCCTATACAAAAACGTGAGGCTACCCATAATAGACAAGTGTAGGTAGTATACCACCATAGTTAGCTGAACGAGAGAAGAAGAGAAAGAGATTAAAGCCGTTCACAACGGAACAAAAAATGAATGTGTGTAATGGAGCGCAAATGGCTGTACCAAGTAAGAATTCGAAGGGTCGATCAATCAAACGGGCTAAGAGGCTCTTTCTTCGGGTCCTATTTGCAGGGTCGTGTCATTTCTTTCCATATATCCACATCTGTAAACAAGTCCCCCTTGTTGACCGACTGAAGGCCCGGAAGTGAAATCCAACTTCGGGATATGTTAAACTAACGGGAAGTGAAATGCTGCCTCAAATAGATATTCTCGGTTGCGGAGAAAAATTAAAAAAGGGAACACATTGTTATTAGACAATTCAAAGGAAATAGCATTATATAGAATGAAGGAATGGATAGCGGAAACAGTTTCTATAGTTCGACCCATAAAAATATATGTATACATATATATGGAGGACTATGTGGATCGTATCCAATGGCACCTTCTCAGAAAACGAAACTATAATTCGAGCAGATGACACATGCCAAGCTAAGAACCTATTTCCGGTCAGATAGTATGGATAGGTCTACGTAATCATCTACCAAGCCTCAGTGAAGTGTGAGCAAGTCGGTGATCAAGTCGGCGGGCAGCATTGGGAAGCTTTGAGTTCAGGCTCTCTAAAACCACTCCAGCGAGAATATTAATAACCCAAGATAGAACTACTATTACTCTGCAGGATTTTACTCGAGAAGTAGAACACTGCTTCTGTGCTTATCGACATTACCACACTGTTAAAGAGATTGTCCTTGCAGTAACAGTTATGTCGCTCAATTTACTCATTTTGAAGATCCAAATACGTAACAATTTCTCTGTCGTTGAAGCTGTAAATAGCACACGCTACTGAGTGCTTTGTGATACTGTTGCTGGGTTGTATGGTAGGAACACTTGCCTTCATTTCCTGAGCTCAGAATTCGTTCATTCCAAGTGGACCATTTTGGAACTTATCTCGGGGCATTCTCGAGGATTTCAAGTGATCTCACGACTTCACAAACAGCCCTCGTCTAAGAACATGTCTCCCTAAGGTCAATCTCTAAGACGAAATACACCATTATGATTCTAATGTAAATATACGTCAGTCTATACCGAATTAGTAGATATGCTATTTAGCTAGTGTTGTAAGGCGAAAGAGGCTCCTTTAGTTGATCATTGATAGTAAGATATATCCATTTAAATAACGACATAAGCATTCGCCTTGAATTGTTCACTGGTAAAGCGCTCAGGAGAGGATAGATTTTTTAAAACGAGAATGAGGTTGTTTCCTAACAAAAGTGTTGTTGTTCCCTGTCTAAGGGATAACCTCATTTCGCCAAGTGTGAAAGTGTACGTGAATTCTCTTAAACGGCTCATTTATGTTAATGTATTATTTCAAATACTCATTCAACGCCACTTGCACGTTGCGTTCATGCAGAGTACAGCCATTCAACGCCGCTTTGCTTGAGGTTATGTTTTCGCCTGATAGTTGAATAAGGCTATCGAATGTATCAGAGAACGCCGATTCCGGAGTTGATCTCTTCCCACCGGTTAATCTGACCTGGACGTCGCTGACCTAGGGTCCCACCTGCAGATATAAAAACGAGCTGATATTTCTAGTATACGTTTCAGGCTTGTCCACCGCCGATTTTCCCTGTTGATCATTACTGCTGCTGTCGCAGCAGTTCGTTTGCCCTTGGACGCCGTTTGCCCGATTCACCTCGGCATATGTTGTGAATTTTTTTCCCGAAATTTCGCCGTGGTCTCTCTCAAAATTCGCCTAGCGCATTTGACCCAGATTCGGTTCGTGGTCGACTTAAAGACCCGAGTGGAAAATCTCTAACGGAGCCAGAAGCCGTATTAGCACGTAGCTGTAATGGCATCGAATTACGTTCACTATAGACGGTACATGATCTTCATATTTTGCATATGCAAACCTCGTCCTTGGCATTAGCTCTTGGCGTTCGCCGCAGGGCCCCACTGCAGCTTTGGTTCCGACGGTTCATGGTAAAGTAGTAGGTTTCAATCTGGGGAAATTAATCTCCTCCTTCTCAGCTGTTTCAGGAAAGATAGCATTTGCACTTTCCACCGGAATCCGAGTTACCCGTCAGTCAAAACAACCACTGGTGGGGTTAGACCACGTTTGCCACTGTTATGCTGCTGACTTTCTAATTAGCGGAGTCTCTCCCAGCTGTTACGTGAATACTAGACTACGCTGAGTAACCAAGACCTTTGCTCAGTCGAATACAAGCAATTGCAGCTCCGTTAATTCTGCCGCAGGTATCCACGGTGGAACGCGCTGCAATGTGCTCCCCATTGCATACTCCACACCTGGCAGACTGCAACCACAAACTCCATGTGCTATGTAGTCAATATCGTGCAACAATTAGGAACGCATGACTTACCACAGATGACACAGAGCCGTTCCTTGTACTAATCGGTCCAGGGGGATCTGAACTTTATCTAAGAAGGTTGTGCTTCATTGAGTCCGTTTTGCATCATGAGTGCTCTCGCGATTATAAAGAAATGTGCTAAACATAGAAAAGTATGAAGATAAAACAAGTATTCGATTTTAATATTATAGTTAGCCCACAGCAGTTAGTGGTCAAGTTACGCATTCAAATCGATTGGGAGCGACCTATATTGAAAATGTCTGGCAACAGTTCCATGGTTCCTATCGCTCTTTTCGTCGGAGTCATATATAATACCACAGTTCGCCAACAAGCAGAAATCTGCCAGTGGTAAAAGCAGCATGACCTGGTTAACGTGGAAGATGCGACATCGACGCGGACCATATACGCACATACACATACATATAAAGGGGACGCCACCACCGCCGCCGGGGCAGGAGACAACCTGCCTTTGCTTGGTTGCCCACTTGCGTCCCGCTTGTTGTCTGTGACTAGCGTGTATTCGAAAGTGGTTTCTTCCTCGCACGCCCGTTTTTGCCATCTTCTCTCATCCTAGGCCCCATGTCATCCTAATCATCATCAACATCTCTGCCATCACCATCATTCTCATCATCATAGCCGTCCGTTTCTCTGCTTTGCAACACTCTCCGTCTGCCTGTCTCAACGACCTTCGAGCAGTGACCCACATCCGGAGGTTTATCGAGATTGAGGACGCAACGCGGCGACGACCCGCAAAGGGGTGGCTAACTTCGGGTATCTGTCTGTGGCGTGGGAAGAAGGATGAGAAAAAGGCTGCGGGCTGTGTCCTTCATAGAGATTGGCTAGAGGCGACGTATTTATGTTGGCGATCCGGCGCGTTTCGCAAACGAGTTGTTCTATTATAAAAGGACAAGAACGCGGAGTCGAAAATATGGTGGGGTCAAGCCAGCAGCAAGCAGTGTGTAGCGTTGACCTGAAAGGCTATTAGCGATGACGTACTTAATGCAACGTTTAGAAATGTTCGAGAGCGGATCACCACGAAGGGACGTTCTGTGATGTCATATATGTAAATACGTTGCGTGTTCACACCGACAGGATTCGCGTCGATACATAGACGGTAAGTGAGCGAACAGTCGACACGATTGGAGATAATAATAATAATAATATCTATACAGTAAAACAACGGATCGCTTTTCCTCGCGCGTCAACTTACCTACTTGTTAACCTGCACTCTGTCATATATTGCTAACCCCCATAGGCCCTCATTAACTTTCGGTGTATTCTTTGCGGCTCTGGGTAGTCAATAATGTTGGAGAAGTTTTCCTCGTACAGCTTCGATCGTTCTCTTCTTCCTCTCAGCATCTCTTCTTGGTCGTCATCGACCTTTAAGGTATGAAGTATGGAAGCAAGTGGTCGCGATGGTCTCATTATGGAAGGGAATTCTGTATGAGTAGGGCAACATCCACACTTCTGTGAGGTTAGCAGCCTTCCCCGACTCGGCTGTTCGCACACTCCCTCGCTGTTCGTTACGTGGTCCTCTTCAGCTAGCGAGGAGCCGGACCATGCTAGGCCAAGGAACGAAATGAGCTCGTGGCTGTACGTGGACCTTCTAGCTAAGGGGGTGACAGTACGTGTGGTGTCTGCCTGGATGTATGTGTGTGTTCCTGACGGCAGTTCGTTGTGGCGGTTGGCTCGTTGGCCCGCTTAGGTTCGCTTTCGTTGGTTCGGTTTTCGCTAGTGGTGGCCAGGGTGATTGCCGAGGCCACCGGACGGATAGTGGCCATCGGCGAGGGGAAGTGGCCATGCTGCCTTCGGCAGCTTTTCGGCAACGGCCTCAGCAGCAAGAGCAGTAGGGCAAGAAGTAGGTTCTAGTGTGCTATGCTACAGGAGCAGCCGGGTGCGAGCAGGCCCAGCCAGACGGGAACAACACAGCAGAGAGGAGCGAGGAGAGGATCTATGGTTCTCCCGCTTCTCAGTGTCTTCCCCCCCCCTCTCTCTCTCCCTCTATTTCAGACAGCCGGCTATGTAGCAATGTCGTCTGTGCGTGGGACTGGGGCTGCAGGGGTTTAGCAGACTGGCTGCAGGGGTGGCTGGCGGCCCACGAAACGATGCTCGGCTCTGCTTCGTCCGACTCCGGCTGTGGCTCTCCCTCCTCCTCGGAGCGTGTGGAGAGCCTCCTGCTTCCCAACCAGCCCTCTCTTCCCGCCTCGCTTTCCTCTGTCTGCTGCGCTGTGCCGTGCCCTGCCTTCCCGCTGTACGCTGCCGCCCGCGCATTCACCACCACCGCCGCCCGCGCATTCACCACCACCGCCGCCGCCGCCGCCCGTTCCGCTACGAGCGCTGGCAGAAGCGCAAGCACACTCTGTGTTCTTTCCCTACGACTGCCCCCCTTCTCGCTACTACTCCAGGCCGCTGCAGCTACCAGCCATCACCCAGCGCCGCTGCTGCTGCTGCTGCTGTTGAGCGTCCATCTATCCATCCGTCCGCCCCTCTGACCGGCCGGCTAGCCAGCCATGGAGGAGCACTAGGAGCTGTGCAGTGAGGACAAGGCCCCTCACTTCCTCACACTCGCATGCGCTCCAGGGCCGCCACCGCCGCCGCCACCGGGTCCACTACAGGCATCGCTGCTGCCGCCGCCGCCGCTGTCCTTTGACTCGCCTGCGCGTCTATCCGTCCGCCTGGCTTTCCCTCGCTTCTTGTGCGATAGCCGCCTGTGCCGGTTCGGCTGCAGTCCCTCACCTTCACCGACACAGCCACCCACCCAGTGCCCCTTCCCAACGGCTGCTGCTACTGCTAGTGCTGTCTGCCAGCATCGAGTGAGAGAAGAAGATCCGAAACCAGGCCAAACAGGCTAGAAGCAGGAGAGTCACCGCAGAGACGAGGCCATCGCGCGCCGACCGCTGCCGACTGCAGCCGCCTGTCGAATGCACAGTCCACAGTCGAGCGCACAGCTCACTCTCAGCGATGCAACGGACACGACAATGGGTAGAGTGATACACAACCACTGACCACCCACTCGGCTGTTGGTTGCTGCACAACGAAGCCTGCAACTGATTTGCATCGAACGTTAGAGGTGCATTAATCCAGTTGGGCACATGCCACTGTTATCATAAATCGAGATAGGGCAGCTGGCTCGCCGCGAGCACTGACTTAGGTCGTTTGCACTTCGTTCGGCCACAAAACAAAACAGTATAGGGACGCTGAGACGGCTCGTTGTAGACGACTGCAGGAAGAGGCCGTGCAGAAATTAGCACTGCTTAAGAAGAACGCAGCAAAGAACGTGCTTTTCTAGCTTGTGCATGCACTTCGTGCAATTCTTACGTCGGTGTTTGTGATACCGCATTTTGTAAATTCGCACGACGCCGACGAGGCGAAGTGAGACAACCGATCGTGGACGCAATTTCAACACGCAGTTGAACGGAGTTACTCTGAGAATTCCGTTGATATTGCCGAAAGCGTTGCGGGGGAGCTGCAGGCGGCTCCACTCGCATCGTCGTCTTCTAACCAGCGTCAACACAAAGGGAGTTGTTGTCGCGTTCTCTAGAGAATCAACAACACCGCAAAAATATATCATCGGTTTGTGTCTGTGAATGCCTTCTGCTCGCTGCTGTTCTCCACGCCGCTAGTGAATAATTGTGTGTTTCCCTGTGAAGCTATACGTGCCGGGTATTTCACTGCAAGCCCTCCTTCACTTTCTTTCGGACCCTTCGGTATTAGTCAGTTTGAGCTAAGTGGTGGGGATGGCGAGAATGCTGTTAAGTGATTGCGGGCCGCCGGAACGCCGATAACGACAGATACAAAGGAAGAGTCGCACCGACGCTATTTCGTTCAGCTGCTGCCGCTGTCCGGAATAACAGTCTCGGATTGCATTTTATCTCGTCTCAAGCTTGAAATGAGATCGTGCGACCTGTGAGTTGTAATCTGTTCTTTTATCGAGGTCCTACGCTGTGGTGGATACGTCATGCGGTCCCGTGCAGTGCAGTTATTGGCGTTCGCACGTTAGCCATCACATCACTCGTCATCAGGTACCCGGGTGTAATCGTGTTGTGTAACGTGGCAAGCAGGACGAAGGCGGCCAGGAACCAGCAACGACCATCATCATCATCAGCAGCAGCAGCTGTGGAGGACGGGGAGAAGAAGAAGTAACTGCGGCCCGAACCGAACAAGAACAGCAGGCCGACCTGAAACCGGGCGGCAGCTGACGAACGAGCTAACCAACGTAACGCAAGAGCTAAAGTGCCGTTGTCGTTCTCGCTCGGCTCGTGTCGCGACTGCTGCGCGCCAAAGCCCAAAGGAGTCGTCCTCGTCGTTGTCACATCCCGTTAGTTTCCGTTTCGAGAAATTGGGCAGCGATCGACCACGGAAGAAGAGAAAAGAAGATTTCGAACAACCGCAACAACAACAACTGCAACAACCGCAACAACAACAACAACAACAGGGGAACAAACACTAAAGAAAGTGGTGACAGGAGACGGATTGAGGCACTGAGCCTCATTATCGTGAGCAGAGTCTAAACTTCGCTATGCACGGCTACCAATAGCAATGCCTACTCTCCGGCCTATGCCGTTGGCGTTGCAATTCAATGTGAGACGTTAGCATCACAGTCGAGTTGTCACTCGTTCTGCGCTCGGTTGTGGCTGCTGTTGATGTCGGTGTTGGTGGCGATTGTTCTACAGCTCTAGGTACGGACCGGGTCGGAGAGAATCCCGCGGAAGCGTCGGACACGACGAAGACATGTCATCAACTGAGGAAACTATCTCCCTCTAAGGTAAGCGATAAAGCGAAAGAAAAAAAACAACGAAGGGACAAGGGGAAATAGCGAACTGGAAAGACGGCAAAGATCAACAACAGTGTCAATCAACCAGCTGCACCTATTTTCGTTGCATTTAGCAAACACATCTCGGGCGGAGGTCAACGTCGCAAAACTTGGCCAGTTCCTGTTCCTCGCTAAGCGGCAACGACGCTAACAACAACAACATCATCATCATCAACTCGTGCGCCCACACACACACGAGCATGTGCTACTGCAGCCCCTGCAGCTGTAACAGCAATGGATGCCCACAGCGCAATCATTCACACGGGCCGACATACAGAGAAAGAGACACAGAGTCAGAATCAGTCAGGGCCGGAGCTCTATCAACGCGCGCAGCAATATCCGCCTCAGGGTTCGCGTGTTTGCTAATGGCGAGCACACATGTCGTGCGACTTTTTCCCCTTTCTGTCCGCCTATCTGTCCGGTCGTGGTCTGGTGACCTTGACGCGGCATGAGGCTTTGATACTGTCTGGACAGTGCAGTGCCGGCTGCACCTGTTCGCTTCATGGGAGCGAGTAAGTTCTGTAGTTCTCTCTCTCTCTCTCTCCCGAAAATCGTGTTTGTTGTTGTTGTTTTTAGTAGCGGTGGCGGTGTGTCGAGGTTGTTACGCCTCGAGCGTTGCCGCAAAAAATTGCAATTAGCGGATAGGAAGTGCAAGGAGAGGCTAGGGTTTTCGAATAGCGTGCGAGACATGACTACGCTATTGGGAAGGGGTGAAAATATCTCCCCCGATTATGAAAAGTTGACGAAAATGTCAACTTGTGATAATAGGTCAATACGTATTTGATGGAACAGATTGAACCGTTCGAAGAGTTTTGCATGTTTGATATAGTAGAAAGATCGCAAAATAAATATCGCGATATTATTTTTAGTTTTCGCCACAATCTCGGAACCTCTCGGCCAAATGGGAGCCAAATGTAATTAACCTGCAAGCGTTGCTGACACTATTGTACTTTTAAACGCAGCCCGCGTTGACTTTAGTGGTAACACAGGTTGTCTTCAGTCCCCTGCTCAATTACAAAGTGATGTTCAACAGTGTTGACATGGCAGTCTCCAATCTGTAACCAGAGCTGCTGACAGTAGACTCTAAAAGTAAACGTGAAGCTACATTCGTATAAAAAGACAAAGGAAGACCTCGCCCGACTACATAAATATAAGCCACAAGCTATTCAGAGTTTGAGAGGAAAATGGGCAAATAAATAACAACGTTTATGAGCGTTGTGTTCTTGTAATTCCGGTCCGCGCTTTTAAATATTCGTCGCCCTTTATGATCGCGATGCCAATTCATTCACTTATTCGAACACGCAGATGGCTCTAGACATTCTCCATATTTCGCGCTGGAACTGTTGAATTACTGTTGAATTAGTGACCCCGCGGCCCAGTTCTGAGTCTTACGGGATAAGGGAAAAAGTCAATCGGGACCAAGTGGGATAAGTGCATATCCATGTTTGGTCATGTAACCGTCGCCCCACTCGTCCTGGGGGGTTGGTCTGGCTAATAAAGATTGAGAAGAGTCAATTCCTTCAGCAGTGCGAGGAAAACCGGCTTTGAAATCGAACGTCGAGTACGTGGCTTTCGTGACGTTCTTTTCACATCGAAGTAAACCACGAATAAGTACAGAGCGTATGATTGTACCTATATATATGTATATATATATAAAACCATTTACACGGCGTGATGAGAAATGTGGAAGACCTAATGACACAGTAGATTTATGAAGTAAGCCGGATGGGACAAGCGTTTAGTCTCCGAGAAGCCTTTAGCTAGAAAATGCCAGAGAAAACAGGGGGAGGACTGCGAATAAAGAGACCCTTTAGTGCGCCAACCGTACGGCCGCATTGTTCACCTAACGTTCCGCGGCGCATGCTTGTAATTGTGTGGTCATCCGACTGATGACGCCGTTATGCTGGCTTCCGAAAATAGCACCTGCCGTTTATTGCGTGTACTACTACCGCACAAGGCAAAATTGCAGAATAGTGCTGCAATATTGCCTCCACTGGATCAAGCTTAGGCCGCCTTGAACTGCATCACAACATGGATATGATGTGGTCAAATGTAGATATAATTATAATTCGGTGTTCCGCTTTGTAGGTCATGCTATAAAGAGTACGACGGCAGAGAGCAATATAGAACTACAAGTATAACTCAAGGCGTAGTTGACTTGGCAAGGTCGGTTGGAGCTTATTCAGGTAGGCTCGGCAACATACCTCTGTTTCCATATAACCTTCACAGGCTTGATTGAATAATGTTCTCTTAGAATTCGTATATTGCCTGTGCTCGAGGCAGTTTTCGTACTCCAGAGTCAGCACTGAGGCCGCGGCTCGAGGCAGGAGAAAAGTCTGAGCACTTCCCTTAGTAACGAGGGTCCGCAGGTGCCCGAATGACAGAATCGAACGAAGTTAAACTTAGCAGTAGCTAACCTCATTAGGGATTTGTATGCCACGAGGCGCCACCTGGCAAACCTATAGGCGACAAGCAATGAAACGCAATGAAACATTTACGCTAGGTTAGCCATTTTGTTCCATAAAAACTTGCCTGTTTGATAAAAATCGTCTGTTTGATAAAACCCGTATGTTTGACAAAATCTGTCTGTTTGAGAGAACCCCTCTGTTTGGTAATACCTCTCTCGTATACGTCCCGTATACTAGTGTGGTGTGCATAGGAGAAAGTCTACAAAGACAACCCGAGTGAGCGGCGGGAAAACAGACCAGAAAACAGGTCGACGTTCCACAGAAAAGACGTCGTTCAACCCCTGGCGGGGCATTCAAATTGTTTGTTCCGACATTCCCTGATCCGATGTGAATTCATTGCTTTTGTTTTATGCACGGTGCGCTAGACGGTACGCAGGTTGTCTTTGTGCTGCGGTCAGCCGGTCGGATGACAGAGTTTTTACGTCTAGCTGTTCGGCTAGCCTGTTGCGCCGAAGAGTCACCACCGCTGTTCTCCGTACATAGTATAAAAAGACAACGATCCCAATGCCACCCGATTGATGTAACCTTCGCTAGCACATGTTCAACTTGCCGAATCACTAGAGGAAATGTAAATATTATTTGTCTCAATCTCTCTCGTTTGTTTAGTAGTGTACGCGGTCGAAGAGGGCAATGATTTCGAATCAAGTCCAAGTCATATATTGCACAGTTGGATAGGCATGTAAGGGTACAGGTCAATGAAACAATTGAATCGTATTTACAAGACCCATTACTGCGGTTGTGAGGACATATTGTACCATACGTTGGATCTTCTTATAGCACATAATCATTCGTTGTTAACTCATACATAAGACCCGTCGCACGGCTCCAATCCACCGTAGGAAGTGGTGCTAAAAAATTACACTAAGGGTCCCCGGGATGACAACTTCTCAACATATCCAGACCTCGCCCCTTCTCCCACGGTCTTCGAACGAACACTTCGTGTAATTTTAGCCGAGGTGTAAATGTGTTTGTGACGGCGGCGTCAAATGTAACAACAAAATATCGTTCGTTCGTTTGCCCCTTCACCATAACTGACCCCTTTGTTCTTTTCTCCGACATTGGTGATGGTCACCCGTTGTGGCTTCCCGTATTGACCTGAGAAGTGTCGGTAACCGTTCCGTGTATTATCCATCTAGGGCTAGCTTGCGATTGTTCATTAAATAGTGATACAATGACAATTCCACTGCGTGGACGTGTCACCGTCGTATTACTGATATTCTCTTTGCAAGCAACAATGAACCGGGGCAGTTTTTAATACTACTGAACGCAGCTTAGGCGGAGCTGCGTTTAAAATAGCCGGGGTACTATCGAATCGAAAGAAATACGCTAAATGGACGACGATAGGTTAGTCTAATTACATACCGAGTGGTGTCAGTTCCTTGCGTAACGTCATGCCAATTTGTACTCCAGATGGTAGATAACAAATCGCTTTTGGTTACATAATCCTAAGCCGCTTTACAAAAGCATCCTCCGATTATAGGTTTCGCGTACTTGATCTGCATATCCATAGGATGTCGAACCTTTTAGACATCGCTTGAAGAAAGGTGCGCTGCGACTCTTTGTTGGTTAGGTTGTGTAACATGTCATAATGAATGGGTGTTAGCGTTATGCAAATAGGATTTCATAACAAAAGAAGCACTATTTATATTACTTTTACTGAACGGCATAACGTCCTATTTATGAGCACACCAACTAGGTTATATTCAACCTCTCAACAGATCCTCATCAAATTGTCGCATCTCCTGTAACTGTAGGATAATAGAATCGGTAAATTGATAAGTGGGAGAGAGCAAAGGATTTTAACTAGTCGCCTAAACCGCACACTCATTTGTACTTTCGATATTGGATGAAATAAACTTCGTTAGTGAGTGGCGCGCAAAAGTTTAGAGCACTTCGACAAAAAGGGTCCTGCAGAGCACATGGGAAACTACAGATCTCTCAACAGACAGGCTGCCTTTAGCATCCGCTTCTGTTGTGACACGTCTATCTCCTCCCCTTTCTCGCTCTCTCTGGCTGTCAATTCTAAAAGGGTTATCTTAGTTCTGCTCCGGACACTGCGACTTATCACTTGCCCACGCTGTAAGTGAATGCTAGCCTTAGTGTAGTTTTTCACCAATGGTCGAAGCCTCTGTGTTTGTTGATTTTGTTTGTGTTTACCTAAACGGTGCTTTTTCAAGCAAAAGTTGATCTTGCCTCCTCAAGGCTTAGCCATTATATAATGCAATCTAATCGAATCTAAGGCTGCTAAGTCGTTGTGAACCACGATGGCAATGGAAGGGACTAGTTTTTAAAGGGGGCAAAATACTCGACCTTGAAGTCTGGCTCGGTAACTTACCGAACAGATCTAAACCCTCAGCCCACAATGGATGACACGTGAGAGATGCTTAAAATGTCCCTGTTCAGTTGTATTGGGCAGGGATCCATTGCTAAATAAGCCTGATATCTTCAATTTCATTTTTCTGATATATTATGTGCGGGCTATTTCGAACTACTATTTCGAGGCCCCGCTTTGTCGAAAAGTGTCGGAAAATTTTAGAACAACATCTCAGAGACGCACCACTTTTATACCAGCCATATTTCGTTATTATTTTAACCTAATTCACCGCTAACAAGTCACAGCATACATAGTGTCAAGGCCTCTTGGAAAATGTAGTTTTTTTTTCAAGGTGGAACGTCCACTCCTATAACTACGTATATAGGAGTGGACGTCCACAATCTGCCAAGCCTATAACTGTGGCTCTATTGACCATCGTTAGAGTTATCGTGAAATTGCACATCTGCGTGAGTTTTCCGCATGATCACTATGATGTGATATCCGGAAAGGGAACCTACATTGTATTGTACCAAGAAGGAAACGGGTCCAGAAACGTTACGTAAACATAAACCGAAAGAGAACGTACTTTGTTGATGGTTTTTATTCTAAATATATTTTCTTTGATTTGAGACATGGCCGGCTCCCAGAGTTGTCGCTGAGGAATCCAAAATCGTTTCCTTGTGGCTGACTCTGTGCTACCTTTTTTCTTTGATAGGACTCGGTACCGTTCTGTAGCATTGCTTCGATGACTTCTCGGGAGAGAAAACCAGATTTATAAGGGACCACAAAATTATGAGATTTGCGAAACAACTTGTGCGTGTGAAAAAGAGCATTTTGGTCAAAAAAATGTATGGGAATGCTCCTGAGGTCCCAAGTTTCAATGTGCCATATGGCCAGATTCGGATTGCTGCGAGTTTGATCATTGCAACATCATCCGATGATCCTTGGTACCCTCAAGGACCAGGCGCGCCCGACGTATATGCAAAGGAGTTATCTAAGCACTTGAGTAAATAATACTAAGGGCTATGGTTCCACTCACGCGCCACCGTGCAGCTTGAAGGAGGGCAGTAACTGTCTTCGAACTTACGGTGAATAGCTCGACTATATTTTTTGAGGACCTTCTTCTCTTTTCGTTATCACAGAAGACTCTCTGTCGAAGGCAGGATAAAGTCGTCGTCAAAATCATGGTTGTTATAGCGATTGTTGGCGTTAATTGTGTCCACAAGTGATGAGAATGCGACTTCAGGCCAAAGGTGGAACAATTGGATGATTCGCACAAAGCAATCCACAATTTGATTATATACAATATATCTATAGATGCCATGTTGAAGGTTTGCGTAATTATCCTTTGCTTTGTAAAGGGCAACGAATATTTGAGGCCTGAAGCCCCATACTAGTTATATGTCCGAGCCCGATGTTTGTGTTCAGTAGCTCAGCAGAGCTACCAACTTCACTCGTACCCTCCTCGACTTTTACTTCGATATTCCTCATACGGCAAACGAGGCTGAAGCTTGCCCACCAGCTTTGCCGCCTTGCACTTCAGAGTGACTTTTTGTGACTCAGCTGGCATTGCTCCGGATAGTACTTTTTCGATTTCAAGAAAACGAATAAATCGCCTGAAGAGAGGCCTGAAAAGATCTTTCCCAAACGAATCCCAAAGTATTATCAGTGGACATTCGCGCTTGCCCCTCATAGTACCACCTCGGCTGACAAAGCTTTTCGGAAAAGCAATTCGTTTGCATACCACCATGGGGGAGCAAGGGGGTCGGTGGTGGCTAGGCTACTCTATTACCTTCTTCCATCTCATTCCCAGCTACAATTTGAATTCCGGAGAGAAAAAAGATGACAGCCTGCTCCGTTTCAGCGTTTTTGACACTTGAACTTTGAGCTGGGAGAAGGCCGTTCAAGCAGTCGGCCGCTGCGAAGCCTCGTGCCTCGACGGGGGTGCTGGGGCAATAAGAGATACGCGTGAAAGTGCATCCGTGTCGCAGAACCTGTCACATCTTACGAAAGCTCGTAGAGCGTGCTTGCTTTTTCTTGTCGATGACAAGACGTTGTGAGTGAATCAAAAAGCGGGTCGGCGAGCAGTGGTTAACTTGGTATAGAAGTGTGTTTTTGTGAAGTCATTTCTGCTGCAATTCCCTCTAGGAATAAAATCAATCTTTTGTTGAGCTTACCATGCGAGTCTGCCTAAATCGATAAATCTATCTAAAGGCTTTATTTATCATAAAGTCGCTGATGGATATGTCCCTTTTTTTAACAGTGGTGTTGTCATGCTGATGCACGACAACACAGTGACCGCCGCAGACGACATTAGTTGCCGCTACTAATTTTCCAATCTTATTGCCGAGATACGGCCCATAAAAGTAAACATAGCTCCACTAAGATTTGAACCTCCGACTCCTACAAAACTCGCTTTGATTCTAATACTGCCTCCGTTATCAAGCAGGCCATGCCCGCAGGCTACAGGAAAGTAGATAAACCTGCTTTATCCTTTGGATACCTACTGTTTACTGGAAAACTCAAATTTCTGCTGCAAGATGTCTGAAGCCCTGCTCGCGATCGAACATAGCACCCTTTGATGATCTGAGTATAATGATCAAGTACAATCAATTTACTAATGGTGACGGACACGATTCGTATTTACGTGCGCGCTCAAGTACTAAGCATAATGCGTTAATAATATAAGCCATTACAATTCGTTCGTTCGTATCAGACAGCTTCCGCTGCAATTAGCACCAGCCGTCGGCATATGCTTATATATATATATATATAAATATATATATCTATATATATATAAATATATATATCTATATATATATAAATATATATATCTATATATATATATAAATATATATACTGGAGGACCCTCCTAGCTGACTGCATCGCTAATGCAAGTCGTTATATGACAAGTGGTCATATAACGAGGTGAAAATTGCGCGTATTGCCTACCAATCGAATTAATCCATCCCTGTGTCTATTGTGAGCATCCTCGTGGATACGAGTACTATACAGATATGCGGACATATTTTAGTCATACAATAATTAATCTTCTTATTTACTTTATGACTAGCGGCAACTCGCGATGGCTGATGCATATGTTGATCCGTCCCTATGTTAGCTGAGATGTTTTATGTGCCCTGATGAGACGGAACGTCTATATAGATGAACATCTATGATTAGTTTTTGCAAAGAACCAGAAGTGTCTAGGGCAGAGTCACGCCATGTGAGGTATCCACGTCATCATGTACATACGTTTCGTTTTCTAGTTAAGTATTCTACTAAGAACGCTCACGACAGTGAACGCTGATGGTGAATATAAGAAATAAGCAGACAGAGCGAGCGAGCGAGAAAGCGAGAGAGAGAGAGAGGTCTGAAAGGGCGTTTCTCCAAGCATTTGGAAACGAGACGAGTTGTGATAGGGACAGATGCTATATGAAGGAATTGTCTGTCTGTGCGTCTACCTGTTCCGGTCTTCGTTTACGAACACACGTCGTGGCGGCCACGTCATCGTCAGCCTTACTTAGTCAGTCACTCGCTCCGTTGTTGTTTAGGGAACACACCTTCTCTTCCGCAAGGGCGAGAGACCCCGCCAAACCCCAGAGGTTACGCGGGCTGTGGATATTTATAGCGTTTCCATTTTGAGTCAGTCGTCTAAGCCCACTGTGGCTATGGCTGCCACTCCTGCTGCTGACTATGGGAGTGTGTGTGTGTGTGTTTGTGGATGTGCCCTATACGTGCGGGCTCTCTTGTTGTGGCCGTCGCAGCGGTGCCGGTCGCGCGCGCGCCAGCGACGACAGTGGTCTGGTATGGCGTCCGAGTTGGTAGGCGGTGACTATGTTTAGAACCCACTTAAATGAAAGTCGGCTGGGTGGATCCTACGGGGCCGCTGTTTGTCGGGCGGTGCCGGTGGCCCGGGACAGCTGAGTGAGAGAGAAAACCCGGACTTGGTCTATAGCCCAGCGACACCACACTGAATGGAGTGAAACTCCTTGCGAAGCGTTGCCCAAAAAAAAAAAAGGATGACGGTGGTGAATACCAGAATAAAAAGTGAAAACGTAACGAAAAGAAAAAGGGAGATAAAAGAAAGAGATAAATGTCAACGTTCAACAAGAGACATCTAGAGATGAAGCCAACGACGGGACGGACACATCGTCGTGGCCGACCGGGTCGAGGCGGCCGGCCATCCACCTCGATTGCTCCCGACTGAGAGAGCAGCAGAAACAGCTCATAAGCCTGCTATTATAGCTTGCAAATAGGTGACTGAGTGAGTTTTGTCTGTGAGTGAGCCAGCGAACAAGAGGATTGGAGGTCTGGTGCGAGTGCTGCGCTGAACAGCAGTATGCTCTGTTGTATGTGCTCGTTTTCTCACATCGAGACAAACTCACACACCATACACTGCGTATCACGGAGGCGGAATTTTTCACGTCGATGATGTGGAGATAATATGATAATCATGATAACCATCATCATAAATATTTTATTCCTCCACGCTCATTATCTTCCTCTTCCTGCTCCCTAACCACTAACGATTTTTTTCGGGGTCCGCGAAGCCGTCGCACTTTCAACCCGGAGTATGATGGGAGCTGACCCGTCAACTGGTCATGCCACAGAGGACAGAATACACTCGTTCGCCGTCCTATCCTTGGTATAATATCGTAGTATTCTACAGAAGACAAACCAGAGGTGAACGACACGTTTTCGCAAAAAGGGGAATGCGATCTCTCCACTCAGAAAGACCGGCCGTATGGATGGTTAGCTAGTGATATCTGCTAAATAGCAAATAGTGAGATGTTTATCATCGTCGTCAGGCTCAGTGATAACGTTATGTGAACTGCTGTTGGAAATAAAGCCTATTGCAATATAGATATGGCAATCAGTAGTTATGGAGAAATAGCTTTGTATGGCAGTACGTCCGAAGCGAATCACCAGATATCGTTGGGGAAAAATCTTTCCGATCTGAATGCGCGACGCTCTTACCCATGATCCGTGATATCAGCAATTCCGATAACTACATATATATCACACAACTGCGGTAGCGAACCACTCATCATCATATATCAGATGATATGCAAATCTAAGAGTCACCACCGGTGTCCACCAATCTCCTTCTTAGCTGGGATATTGTCGTTGTTACTAATATTGTCTCAAGTGTGGCAGATTGAGAAGGTCGAGACAAGAGTGGAAACCTCATGAGAGCCTCATGGTGTTCTTCGTCTCCCTTGGCACCGACTTACACTACTGACTGTAGGCTACGCTATAAAAAAAGAAAAAATCCATCCACTACTTCCCACACCCCACACGCTACCTAGATGATGTGGGAAGTGGTGGACGATAACGTTAAGGCCCAACCATAAATAGGCCGCATGAATAAATAAATAAATAGGCCGTAATATGATAGGCGTATACGTGGCAATATTGACTAGATCCGATATCGTCGTGAGCTAACACGTCAACACGGGCTGGTTCCCTTATATTTCTGCTGGTTTCTGACCTTCGAAATGTGGCAAGCTCAACTTATCAGTGTCGATAGCGTATGTCGCACGCGCTAGATATTAAGGTTCAAGAGTATGCGAACTTGTATGGTTGCTATTACATGCATTGGTGTGAGATATTGCAGAAGCTATTCATACACAAGCAGTTAGCAAAAACAAGTTCAATCTGCACTCACAAGCGCACACCTGTAAGAACAGGGCAACTAACCTGCTGTTGTACCTAGCCGAAATACTTATGTGCTATTCAGAGCGGAATCAGCAACGAAGGACAGCATATATATATATATATATAGCGCAAGTGGCGTGACTAGCACAGGGGCTCGAGTCGGGAGTCGGAGGTCGGAGAGGTGACCGTGGGAGGAGGGTGTTGGTCTGTGATCAAGAGGCCGTGTGAACAGCTCGAGAGCATCCTCGCCTCCACAAGAAGCAATTTTGTATCTCTATAATGTGTGCGTATGTGTACCCTAAGTCAGCCCCCACACCTTCCCGTCAATCCGTATAGTCGTCCGCCATCATCACCATCAATGTTTATACATAAATATATATTTATGCGTGGTATCATCTAATAAATATACAATAATGTTCTGCAGAGGAGGCTGCGCTGTCATATATGTGATGCGTCGGGTTTTTGTATATAGTGTAACATCATCCACAACCTCTAGCCATCATCATGCACTGTGTACTCTCTGGACTCCTCCCTGTTTGACCGGCCATCGAGGAATGGTAGAGTGCGCGGAGTGGAACGCAACGTAGCGAAGTATAGTGGCCAACTATGGATGCGAACCCCGTTGTATACTTCTGCTAGCTGCGTGCCGCTGCTGCTGTTTGCTTGCGGTGCATTCCGGCCCCAGACGAAAAGACATGTTCAGCCAGCTTTCCATCTGGCTCCTCTGCATATTGCTCAGCGTTGGAACGCTTCAGACGGCATTAGTAGGCAGGGCAGCCGTATTAAATGCGTTGCGTGCTGATAGCGCGCTGCTGAACAAGCACAGAACAGAGAAAGGCCTTAGAGCTCAGATCTGCAATATATTATATACTATACTTTACCAGCTTATTTTGCTTTTCTGTTCATGTCTTTTGTTGTACAATAGTTGCCCCGCCATCTCGTTGTATACGTATTGCACACTATCCGATTGCAGCTTTCCCACCAAGTTTGTCTAGGTCACCATATTGGGGCCATCGTGATATTTCCAGCTGGTGTTCCCTCAGCCTATCCCAATTATCCGGGCGCTGTTTCCCCGTCAGTTTCGTCACAGTAAAGAGGATGTTTGCCGATTGTAGCTACCTCATAAACCCGCTGATGTATCTCGTTGTATCCAGAATTTGCGAAATTATGCAGGGCGTCTCAACGTGCCCGATTCGGCCAGCCGTAACGGATACAGGTTCGAATATAGGATCTCTTTGCTCTATCCAGTCAATGCTTCCCGTTGTCGTTATCCCATCACGGCGTTGCACAATGCTCATCACCTCGTCACAGTTAGTCCACTAACGCTGTTGATGTTACCTATAATAGTTAAATGCCGCCGTCACCGCAGACGAACTAGCTTGACACGGTGCCCCATTAACCCCCGTGGCCTGCTGGCACAGTTGTTACACCACGTTGCGGTTACACCGTTTTTTCAAAACAATTTTAAGAGGCGACATTTGACCTGCGGGCTTCGCTGTCATCGGTGTGCGGTGAAATAATTTAGTACTCTCGTAGTTATTATTCTGCCGCCAATTAATGCTGGCCGTTGCAATTGTCCCAATGTTGCGTTACCCGTTGCCCTCCTCCTTGGCAGCTACCGAATGGTAGTAATTCTGGTGTCTCACCGTGAGTCTCCCATCAGTCCACTCTAGATATCCTATTGCAGTTCCCTCATTAGCGTCTTCGCAGTGTTTTTTTCCATTGCAGTTATTCCACTGTCTTCAGAATTTTCAAAATAAATCAGCACTACAATTATATTAATAATAAGCAAGGGCTAGCGTGCACATCGAGTTAAGCAACATTCATGTTCTTAGAGTTCTATTAATTCCAGCGTCCTGATTCACTGACAGTTTACCAATGTACATTTTGCATCAACACAGACGCACACAAACAGCTTGAGATCACGAACTTCAGTCAATGCTCACGGTTTTAATGCGTGCACTTTTTTTAAACACACCGCTCAGCCAACACCATGTAAATAACTGGGGAAAAACACCTTCGTTTAAGTATGAAGTGTTTCAACTGCATCGATGCATTTGCGTTCCTCCATCCCTGTGAACGCAGGTGTGTTGGCAGATCGACTGTTGACAGACACCAGAACGGAACAAACTTATCGAAGTGATTAATTGCTAGCAATTTCCGAGGCTTGCGGCAAGATTTAATGAGTGAGTGCGTAACTCCCACACTAGTCACTCACTATTGGCTGAGTGACACATGTACATCATGTATTCCCGAGGCCCCCACGCGAAGATGAACAAAAACAGCATGTACTTGGCGAAAAATCGTCCGGGAGTGGCTCAAGAGGACGTTCGTGTGATTCTTAAGAGGATTGAAAACAAGAAGGTTTGAAGGGTTCGTGTTCGTCATTAACGCCAGTAGTCGGAACATCACTTTGTTTCGATTGCCAAAGAGGAGTGTTGAGGTTATTTCTGTTCTCTTTTGTGGGTATAGTGATGCCGTGGTCAAAGTCTTGGCCCAACGCTTCACGAGACTCTGAGATGGCACGAATACCTGGGGGTTCTTGCGCCTAAATGCCACGCGGTAGTTGTTATGCTGCGCCGCCTCAGAATGGCCTGATATTCCTCCATAAAACGTTGCTGGTCCCTGGTGTCTATTGTTGCTTACACTACCAATTATTTGTATATTTAATTTTCAAATTCTATGTCGTACTTTTAAATGCTTTTGTTTAATATTGTTTAACGAGAACTTAAGAATATATATATATATATATATATATATGCACGGACCTCAAGCATTGTAAAGCTCATGAATGTCGGTCCAATGTAGAAATTAGACAACCGTCCTCAGCCGACTCTGAGAACCCATCTTAACGAAAAGCTCGCACATTATTCTGATTGGGTTTAGCCACCCCTATATCGGGCGATACGAAAATCTCATCGAGAAAGCGAAAATCGTTTGGATGTTCGGCGCATAACAAAGGTCGGCTACACATGGACCGACTTCGACCTTTAGCAACGTTGTTCGTACACAAGATAAAAATATCATATATACATAATGAGATGTATTATACGTCGAGAAAAATTCAAGGATACTAAGTTCGCATTTTTAAGCTAGACTGAACAACTGCAATACGTACGCAGGATAGGCAAGGTAGGCTTTTGCTGTAGCTTCTGCTGAACCTCAAGTAAATTGAATTTAACAGTATATATAGGCACCGTTGTGGAATTTTTTGGATGTCCCGTCTAGCTTACTTTGTGCAAATACTTCGTCCCTACTCTACCGCATCTTACCGAGTAGATAGATGTGTCGTCTAGTTTTTATCGTATGTATTACGTAGGTTTGGCTAGTATACGCAGTGAAGCTATGTTAAGGCGGAGGCGGCAGACAGCAAGCACACAGGTTACGCTGGGTGGCTTTAAAGACACGTTCGGCGAATATGGACCCCCAAGTATTTACACACGCCCATACGAAATATCAAAGTTCGACATTTTCTCCATCTACTAGATAGTATGTAAAAACGGTTGCAGCACGCTATTCATATAAATATATATAAGTACTCCTTTAGAAAGCTGTTAAGTCAAAGCCTAAGACGGATAGGTGGGACAGTGAGTAAATATTCGTCGCTCATGCGCATCATCTAAGATAAACGAAGTGAGAATGTTCGAGATGTGCGGAAGGCAGTTCGCATATTTTTGTGACTAAAAAATCATCACTCGGAGAGCACGCCGATTTTTACCGATTCAAATAGACAATGAGATAAATCTATATACGCAGGGAAGCTCGACAGGTCCGATTCACACGGCACTACTTAAGCAGCTAGCTATCCGCCAGTCAAATTCAACCTTCATCAACTATTTGCACTATTTGGCAAATGAAGTAAATTTTTGCTTTTTTTTCGGTAATACAATGAAAACGTTATGGCCTTATATAAAAACAACTTTTTGATGAGAGGAACACGTCATATCTCATATTATTGAGTTAGTTAATTGATATTTCGCTTTTGTTTCCAGGTACCCTCGTTCATACCAGAGTTAACCAAATAGCACGGAACGTGCTATTGTTGTTGATGCGCACTTCCTACCAGAACTACAAAATATAAAACAAGCTCACACCGGATTGTTGAAGCAAAGCTTAGAACCCACGTTTAATGAACAGCTCCTAAATCGCCTCCTCATCATCAACTGCTCCAGACCGCGGGACCGAGTGAAGTGAATTTCAACGTGTGTCTTCTTCGTATTTTTGATAAGTCGCAACCACTTAGAGCAGAACTGTAAGGCAACAATCGTACATGATGCAAGAGATCGGAGTTAACCCGCTCAAGTGATGCGACAAACGGTGGAAGGAGTTCCTTCTCGAGCTGCATTCTGAGCTCATTTATGAGGCAAGTAGGATGAGGGAAGAATCGAACAGCAGGAAACTTTCGGTGACTTGAAGAATCTTTTGCGTGAATATTCTTCCACATCGTGTTCGAAAGGCGACGTGTGGGCGAGTGTGCGGCCTCACTGTTCAGAAGTGGTCACTGAAACGCTATTGCTGTTAGCTAGCTGAAAGCTGCGGACAGACGGGTCGACTCGGAGAACTATCGGAGAGAGAGGGAGGCATGGACCGAAATCTCTTCGACGAGAATCCCCTCCTGTCCTGCAACAGGACGTCGGCCAGTAACTGAGTGAGTGAGAGGTAGCCGAACTGGGGCAGCGCGTGTCCCCGCTGTCATCGTGGCGGATGCCAAACCAAGAATACAGCAACATCGAGGAGGCTGGGGTTGCCTGCTCGAACAATATACGAACGCGGTTGGAGGGCGAAAAGTGGGAGGACGGCAGCTAAGCGGAAACAGTCTGCGGCGGAAGACTTCACGAACGCTACCCGCTGCACGTCATCGCGTTCTCGTTGCCCTCAACACAACTGCCGCTGGGACAGTTGTGCTAGTCCACCGGTCCAACCCAGAGGCTTCCCTATACGGGGACGGACGGACGGCCGAGAGCGTCTCGAGCTTGCTGAGAGCATAGTAGGAGGTCAGAGACAACTCTCACCACAAAACGTCGCCGCCACCAGGCCTGTGCGGCAACAACAGCGGAAGTTGCCAAATTGTCGTAGCGCTGTGCCTCGATTGCTCTCTCTCTCTCCGCCATTTTAGACCCTTTTTTGTGCTTGGTATTCCCTTCTCACTAAGGCGTCTCTGCTCGGCCTCAGTCTCATTTAGTCCAGCATTCCATCAGAAAGGGCGAAAGGCTAGGATCATCCATAGGAAGAGCTAGCTGGCAGAGGAAACTGGAAGGAGGTTACGTACGCCGGTCAGGAAGGTTACGGCCAAGAGGTGAGAGGCCCGAGATACGGGACTCGAGGTCGACGGTACACGAACTGTCCCTATTGTTGAAACAGAAGCATCCTTCATCTTTCAAAAACGCACGACCAGGTGACGGAGGACTTGACGGAACTTGTGCAACGGTTACCATAGGCGTCTTCCCTCTTCCGTGGTCTTCGGGTCAGCGCTGAAGATCTGCAGGCGAGCAGTGATCAGATACGACACCGACAAGTACAAGATACATGAAGACGGAGAAGCACGGAATAATTACAATAATAAAGGAACCGACGACAAACTAGCCTTTCTCCGCATGTGTATCTACCTGGAATAGAAAAGTAGTTATAGGACCCCTGCCATCCTCAAGCACTAGCTGACACACGGGCATTTATTGACGTATTCTGTTTCATATACAGACATGTGACGTTTATCCACCCAAACCCGTATATACAACGACACTATCTAATCCACTCCGACATGCGAACGAATATGTTATGCTAACAGGTACGAGGGCTGAAAAGGATCACATAGAATCATTGCTGCCGAAGCAAAGTAAAGGTGAAGTAGTGGATTGAACTCGTAAAGCCCCCACGGACAACCCCAAAACAGTTTCCGCAGCGTGAGACAGTATCACTAACCGAAGCTGTACACTGGTAAGAAGCGACCGGGAGCACACACGGTGCGACATACGTAGTGGAAAGTTGAACCTGACTACCGTAGAAGCAAAGCAGTCGAGAAAACAGAGAACCTGCTGCAACGTGGACAAGGCTGTTGAAAGAGTCAAGGTCGACATTACGGCCGACGCCACACAGACGAACACAGAGCCAGAGACAGAACCGGTAAGCAAAACAAAGCGAGAGAGAAGGAGAGATAGAAAGAGGGGGCGTTACACCACGTCAAAGTAGACTTATATGGTGCTGAAACTTCTTCAAACAGCTTCGCCTCGAGCTTCGTGTTCACTGAAATTGACACGATTTTCGCTGTCATCATTCACGGGTACTCGTTCGCTTTGTGCTCTCGTCCATTGCTGTCTCCTTGGCTGGCTGACTGCGTAGACCTACAGACGTGGGTAGGCCCACATAGTCCAGGCCAGCGAAACAAAAAAACAGGCGACAGCCGAAAGTTCGCCAAAAACTTCATTCCATCACCAAACGACGAACGTAGGAAGAAGGCTGATCTCTATTTCATCCTCATCATTATCATTGTTGTTGCTATCATTATAATCAGTGCGCTGCGGCCATTGAATGTCGAGCAGAATTATACCATTGAGGGCCATCTCACCGTAGCCACTGTCGGCGTCGACCGCACCTCGTGAGTACCTAACGGTCGGTATCCAGCCCAAACTATCCTCGATCCAAGCCCCAATCGCTGAGCCACTCATCGTCACCATCATCAGTAGCAGAAACGAGCCCGCGTGCGTCCATCGACGCACAATATTGAAAACGTCGACGCACAAACATCCTGCTTCCGCCACGCAGGATTTCAGGTTTCCAGAAAAACACGACAAAGTAGCAAGCGGCGACGGCGGCGACTACCGCAGACAAAGGAAAAATAAGTCACGTAAAAAGGCGAGACGAACGACGAGCGACAACAGCGGTAGTGGGGGTTCACATTTGCTGAATCCTATTACACGTACATAGAAACGATCAATCTATATCTAGCTGCTTTGTTGTATCGTTGAGAAATTCGTCGGCGCTTCCTTGCCTCGATCGCATTTCCGTCTTGATGAAACGCCAGAACGTTCGTACGCTCTCTCTAATCGTGTGCACCCTCACATACCTGCTCGTGGGGGCAGCCATCTTCGATGCCCTAGAGAGCGAGTATGAAATCAAGCGAAGAAACACGTTGAGGTATATCGAGCAGGTAGGTCGCTAGGACTATATATATATATATATATATATATAGATATATATATATATACACGTATTTGTGGCTTATCACAGCCCACCTTTAATCCTTCACGATCCTAAGTCCCCTTACTCGATTTAGCCCTCAGCCTCTTTCAAGTTACGACTGCGACCTTTCTTTAGGCAACCTATCAAACTTAACAGCTTAATTAACTTAATTAGCAAGAATAGCTCAGCTTAAATTATTGAAATGGATATCGCTACTAACAAGGAGAAACTGGCTTTGATACACGGTTAGGGCACAACAAATGCGTGGAGTTGATCGCCTAATGACGTTTCAACTTCAAATGAACCTACAGCCATTTAGGTCCGTGTAGTTGATCACATGTTCTCTTGATCATGAGCCAATAACGCTATGGAAATACTAAGAAAAACACGGGAATAGAAGTTCTGTAGATGTTTGCTAATGAGAGGTAATTTCAATAAATTCACTTCGTTTGTTTCAGATGTTAATTGAGAAATACAACATCTCCGATGTCGACGCCAAGATTTGGCAGACAGTTATGGTAAAGACGGCCAATCGCTCAGTCCGTCAATGGAAGTTCACCGGGGCCTTCTATTTTGCCACGACAGTATTAAGCACAATTGGTGAGTGATTAATGAATTGCTCAACGATCAAGAATAGCGAAGATTGTTTATGTCCACAGCATTATCTGTATGTCCGCTGTCGTTCAGTTTGCTTGAACGAAAACATTTATTGCAAATTCGTAAATGATTTTCTGGCAACCAATTTCTCTCGCGTCTGAACTCACTGTCAGCATTTTCGATGACGAATCACTCCATTGGACATAGCAGCCAGCGATTAAAGCTTCCCGCTGTGGCAAAGGTTCACTAGAATACTCGAATACACTACAATAGTAGTAGGAATCGCTCGTCCACCGACCTTCTTTCCCCGACTACCAGCTCGCCAACATCGCTAACGACGGAAACGGGTCGAGTCGAACGTTCGAACACGCGTATATCTACGCACGCAACGAAAATTCTCGGTTGACATCATGAGTTGACGCTGAGAAGTTTGTGGTGTCAACCCGCTAATTAACTAGATGCAACTAGATGCAGCGGGATTTGCTAGCCACATATGCTATGATGCACCTGAAAGGTGACGTGAGGCGACTTCAGTGATGCCATGTCAGACACAGCTGGTCGAATTCATCCTTTACTCCTGCCACATCACTTGAAGTTGAAAATATCCCAACCTACTGACGCTGTTCGTGCATGTCGACAGCATCGGCTAGTAAGGAATCTTGGCTAAGTATTTTGTCTGCATCGTCGCGGCTGGCGGAGGAATTATTCCTTTGATCAATAAGCACTGTGCCTTCAACTTACCTCGGAGTGATAAACATTCGCTCGAGGCTGACCAAGCTGCACTTCCCGTACAAAAATAACGAATTCTTCCAGATCAGTAATTCACTATGAGAAGCTTTGCTCATAATTAAGGCATAATAGCACTATGTGTAATTAACTAGTTAATACGAAATAACTATTCAGCCGGGCTATTTTCGTACCCGTAGCCAGAAATAGTTTCTCCCAAAGTCGATTGGCCGGTCCGCGGGGCCGGCCCACTCACTGCATCTCCGGACGACCGTACGAGGTCAATGGGAATGAGCTAAGCAAAGGTTAATCATGATTACGGGAGAAGGCATAATTAGAATACACGCAACACACCTGGCGATGTTTGTACGCCTCACAAACATTCGAAATGAGAATCTAGTTTTTGGAATCGAACAGTAAGCCAAGCAGCCTCACAGGTCGTGGTCGAGTACAGCAAACGACAGTTCTGGCCCAAACGCGAACTGTTCTCGAGAAACCAAACATGGCTCATTCACACGAAAATCCAGAGTTTCGCCTGTTAAATACCAGGCCATGAACACTTCACTGCACATTCATTAGAGGAATGAAGCAATCTGAATGTTATTATTAAAATCTTTATGACGCTTACAACCTAGCACTTATTTTTGCTACAAAAAAAAATCGATCGTTTATGACGTATCACCTATGTGTGCTATTCGCAGGGTACGGCCATTCCACGCCAGCGACGTGGGGAGGGAAGACATTTTGCATGTTCTACGCGCTTGTAGGCATTCCGCTCGGCCTGGTCATGTTCCAGAGTATTGGCGAGCGCTTGAATACGTTTGTTGGCTATCTGCTCAAACACGCCAAGAAGTGCGCAAGGTAAGCGTTGACATCGCGAAGCTGCCAAATGATATTATAGAATTTAGCTGCTCGATCGGTTTTAACCGGCAACCCCAATGTGGCCGTTGCTCAGCACCGATCTATTCCTATTTCGATCTTGTTCGCTATTGATTTATGACGAGGTAGTTCCTGTAGTTGAAATATAGCGCAGACACGTCTGCCAATGTGGTTGTAGCGTAGCTCTTAGTGAATATATTATTTCATTCCCGGACATAGGTTATATTAGTTCTCATAGACCACTAGCGGGCCCGGCGGTCCGTTGTCATCTCTGCCATGACAGCATGAATATATCTATAGTAGATAGACGAGCACTTTCACGTGTTTTTGTGCGGTGATCGCACAATATAACATCATATATATATATATATATAATATGTGCAATATGAGATTTGCCTTTGCAATACGAGAGGTGGGCGTTAATTTTTCTCCATGTTCTTGCCGTGCGTCTCGTTCCTTCCCTGCCTCTTGTCATTGGAAACGAGAGCTCTATTAATGACATACCATGAACAAGGGTCTGATACTTGTTTTCAATCTTCTTCCAGTGCATTCGGCTTCATTGTGATCGTTGTGCTTGCCTAGAACGAATCAATTCCCACGCAATTCGAAGGCACTTTGTTTGTTTTCTATTATCAGGTTTATGTTTATAGGCCTTCCATACAGTTATGTACAAGTATCGGGCAGGTTGATTCGTTGCAAACTAGTATTAGGTCACCACTATATTGCCTATATACTACAATATAATGGCGTACTATGCTGTTAGACAGCTTTTTCCCAACTGCTAAGTATTCTTTAAGCCTCGTCGCCCTCAGACTGACATTTTGAGGAATTCAAGTTTAGAAAGCTTGAATCATTTTTACCTAAATAGGTTTGACAGTAGTTTCGTCCAACAGGCTTACTATAGCATATCAATTGATTGGTTCGCGCTATTGAGAGTTTTTTCAAGGCTCAAAATATGTTTCGAATTCGATCACTTGCATATATTATACCTCGTGTACTTTTCTATAATCCGCTTTCAACCTGACGACTATGTATATCAATTTGAATTTCAATATATGTTTTGTGCCGTCCACTATAATGTCTTCACATTTCATATCGTCACCAGCTCAGTCGAGCCTAGTCTGACACACAGACCGAATCTCGCTAAGCTGAGCTGGATGCCATTTTAGAGCGTCATCGTGGCTCGTGCGAGTTTCCACTTGGGTGCACAAAAAGTATTATACATGCTGCTCGTGTCGCCAGTACATGTATTTGCGCATTCATATCATCGTCATCATATAACGGTGGCCGTAGTATGATAGCAACAGCCAGGTAGCTAGGTAGGTGCTTCGTATATATACGAAGTTGCAACGAGCAGCCCGACAGCTTTCAAGCTCTCAAGAGCTATCAGACAGCCCCGAGTCTGCCTCAGTAGAAGGAGGAGAGGCATAAAGGACCACCGCGAGTTTTGCTCACACTGCATACACCATTACTTCCAGGCACTGTCTGGCGACATTCAAGTTGCGTTTTAGCATTAACATACACGATGCAAGGGAACTTGACACCGACGTTCAAGCGGGAGGGGGGGGGGGGGTAAACTCGATACCTGATTTAAATTCGCTAGCGCACTTTGTGGAGAATCCTCCTCTCCTGTGAAACTTCCACCGTACACAGCCTAGTGAGCGAACACAGCCGAACTGATGTGCGCTGAGCGTTGTTACTGGTGCGTCTAGTAAAACTGTTTTTTCTTCTTTCCGCTCGCAGAGCATTGTAGACAAATTACTTCGAAATCAGACAAGTGAGTCGTTGTTCGAGTTCTAACATCAACAGACTGGGCACACCAGCGTGCGCACACACACACACACACACGTACATACATCCACGCAGAGACGCTAATTGGAGCAACGATAACTAAGTGCTCCCACTCGGTACGTGTCAGAACGAGAACGAAAGGATTAGAATTACAACGACAATACTCGATGTCTTCTTACAATCCAATTTGGAGGAGTTACAAGGACTCGCTCAAAGACTGAACAACGGTAGGGAGCACTCGGCTCTCGCAGCGATGTAAAACCAGCCTTTCAACCGGCTGGGCATTCCGACCAAATTCCAACGCCAATTTGTAATGTAGGTAGCCAATCTAATTACATACAATACAGCCTGAGCTGATCTATCCGTTCGACGTGGTTGCGATCAATTCGATGTTGCTTCGGCTGGAAAGTTTTTCGTGTGTCTATTATTATTATTGAACATATTACTTTTATATTATCGAAATTGTCGAACCTTTCAGTGCGTAGCAAGTAAGTGCCCTGTATAGCCTGTATTATTTCTGTGTACGCGATCGTTGACAACTGGATATATTATTATTATTTTTACTTCATGTCCCTCATAGTATACCCATTTTGGCTATTTGGATTCACATGAAAGATAGGTAGATAGATTGAGAGCTATCTTCATGACGAGTTAGGAGCTCTGCGAGAATGGGACATGTTCATCGGATCGACGTCGGTAACTGCCGTTAGCGAAATTCGTTGTGATTTAGTGTACCTCTTCCTCGGAATCCAATTCGATTTCTACACCACTTTGCTAACGCGACTCTCTGACGCGCGTATGTATTGCGTATTTGTTTCGGAATTTTATTAGCAACCGCCTATCTCGCTCTCTAGATACGTTACTTATCTTTCTTAGTTAAGGGTAGGATCTAGCTGTCGCGTGAATCATCATGTGTCCTTATAGCCAGACAGTGGGTTCGTCAAGCCATGTGACACATTCAGCGACTAATAATAGTAGTAGTAGTAGTAATCGTATTTAGTAGTAGATGTAATGACACAACTTCACGCTTGGCGGCACAGCCACTCATCTATACGGGCACACACCACACACATAAATATGTACAAGACACATGGACACGCACAGTGACCAAGCAATAGTGCCATCATCATCCAGCTCGGCTTCTCTGGCCAGTTGCCTATCTCGCTACCTAGCTACCCGCTGATCCATCTATCTATCTATATCTCCCGGGAGATGATCATCTAATGCTTCTTGTAGTAGAGTCGCGAGCGGTGAGGGACAGAACTGGAATGGGCGCTAGGACAGGCGGGTTCAAGGAGACCTGTTCAGGATGGTGTAGATCGTGGGTGTCCAGAATGCCCCGCGCGTGCGCCGGGGAAGGGTAATCCCGGCGGCGATTTTCGCTCCGCAGCCTCCTTTCGATTTGTCTCTCATTCGCTGTTTGACGACAAGCGAGGCTTTCGGCAGGAAAGAAAATCTGCTGCATCATGTGGATGGATACAAGGACGTGAATATAAAGAAGACCGCGACGCCCCCCCTCCCTCGCTTCCCTCTGAGTTGGCCTCTAGGACATTCGGGAACTATTATAGATCATAAGGGCCTGTATGCACAAGTACAACTAGCTACCAGCTACCAGTGTGACTAGCTTTTCCGTTTTATTTTCATCTCATCAGGCAGACCTTGTTCTTGCATGATTGCCAACGCTCCCCCTCCTACTGTGAAAGGCCTCCGTTACTCGAAAGAAGAGGCAGGGAACTTTGTCGCACCCACCGCCATTACGATCGCTGTTTGAACGTCTGTCTACGAACATGCGATTTTTGAACGAGTCAGCGAGAGAGTTCTTGGACACACAGTAGTAGTAGTAGTAGTTTTATGGCGTACTTGATTTAATTGCGATTAAACAAAGGAGCAGAAAATGGGTCTCGAAAATCATTCATTTGGCCGCCATCCCTCAATTAAGGTTGCATGGTTAACGTTGTCCAAATTCACTCTACAAAGCTATTATAGCTATGTGTATGTCCCGTTTTAGCTGTGCTGAGTGTTTCCCCCTTGATACCTATTATTGTACCTTACATATGTGAAAGGCACATTTCAGCCAAGACAAGATATTGCAACGCGGTTATTTTTGTCTCTCTCACTCTCGCTTCCTATCAGTTCAGCCATCTAAATGTTTGCTATTTTTTGCAGTTGTCCACTTTTCTCGTTTATTGGATGGTAATCGGTTCGCGTTTTTCTTTGTCTCCCTTTGTTTTCATTCGCCTTCCAGGTTACGAAACACGGACGTGTCGGAGACGAACCTTGTCTGCTTCGTTTCCATTTTGTCGACCGTTGTCATGACGACGGGCGCAGCTGCATTTTCGGCATACGAAGGATGGGATTATTTCGACTCTTTCTATTATTGCTTCATCACACTCACGACGATCGGCAAGTATTATACCCTAGTTCTCAACGGCCTCGAAATTTCATATATATATATATATATATATATACATATAGGTATACTTATTTTCAATTTCAGCACAATTTGCCGCTAACAAAACGCATTTTCCTATTTGTCAATCTTAGGAAGAGTAATTGTTTTTGAACGTTTATACTATATCTGATTATCATCCAGCGACGAGGCTTCAAGGTCGTTTAAATAAACCAATGAACTCATCAGTCGAACTCCAGAATCTAGCCTCAGCTTCGTTTACCCGAGCCATATTCAATTTGTCTTCCAATATGGCTAAATAGGCCTGTTCAATCACTGTGAGTTGTAAAAATACGCATATTAGATACACTTCTAGTCCGTTTATTATTACACTTGACGTACATTTTTGTGAACTGACACAGTGAGCCTTCGAATGAGAAGATCTATGTTATATACTTACGTGAGCATGAGCATGCCTAGGGGCCTTTCGTGGGTAGCAATATTGCTAGCTCATATTCGGTGTGCTAGGCCATTGACGAATTGCTCGAACTGTGGAAAAAAAAAGAAGATAGGAGCTTACTTGTAGCACATATGGGACTTACGCGACAACAACAACTCATACAACTGAGACTCGAGGCCAGAGGAGAGTCCCCCATTTTGTGTCGACGAAATAATTAACCTCACTTTGAGTAACACAGCATATCAAAAAGCTGGCACCGGCCACCACTGCTGATAAGGAGTAAGTAATTGACAACTAGTAAATAGTCATAACGGAAAGACAGAGTTAGAGCAAGGCGTGCGTATTTATTCGACGTGCTACAACAGCGTGCCGCAATCACGTGCAACGCTAAAGTAACGAGTGAATGTGATCAGAGGACATTGCCTCGAGGTATATTAGTCTGTGTCGGAGAATCCATCCCTTCGGGAATCTCGATATGAGCTCATCTGCATACGAGCTGTTTACAGCTCAGCATACGGCGTCGTCATCATTACGGCGGTGCGATCTGAGGCTGACTGCCTGCCTGCCCCCCGTTGGTTGGAAGTCTGGTTGGCTGAACGGGTGGGTACGTGGTTAGGCAGAATCGAGTGGCTGCTCCTGCTGCTACTTCTACTCATCGCATGGCCGTAACTACCTACGACAGGAGTGGGAGGAAGTAAGCGCTAGGGATGGTCAAATGGGTCGAATGCTGAACAGGCGATTTCTAACCCAAGTACCGAAATGAAACAGAGAAATTCTGCTGAAAAGCGATTCAGCAGAATAGGCGCTCATTTTTCCACCACACGAATCAACGACATAAATGAATAAAGCCAACTGGTTTTGCCAGTTGCTTTATTCACAAGGGTCACTTTGACAAAGGTAGTGAATGCATCGTTTACATACTAAAACAGAGCATTGTATAGGACAGAACGGTTGCTATGTTACCGACGGCTGGCTGTTATCGATGTGTGTCTATGAGTGTGTGTCTTTCCGTAACACATAGTAGTCTGCGCCATGTGGTCGAGTGGCGTGTGCATGCGGGGATGCGAATGACGGCGATCCCGAACAAACTTTCTCTGTACCCACATGCAGCAAACGCTGTTGGTCAAGAAAACGAGGCTATATACGAATGCTTAGCGTAGTGTAACCATTATGGGACTACAAGCCTCCACTTAAAGGTGTCAACCACAAATTAAAATGTACTGTAGAGGGTAAGAGAAATATTTCCTAACAGGCTATCCTATCTAGAACAAAGACTTTCGGAGTCTCTGAATGTTTATCACCAAAAGAGTCCCAATTGACGTAATCGAATTAGGGATTGGTTGGAATAGTCATGAAGTATTACATATACCCGCCAGGTTGTAAGCCAAAAGAATGAACAATCGGATGACATTAACATATATAGATCAATGTCTCGTACCTTCACTTGCAGAGCCAGAGACCGTACAATCTAAGTTTACGTTTGGTGTTCACCATCGGCATCACAGATCGGCTGTTATCTGTGTGGACCGAGCAGTGGTATATTTGGAGAAAATGGCTACATGGTCTTCACTGCTAGAAGCCTTTGACGCTGCTGGGTCTCGAAGTGAATTTTCGAGTGGCTTATATAGAAGTCAACTAGATCTTCCAACCAACTTGGAGATCAAGATCATTTATATGTTTTCTATCCGTGCGACATGACCAGAGGAGCAGTCAATGTTGGCTACTGAATATGTTAAGTATACCCTTTACTGGTCCGACTAACTGGAGAACTTCGTGTGCGACTAAAAGGGGGCAGACACTTTTAGCCCAGATGCTTAAAACCAGCCGTAGAAATAGCCAAAGGTCACGCCGCGTCTGGTTTATAATCTAAATACTTATTATATTAAGCTGAACTAACTCGATCAACTTTTCATACGAACTCGTTTTCGCATAATCTCGGCGACATTTACCTCCCTACCCCCTCCCCCGAGGATACTTTTATAAACTAGCCGTTAACGGCCGCGGCCAGGACGGGATAGCTGAAAGTAGCTTTCGTTGTGGTATTTTCGATTTCCTCCGATTGCGAGGCGCACACGAATGCACCCGCCACCGGACTAAAAGTGTAGTACCGTGGACGTTAAATGTTGGCTGAGAGTCAGCCCGAAACCCTCCTGGTATTTCCGATTTCAAATTAGCGATAATTTAGATGCCAACTTGTGGCAAGGATCTTGGTCTACCTAGGCTTCAACAACAAAAGTGTCGGTACCTTGCAGGTTAGCCTTCTCAGCGATACCGAGGTCTCGCATCCATGGAACGCGATCTGATGGTCAGCTATTAAAAAATAAACTTTAGCGATGCCCCTATATCTCTGCACTCTGCGGGCGTGTCAACGAACGCTAAGCTATTTAGTCATAGATGTGTGGATACCTCCAGAAACCTGCCTATTAAGAATATCACACATCCACATTTTTTAAGGCATTTTTTACTTCGTTTCCGTTGCTCGAATTTATCTACTAGGCGAAATAATTTAGACTTTCCAAACACCTAAAACCTAATTTACACCCACGTTCTAATATATAAGTTTGTTATCCATTCCTTTTGCTCCCACTGCGTGTGTTCATGAAAAAATAACATTCTCTGTTAGGTTTGCTTTGGTCACCTCCCTTTATTTAAAAGAGGTACAGTGTACTGGGACCCGTGATGGGTATATGGCCCTTTGGGCGTGAGGAAATATACAAGGCGGATTTAAAGATCGGCTGTCCCAAACGAAAATCAACCTGGCTCCTTTGCCTTGTTCTGACAATATTCCCTCAATAAATTTCAGTTCAGGAAGGGATCACCAAAACGTATACACATTACTCAGCCATTACAGATAATAGCATCTCAGCTGAAGGATTTCTTGTCTCCAATGGACCTCTTGTCGCGCATGCTCCGCAAAATACAGCGAAAAATACAGACTGAACTTCGTGCGGGATAAATGTTAGATTCATCGAAATCATTTGCATTCTACTGTGAAATTGCAAGTTCCATTGTTGTTGAAAGCTAGACTGAGAATGCTGCATAGCCCGCCATACAAAGACCTAAACCCGCCATAGACAAAGATAGTTGAAGGGAGTTGCTCTTGATCCTAAAATCGAATAGAATTGCGGATTTCCTGAATAGTCGTTGGCCTGATGAATCTATAATTTCCTGTGCGCTTAACGTTGCAATTTGTGAATCGAGTGTTTTTTTTATTCAGGTATATTTCGATTCCGAGCATTCCAACTTTTCGTTCGGTTCGTTGAATCCACTGCGGCGGGGCTGCCTAGACCCTAGAGGTCTAAAGTTCGTCTGCTCTTGTCTATGGAGAGATATTGGACGAAGGACTGGAAAAAATATTCTCCTGATATCCGTTATCTTGTTCACACCGAGCATCTAGGGAATCATTTGACGGAGTTTCGGATATTTTGCTCGCACTATATACGAGCAGGAGCGTAAGTCCTTAAACAAAAACCGATTTTTCGAGCGATGTCTATTTGAAGAGACAGCAAGTGTGAAGTAAACGCACTCGCTGTACGTGCTTGTTTGTATGCATAATAACAATAACATCTTCGATCTACAGGGGTCACGTAGAACGTGTCTGTCAGAAGCGTTATCTTTTTCATTTCAATCGGTTGCTGTGGTTGTTCAGGCAGCCAACGCCACACACGGATAGACAACTTGCAGTAAAGGGGCAGCATTGGTTATTGTGTTTTTGATTCTGCTGACTTCAAGGATCAGCAGAAATAGTAATTCTATAGCAAACAACTGTTATTATATTGTCTAACTTTATAAATTCTGCATTATTGTACTACGATAGTACCTTGTATAAAGAGTGTTGAACTGTTAATGAAAAGCTATTGAACCACGCTCCCGTAACCTCACAGAGATTGTTGGAGTGAAACAGTTGAATAGATTTATCGGCTTGGCTTGCAAACGGCACGTAATGTCGAATATTTCATCCTACCTTGTCGAAAATATAAAATTGCATACAGATCGACAAATATGGCTTAGGCATAAAAAAATATCTAGATGTAAGCGAGATATGGAATGATGTGAACCAACCCATACGATTTCGTGGGTTCCTGCAATACGTTTTCGTAGCGTATAGAGAAGTACACTTGGCATGGCTCGTCTTAAGCTCATTAGCACATGAAAATTCAACTGCAAACACAGGACGTTCCATCAACATTGCCCAATCAAAACATTCGCAACTGTCAAAGAACTCCCAGACATCAGACATCTCTCCAGTGTACTTAAATGACAAAATCGGTGTCAAGCAACGAACGAACTGTCGCTTTCTTTGATTCCACGACCATATGTGGATATAGCGAGATTTTCGTATGAGACGTGTTGTCTTGAATATGCATATCTTATATAAAGAACACACCGAACATACAATCTTGTGTTCAAAGAAATGGGTTTACCGCCACACAATGCTCACGAAAGCATGTGTGTACGGGAAAAGCATGTGTACACCCAAAGAAACCCACTGATAACCGAGATTTTTATATTGATATTCGAACGAATATTATCAGGCCTTGTACGCATCGTTGCATTATCTCTAGATTTAGAGAATTTTCTACAAAATTCGAGGAGTTGGCAGCGCTCTTAATGCGGACTCGAAATCAGCAAAGCCGAATCGCAAAAGCTGAACAAGAGCCCTACCCTCTTTATGTTAATACCGTCTAGCAGCTGATGCGAAACCAACCGCTTCCAAAGAGACCCCACACATGTATACTACCCGAAGCAGTTAGGTTGCTTTTTCCAACTGTAGTAGCAGAGTGCTGTTGCTGCTGCTGATTCTGACAGAGAAAAGGCGAAAGCCAACTCGAGGAGTTCTCCGCCGGTCGCTGCTGCTGTTACTCTCTCTCTCTCTCTCTCTCTGTGCGTTCAATTTGCTTTGGACGTTACAGGGCCACTGTAGGGTAGCTGGGACGTGCTCGGAGTACTCAAAAGAGGGTGCGAATTTGCGCCCGCTTTCTACCGGACATGTGATAAAATGGCTGCATTAATTTCCCTCACCGGTGCTGGTTATCACCGCCTTCGTAAAAGGACTCTCCGGAGGCTGCCAGTCCTACCAATGGAAACAGTAGAAATTGTATACCAAGCGTCGCATCCAAATTTTCCTTTTTCGCTCACAAAGGAGGCTGGACTCAGAGAGAGAGAGAGAGAGAGTGGGAGACTGAGAAAGACTGATAGCTAATGAGGCAGCCGGCTAGTAACCTGCAAAACGGTGTAGCGCTGATATACTGATATGATGTGATACTCTTTGTATATGTATGAGTCCGTGGAGGACATCCTGAGGTTGGTATCTTGTACAAATCAGCCAGCAATGCCGTTCAAAGTGGCGCAGCAACGGTAACGTGGCAGCCAAACATTCTGGCAGGGGAAGCGCTAAAAAATGTTGTTATGTCAAAAGTAGTATTAAAAGGAAAATCGTTGATAAAGGTGGGTGCCACCAGCCGCGTAATGATATTTGATATAACCTGAAATTGCTTAGAATCCAATGCAATCTTCGCCTACTAAGCTCTAATCAAATATCTATATAAACTAGATAAATACGCGAGTAACATATGATATCTTTGCAACAATCTCTAATGTAGATATGTTGTACAAAAATCATGTAAACAACCATTACCGTTTGCTGGATATACCGATGTGAACTTAGAGATTGATATCTCGCAGATATTGTCCGTTTTTGACACATTTTCTTTATCTGCGAACCTATAGATGTTTGAGCGTTTCTTACTCGCTTCACAAATTCTGCAATGATAGAAACATCAATCGCGATCACTTTTGGGTTGGACTGAATTCTCATGGGTGGGTGATTTAATGATATTTAGATTTAGAAAGGACACAAAAGCACATCGACAACGAAATAATATACGCAAGCGGGCACTCAGCCTTTTGTTAATATTTGTCATCTATTTCTTTTGTCATCTCTTTATTTGCACTATTCGATTTAGCCAAACAGGACACTCAGGTATCGCCCAATGAGAAAAAGTGAACCTATTTGAAAGCAATACAAACGAATTTTCTTGGAACGAGATGTATCCGTCCGTAATCAGAAATTGATACAGAAAGGAGTCTGGTTTCAAGCTGAACAACAGTAACGTTTTCCTGTTGCGAAGCGTAACTTTGTAGTCCAGAACATTGCAATTTGGTCGCCGACCAGATTTCGTAATATTACACACAGCGGTGGGTGGGTTCTTTCTTAATCGGCTAATGGATTAGATTTCCTGATGATGCGTAGCATAGACCGAGACATCATGACGTTATC
This sequence comes from Stratiolaelaps scimitus, assembly GCA_019614645.1. NCBI lineage: Eukaryota > Metazoa > Arthropoda > Arachnida > Mesostigmata > Laelapidae > Stratiolaelaps > Stratiolaelaps scimitus. The sequence goes on along the minus strand of JABWDB010000014.1, from coordinate 982,434 downwards.
TAGATTGACCTACTCGTATGGACCTGAAGCGTAGCGATAGGGCGAGAGATCTCGAGCAGAGAAACAACGTTCGATTGACCACAAGAGGTCTCAGGATACCTTTGATCGTAGCCTTCGTTTGGCCTCCATGTAACATCATCATTTTGTACAACTGCGATCATTTCCTGCCGAAATATCCACAGGTTTCGGGGATTACGTGGCCCTTCAGTCAAAAGAACACGCTCTCCAGCGGCCAGAGTATGTTGCCTTCTCGCTGGTGTTCATCCTCTTCGGTTTATCGGTCGTATCCGCGGCCATGAACTTGCTTGTACTGCGATTCCTCACCATGAATACCGAGGATGAGCGGCGCGACGAGGCTGAAGCAATCAACGCTGCGTTGGAGGCCGTACGCCTCGAGGGTGATGTCATCACGGCCAACGGGTCCATCATCTCTGGTAAGCTTTGTCTCACTTAAACAGCATATAAATGACGAGTAAGTCGGTACCCACCTTGTTGCATTTCTGTCAATCTGTCACGGAACAAATATATTTGCTTACGGGTAAAATTCAATTAAATATTCTATATTTAGAATATTTTCCAGCTGACCCACAGCCAACATTTAACGTACCGTGAACGTTAAATATTCTGTATTTGTAGGGACAATATCTAATTAGCTTGTCTAATGCAAAACCCAACGTTTGCCTTCTACGGTCCAGACCAGGATAAATTGTTTTAGCTAATCTGCTCTTTAGTCCGCTAGATGGGGTTGGGGCAAGTTTGGCCATTGTCTCTCCTTACGTAGGTCCTTTTACGATCTTCAGTTTTACACATACACACACACACACAAATAGACATATGCCGCATAGCTCAACGCACAACAAAGAACGTACACACTTAAATTCATGTTCGCTCTCTCTGAACATGTTGGCCTGCTGCCAACGTCTAGCTCTCAGTGGCTACTACGACCGTTTCATATGATCTCTGCTGGATGGCCGCCGCGACGTTCCAAAGTAGAGATTTTCGTTCCCTTCCAACGGACGATTACTACTTGGTGCTGGAACGGTGGGCGTCTGCCAGCAGGCACTTGACTTAATCAAATCGTGTGCTTCGAAAATGGCACACACAACATCTCGTATTGTAGCAATCTGTCCGCCTATTTATAACTATGATGGTTAGGACCTATGTCACCTCCCCTTGCTAGTGCTGCCAGTGCCGCTTGCTGCTGGCGCCAGGGCACACGAACACACAATGGAAAACATATTGGATGCAACGAGTTTCATGCTGAACTATCATACGATTTCATCAAAACGAAATGAACATGATCACGACAGCCTGTTGATGTTATACCGTCATCGTACTAACCCCCCCCCCCACCCCCCCGACAAATGTAGTTACATTTCTGATCAATGTGTTTGCCGCAGGCCACATGGGCGGGTATCGGACGAACCTGGGCAATATTGGTGGAGGTCTTGGCGGAGCCAGCGCGACGGGCTCGAACAGCGACGTTACGTCCGTTTGCTCGTGTACCTGCTACGCTCATCGGCGGCCAAACAACAATGCCGTCTATCGAAAAACGCTGCAAGCCGCTGCTGCGGCTGCTGCCAGGTATGAGGTTGACCCGCTGATGATGGTGGCTGAAATAATAATAATAATAATAATTGTTGACACACTGTAGACAATGTGCAATATTAGTATATTATTAACTAAGTCTCACCCAAGTAGGCTTAGCCATATGGGCTGAGCAGTGGTAGTGGAAAATATCTATGATTTAAAGATACACCGAATGATTAATAATTTTTGGTATGGTCACGTCCAAAAGTAAGTTAATTATCTCGACCACTAACTGTCGTGGAATTAACCGAGTTGTGTACATTGTATGTACACTTTGAGCATTCGACATTAATAAATATTTAGTAGCTGAGCGCAATTAGCGTCATTAGACGCCAACCAATGAAAACGGTTCAATATGTTAAAATTATATTAAACAAAAACTGAACTGTAATCTAGCTATAAACGAAAAATTAACCAACCCGCAAACACAGCCACACATATACAGGTCGGTCGTGACAACGAAGTGGCCATTTTCGAAAATTTCGTATTTTGTAATAACTTGATGCCAACCGACACCTAGCAGTTGTATGAAATGCGGACAGCGCTCTAAACCTGCTTTTCTTGATTGCCTTATTCAAAATTACCTCTTGGAAGTCTGTGAAAAAACACGATACTCAAAGAAAAGTGTTGTTCATTTGTTGTTGTTGTTGTCAACCTCCTTACGAACCGAAGGAGATTTTGCGTTATACTTTGTGGGCGTGCTAACTTTGTTAATTACCTATACAATTGGTTACCACATGCGTGTGCCTATTTTATTACATCACTAATACGTGGATAGCATATTAATATCATTATTAATCTCTACCTGTTCTCCCTTAATTGTTTTCGGCCTTTGTTTACTGGCCACTGTTCCGGCTGCAGCTCCCGGCGGTCATCGTTGGCAATTGCGCGCCGCCTGTCGGTCAAGTATTCTCCCTCGCAGCTCGTGCATATGCTGTCCGCGGTACCCGACGCACCGTCCACTCAACAGCGTCCGCTCCAGTCTCCGAGACAGTGTGATGAGGCCCCGGCGACAGGGGGGACCGGACAAGACAACAATGGATCGCACAGCGCGGCCGCGAGCGGTGGCCAAATTCGAACAACGTCACGAGGGGCGTCTCCCGCTCCTGGAGGTGGGCCACCCTCGACCATCGATCAGCTGGACGCCATGCAGCAGCCCCAACATTGTATGCATCAGGAGTCATTGCTAGACTATTCCGATCAGGCGCTATTGCAACCAACACTACCGTACACACTCCTGCCGACAGGAGGGTGCGGCTGTACAGCGGCTGCCGTCAACGGCAGTCTATATTATCCAGTGACATATGGCGACGCTGACGAGCCGACGCTCTATCATCGTCCACATCCGCCGCACATCAGTTTCGCTGCAGCCTTAATGCAACAGCAGCAACATCGAGCGTCCATCTGACACGAACCCATGATTATAGATAAGGAACAATTATTACGCGATCAGCAGCTACTGAACGAGAGGCTCGGCTGGCCGGATCACATGCAGGATACGGAAGAGCCGGAATTGCAGGCTCTCAATGACACCGCCACCGATGGCCTCGCTGGCGTCGACGGTGGCGTCGACGATGATGATGATGTTGATGCTGGCGAAGAAGTCGAAGATCACGAGCCGATCGTTCAAGAGATTAGCCAAGCTATGGGCGTACGACGATTGCTTGGAAGCGATGACGCGGAGAGAAAACTAGCTGAGACTAGCAGTGTTCACCTTGCTGGTGGCGGTGCTTGCTCCGCTAAGAGTTTGCTTAGGCGGAGGGCGGTAAGCGAAGAGGATAGATCTTCGGAGACGACCCGCTCGATGCCTCCCTGTCACCAACTCAGCCTAAAAGAAGTTCTGCTATAACACCCAGCTCGGAGTGTACATATGATTTATATATATACATATATAGATAGTAACAATATTATATATATTACATATATATGACATATAGATGATATATATATATATATATATATATATATAGAGGCCGCTACTATTACTTCTACTACCACTACTGCTAAAATCGATAAACGTGTATAATGTGTGTACTCTTTCTGTGAGTGTATCGTCACTATTCAGTGAGCCGAACCTGCAAAGGGCGTGATGAGATGTGCGCATACGTAAGAATTGCGCATAGAAGGTACAGCGCAGACCTGAACAGACTCGAGTTTTAGAGAATACAATACAGTATATACACAACATGTGAGTTCCGTATGGCCAGTCCAATGGACGAGTAGTTCTACGCCGGCAAGCGTCCGATAGCTAGCATTCGCTTGGAATGAGCGAAGGTTTCGAGGGTGGAAAGGTTTCGAAACATAGTACTACTTATTACAACAGCTCCTACTACTACTGCTACTACTCATAGGTAATATTATTACTAATGGTTAATTAAAGTAAGCCCTCTGCAGGAGGGAGGCCCAATTCAGGAACTTTCAAAGAAACGACGACACCGGCCCAAATGTTAAATGTCGGACGATAAAGGAATGGCGATGTTCATCGTTCACTCTGTTCATTCGATGATCATTTACCTAGGATTTTTTGCTGGTCATTGATTCATTCATTCGCTGTCATCATCGTCTTTCGTGACAAATGCGTAAAGTAGAATTCAGGGGTAGCTAGATGCATGTCATCGAAGAGAAAAAGCAAAGACTGCCGGCTGCAAACTGATGAAGTCTAAGAATTCATCTCGATCAAAATAGCTGTCACAAAGGGAGCAGAATTCCCTCCACTTGGAAAGGAGGTGAAATGTCTCATTGAAAACTACACATATTTCTGCATGTGTATACATATAGGAGGTAGACCAAACGTCATTGTGTCACCGTTGGTAGTAAAGTTGGCGAATACGTGATGCAGCTAGTGCCATGACAGAATCTGTAAATGGACAGACATGCTAGATATTGAGATCATAGAACCCACTATCAGTGCCATCGGATATTTGCTATGCTCAGCTCACCTTCCTGTTCCATATGTACATTATTATGGCTGAGAAATTGATGGTTTATATATTAAAAAATATAGAAAATAAGGGCTTGCATCTGTGAGTGATCCTATTACTCGATATCGGAACTAATGTCAAGATGTTACGCCTGTACCACACTCTCAATGCTACTGTCCAGGAAGCGGTTCAGGTAAATTTTGGCGTGATACGTCTAACTGAAATTGATGCCATCCGTATCTAACTGTTTGAAATTCCTGCGATTCATCGCATATAGTTTAGAAAGATGGCGCACGAAGTCATATAATTTCAAAGCCACAGGTGGAGAAATTGAGGAACTTCACCCGTTCTACGGAACGCGAATCATAACCGTGTGTAACTTATAGCTTTGAGAAAGATTATCATTGGTGTCAGCGAGCAAGATTCGCTTCATGTCAATCTGTCCGTGAAGAGAACCAATGCTACATAACATGATGATGCTTGTAAAGCGGGTCACGTGATATCATGCAGGTAGCGATAATATCAGTGAATTGCAGCAGCATAACATCAGAGAGATGACATAATCGAAATACCTTCATGTGAAAAATTGGGTGTCTAAAAATATGTTTTTCATAGCAAACAAAATAAATGACAACCAGAACGAAAGGAACCAGATTGTCACCGAGGGTGGTTTTATACACAAACACACATTCATCGACCATCGACAATAAGCTTATTCATCATCTATGAGGTAGTTTTGGGAAAGTCGACAAGGCGACCACAATCGTGAAAACGTCTCAAAAGTAAGGGAATCACCTCGCTGCCTACGAAACGTGCGTGATGCATCGTTTTAGGGAAGTTGAATTGCAAATACATCATTCATTCACAATACCTGCTACACACTCATTTTAATGTGTGTATGAACCCATGTTGATACAACCGTAACAACTATGACAATGAATATATTGTACATTGACATGCCCAGTGGTAAGCACTAAAGGTGGTCGCATTGTGTCAGTTGATGGCAGAGTTCTTTGCAGCCACACATACACATTCACAGAGTTCATACAGTGGTGTGCATATGTGCCCAAGCTGGATGACGGAGTCGGACCGATTAGGGGGTCCTAGGACCAACCTAGAATCTACATAGGAACAAGAAGGAGCTAAAAAGGAGAGGTGTACGTATGGCCTGTCTGTAGGTAGACAGATAGACAGGTAGATAGGAGCGATGTTCTCTACAGAACACGAAAATATGGTGGAGAGAAGCAGAACACGAGAGATCGAGAAAGTAAGAATCGTCCGTTTGCCTCTGTAGGCCCTCACAGATTTCTCAGAGCAGCCTGCGAAGCTAAGATGATCGTCCGTCGAACAGAGTGGTAAAAGGTATATATATATATATATATATATATATACGAGAATTGTATTTACCTACTACGAATAAAATTATGATGATGACAGTGGTGATTACATACGAAGAGGAGTTTATTATAAATAAATTTACGACGTGAAGTATACGCCTATCCAGACTAGCGTAGTTCTTTCTATTGTGAAGGACTTTTATTTTTGTTGAGGAAACAGAGAATTCGCAGTGCGCAGCCACTCGAGACTGAGTACGCAAAATTTTAGTATAATATGGCTAGATTGTCACATTTCGTACACTTGCCGAATACTTAATCGAGCCATTGTTCTATTAGCGGTTGTTTTCAAAATAAGGAATATAGCAGATGACCCTGTTTTTTATAATTGACCCTGCCTTTGCTGTGTTTTCATGCGAGGCCATGGTGTTGCTCAGAATAATTTCATCAAGCCCCCACCATTTCAGCCATACTGGACTATTTTAGGCTTTCTCCAAAAGATCTATGTAATGACAGAGTAATGTATCGCAGCCCAACCACGATTTATGGGGAAGAAAACAGATCACCCTACGATCCGTGGAGTCTTTCTATATGAAACGTATACTATATAAAGACGCATAGCTTTATCTCATACATACATCTTAGTGTTGCGTGCACAAAGCTCATCAAGCGCTCTCTAGCTCATTTAAGTCTCTTGTCGTCTCCCGATTGATCAGCGACATCCGATCTAACTGTTATTTGCTTATTCCACGAACGCGTCTCGTATATGTACAAAGTTCGTATGGATAAGAGTCGTATAGATAAACAATCAGTCATATGCTCGCTGAAGGGCTGCAGCCTTGAAAGCTTGAGCGCTTGACCCACTATATTTCCTAAGCTACCGGTAAGGAGCCACCACATTATCTTCGTAATATTGCTGGTTCGATGTAATTATTAGACCAAATGGTTCCAAATTAATTGAAGTCGAGCTCTATTAGTGTACATTGATTTCGAAAGCCTATGACATAGGAGGCTCTCCCTCTCTTTCTCTCCCTCTGCGGGCGAGAGGGTTTCATTGAAGGCGATCCTTTACCCAAACTTAATTTTCTACCGACATCACTGTAGAGTTGACCTTTGTGACGACAAGATGTCCTATTCCGTGGCCAACGATAAGGTAAGTTCAGTGCGCTCAGGAGGACTGTAAAAATTTTCCCAGCCCGAATCCTTCTCGCAGTGTTTATAATTTGTTCTATATGCACCAGTAGCAAAATGCTAGAAAAATACTCCTCAAACTTGATGAGCACTTGTAAGTTTTTGGATCTTATCTGATGCCGGACTCCCGACACGGCCCTTACGCTCATGAACGGATTTTTTTCTAGTAATATTTAGCTTTCTCAACGGAAGTATTATGAAATACTACTCTCGCATTACTTTAGTATGATTTAATACGAGTAGGTCAAACTAGTAGGCACTCGCTGACACGACTTACTTAAATAAACAATACATTGGCATTGTGAAACGAATTCGGATATCCTCAGAAAGAATGATCTCGAGTTGTGACGCCCGAAGAAGGAAATTTTAAGCCTCTTTACTTGGCATCGCTTTCTTGCGCCTTATCGCACGCGCATGCAGAAGATAGTGTCATTTCAGCAGACATCGAGTTCTAATCAGAGATGAGTGACGAATTGTATCATGCTTTGTGTTCAACGAAGGTGCATGTGAAATGATGAAAGGTACTTAAATATTGGAAGCGATGAAACGCTCACAGTGAGAACTAGCTGGCGTGTTGCGGTCACGCTGAACTGTGCGCAGTTTACGTATTAGGACAGTACCAATTGCTTTGAAATTGTTGATCTCGCTTTTTACATGTGTGTCTGCCGGATTTTTCGGCCCCCAGTCAAGAGTAAAGGCATGTTGGTTTATTAAAGGAACTGCAATTTTTACAATGCTTGGGTTCTCTTATATTCCACGTCGCGGGACTCGCACCTGCAGCCTCCTATTTGCAGTTAGAGACTCAGCCGTTGCGCTGATGTTTCCAAGTCCGCGAGCTTTAAATTGAGTGAGTGCTTCACTTATGGAGACGAAACCATTTAGTTGGTCGCTTTTTCGAAGACGTCCTTGTCTCGTCTTCTATTCGTACCAGTGACTCTTTAATGGGATGAAGGACGCTAGTATCACATTGCAGTGGGTGACCAATAGAGTGTCGTTCGCAGAGCTGCGGTAACGTATGGCACAAAAACAAATGTAACCAAAAAGTTCTGGAGTTTCGGGAATGCATATGTATTTCTAGGCCAAACTGGAGCTCGTTGGCGTGGTGCATTCGTGTGCGATATTAAGTGTTGGCTGTGAGTCAGTCCGGAAAATTTACTTTTTACTTTTAGGCCAAACTGGATGCCGAACTATCGTCGGGGGACCAACTCATAGTGATCGACTTCAGCGCCACCTGGTGTGGGCCGTGCAAAGACTGCGAACCCATCTTCAAGGTACGTCAAACAACAGTAACGTAAGCTTACAATTAGTCGTTGGTTGCAATGAAAGCTGGTGACCGCACAAAGCGCAACGTGTAACGTATGCTCAATTCATGCGCTAAATCGACTACCACAATATACTTTTAGCGCCTGTCGGAGCAGTACTGCAGCGAAGTGACGTTTCTGAAAGTCGACGTGGACGAGAACGAAGACGCGGCCATGGATTACGACGTGTCGAGCCTACCGACGTTCCTCTTCATACGCAAGTACGAGTTAATTCAAATAGGCGCACATCGAAGCTAACGGCCTACGCATTGTATAGATCTACCCTAGCTATACAACACCAAGAAACTATTACACAAACTAGGCATAGGCTAATCGACGCAACCAGTGTAGTGAGGACTTGAAATCGACTCTCGCAAAAGAAGTACCTTCTTGAACAGACACATCAACTTGCACTCTCACTTGCAGGGGTCAAATCCTGGATCGTCTAACGGGGTTCACAACGCACGAACGTCTCAACGAGGCCATAATCGCTCACAAATAGCAACTCGGGGCAATACTGCAAAGGTGGCGCCGCAGCCTGCGTCGCTCGTGGCGGTTAAACGTACCGATGAATCTCGGAATGTCTCAAGTCAGCACGGTCCACAACACTGAACATGCGATACAACAATGCAACATATCAACGGTGTCAATAGCATCCAAATAATGCTGTCCATATTGTAAGACTAGCACTAGTTTGAAATTCATTAACCGCTGCAGCTGTAGTTATTTTTAATCAATGTAATATTTTTTTCTCTTAAGTAAAGGCATTAACACAGATAGGTCTGCGTTTGAGAAATTCGTTGAACTCATATATATATATATATATATATATATATATGTAGAGAGAGAGAGAAGCTCCCAGAAGGGATAGTAGCTTCAGTATGATGAATGACTTTGAAGCCTAAGTATATCTGGGCAGGTTGTGGAACCTGAGATAATTATTATATTTATTTTCGCCATTTGCTACAGCCATTTAAATTCTGTATTGTATTGTAAGGCTGATCTGCGCGGCCTAAATACTAAGTTCTACAATCAATAAAAGCTGTAGACTCAATAAATAACTATCGTATTATCACTGTCCCTTATGCTTTTGCCTTGTCAAGCTGCATATTGGCCCCTGAAAGCACGCTAGAAAACCAAATTCTCATTTGGTACTTTCTCAGTACTGGCACGATCAAGGACGATTGAACTCCCTTTCGAATCCATGTTCGGACGTTCGATCGATGATGCTCCCATGTTCAATCAAATCTCTTCAAATGTTCCTCGATCTAGATATCAAATGGGCCTGTCGAATTATTTTTCAATCACCTTGGATAAGTAGTCGACCAGAGAGTGGCCGATGATTGCCTGCTAATTTACGGTCAGCTTTGTTTTTTGGAGAGGGGTATTATCATCGTATCATATCATAATCAAATGTTTATTCTCGGAACTGCAATATACATACATATGCTTAAGTTCTCGGTAAAAAAAAAGTAAAAAGGTTGATTGCACCTCGTTTGGCTATTGCCATTTGACACAAATATATAACCTCAACGCAGTCGAGCAGAATGTGAAGTCAAACAGCCAATACAATATGTACATATATACACCACATCCACTGTGTATGTTAGTATTAGAAAATCATCGAAATAATCACAAGTTAGCTCCTGTTGCCGTCTTAAGCGCACGCGAATTAACATGCATTATATACCTATCAGTCCTTCCGCACCAAATACCTCCCCACTTCACAGGCAAACTTTTTAGCTGTAGTGAGGGAACGAATCTCGCGAGGGAGCGAGCCCCAGACGAACGGTAGACCATAAGCTAAGGCATGGCGGCTAGACTCTTTGATGGTAAATGGCATCATAAACGCCGTCGGGTCGAGCGTTTCATCGTAATAACTATAGGGAAGGATATGTCTTCGGGTATCATACCACGTTGGATTTTGAAAACAAGGCCGTCTGCATTGTACAGATGTCTCTCAGGTTCAGCAGCTCGAATTGTTTCATCAGATCAGAGACAGAGTCCATGCGTCTACGTTCAAATATCACTCTCAGAGCGTCATTTTGGATGACTTCCCCTCTGTGAACTGTACCTTTAATCCCCGCCCCCCCAGATTCTGATTCCGTAACATAACAGTGGGATCAGTAGCGCTTTATAGACCAGCAGCAACCCAGCGACCGGAACACCTACCTCTCGAAGTCGACGGAGAGATGCGATAACCGCATAACATTTAGGAACAAGAGTGGACACGTGGTCATGCCACGAAAGCGTCTCCTGAAACGTCAAGCCTAAACATTTGACCTTTGGGGACATAGGAACTGCCATACCGCAGAGCTCTACGCATTGAATCTGGACAGACCTTTGGGGTGGACGGAAGAGCGTTATCCCTGTCTTGCTAGCATTGATAACAAGCCCAAAACTCGCAAATAACCACACAACTTTAGACATAGCGAGCTGAATTTCCGTTTCGGTAGCCGCTGGAGAAATACGAAATAAAAGTGACGTGTCGTCCGCATGCGCCACTGTGTTACAGAAAGTGCCCATACTAATCTTCAGTAGGATAAAGTTGATCATAATTATGAACATGTATGGCCCCAGGAGGAAACCTTGGGGTGTCCCAATGTCAACAACTCTCCAAGTGGACTCAACATTACCAGCCTTTACTGCTTACCTCCGTTCCGAGAGATACGACTGGAACCACCTAACAGCAGTCGGTGCGCAGCCCACGTGTTCCAACATCTGCAGAAAGTATGAGTGAGATACACAGCTGAAGGCCGCGGATACATCAAGGAAAACACCTAAGCACAATTTGTTGTTCTCGATGGTATCAGAGATCTCCTGCCAAAGACGGCCAAGAGCGAGCTCTGTAGACCGGGACCTACGGAAACCGAACTGAAATGCCGAAAAGAAATTTTTGGAATCCAGGTAAGACGCCTTACGATATTGAACGATAATTCGCTGGGAGCTTGCGATCACCTTTATTTTTATAGAGTGGAATGATCCAAGCATGTTTCAGTTTGCTAGGAAAGTAGCCAGTTCTCAACGAGATATTTAACAACTTCGCAAGGGGAACCGCTAAGATTGGTGAGGCCAGTTTAATCAGCTTATCCGGTATCCCTGCCGCACCGACCTTCCACGTTGCTTTCGTTGAAGTAAGAGCCGCTGTCATTTCCGAGATATTGACTCCTGTGAATTCAAAAGGAGGCCCAACGGTCTCCCAGACAGATGCAAGGTCAGGCCGAATGTCGTCCGTCATTTGCAGGGAGGCCACTGTTGTTGAACCGACCGTAGCAAAGTGACGATTTAATTCATCAGCAATTGCCTCTGGGGTGGACACCGAGCCGACATTAGTTTCGATAGCGTCGGGAAGTTCAGCCCTGCCAATTGTCCTACCGCATGAAGTGTTTATGAACTTCCACAGCTTGCCACTATAGTGACGTAGGTTTTCAAATTGGCTTCCAAAGAAACGCGAACGTGCGCGCTTGACCCCCCGTCTATATCTAAGACGAGTACGGCCATAGGCGGCTTTTGAATCCTGCGAGCCAGCTCGTAAGTGCCAGCGATACAACTTATTAGCACTGTGATGTAGCCGACGCAGTCTAGCCGAGAAACGGAACTTTCGAAGCTTGTGTGGTGTAGATGGTGCAAAAGTCGTGAAAGACTCCTCGTACACCCTGCGGAGTATACTAGGGAAAGCATCAAAACTAGAGTCAACATCGTCAGCATCTGCGACTCTGAGCCACGAGATTTCAGACATCCGGTCCACGAAGCTAGAGATGTCCTCATTACGGTGTCTCCGAACCAGCGGAGCGGTACTCAGGTCTTTTTGACAGTGAGAACGCGTGCCTGCAATGAACACCAGTACAGGATAGTGGTCTGAGAACAATGGGGAACACCAAACAACCGGTGTAATGGCTAAACAATTTTCGCAATTCCTGACAGCAATATGATCTATACATGTCCCCGAGGCAGGCCTGGTAACCCTATCGATGATGTGGCATATATTTCTGGAAACAAAGAACGACGAATAACCCTCACTGAGAGAACTAGCCAGCAGGTTAATATTCGATCCCCCAAAACTATACAGGGCAAGGAGCTACTGACTGGAAGAATATCTTCCAACAAGTCTAGTAACGTGTGCCTGTGTGAGAAATGACTAGAGTTGAAGCCGATAATGTAGCCTTCGAAGCCTGGCCTCCTGACGTTCACGCGGATGGCCTGAACATTGCCATCATCACTGCTTTTTGCAATTGTTGCCAGGACATCACAGCCATGTCTGACAAAGACATCGACCCCACCTCCCTGTTTGGCGATTTCGCGACTCGACCCGAAAAAGCTGAAATTTGAGATGCCATAACCGTCATAGTCAACCCTCTTTAACCATAACTCTCTTACCACCACAGCGTCTACTAGGGAACCCTCTCCCTCCAGGAGGTCTTCAAGCGTCCCAAGTTGTCCCTATTTTCTGAGCCCTCCAGTACCAGCGTTAAAATGGAGAGCTGTGAAGTTACTAAAAACCGGAACTCTAGAGCCACTGAATCCTGGAATAGAGAACTCAGGAACACCTTCCCAAGTTTGACACTTTTTTACATTGCTATGAACATAGTGGCTAATATCATGCGGTCTACCCATAATTATATACCAAGATTCAAATTTCCCCCCGGAACCATTGCGAGTAGTATCGACATTACTGGTTCTAGCGAATCAACAAGACCTTTCAGACATTTAGCGGCCTGCGGTGAGATCGCCTTAAGGATGCGAACTATAGGCTTCAGGGCAGTCTTGACGACATTCTTTGCGTCGGCATTTTTCCCAGACGTCCAGTTATTTGCTGTCTTCTTAGGTGTCATTTTCTTCTTCTTCTTTGGGGCAAGAGGAATCGCGCTTTGACCTGAGAACCATCATCTTTATCGACAATCAAAGTTCGATTGTACAGCTGCCGCGTAGGACATCTTCTCCGCTGATTCCGAAGAGACCCCAGACGATCATCTATAGAGACATCTTTAAGTTGGCGGGGAAACACTCCATCCTCAAAAGACAGGTTGATGATGTGTGCTAATGGCTGTGCACGATGCTCTGATGACAACTTCAATAACCTATTCGGTAAACCTTATTTTTTTTTCTTTTTTTTATGGGGGGTTTCGGGAACGCGTAATGCACATGCGTGACAGAACAGCCTCTTGCCACCTAGTGTGAGACACTTAACATCACTAAAACCCGTTTTCCCCCCACCCCTAGTTGGTTTGGAACGGCGTAAGCAATACTTCTAACCAACGGGTGCTAAAGCTCTAATCTCCCCACCCCAGACCGGGGCGGCGTAGAGAGCCATGGACTCCGCGACAACAGCCATCAGTCGGCGTTTCTCCTCGGGCGCACCTCCTACCCTAGGTAGAATCATAGCCAGATTGACCGATACGCGCGCCACTTTTTTTGTGACCAGGGCGATGTGAGGCCGACCAGAAAGGCCCTGGCACAGTTGGACTCCTAGATATCTAGCATGCCTTTTGACCCGTATAGGGTGGCCCTCTAAATGGAGCACCAAGTCTCCCACTCTCTTCCTTCCTGTCAGGAAGACCGCCTCAGTCTTCGCCGGCGCGAGGTTCAGGTGGTGGTCTGCCATCCACTCCGCCACTTCCTCGACGGCCCCCTTTAGGCTCTCTACATCCTTGGCCCGAGCAACGAGAGCAAGGTCGTCCGCGTACGCGAGCGACTCGACTCCTTCGGGTAGCACGACCTCCAAGACCCCGTCATAGACCAGGTTCTAGAGTGTTGGGCCCAGAATAGACCCCTGCGGGAGGCCTGCATGTACCGCGAACGCGTGGCCCTAAGCTTCAACTAGTCTTTCCGATAGGTAGGAGGAGACGACCCTCCTGATACCAGCAGATAAACCTTTCCTTTCCAGCGCGGCCATGACCTCCCTCCAACTGACCGTGTTGAACGCGTTCTTCACGTCCAGCATTACATCCAGGACGAGCTTTCTTGTGCTCTTTGAGGCCAGGACCTCCTTCGCTGCCGTATGCAGCACCTGCTCCAGCAACCCAAACGTGGATTTCCCTTCCCGAAATCCGTGCTGTCTGTCCGACAGTGCGCCCAACCGCTCGATTTCTTTCTTAATCCGCTCGTGCAAAATGTGCTCGTAGAGCTTCCACGCGGAGTTAAGTAGGCATATGGGCCTTTTAGAGCCCCCCCCCCGGTTTAGGAATTAACATTTTATTTATTTTATTTACCCTCTTCCCAGTAGGAAGAGCTCCCCACGACCTCCTCCAGGTCCACGTTGGGGATTTCCCTGGCCGCTCTCTTGAACTTGTTGCGGACGATCTGATACGCTCTCAACCGAGTCTATAAGCTCCTGCCAGGCTTTTCGTTTGGCCTTCTTGATGAGCCGCTGCAGTTCCTTCCTTGCCGTCCTGTACTCCTGTAACGATTGGTGTAGGATCCTTGCACTCGCCTGTGTATCGGCGTTGCTCGTAACCCTTCCGCCCCTTGTGACTTTTCTCCGGGTTCTGTTACACACCCTCCTGGCCTGCGCGTTCCACCAGTACATGGGTTTCCTGTTGGTAGCCCCGCTCCTCCATCCCGTACCCGGCTCCGACGCTGCCTTACAGCTTTCCTCCAGGATGAACTGCATGCGTTCCGGGGTGACCTCCTCCTCTTGATCGTCGTCGTCATCGTCCTCTCCTTCTTAGTTATTCCCGTGGTCCCTTCGGGAATACAATTCGTTAAACTTCTGTATCAGTATGGTCTTGCTGATCTTCCTCATCTGCCATTGCTTCCGGCGGCCTCATCCTTGAGGACCCGACGTATCGTTGCCGTCACCTTCTATTATTTTAAATGTGATCGGTCTGTGATCACTCAACAGCTCGTCCTCTTCCACCCTCCAATCGCGAATGCGGGCCCGTCAACCTTCATCCAATACCGTGATGTCGATGTGACTCATCTGATCCACCCTGTTAAAAGTGGGCTCTCTGCCCTCGTTACAGACTACTACGAGTAGGTCACCGCTTCCTCGTCTGGCTCTTGTCGCCCGGCTTAGCTCTTCTAAGAAAGCTAAAAACTCAATTTCGCTTTTGTTAGGGGAGAAGTAACAACTAAAAAGGCTAACCTTGCCATTAGCCGTGACCCATGCGTACCCTTGGCCTGCTCCTCCGTCCCTGGTGGTGATTCTGCCTGTTTCAGGGGGCCCACACGCCGTATCTTGGCTGGGGTCCGAGAACCAGGAGGTTCTGCCGGTCGCCCTGGCCCTGTTCGGCTCTGACAGCAGATACAAATCGATGGCGTGTCTTCTGCCCATGGCCTCCAGAAGGTCATGGGATACCCTCGTCCTGTTTAGGTTTATCTGGATCACCCTAATCGTCATGGTGACAGCTAATTGCTCGGTCTTCCAGTTCCGGGGTGATGTCGTGCGTGTCCATCTCCTCCTCAGCAGGCATCACCACTCTTCCTCGTTTCCCCACTTTCAGCCACTTGTGCACCATCGTGGTTTTTGATGATGACGAGGCCTGAGCTGGCCTGGCCGCCTCAGGAACGCCGGTCGGCCTGAGTGGCCCGGGTGAATTGCGGGGGCCTCCCCTGCCGCCTTGGGTGTTCTTGGTATCAACCCTGGCTTGCTTAAGCACACCCCTATACACCGGGCAGGAGGCACTGTCTGCCCTATGTCCCCCTACCTGGCAAGACGCGCAGTACTCCTGCTCAGCTACGCACACCTCGGCGATATGGCCCTGCTGGCTGCACCGATAACAGGGCCTTCCCTTCTCAGACAAGTCGGAAGCGGGACATGCTCTCGCCATGTGTCCGGGGCGGGAACACTGGTAGCAGATGAGAATTGTGGCCCACCTTTCCACCTTACACCAGCGCGCTCCTAACCTCAGCGTCCTGTTCGTCAGCATCGAGTCCCCCGGGGAGAGCGGCACCGTGACGATGGAGTACCACACGTTTCCGCTCCCCATCTTAGGGTCCGTAGCCTCCACCGACGTTGAGTCCGAGACCCCGAACAGGAATTTAATTTGGTTAGCAACCTCGCCTGATCGGAGCCAGGGGTCGATGCCCCAGAGAGCCAATATGCCCTTGATTGGCTGCGCGTCTCTGCAGTCGACCTCGAACTGCCCCTCTGCCCTGAGACAGTTTGCCGCTGCTTCTGCCACTCCTTCCCTGACTTCGTGAAGTCTAATGATCACGTCACCGTCCTTGTTCCGGCTGACTCCTTTGACATTAGCGCCGAAGGATTCGGGATGGGCAGCCTTCTCTCTGAGAACCCGGACGGCATCCGCAAACGTTTTACCAGGAGCTACTTTGACCCGTATAGTCTTCTTAGTTCCTCCCAGCTGGTCAGCCTGTGAATTAGAGGCTGGTGCCGCTCCTGTCCTACTGTCCTGTATGTCGAGCTGGGCGACTCCTGCGGCTCTTTCCCCCAGCTCCATGGGTCTCCAGAAGTGTCTCGATCGCTTCTCTGCCGTCACGTGTATGAGCGGAGGGGGGGGGGGGGGGGCTTGAGCCGGCGCATCCAAGCCGGCATGGATGTCTGCCGGTTTTTTGATCACCTGGAAAATAACTCGCATGGACGCGGAGTCTATTGTCCCGTTATTACCTTGAGGCGTGATTCCCACTATAACCGACCGCGTCTCGGTTGTTGGGTTCGTCTGCTCCTCCTCTGGCCCCTCGAGCCGGAAGTAGTCGGAGCTCGTGAAAACCGCGACGGAGCCCTCAGGCAGAGACCTGGTCCGGACCCCAATAGAAGGGTACAGACCCGTCAGCCGGCTAACCAGCTGCGAGTCGGTCTGCCTGGTGCTATTCGGTAATCCTAGAGCTCCACAACTCCAGGTAGCCTTCGTCGACTCCGTTGCCGCTTGGACCTCCTTGACACCAGCACGCGCAAACGAGAAGTGTCCTCGTGTCGTCCAGATAGACTCCAACCCTTTACGAGCATTATCATAAGATCTTAATGAGGCCATTGTCCTTTCCGCAACTGTTGAAAAGTGTACATTTAGCTCATTGGCAATTTCAGTTTGCGATGACAGCTCACCCGAAGCGGATAGAAGCCTGTTAGGAAGTTCTGCTCTGCCCCTTTCCTGACCGCAGGCACCATTTAGAAATCCGCAGAGATGTTTTAGGTTCTTACGGAGCAGTGCGAAGCGGTTTTTGTAGAACGTGGACCTAACAATCACGATGTTATGCCGATATTGTGCCGCGTGCATGAGTCGCCTTAGCCTGGCGCAGAATTCAAACTTCTTCGAAGCGGACATTGACTCCACCATTACAAAACATTTCTCGTACTGCTCTTCTTCAAAATACTTCTCGACAAGCATTGACTGTAAAGACATAAAAGCGACATCAGTATCTTTTTCATCATCAATACGAGACCAACCGAGATACCGCAGGCGGTTCATGAAGTTCGAGATACTGTCCTTGTCATGCTTTCTGACTAGCATTTGCGGCTCGAGGTAGCTGCTGCGTCGCAAACAGAATGAGCGCCCACCAAGACTTACACCGACTGGATAATGATCAGAGAACAAGGGGGAGCACCAGACAGCCGGTAATATCTCCAAAAATTGTTCACAGTTTCCAATGGCAATGTGATCTATACATGTGCCCGAGGCAGGGCGAGTGATGCATCAATGACTGAGTGGAAGTCTCTGGAAGCGAAAAACGATGTATAACTTTCACTATAGGACCCTTCAAACAGGTTTATGTTCGAATCGCCCACTACGACACAAGATAATGAACTGTTCCTCGGAAGGGTTTTTTCGAGAAGATCCAATAGCGTTTCCTTATATACAAGATGGCACGAGTATAGACCAATAACGACTCCTTCGAAACCCCGCTTCTTTAGATGAACTTTAACGGTTTGCATATTCCCATCATCACTGCTATACGTGGACGAGTTTACGATGTCGCAATACGTACGAACTTACACACCCATGCCGCCTCACTGCCTGTTCTCCCTGCCCGATCCAATGAAGCAGAAGACAGTGACACCAAAGACACCGTAATCAACCGTTTTTAACCATGTCTTACTTACTACAATAACGTCAAGTTCAGACCCTTCATCTGCTAAGAAGGCCGACAAGGTTTCCAGTTGCCCGGGCTTCTTGAGACCGCCCGTACCGGCGTTGAAATGATGCGCTACAAAATTACTATTCTTTTCCGACCAAATCCAGCAACCTTAAATTCAGGGTCACCATTCCATCTTTGACATTGTTACCTTATTTTTAACTTTGGCCTCTTGGGAACAGATTTACGATTTGAAGTATTTTGTCTTGTCGGTGGGATTGTAGTCCCAGGTAAGTTTACCGTGACGATGGTCCCAGTCTCCGTGCCCGAATCAACGACAACCGAACGTACTGCTGCAGCATACGAGGCGACTAGGCGCTTGCAGGGACAGGGACATCGGTCTCTTGCTGCTGTGCTTGGGTGCTAGTCACCGCAACTTGTTTGGCCTTGGGGTATTCTGTCTTGAGTTGCTGTATCAATCTGTTTTCCATCCAGACCTAACGCTTCTCAATCTCCTGTACTCGAAGAGGGCACCAAGACACCATTGAGATGTGGGATCCCTTGCAATTTACACACTTAGGAAGGTTTTATGCAATTCTCCATCAGATGATCCGATTTGCCACATTTCTTGCATGCGATCTGATTACGACAAGTAGCCGCGACATGTCCAAGCATTTGTCACCGGTAACTCATAACAGGAGCGCCAGCGTACACGACGACCTTACACGAACGGAAACCCAGGAATACTTCCGACGGTGGAATCTTGGTGAACTGAAGACGCACCCTGTGAGTGGGATAAACGCGCAGCTACCCTTCGATCCGCTTCTTGATTTCTTATCGCTTAACCGCGAAAACTCCCGATTCTTCGAGAAACCCCTATCCACTTTAGAGATCCAGATGTGTTCTAATTCACGGCACCTACCTATTATTGGGATATCAGAGAGAGCAGGCAGTTTCAAGATTTTCCTAGCATCTTCCACTGTGTCCGTCCATACGTGGATGAACCCGGATTTTGATTCTGGCTTGGAGGTCGGTACAATTTTATGTAGTTCCGTGCATAATTTCAGCAGGTTACCTTCAAAAGGAGCTCCTTCGTATGACTTGACACCTTTATCTTCTTTTTCGACCGCACGAAACTATCTCCATTAATAACTTCATTTCTTTTTTCATCTTCAATTAGTATTACTTCCCTCTCTTCGGTGACCGTAGACATTGTACTATCCAAATCAACATTACTATTATTGACAACCTCGCCAGTAGCGTTGGCTGCCTGATTCGCCACGGTCAAAGAGGATGTGGAATTCTCTATTACCGGCATCGCTAACGCATATGCGGAGTTGACTTCATCACTTTTGGTTGCTTTCAACTTCATCGTCTTATTTTTATTAGATGCACCGTCTCTATCAGGCTTAAAAACTTTCACCGCTTTTACGTCTCTGCCTGGTCCCTTCGAGTGTGATTCTCTTAGGTTTTCCCCATGGGGGAACTGTTTTTCGAGCTGAGCCTCAGCTGTTCCCCTATCTGACAGGCCTCAGCTCTTAACCTTTAGGTATTACTATGAGGACCTGTCGGGGCCACCGTTGCTTGCCATGGGGGAAAGACTTATTTCCCGCCGCCGATCTCGCCGTTCGAATCAGGCCGTAGGATCAAAACAAACAAACCAAACACCCGAGTACCGCGCTAAGAACAACAGAATGTCTTGGTATAAAGCGCGAAGTACTTTACAAGAAGTCTCGCTCGCCTGTGGAGGACGGGCACAATCGGAGAGAGTTGCTTCCAAAAACGTGTTTCAATATACAACGTGTCACCCCGACATACGTTCGAAAAACGAAACGCCACTGTTTTCACAGAAGTTCACAGATATTAACTAAAAATACCGGGCCAGTTCGAAGCAGCACATTGAGATGTGCCAACTTTGCACTAGCAGTCACAGGATTGTGATCCCAAAACCCAAAACTTTCAGGTTTTGTGGGACACGTTCTGGATCGATGCGCACCCGCGGAAGGCTAACATTCTATCTATAAGAAATGTCTATGTGCTGCGATTATGTCACTATTGGTAGGAAGTATTTTACATATTTTCCACAGTCCATCCGATGGGTGGGCAATGGCATACCTATCTGCAATTAATTTGGTGGTGAACCCTGTCACAATTATTGTATTTAAACGTTTTTTTTTATATTAGCGACACAATATTATTGGTGTATTAAGATCAGTCATCGACTTCTACTTCGTCAATTTCATGCCAGCGGTGTCAGGCCATCCGATGATTTTGTCGATGAACTGGACCGCCTTGTCGTCCGTAGCGAAGCTTCGCCGCAGGTCGTCTTGGTAGAAGGGGTCACCAGATCGTAGTTCATTTGTCGGATCCATCCGTAGGCGGCGCAGCGCAGCGGCAAGAACAAATCCCTAAGGAGCCGCTTCCCAAACGACCTGTTAAATTCGTAACAACTAACAGCGGGGTCGATGGACCCCTGCCAGAGACACCGCAAGTACGGACGGTCGGCATCGCAGACCTTGATCGTCATGTACGCTCGCACAACGTTTGCTGACACGGCGATGGACTGGACGCGGAATTTGAGGATTAGTTGAACGATGTCCGGGTTTGGACTCAACGTATCCCCTGGCGTAGTGGCTGAACAACGATGCGCCATTTTTCACCGCCATCTTCACCCCGAGTGATTGCCTGGTGGTGTGGCATTACGAACACCCGCTCGTTTAGGGTATACGACTTTCCGTCATAGACCAGGCCCTTATTGAACTGTCGTAGCGCGTTGGTCTCATCGACGGAGTAAGCGTCCAGTAGAACGTCGGTGACGCCGTTAACCTTAGTGGCTCACCGCTGTTCGATGTCACGCGCGGGCTTTGACAACGCCGCAGCGCAACATACCAGATGCATTCGTTGTACATCGACCAAACGGGGATGAGATTTGGGCGCACCACCGATCAGCCAGCCGAAAGTCGATTGGGTAGCCACTCGCCCGGGACCAACTTCTTTCGTCGTTCGACCGACGACTTCATAATAATAATCCATGCCAAATAGAATGATAGGCGAGTCCATTCATCCATCGATGAAGTACGAGGCGTTAGGTTCTCTTCGTCGACTGGAAAGACATAAATAATAGAGACAAACGCCTTCTCACTGTTGACGTCTTTGATTACGAGGTCAGCACGTCCGGTTGGTTTGAGCTGATCCAGCTTCGCGATGAGCGACGGCGATACAAAGGTCAGGTGGCTCCTCGGATCTAGAATTAAATTCAATGTGAGGTATATTTATGGAACTGGCACTGAGTCAACTGATACGACTCTCAAGTATCAGATCTGTATATATATATATATATATATATATATATATATATATATTGTAACGAGGTCAGTGAGACAGGCGTACCGCCACACAACGATCATCGAGCATGTGGCAGATCACCGAGTGAGACAGACGTAACACCACACAGCGATCACCGTGCACGTAGCATATCACCGCGCAATGTGCGAGTCAGGTGAGACAAACATAGCACAAACGACGAGCACCGCGCATATGACGTGCCACCGTTGAATGTGGATTGAGATGCGGGAGACATCTCTCCACCGGCGGGTGATGCTGCCAACACCGCCGCCGCTGGGCAACAGCTGATACTACCCGCGTATTGGTGCAACGTGTTGGACAACCACTCGGAAGAAGTACTGGATCTCTAAGAAGTACTGATAATAATTAATGAGCAGTCGTCGATGCCTCCGTCCAGCAGCTGCACGGAGGCATCGACGAATTAATAGGCTACATTTGACCAACAGTGATACCGAGGTGAAATTATTGAGGTGAACATATTATAGTAGAGACTACTCCTGGACCACAAATACGGTGTTTATGTTGATGATACTGATGATGAGGAGATTAGCTGCCGGTCGCTGGTTTTGCAGACGAGATGTGTGATTGACCAGCGGAATTAGGGACAGCAGATCGTTGTATGATTGGTCAATGCAATTAGGGGGCGAAACGCGCCCGGTTCAGCCAGTGTGGAACAAATAAAAGCCCCGCACGGGGCAGGTCTGTCGGTCCGTCCCGTAGAGCGCGTCTCTCAAGGAGCACTGCACCGGCGTAGAGCCATCCACTACCACTCTGTGTTGTCCCTGGTTTAGAGTAGTGCTGAGCCACTGTCGGAAGCTGAGCGGCCTACCCACCTCTGAGCCTACACCCCAGTAACCTAACAAACAGTCGTACGATCTCTTCTATTCTTAGCAACGCTTTATTTATATTTTCTGCATCTCAGACGCCCGAATTCGAAACAAAAGCGTTGTGTCATGCTCGCACGCAATCTTCTTGCTCTAATTCCCTGCTGAGATCTTTAATAGGATGAAGTTGATAAGACTTAAGAACATGAGCGGACCAAGAACAGACCCTTGAGGAGTTCCTATGTCAATCACAATTTGCTACCACATATGCGCCAGCGCGAGAAAACTAAATTGACAGGCGGAGGAAAATCTTGTGGACTCTAGGTGTTTTTCTAATTTGACCATCACTAATCTCTCAAACACCTAGAAAGATAATCAGCCAGAGATATAGGTCTATAGTTGACAACGTTCTTTACGCCCCCTTTATTTTTGTACAGTGAGATTATAGTAGCGTCCTTCAGACGCCGCGGAAACTTACCCTGTCTCAATGATAAGTTGAAAATACTCGCTTTTCACCACTTTGCTAGGTATACTCGTAGCTCCACAGCTCCAATTTGCCTTTGCGAGCTGCCTTAACTTCTGCTACACCGAATTCGGACCAACCAAAAAACGAATCCTGACCAGATGGATAAGAGAACATCCTGCATGTCATCATCAATCCGAAGTGAGGCCACCGTTTTGGAGCCAACTGTCGCGAAGTGATCGTTTAGCTCATTTGCGCTTTCCTGGGAGTTTGTTTAATTCTTATCATTGATGACAAGACTTTTCGGGAGCCTTTTGACAGCCACATGAGGTACTATGCAGAGGGTTGAGCCTAAGGTAATATGTAGATTTAGATTCAGGGGATCTTGTCTTTAAGTACCATCGATACAACCTATCAATTGTATGTCGCAGCCTTCGGAGCCTCGCTGAAAACTGAAATCCCTTTAGACGGGAGACAGACAGGTTTTCAAAGGTCGTGAAACATGTCTCGTATTCTCTGGACAGTACCGAGCTGAAGGCGTCGACGCTTTATCAACTTCATCCGTAATGATCCGAGAACAACGGAGTACAACATATAGCCGGTGAGATATCAAAGAATCCCTCACAGTTTCCAATCGCTATGCAGTAGATGCATGTGCCAGATGTTGGCCGAGCTACCTTACCCACAACATCAAGTTTCTGGATGAAAATAACGAAACATAACTTTCGCTTAAAGGACTAGCTAGCAAATTTATGTTAGCATCACCCATCACTATACATGGCAAGTCATCATAAGGTAGAATGTCTTCGAAGAAGGTAGAGGTGCCAGATTGTTCTGTCAAGCCCGGGGACCTAACCACTGTGACCTAGGCGATTTGCTATCACAGCTTTTCTTCTCTCAATTTCGCATGAGAGTAGAGGGCACAAAGGAGAAGATGAAGATTGGTCGCATATTGGCCATTTACTCGATATCTGTCAAAATAGTACCAAGCTCTCTAAATGGAAGACAATTCGTGCCTACGATTTTCCGTAGCGGGCGCTTAATGACTTGAACAAGTCGCTCCCACCACGCTCCATGTTGGAGAGCTCTCTCTGTAATGAATCCCCATGATATACCTTTCTCCGCTAGAAGCGTCTGAGTTTGCTGACTTCTAATATGGCCATAGGTTAGTTTTATTTCTGTAGCAGCTCTTTTAAATGTGAGCGCGTCGTCAAAAATAATTTAGACACCATAGCCACAGCTCGCACTGTGGCACAGCAAAAAAGTACGATATAACTTCTGCATTTTGTCCACCGTCGTTACGAGAGAAAATGGATCCGGCAAAGTCAACACCAGTGAAGGAAAATGGTGGAGACCTGTCTATTCTGAAGGCGGACAATGGCGGCGTTACTTCACGAGCCGGTTTAGCGCGAAATTGTGTGCAAGGTTTGCATTTAGATTACACCCAACGTGCCACTCACCTAGCGTGCGTCACCAGAAAGCTTGACGAAGCTGATGTAAAAGCGCATTCAAACCACCAGAATGCAAACACTTTACTGCATGAGTCCACTGGATTAACAATTTTACAAGCGAATTATCTCCTGGGAGGATAAGGGGACCGATTTCGTTATACGGGAGTACATTCGACCTTTCCAATCGCAAACGACACCGAATCAAACCATAATTATCTACGAATGGCTGATATTGGTAGATCGGGCTAGACTTAGGAACGTCCGAACATAATGAACTGAGTTCTAATGTGAAAGGTCTGGACTGAATATCTTTCAGTAAAATTTTAACTGCGCAATCAAATTTATGAGCTATAATAAAATTATCAGTTTTCCTTAAAAGCGATTTTTTTATTTTATCAATGAAACGCACTACGAACGCCACCACTCGCACAGTCTTCGACCAACTTGAGAACCGATCTCCGTCTGCTAATTGCAATAAAGCTGTGGAGGAACATTGAGTAGCTGCGCACGTGAAATGCAGGTTACGTTCACATTCAACGGCTTCGACAGATGCATTTACATTCGGTATATTCAGCTGATGCGTAACATCTGGTTGACCTGCTGAACTTAACCAGTCTGATCCTGAAAACCAGAATCTTTTAAGATCACCTGAGTCGAGAGCAATTCCTCTGGATAGAAGATCAGCCGGATTGTCCTTCAAGCGAACAAACTTCCACGGATTCTTGTTCGAGAGAGAGTGAATCCCATTAATACGGTTAGCAACAAAAGCTTTCCACTTCTCTGGGGTATCGCGGATCCAGTCCAGAACAGCAAAATTGTCACACCAAAATTTAACTTCGTGAATGAATTGCTCGCCTTTATAATTCTTGATTTTGGCTGCTGCGGGGGCTGCAATTAGTACACCCAGTAGTTCAAGACGTGGAATCGTCCAGTGTTGTTTCAACGGAGCCACACTTAGGCTTTTGCAAACACAAAGTTGACAACTGCTGAATCGCCCGCCGCTACATGTCGTAGATACACGATGCATTCATATGCGCCGAAGCTGGCACTATAGAGTTCATTTCTGAGGTTGCTATTGTTGACGTTTAGAAAGCGCGACATTTTTGTGTCGACGTGGATTGCCAAAGCGCGCGCAATGGAGTTAAATTCATCCGGATCGCCACCAGTGAGAACATTGTCCTGCATCGAAAACCTTTTTTTAAACTCTTGCTGTTTTTCTAAATGAAATTTCAAGCCCTCGCAGTGTAACCAAGGGCTACAAATGAGGCCGAAATCAAGAGCAGTTGCCCAAAATTCTTGAATGGGTGCATTAGTATTTTTCGAGATATCTAGCGGCTACAAAAATCCCAAAAAAGTGCGATGTTTCGGGTTGATCTTGAATTGATGGAAAGCTTTGACAATATCAGTCGTCACTATTATTGGATACCTCCTAAAGTGGATAAGGACCTTTATAATGTCTGGCAATAAACTAGGACCTTGGTGAAGAATGTCGTTTAAGGCAGCTACGTTTTTCTCACGAACGCCAGCGTCCTTTACAACGCGAACCTTTAACTCCTCCGTTGCACTTGCAATTTTCGAGACTGCCAAAAGCGACAGGTAGTAAGCTGGCTCACCGATTCGCCGTGGAGATGCCTCTTCTACATAGCCTGCTCTGATAGCTTCAGCGATCTCGTTATCAATTGCGGCCAAGAGCTTCGTGTCTTTTTTAGCGGATTTTAGTAACCAGCGTAAACGAGCGTGCGCGATATTTAAATTTTCTTTCAGACTATAAATGACTGTTTTGAAACGCAATGAGATAATATATCTGCCATCGCTCTCCTGCTGAACCATATCCCTAAAAAATTGTTTAAGGTCGGAAACCAGCTGTGAATCAGCTGCGGTGTTAGGCTCTTCAATGGCAAGGTGTTCGACGTCCCTCAACAATTTTAAGTCTGCGAGTTTATCGTGGATATTCGATGACAGATCCTGCGTAGAGGATGAAACGTCTATACTAGAATTGGTAAGCTCATGTGTAGCAGCGAAATTTGTAATGTATGAGATCGCGTTGGTCTGATCAGACAGCATGGTGACATCTAGTACACACAGAATTGAATGAGCGGAGGTTGGAATAAGCGTTTTGTTTGATCCCTAGAAGAACCATCCGAACTTCGTATAAGTGGCGACTAAGTCTCCGAACACTCGTACCGTATCAGAAATTAAACGAGGTAACACATCTGCTCCCAGAAGAATATCCACTGCATCGGGACCTTGCTTAACAAGATGGTCAGCGACTGGGACGAGAGCATGTGTGAAAAAAACTCTAGGGAGCATCCCCTTCGTGATCTCTGGCAGTCCCAAGCCGCTGATAGATATGCGTTCATAGGGCGCGAAGCGACTTCCCAACTCCAGATCGTATATGCATATACTCCGGGAGTTTTGAGATCCGGCCGCCTATGGTGTAAGTGAGCAACGCTTGAGACCCGTTGGGTTTGACATCCTACCATCAACAGTTGTGCGTCGACCGATTCACTCGAACCATGTGTGTCTATGGATGCATTGTATGAATTTGTGTGTGAGGTCGTATTCGATGAGTGAGCCGGGGGAGGAGAAGTACATTAGTTCCTGATCTGCAATCTATTCTCGGACACATCACTAAATAATGTTTGCCTCTACACTCGCTACAATTAATTCGTGCATTTCTACACTTATCCGCTGTATGGTTAAATTGTAAGTATCTGAAACAAACTTTTTTTTTGCTAACAATTGTCTTCGGTCTGCTAACGACATACGTGCATTTTGTGCTCTCGTGAGAGCCGTCGCAGGATACACAGACCTGCTCTTTAGATTTTGTTACTGTACCAAAAGCAAAATTTTTCGTAATATATTATTATTCTAGGTGCTGTGATGTTGCAATCTGACATTAACTTCCTACCCTTAATGCCATTAGATGCTATGGCAAACGATTGACTATTTGTCGTGGGTGGATGCGGATGTGTTTCTTGGTACTTTGCATTTCTAATTTGCTATTCCAAGTTCTACGTAAATACAAATGTTCAATAATTAGTTCTAATTGAGTCCGTTCAGGTTCCTCAATCGTCGTCTCCAAGTCGCAAAATTTAACTGAAATTAATCCGACACACATTTTACGACCATAGGGGTTAATGCAAATGATAGAGCTGAACTTGCTTCCAATGCTTTCACATTCTGATCTAATGTGCTAACAAAATTACTTATTTTTTAAGGGTTGTCGAGATCCCTTTCCGAGCACAGTTTTGCAATGACTTGCATGTGTGCCCGTTCTCCTGCACCGGCGCTGTCGTACTCTTCTAGAAGGAGTTGCACGGCGATCTCACATTGTTCCGCCACAAAGTCGAGGTGAACGATCGTTGCGGCTGCCGGTCCCGCAAGAGACTTCTTGAGGCGCCAAAACTTCTTAATGTCGGCCAAGCCAGCTCGTTCGTGAACTGCGACCTCGAAGAGTTGCCACCATCCGCGAATTTTTTTGATGCCGCCGAAAAATTCCGGAAGCGAGTCGAAACTTGTCGAACACGCCCTTGTGCAGATGGTGTGCGGCTGACCGGAAGGTTCACTGTTTGCACGAAGAGGAAATGAAGGCGATATGCCTCCCGATGGTTGGTCCTTCGTACGGGGTCTGACGGCTGGCTTCTGCTGTTGGCGGTTGGTTACTGCCATTTGTTGTTGCTGCTGCTGCTGCTGCAAAAGTCGAATTTGTTCTGCCTGAGCTCTTTGTGCTCCAAGCATTTGCTGAAGTTGTTGTTCAACCGTGAGCTGTTGTGGAAACGTGAACGGTTGATGAGGAGCAGATTGTGCCTGCTGCTGCGTCGTCATGGGCTCTGCTGTTTGGGTGATCGGCTGTTGCGATGCGATCTGTTTCTGCACCGAAACCATAAAATCCTGCGTCATTTGCTGCATACTTTGTTGCAGTTGTTCTTGCTGCGATGCCAGACTGTTTGAGCCTGGGTTGGCCTTTGCTAACCGAGACCCGTCGGTTGGGTCTGGCTGGATAGTGGGCTTCGGCTGGCCTGTTCCTTCCCGCGTGCTTGTGCCTCGAACTGGTCCACCACGATTCTCAACTGAGCCGCTTCTTCGGGAAGTGATATTTGCTTGGCTCATTCCTGAAGGATGGTTTTCGGTCTTTGGTGTAACACCATCTCGTCGATTTGTTTGTCGAGGACCAGTACCTGATCCACTATAGTTGAATTTCGCTATGTTTAGTCGAACGATTTGCAGCATGACTCTGCTGTGGGGAATGTGCGGGACATCTATTTTTTCAGTTCACTACTATTTAAGTGGAACTGTTCCCTTAGGCTTCTGCGCTTGGTGCGGAGTGCTTCGAGTTCAGGAGAGTCTTTGCCGGAATCCGGCGTAATGTTCAGCGTATCTGTCGATATCGTGACGCGAAAGTACACTGAACCAGTTGAATCACTGTTTATCTTGCTTTTTTTTTTAAAGGAGGAAATTTTTTTCAAACGCACTGTCACTACCGGAGGCATTCCAATCTCCATGAAAGTGGGCCGATCCAGTGCAGGGTTGACGTGGATGACAAAACGCCTCTGCCTGCTAAAACCATCCTCTGCTGAGAGTGTATCTCTTTCCCAGAGTCGGCTTATCCTGCTGGCAGACCGGTGTTGACCATGTAGACCTAGCCTACTCTGGGTAATGAAAACGATGATGACTTGCGATAGTAGAGTGGTGACGGCCGACTCCAACCCCTCACAAGCAATTTTTCGTCAGGAAAACCACCAAAACTGGAACCGGGCTTCCTAATACTTCTGACTCCATATTACGTATCGCTACGCGAACTCCTATCTACACCAAGAAGTAATAATTCATTTGCCGAATTGGCAGTTGTTGAGAGGTGTAGACAGGGCGTCTTAGAGGATATGAAGCACCCCACAGGGAAAGGTTGGAATGACCTTTTACCTCTAAGGTAGACTCGGGAATGAAGAGTCCGACTAACGGAATGGGGGGATTGGACCCACTCGAAGTTCGTCATCAATCTCAGCCACTGCCATACCGCACTCCCTTATCAGCTTTACTTTATCTAAATGTTGATATATATATATATATATTCATTCAAAATAATATTTTGAAAATATGTCGTCATAACGACTAATCATAATAATAACAAACATCGTAAATGTTCGACGAAGCTCCTCTTCGTCATACTAGGGATCACCGGATCGGCACAAGGCGTGGTATACGAGCACAATTCACACACGAGTTCGGAAGATTGTCAGTTCACGACACACACGATTTCACGAGGCACTAAGTCGAAGCACTCACTCAGGTTGACTGTATACGAGCAGGAGAACGCTATCCGAGACGTCAGAGCTACCTTGCCGGGGTATACCCACCGAGGAACGGCCTAATAGCCTCCTTGGAGCCGGCTGCTCCTGTGGGGAGAGGGGTGCCTCCAGGAACAGGGAGAGCCGCGAGGCGCTTCTGGCTCTGAAATCCCCGTCGTGGGCGGGGGTTTGGCTTCGAGTCGATCCTTGTGCCGATACCTCGTCCGATCTTGTGGCTCTGGTGGTGCCGTTGTAGTAGCACAGCACGCAACGTGGTCCGCAGCACGATTCCGCTATCGATCGACTAATACCGCGTCACAGCACCAATTTGAGATTCTACGCGACCCGTTTCCGGACCGGATAGAGAGTCTGATCGTATAGATCGACAGCGGAGCGTCGGGACCACGCTACGGTTGTGCTGCGGAGTGAGCCAGTAAACAACGAAGAGACAGGTGCGTACGGTTCGATTGCAACTGACTCTTCATCATTGTCAGGGCGCGTCTGCTTATTTGTTTATGGATGAACACATTATTGACTAGGTTACGTAGTGGTGCGGGTATATTCTCAAGAAGTCTGCCCATGGCGGGCGTTTACAAACACGTGTCAATATTACGTCATGGCTTAACACAATTATTAAATTTAAATATATCTGACATTTTTTTCGGGAGTGCTCGGGAGAATTTCCCGAGCATTGCGGGAATGATTTATCATGTAACACATAACCTGTATTGTTCCCAACATTGTACCTAGCTATCGCCATTATGTTTACCTCTGAATAAAGTGTTTGTATTATAAAGCGCGGTCAAGCTCTATGCGCACTATTTGTCGCCTTTAAAGCCGCGTTCGGTGCAGTGTCAAGATCGCTGGTTCTGGATAAATTAGCCAAAGTAGGGGTGCCCATCCTTTTCTAGGATGACCTTAAGTAACCATTCTAGGGTTACTTAAGGTCATCCTAGAAAAGGATGTGGTCTCAATCGACGGCGGAGTTGAGATACCCGAAGGCATTGAGCAAACGACTGGATTCGCTCAAGGAGATAATCTGTCACTTCTGCTTTTCTCAGTTCTCATCAGTGATCTGCCAACCAGCATCCAAGAACGCCACCAGCAAGTCAGAATGATTCGTTACGCAGACGACTTGGTGAGGTTTAGCTCCAGCCGATTTCACCTATAGCAGGCTGCAGCGGCACCGACAAAATGCATTGAGATGACGCGACTGAAGATAAATTTTAAAAAGACCGAGGCAATGAAATTTAGACGAGGCCTTTCACTAACCTTGGTGCAACATTGTCGACTACGTTTTCGTTCAGTCATCATGTAAAGGAAAGGGGTCGTAAAGCGCTGGCAGCGGCGACCTCGATCGCGTTCCCACAGAAGTTATTGCTATTTGCCTTTTCAACATGAAAATCGCACCCATAGATAATCAGGGTCAATTAGCCAGCTGGCACGACAAGTGACATAAGAAATATGTATATATATTTCCCATTATAACCATGTTTTACAAAGGTCGTGCAATTTGTCTGTCAACTGAACTCTTATGAATTACGTATTAGATAGACTGTTACACATTTCGGTGTGAACAAAACCGTTATTATTATTACGGAAAAAAGTAGAAAATGGACACGTAGGCTGCAGTTGAAGTGGAGATCGGTGTGCGGATAGTGGTGAGGGTGACTGGAGTTGTGACGGCGGGTTGAAGGTGTGCATAGCGGCCTGGTGGTCGGTATCCGTGGAATGGAAGTGTCGACGTCCACCGACGATGGAACTTGTAAAGATATTGCGCCGCAGATGAGATCGATCCTCGCACTATAAAAGGTAAGGTAATCTTTCCAGAGATTTAGGTCTCCTTCAATCGAACCGAGCACTACGAAGTCGTACGGAATAGTTTGTCGTGGTTGTGAAGGCGTATCGTCAGTGTGCAAACTTCGGATCTTGTACCCTTGGCTTCCTTGGGGTACGGTTCCCGAAGGTCTTCCGAGTCCGGGAGCCGCTCTAGATACGTTACCAGTATGTCAATGTCACGGGATTTCGCCAGTTTCGTCTCGGCGAATTTGCTTCGCCGAGATCAAGGTGGTGATTTGTCCTTGCTATCATGGTGGTGGAGTACACGTCACAGGTTTCACGGAAATAGATAATGCCTAGCTTAGCTTATGATATTCTATCAAATGCTCGCTATATTCCTGATAAATACCGCGTTGTTAAACACATATAACACACATGTAATACCTAACGTAAAATAGATCTTTCGTTGGTTTTGCTAACAGAAATTGCTACGGAAGCACGGTTTTCCATCCCATGTGGCTTTGGTGAGCCGAGAAACTCAGGCAGACCTCATATGGGCCATTCTGTTACGCCGGCTATCGCCCAGAGCTTGCCCCATGGTGTTACCCTCGAATGCAATAAAGTGGAACGAGGTCCTCGCGACAACATCATACACACATATGTAACATTTAAAAACAGTTTTCGATCTGAAATGAAAGGTTCGTACAATGGCAAACGGGAGTCGGCTTTTATTCTGCTTATTGTTATACCGTTATTTCCACACTAAATAAGAGGGTATCATTGCTAGGAATAAGACGTTTACCCTCGCCCAATATGAAGGTAAATCAAAATAAAAAAAAGAAGCATTTTTAGCTGATATTTTTGCAAGACTGTATAAGCTGCCTTAATGAGGCTTTTACTGACTAATAAAGGTTGCTTGTTTCTATATAGACCATGGATTTGATTGTTTATATCAATACATATATATATATATATATATATAATATATATATATATATATGTAGGTTGCAATGCAGTTGACTTTTGGCAATTGTGCGAAGCTTTTATGAAACCTTTTATACCAGTCTATGCTTCAGAGATATTTTGCTGCCGATATACATAGTCTTTCACTCATTTATCGAAAACCTACTCCACAACTACCTTTTGATCACTCTGTATAATAATACTCTTTTTTTGTGTGTGGCTCGGGTGCCAATTTATAATAACAATCAGCCTTTGATACTTAGATAAAAAAATACCTTTTCTTGAACTGTAATGACGAGATTAGAAATCGAAAAAGCAAAACATATTATCGAAGCATTCATCATCTAGACGCGATTTCTAGCTGGGAAGCCAAAAATTGCAGCTCGAGTCCCGCTATACGATATCAACAGTTGGCCAAGCGAAATGGAATGACTTTTTGACTGTTGTTCTGAAGTATTTGCCTCTTGTAGTTTTTCAATATAATATTTTATATGCGGTATAATATATGATGTCTATATGTTGCGTAGCTCAGCGTCCCGACAGAGATTAGTAAAGTCCGAGAAGTAAACAAGGTTCGTTTGAACCTGTTTTTTTTTTACTATTTCTATTACAGTAGTCTTTAAATAGTTTGGACTTTTGACCCACATAAATGATGTGGTTCAGATCCCGAAACGTCTGCAAAACTTTCTGTAGCCCTGAATAACTGCCAGAGACTGAACTAAATGCCACGTGGAAAGTCAGTCTAGAATAACCAGGTATTATCTAGAATAGAGCTTACCGGGTCTCCTAAGGTTTATTCAGTTTTTTATGTTAGTTCATCGGGTATGTTGCAGAACTTTTAGCATACACGCCAACCGATACCAAATACTGTAAATGGAGTAGCTGTGCTCCTTTGTTAAGGCTGTAGAGCCTTTAGGTTGTGTGCGAAGGGTCCTTGCTAGTGGGAATGTCTTGGTCTTGTTTGGAGACGATTCCATTGTTTCCATCGAGGGTGATAATTTCGCCGGATTCGAAAAACGACGTAGCGCCGACCGCGCCAACAACCGCTGGTAGTCCGTACTCACGTGCAACGACGGCGCCATGAGAAAGGAGACCGCCGATTTCAGTTACCACCCCGCTCACAAGGGAGAAGTATGGGGTCCAACCTAGAGTGGCGGAAACCAGTGCATTTAACACGAATGGTATTACTAACATTTGATCAAACTGGCAACATGGTGTACATGATGCACACGAAGTAGCTCAACTTGTATGAGACCAATCTAACTTTCTACATGCTCTGTTTGTATAAGAAAAATACATGTTTAAGCAGGATATAATTCAACTGAACGGACAAGAAGTTACTGCTGTACTTTCAACAAAAATGAATTATCAAATATGGAAAAACGAAAATGAAACCAAACCGTCTGAACACAAGCGATGGGATGTTGCCATGCGGACATAGCCACACATCGTGGCTAGGTCCGCATCTGTGGATGTCCGCATATATGTGTACATTTTTTTTTGTAAATATATATAATACATTGTAAAATAAACCACACCTGCTACAAAGTGGTGCAGTGAATTAAGGTTAAGAAGACCTTGTGCAAATTTGATGTACAATAAGAGTTGTAACGATCTCCAGGATAATACACAACTTTTATCAGTAGCAAATTTGATATAACGAATATTAGAAAAACGTGCCTGTATCTGTAGCTCTTGTGACAAGAATGTCTCCTTTTTGAATGAGGTGCGCTTCGCTCAGGAAGTCCTGCACGATTCTCGCAGTGCCTACGACAACACCTTCACTTACAGGTGTGCCAGAGATATGGCGGCTGCCATGTGGAATTGGTACAGTATTCGACTCGATCTGAATTCAAAATTGGAGAATGTAAGAGCGAGTTGGTCAGTCTACAATTGTGCTTAGATTTTGCCTGCTTTTGCTTAAGTTGCTTGTCAGCTATGCTGCAGTGTAAGCACATCCCGTTCTACTGTACTTGATGGTTTTCTTAATCATATTTTCCAATATCAGAGTATTGAGAGAATATTTTTGAGGCAGAGAAACAAATTGGTTCATGTACAGAGTAATGATATAATAATATCGCCAAAGACTTCCAGTCTCCCTATAACTAAAGTCACTTTCACATTGCACATCGCATACTTACATAAATTTAGCACACGAAAATATATAAAGTTTTAGCACCCACCGGTGTCGGGATCCCACAGAAAAGCACAGGAAACTTCTGCTTGTCCAGGCGTCTGTGCATTTTTGAACGTCGGATTGCCCTGCAAGCCGAACAGCCCTATTATAACAATTATGCGATAAGTCCAATATCGCATTCAATTGTGTTGCGGATGATTAGTTGTTACCGTGATCCCCAAACTTCACAGTTACCGTGATCCCAGAAAACAAATTAAAATCCTAGTTGTATTGGGACTTGCAAGACAGGTGTAGATTCAATGTATATTCGACTAAATGAGCGAAGTGAAGAGAATAAGCCGAGACTCACTGTTTAGTCACACTTCGCCAGATTTCGTTTGAACCTTTAGCAACCATGAATACCGTTTTGTTGAGAGGAAACATGGTCAAAAACGGCTATCACCGATCCGCCCACATCCTTAGATTAGCCTAGAGTCTTGTTTTTTTTCCGTGGACGTGGCTTCTGCTTCAAAGCGATAGTAACCAATCAAATACTTAACGTATTACCTTGTACTTGGAGAATGGCTTTGAGGTTTACAGTGCCAGCCTGAAGCATGAATTGCATGGCAAAACAATCAGGCGGGCTCTCCAATTATGTTCCAACAACGTTTGCATATACAAATATTTTGTCACCGTTTGCTAAGGTCAAATATATAAATTACTACAACTTACCGTTGTAGGAGGCTCGGATTTCGCGTTGTTATCAAACGGTACAACTCATCGATGGTGAAAAAGAACACAAGATCTGCATCCGGCAGTTGTCCTTCAACCTGGAGTTGCTGACCTAAACACCTCACAGCCAGTCGCACGTGGTGGAGGCACCTGATCAAAGCCGACTTCGTGGCCTCGCGGGAGTATACTGCGAGCTGGGTGCGCGATATCAAATATTTGAGTAGTTTCCTAGGGTCAGAATGACGAGACTGTTTCACCATTCGGTTTGCAATGCTCTAGGGATTGAGTCAGGAGCCACGACTCTAAAATAATTATATTTGTGATTCTAGTCAAATTTTAAACGTTAGCTCACTACGAACAATCTGCGTGAGACACGTGCCTTTGGAAAACTGTATTAAGGACTATACAAGTTGATATATCGAGAAGTACATGTTGGCCGAACTCACAGAAACTGGTTAAGCTCTATGCTGTAGGAGGCACTAAATCGAGAATATCTTACCTCTGAACAAATGACGGCCTTTGTTGTAGATCGTCAATTGTCATTTTCTCATCCGTTTTTTTCTTCACGTCGCCGGCCCTTACGTTCGCTTGTAGAGTTCTGATGAGCAATGTAGGATCGATGTCCCACGTTTTGGTGTAAATATCAAACTCCTTATAACAACGGTGGGCGTGCTTAGTGCGAAGGCTTCGAAATGCTTTGGCAACCTCGCATTCGTCATCTTGTAGCCACTCCTTGGCTTCTTCAATGGACATTTCGGCGAAGTTCGCCAATGTTGTATCGTTGCGCATACTCGTTGCCAAATCCTTAAATATCAGAATAAAAGACGAAATTGTATCGCTAAAATTGTCCACGTTTTCGCCAAGGTGTTATCGGGCCCGATGTAGCTATTTTTCTTTGTCTACCCTACGTGCACTATAGTATACGACTGTGTGCTCTGTCTCTATCAGTTTATAGAGTTCTTTAGTAAGGGGTTTCGTACGATGTACCAGCTGGGAGGATGTCCTGTCGGCGGAAAATATACTGATATCGTTCTGAGTGTTCTGTGTGAGAATATCAAGTCACATGCGACATAGCTACGATTCAGAGATAATTGCAATATCTATATCTCATTCTCTTAGGTATGTGTGACGTGTATCTATGGCGTCTTGCTTCTGGAGGGATCGTGCATTCACACAGGTACAGCTAGCTTTTGTTGTGGGTGGTATTGACGTTTTATTCTGGTATTGATTATAATGATGGGAGTCATTGTTGTCTTTATTAGAATGAAGTCATGCTTTTGGATGAGATGCCGCTATCGATTTTTCTCGGAGTGGGCCTCTGAAGTGTGAGATCTTCGTGTCCGCTTCCCATAGGTTGTCGTCGATGACATTGTCGCATCGCGTAACTATATCTTAGCTTGACTTGGCCAGCAAGGCTGGCTAAGCGTCCTCGCCGATCGACGATCGGAGACAGACTGACGCGCCGCTGGCCAGATAGATTGAAAACCCGCCATATATTTGAATCGGTACGATGCCACGCGCTTGAGGAACTTTCTGACGTTGCTGACGGTAATCATCGTGCGTATGTTGTACGGCCATAGCCTTCGTTTTTCCTACGTGAAGCATTGTCGACTTCGATGGTGAACCTGCCGGTACCGGTGAAGTAACACCAGAGGGAGGGAGAAGATGTGCACGAGAGCGATGTTGGGGTCGTGGCAAATGTTCTCATCGACGACTTCAAAACGTACCTAGGTGAGGTGACCGAGGCCCTCGGGGAACGCAGGGGGAGGAAAGTCTACGTCATGGGCGACTTCAACGCGCCAGGAGAGCTATGGGGTGGCAGATGCACATCAAAGAGAGCACAGGTCCTGCTGGAGTGGATGGCCCAGGAGAGGCTGACCGCACTAAGCGACGGCAGGACACCCACCTTCGTCAGGCGGGCACAGGCTTCGTTCTTGGACCTCACGCTAGTCATCGAGTCCGCGCTTGGCGTATCCATCAGGTGGGATGTCCTCGAGGAAGAATCACATAGCGATCATCAGAGGTACATCCTGTCCATTCTCGGTAGAGCTCAACCGAGACATGAATTCTACTTCCGTTAATCCGAAACTACATTTTTCTGAATTTAGGGTCAGTTTTGCACTCCGTAGTTGTACGAATGCTTTCTCGAGGTGGTCCAGTATCTCGTTAAATGTTAGGCCTTTGATCAATACATCGTCGAAAAAGGGGGGACCTTTTCTTAAGGGCCCCAACACTAGAGAAACGAGATGATTGAATATGGAAGGACCGTTTTTCAACCCGAAGAGTAAGCGAGTAAATTGCCCACTAGAATCAGGGGTTATGAATGATGTTGGCGGTTGTGATTCCACTGCCAGTGGTATCTGGAGGAAACCCCGCATAAAATCCAACGGAGAAAAGTATTTTGCCGCAGTTAAGTCCAGCGGTTCATCTTCAAGTTTAGGTTTCGGCCAATGGAGATCGACGACTACACTGTTTAGATTGCGCACACCGACTACTACTTTTTCGCCTCGAT
The DNA here is from genome assembly GCA_019614645.1 of Stratiolaelaps scimitus. Lineage (NCBI taxonomy): Eukaryota > Metazoa > Arthropoda > Arachnida > Mesostigmata > Laelapidae > Stratiolaelaps > Stratiolaelaps scimitus. The sequence continues at coordinate 944,655 of JABWDB010000014.1, read as the reverse complement.
GAGATCAGTCTTTCCCAATTCCTCTAGATTGAAGGGAAAGACATCAATAAAGCGATTAACGAGTGTGAGAATTTTCTCTCATTGTTCAGAGGCTAGAGAAGGTCCAAATTGTAGCCCATCCTCTGTGATTGCTCTTTGACAACCAATGATCGTAACACCCGAATCATCTGTCTCCGTGATTTTATCGCCCTCGTTGGTGGGGTAGTTGTTATTGGCATTCTATTCGTAAATTTTGTTAGACACATCGGTCACTTCGTGTTCATTCATGTGCTCTTCTTCGTTTATCAGTATGGGTTGTGATCTGTGAGATTATCTATCAGTGCCGACGATCCATGGACTGCTCTAAATGGCCCCAGAGAGGTTCCTTGCTTTAGCGTTAACTCTACATTCGAATGGTTAGCAATTGGAATTGTGATATTACCGGCAGTATCGCTGTGCAATACAACGTTAGTACTTTTCTTTTTTTCTCGGGCTGACTCTCAGCTGTTCCCCTTTTATCTGACAGGCCTCAGCTCTTAACCTTTAGGTATTACTATGAGGACCTGTCGGGGCCACCTTTGCCTACAACGTTAGTACTTGGGGAGGTGACGACCAACGCTATTGACTATTTTGTCGATGCCTGAACAAGTGTGCCGGTGTTTAGTGGCACTGTGACCGATTTCGAGGGACGTGGTGATACCTTCTTGGCTTCTTGGAAGCCGGGTGGGAGTCTTTCCGCTGGGATCATTTGAAAGTCATTCGCGATACGGATCAGTACGAATTCCGGGCGGTTGAGGAACGGTGTACCCACAAAGAGGTTGTTGAGGATTGAATCGTCTGGGACAACCAAGACCTTGATGTCATTGAGAACTGCCTCATCCACTTGTAAGAATGTCAACGTTGCTACACCCAATGCTTGCATGGCTGGAACGCTTCAGTCACCAACTTCGAACAAATTTCGAGTTTCGAGCACTAGGCTCAGTTTAAGCTTTTGGTCAATGCTAAGCCTGAGTAAGATTGAATTACAGCCAGTATCCATGAGACCGTGACAGACGAACCACTTAAGGTGCATGGTTTGATGTAGTTATTGTCCTCGTCTCGGCTATCGGTTGTGCCGTCGTCGTTGAGTTCGGAATCATTTGTGCTATTGTAGATGTTGGTCCTCGAGGCGGTAGGGGGTGACCTTTGATCTACAGTTCTCGTGTGTTGTTGGTACTGGCTGGGGGTGTCTGGCGGATACACCTGGTTCGACTGCTTGTTGGAGACGTGACTTGGTCCAACTGGAGGTCGTTGTGGGTCATGACGATGCGGGATTTGCAACCGGGCTCTCGGACATTTTGGTCGACGATGTCCGAACCTGCCACATTCGTGACAAGTTGGCAAATCTGGGCACCTAAGATTGTTTGGCTGATGGTGAGGACGTACGTAGCTTAGCGTGCTTCTGATAGATTCATTGCCCACTGGGTCAGTACCTCTGCTACCTCCTCGATGGCGTATGTTGAATGGTGTCAGCGTAGCATCGACGCCATCAAACCTAGCGAGGTTTTCAATGTCATGGACCAACGCCATAGCTGAAGCGGGAGGACGAAGCGAAATGGTCATGCGAACTCCGCGGAATACTTCATGCAGACTTTCTGCGATTGCACTGACGGCGTCGGTAAATGGTATGCCTGCTGACTGGGCTAGTTCTGATTTTTGCATGACGTACTTTTGCACAGACTGGTTTTCGCCTTGACAAAGGTAAAAGGTAAAGGCTTTATTGGTTTATTAAAGGAGCTGCAATTTTACAATGCTTAAGCTCTCTTATATGTCACGCGGCGGGGCTCGAACCTGCGGTCGCTGGCTTCCGATAACCAGCGACTTAGCCGTCCAAGCCACCGCGCTAACGAGACAAAGAGCGTGAAATGCAGCTGCGCCGCAACTCGGCATGACAAACGCTGCGGTGAATCGGGAGCAAAAGTCTTTATAGATTGCTTGATGTAGCTGAACTTCACGAATTTGTTGTCATGGGCCTCTAAAAGGTACCAGGTAGCTCTAGTGCCTGTGAGGTGCGAGCGTGCAAGGGCAATAGCCGTATCTTCTGTATACCCAGCTATGCAAACCTCCTGCTCGACTTCGTTGAGCCACTGTTTGGCCACAAGTCCTTTTGTCACACCGTCGTACTGAGATAACCGAGCAGGCGGACAAGTCGGGTTTAAACGGGACAGTGCCTCGCTGAATGCCTTCGCGAAGTCTTTGGCGTTCATTGTCGTGTTGCGGTAGTACGTAGGCAGTAGCGAATTAATGACGTATAGCACAGATAAGAGTAGCACACGTGGACCTCAGACAGGTACGCGCAGAGCGTAACTGTAGCTTAGCTTGACTTGGCCAGGAAGGCCGGCTAAGCGTCCTCGCCGATCGACGGTCAGAAACAGACTGACACGCAGCTAGCCAGATAGATTCAAAACCCGCCGTATATTTGCCTCGATACGATGCCACGAGCTTGAGGAACTTTCTGACGTTGCTGACAGTAATCATCGTGCATAAGTTGCACGTCCATAGCTTTCGTTCTTTCTACGTGACGCATTTGTCGACTTCCATGGCGAACCTGCCGGTATCGGTGAAATAACACCAGAGGGAGGGAGAAGATGTGCACGAGAGCGATGTTGGGGTCGTGGTGCATGCACGTGATGTGTCGGTGGTAAATGTTCTCGCTATCGCTAACAGATGCTAACACGTCGAGCTGCTGTGCTGGGAGGGAGAGAGTACTCACTAACTATCGCCGGCAAAAATAATTATACTTGATTGTCGGCGTATTGATCAAATGGACATAGAAATATTTTAAAACAAATTGAATAATAAAAACAGTTACGTTGGCTTAGTATAAAATGTGTTTCCTCCTCTAAAAAAAAAGTATAAAATGTACACTACAACGTATATATATATATATATATATATATGTTGTAGTGTACATTTTAGACATAACGTGCATAATTCTATAAGTTTTACATCTACATAAGGTTTACATCTCGCAACGTGATATACATATCTAATAAAATAGTGGGATATTTACGAAACAATTGGCGACAAATATTAATAAATATAATAACAGATAATATCCTCAGAAAACAAGTTACTTATTAGTACGAGACGTACCGAAAGCTCCTTGGCAATGAGCGCACTCTCGACGTCGTAGTCAGAGCGTAACAATTTGGACATGATCACCATCATTTCAGGTGTCGACTTTTCCTGCTGTTGGCTCTTTTTGAGAATATGAAGAGCAAGAACATTGAGTAACATCAAGGGTGAGCTAGCCATTATGTGCAATTTCAGACAGCCCTTGATCTTATGCATCTGCCGTAGAAGACTTAAAAGCATTGACAATGAATCACTTTCCTGAGAAACATCGATTTGTATTCTCTCGGCCTGCTCCCGTGCGCATTTGGCAGTCGGTTCCAGGTTACGGGTAGCCTGAAAAGATACATAGATGCACATCTGACCGATTCAACTTCAAACTGAACAAGTATGTATTGTGAGATAGTTTATCATTAGGATTGTGTTAGCTTAGCCATAGTATGACGAATTCGGTTGGTTGACTTTCAATTTCCGTACTTTTCGTAGGCAGAAGTGGACAACGGGCCATGACATCATGTTAATGTTATTCAAGTAACTATGTGGTAGGACTAGAATCGAAAAATAAATAAATATTCTCAAAAAACGGAAAACACGGGGATATTATACAATATAATATATATATATATATATATATAGACACGGTATTGTGTAATTATTATTGTTACACATGCCTTTACTGTTAGTTCAGTTATCTAGTATAACCGTAAAATGTGTAAGACATAATAAACGAGTTCCGTGAACGCGCTAGCGCGTTGAGAGATATTTGAGGTAGAGGGACTTCCGCATCGCGGACAGGGACAGTCCTCTCATGTGTCATGATGTCCAGGTAAGAGGAAGGCCGCGTTTTGGAATCCGAACCGAATCGCGGCATGCCGATCATTTAAGGGACTCTCCTTCTAGGCTGAATTCGTCATCGCGCCGGTTTTGTAGAATTCTGGGTCAATGTCTGTCTCATTTTTATCTCATACTCATGAAGGAAGTGTCGGTGTGCCTCTATTTCCATCAAACCGAGGCTACGTTACCACTCCTCGATGACTCCTCCGACATGGCCCTTGGATAATGTGGTCATCGATGAGTTGCCCACTAGGTGCCAATGTGATTTCTAAAAAGTGAAGGAATTAGTGTACTGGATCACCGTGCTTCTCACCGGAGTGCGTCTGTGGCAGCTAGAGGGCTCCCACGGGGAATAGATTCACTTGCGGGCGGTGCTTTTTAATCTTGTTCGGCATGTCGCTGATAACCATCGAAAGGAAAAGTGGGTTGAGGTTATAACCCTGGGCTATTCGCGTTGTCTGTTCGGATTAAACTCTGCTACGCCATCATCAACGGTAGCTTCGTTAGTTTGCGGTATATTCCTGAGTAGGTCCAACATGTCTTGAAGCACCGCGGAATGAGTCAGCTTGAAAAGTACGCCGTCACTTTGGGAATGTCAAATGCAAATGTTATTTGTGTGGTAGCTTCTCAACTTTGGGGGGTTGCTAGGACATACCCACATACCGTGGGGGCACACATGACATCACCATGATTGCCCTTCTTTTGGAACTGTTGACGATGTTCTACAGCACCGCCCTCCCGGTATCGCTTAGCGCATGGCTTCAATTAAAGCGGTGAGATGTCTTCAAGTCCAACTATGGCTCCACACATAGTCCTTGCCGTATGGGCATGACGTGGTTAGCTGGGCCTCAGCGGCTTCCCTGCCCTTTCTTCCCCAGAAACTCCTCATCTTGGGCGACTACTGTGGTCAGTAGTATCTGTAGAAGCTCCTCCTGCACCAGTCTATCCCCGCGCATTCCCGCTATCACTGGCCGAGGATTAGGTGAGCTAGAGTCCCCGGGCAGCACCCCAACATGGAAGCCAAGGTAGTCGAAGGAGACTAAGTCATCCGGCTATAGAACACTAGCCGGAGGGGTACACACTTTCCCTGGAGATCGAAATAATGCCAAGCGTGGCGACTCTAGGGAAAAGATAGACTCTTAGCAGAGGATAGTTTTAGCAGGCAGAGGCGTTTTGTCATTCACGTCAACTCTGCACTCGATCGGCCTACTTCTATGGAGATTCCGGTGGTGTCCGTGCGTTTGAAGAAATTTTCTCCTCCCAAAAAAAGGACGTTGAGAAGCACTCAGTTGAGAAAGACAGGAGCGGAGAATAGCCGAGACCCTTCGGGAGTGGCAGTCATGAATAGTTGAAACCCTATTACCTGGAGTATGAGGGCGTAGGAGCCCTTCGGAGATTGCGGTAATCGTTTCGCGCTGCTTGGTTGCGTTGCATCTGTCTCCGCTCTCCTCTTTCTTCTCGAGGGCAGCTCCGAGAATTTGCTTCCTGTTCACAGGGTACTCTTCTTGTTATTCTTGTGGTGGGCGCCGCCATATTTGTTGCCGTTACTAAGTTTTATACCCACGAACCCTGGTGCATGTCGGGTGGTCATTGCAGCCACTTCCTAAGCGGTTTCGTCACCGAAAAAATAAAACCTCGTTGGCTCATCTGCATTCTGAGTTTAGTACTAGGATTGAATATACAGTCAGCGTCGCATCCGGAGCGCTTACTTTTTGAAAGCTGAAGTCAAAGACCTTTTTTCAAAAGATTCTCGCCTCAGGTTAAGACATTCGTCGTGGCCCTAGGTTTTCGGACTGACTCTCACCTAACATTTAACGTCCACGGTGCCACTCATCGGCCGGCGTGGCCCTGGTGGAAGTGAATAATAAGAGCACCACTGGCGTGGTCACTAGTTTTCCGACACGGTTCTTCCACCATCTGATAGCGCAAGATCTCGGCGAGGGCAAGGGAAATAACACAACACTTGTGGTAGCTTGGTGCGCAGGTGGCCATTAAGTTTCTTCACTGAGGCCTTACCTACAATAAGAGCAGGTTTCGGCGTTTTCTGGAGATGGACGTCATGTTGCTCCACTGACCCGCCAGTCAGATGTGAAGTTATTTGCCCAGTAGCCTGGCCAGTAGAGAGACTCCATTTCGACGATGCGTTTTTCCAAGTAGTCCAGATGATTCAGAATAAACCCCAGGAGCTTCCCGACTGATTGGCACTTGCATAATTTCCGAGCTGCGAGGACCAAGGAATTGTATGCTAATCAGGGACCCCGTCGATGATGTCGCAAATGAAGCAAGTTCCGTTGTCCGTGATCGAACGAGCTTGCTCTATTATATAAGCGTCCAAACACCCCAGTAGCGGGTCCACCCTTTACTTTGCCGAGCATATTCCGCGTTGTGCATTGCAACAAATTTTCTATTTTCAGCCTATAGAATTGTTGCCGATGCGCATGCTATCGGCCTCTTACCGTTTTTGTGTTGTTGTAGCAATACTGACCCTATTTGTGCATGACTTCAGCTGATGATTTTATAGGACAATATATTTAGGCAAACTAAATAAGCAGGAATTAAAAACCAGTTTTTCTTGAGCTAGTCGTATAAGATAGCTGTATTAGAAAATACTATGTTAGAGAGAATACGTGTATTGTAAAGGACGGCATTCCAACAAATCTAACTCACTATATGGACATATACGAAAGTTAGATACATGTAAATTGGTGCAAAATGAAGTAAGTACAAAAAATGCTCTTACATTTAACATGAACTTTACTGGATCAATATTGTCTCGAGAAGTACGTTTCTTATCATGAAAGATACCGTCTTTGAAGGCATCATGGTCAGTGACATCGTATCCAATCATGTTAGCCTGTGCAGCTTCAAGCGACCTCTTATCGCCAAAGATGTTCTGGAACCAGAACATATTATGATCAAACTTTTGGCTTTAATTCTACATCAGTCCGGAAATTCATCGTCATTGTTTGTATTTATAGTAATACTCCTATTTATAGTAATAATAAAAAATGAATAGTACTTTCGTTAATATAAGTTTGTTAACGTCTCGCCCGTGTTGCCAATATACATATAGCTAGCAGAAAACAAATGTTAACTTAAATGGCAATTTGCACTGTGAAACTAAATTGCTCAATCTTGTCTTAGCTTTGCGATCTTATAGTTTTTCATCGCGGCAAATCTCTCTGTGATCCAATCCAAAACTTACTCCTGAGAAGTCCATGTAGATCCTGCGTCCAATGTTGAACGCATGCGTGTAAGTATACGGGCTTCGATCGAATAGGTTTGGCAACACTCTTTCCATATGCTCTTTGGAAAATGTTTCCATTACGACCTGGTTGACTAGAGAAAGCGACATCGGTGAAATAACTCCAGGCATCACTTCGCTGATGGTAGCACAAAATCCACAAAATCGTATATTGTCGTCAGTTGTATATTAGGAACACAGCAAATAGGTCAAAACATCCTGTTTTTCTAAAGTGAACACCACGAAATAATCCATTTTTCGGAAGGATGGAAAATCAAGGGCAAAAACAAGCTTATGTTATGGTTTCCTAAAAATTTGTGTTTCACCTAGCGACTTAGTTCGGGAATGTCGCGCGAAATTAAGGAAGTACTTTCGAGGGTACTAACTAGCTCGATATCGAAGACAGGAGGCGCACGGATTATAGGCGCGATGGTGATCAGACCTTCAATAGAAGGCAGATACGTCGAGTTGTTGATCAGTACGAAACTTCCTTCATTTTGACGAATGGCTTTGAGAACCTGTATCAGAATTATTTGCCAGGGCGGTTCCGATCAAGCTGTCGACGAGTGCGGTCACGCGCTCCCGACGGCGGTGATTCGCTAAGGAGCTTTTGGTCAGTCAGCTGTTCGCCCTCGTAGCGAACGGTAGTCCGTGTCCGTGTTTCGCTGGGCGGGAGCCTGGGCCGACCATCGAGCTCACCATAGGTGGCCATAGTTTCAAGCCAACGAAGACGCCCAGTACTTGGGGGTTATTCTCGACAGCGGCCTCACGGGGCCCCGCACGCAAATTACGCATCCGAGAAGGCGGAGCGAGCCGCCACGGACCTCGCAGGATCCTCCCACGCACACACGGATGGACAAGTGGACCTCCATCCAGCCCGGGCAACCGGGGCACTGGACGAAGTCACTGTTGCCGGACCTCCGGGCCTGGTTAGCGGCCTGTCACGGGTCCCTCTCCTACCCGCTGGCCAACCTTTCACCGGCCACGGAGAATTCCAGCAGAACCGTCACAAGATCGGCAAAGCGGCGTCCCCGAAGTGTACGCTATGCACCTTGGGAGTCGACGACGCGGCGCGGCACAACCTCGAGGCATGCCCTTGTCTCGAAAAGCACCGGCGAGACCTCGCGGCCAGAATCGCACGGCCCCTCCCGATTTCATGCGAGGATATGGCCTCCATAATGTTGAGAGACCGAGAAGGATGGGCCAACATCCGAGATACGCCAAGGGCGGTGCTCAAGGACAAGGAAAAACTAGAGCGGCAGATCGGAAGGGGTTACGTTCTCTGAGGGTGTCAAACGTTGGGGGTAGGGACAGGAATTTTTTCAGGGCCTCCGTGAGGATATGCCTTATTGCGGCGGTTTTCCGGGGGCTCCCTCCCGCTTGGGAGGCGTGGGGAAAGCGGGGTAGGTATTCTGTCTTCCCTCATAAAAAAAGGAGCTTTTGGTGTTTTTCTTTCTGTTTTTTAGCATGTTCATGTGACCACCAGGCTCTCCTCACTGCCACCGGTACTGAGGAGAGTTTGGCCCCAGTTACCCTCTCTCCAGGTCCCACCATCGGCAGGCCACAGGATCGAAAACTGGACCCTGTGCCGTCTTCTCTTGCTACCAGGGGGCGCCAAAATAGGTGCCGAGGGATAGAGGAGTGCATCAGCCACCCCTACCAAATCTCAGCCCTGTAGCTCTGACGCCTCAAACCCGGTCACTTGGCGATCTCGCCAGTATAACACTGCGAGAGAGCGGCCTTTTAGGGCCCTTTTACAGGACCGGTCCTCGGCACAGATCTAAGAAAGCATTTTGCTCTTAGTTCTTGGCCGTAGGTCTAGAAGTACGAAGTTTGTGTGTGCACACCTGGGGGTGGGTGTCAGATCGGGCGCATAACATGCGTTTCCAGCTCCCAGATTCCAGAGTAATATCTACCCAACGACACATCGTAGACCGTTGAGACTGGGTGGGTAAAATTGGTCTCACACGCTCTCTAAGCTTGCCTCGGCGCCGTCGTTCGGGACCGGCTGGGAGGATGCCTGTTGCTCGGACTCCCTCCTCGGGGGGCAGTCAGAACTACAATATCGGTGTGGGGACATCGTCGTCCTTGAACCCGACTGCCGATTTCTTTCGGCCTCGGAGTTCCATTGCGCGGACCCCGCCCACGACGCGGACAACGTCTCAACAAGATGATATAGAGCTTCCGCCCGCCTCTTTAGAAGGGGTAACGATGGAAACGGTGGCTACGGAGACATCGGAGGTTGCAGACGCACCCCTTTCGCCAACGGGAAGCAGGTCGCAGAGCAACACTAACGAACAGATTAAGCCCGACGCTGTACAAGCCTAAGCTGGCGGAGAAAGATCGACTACGACAGACGAGAAATGTCGCCACGGTCACCGTCCCTCGCAGTGGCCCTGTCGTGACCAGGGAGACGGCGTAGGCGTCCTGCCAGGCGGTGGAATTCATCCCACTCCAGTCGACCCCCCGCCTGATCCGGGACTGTTCCTGCCAAACCGAGCCGGAGGAGGACATTAAGGTCGCCCGAAGAAAGAAGTGAATTGAGACTCTCATCAGGGATTGCAACAGCACTGAGAAGCTGAGGTCGCTGATTGAGATGGATTGGACAAAGGAGGCGTTCAACCGTACCTCGGTGCTCGGAACAAGCATTGTGTCCTAGCAAGCACCATTACATTCTCTATACCTTGCAGGACATGGAGACATCAAGGCTTATCTATCACGCTGTAAGGACATCGCCGCCTCCTGCACGCTCTGCGAGGCTCACGACGAGGACGATGCCATGCACACACTGGCAAGCTGTGCAACGCTTAACGAGGTCAGGGCAGAGCACATGCCGATAGAATTGAACCTGGATCAAGTCATGCAAGCCTTCGTCATGTTCTTCTGCACATCGACTGATAACTGGAACAAAGGTGAGCTACTCGCAAGAGCGTTGCTGACCTCCAAGGACAGGTTGGAGAGGGACCGCATAGCCAGACTGGGGGCCGGTGCGGCCGGTGCGGTGTACGACTGGGCAATGTAGACAACGCATTATATTTGCTGGAGTGCTTTTGTGTCCTCAGCAGATAAGGTGCTCTGCAGTGACTCTTTAACGTCCAAAGTGTCGAGAGACCACATGCACTCGACGTCTCACGCAGTTTGACTAAGCCGACTCGTGAGACAGATTCTGTAATGATTCAGCCTCGAAACGGAGTGCATCTTTTTTTTAATTTCAGACACTTCGCAATTAGGGACGGCCCCACGAAAGCGACGCAGATGAGTGAACGCACTACAGAAGAAACAAGGGCTCGACCGAGTTTAGTTCACGCCGCCGACGCCATTGTTGTGTAGGATTGTTAGGCAACGCAAGACCGGCCCATGAGCGTGGAGATGACTACAGTGGATGGTGTTGAGGCTGCTGGCAAATACGCAGTAAACTCGATGACTCTGTGACTCCCCGGTATTCTCCCTGCCCGTTGTATGACCAACAACTATCGATGATTCACTAAGAGCTGCACACCCTCACATCACCGGCGGAGCGCACCGTCGGTATCCCCGTGTCCCTCATCGAGGTGCGCTGAGGCTCCCAGTTGATAGAGCCGTAACTGCTGTCGATCAAGCGCATGTCGGCTTGAGACTGGAATTTGGTATCCAGCTCAGTGATCTTCGCCAAGCGGTACTTTGCGGTACTTTACTTCATACGACGGACCCTTTTAAATGCAAATGTGCAACGGTAGGGATCGAACCCGTGCAGCCACGTGTCCCCTCCGATTGCAAGAAGAACCTTTACGAGTCGCACGGGCACACACTATTGAAAGACATGAAATCGCACATTGAAACTGCGAGCTTAGAATCGTTAGATCGACGCGAAACACACGAAAAGTTGCCTGGGTAACAGTCCACAAAACAACGGCATCTGTGACGAACGGACGAGTGGTTCGTCAGATTATGAATACATAAAAGGTAGAGAGCATAGTTATTTATCATACAGCATGTTTATTCGTCACACGAATGTAAATATTATTACAAAATAAATGTGTATTATGGTGTTATTAATAATTAAAATAATAAATTGAACATAGCGCGCTAGAGGTCAGGTCGGGCGGGCGGTTTCCTCAAGGTAGCCGCACAGACTTCACCCCACTTCGAGTCCGCCGCCCAACCCACACACATCTCACGACAACCCGTGCGCCATCTTGTGGACACTGGTCTGTCTTCATCTCGACCGACCCGACTCTCTGCGCTATCCCATTGTCTCAACAAGTCCAAGTGTCTTTCCTTTCCTTCAAGGGTAGTTCGCTTAGTAAGGGCCGCGTCGATTACAGCATCAGCTCAGAGAAACTTTTTTCCCGGGTGACCCCAATGCCTGTCCTGTCTAGCCCGCCAACTCTCAACACGACGCAGCTATTCAACGGTGATTCTACACTATTTACTGGTCTGCCGTAGTCAGTTTGATAGCTGGGTACATAGGCGGACCACCGCCATGGACCGGAGCTACCAGGTGCATTCCGCTCACAAGGGCCTTACTCAAGGGTCGGCGCATTGACTTAGCGCAGTCGCTCAGCATTAACGATGCTAGCTTCCGTGTTGCGCCTGAGCTCTCGATAGCAGGTACGGCTCCATCGATTTTGCGCGTCAGCCCACCTCGGCGACGAGAACGGCAGACCGCGTTCTCTGTGGTGCTCCCGGGGACTACTGAAACGAATGTCGCTGCGTGGAAGGGGGCCGATGGTGGTAGTCGCGAATGGTAGCGAAGAGAAGCGATCCTGCTCACGGCACCAAATTGTGTATTATAGCAAGCCGGTCGGGAGACCATAAGCGCACCCATATAACAATAAGAGGCAGTTACAACAATTACCAAAGCAACACGAACAAGTATTTCACACTCTTCAACAGTTCACCTTTAGTCGGGCATTAAGCTATGAGAAACGACCTAGGTTGGAGCCTCTTACTGGGCCTTAGGCGGAGCTATGGCTTAAAACTGCTGTCTCCTTTCCGGGAAATTTACTTAGTGACCAATGAACTAATAAACCCGTGTTGCAGTATGTTCACGTTTCTCGTGAACTAGTTTTTCCCCATTCCTGCTGCTATAGACAACGGATTGATTCACTTGGTCGTCATGGACTATCTTGTATAAAAATGCGGGACGTGGTCCCAGACACTCTTTTATAAACGAGACCTTGGCCAGAGCTCTTCGTTCCTCATCTGTTCCTTGCATGGACGGAATATAATTTGTGGGGGCGTTGCCCCTTTTATACTGTTACTTTTATGATAACCAAAAATTGATGTATATAATCCTGTTTCCAGAAATCGGTCGCATTTGAAATAATCCATGTGACGACACTTCCTGTTCGCTATTATTTTTACGAGAACTTAAGTCGACTGCAGTTCCGTTAATATACCAAGCCTTGTATTGTATTGCATTCGTGAATCAGCGGGTATTTGCCACTTCGATGGGAAACGGCCTAACATTATGTCTGTAATCCTCCTTTCCAGAGGTAAACAATAATCCAGAAACGCAAATTATATTTCGAACAAGCAAATTATATTTTGGGATCAGTGTGCATTTTTAATTAATATGTTTACAGGTTCATGGGGTTCAATTGTCGCCCAATTAAACCATAAAATTAACGCTAGTCGTTACGCATAGACTTATATATTACAATATTATATATTATATTATTATAATATATCTATATATATAACTTGGTGTCATATTTCCAATTTCGTATCATAGTTAAAACATTGTCAGGATGGACTCTCATGCAACACGAAAAGGCTTACCCCCTTTATATTTGTAAGTATTACATAATAATATTGCAAACTTTGAATGCCATATATACTGGTGCTCACTCGAGGTTTGCTCTTGAGAGAATCTCACGGTGCGTATAAAGAGCGCTGTTGAGGTCGTTCTGTATCTCGAAATCGCTTTCTCTGAAGACAGACGTAACAGGTCGTGACTGGAGTAGAACAACTTTTCCATCTACAAGCGCCCACTCAATGTCACGGGGTGTGTTCGTGAACTCTGTGACCTGCAATGGCCACAAAGAAAAATTATATATACACTGTAATCGTTGATTTCCATGGGGTATTAAGTCATACGTTTCTAGGTTCCTGGTAAAATGGTTCAACACGACCACAAAATGGATATGTGAGGGTGAACAATAAATTAAAACATTCAACGAGGTATCGAATGCTGAATCGGGTCGCAAGGGTGGAGCAAGTTACCTTCAGCCCGATGGTTGTTAATAGAATCGCCTGCTCATCGCTTAGACAGAAGTTCTGTGAGTCGTCCGTTCCCAGGATTTTTTCCTGAGTACCCATGCCGACTGACTCGACGACCATTCGATCTTTGGCTCCGCACTGCAACCAAGTTACGTCAAAGTATTTATTCAAATACACAGCTATCTGTTGAGGTCGGCAACCCGACATACAACCACTCAGGTCCGCCAAAATATTTATACTTGCGCAAACATGAATATCCGTAATATTAGTGAACGTACGTGAATACCATGTATTCTAATAGATATAGAATATTACCACAGTTATCAAAATGTAGGTGCAATATGGTGTTATATTAGTAACACAAATGAACTACACACCACTTTACTAAGCAGTGTAACGACGGGCGCGTCACTGTTTGTAGTAGTTGCCTCAAGATTTCCTGGAGCCCACTGCAAAGTGTAGGTGTCAGGATCGGTCATAGCTGAAACGACAGATTCCCCTAGACCGAAATTGGCCGTAAGGATGACGCGTGCCGGCCTCGACGACACAGGATCACAGGTGAACATCACTCCAGCACATTGTGCAGGAGCCATCTCTTGAATCACAACAGCCATGGGACCATCCAAACTTTGACCATACTGACGTTTGTAGTGAACCGCCCGTAAGGCAAATTGAGAAGACCAGCACTTAACGATGGCCTCATAGATGTGCCTCTGGCCAACTACTCCTAAATATGTGGTCATCTGTCCGGCAGCAGACATTTCCTCTGAATCCTCACCGACGGCAGAGGATCGTACTGCAAACCGCCAACTCCCCCATTCGACACCAAAGACCTCGGCCATTTTCAAAGCCAGCTGTAAACGTATTAAGTTTTTAGCAGTGGATAATAATGGTAATATAAGGTGGGAAGTGAACTATCTCAACTGTTGGGGCATAGAATGTAAACGTACATGCATCTCATCCACTACGAACACTTACCGCTTCTGCTAATGAGGACGAAAGGGCCACCTGGTTAAGCGTAGCAACGCATCTTTCGGTCGCAGCTTTAATGGTGGACAGCTCCTCCTCTCCGGCCACATCATACCGTATCGACGCTTGAAGTTCTTCAATTGCCGTTTTTACTTCACTGAGGTTCGCAAACACTTGATAGGCATTTATCGTCATCACAACTGCAGGAGGCACCGTGAAGGCTGCGGTCTGAAATACATACCCCTAGATTACAGCTATTATAATAATCACGACTAATTATTAAGGATCATGCTGTATTTTTGCGTGAACAGGCTCTGGAATAGTGAACATATCGGAATGGCTCGGGGTTTTTCATTCATTTTAAAAAATCTTCAATAGACAAATACTGTCCACAGAGGTAAACATTTTTTGCTGGCTACTTGTTATAGGTCTGGCACGCAATACGAATATTAATACTTGACTATTTTACTTTCGAGCGCTGTAAAATTGCAGTTTCGAGAATAAGCCACATTTGAATATTTGTAATAATCAACTATGCAAACGCACCCGAGTTTGACGATTACTGTTCCCATTTAGGAAATTTGCGATGGCGGTAAGCACCGCGAGGGAGGACCCTTTGCCACCGGCAAGTGACGGCGCACGGCAGGTCTCTTCAGACGTGCTGATTACCTTCGCGTCGAGTCGTATATCAGAGCTCGCCCCCAAAAGCGAGTACCTGCAAAAATTGAGGGTTTTGTTCGATTAGTCTAATCTGTCTTGCGAAGCAACCGTATGGGTAATACGGAGTGCTGATCTGAGGCGGAGTTAAATTTCGAATGTGTGAAAAGGCCTTGCACGTTCACTTTATGCTGTGCTCAAGTGAGAGATACAATATAGGGATAAAGCGTCTTTAATTAAACGGCCAGTTCCTACCATCCGTTTTTAATAACAAACGATTTTATAGTAGGTCTTTTGCCATACTGACTTTCTGATCAACCCTTGCACACCGCATCTTTTAGTCTAAACACTTAAGGTACCATTATACAATTATGGAAGTTATTCTATTTTTATAACGGATTTCGGGCATCCTTATGCGCTAACACCGCTCGCAGACATTAAGAGAACTTAAGCATTGTAAAATTGCAGTTCCTTTAATATAGCAATAAAGCGTAACCTTCAGCTTTCCCGTTTTTTTTCACCTCATTGGTGGAATGGGATTCACAAACCCGGAAAATTTCGTTCCCACCGCCAGATTCGGAACTAATTAGATAAACTTGCTACATCGCGGGTGCTCTATCCCAGCTTCTCCCAAGATCGTGTGTCGTTCGCCATAAATGCTTTATTTGAAACATAGAATCATGCATCTATAATATTCAGGCAGTGAGAATGACAGACAAATATTGTAACAACGATTGTAAATACTGATTCGATGATCTCACACTCATCGCTTACATTTGAAGTTTGTCCGAAGGAGGCTTGTATTTTCGGGGAAGCTGGAAGCTTACTCCATAGAGTCTGCTCTTGTCACGATGATTGTCTCGCGTCAGTTCGCCCTGCATCTCGCGAACCGACCAATGGCCGCCAGTTTTGAGGTTGACGGCAACCTCACATCGGGTCTCAAACGATAGGGTATGCGAGAAAGTTGCACCCGTCGTTGCTAAGATTGATCAATAATAGCCGCAGATCGATGTACATAAAATATATACATACAGTATAGATGTGTTGCGTCATAGAAAAATTGAGAGATTGGCATATTTCATACTGCATTCCATATTCCATGGGCCATTGCT
Source organism: Stratiolaelaps scimitus (assembly GCA_019614645.1). Taxonomy (NCBI): domain Eukaryota; kingdom Metazoa; phylum Arthropoda; class Arachnida; order Mesostigmata; family Laelapidae; genus Stratiolaelaps; species Stratiolaelaps scimitus. The sequence goes on along the minus strand of JABWDB010000014.1, from coordinate 928,542 downwards.
TAGTTTTTCCTTGTATGGGGAATAGCTTTCACGGAACGCGCTTTGTAAGTGCAGATGTGTTGTTTACATCAAATGAGAAACATTTTCAAATGTTTAAGAAACGCGCAATCAAAGTATTTCATTATTTAGATCTTTTGCAATGCGTAGAACGACAGAGAGCTTATTCTCGGAATGAATGACCTATTGTACCATTTTCGCTATGTGATGACAATAAGTGACATACTTACACGTATCAAACGTTAAGGTGAAGAATGATTTATCTCCAGCGGCTTGATTGAGCTCAATTCGTCCTCTCGAAATCGGTTTATCGAAGAAACTTGGATGAAAGCAATAGCCCTTGATCTTTCCAGAGCTCACCTCCATCAAGTGGAACACCGTACCGTTCTATTGTTGTCCAAAACAAGAAATGATGATACTATTACAGCACGCTCGTTCAACGTGAATTTCGCTCGGAATTATATACCTTAGTTGTATTTCATAAGATCACTCTTAGATAGAATGCATGCACTAAAACTAATTATATGTTTTAATTCATTAGTTTATTGTTGATCGGCCAATGCCCTACAGAAATCGAAATGTAGAACCAATCTAAAGAGGCCAGAGCAAAATGTGAATTCTAAACAAGTAGATACATTTTCACCTTTGAATTAAGTGTGTGTAAAATTGCAACATACGTTGGCATATCCGGTAAAATGCCGGATATTCTGAAGAAGATCCGATTTCCCTACAAATTTTATACGACACCCGTGCATCAGGTACTCCTTACGATCACCATTGAGTGTGATTTCGCTATAAAGAGCAATGCCTTGAAGGAAAGCCTCAAGTCCGCTACAGCACCTTGAATTTATCATGCACACACACAGACCATAACATCATATTTGTGAATGTTCATTCGTGCACTGGATGAATTCGCATATGAAAGGCGGAGTGCATCAGAGAGAGCAAATGATGGTCCGATCATTGTTGTTGTTGTTGTTTCTAAAGAGCTCAGTGAATTATGTTTGCGCGTTTATCATCAGTTCCAGGTATTGCGAACTCACATGGCGAGATGCGACAAAGTACAAGTGCTCTTTAGGCTATTACGTTTTGTTAATATCTGTAGGTGTTCTTCACATTGATCATATATCTTATAAATGCGCATAACTGTTTCAAATAGGAGCCACAAACATACTTAGTTATACTGTCCTTGATCTTCGTCGTGTCACTGCCGTACTCATTTCGAAACCTTTGGACGAGCATTGACGCTGAGCACTGTTGCGGTATTTCAAAGGGGTGACTCATCATTGCTACACGAGCACCAACTCGCACGTGCACTTCGTTACACTGGTCTCGATTTGCTTTTTCAAGGTCTTTATCCGTCAAAAATAGTGCATTGATGGCTATTCTCCAATAGCGGAGTGGCCCCGTGCACTCGAGTCTTATACCTCCAGCGCTGTACACATTTGTGGACACTGTAATTAATAATAGTTTTGCCTTGTCTTTATATAGTGTCATTTAAGAAAATCCAAACCCTTTGTCAATAGGACCGTACATTTCAATGATTCGTTTATTCGAGTTCAAATGATACTACTGCCACTACCACTCTATAATAACTACGTCTGGTATTGTGGCTGTATAACTAACCTTTACACATATAGGGAACATACCATCACTGTAGTCTTTGTACCATGCTTCCGGTAGGATTAGTTCGTCCCCATTGATATTCAGGCGAGCCCAAGCTACTGCCGTTCCTCCAGGGAGTCGTTCAAAGAAAATCTCAATGCGATCTCCAGAGGTGGAGTCCACTGCGAATATGTGTTGCCAATCGCGGCGCTGTCATCGAAATATTTTCCAAAGGGAAAACAGTTATCATATCATATCAACTGCATCTTCCCAAAATATACGTACATATTGGGCGACCCCTGTTTCGTAACCAAATGCCCCGAGAAACAGATGCGGTTCAGGTTCGGTCATGGTCAACTTAAAAACAGCCTTCTAACTCGAATCATTTCGAGAGTAAAGTATTCTCGAAGCCTTTCGTATAGAGAAGGGAAGGCAAAGTGGGCTTATGATTGGGTAAGCCCGTATTTTGCAGTTAGTAAAATATACGGTTTCAGGTACAACAAAAATAGGTCGATGATTGAAACAGGTGCGGGTTTAACTATATTCCATACATTGGTTCTAGTTGTGAACCTATATTTCCCAATGGTTACATTACGGACTACCTAACTGCACTCCCCACCCTGTATATTTTATTATAATACAAGTTTCGGGAAAATACGTCGCCCATATCGTACGGAGATCGACGCGCGGGGCCGAGGCCAACCATAATCTCCTAATAAAATGTAGAAATTTACCTCGGACAGGTCACTTGAAGGCTTTTCTACAGTCCACTCATGTTGAGGAAAGATAGCGTTGATCCTTTCTGGATCGGTGAAATCTCCATAGTCATAATACGGAAACCGAACAGCAACTTTCCCAAGCTTAGAAAGAGCAAAGCGCTTTAGCGGTGAGTGGAACATCTGGAAATTCGAAGCGCGTACTCCCCTTCGAAGGAAAGATTCGAAAACTTATTTATTACTGCAGTGTAACGAGCGAATAGAAAGCTGATCCTAGACGACCTTAAAAACACTTTTTAACACGTGAGTCCTTGTGGTTTGATAGTTTTAACGTAACAAAACGCGGGATAGTGCGTCTAATCTTATGTTAAATTATTTGCATCGGTCTTCCGTCGTGACGACCACCTCGAACCTAGAATCGATAGATTCCGTGGGCTTCGAGACTCAATAGATGTGACTCAATCGTTGTCGGTTCAGAGTACATGTATTGCAACCTATTTCTGTTGCAAGCTAATTCTTATTTAATTATAATTTCTGATATTTTTTTATTTCGCATAATAAATTTTTTAAACTAACTCATATGACACAATTGGTTCCGTACAGCAAGATTTGTACGCGTTGCATTAATTCATGCAGCATATAGGTCACCATTGGTGTTCAGGTCTGTGTAGTGTTTCAAGAGGACCTTAACAATTATATATATATATATATTATATAGATGCTAGATTTATAAACTAATAATAATGGTTATAATAATGATGATGAGGAAGCTAGGATTTTTCTGGATTTTTACAAAGATCTCTGAATTAGTAAGCAACGTACTGATATTAAACTTGAACATCCTAGAAGCCGTTAGCCAGTGCCATGTAGAGAAAATCGTCAAGCGGGCTGGGTGGTGGAAACGCCGAGGACTTGGAACCCTGGGGATCTTCGGTTTTAATCACGTGAAAAATATGGCTCACATAATAGTAATACGGAATGGATGAGGTCTCTATTGTGCTTTCATGCGCTCTGCCTCACTGAGAACTTAGATTTCATAATTGCTTCTGCCACCTGAGTTTCGTCTGAGAACACGCGCTCCGGATCTCATTAACAATTTGATACACTTGTGGATGGCTGTTCTACCTTTGGGTTTCGTCTGACCAGCCTCCAAATCTTAGTAGAAACTGCAGTCTTGGCTTGTAGCATAGTGGTGTGCTGTTGGATTTGTTCTATATGGTACTTTGGTTAGAGTTTGTTCCCTTCAGAAGAAATAAATTAAGGACCACCTAGAAGCGCCGGAGCGCACCCAGTTTAATTATTCCATTATTAAGACCGCGTTGTCGAAAGACATACCAATGAAGGCCAAGTAAAAGAGTGTGGTAACTGATGTCAATACAGAATAGATGGAGTGTTTCCAAGGCCTCGGAGGAGAAGCATGCCACTAGATCCTGGTACTACAAGAATAACGTACACTGGTCATACACCCAGTGCAATCGCCAACACAGTGAACCAATATAATCTATTTTCTCATTGATGAACAAGAGGGGGCCCTCTTGGATAAAGAGTCGAATGGAGTTATTATAATAATATAAAAACCTTGGAAGGTCCATGTAAGACTCAACTTATGCGTATATGCACCTAATATACACAATCTTGGATTTGGTATACCTTTCCATCATAGTGATTTGAAACAACCGAATATTGTCTAACCGAGTATTGCTTATAATCAACAACATACAAAATTACACAATTGAGTCTATATTAGATTTTTTTTTTAATTATTATAGGGCTAATCGAAGGGTAGCCTTTGTGCAGGCGCACTTGGTTTTCGACAACCAGAGAAATGCTTATCTTGTACACGTGCTATTCTATTGTTAATGCCTAACTGCTTTTTAGCTGGCTACTATAGCCAATTCCCTGAATATATCGGAAACAGGCAAACAGATCAATAGTACAGAGAATGTTTACACTCACTTTTATTTTTTGACACTCAGTGAAGATCACTTGTATTAGGGCCAACGATTGTGCTACTACACAATTACGTAGTGGCAACGAATCAAAGATTATGCGAAAACTCCATTGAGTAACACAGGAGGCGTCATCCGTTTGAAATGTTCCGGTCCTTATTATTATTAAGTCAGATCTATTAACATGGAAACAATGCGTCTAATACGTGGCTGTTCGTGGCTATCCTTTTCGGTGGTTTCTCCCATTCACGAAATGCACTTTGAAGAGTACAGGACTTTCCGTTTCACCACTCGCGTCACATCTAAACCTTAGACCTCTCTCTGCGATTTACGTCTCGACTTTTTACAAATACCTGCAATAACCAACCAAAAGTTATCTGTAGAAAACACCATTCGGTCGGCAAAGTCATAATCGGTAAATTGTTAGAAACATTCGATTGGCGCTGTGAGCTTTCATTCATTATGAACGTGTCCCGTAAAGCTGAGCTAAGCAGATAACGCGTAAGCCAGGTAGACACTTGTAGAACTTGAATACAATACGCGGGGACGTCGCACTCATGTCAAATTGCTAATGACACATGGAAACTTAATTATGCGGTAGATTCCAAATAGCAGATATACGCCTAAAAATGCAGAAACAGGCAACAGATTTTCTGTTTTAGGCAACCGATTTTCGATTGGGTGGAACCACTTCAATATTTTAAGTGAGAAAGTATCGTAGCTACCTCTAACTCACACCGACACAGAATCTCACACAGGGGAAGATCTATAGTAGACGACTGCACTCAGCCACGGCATCTCGTGTGATCCAACAACACGCGAAATACTTTGAAGTGGAAAGACAATAATCTTCTAGCTACGTGGTACGGATGGCTTGAAGGTCATAGTTGGAGTATGACTCTATAGCCAGCACTGTTACAAGAACTGCTCCACGAGGTGGGTAGAGATGACTGCAGCAGTCATCGTGTCAGAGATAGACAGACTAACAGATGAGGGCCGCTAACGCTAAAGAAACGTTCTGATACAGCAGTACTGTCACAGTGGTGCAGGGAGCAGTTCTCAAGGTCGATGAGAGGGTTTTTTTCATCTCATTCCGAACGCCAACAATACTGCATCAAGCGATGCAGCCGACCCAACAAGTGAAGTGGGGCACAGTCAGTATGCTCGGCTTGTCAGAATGGAAATACAAGAAGTAAGAACGACACCATCTACTCTGCCAATGACGTTGTATTGTATTATATTTGGAATCAAGCGTATATTAGTCGTCTTCGCACACTGTTGACAATTAGAATCACTCGACGCCTAATGATGACCTACACTATCTGTAATATCTGCAGTCTTTGTAGACAGTTAGAATACAATGACCTAGTTCAGTTGAATGCTCAGTGTATTTAATATTTCGATAAACTTTGATGACCTCGAAGAATGATAGCGGTGGAGTTCAGTCGTCCATCGCAATACGAAATGGAGAATATTGGTAATCTGTGCTATGGAATATAAGATACTTACATAAGTTCGGGCGACAATCTCCTTAGCAGCGGTCCCTTGAATTGCAACGAGAGGTGTTGTCTGACCGCTCACGATTATGAAAGCAGGGAAATTACATAACAGAGTACGGCATTCTATTGTAAAGGGGCATTCCATACTCTTACAGTCTTGGAGAGAACATCTAGTACAAATGGGGTCAGTACTATCACAAATGTATCCTCGATACTACACTATACGAGTGTTATAGCATGAATATCGTACAGGGCATTTGCACCCCTCAGATCTCGGATAGATCATAGATAAAATGCACAGTTAAATTCAGCCTGTATGGACAAAATCAGTGTGCCACATGTATGGCAGCCCTGTCGCGTTACGTTTTGAATGCTGATATGAATGTTATAGGTTTGCTTTATTTTACAGCCTGTATTATCGTTTATGGAGCTACGCATAGTTGGATAACTATTATATTCCACCTTATAGGTTGGACTTACAAATAGCAGTATCTCATAGAACCGACAATGTAATCTTGAATTCAGAGATCATGAAACATTGGAGTCTTGTTTACATTTTGCAGCGCTACTAATTTAAACACGTCAACTATTTCCACTAAACATCTAGGCGTGTCCTTGCGCCCCCTTGGTAAGGAAGAGCTGGGGCGTGAAGGTTAGAAATAAACCCAGGCGCTGGTTGAACTAACGTTACTTCAGGACTTGCTTTCTCTGATATGGTTAGGCTGCCACATTGAAGGCGTCCTATTTCTTGCTTTGACATGTCCTTCGGTCTGATAACATGTCCCACATCGTTGCGGATTGTACTGCATGATTCCGCTAGAATCATGATTAGATATCGGCCGGTATGTGTACTTTTTCTCTCAGTTGACCATCAGCTAACTTTCCATCGAAGGGCTCGAAACCGCTGTATAGCATTGCTTCAAGGATCTACCTAAGATGACGTCGGTCATCCTGCACTTATCTGGGTATTCTCCAACAGACCTATGTGGCGAAACGGCAGTGTGAACCATATTCCAAACCATGACTTTTGGGGATTGAACCCGCGACACCCCCTAGGTGTGAGGACTAGGCGGCCTATTACATTATGGTTGCCAACTTCCGGTGATCTGTCACCATGGTGGCGGTGGTTTTTCCGGTTGTGCTGTACGTTAGCTTCAACATCTGCATCGGGCAGCTGTCTGATGCGGCTTATTGACTTCCTTATTCGGTACGTATACCTCTGGATGGTGCCATGTCCTGTGAGTAATGCAGGGAAAGTGTAGATATGGGACGACATCCGCATCATCTCTTTCGGTTCGGGCCTGGTTTAGTACACGAGCTGGCCAGATTGGAGAGATTCTCTAGTACAAACGTCCAAAGTTGGTTCTCTCCGTTCTCATAAAAGTACGTAAAAGGAAAATTTGTGATCTGAAGAGTGAGGATGCAGAGGCTGATCAGCTAAATCGTGCGCTTCATAGACCGTCCAGCGTCGTCATGAACTCTCTATTATATTAAGTATGTTGATCCACCTCCCCGTCTTCTTAAAGGAACCTCCTAATTGTCCACATTTAACGGGGATCCTTTGATTGTTCTAGCGCAAATTATTGCACACGTTTCTCTAATATGATTCCTAAATTCATCGAATTCCACAGGCAATTTTGCAGAGGTATTAGCCTTAAGAGCTTCTAGTCATCTCAATAACAGAAATTTATGAGTTGAGCCCTAAGAGTTAATACAATACTACAGATTCGAGTGAATTTCAGTGGGCCCACTAAGATCGGCCTACTCGCTATTTTCTTATACATTTATAAGTTTATAATACTTATAAATTTTATTCTACGGAAAATTGATAACGATGGTTATTGCAAAACAATCGCCTACGCGGATGACACCACTCTGTTGTTTCGCGTGCGGCCGGAAAGGGCACAACGGGACATTTCTGAGGCGCTTCGTAAAGTAGACGTCATCGTAAAAACGGTTTAGAGTTTCTGTCGTGCCATTAATGCAAGCAAAACGAATATAACTCTGTTTCGCTCACCACAACGGAACATTACGATCGGCAAAATGCGTCTTGTGAGATTGAAATGCAGTGGTCTCCCACGGTCAGATGCCTGGGCTTGGTTTTGAACGAAAAGCTCAGATGGAAGGATCATTTAAGTTCCGGATTGCCAAAGTGTTACGCTGTAGTAGCCTCTTTGCGTCGACTTAGAGAGCTTGGAGTGCCTGCAGAAGGTTTGGTGTATCTTTACAAAGCCCTTCTTGTCCCTCTACTCAGCTATGGTATATCTGTCTGAGGTGGAGGCTACAAAAATGTACTTCAGAGAGGGGAGATTATACAGAATGACGCGCTCCAAGCTATTGCTGGTAGAACTCGAAGAGACTCGATTGAGGACGTCCCAGTGAAATTTGACCTTCCTTCGCTGACGACATTGTACTCACTTCACGTCGCTCTTCTTGCTTTTAAGATATACAAGGGCATTGTGCCTACAGACGCTGCTCTTCCGATGAAAGCCTGCACCAAACGAACTGCTCGTAGAGCGACAGTGTTCATGACACCTCTGGCTATCAAAGAATCAAGCCGCCATACTCTCGCTTATCGCCTGCCGTCAGTCTGGGGTTCTTTGCCTAGAGAGATTCGGTCTCTCAACTGTGTTAAGAAATTTGCTTTCGAAATAAAAAAAAAAAAGGCTAAAATCTTGTTTGGATCAAATCCAGTAAACCACTTGTAATTATGTTGTTCAATATGACTTTGTGATATGTTTTGACGGTATGTCACCTCGAAGAACCTTGTGAAATACTTTGGTGATCGTTCTTTTTATCTTATTTTTTGATACGAGAATATTTCGCAGTTCCTTCAATAAAAAAATAATAATTGAAAAAAAAAAAATGAAATTTTTTTGTACATTCCAAAAATATTTCAAATTCGTATACGAAATCGTACTACATAACTTTCATTCAATAGTCAATTATAACAGCTCCAATCCAAGAACTAAAGACACTGTTGAATAAAGATATATTTCTCATTTTCTAATGGCAATGGATTTCTAACAACTGGAATTCTTGATTGTTTTTTTATTCTGGTATTCGTGTGATTTCACCTTATGGACAGATCAAAGCAGCGCTTTCGTCGTTACCGTAGAGTCCAAATAATCCACTAGATAATGCCTAGACAAGCTCTGAATCCTTTATCAGTGTCTGTCCGTGGTTATTCTTGTCCGGTTAATTAGTGATTAATGGTAGTGCTATGATGCCGTCCTCCCCTTTCGATGAAGTACACCCACCACTATAAGCATCAACCGGAGCTTCGTTGTCATGTATATGTTGATTATGCTTAGCGACAACACCCTTGTTTCCATCGAGGGTAATGATTTCTCCAGACTTGAAAAACGCAGTGGCTCCGACAACGCCAACGACAGCCGGTAGTCCATACTCGCGTGCTATAACGCCGCCGTGAGAAAGGAGGCCTCCAACTTCGGTCACCACGCCACTCAAAAGTGAGAAATAGGGAGTCCAACCTGATTCGGAGAAGACATCAGAGTCAGCAGGTTAATAGGCGTAAGCGGGATTGTGCTTACCTAAAAGAAAGTTAAACGCGAAATGCGATACCGTCTTTATTTCGGGGATGCTCCCGTGAAACACGCACCTCTCTGTGTTAATACTAAACACTTCAAAAGTCACTAATAGCTTTTGCTTTAAACGTTAATTTTTTTTAAGATTTTTTATAGTGCACAATCGTTCCAAGTAGCGTTGGATGCTATGTCTGTACTCTATGCTGATGCCCCATTGCACCTGGCTACCTATGTCGGTGGTTCGTGTGATGAGAATGTCCCCTTTTTGAATGAGGTGCTCTTCAGTCACCAAGTCCTGGACAACCCTAGCGATTCCGACCACAACGCCCTCGCTTACGGTCGTACCCGAGAGACTGTGAGCCCCATCGGGAACAGCTGCCGTGTCCGACTCGGCCTAAATCCAACAAAGATTCAGTACAAAGTGAGAAATTCAGCATGCAGGATTCAGGTCAGTGTTCAAATGAAACGACTTGTAAGAGAAGACAATTTTATTTTCCATATTATTTATAGTACTTGTTTTCAGTGACTCGGTGTGCTTGATACTATAGTATAAACAATTGCAAACTTGCGACAAAAAATGCTTAAAGGCCAACTATAGCAGAACCTTGAAAATTAAACAAACCTTCTACTATGCCGTTATAAGCCATTTACATACAGATCTAAAAACAAGTGGCAGCTGCATTCTACGTGATATATACATATATATATATATATATATATATATATACATTATAGCATAGTGACGGTAAAGTTCATTCAACTGACCGGCTTTGGCATTCCACAAAAGAGCATGGGGAATTTCTCCTTATTTAACCGAGCGTGCATTTGTGACCGTCGAATAGCCCTGAAGATCAGTAAGGCAGACATGTTACCGTTACATTGTTGTGATGGGCACTATGTATTGTGTATGTATTATAGTATATATAGCCAAGTATCTGATGTAAGAAATACTAACAAACTATCACATTTTCTATTTTGATTATTCGTGTTGTTCTGTATGAGACATTAGGTAACGACAAAATTGCTAGGTTTTTTTTATATTGGTGAATCTCCGAATTGGTTGAATGATTTGTTCTCGCTATTATCAGCACAGGTGTGGCTCAAATAAACATGATGCCCAGGATATGATATACTCCCAAGGGAAGCAATGTTCCATTCGGAGACCAAACCTAAAGGGCAAACCTGATTTATATCGGACTCACTCACTCCGGTCAAAAGTTCTCAACATTTTTCCTTTAAAGAGTACGCAAAAATACTCTTCCACTGGAACTAAATGTTACTGGTATTACCGTTAGATGCTTGACTCCCTGAGCCACGATGGCGGCCATAATATTGGATAAACTCTTGTGTTAACAACAAAGCTGTCGTGTTTTATTGTTTATTCCATCACCATTATATACTAAAAGCAGCTACTGCCAAGATATGGGTAGGTAAATCAATTTGTTTCTGAAATGTTCAGAATATTCAAACATAACAAACACGTAGCTAATGAGTGTAAAATTTACCTGGGTAGTAGGCGAGGATTACGCGTCATTATAAAACGATACAACTCGTCGGCAGTTAGAAAAAATACTAGTTCCGCATCGGGTAACTTGCCCTCGGCCTGAAGTTGCCGGCCGAGACGGGTAATAGCCAGTCGCACCTGATGGATGCACTTGATAACAACTGATTTCATCGCCTCTCGAGCGTATACCAGCATCTGGATTCGCGGTATGAGGAAGTTTAGTAAACGCCTAAATACGGTTGAAAGATATTACGCTATGTACGTGGAAGTTAATGCATGCACAAATATACGAGCACAAAACGATTCACGATCAAAACAAGTACTACTTAAAAACAGCGTCTACTTTACATACGCTGAAGAAAGTGCATTGAAATCAGCGTCATCGAACTATGCATCTATTATATGACATCCCGCGGAAATAAACCGCAATGTTATCCCATAAAATATTGCCGCACAATCCATGTTTAGTAATAAATGCAATACATTTTGAAGTGGCGCTTATACCTACTCCTGTCAGAGCTTGAAAACAGATATATTGTTAACAATGGTCGACCCACAACGAATGGTGCAGTCGCTTACTTTTGGACAAATGATGGTTGTTTTTCGAGGTCTGCAACCGTCATTTTTTCCGGCTCCTTTTTCCTGACCGCATCAGCACAAACGTTCGCTTGTAACGTCTTGACAAGAGGGGATGGGTCCATATCCCATGTCTTCGAATAGATGTCAAATTCTTTGTGACATCGGTGGCGGTGTTTAGCCCGAAAACATCTAAACTCCTTGGCAGCCTCGCCCTCGTCGTTCTGCAGCCAATGCAGAGCTTCTTCGACGGACATCTCGGAAAACGCATCCCCTTTGGCGTCCTTGCGAATGCTTATAGCAAGGTTCTGCAAGAGCGAAAACTTCGGTTGCAAAACCAATTACACTCTTCCCTCTCAAATTTTACTCTTTATGAGTAGAGTTCGTTTTTATTGGGGTGCAAACTTTAAGTAAGTACACAATGGGAGCGTGCACAAGACACATCCCATTTTACCTTTAACCTCTTAAAAAAAAGTACCCAAAAAAACCGCACCGCACATCGTTATTTTTGGGTGCGTGGATTATATATATATAACTAGTTTAATAGAAGCCATTATATAAGAATTAAAGTATAACTTTGAATACTTAAATTAAATATTCATGTATTTAAAGTTATACTTTTGGGCAACTTACTATTGGTGCAGTGGTATGAATCAATGAATCAGTGGCATGTGAATCAGCCCTAAAACCTAATTCATGAATCTATCAATCCAAACTAATTAATTTCGCTGATTTTTCAAACCAACAAGTTGTTACCGTAAGATCGTTAGGAATTTGTGCACTCTCAACTTCATAGTCCGACCTTAATAGTCGAATGAGGGTCACTATCAACTCAGGCGTAACTTTGTCCAGTCCCTGGCTGCTCTTCAATGTATTCAACAGCGTTACGTTCAGTATCGCTGCAGGAAAAGTAACATTCATGAGCAATCTATGACTATCCTTAATTTTATAAATCTGACGTAGGATGCTTAGAAGCATCGATAACGAGTCATTATCTTCTGGCACTTCAATATGTGCGGCATCAGCCATCTCCCGAGCCTTTTTGACGGCCAGCTCAATGTTGCGGGTCGCCTAGAACAACAAACGGTTCAAAAACACATTAGTTATAAACTATTACGTTTACGGTATCCGAGTAGACCTCAAAAGCCATTCGTTTTAAGCACCCTAGCAATCTCAGGACCAACCAGAACACTACATGTGCGCATTCTATAATCGATGTACGTTTAGATAACAACTCGGTTGATTTTATACTAGTTCTGTCGAATTGATCCAGCTCTCCCATAACATCCTAAGTAAGAAACTTCGTCGCTCTGGCCACCGTGCACAGCAGCCCTTAAAAGGCAGGTGTTTCCGACGCGAACGTACCAAACTATTGCTTATATGTCGGTCTTGTCTTGATTAATTTATGTTAAACAGCTTGTCGACGATTATGCCAGACAGTCATATAATTTTGACACATCAATTGCTCCTTAAAGTAATAGCGAATTTTTACGAAAATAGACATTAGTATTCAGATAATAAAAAAAGGTTTTTGGGCTGACTCTCAGCCAACATTTAACGTCCACGTATTCAGAGAATACGTAGCGCCAAAAATATTTTCAATGATAGGTTCTCGTTTAGCGTGTGGAACGGAATTAAAAACAAGGTTAGATTTTCACAAAGGTTAAATCGGATAGGTTAATCTGAAAATAAATTGTTGCCTTGAAAAAACAATAGCATCTTACACTCCATGCAAGCTTCAGAAATCGCACAGTGCCAGGATTGCCCTGTTTTTCATGGAAGATTCCTTGATCAAGTGCCTTGTTATCACTGAGGTCGAATCCAAATGTGTTGATGTTCATACTCTCAACGAAGTGCTTACTTCCGTTCTGTTAATTGAGAAATACATGAGCTTGGAACCGTTACAATATGGCCGGTGTTTACATACAGTCAATCCTTCACTGCTGATATACTAAATTATAATAGTATACACATTTTTTTTTTTTTAGTACACATATTTAGAAATTAAAAAAGTAGGCCACATCAAACACGAAGTTGAAATATCCCCCTACGGCCAAAACAATATTTTCGAAATCCACAATCTTTTCTTAGATAATTCTACCGAACTCATTAGGGATATTCATTATATTACGAAAATATATTTATCCTTTGTTCTTATCAATGTGAAGCCGGTAGTTGCTGACAGAATTCTTTCCGTGATATCACTGTCGCGTGCGTCTTAAGCTCGCCTATACGATGTATGCATTTCTTAGCGTTCACTAACTAGGTTTCTGGACAGTGGTTGGCAAACGTAGGTGTAACGTAAGGCGAATGCAAGTTTACAAAGATTAGGAAAATAGAACGAAACAAATTCCTGCCATCTCTACAAGAGCCGCCGACCATTTGTTTCCCAAGTGTAAAACCCTTTTTTCTTAACTGTAAACCAGAATAACCCTTCGAGCATAGTTACTCAGAATGACTAATACTCTCCGTGAGGGCTGCTTACACCAGAGAAGTTCACGAACGACTTTTTTCCAATGTGGAGCGAACAACCATAGGTATACTGGCTTCGATCGACCGCGCTAGGGAAGACCTCATCCATGAATTTCTTCGTGGAGATGTCAAATATAATTTGATGGATGACCGATATAGACATAGGTGATATTACACCCGGAATCACCTCTCTGAAATCACAACATATGTTCGTTCATAATGTGATTCGTTACATGATTGACTTGAATATCTGACGGAATTCTCGAGCATGAATTCTATTGCTCGTGCCCTAGCGAAATGGTGTCACTCCAACTTAACACGGGACTTCTCTAGCCGTAGGTGGATCGCTCGTCACATATGGTGTCCAATTGAATAATTTCAGTAAAACTGCTTCTGTCCTAATATGTACTTTGATCAACTATGATAAAATAGAGTATGGAGAAGAAGAAATACCTCCCTTTGAAGGAGGTCTGTGTATGTGCGTACTCAAGATTTGCTCTCGAGAGAATCTCTCTCGGTGTATAGAGGGCTGTATTAAGATCATGCTGTATATCAAAGTCACTTTCACGAAAGATTGAGGTTACGGGACGGGATTGCAGAAGAATGAGTTGTCCCTCTACAAACGCCCACTCGATATCACGCGGCGTGTCGGTGAATTCCATAACCTGGATCGAATGAAAATGTATTAAGAATATAATGGAATATATATACGTATATATATATATATATATATATATATATATTATATATATATATATATATATATATATATATTATATATATATATATATATATATATATATTATATATATATATATATATATATATATTATATATATATATATATATATTATATATATATATTATATATATATATATATATATATATATAAGAACATGCGTAAGGCATTTCCCCCTCCATAAAAAAAAAGCGGGGAAGCAATACAGATGAATATACAAGGTAAAGCGGCAAGGCCAAGCTTGCATTTGGGAAGAAATGGCCCACACTTCAAATAAACATGAAAAAGTTCCAGGTTAATAGTAGGTCTATAATTAGATCAAATGTAACCAAATGTAATTTGGAGAAATATAAGGTCACAGTCAGAAAAAAACTAGCTTACAATTGGAAAAGCCCATGCTTTAACTATAAACCTATCTTTGTTGGCCTCCTGTGTTATTTCTAGAACTGCAGCAAACTGATTTTTGTCTCTCAATATTTCTGCTATTTTCATTACAAGCGAAATCTTTCATAAATGGATGTTATAGGACCGGTTGCTGTCAGGTACGCGGTGGGACCAGTTGGAAATAGGACTTAGGAAGTTAGACTTGAAGAAAATTCAACAAACCTTCATCCCAACGGTAGCTACAAGGATGGCCTGCTCATCGCTAAGACAGAATCGTTGTGTATCGCTTCCGCTCACAACTTTCTCCTCGGTGCCTACGCCGGATTCAGTCTCGATAACCATGCGATGCTTAGCTCCGCACTGCGGGTTAAGGACAAAATTAATTTTGTACATACTGTAATATATATAAATAAATATTACATGTTGAATATATTGTAATTTCTCAAGGTAGGTAGACGTAGATCTATATATATCGACATACGTAAACCAACGTACCACTTTATGTAGCAGCCTAACGGTGGGCATAGTTGCATTTGCTTTTACTTCACATTTTTCCGGCACCCATTGTAGAGTATAGGTGTCAGGTTCAGCAATGGCCGATGCAACAGATTCGCCGAGACCGAAGTTTGCCGTAACCGTGACTCGTGCCGGTCGTAAAGTCACGGGATCGCACGTGAACATGACCCCTGCACATTCAGCCGGGACCATCTCTTGAATCACAACTGCCATAGGGCTAGTTAGATCTTGTCCATACTGGTGCTTGTAACTGATAGATGTTAGTGCAAACAGCGAAGCCCAACATCTTACGATAGCCTCAAGCACGCGTCGCTTTCCGGTGATACCCAGGAAAGTGTCCAACTGTCCCGCCGCTGACATCTCATCCGAGTCCTCACCTACAGCGGACGATCGCACAGCGAATCTTCGATTCTCCCAGCCATTGCCGAACACCTCTACAAGTTTGGCTACAAGCTGTGGACGTTAGTAGTTTTCTCAGTGTAAGTAAACGTGACAATGAAGTGCCTTACGGAAACATGGTTTTGATATCATATACGCTTTCCATTATTAAACAATTGAGTACTAGTACAAAAAATGATTAATATTTGTTAAAAGCGATCGAGCACATACCAAATGTTCTATGGTGAGTGGGACGTTGACTCGTGTCAGAGCAGAAATGCATTTCTCCGATGCTTCTTTAAGGGCAGATAAGTGTGATCTCGAATTAATGGTTCGCACACCTTCTAAGAGATCATCAATGGCTGACTTCGCTTCTGGTAGGTCAACAAACACTTTGTAAGCCTCTACTGTCAGCACGACTGCAGGCGGAACCGTAAACGCCACAGACTGCAATATACAGAATCGCCGTGACTGCAATGAGCGTAACTGGTGCAAAGGGAATTAACTCCGGATATCATATGAAGGAATATGATATTGGCATTTGTAGATGATGGTGATTACGTTATTTAACATGTGCACTGTAATCCTTGGTATCTCCCGCCGAACAGATTTTAAGCAATTCGCTTCATTGTCTGCTTCCAAACGGTATAACGTCTAATAGATACATTTATCGTTACTGTACGTATCATGCGATTAACGTATTACCCTTGTTCGTGATTGTTTGCTAAAATAAGATCTGCCTTTGTTAGACATAAAAATAGGTAATATGTTCTATATAGTATATATAATCAGTGACAGGATAATTATTACAAATATGGTATAATTGGTACTGGACAAAAATGCACTGAGTCGATGCACCTGTTGATTTGCGTATTTCGTATTATCTTGCAGATATTGCTCGATCGCAGTGAGTATCGCAAGTGATGAGCCCTTTCCACCAGTGAGTTCCGGTGTGCGACAACAGGGTTCCGATGTGCTCACCACTTGTACGTTAAGTTCGGTTTCCTCATTTGCTTCAAGGATCGAACACCTATCACGGCAACGCATTGACATTCATAAAATAAAAATGCATTATATATGTAAGCTCTAATATTAGTATAGTATTTTACTATATTGAAGACAAGACGTGTCTTATGTCACGCATGGTCCTCGAGGGAATGTTTATTGGTACAATGCCTCAACAAAACATAATGTGCGGAACACTAACTTATGGAAATCAAAGACAATACACTGTTTACCCAATGTTCAGCTGATCAACAACCAACCAACACTATAATTAGGCTGACCCAAAAAAAATGGCACTGCTATCGTCTTGCGCCGTGGTCTTTTTATTGGCTGGTTTGAATTCAAATTTGGCGGGTAGTGGGAAACAACAATTAGCAAGCAGACGCTAGCATGCGGCTTTCGTTGGGCGTTCGAAATGGCAACCGGCGGAGCAGGTCCCTCAGACTTGCATTCTCAGAAGAAAAGTCTCAGATTTATGTTTCAAAAGAAGAACTGTCCAGCTGAAACTTATCGAGAGTTGGTTAGTGTGCACGGTCATAATGCCCCAACTCAAGGACAGGTGTACCGTTGGTGTGCGCAATTTAGGCAAGGACACCTCGACGATTTCAATGTGACTTCAAGATCTTTAGCTTTAAGCAAGGTCACGCGTCGATGGCAGAGCAACGATGAGGAGAGGAGCAGAAGAGAAACCCTAGCAGAGACAGGACGGGACAACCTCCCTACCAAAAGTCACGACGGTGACGGTGCTGCCGATGGGCGACCCCGGCCGAATGATCCGGTAGGCGTCTGCTACTCTCCGTTGGTTCGTAGTACTGTTAACTCTGAAGATCCGGTCAACCGAGAGGGGAAGCTTAAGTGGGAAGCTTGAGTTTAATGGGTAGATGTACCACTCAGTCGGGCAGGAGCCCCACAGTACCATGGCAAATACCTCACTGCGAGGCCTGGTCTGCATGGGCATTCTCCGTCATAAAAAAAAGAAGGGGCGCCTGGTCGGCTACAGGGTCCCTTACATCGTGGACTGCGATAATCGCCAGCTGACAAACTGAGTGCCTGTCATATAACGTGAGTGAATACGTGGGCTGATCATCTTCCACTATCCTTTCAAGCAAAATTAGTCATCGCCCCAACAGTGTCGAAATAATCGATGTCGCTCATTTTCAGTTCGTCCTCGAGAATGATCTCTCTATATGCCGCTGTAGCTTGCCCGGAGGGGTCAAGTAACTCCATCGTCAAGGACGACTTCGTTTACCTGAAGGATGTCCCTAAGCAGATCGAAAACGTTTTGGGGCGCTCCAGTGCGAGTCAGCTTGAAAAGCGCGACTTTCCTAGAGGCCATCGAATGCGAATCGGAGGTCACCGAAACCATACTGTACTGTCTCGAGCTGCCGATGGTATACTGGATATGATTCAGGAGGGTAGGTCGAATGAGGCCCAAAAACCGTGCTGTTCTTCAGGTATGGTATGCACGAGCTCGAGATATAGCGAGAGACGGTGTGAGAAGTTGAGATAAAAGTGTATATTAGGAGATCTATTTAGTAGGTCCCTCCAACTGGTGGGGTGTTCGGTATCACAGATAGCAGAGCTTTGGGCCACTCCACCGAAACACGTCCTTCTTCCAAACATGAATTAGACAAAATCAGTTTGCCGGAAAACTTCCTCCATGGACATATGGAGAAGGATTAATGCAGGCCAATGAGATACTAACGTTGTGGCGGCCAGCTAGCCGTGGCTCACGATGCCACATGTGTTGTCGAACAGTCATTGGTGTTGTACTGTCGAGGGGATTCTTTTGAGCGTTGAGGCCTATTCTTCTACATCAATTGCGCTAAGGACTCGGAGGAGTTCCGGTCGAGCTGTCATCGAGTGCGGTCACGCGCTGCTGACAGTGGAGATTTGCAAGGAATTTCTTTGATGGTTCGCTGTGAATGCCATAGTGTTTTTGGCGTCTCGCGCGTGATTCTGGAGTGCAGTGGTGCATCGAGGAGCCACGGACACTGCGTCCGCCCGACCCGAGAGTCAACAGCTAAGTGAACTTTTGGTATTTTTTGGGAGTTTCGCGTTTGGCCCCCAGACGGCGCCCTGTACCGTAGTGGGCCAGAGCACGTGACCACCCAGCTTCGTAGCTGACGCACGACTGAGCGGAGGGACACTCGGCGTTAGTTCCGATCTCTGCCGCCTGTGGGCGTGCGCGCTGGCACAGCGGGGAGAGGGTAGCGTTGGCTGTCCTCCCAACAATTTGCACGGCCGTGCACCTTTCGCGCTGCCGCGCGCCGCTTTATATAGGTGGTCTGCGGTACGGCACCGAGCAGCGGGGGACGAAAGACACTTCCACTCTATCTGGGAGTGGCGGTCGTGGTCAGGGGTATAGACCGGTCTACTGGGCTGCTCCTGGCTCGTCCCCTCCTCAGGAGTATAACTCATCTAGCAAGATACCAAGGCCTCCTGGCGTCCCAGGACCGAAAGAAGCCGCTGCACGCGAGCGATTCTCGTACACTGGTAGCGCTTCGACACGACTTCAAATCTCTTTGAAATTCGATTTCACCGGGCTGGCACGTCGTGGATTATCGGGATCTGGTAAACGATTACGGATCCCCCCCCTGCTCCACCGACGGGCACCAGGATCGACTTTGTACGACCTAGTATACTCTCTTCCCCTGATACCCCCTCTGCAGCCCATCCAAGAGGCCGGGTGAGAAAAGGGAGGCCTAGGCCGAAGGCCGGGCCGTTGAGATGAGCGACAAAAGTTGTAGAGAAGGAGCCGGCGGCGGCGGCGACGACGGCGGCGGAAGCACCAGCAACCCATTCGCCCGAAGCGGCGGCGGGGTGCAGCGGTCACCGGTACAACAGCAAACCGGGAGCTCGAGCGCGGCTGAAAACCTAGCCCGCCCGGGCGAAGCGATTGACACGGACACCACCCCAATGGAGGGGAGGCATATCGGCGGTGAAGGAGAGAGTAAGGCACCTGAGAAGAGGAAGCTCGAGCTGTCGCCGGCGTCGAAGCAGATGGAGCCGGAGGGCGTCAAACTTAGGACAGGAAGTGGAAGGAAGTGGCTAGACCACCTCAAGATACTGGTTAGAGGTAAAAACATCACGGAGCTCCCGACCCCAGAGTGGCCGGAAGAACTGCTCGAAATTGAGGAGTATGAAGATGGTAGGGAGGCCATCGAAACCTGGTCTAAGGTACTGAAGGCATGCTGCAAAAGGTACACACACACCAGCCTGGAGATCAAGATTGCGACGGAAGAACTGATGAAGGTGGTCATCACAACCAAGAGACTAGAGAAAGAGCGCGATTCTACGAGGGAGGACGAAGCTAAGGCCAGGACCGAGTCACAGGAATCGAGACTGAGAGGAATCATCGCGCACCTCGAGATGGAAAACGCGGAGCTCCGGGCTCGGGGACCGTCGCCGACAGAGGCAGTCACCTGCCAACGATGCCAGGAAGAAGTCGGTAAGGAAGTCGCCGAGGCACGGCGAAAGGCTGAAACCATCGCCCGGCTGGACACGGGTATTGAGACAGCAGTGACTGAGGCAAGCATCATGAAGGTCATCCGGAATGAATGGCCGGAGGAGATGTTCGCTAGGGCCGGGTTAACGAACAAAAGCGTCCTTGAACCGAGGGAGACGCGAGCCCTACTCATTAGGGAGGGCTCGGATAAAGACGCGGCACTGCTGACGCGCTTGGCCGCCGCCTTCCCCTCGGCCCCGGCCGCGGCTAGCCTCCCGGCTGGGAGGGTGGCGGTCCTACGCAGCCAGGACGCGTTTGAAATAATCGGGGAGAACGAGGAGGCATCGGCTGCTGGACCTCCGCCCGCCTCCAGAGCGCTGATAATAGGAATGTCTCCGCGAGACGACACCGCGCCTGAGAACTTCGTCAGACTTTTGCGGAGGATCATGGCGGCAGGTAAAAGAGAGACGAGGACCGAGAACATGGCAGTCCACATCTCAGACGAGTACAACAGCGAACTCGACCGTAAGCTGATCGAGACGCTGTGCAGACAGCTGGGATGCGACGCAGAGCTGTACACCCGGCAGAGCGTCAAAACGACGACCAGGGCGACAGGCGACAAGACTGAGAATAAATGGCAGGGGCAGAGTACGCTCTGGATCAAGAAGTTGGAGGGAAAGAGTGCGGCGGAGACTCTGCGCTCCATCAGGGAGCATATCAACCCGGACGCAGCCGGAGTCCGAATTCTGAATCGGGGTATAACGACGACGAAAGAGGGTGACCTTATCATTAGGGTAAGCGAGTCGAAAGCAGGCGCAGGGAAATCTTTCGCCGAGGCTATCCGGAATGGAGCAAAGGCGACAGTTGACTGCAAGCAGGGCGTAGGACCCATGCAGTCGGTTGTCCTGCGAGACGTCTATGCACTCGCAGATAGAAGAACCATAGAGCAGATAGTGCGGAAGGAACTAGGACTACCGACGGGGATACCCATCCGTACCGAGGAACCGCGAGAAACAAGAGGACGATGGCAATGCCTTGTCGGTCTGCCAACCTCGGCGGCGGCCCGCCTCATCGCGAAAGGCAAGATAACGATCTGCGGCCAAACCTCACGCACCGAGGAATGGCACCAGCTGCCGGTATGCCACCGCTGTCAGAAACCAGGCCACCAGGCCAAGAACTGCAGTGAAGAACGGCTAGACGGTAAGCGCTGTTACAGATGCGGAGACACCGGGCATGTGTCCCGGTGCTGCGAGAAGCCGGACTGGTATTGCCACTCATGTGAAGTGGAGGGACACTCGGCCTACTCCGCCACATGCCCGAAAATGGCGGCAAAGCTGAAAGAGCTGCGGGAAGAAGCCAAAGCAAGGAACAGGGAGGCCCTCCTTCGTGCCTCAGAGACCGCAGCAGGGACGGCTCAAGCGTCACAGTCCGACGGAGCAACTGAGGCAGTGGCAGCACCAGTGGCGGATAAAAACCGTGGGGGAAAGAAGAGGGCGACTGTAGACAAGGATGGATTCACCACGCCACGAGTGTCGGCTCGTTGCCCAAGCAATGACGGCAGCGAAAGTGGCGGGGTCCCCCTCCCTCACCCCTAAAAATGATTAAGGTTCTACAGGTTAACCTGAACAGGGCCCGGCTGGCACATGATCTACTTGAGGCAACAGCCACGAGGCTTCAGGTGGACATGTGTTTGGTCACAGAACCCAATGTGAAGCTGGCCAAGAAGAAAGGCTGGCTCTTAGACGAGCGAGAAGATGCGGCTGTCTGGATAGTGGACAGAAGCATGACAATAGAAGAACAGGGAAGAGGTGACGGCTTTGCCTGGGTAAAAACGGGGGGAACGACAGTGTTCAGCTGTTACTTCTCCCCGAATAGATCCCTGCAGGAGTTCACCGATTTCCTGTCCAAAATTGAGAACGTGATGCACCAAGGCGGAAAGTTCGTCGTCACCGGTGACTTCAACGCGGCGGCAACGGAATGGGGGAGCAGGGCCACAAACCCGAGGGGATGGGAGCTGCTCGAATGGGCGGCTACAGCAGACCTGGAGTTGGCAAACGACGGGCTAACACCTACTTTCTCCAGGAGGGGACAGACGGCATTCATCGACCTGACGCTTTATTCTGGAGGGGTGGGGGTAACAGACTGGGTGGCGATGGACGATGAGGAATCCCTCAGCGACCACCACTACATCAGCTTCGACTTGTCTCTGCAGCGGGCCCCCCAACAACAGCAGCGGCGACAGTGGCTAGCCAAACGGCTTGACAAAGACAAGCTTAGACAAGCTACCCGAAGATGGTGCGAAGCGCATGAGGACGAACGAACAGAGGGGAACCTCATAAAGATCCTCGAGAAAGCGTGCGAGGAAGCAGCACCAGTGACACACTCGGCGGGCCGCAACCGGAGGCCGAAATACTGGTGGACGAGGGAAATAGGAAGAGCACGACGGGAATGCAACACTGTAAGAAGAATCTACACAAGACAACGGAGGGAGACTACCCGAGGAGGTACACCACCCCCGATAGAACAAGAATACAAGCTGAGGAAACACGAATATGAGCTCCTAATACGGAGAAGCAAAGAAAGTAAATGGAGAGAACTAACCGAGCAGGTAGAGACAAATGTATGGGGAGACGCGTACAAAATTGTCATGAAGAGGTTTGGCGCGGCCCCTCCCAAGATGGCGAGGGAACAGGGAATGAGGGCCATCCGGCACCTCTTTCCTACCCATCAACCCAGGCTGCAGCAAGACGACCATGACACGTCGCCGCCACCCACTGTTACAGAAGAGGAGGTACGCGAAGCTGGGGAACGCATCGCCGCCCGTAAAGCGGGAGGCCCGGATGGTATTCCCCCAGAAGCGATCAAAGCCTTGATCAAAGAGAGACCGGACTACTTCGCCACGATTGTAAATAAGCTTCTGACAGAGAGGTCCTTTCCTACCCAGTGGAAGTCGGCCAAGCTAGTACTACTAGCGAAACCGGGTAAGCCGTTGGACTCCCCCTCGGCTTACCGACCTCTCTGCCTGCTTAGCGTCGTGGCGAAGGCGTTCGAGGCAGTGATAGCGAGACGGCTAGTGACCGAACTGGAGGAGGGCAACCTCCTCTCGGACGCCCAACATGGTTTCAGGAAGAGACGATCGACGCAGACCGCTCTGGAAAGCGTAATGAGACTGGCGCAAGAGGAGAGAGAAAGAACGCCGAGGACAAGGAAATTTTGTCTTGCGGTGCTCTTAGACGTGAAGAACGCCTTCAACTCCATCCCCTGGAGCACGGTGTGCGAAGCGCTGGAGAGAAAGGGAGTGTCGCGATACCTCCAGGAGGTGATCAACAGCTACCTCAGCGAACGGAGGATCAACTGGGACGGAGCAGAGCACGAAATGACGGCGGGCGTACCACAGGGATCGGTCTTAGGGCCGATACTGTGGAACGTGGCCTACGACGACGTGCTGAGGCTAGACTACCCAGAAGAGGTCACACCGGTGGCGTATGCAGACGACCTGGTGCTCATTATCAAGGACAAAAAGGAAAGCGACATTAAAAGGAAGGCGAACGAGGCCATCGCCCAGGTGGAAGCTTGGATGACCGCCCACGGGCTTCGCCTCGCACCGGAAAAGACAGAGGCCATCTTCCTAATAGGGAGGAAACGGCTGAATGTCCCCATGGCCCTGATGCACGGGACCCAAGTGGTCACCCCGAAGAAGGAGGTAAAGTATCTGGGGGTCATGCTGGACCAAGGCATGACCTTTAGTGCTCACATACGATATGCCACCAAGAAGGCGGAGCAGGCGGCAACAAACCTCTGCCGGCTCATGCCGAGAACACGGGGTGCCAGCGAGGGGAAAAGGCGTCTGTTGGCAACCGTTGCAGAATCGGTGGTGCTCTACGCATCGCCGGTTTGGCGACAGGCGCTGAAGAAGAAGTGTAACGTGAAAGCGCTAAGAAAAACGCAGCGTGTCCTGGCACTGCGCGTGTGCCGTGCATACAGGACCACGGCCACCCTCACGGCCCTGGTCCTGAGCCGGATGGTCCCCTGGGACCTGAAGGTAGAAGAAAGGGCCAAGTTGGGCAGAGACCTCAATACCGGCCCAGTCGCTGTAAGAGAGGAAAGCATCAGAGAGATGCAAGCAGAGTGGGAGCAGGGAGGGACGTCGAGGTGGACCAAGTCCATCATCCGCGACCTAAGCGGGTGGTTCCACCGAGAACATGGTGAAACCACTTACAGACTTACCCAGTTGCTCGGCGGGCACGGGTGTTTTGCGAAATACCTTCATAAATTTAAGAAGGTAGAATCGCCGTTTTGTGTCCACTGCGACAGCGGGGCAGAGGACGACGCAGAACATACACTGCTGAAGTGTGAAGCGTTCCAAGAGGAAAGACTCAAGATGGAGCGGAAGATAGAAGACAAAGTAACCACCCAGAACTTAGTACAGCACATGCTGCAGAGTGCAGAAAAGTGGGAAGCAGTGCAAGAGTTTGCAGAGGAGGCCATCTCGCGCAAGGAGCGTGCGGAGATGGCCCGGCAAGGGCGTTCGTAGAAAGAAAAGAAGAACACAGCCAAAAATTACGAAGTAATCATGTACATGTTCCGTAATTTTGTCTTAATAAACTTGCCACCCACAAGGTCGTGGGTGGTCCAAAAAAAAAAAAAAAGGACTCGGAAGAGTCCCATTGAGACAGAAAGAGGCTGGAAACCCTACAGGAGTTTCAACTCGTATCCTTGGCAGACCTGTGGCAAATATATCATTGACCAAGACGCCCGAGTGATTCTCAAAGGTACCCCAACATCACTCACAATAATATAGGTAATGACTTAAACAGTGGAGAGTAGAGTTAGCGTCGTCGGGATGCTCGCTTGGTGGCACATGTGGTACGTGGAGGTAGAAGCATTTGGACCTTTTCTCGAAAATTGCACTCAATGCAAAACATGTCGTTGTCCAGGTCTCTATGATCAGTAGCTCTCAGTAAGTGCCAACTGTGATAGGAGTTGAAGGTTTGAGACAGTTTCACTGCACGATGTGTATTACTATTATATTTGTGGTGGCCTTCATACAGGTTGTTACAGTTGTCCCACCCGGTGACTCTCTCCTTGTTATTCTGCCGACCATGCAACGCGGTTTCGATTACCTGAGATGTCAGTTCGTGGAGGAGTGAGCGATATTCGTTTTGTGTGACCCCCTTGTTGCACTGGGCGGGTCCCCTCTGACCTTCGCTGCTCGGATTCTATTCCGAAAGTTTTGGTTATCCTTGCTAGATTATTCATGTTGGCGGAGGTTGGGTTCACATATCTTGAGCCAAACGCTGAATTGAAAGGAGTTCTTCACCAATGCCTCTCGCCTGAGATTGAGACATTCGTTCCGCCTAAGGTATAAATATATGCTGTGAGCGTAGTCAGTATAATCACTGACCTTTCGGTACATTGCTGCGACTATCGGCTCACATGACGCAGCTATTGCACGTGAAATAACACGACACTTTTGTGGTGACCTAGGACTGTTAAATTACCGCAAGTAAGAGCAGTTTGATTCTGTTTCATAGGTCCACCTGCCTGCTGCCAAGTTTCTTGTCTTATTGCTTGACCGGTAGCCGACATTTCCAATCAGGTGACGTACCTTTCAAGGTAATCCAACCGGTTCAGCATAAACTGCAGAAGCGTCGTCACCAATGGGCTATTGCATCCTTCGAGTTCACCATATACAAATGTTTATGTTCGAATAGAACTTAACTATATAAAGCAACATAATAACCAACCTAAACCAACATAATTCCGTGTGCAACATAAGAACGTCGTTATCCTTTGTTAACGAATTTTTGCAGAAGTGGTCTTTTATCTTTGAGGCTTTATGGATTGTTTAGGTGTGGAATATGCAATTTGGAAAACATATCACCTTTATCTTCACAAGGTTGCAAAATTAGCATGTAACATTGAGTGGGTGACATCTGTTTAAATCTGGATGCTTTAATCTTTGTATAATATACAGGCAATAAATACACAGTACACAAATTCACGGTCACGTTTAATCTCATGGCAGATTTACCTGGATTCATAAAAGACACACCAGGTCGTTTACCTGCTTCGAAGGAAACTCTGATTGTAAAAAAAGGAAGTACGCACAACCATCAATACAACAATGTATAATACCAACTGTAGAATAAGTTCTTAATCCCAAGCAATACCGTGGACGTTAAATGCTTGGCTGAGGGTCAACCCGAAATTATTTTTTTCAGTTCCTGATCTACCCTTCCTCACACCATATGAGCATCGTCGCCGCCATGAAATTGAAATTAGTGACGCTTTACTTTTGAGCTTACATTTGAAGTTTTACTGGCGGGAGTGTGTATTTCCCTCGTAGATGAAATGTGACTCCGTAGACTTTGTGTATATCCGGCCTTTTGTCGCGTTTCAGCTCGCCTTCGATATCTTGGATGAACCAGTCGTCTTCCGGAGAAGCGCTTAGGGTGCTGACAGGTGCAGCATCTCGGACAGTCAAGAGCATCTCGTGGGAGTACGTTGCTGATTTTGTTACTAATTAAATTTTCCCGGGAAAAGTATGAGTCGACGACACAAAATTATGGCGGTTGATGTTATTAACAGTGCGAAGGACTTCTGTTTCAAAATTTTTAATCAGTCGTTTTAATCAGTGTGGATCATGAAGGGCCCACTACTCCAAGGGAAAAATTACTGCCGCTTAAAGATGCCGGTTGAAAAACGGAGCAAAAATATAAATTACGTGTAGGGAGAGATGGATATCTGGTGTAATGAGTTACACTGATGGAATAAGACCGATATAAATACCAGGTGGGCTAGAAGGATCGCATTCGCTTCTGAATATTTCAGACGTTTTTAAATATACGACTTACTTGCAATTTAGCAGTTCATGTCAGTAAGCAAGGTGTAATGTATTATATATATATTTCTGTACCTGCCTCGAAGGTAAGCACCAAAGACGATCCTGTTTCGTCATTGCCAATTGTCTGCTCCGTTCTTCCTTTACATACGAGTCTATCGAAGAAGCTCGGACTAAAGCAGTATCCATCAATGCAACCTGGACTCACCTCCATCAAGTGGAACACCGTACCGTTCTATTGTTTAGTAAAATGAAATAAAGATAAGCCGCGATTAGCATTGATTACAAGGGCTAATGATGGGTGTATTGTATTTTATGTAATTACCCTTCATTCGAAAATTCTATAACATCGAATAAGATTGGTTATCAAGTTCGTTTAGCGTTCGCTAACCCACCTCTGCATATCCTGTAAAATGTCGAATATTCCGAAGAAAGTCAGATTTTCCCAGAAATTTTAAGCGGCATCCGTGCATCAGCAACTCCTTACGGTCCCCGTCAAGGATAATTTCGCAATATAGGGTAGTAGCCTGAACAAAGCCCTGCATTTCGCTGCAACATCTTAGGTGGGCACACAACCAGAACGAAATTGTCACATGTTTGTTAGCGTGCAAGTACTTGCTACGGTTTTAAATGGTTTTCATTTTTTCGATCAGTATGTATCCAACAGGAAAACAGTTAGAATTAGGCTATTGTACTAGATAATACGACGTGTAGTTTCACATACAATCGATTTTCTGACTATTGAACTACAATAATAATTTATATGCCGACCCCCTGCTGCGACATCTTGTCATAACCGTTTATTGTTCCAA
Organism: Stratiolaelaps scimitus; assembly: GCA_019614645.1. Lineage (NCBI taxonomy): Eukaryota > Metazoa > Arthropoda > Arachnida > Mesostigmata > Laelapidae > Stratiolaelaps > Stratiolaelaps scimitus. Next base: position 900,549 of record JABWDB010000014.1, on the reverse strand, counting down.
TGTCGTCATCGATGTTCATTGCCCAAAGTGTTAATTATTGAGCTGGTGTACTCACTTCGAAATGCTTTCTTTCACCTTTGTTGTGTAACCGCCACGATATTTCTCAAACATCTTGATGAGCATCATTGGTGGGCAACGTTTAGGAATTTCGAACGGATGACTCATTGCGGTCATACGGGCACTCATTTTAACGTGCACTTCTTTGGGCTGTGCCCGTTCGCTATCATCTGGGGATAGATGAACTTCTTCCTCGCCGAAAATGGAGTTAATCGCGATTCTCCACCGCCGTAATGGTCCAGTGCACTCAATTCGAATACCACCAGCGCTGTATAGGTGTGAAGATACTGCAAGCAACCAGATGAATGAACAGATCCGTAAACTATGGATAACGACATAGATCGAAACATTCCGGGAAAACCTCGGTTTTCTAATCAGTTCCAACAACGATTTTACCAGCCACATTACGGATTTGGTCCAATCGGCACACACAGGATATTTTTGCAATACGATATTTTTGTGTGCCTTATAATAACCTGACCGGAGCTGTATGCGAAACCATATATGAGGCTCGTTGTCCTCAAAATTCTTGTATGTTAGCTCCGTATGGTCTTTTTGAGGGGCTTTGGCAATATTACACGTGTGCCACTCAGTCAATAAGGACTAGTGTGGGACTTGCAGACCCGCTAAACCTCGAATTTTTACTATGCGTGTTCCTTGTGAAATAGTATTGGCCTTATCTGTTGAATTCACTATTTGATAGATATGTTTATCCCTCACTAGACCGGCCCTACAGACATAGCAAACTTGATTATTGAAAATAGTGAAATCGTATCCTTGGTAGGAAGGCGGCAGTATATAATTATTCGATGCGAACGTCTTTGTAATTCTGTGAGTATAGGTACCATCACTGTTATCTTTGTAGCATGCCTCCCGTAGGATTAGTGTTTGTCCATGGCTGACTAGCCGCGCCCATGCAACGGCCACTCCACCAGGAAGACGTTCAAAATAAACCTCAACGCGATCCCCGGACGTCGAATCCACCGCGAATATGTGCTGCCAATCACGACGCTGTTTATTAAACGTTGCGAATAGATGAAGAAGATTGGTTAAGTATCCAATTCATTTACATACATGAAGCATTTGACATATTGCTATAAGTAATAAAAATATTTGGTTTACAAAATTAGAATCTCTACTGATCGAATATCAAAAGGTAAAGGTATATTGGTTTATTAAAGGAGCTGCTATTTTACAATACTTAAGCTCTCTTAGATGTCACACAGCGGGGCTCGAACCGGGGTGACAAAGTAGTGTGACATGTGGTAGGCTAACATTCAGCGCCGGCAGTGCCCGATCGAAACAAGTTGCATCAACTGGTGCTATTATATTACATACAATACTATTAATATTATCGTTCCATATAACTTTGGAAATTAATGAAATAACAAAAATACCCTGTGTGAGAAAAAAATGAGATTGCCTGTGTAATACCATGTTTGTATCTATCCAGGGTGTTTCAGGCAGGCTGCAAGCGAGGGGAAGTCGAGGATACACACAGCGATTAAAAAGTTTTTCACGAAGCAGATTTAATTGTTGAACTTTATGTCATATTAATGCAACAGACGATGAACCTAGGCGCCTACCTCAGACACGTCAAGAACTGGGCTCTCAGCAGTCCATTCATCTTTTGGAAAAACGGCGTTTATTTTTTCCGGATCCGTGAAGTCTCCATAGTCATAGTACGGGAAACGATCAGGAAGCTTATTGAGTTCCCCACGAGTAAATCGCTCTAGCGATGGTTGAAACATCTAGATATTGGCAACATGATAGAATTGCCAAGTGAGATCATGATAACGAGACACAAGACAGATACGAGGTTCTAAAAATAAATTGACATCTAAGGAATAGATATCACTGAATCATATCATCGTTACCTTATTTATCATGGGTATAAGTGTCCACCTAGTAAGTACGCATTTGTATCTAGTATGAGTATCATACGAAATAAATTAATTTAAATCTAACCCCCCCAAATAATTCCAAATTATTGTATGTTTGAATAAATTTCCCGTTTCAATTAATCCAAAATTTCTAAAATATATCATTAGTATTATAAAATCATTGACAGTAAACGGTGCATATCACTGTCAACAATGTTAGGTCACCTATCTCTATTCGTTGCGAAACCGCTTATGTAGTTCATTAATGTTTGTATCCGAACTCAATATTTTTGGACCTATAACTGTTATTAAGATAAAATTATTTTCAAAATCACGATTTCATATGCAACTTTAATGTAACGATTTAATTCGTACCGGCTTAATTGAATCGATCTCATTGCTTCTACCTAAAGCAATTTATAATTCTCATACAAATGTATATATACCCTGACGTTTCTGTATGTATAACCTTTCACTCTCTCTCTCTCTCTCTCTCTCTAGCATTCACTTGTCGATTTCGACCATGCACCTCGAGGGGCAATGAGCCTATTGACGACGTCCGAGATCTTACCGTTGTGTGATGTGGGGGTTATCCAGCTATCAACGCGGTTCTGTTGTCAATTTCCGCGACAACTAGCTAGAACAAAGTTGAATAGCCTCCTGTTAAACACTGTGTTGGCATTCTACAACCACCGCGACAGATTTAAATTTACAATAGACAGAACGAAATGGAGTGAGAGAGGTGTCGATAGGCTTTGCTCTGTGCAATCCACATCGACTCTTGTTTCAACAGACCGGGCGTGTACAGGCGTGCGTTTGCGAGGGGCATAGAGATTAACTGAGGGGCGATGCTGCCTGACCGCCGTAGGACCCAGTTGTTTTCGAATCTACTGTATATCGTGTCATTCTTGCCACGTTCAGCGTAAAGAATTTCCTGAGTGCGCGATGTTCACTCCGAGCTGAATGTAGCTTATTGAATCATGTTTCGAATCGTGTGTAGGGTGCGGCGCAATGATTGGTCATGATAACTGAATAAATTTGAATTAATTCCCTTCTAATGTCTTTCGATCGAAATCTTATGAAGAAATATTATCGGCGTGTGTGCTCATTGACAAAAAAAAAAAATTGTTGAGAAAATATTATCTGCGATTAACCCAGATCGTATCTGTAGATCTACGAACCCTCCTCATTAATATAGCGCACAAGTGGAGTCCATATCGGTTGACATGCGAATTGTAACAGAACAGTTTTGCCTTGGTCACGTTATAGAGAAATATATTTTTTGAACCGACTTTCAGTGTGTCTGGAAGTACTTGCCTGGGAACCGTTTTGTCAAGGGCATGGTTTCACAGTCGTCTACATCTATCGCGCCGTAGTCGATAGCGCGTATGGGATCTTGCGTCAATATATTGCTGGAGTGGGTGGGGAATCAACTTGAGAGAGATGAGACTGAAAATAATTCATTGATTGAAATACATATATTTAGTATCATTCGAGTGGCTTACATTGAAGATTTCACGAGAAAGAGACATTAGTGGGTCTCTCTAATCGATAGCTGTTATAGTTAGAAAGCACGATTTTACTATCGTGCTTATAGCAAATCAACGGAAAACCAGACCTAACGGATCCCTGTTGAACCTCTGTGGTGGACGGTGTGGTCTGTGTTCCCAGAAGGAGGTGAAAGTTGTTTCCGTACGCTGACTTGCGAGGTTAAAAAAGGCGAAGTACTCCTTATTGTTCCAGTATTTTGGTGCATAGTGTCAAATGAATTTTGATAGTAGAGGTTTACCAGAATCGCGGGTGAGCTCCGGTGATAAAGAAATAACTCGGAAGTGTTTTCCCAAGACTACGTCATCGACCACATTCAACTTGCTTGGGTTCGAATTGTAACAGAACAGCTTTCCCTTGGTTTAGTGATAGAGAAATTGATTTTTGCATCGACCCCCCGAATTGGTGTGTTGTTGATTGCCTAGGCAGGGTTCTTTTCAAGGTTTCATAAGTTATAAATTTCCACCGTGGTGCTATAAACTTTACAGTAGGCCAATATTTTCAAATATAGTCTCTTTATGAAGTCATCACACGGGGATATAGATTCGTTAACCGAAATCACTGCATTTTACTATTATAACATTCATTCCTAACCAAAAATTGTATAAATGGTTAAATATCGCTTGTTTTGCTCTTTGGCCATATTAATTAGATCCTTTTATGCTTCAGGCGAGCAATAGGAATTGGCATGATTCGGGTTTGTCCCATAGACGCACAATGGCTTGAATCAGGTATCTTTGATGCCAGCGTCGATCGTCCATCATAAATAACTATGGCGAGTTACGTCTGACATTTTTGACAGCTAACTAAAATCCTTGCGCTTTTTAGGATACCAAATATATTTGCTACAATTTTGCCGCACCTTGCACTCTGTGCAGTGTTTGAGCTATTCTAATTTCACTATTTCAGTAATTTAGCTAGGTAATTAGTCCGATGCTAAAAGCAGGTCACGCATGCAAAGGTGCTGAGTAGCCAAGATATTTACCGGATTTTATTCGCAAAAGCTAACTGAAGGACTCGAAGTTTGCTTTAATATGGCCAATCAGTCGGCGTCAGCAATTCTACAATACCCGTAAACGACTGAAGTCGCAGTGGTCCTCGAGCGGCTAGAAGCATATGTTGTTATCTAACTATCTTGTTCACTGTCATCCCTGATATCCAGACCTGATTTATGAGGAAAAAATGTAGATCTATAGACCAGTGGTATATTGAACTTTGGTATACGCGAGGTACCTGTGTCGTTAACAGCGACATTGTCGAAATGGGCGTCGACGTTTCGGATAATTCGCCTAATGTAATCGTCTACAGGAAGGCTACCGGTTCACCAACAGTGTGTTTTATTCACATTACAAAGTAGACTACTGAGTGAGAAACGTAATGGTCATCTTACCAAATATGTAACTTATCGATTTAAGATTCCCTTTCTAGAGACAATGATCTAACTCAAATAGCACCCGCATGTCTTCTGCAAATATGAATAGATGATGCGAAGATGTATCAATATATTATAATATTTGAAGAGTTGCTAAATGTGCCAAATTCTAATGATGGTGCAAATATTCTCGTACACGCTTTGGGTTCTGAAACACTTGCTGCTCTAAGAGTAAATTAAATAGATCTGCTGGTCAATTATAAATATTTGACGTAAATACACACAGCGAGGAAAAATGGAAATATCAAATATGCATTTTCTTTTATTTCAAATTGATATTATTATTGTGATTTGTACAACATCCTTAGGACTTGGACATTACACAACTTAAGAGACTATATAATGTCACAATGTATTAATAACATATATGTATATATTTATAGGTATAAATATATAAATATATATAGAGTTATTGCGATTTATAAATAGATATGAATTAGTAGATTGAACGTGTCTCGGATAAACGAATTAATTTCTAATTTATAGAAATTATCTTTACCGACCGTCACGGACATTGATTTTTGCAGGACACCTCAGGCTGCCTCACTTGCAATTTCGTTCTTTGCAAAATGTTGTGCGAATCGCTTTAATACGTCTTAATTGCTTTAGCGTGCATTTGACTCAATTAACTCCTTGTCACGCCCGTTCTCGATGTAGTGCTGGATGTCAGATGGATTAGTTTTAAGGGTGCTCTTCCCGTTAGTGTTTGTAATAGTGCCCTCCACTTGATCGCCGTCCACAGGAGCCCCGGTTTCCCCGGCCTCTTCATCTTGTTTGGCGACCACTCCGTTGTTTCCATCTAGAGTAATCGTTTCTCCAGACTTGAAGAAGTCGGTTGCTCCGAGCACTCCGACCACGGCAGGCAGTCCGTACTCACGCGCAACGACAGCTCCATGAGACAACAGACCACCAAGCTCAGTGACCACACCGCTAAGCAGCGAGAAGTACGGTGTCCAGCCTACAAACAAACAGAACATAGCCGACATCGTAATACGGATTATGTCACAGCACTTACAGAACTGTAGCACCGCATGAAAGATTTGCCCAAAATCAATAATCTAATCTTGAAAATCGAATTGTCCAGTACTTTGGGCTGGATTTGCACTAGAAAACTACACGTTATCATATGGACTACCTATGTGGGATATAATAGGCTGGCTGAAGCGTATTTCAACAAGCGAAAATGTATGTGTATAGTATAGAAGCTGTCTAATTCTGACCGATGTCACACAAGTATCTAAGTATTATATATTACCAGTATCGGTTGCTCTCGTCACAAGGATGTCTCCCTTCTGAATGAGGTGTGCTTCACTCAGAAAATCGTGAATGACTCTGGCGACGCCGACAACGACACCCTCGCTTACCGGAGTGCCGGAGATACTACGGGCGCCTTCTGGAATTAATATGCCCTCCGACTCGACCTTAGTGAATGCCATTCGTGTGAGCAGAAACAAGAAATAGAGAAAAATGTTGTTATAAGGATTTATAACCCTGAATATTCACCGCTCGTTTTTCCCCCCCCTATATTCTATATACTTTTTCTATATTGAGTATTTTATCTTTGATATTTGGGCTCGTACATCCAGAAGAGGAGAGGGATCGACCCGTAATAATCATTAGCGGCTCCAAATTCGGTGAACTTACAGGCTTCGGCCATCCGCTGACAAGCATAGGAAACCTTTGTGTATTCAGTCTACTGTGCATTCTCGACCGTCGAATTGCGCTGCAAAAACCACACAACAGAGAGAAAACATTCGCAAATACGGTAACAATGACCACTTAAGAATGGCGAGTTAGCTTCCGACGATCATGTGGTACAGGTATACATATTAAAAGAACGGAGGTGACACAGAAGTGACTTTGATGCGGAATAATTTCCCTTCTGAGCGGGATAGGCCCGGCTTTAGGTAATTATAATAGGTAGCCACATTGATGTTTACCTAGTAACAAGTAATCAGGTATTCGAGAATTGTAAGCAAATGTCGCAAAAGTAAATAGGTTGTAACTAACCGCGGCAAAATGTTAGGGTTGCGTGTTGTAATTAGACGATAGATTTCGTCCGCTGTCAAGAAATAGACCAGGTCAGCATCTGGTAGCCTGCCCTCATCTTGCAAGTACTGAGCGAGACGGGTTGAGGCCAACCTCACCTGATGGATGCACTTAATGAGACACGATTTAGTCGCTTCTCGTGCAAATACCGAATACTGGGCGCGTGGTATCATGATATTTAGCAGCTTCCTACAAGCATAACACAAAAGGAAAGGCCGTCGACAGTTAGATCAGTGTATACTACACTTAAAACCAAAATATATAGACACAGAAAAACTAAAAGACTAACACAAAAACCCAAGTGGGGGACTGTATCTGTGCACAGACAGCTTGATATTGGCAAATGAGTTCTCCCTTTAGCCGAAACACACCTAAGCAACAAACCGAGACCCTTTTGTGGGATTTTGTCAACCGCGAGAAGCTCAGGACAGTGAACACAGTATTCATGGGGAATACTTAGTGGTACGTACTTTTGAATAAAGGACGGCTGCTTTTCGAGGTCATCAATTTTCAGCCTTTCTTCTTCCCTCTTTTTGACCTCGTTTGCGCGCACATTCGCCTGAAGCGTTTGGACCAAGGGCGAGGGGTCCATGTCCCACGTCTTAGAGTAGATATCAAATTCCTTATAACAGCGGTGAGCATGCTTTTTTCTGAGGCGTTGAAACTCTTTGGCTGGCTCACCCTCGTCGTTCTGCAGCCATTCGAGAGCATCTTCAAGGGACATGTCGGGAAACTCTTTTCCTTTAGGGTCGTTACGGATACACGTTGCAAGCTTCTACAGTGGTACAAACACGAAACGCACATGAATAACTATATAAAATACACATAGACACTATATCTGCTATTAGGGAAGAAATTGGCTAATAGCAGCCGATGGAAGAGACAACGTTTTGAATGAAGACACCACGCGGACTCGATGACGTTCTTGCAAGCGAATGGTATCCAATTGGGCTGGCATTTTGAAACATTTTAAAACAAAATGTAGACCTTTATTGTGACAGATGCTGATCAAGTGGGGGCTAGCGTCATCATAATAAAATCGGGGGCATGAATCCGAGGCGAAAGTTTGTATGCACAAGCAACGAGTTTGGTTCATTCATACCTACTCAGATTTGATGCACTACTTCAATACGAGATGTTGCGCAGTACGAAGTCATGCATATATTTATCATGAAACACTTTAAAGCTAAAGGTCGCGAATAAATGTAGGTCCTGAAATCAATCACAGTTTAGCTTGACTTGATAACGCGATTCTACATACCAAATCACTGTTCAGAATGTGTTTTCATATCGTGTATAACATCACGACTGACAATAGCAAAGATAATAATGAGAGAGTAGGCTGAGATGTAGACACAATATGTTGATTAATCCGATGACACTATTTCGTGAATTGCAACATTGATGAAATGTTTACTTACTGAAAGTTCTTCGGGAATGCGAGCGCTCTCGACTTCGTAGTCGGAGCGCAAAAGCTTGGACAGGATCACCATCAACTCAGGGGTAGCCTTCTTCAATCCCTGGCTACTCTTGAGTACGTTGAGGGTCATTACATTGAAAATAGATGATGGGAAGGTTGCGCTCATGAGAGATCGCAGACTATCCTTAATCTGACTCATTTGTTTCAGGAGGCTAAGGAGTATCGACAACGAATCGTTTTCCCTCGACACGTCAATATGTACGTTGTCTGCCTGCTCCTTGGCACTTTTAACTGCCTCTTCCACTGAGGTACAAATCTGAAATAATTCAACGCGGGAGCTCCACAGGGTTATCTGCGTTCAAAGCGGTTATCGGCATAATAAGTAAATCTGATCGAGCTGTAGTAAAGCTAGAAGACTCAGGTAACACATCCGTGTGGTCAATTTTTAAAAGTTTCTACGTGCTTAAGATAATATATAAACGAATAGACGATCTCTCGAGCCAACAGCTGTTTATACAGCATCCAAACATTTATGAAGACATTTCCTTAGTCTTCACAACGTCGTTGTGAGTTAGCCCCGAGATTCGGTATTTTCCGGGTGTCTACGACACCAAAGTCCTCCATTGAGTTACTGGGAGATTTTACTTTCACTCGAACCATGCATGACAAATTGTAGGGGGCATTGCGGGATAAACCGTAAAAATGGAGTAAGCGTCTGTGGACGATTAAGTTGATATCATATTTATAAAAAATATTATATTCAATTTTATTAACGTTAAATGAAAGAAAAAATGAACTTATCGTACATGCCACATGTACGCCATTAGCTGTAGAACGTTTCGACGATTCTGTTTCTTCTCATGGAAGATGGCATTCTTCACGGCCTCGTGCTCGCTGATGTCGCATCCGAACATCATAACCTCCATGTTCTCAATCTGCTTCTTGCTGCTGAAGATATTCTGCAAACGAACGAATACGCTTAGAGCTTAGTGTGCGTTGATTAGTTAACTTATTTACCAATGGCATAAGTCAGATTGTCGGGATTTGTTAAAGAAGGAACATTTGTGAGATCTCTATATTTGTACTGCGAGGAACTCAAATTCCAACAACTTCAGTTGACGATACAGGTTGGAAATAACTGTGACGCTGGTGCTCGAAATGTCGTCTATCTATTTAACTTACATTGGAGAAGTTCATAAACGCTTTTTTCCCAATGGTGAAAGCTTGCGTGTAGGTGTACTGACTTTGGTCGACCACGTGAGGGAAGATGTCCTCCATGAAATCCGAGGAAAAGGATTCGAACAGTATCTGCTGAACAAGTGATATCGACAATGCCGAGAAGACACCAGGCATCACCTCACTGAAATCGTGGAGGATAAAGAAAAGATGAGTAACTTTACGACTGATACACCACAGTAATTTGCCATTGAACGTATCTCGCTTTTTATGTCATTGCCAATTTTGTATTTTTCGTCCGTTCATCACGAAATCACAGACGATTAGTCTGCGCTAGTTTGATTTTAGAACAAGCTATGAAGAAGCTGTACGGGATCTATTTTTAAACGTTTTCAAAAGACTTAAAATGTGGCCCAACAGGTACGTTATAATGTGGACATGTTTCGTATGGTAAGTAGACTGATGCGTACTCTAGATTGGCCCTGCTGAGGAGCTCGCGATGTGTGTAGATGCCGCTATTAAGGTCGTTCAGAACTTCGAAATCAGTTTCGCGGAACACAGAGGTTACAGGTCGGGACTGCAAAAGAACGACTCGACCGCCCACGAGAGCCCACTCAATGTCGCGAGGTGTACTGGTAAATTCCGTTACCTGTAATGGTAATAGGGTGAATTCATGGAATTAGGAGGCAACTGAAATAGCAGAGATATGGACAGGTACAACGATAACGCATCTATAAATGCCATAAGCAAAGTGGATAAAAAACAGCAATCACAGCTTACCTTCAGGCCTATGGTGGCGAGCTGGATGGCCTGGTCATCGGTGAGACAAAACTTCTGTGCTTCATCCATGGCGACAATCTTTTCCTCTGTACCAGTACCATACTGCGACTCTACGATCATGCGATCCTTGGTTCCACACTACAAATCAGGTGACATGGTTATGTTCCATAGACTTACAGGTAAATCTCGTCAAACTAAATCAATCGCATTTGGTTGATTAGTATTACTGTGGCCTTTTCTGCTAGGGTATATTTTTAACCGTTTAACCATTAACTGATGGGAAAAAAATAAGTAAGTGGATGACTCTATGAATCGACAAGGGGAGGCGTATGCTGCACCACAAAATCTCGCTAAGTATACACACATATTGTAGTCAGCTATTGCCTACTTTTTGCGACACGACGCCAACATTTTGCGCTCGCTTATGATGCTACAAGGAATCGAACATTCATCCATTCAAAGCATACTGATTCGTGGAAATGACGCATCTGAATATAGTAAACTTTTCATGAGCTGAACGCATTTCGTGGCCAAGATTGATGTTTTCTTATTAGTATTTCGATTGTAATTACTGAATATTCAACTCCATTTTGGACTTCGTAGTCGGTTTTCTTTTACGCGTAATTTCGCGTGGGTTGGGATCGTTATTACACATATGTACACACAATGAAAACGTACAATGAAATTAGCTAGTAGAGAACGTAATATGTAACTGGCAAACTGAACTCGCTGCAGCAGGGTGTCTGCTGCAATACACTTCTATAATATTTTCTGAAGACAAAGTAATATATTATTGGATGAATTATAGTACATATCCACAGCCAGATTGAGATCTATGTTTGCTTCAGAAGGCGGTTATTAACACCTAATTAGAAAATGACTAAGACCAAATAAGAGCCTTCACGTTAATTGCTTCAAGGATACAACCGAAGCACGACGGGCTAGTTGTCATTAGTGTCACGTGAGAAGCCGTTTTACAAATAATCGTACACGAAACAATTAGGAATACTTTGTTAGCACTCTTCCTGATTTCAATGTCGTCGTAGCGACGTTGGGGAAGCTTGAATAATCGCATGAAGTCAGGCTCGCTTAAGACTGAGACTGAAGCTGCGAGATACTTGTCTTTCCAACACTTCATCTACGGAACTAATTAGAATTCCCGAACTCGTATCGAAATGTTTGCATAATCGCCTCGACTCTGTACAGAGCATTTCGTATGTCAATATACCTATATATTATATTATGTGATGCTGGACAATAAATTAGGTATCGTACACCTCTGTAGAAAAAAAGGAAATATTTTTCAAGGTATCTTTATGCAATTGGATGTATTAATTTGTCCGATCTCAAGAACATAATTGATACAGCACGAGTGAATTGGTTTGTGGTTTGCCCGAGCCGTTATCCTCACTGACAATCGGACGACAGCGTAGCCATCCTAAAGGTCATCCTCGACTAAGCTTCTATTTCTGTATTCTCCAGGTTTCTTGTGAAGTTCAAACAGAGGCGTGCATGAGAGGTGCATTCACCACCACAAATTTTATGTTTCACATGAAGGATTCGATTTCGTCCACTGTCATAGATAAGCGAGATGAAAATATTGACGAGTGTCTAGTAACAGTACAAGCAACTCGTTAACACAATATATTTTTGAAAGATATCTAGTCGGAGCGTATATTTGTGTGTGTGTGAATGAGCGTACATTGCGTAGAATCTCGTTGTTGGCGCGAATACAAGCAGCTACATTTGGTTATTTTGGTTGACGATGGCGCTTGTCACATCACGGAGGTCACCATAAAAGGCAATCAAACCTATGAGCAGTAGCACTTGAACCTACCATTTAACAGACACGGAATATTGGCCTCGCTTTATGACACTAGTACTTCGAACTCGAAACACTGCGCCGTGGCTACGAAAGTATGCTATAAGGGAATAACATAATACTAAGAAGGTAAAAATAACGCTTAATGATATTACCGAATAGTATCATGGGCAACAATAGTTTCGTCATTATGACGAACTATCGAAAAAAGAAACGTACCACTTTACTCAGCAGCGTGACTGTGGGCTCAACATCAGCGTTTGCTGCAGCCTCACGATTGCCAGGCGCACTCTGCAGGGTGTAGGTGTCCGGATCGGCAGCTGCCGACACGACTGACTCCCCGAGTCCGAAATTTCCTGTAATGACGATACGACCTGGCCTCGACGTCACGGGATCGCACGTGAACATAACTCCAGCGCACTGTGCTGGAGCCATCTCTTGAATCACAACTGCCATGGGACCATCTAAAATTTGACCGTATTGTAGCTTATACGTGACCGCTGTCAGCTCAAACTGTGATGCCCAACACTGAACGACAGCCTCAAGGATCGGCTTCTTTCCAACGACGCCCAGGAACGTGGTCATCTGTCCCGCGGCGGACATCTCTTCTGAGTCCTCGCCAACGGCTGACGATCGTACGGCAAATCGTTTGCTCTGCCAGCCTCTACCGAACACCTCTGCGAGTTTCACCGTCACCTGTAGATAATAGGAAATCTCAAATGGCTGGCATAACGCGTACACACGAACAAATGCAGACCCATTGGGAGGACCTATAATAGCATAAATTGAAATATAGAGAGTATGCCATCTTTTCTCATACCGAGAACATACCAGTTGCTCTAACGACGCGGGGAGGGCCACCTGTGTGAGGGCGGCCATACATCTATGCGAAGCTCCCTTAAGGGCAGACATCTCGTCTGCAGTGCCATGATTCTTGACCGACTTCAGAAACGCACCAATCGCTGACTGAACGGCTGGCAACTCAGCGAACGCCGTGTATGCGCCAATTGTTAACACGACAGCCGGAGGTACCGTAAACGCCAGCGACTGCAACGGAATTTTGAAGTGACCCGACCCAACACTGTTTATAACAATATAACACTGGTCTTGGAATCAAATATTATAGATGCTTCATCAGATCAATGTTACTTGAAACGGATATTTTTTCAAATCTAGAATTCTATGCTACCCGTTTTTTTGAGGCTTTTGTGGGATTTAATTATAACAATAGGCGAGCACCATGATGACCCATTTATTCAGGGTTTATAAAGCACCATGGTAACTAACCTTGTCCTGTGCATTGTCACTCTCACTTAGGTATTTAGCGATGGCGGTAAGCACGGCAAGCGAAGAGCCTTTACCACCAGTGAGTGCGGGCGATCGGCAAGCTTCTTCGAATGTGCTCACCACCTGCGCGTCTAATGCCACACCGACACCTGCCTCTGTAAGAGAGTACCTGAAATATGGCAAAATAGCCATCAGTGAAATGAATCGTAGCCTTCGTCTCATTCATCAACGAGACTTACTGCCGAACAACGTCTTTCAGACGTTCCTCGGCCCTGATGAGCATTCGGAGGCAGCTGTCTCAAATGTATGCGCATTTTGCGGCCAGCAGATATTTTGTCAAATCGAAGTGGACGTCACGCGAGGTCCGTGGATATTTTGTGTCCGTGGCAGATTTTGTGTTTGCGAAGGTCTGAGTGTAGAACGGTTGCCGACGACGACGACGACATTTTCAGGTGACAAGATCGGAGAACATTTGTGCGCCCTTGACATTCTGTGCTTGTCACTTGCTATCACAAATACGCCAGCAAAATAATACCACCCCTTGACCATGGCGCGAGGAATGGGCGTATGCGCCCAAAGGGTTAAAACTATGTTCGCGTTGTTTTGCGGAAATCGATCAAGTGACCGCATCTTACAGATTTCGAGACAACTGGGCTACTCGACTTCGCTCCGAGCTATCGCGTCTCGGCTACTCCGACTGTCACTGCTGCATTCAGTGCTCGACCTGATGAAAACTACGCTAGAGGCAATGCTATCAATATCGTTTTCTATACCTTTGCAGTCTTTCAGGCGGAACTGGATATCGTTCGGGTAACGTGAACGCCACTCCGCGAACAGTGTACTTCTCCTTGTCTCTGACGCGTGTTAGTTCACCTGTAATCTCCTGCATCGACCAGACATCTGCCAGGTCCACACGCCTGTTGCTGACTGTTGCGATATCTCGCAAGGTCACTGCCATTGAGTACGAGTATGTAGCGACCTTCGTCTCTGTAAAGTTTGATTCACACACAAATTATGTGTGTAAATAACCTCACCTTAGTAAGTATATGTAAATTGAAATGATTTCTGTTCACGTTCAGTTCATAGTCTACAAGGTCAATTTGAGTATTTCTATTATCCAAGCTCCTATCAACAAGTGCTGTCCAAGGTCGACACGTAACGATGCGAACTTTCATCGACATATACCTATAAGGTGTACGTACTTGTATTGAAGGTTAGCACAAGGGATGTGTTTTCGTCATTTTGGTTCGTGGTGCCTGCCCGATTCACGCGCCCTTTGTATACTGAGGTAACGAAATGGCTCGGATGGAAGCAGAAGCCATGCACCTTACCCGGGGTCTCCATAAGATGAAACACCGTTCCGTTCTAACGGAGAGTGACACACACACATAAGCATATATCGTTAACGCAAGAACATTAATTCTAGGCAGTTGATCGTCGTTTAAGCAGATCCTCATGCAGGGACATGTTATTTGTCAATATTGAATACGTGAACTTTTTGCGAAGATTTAAAGCCGATCACCCCGTCGTCGAAATGCCATTCGAAATTTCACGCTTTCAATGCAATTTTTATGGATGCCCACGAATAAATAATATTTCAGGCCATCTCCAAAATAACAACAGACCTCTGCGTAGCCAGTGAAGTGGCGAACATTTTCAAGGAGGTCCGATTTTCCCATAAATTTTAGGCGGCAGCCATGCAGTAGCACTTCTCTACGTTCCCCCTCGATCGTAACTTCGGTGAAAAGAGCCATCCCCTGCACAAATGCCTCAAGGCCGGCGCAGCACCTAGAAATTTCAACAAAATTCTTGTAATCTTTCGCTTTCCTCCGTTCAAATCATGCCCTCCCGTTCGGATTTGCACCTACATACCGATTTAAACACTACTAAAACTCAGATCTAACAGAGCTTGTTCATGTTGAGAAAGAAGCATCCTCATAATATCAGTTGTCGCAATACATCGTATAGAGAAACGGGTGAAGAAAAGAAAAGGGTACGTGGCGTCATGACCAACCTTGATTACGCCTGTAACTTTGACGAAAGGACGCATTATCTAGTTCAGCAATAGTGCTTCTTTGCAAATGCTGCTTGAGCGCACGTAGATATTCTCGCTTAAACAACATCAGCAAACAGCCCGTGCAATCGGCCACATCCGAGCACAGTCACTTACTTCCTGATGCTGTCTTTCATTTTCCCAGCGTCGTCTTCGTGCACTGCTCGGTACTTTCGAGCAAGGAATGAGGGCGGACAATGCTTCGGCATTTCGAAGGGGTGGCTGATCACGCTCAAGCGAGCGCCCACTTTGACGTACACTTCGGCTGGCTTGCTGACACTTTGCGGGCTGCCGCCTTCGTTTGGGGACTCTTCGAGGAATAGGGCACTGATAGAAACTCGCCAGAATCGTAACGGCCCGGTGCATTCAAGCCGAACACCGCCAGCGCTGTATACGTTTGTCGATGCTGAAATCAACGCGTACACACACGATTTTGTCGAAGTGAAATTGGACTCGTTAGAATATTTAAGTGGTATTTGACACTAATATTATTTTTATTTTTTTGACTGACCTGATCAACCAGACCCTGTTCCATTGTGTTATACGCTCAAAATACTGCAACGATCGCTAGATCCTCTTCCGAATTCGACATTATTTCGTCTAACAGACTAATATAATTTATAGATCAATTGGACGCCCTCCATTCGCCCGATAGGCTGGAATGCAACAAATAACACTGAACATCAACCCATCCCACTGTTTATTCATTGTGGGATTGTGAACAAATGATGCAGGTGAATACTAGCAGAAAACATAAATGAGGAGGACTCGTGTCACATATTCGGACCTGCGAAGTATATTAACCTAATCGAAATTGAGGACAGTAAACAATGATTATAACATGAGTTTGAAACTTGGTGGGCTCATTTTCTCATCCATTCCGCATCTTTTCTTGTCGTGATCCCCCCAGCGAGAACTGTTGCCGGTGTTCAACAGCACCACTGCTCTTCCCGGTATCGCTAGGCCATTCTTTCAGTTAGGGCGGTGAAATGTGTACAAGCCCAGCCATGGGCATCACACATCCTCCTTGTCGCACGGACATGACGTGGTTAGCTGACTCGCAGCCGCTTCCTTTCTCTCTCACCCCAAACTTCTTCTCAAGACCTCTATCCACTTCCCCTCTGTAAACAACTACTGTGGGCAACAGGGTGTCCGTAGGAAGCCCCGTGCATATAAAAATGCAGTATTGATGACGCATACAGGGGGCGTACGGTGTCTTCCGTTCTGCATAGTGCTAGCTGTGCCGCAGACCACATTAGTTGCTACTACTACTTTTCAAATCCTATTGCGGAGATACTGTCCATAAATCTAAATATAGCCCCACTCAGATTATAACCAGACTTCACAAAACTGTCTCTTGATACTGCCTACCTCACCACCGCGCGTCCGTAGATCTTTTTTGTCCGTCGTCAGCAGAATTTCAAAGCGTTCGAAATATGTTGACAAAAATTGTACATATCCGATATTAATTAAAAATACAGCAGAGATCATGACCCTTGTTTGTGAAGTGGGAGGGAAATCCGCAGTATAAGATGGAGTCTGTCAAAAGTGGTTTCAATACAAGAAAAATTCTCTAGAAAAGTTCCACGAGACACAGACGAAGATGGATTGCTAAATTTCGTGAATATTGCGTCCCAGTCAATTTGAGAGCTTGCTCTCAGCTGGGAGTGGTCCAATCAGCTACAGTGTGTTGACATGCTGTGTCTGCGTGCGTTAGAAAAGGTACAGAGGGAAGGAAAGTGGATGCCACATGAAATCAACGAAGATCCCATTGGCCCCCATCTCACTGTTTCGTCTTCTACGGTAATCTCCAACGCTTTGACAACCTGCCATACTGTAGCTGGCATGCTCTTGCTCAGACATTGCCCCATCAGAATATTAGCTATTCAGATCCATGGGGTACGGCGTGCGGGAGAAGCGCTTCGAGACAGAACCAGAGGTCTGGATGAGTGGATCGTCTTCCATGAGGAGATGTTTTCCATCACGGGATCCATGTGCTGTCTGATCGATGGGCATGAGTCATAGAAGATTCGTTCATTCTTTCAAAAGTTACAGCAATTCAAAGTGAGTAGAGAAATATCGATTACTAATCGATCGACCAATATCGTAATCAGATCAAGCCATGATTAAATCGGTTTAAATGCCACCTGCAAAAAAAATTGGGTAATTTAGAACCCGCGGACCTGCGGGGTGCGGGCGGTGTTCAATACCCTCTTGAGGTCGGAAGCAGCTCGCACGACGGCCCGGGGTCTCTAAACTAGCAAATTTTTTTTGCAGGTGGCAGTTTAAACCGATTTAATCTTGGCTTAATTTGATTATGATATTGGTCGATCGATAAGTAATCGATATTATTCTACTCACTTTGAACTGCTGTATCTTTTGAAAGAACGAACGAATCAATTGTGTCAATTTAAACAGATTTGATCTTGTCCGCCTCATGGGCTACTTTTCCTGTGGCTCATGAGGTGAAGCCTTCGTGAACTATAGGGTGGGCAAGCCCCATTATAAGGTTTGAATCTCCACTCCACACTCAATATTCATCAATTATTGAAAATGGCGAACCCAAAATGTTTTTTCACTTCGGGATCTCTTCTCTAGGTTGAAGAAGGCATTTTGTCAAGGATGTTCCTTTTGAAACATCAAAAATCATTCAGTAGAATTGTCATCTGTGAACTATTATATATGATTGGGTGCAAATTATGCTAAATTGGATATAATATTTGTCTCCATAAGGCGTCATACCATCGCTGTGATCTTTGTAGCAAGCCTCGTGTAGAATCAGAGTTCGCCCATCGATTGTCAGTCGAGCCCAGGTGACAGCCGCTCCTCCAGCGAGACGCTCGAAGAAGACTTCGATACTATCGCCAGACGTACAGTTCACGGCGTAGATGTGTTGCCAATCGCGGGCCTATTACAGCAATAATCCACCCAGAGGTAAATTAGAATTTAACGATTTTTATTATAATTTCTAATGAGAAATTACAACAATCGTTATTTTAAACTAATTAACAGCCACTATTTTATTTAAATGTTTTTTTTATGTTTATAATGCTGGCTCGTTATGATCGCATCATTAAGTGGATAGCGTTAGAAGTGTAGTCCATATTAATGACTATGTTATTCGGTGAGTCTAGAGGATGGCGATGTGCTACGGTACATTTCGATTGCCTTAACTTAAAGTTTTGCTAGGTTACCAAATGCAAAATAATAATGTTACAACATTTCGGCAAAAATCTTTTGAGACGCATCACATTCAAACTCCCAGTCCAGTTGGAGAAATAGCTACAAATTTCGAAGTACGGAGTTGCTGCCTAGCAAAGATTTAATAATAGTGCCAAATGTGACGCTATGTGAGGATAGGGACTTCTTGTTGCCTTTGCATTTCCAGAGATAAACATCCTACGCCCAATCTTGGTGGTATACAGATGAGTGCCAGTTCGCAATACCTCGGAAAGGTCGGGTAGAGGTCCGTCGGCCAGCCACTCATATCGCGGGAAGATGGCATTAATTCGTTCCGGGTCGGAAAAATCTCCATGGTCATAGAACGGAAACCGAAGTTGAACTTTGTCTAGTTGAGCCTTCGCGAAGTTCTTTAACGGCAGCCGAACCATCTGAAAATGACACGACAGCAAAAATTGAGAAAAAGCAAGTCAACTATCAACATCCACCGTGGCTAGATGTATTGGTCGAGTGAGTTATGCCAAAGACACCTTTATTAGGCCACCTAAAGTATGTACATTTGAACAATGGAATCCTGTTACTATTTTAGAGGACAGTAATCGTAGTTTAAATTTTAATGCAGATGAGGTATATAACAAATAATTAACTATCCGCAGAAGTGGGTGCACATATATATATATATATATACCTACCTCTGCGGAGTGGACAAACTGTGTCATTAGTACAAATCGCCAGAATCGAAAGAGTCAACAATATGTTTTCTTTTCGAGCCACACGAATGCTTATACCATACACTAACAAATTTTTGTAAAACAAATGTATACCTTCCTTATGTTAACAAAGCTGTCATCGAAATTGAAAAAAATATGATAGGCAGTCCTTGCTAATGATGCAGTGTATCGCCTGCACCCAACTAACAGCAACAAGTGAAAACTATACTAAAGATCTAACTGCAACGCGCTGACAGGATTTGCAGTTCATGGGTTCCATCACATCGTCTGTGAGACTCGAGGATTTCATGAAACAAAAGATGATAACACGAATATCGCAGGATATGAATTTCGCGAACTAGCACAGGTGAATACCATATCTCTGTCGGATTGTATGCATTGGAACTTACAATTTCGAATATCTGGTCTTTTAACCTTCATATATATATATATACCCATGTATCTCGTATCACATCTGAAGATATTACAGAAATCGTGTGAAATTAAATATAGTCTTATTTGCAATATGTTTTTTTACATAAGACACATCTCCATTCAATGCAAGCTAGTCCAATAGAAAATCAGCACAATTGCCGCCCAACTTTAACCATAAAATTAAACGCAGCAATTCCAGTTGTTTGAGAGAAAATCAAATACACCTGGCGGAATCAACGTATTGTGTAATTTTTCACGGAAGTAATCACTAGCAGTTGATCAATTGTTGTAAGTACGCCTCTTCGAAGGCATTAAGTAAGCTCACTCGAGATTCGAATGAAAACAAATGGCATTGAGTAATGCCAGAGCACCAATTAAGGTGACGGAAGCTAGCCGTGATGCGTCATTATGTCGTTACTTATGGGGCATGGACGGAACCTGTGGAGATGGACATTCTCGAGCCGCTTGCCAATCCATTGTCCTATTTATTGGCCTCGGCGAAAAGAAGGTCTGGCTGCACTGAATCAATGACGTTGGACACTGTTGAGGTCAATGGGCATTACTGCCTCATTGTTAGTGTTGGAGATCTGCACACGTTCTTTTTATCAGCCTTCACTATCTCCCTGTCTCTTCCCTGTGGATAGCCTTCAGCTCACCGCAACGGGAGAAGCTGCGCAGACGTAAATGCAAAGTGATGTATTCGCCTTCCAGATATTCCAGATAAACAGCCTATAACTTATTGACTCGACGCGACTTGTGCCACGGCATGGACCGATCTGGAATCTTAGCGAAAACTCACCTCGAATCACCCCAACGAAAAAGCCGAATGGTGTTTCGCTTATTTTCACCGCTCATGGCATTAAGTGACTACCGCACTAATGTACAGTAGTTTGCATTCTAGTCAATGTCGCTGTGTCGCACTGCGATTCTATTAGTCGATACCCGGCAAACGCAGTCTTTTTATCATCGCAACCAGAAAACTACCAGTGGACACTAAGAGCCACCGTGCCGAGCGTACGGCGTATATGCCATACACTCAGCACTTGGTAAGTTGTAGGCATATATCAGAACAGTTTAGCGATACCGCTTGAGTGAATCGTCTGCTCACGCAATCCAAAATTACATTGTGAATGCGTGTGTTTTGATAAAGATTAGTGCACAATAGGCGAAGGGCTTAAAGAAAACAGCGCAATCTACACTGAAATATGAAAGTCATCCGCCATTCGTCTGACGGCCTTGAAAAAGGCTCATATCGGTCGGCCGGCAAAGATCGGTCCACTGATGTCGCCGCTGCTGCTGCTGCTGCTAGCTGTCAAGTGGGCATGCAAGAGTTACGTTTCGAAAATTGCTCAAATGGCAAAAGGTATCAATATCGTCCGAGATACATAAAATCTCACAGCAAGAAGAGGCAACTGACTATTTTCACCAACTTTCACTGAACCCCTGACAACATGTTATAAAGGTACTCTTAGAATTGTGACTATCATACATATTTATAGTTTGACTCGTGCAGCATGACTGGCTTGGAACAAAGTGCTTATTCGAAAGGGAATGCTCTCAATTGCCTTCTACGGTACGCGAGTGTCAAAATGTGAATTCATTCGAAACTCACTAAGGGTGTTTACGCGAACTGACCAATGCCAAACTTATCTTTCGGCGTGGCCCATTAAAGTACAGCTCTTAGGGAAAAGCCCGTTTGTAAATAGACGCCTTTAGCAATTCAACCTTGAAAGGAATGAGTTTTACTTAACTTGAGCGTGACACAGCACGGGCCGAATCTAGCCCTTCATCGTAACATAACCGACTGGCCACTGTTGAGTTTAGTTTCATTGAAAAGTTTTAACCAATGGCAGACGAGTGACGTTCGAGGACTCATTTGAAGGTCACATTCGTACGGTGCAAATTTTAGGGCAGTTCACCGTGCAACGGTGCATCTAGGCGAAATATCAGGAGGAAGAGCGGAACAGACAAAGTTCAGACAACAGCAAATGGTGAAAATGTACTTATAATGCTACTGTCGACAGAGGATACCCGCTGACAATCTGCCTGGCCAGATTGCTGGGTATTAGACATCGTTTAGATCAATGTCAACGAGTTTCGTTTAATCTTCGGAACAAAACCGTCGAGAAGTGGGGTAAACTGGCGTCTGTGGACGCACGATCGTGAGCCATCGCCAGCAACACTACGGTGAAAGAGAAAACTACTGAAATTGCAGCTCGTTTAATAAACCAATTAAGCTTTACTTTTACCTGTTCTTTCTGACATTATCCGAAATGTTTATCAAAAAGGCTCAAATGGATTGGACTGGCACATTCGGCCATGACTGCCAGTTCACATAAGCATTATTTAGCCGTGGAAACTTAGCTCTTCCTAAATGATAAACATATTGAAATTGGTGGAAACATGTCAAGAAAAATTTGTTGCGTGTATCATGTGGGAAATTCTGAAATTCAGCTAAAAAAATGGTTTTTACAAATGTTGGATATAAATTCAGATGGAAGCAGATAAAAGCCGCCTCGGTTCGAATGTATAGAACGTGCCACGCAATGAAGCTCGAATCGACAGTTCCTGCAAGATATCTAGCCATGTGCACCACTGAGGCAACAATATGACTGCAAGCATACTGCACTGTCTCATTTTAATAATGCAATAATACCTCAGTGACTACATGAGCGTGACATTTTAACACAACTAAATAATTACGTTTTTATGAACGTAATTATGATTAAAAACGATTTCTCACCGTGGTCAACACCAAATCGTCCCCCCGTGCGAGCCGGAAGGTTTCTTCGATTCGGCTTTGGCGTTGACAGCGAACCTGACGGCGATACTTTGCTTAGCAGTTAACAGGGTGCGCACACAGCCTTTCTGCGACAGTACTGCACACACGAGAATTCTCGCGCCGACAATTCACACAAGGTAAGCGTAGGTGAGCGTAGGATACTTCTAGTTCACTCTCTTTCGTGGCGTTTCTAACAGCTGCATAGATTTTACACCCGCGTATTCCGAGGACGCCTCTGTAAATACCGGCAATTGGACGACAACGGCCGGCAGTAGCGGCACGCAGTGCGTGGGGAGAGGACCTGCCAGTCAGTGTGTGTTAAGCATTGTTGGGATTTCTGGAGCCAGCAGGGCTATGGAAAGACCCGTGTGCAGATTCAAAGAGGACTCAGCTCACTCGCCATGTGGACTGTGTCCAGCTGCGCCTTTAGCTCATGCGACGACAACACGCGAATTGGCTCAGTTTGTAGGCAGGATGGACCGATTGTCCTCAAGGCGTTGTCTAACGCGCGCCAGTAAGCAGCACGGGTGCGGCTCAGCGCGCGCGGCTGAACACACGCTGCCGAATCGAAGGAAAAATCATCGACAAGAGAGTGGTGGTAGGTAGCTGTTGCCGATGCTGACAATGTTGTTGGTCTATTGAGGGAGAGAGAGAGATGAGGATATACAGAGATCGATAATATCCTTACAGCTTTGAAGCTGGCCACAGGAGAACAGATAGATTTCATATTGCCTCTTACATTACATTCGGCAGTTATGATTTCTAATTGATTGCAAAATTATTAAACAAATTGGACATTCGTTGCGTTGTCGAGCTTCGATGTCCTGTCCGCAGTTCGCTCCCTTGACACGAACAGCTAGCATGTTAACCCTGGGTCGATGCAATCAATTATGTGATAGGTACAGACTCGTTTTAAGTTTGTC
Source organism: Stratiolaelaps scimitus (assembly GCA_019614645.1). Lineage (NCBI taxonomy): Eukaryota > Metazoa > Arthropoda > Arachnida > Mesostigmata > Laelapidae > Stratiolaelaps > Stratiolaelaps scimitus. The sequence continues at coordinate 877,012 of JABWDB010000014.1, read as the reverse complement.
ACTTCGTGTAACACATCTACTACATAGTAATATATTTTTTCTTATTAATAGTATTATTAGTACAATTATTATTGAATATAAATTTCATATCATAAATCGAAGAGCTGCTACTCACTGTAGATAGCCGGCCGTCCAGCGGTTCGTATGTGCTGAATATCAGGTAACACAATCTATGTCTGATCTATAGTCCACAGAGACTCATGCGTGCATACAACTGACAGTTAATACAATCAATGAGTATAAAGGATCCACGGATCGAAACAGAGAGCTGGTCCAGTGTACACAATCACATCTGACCATGTCTGATTGCCCGACATTATATCACACATGGGTAAGCGGCAAACGCACCGATGAGGGCCACTTCGGAACGACAGTGCCGCTCTGCCTGATGGCTAGACCGGAATGGGTGACGGACGATGTCGATTCTTGCCGTTGGCGTTGTTCTAGTCACGGTGTGCGCTAGCGCCCCTCCTGTCGCCACGGCCCCGGCTAACACATGCGGCATCATTAAGTGACCAACGAGCGACAAACATGAGAGCCGCTGCTTCGCATGCGGGAATTGGACGCATGGCAGATCGAGGCACACGCAGCTGCGTAGGTATGCCATCCAGACGAAGCGCTCTCCGCGCGCACTAAGGTACTCGCTGCCCGGCACTCCACTCAGTTCCCGAGCATAATAGCGGTTGGTGTTCACTCCGACTATGCTCAAGGCCATTGTTCAGCTGCTTCAGAGCAGTGGGGCTGTGTTTTACGCTGTACCGCATGATGGCACCACCATCGACGTGCGCTGATGTCTGATGTGACGATCAGCTGAGCTGACTGATCGAAATCACCAAGCAAGAGCAGAGAATAGTGACACACACAAGAAGAAACGTAAACGAAGAGAATCACAAGCATAGCGTGCGTTTAGCAGTGGCTGGCCGCGAAAACGACCAAATAGAATGAACAGCAATGATGTAATGAGACTGAAAGAATGGTAATAACACTAAGAACTTTGCAAGTCGGTCGATCCATCCATGCGAGACTCTTTGTTTGAGGAAAACATATTTTATACGAACCAAAAGTATCTGCATTTATTATGGTACTGTGATTTTATACGTAATACCACCTATTATATAACAGTGAAATACGTTTTTATGTGAAACTCCTATACGTGAGCGTGAAATGTATAAGTCAAGTTAAGTACACAATTCATTTCAAACGGATAAGTCGTGTCACGGAGCTCGAGCAATCATACCGTAAATTTTGAGCATGTGCGACGCCTATTGATGACTAAAGTACCACAATGAACGCAAATACGCAACCCCAGATGAATCGCAGTAGCAGTAGTAAGGAAAATCAAAAACATAAAGCAGCAGAATTACACACATATAAATAATATAAAAAAAAACAATCCTGCGTCGAAACTACTTTCTCATATGCTCTCAGTCAGCGGAAAACTGCCTTATCTAATATTCATCAGAACAGATTTATAACTTATATCAGAACAGTATATCAGAAGTATCTCAAACTTATATCATTTTCAAAGGCATAGCTTGAAGAATTAACGTATTTAACCAGACGAAACTACTAGCGAAAAAATGTCAGTAAAAACAGTTTCAGAATATAGCGGGACAGTTCCCTACTAACCACAGCGTACGAATACGAACCAGTGACCTATGACGTGGTGTTTCCTAAACTTGTCCACTGGCCAAAGCGTGGTGCAGATGGCGCGATCTGGCCCATCAAGCCATCCGAAGTAATCATACCGTAAATTTTGAGCGTCTGTGACGCTTGTTAGTGAGTAGAGTAGAACTATGGGCGCAAATACGCAACCCCAAATCAATCGCAGTAGAAGTAGTAATAAAAAACAAAATTAAGCACCAGAGTTACGCACATATAAATACTAAAAAAGGAACACTCGAACACGAAGGCGGAATCCCCGGCTTGCCGCGTTAATGCCCTCACGGGGGCGGGGGGGTGTACCTATCAACATTCCCTTGCTTGAAAAAATAACAGTTGCCCTACATGGCTAATTCGCCATCATTCCCATATGACGTCACCGTGATCATATGCTTTTGTGGGTTTCATCTTCCGGGAATATGTTCTCGGCGACTTGAACGGAGAAGTCCCCGGGTGAACAAAACCAGAGGGGGCCGCAGATTCAACCTCCGTAAACGATACATCCCTTTGAATAGAAACGCACTTGGACTGAATTAAACATTTTCAGTAAACTTTAACGCATCCAAACAGAATATCAATACGTTATTCACCTAAAAGTTGATGAACCTTAACGGCGGTGAAGAGTGCGCGAGAACTGTATCTACTGTATTGCCACACCAATAAAGCGGTACTATCGTCATATGCTATTAAATTCAGGCCGGAGACTAAGCATACGAAAGCAACGGTAGAACATGTATCGGACATGGCACCTGTGGGCAATACAGGCGATGTCAACACACAGTAAAATACAATACAACACATTATTTCTTACGTATCCATGTAGCACCTTCAAATGAAGTTGTCGATATTTTCGAATATACGTGTACACAGCCATCTTTGCCTAGAATATCTTCTAAGGTGTTCATGAGTGACGAGACCACCATGTCATATGGATGAAATTCGGCAGATATGTTGAGCAAGTCATCATCCCCTGTTAATAATAATGATTAATGCTTTATTTCAAAGGTCGGTTTAACAATATGTGAGTTGGCTGCCATATGTTTGCCAAGAAGAAGTCATATGTTGTGAAAGAGCTACCCCTCACGTAGGGCGCGAGACACTCTCCAGGGAAATAAGTCATTTACGCATTGTTTCCTAGCTATGAATTTAGGTAAGACATGTATGCCAACTCTGGTAGTCGTCACAGTGAGATCAAACACTGCACTCATCAGCATGGGAAGATGTTTACCAATATAAATATATGTACGCTTATCTAGATTGTCAAATTTAGTCAACATTGGTATGATATTCACTTCCTCCCTCGTACATCGACATTTAAAGGCGACGAGTCTCCCTCTTTGTCCAGTTTTAATCCTGGGTACCATACTGGTGCTGCATACGTCATAATGGGTTCAACGTAAATCGTAAAAGGTTTAACAAATAGGGCCGGATCGCTCACTTCGAAAGAAGGTAATATCCAGTCCGCACGGCGCGTTGCGCGAAGCACAACATCCGTAACATGGTCAGAATATTTCAATGTGGTCGAGGTAACCACTCCTAAGTCACGCATTGTGTCGGCACAGCGCAGAGGATGTCCACCAATTCTAAACAGATGTTTGGGATTCCGGTGACCGAAGTATAGTACTGCACATTTTTCTATCGATAGTTTCAGATAAAGGCCCAAGGTGCATGCCAGAAACTAAGGCATTTTGAAGTTGTGCCCTCTCATGGTCCGAGTCAACTTTAGAATACATTTTTACGTCATCTGCATATATCTTAACGGATATGGATTGTGCTAATATATACGTTTTGGTATTTATATATATTATATACATCAGGAGACCTAATATCGTTCCCTGAGGACAGCCGGACGTAACTCGCGCAGTGTTGGAGTATCTGGTATTGACCCGCACCCTGAAGGTCCTATCACGAAGAAAGTCTTTTATCCATTTCACGAGAAGATCACCAACTCCGAAGAAGGATAGGGTCTAGAGAAGTTTCGAGTGAGTCACCCGTTCGAAGGCTGACCTGAAGTCGAAACAAACAACGTCGAAACGATGCCTAGTCGAAGTGCGTTTTTAGTAGTTGCAGGGTCGTACTCCTTACTGGGCGGTAGGCGAATTGGGTGTTGGGTATAAAGCCTTGCTTGTTAGCATTTTCATATATAGACTCGCAGATCATGCTCTCAAGAATCTTGCATGCAAGAACCGTCAGCGACACGGGTCTCTGATTCGTTCGTTCAGCTATATGTCCCTTTTTGTGCACGGGACACACTACAGAAGTGCGGAATTTATCAGGCACTTCGGAACGATCTAACGACTGTCTAAAGATCTACGAGAGTGCGACACACACTGCAATGCCCAGATTTTTGAAGACGTACGATGGGATACCATCGGTGTCGTGCTGGTTTTTGACTGCAGCTTTTTGAGGTGTGCAAGAATGTTTGCAGGACACACATCAACGTCATGCACTATGTGTTGGAGAGGCCCTTCGGGGAGACGCGGTGATCACGGTCGGCAAGTTCTCTGCTAGGGGGATATGTGTGCTCGAAGACGGTTTTCAGGATCTGCGCTTTTTCAAAGTCCTCCATTGTAAAAGTTCCATCAGGACGTTTTATAGAACATAGAGAATCCTTCACGACGACCCTCTTGCGTATATAGTTGTGAATGATTTTAGTGTCATTCCTATGAAGCAGTTCATACCCTTTAACCACACGCTGCCGTCTTATTACCCTAGTGATTTCTTTCAGAAGATATGTGATTTTACATGTGCATGTTTCAGTTTCTAGTGATTGATACAGATTCGCTAAATCGATCCGTGATTTTCTCATTCCTCTGAGAGGAATATACTTGTCGATTAGGCGATGCATTTCTTCTATAAACAAGTCATACATAGCAGAGACACTATCGCAGTTTTCGAAGAAAGACCACCAGTCAATCTGACCCAGCGCTGCTTGTATTGCTATGTAATTGCCTTTTTCGTAATCTGTCACTTTTGGCATGGCGCGGTCTTCCAGAGTAGATCCGGTAATAAGAAATTTAACGATGTCATCATCGGATCCTATTGGGTTTGGAAGTACTTCCACGCACGCTACTGAGTCATCACTACACAGGACAATATCCAGAAGAGGCGAAAAGGTATACGTGCGCCGGATCGGATTTGTCACAAACTGTTGCAAGCCTTTTTCAGCGCAGAAGTTCAAGAGAATAGATTGTCTGGACTCATCGGCAACAATTCCAGTTGCGCTGAGTGTGTTCCAGTCTATTTGCGCTTGATTAAGGTCGCTTGCAATGACACAAGGTTCATCACTCTTAATTACAGAGCCGAGTTCTTCAGTTAATTTTTTCATACGTTCAACTAGATCTTGTGCAGAACCAGTAGGTGAGAAATATGTCACCGTCACACGAATTACTATATTTGGGAGAGTGATTATACAGGCTGCTATATCAGAGAAGAAGTTCACATTTATTTCTACACATGGTAGTTTACTTTTCACAAGAATAAGTACTCCTCCGCCTCTTGATACTCTGTCTTTTCTAGTCACAACAAAGTGGCCACCGCAACTCAGTTCCGCTGAAGTCACATGGCCTTCGGAGAGCCAACTCTCAGTGATTAGGGCGATATCAACGTCTTGATGTTTAAGAAATGCATGAATGTAGTCAACAGCGCCTTGTTTGCGGAGTGACCACGCATTCAAACAAAGCCAATTGAAATCCTTATGCACAGAGGATGCCGATGATTTCGAAGGAAGGGTTATGCTCTTGTCATGACATGAGTGCGAAGAACAGCAAGGGCGTAGTCAAGAAATCGGGAAAGATTCAATAACGATGCTATCGCGGAGTGTTCCCCGGAAGTGGGAGATTTCCACGTCATTTTCCCAGAGACCATCTACAATAGCGTTATCATAGTCTACATCCAATACTTCCACATAGAAGCTACTGTAACGGCTTCGCGTTTTGATTTTTCTTTACAGCTATCGGATGTACATTTCCTTCGGTTTTGAGATGATCGTATAGTGCTTTGGTTCGAAAATTTGTTTTACGCTGCATATTAACTTAATTACACCGTTTTTGCGCTGCTTTCCATAAACCAATCGAGTTGAGAAAATATAATTACGTACTTACCTGTCCATTCGACGTTGGGTAGGCATCGAAATTACTTGCACGAAATCTAAGTTCGAAGCTAAGGTGTTACACAGATTCGAAGAAAAGAAACGAAACTCATTGGGGGAACGTGCTCAATATCCACCACCGGCCTCCTGGTAATATCGGTAACATCGGCCTCCTGCCTGCGATCGACCTGACGGTAAAATTCCTACTCGAGAATGAGAAGGGATCCCAGACCGGATGTGCGAACCAGGTTCGGATATCTTTCAAATCTGTGACAACTGCCTTGTTGTTTAAAAAATATCAATGTTCTTATGTAAAGGCTTGCACCTCTCAGCCCCGGTAGTAGTTGGCAAAATGTCCCTGCCTCGGTTGGGTACAATTTTGAATGTGCTGCAGGTATTGCGCACACACGTAACTGGCCGGTGACTCTGTGACTGGTTGTGTAGTGGAATCACTCATTCCTTGTCAAAAAAGGTGACTCAAGATCAAACTGCTCAACTGGGTTTCAGATGCAATTGAGCCTTCGGCATTTTTCAAATGCAGAGGGTCACGTTGAAAATAAAGGCACGCAAGCAACAACTAGCACTTCACAATACGGCAGTTGCTACGATAAAATCCTATTCCTGTTCGAGTAGAGGTCACACTGGTAAACTCAACAAGTCGTGTAGGGGCGATGAGATTTTCTGGCCTATATCTCGCCTTCATAATATGTTCTGGTTTCAACCGCGCACTATTATTTCCAGCTAAACGAACGAGGAAAGTACAGAGAGATATTTCTAGATCTGTGGCGAAAGGGATTTACTCTGAAAACAAAAACTACGGAGTTATCAGTACGGAATGAATCAGTTACTAGGTCCTCCTTGTCACAGTTGTATTAGTCACTACGTGGTAGATTTAGTGGGTGCCTGCGTGGCATTTGCAGCATTAAGCTTAGCCTGAAATCGCCCAAATTAGTCATATGTCTCTGGCTGCAATACTTTGGGACTACGCTTTTCTAATGCATACTTTCGAATACAATCACGAGATTGGGCGGCTTTGCTGATATGCATTCCTCTAAGGTTGTCGATAACATATATGTATATATATCTATATATATACGAGAAAAATGTATATGAAGAAAAAATGTCTTTGAAAATAGCGCCAAGAAATTTATAATAGTTAAAACCGAGTACTACTCAGGGAAGGCTGAACACAGGTAAAATACAGCTTAGGTTCCCTGCAATAGTTCCATGGTAATAGCAGTCTGGTTGTACCGGATCTTTATGTGAAGTATTAGCCAATTAGTAACACATTACGCCTTCTCACCCAATTGAAAAGCCCACGCCATGCTGAATTTCAATAACATTTCCTCAGTGGAGAGAAAGAATCAATGAGTATATTTCACATTATTATTGAACGGCTTCATCCACGGCTTCGTCCACAGTCATCATGCGAAGTCGAAATTACGTCTATAAACTACTATTTCAGTGGCGTCATATTAGCTCAAGAGAAATTCGACATCCGCCTAGCTCACTTAAGTACACTCACACTTATATAAATAAGTCTGACATTTGATGAGGAATTCTACAGTTTGACACTACACTCCCTCTCCCAGCGAACAAGTAGCGTTGTCTATTCCACGCAGTTTGTCTAGCCATCGTTCTGTCTCTCTCTCTCTCTCGCTTACGAATGATGATGTGCCCTTTCTCACTAGACTGGACGAAACAGCAAAAAAAAACGGAAACGTTGCTCAAAGGATATTTTTCATCGCGGACTATTGTTGCATCCACAGGCAGCGAGTTATCGTATGATGTAGCCGGCACTCCTCGTACGTGCTATCCTATCACTACCCGGTACAATCTCTGTCCACGCATGCCCAATATCTATTTGCTGTTGTACTCGCGAAGGCTGAGCAAGACGTCTCGTTCTCCACCCACCGACTTCACTCTGTTCGCACCGGCACCTCATATTAGCTATTTGATAATTCATTTCGGTGGCGGGCAGGGTGAACACAGCTGGTCGGCTCACGAGGGTGGGTCGATCATCTAAGGTGAGCAGCGATATAGCGACAAAGTGTTCCGTCTGTGTTTTTCTGGAAGATCCGCTGCAGTGAGTACTAAGGAAACAGCAGTAAAGCACTGACGACATTATGTTGTTATTGTGTTTGTGGCGACGGAGCCAACGCATAGTAGTACCTTTGGCCATTGGATTTCTACTTATCTTGACAACACGAACATCGTCTGCGCCAACAAGCCCCCTCGACTGTGAGTGCTACCGATGTTTTCCTTGTGGTATGCGGATAATAATAATAAGCAACGTTTTCGTCATGTGCAGACCCCCCCAGCCTGTACATGTCATAGAACCGTATGGGGCTACGCGTATGTAACGGGAGCATTGTAGGCGTATATGGCCAAATCATTAACTAAAGGTATAGGCCATATTTCCTTTAACACTCCCCCCTCCCGACTGCGCAGAAGGCCTCTATTGAGCCCATGGTGCTTCGCGTAGGTGACTCCCTTTACGAACGTGTAGATTTATCTTGTTTAGCCTTTGATAATGGTAGACATACGATTCCACAGCGGGTCTGACAGCGATAAACTAAAACGAGGGAAGAAGAGATATTCAAGGAAACAGATTTACGCCTATAAAAAAATGGCAAGTTCCTACACAACGAACAATGAGATTCACTGCGTGGACGTGCTCTCTGGTTTAACACAAATATAATCAATCTTCATTTTGTCATGCGTGCATATAACCACATAAAGTTAGTTTGTATGTAACTTTGCGTGTCGGCTGGAAATGTTATCACATCCATCCGTTGCATCCACTACGGGTATTGCTGTTAGCTTATGCATTACTTCACCTTTCTAGCGACCTGACCAATTGCGAATTATATTTATGAGCTGACAAAATCCTGTACCATCAGAGCTCTTTTTCCTAATGCGCTATTTTCAGTGAGATGTACCCTACGGCCTGTCACTGGAGCATGCCGGGCTGCCTTACCCGGAGTCTTTTTTGATGCTACTTCTGGGCGTTGTAAACGTTTCACTTACGGCGGCTGTGGAGGTAACGGCTTCATTTTCTATTGCATGGAAGAATGTGACCTAGTCTGCGTACAGCGTAAGGATATCAATGACTTCGCAGAGGCGTTCGAGTCAGTACTTGCTGCCAATTCTAGTGACCAATCGACCACGCCGTCGACCACGACGACCACGCCGTCACATATCAGCCAAGCTCGTGGTGACCGCCTGACTCATCCCTCTCGACCTGCCACATATGTTCCAATTGGTCGCTACACTGGAATCGTAAGGCGAGAGCATGCTCGATCTGATTCGCTCCGGCTACTGCCAAAACCAGACATTACGGCTATTGAAAGTGGACCGGGTGGAAGTGCCATTGATCCGTACCGCGCATTGCAGGATGCAAGGCCTGCCTCGAAGTACATCTGCCCATTACAGGAAGCATTTGAAGGTGAAGGCCTCACTGGTTTTGTGCAAGATGACCAGCCAGTGGTGACCCCGTCGACGAAATCGAATTCTCGGTATCCTCCGCGTAGTTAAATTTCACAGCGCACTGTGGTCAATTGGAGAAAACATTGACGTAAATGAAAATTCACTCATAAAATGCTCATATAATGATTACAGCGATCATCAGTGTGCTATACATATCTCTGACACGAAGTTAATGGAATTGCTCTGTACAATACGTGTGGTATTATAATTTGTTTTCTTTGTTTTCGACAAATAAAATAATATTATCCTTTATCCGTCTTCGAATGTAGAGCGCCCATTTTTCTTAGTACAAAGTCGAACAGTAGTCGGGTAAACCGTTAGATAATTCCAGTGCTATCTCTCAATACCAGACAATGTTATTGAGGCAACCAAAAAATGAACAAATCATAGCCAAATGGTAAGGTTGTATATACATAGGCCACTTTCATTCTTACTTTCCGACTGAAGGTATGTACTCGTGAATACCAGTACAGTAAGGAAGAATTACACTAAAGACACCCTACCCCGTAGCACCGCCTAATCGCGGCAGACGGAAAAATGACTGGAATTTTAAGATAGTATTTGACTTTCTGTAACTGCCATTCTACGTTCGGTTGTATCTCGACACAGGTCCATTGTTCTGTGGCCTTGTGTATTTTAGTAGTAGAATCACATCCTGCAGGGTGATGATTTTTATTACTATGGTGGTACTTTCCTTTAAACAAAATACGCACACCAAATTTGTATTTTTCAAACATCCATCTTCGACAAAGACACCTGCTAGAATATGCGGATATTTTTGGAACTTGTCTTCTAAAGAGCAATAAATTCTCGGGCCTCATAAATTCTTTCTCTCCTCATTCTCTAATATTAAATTTTATCTTCCAAAAGAGCCTCAAGACCTTAGTGGTCGAATCAATTGCGGTTTTGATTTAAAGTATTTACCCATTTATTAAGTAGTTTCAGAGGTTTGTCCATGTATTAAGTAGTTTTAAACATTTTGCATCCATTAGAAGGAATGCATACTTTGTAATGGATGTAAAATGTGTAATCACCTTAAATGCGCGGGTGTTACAGCCAACTCCTTTATGACCTTCTCTACAACCCGTACTTTTCTGATGAATCCACTCTACTTCCAATAACATTGGAATTGTATTGAAAGCAACGATCTCCACATTAATTCTTGTCCTACCAGAGGACACTATGATCCGGACTAACTGGTAACAAAAAATTGTAATAGGCATTATCTGTAGGCCACCCCCTGGTCCGTTCAACAATTTCCCTACTAGCCTACACATTCCTCTGGATAAAATCCTACTCGAAAAGAAATATGCAATAATCTGTGGTGTTTTCAACATAATACTTTCTGTCCTAATCGTGATACGGGTGCTTATCAAGATCTCATGGTTTCGTTTGGTCTCCCTAAACTTGTTAATATGGCTACCCTGAGCTACTGTGGAACAGTCTAGCCGCATCGATCATATATGGACCAATTTTTCTTACGTCCACGTACAGTGAACATTATCCTACATTTCCGATAATCCACTATGACGTCTGTGGTTCCTCTGCAGGAATTTCCAGATTTCTTGGCCAAACTCGCTTTGCGAGATCGTGCGCGCGGTTCTTGAAGAGCCTCCCTTACCACTGATCGTGGGAGTGCAGATATCCTACACATATAGTCCGCAAAGATCTTACCAAGCAGTGACGACGTCTAAAATCTGAGTATTACTTGAAACCTGCTAGGCACAAACTTCGAGCCATTACGTTAGTATAGTCGTTCCCCATATGTGCCTATTGCTGCGCTGATAAATATTATAATAAAATATGCTGAATTTCCTAAGGCTTTTAAAACCTTCTGAGTAGCTCCGAAAAGTGTGATGAACAAGGTTGTTCTGACCCTTCTCGATCTACTCTCCCCTCTGCAACGTCTTTGAGAAAATTATTCTTAATTAAATTGAGTATTTTCTTGCTAGCGATAATTTTTGTCCCACAAGCAAGATGGTTTGCGGAAGAGACGCGGAACGTCGCTACCAATTGCGGACCCCTCTGAAATCCGCTGAACACTAGCTATTCTTCTAGACGTGCGACTGAGTTAGTTCCCTAATCTTTCGGAAATAACTATTTGCAGACAACTTCAACGATGACGTTTGCAATTTATTTTTTAGGTTTATGTCCGATCGTGCTCAGTGTGCGGACGTAAATGGCACCGTTTCCGGCATACACTTCCGCTAACCTAGGATCGAGCCAACCGAGGACGTGAATGTTCCAGGGGTACCCGTCGAAACAATGCTTGAAGCTTTCCGAGCCATCTGGGAAGGGGGAGGTATGCGGGGCTAGTGCGGTTTGTGAGTCCCACACTAGTGTTGGTATGAACCGCCCAACACATACGTGCATGCTGCATTCCTATAAAAAAATAAAAAAAAAGGGGTACCCATTTCCAGGGTTTCTTCGGCTCGATTCTTGGGTGTATATCTGGACGAGCACTTATCTGGGACGTGCATTTGCGCCAACTCCGCACTAAGTTAGCTGCGTCCACAGCAGATATTTCGAAAACTCCTCGTTAAAAAAATGAATGCCTTCCCTTGTATCACTCATCTTCCAGCTCAGGTATCGTTTATAGCATCGATTACTTCGGTCCTAATTATAGTGACAGGGTTATACCCATCCTCAAAGTGCAAAAAAAGAGCATCACGAAGTTTGCTTCGCTTCCCTCGGTCTAAGCCGTGTGCTCCTATGTTTAAAGCTCTTAACATTTTCCGGGTCCCCTCCTATGTCGAGTATCTCTATTGCCACCACATTTATAAAACCCCGCATGATCTGCTTCCTAATATTTTTGACCTAGGATTTTCAAGAATTAACACTCGTGCTGGCTGTTGTAATCTTCTCTTGCTTACCTCATACTCTAATGATGTGGGCTGTCGATGCTTCTGTTCTCAAGGGGGTCCCTTGGATGGTCTAGTGATGAGCGTCTTGGACTTCTAGGTCGGAGGGGCACGTGGGTTCAAATCCTGTCAGATACCGAGAATCTTTGAAGTTCTTCATCACCTTTCTTTATCTGAGGATCCTTGGCAGGTACGAGTAAGGTAGACAAAATAAGCAAAGGTGGCCCCGACAGGTCCTCAAAGTAATACCTAAAGGTTAAGTGCTGAGGCCTTTCAGATAGGGGAACATCTGAGGGTCAGCTAAAAAAAAAAAGGGTCTGTTATCTGGAACGTTCTTCCAAGCGAAATCAGCGGATTACGATGTCCATTGCGAGTCTCTAAGTCCATACTTAAAAAACGCTTTCTAAGCAAACTGTAAATACGCCTAATATATAGTACATATTTTCTATGAGAGAATATTTTATACATTCAATGTTCTCTTATTACAGCTTCGTTCGCATACTAAAATAATTAGAGCATTAAGAATATTATACCGAGACGCGCACGGGCTCCTAGTTATTAATCCAAACCAAGGAAATTCCTCACAGCCCCCGCGAGCCCTGGGCGCTTGGACGGGAGGTCTCACTCCATTGTCACCTACACGTTCGCGCCTCCCAAGGTGTTGTTGGAGACACTTAATAAATATGATAAAAATAACAATTAACTCATCAGTAAGTCCTGTTAACTTTGGGCAGAATTTTCACTCAGTAGAAGACGACCTATAGTTTTTTTGAACGTCGTCCTCTCTTGTGGCCAAAATATATGAGCACATACTGCTGCACCTGGTATGTTGGGAATTGTTATCAGCTAAGGAAAGTTATCAGCCAGTTCATATCCGATCTATTCTTGTATATATTTATAAGACATATTCGCAGAGATACATACCATTCCGCAGTCCGCGGTATCGAACGGTGACGTTTGGCTAAACGAAAACTCGCTTGATGTTACGCTACTTCCCAGCTTCGCATCATATCAAGTGACCCAAAAATAATGAGACACATATAAATTTGAATATCGGCTAAACTAGGTGGGTTAAAATAAATATTTTTTTAGTATGAGTGAGAGGTATGCACATCTTTTATTTATACGCCGAAGTTCTGAGTTCTGGCGGCCTTCTAACGGCTAGGAGTGCACATTTCTATTACCTTTTGTAACTTCGTTATTTAAGGCCTTTAGGAGTAAATAAGGCGTAATAGAGAGGTGATGCCATCGCTCAATCTTGTTGGCCTTAAGCCAGGACGTAAGTTCATTGCTACGATGTGCCTTAGCATTGTTATCGAGCAGCCACACTCGGTGCTTCCTATCGCCATGCCAGTTATTCATGAGCCCCTTCAAGAACTCGAGATATTGAGCCGAGTCCATTTTTTCTTATGGACCCAAAATCTCGTAGTAGCAAATTCCGTTGAAGTCTATATCAAGTGCTACCATTACTTTAAGCTCGAATCTATTTGGTACTGCTATCGCCATTGCCTGTTCACCTGGTCGTAGCCACTGTTTCACTTAATCTTTTCCGACCCCTATACAGGCTGACCCATGTCGCGTCCACTGCAACGGTATGCTCTAAGCGACTCTTCTGCTGCCTATATATCTTTAAATAGTTTCGCGGACACTCCTCACGCATTTTCAGTTGGCCAGGACCGAGTTTATGAGGGACCCATTTTGCATTTTTTTCGGCATCCTCAGATTATTTTTAATAATTCGTCGACATGTTTCACGAGGTGCGCCAATTTTGGCCGACAAAGTCCTCAATTGCCAAGCTCTAGCTTGCTCAAAAGCTTTTTCGATTATCTCGATCCGTTCGTCGAATCCAGATTCGGGAAGGGTTGGAAGCCCTCCATGATCACTAATGTCCCAGTCGCCTTGCCTAAACTGCACACAACAACGGTAGGCCTGTGCTCGACTCAGGGCATTATGGCCATGCACACTAACCAACCCTTTCGAACGCCTGACGAAAGCCGAATGCTAACGGTTTTCGCGCGGTCTGCTTGCTAATTGTTGTGCCTCACTTCCCGCCAAATTTGAATTCAACCCGGCCAAGACTAAGAATTCGGCGCAAAACGATAGGGTTCTCATTATTTTTGGGTCAGCCTAATAATTGTGCGATATGCCTGGTACCAATTTTCATCAATATGTAGCTTTCAATATACAGTTTCTCGTACATATATATGATCAGTGTACGTTTTAGTATTGTTGGTTTAGTCAGGTCAATGTGCGATCAACTAGATACATTGTATTTGTAAACCCGTCCCAAGAAGCCACCTCAATGCAGCGAGCTGCTCTCCCTCCATCCACAGCTACTACCTGCACAGCAGTTGCTCACATTGCTATACTATTGTACAAGCTCGTTGATTTTTTATTGCTCATTCTTTTTATTATTATTGGCCAAATATTTAGCTGAGGTCACCAACAACACGCCTAGAGCTAAAAGGCGTTTGGCACAAACATGACTTCTGCTTCAACTAACCATATACTACAGTATCTCTAATCTGTTGGCCCAATGTACGCACGTGCTCCATTGACTTCGTTGGCGACGGCGAAACAAAAATGGGAAAGAGGCGATGTTGGGGGAGAGCGTCCTCGCGCTCCCTGGGCATTCCGATCCCGGGAGTTCTCCCGTACACAACATACTGAGCGCCTACTACGACAGCTCCGGTGGGCGCCACCGGGAGCGCCTACGCTTGCACTGCAAACGATGACCAGCTGATCGTTGTAGCTTCCGAGTACTGGGGTGCTCGAGAGTGCTCCCGCCGGGGGCCGCCAGGCGAAGAAGTTCCTTCAACGATGGCTAGTCCCCGGTCGTCAACCGTGTATCAGGAGGCCCACCTACCGGCCGATATCCTCGAACGTTTCAAGAAGTTCCGAGATAGTGGCAAGTTCTGTGACGTCACTCTGTTGGTCAACGGCGAAGAACTGCATGCTCACAAAGTGCTGCTAGCTTCGTGCAGTCCGTATTTTGAGTCGGTGCTGAAATCACACCGAGTGGTTGGCGAAAGATTGCATGTACCCATACCGGTCGGTACAATTCGAGCATTTCGAAGTGTGCTCGCCTTCATCTACACAGGATCGATTAGTATTGAGACGAGCAACATGCAAGACTTGTTGAGCATGGCAAATTTTCTTTTGCTATTCAAGCTGAAAGCGTTTATCGCCGAGGTGATGGAATCAACGATATGTAGCAGTAACGTGCTGGTCGTCCGTGACGCCGCTATCAAATATTACCTGCC
Source organism: Stratiolaelaps scimitus (assembly GCA_019614645.1). NCBI lineage: Eukaryota > Metazoa > Arthropoda > Arachnida > Mesostigmata > Laelapidae > Stratiolaelaps > Stratiolaelaps scimitus. Next base: position 861,647 of record JABWDB010000014.1, on the reverse strand, counting down.
CGATTTACACCTGGCCGCGAACAACTTTATCAAAGACAACCTTGAACTTGTTAAGCCATCGTTACTACGATTAGATTTTGTGAAGTTAGAGGAACTTATTCTAGATAAATGTCTACAGATTGATCGTGGTTCATATCTGGCCGCGCTCGTTGTTTCGTGGATATGTTTTCGCTTTAAGGAACGATTTCGTCTTCTGCGTCTAGCGCTCTGCCTTGTTGACTGGAGCGACTTTTCCCCGGGACAGGTTGTGACTCTGGTCATAAAACACCCCCAGGCAAAGGAGCTACTTCCGACGATGTTGAGCGTTTTTGAAGAACTAAGAAATAACGAAACTACGCCCCCGGAGATGGATTTGATGGCAACGAGAATGAAGCTTGAACGAATTGCTGTGGATGCTGCTATTGAGTCGCTGGCTCGGCAGGACGATGAGAGGGCTCTCGGCTCCGCTGAAGAAAACAGCAACGATGGTAGGACACAATCTATATAGACACGGGACTCGGCACTGCATACGCATTAATTTGTGCCGGGGTCACGTTTCATCAGATCATATCTCTGACCACGCGCGTTTGTGCGCTGGAATGAAATTCTAACACGAGTTTAATCTTCAAGGTCAGCTAACTATTTGAAATGTGCAGTAGAGTTGTGGTAAAAACGAATATAACTGACTTTAAAATTAGTCACATGTTCTAAGAACTGAATCGTTTTCATTTCCGCATAAGTAAACATTCGTGACTCAGTTGATAATATAATATACCTATTACTAGTATTATTATGATTATCGATGTGGATTCCAGACAGCCGTCCCCGCATCATGAATGGGGATATTCGCATGGACGATCTTGAAGGAGACACGGATGTGTCGGATGACGACATGGCAACGGTTAACGCAAGCAGTGATGCGGAAGGTATCTGCTGCGAGAAATGCACCTTTATCGCTAAAGGGGAGCACGCAAAATCGCTCCTCAGGAACCACATCGGTAAATTCCCCTGTGTAAATTAGATATAGACGCCTTTATGTTGTTCTCAATATAATATAATGCCATTGCTATTTCATACACTCGGAATGAGCATCTTCCCTTGTTAACTATTTTGTTTTGTTTTTTTGAGCTGACCCTCAGCTGTTTCCCTATCTGACAGGCCTCAGCTCTTAACCTTTTAGGTATTACTATGAGGACCCTTGTTAACTATTATGTCACCTGTGTTTATATATATGACTCACAGTTTGAAATGCGCACATTTTATGCTTAGAGAGAGACAAGCTAAAGTTGAGCTAGGCCCCTTTGAAAGCGATTTCTAATTTTCCCCCTATGGTTGATTTCTTCCAGAACAAGTGCATGTGCGCCAGATCACATACAAATGCTTTTTGTGCGGCTTCAAATGCACATGGAAACGGCAATACCTCGACCACCTCAGGAGTACGCATTTTCCGCGAAGCCCTCCGTATGGATGCGACGCATGTGAGCATCGCACGCTGACGATTTCTACTCTAGTGCGGCATCGACGGAAGCACCTTTTAGACAGGCCTTTTTCATGCGACTTGTGCACGTACAGGTGCCGCCACGAGACTCAACTAGAAACACATTGTAAACTTCATAAGGTCGACCGTCCGTATGTTTGTCGTTGGTGCCGACGCTCGTTTGTGACACAGAACACCCTTGATGTACACCTGAAACGGGTACACCCTGGCGAACGCTTCCTGCGATGTGACCGGTGCGCGTACAGAACCCGTTATCCACATCATCTGGCTACACATCGGCGCGTTCACCTCACAAGTGTCCTTCATTGCCCGGAAGCGATGTGCGCGTTTACGGCACCTTCGGAAGTGCAGCTAGAAGCCCATATCCGTCGACACGTCCCGGAGACAACACAGCTATGCCCTACCTGTGGGAAGACGTTTGCCGAAAAAACGCTTCTGCTGAGGCGCACGTGTCCGCATGATGGCAAAAATGGATGTTCGTCGACTTCATGCTTGACATCATCTTCAAAACAGAACGATCTTTCGCAAGGCCAAGCTCGTGGGGCCAAGATCAATGATAATGAACGAGAAGAAGGGTCGAACTCGAACACCGATGTCCCGCGGACCACAGGGGACGTTTGATTGAGCGCCTTTTGAGCGACTTTAGGCCCAAATGGTTTAAGCATGTTTTGCACTAACGCCACACCATGTCGTTGATTCGCGACCAGCATGTCTTACATATTATCAAGCACATGAATCGCAGGACGGTGGATCTATACGACAATTGAATAGGTCAAATGTTTAACTCAATTATCTAGTCCAAATAAATATATAACGGAAATGTTGCCCACTTCAACTAGCCCGAATAAACGGCGTGTGTGCCAACAAATACAATCGTGTCTTCTTGGAGACGAACCAAGTTTGACGACTCGAGGGCTGGCTTCGTCTCCATAGATAAAAACACATATAGAGAAGATAGCGCCTTTTTAGGTTGAGAGGGAATTAAAACAGGATTTCCAATATTCTTGAGTTTCCTATAGGGTGGGAAATAGGGCTTAAACTCCAGCCTTCAGCACTTTCAAGTGTATGCCAATGTTTGACATTCTCAGGGGTAATATTTTGTGAGCTATGCCTCCAACTATTTAAATAGTCACCTTACTACCTAAGTGTATGTTTGCAGGGAAAAGATACATAAACGCGAGGCTGAATTAGAAACTATCAAACGCTGGGTAGTGTGATCCTTATTGAACATTCTGTGCATGGTTATACCTCTAGGAACAACCGACGGTTTTCAATACACATTGCCTTTGAATCAATGTATACTGCGGAGCAAACCGTTGACGATGGACCAATGTGCACCGTTGATCTCACCCATCGCCTACATGAGTCAGGGATGACGTATAAGCCCACATCCTTTGCTGAACTCGAATCAGGGATTGGTTGCTATATTGTAATATTTTGGTATGACGCTTCAAGCCATTCGTAACATTTAGAGATCATATATATATATATATATATATATATATAGCAATACAAAAGAACAAAACACCTGTTTTCCCCCCTTGCCTTTGAGACCTTGGGCGGGCACGGCCCTCTCACTGCGAACTTCCTCGAGGGGGTCTACCACAGGTTGATCCGCGCCACCGGGGACAAGCGCGCTGGCTCTTTCCTCCTGCAGCGCCTGTCCCTCGCCGTGCAGAGAGGCAATGCCATCGCCTTCCTCGGGACATTGTCGTCCTCACCCCCCCCCCATAATCCCTAGAAATACCGACCTACCGTATGTTTGAATAAACGATTTTTTTTAAAGAACAAAATGATGTTCAATCGAAACAAACGAATTTTGTATACTGTATTCTTAGATATAGCTCTTTATCGTAAAAACGATTTATATTCAAGTATAAGATATTTCTATTTTAAGTCGACTTTGGCCTTTAGAAGACATTGTATAATAAAGAGACTGTTAAACTCCTTATGCAATAATAACAATGTGCCACCATGTGCTAGGAGACATGAACCCTGTGGTGTTACCCATTATATTAGACAGATGAACGTTTCATAAACAACTCGAGATGCGTACACGTCATATTACTTATAATATTTTTATTTATTCGATAAGGCTTATAAAGCTCAACTATACACAGAGTGGCGCAGATATCATATTCCCTTAAGGAGATCTACGGACACAAGCATATCCTATATATATATATATATATATCCATTCACTATGGCGCGTTTTCTTTCCCTCCGAGTTGGTCTCCCTCTCTCTATTATGGTTTGACGTTTTTTCCTGTTGCTGTTATTCTTGTTGTATTACTTTATCACTAGACGGGGATCGATAGTGTTTATTTCGTTTAAGCGCGTCGACCAACGCCCAGATAACGACTGTTGGACCCTGGAGTCTGACCGGTGGACGGACGTGCCGGTTCGTCCGCATTCATACGAAGTATCTTCCCGGCAAAGAAGATTGCGCCTGTGGGTTTGTGCACCACGAAGAACACGAATGGATGCCGCACATTGAAGGATGGATATCCTAATTTCAGAGATGAGAGACAAACGACAGTTCGAGATAATGATTAACATTAGTGATAAGAAAATTAATTATTTAGATGAGTGGGATTGTAGAGACGATAACATGAACGATGGCCGTTCTACCAGCGATCACTGGTCATTTCTCAGTTAAACGAATTTCGATTCTAACTATATCGAACTTGTGCCACATTTCAATCACAACTTCACAATGAAGGCGTTGCGCTATAATCTGCTAAACGCCTTTTAATTTGCATAGATGTGAAGTGCATGTGGATCGTATAGCGAATGCATCAAGGTGCTCATAAATGCTTTGTTAATTACATGAACTTAATAGAACTATATCTATTGATTTGCAGCATCTGTGAAGTGAACAACACACCACAACTTACTCGAGTAATTGATAATTGGCGCAGTCGTAAGGGCGACCGCTTCGGTTCCTCGTTCGTCAACTCGAATCTTCGCCTCATGGATTACATCGTCTAGAATAACCTGACCCTCAGGGTCAATATGTGGGAGGTTTGCTGCACCTACAGAAGAATGTATGATTTTGGTTATATTACGATGATGAAGAATTAAGTGAGTTACTGACGCAAGTCAATAATTGTGCTCGAATTAGCCTATTCAGAATCAATACATTGGACATAATGCACATAATAAACCAGTTGTATGCATTCAATTATTTTAAGCTTATCCACGCGTTTATCGCGCTATAAGACACAATATGATACATCGAGCCATGGTAGATGTTCTGTCCATCTAGATACTCTCAGCGCATACGAAACACGCAAGATGCACGTACAACGGATTCAGCCCAATATGCCATAACGAACTAACTGTAATTATTATTATTATTAATATCGCTATCTTTAGAAACATCACGGTTTATATATTCTCTGAACCCACCTGGAGTGAAGAGATCCCGAACACCGAGATCGTGTAGATGTTGCCTAAAACGATAGCTGCCCCGCACGGCGAAACGGGGTATGTGCAGATCGAGCGATTCGTTGCGGTAATTCTTCAGGTCTTCTATGAGCTTTACAACGTTCAGTTTCTCCAGCATTCGATTGACGCCTTGAGGATGTTTGGGCAGCAAGATGAGCATTACTGTCATGTCGCCTTCATACGGCAGTTGAATGGCGTCGGCTTCGATTTCGGGCAGCGACTTCACGAGAAAGACGTTTCGCATATACATCATCCTCACCTGAACATCGTCGACCCCATCGTTAGCGAACGTCGCGTCAAACGATGATCGAACTGAGAAGGGCTGCTTCCAGAAGCCCTTAAAGTAGACGGCGTTCATAAGGACCATTCGCGTGCTCGGACCAACGCTGTCAACCGGATTGACAATTTGTCCATGGGTCGTTTTTGTGATCAGCTTGTTCATGTGGCTAATGGCCTCGTGAGGTCGTGAGAAGTCTACAGTCTCCACTGACGATGCAAAGACGTCATTGATGATGTTCTTGTATCCCTGGCTCACGTTGAGACCCTTTTGGGTGAACAAAAAGTTGCCCAACTCAAACGAGAATCCCTCCTGGTTAGCAGCCTTTCCAGCAGCAGAAATGCTCCGAAGAGGTGACATGATGGTGTTTTGATTCAGTCCAAACTCGTCGTAATGAAGTGCGCGAGATAGCTCTTTCATTGTATTGCCGTCAGATGCAAAGTAGAGCATGCCCAGCGCTATGGACAACGATACGGGCGCCATTATGGTGTTGTCATTTTCCGAAATCAGGTACTTCATCAGGTTCAGGCCAAACTTGTTCCCTGCAGATATCACATTTCGTGCTTCCTGGAGTCGCTAAGAAAATGAGCACATTTAGTGACATACAGATCTAGTGCCAAGTAAGTGACAGTGTGCGCGAACTCAAACCTTCAGCATTTGCATTGGAACAAGATCAATGAGATGACGAATCGCCTATCTGTTATGGCAACATAGAAATGTGACATTCGTCACATCTTCATCCAATGTTAATGAAGAATCCCCACTCTCAGGGGGAGCAACAGTTGATTCGCTCTGACACATACAAGTCTGCTAGTCAGGTTTTTTCACCAGGTTTTTCTTTAGACCAAGTATTGACTTTGCGGAGCATGCGCTAGTATTCTATGAAATTAGGCTGGATTATTCGTTGCAGGTACAAGAGTCGCATTGCAACGGCTGCTCTATCACTTCGACAACTAACAGGAGCTTTCTGTTGTTTAAGAAAGCGAACTAACTAGAGCAAGCAAACTCCTACTGCGTTAGTAATTCGTATCATTGAGTGATAGCAATAAAAGTGTATATTGCTCTCGTATCTCTGCCTAGTTTTGATGTATTTTAGTTGGAAACGGCCACACAGCAACGTATCGCTCTATAGACGATGGGCTGCCAGTTCCTATTTTGTGGATGTGTGTGTGTGTAAATGTATCTATTGTACAACTACCTGGCGCTGTTGCTCGGTGATATGGCCGCCGGCGGCCGAACTCGTTGACCGACTCGCACTTGTACTACCCGATGGGCGATATGGGTAGCTGTCGCGTCGGCTAGACTGCGTCGAGTACGATGGCCGAAACGATGATCCGTACGAACTGTACGGGTTTCGCGAACTCGAAGAGCTTAGTGGGGTAGAAATGGTGCTGGACGGGCTCTGTCCACCCTGTGACGATGCTGTGCTAGCACTACTTGAATATGGCGAGCTGCCCGATGGTGTATAGCTCGGTCCATAATAATCATGTGTTGGTTCGGACTTCAAATTCGCAACCGATGAAACGCGCTAATGATCACAACAACAACAGCAACAACAACAACATCAACAACAACAGCAGCAGCATCCAGACAACTCTATGTTAATAGTCACCTTGCTCGGCTAAGGCTCAAATCTATGGGTACCTAAATATCACAAAGAAGCCAACATATATGATCCACTCGACGATTATATCGTTGCATTCATCAGCCTTTCAATGAACGCGCAGAACCATGACTTCAAGGGGGGACGAGCACAGCAACGTTATTTGATTTCTCACAGTGTAATTCGTATGTGTTTTATTTAATTATTCTCTAATTTTTTATTTAATTTTTTTTTGTGCTGACTTCTTCTACCGTGGGACTCTCGCCGAATAGCCTCCTTAGCCTTTTATAACCTTTTTAATGTTATTCAATCTTTATTGGTGCTTTCTCTTCATTTATAAAATGTCTGCATATATAATACATATAGTTACAAATATGAAAGTATATACATGGACTTATTGTCGAGAACATGTCGATGCTTTCGCTACAATAGGACTAATACCGAGAATACATTCGCAAAGTTGACTTCTCGCGAGTCATTGGTGATCTGGCGATCGCTGTTCTTGACTCACGGACTTTTACTGTTTGCCTCAAATAAATGAAATATCATCCATGGGTGTTCTGTGTGCGTGCGTGTGTGGTACTCGTTTGCTGTTCGTGATGTCATACTGACGTACCTCTTCATGTCGGCTGTTCACAAAGTCACGGATGCGCGCGGGAATCGAAGGTGCGTAGGCTGTGCACGCCAGAAAAAGCACAGCGACGGTGCAACGATACCACCACCACCGCATGACTGTCGCACCGGAACTAGCGCAGCACCACGCACAACTTGTGACACCACTCACAGTACAGCGCCACACAGAATTGTTGCTCCCCGAAAAGTCAGCCGAGCACAGCCACAATGCATGCGACCGTCCGCTTTTCCTGTCACCAGTGACCACTGTCAAGAGGCAAATGAAGGCGCCTACAACTAACCCACGCTGGCCCGTTTCACAAACGACCGCCACCGAAGTTTTCAGGACGAATGTCGATATCTATCCTGTACGCCTGTTCGTATGTCTGTCTGCCCTCAGCTCAGCAACGATCGCGACATGCTACAGTCAGCCGAGACAGTCGTCGGTCGATCTTCTTTAGCAGGGACGGCGCACTCCTTCTCGTCTAGCACCGGCGAGCGGTACGACGATTTCGGCGCCCAGGGGAAATGGAGCTGCCGTCAGCGGCGATCAAGCGAGCGAGGAGGCTGCATCTCGTTTTGCCTCGGCTTCCGTCAGCCGCTGGCGACGGTGACGGCGCAATGAATACGCTTGGGACGTTTCTATATTTTCGTTTCGTTTTACTCCGCGAACTGGCTCGTCGAGAGCTGTGATTCGGCTGGCTACGGTGAACCGGACGATAACCGACGGCCCGACACTGCTCGGGGTGGCCGGCTGGGTATACACAATGGCTGACGCGGCCCGGCCAGCAGAAATCGACGAAAGCAGAGAGAAAAGACAAACCCCCTCTCTCTGCACGACCAGATACCCATGCCCGGTGGAGGTGGACTCTTAGCGCGTTGGCCATACGCGCGTTCGGTGACGCACTGCTCACTCGCTCAGACGCTCACTTGCTTGGTCGCCGGAAATCCCCGAAAGTGTCGAGAGAGGAGCGCCACCTTTCTTCTAGAATTACGCGATTATATGATTTTGTAGTGGCGTTAACAACAACAGCAGCAACGAGCGCAGTAGAGCCCGTAACGTTCGTGTTCCTTCTTACGGAGCACACGCCAATGGACGAATTGCGTCGCTATCGCTGTGTCGTTCTGGCGACATGGTTCGCGCGCAGCGAACCTGGCGCCCTTCGGTGCGGAGAGAGCGTGTTGAGACACCGAAGAGATCACTAAGGAGGCGAGTAAGTCCATCAGTCAACGGCGGAAGGAATTGCGGATCAGATTATGGCAGCGTCGGTCGACATCCGACAGAGACAGCTATCCCGCTCTGACACCAGTAATAGTGCTAGCAAAAGGACACTATGACAAATGCAAATGGCCGTACGAACGGACAAAGAGACGACACTTGCCTTTTGTTATCCTTGTTGTATCCCTGTCGTAACCAAGGAAAGATCCAGCACTTCTCTTTAGTTCTCCCTTTATCTCGAAGTTAAGTCGTCATTCGGGGACGCATCTAAAGTGGGGATGGGGTCGTTGGAGATATCGAGATAGGCCACGTGGTGTTTTGACAAACACCTCGCTGGATTGTACAGAAACTTAGAGACTCGGCTAATTTGCCAAACAGTCCACTTCGGGGCACATAGGACCAATCAGTATGTATGTATGCCATACATGAGTTGTGAGCAACCAAAGAACAGATCCCATTTGCTGTTGTATTGGTGGACGCACGAACCTCGACTTCTGCTCCATCTCCGAAGTGGAGTGGACCCCGCCTTCGGACATGGATCCCCGTTTCGCTAATTTCACTTAGACGATCCTAACTGCTCGTGTGACTGATTTGTTTACCAAGTGGCTTGGTACGCCGACGTTTTGCGGCTCGAAAAATCAACTCAATCGACTACTGAACACCCATCCGTACACAAGCGGATACTCACACAAACGCCCTCAGATAGAAAAACGCACAGACAGATCTGGCATCGTAGCGCTCTGAAGGAGACGGCGTACATATTCATCTGCAGTGGTCCCGGAATTTCTGGTCACAAAGCCAACCGCAACCGGGAGCGATTGCTGTGTACCCACAGACGACGCTCTGAGCGAAGGTCGCTGGTTTGTAACGTGTTTATTTTTTATAGTAGTCGACACTAACCTAGCGTAAGCGTGAAACAGCAGTCGTGGCTGCAGTAACGACGGCAAAGCAGCAGCAGCAGCTGTTGCTGCTTAAATCATGGCAATAGTGACTTCGTGCCCTCGGGGGTGGGGCGCGGCAGCGCGATTGGCCAGCGATGGGTTAGCACGACATCGGCATCATATGGACGTCACTGGGAATCCCGAAGTAACAAGGTGACCACCACTGGGTTCAGGTCACAACACCCACGACCGCGATGTGATCGGCTCGTTCGTTCTTATGTCGGAGCGAGCGACAGACAGCCCGGAACCGGGAATGGTGGTGTAAACGGCTAAATGAAATTGCGAAGAGAAAAATGTGGAAAACAAAACGGAGAAAATTGCCCAGATGAAAATTTGTCGACCCATTTGTCTGCATGGCGCTCGCATCAGTTGCTTTTTTTGCTGCTCGATCTACGTTCAGCCGTTGCTGGCTGCTGTGTCACGGGCACTGCCTGATGCCATACGATGGATGAACTTGATCGCGCATAAAAAATTGTCGATGCATCGTCTCGTGACAAATGTTGCTCGCACTCTGTTCGGACGAATGGTTGGTATCCGTTAAGGAAGGGGCAACCGCTATTTTCGAGTCACCGTTCGAGAGGCAAGAATATTGTTGTGTACATATGCAATTGTTAAACAATTAAATTGTTAATTGTTAAAGTATTCGCTAGTGCGACTACACTAAGCACACTACTCGCAGCTAGTTGTACAGAAATTTCGAATTTTTATGGAAATTATTCACATGCTCTTGAGACACAGATATAGGACCAAAGTCATTCGTAAAGGTGTGTGAAGATACCATTATCTAGCTTCGTCTGTACATGGAGTAGGGTGATTTGAATTATATATTGGCAAAAAGCACCACGAGCTACCCGGGTCTAGGGCATCGAGACAAACCTTTAAGGTGTCGAAGGGTGCGTTGGCTAAACAAAACACACGAAAAACCAATCCAGCCAGCCTACATTCATGCATGCTTGAAACTTTATTTAAGTTAAACTGCTCGACCTTCTAAGTTCAGGATCCCTTGTAGTGGAACCACGATATCCTATTTCCGGGCTAAATGAAATTCATAAGATACGGTAGAGGCATTTCTATAAACACAGAGCGGGAACGATCTTCCCTTGTTTAGGTCAATGAAAAATGTTTTATCATAGGATTTTATCGCCTCATTTCTATGATCTAAGAGAGCAAACGATGCTAATTTTGTTCTAATGATATAATCAAAGCCAATTGCTTGGGTTAGTTCCGAAATATTGCAGTTATGCTACTACTACTTAAAGGATCGGTCAGGAAGTATTACATATCTCAAAATTTAGAGACATGTGTGCAGCATTGATAAGATACCTGCTATGTATAATCCTCAATCTCTTAAGTTACGTTAATATTACACAGAATGTCAGATGCGCCGAGTACACAGGGATCGCCACTGGATATTTTAGAATATTGATCTTCATTTTTTTTTTAATTTGATCTTTCCTTTTATTGGGGCGTTTTGAACTAAAAAACAACATGGATACCATAGTTGCAACTTAGATGCCACTAGTCTTGATTAAATCCAGTATTTGGTAATGGCTATGGTCTTGAGCCTTATTACATATTTTCATGGCGGTCACAGATAAGCCCTAGTTCTACGTAAACATTTACGAATAGATAGTGGGCTTCTTCGTACGCCGCGATCGAACCATAACTTGTTCCAACTGACTGTCGAGAGTGTGAAGACGTTTTATTTTGGCGTCCGCTTGTGAGAAACGTTTACGCCTCTTTCGGGGTCTAAGCAGGAAAAATGCGTCCATATTGTGCAAGTCATTATAGAGGAGAGAATTACTACGAGAGGTCATGTGTGGCAAAAAGTGGCGGAGTTGTTTTACATTCTTCGAAAGCGATCAAACTGATGCTTGAGATGATGGTGACACCAGGCTCCGTTACTAATGACGGCTAACGAATGGTGCAGAGTCCGTTAACGACTGCCGATAGATGGTTGGCTTATTGCATTCCCAGTACGCGCGGAATTATGAAATTGATACAACTACTGTGAGTGCTGCTAACGAAGAGCCAGGCACACACAAATGATAACGTCTAATTATGAACAATTGGAGACTGGCTGCTACAAACAGCAGGTAAGTATAAAAAATTAAACATGATAATAATGGTGATAGAAACAATACATCGCCTAGGACTGCCATACAAATATATGTTTTCGTGAAATTGCTTTTTCGTTGTCAATGCAGATTATTTTATTTTTGATATCGATATACTTCCTATATTTCACATCACGATTTTCATTATGGACGCATAGTAACTCGTAACCAACCTTTGTCAGTCGAACGGGATAACAAAATCGTTTCTACATTTGGTCCTTTTCGGAGGGTAGGTCATATTCCCTTAACTATGTTTGACTTCCTGGCCCTTTTTTCCATAACATGGTTAATGTCATTTTATGACTCTGAGGTCTGTCTCATAGTACTCTCGACTATGGCCTACGAGCTGTTTAATGGCCATTCTTTCGAGAACCACCGAGGACCTACTGTCAAACCAACAACTAGAGCATTGATTTTTTTCGGGGACAGTTCCAGTTTGCACTTTCCTTAATGGGAACGTGGAAGCAAAGTGGTGTGCACCCCATTGTCCTCCAGCGATGAAAATAATGGAAATCAAATAGGAGAATGTTATCATTGGAAATGAACACACAATGCTGATATAGATTTTTTCTCCTTAGCTTTCCTTTTCTATATTATTTTAGTTTTTAGTCATCAGTTTCAGAAATTTCGTATATATAATTGTAACGTTTATTATTATTCTTGTTATTATTACAATCATCATTATTATTATTATTATTATTATTATTATTATTATTATGGTGTTGACATATTTTTATCTTAGGTCGACAGGAGTGGGTGTTAGTGACCCTTATCTGCATGATCTTCACTATGACTATTATTATCACTGGTAGAGTGCAGAGCAACTGTACATCAGAACAGTCCGACCGGTCAACCATTCAAGCAATAGTTACCAGAGAGAGAGAGAGAGATTCGCAGTTCGCAATTTTTCAATTTCCCACCATAACTTGGCCTGCTATATGTTCAACGGGGAACTACATCACGACCACTTGAAGCTATTGTGTGAGGTTGAGAGGTTGACACAGATAGTGACCACTTGCGTAGCGGCGTGTAGCGTGTGGCACAATACACTTAAGCTACAAGAATGACAAATCGAAGGCCAAATCAAGCTCAGGATTCTCACACCTGATGAGAATCTAAAAAAAAAATGCTTTCAGGCTGACTCTCAGCCAACATTTAACGTCCACCGTACTGCTTTTAGCATTGCTTCGTGATATGTGATGAGAATTTATCGTAACTTAACGGTAAAGTTATCTCCTAGCATCGATTCGAACAGTAGTATACGTATTATTCATTTTAACTATAATAGAGAGCGTGGGCGGACTGAGAGGTGCACTGAATCGTTTGAATGGTTGTGTGTGGTTGCTGTGTAGGTAAGTGGATCAATCATTGTTGAATACTTCGAATTTGACATTCAAGAAGCGATCGATAAGGCAAAAATCATTATTAAAACCCTCTGAGGTTTTGCAACGTTGTCAATGCTGACACAACAAGTCTAACGTTACTTCGTACACCTCAACGTACAATTCGATTTGATTTAATACATCTGTGTGTGGTGAGACAGTCCCGATGGCTCCTGCTACAAAATGCCTCGGTCTTGTGACACATAAAACACTTAAGTGGCATGATCACTTGGGACCTTTGATTTCCAAATATGATGTTGTAATCTTCGCCCTGAGGCGTCTTTGGAAACAAACGTAGGGACTCTGTCACGGACATCTATCACAAGTAAAACATCCTTCCCATTAATAAGTTAGGACTGGTCCGTACCGCTTGGCTTTCAAGATGACCAAGGGAAGTAAGTCCCCTTGGACATATCCTCCACAGTCGTCGCCGCTTTAAGATGAAAGAACTCACGTGAAAACGAATTCGTGAGATCTAACGCCGTTACAGTGCCCATCCTGCTCTTGCATATCGCTAACCAGCAGCACGGGGCACCCTTCGAAGCGGTGTCAGGCGACTCAGCTCAGCTGCCATCTTCGTTTGCGAAGTAAACAAAATTGTTATGAATCATTTTGTGCAATGGTATATTGTATGCATTAAACATTCTGAGTCATACACCGTCCGCGAATGATGTTTTAAATATGTTCCCTTCTTCTACGTGAGCTTAAACATTGTCAAATTGCAATTCCGTCAATAAACCCAATGTGAATAAGTGAATAGACTTGTGTAACAGTGGTTTGATTTTTGGTAAACCGATTATTCCATTTCGACACAGTAATTCCTTGCCGTGTGGCATGTACATATTGTTTTGGCAATTATTGTGTACCAACGAAAAATGCAGCATGCCGTACGGCTAGAATAACTGCTACAATCTTAGCTAATCTGCTTCTTGTCCTGGCGTCCCATTGAGAACAGTGGCGGATGATTAGTAAACGTGCTCAATTCGTTTAACCACAGAAGTGCATATGTACATAAAATAGTGTTCATATTGAAATAACAATGATAATCATAATAATTATGTTTATTATGTAATATATTTTGTTTAAAGATAGGGCTTATTATCCGACGAGCAAGAACGAAATTGTCAATGTTCGATGTAATTTGGGGGCTAAAACATAATGTAGATCTATAATAATATGATGTGAATTATATGGATTATAGGAATGCACGGAATTGCAGCAATATTTGCAGTCCTCTAATGTATGAGGCAGGTTTTTTGTTTCGTAGAAAACAAGAGAATAAAATGCCAGACGAAAAGGAAACTACGATGATTCGACATTTGCCTTGAAGGTGAAGCTTTACCTTCGCATCGTTGTTTACGCGTTTCTACGGGATAAATGTATCATTTAATACACTTAGTGAAAACTTACAGAAATAATAATGATTAAATTTGACTTGAGAGGGGCAGATGTTACCATGGGCAGTCTCACAAGGATAATATCTGCCTTTGATAACTTGTCTGTAATGTCGCACCATGCCGTCATTTACTGCTGACTGTGGTCATTAGTGGCCACTACCACCTTTCAGATCTTGATACTGCCCATAAAAGAAAATATGGCTCTACTCAGATTTAAACCTCCGACTCCACAAAACACCGCTTGATACCGCTTCCCTTGCCCACCCGCAGGCCATTCACAGTTGCCTGTAGAATTCGAATGCCAGACGGGTTTCTTCTCGAGTGATAGATATAGATGATTATCTGGCCTTCATCATGGCTTGTAGGGGATGTTAATAAGACCGACACAAATAATCTGATGATAGTTCTGATCATCTGCATTTCGAAGAGGTAATTATGATTGTTATACTGAAATATACGTTGCTCATAGCTTATATCGGGTAGTACAGTACTCCTCAAGTAATACTGTAACGGTTAGTCGCTAGAAAATATTCTCCTTGCGTGAAAATCTCTCTTTCTCTCTCTGATCGCCTCAGAGGGAGCCTGGGGTAAATCCAAAGAATCGAGGAAATTAAACAGTAATCAGGAATCTAGTGGAACACGGACAGTCTTTGCTTCCCATGCGACCCCCCCCCTCCGTGACGAAACTTCAATCTTACCCATTCAAATCTTGGTATCTCTATTATCCATAATAATCGTATATATTAAATATTGTTTTCTCTTACGATGTGATTAATTCTTGTTTCATTAGCATCGCCGAATAGACACACCCACACATGCTTTTTAGTGGTTCCGAATTTTCTTCAAAATTTTCTTCCATGTCTAGGCCATTTTCTCGCCTTTTTATCTTTCACTGCATTATTTACTGGACAATCTTATATTCCTATATGTGAAGGAATCTCGATTTTCCTATTATTTGTGTTTACGGCTTTTATCGGTGCTATTTAATGTTCATTTTAGTTTTCGCGTGTACCGCGCCCTCGCTCTCTCTCTCTCTCTTTTTCGGCTGGCTCATCGCTTCGTCTATCTTCCCGTTTTTCCATTTGCGCGTTGCTTGCGATTATTATTATTATTATCATTATTACTACTATTAGTTGTTATTTTTATGAACTCCTAATTAATTGCTATTATTACTATTATCGTAATTGATATCATCGTCACTATAGTGTTTCTATTTATTATAAAATTAAGTGTATTGACACCGAGAAATTTTCATTTATCTCTCATGTTCCCCTTTCTTTGCAACGTTCTGTGTATCTTGAAACTCACTTCAGCAAGAAAGTCGACCGACCGCTAAGCAAATCCTGCTCTCCATATCATCCACAGCATCCAGCCAACTTCGATGAACAACAATCGCCTGATCGGAGTGATCGCCTGTCTATGATTTACATCTCTCTCTCTCTCTCTCTCTCTCTCACAATCTACCGCAGGATTCGCCTATTTTCTCTAAGAAAATGGCGCAGAGATCTCACCTTGGCGGCAGCGATAATGTTTGCCGCTAGAAACTACAGAATGACTTTACCGCTGGTATTATCACTAATTGTTGTAGGTTGTTGTTATCGCATTTCGGTGCAGAAACAGAATGGCCGGGTTTTAGTCTTGTCAGTTGTTCACCTATTGCTACAGTGCAATAATAGCTAGCCATATATTACACAGTTACTATATCTGATTTCAGATCTCGCCTTCTGTCCGTTTCGAAGCTTCTCGGTTAGCTTTTGCTTCTATGCGCAATCTATCGTCATATCACCGCCTGATATCGATAGCACACCATCGTATACATATCCATAAGATTCCTACATTCATTTGTCTCATTGTCTCAGTATCCCTATATACTTGTCAATATTAATTAATATATATGTATCCACTTCATTCTCAATCGTGACAGTTAAATATATATATATATGATCATCACAGGACCATAATCTCATTGTCAGACTAAAACCAATGGACGAGTTGCTGATCACCATAAGTAACAACAGTAGCAATTAATCTATGAAATACTTAGACACACATGCTATGGTGAACAATAATGACAATACACATTATAACTGATATTTCCAACTAATTACTCGCGTTTTTATTTGTTTATTATATTAATACTATCGTTATGATCATTATTGATATTTTTTTCAATTACCCCCATCATGAGTGTGGTGTCACGGGTGTTTCGGGAATGGTGTTTTCGGTGATCTTCTATATTTCGTGTTCGTATTTTGAGACGTTTGTGCCGCAGCATTAGACACAATAAAATGAAGCTGAAAAAAAGTGTCCCCGATACAATCCAAAGTATAAGGCCGAAAATCGTATAAGATCGTGTATATATATATATATCTACCACAAAAACGTTGCTTCGCATGGCAAACACCTCAGTCAAACATTTCCGGCGGGTTTCGTTAACACACTTGCAATGAACTCATGAATGCAAAGCATTCAGTTAGCTAAAACGAAAGAATACAATATTGTGGCGTATATAGCTGCGCCGCAGTGAACTACTCCAAAAGGAGAGCGCGACAACAAATGACACTGAACAACTGAACGCATGTAAGGTGCGTTATCGATAAACACAATCCGTTTTCGATTAGTCTTTCTGAGAATTTAATTATGAATCATCCAATTTCAGTACCATTTTTTCCTATAAACGAAATTCACTCGATATACTCGAAACGCAACAAAGCAAAACCATTTTTGCGCACGGGTCGAACACCGATGAGAACGATACATTTTGGGTTAAGAATGGAGCTACTTTCTTTAGCGAGCTTTTGGGATTGAAGGAATTAACTAATGCTACATCGACGTAGAATGATTCGTGTGGCTGTCGAAATAAAGAGCAAAACGGAGCTTCTAAATAGGTGGGCGAGTATCTACGTGGGTTAATAATGGCAAAGCAATACGTTACAGTAGCATTCGACTCAAATTCAATCAATTCTCCGCATCGAAATCATTGCTGCAGGTAGAAACGGTCGAATGGGCATAAATTCGACAGAATCAGTGTACGAGCATCGCTTCGGCAGGTCAACACAATATCGATTCGCCACTCTAAACACACAGAATCGAGATTGTAGCCCTGTAGCACAACACAGAAATACTGTAGAGAAGTATCACGCTCGTGTGGGGGGGGAGGGGCAGGCAAAGACAACGGCTGAACGGGTACACTGACACAAAAGTACTGTAAATTATGCGTTACACCTGAGAGATAACTAACAAGAAATGTACACAAACACACTACATACCTATACATATATATATATATGTATATATATATATATATATATATATATATATATATATATACATATATATATATATATATATATATATATATGTTGAGATAAAATAGTTAAACTAATACAGAAGATAAACAGCTAGCATGTGTAGATGACGAACGCCCAATGGACTCTGAACCGACTACAAACGATGGATCAATGGGACGGTTATGGGGTGAATGACAATGCATTTTCTACTTCTCCATATCGAAACCAACTAGATCGAACAATTCGATGCCATGTAGAAACGAGTAAGGGCAAAATGCTGGGGACGGCCCCGTTCTCCCGGCTGCGTTGCGCAATCAGTACGAACTCTTCGTAATTGTCATTAGTTGAACTAGTAGGAAGGCGCCCGTTAACTCGAACGAACCTGATCCTTACGGTGAAACGAGTTCAAGTTTTACGTCGCCCGTGGATTTCCTTGTTTGCACATTGACAAACATGTGGACTCTCAACGTCGTCAAGTCTTCCCTCATTTCAGTATTATCATTTAAAGTAAGGGGTGATGAAAGGAAGGAAGGAACGAATGGCATGGACAGTGTGTTTGTCAGGATTTACATTACAGATATATGTATTATTGTTACTATATGGATTTAATGAATGTGTTTTAATGTAAAGAGAGACTCATTCTGACAATCATGCTGTTGTTGTTGTAGTTGTTGTTGTGTTCGAGTTCGATCGGTGTTGGCCGCGTCGGCCGCAAATAGTAATCGGTGAGCGAACAGACAACCGGGTAACGGTGAATAAATAGATGCATACGAAGGCTTTGTTGTAATAAGGGAACGATAATGGGCAAGTGAATATGCACGAATTTTCAACAAACACCTACTTTTCGTTGAACTTTTGCTTGACATTGTATTCTATGGAAATTTTCTCCATCGAATCTCCCCTCCTGCTCAATGTCTGTTGAGTGAACGCTAGACGAATCAATCTCTCAACAAAACGATCACGATTCTAGAATAGATCATCCAGGACCACTTTTACGCACGTACGCTGTCAATGCTCCCATATCGGCCTGTTCAAATGTATGTATATCTCCATATGTACAAACACGTTTCCTTTTTAATGTCCTCGTCAGCAACATCGGCATTGTTTTCCATTGTTTTCTCTAACCCAACCTTTTATAGAGGCTGGATGCAAATTGTTGCCTCGAAACGACACCCGACTTCACCGTTCGAGTGTCACGGTACATTGATCCATTACGATACGCAATGCTGAACGATTTATGCTTCCTGACGATTGGGAACGGTGAACGTTGCGCAGAGGGTCACGGAAGAGATAACTAGAGTTTAGTGTTTGGTGTGCGCCGAGGGTGAAGAGTCACCTCCATAGTTGGGGTTAGGGTTTGTACTCCACTTCTGTCATCTGCACTGTTCCTATTAACTGCATTAGTCGTCATCTACAATACAATACAATAGTACATGTGTGTGTGTCGCTCTTCATCTATCTATTAATCTAGCCTTTAAATTATGTGTTATATTCGTTTGAATATTATCGCTGTCGTCAACCAGCTGGCGGTTTGGCACCTCACATTCACGGGAGAGCCACTTTTATCAAAGGGACTGCCCCATCATACATCGCTTCTCGTCGAATCGTGGAACACATCGACACCTCGCTACGATTTGGTGCCTGTTAACACTGCTGCGACCACTTCGAACATGAAGCTAAATACATTCGGCTCGTATGAAGCCATGCTGCTCTCTTGAGTATTCACACAATGCAACTATGGTGTCCAGTGCAACGAGCGCCATATGCTTATGTCCGATAGATTACCCCATTTACCCATCATGGTGTTGTTTGTCACCATCCGCTGGAGGAGGATGGCAGCTGTGCTTACTTTGTCGCCGCGATAACTCAAAAGTTGTTCGGACATCTTGCGTCATGTTGAATTTGCACTGTAGCATTTCGAAAGCATAATGATGACACGCCTAACGTCATACTGTACTAAATACATTGCATCCATTGACAGGGTACAGTTCCAATTCGTGCATGAGGCGATTAACATCGATCTTAAATGCTATATATTAGTACTTCTAATGTTTTGTTTCTTTGCATACCGTCCGAGGCTTATTGGGCAAACTTCTTATTTGCAAGGCCATATCGCACAATATGTCCAGTGGCGGCGTATTGAGTCGCTGGACACATGCGCTTTATGTCCGAATTTCTACGTATTAATGGTAATAATTATAATAATAATCAAGTACGCACGCGGATCGAGGCGATCTTTACGGCCTAATTAGGTAGGCCTTTTTGCGTATCATAATAGGGTAGCAGCGATTCGTTTGTGTCAGTTGTCAATATGATTATATATGATGTACGCAATTTATATATATATATATATACGTGTGGCCGTCGGAAGGGTGAACAGCTCATCGCTTTCAGTTCGTTTGCCGTGCGCGTTTAAGCACACCATGAGCAAGCAGACCATTCGGATGGGAAGGGGTTGGACATTTGTCACCATATTCGCTATTACAGTTATTATTATTATTATTATTATAGCAGTAGCGGTAGTAGAGTACACAGTATTCCTATTGTATATTATCATCAGTATCGTCATTGTTTCGTCTCGTCATTCAATGGCTTTCGTCTAATGCGTGACTTAATTATTAATTTTCGCCTTCAACTTTACGTGTGCCGGCCACCGGCAGCTGCCGCCGACGTTGTTTGTGGCGGTGGGGGCGTAGATCCACCGCCACTGGCATTTTTCATTGATACGAAGACGGTCTGGAAGTTTTTGATTTCATTGTCCAAGGTGTCGTGTGACGACGCGGACACGATACCGCTCGAGCTGACGGCGCCGGGCGCAGTCACGTGGCCGACTGAAGAGGACACTGCTACCGGAGCGACGACTCCGCCGGCGCCAGCCGTTAAATGAGCGGGCTTTCGCAGTATAGCCGGCTTGTTTGGTGGGACCGGTGGCGGTGCAGGCCGACCACCTGGCCGGGGTTCATCACCTTCATGAAAGAATGAATAAAATCACAAGAAAAAAACAAAAAAACAAGCCAAGAAAGGTTCAGAAAAAAGTTCCGTTTAGTTGAGTGCGTAGTCTGACCTCGATTGACGATTGGTGGATGTCAAATAACAGTCTATCATCAATTGAAATATATCGGTGAGAAGACGAAGAACACCAAATGTAAACCGTGTACCAAGTTCCTGTAGACAACTTTCGGATACCCTAACAGGGTTTACTCGCGGCTGTCAGTTGGCCAGTCGATTGATCATACTTCATAACAATAATAATAATAATGGAAAAATAATAGTCGATCAGCTTCTTGCGTACCTGACTTACTGACGGCTGCCATTGCAGACGAGGGCGATGTTGCTACACCGACTGGAGAAGCCACTCCCAGCGGCGCATGGGCAACGGCTCTTTGCGCGAGAACAGCTGGAGCAACGGCGGGTGCTGCAGCTGAATGATGAGCAGGACCTGGCGCATGACCACTAACCAATTGGCTTCGTACACCGCCACCTGTTGCGCGCTCGAGTTCCGCCCTTAACCGTTCAATTTCCGACTTTTGTCGAGCGTTCTCTTCGCGGAGAGCCTCCGCCTCCTGGCGACACTGCGTTCGATGGGCAGCATGCTGTCGGCCAGCGGTCTCAGCCTGTTCTTCAAGCAACAGGCTGCGCTTGCTTTCCTCCTCGAGTCCGTCGACGATCTCAGCGTTGCGTGCCTTCTCCTCACGTAGTGCACGCAACAACTCGACGCAGTTCTGCCGTGCAGTGTCAAGCTTCGTCACCAGCCGGTGTCGTTCGGCCAACAGAAGGAGGACCATCTGCTTTTCGCGTTCCCGTACTCGGCCAAGGACGACACTAGCTGTCGTCTCTGCAACGGAGCAGAGGGACGCTGGCGATGTAAGACCAAGAGATAAACAAATAAATAATATGTATATATATATATATAATATGTAGAAAGCCGCCTCGCTAAACCGCAATAATACAGCCACTAGAAGAAGTCAGCGAAACAAATGCAACCGCAGCATTGTTGTGGTATATCAACGAATGGTAGAAGATACAAAAAAAACGTCGGTAAACCGCAATAGATCCAATGACAACCGCGCTATCATTATTCATTGATTCTTGGTAGAGAAATAAAAAGAATACCCAAACTAGGTAGTTCTAGGAATTAAGCATTTAAAATTTTTAATTTTGATCATGGTATGTAACTGTGACATAATGTGGAAGTCTGGACAAAAAAGTAAACAAAGTACATTTTTTTTCATTTAGTGTCCATAACGACCAACATTGGGATGCTGATGAATAGGTCCGGACCAAAAGGACGGAAATATTACCTGTATTGGTTATCACCACAATGGGTCAGGCAGAGCGTAGTAAAATACTAATAAACAAAAAATAGCTCAAGCTGTGGCTGGCAAAGAGGGGAAAACTATGCTTGAAGGGTGACAATTGAAAGTACTGAAGATAATTATATAGCGAGATACAATTGGATCATTTGGCTCACGATTGCAGCAGACATGACTGAGTAAAGAGACAAAATGCAAGACTTGAAGGACTCACCTGCATCGAAGAGACGTTTGGCCTCCTCTTTTGCTTCTTCTTTCATTTCTCGACCCGGTAGCTGATCGTGACCAAAGCCGGACCCAAGAATCGAGCCTGCTCCTTGGCAATGACAGCCGCCGCAACAACGCTCCTTGACCTTTGTGAGGAGCTCGTTGTTTTGAGAGATCATATTCTCCAACAACTTCGCCTGAACCTGTAACAAAGAACGAGGGCGTGAGAGCGATAGAGAACGGTCGAAATATACTCGCTCGTTATTCGTAGAGGCAGTACACCTTAAGTGAAAATGGCGACGGTTTAAACTAGGAAAAATGTGTGCGTATGCCAAAATGATCGAACGAGTCTTCGAATGCTTCGACCCTGTCTTCTAGCTGTCCCAAAATGGTGTCGTTAAGAAGAGCGGCCAGACCAAATGAGATACGCATGGTTTTCCAAGTTGCCGACAAACATGTACAGCAATATAATTTCAATGTGAGCTTACCCGATTATGCTATCTATTCCAGCCACCCTCGCCAACACGACCCATACGGCACGGAAGAGGGGCGTAAAGCACACAGCGTCAATACAACGACTGTGATGCAGCTACATTTATGCAGGTGTATAGATGAGTGTGTATGTACATGATATGTACATATAGTTATTCTTGGCTGTCTTGTTCAACTGCCTGTTCAATTGTAGGTACATCATCGCCGATTCAACAGCGGCATCGATCCGATGCTGTTACAGTAGATGGATCGACCAAACACATAGGCTGCATACGCTACCGACCTAACCTTGCTCCCTCAGAGGTCTGCCGATCTGAGCCCCGAGGTAACAGCGACTGCCTCAGACGGCAAACAATCGGTGAATTAACCCAACGCATCTCAATGCTATGACATTTCGATGAGGCGGACTCTCAGACGAAACGCCAACGGGACATCAATTATGTGGAGCATTATCAATATTCTAGAAACTATATACAGTGGACATTTAACAGAGTAGTTTTCGAAGCAAGACTTTCAGCTTGGACTAGCTGACGTACTATATATCCACGCTACACCAAACGAGGACCAGAGACGTATAATGTCTCTATTAAAGGAGCAACGGAGCTATATGTCATTCAAAATAACAGTTGAGGCGGAGACAGGAATAGTTACCATCTTTGATCTACGCAAACGACGATTGAATGAGGTCTGAAGTTCGTTCAATAAAACAATCGACATGAGAATGTTTAGTTGGTGATTTTTGACGATAACCCAGAATTTGATAACCTGCTGTAGAGCTGAAATTTGGAGCTATGCTTTGTCCGAGATACAGAACGCTAACACGTTATCCCCAGGTGACGACCAGAGCCAACCAACAGATAAATGTTGGTTACTCCTTCAATGCTCAAGCCTACAAGAGCAGTGCGTGATTTAACGTGAGGCCAATTGATCCACTTGGCTCTTGGTACGAGCCTGGAATCGCGTTCGTCTTCAAAATGGACAATTTGTCACGCGCATATCCTTACAAATGGCATAAAAATTAATCATTCTTGACGTTCTTAGAACACACTAAGTGATATCTTAGAACTAACATATAAAAACAATAACTTGAACAAACGAATGACAGAAACGGTTAATTGAATAATTACAAAAACTGCTACATGTTTGAGGTCGTCACCGTTACGCTGGTACCAAGCCTCAGCGCATAGGATTTTTTAGATAGAACGAAATATCGTTTATAGTAGCGATCCTATGCGATCCTTCACCGAAACCGTAAGCATCAAGCAACCGGATGTTCAATGGCTCCTTGAACAAATCCCGTCGGCGATTGGCTGCCAGTCACATATGTAGATAATTAGTCATAATATTTTCAATTGTTGCACATTTCGTAATTGACTTCGATTTGATTTGAATTTGATTTCGTAGTCCGAACACGTATTGCTAAGTGTTACAAAATTGGACGGGCAATCGCTCCATGGCCCATGGCTTTAGGGTAACTATAGAAATAGTTACAAGTTTGAAAAACTTGGCCCAGACAAATGAGACAAACAGCCGCATATTTCTGCGGAAAATCTCTATGCACTTGCAGGAACAAAATTGGACAGCGTGAAAACCTCATAGGTGGTCTTCAGGTCGCACTAATTACACAGTAGGACTTAGAATATGGGATATATGAATACCATACTTTGGGCGCAGTGACCATTCAAACATCCTATGAGACCTACACGAATAAAACTGAAAAGGAACATTTTCGAGAAAATTCTCCACAAATGATTCGGACAATGTCACCTAAGATTACGATACAGTGTCGTACACTATTGCAATTGGCAAATTCAAACATGAAAAATCAATATATCGACGAGGTTGGCAAGAGTATTGGACAACGGAATGAAGAACGAGGTATGGTAATTGCAAAATATTTCTAGGTAAGCTCACCTCCTGCAGGCTGTGAATGGCATTTACGTCAATTCGGTGGTTGATAGTAGCTGGTGACGGGAACGACGCCGTCATTGCGTTTGATAATATTGTTGTTGATGTCGACGACGAATTGGTGACGCCCGGAGTTGCGCCACTCGGCGCGGACTCGCCAGACGATTCCTGTTGCTGCTTGTAATTGCTTGCTGCTGTCGTTGTCGTCGGGGTGGTACTGGTTGTGGTAGTGGAGGTGCTGCTGCTGCTCGATGACGAACCCGCTATGGCGGGTGGTGTCGCAGCAGACGGCGAAGACGCTGATCTCGTTGACGTAGGAGTCCCACACGTTGTTACTGTAGCTGCCGAAGCAGCCGCTGACGAAAAATTGCTTTCGCCACCACCGCCGTAGCCGTTCTGCTGGGCCGTAATATGACTACAGTGCTGTTGAGAACTAGGGGTCGAGGAAGGAGGGAAGTTCTCGGTGGCAGCGAGCGCGTCTTGCCATAGCTGGGTGAGCGGATTGCGCGGACCTGGCCGAGCCAATCGAGGTCCGACAGGATAGACAAGCTGCTTGATGCGCTCGCTCTTGAGAACAGCTATGACGACTTCACGGGCTTGCAACTCGCCTATAATATTTATTTTAATATTGAATTTTTAGCATTATAGTAATTAGCAATTAATTCGATGGTGTCGAAACATATATCGTTTATCGACAACAACCAAAAAAAACGATATATATATATATATAACTAATACATACGTTTACATTAAGAGACCGAGAATGACTCTGTCGATAGATACAACAAACGCGTATTTTACTTTCACCAACGGATAGACCCTGTTGTTCCTAAAGATGTTACAAAAGGTTACGACAGTCATTGATAAAATCTCCAATATAGCCCATCGCGTCTGTCCTAACATTTCTCTGTAGTCAACTAGAATTGAAGGTATACTCGAGGATGCATACAGCGAAAGTATTATACATATATATATATATATATATATATATACGGGCTACACAATTTTATGCAATCTTCTTATTAGTTATTGACGAACGAAGCCGACAATCATATCAGACATCCGAAATAGCTCTTTTCAATAAACTTTCTATCTATTAGCTTTCCGCTTCGTCTCTTCATACCTTAAACATGCGCCATAATAAGAGTTATTAAATGACGTGAAAGCATGATTTTACTTTTGTCACTTAGTGAATAAAACTAATTGTCGGGACATACAAAATCGGAGTCTTCATTAGACAACTCTTGACGACTGTATATTGTCTAATACGTTTAGACACAACATCAAGGGCGATCACTGAGGAAAATCATTCCACTACATATATCATTTGTTTTTCTACTTAAGGGAAAATCAGCTAATTAGTTGACCAGAACGAAAGACATTTATGGCCGATTCCTGTGTACATTCCTCTACCTCAGTATTGGTTCCTGTACACAACTTCAGCGGTTTAAATTTCCTGCGAACCTCGCCCTATACCAGGAAGTACTTCATACCCAGGTTGAATAGGATATCGTCCGTAATTTTCGACGCCGCCACCATCTCAGCTGCAACTCCAGCCCCAGACCCAATCTCAGACTTCAGGTTTTCCATCGCAGTCTAAGCGAAGTTCACGTGTTTTTCCGCACACATTTATTTATTAGCTGTATGTATAGTGGTTTATACGTCTTTGTCGTAGTGAACGGACAGCATACACATTGAAGCATGAGAAAGCTTGAGACCAATTGAGTGCCGGCATGAGCACGCTCTTCCGAGAGACCAAGATGAGGCCATCTCTGGGTGTGTACGCGTGTACGAATAAACAACACAGGTAGTATAAGCAAAAAAAATTCTATCTATGAAATGGACTCATTCAAATCCTCATTGTCTATATCGTTGCATAGTATCGCATACAAAGCATGTTGGCTACCTTCCAGAACGCCGAGCAGTTTGATGAGATCATTTCGCTCGAGGTTGACCCCCACGTGGGGGTGCTGATTCGACCCCGCTACCGCCATCGTTTTGACGTTATTCGGGGCGCCGGCTGCTGAACCGCCGCCGCCGCTGCTGCTGCTGTTGTTGTTATTGTTATTATTATTGTTATTGTTGTTGTTATTGTTGCTGCTGCTGCTGCTATTGCTACCGCTCGAAGTTTTGCTCTGAGGAGCGCCTGATCCCACGCCGCTTCCCGGCGATGGGAAACTCATCTGAAAGAAGCAGAAAAAACAGAAGAACAATGAGAAAAAAGACAATAAGCGAAAATCAAGTGCAATAAAATGAAATCCGAACAGAATTCACAGAGCATTCCGCTGCATTGGTTACGCGCTTCACAGTTCTACAGTGATCCAACTGGAATTATGAATAGTTATAGAGAGAGTGAGTGTGTTCGTTTACGTGAGGGTTTAACCAATCTCCATATTCTCAGGTGGAACTTATGAACTTGTGCACGGTGACATTGTCATACACATGTCATCTGTTATTTGTCACGCGTACATTACAGACTGTTGAGTCGAGCAGGGTGGGTCGTGATTTATGAGCTCGCTAGATGGACACAGACTACAGATGTATTTATTTTGTGCAATGAAAGTACGCTGATAACTCTCTGTGACACAACCTTTGAACGGTGGTTCCACCTGTGAAGATCTTCTAATGCTTTACGTTATGGTCAGGATAATACCAATCGGGGAACTTCATAGACGGCCAGCAAACGTGGCTATGATTATATTGGTATTATACAATCGAGGTCCAACAATGTGCGATATTACCTCTCGTACAGTTCATCAGACGGCAGGGCTAGTAGGACCGTTTGCATCACAAATAAAACAACAAAATAAGGCTGTCTTACCTACGAGAACATATGCACTAGTTAAAACTATGCATCATTACTCATTCCGCATGCGTATGCAAGTATTCGCTAAATGTCATCAACAAAATAGATGTTTAGTAAAGACCAGGGGGCCAAAGTGGCGGAGGGCAGTGACGTTGTATTTCGCCATCAGAGACTTATGGCTTCATCACTTCAAGGTCTTAGCCTTATGCATCCAATTGAGCTAAACATCTTGTCAGTCACAACGATGGAAATCTCCATAAGCACACTAGGAGCTATCGGCAGGGCAGTTTACCAGGAAGTAGCTCATATTACTTACTGTTGTAGAGTAACGCATTTTACGGACGTCATTTGCTTCTCTCCATCCCTCCCCCACGTATAAACAGGGTGTTTAGGTTAATGGCCTATATTGTCTGTGGCGAACGTTTTACAATGGGAAACATCCATCTGAGATCACTGTTGACCCCGGCCGCCACCACCACGTTTCTATGGGTTAAGATGAACGTTCATCCACGTTCATATAAATGGCGCATCTTTACAATGCATACGTCAAGGATTTCTCTCATTTTTGAAACGATGTTCTCTCTCTCTCTCGCTCTCGCTCTCTTCTGGCTAATACTGCGTTACTGTTTTCAGTTGAGATAACCAATAGACATGTAGTACCACACCTAAGTACAACACACGATGTTAAATCCTGCTTACAAGACCTGGGAGGAACAACACCAAGGGGATATTATCATCATTATCATTAATAATAATATACTAATAATAATAATAATAAGTGCACAACTGATATGAATATACTTACACCAATATAATATACAATGCAAAGTATAATTGTTCGTCTGTGCCCCCTCGCGCCGGAAGGCAAAACCATTTGAAACGAACTCCACGTAAATTTATCTATCAACTTATTGTACAATTAGAGAATACCTTCAGCGTCCTCATATTCGCCTTATCATACAATCCACCGGTTTTTGACAATAAGTACTCTTAGAGAAAACACAAACGTATATAAATTAAAGACGATTTAGTTGACCGATCAACGCCGCTTGCGGTTCACAGCAGCGATGATATTTTGATAATTGTGACAGACCTGTTCACACACTCACGGTTGACAAAATAGGCCTACACGTTCTATCGTGTGAATGCGAATTTATTGTGAGCATTGAATATCGTTTCGAAATGCTACGAAGCTGCGCAATAGAGCTGCTCAGAGTCGAGGGCAATATGTTTTCCATTTTGCCAAAAACCAGTGGGAAGATATCCATCTGGTGGCAACAACGGCATGACAAAGACCCTGAAAGAACAGCACCACTGTGTTCATGAACTGCGTTTCATACTGCCTACCTTTACCGGCACGCTGTCAACGTCAACGCCAGTTCACTTCCGTTACTGGTGCTCTAAATGCTCACTATAAATATGGAGTGCCAACGATATATAATGTAATATATGATAGTAAATTATAAGCTATGAACCTGTGCTTAGTCATTCTACAACGACATGTTACAATTACCGCCCGCCTCAGCTGACGCTTTAAGTAATTACGAATGAGCCAAATTTAGAGTATCAAGGTACATTTCATTTACAGAAACCCTGTACAATGGGCAGGTCTATTGATAGCGACCCCAAGAACAGGTGTACATGTGAGAAAAGAACACTGGATGCTACCCGACAAAATAATAATGATAATAGTAATAATAACAGGAAGATACATATATATATATATATACGTAGGGCGGCTGAAGAGCAGCACGACTAAGAGGTCCTGGTTCGATCTCCCCTTGCGACTGCCCTCAGCTTGAATAAAAGGGTTTTTTTTTATAACAATATCAATCACAACAATGATGGTACTGCTACGCATGTGGAATAATACCAATCAATTGTTATTGGTTATATTATACTTTATTGGATTGCATTATTGACGTTCCTTTTCGCTGCTAACCCTTATAAAATTGATCTGTCTTTGACAGGATCCAGAGAGAGGCTGTAGTTCTATATGAATATATGTTTTAACGTTTATGCACTAAGCAATGCCTTGAAGCGTGTATGCTTGTTGTTCGATCGAAACTCTGCATTTACGGGCTGGTCTTGGATCAGGTTGATAGTAATGTGCCAACGAAGGGCTCTCCGCATTAGGAGATGCTTCTGATCACGGAATGACAAAATAACTATACACGTCATTATAAAAGCGTCTCGCAAAGTTAAGCATATTTCAACGTCGTAAATGAAGTCTTAACTCGGCCGCGTTTACCTTATATTGTAGATCTACCAATAAGCAAGATATGATAGTATGTATGATAGTAGTGGTCGAATGCATGCATAAGTCCGCAAGCAAAGCGGTAGTCTTCACTCAATGGGTATGCAGTTCGGTATGGATCTAGCTTTTGTGAGATTCGCGTTGGCATATCCTTCTTCAATAAACAGTTTCCTTCCATCACTGTATGATACTATAGAGTAAAACCAAAAGAAAGGTCTATACAAGTGAATGCCATCCTCTCTCTCTCTCTCTCGCTCTTCCTCTCTCGGGCGCTTTTACTACAAAGCGTGAGACGGCTTTGAAGCGAAACAATTACCCTGCTCAGGCTGCCGCGCAGCGGGCAGAGACCTCAACGATAGACCATGAAGCTATGAGCAGCAGTGGACGAGACACAGCACGGGAGATGTATGAGCTGTCCGTTGAGCTATGAACGACGAGAAGCTGCAACAGAAAACTGCAACATCAGCGGCAACAGCTTAAACTGCAACGTCGAGGGGGAGGCGAGGCGCCGCCAAACCGCTTGGGTCGTCCACTGCCGCTGGCTTCGCTGCGTTGGCCTGTCCAGACTAGAGCCAGTTGCTCCACATGAAAGGCGCACATGAACCCGAGGTTCGCTGGATGGATTTTGCTCAGTTAGCTGCCACCGCCGACATGGCGCTATGAGGCACACTCGCGCAGTTCGCCCGATCGCCCCCGGTCGCCTGCGGTCATCTGCTATATATATATATATATCTCCATGCTGCTTGTGGGAGGGAGTGAGCTAAGAACGTTGGTCCATCAGTTCTTCCATTTATTCATCTGCTCGTTTCATCTTGGTAACAACGCGCACTTCTTCATTGGGTTCGTCCCTGCTGAGCGGCGAGCTCAACCGCGACGGGCACAATTTGAATTTTAAGCAACCAACGCTGCGATATGACAGCAATAAGCTGCTGAATGCCAGATCATTTCAAAAAGTCATAATTAACGCGGGAGTGATAATAGTTGGGTATAGCTGCTAGTTTTCTTTGATAGACGCTTCTTCTACAGGCGGAATGATCAGTGTTGAATCAATTTGCCGAGTTTGAGAAGCGTACGAAAATTATCCATGCTCTTTTTTAAAAGATCACCCATCTATAGCCTATGTGTTTTTTATATACACACATAGATGACTGTTGACGCCTCGTATGCACATCTCTGACCTGTAATCCAATAAATCACAATGTACAGACTAATGTTCATTAATACGTTCATTTCTGCCGCTACCTTTACTCCCGAAAGCCGAAAGTAGTGAGGTAAGGAGTGACTTATTCGTCTGTAATATACGCTTACGGACCATTCCAATTATCACCGAATAATTATCTAAACGACATGTATTCATAATGATCATATTTTTAGATACGTACATCAAAAAGTAGTAAATTTTTTTAATTTAAATTTTCAGACGAAGAAATACTGTTTCAGCCACCGAGAGTTACTTAACAATGATAGTGGTCAAGTCTATTGTCATGGTATCACCTATTAATCTTCGACACGACTAAGTTTTAATGACAGTCAGGAGGCTTAAATCGATGGGACATGAGGGACTAAATGAGAACATGTCGGGAATCAACGACGATGAAATATTTCGTTCAATTTGTTGGCTATTGAGGAGCCGGATGCACTGGGAGACGACTTTTGCTTGATTTGGCGAGAAGGTGTTTTATGATTACAAACGATTCCAGGGACGGCAGATCAAGCAGAATAGAGTTTTTTTGTTTAGAGAACTAGCAAACGCTATTATATCATATAATTAATAATCGATATGGGGGTTCGATAGATTAGCACCAATATCCATACACCGAAACAAAATCAATTTTATGAAATGGCTTCTTAGCGCATTGAGTGAATTTTCCGAAAATCTTCTCTTTCAAAAAGTTGTCTATATATATATATATATATACGTCCCCTCTAAAACAAATGTCGCTCTATGCTGAGAGATGATAGCAGCATGAATACTATTATGTTTACTATTAATAACAACTAATAATAAATTAATAGCAATTACTTATCGTGATGGAATCGGCCTTTGACCAACATAGTGATGTTTGTCAGCGTAGTGGCATAGTATAATTAGCCAAAACTTACGAATGCGTAAATGATTGATCAATCGGCTAGCGGGATGAAGGCAAAAACTACTGGACTGTGTGCCACCAGCATCAGCAATATTTGGGTTTCGCTGATATTTCTGCGGAGCGATCTCTTGTTGTCGACGTCGCGTACTGCACTGGTTATATCGGGGAACAACGACACATGGTGTACAATTAGCTAATTCTTACCAGCTCTCTAGTATCTCGCTAACGGATCCTTGATACTTGAACGGGCCGGGACCCTCAACGGCACTTACCTATTTTGTCGCTCACATCGATATGAGGCGGCACCAGGTTGACTGAGATATTCTCGACTTTTTAGATAGAAACGATCGTTCTGAACAATGGGGATAATATATAGTTGATCTTGTCCTAAAACTCATGGCGAGGAAGGCCGTCATAAAGGAAGATGTTGCCCTGGCGAATAAGCCAAAGCATTGGAGTATAAGAGCGTGCTCACTCATACTCTCGGTGACCATGAAATTGGGTTCTGTTTAAGCTGTCGGACTTGATCATATGCGCTATTCTGTAATGACATACAGATGTGCCCTATGCCATCAATCGCATAGATCATCGTTGTTGACATATTGTACGCTAGCTACTATATCGTATGGTGGTATGAGAAACGATTGTTCTGAAGAATGGTAATCTCTATTTCTATTCGTGTTGTAATGCGACTGTTCCACTAAAAACGATCGATCAGCGGGGCTCATTTTCAAAAAAAATGTCACAACGATGACAACAATAACCACATCGACGGTGTTTGTTGTTGTTGTTGTTGTAGACACAACTTGTGTCATTCATGTATACGTCATACGCATAAATCTAGATAGACGGTAGATGATCAGATAGATCTCCATAGCTCCGCGCGTCACAGGAAGGACAAGACGAATTGCGACAGCGTCCCAGCGTAAATCCAAAGACCAGAAACCGATGCCCGTGGTTTAAGACACTCGGCGAACCAGCCAGAAGAGAAGTGGTAGATTTTAGTTGCCAACATCCGCCCACATGACCAGTGGCCGATACATATCTATCAATGTGTCTGTGTGTGTGTGTGTGTTGTGGCCATGAAACAGGTGACAGCCAAATGCTGACGTATTTTGTGTCTCTGTGTGTGTGTGTGAGTTTGTGCGGCAGAGCCACAGACGCCAGAGAGATGCGTACGTCCAACAGACAATACCTTATTGTCGAATCTCGAAGTGTATCCATTTCTACTCTGAGCCACTTAAGAATCCGTTTTTATATTCAAAAGATGACCACTACATGCCAGTTAGTCTACGTTGTACAGCGGGGGGTTGGCGTGGGGGTATAGTTCTAAACACGGTAAATATTACTTTTGGTACTGTTAACGTTCCGTCATCGTTTACGTAAAATAAATCCATGATGACAAAAAAATATATCTATGATAACCCATATAAATGCGAACGACCATAACATGTCTTATTTTTGCCTAACCTTGATCTCATTTTAGTGCTTTGTTGTTCTGAAGAAGAACCAGACCCTTCTTGGCGCATACCAAATGTAGGCGATGTATTTAGTAGACTTATTCTTTTTTGTTACCAGAAAAATCGGTAATCGTTGACTACCTACTCCCTATAATTGATCGACGCAGAGATCCAAAACGTCCACATACCATGACGTCCCTATGAACCTTGACAATCCACAACGCTAATTGTAAAATCGGCGGCCAACTCCAACCCGCATAAAGCGTATGTATTGGCGCATACATGTGATTCGCATGCTGTGTTGCCACACTTGCATCCCTCTCGATTTTCGCAGAACGAGCATCATTCAGCTTGTTGTCGTTGAACCCTATCGATGTACACTACGACGATGTTTAACCTTCCGCCCGGTTGACCTTTGATTTCACAACTCTACACAGCCACATAACGGTGAGCTGTACAGTCCTGTACAATTACACTGTAAGCGTCAGCATGTTCAGCGTTGATCGCGCTTATTCGCGCTTTGTCTCGACTGAGCTTTGAATTTGTTCTCTCGTCCTTATCGTTCTTGTTCATTCTTTGTTGTTTGGCAACGCGGGGCATTGCCGCTGATTTTCTCTGCCTGGTCCCGCTCTCCCGTTGACTCGGCTTGCTCTCAGCGTACGCCTTTGCGGTTGCATGCATCGCTGCTATTCGACTCAACTAACGAATGCCACGTGCGAAGTGAGCGTGATTCTATGCGCGCGACATCGAAACAGACCGATCGGGCCAGCGGGAACAAGTACTCGAAGAATCGGGGCGTTTGCCGTGACACTGTTTGATGCTGAGTGGGCGAACGAAGAGGGAGCGATGGCAACTCCGATGGTGATTCGCGCTGATCACTCGTTTCAGTTAGAAGACAACGACGTTTGCATCGATACTTATATTATTAACACAATTTCGTGGGTTGCTATATTTTGTTTTTCTTAGAGCTAACTCTGTTTATTGCCTGCCACGCCACCCCGGCAGTGACTCATAACCACTGTGCAAGCCGTCGCACAGATCCGATCCACGTGTGGGGCACATCGCACTGGCCAATACAACAACCAGCCTGTGGTGATATTCATAATTTCTGCTATGCTCTCGCTTGCTAGCGTATGCCACCGTATGTACTCATGTATGTAAATAAATCTATATATTGTATCTCATACATACGGCTAAGGACATCGGATCGGCATCCATAAACATACTACACGTCTACGATAATTCCAAGACGCGCTTTATGCGCTGGCGCGCGTAATTCTGATTGACGCTATGGCCAGTCGGCTAAATGCCGCAATAGACAAGGCTGAGACAACAGCACTCGAAGAAGATCGTTCAACTGGGAGGAGTCTGACAGTCGTTGACTATACCGATTGTCGGTTTATGTGCTGGCACCGCCGGCCACTGCCATAGGCTTAATAAATTAAAGTGCAGCCAAATGCTGCTGTTTGCCTTCGATTTGCACATAATAGTGATGTAGACGATGCCGAGTGTCGAAGATAATATCAAACGCGCACAATTAAACTTGTGAAACCCACGCACAACAAATGTCGCCATAATAATTAGTTCGATTAATTACATCAGTCGACACCGTTTGACAGTCGATGCAAGATAAATGTATCCTAGAAAAAAAAGAAAAGGGTCGGAAAATTCGTGAAAACAAAAATGACAGAGGCGCAGAGAAACGAAACAGTTCGCGCTCTATAAACAAAATTTGCAGGAAGTGTACGTCAAATCTTGGAATAGCTATTTTGGTCTTAAGGTTAAATACTCCGTTCCGTCACTGTTTTTTCTTGCGAACCTGGATTTTCTTGAATTAGAGAAGTCTTGCTCGTGCTAAAACACATCTAATTCCAAAGCGGAACTGAGGACTGTAGACTGGGGGTCTAGCTTTCGTGACCATAATTGGATATCATCAACTATTTTTTTTTCATCACACTATTTTTACAAACCCATTTGACTATAGTTGTAGGTGCTCAGGTTACTTCGAGCCCGGTGGCGTGGTGCATCCGTGTGCGCCTTGCAATCGGAGGACACGGACGTAGGTGCACACCCAGGGTTTGATCACCACCTCTGCATTTAAAGGGGCCCGTCTTATGAAGCAATGTCCAAAGCAGTACCGTGGACGTTACATGTTTAAGGCTGTGTGAGGCACCTTGTAAAATTTACTCTTTAGGTTACTTCAACTAATAGTTCATGATTTGAATGTCTGTAAAGGACAAGCCGACGATGAACTGCAGTTGATCAATCATTTATGACGATTAGAATCACTCTCGAAATGTGATCATTTTATATTTATACTATCGGGAACAGTATATGGACGTCATCAAGTACTGCATTGCTCACCATACTGTATTACACCCACCATCCAGCAACAGCACGGCGAAATGTAGAGGTTCCTTTTGACACGGTTTTTATTTGCATGTCAAACTATGTTTGCGCTACCTGGGATACCTGGAGATGGTACGAAACACTCTTGTTTCGGCAATGCAAGTCACGTATGGGCAATAACGGTAACCTTAATAAAACTCTGCACGCAGTTTATTTCGACATCAAAATAGAGATGTTCCCGTGTCAACATGCCCCTTCAAATAGACTATAGACAAATACCTACATGAAGATAGCATTTCTAGCAAGAAAAGAAAAATAACAAAATCTCTTTCAAGTTGTATCCTTCCTGTGCATACGGAGCTAAGTTCAAATATCGCAATGCGAACGTAGATAATAGCAGAAATTTCATTTATTTTCAATATGCTCAGCCTCAACACTGCCCGAACTGACAAGTCGACCTGTGGTGCTACGGCTCGTGTGCGTGCCAACCATATTCAATGTGCAGTTATCTCTACTAAATCTGAGATAGGTCGTTTGCTAAAAAAGAACCCCAAATTCTGAATTGAGCGAGCGAAGCCAATTTCAATGTCATTTCTGGTTTGTGCGCTCAGTTTGCTGACAGCAGTGCAGTTCACTCTGCATGTGACTCAAGACATATGAAAATGTCCACTGCGGCAATTTAGATGCATTGGACAAACGTATATTTGGATGAACAAGGCAATGCACATTCTAACCCCTTCATTAACTGCAGCACGCACGGACATATTATCCTAAAAGGATTGAGTTTGTTCGCAAATGTGTATGAGCTTTCTATGAGCCCTCTCATTCGCCTATTCAATACAATATTTAAATGGCTTAGAGTATAGGTCAACAAGACTTCTACCTCTAGAGGCGACTTTTGACGTTTATAGATATGGGAAAATAGACAGAGCATACTACCATTTAAGTGTTTCGTAACGAGAGTTCTTCCTAGAGTTCTGCATGTGCTAGGCTAGGGAGTAAGTGCTTCAACTAAGTGGTCTCCAATGACACCAATCGGATATATACAAGTGCCTTCTCATGGCTGTACTATCTACATGTTTTGTATCTGCATCGATGGATATTTCAGCCCAATGTTGTAAAAGCGAGCCACTAGGATAATAATAATAATTATGATATCAACAATGCCAATAATAGACAATACTACACATAATAATAATCATACCACCTGGTGAATGATTCAATTGAACAAATATTGATTAGAGAAATAGAAAGGTTCGCAAAAATTCGAAAATCTATTAATTAGCTGTTCTATCGCATCGACTGAGCATTGTCACCCGTTTTGTGAGCCAATAGCGCACCTCGATTTTCGATTCTGTATCGGGCATCATTCATTTCCGCAGACGTGAGTGCGCATTGCACACATCGCTGCAAGCGACTACCGTTATGTCGAGAGCGCAGTTTCTCCGGAAATTTCAACGATGGCGCTGGCATGGCGCATCCCAGGTAACAGATTCACAAGAAATTTTCTACAGAAATCAGTGGCTAGAACAGAATCGCAATACGAACTAATGACTCGTGAGTATTGAGCACATGGGGATGGATTCATCAAAGCTTGGTGCAATCTCGCAATATTAATGGGAACGCTCCTTATTTATTTGAAAAAAAAAAATAGTATGTAGCGTACACAACGCACATTTTCAATTGAACTAAACATATTATATAACATTATTAGAACTGTTTCCTCTGAACAGCAAATTATACGGAAAACTACCACCCGATTGTTCACGTATGTTCACCATGACTTTCAGTTGAAATTTCGGTAACAGTATGATCCCAGTGTAATTATGCGCGTAGCCAAGTCCGACTAAGTAAAGCCAACATTTGTGTTATGTTTGATAAACGGTTCTCTTCGAGGCTAATGACCCAAAATTGTCCCAATGAAGAAGATGATTTTTGTCATATTATTCTTGCCATTAAAACACTAGCGGGATTGTCCGTAGGTGCATTGGCAGGTCATGTGAGTCACCTTTAAGATTAGCCCAGACTTTCGGCTCCTAGGATAAATTATGTCGTTCGTCTGAACGTCCTCGAACTATCTGAACTATAGCTAATTGTGCTCAAGTTCAAAGACGTCCATTCTGACTGTAACAAGCAGGTTCTATTCAAACGCTTCCCCATCATTGCTGAGTTGGCACCCGTTCACACATTCAACTGCCTTATCCCGTTTACATGCTTCTCTATCATCCTTTGCTAATTTACCACCACGCAGATAACCGATGAGGCACTTTTCGCGAAGCAGATGCTCATTGCAATTTTGTCAAGATCGTCTCCATATTTGCTCGTAATTTTCTTCAACTAGGGACATCTAATGCCCAATTGCACCCCATCCCCTGAGGGCAATTAACGATTAGTCACGGCCGGCTATCGGGTTATGGCCTCTGTCGTCATCTGCTTCGTCGGCCAGTACAGAATAACGGCTTAATTCAACTAGTTTTGCGTTCCGAGATTACCAACCAGATCCACAGGCGGCGGTCACGCAGCTACGCGCGCACAATGGTACGAACAATGTACGAACTTAAATCACATCACGCGACTCCACACCATACGGCCCTCTCACACAGTGGCCGCCGCTGCCACAACTGCCTTGAAGGTATCATCTCTTCGATAGGGGCCAACGTGCCAATCACGTGCCGTACATCCATACCGCACATGCTAAATGAATGAATTAATTGGGGGGAGATAAAGGTGCACGAGGCGCGCACCTTGCTACAATCGCTTAAGGAGGAGAAGTGAAATCGAGTGAAAGTTGTCAAGTAGGGCTTGTTCAGAGGAACACACATGCCAATCTGTATTTCGTGAAATGGACACTTACCGTGCAGTCGACTTCGATGTTAATTTGTATCTTGTGACTTCGTTTATGGAATTAGAAGGGGACCAAGTGTGGTGTGGCCGGAACGTTGAAACTTTTAAGAGGACAGAGTCTTCTGAAGAGAAATCCACACCCTTCGAGTTCTTTACGTAAAGCAATCGTGGGCAACAACGGATCGCAGGAGATTCCACAGCTTTCTCCGAAGTTCAGAGAAGCAGAATCGCGTTGCTCATGGTGATAGCTCGAATATATGTAGAAGTATTGTGGTGGTATCCTTGGAGCTTGAGACAAGTTCGCCAAACACTTTTGATCGGGTAACGACTCTTAGCCAGATGATCGTAACTGGTAATCCACGTCAGATTTTTCTTTCTAATGTTGCGCCGTTGCGTTTTCACTCTAACGCTCGCATGTAGGAAATTGAGTACTTGCGTCCGCCCTTCCACGCCGCTGCTTTCGGAAGCGCACAAACTATTCAGGCCGAACACGCAAATATACACACACTATCCCACATACTGACATAGAAACAACACAAAATCGCTAATTTCGAGAGTGGAATACATTAGCACTGACGATGTTCTCGCGAGGGAAGATTGCCGTCGAAGGGAAACACAGTTGACGTTGCACACACCGTTAAGCGCCGTATTCTACACCAGCATTTCGTTAAACGATTGATCTGAGCGAATGAGGAACCTTTTCCTTTGGAGCAACTATTTTATACATCCAAGATACACTTTCTTCTCAAGATACCAACGTTATGCTGTGTATCTCTGTTTTAGCAACGCACCTGTACGGGAACGAGCACGCACAAACAACCAAAATGCAATCACTACGGCGATGGGTACCGACCTAACCTCTTTCTCCCACCTAACGAAAACGCATTGGACGTATAGCAGCAGTCTCTCCGACTGATGACACGATCTACACTGACGTATATCGTCAACTCCCTCAAAATATATTGGCCCGTTAGGTTTGCTCTTGACTTTACGTAGAGTACCGAGTCTCTCATCAAGTATCTGCCTTCCTTCAATCGCACTCGTGCTTCCGTCTGTTCTCTTCTTGGCGTTTTTCTGTTACGCTTTTAAATTTTGTAGTATTCGATCTCTCTTGATGCCGAAATCGGCGAAGCATTACAGCGGCTGAACGAGAGACTATCTGGGTGGTACTACCCTAGACTGGATCGAGACATGGGACGACTCCAGTGAACTTCAACAGGAGACGGACTTGTCCCCGTTGAAACGTACCTCGCAGAACGCCAGACCACAACTCCGACGACAACGATGTGATGATGATATGATATGATAGAGCCGTACGAACGATGACGATGATAATAAGACTAATAACAACAATAGTATAAATGAAAGGATGATAATATGGTGAGCGGGGTGCAAGAGTTACCACAGTCGTGCTCAAACAGTTTCTGGTCGTTTCCACATCGGATTGGGAATTATATCGTCATCGTGGTACGCTGAGAGATCGAATGATACTTGCACTGCTCGCATCGTACATTACGAAACAATGGGTATCTGTTGGGTAGCACATTGACGGCAGAAGCACCCATTAGCAAAAGCTGCTAGTCCGGGGCTCCAGAATCCACTAACAAGCTGATCCGTTCCAATCCGACCCAATCCGTTGCTCGGCTGATCCAAACGCCGCGGGAGTAGCGCGAGAGACGTTTCCCGTACGTTGGCAAGCAATGCGGGGCTCAATAGCTCACTCAGTCGAATCCAGTAGCCGAGCCAAGCCAACACATCACGGCGTTGTACTCGCATAGGAGTCAAGTCGTGAGACAGTGAGAGTGTAGTGGGAGTCAGTTTCGCTGTATTCCTTTTGTTGTTTCCGAAGGTGGAACAAGAGCACATGCACATTCAACGACATCGCCCATGTTGTGCCGATAGTGTCTCCTCTCTTGCTGCTGCTGCTGCTGCTATTGGTGGCGGTGCTGATGTCGTCCATGTAACAACAGCCTCCTCTACGGCAGCCAGTTACTACTGTGGATGGCTCTCGTGGTTCTTTCTCGCAGCACAAACTCACTAACTCGCTCACCCACTCACTCACGCTCTCCTCTTCTGTTCGCCCCGCACTCCTGGCATACTCCTGCAGCGGGCAGTCTTACAGCTAGCTGCTGCTTGAGCTACTCTCTCGTCGTCTTCTCGTTGATGCCTGCCCGCTCTGATCCCCACAGCAGTCGATTGGCAGCAGTTCACCGCCAAGCACAGTTCTCCTCACCTCACAGTACCACCCGAAGGCGAAGCGCGACGGCGGGAGCACCACCAACAGCGGCGGCGGCGGCGTTGAATGAGAGGGAAATACATAGCGATGTACGGTTACTGACAGACCCGCACATACACATATACACAGAACAGCCACTCTGCCACTGCGATCATCAACAGCAGCAGCAGGAGCAACAAACACACAGAATGAAATTGGGGGAGAGACATCCGAAGGAACAGGCAGCAACGTTCAGCTCACAGCTGCAGCATACTCATCCAACACCACCAGCATCCGCTGTGGCTGTCGGCGGAAGTGAGGCGCTCAGCAGCAGCAGCGGAGCGGAAGCAGCTAGATGAGCGCTTCTCGCTAAGCGTCCATCATTTTACTGCCCTCTCCCTTCCTCCGTTCATTCTGTTGTTGTTACATCCGTCCGTCCGTCGGTGGCTATTAGCAGACATCTTACGTCGGTGTTGTCGTCGGGTGCCGTCTGATGTTGGAAGCAAGGACGGATCGGGGAAAGAGAGGAAGGAATAGGTGGTGGACTTGTTGCCGAACGTCGTCTCAACTGATTCTGTGGTCGGCCTGCATTGATGATCAATGATGGCTGATTGTGGAAAGGGAACAAGCAGTTCGAGCGAGAGAGAGAAACTGCAGGGGGGTGACATCGCGGCGCTGCGATCTGCATCGCATAGGAACAGGGTGGGTACGGTTCCGATGCGGAGCACGCCCCGGGGCCCGAGTTAAAGAACACGCAAAAACACACGAGGGATAGAATCTAATAGTGATATATCAGGGATTTGTGGTTTTTAACGACGATCGAGATTACGTTAAGCACGTTTTTCAGTCACCTATCGTACTGATTTGCCGCTTGACGTGTGGTAGCGTGGAGAGATACAGCAGTTAGGTATAAGAAAATAATCATTAAAGTTAAAGATGCTCACACGTTGGGCATTCTCGGTTCATGATGAGTAGAAATATATACTGAGCACTCGTATCAAGATAGAATCACCGTCTCATAATCGTCGCAGATAAAAGTATGGTAGAACGAAAGCTCTATCATTACGACTAAAACCCTCAAAAATTCGCGCGCTGCTGTCTCGTCTGCTAAAGCGCGATAGAGCTGCTGTTCCCGCTGTCAGCCTATTGGTGCTCCTCGCCCCACGAGCAGACGTCAGCTGAACGATCAGATGAACGACATGAATGCTGTTTACGTTCGTGGTAACATCGCTAGTACATAACAGACCTATCGCGAACAAGAGAGATTCAGTGCGAATGTTGTGAAAATAATTAATCAGAAAAATAATTAAGAGGTGTGTAGTGTAGGAAGGTGATATACGGGTATATTGATACGGCTTTGTCCTACCAGTGTCATCCATAGAATCTACGCAGACCGTGTTCGTTAGACACCTCTTAAAGTGTTCGTTTGCATAAAATGATG
Organism: Stratiolaelaps scimitus; assembly: GCA_019614645.1. Lineage (NCBI taxonomy): Eukaryota > Metazoa > Arthropoda > Arachnida > Mesostigmata > Laelapidae > Stratiolaelaps > Stratiolaelaps scimitus. The sequence goes on along the minus strand of JABWDB010000014.1, from coordinate 819,500 downwards.
ACCTTCGCGACGATAGCTAGTCTGAATAGCTGCGTAGTACTAGTGACGACAACAGGGGTATCCTTGCGTTCGTGCCGTAGACGATGAACGGTAATCGGTGCAAAGATGATGCAATGGGGCCGGCTGATATGTTATTTCTGTTGAAGCGTTGACGGAATTCTCGCACCTTGTTCTTGGGCTGGTTGAAATTCGCCAGACGTTGCAGCCTTCGCGACATCATCCACAGTCAACATGTGTCCGACGAAATTTGTAACTACGCTTGCTTCGCTAAGGTTGTAGGACCTACTTATTATTTTTAGTTGCTCCAGTGGGTCAAATTGTCGACAGGATTAATTATGGAAGTTATCTGCGAATGCAGATTTTGGCCGCATTGGTCAGCTCAAATGCAGTTACTAGTTGTGACACATAAAAACAACGCTATTGATATTATTATTATTATCAAATAGCCTAATTTAAATAAGGCTAACATAAACAACACCCACGTTGGGTTGTTTATCATATTCACCTATTGTTGATCTAAGTATTTATGTTTATGTGAGTTGAGTTATCCTAACGAGAAAGCGTTTTATTATCGTGGCCTTATTGTCTAGCTGAAATGATCTATCTCTTGTTTTTTTATTACACCCAGTCGCCGATCTATATGGCAGTTGCTTGTAGCCTAGCCAACAACAGACAGCAGGGTGACAGCCAGGGTTTTAGATATAGAAAGTTTGTCCACCTTACGATCATTGAAGCGTCCGTAAATCGAATGGGCACACATTAAATGCGTACTACTCGTAGCATTTGGTTGCACTCTTTTATCGGGGAGAGAATGAAATATATTTACGTGGGCTCAAAGGCAAGGATGAATTGATACCTCTGGAACATATATATATATATATGCGCGTAGGATGTTGTTGTTGGCTTGGTACTACTGTAATTTGTTAAACGGTGCTGTATGATGGCGCGTCGTTGGCGTGTTCACGGGAAATATACTCTGTAACATCGAGTCAACGCGTGGACTGGCCTTAGTTGTTGAACGCTTACGAATATTGGCAACGGTTAAAAAGTGGCTTATTTTAGACGAACACATATGTGGAGATGCTTCTGCGCAGGAAGGCATCACTGTTGTAACCAGGGATCTAATTACACATACACTGTTTCTTCGGTACAATACCCGATTTGTGTTTCTCGTCTTGGCAATTCCATTGGAGGCAGGTTTCTATTCACGGCTACTGCTTTGGTCACAGTACCCCTAATGGTTATTATACTAATATATATATGCGTTACTACTATCGAAATGTTCTCTCTACCCTGTTAACAATATTTGCAACATATATAGCAGTTAAGGTGAGCATTGATTCATTTTTGTGTGGCCTCACGGATTTCAGATGCACAAAGTAACCAAACTCAATCCAGCGTCCGTGGCGCGTTTGCTGCGGGCGCACAGCTCGTCAGCGACGGGGGTGGCCGCCTCGCGCGTTCGATCTCTGAGTTCTGGAGCCTCAGTCGAACATCCGTCACCACCTCCGCGTGCTCCACAGGGCAACGAAGTCTCATTCTTTGGCCCAAAAGATCAACGTCTCCCACTGCCAGGTAAGAACGCTGAAGGCTTTAAATGAACACAGAGCTGAAAAACTGTGTGATATATTCAGACACAACCAGGGTTCTCAAAACCATCTCTGCAATGCCGTAAATCCACATGTTGGATTACAGCAACGAGCATATAGCCTTCTCCCTCTTTTAAAAACAGCACGACCCCATGTTCCAAGCTGGAACCAGCAATCTCGTGGTTGTTGTTTTACTGGCGGGTTCTCGTGAGACATTGGTCTTACATTGTGCCTACGGGGTTATTCGTTACCGGCACAGCAATGAGATAGATGCGTAAAGTTCAGAGGACCGGTCACGCACAGCGGAATATGTCGGGGTGCACATCGAAATGATGGTTTGCGCGTATTAGATATAAAAATAACACTTTATTATACTCTTCTAGGTGGCCGAAGGGTAATATACGATCATATGACGAAAATTCGACCAGAATCACAGACAACGGTGAAGATAAGATGTCATAGTGTCACATACGTATCATGTTTTATCGTGCGTGTTACCAATTTTCAGGTGATGTCGGTATTCCAGCTTCGGAGCTACGTCCCGAGTTTGCATATCGTGCCCCGTTAGAAAAACATAGTAGGCACCTGACGGAATTGGACATTTACAGTGTTGATGTGTCTGAGGATCGCCAAAGAAAGACCTACTCCAGGCTCATGAACGAAACGCAAAATGTAAGAAGCAAGGTCTATTTCTTATATAATGACAGGTCCGACCAGGAATGTTTCCTTTTATAGGAAAGAAAACGGAAGGGAAACAAAGAGAGAGAGAGAGAGAACATTTCTTTTTTTTATGGGTTGTGGTATTCTCTACTGGACCTGCTTTTCTCCAACTGACGGATGTAACCGTATGCAAGGCAATGTTAACCATATATCAGCCAAATCACGATTTCTCGGAGCCGAACCGGCGATCATAAATTGTGGTGATGGATTTGTAGTTTCTATGGTAACTGCGCCCAAAGAGATGCTCATTAGCCATCTAGGTGATTCGCCATATGACCGAGCGCCCAGATAGAGCCTAAGAAAAGGAAAAGGGCGATGAATAAGCCCTATTACTGGCCCACGCTATAATTGCTCTCGCATGAGCCGGCTGCTTTAATTGGTTCTCAAAGCTATTGTACACAGCGGTACAGAGGCCTGCCATAGCAGCAAGGCAACTGAGGATGAGCTATGGAAAATGATCCCTTGTTATGAGCTGCTTCTTCGTGCGTGATATGTCGGTGAAAAGAACCTCGTAGGCGTAATTCGCTAAATAAACAAAAAAATAATCCTCAACTAAAAAACAGCACCGATATTTACTCGAACAGTCTCTCGCCACGAGTAAGCAAGCCCTGTTTACAATCGAACATATAATCGACTGTCTTGCATTCTACGAATTTCACACATTGGTATTTGTGTATAACAATATGACGTCGCTTTTAAGCGATCGTTTCGATATCAGTATATTAATGTAAGGGTATAGTTATGCATATGTTTCGAACGGACTTTGTAGAATGCAAGACAATATATAAATTAAATGTATAAATTCCACTAAGATTGCCCCGCAAAGCCATCTCAGCTCCAATTGATTGATCATCCACTCATATAGAAATACAAACTCACATTATTCGAAGTTCGAAAATATTACGGTCGTTACCAGTTGACACTTAAATGCTACATGAGCCAGAAGTTGCATACAATGACTATGATTAACCTAGTCTAAGAATGATTTAAAAATATGCCGTTGAACAAGGCAGTGAAAGAAAAATGGGCGAATGAGGGGAGAAGAAGAAATATTTGGGGTTTTATCGAGAAAACAATGAGAAATACTGATATGAGGTTCTAACATACTCTCACGTTAAGACATGAGAACTACTCGCAGATTGCAGAGCAGGGTTTTTAAAACCTAAGGTTTGCTTGTCAAGGTGTAACAATGATGATGTCATTTGGATTGAGGAAGATGAAATCCGGGGATATTGGGCAGTTATACAGAATAATCGAAAACGAGGGAATGTTTGACCGGAACCAAAAGCACTGGCACACTCACATCGCGTAATGAACTAATACCAATGGCGAATCGCTCACATCATCAACGTATATAATATGATATGTGTTCTATTAATTAGAATAATAAACACGTGGTTTAAAATGCAACTTTTGCAACGGTAGCTCAACGGTTGGGATCGAACCAGTGTGGTTACCTACGTGTTTCGTCCGATTGCAAGTTCCACAGTGGTGCCATACGTTGTGGAGTTTTTGGCTTATATTGTATATGTACTGTTTTGCTTCTACTTGAATTCAATGCAAACATATACGATCTGCATAATCCCAACGACGAGTAATTTCAATGATTTTTCTGTCGGGTATTGTTCGTCAACATACATACTCTGACACATTTAGAGTGTCGGCTGCCGTATATTGTTATCGCTCGTATAGAAGGGGTATTAACATAGTCAGGTTACCAAAGTGACATCGTTCACCCATCAAAGGAGTTCAGATTAAGTGATGGATCATAGTCATACAAGTTACGATGCCTTAAAAAGACATAACCATCATCGATAATAAAAGCCATCTCAAGCAACGCACAACACTCACCTAAATACAACACGTTGCTGGCTGGCACAATCACTTTCATCGGGTGACCTAGTCAGCCTAAATGTTCCTTGTTTACCCAGAACCTGTACTATGACCCTGTCACAGGCCTGCCGTTTCAGGTCCAATATCTCATGATCTACCCGTGCCAAATAGAATAGCAGACACGTGCGATAAGCGTCACCATTTGTATCGACGCAAACCTTTAACATGACGACTTTTAACTGCCCAAATTGCCACTGTTGGCCATTGCCGCGAGTTTATTCGCACTGATCAATATGTACTTCGAAGAACTGTATCGCCCGTCTGAAACGGAATCCTCTTGTGTGAAGTTTTCGATGTATAGACTACAGACAGCCTTTGATGAACTATCGCAAATATCCCAAGGCTCAGGTGGGGGAGCGCTGGCGGGTTTAGTGGGTAACCTGCAGACCATCATAGTGAGTACCACACTGCCCTTAAGTCGGATGCCTAGCTTGTCAAATAAGCATTCTGCCCTAGAAGTGTGTGTAAATGCATTCACCTATCCCCTGAGAAACAAAGGCTACTCAAAGGGCACATACATTATCTAATAGTGTCATCTTGGCATTAACTGTTGCTCAGATTGTTGGTTATTTAGAATAGAGCATGCGATGAGTTAATGAATCTACCTCATAGGTGAATTTCTATATATATATATATATATATATATATATATATATATATATATGCATATAAGCATTGTTAAGAGGGCACCTTCATTTGTTATATGGGTGTTGGCCGGTACAGGCGTAATAGCGTCGAATGATAGCTGTTCTATAACGCCTCAAAATTGTTCTTTCGTCTTCCTCCGTGTGTCTATCCGTTACAGGGCCAGGATCTATCGGAGACAGAAGCTATCCTACAGTCGGGGTCGGGGCTCGATTGCACAGCGCAGGAATGTCCTCTATTGATGAAAAAGGACTTTCAGGAGCTCTTCCCGAATCATGATATTATGACTATGCCCCTCACCGTAGTAACGGTGGCACAGCGCACGGAATACGACAGTGCTCTGTGGACCGAAGAGATGGGTTGCGAAAGAGAGCGGCTCACAGAGAACTTCATAACAATGGCGCGCCAAGTGATTCGTCAGCTTACAGCAGCTGGCTATTGGGCTGATTTCATCGATCCGTCATCGGGAAGACCCTACCTAAATCCTGGACATGTTAGTGACGCGACACTTTTCGAAACTGACGAAAGGTGCGAAAGCGTAAATGTTTCTAGGAGATATATATATATATATATAGTAAACGTTTGGATTGCAAACCTGTAAACTCTTGTACTTGGTCGTTTGTTGTGGCCCGATGAAACCACTATAATAATATGTTAGTTGTGACACGAATCATTATTGAAATGATTATATTGCTATTATTATTATTATTGCATTTCGGGATTCGGTTCTTGTCGGCATCACTAATATTTCACTGTGTTTATTTTCGCGATTTGATCAGGTATCGTCATCTGGGCTTCACCATTGACGATCTCGGATGTTGCAAAGTCATTACTCATCACGCGTGGGGTCATAACGCGTTTGTTGGATGCCTATTCACGAACGCGCCCGTTAACTCTGCCGAAATGCAAAGGATTCTCCTTAGAAACAGCAACTGAGAGAGCAGGCGATGAGGGACAATGCTGTTAATAGTAAGCCGTCTGATAGATATTCTGTACAGGTAACAAGCAAGTCCAGGCTAGCTTGCTCCAAAGGTGCCAGCGCCCTATTGTTGCTGTTAGCGGCTGGCTGAAGACTTCCTCCGTCACCCATCTAAGCTCGAAGAAAACCGAAGGAGGAATCCGTACTCACAGCGGAGCAGGCAATCGTACGTCGAGGGTTTAGTCTAAATCCCGATCACACTGTGAGACTCAAACTAAAGCTGTACGATCCTGCAATAAGAGGGAGCAGATATTGGCGATTTTAGTCGTCTTTTTTAATTCGTAGCTACCAAGCGAATGGTCAGCAACCGGTGATATCAAATGAACCATAGCTATAATATAATAATAATAATACAATTTAATGAACTGATTGAAATGGCATCCTAATATGAGGGGCCGAGTCCGTGGGTGTCGCCTTTTGGGTAGGGAATTTTTGGCTCATTAAGGAGACAACAACAGCTGCTCGAAATTGATCGAGTTGGGCGGCTGTAGTTCCGCTGTGTCGCGTTTACTGACTGGGTTAGCGAGAGGAATGTGCACTTTATGTTGAATAAAACAAAATGCGATATAGTTTGTTAAGAATGTGTAAGCGATATGTCGGTGTATTTTAACTAGGTATCTCCATACGTATGTATTGATACAATGATTTTGCACTGAACACCCAAGACACTGTGAGTATCTGAGGACGTTCGTTATGAATATTTCCGCTTGTTATTACCGCTGCTCCTTTATCCGGTGTATATATACTTAAAATTACCGCAGGGGAATAATCCTGAACGGCACGAAGGGCAAGTAGATATAATGATAGCAGCACGGGAATAATAATCTCGTAGCGAGAAGGCAAGTTGTAATGATTAACGATGTTGAATTTGAGTGGCGAGAGATTGATATTTTGACTTCTCGGGGGTCTGTGTCCTTGGCCCATTCATGTTCCTGATTCTCATCAACTCTGTTCTACTAAAGATCTCAGCAGGGAATTATGATTACGTACGCGGATGGCACATCTCTTGTTCCGTGTTCGCCCGCTGTCAAGGATTCAGGACGACACTAGGAAGGCGTTTCAGAGAGCGGAGGACATTGTGCAGGTGTTTGAAAGGGTTATTCGAGTTGCACAAGTGAAGTGTCTTGGCCTCACCATGTATGAAACCCTCCGATGGCAGGACCATCCTAGAACGTTCATGCCTAAATGCCACGGAGTCGTAGCTATATTGAGACACTTTAAGAAACTAAGCATTCCCGTAGAGGGATTGATAAGCGTCTACAACATGTTGTTGGTACCGCTTCTATGTTACGTTATTTAGGTCTGGGTTGGATGGTACAGGTTGATCCTTCGGACAAAGGCGAAGTTGTCCAGTGTGATGCCGTTCGTGTGATGTTCGGTAAACGCTGCATGGACTCCGTGTTAGATATCATGAGGAAGTACGATCGATGAAATGTATTCCGTTCACGTAGCACTTCTTGCTTTTAAAATGTCAAATTGAACTATTCCCAAGGACAGCCTTCCCGATCATCCCAAAAAAAAGAACGACCCGTAGGCCAAGTGTATTCGTGACACCATTTGCCGTTAGCGAATGCGCCATGCTCTAGCTTATCGACTACCTTTTATATGGAGCTCGATCTCTCGCGAAATTCGTTCCTTTTAGCATTGCTTCATAAGGCTGCCCCCTTAAATGCAAATGTGCAATAATGTGCTTTCTCCCCTGATAGAAAGTTTGCAGAAAAGGCAAAAGTGTTTTTTTACCGTCAGACTGTAATACAGAGCGTATACATTGTGGTACATAGTTATCTCACGTATACAGTAATTAACTCAGAATTTTTCAAATGACTATGTGTGACATGACTGCGTGTGACAGAATCTTTCAAATGACGGTGTGTGACATGTATATATATATATATATATGTATATATACATGTCACACACAGCAGCAAAGACAACACATGAGTTGCAAATTTCCGTAAATGAGCCTCATTTTGAATGAATGCTTAATTAAAATAAAAATCACCTGTGGCTAGACTGCAAAAATCAGATTGGCTCCTCCAGAATACAATCCGCACAGTTGTACACATTCGTAGACCGTTTGTAATTCTGTTTAAAAATAACTGTATTCTCCTCAAATAGGTCGCCCTGTATTCCTTAATCACGCTTGCACTCTAAATCATACACCATATTCTGCTCAATGATCTGATCAATGAACGGTAGGCACTTTGTCATGCGGGCAAAACAAGTCAAGCTACGCCACGCTCTTTTAACGAGGAGCATAATTGGGTTGTATGAAATTATGCGGCGCGTCACTCCGTAGACTATGAGCGAGGACTTTCAAGTATACAAGCACTTGGCGAGCCGACGTGCCTTATGCATGAAAGCGTGTCTTATTTCTTCGAACTAATGTTGAAACTAAATTGTTGAAGATGTACGAATCTATATCCCAAAGAATAACCTGCAGGGAGAAAGAACCCTCATGAGTGATTAAATAAAGTATAATAATTATATGTGATTATGGTCTACTTTCCCTGTGTGTATGTTAATCACTCATAATTTATTTGTTTACGATAAAATACGACCCCTCTTCACTGGGTAAGTGGAAGAGACTACGTTATTATTATTTAATACAAATACAAAAATAAAATTTTACAAAATATTTGACAAAAGTTGAACAGCTGTAAGCCAATAATGTAGTTCATAACTGTACACACTTCGAGACGTGTTCCTGAATCCGTATAAGAATATACATTAATAATTAAGGTTGCAACAAGGGTACTCGATTTCCACTTCCTGCAATTCAACTGAACCTTATAGGCCATCCTCCTCAAGCATAGACATCTAATTTACGCAGATTTTATTATACGTAACGCTCTTAAGGGCGCCATAACAACTTTCAAACTGTCCTTAAGATGCGTTCATTCAAAATATAATCACCACATCTATTTGGGACACCACCGGTGTTGTGGATCTGTGATCTCTATCAAATTATGAGATTATGCACGTGACAACGAAGCTCTATGCTGTCTCTCAAGTAAACATTGATAAAAACATACTCAAAATCGTTAGGTAAAATAACAGAAACGTGAGCCAACTTTTTCCTCTCCATAAACTTCGCTTGCCTAGTGACGAACCGAATTTAGCCTGCCCTGTACATTTTATTGATTATATCTAATACTTGCTTTGGTGAGTTGAATAATTTTGATTTCCCTGAACTACCGGTCCCTTCAGCCAACTTGTCACGACCTGGAATTGTGCATATTCCAGTCCCGTCTATGATACGCTGTGCTTCTGATGTATTCTTGGAACGGAAAATATGCCTTAGCCTCTGACGCCGTCGTCGGCTGCATGAGTAATTGCGTAGGAACAAAAAATTGATATTACAACGCTCTCCTTCGCCCCTTAGCCGCTTATGTGCCACGAGACATCATCAAGCGCACATATCATCCAAGCTCATCGATTTGAATTTGTAAGAATTTATCAAACAGGCCTGATTGCACGTACACTGTTCTAGTCCTTCACACTTGCAACACTGACTATACCGGTTAACAAGAAACGTCAGCTCATCGGTGACTCGATCAAGTTATCCACGTAAATGTTACCACCCATCTAGCCTCAAATGTTATGCTGTTCGTTTATTTGGTCGGCGATTTGTCCAGGATGCTTGGTCATCTCGCCTCTCGTAATCTCTTGCTATCTTTTGCTATCCAGAGCAGCCTGGCGGGAGGATGGCCAATCCCGCCACCATCGTTGGGATTGTAATATCCCAACGGATATAGGTGGGTCGTATCTTTTATTTACGTGTGTCTTCGTTTCTTTCTTACCTTTTTACATGAACGCAGTCGGCCCTATCTACTATTTATAAAACCTTAATGAACTATGCTCGAGACATCCTTGCGACAAATAATCACCCAATTCATATTCGTTCTGCGTTGGCGATAAACAATCATACATCTGTCGTTACCTTTTATTTATCTCAGAATGGCCTCGGTTAATTATTACCTTATGTAACATTTTGCTTAGAGCTGTAATCGTCATCACAACACATTAATCATAATATAATTCTTATTTTATTTTCCCATTATTCGTAATAGTACTACAAGTAGTAGTAGTGGTAGTAGTTTGACTATTTTTGCTTCTTATAATCATATTATTATTATAATTATTATCGCATAATCTAACGAATTAATTTAATTATAATATTATATATTGTTTTTTTATTACGAGAATTATTATTATTATCATTATTACTATTATATCGTCGTAGTATTTGAGGGATTGTACGCTTCATTTTCTTCTTGTTTTGCATGAAATCACAACAACAACAAATGACGTCTACGAGCTTTATCTCTCCTTTTCATTGTTGTTGTGTTCGTGTTTCTAGAATAATAATAATAATAATAATAATTAACCATCATATAACATACATTGGTGTCTCCAGCTTTTTTGTTGTTCTTAGAATCGCCAGTTATCCGCTTAATTATTTCTATGCGTGTGTGTATCAACGAGCTAGATGATTAGATATAGTTGATTGTAATCAGATGCTGCATCCATGCGAATACTTGACACCTTGGATATTCCGAATCGTAATTCTGAATTTTGACGAGGCGAATGTCGCTTATTCTGATTATCTATTTATTTTCATATTCTGAGAGGAGGCGTGTTTTACTATTTATCTATATGCCAGCTTCAATTATATTGAATATCTCCGTGTGGTGTCTGCTATTGTTGTTTGCTTGATGCCATGTTTCCTGTTAGTTAGTTGATTCTTGTTGTTGTTGTTGTTGTTGTTGCTGTTGTAGTTGTCATCTTTGTCGTTGTTGTTAAGAGTTACTGTCTCCTGGCTGTTCAGTTTTTCTGTTTGGTCTCATCGAGCGGGCTACGCCGGCTAGCTAAACTCTCAATGACCGCCGTGCAGACCTCGATGATCGACCTTCTTCCCTGAATTGATCCTTCGTCCGTTGTTCGTAGGCGTTTGGTACTCAAGTTTGCGACTATATAGCTGACTATGGCTAATATTGAACTTCTTCATCCTCTCTCGCTCTCTCTCTCTGTCCCAGTTGATCTCAACGAAGTCGACAATGTGAACAGTGTTGCCCCTCAACGCCTTGCTCTCCAAGCGATTATGGTTAGATTCAATAATGTTCTCTTGTTGGAGCCGCCTATAGCCGCCTCCGCCAACACTAAGTCGTGGATGTGTGTTTCTCTCTCTCGATTAGTTTCCTTGATTTGTTCTACCCGTTGGCGTAGCATTTGTAAATATAACGACTATTCTCTGTTTCGTTCGTCCGCTATGAGCGTCGTGTCATCATCGATGTTATTATCCCAGCACGCTGTTCTCATTTGTTTCAATTGCGAAGGGTGACTCTCAGATGTTATCGAGTGCGCTTCCTTGCGAGGAGCAGGCCATACGTCAATGGAACGCACGATACCCGAATGTAGTGGACTGGCCCAAGTGAACGATTGAATGAGCCGCCTGGAAGTGACCCGTTGGAACACTCCTTTGGTTTCCTTTACGCCTGCATCCCTACCACATCAGTAGCCTAATACGGAAATCCAATACACAGCGTACTGTTTCAACTACGAAAAAAAACTACTCGACTAGATAGCGCCTGCCTTCTTTTCTCTCTCTCTCTCGTTTAGAGCGTTCTGCCTATTTATTTTGCCATGAATCGCTTGTTACTTTTTTTTTGCTTATTTTTTTCGCAACCCAGATATTTATATATATATATCTATAACATCTAGGTTTTGCTCTATATCGATCTAGCGATCTATCTATTCGTCCCACCCTCTTTGTTCTATATTTCTGTTGTATTCGTGTCATTGTCTCTTACCACATCGCCTGTATATCGTCTCTCGATCTCAACGGGCCTTTTGACACTTGTTCTGTCATTGGGCTGATTCTTGTCCAGAGCTCACTTTATAGGCTGATAGCATTGCTTTTGTTATTTTCTTGCGGCATTCGAATAAAGACCACGTACTGGTAATAGCTTATTTACTTAATTATACTTAAGTACGTACTCTACGATGCGAGATTTATGGGGACGGTGACGATACGACATAAATGTGCTTACTGCTTCTCGCGTTTCCCTCAACAGTCGCTTCCCTGTGAGAGTAGTTTGTTCAATAGTTGGACTTGTTGTTACCACTGTTGTCCCGTAGCAGTACCATCCATGCTGACAGTGAATCGTCGGTCGCTTGCGTGTGCTTGTGCTCGCGTTTTGTTGTGTCTGTTGCTTCAGTCGATGTTGGCTGTTAGAGTTTGCATTGCTTGGCAGCGGGTTGAGGTTTGTGGTGGATCTGAGTGTAAGTGTCCCTGTGGGTGGGTGGATGTCTGTCTGTCTTTCTTTCCTCTCTCTCTCTCTCTCTCCCTCTCTCTGTATGCTCTATCTCTGATTACTATTTGTTGTCGGTTTTCTACGATAACGTAGACAACAATAGTCGAAAAGAAACCAAAGCGTCTCTCTCAGGCAATCGGCCAACATGGGGATATCCCAGCCAACCATTTGGTCCAATTGCTGTAATGCGTTCACCGATGGCTTCGAAGCGAATACGGGCGAGACGCGGCGGGTAGACGAAGGATAGGGACAAACAAAAATAGAACCAATGTGGGAAGCGTTCGCGCGGCTGGTGCATTGGTCGTGCTCAGCGTGAAGAACACCCTGCTCTTGCTACTCGCTTGTTTCTATCACTATAAAGCAGAAGCTCGTGCGCCTGCTGGAGTTCAGACTAGAGGATCAGACTGGATCCACTCGTTTGATTTTCGCCCTCATGCGTCTTTGGGGTGGGGCGGGGGCGGGGCGCATCGGAGGGGGCTGTCATTGATGGCGCGTGTCTTCCTTTCTTATTTTCTCTGTTGCGAGGTGAGATTGTTGACCGTCACGACAGTGACAACGAGATATGTGAACTGTTTGTGGGCAACACTAACAGATAAAGGTAATGCTTATACCAATAGAAGCATCGGTGTAAACTACGTGGGCAGCTATGGACGACTGACGACTCTCGGTAAAAATGAAAGTGGTCTGAGTGAGTCGTGCACCGAAATAGATTCCGTCATTTGAAGTCCACACGGACATTGGATGAGCTAATTTACGTGTGATTTGGATTGAGTGGCTACTATCAAACTAAAAAGGCGAAAAAAAAAATCTTCTCTATTCGATACAGAGGTAACAATACATATTTTTTTTATCATCATCCGTGGTTACTAAATAGGAGAGAGTCTTTGAATATCTATGTGTCTGTATCTGCTTATATATATATATAACAGTGCCATGATACCATCCAATCGTTTGTATCGTGTGGACGACAGTACTTGTTTTGTTTGGTTTTCAGGGACACTTTGTTATTTTCTTGTTTTTTTTTGGTTCGGTTTTGCGCCTTCATCTCGAACCCATTTTATGGGCCCATGTTTGGCGGGATCATCTCTGCTGCAATAATTACTTACTGTGGTGCCACTGGACTCGAAAGTCATATCGCAACGACTTCTACTGCACCTACACGTTTCCCATGATTTCTCCTTGCCGCTAAGGACTCGTGAACAATGGGAGCAATCGCTCCTGACTCGAATGTGTATCCCATATATATATGTATATATCGTTGTCTCTAGGATTCGAAGACTGAAGTTTTCCAAGCGGAGTATCGTGACTATCCTAGATTGACCCTAAACCATATTAGCACGAAATAGAAGACCTGCCGCAGTGCACGTTGATCTACAGATACCTTGGTAACAGTGATGGATGTATTGACCCAAGTGAGCCGTTTCTCTTTCTCTATTGTGAATCGTATATAATTATTCATTTGTCGAGAGTCTGTTCAGTTGTATGTCGGCGATCCGCCGGTTTCCAATGGGTCTGCGTGCACAGTTAGTTGTACGGTTGTGTTGTCGTTGCCGGCTGCGAAAGGGCTGATTCCCATTAGTTCTCATTGTTCTCGCCGGTGACCACTCGGGATCTCTCACTTGGTCGTCTTCGTGGTGCCTCCCGCTGTTTCGGTTGCAGTCGTTCTCTCTCTGCAAAATCCCCGCTCCGTACACTCTGATTCTTTCGTTCGGGCCCGTTCCCACTGTCTACTTGCCGATTCGGGGCGTGAACGTCCGCACTGTGCGCAACTGCAACAATATACAACGGCAACAATAAAAAACATCAGCAAGGCACAAACGGCGATGGAATATAAAGGAACAAACACACCGTTCCATCATAGGGTCACGCGTACACTGGTAATGACTGTGAATGAACGTGTTGAAGTCGATGATGAAGACGATGTGTCAAGCGAATAAAGTACAGGTAAACAGAAAGGTAGTCACAGTAGCTAGGGTTGATCATAGCTAGGGATACGGTGGTGCCTGAAGTAAAAAATAAATAAATAGCTGAAGTTTGACACATTCTATATCCATCTATAGTTCTATTTGAGTTTAGGGCCATGTGAGTAGATATATATATATATATATATATATATATATATATATATATATATATATATATAATGAATAACTAGCCCCAAAAACACAAAATGGTTGCTCTTCGCCGGTAGCAAATAGTGGCCGCGATAGATATTAGAAATATTCTTGGAGTCACGCTTATGTGAATGTGTATAATCGAAAAAGGCATGCGTGCGACGTTTTTCGTTCGGCTGATCATATTCCCGAAAAGATGTCCCGAGTACGTATAGGCTGGAACCTCTCAAGGCCATAGCCTCATAGATTTACCATAATACTCGAAAGTCGCAGCTTGAAAATTGTCCGAGGCAATAATGAGAGAAAAGACAGCCCGGCACAGACTGCTGATCTCTGCGCCGAGATGAGAGTATGTAATCATGGCGACCCTACAGAGACATATTGTGTTACTCTACACTGTCCAAACGTGTTCCGATACTGAACAAGTGCACCGATTTTCGTCGAGAACTAAAGTCAATTTTCCTGGCTGACTCACAGCTGACATTTAACGTCCACGGAACTGCGAGACGGTATTGGGAATTCCTGAGCGTCGCTGGGCTCCCGCTAATCGTTCGATATTAAAAATAATAATGCCTCAAATAATCGTTTAAGGCTAAAAAGTGTTTTCATTCTCCGAAATCACAGCGTGAATAATAATAACGCACAGCGACTGAGAACGAACCAAGTCGCGATCATAGACTTGAGAGTTTTCATTGTATTTTGCAGTCAACCGTTTTGATCGGTACGCCTCTTGTCACATTGCCCCATGTGGGATACAGGGTATGCAACTGGCATGTGCCTAAAAATCACCTCTAGTTTATCAGCACTAAACTAAAAAAGCTCCTAAGGACGAAGGGGGCTATACGCTTCCCAGCTCACCTGTCCCGTGCTCGAGTCGGAACGGCCGATTCTCGGAGTGAATGCCGCGCGGCCAGTACGTGGAGTGAAGGCTGATGGACCTCTCTTCACCATGAACTCCTCGTTCGCGTCGTCGTCAAGGGCTCCGACAGCGGCACCGAGTCCGCCTAGAGAGCCAATGGCCTCCAAGCTCTTCTTGCCAAGTCTGCAAAAGATCACAAAGCATTAGCGAACAGTCTAGAAATATGTACACTGCTTTCACTCATGGTGAATACACGCCAAGTTCACAGTGAACGCTTTCCAGGAAAAACTGCGTGGTAATTTGCGCCCCACTAACATTGATTTCAGCAGTAAGCTGCAGCGTGTGTGTGTCTACAACGAAATGATACATTCAATAGATACTTTCTTTGGAATAAGCAATTCTAACGTTCGAGCCTAAATGCATACGGTTTTATTGGACTAGACGCTGACCAAACGACATTTATTAAAGGTAAAGAGTCTCATCTGTATTGAAAATGCGTACTGCGACTCTATACGTTTTCTGTCGAATTTTCACTCATTTCTTTATTGTGAGTTGTGTCTTAAGCATACCAATAGGCTCTAACAGTCAGTGACGTACTCTCGGGATTTATGTCCAATTACCCTGAATCAATAGCGGTGGCCTTTAATCATCTACCCACATGTCACAAGAGGCATAAAATGTTTTCAGGTCGCGTTCGAGATTCCATCTAGGTGGCTTTTTCTGATACTTCCCCAAAACATACAAAGGAACTATTGTGTTCCTCGTGTTCATAACTCATATATTCATATGTTGAAATAGTGCGTGACCGTGCAACAATCTGCAGAATCAGGAAAGATGAATTCGGGACTTCTCACATGTACTCCCTGCAAGTCTGAAAAAGTTCTTTACGCCCGTTTAAATGTCTCCGACCGAGCTGTGAAAATGTCGAAGAGGTTGAATGTAGCACTATTTTCATTCGTTTTATATAAGGACATCGGTTTTTTGGGCCGCCGCTCACCAACTGCATTAAAACAAAACAGTGGAACATTTCAGTGGCGGCCCTTGCGTCATCTGCCAAGGGAGGGCCCATAAGTCATCACCAGTAACGCATAAACGGTCGTCACCGCTCAGCTACAATTGTCACGGGTCCGCTAGTTAGGTCTCGTGTCTAATATAGCGACTTCGGACGAAACGGTTGCAGTCATCCCACCATGAGTAACTAGGGCTCGATTACTCATACAAAACGGGGAAACACTCGACGCATGATCCTGGCCAGCGTCAGTGACTTGGAATAGAGATCTCGAATTGCTGGTACACGAGCAAGCAAGCCGATGTATTCCCCAGCAGATTGCTACACATCTTATTCGTAACAAGAGGAAAAACGAGACACACGAGTCCAGTCTGCTCTCAACATGTGAATTTTAACGGCAGTCGCTTAACTCGGGACCTGTTTTGCCGATTCGACAAAGAAGCCTCAAGTGTGCGGGGTGTGATGGCGACATCGTCATCTCACAGCCTCGCAGTGATTTTGAAAAGTTCCAACGAAGAGTGAGAGAACTCCAGTTGGCGAACAGCTGTCGATTGTCGAACGTAAGGAACATAGAGCAGACACACAATTCTCATGGATATGCTACCAATCCTGTATGAATGACAATCATTGTGAGAAAATAACAAGCAAATATAACTCCGTGGTGCAGCTGCACAATTAGATGTGCTGCTTAAAATAGCGGTTTAAATGGGACTCCTATAGAGTCTTTGCTAGTCACTTGCAGAGATCGCTGATTGGTATTTTTTTTGTTCTTGGGAAACAAAGTAAGCAGTAACACGCGGAGCACAAACGATTCTTACACAAATGTAACGTATAGAATTTTTCGCATGATCTCGGATTGCCGAACAGTGTTTTCGTTCTTAGTTTAAATCTGTTTTATAATTTGTAGGCAGACTAAGCGATAAATGGCATTAGTAATATGTATGGGCATGTGTAGGCGCGTGTGATGACTTAGATAGTCTGTAGAATACGCCGATGTGAGCGGACCTCAGCAGATAGGGCAGAGCTATTGCCATATTTTTATGGTCAGATCTTGACCAAGCTATATAGTTGCATTTGGTCGATACGCGTCTGCTTGTCCTCGCCTCCAGATCTTGATGCCCGTGTGCCAGCCGGGCGTGGTGAGCAAAGAATTGCCTCCCCAAAACATAGGCGCCGAAAGATGTTGCCTCACTAACCCAAAGCAATTGTATGATATCAACGGAATGTCCATCAACATAGTCCCAATAGGGTTGGGACTCCGCGTCGTTGCACGAAACGCGGATAAATTGCTTAAGGCACATTGGCAAGGTACGATACTCGGCTCGAATCGAAACTCTATCTTGGAACCACACTTGGCACAACAGAGGAGATTCCGTGGCTGTTTAAGTTCCTCGTCTACAAGCCGTTCTAGCTCCGAATTACCGTGTCTCAACGAAAGAAATTCTACAAAATATAGTTATAGTGTATTGTACAGAATGCAATACCAGCTTTGTATATTATCTGCAAGCATATGTGAACAGTAATCGAGCTGGCCGGTGTGCTGTATGAAACCAGTACTCCAAATATCTGCATGCATTGAAAGCGGTCGACGGGTTTCTCTTACAATGTTTGTACGCCCTTTGAATGGAGCGTTCGCCTTCAAATTGAACGACAAATGCCAAATGATTTGGCCCCCGGGAGGCTCTAACTGCCGACTGATATGCCATTCGGTGTGCCGACCTTTTGTCTATATATATATATATATATATATATATATATATATATATACAGTGAAAGGGTCACCAACGTTTTCATTCAGGCCCGCGTCTACAAAGACATGAAAATAATTTATTTAATTCTTGCATAATTCAACCGAGAGCCCACGGCTGGCGAGCGTTTCAGAATAAGACGTTACTGAAAGAACGCGTATGCAAAAGAAACCGATTTTTTTTTGCTGAGGCGAATTTGAGCTGCTCGAGCCAATGGAAAAAGAAACAATATTTACCCCTCCAAGCGCCGAAGGTACGTACTTTCTGTTTGAAAGTCTCGAAAGTGTCCGTAGCAAAAAATCCTTCCTATTTTCGTGACGGCCATATCAAAAATGTACTGTCGCCTCGCTCTATGTGTATTGTCGCCTTCAAAGTGCCCTCAATTCAACATGTTCGTCATCCAAAACATCTTCTCGGTTCTTATCTGCAAAATAAATAAAGGGAAGCTTCGCAAGCCTATGGGCTGCGAAGTTCAATTTATCACTGACGCAATTATTACTATTATTATTTGTGATGAGGTTCAGATGTAATGGTAACTTGGGTTGAAGCATAGTTATCCCGTGGAAACGGTGATTTGGGTATTTTTTCTCAGCATTTTTTCGTGCATTTGGAGGGCCTCAAAACGCATTGTATGCGTTCAGAAACAAAGGTTTAAGAATTTGAGTATTTTTAAGTGATGTCGTCGTTTGGCCACCTCACATTATGAATATATATATATATAATATTATAATGTAATATATATATATAGCAATCCTTGATTTGTAATGGGTGACATTATAAACATTTTCCTCTGTCCATCGTTTTTGTCTAGTCATAAGTTCCGAGTGGCCGAATATGGCCGAAATAAATCGTAGGACAAAAAAGGCTCAATTTTGTAACAGGACAAACGTGGAAAGATGACCCCGAGCTAGTCATTCAACAATTCAACGAATACAATGGCAGCACACCCTTGAGGTCAGAACGGGTTGCGCGTCAAGTCGACGCAAAACAGGTTGCGGGACAGCACGGTTCGAACAAAAAACGTCGTCTCGGTACGTGTCTCGGACAGCCAAAGCATTCAGCATTGTCAGCCGCCGCGAACAGGCTGCCTTAGCCTGCCGCCTCAAGGAGCGGCCAGCGACGCCCTTGCATGACACAGGCCAACATGTCTCTGCCTGTCGGCGTGTCTAAGTGGCACGGTTCGTTCTTTGTATGAACCAACGTCCGCCCGGCTGTGTTCGGCCCTCCTCGCTCCCTTCCTCCTCTGGTTGCCGGCTCATGGGTGGCGGTAGTCAGGCACTACAATCACCCGACAGCGTCGTTCATACACGAGCTTGCGGTGTTTCGGGCGCCATAAGGCCTGTGTCGGCCGCTATCGCTGGCACTGCCACCAGCATTGCATTTGGCATTCGTTCCGTTCAGAATCTTCCACTCCATAAGATCGCATAAAGTAGAAAAGCGCTGGACGTCGAGTCCGAGACATGTGTAAGTGTTATGGCCGGTATCATTTACTTGTAGCGGACGACGGAGGAGGAGGCGGCGGCGGTGGCGGCAACCCCCTTCGGAATATCGTTCCTTCAGTGAAGGCACAAAAAATCCACGGTCGAGCCGCCGTAGCACCAGTTGCAATAACGGCACACTGATGCATTCAACCAACGATATGCCTCCGTTGGGCTCAGTCCGACATGACAATGGAGTTTTCATTTTCCTTAAACGACAACAACAACAGTCACAGAGGAAGAAAGAGCCAACTCCAGGCGACTCTTCGTTTGAACATCTCGTTTCAGTTGTCAGATGGCTCGTTTGGATAGTCTTAACAATATACGTCAAGAGCAAGCGATCTCGTAACGTGTGACCGGTTAGCTAGCGAATCCACTCGGAATATGAAGATTAAGCAAATTCAATGCCAATAAAACATTCCACAATATTCAACTGGTGGTGGACGAAGCAGCCGATATGACTTATCCCTCTAATACGTCTCTTTGTATATAGTATCGATTGAACAGTAACGTAAAAGTTATAGAGTCTTGAAAGTGCTGTACTACCATTGCATTACACGTTGGCGAACCGTGCGTACCTAACAGCTCTCAATCCTCCGCGTTGGGCGCGGCGATTTACTAAATATTTAAAATACACTTGGCAATAGCGTGCTTTGGAAATTTCGCAATTTTTTGGTCTATCAATGTCAGATCATGATGGCGACGAGTCCAAGCGAAGGTCACGTCTTGAATCATAAATGATCAGAGTTAATTCGGAAGGATTTCTCAGTTGAGGCCAAATGTGCAACTGGCTTACTACGCATAATCGCGGACACAAAAGCGGCGAATACAGGTCACATTTCCTATTAGTGGTTGTCGTTAAGCAACTCGATAATCAAATCGTTACATTATCTATCAGTGACTTCGTGCGGTGGCCCACGCTTGCTATTCTCAAGCAAGCGTGGGCCCTCACGCTTGCCTGAGAATAGCAAGCGCTCAAGCTTTGTTGGCTTGCCTGCCCTTCAGTACGGCTGATCGCGTAATTGAATTACCTTCGTTAAGGTGACTTTCGTCAATTGCCTTTGAAGGCTTGGTACATAAAAATAAAACGCTGTCATGAAGTCGAATGGTCTATTTCGCTGCTGCCGCGTTATGCAATTCGAGCTGCACTACACTCGTCCTCGGGAAGGTGCACCTTATCCATCCTCAACTTGGACAAAAGCTCGCTGTGAAAGTGAATACCATATCATCCAATGTAAGCGTCGCGGTGCATTTTACATTCACCTTGCATCGAATAAAGAATACAAAGCAATGTAAGAATGACGAAGTTGTCCAAAAACGAACTCTTCAACTGACTGAGCTGCTTATTAAATTAGCATTGTTCACTCGCGTTGACAGGTCCCCCGCCACCACTGCAGGAAGTCCTTGATCTGGTGTCGGCCATGATGGCTGTGTTATGTTATTGTAATTCGCTCCACCGTGGCATCAGCTTAAGAGCCTATCGGGTGGTCATGGTTGCTTTTATATATTCGTCTCGCCCCACCAACAGTGCATGTGTGTTTAGCTTACTTGAACCATTGTTTATATTATGTATCTTTTGTTCCAGCATCAGATGTACATATATATATATATACGAACATGAAGATTTGCATTGACGTTCGACGATGCGTGCGAGACCGTGTTTAGCCTAGTAGTGGTGGACCGCGGGTACACCCACGACATCTCTGACTCTGCATAAGCAGACCATACATCACACAATCATGTACAAACAGGGATAAATAGTATGCACAATAGAACCATAGCTCGGAAGCCACACTGAAACACGCCGATCGAATTTCGTTTGTCGGTCTCTATCTGGTAGAATAACACCTCGAAATATTTCCCATGACGTCTGCGACGTTGGGTGGCAACCGTCGATGAGCTGTCGACGTCACATGACATTTTTAGACGACGAATTGACAACGATTATATTCCCCATGCGTCTTTTGCCAAGCCAAAGGTCTTCGGTTAATCCGATAACAACTGCAAGCTCGCGGCTGCATAATACCGAGCGTAAACGCGATCGAGGGTTAATGACCCGTGGCTTATGAAAGCAGGTGTTACACAAAGCGAATCTGTGACGTCATTTACTTATTATTGGTTATCCTGAAAGTGAAATGTTTCATTCGAAAATAGGCAGACCCTTATCATCCGTATATAGGATCTAAATAAGTAACCCAATTCAGCTCAACCAGTGCGGTTAGATAAGCCACATTCGTTGAAATGGGAATGAGAATAATCACTGGTGATTATCAGTGGTGATCTGTATCCAAATGGAGATTCCATCGTTTCTTTTTGCGGGCACTATAAATAATCTGATACAGCTGTCACCATCATTGTGTCGTCTCAATAGTATCCTGTCGCAATATAGACGTCACGATAACAATCTTTCAGAAAGAACAGTGATATATAATAGACATGCCATATAGAGTGCTGGCAAAATGTAGGCACTCGTATTGAAGATTAGTCAAACTTTGGACTTTTCGAAGGTAACTTGTGTTGATTATTTTTCTTTAATTTTTCTCTAAAACCATCTTTGAATATAAACATGTATTTAACTAAAGAGAGGTTTCTTACATGACGACAACCCTAGCTCAAAATACCACGAGCACTTTAAGATCTCAGAAAACCTTGACGTCAACTTCCACGACCATTTTCTCGCACTTTCTCATTTTGAAATATACTTTGCTGCCTAAACTAGCTTGTTGTTTATAGAAAAATGAATTAAGAATTAATATGAATCAACGGTTCAACATTTATAAAGGCAATTTTCATCGTGCTTGTTTTATGAAAACCTAGTTCTGAGACACGCGAAACCGTTGAGGTATGCTCTTTCGACGAGAAAAACCCAGAAATTAAAATCGCATAAAATCGTTGCTCTCTGTACGTCCCAAATATACCGAATGTTGGATGATGAGCAGTATTCACGCATTGAAAATCTATCATTTCCTTCTTGGAAAAAGTGGCTCGTCTCGTGGGACCCCATATCCCATCTTGGAGGATGATGATGGTGGCGATCTTAGACTTATTATCTCATTATTAACTAATTTCTTACAAAAGATTCGAAAACTAAGTAACAGCAATAGTACACCAATAGTATGCGGTATGGCTGTATTCGTTGACATTCGAGAGATCTCATAGTCTTTGTATCGCGATGCCAGTGCATTGCAAAATCCAAGGCTCGTGCAGCGTAATAGTGAGTCTGGACTAGAATGACTGGTAAACTGAGCTGGTGTTTTAACAGTCTTGCTTTCGCTTGCTTCCAAAGTATTATCGGGCTATCAATAAAAAGGGAAAACAGTGTACCCTCCAATAGTGGTTCTGCTTTTTCTTCAGCCTGACAACTATTCTCCAACAACGTCGTGTCTCTATGAAAATCACTTCTCTCTCTCTCTTTCTCTCTCTCCCCTTATATATATATATATATATATATATGTCTCTTTGGCTTAAATCACAATACTCTTGAAGTAATACTCCTACAATAAATTACCCAATTTGTTTGAGTTCTTTGTAACAATTTGTAATTTTTGCACAATGGTGCCCGACCAATCGAACAATAGTACACGCGAACGGGGTCACCCGGATGACGTTGCCCTTTGCACGGTTATTGGTGTTAAGGCCCAACCAAATCGAAGGTTACAACATCACGTGAGGCTGCTCCTTTGCTCTGTGCTCGAATAATACTACGCCTAAGGAATTTCAAGCGTCAACTGAACAACACCCGGGATCGAAATCCCTGTAAATGCGTACACCGTAAATGGACATCTTCGGAGTAATATACAGAACAATGAGTTATTCTCAACATCTGATCAACATAACTGCCTATCGCAGATAGTCACCACTCGTGTGTTTGCATGTTTCTGCTCTAGTGTTTTATCTCCAACAAATATTTTATTGTTTCACACACACACGCACACACGTTCATGTGTATGCTACTTGGATCCTGTCGTTTCGGAATCAATTTGAGCATTTCGACGAAAAAGCGTTCTTGTTATTCTTATTCGAGCTGTTTATCTTATCGTGTGCCTAAGGCGAATGTTTTAGTACTCGACGATTTCGTGTATACCAAGAGAGAGAGAGAGAGCGATAGGGGGAGAGATTCACTGACCGTGGAACGAAGGAATCCGCTCGGCCGACCCGTGGGCTCGGAATGAGCTGTCGCATCGTACGTCGGAACAGCGCTTGCAAGTCTTCAGGAAGCAGGCGCCTCATGGATGGCCGACCGAGACTGCCCAGACCGCCCAATGAACCGTCGAAATCAAGCGATCGCTTGCGGCGCCCGATGCGCGGCGTGAACGAGCTATGACCACCACGCTTCCTGAAGTGGGGCCCGTGCCCAAGGTAGGGCAAAGGGCGAACACAGAGGAGAGAAAGCACAGATCGCACGGAGTGTTTGAGAATATCGCTCGTACATGTGAGCATATGGTACGCAAGATACGACGACAAAATCGACCACAAAAGTGACCACTACGAGAAGGCACCAAACGAACGTGTGTGTGTGTGTCTATAAGAGAGAGAGATAGAGAAAAAGAGATCTTTTGTATACGTGAACTCAGTCGGTTGGTAGGACAATCATCCGCCCCCCCCCCCCCCCCCTGTAGATCACTTGGTGTCTGCTAGCGTTGCGAAAATAGTCGGGCAACTACGTCAATAAGTCTTCGAACAGAGACACCTTGGCCTTTGCTCGGCTGTCGTCGTAGCGTTCAAAATGTTGACACTAATAAGGAATATGTGGCTAAGGAACTGCTCACGTTTGAAGTACTTCGATGCGTGAAAAAATTCACTCCAAAATGTGAATGCATAGTGTTCTTGTCGAATATTGGAGGTGAGAGAGAGAGAGAGAGGCAGTCGGGAAAATAACTTGAAAAGCGTAAAGCCAAACAAAGGAAAAAACAATCGATGTCGATAAAGCGGTGAGGTTAGATTCAATAGAAATCCTCAACGCTAAAAATCTACACGAATTGCTTTGGGTTCGGTTTAAGTCAGCGCTACAAAATGATTCCGTCAACCCTGCCACTGCTTTGCATAAGGGTATTAGAAGGCTAACCTGGAACGCTGGGACAATATAGCAATACAACATGCATGGTAAGTATTGCCTGAGTGGTTTGCATGCGCATATCTTTCCGTGCCATCAAGTTTTAGGAATGATTTTGTTTTATTTTATTCTGTCGTATTTCGTTTGTTTTTTTGTTTATTAGCACGGACGATATCCCACTGAGAATAAATATGAAATAAAAGCACATTTTGCTCGTTTGCTTTACTCCGATTGTACCCGAGGTTGATTTTACTGCAAAGTTACAATTTTTGGAAACCTGTGGACTTCCCGAATTTCATCCATCGGAGGAAGCCCTCCCCCATTGTTATGTCAATTGTTTGGTATCGCAGATATTCAATTGTGCAACGCGAGTCACTGCTAGCACTGAACTATCTATCTTGGATTAGATAGAGATACACGATTCCACAAATTCTTCCGCTACATAATATCGTTTGATTTGATCCAATGATTTACCCATAGGCGATGGGTAAATGTTCAGTTCAAAATAGCACTTGTTCGGCGTGTATTTCACTACGTGTTCCATAGTACGTCATTGTATGTTTCACTGCTTCCGTAAGACGTTGGTGCATTGCTGACAATCCAACTGGTTAGAATACAGAGCTTCTGTGCTGCTGGCATCCTTCGTAGTTTACACCTCCCTTGGAAATCTAATATTTACGTTCGCTGAACCATGGGTACGGACAGCTTGTCAAGGACAGCCGTTTCCAAAGCAAACAAACTTAGCCCGGGCACAAAGATTTCGGTGAATACGCAAGTGAACCAGGAATACTATAAAGGTCTGACTCAAACGCGATCAACCAGAGGAGCTTGTCGTCGCAGAAGAATACTACAGAATCACTATATCTATACAGAATAGAAGGCGAGTTCGACCGTCGGAGGTCTCGCAAGAAGACCAGTACGTGTAAAAATGGCCAAGGCGTACTTTCAAGGTTTCTCGCAAAAAAATCAGCCGGAGAAACCATAGGAGAGGCAAAGATTGTCGAAATATGAGTACAATGAGGTCAAATTAAGAATTTATAATTGTAGATGAAGCCCTTCATCATTGGATATGTTGAATTTCTTTTCCTTTTTAAAATAATTGATGAATGTAAGCTTCGCAAGGTATCTCCCTTGTCATCCAGTGAGGTAATTTCAAGTTTTATGTTATACCGCTGCGTGACATATAAGAGAGCTTAAGCATTGTAAAATTGCAGCTCCTTTAATAAACCAATAAAACCTTTACCTTTACCATCCTGTACAACAATAGTAGAGAGGAAAGTAACAAAAATAATGCATTCAATGAAAGGTTTTACTGGTTTTGTCTAGTGGGGGGCGTTTTCGAATCGTCTCGTGTCTTGAAGATTTTGTTGAATAACGTTTACGTATAAATCCTCATTCGCATTTTCGCATTTCGCTATTCAACTAGAAGCGTGTGACATTGCCGAATCAGATTCGAATTGTTTTACTAGAATAATCAGTTCGTTTCCTTTGGGAATGAGCGGTAACCTGTCCTATATCTACTAAATTGCCGCTGACGACCATCGACAAGCGAGCACAGGAAGGATCTGAAGAATACCGAGTTAGTAAAACGTGATTAGAAATTTGTGGTTGTCTATTTTTAATGAAAAGTATCTTAGGGTGGGATTTATGTTCATTCACGATTGATGTTATGCTTTGATGTGATCATTTCCTTCTCGAAGGTGAATATTTGAGCTGCATATTTGTTTCCGATGCTGGTTTTCAATGAGATTTAGGGATATCCTAACTCTGGTTACTAGGCACTTCTCGCAGAGTAACTCGGGAGAAAACGACGAAAGGCGAGGTATAGCGAACAGGCTAGTTACTTTTTTTTTTGGAGCTGACCCTTAGCTGTTCCCCTATCTGACAGGCCTCAGCTTTTAACCTTCAGGTATTACTATGAGGACCTGTCGTTACTAGGCTAGTTACTTGGAATCTGCGAACTGACCGCATTTTCTAGAGATTTATATGGCGGAGTTTTTTAAACCGGGCTGCTCTACGGTACAAGATAACTCTGCTAGTATACGAACATTGGATATCAGAACTCATCCTAAATATGGCCATTTGATGGGACTATGACCTGATAAGCAGATCTAGATTCTTTCTTCGCGACAATACTCGTAGTCATGGAATCGAATTTAGTCACGTGTGTGTAAAAGCCAGATAACAGGAATATGGTGAAAATCTGAAAGTAAATAGGTTCCAGTTTCGGGGAGGCCATGATATATGTTATATACCCATATATTGCTCATTGCCACCATATGTCATATCGAGGGTCCACTCGTGCTGTTTTATACAAATGTCATCCATTTCTCTGTGCGGCTTTCCGCCACGAACAAAAATGCCCTCCTACTGGCTTCCCAATTGGGCAATCCTCTAGAGAACTATTCGGTTCTGTTGACGCCCCGCTTATACAACACAAAAATTCGTGGTCGGCAAGTTAACGGGAGGTCAACGGCTCCAAAAGCGCAAATGTTCACCCTGCAGAAGGTCGTAACGAAGAGTAGAACTGTAGTAGGGAAGGAGTCAATGCACAACCTGCTAACTACCTTGATGTAAATTAAATTACGGCCCAGCATAACGCAGCGCGGCGCCGTTTACGGCCGAATGCTACTGTCTCTTTATTTCGGTCTCGACAGTCCTACTCTATGAAATGAATATTTGGCAGGCGGCGACATATCATGAAAGCTGTAGTCACCGTTTCCATTCTACATGGCCGAGTCTCGCGGTGAGGTGTACTAGAATTTATTATATATGCCCAAGAAAAAATTGCTGATGAATAGATAGATTACAGAATTACAAGGTACGTCCTCACAGGACCGGGAGTATAGGATTACATAAATCAAAGATTTGTTCAAGTTGTCCTTCTACCAAGAGCACGACCACCCTCAACTAGGCTTAAACGTCTATTTATGGTGAAAGTTTATATAGCCCAGTGTTCGGTCTCCTCCATAAAAGTCTTGTAAATATCCCTGGTAGTTATAACCATTATTAGACAGCGTAAACATACAACGGCAAGATGTAAATGTACCTCCTTGCGAAGGCTTGGGTTTCTAGTCAAATTCGGATTCACAGCGGCAGCTCGACCCGTCATTGACAAGTCATATGATCAGCGCTCCACTGTACAAGATCAGCAAGCCACCCGTGACGTCATCAAGTGGATCACAGGCGAGGCTGTCCGCCAGATGGAATCTTGCCAAAAAGGGCAAAATGCCTTTGAGAAATACGGTAGGGCCATTCGAGTAAGGGCGAGCGAGGACACACTGGTGGACAGTGGAGGCATTGAGAATGAGAACCTAATGTCACATCAACAAATTAAGGACGTGTTTGACACAAAAGGGTAAAGAAGAATTATCCGAAAAAGGCCCTTGAAAGAAAACGAATACACCAGAGGGGCAAATAGAAACGTGACGGAATGTGGTTCATATAAAGGAGAAATCAAGGTCTATCCGAAAGGGCGTTTTCGTCAATCTTGTCCGAGGACGATCTCGAGAGGTCATCCAGTGTGTCGGGTGGGACACTATCGAAACTGCAGCTGCCCGAAGAAGTAGTCGCTAGTCGAGTCCATTTATATATATATATATATATATATAGCATAGAATACGACTGTATGATTAGTTATTTCCCTAATATTGCCTCTTAATTATCTACTTTTTTAACTTCACTTGATCATAGGAAGATCATCGGTTTTGTAAAGGAGACCCTCTGTCGAATCTCACGGTAATATATTATTTCCGAGACTTATGTGTATCTTGCTCAGTTGGCCCTTGTCATCAATGGTTTTTTAAGTGACCTCGATTTGACAGATATATAATATGGGTAATTGAAACAGATATGTTATGTGTGGCTGAAATTATCAGTGCGGTTTGGTGACAGTTCATGGGTCCCTAGGGAACATATCAGTGAATTGCGCGAGCGACGAACGCAAAATTAGCTCAAATCACTTCGGTGGACAGAGTTCTACTATGTGTGAATTCTCATCTGTTATTTTCTGTTCGAATCAGGGTCAGCAGGCAACATAGACAACAAAGCCTCATAGATACACGAACTGTATAAAGATGCGATCATTTGTAGAGTGGGGCCGGGGGCACACTACTGTACATTGTGCTAATGCCTGCATTATGACAGGGATCGACAAACGTTAAACGAGAAAAGCAAATATGGACTCTACACAAGTCCTGCATTTCTATGCTGAGCCCTAACAGCGTAGATAATTCACCTTCGACAATATGACCTGTTGATGGCGCTTGATAAGATGCGCGTATACAAGTTCATAACGGTATGTCCTAGGAAAGATCACAACGTTACATAGATATATCTTGCGTTACGAACCAATGAAAAAGATCAAAGCAAAACGTTTCGGCCTTTGTTACTGATCAAGATCAGATTATTGCTTATCAAAAGAGGTAATACACTTGTAGATACGTGTTCTTGCTGTTATCTTGTATGAGGCTATTGACCAGGGTTTGCGTGCTTTACTTCGGTATTCTAGTGTCAGGCTGGCCTAATGATTTGTATGACTATAATATTCGTCAGATGCTTGCGGCGAATCGCTGCGAGGACTAAAATTTTCCATTTACTTTTTCTTCTAAGTGACGCTAAAGGAACAACAACTGTGATTTTGATTATTCGCAGTTCAAAATGTGGTAAACTGGGACTTCCGAAAAAGGAAACGAAATATAATAACAGGTGAAAAGTAATACGTATGCAAAATTAAACGCGAAGGAAGATGTTTAGGATTTATCTACACTCGAAGGGCATTTCCGATATAATTTGTTATAAAAGAACGTTTAAAGGCCCGACCTATTAAAGGCGTATTCCGTGTACGCGGCCTTTGATCTAGTCACCAGCTTTTTGCTAGTCGCAGGTGAGGTCGAACTCTCAAATGTGGCAAGGCCCTCCAAGACCGGCGTTCTCCACGTATCTATTATGGAAGGTGAAAACTGCACCAAGATCACTCGTACTCGAGCAGAGTGTCACTGGTGACGACTATACTCGGGTATGTCCCCTACCCTTTCAAAAGCATACACAATCAAAACGCGATTGAGAAACTGGTAAATCGGAATATTCTTAAATTCGCTGTGGGGGGGAATGCAAGGTGGTACAGACAGATAATAGCTTTAAAATGCCGACTATGAGTCTATTATAGGCTTGAGTGGCTTTATATTTTGTATCAATGTTAAAATAATATACAATGCTGCTATAATGTTGCGACGATTTGTGGTATGATAGCAGAGTTTGTGTCTGTGTGTGAGGCCGACTTATGCTCATCAATTGATTGTGAGTATTCTTCCGCTTTTTGAAACAATCGTGTTGTCAATTCCCAGACAGGCCTGCCTCACACATTGCTATGTACGATGGGTTACACGTTTTTATATGGCGCCAGACGGTGTCTTCCAAAAAATATGTTCATGTTCCGTTACGACATTAAGAGTGCCGTTGTGATGCCCACGACATAGCGCCTCGCAAAGACATACGACCACCGCAAGGCTGAAGCAAATTTCGACAGTCCTTTGGTGAGCCCAAATCTGCTTATTCCCAAGTGCCCTCTCTTTGTATGTTCTCTGTTTTGCCAAACATTGGCCAGTTCTACGAGTACAAGAGTCCAAAGGATTCACCAATGAATCTGAATATATCCTGTTAGGGTTGTATTGTAACGGGAGACCTCAATCTCACACCATGAAGGCCACGAACAAATCATCTGGTGTGTCACTACTCCGCGTGAGTAGACCCTCGTGAAGAGGTGTGACGGTTAGAGACGAACGCTTCCACGTGGCACGTATCCTACTACTCATGTTACTGCTTATCTCACTTGATCTAAAATTCATTGCTCTTCCAGAAGCAGAGCGAACTGCCTTCCATTCGGCCTTTACCTTCCACGCTGTCTCCGTACTAGTTCGTTTTGTTGGTAAACTTCACCCAAGAACAGTATACACACAACAGTATACTCGCAACGGGTATCTCAGGCAAATATTGGGTTCGGTGCTGTTTTTCGTTTTGTCTTCAATCCACCATTGCGAGAGAGAGAGAGAGGTTTCTGTTCAGCTCCGAAAGGTTGTTTTTGGCAACTTCGATGTTGGACTGATCGCAACGGCAATACATTGTACATTTGGACGTTTATTCAAGAAATAAAACTTCTTGAACATGATTCCTCATTTCTTGATATGATTTCGAATATCGCTCACAGCCCCTCCACGCTCCTTCTTTGGACTCTCCCATTTAAATTGGCTATGTTTTCGATGAACACGTACTGCACAAGCACCAAAAAGGGCTAAAGGCGAAGTAAAGAAAAAGTAATTAATAATTGGCGATTGACAATCGTGAGCAGTCTATAAATTTCGTTCGGGCATTGCAGCAATGTAAAGTTAGAATGGATTTCTTTCGAAGGATCACATTAGTACTCTGGAGCCTACTGGTGCCATTTTCTAGCTTCAAATTAATTTCAGAAACTGGGCCGGCTGTTCTGGGTCGAGTGAATACGACCGCAGACATTTTTGAGCTCGACGCATATTACAGACTTTAGGGTAATCGCTATATACGCAGTGTCAGGTAATGATAAGTAATTAACAACGATTCCTAATATCTCGAGTGTTCTGTTAACGCTAGTCTAGCTTGCGCTCGTGTCGTCGTACAGGTACAAATATATATGGCTTAAATCAGTGCTGTATCAACTCTTTAGAATGGTGACTAGAATGCTGAACCAGTCATACTGTTCCAGTAACCGTTCCCTCACTCAGTTATTATATATCGGTCACGTGCACTGTAACATTCTGCTAGTGCTGACAGCAAGTACTGTGTGAAACACATACGCTCTGTGTGAACCTTTAATGCACGTATACACAAGGGTCTATCAGGTTCCTAAAAGGCAACCGTTTACACACACTCGTCGAAATAGCGCCTACTTACTTTCAGTTGCAAGATCTAATTTGTTTCTAATTCAACTTTTCTGCCCACGTTAGTTATATGTGTCTAGAAAGGAAAGCGGCAACAGTTGCGGGTAACAAATCTCAACAAAGGCGAACACTGCCCCGAAATATAATTGCAACGATATGACTCTCTTGCGCCGTCTCCAGAACACCAAATTTACCAGATTTAAACTTCCCTACGTCTGCATGACGAACGCGCATAGTTTCCTAGCGCTTCGGAATAGCTGTGAAAAGCAGCCCCGCCTTGTGACGCCGCTACTCAAGGAAGGAGGCTCCCCAAGTCTTATCATGACCTTACAGTACTATCTGGAGTGCTTCATTCGCAATGCGACATTTGTTCATAGTGCGCCCCTAACCAATGTTTAGACATTCTCTCTGATTGCATGCATTTACCTCGTTTGCATAACCAAGTACACCCCCTCCCCCCAAAATCTCCCCAGCAAAACATACGGCGACATCACCAACCGCACGCGACCGACGACGACGACGGCGGCCAGCAGCAGCACCCGCAGCCGCACCACCACACATAATGAACTAAGTTATCTCAGATTTCCATCGTTAGGCTCCGTTGCCTACCTCGCACCCTATTTATCCGTATCTATCTCGCTTCGTGTTCTTTACTCTCCCACTCTCGCGCGCCTCCCCTCGTGGTTCGTTTTCACCAGGTCAAATTTCAGCGCCGCATGGCCCAGCTGCCCACACTGCCTGCCGAACAGGGTGGCACGCTCGCGTATTGCGCGATTATTCGAGCACGATTATCGTTTTAGGTCAATGGAGGCGCGTAGAAAAAAGGCGCTATTCATTATGGATATTATTCAACGTAACAAAAGTGGTTAATGGCTGCTATTCGTGCGGAGTGTGTTGCGGGTCATGACGACATAAACAAGGTGTCTTCGAAGACGCGCCGCGGTTATCTAACCAGATTATTCTAATGTGTCAAAAAAATTGTGCAAAAAATTAAGTCAGCCGTGGTAGGTCTTCGCGGAGCGATGACGTCTCCTCTCGCCCTGCGGAAGGGATTTCCACAAACCCCTAAAAGTGGTTCACTTGATCGGATCACTTGATCAAATTAGATGTAATTCTATCGTATATAGACGAAGGAGTTGGGTTGGCGCTAAAGCATGGCCAAAGTGTGGCAAGGTTCCCCTGTGAGCCCTCTGCTGAGCATTAATAATTTGTAAAAACGTTTGGCTTTTTTCATACACAAAAAAACTTCGGAACAGCTTATTTGGTTAACTTCTGACTTAACTAGAAAAATTCGAATTAGTATATTAAGGAATTTCTCACCTCTCTCTGACTTCGGAAGATATTTTTTGCGAATACCGAATTGTTTTTAAGAGAATTTTATTCCTGCTAGTCGTACTAGTTCCAGCTAAGGCATTTGACAGAGTTTCTCATGTTGGTCTGCTCCCAAAAATGGCGCAAAGTCCGTAACATAGATAACAAGACATTGGCCTAGAGGGTTAAAGTAAGTGGCAAGTTGAGTTCTCCAGGGATGTGTCCATCGAGTGTTTTGCCGGGAGCTTATGTAGCTCCCCTGTTTTTTTTGTATATTTATTCTTGAAGTTCCAGACATCCTCCCGAATGGCATAGTACACAAACTGTATACAGATAACTTCCAGTGATATGGAACCTGTGATAGCCTTGCAAAGCTGTTCTTGTCATCCCCTATTAACACAGTATCAAAATGGTGTGAAGGCAGTGAAATATTAATCCCTGTTACAAAGTATGCTACCGTATCACCTAGTCACCTAGTAGTTTGTGTATATGACTAAATGGCTCCCCACTATCTAGAGCACAGAAGTTCGCGACCTGGGAGGTCACCATAAATCCTCTCTTAAATTTTGCCAAGAACATGAGTCGTACGGGCTTGTAACTGTATCTGTAGCACGATCTCTCTTTGTTTTATTGTGTACGGTGGTGTTTTATTGTGTACCTTTCCTACTCAGAGAGGTCTACTCGTCCCTATACTGTCCTATAGAATTCTCCTGCTCTACTTTTCACTATTAGCATCTTAGCACGTGATAGGTTTGATAAATAAAATGAAACGATCTTCCACAAATCACTGCGGCACGCTGCCGCTTAAAAACAAGAGGCAAGCGGGAAGGCATTATCCTAAAAGTATGTAATCAGCAGGTCAGCTACTCCATTAAGTTCAGTAGCAAAAATTTAGATGTCGAAATTTGGCTAATTTGTTATTTAATTACCCCCTTGATTTGGTTTCACGTGGGGCAGGAACCGAGGCGAGAGGGAGGACCAATAATAGCACCGGGTCTATATTAGAGTACTTGCTCAATAATTCGTAAACTTCCAGATTATTCCGAAGCGGAACCTTCTCGACACAGTTAACCATAGGAACACGGCCGATGTTTTTTAGACATATCATACACATCAGTGCCAACTGCTAATCTGTTGGCGGTGTAATCGGTGGATTCTAGCCAGCTAACATTACAGAACTAGCTCAGGAAAAGGTCATCAAGGGGGACATAACCATTACGTTACATGGGATTTAGCACAATGTTAATGAGGCGAAAACTCTGACTGAGGCTTGTGTGAAAGTAAATCTACGGGTTATGACATTTCCTCATCTCGAGCATAACCACTTACTGTTTTCTCAGTTATCAATGTCACTCTAACTGCTAAAATTGAATTTATTGTTCATATTTATTCAAACCGTAACCTGATCTCCCGTGGAGTTCAACGCAAACATATACCCTGTGATCCTGCATACCATGTTGACCCTATTCAGACGGTTATTCCTCTACGTCTCGATACGCTCTGGTAAATCGATTTAATGAAGGAACGCTGCCTCCACTTCTTGCTGTTGCGTTCGTACAGGCAGGGAACACATTAATCAGCGAACTTCAATGCCAGACAAAGCGCCAATTCAGTACAGCAGCCATTTGGCGTATTTCTTGATTAACGCATTCCCGAGTATTGCTAAGGACGCCGCCGTCTGTAGCCTCTTTGAGCACCGCTTGTTTTTAATATGTATTTTATGGTACTAACTTTACAATCAAGCAACTAATGATGTTTGTCATCATCGATTTCACAATAAGATCTATTAGAAATTCCTCGTATAGTGTTTGGGTGTTTGTTATATACATACATATCGAGCCCGGTGGCCTGGTGGTGCATTCGTGTGCGCCTCAGCGCAATCGGAGGGTTCGATCCCCACGGTTGCACATTTGCATTTAAAGGGGTCTGTCTTACGAAGCGATGCTAAAAGCAGTACCGTTGACGTTCAATGTTGGCTCAGAGTCAGCCCGAAAACCTTTAGGGTGGGCTTCTGTTAATAGGGCCAGGCAGCGGCGATCAAGTTATATGATGTGCTCGTAATTATCTCTGCTGAACATAAAGTTCCTTCTGTTTTCAACAAGATTGCGACAGGCCAATAATTTGTCCAAGTCGTTTTCAAGGAGAGAGTACAAGGTAGCTCGGATAAATGGACGACGTTATTCTTTATGACTGAACGTTTTTTTCCGTCCGGGATTTGTGTTACAGTGAATGCCGGTTGTAGCATGAAGTTAGTTGCGGCTCATTCAAAGTTGCTCGTCTGTGATGCGTGCCTATGGGGTACTTGCCATACGTGTTCTAGTCGAGGGAAAGGGGCATAGCGACGTTGAGTGCACCCTCGAAAATACATACGCAAATACGGAGGGTCTCCTTTTGAAGATTTTTCTACTAGCTAGCTAGGTTCTCACCTTGGTCAAAAAACCCTTCCGTCAAGAACGCCCGCAAAGTTCACAATTGTGAAAGTCTCATATTTATTTCTTCCTTCGTCGGTTGTGGTAAGGTGGCTGCATGAATCGAGATGGAAACACCCGCCCAAACATTTGCACTGGTCCACTGCTCCTGCCACCTACTCTTTTCCAGCTTGCTTTGAGTGCCCGTACCCTGACGAAGCCCCCTTTCAAGGTTTGCCTATTACAACTCGGAAGTACAAGTCGACGTCCAAGGCCGCCCGATCGCGAAAAAAAGCCGTGAAATACAAGGGCAGTTGTAGTGTAACAATTCCACTGCTGCCTCCGAACCTCCGAATTTCGTGAAAAGCTCTGAACTTTAATGTATGATCGCTGTGTATCGCAGTGCGAGCGATCGGAATGGCACAAGCTAGAGCTGCTTATCATTAAGGTGTATCCATCTAGGTAGATTACTACTGTAACAGAAAGGCAATACATTGAAGGAGAAGGTGATACACAATCTAGCTACTCTGCAGGTGGGAAGCAACATCTAAGGGAGAAAGACGAAGTTCGCAGAGGAATAACCATAAAAAGATTCCTTTTATAAACGTAGCCTTTGTTCTTGCCAGAGACAGAGAGATTCTGCATAGTAGTAGTCACTGCACGTTCCTAAGCCAGTGTAAGGCGAGTTGGTGTTTCTCGTAGCCGAGAAACAGCGAACATTCGCCGACTTCCGATACTGCTGTCTATGTTGTTGATCGTACCGCTAGAAGTTCTCATTGTGTCAGAGCTCCTATTTGATAGACGATCAGCGGCAACTGATCGTAGTGCAACACTCAAGGCAGTACTCAATCGGACGTAGGGGAATAACCACCTGTTTCTATATGGCACATCAGGCCCACCACACCTGTTTCGCTGTCGAGTCCTACGAGTACAAAGACATGCAGCGCATTCTAATCAAGCCCGTTAGTAGACGCTTGGTGCTTGCACAGTAGACCAAATGCGGCCAAGGCAAACTTGACTAGTGTCTTCGAGAGCTGCGTTAGTACACAGCAACAATTATGCTGGGTTCCGCTCGACTTTGGCAGACGGACGAAGGTGAACAACGGAAGGTTAATTTTCCTCAGGAGACTACAGGCTGGGAACTACCCTTTACTGCTATTCTAAACGATAGACAGAAAGACAACTTGTAGTGTTAGGTAACTTCATGTACAGGGTGTTCAAAAATCCCGCCATGATGTGACAGTAACTTAACTGAAGAAGCACCTTGTGTTTAAAACAGCTGGCTGTGGCATCTTTTTTTATTTTTTCTCAAATGCAGATAATCCTTCAATAAACCAAAAAACCTTTACCTTTACCTTAGGACTGTGCTGTAAAAAAGTCGCGCAAGGAGTCACAGGACAGCCATCTCAGGAAGTGATAATAACATCCACAGAGATTTTTTAAAATACAGTATTTCCGTTGTAGGGAGATACCATAGGGACGTTCGATAAGAATAAAATAAGGTGAGACGATGCTTGGATCTAATTGATGGATTGTGCTTGACTCAAACGGTTAGACCCGAGGTGAATACATCACCGTCTAACACATTTCCAGCCTCAATCGTGGCCAGTATTTCGCTTCGCTTTCGCTTTCAAAGCCTCGTGAATTTGCGGTATCTATTATATCGGCACGAATCAACGATGAAATAACTGTAATCGAGATAATATTCTAGCTGACGTTTGTTTTATCGATGAGACCAAAGACTATTCGGGATTGACAAACACATATTAACGCCTCCCCCGGCGTTCCCGCATAATGATGGAAAATGGCGCGCCAGATTGCACAGAAAGTCAAGCTACTCGTATAAGCAATGTAGGCCTAATTATCAACAGATATTTAGTACATACGTATGTTCTAATAAATAATTCATTAGCTCCCCTGGTCCGGTCTCGCTAGAAACTGAGCAGGGGGATTTCCGCTAAACGATATCGATGATCAAGATATCTGTTGCTAATATTAATGAGGGAGAGGTTCAAGAGCTGCTGGTTGCTGCTGCTGCTGCTGTTTCGCGAGTTGTGTTACTGGTTCTTCTGGACAGGGTCTGTGAGATTTATAGCTTGATGATGGCACACCCCAAACTGTTCCGATTGTACGTTCCCAATTATAATCACATTCTCCGGTAGTGGTGTGGCGTTTCTCGGATACGACATGCATATTATAAAATATAATACAATAATACCTTGCTCCGAAAGTGGGGTATAGGTATATTGATGTCTATGGTATGGGTAAGCTACTACTTATGAAATACCTGTAGTCTGTAGAACTGTTTCGACTACAATCTATTCCCACCTGTACGCACTATCTAGACGCCTACATCTAATGCTCTAATGGTGCGCGTCCTCTCAAAATTTCTTTTGTGCTCGGTGGCTAGTTCACGAAGACGTTATAAATAGCCCAGACACACAGAGGCAGAGACACAGACATTGAAAGTGCGGCCTATGTGTCCACAGCGGGCTCGTTAGCCCACGGTCGGGCGGCCTTCACTATGTAGTGTCAAATTTTCGCCTATTTAGGATACGAGCTCGTCATAGGGTACGCTCATTTGGTCCTTGATAACGAGACAGACGCGACTAGAGGCGGCAGCGACAGGACCGTGCGAGCTGGTGGTCGTGGTGGTGGTGGTGTGGCCTTATATAAACTTTCGCTTGCCGTTTACGATGTGCGTGCGGCCTGGACCACCGACGTTGGGTCGTCCCCTAGAAGACGTCCTGCGCTCAGGTTAAGCTCATGGTAAACGTCTCCCTAACAAGAAACAAAGCCGCTCAGAGATGTGCCCACCTGCGACGCGTGTGTAGTGGCACGTGGGCGTACAATCCTACGGCAGCACTGGTAAAGAAGCATGCATGTACACACATACACGCTCACCGCTGATGCATGACGGTGATATGTAACGCTCTACTGTGACGAAGAGGAGTAGGAGGCCAGTTATGGGAGACTCTACAACGACCCACGGCGTATCATGTCATACAATACCATAGGAGTCAACAGTATCGCTGAAGAACGAGTTGTTGACACGAAATATGGGAAAAAGTATCAGTTTACCTTTGCAAATGTTAATTGAGCGACAGTGATGAAGTCGTAGCCGCCGCTGCCGCCACCTCCTCATACACGATTAGTTGAAACGGGGTATACGTGTCGTTGGTAGCGACATTATGTCTATGCTATATTAGTTGATATGTTCCATGCTACCAGGATGTATTTTATATAATACTATTGTGTGCTGTATTACATGCAATAATTAATGACGCAGTTGGAGACAAGGTGTCAGGCGGAGGCCGTTGTGGTCTCGAGGGAGGCGACAGCATACTTAATTTAGACTTTGCAAATACAAATGCTTTTATGTAGCTTTGTCGTATTTTAGTTACGCCCCTTTTTCTGCTTTTATCCGACTTCTCTCTATTTTTCGTTAATTAACTCATCGCGTCACGAGTTACGTACAAAATGCCAATGAATATCGGAAGCTGCCATGAGTGTGATCTTAAGCAAGGGCGATACTTGACGCCAGTTTGCGAAACGAAATCAGGTATCAGTTAATTATATGTTACAGAGTTTTGTAAGGTGTAAAAGGCTGCCTTCACAACAAAATGGCCATATAATTGTCCAATGAATAGACAAAGATCATTCGACTTCGCCGTTCGAGTTGATTGAAGGCAAATCCCACTTCTACTGGACGTCACTAATGTGGAGCATATTAACTCGCATCGATTCTCCTCATTTGTGTAGTTTGTTTCACTGTTCTTAAAATGATGCTGCAGCTTCCGCTGCTGACCGTGACCAATGTACAATCGATAAAAATCGTACAGCAGCCTATTGAACCGGACTGTTTCGCCTGGCACTACGGCACTGCTGTCTTGTGATCAACAGGAGGTACATTAGATTGCTCATTATCTTTGTCCCGAGCCCAAGGCTCTATGAGAAAAAATATAGGGCGTCTGTACGGATTCTGTAAAAGTAAATGAACTTGTGGCCCCGCCAAGTTTGTATTGGCAATGTTTTATTTCTAGAATACTGCAGTAATAACGAGATAGATAGCACTAAGTAAAAATGAAAATCAAAACAACACTTAGTGATTTGTGCTAGTAACGTTCAGGATCAATTGTCTCATATTTAATGTTTGTTTTGTTAGTGCTTATCTTTTCTATTGTTTCGTCATTTTAATCATAGTTATATTACAATGTTCAGTCTTAAAGGTTTCGACATGGTCACAAACAGAATGATCTGTTATCCCACTGTATGTGCATATCCCCACGCCATATATATATATATATATATATCTCTGTTGTTGACTGTAATATTACAAGCGATGCGGGTACTGAATCGTGGATAAGAACGATACTCGTAGCTTCGCAACACGCTCAAGGACCAAATAGGTAACGCCCTCAAGCAGATAGAATATAAGATGTCGGGATTCACTTACTCCGGTCATGAATACGTTGTTGTGCGCTTGCCTCCTCGAGAAAAAAAAGAAAACCAACGGGTCGTACTCGCCGAGGCTCAAGGCCGCGTTTTGCCGAGGTGTTGCCAACAGAAGTTCTCAAAATGCTATAATCGACACATTTTACCACAGATCAGCTCTATTCAGAAACTGTAGTGTTCACTAGAAAGCCAACTCTTGCACAAACGGCAGCAAATTTGTGGCATAGAAAATAGTCTATATATGTTAAATATGTGAATATAGTTCGCTCAGGTTCATTCATGGACATTGTGTCTATTCATGACGCTATGTAGTGTTGGTACGCCGTATAGATAAGTAAAGTGTATCAAATGTAAAAACGGTGCCTTTTCCGAAGGCGAACGGACTCCGTTATTTAGGTATCTTAAATTTGTATGATTTGTAGATCGCATAGTAATGGTATTGATTAAATTGATAGTATTGATCTAAGCTAAATGATCATTTTTCCCAGTGATTAGTGGGTTGATAAATCTGTGAGGGTTTTCTGACTCTTATGTGAGAACCAGAGGAGGTTAGCCTGAGTTCCGGGGATAGAGGAAACTCAAAGCTCTAAGTACCCCTAGCTTGTAACGCGGTACGGAGAGAGCATTTCAAGAAATACGTTATCTAGTATTCTCGTAAAAACGTGATTACGCTACTGTCTCTGAGACGGTTCTGGCGTGTTCGACCTACCTAGAAGGCAGTCTGAACCAGGACGGAGGGTGAAAAATCAAATAGCGCTTGGCTTAATAGCGACCGATATAAATTCGAATATGGAAGTCATTACGCGCAAGCGAGACGATACGATCGTTGATGAATACGGACTATGACTCCACTAGTTTCCACCGTGGGTATATCTTGCATAGATATGCGCAGTATGTGACGGATGGCATATCGCGGAATACCTCAAGTGATCACTAAAGTAAGTTTTTACGCGCCGACTACTCATAGCAAACATTTGAAGTTTACGGTGCTGCTTTCGGCATTGCTTCGTAAGAGGGACGCAAATGCTAAAGTTATTATTAGAGCACATATTTAGCTCAAACAAAATATTTGTTTAGATGAAAACCTCGGTCGGAACAGATCAAACTGAGACGTAACTGTGATACTAGTATGTGTTAGTTTAGAGTCTTTACGATTGTAGTTAACGCCGAGCCTTTGCGGGACGCCAACTCAAAGTGAACCCAGATGGAAGGTTTGGCCCAAACATCACAAAGAATTCAATCAAGCATTTACTTTAGGCATTGTTAATTTTTCCCAGTTCACTTAACTATGTAGCAATTATCTGTTGTTTACTGTTTAGTGCTACGAATGCAAAATGGCTAGGTTTAATCGGCTTTATTTGCCTATATAGATACCCACTACCGTTACTATCTGGACTGATCCAGTTGTAGAGTACCTAGAATGTATTGATGTAGCCAAAGGTTTATTCATCCATACAGTAGCTAGGAATTTCTAGGGATTATGGGGGGTGGAGTGAGGACGACAGAATGTATTCATACAATCCGCGTAATGTAATAGCGTACATTTTGATTCCCAAACCTGTACGAATCTATTCGTAACGATGACTTTCATAACTTTTTTGTCCAAGTGAAGACAGCAGTCGTAAATGTTTGTTGTTTAACGATGAAGAACGTTGAATGAAGGGGACAATCAGGAAAGGCTAAACGTATTTGATTGCCTATTGGTGTACTACTGTTGGCGGTAATTAGTTAATTCTACCAGGCTACAATTCGTAATAGCTGAAGCAAAAAATTTTAGAACCGGTTTAGCGCTGATTCCTTTGATATCTAGACCTTTATTAACTTATCTTTAGCTTTAGGTCTCAGTACTTCTTTTAGGTTGGCTTGTACACCAGATTAATCAGAAGCTGATGGGTAGACGTCTTTCGCCAAAGACCTCCCTATTTTTGATGTCTATCTTGATGCAACTGGATGCGGCCACGTTGCGGATGTTGTAACCTGACCATGAGCTATTTATTGAATTTGTGTGTCGACGATAGCTAGCCATCGTTCTGACGATCGCCCGCCATATGATCAATTTAATCGAATCTATTTCCACATTAATTATCCTATCTCTGACGGGCTGAGCCGAGGTCAGTCTTCTTTGTTTTCCGCCTGCGTCAACCCTAGATAATGTTGGCTGTCTCAGCCGACAGTGCCCGCTCGAGAATACTGCTCACAGGCAACTACTTTACGTAATTGGTTGGCCAGCCGAATGGCCTGTGACTGTGCCAACTGTATAGCCATTATTCGGGGGTAAGTTTCGGTTAAGCCCCCCTCCCCCCCCCCGCGTGGCATCATAGAAACTATAATAGATTCACCACGTGTAACTGGCAGGACTGACTGAACTGGATTGGTAGAAGATTTGTCTCATAATGATAGTAATAGGTAGTATTGTCGATCGGAGCTAGATGGCGCCACAATGCGTATCATCTCTCGCTCTCTCTCTCTAACTGAATGACTAATATTTACATTTCAACGCCCTCTCAAGGATAGGGTTTCGTTCGACCTTTCATATTTCGCACGAAAACATCTAACAATGGAGCTCAAGCGGTAGGCTACAACTTCCATGTGTTAATGGTGTTATTACGAAAAAGTATTTTGAAGCAGTTTGACACCATTTAAAAAGATAGAAGAACAAGCCAACCGATTAGAAACGGGTGTCTTCAACACAGGTCAGACGTAGTAAAGTAGTAAAGTCAGAAGTAATTTGTGTAGTTTGTAGAACTAATGAGTAGCTTGTGTGAAGAAGCAATTTATTTTACTGCCCTTAGTATTTATCTTTTATATGCGCCAAAAAACAGAAGCTAGAGTTACAAAATGTTAATAAATTAAGGCATGCATCTACTAAACCTATCGTTCGCATTGGCAAATGAGCCCTTAAAACATTGCTTGTCATCGTGTGGGGTATGATATGCATTTCAGGTGGGTGGGTCTTAGTTTAGGAGTAGATTTAGCAGCCATAGGCTTACCGCTCATTGGCCACTATACAGATCTTTCCTTACTGTGATTATTCCAGATGGTTGTAACTGCATCGCTAATGAGTGAGTGACCAGCCG
This sequence comes from Stratiolaelaps scimitus, assembly GCA_019614645.1. Lineage (NCBI taxonomy): Eukaryota > Metazoa > Arthropoda > Arachnida > Mesostigmata > Laelapidae > Stratiolaelaps > Stratiolaelaps scimitus. Next base: position 776,934 of record JABWDB010000014.1, on the reverse strand, counting down.
TACGAGAGCACCGTGGCGGGCAAAACGCATGGCTAAGAAATGTTGACTAACATCGCTGGTGATCAGCCAGCACGACCAATCAATCATGGTTTGTCACCCATCTATCGAATTTCGTCATGTTCATCGCAGCCATTATTCACAACTAAATACGTGCCACGACGCTGACCCCCGAAGGGGGACCGTTCATTGGACATTTAACAATTTTTGGCAATTTTTAGGCGTGTTTACATTACCTTTTCGTACATTACCTCTATATGCCTACTTGTACGTAAACCTTACACATAATAGACAACTAAGTAATAAGCGAGCCCGGTGTCGCGATCCGACTGTATTGTTGTATCACGAGGCTGCAGCGTAGCGTAAAGCACCACGAACTAGATGTGGGAAAAAAAGCTCAAGCTCAACTCACATGTACTCGGGCACGAGCATGTAGGCAGTGTCGACGCTGTTGTCCCAGTTGTTCTCATCATCGTCGAAGGCACCTGTTCCAATGGCTGAATCTTCGGAAGCTGGTCCTCCAGCAGATCCGACCATAGCGAACGGCGATGGCTGGCCGACAGAGCGGCCAATTCTCGGGAATGGAATCAGACCCTGGCGTTTGCCGATTCTCGGGAAGGGCACGAGATCCTGCCGTTTGTCGTCCTGACACAACACGTAGCTTTGTTCTAATGAACGAAAATCGGGCGAATCGGGAGACGAACCGATCGACGGTCAGACGCGGGACGGACGCGGGGGCGAACCGTCGAAGAAACGGTGAGTGATGGGTGCCGAGATCCGATGGTGAGTTCGCCCACGCGGTTGGTTTTATGTGCAATGTTGAGGAAGTGGACAGGGCATGGCATTAAAGGGAATGAATAGGATGGCCACATTTGCGAGATGGAAAAGAGGTTTGGGGTAGAGCGAGTTAAGGTGGGGCGTTACGACACAGATGGAACAGAACAAAGCGAAGAAGATGACACACAGTTAGTAAAAAACGACTACGTTATCTACGTTGATTGTTCGATTCTTTGATCGTTGTCATTCTGCCCAGCTACCCCCATCTACAGACAATGAGGAATACTATTAGACTCTACAATAAGATACAACCCTATGTAATCTAGACGAGACGATCACGGCGGTACATAACCTATTACCTTTTTGCATTAGGCTGTATAAGAGTTAGATGAGACTCTCCACTCCGGCGCACGAAGTTTATCTCAAACCTGATCGTTATGGTTATATGTCCCTCTAATCCCATTGCGGTACTCGGGTTCATCGAGTGATTTGTGATTTGGAGAAAATAGACTACGATCAACGAAGAGAAGGTGATAACTCTCAAACTCCCTTTGAAGAATAAGAACAGAGAGGGTCTAATAGACGTCTGTGGTGTGATGCGTTTTCTTTCGTGAGACCACAAGAATATGCTCCTTCAAATATACCTAGGCAATGAGTATTAGTAGTAGAATCATTTCTCTGGCTACAAGTTCACCCATACGAGATAACACGTCCTCGCCTCCATATTCACCAGAATAAGCCTGTCCATGTCGAGAACCGGTCGCAAATCCATCTTTGCGTTTCTCGGCTTCGTATTAATTCTTGTCGTCTTTCTTTTTCTAACGGAGCGTCTTATTTCTGGTCCGTGTCTCGAGTCTATTTTATGACTTCTTTCTTTACCCGTTCATTTATTCGGCAGTGTTGCTGATGTTGCTGGTTCTGCTGTTATAAGCGGCCTGATATACGTGTTGACATGTGTATACACACAGATACACACACACACACACTATATACGCCCTATGTCCAGGTGTATAGTTCTATATACAGCCACTGTAATGCTGTATGTTTATGGCAATGGGTGCCTCTTGTATCTTTCCCATTACCTACCAGCACAGCAAATGCAAATATCGGCAGGTACGCCTGTGGCCTGGAAAACGTCAAGTGTGGCCACCCGGCCAGCTAGTCCGGTCATCGCAGGATTCGTGCAATGTCTAACCCTGCACTCATTTATACCTACAAGGCTAAATGTCTTACGTGGAGCGGGTGTTCTGCGAACGATCCTGACTTGGCTTGATTGCTGCAAGCAAATTATTATATAACGTCTTAGCCTTTCTGGGCAATCTCTCGTTTAAGTGGGGGAGAGATATTGGGGTAACATGGGAACGAAGTGCAGATGCCTTCAACCATTTCTAGCCGCAGCAGTGATACTGCACTGAGAGTGTGTTGTCGATGAAACTACAGTTCTATGGCCCTTCGATATGATATTGATCATTATTAGGCCACAGCCTCAACCACGGGCGCGAAATTGGCCTTTTCTACGACACCTCGCTTCTACTGAATGGAGGAATATCGGCGTTCTTTAAACGTTTTGCTCTGCAGTGGATTGACTTTCAACTCCTCAACCTCTCGCTTTGATATCTATCCGTGTTTATAGTCAACTTTCAAAGTGAGTACAATGTCAATGCCGTAAGAACAGTATTAGCTGAGATAAATAATGCCTATATATTTTGTGGATATGTAGTTGAATAGATGGGCGTGCGCAGCAGGGAACTCGAATCTTGGATTATTTTCATTGCTGGAGAAGTGCTTTAGATCATATGGCTACCACTCCATGATATATCTCGAACCATACTCGGCCTGGTTCAGCGAACGTACCACCCCGTTTGGTTCACTAGCTTGATGTAGTCGACTTACCATATTTTAATTTTCTCCGGTTGCGCACTTTTTCAAAACGGTGTACTCAAACAAGCTATCAAACAACAATTCAAACAAGAAAACCATTTACTTTGTTTTGAAAAAAAAGTTATGATCATATAGAAATTTGAAATGTTCCCGCCGAGCATAAAACCATAGAACTTTAGTATTTGCTGAGCATGTCGAACATCCATAAAGAAAGTCTGTTAGATGTGCGTTTGAAATCTCCGCAGGACCAGGGGGGCAGCAACCTGTTTGACGTCGATACAGCCTATATTAGGTGAACTACTTCGGACTCATTCATGACACCATGGCTGGTTTGAATTGCAACAATACTTCACTGATGGCAACTAAAGGGAACGTTGCTTGCGGTTGGAAAATCTAACGTCCACTTAACTGGGGCATGATCTCTAATAATACTGAGCATTGATACCGTGTATACACCTCACTCGAACTGTCTACCAAGAGTGTCGATAGGGGAATTTAGCAATAATTTCCTATACCATATACCAAAACTCTACAATACCTTGTGATAGATACGACGAACCACGCTGTCCTTTAATCCCATTCCTAGGGAGTTTAGCAAACCGTTCGTCCAAAACACTATTATGTGAATAATAAAAAAGGAAGGTTCTTATTAAAAAAACACGCTCAGAAATTGTGCCGTCGAGATAGACCTTATTTTTAGGAAATGTATATCAATGTCGGCTCTGCTATGATGTGCTGTATACTGCACATAACTTACTTTAGCAGTACGGCCCAGATGTACGTAGCTAGCTTGAAACCCAATGGTAATTTTGCGCGAAAATCCTTCGCTCAAGTATTGCTCATCATTTGAAGCTTGGCAGGCTTAAAAGCACAAACAGTCGACTCCCATTTGCTAAAATTATATTTCCGATTTCTGCTGCTGCACGCTTTATCTTCTCAAATGTGAAAAAATACCCAGATCTACAAATATACCCTCTCACGTGTATTTTTCAACAATGAAAATAGTGGCCCGCTCGAATGGCCCGCTGTTGACGATGTCTTATAGTACCTGTGGCATATATTTATATTTGGCAACAGCAGCAGTAGGAGTTCCAGGTCACCGGCTGCCTCTGGCGATCTTTACCATTGCCGGAACCCCGCATCATGTAGAGCTGTACAATAGCTGTACAACAATGTCTGGCTGTGACTCAAGGGTGGAACGTGTCGTAGTGCGTCGGAGCAATTGCACGATATATAGGCAATCGGGACGGACTGCCTTAAATAGAGACCGAGACGTCGACAATGAAATAAACAAAAGGGGAGGGGTGCTACGGATAGATGAGATGGGTACCATCTTGTTCCACAATGTTCTACTCCTGCCCCCCTTTTCCTTCTGCTCTGCTCGAGGAGTCATAAACCTCCAACGCGAGGACAACAATAGCATCACCCAATGCTATCGTTGTTGCCAATAGTCTGGCATGACCCTGTGAGTCGTTGTTGTTCGTCCCCCCTCGTCCAACGGGCCCACATGGAACGTCACAGTCTGTGTCGGAGTCTGTCAGCAGATCGCCGAGCTAGCGTCTCTATGAAATCTATAAGGAAAGCCTTTTGTCTCTATCTCCTTCTCGCCGTCGGGGTCGCCCTTGCGGATCGTCGACGACGTCGTCGTCGCGAGCGTAAGATGAGAAGCGCTGTCGGCAGATGGAGGTCGCTTGTTCGGGGTAGAGGGGTCGGAGGAGAACTGGATGGGAGTTCGGGCGCCACTGTTTGCAAACGTCGCCTAACAATACTTCATGCTATTGAATGTTAGTGGCGATGTTCCGTATCCCGCGAGTTTAGCCCAGGACAACGAATTGAGTCCGGAGGGAGTCCAGTGTGCGCGACCCCGCGTTCGTCCCAATCCTCGTTCGTTGCTTCTTACCTCCCTGGCGGCTATGTTCGTGCCTCGAGGGAGCTCTTTCGCCACCACTGCTGAAGGCCGAACGACCAACCGTCTGTGTGGTCTGCCGTGAAATTCGCAACTCGCCTCCCGAAACGGACAGCGTAGACTGGGCGTATAGCTGCGACTGTCCCGCAATTGTGAGGGCAGCACTACACTGTCCGTCGGATTGCGCAGTGCGTCCACGGACGGCATTACTAGGAACAATACAATACGAGCTAAATTACAGGGAACGATCAACCGGGATGGGGTGACAGCCGTCAACGAAGCGAGAAGAAGCCGTCTGTCACTTCACATCCCTCCGCAAACGGGGGCACCTTCACTCGGTCGGTCAGTGGTAATACAACGAAGGATGCCTCAGAACTAGTCGTTCCAGTGGTAGCAGTCAATCTCTCCGTCTTATTTTTCTCCCTCGGCACAAAGCACACAACCGTTACCATGCCATTTCCCCACTGTCCGTATCGCGTGATGAACGGAATAGTCCCAGCAGCCTCAATAGGCAAAAATTAGCAACAACAGTAACAGCAACAACGACACGCACGGCTATTGGACATGGCGACTAAAATAGGTAAACATTAAAGACGCGAACGTTTCTGAACGGAATATCCCTAAGCGAGATGAACTATCTTCCGCAAACTTTCTGCGGCTAATTTGTACTCTGTCTCATCCGGTGTGGATGAGTCTGTGGATCCGAACGGGTGTCAGATCCGTGTTGTCACCTCCTAATGTCGTACTGGTTTAATGTTGTTTCTTAACAATTTCCACACTTCGTATGTGTGCTTTCGATGTTATCGTTATACTGTCGACTAAAACTATAGTGGGCTTGTTTACATCCCGACGTACGTAACAGTGTTAGCAAGCATTCGTATTGTTGCAGAACAGATGGTTAACTGGCTTGGCATGATATGAGTCCACCTAATGCCTCGCCAGTCCAATCTGTCCGACGGGCAGTGACGAAACACGGGAGAGCCGTGGCTAGTCCTCAACGAAGAGAGTATGACTTTGCATTTGTTTGCTATTTATATTATGGGAACCGTACGCAAAACAACCCTTCGAAAAACTCCCGCTGTCTAAGCTAAATACTCTTCATCTATAAGTTCGGCAATTCACAGCTAGTTATCGCTATTGTTTTGTCGCCTCTTCGACGAACGACGTACATCATATCGTCATACTAATGAGTACTGTCGGCTAGAGTGGCATCAGTGCGTTAATTCATCATCGCTCTTTTGCAATAATCATTAATGTTAATGATAGCGGAAAACAGAGCTGCCATGAAATGGTTCCAACTGTGGAACGATTATGTTATAATAGTGTATGTTAGCGTTCATAGGGATTGTGGCGATCCGTCAAATTCGTGGATAAATTCGCACCGAGATGTCCGTTTCGCCTGTTGTTGCCTGTCTGCTCGGTGACGTCACGTTGTGAGATACTCGATACGGCCTGATCAAAGTTTCTCGAGAGGAAACAGCGCTAATAGAACGATCTGTCTTGAAGAAGGCGACGACGGGGTACACCGCCGAAGCGGCGGTCGTTTGTATCCAGGGGTCGTGCACCCCCTCCCCCCCAAAAAGGGATCTCGGGGGTGTGTGGGATAGAGGAAAGTGTCGCTTGTGGTGACAATATCCATTGGAGTTAGGCTGACAGAGTTTTCCCGCTTGACAAAACGAACGAATGTGCAACTGGTTGGCACTCATCAGTGCTATCGTTCTGCTGCTGCGGCTGCTGCTGATATTTTAGCTCGAGCCGAGTAAAATGTCGTGTTCGATATCGATTTCCTTGCTTCGAATATGTAGAAGCGTTGAAAGCGTTCACTGAATCTAGCGGTTGGCTCTCGTGTCCTTGTAGGCCATTCGTATCCCGTCCTAAAGAAGACAGAAATCGAAACTCTAAAATTTATCACCGAGGTGTGTCTTTGACATTTGATGGATTTCCACGTTTGAGTCGCTTCGTGCGGCGAAGTGATAGCGAATGCTTGAATGTCATTGGCTATTCCGCGATGACTGCATAAATGTAACTGGTGGATATCTGTGAAGGTGGCGAGTTTACGTCGTTTTGTGAAACACGACTCAATATCGCTGTGGAGCAGTCGAGAAATTTTGAATCGGGTCAAGGCGATCGACAGTAACAATCAGTCCAAACCATATTCAGGGCTCAATCATTGTGGATGCCTGATGTGAAAATAGAAATCACAATCTAGCGCGTGTAGAGTATAGCAGTGGCTTGGTTACCTGCTGACTGATGGTCTTGATAAGGTACTGTATTGCTCTGTTACACAGTATTACTGAAGCTATCGTTCAGTGGCTTTTATACTAATTTTTGGCTTTGATGAAATCAAGTTTATTAGAAAAATAAGAAACAAATTTATTTGAGACCTGTGCCGCGCTTGGTCTTCGAATCAAGAGTTTAACACCTTAAATTAGACAAAATTTATATTTAAATTGCAAGGAAGAGCGTACCCGTCCTCAAAATAGAAACCCAATTCGGCTATTCAATTCTGGGTAACCAGAAAACCAAACTGAATCTATATCATCATACCGTAAATATATATCAAAGATAATTTAGATAGCAGCCCACCAACGGGCCGGTGACGTACAATAAACTCATTTCGAAGTTTATTCAGGGTAATGGAACAAGCAAATGTAGAATATACAGTGAATTACTTTACAAAATACTTCGCCCTCAAAGAGAATGAACAATAAATGGTCTATTTCGAAGTCTACTATAATAAGATTTTTTTAAGATTACGATACTGCGTCAAGAAAATGACCAGTGTACATTTTACGCCCTGTGATACCATGCACATTCGTCTGCGCTTTCAGCCGTTCGATACTAATTTTCCAGCGCCGCTTATGCATTTACTTTAATGAGTTATCTATCTATGTATCGATATGCATCTCTAGGTGATCTTTTTTTAAATTTCAACCCCTGAGCTCTATTTCAAATAATATGCTTTCAGTAAATAACTTGCGCAATGCTTTGGATCGGTTACATCCACTGTCTGGAGAAGCAGTTCGACTTTCCAGATTTGGTTGATCTATTTACTCTTCAGATTAGTTTTCAGATAAGAATTAGATTTGAACGGAAGAAAGCTTTTAGCCAGCCAACAGGAGGACCACTGTCTAGCTGTGAGGATAGTGACCCGTTTCTAATACCCTTTTAAAGCCTCGCTTAACCGGATCGACTGCTCGCGCCCATCTACCAAGACAAAATTGTTACAACTGGCCAAACGAAAGTTGTCAGGGGTCACTAACGCAATTCCTCCCCCTCCCGTATAGTTCAGCTCAGAGTGTTCTCGTCATGGTTTCAGAAACAGGTGATCAAATTGATAAGCACACGTTTTGTTTAGACAAAAAATTCATTCAGTGAAATTGCCTTCAGAAACATCTCGTGGCACTGAAAAAAGGCCTTCGACGCTAATCGACCATAAAATATTTTCTATTTACCTTTATATAATACGTTCTATTGCACAGCACTATTTTTAGTTGTGTGGCCAGCTCCAATGAACCTTTGAGTCATGTGCAAATGTGTGTGTGTCATGTGCAATGTCATTGCACGCCGGCATTGTACTATTCCCGATATGGGACAAGGGATGCAGATAGCAGTCTGTTGTGGTTCAGCACTCGTACTGGTCCACAGTACTCCTGTTATATTAGGATCCGGGCCGGAGAGCTTGAAGCTTATGTGTCGGCGTGAGTTTAGTGGGTGGACCTGCCGCACCATTAGGCGGGAGTGCCATAGTGTCATAGCAATACACGTTAAAAGTAAGTCCTCGGCAGCATGATGCGACCCTTCATCTGCTGTTGGAAAATTGACATCTGCTGCAGTAGAAATTACGAAATGTAAAAATTGGAAACACTTGTCAGTGACAGGTAGGCCTTTGGGTTGCTGCCCAACGTCACCCGTAACATATAACTCGAGGCTTCATTAGATGCGCAGAGGTACAACAAGTATTATTCGCAAAATTATTTCACGAGAAAAAAAAACTGCGGGCGCCACAAGGAGACGAATCGGAGAGATATGAGACCGATCGAAGTTATCACTGTGGTACGCTGGAAATAACTAAATGAATCAAAAAAAACAATGGCAAAGTTCACAGTGCGAAAATTACGCCATACGCCAGCTATCACTCCACTGGTCAAAGCAGCGAGCGCGCAGGCAGAAGCTAATCTCTATGCTGAGTTTTATGTATCTCAGTTCCTAGTAAGTCGCCACCCTACAGGGTTCAACTGATCTCCCATTCTCGTTATTATATTTTTCGTTTATGGATATTATACAACTATAAATGGATGTCTCCCCTTGTTACAATAGACGCGAGTTCTATTTCGGAGTTTGAAAATCCCACAATAGCGACACTTCAAGTTGGACTTGATCCTTTAAAGAGTCCCGTTGCCCGGTATCAGAATATCAAGTAGATCATTTCCGATAATTTCATGATTTTTAAAGCTCATCATATGAGGACGCATTGATTTAAATTTAAAAGCATATATTCTCGTGAAAGGAAATAACTGTAATATATTGTCTTGTCACCAGGAATCGGCTTTGGTATATTGATTATATGGAAAAAAAACCAGTGAAAATTGCTAGAACCCCGATGCGGGAGCCTGGTCCAAGTCATTATGACTCTACATTATCCCGAATCGCTCTGAAAATATTCTAAAGACAACGACATAGTATTGAATGCTAATGACGCGACGTATGAAGGCTAGAGCGCTTCTACTTCCACTGACAAAATAGTAGTATTTGCATGTGTTATGTACAAAATAGTATGCATGTGTTTGTATGATTTCAAGCAGAGAAAAGGGAATGTTCATGCTTGAAAATGAACCGCTCGACCGCTCACAGAACGGTAGGCAATCTGTCCAGCCCAATCAAGTGGCTTGTAACGATCTTGGTTGTCCCTAACCTTTGCTTCAGTGTTTTCCTGTACATCATCAGCTCCATGTCATATACTTGTACATGCTATCATCTTGCTTATAGCGACACAAGCGTGTGCTGTCGTAGGAGGAGGCACTTCATGTGTGAATGAATAAACACGTAGTTTGCTTGGCCGGCTTTTGTGCGTCTAGTTAGTCGTTAATATGAGATTATCACTCCCGGCAGGATAGTTCCGAGCCGAATGGACCTCTGGTCAACCCCCAAGGGGACGCGGTCGTCGTCAGGCTTCAATGAAGAGCAAACATCTTTACTTGGAGCTCCCCTGCCGCTGCTCCGCATTTGCGAACGCGTCGTGACTACAATAGTGTTAGCTTCCAGTACGATCGCGTCACACAAGCAAAGGTTTGCTTCGCCTTAGGATGGCTCGCTAGCCTGGACATTTCCGGGACTTGGACAAGCGTCGACGTACAGCAACTCACTTCCAGAAGCACACACACACACAGAGACTCACATGGGACATAGTGGAACAGGATGCGGAAGCCTTCCTGCAAAAGGACAGAGTCGGATACACCTGACCCCCAGGTAGAGCACAGCCATCATTGCGGCCGCTACGGTATTACTAGCGTAGTAGGTAGTTGTGTCGGCTCTGTCGGAGTTCGAGGCACGTCAAACAAGTGGCTCCTTCTTGTCCCACCCTCAGGGATGCGCGGACCGCCTTGGGCCAATGAACCACGACGTCGAGGCGACCTCTCCTCAGGATACAAAGTCGCCGTTTCCCAAGAGTACAGCGAGATAAGTACAAAGCAGAAGGGCTTTGCGCAGTGTCTAACACATCCCGGCCTAGATTTGAGGCAGAATACGAAGGCACCTGTGGGATTTGGGCCTCTAGGTCTTACAACAAATGCTCCTCCTGCTGGACACCTTCGGCATTTGGTTTACGATAACGACGAGAGCTATTCGAAAGAGACAACGTGTCCAATTGGAGTGCCAACCGAAACCTGTATCGATGTAGGCTACTGCGTACGCCTGATAAACTGAGCCTTCTTCTAGAATGTACGTAAAAGTGACTATATATCTAAAATGTGGACAAACATTTGACGATCAACATGTGTTGGTCGTATGCTTAATTATGGATTTGTTATTCAGATATTTCCTTTTATCGAAGTGGAAAGAAAGAAACAGTATCGTTGCAGGCTGGCACATAAACGGTAATAAACCATTTCAGTGGCTTTCAGATAACTTAATGTGTCTTGCTATAATACATTCGTCGGCTTAATGAAATCATGTGGCGATCGAAGATGTCATCGCTTTTTGTAGCTATTTATTTCGCCATTATGTTTATATGACAACGTGCTTTTAGAATAGCATTGGTTTCTTTGTCATGCATGTTTGCTATTTTGGTATCAGCAAGAAGCAAATGGTCAGTCAACGAATTGATTAGAAACGTGCACGGTATCAACAGACGAGAGGATGGTCTGTCTTCCCTAGTGCACGAACTTTTTGGGATCCGCCTTTTGATAACATACGTAGTCGACAACATTTGCGACTTCCAAGTGGCCTCGTACATCCCCGAAATCAATATAGTACTAACGATCCAAGCCTAAACCAGAATGATATACAGCTGGTGACTTCTTACGCTTCAACAACATCACACACTTGATCAACATCATACCCAGAGGAATGTTTGCTCGACAGTTCTGCTCCACCACATCGCGTTGGTGGGGACCAGCTGATCAAGTTGGAATTTGTCGTCTGAATGGCCTCGCTGCTATGAAGCAGCATGCAAACAGACAGCATTCATCAGGAATACGCGAATATGTTAACAGGCAGTACGTGCAAGTCCTCACGTATCAGAATATGCATATGATGAACTGCAGCAGGCAGCACCTCGGAACGCTCTCTCGGACATAATTTCGGCGTAGTAAGCTTTCCAGGCTGTACTCAATATTGGACATGATCTGCCTCATTTCAGCACAAGCTAGGTTCAGATTCACCACGGACAGCCTGGATTACATTACGTGGTGGGTAGAGAGTGCGCTTTAGAAATGCTTGGCCTGGCCCCGCTAACGGCACACAAGTCAGATTGAAATTTTAGTGGTTTTCAATTCAGAGAGTGTACAACACTTATTTCATACGTCATGAAGCTCTAGCTAGCAACTCGGATGACTGATACCTGAAGACAGATTCCGAAGCTAAGCAGTGTCATTGGTATTTAGGTAGACCTTGCTTTTAGCTTCGTTATTGTTTTGTATAATGTGCTTGTTAATAGCGAGAACCTTTAGTGTCCCGTTAGTCTAAACTTTTTAGGGTTATCTCTCAGCCAACATCTAATGTACATTTCTCCCCATTAGTCTGGGCTGAGGTTGGACATTCGAAAGGTGTGGAACGACGAATATACCTAGTCAGTTGGAGAAGGGCACGTCCAGTATGAGCGACATGACAGATTCATGAAGCAATGCTACACAGCGATACCGAATGGAGGCTAGCCCAAAAAGACAGCCGAAAATCCTCTGTAAAACGAGGACATCGCACCAATCATGGAGAGATTATTTACGTACTCAACAAGAGAAGGAGATGAATATGCAAGTCATTCTTATTGGGATCCATAAATTGGCTGTTGGTGATTCGGGGGGGTGGTCATTCGCTTCTTTATCAGGATCTGGTGAATGTACCTAGACGGTCATCTCTATGCAACGATAGGTGAACCCACGTAGTGATCTGTGACGCCTGGCCGTTTATCACGCGACAGAGCTTTTTGTTAGCCCGACGCACATGGTCGCGCCCATATAGCCTCAGCACGAAGAGTGAAAAATTTGTGATTTGTACGCCTTTACTTCGTGAACCATTACGTATTTTTAACGTAACGCTCCCGAGACAGAACGCAAGGTCATGATGCTGCCCAAAGGCAAGAAACTTTCTATCCAGGGTGTATACTTCAACATTAAGCTATCTTTAAATCTGTCCGAGGGGTTCAGATAACACGTGAAACCGGCTAAAACGTAGAGAGAACGCTTTTCATTAACGAGAGGCGTCGCAGATACTTGCTCATGAATCAATGCTTCTTCAAAAACCTCGGAGCCTTTGTGGTATTTCGAAAATGTCGAATTCAAATTTACAAGCACGAGTGCTGCTACTTCGGCTGAATTTGATGTTTAAACCAACGATCGTCATAGGCACTTGTGCGAGGAATATATACTTGCGTATATAGACTTTCCTAATATATGTATACTTCCTCCTGCTGCCGCGATGTGTTTCGTCAAGTTCCAATGCTGACATGGAACAAAAATTGCTTCAGACGTGTTTTACATGATACAGCCCACTTGACGAAACTTTTCAGACTAACGCTCGCAATTGTCCTGGTTTCGTTAAGTACGTCTAAGTTGATTACTTCATTCTGCCTAACGCGAGGCTACACCGGGTATTAAAAGATAGAACTTTTACCAGATACTGTCCGGCGATTAATGACGCCAATGAACACACCTGAGGTGTAACTTATGGAAATATGAGCTTATGAAAAAAGAGCACCAGTAACATGCCACAGCGGACGTCTGACACTGACTAAAAGTTCTGTGGGATGATAAAACAATTGATGATTATACGCCCAGTTGCCGAAAAGGCAGCCATATATTTACCCACTATACGCATATGTTTGTATATATATATATGAATGTTCTGAATGTAAACTTGCCGCGCGCCGCTCAACGATTGGATGGGGAAAGATTTTTCAATAAACGGACAATCGGCGGATGTCTATGTACGTTTCGTAGCATTCCTAAACATATTTGTGAGGCAGGAACTATTTTCAACGATGTCCAGGCTGGCCAACGAGGCGAGAACTTCACATCCGGAGGATCGCATCATGAAAGCGATGACCAACAAACTCCCAAACAGCTTTATTAGTAAGTGCGGGAGTGTGTTTTGAGACTGTTGGGTGGCAGATAGCTGCATCCTTACGTTCCGTTACATTGCCAGCTAGCCAATTTATTCATCACAACAGATTCAACAGATTAAAATAGAGGTCGCATACATAATAATGCGTTAACATTACAGCACGTAACGGACGAATCCGATCGGCGGTTTTCTTTTCAGTAGATTAGGAAATTTCTGTGTCTTTCCCTCTCTCTCTCCCCCTCCTCGTTCTGAGATGAATTCTTATCAAGGCGAATCACTTCGCTCGAATGCAAAATCGACCGAATAATCGATGCTCATCGTCAACGACCGAAGGGGGGGGGTGCTTCGGGTGGCGGAGTAGGGCCGTTACGAACTAGGGGTAACGGTAGAGCTCAACCACAAAAACACTCGCAGAATAGAAGAGAAAAGGAAACGACCCCCTCCAATAAGACCTTTTCCTGTATCTGTCGTGTTGTGACACTTAGCGGATGACGAATAGATTTATTGCTATTCAGACTGTCACGAAGCAGTCGGAATAAACCAGCCAATTCTCGAATAACATATCACTTCGATTGGATGAACTTTTTTTATGTCGTTCTATCTCGAGCCTTGGCATCTCTATTTTTTTTTGCGCTTGTTATACAGCGGCCAGTACGTAAGATTTCGTTATTCGGGTGACGTTTTTCGTCAATGCCGAGATGGGAGGGACTAAGTCTCATAGCACAAAAAGACGATGTACTATATAGTTGTACAATGCTGTTAATTGTTGCTCACGTTCATTGAGTGCAAGACTGCGCAATACGCCACGTGGAAACAATGCGAGATGTGATTCTGATCGGTGTTCTGATGATAGCGTGACGTCAAGAGACATGTCGCCCTTGCATTTGTCAATGTGAAATCACGTACATCACGTACAGACCCGGAGGAGAGTCCGACCATGTCATCTTTTTCTGTACTCCATATATTAGTATTGGCGTTGGTGAACCCGATATCCACTTTGCTACGAGCACACCCTAGGTACTCATTGTATGACTGCTAAAATATTGCCCTAAACCGCTCGTAGATATTTCTATCGATGAGAATACAGTCCGATCTGATTCCTCCGTTAAGTTTTGACCTACACAGATTTATGTGTATATATATATATATATATATATATATATATATATATATATATATATATATATACCAGTTATGATTGAGCAATGTCGCTCGGCGTAACGTGTGAATAGTAGCAGTAGTGGTAGGTAGTAGTAGTAACAGGTAATAGTGGCCGTAGTTTGTCGCACTCGATGGCGACGATTGAACAGATTGCGCTTTAGTTCCCTGCTTTCGACGGCGTAGTTCTACCTAATGTGTATAAATTGTATCGGGCTATTTCTCTGTGTTCCTATAAGAACATGCGAAGAATAGTTAAACAGAGTATTCCCCAAAGTTCAATAAGTCGCACAGCTTCCAACATTCCATTTATAAATAACTAGCTTTATAGACATGTGCAGAGGCATGTCACAGACGGCAGACGTCGCGTATATATATATATATATATATATATATATACAAATGTATTTCATGCTTCTCTATTGCCTAGAGAACAAATATTTCGAAACCTCCACCGGAAGCCATGCGTATACTGTCCCGAGACTATCTATACTGAATTCGTTAACCTGGCATCCAGCGTGTAGGTAGAAGTTGTGTCTACGTCACCGATCAGATAACTTCAGGAGTGGATACAGGTCACAACTCTTCGATGATATCGAAGTCGGTAAATGAAGTGGAATGACCAACGATACTACTACGGTATAATAGTGACGATGTCGCAAAAGCAGCGAGACATACAAGTGCTAAAACCAATATCGAGAAATTGAGGGTGAACGTTTAACTTGTGAAAAAGACAATGGCGATAACAGTAGAATGTAAAAACAAAGTTGAGAAGATATCGAGCCGATGTGGCCGCTATAACGGAACACGTCACCTATCGTCATGGAAGTTATGTTGATTACGTTAGCGAGAAATGGAAGTCCAATATCAGATTGACCGTGGACATCACATCACACGGACATGGTAAAGGAATACAGCTATCGATTCAAGTTTACGGAAAAAGGCATACGTCTTAATATATTAGGTGCAGAGCGATAAACGACGCTGAGGAATATACTACTGCAGGCATATGTTGGCCCTATTGCGAATATATATATATATATATATATATATATATATATATATAGATATATATATATATATATATATATATATATATGGGCTCAGACCGACATAATACACCGCTGTCGTCCAGATCACTTCGTACCATACATTTGACAGAAGGTATCGATGTATTAATTTTGATCTTCATGTCGCATGCTCTCCAGATGGGATCGATTGATTGCGATGCAATTGACGGTAAGCCCGAATACTAGTATGTACTGTTCTACCGGAAAGATTTCACGCTTTTGCTAAATGAAGAGCCCACGGAAGAGATTCTAACTGAGTAAGGGGAGAGCAACACCTCAGCCGGACAATGATCGTGTCATGGCATCGTTTGGTAATCATTTTTCGTTTCGTTAATTGCTACTACTCATACTCTCGAGCTATCAAACAAATGATCATTTATTTTGCGTATCGATCTGAACACATCGATTTGAATCCACCTTGCTGGAGGGTCCAGCCACTGCTGCTGTTTTGCTGCTGCGGCTACCATCATCGTCACTATTTGTTCAGTAATCACTTGTCATTGAATGCAGCCTACGTAGTTTTGTATTACCTTTCTTTTATGATATGGGACATCGTCATTCGCCCAGCTGCGCAATCGACAGATTTATCAGTGAGTAGAAAGAGAGAGAGAGAGAGAACCTTGCTTACGCGCGTTCAATTTAAGCAAAAGAAAACTATCTAATTGACATGTGCTCAACGGATTGTTATTCAATTAATTACATTGGTTAGAAGGTTCCCGCCTTCAAAGGTTTTTGATGTTTGATGATACTCTATGAATCACGCGGCCACATTGGTACTGCGTCTCCGAATACTTATTTGCAATGATGGCTTTAGCCACCTGATATCTGTACGTATATATAATATATATATATATATATATATATATATACTTGTGTCTTTTTTGCACTGGGGGTGAGGTGGCATACGAATGGCGGTAAAAACTGACTTTTCGTATCTTGGAGATTTCTAGAATTTCAATCATGTTTCCAAATGAAGATTTTCAATCGGTCATAAAACTATCGGAATGGGCAAGTTGCAGAGTTGTCTCTCTGCAATCTTTAGTTCAATTCGGTAATGTCAAAAAAGACATTTCGAGAGCAGTGGCATTGCTAGTGACAGCTGTGTATTAAGAACTTGTCACTCCAGATCGATGTAAAAAAGCAATAAATATTTGGGTACCAGTGAAGCCTCAGTCCGATTATAAACCAAACACTTGGGTTAGTTAGAATCCACGATAACTTTGTTACGGTTGTCTGCTAGGTGGTAAATCAAACCCTTATCGCTTTCGAAGAAAAACATCTGTTTGAATCGTTCGTTAGCCTATTGCTTCTAGGCTTCTGCTCGATATCATCGGGGTGGATAACACAAACAATTGAACAATCCTCGCTTCGGTTCGGCCACTGCTTTCAGATGCCCTAACAGCTGTGCGATTATGTACGCAGGTATCAATTGTGTAGCAACTAATGGCCTTGTACATTAGTTCGCTTGAGAGACGTTGCTCAACTCACTGCGAGACTTCTAAATACTCTGCCTATGATCGTGTGCTTTTCGCTCTACTTCACCTGTTCAAGTTTCAACATTAATTTCTTCGACAGCGATCTATTGCATCGATCTATTGTGTCTCGGTCACCTTCCCCTCAACAACTGGGTTCAAATCACACATGCCGTGAGTATGTGAGATAATTTACTTTGTCGATCACTTCGTTAACTTGTCTGATTCACTTTTGACTCACCACTTATGAGCAGGGTAAGCAGGATGGCAGCAGCGGAACGTGTTCTGAACGAAGCCATCCCAGACCTCGTGTAAGCTGCGTGAATATTCGCCTTGTTTGCTCCTTGTCGTTGCTGTTGTCGTTGTAGTTGCTGCTGCTGCTGTTGTTGTTGTTGTCTGGTGTGGTCCGTCAGTTTTCCTGTAGCCTGGTTTTGTGCCGGTCAACTTTTTGCAGTATCTCTACAGAAGTTGCTTTTTTTTTTTGGGAGCGGCAAACGGGAACAGCACGAACAGAACAAAGCTCCTGCAGGTTTCCTGCCCGCCTAACGGTCAGACTACACTGCCGTCTACGGTCCTCGTATGTGCTTTCTTTCTTCCTCTCTCTCTCTCTCTCTCTCTCTTTTTCTCTCCTTTTGAGTTCGCCGGTTCGTGTTCTGGGTCGAGCGTGTTCTTCTGTTTTGCCAAACTGGCCACCCAGCCGGCCTGGGGGCGTCTTTTGAGATACCGCGCAGCTGGCCCTCCTCCGTCGGCGAGTCCTCTCTCAACCCGGAGGCCACACCCCCCGGCTGGCGCCCATTGGCCTTACGGGCCTCCGATGGAAGTGACGTCACCTATTCTTCGTCCCCCCCCACCCCCCGGATACATACACCATGTCATGCTAAACAGCCACGTCGCGGTATAGCAGCGTCATCGTGCGAGGTTGCTCGCGTTGTGCGCGAGTGTCCTTCTCTATAAGGAAACGACGCATGGCGTTCCCTCCCACGCAGGACGAAACCGCTACCACCGGCATTGCCTGTGCCGCCGCCCAAATCCAGCCCAACCACATTGGCATTGGAAGTCATTCATCAACGCATACATACATACACTTAGTCAGTCAGCTAGCCACGTACACATCAGGATAGATACAGAACATGCAAGGATTTCCTAAATGGACAACACAAGAAAGGGAAGAGAACGCGAATGGGCGTCTGTGCATGTGGCCTAGCAGAATTCATTGAAAATCTGCGAGGTGTAGTAGAATGCTATTTTGCTCTTACGAGGGCCTCTGGCTAACATTTGACACCTGCTTTGAGAGGGTGGTCGTGTAGTATCAGATGGCTATGACGGCAACGGTAGCGGTACACGTGTAGAGGACTCCCATGAATGGGATACGGAGTCGTTGTATCGTCCGGTGTCTAGAATGGCTCCTGCGGTCACCAAAGGACTGCCTTCACTGAGGGAACGAAAACTTTGGGCTGAATATTGAACAGTGACGCAGTTCCGGGTAAAACAGGAGCTTTTCAATGGTCAGAGCACGTTTTACGTGTAAATAGAGCGAGTTCCTTTTTTTTAGAGGAGTTAGAGGAAGATACGTAATGCACATCGGAATTCACGCAAATTGTATCTACGCAGTGGTACTATGGGCTTGCGCCCGCTAAAAGCCAACCGTCCTTGTCTCTCACCCTAATCGAAGGGATGTTCCTGAAACGATTATCTAATATTACTTCGGTAGTATTAGCTCAAATTAGGGGTTGAGTTAACATAGGGGGTGAGTAAACATAATACCTCAAGCACATTCTTTTTTCTTTCTTAGGTGGAAACTAGAGAAAGAGAGACGTCTTATATTATAGAATCATTTTAAGGCGTCACGTCAAGTTTGCAGGCAATTGTTTATGTGCATACAGCGAAGGAGAATCGACTGAAATCAGTTTAGGACGTTGACCTTTCTGTAGGCCCATCACGTCCTTGTGGAGCTTCACGTCATCCGCCATATCCCATACTAACCACGGAAGAGATTACTACGGTAATAGATGGCAGTCACAGAATAAGCCCGATAGGTTCTTCCCTATCGGGTGGTTATGACGCTCGGATGGTCCAAAAATCCGTCCGGCATCAGCTTCCGTCACGAAACTGGGTTACACGACCAAGAGGTGAAGCATGTGTCTTGTGGTAGTGTGATACGTCCTGTTGTATGTACATACGCACCTTCGTTCGTATGCGTCTACACGATTCACTTCTCTCATATGGCCCTACCCCCATTGGAACCCTATACGTATAGATGTGTCTTGCAAAGGGAAACTTTTGAAAAAGGTGTACAAGGCACGGTGGCGCGACGCGCCACTGTGGCGTGTGGTTCTGAATTTTCTCCGAAGAACTAAGTTTGAGCTCCGTGCCACTTAGCCAAAAGGAGATGGCAAAGTTGCCTCTCCTCTCAAAACTCCTCAAAATGTTCCGATGGGAATAACCTGGTATTTGGCTTCAACTGCGTGTTCCTTTGACGCTAGTAGTCGTAGTGCAAGCATATTTAGTTACTAGTAATACATGTGTATGCACGTTGAGTAGACAGGTGGGCAGGTCTTCAGATGCGAATTGAAATTTCATACGACCCTCCACAATCGTGGGGCCTCTTACTCGCAATCGGTCTCAAGTAGCTTCGGTTTCGCCTGCGATCACCCAGTCGTGTAGTAGGCTCGTTGTTTGCTAAAAATTTGAATTGTTTTACCTTCATTGCACCATGAGTATCAAACACACCAAATAGATATACGTGACCGATCCCGAACTTCGAGGGAGAAGGCTTTGTTGCATATCTTAATATAAGTGGTCATCAGTGGTAAGCTACAAATTACATATACAATCGCTGCCTGGAAGGACGGAACACCTCTATCAGTTCTGGAGGGATATTGTTAAAATCAACAAATCGAAAATGAGTCACGATTTGGGGAATCCCCTGAAGGTAGTTACTATCGTCCTCAACCCATGGTCGAGCTGCTGCGTTCTCGATCTTCTTCGAAAACGTTGGGTGAGAAGGATATTAAGATGTCTATTTATTAGTAGTTACCTCGTAAGCTCGAGAAGATCGAGCGCTATTTCAATGAAACACAACTAATTATGTACAGCACTGATTATGACTTGAAGTTCCATGAGTGAAGTGAAATAAATCACATTTGAAGAAAATAACTATATTTGATCAAAATAGAAACTATAACATTCAAATTCTTGTTGAGTCTTTCGAGATCTACTTTGTTCCTGCCAGCCAGTGGTTTTGCTCT
Organism: Stratiolaelaps scimitus; assembly: GCA_019614645.1. Taxonomy (NCBI): domain Eukaryota; kingdom Metazoa; phylum Arthropoda; class Arachnida; order Mesostigmata; family Laelapidae; genus Stratiolaelaps; species Stratiolaelaps scimitus. Next base: position 756,647 of record JABWDB010000014.1, on the reverse strand, counting down.
GATATGCATGGTGTTCAAAAAATTACGCAATTTTCTGGGAGACAAAGCAAAGTTTAGCTTTTTCGAGTATAGCTTTTCGATGATTTCTCTTATAACTTTTCTGAAACACATACAACGCGTTTGTGAGGAATAGCCGCCTTTAGTGCATTGGATATTGCGACCTTCGACAAAAAACAGTTGCCTAAACTTTTGGATCCTCCTGCATGTGCAACCTTACGGTGTTATCACAAATAACATCTAGAACGAGCCAGAAGACACTACATATAATAAAGGCATATAAAAGGAAGAAAGACAACAGCGCAACATTCGCTAATACATGTGTATTCTCTCCGAATTCGTCCCACGGAATACGCCCGTGCGTATCCAGTACCAGAGGTGTGTCATAACGATGGCGAACTGAGCTGAACAACCTCTGTAAGCTTGCCCTGCTAAGCTACTTCAAAAAGGTTGGTGTCGCAATAGAGCTACACCAGTTTCCTTACTGGTGTAGTATTTGAAGTTTTCAAAATATAGCAAAATTCGGCAAAAAATGAATGTACGTGCACTAATCGATCGAATGATATCATATCAAGTGCTTGATAATCGAATTAGTAGAAATTACCGTGCACAGGTAAGCAGAAGCTTAGCCGCACTATACGATTAAGTGTTGAGATAGCACTTTAGTTTGGTTTTCTAATCAAACTTTGATAAATGTGAAAAAAATAACCACTTCACCCATAGCACGATCGAAGACGCGCCACAATACTATAATATTGTACTACAATCAACAGCTTATGTGTGGGGGTTGAATTTTAGTTTCAAGCACGGAATTTTAATCGAATTCTCGATATATATTCTTTCTGGTGAAGTTAGTCACAATTACTGTGTCGTGTTTAACCCGCCAGATCGATTGACCAGCCTAAAAATTGGGTTAATCGTGCTTTCGAATGGCACACGCGGTTGGCTGGGAGACAAATGCAGGACATCGAACGCGACCCGATTGTTGATTCATAGAAAATATTGAACAAACTATTACAATAGAGCCATGAAACTGCGCTATATATATATATATATATATATGAGAAAATACTCGGGTTTACCATACTTTCTAGCACGTGGAAAGTGGTTCCAAATAGCCTACATATCATATATAAGGATTTCTCTATATGGCTGTTATGGAGTATCAGTAGTAAATTACGTTTCGCCCGAGAAGCGAGTGTACTGGTAGAATCCTGATTGCGCTGGCTGACAAACGTTCTCTGTTAGTTTTGGCAAAAATGCAAATTTCGTAGATATTACTATTTTCATTATATACTACAGAAAAAAGAATATATATATATACTACAAAAGCTTACAGTTTAGGTTAGAGACGCATTTTCGCGACGTGAGAATTTCTACACCGAATGAGGGTGCCTTCAGGGCACCGTTCCAGGAAGCCGGGCAGTTTCTGTTATTCATTGACGAGGTTATTCATATTTTATCTGTCCTGTAAAACTTGTAAAAATAAGCGGACGATTTCAAACGATTTTCCCATTACGAGTCGAACGGTATCTCACGGTAGTCCGAGCAAGTCTGTCTCAGACTAATATCGCACAAAGGCGTTGTAATGCATGTGGGTTCAAGGAATCCAATATACTATTATATTCTCGGCTGACAGCCATTAAATGAACTGAATATTGTAAAATGTGTGCGTTTTTCAGTAAATCAAGATTTAGGCGAACAAATCAACAGTCTTGTCAAGTGGCTCCTTGGAGTATTTTTTGCAATGAAGGTAATTGTGGATATGACGTTATATGAATCTCATGTTGTCCTACGATTGGTAACAGTAGAAATAATTTCGGTATGGCGTTGTATGCAGGTCGATAGACATGGCGTCAGTCGAGGTTCGAATGAGAGCCGCTATACAACAATTGACAAGAATAATAAAAAATGAAAATATATTTGACTTAATGTTTGATTTGACACCGACGAACTAACAGAGAAAATTCATATTGAAGCCAAATTGCACACGCAATGCGTACAGAGCTTGTGTCCACGGCGCGTTGCTGCTACTTGGACCAACAATTTGTTGAGATATTCCGTTGTGGAGACTCATCAATTAATACCCGGGGTCGGTACAACTCCTTGATGCAACTACGAAGTCGCTAGCAGGCCCCGGTCCTGCAATAGTAATCTTGAAATCTGCCATACCCATTGAGGATTGGGGATATGAACACCCCGTTTAAAATGATTTTATCCGGCGATAGAAAACAGTTAAATAAATTTATATACTAACATGGTGTAATACTGAGAACACTTTTAAAAATATAAAAAAAGTCATTCCGCTTAGGAAGAACACCTGCTAGGTCCGAGGGCTACGTGATGCATTGAGCACCTTCTAAGTAAAAAATAGTTTGCCCAAATCCAAATCTAAAAATGCTACCTGCATGTGTCCCGCTGATCCAAACCTGTTGTGTTGGCCCCTCTCGCTAGCTTCATTAAATGACTTCCACCACTAACATCTTGGAGTTGCATAAGATTCTATACTCTGTGTGTATACTCTATGATTCCATAGTATTAAATCTCGAATAATATTAATCAGGAATGAAGATAGTAGTCGCTGATTGGGAACGATCAATAGGTCTTTCTTTGCTTACTTTATCCGTATTCGGCTAAAAAGTATCGTGTATACGGTTAAAAATAACTGATGCATCCTTCACTGTGAACATGAATGGTGATCCGTTGCTGCCTCGTGTGATCGGACAGCTGATTAGGACGGATTCTGACTTTGTCATCACGAAAGAGGAGCCTCCTTTTCGTCGGGAGCTTCCACGTAACCACCGAAAAGGTTTTTTGCACAGACGCATAGTCCACGCGTGATTCACTCCTTTGAAAATTTGGTGTGATGGTCTTAGTCGTTCTGATGTTTCCCCATAGGATTTGGCGCCAAATGGGAATTTCCTTTAAATGCATTTCAGTTACAGTACTTTAATGAGAGCCTTTCCGATCTTCCTGTCTATGATTTGGTTCGAGGTTGCTGTGATTACTCTCACACGTAGTAGCATACTCAGGCTTTTGATAAGGGGATCCTACCCAGGAATCGCACATGTCCTACAGAAATCTCACTCAATTAAGAGTTCAAAAACAAATACACTATTCTGTCATTAAATCCAAGTTGGATTCTGATGAAGTCTTCGCAGTTTACTGTCAAAATAGTAGTTGTAATGAATAATGTTCTTTATTGTAATTTGTTTGCTAAATTACAGCCATATTCAATTTTTAGCGTTTTCGATTATTTTCAGCCACCCCGAATAAGGGTTTGTTGTGCCTCGACTCGTCAAGTGACTCAGTGCATCGCTACAACGCCAACCCTATCGGCTAAGCGTTGAATTACGGTGTTTATGATATACAATTCTGTCATGTCGAATTCACTTGTATTATTGGTCCTACCAAGAACAGGCTTCGTTTCCTCTCGAAAAGTTTTCATTAGCCTCCTTCCGGCGTCGAGGCGACACTTATTGGACGCACACATACTAGTGCAGTTTCTGGTCCGGCTCAGCGTCGTTAAGTTTCACCATCGGTATCCATTTGTATGGGCGAATAGTCTCAATCGCCATCTTTCAATCTCGCGCTATGGTCCTCGACGCGATATGCCGAGAGTTTAGTATGGCGACGCTCATCGTCGAAGCTATGAGAGGGCGGTCTCTCAAGCCAACCGACGAGAATGCATGAGACAATCGAATTTGTCATTGAGAATCAGCGTCACTTCAAATCAACAGCTTAAATGTCGTCGCATCTGCTCGGGGAGCCAAAGCTCTCGCCAGGGCCCGCAGGCGTTCATGCGGGATCAACATGCCGGCTGCATCCTTATCTCCTGGTGAGGCACCACTTTGGCTAGAAAGTCACCCCGGACGTCACCTACGGTACGCGTGTAAATAATACATTCGCAATATTGTCCTGGAAAAACCTCGTTCCCGCCCGCTTCCTCGAGTTGGGGCCGTTATATTTCTGCCGCCCTGCATGAAATAGTCTGAACAGTCGCGAGTAACTCTGTTTTCGACGCCTTCGCCCTTTGTTTTTATGCCTTCTCGATCGTTTTGCCCGACCGAGAAAGCACTCAATTTGTTTGTGTCTGTGGGTGTGTGTGTCTGTGAGTGTGAAATGGGCAGCCTCAGGCCGAATCGTGACGGAATGAATTATTCTTATATGTATACATGTAACATCGCTCCAATTTGTGTGCAGTTCAGCTTGATGGCAGACGACGGGGATAATCTGCCGGCTAGAAGGAAATCCTATGCTCAGACTGTCTTTTTTTGGCAGCCACTTTGGTTCACTTTGTAGAAGTAAACATTTTAAATGTGTTATACAAGGCATGCAAGGGGGACTAATTCCGGTTTGCCACACGACGAACTTGCCGAGGGCCAAATATCAAAAACACGTGTGGGTTGAATAATCTCACAAACACGACATCTGTTCGATGATATATGTCGGGACGTTTTCTGCCAATATTGTTATTAAAATGTTATTTATTTAAAATGTCTTTTTATAGTATTTAATTTGTAATTTGGTGGATCCCCTGTTCATTTACATCAAATATAGAGGTGAAGGGTAAGGGTAAAGCTTTATTGATTTATTTAAGGAACTGCATACAATGCTTAGGTTCTCTTATATGTTATGCAACGGGATTCGAACCTGAGGTTGACACCCTATTTGATATGCTCTTCCTCTGAATATGCGACCCTTTCAACATATCAACATTGAGTTTTGTTGGAACGAGACGTCCTACTTTATAATCTGAGATTGCTAGGAACACGTTGCACCACAGGCTACAGGTGAAACTGGCTAAGATATATTACTACTACTACTACATTAACAAGGATATAATTCAAATACAAATGGCGTAGTCAGACTGCCAAATCAATAGTCTAGAATTCGAACTCTAGTACGACACACGCCTATTTGAATATGTTGTCATATATTCCTCTCTCCTATGTGGTTAACAGGATGTATATATATATATATATATATACCCTCATATGTATGCACCTTTTGCATGGTGGTATGTATCACTTTCCATCTTATTGTGCAGGTGCGAGGTCGGAGTTCTCTGCTATGATGGCAATATTAGGCGGCTGCCAGTCTGCCTCGATTGGCTCAAGCAACAACTGACGGCCACAGCAACGATAGTAGAAACACAAGCAATGACCACGACCGTCGTCGGCTTCGCGTGTCGTCGGTAGCCGAAAGCTCGAGGCGAGGGCCCACACCGCGTTCGGGAAAGGGAGAGAGGTCAGCTTAGACGAACGTGCGGAGATAGCCTCTGATCAGTCTTCGCGATTTGTCTTGATTTCTTCGCCTGACCCATCCGCCCCCCGCACGCTCCGCCCAACCTAACGCGAGAGCGAGGCTTGAGATGGGACGCGGCGACCGCCGTGGCGAAGCAGACGCTCCAACCGAATTGGCAATATCCGCTTGAAAAGCGGTTGCTACAAGACTTCAGCTTGCCTGTACCGACCTCCGGTAGACGTACCGCGGATAGCGTACGACCGGATTCGTGTACATTCGGCAGGTTCGCATAGATCTGTTCGGCACGCTGTTCATGTCGAGTGGAAGGTCAGCAAGCCTTGACCTTCGCCATTTCGCTTGCTGCCTCTCTGCCATTCCAAACCTTATTTACTAAAGGATAATACCTCTTGTGGGCCTTCGACAAAAATCGCTGTTGATGAGAGCCAATTGACGCGGCGACGCCTTGAGCAAGCGGGGAAAAAAGGAAATCAGCTTTTCCACAACAACGGCGCGAGTATAGAATATTCTAGCGATCCTTGTCTCGGCAGGGTGCACTTCACACCCTCCTAGGCTGTGTCGTCCGATCTCTGTACCGTTGTTTCGTTCATATGCGGTTAGGGGATCAACGACGGGCAGAGGGGTCCGGCCTCCCAAGTTCCATCAGCGGTAAACCAATGGCGCCGACGGGGATAATCCAGTTGGGCTGTTCCGTTAACGTTAATATCGCTCGTCTCTCTCTTCTCTTCTCGCTTCATCCTTTCGGCGTTCCGCCGTAAACCGTCCCTGGTGCCTACCAGATGGTGTCATGAGTCTCGGTATAACCAGCATCTGGCATAAACACGGATGAATTCTATGTGTCTGGGTGTGTGTGTGTGCAACTGGTATCTCTGATATTTAATTATTTCGACCGTCGAGAATGATCTATGGGTAAAGTGGCTGCATGCCATGCTGGCGACACGACTTCTATTGTTTCGTGATAGACACTCGCTTTGTGTAGTCTAAAACATGAGGAAAAAAGTTCAATTAGTTTCTGTTTTTGTTGAAAAAATCAATACATGCCAAACTTTGTAGCGTTCTATCTAATTTGGCGCGGATGATCATGTTTTTTACAACGTCAGCGCGGTAACTTGGACGGCTAAGTCTCTGGCTGTCGAAAGCCAGAAGACGCGGGTTCGAGCCCCGCTGCTTGGTGACATATAAGAGAGCATTGTGAAATTGGATCTCCACTGATAAACCAATACAGCTTTACCACTTACGATCGCTGGAATACCCGAACAGAGTTTTTCATTAGCTTTGAGCAAATTAAGCACTGGGCGATATTATTTGAAATTAAAAAACAAAACATAAACCACATATCAGCATCGATTCGAACCAGAGAACCGCCAAATATTCAGTGTCCTACGAAAGGACGATTTCTAAAATGTCCATTTAATGCATCCAGTTCTAAGACTGCCTGCTGTGGATCACTGTTCTTAGTGTGATCCTTCCCGAGCTGATGCCCGAACTTCTGGAAGATTGTCTATCTTTTTTCAAGTGTGTGAAACGCTTGAACCCCGATACGGAGGCGATGTTATGGTACTTTGCACATACCCGCATTTGTAGACGCCATCTCGATGATAGCGCCAGCCATGGTTCGGGGGGTGGCAGTTTCGTATGTAGAACCGCTTGGCGTGTGGACCGTTATGTGCCCCTTTGCGACTTTTGCGATTTGCCACTTATATGGTAAATATTTCAAAATTACAGTGGAGTGATCGCTGGGACTGAACTGCCAGCTCCTGCTTGAGTCATTGCCAAATATGATGACTGAATGAAACACACACTACGAGCTTCCATAAACAACATGTATTTTAACATGGATTATTGTGCTGTATGCTTTAGTGGCTGGCTTTGGATACGTATTTTGCTATGTGAATGTTCTGCTTTGTGTGTCAAACACACCAATCGTGGCATCTCTCTTACAATCAAACCGATGTTCAAACCGTACACCGTTGGCATTGGGTGATCTTTTCTCAACCGGTAAGTTCTAGCCAAATCAGCTTGAATGTATCAACCTTTGGGGAAGTGAGTGAAAGTTGTAGCATCTTCTTAACGATCTATTGTCCAACGGGTTCTTCTCCGGGTGAGACAAGCACCATGGTGCAAAGGCCAACTTGATACAGGATGTTCTAAAAGTGAGGCCTTACCCAATGACAGACAACACGAATTTGTTTGCTGGTTCCGAAGCTAAATGTATCTTGTTTCCTCTAGATACACATCGAGACTGTAGCCCACAGTTTAAAATATGAAACAAGCAGAAACCTCTATAAAAATAGGCTTTAATGCCCCCTGGGATAACTTTCTGTGGATTTTCTCTCGTTTCCATTCGGTTTGACGCAGCCGGTTCTATACAAAAAGATGCATTGGTAGGGAAAAAATATACTTATTGCAGGGAAGGCTGTCTTCAGAACCGCCAAACATTAGTTAGTCTTCCATAGGGTCGTGTGGCTTTTCAAGCACGCTGCACAATTGCAACTGGAAAGCGTAGATGTGACCCCGTGTCACGCGGAAGATCGTCACCCCTTCCATTGGGTGTGTTTAGATAGCGGTTTTCTCGCCATTTCCCAGCCAAGTCAACGGGAAACTAAATAGAGGCTTTACGCCATATATGCTGAATTTTCCGGGCTGACTCGCAGCCAAGCTCTTACGTCCGCAGTACTGCTTTAACCAGTGCTTCATAAAATGGATCCCTTAAAAGCAAGTGTGCAATGGTGGGGGTCGAACCACTGCCCCTATGTGTCCGATTGCAAAGCGCACACGAATGCACCACGGCACTACCGGGCTTAAAACGCCATCTATGCTAAACAGATATATATATATATATATATATAGCTGCTCTACTCAGCGGCAAAGGTTTCGAGTGTCTCTGCAACTGTTGTTGTTCTTGACAAATGCATTCATTGCTTTTAAAGTGATCCCGTCCCATAGACCCAAATGGGTCGACAAATAAAATGAATCGAAAGCCCCAGACATTATAATGATCTACTTCGTTTGTTAGTTAGAGTTATCTATTAAAAAAAAGAGGGTTTCAGGCTGGCTCTCAGCCAACTTTTAACGTTCACGGTGGAATTATCTATTAGCGATGAATATCATATTGACACACGTTCGAATTCTGAACTACCACTCGTGTAGGACTCAACCTTCACTTCGTCGTTATAGATCAAGATTAACCTAAAGCGTTCTGCTTGATTAACTTACTATAAGGCTGATTTTAACTTTTGACAGCGAGCGTGTTTCCACTTGTGTCGCCACACCTAAATGTTGGCGAAAACGGCTATTTTGAGGTGTGTTTGTATATATATATATATATATGTTAGTCGTATTAGCATTTTAATATTCGTAGATATTCATGTTGACGACCCGTTTTAGATTGTTCTGGTTTCGTATTTTCGAGTTTGACAATTACCTTGATCATGCGGCTAAACATCACCCATAATCAACAATTGTTCGAGGTTTGCTGCTTGCAACAAGGTGGCTGACAATCAACCGTTTATATGTAGAGAGGGCAAAGGTGGTGTTACCCTCTCCGTTGCTATATATCTATCCGTGAACGCTCCTCTCGGTCCTGACGTCGAACCATATCGATCGCAAGAGACCACGAGAACCAGCCTGCAAGCAGTCGCTCAGACGACGCAAACGAGCTCTGAGGTCTGCAAGGGTGTGCAGCTTCAATTTTGAGTTGAGGTAGGTACATATACGGTAGATATTTGGCAAATATTATTGTTACATATACATATATATGTTGAAGAAATATAACATATATATATATCATTTCGGCACATTTGCCATGTAGGTTCAGGACTCAAATAAAATAAATGGGATTACTAAGCAAACTATTGATATATATATATATATATATATTATATGAATGTCTTAGTGGTCCAAGGAATTATAAGTCTCCCTAGATATTCTTATCAAGTGGCGAAAGTCGTCTTCACTACATTGTATAAATAGCATATTAATCTATATCTTTATTTAGCCGTATTGAAAATGTTCACATCATCGTTACGAACTTGTTAAGGTAATTCGATAAAATATAAACGTAACTTTGAGTTCATGAAATTTCAACTTGTCCTGGTATTCTTTACAATGTTGTTAGCCCCTTTCACTGTAGCTCATATAACACAGGATACCTAGCATGTTCAAGGTCTTATCAACTCCTGCCCGTGATTCCTCCACCGGCACCAATATATATATGTATATATATTATATTAGTTGGGTCGTTGTCACCCGTCCACGCTATTTCGTGAGCGTTGTACATTGTCGTTACCTATAACAATTCAACAATCCCCAACAGGGCCCAGCCCCCGCCAATCATGTGTGATGAATTAATTCGACCTTTCAGTCGGTCTTCCACGTTCCCACTGTCCACTTTCGTAAGCTGCCCCAACTCTCACTTTGCTTGAACGCAGACGCCGTTTGTGTGGCACAACCATCGACGCTCACAATGAGAAATAGAAGTATCCGATACAGACGGGTACAAAGGAACGTATTGGCCTCTCGGGAGCTATAATTGGGCATAAAACATCGTCACTCTCTCCGTTTTTCTGGCTGATCCTACTTGGATGCGCGCATAAACACACACACACACACACATACAGGAATACATGCTAGGCCAAATATGAGTGGACGTTTACAGCTGTAGGCATTTATGATATTAAGACGATGATCTCGATGCCGTCATCATAAATGCTAAATGTTATTATCTCCTAATTACGAATGATAGTAATGGCATTTCAAATACGAACTTGGCCCGAAAAAAGTTTGTTAGCGTGTGTCGTTAGTGATACCGGCGATGAGACGGTCAGTCAGTATGACACTCAGTGTAATAACATCTGTAAAAAGTTTGCATGTGCAATATATTATATATATATATATATATTGCGTTTGAGTGGGCAATATATATATATATATATATATATATTGAGTCATTCGTCTTTACAGGTATATGTATTATCCTAGAGGATATAAATCGATGATTTTGATCTGTTATTTATATATATATATATATGACAGTTTAAAATAATTTATTTATATCATCTAAGAATAGACATATACCAGTAAAGACGAATGACGACAATATTGATTAGATCACTTGATATTTATTATGAGCGCTTCAACAGCGCTATTCAATTCTGACGTCAATATAATATATTTGGCTTTCTTTAGCTCTCTTAAGCTAAACATATTCGATATATACCCAAACATCCCATATATATGGAGTATGCGGATCGTGTGATAGCAATACCTGTTCGATACGATATGAACGACAGATGTAAAGAGGTAAAAGTTCAGTTCTCAGTCAGAAGTGAACCAGGCCAAAGCTGTTGCTTCTTTTTTTTGTTGGATTGTCAGCCGAACACAGAAATTGGACCCGCAGGCGAGCGCAGCTTACCGGATCATCGTACGAAGGGAGAGGGCCTGAGCAAGGGGGGCCATCAGCAGCGGCAGGAAGAATGTCGGAACCGCGTAACTAACTACTGGCTTTGCTGCTGAAGAGATCCTGCTGAAGAAAACGTCACGCCAGCTGATCTGGACCGATGGACAAAAGCGGATAACACGTGCTTGCTTTTTATCCTATAATATACCTATAGACTATAGTTGCATGTGTGACGTCCCAAACGTTCGCTGTGACGTTAGCCGGATGGTGGCAACGATTGAAATGGTGGAGGCTTTCGACGTCATTGTTTAGTGTGTCTTCTTAAGTCGTGGTGATAGACGGTGTGAACTGATTTACTGTGTGTGTGTGTGTATGTTTGTGTATTGAGGAAGGAAGTCAGCGTCGGAGGTACAAACGTTGACCAAATGTCAGCGAACATTTCACCGTGGTTCGCTGCCCTGCGAAACTCGACGTAAATTCATGAAGAGAGGACAATCGTTTTCCCTTTCCACCGGGCGACTCAGATGAAATATGCATTAAGGGTTTATAGACGAAGAATCCAAGCTAAGTGTCACAAAGTTAAATGAAGTCTAGTACCATGCAAAACGGTTAGCGATACATGTGTGAAATGTTAGGACAATCTCATTGACATTGATCCTGCGAACGTGGTACTTTCAGCTTGCTGCACTTTGGCCTTTCGCCAGAAACCCTTTAGGACAAAAGAAAGACATCCACCCGGCAACATGTACCAACCGCTTGACAGATCGCTGCCTACGTCAGCTTCTACGTTAGCCGAGAGTACGGCGGAGGAAGGTAGGCTATTCCTAAACGAATACAGTACTAAGCCAGCTCGGGAACAGGCTCAGCCAACACGACAGCATGGCTGCACAAGACTTCTAGCGATCTCGTTGCTCGGCATAATGATTGCCGGCCTATTAGTGATGTATGCCGTGTTTCCCATTGCATTCTATAACTCATCGTGGCTGCGGCGAACGCTACTGTTCGAGGCGTACCAATCGCGTGAAGACCTGTCGAACCCTGCTGATTATGGCTTAAACTGCTCACGAAACTTTTACATCCATTCGGAGCCGGCTATCCGTATCGGAGCTTGGTACGTTGCGTCTGGCGGAGTACCGTGTAATTCGACAGCACCGATGTTCAGCGGAAATGGTCAAGTGTTGCTGCTTATGCACGGCATTAAGGCAAATCGTGGCGAAAATCACCGAGTTCGCCTGGCCCAGAGATTGGCCCAAGAAGCAAATGTGGACGTCGTTGCCATCGACTATCGTGGTTTTGGCGACTCAACATATGAGACTCCCTCTCTACCCGGCGAGACAACCGATGCATTGGCACTATACAAGGTCATCCGAGTTACTGTCCCAGCCGAGAGGATCATCCTGTGGGGGCACTCAATGGGAACGGCGGTTGCAATGCGAATGGCAGCGGAACTTCACCAACAAAACGACTCCCCATCTGCAATTGTACTCGAAGGAACCTTCGATAACGTTGGTCGTCTAACAAGGCATTCACCTCTTTCCCGTCTCTGGAGATGGATGCCATGGTTTGACATTATCTTCTCCAGGACCTTGATGCATGATCCTGATACGGCGGCCGATAACGCCTTGCAGGCGTATCTTATCAATCCGTCACTTCCGGTTCTAATGTTACAGGCCGAGGATGATCAGAAAACCCCTCTAGATACGGCAGACTCCCTTCGGAAGCATATCATTCATAGTCGTAGAGATTCAGGCAGTGCAGGTCCTGTGAAGAGCGTCCTTTTCAGTAAAAAGCACAAACTAGGCCATAACTGGCTGGCAAAGTACCCGAACATTACACGAGTGGTAAGACAATTTTTTGACAATAATACCGTCGGTGACGGAGTTATAGACCAAATTGTACTATAGCGATAACAAGTACTCAATCTGACTACAAACAATCGCAATATTGAATGTAGTGTCTGATACCGTGGCCGGAGCAAGAGTCAGTATAAATCTCTAACCATTATGTAGATATTGAATGTAGACAATTGCACATCTGTGACCTAATACTACATAGCTGAAAGTTTGCTCTCATAGAGAATGTTCTCTGATTGAGCACAAATCCAACAGTTACTCATTTAACAAGCTGTATATACATTAATGTAAAAGTATACAAATGAACTGATGTATGTCCGTGTGTGCGTGAAAGAGAGAGAGAGAGAGAGAGACAGAGTAGCTGTACTTTTATGGAGATTGATGGTAGATATATCAAGCTGGAACAGCTATGATAGCGCTAAGGATATGTCAGAAAATAAACATACATGAATCATACAACAAGAGCCATTATTCAAAAAAAATCTTCAATTCAATCACCATGATGAGGGTTCAGGGTTGTTGCTGCTACACAGATACATAAACACATTATCGTAGCCCTTTGGGGAGTTAAAAATCTTCATAAACTTCGTGCATAAATGCTATTTTCGCTATAAAGCGGAACCTTTCTAAATCTGGCAGGTTTTCAAACAAATCAAAAACTATTCAGAACAAATCCCACAGCTTTCAAAGCAAATCGGAAATGTTTCGGATCAAAGTCGGGGGTATTTAAAACAACTCGGATAGTTTTCAAAATACGGAATGTTGTGCAAGAATCTGTTGAGAGGTTTTTCCGGCCGGGGTCTATTTCTGGTGGACCGGGGATAGGTGGACCAAGTAGCCGGTACCTCTTGGGTGGATTGACCGGTCTGTCACGGGGGCCTCCTCCTTCACCAGTCTCTCCCCGCGCATTCCCGCTCTCACGGACCGGAGATTAGGTGACCGAGCGTCCCCGGGCAGGACCCCAACACGGAATCCAAAGTAGTCGCAGGAGACTAAGGCACCCGCCTATAGAACACAAGCCGGAGCAGTACACACCTTCCCCAGAGATCGAAGTAATGCCAAGCGCGCCGACTCTAGGGAAGAGATAGACTCTCAGCAGAGGATGGTTTTAGCAAGCCGAGGCGTTTTGTCATCCACATCAACCCTGCACTGGATCGGCAAACTTTTACAGAGATTGGAATGTCTCTGGTGGTGTCCGTGCGTTTGAAGAAAATTTCCAAGTCTCAAAAAAAAAAAAGGTCTTTCTGGGCGACGAATTTTGTCACTTGAAATGAAGAGAAATTATCCTATGTCAGCAAGGCTGCAGAATACCGCAAATACATCTCACAGATTCATTTTTGTTTAGTTTTTCAAGAGATCGAAAAAATAACCACCGCTGTTTTTATGTATCTATGTGTAGCTAACGGTTGTATTCAATTGATTCTAATAGAATCCGTCAATATTGTATAGTATAATTATGCTCATTAAGGGCGCAGTTGGATAAATCCTCTAATGTAACCGTGCCATCACTCTTTCAGATAATGTTAGTCAACGACTGATCACCATTTATTTCGCTTAATAGCATTTACAGTTACCTTCACCCTAAAGAATACTTAAAGAACATTCATACGAAGTTCCCTATTTCCTTCGTATGTTCCTCCCTAATGAATTCTGGCGTTAACTATGATAGACCATGCGCTCTCTAGAGCCCAAGAGCTCGGCAAGTCTTTCGATAAACGCGCAAAACTGCTCAGCCTTGTTCGTGACGTCGCCGATTATTATTTTTGGATGAACTGTGCTTTGGTTATTCATTGCCATGGGTAGCGTCCCGGGATGGCCCCTTACTGTGGACACAACTACGTTTACGTGCGTTTCCAATTTTGAACTCGCCTATGTTCTTCTTATAGGGATTGAAATCGCATTCATTGACAAAGGTTCACGTCGAGAGCGTATGTTTCTAGTTGCTCTAGCGTTGCGGCAATACGATCGAGTTTGGGTGGATGCTTTGAACGCAACTTGTAGCTGTCGCATGTCGTTAAAGATCGCATGTACGACCACACATATATATATATATATATATTCCTTATGTGTCCTTTTATCGGAGCCAACTGACACCGTGGACTCAACGGTGTTCTTGGTAAAGATTCTTTTGAGCAGACTCTCAGCACTCCTCTATGTGACAGGTTTCAGCTCTGAACCTTTTGGTTCTCCGACGACCTCATGTCAGGGTCCCCTTTGCTGTACTTTTCAATTACGTCGCACCTGACAAGAATCCATAGGTAAACAAACATGACAATGAAGTCCAAGGATTCTCCGCGTCTGGTATTATTTGAAGCAGTGTGTCCCTCCTGTGCAGTAATCAAATATGCTCACCACTAGACCATCGCGCTCTCGCAGCGGTCAGACTTCCAGGGGTAATTTCGTCCCATTATTACTTTCCGGGCGAGAGCCGTATTATTTCAGCGGTTTTCTATAAGCTGAGATTATGTCTCAGATTGCATTCTCATTTACACCGGCAATTTCCGCAAATTATCGTATAATTCTTCAATCGACAACAATCAGCCTGCTGATAATTTGTTTCTGGGCTAACCGAGTACGCTTGCGCGGACGCTTTTCTCTCTGCATTCCGGTTAATCTCCGCTCACTGGAACTTCCTAGAAGGAGAAACACCAGAAAAAGGATCGCCACTTACGCAGTTGTTTTCTAAAAGGAGAGGTGAACTCAAGAAACCTTTCGATGAAACATACAACGATTATGATCATCCATTCTTTACTTATTATCATTAACCTCGTCCATTGACGTCATATATATATATATATATGTAAATATATATAGTTGCATAATGCACATTGTCATAACTTTAACTATGAAAAGGGCCTGACTCTGATTCCAATTTACTAGAAATCACAGGCTGGCGATATTTTATGCTTGTCGTTTTTCACAAGTTCATGAGTGATTTTAGAATGGACGACTATCACAAACCGTGTACGCTAGGGATGAGTAATGGGATGGGGGCAAAATTTGGCTTAAGTCCCTTTGCACCGACATCGATACACATGTGCAGAGGTATCAACGTACTACTATGTACAGCAGACGAATATTCACTGTCGAATAGTAACCAAAAAGGGTGTTCCTTGTGTTCTAATAACTACGCAACTAGAGTTGGCCTTGCCCTGCGGGCGGCGGCCAGCTCTACTCCCGCTCACGATATGTAAGTTGTTGTATTTTGAAAAATTCAAAAGTTGACATTCGGGGCTTTCTGAGACGTTAGTTGGATGAGCGTTGGTAGGAGCCTGCGGCTCCCCGTCAACGCCGTGACTCTTTTTTGGCTTTCGCAGTTGGATGAGCGGCGTCCAGGAGCCTTCGGTTCCTGGCTGGCGCTTCCTCCCGCAGTTGGATGCTTACGGACAGACAGACAATACTGTGTCTTTCAGCATTTAAACGCATAATCGACATTACCTCGAAAACGATCGTATAGGAACACCTATCACTTGTTTGTTCAGCTCAGCCAGACGTATCAACCAAGCCTATAATACCTACTCTCAATGCTATGTATAAGGAATAAATCGAACATTAAGCATAAGTAATTTAATTTGTCAAATTAAAAGAAAACCTTAGCGAAAGAAAGAGAAAACTCAAAAAATATCAACTTTAAGTATAGGAATACCTATTATGTAGTTGTTCACCTCATCGAAATGCATCAGAAACACGCGAGAAAAGTACCCCTTACACAGAAAACCATGTTAAAATCGTTGCTGAAAAACTCATCGAAAATGCGATTTTAGCCTGATGACAATATTTGCAAGGCTGTTTAGCTCATCGAGACGTATCGAGAAATAAAAAAACCACCCCTTACATAGACCTCATAATATAAAATGCCCCACCCCCCGACAACCCCTCGTCGGTGGCTACACAACGATACCAAACATGACCAAGTTAAAAGAGGATAAACCCCCAAAATCAATCCCGAAACGATTTGCACATCATTGTCAGACGGACGTACACCACGAGCTTTAATAAAGAATTTTGATAGAAACCTGTGTCATGCATCTGCTACATTCTGCAGCCTTGCTAATCATCCCATCACTTCAAGAAACATCACTGACAGTCCAATAAAACTTCTAAGCATATATAATACTTGCATTCCGTTGTACATTTGGAAAAGTGCCCGTTTTGATTTGAGAAGTGTCTATCTTGATTTGGTATTCTATCCACTTTGATTTGATCAGTGTTCAGTTTGATTTATTGAGTGTCCATTTTCATTTGATATGTCTCTTTGATAAGCGTCGACTTTCACTAAAAGGCGGGGCATTATTTTGTTCTGACAGGTTACTATGACTTTCGGGATTGCTCAAGCTAGCCCTGTCTGTACTCATCATCAGCGTTTAGTTTATGCTCTGTTAATCGCTTTCTTCTGAGCTTCATTTAAAGTAACCTCACCCCGATTGTCAAGATGTCAAGCCACACATTGCTCTTCTAGAATCAACGCCTACTTCATATAATGTGGGCCTCTAGGGTTTGAGAGATCGCCACATACTAATTCGTCGAATCGAGATGACGCTCGCCAGCTCTTAGAATCCAACTCAGTGGAGATCCTCCCTATGTGATACGAGTGCATCAGACCTGAGTCATACGGATATCAAAACTACCACGCTTGCGCCCATTCAGTGATGCCATTCGCTTGGGACGAAGCACCCGAGGTAGTAATTGCATTGTAACTCGTTAGCCCAGTTATGGGCTGAAAATTATTTAGATTGAGTTTCGTTTGAATTTTGAAAATATGCAGCAGTTTGAAGCGAATTAGATCCAATTACCACTTGATGGGATTGTAAAAACAACCTTAGCTAAAGAATCGATACTAGAAAATTATGAATTAAATTAAAACAGCAACGAGTGCTTTTTTCAGAACAGACGGTATTCGTTTAACGGGCTCCCGCTTTCCTATGTTTAATTACCAAAGTTGATTAAAATTGTGCACATGCATCTGATTAAAAAAAATGTCGGGAGAGAAGAGGCCAACATTTCACGTCCACGGAATTATTTGTTGGACGTGCATACACCTAGTTAATTTCTATCCCTATACTGGGATTTTTTGTGTTTTCCTTAAGTGCACTCGCGAGTTGACTCATATCGTGCCAGGAAGTATCACTCTCTCGGCGTGTGGATTTTCCAACAAATTTTCGCAGTCATGGTACAAGTGGTGACGGTGCTTTCAAATATGCCGACCTCAATAAAGGTGTTCTTTCAAGCAAACTTGCGTAAGTTACAACCGCTTGTCTTCTCATATATATATATATGTATATATATATATATATATACCCGGACAATCTTTAGACGCTCATATTTATTATGCATAAAATATTATGGTGGTGTTTTGAATATTGACTCCACCGAAATTTCAACTTCTTTGACCCTAGATACTCGGGCACGCGGTCATACAAACCCTATACCAGAAATTACAATAAATTCTATCCAATTTACGATATTATGTGCTGGCGGAAAAAATAGATCAAGTATACTTTACCGGAACAAGACATAGCAAAAACACATTTAAATCAAAAACACATTTAAATCAATAACACATTGATAAAAACATTTAAAAATATATTTATATTACTATGGACTAATAAATTGAGTCTAATACTCCCGGTCGTTTTTGACGACGGAACAAAAAACAAACAATCGAGATTTATATGTCACATTTTTTAAGTTGTGCACTAAATTTCGATGTTGTCAAACGTGTATACTTTTGGTAAGCATCCCTGTGTATAGACAAAGACAACCCTTTATAATGACAATTCTTATTACTAACATGAATGTAATAATAAAATCACAACTGGATGACTTTTAGTTAAATTTAATAATCTTTCGTGTGTCGCGCATCACGCTCGACGACGAAAGTCAATCTTGTGTTATTCGGAACAGGTGAACCCTTGTGAATCGCTTTGATTTCATTGATGCGGCACAAATCGCTGACCGACAATACCGGCAGGGAAGCGATGGACACTTAGTTGCCGAATCAGGTTATCCGTGGGGCTTACCGATGCAAGACAGAACGAAAGAGCGAAAGCTCTACACAGAATATTGTTGTGGGACGAGGCCAGTAACCGATGGCAGCTTCTCACGACTTGGAATGAATATGAAAGGTGGTACGGTAGAACTATCCGAATGAAAAACCATAAACTTATACACGTAGGCAGCAACGTGATATGACACGTTTCGAGTAATTGCGATGCAGTCATATGTACAAACCACATAACCATGAAATAAAAAGTGTTTCAAAAACCATTTGTCGATCATTATCTCCACGATCTTCCTTGTTCTTGTTTCTTTATCGCAAAATGTTATATGCCATTCAACTAGGTCCATTTGAGATACTGTAGGGCATGTGCAGCTTTGGAAATAGGTATAAAATCATTGTGAGTAAACGAGATTTTATTTTTAAATACATCCACAAATAGACTCGTTGCCCTTGACGAGGCTAACACATCAGTTTACATGAATTTCAGCCACGATGTATTGCTATATAATATTCTGTTATCATAATTTAAAATATACATATAATTTGTTATCCAACTTTTTCTCTTTTTCGCTGACTCTCATCTGTTCCCCTATGTGACAGGCCTTGGAAGTATTTCAGCATTACTTCAAAAATCTATCAGCGGACAACTTTGTTATTTTCAACTTTACCAGCTATTCCGAACTTTCGGGCCTGGCGAGAATCCACGGACAAAGGAAGACAATGAAGAAATCTAAAGGTTTTTGCAGGATTTGAACCTGAACCTTTATATCCGTCCTACAGTCCACTTCTAGCAATCTAAGACGCTCACCACTAGACCATCGAGGGGACCTTGGACTAGGAGAATACTATACCCTTGTTTTCCGACCTAAGTACAACCAACGTGACAAACCCCGATCGAGAAGTTCAACGTTGTAAAATATTTCAGTTTCATTAATAATATCCGCAATAAAACATTTTGTATTATATTATTGAATCATTTATAGAATTAGGCCCAAATATACGGAGCCGCAGGTTTACCTTGTTGACATTTTTCATCTTACTATGCATTTTAAATTTAAAAACTTTTAGAAAGACAATGATTACGAACAACAGCCAAACAAGCTTATACGTTTATTTGTATTTATTCGATACCTCTTTCGAAGAACTGTTAAGCAAATAAGCCATTTTTTTTGTTGGCTGTTGCTCGAAGGTTTGATCCAGCAAAGCTCAGACCTACTTTGAAAAAACATTTACGTTACCGATTCGCCATCAAGGGCACTTTTCAACGATGGAAATATTTTATAAATGTGGGTCCTTTCAGAATTAAGATCATATGGCGTCCGTGTATTCTGTGTGTACCTGTTGATAAATTGCTGTCACGCAAATGCGAACTGCTCGTGCAGCGTGTATGATCGACTTTTTTTTTAACAAACCCATGGGACGCCTTTCTGTGACTTCTCCCTGCGGGTTTGAAATGCACACTCACTTTTGAAAGCGCATTTTTCTAGCATTGAAATCACATGAAGTATTACCTTGCGAAACGAGCTGAGGTGCGCTTTTTGACAATCTAAATATACATATGTATGTTATGTGTGGATACACGTATATAATATCATAATATTTCGTAGCATATCCCTACGACCCGTTGGAAGCCAATAGTGAGTTATACGTTAGTGTTTACGAGCTGGCTCTCGGACTGAACATGCCGGAATTGGCCAGCTTAATATATAGAGTGCACTCTCATCTACTGTAGATGAAATCTACTCCTACTATACATTAAGGTTAAGGGTCTTATTAGTTTATTAAATATACTGCAATTTTACAATGCTTAAGTTCTCATATATACAGTCGTGTGCATAAACTCAACGCACCCCTATATTTTAACAAATCGTTATAAAGAATATACATTTGAGGCATTTATTCTGTATCGGATTAATAAACGTGTCAAATAATATACACACCACAAAGAACAACGCATGTGGTGTCGCATGCAGCCTGCTGCAATAAAATGTGTCATATTTCGGTTGGGCAAAATGACAACGCACCCTCAGTTATCGAGTGTTCTCGACGAATTAATTCTCGTTTTCTTATGCTAATCAATGCCGTGTGGCCCCGCGCTTACTAATGATAACGTTAAAGACTCGGTTTGGGATCTATCAACGAGATTTAGCAGAATCTGGTCGCTGACACCTCCCCAGGCCTCCACAACGCCTCTCGTAGTACTTCCACGGATGTATACTGTCGATTCGACGCATATACTCGTCGGACAAGAATGCTCCAGAGGTTCTCCATCGGGTTGAGATCAGAAGAACATGCTGGCCACTCTATGGTTTCAATGTCATGCCGTCCTAACCACGCACGTGTACTAGCGCTGACGTGAATTGAAGCATTATCTTGTTGGAAAACACTTAGCAATCGATGAAATCTTCTCCTAAACAGTAGTAGGTTGTTGATCAACATGTGCTGATAGTTCTCGCTATCCCTTCGAGATGAGATGAAAGCGAGTGGGAGTCTACCAAGAGAGGTTAAAGCTCCCCAAACCATGACGGTGCCACGACCGAAGTTGCGCTTTGAGAAGAACCGCGGCTCTCTATGTACATTATACCAATAACCGTTAAATCCATCTGGCCCGTCCAAATTGAACTTCTTCTCGTCACTGAAGATGATCTAAAACAACACACTACCTTTTGATAGATACGCACCCACAAGATATTCTTTAAAAAACGTTACCCCAATACACACCAATTTCCATCTCTGGTCATATTGTTTAGGGCGAAATTTAGTCGGGCCGTCATGTGTCGTTGATGAAGACGCGGTCTTGTTTTCATTTGCGCCCGTATGATGTGCGGATAACGCTTAATTGTCCTAAAAACTGTTGATGTATGAACCTGAAAGTTTAACTATTGCCTGATTGCTTCACAACTTATGCTCGAATTCGAGGCCAATCGACAGATGTGCATGGCAGTTCGCTGGCCGATCTTTCGTGGACGTCATTTAGACTTATTAGTACCATATGTCGACAGAGTGAGTAAATAATTTAGCACTACGCAACGACTTCTGCCAATTTCTGTGGCAATTGCAGCCTGTGTATTTCCTGCTAGATGAAAAGCAGTAATAACTGCTTTCTCTGCATCAGTAAGGCTCGAAGCGTATCCCATGACTACAGGACCGCTTGAATGCTCAACACGAACTGAATTAATTCAGCGAGAACACTCGACAACTGAGGGTGCGTTATCATTATGCACAACCGAAATATGACACATTTTATTGTAGCAGGCCGCAGGCGACGTCATATGCGCTGTTCTTTGTGATGTGTATGTTATTTGACACATACATTAATCTGATACAAAATAAATGCTTCAAATGTGTATCCTCCGTAACGATTTGTTGAAATATAGGAGTGCGTTAAGTTTATGCACACCACTGTATGTTACCTCACGGGACTCGAGGCCTCCGGCTTTTTACAGCCAGAGACTTGCCGTCTAGGCCACCGCACTGACAAGGAGGACACCACATTACGAGGCATCGGCGTACAAAATTATTTGTACGAACGGGTGTTTCTGTTTTTTGATGTACTGCTGAAAGTAGTTAATGAGCATTAAAAGCAGTTGAAGGCTAAGGTTGTCTCCTGGCAGGTTAAGATCTCCTAAGGATGCTCGTCAAGTCTTTCTGAAATATACATTATACATCAACAGGTTCAGCCGTTTTTTTTTGCGGCACTCCTTATTGGGCAAGCTTGGTTAGAAATATAGTTCTCACTCCGAGTCAAAGGCTGCGCCTGAAGTCTACAAAGACACTATGGAAGGTTTGATTGGATTAATTTCTTCTGGTCCTCCCTGGCCATGGCAACTACTCTCTCTTTACCCTCCACTAGTTGTTGCACTTACAAATTCTAGAAATTTCTTCATTCATAAGATAGGCCATAGATCCATTCTTGTTTGGCTTGAAGAGTTTTATGTTTGTGTTGTTTAGCTCAAGTTCAATGATCGTGTCTGCTTCCGCAATAACCCCTAGACCATTTGGATAGGCTAACATTTCTACTCCATCTGGGAGATCGCGTATTCGTAGAACGTCATCATACGCAACGTTCCATAGCAAAGGTACCAGATGTAGCCCTGTGGAACTCCAGTGACACGCAATCAACCTATATTCCAAGTAGCGAGAGATTGATCATCAATTAGATGTGATAGCGCCCTCCTTCTAAGCAATGTATTGATAAGAGCCTTCCACAGTATACCGTTGAATGAATTTCGAACATCCAGAAGGACTGCTAACAGTAACTGTCGCGTCTATTTTGTTAAGATAGGCCGTGTCTCGGCTTTGTAAACTACCCTATGTAGCGTCGTTAGGATAGATCTGTTCGTTTAAACGCATATGATGTCGATGACCGGAGTTCGATTTTCTCCGCAAATATACTCAGCTGTTTTTCTATGACAATCTCTGTACTTTCTCTATACCTTAATACGTCTGTTGTAACCAATGATACTTCTTCTTCTACCTGT
The DNA here is from genome assembly GCA_019614645.1 of Stratiolaelaps scimitus. Lineage (NCBI taxonomy): Eukaryota > Metazoa > Arthropoda > Arachnida > Mesostigmata > Laelapidae > Stratiolaelaps > Stratiolaelaps scimitus. The sequence continues at coordinate 733,652 of JABWDB010000014.1, read as the reverse complement.
TTGTTCTTCATAGGCTCCTCGCAATAGAATCAACTGTATGTGCTTTCGTAATCGTCCCCCTCATAATCTTATAAGGTCTTCACCAAGGTCTTCATCCAGTTCCGTTAAGAACTTCCTCTAGCATTTCGTTTTACAATTGACGGTAGCTCGTTCAAGTCCAGCTTTGCTCTGTCTGTGCCTATCAACAGATCTTATTAGTTTCCATTGTCTGCTCTGGCAGATATGAGCCGTCTCCAGTTTCTCATACATTATCTTCTGCACTCATTGATCTTCTCAGTCCACCCATATTTCAGTGGTATAGGTTTTTCTTCTTTCCCAGTGTATTAAAGGTGTACCGGCTTTTTCCAAGCTTTCCTAAATATCCTTCAAAGGTGTACCTCCTTCTGAAAATATCTTTCCTCTTGTTCGAGTATGCCATATTTTGTAGCGAGGTCGACTTTTCTAAAAGAACGCCCCACCCTAGGCTTACATTTGCCATTTTTTCCCTGCGTATCGTAAGGTCTACGTGTGATTCTAGCATGGAGTCCTCCCTGATTTACTGGAAGGTGGGATCCTGATTCATATTCATCATGGGTGGCGAAGTTCGGATTTGACGCAATGATGTTTATAACTGTTACCTCATTAAACATGATAATATTCACACTTGGTGATTATAGACTTGGTGATTCTCACCATGCCAATTTGGTTTTCGCAAGTCCCGCTCAACCGACTTGGCCCTTGGGCATTTATGCCACGAAGTGTCTACAGCGCTGGAATCCAAGTACCTGTGCCTCGGGGTTTTCTTGGATATAGCGGCGGCGTTCAACTGTTTACGTCACTCCCTCTTCTTGCAAATGCTCGAACATCTTGGATGCAACGACATGGTGTTATGCTGGTTCAGGTCGTATCTGATGGACAGGCGGCAGGCCGTGAAAGCTGGGTCGGTGACATCGTCTTGGGAAGTCCTTAACATTGGGACTCCACAGGGGTCCATCATGGGGCCCTTTATGTTTATCATTCTGATCAATTTTATCTTATTAAAGATAGCGAAGGTTGTTCCCTGTAAGACAATTACGTACGCAGACGACACGACACTCCTGTTTCGCATCAGACCATCGGCGGACCAAACAGAGTTACTGCTTGCGATAGAGAAAGTGGAGTATGTAGTAAAGATTTTTGGGAGATTTGGTCAGTAGTCAATGCGGGGAAAACCTGCCTTACTCTGTTTTGTACACCTCAGAGAAGGAGACCGGTAGACTCAGTTTTATTTTGTGGTGAGCAGGTGTCATTATCGGATACGGCTAAATTCCTCGGTCTTTTGTTGCATAAGCATCTCAAATGGTATGCCCATTTGAGAGCTATCACTCCTAAATGCTACGCTGTAATTGCTCGCATTCGACGTCTTCGAGAGCTTGGATTTCCGAAGAATTGCCTCTTGCTTGTCTACAATTCCTTGCTAATACCGACGTTGGGATATGTCATGTCCATCTGGGGCAATGGATATAAAGAGGTAGTAGATAGAGGGAGAGTAATTCAAAATGATGCACTTCGAGCAGTGTTTGGAAGGTCCCGCAGAGAGTCTGTTACCGACATCTATGGCAGGTACAGACTCCTCACCGTGGATAAGTTAAGTCAGGTTTCCACTGCGATTCTGGCTTTCAAAATGATCAAGGGTATAATACCGTCCGATGTCGCGTTCCCCATTGTGGCCGTCGACAGAAAAACTTCTCGCCGGGCAACAGAGTTTGTACTACCTACAGCCGTCAGGGTAACTGCTTGCCAGTCTCTGGCTTATCAGATGCCGTGGGTTTGGAGCTCGCTCCCGAAGGAGGTTAGGGAGCTCACATCTACCAGGAAGTTTGCCAAGGAGATAAAGAAAATATTGCAGTTATAATGTTATATAATTGTGTGAATTAGATACCCTGAATATTGTGAATTGTAAATAATTTGAGTGAATGTAAATATCTGTTGACAGAATAATCAATTATAATTGTGAAATCGTAATTGCATGAACAATTTGGTGATAATACACTCTTACTTTTACCCTATTTTTTAATCGAGAACTTAAGCATTGTAAAATTATTATTTCCGGAACTGCAATTTTACAATGCTTAAGTTCTCGATTAAAAAATAGGGTAAAAGTAAGAGTGTATTATCACCAAATTGTTCATGCAATTACGATTTCACAATTATAATTGATTATTCTGTCAACAGATATTTACATTTATAGATAACTCTCTCGCACATCTTTATTGGACGCCATTAAAGGAGAAATGTTTATCACAAATATGTAACATGAAACGGATATAAAAATATCTAATACGGCCGGAATAAGGCCTGTATTTTCTTCTAAATCTACTTGGTGTAACAGATATTAATTGTCACCATTAGATAAATTGGTGTGTCAGCACTTCGGAGATTCAAACGACACTCGATTTCATGAAAGTTAGTTGGTGCTGTGGGACCACAGGTATGCCTAACAAGCTTGTAAAAATGTCGTCCGACGTATTGGCTCGACCGCATGCTCACATTGTTAACATATGATTAAGGAATGGTTCTCAATTATGCTGAAGGATGATGGTCCCGCTGCAAAAGCAAGGGGGACGCGACGAACACGGCGAACTATCGACCTATCTCTCTGCTGGACTGTCTGTTAAAGGTGATCGAGGAATTAGTAATGGCCTGCCTGGGGAAACATGTTGACTTTTAGAAATTTTTCTCAGCATGCCAATGTGATTTTCGTGCGCATCGCTCAACAGAGTCCGCTCTGGCTAATTTGTGGCAGGAAATGGCGGATACTATGGAAATAAACGGTTAAGTGTTTTTCTGCATGTGTCATCTGCTTCCAATTGTCTGTGCCGCTCTTTTTTCTATTCAACCGTTAAATGTCTTGGATGTCGGTCGAATGTGGTAAGCTGGTTTCGGTTTTACCTCTCACCTGTTCCTAATACTCATCAACTTCATTCTACTAAATATTTCAGCAGGGAATTATGGAAAGACGATTGCGTACGCCGATTACACATCTCTCTTCTTCCTCCTAGGATTTAGGACGATACTCGGAAAGCGGAGGAAATTATGCAGATGTTTGAAAGGTTTGGCTTCGCTAAACCAGTAAGACAAAAGTTTCTTTATTTCGCCTTTTTTTTCTTCGAATTGCACAAATCCATCTCTGTGGGGTAACGATTCCATGGACGGAGTCGACGAAGTCTCTTGGCCTCATCATTCACGAAATCCTCCGATGGCAGGACCATCTTGGAACGTTCATACCCAGATGTTACGCAGTCGTGGCCATGTTGAGGCCACCTTAAGGAGCAGAGCATTCAGGGGGAGGGACTGATAAGTGTCTGCAACATGTTGCTGGTACCGCCTGTATGTTACGGTATTTAGGTGTGGGGAGAAGGGTACAGGTTGATTCTCCATAAAGGCGAACTTGCCCGGTGTAATACGTTCGTGCGATGTTCGATAAACGCCGCATAGACTCCGTCTCAGATATCATGAAAAAAACGTAGTGAAATATATTCCGTTCACATAGCGCTCCTTACTTTTCAAATGTCAAATGGAAGTATTCCCAAGCACATAGCCTTCCCGATCATCCCAAAAAAGAACGACCCGTAGGCCGAGTGTATTCGTGACTCCATTTGCCGTTAACGAATCTAGCCGCAAGTGCTCTAGCTTATCGACTGCCTATTGTCTGAAACTCGCCTTCTCGCGAGATTCGTTGTTTTCGGCATTGCTTCATAAGGCGGCTCCCTTAAATGTAAATGTGCAACAATGTGCTTTCGCCCCTAGAAAGTTTGTAGTAAAGGCAAAGGTGTTTTAGTGTTTTATTTCCAACCAAACTATTAGGTCCCCTTCAAACTGTCCCCTTCAAACTTTCGCCTTTCGAATGGCGCACAATCCGAACTACGCGATACAATGCGTTGATTTTTGGAGTGGGCACGCGGCAGGAACGTGGCTTCCTTTCGAACACAAAGTGGTTTCGATACGATCAGAAAGATGGACACTGCAGCAGAAAGTTCAAATTCCCCCAAAAATCAACGGGAAAACATCAAGTTTTTGTTTCTCCAAAAACACCCTCCAGCTGAAATCCATCGACAATTAGTGAACGCGTACGGCAGGTCTGCCTTATGCCTGCGAACGGTGCAAAGTTGGTGCGATCGATTTAACAGTGGAGATATGGACACCGATGACCACCGAGGCGGGGACCACAAATCAGGTGAAACGAGGGACGAACGGATTGACAGAATCAAGGTAGCTTTTGAGCAAACTAGAGCTTGGTCCATGAGCTCTTTGTCGGCTGAAACTGGGATTCTTCGGGTGACATGTCATAAAATTGTCACCAATGTACTGAAGATGAAGAAAATCAATGCAAAATGGGTTCCCCATATACTGAGTGCTGAGCAGATTAAAATGCGTGTGGAGTGTTCGACATCTAATTTGAAGACTTATACGCCTCTAACTCATACCAAAATATCTTTATTCAAACTCATTTAGTTCAAAAGTTATTGGCATTTAAAGAGGCGAAAGTTTGAAGGAGACAGCCTAATATAATGTAGAACGTGTACTTTGTGGTACATAGTTATCTTGTGTATACAGTTATGACCTCAGAATTTTATCAGATGACTCATGTGATGTCTTCAGTGTGGCGTGTGACATGTACATGGATATGTATATAGATGTATATATTATTTTTCCTTTTACCCATGTTTCTTTCCTTTTTTAAAAGAACGAAAACCAAAGCATGTTTGAAGCAACTTAGCAATAAAAACATTCCAAGTAGGGTTACCTTCGAACTTAAGTTAGTAACTTCGTCAAACTTTGGTTAGTTTCCCATTGGGGCACGTACCTTTCCGAACACCCTGTATAAGATATAGTTTAGCACGCCGTATTTGCTTGCCTAGCACAGCAGGTATGTATCTCGGTTATGAGATAGATGGAAAAGAATGATCTTACAGAAGTAAAACTTAGCGAAAGCCGTTTGCTCGCTCAGCTCTGTTTAAACACAGCTGCGAGAACGAGGTCACACAGTTGTGGAAACAGCCCAATGCGAGTGTCTCGCTTACTCCGACGGAGACCGCTTTACGGATGCCTACCTTTGCAGCGATCTCTGACCACGTTTGTGGTTAGGCTGTGGCCTGAAATATACAGAATCCGATGTGGATCGAGAAGGCTGTTTATGTACCTTAACAATAGATTCGGCGATGTTGGGTGGTGCAGCCAGATTACTGTGGGCTAGTTTTTTTTAACTTGTCTTGGTAGTTGTACTAGCCATATGTTTACCTACACGGGGCTTTCTACAGACACCCTATTGACCACAGTAGCCGTTTACAGACGGGATGCGGACACAGATCCAAGAGAGAAGCTCTGGGGTGAACGAGAGAAGGGAAGCAGTTGCGAGTCAGCTAACCACGTCATGTCTCTACGATGAGGAGAATGTGTGGTGCTCGTGGCTCGGCCTGTACAAATCTCACCGCCGCCCTAACTGAAGGCATGCGCTACGCAAAATCGAGGAGGGTGGTGCTGTTGAACGTCGTCAATAGTTCCACAAAGGGAGGGAGGGGGGTGATCATGGTATTGACATGCAAACGTTGCGCTGTAATAAGTGCAGATCCAGCTCTATAGCACGTGTCGGATCTTCCCGGTCCACTACTATGGTACGCAGTACGATCCGTAAAGTAAGCCGGAGCAGTGCGTCTCAAGAGATGGTGCCAATGGTAGCCCAAATTCTTCAAGGCAATATTATTTACCTTTATGGCTTTGTTTCCTGAGGTTATTAAAGTGGGCAGTTGAGGAACTGGCTCCAATATTCATTATAATAACTGTTCGTCTACGAAATGTGTGAAAATTCAAACAATTAATAATAATAATTTATCACAGTAGTTCCGCCGTGGACCTCTGTTAGGCCGCACGCTATATGCTGATTGCTGTCCGTGTAAAGCAATAATCCACAAATCGTTTCGCTGATACACAACTGCCGTCAACTCATCACTCGAAATTCGTCATGTAAATGCTCAAATTGTTATCTTTGTAAGGACTTCGAGGGAACTAATACTCCCACAAAATCGTTACTGAATTAAAAGGGATTGTGGAAATGAATATAATTTTGTTAATGAATTCATCTCTTTCCGGGCCAAATCTATCTATGCTCATTGTCCGCGTGGAGCGGGCCTGACAACAGCTATACGCTTCGTTGATGTCGCCAGCTACGTCTACAGTACTCTACAAAAATTAACGCACCGAAGAAAAATACCGTGGCCACCCCTTTTCCCACCGCCGATGAAAAAGCCGATTACAAATTCCGTCAATGGTTTATCATCTCCTTATGAGTTACAGTTGATTATAAGTAGGTCTATCTATAAAATTCATTGTGGTATGAAATACTAGAGTTCCAGTTCTCTTTGTTTAATCCAAGCGTACTATCTACGCACGGGTTTGCTTTGATTTGATTCGGAGTTATCCCTCTTATTGATTTTCGACGCTTGGTTCAATATTTTCTTTTCAAGTTGGTCTTTTAATCCACCCTTTAATAAATTTTTGTATTAAGTGTAATTTACCCATATCGTGACGTTTATCAACTCACTCGTATCCCTCTATAGAACTTACTGAGCTGTTCATTTCCCAAATATTGTTATGTATGTCTCTTGATGGCCCAGCCTTCTACAATACCAACGTCAACACGATTGTTTCGGTGGAATTACTTCCTTCATATGGCAAAAGAGGCTCGCCGGCTGTGCGCTAGTGCGAACTTGCCACTAACCCTTGCGGCCGCAGCCACTGCCACTCCGGGTATAGACAGTGTTGTTGACGATGACGGTGCTGCGCTACCAGGCCTTTGACCATTGGCGATCTCTTGCGCACTCACCAGCAGCGCTTACGTAGTACATAGACAGTTGCATCTCCTCTCTCAGCTATTGCCTTCTCGCCCTAGCTAATATAGAGTCTCCCTCGGCACATCACTGGGGACAGCGCAAAGCAGTCAAGATCTATATCGACTCCTGCTGGCAGTCAGAATCGCAACCCTCTCGCTCTCTGTCAAAGCTACTGCAGTCGAACGTTTTTACTCGTGTCGCGCGTCAACAAATGAAACACATAGAACAATCAGCAGGGAGGATGGTATAATCGAACGACAGAATACAGTATGCTATTCTTGCAGTGGGGCGTTCGCAGATCCATACAATGACAGTATCACGCTAACCGTGCCATGCAAGAGTTAGTCTACATGTGACCTGCCGTACGATGCGTGGTGACCTGCGTTGTCGCTCAAACAGCAAGCCACAGCCGGCACAAATGGTTGAAGAACGAAGTATTTTTCACTCATTTGCCCTGATTGTAGGTCGAGGCTAGGGCCAATCACAGAGTCAACAAGGCCACCAGAGAAGGAAAGCTTTACAGCAGAATTATAGCACTATTGATGATAGCAGGTCAACGGCGCAGAACGGCGCGGATGACAGATTGTGAAGGACTCATCATAGGATTGGTCTGTTGTTCTGTTGCGCTTTGATACTGAAGGCGCTTCCGCTTATGCAAATGAACCTATTCGCGTTTGTGGTGTGCAAGATTTAACTTTTGAGTGAACATATCGCATCTGTCAGAAACTCTATTGGAACACACGACAGTGGTAAGTATAGCTGCCTATGATAGCCTGTACTAGGCGCCGCGTAAAATGTATTGGGTTATAAAGACAAACGAGAAGAGAAGAACCAGTAGTTGTAAACATTCTGAACAACTTGTTTGACTGAGTGCAATTGTATAATAATATGCATATGGTGTGACTATATACAGACCGCGACAAAAGGATAGCCCACCCCCATGTTTCTGAGTTTTTTTTTCTTATCCATAGGTAGCACTACATTTTCGCTTTCAGTCATTCAAGTATATCACATTTCATGAATATTCTTATTCCGTTCTCCAGAAATAAATCGATTGGGGATAGATTCAAGTAGTTTACGTATCTGGTCTTGATCAAGAACATTCCATTCAGCAATTAAAGCTTTCTAGCTCATGTAGCGTTTGATACTGCTTGCCACCTGTAAAAACAGCTCCAGATAAGATGCTCCACGGTTTTCTATAATATTCAAGTCTGGAGAGCGTGCGGGCCAGCTCAGTAACTCAGTATGCCTCGAGTTCGGAAGAACTCCTTGACGATGTTCGCCGTATGAACTACGGCGTTATCCTGTCGGAAGATGAATCTTTCAGCACAGATCTTCTCGGCGTGATTCCTAAGTTGGTCCTTCAACGTAGGAACGTAGACATGACTGTTCATGCGCGCTCGTCTACGAGGACCAAATCGGTCTTTCCGTTGTAGCCAATACCGGCCCTCCCGCCTGTCGTCGACTTAGGAGTTTCTCTTCTTTCGACGTAATAAGAATGTGCATCAGGACCGACGAAATTGAATCTCTTTCCATCAGAAAAGAGCACACGTTTTCGCTGCTCTGTCCACGAAAGGTGCTCACGAACGAAGCTCAATCTTGCATCTGTATCTCAATGTTAAGAGAGGTTTTCGCTTGAGTTTTCTTTGTGAGCAAGGTTTTCTGATGCCTGAAGATAGCTTTGCACATTTTAGACGTTCGTTCCGACTCCAGCCTCGGCTCCAATTTCGTCGCAAGTTAAAAAGCTGTTAGAGGCTCTTCGGAGGAGGGAGCTTTTCTCACTCCCACTTACTGCTTCGGGTCGTCCTGGGCCTTTTTGGTCTCGTGCTGTTCACGACCTTTAACAAAAATTCGAAATCACTTTCCTGCTTCGTTGCAAAATTCGAGCGACTTGTTGTGTCTTCATTGAGGTTGAAAACAATTTTTTTTCTCATCTTCGTTAAGTTGGCGGCCTCGGTTCATCGTAGTATTCGCTCGACTAGCACTAGGTGGACTATCCTTTTGTCGCACCCTCAAATACGACAATTCCGATATCCAATGTCTACATCTGAGTTAGATAGCTAAATATTCGTGGAACGCTCTTGAAATCAGTTATACATTTGAATGACTGAAAGCGAAACTGCAGTGCTACCTACGGATGAGAAAAAAAAACTCAGAAACATCGGGGTGGGCTATCCTTTTGTCGAGGTGCATATTTGTATTTAACGCGTCTGTCCTATAGAGTAATGCCGAAAGCAGCACTATGGACGCTCAATGTTGTCTGAATCAGCCCGAAAAATTTACTTCTAATAAATATTCCCTCATGCTTACGTATCACGTGCACGTTTCCGTAAACCTTTGTCGCGATGAAGGAACCTAATGTACATCACTGCGAATGCGAGGAACAGCAATGGCAACCAAGTTTTATCACATATAAATACATCCATTGGCGCTGTGATCCAGGGGATTCACTGAGCTAGATATCACTTCTACATACGTAAAGTACATTATCTGTTTTTTCGCGCTGACCCTCAGCTGTTCCCCTATCTGACAGGCCTCAGCTCTTAACCTTTAGGTATTACTATGAGGACCTGTCGGGGCCACCTTTGCTTTTTCTCTGCCTTACTCGTACGTAAAGTACATTACATAAATGCAACGACAGAGAATTACTAAGAAGAGTATAGATTAACGTAGAGAGAAATAGCTAAACTCCGTAACGACCTTTGCAAGTGCGAAGTAGATAGAGAACGCAGGTGAATTCAATAATATTGATCATTTGCACATAACAGTTGCGAGATCTCCTCATCCTCTTATTATGAAGATTATTACTCTAAGTTCAATTTGAGCTTGGAATTGGTTTTCCATATTGATGGCAATATTGAGCAGTACGTGCCGTATACCATTAAACACATCATCGATCGATAGTTTATCGCCCTATAGAGCAGCTTGAAGAATCACCATCCCATTGTAAAAATGAATCGCGAGATGAGATAGCACTGACTGTTAGACCTGGTGTTATTTATAGCTGCGTATTATCCCAAACCCACTCGACACTCGATTGTGTCCCAGGGTAACAATTAGCAAAAAAAGATGGCATGACTTCTTGTATAACCGAGGCCCCTAAGAGCGCATAGAACGATGGCTATTAAAGCAGGTTGAAATGATCTTATTTTAATATCAGGGAAGGGCAATCAATATTATGAAGATACGAAAGGGGTTAAAGATTTCTTTTGCGAAGAACAAATTGTTCGAGCAAGTTTAGACTAAATATTTTTTGACCTATCATAATATTTCAGATGGGAGACTAAAGCCTATTGAAGTATTGTCAATTGGCTTATACAATTCTAAATGCTGTTGAACAATCTCAAAGATAAATCCATGTTCATGTATTTGAACGAATGAATGAATTAATATATTTGTTCTTGACATTTTACCCCGGATCTCAGATACGTCTGCAAACACAATTCTGGCTCAAGTTCCAGTGCATCTGTCTCTGTTTCGCTATTTTGTTACCTCCCACAAATTATGGGTTACCCCCAGTGAACACTGAAGTATACTTGCCATTTTAAGGCTGACCTCATGTATATTGTTGATACTTATATTACACTGCAGTCTATTGTATAGATTGGCACTCGGTCATTGGCAGCCACATTGCATACGACTAAAATCACGGTAACACGAAGCAACGATTTGAATTGGCATTGGTTCTATGTTAACCCGTAAATAACTTTATGCCTAATATTGTACATATCTATAATCTAAAGACATCTACAATGATAGACAAGGATGAAGTCGTTTTTGCTCGACCGTGAACGACAAATAGCCGTGTTATGGCATTTACATGTTTATGTGCAACATGGAAAAGCTGCTCTATTGAAATTGGGTAAACGCAGGTGATCTAATGCCTCACTTCAAATTATTCTATTAAATGAGAAATTATCCTGAATTCGATTAATCATCGATTATTCGTCAATGGTTATACTACAATAGAGCTGCCCACGAAAACAAAGATAAAGCATGGACTATGATTCAACGTAGAATGAGTGGACTCAAATTTATTTTGGCTCATTTGTTCATCGTCATTCTTAGGATGTTCTAAGCTTAAAATCCTGACGGATATAGAAACCTTCAAAAGCCTGTGGTGCTTTGTGCTTACGCAATTTGTCTGTGCATTACTGCTTAATCCGACTACTCGCTAGTTTCGATCTCATTAGCCACTTGCCTTCCCTGGAGTTGTTGACGAACTGAATCGCGAGCTCGTTTTACGATGCAACAACGATGACTTTTCTAAATTTTGCTGGACTTTAACTGTTGAAACGGCGGTTAGCCTTGAAATGGCCAAGGTGGGTAGGAATTAGCAGCCAATGTTTGAGTAAGCGAGCTGGATAATCCGTAATCAAGAATGGGCGAATGCTAATCGGAAATGTGGAATGTTTGGCGTTATCGTGTGTATTCTTCATGAAGTATACCATTCCGAATGTCTCTTGGCTAGCCATACAGGGTGATTGTTGAATTTTCCCTACTTTTTAGCCTGAATTGTGGAATCTTCCCCTTCCACGTTGGGCCATCAAGCGCTGTTTATATACATATATATATATATATACACTGAGCATAAGTTTCAATCGACATACACGCACGCGCCTTATTTACTCATCTGCTTTATGGCGAACCTGAGCCCCGTTAGGCGACTTCACTGTTCCAGATCAAGAACATTGAAGCAGTATGTTACCGGCACTAATTTTGTTGATGAGATTGCTCACATCATTTGTCCTTACTGCAATGTATTTTTACTTATATTTCCAGTCGAAACTGACAACTAACGCCAAATATGACGATAATTCTGAGAGCAAACGCAAACATAGCCTGTCAACCAGAATCAACGGTGGCAACAAGCATGAGGCTAAACATCGCCAAAGAGGCAGAGCCAATGCTGGAGCGCGACCTGGAGTTAAACGGCAACAAGCGAAATTATCAGCCCTACCTAGAAGTAAATCGTCTTCTACAATTATACAGGGTAAACACGAGCAGCCACGTGGTTATAAACCTCACGACTTATCAGGAACGACGCCTAGTTCTAGTGTCCGAAAGAGCAAGAATCAGATAACGACACCTCTCAAGGGCTTGAATCGGCCTATATGCGATGATAGCGACCCGATGAAGGGAGGTAAGGACGATTCCAGTCCTCTGATCGAGTTGACGGGCCATCAGAATGACGACTCCTGTAAGCGGGTTCCGAACGCTGATCAGCAAGTTAGAGATGTAACTCCGCTAGCAGTGGAAACTGCGAAGCAAGGTGGGAGGCTTAGTATGTTAGTGGAGAGACCTTCGAGCCAACTGACGCTAGATACCGACGCAAGCACACGAATATCGCCGGCTGCCGATTCAGATCCAGCTCCGAGGACGAGTTCCACAGGCTATCGCGTCTGCTGTTGCATTAAGATTGTGCTGGGTATAGTCGGCGCACTGGTGTTGCTCGCATTTATAGTTGTCTATATCGTAGTTCCCTGCCTGTTCTACTGGTCTTCAAACTTTCGTCGGATAATGGTGTTCCGGACGTTTACTGGAGTTTCGACGGGATTCGCCGACCCCGAGTCCCTCGGCATCAAATGCTCACGAAATTACTATATTTCCTCAGACGAGGGCAGCCGACTAGGAACGTGGTATATCCAATCGCAGGCACTGCCCTGCGCTCCGAACGGAACAATGTTCCTTGGCGATTCGATGACGGCGCTCTATATTCACGGAGTCTCCGGGGACCGCCATACCAAGCCCCGTGTGAACATCGTCCAGGTACTCTCAGGTAAAGCGAACTTGCACATCGTCGCGTTCGATTTTCGCGGATTCGGCGATTCGACTGATGTAACTCCATCACTTCAGCGTGTTGTTAACGATACGCTGGCTGTTTACCGGAGCATCCGCGCCGTCCTACCACCAGAGAAGATCGTCATTTGGGGCCATTCGCTTGGTACGTCCGTAGCTCTGTACGTACTGTCTAAACTGAAGCAGAAAAATGATACTCCGTCAGCACTCGTTCTCGAGTCCGCCTTTGACACGCTTGGCACGGTAGCCAAAGTCACTCCATATGCGAGGCCGTGGCGATGGATGCCCTGTTTTAATGCCTTAGTGCCCGATAGGATAATGGCAGATCCAGCAACAAGGTTTAACAGTACAGCTGAAGCTTACAAGCTCGTACGATCATTGCCCATACTAATGTTGCACGCCGAAGACGATCCCGTCGTCCCAATCAGTAATGGTCGAATATTGCGAAACGCGATCGTTTCGACCCGACACGATCATAAAGACAGTGCCCCAGTGATTTTTGTTCCGTTTAAAGCATCACACCGATATGGTCATAATCTGATGGGGTATTATCCCGGCCTTAGCGGCATTGTCAAGCGATTTCTTAACTCGTCTAGTTCAATGTCTACGATTATGCCTCCCCAGAGAAGGTAACATTAAGTAACCACTTGAATCGTTAAGGCAACAACACCCACCTTCGAATTCTACAGCGAACTACTTGCAAACATGTATTGTTGCTAGTAGTTATATATGCACCTTTCAATGGGTTACAATTTTTTGTTTTTTTAAATTCCCCGAAATAACTGGAGCGGACACGTATGGCAGTGGTGTTGAAACGAATCTCCGAAGCTGTGCAACACAATGGAGAGCATATTCTTGGTGCTTTGCATGCTTCCGCTTGACTAATGAACGAACGTTTGTGGTCTGGTTATTTCTAATTGTACATGTCAGCCTTATGTCCCTTGCGTTTGTCCATGGGCGACTGAATATGAATAGCGATAGAAATTATTATTCAATGGGTCAGTAATAAAAAGGGATCTTTTAGCTATGAGTTATTCGAGATGGCGCCTTGTATGAAAGTGCCTGGCTATTGTAAAAAACATACTTTGAAAAACATATGCATGCGTACAATAACTGCGAATTTTAGTGGTGAATCAGTATGATATTCTAATAATTCGTGCATACGAAGGAATATTAATTAATACTTATTTTATGATTGTACACAATAAATCCATATAATTTAGCCTATCGGTACTATTCACTATCAAGATATTTTGGGGCAAAAAAATCATCGCGTCGGTAAGAATCGCGCCGGAAAAGGTGATGGAAATAGAATATGCGATTCACCGTTTTTTATTCTCTTAGCTACCCTCCACTGACTTTTCATGGCAGGGCTCGGTACCACTGTGTAGCATTGCTTCAAGGACCCGCGACCCGGTGAGGACATATGAGAGAAGTTAAGCATTGTAACAACTGCAGTTCCTTTACTGAACCAATAAAGCTTTACCTTTTCGTTACCTAGCGTGCCATGCTAAAACTGGTCCCCAACTCTCTTAAAAAGGTATGTAAAGCTGTTTTTAGTACAATAATATAAAACCTGCCGTAAATGGGTTAGAAGTGTACAGAGCTCTTCATTCTGTATACCTGTTTGAATTCTCGAAATTAGTACAGTTTCAATAACTCGCAATATCGATGTTGTGTTCTAGTTGGCAATTTATGAATACGGTTGAAAAAAAAGATTTCCCGTCTTTGTCGAGTTTATTCTGCAGGAGTCGCCGGAAGTTCTTCTATCACGCTATAAAATCAGCTTCACTTTATTTTCGTAAGGAGTGGGAGCGTGTGCGCTGGATGTGCAACCGAAGCATTTCACATAATGTTATCGCATCCGTATCTGACATACACCTAGGCTGTCGTTCGGGAATGACAAAGCGGTGACTGAAGTAGAGCGGCATAACAAAGTAGAGGTCCAAAGGTTGTATAACTGGGTCAAATACATCTTAGTGAAAAAGGTCAGGGGAATAAACACCAAGAAGAGAGCACAATTATTTATCAAGGCTTTGAATATTCTTGAACTAATAGCTATCCTCCGATGGCGTATATCGCGGAAAAGCCAAGGTATTTAAAGTGGACATTTATGGAGAAAGCCTATCAATATGAGGCTGGCGGAAGACTAGTTTCAGTAATGATGAAGGCCAAAACGAGAAATAGAATCGCTAAATTGTAGGATATAGTCAGCTGTCAAGACAGAAATGCCGGCAGTGAGGAGATCGGGAACGTCTGACGGAATAACAGGCACTGGTTTATTAATATTGTGTGCACATTTGAAGGATCGATGGATATATCTAACAATGTGGAAAAATGTGTGGCTCTCTCGCTTGTGTGCTGGCATTTGTTAATTTTAGTATTAATACATACATGGGATGTTCGGCAAAAGCTCTGGCGGGAATGTTAGGATCATGGTTTGCCGCGGGTTATATAGCTGGGGTTCACAGAGAACACGAAGAAGACGCTACCAAGAACTCTACCCTTTGGCCAGTGGCATACGAGCAGACAATATGCAGGAAAAACGAAGGCTTTGGCAATGTCGAGGAACAGGCCCATTGCCGCATAATAGCCACTTCACAAAAGGGACAGAAGACATTTCACTTCATAGATGGATGTTGGCTATTTTGATTAAAGCGGAAGATCTATAGCTTATATTTATTTGATATAATTTGGCTGTTCAGTTTTTTTAAGTATTTACAGTTAAAATTTGCTCATTTTCACTGCACCCGATACGATAACATTTCAAAAAAAAAATTAAATAAATATTATGTTTATATTGACTAAAACAATCACATAAGAGTTGTTTTGCTCGTTTACCTATGAAGGCACGCCTTGTAACATTGGTTAGCGTAAAATTACATTACATTTGTACCGATTGCGAGCTGTGTTTGGCTTCATGTTGCGTAGAAATTCATTCGGCTAAAGGTTACCGAGAGAACTCTGGCTGTTAATTGCACAGGGCTACTCACTTCTAGACAGATCGGGTTTTGCGGAAACTCAATCAAACATCCCACTCGATCATACTCGAGCAAACTCACAACATCGGACAATGATACCCAACAACATAGGTATAAATGAGCTCGCGCGAATCAAATCGACTTGATAAAAATTACGCATATATCCTACAATATAGTTCGCGCTGCAAGGGTACAGCACAAGCTGTAAGCAGATATGAAAAAATCTAAGTCTGTGTTGAACTTACGATATTGGCTTTCTCAGATTTTCAAAGCCACCCCTCTTAGGTTTTTAACATGCAGGATAATTTCATACATCTATTCGTTCCTATATGACGAATTGACGGAGCTGTATTCTGTAACTGACGACCGAATCAGTCGTTTAACCCATTTATTCTTGATTCTAATACACCGCTTGTCTCATACACCTCTTTTTTTTTATTATTTTCCAGTTGAAGGTGAAAACTTTCCCGTAAGCACAATATAACCACCTGCCGAGGAGTAAGAACTACAATAGCGAGCGGACGTACGAACGTCCACAAGCGAAGGCCGAAGAGATCCCTAATCGACTATACCATACAATAATCAGAATGGGTCCAGCCTCAAAAGAAGTGAAAGTTGCTACATCGCGGGATGCGTTGCTGAAAACGACGGCAGGTCCAACATATCGGAGTCTTGAAAACGAACCAAACCCTCCACTTCTGGGCGAAACAATGCTACATCTGGACTCGCAAGATCAGCATACGAGTCAGCCAGTAGCGGCGAACACAACCGATCCAATGCTCGCGCCGAACTCGATCCCATCGAAGAACACAGAGGAAAGATTTGCAAACGGTACGAATCAAGTGGTTAATCACTCAAATCAACAGGCCAATTACCCCAACGAGCGACTGGTTCTGCCAGCAGCGGTTCAATCGAACAAGCCTCCTCAGACGCTTCCAGGCCAGGCGGCAACAGCAGCAGCAACAACAACGAAATCCCCCGTAATAATATCATCAACAACGTCTATACAGCAGTTTAATGATATAGATAAGAAAAAAAGCTTGCCCGACCGCCTCTGCCGTTGGGCCAAGATACTGTTAATTATAATTGGAGTACTACTACTCCTAGCTTTTATAATTCTATATGTCGTTATACCTGCTTCATTCTACTGGTCCTCACAAGTCCGTCGATTAATCTTATTCTTGGCTTTCACTGGAGGCAGCACTGGACTCTCGGATCCGGAATCGTACGGCTTAAACTGCTCACGAAATATCTTTATTTCTTCAGACAACGGCATCCGACTGGGTGCGTGGTATGTCCAGTCCCATGCATCACCCTGTGCGCCGAGTGGGCCAATGTTTCACGGGGATTCAAAGACCGTTCTCTATATTCATGGGATCGGCCGAAATCGTCGAGCTAAAAATCGTATAAAGATCATGCAGGTGCTTTCCTCTGAGGTCAAGCTGCACACGGTCTCGTTCGACTATCGTGGATTCGGCGACTCCACCGATCTGACCCCAAGCCGTGAGGGAGTTATTAATGACACTCTGGCTGTTTACCGGGATATACTCAAGAATGTACCTCGAGAGAAGATAGTGGTTTGGGGTCACTCTCTCGGAACATCAGTTGCAATGTACCTGTTATCCGAACTTCACAAGGTTAATGAGAGCCCATCAGCTCTAATTCTTGAGGCTGCCTTAGATGATATCGGCACTATATCCAAGGTCACTACTCGGGGAAAGATATGGCGCTGGATGCCTTGCTACGACGCGTGGGTCGCCGACCGGTTCATGTCTGATCCAGCAACAAATTTTAACAGCACGGAGCAGGCGGACAAGATAGATCGCTCCGTGCCCGTGCTGATGTTGCATGCTCAGGATGATCCGGTTGTCCCGTACAAAGATGGGTGTATACTCCGTGACGCCCTCGTGTCAGCAAGAAATCACAACCCTGATGGTGGCCCCGTGGCTTTGATCTCGTTCAAGGAATCACTACACTATGGGCATAACCTAATACCATTCTACCCAGGCCTAGGTGGTATTATCGAGCGCTTTCTCAATGATTCCCATTCCTTCCCTCCGAATGGCCCCCCTCTTTGATATAACTGAATTGAGACAAAGACTGGGTGAACGGCAGAGATAATGCCCGTTCAGATTCTATCAGTAGGTTGGCAGGTTTCTCTGATAACTTTTCGTATCATTTCAAAGGAGCAAATGAAAACAGTCTTAAATCAGAAAATCTATAGGTGCGGTAGTCCTACACAGTATCGAACTTTGTGAGCGTCGCTCGTTGTCGGTTTAATTTCATAGGTTAACGAGGGGCGATTTGGAGAGAACTTTTGTCCAAAACCCCTCTGTTGACGTTCATTGTGCAGATTGCCTTTATAGAACCTCGCAGGACGTATGGCATTATTTGACCTTTTTTGTGAATTAGTAATTACAATAATAATAATAATAATACGTAATAAGAAACGTTCCGACAGCATCTCATAAGCTTAACCCGCTTCGGCGGCAGCCAGCACAATAATGAGACGATACCTTGTATACAAGTGAGTACGCATGTAAATAATGAATTGAGCTCGTGCACTCGTTTAGGGGGAGTTGGGGGCACACATATATTAGTTACAATGACAGTTTGTACTATCGAATAGTTTAGCCGTACGCCATTGATATATATAGTAATAGACAGATAGATAGGCATTATCATTGTTGAAATGAATACTTAGCTGCTGTGATAATAAGAGAATTACAATGACGACAATGACTTTGAATAAATAATGTCGTATTTCTTCCGTCTGTACAATTCTTCGCTTCATTAGTGCTTACGATGTTAATCAATTCTATCGTATCCTGCTAAATTGGCAATTCGACTTGTTGTGGTATTCGACTGGCTGACTCGAATGATGTTTCCTCATAAAATCATAGTGATGTATGTATGGTGTTGGCTATTCAAGCGGTACCCAACGAATTTTCTCTAATTCTTTATTTAGTTACAAAAACTCATTGAGTCAGATATAATCCGAATCAAAAGTCAATTCAATATAGACCCCACACAGCAGCCATATTACGAATACAAATGGATATAGGTTTGTATATCAACGTTTTGCAATGCTTTTGCATAGGAGAGCACACGAGCCAGGTTGGCACATATCTTCAAGCCTAATCTGGTAACAGATAATGTCTTTATGTGCGTTGGTATGTTTGAGTTTTTTTTTATCTACTTGTTATGAAGCAAAGACAAAAATAACAAGAACGTATTTATTAAAACCCTTCCCGTCGCGTTCGATAGATAATCATCAGAACATGGTGACGATGTTTTGAGCCCTGGCAAGGCAGAAACCTTGAGTCGAATTGTGAATTCATTTGTTTTGTATCTATAATAATTTCTAAATTGGAACAAGCCGAAGATATGTATCCTTTTTAAGTCCCATGATTTTAATTCGTCAGTGGGAAATGTCGTTAAGGTTAAAATTCTTGCGGCCGTGTTAACAGCATCAATAAATAGATAGAGCACTTGTGCTCTCGAGATCGATTGTTGGCGTCAAAATTTGAGCTGCTTAGTTTTTTGTTTAGAGGTTTCGTCTCAGACATTTCACATCAGTTTGTTCTTGTTTTTGATATATATATATATATATATATATATAGACCTGGCATTGTTTGTGCTTGCGTTACAGCGGATTGCTGATTATAATTAGTCAATGCTCCCCGTGCGTCAGTATGGATTTTCTACCCGAAATAACGACGTTGTCGATTACATATATGATTAAACCATTTTTCCGGACGGACTCTCAGCCAACATTTTACATCATATATGTATGTGTCCATTGGGCACATACATATATGATTGTAGAGCTGAAAAAAATTCAACCGGTGAAAATCGGAAATGCCTTCTTGAGATATCAGGTCCACCTAGCTCGTGCGGAGGCGATTCCTATATTGTAGAGTAATAACGAGTCGATAAATTATTCGCTTTCACACCGGAGACACTTGGCCAACTATCATAGACACACCTTGTAAACGTCAATGAGGAATTATTATGACTGAAATTTCCACCCCCCTTCCGACATTTGACCAACATGCGGCCTTCACCAACTACATTCTCAAGCACGACCCGCACTGGCAATAGAGTTACAAACAGTTGGTGTTCGATTTGCATGAATAGCAATAGTGGATTTTTATTTGAAGGGTACGTAACACTCTTCAAGACGCAACCAGATACTCTGGCTAAGATGACTCTGTGCACCTCTCTGCATTAGCAAAATAATAACAGTCGCTATTACTGGCACATTTTATATATATATATATATATGTATCATATCATATCATAATCAAATGTTTATTCTCGGAACTGCAATATACATACATATGCTTAAGTTCTCGATAAAAATAAAGTAAAAAGGTTGATTGCACCTCGTTTGGCTATTGCCATTTGACACAAATGTATAGTACAATCGTTTTTAGCGTGTACCAATAAAACCTATCGGTGTTAAGAGAACGTCACGACTTTCTCGATGAGCTCTTTCAGCTTCGGGCCACATCCACACAGATATTAGTGCTCAAACAGTTGGTGGTGCAGGGCAAATCAACGGCTAGATAGGACAGTGTTGTTGTTTTTTTTTTTCGATAATAATTTAACAATAATATTAATGATGATTTCATATTAATTTATGTCCACTAAGCTGCAGACACGCATTGGTATACACTGAGTAAATTTGCATCTCTCACACGGGAAAGAGAGAAACTTTTTGTGTCATTTGTTAATCATAGTCTGACGTTTTTAACGTTAGCTACCGACCAAGCAAATTTCGTGTTCAATTTGTACTTAGGGCCAACTTCAGCGTCATTAATAACGCACCGTTTAAGATACTCAGTAGCCAGCTCGCTTCTCCCGAGCTTGAACAAGCACTGCGCTGCCATGAGAAGGACGCTCGAACGGTTGTCCTCAATCAGAATTTCGGCGTCCTGGAAATGACGAAGAGCTTCTTCGAACGTTGATACTAGCGGTGATGGCATCAGTGCGGCACATAGTCTTTTGAACTGTATGCTGGAGCTGGCTATCTCAAAGCAGAACATGCCCATCATGTAGTGCGCATAGCCGTCTTCTGGCGAGTAGTCGATCGCTTTCTGGATGTGGTTTCTCAATTTGTTTAACTGCTCAAAACCCTGGCGATTCAAACTTGATTCCCGGTCCGTGCACATCAATAATGCTATTGCTTTGTGTGTCTGTCCACAATTCGGTTCACTTTCGAGATAAGTGTACAATTTTTGCTTACACGAGTATATCTCTGGCAGAAGAGAGCCATAAAGATTGCAATGTATCCAGCATAGCTGGGCCATTTTCCACTGCACTCTAATGTCATTGTTCTCAAGCATGGGCCTTATAAACGTGACGGCGTCCTTGTAGAACTCCAACCGTAGGTGTTCATCAAATATTCTTAATTGCTTTTCGAGTGCCGGATCTGAAGAACTCATACTTGCGCGGTATAAATCACACGTTGATGTTATGGAGAAAAGCAGTCCACAGCGTTGAGAACAAGATGATGCACAAAAAGGTCGCACCGAGACGATGTGACTCGACGTGATTTGTGGCCAATGATGTGACTCACCGATCGCCGAGGACCACTTTCGCAATGTCACCGTCGATCGGGAGGCTCTCTCGCTCTCTTTCTATTTCCCTTTTCAATTTATTGTATACAGCAAAGTGAGACAGGCCAAATGCATGACACATGATACCACAAATGATAGCAGACATCACCATGCACGCACAACCTATGAAATGAGAACAATGCTATTCTGCTGAAGCAGTTCACTCGAGCATGTAATTATTTTGACCAGTTTAGAATCTAGCATTTAATTGCAAAGTATCTTTGAGTAAATCTACCGCCCGAGCATCGTTAGAACAAATATATAATATAAAAGGGCACTTTTATTAACCAAAACAGGGTGGTAAAAGATTATACGAGTCGGTGCAAATAAATTCATGTAAACATTTTTTATTTTATTTTTTATTTTACTTTGTTTTGCAACAACTGTACACGGTTATCAAGAGTAACTTTTTGACTTATCGCATTTATTGATTTGATCTGCTGATAAAGGAAGGGCTAACAATTGTATAAATAAGAAGACGATCCCGTCGTTCCAATCAATAATGGTCGAATATTGCGAAACGCGATCGTTTCGACCAGACACGATCATAAAGACAGTGCCCCAGTGATTTTTGTTCCGTTTAAAGCATCACACCGATATGGTCATAATCTGATGGGGTATTATCCCGGCCTTAGCGGCATTGTCAAGCGATTTCTTAACTCGTCTAGTTCAATGTCTACGATTTTGCCTCCCCAGAGAAGGTAGCATTAAGTAACCACTTGAATCGTTAAGGCAACAACACCCACCTTCGAATTCTACAGCGAACTACTTGCAAACAAGTATTGTTGCTAGTAGTTATATATGCACCTTTCAATGGATTACAATTTTTTGTTTTTTTAAATTCCCCGAAATAACTGGAGCGGACACGTATGGCAGTGGTTGAAACGAATCTCCGAAGCTGTGCAACACAATGGAGAGCATATTCTTGGTGCTTTGCATGCTTCCGCTTGACAAACGAACGTTAGCGGTCTGGTTATTTCTAATTGCACATGTCAGCCTTATGTCCCTTGCGTTTGTCCATGGGCGACTGAATATGAATAGGATAGAAATTATTATTCAATGGGTCAGTAATAAAAAGGGATCTTTAGCTAAGAGTTACTCGAGATGGCGCCTTGTATGAAAGTGCCTGGCTATTGTAAACACTTTGAAAAACATATGCATGCGTACAATAACTGCGAATTTTAGTGGTGAATCAGTATGATATTCTAATAATTCATGCATACGAAGGAATATTAATTAATACTTATATTATGATTGTACACAATAAATCCATATAATTTAGCCTATCTGTACTATTCACTATCAAGATATTTTGGGGCAAAAAAATCATCGCGTCGGTAAGAATCGCGCCGGAAAAGGTGATGGAAATAGAATATGCGATTCACCGTTTTTTATTCTCTTAGCTACCCTCCACTGACTTTTCATGGCAGGGCTCGGTACCACTGTGTAGCATTGCTTCAAGGACCCGCGACCCGGTGAGGACATATGAGAGAAGTTAAGCATTGTAACAACTGCAGTTCCGTTACTGAACCAATAAAGTTTTACCTTTTCGTTACCTAGCGTGCCATGCTAAAACTGGTCCCCAACTCTCTTCAAAATGTAATGTAAAGCTGCTTTTAGTACAAGAATATAAAACCTGCCGTAAATGGGTTAGAAGTGTACAGAGCTCTTCATTCTGTATACCTGTTTGAATTCTCGAAATTACTACAGTTTCAATAACTCGCAATATCGATGTTGTGTTCTAGTTGGCAATTTATGAATACGGTTGAAAAAAAAGATTTCCCGTCTTTGTCGAGTTTATTCTACAGGAGTCGCCGAAAGTTCTCGGCAGAAAGTGGCTCAACGACGCATAATGAGTCGGTCATGCAACCTGAAACGCTGGCAGTCGCAACATAAAATTCAAACTTACTTTATTCACATATTGGTGTAGAAAGCACTAAACTTTTTCGGGCTGACTCTCGGCCAACATTTTGACGCCGACATTTTTCTCGGTACCACTTGGAAGGACATCCCCCAGGACCTGGAGTTGACCTCACACTATCGCGCAGGTTATAGTACATACAACTTAATAAAATTAGGAGTGATGATACTGAGGTACGAACTTCAATGATTGTCGCGTGATTTATCTTGTTGGAATGGGTCGCCGTCAATTGTTGCGTCTGTTTTTAACCTTAAAAACAGATCCAAGTAGGTTTTATATCATACATCACGCTATAAAATCAGCTTCACTTTATTTTCGTAAGGAGTAGGATCGTGTGCACAGGATGTGCAACCGAAGCATCACAGATAATGTTATCGCATCAGTATCTGACATACACCTAGGCTGTCGTTCGGGAACGACAAAGCGGTGACTGAAGTAGAGCGGCATAACAAAGGAGAGGTCCAAAGGTTGTATAACTGGGTCAAATACATCTTAGTGAAAAGGGTCAAGGGGAATAAACACCAAGAAGAGAGCACAATTATTTATCAAGGCTTTGAATATTCTAGAACTAATAGCTATCCTCCGATGGCGTATATCGCGGAAAAGCCAAGGTATTTAAAGTGGACCTTTATGGAGAAAGCCTATCAATATGAGGCTGCCGGAAGACTAGTTTCAGTGATGATGAAGACCAAAACGAGAAATAGAATTGCTAAATTGTATAGGATATAGTCAGCTGTCTAGACAGAAATGCCGGCAGTGAGGAGATCGGGAACGTCTGACGGAATAACAGGCACTGGTTTATTAATATTGTGTGCACATTTGAAGGATCGATGGATATATCTAACAATGTGGAAAAATGTGTGGCTCTCTCGCTTGTGTGCTGGCATTTGTTAATTTTAGTATTAATACATACATGGGATGTTCGGCAAAAGCTCTGGCGGGAATGTTAGGATCATGGTTTGCCGCGGGTTATATAGCTGGGGTTCACAGAGAACACGAAGAAGACGCTACCAAGAACTCTACCCTTTGGCCAGTGGCATACGAGGAGACAATATGCAGGAAAAACGAAGGCTTTGGCAATGTCGAGGAACAGGCCCATTGCCGCATAATAGCCACTTCACAAAAGGGACAGAAGACATTTCACTTCATAGATGGATGTTGGCTATTTTGATTAAAGCGGAAGATCTATAGCTTATATTTATTTGATATAATTTGGCTGTTCAGTTTTTTTAAGTATTTACAGTTGAAATTTGCTTATTTTCACTGCACCCGATACGATAACATTTCAAAAAAAATATTTTATAAATATTATGTTTATATTGAATAAAACAATCACATAAGAGTTGTTTTGCTCGTTTACCTATGAAGGCACGCCTTGTAACATTGGTTAGCGTAAAATTACATTACATTTGTACCGATTGCGAGCGTGTTTGGCTTCATGTTGCGTCGAAATTCATTCGGCTAAAGGTTACCGAGAGAACTCTGGCTGTTAATTGCACAGGGCTACTCACTTCTAGACAGATCGGGTTTTGCAGAAACTCAATCAAACACTTCCCACTCAATCATACTCGAGCAAACTCACAACATCGGACAATGATACCCAACAACATAGATATAAATGAGCTCGCGAATCGAATCGACTTGATAAAAATTACGCATATATCCTACAATATAGTTCGCGCTGCAAGGGTACAGCACAAGCTGTAAGCAGATATGAAAAAATCTAAGTCTGTGTTGAACTTACCATATTGTCTTTCTCAGATTTTCAAAGCCACCCCTCTTAGGTTTTTAACATGCAGGATAATTTCATACATCTATTCGTTCCTATATGAAGAATTGACGGAGCTGTATTCTGTAACTGACGACCGAATCAGTCGTTTAACCCATTTATTCTTGATTCTAATACACCGCTTGTCTCATACAACTCTTTTTTTTTATTACTTTCCAGTTGAAGGTGAAAACTTTCCCGTAAGCACAACATAACCACCTGCCGAGGAGTAAGAACTACAATAGCGAGCGGACGTACGAACGTCCACAAGCGAAGGCCGAAGAGATCCCTAATCGACTATACCATACAATAATCAGAATGGGTCCAGCCTCAAAAGAAGTGAAAGTTGCTACATCGCGGGATGCGTTGCTGAAAACGACGGCAGGTCCAACATATCGGAGTCTTGAAAACGAACCAAACCCTCCACTTCTGGGCGAAACAATGCTACATCTGGACTCGCAAGATCAGCATACGAGTCAGCCAGTAGCGGCGAATACAACCGATCCAATGCTCGCGCCGAACTCGATCCCATCGAAGAACACAGAGGAAAGATTTGCAAACGGTACGAATCAAGTGGTTAATCACTCAAATCAACAGGCCAATTACCCCAACGAGCGACTGGTTCTGCCAGCAGCGGTTCAATCGAACAAGCCTCCTCAGACGCTTCCAGGCCAGGCGGCAACAGCAGCAGCAACAACAAGGAAATCCCCCGTAATAATATCATCAACAACGTCTATACAGCAGTTTAATGATATAGATAAGAAAAAAAGCTTGCCCGACCGCCTCTGCCGTTGGGCCAAGATACTGTTAATTATAATTGGAGTACTACTACTCCTAGCTTTTATAATTCTATATGTCGTTATACCTGCTTCATTCTACTGGTCCTCACAAGTCCGTCGATTAATCTTATTCATGGCTTTCACTGGAGGCAGCACTGGACTCTCGGATCCGGAATCGTACGGCTTAAACTGCTCACGAAATATCTTTATTTCTTCAGACAACGGCATCCGACTGGGTGCGTGGTATGTCCAGTCCCATGCATCACCCTGTGCGCCGAGTGGGCCAATGTTTCACGGGGATTCAAAGACCGTTCTCTATATTCATGGGATCGGCCGAAATCGTCGAGCTAAAAATCGTATAAAGATCATGCAGGTGCTTTCCTCTGAGGTCAAGCTGCACACGGTCTCGTTCGACTATCGTGGATTCGGCGACTCCACCGATCTGACCCCAAGCCGTGAGGGAGTTATTAATGACACTCTGGCTGTTTATCGGGATATACTCAAGAATGTACCTCGAGAGAAGATAGTGGTTTGGGGTCACTCTCTCGGAACATCAGTTGCAATGTACCTGTTATCCGAACTTCACAAGGTTAATGAGAGCCCATCAGCTCTAATTCTTGAGGCTGCCTTAGATGATATCGGCACTATATCCAAGGTCACTACTCGGGGAAAGATATGGCGCTGGATGCCTTGCTACGACGCGTGGGTCGCCGACCGGTTCATGTCTGATCCAGCAACAAATTTTAACAGCACGGAGCAGGCGGACAAGATAGATCGCTCCGTGCCCGTGCTGATGTTGCATGCTCAGGATGATCCGGTTGTCCCGTACAAAGATGGGTGTATACTCCGTGACGCCCTCGTGTCAGCAAGAAATCACAACCCTGATAGTGGCCCCGTGGCTTTGCTCTCGTTCAAGGAATCACTACACTATGGGCATAACCTAATACCATTCTACCCAGGCCTAGGTGGTATTATCGAGCGCTTTCTCAATGATTCCCATTCCTTTCCTCCGAATGGCCCCCCTCTTTGATATAACTGAATTGAGACAAAGACTGGGTGAACGGCAGAGATAATGCCCGTTCAGATTCTATCAGTAGGTTGGTAGGTTTCTCTGATAACTTTTCGTATCATTTCAAAGGAGCAAATGAAAACAGTCTTAAATCAGAAAATCTATAGGTGCGGTAGTCCTACACAGTATCGAACTTTGTGAGCGTCGCTCGTTGTCGGTTTAATTTCATAGGTTAACGAGGGGCGATTTGGAGAGAACTTTTGTCCAAAACCCCTCTGTTGACGTTCATTGTGCAGATTGCCTTTATAGAACCTCGCAGGACGTATGGCATTATTTGACCTTTTTTGTGAATTAGTAATTACAATAATAATAATAATACGTAATAATAAACGTTCCGACAGCATCTCATAAGCTTAACCCGCTTCGGCGGCAGCCAGCACAATAATGAGACGATACCTTGTATACAAGTGAGTACGCATGTAAATAATGAATTGAGCTCGTGCACTCGTTTAGGGGGAGTTGGGGGCACACATATATTAGTTACACTGACAGTTTGTACTA
The DNA here is from genome assembly GCA_019614645.1 of Stratiolaelaps scimitus. NCBI lineage: Eukaryota > Metazoa > Arthropoda > Arachnida > Mesostigmata > Laelapidae > Stratiolaelaps > Stratiolaelaps scimitus. Next base: position 706,362 of record JABWDB010000014.1, on the reverse strand, counting down.
TCGAATAGTTTAGCCGCACGCCATTGATATATAGTAATAGATAGATAGATAGATAGATAGGCATTATCATTGTTGAAATGAATACTTAGCTGTTGTGATAATAAGAGAATTACAATGACGACAATGACTTTGAATAAATAATGTCGTATTTCTTCCGTCTGTACAATTCTTCGCTTCATTAGTGCTTACGATGTTAATCATTTCTATCGTATCCTGCTAAATTGGCAATTCGACTTGTTGTGGTATTCGACTGGCTGACTCGAATGATGTTTCCTCATAAAATCATAGTGATGTATGTATGGTGTCAACTATTCAATCGGTACCCAACGAATTTTCTCTAATTCTTTATTTCGTTACGAAAACTCATTGAGTAAGATATAATCCGAATCAAAAGTCAATCCAATATAGACCCCACACGGCAGCCATATTACGAATACAAATGGATATAGGTTTGTATATCAACGTTTTGCAATGCTTTTGCATAGGAGAGCACACGAGCCAGGTTGGCACTGCATTATATCTTCAAGCCTAATCTGGTAACAGATAGTGTGTGTTGGTATGTTTGAGTTTTTTTTATCTACTTGTTATGAAGCAAAGACAAAAATAACAAGAACGTATTTATTAAAATCCTTCCCGTCGCGTTCGATAGATAATCATCAGAACATGGTGACGATGTTTTGAGCCCTGGCAAGGCAGAAACCTTGAGTCGAATTGTGAATTCATTTGTTTTGTATCTATAATCATGTCTAAATTGGAACAAGCCGAAGATATGTATCCTTTTTAGATAGAGCACCTGTGCTCTCGAGATCGATTGTTGGCGTCAAAATTTGAGCTGCTTAGTTTTTTGTTTAGAGGTTTCGTCTCAGACATTTCACAACAGTTTGTTCTTGTTTTTGATATATGTATATATATATATATATATATATATACCTGGCATTGTTTGTGCTTGCATTACAGCGGATTGCTGATTATAATTAGTCAATGCTCCCCGTGCGTCGGTATGGATTTTCTACCCGAAATAACGACGTTGTCGATTACATATATGATTAAACCATTTTTCCGGACTGACTCTCAGCCAACATTTTACATCATATATGTATGTGTCCATTGGGCACATACCTATATGATTGTAGAGCTGAAAAAAATTCAACCGGTGAAAATCGGAAATGCCTTCTTGAGATATCAGGTCCACTTAGCTCGTGCGGAGGCGATTACTATATTGTAGAGTAATAACGAGTCGATAAATTATTCGCTTTCACACCAGAGACACTTGGCCAACTATTATACGAATCATCCGAAATCCATAAGTCAGCAATTTGGAACAGCAGAATTAGAACACCCAATAGACGGTGGCTATTATTTGAGACACACCTTGTAAACGTCAGTGAGGAATTATTATGACGACCGTTAAAGACTGAAATCTCCACCCCCCTTCCGACAATTGACCAACATGCGGCCTTCACCAACTACATTCTCCATTAATTTATCAAGCACGACCCGCACTGGCAATAGAGTTAAAAACAGTTGGTGTTCGATTTGCATGAATAGCAATAGTGGATTTTTATTTGAAGGTGACGTAACACTCTTCAAGACGCAACCAGATACTCTGGCTAAGATGACTTTGTGAACCTCTCTGGACTAGCAAAATAATAAGAATCGCTGTAACTGGCACATTTTTTTTATATATATATATATATATGTATAGTACAACCATTTTTAGCGTGTACCAATAAAACCTATCGGTGGTAAGAGAGCGTCACGACTTTCTCGATGAGCTCTTTCAGCTTCGGGCCACATCCACACAGATATTAGTGCTCAAACAGTTGGTGGTGCAGGGCAAATCAACGGCTAGATAGGACAGTGTTGTTGTTTTGTTTTTATTTCGATAATAATTTAACAATAATATTAATGATGATTTTATATTAATTTATGTCCACTAAGCTGCAGACACGCATTGGTATACACTGAGTAAATTTGCATCTCTCACACGGGAAAGAGAGAAACTTTTTGTGTCATTTGTTAATCATAGTCTGACGTTCTCAACACTAGCTAACGACCAAGCAAATTTCGTGTTCAATTTGTACTTAGGGCCAACTTCAGCGTCATTAATAACGCACCGTTTAAGATACTCAGTAGCCAGCTCCCTTCTGCCGAGCTTGAACAAGCACTGCGCTGCCATGAGAAGGACGCTCGAACGGTTGTCCTCAATCAGAATTTCGGCGTCCTGGAAATGACGAAGAGCTTCTTCGAACGTTGATACTAGCGGTGATGGCATCAGTGCGGCACATAGTTTCTTGAACTGTATGCTGGAGCTGGCTATCTCAAAGCAGAACATGCCCATCATGTAGTGCGCATAGCCGTCTTCTGGCGAGTAGTCGATCGCTTTCTGGATGTGGTCTCTCAATTTGTTTAACTGCTCAAAACCCTGACGATTCAAACTTGATTGCCGGTCCATGCACATCAATAATGCTATTGCTTTGTGTGTCTGTCCACAGTTCGGTTTACTTTCGAGATAAGTGTACAATTTTTGCTTACACGAATATATGTCTGGCAGAAGAGAGCCATAAAAATTGCAATATTCCCAGCATAGCTGGGCCATTTTCCACTGCACTTTAATGTCATTGCTCTCAAGGATGGGCCTTATAGTCGTGATGGCCTCCGGGTAGAACTCCGACCGTAGGTGTTCATCAATTATGCTTAATTCCTCTTCGAGTGCCGGATCTGAAGAACTCATACTTGCGCGGAATAAATCACTCGTTGATGTAATGGAGAAAAGCAGTCCACAGCGTTGAGAACAAGATGATGCACAAAAAGGTCGCACCGAGGCGATGTAACTCGACGTGATCTGTGGCCAATGGTGTGAGTCACCGATCGCCGAGGACCACTTTCGCAATGTCACCGTCGATCGGGAAGCTCTCTCGCTCTCATTCTATTTCCCTTTTCAATTTATTGTATACAGCAAAGTGAGACAGGCCAAATGCATGACACATGATACCACAAATGACAGCAGACATCACCATGCACGCACAGCCTATGAAATGAGAACGATGCCATTCTGCAGAAGCAGTTCACTCGAGCATGTAATTATTTTGACCAGTTTAGAATCTAGCATTTAATTGCAAAGTATCTTTGAGTAAATCTACCGCCCGAGCATCGTCGGAACAAATAGATAATATAAAAGGGCACTTTTATTAACCAAAACTGGTGGTAAAAGATTATACGAGTCGGTGCAAATAAATTCTTGTAACAATTCACGGGGTGACAAATGGTCACTTCGTGAGTTTCGAGTCAAACGTGAGACCCTCCAAGAGAACAGATTATTTTACTTTGTTTTGCAACAGCTGTAAACGGTTATCAAGAGTAACTTTTTGACTTATCGCATTTATTGATTTGATCTGCTGATAAAGGAAGGGCTAACAATTGTATAAATATTTGTGCGTAAATAACATAGGGAAGTTTCTCGTAGACAGTTTGATGGCATAAACAAGAGACACTTATAACAATGCTGACCACGCCATTTGTAAGGAGGATTTAGAGTGAGAATAGAAAATTAATATAATTAAGAGACTAGTGTTTTGTGGAACTAATGGTATGAACGTGAGACACTAACCACAGTTACAGTGACAAGACTAGGTTTCCAGCTGTAGAAACGAATTATTTAATAAGTAATTAATTGGATGTTTAATATACAGTGCTGTGCATAAGCTTAACGCACCCCCTATATTTCAACAAATCGTTACAAAGAATACACATTTGAGACATTTATTCTGTATCAGATTAATGTACGTGTCAAATAACATACACACCACAAAGAACAGCACATATGACGGCGCACACAGCTTGCTACAATGAAATGTGTCATTTTTCGGCTGCGCAAAAGGATAACGCACCCTCAGTTATCGAGTGCTCTCGCTCAATTAATTCTCGTTTCTTGTGCTAATCAGTACCGTGAGGCCCACCCTTGCTAATTATAACGTCAAAAACTCGGTTTGACATACTATCAACAAGATTTAGCAGGATCTGGTCGCTGACACCTCCCCAGGCCTCCAACAACGCCTCTCGCAATGCTTCCGCGGATGTATACTGTCGATTCGACGCATATATTTGTCGGACAAGAATGCCCCAGAGGTTCTCCATCGGGTTGAGATAAGAAGAACATGCTGGCCACTTTAGGGTTTCAATGTCATGCCGTCCTAACCACGCACGTGTACTAGCGCTGACCTGAATTGAAGCGTTATCTTGTTAGAAAACAATTGGCAGTCGGTGAAATCTGCTACTAAATGGTAGTAGGTTGTTGGTCAACATCTGCTGATAGTCCTCGCTATTCATTCAAGATGAGATGAAAGCGAATCCAAGTTTGCAAAGCCCCCCAACCCATAAAGCACGCTCCGCCGAACATGTGCTTCGAGAAGTACCGCGACTCTCTACGTATATCATGCCAGTAACCGTTAAATCTCCCTAGCCCATCCAAATTTAACTTCTTCTCGTCACTCAAGAAAACAACATTGAAACAACATAGTACCTTTTAGATAAATGTGCACCCTTAACTATTTAAACAAACGTTGCCCCAATATTCATCAATGTCCATATTGTTGCGGGCGAAGTTTAGTTGGGCAGTTATGTGGCGTTGTTGAAGACGAGGTCTTGTTTTCATTTGCGCCCGTATGATATGCGGATAACGCTTAATTGTCTTTAAAACTGTTGACCTATGAACCTGAAGGTATAACCGAATTCGAGGCCGATCGACAGATATGCATGGTAGTTCGCTGTCTGTACTTTCGTGGACGTCCTTTACACTTATTAGTACCATACATCGACAGACTGCGTAAATAATTTTGCCCTACGTGACGATTTCTGCCAATTTCTCTGGCAATTGCAGCCTGGGCCTTCCTGCTCGGTATAAAGCAGTAATATCTGCTTTCTCTGCATCATTAAGGCTCGAAGCGTGTCCCATGACTGCAGTACAGCTTGAATGCTCAACACAAACTGGATGAATTCAGCGAGATCACTCGATAACTGAGGGCGCGTTATCCTTTTGCACAGCTGAAAAATGACACATTTCATTGTAGCAAGCTGTGTGCGCCGTCATATGCGCTGTTCTTTGTGGTGGGTATGTTATTTGACACGTACATTAATCTGATACAGAATAAATGCCTCAAATGTGTAGTCTTTGTATAGATTTGTTGAAATATAGGGGTGCGTTAAGCTTATGCACAGCACTGTATTATAGAATTTTTATAAGTGAAAATATTAGGTATAGGTGAGATTGTTCGAGGGAATGTTCGAGGGCAATGAGAACCTTTGGAATATCTAATGAATGAGAGAACAATGGAATAGCCTGTGCTAAGCATACTTTATTAGCTTTTTAGAAAGCTATTTTTTCAGGACGAACTTAAGTTGGGGCAGAGATCTATTTAGCGAAGAACGTACACTAACAGGGAGCGGGTTTCAAAAGAGGGAAACTCGCACTGCAAACGTAGTGCGACCAGCGTTTTTTACAAGGCGCTAGCAATAATCGATTAGTGACACGATCTGAGTTCTATTAGAGGAGCCGCCAAGCATCAGTCCCCCAATGTTCTCTACAAACCCATGGATAATACTGAAGATAAGACATCAGCACTAAGTAAACGTAATATGAGCAGGAAAAGGTAAACACTTGCTGGAAATGAACATTGGTTTGAAGAGGGATCCAGCGGAAATGGCTCCGAGAGAGAGTTTTTAGTGAACGAGAATCGATGTGATGTGACTGGTATAGTTGAGGCCGCAGAGATGTCTGAGACCAGAGAAATGTCCTACCCCGGTGAATTGATCGTTGACAATGATTCCTGGGAAACGGTCTACTGAAGATTTATCGCAACCTAGGTGCTACTAGAAGGACTAAGACGTATGTGTGAAAATGTGAACTTGGAAACATTGTGGGAGAGGTAGTTTACTTCAAGTCTGGTCGCAAGAAGACCTTCGTTGACTTTCAATCGTTGAATCAATTCCTTAGAATCATTTCCAAGATGAACAGAGAGGTATTGTCGGCGTAGAGAGCGGACTTTGCAATGTTGACAGACATTCAATATATCGTTGATAAATACAAGGTCAGCAGAATCCTCTCAGGGATTATAGGCACGAAGTTTCTTGAAGAGATTAATAGGGCTGACGATGTCAAAACCCAATGTTAAAAGTATAAAGTGTGCGACCCAATGAGACTATATCAAAAGAATAGAGATTCAGGTAAACAGGGTAAAGATGTTGTGTTCGGCCGTAAATGAACTACACTAATCAAGGAAAAGTCTTTCGACAGTACTTCCCCAAGAGGGAGGAAACCACGATTGGCCTCTAGTTGCCGCGAACTGGTAGAGATAGCAAGTTGTCTGGCACCTGTGCGTAATATACGAGCCAAAAATCTTATCACTAATAGGACAGGAGGGCTTGCAATTTAAAAAGATATATTCAACCCTGTCGGAAATGTGTAAAGGACAAACGAGGTAGTGGTGGAGGTGGGATGGGGACGGTATACGAAGTCTCGCGATGCGGATCAATATCGACACAAGACGAGAAGTACTCGTTGGGAACTTCAGAGACAGCAGAAGTATCAGAGATTACTGGGCTGCTGAGAGGAGATGGAAAAATCTGTGGATCCCTTCCTTTGAAGAAGCTTATAAATGATAGACCATAGGGAGAGGTTTAGGACAAAATTCAATCGAGTGACTCCTCAAATGAATTTCGACAGTAGACTCTCCAGCGCTTCGATATGTTTTTGAGGTACGGCCTCCAGATTGCAGAGCAGTAACTACGCTTGGGAATGACGAGACAATTTTAGAGCTCAACATAGATATCAATCTTTTGACAATAAAACATCTAAAGTTGGCGTTACGTATTAATGAGACAGATAGTGCAACCCCGTACAGATCAAAACCTCGGTAGGCAGTGACAACAACGCCTAGATCCGGCTTGGAGCTTCCACAATTTGATTATATCAGCACTAATTGTACATTCATTGTTCTAACTACTAGTGCATGAGCCAGCACATTTCGGGATGGAGATTAACATGCCATAAATACTACTATTATTGTTCACGATGCAGGCATCAAAGGAGGGACCTGACTTCAGCATATCGCATCGGCGCGTACAGTTCCAAATCGTCAGCATACAACTTACCTCTTTACGCCAAATGGAAAATTATTTTTTCTATTAGATTTTCTCACCAAGATCCACCTGAGTCACTCCTGGACACCACCAGTTGAACGTGTTAAAAGTGTTGTTTATCTTTTGACCTCGAATTGACCATCGCGAGGCAATTTGTTGTACACTTCGACGACGTGAATGAAAGCAATGATCGCTACAGTCACGATAGAAAAGCCAAAAAAAGCTATTAGTGGACACGGCGCTTAAACCATTCAGCTCGAAGGTCGCGCCAACCGCCACTTACGGAACTCAAATGATCTGGGACCTTTTCATTGACAACCAAAAGTTGAAGAGAAAAGAGTGTACACCTCGTTCTACACGACACCTGCAATGACCAATGAGGGTTGGGAACCCACTGACGCGGATAATCGCCATATAGTCACTATGTTTGCAGTATGTGAGCTTCATTATCTGGTGTGCTAGACACAGGGATATCACGGGCCCGATAAACGTTGGCTTTGTAGATTATTGTAAATAACGATGCTATGTGTATGTTGTTGTATGGCAATATGTGTTATCAAATCCAGTAGTCAACTCGCCTACAATCGCGCGTTCGATTACTGCAACTTCAATTTCTTGACTGATCAATTAATTCATTCAATCCTAGGAAAAAATAATCTGTCAGTAAAAACGTATTCTGTCCCGGTGCGTTTGTCGAAGTACTACGTATCTAACAAGGTCACATGTAAAGAAAGGGAATAAACACGTAACTAAAATTTTGCAGAGAATATATGACAAAGTATTTGTGTCCCAGATCGGCAAAAAAAAGCCTTAATGAGTAGATACTTTACTATGTTACACGAAGGTAAAGGTTTATTGGTTTATTAAAGGATCTGCAATTTTACAATGCTTAATCTCAATTATATGTCATCACGCAGCGGGGCTCGAACCTGTGGCCTTATTTATTTCTTTTTTGACATTCGGAATGTTGTTACGAATGTCATACTTCAGGGCTACTTTCAAATTACCTTAAACCACATGTGTCCTGTGGGATTTAAAGCAAGAACCCTACTTAGCGTACTTGAAGGCCCATGTTGTCGGGCTGAATCTTAGCCAACATTTAACGTCCACGGTACAGCTTTTGCATTACGTCGTAAAATGGAGAAAAGCCTAATGTGCAACGGTGGGAATCCAAACCGTTCACCTAGGTGTCCTCGAGTTGCAAGGAGGCATACGAATGCAACACGCCACCGGGTTCGACTTACTTGGGGGCTGGCATCTTCCAAACGGTTCTATCCCCAAACGTACAATCCCACAATTTACAAGCGGACGGGAAATCAAATATACTTAAGAACTGAGGCTAAATAGCTGCTCGCAGGCAGTTGCTTGACGTGGCCCCTTAATTTCCCAAAATCAATCACAAAAATTCAGGAGAAGAGATCTACCACTCTCAGATTGAGCACGACATTCACTGAGCGAACACATTGGCGCGCGTGTAATCTAACGATGATGATCTATTTGTGTCGTACTGATTGTTACTGTGAAAGACCACGATACGGATAGCATAGAGTGGCTCACAGCAACCAATTTTGAGCGCGTTGAGAATCGGTGTTTGTGCACTGCTTATATGTAACTACGTAGGTATCAGTGACCGATATTTTAGCCACCCGGCAGACTGCGCAAGCTTTGGCATGTCCAGAACTAGGCTTTTCACAGTACTTTAATCGAATCGCCAGAATTCTCAGAATCATACACTAAAATTCTCAGCCCAGTAATTCCAGCATCTAATTAAGTCATGCGCGTCATTTTTTTTTCGTTTAGAGGAGGACATTTTTCTTAACCGCACGGATACCACTAGAGACGTTCCAATCTCTACGGAACGTGGGTCCATCCAGCAGGGCTGACGTGGATGACAATACGTCTCTACCTGCAAAAATCCTCCCCTGTTGAGATTCTGTCTCTTCTCTAGTTTCGGCTTTACGCTTCGCATTACTTCAATATAAATGCGTCATCAGCGAGCGCTATCTCCGCGTATCGTTCAAACTTGGCGCCATCACTGTCGTCCCTCACACCGGCACAGTGCAGTCTTAACGGCATTCATTCGCTCCTTCTCTCCGTATCGCCTCGAAGTCACCACCACCACCCTTCATCGTGTCTCCGCGCCGTGTTCCGCGCTGCGTTTCAAATACTGTGTCTGTGTATACATCGTACGGCTGCCCGCCAGTGACAGCAAGCCATCCGGGTGGAAAGAGAGGGCGAGAACGCTAGCGCTGTTTTGGTTTGATGATGGCACCGCTGCGGCTGATGTGACTACTGATAATGGTGGAGCAGAGAAATACGCTCGTCGAATAGCAGTAGTAGTTGTAGTAGTTGTAGTAGACAACCATCATAATAATAATAACAACAATAATAGAACCGTGGTGGTCCCCTACCAGCAGTGGTAGTCGTAGCACAACTCCCGCTGGTGGTCTTGCGGGGCGAAACATCGTTCAACTCACTTGTTTGCGTTTGCGCCTCTTCGGGTGCCCTTCGTGTGGTGTTTCTGTCAGGGGGAGACCTACGCTGGCGGTGACGGTGACAAAGCGAACAAAGACAAATACGTTGATCCTCTGACATCCGAACACGAGTTCGTATTAAACCGAAGGGAACTCCTCTCGGAGCTCATAGCATCCCAGCTGTGTGTTCCGCGCCTGAGTACCCAATAGAAAATCGAAGATAACTAGTGAAAAGGCTATCGCGGACGTGTCTCTGCCACGTTATCGTCAAAAAGAGAAACAAGGATTCTCTGTTCCAGTTGTCCTTATTGGTTCGCGTTCGCCTGTATCGGGTGTCGAAGCCGACTGTGCTGGCAAGTGGCAAAAGGGAAGAACTCACGTCGATCTCTTCGCCGCGATGTTGTATTTCTGGTTCGTCACACTTTGCGGCCTGTTCTACGCGTTTGTGCCCTCGCTGTCACGGTGGGCAGTGCAAAAGTTATTTCACGAAGGCGATCAAGAGGTAGGTGGCTAGAGATGCGTAATTGAGATTCATGCTTATTATAAACCGTCAACATTCAAGACACTATAGGAATACAAGATTTATCCTATACAGTTAACAAGCCCCGTGAAGGCGACACTGCAATGACGTAGGCGAGAATACTGTAACTGCTTTTGATTGTTCTGATCTAACCATATCTAGAGATTGTCATGTTTGGTGTATGCAAGGTTTAAATTTGAGGTGTCAATACGTTCATGAGATGATCAGTGATTCAGGACAGAACATTCGGGAATAGAAACGAACGAGTTGGCTCTCTTTTAACTAGTTTTACTGTATTTCTTAAATACCAAGTACTTATTGGGTGAGCTCAGACCATATTTTTCTTGTGCCAATTTGCTAGTGTTTAACAACCCCCATTGGACAGGTAGATATGCTGTCTCAACCTAAATTTCTGATCAGAAATATGAGGAGTTCATTGATTGTACATTCAGGGAGAGCCTATATACAATTTGACATATTTGATTGAATGTAGCATCTGCGTGGCTTCTCCGCAGACCATGTGGAATTATCACCTTTAAGTTACTAATTGCGCGTCACTGATATACGACGGAAACTATGGGCGCGCCCTCCGTCTCAATAGTGCCCACTGTCATTGGCCGCTCTTTCTGATCAGACAACTTCAGCTGCTATGCTGGGAGTCGGTCTTCGTCCTCTGTGCATCGAATGAGTCGAACTGCTCTCTCACCCAGCGAATTGAGCTCGACTCCACCACAACAAGCGAGACCCCGCCGTTCGCCAGTCAGGGACTGTTCGCCCGGCCACCAGCCGCATCGAGCTCATTGGGCGTCATCATACGGCGAATACCCATGGGTACAACAGAAGCGGTGGCAACCGCAGCAGCAGCCCGAACAGGAGGAGTCGCTGAGGCAGCCGAAGTTGTCGTGCTTGTGATTGTACCACACTAGCAGCAGCTATCTCTCCCACCATCGAGACACAAACAGACAGCCGGGCTAGGCTATCTTGTACCAGCAGTGGTCTAGCAGTTGTCGGTTTTCTATATATTACGTTTGTTTGTCTCGCGGAGGAGATGCGGTGAAAAATCGTCTCGGGCGAATGGGCGGCCGGCGCTAGCGGCGTCGGCTATAAACGTTGTTAATATTTATTGTTTGTCGCTTTGTACGGACGGCCAAATCAGATTGTCCATCGGCCTGTCTACGGCGTGAACCGAAGATCCGAGTGGAGATTAGAAAATCTGTAACAAAACATTATGTTACGAGCTGTCAGTCAAAGCAATCTGCTATGATGTAGACGTGTTGACTTGTGGAGTGTAAACGCAGCGAAACAAATAGTATGATGCATGTGATGCCCGCTGACCGCAAACTAGTGGCTAACGATACTGTAATGCCGATGAGTGCAGGACACTTGCTCTCTCAAATACGGTCCGATAGAACAGAGAAATATGCGACAGCGCTATCGTAGATTGGCTTGAAAGCATACGACACGAAGAAGAAGAAAAGTACTACCACCACACCATAACCATGGATGTAGAGTGGTATGGCCTTCGTCTTAAGCCCACTTCCTCGGAGGTGGACTCTGGTGAGAAACCTGCGTGGCGGGGCCCTTTGCTCTATTCGTCCTGGGATGCGGTGTTTATGATATTGGCCATCATCTCGGTGATTGGCGATGTCATATCCGACTGCTACGTAGCCTATGTGCATGCTGCGCACGGAATGATGCTGACCATGTGGCTGACGATAGCGTTCATTGTGGTGCCGGGCTGGATATCGACGTGTGCATCTCTGCTTTTAATCCTACAAGATCGGGAGAATCGTGTTAAAAATCAGTGGTCCTGCAAATGGCTCGTAATCTTCCATGTTCTGCCATTGGTTATCGTGCCTCGCTATGTAAATTCGCTTCAGTTCGCTTTAAAGTCACAGCAAGAATGCCGGCCTAGGGCCGAACGTCAAATGTACTATTATCAAATGCTATGGGAAGACTACGATGCGTCATACTTGCGTCTCATCGAAGCGTTTCTTGAGGCCGCTCCCCAACTGCTGTTGCAGTCCGTTCTTATACTGGTCGTCTACAACGATGTTAAGGACGAACCATCGTACTATTGGCCACATCTCGTCGTACCCATGATTCTCAGCCTGTTTTCATTATCATACGCTGTCGTTTGCTACAAACGCAGCCTCCGCATATCGCAGAATGCTAAGCGCCTCTCATTGGCCGCAACTATAACGCTATTATGCTCGCAGATGAGTTTGGTGGCCAGCCGCCTCATCGTCTTAGCACTGTTCATATCTGTTGCCCCTGTCGAGGTGACAATTACGGCAATCGTCGTCCGATTTCTCTTGAACATCACATGGCTATCGCTGTTCCTCGAGTTTCGGCATGTGGCATCGAACGCGGAGGGTGTCACATTGCGCGTAATCCTGTCCGTGCTCTACCTCTTCACGTACCTTGACTTCAGCGACGGTCAAACTGGCCGCCGACAACTCGTCCATCACATTGCGACAGTGGCCGACTGTGGGGCACTCTTGGCACTTTACGCACTCTACGCGATTCACTTGAATGTGTACTGTGTTGTAGCGGCCATCTGTCTGTACCCGCTGGGCTTAATGCTGCTCGTTTTCTATTACTGCAAGTGCCACCCGACGAGCATGAGTGACGGGGTCCACTTTATCGAAGCGCCCACAGCTCCGCATTCGTAACAATACAATTTAATGTCTTCCTATCAAAACGCTAATTACTACATGTGATGCGGTGTATCGTTGTTGTTACGATGTGCAATCGGACTGTCGATCATATCAATTATGACAATAATATATACATATATTGATATATATATACACATATAGACGAAAATTATTCTGCTAAAGGGCTTTGCATTTTGATGCATCTGATAGCCTTTACAATAATAATACAAATAATTGAAGCTAGAAAATGTAGGGTTACTATTTGAAATTTGGCAGATGTTGCCGGCCATAAACCTGATATTTCAACAGAACACTGCTATGGTATAATCGTAATCAGAGGCGCATTTGGAGAAGGTGTTGAAGTCCTAAATGTACAAGAGAATTGCAAGAAAATTCCTCGCCAATGATGGAATGATAATGTTCGTTTCAACAAGAATTGGACGAAGAGGATTTATTGATACGAAGGTAGCTCGCCGATACATCAACTTGCGGCATTTATTAAAGAACTCCAAAGCGTGTTATCTGGTCCCCGCACCAGCCATAAACCTGCTGTCCCATGTACGATTGATTTAAGACGCAACGATTTTGTGAGAAACAAAAACAATAAAAAATGTATGTGTTGGAGATGTGGGCGAAGATACTTGCTTGAACATCATCCCACCGAGACCTAAAGCAGCTGTATGTGGTATCCTGAACCAAATACAGCTCACGCAAGTTTGTGTGAATCTCAATTTTTTTCGATACGTACACTCACCAGCTAATATCTCAATATCTACACGATGTATGTTAGTCTATCCGCTCAGTAGAGAATCGCGCGTGGACGTCGGCTTGAAGTCCTTACAGTAAATATAGGTTATTGTAAAAATTGATAAGCCATATCGTATGATTGATGAAGAGTGTCAAGCTTTATTTGTAATATATACATTTGAACTATATTCATGTTTATAGACACGCATATACATATAAATATACATATATATATATACACATTTATATCAAATAGATTGTATCACCATATCGTTTGTGTGGTACCGACTTATATTCAACTCTGCCTATTATACACATATCTGTGCACTCACTTTGAGCAGTAATTTGGAGGAAATAAAAGACAATAAATGTGGCTCACTTTTGTAAAAATAACACTTCCGAACTCGTCGATGCCTTGAATTATCTTTTTATAGGGCTCTCAAACATATACGATTCATTCCTCTTCCCCCACCTTAAGCATTGTAAAATTGCAGCTCCTTCAATAAACCATTAAACCTTTACCTTTACCCGTGACGTATAAGAGAGCTTAAGCATTGCGAAATTGCCGCTTCTTTAATAAACCAATAAAGCTTTACCTTCACCCCTCACCCGTGATGCAAATAGAACAATGAGCTGTCTGAAACCGATGACGTTTGAAGTGGGGCAAAGCGTGCTCGTTCGCAGCTGCTGAATGAACTGTCTGGCTTCGCGTTTGTCCGAACAAACTCGAATAAACTTGAGGAAATTGTTGACGTTTTTCTGACAAACTCAACGAACACCAAAACGTTCTAAGGGCATAATCAACTGTCGACTAGTTGTGTCAATGAAGCGAACAGTTCTTACAATTTTTGACCGGAGTCAGGACTTGAAGTCGCTATAAACAAAAACTGCAGATAGTGACAAATTATCTGAGCCAGAAGCTTAATTTAGACTAAAATAGCGTTGGCTGATTCTTAATGTTTACATGGTTATGACCAGGTACGAATGGGACTTCTTAACTTTGAGCGGCGTTCTGTTATTATTCAATTATTACAGCCTATATATTATTAAATATATAGGCTAATTAAGCACGTACACCGTGCCTAGGCTAGCCTGTTTCCGTGTGCGGTCCCCGTACGCCGGTAGGCAAGAACGGTACTATAATATAATAATTACCTGTATTATATTATTATAGTACATGTAGTTAATATATTATTAATATTTTATTATCCATACAGGGTAGTTAAAATTGCAGACGACTGAGTTTCTTTTTAGATTTATATATTAATAAAATACTCTCTGAGTTACTGAAGTTGTTTATCTTGGAGGAACATAACGCAGGATATATATATGCTTATGAATGATTAGAATTTTTTCGATTCATATAAAGCCTTCATTAGATTGCTTATCCGTATATGTAGGTGGTTTATAATTATTCCGACCTTGGTTTCTTAATACATACAAATATACAGGAGACTCTAATGACTGAATGAGCTATATATCAAATAATGATATGAACTGCCCACGAAGATACGTTTGCTTACAATGGCTCAGGTTAAAACTTTGCTGATACCAAAATGTTTTTTTTAGGAAACTATGCCATAGTGCTTTGCTGTCTACCTTGAACATCAGTGTACGGCCATTTCCGCCATAGCCATACTAATGTTCACTAATGAGTACATGCTCTATCTTGTATCTAAAGGTTATCCGCAATAAAAACAAGATGCTATTTTCTTCGCTGCAAAAACCACCAAGAACAACGCGGAGACAGTATGTAGGCGTCTCAGAGCCGCGTGCTCGGAGTCGGCTTTGGTTTTTTTATTTTACTTTTTTTGTAGCTGTCGAAGCATTTTTTCTCCCATGACACCGCGTTGCCTTCATTCGTTGCGTTCCGTGCCAACGCCGAGTATGTACAACAGAAATATAATGATGAAAATGACATTTGTATTCCTCCATTTCGGTATTATATATATGTATATACGTTAAATGTATGTACATGTTTCTGGGGGTCATCGGTGTGTGGATGAGGGGCGTATGGGGTGCATAGCGTTGACGTCAGATCGTCCAAGTCAATTCTATGTGGTAACAAACAGAAAATTGTCGCGGCAAATTTGCGTTCCGTCGTCCACACCCGAGATATCCAACCGCCTACAAATCTGCCAGATGGTTAATTGTTTTGCGCCTTCATAAGTAGGGTGATATTCTCGCCCTTAAGCAGGATCCGTCCGATAGGTTTGCGATTGCCTGTTTTGACGTACACCTCCTCAGCATCGTCCAACACCAGGTTCATGTACTCGTCGAAACCTGGAATCATTTAAGATGCTAAGTTTTAGAACATACGATTGCACTAGCTATTACGACTGAGGAAGGAATTCGTTGGAGGCTTGACGATATATTAATTTGCAACAACCATTGTTAATTATTCAATGCAATGCTGATCGCGTTCGCAAGACCGCCTGAAAGCTAAATTCCGTTTTTCTCACTGGATTTTCTGTAATATGAACAGGTTGTAATAGAATACATAAACGTTGGCGGGATCAGTCAATTTAGGTGATTGTTTAATTCTAAATGTATTCATTGGTAGTACCGTGGTGGGAAATGATAAGTAACCTCGAAAATGACTGCACTACGCACACATTCAGAATAATAACACATTTGTCAGAGGGTACGAGTCGTCACTCAGTTCGGCAATAACAACGAATACAAGAACAAAACGACAACCTACCTTTAATATGGCCCTCGATGCGCAGGCTAGTGTTCTCGAACAACCACACTTGGATCTTCGCCCGATTCTGAAGATACCGAAAGATTAGGTTGATGGGTTGTATCATCACCTTCTGAACTTTTGTACCGGACTTGTACATTGTCGCCTATTATGCTGCAGTTGCTAAGTAGTAGCAAAATACGATCGGAAGTCTAAGGAAGAAAATGCGTAAAGGTTCCACCACAAACGAAATCAACCACAAGCCGACAGCGTGTATTGTCAACGCGCTTTTTTGCTGGCTTCAAGCAGACGACAGACAGAACGCCAAGAAGAAGGTGTGTGGGTTGCGGCAAATTTGAAAAAGTGAGATCGCTCGCGTATGGCGGATTCACTGTGTTTATGTGGAGGGGGGTGTGTCCGATTTTATATAATATACTGTAGGCTGAATAAGTTCAACGTAAATACTATTGGCGTTTGTACTTGCATACGCATTGCAGTAAGTTTGGAATATATGAAGATATACAGTATAATGCACTGGTATTTATGCGGCAAGCGATCATAACGGGTCTAAATTACGTTTGAATAAAGGTGCGGTGCTGACGTTCTTCGAAGGAACTTTCTACTGTCCAGTGACCTGCGGATGTTTCTGAACGCGAGCTAATGATATTTGACCTTATGTTAAAAATTTATTTTTTCAGAAACATCTGCAGGTCACTGGACAGTAGAAAATTCCTTCGCAGATCGTCAGCAGCGCACCGACGCGGGACGAAAATCTACCTTCATGCAGAACTGATTCTTCCGTAGCACGAGCTTGGAGAAACATTAATAGATGAAAATTATCTCGTTCGTTGATCAGCCGCTGCTGTTTCTGTGAAACATTGTTAAACAGAATTTATTATTCTTGTTTGTCGTATTTTGCAGAAAGAGCTGAAGAAGCAATTGCGGGAATTAGTCAAAGAGCGATCGACGGTGAACGCCGTGGAGGCGTTTGCTCGATACGCGAAATTGAATCGGCGCATCGACAAAATTCGAGAACAGCTTGGTGAGATCAATCTGAGCAATAGTAACTATATTTACAAGGTTCGATTGGCAGCAACGGCTGTTCTGTACGGGCTAATTTCGTGTATCAACTTTTACCTCATCTGGTTCTACAGGTACGTACCGCGCATCTCCATAAATGGCGCGCAGGAGACAGTAACAATGATTCACTAAGGTTACTACTCTTCATTTTCACTTGGTTCGAGCACAGCTTCGCATTCGTTGTGCGGCATTTCGACACGATGTGAAACTGGTGAACAATTTGAATGAGGCTTGCCGAAAAGCAGGACAAGTAGCACAATAGTTAGCGGCGAATAAGGTTTCATAGAAAATATGATGAGTATATTATTATTATTATTGTTATTGATAGCTAAACATAACGTTTCTTTGCCCCATAGCGCTATCTCTGCCCAACATAATATTTTTGACGATCTGTTATTTCGCCATCTAGATTAATATATCGTTCTGTGATTTCCTCTCCTATACAGGAGTGTGCCTCTGCTCAAGGTCCCGCTCGCGTGGTTGGACCCTTTTGGGAAGTTAGCAATGCAAAGCGACGCCGGTTTAGGTCTCATCCCTTGGCTGGTTATCTCTGCGTCGGTCGGACGGCTTGTAGTCAGCTACTTCAGCACCGCCGCGTCACCAAGCGCGGCGACCGCTGGGGTGGGAACGTCGAGCGTTGGCACAAATACATGCGATTCTTTGCACGCTCGCAAAGAAAATGGTCCCGGCAGCTCGTCTGCACGATACACGGCCGCTACTTCGTCATAGTGTGAAAGGGGAAAAGTTCACAAGTGTGAACTTGTTACCTATAATAATGAGCACATATAACGGTGTCACTTCACTCATCGTCATACGTCGAGTAGAGCACAAGGCGAGCTAAGAGGAAACAAGGCAGGGACTCGAAGGGAATTCCTGTACCCCCGCCGCTGCTCTAACCGAATTGGGAAGCTGACGAATTGGCCCCAATGGTAGCTCGTTTTGCTGTTTGCTCGAAGCCATATGATCTCTTTCTACAATATATATATATATATATATATATATATGTGTGTAATGCAGTCTTCATGTTGTCATGTAAGGAGCCGCAGCCTAATATATATATATATATATATATATGTATTAGATAGGTAGGCCAGTGATAGGAAGGACAGAAGCAAGTGAAAACTGATAAATTCAAGTAACTGATGCATGAAAGCCAATTAGTCAAATCGATGTTAACACAGCAGCTTGGTGGTTGTGGTGCGCGAAGCACGGTCCGGCCCACGGAGCACTAGGACAGTCTAAATTAAAGAGACGTGTAACGACTAGTAGCTGTCGTCGTCTTGAAATATACCGATGATCATG
Organism: Stratiolaelaps scimitus; assembly: GCA_019614645.1. Lineage (NCBI taxonomy): Eukaryota > Metazoa > Arthropoda > Arachnida > Mesostigmata > Laelapidae > Stratiolaelaps > Stratiolaelaps scimitus. The sequence goes on along the minus strand of JABWDB010000014.1, from coordinate 687,759 downwards.
TTGCCCTTGCGGAACCAAATGGTTTGTAAGTGAAGATGACCAATACTAATGCTCAATGGCCGTCACTGTGCGATGTCCACGGTGGGTGTTTCCTGGCCAGTGCTAGTGCGGAAGAGACGCTATTTTAATGCAAGCACAAAATCAAACAAACCAACGCCGTTGATATGGACGTGACCTCCCGACCGTCGTGGCCAGTGACTTCCATCGTGTCACGCAAGAATGCTGTCGTATTTCGTGTAAAATACATTTGTACACTGCTAGTCGAATGGGGCAATAGCGTGGGTGTTTGTTTAGCTCAAAAGCAACCTCTCGTCTTGCCCCCACTCCCGTTACAGGAGATGGTGAATGTCGTTATGAACCTATCTACACATATATATATATATGAACGAAACTACACTATTGTGTGCGCCAAGCAGTTTATACATACATAAAAAAAATCTATAAATACAATACATTATCCCGCTCTCGTTTTCTCGAGATATCCAAACAAATATATATATATATATCGTAGATACACCGGCAAACATTTACTCATAACTATAATGATTGTATCATTATTATTGTTATAATTTCTTATTATTATTATTATGCCATTTATACCATTTCAGTGAGTAAAGGGAGAAAGAGAGAGAGAGAGAGATTAAGGAAATGGCGGTTCGTCTCAGTAGGAACAGATCAACATTAAATTAGCGCAAAATAACAACCACAGCAAAATTTCCAACGGCAGAATTGAATGGTACCTTTCCCGCTCGAAGAAAACCAAATTAATAATACCGCAGCAATTAATTTTGTACACGTTTAAAGCAACAAATCAACGTAGGATAGGCAGTCACGCGTAATGACCAATCAATTGGAAATTAAATTCACGTGTGCAGATGTTCGAGAACAGTAACATTAGCCCGCTGCATACAACAGACAGTCAAGTGAGTCGGGTGGCTGGATATATGCGAAAAACATAGATTATTATTATGACAATTAAACGACACGAACATTCAATAAAGACAAACCGCTATAAGATTATACGAATTTTCATCGTGCTTACTCAAATACACTTTATTATTATCAGTAGAATATTTAATTGTAAGTAATTATTTATATTTACAAATTACTCTTTAGATTTGTTTTACGTGCATGACTTTGTGTGTGTGTGTATGTCTGGGCCAATAATTATCGGCATCCGGTTTAATACCCAGCTTAAGATCTCCCCCTTGGCCTCTCCTGATGTTCGCGTCGGGTAAACGAGGTCTTGAAAAAGCATTTTCTCCTCATTATGGGATTTCTCGTTTCCGCGGTGATTTCAATGCGGAACGGTCGTACTTGATGGCAAGTAGTGGATGTATAGAAAACTTGCTGACTATGAGACGGTCCACGTTCTATGCGGGTATCATCTGAGGCTTCTCTTGTGCGTGGACCTTCTCCTTTTGGGCACGCACCTTCGAAGGTTCAGGTGCGACGTCGCCTGCAGGAACCTCTGGCAATTCGGGAATCTTTTCGGATTCACTGGGTTCAGCTGTCGGCGGCTGCTTAACACCAATGAGTTCATCGAGCTCGGATTCAAGGGCATCGTCGTCTACCTGTAGCGCACAAATATACAACACATTGAGACGCAACGAATCATCACGGGTAACAGATGATTCCTAATAATGATTCGTATAGATTACAACAGGCATTATTTGATCGTGGCTTTTCACGCATATAGGTCCACGATAGATTTTGCCCTCAACTAGTGTTCAATGCGTGTTCAAAATAGAATCACAGTATAAATCAAGCTAATAATCAATGCTAACCTCAATTTCGGGTGCAACTCCAATGATGAGATCACTGATTTCTTTCTGCAGTTCGGCCGCATCGCGGGTTTCATCAAGCATTTTTTCGATATCGTCGAGGTTTAATAGCGCAGTGAGGCTTTTCAGTGCGTCGTTCCCTTGCTCGAGATTTCGGACAACGTTCACTTCGATCTGGGCCCACTCAACATCCTGTGTTAATCGCTCAATCGTCTCGAGGTGGCTTTCTGATCAATATATTATGAATAATTAGTGGTGCGTTGTGCAATTGAGCTCTTCGTTCAATACGATAAATTCTTATTGATTATTCAACTCGCACATTCTCACTAGCCTATCATTTGACAACTCTATACCGAGTACGGCACTTGTATATATATATATATATATATTGTAAAGTAAACCTTTTTTATACAACTACATATATATGAATATATACATGAACACGAAATAGCGAAAATACTTCTAACCTGTCTTCTCAATCATTTTCTCCATGTATTTCTTCTTTTTGAGAATAAGTAACGCCCGCTCTTTCTTGCCCTCCTTGACGAGTCGGCGGGCCACCTCACGCTCCCTATCCAGCCGAGTCTCCAATTGTCGCCGATGTTGCTTGAGCTTATCCCGCTGTTGTTTCATTTGTAGAACGACACGATCCTGTTCGGTAATTCGCGACGGAGCTTTCTTTGGACTTTTCGTCCGGCCAAAAAGATTACCCATCTTGTTGAAACGATGTTTGTTGTTGTTGTTGTCGAAGGGTTACAACCCGTGACCGGTGACTGCGCCGAACAGCGTTCACGCCTCCAAGTCACATGATGGCAAATCGCAAAAATGTATTATGGGCTACGGGGGAGTATTGGCTATACCTTTGCACAAGGCTTATCTATGATTAACAAGATGCATATATCGTTACATTTTAAAATGAAAACTACGACTTTATTTAGCGCCATAAAGCTATACAATGTCTATACCCAATGGTAATTAGCCTTCCATAGTAGTACCACACGCATTTAAAATATGTTCCAACAATTATGCTGCCACAAAAAAATCGGTCACCAAATTATGTTGCTTCAAGGTTCGGCTTGTACTTGACGTTTTGAAAAGCAGTTACAAACGAGCTGTGTTCGAACCCGTCATGAGTACGAAGGATTCGAAACAATTCCAAGAGCTGCTCCGGTGAGAGACCTGATATTTTCTCGCGAAAATACAGATCGGCTAACGGTGAGCCTGGTTTCGACATTTCGACGAAGACACGCCTGTATGATTGAGGAATCCACATGTCGAGACTCGCCGACGCTATGCTTCCACGTGATAGACTCTGATCGATGAAGAATGTAAATTCTTCAAAGTTCGAAGCTGACGCAATTATGGCCGGCAAATTGTTTCGGGGCCGTATTCGCACAAGGTACGATTCGCTACTTCGCAAGCTGCTCCTTTCCGAGAGGAAATTTGAGTTGCTAACGTAGTCAAGGAGTTCACACTCGACTAGCAAACTGTACAAGACGTTATAGGCACGCATATGTGGTCGATATTCGGCGGGGGCTCTGGCGGCGGATATCATCTCGTACTCCTGTGGACTGATGAACAAGAGGAGTTCGACTGGCCCTAGGCGGAATAAGCCTGTACGTGGCGGTATCATGTAGAGCAGTGATCGCAGAAATCTAGTCTCGGTCTCTCGTGTCAGCACACCGAACAGCGTCACTTTTGGCGGAGCGGACCAGTCCGTCTGGATTGGCAAGCCACTGAAACAACGTTCCTCGCGATTGGAATCTCTCATGGCATCGGATATGCAAATCGATTTCAGCTCAAGGATGTTCTCAGAGATTAGTCGAACAGTTTTCGGGTTCTGTTCCGTAAAGTCCGATAGTGTCGGTAGGAACGGTGACGTCTGACGGGCGTAGAGGTACAGCTGCTGACAGCCGTTCTTAACTAGCAGTTGACTCAGGTAGCCAGAACCAGGATTGGCTTCAAGAATTGACCTAAAACAGAAAAAAATTGACGGCGTATCAATGATAATTATCATGATAAGAGAAGAGGGCGGAATAATATTCTTTAGTTTTGTTTTTTACAGTTGTGCACCACTCTTATTGATAATATCTAGTTGCTAATTCACACTGGTTCACAATATACAATATATGCTCCCCTCTATGCAAGGGATTATTACGTAGTTGCTGGGTCGACTGTGGACGCAGCAGACGCGGGACTCGCTACGAACATAGATCATTTATGCCCTCGGTGCGGGGGAGCACTGCACTTCGAGCATCCGTTCTGACATCAGTGTGGTTCTTCGCCAGAGAGCGGTAAGTGTATTGTAAGGCGGCAGTCGAAAATCGAATAGGCACAATAACACAACGATCCTATCCAATCTGTACAAGAGCATTTACATATTTACTCAGACATTTGGGGGAGTTGTCGGAAGGGCCAGTCACAATGCGCGACCATCGTGAGCCAACTCTCATCATTGTTATGCAATTGTATTTTTACGCTATACTTTACAGGCGTGGGTAGACGAACTTGGAAGGAACGCCGTTATATATACTTGGTCAACACCGACCACTGACACAAATGAGTCACACCTTGTTCGTAACTCATATATTCATTTATTATCGAGGTGGTGAGTTTATCCATGCAAATATTATAGAAACATTCGACAATGAGTTGGATAATAGTAACAATATCACAGACAACCAATGAATCGATTGTTGCTGTCGTTGTTATCTTGGTTAAGCGATTATTGTATGCGCATTAAAGGTGTTGATTGACGTTTCGACGTACCTGCCTTGTTCGATGTCCTTTTTCAGATGATTTGCTACCAATTCGGCGACTTCAACGTTGGCTAGACAAGCAGATTTTTTAAGATGACCTACTTTGCGAGTTTTTGACCACTCAGCGCCAAGTTTCTCTCTCATTTCTGTTTCTAGAGGTGAGCAAGCTGGAGTTTTCTTGGTATTTCTCTTTCTTCTGGACTCCTCCGCGGGGGCCACCCCATGATCAGTGCTTAACTCTTGTTCATTGGGAGTCGATGACAGAAACGAAGCGGCAGGCACACACGTGGATTGCCGAAACAAGTGACTCAGTTTGTTGACGCTTATACGCGACAGTAAGCGTCCCAGACTTGCACCGGTAGTCATTAGAGGGGACATCTCGAGTCTAGCTAGCACGAAGGAATAATTCTGGGAAGCGGGACACACATTAGTCGAAATTGACAAAGGCAGCCACCGTGGTCGAACTCTGGAGGATGCTTGCGCGCTGAGTACCAACGACATGAGGTGTCGGTTCCATCGAGAATGTGTTGATGTGTTTATGCCTCCTTCGGCTGACACCGAGCTGAATCATATGATCTCTCGATACGGATACGCCACCATGAGCCAAGATATAAGGGAGTAAAATAAAACACCCAGCGGGCCATTTAATACACAACGTATAGACTACTGAATACTCACTTACTACACTGTATGCTGTTGATACAATAGATCTATCTCCATAAATCCAGCGAATTGTATACGCCGCTGGCAATTTGGATACGTCTAGACGTCGGCTGTCGAGTTGAGCAGAAGGCCATCAAATTGGCCTTGTATCATCATGCCCCTTCCATCAAGCTGCATCGAGTGATGCGTAAGTCAGGTCCACATACAAACAGAACGCATGAATGCATTTCTGGTAAATTGTATTTGCAATCGTTTTGGTGTTTGCACTAAGGTAACAAAAGCCTTTCGGAAGTTACGCTGAAGGTAACCATGTTAGTTCCATGAAAACAGACATGAATTTATCAATAGTTTTGTCGAAATTATTCGAGTCCGCGTTTACCCTCTCCACTTACTCGATTTTCATTGGAGAAGAAGAGGGAGGTTCACTGCGCGCTCCGGGAGTGCGCTCTGTCAACACAGTTCGGGACTTACTCGCTCGAGTACGCCAGATTCTGTATCTCCGGGTGCAATAATTCGAATAAAAATAATAATAACAACAATAATAAAGTCGTAATGTTTTGCAAATTTCCGGATGACGTAAAGCGGCCGCTGAGTCTGACGTTACGTCAAAGGGACGCCCGTCCGTTTGCCGAAGGGAACTCATAGCACCGTAGCAGAAGTCTATCGGAGATAAATGTGCGAGTCCCTGCAGAAGCAAGGGACTCCGATTGGACTTCATACATTGGAGCCAACTCAGACCTATGAAGCAGCATTTAAGTACAGAATTGCCAGACTAGATACATCCAGTTAGCGCACACCTCGAGAGGTGGGTTCGTCCTCTTGTTGTTTAATTGTTGGCCTAGACTCGTTATTGTTCAGTCGATCGGATGCTGTTCTTTGTAAGGCCCCAGGTGTATGTATGTGTGCGTCTGTCTGCGAGAGGAATCTTTGTTGACTGAAATTTTGACGTTGGTCTCTTAGCAACGCGTTAACCAACATCACTCTGGCGGGCGTTATGATGCAGTCCAACGATGCTGCTGAATAGGTTGACAGAAGCTGTTTGTTATTTTTGTGTTAAGTGTTGATGAGAGCGAGCTAGCAATTGGCCAAGAGTAGTAGTCTTCCACGAGAACTCTTCTATATCTCCTATTGTTCACCCAAATAGTTCGCATGGATTGGGATGGCGGAAATGATTCCTTAGTTTCTACGCGTCGTTCCGAGTTCGTTACTGACCGTAGTGTATAATATATATATATATATATATATACATATGTATGTATATTTATATATATATATATATGTATATGTATATATCACGGCACAGTGTCAAATCGTTGATCGTGTAGTGCTATAGCTCAATGTGCATATGCATGTGAAACAGCAAAAGGAGAGCAATTTCGTTGTCGGTCCTCATCGTGACGGAGCGGTTCAAATAGGTTTATCAGTAAGTGGTGATCACGAAACTCATAAATGTTTTTGCGGTTAGCCTCATCTGTCTCTAGAAGAATCTTCTTGCGCAGGTGGCCGAATAATGAGAGTACAGAGCGGACAATGACACTTACTTCGAGTTTCTCAGAAAGTCACGAGACGATGTTTGTAGTGAATAGTTTTCTTAGGCGCCTTAACTGCTTTGTGGCTTTATTTAACAACGCATGTAGTACGAGTAGGAGATTGAACATTCACAGAAGGTTGTGCGTTGTTCCTTGGTATAGGTAGAGACAGGCAGAGAGAGACAGAGAGAGACGAATAATGTATTTCTTCGGCACGTCGGTCATACGTCGCGAGTAACTGATGAGTCATCCGTGGAAGATGACAACTCGTCAAACATGTACATGACAGGGGCCAATATAGAGGTTAACTAATCGGAATGATTCGAATGCCGAACATTTACCTGGGGATGGCGTGTATCACTTAAAAGAAGAGCGCTGTTATTTATGTTTGTTGTATACTTTCAGCTGAAATGCGGCTCGGATGGCGGCTATCCGCTCTTGTGAGCGCGATACTACTGCAGTGTATATTGGTGTCGGTCGCCCAGGAGTGTCCACGTGGATGGCATGAATTCGCTGAATCGTGCTACAAATTTGTCCGATCACCGGCGAGATTTCGGGAGGATGCCCGAGAGCTCTGTCAAACGTACAATGCCCGCTTGGTAAGCGTAAACTCCTATGAAGAGCATCAGTTTATTGTGAGGTGGTTGCGGGCGAATGATCCTCAGCACCGGCGTTGGTGGACGTCCGGTTACGAACTCAATGGCGCGTGGTCTTGGGATGGCGATGGAACGTACTTTTCAAACATTGACCATTTGTGGCTGCCCGACACAGGAAATACGATTTGGAATTATGCTGCTTACAAGTAAGTTCGGAGACGCGATACATTTCGCGCGATTTTCTCGGTCCGAAAATGACGAAGGATTGCTTTTGGCAAGGTTTACACCATTGCGCTATTGTACGTTTTACACATGTATTCGCGGTCTCGATTCTTCCTTCGATTTCAACAGCTACTCACAATATCATCACCGATGGGGCTTGGAGCGAGCCTCTCCCTCGGATGCTCTGGCACTCATCTGCGAGATATTCAAGGAGAATCTGCACCAGATCATCCTGCAGGAGAGGACAATCGATTACGGTGTAACCGAGCTGGACCCTGAGAGGATTCCCCATGGGCCCTATTTTACGCTTAATCCGGTAGACGTAATTTTCGATCAGAGCGGTCGCTCCCAGGTAGATCACGTTTCGTTACGTTGTGTTGCATCGGGATACCCTGCTCCGACATACAAGTGGTATCGGGTACGTATCGCTTAGCGGTTCAAGATGAATACGAGCTATCTATGGCGAGGCATAGTGATGCATGTTGTCATTGGGCAACATGATGTCTGGAAATGAAAAAGACGATAAATTGCCAACTAATTGCTGCTCAAATATTTCGTATAGGTTTTTGGTACAGGATCGAATAGTAATAGCTTTCTGTCGCGTACACCCAATGTGAACAGGAGTCCTTCGAAGGTGATGATTTAGTGGCAACCGAGATCAATCCTCTCTCAGCCGACCGTTATACGCAGACGGATGGCACTCTTATCGTATCACATCCCGAGCCAAATATTGACCGTGGAAAGTATCACTGCACTGCTGAAAACGAATTCGGAAGGATCAAATCGCGAACCGTAACCCTCGGCTTTGGATGTGAGTTTTGAAGAAACTTGTATTATTGAAGCGATTACCGTTTTAATGTAATGTCATGTCTTCACATTTCCGTTCCAGGTTCAAAGTGAATTACGGATAGCGTAAATGTAGCTTATCTATTGTACTTAGCATCTAGTAATACCCAAACAAAGTCAAGAACTGTCAGGGAAAGAAACCGATACACGCCTTGTTTCAACCTTCCTGCTTATCTGCTAAGTATGTACTGTGGATACGTATTTCATGTATTCAAGACTTCTCCCTACACGAGGCAATCCATCGTTTATCGAATGACTATTGCACTTATCCCGTGGAAAAATAGTAATACGTATATATCATCTAGGGAACCAAAATAGTCAGGGGCAATATTTTACTCATTGGAGAAGAAAAAGGTGAAATCTGTTCTATTATGATAGTTGTGACCTCAGGCCATCTGAAGGTGACTTTAATATTGGACTATATCGTTTGCATAATTTTGGCATGACCAGTTAAAATACACACAGTAGCTTATTTAGAGAGCAGAACCCTTCAAGTTACGGACACACCAGATATTTAGTATCATCCCTATTAGCGTCGCTGCGACGCAGGGACCGACGTGAATCACTTTACAGCTCTCGTTTTCATCCATACATTGGTTAATAAATTTAACAAAGACTATTATTATAAATATGAAAGCTATCACCGGAATATAACTGCTTCACCTATATAGTATGTACAGTCACGTCTCCATGGGGTAGAGCGCGCGCGTCGAGCAAAAATCGAACAACACTCGACGAGTGAGTGAACGCTGTTATTTTGGTTTCTCAGAGATAGCTTTTTCAATGCGATCAAGTACCTCGTCAGCGTTTGCGTCCATCAGCCACTTGCGTAGTGACTGGTCGAAGCTCGGTGAGTAATAGATATCGAGATTATCTCCACGAAAATGTATTGCAAAGTGTGCCCCGAAGCCAGGTCTCGCTAGTTTTTTCGAACTGTCGATCAGGGAGAGAATGCCTGATATGTGCACATCGGAGAACGAGAACGTCGTCAGCGAGGGCTCAGGGGTCTGGCGGAGCTGGCGAATTTCGTCGATAAACGTCCGAATTGTAGTCCTACCAAATGTGGCTGTGGCCAACTCGGTGAGCGCGTCATACATCTCAGGGCTGAGCAAGGGGCCGTCAGGCAAACACGTGAGACCGGCCAATCCAAACGGTAGCGGTAGACCCTGCTCGCGAACCAAGTCCAAACTGTCCGCAATGAGAATGCCATATAGCAGTTTGAACTCCTCCGGCAACGTAATGTTCAAGGCTTGAATGATGATCATGGCCATCTGTTTTACGCAGCTGGGCATAGCGGCCGCGAAGGTCTTCTCGCGTTCAACAAACTCGTTATAGTTCATATCCGTCGGTTTGATCTCCATGTACTTGATGATATTCGATGTATACTGGAGGCCCAGTATTTCCATGATGAGTTCGGCACTTCGAGTGCATCGCGTCTCATTGGCTGCCACAACACGGCCACGGGACACTAAGTCAATATAAGGCGCATACAGCTGCAACAAATGGGAGCCTAGTGTCGTAATCTGCTTTTGGCCCTGCAGAGTAAGCTCACCAAGTTTGTAACTTCCCATCCCCGAGATTGGCACAAGTGGTTGGCGTTCGCCGTGCCTTAGAAACAGAACGACATCCTGCACGTTTTCGAGTGACGGCTTTTCATTGATGCCCATGACGAGAACAAGGGCAGCGACGAGCACGGTGATCAGAAACAAAATCGTCACAAAACTCTTAATAATTTGTATCACATTTCGGGCTTCGGATCCGATAAGGGGTACGGCAATGGCACTAAAAGAGTCGACCCCAGAATATGAGTCCGTACCAGTCAAACTGCCGTAGTTCGGTGGCCTTGCTGCAGTTGTTGTTATGCCGCTCGTTATTGTGGCCGCGGCAGCCGTCGTCTTTATCGGCCCGCTCGCTGTGGTGGTGGTGTCCTCTCGCGAGTTCATCTCGTGCTCGATAGGTCCCCCTTCTCAATAAGGGCCGGACTTAGCCGAAACGATATCGGCGGAAGCGTCGGAGTCAGTCCGGCTTTGGCTTTTGTGACAACACAATGAATTCTACGAGCGAAGAAATGGTAAAAGGATGACGGCATAGCTGCCAGTGCCGACAACGCCAAGAGCAGTAGCAACAGCAGCAGCAGATCCACTAACACCGGCTGGGCGGCCGCCAGCTGTAAGGCCTTCACGCCGCAGTCGTAAACGACAGCAACGACAACGGTGGCGATCAGCGGCGGTGGCCGCGGCTGCAGCTACGGCAGCAACGAACAAAAGAACGATAGGCAGACTTGGCTCTTTTGCGCATGATGCCTGGCTGCTGGTGCTAAGCGGTATACTACGGCACACTTGCCTATGTCACCGTTTGAGCTCGCCCATGGATGTTGATGGCAAGATTGTATAAGCCAACGAGACCATCCCGCTCGTACGACGGAAATCACCACTAGGTTGGAAAGTGCAAAAGAGATAGAGAGAGAGAGAGAGGGGGGGACAAACGTAAATCGAGCGGTGTCCGCGCGGAATTGTATTAAGAGGAACATAGCAGTGGCCAGTAGGTGAACGAGGCCGTAGGACATATACCGCTTGGTGATCATTTGCCAGTCACCTCGGCGTGCGAGCAACGTAGTAGCGGTCACGGCGATTGCTGTGTGATAGATTGTAGATAGTTGGTTGATGTTTAGCGATCGCTTTTGATATAGATACAACCGGATACGGAGGATGTACAGGCTTAAACATACTGTTGCGGTTGGGGGACACGTAAATTCATGCAATAGATAAAATACAGATACATCACAGTTGGAAAGGTAGTTTTCGTCCTACGGGGAATGTCCGTAGAGAGCTATAAATTGTTTAAATAGTCCATGTTATATTGTATCTCTCTAGTTGTTAACCTTTGATTCGACTATGAGTGAAATTATTTCCATTAATCAATTATTGCAAGTAATAGCCGAGCGCAGGGTAGAGCATAGCGGGCCGTTTATTGCTAGCAATTACTAACAAGGTACAGGTGTGCGCCTGTGATGACTGGCGTGATTGCCTTCATCATGGAGATTCTGTCATTTATGATAAAATCAGGTGGACTCACAAGAGCACACAACAGTCCCGTTCTATCCCGCTCACATAATTCTATAGTGCCTACACTTTTGCTTATTGTTCATTGTGCTTACACGACTTTGAAGGCCCTTGTGAGAAATCTCTGGAACCTTAAAAGTTGAGACGCCGCGGCACCGCGGTGTTTCCAGAGGACAAAAATGAAAAAAATCAAATCGGGGTTATTCAAGAATAACATTTTTCGTTGGACACATATTTGAAATTTCGAAGACGCATGCCATGTCCCAGACTTCACGCTTCTTTCGATTGATGCCTTATTTTTACGTTTGATAGCCACATTATCCGAAACACTTGGGCGCTCCTAAACAGTTTGTGTAGGCACACGAACACGATTCGCTGACACTAACCAACTTGACACACGAATTATGTTGTCCTTTATATCTTGTTGCTCGCCGACGCCTCGATTGCAGACATTGGTGAGTTCAACAAGAAGCGTGCAGTGGATAAAGGTAAGGAGTATTGGGGCAAATCGATCGCCTGCGATGAGCCTCAGCACTATCCCAAGGTCAACTACTACTGGACAAGAAACTCGTTCCCTAACTTTGTCGAGGAAGACCAGCGGGTGTTCGTCTCCCATGATGGACATCTGTACTTCAGTTCACTGGAGAAAATTGATAACGGAAGTTACTCGTGCAACGTGCAGAGTGACATCTCCGACACCGGCCGAACAGGACCATTCTTCCCCGTCATCGTTGAACCTGGCTGTGAGTTAAGTTGTAAACGAGACATTAGGCAGTTACTATTGTCCAATTCAAATGCATACTAACCTGCTGATCCAGAGCCAAGTTTACTTGGGTGTACGACCTCCTGACTTGAGCCTCGTCGAGATCCATGAGTGCGTTCCTTCAGCTGAGCACACCGATGGAGCTTGACCCAGTGCAGTGGAGACAAAGGAGAGCCAGTCCAGATATTTAACTGCAACATATTTCGATTTCTTATTTTTTGAATTTGTTTGAAACATGATGATAAGACGCCTCTTTTTGTGTGTAAATATTTATAGGGACGATAACTTCAATGTGTGAATATTGCTTCTCGTGATCATTGTAGTGGTTAAGTCGTTTTAATTACCTATAGGAATCGAGAAAATTAGGTTCACACTGAATTCGTATTCGTTTCATTCTCGTTGACCTCGCTTCTATTTCGATTTCAGCAAGCGGACAGAAACTCCTATTTCCGAACAACTTCCCGAAAAGCTTCCCACAAACTGTTCTGGCTGGAGACCGGGTCAGGCTTGAATGTGTCGCTTACGGCTATCCAGTGCCTAAATACAATTGGACCCGTGTCAATGGAGACCTACCGTACGGAAGTCGAATTGAAAATCATGGCCGAGTGTTGATTGTTCCGAAAACGCGAGTAGAAGATGAAGGCGAATATGCTTGTAACGCCATAACCAGCCAGCAGTCAATTCAGAAATCGCATCACCTTTCCGTACAGGTAAATGCAATGAGTGATACAACAGTAGGTAAATCAATCGGCGCCGTGCTACAGCCGAGGCAAAGGTCGTCGTCAACGAGTTAACAAAATGTAGAGATCCCGCCCGATGTTTGCTGAACCCCAAGCAGGCAATGAAGATTGGCTAAGGCATGACCATAAACACGTAACACCCCCCGAAAGTAGATACAATAGGTTTTCTTTAGTCTCTCGTCTCTTCTTAGTCGAATTTTGTCTGATGAAACACGGAGATACTATACTACAATCATACATGATTGGCTGTCGGTATTATTTTCCAAATGCTGGGTTATTGATTCCTTTTATCATCTTCATGATAATAATAATAATAATAATAATAATAATAATAATAATAATTATTATTATTATTATTATTATATTTCTAGAAACTTAGTTCCGCTATTAACTGAATGGATCTCCCCGCAGGCGCTTCCTGAGTTCACGATCCCCCTCGAGAACCAAATTGTCGATGAAGGCGCATCGCTAACATGGGAGTGCGAAGCGTTTGGTATTCCTGATATCGCATATGAGTGGTACTATAATGGTAGAGCCCTGAACGACACGAGCAATCTTCACCGTCTCGGCCGCTATATCATCCATGATAACGTCCTTATCATACCACAAGTGGCCAGAGGAGGCGAACGGGACGGCGGCGATGAGGGAATGTATCAGTGCATGGCAAGGAACCAGATCGGCACGTCGTTCTCAGGGGCGCAACTTAAAGTTATTTGTAAGTTGTGCACACGTGTGGCAGCTCGGGTGACAAGCGATGAGAGGACAAGATGAATTAATCAAAATTAATTTGAGCCAACAACGATATCTATATATATATATATATATATATATATATATATATACATATATATACGATTCCGATCGTGTCGTATCAGAAGTAATGCATGGATTTATTTTCCCTCCTTGTTTGTTTGCACAGCACTTGCGCCAAACTTCCGTAAACATCCACTCGAGACCGAATTGTATGCGGCGGAAGATGGCAATGTGACAATCGCTTGCCGGCCCGAGGCTGCGCCCTTCCCCGAGTTTCAATGGCGAAAGAATGGATACTCAGTGGGAGCACTCGGTGGGGGTCGAGTTCATGTAATGCCGAACGGATACCTGCGTATTAATCCGGTCAGACATGAAGATGAAGGCAACTATACCTGTTTCGCAAAGAACGCCTATGGAGAGGATTGGTCATCTGGCAGGCTGATTGTTTTACGTGAGTGCATTTATAAACGACAGTGCGTTTAGTTTCTCGTATTCTCCTGCACTGTACAAATCGCAAAGGCCTAGTGGTGCAATACACAAATATATATATATATATATATATATATACTATTCATGGAGCGGTCGCTGACAAACCACAAATCTCATGTCAATTCATTTCATTGACACGCTATTGTGTATAAGCAATCTACATTTTGCGTTTTAGTTGTTGAAGATAAAAAACTTGTTGAATTTTTGCAATCGTTCCCGCTGCGCCATCGTACACATATCAAGTCATCTAACCCTTGGAAGCATTGCGGTATGATCTCTTTCATTATGTGCAGTCCCTCCAGCCGCCTATCAAAGTCCACCACCGCGTCTAAGTGCTGTCGTCAACGACACAGTGATACTCGTCTGTGAGGCTCTTGTGTCGCCGCTGCTCGATCTTTCATACGTATGGACGCATAATGATCTCAAACTTGACTGGAAAACCAATACTCTACACGAACACAAGTATTCCGTTGTAAGTAGAATTCAATTTCAATAGTTGCGCTACCGTTGTTCATGGAGCAGTGAACGAGATGATGAACGAATGTATTAGCACACTTCGATTGAGATCGGTCAATCTATCGATAGTCATGATCACCATTGAGTTCAGTCAGCCGAACCTATCGAAGAGCTCTATCGACCACACTAACCTATATGATATTTACAACGCAGGAAGTGGCTCCGCAAATATCTCAATTAAATGCCTATATATATATATATATATATATATATATATCACTATGGTTATGCAGGTCAGTTGTCAAACGTTGCTCTGATTTTGATATGAGGTGAGAAAAGTATGTATGAGAAATTGTGAGCAGTTGCTACTGCTTAAACAATTAAGTAAAGGAGATTTTCTGCGCCGATTCTTAACCTTAAACAATTATCGGTACTGCTCTCGGCATTGCACCAATAACTGCTACAACAACAACAACAACTACTAATAGTAATGCTATTGGATTTTGTTTTCGATTGTACAGGTGGGTGCGGGTAACTTAGTAATTCACAATGTGACATTCTCGGAGGCAGGTTTTTATCGTTGTATTGCCAAAACATCCATTGGCCGTGTAGAGATGCGCAGCGAACTGATCGTTATAGGCCCGCCAGGTCCCGTTGGTGCGGTAAAAGCAGAAAGTGCCAACGAAACATCAGCGCTCGTCACCTGGACAGACGCGTCAACGAATGGCCGACCTTTTCAAGGCTACCTCATTCAGGGCCGGACAAACCACAATCATACCTGGAGACTCATTGCAAGTACGTTGTGAACTGAAATGGGATATGGCTCATTTATATATTAGTATGAGAATTGATCTCAGATCGACCGGTACGAAATAGCCTGTACAAGACAATTTAATATTTTGTTTAAATTTAGATTTAAGTTTCTTCTTTTTGTGCTATACTGTATCGACGCGCAGTTAGGCCGACAGTGGTAGCAAAATATAATAGTTATTGATGAATCCGGTTTATTTGGTTTTGGCGAGCTCGCCCAAAAATTTTTTTTTATTGCTAACGCGTACGAGTTGCTCTTCTTTAGACATAGCGTATATTGCTTTGGTGTACATATCATTACTACTTCTACGCTATGAGTACTACTACTAATACTGAACTAATGCTATGCACGCCCGAAAACTAAATGTAGCGCCGGGGAGCAGTAGTTCTATATGTTGCTGCGAATTGTGACGATCTCAATAGATTTTTTTTTATTATAAAATCTCTGACTGATTTTGTTCATTTTGCCAACGAACCTGGCACAGCTAGGCAATGCCTGACGCCTGTACAGACCGACCCAATCGTGGGAGTAATTCTACTATTTCTAACGCCGTACACACTTATGTAACTGGTTGTTGACACTGTTATCCAGACTATACAACTGGAGACCGCTTCCGCTTGGAGCCGCCGTTCCGGGCATCCCGGCGCTCGTACCAGCTACCTCGTTGGTCATTGTCACCTTTCAGCGGGTATGAGTTCCGCATTGCTGCCTACAACGATCTGGGTACGGGCGAATTTTCTGATCCTTCGCCTGTCGTGTCGACACTCGAGGATCGTCCCTACAAATATCCGGATCGCGTCAGCGGAGGCGGTGGAAAGGCTGGATCGCTTACCATCACTTGGGATGTGAGTTCAATTTGTTGTTGTGCCCAGTTGCCAAGCAAACTATGTCGATGTTCATTATAGGAATTGGACGTTTTTACTTGAATTTTACTCAAGAATTTCGAATACGTGAAACATTAACTTGACCCGTCCTCCAAATGTATGCAATTGTATGATATGCAAACTATACTACACCGTATGCATATACAGCAGTAAACCTGGATAGGGTTTTCTATCCGACTGACCTATGTGGTGTCTGATGTTCCTTGTAACAACCTTTATTGTAGCAACTACATCCGGAGGACTGGAACGCACCGCAGATCTGGTATATTGTCTATTGGCGGCCAGCGAGTGAGAAGGGTGAATTCAATAAAAAGAACCTTAAAGATTTTGGCAACGTCGGCTTGTATGTTGTCAACGTTGGCGAGGAGAATTTCTTCCGTCCGTACACCGTTATGGTACAAGCTATGAACTACAAGGGGGCTGGTCCCCTCTCAATTGAGACCGAAGTGTACTCGGCTGAGGCTATGCCTCAGGTACAACCAACTGGGGTCTACGCGCTTGCCTACAACTCCACTGCCCTCAACGTCACCTGGACACCATTGGATGTTACAAGAGAGAAGATTCGAGGGCGCCTCATTGGCCACCGAGTAAGTGACTATTGTAGAACGATTCGGTTTCGTCTCGAAGTAGTTGACATTGTCATTTCTGTAGGGAAAAACCTCAAATTTGAGTTGATTGTGACCAATTAAACATTTCGACATTTAATGGCCTATTACAGTGGTCGACAATTGTATCATTTGCTAGCTCGTTGCACCCCGGGCAATTCCGTATCATATTTTAAATGGTTCTGTTCTCTATTGTTGACCGTTCACAGATCAAATATTGGCGGAGCGATGCCGATGCCGAGGTGGACTTTTTGGTATTGCTCAATCGAGGCCTGCGCAACTGGGCGCTAATCGTTGGCCTCCAACCCAACACCGAGTACCGCGTCGCTGTTATGGCGTACAATGACGCCGGCAGTGGACCCGAATCCGAATACTTCATTCAGAAGACATGGAAGGCTGCACCATTACGACCGCCAACATCCGTCAAGGTCCGAGCCATTGGTGATACGTCGGTTAAGGTCACATGGCGAGGCGTGGTCCCATCGATCGAAGAGGAATCGATTCAAGGATACATGGTTCGCTACTGGGAAGCCGATCAGGATTATACACAGGCAAAAGAAGTACGACGCGTGTTGGACGCGCACAGCTCAGAGTTGGATGCCATCGTCTCAGGTCTCGTCCCTGGTAAAGTGTACAAACTTCGAGTACTCGCGTACTCACTGGGAGGAGACGGGAAGATGTCCTCCCCTCCGTGGGAATTCCGACTCGGAGAAGGTGTCCAATCGCCATTAACTTCTACCGCGGCACAACGCACCTCAGCTCGCCTGGCATCGAGCTTGCTTATGCTTGTCATCGGCATGCTCTTATGCAAATGGTGAGAATCATTCGCAGGTTTGTCTGTGTCAAAGGTTGGTCAGCTGCATCTCCCTAAACGGGGCAGTATTCATTTATTTTTTTTTATAAAATTCCTACCTGGAAAAAAGTATCTTTTTAACGGATTTCGTTTAAGCAATCGAGGACGCGCTTACCTTCATAACGTCTGTTGTCTACACAAAATAAATCCAATTCAATTTCAGATTATCTAGTATGGTGATATCAATAAGTTTTGCGAATTACCACCGACATGGCAGCCACAAAAGTTAACATATGAGCAGGAACATACATAAGCATCGGCTGGAAGCACTATCGAGAAGGAAAATTCTGATAATATTTTCTTGCTTTATCAATTGCAGATGAGTATCAAGCACATCAATGGTAGGTACATTGTACTATTGTAGTATAGCCATAAACTGTTCGGAATATAAGACGTTTATTTAATATTTATACGGCGACATATAAACAGAATGAAACGCGATTCTATAAACATAGTGGTGTATATATTCAATGAGTGTTTGTGACATGAAATGTCGCGCATGTTGAGAGGGTGAGAGCGAGAGGCTGGATAAAATGAAGAGAGACCTCAATTCCATAGAATACTACAGCTACCATTGCTATACACGGCAATTAAGTTACATATTATGTCGAAAAAATTGGAAATCGTTCAAGAACAGTTAATATGAAGTATGTCTGAAGTTGAGAGCGTTTGTCGCAAGCGAGCATATCGAGTTGAGCGCGGATTATCGTATACGAAATAATAATGATACTAATGAGATCTCGGTGATGATGACTGACTAACTAATTAGTCCTATCGTGGCATTCATCGGCGCATAACCGTGAGCACAAAAAAAAAACTGGGAATACAGTACGATCAGTAGGCTATCCAGGCAGGAGTTTACAGTAATAACAGCTCAAGTGAAATGTAATAATAACTTTATTTATTTCAATTATACAATATAATCATTGAAGAATTGGCGAGGAACAATTGCATCTCACGCAAGGGCTTAGATATGTTCACCAATTCAATACTTTCCATCAGTTCTGTATTGATCTGTATTTAGAGTCATCATTGTCCTGTATATCAACAGATTGGGTCCACTTGAAACAGGAAAATTGTAGCAATGCCCTCATCGCTAAACTGAGAGCCAACGCTTATAAGCCATTATGGTTGGCTCAAAGACCAGACCTCGGTAGTTCAAACTAAAGTGTGCAATTACATTTGGAAGTGTTTGTTGCAGTAGTCCACTTACGTTAGACGGCAGCTATTACTGGTATGACAGACATTCATACGCGGAAAAAAAAACCTTACACAGAAACAAACAGTAACACAATGATGAAATGAAAATACTGACAGATAGCTGAACGCAAACACACACACACACAGAAACACACAGATGTTTATGGTTAATATCGGCACGTTGAGACGATGCTGCAGATTAGCAGGCGTAACAGAATTAAATTAATTGGCGATCTGATAATAGTATTACGGGCAGCGAGCTTGGGCGAACAGGTGACGAAAAAATCCTCCAACGGGGGATCAGATGTTGATGTTGTTAGTGCACAAATCGACGAATTATAGATATTGTCACGATATTGAACGTACGAATGACGCTATCCGCCCTTACTAGGGTTATTATTAGTTTTATTATCACAGCACTATAATAATAATAATAATAGGTATTCTCCAATATTGAATATGTATAAATTATTTCGTTGTATTTACCAACCATACAATAATATTATAAATATTGTCACTGCCGAAAGATAATAATGAGGTGAACTAAAAAAAAGAAACAACCAAGGAATCTCTAAACAGGATTAGTAAGAAATAAACTTTTATACATTGTATCCGATGCCAGTGATTTTCTTTTAGTCACGTTTGCTAGATATTAGTGAGGTCGAATGGACAACACGTGCTAGGTATTTATGACCACTCGTCATATCGTCGTGTGTCTGTCAAGCCCACGAAAGCCCGCCAGGTTTCACTGTACGCCGACCCTAAATGAACAAAGAGTACTTCATCAACACAAACCTGTGTAGATGCATAAAATAACGTTAATACTTATTTTTTTTTAATTAGACACGGTCGATTATTCCACTGCAGAGGGTATGAAGTGGATGTGCCCCTGTTTTGTTGCCATACCCATTAATTAGTTTATGCCTCAGAGACGGCGAAGGGCAAACTTGTGAGAGACACATCACGGAGGTTGTGAGTAGAAATGGTTATTTTTTAACGATTTTTCCACCATCTCTTTGCATTGCTTTACAGTAATGTCTATAATACATTCTAAATTGTTTTATAGGTCTGAACGTTCATTGTGTGTTTTGTGACTAGATATTTGTCGTTCGTTATCGGCTATTTGGCAACAATATAGGTGGCCGAACATGTAAAAATATTTCATATATATATATATATATGGACAAATGGCCTTCTAAGCAATGATACTTGTGTTTTACCGTGTCTGTGCGACTGTTCGTGTATTGTAAAAAGATAGATGCTAGATAGATCTAAAATGTGCAACAAGTAGTATATATATATATATATAATAGCATATAATAACATTCTTGATAGATATATCCGTTGCTTTTTGTTAATGGTTAGAAAAGTAATTCGGAACGGAGTCCCAATAATTTAGCCTATTTGAAATAGCTGACCACAGTCGCTTGAGATTAATACCAACGTGACAACTACGGATGTCTTATATTTGCTCACAAACAACATATTCAGTATAGTAGTAAAAACCCGAAATGCAATATCAGGTGTTCGTTTTTCACGGCGGGAACTTGTCAGAGAGAAATAACGAGCGAATAGTTGTTTAGAAACGTATGTCGAACGGGGGCCTACCTCGACGGTGAGGCAGGAAATCCGATATCCGACTTTAAAGTGTTTCTCCATACAAATGTATTTAGATAGTGGAAACCATGCGTTTCTTCAACAACGCCGCGCTGTTAACAGGAGTGGTATGCCAACTCATACCACTCCCAAAATATCAAGACAACGTTCGTCCGATGTCAAGTTTGCAATGCATATACTTCTTGTCTAGTAGAGATCAATATGTTCTGCAAAGTGCAGATATTTTTTCAGTGTTCGAGGAAGGGGCAGCTGTGCCAGGCTCTTTTGCAGAGGCCGTTGAATTTGCTTCCTCAGTGAAAGCCTCGAGAGTTTCTTAAGTGACAACGCGTTCTTAGAGACGTGCGAAAGGAAATCTTCGATGGGCGAAAGCTCTGGAGGTACGGGCGGGGGTGGCGGCTCAAAGCCCGAACCCAGATCATAGCCTGCATCAACGAGCAGATGGACCAGCTCGAGGCTGCCTTTTTTACGAGCCACGCGGAGGACGTCGATGTTCTTGCACGCGAAGGCATGCCCAGCATTCGGGTTACACCTGTAGAAATCAGCGGGGATAAACGTGAGCGAAGATCCGTTGGGACGAGGACGAGACAACGATGGACAGATATCTATGTCAACGGCCTGATTGAACTGGTGAGCACGACAATCAGAGATGATTTCGTCGGTGAAGAATATCAATATTTGTTTTGTACAAGAGGACTCCAAATGATAGACAGACGATAAAACAAGTGGAGAAGTATTATACGAACCCGAATGCAATGAGGAGCATCGCGAATTTCAGTTTCCCGGTAATAACGGCACAGAAGAGAGGTGTCTCTCCCTGAACATACGTCTCAGTGTCGAGGGCGTCGAGATTCAAGCCGGCGAGGAGATGAAGAAAGCTACGGAACAACGCCAGATCGAAAGGTTCCGTCAAACTCCACACCAAACAGTGCAACAAGGTTTCACCTGGAAGAATTGAAAATAAACGATAATCTAAATTAATAGAAATTGAAACATATTCAGTGCCAAGTTTACGCCATTATTCAAAGGCATATGTCGTTCAACCAGAGCCCGACCCCGCGGCCTTTAGCTCTGCATGGCGAGAAAGTTCTATTATATAACCGTCCAAGTTCCGGCGCCAACAAAAGCCGATATATTACATATCATAATGTTATGAGTCTAACGATTCGTAAATTCCGGTAGATTCTGCAATAGTGGCATTGTACGTCATCTTACAATACCTTAGCGCGGCTTACACCTATCTATTGTTCGTGACCATCTCTATGCGTCTGAGTAAGACACGAGTGCCGCGCTTTTAATTCGACTGAAGCTTGTACCCCGACTTCCAATGTATTCAATAGTTTTTCTATTTGAGCGAAGAGAAGTCCAAAGGGACTCAAGGGTGTATTTGTCCATTGCAAACTACTAAATTGTTGGATCGAAACGTCGGGACACTTCGTCCAACATAGAGCTACTCACCGACAATGTTCCTCGATGACAGATCAGCACCGTGTAATACAAGACTACGGAAGATATCCAGTTGTTTCTCCCTCACCGCGATCAATTGAGGAGTGTCCCCCACAGAATTGCGTGCGAGCGGTAAAGGTATGTAAGGTAGGAGAGCCTTTACCTGGAAGGTCGAACAGTATATTATAGGAGCGCACACCTACGTGGTCCTTCTGCAAATCACCATGGTATGGGTCGCATTTTAATCGAATGCGGCGACATTCGAGCTAGCGTTCCCTTCCTGCAGGTACTAAACACATTTAACTAAAATAACATTACCTGACATGGTTACAAGAGCTATGGTATGTCGACACTATTAACGTAACTATTCTGGATTGCGATAATTAGCTCATACTGTGCTGAAATGTGCTAGCGTCAATAGCTTTTCCGTAGCGATTTGCTGGTCGCAAACCATTGTACAATTCCCGATTCGCAAGCATATTAAAAAGGGATTAGAAAGTCTCGCTGCATAAATGGCGACTGTTGCTGTTGGTGATCTTATACAATTATTATTTGTTTATCACATCTATCCTGTAGCATATAATTTACAATAAAGGAGATGTGAGAAAATCTATAATATGTAGGATCAGTGTTACAGTGCATGTATCGCAATCGCCTTGATAGTCACATGACTTTTCATTCCAAAGCGAGGCTAGCCAGAGGGGTAACAAGACGGCATTTTGTACTATGACATTTCTCGCAGAACTGTCCGCAGCGCAACGCATGGGGTCACGAAGGTCAGCGGGGGTGCGGAACTTGGGGTGGAAATTACGCATTGCGAATCCCATGCAGTTACAACAAACACGAAAGTTGACGCGTCGTTCATCATTGCGCGGGTAATTAGGAAGTTAACGTTGATCCCCGCAAATATGTTTTCCCAGGATAGTATTAGAACGTAATTGAAGCTTGGCGCTGTCGGGAGTTCAAGGCGCCGTTTGAGTTCCATAACGAATAGGGAAGTGTTGAATAGTAGATAGACGAGCCTATTCGTGGCTGTGCGGTGAAACACACAACGACATATTATATCCGATCAGATTGTTTCCATCTGATTGAAAATTACTTGACGAGGTCACGATGCCCGCGAATCCTTGATGGCGGATCTTTTAGTAGGGCTGAGAAAAGTAGCGGACTAAGGTTGGGACCTTGAGCTGCATCTGTCGTTTGAGGGGAGAACCTTAGGCAACAATCGGTCAAACAAATTAATGATGGTAATGGGGATAAACGAGAATAACAAGTAGCTTGGTACTCATATGTATTTGTTTGCTTGTTGTTTTTTTTGTCTCATGGCGGTATAATAGTAGCAATTGTACGAACCAGTGCTGGATTGTGATGGAATATCGCCGTTTGTAGAAGGCCATCAGACGGACTGATCCGAGCCCCAGCTTTAAGTAGCAATGCCACAAGCTCAACGTCGTTTGCCCAGACTGCGGCAACCAGCGGACTCTCGCCGTGAATCTCCTTTGCGTTAACGTTCGCCCCGTGGCGAATCAACAGCCGAATCGTCTCCAGCCGCTTCGAGTCGTTCTTATTTTGTTGCATGGCCAGCATGAGTGGAGTGCGCTCCGAACTGTCGAGGGCGTCCATGGCAGCGCCCGCGCCCAGAAGGGCAGCACATATTTCGACATGGCCATACGAGGCAGCCATATGCAAGGGGGTCTGTTTCTCACTGTGGAACATAAATGCAATTCGCCATAAAGAAACGCCGTAGAGTTATTGTAGTTCAGGTTATCGACAAAAATAGGAGAGAGAGAGAGAGAAATATAAATATCAGGCGACCTAAACAAGATACGTTTCGTAACAACAAAGAGTGTGATGACGCGGCCCTTACTGAGCTAACTACCCTTGAATAATAAAGGTAAGACACTCGGATCTGTTGGGACGATGGGGTAGCGCAGAGAGTCGGGTCGGTCGAGGATGTTTTAAGACAGACAGGTGTCCACAAGATCGCGCACTGAGTGTCGAGAGATGTGACTGAAACAAAGTGATTTGAAGTCTGTGCATCCACCCTGAGAAAGCCACCCGACCGTCCTGACTTCTAGGACGCCATGTTCAATTTATTATATCAGTTATTAATAACAGTGTAATACACATTCATTCTGTAGTAATGTTCACATTCGTGTGAGGAACAAACATGCTCTACAATAAATAACCATGTTCTCCACCATTCATATATTCATAATCTGACGAACCACTCATCCGTTCGTCACAAAGAGGAACAGTTGAAACAAAGTGAATAGCGCTTACGCATAAGCGGGACAGAGGTGGCACAACTTACACAGACTTCGCGTTCAGTCGCGCGCCGCTTCTCATCAGAAGCTTGACGTTCTCCAGCCGGCCACGAAAAACGCTAATATGCAGCGGACTCAATCCGATCGCGTCTGAAGAATTCACAAACGCACCTGGAACGAGTTCCTTTGTTTATTAAAATGTCTACTATACTTTACTTACAAACGTGTACGTGTCATTGCATATATGTGTGAAGCGCTGCCAAATTCAACATGAGGGAGATTAGAGGAACGAGAATAAGCTTGTTTTCAATCTATTATAATCACTCATCCCCAATTTTGACAAAAAAAACTTCACGTATTGCGCTAGAAGTGCCTGGGCAAGCAATGATCATGCAATACAATTGTTCATCTCGACCGTTAACGACCTGTAACCGTCATCATCGAGTAACCATAGACACGAAGTAAAACGAACGTACATCGTCTATAGACTGGATCGTGAACTCCTTTCAGTCCGACACATTTTCACTTAAGTTCGGCAGAGTGCGAACTTGGATCGTCTGTACAGCCATCCCGCTGTTAGGTGATATCGTAAGCTTTTACAGAAGGCCTCTTTTCCATACAAAATTAGTGTTCTCTGCTAATTACCCTTATCAATGAGTAATTTAAGAATATCCGGGCGTACAAGCTGCGCGGCGTAATGTAGCGGTGCGCGATCGAAGAAGTCGTGGCGGTTGACATCCGTTCGGATCCTCGAGCGGCGCTCGAGTGACGCCGAGCTGTACAATGCCTCGTCACCATACGAACGGAATTGATCGAGTCCCCTTGGCGAACGAATCGCCAATGATGATGAAGATGGGGTAATAGTTAGATGACGAAACGTGGTTGATGCCTTTCCAATAGCCGAGCTGCAACTCTCGACCATGGACGCGGTGAATACCATTGTTCCAGTGCAGGGTAAACTTCTCTCAATAGTGCGACGGGGCTGCGGGAGGACACGATGACAAAAAATGCAGGTACTATTGAGAACAATGGATTATTTCCTCACTAATAATAACGCACTCGTTTTTATGCTTATAATTCATAGCAAAATATCTAGATTATCATGCGAAATAGTTAGTCCTTTAAGCGTGCGTGCACTTTCTGGGTTAAATTTAACGTCGACTAAACATTCGTATTCACAATACAGGATTTTATGCATCGCTGCATCTGCACTATACAAAACACTGCACTGCGATGGCGAATGTTCGGTTTCACTCCGATTTTTCGTTAATAGAATGTAGGCAAGCATACCCAAGCGGGAGGCGTGGGGAAAGCGGGGTAGGTATTCCCGTTTTTCCTCATAAATAAAAAAAAAGCATACCCGCACAAATGAATTATTTTTGTTTGGTTCTGGCATTTGCCTCCTTCGCATATATTGCTCCGTCGAGTTTTACGTACCGTAGCAGGCGAGCTAGGCAAACTTCGAGCTGCTCGCGGCTGGTCGACAACGCCGTCTCCATTGTTGACTTCTAAACAGAGGCGTACAAGAGAAACGTCACCTGACGACACCGCAAGGCCGAGGACGGTCTGGCCGGATGGAGTCAATGAGTTAACGATATAAGCTGGCGAAGAGGCCTGTTTGAGAACAGCAACGAACGATTTTGAGTCGCGATTAGCTAGGGCCGAAGAGGCCAGCTCAACCTCGATACCACAGATCGTTGATTTGGAAGCGATGAGCGCCATTTGTAGATCATCGACAGGAGATATGCATGGAGGACAGGCTCACTCAGTCAAGGTTCTCCTGGTGGATCTTCAACTCCGTGCATCTGAAATTTGCATAGATCAAGCTGAATTTTTGCCTGCCACTACCCTACAGGATAATTCTTACCTTATTTTATTCGAACAGCTTGTCCTATATGACAACACGCCGCTGCTTTTGTTCCAAGGGCGGAAACCTCTCAGCCACTTCCTGAGGCCTCCCACCTCACCTGCTCGAACCAGTCCGCCATCGTCTGATTCTTTACAAATACATTTAGTCAAAGCTAGTCTGGACATACGCACCGCCAATACAAATAGAATACCAGGATGGTAAAAAATATGGAATGGAAGACTCATGAACGTAATATTCTGCTACCAAATAATATGCTTCTAGATTGAGTTATTAAAAACGGTTGAAAATGTTATATAAACTTAACAAAGCAACGTTTTATAAGTACAAAGTTACTTGCGTAAGCAGAAACCATAGGATAGTTGATGAAACCAATGTGATATAGTTTCGTGTTGAATTTAGTTAACAGAGGCTGGACGTGTACGCGTAAAGAAAATTTTAGCTCAGTCTGAATATGCATACGAATCCATTGTTGATTGTAATCCATACCAATATATATATATATATATATATATATATATATATATATATGACAACCGTTTTTTGGCATACTTCTAAATTTTTGAAGGTAGCTTTAAAGTTTTGAAATGTGTTAAGTAAAGTGTCTGCGTCTAGAATGTGCCAGCCCGATCCGACATTACAATAAGCGGATAAGAGAGAAAAGGGACAATTCAACGGCAGTGATATTTGTACGAACAGACACCAGAATTGGCAAGAATTACCCTGGAACAAATTTCACACCTGCGAACCAGCCGACTGATCCCTTCCTCATAGAAAATGTTCAGCATCGACTCGACACAGACATCGTTGTCGGTTGCAGAACTCACCCGAGAAAAAGAGTAGAGCTTCTGGCTATTACAGATTAAACATCTATGCCGGTCTGCCGCCGTTGCATTTGTTATTATAAACACTAATGCATCTGAATACATCAGCTCGATTGTCTTCATCTCATTTAATGTATCTTCCTTCTAAATAATTATGTTGATTTACCTAAGTCACGTAGAACACATCTGCACAGCTGCCATAAACATCAACGTCCCAAAAATAGCCCGTCCTAACAAATCTCATTTGGACCATAAGCTCATCTGATATCTCGGAACTAATAGTTCATACACAGTTACAAATTTTGCAATCATGAAAATCACGTCTAATGACAACGCACGGTCGATGAGTAGCTTGTCACAATAAATAATAACACAAACAAACAAGCCCAAAAAGAAACAATAAACATAGATCAGCTGTTCTTCGAAGTTCACCGCTGGGGCCCGAATGTCTATATAGATATATATATACATACATATATGTATCTGATCCAAACAGCTGCTCATACGGAACTTATGCAACTGCCTATATTTATTAACCCATGACGTATTACAAACTTGCCGAATGGTACAAAAAAAAAGAGATCACGAACTCATTTGAGACACTTCACTCCTACGCACAGAAGATAGTCATAAGGAACTGCTTTACATCACCTACTTTTTTGGACTTCGAGTCGATCCCAATGACATAGTGGCAAGTGAGGTGGGTGCAAAATCCACGCGAGGGAGAGAGAGCGAAAATGATGGTCGATGATTTTGACTGGGCGGTCGAAGTTCGCGCACAGGCGCCCCGAGTCAGAAGCCACATATTGTGCACGTACCTACATAATGTACAATACAGCAACCAATGGTGGTTTATTGACCGAACTGCAATTACAGTAATGCTTACGTTCTCGTACGAATTGTATAGTTCGGTTACGGTAAATCACTACAGGTTTTCGGTTTCGTACCATACGAGCTGCTTCGGTAGATGGCGCAGCAATAATCAACGTTATTCGAGGTGGTCGAGTAATTGATGGCAACCTACTTCTTTCCTCTGGACAATAGCAAATAGAGAACTTTGGTAGAGTTTGAACAACTCCACCAAAGTTTCAATTCGTGGAGCATCTACTTAAATGTACTAGTCTTGTTAAAAGACTGGACCCCACCAGCGAGACATTACCTCTGCGGCGTATAGCTTGTAAGAGGAAGACGTGGCCGAAGACTCACCTGAACTACGATTTTTCTCTTTGGTAAGATGTATCAACTCAAAGACCTGCTCAAGATCGATGTAACAAGTTACTTGCTCGTACGTGTACAGGTCCTTAATGAGAATAACGACAACGAACAGCGAAACGAATCAATAGTTCCCGTTTTCTAACTCAACTCATGCGCTCATGTGGTCGCGCGAACGATTTTAGAGCTACTTAGAACAACTAAGGTTTCTGGAAATAGTGCTTTTATATCATTATTGCAGGATTTAGCTAATTGAATAGTCAGGTAGCGCACAGTGAGACGACCGTATATTTTACATTAATAATCTAAAACAATAGGTTACAAGGAAGTTGGCAATGGCAATGATCTTATCTGAAGTTGCCAAGATCATTACCATTATTATAACTGTTATTATTATTATCAACTAAGGGTTTTCGCTCATTGAGTGCAACGTGTTTCAATTGGTAAACATTGTAGATATGACCAGCCATAAAGGTCGATTTGCATTGCTCGCTTGGCTAAACAGAAGAGCTTTTCAGATGACGTCGTTGTTATCATCGTCGCCCCCGTTCCAGACACGACCAATTCCTAGTGGCCAAAGTAGTGTGTATTTCACGCACGTGATTATGGACATCCTCCGCTACGGTCAAGTCATATTTGTATGCCAGATTAGCGATCGGTGGGAGTTCGCGTCCGACGGCTGCTTATCGAACTGCACGTTGGCGAAAATGGAAGCGGTGACCCCGACGGCGTTCTTGATTCGTTCCAGTGGTTTTTTCTCGATTTAAATCGCGCGCTGTCTTTGCTACCACTGCGTGATCTCAACCGGGACCGTGATCTCGAGCAGGATCTTGAACGGGAACGATTTGAGCGATCATTCCGACGCGATCTGCGGGATGGACTCCGTCGTTCAGGTGAAATACTGTATGCACGACTCTTCCTGAAAAAAAATAATGGGCCTCTCAGATTTGCCACTGGCTGACGATTCACAGATCTGATATTACCGATACGAATTGTAGACATCACCCACTACATATAGTGAGGACTAGGTAAAAAGCTAGACTTAATTACCCCTAAGAAAATAATGAGCCTAGGTAGCAGTGTAGTTGTGAGAAATGAATTTCTTACATAAGGTAGCAAGAATGAAATTGTATAGAAAAACAATTGTTCTTAACTAAATGAATGTCATCGAAATTGAAGGAGTCCATTCGCTGCCAACAGAACAGAAGAATTGTGACTTCTAAAAACGCGGGATTTAAGAGCAACTGACCCGCGGTGGGACATCTCGACGGTGATTCGATGGCCCGCGAACCAACGGCCGTTGCACATTCGCACGGCCTCATGAGCGTCCTCGCGGTATGAGAAGTGAACTAACGCAAACCCTGGAGGACGCTGGGCTATGAAAATCTTTCGAACCTGTCAATTGGGATAGTGGAAATGTCCGTAGAATTTTAATCGGCTCAACGGCTCTGTTAGTCAATACCAATATAATTACACACATAGTTGCCACGGATATCTTAATTATACAGTGTGAGGATATTCATAGAATCTGATTTCATCGAATCTGATAAGTCGCCTGCCTAATCCTGGGAAGTGTTAAGCTGTAAGGGGAGTTTAACTGAGGAGACCATTCTATTCACACAGTCTCTAGATTATCATGGAATATGGCAGCAAATTCACGCGCCACGTTTGCGAAAAGCAAGAATATAGCTTAAGTGAAGGCCCATTTATAAATTACTATTATGTTTATGTCTGAAACAAGCATTGATTCTGATACTGATATAACGGCCTGACGAACCAAACCACATGTCTCACTTGGGATAATTTTTCTTGGGATCTTTTTCATTTACAAAGATACTGGAAACGAGTTCAAGACCGGCATACTATAAACGGCAGAGTGACATCATACATGGGGGATGCTCTCGACAGAATTCCCTACACTCGTGCGGCCAATGAGCCCCCTGGCCGCCGAGCTTGGTTTCCTCAAGAATGATTTACTCTATTCTGGGTTGTCATTCTATTTCTTCTTTTACATACGCGAAGGCATCACGTCGAAAAGCATACGACATCGTCTTGCGCTCCGACTAAACGTAGATCCATTAAGGTAGACTCACCGGACCAAATCTGAGGAAAAGATCTTCGATGGCACGCTCAGTAGCACCTCGGCGAAGTCCACCGACAAATACGCAGTGGCCGTCCTCTGATTGCATCCCGTACGAGATACAGTGATTATACTGTCAGAAGAAACCCACGCTGGCCAAGTCGTCCATCCACCATTCGGTCAGTTAGTATTTCGAACGTTCGCGAGAAGACACAGCCCAACCCAAAACCCAAACAATAATGGTCGAATCCGACAAGGTTCCCAGCTCTTAAACTTCGTCAATCCTAACGCTTATATTGCAGGCGGAAAGAAGGACACGGTCTTGCCAAATAGGCGGGCATCTTTAAAAACAAAAACACTTATCGCAAGTCTAAATATTCTCCACTTAATCGCCACAACTTTTGTCATAGTGTCACATTTATTTCTGATCACAAAAGCCTTGCCGCATGTTTCATTGAACTCTGTTTTCAATGGCTCTGCGGTCCTGTGGATTTTCCTTCAGACACTTCTCGTGGTAACACGACCATATAGATAAGTACCGATAAATGACTCATGGGAGACTGGTGGGAGACTGGCCAGCCAAAAAAGTTTCTGATGGGATAACGGCTGTAGACTCTAACACCGCATCCAATATTCATTGATTTACCCATTAGCATCGTTTGTTAAGCAAATATAACATGTATAAAAACGGTAATATATGATACTACAGGCAACTTGTATAATGGCAAAGAAATTAAAAAGAAAATGATGCTGTGGTTATTAAATACTTAACGAACTACATGGGTATATACGAGCGCGCTAATACGTTAAGAGAAGTTGGAACTGGGCCTTGCCCGGAATTATTGCGATCAGCAGGTTCACTAATGTCTCGTGGATGGTCGCACATTGAATTGCTAGACAGAAGGACCATACGGCTTATGTGGACGATGAGAATCTTTGGCTTTCTTATAAAATACAAACACTTCTTTAGTTTCAGTCAGGGAGGGATGGGAGATTATAAAAGTATGTGTAGTGTACTCATACACCGGTGTACAATCATTTATTTTCTTTGATTACATTATTTATCAATACTAGCCATTTTCCATCGTACTTTCTTGTCATTCTGATTTCAACCAGAGAATATGACCTGAAGGACTGCGCAATCCTCCAAGCAGAACCATAGTTGACATGCTGAGTACGTGTAAATTCAACAATGACAATATGTGACTTTAACAATACCTGTTATACCACCTTATAAACTATTACTTCTTAGGATGAGGAATCTATCTTTAACATTTTATTATAGCTGCTCGAGTTTGCGAATCATTCTAATATCAGTTAATCACCCAAGGTGTAAATTTCTTCTGCACCGAATTCAGTACATCTATATGATTTGTTACGGTACGGTCTCCATGTCTCTGAACGGTATAAAATCTTTAATACAACTAGACCATTCTACAGTGTTACTTAGATATCTACTTGCTGAACACCAAAACAGCGAAAAATAGTCTTGCAGATAAAGTGTAGCGACCTAATGACCGCTGTGCTGCATTCATCGAAGCTTAGAATAGGGCTAACAATAACACCCAGATTAGGTTAGGTTTGGTCTATGTTTTAGGGATGGCTGAGCCGTTTAAATTGCATACGAAATAATGTTGTCTAGACGATTCATCAGCACATTTACATACAGATATTAGCATTTCGTTTTCGTCGCACCGCCTCAGTAGAGGGTAGCAGTTGTCTCCTGTCATCATGATTATCACTATATCCGTATAAGTTGAGGTCATCAGCATGCAGTTTGTAAGGTATGCTTCTAGGAACAACTTGTTTAATTCCGAGAATGAATATGCAAAAAAAGTTGGATGACCCACGCAGGATCCATGCGGCACGCTTGACTACCAGCTCCCCACTGAGTTAAGATTGCCATTTATTTTGTACTCTCTTCTACTTCCGAAAGATAGTTGCTTATCCATGTGAGAGTTTTATTGTTTCTTCGAAGCTTATATAACTTAGAAGTAAGATGATGGTGGCAAACACCCGCCAATGCCTTGAAAAGATATGGAGTTGAAAGTTCGTTTTCTATTAACAAAAAACGCCCAGTCCGATGGGGTGGCCATTGATTTCTCACTGAAGTCATATTTAATCAGGACCAACGTGATTTTATGGCCTCTCATAAAACCATGTTGGTCTTGATCAAATATACCATCCTGGGCGAGATAATGTCCAATAATGTGGTAGCGACTTAGTGTTCTGCTTATGAACTGCCATTACAATGAAAAGTCAAAAATATTATTTATCACCTTTATTTATCTTAGAATTCTTGCCAGACACGACAAGGTTGAAAATAAAGGTAAAGTGAACCCGACATGTCCTCAAAGGAGCAGTACCCAAAGGTTCAGAGCCGAGGCTTGTCACGTAAGAACAACAGCTGGAAGTCTGCTCAGAGAATGTTAGAAGTTTCTTCATATCGTTGGCAGCAACAATCCTCAACTAATTGATGGAAACGGGGTGGCTCACAGGCAACGTGATGAAGTGCCTGAATCACGATCATGTGGTTTCGTGTATATTAAATCTTCCACTATTTTTCCAAACTGAATTGGCCATCATCTCATCTGTATGGAAATACGGTTTATTGT
Source organism: Stratiolaelaps scimitus (assembly GCA_019614645.1). Classification (NCBI taxonomy): domain Eukaryota; kingdom Metazoa; phylum Arthropoda; class Arachnida; order Mesostigmata; family Laelapidae; genus Stratiolaelaps; species Stratiolaelaps scimitus. The sequence continues at coordinate 654,819 of JABWDB010000014.1, read as the reverse complement.
CTATGTTTATCGCTCATTTACAGTTCATACTCGCGAAGGGACGTGTCTATAGGCCCCTTAATTTGAACCATTGCATCAGCTTCTCGAACACGATATTCCACAACGCAAGTAGAAGAATCTATTCCAGATGTTATGTGGAGGCTCAGGAGAAACTCTAGGCAGAACGGCTTTCCCCGATCGAGCTTGCGTAGTTGAGTCACCGTGACGTCCTCCCATATTAACGGCAAGTGCGTCCGTATGACGCGCAAAGCGAAATCTTCAAGTCAATAAGAGCCAGAGCCGTTTTTAATGAGATCTCAACCTGTCCCCGATCATAGCGAAGGCCAACCTAGCCTTCAAGACAACTTAGCCTAAAAGTAAAATTTACGGGCTGACTCACAGCCAACATTAACATCCACGGAACTGCTTTCGGCACTGCTTCAGAAGACATAACCCTTGAATGCAAATGTGCAACGATGGTGCATCGAACCCATGTACCTATCTATCTCCTCCGGTTGGAAGGGGCACACGAATGCACCACGCCAGCCTTACTGTTCTTCAGGAATGGTACGTGCGAGCTCGAGGTGCAGGGGAAAGCGGTTTGTGAGGAGCTGAAATAAACATTTAAGGCCCGAAGCTTTGTTCAGGCGGAGTCAATCCACAGCAGTCATCACCCGCTATATAATGAGCTTTCGACTGAGTGACTAGTGTAGTTCGAGCGTTAGCTGATCCCATGCGTCTGCATAAAAAATACAGTTGCTAGGAAGGGTATCTTGGGCGGCCAGCGTGCCTCTTATGCCTTGGACGAGGGGTCATTACGACTGGGCATGCTGTCACGCGACTACGTTTGCATTAAGTACGGTTTGCCGAAAGCAAAGCCGTGGACTTTAAATGTTGGCTGTGAGTCAGCCCGGAAAATTTAAGTTCACTTGGCTGGAGAGCTTTCTTCATCGATATCTCGAGTGGTAAACTGCAAGCTAATCAAATACAAACGTTCTGTCAGCACAACCGGATCTGTGTGGCAAGTGTCGACCAGTTCACGGCCAGCCATGACGGCGTTGGGTGTCTACCGCTTATCAAACAAATCAGAATAGCTCTGAGGTTGAGGCTTATTCACCGGCGTCGATTGCGCTAGGCATTGGAAAGAGTCCCGTCGAGGAGTTTCGGAAGCGGTGGATGGCTGGTCTTGGAATAGTCGGAGACTTCTAGTCGAATATAGTTCAAATGGAAATGATAGACACCAAATGATCTTGTACTTGAACCTGCCGTATACGTTTTTCATACTAACCACCAGCACACGAAGATGCAAAGAATTATATTGCATGATGACATGAGCTAACATCTTTAATGCTCGTATTGTACGGTTCAGATTTATTCTCTCAAACGGTTGATGATATGATACGGTGTTGACACCCTAGCACCTTCTTATGTCAACCACTGTGCAACCATCCCCGGTTACGCAGTAGCGCGTGCGGAGCGGGCAAAGCTGAGGAAGTACGCCGCACTCCAAGCAACGCACCTGTTTTCCCCCCTTGCCTTTGAGACCCTGGGCGGGCACGGCCCTCTCACTGCGAACTTCCTCGAGGGGGTCTACCACAGGTTGATCCGCGCCACCGGGGACAAGCGCGCTGGCTCTTTCCTCCTGCAGCGCCTGTCCCTCGCTGTGCAGAGAGGCAATGCCATCGCCTTCCTCGGGACATTGTCGTCCTCACCCCCCCCACCCCACCCCCATAATCCCTAGAAATTCCGACCTATTGTAACGTTTAATATATTATAATAAATAAAAAATACAGAATAGTATACCGTAAAGTCTGATATGATACTCATTGTGGTGATAATATTATAGGCAGGCATAATAAACGTATCAAAGTCCCTTGTTCCACTTATCGCAGTTCTTACAAGAGCGTCAATGCAGGAAAGGAGATTAAACGTATGTTTAAGAGCAAATTCGAAAAGATTGTCACATGTAGAGACATCAGTATTGGCATAATAATCGACGCTCCGAAAACGACAGTTGGCCATCCGAGTCGGGCAGTTTTTATCTATATATATTAAACATCATATATGCTCAATATACCAAATTGAATTTAACCTATAAAATTCAACTAAGTAGAGGGGGTATTTCAAGTACATTCTTTTTTGGTTCTTATATACAGAAATAGCCTTTATTCAATCCACAGTGTAATTTACATGTTGCCATATTCTCATTTCGATGTACGTGCCAGTTTTGCCTCTTCGCTTAACTTGCCAATAAGCTCTGATATGGAGTTCCTTTTCGAGGTGATAGCATCGGCGCTCACCTGAAACCAATTAGTAAATTGCGTACCATGTTACGAGAACAACTTTGTACTGTTGAAGTTCAACAATTAGCTAACTTTTTTTAAAACAAATCCCGCGTCGGGTAATATCCATATTGATCAATTGTGTTTGGAAATACCACTAAATCGTCGACACTGGTGAGTCGGTACAGAGAGGCATATATTCTATAATATGTGGCCCCTATTTTTGGTTATTACCAAATATGCCTACACAATATCACAATGAGACATGCAGCTACCAATGAGACGATATTGTCAATAAAATTGACACTTGGGTAGGAATCAAAAATAATAATATCGTATCAGCAGCTATATGTTTCTGTTTTATCAAGATATTATCAAGTGGGTAATAAGCGAATTTATTCGTTAAAAGCTCCGTTATACCTGAAGGAAGGCCTTCTCGCAGAGGGGATCTCCCTTCGCAAACAGGTCACAGGCAATTTCAGCAAACTCCAAGACGTACACTCCACAGTCGTTCGAGTTGCGTTGCAAGGCACAGCGAAGTTCCGTTATTGGCAGCTTTTTGCCGAAAAGTGCCTTAGACAGTAAGCCGCCAACAAGATGAGAGTCTTCGGAGTTACGTGATGAAGACGAGTCCAAATGGAAAAACGCGCCGCGATAAAACATCAACAGAGACCAATGTGTGCCCCCACCGCTGGAAATACTACAGTCATTGATCGGCAACACAATGAGCTGTTTTTGTTTAAGGTGGCCAAACATCAACTCGATATCTGAGGTACTCAAGCTTTTGATCAGCTGGACCACTTCAGCTGCAAGCAGTGCCACTTCGTCGAGCTTGCTGTATGTCGCCGTTTCCAGGTACTGCAGGTAGAATGATATCACATTATCGTTCAGCCAACAGCCCCTGCTCAACGTGGCAACGTCAGTCTCACGGAGAAGGGTATCCTCAAATGAAAGAATCACCGGCCCCTCCGAGGACATTGTACCGAAATGCTCACTGTGATCGAACTCATCCAATAAATAGTCCGAACCAATCGGTGTGGGAGTTGGACGACTGTGCAAGTGATGTGAAATGTGGTCTTCAATTGACGCTCACGTGAAATGATAACCTTTTACAGTACAACACCTGTCTACAGAGGGCGACACCGGCCAGCATCTCAAGGAGCCACAGTTGATATAAATAGCATTGACAAAATGAACACTGTTCTATTTTCGTTCGCCGTCGAATGTCAATCGATCCTGAACAAGCAGTTGTCGTGCAACCGTCCATTCGAGGCGTAAGAGCAATCGCGCGCGTTCGTGGACTCCACTGTTTTCCAAAGTCGGCTAACTCATCAGCAGAAACTAACTACAATGAGGGAGAGTGTGAGTGAACGAGAGAGAGAGAGAGAGAGAGCGAGCTCAACAAGCAAGCGAAAACTAGGTGTGGAAATATTCGACTTGCTCTTTTAGGTAACAATTTGAGGTAGTCTCGACGAGGTCGGTCTTGCTGCTCTCAGCGTCCCACTGCTCATACAACGTTCATTCTGTACTTTCAGCCAGCGATCGAACGCTCCGACGGACAATGTTAATCGACGGAAGCATCTGTGTAAGCTGTCATCTGGGCCGCACGGTGGACAACTCAAAACAGACCACGGCGAGCGAGTGCCAATGCCGCACGATCGACTCCAACACACAGCCGTTGTTCGGTGGTTGACGATGTGCTGTGGTTAGCTAAGCAAGCTAATGTGCTCGAGCTCCCTCGGCGGGCGAACATATCAATGTGCGTAACTGGCGTGTAACGCTTCACGGTCCGTGGGAGATCGAGACGAGCGAATACTGCAGAATGAGTGCTGCCTCTCCGATGGTGAAAATGGATAAGGACGAAAATGGGAATATATCTACATTAGGTCGTCGCCTGTTCCATTGGGGACCATTGGTGGCTTTAGGGATTATTAAATTCGTCTTTTTCACGTGCATCTATCTCACATCATGGTGGTTTCCTCCGTACGAGTCGCTCGGGGGCACAGTGAATCATGCCATGTATATGATTGCGGTTGGACTTATTCTGTACAACTTTCTTAGTTCAGTGGGTGCTGGTGCAGGCTTTGTGCCCAGAGGATGGAAGCCGGTGAGTAGTAGTCAAAAAGCTGCAATCGGATTGATTAATGACTATTTCACATTTAGAGAATGTTACCAAAATCAAAGGTTATCAGAAGCTAATCCTGGTTAAAGGATCCATAAGAGAATCTCATTAAATGGCTGGAAGGAAGGAACTGTGTACAATTTTATAGGAGATGATATATTTGCGTTCACCAGATTTGATATTCCACTAGACAGAGCAGTGTTTTTTTCTAATGTTAAGTTTATGTAAATCCTGTTACTGTAGAGTGCGAGTTGACATGTTTACAATGTCCACCCCTGGGCGAAATCAATACTAGATATGATTTAGACCAAATGACAGAGAAGACGATTTATGATAGAATTCACTCCATACGGCTTCTTTTATGTTTTTGCTCTATAGTGAAGTGGTGCTCACACGTTGAACGGTGTTTTCGGTTCAGATGTGATGTTCCCAAATTACAAAACGCCAAAACACACGACGTTCTACGATGGCCAATTTCGTTCTTTGACACCGTAGTAACGTGCAACCCCGCTGCCAAATATATCAGCATAGCTGAATGATAGCTACTTTTGCAGAATTGGAAGCCGCTTTGCAAATACTTTTATGGGCTCAGGCATGGCATATACATCTATAACGCATCCCTAAAGAAACTAATTGAAACGTATTTCGTAATATACACATACACGTGATGGCGTCACATGGCAACATGAGCAGTTTTACTATTATAAGTTACGAATATAATATCGCGCACTTCTTGTTTGGACGTTCTATGTGATTTTGTTTATGTCGCCTGCGATAGTTGAGCAGGCTCGTAATGCTGCGTGCATACTAAAGCATGGAACCTACGCGAAACGAGATGCCTTTGTACTAATTATGTTTCGAACGATATATAGAACTACTACGTGACATATAACGGAGCTTAAGCACTGTGAAATTGCAGCTCCTTTTATCAACGACTTAAGCTTTACCTCTACTTAATTACCGCAACTGGTTCTCATTGTACAGGAGAATCCGCAGGCCGAGAAGTTGTTACAGTACTGCGGTCTGTGCGAAAGTTTCAAACCTCCCCGAGCCCATCACTGCCGTCGATGTGGACGTTGTGTTATGAAGATGGATCATCATTGTCCCTGGATCAATGCCTGTGTGGGCCATAGAAATCATCGCAATTTTATCGCTTTTCTGCTGTTCTGTGTCACGGGGTCGATTCATTCGATCATATTGCTCTGTATTGGCTTACAGAAAGCGTACAACGTGGTGAGTATTTGTGTACTCGTACTAATATGCAACTCGCCTGTTATTATAGAATAGTAATGATAGGTATAATCCTGGCAGTTTAACATGGGGGCTTTATGGGCAATGGTGCCAAATAAAAATCCGCTGTACACGAAAATTTCTCCGACGTGACGGGATTGGCATGTTTATTTTTGAGGCGATCAAGATACGAGACAAATCACTTGTCTTAACCCATTTATATTTTTGATATTTGGAAAATCGCAACGGGGATATAAATGGCTGCAAGCGCCGGCGATATTGACCCGCTATCCAGCTTCCGGTATTTTACTTAGTGAGAAACGAACCTAGTTCGTTTACCTGGCGATTTTCCGAACGATCCAGCTTTTTCTAAAACCCCTTCAGTTTGATGTGTTTGTCAAAGCCCTATTCTATCTGCAATGAACGTAATGATTAATGACGTGGACACGTGGTATCCAGCTTGAGGAATTACAAGATAACAAGGTATCATGTGCGAATTATAATTCAACCTAACGTTTTGAACAAATGAGGCGTTCTCTATCCCGAAAAAAGCTTAATATATTGTTGTTCTCAATCTACATTGTCCATGATCGAATCACTAAGGGCGTATATCAACGTTATGTTAGCTCACGAACGCACTATCAAACAAGATGTATGAGTTGGAATTGCCCCAATATCACGAGTGACGTGTCGGCGTCGTTCTACGGCGACATTTTTCATGTAATTTTCAGAGATGGTACGCAGAGATGGAGGAACGATTGGAGTTTGATCTTCGCATTCGCGGTCATGAATATCCACCGCCAGGGTACCAGCCTCCGCCGTTGGTACACCTGTCATTTGGAGGGATGCTAGCAATCGTGCTCAGCATTGGACTCGCCCTTGGTAACTGTGTATTTCGTCTTATCTCAGTCTTGGCATATCTCAGACAACGTAGCGTTGGATACCGAGAAGATGTATTTGTATAAAGCAAAAACGTGGCGAAACACTTTCTAGATTTTATAAAATAAAGTGTTCTTTTATAGTGACGACTTGAGCGTATGTACTATTGTTTTATGGCATTAGTAATCACGACTTATGGGGTAGCCGATTCGAAACCCTGGGCAACACACTAGGTAAATAAATTCACACTAGGTAAATACACATAGCTATTACACATAGGTGTGTAGGTACCCTTTATATGTGTAGGTTCCCTTTATATGAAAATTAATCGAGGCGTCGTGGGACGTCACGGTTAACTGTAGCGATGTCTTGTTTGAGATGTGTTACGCATCGCTGCATAATGGTTTGCCTTTGGGAGATGTTTTCTAGAAATAATTGGGATATCTTAGTGCCCACTTAAATACACGGCAATGTGTTTATCATTTGCTGACGACAACACTGTGGTGAATAGCAGATCTAATTAGAATACAGAGGCCACTAAACGTCTTCTTAGGGCATGAACGTGTTCTGAGATCTGAGCGAGCCCGTACACTCGATCGATACGTAGTCTTGATCCTTGTACGAGATACGGACCTTATGGTTTCTCAGGCCATTGTTCCGACCCTTTTTACCAAATCACTTGCACCAATTTGACAACGTATGACAACGCTATAACACTACTTGATAATTCATTTTGGCTGAAATTATTTGTTCCGCTGGGATTAAATGCGGTGCGAGCCTGTCCTAGGGCTTGTTGCAGTATGTTGATTTTTTGTCTAAAGGTTAACTGCCGAGGCCTGTTACATAGGGGAATAGCCGAGAAGGGAGGGTCAGCTTAAAAAGTTTTTTTTTTTTTTTGTCTAACTGATGACGCGTGTGATGCGAAGCCGATATATATATATATATATATATATTATACTCAGGAAACCGTTATTTGTACCTCCTAAAGAGACGTTAAGCGTTTGCATACAATAAATATTGCATTTCTATTTTTGTTTTTGAAGGCACCGACGTAGAGTTCTCACTTATCCCCCGCCCCTTACATGCTTTTAGAAACCAATTACGTTATAATTAATTGTTGTTGTCATCTGTGTTAATGTTCATTTGCATTTCAGGTGTCATCATTGCGCTTGGGTCACTGCTATATCTCCAAATTAAGATAGTCTTGCGAAACGAGACCGGTATTGAATCGTGGATCAATCAGAAGGCTGAAATGCGCTTGGAAGAAATGGGTCAATCAGCCGATAATTGGGTGTATCCATACGATCTGGGCTGGAAACGGAATATTTACCTGGTGTTAGCCTGGTGGGCAGAGGAGGGCGACGGGATCAATTGGCCAGTCCGGAAAGGCTGCGATCAGTATTCTCTCACAGTTAGTATCTCCACTCGTTTTCGAGTTGAAATTTCACTACGGCCATTTTGTCGATAACTTGTGTGACGCGTCGGAAAATACGCGCCGTTTTTCTGTACGGTTATGGCTATGCGTTTCGAGCGTGAATATATACTGTATGATATGTCTTAGCTAGTTCCAATTATGTTAAATAATGTAGCATTTGACATTTGGTGAGGGGAATGACACTCAATTCGTTTGATTACGGGGATTAGCTGATATAATTTTGGGTTCCTCTCGAATGTGCCGCCATTTCCGTTCTTCAGGTTGAACAAAAGTTGCAGAAGGACGACAAACGCCTCCGGCGGCGTCCCTACGTAGTGACAAGAAGTTATTATGGGGGCTATTTCCCCTGGTGTGGCCACGGATGCTGTGCCTGCATTCGGACGCCGATCAACGACGAGCCCAGACTTCGGCTTGAGATCGGGCAGAAGATTTTGGTTACGCGCTGGAAGAGGTAAGCCGAATAGGTGTACGCATGTGTATTATAGTTAGTATCGTAGACAATAACCAAGCAAAGCAAAACTTGTCTCCTGAACCATCCATCTGCGCACGACAGTCTGCTAACTATTACGTTTTGCAATTTATCATCACCCTTGTAGCTAAGCCTGAACAATCCGTAAGCAGTTTGTCGAAACGTGTTCATATATATATTATAGTATTCATTATTCCACTGCTTTTCATATCGGTAAATTTGAAAAAAAAACCTATATACCTATATAATATGAACTATTGTGTCGCATTATTATAAGACTCGTAAGGTTTACTGTTGAGCTCATATTAACATAAACTGTTTCGCTCGCAGGTACTGGTTGTACGGTGAATTGACACCCAACACGTCCGCTGCGCGGGCCGCCCGCATTGCAAACCCTCTCGATCCTCCGAAGGGATGGTTTCCACGCAATTGCGCCCTCCAGTGTGTTGGTCCTTCACAATCTAAGAAAAACCAGTGAGATAGATCTATCTATACATTGCCCATACAGGTTTTGAAATTATTGGTTAAATCTATTGTTAAAAAAATTAAAATCTAAATTCTATGACATAAACGAACGTCTGTACTGGGTCATCATTTTCTAGAGAGACAATCATCATTTTCCATTGCGCGATATCTTCTCGTTCATTTGGCCAGCTCTGTGGCGGAGAATCCTTCGAAGATATCTTTCCACCGGTAGTACTTCATCAATTTCGCGATGAACTACAAGTGTGACGCGTTTGTCGCTTCTTACGTCAAGGCTTAAGGTTGCTTTTGAGGCCAAACGACATAAGACAATATAGGCCACGCACGAATGAGAAGAAAGCCTTTAGTAAGCGTGTTCTATGCATGGATATTTACCGTTTGAGCGGGGCTCTTTGATAGGTATAAGTGAATTGACGTATTTTTTTTTTTTTCTCTTTGACGTATTTTTTATCTGCGCGGTGATCTTCGAGGAGATCTCGATTTTTCAATCGAGGTCAAATTGAAGCGACGTCGCAGTAAGGGATGTATTGAGCACGCGGCCTACATTCGACACGAACTTAATGTAGTAATAGTTTGCTGCTTTGATTATCGCCACAAGGAGACCATCCCGCGCTTTGTCACTTTTTCCTCCTCGTGACACATGTTTCCAGAAATTGCCTGTTGGAATATATATATATATATATATCTAGATGGGAAGCTCTGTAACATGTAGAAGTTTTTCTAGGAAGAAGTTTTTTCTAGCCGTTTGAAGTGTCATCTGAGGCGCGCACGTTTCAGTTGTGACCAGTATACGTTTGGTGCCCAACTAATTGACAATTGGTATTTCAGTCGGACCTGATAACATATTACAATATTTCATAATGGCCACAAAAGCGCCAGAGCACTAAAAAGCGTAGAAGGGTTCGCGACGTGCTAATCGATGTGCAATCGATGATATAATCCCACATACCCCGCTGCAGCTGTGCTAGCAAGGTTATCCCGTCTGCTCAACGCATAGCCGATCGAGCAGTCGTCAACACTGTTGTCTGATACATGACGAGTGGGTATGGCAAACAGATATCACAACTGGAATTGAAAAAGCCGTCTACGGTGCACAACCCACATACATACAGCCACAGAGATATGGAACGACGCTGATTCGAGAGGCAACGATAGATGAACGTTGATAAGACAAAGACCATTTGCATTGCTCGGGTTACCGTGATATCTTGTTAAATCCGACAAGGTTTACGATGCATCTGTATAGGATGGGTGTTCATCGCAGAGAATCAGTTGCCACCGAAATGTAATATCATATTTCGCAGTACTGTCATTACTGTAATAGTGTATTTGGAAATGTTTTTGGTGTCCATCTTCATTAAATGCTGTACTGCTGTGTGAGACTACTCTAAAACGACTTGAACCTTTTAAGGCTTGGACCTGGTTTGAGACTGAATTACTATTACTTCAGAGTAGGCAATCAGGGTAGTATGACGATGACGCTCAGTGTCTCTCGCTCTACGTAGGTGATTTCTGTTCATCAATTTCAATTTTTTCTGTTCAATTTCCTACAGACCATAGCACAGACATGGGTAACATTTGAGATAAATGAGTTTTTCCCAACGAAAACTTGCCAGTACATAGAAAACGATACAGAGTGAAGATGTGAAAGAATATTAAAGGCGGGTCGCTCGTGCCATATAATATTGGTTGTGCACATCGGCGTGTATATATATATATATATATATATATATATATATATATATATATATATATATATATATTATAAATACACCAACAAGCAGGCACATACATATGTATATGCGTGTGTGGGTAAATTCTAATGGCACGATGATGACGATGATGCTGATGTGATATATAGATATAGTTATATATATATATATATAATTCAAGCAGGCAATAATAACAGTTTCGCCGATCGTAAAGGTCACCATAAAGTAGAAAGCTGAACAAGTGTACGCTAAAAATGATACCAAAGATAAATAGATGAATAGAATGTGACCAATGCAGGCAGGACGCCGACGAGGTAGCGGAGATTTCAATAAGAAAGTGTACGACTGATAACTGACGCCGTGTATATAGGGATTTAGGTAAATCAATACAAAAGGACAGACACACACGAAGCCATACAGGAACACACGATGTGAACGGTTTGATAAGAAAAGGGCGGGACTTTTTTCATTGATAATTGATTTATGTTTAATACCAATTAATAAAATGTCGCATCTGTGATGCGGTGTACCCAAGGCCGAGTTTTCATTCAGGGTGCATTCGTGTGCGTCTACCTTCCAATCGGGGGAGATACGGAGGTACACGGGTTCGATCCTCTCAACGTTGCACATTTTCATTTAAAGTATCTAACTTATGAAACAATACCGTGGGCGTTAAGTATTTACTTTTTTTCGTGTTGTTTTTATTCACTTTATTATTGGCTGACTGCCTGTGCCGTAGTGCAGTCTCCTAGGTTGCGGACAAGATTATTGTAAAGCGATGCGTAAGTTGCTCAATTACAACTACAGATAAATACAATATATAGCAGCTTAAACATCGTTGTTTCTCCTGGTCGAGACGTAAATCACCACTGTAGATTCACTAAGTTTTCAGTCAGTGTTGCATTCTCAAATCGGTTATCATTGTGCGTCTTAAAAATGAGAGAAACGGTTTGGGGACAAGGTGCCAGGCCGAGGTCCCGAAGGGAGGTGATGCCATCTTCCCTCTGCACAGCGAAGGAAAGTCGTTGCAGAAGGAAGGATCCTGCGCGGATCAGCCTGCGGTCGAGCACTTCAAGGAAATTAGCAGTAGGGGACCATGGACACCTAGAGTTTCGAAGGCAAGAGGGGAAGACCTAGAGTTTCGAAGGCAAGAGGGGAAGACCTAGAGTTTCGAAGCGCTGAGTTGGCCGGAGGGTGGCGTACTTGCGTACCTTCGCCCGCTTCATACGGGATTGTCAGGCTAGCACCCGTTCACAGCGTCCCTGTGGCTCCCTTGTGCAGGGGATACCGGTAGAAAGGAGAGCTTCGACGAGCGTGTCATGAAGCATCTTTGTGACGCGACTGGCGAGGATCGCTGCGCTCGCACGATTGACAATATTCCAAATGAATATCACATTGTTTTTTCGTCTTTTTTTTGTAGAAATTTATTTTTATTGTATCATATAATATGTATAATGACGAACAGTTTTACTAACAAAACCGTCCGTCATTATACATATTATATACAATACAATACATAATACACATAAAGTTATTATATATATAACTTTGTTTATGCTAATGGAAGAGGCAATTTTAGCATGAACTATAACAGCCATTGCGTAATGTTTTCATGGGTTCCGTTTTTGTGGCATCAACCATATTTGGCGCCTTTAATCGACAAGAGAGCAGCATTTGGTAATTCACGTAAAAAAAATTACTTCAATATTTGATTTTACGTGTTCGCTAACGCTAATTAGCCATAACAGCTCGAGAGAGCTGTGCTTCAGTTCCAGACACGGCAACAAAACTCGAGACTCGCTGTGTGGCAAATCACGGTAGCCCAGAATAGCCAGTCTTGAAATATGATCTATTAGTCTTATTATTATTATTTTATATATAAAATTATAAATAGTGGCCATAATACCGATTAATAATTTCTCCTGTCATTGGGTTCATCGTAAACGGAGACGGAAAAAAAAAAGGAATTCAAAGTGGACACTGCTACAAGCAAACAACAATAAATAAGCAGAGCATTTTTATTGCCAGTAGTGTCATTTTCATTGTTTTATGGGGAAGCTACAGAACTATGGGTGAACCATCTGAATATTGATCGCGAGCTTGAATCTGTATTTGTTTTTATGTTTCGGAATACTTGATTGAAACCATACGCTGAAACGCTGGGCCTGAGAACTGCACAGCCTAATGGAACGACTATGAACAATAGCTGCAGCACAGTTATGTCGACCGCATCTCTTCGGAAGGGCAACGCCGACTGCCTTAGTATGATACGTAATCTTTTCCTCTCTTCATTGGGCCCTTTTTTCGAAAGCGAGAAACTCGTCTCTTGGCCCCTTCCAGTGGATGCGAACCCGTCCGCTGATGAAGTGGTCGGGTCCGAACGACTTTAGTTGGTAGAGCAGGCTTTTCTTGTCGTCGAGCTTGCTGATGCTGCCCACCGGGTACGACCAGACGTCGCTTCGGTGCAGTACGAAATCTGCAGGACGACCCGTAGACCACAAAATCGGAATAATCGTCTCGGTGTTCGGCGAAATCGTGTACGACTTCTCGTTAAGCGTGAACGTCACTTTGTACTCCTTTACGTCCAGTGCACTATTTTTCAAGTGGTCGTGAACGCTGTCCAATCGAAGAGAAATTTCACCAAAAAAAGCTGGGAGAACACGACTGATTTTCTCTAAGGCTGCATCCAACGGCTTTAACTTTTCGCCGATTTTAAGCATAGCTTCTCGAAAAATTGGTCCCTCCTGTTGCCGTTGGTCACCTATTGGAACGACGTAGAAATAAAGATTCCTCCGATTGGTGAGCCACTCATCTCGGTTATTTTTAACTTCGTCAATCAGACGCATGACGGTTTTGCACGATGAAGCCTGTCATATTGATTAATGCAACAAAACATCCACTGTTAACAATATATCGCGTGATGTAATCGCTCCGAAAAGCGAAACCCAAGAATCCTCAACGATCTATATATGTTCCATATAGCTTAGTAATAGAAGGAATAGGCACCATGTTACCAGGTTCGCGGTTCACGGATTTCATATAGTCTGCGAAACACAGGGATTCCATGGACCTGATGATAATTGCGTTTGTAAATTCTGTAGTAAAAAATGTGAGAGATACCACGCAGGAAAATGCGAAGCAATTAGGTCAATTAGTCATCTCTTAAATATAAATGCCTAATCTAGTCGTAGAATTAAATAGTTAAACATTGATCAATGCAATCAGATGGAACTATGTTTTAAAAAAAAAAAATGCTTCTAGAATTTTTACTTGAAACCTTACACATCGGAAACTGACTTGTATATTGTACACACCGTTGTAATTACTCGAACAGAGTGAAAATAAAACAAATATAATATATATGTTCCATATATATATATATATATAAATATGGAAGGCGTCCAAATCATCGTGGTAACCCTCCGAAGCTAGTGTAATGTCCCCTTGCGATGTTGAGACATTACGCGACATTGTTCCAGCCGCCGTAACCTCATATATAGATCGTTGAGGACTCTTGGGTTTCGCTTATATAAGCGAAACCCAAGAATCCTCAACGATCTATACATGTTCCTTCACTTATCTGCTCATCTACAGACTCTCGGTACTTTCAACGGTAGCTGCGCAGTGAAGTGATATGAGAATCTCAAATACTACAGCCTCAGCTGAGGAAGTAGACGATGAGAACCAAGTGTACATTAAGGTGTATAAAGTGTATCTTAAAACACACAATAAGCACACAAGAACAACCCACAGAATTATTCGTCCACGAAGGATTTTTGTCGAATACGAAGAGTTTCTGGATCTATCTCGGACCAAACTATGGCGACAGCTAAAACAAATCTAACCCATATCAGTGGACATGCACATTTTCCCTAAACTTCAACGCTGATTGCAGGTGAGGGTATATTCTGGTTTGCTGCTGCTGTGGCTGTTAATATTATCGCTCGGTATTGTTCGTTATCATCGCTGTCTGAAAACGGAGAGCAACTCACCAGTTTTGCATTCGTGCGATCGTAAAAGCTGATAAAGTCCTTCATGTATGGATACGTAGTGCTGATGACGCCATAGATATGGATACCGGTGTTCCAATCGAGGCCGCCCACCTTCCTGATGATAGCTGCTTCCAATTCCTCCTCACCCGCATTAGCAAGAACATAAGGGTTTGTTATATCCAGAGCATCCGTGCTTTCAGCTTTGTCCTCCACCTCATCACTTCGTCTGTTGCCTTTATCGAAGGATACGGGTTGGACGGGTTCCTTTTGTTGACTATCGGCCGTTGAGGCGTCCAACTCATCGTGGTAACCCTCCGAAGCTAGTGTAATGTCCCCTTGCGATGTTGAGACATCACGCGACATTGTTCCAGCCGCCTCATCAGCTGATGTATTTAATTTCTCGCTAGGTGGACCATCTTCCGAAGTGAAAGATTTCTCCGCAGGTTCGTCGTCCGGCGTATCCTGATCGGGATAGCTCTGTTGGCTGCTAACGTCGTCAGAGTCCCAACTCTCGGGAACAACTCGACGACTCGGCGAATCAAACGGCTGCTCGCTGGCGCCAGTTTTCGCGCTACGGGCTGACAATGGCCTTCTTACGCTTTGGCGGTAATCGCGTTCCATTATGTTAGCACAGACCGCACGGTAGCGATTGTACAGTGATGTGGTAGAGATCTGTCGAAGAACTCAGGTAGTGAATACTTCCTACTTGATATAATCCGTCGGTGGGTGAATAACTGAATCGTATCGTAGTGAACAATGGCTTTTACCAGGCTGGCGGTTGTTTGTATTCGTTGTCGTACGGGCTCTGAGTCCAGTTTAGCAACCTTGTATTTCTAACTATTCAGATCAAAATCCTTTATCGTACTCGATCCAATTTCGAGTGCGATAAAGGATTTTGGTTTCCATCCCTTGGACTCGAGGACTTGTACTATTAAACATTTCTCCGTATGTACCCGTGTAACATATACTATTATACGAGAAATGCATCCGCTGCACACGGCTTCTATCATGCTGGCTGTGTACCGGTTTTGGTCGCCGACCTTCATGAACCAACCGTAGAATGTATGTGCAACGGATGCAACATATCGGGAACAGTTATCATAAATACCATGAATAATCGCCTTGCCGCCAAGTCCCCTTATTACGAGGATTGGCACACTGGTACCGCTGTGATATATGGGTCCGGCTGTAGCTGCTTGTGAATGTGCAATAGGCTTTTTTTATTGAAATCGGTTGAACAAACGATTCCTCTGATTTATAGTAATGACATATATAGAGAGATGTCTGCACGAAGATTCATTCAAGTGTGATTTTAGATATATATAATACGAATCTATCTAATCGTTCCATACTACTTGATTTGAATTGTACCCATTAAAAATGATTTTTGTAATGAGTAACTGAGCGGCTAGTGTGTAATAAACATAATACAATACCGAGTAGAGTTGCCCTGTGAACTAATTAGGAATACATTGGTTATATTCCTTTGACGCATCAGTGCAACAGGCTTTTCAGAAAGTAGTCTTCGAGACAGACCTAGCTGTAGGTTCACACCTCCGATGAAAGGTTGTGGACTATGCTAGACGCGAATTTCGACCAATGAATTTTAAGATAGAATTCAAACATCAATTTCTCTTAAAAAAAAACGATGTTCCGTCAAATACGGCGTTCGCCCGTATTCTATGGTTCAGCGCAAGGACGCAATCTTTGCATGTGAATAATTCCGGTCAAATGGGTGCCACGCGAATTATACTCGGGGTTAATAAGACGTGGGTCAAATCGTAAATGAAATGTGTGGAAATTCGCGACGACAGAAGAGTGCTCATTATGGCAATGAATTTTGTTGGAGTTGCCAATCGGCTTCTACCTCCGAGAAGCTGTTTCAGCAGAGAGCTGTATAACTTTTTGGTAGAGAATGTGGATGCGTGTCTCGCTGACCATTACAAATAAGCGTGTCTCGTCCACGGTACCGCTCGTCCTCATAAAGCTGCTGCTGTTGGGGAGTTCTAGACCGAGAAGGGAGTCAAGTTTTCGAGTCAATCCTCGTTTTCTCCTGTTATAAGTCCGTCGGTTTGGCTAATTGAAGTGGAGACCGAGGGCTACTAATAACCACCAATCTTGAGACGATTTCGACGAAGTACTCAGAGAAATTATATGACCTCTCGTACAGAGATCATCGGAAGGGTGTGCAGGTGCTACCGAGCAGATGTCATCGTGTTCTAACTAAGCGGCGGCAATGGCTAGCATACCTCCCCCCCCCCCCACAAATGACCGCAAATACTCGTATTCCACGTTTTATATATAGATTGGCTCGATAGTTCGAAGAATATTTGATAACTCCTGTAACACTTTGGCTGGTCTATTCTCCCTTGTTCATTTAACGAAAGCACAACGCGGTTCAAAGTCAGAGCCACCAATAATCATCGCAGTCATCATAGCTTCCGATGATTGCAAGTCTTCATCTACGAGATCTAGAGGAAGATCCAAGCGATCGTGCCGGTTCCATCCGTAAGCCGCTCGTATCGGCTGCAGCCCAACAGTGACCAAATTAAGTTGAGCAATTTGCGAAATGAAACGTGGTAAAAGCAGTGTCTGATTTCACCCACCACAGCGTGTTTAATCAAAGTGTTATTAATCGGTAAGTGTTACATCCGTGGTAGGCGGAGAAGTTCCTCGCTTCACGGGTGGAACGGAAGTGTAAATATAATAAATGTACCAGTTTGACGAGCAATCCTTCTGCAAAGTGAATCATCGTAGTATTTATTATAGGAACGCTTTATAGTGCTGCACTCTGCCTATGTAGTGAGGTCTTTCTAAGCAACGTCGCTGTTTGCTGTTCCATACTTACTGTTCTAATACCTGCCCATGTTTAGGTGGGCCTGTGGATGTCTGTGGGTAGTGGCCGCTGTGGCCGCGCTCGTCGATATATGAACGTCGTGCACTGGTTCACCTGCTATAAACGGGTTTCTCCGATGCTGCGTTCGCGATTATCCTCCCCCAGAGTGCCCACTACAGTGTTATCTAACGGGAGCGTAAATGCCGTGGGCGCAAGCGAATCTTCGTCCTGAGTGGACTCCTAGACAGATAGACGTCTGACCACGTTGCCGGGGATGTTCTGTGGCTTGGATTCAACTTGTCGTACCACTTCGGAGGTGATCGTGTTGAAATTTGAACTGGGGATAATGGACGTACACGTTCAACCTTCTGGCCGGATCAACTTAGCTTAGATTCTTACGGATCGCTGTTTATGCTGCTGCTCCTGCTGACCAAGCAACTCGGTTGCTTAACTTCCCAATCGGTGAAGATGGCCTAACTGGTCCTGAAGCTGACAAAAGTGCAGAGCGATTTCAGCGGGTTGCCGCGCCGAAGTTGCTTAGGCAGCTGTGTATCGCTTGGGTCGTGGGCTTTGCGCTTGCTTGCCAGACGATACCGCGAATCCAACATTAATCATACCATGTTATCGTCATATGATGATGTTTAAGATAGTGAAAGTCGTCGGAAGACCCAATCACTCTTTCCACAATTTTCGTGAGCACCCTCGTTGGGGTAAGACAATTTGTTGGCATGCCAGCATTTGATTTGTTGCCGCTTTCCTAGTTGTTGTTGCTGCTTCGCTTTGAGTAACTTGCACGAAGGTTTCAAATGGCTAACACCACCCAAACAACAAACACGTTTAGGGACGGCAAACAATAACAGCAATGATCCACTGCTCAATTCTATGAGACTGTATTACAGCAACAGCGATTTTTATTAGATAGAACTAACTTAATCAGTTGGGCAGGCGGGTAGGCGCGAAACGATTTGCTTCGTTTTGCAACACTGCGTTCTAAAGAGAACACTTTGATGCAGCGATTAGCGGATTGGATTGAATGAGTTTAATGGCACTGGCGCTTTAGTTGTGTTTAAGCTTCGTCGTGCCTTACACAATTCGGTCTTCTCCAGCAAAAGCTAGAAGGGTTTGATTATATCGCTGTTACTGCTCTGCTGGAATTATGTCCTCAATCGATAGAGTGACATTCATTTAAATGGCCCGCAAGCAGGTGGTAAGTAGCCTTGACGTCTGTGTATTATTGCTGCTCTGTAATGGTAGCATATCTCGCCTAGATAGCATTGCATCAGCGAACGAAGCGGAGTGCTCGGGGATCTGATTATTTTGAGATTATAGCAAATTGCATGAAAAGCCCAAGAATTTAAATTTGGGCGGTTGTGGGCGTAGTAGTTGCCCCATTAGAAGCGTTCTGGAGAACATACCCGCAATTGCTGACGTGAAATTGTCAAACACAAGCTTTTCAATTTACTCAAGCCATGAATTCTCCCTGCGTTTGCGCGAGGGGCTGGTTGACGACAATGGATCAAATGCATGATACAGATGAAATCGCTGTAGCTGAGATGTAGTCTCCGTTGTACTTTATTTCACATTCAGAACCTTGTTAAAATAAAAACGATCATTGTAAAAAAGCCACCATCAGCTAAGCCCATTAACTTAACGCTTGGTAGGGTTACCCGTTGATAGCATAGTCGAGCATAGCCACATCTGGGGGGCTTAACGGCAGCGTCTGGCTGTCACAATCTGCGAGGCCACAGATTTGGGCCTCAGCTCGGACGGCTTAGTCATAACGAAAATATATATATCCGCATATGTATGCTGCGTTCCCACATTGGCGGGGCCGCTACATTGGGTAGCTAAGTGACAGTTTCTGGGTGTTAAAATCTAAACTAGTTTCTGTCTTCAGTCAAATCTTCCTTAAATTGTGCCACCGGAGCTTTTTTGAAGTTATCTAAAAGCCGCTAGCCATGAGTCATCCACGCTTAGACGCAGGTAACGAGTGGAATTGAATTGAACGTAACTTTATTGATAACTTCGAACCATATAAGATACGTTTAGATTTGGAGACACTGGCAAAAATGTTCAAATAACAAAATGAGAAATTGCTTATTTTGTTATTTTTAACATGTCCGCGCGTTGATCTTAACAAATGACGATCGTTACCATAACGACATAACATGATAATATTAATAATAATAATGTTAACCATAGTAATACGAATAACAATTATGATAAATACACAGGATAATAAGGACAACCCAATAATTATATAGAAATAATACAGCTGTGTATGAATGTAGAATAATACTACACCTCAAACATCAGGTTCTCGAGTATATTCATCGCATCAACGAATATGTAAGTTCCAGGTTGAACCTTCGCAATTTGCGAAGGTAGCGTGGCGCTAAGAATTCGCAACACACTTTGGATCGTATCCATCTCGTGGGATTCGCCTTAGTGTCCGTCGCTGCCTGTCGCCACTTTGTGTCTTGCACACACTTGTTTTGTGTACAGCCAGCTCTCATGAACATGCGAATTTATCACACACAACAATTGATTATTGTTCTATAATTGTTTTCAATTTCAATTTTGGGATCATGATTGTATGTAGTTCACCTCAAGTCTTGTTCTTATTTTTGACAGATGAAAAACTCTTTGTTTTGCGAGACAGTGTATGTTCTGTTGGTACAACATACCAACGCATTATTCGTTTAGATGTCCATTAAGTGATACATGCATTCGTGTGCCTTGAGGAAGTGCTTATGAACCAATCGGGAGTATACGCCTATTCCTTGTATACGTTGTATCTGCCTGTAACAATAATCTGTATCCCGGTTGCGCGGCCTGACTCAACCGTTTGAAGCTCAAGGAACCTTTTGAGCACCCGAGCGCCCGGTCCACCAAGAACGAACACGTAAGCGAAAAACCCATTTAGCATATTAGTAGGAATCAATCCGTTATATATATATATTAGTCTGTTCAATAGTGGTGCTTACTACAGAGTGCAGAGCATCTGTGCTATTGGAGATGAATTTTAAGAAACATGTATCAAAAACAAGGAATAATATATATATATATATTCCTTTTTTATATATGGTTCTTAAAATTGACCTCCAGTAGCAAAGATGCTCTGCACTAAGCAGCACTGTTCAATATACTCTGTGGTCCCCATTCTGTCGAGAAAGTATACGGCGATATTGTGTTGCCCCTCTTGACAAACGGATCGGCAAACCGTTGGTGTAAGGGCACCGCATCACATCGTAAACAAGTATAGTTAGACTGCGCATATGAGATCACATACATGGGCTAGAGCACCATACTGATTAATAGCGTTACCTGAACAGTCCAGATTTGTCTTAACGGCCTGCAGTATATCGCTACGAAGACTTGTATCTTTAAGGAATTGAACTTTCTCTATACTGAATCTAACTTCAAAGGAACAGCAAGGTAAAAGAAGTGTGTGTCCACGGGTATTGAAAGTGTTTCGTGAAATTGAAAACCCTTTTCAAAGTGTTGCGTGACAGTATGCTGTGGTCTACAATTGGATTGTGTGCTGTTTTTGCGATGATGAGCGATGCGACTTCCCGGAGTTCAATATCTGATAATGAAGACGGATTTGGTAGGTAGTTTTTATCTTTAACCTGTGAACCTTTGCTTCTATACAAACATGCCTATCTTAGCAGTGATTCGATCACTCTCTGTCATTGGAGGTTGTCCCCGGGGTGGCTGAGTCGGCAACGTTACCCTGGCACGCAGCATAGCTCGGACCAATTGGCCGACAGTGGAATCTGCCCCAGATTGTAGGTTCAGATTCTGTCATGACTTAGGGACATGTTGATTCTCATCCACCAACGTTTCTCGTTGTAATTCCATCCGGAAAGTGCCGAGAAATGTTTGACGGGAGAAGGGATGGTGGCCAGCCATAAACGAAAGTCAACATTTTTGGAGACTGGCTCTAATTAATTGTGATATTATTAAAATGGTTATTACAGACTAGGCCCTCATTCTATGTTGTTAAACGCGTTTTTTAGATGCAATTAGAAACTAGGTAGTTTACTTGATCATTTGCATGGTACGTCACTACAGGTGAGGATGCTACGTGAGAAGGAACGATGATAGGCTTACCGCTAGATCTCTCTCTTCTTCTTTTACAGAGTCTCAGGGTGGAGGTCATTCCTAAAAGGAGCAACTCTTCTAGCATCGTAGTCTTGTTGAGGGCCATCTATATGGTTGAGGGACTCTTTAAAATAGGATCCCAACTCTGGCCTAGCCATTTGTCAGTCCAAAGCGTCTACCTATCTTCATATTCTGGAGGAGTCTGCCATTAATATATATCTATCACTAGAGATTTCTTCAGAGATGCGAGTAGGCGAACACACGGGAAAGAAGTGGCTAGGCCTATTAGTCGCCATTTATCAATGGCTCATTTGCATCAGATGACTCCCCGAGAACGGAGCTATTCGAGGAAGGTATTTTTTGGACCTGGCCCTATCCGTCGGACTCGCACACCCTCCCCTGAGGACTTGTCTGCTGCTGATAGCGCAGAATGCCTCTCGCTAAACGCCATAGATGACATTATCTTAGGTTAAATTGATGACTTTGTTTCCAAGTATGCCACACCCTTGGCTGCCTCGCTCCAATTTTCTATACAAAGCTGAATTTTGCCTTAATGGAGCCCCGTGGGTTAACTTTTACTCATAGCTAGCTACAAGGGTGGTGTTGTTACCGAAATTTTCAAACGCTGGGTAGATACTACCCAGCGTTTGAAAATTTCGTAGTAACTACCCTCAATTGAAATTGAAAATTTATACTACTCGTCATGGGTTCACAAAGGGAAAATGTATTGAAAATCAACTGGTTGAGACTGCTCACTGTTGGGCTATGCTTCTAGATAGTAACACTGACGTTGATCGCGTTTACTTCAATTTATTCAAAGCTGTTGGGAGAGAGAGTCATATGTAGATCCTTTGCTGTTCTGTACGCTCATGACCTGAAGCTGTGCACACCCATTCGCTTTCCAGCAATTGATACAGTAGGAACGTGCTGTCGTCATAATGACATTCTCTTTTTCAGAGAGTGCAGCTCATGTAACAACGATTACTCCAGTAGCACAGTTCTTACATACTTAATTGTTAAGAAAGCTATTGTCTGGTCGTACCCAAATATCTATACTATACGGCTAAGAACAGACCGTATCTCAGAAACCACATTCACGCGTTGAATCCGGTCCAGGGCAGGCGCGTTCGTGGAGTAAGTAGGCGCTGTAATGTACTGTCGGGGTGTGTGAAATCCCCGCACTATTAGGTGAAATACACGATTTGGCGGACGATAAAACGTGTAAGAGGCTCAATCGTCAGAGTATAATACATTCAACGCGATGTTTGACCAAATCTCTTAGGTGGCGGTGTCAGAGTCAGAGTGCTCCGGCCGTTGATCATTTTGAGAGGCTTAACAATACGTTCGTGGGCACAGTATTATCAACTATCCGCGGGACTGACAATTCCTGCGCTCAAATGAGCTAATGTTGCTTATGTGTATAATAATAATGCATACGTGTCAATAATATGTAATAATAATAGACATCTCTCGAGTCCACAGATGACAATATACACTTGTTCTCATATCATAAACCTTGTACCGCCTCCCTTCTGGTTAATATAGGTGTATCTGAATAGAAAAATAAATTGAAAACAAAATTGTGGTCAACATATTTATGGAATGCACATTTGCATGGAGTTTGTAGTGTTTGTAATTGTAAATATTATGACGACCATTGTTTTGGTCTACGACTTGATGTTTGGTCGGACGATAGACTATGTCACAGTCGACAGTTTCCAGCAGCGCTTCGAGACGGATGTTGCTGTTGTGGTACATTTGAGCTTAGCCATCGATCGCTCAAAAGATTTCCCACGGGTCTCCTTTTTTTTTGTGACCTAGTGCTTTCAACAGGCCATAGTGATCCATGGAATGACCCCTAAATGAAAAGGTCACCAACGGTTCGACGTGATTCAGAAAGACGTTTAAATTTTGACCAACCGAACTTGAGAGAATGTGCGAGAACATTTTCAGCAAATCGAAGAAGAGAGCGACAAGGGAACAATCGATGTTGACGAGGTTTTCCCTTGGAAACAGCGAAGTCAAAGCCGGGATCGAAGGTAATAATTACTTAACATAGTGGAACAATTGAGAGAGAGATGCGGACTCATTGCCCTGGCGAAGTCGCATTGCTCTTTTTTCATAACTGTTATTCCTACAAGAACCCCTACGGCGTTTGACCTGTAGGATCACTCCGCGAGACCCTTCTAATCAGAGAAATTACGAGCAGCTGGACTGGAAGACTGAATTCGACGTCAATTCGTCTAAGTATACTTTCTTCTCCATGTTATAGTTAGACGAATTCACATCTAATTCGCTCGTGATCATCGGTGAAATGAATCTAGATCGGAAGCCGGTAATCCGGTTCCTCGACAATTATTGTCTTAAAACAATGCCAGGTCACTAGTGCTAGATGATAGTACTATTTGTTCTCCACCCTTCAATATTTGGTCACGGCTACTGATTGGGATGGCTATAGCTGTCAAAGTAGTGTATGGTGATGTCTCAAAGAGGGCAGCTAAACACGAATGAGTTGCTGACGAATCGAATCGAGCGCCGTTCTGCACGTTTTGTTGGCGTGACACGGCAGAATTCGAGTGATGCCTGGTGGCCTACGGTAGCTATGTACCTATGTGTGGCTGTGATAACCTCGATGGGGAAAATATTATTGAATGCCAATAAAAACGTGGTCGGTACGGACAGGAAAAAACGACGAATGGTAGAACACCGAGGGAAGCAGTAGAAACAATTTTTGCGATAGCGAAACTAGTAGATGTTGTGATGCCTGAGTCGTACGTTATCCCAGCGATCTGTTTAAATCAGATCAGATCAGAGAGAGAGAAGGTGAGAGAGAGAGAGAGTTATCTATGAGTAAACATTCGTATCGTCCTGTTTTCCTCTTTAAATCTAAATACCTGTATTTTTGTTGTGAGTCGAGTGCTAACACTTGTTAGAACAGCTGTGAAATCGTTCATAAGCTGACAGACACACAGAGAATTGAAGATCGCATAGACTGTCCGAATACTATTGATGTACTTTTACTAATATAATTGTCAGTAAAAAATGCTCAATTACGCGTCAACACCAATATCGGTGTGGCGCAATAACTTTTGTTTCTGCGTTCGCTAAAAACATCGATGGACGCTGCGTTAAAGGTGACGATCTGTAGTTTTCGGCGACAATCATCGAATCACTTTCATCCACCGTTTTGTCTTGATTAAATTCCGAGCCCTATTTTCTTTTGGCGTGATCGGCTGTCACTTCGACGTGAGCCGTTTTCAGTCCTACATTGGAGGTCTGTTGGTCTGTTTTCTATTTTTTGTTTCGCAGCTTCTTTTTTTCATATCTGCTTTGTAAGTCTACCGAATATTGAATAGATAGTGGGCGTTGCGCGCGTGTGGCACTGCTGCTTGCTGGATATCGGGTACGGAGGACTCGACTCGTGGACTGTCTGTGTGGTAGGGACGATACGGGGAGGGCCACATGAATGAAATGTATTCCTTTCCGTCGAGATTACGATTACAGTGCTGCTCTCGCAGTGCGAAGTGGACCTGCAGCAACACGTAGAGCACATTGTATCATCGATGACGATATCGCCCATCATCTGCAGATTGCTCTCAGGAGCAGAACCCGAACGTTAGCTTATGCTGTTTTTGCGCCATGACCCATGCGCGTTGTGACCCCATCAGACACGTCCACTGACTCTACGCGTTAAGTCAGATAGACATCTGTATATTTACCCTGTGTATTCGTTGTTCCGGTGACTTTTCTCGGTGGCGGTTGGCCTCAGCTATTGTTCATAACTGCCAATCGCCTATCGGCGCGTATTCTTGGCGCGCCAGCAACTTCCTTCAGCCGTCACTCGGGTCCGCTTCAAAGTCACTAGTTTGCTGCTTATTCGATCTCTTCGAGGCTCTCCCTTGTTCACCCTCGTTCATCTATCGCTCTTTCGGAACGAGAAGAAACACGTCCCCTCTAGCTCCAAGCGCCGCTCGGCGATCATCGCGCTCCTTGTACAGCAGGAACAGCTCAGAGCAAGCAACAGCCAGGAGCGACGTTGATGTTATCTCGGAGGATTTTGTTGCTCGCAGCATGTTTGTCGCTTGTTGTTTTTTCGTCGATTGTACGTCCAGAAAAGGCTCCATTTCTCCCAGCCCGATAGCTGTAAACCACTACCGCTGACCGGTCAGCAATCCGCCTCCTCCGTGCTGCCACTGCGGGTGCTGTTGTTGTCCAGCCACCTTTAGATAGCACCGCAATGAACACATCCGTTCGTTCCTCTCTTGTTTTTGTGTCGCGTTAGCCACCGTTTCTTACCTACAGCGGCATCGTGCCGTGCTCACCGTGCACCGACTCGGAGAAACTCCGTCCCTCGACGCCGTTCCAGCCACTTGGTTACTCTGTATTGGCTGGCTGGATTGCTCGCTGACTTGCTTGGTACGCCGCTCCTCTGTTTGAGCGTCCGCCCGTTTATTCTTCCGCTTGTCGATCTGGGGAGTCTTTGCCCGATCGACTGGGGCTACTCCGACGAGCGCTTACTTTGACGAGTGCTTATCCTGTGTGTTGTGTTGCGGCATTATTGCTTTCGGCACGGTTAATGCGATTCACTGCGTTGTTGTGACGGCATTCGCATAGTGATCACTCTCTGTCTCTCTCTCTCTGTCGTTCTGTCTCGGCCCTTTGGGTCTCGTACCTTGGAGTGTGTTTCGGCCGCGTGCCAAGGACGCGTACCACCGGTAGTCCACCAACTTATGCTGGACAGTTTGGAAGACACGCTGACGAAACTTACACGGTGTACGCAAAGGAAATGTTGATATATTGTGAGATTTATTCTTATAATCCTTAATGTCACTATTATTTCAATTGGACTCTTACTATCCAGTGATTATAATTGTGGTCGTTCTTGTTGGCAGAGTTATTTATTGATCGTATTGTCACTCCAGCCACGGTGTCATCTTTGGTAATAGGAAACAAACGCGTATTAGTGTGGTAAGTGACCTCGGAGTTTGCTCGGCGATGAAGTTTTGTGGTGCCAGTGGATTATTTTGTTTGGGGACTGTTGTGCTTCAAATCAGTTTGGTCGCCACACAACCAGGAGTAAATAGTCAGAATAGTAAGTACCGCACATAGGATAATTTTAAGAACTTTTTGATTAGTGCTAACGACGATGGCGATAATGATTAGACTAACACATAAGTGGAAGCGAGCGGGACTCTCCCACCGAATACAAAATAACATGGAGAGTGAAAATTAATCAGAGTTAGATAGTCGTCTGTCTCCGACAATCAAAGGATGACAATAACATGGGGTTGCATGGAAGATGACAAACTGTCACACAAGACTGCGCCTTGTTTTCGAATTCGCTGAAATGTCCGGTAGTCAACCTATATCATCATGACTTGCCGCTTGATTTCTTCAATACCTAAGATGACCTCTCCATGGTGGATTGCATGACTTCCCGAACAACTTGTAGATGCTGTTGGTGCTGTTATGACTTGAGACAGTGTTCGAGTGTATGTGGTAATTATTTATGAGTATGGTGTTCGTGTCGGCACCTACATAATACACCTACTTCGAAGCTATACGCTTGTAGGCATATTGTAGCCCATCGATACGGAGGCCCTAGGTTCCTTTCACCACTCGAGAGCGTAGTAAATCTGCCTTTTCATCAGACTTGAGAGAGAAAATTGGCCGATTTTTACCTAACCTGGTAAGGCGGCGAACTCTACTGCGGCCACCTTTGAGTTGACATCATCTGCCTACCTGTCATTGCAAGGCTGCTATACCATCAATCGAAAAATGATAGAGAGAGATGAGGAGGAATTTTAAAAGCCCATCCACAGGCTGTCCCGTGCAATCGTGCAGTTGAGAGTTTTTAGTTTCCGCGTATTTTTTTTCTTTATCTTTCTGCTTTAAATTATTCGGGGGCTTTAAATATCAGCCGACAAATGATGTATGCTGCGGTTATGGCACGAATGAAGGAACAATTTGATCATCCAGTGTGTAATTGAGAAGGTTCAACGGTTCTAGAGGTGGAACGCATTAAACCACTCACCTACTATATATTGTATACTCGGATGAATTAGAGGATAATAAGATTAATGATAAAATACTATTTTCCTGTTCCTCTTCTTACAGCTTTACTTAGTGAGCTGAACAGGCTATGCGTTCTGTTAGAATGTCTTGCACTATGCTTATCGAAGGCCATTGCTACAAGGGAATTGCGGCTCCAGTAGAATAAATATGTTACCCACCACAGGAAATCGTTACGACACAACTAATAATCATGACATATCTTAGATATACATGGTCGGATTGCTATGACAGATAGTCTACTGTTTTCATTATTGTCCTGTAGATTAAATTCCCTGTTATGAAGAACAGAACTGACCTTTTGCCCCAGAGCTTAATGGAGATTGACTACATTAGCGGATCGAAGTTATATCAATGTGGACGCCGACAATGAAAAAAAAGCGCGTTTGAGTGCATTTTTAAATGGTTGATCAGTAAAATGTAACTTGTGCCGTATCAGTATGGGATTAATCGACTGGGCTCGCAACTAGAATCTACCACTTTCTTCTAGAGCCCCCAGAGAGGGTTGCTTTGCCTTGCGGTTCCATGCACTGCATCGCTCCTACTATATTCCTTTGGGCAATGCTCGAAGAGAAATTTTCCAACTTCACAACTTTGCGTGTTTCTTTAAAGAATAATACCTTACACTTTCTGTATCCTTTGAACGCGCGTACTGTAGCCTTTGTGTCGACGTAAACCCTTCTTTACGCTTCCTTTCAACGTCAGCAGTTCGTCGGCTTAAGGCTCCTTTAAATTAGCTGTGTAACGCACCTTGAGTCGCGTTTCAAGAGGTTGTCTAAACCAGATTAGTGTAAAGCGGGCTAGTGCCCTTTAAAAGTGGAAGGAACAGTGCGCTCTTTTGAGGGGGAGACAGTGTCATGCATTCGAACGGCTGCTGTGAAGGTTTAGCTTGAAGCAGGACAGGCAAGACGACGAGACGTGTCGTACTGATCGTGTATCAACGCTGTAGCTGTAGATGACAAGTAGCTAGCGGTACCATAAAGGAGTGTCTCGGAGCGCGTCGACCAACACTCACTTGAGGAGGCACATATTAAACTTACTACTATCGAACGCGGTCATAGCATGGGCTCCAGTCTTATGAATTGGAGAATTACTTAGTGGAGAATTACGCCTGATCTTCGTTGCAACACAAGCCGAGTTATCGGCTGAGCGGAGATATAAACGGATATTTTTTACATTATACTTATGTTGCTTCTTTCTTAACCTTATTATTGATTCTCGATTATAAGCGAAGCGGTCGTACACGAATCTTAAAAGTCGAGGCTCAAAATTTGCTGAAATGAGAAGTCAGGTCGTTGTCAAAGTAACTCCAAATGTTCAAAGTAACCGCATTATACGGCTTGTTTAAATACCGGGTTTAGTTCGATTCTTCGATCAAGTATTGAAGGGTAGGAATTAAAATCTAGAATCCATCGCGACGCATTCAAGTCGTGACGTTTGTGTTTGTAGCGAATTCAAAAAGATGCGGACTGAAAATATTCTGAAAACTTTCCGCAATTGTAAGGCCAGCCAAGGCAACCCTTGTGAGCTGCTTAAGATGCGTGAAATAACTATGTACATTTACTGGTGTAATCTTTCAGAAACACTCAGTTTTGTTATCTGGTTTTATCAGGAGCGCAATTACTGTCGAATGGAACAAAGTCTGCTACGGGGCGCTACCTAACAATAATCTCATAATAATAATAGCGGAAAATTCACAGAATATGAACCTTTTAAATCGGAAGCTTGGGCCTATATCATTGCAAGCAAAACGTAACGCCTTCGACGCGCCGACCGCACCCTCTGGTCTCCTTGAAAGAACAGGTACCATGATACTGAAAATGCGTAGTACGATTCAGCCAACGGCCTTCATCGACGTTGACGTCACGGTGATGTTCTACTCTTGACGTTTCAGGAAGATGTAGTAAGCTCAAGCCGATCGAGAACGGTAGCCTCAGTTATGTTAAGCGTAACGGAAGAAAGCTCGCGAGGTTCTCCTGCAAAAGTGGATACACCCTTTATGGAGTACCTAACGTCGCCTGCAATGGACGGACATGGGTTGATGCTGTGCCTTTTTGCTATGGTACGTTGTCTTGCAAATAGATACTCGTGTGAACTCGTTTTTTTTGCTACAAGAGAACGCTGCCACCTTACCGTATATGATAGTTACGCATATGATCGCAGCATATGTTAGCAGAATATATGTCTAATCTCTGAACACACTGTCCGTAGCGCAAGCATGATGCATCGTGTTTTCTTGAAGTTCATTTAAACAGTCAAAGGTAGACGATAATTGTATCCTATCAACGTGTAAGATAGTGTCTTCGGCCTTCCTCTAATTAACCTACGTATAGATTTGCATAATTTGGCTCGATATTATTTTTTGTCGTCTATTTCTTAAATTTGAACCTATATATTTAGCTCATTTATAGAAATGCTTGGAGTTCACTCATCTGCAAATAATCCCTAACCTTCGCTGTTGTATTGTCCCAAGGGATGCACAGTTTCGCTTACGTAATGTCTTCAATGCGCCAATTTCGGGTTTCAGCGAAACGGTGTGACCCTCTGCCGCTGCACGACAACCTCATGTACGATGTAACTCCTCACGGCTTAGTACGGTCTCTGCGGTGTTATCCGGGAAACAGATTCGAGGGTTCACCGACGATCTTCTGTGATGGCCAGCGATGGAATGACTCCGCACCAACTTGTAAAGGTCTGCTGAACTCTACGGACGAACTTATGCTGTGGCAGTGCAGAGGCGTGTGCTGATGTTCGGTTAACACCATATGCGGACAGAGTGTTGTCGATTCTAAAAAGTAGTGTTTGAAATATAGCTGTGTAAAGACCGATGTGTAACTGTTTGTCTATCACTTGGCTATGCAGCACTGAAATATATTACCAATTTGAATGATCCACATTAGAATTGCGCTGGACATTATTATTATTATTATTGTTTATAGTGACAAAGCTCTCGAGAGTTCGAAAGCACGATGGAAAGCCTTATGAGCCGCTGTGTCATGTTGTCAATGGCGACTTTTATTGTTGGTTTTGTTGTACAAATAGAGGAATCACTTCTAGTAGATGAGTTATTAAGCATGCGAGCATCA
Source organism: Stratiolaelaps scimitus (assembly GCA_019614645.1). Taxonomy (NCBI): domain Eukaryota; kingdom Metazoa; phylum Arthropoda; class Arachnida; order Mesostigmata; family Laelapidae; genus Stratiolaelaps; species Stratiolaelaps scimitus. Next base: position 624,135 of record JABWDB010000014.1, on the reverse strand, counting down.
ATGAGCCACGTACTAACTGACACTGTTGCTGTGTACATTTCTCATTCGCTGGTGAAATATGTGACAGCACGTTTCTATGATTTACCGGATACCTGCACGTTCGAGAATGACAAGGATTGTCACTGGGGTCAGGACCCTAAAGACCTGTTCAAGTGGTTGAAAAACACCGGACCGACGCATTCCGTTGGCACTGGACCATCGGAGGATCACACGGGATTCCCAAGTAAGAATGCAGTACGAATTTGTATATTGCCAGCTAACACTGGGACTATATTTCAGATTACCTCTAAATGCATACTGCCGTCTGTATTCAACTCATCAGTCAGTGATTTCTTGCGCAATAGAAAATGGCGTAGCGGTCCATGAGTCACCAGGCTTGAATATTTCATAATGATCCTGTCATGTATCATCCAGCTAGAACCAAAGCTATTTGAATCGTACTGATGAATTCATACCTCTCAAATGAACTGAGTCAATTAAATTTGGATTTCAGAGACGTCCCTCGATCAATCTCGGTTGACTTAATCATAAGTTATGCCACAAGGCCCTAAGGATATAGTTTTAGAGACAGGAATACTAAAGGGTTTGGCCGTTGTAGTTGAATCGTCTAGGGTTTTTGAGAGAAATACGTTCTGCCTCTAGCGAATTATACAGGGTGCATAACTATGATCATACGCGCGATAAGGGAGAGTAAAAGTGTCGAAGTCTATGCGAGATCCTCTCTACTCAGTGATAAGGCATTGGAGGGTGCCTATATCAAACGCGTTATCCATTCGAAAAATTTCTAGAGTAAGGCCAAAGTGTTATATTGCCTCGCACTCATTCCACCTCGCTGGATAACAGAACGAATATCTGCCTTTGATCTTCCTGCACTTTGTCGACGGATGCTGATTTCTATATCGAGCAACTGAAGACCAATGATCAGCACAGTGTCTATCTCCAGCTGAGATATAGGTATCCACGGTCGCATTCAGCTGTCCTTGACCTTTCCTCGAAGTTCGTTCAGAGATCGGAAACAGGGTCGCAAGTCTGCGACGCCATACAGTTCAGCATAGGAGACGTCCTCACAACCTGGGCAATGGTCAAAGCAACCAGACAAGCCAGGCGGGGTTCGATGGATGTTCACATTGGCCGTTCCCTCCCGTCCATCACCTGTGTATGGGTATTTCTTACTCTGTTATTCAGTTGGCCTAAGGTCGCCGACAGAGGCGAAACGCCTTAGTTTATTTCTGTGCTTGCGTCAGCAGGGTCTATAGAGCTAATGCGCTGCTAGTTAAGTGGAAGTGGGAGTTTTGTGCGTGTTCGAGTATAGCTGTACCAGGCGGGCGAGCATGTGGGTCATGGCCAGTAGGAAAGTGAGAAATAGCTACTGAATCGTGCCGAGGTATTACTAAGTTCGGACCTATGGTTGCTCGTTACCCAGAGTAGCCCAGGTGTCGGCTGCTGAGATCTAAGCGCTCGCGCCGTGGAGTCAACCTCGAAGAAGAAAGCGCGTGATGCAAGTCGTTTTCAGTGTTATGCAAGAGTCGGCGGGCATCGTGTTTCTCATGTTGCCGTGTTTGCACAACACAATGCCGACATGCTCGTCTCAGGACCATTTTGTGCCCTTTTCCTGAAGCGCGATTGGGGATGGATGAATAGCTGAATCGGAGCTGCGTGCTGTGGTGTGAGACCGTATCCCGGCGTTCTCCGCGTGTTCTACCTTCGGCCGAGCCCAGCAACGAACTCATCTCTATCCCTACACCTCCCTTTGCGCCTATCGCCGTCTCCATAAAGTGCTTGCGGTCCCGCCCACACTCTACCGCTATCCATCAAATCTGTCACTCTTTTGCCTCGTCGTTCTTGCCAAGCTCCTTTTCTGGACGAAATGATCCCAGTACGCGATCGGGTGCGCTCAGCCGCGTGAAGGTGGGTACGATGTCGACGGGCTAATCCATGACGGTCGTGCCACAACGAATGTATCCATCGTATTCACGTTGCTTTGAGCGAAGGGGACGAGGATTCTCCTTTCTGCCTATCCGCTCTCTCTCTGTCTCTCTCGCTCTCTCTCTCTACCTCCTTCTACTTTACTCTCGATCAACTGCTCCGTACTAAAATAAGTGTCGGTCCGATTTTGTCTCTACTCGATTTGCTTGCCCCTCTCTCATTTTTGGTGCTAGTAATTATTTTCATTCATTCTATATTTTTTATCCTTTTTGTGGTTATCTCCATTCTGTTCCCACCCGTTCCGCATCGAGTTTCTGGCTCTCTCACTCATAGGCTATCTCGGTCTTCCTGATTCCCTATGGCTACCTAACTTTGCCATTTGTTGTATACACGCCAACGAAGCAGCGAGACGAGCTACCGAAGGCCACAACCAATGTAGACCACAGAGCGAGATAGCGGTTCCTTTAGAGTAGTTCTTTATAATTATTCATATTGCTGGGTTTGTAATGACGTTGCCGCGACTGTTGGCTAAACGAGGTGCACGCTGTCGCTGTTCATGGCTCCGAGGTTCCCGTTCGTTAGTGAGGTGGCACGATGGGCAGCTCCGTTGGAAGACCAAACGAGCCAGACTATGATACCGCTTTGGGGCGGGGAAACTAAAGGACACCGACTTGGTCGGACCGCGTCGACTTTTGGCAGAGCTTTCCCTCCGTGCGTCCGCCCTCTCCTCCCATTACACTGTAAATATCAGCAAAGAGTGTAGAAAGAGAGAGCTTTCTTGTTGTATATAGTGTATGTATATGCATAGGTATGTGAACACCCCCTGCAGAGGCCTCGAGCAAGAGATGGATTGCTGCCACTTCCAAAATCGGTGCCATGGTCGCTATTGGAAGCGGCTGGCTGACGGCTACTGTCTTCCGTAAGGCTAAGCCTTTGCCCCGACGTCAAAGATCACGGATTCAAATCCTCTGACGGGAAGCTTAGTCTTTGACGGCCACAGTCTTCGGTCACTGGCCGCTCCACCGAATCTATCCGCCGTCTTAAATTCGCGCTTGGTAACGAATCCCTGTTCCCTATTTTACGAAATCGAACTTCTTAAACTTACAGTACGGGGCGCTCAAAACCGCACTTACCACTTTGAGGAATCAATCAATTTATAACGTTTTGCTGCGGTGACACCCTGATCGTGTTCGTGTTTGATCTAGTTTATTCAATAATGTATTTTATTCCTGTGGGCATACTCCGTATGTCTGTATAATAACATGGAAATTAATAGATTTATCCGTGCCGCATAGATTCGAACGTTGTGTCAATATTGAGTTACGGCCGCGAACTCACTAAACAGATTAACTCTGAATTGTTCGGCAAACTCATTATTTTATTGATAGTCAGCGTATTTAAGCAGCTTAAAGGACTTGTGCATTTCGTGACCCGACGCGCTCTTTGCAATATTCATATTTGAGCAGGTGGATTCGCCTCGTTGCTTGCGTCCACTCGACTGTTACCATAATAATAACAATAGCTGAGGAAGGGAACTCTTTTATTTTGTCTTTATTTTGGTTTAGCAAGGTTCACTTGTTACGATGACATCGATGGCGGGTCGTGGAGTGGATAGGCCATCTGTTATTATTTCTTTATGTAGAGTCAAAAGTAAACGTCTTTCTTTCGTGTGTCTTGTTTGCATATACTGGACTGTTTTTTAGCGCTCGTTGCAAAAATCAATAATGTATTGATTGCATGATTCATTTGAATATTGCCCCAGCCGCCCTGGGCGACCTTCTATCCACTGCCAGGGACTTCTAAGGCTTCAAGTCGTTATTCTGTCATTTTGAACGCTTGTAAGGGGGAAAAATGCCTTTTTAGGCACTTTTTACAGGCAGAACGGAAACGCATGCACGTTGTCCGGCTCGTGTTTTATTGACGATGCCGACTAGTGCTTTTACCGGACGGCGGCAAAAACCATTGTTACAGTTGTTGCAACCGCCGTCGCTGAGTCATTTGTTTAATGGCGGTACTGAGGCAGTATTTATGTGTTTCCCATACGGAGTGACGTAAGTCTGTTTTCTTTGAATTTGAGCTCGATCCACTCTTAGGACCCCCTCCAAGAAATCTGCCAACGCGTCCAGGCAGGAAATTCACAACCTAAGTTTGGTTAAAATATGTGCTTTCCGAGCATACGCGGCCAAGAGTTAGGCAATTAAAAGTTTTCGATCTTTGGTAATCGTTAGGACCTCGGCGATTTCATTGCCTGTGATTTGCCTACCTGCGGGAATTATTTCGTATGCCCTGACGTATATTCTATAATGATATTCGTTTTGGTATTATTGAGCATCACTCATTTTGGTGCTGCATTTAGAGCTTTTTTTATTTTAGGACGACGCTGGAGAGGTTTCATGAACTTCAATCAGAGAACTTTCAAGTAGGTTCATTTTCCGTCTATGCAAATGCTTTGGTGTTGACGAGAATACAAACATCTATGCTACGAGTGTAGACCACACCAACAAGTACAAACTAGAAACTTGGAACAAAATGAAAACAACAGTTGACGAGGGCGCTTGCTTGTGGTGATGCCTATTGAAGGATGACTCTGCCGTGGGAAAAATCGCACTCAAAGCTTTTTTTTGTATATGGCTCAGTTTTAAAACTTTCCAAATAACCCGGCGTATGTGAGTGGCGTGGCTCTATTTTATGAATTAGCTGTAGCTATGTGGTAGGGGGGAAACACTGAATCGCGTCCACGGTTGAAGAATAGGCCAGCTGATGCTAAACGGCAAATGACTGTGTGTATTGTGGTTGATTTGGGTTTGCCACAAGTATGCGCTCAATCGCAAGTTTCACCTACATATCGTAAACTATTGCGGTGCCAATTTTTCTACTGGCCCAAAAAGATATTCCCGGTATGTCACTAAAGTTAACATTTCGTGCGACCAAAGCTAAAGCACGGTTCTACACGTTTCAATAACAGGAGCGTATTTAACCATATCTTCATATAAAATAGATATGGTCTGCTTAGTGGTAGCCAATGAACAGCGCAGACCACGAGGAGCTAATAGTGTCTCCCATGCTTGCACTTTCGTAACATTACGCAAATGAGAATTTGGTGGCGAACACCTTAAGTCGAATTTAAGGGTAACGCCAAAAGGTTGAATTCAGGATAGCGAAGCCGCCTTGATTTTCGTCCCTCTCAGCCGACTGTATTCGAAGCTGACGAAGCACATATCATATGTGAACATTCAACGTCTGCTCCTACCTCTCAGCAATGGACGGAAGTTAAATATGGGAAAGTGGTGTGTTGTTCCAAGTGCCCCACCTTTGCAAACGACTCAGTTGAATGGTATAGTAAGTGTCTGGAGGCCGTCCCAGCACTGGCTCTAGAGATTTGAACTTGGTTTATTGTAGTTCAGCACTCTCACACTAACTTGGCCGTTCTTGTCTATTTTGGAAAAACGACTCCACGCCGAAAACGAACTTGTAATGTGGCAGGTGTTATCTAAAATTGCAGTTCCTTTCATAAACAGATATACATTTACAATTTCCTACAGGTTGCTACTTCGTGCATTACCACACAAAGACCGATTCTACTATAAGTTCCACGGAGTCATGATGCCTCTTGCTATTATGCTCGCATTTGTTTTTGTACGAGAATAGCCACACTCTATTGTAGTTGCTATCCGTTTCATAGCATTCGATGTGGCATTTCGTTAGGGCGTTACATTAGTTCGCTTTTATTACGGGCTACTAGATATGTACATACATATAAAAATACATCTATGTTATATATAGGGATAACAAGAGCCGGAGTTAGTCCCATCGCTTCGGCGGTGCTACAACAACAACAACAACAACAGCAGCAGCAGCAGCAGCAACAACAACAACGACAAAGAGGCAAGCCGATAGTAAAAACGCTGTTGCGGCAATTATACTGTTGTTATTACAGTTCGCCATTCAAACACAGCAAATAGAGGGTACGTAGAAGAGAAGGGGCACGAAGTCACTTCCGCGATAACACGCGGCGCCTCCGTGAGGGATGCTGTTCTACGTGGCTCGCTTAGTGTGGATGTGTCTGTCTGTGTTGAATGTATCTAGCGAAGAGACACTTGAGCAGTAGTGTGTTTGCCCTCGACAATCAGCCGGGGCGGCGCACTGGCCACACGGGGGGCCAGCCATCTTGCGTTGCTATCTAGCCATTCTTCTGAAGACCTCCGGAGCCCTTCGGCACGGCGGCTCCGAAGGAAGAGTTGTCGGCCGCTGTTCCTCTTATCACGAGAGCTCACTCCCCCGTGAAAACCAGTCGTCTCTTCGGGGGTATCAGAGAAGGCATCAGACCTCCGAGAGCATTGGGGGAACAGACCGAAGGGGTTGTTGAAGGGAGCCTCTGTTGTCGGTTCGGTCTGTAACATCTGGATTTGCCCGCATCGACGATACACGACGAGAAGCAACGAGGCAGGGGGTTGCTTGGCGGCGAAACTACGTTACTACCGAGCAATGCTGCTGGAGGCCCCACCTTGCACCCCCGAGCCGTTAGCTCAGTCCGACTGTTCGCGGACCGAGGTCCGATCCCCACGCTCTGGCAAAGGCGTGGTCCCTGTTCGATATCAGCGGTGCGCGGGAGCGAGGGAGAGTGAAGGAACTTGAAGCTGGCGTGTTTTCTGTCCGCTGATTACAGCCAAAGACGCCCGGTCGGCTCCCACCTCCCACGTCGCTGTCGGCGTCGACCGTAGTGCACTCACTGACGAAACGGTAACCAAGAAACAGCAGAGGCAGCAGCAGCAGCAGCAGACACAGCTAGGCCTTAGCCTTCGAGCCTTTGCTGGGTCGAGCGAACCAACACGGAACAACGGGATCTGGAGGTACATTTACAGCCGTTGCAGGAGGGTCCTGTGGGGCCTGCCACACTGCCTCCGCCTGAATAGCCCTTCTCCGTGTACTCGGTCCTTCCTTCCTCCTTTCCTCGCACAGGCCCTTTACGCTCCTTACAGACACCCACATAACTCCTTACAGGCACCGAGCTTGGTTGTCCCTGCCAGCCAGTTCCATAGGTGACAACTAGTTCTTGCTCTTGTACTGCCGATACACCCGCGGACAGACCAACAGGATGGGTAGCACCTACACTCTATGTGATCTGGTCGCTGGTTGCTATCAGAGAACGGCTGAAGGCAAACGGCCAGGCTACGCTGGCTGCCGGATCAGCGTGCATTGTCTGCGACCCCTTTGTCAGCGTCCGTTTCTCAGAACTCGGAAACGCGCTCAACTCTCCGCTCTGTCGATCGTCCTCCAAAATGTTGTCCCCTTCTTCGTTTTACACTTTGGCTACTACCGGCTATACGGCTTTGCTCTTGTTCAAGAATTGTCTATTTAAGTGACGAGCTGGTGAGAATTCCCCAAGGTGTACTTGTCTCCAACCAATCTCTGCCATTTCATTGCACAAACGACGCGGCCAGTCAGTCGTTCCAAAGCTGCAGCAGCTCTTTCCCGAGTTTTGCTTGCCTCAATTCGGACTTTTCGCCGCGATTCACAATGTAGGTGTCGAAATACCGCAGTATTCACTACTACGTCGAGCAGAACAGCTGCTGGCGGGGACGATCTTCAAGGGGCAAAAGAAAGAAGCTGTTGTTAACAGCATACCTACACACAATGCCTGTCGTTTATAAGGACTCTCAGTTGGTCAAAGCAGGGGAACTGGTAAAAGGTAACTTTGGGCCTTGGGGTCCAGGCAGATGTATATATATATAATATTACAGTCAACTACAGATATCTATATACTTGTATATATAGTCGACCTTCAAGCGGATAGGAATTGAAATCGCTAGTAACATTAATCGAATTAACTTAAGAGAACTCGTTGTAATTTCCAAATTCTGTAATATATTCCTCATATATAACTATAATATGTCTAAATATGCAGCTGCGCTCATCCTTCATATGACTTATTGCAAAATACATTTATAGATAACAGCTCTGTATGGTTATTATTATTATTATTCTTATGTATTAGAAACAATAATTAGATGAATCATTGGTATATATATATATATATATATATATATATATGGCGCCTTCAGCACAATACCTTATCATGTTAACGAATCCATTATCCAATCTACCTTCATATTATTAGTGTCGTGTTGAAATGAGGAACGAACGAATTAATGATCAGAAGTGCATGGTATACTCCCGTACAAACGCTGTTCAATCGGTAACGCAAACTGACCACAACGTGAGGTCTGCTACTCCACCCTCCCTCAACCCAGACGCACCCCAGGCGTAACTTCATATCCATCACAACTATTGTTACTCATCGCAGGAAGTTGGTTTCTCCTGTTCCTACGAACAAATTCGCTATGATGATCGTTGACTTCTTGAATGCGCTAGTTTGAGAGAAGTCCTTCGATCGTTAATGGATTACTGATGCGTATGAGAGAGAGAGAGAGAGAGAGAGAGACTGAGAGGGATTCTATGTCGTGATGACGTTTGATTTGTTTCAATTTTGTGTAGAATATATCGCCGCCTAACGTCGCTCCAACGGCGAGGTGACTTTTCTGAAAGACGAGTGCTCAGGCTCGGTTTAAAAGATGATTCGTTCTTGGAACGAAATCAGTTAAATATATGCTTTATTTTCATATGCTGCTCGTTATTGTGACGTAGGACGTTACGAAGGAATGATCATAGGAGACGCTATTGTTTTTCATATCTTTTTCGCGATATCGACTGTGTACAATGATGACTTCGAAGACCGAAGTTTTGCTTTGTGCAATATCTCCGTAAAGAGATTCATAGAGCTGTCGACGATTGATTACTAAATCTGGAATTTAATTATATGATGTGTGCTTTAGGTCGCAACCATCAATTTCATTAATGAGCAATATGTCACGATACTAACGTCGATAGAAGATAGCAATAATATAGCTCACAAGCATCAGGATGTCCGCCACTACTCGGGATGGACAACAACATTGTCATACCGATGCGGTTTCTCTCTTAAAAAGAAGCACGTCTGTAATTTCACACAGACCACGTACATGGTAAAGGTCTCAATAAAATAGCTCGGGAATTGCTTCGCTGAAGAGTAATGCTGACGGGTAATCCGTAATTGGCTGTCACCGTCTTCATTGTCGAATGTAGATTGCTCGACTGTATATGTATTAATAGGAACATTTTCGATTTTTAATCGAATCTGTGCCTGCGACTGTTAACATATTCATTCACTGAGTGGCGTGATAGCCAAGAAAAGCTGTGGGTCTGTTGGACAAGGGATATTTTGTGACGATACTTCCCCTCCGTATAGCAAACGCTAACAAGCGCAAACAGCTTAGTTATCTTTCTTGCTCGCTCGAATGGAACGCCACACACGATGAACAAATATTTCAGTTAATAGCTTACGTGAGCTGAAAGTCGTCCATTAAGTCGATGAACGCTGTGAGAACTGCGCCGACTGGCAACCGTTTAGCGGCCAACACGTGTTGTGTCCTATTGTGCGCAGCAACTGACCATCACTTAGCCGAAGGCGACGCTTCTACATAGCTGTGAAATCATATCGAACACAGCTGGCAGCAGCTCGACACAGCAACGAAGCCACTGAAGATGTAATCAAGCCGAGCTAAAATTAAAGCACGTCCAAAAGAAGAATATGCACTATGCAAAAATAGACGTCAGCATTGTTGGCACTTGTTGTGTAGCGACAACGGTGATCAACAACGGCTAATTATGTTTGGCTAATTGTCGAGAAAAAGTGTGGGCTCGCATGTTTTTTTCGCGGTGCAGGAGCGTACGCATCACTAGACAGAGTCCTTCGTGTAGAATCCGATACATTTGCATGTAATGAAATGAAAGAGAAAACGGTTTTTTTTTGGTAGATGACGAAACATTTGATCGTGTTTGAACTGGGTCACGAAGAACATTCATAGCCATAGCTTTAGTTATTATTGTTAGAAAAGAATTGTATAAGTTCAATATCGATTTAACACCGTGCCGATTTAAACTCCACGTCGAGCCCACGTAGTAGAGGACGCAATCTTGATTAGCACGGCCGTAGCGGCGGTCAGTTTTGTGCTGGTGCAGTTAATAATAATCAATGAAAGTCCAGTCAAAGTTACTTTTAGAGCGTTGTAGGATTTCGCCAATAGATATATATATATATATATACGTGTGTCGTAAGAGGATTGGTTACTTACGCACGCTCATGTGGTTCCCGCGCCGAGGTAACTTTTGCGGTCTGCGGTTCATGGACACGATGGTTCGACGGAGACAAACCACCCCAAATCCCTGAAAATCCGATTTTGGACCCCATAGCAGATATGATGGGCCGAAGCTAGCGAGGGTTGTCCGGCGCGCCGCTTGAGCCGAACTGGCTTGCTCTCGACTTAGATTTTTCTCTCGTATATATATATATATATATATATATATATATATATATATATATATATATATACACGTAAAGCGACGTGACAACTAAAACCTTGCAGATTGTGACACTTTGGGTGAGCAACATCTATATCACGCCGACGTCGTAGCTGTAGAACGGCCGATTCGGCTGCTGACTTACTAGGCTAGGTACTCATTCTTAACCAACATTTAACGTCCACGGTACTGCTTTTAGCTTTGCCTCGTAAGACTGACTTACTAACCGGGCGAAAACTGACTACCTGGGCGCCATCGTACATCCCTTTTTGACCTTCTGGCCTACTGATTTGAAGCTTCGTACGGTGCAATTGAAACGTAGTCGTAAAAAAGATCAGAATTATTTGTGCTCGTATAAAAACCGTGTAAAACAGGGCTGTGAGCAGGTGAAACAAGAGCCGGATAGGTTATTTCGTAGCACGAAAGATAAGGGCGTCTCATAAAATTGTTAATATGATTTGAATTAATTTAATTGAATTATATCTAAATAATCACCGGGATCATTCCCCAATAACCTTTTGAAGTGTTAGCTGTTCACTATTTGAAAATTGGTGTGTGTGTGTATTTGTTGCCCTTCTTGACTAATAAATAAATCAATTAATCACCCACGAAGCTGTTGAGTAGCTAGATCCTAGGTATTTCGGAGTGATTAAAACGGCCAACTTGTTCATATCGTAAGGTGACAAATCGAATAAGTGAGTGGAAAGAAATAAAATATGTGGTCGATTTCACATACATAAATGGCTCGCGTAGGAGATCTGATCCTTGCAAAATGTGGGAAAATCCTTATATTATAGTATATGTATCCTCAATAAAATTATTATGTTTAGGTGATGTTTTCGTTTATTTGAAGAGCTCGAACGGGGGGGGGCTACACCTGATTATCCTTATACGATTAATATAATTAAAGCTATAACGACAAGCATTGGGTTCTACACAGGAGAACGTTATGTTCCGCTTCGCCGACGAACAGGCGCACCGCGAAGGGAACACAAATTGCCCAATTACATCGTTAAACAAAAGTGAGACAGTCGAAGCAATTACTTGCTAATTTTATAATAGGAGTTTCTTCCTCGACGAATTTCATGTCACTCGAGCGGAACAGTACTGTTCCCGTTTAGGCAAGGAGGAATTGTTACACAATTCCAAGCGTTGCCGGGACAATAATAGCATTTTTCCCCAGACGAAAAGTGACGTCTGTAGCGGAACTTTTACTAAATGCCGACAATGTCAAGAGCACTCATTGGCCGTACGGACGAACGCGACAACCCTGGAGCGTAAGTGAAGTCTGCCTGCGGTTACGGTAAACGTTGTTCTTTACATCGCGGAGTCAAGAAACTATCATTTGAAAGCGCGTACGAAGGCGACAAAAGATAACTGAAAGGAGTTTTTCAGCTAAAACTGTGCAAGAAAATCAGTAGTGTAGTAATTGAGGAGTAGCCGGAGATTCGGAGTTTGAACCACACGTTCAGGTGGGCCAAGTGCTAACCTATCAATTTGCGATGTATAAATGTAGGCGTCGATTGTTGTAAATCAAAAAAGCTATTTCCGCCATATGTTCTGAATCAGATAAGACTAGTCAAGACTGGGCCGCTTTATACGTGGCGATGTTGAGCTTTCGATTGAATTCACCCTGATTTCAAATAGTAATCGTGCACACAAGGATGTTACACGACGGATATATTATAAGTTAGTAAACAGGAAAATACACAAATGTAATTATTCGCTGTGCATTGCTGTAGGTGCACTAATTCGTCATTTATTCAACAGGGAAACCTTGGTCGATCCTGCGAATTTATGAAGCGTCAAGGACAGTATCTATTGCCGCCTCACTGTCTGCCCGCTGGTCCGTTATCGCCCAGAGGGATATGAGAGGGCACATCCTTAAAAACAAAAGCCTCTCGCCATCTTATTTAAGAGCTTTTAAAGCATGCTTGGCGTGAGCGTTCGTCGAATGACCAACACTCGAACGCTATGAATATCTGATTGCCCCTCAAACTGGTGGACAAGAGACGTAACTCCGCGGGGTCTATGCTAATTTCTACAACTGCCGCTGATCGGGAGCGCAGTAGCCGAAGGCGGTTGTATTTATCTAAAACTGGGACATTCCATTTACATAAAACCCTGCGGTGATATCACCGACTGGGCGCCAATCACTCTGGAGCGTTGAGTCGATACGAACTCCATGTACCCGCTAACCGGAAACATTTCCTATTGTCTATAATGATCTATATTATACGAGTGTCACTTAGGTGAAGTCCGTCAATTATTATAGAAGTATTCTCTGTATGGATTCGGAGACTGCCATTTTTAGCGGGATCGTACTCATTTCGCTTAAACGTTGTTAACTACCGCATATGAACCGAAAATGAGCTATTCTCGATACCCACCTCGCAGATGCATTACGAAGGCTTCGATGAATTAACGTCATTAAATTATATACCAAATCTAGAATCAAGACTGCATGGGAGACAATTCTCACCTCTACAACGAGAACGAGAGTGTTTACCAAGCACAAGTTGTCGCACTAGCGAGAGACGAGTTATAATACTTTGCGTCCAATAATCGTAGCATATGTGCTCAAGGCATGACGCCTCGAACAATTAAGCTCTGTGGCATTGTATCAGGATCGTTTTCGAACGAAAATTGTTTGATTTTTGTACTACGGTTGTGGAATCTGCAAGTCGTCTGTGCCACGTCTGTTCGTGACCGTGGCCGACACCTGAAAACTACTCCTGATTCGTTAGGGGGTCAGCTTTGCCGTGAGATCAACGGCTGTTGCTTCTATTGGTGGTCAGGTTGACGCAGCCGAACATTAACGACGGTTGGTGAGGACAGATTAATCAGCTGAGGGATGCAGAACAGATGTGAGACCGCTGGATTCTCACACAGCAGGCAACGGACGGGCTCTCACGAGTCGGACTTCCCAGATCATTTAGGGGCGGCCCCGAATAATCCCACTTGGCGATAGTATCAACGATGGTCACAGAGCTTTATTTACGTATCTTTCTGATGGACAAAAGGTTGGAAAGGGGGGAGAATGACAGCCCACAGGGAAGCCACGATACGGGCTAATCCTTCCTAAAATACTTGCGTTCCTTCATTTATCGATTTCACCGTTCAATATTGCGGGAAAGTTGCGGCACGTTGTTCACAATGACCTTCATTTTAATTTATTTCAATTAACCAGAACCTATATAAACGTATACATACAATATTCAACAATATTCAAACAATACCCTCTGGGTGTTTTGAGACATTGAAAAGAGGGAGAGAGAGAGAATGTGCCGAACCTGAAAGGTCATATTTCCCTCCGCGCTGCCGTTCTCTGTTAGATATTTGCATTGCTACGAATGTCTTTGTTAGCGTGGTTTGGGATAATCTCTTTCTCCAATCTGTTCTGGAATATGCTCTTTCTGAACATAACAGGGAAACATAGGTGGAACACGAGTATGAACTGGGAGAAGTATGGCATTATAAATAGTACATACAAATAATGTACTCTCTGCACAAAGCAGACCTATGTTCAATGTAAGTCCAATAGACTTAGGTCACTTAGTGTTTCCCAGGACAAAGACAGACATTAGGTTTGCTTGAGCCGCAATTTCGAAGATGTAAGTGTTGTGCTTCAGGGACGACGCTATGAGTACTCCCACGTAGATAGAGTCCTTTGATAGATACGTAGATGCGAATGCTTAGGATGTCGCCGTCACAACAAAAGTATATTTACTGTGGGTTGACAATACTAGTGCACACTTTTGTGCAGATAACTTCAGGTCCAGACTGTGAATTGCAAATAAAACTTGAAACGATTCAGTGCGCACAGTACCGCACAAGGGTGGTGCACATTCTAGATAATCAAGACGCATGTCTGGACGCACACAACGACAGACTCGCGGGAAGCAGTATACGAAAAGCTCTGCTGTCAACAAAAAAATAGATGTGTCTATCTATTGTGCAACACTTTTATCCTATGTCGAACAGTGGTGGAATAATCCAAGAGTTGATACATGCCTCACTAGATCAAATGTAAATATAAAATTGAAAACAGTGTAATCCTGTGGAACTCCCTTGTTGACGACAGTCGCCCGATCGATCTGCTAGTTCAATTGTTAAATTGTGGTGCAGTTACCGTGCTAATCCGACTGTCCACATTGTCATGCATATATATAATATATATATATATATATATATATATATATATATGCTCTCGAAAAGTTAGCACCGAACAGGCGTCGTACAATGCGGACGCCCTGAAATAGGCCGAAAACGATGATATCTTCCAGATACCGTCGATGGCCCCGTCGTACTGAATATGAATTATATTGCATATCATATGATCGACGCTACGCCATCTGGATTTATTTATGCAAGCCCGCTTTAGATGCCGAGCAAGGTATGGACATCGTTCAATACGATCAAATAACTAAGTGACTGGATGAGGAACGGAGGGCGTGTGACGCATCCACATAGTTCTGCAGCTGATGGATTCGTAGTCGAGAAGACTTCACAAAGTATCTTAGCTTTTCCCATGGGCTGTGTTGCCACGGAGCTGATCGGCTTGATGGATGCAAGATCTCGTCCTTGATCTTCATTCGTTGCCCTATATATATATATATATATATATACTATTGTACTTATGGATCTGCCTCGTGACATTAAACCATACTCTCCTCGACGGTTTGCCTTCGATGTAACACGATATTCAGCGTCTATGAACAATGAAGTACAGTCTACATATTTCGCATACACCGAATTACTGTTCTCTCCTGAAGAAATAATTGATTTTGTGTTTTCGTTAAATAATTCCTAGTAGGCAAACAGGTTTTGCTAAAAATGTATCTGCATGGCGCACGATGGTCGCTTAGTCGGTTTAATCTTCCCATATTTTTTCATAATACTGATTTCGCGCCTGAGGAGGCCACCAGGGGTCCATCATATGTCCTTTCCTACAGTAAATCAAAAGTTGAAGTAATTCATTCAAGGCTTCCATCTATGGCCTTTGCTATGGCCAGTCATGGCCACATTGAAACTAAATACGAACGGCGCCATTTACAGGCGGGTGCATCCTATCTGGCACTTGGTCTAATGTAGGGGACCTTTTGTAGTCGTCTTGTTGGACACGAGGTGAGCCTTCATGAACGACGGCCTATCTTGGCTAGACGTCCTATTGTCGTCCTTAATTAGTGCTCGCGCTGTGACATTTTGTTCCAGGTGGTTGTGGATTAACGGAACACGCCATGGAACCTACGATCTGCACTTGTCACGTGCGTGTATCATAACGAACGCTGTCCGTCTTCAGTCTCGAGATAGAGGAGCTATATTTTTATCAGGGAGCTTTTGTTCAGCTCCAGGTGAGGCGAATGTATCTGCGAGATCACATCCGGTTTCGAGTCCGCAAGATCGACTTGCGCGGGATCAGCTCAAGCTGTACATTGTCGTTACCCTTCACATGCAACACTAGTAATCGTGTGCAAAATTACTCTCCAACAAATCTTAGTAGGCACAAATGACAATTAACTCTACGCAGATAAACTCTTAATGACTCGAGAGTAAAGAGTACATACCGTGCTATGTGATGCAAAAGTATTATTACGTGTTTAGGCAATTCGTAAGGGAGGCCTCATGTGACGCTGTTGTTAGCAATAGAGCATTGAAAAACAACAACTTATTATAACGATGACGAAACACCCACATGAATTTATGCAGCTTTTAAATCACTGCGAAATGGCTCGGAGAGAACAGCGGATATTTCACATGTTATCAGATAGAAACAGAAAAGAAAAAACCAAGCGAAAGCTCTCTTTCACAATGGTGATACTTTTCATGTCGCCGTGGTAATGAATGGGAGACAAGGGAAAGTTGATATCGCTGCAGCAAAGGCCGGCCCGACCGACTCTATCGTGGTATTTTACTGGCTGGAATACACATGCCACACGATGCTGTGTCGTATCCACATTTTGTGCCCAGCCTGTGGCTGTCGCTCCACGGACGACGTAGCAACAGCCACAGCAAAGGGGTTGCTAAGTCTCTGGGTGCGATGCCAGAGGTTGCGGGTTGAAGGCCCGTAGCGGACGACTTGGTGTTTGTAGACATTATCAAGTTGTTACTATTCTGTGGGGCTAAACTCTGCTCTTGAAGCTCGCTGCGGTACACCAGAAAGATTGTAAATTATAAACACGCTTAATGTTACTACGTTTTATCCAAGAGACAATACTTTATTTATAATATTTAGTGTTATCTTATTACGGCTATTATTTCCATAGTAGCATTATTATAACATTAATAAGCATCGTTATAATAATATTAGTATTTCCATTAAGTAACATGCCTTGTGGGTTGTGTTCCTATGCTTGGATGTATGGGTGTTATATTGTGTGTATTATGTAGGGGTTTGTGTAAATTGGAACCTCGTAATCTGTTTATTTCACTGGTTACTATACGAGCGCGTGAATCGTTCAATTATTCTTAGTAATCTGGTGTGTGAGACTGGTTTTTTGTTCTACACGCACAGACTGACTCCTACTCATAAATCCAAACCAAGGTGATTCCCCATCCACCCCCCCCCTCGCGAGTCCCAGGTTTTTGGATCTGAGATCTCACTTCTTTGTCATTCATACGTTTGTACCTCGCAAAATGTATCGTTAGGGACACCTCGATAATGAAACTAATAAAAGGACTAACCGGGTTTCGGAATTTGTTTCTGAAAAGTTAACTGCGCTGATTTTGAATCAGCGTCACTTGGTGCTTCTGAGCGCAACTTCCCTTTATCTTTCAAAGCGGTAACGAAATGTTTGAGTCCCTTGTGGCTTTTTTGCAGTAACCCATTACCGAATTCATTCCCAAAAGGGTAAGTCTCCCGAACATTGAAGTATTGAGGAACACACCAATGAACTCGTCCAGTTTATGTATGATTACCCCAGTTGTTGCGTGGCGTCGCGGCTGGCCAAAGTGTCCATATAACTCCGTATTTTCCCGAAATTCACCCAAAAAATCACGCGCGCTATAATACTCAGCCGGTTCTGTACAAAGAGCTCCGCCGAGTCTCTTAAGATCAACTTTAGCTGCTCTTAGTAGGAGGACAGCGCGCTCGACCTCTCTAGACTCTCAATCGCGACACTGTTCACAAAGTTAAGATAAATGTAGTGTAGACAATAATCGCCCTGTTACAAAGGGTACTCTTGTCTTATATTTGGGAAAATTCTGGTTGACCACATACATTACTATTTCTCCTCTAACTAATGCTACTTCATTGATAAAAACCAGCGCGATTTCACAAAATGAAGGTCAACCGTAACCTCACTTCTAGAGGCGATTCACGACTCTGCTTCTTTCCAGAATGCCAATGTAAAGGCTTTTGACCGTGTTAACCAGCATATTCTTCTTTTCCGGCTTCAAAGCTTGAACGTTGACGTAAATACCGTAAATTGTATTAGAAGTTATCTCACGAATCGGTCATTTTGCTTTTAAACCGAATGGCAAGCTTAGCTCCTATGGGCCTTACTCTTTGGGAGTTCCCCAAGGATCATGTGTAGGTCCCCTATTCATTTATGCCTTTGTTGCGGCTGTAAAGAAGGACTTCCAGTGGAAATATTCCATAAATTTTATGCAGATGACTTGAAATGGTATGCACCTATTCATTCCGGAAACGATCGACTGTGCCTGCAGTCCGCCATCGACGTGGTTGGTGACTGGTGCAGTAGGAATGACATGCTGATCTCCATAAGGAAATGTGCCAAATAAACGGCAAGTCATGAAGGCTAGCAGTTTTCTAAGCGCGATCTCGGCGTTATTGTTACACCTGCCGTAGACTTTGACCTCCACATGACTGAACTAGTACGTACGGCCTCGCTGGTCCTCAGCAGAATATTCAGGTGTTTCATTGTCCCGAAAAACCTGAATTCTACAAAACTCTCTATAGGAGACTAGCCATTCCCAAATCTCTTTATCGCTCGACCATTTGGAGACCTTATCGAAAGAACCACATTGAAATGCTTGAAAAAGTACACGTTAGCCTTCCACGGAAAGTCACTAAACGCTGCGATATTCCGAGAAAGCTTGTACGGCTCACTTCTATCAGCTAGCTGAACGACTTTGCAGGCATTGAATGTAGTGAAGGCATTCAAAAGAATGGGCACGTGAACGAAATGTTTGACATCTTCCCAAAACGCTTGTGGAGCAGCTTCGCCTATTTATGCCAAGGCCATCGCTTGGGCCGAAAAATTGAATAACATGTTTCTATGGAGGTTCGTGACGCGAATTTTTCGCGGCACGGACAAGAGCACCAGTCGGTCTGAATAAACGTCCTCTTCCTTTACAATAACACAGGTCAATAATACAATAGCGTCAGTTCAAACTTCGTACAACATAGATTCCCATCAATTTTGATCAATAAATTATTGGATTGGATTGAACATGGTCCACATCACCATAAGCTATTCTACTTAGCATTACCCTGCTCCAAATTCAACCTAAAGCGAGTTCGGACTGAATCAGCTTTAAACCCGAGGTATAATTTCGTCCCGTGGTAATTATCGGGTTGAAGTTCTCACATTCGTTTATTGCAATTAGGCCACTGCATTGTTTTACCCATTCAGTTACCGTAGAGCGGTTCGTTCTTGGCCCTCCTTTGGTTATTCGATTACATTGGTCCGTCACCGCAATTCCGCTCCATCTACCTGTGCTTACCCAATTGCCCTAATGAAATTACCGCATTGCCTTTGTTCCAGCCATCCCGTTTTACTGCAGCTGTTATCCCATTTCTCTATGTTCATTATGCCGTTCTTGCCACTGGAATTAATCCGTTATCTTGCAAACGCTAACTTGTTATTCTCTTGAGGTAATATGTTATCCCACATTGCGGTTATTGCGCTCGGCGGTTATTCTTACCCAACTGCAATAAAGGGGAAAAATAGATTTTTTTTTCTCCAAATCCAATTTTACGCCTATTGTGTAGAGCTCGAGAGGCTCTAAAGCAACTTTGACATTTGGACGACTTACAAATTCACAACCGTCAATGAAATAGTATTCATTGGGCGCGTTGGTAGACGAACATGTGACGTCGAAATGAAATCAAATAGCACAAATTGCTATTATGAATGAATTGCATTTTTTGTGTAGTCGCTTTTGTGCTGTTGCACTTTGGCTGGCCGAATGTATTACTAATAAATATGCCTAGATTGAAGATTCGAGTTGGCGATGGGCCACCGCGAACTCTGCATTGGCTAGCTAGTAAGTAAATATTGTTTTCAGATCGGCCGACAGCAAAAACAAATGAATTATACTGATTGGTTTTCGATTCGAGCGCACTTTGATAGTCCGGACGGAAATACAAGGACGAATATTATGTAAATAGATGACTGGGGACCCGGCGGCGTAGTTAGCCAGAGAGTAGACGCCTCGCATTTGGCTGGTGGTCGGAACTCGGCTTTGTTCTCGGGATAAAAAAAATGCCAAATTCTGTCTCGGCAACCAAATGACACCGAGTCGTCAAAATAATGTATTAGTTTCGCAAACGTCGAAGTCGAGTCCAGAGAAACGAACCCATCGTCGCTTGCCGCACAGCGGCAATGCAAAATATGAAGCCCTAATATCCCCCAATCATCGTTAATAGATCGACTACAATAGTGACCTTTACGCATTAGTAAACTGTAATCAATTAGAGGGATATATTTGGATTATCCGATTGCGTCAACGAATTTATGATCAGCAATTTCATATTACGGCGGCCGCCGGACGTATCATGAATGCTCGCCGAAGGTGTTATCAAACAAAGAGTTCGAAAGCCGTCTCGTTCGCCTGAGACGGACACGTAAAGCGCAGACTTTCACCAGAACAGACAGACGATATCTCGTCCGAGTCACCCTTGCCCTTACAATTCATTTTGCCTAAATTGGTCCTAAGTCCATAGTGTGGTTGGTGTAGAGTACACTTTTAGACACTTTAAGTCCATAGCTGCCTCCGGTTGGAGGGACGCTATGAGACGTAATAACGAATGGCCGCAAACACGAAGTTACAAATTCGGATGATATTATCATATTTTTTTTTCTAACCAGCTTCTGTTTGACTAAATGGATGAAACCATGTTAAGGCAATTGATCAAGAGGACGCGAGTCGTAAATTGGTAAGGGATTTCGATGTTTTGCACCATGGAAAGCCGCATTCGTTTTTACGTGAATTCTCAATAAAGATCATTTATTACCTAAGGTTAATATCTCTCCGCTAGAGATTAAGCCAGCTATTTATATGAGATCGGGTTGTAGCTGGTTGGTGGGCGAGAGACCAAATGTAATATAAGTGAAATCTGGCGTTTTGTCGTAAGTTTCTAGACATTCATTAAAGCTTTGTTAGAGTGTAGATACATTTATGATGCAGACAAGTAACATGTTTAAACACGTTCAGCGCGTTTTGGAACACAACTCCGATGAGGCGTTTCTCTAGATAAGGCACAACGATTTGCTACAACTAGATTATGGGCTTGATAACACTA
Source organism: Stratiolaelaps scimitus (assembly GCA_019614645.1). NCBI lineage: Eukaryota > Metazoa > Arthropoda > Arachnida > Mesostigmata > Laelapidae > Stratiolaelaps > Stratiolaelaps scimitus. Next base: position 603,323 of record JABWDB010000014.1, on the reverse strand, counting down.
TCCAACTCGACATGTATTGCAGAACACACTCAGTCAGTCATCATGATGTTTATATCCACTACATCTGCACCATATACCACATTAGAGGATTCGCGATCCAACTCAATTTAAGTTTTGCCCTCGGATTCTACGAGGTGGAGACTAGCTATTCTAGTTAGAATGTGTTTAGAGTAGGCTCTGTGGCTATGTTCTCTAGAACAGCTCTGCCAGTCGTGCTCGCAGAGGTCGAGGAAAAACAAACGCAAAGCGAGAAATAAGAACGGGATTGTATACACACGGATCCTTGCAGGAGCAGCTTCCCGTAGGTCATCCTAGAACGTTGTTGTGTTATCTCTGAACTGCCAGCCGCCGCCGGTAATGCTAGGTGGGAGCTGGAAGCTGTTTCAAGTTCACATTCGTTGTATGGGCTGACGCGTTGCTGTGGTCCCCGGTTAGCCTTGTCCAAGTGGGGCCACCCAGCCAGCTTCGGCCGGAGCCCTCAACCGTCGAAACTGCAACATAGAAGCGATTCTATGAGGTAAGGTGCGCTCTCCGGCGCGTAAGCAGGCAAGAGGCTCGCGGTAACGCGGAGAAGTTGTTCCATGAGGAGCGTGTGCTCATGGCTGAGGGTAGCGTGGTCAAACAGCACTCCTGAAAGAGCTGCTGCACCCCCTGTCCTCTGCCCTAACGGAGAACTTTGCTTCCGCTACCGGCGCACTAGTGCGAGCTACCAGCCGACCGACACTGCGCAGCACACGATCCGGCCACAGTCGATCATAAATTTTAATAAAGCGCAGCGACGCAGCTGCCGCCGCGGCCGCTGCTGCTGCTGCTGCTGTAAGCCAGCAACGGCCGACGCCGGCAACTGTACGCCGCTATCCGATTGAGCGTCATGCCAGCGGTCTGACACTTCGGCTGGCTTCGTTTCCGACTTGTGCTTTGCTGGGCAGGAAGGGTCTGGGTGCAGTTACTGCTGCCGCTGCTTCTGCGACCAGTAACAGTTGTACAACGAATTCAATTTTTGCTCGTCGTCGCTTCTGTGGTCGCGCACATGACATGAACAAAGAGTAACGCGGCGGACGCAGCCGTTCAGGTACAACTTCGCTTCGAGAACGCACAGGGCTAAGTTGGGGGGAGAGAGAGAGAGAGGGTGGCGGCGAGGGCTTTCGGGTGAAATCGAGGCAACGAGGACAAACTGGTGTAAAGGACACAAGTGGTTGTGGTGGTGGTGGTAGAACGAATGTGTGCGGATACTCGAAACTGTTCGGTCTGCTCGTCGACCCTATGCATGCATCTTTGTCTAGAGGGATTCCATGTCTGAATGCGCGTTTTCTATGCTTTTGTACAGATGTGAAATGTTCAACCTATGTCTGTGTTAGACAGATATTGGTACATATATACAGCCACGCGCATATGGTGATAGCTTGTTATAGGGCCTAACACTGCGATGGACTCAAAACGTATCGCTGCCCCGAAGGAAATTAAAAAAAAACAAAAATATATATATATATATATAATAATATATGGGTTACATTTTTCAATATTTCGTTACACGATGGTTTTCTTTCTTTTCAACCCTCCGTCTCTAATACGTATCGTTTTCGTACAATCAATGCGAGGCACAATGCAGACTATTGCACGGCTGCAGAGCTGAAACTGTCTGCGGCAAGCTTGCCGGAACATACGCAATGAGAAAAAAAAAATATCTTTACTGCCGATACATAATAATTGATTCCCTTGTTTGTGTTTTGGTTATCTGCGGGGTAATGCTGATGCAGATGCTTGTTCATTTCTATGTTACCCATTGTTTTGAGGGATGGTCCCAGATTAGTCTTTTGCAAAGGAAAGGGTCGCGTGACTCGTTGTCGATCGTGGAATCAGCAGAGATCAGGTCCGCTTTTCCGTTTTTCGTGAAACATGGGAGGTCTACCGCGAAACGTGGAACTTGATTGCCTCGGCAGAACGCGATCTCACCCCCTGCAGCCTACTTCAACCATGGTTGGATAGTTCGGTGACGAATGCTCCGAGTACCCATACGTGCAGCTATTACATCGTTCACTGCACGGCGGGCGCATCTCATGGTTTATATCTCATTAGTAATAAATGCTCTGCTGTTTCCCAGATTGTTGTTTGAATGCTTCTGCAAGCGGTAGGTTTTCGCATTCAGGTGTCGGTTGCGTTGAGTGCGATGCAGGCAGCATTGGCCGTGATTGCCTTGAGGACTCTGTGAGGTGACCTCAACGTACGAATACCTTACTTACACCGGTATCGACTGCTCAAACGGAATCAACTCTATTGCCGAATGTCAGCACAGGTGTGGGCGAGCATCCAAGAACGCCATCGACAAAGCATACAGTTTGGAGCTGCTTGATTGTCTGTGTCCATTTTGAGCATCGAGCATAAGTGGTTTAAGCGCCAAGGGGAGGGCCCTTGTAATTTGAAGCTTACAAGCTTAATTTCCACAAACGAAAACACATTATTAATTGAGCTAATATACTAAGTACTGATGAGTACATTGGAACTCTGAGAATATATATGTGTTTCAATAAAGTCAATGCTTACGCTATACCGGCTCACAATATTGACACGGGACCGCATAAAAATTAGTACAAGTTGTTCCTAGTTGTTGATCTAGCATCAAAACAAGTAAATAGCATTAAAAACGTGAAAAATTATCCAACAGAACAGCAACTCCCCCTATAAGCCATATTTTCATTCAAGAAAGCCCAGCACCGTCCGGTCCATATCAAGCAGACCCACACAACTCATTTCGACTGTTTCTTCTATCGTTTGACTCTAGTCGAAGCCCATCACTTTGTCGCAATACGCCTGAGTTGCGATAGTCCACCTCGTTAGGCCCAGCATTAAAACTATATTTATTATAATGAAGAAGTCCGCCCGGCCATCCAGTGGAGTACATCTTCCTCCATTTACCCATCCGTCCGGTGTCAAGTGCACCCCAACCCCCTGCGTTGGCGCTCGAGATAACGCGTCGACAAGCTTCTGCTTCCGGAAGGTCATCAAGGCGATACAAACTTGTTCGTATATCATAGATGGCCATGAATCCTATCAGGCTGCAATCAAGGCATATCCCGCGGTACGTCCCCCATTCGATTTGGCTGCCTTTGACAGACTTCGTTAGCGAGAACGATTTTCTATTCGTTTCGCTCGACACGTTCTGTTGTTAAATTTCAATAAAAAGGCCAAGATCATTCAATGTGTACACGGACGATGACGTTTCATTTCGTCAGCTTGATCGTCATCCCGAAATGCTCATATATCTCTGGATCATGTACTATGTCGAAAGGGGCTACGGCCCATTCTAATGTTTCAATTCTGCTTCGGGTCTGTGGAGCAGCGCCGATATTCGCGTCTAGCGTACTAATAATAATAATAATAATAATTGAAGGCGACGCTTGTGCATGGATGAAACAATGGGACACCCAATATTTGAGATATAAGGAACAGCAAGTACTCGAACGACGGATCTAATAGACGAATCGGTATTGGAAGCATTCAGAAAAAGAGAAAAACAACAATGAACTACAGTGAAATGATACTGGGAAATTTGTAACGCAGACAGACACTATACGGAAACAATATGGCATGAGTGAGAAATGTGCCAATAGCATAGATACCTGCTGCGCATATATGGGCGACATTATCAAGCTCTAATACCAATATAATGACTTGATATCAAATTATAGATTGAACGGTAAAGAATAGTTGTTCTATCGAAAAATCAAACAGTACACCTAGCTAATATCGTAGCCTATGGTTTTCGCGTTACGTGAGCTTGTATAATTTTTTAAACACGAACAATTCGATATAATTTCAACGGACGATGATTTTGAGATGTTTACGCGGTATATACTCTCGTGTGAACCTGTTTGGCTTACACAAACGATTTTAGCCCCAAAAATTCGAATAAGCTAAAAATACTATAGTTTATTACCAAGTTGGCCTTGTGACATTTGAATATTTATTTATAATAATTGCTAACTACTGTATGTTTGAATAAATATAATATAGTGTGCCGTATATATTTATGACTATTGGAATATTATCGCCTACTTTGTTGTTTGAATATTTATGAACAAAAATAAGGTGGCCCAAAAAAATCGTAGTTAATTAAATTGATCATCGCTACCAATTCGGTTTATTACTAGTTTAGTGTATTTCATACCAAATATAACCAAAGCACGATATTCCACGAATTTCGAGATTAACAACGCGACATCAGAAGCATCACGCTTTCCGCACCTCGAAACCAAAATGTGGACTATGGTTTCTACCTATGTAATGACGGGCTATTTATCAAACACCTGATTCTATGTTGAGACATAATTTCCTTCAAACCTAATCTGATTATGGCTTGTGCTTTAGTTAGCGTGAGTCGCATATGCGTGATTTAGAAATGACATTCTGTCTGTCCTGTGGTGGGCGCCAGTTATAAGTTTACTAACCATAAATATTTTCTCTTTTTTTATTCTAATTTAGTATACACATCTTCCAACATATGTTTCATCATACGATTACGTCATCAATTTTAGGTTTCGTTGCTCTACGTTGTACCATACATGTCTATGTTTCACCAAATTAATTATCATCGGATATCGTACTCAGCTAGTATACTACCGTACAACCTGTATTCGAACTTCAGCTAACTGCAGTATGTGGTGTTGTTTATTCGGCTTGCGCGTGTGTGGCTCAATGTACAACCCGCTATTGATGGCTCGTATTTCAAGACGGACATTACATGTACGTGGAAACAACGCGGCTAGCAAACTCCTACCGTAAGGCAGCCCTGTACTCGCCCATGTTAAGGGGGGACCCAGAGTTCCCGCCTGGACAATTGCGTTGTTTCATTTTCTGGTACCATATGCATGGTCAGTCAACCGGTAAGTGAGATCAATTTTTGCAACTAATATTAGAACAGATTTTTGTTTTACTAATGTTGAATTAAATTTTGTACTATACTATCGTAGAAAATATTTAACAGATATTTTAGAGCAGCGTTTTATGCGCTCATAAATACACAGCACCCTTTAGGCTGCTTGCTGTAACCAGGAGCAATGAGGCTTCTTCGATATCATCATCGACAAAATTACGTTTGATAAATGCATAATTCCAATGACAAAGATAGCAGCCAGCTTGCTCAGCTCATAAATCGAGATCAGATGTCGTGCGATCGTCTCTGAATTCACAATTAAATTACAATAATAACATTTTAGGGATCATGCCGCACTCTACGACAGCGTAGCGAGGCAAACTGAAAGGAAGGTGTTGGGCAGGGGCTGTTTGTTGAATGACGATTCGACTATCCTCGTTCTGGAAGCCTGTTTTCACGGTTTAACCGTTGTTCTATAACGTTAGCTGAATATGTGCAATGCGCAATACCGCCTTATTCAAATGTACAACATCTACACCAAATAGACTATGCATATAAATTTATATATATATATATATGTATATATATATATATATACATTCCTTATGTTGACCAATATCGCGGGAAAAGAATACTCGATACCGGGTGATACAATATGCATATAGTACATATGTCTATTGTACATAGTGTTATTATTACATGGGGTGGAGCTTTGTGCGGGGGAGGGAGGTTAATGCTTAATGCATACGTATCTACAAAATAGTTATAGAGATGCACCTACTTAGTTTCAACTAATCGCGTACAATAAACAATGTATAGTAATTAGATGCTACAAGATGTCATCTGGTTTTCTTTCTCACTCAATGTTGCCGATGCACGCGTAGTTCTGACAGGAGATTGCTGCTCTACTCTATTGTACTTCACTATCTTGCGATCTTTCATGCTCTGAGCGAGGCTCAGCGATGTCGATATATTTATATTACGGACACGTGTGTGCCTCGACTCCCTCTACCATTCATTTCATATATATATATATATGTTTCAGTTTACGGACGATGGACTGGTAGGGTGGAGCTAGCAGCCATCTGTTGTCTTTGACAATGTATATATATGTGTGCAAGACTATGCCAAAACGATTAAATACAGAGCCTATTTATTAAGCTTTGGTTGCGTTTGAATCTCGAGTTTTTCATTGACCTGGAAGGGTATTTCTTTAGACTCGAGAAAGGGAATTGACGCACATACATATATATATATATATATATATATATAAAATGACACTCCTATCGTGTTGCGCCGTATTCTTATTATTGGCCGATTTGAATTCAAATTTAGCCGGTAGTGGGATACAACAATTAGCATGCCATAATGTTTCAAGAGAAGAAATGTCCAGCTGAAATCCATCGAAGGTTGGTTATTGTGCACTGCCATAATGCCCTGGGTCGACGACAGGCGTGCCGTTGATGTGCGCAGTTTAGGCAAGGTGACTGGGACATTATGAACATCGAGGGCGCCCATCCCTTCCCGAATCTCGATTAGGCGAACGGATCGAGATAATCGAAAAAGCTTTTGAGCAAACTAGAGCTTGGTCATTGACGACTTTGTCGGCTGAAATATACCGTTGCAGTATACGCGACATGGGTCAGCCTGTATAGGGGACCGGAAAAAGATCAAGTGAAACAGTGGCTACGACCAGGTGAACAGGCAATGGCGGTAGCAGTACCAAATAGATTCGAGCCTAAAGTAATGGTAGCACTTGACATGGATTTCAACGGAATTTGCTACTACGAGATTTTGGGCCCAAAAGAAAAAATGTCCTCGTCTCGGCATCTCGAGTTCTTGAAGGGACTCATGAATAATTGGCATGGCAATAGCAAGCATTCATTATATATATATATATATATATATGAAAGGTTCGTCGGAACTAAGCAAAAATAAGCTGCATTTTCAAATCAAGCTTCACTTTCAATGGAGATTACACCTGCATCAAGCATGCACGAATTGAAATTCCGAGCGATTATTACCGCTCATTCGTTTCCCAAACAAACTTGCCTTTTCTGAGAATCTTCGAGCAAATTTGGCTAACAGTGCTCTACAAAAAGCGTACAATTTACGCTATTCTAGGTTGACAAAGTTGTTTTCTTCGTTTGCAAAGGTTTTGATACGAGTCTAGTTTTCATTTGCCTCTCCGCAATGTCCTCTTCTCATTCTATCTTGCTCTGAAAGTTCGAATCATAAATTAGCTCGGAAAAATACAGTCAGTTCTGAAATCTGAGATCGCAGCATCTGGCGCCGCCAACTCGGCAGCAAACGATGCCGCGTCATCATTTTTGTTCAGTCCTTTCGTGATCTTGATATAGTTGTTACACCCAGTATAGATATTTTGATTCATATCACTATTGTATGTTTCGTTGCAAAAAGGCTCGATTGTATATTCAAAGTTTTAAAAGCCTAGTCACACTAGGGCTTTAATATCGTTGTGAAGTATGGTCATTCCTTGACAAAGGTGCGATCGAAGCTCCTGAAACGGATGCAGGTGTAGTGTACCTCATGATGGTATGATACCTCTCCGAAGCCCATTGTAGAACTGTACAAACAAGCCAACATCAGTATGTATCATCGATAATACAAAGTATGGCTCGGATCTTTCTGCCTCTATATATAATATAGTAAGTTACGAAGTCGTGCGAGCGTCGCATCACTTCAATATAACTGAGCGCTCACATAAATAGTCTTTCTCCGTGCTGTATACAAAGTCTACTGAAACAATAGTAATAATACTGGAACATTGCGGTTGTACACCACACATAGTGGAACACGGATATGCAGTAGGCAGAAATAGTTACCGGTGGATTACAGCCCTAAGGCGGCCGGCTTGAATGGCACGTCAGACCAGATAAGCAATGTGGAGGGGAGTGCTATGGGTTTGGGCAAACTGTTTCCAATTGTTGCCTGAAATATTGATTTTCCATTATTAAAGAGTCTCCCAGATTATAATATCCTATCCCTAGTGCTTCCAGTTGGTATTGTCCGTACCCTGGATCGCTTGCTGTTTCCCAAATCAGCTAGCTCAAAGTTGGAAACGCTCTTCCTCGAAAAGGCTTCCACTCAATGTCGTAAAAAGTAGTGGCTACCAATTAACTTTGCAACGCAGCAGCTTACTGTGCGCAAATCAATTGAGCCGTTGCTGCAGTGTAAAAGAAAACAGGTTTGCCCTTCCCCGAGGGTGTGTGAGAGTGCCGACCTTGACAAGTCCTGCTTCTTCACACCGGTGGATCTGAGAGTCGGATGAGAGGCTCCTTTTTTTTTGGCTCAAGATGTCGCCCGCTGTTACTTAACAGTAACAGCCAGCAACGAAATGCCGAATCTACACCACAAACTGCTCAGTAATTGTGTGTATATGTATAAAGGGGCGTTGACCTGCTCATGGCCGTCCACGACGCAGATAGACCGGTACAGGCAGGTGCAAATAGCAAACGAGACATTGCCATGGCTCAAGATGGACAGGGAGAATATACTGAGGGACCGTTTGGACGCTATCACAGATGTCGACATTGAGTTCTGTGTGGATATCAGATCATAGCTTTCACCTTGATCGCACTAGTCTCCCAAATAGGCTTACTTTTTTTCTTTCTTGAACGAATCAGAAAGAAGTCCGAATTGCATTCAAACATGATTTGTTTAAAACAACAGTCGAAGTTGACTTCTACAGAGGAACCTTAAACGGATATTGTAGAGCTCAGTTTTGCCCTAAAGACCTTTAGCTCAATAAATCTGTGAAATGTTTTGCACAACACTGAACCCTCTTAGTCATTATGAGGCTATCATTTTACCAGTATATAGAGCGGTTTCATATAACGTAAAACAATGACACGGTAAGCTCGCGATATTCAGGGTGTGCAGCAGATATATGTTTAATTCCCTCAAGTATGTTCAGGTAGACGAAAATCGAAGAACAAATCCACAATATGTCGTGTCACAAAATGTCAAACTTTGCTTAACTTTGCCCTCGCTTACACAACCTACCCGGCCTACTAAATATATGTTTAGCAATCCACACGAATGGCAACCTCTTAAGCAAAACTCAAATGTAGCTATGACAGGTATATAATTCAGATAATAAGATTTCCCTGTAAACTGTTACAGTGTCCGTATCAGAGAGGGTGGGCTGTGCAGCTCATCCCGCGCTTTGTTCACGAACCGAAATAGATCAAGCGTGTTGAGCACTGCAGGTAGACTGACACGACGTATTCAATGTGCTATGATGTGAACAGGGCGTGCGGTATGGGAGTTGCTCAACTGAGTCCACGAAAGCGACTACTTCAAAGTGAGTGCCACCTCCCGACTACTCACTGCCGATACGAGTGTATACCTATCTATGCGCGCGTGAGTGTGTGTGTGCGCGGTGTGGACAGGCATAGCTGTGCACAATAAGCGAGTGTAGTAAACAGAAGTCAAAGATAGCGACTTGCTAAACTCTGTCGCCGTTTAAGCCCAGCACAGAGGCATATAGCGAGAGAGTAAGCCAGGTCTCGTCGGTCGGAGTTATCGGAAGGATCGTTGAAAAGAGAGTGGCGTCGAGGGCGGCTGAACGTCCGTCTTATCGACATCCACTACCGTTCCCCCTTCCGTAACGGTGCTGCTTGCTCTCTCGGTTCTTCTGGGCGGCCCATCCTTTTGCTGTGATGGCTCATGCTCTCAAGTGGAGGCGTGAAAGCCCTTGCGGCATGCCCCAACCTTCGAAGATTATGGCCGCGTAGGGGGGGGGGGGGGGCGAATGTTACGGGGTGGAGGAGAGGTGGAACGTAGCGTCAGAGTCGACTTCGGCAAGAGGCCCCCAGCGAACAGCGGTCTCGGGGCGGCCAGACAGACGAAGCTGGGCGACGTCCAATCCAGTGACGCCAAACTGACGGGCCGTCCCCAGAGGTCGATCTTTTATCTTCGACTGCGGCCAGCTTCCTGTGAACGGCGGCACCGGCTAAGTGTGCGCGGGTGACTTTGTGTCTGGGTGTTGTGCCAGTGTCTACGTCTGTATGTGGAAGGGGATATACTCTATATTTCCCTTTCGCTGGCGCGGCTACTTCCGCCGCTGTATGGACAGCTGAAGCAGGCACGGCCACAGTCGCTGGCGCATCGGCGAGGTCGACTCCTGCAGTGGTGGTGGCGGCGGCGGCGGCGGAGGTGTCTGCTTCTGCTGCTGCAACAGAAGAAAGCGAATTATGAAAATTATCGTAGTAATCTAAGCGGGGGAGGCGAAGCTAACGAGGATTTATTGTTGTGCGGGTGGGTTATTATCTTTCGAGCGAGGCAAGTGAGAACGATAGAGAGGCGAAAATAACTCGAAGCTACGCGGACGACGGACAGACGAAGGGAACTGGATGACTGCTGCTGCCCTAACCGTTCGCTGGCTGCCGCTGTTCGGTCGGCCGGCGTTCGGAAGGAAAAATAAAAGGGAGAGAACTGTGCAGCCAGGTCACTGGGGCGTACGGGAAAGGGGGCGAGGGGGTACGGTTGAGACATAAGAAGAGATCGGGGGGAGGACGATGGCTGGCCGTGGGCAAATCGAGACAAATGTGCTTCATCACTCCCTAGATACCGGAACACACTCGCGCGCACATGCGATACCAGCTCGGCCACACAGACGCACATGGACCCACCGCCTCCCGCCGGGACACACAGACAAGGAAGGACACGATAGAGAGACCGACAGACAGAAAGGCAGTCAGATATTGGTACAGTGGGGCCTCGCGTGGTCACAGAGGGAGCAGTCCTACTCAAATTCTACGTCGAATACGTGGAATAGCAAACGGCGCGACGAACGCAACACGCATTTGAACGTGGTCAGTGTTTGCGGAATTCATAGAAGCAGGCGCAGGCGACACAAGCAAGTGGGTTGTTGCATTGGGGGTTGGTTGCCTGAGGTTGGTTGTTGTATTTTGCTGGTGGCATCATCATTTCAAATCTGAACGATTCCACCTCGATGAAGCCTATTGTCCATTCGTTGGTTCGTTCCTCGTCAAAAAGGAATCGTCCGATTGAAGAAATCATTCTACATCTCATTGAGACGTAAGAAACGTTCGGTTTTCGTTGTGACGACACCTATTTTTCTCTTCCATTTTTCATTATCTGCCCCGCATGCTATCTATCACTCGAAGGAGCAACTAAATGTCTGAAATGTATTGTCCGACGACGCAAGGGGCGAGGACTTCGTTGTCACTCTGACAGGGTTTGTTATAGGCGCAAACCCCTTTATGCTACAGGCCCCTAGTTATGCCGTGTTTTCCTTCTGTGACTTAATGCCTACATCTGTGGCTTAAGTAGCTTCTCGTCTCGCCACTGTTGCTGCCCTCTGCCATAGTTGCATTATGGTGGCGACTGCGGTTCTGTTGATTCAGTGGTGACAGGCAACTGTTATTCGCTTTTTATCTGAGATTTCCGTCGACGAGTTGCTACGCAGCGCGGCCAACTGTTGAAGTTCTGTTCCGTTACCATGGTGAGCTACTTCCATGTGAACGGGGGAATACGACCAAAAAAAAGGAGAGAGAATTGTGAGATAAAGTAGAGAGAGAGAGAATGCGCGCGCAAACGAACTCAAACGTCAGTCAAAAATGCCACCAGGGTGCCAGTACTCTCGCCGGAGCTTGTTGTCCCGCCAACTAAAACCCAATTTACGCTGTTAGGCGACCTCCCTGTTCAGCCGACGATAGCCCCGGTTCCCACAGACCATCGACGCGAGTTGCACCCGTTCCGTGTTCGCTGGCCCGTTCGTGTTTGTCTGTTTGCCTGTCTGGCCTTTTCTGAGTGTGCGTATGTGTGTCTGTGTTTACTCGTATATGTGAGCATGGGTGAGTGCGTGAGATAGAGAAAGAGAGAGAGTAACTCAGCTAGGGGCTAAAGCCAAGGGGAGTTAGTTGGGGTCGCACGACGACTTTCGTTCGCACCCAGACTCTCTCTCTCTCTCTCTCTCTCTCTCTCTCTCTCTCTCGGGGCTCCGCAGGGGCAACTGTGGCGTCGGGTAAGGCGGAGGCGATGTTGTTACATGGCTGGTGTGCTCCTTTCTGCTCTGCTCTGGGCCGCGGGCATGTGACACGTGGGGGTCGCATTGGACTGGGGCTCCTTTGCGGGACATAGCGTACACATAGGAAACGGTAGAGAGACAGAGGCAACGAGAGAGAGAGAGAGAGAGATGACGTTGGGTCGAGAGAAGGGTGAGTCGTGTTGTGTGGCTGTGATTTTTATCCTGTTTATTTTAGCATTTCAATTTCCCTTCAGACCCGCATACCGCAGGCCAGTTCGTCGACGTCGGTTTCGCCCAAGGCTGAAGACGACGAGGCCATTGACGGTCGTGTCATGTTATTTCTACGACTATTACAGTTGCTGCTGCTAGTGCTGCTAGTGCTGCCAGCACTGCCATCCGAGTGGAAAACTGGGTTTGGGCAGGGGCGTGTGTAGTAAGATTGCGAGATAACTGCCCCAATGGCTGCAGTCGGTAAAGCGCGCTGTGTGGGCACGTCTTCCTGCAGACCACATTCAGCTATTCTTAGTTCGCCTTTTGTCATCTCCTGACCTCCCATCCATCCAGCCTTCTCCTAGGCTTGCTTTCATTGGCCAATTACTAAGTTCAGTCAGCTGGAAGTGGTATTTGATATCGCCTATCAATGTTGCGGTGTTAACTTACTAGCCAAGAGTGTACTATAGATGATTTGTAAATTTCACACCGTTCTGGCAACATTGTTCGTTGTGTACACGCCTTCTTGCCCCTCGCGAAGGCATGCTATCTAGCAAAGGAATAGCCTATGTAGACGGCTTCGCGAGCCTACACATTTTTTCTCAGGATTCCTCGTACCCGACCTCTCTCTCTCTCTTCCTTTTTCTAAATCTATCTCTGACTCTCGTGCAGCCACGTTTCTGAAATAATTCGTTATTGAGGGGATCGATTGTCTTTATTTCTCTCACTGGCTTTCTCTCTCCGATTGTTTCTCCGGTATTCTGCCGCAGTGCTGCCGTTCTGACATTAGAACAAGGCGGCATTCCGTTCATTCGAGTTTGCTCCGTCAGCTCTTGCTTGCGTCCAACGCCCCCTCCACCTCTGGCTTGCGCTCAAAGCTTGTAAGCGGAGGCACGGGGCTTACAGGCGGCTGCATGCGCTACGGCACCGTCGCTTAGTCGCTCCTCTTACCCCACCGCCTTGGTGGTATTACGGAGGCAGGCATGGATGGCATAGCTGGCAAGCAGGGAGGCTGACTCGATCGAGGCTCCGTGTCCCGAAGTCCGTTCCTCTCTCCGAGAGCCGCGCAGGGATCTCCTCTAGTGAGGGTCGCTCCGAGTCGCCCTTCCCCAGCGATCCCGACGAGGGCCTCCGGGATCGCAGAGCAAGAGGAGTGAGTGGTGGCCTGGTAGCTCGTGGGAGGTAACGTGGGCTGGGGTGGCGGTGTAACAACGCTTCCACGCCGGCTTGTCTGCCTGGCATGAACGAACGAACGATTCATCTTTTTAATGGACACACCCGCTTTCGTCTCTCCCGCTAGAAACTGCCACTGCTGCCGTTGTTGTTAGTGCGACAGCGACGGCAGCCTCGGCTGCTGCTGCTGCTGCTGCTGCTGGAAGCGACTGTTCTAATCGGAGCAAGAGGTTGCGGACGAAGCCCTCGTTCCCGCGATTTTCCGCGACGCGTAGCTCTCTCACACAAGTGAAGGGAGAACTACAAAGTGCTTCGCGCCTGTTGTTGTTGTCATTGTTGTTGGTGTCGGTGTTGCTGCTGCTGCCTGCGCTGCCGCTAACTCTGCAGTGTTCTGATACTGCTCTAGATTTTGCAGCTGCTGTCGAGCGGCTGGTGCCGCTACGGTAGGGGATAAACTAATGCTACGGAGGCCACTGTGGTAGCTGTGAGCTTTCTTGCTATTTCCTACCATGCTTCAATGTGTTAGGGTCGTACAGGCCACGGCGATGCCACTTGATATCGGCTACTGACACAGTCGTGCAGGGTAGGGCCACTCGCTTGCTTACAACTTTTCCTTCTGCACCGCAACACAGAAGTAAGGCCGCAATGTGTACTTTTGAGATCTTGGAGGTCGTCGACTAAAGAAGACGTATAGACTCATCGAACAAAGAATAGAGAGGAAGACATCGTATGGTCCATTTTTTGAGTTGGTTGTCAACTGCAGCAGGGAAGAACAACTGTCCCCCAACAGCTATCCTCGGTAAACCTCATTGTCACTTGGCGATGTATATTCTATTCGAGTGTGAGCACGGCAAAGCGGGCGGACTTGGAAATCGGACGACGTGAGCGCTACTGGGTCAGAAAATGGGGGATTAAGAATGTTGCACAACATTGGCCCTGCCGTGACTATGCTCGCGTTCTGAAAGTTTTCCCTAAGACCCGCTGATGAATGAGAATGATCCGCTGCTGCCGCCGCCGCCGCTGAGGACGGGCGAATGGGAAACTCTTTCAAGTACTGCAGGATATCCCGCAGCGTCCCGGGATCGGGCCGCGGGAGGCAATCGTGCCTGTCCATGACTGCACTGCCGGACTGAATTGGCTGTCTAGCCTGCTGCTGGCGCAACTTTTTCGCCTTCGGCCTCGTTCTTCGGATTCACCCTATGGAAGGGAGATGGCATGGAGGTGGTACATCCTGCTGCCTTCGAAGAGAATTTTGCAAGACCCCTAATCCCGAAGACTTGCTTTGCAGGCTTCACACCGACAAAGGTTGCCTCAAAGTTTATGTAAGCAGGCAATACTGAGACTGCCACTGCCACTACAAATGTTTAACCACCGCCATGGCTTTGCTTCAGCGTATTATTAATAACGCAGTGGCATAATAGAAGATTAAGAGACATGTATTTGTGTACCAGTAACAGTATATATCGATATCAAAAGCAGTATTGGATGCTGTATGTGTATCAACCAGATGAAGTACGTACGTCTTTGCTACTTATCCATGACGAACTTGGTGACAAAAATAAAAACAATTCGTGACAAATGTTTCGAACGACTCGTTTGACGGGTGGTGTTCACCCAATCATGAATATCAACGCGATGTCCACTGCTAAGATCAAGTGATATATTAGATTCTGCTATGATCTTTAAATCTTAAAGAGTATCATCGCCAACAGAATAAATATCTATCAAAGGTCTTTGTGCAAATGCTACATTTACATCCTTCAAAATCGTTGACGTATCCCTTGCGAGATAACATTACACTTTCATAGGAAATGCAGAATGTCCACAACAACTACGCCTGCGAGACATCTATGTTGTTCAGGTTTGGATAGCCATGCTATCGTAACCATGCATTTACAAAACGAACTTGCTCTTCAACTTTAGGAACCTGCTTTACTGAAAACGAACACATACGGACGTAATATTGAACGAATATCGATTTAGAATTGGCCTTCTTCTGAGTGATCTAAGCCTTTCGAATCTTGTGGAGGGTTATACTAAAAATGTAGTTCGCTGGTTAGAAACCAGGGACACACGTAAATAATTTTCTATAACAAACTCACACTTTTCAACTGACGAATACAGACTTCTGAGAAGGCATCTGCATAATCGAGTCTCAACGAGGCCGTGTGATTCTAAGGAGGGCATTGATACCTTCGCTAAATATCGCTACGTCTTGTCGCTCTTTTCAAACTATCAATTAAGCCGAGCTTTTAATCGTTATCTTCAAAATAGCCATAAAGTGTAGGCATAGCCTGTGCTATATAGGTCGCGCTGTGCAAATCGCCCGCGTAAATCGTTCTGGGGTGATGCAAAGCACCAGCCACCGCCACCCCTGTCCCCACGAATACCGGCGAGGTAAGCAGTAGAGGCAGCGATAGGGCAGAAATCGGTATCGTTCAATATTGCTCACCGAATCCATATCAAGGAACTAACCTGACGACATGCATCCAAAGTTCTTCGAGGGATCTGTAGCCACCTAACGCAGCCCTGAACGGCAACACCCCCGCCCCCCGGCTTTCTAGCACCCATAGACAGGACGAACTTTAACCTTCTTCTTGCCGAAAAGGCAATATGAGTTCAAAGCCGACTCACCAACACTTGGCTGCTGCCCACCAACCACTGGGGTTAACCGACGTGAGGCTAATTAAGCGATACCGTAGAATTCGACCCTCCCTCAGCTAGATGAACCAATGAACGAAGGAAGGCCAACGAAGGACCTCGTGTGGTTGATCGCCCCGCTACTCGATAGGTAGACACGTTGGTAGGTAGGTTCGTGCTTACGTACGTCTAACTGTGTCGGCACTTCTGTCCGCGAGCTGGCAAAAGCATTTAATTCTAAGGTGTACGTTATATTGATCCAATCTTATTAAGCAAGATGTGCTAGCGTATAAATCGCTTTCGTCTAGAGCCCCCACCGTTGACGGGGAATACGGCCCATGTTATATATATACGTACATATATGTATATATATATATATATATATATATATATATATATATATATATATATATATATATATATATATATATAAATATATTAATGTGTGTTGCAATATTTGCGCTGATCTTCACCGAGGCTGCAATGCGCAGATCTATTCGCGTTGTCGAACTGCAAATTTGTTGCTCGAAATACTGGAGCTGATGACTACTTGAGAAAGGACGCACAACCGTCCCGGGGGGCTGGGTCTAAAAACGGACAACGCTTCGAGTAAACCTGAACAAATGCAACAATCCTCTCCTCAGAGCTATGGCACGTTTTTAAGAGCCCCTGCGAAAGTTGATGCGTGTTTTTTTTATTATCATGCCTAAATTTAGTATTTTTCTGTAGTGGAAAAAATGTTCTTCAAACACACGGACACCACCAGAGACATTCAAATCTCCATAGAAAATGGGCCGATCGAGTGTAGGGTTGACGTGGAAGCCAAAACGCCTCCACCTGCTTAAACCAATCCGCTGCTGAGAGTCTACCTTCCCGTAGATTCGGCTTTATGAAGCTCGAAATTACATCGATCTCTAGAGAAGGTGCGTTAGTATTACATTATTATTAGTATTTTATATCTATCTTTATATTATTATATAGTATTATATATCCGGTTAGTATTCTATAGCCGGATTCCTTTCCCTCCTCTAAAATTCCACTAAATTTCCTCCTCTAAAAAAAAAAAAGCCGGGTTCTTTTGGTCTCCTATAACTACAAAGTTTAGTATTAATGGACTGATGTTAAGGCTTCATTTCACTGGGCAATCACTTCATCCAAGTTTTGTACGAGCTATCAAAGGTTACCAATTTTGATTCATCTCAAATCACTAATTTGTTTGTGTCGCTCATTCTTATTATACATGAAGTTAGGCTAGTAATAACTGCTCCGGTATAATTAAATCCGTAATACAGCTTGCTGGCAGCTTATTGTATTCTTATCTCTCGTAGAAGTGAGTATATCTATTTCGCTTCCATAAGCTAAACCGACTGTAATAAGATTTCCCAAGATGTTGTTTTTTCGCCTGCGAACATGCTATCTTTCTTTATGATCTTTACGGCTGCAGCTGTTCCGCTATCGTCAGCTAATTTTGGCAGCATATTCTATTCTTGGATCTTTGGTTTAGAAGATCCACATGAAAACAAAAGGGGAACCCGCGCCAACGGTTCTCTCTTTGCGAATAACGTTTTTAGCGTCAATGATAGATATAATCGATTTTAGTTACTGTCATCCACCTGTTCGTTTTATTTTTCTGTAACATGTATCCCGTGCCGACTTGGCAGTTTGGGAATGTTGTGAATTTATCGCCATTGTTTACAATTAACGCGAAATAATTGGTATATATATATATATATATAGGTGATTGAAAGGAAAAATCTGGGAGATCTTCGGGACTGTGCAACAAAATCCGATATCCTTAGGTGTCTGAATGAGAAAACTGCATCATAGACGGTAATTGTTTCTTATGTCAATGACAATAAGTTTCACCAAGATGAGCTGATTAAATGGTTGGGCCACACTCTATTCACTGACAGCTACCTCAAAGTCAAATAGGAATTTCGTTAGATGAAGGAGTTGTTTCCTTGCAGGTATTATTCATTGTGGCGAAATTGCTAAGAACAAGCGCTAAGCGAAGCGCACGTCGTGAGTGGCCGAGTAGATTAGCTGATAGCTGTCTCAAAGAAATTGAATTCTGTAAGAGACTTGCACACTGCCAGGACAGGCTTTCGATCCAGATCAAAATGGTTCTTTCAAGTTAATCCACGTCGATAGACCTCCTTGCGAGTTGACTGCGAATTTTGAGGGATAATTTGTGTCGACAAGGACCCTATTCCATGGCCAACAATTCGCTACTGAAGCATGATCTCGTCATAATGAATGTAAAATGAGATGTAATGACTACGGTTGTGATGGTAAATGTGACTTTTTAAATTTTTCATCTCTCCACCGCTCCACGAGGTAGTTCTGAAGAACTATATTTTTTTTTAATCAAATTTTCCACTGTTCGCGCCTCCAGTCGCGTAAATTTCCACTGATATTGTATGCTAGCTATCATGGACGTAAACACGGAATGAGTTTTGACGTCAGTTAGCTTGAAAAGCTAATTACTAATTATAATATCTATAACCAGTTTTGTTCCCAAGAACTAATCAGTAGCGAAATCATTTACATTTTTATCTTCGAATGGATGGCAAATATTTTGATTGCGCGGCCCAGTTTTCAGCGATATTCCGAGCTATTGACGCACGCTGCACCTCACAAGCGTTATTGGTAGGCAAAGCAAAGTTCTAACTTGATGCGTCATGTTCATCTAAGTTACATGATTGGCGAAACGATAAGCGTTAGAAGTGTAGACTGTCTGGCAGAATTTTTCGGTTAGTCCATTTCTACCCGTTCCTCCGACCGCACAGTCACGTGATTTTCGCTCTTATAGCAACTCTAGCGACCCTACTTCGAGTCAATCAGCAGATGTATCGTTGTAGTCATAGACCACTAGACCACATAGACCACTCGCTATCACCAGATGAGAACACAACCTATGCTACACATAGCTGGCTACACGTTCGTTCTTCTGGCCTGCCCTCTGGTTTCTTTACGCTCTTGTCATCTGTAGACCCTATACGTTATTAGGATTTGGTTGGCTCCAAAAGTTTCTACAATATATACCCACTACCGCTGCTGCCTCAGCCATCGTCCCTGGCTGTTCACATGCGGCTGACTCCCACGGCAAGAGACGCTCGCTGGCGTGAGGCGGGCGAGCATGCAAAAATTGTGCGATACCGCTCGAGATGTACCGTGCAACGTTTGGAGAGTGCGTACAGCCATATAGTGCTACCCCTGCTCCTGGTACTGCTCCGGAGCGGAGGAGTTTAGGGAGGAGCGGCAGGGGAAACCAAGGAGAGCTCGGCTCGAGCGAGAGCGAGAGGAAAAGATAGAGCCGACAGCCGAAAAGCGGGTGCTCTTTCGATTTTTGCCTCCTTTTCTGGATAGCCAAGGGTGGGGCCTGAGAAGGACAAGGAGAACGTGGTGGTGAAGGACGAAGATGCAGAGCAGAACGACGCACGATGATCAGCCGGACAACGCACGAAAATCCCCCCTCGATCACAACCCAGACGTGGACTGGGTGAGTGACCGAACGAGCTACCGAACCGGAGAGCCGGCAGAGTCGAGTAAACGTCATGTGGCTGCCGGTGCGAACTGCGCTCACGGCCTGGCCAGCGCTTAGGCTGCTACGTACCAACCAGCAGCAGTAGCAGCCTGTTTCGAGGGTGTGAGCTCGTGGACACGACTGGCACTCTACCGGAGCGGCACAAGCAAAGGCGAGGTCTAGGTGCAGAAGATCCCAGGGAGAATGGGAAGGCAAGAAAGAGAGTGAGCTCCACCAGTGAGGCAAGCTCTAGGGGGGCATTTTCAATTTCTGATGAAAGTGGAACAGGATGCGGCCGCGGTCCGCCATGCACCGAAACGGCGGGGTGCCGGTGGCGTTACGTTGCCCGGTCGCAGCGGTGGCACAGCGGTTCTTAACAGCGCTGGGTAGCAGAGGCCGCAGCAACTATATGTACTCGTATCTTTCGTTCCCTTTCTCCAACAGAGTCCGCTCCGACGCTCTCCCAAAAGCAACCGATGTTCATCCTGTGTCCATCGCTCTTTTGCTTCGGCTCTCTCCTTCTTTTCGGCTGCCTTCGACCAGCGGCATGGGTTGGTTTTCCCTCCTTTTTTCTTCCTCAGGTCCTCATCTGGCTCACGTTTCCCTTTGGCCTTCGAAGAAGAACGAGCCGGCAGCAGGACAGCGGTTGCTGGCTGGGTATATTTGCTGGAATATACCTCGGCGGCTCACAAGTTGGATACGTCTTCTGTCAGATAGGCTCTTTCCCGAAATGAGCGGACGGCCAAGGGAGAGGACAGCAAGACTAGGAGAAGACCGGAGAGAGCTAGAATAACTGGAACATCGAGCAGATGCCGGGAAAGCATGTCTGTGGCAGCGCTAGAACAGGCCCTGGATACTGAGGCCTCAGATGCTGACGCGTTTGCTCCAAATGCCGAAAGCAATCGGGAAAGAAACGACACCACGCGGCAACTGGCCGGCCAGGGTAGCGGTAATCGCGTCCGCCGATGGTGGTAGAATTTTGGCCTTGCCTGCGTCTAAGTAACCGACAACGGCTATCGAAAAACCCTACTAACGATCAAGAAGCAACCTGCATCTAACAGGATAAGAGTAGTAACAGGAAGAATAGCAGAACGAGAGATTTTTGGCCAGGTTATGTATACCACCAAGGAAGAGCAGGCGGAAATAGTTGCCGTGTCCGTTGTTAGTTGTCCGGCCGCGTGGCTGGAGAAAGCTTTCAGGGGTCTGGAAAATAGAGAGAGGAGCCTTACGAATTTTTGTTGGCCGTTAATATTATTGACTTTAATTGAGTGGCCCGAATAAGTGCGCGTGTTCTTTTTGGCCGTGTTTGACCGTGTCCCTATCACTCTGTCTGTGTCGGTTTGTACCCGAGCGTGACTACGCGACTTAGTCTTAGCTAGCTGGTCAAGAGGAGGCAAGCCGAGTCGTTGATGATAGCAGCGATAGTGCCGGTGGCCGACGGCCGAAACGAGGATCTTTTACGAAAGAGAAAGATCTGGTAAAGGAAGACACTAAAGGAGAGCAGCGCGAAGAAGAGCGAAAGAGAGAGAGAGAGAGAGTCAGTGAGAGATTTGGCAAAGAGGATCAGATGAGGGAGGGATGTGGGGAGGCAGACGCGCCGGGGCAGACAGTGCCCCGGGGCGCTTCATAATTGCCTCTGAAAGAGGCCGGTCCGGGGGTTGACCGGCCGACAATGGGGGAATCGGAGTCCCTATTCTGCTGCCGTAAGCGCGCCAGGGAGGAAGACCAAGGCACGAAGCAGAGGCAGCGAGCAGTGCTAGCGGAATGGATGAGGAGCACAGCGCTCTGCCACGAACGGGTCCTGGAGCAAGAAGGAACGACGAGGTCGACAGAGTGGGGGTTATTTCCTGATGTCTTGCGCGGCCCCGCGTCTCTGCCGCACTGCTAGGAACAGTGCGGCACTTGGCGCTGTGCTGCGCCAGCTATAGAGCACGACGAGCAAAGCTCTAGGCTGGGAATAGAGGCGCGGCCCGGCGCTTCTGAAAAGAAAAGTCCGCTCGCCTCACCGCTTGCTCTGCTCGAAGGGAACCGCGGCCGGTTGGAGGTTTCGCTCCTCAAAAAAGCTGCCCCAATTGCCCCCCTTTGCTAGCCACCACCACCACAACGACCAAAGCTACCACCGCTCGGTCTTCTCTAGTTCCCGTCTTCAAGCGGCTGCTTCTCTTCCTCGCTGCCCGTTCTACCGGAGCGGCTGGCCAAGAGAGCCTAGACAACGGAGAGAATCGAAAGCGAGAGCGGGATGAAGGAGGGAGGCAGCAGAGGCCGTGGCAAGAGAGAGTGGAAAACAAGCATCGTCTATGCGTGCGGAACTGTTGGCGGTCAGAGAACAGATCGAGACCTCGGGAGCGGCTGATCCGTGCGTTGGTTTGTTCAGGATCACCCGATGGATCGGATGTACAGGGGGAGCGGCAGTAAAAGCACATGGACGAAAGACGACAACGAGCGAGAAAGCGAGAGCAAGCCAGTTGAACACGTATCCACGCCGAGGCACGTAGCGGTTGCCGTTTGTTACTACAATACTGCTACTACTACCGGAGGCGTACGCGCGGCTGTGCGACCGCCGAGCGACTGAGGGCCCTGACGGCCCCCTCGAATCCTGGCTCCATTGCTGCCGATGCCATAAGAGCCCGCACCGTTGTAACGGCCAATCAACGGTCAATAGTGTCATTAACAGATGACTTGAAAACAGATCCACAGCCAATGACAGACATTGTTCATCGTAGTCCTTGTCAAAGGAAACCTAAGGATGAATAGAGAAAATAATGACAGTAAGGAAACGCAGGCGTTTCAAGGCTGAAAAACTAGGGTTCATATATTGAACTATCCGGTGGTCTATCTAATTACAAGGATTCAACAATCTATTGTCGAATGGATCAAATTGTAGTAACATGACACGGCAAACGAAAAAGAAATAACAAAATTATGTACACACTTCAGCACCTCAATCTGTGCGCGCTGATCTTTCCATCCTGCTCGACTAGGATAATAATGGCACACCTAAATTTAGTTCAGTGATCTTCCTAACGGGCATCGATGTTTGTTGTATATGCTCTGTATGCTGTTGACCTACTGGAAAGTTATTCTCACCTTGTAGGACCTTATAGGAAGCCAGGTAGGAAAAACGCTTCATATAATGGCAACGGCGTAAAGACGTTCTCGTCTGCAGCACAATCGTTGTCAAGGCAGCCCGCGTCGCGTCAGTAGGCCAGCAGAATGCTATTTAAATCGGCATGCGCTTGCTGAGTGCTCGAGGGCTTCAACTGCCGCCTTCAAGGGGGATTGTGAGGTCTGTGGGCCGTCCGCGCGGCAGGCGGGCCTGCCGAGGCGCAGGACTAGTCAGGACTCTAGCACAGATCCAAGTGCGTCGTCCTGAAGCGCCGTTGGAGAAGCGTTTGGTCGGTAGCCTGGCCCACGAAAGGGCGGTATATCCGGCTCTCGAGAAAGAGGACTACGACTAGGGCAACCGAATGATGCTGTGTATGTGTGCGCAGATAACGCAGTGGCCTTCGTGGTTGAGCTCGCCGCTGTCTCGTAGTACGTGGCACCACACGGTCATGCGCAGCAACGACGCCGTGCGTCACACGAAGCTCCACTGAGATTGGGAAGATGCAAAAGCGAGAGGCAAGAGCTCAAGAGAAACGGAAAAAAGCTGGGATCCAGAAAGAAAAAGAAGTAGTAGTGGTAGTCGTAGGACGACTGCTGCTTCTGATGCTCCTGTCTGGGGCCTGGTTTGGCCTGGCGCGGTCCGGCTCGCTTGCCCGACCGGCTACGCTCGCATAGCTGTGCAGGCCTTAGAAATGCAAAGTCTTGACTTGGCATGGGCCGTTTGAGGTGTCTTCCTCCTGCTGCTTCGTCCTTTTTTTCAGAGCTCATATATTTTGCACCAAGCCCTCGACGTCCCTTACTCCCCGGCCTTCACCCTCGCTCGGCCCCATACCCCTGCCCAAGCGCCTTACTAGGGCCCGTGCGGATGACGAGGCCCGATCTTCGATCTACGCGTTTGGCGCTATCCGCTTGCTAGCCCGCTCGCTTACGAACTGAGCGCCAGACTATGCTATCCGTCGCGTCTAAATCCTGTATCCTCTCTTCGACCCCGTGTTGCGTGGTTCATGCTGGCGCGTATGAACTTAGATCCAACAATGGACAGGGTTCGCTATTCAAGGAATGTTGGCTCGGTCGCGATAGACACCCACATCAGTGAATTGTTTGCAATCACACACCTTGTGTGGCAAAAAACAAGGAATCTTGTAAAAATAAAATCAACCAGTTGACATTGGCAGTATACGTCATATTTACATCTAAAAAACGTTTCAATCTCCCTCCCTCTCTCTCTCTCTCTCTCTTTATATACATATATATGCATGTGATAGATATGCATATACACACATAATATATATATATATATATATATGGATAGCTTGTAGCGACATTCCATGTTAAATACTGACAGCAGTGTGGGTTACTCGAATCTGAATTCGCTGTGGATACGAGCTGGGCTCTTGAGCCCAATAATACCTTAACATGTGGTCATTATCAGACACATTGGCGTGAACAGACACATTGGCTTTTCAAGTCTTGTACTACGACTTTCGTGTAGCCACAACAACCAAAAACTCGACGTAACGATGAGTGCAGTATAACTCGTTTGTACTAGGAATATATTCAAGCGTGCTGAGTTAATCATCGCTCCCACGAGATATGACAGGGCGTGACTTACAGCGCATTTATCCCTCAATTGTTGTACATAGTATTTGGAAGTCAACTTCAGTGAAACATGGTTGCTGATGAGGAAGAGCTACGGTGACTCTATCTCGAATAAGTCGCCTTTCTCATCTACGAATTTCTTCACATCTGGTCTACATTAGCACATGTGACGTATATTCAACATGAATTCGTGCCTATTGCACTTATCGTGCACTACGTTGATATTAACAGATATCAGGAATATATTAGCATAATTCGTAATCTCTGCCTGTCTCACACATCGTTGTCCCTTGCTACGCATATTAGGTATACATTATACAAACTGCGGCAAGTGCGGGCTAGCAGGACTCCGGTGGCGTGGGCAACTGCCGGGCGCTCGCTGCCATCGCTAAGGGCTTGTATTCGACGTTGGGGGATCATGACGGCAGTTGCCGGCGGATCTGGTGGCTCAAAGAGCAAGAGTGCAGTACCAAGGGCTAAGTTCCGTTCCATCCCGTCTGACGGTGCGGTCTGGGATCGGGGTATAGCTGGGGAAAATGGGATGCCCGTACAAGGATCAGGGACGAGCGACCACTAGCCTGATTCAGCATTGTCCTCCTCGGTGTACTCCTATACTCCTGAATCTCTGCAATCCCCCCCTCCACGCTTCTATGCCAGCTTCATCCCTGCCGCGAGCTATTCCCAAACCCATACAAGACCCGCCCCATCCTCCTTCACTAGTTTCTCTCGTTCCTGGAGTGCGCGTAGTCCTTGCACATCTTCGGCCTCCTCTCACCGCGATGGGCGTCGTCCCTCCTTTACCTCTCTCTCCTCGTCGTGGTCTTCGTTGCCGTCGACTGCGTTGCCGCCTGACTGCAGGCACACACGTGTCTCGTTCGCTGCGATGCTGTGCCGCTATGCGCTATGGTGGCGTTGGTGGTGGTGCTGCTGCTGCTGCCGCTCCATATCGCGCGTATCTCAGGTAGTAGAGCTGGTGGTAGTGGTAGTATGTAGTCAGGGGAACAAGCAATTTATATGCAGTCGTTGTTCTGCCAGTCGCGGCAGGGGGGGATTTCGGGGCTTGGCCTGGCCTCGTGCGGGGGTAGTGCCAGACCTTCGGGTTCTATCTTGCAATCCCCCCAGCAGCACCCCCAATCCGGTCCAGCCACTCGCGTCCCCCTCTACTGGCCTTTTCCTATCTTTCAGTCTTCTGTAAGGTGCGCCACTGTCGTCGCCGCTGCGGCCCGCTAGCGCTGCTTCACTACCTCCAACTCCTGACGCCGTTCTTGCTATACTCCACTCTTCTGCTCCTTAGTCCTGAGGCGGGCGAGCGTGTCGTGAAACGAACAAGCGAGGAGCTGAAGTCGGTGGGCGATCCTGCGTGTCCTTCCGGGGAGGCGAGCGCCTCAGAGGCCGCCTAACAATCGCGCCAGATCTTCATTCTATCTGAGAAGGTCATACAGGTACAATGCGGTTACGGAGTCCGATCTCCCAGTTTTTTTTGTACGCTGCAGTGCAATCGTACCAATGACATTCACTGTTGATTCATATACGAAGTGATCAGGAACACACCACTGTGCCCATCACTTAATTTGATCCGTGCCTTGGCGTATGTGTGGGTGTATATGCGTATGTCTAAGTGAAGGTTTCATGGTGACAGTTGACACATTTGACACACAGGAATGGTCCCGGTGTCATTCTTGGGAGCGGTAGGTCTTCCTATGGCTATTAATACTTGATTAGGGGCATAGTCGAAAGATAAATATTCTAGTAAGTAGACACCTGATATTTATGATTAATGGCCAGATTAAAATTAGGTGTCGCAATTTCAGTGGACAATCGGATCTATATTCTATATAAATCTAAGTAAAAGCACGTTTTTGTCTTGATATTCACTTTCACTATATGAGGTAGCACAAATACATGTGTGCTCTTCCCCGCGCCAGGATGAAGATTCGTTTTATCGACCTTTTTATTCTATATCAACTAATTCATACAATTGCGAATTATATTCAATATGACGATATTGATTAACAATAATCTGATTCAACCCATCTTTAGTTGTAAGTTCGTCCTTGTGTTCCACATAGTTATGTGTGCCTAAATTTAGTAATTTACACTGGTCTCCGTTTTAATAGGTTTAAACTATTACACTTCGCATTTCATTCAGACAGCTCTGTTAACGAAGCGTTCCTTATGTACAAACATTTGTCGACTTGCTGCTGAGGAAGATGAATGATGAAATACTAAGAAAGTAATAAATAACTTTATTGACAAATGTAAAAGTGAACACGCCACTGATACGGAGGTGCCCTGTGGGATTCGAACCGGAGATGTTTCCAAATCTCCGACGTTACCGTTGCGCCATCCCGATTGACGTCATGACATTAAAGTGCACAATAGAAGTTCGTTCGTCGCGCTGGTTATAAACATAGTAGATGCATAGTCGATTTTAATGAAACAGTATACGACAATATAGAAATACCTAGAAATGCTACCGGATAATTATTTCTTTAACGCTCGATGAGTTCAAGAATAATCCCAGCCTCGCCCAAGTATTCACCACCAAGGTTCCTATCGTAGCAAGCAGCGTACAAATCAAATATACAACCTGAAGGAGCTACGACTAAAACCAGTGTAATTAACCAATTTTTTTCGCGTGGCGCCGACCAGGTGTTGCCCGCAGATCCACATAAACTTGACTTCTGCCTTTGTTAGTGTACCAAATAAGGTGTACTGTACAGTAGTATAATCCCGCGTATAGATATATTACAGTGGGGTAGTATGAACGATACATGACTAATCCTCCGGAAATGTCACCCATCGTTTGGATTCATTGAGGAGAGTAAATAAGAGAATAAATAAGCATTTTATCTGGAACGTTTCATTCTCAATAGAAAAAACTCATGGAGTGCTGCCTCAGTTAGACATCGAAGATCGCCACTCATATCGTCTTTATCGTCTATAATAATAATAATGATTAGTAATAATAGGTGATCGAATCCGAGCTTTCACTCACTACTCACGACTAATATATAGACAAAAGAACACCGTGGATAGCTTCACTGTGCCGCTACGCTGTCTGGCCTGGCAAGGCCCATGCAAGGCCTATGATGTCCTTCTATTTTTCTCGTGTCTGCTTGTTGACTTCTTGAGCGGCGCCATGCGAAACAAACAGCCGTTTCTCAACTGTTGTCGGGAAACGTTGGCTTCGTCCGTCCGGCCGTCCGAGTGTCTCCCAGGCTGACATCTGGCCTCAGTACCCTTCGTACACACACACAAACACACACACACATACATATATACATACAAACACACACCCTTGCAGGGTGCCAGAGGGTGCCTGCTACCACTATTATTCCATTGTGCTTCTCGCGCACGCTCCTCCACCGCATCCGTTCCGTTGCTGTTCCCCTCGTCTCGACTCTCGTTCGCGGGGTTGAGTTGTTGATCCGACGCAAACAACTCCTTCGGTGCTTTCATCCCGACGACTGCAGCAGGTGCTCGGGAACTGCTGCTACTGCTACTACTGCCGTTGCTCCTGCTTCAAGAGCTAATATACACGCGCACAACTGTCAGCCCACTACTATCATAAGCGGTAGCAGTGGCAGCCGTAGCTGCCGGCCGTCCATGGGAGAGAAGTAGTCATAGAGTTATCCCTTCGAACGTCGTCGTCGTCGTAGTCGAGGACACGAAAGTGAGAGCAGCAGCCTTTCGTATTTCGAGAGATAACACAGTGGAAAAAAAGGACAACATAGAGATACCAAGATACCTGTCTGACTATCGATCATTCAATGCATACATACTCTATGGCGATATATACCCGCACGCATATATATATATGTATATATATTAGTGGTATGCATAAACTTAACGCACCCCTATATTTCAACAAATCGTTACAAAGAATACATATCTGAGGCATTTATCCTGTATCAGATTAATATACGTGTCAAGTAACATACACACTACAAAGAACAGCGCATATGACGTCGCATGCAGCCTGCTACACTAAAATCTGTAATATTTCGGTTGTGTAAAATGATGACGCACCCTCAGTTATCGAGTGTTCCCACCGCATTAATTCTCGTTTTCTTGTGCTAATCAGTACCGTGTTTGCCACGCCCTTGCTAATTATAACGTCAAAGACTCGGTTTGGCATCTATCAACGAGATTTAGTACGATCTGGTCGCTGACGCCTCCCCAGGCCTCCAACAACGCCTCCTTTAGTGATTCTGCGGTTGTATACTGTCGATTCGACGCATATACTCTTCGGAAAAGAAGGCTCCAGAGGTTCTCCATCGGGTTGAGATCAGAAGAACATGCTGGCCACTCTATGGTTTCAATGTAATGCCGTCCTAACCACGCACGTATACTAGCGCTGACGTGAATTGAAGCGTTATCTTGTTGAAAAACAATTGGCAGTCGATGAAATCTGCTCCTAAACGGTAGTGGGTTGTTCATCAACATCTGCGGGTAGTCCTCGCTAAACATTCAAGATGAGATGACAGCGAGTGGGAGTCTGCCAAGAGAGGTGAAAGCTCCCCAAACCATGACGGTGCCGCGACCGAAGTTGCGCTTTGAGAAGAACCGCGGTTCTTTACGTACATTATGCCAATAATCGTGAAATCCATCTGCCCGTCCAAATTGAACTTCTTCTCGTCACTGAAGATGATCTTAAACAACACAGTACCTTTTAGATAGATGTGCACCCATAAGATACTCTTTAAAAAACGTTGCCCCAATACTCACCACTTTCCAGTCTCTGGCCATGTTGTTGCGAGGGAAGTTTAGTCGGGCAGTCATGTGGCGTTGTTGAAGACGCGATCTTGTTTTCATTTGCGCCCGTATGATATGAGGATAGCGCTTAATTATCGTTAAAACTGTTGATCTATGAACCTCAAGGTTTAATCTTGCCTGATTGTTTCACAACTTATGGTCGAATTCGAGGTCAATCGACAGATGTGCATAGCAGGTCGCTGGCTGATCTTTCGTGGACGTCATTTAGACTAATTTGTACCATACGTCGACGGACTGCGTAAATAATCTTGCACTACGCGACGACTTCTGCTCGGTGTAAAGTAGTAATAACTGCTTTCCCTGCATTAGTAAGGCTCGAAGCTTGTTCCATAACTACAGTACAACTTGAATGCTCAACACAAACTGGATTAATTCAGCGAGAACACTCGATAACTGAGGGTGCGTTATCATTTTGCACAACCGAAATATGACACATTTCAGTGTAGCAGGGTGCAAGAGACGTCATATGCGCTGTTCCTGTACGTTATTTGACACGTATATTAATCAGATACAGAATAAATGCCTCAAATGTGTACTCTGTGTAACGATTTGTTGAAATATAGGGGTGCGTTAAGTTTATGCACACCACTGAATATATAACGGTGGACAGACAAATAAAGACGGGACGCGTCTCCTGTCTTCCGTGTGAGTAGGACCGGATGAGATAGGCGAGCAAGCGTGGCACGGGTGGCAGCCTCCATTGCAATTGCCATTGACCGGTGGTGTGGCACTGTCTCATTGTCATTATAGCGTCTCATACCCTAGCTGATTGTTGACAGCTTCCTTATTTGCTTTTCGCAGCTGGCCGCACACGTGTAAGCACGTACAACAGACGGGGCGATTACTTCATATTTTTTAAATAATAATTACTTTGTATTACTGCCACTACTACTAGGATAACTACCAAAGATGACACAATATAGCCCGGCCAACATAATACTAGTGATTGCCACTAGCTACATATAGATAATTTGACCCTGCTAAATGAGGGCACATTGTTCAGACTGTGTTGTTTCCAAAATCTAACAAGTTCCACCACGAAGATGTCCATTGTCTTCTATTGCTCATGAGCGTCGATCAGCTTTGAGAACTGGTACTTATAACGATTCGTCTGCGTTCTTTGAAAATCGTATTACCTTTCTCAATTAATTTCTATTTCATAGGCATCTGTTCTGATCGTGGCATTACTACGAGCAAATGAGAACAAACCACCGGACTGTCAACGTCGCTAATGAAAGCATGAGCATATCAGTGTCATATCTGACGTCGTGCGCGTGCGACACGCCATGACAGACAAATAACTACTAACGCGTCCCATACAAGAGGCTCGTCGTTAATAGACTTGCGCTGAAATGATCCCCACTTAAACATGCTCTCGCGTGAACACGCTCACGAACGAAGAATATATGGTAAACCTTTCTCTCCGCAACAATAATAATTATATTTTAACAAAAAAAAATCACTATTAATAATTATGTTGCTGCAATTACCCTTATACGGTAGCGGTTCAGCGGCGCAACAAATGCTCGCAAATGTTCGTTCGTCTCCGCGAAGCGTCCATCCGTTCCATTGGCTGTACCGAAATTGTTCCAGGATCCGTTGGTTACACGTTCAGCTGCTCCGTATGCTGAGACGGAGCGTTCTGGCGCGCGAAAGATGATGATCTTACGTACCCTGGCCCCGGCTCATACTCCTTCCACTGCCGTGCTGTAGTATCCGCTGTTCGGACGAGACGCAAAAATCATATGCTCCGTTTCCCGTGGTCGCGCCGAGCGGAAGCCGAATGTAACACCGATGTTTCAAGGGGCACTGCACTAAAGCAAATTAACTCGCGAGTCATCATCGCTACATCTATCGCTATATAGCGATGGCCGGCTGCCTGCACGGTTTTCGGTACAACACTGTTTTCGACTGTGGCCGCTTTCATTTTTCCTTTTTAACTTAAACGACCGATGCCATGCTGTGAGAACAGGCAACGAAATCAAGCGCAGGCTGAGTGGACACCGATTCAAGTCGCTTGAATGTCTGGGACTATCAAGCAGATATTATACTATTATGGTTGAGCGAGAAGACGAATTGAAAAATCAGATTCGAGAATACGAATTGAAAAATCGGTTGGTGACAGCCTTCTCGTCGCTGATGAGTCCACGGAAGATATTCGGGATTTGTTTTTATCATTACCTAAAAATACTTCATTCTCGCGCGTATTTGCTACCCACGTAACGATCGTCTCCTTTGTTCAATTCAAAAGCTACTGACTACTACATATTTGGACTAGGTAAGAGTCGAATAAATCTGTTTGATTGATAACAGGTATTACTAGCAGCTCAATATTGTAGGTTTTAAATTCGAAAATTATATTTATTATTATTATTAATTATTATTATCGTTATTATTGATAGTTCCTTACCAAGCAATAAATCGAGCATTGTCTGTCCTCTGCGCGCGAAATGTCATATCAGACTACAATCTATCATTCACTACAAACCCACATTTTATATGTTCCGAAGTCTTTTTTTTGTTTTTTTTGTACCCTGGAGGTGTTCTTGGGCAATGGTTCAAAAATACTTTCGTATTTCTTCAAACCATTGATTCCTGCGGGATTCGAACCGCAGACCCTTCGGGTTCTAAGTCTTCGGCGCTACTCGCACACCAACCCGTTTGCCACGTTCCGATGTCTGGACACGAAGAGAAGACTTTTAAAAGAGAGACTTTTATTAAGGATATATAAAGGTGTATATATAACAAGGTCAGGATAATCTGACAAAATATAATTGAAATAGAGTAATTGATTAAAATTGAACGCTCAAGTTTCCCTGTTTTGTCTTTATTCGGGCCGTCTCATGACGATACGGCTGGCGACATCACCAACTTGGGCCCTCTCTACCTCCCAGCGCAATAATAAAGGTTAAAAGAAATGAGTCCACTCTAGATTATTACATACCCACCCATCTCGGAACTCAAACGATGCAGTGAGTATAGGTCGCAGACTCGAAGTGGAGCGCCCCTCTTCGCCGCCTTTGAGGAGAGTGACATAGTCGGCCCAAGCTACTCGGATAGAAGGAATAATACAGGCTTCGTACACCTCTCGCGGGCGCGCGAGCACTAAGTAAAGAACCGGCGGTCGTAATATAATATGTTGCTGTCGTTGTATTGAAATATAGCTGAATATGGGCAGCACACAATGTAATTTTGGTACATGCACCGTTTTTTTTTTCAAATATATCCATTCGTTTGTTCATAATCGGAGAGGAGGCAAATGATAATTGTTCGGCAGTTTTCAATGGGCACCATTTCTCTGTGGCGCTACTCGAAGGCTTTTGTATAATTTACTATGCAATCGGTACAATGAGAGTGACCCTTAAAGCCACCCCATCCAGTCAAACGTTCGGGCGGGTACAAACTCCATACCGCGCAGATTTTCCGCGTAATATGATAATAATGACACTAATATTCATATTTTCTAAATACCTACTAGCCCAATACATCCAAGCAGTGGATCGATCGATTTATCTACATGGTGATATATCTACGAGGCTGAGACAAGGTTTCCGTCGCGAACACTTTGCCCACGCTGGCAATAGCACAACAATAGGCAATAGCGATCGGGCGCGGGCGTAGAATTCCTAATTTCTAGTCGGACTTCTCTGTTCGACTGGCATCGCGCAATCGACTATCTCGTTTGTCGCGTCTAATCGCCATCGAAGCAGTTTTCAACAGCAGAGGGATCGACGAAACGGCGAAACCATGCGCGACTTAGTGGGGGTGATTAAGAATCATCCCGCAAATGCGACGATCATCGTTACCATCATGATAGTTGAGTTATCTCATCGGGGCAAGTAATCGCTTCGTGGCGGTTGTTAAGTCACAAAACGGTAAACGCTCAGGCGGCCGCTGTTGTTATCGCGTCGCCACCTCATTCGCCTGACTACCCCGCTCTGTTGTTGTTGCTGCTCCTGCTGTTACAGAGCGGTGCTGCACTGTACCGTTCTGTGTCACGCTCTGGCTTACAACTCTATACAGGCATCTCACTTCTCCCCAAAATGCTTCTGCTTTGCCGAGAAGAAATTATCATCACCGACATCGTTGCCGGCCGGTCAGCCACTGCTTAGCAGTGACGACTAGTGACGCTGCTAACGAGTTGTAAATTTCGACCCGTCCTGCATGGTACGCCATCTACTCTCTGCCGGCTTTTGTGTCCTTTTCGATAGGCCTACCAGCTGATGAGTCTCCGCGCGAGCGAGTGAGCGAGCGAGGGATGGCTGCTCCCCGCTGTCGGGGACACGCTACATTGACTGCGCGCTTCGTTCGCCATAGCCTGGTGTGGCAGTAGTGTTCGGAGCTGACAGCCCCCGCATAGGTGGCCATTCCGCGAAGACAACCGAACAAGCGACAAGAAAGTCAAGACAACGTTCGCAACGTGGCCCGGCGGGCGGGGGGGGGGGGATCAATGGATACCACTTAATCGTCATCTCTTTGGTCGTTCACAGATCCCAGTCGGATCTGTGCTACAAGCTTGCAAATCTTACTGTCTCTCCCGCTCTTATATATATATATATATATATAACAGCTGCAACAACAGTAACAGCAGCAGGCAGTAAAAATTGTAACACGATGGATGTAATGTAATGCTGCGCGCTGTTGTTACATATCACATGCGTGACTTAGCGATTGGATAAAGTTGCTCATTTGTTACGGCATAATATGTGTGCGTGTGTGGATGCTAGTGGCTTATGGTCACATATGAATGGGCATTAAATGGGATGTCACTTTCAAAATGATTATCGCATCAATGAGCTAGATTTAAGTTCGAAGCGGGCAGGCTTTCAAGCCAGCAAACGTCTTATATTAATAATTGTTTGAGTCAGGTCACCCTCAACAATGGCAGGCGCCTAATGAGCCAGCTTCAAATGTTTCTTTTCGTGTATCGTTGAATGAACGAGCTGATAATGGCTTTAAATCGAATGCGCGTGTGACATTAGTATCTAAGCTATCTACAAAATAATATAGTTTCGCTACATTAATACTGAGTATTCTATTCTATACGTCTATACGTCCACGCTAAAATGAGTTAACACTTTGCGACGTTGTTCTTGTTTGTGAGGAATGATATTTCGAACAGGGAGCTATGCCTTCTCTTGTATTGTGCCTACCAAATAATACAGTCTACAATGTACAACGTCTGCCGGGCGAAATTTGAAAATTTCGAGAAGTTCACTACGGACGTGGCCGATTGCAGAGTTTCCATGGGATGATGTCTAATGATGTCACTAGTGATATTCGTCCGAAATCTCAACGTCTACGCCAATGCCCTTTCAACAACCTGCTGAGGGAAATTTTGCATTTACCAAAAAAGGCCCACTCAAATCGTACTTTAACGTGATCAGAACTGTAGTCTCGGGGAGAGGTTACCAACTTTTCACCCTTAAAAGCTAACGCTTGCGAAGATCACCAAGCAGCGATAGCCTCTACCTAATACCTCATCATGTAAATATAGATATTCGGAAAATAAGGAGGCACTACGGGATTATTAATATTTAGTGGTAACAGTTTCTTGTTTATTGATAATTTCTCGTACAAGTTTCATTTGTATATACACTTACAATGGTGGTAGTTTAGATACATTGGCTGACGAGCCAAGGGACTCAACTGTGACACTTCCCAGGTTGAATGATTCGATCCGGCGAAATGTTGGGGGGAATCCATAAGCGGGCGGTTTCGTCATGTGGAGGATAGTTGCAATCGAACATCTAACGGAAAATTATTCCCTAATTAGGTAATAATTTAGATCTGACGTGCTAAAATCGCCAAGTGTCGGTTGCGATGTGCTGCGTGATAAATCATCTCATAGACTCAACAAGTATCAGATAGAGCATAACTTCTATATAGCTTAACTTTGTCGATCAAAACCACACGAAATGTAAGAGATTGTTGCGTAATGCTAGTGTCTTCATTGTTCCAGAAGAGGACGCTCATTGACTCGGTCAGTCATATGAACAAATCCATTAGTTTGCTATGACACCTGATGTGGGCGGACTGTAAATGTGCCTATTTTTATTATTCAGACAAATATGTATTTACAAATATATCTTATCTGAGCCGTGATCTGAGCCCTAATAGCCAAACGTTCTTAGCCATGTTATTGCCGGCAAGTTTTCACGATCCGATCCGCATGACAACGCTCGCGAATCTTGAACTGAAGACGGCCGAGAAGAAAGCGTGTGAGACACGGATGACTAGTGAGATATGATCTATCCGTATCTCTACCATGGTGGCCTTATGTAATACAAGTTAATGTGGTTACCGTCATCTGGCGTTGTGACATGTCGATGAGATGTTCCATTCCGGATCGGCCACGCTTCGACTCTGTTTGCCAGTGTCGCAGCCAAAGAACAATCGGTATAGAGAATGATAACCGTGAGACTATTTCGCGCGTTTGATGACTACAAGTGTTTCTATTTTGTAGGAAGATCAATTATTATTTCGGTACGTGTTTGGTCCGCGGGAGTCGCTCTAAACCTGATGTGGTTCCAGTAAACGTCTATTAGCTTATCACATCGACGAACTCGTCTCCACCTCTCCATCCGGCGAAACTGCTGTGACTCTATTGGGCACTGGCAACGTTGGCTCGGACGTCATCGCATTCACGATCAAATCAAACCGGCTCTCTGTTGAAATGAGAAGAAAGAAGCGCTCCGTGCTTGCACCGTGGGGCCTGCGACTGACTCCGCGCAAGCGACTGAAGGGCGGGGGGAAATTGGGAGCGGTTCTCCACTAACTTCACTTAGCGCACTAACGGGTCCCACCAAGTTGGGCTTTTGGCGCGCGCCGGCCTGCTCAAGTGATCATTGTGGACAAATGGGTACGAAGAGCCGCTAGCCCATTCCTCCTTTCTAGCTTTGCGCCCCTCTCTGGTGGCTTTAAACGTGGACGCCTTTCTAAGATCGGCCCATTGACGTAGAACATCTGCGTGAGGTAGGCCCTGAGTGAAGTCAGCCAACGAAAGGAATACGCTCAAGCCTGTTCCAAAATGCGGATTCGGCTGAGGAAGATGGCAGGGGCCACGGACGTCGTCATGTTACTAATTGTGATGTTGTTGGTGATCGTGCTACTTGTCGAAGAAAACACGGTCGATGCCGGTGGACTTAAGAAGGCAATCAAGTACGGACCCCTCCTAGCGGGTTTGGCGCCCTTGCTGTTAGCCACCAACAGAGGTCACGGGGGTGGTGGAGGCGGAGGAGGTCACTATCATCCACCACCACCCCTGCCTCCGCGGACGATCACCCGAATTCTGACTGTACCTCATCCGGTCCCTGTACCCGTTCCTATACACCATCATCACCAGGTTACGGAGAAGCACCACCACCACAAGGGAAAGACGAAGGTGGTGTTCGTCGATAAACATGAGGAAAAATATCATCACGAGAATCATCTGGATGGGCATCACGACCTCTGGTGATCATTGCACCGGTGTTAGCGATGTCACACGTGCACAGGATGAAGCGCGATGGGTGAATCGATTCTTCATTTTGCTTCAACGATGAAAGAGAAAGCCAAAGAGTGACTTGTTGTTATTGTCAGACAGATGACGGACGCGGCACGCGAGGCCACGCCAATCACCCGGACGTCTCAAGAAGTGCGTGAATGAAGGAAGGCTAAATTATAGTCAACAAATGCTTTTTCTAAGATAAGATATCTACCGAATAGGGATCGGAAATTTCGCCTTGTGACGACGTGTACGTAACACCCTCTGACACTCCTGAAGATTGGTACGCATCTTAAGCAATGTCTAATACACATCTCTTCCGTCGAGTAATTCACTCCTCAGCAGCGATCACTCCTCTCAGCAGAAGGTTTTACGCAGGCGAAAACCGAAGGCAAAATAATTCATTGAGGATGCCGCATCGAGGAAGAAATGCACCGTTGCTAGTTTTATCAGGAATATGACAGGCAACATAACGAAGAATTGGTAGAGCTTACCGAAGAATTATTCGT
This sequence comes from Stratiolaelaps scimitus, assembly GCA_019614645.1. Lineage (NCBI taxonomy): Eukaryota > Metazoa > Arthropoda > Arachnida > Mesostigmata > Laelapidae > Stratiolaelaps > Stratiolaelaps scimitus. Next base: position 566,408 of record JABWDB010000014.1, on the reverse strand, counting down.
ATTTGTATTTACGTACCGCGCTGGATATATATATATATATATAAAGATGGTTGTTGATCATTATGTCAGTGTAAGGTTTTGCGTTTAAGGAGAGGCCCGAGACGTGTGTCTGTGGCTAATCTCATGGATATATTTGTTCTGTGTGAGCATTTGCTGACGTTACTGCTTGCTTATTACTTTTATGATTTTTTAATCTTTTCTTCTGATGATTGTAGGTGTTGGCAAATTACTAGATGTGCTAATATCGCGAAGAATGGGTAAGGTAGAGTCTTCTTGAAACGATACGAGTGCACTCCATCTATCTACCGTAATAATAATGACGCAACCACAAACGTAATTCTTAATGAATTGTGTGTCGCCATATGCTTTCTCATAGACATTACTGGTAAAATAAATTTTCCAGGCTGACTCACAGCCTTAAACGTCCACGGTACTACTTTCGGCATAGCTTCATAGGACCTACCCCTTAATTGCAAATGTGCAACGGTGGGGATCAAACCCGTTCCCGAATCTCGTATGGACGTTCTTACTAGCGAACAAAATGTAGCTGTCTCCTGTTCTCTCTCTTCTTCGTTCTTCATCGAAGTACGAGCAAAAGATACCTCCTTCGACCATCGGTGCGTCATTTGGTATCAAGAGATTCTCTCGGATTCAACTTCAGCTCAGGAGAGTCTCGGTGTGGCTAGGGTTGTTTTCGATTTGCGCACACAAATATCCACATAATTATTACTGTAAAAATGACGCAACATTGTACCATTTTGCCTGTGATTAACGAGGACGTCTATTTTCGTCTTCGATTATTTTTGTCAGTGACGATCCTCACGTGGGCCGGCTTACTTTTTTAATGTGTGCGTGACACACGCGATACCTTAATGGAAACTTTCATGTTATTCCTGCCTTGTCATTCTGTAAATACACGTTTTAGCTAGCCGTGCCCGGTATTGCATTCGTTTAATTCGCATGTATGTACATGGATAGATATATGGTATAGGGCACCGCCGATGACGGTAAGTGTCATTAAACTCTCGTAGATACAGGCGTATATATATATTGGCGTTGGTAAGACGGAATTTAATGTCCATTCATGTTACGAAGTTGTACCTGTAGTTATTATGAATACTATAAGGCAATGGTTGTAATTAGCTGTAAACTACAGGAATACACAAGCATAACTAAACCCGACGTGAAACTGATTCCGTATCTGAATTGATATGAACACCTCTGCTATGAGTGCCAGTGCTATTTCATATTATTCCATCAAGTACTCGCTTCGTATGATATATTAGAATTAGCCAATCATTCAATGTGTTGCATTAAAAATGGCTGTATTCCAAATAAACAAGATGTAATTGGTTTCGTCTGCGTTATTCAATCAAAAACAAAATACTATGTCGCTATAATAGAGGCATATTTATATTCGAACAGGTTCACTCCGTACAGTGACGGCGTGGCCCAGGTGGCTAATCGGCATTTCCTTAAGTACGGTTACCATTAAAACCACGAACTGTGACCGCCGGTTCGATCCCCAGAAATCACAAATATGGTTGACATTGTTATGGCAGTTGGTCACATTAGTCTGTTGGAGAAAGCCTAGTAATGTCAAATATGGCCATCAATATAGGTAATTCAACCGATATTGTCACACAAAAGCACCGATTTCTGCCATGGGAACAAATCTGCTGAAGGGAGACAACTGTGAGAAAAAAAAGCAGATCCGTCTTGTACAATATGTATTCAGCCCTTAGATTGCAGCCCCTTGTACAAATGAATTATTCGTTAATACTGATGAACACCTTGACGTCATACAAACGATTTTTTATAGAGTTGAAAAATCGCAGTCTACTTTAAGCACTAGTTGTTCTGTTTCATAATAATACTGCATTTCAGGTTGACGGGTCATAGGTCAAGTTTACAATGTACGTTCACTCCCTCTATAATATACATTTATATATAGATATATATGCGGCGAACATAACCCTACTAAATTCATTGGCTTTGGCGCGAGATATATATATATATATATATATATATAAGGATATATAGGAGGATGACATCTTGAAACATTATATTTTGTCCAAATATAGCATATAAAATTACTTTCCGCAGACACAGCTAGCTACGTAGCAAGCGGTGGCACCATACGAAAGTTTAACTGAATTTCAGAATTGTGTATATTGTGCACGATTTTTCCCGATAGAAAGACAGTACTACAACATCTTTAGAGCATACATGCGTATCCCTTGTTGTGAGCAAATCTTAATTTCATTCAAATCCCGTTATATTACGATGAACATACATATGTACTAGTATGTTATGTTAGTATTTAAAAATTTTTAAAACAACTTATTATCAGAAATATTTTCAAGTCCACACAGATAGCAGAACTTCCCTCCGTCTTAGGTGAAGTCTGCTAAGAAAGTCTGTGTAGATTCATGACTTGTGTCAACGTTCATAAACTAGTCATGGAAAACATGTATATTCGATTATTGTGAAGTGTGCACTAGTAAGTTGTATTTAAATCGGTTCGAAATCTGGACTGCTCTGTCTTGAATTGTTGAAGGGATAGTACGGCTATAAGAAGTGACCTTATTTTTGAGAGGTTGCAATTTTATTCAAACGCACCAGGGCATTCCAATCTCCATAAAAGTAGGTTGATCCAGTGCGGGGTTGACGTGGATGACAAAATGCCTCTACCTGGTAGAACCATCCTCTGCTGAGAGCCTATCTCTCTATAGGAAGTTTCAGGCGAATGTATAGTCTACTTTCAAGAACTAAAGAACAAATATCACATATATACACTTTCGTTATAACCTATAATGCAGGTCAATGCTGTAACAAAAAATGGGTTCCAACTTTTTTGCATACATCTTAAGACTTCAGTTTTGCGACTGTTTATTTTGTATAAATTGTGTTGAAAGACATGCAGATAGGCGAGCAAAACATATATTTTCCAGCTGACCCTCAGCCAGGCACTTAGCCGTCCAAGTCAGCGCGGTTGCTTGGACGGCTAAGTCTCTGGCTGTCGGAAGCCAGAGGCCGCAGGTTCGAGCCCCCCTGTGTGACATATAAGAGAGCTTAAGCATTGAAAAATTGCAGCTCCTTTGATAAACCAATAAACATTTACCATTTACCATTTGTCAACCATATATATATATATATATATAATGTATTATAAATATTAATATATATATATAATACATTATATTATATAAATATTAATGCGCTCGACCAGAGCTTTTCAACGATGTGTGGGGCATTTCTATAAGGCATCTCGTTGCGGAAATATTTGCCAAGAACTATTTTCGGATGTGGCACGTGAGGCCCCAAAATGGTCCTTTTCTAACCTGTGTCGGTCGATTGCCTCTGGAAATATTGGGCGCAGCGTCGGTGAAGAAGTTTTTTTCTGAGTTAGGATGAAACGCTCTTTACAATACGCCAATAATAAAGGCATGTAAAAAAAATAAACAACCGATTTGTCGATATGGCCTGGAATCGCCAACATATATACATATATATATATATGTTATAGTGAATGGCGCTCACGTTGGGTAAAAGAAAGGGAGCAAGATAGGGTGGGGCAGCCTCGTTGGTTAGTCGCCGGCTGCTGCAGACAACGCTGCAATGCTCCAAAAGGCCTCTCCTATTACGCCTCATGTATTTGTTATGATTTCCAGCTTTTCCAGTCGACCCTCTCGTGGGTCGCTTTTGCTCGACCAGGCCGAACTCGTACTTTCGTGCCCTCGAAGCCACGCCGGAGCTCGCTTGGTTCGGCATATCCCACTACGTTGCCGATGTGGAAAGAGCATTTGCTTCGGCTCGGCGCTAACCTTTAGATTTTTCTATGGCCGACCGGTAGCGTGTGGTCCGAGGGGAGACCGACAACCGCCGTGTTCCACTAGTTCATTCCTTGATCTCGTATTCCAGGCCGCCCACTGTCGCCACCTGGAAATTCTAGTCGGCTGCCTCTCGGGCCGGCTGCTCGAGCTGTACATCCGACTGCCGACCCGACACCGAACTGGCTTCTCCCTCTGACTCAGCCGCTTTGCTGGGCTCTGAATCTAAATTTAAGCATTTTTAAACTTGAGCACTGCCAACGTCCGACGAGTTTCCTTTCTGGCAGAGGCCGCCGAGGGAATGCGTTCTCCCCGCAAGCAGGGTGACCCGTTGCTTCTGTACAGGTCGTGGGCGAACCGCGCTTAATTATTCCCTAAAGGCGGCCCGCCACCGAGTACCCCTCCCCCTTCCATTTACCTCATACACAAGGGTGATGTCTCCACTCAGGACGTGAGAGTCTTAGGCAAACCTTGGCTCGAGAAAAGCAGCCGAATTCATTCGTCCGACTACAGATGTGGCGAAGTTAGTGTACATGAACACGTTGGCTTCCATACGGATTACATTGCATCGAGGAACATTTGTCTAGGGAATACGTAAACTGATCCCAATCACGGAGCATGGAATAGATTTTCGTTGCGTCGATTTAAGCTAGTGTTACGTACAACAGGGTCGTGTTAAAAAATAACGCCACCGATGGCAATAAAATAAATTACGAGGAGAATAGACTTTCCTTGCGAAACGAGGACTGTTGCGGTAAGTGGGCGCGATATGAGTGTAGCGTTTAGAATCGCTTGGCTGCTCCTAGAAATGTATTCTAAAACAGAGGTTTGATATTCAGACTACCTATTTGACTCAGAGCTAAGTAGACACGGCGCTATAATGAGGTAGGCACCACATATTGCAGCTAAAATAAAATCATGAACCTTGTTCGAGCCCCGCTGCGTGATGATGACAAATAAGAGAGCTTAAGCATTGTAACATTGCAGGTCCTTTAATAAACCAATAAACTTTAAATTTACCTTTGTTGAAATATATTAACTAGTTCATTTTGATATCGCCTGCGTACTGGAGGACACTTTTGAGGTCGAGGTGAACTATTCGCAAGACGCTGGTCTAAGCATCATAACTATTTACAAGGCATGTTACGAGGGTGCCTTTGGTCTCGGCAAAGTCTTCAACTGAATACGCAGTTCACATTGGCGTATCACAGGTCTTGGTTCATCAAACGTTCATTTGTCGCCGCGTATATTTATACCTGGAAGATCTATTATATCAACAGTTGCAGAGAAGGTTGCTCTCCCAGCTGTCAACTAACTTTGGTTAGTTTTCCACAGGGTGACTTTCCGAGCATCCCGTATATTGGTATTGGTTCTGCCAGTAACACAATCGACGTTTTGCCACAGGGTTACCAGCTAACATTATAACATAATATAGAATATAGACACCCAATATAAGAAGCTGTGAGCTGATGTTACATGGGTGTCATGAGCATCATGATTGCGGGCACTTTCATAGAAAATATTTTCAACGAAACGTTTTAACTAGTGAGCTTACTATAATAGTATAATTCCCATGAATTCGAAATGTGACAGAATATCATGCTGTTATCCAATGGATATTAATGCATTATTATGGTCGGATATTCTTAATTATGATGTTATTCGGATGACTATTAGTATAAAAGATGTGTAATTCTTGCAATTCGTATATTTATAGAAAAACTGCATGAGCAGTAGTGGCTCAGTAACCACAACGACTTTGACGCATGGCATCCATTTAGAAGAGCTCATAGATGATTGTATTTTCCGTCCTTGTCGTTACGCCACGATGGGTCTGCTGACAAGAAGCCATAAGTGATGCTTGCACGGCACCGAATGTGATTAGTACATGTATATATATATATATATATATATATAAGACCAAATAGATCTAACCGGAAGCTTCGACGATTGGTTTGATTTGATAGAGAAGCAGCAAGCAATGTCCCAAAAGCAATCTCAATCTGTGGTGGGCTTGCACGCAAGCTCGATGTGACTCCGGCTCTCCACGTTTTAGGGCGTCCTGGGTCTTGCAAATCAACATATTCATTTCGTTTATTTAATTTAGGCCACCAAAATCAATATATACGATATCATTATACTAACAGTTATATATATATATATATATCATCTAGTATTGCTGGTCAGCTGTTACTTCAGTAAACTGCTGAGCCATCCAGTATAAGTCTTAAGGACCTAACGCCAGCGACCCATCAGGAGGCTAATTGCTCCTTCCTAATAGTCGACGAGGGCACATAAAAAAATATTGTGCGATTTTTATAATGCAAGATCACATCAACTTGGCAATGGGATGACGTCATCCACGCTATGGTAGCCGATCTTGCGCCTTATTCATTATCATGACTTTATTTAACAAACCTAGTTTATTCTATAGTATATACAGTTGTCGTACCATCAATGGCATTACCATAGACCGGATGCCAATTGATTGTCCATGAGGGAGTGCTTTCTTTAGGAGGAGCGGCAAGTTCATATTGTTGCCTTTCAGAACACACCCACTGGACACGATGTGTACGTTTATGGCAGGCCATAGCGCACGTCGGGTGTGTTACGGTTGAATGTATGAGTTGTAAATTCGTTAGGGGTTGGGCATAGAGTAATGTAGTTATAGTTCCCAGTTAGAGAATTGAACAGCAGCTCATCAGACGGTAAATGGGCTGAACGCAAAATGAAAGTCATATATCGTGTACTGCTACAGCTGTGTGTTGATATATTGACCGTCCGTTGGTTTGGCGCAATAACGGTGACTCTGAATTGAATATGGATAGCTTTCATATTTGGGGTGGGTTTGAACGTTTTTTGCTGGGACGTTGTTCTCTTGCAGTGACACAGGTTTCTATTTGGATATATTCATTCTTATTGTATAGTGCAAGCAAGTATTTAAGGCTTCGAGTTTCGCACTGATCAGCTATTAGACAAGTCAGGCATGGACACAAATCTCGAACACAATTATATATATTATATGTACATATATTTATACATATTATATATTAGATGATGTATATTTCTCTATATTAGGCGCCTTTCTGCATGCAACGCTGAGCCACAGCGAATGTGTGTCTGTGTTCTGGTCTAACTGTAATTTAACTTATTCGTCTTATCAAGCAATTTCGAAAGCAGTACCGTGGACGTTAAATGTTTAAGGTTGACAATCAACCTGGTCTAACTGTAAGGGAGCTTAATACACATAGAGCACGGAAATCATACGTTGTGACGCTAGCGATGGTTAATGGCGCTGTTTCGTTGTGCGTAAGACTTCTACCTGAAATGACTGCATGCTGTGCCGTCTTTAGATGTATAAGCCAATATGAGATTACGTCACGGCTCACCTAGAATAGAACTAGTGGAAATCCCCCCATGTCCACATATCTGTGCTAGTATTATAGATAGGAGTGAGGCGTATTTCGAGTTTCAACTATTACATGCTTAGCTTTAGTTGCGTAAGGGGATCAGAACAGCCGTTGTGGAATTGTTTGACAAGCGGCAATAAAGCTACACTTGTGCCCTCGATGGCCTAGTGGTGAGCGTCTTGGATTGTTAGAAGGAAGGACAGATGACTTGGGTTCAAATTCTGCTGTCAGACGCTTTGGAGGATCTTTGGATTTCTTTATCTGTGGATTCTTGTGAGGTACAACGGGTAAAAATAAGCAAGAAAGTGTGGACCCGATAGGTTCTCGTAGAGATAATCTAAAGGATAAGTGCAGAGGCCTGTTACAGAAAGGGGACAGTTGAGACTCAGCTCAAGAACGTTGGCAACAACGCTATACTTATAAATCAAATCTTGAAATGACACCAATGGTGTATAAATTCAAAACCAACATGGAGATAGATACTAATAATCTCATATATACCTGTATAAATATAGAGAGAGGGAATTGTCAATAATTGAATTTCGATAAAAATAAAAACCCTCGTGAACAAATAATGAATCAAATCACTTTATTCAAGTTGTAAGTGTAGTTTTTCTGTTTAAAATACAATTCGCGTCGAGTTGGGGGGATCCTCCTGGAAAGCATGTCACTGATAAGAGACTTCTTTTATTTGAATTTCACCATAATATATTAACCAAGATCTGTGTTTGTGTGTCTTGCATTGATCATCTTAGACCTGTTGGTAGGCTAATCCTTCAGCGCTTCAAGAAACGTTGTCTCATTTCGCTGCACAAGATATACATATAGTGTTTGCACGTGTTCATAGTGAGATCGGTCCTGCATTGGATCGGCCACTTTAATGGGGATAGAAATGTCGCACATGTTTTGAAGAAAATTTCCTCTTCTCAAAAAAAAAAAACAGTAAAATTGAGCTTTAGCGCTCATCCCTAAGATAACTTCAGCTCATATTGGAGACTCTAACCCTCGTGGAATGTTTCTACTCGATGATAAAATTTAGTGTCATTAGCATATATCTTAAATCGAACGGCAGGAAGTATAATGTGCCGAAGGGTATTGATGTATGTTATATACATGACGGGTCCGAGTATGACGCTTTGAGTAGATGACGAGGTTATGTGGCCTTCAGCCGACACGGTTCCGTCGACTCAAACGCGGAGGAGTCGCCAACATAGGAAGTGACGAATCCAACCAATAAGTCACTCTCCTGCACCGCAGTCGGGTAACATTGTTTGGGAGCTTATCACCAGACTTAAAATCGAAGCAAATTGTGTCAAAACATTCAGAACGATTGAGCAATTTTTCCCATTTAAATTGTGTGTTCTCATCTTGTGACGTATAACTGCAGCCACATCTCCAAGCGAACTACTCTTTTGATATTAGTCCTTGATCGTCAGCATTGCAATATATTGCAGACGTAATCACGTTCTCGAGAAGTTTGCGCGGAGAACATATCACCATTGCCCACTTCTGCGGAGATAACCATGATGTTAGACAGCCACGATTCTGTTGTTCTGCCGATGTGTAAGGTGATGGCTCATGTGCGCGGTATCAAAGAGCGTTAGAACATCCGTCGAGTCAAATACAGCTTAGATTTGGCGGAACGCTCAAGAAAATGTCATAATTGCTACTTGTTTTCACAATTTAGTCATTGCTGTTGAAGGGTGGAATTTTAATACTTGGTTGGGATCGCCTCGGCCAATGAATAATTCGCTTGAAATCACTAAGTTTCCACAGAAGTGTATTAAGCGAATTGGTTAACCTATCTTCGATACTTCCATGCAACACTTTGCCGCCTGCGCAATAGTGATACGAATAACAACAGCTAGCAACTTCAACGATCACATCAGCATCAATAGCGACACCATCAAAATGCTGGTGCCGACCTGCGAGGTCTCAGATACGATGTCTGTTACCACTCAGTTTGTCGATGCTTCTTTCTCATCCGCTCCCTGGCCCAAAAAAAAACTCTCATCTTTCTCTGCCTTTATTTTGCGATCTATCAAGGCCATACGGTAGTAGAGTATATACTTTTGGTGTTCGTTTCGCTTTCGCCGTTCTCGGTTTGTTCGAGTCGTTCTCGGTTCGAGATCTGGTTTCTATGCCATTTGCAGGTTGCCGGGATTTAGAGTCCATCATTGGCGGCAACAGCAGTAGCTGCTATAGCACTAGAAGGCGAGGCATGTTCGACGAAATGGCAGTGAGCAGACTGCGGAGAAATAAATTTCGAGGACGCAGATCGAATCTTAACTAGCGTCGCAGCCGACTTAGCCGCTGTTTTTGTTTGAGCAGGGAGGAAATTGCTCTATCTCGATATAAGACATATAAGTCCAAGGAATCTGCTAGTAAGTTGACAATTGTGTTCGCTAAAATAAAAAAAATAGGAAATAGAGAGGGGAACTTCCTTTAAAGATGGCATCTGACAGTAACGAAGGATTCATAATGTTATGAGTTCATGGTGAGGCGAATTCGGTCGAGCAGAAATAGACAATAACTGAGCAGTGGCAGACCGTTGAAACTCATGCAGGCATTTGGTTGACAGCTCACCTGAAACTAGTTTGTAGGCCTCATTATGTTTGCCATGTGAAGAATCGTTTTGTCAAAATGACAGGCATGTACTAAATAGCATTTAAGTGAGCATTTGTTCATCTGCTTAAGGGCGAACATTTATCGGCCATCTTAACCATAACATGTCAGGGCTCACTTTCGTTGCTCTGTAAGAGAACACCCTGCGTTCCTTGGAAAAGGGCATACAACTAATATATCGTCTAGAGCACGAAGTCTCGTTCTCGCCCTTTCAATCTCCATCAGCTGGTCCCTTGCCCACCATACGAACGACGAGGGCATAGATTAGGCTTGAATTGGTGATAACGATTTTTAATATAATATAATGGGACAACTCTCCTGCAATTGGACCTGAATTCCGATGCTTTTTCAAAATGAGGCATTTCGAAGGGAAAGGCAGTTTTGAAGTTCTTTTTTCTGCCCGAAGTAGTATGAGAGAAATAGTCGTCCTTCGACCTGCAAGATGAACAGATAGAGTTCTGCCAGGGTTCGAGTTCGGCGAAGGTGAGTATACCATCAGAGGCAGGCGGGCTCATTTATATTGTAGATGACAATATCGTGTAGGACCGTGTAATACTAAATTGATATTCCAATATTTAGATGTAGAATCTGGGGTATGGATGCCTATAAAGCCCGCTGCGGCTAGAATTATTGAAATAGTCTACTTCCACTTGACTAGCTCGTCCAAACAGCCTCCTTATGTTCCATTGAATCGATCTAATACATTTCAGTTTGATCAATCAAATAATTATTGGGGGGGGACTAAATGAAGTATACGGCTTATCAACTTCGCGTAACAAACACAGGGTGAAATGTTATGCGAAAGCAGATGTGCTGAAATGCGTATTGTAGCTTGATTGAATATGTTTGTTCGTGTCTCTGTTTAAATGCTGGGGAGGTTCGTACAAATTGTAAGATTCGTGATGTGGGCATATGTTGTGTCGATTACCAACAACCGAATCTTGCTAACGGTACGCCATTGAACTCGAGAAACAATCAAATAGCATGCTTTATCCAATCTTAGTAAAATGTAGAGCATGATAATGCCTATTATTATTATAGTAAAAGATGCCAGGATTAAATTACGCTTCAAGAGCAAACGAAATTGTAAATGTGCCTGTTACTATAGTGTGCCGGACCAGCAGCAATGCACAACATATCCTCAAGCGGCTAAATAGGGCGGCTTATTCGATTTGTTTTGTTTTCAGGGAATCTAAGCGTGTTAATTCGGTTTGACACAAAGTCACTGAGCGAAGCTGTCCTTGTGCATCGAATCGAAGGCCCTCAAGGCCCTGACTGGCACAAGTTCCAAGGGACCCTGCCAATTACCAAACTAGATTATCAGGTGGGTGCAACTCTAAAGCCACAGTTGTAAGCGACTCTAGTATCAGCACAAAATTATTATGCATAGATGAGAAGCACTTGCAGAGCATATTGAATGCCACTTGACAGATTCATCGACATATTCGTTCATAATGGGAGCATATGAGCGTCTTTTGAATTAATACATTGTTTTACCATTATAATAATAATAAATAATAATAATAATAATAATAATAATAATAATAATAAATAATAATAATAATAATAATAATAATAATAATAATTTTATTATTATTATTATTAAAAAGGTTTTCGCGCTGACTCTCAGCTAACATTTAACCTAAACGGCACTGCTTTTATTATTATTATTATTATTATCGATTACCAATATATTATATAACAGTCGACGCGCCCTTCGCAAATGTCTTTACGAAATACGAACATATCATAAAAATGGACATGCGTGTATTGTCAGTCATTATCGAGAGATCACCAGATTGGCAAATTCGGTGATTGGTTTCAAACTTGTCGCACACAGTTGATGTAAGCACACGAGGCTATGTAAAGGTAGCCTTCGAAGATTTCCTCCCAATTCATAAATTCGGACGCAGCCTACGAGCGAGATAAGCAAGATAATTGAAGATCAAATTTTTGGAACAACATAAAACCATTTTGTACATTTGAGTTTTCAATGACAGACCCATCCGGATACAGATTTTAACGCGGGCTCAATGATTGCGTATAAAGGATTTTTCAATGAAGTCCAAGATTGGAGGATTTGAGACAGAATTTCTTAAAAAAAAATTCAAAATCCGTATTAAGTTGGTTAGTTGCTGTGGAGGAGCACGCACATTCAATGCAGCAGGCAAGATTGTTGCATCGATGATCGACTGATCCCACGGTCGAAGGACGTGTGTAAATGTTATGTAAACCAACCTAACCATTATGGTCAAATGTAATTGTTGATTCACATGGTCAGATCAAAGTTAAGGGCACTTTAATTACTAAAAGGTAAAGATCTAAAATCAGCAATTTACATGGCCAGCTCATTGCACTTTTAGCCTCTTAACGACGGCTATCCGTTAGAGCCAACCAATCATGAATATTCGTCAAACCGTAGGAACGTATGCTAATCATTCGTCCCATTTGGTGTTCCGAAATCGTATCTTAGAGTAGTTCCTTGGGTGAGAGCTTCTTCAAAAGACAAACTACTCGTTCTTTGAAACATTTTCTTGGCTTCGCAGAGATTTAGCGATGAAGGTGGTGGCTTTGAGCCATCTTTTTGGTGACTCGTTCTTGATTTCAATCAGGTCATATAAAGCAAACAACGAATACCGTATTATCCACCAGGCTATGTATGTGATTATTTCGGTAGTACCCCGTTGTTTGTTCACTACCTGCCATTTGGTATGGCTATTACACGACATACTCAAAATTTTCACAATTTTCTCAGGTTCAGAATATAATGAAAAATATGAAAGTATGAGTTTATCTAACAAGCAAACATTCGCACCGAAAATATAGATACATAGCTTCATGGAAATACGTGACGGGGATTTCTTGCTTGTTTACTGGCCCTTGATAATTTGTGAACGTCTTGCTCAATCGCTGAACGTGGAATTGAGCTGTTCGTATATCATGTCTCTGGTGTAACGCTGAACGCAGATACTTGAGTCGAACGAGACGAAGTTTAAGCGAGTACGTGGATCACTCTGATATGTGTTGATATAGTACGATTTTTAAACTTGGGGAGAGTACTGTCCGACCACTCTGACAGAACGAAAAAATTCAGGAAATAGGTCGACAATGAGAAAGTTAGTCAGTAAAGTTAGATCCTCTCTCTCCCTCCCTTCATATATATTACATATATATATATATATATATATATATATATATATATATATATTACACTCCATACGATGTATCTGTAAATCAGCCGCAGAAACACTGCCTTAAATTTAGTGGCAGTGCGTCGGTTGCCAAGAAGAAGGGCAGACAGCTGTTGCTGAATTAAACGGTGCTCGGAGATGCATGTATTTATTTAACGTGCACTTTTTCATTCGAGCTGTGAGAGACGAACTACATAATACAACATTGTATTATGTAGTTCGTCTCTCTCTCTCTCTCTGGACAAGACCTTGTTGGTGTGATGAACTTCTGCCTAGATGAATGCTTGACAAACAGTAGCGATTTTGATAATGTTCAAATTCAGCCGTCGAGTCGTCTCTCGCATCCGCAGTAATCACCATACACTTTCTCACACACTTGTATAAGCTTCCCCGGGCCGATCTATTCATAATTGCATGGCGACTCGGATAAAGCCCATGAATGGAGCGACCTGTTGAAAATTGATTATAATATGTGATTTAGTCTACCTTTGCATATTGTACCCGTACACAAGACATTCGTGTTCTCCTGTTGAACTATGGTAGTACAAAGCTAAATACGTCATATCTTGTGTAAATAAATCAATCCGTTCATTTTATCTATTGTAACTACCGTTAGTATGTTATGCATAGCCTGTCAACATGTTCGCAGCGACTAAAAAACTGTCCGAAAGTGGCCTTTGCCAGACGGAGGTGTTTGCGGTGATAATGCGGTCAGTGTTTCATGAGTGACACACGCACACACACACACACACACGACGTGACGACCGTGTGCAAATATTTCATAGGATTCTGCCTTGTAGCATCGCCATGTCAATGCGGCTGCTCATGACCCGTTCGCGCCGACGGTAGTGACAGGCGTACTGCGTCGAGCAGAGGCGGCCTTGCCACCGCTGGTTTGTCAGCAGAGCAGACACAAGCAACAGAGCACAATGGAATGACTTGGTGATCCTCAGTGAGCTCCGCCCCTGGCCTCATACAGAGTGCCATAGAGGACTGTTATGCGCTGTGGGTACCTGTGACACACTTTTCCACCGAACACACTCGCCTCTCATTCCTCCCTTACACAGAACCGTTTTAACCCCCCCCCCCAGACGAGCGCCTCCCCTCGTCCTGCACCCTCAGTTTTCCCCCGCGCAAGAACTTCCTGCCTGTCCCTCCTCAAAGAGTACAAAAATTGGGAAGAGTCAGATAGCTCAAAGGAGGAAGAACTGGAAATTGTAGGTGGTGGCAAGAAGTCGAAACGAGGCGGCGATTGCCAGCAGTAGTCGATGGGGCGGGGAGGGGTAGGCAGCCGAACCTGGCTTGTCAAATCTCTTCCTAGCGACTCGTCGAGTGCTGCTGATGCTGCCGCCGTTGGTGTTGTTGTTGTTGCCGTTCCTGCTACCGACCCGTGCGGTGTTCCACGACTGCTGGGGTTCTGGAGCCACGCTACGCTCTCTCTCACGCGCGCAGCCTATCGCTCTGTTTTCCTCTCTCCCTCTCTCTTTCTCGAGTTTCTCTTCGTTCGAGGCTGCGAACTGGTTCCCGCTGCGACAGAAAGAACTGTTTGGCTGTGGCGCCAGTAGCAAGTCGTGCCGGTCACGGGTACGGGACGGGTGCCGAAATGACAACGGTGGGAAAATGCCAGCAGAAGCAGCAGCAGCAGAATGTGAGGGTGGGCGACTCTACGTCGAAAAAGGGGCATCGCTTCGTTCGTTGAAGGACATTATCAGGAAGCCACACAATCCGGTGGTGGCGGCGGCGGCGGAGGTGTCTGCGACGACACCCTCGTTGCCGATATCCTACCCTTCACCCCATTTCACATGATCCTCCTGCCGATAGATCCTCAGCCGTCCAGCATCAGCAGTGGCTGCCGTCGGAACCAGTAGCGGCAGCAGCAACAACAGGCGAAGAAGAGGTCTTCCTTTTATTTCACGTGCTGTTCTGCTGTTGCCTCAAACTTCGAACTCCTGATGGTGGTGTTGATGGGGCTGCCGCCGCCACTGCTGCTGCTGCTGATGATGATTATGCGGATGATGAGTACGAGTAGGGGTTCGGTTCGACGAAAAGTCACATTGGCACCATCACCGTCATCGTTGTTGCTGTGGCTGACATCGCCACACTATTCTACGTTGGGCTGTTCGTGTGTGTTCAAGAGAAAAAGCAAAATTGAGAGAGAAAACGGCCATTCCTAAATGATATCCGGACCCCTCATTTACTCATACTCTCTCTTTGAGGCTCTGCAAGAGGGTCGTTTGCATTGGTCCCGTTTACTTGTTTGCTGCTGCTGCTGCGACGGATGCTGGGACGATGGAAAAGCCCTGCTGGACGAGTAGTCAATATCGGAGTAATATTCAAGCGGAACTCGAACAGCATCCTATATATATATATATATAGGATGTTATTCGAGTTCCGCTCGAATATTAATACCTTAAGCATTGTAAAACTTCAGTTCCATTAATAAATATAACTATAGTTCCAATAATAAAACGTTTTCGTTTACCTTCTGTGAGTTATAACACGTAGAGTACCTTTGTGTATCGATTGCAATTGGGTAAATGCATAGGAGGGCCAGCGTCATAAGATAAATGTTTGGTGTTAAATTAAATAAACCGGTACGCTCTAGCGTCCACACTCACCACAGGCTACCGTAACGGATCGGCCACCAGGGAGCACGTGAGCTAGACATCGCTGAACAGATTTCTGTTGATATAGAGTCCGTTTTATAAACATTCGCATGACAAGAACCTTATGTGTGCAGATAGTCTATCAAAACCAACACAAAAGACGTTACAAAATAGCGAACGATAATCTACAAGCGAGTGCGCGTATATGAAGAAACCTGAAAGTTCAGCCCTGCTCGTTTTGGCAACGCCTCAACTAGCTAACAAGCTCGATAACGACAGCAGTGTACATACCCATAGACACAGTTGACTATGGTGGAGGTCGAGCAGACAAAAGTTGTGCAGTAGATATATATATATATATATTAGGGCATACACTTCAAAATTTCGCCTCTTTAAATGACAATAACTTTTGAACTAAATGAGGTAGAACAAAGATTTTTTGGTATGAGTTAGAGGTACTCTCCAGCTTTATTGGCACACCGATTCCAGCGCTCTGGGATTTTTGAAATAGCCAAATATTTACCATTTGCATTTCCATGTATAATTTCGTTATCTATTGCTTTTGCGAGTAAGTCGACGGTTGCATATGGAACCCCACCTATTGCCCTTTTTAATGCATGGAAACAACCATAATCATACGGGCTTAAATCAGGAGAATATGGGGGTTGATGCCATCGCTCAATATTGTTCCCCTCCATCCAGGCCGTAATTTCAGCAGTGCGGTGAGGTTTTGCGTTGTCGTCGAGTAACCACACTCGGTGCTGTCGATCCCCACGCCATTTGTTCATCAATCCTTTCAAGAAGCCGAGATATCGGGGAGCATTGAGTTTTTCGTTTGCCGCCAATATTTCATAATAGCAAACACCCTTGATATCCAGAGCGAGTATCATCAACACCTTTCGTCCGAATCTATCTGGCACTGCCACAGACGTTGCCGCTTCACCTTGTCGGAGCCACTGTTTTGCTTGGTCCTTCTCAGGGGGTCTATCCAGGCTAACCCATGTCTCGTCTATCGACACGGTGTGTTCTAAGCGACACGTTTGTTGCGTATAAGTCTTCAAATTAAATGTCGAACACTCCACACGCATTTTCATTTGGTCAGCACTCAGTTTATGGAAAACCCATTTTTCATTGATTTTCTTCTTCTTCAGTATATTGGTGATAATTTTATAACACGTCGTCCGAAGAATCAAAGTTTCAGCCGACAATGACCCCGTGGACCAAGCTCTACTTTGCTCAAAAGCTGCCTTGATTCTTTCAATCCGTTCGTCCCTTGTCGCACCTGATTTCTGGTCCCCTCCTCGGTGGTCATCGGTGTCCCAATTTCCACTGTTAAATAGCTTGCACCAATTTTGCACCTTTCGCAGGCATAAGGCAGACGTACCGTACACCTTCACTAATTGTCGATGGATTTCAGCTGGAGGGTATTTTTGGAAAAACAAAAACTTGATGTTTTCCCGTTGATTTTTGGGGGAATTTGAACTTTCTGCTGCAGTGTCCATCTTTCTGATCGTATCGAAACCACTCAGTGTTCGAAAGAAAGCCACGTTCCTGCCGCGTGCCCACTCCAAAAATGAACGCATTGTGTAGCGTAGTTCGGGCTGTGCGCCATTCGAAAGGCGCGAAATTTTGAAGTGTATATAATATATATATATATATAATATATATATATATATAATATATATATATATATAATATATATATATATATATGAAGAACAAGACTATTTGTCTGTACATTATGCATGAACAGTCACAAGTGGTCCTGTTGTCGGTTGCTCGTTGAGCAACACGAGCTCACACCGTGAGACCAATATGAATATTACGCTGTAGCCACGCTGCGCCTATTTAGATACACATGCGACAATACTTCGCCTATCTGTGATAATTCAGACGACCATCGTGGGTTTCGGCAGGTAGATGATGTTTCGTTTTTTTTCTCTGTTTTGGATTGATTATTTTGCTGTATTGCAGATTGTTCTCGTGAGCGAACCTCAACTGTGGATTGAGGGGGACACGGCACTGGATGACCTCTCCATCCAACCGAAATGTGTCCGACCAGGAAATGATGGTGAGTGTCTCCTCCTCACGCAACTATAAATTAAATATATATTATATATATATACCACCATTTGAAACACTTAACTGTTATCGCTGCTCCGAACTACGATCATATTATATAATAAATCTACTCATAAATGGTGCAGCTTGATGATAAAGCACTTTAGTAGCACTAGGCTGTCGTTTTCTGATCTTTGTTTATCATGATGGGATTATACTGTGATAGGTAAAGACAGCTAGAGATACGCGACTTGAAATACGCAGACATAAAGTCTATTTTACAGGGCTTACCCTTTCATGAGCATCTAGTGTCACTTCTAAAGTCAATCAAAATCAGGTCGGCGTCGGCTGTCCGTGACGAGCTGTCGCTTATGCACAATACTCCGATCGAGCCAGCAACAGTATTATAGCTCTCATGTGAATCGTAAAAAAAAGCGAACAAAACCAGTGACCTCTACGGAACAGCACGGCCAAAAGAACAAGATAAATAAGATAATTCCACCCGACAGAAGTAGTGAGTCGGTGGGGCTACCTTTAATACTTGTTACATATATATATATATATATATTGAACACAAAATAGAAAAATCTCGGCAAACTAGTATGTAGATAAATGATGAACCGTCAATAATCTTCATTTTTATTTATATGTCATTTTATGTTTCTTTATTTGGAATGAAGAAACCGAAAAGGTATAACATTTTCGATTCCGAAAATATTGTACATAATAATTATCTATAATATATAACTGTTGTTTTTTTATGGCACAAAAGTACATTAGGCTCCTACCTGTTATTCCGGGCCGAGACAATTTAGTTTACTTGTAGTGAGCTTCGCCATGAATACACTTACACCAAACCCCCGATGGCTAAGATTGAGGCTGAAAACGAAGTATTATATAATTCTCATTTCTCTAATATACCCTATCTATGTCTACCAATATGGCATTAAGGTGTCATTTTGATAAAAACATGATGTAAGTTAACGTGCATCTTCGTTTTGCACAGAACGGCTATAATAGATCTAATACAACATTTCTGCAGTTTTGATAGTAATCTGGGCGTGATTCTGCGCGTGGAGCTTGATGTTGAAACACCGCAGATTTGGTATCACTTTTGGATAACTTGTTGCTAAACTATTTCTGTTTCCAAAGCTAACAGAAACGGATCTCTTTCCTGAAAATCAACGATGTGAACAAAAAGTATAAAAAAAAGTACATCGTTGCTCAGATTTTACGTGCGATCGATTATTAGTGAAAAATGAAAAAAAGGTAAATACAAAATAAAGATATTCAAAATCGTCAAAAAATGACTTTCTACGGAAAAAAACTATAGCAACCAGGAATCTGAAATTACAAAAACAAACAAATTATGCGCCTGTTGTGCTTTAGCCGCGGACCTGACTATATATGTATATATATATATATATATACGACCAAATGAATATATATATAAATCGGCGGCGGTGTCGACAGCCGCGCCGCGGGTAGCAGCATCATGACCAATCACAGTGTCACCCGCCGGTGGAAATTTGCCCACTGTAGTCGATACTCAGCCATACATATAAGAGGCAACAGACTCCCGTCGGCATAAATTGCAATTGAATTGTACTGTGGTATGCTACAGGTATGGTGATCGTTGTTTGCGTTATGTTTGTCTTAACTGACCGCGTTACACCTCCTCCTCCACCAACGGAAGGATTCGTCCTCGAGGATCCTTGATCGCCACCGGTGGTTGGCGGGGGTGCTGTTGATGACACTTGTTCATACTCGGGGTCATGTCATTCAATGTACGGCTTGAGCCGTGACACATGTATCATATGCGCACGCGTACAATGTCCTGGTAGCCGCGCACCGGGTAAGGTTTCGACGTTGACTGGACCAGTTCGTCTGCGAAGGGTCCGACGTATTGTCGCTGGAGTTTACCGGAGTGATCTACCTGTCGTGGTGGGACATGTAGATCCCGCACAGCGAACTTGGTATCCGTCCACCTGTTATCAATGTGTTCCCGAATCGTACGCCTTGACTCACCGGCAAGGCGTTGCGCTATCCTCCTTGCTTTTTGGACCGAGATTGGTGGAAGCGGCGCGGTCGGAAATTCGGCGGCGAAAGTAGAGTTGGCCTCCCGGACGTGAGCCAAGAAGAACAGAGTGTACCCGGTGACTTCGTGCGTAGCGGTATTGTAGGCGGCGGTGGCGAACGGTAGGAGTTCGCCCCAATCGATGTGTCGGTAGCTGACCAGTCGACTTAGCATGTCAGCCAACGTGGGGTGGGATCGTTCGACTAATCCGTTAGTCTGAGGATGATGCGGTGTGGCGAAGTGATGTTCTATGCTACAGAACCTATTGACGTTCGCCAATACTGACGAGACGAACGTTTTACCACGGTCACTAATTAGGACGCGCGGAGCTTCATGCGGTAAGATCATGGTAAGGCCTTGTTGACCGAGAACTTTGCAACTTGTTCGACCGACCCATCCGGGAGCGCTTCCGCGTTGAGAAACTTGGTGAGATGACACAGTCGAAGGGCCCATCGGACCGTGAGGTCTCGAGCTTGCATCAACCGACTAAGTGCGTGATGGTCCGTCAGTATGCATCGACCATACAAGTACGATCGCAGCTTGGTATCAGCCCAAACAATAGCGAGGCACCCTTGTTCCGTTCCCGTGTAATTGCGCTCTGCAGCCGTTAATGTGCGGCTTGCTTACGCAACTTCCACGTCGTCCGAATGGCTCTGTGTCACCACCACGCCTAAGCCTTGGTCAGAGGCATCGGTATGGAGGATGACCGGAAGATCGGGGTGGAAGTGTGCAAGTAACGGCGGTGTAACGAGAGCTCCGCGTAATTGTTAAGGAGACTGCTGCTCCTCGTCCTCGAAGGAGACTGCTGCTGGTCGTCCATCAGAAAGTGACGTTGTTTCGTTGCAGGTTATTGAGGGATGCGGCTACCTTGAAGAAGTCGGGGACGAAACGGCGGTAGTATGAGCATAAGCCGAGAAAGCTTCGAACCTGTTTGACGTTCGCTGGTGGAGGATAATTGCGGATTGGGGCTGTATTCTCCGGGTTAGGGGATACGCCCTCTGCGTTCACGACATGGCCAAGTATCTCTATCTGCGCCTCTCCAAATGTGCTCTTTTTTGGATTAACAGTTAAGTTGGCCCTGTCCAAACAACGGAGTACGTCCCGCAGACGCTGGTTGCGTTCTTCTAGCGTCCTGCCAAAAACGCAAACATCGTCCAAATATACCAAACATGCTCGCCATTTCAGTCCTCGAAGTACGGAGTCCATTAGTCTTTCAAACGTCGCAGGTGCATTCGTCAGTCCAAGCGGCATAACGGCGAACTCAAACAATCCGTCGGCGGTGATGAACACATTGGTGATAGCCCTGTATGAGGTCTATCGTGGAACAGTATTTCGCGCCACTTAAACAATCGAGGAAATCGTCGATTCGCAGCAGCGGATAGGTGTCTTTCTTCGTTTTTGTTGAGCTCGCGGTAGTCAACGCAGAAACGATGGGTGCCGTCTCTTTTCTTTATGAGAGCAACGGGGCTGCACCAGGGACTCTCAGATGGTCCGACGATCCCCTGGTGTATCATTCGTTGTACTTCCTGGTCGATGGCTTCGCGTTCCCCTGGCGCGTACCGACGGATGTAGCGTCGCCTTACCGGTGCACGTCCACCTGAATCAATTTGGTGTTGTACCTTGTTCGTGCACCGTGGAGTTTCCTCGTCGAACGGAACCAGAGCGGCAAAGTCGTCGAGAATCTTCGCGATGGACTCTCGCTCTGCCGGAGTGAGTTTCTGATTAATCGCTGTTCGCAGTATTGTTTACGGCGGCGGAAGTTTGCCAGGTGCGGTGCTGTCTTTTGTCGCGGCGCGGTTGGTGACGCATGCGATAGCGAACGTAGCTGTGTGACGGCGATAGGTGTTGCTGCCGCTATTGCCATGCTTTTCGGTAGGCAAACTCGTTCTGCTGTATGATTTCCGACCCAGATTTCTATGGCGTGCGTCTTTTTCCAATCCGACAACGTCGGTGGAAGTAGAAGGCGTTTCTTCTCTGCTAACGCTGGTACTGGTTCCACAAGGACCGGTCCAGTGGGCATATAGAGGTCTGTACATAACGCGATTCGTGCGATGGTCGCCGGTGGTAGTGTAATTGTGTTCGCCACTTGAAGCTTCCATTCAGTGCGGCCGGGGTCCTTGCTCGATTGGGTGGGTCCCGTCGTCTTCTTGACCTCGCGTTGTTTCTTCAGCGAGGGTGTTGCTGGTGTCGTCTAATCGATGCAATTCGTTCGGACTTTTCGTTGCGGTGTGTATTCCTGGTCGACGGTAGGTGTTCGGGCAGGGTTTGTTGGCATTTATTTTGGCGAGGTCGCGAATCGTTTTGTTCTGGTGACGGGAGTTGTAGCGGCATAGAAATAGAGGAGGTCTTCACCTATGATCAGATCCTCCTCGATTTCATCCAGGACGATGAATTGGTGGGGAAAAAGTCGGTTGTCGTCGGTGAGTTGAATGGTTAGAGTACAGCTTTCGCTACACGACGCCTCGTGCCCCCTTACAGAGATTAATTGCGTCGGTGAGTGCTGTTCGAATCGTACCGCACGGTCGACAGAAACATCAGCTCCAGGTCGATTAGTGCCTCTAGGTGGCTATGACCGAGTATGGTGACGTGTGTGCGATTCCTCGGTAGTGATGAGGGGCTACCGGCCCGCAGACCTCTTAAAACCGGCCTCCGTGGTAGTTTTCCTGACGAGCTGGTGCTGTTGCTGTACTGGAACCCGGCCCGCTCGTGGTCGATCGGCGGAATCTCGCTGGTGATTGCAATTCGGGCGACGGTGGACCGCGTCTTCGGGGATGTCCTCGTCGCTTACGGTTGCAATTTTCTTTCGTATGACCCGGGTATTGGCAGTACTCGCAAGCGACAGCCGCGGTGGGATAACGAATTAGTGTTGGATTCGAGAATGAATACACACTGATGCTTCTCCAGTTGGCCGTCGGTTGGTACCGTCTCGCGATTCCGAACTTTGTCGTGGTCTGCCTCCGGGTGGTGTTCGTGGTCCTCTCTGCGCGGGGAGACTGTCCCGTCGAGAGTGGCGCATTTGTCTGCGAGGTCTTGTACTGACACGATGGGCATTAACTGGAACACTGTTCGATAATGTTCTCGAACGATCTCGCGGAATTTTTATACGATCACATCGTCGGTGACTCGATAGTCAGCTTCTCTGCAGAGGTCTCTCTCGAATGAGGTGCTTGCAGAAAGTCGCATCGATGTGGGTTAATCGCCAAAGTTGGTCCGCTGCAGTTCGTTTTGCGACGGCCGAATCTGCAAAACGTATTTCGAATCTGCATCGGAAATCGGACCAGGAGCTGATCGGTAGCAGCGTGGTGTAGTACGCTGCTGCCGCTCCCTGCAAGTAGAATCGTGGTTGAGTCAGCTTGTCTTCTTCCCGATATGCGTTGTAGGTTGCGACCTCCTCGAAGGACCTGGGCCTATGGAATAATGAAGCCTCTGGTGAGCCGTCGTACTTCGGTACTTCCTTCGGGATCATGAGGTACGGTATGTTGAGCCGGAACGGTGTCTACCAGGGGTTGCTCGTATTCAGTGCTTGGATTGTCTAATCGGAGTTGCTCACCGTGAATGCCATCGCCGGTGGTTGTGTAGGTGTCACGTGTGCAGGGGTGTCCGTCGTCGGTGGCGGGGTCTCTCACCTGCTTGCCGTTTGGGATCGGGTGACCGGAAGAGCGTGTCCGAGTGCCATTGTTTGCCTGCCGTTCGGTCTGAACTGTTGCAGTTGGGTGTAGGTTGAGTGAGCTGAACAGGATAGGCGGTTGAGCGGTCGGGATGTGGAATGAAGTTGGGGATGTGTTACCCCTCACCTCCATCAAATGTAGCCGGGAGGACGGATGTTGTAGGCGATAGGTGTACTAGCCTGGCTTTGGTCAGTCCACTAGTCAGGCGCCCGGTTACGCGGTAACCAAGAGGGTGCCTAGAGGTTTTGAGCGCTGACTATGAAAAACATGTGAGTGAAATTCGTTGATACCGTAGTATTCGTGAACGTCGGCGAAGCCTTTGATTGCACGGAGAAATGCTTATCTTAATTTTATCTCATCTGCGTTTGCTGATCGTTGTTGTGATTAGCTTTTTTTAGCACTCAGATAGACAGCCTTAGCTTAGGTTTCTTATTATCGTAGAAGCTTACGGTTTTCTCCGATTGGCGCTAAATTTTACGAAAACAGTGATAGTTATGTATATACATTTTTTTTAATTAGTTTTCCCCTCTTGCTGTGATCTACTAGCCATCCACCTGCTTTTCAGCCTCAGCTAGCAGTTAGGCTATAAACTTACATGGCAAAATTATATCATCTCTCGCCCGCCTGGGACACCAGAGCTTCTCTAATGATATTTTGATTCAAGCAACCACTCTTCGTTCCTGTAAAATCATATTGTTTCGGGGTAAGGTAGAGTTGGGCTGTTAAGCGAGTTCAATTATTGCAGAATGATGCCTTTCGAGGTATTTTTGTCTCTCGTCGTTTGTAGGTTTCTCGGCCTAAACTAAACTTTTAGAATTCGTCCTCGTCTCCCTCAATTACACAAACAGCGCACTTACATAATACCTTATCATTCTTTCTACATTGGGACCCTTTCTTTGAACCAATTCGGAGTGCCCCCTTCGATTGTTCGCTAAGTTCTCAGAGTCAGTTGATATTATGCCCACCTGAAGTGCACAAACAATTGCAGCGTCAAAGCCCTCTCTCTGGGAATTAACTCCTCTAACATGGAATTAATAACCAAATGTCCTTGCAATGGCCTCGACTTTAGGCTGTTTTAATTGGGAGTAATCGAGTATTTTCTTCAAGAAAATTAATGCTGTTTTCTCTGTTTACCTACTATAGATTTCCCCTCTTCCTGTACGTTTTGTGATGATGTGTCTGCTATGGTAGCTTAGTCTACTTGCAACACGAATGCGAGTGTTTTACTAGAAGTGAATATATTGGAATTGTATTTCATGGATCTTGAAATTATAGAAGGACATTAGCAAATTAAGAGTGAACGTTTTAGGAAATAACATCTCTTACAGAATTATTTTAAATAGTTAATATAGGAGAGTCGCTTTAGAAGCATTTAGAAGAACAGGGTTACAGCCGGCTTGTAACTTTTTGGTGCCCTATACCATATAATTTAAACAAACTTGTGACTTTAGCAACTTGTTTTTTTCATGCCCTTAATAGACACTATACTGTGCAGCGGAGCGCTAGTGTTTAATGTAATCAACAGAAGCGGGTGTCGTAAAACTATAACAATAGTAATAATATAATATATCGTAATCTTTATGGGTTAACAGAAACTGTTAACTCCCTCGTTCTTTGTCGCACACTTACATGAATTATAAGTGAACTTAAGCATTGTATGCTGTTCCTTTAATAAATCAATAAAGCTTCACCTTTTACACAGAATCCACGGTTCTAATAATAACAATAGACAAAGGGTTTCATTTCGGGGCAACCTTTTGCTTTAAATGTCACAGGGTCACAAGAGGACATTTCCACGGTATCATCGTGAAGTGCACAACATTACAGATCGTTTCTTCAAGGGCACGTTCTTAGATTCCCCTTGAAGATTTTCCTCAGCTAAAATCTAGAAGTTTCTAAAAGCCACGAGGGCGGTTTTCCTGATCTAATAAGTGTGTCTTTAGAAAAAAACTAGCTTTACTCTCGTTTTTCAATAAAGTATAGAATAACTGTTACTAAATGTTAAATGCTATTTGCTACATTTGTAGCAAAAACAATGACGCAATACGTAGTTCTTCATGTTCACCGTGCGCCAGAATAAATGGTTGCCCATGTGGAGCTTATCGTGCCCCAGGGAACTTAAGTCTCCCCGGCTTAGGGTAAGTCCCCGTTTGGGGCGTCAGTACGTGCTCGATCTTGTCTGGCAGCAAGAACCCTTCGAATGGGTGGAATCATTCGAGAGAACGCCGTTTATCTTTGTCTATTAATTCAATTAGTTTAACGTCGTTCGGATCTGTGCATGTGCGTGTTTGTATCGGCAGTCGGAGCCCCAGACCCTCGAGTGCTGTCGAAAGAGTTTCAAAATGTATGAGCCAACTGAAACCGTCCAGAACGTGGACGGACCTATGCATTAATACCATGTGATTATACATATCCATATGTAAACATCTGTTTTGTTATGAAGAAACTTTAACACACATCCATGTTCTGAAATATCTCGTATGTATGTTTTACAATGTACACACAAAGAACACGATGGAAATATGTTTCAGTTTTACAAACTGAAAAACTATACGTGCAGTTATTCGGGATCACACCGAGCATAATGATGCATGCTAACAATTGAGCTAGTTCGTGTCGAGGTCTCGACCGTAGAAATGTAACACTTGAGACGAGTGAGAGAAACACCGATGAACGGGCTGCGCATCGAGTTCACCCAACGAAATCAATCGCGCACACATACGCTTATTCGAACATGGTGACCAGATAGTGCTTAGCTTCAAGAGATAAGGAGAGAGCGAGAGAGATTGAGACGAACATAAACACTTGGGTCACTTTTTATTTTAGATCCTGCCACTTCGCAAAGAACTGGCATAGAAAAATGAACTGAAAGTAAAATACTTTACAGGTTGGAGAAGATTAAAGAAAAACTAGCAACGCCGCACGGTACTAAAACAACGACCTCAGATACTGTTTTGAAAATTAGAAGGAGAAACGAGGTATACTTGTGTTGCATTCGAAGTATCTCCTTTACATGGAAGACAAAATTACGGAACATGTACATGATTACCTCGTAAAATATTATACATATATCATGTGTCAATTTACAGGAGTCAAATATTGCTACTTTCTAATAGGGGTAGACCTGTTTTTCAACCCTTCGCTCGTACTTTCGTTGGGAAACCTGGATTGTCCTGTGTCGGCTTCAGCTTTTTACGGCAGGCTGTCTCTTGAACTTAGTTGTTATTTACTCTCTCCAATCTCTCTCTTTGTCTCTCTTTCCCTGCCCAAAAGGCTTATTTGAAAAGTTCTCGTTCCCTCGACGTTTTTGGGAGCGTCCGGTTTTTTTTGGGTCACTTGATGACGTGATATGATACCTTGATTTTTGCCTATTGTGTCCTACCTGGCGTTGGGGTTCTACAACATTACATAATATTCACATCTTATAAGTATCCAATCCTTATCACACCAAATATAGATACACTTCCTAATGGCGAGCGCAATCATTCGAGCATCTTGTTCTACGCTCACTCGCAGATTGTAGAGACACGGACAGCGAGGACGATGTGTGCTTAACACGTTCGCAACAGCATAATGTAGCTTCCGCTTGAATATGCGGATGCAGAGAGCACTCAGCGATCAGATGTAGATACGCTGTCACGGAGGAATCTATACCGAAGCGACACGCGCCGCGTTCACCAGCAAAAACGGCCCGTCGCAGTCGCGCAGGAGGGCGGCGGCGGCGGTTGCCTCTCAGTCAAGCAGGAACCACTCCAGCATGACAAGCCGGAAGGAGCAAGCTGTGGTCCACTGGGGAGTCTGCCGCCATATACTGTAATAGATGTGAGTGCTTGCGGTCGAAAGGGCTGACTATTGCCGCTGGAACAGCAATATCGCACCTCTTGTTCGATTTGGGAACGTCATATTGGTGTGTCACGTAGACTTCAATGTTAAGTTTGGAAATACCACACTTTGAGTGGGTCATTGTCGATTTGGTGCTGGTCGCAAAACTCTAGCAAAGGTATCAAACTTTCACACTTGGATGTTTCTCAAATTGATAATGATTCGATAAATAATCATCGAAAATCGTTTGTAGCAATGCCACAATGTTCTTGAGTGTTTGTAAAAATTTAAGCAACCGACCTTAGCTTTTGGACCTACCACATGAGCGAATCTATATATATATATATACTATATATACACACGCACATACTTATATAATACAAACCAAAAATATATTCTCCTTATAATTAAGCAGACATCTGTAAATGCGATTAATGTTCTGCAATGTTTGTTGCACTAGAGTTCAACCGATACTTCGGCCCACCCTTAATTATACGCCAAAACGTCAGTTTATTTATATGTATGCATGTGCGTATATTTAAACATCAACTTGTTTAGGTTACAGTGTAATAACCGTATGGGTGGAAGAACCCTTTCGGTCGAATGCACTCCCACACAATGCCTAACGTAGCTAACCGAACGGGCGGCCTGAAAGTCGCCTCCGCAAGTCGCCGTCTGCGAGTCGATAATGCAAATGACTATTCGATAGCTGGCTACTCTATTTGCAATATAAATGAATCAATGACGTTATTCAGCAGGGGAGGAAGCATATCTGCTATACGCGACGATATCGGCCCAGTCCACGGGTCCTACTCGATGGCACGCACGTAATGTATAATAACCGACCGACTGATAGAGAGAGACGGAGAGAGATAGAGAGAGAGAAAGCGAACTGAAACTGGTATTCGTCTGCATGGATCTAGCGTACGGAGAAAGGTTGACAATAGTGAATCACATAGCGGACCCCCTGAGTATAATCTATACGAATACAAGCGACAGTGGGTGTACGGCTGTGGGAAATCGTCCACGTATGCATGTTACTGTATCATGACAGAAGCAAAAAGGTCACCGCCGTATTCTAAGGGCGAATAGAAATTCGAATCGAACACAGTTTCATCAGCTAGACTGGTCAGTATCATATGCACATCGCTGGCGATAATAACAACTAGCGCATATTGGTGGTGATGATTTTCTCCAGCGAGTGGTGCGTTTGCAGACACCAGTGTTGACATAACCTCTGTTTAATGCTTGATTCCTCGGTATATGTTTATGACACACACATGCGTTATACATGTGTTATATAATTAAGTAATTAGAGTAAGAAGAGGGTTCGTATCTTCATAATATTATAATTAAGCTGAATTCACCTTGGGTACTAATGTATAATATATTTGAGTGATATAAGGTAGATAATTATATAATCACTAGAATAATATATTTTGTATTACCACTCACTGATAGAGAAAGAGAGAGAGAGAAGGCGAACTGAAACACGCTACATTTTTATATTCATGTATGTTGGATCAAAGCAGCGAGACTGGATCGATTGCCAGCAATGAAGACAGCCGCGTTTTCGTGGTCACTGATTAATATGGGGGTCAACCCATATTGTGCTGATATCCGCGAACTCCATCGCTTTGCATATTTGTAATCATATTTGCTTATTTGTATCATCTTTGCATATTTGCTTAGCTCCGTCTTGTCATTTTCTGATAAATTGTTGTTATATTATCTCAAAAATCAGTGCGGCAAGAGACCTGTCAGTTGGGTGAACATTTCCAATGGAACATTTGCTTCACAAGAGACGTTGTTCACTTGAGCTTTGTCTCGTATTAATTAGTGATGTTCAACGACATTAGAATACATTTGATGTTCAATATATGAAAACTTTCTCTTCTCCATCAAATACGTAAACTGTATTTCTGTTCTTAATGTATATTCACGAACAACTTTTCCATCCAGGCTTTCTCGCTCGATCTTGTTGCAGTATGAAAGACAAAAGTATTGGTGGATTTCCCTGCTAATTGCCATGTCTAGAGGTCAAACATTTTCGATTCGGTTAGACTGAATTCGAAGCAGGGGAACATGACCTTGGTTGACAACTGGATAGAACAGTGGCGTTTCGGGACACCATTTACATGGTTTTTGATTTGATCAGTATCAAGTTTCGACGGATGAACCCCGACGGCCATTTAATGCGGTAGGCATCTACCGCGAAGGCTTTCGAACTAACTGAAAATCTGGAGTTTTAGTCGGTAATGCCGATAGTCTAGCTTGCCGTTAATTTACAGCGAGTCCGACACTGTTCGGCCCACATCTAAAGGTGGTGTCTGCTTGGGCAAAACGCATCTCTTTCCCTTCTTAAAAAAAAGTGCAAATTTTTCAAGAGAAATATTAGAACTTTCGCTATTTCTCGGACGACGATTTCTCGGACGAATGGAACGAGATCCACAGTCCCACAAGCATCTGGAGGACATCCGTACATTGCCTTAATTAGATTTATCTATGCCCTGCTCCGAAGCTGCGGCAGCAGTCAGAAATGGATCGAGCGTAAATCTTTTGCAATCACAGCCTAATTAAATTTGTGCTACTTAGATTTGCTTAGATTTCAGTCTAGTAGACTTGTGTATTCTAGGCGATGCAAAACATGTAGAGTGGCGTAGGCCTTCCGTGTTGGTCATATACCAAGAAAGGCAATCTACCTCGTCTGTGCTGTCCTAATTTTGGGTTGTTTCGCTTCGAAGAGCTTTCGGTGGTATTGGTGAAAAAGTAAAATGGAAAACATTTCTACGTCATTTAGAGAAACATTTCGGACTTGTTTTTAAGTGCTTTTATTTACAAGTTTTAAGTTGTTCTAATTAAAAACCTTACCTTATTAATACGAACCCTTCTCAGCTCGTACAATACAGCTTTGCTCACCTGTTCGCCGTAACCAGGTGACGATAGCAAGGCTTCACATGGAAAGCTTCATATTAAGACTCCTTTGACCGAGTTCTTACCGAACTAATGGACTCTAAAGTTTGGAAGTCCAGGTCTTGGATCAACTAATCAGAACACCGTCCATGTTCGGCCACATCCAGGGCTGTGTGATCTATGATGGCAGAAAAATCACTTGGGGTGACAACGTGTAACAGAGGATTTAAGTTGTCGTCTTGAGTGTGTAACCGATTGGGCCCGGTCTTGCGTGCACCTTAGTTAAAGGTGGCCTTCCACGATGTCCTTTCGGCCATAGACTAGCAAGTTCTTCCTTAACGAGTCGGCCTTCGGAGGATCCCTCAAAATACTGTTCTCTCGGTCCTCAAACTTTCTTATCAGTTTGTTGGCTTTAATATGACACTGTGTAGTCGATTATATATATATATATATATTCCTAGTTTTTAGTGTTATATATATAATATATAGGAAACAAAGCGCGTTTGTTTGTGATGAACACAAACAAGGTGGTCTGTTGTTTAAATATTAATCATATTTTTTTTGGCTAGTTTATCTGATTCAAGTCTACAGATACGCCTGACTTCCCCCATCCAGACGTTATTATTATATAATAGTAATTATAATGGATAGTTATAATAATAATATTGCAATTCATGGCACCCCTTCATTCATCCATAGCAGTTCAAGCTCTTCTGTCCGCGCGGTGGCTTGAACGGCTAAGTCTCTGGCTGTAAAAGGCCAGAGGCCGCAAGTTCAAGCTCCGCTACGGGATGACATGTAAGAGAACTGAAGCATTGTAAAATTGCAGTCCCCTTAATAAACCAACAAACCTATACCTTTACCTTCTATATTAGTCAAGCTGGACGTTCGCAACGCTTTCAATTCCCTACGTCGTGACTCACAGCGGCGAGAGATTATGTACCTGAAATTTTTCATCTATCTCACCAAGCATATCATGAACCATCTCTATTTTATGGATGACCCTTATTTTGTGACAAATTTCGACCGCATGTGATCACAGTGTGAAAAACTTTGGGTTATGCTGGAAAGGTTGCCCTTATTAGGAGCACACAGAGGCATGCGTTTAATGAGAAGTGTATTGTCTGTTGGAAGAATTATTTACTTGCTCACGGATTCTTTGTCCTCTTTGTTAAACGCTCAACTTTCTCTGATAGCTCAAAAACAAACATCTATCCTTTCTTCGAAATGTATGGACTTGGTTTGACAGCAGCAACTTCGACACAGGTAGTTGAAGATACTTGGAAACACTATGTATCAACCAGAGATGAACTAAATGCGAAACTTGATCCATTTAACAAGCTACCGTGAGACGGTCTGGGTATTCAATGCTAATGGATGCAGCTTTCTTGTGAATCTGTTCAACAGTCTCCCCTTCGTCAGGTTTCGAAAAGGCCTTGGGAGGGAACATTGGTCAATTCTGTACCCTCCTCTCATATGGGAACTGTACTTGATGATCAATGTACCAATTTCCCAGTGGGTTTACGTTTGGGAATCGAGTTTCTCCGCATTTCTGTTACTGTGGAGAACCGGTTGATTCTCTTGGTCGTCATGGACTCTCTTGCATAAAAAGTGCGGGTCGTGGCCCGAGACACTCTTTAACAAACGATACTTCTTCCAGAGCTTTTGTTCCACATATATTCCTTGCACTTGTTTATCATTCCGACGGGAATAGTCCTGACCGCATGTTGCGAATCCTCTTTTCCAGACGTAAAATTCTAGCTTGGGATCCCACTGTGACTGACACTTTGCGACTCTCTCACGTCAGTTGCAAAGCGAACAGCCTGGCCATACAGCCGGAAAAAGCCAAGAACAGAAAATACGCCTCATTAATGAAGGAGTGCCACTTTAGACCAGTGACCTTCGAAACATTGGGAAAACCAGGGATACAATCATTAAACTTTCTACAGATATTGGCGAAAAGTTATTGTCCGCTGCAGGGGAATCAAGTGCAATCAGTTCTTAATGCAGTTTTTAATGCAATGATTTCCTTTACAAGATCCAAAGGGTTAACGCGATTTCCGTTATGGGCACGCTTAAGGGCTGGGAAAGTAGGACCTCCTTGTTTTAATAAAGATTTTGTTAAGAATGTATAAAGGAGATTGCTCTTAGATGTATTTCACATTCAACATCTATAATTAAATAAATTAAAGATCATACAGAAATATATTATGTAATACTTCGGTGAATTTACCTTGGATTTTACCAACCATTCTTCCATTGAACGTGAAAAAAACAACTATAACCTTCTTAAATGAAGGTTAGGTCTTTCAAAGTCATACGCGGACCGGCCCCTTTATTGTAAGTGAAGTTTCAGTGATAACTAAGTACACTGGACAACCCTACGGTCGTACTAAAATACCCTTTATCGGAGTTCTAAAAGCTCCTCATCGAAAAGATTCTTCGTTGAGATGTAGGGTGACCCTCCTATTGGACTGTTCTTCGGATTAGGTAAAAAAAAACTTCAACTTATTAAACAATTTGAAAGTGCAATTATGCATATTTAACACGACTTGTGTAACTACTATACAAATTTAACGGGTGACATAGTGATTTCACGATCTCTAGTCGTTTGTAGTCATTACAATTAGGGGGGGGTCTCACAGTGAATATAAGGGACGAAGATTGAAATATACATATCTATGTTTTGTAATTAAACAATTCTGTCGATATGCACAGACTGGCCTCGCGCAGCTTTACATAGATCAAGACGGAGTCGAATGGCTCCGGAGTATCTTTTGACGACTATAAGACGGACAAATAAGTAATTTCCTCCTGCTAAAAGTCGGACTTGATCATAGCTCATTGAGGTCGATACCATAACATGTGGTAGACGGGTAACGCCACTGCGTTCCGACATATTCTCCCAGTTTTGTCTATCTATTACGGTATTAGTGGATGATCTACCAAGCGCATCTAATGTAGTCTGACATCCACAGACGCTAGCAGGTCGATTAGTCGTCAAGTTTCACCGAACTGATGAATAAAATACATTAGCTGATTGCCGTTCGTCGGTACAGCCATATGGAAGAAGTCTGTTCCGCTGCGAAGCTTTCAATGTCGACATTTTTTCTTCATCTGTGCCAATGCCTTCTCTGTTTATATGCGGGATGATGAAGAAGATGCTATACATACGCAGTATGAATGCAGAATACGAAGATCATGTTGCTAACATTGAGAAGCTGCCGGAGAAGACCTCTCTCTCTCTCTCTCTGTTTGGCTTTTTGACAATGAATAGTATGGCAGATATGATCGGAAAAATGGTATTATTTTCAAAGCACCGTTTTCTATCGAGTCACGAGACATACATCGAACTAGATATTGAGCATAATTACTAGCAACGGTAGTGTTATATGCCATACATACCTGTCGCAAGAATAACGCTGAGAATGAAGTTTGTTTGGTCATTGAGTTGGTGTTTTGAATAACACCAAATTACTTCGATGTCGATAAAATGAGAGAGAAAGAGGGACGGATGAGTAGGCAAACTCAGACTTGCTTGATGAGAGCCAGGATTCGATCCTCAATAAATACTAAGTGGTTTGCTAATTGTTTGAGTTCTTAATACCATGGCAGTGTGGTTGGTGACATGTGGTTTCAGGTTCTTTCACAACATTATCGCGGCTTTTAAATAAAGGTTCTTTGATCCGGTGTTTGGAAGGCTAAGTCTCTGGCTAACAAAGCAATAAAGTTCAATCACCGGGATGCGACTGCGCATACAAACTTTGTATCAAAATGGTTTTCTAAATTTGCATGTGTCACGTTTATAACCATGGCACCATGATTTCTACATACACGAATTTTAAAGCGTTTCAAGTTTACTTCAGCATTGGAAAGTACTGCTCTCTTGGGAAGATCATGTTGAACATCAGAGCAAATTGTATCATATATATTGAAACGGAGTCTAACGCTCGGTATAGATGGTATAGGTTCCAACGGGTTGTGGCCGATGAGCTGAGCAAAGGGACATCGACAAAATCGGCCGGACGTTCTTTCATACGCATTCACATCCCCGGAACCCCTGTAGATAACCGAACCCTGGTCCCAAATCGCATAAGTCGTTGGCAAGCGTAGAAAGGGACGACACCCCGTCGCGGTCCCAGCGATTGTAGAGCGAAATCCGCTATATACTTGTAAGAACAGCTATAGGTCACTACTGTAGTGTGTGGGACTCCCACCTTCATGCGCATTTCCACTTGTCAAGATATTTATTACTATAGGAGGATGGGGTCATTTGCCCTACAATCCTTCCGAGACGATTTTTCATGATCGCAATATATATATATATATATACCGGTACGGTACGGTATATATATATATATATATATATACCGAAGATATTGCGCATATCTTGGTGCTATTTTTTATTTTTTTCTTCGATACACTCACTCGGCCACGTATCTGAGATGACAACTGGCTGGGAAACAACTGGCAAGATAGGCGATTTCATGGCACACAAGGCAACATCTTTTACCATCATTATTTCAATTTGCCTTGTTTGATTTACGATTGGTGACTACTAAACAAAAACCCTTTTATTTTATTTTTATATTTTATCGAGAACTAAAGCGTTTTATGTTGCAGTTCTGAAAATAAACTTGATTTTGAAACTTGGAACTATTGACCTGGCTACAATATCTGCCGATTGCGTGAAACTACCATTAAAAGGCGGCCGTGGCTGGAAGTGATTGTGGTTTGAGTGTAATTGCCGTGCTGGAACATTGCTTTTCGTTGAGTGCCATGAGGCTGTCCAAATTCAAACATCCTGGGGCGGTGATTAATATCTTCGTCATCATTTTCATAAATGACTAAGCCGCCGGTAATACCGTGTGGTTATGCGCGATGACAATATAGATATAAAATAGCAAAGCATGGAAATGAAGTCACTTGACAAGACCATCTGATCTGTGAATCATAGGTAACAAAAAATAGGAGTATTGTAATTAGAAATACGTCGTCACGATATCCATTACAGATCATGCTCCATTTCAGTTTCCTAATGAGATTTGGTCGAGCTAACTTAAAAAAACTCGCGGCAACTATTAATTTGTCTTGGAATCGAGTGGGCAATGTGTTACATTCACGAACAATCACCGTCCTAATCCTAATGTACGGTTTGGTTTACAAAATAGTGGGCCACGTTGACGAACTATTACCCCTTTTGTTATCAGAAAAATAATCTATTTGAAGTGTTGTGCGTTTTACAAAATGAGCATATTTCATCCCTTCCGTTGGACCTCTTATCTTATCTCTCCTGTGCTGCATCTATGAGAAATTAGTACAGATCACACAGTCAAGAAAATCAAATCCCTCTGAACAAAATGCAGCTTCACTCCCGATGTCCATCCGCCAATACTATTCAGACAGTTCTGTGATGTCTTCATTGAATCATTGTGCTACATACTAACTCGATCGTATAGGTTAGAGGTAAAGGTAAGGTAAAGGTATATTGGTTTATTAAAGGAGCTGCAATTTTACAATGCGTAAGCTCTCTTATATGTCTAGGAGATGAAATACGGTCTCAATGTTTATGGTTTGTGGTTGACTAGGTTAAACACCTGTATTTAAAAACGATGCCAACCACAGCATGGGAAACTACTCTCGTATTACTTAGGGCGACACTGCTTCCATTGTTGGTGACCTCAAGAGGTTGTCCTCACTTAGGGAACTCTCGATGATGAGGCGCAATATGGCATCAGAAAGGGTCGCGCTACTTGAACCCAACTGCTGTTCATGGTCCACGATTGAGGCTTACTTCTAAATCGCTGTAAGAAGTTCTGCTGCATCTACAACGATTTTCCCCATGCTTTCCGCTGTGTTACCCACAAACTAATGATTCGGAAGCTGTATGATTTTGTTATTGAAGAGCGTACAATCAGATGGATTGGTTCATATCCAACAAACGCATATTTCCACCTCCGCCTTGGTGACACTATTAGTCATCTTGTGTCCTGCCCTTCGGGAATCACCCCAGGGTCATACCGGGGACCTATGCTATTTAGAATTTCTCTTCTAGATCTGGCCTCTGAAAACTTCGAGAATGTCTACTATTACCTTTATGCAGATAATCTAAAAATATAATGTATATTATAGGTCGACGGATAGACGACAACAGTTACGAAGACTAAACTGGCTGATTCAGCCATTTCGGAATGGTGCCGTCGGAATGACACGATTATCGGTAACAGAATGTGCCGTCGTCGCTTTGGACGCTACTGTTACAACATACGCATTAGACAAAGAGCAATATTCACCAACCATGCAAACAGCAATGTAATAAACAATTACCACTGTCCTGAGGTTCCATGATTTGGAAGTTATCATGAGTCTGAAACTTGACTTCTCTGAGCATATTGCTAGCATTGTGCTGTCTGCAACTAGGCTTTGTAAGAAAATATTCCTTTGTTTTTGGTCAGGAGACCCAAGTTTTATCTCAGACTTTATATAGGCCTTGCATTTAGCTCTCACGGTGTCTTATTGCAGTCGTGTATGGTCACCCCACTTAGCAAGGACCTGAATACCACCATAGAGTGAATAAGACAGATTCTCAAGGTGAACCTCCGAACGTTGCAAGGTACCATATGACCGTACTGTTGTCCTTAAATCTGGGATTTGCATGTTACTGCGTATATCAAAGCACACAAAAAATTCTATGGTCTTAGCTTAACGTGCAATATGCGTTCAATATCATACGGATGATTTAAGACAAGAAACGACAGTACGTTCCCTCGAAATTGCCCACAATGAGCGGATAAATAATTTATCCCCGTGACGCTTACGGTGTCTACTGCTATTGTAATTCGCGTCAATAAAGCTGTGTCTCTATTGTATTGTTGTAACTTTTGATCAGGAATCTACCGCTGTCCTATTTTGCCATATCCAACCTCCATTGGCGGCGTAACTCAACCAGAGCTTATGTTATAAGCCCTCTGGAGTTTCGTGACCCGTCTAGACAATATGCAAATCTAAAAAGCAAAATTTGAACAGCTTACTAGACTAATACGGCAACAAGAAATTAATAATGTACCGAAGATGAAACAGTGTCGGAGGCTTAATACACACTTACTCTATATAAAATGAAAATTCGATCCCTCTAAATTTTCACAATAAGTATACCATCAAAACTCGGTACAACCTGACCATTATTGCTTAGGGGGTATGTGGGCAATTTTATCTTGCCCTAGGGAATTCTGTTTCATAACCATTGAATTTAGCCTCTTAGAGAAAGAAACCTCTATTTCTCCAGCAACCATATAAACAGCAATGTGATGAGTGATTAGCACAATGCAATTCCACAGTTCAAGATCTGCACTCAGCGCCATGTTTGTCTGCAGTAGCTATGTATACATACGACATATCGATCTATCAGCTCTATAACGGCAGCACCCACAACACCGGCGTCGACGCCGTGTGGCCTTTAGCAGTAGGGAAAACAGCCGAGAACAGGAACATGACGAGAGGTCATCCACTGGGTCGATTATTTCGTTAGCGATCTGTGAGTAGGCGGAGGTTTTCAGAATTCTCTTCGTTTTAACGAAGACTTAGACTGAGAGCTGGACTGAGGGGGACTCAGGGGAGTTCACCGACAATTCTGGGATGGTGAGCGCGATAACGAATAGAACATTGGCATATGCCGACAGACATTGTAAGGCTACCCGTATCGAAAATAGACCAGACCTTCTCGACAGGTCCATATGCTGTGTGACATTAGCGGAACATATTGTAGTGTGCATAATAATCCAAGTACAACACGAACGAACTGAACGGACCATTAGCTAGTTCCCTGTGGGCTATTAACTGACAATACGACAGTCTCAATTATTTCAATGATATATGATTGTATTTGTTGTGTGTTGATTGTGATGAGAGCTAACTCGTCTCTACAATGTATCAATGTGGAGAGCTTTATTTGGGCAAATAACACACTTCAACCCTTCACATGTAAGTCACTGCGCTAGCTAGCCTAGATACGTAGTATCACTTGCTGAGTCCACCGGAATTTGAGACCTTAGGTGGATCTCGTCCCTCCACGGGTAACGTACTTGAGGGAGCTTCTCAATGGCTCATCGCAAATACAAGGAATAAACGCACAGGGTTATGTTTACCACAATGACTATCATGATATGTACAAAGGTAAAGGTTTATTGGTTTATTAAAGTAACTGCAATTTCACAATGCTTAAGTTCTCTTATATATGACATCGTCACGCAGCGGGACTCGAACCTGAGACCGCTGGCTTTTCGCAGCCAGAGATTTAGCCGTCGAAGCCACCCCGTTGACAGTGGAGAGCGAAGGGACAGAGGGAAAGCGCGATCGCAGCACTAGGTACTATAGCCATTTGGTTTAAAGGTAGACGAAAACCCATATAGTGCTGCCTTGCTCAATACGTCCATACGAGACAATTATGTATTTTAACTATGGATAATTAAATAACTATAGTTTGTTGCTTCTTACGGATTAGATAAGGCCATGTTTTCAACAGTACAAAGATTAAGGCGTTGTTGTATCGACTTGAATATTCACAGGATAGGAAACGAAAGGCCCAAGAATCGAATGTGCGACATATGTTTTTATTTTGTCTATTACGTTTATTTATCTCAAGTATTTTTGTCTTGAATTATTATGGGCGTGTTCAATGGCTCACTGGTCGAGTGGGACCCCATTCTAGGTTATACGATCGTATATTGGTTTAACTAAAGGTAATATGGCTATCTGACTAAAATAGACAATGTCCTCCGTTTCAATACAGAGTAATTACAACTGTTTAAAAAGGTTGTTACTCAAAAGCAAAAATGCCGTGAAGTTGATTGAAGTCCAGCCACCACAGGCAAGTAAATAGTTTTATGAAACTTTTATTAATTCGTTTTGTACTTTGAACGCCAATGTACCCATAGAGCATTTGCAGCCTGATTAAAATTCCTGCTCTGGCCAAACCTTGAATAAGCATCACTGAGAACAATTTCGTTGTGTGTCTTCACTGGGTGGCGTTCATATCTGTGGGATACAGGAAGACATTCTGCAGTCGAGATGTGTATTTATGTATCATTCAATACCTCTAACTGCTACATGACGACAGATATTCTTAGTATTACTGTTTTTTATTATAGACAGTATGCATTACGTCACGATTAACCATATATTTGAATATCAACGACGTATTTAAACATTTCTATTTATATTATTTCAAACTGTTGCGTAATAATAATGACAATAATTTGTTAAGAAATGCAATTTCAAAACTACATTTTTGAGTATTGATCAGGTATACGAACCGGACAAAATCATTGGCGTGGGTCATCAATGGGGGTGGTACCGCACTCACCCTGTTTGTTTCAAAAGATGTTCGCCGCCGAATAGACAATGACATCGTCTGGTAAGGGCGCCAGCCGGAAAGAAATATAATACAAATAGAAGATATGCGTGCTACCATGATCTTGATTAGGATAATTCTTTTAAATGTAACGTTAAATGAATTTAATAATAATAATAATATAATAATAATAATAATAATAATAATACTAATAATAATAATAATAATAATAATAAAAAAATAACCGTAGGGGTTAGTAGTTCAAGTGGCTTCTCAGCTTATGGCGCCATAGTGAAACGTAATATTATTTCTGTTACTATTACTAGGAGTTTTGAGATGGAAAAGCACACGTTTGTGAAATGCTTTACCAAAGCGGAACATAACAGAGCGATGCTTGTAGTTCTATTTTGGTCACCGCTCGATTTCGGCCGCTGCGCACGTTTGCATTTCTCGAAAGCCTACATAGCTAGTATCGTATAATTGGACGAAGGAACTGCCAGACCGAGTTCCTTTTCGACGTAGTACTCGGCATCGATCGGTGGAAAGTAGGCTATGGTAAGTTTTGATTCAGTTGGACGCGGGACAGGAGCTGATCAAGGTATAGGGATGGCTGTTAAGCTATGGAAACTCTGTAATGGAAAGTTGGATAGCAAGTTCAAGCTGTACGAGGTAACGCTGTTTACCTGTTTTGCATATAGATATAGATCGACATAGTAAATCTAAAGTCACAAAATATGTCTCTCATAAAAACCTTATAAGGCCAATATTTCGTTTCTAGCTATTTCATAGGCATTTTCATACATATGTATACAGATTTGATTGATTTTTTTAATCGGGCGCTGTCGCTATATGATCTCTTCCCCGCTATATACTTTTTCAGCACTTTCCTCACACTTTCTATTTGAATTAGTCTTCAACGAGTTCACCATGATAAGGTTTATCTAGTTACTTCGCTGGACAAAGTAGAGTGAGAAGTCAGCATATTGTGCATACTGGTAGCTTTAAACTGAATTCGGTTACTCGGATTGGTTACTAATCAAATATTCTAGAAACGCTTCTGGGCAGGCCTTCGGACGAGAAGTTGAGGTCGGCCTACGATTTGACGGCGATGCCCGATGTATTTGGAAAATGGCTATATCCATTTATATAGATGCGTTCTCTGCCAACGATATTATTTATGTTGATATAGGGAGCGGACGTACAGCGCTTTGGCTTTGTATTATAATACAAATACTGACGTAACTTGTGTGCAATGGGCACACATGGGTAAACTGTTCGTATGACTCATTGGACAGTAACTTGCAATTCTTACCCATCAAATCCCGTTAGGGTCCTTTACTAACAACGGTCAATGTTGTGGCGTTTCATCAAGGAAAAGTTTTTCGGAGGGATAGACTTAAAACGGATTTAATTTGTTTTACTTTAGTTAACTTCATCCACATCCATTTCCCCCGTGTTGAGCAAAAAATAATTAGTTATCGCTGTTGCATCTGTTTACATACAGCGATTGATTAGGCCTGGATGCACTGTTATCAATTAGGTCAAGCATAGTGCTTGATGTGGAGCTTTGAAGCTCAGAGAAATAATAAATATAACAGACAATGCTGATAATGAGTGCCTCGATGAGCTCAACGAGCT
Organism: Stratiolaelaps scimitus; assembly: GCA_019614645.1. Lineage (NCBI taxonomy): Eukaryota > Metazoa > Arthropoda > Arachnida > Mesostigmata > Laelapidae > Stratiolaelaps > Stratiolaelaps scimitus. Next base: position 525,216 of record JABWDB010000014.1, on the reverse strand, counting down.
ACAGACAAGCCACTGTGATTGATTAGCATCGTATGCCATCAATTAACAAGTTGATAATGGTGCAAACAAAAAATAACGATTATAAACAATGTACCGAGGTACATTGTTTGTAATTGTTATTTTTTTTTACATTGAACAGAAATATTCCTTGTGTTTGTACGAAAGACCTGAAAGACCTTCAAAACGAGCACCCGCAGTCGCTTGTTTTGTTTCAAGTGAACTACTGATATGCATTATCGCGTCACTCACTTTTACCTTGATCCGCGTTCAGATAGAATCTAGAGGCTAGAGGCTACAGATCGAGACGAAACAATCTGTCATCCATAGTTAAGCTTCTATCGAAAAAAAAAGTTAAACTATCATTTTTGAACGGGCAGCACATCATTTGCTTCTGCGATTAAAATATTAATCAAAACGTAATCCCATTATATCTTGTTTCATGGCCGAACTTGCACTCCACAAATTCAGCCACATTGTGGGCACCGAAACACGTGAACTAATACTAAAAATGATTAAAACTGCTCGTTAGGTCCAAGTAGAAAAGGAATCTTATCACCAGCCTCGTTCACAAGACAGGCCGATTTGTCTGGCCAATCTAGAGCGACTAAATTCGACACATTATTTCGATGTCTTGCTTAGACTGTTTACGATTGGTGACCTCAATTTGGTACAACGCAGTGGTATTGTTCGCGAAGACGAGGTGAACGTTGATCAGTTGTTGAGTGACCTTTTCCCAAAAGCTTCGTTCGATTTTCTCACTCGACACTGCACCGCGGATAGAGAGGTTCCGGCCGTTACTATGAACACACACCACCATCCACCGATTCAAGCGAATGAGAAGAAGCCAGCCGTTTGACTCGGTAGCGCCTAAGCAGCTTTGCCAGGTAGGGTTGACGGCAGAAACATTGGATGAGGATATCGACGTTGTGAGAGCAACACGCCGGTGACGGTCGTCGCGGAGGGGCCACTGGGGAACGCAACCCCGAACACGACAAACGTTGCTAACTCTACACACAAAGACATCCGTCACCCCCGTGCGCTGAAAGGCCTCGCCAGATCCATTAACCCTCAAGTGCCTTGCCTGTCGAGCCCTTGTTGTCGGTCGTACGGCCAGGCCGAGCAGCAACTAATTTCGCGTTGCGGTCAGATCGGCTACGAGAGATGGTCGGTGAAGCTACTACTTACACTGAGCCTGAGTGTGTCTGACCCCCCTCGATTACTGCATTTGTTGGCTTGCCGTTCACCTGCGGTAAAGTCGATTCGGGTACAGATCTACCAGTATCGTTTTGTTGATTCTGCGCGGCTGAGAAAAGTATTACCAGGTAATGATTATCATCAATGCAGGCAATAAAAGCATTGCAACGAAACGCACAATTGCTCACGACTGCAGCTGTCTTATAGCCCTATTGGTAAATAGCGGATAAACTTAAATGCACACATGTGATATATATATATATATATACAAAAATACTATCATATCATACCACACACAAAAAAACTATACACTTACAGCCATTTCGTAATCATTTTTTTAGCACACTCCAAAATGCAATATCGACATCGAACCATGCACACGAAAGCAGCGCGTTTAGTGTTCAATGCGAGATGTTTCCACGGGGGAAAATAATGTTGACAATTGTCGAGACACGACCTATTCGAACTATGGACCAATGTGCGCCTTCGGCTTTTATATAACGCAATGCAAATAGTACCTGATCCGAGCGAATCTAGTTACGTGTTCACTTTGCAAGCGACACCGACAAGAAATCCGCTTTGAATCCAGTGAAATTTGCAAGAACATGAAATCTTCTGAACGTGTTGAGCCTCCCAATTAAATGACTGCATCGAAATATTTTATCAGTTTTAAAACACGGCATCTGTCCACATCTCAACCTCACCATAAGGAACTGTTTTCATCACAGCAATCGAAATTTGCTGGTTATACCAATAATAATTATAAAAATGTCATATTATCAATCAATCGTTAAAGTTGTCAATACTCTGATATAGAGTTTCAAGTAGTAACCGCTTTGCCTTGTACTAAGGCGAGTTCATTCATATTTTTAATTACCGGTTGAGTACGTGCATATCTGTAGTATCATCTCTACCATTGTATTTTCGGAATAATAGAATATATTCCATGGAGGCCATTTGGTCATCAACCTCGTCAGCAACCCCTCCCCTCACTCAACAGCATTATTCAAGCCAGGCGCAGCCAGTTCGCGCTGAACGATTAGGTGAACAATTGATCATAGAGACGTCGGGTTTTAATACATTTCATGTTTATGCTCATACTCGTTGACAGGCTGAATGATATTTATATATATATATATATATTTATCAGCCTTTGTTAGACGTAATAACGGAGTCGTGCGTTCGTGGCGTACGCGGTCCTCGAGCCTTGCCTAGGTTCAGGCGAATGAGTATTGATTTATTCACAAATAAACTCGAAAAGAAAAACGACAACACCACAGTGTAGCCTCGCTGAGCAAACAAGATAATAGAGAAGTCTCAGTGAGTCTGTCGAATTAGCGAAGGCTGCTGTCGTTAAAAATCGAACTTTAGTTTTGCTTTGCCCCGTCCGTCGTGGTCAGCGTCTCTACTTATTACGATTTTTATGCCATTTCAGCCAGCTCATGATCAGTAATCGACGCTCAATAGTATACGTCTTAATCTAATCTATGATTGGCTGCTATGATTGTTTGTCAAGCTCTAGATTACGAAAACAAATTAGTTTTAGTTTGATTAAACGCCATATACAATACAAGGACTCCCTTACTTCAGCCAAGAATCGATGATATACAATGAGTGATGATTTGCATGTACAATTTGAGTTAATATACATGTTATTGCTTATTATTATTATTATTATTATTATTATTAATTTGTTTATCGTGTTAATTACGGGTACATATCGTATTCTATTATCTCCAATAAGCGCGCCGGCCTCCAAATTGTTGCATCAATAGTATACATTGTTCTGCCGGAAGACATGTTGATCATTGTTTCGAAAGCTGAGAACACTAAAATGACTAGTTATCATCGAATGTCAGGTTTGTTAAATGCTACTTGCTACTATAATCTTCTCACGATATTCACTAATGATATTCAGTGATAAGGCCACTTTAGGAAATTTGGCCCGCAAACGACGGGGTAACATGGTCCTACATGGTCGTGTTGACAGATTAATTTATGTCATTAATTTCTCCCAGCCCTCTGTCCGCAGCAGTGGTGCACACCATCTCTGGTAAAACTGGCAACGACTTGTGTTTTTCTGCCTTTCGATTCAATTGCAAGGATGTGTTTGCGGAAAGAGAAGATTTCAATGAATTGAAATTCACTACTTAGTTTGTGTTCTGTTATTTGGGAAACCTAGACGGGTCTCAGCGCTCAGATCTGAGTGAAATGAAATAGTTTGAGAACCTGAATTTTTGAGAATTTATGAAGACACAATGAAATAGGAGCATGCATGAAGTCCACGGGGGAAATTTGCTTGCCGTGCGCTGTACGCAATGTTTCGACAGTAACAAAAATACGTGTTGGCTCGTTCTCGCTTATTTGCCTAATGGCGTCGTTCCTCGAAGATGTCGCTTCTTGGGTAAAGGTTGTCATGGAAACTTTGTCATTTCAACACGGGCTGTTCGGAGTGTGCTCATTTCCCGAAGTTGATGCTCAACATCGTAATGGTGCCACTCGGTGAAGAATCTGAATTTCGTACGATTCTGTGGCTTTTAACAGCATAGATTTGTGTGCTCTTTTTATACGTCGTTTACAGAGGTCATGGACATAACGGCTAAAATCCCACCGGAATTTTTACTGTATCCGGAAACAACTACGATAGCACCCGAAACCACTACGGCGTCGATCACAACGGTTGCTGGTCTCGATCCACCTACGACATCCATAAATCCACTAAACGAAAATGAAATGGTCACACCAAAGCAAACAGTGGCAGTAGTGGATGCAATGGTATCAACAACCCCAGCAGAAGCCGTAACTACCGAGACAGAGAAGGCCACGCCACGAACAACATCGCCGCCAGGATTATCAACATTTCCAACGATCTCTACGACGGTTCCACTAACAACGACAGCCACAACAACAACAACAACAGCAGTACCAGCTCCTGAAAGGTGTGTTCGGTGTTGTTGCTCTGATTGATCGGATTGGTCTACGGAGTTGGGGAGTTTCTTCATAAGATTTCATCCATTTAACGGTTTACCTTGATTTCGAACCTTCAACGGCGATGGATGCCTCGTAACCTATGGAAAGAATACAGAGATGTTTTCGTCTTGAGACGTAGGAACCAGTAACTGACTGTTTTTTTCTCTGAATAGCCCCTTCAGAAGGCTGGAATGTATTGAGACCAGCTATTATGAGTAATTTAGGAGCAAGAAGTTACTTTAGTCGACCTTCCAAAGTATATTTCATACTCTCAGATGGAATGCGTCATTATCTCGAACATTTATCACATTTAGTACATTGATATATATCTAGCCAACCTGTTTAAGCAAAAGCTATAACATATTTTTTCAATTCAATTTTTTTCAATTCAATTATTTCTTTATTGACGGAACTGCGAAATATTACAACGCTTAAGTTCTCGTATTAAAAAATAAGATAAAAAGAGCGATCACCAAAGTATTTCACAAGGTTCTTCGAGGTGATATACCTTCAAAACATATCACAAAGTCATATTGAACAAGATAATTACAAGTGGTTTACTGGATTTGGGTCAAATAAGATTTTAGCCTTTTTTTTATTTCGAAAGCAAATTTCTTAACACAGGTGAGAGACCGAATCTCTCTAGGCAAAGAACCCCAGATTGACGGCAGGCGGTAAGCGAGAGTATGGCGGCTTGATTCTTTAATAGCCAGAGGTGTCATGAACACTGTCGTGACATTGTATTGCTGTCTGACCTCTCGAACATTCACCGCATTTGGTGCAATGACATAGAATCTAGTTTTATGAAATTCAATTGTAGCTGTGAAGAAATTCGTTTAGAATATACGCCATAGTTTTTGGCTTTAAAACGCCTGTTTGTGTTCGCAGATTCTGATATGAACGTATTTAAGTGATGTTAGCAATTGCAACGAATTGATATTCGTTCACCGACTGATTTATCGATCAGTCTGATACTGGCTTATCTCATTCTCATCGATGCTAGACTATATTCACTCGGGCGAATGTAAAAAGACAACGTTTCAGCTAGGCCAGCAAAATACCCTTCAACGATTATATGTACAAGCAACAAAGTAATATGCTGTTGTTCTGTTTACAGCACTGTCGGACCGGAAGAGTTCACCGAAAGCAACGGTTAGTATTTTTTTGTGGTTTTGCCCGAGTCTGTCGACAAAGTAGAACCCGTGTTTGCGGTTGCAGGGCTGAGTAAGCCGAGACGCACCACTGGGAAAGGTGGTTTCCTGGCGAGATGATGGCACGTTCCCTACAAGGAACAAAGGCACACACACACACGAATACCTCTGCTGGTACATCCTTGCCATCGGTCGACCTCCGCCCTCGAAGGGCCTTCGCACAGAACACACTTCGACGATAAGACAGCCTAGCGACCGGCCCTCCTTCGTGACAGGCCGTGACCGCAACTGGTTCAACTACTCGACGAGTGCTCGCTGTCGCGCTGCACCTGTCGGCGTCTGGCAAAGCTTGCGTACTTTTCGATGGCGAAAAAACTGCGCGGAACTGCGTGGGGATTGAGGGGAACGAAGGCATGGGAAGAGTGGGGAAGTAACACAGGATACGCACTATGCGGGGAGGGGGGCCAGCGGATACGTTGGAGAACGTCGACAAACTGAAGGTTTCTCTGTTCACGCCGCGGCGAGGCGCCCTCTTGCATTCAAAAACAACCGAACGACAGGCTGAGCTGCCCTCATATGTAACCGGAAGCCGCCAGGCCTTGCGGAGGCCATGGACGCAGGGAGCAGCGAAAATACCCTGTTTGGTTTGGCTTGCTGAGAACTTTCACTCTCTTCATGTGAAAATTCGATCATAGCCATCACAAACGTGCGTAAGCTGCGAATGTTGCCAGACCCGCTGGCTCGTTTTGGCACACGGGTTGTAACTAATGGTGGCAACGGTTCATCGCTCCGGGTAACTGTCTGACTGCTTCGAATGCCTGCGACTCAAGTCTCTCCTTTCAGCAAGCAGCCTTGCGATTCGGCAAAACCCCACAAAGTCTGAGAATCAGCAGAAGGCTAGCAGTTCTGGTCGTGAGTGTGGGGCTCTCATTTTAATTAACTCTGGGCGAACCTTTGCCCATTGCTCGACAAGTTGAGCAGAGGATGAACGAAACGGTGTCGGGAGCGCGAGTGGCGGAGGTTTGCATAAACGTTCCTACGAGCTCTCTGTGCTGCACCAGCAGCAGCTCGCTGCCTGCTCGCGGCGCCACCGCTGGCGTAGGCCCTGCCAGAGACTCATCCAATTCTCTTCATATCGGTCTTTAGTCAACTGACATTTGAAATCACATCACTGCATATTGCAGTCGTTGTGTTCAGCATTCGCAGATGTACGGCTAACTTCGTCACGGTGATCGCTGAGACACGTACACGCGACTTCATAGGGCAGCATTTGTCTCGAATGGGATTTTCAAGTGGATTTTCTGCATTTCACGGTTGAACAATTGCGATTTTATATCACAGGCTCGTTTACCCGTTGTTGTGTGCCGACTTAGCAATAATTGTAAGCTTCAGCAATGTAGGTGAGTTTCAGTATTGTTTTAGAGTGGAGTTACACCCCTAATATAAATGGGTTCACCGTACTATACCGTCCTCAAAAACTGCAATTGTATGATTAGGAATTGAACGAAAAGGTCTTATTTAAATTCCCTGGATAATAGTTGGTGATTTTGATTTTTAACCTTGTTGAGTAATTTTCTATTGGCACCCTTTGAATGTCTGTTAGATGAAATATTTTGCAAGGTGGGCCGCTAGCGTAGTTTCAGTAATTCCACTACTGAATCCCAAACAAGTTGATCATTAATGCCCAAGTAAAAGTTATAGATGAAATAGAAATGAATCGCACGCAACGTGGGGGTCAAAGGTGCCAGGTCCTAATGTCGAAGCCTGATCTGAAAAACAGCCACTTTCCGCGTTGTCGAATTTGATGTAAATATAATATATATTTGATATGTGCACTTCTATTGCCAATATCAAGCCAGCAATTAATACAGATGGCACATTGAAGAACTTCCTTTGAGCTATAAGCAATGGAAATCCATTTCCAGTACAGATTACAAAATATAGACGGCCTTAAAATTGGATTGGCAAAATGTTCGAAGGTAGCCAGCCCGTTTGCCAGCTCTATCTGACCACTCTCGGATATTCTAATGTCTATTCTATTATCCGTAAAATGAGTGCACACGAAATTACAGTGGAGTGATTATATACTATACTTATATACTAGCATTCGCCTGCGTCTAGTACTCGAAAGCTTGATGGCAAAGTATAACACTACGAAAATAACATACTTCTCACCTGTCTCCCTGATATGATCCACAAGATCAGATCGGTCGACTCTCACGTGAACTCGTTACCCTACAATAATGGGTCAACCCGGTGATGTTCAGATTTTCCATATCCTCAGTGTTGCGTAATCTGTTCGAATGGTGCGCGTCAGGAAGCGTTGTCAAAAACTTAGCAGAGTTAATTGCCACTTATGAAAATGCACCTGAAATTATACGATACCCTGAGTGCTGATTTAACGCTTATGTTTCGTTATTATAATATACACTACCGTTCATTGAATGCGCTGCTTACTCGCACATCCCACAACCAATTTGCCATAGCAGACGTTGGTTCCTCTAGTTCTATTTCCCTCGATCTGCCGTTTTCTAGACTAATGAGTGCGATGTGGGAGCAGCATCCTTCTTACGGGCTCTCTCCGTTCGGTATCCGATATTTTAATATTTTCAAAATGGGGGGCCTACTAGCATTTTCAGTTAAGGACATTGTCGTCCAAGTAATGGGGAGCACAACATCATTGGCAATTGTTAAATAAATAGATTTTTAGGGAAAAATGAACCAATCGTATTTTTATGCTCTTTGAAACGATAGTATACGTACAACTCTCCCTGGGCTAACAGATGCGGAATGACTAAATTAAAATGCATGGCAGTGATTAGTCCCGTGCGGATCTCGGAGCAAATATACTTTCTGCAAAAAATGAATTGCTCAGACCTATTGTAGCGAACTGGGTATTCCCCTAAATACAGGTGTTCTTGTAGTGTTCACCATGACAACTTAAAGCCTCCTAGCTAACTATTAGCTGAAAATCGAAACTAAGCATCGTCCTACGGCTAAATATAAATATGTAACTCATTAGTACTCGAAAGGGGTCTCAGCGGGCGCTGCTTTGGAACACTCAGAATAATGTCCCCAGGGATGGCGCAGCGGGTAACGTGGTAACTTACAGCTCAGGCAGACCGAATTCTATGTTGTGTATTGTCAAAAAGGCCAACATCTTTGAAGGTGGATTGTTCATGCCCAGATAATTGAAACTCACTTGAAGTACGCTTGCTTGCACTTGCTCTGTTTAGCCTAAACGAGATAGGTTTAAAAATATGATTTGAAAATAAGTCGGAAACAACAGACTGCAGGAGAACATTTTTTATCCGACGACTTTTGTCCCGGACGTTATGGACCGTTTAGCGAGAATTCAAGATGATCTTCTGGAGAGTAATCCATGAAGAAACAGTCTTGACCTTTCTGGGAAGCTCTGAGCTCCGACGATCTGGATGGAAATCGTACGCTGTTTACAGAAGACGATCTCCCGATCTGACCCTCAGCTGTCTTCCTTGTGTGACAGGTCCTCGCAATTACCTGTTCAGTACTGCACCAAGAAGCTGTCACGAGGATTCTTGCCGGACATATCGTGGTGTTTTTCGAACATTCGCATGTTCGAAACGGAGGTAGGAAGATATCGACAATCTCAGCAGCGCAGCCCAGCTCTTTCCCTTAGGTGTCGTCCTCTATTTCGTATCCACAGATCCACTGACATTTCGGCATCGCTGGGAATGAAACGAACATTGAGACAATCTGCTGCTCATGGTGACCCAAGCTAAGCAACGAGACAGTGACGCATTTGCCATCCAGAGCACGTCGCTAGCAGAGATTTACAGAACAAATGTCTCGTCGTGACGGTTTTTTTGTTCAATGGACTGACTGTGCGATACCAGATGAAATACACACAAACCATTGCCATAGCGTGCCCCCCACTGTTCTCATGTTGTGATGTTGCATTGAGAACTTCGGCATCTGTGCAACACCCTTCCGTCCCTGTTCAATTCCTATTGCTATGATATCTTTATCAATCATGAACTGATATAGTGTCATTGTAATTACCCTGGCGGATGTGGTTGTGACATACGACTATTACAGGTCCTCATAGTAATACCTAAAAGGTTAAGAGCTGAGGCCTGTCACATAGGGGAACAGCTGAGGGTCAGCTCGAAAAACAGACATACGACTATTAGACCCATCGGATAGGTGTCCTGGCGATGAAGGTGTCCCATTGCCTCGGCCTTAGGCGAGATGAACCTTACCTAAACTATTATTCTTCACAACTTAGTATTTGTTTATCTAAGAACTTAGGCATTGTAAAAAGTGCAGCTCCATTAATATGCTATAAAATGAATGAATGCCCATAGGGGGATCGCGCCTTCGGCTTTTATTTTATCCTCTCTCTATATATATATTCGGTATCTGACCTGAGCAGAATAAGTCTTTGGGTTAAAAAAGCCAAATAGATGACCTCATATTAAACAAGAAAGAAATTTGAAACGATATAACCGTATCTCCCTTATTTAGCTTAGGGGTAGCACCGTTTACCAACAGCTGTTGACTTCGTACCTACGGCAAACTCATAGTTCCGACTTTTCATGTGCCATTAGAACGATGGCCCTCTACAGTAACTTAACTCTACACTGACTCTTGCAGACTCCTACGCGGATATCATCGAGGATGTTTTAAACCCCTTCTCCAGTGAGGATAACGATTCCGCTAGTGCAAACAGGTAGTGAATAAATGCATCATTACGAGTCATTAAGGCGCCTAGGTTCGAATGGTAGTAGACTTAAATTGCTCAAACGCACTATGTGCATGACGGTCTACTCGTCTACGCGCAACTTTGTACACGCGTCAATAATATATAAGTATCCTCGAAAATAAATAATCTTTCGCCTAGCGCAGAAAGACGAGATATATTACGTCAGAAGCAGGAGAAGGTTTCGGTGTTATCTGGTGTTATCAGGAACACGACTAAGTATCTTTGATATCTGTCAGCGTATCCTTCTATACGCCTTCAATACGAGATTATTCACACATATTTTTGAACACTTGTTTTCATTTTGGTCTATAACAATCTTACACTGCACACTTTTTTGTAAGTTCGTGCGTACAAGCATCTATGTATGTGGACCGTTTTAAGAATAAATTGCTATAATTCGCTGCATATTTAGCACAACAAGCAATTCTACGGAGGCAACGGGAGGGCCACCCATTGTTTCACCAAGTACACCCTCCGCAACGCCTCAGCCGACTGCAACCAGCACCGCCACTGCTTCCTCTGTATCCTCGACCACGAACTCCGGAATATACCATCATGCTACAACGAACGCGGACGCCACCGAGGCAATAGTTACCAGCGTTTCAGCAACAGTTCGTCATCCGAGTACACCCGAAACGCTGCCAGCGCCCACACTACCGCCGCCCTCCTTACCACGACAACCTCCGGGACCCGAGGGTCAGAAATCGCAGTGGCCACTTCTAGTAGGGAGTCTCGCTTGCGTCGCCTTGATTACCACAGCTATCATTGGTAAGTAAAAATGCTATTATGGCGACTGGCACAAATGTTTTCTTCTACAAAAACATAACGCCTAAAACGTCCCGCGGTAAGCCTACACAAAAAAATTTTACTAACACAATTCTAGAGGTAAGGTTAGGCTTTATTGGCGAGTATAATAGCTACGGAGATTGGTCAGTGGTAACTGTTTTCTACCTATTCTGTACCACTTGATTGCTACTAGAGAGGGGGGAATCGATAATATACGGTAATATTATTATATGTGGACAAGAGACCCATCGATAATTGTATGAGTTGTTTGGTGGCTAAACCATGCTATCATTGATTACCTCGATAGAATGGGGATCAAATGAGTTTGCAAAGAGTCAATAAGATAGTGAAAGTGATATGGTTCCGAAGAGCGTTTCGCTTAAATATTAAACGCATCTATCGAATTTATAACAACATATTTATCTAATGTGTAGTTTACCTCGTGATTCGCTGAGATGGCCGGCGTGAATGTCGGCGTGCAAAATAAAAATAAAATAGTTCCGTTGTCTATACGAGGTCAAGCCGTAGGTCCCGTCTTCCCTATCGCTGTGAAATCTGGTGCAGGATATGGGCGGTCAGTCTGAGTCTTGGTACATATCGACAAAATACGCCCAAAGGACACAGCAAGATATGGCTAGAAAATGCTCAGAGTGTATTATGTTTGAGGATATATTGGTACAGTGTGTTGAAATATGTGACCTTTTAAAATCGTCGTTTCCGCAACAGGGGTACGTGGCCAGGGTCGCGCAGCGGACGGCGTCATTTGTGCACGGCTAATCGGGACATGTCCTGGAGATTGCTGGGACATCCAATGCTATAAGGCCGCAACGTGTCCACTGGCACAGGATGATGGCCCGGTACAGTTGCGCCTGAGCAGGCTCTAGTGGAAGCATATCTGGGGTCGGGATGACATCGGGCCTTGTGGGGGCGGGCCAGAGGGGTCTGGCGTCCACGTAGAGGGCCCGTCTCAGTGGGACTGCCGACCCCTTTGTGGGGTTCTACGAAGGACGGCGAATTGGATGTGTGTGCATGTGTGTATGTATGTGTGAGGCTATCGTGTAGGGAGACACTAAAGGGGGCCGAAGGCAGCAGATGGTACACAACACAACCGACCAAGTCGAATTCGTCCTCAAGGGACGACCCTTCGATCGGACCGTCGACGAATCGATTCTCCTAATGACGCCGAGCCTGAGGAACGAGAGGGACCCTGTCGGAGGAATGCAGACTGTAGCTGTCCCAACTCGGCCGTGCTGGCTTGCTGGCCGTAGCCAAACGGACGACCGCTCCGAACGGTGGACATGTTCGGAGTTCAGGCCGCTGGCCAGCGACCACCGCCACCGCCGTCGCCGCCACGTCTTGCCTAGGCCAGCAGTGCTTGTAGGTTGGCGGCCAGTGAGCTGGCTGGCAGGAAGGCAAGCAGGGAGGCTTGTAGCTTGCCGTTGCGACCCCCCCACGACCACTTCCACCACAGCATATACATGCCCTAGCCAAACATGTACTGACTATAGTAAATGTGGCCTATCCATCCAGGCCGAGACTACCCGGCCAGCTGCCGTCATAAGCATCAGGCCATGTCGAGCGTCAGCGGCAACCCGTAGTGGAGAAGGCGAGAGAGGCAGAGAAAAACCGAGAGAAGCAATCATCATTCCTATGTTTTCCTTTCATTGCTTTTGTCCGCTTGCCACTGCCGCCGGTTCCGCAGGCCCCGCTGCATGCATCAAATATAGCCTCATTGGCATCATACACTGTGACCGTTTCATTCAAGCCGTGCAACCCCCTTATGTAGAGTTGCATTGATCACAGCTCGTCGACCCAAGCGGCGGTCAGGCTTTCTGCGTATCAAGTGAACTCTGCATTGCTATGATGTCTGTCCGGCATAGCGCTTCTATATGTATGCGTCCTGAATCTTGGCTGAAGTCATCCTACGCCAAGATACAATTTGTTCGTTAAAGCGAACGGGAATGTCGAGCTCTGAAGTTGCAGTATTGTGTGTAACATGTTTGCGTTTTTCTGTACATTTTTTCTGCCGAATAGATAGATAAGTATGTAGGTAGACATATAGATAGACACTTAGGACATTTAGGGATCCGTCTGACGAAGCAATGCTAAAAGCAGTTGTACCGTGGACGTTAAATGTTGGCTGAGAGTCAGCCCGAAAACCCCTTAGGAAGTCATTTTGTAAATCGAGGAAATACAGATCAAATCACACTCCTGTTGCCTTAAGTGGTTAGGAGGAGATCTGACTTCAAAATGAGTATAAATGGAGACCGCGTTTCTTCACCGGATCTCAGCTGTCAACCGTCACTGGACATTGTGTTAATTAAGAATAGCTCCGAATTACAAACGTGATCTGTATCTCAGTCTATGTTATTTCTCCTTTTAGGAGTTGTTTGTGTGGTGGTCGTCATTCGACGAAACCGTGGTGACAGTTTCCGAGTTCTCGCCGACTCCGAGACGGACTTGGTGATGGACTACATGGTGCCTCCTACGAACCCTGAGGGCATGGTCGAACCAGCACGTTCCGAACCGATAACGTGTAACAATGAAGTGATGTCTCCTCACGCTAAACGATTGCAACCGATAGCACTATGACAAGATATCCATCGCAAAAAAGTCTGTTCCCATGGTTGTGCCACCTTCTGGCGGGGAGGGGCGACAACTGATCGCTCAGTTCAACTCAACAATTCAGTCAATCAGTGTTATCGTCCCATTGTATACGGACGAGTGCGAAGCAGCGCGGCTAGTTCTGTTTGGTCTAAAAGCAAAGCAAGGTGAAATTATACCTCGGAAAATAACTCTCAACGTTCAAGCAGAAATGGTAGTCGATTTTGCCCCAAATCAGGCCCTTTCGGCCGCAAAGTGGAAAATAGCTTGGCCTAGCCTAATTGTGAGTGAGACGACAGGGGAACGGGAGTGCGCATGGCTGACGGATCAGTGTCTCCGCAGGCCTCCGGCTCTCGGCCTGAGCTTGGGGACTGCGTGTTGGCCAGTCCATGTCAGTCGACATCCACCCTGTCGCTTGTCTCATTAGGCAGTGACACCGGTCACTACTAAATACTGTGCAAAGAACTCTCGAAATTCTCCCGAGTTCCCAAAGAGACCCTGCCTACCTGTGCTTTGCCTTTGACCTACAAGGTCAAACGTATGCCTCTACTCGCTAAAGACAGGTGTGTGTACTTGTTTCGCTCTATGAAGGCGCCTATGTAAGGAGCCAGCGCCAAGCATGGCACCATGAAATAAATAGCTTGTCAAATGCATTTTGAGCGTGTGAAATGTATGCGTATTTACTTAAGCTCGCATCGTGTGTATGCTCCATTGACGATAACCAATTCCTAATAGCTACGATCACTTGGGCTTCCTTATTCGTCAGGCGTATGATTGGCACATGGGATGACGCAGATTGAACCAAATATCTGAAAGCTCGGAAAATTTTGGCCAACATTGCGTCTACTATACTGACTTCTACTTTGCGTCATTGTGACCTGATATGCTTAATCCCCCGTAGCAAAGTTCTCTTCCAAAATCACTATTGACAGATACTGTATCAAGGTCTGAGTCACTTCGGGGGATAATTTTACACATCAATTGAGGGCAATCACTCGAATTAAAGTTACCATTTTACACCAATCTAATGAAGCTCTTCCCTCCTGGTTTATAAGTACATGGTGGCTGCATACAGTACAAACCTCACTTGACAAGTCCTAATTAACTTAAATGGTGATGACCTTGAAACATCGAAAGGATGGCTTCGTAACCGCTGGCCGAAGCGATCATTGTTGTTTTGGACTACGCGAACTTCGTTGCAAACCTAGCTAAAGTAATTGCAGTCTAGGACGTTGTTGTGCTGACATAAGACACATCTCGATTGGTATCCCCTAGATACGGGAACACGTGTAAATTTATCTTTCTACCAGTACCATCTCTCTAATATATATATATTATAATATAATATTATATTAAAAACCAATACAACTATATATATATATATACAAACACATGTATTGACACCTTGTCAGCGCTTGACTTGCCACACCTTGTATTTGTCATCATTTACCAAACAAAGTTGAGCCAAGTAACGCTGTGTTAACACTCGTCTACAGGACGAATAGGTTCCATTCGTCGAGCACGTGTCAAGAGAAGATCGCCTTCATCATATGTGATATATATATATATATATATAATATGATCCCGATACTTTGCCACACTTCGTGAAGGTCAGTTGCAGGACGATATCTGCATGTAACGGAAGTCGCTTGCTTGTGCCACTAACTCAGAAAATGATACGTGTGTGATATATATATATATATATATATATATGATCCCGACCTACGATTACAGGTTACAGGACGATACAACTCAATACACGATACAATATGTAAAGCTATGTAAAGCAAGGTACGTTGGCTCTCATTGGCATTGACAACAGTCGACATTGGCAATAGTCACCATCATTGAGAGCCGAACGATGAAGTCACTTTGTGACTAATTGAGCACAACATATACTAAATACCTATGAGAGTTTAATCCTCTCTTCAATTATGACACGTTCGAACGCTAAAACTGCCCTTTTATTTGGTAGTGTAGTAATTTGGACACGAAAAATATAATAATCGATTGTCAACAAAGTTCTCCAAAATCCGTATGGCTATGTGCCCCTTGAAGCCTGCTAATGAGGTTTATTTGAATAAATTATGCCCATACAGTTGTACTATAGGACCACTAGCCACGGTACAATTAGAGTCCGGCGTGAACTGTCAACACCTAATCAAGTATTTCACAGACAAGGACCTACCGGTCAATGTTGTGCATGTGAGTAGGAACGACCATTGACATTGATCAAAGATTTGTGTCAGTTTTCCAACAAAACTTTGTTGTTATTGTTGTTGTTATTTCAAGCATAGCTCACCGGAAGACGAACATTTGTTTCACAATTTGTGTTCATCTACACGTCTAGATCTCGTTGTGGCAAAATTGATCGGTTGCGATTCTGTATGGACAAAGATAGCGCCCAGATGGAAAGACAATGATATTCACCTTTGCGAAATACTCGAAACATCCGGGCTACGGAAAGGGACCAAAAGTAGTCAGGGAGTAAATCCAGCGGAGGTATTTAGGCAACTTCACTTTGGATGAGAGACAAGATCTGTAGTTCGAGGCTGGGTGTGTGTATACTGCTTGAAAAAGTCTCTGTTCCATAGTTAAAATGACATAGTGTATTTTTTTGTTTCGAATACCGCAGTATGACCTCTAGCACCTTCTTATGTCAACCACTGTGCAACCATCCCCGGTTACGCAGTAGCGCGTGCGGAACGGGCAAAGCTAAGGAAGTACGCCGCACTCCAAGCAACCCACCTGTTTTCCCCCCTTGCCTTTGAGACCTTGGGCGGGCACGGCCCTCTCACTGCGAACTTCCTCGAGGGGGTCTACCACAGGTTGATCCGCGCCACCGGGGACAAGCGCGCTGGCTCTTTCCTCCTGCAGCGCCTGTCCCTCGCCGTGCAGAGAGGCAATGCCATCGCCTTCCTCGGGACATTGTCGTCCTCACCCCCCCCCCCCCCATAATCCCTAGAAATACCGACCAACCGTATGTTTGAATAAACGATATATTTGTTGCAGGCCTCAACAGATACTGCTAGTAATGTAGCCACTTGCTTATGCGGTGCCGAGCAACTTGTTTGGAAACTCTGCACATCGATTTCTAGGTCCAATGCGCAGCGTATCTCCATGTAGTCATGCGATACAGAAGTTTTGTGGCATCTTATTTATATGTATGTATACACATATATAGCAGCTGTGAATGTCCTACAAGAAGGTATCGTCTCCCGCTCGAAGTGAAAAGTGTACGATAATAAGGTTTAGTTTGAAGGGACGGCGAAATCAATCCGAGAGATTTGGAGCTGGCGTCAACAGTCGAATTTCAGATTCGTCGTATTTTTTTGTGCTTTTGGAACAGATCGATACAAGCGATATTCTGTACATTTGTAGCGAGATGCAGTGCTCGAACGAAAACATGTTTCAAAATGCTGTTTGCATTGGGCACATACAAGTAATGTACGCATAACTAGCAGGAAAATAGCATTAATATAGCAGATGGATTAAATTGAAGTACTAAAAATAACCTCTGATGAAAGATTATCTATCAGGCCGGCTTCCGTTGACCTTAATGACATTTGAGTGCCACTGTTATCGAGACCCAGTCGCATTCACTAATGAATGCATTTATTATATCTAGGTACATCTCTTCTTAATTTCATCCTTGCCGCCGAATCTCGTTACGTCATTTGTAGCCACCGTATCGCCACTATATGCTCATATCACGGTGTATACACATAGGCATATATGCATTATCATCCGTATACGTCCTCACACAGAGGCATGTCTACGCGCAATGTGCCACAGACAGCTAGGGTCGCTCCGCCTCGTGTTCAGCCTATATCTGTTAGGCAGATTGAAACTTCCAGAGTGTGCAAGTGTTGGCGTTGGTGATTGTGGCGGGCGGCTGTGGAAGAGTGGAAATAACGAACGGCGGAAGGAACGGGTCGAACGGCCGACTGTATGCCGAGTGCTCCTGTGTGGCTGTTGTAGTCGGTCGCTATTGTGTGGTAGTGGTGGTGGTAGTCGTTCTCCGGTTGGGCTGTCGTCGTTGTCGTTGTCGCCAGCGGACTCCGGTGTCATGAGTCCTGAGTTCGGGCTCTCGTTTCGTTGATGTCGGTGGTGGCGGCGGCGGTGGCGCCTCTCTTAGACCCCCTCCTTTGTCGACGCTGGCCTCCCTACGTCGACCCCATTCCGTCCTTACCGATCCCTGCGGCAGCGTTCTGTTCGTAGCGTTCACATGGTTCCGTTCGCAGCTGAGTTAGTTCCCTGTCCAGCGGCTGGCTGCGCTGTACGTCGGCCGGTGGTGTCCCGGTCGCGGTGGCGTACCAGCGTTCCGCGGTCCCGTCCAAACCCTCTCCGAGGCTTCGGCGTGCTGCGGACTAGCGAGGTTGCTTTGCCTTGCCTTCCCTGCTGTCGCTTGCTCGGTTGGCCGGCAGCCTGCGCGCGCCCTAGCTGCTCTGCTGTTAGGCCGACCCTGCTAGGTCCGGAGGCGAGGCGAGGCAAGCGGCAGCGGACAAGCGGGCGGGCGGGCGGGCCGGCGCTGCTCGGTCGGCGGCCCGAGGCGAGGGTCTTCGGTCCTCTGTTTACGTCAGGCTCTACCAGGGGGCGCGACGGGGCGCAACGCGAAGGGCCCTGTGGCGTGCCGGGCAGTCCGCGCGCAACTCGGAGCGGTGCGGTGCTCCGGCGTGCGAGTGACGAGCTCGCCGGCTCCGGCTTTTCGCCCGTTCGGTCGCTCGGTCGGTCGCTTCCCGGTCCAACCAAAGCACTGCCGCTACTTTGCCATTGAGTGCCGTCTCCTCGTTGCCGAGTTGAGTTGAGAGGAGATCTCGCCATTCGAGAGATTGGCTGACTGACTTCGTCTTCGATTCTCGGCCACAAACAACAACAGCAACAACAACAACAACAACAGGAACAACAACTTCAACTACCACGACTTCTGCTAGCGTTGCTATTTTTATCTTTTCTATTGGTATCTATTATTATATATATATATAGTTACGCGTATAACTGTGCCACCACTGATACTGCAACTATCAATATCCACGGTCGACCTCGTGATCGGATCTAGCGTAACATCAAGTGAAGCCGCAAGAGCGTGAGTGGCGCTGTAGTAGCGTGCGTGTTTACAGCAGCAGCTGCAGTGTTCTCCCCCCCCTATGATGATGATGATGATGCTGATTATTATTATTATATAGTGATACCACTATCTATTTGCTGGTACATCGTCACCATTATATGATAGAGAATAGAGAAATAGAAGTGTCGTGTGCTGGCTAGGCGCGCGTGCTCTTTGCCGGCCGATGTCCGGCCAACGCGGCAACCCGTCCGCCGAGTTTTTACACTACTTCGGGTTCACGACGACGCCGACGACGACGACTTTTGCTACGAGAAGAAGGAAATCAGCAACTTCATCAGCGGCAACAGCAGGAGCAACAACAACAACAGCAACAACTAGGCGTTTAGTGTCCGTATGTCTTGGCAGGTGCGACTGCTCAAGCGAGAAGTGCCACCAACGCGGGCGTCGACAAACAGCAGCAAAAGTAACAGCTGCGAAATCATTTCATCCTGTGAAAGGGTCGTTCGTAACAACGAAGGCCAACAACTGTAGATTAAATCTCACCACGGATCTCGTGTCGTCGCTGGCTTATCGTGATGCCAAGCCGTGATTTCATTGC
The DNA here is from genome assembly GCA_019614645.1 of Stratiolaelaps scimitus. NCBI lineage: Eukaryota > Metazoa > Arthropoda > Arachnida > Mesostigmata > Laelapidae > Stratiolaelaps > Stratiolaelaps scimitus. The sequence goes on along the minus strand of JABWDB010000014.1, from coordinate 506,101 downwards.
ATGCAGCTAGCGGAACCAACAGCAGCAGCAGCAACAGCATCTGCGTCAACATCGAGAGATCGTCTGCCTATCGTCTACGGAACTTAGCGTTGTACAAAACGAATCAACTTATATGTTGACTACCACGAGTGGTACCATCTTCATGGTTACCACGAGTGGCGAAGAGATGAAGTCGACGCTGATGCCGACGTCGACGATAACCTTTTCTTTTCTTCAACAACAACAACATCTACCACTGCTGATATTTCAGTGCTAGATGTTGAGACGATAATCAGTTTGCGTAGGCGGGGCTAAGAGCAGATTATTCTTCGTCCTCTGGTGGAGGAGGCGGTGGTGGCGGCGGCGGCGGCGACGGTATCGGCCGCGACGAAAGCCAGCTCCCGCAAGTATTCGTTTCTCAGTCAACGTCGCGCATTCGAGATAAAGGGAGGAAAAACATGCGATGCACCGTCGTCATGCACGCGCCCATCTCCCTCTGCAGCGGCGGGCTCAACTTTTATCGAAAACAGGCGGACTACGGCTACCACGGGGGCAGTACGAGCTACAGCGGAAACGGCAGCCTCAGTAGCAGCCTCAGCAGCAGCAGCAGCAGCAGAAGAATCGACCAGATAAGGCCAATGTCGAAATGTGATTTATTGTGAGAGTGAGTCGTGGGGTGATCAGCACGACGAAGACGGGGCCGCTTGGAAGGCTGAGGTCACCAGTGAGAGGCCACCGAGCATGTCCCTGCCGTGGGACCTGGGGTGGCCCCCTTCGAGACACAAGCCCCCAGACTTCACGGGGGGCCGCTGCCGAGACCGCAGCCGTAACCGTCGCCGCCGGTGGTGCCCGAATGCAGGTCCCGCACGCGGTGGTTCGGGTGACTCTTCGGTCAGTCCGGGCCGTCGTTCGAGGGCAGCAGTCGACCCAACGGCGGCAGCAGTGAGTGTGAGAACGAAGCTGGGATTGCCAGCTCGCTCTCATGGCCCCCTTGGTCGTCCACGGAGGTCGAGCTCCGCTCAACTTTTACTCGTTCAACTGTTATCCCTCTCGTTATCGATGTGTCTATGTGTGTCGTGTGCACAAGGCGTGGATCTTCACATTGCGGGATTTTTTCCAACGACGTACAATCTCAGTGAAGGCGCTATCGGGCGCGGGGTGGTGCCTGCAGTCAACCTCGCCCTCGAACACCTCAATAACGCCACGCAGTTCCTGCCAGGATACACGCTCGCTATCCAGTGGAATGATACTCAGGTATGTAGGTGCATTCGTACGTCCATGCGTACATAGCCAGGCGAACGCGAGCAGAGCGCGTTAGGTAGGGACGAAAAAGCCAGACGAGTGCAGGTGACTCCTCGCCGCTGTCAGTCAACAGCGGCTAAGGCGTCGACTGCGGCAGGAGGCAGCATCAGCCTTCACCGTAGCGCCGTCTCATTTGCCTCGTTTGCGCATACTCGTCGCACAACTTATACACGCAGGCCCCGCTCGAGCATATTACGGCCCTCAGGCCCACTCCTCACCTCTGATAGATCCTCCTCCGGCACTCGAAGAGGCCCCAATTCGCCGAACCTCGCGTGGTCCTTCCCTACACCGCTTGCCGAGTCCATTTCACGAAATAGTCTATTTCGTTTTGTCTGCCTGTGTCATTTTCCTGGCTTTCTCTGGTCTCCAGCAAAACACTGTCGAATATACGGATATAGATAGATCGAAGGAGCAGTAGTAGCGGTAACCGAGAAGAAACCGGTTACCGACCAGTGAGATTTCTCTTCCTGCCTTTGCAGGACATTGCACCTTGGCAATATTGAGGCCGTTCATGGACATACACAGTAACAGTATGCACTCTCTGTTTGGCCATCTATCTACATCTATCACTTGTCTCTCGATCTCTCTCTCTCTCTCCCGTTTTCTACATTTTCTCGTTCGAGGCTCGTCTCACTGCACGAACGATGTGCTATACCGACGACCCGTTTCGATCGTCGAAATGCTATGCTGGACGGACGCTGTACGGTTGTATAGGGGAGTACGAGGGCGGGAGAGAAAGAAACGTATGGACCTCTGGGGTTGCTGAGGTGGGCCACTTCACAGTCGAAGACAGTACAGCGAGCAGAGAGCTCACCAGGGGCATCTCAGAGGAATGGCTTGGGCCAGGCAGGCGTAGTAGGGCGACCCATCCAAGCTGGCGAGATTTGAGAGCATTGCTGCGCCTCAACAACTGACAGCTAACGTACGTGTACAACTCTGTAAACGGCGTAAGCACTTCGGCACAGTTACCAATGAGTGTAAGAACAGTGGTAAAGGCGCAGCCAGCATCAACACCCGTAGAAGCGGAACGTCTTCATTGGAACAAATCTCTTACGGTCTCAGTAGGCACCGAGTGCTGGTACGCAATACGGCGTACCTGCTAATCCACAGTGGCGCGTATATTATAACGTCGAAGACACCAACCAAACCATGTTGTTGGCTGTTCTCCTGGTGACATTTGAGCTGTCGCGCTTTCTCCGCCTACAATCCTCCACCGCAATAAATGAGCCACCGATTGGTATTTGGTCTAGCTGATCGACAGAGGCCGCTATTACTACCTTGAGTCAGCCAGCGACTTTCGAGAGGCTGATAGCAGCCAAGAGACCGTCCGTCGGATGGCGGTAATCGTCGCACGAACGTACCTCTTTTCTCCGAGCTGTCTGCTAGGATAAGGTAGTTGCTGTTTTTGATGAGCGTAAATTGACGCCATTTCAGAATGACGTCAGAATGAGGCTGTCCGGACGAATGGGCCAATTCGAGAAGCTACCAAATGGATAATGACCACGGCTTTCGTTTGGAAGGGACGGAACCGATAAGTATCTGCCGCGGTAGACGTGTAGTTGTTCTGACGCAAATGAACGCTTCGCTGAGGCGAACGTCTAGATCGTTAGCGCTCGTCTAGCACATGACACCTCAACATGATCCTGCAGCTGAGTTACAAATATGAACTTGTTCTCGTATCCCATGCAAATCCTAGAGGGAATATCCGATGTACGGATACTATATGTGGGCGCAAACAAACAAGCCGCCTCGCCTTGACACACAGAGCCTTCTTCTTACAAAGTTTCGAGACTCTTCGCCAGAGTAGAAGCGAACTACTGCTATTCCTAATGGAAGGTGCGTGATGCTAGTGCCATGGGATGCCTTCTGTGTTTGCTCGCCGTTGAGGACGAACATAGAATAGAATAACGCCATGTACCTCAGTTGTCACGGTCCTGACCGTGGGTTGGATGAATCGCTATGATGACTATAGCATGGGAGAAGGCCCTCTATTTAGCTCCTTTGCCGCTACTCCTGCCCGGACGCCTAACCTCATAATAAACCCAATAATCGACCGAATACGCAACGTTGCTTCAGAAATGCGCGTGGGTGCTCTGCGGAGTTCTTGACACAAGTGCGCAAAGAGACGTCTTACCTCAGGCGAAGCTTGAGCTGGAATCGCTCACTTTGTACTAGCGCTGAGCTTAGTTTGTTCCGTTTGCCCTCGAAGGTCATAAAGCTCTGTTGTTTGACGAAAGAACCATGTTGCTTGCTGCCTTCAAGTAGCTCCTCTTCGATTCTGCTAAGGCCGTCTGGCCTGCCCTGATGAGGGCCGCCTGTCTAGCAATCGATGGGGGGAATCCATAATAGCTAATTTTGGTAGCGGCTAGCAGGCATATCTACCGAACTCGTCTGAGCTAAGGGCCCCTGAGCTCGAGATCACAGCCTCGCTTTGGCGGAGCGGATGGCAGCAGTGCGAGGGGTGCCTATAACTGAGATTTGACGGACGGACGAACGGACGGCGAGATAGACAGACTGATAAATAAATAGGTCGGCCTCTCCGCAAGGAAAATGCCAGCGACCCGTGTTATCAGTTTGCATCAAATTACGGCATGTGCATAAAACATTCATATCTAGACGATTACATCGACTAGTCGTGTTCCAGTGCGCGAGCTTACATTGACCAACTGGAAGCTGGCGCCACCATGGGCCATATTTCATTGGACGACGGTTTTCATAAAAACGCCATGTGGCTCGCCGCCCGTTGCAAATTGACAGCAGTAGAGAGATTTGTTCTAAAGATTTACGGTTTTGTGCAGGGACATTGTTCGCGCTAACCATATTTTTTTTAAACTCTAAAAAGAATATTTCTAGTGCTTCCCTGTGGCAAAGTAATCTACATCAAACAGCTGGGTCGAAAAGGTGCTGTGTTCTACGAAGCAGGCCGAGTAAGTATCGATAAGTCTGTCATGGCATGATAGCCTTGAGGTTTAAAGCACGTTTCCGGCAAAGACGGGATCCAGGGTTTGATTGCCAGGCTGCACATGTCCATCTTTTTGAGTCAATATCCTCAACATCAAAGGTCATTATTTGTTTCGTATTTGCTCTATTTAGGCAGGTCCCGCAAGTGAATCACTTCACGATTGCCCTTAATAGAGCTGGAGGTCACACAAACTTACTAGATGGAGTTTGGATGCTTCAAGGTTGTGCCAATCTAACGATTGATGCTGTGGACGCAGGCGCCGCTTGCGCAAATACACACTAACCCCATACACACGCGCTCGTAATCAACCGTTGTACACTATGGTAGGTGTTATGTATCGACTCGAGTGGCGACACTCAAATGTCCACTCGCCCGTGTTCTTGCAGATCACGTTATTGCTCAAATTGGTACAGACGCAGCTCGCAAAACATTCGACACCAATAGTTTGGCTTGACCCCCATATTCCTCGTGAATACTTTAAAGTATTCTGGTTTCCGAAGATGCCTACTGGCTTCCACCGCATATGTGTGTGTCTCTCCGGGTGGGTTCCATAATGTCCCAATGACGATACACTATTATATTTTGAGGACTTCTTAGTATCATCGTCTCAGTTATAATCCATTCGTCTAGACCTGCGCGTTTGTTTGGTGGCCGACACATTCGTGTCGTTCAAATACACCGCGGGACATACGAGGGAGCCGATCGGCCAATAGATACCACAGGAGCTGCTCAGAGAACGTCAACGGCCCCGTTCAATGTTACCAGAAACCCTTTTGTGGTAGACCTGTTGCCTTTACAGGAGCCCCTGACTGATACGTATTCTCTGGGGATGTAGATTCGCCGGGTCGACGCACACGTCTCGTGCATTTGAGAGATTTAAGGGTAGCTGTCCCAGATGGCTTCGACTCTGTTTTTCAAGTGCTCTTATACAGCTGAAAGTGCGTTATTAGGGGGTGGGCGAAATGGCGAGATCTGAAGCTTCGAATTACATAGGATGTCCTCCAGGGCATTTTCTCACGATAGCAAAAACTCCGCCTCAAGCGTAGGCCACTCCGCCTCGCTGCGTAGACTTGAGACACAGACGGAAGTTAGAAAAACCGCCTGATCTCTGCTGATATTGTTAAGCTGAACGTATGACAATAACCAACGATTATACAACTTTCCGGACTCCTATCCTCAGTCGCGGACACTGCGTATACAGTACTCTAAACCCTCACAAGCCTACTAGAAGGTTGCGTTTACGGGTGTCCGAGAGGGTTCTATGAACGTCATTAGCAGAGCAGTACGCCCAGCACGTGGCAAGGTTGAATTGGCCGATGGCAGCATCACAGTGCGTTTGCGCTCTGATATAATTTTGCCGGTCGGAAAACCTACATTAATTAGAGAAGGATTTCAAAAACAGTAAACTTGAGAAACAAGGACTGCCGACAATTAGCTTGCTTTACTGGAACCACACACCTTTTGGATAATATGTATGCAGGGAGAGCCTGAGCCAACGCATAATAACGCATCGCTTAATCGAGGTAAACTTTGAATTGGCGGTGATTTGGATGATCACAGTATTTATTAGGTTGTTTATAAATCGAATTTGTCCCTCCCCTCTGTGCAGCTGTCTCGCGTTGTTCTCAATAGAAACGTATCTCGAATGATCTGGTCATTTTGCGTGCTAAAGCAAACGACATCGATGGGACTTTGATAGAAGAACGAGAGATACCGATTGTAGACTCGTTGAAGATTGATAGCATCTGTATAGGGTAATAGGAATATCGCCTATCAGAATTGAACTGGTTTGGACGGCCTTTCCGTTCGCCTTCTCATGACAACGACGGGCGGGTTCGTTGGCTGTTTTTGTGGGCGAGCACCGACGACATTCACCGATGGAATTAGTGACAAAGTACCGAAATCAATTGCGATTCCCTTGGGAACGGGGACGATGAGCCCGCAAACAAGGTGAACTTGACGGCTGAGAGTTTTGGCTGAGGACGGGCTTAGAGTCTCGGAGGCTCGCCGCTGAAGCCAAGTCCGAAGACTTTCGTCCGGTGATCCGTTACACTTCGAGAGTTTTGCTTAAGGGCCGAAATTACACGTCGGTCACGGCTCGCCTCGCTCTATGAGTGGTCCCCGACGGCGCTGAACAAGAAAGTCCCCTTACCCCATTTCTAAATCGAGTAAGGGATCCCGAAGGGCACTCCGCCGATGAGATGGAGACAGTAGCGAGACCTTTTGCATGCACACTTGGGCTAGGCCACACTTGGACTTCGAGCGAACGACTGGAGGCGGGGGGGGTAGTCGGGGACACGACTTGACCATGATTGATCTGGCCCCTGTCAATACCCCCGCGCCCTCCCACATCCCACGAAGTCTTGCCCTTAAGACCAAGTCCTCGGTCTTTGCGTTCAGCGAGCTGACTCTGCTGTCTCTGCCAGGCCCCCCTAGCTTAGGCTAATGGACAACTCAATGAAGAATCAGCTGTAGAAGTAGGGGTGTCGATAGATTTGCATCTGCTTAACACCTTGGCAAGCGGAAGATAGCCAACGGCTAACTGGCCCCACGGCCTAAAACTACGCTTGGACCTGTTCGTGTGTTGTTTCATGCTTAGGACATAACTGAATCAGTGGCCTCGGCGGCCTTTTTGCTACGTTCATCTGCGAACGCTTTGGCTCAGATTACAGACGACGGAATACCTGCTCTACACGACTAAGCCGTCAATCTATCATATATTCGGATTGAAGCTGGTACCAGGCCATCCCAGTTACGTTATTTGCTCGACTCATATTTACTCAACTGCTATAACTTTTTTATATTTTCCTTTTCACTATCGCTGAGAGTTAGTAAGACTACCGGTACTCATCTAATTTAGTAGGCACACTCTAATTGAGTTGAAAAGTTAGTGCGTTCAATAAACCCTTTCAGGTTCCACGGCCGAAAAGTACAAGTGGACCTTTAGAAGCTACAGCCACTGCTACACTTCTGCACCAGTTATTATTAGTGTATTGTCGGCATGTGAAATCTCCCTCGAAAACCCAGCACGGTACGTCAACAGGACGCTACCCGTCAGTGTGGCCCGAGGTGGAATCTGTTACGGTCGCCATGCGGCGTTGTTAGTCGGCCAGCTCCACTCGGTTCGGACGGAACTGTCCGGAGTGAGCAGTTCACATCGAGTGACTTTGACCTCATTACTGGGCAACACTGTGTCATCAAATAGTGCATGAGCCCTATTTACACTGCCACACTGACCGTCGAACGGTTGAACAGTTGTCCGTGCGGGCATAAGCCGAAATTGGATGCGGCTCAGCTAATCTCGAATGTTTAATAAGACTCGAAGTTCACACCGGTATATTTCCACAACTCAATATAGTGAACTCTACACCTTTCTCCCATCTGGAGGGTCGGAACAAAACGTGACGGTCGACTGTAAGCGTCGGTCATCGACAATCGTCTACAGCAATCGAAAAATTGCTCAACAGACTTTAATGCGACAACGTGCAACTGTTCGAAGTTATCTAGGCCGGTTCCCGTGCGAGTTACAATGAAGCTGAGCACCCAATGGTTCCCTGTGCAGACTACGTTCCTGCAAAGGCTCTTTTGAAATCCAATAATTCTCTATCACGTCTCAATGCAATTCAATGTATAGCAACACAATAGAAATTTCGTATTACCTGCAAAGTACGAATATTATATGTTGGCTAAAAGAAAAAATCAAACACGGACATCGAGCGTTAATATATGTATATGTAGATCGAGGCACGTGCACATGATGCATTCACTACGATGCGGGTAAAATCAGTAAGCTTAGTTCATGCTATAGATATAAAGTGCGCGTAATTTGAGAGGCATTTATCCCTGCTTGGATTAAGGCTAAAGTCATCTTCAACGTGTGGATGAAAGGGGAACACTGTGGATATGCACAATGTACAAAAATGGCAAATTATTCACCGACTGCATCTGGGTCTTTTCAGTAGATTTCACCCTGCATTTGGAAACGTTAAAGTAAAAAGAAATTTATCTCGTAAAGTGAAACCTCATGTTTGTACAGACCCAAATGAATGCACGTACGCAACCGTTACCTACTGAGTAATGGATCTTGCATTATATGCTATCGTAATGATGATCACAGTTGCAGTGCAGCAGATAACTTCGTTGAGCGGTCTTAGGACGCAATAGCCGACGAGGAACGCGTTAGACGAGGCCAATCACTTGCTCGGATCAAAGACAACTATCATTGTACTCGGCTTGCTGACTATAGAGCTCGGCAAGGACCGGTGTGCACCAATGACCTGGATATATGTAGACCTCTGGATTCTGTGTAAGTGAGTCCAGGGAAGGATGTGAGCTGTGTGCTCATCCTGCGATGGGGTGTATAAGGCCAGAGGGGCTTCTTAACATCTCGTACTTTTCGTGGTCATCAATTGACTCTCGCCACTCCTCTCTATCCATATGTCTCTATCTCCGGGAGGTCCCTAGCACGTGCTTCGGCTCGAGCTGTCTTTCCGAGGGCTACACTAAGCGGACCTTCACTGGCTACCGAAGATGCACGAGCTGTCCCCCGGGACAGCGTAGCACGGCATGGGCAGCGCGGCCGGGAACGCTGGTGGGTCATCCGGTTGGCGGCGTAGAGGCCACAGGTGGGCTGTCCTGGGACTTGCCACTACGCGACTTGAAGCACCCGTTACACTACTACTCAGTAGCCACTGCTGGTGGCAGCGTTAGCTCTAATATAGTGGTATCGGATTAGTCATCTTTTGGCTACGAAGCAAGCAGGCCGATTGCATCGTAGAGAGCAGGGAACTTCGGATGTCGGACGTCCTGGCCAATGCTATTGCCTACCTGCAGACACTGAAAGTGAGAGCGCTGCGGCGGCCGAGATAGAAACTCTGCTGGGCTCAGTGTACGATCTATGATGGGCAACGCGGTTAGATGGCACGCAGGCGAGTTTAATTACTCAATGTGCTCATGCATGCTCGTGTATGTGTGTTTCCTTGCGACTGTACACAATACCACCACCCCTTGGCGACCTTGTTAACGCGCCCACTAGCAGCAGTGTGGTGGCCACGGATCGCGGTGCGTTCGCTAGCATAACCCACGAAAGCTTGGCATCCATATCATCCCTCCCTACATTCTCCTCCCGTTCTATCCCTATTCTATTCATATCAGTGAGCAAAGCTCGCATTTGTAGCAAGGGCAGCACAGGCCTCCAGGCCGAAACTGCTGGAAGCGAGTGAAAGGTGGTTATCATCTTGCAGCCGCCATTGCCGCCGAGAGGACGCGACTATTGCTGCTGCTGCCGCCGTCGTCGTCGTCACCGCGTGCCACAACTGGCTCGATGCGATGGCCACCATCACATGAAATTCCTTCGCCCTTCGCTTCGTTCCGCTTCTCGCTGTTAGAGGCCATCGTTCGCTGTTTCTTTCTCTCTCTGTCTCTCTCTTATTCTCTCCGGTGGCTAGCCGTCCGTGAGGCAGCCTCTATGAACGGGGGTCCAGCTTGGCTGACCCCCATGCCCCTTCTAGGCCCGGACCCAAGCTCTGTTGTAGCGAGCCTTTCGCGGACCCGTATTTGGATGAGCTAGGACAGGCAGGAGACAGGCACTGAGCGAGATATTGTGTGTGCGGCTGCCTCAAGATCCATCCGGGTATGCCAACCGGGCGACAGACCGACCGGCCGATCCAGTGGAGGCCAGCAGGCTTCTCTGGCTGGCTCCCTGTTCGCTGGAGAGCGGAGAGAGAGAGACGGGTGGAAGGAGAACGAACGCTAAGACCTCAGCTAATATTCGTCGCGTCAATCCGCGATGACGGCCGACGCCCAAGGGGACGTGCCACAGAGTTGTTCGGATGCGGGAATAGCGGAAAGCTTTGCCCGTTCGTCTGCTCATACGCACGCATACCGAGGGCCGTTTCGACCCATCATCGCCCATCATGGACCGGGTCGGCCGGGCGGGCGGCTGTTCAGATGTGCCGCTAGATAGATGAAAGCTACGAGCATAGGAACTACTTCTGCGATGGCTAGTGTATACGGGAAGAAGAGCGAGAATACGATGGAGTTGACGAGACGGCAAGGAGATAGAAAAGAGGATGAAAAGAAGACATGAGAATGACTGACTGACTGAATGAGCAGAGAAGACTGGGCAGCAGGCAGCCATGTATACTAGTAGGCACGAATGCAGAGAAACGTATGTGGTTCGAAAGAAAAAGGGAAAAAGGCATGTGAGATGCTATAAAAGGTCACTCCTCATCAATAAATATGTACTCGTCGTAATGAACGACTAGATGTGATACCGAATTCCTGAGGCTGTTAAAGAGTCCACCCGCAATGGTTTGGCTTAGCGCTTACCAATACTGTGGAGCTCCCTTCATAGGGATGTCAGGCGATTGAGCTCATTGACGAACTAAAGAAAAATGGTTGTGGGTAATTTTGTGCAATGGTATATTGTACCATTATATATGCTGAGTTATATACCCTTCGGGTATGAGGTAACTTACTATGACCTCGATGGTGTAAATATTCTCGCGTTTTTTTAACGTGAAGCATTGTAAAATTGCAGTTCCATCAATAAACAGCAATGTGAGTGAATGCTATAAACAAAAAAAAAGGTGTACGAGTGCATATGACGAGTTAGGTGATGCTGCGTTACTTATTTAATCAAACACCGCCCCAAGGATCATGTAAGCACTCTCTATCCCAGAGATATAGCAGTTGATTTGGAGTGCTTTGGTATATATTGTATTTATAATAGTTGGAATAATTTCGGTACACCTGATGGACACATACGGACCTGATCATCCATTAAGCAAGAATGAATGTGCTGCCACGAATACAATGACGTTTGGTTTAGGATTGCAGTGCTACATGTGTATGTACTAACCTCACAGAACAGGCAGAGGAATTTGACTCCTGCACGTCGGTAAGCGTAGTGAATCCATACGTCTGGATAGATAAATTCTCGTGAGGTTCCGTCTATTCGATAATGGATGGGTGATATCATATCCTCGTATTTTTATATACGCACACTTCTCGATAGTCCGACCGTTGTTCGGCGGACAGACGCAATGAGTATTATTGTACGTTACCTATTGATATATAACAGGCGGAGAGCCCCGTAGGATCGGGCGAACCTTGGCGCGAGCTCGCTAGCCACTGTGTCTGTCCCACGACCCCCGGCTCACCTAGCGCAGTTCGAGACCCCCGGCACCTGCTAGGTAACGCACGTTCATTCCCTTATATGGCCCCCTATGGCCACCGACCGTTGAGGGACGATAGCGTGCTGTTGAAGCAGAAGCAGCAGCAGTGGTAGTGGGTGGTGGTGGTGGTGGTCACCCGTGCCCTATTCAATCCTCGTTTCACCTACTCAGTGGCCGCGTAGAGTGCGGTGCTGTGCTATCTGCCTGGGAGAACCACGGCTGTCGCTGCCGGTACCGCTATTCACGAAGACGGGTATGGCTGGATCGCGGGTATGTGAGCTGTGTGCTATGCTCGAACGCCAACTTTATATGGACCCTGCTGAAAGTCTGGCGGACTGCACCAGCCGGCTTTGTGGTTGTGGTGGCTGTGGAAATAATAAAATTAATTACGTTACACGTGGGTTTCGTGCTAGACATCCTTTTCCAGTGGGAGGGAGCAGTGTGCCGTTCGACTAAAGCTCGATGTAAAGTTGGTCTGCACAATGAACGCAAGTGTTGCACAGACAACAGCTTACTCGTCGCCTCTGTGCTTATACCTGTACTAAGCGATATCACTGGCAATACGGAGGCATCGTCTATTTCCCTTGAAACAAGCACAACAATCACTTTATAAAGTAACCACAGGAGTTCTGCTAGACTAAATGGCGCCCAAATAGCTCCCTCCAGTGTACAGCTAGCTACTGGTTAACTTGAGCAAATATCAATGCGCAATTTGGGTGAATCACGAGCGTGCCGCTCTAGTAACGAAAACTGTGGCATGTGCGACGGTTTCGATAGAGGCGAATATGAATTTACCAATGTAAACAGATACGTGAAACTCACGTCTGAATTAAACATTCAAATAAATAGTAGATTTTAGATTTCTCTCGCAGAACGGGCTGAATTTTGAAACGTCAGAGCTAACCGCGTGGTACAGTCCCATGGCTCCGTCATATTCCAGTTTCCTGGTCGTTAACTAAATCGCGGGATAAATCGCCCATCTGTGCAGGATACCTGCATATGTGCGGCGAATTTCCCAGGCACCCGGTACGGCCACATGGAATGGTGCAACGAACATAATTTGCATTTTTAAATCCGCAAATAATCCAATCTCACTGACACGATTGCATAAACGTTCGAATAATGGCGGACTTTCCTATCCTCTATGTCCACGTCTCTTGTGTAAAATGCTCCAATGTCGGATTTTGTTTGCCGAAACCATTTGTTGAACGATTGAAATTTCGCTTTGTACTGATATGGTTTACTTTTATTGTTACTAGCTAAATGGTTGCTGTTTTAACTTTGTATCTGTGTGTATACACATATGTGTGTGTGTGAGTATATGGGTGTCACTTTCGACCTCTGCATCTCAAACCATTCGCCCCCACCGTGTCGAGCATCGCATCGCGAGTGCAGAGATGTAACCCACTCGGAAAACCGCTCCATCTCTGCTGCGTCGTTATAACAAGAAGAGAACAGTTGTTCGAAATCGAATAATAATTACTGAAGAAGGCTATCTCGAACGCTGTATGCCACGATCTGATCCAGTCGAACGTGGTCAGCGGTTAGGTTGGGCTTGGTCGAGCCGCCGGGCCAGAGAACACTACCCGTTGGACGCTCGCTCTGTGTTTGTGTGACATTCTGCATTGATAATCGATAGTACGTGACTAAGAGGCTTTTTTCACCGTGGGGTTCCTTTGGGAAGGCGGTCGCAGGGTGTACGGGAGGTAAATCACGGCTGCGCCGCTGCAGGGCCTAAAGGTACCGGGTGGTCCACCCAGGAGAGAAAGTCGTGTGTCTGGATGTGCCCAATCGTCGTCTTGTGCCGTCTACACCCCGCGTGCCCAGAACAGCGGTATACTCAAACTAAGCAAGAGAGAAAGCGAAGCATAAAGAAAGTCAGCTTGAGGCGAAGGGACATAAGGAGGGAAAAAGCTGCTCCGGTAGAGGAGGCAAGTTAAGGCAAGCGAGCCGCTGGTTGTCCGCCGCCCGTCTAGTGTCGTTTCGCAACTGTGAGCTTCTTCTCCCTCGAATACCTCCGTACATCCCTCTGGAGACGGCAGACGGTGAAGGCGCGAACGACCCGCCAATACTAGGTCATTCCCCAACGTGTCCCCCCTGTGTAGCCCACGTTTGCACCGGTGCCCAGCTATCCATTCTAACAGATGGGCTGGCTGTTTGCCACTTTTCGGCATTCGGGAGGGCATCTAAGAGCGCCTGCGATAGTTCGCGCCACCCCGGCTTTTTGCCCTGCCCAGCTTTCCCCGTTCAGCGTCTGCCGTAGATGTGGGTGTCAGTAAAACGTACGCAGGATACCTGAGTGACTGGCGCGTTTCGTTCCGTTAGAAATAACGAGAGAGAGGGAAAGAGCACGAGAAGCGGTGACTGCAGGATGCGGGGAAGGCGACCAGGGGTGAGAAAGAAGTGAAATTGAATCCTCGATGACAGCTGCTGGTGTGCAACGTTGCTCGAACTGCTGCAACGAGACAGCTGAGGTAGAGCAACGCCAGGTGGAGTGTTCCTCTAGCCTCCTGTGGAGCCTCTTCCCCTCTGGCTATGTCCTTCTTCTAGCGTTTCCCTTTGGTCGCCAGATTGGTCTGTGAGCCGAGGGCGTGCGTGAATTGCGTTGCATTCACATTGCTTGCCATTCCCGATGGCCGATGTTGGTAACCCTTAGGGTCGCCAGCTACACGACGATGCGGACGGGCCAGCCAGAGTCCGACAGCACGGGCCTCCTCGTCGCCTCGGCGTGCCGTCTAGGGACCGGATCCGGAGCTTGGCCGAACGTCTACAGCTGCGGGAGACTGCTGTCGAAAGTGCAGTGAGACTGAGGCGAACGAGAGACCGGACACCCGAACCCCGCTGCTGGCTGCAGCGGTGACGGCGTCGGTCGCGGCGGCGGTTACGGCCGCCGCAACTGCCTTCGAGTGCAGTGCGCCAGTGAAGCAAGAACGGTCCCTCGGGTTCCTGCCTTTTCGATGGAACCAACATTCCGTCGTGGACTCTGCGGCTCCGTCGGATTGGATACTACCAGCGACTACGACCGGCACTCTCCGACTACGACTGCTACCGCTACTTTTCTGCTCTGGTGTCGCTTCTCCCTTCTTGCTGTGGAAGGAAGGCTACTTCGGTCATCTCTCCCACAGACTGGGAAATGCTTGTCGTACGACGGATGACGAAGTAGTCATGTAAAGGGCAACGAACAAATAGCCTGCGTAAATCTCGTATAATGCGTATATGCGGCCAAAACTCACTCGCTAGCTGTGCTGGATCGGGGCGCGTAAGTGATACAAGATTTAATAAAACGTGTGCGCGAGCGCGACGCTGAGTCCCTTGAGGGCTTGATTCATATACATAGTAATAATAATAATACTAGTAACATCCGTCAGACTAGAAGTAAATAGATTATGAAATCATGTGGGGCTGAATTAAATGCGACAACAGTTGGTTGTGCGCCATGATGATCTAGGCATTAACGTACGTAGTACCTAGGGGCACAGCTTGGATAGCCTGGACAGCAAGATAAGATAAAGCGAATTTAAAGTCCTGCCGCAATACTGCCGTGTCCGAAACCTGTGGGATGGTAGATCGGCTGGGGGCCAGTCTCCAACAAAAATGTCCACAGTTTGTTGTTCTCTCAATCTTAAGGCTGAACATTAGGCATTGAGGGGGCATCGACGCGAAATGACATCGATTTTTTTAGCGGGAATATGTCTTGCGTTAGCTCTTCAATGCGTTTTACGAGCAATAAGCTTCTCGAGGTTTTCTCAGCTTGACATTTATTTCTATTATCGTAAAGACAAACAACGCCTGGGACAATTTCCGCCAGCCCAAATACTAACAACAGTTGTGTATGCTGTGGATGAGTCAAAGGTATCCAAACTTGAGTTGCCTAACACGTAAGTGTCCACCGTGCAAAAACATAGATCCACATAGTCACTTTACCTTGTTGATTTCAGGTACCTGTTATGCAATCCATACGCATATTATTAACGATAACGAGCATATTCAATATCTTGGAAATACGATGCCAATTGATATAAGTAACACGGTAGCATATTAAATACTAATCTGGTTTGCGCGAATATAGAATATCTGATCAACTCTGGACTACTCCATTAGACTACTGACCCGTGCACGTGCCGACACCAACTCAGATACATTTATATCTGCTTATTCAAACATACAGTAGGGCGGGATTTCTAGGGATTATGGGGGGGGGGGGGGTGAGGACGACAATGTTCCGAGGAAGGCGATGGCATTGCCTCTCTGCACGGCGAGGGACAGCCGCTGCAGGAGGAAAGAGCCAGCGCGCTTGTCCCCGGTGGCGCGGATCAGCCTATGGTAGACCCCCTCGAGGAAGTTCGCAGTGAGAGGGCCGTGCCCGCCCAAGGTCTCAAAGGCAAGGGGGGAAAACAGGTGGGTTGCTTGGAGAGCGGCGTACTTCCTTAGCTTTGCCCGTTCCGCACGCGCTACTGCGTAACCGGGGATGGTTGCACAGTGGTTGACATAAGAGGGTGCTAGAGTGTCAACCACAGTGCCGTCCCAAACCAGGTGCTGCCCTCGATGGAAGGGGACAAGGGTGAGGCCGTCAGGGCGGCGGCCGTCAGAGGTGTCGAGGCCCTGTGGCTCCCTTGTGCAAGGAATACCGGCGGAGTGGAGGGCCCTCACGAGCGTGTCATTAAGCATCGTGTGTCGCGGATGGCGACCGGCGCTGCGTTCGCACGAAAGACCGTGATGGCCATTCGTTGCGACGGGGTCCCCGCAACGCTCGCAGCTGTGGGCCGCAACTACAGGGGCCCCGAGGCGAAGGCCCACACAGAAGCGGAGGGAGCGATCGTCTAGAGCAGTACCAAGGGACGAGGAGGGCAGCGCGTGGAGCCACGCCCCCGCACCAGGCCTGTCGACAGCCCGGAGGCGAGCTTGGTCAGCAGCGTGTGGCGCAGAGGCCAGGAGGGAGTCCCGCAGCTCCTGGTGCAGGGCATCGGACCATGCCCGCTGCTTGCTCTGTTTGTCCGGAGGGACCCGAGCGCGGGCGCCCGTCTGGTCAAGGGCAGCTTCCTGGGAGGCGGAGAAGTGGGCGAGCGCCTCGGGGGGGAGGACTGTAGCGACCATGTCGGCAACCGCCGTGAGCGACGCGGCGTAGCAAACGTCGGCCAAGCGGCGAACACTGAGAATGCCGAGGCCCCCGAAGCGGACTGGAAGGGTAGCCTGCGACGCCGCCTCCGGAGGGAGCTGGAGGTTCAGGATCGTCGTCAGCGCGTCCAAGACCAAGTCGTCATAATCGTGAAGGGCTGAAGCCTCAGTGCCGGCCGGGCATGTCCTAAGCAAGTGCTGCATGCGTGCCGCCGAGAAACAGGACCGAAGGAGGAACAGCCCCTGGTGAGCCGATAACAGGGGCAGTCGGTCGAGCATCACGGCCGTCCTCTCGAGGCAACGGTCCAATAGCGGCCGGATGGCCTCGTCCGTGAGAGGGGAGCCGACGAGCTCGAGGGACAACCTCTGAGTGAGACGGCATCCTGGGAGCGACCGCTGGAGGTCGGGCTGCGCGTCCAAAGAGAAGATCTCGCACTTAGTGGGGTTGAGGGCGAGGCCGCTGCGCCCCTCGTAGTCGAGTACTCGCTGAACGTCGGAGGCGACGGTCGCCGGATCACCTGCCAACGTTCCGTCGTCCATGTACCACAGCCGCAGACGCGACTGGAGGGACACAGCGAGGGGCCGGAGGGCCAGGCAGAAGAGGGCTGGGCCCAGCGGGTCCCCCTGCTGGACCCCGCACTCTGAGCTGATGACGGCGTTGTCCATGATCAGATGGGAGGGACCACGATAGGCCAGGTCGACCAGAGGGAAGAGCCCAGGGACGTGCTCAGCAACCTCCCGCAGAACGAGATCTCGACGGACCGTGTTGAAGGCATTGCGAAAATCAAGCTTGACCAGGGCCGCGTCCGGATGAGCGTGGATGAAGGCGCGAGCCGCGTGAGCAGCGATCTCCGTCCCAGACGCCTGGCCGCAACCCAACTGGGTTGGGCCGAGCAGGGTCACGACCGTGTCCCTCTCGTTGACCCAGGCTATCTTAGCAGCCAGGCGACGAATCGTGCTGGAGCAGGCGATGGGCCGTATCGACCCGTCCTTTTTCTTGAGGGCGATGAGGCGCGCGCCGAAGAGTATAGGCCGTAGCGCCGATGGAACCGTGCCGGCCCGCATGCAGTCGACCACCTTAGCGAGGGCCTTGGCGAGGGCAGTGGCGACGGCTCCGAGTGCCGGAGAGAGCAGGTCCCTGAGATGACGCGGCCGAAGGCCATCGGGGCCGGCTGACGAGCTCGGGGGGAAAGAGGAAACGGCCGCAAAAACCTCATCGGTTGACGTTGGGGCAATGTCGACCTGCGGGGGACGGACGGGGAAGGCGTAATCAGGAGGGGCGGGGGGGTGCTTCGCCCTGAGGGCGTGGAGAGCCTCAGCCGAGTCCGTGGCCGAGTCGGTAGAGCACAGGGCCCGGGCGGCACCAGAGATGTCACCCTCGGAGAGTTTTTGGGTGGCTATACGCGCAGCCATCTGGCCCGTATCCGTGGGCGGAGGACGAGGGCCGCGGGGGAGTTGACGACGCAAGCGGTACTCCAAGCGCGCCCCAGCACGGAAGGCCGCTAGGTTTCCCCGAATCACGGCTGGGAGGGAGCGGGAGGTGTCGCCTTTGTCCGGCATCTGCAAGACCACTCGGACGAAAGCCAGGAGCGCTTCCCAGGAGGAGGCGTCGTTATTGGAATGAACGTCCCGGAGCACGTCTGTGAGGGCCACGGCGACTAGGGAACGCGTAGCCTTCGGGACAATACTGAAGACTCGGGCCTCACGCATGGCCGCCTGTAGTCGTAGCTCGAGCGGTTGGGGCGCTGGACTCGGCCGAGGCACCGAACGGACCTCCGGGTGCCGCACCGTTATGTGCCTGTTGAGACCGCGCCGGGTGAATCTGCCCTCGCAATGCGGGCACGGTACACGCGGGGGGCCTGTGGCGCCTCGGGCTGAAGCGGCACGACGGGCTGCGGTGGCGTCTCGGGCTGCGGTGGCGTCTCGGGCTGCGGTGGCGTCTCGGGCTGCGATGGCGTCTCGAGCTGGGGTGGCGTCTCGAGCTGGGGTGGCGTCTCGAGCTGGGGTGGCGTCTCGGGCTGGGGAGGCGTCGCGAGCTGGGGCGATGGGACCTGGGTTCATGAAGAACGGGGGGGATTGAGAGCGGCTAGGAGGGGGGCGAGCTGACGCTGAAGCTGGAGGAGAGGGGCCAAGACCTCAGCGAGGGACCTCAAGGCTGCGACGATGCCTGGCACCGCTGGCGCGGCCGTGGGGCGCCGAGGCTCCGCGCGGGCAGGTCGACCAGGGGCGGCTCGACGGGGGGCAGGTCGACGGGGGGCAAGCCGGCAAGGGGCGGGCCGACAAGGGGCAGGCCGACGAGGAGCAGGCCGACGAGGGGCGGGGCGGCGCGACGGGGCGGGGATCGCCCTCGGGTTCGGCAGCAGGACCATGGGGACCTGAGCACCGTCGGAGGGGACCACAATACCCCGAGCCGCCGCAGCGTACGAGCGGGCTGGCGCCTGGGTCGACACCGGGGCCTCGATGAGCATAATGGACGCTAGGGGTGAGGTGTCCTTCACCTGTTCGAGGACCCTGGCCTCAGTCACGAGCCGCTGACGCTCGCGGAGGTAGGCCGCCCGAGGGCACGACGCCGAGCCCGAGCGATGGGCACCCTTGCAGTTGACGCAGCGGGCAGGACGGGCGCAGGAGGCGGCGAGGTGGCCGGCTTCACCGCAGTTGCTGCAGGCCCTAGGCAGTGAGCACCGTGCCGCGATGTGGCCCGACCGGCAGCAGTTGAAGCAGAGTGGTGGCCGGTCAGGCTCCAGGACGACCGGATGGGACCTGTAGCCGAGGAACACCGAGGCAGGAGGCGGCCCGCTGAAGGTGAGCAGGACGGGCCGAGGCGAGCGACGAGCCGGGCCGGGCGCGGCGGGTAGGCGGCGGGCGGAAGTGACGCCGAGGGGTGAGAGTTCAGCCAGGATCTCGGCGTCGGTAAAAGCCGCGCAGACGTTCGTGATGCGGGCCGTGGTGCTTGAGAGGGCCGAGCAATGAGCGGTCACAGGGACGCCTCCGAGGGTCGTTAGCGTCAACGCCTTGCGGCGTCCAATAGCTGTTTTCCATTAGCGACGTGTTTTATTCCTTCCTGCACACCGTGTGTGCCCGACTAAGCGATGTTGATGCAAAATATCGCTAAATCGGGCACATCGTACACTGAAAGCACACATTATGTTTCTGGGGAGGGGATTACAATCGTCCACGTGTTTAATACGTATACTCTTCTATGCCTCTTGTACGCTTTTCTCCGGTATATGGTTCAATCAACATTCATTTAGCCACGTATACGAGTTTAGCCTTTATATTCCCTCCCTCTCTATGACACTTAGGATTCCTTCAATCCTGCTGGTTCTTATGGGCAGGTCTTCTGGGACAGGGACGTTGGGTGTTATGATAGCGCGTTTACGAAATGACAAATATGAGCCGAGTTTACTTGATGATGGAGATAGTGGTGGCGGTGATGATTATGTTGTTGCTGTTGTCGTCGTTGTCGGCAGCAGCGATGGAGGCTTACCCTCGCTCTGGAAGAAACTGAAGCGCTCGTGGGGATCAGAACAGACGTGTCTGCCGCCCTTCCACTGACGGACGTTGCTCACACGTCACACGACTCTAACACTTTGATGTACATAAAACACGCGAGGCAGAGAGGGTCTATTTTGTAGCAGAGCTGTTTGCATTTGTCCCTCCTCCCA
Source organism: Stratiolaelaps scimitus (assembly GCA_019614645.1). Taxonomy (NCBI): domain Eukaryota; kingdom Metazoa; phylum Arthropoda; class Arachnida; order Mesostigmata; family Laelapidae; genus Stratiolaelaps; species Stratiolaelaps scimitus. The sequence goes on along the minus strand of JABWDB010000014.1, from coordinate 485,900 downwards.
CTCGCGTGAATCGGTGCGTCAACCTGCGAGCCGGCATGTAATTCATATAATGGTCATATATGTCCCGATTGAAATTGTGACGTGGCATAACATAGAAACGCGTGCTGTTGTCAGTCAGTGGCACCAAATATCTAGTGAACTCGAATGCTGTGAGAAGTTTTGCAGAGAAATCATAGAAGAAGAATCATGTCAATATAAACTCGGGTCAGAGTAACGTTCAGTTAAATGTGTTCGTTAAGCGCCATGAGTGAAGTCGGCGACAGGTGCAGTATACCAACAACCCTGATCTTAGTGTTTTGCCCCCCAAAGTCTTTCCGACGCTGAGAAATAAGCTGTTTTCTCGAATCTGATTAAATCAACTATCTTCCAGTTACTGTTCGGTTGAACCATTAAACGTTTTTAGCTTGATGATGTTGGACTTGAAACACCCAGTAAAGCATATTTGGATAGTTCAGATATATAATTTCAAACCTTGAGGAAGGCAAATATTATTATTAATGAGGCACATCGTTCGTTTACAGAGGGCTGCCTTTGACGTGATGCATCTATTGATGCCTGTTACCCATTTATGGACCTGTGGCGAACTGAACACAACTTTCACGACATGTTCTCCGATCCATGTAGACACTCTGTCGAGGCAGGTTGCGAGCTGATTTTTTGCAATTGAATGTGCATAGGCAGTACTTTCCCCCGAGCGAGGTCGAGCCTGGAACAGAGCTCGATGGAACACAACTCTCGATGGGGTAAACATCATACGCCCCGTTCGGATAGTCAATGTTCTGCCCAAGGAAAGGTGGCGTGCTGCATTCGTGTGCACCTAGCAATCTGAGGAGACACGTAGGTGCACGGGTTCAATCTCCACCGTTGCACATTTGCATTTAGGGGTCCGTCTTACGAATCAATGCTGAAAGCAGTTGTACCGTGGAGGTTAAACGTTGGCTGAGAGTCAGCCCGAAAACCTTTTTTTGCCCACGGAAAGGATCTTGCTATATATTCTGCGTGGTTAACGTGACGGCACATAGAATAAGGACATATATATATGACTAAAGGCGAACACACATTTTCTATGGGTCAAGCGTGTCAGCGCTCTTCTGCGTGCGTTTTGCAGATTAGCGTAATTCTAGCTTTCATGTCTCACGTAACCATCGTATGCCAGCCACTGCGGCTGCCATACTCTCAACGCATTGCCAACGGGAAACGGCTACCCATTGTGTAATGCTTTCCCGGGTTGTGTACAAAAATGATAATAGTAATAATAATAACAGTTTTCGTTCCACAGCGGTCTATCCAAATGTTGCTCCACATTTGTGAGTTATTCATTTTCTTGTTTGCCACAACAGCAGCAGCAGCGGCAGCACACACCTAGATAGACGCATCCTCTTCGTAGAAGCCCTTTGAAATTCAGACAACAACAACAACAACCACAACGCAAATGAAGTGGCGAGCATAGAAAAGATACTTGCCGGTCGCTTTTTCCTCCCACAGTCAGGAGATCCAGTGCCACCCCTTCTATTCCTGCCTGACCCCGTCATCCCATTGAGAACTGAGCGGGTCGTTGCTATACGTGCCACTGCTACAGGCTAACGACAAACGGGAGGGCTCGCCTGGTGCGGGAGTGCGGCTGAAAGCTGCTTTCTTCACTGCCGCTCGGTTGCCAGTGAACAAGGCGGCAACGAGGGCTCACGGCGGCCTGAGTTGAGTCCTGGCCTTGCCCCAGGCGGGCTGTAATCATTGTTCAGTGTTTTGTGCACGCACTGTCGTCGCTAATGACGACCTTTGAGGCCGCAAGGCCGCATACACGCCGCATAAGGGTCCGTTATTGTTATTAACGGACGAGTTCAATTGCCGCCCTAATGTTCATTGCATAGAATAGAGTGTACGTACGCATCTATCTATATTCAGTCTATGGCCACTATGTTCGGGAGGATCACACGAATGGCCTGCTGCAGAAGCACGAAACTATAGTATTATACACCCGAACGTGTTATGGGCATTATCATCATGGCAACGTAATTCTATAGCTAGCAGAATACACAATTAGTAAATCACACGCACATGCCATTCGCAGCTTCTTGTTGTTATTGCTGCTGTTGTTGTTGTCGTTGCTGTTTTATTGTGCCGTGTATCGACATACAATTATCAATGTTGCTCAACGACCATCGAGACGTATTCTGCTTCGACGGGGGAATCTCTGACGTAATCTTCGCCCTATCGGTGATGTTTGCTGTTCCAGTGTTCTCTGACGATTGCCCCTCGGTGACACCTGAGTTGCGTTTGTGGTTGGCCTGCTGTGTGAATCGCTCGTCACCACGGCGCTGCCGAGTGGTCCGTGGGCAGGTGACCTATACCTGTGTGCGCGAAGGGCCACGGAAGACCAGCTGGTTCCTTCAATTATCCTCAGGAAGGCCTCAAGACAGAGCCCTGGGGGGGAGGGGGGTGGGGGGTGCAAGGGGTTGTTCTAGGGGGTAGCGAGGATGGCCAGAGGTAGTCAAGCGCCGCGTAGCGCTCGACCCGCACATTCCACTTGGTCTGTCTGGGCGACCGCATTTGGCATTGCTGGGGCATTCCAGGAAAGGTCGGACGAAGCCTGAAGAGAACCCAAAGAGAGCCAGGATGAGAAAAGCGGACAGTGGGAAATAGTGGGTTGGCGACGGTACGTTGCCGATGTTGGCATGCCCAACCCTCCTCTTCTCATACGAACCTACCGAGAATCAACCACGAAGCTAAGACCTGCACGAGTCTCGAGTCGCTTGCAAGCCATCTCCACCTGGTAGAGGCCGATAGGCTGCCCTGGAACAGCAGGTACGGACCGGCTGGCCGAAGAGGGTGACGGACACGTGGCTATTCCGAGAGTATAGAGAGTGCATCGCTGCAGGCTGTAGGCGTGTACTCGAATAACAAAATGGCCACATCTCAACTCCTGCCGTACCGTCATGCGACGTCTCGATCTGACTGCGCGACGCGTGCTGTTCCAAATAGGAAATCCCTAGACGTATGGAACAAAAGCCAGTACCAAGTGGATATAATACAAGAGAAGTTGTTATTTTTTGTTTGTCGATCACAGTCGCTTCCGCTGCTGTAGCAGTACAGGGTGGCTGGAAACGCTGTTCTATGGTGAGGGCACAACAGGCACTCAATTAAAATACGATAATTTTCATCCCGTAACTTAGTCATTGTGTCCAACAGCCATTAAGGGCTACGTGCCGAGCCATTAAAAGCTTTCTTCATTTGTGTATGGCCCTTCACGAACTCTATGCTCTCGTAAGATTTATAAGTGAAATTAACATTGTGAACATTATGCAAGATCACAGAGCTAACAGCCACATGGGTGAGTCTTATGGCTTATATTTGTAGGTGCAATTCCTTCAATGGTTGCTGCACTAACAGACTCATGTGGCAGTATTAGAAACATGAGCAATTCAGTACAGCAAACGGGAGCGAAGCTGTTCGTTTTTAACTTCACACACACACTTATGCCACATATGGTATAGAAATGCAATGAATGTCTTTCCGAGAAAGGAGGGCTCAAGGTGCCACTCAGAGATCAGGAATGCTCCTTATACGAGATTGAGTGGTAATCATATTCTAGCCATTCTTTGAAGTAGATTTATTAATTTATGCGTCTCCTTGAGCATTCTAGTATATGCAATACTTATACGGATTGAATTCCAATGAGGCTAAATGCCTCTGGGTGCTATGTACGACGACTATTCTCATCCATCACAGGGCCTAAAACTGTGGGGATTTGAAAAAAAAACGTTCGATACTGGACGCAATGGTACGAATTGAAATCGGTCTCGTTTGGTTTCTCATGGTGAGCAAACACCGACAGCTCGCTCAGTGGCTGGTTAATCTCAATGTCTGTCGAATGTCAGATATCTCTGACAGCGGTGACTTCGGACGATATCGCAACGAACATCTCATGACAAGGATTAGATGACACCCTCTAATTAGGATCACTGTTCTCTGGTGGAGCATGGATGGAAAATTATTACATCCGAGAACAGATCATTGATTCTGCTCGCGATGCCTTTTTCTCTGTCGACTGGGTGTTTCGGAGTGGGATCGGCCGTTGGATTTCTGTCTGATTTGATCATCAATCTCAACCTGTGCAGTGGCCGGCTGACAAATACTTGAAAAATAGACCTCGTTCTATTGTACACCAATCGGGATTCGGACTATTGTATTCTCCTATTTGTTTATCAAAGTAAGGCATTCCCACCTGAGTATTTATGCTTTTCGCGGTCATAATATAATACTTTAACCACCACTCGTCAAATTACCAACAAATTAAATATTAGCCAGGTCGTCAACGCTACTTGGTCAGATTATATATTATTAGCCGAGCATTTTACTGACAATCATGAACAGCTTAATAAACACATTAGTATGAGCCTTCAGCCCTACCATAGGATTTATTTCGTGATGTTTTAATTATATTACTGCGGCTCCATTCCTCTAAAATTTTGAAGGCGAACGCTCGTATTTAATGCTCGAATGTCAGCATTGATGAGATCCAAGTGATGATGACGAACAGTATTTGCTTTAGAAAATGAGTAACAGACACCACGTCGACGCTACGTATGGTAACATGGATGTAATCCTCTGTGTGCCCTATGAGGGCTATGATGGTGAGAGTCACTGAATGATACCAAGTGAAGTCAAAGCGAGCACTAGAAAAATACCTTATGGGCCCCAAACAAAATGTATATATTCCATAGTTGGACATGGTGTCAGGCCAAGGCTGTCAGGGTCCCGAGGGAGGCGATAATATAATAGTTACTTTGCAATATTGTGTTAACGTCCATCACCATCGCTTAGATTATGAGATCAGTTTGATTGTAGCAAAAAATCTTCCGAATAATTCGCACAGAAATTCATCATCGGTCGTCGTCGTCTGTCAGCTAAGATAATGAGCTCATGTAATCGACGTCATTGACACGCTGAAGTATGGAAACCACCATTTCTGAAGATTAACACTTCAGCTATGCGGTTATTACCGCAGAACTTCCTATCAGAGATGGCCCAGTGCTCTCAATCGGCACGGCCGTTAAATCCGTTTTCTCTGGATCATTGATTGAGGTTCCCTGACCGATTCTTCAACAGTCTCTGCATGTACTTGTCCATCCGTTAGCGCACATATTTAACTAATCTCTTCAGTTATCTGTTTTTCCTTTCCTCTGCAAGATTTTCCAAATGACTCCCTTATGCGGGGAATGACTCCCTTAGGAAAATGCTAATGCAATAATGCAAACAACTATAACTCTCAGTAAGTGTGACTAAATTCTGTGCTAAACATTAAGAAAAGTTGACGAAACCTCAGCTTGACGGTCGCGTATGTTCAGTATAGTAACGCGCAGCGTTCCCCTGGGACTCAATTTTGAGGACCGAGTCCATGAAAAGCCACTGGACTCTTCGCTAACGGCAAACACTCGTTAACGGAAACAAAATGACCTTGAATGTGTTTTGTTCAAAACATCTCAGTGCTCCATCGATTTACGGATTGGTAAATTTCCAAGAATCAAATGTTTAATGTCCAGTGTACACGAGTCTATCGGCAAGTTGTTTTGGGCTGCCATTTTAGCAAAGGATAAAGTGAACCAGTTACGTCGTCAAAATCCTTTCAAAACCTTATGTTTACATTGCTATGTTATGGCGTCTTCAATCTGGAGGTATTCATGACCACGTCCCTCTAAAGATTTCTAAGCCCTTCATAAACCGATCCATACGTGTGTACGCGTGATTCCATGCGGGCGCTCGTTGGATTACCGAGATCCACTGCAACATTTCGTTCGTTCGTTCGTTGTACATGGCATTGTTATTGTCTTACAGCTGTACACGCTTCAATAGGAACGTCTGACGTACAAATCTCCGATGGATTTCTCAATGATCCAAACTCACCATGCCACGACCTTCGTCAGTTCTACAGATATTCTCTCAGAAGTGACTCCAGAACGTTACTAGCTGCAATCAACTGAACGCAGAGCTTATGTGGATAATTCTCCGTCGACACATGGAACTCCCTGCCGCCTTGTATCCGTGGCATCGAGAGCCACCGCGAATTCCGCTCAGAACTACGAAGCAATATTGCGCAACTTGCTTTGAAAATTATATAAGCATTATTATTATAGACCTCTTTTGGCGAGGTTGTCCCGATCGGAAACTGTATTTTATGCTTTATATATATACGTCAGATGAAATTTGAAAGTCATCCGAAATTGATATCGGTGTCTTCATATCTATGCGACCCCCGGCCTGTATGTTTGAATAAAGTTCAGCTGAATCCGTAATCTATTATAATATAACTTGTCTGGCCTAGAACGTGCCACCAACAACTCGCTTGTCGGTGTTTATTGTCGTTGTAGGCAGCACTCCGATTTTCTACGATTCTGGCGCAGGATTATACGTCTGAGTCCCTGATTGTGAAAGAGTTCAGAAAAGCAGATCCGGCCGGCTACCCCGCCCCATTCGCCCCCTAGTCCCACACCTCCGGATCTGCCCTCTAGCCTCTAGCCCGCGGTCGTTGACAGTAGCAACTGTGCCTGCACATGCAACGATAGACAAACACAAGGTCGAACCGTAGCTGGTGTTCTTGTTGTTGTTGGCATTTTGTTGTTGCAGTCGAAGCGTGCGATGCGGTCTGCCCGCGCGAAACGCGTGCGATAACCTAGCTGTGTAGCCCCATGCGCGTGTGTCGTTGGGCCGCGCGGTACGGCGTAACGTCCCGGGGCGCTCTGCACGTTAAAGAGCGAGCGCCAGCAGCAACTCGGGACAGATGGTAGAGGGGGGGTTTGGCCGTACTTGTGGGTCTCGTGTGTGTTTCCCGTGACCTCGGAGCAGCCCCCCGGCTCCGCCAAGTGATGTTGCGTGGAGTCCTCTCGTATACGACGCTGGATGAGAATTAAGGGATAGCTTTAAGAGGGAGTTGGAAGGGGAGTTGTTTCAGGGGGATGGTGGTGGTGGTGATGCCGGCCGACCACCATGGTTGTGGTAGCTAGACTGACTAGACCCTGTTTGCCCGGTGAACTGGCCTTACCCGGAGGCTATGCAGAGCCCCGGGTGTCTCGCATTGACGAGGCTTGCCCCTCTCTTCCTTCCTTCTGGGTAGCTCTTTGCGGCAGAGCACAGCAGCCGACGCACCTCGCTAACAACAGCCGCACGAATGCGAGCACGTACAAACACACGCACACAAGCGTGGGCAGACAGACAGACAGACAGACACAGTAGAAGCAGAGGAGAACAGATAGACAAAAGCGTGCCGCTGTTTGATGCCCTCGCCACACGGTGGCCCTTATCCTCTTTCGGAGGGGGGATGGCGGGCACAGACATCATACGAAGCTACCAGCGGAACAACAGGACCACCACAGCAACAACGAGGACGACAACGGTGCTACGACGAGTGTCCAGGCGCTTCGTCATTGGCTGGGTTTGCCAGATGCGCGAGCAGCGGAGGGGGGCGGGGGGGGGGTTGAGGGAGCCGAGCCAGAGCCTGCTGTCCTGGAGCTGAAATCGTGCGATACACGACGTGTCGTAGCGATTGCCGTTTATCTTGTGTGTCTCTTGTATCTAGCGTCTACTGACGGTATCCCTGCCTACTCCTTTTGGCTACTCCTACCCCTTAAACACCGCCACCCCCCGGGCACGCTTTTCCCCTCTGTCGCGCGATCCCCGTAGTCTCCCATGACTCGCGTCTGTGTCTCCATGTGGAGCAAGGCCTTGTAGTCATCTGGCCAGCGGCCACAGCAGAACAGCAGCCCGTATTATATCTCATTGGCTGTTCGCCTCCTGTCTGCCTACTGCTGACTGCAACGCATGCCTGCCCGTCTGCCCGCATCGCTCATTGTATACGAGGGGAAGTACGCCTGCCTCCCTCTCTGTCGGTCCGTCCGTCCGTCCGTCTAGGCTGTCTGTGTGCTTGGGTCTGTGCCATGTGTGTAGGGTGGATGGGTGGGCGTATGTATCTGGGTTGTGGGCTCGATCATAGTGCTCGATGTGGGTCCGCCAAATTACGACATTACGGTGCTGGCTGTGCCAGCACCAGTGGGTCGTACTATGGGACGACTGCTGCTGCGCTACTGACAACGAAAGCAACAACAACAGCAGCAGCATCAGCAACAGCCACATCACTGACGCCAAGGCGTAACAGCGACACCAGCGGCAGCGGAGTTCGTCGGGGCTGTATGTCTCCGAATATCTCGGTATGAATACCATTGGATGCCGATGGTTTGCCAATGCTGCCGCCCCGATGTGGGTTACGGACAGCCGCCAATCCGATACGAAGGGATGTGAAGCGCGATACGAGTCCCTCTGCCAGCGCAATGGCGCGATTGCGGATAGCCTCGGTGTATCGTCGGTTGGCAGCGACAGTGGCGGCGAAGGTGGCTGCGGTGGTAACAGCAACCAAGCAACACAGCCGATAGCAGCAATTTCTGCTTGTCCTGGTGCCCACGACATGCCATCAATATTAGAGGTATCATCTTGTCCCAGCGATACCATGTCTATGGTTTGGGTAGCTGGTTGGCTTCCTGTGGCGGAGAAGGAAGCCGCTATGGCGGCAGCGACGGCTGATGTTTGGAAGCTAGAAGTCTCCGCTTATCTTCTATCCGTCTGTACTTGGAGATATGAACGTTGCTCCTAGTAATGGGGACGCGATGCCGTCAAAGGAATGAAGTACGTCATACGACCTGTACCCATATATATATATATATATATATATATATATGTATGGGTACAGGTCGCATACGTTACCTTCTGGCTACATATAGTCAGAAACAATACAGTTCTAGTAAAAATAAATTGTCCAGACTGATTTACAGCCAACACTTAACGTCCACGATACTGCTTTCGACATTTCTTCATAAGACGGACCCCTTTGAATGCAAATGTGCAACGGTGTGGATTGAACCCTTATACCTTCGTATCTCCCCCGGTGGCAAGGCGCACACGAATGCACCACCAGACCACCGGGCTCGACATAGTACTACTGGTAATGTTTTGGAGTACTACCTAAATACACATGCATAAAATAATAATTTACCTGTTGGCTGTCGTTCGCGAATACCATATGATATAAATGGTTTATTTCTTCTGTAAGCGGCGTTAGCTACCTTTTGCTTTAAGCACATGATAATCATGACATATAATGTAATACACATGATATCATAGAGAGAGAGAGAGAGTTTTTGATTTAGTCATTTGTAGCGTTAGATTGTCTTATCATGATTTTTGCCTTTTTCTCGCTGTGGCCATTTGGTAAAGGTAAAGGTTATTATTGGTTTGTTACGAAATTGCAGTTTTACAACGGTTAAGTTCTCAATAGTCAAGTGGCAGGACTCGATCCTGCGGTCTCCGGCTTTTTACAGTCAGAGACCTACTCTCCCAAGCTACCACGTCGACGGCTATGTCTCTGGCCATTAATATCAGTGCAGCATTGATTGATAACAAGCCCGACAAGAGTCGCAACCAGCTGGCCTTCTGTGGTCGTTGGCGAGACAGGACAAACAAAGTGACGAGGTGCCGACGTCGAGGTGTCTGGTGGCAAAAGTGGCCAACCAACCACCAATGCCACCACCATCACTAGCGTTCTCTGCGTTGCCTTTTCGGATTCGCATTCTGCAAATGAACAACTGGCTCATGCGGCAGGGCAGATGCGGCAAAGACTGCAAACGCCCACCACAACCAGCAGCAATGTTCACTCACCATGTATTATGGCGTAAGCGGTACGATGCAGACGGTTCCTCCATAATCGCGCACTTGGCTTGATTCTGCCTCCGACTGTGGTCGCCTCCTCTAGGCTTCTCTTCCACTGACCCGCGCTAACAGCAGCTAACACGGAATCATAATTCTCTGATTTAACTACACCATTTACATCCATGCTTCAGACTCGAGGGATGGGCATGTTGCGCCAAGCCCGGGTTACCGGGACCACAACGGCACACTGTATGGGCTGACTGTCTGTTGTGGCTTTGCTCGCTCATGATGAGCTATCTTGACCAGACTCGGTGCGGGATCTCTGACTACGATCCATCGGAGTCAACTTCTTTTCCTATAACAGAGATCTACGAGCTGCGAACACCGACGTCAGCAGGCTCTGGTGTTGAAGCGGCTGTGTTTTCTGCTTTGGTATCCGTTCACCCATTCTTGCGCCGCAGACCACCATGTGCGTGCTCGGCCCGAGGCGCACTGTCCTGGTCTCCGGGGAGCGGTTGAGCGACATGGATAGGACGATATACAACGATAAGGGGAACCATATCTGCTTTTCCCCCCGACTCGGCCGTCGCCTTCTATGATATGATATACCCCCCTATCAAGAGGTCATATGCATTGTGGCATTGTGGAATGCGCCCTCACGTGAACCACCTCACAATGGAGCGCGCCTGTGGAACGCTAACGGGCGGCGAAAGACGTGAGCACGGTGTTGGCTTTTTGCCCATTAGCTAATTATGAAGGATTGCTTCGTATCGGAGCGGGGTTTAGCTAGGAGTTACTAAGTACGTACGTTGATCATGATTGCAGTGCACATCATGCAATAGTCCCTCATGGAATGGTTCCTCGCCGTATGAATGATTATACGATCCGACATATGTAAAGACAAGCAAGCGAACGGCGATGTCGACTAGAGTGCCAGGACACCTCGGGTGTATTCAATTTCAGTCAAATGCAATCGCCCAACGAAAAGTTATGCTAATTTCTAGTGGTACCTAGCTTAAGTAAATGCGACCGTTACTCGTGTAATTTTATAGGCTACCCATATTCATACGGCAGACAATGATGCATATACCCCTACAATAATACAATGATTTAATGGCAATTTATATGTTTCTATTACAATTGTATAACATTGACATTAGCAAACATTGACACTGTCGTGAAAGAAAGAAAGAAAGGTACCTTTTTCGCCTGTGGTTTTTGCAGAAGTAATTCTGACTTCAGCTAAAAGGTACATTTGGAGCGTGCGGCACATTGACCCCTGGGAGAGCTCTGTTATGGAGAGTTAGATCTCTCCCATGGCCGTGCCAGGTTGCTTACTGTTGAGGAATCGGTGAAGAGGTACAGTGGGTCATCCTTAGAATGACCCCAAAATGCTTCAAGGTACTCTGCGTTGTAACGTTTCAATTTCGAGCATCCGCCGAATGAAAAGACATTGTTATAGACAACGGAAATAACGTAATATACAGCCCTGTAGCTGCGCAGGATGAGATCATGAAAGAGGTGTGTGTGGGATTCTGAGTTGGTGCGTGCAGCGTTTGCACGTTCGGGCCGCCAGTCTCGGGCTGTAGTTTAGGATGGCGGGGCCAGTTGAACGGACGATGAGGAGGAGCCACCTTATCTCGTAAATAACATTCGCGTTGTTCCTGCCACATCGCGAACCCTTCCTGCTCAGTGAGGGTCCACACGTAGAGGTAACGGGCATGGGCAGTGGCTGACAGTGGGGAACAGATGCTGGACTCCCAAACCTATGTCACTCGCCCAGGACACATCAGGAAGCGCGCACACATATAGGCGTGCCGAACCGGGCCAACCGTCGGACGCCAGCTCTCGAGCTACACGGGACGGGCAGTGAAGCTCGTCTGGGGGAAAACCAGGAAAAGGGTTAAAACAGCGGCGTTCTGTCGCGCAGGCAGAGAGCGGTCCGCCTCGGAGGCAAACAGAACAAGCAGCGGCGTTGGCTGACGCTTGACGTTCGGAGGCGACCTTTGGGCCTCAGTTCGGCGCCAGCAGCCGTGGCCCTCAATGGCCCCCGCAGGGCGAACCTCTCTGTATGTGCTATCCTGTGTGTGTGTGTGTCTCTCTATGTGGGCTGTTGGGGACTTTAATTGCGAGCCCGTGGCCCTCGTTGGCAGCGGTGGCAGCCACCAGGGAGCGCTCTTTGTCTCGACTGTTGGCTCAGTCGTAGTCGCGCGCTGGCGTCTCCGAAGGAGGGCTTCGCCGAGAAGATGCCGTGGGGAACAGTCGGTTGGCTACCACCACATCCGCGCTCTAGCCACCGCGGAAGAGCAAGAAGATACCGCTTGAAGAGCCCTCCGGCAAAGGCCCAGTAGCGGGCCGAACGCGGTCAAAGCGACCGGAGGCGTGAGTAAAGGGACAACGTGGCGGCCGCTGCGACCGAAACAGCATCAGCAGCAGAACCTACATCAGCAGCAGCAGCAGCAGCCCGGAGGTCGTTCGTCCATGGAGCGCCTTTGTGGAAGCGATCGGCCAAGAAGGAGGCCGCCCAAGGGCGGAACGCAAGAAGGATTGATTGTGAGGAATTTGCAACGATCTATCTTGAAGAGGTTTCTTTTACAAAAAGCTTTCCGTCCCGTCCCGATACGCCTATACTTGAACGTTATATAGGGCTGTTGGTTGCCTCATTGCTGACTGACTGAATGGATCCAACTGTTAAGGCCACGAAAGAAAGGGGACGACATAGGGACTTCTCCCCTCACACATCATATACGTATTACGCACTATCCGTTTCGTTGCCGGATAATAAAACCGAGTTTAAGACTTTCTAGCGGGCCTTTCTGAAATGGCCGAACACACGGAGGGTAGTAGGGTAGTTGTATTGTGGTTGCAGATATAGGATGGAAATAAACACACATGTATGTAGTATGTATGGACATCTTATTATGTTAAGCGATGATCTGTAGACACGTGGGTTGCCGATAGGCATAAATGTTTTATAGGTAACTAGCTTCTTCTAAACCGACAAGTGCCGGTTTGTCTGGTACTCCTGGGAAATTGCTGCCGGTAAGCAGGGATGCAGCCTGAAGGCGAGACAAATATATGGAGATATATAAGCACATAGATCGTTTACAGCGCGTACTATCTTTAGCTGTTCAGTTGTAGAAAATTCGCTATGGCATATCGGTGCCATCATCGTTGTCGTTGCTCGGCAGCACGTTGTCACGATAACGACAAGCACGACGCAGAGGACACCCATTGCAAAAAAAAATGTTGTTCCCTAGAGGGACGTACACCCCCCAGCCACGCAGATTAAGTTCCCAAATCCGAGCAGCGGTACGCCCATTGTCGGCTGCGCGTATTGGGGCTAAGGCAACTGGGAGAGAACAGTTACGAAGACGAACAGATGACAAACGGTTAAAGCTCACGCTAGTAGCACATAGTCGAAAGGGGGAACGGTGCGCCGCATGTCGCAAGGGCGATGGACTCTCGTACGCCTCCTGCACGACTTGGATTCCGTTGGAGTCTATTCGATGCTGGCGCGTGGCCTGTGATGAAGTACCGCGGGGATCTATAGGTCACATCGCGCACAGTGTGTGAGAAAGTGAGAGAGAGAGAGAGAGAAAGTGGGCGGGGGTAAGAACGATAGAGTGAGATAGCGGCAGGGCCATCATCGCGGAACACACACAGATACACGTCGACACATTTGCACGCATTTGTAGCAGGCAAGAGAGAGAGAGAGAGAGGGGGCTCGGGTGGTCTGATGATGATGGTGGTGTCGTGGTGGGTGCGAGAAGAACGCCACTGATGATCCGGCATCCCTTTCATTCGGTATCGGCAGCAGGATGAGATGATCTACTATCACTATCACTGCGACTACTACAACTACGGTTCGCTTCGACGCGATGATGGCATCGCTTCTATCTCAGCATCTCAGAGCCCCGCCATCAGGAAAGGCTCGAGGCGGGTGTCTAACCGTTGCGTCGAGTCACCCGTAGATGTATTGCTGAGTTGCGTTTTTGTTCCAAATGTTCGCTGATGTTTGGGTGAAACGATTCGCCGCATTGCACCTTCACTAACGGAACCGATTGTCGTTTGCAGGTGAGTAACGAGTGTGGAGCAACTCTTAGGTGGTGGATGGTAGAAACCCATCGGAGTTCACTGAGGAGCAACGAGCGTTCCAGACGAGAGGAATTGCATCCTCGTATGTGTTTGTTTGTTGTTTGTTCATTGTGTACGCGTATGTATGTATTTTGTTATGTTTGTGTGTGTGTGTGTGTGTGCAAGCAGTAAGCTCTTCGATTCGAATGGGACAACGAGTGAGTGTGTGCGCCAGCAAAGCAACGGGTATCTATTGTGAGACCCAGCTGCCATCTGATCTATTCAACAACGATATATGATTAGGTTCCGAACGGCGGAAAGAGCCAGCGACGGTTTGGTACGATTTCCACGTGTTGAAAAGGTGCGCCAGATCTCCTCGGGCCCTACCCACAGACTGATGGTCCCACACATCCACGTTATGGGCAACCTTGATCCGACATTCGACACCCTGGATACACAACGGATGGCTCCAGTGCGGGTTGTTTGTGGCATAACTATACGGACCTGCTTATGACGGGATCTTGACGACAGAGTAAACAGGCCAACGAAAGGAACCATAGACCTTACTCTGTTCGGTTTGATTCATTCGTACGTTGATACCCTTCCCGCTTTCCCTGCCAACTAAGCGGCAAGGCATCTGTCGCTAGAGAGACGCGAGAGAGAGGCTGACATAGGCTCCGGCGAAGCATGCCATTATGCGAGGGATAGCAATTCGCAAAAGATCTCATCCACGACGAGCATCAGCTACGATCTACGCCATCTTTCTTTCGGTTGACTCTCATCGACTTGCGACCCGACTCAACTAGTACTTTCAGCCAAAATAATTCTACCTACATCTTGGGTCGTCTGTTCCGACATAAACGTTGTTTTAGTATATTTCGCCGTGTAAACACATTACTGGCTATGGTTCGACGCAAACGCCTCTACCGTGAAATGTTTAATGATCCTCTTTTGAAACAAGCTTGCATGAGTCAACCTTTCTATCCAACTTCGACAATAGCTACCAATATTCAACTGGCTTTACTAGTTTTTGCTGACGTTGTACGAATATCGTGTGTCTGGCAACTGTTGTTTTCGCTTGTCAGAATAAATCTTAAGCAAAACCAAAACCTACAATGTACAGCTATCAGTTAAGCCTAAGCTAAGGGATTAAAGCGAAAAAGGTCAACTGGACTCCAGATCGCTGGTTCATCACGGGAGCAGACCGCCGGTTTCATTACCCCTTGTGGATAATCATTTTGGATCATTAGGCGAGGTAATATTTCCTTAGGATTCGTTCCGCAGGGCGGAGCGTGGTTAAGCTAGACAAGGTGATGGATTTATGGTGCGATATGATCATAGAAAAACGGCCTCAGCCATTCGGTAGTCTGTACATTTCTGGTCATGAGTTTAATCATCGTAGGATGCACCGATGGTTATATCCTGGTCCTTATACCTGCTTCTGAGCGATGCTTTTTTTCTTCGTCTGCCTAAACGTGATCTCTTTATGATCTCGCTGAGTTCACTTACAATGGCCTGCAATAATGGGGTTATGAGGAAACGGCCCCATCGCACGCTAGGGAAGAATGCGAGGGACAGGTGGCCAAAGAAATGCATGTGGGCTGCCACTCAGCCCTTGGACGGCGCTATCGGAAAGACATTTCTGTTGTATGCTTGTATTGATTTGCGATTCGCTGCCGCGGGCCTTCTTGCCCTGCGAGCCTTAGCCTGGGCATTGCCTGTTCTTCATCGCACAGCAGGGACGTCGAATCTGCAACCCCTGACTGTCCCCGTCCGGCAGGACTCTCGCCTTGAGGCTGAAGGGCACTCGGACATCCCACACCTACGAGTCACGTCGCTTGTCCACTTGTTCTCATTTGCCTAACTCAAGGATCCTCTCTGTCTAAAGGTCCAGCTGGCCTCTCACGACAGGCCTTGCCTGACGTGAGAGGCCAGTGGCGTACAAGCAAGCAGAATATAGCGAGGAACCTGACGAGGATGTACTATGGCTGGCCCATGGTTAGTGAAGAGGACGCGTTCGATGCTCGAACAGAGGGAAGCATACGAACGTCGCGGGAATGTACGTGACCTTTTTGAGAACTAGAACGCACATGTTCATCTATCGTATACGGCTCTCACCTTGAAGAAACAGCAGCCTTTCTGCTGCAGTATGGTACACAACATACCAACCACACACTTGTACGCATTCCAGTTACTCGCTAATCCATGAACGAAGTGTATGCTCATCTGCCACAGTCTGCCAACTGCAGACTGCGGAACCCAGCCACGCAAGCGGTACCCCTGGGCCTCAGGCTGATCCCTCTATTCGACACATCCGGCTTTCCCCGTTCTCGAGACGTTCAGTCTTCCGAGTGACAGTAAAGGAGCGGCAAAGAGGGAAGCGTAGAAAAATATTGTCGTTTACTGAAAAGAGAACAAATATTTGTAGAAAGCTCAAATGATCGACGCACGTTAAGGTATGACGTCTACACCGACACAACGCGTCGGATCATCTTAATTACCAAGGACTCTACGGAACTGAGGCTATAATATAATAACAAAGGCAAGCGATGAGGGCCCTGCATCGGACTGCGCTGTCAGGAAGGAAAAGAGAGCTAACGAACGAATACGTTGGAGCGACAGTACGAGCTGAGTGTCGGAATGTTCGAGTCGGGGAAGGCCAGCCGCATGTGATGCGTGGAGGTGGCGCGATGGAGTGAAGAAGAATGCTGTTTTTCTTGGGAATGCATAGAATTCACATAGCTCTAGAGGAACGGGGACATAGGATCCGAACCGCTGTCACCGTGTGCCTCATCTCACTGAACAGTGGAGAAATGACCCGCTGGAGTTGGGCTAGAGGACGACACACAGAGCACAGAGGTGGATCCAAATAAAAATGCTCCCAAAGGGGCACCAGCGTGCTCCCAGCTGGACGCATTCATCTCCGCCTGCTGGTCATCCGTGCATCCCGAGTCCGTTCGCCTTTCGGGGTCCAGAAACGGCCGGTCATACCCAGCCTTCTCTCCAGATGACCCTCTGCGTTTTTGAATCATTCAGAAGCGTCGGCTCGCGGTACTCGTTCTTCAAACCACCGGCTCTTCGGGCGGATTCCTTTAAGAAAGGAACCGGGAATGCCTAGTGACGGAAGCGCGCTAGTCCTAGACTCTCCCTGCACGAGACCCCTGCACGCCATTTCCGCCTCGGACATCACTGTCCTGTATGGCTACCCTTCCCACACAGCAGTGGGCCGACTTCCACTGCACGTCCACTACCCCCTTTGACCCCACAAACTAGCAATGGTTCGTCAGGAATGTACCAGATACCAAGCAAGACTGACACAAGCGAAGCTGGTGACGCTAGATACCGAGGCGTAACCGTCGGACACACGCATGGGGCGATGGCGATTGTGTTCTCTACGCATGCCGCGTCGTCCATCTACTGGCCGCCTTCCTCTTGTTCAAATTAGGGTTATTCTCAAGGCGCTACCCTTTTCACGAAGTGTTATCGTCTTAAGATATTCACTAGCCAGTGCGCCTCTCCTCCTGAGTTGCAGTTGACATATGCAAAATGTAGAGAATCTCTCCCTGAGGCACCTAAACGACCCGACTGTTGCGAATACCAATTTGTTTCTTTTATTTTCCTTACCATCGTCTACATAGTAGAATACATAATAAAGTGGTAAACAAAAACCGGCTTGGCGCATAACGTAAGTCAAATGAATACACATGTGTACATTTGTGAGAAACTTGTAATTTCCATATACATATACATGGATTTACTGAAACGGTTACCGACTTGTCGGAACAGCTGAAACAGTGGATGCGGAAGTATTCGAATAGATCATACGTTGAGTCTACGTTGGTACGTCAGTCATTCAATAGGTTTCGCTATCAGGCAAACCCGAATGAGTCGTGGTGGAATTCGACAGGTAATTCGCGATCCTGCGACCCCGAAGCCGCCTCCAGGGCACGTCGAATGGCTGGAGAAGCGATTATTCTTGTGTCACGTGGTAACAATATATCCGCCCTGCCAATTCATATTACTTCGGGCCCATCGTAATTGGTGGCTGCTCGGGCTTTTTCCTCATGGAACACGATTATTTTATATCGGGAACAGATGACAACGACTCTGTGGATTTCGCGATGTCCGCAGCCCGCGGTGGCACCAACTGCCGAAACTACTGGTTGAGAAGCAGCCAAGGAGGGTCTGTTCGTCTGTTTGAGTGTGGCGTATCAATATTTCGGCGACAGAGGCCACAGGAGCGTCTGGGGGCGGGGGTGGTGTTTTTTTATGTTTCAATTAGAATCGGATCACCTTCTCTGCTTCAGTGGGGCGCTTGGGATTCTAGGCCACCAGAGAAAAACAGAGAGAGCGAATGAAGAAGTAGGAGAGAGAGAGAGAGAGCAATAAGCGCCAGATTTTGACAAAGGCCCCCCGGCGGCGGTGGCAGTTTGACTTCGAAAGGGATCATTGTTAATAATCCTGCTAGCAACCATGGTGGAAAGCAAGTGTCGCAAAGTGAGAAACCTGTTATTTGGGGAAAGTGCACTGAATGGTCCCGCGGCGACGGGTGTTCGTTGTTTCAGTAGTTGTACAAGTATCAGCGTAGCATTTGAGGCCGAAGCGACCGCAGTGGTGGCGACGTCGATGGCCGCGGCAGCCAAAGAGACTGTCCTCATTAGTGCAGGCGATTCTTCCAGAGTTGAGTTCACTCCCGAAATCGGAGTGCTACGCTGCGCTGACCGGCGCTCGGTTGGTTCCAACCAGTTGGAACACCCAATCAGAGGGCAGCGGCGGGCGCGCAGGGAATCGAAAAGCTGAGAAGCAACTGAGACTGAACGAACAGCTAAGACAAGCCACTGCTGTTGGTGGCACTGTGTATTTCCAGGCGGGACTAAGTTAGCTGGCTTGCTCGGTTCGGAGGAAGTGCCCAATTTCGTGATGATCTATAGAGATAGACAGAAACTTGACTTTTGTTCCTTCGCGTTCTCCCTGTATCCTCCCTTAGCCTTCGACTGCTTCTTCTATTATTTCGTTTCGTGCCGTGCTGCGCCGTGCCTTCGCAAGCTCCACTTCGCTATTTGTGTACGTCACCCGACGCCCGTTAGCCGACTACTGGGCCTGTCGGGTGGCTGGGTGGCTTGTTTTTGCGGCGATTCGCTGCGCCTCCTGGCCCCCTTCTTCCTCCTCTTCGTCTTCCGGCGGAGTTGTAGGCTCCGATACGAGAAACTCGAGCACTGAAAAGTCAGTCGAGTCCGCCCGCAATAGCGGTCGCGGCGGCAGCCGCAGCAGCTAAGTTTATTTGGACTGGGAAACAAAGGGGCAATACTGTTAGTGGGCCGAGACTGGATCGGCAAGCGCTAAGGCAACTCTCAGGCCAAGCGCCAAGCTCCGAAGTGAGTGGTACCAGTAAACGCGCCGCAGAAGCAAGCCAGTCAGTCGAACACGCCTCAGAGGCGTAGAGGAGAGAGATGGCCTCTTATCACTTGTCCAAGACGAGAAAGAAGAGGCAGTAGCGGGTTCGAGCGGAAGGCAAGCAGACAGCCCGACCGGCCTGGAAGTCCACCGGATATCGAGCACCCTGAATTTCGCTATCTCCAAGAAGGTGGAGGAGGGAAAGACGCTCGCCTCAACTGTCCTCCAACTCATTGTTCAGGAGAGAAGCTCGTCACGAGTTATCGAATCGAGTTGCGGGGTTGGTTGTCGCCCGGAACGCCTCCGAGCCCCGGCCCGTCCTAGCAGACCCACGTTGTTGCTGCCGTCACTGATACTACAGCTTCTACTCTTCGCCGATCCCACTCTCCAGTTTTTTCGCGGTACACCCCGAAAGAAAGGCGGACGGAAGCAACCTATTCTTTGTACGAGTCCAACAACGACGCTACACATTCTGCGAGCGTTTCACGCTGTTCTCACTGGCAGAAGCGGGAGTTACGAGCTCACTACGGATTGCTATCTTAGAAGGAAGAGGGGCTGATATTCGGGGGGTGGAGGGTGCACGAAGATGAGCTCAATGGCTATTGCAGCGAGGCAGCAATGTCAGTTCTCCTTTCGACTATGAATTCGAAAAAATCTTGTTCGCACTTCAAAAGAGAGAGAGAGAGAAAGAGGCAGGCTGTTACTGCTCGATGAATGGAGATGTGCATCATCCCCCGTCTTAGTGATGATGCACTTTATATGGGGAGCGAGCTATTGCGGTTTGCCTCTGTTATTCGTCGTATGTTGCATTATACCCCCCCCCCTGTCCAAAAGTGTCGGCGCAGTGAGTGAGAAAGAGATACAGAGACGGAGAGAGAGAGAGAAAGCGAATTTTCATTCTCGCTTGAGATGTCGACGTTGTCATCGTGTTCGTCGACGCTGTCCTCGATTTTAGCTCGGATCGACGACAACAGTGATATCAGCTGGTTGGGGCAGCCGACCGACACCTCAGACAATGTCTGAGGTTGGCATTTGCAAGGGCTTGCAATGTCTAGAAGAAACCCGAGCCGGAGCAGAAGCAGCAGGCCAAACGGAACTCGGCAGGCGAACGAGGACGAGGGTTGCACTAGGGCAGGTCAGAATAACGGAGACGACGGCGACTACCGGTCTTGAGAATTTCCTCTCTATGTACGTCAGATAGAGGCATGGTTGGGTCGGGGCGAGCTGGGCCGAACGGAGCCCTTCCCAACACATCGTCATAACCTCCTTTGGCGTGGTTCCCTCGCCGTTCGTTTCATCCCACTATTTCTCGTCCTCTATCGCCTTACTCTCCTACCGATTTTTCTTCTCTTCTCCATATAATCAAATATATGATTTCCTCTTCCCGCCGTGGCCCTACGTTCCCCTGTTCCTCGTTTTGTGCTGGCCGAACAGCCACTACCACGGCCACTGCGTCCTCCTATACGGACGGCGTCTGCGTTCGTCCTCGGGGCCGTTCGCCCCGGAGGCCCGGCGACCTGCCGTTTCCATTGCTGCATTTCGAGAATCTAAGAAATAGTAATAAGATGAAAAATCGTCTCTTTTTTTTGTTCCCTCCATTGGACCGCCACCAGTCTTTGTGGACAGATCGCCGTCTCCAACGAGCGGTCAGTCATCATCGGCAGGGCTTCTTTCTTTTGCCCCGACAAAACGTCCACCCACCGCCAACCGATCTACATCACCCGATCACCGTAATCAACGGTCAGCGATCGCCCCAGCGGGTTCGACCCGATTTTTCTCCCGTTCCGTTTCACTCGCTGTGCTGTAGAGGGCGGCGGCAGGGCTTCGTTTGGGGAGCGCCAACGCAGTCGTTGTAGCCACCTCGCCTCGTCTGTGCTCTGCTCTATTTTGTCGCAGAAGCGAGAATGCCCAAGTCGGTATTCCTACCAACTTGTCTACGCCCACATGATCCTCGCTTGCCATTTCTGAACAGGAGATCGACGGCGGTAGCGACGCCACCGCCACCACCACGTTTGGCTCTGTGGTCTTCCGCAACGTTCTGCCGTTGTTCCTGATCGCCGTCCGTCTTGTGATAAGTCCGCTACCAGCACGGCGTAGGTAAGGGCCTCGCATGGGTTCGGCCGGGGGTCAATGCAGAAGGGGAATCAATGGTTAACTTGGACTTTGCCTGGAGAACGAAAGAGAGAGAGGGGATGAAAAGAGGTCCGGGCAGCCGCGAGGTAGGGATGGTAAAGCAAGGCATCGGGTTGCAATCGAAATGCCCCAGGCAGTCCCCTTTATTGTTGTGCCTTCGCCATCTCCCCGTTGTCGCCTCCAACACCGCCACCCCCTAGCGCCTTCAATCGTTCCTGCCGCACCGCAGCCCATGCCACAGACCCGCTCCCCTGGCCGCCCTGCGTTCGTTTATGACCTCCATTGTTGCGTCTTGATGGCTTGTCGTTGTATAATACGTGGCGGGCAGAGAAAGAGAGAGAGAGAGTAGAAGCGAATATGCCTGAACGCGCTTGAGGTTCGCATAGATCCGTCGGTGAATAAAGCACGCTAGACTGCATGCCCATAGGCATACTATGAACGGAAGAGGTTTGTCGGCCCACAGTCAGCGAACAACGAATAAGCGTTCTGGTAAACGTACCCGACTGGAAGTGTTATTGCTGTCAGGCGATTAGGAATAGCTCGGTACCACAACCCGGCAGTAATTGCCTGTTGATACGTTGATACACTGTGCCTTGAGTACATTATTGGCAGGACATCAGTTGCTTGACCGAGGTAGGAACACGCGGCCGCCCTTCGAATTAGCCAGCCTCTGTTCAGATTTCCACTACGTGCGCCGTAGTTTATCACCATCACTTTGTTGGCCAATTCCTCGTAGTGTATTTTGCATTACATTTGCATGACGTTCGGCATCACGGTGATTCAGCACGGCGACGGTCTGTGTTGTGTGCGCACTGCACCCAACAGATGCAGCCAGCAGTTTCTCGCAAGTGTCAAAACATGCGAAGAATACCTACCCACAGAAAGTTTGTGGCTGTTGAAGTACCTACCAGTGGCAAAGGAGAATGGGCCAAACAAATCGAACGTGAGTGTATCAGAGCAGTGATGACAGGAGAATAGGCACGCGGGGCGCTCGCCGGCCTGTCTTGTCCTGGCTTGGCCTGGCCTGGCCTGCCGGGTTCAGACGCTCGGTGACAGGGGAGGGAAAGTTGCCAACGAGCGAGGCGAGTTGCCCGTCCCCGCTCACACGAAGACGTGGCGTGGCGCTGCTCGTAGAAATAGGAGAGCGCAGAATGCCAACCAACAGGAAAGACAGCAACGACGAGTATCTTCTCGCACGAGACAGAGAGACAGGAGCGGCAATTTGGAATGTGGCGCCGGCAACGGCGGTGGTGGCGGCGTTGGAACGGCCGGCCCGAGTCGAACTGTGATCGGGCCACGCCTGTGCTAGCTCTGGGCCCTTCTTTGTCGATGTTCTGGGGTGGCAAGACGGGGCGAGCGGTGCGTTCGTGTGGCACAAACGGAAAAAGGAGTCGAACGAAGAAAATCAAGAAGAATTGTGGAGAACAGAGGGAGTTCTGCTGCCGGCTTCCAAACGGGAGAGCACGGGAGAGACGAAGAGTGACGAAGCGGGAATGAACTAGGGCAGCGCTCGCGTTGCTCGCGTACCGTTGGGAAGAGGTGGGTAACGCAGCAGTGATAATGCGGCCGGCGACGGTCTGGGACGCATCGAAGGAAGATGCCTCATGCTGGCTGGCTTTGGTGCTGGGGGAACCTTCGTGGTTTGCCTATGGGAAGCGTAGTCACGCTGGCAAAGGCACGCTGGCTAAGGCAGACGAAAGGACAAAAAGAAAGTACGTCGACTATCGACTAGATACATCTCACTAGGTGGCTGACACACCGCGGGGAAAAAAAAGCGAGAACGTGCAAACCTCAGACTTGAGGAAGGCTGCGCCAGTGGCCCGATTTTGCTTGTCGCCGTGTGAAAGATCGCAACTTGCAGTCCAAGCACCAGTGGCTGCTACATGTTGCTACAACTGTCATGTGTTGTGCCTTTTCGGGAATAATGAATAAGTTGCGGGTCGGGTCCATAGAATCGCAAGGCAGGAGGTCGCCCTCTTCATATGGTTTGCTCCTCGTTCAGTCAATCTCTGCAAACTGGTATCGTTCTTCATTGAAAAAGCAGAGCTGTCAGCCGGGCGAATCAGCATGCCTGCTTAAAACGACACGGGCCTTCTGTAGCGGCGGCCTTTTGTAGATAAGTCATTTTTTTGAACGGATGATACGAGAACAAGTTGATCGTATGTTGCGATTAGACTTGGAGATCAGCTGAACGATGACCCGGGGGGGGGGGCGGCGATAAAGGCCGCTTCGTTCACCCGTTTCCTCCTCCATTCTGATTTGATTCAGGCGTCCCTCGATTGCTTTAGCGATCGATTTTCCGTTCAATCATCCGTGGCATTTGCTTTACAAATATTTTTAGATCTTTACATCAAAAGATGCCTCAGTGTCTGGAAAGCTTTCGTCGAAGACGGCCATGCGGTTCAGCCTGGGCGGAGACTGAGAGAATACGCGACCTTTTTGAAATTGCCTTATATTTTATTTTCCGATGCGAGCGGGCATTTTGTTGTTGCTTTGAATATTCTGCAGTATACTTTACATCGGGGAAAAGCTAGCTGCTACTACCGAGATCTTTGGCTCTCGACCCAGTCCGTCCACCGTTTCAGGATAGAGAACGCTTTTCTGAGCTTCTAACGAAACTCGAAAGCCAGTCACTTTAGTGGTGGTCTCTTTTCCCGACAGGCTGCTGATCTGACGAGGCGATAGTACTGGCAGCCTGACTACTACTACAACTAGTGTTAGTGGGGGTCGTCTGTCGTCCTTATTTTTTCTGTTCTCTATCTTTCTCCTTGACTGTCTCCTTAATCTGGGTTTCCAGCCTGCTCGTTTGTTCCCGTTGCCTTAGTTTCGCCTCATCGTTCAGCCACAGCCACCGCTCTATCCATCGCTCGAATCACCATAACCTTCTCGTTCGCTTCGTGCCAGCCGTCAGCTCACAGCCTCTTGGCGAGACGCTCGCCTGCTGACTCCTCGGGCGTTCTCTCGCGCTACCTAAGCCAATTTGAGCAGCGGGCACGAATCATCTTGCGACGCCTGCCCCGCCCGCTTTGGCGCCTACCCGTAACTTGCACTGTTCAGCTTCAACGATGGAGCGCCAAGGGTTTCATGGGCAGAGTGTCTCACTTGAACAAAATATTCTGCGCGCCTTATTAAATATGGCAGCCTTGGCCGAGGTAAGACGTCCCTAGCTCAGGGTGTCGGCTGACTGTGTTTGACTGCGTTTGTTTGACTGAAGGAACAAAGCCTGAGACTCGTGTGGCAAGTTCCTATAGAGACAGTGAGAGGGAAAGGTAGGGAAAGAGATAGAGAGAGAGAGAGAGACACAAAAAAGGTCGACGATTCCGACGACGAGGTAGAAGCCGAGGTAGGGCCTTTGATGTCGTCTAGATCCTACACCACAGCGCCTAGCTACCTGTCTGACTGCTCGTGGCTGATAGCTAGGAGAGAGGAGAGAGAAAAGTAGGATTGATCGGTTTACGGCAGCGTCTACACGAAAGTTCTGTGGGTAGCATGGCCCAAAACGATACAGTAGTGCGTTGCGCTCGGAACCGTCTACCGTCTTCGCCCTCCCGGGATCTGCCAGATGGCAGCATCGATGGATAAAGCTCCAACACGGGACCTACGCGAGGACTGCCATCGCAACACTAGGGTGAATAGCACATCATTTATCTACTACTACGCCGTCAGCTAAATGGTCGCCAGTGCTTGACGCACCAACGTAAGGAGCCTTGGGAAACATTCTTTCGACGATTATATATTTTGCTGTACCATAATGGTTTGCGTACGTCAACAGGCGTGTTTTAGCCACTTGCTAAAAAAAGGTGTCCTTGCAATTATCTCATTCTGCCGGGCACAGATCAGCACTTTGTCGTGACGCAACTTTGTTGGACGACACTCTGACCCGTATTAAATACCCATCAACGACGGCACTTAATAATCGTATTACGAAGCACATACCTAGTGTATGAACATGTGCTTATTTCTTAAGCTGCAATCAAAGCCTTAAACCTTTTTTTTTCGTTTATCGATATCAGTAATGCACCCTCGCAGCACTTGATGATCAAGAAACTAAAAGACTCAAGTGTCATGAGATAAATGTATAACACACACCAATGCTTAACATAGCCCACGCAGTAGAGTTAATAACACACGAAAGTGCTATTAAAAGAATTACATACATTGACTTTCATATATGATTCAATTACTGATTTCAACCCAATTATGCGGTCATTATCACATTATTGCATCATTATTATTACCATATTAGGGTGCCTCTATTATTACTATTATTTATTGCGCCATTATCTCGAGCGCAAATAGCCACCGAAACGACTTTCGTTAGCCGCCCTGCCTAGATGACAAGAATGCCGTCGAGTTGGGCAAAACTCCTAAATACAAAGTTGAAATGTTCATGGATACACTACGCGCGCACTGTTGTTAGATAGCTAGCATATGACGTAACGGATTGTTCACCATCAGGGACGGTCGTTGCGTAAATCAAACGAGGAGTTGGTAATACACTGTTTCTAGGCAACGTCGGAGGACGTTCGATTAGTGTCTGCACGACGGATTCAATGCCTCAGTGCTAAACCGTAATGAAGGTAACTAGTAGAATATTCGTGCCAATTGCAGAATGTGCACTTCCAAGTCGAAATCATAATAGAAACATTCAACCAAATAGAGAATAGTTGATCTCACTGAATCTCTGCCTTTGCAGGCTCCCTTGGTTATCCCTATACTATACTTTGATGCATTTTTTATGACGTATAAGAGAGCTTAAGCATTGTAAAATTGCAGCGCCTTTAATAAACCAATAAAACCTTTACCTTTACCTTTATGTGATTTCAAATGGTTCTCAAAACACGTCAGTCCCGAGCACCTTGTTGGGATGATATATACAAACTGTATATATATGCTGCTGTCAGAAGTATTCTTCCTGCATAGTTCCTGACAGTGACCCAAGTTAGCAATCGGTTCGGAGTTTTAGTCGGTGCGAGTCCGACACTACCTAGGCGAACATTTCAGATGTGAGGCCAGGTGTCCCTAACGGATTTTGTCCCCAACCTCATTAAAAAAAACTATATACATATATATATATATATATATATATATATATATAGACAGAAGTTCGTTGTATTAGAATGCCAGAAGTGCTATTTGGCCCATGTTCGAGAATATTGCAGCCTCCAAAATAATAGTGTGTCGTTTCTAAACGGATGCAAGTAAGGGACGGCGCTGGGTGATATAGCGAAACCTAGCTTACGGTCTGCTTGCTTCTGGCGAAGACAAACGCAAATAGCTGCCGTACTGTATACTGCTCAGCCTGTGTGCGCGTTGGAGTAGAAAGGCAAATCCAATCGTATGTCTTGCTGCTTTGCTTTCTCTGTAGGCCACCCCATCTACCCCCTCCTACCAACCTATGCTGAGACAAAAACACCGAGACACGACAAGACCTTCTGGGTTGCGTATGTTTCACCCTGGTCTCGTTGCTGCTATTTGCCAAACCTTTCTGCATGTTCCATCTAAACTCGAGCCTGACCATCGCTGTTTCTGCATGTCATGTAACCCCAGCATCCACCATCGACCCTCTTCTGCATCGTTGCAGCGAACGCGCTAGTGGTGCCTACCAGGAGCTCGCACCTTCCTTGTAACAGCAGATCGGGCAGCCTGCTTAGGTCATCCTGCTCGCATCCAAAGTAGCCACCCTCACCCATCCTATATATCCCATCATCCTAATGCTAAAGCGCATCAGCCGTAAGACTGCTGCGGCTACTGCTGCTGCTCGGACGGACAGGACCCCAGTCATGGCCTTCATAATCCGGATCAAGACACACGGAGCTGCAAACCAAGCAGGAGATGGGAAGTCGGCATCATCTGCGGCTACGACCGTCACCACTACCACCATTAACATTTGACCTCAAGACGACGAGGCTCTGACCTGGCTTCAAGTTAATCTCTAAGCCCAATTCGCAGATATGATGTTGGGCTTGAAGATTAGCTTAGACTCCGGCAAGGCCAACGGCAGGAGACTAGCAAGTCGGCTTACTGAAAGATGGATTTGTGGTTACCATAGAGGTCCCGCCCATTCCCGTCTGACGACGTCGGATAGCCGAGCGTAGCAGGGACAGTTGCGTCTGGTCGATGCCATCTCTCCTATAACACGCGCAGACCCAAACACATACCCACACACCCACGTGCTCATAGCCACACTGCTGCCTGCACGCCACATCGCATGTCCTACAAACTACAATGGGTCATCCGAATCCAGGTTCTTACGGACAGTGGGTCCCCTTTCCCATTGTCAAGCAGCCCAGCTACGGTTTCTAATACTATTATAAAATACAGGGGTGACTTCAAGAGGTTATTTTGATCTCGGTATCATTTTTTGCTCAAATCCGTAATTGTCTATCGTCTAGCCCCCTTCTCCTCATTTTTTTTTCCTGTTTATTCGAAAACACACACACACTGCCAACACGCACACTGCCCCTTCTGGTTTATGCTGCTGCTAACTCTTCATTTCATGTTACCTTCGGTTAGAACGTTTTTACCTCCCTACGCAAGCTAGAGGGAAGCCTGCTCATCAAGCCCTCTGATATTCCCGTGTGAGCTATCACGGGAAAAACCTAAAGTGCCACCACCAGGCAACTTGTTTGTGCTCATTCGTTGTGTTAGCCACACGCACTTCTCGGTTCGACCATTACAGTCATGTTGATCTCTGGTAACGCGTCCTGTCTTCCTGTTCCGTACGTAGCGCTCGAAACATCACAGCGATCAGTGACTGAGTCTCTCGGGAACCGCCTTTAACGGAACAAGTCTTTAAGTCTCTCTCACTCGCCCTTTCTCCCTGAGAAAATCTTTCCTAAGGAAGCAACGATCACGATGTAGCTGCGTGAAGAAGCGCCCTTTCGAGCCTCCGACCTCCGAGAAGCGCCGATAGAAACGCCTTGGCTGGTTCGCCTTCGCTCAGAGCAGCGACTGAGGGTCGTCGTGTTCTTCTGTGATGTCTCGCATTGATCTGCCTTTCGCTCCTAGACCGCTTTTTTTTGTGAGAGACGAAGTGTAGGCCACCGTGTGGGTATAGACCGTCGCCGCTGCTTGTAATGCTGTTATTCCTGCGTCAGTGCCTCTACCTTGCAGATGCCAAGTAGCCACTCGTGGGGATAATGGAACGCGACACAGAGGAAGAGCCCTGTCTCGCTCGCTGTCTCCCTTCACTCTGCTCCATACAGCAAGCAGCAGCACTACTGGAGTGGCATAGCTGTCGTTGTGGCGACTTACCGTGTGCGTCGTTTCGAGTTGTGTTGCCTTGTCCCTCTTTTCTGAGTCTTCCTGGAAAAACGGGGCCACCTCTTTTGCTCTAGGACGCGTTCTGTTTCCTTTGGCAACCACGAAAGCGATGTCGCTTCTATCGTTCCCGATCCGCCTTCCCTATCTTTAAGTCGCAGTCTTGCTGGCTTCTGGTATCTGTTGGTTGGATAGCTGTTCGATATCTTCCGTCTTTCAACTAACACAAAGACGCTACAAATCGACCTGCTCTGTGGCTTTACCCCTATTACCCCATCCTTCCACCTAACCCCTCGTCGGCCCACAGCTAAGTAGAGCTGAGAAAATACCACGAGCTCACTGAACGTGATGGAAGAACTGACACCATTAGCGGCGTCCCAGTTGACTAGTAGTCTCGATCGAAGGAGGTGGCAAGGGAGGGCGCAAGGGGACGTTGAAGGAATCCCCTTACTGCCGTATGTACTGTATTTACTTCTCAAGAGGCGCCGGCAGTCACACAGCAGGTGGTAGAGCCCTCGCTGGTAGGTAGGCTAAATGTCCATCCGACCTAATAGAGTAAATCAGGATCGGCCAGTAAGAACCGATAGACAATAGGTCGCGGATGTGTGGCTCCCACCTACCGGGACCTTCTGTTGGTAGGGACCCGTATAAACTTTTTACAAGCTCCCCTCCTCTGCCACCTCTCGAACTCAAGCAGCATATACTTAGCGTAGGCTACGTAGTATTCGATGCGGCATCTGCACTGCCTCCCAGCCGCAGGTCGTACTGTAGACAGAGCGCACGCCACATAAGCTGTAAGGCAGACTCTTGTTGTAACGTAGCGTTCTTTCGCATCCCTTTTAGCCGGCGACTTGGAGTTCCAAGTAACCTGACTTTCAGGGCGCCTATGCAAATTTTATTGACTTTTTTTGCCTCCTCTCTCTCTCTCTCTCTTTCTGTCTGTGTGTGTGTTTCCCGTATGGACGCGCCTTGCAGTGAAGACTGGCTGCTGCGGTGTCAGTGAGCCTACTGGACGGGGTCTGAGTGGAGTTGTTTGGTCTCATTCAAAGCTATAGGGTGGTAGAGCGGTTATTTCCTATTACTTGTCTGTGCTCTGTGTGCCAGGGGGTCAGAGGCAGGGAGTATCGTTGGCCGGCTATAGGACAGGCAACGCTCCTTCGTTCTTTTCTTCGTTTAGTTATTTCGTGTGGTTGCTTCCAGCCTCCGCTGCCATGTGCCGCATAATTGTGCGGCCACATACAATATATTATAATATGATCTCTACGACTGCAGCTGATAGCGCCACCGGCCGCACTTCCCATCAGGCGCAGCCACATCGGCTATAAAGCGGGCTTCCGCGATGATACATGCCGCTAACTGATCGTTCCCATTCCGCTGTTCGAGGCCGCCCGAGAGCGATGCGCCAGGCACGTATATGCGCACACTTCCGAACGCGGCACATCGTGCATATACACAGGCAGACAGCGACGGGGGGCATGGCAACGAAGCACACAACGCATGGGCAACACAACAAAACATACATATCTACATAACGAGATCCGTAGAGATATAAATATATCGTGATCGCCACTTGACGCCCATTCAAAGTTAACTATTGATGGAGCATCCTGATATCGTTCTTATAAACGTTTACGCCTCCGCACGTTGCGAATAGGGGCAGTGACGAAGGGGAAATAGCCACGCCGTCGGACACAAGAGTGCACCGGATGGCGGAGGAGGAACGGAAGTACACACAATGACGAAAGAAAAAAAATCAAATACCCTCCTATACAGGTAAATATAGACGGCCACTACTCGGATTGTAACGTACTGTACAAATGTGTCTGTGTGCGTGTGCACGTAAAATATTTGTTGCTGCTTAGGCTGTTCCCGCGAAGCAACGAGCAGCAATGTGGACAAAGGGGACGTTTTAAAGGCCATTCGGCCGTTCACCAGCAGCAGTGGTAGGGACGTTAGTGGCAGCCGAGGTGGGGTACACAGACTGCGCGGAGAGGCTGACATAAATTGGCTTAACGACTCAGCCAAGAAGTGGTCGGCCTTTGCCCCGCTCGGTATTGGCCAATGGGCATCATATAAATAATGAGCGACTCTCAGGCGATGACGACGACGACGGCGACGGCAAGCAGCGGCGGCTGTGGGCAATGCGATTGTGAGT
Source organism: Stratiolaelaps scimitus (assembly GCA_019614645.1). Lineage (NCBI taxonomy): Eukaryota > Metazoa > Arthropoda > Arachnida > Mesostigmata > Laelapidae > Stratiolaelaps > Stratiolaelaps scimitus. The sequence continues at coordinate 455,188 of JABWDB010000014.1, read as the reverse complement.
CTAGCCAATACTTCTACTTGAGAAAACTATCGGGGTGGAAAAAGCAACGGACGGGTGGAACGGCAGAACGGGTGAGTTCAAGGGTCCGGCGAGTGGGTAAACTGCAGGACGCTGCGCGCGAAGACTGAGTTCCCGCTTGGCGTGGAGTGCGGGGTTGGGGGGTACCAACGAGACAGGGGTCATCGGATTAATTGTGTCTCAATAGACGTTCTGTCAGCGACAGAAGCGTGGCCCATGTGTGTGTCTTGCTTTCTGTCAAATAGTACACGCACGCACACATATACAATACACACACGCACATTTCAGATCGCTGACAAACACGCGTTGCAGGCAAAGCATGGATGATGGATATGCGTGCGTATGTATATTTACGTTACGTTTCTAATGAATAGAAATGAGCGGACAAGGGTCCTGCAGTTACTTGGACATCGATTCCCGTCTTCTTTGATGAGCATTCAAATTCAGGGCTACATTTCAATGTTCGTCTTATCAACGAAGATTTATCTGTGCATTATGTGTATAACGAGACTTCGGAGAATCATTTAGGGGAGGCCAAGTCTGTCAACACAATGGCAACGCCGTTCTTCTTCCAGCTGTAGTAGCTGCAAATGCTAGCATTGAATGATCTAAAGCTATTTCAAAGTTTAGTTGTTTAAGCGATTGGGAGATATTAACTAGCCGACGTTGGAAATATTTGGTTTCCAAGGGTTTCCACAAACACGCCTAAATTATATTACCTCCGTAGCCTGTTGTAGATACGATTTTTTAATGAAATGATTGTGATTAGTTCAATGCAGCGAGGACAGGTAAATAATCAATTCGAATATGGTCTGATGTAAAGGCCAAACTTCAACCAAACGAAGAAGAAGACAAAACCGATTAGCCTTTGATTAAACAGGCTATTATGGATCTTGTAGAAATATACGTTTATAATTTATGTCTTTTGATTTTTGTTAGGCATACTCAGATAAAATATATGAATACCAAATGGTTATAGATAAGATAATAGCATAGCCGTTACTGCTGGGCCCTCTCTTGCGCTATGTTGCTCAGAGACGGCACCCTTGGAAATATAATTAATATATTACGCAAGTGGAATCTAGGACAGATTTCTGTTTGATTTAACTAATGATTTGATTTAACTCGTTGAAATCTAGGACAGTTACGAGTGACTAGATTTCTGTTTAATTTAACTAATGCTGCTTTGCCAATGAAACAGTATAATAGAAGTTTTGGCAGCAATCTCTCACCATATTCTTCTGTAGTTCCTAACGGGCCGTAATGTGTCACATTGAATAACGCAGTATCGTTATGTAAACTCTTACGAGTGTGCCTCTCTTGATAGGCTAAGCGGGCACGCACCTCTACAGTCGTCGCCCTGGGCCGCGTGAAGTAACCACCGTATTTAGGCATACACTTCAGAGCACACCCTTCCTAAGGCAAACGAAATGTCAGCCTGCGATGCCCTAACACCAGCCGTCCTCAACCTTCACTTCGAGGGCTTTTCCTGCGGATCTCTCTGTTGTTCCTTAACATCAAACTGGCATCAACTGTTTCTTTTGCTAGCACAGTCGACGACAGGAATAACAGCATCTTTAGATTTCCCCGTGGGAACGGTTGGAGAAGGCCTAACAGACATTTCGAAGATGTGTTTTTGGGACATTTGGACGGACTCTCTGTTTTTCATTGACACAACGACTCTTTGTTGAGGTCTACGAGTGCTGTTTCTGCTGGTAAAATCCATCTTACATGGCTTATATTCGCTAGAACAGAAAAACAAAAAGCACACAAGGAGGCTCCAATTCTCCTTCAATCAGGCTACGTCCCACCTATTGGATATGCAGCGTCTGATGCAGTGTATCGTAGTGGCGGCAGTGATCCTGGCTGATACAGGACATTCGTTGAAATATATATCCGGCGTGCAACTACCTAGGTTTATTCACAGAAATAAAAAAACTCAGATCATTAGATAGCAAATGAAACGGAACTCACAACCACTCGATATTTATCTATCCATATCTTAGATGATTTATTTTAGCCTATTACTCGATTCTTAGCATTATATCCGATGCTCATTGCTTGCCAGTTATAGGAGTGTTAATCGAACCCATAAGGATCCACCTACGAGAAGGAGCGTTGTTGCACATGATTGACTGGTTAGTGCCGGGCCACTCATGCGGAGCACGTCAACGCTAGCAATTCAAGCTCCGCAATGGAGTTTCACAGATCGTTTAAATACTCAGAAAATCGTTTATACGGACGCTCGCAGAACGTCTCGCGACGTAATCGACTATAGACGGGCGATTCGCCCGCTGAATTCTCGTTACATGCCTTTTTTTGGCTTTAAGATTCATTCAACTATATCTGACGGATTGGCAACTCCAGGTCGAATTTCGTTTATAAGATGAAAATGAAGCGCTGTTTGTCCATTATGGATGAAAAAACCGACACTATAAATATTTGTGGAAAATGAACAAAATGGGTGAACGTGCACTACGCGATCATAGAGACTCGTGCAGCTATTGATGAGCTGCTCGGTTCATGGAGAAAATTATTTCAGTAGTGTACATAGTGCGAATCCATGCCCTTTACATCACTGTATATTGAATATTGTAAACATCAACAGCTAATATTTTACAAATGCGTCAATTCAACAAAGCTGGCAGGGCTAATTTAGTACAAATGACACATCTGTGTATACATACTTGTCAGATCATAACCTTTACAAGTCATTCTTCAATATTGTTACATAGCTAGGCTACATGGGCGCAGCATCTCTTCACATAGGTCTAGCTCTCTTTAAATAATTTCGCTACCTGTATATGAGCAGTCCACATTTAACGATTGTTCGTCGTTGGGAATCTGCGGTATATGACCCGGTTCGCCTGAGAGGTTAACGTTCTTGAAAAGGTATATATATATATACACCGTTTCAGTTAAGAGAAAAGTACTTACAGTTGGCGCTGCATCATTTTCGACTGCAAGTCAACTTCATCGCTTAATTACAAAGCGATTCCTCTGAACCCAACCATTTCGTGTTGCCCCACCGTAAAGCTACTTTTAACGTCGTTACGTCTGTATATGTATATTCATATAGCTCTAGTGGGTATAGCTTGAAGGAAACCGCCTCCATCTGACATGAACGCTGGCAACAGATCGAAGATAAATGATTTCGACGCTCGTATCAAGTCGTCACTCAGTGAGTCAGTCAGTCATCCGCGCAGGCAGTGGCCGTTCTTTGCCTCCTTCTATTATTGGAGAGTTTTAGGCCCGCGTGAAGATGCTGCTGGCGGCAAAGACGAATGGGAAATGCTGAAAGATGGTTGGGTTTGTGGGGGAGATGATGACTATGACGCCGAAGTGATGCCACGCCTCGATGGTAGCGCAGCCCGCCATCTCCTCTGCTGCCTTCGGTAGAACCAGCAGCAGTGGCTAGTGTAGCCAGCTACTGCCAACCTCTTCCTGCAATAGCTGCATCTGCAGGGCAAGTCAAGGCAAGGAAAAGCGGTCGCGACCGGCGGAAGGTCTGGCGACGGCGGCGGCGTCGGCGTATGCAAAAACGTTATGCCAAACGACGGACTATCGACTCTTCGACTCGAAGGGCCGCGAATGGATTCAGCTCTGCGGCACTTTCGGTCGCCCCGTCAGGCGGCCGTCCGATCGGACGCGGACATTGCTACGATCGATGTCGAAGACGAGGACGGGGCGAGGAGCGAATGGCCACCCTCATTTTTTTGCAGACCCGAGTCATATCCCGTCCCTGCATCCATGTTTTACTATATATGATTGTGTCGCTGGCCACATCATCATGCCACAGCAGGCCAAGCGGAGGCATACTGCCGAGTACGGGGCGCAGTCGACTATGAAGGTATAGGAGGGCAAAATCGAGGGACTGTGCAGGAAACCAAGAGCCTTGGTCGTCTTTTTTGCTGGCCATACTTGAGCTTTTCAGTGGGGCAGGGGAGGCGGCAAAGCGGAGGATAGGGGTAGCGATCCGAGGCGACAAAAATCCTGCAAAATCCATCCAGATACGGACGGGAGAAGGCAGGGCGAGTCGTCCATCCGGCGTCCAAACGGATGGTCGAGCCAGTTGTCCAGCTTTACGAATCCACCGCAGCAACGGAGGTAACGCCAGACCTCGTCGCACTACTATAAGGCCTTGCTCTATACATGTATACGATCTATGTCATATATTATATAAAGAGGGCCATAGAATCGGAATTGTGGGAATAGGGGAATCTCTCTATAAAGGGAGCCACGATATATCTACAATGCAATTGTTGTATGTTACCGCTATTCGTCGGTCGCGTGTGGGGACGTAGGCTGTCCAGTGATGACGATGAAGGCGCCGTCAGCGATGGCTGATGCAGCAGCCCTGTGCACTAAAAGAAGAACGATGGAAGGAAATAGAGATAGGTTGTTGCTGGTAAGGAGCAGGCCTTGACGAGCCAAATTTGGGCTGTTGTTTGTGCTAACGCAACATTCTCACAGTGCATTCGAACACAACAAGAGAAATAGCACTATTGAGCTAGGGGCAAATAAGCGACGAATTTCATTGAATTGAGCTGGTCCATACCGTCGGTGGAGTCGATTTTGCTTTATCCGTTCCCACAACACGTACCCATTGTGGCCAAACCATGATGTGCTTTCAATCCCCCTCACCAGCTTGGCGGGACAACTCATGCCATCTTCAGGCATTTAAGACAGGGCCAGTCCCAATGCATTTGAGGGCATCAACATCGCCGGATTTGTCTTCCTGAACATACGCTACATACTCGGTACGACCAGGTGTGTGGACTCGGACAATCTTGTCGAGGCAGCGAGTTAAACGCGTTAGCTAGCTCTGTAGCGTAGAGGTAACGCTATTATTGATAAAAACATCCGCCACGCAAAAATGTGGCGCCATTCGCAATGGCTGTTGGTTTCGTCCAACTGAACCAGAATGGGTTTATGAGTGGTGATGGCCACATCTATGCTAAAAAAATATGGATATATGGCAGTCAAAGACTTCTTGTATGTTGTATATGTGTATGCAATGACACATAGAGGCAGGAGAGCCGACACACAGTCATCTGTCACAATACGTGTCTCCGTTCATCATCACGGGCTGATGTAAGGTGATAATAACGCTCTCGAGAGCGGTATCATGTTATATCACTAACCCAGAGACAGAGTGCTAGACATTACGATAACAAGCTATTCTAACTATCAAATTACGGAATCTCATCTCAGATATGTTCTGTCTACACACCTGCGTATGGGTCGCAATGTATGTAATAATGTAACGTAAAATCTTGGTTCTGAAAGCTCAGATGGAGTCTCACACCAAGACTATACGCACACCAAGACACTTTCGGAAGCCCTCGACAGCCGGTGAGAGCTAACGCGGCATGCAAGATCGGTATGAGACGGGAATAAGATTGGATTTCTTGAACTAACCCTGATGGGGCGTTAACGGACTGAATGAACACATCCGGTGAATACTTTCGGCGTCTGTTACAAACTCCTCCTACTATCTGCACACAAGCTACCTTTAAAATCATGATTCTAATCCAGACCCGATAAAACGAACCTTTACAATCTTGGTACGCACCGCCCGTCGGGTTTTATTTATTCAAAGTGCTGCGCGATTTCGCCATAGCGAGGACTTGGAAATTGAGCATAAATATAGTCTACTGCTACTGACGAAAATGTTGCTACTATGTATTTGTCACGCACAACCAAAATTTAAAAAAAATGTATTAGTACGGATATATGAATTATGCTGCGGTTTCAGACGAGTCTACAGGGCAATTAGGTCTCCGATTAATAAAATCGGAATAATGTGATTACATAAACATGTTTTCTAAGTCTATAGCTTAGAGGGACGCACGCTTAGGTTACATAAAATTAGCGGATACGTTGTTTTTTTATTTTCTGTGCAGCCGATTGGAGTGGCTTTCCATTGCGGCCCTTTTCATAACCAAGTGGTCTATGTTCGTATTCACATTGTAATTCATCGGTGTTTTTTTCAGCTATGTTCTTCTATATTCACAATACATGGCGCTGGTTTATAAGTTTCGAGGTGCACTTACTTTGGGGCTTTGCGACGAACTAATGATTATTGCTCCATCGACTTATCTGGTCACCTGTTCACGTACGTGTAGTTATCAATCCCTTCATTACTTCCGGCGTTGAGAGCTTGCGCGGGCTATTAATAGATGGAAGCCGATGATATCGCTGTCGAAGGATGAGAACGCGAGAGAGAGAGAGAGACATATTGACATTCTTCGTATTTTCGCTTCGTCTACCTGAAGTGGCGGTGCCTGGTCTACTTGTTAAATTGGTGAACATATATATATATATATATCAATTGGGTATATGCGACGCGTCTGTAGGTGTAGTATTTAGTACCATTTATGTGGCGTATTACGTTAGACGACAGTAATGCATCCAAGCCTTTTCTACTAAAAAAAGAAACCCCAGGCCAAAAAACTGTACAAAAACTGAGAGGGCTTATTCAACTTGGGTAACAGGTTATTTTTCTTGGGCAAGACCTTTAGCTGAGGTATTCATGCTGAGCGATTTCAGCCCTTGGAAAAGAATAGTTTGTCGCATGTACGCTTATGACTACGGCAGAGGTTCTATCAGGACACGGAGGAGAGGTTTTCTTTTGCAAGCACTGAAACCTCTCAACGCAAAAGCCGCCGCAATAGACATGGTTGTCTGCAGCACGATGAGACGAATTTTGGAAGGAACTCATTTTGAATATATTATGGCTCGAGGGCGGAATGATATTCATGTTGGGAGAACTCAAGTAATTTCGCTTCAAAATTTTCTACAAAATTACTAGAGTTCTAAAATATCGCTGAGAATTATCTAAACTGAGCTGGGCATCGAAGTAGACTATATCATTTACAAAGTTGATCTATGTGCGTGCGTTATAAATCCACATTGATGATGGAGCGCATCGTAGCAGATGAGATACAGCCATCCTCAATTAGTCCTGAAATCTGGCTACGAATGCAGAAGGTACCAAGACGAAACAATTATCCATTATGCGGCAGGTGGGTATGGCGCCGACATAGGTGATTTTTATATGCATCGTTTTAAGTAAATGACATGCGAATGATCAGAGCATATTTTCAGCTAGGTCCGAGTTTAGGAACATTTCGAGCGAGCGAAAACCTCGAAGGGGAACAACCAATTGTTTCTCTCTCATTGAATGGCTTATGTTTATGCTGAAGCCAATGCGGATAGACCTGATACGATAGGCAATTCCTCTAGCTCTACAATGAATATAGATTGCTATATATCTATCGCTAACTCCTGTTCATGTATTTCAGCGTAGCCTGCAGCTCTTGGTTTCTTTTAAGGTTTTTTCAGGTGGTTTTCATTTTGGTGGAGAGTCGTGTGTAGTATCGTTGTGTAGCTAGGATAGGGGCTCTATACCCCCCGGGGGGAGGGCATTGAATATCATTAGTTCAATGTAAAGGGTTGTAAAGCAGCCCCGAAAGCTTTTCCGTTGACGTTAAATGTCGGCTGAGAGTCGCGCAAAATTTACTACAGGTCTGTGTTTTTTTGCATTATTCGATGCGTTTTGACGAGTGGCTTCGAGTTGTACATGTTGTGTACGTTGCTAAAATTACATTTTCCCCTAGAATTGTTTTTGTAATTTTCTAACATGGTGTTCTATGTACGAGGTGTTTTTCACGTTCAAAGTACTTACTTGGCGAGCTGAACAATCTTGCAATAGATATTCTATACCTAGAATATGTCGTCATTGAGATAATACCAATTTACGCTTTCAAGGCCGAAAAACCTCTTCAAGCTTCCTCTTTTTTTTAGCACAGTTTATGCTTAATGGGAATGGAGGGCGCTATGTTCGTAGCGTGCTGACCTATTTGAAGACCCTGACTTTTTATTCGGTTAACTTAGCAATTTATCATTTACATTTTCATCGCTTATTTAGTTTTTCAACCATTTCCCTTGATTTTCTCTCAACACTGTACTTTGGGAATTATTGGCTTCGATAAGCGGCATCTGTTGATAGGTAGTCTTAGCGGTCCTGTAGCAACTGAACGAAGTAATGACCCAATGATGACCCAACCGAAGTCTCAGAAACTATCCATCCAAAATTTCGCGATCATCCAAACAAATATGTCACGAGCAGGACAATACTAATACGTCTGAGAAATCCATTTTCGAAACACTAACGCCAAAATTTTAAACCTTTAAGAGCTAGAAGGGGATCAGACGTCGGCCGAAAAACCAAAGACAACTGCTGCCCCATATCCAACAATCTCCAAATTTTCGCACAAATCATCCAAACAAACATATCACGAGTAGGACTAACGATACTTTGAACTGTCTTTATTGGCACAAATTGTGAGTGTACATGTCGCATGACGAGGCTTGTGATTTTTCGCTTTTGGAGATGGAATGGAAGCATTAAGCCTGCTTTCCGGCAAATACTCTATTTATCCCTCTTGTACGTCAACGATGAATACATCTACAATGTGACCCCAATGGGCATGTTGCTAGTGTTATGAATGTAGGAAGAAACTGGCAATGATCACAGTTTCAATCGTGCAAGCCTCATTGGTGCTCGACAAAATACGCTAAACTTTATTGACTCTACGCAGCGCGTCTAGCCTTTTCCTTATCGTATCCACAAACAAGCTTGAAGCTGGTCCATTAGGCTCGTTTGAAGTTATCTCAGGCAATCAAGCTTTATTGTCGAACGGGTGGCGTATAAAAGCAACTTGATTTGTTGCTCTGGCCGAGATCTATTTCGTTTGGCGAAAGCAAAGGCCTTTTGAGGCTCTTCTCAAGATACCGTTGGGTTTGAAATTAATGCTTCATATCAAACTAAAGTTGAGTTGATGCTCTCCAAGGCATGCACAATCTAAAACTCGCGTAAATGGTTATCGTAACGTTAGATTTCATATTACGGACTCAGATTTAAACGAGAGCTCATATCGATTGCTATGGCGTTTCCATTGGGTTTAATAAAAGTTATCTGTAACGAGAGTGATATGTGCAAAAACTATCGATACTATTATCGCAATAACAATCACATCGTTCGTATGGTTTGGGCACTGTGCGGTCCGTGCTAAGATAGGTATCACCAGGGTATGGTGCAATACACCTCTGGCAGTTAATATGACGTTCAGTGATGCTGATATGATGATCTTTCGAAGATCCAGGCCTACCACAGGGTTTGTGGCCTTGACTCGTTGGAAAATAGATGATTGCACCGCCACAAGGCCGTCCTGTGGGAACTGATCGAGATTTGATCGGCACAGTCCACCGTATCGGAATATGACATCGACCCAGCGGCGGAACAAAACTATCAGAAGTAACGTGTCAGGTTTAAAGTGGACCCCGTGGTACAGTAGAGTACATGAAACAGTCCTGCATATAGGATAGAATAACACCTTTGTTTAAGATGCGGAGAGGGTCAAAGTAAAGGCAATCCCGGTTGCCTCGGGATTCTAGGATATAATAATAAAAATAATAATAATTATATATAACAGAGTGGGATTTTAGCTTATCATTGCTTTAACGCCGTAGTTGCATAATTCATAATCGCATTCATAGGAAATTATATTTCTTGCCTATTTTAGTGTTGTAGACTAGGTGAGTCTGAGATAGTGGTAAATTTAGCTTAATGCTCTATTTGGGTTTATTTTCTGTCTGCCAACCGTAAGTGGCGAGTGCCTGCTCGGCTTGTCAAATGGCCGAATTTAGGTGGGATCTCACGCTGTAATGCTGTGTTCGTAGCAGCTCGGAGTAGCGAGAAAGATCTGTACGAGAGATCGCACCGCTCCATTTCCCAGCTGCGTCTCCAAGGTGCCATTATTCTCTGATGAGTCAGGCATAGCTTATAAGATATCTTTTATCACCCTATATATACGAGGCTGGCTGACGCAGCGAACGGATACACCGGACAGACATGGATACGGACGCGGTGCGTATGGTTTCGCCAGGCTTCGAGCCAGCTGAGGGTGACCGTCTCACACGGGGGCCGCGGCCTCTGACGACAATGAATGCTTAACGTGATTAATTAATACACGACGGCTATAATGATAGATTATCATAAGTATCACTATGCCCGACCACTGGTACTGCTACCCAGTCGTTTTGCTTTCGAGGTGATGAAACGAGGCTGGATCTCCCGATCGCTGGCCCGGACGGACAGGCGTGATAGCACCCGCCGGCTCGCCATGACGTCTCTGATACTGGCTAAGATCCGGCGGAATTGTACTCGAGCACAGTATAACTGCCTAGAATACGCAGTCCATTCGTAGCCATAGTGCAGGTCTTGTGTGCGTTGCCCAAAATCGCATATAGTATAAAAAAGTAATTGTAAGTTCGTATAGGGAATGGGTTCGTCCACGAATATTGTAATTTTACATGACCTGCCGATATGTCTAAGCGTATAATGAAAATAATAAGACCATGTATATATATATATATATATATATAGGTGACGAACTGGCCCGTGGACAAGGGTGTGACGGCCACACGTGCAGAGCTCGACGTTCAATGTGAACAATATCGAAAATTATTCTAAATTGCGCTGTCGCGCACTGGTGGCATATCTTCCTATAATCTTCCTTTGCATTTGGTGTTGCTGCCCGGTTACGTGGACATCCAACCTTCACCAGATGGGAAAATCGGCCGGTGTCACTGTGACAAGAACCACAGTTCCGGAGCCGAACCACTTGTCCAACAAGATAGCCGCAGTAGACATGACCAGCCCCCCGTTCGCTATCATGTGTCCAAGCCTGATGGACAAGATCTAAGCTAATGACCTACGACAGCCTTCGGGTTCAGTAAGCCGACGCTTGCGAACTGCTGTCATATCGACTCGTGTTCAATAAAGAGCTACTAATACTCTGCACTGGCCGGCCACCTCGTAGCTGATATACTAGTCACTGCTCCTCTGGTCAGAGGACTCACCATAAGCCTCTAACTTATAAGCTCGAGCCGGCTCTGTACCTTTATTTAGCACGTGTGCGTGCTCACCCCTGCAAAATCTCCACAGATTTATACGGTCTACTTAGAATACCAAGTGGAATGTAGCGACACAGGGGTAATCATTTGCGTCGACTCGTTTTGGGACGACTGTGACTTGCGCTGATCGACACGTAATTAGGGCTCATTCAAATTCCGGTGGTACTCGGAAAAGCACCAGAATAACGGTGCTAGAAGAAAGTCTGAACGAGAGAGGTTGATGAGTGAATGTATATTTATAGAGTAGGATATAGTGGACTGCCACCATGTGGTCGCTTCCGTCTTCCACGGCAATCAATGGCGGTTAACCTCTATTAGACGTCGCTTGGTCTGTTGTTCGTGCGTCTGCGACTATCGCGTGACCCCAAAGTCGGAGTCAGGCGGGGCTCAGACTTGCTCCGATGGTCAGTACACCCGTCATCCAGAATGTGATATAAAGGCAACGAGCTTCGAATCATCGGTGCATTCCACCCGCGTTATATCCAATGCTACAACACGTCTTCCGTATGTGCTCTGTGCCACTATTTGTTTCTTTCTCCTCCATGACTCGTAGAGGTGCACCATCGCATATAGCGTACGCCCTACACATCCACACACTCACAAACGAAATGGTTCTCGGGTACCGTCAATTTGGCCAAGTTCAATGCTCCCTCAGGCCCTACTATTGAACAGCGAACAGCTAAGTCCGTCGACGACGTCCGGAGAAGGAGACAGGCAGTAGGAGTCGATCGTTTCGTTTTGGGACTTTGGAGCTCCGTATCTCTCTGTCTCTCTCTCTCTCCCTCTCTCACTCCTCGACTGATTCGAGCTTCACGCCCGTCGAAATGTTAGCCATCTCTTCTAGACCGTTCCTCGTTTTTCTTGTGCCGACTGCGTCCTCGTCGTTTTCTTCTTCTTTTTTCATCGTCCTCCTCACCAACTCCTTCCTCTTCTTCTCGGCTTTCTATTCGATCGTCGGGATCACAGCAACTCGTCGCCATCGTCGACAGTTCCCCAAGGCGAAGGGTTCCGCTTCATTTGAAATCGAGTCGGCCGCCGAAGTAGCCGGGGCGTCTTCGACCCCAACGGACAGAGAGCCGACTAACCCACCGGTGTGTGTTCGCTCGTGCTTGGACGTCTGTCTGACTCTGCTTGAGTGTGTGTGTGTTTGGATGTGTCTGAATGTCCGTGTTGTATTTCGTAACGCCTGAATTCTATTTATTTCCTTTTATGTCCCGTACCACCCCCCTTCAACCTCCTACTTCGGGCGCGCTACTCGTCGTCGTGCCATTCGGGGCCAAGGCTCATGGCCTTCGTAAAGTGCCGCTGTGTGCGGGAACTATTGAGGCCAACAAAAGGCCCGACAGTCCGCTGGTCGCCGCCAGGGCTTTCGAGCGCATTGACACAAGAAATATCTTGAGCCCATCTTTGATCAATCTGAACAAAAAAGCGTCGTCTATATATCGGGTGCCTAAACAGCAACTCTGCTATCTCGGTGGTCCTTCCATGCTTTTCTATGTGCCGCGTATATATATATATATGTGTGTTTGGGTGGCTGTGCACACATACATCCAGTCTATAGATTTCTGCAGTCTCTGTGTGCCTTCCTTATATGTAAAGCAATCCTCTCATGCCAGCCTATCCGTCTTCAGGCTAAAGGGTTCGCAAGCGAGCACTAACATTTCCGTCAGGACACACATACCTGCTTTGCTACGGCAAGCGTATTCATCCGCCTCGTCCAAGCCTATTTAAATGCGAACAATGCCGTTGTATCAGCTACTCGGGCATATTCACTAAATCGTGACCACTTCGGGAAGCAGGAGACGAGGCCTGCATACTACCAGACACGCAGGCTTGTCTCTCGCCGATGCGCACTATTAAATAGAGTGGTAGCTAACCTCATTTGTCCCTCGGCTCTAGTTCGGGTTTGCGTTGGTCGATTCGCTTCGTCTAACCTCAGACTGTTATCGGTTTTCTTCCAGGTGAGTCTGCTCTTCGTGTGTGGGACCCAGCTACAGCAGTGTGGTGGGGTTCTGTACAAGAGTCGTACGGGAGGCGTAGTCGTTCATCCGTCGCTGTGGTATGCGGTGGATAAACGGCCCTGGCTCCTATCCCAAGTTGTCGTTGGGCTTTCGGCTTCTTGTCCTCGGGTCAACAGAATCGAGCAATCGGTCGCATGGTGGCGCACGAACAGTGGATAGGCCTTCGTATTCATTCGCAATCCGCGCGGATTTCTCGCCAGTCACTACGACGTCGCCCACTGGCGATCGAGAGTTGAGTCCACTCTCTGGCTACCGACAGAAGCCACTACTATCTGAGGACTATGTCGAACGGTGACAGGAAAGCGTAATCATAGAAAAGTCTGTTACAGGACAAGTGAAGAGCCCTGGAAAATAGGGGGAAGGGGGCCCTAGAACCGAGGCCTTCCCGACGATGTCCAAGCAGTGGCGCTGCCTGCTGACGGTAGAGGGAAGAAACCAATGAATGAGAAGCTCGCGATGAAGCCGACAGGTCCTGGCACAGCCTACCTCACAGCTTTTCCTATCTCACTGCGGTTTATTCTTTCTCTCTCACTCGGTTTTGGTTTCTCGCTCCTTTCAAGTGTCCGTCGTCGTCCTTATTCCTCCTCTCTTACTTCGTGTGGCGTGGCGCACCCATGAAAAGAACTAAAGACGTGGGTATGCACGCCTATGGCGAGGGGACGCGGTTGGGTCATGTGTGTAGCTGTGCGTAGTCAGTGGCTCCTCTTGATGACGTACGTTGTATGTTGCCTATGGTGGAGCCATGCGCGTATAAGGACGATGTGTCTGCCTCCCTCTGTGTGCTCGTAGATATGTATGTGCTGATGGTGGGTGGTTGCGACGACGGCAAGGGAACGCCGACCAGACGAACGTGAGACGCCCAGACCAACCGTTGCTACTAGTGGAGAGGTGCTTCCTTCTTTTGCTATATTATTCCCTTCTGTCTCGTTCCTTCCCTGTTCCCTCTCGCGTCCTGAAGCGCGACAGAATCACCCTAAGGTCGACTAAGCTCATTGCTGGTACTGCTGCCCCTCAGAACCTCTCCTTTTTCCGCCGACGCTACCAGTTACCACCGCGACGTCGTTCGTACCTTTCTTGTTGTCAACGATACGATGGCATTCGTCAAGAAATATGGAAGGCTAGGGCAGAAAACGAATACATGTATGGTATGGCTCTGTCGGCTCCGGTCATGCTTTGCAGGCGAGCAGAGAAATGATGGGGCCTGAAAGTCCAAGAGAAAAGTCGGAGGGGAGAGGGGCTGGAAGAAGCCAGGCAGCGTGATCTGCAAGCTCCGCCGTCACGGCCTCGGTAAGCACATACATATACACATACAGGTCGCGACTGCTACGGTCGTCGCAATGATCTTCGTACACTGTGTGTCTGTGTAAACTGTGCGAATGCTCTCACCACCAGTGACGGCCTAGCTGCAGCAAAAAGTGCCGTCATGTTCCTCCGTTGTCCACGGCGACAGCCGACCAGCCGCGACCGACTTCGGCCTTAACCAGGGAAATAGTCGTCCTTCCAGTGAGAGGAAAAGAGAGTATATGATGACACCATTGTAAAATGACTGCTGCTATGCGTCGGCGACAGAAAGGCGGGCCGGGCGAGCGGTAGCCGACAGTAGCGCCAGCTCATTCTCGCTAATGAATGCGTTACTCGTATATACCCACGAGTCTGGAGTTCGGACTTTGAAGTCCACCGTTGTGTGGTTTTCAGCCCCGACTCGTCGTCGACTACGGGAATATACTGCCGGTTGAGTGTAACTGTGTATCTCTATGTGTTCTGTATCCGCACATGAGTACGACGTTCTGCAGTTGTAGGACAGCGGACTGAACAGTTTACTGTTCGGTTTCTGCAAACCCAATCCCCACGCTGTATGCTCCACATGTCGTCTCCCTTCCGCGTGCGCCAGTTGGAGTACGAGTCATATACGGACTCTGCGGCCAAGTCTGTATGAGCTGCAGGAGAATTAGAAGTGGTTGTAACAGCCCTACAATAGCATATGATTATAGTTAGGGTGTCGTATCTAATGCGACCATAGGCGCTATGCATTTGAGAGCTCGAGCGTATTGTCTGTTCAGCCAACTTTAGCGATGTTGTTCATTTTAGTGATATTCGGCCACAGCCGGCGGTGATCGCTTGTAAGTGGTAAGTACGCCATAGGCCAGCTGGTCGTAGTCAGCCACATCTTGTACCGTCATCTCCGAGAGAGACAAGGATTAACACCGACCCGCTTATAGGCTCGTTTAACAGGCCACCTTTAGACATATTGGATGCCCACGATGGTGACGGGAGAAGCCTTACAGGCTTTTTAAAGTGCATGTTTTATTACTACTGGCTACTCGTAACATACAAGGATTCGAGACATATGAGAAACGCTCGGTTCAACTCAAACCAATAGCTTGTAACGAATCTGATCGTACGTATGAGTGTGTGCGCTGTGGCGACACTCTGAGGTCGTTCAATAAGCAATTTTATGAGGTATTTTTAGGTGTCGGCGATGAACGCGCTCAATATGCTTGTGTAATCTTCCACTGACTTCGAGTACTTTGTCCATCAGACAGTCGCCAGGGGAGTTACATCCACAGGCTGTCTTGTGAGATACTGAATTTATGGGAACAACCCCCTGACAGTAAATCTCTATAGATATACTAAATATATATTAAAGTTATTGGATAAGCAAGTACGTCTAGGCTAGCCAATTGTATTTAAGGTCTTCACAGAGCTTCAGCGAACGAACTCGTATTTGGAGAATTGAACAATCGACAAAGTAACCGATTAGACACGTGGACAACGCATTTTTCCCTTATCAAAAGAATGCATTCACTAGCTCTGTCGATAGAACGCGAGATTCTACACAGAACACTATTCGATATTTTTCAACAGATAAATAGCCCAAACTACAATTAGTAGTATGTAAAATGTAAAATTTTTATGATGACTCATTTCTAGATAACCTGTTTAGGTCTATGAGAAACATGGTGTAAAAGATCGTTCATGTCGTCACTGTCTCCTATATTCTATGCAAAATATTATCATTTGATATTTTGATGAGGAAATTGGAAGATCGACGTGTTATATACTAGAACGCTTGTCCGTATTTGACAGCACTATATCTTATAGCGCCTTGCCCAGTTCTAGTAAGTAATATTCGATGAAGAAATATGTCAATAAAAATATTTTGTACCATAACATATTATCAACATAGTAAGGGTATTCATAATTAACAATATGCCGTTCAAATACCCCCGTGGTACGGGCTGCGCGCGTAGCAGAGACACTGGTGTTGAAAGGATTCAAATCTTGTAAAAGGAATACGTATCGATGACAAAAAATGCATTAGCACTTTATGTTAAAACCCAGCGTATGGTTAATTAATGAGTTTTAGGAAAGTATGGCCTCGGATGTAAATTTGCTTTGCCCTCACAGTGTTTCCAGCGTTATTGTACAGGTTTGCTTTAATCCTCGTAGCTGTGAACAACTGCCGAAGACAATGTGAGACCACACCTTTGAAGGCGTAACGACATAAAACGGAAAAATGAGTTGAAGTGTTTGCTGATTTTAGTTTTGAAAAGAGGACATTTTCTTCAAACGCACGGACACCGCCAGGGACATTCGAATCTCCACTAAAGTGGCTTGGGCTTGCTGATTAACTATGCTCCTACTGGCGATGGGCCTTTTTAACGGAAAGGACGAAAACCTACCATCATACACTGACGTCGCATGGTAGGCACGACCCATCAGGACCTTTGAACACTGTGAATCGGCTGAGGCCTGATACCGTGAAACTTGCTTCTGTAATGCTCGACACTTTTGCCACCGGAATGATGGAAACACTCTGCCGGGTATTTCATCTCGGGCCCATCAGAAGGCCTGTGTTATCTCAAGCGCACGACGCTAAAGCGTAAAGCATTATATAATTGCGATCACACTATGGGGATTATTTTCAAGAACAGACACTGCCTTTAGTCTTTAACACTCTCTCTCAACCATAAATATAATGGTATAAAGCAATCCGTTGCTGAAGCGAATGGCAAACAAAGAAACCACAATTGAGGTAGATGAAACATTTGTTGCTCAGTGGCTCCCCAGGATAGTGGCGCGAGTAAGAATCATATTTACAATCAGTTGGATACGGATAATTCGGGAAACGTATTTCTTCTTCGCTGAGATAAACCCTAATTTATTTTCAAACCCCTTGGACACTATCGAATCATTAATGTAATAATGAGGTACGAAAACTAACCTTTGACATATTATCAATCGAACTAAAGCTCATTAACTCTGGTATGGTAACATGTTAAAAATACCATTCTGTCATAATATATATATATATATATATATAATGACATAATGGTATTATATATATATATATTTATATATATCACAATGTATTTATTACAATAAAAAAGCAACGATATTTGCATCATCCTTCACACAGAACGGGTCCCAGAGAACTGCACTTCTTACAAATGAGTAATAAAGTATAAGTTTTATGAAGATGACCAAAATGATATGTGTCGATCGGTGTCGAGACGCCAGACAGATTTTTAAGGCGAGTTTCCAAACGTTGCAATGCACTGCGTGACCTTCCTATTATAAACTCTCGGATTTGCATCCTACTAGCCTTTAGGGGACTCTGTGGTGTTAACTTAACGTAGAGTATGTTTGAATATCGAAAGAATAATCGAGAGATTGGAACGACGGAGCGTTCTCTTGAAACCGCCCACTTTGAGCGGATAAATTGTATAATTCTCTTGGCGCTCACCTCGTCAGCTATGATTGTAATTCCCCTCACTAAGGTTGTATCAAATAGTAGTAGCTCCCAAAGAGTTATCTTACAATAACAAACAATGATAGTAATTGTAGCAGTGATAGCAGCTATAACCATTGGTGATTCCCAAGGTGATTTTTGGCGAGCCCTGGGCGGTCTTGGACGGGAGGCCTCTCTCCATTGTCACTTACATATTTCGTACCTCTCAAATGTATCGTTGCGAACACTAAATAAATATAATAATAATAATAATAATAGACGATCCGACTGATCGCTTTTACGATTTGCCTCCTGATGATTTCGGAATAATGAAAAGCTTCAGCCTGCCTTTGAGTGTCTCGGCAATCAAATATTCCGTTACTATCGCCGCGTTTTCCGAACGAGATTTCCGATGGCTCCAAATGTCGCTACCCCATACTCTCTCTCTCTCTCCCTTCCTTGACTGCAATCGGCTACGCCCCCACCGCGTGGTCTCAATATCGACCTAAACCCTCTGCACAGGCGACCGTCGTTCACTATGCGACCGATTCAACTGCAGACAGGTAGAATTCTCTGTATAATATGCCTTTCTTTTTATAGAATTCTACTGCTGTATACATCTGGGTGCAACATCATGAAATTGAAAACAGTTCACATATTACAGGTTCGAGAGTTTTACTCTACAAAAAATAAACCGCGCCTGAATCTGTGTGACCGAATATGACCTAGTTTTCTTGCCAGAACTTTAGGTCTGCTTTTATGCCTAATACGAAGTCGGTTAGGAGAGTACTTCTGGGTCATGTGGAAGATTCGAGTCACAAACTTTGGACGACGGTTATTACGTTCCCGTTACGCAAAGTGCTCCAATTATGACGAAATTATGCACGCCCCTGCGTGGCCGTTCTAGAATAGTTTCAACCAGTCGAAGTGGCGCCTCTCTACTGACACCCATTCTATCATAGAATGGTGCTTCTCTTATTCTACATTCAAATATTATCACCCGCAAAAATATCGAGGCCAAAAACTCGAAATGTTCTTAAATTGCCTTCCAGACGCAATTTGTCCATATCAATGAGTATATCAATGTTGAACACGTATTACCTCCACTTGAACGGGCCGTCGGGGGGAATTGCATCATAAGCATTCGAGCTATATCTAGTCTTAACTTACCTAAATATTTTTGTCTGTTCGCTCAATGCTATGGAATGAAGTCATGGTTATAATCTACAAAGAGAAAAATTTGTATTTCTTTATGTCTTTACTACGTATGTATCGACGACCTCAAAACCGGTCCAAACGATTTGATCATTTGCGTGTGCAAGCTTGGCTTGACGAGAATACCCTGTCCAAGTTGCCTGAGTTTTAGAGTCTACCCAATAGACTCGAAATTGATTTTTCTAAAAAATGATTATTTTCTTATTTTTGCTCCACTATAGTATGATGCTTTTTCGCGAAACTGCTGAAAATGTCTTAAAAACATAAATGTGAAGCCGATCTCAGATTTGTTCGGGCATGTTTGAAATTAAGGGCAGGTTTACCTTGAAATCACGGAATGACCGCAAGGTGGTGACTTCAATAAGGAAACAGGTTAGTGGTTATAAGATAACGAGTTAATTACAATGCGGAGATGGGTTCGCGTGTGGGTTTGGTGGCGTGCGGTGCGCCTCTGTGATGTGGAGCATATGAGAAGATAGGGATGAAGATGCGCTTGAGGACAGATACCCGCAAGTACCCATAAGCGTTAAAGGTGGACCAATGCTCTCATGTCTTCGTTAGCATACAGGTCGCATGGAGTCAGCCACTCCATACGATAGGGACAAAATTGAATATAAAGGGTATTTTTTATCTGTGACGTAGGATAAAAATGAGTAAGGGTTATGAGATCTATTTGCACAGATCGGTGCTGCAGATAACTCCTACCTTAACCGAACCGTATACCTGCAATAGCACTGAGTTAGTTAACACCCGGGCACAGAGATTCCTGTATTTCGGGAAATCCTACATCGGCGGACCGCTTGCCGTGTCGAGCTCTTAGCATGCTGGTGAATTCTCGTTTTGGTGCTGGCCGGCGGTTTGGGCGGCCTAAATCGGGCAATAAAGCAACTTCAAGAAAGTTAAGGATCACCGGTAGCAATGTGAAGGGTTAATTGGCTGGCGGAATGGGATACCTGAAGCAAAGGAATGACTGGAACAAGGTGATGGGGTAACTGCCGCAAGGTAACGAAGTAACACGATAGAACTGCTTGTAGCAGTGGTTACCTGAGATCGTTCCGAGGCCTGTCACATCGTGGAACGGCTGAAACTCAGCTAAAATAGACCAGTCGGTTATCTGAAATAATCGAGAACTTAAGCATTGTTAAAATTGCAGTTCCGGAAATAAACCGCCAATGTTATGTTATGTTAAATTAAATCCGAAAACTGTAAGGTTATTATAGTAAGGCAACGATCGTAGCAAGCTGAATGAAGTGGCAGATAGGTAACTTGAATGAGCGAACGAAGACCTCTGCAGTCGGTTAAGGGGATTAATGCGAGAGATGACGCAGGACATCTACGAAACGAAATAACTATAATAAAACAATTCGGAATCTGAGTAGCAGGAAAATCATTGTTGGATAATGAGCGCAATTCCAAGAACG
Source organism: Stratiolaelaps scimitus (assembly GCA_019614645.1). Taxonomy (NCBI): domain Eukaryota; kingdom Metazoa; phylum Arthropoda; class Arachnida; order Mesostigmata; family Laelapidae; genus Stratiolaelaps; species Stratiolaelaps scimitus. Next base: position 434,798 of record JABWDB010000014.1, on the reverse strand, counting down.
AATGAAGAATCATGTTGAGTTTCGGTGCCTATCGCCGAAGTGTCCACATGTGCGATACGATTCCTTCCAACGTATCTTAAGCGACGACAGCCACTCGCCCCGATACTAAAATGTATTCATGTTCACGTTGATGTAAGCGCTACTAAGAACAAGGGCGCGTTTTTTACACAGAACAGTATTCTCTCAGTACCAATATCACGTTGAAGACATATTGCCTATGACGCGCGGGGATATTTTCGAATACATTGCTGGTATGAGATGTAATCATGTTCAAACGTGACTCCGTCTTGAGCTGATATGACAACAGTCAAATCATTCGCCACATAACTCGTTGTGCCTCATCTAGGGATCCGCCTGCCCTGGACCCCATGGCTGCGAATCTTCGCAGCCAAAATGAAGGTCTCTATTTATCGACGAAACCTACTATTCAGGAATAGGTTTTGGAAGTACAATAATGACATTGTGATAAATCCTTGGACTTACTCTACTGAGAAACAGAAAAGTGTAAAGCTACCGTTTGCGTGCAATTATATACAGCTAAGTATCGGCTATCTTCATTAAAGTTAGGAAACAGAAATAATAGGAATATTAGCAATCTCTTTATCGCGGTATATTTGTCCCTTTCTCTACATCAGGCATGTCTAATTGATCTAATGAAATTATGCGTCTAAAGCGCTCTTCAATCACCATATCCCGCACATTCATCCATTTTAATTACGTATACGTGTACTAGCAGCAATGAAATCGAGCCCCCTCTTAAGTAAATACTGGCAACCGCTATTACGCGAACATGTCCAGCAGCAATCGCTAGACAAGCCGCCTCTCTGCCGGATGTTATATTTCTTCGGTCTCGTAAGGGTCAATTCATTCATACAGCGCACAGTACGATGCCTCCGCTGTCTGTAGTGATTGGACCAAGGGGTATATCGAACACGACACCGGCAATACAAGTATTGAGGAGTAGCATATAAATAAAGAAATGATACCGGGCCTCGGGGCATCGAAATTATCATCAAATGTCCTCGTGCATTACTTGATGCAGCGAATAACCCAACATAATCTAAATCACGATCATATTACATTTGGTGCAGATTGCGTAGCTCTGGGATAGCGGACATATCGAACGTACTGAAGAGTAGAATATGCCCAAGAACAGGGAACGAACAGGACTTACTTCAGTCTGTTGTGTAAGTATGATCGCACTACGTGCGAAGAGAACGCCGTGCGAGATCTAATACAGTTTCAATAAAAAGGGGACATTTCTATGTCGTATATATGGTGTGCTTAGTTCAATTTATGGCTTTGGTATGAATACCCACCTATTGAGAGGCTCTAGTTCGCTATTCGCACACATTTCAGGGGCATATTCCTGAAGCACTCCCTCGCTCCCTAATGCCCAGTGGTCTTAAAGCCTATCCCGGCGTATTTTGACCCTTCACAACTTCTTCAACTGGACTGCGAGCAGAGACGATGGAGGAGGAGATTCTCATTGCTCTCCGCTTGGATGATTTGAATATCTCGGTCTCATTTTTTCCACAACTGTATTTGCATACGTCGTCGCCTGGTGACGAAAGTACATATTGCAGTCCACTTTACTCCCTTGCTATACAAACCCACCTTGATACATCGTGTGTAGGTGTGGCCTGTTTGAGTCCTCCTTTTTCTCAGCTATGGACAGCTCTCCTCTGGTCTTGGGCAAAGAACTGATGCCCTGAACCCCCTACCTCAAACCAAACCAAATGAACCTGACTATGTCTGATAGAGCAGCACATTTGCTTGTTGACTTGCATACATTACGATGATAGGAAATAGGAAAGGCAGCCAGGAACCTTGACAGAAAATTGACTGGATGATTATATGTGATTGTCCTACTGAATGAGTTCGATTTGATTTACTATGCCAAAATAAAATGCTCCAACCCTAGTGATTTGATGTTCATCTTTATTTTCAACACAATATAATGACGTTTCTTTTGGCCTATAGAAATATATGAAAAACCTGGCTTAAACTGTTGGGCAGCCTTGGAGATGCGACAAAATGTAGACCGATCTACCAGAGCAGTGTTAAAGCAGCGTGTAGGCGATTAATGTACATAATCGACAAACACTCCAGTGAGGTACACTGATAATAGCGACAATGCCGTTCATTTGTTCTTATACGACGTCGTCGCTGTGACATGTATAATAATGATATACACACGCCTTCATCGATTGGTAGGGATAATATGTATGTGAGTCAATGGTGATTTTATTAATTTCCATTGAAAAACATATATCATGCTTGCCATAAAAACACAAAACAATTCTCCGTCGAGATGGGTCTATTGCAGAACGGGCCAAGCACCGTTGAAGTTTCTTACAAAATGTTGTCATCTAAACAGTAAGGACCTCATCGCTGGCGAACAGAGAACCCAAGTAATTCTCACTTACAAACAAGTGCAATAGTGCAAGATGTATTTCACGTTCAGCGTGTACAATTGTCGTCCACGTTTATAATTGAATACATTTTAAGCAATGCAAAAGCGGTTCGAAATTGTACATAAAGCAGTTATTGGACAAGATAGCTCTACTGTAAACTTTTGGCCATTCTCGCTTATACAACATTATGATGCAATTGGCATATTCATTTTAACAGCTATTCATCGAACAGGGCTGGATGCATACACAGTGTAGGATGAGACAAACATGTTTGAGAAAGTGCACATTCAACGAATCCTGAAGGGCAAGCACAGACTCGCGTGAGGGTCAACTCAAAAGCTGTTGGAGATTCAAGACCCAGATCAATATTAGTTCGTGTCTAGATAACGTAGCATATATCGACAAGGGTTTTCGTTTTTGATCGAGGACACTTGTTGGCGTTGAAGAGATGGACTGCATTGTACAATATCAAGCAAACAAACGACTGACAAACACACGATTGATCGAGGTTCGTAGGTCGTTTTCATCCTTATTTGGCAAGCGCGTTACGTTTGTGTCTCTCTCTGTCTCTTTGAATATGAGAAATAAAAATCAAAGGGCAAGTTCCCACCGAGGCTTTGAGGTCAATGTTTGACTTATTGCTGTTGTCTTTGCTATGCAAACAAGTGGTTCAATGGCAACTGAACAGCATCGGGCATTTTCGGGACGTCGAGGCGATCTGATGGGTGAGGAGGTTGAAACTGGACTGTCGGTGGAGAGCAATGGAAACGACGTCGGCTACGTACGGGTACGCTGGGCGTTGTTGGTTGCTTGAGATGGCCAAGCCGGCCAAGCTGTCCCCGCCTCACTGCTGTGTCAACAGCGCCTCGAGCCAAATCGCAACGAGTCGACGAACAACGGCTGTTTCATTCGCTTTTTCCAGCCTTCTTAGTCCGTTCGGTCGTGGACTGTTCGATAGCATGGTTACGGTGGTCCTTTCCCGCATCACGTCAGCGAAGGACCACAATGACGACGCCGACGGATATCGTTGTCGCTTTTCGAACATGCAAAAGAAAAGGAATGAGCCCTGTGAAAACAACGACTGCAACTAACCGCAGCGTGGGGCCGTGACTTGTGTTGCGGGGTTTGTAGACCTCTGCGTCCTCGAGCAACTGGCAAATGCGTATCGAACACAGCCACGCAAGCAGTTGGCGGCATTGGCCAGCTTTGAACGTGGACACGTATTGAAGGTCGCCGCGAGTGGCAGTGATGGCAGATGGCCAGCCTACAAGGCTGAGCGCAGCCGTCGAGCTTAACCGGCATTCAGGCCTACGTGCGCTGGGGCTTGTCAGGTGTTGTCATTCAGGTACGTAGTAATCGCACATTAAACGCAGCTTAAAACGCGGTCGGGCTGTGGCCACCTCTGCTAAAACGCCGACATTGTACTTCTCAACGATATGGGTACATCGGTTGGAACTCATACCCCATAGTGGGGTCATGGAACACTACAATACTACCTCAAACAGCCTGAACGACCCTACTGTCGGTTGTTGTCAGTTTCCAATGTGTTGTACCCCTCTATGCTGTGCCCTAATGTTCCTGCCGCATGCTGTATCCTAACAGGTATGGTAGGATACAGGAGAGGTAGAGAGAGAGAGAGAGAGAGAGAAGCGTCACTCAAAATGGAGCCTATTCGAGTGGCTATCCTCTCGCATGGCGCAGCGGCTAGATAATGAACAAGGGCGGGGCGGGGGAGTAGGCAGTAGCTGAAGCAGCGAGTGTAGCACGGTATGTCGTACCCATAAATAAGGTCAATCATGGTAATAAGCCGGCAATGGCTGCAAAAGCAGCGTTCTGCAGTGCTTCTGCTCCTACCCTGCTACCGTTCGTGCAGTTTACGACATACGGCGGCAGCAGCAGCAGCAGCGGAGACGCCTGCTCAACATAACGGCTGTACGGTGTGGCCCATCGACTCCGGCACCATACCGTCAGCCGGATCAGTCAGGGGTCAATGGGAGCTAGCTAGCTAGATAGGGATAGGGGATGTAGGTGTTGGGCAATGGATAAGAAAGGAGGTGGCCGGTGGCCGCATCATCTCTCGAGCCGTACAACTGCGTCTCGTTCATGTTGTGTTGGACCTCCGTCCGTTGCCCTCGTATCGTGTCGCCCTTAGTCTCGTAGTCGTTGTGTGTTGTTGTCGCTGCTTCGCGTCGATCTGGAAGCGAAGCAAGCTCACTCCATAAAAATGGGCCAGCCTGGATGACGCCCCGTAGTCGCCGCTGTCTGCCGCCTCTCGGCAAAACCCCGCGACAAGACCACCGCTCCGCGCCCAGCCCCGTCCCGGCTGATACCGAAAGCCCCGACAGCCCAAGCCCGTAGAGCTGCCAGGCCGCGCAGAACCCGTAGCCGCTTCGCACTTGTTATGGGTCACTTGGTATTCGTCCACGGATCACCCCGTCAGAAGGCCGACGGCAGCAGTACGCGTTCGACCGTCGCCTTGTATCACAGTGGGTGAATCACGGCACAGTTGTATGCGTACATATGTCCATGTGTCGCAGTGAAGATGGTATTAATAGGGTTATGTAAGTGTGATGGAGGTCATACGGAACATAACCGTGGCAGCAGGGTGCCAGTTGCATCCTTATACTACAACGGCCACTACTTACAGTCAATGAGAGGTCAGCATAAATTGTAGTTTGCAAGGACAGGAAGTGACGACCTTCACCGCCTCTAAACGTATTCAACCTGTAGGAGACCAACTGTGGCTAAAATGTAGTTGCCTAGAAAAAATATTAAGAGTTAATAACTATGCCGACGCGATTCTTCTAAACTCAATCGAGGACTCTCGATGTGTTTGGTGACCGCAGTGATGAGCCGACTAATAGAATCGATTCCCATAATTTCGTTAATGTATTATAAGCAGTACGCATGAGCAGAGTACGCGTCCTGCGTTGCATCTCTGCCTTTTCTTTCTATGGGTCAGTCGTATGATAAAAAGTTGTCCGGTAGCGATTGGACAGAGGCTGGAGCAGAATGTACGCAGCCCGTCCACATTCTTAATGTTGGTAGCCATGTAAAAGATGAAGGTAGCCTAGATGTTGGGGTGACATAATCACAACATAGCAGCAACGCGTTGATGTGTGTGGATGCTGTCACAAGTAGCAAAATGACCTCGCTAGACCGGCATCTAATATTCATAAAGTGAAGTTCTTCTCATCTCGTCTAGGTCTGACAGGCGCTCGGGTAGGCCCTTCTGTGGAAGAGGAAGGTCGTTGCTGGCTCGAGCTGTCGAGAGGACGGGAAAGCTTTAGACATTTTTGGAAATGAATACAAATTAGACGCGACGCCTTCGGACGTCGCAGGGTTGAGTTCACTCTGCACTTTGCGCTGTTACAAAAGGCTCTCGAGCTCTGGGCGAGCAGCAGAGGACGCGCATGGAAGAACACGAGAGTCGGTGCTAGGTTAACGCATTTCACCCGCCACCGTACGGGCTGATGACCGAGGCCTAGCTACCAGGCCTACGAAAAGGACCCGTTGAAAATGCGTACAATGTTATATAGTGTGATATGGCAGCGGGTGTCACTTTTACAACAATAGCAGCTGAATTAGGTGAGAGAGCCACTAAGGGAGCAAATAAGTGAGATCTTGCGTTAGAACGAACCGCGTTCCCAGTGATTCCCAAAAATGACGGCAGCATATTTATGTTTTCCCGGTGTGAAATTTTGACACCACCTTAGAAAATATCGTGACTTGCTCCTGGATTCAGCATAAATCTTTTCCAACCTGTGACGATCAACAGCGGGGGGGGGTGCGAAGGCAGATCTCCTCTGTGTAGCTAACCCTGGCATGACGTCCCTCTTTTCATCTACGAGTGATGCGCCCATAAGATGGGCTTTTATTGTCCTTATTGGAGGATCCGAAAAAGAAAAAGAGGACAGCCAGGTCAGGCAATATCAAAAGCCGTTGTTGTTTCAGGGAAGAGTCAGGAAAGCGAAGCGATAAGAGAAATATCAGCGGCACCCGAATGTCACTATGAAGAGAAAGAAGAAACTGAACAGTCACCGAGATCGGTCGGCCACCATGTGTCCAGCGCGATAGACGGTCCACGCTTCAAAGGAGAAAATATTGAAAAACCGTCACGCCATCTGGATCCCGCCGATCCCAAGCTCTGGGCGTCCGTGTTTCGGCCTGCCAATGGCGCTCGGTTTCGGTACATGTAGCCTAAAAGTTGCCATAAAAGTTGCCCAGCATGCTTTCTACCTTACTTGATCCCCTTGGTGGTGGCGTCCCTCGAACACGGCTTCTGTGCTGGAGGCTGTGTACTAGAGTTCGCAGTGGATACACATAGTTGTTAGTCTGTTGACTCAGAGTCCAGTGGACGAATAATATTCAAGTTTGTGCGCTTCTAGAGTAAAGGATGAAGGCCAGGGATATTATGTACCTCAGTGACTTAAGGTACATGAATGTGATGGAGGATAGGGGGTCAGAGAAGGGTCTGATGAACGACGAATCGAAGATGGGTGATTCGAATTGATTAGCTTATTCCTCTCTCCACAGTCTCATTCGCTGCCTTGCTCCTTCTACCGTAACTCCGTTATTACACTCCATAATAGCGGTTGGGCGGGTGACGCGCGTGCTGGCCTCCCCTAGGCCACTGTGCAATCCCTACAGCCCGATTTAGTGAGACAGCTGACGAATGCCGCAAGAACATCGGGTGTGGAGGGAGTTAAGCCGAAGCTGTAAGAAGGCTTCCAAAAGAGGTTTTGGTTAGTCGTGCAATGGCGGCGTGCAAGGAGGCCCTCTTGGCCCGTCGAGTGGTTTGAAGATTGCGATAAGGCGCCACGGAAGGGAACAACATTGTGCTATAGCTTGCTCTTCGCCCCGCTCGCTCTTCTTCCCGCCTTCTTCACGCTCCATAGCCTGGCGTAAACGGTCGTTTTTGCCCGACGCGGTGCGGCTTGCCGTTCGGAATGTGCACACGAAGCAAACCCGTAGGTGATGGGCGACGCGCAAAGAACACCGAGCCAAACGTCGACGTATCCTTTACCAGCCGAATAGGAAGTGGTCGGGAAATCGTTCTATCCGCCTGCTAAGGGTGCACGAACCACAACACTATGCCGCCACCAACTGTAGAAAGTCAGATACCAGGCCGGGGTGGACAGATCGACAGATACCGGATACATTACACGAGCACTCCCTCCCCTCGTCCTCCTGCGTCGATGCATTCGAGTAGCGGAATTGACCTGATATGGATGCTATCCTATATATATATATATATATACGATGGATGGTGTGAAGTGCTGCCGAGCTATTTCATTCAAATATGTGCCCCCGAAAGCCAAAAGGCAGCCATGCCAGTTGCTGAAAGGCAAAGCAACCTTGCCCGCCAACCTTACAGCATCTACTCGAGCTGCGTTGGCAAGGTCGTTGCGGCGAAAAATAACACCACCTGCGATCTACCCAGAAGAGGGACTAGAGGCGGCTCCCTGAGTGAGCGGCAGCCAAGGCGAGGCAATGCCGCAGCTGGAGTCGCTGCATCTGAGACCCTGACTGCTTCAGAGCACACGGTTGAGTTCTCGACTACCGGAAGCCCTCCCGAAGGACGGAGCGAACACGATGCAGGATCCCAACTTACTATCCTGTGCTACATACGGAGGACCACATCTGCCTCCGTAACGAATATTTAAAGTAGCGATATTTGACTCCAACCTCGGATAGAACGGGCGGAGGGGAATCACGAGAAGGGGTCGAATAGGGTATAGATATGCAATAGACGCCTTCGAATGTAATAAGGTTAGATGGTAGCAGTGAATGATTTGAACTGCTCGATCGATACACGTTTATGTTCACCTGTAACAATAACAGAAAATATCCACGTTCATCCCCTCGCATGCCGGCTGTAACTTTAACTGCAATATTTGTGTCTTGCATCCCGCCACTCAGGTCAACGATCTAACGGGAATGATTTTTTTCCACGATTGCTTGCGAAAATAAATCTTCGACTAAATTCGCCCTTCCCCCAACGACTCGTTCCTAACTCCCGACCTAAGGTGCGTCGTTTTGATGAACTGCCGTGAGCTTTTCTGACCGTAACTTGAAAGACACCATGAGGAGGTTCTGTTTGGATGCTCGGCATCTTTCCAGCAACGAGCGTTTCCGACTCGGCTTTCTCGTTTCCAACATCTCTCTCTCTCCCTTTCTCTGTGTCTCCTTTTTACTCTCGCTATTTTCAGCATCGTACATCCCTTTCACGACACCAGGGATCTCTGTCCTTTGTCCTCTGATGAAGTAAAACACGTTGAGCTTGATAGCGATGCGGAGAACGCAAGAGAAGCGAAGGACGACTAGCTCGCCCTGCCCTGCCCTGCTCGAGTAGCTCAGAAAACTGGGGGCTAAAGCTCGCTTGGCAGTTCCGTCTGCACAGTCTTTTGTGCAACTTTTAGGAGAAGAGGCCACCGCGGTACAGTGGTACACTTTGAGGCGGCTCGGCTTCCTCCCCAAGCGGGCGCGCCTGCAGCGGGACACAGCCAGTGACTGCACCCTGGCAGTTTGGTGTCCGCCGCTGCATCCACCGCGGCAGCTTCGCTGGTTCATATGTTGTGCCAGTGTAGCCAGCCAGTGAAACTCGTTGTTCGTCGTTGGGAAAGCCAGCCAGGAACGGCAGGCGACGGCGTTCTGATGTATAGGACGCTATACGAGAAGCATCACCCGTACGGGATCAAGCAAACTGCCAAGCTGCGGATCGTCGGGGGAAAGAGAACGGCTGGGTACGCTGGCCAAGCCCCGGACAGGCGTTTGGAACGGGGACAATGGCGCAAAAGCGTTACAGCGGAAACACGTCACTGCCAACCGGATGCTAGTTAATGCCGATGATCCATGAGGGGTGGCGGCTGTAGGGAGAGAAATAGAGAGATAGGGAGAAGCAGATCGCTGCGGAGGCAAGCTGCTGACGGGAATAGCGAATAGCAGCTGAGGTCTGGGGCCGTGACGAGTGTTCCACGGATTTCTGCAAGAGCAGAGGCGTTTGGCGTCAAATGCCACGGGCACGGCAATGACCATGGCAGCAGGCGGATCCAGGATGCGATTATGCTTATGGGGAATCGACTTGATAAGCGCGAGGGAAGCCCGCAGGAAAGGAAACGAAGCGCTTCTTTGCACCCATCGCCCGCGTCGACCTCATCCCCATGCCCAACGCATAGTTTCCTTTAGCAGAACCCCCACCTGCCCCTCTTACGGCAAGTCTATGACTGTGACTGTGTGTGATGCGGAAAGTAGCAATAGCAGTAGCAGCAGTACCAACATCAGCAGCAGCACGAGGGTCACGAAAAAGGGCAATTTGCTGAACGAGCGAGGCCGAAGTAAATCCCGAAGTCATCCGCCTGTCGCTTGGGCGTTTGTGACGGCCTCTGCGCCTGCGTCTGCCATTTGTGAGAGACCAGAAGCAGGAGCGAGTTGGCAATCTCTCCCACTAATGGTGGTACGCTGATACCACATTACTGTTGACCGGCTCCGTTTGCATGTCCACGAGCGCAGTCCCTATCAGCCAAGTCTATCTTCTGTAACTAAAATGAGCTAGGACTTGTTTATGCTCACGCGTGTGGCACACGTCTGTGTCTCGCGGCGCAATCTGCAAGAAAGAAACACAGGAATCGCGTTCCATTCTACCTGTCAATGATCCGAGAGGGGAGGAGTAGGGTCGAGTGCAAGAATATCGTGCGAAGACGTACAGTGGCGTACGCGTTAGTGGCAATGAGGAGTGGCAGAGACGAACCAAAGGTAACAATCACAAGCACCACTATCCTATTGCTCTGGTGAGTCCGTTCCCTTTCACAGTAGGGAACGAGTACCGCTACTCGAAGCCCCATGGGATGACTCCTGAAATGACTTCACATGCTTCTGATGCGAACGCCTGCTCACCCTGTGACTACTACGACTACTACTCTTGCTGGTGTTATTTGTGGTCCTCTGCTAACGCCGTCGTTTCTCGGTATAGGACCCCATAGGCGGATGGGGGAGAGTTAACATGACTTGTGCATTATTTAAATATAGCTGGCCGGCAAGCAAACAGCTTCGCAAGCCCGGGCGGGCTTGCTTGAGTCAGCCATTCCGGCTCGAGAATCGCCACAGGCTTGGCTTAGTCGGAAGCTAGCGCGAAGGACAGGGGACATGTCCGCATGCATTTGCCACTGCCTTTCGCTAATCTCATTCTCACGTTCTGTGTTCAGTTGACGTGACGGGCGCTGACCGGGAATTGGGAATACACCCTCGAGGGCCCGAACGCCGCTCACGAATTCAGGTTTCCGGTAAAGTGACAGACGAGAAGAGGACAGCGACGTGGCATCGCTGGCTATGAGACAGATGGACGCACACAAGCATTCACCGAAACGGCAACCCTACGGCGATTGTGGTCCGCGCAGACAGCCACGTACATATGCCACTGCGCGAAACCCGTGCCCTCATTCCTGTTCTGCCGAGCAGGTTTGCACCGCCGATGTGGGAACATTCACGCACATATAAAAATCTCGTCTTCAGCCTTCGATGGTCCGTTAGCACGCTAGCGGGGTACAAGCCAGTGGTGTATTGTCCGCACTGCTTGACCGGACACAAAGCTTTCCTGTAGTCCTTCGTATACACGCTTTTTCACACCTATCCAGGACCTCGGTGATATCGAGTCATGGCAGACTTTACTTGCATGTCCTTTACGGAACAAGCGACTCCTTTGTTTGACTGCGCTGGCCCGTGTGTACACGGATAGACGAGAGTCACTTTCCTAAAGTGTTTCTTGAAACTACTGAAAAATAAGTTAACCAAGCAACTACACAAGTGAGTCCCTATGAACGGATTTCTCTGGTGTCTTTTTTTATTGAAGAGGAGGAAATTTTCTTGGGCCGATCCAGTGCAAGGTTGACGTGTATGACAAAACATCGATGCCTACTAAAACCGTCTCTTTTTTTAAATCCGGCTGCTCAGGCCTCTAGTTGCTTCTATTATAACTACGTTAATATACGAACGCGATTATCTTTTTGGGCTGCCCACTGAAATTGGCATATGCGCCAAAGCGTCTTACACAACCACGCTCGAAATATTTATCATCGCCAAGCAATTACATGTGTCGATCGATGTTTAGAGCGTTGGTACTTTAAGACGTACTTTGTAGTTTCTAATTGATCAACATACCTAGATCGCAGGTATGAAATTAACAATGAACAGCGTTTTAACTGTTCAATTACCTCCCTTCTGGTAAAATTCAATATTGCCTGGAGTGATCGTACAATTTCTGGGGCACCAAGCAATCCTTGGTTTCGCTATATAGCAACAATTATAAAGATTACACTTCCCATAACACCAGTTAACCCCACTCATGTTTCCATCACAGGCCCGTTCCCTGTGCCATCGACTTGAGCTATCCAAAAATACTAACATGCGATGACGTACAGCGGCATCAATTGGCGAAGTTGACGGTGTGAGATGCTAGCTTCAGTTTGCACTCATTGTTGTAGCAAGTTGAATTTCGGAGATGACATGAAAGTTTTGAACATCCGCCTCTTACGGCTGCAGGCCAAATACACTGCTAAAAGGGGTAAAAGATGGCGATGCATTGACGACAGAGGCGGCGGCGTGTTCAACTCCACAGCCTCCCGTTGCAATGCCCAGCCGTAGGCACCCGACCGGAAGCGTCTGTAGGTCGCCACAGATGAACGGCATGACAGCAGCAATTGTAGAGATGCCAGCAAGAAATAGCAGTAAAGGCGGAAACAGCGACGGAGGCCAACGGATGACAGCGCTCGATGCTTGGCTTATGCATGTGTTATATATATATATACATATATATATATATATATATATATAATATATATATATATATTTACGGAACACTTGCAAGTGTTCAAGTACATGTGGACTTAGGTGTCGAGGATGCGCAACAAAAACATGGCACATTCGGGCTTTGACACGACGCTTGCAAGTATAAATAGACCCTTCTCTGTTTTGACCATTTCATGGCTAAACGAATACACCGAAGGGTACAACTCACATTCAAAGCACTCCGACGTCGATGCCAATGCCAATTGTTTACTTCGGGACATGCCTAATACCTGGAACTGGTTGTGCTGTTCTGCGGCTGACTGGCCAAGTAAAATGGTCAACTTATACAAGAAAATTAGCGGCTTTGAACAGTTTCTTAGGTGTTTCTTCATGTATGACGAAATTTTTTAAAATTAACCTTGAGGCTCCTCGTTGCATTCGATCGGGGTAGACGTCTCCGCCGTCGTCATCTGCGTCATCGTGTTTTCGCCACGTGCGTTACTATGGCAAGGTCAGAAAATGACTATTTGAAGTTGTCCCAAGTCATCTGACACTGTGGGCTTACTTTGCGCACTCATGGTATCGGGTTTAAACGACGACGATGAAGAAAAAAAAATGTGTTTTATTAAGCAAACTTGCATTAAATTCCATTATATAGTTCGGAAGACTTTTCCAGCATTATAAGCTATTACTTATTTTTCTTTGGCTGCGCCGAGAATTGCCATCAGTTTGTTGACGAGCTTCGGGAACTCGCTTATAAGTTTATGTGGGAGTTTAGAGTGTTTTTCGACGACACTTTCAGCCCTTGTGGTTTGTCTTTCGGTAGTTCACGCTATTCTGTAGCTTTACCTGAACATGTTAAAAAAGACGAACGAAAAATAGCTCATTCGGACTCACTCCCAGCACAGGTGGTCCACTTCCTTTCTGCCATCTTGCTAATACAAAACGATGCCGAATACTATTATCTATTTCAAATTAATCTGGTCTTTGTTTGTCAGGCTGATAAGAGGCAGACTGCCTATGTCAGCGGTGAATCAAATGCTGTTTTACAAAAGGAGCCATAAACGGATTATAGTGGACGCAAGTGTTTAACGTGCAATGAAGGAATCCATTCAGATATGGAAAACTTTGAGGTATGAATGCTTCTCATATTTGAATCCCCCCGCGCTCCCCCTCACGTTACCGGACACACACCCGATTCGGAGAACTGCCCTGAAAAGTGATGTAGCACTTAACTATCAAGGCATAACTTTAGATCAGTTGAGTTGTCGCTGTTGCTTTTTTCTTGTTTCGGCGGAAACCGCTGCACTTCCTCTTGACTCTCCCTCTCTCGATATCTATCATACTCCAGTTGTCGTACTAACGGCAATCTTTCTACAATCGAGAAATCTTTTGCTAGCTGACGCATCTTCGTGGATGGTGGAGAGTCCTCGTGTAGGCCACCCTCACGACAACGGCGGATGCCACGACGGCGGCCGAGGCGCGGGTGGCTCGATTTACGAAAAGGGAGACGAAGAAGAAGAAGAAGATTTCCGCTTCTGCTGATCGTGTTTTCTGCCGACTGCAAGAAAACGGATGCCTCCTTGTTCGGCAGCCCGCTTTTTCTCGCTACGCCCCTTCTGCCCCCCTGTAACGACACCACAGACCGATGAGCAACTCGACGACAACGCAGCCGGCTGCAAGTTTCGCCGGCTGCAAGTTTCGCCGACGCCATCATATGACGATTCTATCCCAGCACACATCCGATGTCTGCTGGATGGCAGCATTGGTCGCGACGTACTGACGATGGATGTGGCGAGGCTGGTTGATTGAAGGAAGTGGATGTCCTTAGTGCTTCGCCCTACGATGATACCCCCGGGTAACAAGTATCTATAGCGCGTTTTCTTGCCTTGTCCGCCCTGTCCTTGACTTCAAATCTATTCGACCATCGTGTTACAAGCCACCCCGTACGCCTTGAGGTGCGGAAAGTGGCAGACGCCTCGATACATAAAAACAAATGGACTTTCTTTTGTGGCGTGCTCCCAGCCCTTTTCCGATTAGACATTTTCCGGTAGAGTATCTGTACGGCGGCATTGGTACGTGACATGTCGAGAACGAAATCGCCTACCTCCCTTAAGCTACTGAAGGATTTGAACCTTCGACCTGGGCCATATCCCACTATCGGCCAATTTGTCCAAGCGGTGTGCCCGCGACACAGCAGCCTCAACCGTCACGAAGACAATTACATCAACAGGCAGTCGTCTGTCAGTCCACCGTGACCTCCTCATCTCTAAGTAGCTCTAATAAGTTCAAATATATTCTCACCATTTCGCTTAGACTACTACTGCTACTACTACTAGATCCACTATTTTAGAAAAAAGTTGTTGTCACAGCTGAATCTTCCTTATTTTTTCTTTGTCAAGCTCCGACCAGTCTGCGCAATTGACAATTGCACTCCAAACTTTTAGCGAGTTTCCTCTTTCACGCCGTTTACTGGTGCTCAAGTTTTGAGTGTACTGCCAGCTTATCGTATTTGAATTCATATCTCCTAAACAGTATCTCAGGTCCCAGACACTTGAACAAATACCCTCGTTCGATCCTTTGTCGGTTAGTGATCAATGCAGCGATTATTCGCCCTCTTTATTTGTATTTTAATCGATTGCGCTGCTGATAGATCGGCCCCGATTTCCGCCTACTTCCTGAGTGCGGTCTCAACACAGTCTCTGCATGGGCCATCCCATTTATCTTACGGGAATGGCTCGCGTTGGTCTGTTGGCATGTTCCGTATCCTGGCATGCATAATGAATCACATTCTGCGTAGAACGCGACCGCCGATTTCACTGTTGGCTTGATCTGCGCCCTCCCCCTGCGCGTCACAGTGATCCGGTGTTGCTGCTGGGGCGGCGGCGGCGTTCGTTGATGTGCCGCATTTCTAGTATATCCCGATCGTGGTCACCGTTAATCCATCACTGACTTACAGCCAACTCGCGCCATTGCTGTCAAGGTATCGTCGGCAGACAATGAGGGCTGTACTCACTCGTCATCTCTTGCAAAAATTGAGCTATCGTTATTATATAATAGAAAACTTTTTGATGGGCGATTTCAGAGGAACTTTTTGGTATCAGTGTCAACTACACCCTTGGCAGTAGGTCATCAGCGTTTCGCGATAACGCTGTTGCATTCGGGACAGGGACAAGCAATAATGTAATGCGCGCATTGTGGCATACTTTGTACTTGAAAGCGTACAATATATATCAAAAAATAAATTAGTTCTGGAAGAAGAAGAAGAACGCCCTCTTTCAGATTACTCCAATCCAGTTGTTATTACTAGATTTTTACCACGAGGTGAAAGGCCACTGGGATTGAGTTATAGTGCAATTTCGGGCACAGCAGCTCGGTGACCAGTTCGTTGGCGCAAACGAACCGAGAGAGAATACAACTCGTGAGCTAATTCGGCGAGACCTCGAAGGAGGTCAATGAAGCCTCGGTCGGGCAGATGCACGTTGTTCGCGATCATTTATCGCTAGAGGAGTCTGGCCCTGGTAGGGTGTCGTTTGGCCCATTCGATGACCTCGCCGTCTATTCTCCCTAATTCCTCGTGACCATCGTTCTCACATCGGCCCTCTCTGCAAACCGACTTGGAAATGCGGCGCACCCAGATTCGAATATTATCTACGCAGCCTGTCATCGCTGGATGGGCGGACCATTCGACAACTCGTTTAAATGTCGCCCATTTAACATATGAGAATCGTTCCCAAGCTCTGCCAACTTGTGGCCATATGCGGACGATGACGATGCCTCCAGAGTTTCTAATAATATATAATCACGGAATACGACCCACTGGAGCTTTGGGCGAAACAACGGGGGAAAAACGGTGACAACCCCGATCTAAGGGTGTATACGAAAAAAACATCTTGTTCACCCTTCATGGTTAGTACATCCTCGAATGTACTTTGCTTAGTTTAGTCAAGCAAAAACAAAGAAGGAAATCTAGCTTAAGTGATCACGATCATACTTGTACGGACATAATATATATGAAATATTCAGCCGAAACTAAAGTATCCAAATTTAGCATCAAGGCTATAAGCAGCTCATCTTATATGGCCTGCACCCCCGCTTCGTTTATTGTTTGATGAGTCATATATATATATATCGTTTGGGTCGACCTCGTAGACTTTATCAAGGGCCCGTCTTGACGGTCGACACGATGCAGCTGCACAACGGCGAGATAGGTATTCCCAAAATGAGGTGTACAGCTCGCAGACTATTGATACACTGTCCTTGTTGCTATGTTGTTATGTGCAACAATTGTAGCCAGAACAGCGAGAAACAGGGCTATTGAGCTGGCTGTTGCTCGATGGCAGACAACGGAATGTGTTGTGTCTCACGTACGTTACCAACAGCGCCGACAGCTACTTGCCAGGCGATCAGAAGCAAATGAATCGAATCTCCATCTAACCAAGTACTTCCCACCGTCTCCGCTGTTGAATAACAAGTATAATAATAATTATCAATGACGGAATGATAACTCTGTGGCCGCGAACGCCTGACCAGTACGCGCACAATATTGGCTCAGTGGTGGCTATTGACGATGGGCTATTACTACGAAAGGCGTCCTGTTGACGACGCTGTCCCCGCTACTGCTTCTGGCGCTGATGTTAATGTCCCGCAAGTGTGCACCTGAGGCACTACTCAGTAGCCACCATCTACTTACATAGGCATCGTACGACTATGCGTGTATTGACGGCTGAATGGAAGGCAGGCTGGATTTTCGTGTATTGTCGTCGTTCAGCTCGGTTTGGCTTGGCTAGGGGTTAGACTCGCCGCAGGTGTGGGAATAAGTGGAGATGAGGGGGCGGGTACATAGATTAAGGTAGGCGCAGAGGAGAATAACTAGCTCCTGCTACTGCTGGTGTGGCGGCCTCCCAAATGTCTGAGCTGAAGCCTTGCCTCTGGGCTGGCGAACACTGAGAAGAAGAAAAGGTAGCTCTAGCTAGGTAGAATCTGCCTGGCCAAGAAGGGTCTGATGGTGATGATGCTATTGCTGGTGTTGCTGTTGGTGGTGGTAGTAATGATTGGACTTGTGTGTGTGTGTGTACGCTACGTGTGCCTTGCCGGTCTTGTGAGTCTCTACGTACCACAACGACGACGACAACCACGAAGAAGAAGGTGTATGGGTTAAGATAGACGAGAAGAGAGCGCGGATGGGGGAGGTGGGTAAGTGTCGGGGGTTGGCGGGGATAAGGATGAACGGTGAGGGTCTCGGCTCAGTGGCCGGCTGCTCGGCTACTGGGCGGGCAAATATGAAGAGGCGTTGAGAGTGTAAACGATAGATAGGCGAAAATGGGAAAGCTACGAGAAAGAGAGAGCGAGGGAGAGAGGGGGGGGGGCTAGAAACCCTATACGAAGCTGACTGCAATAATGAGGAGAGACGCAAGGACGAAACAACGGCGGCACCGGTGGTAACGTCGAAGGAGTGCTGAAGAAGACGCACACACCGACGCCAACGACGACACGGAATGGGAGGACGGATGACTCGGAGAACGGAGGCCCGCGAAGAGCCGGAAACCGGGGACTGAAGAGCAAATTAGGGCCGGTCATAGGGGTGAGCAGGTGGTCTGGTAAGCAAGTGGGGCTAATCGCTGACTATGGGCTCTTGGCATTGTTCTGTGCACCTTTATCCTCTTTTCTGCTCAATCGGTCCCCTTACACGAGTCTATCCCTGCGCGGCTCACCCATCGCGTACCGATTATTCGCGGCGTGTCCGTCTTATTCGTGCCGCTGCTGTCCGAGTTACCGAGAGAGCTACAGCGGCAGGGCGAGAACGGCGAGCCGGTGGCAATCGTCTGCTGGGAAACATCGCCAGCGCGATGTTTTCGTGTTCGCCAGCTCAGCTCGGGGTGGTGTCTGTCTGGTCCGAGTGCCTGCAAATGACTTGCGATATCCAATAGCGATTCGAGCTAATGCGTGAATGAGGCGACAGTAGTCGAGAATAGACGGCTGCAGGTAAACGCCGGCTTCGCGACAGAGGCAGACTCAAGGGGAAAAGGTAGAATGTCGCCGTCGGAACCTGCAGCGGTTGTGAGTGCTGCTGGCGACTGTTAGCCAGTATGTGTACCTATTGTCTTTATTGAGTTACCACCAGAGCTCGGTTGTCACCGATGACTGTCCTGCATGGATATATTGGTCTGGTTTGTCTGGAGCAGGCCAGATCAGAATGAGACAGGTGTGGTGAAGCGACCGGAAGATCTTTCCGATGGGTACCTGCCTGTGTCGACAATGGGTAACTCCACCGGCGATGGTGATGGAAGAATCCTTATGGTGATATTGATCTACCAACTCACTGCTGGGAGACACACTCGACTATGCAGTGATTGGTGCCGTATCCCTTAAGCGCTAATAGTAGCTAGCAAAAGTGACTGTACACCGAAATAGAATGGTAGAACCTAACAGCTAAGTACTAAATAAATACGTACCTATCCGTCACGTGTAAATAAGAGGTTTTCCGATATTGATAGAGGATGGTGTTTAGCACAGATAAAATGGACCATGACAGTGTGTACAATGCCCACGCGATGAGACAGTAAAAAATACGGCTAAGCAAACGAATAAAAGACGGCTGGCTTATCAGAAATATGTGTGCATCGTTGTTCTAAACAGGTTATACAATTTAATCCCTCGCTTAGGACACGTTGTCGTGAAATAGTTGTCTTTCATTCCATGTGACCCGCCGTCTTATTTTCTATATATATATATATATATATATATATATGCAGTAGCTAGCTCCATAGCCAATGGTGGTTTTATGTACCGCGTATGTTGAGCTGGCACCTATGCAGCCATAATTAGGGTCAGCCGTCACTGTTAACTACAGACTCACTCAAGGAAGAAGTTGGGGCTGTAGGCTGGTTGTGGACACCGCTTGACTGTCGATATGCGAGGTATGTGTGCGTGCGTCTGTTGCGTGACGATGTTGACGCCGCCCGACGAAATAGGCTACTTCACAGTTTAATTGAGTTGCAATCCACTTCCGGAGTGGGCCTGACTTAGTGCGGCAGGCGAGCTTACTGCGCGCGAGCCTGACCGGATATGAAGCAGTCGCGCCCCTAACACAAAGCAAAGATAAGGTCCGGGTAACACGGGAACAGCGGAGCTGTAACCTCCCCTGACGGTGGGCACGCACCAGCTGCAAGACGTGAAATGGTGGCAAAAGCGAGTCAGTCAGGGCAAAGATTCTGCCCTGACGCACATCTGAGTCTTTTGTGTGGCTATATAGTGTGTGTGTATATATGTGCATGGGTATACAAGCGTATGGCAGTGTTCGCTTTCGTCAATTCGCTGATCGGAGGAGGGACGCGAGCCCCCTCCCAAACAGCGGAACGGAAAAACGATAGTAGGTAGGTGCAAGAGATATCACCTAGACAGCGACCCGCCGCCGACGGTAGAGTACTGAGGCCTTGTCCTTTATAGTCCGCTTCGCCTCGGCAGGTTCTCGATCCGATTTGATCTGTTCAAATCTAACATTTTGTGCATTGTCACTGCTCCTTTGTCGCTCGCTTGCCATTTTTGCTTTCAGTGTGATCCCGCCGTGGGTATGAAGTCATTCTTCGATATGGTCCATAGCCATCCAAAGAAGCTGGCGCTATTCGGAGCAGCATGCAACGCCGTTACGGACCCAATCGCCAAAGCGTCTCAGTTCTTTGAACTTGTACAGGTAAGGTTAATCTGCTCTTGGCATTGCAACAACAGCAAATACAAGTGTACAAAAAAGCAGTAAGTGATCGGACATAACCATCGAATATTCGTTGCTGGAAATGCGATTATTCCTTTACTTTATAAATGTATGGCGAGTAACCTTTGCATGGTCGGGGTATGGCATTCTAGAGACTGGGTATTCTGCTAAATGGTACATACATCCATTAGTAGTGGGCAATTATCATCGACATCCCGTCTATTTGGTTGTCTGAGTAGCCATGCTGTTTTAGTCACTCACCAGTAGCGGCACTATAAGTCTTAATAGTATATCCTGAAATTATGCTGCGAATAGTCGTAGTTTTAGAACTTGTACCATAGCACAACGATAACTTCATCGTTCCAGTTTGTAACGTACATCCCCAACGTCGACCCACAGCTCTGACGGATCTCTGTTTCGTATCATGTGGATGATGCATTTTTCAACGTCGCCTGCCGGACGAAATGTAACAGCAGCTCGACATCGAGTGTTGGAGAGGGCTTCGACGTGGGATTGTGTTCCCTTGTGTACGAATCGGGTTATGTAGTAAAGGCAATGCAAGAGAGATCTGTGTGAACGGCGCTACTACTGTCTATGCTGGTGGGGGTCGATGTGGGACGGAAGGTACATAGACAAGACAGATGATCCCCTATCCGACAATCGCTTGCAGGGCTACTGGCAGTTGTGAGAGAGCTCCGGTTTTACCCGACACGGATGAGGAGAGAGAGGAACAACAGTTGCCTTTGCTATACCCGCTCTTTCTTTTCCTTCGTTGACGCAGTGATGTGGTGGATGCACCGCATGGCCCTCCCTGGTGCGCGCACCCCCTCTCTGTGTCTCTCTCTCTTTTCTAGCTAGCGCTGGCCCTGAACTGACTGTCGGCTGGGTCCATATCGACAGCAAGCCCAAGTGCTTGCTCGTCTTCCAGTGCCATAGAACAGGACGGACGTTATGTCGGCCTGTCGATCTGCTGCCTGGCGGGCCGCCCGACAAGCAAACAGACCGACCGATCGCTGCCATCGTACGAGCCACTGGAAGGACTGCGAACTCTAACTGGCACCAACGTCAGCCTCAACACTGAGGCTCGTGAATACGAATAGCAGCAGAACCCGAGGACCCCTGGACAAGTCGTGGTGGTGGTGGTGGTGCTAGAGCTTAACGACGACATGCGCAAACGTGAGCCAGCAAAGCATAGCACTGCAAAGACAATACCATTCCTACATCTCACTTACTGCTAAGTTCCCATTCCTGTCGACTTCTCCAAGCCCTATGCCTGAGTCCTCAGCTCAGTCTAGCCGCAAGCAAATACAGCTCCGAGAATACGACGTTTGCACACTCGCAAACGCAGGACACCGAAAGTGGGGAGAACGCCGTATATAAAAGCTAACAGTGCTTTTGTAGAATACGTAGGTATAATTGATAGATATATAGGTACACAGGTTGTTTCTATATTGCTGAGCGTTGACATAGGGGTTTTCTCTCTCGATAGCGTCTTCTTGACCAAACGGTGTATTGCTGGGTGTGTTTCTATTACAGCTGTCATACGCCGACACGCACCCAATGTACTCAGATGAAAACTATCCGAACTTCTTCCGCGTCGTACCGAGCGAGGCGGCCTTTAATCCAGCGATGGTATCGTTGCTCAAGCACTTCAACTGGACTCGAGTCGGGTCGCTCTACCAGACTGATCCTCGACATTCGCTGGTAGGTAGATAAATCGGAGTTAGTGCGCTTGGAAGAAAGAACGATTCGCAAAAAAAGATAAGAAACACCTAACAAAATACCTAGACGATTTGTCCCCTCGATTGGAGATAAAAGATTTGCATGCTTTCGAAGCAGTCTTAGCATCGTCCAACAGTGATTTCCGAGCCACTATTAACAAAAACTCTATGATTCTGCGCGGTTACTACGAGGAGTGCCGTAAAAGGAGCACTTTATGACTTCTTTCTGCTATATTTAAAAATGGCGTTTGGCTTTTTAAAGTCTGTTCATCTGGTGCAATCAGAAATTGTGCTCCAGCGTGATATCGGTGCCGTACAAAGAGACTATCCAAAAATTCGACTGGTGGTGTTCTTTCAACAAAATGCGTGAGTTCTAGCGAACTTGATTCAATTTAGTTTAGTAAGGCAACCTCATTTAAAATCAGGTCTCACCGACTGCTATGTTAGTTATTCGTTATACAGCGAGGGAACTCATGCTCCAGTCCACAATTGTGGCGTTGGATAGCCCATCGATCGCATCTATAAAAAAGACTATCGGATAGCCTCAATTGGTCGGGAGAACTATTTTGAATCGTCTTTAAACATTTTGTGCCAGTACACTAGACAATATATATTATATTTATAAGCCAAAATCAGCTACATATCTGTCTTCCGTCACTACCACCCGTAGTGGGAGTAGCACTAGTAGAGCAGGATCGAATATCGTATTATGATAGTCGCTGTGTCAAGTGTTTGCGCGTGTCTAGATGAGTAGCTACCGAGAACACCGAAGCCGTATGCTGGGCTTGGGGCGTTCAGGCCATTAGGGTGAAACCAGCTGGCCCGTCTCCTTAGCCGCTATTGGCGTGCGCACTATAGTGGCTTTATCGAAGTTTTCTCGCTCGTTGCACATTGCATAGAAGCAGATGACGTTCGGCTGCTCAAGCAACGGAGCCTGAACTATCGAGCCCAGCCGAACGCGTATAAGACGATCCATTAATTGGCCATGAATCAGGTAGTGCCTGCCTTCGCGGGGTTGACCTGAACCGAGTTGGGCGGATCGGATACTCAACGTTCATAAATTATCGTTTTCAGCCTCAGAATAGCCTTCACACGGAACTCGACAAGGAGAAGATTACTATTGTCCAGATCGAGGGCATCGGAGAAGGAGATGACATAACCGATGAACTCACAAAACTCAGGGTAAGTCTACAATCTCCACTTGGGTTACACTTGGCTTAGCCGAATTCTATTGGTATTATCCGTTAGATTTCGTTCAAGAACGAATGACGTGATGGCTCTGTTAAGCAGTTACAGTTTTATTCAACTTGTAGCTGCTTAACAGAGTCATATTGTACATAAATATAAATATACATCCAAATATAGATATATCAGAAGTCTATCTGTGCTTCTACAATCTGCCGCAACTCGTACACTACTGCAATTCGTCCGTGAACTCTATAGTAGTGGTAGTATTAGTCAGGTACATGTTAAACCCGATTATAGATTACAGAGCTCACACACTTTCAATTACGCCTTGTGTTCGGTCTGTGCGGCGGCCTTCGTCTTTCGGCGCGTTTTCCACCTTCCCCTGTTAGTTCTTGCCAGTCCACTTGGTAGGCGCATTGGATGAGGATAGCGAGACATAGAGCGAGCAGTCCACCCATCGCGGCCCAATTAGACTACGTAGGTGCTCCAGCACACCTTATCAAATTAGGCAAATTGCACCAGCCGCCACAGACACAGAGCCTGACTGACAGCGAAAGCAGAGTGTCCAACTTGTGTTCCTGCTACTACTGCATAGGAGGTGCTCAGTGCCGGTGTCACTACATGACGATGTGCGCTCGCGTGTGTGAGTGCGCCTCGTGGCCGGGCACAAACTTCTCGTAAAGTGACCAAGCACCCCCAGATTCCGAGACGGGTCCACTCGACGTTTGGGCCTTGGCAAAGACACACTTGCTCTATTCTGCCAAAGGACATGTGGTAGAACCTTGTACGGCTGCGGTGGGACGGTGCTGCCCCCACCCATCTCTCTCTCTCTCTCTCTCTCTGTGATAGTTCCCACGATGAGGGAACTGCCTCAGTGTACCAACGGAGAGCTCCAGAGGCGTACGCTTGCCCGCCCTGTCCAATAGGCAGAAAGGCTAGGACAACCCAAGCCCGGGCGCGCTGGCCATAGCAGAGCCCTGCTAGGGCCTAGGGATTGAAGCGCCTTCCCCTCAAGCGCCGCGCCCCCTGCCTCGGCGCGGCGCGTTGCCCGCATGGCTGCTCGTGAATAATCCACGCCAACATCTGTCTCCTCGACTCTGTCGTCGTTAAACGTAAAATAACCAATCGTGCGCAATTGGAACTAACACTCCGTAAGGCCCTTTTTTCACGTCCACATTGGCTCCCTTTTGCAGTCGAATACGGATAGGTGGAGACCGATGGGTGGATAAGCTATAGCTGATTAGGAAGCTGACAGGGAGTTTTAGTTGCCAAGAAGACATTCACTTATACGCCCTTGCTATGCTAAGCTAATAATAACGCATGCCTCTGTTTCGTTTGCTCCAGTGGTGGATTGTTAGCGTTCGTGTACGCGAATTTGTTCAGGAATACAAAACAGATCACGCATGGTATACCTATATTGAATTTTGTTCTGATTGCGTTTCGTTTGCAGGAAATAGATGTACGTATCATCCTGGGTAATTTTGACGAAGAGTGGGCCCGCAAAGTGTTTTGCTCAGCTTATCGGGCAAAAATGTTCGGACGGAAATACCAATGGATAATTGCGGCAATGTACCGACCAAACTGGTGGGAGGTCCCTCAGGCTGATGTACCATGTACGCCCGAAGAGCTCGAGGAGGCCATCCACGGTTATATCGGACTCGACCTTTTGCCGCTTAGCACCAATGAGAACATCACCGTTTCAGGATGGGTGAGCGTCCAATTTAGATAATAGAACCAACACAGAAACAATATATATATTGCTGAGTAAATACGTACAATTACCCTAGAGATGGGTACAATGCTTCAAGTCAGAGGCACTTAGCCGAAGCCACCGAGACTATCCAAAAAGTATCAATACAACGATAAGAATATGATACGTTGATTTTTTAGGGAGCACACAAAAGTTCTACGTGTAGCAGCAAGTGGAGTATCAAAATATTGTGAATGGGTGTTAAACTAGAGCGACTGCGCCTTAAGGCTATAATTCACTTACGACACTGCCGTTACCAGAGAGCATCTATCGCACCATACATTTGGCATATATGAAATTCTTGAAAGTAAACTCTTCAGAAAGCGATTTTTCTTGTTAGCGTTGCCATCATCGTCGATGCTATGTGAAATCCCTCTGACATTAGATGACTCTGTTCGGATGGAGTAGCGGTCGTTATCGAGCGCTCGTTATTTTGAGGGCGATTGGTTTCCAGTCGGCCCGTCGTGTCGGTACCCTTTTAATGGCAGACCCCGGCTTGAAGGCGACAACAGCAACGGGTGTCTTGCTATCGACAAACTTATATAGAGATGAATGAGGCAGGCGGGCAGGAAACCGATACCGGAAGGCCATTCATCGCCGACCCAAGCCTAGCCAAGCAAGTCGCTCAAGGAAGTCTAGCAGCCACTTGGCCAGAGTTGGAGCTCAACAGAGACCTGACTCGCAACTGACGGCGCAAGTCGACTGTGGTTCAGCTGGCTACAGCTGCTTGGTCACATGACCGAATACCCCCGCTCAGATGAGTTGTCCACTGGGGTGAATATATCCATTGAACCCGCAGGGGTTCGTGTTCACCCATCAGCCCGCGGCTTCCTCCAGTCCCTTGTCCAGTCTGTGGCGGGCTTCATCCGAAGTCCACTACATCATCAGACGCTTGTACCGACTCGGTGGGAAGCAAGCGGTTATTAACGCTCACCCCGCGGCGCGATTCGTTGGAGTTTCCACGAATACCTATTTGGCTTAGCAAAGTTTGTTGATTCACGTAGTGATAAGCGGACAAGCCGAACGGAGTACCCCGTTGTCGCTTGCGTTCTCAGTGCTACAAATGATAGCATGGGCTATTTCGAGTTGGTCTCTTCTCTTAGTTGGAGACGATATACGGCCTGGCTGATACTAAAAGCGTTTTAGTTCGCCAGATGTATTGGTTATTGTGAACTTCATGTGAACAGTTCATGTTGTGTGATCCGATGAGCCGTCGGTCATATCGTTACTCAAAGGCAGAAATAAATAAAAGCGGAGGAAGTGTGATTTACGAGGCTGTACATCTTAAGGCGCTCTTGGCTAAATATGACTTTTCAGAACACACAGATATAGCTCTCATATTCCTGTTAATATAGTATCTAAATTCAACTCTCATTTCCTATCCAGCTAGATATGTTTCTAGATTCGAGCAGGTCCAACGCATGAATATATCATATAATCGAAAAAAAAAAATGAAATGATGACATGGGTGGAATTAATGGTACATACATGTGGAGGAACGTTGAAACAACAAAACGAGATATAGGATAATTTGTGCAGTTCGCTTGGCTACGCATACATCGTGCTCGTGTCGACGGAGCCTAACTTTTCAATACATTTGTTGTTCGATTACCCCACAGACGCCCAGTGAATACGAGGCGCAGTATAATAAACTACGTAACAAGGAGTATAGTCGCTTCCATGGGTATGCGTATGACGGTATCTGGACTCTCGCGTTAGCGGTACATAATGTCATCAATAAACTCCGCGCTCAAGAGACGCCTAAAAGTTCGACAAAGGTGACGGACTTCCAATACCGCAACAATACCTGGGGTCGGCTCTTTCGTGAGGCTCTTAACGAGACCGACTTCACAGGCGTAACGGTGAGCATTACCACAGCTGGCATCACAGGTTACACGGGTCAGAAGGAGCGAATCGACGCAAACAACAGACAGCAGCAATTTCTTAATTATTAATACTACGTTATATATCCTTGTTGATTTTGCAGGGTCCAGTGCGATTTTTCAAGAATGAACGGAAAGGTCAAGTGTTGATCAAACAGTTTCAGAGTGAGTAGTGTTTTGCATACACAGCTGGCCAATGTAAATCTCTACATCTCTTCATTTCCATAGTGTCTAAACTGTTTCCAGGACGATCTATACAATCAGTATATGGCTGAGAGTTGAGGCTGGCACGAATTTCATTGAACGCTTGCTAGGTGCACGAGCCAGTAACGAGGGGGTTTTAATTAAAATTTTACTAAGTTCATCTGATCGTTAAGCCTCGAGTGGCCAAAAAGTGGTGGTCTGTGTCCCCGAAATTCAACTATAGGATATTCTTTCCAATCACAAACATCCGAAAACGGAAGACAAATTTCGAAATAGTGTCATTATTAGAGTGCGCATGAGTGGAGATGCATCTATGATTCTGTGAGGCCTTGCGAGGGGGTTCCTTTTTAAGAAAGTAATGCATAGAACGCCGAATAGTGCCGAGTAAGTAGATTGTCCGTTAGATCACTTACCGTTATATTTGAGTCTTGTTGTTGATATTACGAAGTTATAATCGTGCACACTATATATATATATATATATATGTATACCTAATGTCATCACTTTTCATCCCCACGCATCTTTTCAACCTCCGGACTCCCCGTTGTCCATTACTTTCCTGCCACTAACTTCTTGGACGGGCAGAGGGTCGAGGAGAAGTTAAGATTGGAGAGTTTGACTGTCTCGAGGAGCGACTCGACCTCAGTAAAGGACAGCCCATCCTGTGGCGAGGTAAGTGGGCAGATCTTTTCACCCTTGGGACACCGGATGGCAGGATCATCTCTGGGCACAGGGATTTCACAGGGACGATGGGTAGAACCCTGTCCGGGGACCGGCTAGGGCAAGGGTGTTGAACGGGAGGGGTGAGGCAATGACGGATCACAAGTGCTGCGATGAGTGGGTCAGTGGTCGGTCTCTTGGAGCGTTTCTTTTACACAACAAGGGCGCTCACTACCCAAAACGGTTGGTAGACCATTGAGCTGTCTAGTCTTAGAACTGATAGCAAAAGGAGCCTCCACTAGAAGCTATCCCCCCGTTCGGGGAGGATCAACTTGACCGGCGTTCGTTGGCAACACATCAGGAGACCTAAAGAGGATGGCTACTTCATGGACGCGTCTGCTATCAGTGTCCTTTTCGAGCACATACACATCGCATCCTGATAGAAAGTGACCTCATCTTGATACGCAGGTTACACAGGGATCAGGTGAATGTTTGACGGAAAGGAAACTTTAAAGGGATTTATTTTGTTGTCATTATTTTGGTATACGTTGCTTATTGACTCGGGTACGTTCGTCACTTTTGTTGCCATAAATGAACCCTCGTCATGATCGTTATCACTGCCGACGAATTTCAGAGGGTAAGGCCCCTCCGAAAGATCGCTCTCAGGAGGTGATCGAGCGAACACGTGTTAACCCAACGATGTATGCGGCGGTCAGTGTGACGTGCATCGTTGGGATTTGCCTGGCCACTGTCTTTCTTGCGATCAACATCCGCTTCCGCAACCAGCGCTATATCAAGATGAGCAGCCCCTACCTCAACAACCTCATCATCGTGGGCTGTATGCTGACGTACACCTCGGTCATTTTGCTCGGAATGGACTCAGGCTTTATGTCTGTCGAGCACTTCCCTTACATCTGTGCCGTGAGTATTTAGATAGCTATAGAGGAAAGGAGAGGCCGAGAACTAGTATTTTTCGATTGTCTCATGACTGTGATGACGGTAGGTATTTGATTGTTGTCCTACCTAGCCGTACTAACCATTCGTACATTGGCCCGTCAACTGAACTACTACCAGAGCCATTACTTGATGCCATATAGCTGGATCCAGCAGAATCCAGTTGTTTACGAAAAATAACCTCGAGACTTGAGAGAAGATTGCTCTTAAGTTCCTCCGGAGGTTTTGGGCCAAACGTAGACAAATCCGTTATTGTTTCATGTGGCATTGATGCATTTCCTGCGTTGGTTGCAGGCACGAGCGTGGGTGCTCATGTCCGGGTTCACGTTGGCCTTCGGTGCGATGTTCAGCAAAACGTGGAGAGTGCACGCTATCTTCACCAACATCAAGCTCAACAAGAAAGTAAGTTTACGATTCAATTCAAGATTCATGTTCCATTTAGTCTTCATTATCATCTGTTGTCGATTCGATTTATGCTATCCATATGGTGTAACCCAAAACGTATTTGATGCTGTGAGCGTCGACCTTTGGCTATTACCGACTGATCCTCATTTGAAGCTCTTTCGACAATAAGCCAGAGAGGTACGGTAGGTTCTTGAACCATATGAATCCTCACCAAATTGGTAAGGGTTGGCCCAGCGGTAAACTTAGACAACAGGCCGGTTGCCCACGATTGCATCCACCTGGTGAACGTTGCATGTCCCTCAAGCCAGCAAAGGTTACTGAAAGGGCGTGTGGGCTTTACTGCGTTCGTCTGTACAGCACCAGATGTAGGGAAATATGAGAACCATTTGCCCGTCCACGAGTTCACCGAGAAATGCATGCACGCAGGGTATTCGCATAGAGACGTCAAGACTCGGACGGATACGTCAAGACTTTGGAGTGTATGTGCCTGTCGATTTGTGTGCACGTAAACGCACGCAGAAATATTGTGGGAAGCCATGCAAGCTTTGCCGAACGCTGAAGCAAGAGCAAAAGAGGAAGTCAAGAAAAGGAAGACAGATGCAAACGACGCGCAGATTGGAAAAGGAGGCTTGCTTCTTTGCGCAATTAGGGATGCCATTATCATCCCTCTGTTTCCTTCAACTGCTGCTGCTGCTACTGCTCCCGGTTCTGCTGCTGCTGCTGCTGCTTCCACTGATGCAATCCCCAACCCCCTCCTACCTTCTTCGAGCCCCGCTCGCAATTCGTTCCCCGCAGTTGCTCTTCATTCGTTCTCCTTCCTGAGCAGTTCGAAGCCTTGATGCTCCTCATCATCCCACTTCCACCCCCGCCCACCCCCACCCCCGGTCGCACCCGAACCTCCTCGCTGTCGTGTTTTCCTGCGTGGGCGGTTGGCAGTGGGGAGGCAAAGCGTCAATGCAGGTCGCGAAGCGAGTTGTCGAGTAGTTTTTGGCGAAGATTCGACCAGGCCAGGACGAGCCGAACGAGCGGAGGACGACTCTGAGATCCTGCGTCTACAAGCGACTGTTCCTTTCGGTTGTCTCCACCTCGGCCCACTTCAGCATTGGCGCCCTTCGTGTGCATCGGCCCTTCGATAGGCAGCCAAGGCCCACTTCCCGGCCGAGATCCCCGTGCCTCGTCTGGTCCGCCTAGAGATTTCGCTTCCTCTCCCATTCGGTACCGTACTTAATATACATATCCATGGCTCCCATCGTCCTCATCATAATCCACAGCATCAGCATAATCAGTATCAGCAGCATCAGCAGCAGAATCATCGTCATTGCAAAGACAAACATTTCTACCCTTCCGAGCTGAGCTTAATTTCTCTGATCTATTCCCACGCTCACCCCACATTCTATCGATGTACTCGGGTTCACCTCCTCGGTTTGTCTCCTTCATCTTGTTCAGAGAGAACGAATGATTATCATAACAATCAGAATTTAACAAGCTTCTCGAGAACGACGTGGGCAAATGATCTAGTTACGAAGAACCTATTTCCTCAAAATGATCCGGTATCGAGCCTGGAAACTGATTATCATATTTATGTGGACTAAAGGCGGCAATACAACTAAGACGGATGACAAATAAATAGTAAAGAGCAATAATACCTCTATGGAGAATAATGTTCTTAATGGCATGAACTATTTATTTCAGGTGATTAAAGATTATAAACTGTTTATGGTCGTTGGCGTGTTCCTTTTGTTGGATATCATCATTTTAACTACGTGGCAAATTGTCGATCCGTTCTATCGGGATGTCAAGCGAGGGGATGCCGTGGTAAGTTTTACTGTAGAAAGCAAATTTGATTAAATACACAATATCCGAAATTGATTTTTGCTTCGGATGTGACAAGACCATTAAGCAAACCTATGGCTATGGTCGTCAACACATAAGATTGTTCAGAACTACGAATCGCTAAAATGAACTGTCGTCGTATCGTGGCGTGACGACAAGATACCCATTGCTTTTTGTTTATCTGTTGTTCCTCGTGTGCAATTACAGACGTCAGATGACGACATCGCGGTAGTTCCCGAAATGGAGTACTGCCAAAGCGAACACATGACTATCTTTCTGGGCATCGTGTACGGATACAAGGGTCTCCTCATGATCTTCGGCTGTTTTCTCGCCTGGGAGACCAGACACGTATCAATACCGGCCCTAAATGACTCCAAGGTAAATGATCTTAGCAACCCGTCTACCTATGCGCGGGTTTCTACAACAGACAAGTACATGAATGTCATTCGATACTATAACCGCTGGGTGCTATTGCTAATACTGCAGTCAATGAACCTTGCATTTTTTAAAGTAAATTCTTGAGTTGGCCCCCAGCTCTTCTCCTAGCTGACAGGTTTCTGCACTTAACCATCAGGTATTACAATGAGGGCCTATGGGGGCTATATTCACTTATCTCCCGACCCTAGTTATACCTCGCAAGAGTCTACAGAAAGATAACAAATAAAAAAAGACAGTCACTGAACCTACAGTGTGTGGCTATGTTCGGATGGCAACACCGCTGTGCTGTTGAACATCGTCACAAGTTCCGTCACGGTGTTGGCACGCGAACTCTCGGGATACACGTGACAACACCGTGGCCAGCCCCCCTCTGAAGGGCAGGGTCGTAGATGGCACTCTGAAACTATGGGTTGCTGTTCCTATCTAATAGACTGATGGACTAACAAATACGCTTTCAAATGCAACACTTCTTTTTCTTGATGAACTCGTTGCTCGCCTTCGAAACGGTGGTCTCAATTTCTCGGCATCGATCGCTCCTGCCGCTGTAGTATGTGGGTATGAGCGTGTACAACGTGGTGATCATGTGTTCCATCGGAGCGGCGATTTCGTTTGTGCTGAGAGATCATCAAGATGCTGCGTTTATCATCATATCGGTGTTCATTATATTCTGCTCCACGACTACTCTCTGTCTAGTGTTTGTTCCCAAGGTAAGTAAGTCACTGAATCTATATAGTGCTTCCCGTAAATATCGAAATTAGAAATACCTTTGAGAATGAAGCAGGCCCAGGAATAAACGGAATATTCGTTTTTCTTATTCTATGGGGGTGTATTCGTTGTCACATTTGCAAGCCATTTTTACAGAGACAGGGGAACTGAGTAATTAAGCCACAGCAAGCCGTCATCTACCGTTCGCAGGCGTTGCTTCTGTTGGACTTAAAGTTTGCAAGTAGCATGATTGGTATGAACAGTTAAGGCGGGGTTTATTGATCACGATTGTCCGTGAGCGTGCATGATTGCTTATTTAACTGGTGGAAGTATTCATTTGGTCCATATGATCAGGTGCCAATGCGTGTCTCAGATTCAGGACGTAACTGGGTATTTTATATGGTTTGTTGCAATATGTCGATGGGTAGCTTCGAAACTCGAAGTATTTTCTCCAAACTTCAAGTCGTGTTTCATGATATCCATATTAACAAATATTACTAATACAGGGAGCTAGGCCAGTAATTGAGAACCCTTGAGCTAATTGTTCAAGTTATATATGTAGGTAAACGGTATCCATGTGTGTTTAGGCTAAATTTAGACGCCATTACCTGGCGACACCTTCACGTGAGGAATATACTGGAGCCTAAAGGGACGTCTACTGTGCTATCTTAATGGTAGCACCGGGCCTAAAACTTAAGGACACTGGAAATATCTTGGCTTGGGCACTCACCGGAAACACACTCCAGAAAAACGAATCTATCAACACTTTGCTTGAAGTTGTGGTGTTTCACGTGTACGACAAAGAACAACGTCTCGTTCAGTAAGAAATGGTAGAAATCGACATGTCACGAGATAAGATACGGGTCTCACAGCAATCCTTACGTATGTTATGCCCTTTATGCCTAACGGAACAATTCTGAATGGTGCTTTAATATTGGGAAATATAAAACTCTTAACCCTAATGTACCACGCAGCGTAGGGCAAGCCCAGAACTGTGGCATTTGCCACGCTCAGTAATCCATGATGGCCCACGATCAGTTGGAAGTTGAACGCCCACCCTTAGGACAAGTAAGGTTCCTTGTGGGCATTTACCAGCAATGGGGCTCCCTGACATCATAATTTGCAGAAGGACGATGCAACCATTATATATCTATCTGGCGAGCGAAGGCCGTTAAGTGACCATTAACAGCACCTTAAATAGCTTCCAAAGGAGCAGACAGGGAAGGCTCTGATCATAATCATCATCCTGCTATGGTAGATAGTCGTTTGTTTTGTAGTTGATTTTATACTCAAGAGAGTATTATAGAAGCATACATGGTTGAGGTGTTCCAGAAATTATTGTATTATGAAAAATTCCACCATTTATTCACACGGTATTGTGTTATACACACAATGGTACCTTGGTACCTGGTAAAATGGCACAATAGTAAAAACGATAAAAACCGTAAAATGCTTAGAGTCAGCTCGTTGGCACATACGCCTCTAAAAATAAACATGTTGGCGAACCTGCTGGGTCAGTGAGATTCATCGAGTGCATTCTCCAACGTGATATCTGATGCAAACATTATTCCAATATCTAAATAAGCAGTTCGAGTCGGGCTTGTGCTAGCCCTCTGTCCTGGCACACATAACATCATGAAAACCGTGTATTTCAAAGAGATCTACAATTTGTCTAGAAATAATAAGGCTGAGTTATAAAATTACCACAATAATTACAAGGAAAGGACTTGGAGGGCAAAGTGGATTTGGGAGCTTTGGAGATTTTAGCAACTTCCATGTTTAGATATGTGTAAGGGTAGGCACGGTTCGAGAAAAAAAAGGACTACCGGGTGACGGTGCTCCACAGAAACAACGTCAGTGTTTCCACAGAAACTGATAAACGAATTCCCGACGTTCGTCAACACGCCGATAACATAGATTCCTGTAGCACCCCTTGTGTAGGTTCGTATAATCAAGAATAGTGTCCTGCGAACTATACTGTAAAATATAGAGTTACAGAATAGACGGATTTATTGGATGCCGTTCAACCCGACCGCATGAGTAAAAGTCAAACTTACCTAACCTTGCGGGATGCCGTCAAGTTAGTCCTCGTTACGCATATCCGTATCAGGCGAATAGCCAAATGTGGATGATTAGATTAAACCTTAGGTTGAATTTTGCTGGGTTGAATTTTAAGAATTTTCTCCCAAATCGAGAATCACATTCTCGGGGCTGTTCCAAATCGCCACAATTTGCGGTATCCGTTTCACAATTTGCTAATATCAAACTTCAAAGTTATGAAACGTATCACCCCATCGTAGTTTGGCAATATTTGTAACATGCCAATTGAGGCCAAGCTAACTGGCTTGTACCTTACATTCTTACATATGGCCAAGCATTGAATTAACTATTCGTCACATAGTTAAATGCGCAGTTCGACACAAAACGCGGACGGCGAGATGGGGTACAATATACAATGAGCGTAACCTTTTCCGATGTCGGACACAAGTATAGCCACGCCCAATGCTACCAAAAATCGGCGTAAAGGATGCGTTCAACTGTATTTGTAGAATTTGTGATATTGAGCTGATGGCATACGATGTATTTCTGTAAAACTCGGAGTTTAGATTTTGGAGCCATGTATCTTCGAGCTGAACTGATAACGCACACAGCGGCTATTTTTTTGCTGCTCGCGTGATTTAGAGTAAATCCGACTAAAGTTCACAAACGTACTACTTGTATCTTAGATATTACAAACGACTAATACGTTGCAATAATTCGAACGAAATATACGTTGCGTATATTTCGAGAATTATTGCAACGTATATATATTCAAACGAAATATACGTTGCAATAATTCTTTTAACTATTATTTTTACGAGAACTTAAGCATGTATATAGCAGTTCCGTCAATAAACATTTGTTTGAATGAATGAATGAATGACTATGTAAAAGCTGAGAGCAAAATTCGTTTACGTGCAATCAGAACGTGTTATGTACATGCACAAGCTTCGAGCCGGATCAACGTAAGCTCAGCAGACAAGATATTCCGACAGAGAATCAATTGTGTTGCGTCATAACTACCTCCTAGCGAATTCTAGCTAGTCTGATTCGTAGTCTCCATGATAAGTGGGTCTTCTTCGGCCGATGTCGACACTGTCATTTCTGACCAAGGGATGAATCATGATTTCAAACTGTTACAGTTAGTAGAACTTCGGCGTAATCCGGCAGCCGGCGAGCAGCGCGTTCGGGCCACCCTGAAGCCGTTAAAGAAATCGAGAAGGGATTCCGATGAAGACACCAACGCAAACAGGATCAAGCAGCTACAGGATGAGAACCTGCGCTGCAGGACGCGCCTTGAAGAGGTCGGTAACGAGACAGTAATCATTTACGGTGTTGCATTGTTAACGATTTTACATACAGATAGAGTATCGGGTCAATGGGAGTATTCTGAATGGCTAATTTTTTTCCGACCAGAAATAATCCTTAATCGTCGTCATAAATGCGTTGCTGCTATTCGAAGTATTCTACTAATCAAGCTACTCTTTGTGATCTCCTTAAATTTTTCACATATTCTGCTAAATTAACCTAATCAATCGAACGGAGCTAAGTTAGCGGATGTGTTGCACCATTTTTCAATCAGTGGGTCAATGCCCGTGTCGGTAGACACAGACTTCACATACGATACCTGTATGTGCTATAAAGTAGGATATATGAATAGAAAAAAAGTATTACCAACGTCTCCGTGTTATATTGTCGTCCGATGACTTAGATCATCTTGTTAAAAGCTTGCTACCGTGCCAAAGTACAGTTGTACATGTCACGTCAATGACGCAACCGATTTAGTTTTCGTTTAACGTTCAACTTCATCATTCTAGCAATCACAGCTTAAACTTAAGTACGTATTTAACGGGTCGCTTCCTTGATGTCGTACCATAATTATAATAATAATAATAATCAAGTATATAATAATAATAATAATAATATCAACTCATGTTTTTTTTACAAAAGGTTCAAATATCAAAAGCTTATCGTGTTCCAGCTGTTCTTCCTTGCCTGCCTCACGATTGATTATGCTGAAAGCTATCGTATTATGATAAAATTATGACGTGACTCTCGGTAAAGTCCATGTATTTTGAATCATGTTAGTTGCACACACGATTTTTTTGAGTTCAACCTTCTCCATCTGGGCTTCAATTTAAAGCATTCGCTGTGGTTACACACATAATTTAGTTTGGGTAATCTTTGTATGTCACTGATTCAGTCAGTAAACGTATAGCTTCGATTGCTATTGTTGAATTTTTAGAAAAGCAAGGAGCTCCAGCAGCTGGTTGCCCAACTCAATCAGCCAGATCCGGTGCAGATCGTTATAACCAATTCGCACCATGAGTCTAGCGCTGGTGCCAGCAAAGTTAAACCCATAAGTACAATACCTGAAGTGAGCTCACCCTCACCCTCGCAATCCCAGAGCAATTCCACGTCACAAAAGGCAACAACGCAAGGTATGCTTAATGTAGGCTGTCTAGCGTATCTAACCTAAGCTTGCTTTAACTTTCTTTGGATTTTTTTATTAATTGGTTAATTGTCTCGAAGAGAATAATAACACTGTAGAAAGCCGTGTTAGTAGGTAACGAAATTTGCTCAACCCACTATAGCCTTATTCAGAGAGAACACTAACAATTGTAGGTTTTTAAGGATGCGGTGATATATAGATAGATATATACAAACAGTGAGAAAGATTTCAGGCAAGCTAACTTTACGAGCGTGATTGTTCCGAATTGCGGACTACCACATTTGGTTACATGAGCACATTTCGATCGTTGTTACAGAGTACAACCCCAGGTCAGAAGAGTCTCAAGCCTTCCGATCGCATCGTCAGGACTCAGTGATATCGAGTTCGGAGGATACCGACAATCTGGTATATCATCACAAGTCCGACAGCAGGTAAGGGAGTGTTCGTCTTTACGATCTATGATCCTTCTTTTCCCTTTGTATAATAACAGGAAAGAGGGTAGAGAGAGAGAGATATGCAGTAGATAGATATAACGGTCAAAATAGTAGATGTAGATGGCAGAATCAGCGGCAGAAGCTAAATTGATCTGCTGAGAGCATCAAACGCCACTAGTTGGTAGGTACAAATAAGTACAGCCACGACACAAATAATACTATATTATGTTTCCCGCAGGACTAGCTAGCTACAAATGGAGCTGGCAAGTCAGTCTTTCATTATTAACTTACTTTCCTGACGCAAACCAGACCAAGGTCTGTCGGCTCTATGAGCAAAGTCAACGTCTCTCCCTAGGCTTTCTCTGCGAGTCTATCCCTGCTACAATATTATCTCACTCATCATAGGAGACATACGAATGGAATCCAGCAGCCATGTACGCTTGGTCACACTAGGCATGTAGCCGTTCCTGCTGCAGCGAAAACACGCTAGCCACATAATTTTACTCATTAAAACAATTTCGATAGTTGTCAAGTTTTGGTACTGCTTTGTTGGTGGCATTACTTCGAGGACGTGTCAGGAGAGGGGGATCTAGAGAAAGGAACGGCAGTGTCGGTCAGGAGTAGGGATTACTCATCGCCTTTTGAGCACATTTTTGAGCCTTATCCGGGTTGTCGTTCCAGCCGGATCCATTCCAGCATTATGCGCCCTTCTGCAATCATATAAATCGAAACGAACCTTGCATACTACCTGAATCACAAGTGAGTCGAAGGCACGGCCTCGAATGTCCCCCCCTAGGAAAAGTGAAGCTGACTCTAGTTCCTTTTGATGAAGGTGCTAACGAAAGAGGTCCTTACGATCGTATATGATGCTAATGTGATGACGCCGTATAGATGTGACGAGTTCCTTGGACGTTGAATCGCGTGTTGTGTTGTGTAACTCTAAATCAGGTCAGAGTCGAGTAGCATTCCTATAGTGCTGCACTCCTTTTGCGTTAGCATTCGTTCTTCTTCATATAGCGGTGAGATGACCATTCGGTAAGTGACGCCGGTCAGCTCGTCTCTTGCTTTTCGCCGTCGAATAACTAAGATATAGGACTAAGGAGGACCACTAACACTGCTACTATTGCTGCTACCACGCGTTCCTAGTGATGGGCCTCCTTCTAACCACGCATCCAGCTACCAACCATTGATCGGATGGCCTAAAGCTTGTAGATGGCTCAGGCGGGGCGTTGGCGTGTTTACGAGGCAATAGAAGGAATCGGGGGTTAACTAAGCTGGCCTGAGTGGGGTCGGACTCATCCCTATGAGGGGGTTTAAAGTACGAAAGAGTGAGGGGAAAATGAGGACCGAGGATTGGGATGCTGGAAGTTGATCCTTGATGATTATGGCCCTTTTGATGCAAGCAGGCCCAGCTCGACTCAAACCGCCAGGCTGCAGGCTAAACCTGATCTACACCTCTTGACCTAGCTTTCAGGCTATTTGGTATTCGATGACAAGGGTCGGGTCTCTTGCAGGGAGCTCGCTCCTTACAGTTCCATTGACTTTTGCCCAGTGGAATCGTTTCGCACATTGCTAGCATTGAGATTAATGCCACTAGAATCTCTAAACATCTATTAATATCATATTATGTTTGTATTCGAACACAGTGGTGTACATAGCAGCCGACTTAAGGTACACCTGCCTTTAATAATAATCCATTGCACCTATTTAGATATAGAAATTAATAATTGTAAGCGTATGTGTGTGCTTGTGCGTGCGTGCAGGTATGCGGGCATGCCGCTGGCGCGTGCGAGTCCCGTATCATTCTCCTTTGCTCATTTACCTTGTTGTTGATCCTGTTCGGTATTGTTTCCAGAAAGCTTTCAATGGCGTCGCTTCAGGGCAGTCTGCTTGTGGCAACCTCGATACTTGAGGGCGCAGTGAACGCATGCGGTAACGTTGGCGCAACTAACGTTGGTGTAGAGTCAGTGGTGGTCACTGGCGGAGGCGGCGGCGAGGTGGGTGGCAGTGGCGGTTCGAGCCTCCATGCAATACAAACGCTTCGGCCTTTGTCGCTAATCTCGGAGGTACAGCAGATGATGCAAAGCCAGCAGGTATGCTATCAAGCGGCAGGTGGCGGCGGCGGGGGGACAGGTGGCCTCGGAGCTACCGGCCAGGATGAACTTGATGATGACTGCATTGATGAGGGACACCACAGTCCCACGGGCCATGACGACCGGCCACATAGCCAGGTGAGTTCGTTCAGACTTCTACAATTCAGTTTCCGTCCCGGATAGGCGTGTGGCCCACGAAACGTGGAGTACTTCACATTTTGAGAATAGCTCGTTTTATCGCCCGTTACCGAGGGACAGAGCAGAGCATGCGCCAGGGAGCGTGACGTAAAGTTGGCACAAACAGCGGATCATTTGCTTACATCTACACCTGTGGCGAAGGAATGAGCTGTATACGAGAGCTGGTATCTGGACTGAACTCATATAAATAATCGGTGACGCGATGAATTGATTACGTGATAGATGCATGTGTTAGTTGCTCCTCTACAAGGCGACTTAGTATTATTTCTTAGCTGAATTCAAGCGCCAAGAGCTACTTGATGTGATCCGTGAAGATCGTTGGGGCTAGCTCGGCCCAAAAGCATGAAGGAGACAGGAGTAACAAACCTGATAGAGTTATGCGCAAATTTTAGGAGAATTACGTATTGAAATCTAACAATAGCGAACGAACAAT
The DNA here is from genome assembly GCA_019614645.1 of Stratiolaelaps scimitus. Classification (NCBI taxonomy): domain Eukaryota; kingdom Metazoa; phylum Arthropoda; class Arachnida; order Mesostigmata; family Laelapidae; genus Stratiolaelaps; species Stratiolaelaps scimitus. The sequence continues at coordinate 395,496 of JABWDB010000014.1, read as the reverse complement.
TCGATATGTTCCCAAATGAACTAGAGTTATGTGTTTTCAATGTACGCCTCTGTTGTACAACCTTTTGAGCTCTTTGTGTCTGCCATCGGGCAGATGAACTGGACGTCGATACAATTACGTTTACATGCGTGAAGGGCATCAATGTTTACGAAATCGATTTTAAGCATGCATGCTTAAATTACAGGGCTGTTACGGGGTTGGCGTAATGTGCTCATCCCAGATGAACTACCGCAACCGAGGCTACGGAGTCGAGGATGTCACCTCTGCTAGCAACAAAGCTACCATTAACAACATTATCGATTACGGCGTAAACGGTTAGTCTCAGTGTGGAACGCAGACCAAAGACGAAAGCTGATAACACTCTAGTGTAATTAAAGACCAACTAATTAAATGATCATTTCACACGTTACGGCATACGCAAACGGTGAGAGTAACATGGCAAACCTTCTCAAAAGAAACACACATACACAATACGCGGGCAAAATCGTGTTTTTCTCGTCACGAGCCCAACGAGCGGGATGTCCTTAGCGGATCTGACGTTCGCTACCGAGACGCAGAGTCTCGATTCGTTGGCAATTAAACCAATTACAAAAGCACAGTGTCAAACGTTGTGACATATATGAACAATTTGTTTCATCTCCTAACTAACCGTGGTAAAGTTGACGGGCGGATCGCGCCCGAGGACAGAGTCGAATCAGCTTGATGTTCGGACGATGCCTGCCAAACAAAGTGAGTTTGGGGATAAATTGCCGCACGCCTGTTTCCACTCGTTATCTTGCTCGTTATCGTTGTCGTATTGTCATTCTCGCTTTTGTTCCTCGTCGTGGAAACTCTTTTCCATTTTCTCCAACTCTTCTGCACCGTCCTTGTCTTCCTCCAAGAAGCTTTTTGAAATTTTCCCACATTTTCATCTACTTTTCCCAAAACTCGCTCTGAACAACAGGGCGAACGGCGGCTGGGCTCGAAGGATAGGGTGTATTTAGGCCGGGAAAAGGGAGATTCGAGGCTTTCGAGGGTTTTCGGTTTTCGGCCTGGAAGAACGAGGGCTGGTCGGCCGCAGAGTGACTGCTGGGATATGCCGCAGTACGCAGTAGCCACATAAGCGGGTCCTAGCAGTGGCGTTGGTTCAGCGCGGTCCGCCGAGACTGTCACTCTCCTTCCGTTCGTTTCAGGGCCAATTTTTAAGCTATGAGCTTCCAAACCCCACATCGTGCGTCGGCCCTCTCCGAGGTTCCACTCGGCCCCCATCCCCCCCACTTGGCGTTTTTCCTCCCGCGTTGGATATTAAGGGGCCTCGACGACTACTACAACCGCCGCCTACACCGCGGCTGTGAAGGGGATAATGAAAGGGGCTAAGTATAACGCGTGTGGGGATGGGTGAGAATAACGGGTACGGTGGCTGCTGCTGCTGCCAAAGCTGCGTTTCGCAGCTACAGGAACGTGTGCAGCGGCAGCAGCCCGACAACGTCGAAGGACGACAACGATGTCATCGATGACGATGTCGAGTCGTCGGCAAAGCTGAGCCACCGACGCGCTGTCCGAAGGGTTGGGCAGGGACGAGAACGGTGGACACAGGCGTTGAAGTCGGGGACCAGATAGAAAAGAGAGGGTATATTTTTTGCTACTCCCCGAGGAGATGTTTCGATCTGCGAGGAAGGCAATGCTAGCTATCTACTCGGCCAACCAGCCAATCGAGATACTACTTAGCTACATTCAGCACACACATTGCTAACCTAGCCGTAATATATATATACACACCCAGAGGAAAGTGAGAGGGAAAAAGCGGTGAAGAAAGAAAAAGCTATCGAGTGTGATGCTGCTCCTGTGCTGAGGCTGAATTCTGTCTCCTGCTCCACGGGCTTCGAAACAGGTCCCGATGGATCCGACATTGTCTGAGGGCTTAGCCTTCAGCGGTCGGGAGCTCCGATGGTGGCGGAACAGGACGGGTTTGTCCTGGCCGGGCTGTGAGCGGCCCAAAACACCGAGCGATCGGTCCCCGTATTGTCTAGTCGACCGCACGGTGGAAAGAACTAGTAAGGGCGGTGGGTGTGTATAGGAGACATCCTCGCATGAAGGCTGATCCGCGAACGCTAGTTGGCTGAGTGGGCGGCCGGCCGGCCTACTGCTAGGATAGAGGGCCTTACGACTGAGGGATGAACAATCGGTTAAGCCATCTGCATCGTTCTAACGCTTTATCAGTTAAAATGTGTGTGTGTATATATATATATATATATATATATATATATATATATACGTCCATCTATATTTATACGGTCACAGAAGTGTCGCTTGTCAAATAATCCAAACCTCGATGCGACGTAAACTCACTCGATTGGCTCATTGAGCTCGCGCAGTATCGTTGTTGTAACGAAGGTGGCTCCACTTGGCTACTGGCCACGCGAGCGGATAGTAGGTGAACAGGTTTATGTAGTATCCGAGCCTTGGGGACGGGGCAGAAGCAGGCTTTAGTGGGTTTGCTAGTCCAACAACAGTCGCACACAACGGCTGAGTGACGCATGCGCATTAAGCATTCCCGAAACCACCCATAGCAAATCAAAACGGTTTACGTGGTAGGGGTCTCGTTCGCACGACTCCACGAGCAATTAGCGCACTTGCGTGGCTAAATGCTTTCGTAGACACACATCATTGATCCACAAACCCAAGCACAGAAAGATCATTCTTCCATTGTGTCAAGGAAACAACGTGCGCGAGCGCATCCTTGTGCTGACGTGCAACTGTAAGTATGTTAATGCTTCGTAGTTCATTAGCATTCTCTAATTACCCATCTTGTGTGTCGCTTTGTCCCCATCTATATTTCGCTGCCTCTCACCACCATTCAGGCGTTAATATGACCGTCGCTGGAATGGCTCCGGAGTGCACTTGTGTCGTCGGCGCAAGCGGCCACTCGATGGACTCACGTGTCCGGCGGCGGACGAAGAGCCTCGGCGCGTTACGGCAGGGCCAGGCACAGACCGACGCCGAAATCGAAGGTCACACCACCTCACAAGCTGATAGCGGTACGAACAGCGGTGCAACCCTGCGCGGTCTGACAGCATCGTCCCAATTTCTACCCTACCTATTCTCGAACCAGAGCGCCGTGCAGCAACAACAGCACGGTGGCCATCATTCGGCCCACCTTCATCACCCGGCCAGTGCCGCCGGTGGACTCAACCATCAAGATCGGGCGGCCCTGTTCGCGAGTTACCCCTCCGTAAAATGTGATATAGTTGAGTACTTATGATTGTTGCTCGGTTAAGCAGTTACTACTACTACTACTATTACTACTACGACTATGATATAACGATTATTACTATTAACTTTAACTACCATTATCATACGACCATTACAGGCGGGAGGTTCACATGGCAATTAATTGTATGTCGATGATGGGAACGTTAATGATAGTAATAATAGTAATGATGATCATCATCGTTCATCATCAAGAGGAAATGTTGACGGTGATAAGTATAACAAGGGGGGGGGGACGGGTGATGAGGGGGAGAGAGCGAGGCCATAGCATTAGAACGTTTGGAAATGATAGGTTTAAGTAAGGAATTAGTCGAGAAATTGCCCATTTTGTCTGCCTCCGCGTCGGCTACACAGGTAGACAATATTACGAGACGAAATATGGTTGGGAGGTGTTCGTTACAAGAGACGCTAGTTTATACGTCAGGGCGATTCAGGTCTGTCTGACGAAGATGCGGAGGACACAGAGGAAAGTGAGGATCTTGGACGCAACTGAGCCGGACGCAACATGAGTTACTATTTCGCCCGAGTCGAGGTGCTTTATGAGATGATGAGACTAGCTAGATACGTATGCGACAGCAGTGACTCAGTCAAGCAGAATTTGCGGCTTCCAGCCTGCAATTGAGAAGCTGCGGTCTACTCTATTCAACTCAGTGCTTGCACTACATTGGCAAGGGAATTAAACATCCAGATAGAAACGTAGAGAGAGAGAGAGAGAGGGTGCCGTCTACTAAACCCAGAGCCAATAACACAGACAGATATATATATATATATGTATATCCACAATCGATCCCTTCATATAATGCATTACGTTCCATTACTCCCAACCGTAAACACACCAACAGCAACGGGATGCTTAACAATAACTAACTCGAGTAGAGGATAAGCGCCAAGGAGACGTTGATGACAGCGCCGATGGATGGTAAAATCACGAGAGGATTGCGGAGATACCGATTTAACATTTGCAAAATTCCTTGCCGATTGTTGTGTGTGCCCGCACGTGTGTGCGCGCGTGTACTAGGAACTGCGATACGTTGTTGCTACCTCCAGTACCGCGGTCACCTTGTACTGTACTGGCTAACCTACAACTGTCGATTATACATAGAGCGTAAGGTTACTCGACGTAAAATAGCGCTGTTTTAAGCAAAGCTGCTGAGAATAACAATAATAATAATAATAATTATCATCATCATATGCTAACCGTAAACACGATAGTGTGGCGGCTAATTATTTATGTGCCTAAACATAAATAACAATCAGACAGATGAAGCAAATGAATTACAGCGTAGTAAATGCGTACAGTGCGCGGTTCAACGTGATTGGATAATTACGAAGGAACACGAAGCGGACGCGCGAAAAGAGAAATATTGTACAAGGCTGCAAAGATAATGGGTCGACGGAGAGAGAGAGAGAGATACTCGGCGAGCAGATTGTGAGATAGGCAGAAAACAAAGCAGCCAACTAGAAGAAACTAACTAACAAAAACTAACCAACCAACCAACCAACTCGAGGGTTAAGTCAGCACAACTGCCAGTTTGAAATATGAAAAGGAAATGTGAACTGTGCGTGTCGCAATCGTCAGCAAACATAAAAGACACAGGTAGATACGTAGAGCAAAGACGAGAAAGAAAGCGAGAGAGGGAAAGAAAGATTAGATGGATTACAACGAGGCGTTGTGGCTCATACAAAAGGCGAACAGTGAACAGACAACATCCGGAAAGAGTGCCGACGACCTTGTTGCCGTAAAAGATTGAATGACCATAGGCACAAGGACAAGAATGAAGGGGAAGAAACAATTAAACGCCACGAAACAGGGACGATATTGAGCAATTGACAGCCGGAACACGATGAAGACCACCAGAAAGCAAAGCAAGGCAACAATTCAACGAGAGCACGACAACAATTTGACAAATAAGAAAAAAAACAACCATCCACAACAACAACAACAACAACAACAACAACATCGACATCGACAAGTAGAGGTAATCGTACGGCAGAACTACTCGTACGACGTGGGACTGATGGTGGCCACGATCGAGAGTTGATCATGAACAGACGAGACAACATAAAATAGATGAATGTAGATAACGATGACTCTTTGACAACGCAACAATACGAACAACATTAACAATGAACCGCATTGCTAACTAACGTGACACCAATAGCAAACAGAACATTTCTACTTGACACGAGTCAATCGCCATAAATATAACTCGTGTCGAAAGAAATACACACACATATATATATATATATATATATATAGAGGGAGAGAGATCGATTAGTGTTATAATAAGTACTATTATGACGGTGTTATAATAAATAGTTGATAGTGATTGATGATCTGCCGAAACAGCATATTAACGTTGTAAGATAAACAAGGCAAGCCGTACCGTTACCGAAGGGTGCGTACGTCGGTGTAGGTTAAAGGCTAATGAAAGAGAGACAGATTTGATATGGTGAAATTATAAACGAAAAACAGAGAGTGGCCAAGGAAAAACTGTTCAAATCGGCAGCAGATGCAAAAATTCAACAGGCGAAACTCATATAATGGAAGCGGATGCAGTTCGAATGCATTATACGGTCATAAGGACGATACGTGTGAACCGAGATAAAATGGAGAAGTTTGACGAGGCGCCTCTGGAAACAGACAAAAACCAGCAACAATACGAGAATCCCCTTCGTTGTAATTAAGATATTATTAGCTATTATTATAATTATCTAACGACAATAATCGTGTGCAATATTATTACTGTAACGTTCAAATGCATTTTTTTAAATGGACGACATATATATATATATATATATATATATTGTATAATGAACGATAACGGCGGCATGGACAATCATGGATTGACCGATCGATCGATCTTCATTGTCCTCTTCCGTTCTCGGCCTAACTGTTGAAGAAGAAGAAGAGAGAACCAATGGAGTATTTCCATCACAAATTCCCATTCTCCCTCGCAGTTTGATCCTGTCAGGTATTCTCTCATGCAAACTTCCACCTGTCCTCGAGCCCCGCGTTGAATCCCGTTTGCCTCGAGCCATCTGGCAAATGGATGGGTGTGTCCTGTCTAAATGTCCTGCCTTGCCTGCCAGCCCAGCCATCGTCTGTGTGGAGTTTCTGTTGGACCTTGCCATTGTGTGTTAGACCGTCGCCGGACTGTGGTCAGTGTGTCATTTCGATTCGAGGGGCGGTTCGCTGATTTGGGACCTTTGAGTTTAGCTCCTGTTTGCTATAATACGATTGTTAGAAGTGGCGTTATCTGGCCAATCCGGCCGCAAGATGACTGTATAATACAAACTGTGTATTAATGCCCCGCTGTAAAACTGCTGCCTGCTGGGGACGTAGTTTCACTCGTTCCGACGGGTGTCTAAAGATAAGCATCTATAAAAACGTAGATATCTATATATATATATATATATATATATATATATATACAATAGGCGACACAAAGGGAGAGAGGGAGAGACAAAGGTAGAATCCATTACACAAACTGATGATAATTGATTGATGACTATCACCACACAACAACAACATCAATGACAACAACTGTTTGACTATTTTTTACCACAGTGACCGTCGCCGCGGCGATTAATATATGAATAAATGAATATTTAAATAAAAATGGAAGAGTAGATGTATAGGCTATATATATATATATAGATAACATGGATAAGAGCATAATAAAGAAGAGAACACGAATTTCACAAAATGCTATATAAACAATATAACAATAGTAGTAATCTAAACGATGATGAAGGATATAGCAGTACTATTGTGTATATATATACATATATAGATATTCGTCATACGACCTATATATAATATTAGTATAAAGTATATGTATGACGACGATATTAGTTGACTCATGACGAAGGTGTAGTATTTATTAATTACACTCAAATAATAATCGATGTTCTTATATGAAACTCTTGAAATATCTTTAGCCATCTTTCGACTGGTATTAGCGCAACAGACTCACAGCAGAGGCACTGCTGTGAGTAGGAAACTGGCCACTAGGCATAGTAACTGCAACCTCTCACGAACAATAGTAATGATAATAATAATAATAATAATAAATATCAATAATCATAAAATGTCAATAATTATAATTATACTAATAATACCAACAAGCATAAGCAGAAATAACGAGAAACATGAAACACTACAACAGAAACAGCAGCTATAACACTGATTAAAAGCAATACATCGGAAGCAAACGAGTCAAGTAGCTTCATTATAACAATGGATTCGATGTAGAAACGTAAATTCTATTTTGCACTATAATAAATAAGACAAACAATTCGTTGAACTCAAACAGGGGTCATATCCGACGGTGGACTTCGCCCATGAGAGACGAGTCTCTTGATAGCATTTGCGTACCATTGCAGAGATAAATCAGTCCTATCCGATATAGTTCCGTTCGATTTGATACGTTTTAGCGGTACATACAAGTGAATTAAAAACCTAGAACTAACCAACCATTCATTAACTCTATTTAGACACCCATATGTACAAAGGCAGTTTCTATCAGTGTCAGTACCCTGCGGGTCTATATACCTCCGAGTGTATACCCTGTACGGGATGGAGAGGGTCGAGTAATTGAACATTGAAACATCATCGCCGTGAACAGACTTACATTGGAATCGTTCGTTAATCTAGCAAACTCGACGCAGAAGACTTACGTGACAATACCCTCAATACAGGTAGAACACACTCCGCTCACCCATACACACATCCGTAGATAACTCCCAAATCAACAACAGCAACAACAACACAACAACAAGACGATAACATTAACAACAAAAACATATATAATTACTAATCAATTATAATAATTAATAAATTACGTAGTAACAATACAATTAAGAGAGAAAGATATAGAGATAGAGAGAGAGAGAGCTAAGAAGAGAGAGAGAGAGAGAGTAAGTGAAAATGAGAGAAAAAATAATGAAAGAAGACATTTAACAACTAACCACCAGAAACATGGTGACATTGCGCGCGCAACCTCGACGGTATACCTCTGCTCAGGCACACAATAACAACAACAACAATGAACATGATGATGATGATGATGCTGATGATGAGAACATGAACATGATTTCTAGTGAGTACGGGTGAGAGAATGGGGACTGCTTGCCGCAAACGCCTCGAATCATGCCGCTTCCGTCATTTACTGTAGTGCCGGTGGCATCCCCCTCGAAGCTTTACGGACGATCTATTACAATTAGCGAAATAAACAACTAGAAAATCGGCGAGTGGACGAACAGCGTGTTGATGTAAAAGCTGATAACAATACTACTAATAATTAGGGAGAAGAAATAATAATGCGGTTACTTGCGACCCCAGGGAATCATAGGCATCACGCGTATATGGTTGTTTCTTTTTTTGTCGTTCCTTGCATCGAAGTTCGTCGTGATTATGGATGGTTGCCGTGACTTGTATATGCCTCGATTTTCGTGCTCGGGCAATCGTTCCACTCCGACTGGAGTGTTGTCCAGCCCAACAACGAAATTCGATTGTCATCACGCTGCATTAAATGCAGTGCGCCGAATTGTGCGGGAGTCCTGTTATCGCTTGCGCTTTCAGGCGATGCTCACAGATCTCAACGTTGATTCGAATCGGTAGGGGGGAGTGAATTATGACGACGTGGCGGATCTCGAAATGTTCATGGAACTTTCCTTTTTTTTTGTTAAACAATACTATGACGAGTATCGGTGTCGGTGCTGAGAGATGCTCTGAGATGACAATGTGCTACTCCGTTAGGTAGACGTTCGAACTTCATCATTAAGCATTTGCTGCGCCTCTGTTTGCTCCGCCCCGCCTACAAATAGAATTGGTAATAGGTAGTGCTGTGAATTGCTGCTCCATTGTGAAATATTCGTTTTCAATACTGCGTTATTTACTCTCCGTATTTTTCGTTTGTTTCTGTTTTGTTGTCGTTCTCGATTCTGCCATGCGTCTCTGTCTGGCCGATAATGGAATTAAAATGGCTATTTGTCCGCTTTTGGGAATGATTCATTGCCTGGTTGTTAATTGGTGTCAGTTGGAGAATTCTCATGAATGATGACGAAGGGCTCAAGGGTGGCGGGTTGCGGTTGTTTTCTTTTTTGCTTTTGGAATTAAAAATACACAAAATTGGATATACGATAAGCTCTATCTAAGGTGTGTTTCGTTTTTACTCGCTCCATCGATAGGTTTAATAAAACATGAAATGAAACACTATAGGTGTCCCTGTAGCGGAAGTGAATACTATTTGGTATAAACGTGGACTGAGGAAGAAATTCATTGCGATCGCTGCTGATGTATCGCAGAGATCATTAACCGCGACTAGAGAAAGCGTACAGGTTGTGAGTAAATTTCAATCACAACACAATGGTACGATCACGTCCAATTTTAGCGCCGAAAGTTTGTTAAAGGCACCAAATTTTAGCACTTAACACTTTGTCGTCTTCTCTTCAAGAGCATCTCACCCACTTCGTCGTCACATAACAATGTAAATTGGACAACTTAGAAGGATTGTCGGTGTTTTTAAAATCAACCTCAACATGCCCAGAATATCCACTATCACTTATGTCAAATGTGAACAAACCTCCAGGGTCCGTTGGGACACACACAAATCGAAACCGCAACCAAGTCTTCAGGCTATTTTTCATGGTCGCTTATGGCAAGATCATTGCTCTTCTTCGAAGAGAGGATCACTTCATCTATCAGAAGCACGATGTCAAAAAAGAGTACCTACTTCCTCATCAGTGCCCCCCCCAAAATATGTTCTCATACAGAATCATGGATGTCCAACGTTGGGGTCTACGGATTACGTCGAAGATTATCGTAAAGTCAGTGAGAATTGGTTTGGTCGATTACGGCGACACTAATGCCAGTCCATTCCAAACATTTCTAGATTCGTGGCTCCCAAAAAAAGCAAAATTTTGCGCGTCCTTTTTATGTAGTCTTGAGGTGGATGTCACCCGGCGCCGCGGCGAGCCGTCGGTAGGCGCGAGGTTCCCGGACGACTGTGGACTCTCCCTGACATTTTTCATCAATCACTTCGCTGCGGTCGCCTCGCCCCCGAAATCCTACTGAATTGTAGTTTTACTAAATCATATCGACTGTAAGCAACGTTTGGCCTTATCCACAATACGCAAACACAAATATGAGATTTAGATGGAGTAATCAACGATGAGTGAAACCACGCATAAATTACATAAAGAAGAGGCCAACGATAGGAACGTTATTATCCGCCAGGTGGATCTGTCAGGCCGACATAGAGTTTAAACACTGTTATGACTTAACTATACATCCATCTACCTGCCAGATAATGCAGCGTGCTACGGTTAATTTGGCGTTATGATTCGATATCGATTATAAGCGCAAAAGCAGCGTATCTGCATACAATGCAGCGAGGCCGGTGCGGCGTGTCCGATCATTAGTGATCGGCTTTGTCTCTTATATATATATATATATACTATATAGATATGATATTATGATCTTCTAGACTTATTTGTTATCTTCAATGCTTCCTGTTCTTGTAATGGTCATGCCATGTATATATATATATTAGATATATATATATATGAGACTTAACCACGTTGAAATGCGACAACTGACCAACGACCCCGTTCCTCGAGTATTAGTGAACGAATGAATTGAAAACGAAGATATTGAAGGAGTTTTTTCATGGTTCTTTGGTCCAACAGCCTAATTTCACACGACCTTAGAGTTTGCCCAAGTACGGTACTAGTGCTACATACAGTACATTATCTATGTAATGCAATCACTTTCATGTGTTTTCAAATAATCCCTTTCGCATCCTTAGCCATTTGTTGTTCACCTCCCCTCTTCCTACGATCCCTGCTATTTCCATCTTCATTGCCTCTCTTAGCACTGATGACAGCTCACATTAATAATGATTATATATATATATATATATACATAAGTAATGCCGATTTTATCCCCTTTCCATGAGTTCCTGGTCCAGTTGCATCGTGACCATCAAAGGTACACCCATTTTGAACTCATCCGCCTCGACCCGCTAGCTGTTATATTGTAATTCGTTAAATATTGAGGTGTCCTCATGCTGAGATGGTGTTAGATGACTCTTGTAGCGAGGTCGATCTCTGTCCTGTCGTCCTGACTGAATGTGCCCCTGACTGATGTACGAACATATATATATATATATATATATACAACCGACAAACCACTTCGTAGAGTACAAACTAATGGAATACCATCACGACCTGCATGATTGATTGATATTGATTGACGGAATATTCATATTGAAAGATAAATCGTCACTTGATTTACTAGTATTGTACCGAGCAGTTTTAGCAGAGTGAGTGAGTGGGTGAGCACGCAACATGAGAATGAAGGTGGATAAATGTAGCTGGGTGAACGCACGTGTGTGGAATTGAATATCTGACTGATATCTTCGATAGGTCGGAGATGATCACGGTGGTTCATGCACGACCTCGATGAATGCAATGCCGATTGACTGATTGATTCATGGATTGATTGATAACTGATTGAATAAACACACTCGATTAACTGATACATATATATATATATATATAGCTGCATACGTTTGCGATAAGCGACAAATGGATTCCATGTTAAAAAAGGTTAATAATAGTAATAATGGTACTGATGATAAACAATAAATTGATAACACCAATGATGACATTGATAATAGCAATTATGTGGCTAAGGTTATATAAAAATAAGATATCTCTATAGATAGGTAGATAGTAGTGTGTTAAGGAGGAAAGTCGAGGGTTAAACGGTGGGAGAAAACAAATCTGTCGATGCGGATTACGTTGAGGACTCACAAAACACAGACGAATGCTAACGCATTCAACGTAATATCGTTATAGACAAACTCACTCCGAATATTTGATATAGCGTGGCATAGGGGCAACACGAACAACTCAAACAGCACCAGCAACAACAATAATAATAACAATAAACAATGGAACCGAGAACGCCATCAGTGGGAAAACGGTCAGTTACCTCGAAAAGACAATGGCCTATATATATATATATAAAACCATTACCATTACCATATATAGGAGAGGTGTTTGCAGCAAGGATTTTTGTGCCGTATGGACATCTTCGACGGAAAAGTGGAAAGAAATACTGACGAATGGAAAAGTACCGAGGCTTCACTCTCGATATTCCTTCTCCAAAAGGCTATACGGGACAGAACCAATGACAGAGAGAGAGAGAGATTGAGAGACCGACCGAGGGTGACAGCCTAATATCAACGCTGTACAGTTCCATCAGGATACCGACCACAGATACATAATTAATTGCCAAACGAAATACAAACAGAGACAAAATAGGATCAACTAACTTGGATGAGAGTTTCCCCTCACCAGAGACAATTCATCGACGGCTATTATTGCATGTATACAAACGCGACGAACTGAGAAATGTGAAATGCAAACAAATATAATTAATAGTATTTAGCCAGCCTTGATTAAGTAAGCTACCTATCCTTGATGGGAGGGGGAGTTGGTACCATGCAGTAGTACTGTTGAGCTCATAATGAATTTTCCCCGAAAACGCGAGAACAACTCCTCTAGATATCACAATGAAAATAGCGATTGGTTAAAAACAAATCAAGTGTAGATTAATCTATAACGTAAATAAACTTACACACAGCCAGAACGAACAGAAGGCAGCACACATATATATATATAAGGTATATGAGTACATGTGAATATAGTGTTTGCTAAATTCGCACCGAGCTGTCATTTACCAATGAGTATTTTTTTTTTCATTCAGTACAAATATGTAATATAAGCATAAAATCAACAGGAACAGCGACGAAATAAAAAAATATACGACAAAAAATAAAATTTCGACCATACTTGGATGGGCATCATTTTCTCCCTCCATTGTGCGCTCCCTAAAGGTAGCGATCAAATATCCACCTGACGATTTGAGGATTTGACATTAAGCAAGAGGAGAAAAAGAGGACACGAGCTGCCAGGATGATGTCGAGGACAATTGTCAGCCGTTAGCCGGCCTCGATCGTGTGTCCTTGCATGCGAATACACATTTGAAGAAAGCGGGCTACTCCATTGGAATTAGCATCCCAGCCGCCACCTCGAACATAGAGCATGATTCGTGGAGCCGACAGCCGAATAACTCCAGTTGAAGAAGGAGGTTTTGTTTTTCGAAGATTGAACGGTAGAATAGGGAAACAAACAGAGAGAAAGGACAGTGCGACAGTAGCAGGTGAGACTGCAACGATGATGATGATACTGACAGCGATGTCGAAGATGGACGTTGTTCACTGTATGGTAGAGGTTTGTTACACTATCTCCGGCGTATGTATACAGCGTCTGATAGTTTGGTTAGCTGGGCGCCGTGCTTACGGACGGAGCTTAGGTTGGTTCTATCGGAAGTGGCTTGGTACTGTTACTGGTACTGTCACGAAGGAGCGCTGGTGCTCCTTCTGTCATATTGAATGTAAAATAAATAAATAAAGTAGCGAGAAAAATGAGCGAGAGAGAGAGAGAGAGATTGTGGGGAGGTCTTACGGACAGATACGAAGAAATAGAGAAACGTAGCGAAGATAACGATGACGGTTTCCCGAAAAATAAAAGCAAGCAAACAAACACATGAATTGAAATTTCACATATACACACATACACATGGTTGCCCGCAGACAGATATACATACGCCATATATACAGAATCCAAAGAGTCTGACACACTTGAGTATATATATATATATATATATATAGGGGGACAGCAACAAGATAGAAACAGTGAATAGGGGTGGCCACTCAACACCGTGGGTGACACACGAGATGTAATGGTTTAATAATAATAATAATGATGATGATGATAATAATAATAATATTAATAATAATAATACTAAGCGAGCGAAAAAATGATGCGAAACATTGAGAGCGGAGACAGAAACTAAAGCAAAACGGCGTCGTTGGAGGGATAATTGACGTCGCAAGACAACAAATGAAAATAAACGTAAACAAAGGGAGCGAGAGAACGAGAGGGAACGAAGGAGAGAGAGAGAGAAAGATGAAAAATAAAAAGGAAAACAACTGAATAAAAAATCAAACAAAATGAATTCAAAATGAAATAAAATGTACAAATCATCCACCAAAATAGAGAATGTGTATTCATTTCGGTATGCATTCCCTTGTTTAGGGTTCCTTCTAAATTTAATGTTTGATGATCTGCTCGTTGTAAGAGAACCCGTTTTTACTATGATTTTTCGAAATAGTCATATTGGTCTGTCTTCGTTTTTCTTTCCCGTGATGGAAATAGTTCATATCAAAGTAGAGCGGGGAGAACTCACCGAAAGACAGCAACGACGTCGACCTGTACCGTGTAGGATCTAGGAGATACCCGAAGCAGGTCGAGCATTCAACAACGATTGGCGTATCATGGAACCCGGTTCGCTATGGAGGCTGCGGGGATAAACGAGAGATAGACGCCGGGGTGAAACATGAACACAGGGAGGATGGCAGGGCGGGCGGTAGGGAGGTAGGGTAAGTGCGTGTGCGTCCACAAGGCCCAAAAATGGGTTTGTTCTGCAGGGCAGACCGGGCCTGTGCGTTCGGGCGAGAACGAATTCGGGCCAAAGGGGACAATCACGGTTGGCACCACCCGGGTAGGGGTTCACGAATGGGAGCAGAAAATGAGGAAACGGCGTCTGCTTGGTTGTAGTAGTAGTAGTAGTTGTTGTAGTAGTGGGAGGGTGGACAGCTTTTTTTCCTCTTCTAGCGGAGTTCTTCCCTTCATCCGTGAGAGGGTCCGTCGGATCTCCGTACGTTGGGCTGACTATTGGGCTTCCGATGTCTGCGCCCAAAGCCTCAGCCCTCCACGCTTGATGAAGCGTTAGCTGATCTTCTCCGCTCTTCGCAGGGTGCTTCCGATCGACCTTCCAATGTACTTCCCGGGGGCAGACGGGGCATAGATCTTGGAATACTGAGTACTTGTCTAGTAATAATATAGAAAGTCAGCCTTTGCTACTGCAGGCTCGCCCCACGAACTAGATTTCATCGTGGTATTCAAGGGACATTGGCAAGATCATAGACGATGAAACTGCACGGAGGCGGTGAATAAATGTAAACCCCTCACAGTGAATCATCCACAAAAACGACCTGACTGGTGTACATTACATTTCATGCATTTATTGACTTTTCATCGTTTACGTTGGTTCGTAAACGAGTTAGTGAGCAGATGCAGCTGTAGATACGGTCACGTGTAGAACGCGATAGCAGTCGCCGTTGTATTCAACGTTTTATTATTGAGGCAGTGTGAGCCTGGTGAACAGTCGCGGCTCATAGAGCTTCTCAGAACACTAATTCCATCTGCTCTGGTTCGCAAATCGGTCGGCCCGTCCGTCCATGGGCCCGGCAGCTGGTCGAGAAGGGAAAAAGTGCTGGACATGGTCTTGGCTCCTGGCGAAGGGGGCGAGAGAGAGAGAAAGTGACTCCGGAGGAGTCAGTCAGCGAGGTCAGGAGAAAGCGAGAAGAGTCGAAGCACACCGAGATATTTGGCCCCATCAGAGAATCAACGAACTGTTCTGGAAACACCATGGCATGGATAACAGCCATAGTCAAGCCAAGCCAGTTATGGAGGTGTGGCCGGGGGTGTTGTATGACTTTGCGGCAGGACGGGACCTTGTAGTGAGGCTGGTGTGGCTCTTATAGACAATTGCACACACGCCTCCGTTAAAAGGCAGTAGACGCAACCTCTGTCGCGTCCAGACCGAACGCTCGGCCCCCGGGCCCACGCCTCTAGCTTGGCCTTTTGTATTGTGTTTTTTTGGCAGGGGGCGACTCCGTCGCTTGGATCGTAGGATAGCAGCTCTTGTCCTCTCAGCAGGGTAATAGACAATTTGGTAGCACACCCAAGCACGCAAGCACTTAACCTGAACGCAAGAACCGTGTATGTGCCTCTTATGCGCTTTTCCGCATCACATCGAGGTGACCAGCATAGGTGGGTGGCTTAACCACCAAACGACCGCAAACGTTTTTAGTCGTGGTGCGTGGCAAGAAGCCACCAGCCGCTCTGCCTTCTAAGTCTTTAGGTCCTCTGATCCTCTGACTGCTTGCCTGCCTCTCTCTCTCTCTCTCTCTTTCTCACTATTTGCCTCATCGACTGCTTGTCTCGGTGTCAGAGAAGCAAACACAAAAACACCTGTTTGTAGATTTTTCTACTTTCTCACGAGAAGACCCTCTCTCTCTCTCTCTCTCTCTCTCTTTCTTTCTCTCTGCCGTTGTCACAATACCGCACAGCAGTGCCATCGAGCGGCATCCCACAGACACAGACTCTGTCCTATCCACGCGTGTCGTAAAACGAATGGTACAATACAATGCTAAAAGTATGAGCTAATGCCAGAAACAAACGCGTTACTCATCTTCGAGGTGATGAAATCAGATGGTTAAAATTAGCAGGGTAAAGTAAACTATCTTGACACAGCTAAATTGTTCAGATAAGAATCGCTTAGAATGGTGAACGCAGCGATACGTGAAAGTATATATTATGATAATCGATCATAGCTTGAGCGAGCATGAAGCACACCGCATCCTTTGATTTGAGGCGGCACAACGAATTGTGGACTCGAGAACGAATACGGTAACGGCATGAGTTTTATTGGTTTATTAAAGGAACCGCAGTTTTACAATTTGGCAGGTATGTAGGTAGCTGCCAAACTATTATACCTAGCCAATAATTGTTGTATAAATGTGTGAAGACTCGAAAAAAAAGTAATTTGGAAATATTGCCTTCTGTAATGTTTTGACGTATCTTTGTCAGGCGTGACCAAATCGTCTGTAAGGGGGCGAGTTCAAGAGTTCAGCGCTAACAAATACTTTTGGAAATTGCCGTCTGTGGTTGCGTTTTGAATATTCACTGCAATGATCTGTTATGACATTTTTTTTCTAATACATTATCCGATTCTACCCGACACACAAATCTTATATTAAACATCTTTATGTACTTCTGCGAAATCCACCATCGCACCCCCCCATTGTAAATGTATTATATATAGCAATTAATAATACAATACATACGAACCAAATAAAAATCAAAATCAACAAAACGTTATTTACATAAATGAAATATACATGAATCAGACACGTCAAATATGAGAAACGAATTTACTTCATAAATCAAACTAGAATATATCGAAATACGATGCTGAAATACATTTAATAAAGAGACCCGTCAAAATCAGGAGCTATGGCTCATGATGTCAATGAGATTCTCTGTTTATTTTATTTTCGTGACGTAGCTATGTTTTACGCCAGTTTGTGTTCGTTCAGTCAGCAATGTTTCTATTTTCTAAAGTACATTGACCTATGCGACGATCGCAAGTAACTTTGTAAACCACGTAAGCGTTGGCATAAAATTCCCTATGGGAACAAGATTTTCTGATGTCAATAAAGAGTGGTGTCCTTAATCTGTTTCATATATTTATTCACAAAGCCCTAAGCATAACTGCAAGTCATGAGGTCAGTATACTATGTAGAGCTCTTTTTCTTACAAGTCCTTCATTCGAAAAGAGGTAACAAACTCTTTGCGAGAAAAATCAATCTTAACCACACCCTGTGTCGTGTTCGAAGGCACAATTTAGAATGAGCCCACTGTTTTTGCATGGCTGTAAACAGGTGCCGATACTGACCCCTTGCGATTTCGTAATATTTTCATATGCAGAAGGGTTCTTCCATTTACAAAATTAATTCAACATCTTCGGTTACTGAATCGATAGTTTTAATGATGTTTCCGTTTTTGGGACAATCGCGAAGACCTTAAGTAGCCTGTCCAGAACTTAATATAGGCTACACTCGTTTTAGGTGTTTTTCAAATCGTGACCATAACTACTTCAGCTACTAGACTTATAAGTGTTCGGTCCGAAGTTATACTTTTTGTTTGGTGGTAGAATTGTAATTTAAACTCGACCAACGAGTTCTCCATACAGAAGTTTAACAATGTCATCAAAAGTCGAATCAAAATCTTCGTTTTAGAAATGGCGATCTGAGAGTTTAAACTTTTGGTAGAAACGTTTCATTGTTTATTTATTTTGCAGCAACTCAAATATCAAATGCACATCACATTACTCCACTGAGAATGTCTATTATTATTATTATTATTATTCATATTTACATTTTTATGTTAATTTATGGCATCTCACTCACTGAACGAGCACTTCCATATCCGCTGCGGCCCTGGACTGATAATCGAGAATTATATCATAATAGGATAGTGGTGAACTTCTTACATTTAAGTACCATTTGCTTACAGCTGCTATACATTGATGATCCCGGCAATGTACTATAGGAATGTCTTCATTATACGTGGTGAGTGCGTTTCGGACCTCGATTTGAGTATAAGGCCCCGTTTTGAGCTGCAGCTTTTCGAATAAGACATTATTATAGGTCAAACATTTTTCATATTTCATTTTGTCAATTGTTTTGTATCTGCCACTTTTATTCATTCTTTAGTTGAACTAATTTCAATTGATCTTTTTTTTTCAAGCATCACATCCGAATTCGATTCTTCGGAGCAACTTGCGTTTTATTTTCTCCAGAGAGTTACTATCAGAACTATACGTTTTAGCTCGTCTATGAACAACCTAAGTAGCAAGCCGCGAAGAACACTGCCTTGGTGATAACCCAACCTTGACACTGAAGGTTCGACCTGTTAACAAGTCAAAAATGCATTGTATAATCTTTCTACCAATACCATTGAGATGCAGAACAAACAGCAGCAGCCCATGGTGCATGGTTTCCAAGGCGCTCTTGAGGGCACAGTATAGTACATCAGCTGCTATATGAGGCCTGAAGTTATTGAGGTATATGTAAACTTCACGTTGGGGGTAAATGCTGATTTTTAGTTAGAACGAATGCTAATCCCTTTGAAAGATTCTAACTTCGCGCTACACAACATGAAACGACTATTCAGATGGGAGTATTTGTCTTATATTTCTTTGGGAGACAATATAATCTTGACATGCTACGAGCTAACAATGCAATCCGTCCAGCTTCCATTTTGGTGAGTAGCTTTGAAACTCGTAAACCCTCGAGAAATATAAGCTTTCCATCACGACATCAAGAGGCTCTTTTTTAATTTCACGTAAGTGTTTAGGTTATTCCAATGATCATCACACTTATTTAAATTATCGCTGGGCCAGTGGTTAAGTTATGGCGAAGTTAGCTCCTCTACGGAATTTTCGAGATGTTTGCAACTTTAAGTTCGGACTTAGGACTATTCCTGTATACCCCTGTTAATTCTTTCTCAACGACTATCCACGGCACAAATTTTAACCTCTTGATAGAAGAGGGTCCTCTTGATGCGAGAGAAGGCTTGCATGTAGGGACATTGCTTTCATGGATAGGCACATTCTCCTGTTTTTTATGCGTCCTGCTGACGATACCAGCAAAAAATGAGACAGACCCGTGAATGTGTCCTGATGTGCAACGTGTCTCGACCACGTATACCCGGACAGGCAAATGGCCTCATTCTTGGTAGCTGAGGACACCGCGATACGTAAACCCCATTTATGTCGGGTGATGAATAGTTATTCAGATATCTTCGACTATGGCTCATCCGGATCGTTCGGTCCCAGCCGGTTCAGGGCGAGCACTGGGACAACCAACATCATCGATTCACGCATTTGCCGTTGCTCCCTGTGTGGCCTTATGTAGGGCCTTGCTCCTCTCCGGGCAAGCAAGCCAGCCAGCCAGGTTGTACCCCCCAATCGACAATAGCCTAGAGACCCGGCCTCTGATAACAAAAATGATTCGAAAGCGGAAATTGGCAAATGGACAACGGTTGGCCGGACACGCGGTGGACAACCCTGCAATGGAAACTAACCGCTAACGAACGTCTTGTACCAAAAGCACCATACTCTGAACGTCGGTGTCCGACAACGCGCGTGTACTGTTGAATCGCTAACTGTCACAAAACTATACAAGTATATGTTCAAGGAAACTTAATCATTTTTAAACAACTTCACATTGAATTTGACTGACCGCCACAGATCTCTTGCACTCGTTTAGTATTAAGTTCATAATCGAAGTGAAGCTTAGCATGCTCTGAGGGTTCAAGGGACCCAGGTTTAGTAAAGTGTGTCTCAGACCAGTTCCTATTGGCGGGTGATACATGTGCATCACGAGTTCATAAAAACCCCCCATAAAGTAGAGAAATGATTGCCTGAAATGGATCAGGAAGCAATTCAATCTGAGTGAATGAGTATCGAGCTAGATCGTCTCTTGTAAAAACAAAAAACACATAACATGGTATTGTTATGTGTTTTCTTCTGATTCATGTCCTGATATGCGATGATTAGAAGATTCTGCCGAAGTAGAGTAAATACTCTGCGGCGTTGGAAACCAGTAATTTGCTTGAGATACTCTTTGGCGAACGTGTCCGTCAGTGATGTCAAATTCACTTAATTGTTACACGCATAGGTCACGGGTGGTACTTCGAGGCGTTCCGTTAAATTCAACATTCAGCAATAAGCTCCCATTTGATCTTGACGGTTGTCGGAGCCAATCGTTGACTTTTGATTGAACCGGCATACATACGAATAACAGATCGCCTCGCCTCAACGTGTGGATGGTCGTCGTAATGTTTACAGCGTGCAAAAGGAGGCTGATCGATTAAAATATGATTGATATGAGTATAAGTTAAGTAGAGTTTTCAGTACGCCCCGGGAGAGGAAATACGCGACAGAATACGGCGGATAAGTGTCGGATAAACCGGTTGGGTTAAGCTAACGACACGTGTGGCGGCTGCTTCAAAAGTTCTCATCAATTTGTTGTTTGAATATACACAAGAGATAGCAAAGGTTCCTCTGCGCGTTCTTCGTAGACTTACCGTAGACTCAAAAAGCTTGCACTCATTTTAGTATTAATTTTTGTCTCCACAGATGCTTGGCATTTCCGTTTCGAGATTAAGAATGTACATGTGGCTTGATATGACACATTTTAAATATTCATACCAGCCGGGAACTGATCCCAGGGAAGAGCCCGGATTCAGCCCGCCTTGTTTATAATCAAGTGGCGTATCTCTAGAGGTTTGACTATAAATTCATCAATGTTAATACCTGTTTTGTGAATTTTAATACCTAATTAACGGCCAACTTAAAATATGACGGCAGAGCGACTAACTCCGGCAAGCTGATAACAGTTTTATGAAGGACAAAGTAGAATCTCACAACGACAGCCCGTATGCACATAGACACACACACACACATACACACACAGACACACGTGCATAACTATTTGAGGTTTGAGGGGTATGCCAGATAAACGGATAAAAATAACAATTTCCAATGATTTCCCAAGCGTAAACTGTACACATTGAAGCAGTTGAATAATGAACTTGTCATTGGCTCAAATGATACTTTCGCGTCGTTTACTTGAAATACAGGCCTACGAAACAGATATATAAATTGCATAATAATATATAAAAATTGCACATGTCAACAACGGCCAGCTGTTTTTTATTTTGAGTCATACACATGTTTGGAAACATCATCACCGTGCCCTCCACAATCTGCCAATATGTTCCCAAACAGAAACCCAAATCCAAGACAGATTTCCGTTCAAGCAAGCCCATATTTCACATACGCTTGTGCCGCTTTGTACAGAAACTGGCCTTGGACAATTCAGGTTCTTTTGCACGGGAAGCCTCTTCTTTCAGCTAAAATTTAAAATAAGTATTATTTAACAATCAGTAGTTTACCACATATACTCAAATGTAGAGTAAACAAGATGCGCAATATTAATGAGTGTTCTGAAGGCTGAAGTGACGACTTTCCATAGGGAAGTGGCTAAAAGCATTTCAAAACATGTCGCTATCTCAGAAACTGTTGATTCGGGATTTGTCAAATTCTGTTCACAAGCGCAGCGTAGCGTTTGTTTGGCATGGATGCATTTCACAAATGTATACTTATGTTGTATCAGGTACGTGTAATATCAATTTACATGTCTCGGTCTATTACCGAGATCTTTGCCCGTGAGCACTCTCTCGGTATCTCACCCTCACACCGCGGTAGCTCCACGAGTTAGCATTGCTTATTATACCATCGGTTTCATATTCACCTTCAATCTCACCTTTGTGGGCAACCTCTGTGGACCTAAGGCTCTGGCTGTAACAAGCCGGAGGCCGGCGGTTCGAGACCTACGACCTGGTGACGAAGAGATATAGGGAACTTCAGCATTGTAGAACTGCAGTTCCGTTAACGAACCTATAAAACCTTTACCTCTATCGCATAACTCATAAATTAAAAGTCTAATTATCAAATTCGAGGAACAATGTGGTTTTGTTTCGTACCCCTTCGAGAAGTTACATCAATGATCGTGATGAACTCAAGCCATTGGCTAGTAATTAGCAGGGCCCCCGCCGAGTTTCACCTCAGGGCAGGAGAGTATTGGTACGTGCAAGATCGCCCTACAAGGGTATGTGGCCACGTGGAGCCACGCAGGTACCCTCCGTCATGCAGTATAGGCTCAAGCACCGCGACAGGAGAAATCTGGAAGACGGGGGAATGCATTGGACTGCTTCCGGGTTTGTGCATATTATGGGTAATTATTTGCTACCCTTGCCGGCCTATAGAACGGTATATATATATATGTTTCTGTTAACGTTTTTCGGTGTTATTGTGTATATTACGGAGATTGTTAGGGATAAATGAGATTGATAGTAGGCTTGTTTCCGGGGCTTAGGTAGAAATAGGGTCATGTCAAGCCCGTGTGTTCGCCGGTACGCCTTGAACTTCGAGTACGCACGTAGGTGCACAGGTTCGATCCCCACCTTTGCACATTGGCATGTCAACACCGTGACCTCCCCCCTTCTGGGACTATCGACGATGTTCTATAACAACACCCTTCCCGGTATCGCTTAGCGCATTGTTCAGTGAGGATGGTAACATGTGTACAACCCCAGCCACACGCACCACACATCCTCCTCATCGTACGGACATCACATGGGTAGCTAACTGTCGGCTGCTTCCCTTCTCTCTCACTCTCTCAAGACCAGACTTTCCCTCAAGACCTCTGTCCACTTCCCGTCTGTGAACAACTACTATGGTCAACAGGGTGTCTGTAGAAAGCCCCATGTATGTAAACATGCAGTACTCCTGACGCATACAGCGGGTGTACTGTGCTTACATTTTTGCACAGTGGTAGCTGTGCCGCAGACCACATTAGTTGCCACTATTACTTAACAAATCATATTGCGGAGGTACTGCCCAAAAAGTAAATATTGGGGCGCATACAAATCGAAACTATTAAAGTAAATATGGCCCCGATTTGAACCTCACGCCCCACAAAACTCCCGTTTGGCACTGCCAACCTTACCCACCACGCCACGTAGATGAGATGAATTTTAAACGGATCTTCGCGCGCAACCTTGGCCTCGTCCCTGGCGAGGCTGTATATCCGTAAACCGATCTCCTAGCCATCACCGTCAACGAAGTCGAGCTCAAATCCAGCCGTATATCGGCGTAGACTACGCTCAGAGAGCTCGTCATCACAGCTCACTGCAATGTTCATTGGATGTGCTCGACCGATTTAAACAAATGATCGAATAATGCTTGTTATGATTATTATTATTATGGTGTAGATCGAGCTTACAATTATCATACGCTCAATTCAGCACCACGGATTTAACACATACGCGCTAATTTGCATATGCTGACCATAATCAACGACTAAACGGGTCACGAGATAATGCAATGATGAATGCCTAGAAGATCCGGGTCACTCGTATACGACAGGAAATACAGCAAAAATCAGCTAGACAGGCCTAAGAGGCGATTTTTGTTCATTCACCCCTGTAAACTGGGCTAGCTGTTTTTCCACCAGCTACTTCTAACTAAAGATGTGTTTCGGATTGACTGTGTTTTATTTTTTACTTTGGCAAAATGTCACAGCAGTTATCGAAAAGGTTCTATATTGCTTGTCTTGCCCACGGTGCTTGCTGAAGCATTTTGGAACCTCTCCAACCTTCTTAACGGGCTATTTTTTTTTCGTTTGATAGTGGGCTTCGCTTGCGTCCTTCGGCCTGAAAATAATGCAGTTGATTTTATGTATGTCTAGGCTTCCCTTGCATGCGTACTTGGCCTGAATTTCTTACGTCCCTAGAGTGCAGGTCAAATGTACTTACCGGATGAATTGAATCTCATCTTGAATGGTTCCAGCATAAACAAGTGTAAAAATATCTGAAACAGCTCACACACAGACACGCAGACAAAAAGCGTGCTCACAGCCAGGGCTCTTGTAGGGAACACAGCTGCCATTCTGAGACATGTCAGGACGCCCCAAAAACAAGTACAATGTAACGAAATTTAGCTGCTCTCAGCGATATCTAGCACGTATCATTTTGGCAGATGTTTTTTTTAAAACTGGACCAAGTTAATTTAATCACCAAGGTGTACATGAACTGGAAAACAGAATTTTATAGGAAACCGTTTTTTATGTTTATCACAAATAAAAAACAAATACGCACCAGTATGTTTCATTGACGCAATCTCTGTGTGCACATTCGCTTTCGGGAATTATTATAAAACACCACGTTGTGCATTTTAGAGAAGCGGTAGCGATTCGAATGCACGTTAGCCTGTAAGTCGAATTTATGAATGTGTAAACAGTAATCACGGTGTTCATCTGTACAACTTTCAGAAAAATAGACAAACAATGACCAAGAGAGAGAAGGACCTTGCATAAGACTACAATTCTATTATTAGTATTTGAACGTGCCCTTCGCTCTTGCCGAGCTAAAGTAGTTCTGTTGAATGAGTCGGATACGTGGAGGAATTGTTTGATTCAGCTCAGCCGTCTCGTAGATATCAAACCGGCCTGCCAGATATTGGATTTCGTAGGTGGTATGTGCACAGAGGAGGAGGAGTGGCGCAGAGAGAGAATTTCTTCTCTTTACCTTTTCACGTTGACTATAATTGCGAATGCATTCCCAGCTTGTATCAAATGATGTGCGAATCCCAATGCCGTAAGGGATACGACTCTGACCATCGAACGACTCGTGACTTATATATGCCGGAAGAAGGCATGTATCTGTCTATAATATTTATCTAGCAGACAAGCTTGCTTGCATAGGCCTTCTTGGTGATTTATTATCGTTCTTCATGAGGCGATCTTTATGAGGGTAGATCCGCTGGAGACTAGTTATACGATATAGATGAGAGTTATATGAAAGAGGTGAAGCAGAGCATACAGCCGCACAAAGTAATCAACTGCAGGAGAACATGTTGGGTTATGGTAGGTATGGCAAAGATAGTTCTAGGCCTCTTGTGAAAGGACCTGCTGTCAAATCAGTACAAAAATGGGTTCAGAAAGCAAGACACACCAACAGTATGAAAGACAACCGAAAGCACATAATACCGTCATGCGCTAGAATGACACAATATACCTATTATACATGATACAATATATTCAACGGAATAAGGACACAATCGTTACAATTCGTTTGCGCATTTTGCAAACGAAATGATCATAGCAGACAGGTGAACTCGGTCTGTCCGCTATTACTAAATAGCATAAAATTAGATTATACTGTTTAGAGTCCGTTCTCATGAAACAATGACAAAAGCAGTTGTACCGTGAACGTTAAATGTTGGCTTTGAGTCAGCCCGAAAAATGTACTAGATTACACCGTTTAACGAAACCGAGCGTAATAGGAATGTGGGATTTTAGCAGAATCCTCATCGGGCCACGTAGAAACATCGTTTTTTACAACATTTCTATAGATCGCAATATATGATGTTACGCGAAACATCGCGGGATTCGACCCACCTTGCTCGCTAGGGCACTAGTTGTGTTGGAAATGTGTTTGCGAAAGACATTGGCAATATATATATATATATATATATATATATATATATATATTGTATCTGTTAGGGTTGCTAGTAAATTTTCTAACAAGGTTGATTTAGTCTGCGTTTCGGTAACCACAGGCCCAGGTTAGTACATCCAAATATAATAGGCCTCTGGAGACCTTTTGCATAGTGAATCTGATTTTCTCTCCTCCAAGCAAAAGCCATTCCGTCCAAAAGCCATTCCGTTCCAAGCCGTCCTCTCGCTCGCGCGTTTCGTCTGCATTGAATATGACCTGCTGATGGAGAAAAATTATTAACTTTACTAATTTAGTTCTCAAGTTTGTTGTTGCTAATTACGGAGCGCCAATAGGGTATTTATATTGGGTGCGAGCAACCCTGGACTATCTCTAGGATATAGAAGAAAATGCTCCTAAGCTGATAGCGGATAAGGTGTGCCGAATCAATTTCGGGGCTCTGGATCCAAAGGTGAAATCCAATTGATCTGGTTAATGTTTTCGATTGTGTGTGACATTTTCTTGGTTCTAGTCTGGACGAAGATCGTCGGCGCGACGTCGATAAACGATTTTCACTGACTGAAGTAAAATTATGAAAGTGTTGAGATCGATGAACGTATAGTATTTTTCACGGATAGGGCCGAAATAGATGGAAAAAGATCTCAATTTTTGTAAGGGAACACCATTCACATCCAAGACAAATAAAAACTGTACGGAGCAACTTCTAGGCAATAGTAAGAAACAGTGTTCAAGTGAGGCGTTTTGATAAGCACTTTTGACACTCAGAGGCAAATGAGCCGCTCATACTCAGTCTTATTGACAAGAAATGTCTAAATAATTAAGACAATTAGGTTGATTCCCGCAGACGCCGGATTTGATTTCTAAGAAGATATAATAGTTATTTCTCGTATTAATGAAAGATTTTTTGTTTATTATAATTATGATCCCCGGCAATTTATCGCATGTTGTCATCTGAACTATAGCTCTTGCACGCCCTTCAAAGGATTTCCGCACGAGAGGTCATATACTATTCCTGTGAGGACCTACTCGAACTCCTTGTGAGTTTGGTGGTTGATAGCCTTTGGTCTCCTCTTCAACTGGCTAGCATCGCTCCACATGGGCGATTGAATTTAAAACCCCGAAACGCTTCATATTTCGACGACAGGCCCAACTGGCCAGAGCAGCCTACCTGTGTCCTGAGTGATACGTGTCGTGTCAGATGCGCCGGGTCGTCATGCGCTTTCTAACCCAGGGACTCATTCTGTGCGTTACAATGAGCTTGCAAGGTGTTTTATAGGCTTGATCTACATAATAAATTAACTTTTATGATGAATTGAGAAACTTTGACGAGCTGAGAGGTATGGAATATTATAATACAAAGGCTGCTTAAGGAAATTTACCACTCAAATTGACGTCACGGGGACTCAAATGGCCAAGTACTACATTGCTAACACCGAAGCTGCAGCTCGTTGTGAGCCCGGCTCTACGGCACCCGGCTCCCGTTCGGCTTTGTACCATTGGTTATTATTATGTGATATTAATAACAAAGTCAACAAGGTTGATATCTGGGCTACCTATGGGGTGAGGCAGTGCTAGCCTAAGTCTCGGTCTATCCTTTCATCCTGCTTCGTATCTAAATGCGTATCTTCCCCCGACCCCCTGAAAGTGAATAGCCTCACCCAGAAATATAATAATAACTACAGCAACAGAACGAACGCGGTGGAATAATGCTTAGATAAGGAAGAAGCACAATGGCCACTATCCGTATTGCCTAAATCGACCGATAATACTGCACCAGTTTGCTCTGCATTTAGTGTTCACTGCACTGCCTGCCCCATACACAATTCCATAACACCACAATATAGCTGCATAGGGCTCCTGACTTATCATAATCACTCGTGACAGCGGAATTGGGACGAGAGAGAAGGAAGGAGGAAGATGTTGAAGGAACTGATTCGAGGTGTCGCATCGGCATCGCAGCCATAATTGCAGCTTTGCAAAATAGCATAATCACATGCATGACTGTACAATAGTGTAGCTCTTTTTTGTGGGAGAGGCTCAAGGCGAAAATCCATCATGTGCACCGGATTTGCCTGGTAGGATATTTGCCACAGTAGTGTGAGACTCTTACTCACTAAAAGCTTTGGACCTCGAACACTTCTCCCGTACTTGGGAAGCTATTTAATTATTTCTTCAAACCAAGATTTGCAAGGTCAACGAACGGGTTAGTTCCGGTTAGTCGAGTTCTCCGGTTTTTCTCGAACGAGGTAGCATTTCCCGTTGCTGTTCCCCTATGCCCGGTCCCCGTAGCAGCGCCTGCAGTACCCTCGTCTGAGGAATCTTGAGCTTCTAACCTTTTTTTTTGGCATTAAAAGGTATGAGGTAGAACTAAAAATTCTTTTAAAATGTCATAAATTGTATGAGGAAGTCGGAGAGCTCCCCAGGTCCAAGTCGGTTGATCCAGTCACTGATGACCGATACGATATCTCGAGTTCTGGGTCCTGGTTCATTATTTGGAATAGCTTCCAGCTCTTGCTGCCATCGGCTCATGCCAAGCTTTGCCCTTGCTTCAGGTTGGGTCGTTTTAATTCCTTCTTCTTTAAGTCACCTTCAGCTCCCAGGGTATGGAACCTGCTAGTACTAAGAAGGCAGATGTGCTGTCCGATATGCCTGACTAACTGTTTAAGCAAGGTCCTCTGTTTTTTGTACCAGGTTTTTAGCAGAGGCCCGACTTGCCGTGGGACTGGCTCACGCAGGGGCTCCGAAAAGAACAATTGGCTCCGCAATGCTCATTAGGAGCTCTGTCCGTTCTTCTTTTGGGCCATATATGTTAGGCATAATTTTGTCAAGCCCATATGTGGCCGTATTGCTTTCAGCCTCAAGCGATGAGGCTGACAGCCAACGAAGCCACAAAAGTGTTATGCATCTATCGAAGTGCACTCCTAAGTATCTGGCTGTTGATTTATTGTTCCCGAGGTTGAACCGAGGAGCCTTGTTCTTCCAACCAACAAACTTGCTTCGCATTTTGGGGGATGCTCTAACTAGTTTGTTTTTCCATTCAAGAAGAAAACTGACTTCAGTGTTTCATTTGTTTGTGTCAGCCCGGTGTCAGGCGCTACTCTCACTTTAACACCCACTGTCAAATCATGTGCATTGGCAATGAATCAAGTAATCTGTAAAATTTCTTATTTTTGTTTCTATGATTGACTCAAAACAATTGGCTCAATGTCCCAGTATGCATATAGGCAGATATTATTCCCCCATTTCGAGATAAGGGCCACTTCGGCCCTTTTCTATGCGTACAAGAATATTCTTTCTCTTAGGAATTTTGTTGGTATCTTCAAAAATATCTCGCAGATTTATTTAAGCAAGAGTTTCGGAGCTGCATCAGGGCCAAGGGTCTTGCCCGCCTTTATTCTGCCTCCTGCCTTGCGGACCTCAGTGACTGTAACCTTGGGGATGTCCTCGTCGGGTGAACTTCTTAGATAGCGGTCTTCACAGAGTTCGCGCAGCCTACCTCAGAAATTTTCTTGCTGGTTGGCAGCATGATGATAGAGGTAGAAATGATGTGTGACCAGCAGGGCACGCGTGTACAATACAAAGCGAACACTTTCGAGAAAAGGCAGGGGCAATTTAATCAAATAAAGCGTAAAACTCACATATATATATATATATATATATATATATATATATATATATATATATATAAAGAGAGCCATCAGTCCGAGTCTAAATGCCAGAAATGTAAAAATTGCTTCATAGTATTTTAAAACCAAAAAATATATTCGGGCAAGACGACGAAAAACGTTTGTATAATTACGTTTTTCTCTTATAATCGTTGATCTAGGTAGAGGTATCTCGTGGCTCGGTCGGTGCAGATGGGGGCTGCTCGTATCATCACGGTCCGCTCCGATCAATGTCTACTCTAAAAATAGTATGATTGAGTCGAAAAACAGAAGCAACCGTGTTGTGTCCGGCTTTTACGCCTGCTCTCCAAATGCAAATACACTTTGCAGTGCATCTACTTGTTTTGAAAAAGAGACCTTGCTACTGTTAACTATTAGGCTGTCTCCTTCAAACTGTCGCCTCTTTAAATGCCAATAACTTCTGAACTAAATGAGTTAGAATAAAGATATTTTGGTATGAGTTAGAGGCGTATAAGTCTTCAAATTAGATGTCGAATACTCCACACGCATTTTCATCTGCTCAGCACTCAGTATATGGGGAACCCATTTTGCATTGATTTTCTTCATCTTCAGTACATTGGTGACAATTTTATGACATGTCACCCGAGGAATCCCAGTTTCAGCCGACAAAGACCTTATGGACCAAGCTCTAGTTTGCTCAAAAGCTGCCTTGATTCTGTCAATCCGTTCGTCCCTCGTTGCACCTGATTTGTGGTCCCCGCCTCGGTGGTCATCGGTGTCCATATCTCCACTGTTAAATCGCTTGCACCAACTTTGCACCGTTCGCAGGCATAAGGCAGACCTGCCGTACGCGTTCACTAATTGTCGATGGATTTCAGCTGGAGGGTGTTTTTGGAGAAACAAAAACTTGATGTTCTCCCGTTGATTTTTGGGGGAATTTGAACTTTCTGCTGCAGTGTCCATCTTTTTGGTCGTATCGAAACCACTTAGTGTTCGAAAGGAAGCCACGTTCCTGCCGCGTGCCCACTCCAAAAATTAACGCATTGTATCGCGTAGTTCGGATTGTGCGCCATTCGAAAGGCGCGACAGTTTGAAGGGGACAGCCTAATAGTTTCGTTCGAAGAATAAATTTACATCTGGTCGATTTTTAATGTTATGGACTCCAGTTCAAGTAGGTCACGCTCTTGATTCGTTGTTTTGATCGAATACAATACGATACAAATTGCTGTTTATTAACGGTACTGCAGACTTCATAACGCTTAAGTTCACGTGACCAAAAAAATGGCTAAAAGGAGATATTTTGTGGATACCGATTTGTGAGAATTAATGCCTATTTGCTACCTTAAAGGCAAGCAGAGCGACACGCATGCTGTAGAATTTATCGGTTGAGAGCAGTCCGTTAGAGGTAGGTAAATCGCTGACAGAGATCCCACGGCTCGTGCCAAATATTGCTGTTGAGACACCATTGGGGATAATTCGCGCTCTATGAGTTACTCTTAGATAGCTATATCTTTTCATTCCGGGAGAGCATAACATAATAAAGGAAATGGGTTCATATGCATATGTGTCCATTGGGCACATACAAATCGCAACTATAAGCAATCATATGTGTAATCCGACATTGAACAACTTGGAAGTATGCTTCTGCAAAATGCACATTTACGCAAGGAGGGCCTTAGAGAGGAGGTTTCTATCACACTATCGTTCCAATGCCAAATAATATTGACAGCACAAATATATATATATATATATATATATATATTCCCATGCCACATAGTTAATTGGGTAGGGAAATTTCCAGATGATGAATAGTTAACCTACTATATGGAGCATGATTGTCAATAAATATTATATGATATTTATACACCTATTTAGGTTAGAACTAGATTAAGTTAGATTGATTCAAATCATCGGCAAGCCCGCCGCATCAAAAAGATCCACTAAACCCATCGGATTTTCAAAAAGCCATCTAATATAATTGCATCAAAACATGTAGTCGGCAGCACAAATAATGAAACGTCAATTTGGTGACGTCAATTTGGTGGAGGTTGTTAGGTTGGAAGACCCTGTCCGCGAGAAGGGTAGCTGGAATCTTGTGCGATGTTTAAAGCAGGAGGCACAAGCTGCCAAAGTTCAATTGAAAATGATCAGAGGATTGGTTGGAAAAAAAAAAAGAAAAAAAAGAGGATTGGTTAAATTGCATATGCAACCGACAGGAACCAGCGTCGCCAATATTTGTAGCTAGGTGGAACAGCTGAACCAAAGGTGCGTGTACGGATTCAAGCGATCAAAAAATGTTGATTATGGCCATGCATTTTTACGGAATCGCCTTCTAGTGGCATGCGCTTCCGAAAAGCTGTGACACGTGAGAGGTAAATAAAAGCTTTCTAGCAGAGAACTTGGATACGTGGCCTGCTGGGGTTCTCCGCAAAAACGCACGTCCCCACAACAAGGCCCATCAATCGTACTATCTCGTGTAGTGTCTGTGCAAAACCCGCGTTATACACTGCGAAAGTCTTTTCATCAAGAGCTAATGAAGGCCGACTAATATTCCGTCTATCGTGTACAATGCACTTGGAGAACACATTTTATCATGTACCAAGATTAGCCTCTTGGGTAAAAGCTGCCCTCGATATTCTCAATGTTAAAATTCAATAAAATTGAACCTACATGTAGATAGTCCACCCCCTGCTGTGCGTGTGCACATGAGACGATAAACCTTCGTCGCTCCAACTGGATCAACCACACCTAAACAAACAATATAAGAGGTCAGCAGTTATGCTTCGACGACGCTACATTGGAATTATTATCATTAATTATTATCTTTAATAAAAATAAACTTTATTGTTTTGTGCAAGCCCGTAAACTTGGTATGAATTGGCGGTATATTAGAGAACACGGTTATCAAATGCGTCTTTGGATAAAAGGTTTGTCAATAAGGTTAGATCACTCTCAGTCAAAATATAGGGCGATCGCTCGTCACAAACAAGATTCGGCCGAATAAGGTTCCCGAGTATCATAAAGTTCTTTACACCATATGACACACGACCGCAAAATGATAAAACAACCGAATATTTAATAAAATTGCCTACGCCCAAGGAAATATGTAGTTGTTTTGTCAAAAGTATTTTCACCTGAAAGTGGTGTTCAAAGAAGGCCAGAGACGTCGAATATTAATTAACCTAAAGCCTAAAGGCAACTGTCCTATGTCTTTCAGAAATCGAGGACTTTGAAATCAGATTTACTGTCGCAGATTCTTCAGGCTCGTGTATAGACAATAGTATAGCATATCGTGTCCATCTATCCATATCGTGTCAGCTAGATATCGATCGTCCGCTCAGCGAATAGAAAATGACTGCGCGAGCCGACCACGTAGTTCCTCTGGGCTAGTCGTCGCAGACAATTCTCCGAAATGGAGAGAAGCTGACATCAACAGTCACTGAATTCGCTAAGCTATATAGGTTAGAGAATTGGAACGCGGCACGGTTGGAGCTTCATACTATAGCGGATCTGTCGTATTCTAAATGAACAAATAGATGAGATGTATGACGAGTGAAGTGCACACGCTGGCGCTAGTTCTCAGCATATATAATATATATATATATGCTGACCCAATGCTGCCAGATGTAGATCGAATTTCGTCACATGCAAACAAGGTACATCGTAGCTTACTTTTACTATTTAAAGTACACGAAATAGGCAATACCTAGATGCAGTATCAACCCAGTAGAAATATCTGAAATCGATGCAGGCTGAATCCAATTGCATACTAAATATTACAACAGCTCTAAAATAATTATGTATCAACAAAAGTGCGAGCTGAAAACGTGGTCAACATTGAAGGTTAACTCTTTCACGGCCATGAGCGAATAATAATGATAAGTGGTTGCAAATGGCTCAATTTATCAAAAGGACGTCCGACACTTGTATGTATGTGTGGCCTCATTTGAAAGAAATGCCGAAGCGGAAACCTTATGCTGTGTGAATGAATCGAACCTTCGAACATGTGGGTCATCCTAAACACATGACAAATTAGCTGAAAGTGGCGGAAAACCACTGTAACACTGTGACACCAAACTGTACGCAGGACCGTCTATAAGTGTCAAGCTACGATGGCTCTGAGTTGGCACCAGAATCAAATCTGCCGTCACGTCTGCCGTTAAACCCAGTATAGACGCCGTATGGACCCAACGACGTACAGATGGGAATAGCGCTGTAAGACACTGGAGTCATAAGTCTGCGATAGGCGCAAACCAATCGCCTCACAAAATACACACCTGTATGAGGAGTACCAACAAATAAAATGAAAAGTAGCCGATGTTCAGGGGCTTCACTAAATTTCTCAGCATGAAATCTTTGCGAGAATGAGCCACGCGACACGCCACAAGATAGTTGGTCACCACGGATCAGCCGTACCCCCAACTCTCGGGATAATACATTCAGATATAGATAACACCATGCCGCGAATTGTTCGCCATTGTTACTTTCGCTGAAGAATCGAAAAGGAAAGATGGTAATTTCTTTTTATATTAGACGAGATGATAATTGTACTAGGAAATTAATAATAGCTGTGATAGCTTTATAGAACAGTATTGAAAAACCTATTGCGATCGGGCATATCCGCCATCTGATCTGCAACCTGAACTTTAAAAAATTAAAAGAAAACATTGAAAAATAGAGACCCCGCCCTCAAAAAAACCCAAGACCCCTCTCCCCCCAGGTGCCTTTTTCGTATGATATACTATTATATGAAAAAGGCACTAATATTTGAACTAAGGATGACGCAATTCCATGAAAGCTGCCACGACACACAGAGGAAATGGATTTTAGTTTGCTTTTACTATCTCAGCAGGTTTAAGCACACTGCCGAGAATAGGTCAAAATAAGGCCGAAGATAGGGGTTTGCCGGTTTGGATGCACGTCCAATATCGCAGCAGCGCTTAACTACATACGACGGTGTCGCATTCGCCGATGACGATACTCAGATTAAACATCGGTGCGGCCACACGTTCGTGGTGACGCCAAGACCATCTAAAAAGCTAATGGTCATAATTGAAAATTAATTGAACAACGACGCGAGCAACGACTGGAGAGCGCTGGCATCCCCTCGAGCATCCACCTAATCTTTATTAGAGTGTTACCTTGCCGGTAGTTATTAGGCGATACTTGAACGCGTAACCGAAAGTGACATAAGCATAGATATTTATCGTGCTACGATAAGATGCCATGACTAGGGGACCTGTCGCCTATTTAACGGCATTATCAAGGCTTCGGATTGTAGCCAGGCAAGTTCCGTAACTGTTCAACGATCTAGCAGAAGCTGAGACACGTGTGCGGCTCAGGGGCTCCGTGGTAGGCAAAGTTCTTTACGTACAGGTCGTATGAGCCGAGCAGCAGAGGTTTAGGATAGGCGAGATGAGGGAGTCGAGGGTTTGCATCAGGGGCCGGCTATTTGGAAGGAGCAGCACAACAGGATTACAGGACGTGCCTTGCTGCAATGAGGGAGAACGGGGACGTAAAACAGGCAGGCTAAGCGAGCACCAGGCTACATAGCCACAAGCGGGGGTAGGAACGAGGAACAGTGACAGGGGAGAGATACAGTGTCAGCGTGCTGGCAAGTCAAAGGAACTTCTTATATAAGAGCGAAAGCTGGCAACTTACGGGGTCCACTGGATTGGAGCTGAAAGCAAAAGGACGGATCAGTGGAACAAAGTTGTATTTTAGTGACTACATTAGAATATCGTATGAGAAACGAAAACAAATCGGAACGAATACAACTGCTAGTGTAGTTGTTGCTGCCATCGATAGCGCTAGATCAAAGGCAACGAGGGAGCCTACCTGGCGGGATCTGGGCTTGTCTATTGCGTCATTGGTTGCTCTGCGTTTGATGTTGCTGGCAGTGCTACGAGTTAGAAAACAAACGTAAAAACCTCTCCACACGAGTTGCATTAAGGAACGCGTAGTGTAGCTCTGAGAGCTGAACGATGGAACAACACGGAGGTATGAGGTGGACACTCACGTCACACGAAGCTGTGATAGCGGTGCGTCAAGCCCAAATTGCTGTAGGTGATAAAAGCTTTGGGGTCACTCGAATAAAGATAGCGAGTAAGAGCGTCGTAGCAGCGGCCTCGACTGCAGTCTGTTCCGCCGCCGGAGAAACTGCAGCTGCTGGAGCTACCGGGCGGACAGCGTTTACGTCTTCAGCTCTGGTTGCTTGTCGCAGGATCTGTGAGGACGTTGGTACTCTTCTCCCTGGAGGTAGACAGACGCTATGGGGGACAACACTACATGGTAAAACCCAAGAGCAAAGCGAAGCTGGGGCATTAAGACCTTCCTTCAAGGGCGCTCGGCGGGAAGTAAGCACAAACAAAGACCTTGAGGACGTCACATGGATGGCAGCTAGAGAAAAACGCTGAGGGCCCTTACCTTTTGTGAGGTGGAGGAGGGCCGCCGATTGAGGACAACGGGACCGTCGAGGCGGTAGACCCGTCAGTATTGAGAGAGAAACCTTAATGGCTTCTTTGGGCCACGTCTGACTGAAATCGGATATCAATTGGATGTAAACATAGCATACGCCACAACATCTACCCAAATAAACCTGTGCCTCCGTTTTTCATTCTTCCCGAGTTTGTTCTGGCGTCGCCCGAGGATCGGAAAGATTGAAGAAGCGGCCTTCGCCGCAAAGCCACACAATCTGACCGTTTGCTTGCGGTTGTGTGACGCGGGTATGTTTCACAGTCGCCACTTTGAAATGAACACGGGAAGCGAGTATGCATCCCACAGGTATGAACGAATCGCACTGATCTGGGATTAGGGTGACAGGTAGTCCAACAATAGACAGCACCCGCTGGCGCTGTCTCGTGAGTTTCACCGAGAGGATGTTCGGTACAGTGGGAAAAATATTCGTCTGACTTTTGGAGGGGCTAGACAGACTAGCCAGATGACTCTCAGCACTCTCCCTGATGTGACTCTCCAACTGCGCCATTCGACTGCCATGTGTTTCTATACATAGGCGTCTGGCCCCCAGTCCTTCTTTCATCCGACAATTTTAGGCGCTTACATTATCAATATGACATCACTACGAAAAACTTCGGGAGGCAAAATCCACACATAAGGCAGGCAACGGCAGGATTCGAGCCCTCGAAGTCCCGCAGGTTTAAAGACTGCCTATACCATGGGGACTTGAGCTCTTATATGGATGGTGGATAGATATCCAATGTTACAGAAATGAAGACGCATTACACACGATGGCGCGACCGGCAGACGGCATTAATATCGGACATGGTTATTGGGGGAACAGCGACTCGATGTCTATTGGCCTCGTCCACCTGACTGGGAAGCTCTTTCTAAGCATGTCTGTATGGCAGTTATTACACATTAAACTTGGAGAAGGTACAGAGTCGGAAGGAGAGAGAGAGAAAGGCGGGGTGGACCAGCATTCGACGACTGCATCGGATTATCGACTCGCATGATCTAGTTTGGGGAAGGCATGTCTCTGCTAAGGCTCTAAGACACACGGCGCCGATACCGATGTCGTTGGGTACGAGTATGGTATGTCGTCGGAACGGTAGCGTCAGTGAGTCAGGCCTTCCTTATGTTTACCTATAGAAAGCGCTGCAGGTCCGGAAGAGGCTGACCTGGGGCAAGGGACACAGGCAGCGGCGGTCTTGATCAAAAGATCAGGCCGACAACCAAAGAGCCCCAATTGATGCCACATTGGGGGCATATCCCGCCACGCTGACTCTCTAGTCTCCATTGGTAGATTGCTCACCTTTGTGGCCGCCTCCGCCTGTGGTCTACACAGCGGTTCGGCGGTCCTTTCAACGTTAGCCCGACAGGCATTTGCGCCCCCTTCGCCACCTCGTTAGGGTTCCATAGTCCTGCCCGTGTCGATACTGTTCTGTGGAAAGGCGGAAAGCTTCATACACTTTCTTCAGTTGGCGACGCCCTGCTTTGTGTAAGACTCGATCGTTAACACGTCGCTTCTTCACACAAATTGTGTCTCGCCAATGGGTTGACGTTGTAGAGTCATGATCTCGAGGTGTTTATAAATTTCTCTCATATGGATTTATGAACTTGGTATGACTGTCTTACGTGAAATTAGCAGGATACCTTTCTACGATCCATATGCGAGAAAATGTTGAAAGATAAGTAATTCATTTATCAGCATTCACATGCCTAATTTCACCTTGCGGGCTAAGATGTTTGTATCATTGGCAATGTTATTATAAATGATAAACGAGACTTCAAATCGATATGAATAGGACTGAGAAAAATTAAATTTTTCGTTTTACTCACATAGAAAGATGGTTATTTGCCATCATATCTCAAAAAGTTGCCTAGCTTAGATCAATTTCAATGCTCAGGTAAGATTTATGAGTGCCACACAAGTCAAAAATTGCTTGACGTAACCCATTTATAATAGGTTTTCGGAATATTTATGCATGAGTATATAAACCAATACGGTTAATCCCTTGAGTTGTATTCTCAAGGGACGTTATTCGAATCGTTTTCTCCTTTAGCCAAGTGCACTTTGAAATTCAGCTATTACAATCGTTCTTTTTCATCATGAATTCACTTATAACAGATGCGATTCAAAATTTAGAAACGATCTTAACGAGATCCATGCCGTTCAAACATCAATCTGTTCGAACTGGCATGACCTCGTCATGTCAGTCATACAGTTCTTATAACAATGTTTACTACTGCTTCAATGTGCAAATAATCCTTATGTATCTGTGTTCGTTACTGGTAGAACGTATTGCGTGCCCTAACGCAATGCTGAGTCCGACTTGAATGTCTACGGAAGATAAATTACACAATTGCCGACCCGATATCGAGGTGGGGTCTAGGTTGGGAAGGCGAAATTGTGGATCCGAGTGCAGTATGCGTCAGATATACGCATCCGAAGAATGTAAGTACGTTGTAAATGGAACAGTTATTCTCATTTCAATAATCATTTGAGATGTGACTGATTCCACCGTAGCCACGGCACATAACGAACCCACACATTGAAACACGTTTTGCAATACACGGCTTTCACCATGTTCAATGTGTGTCAGGCTAGCAGAGGGCTAGCACGAGCCCAACTCGAACTGTTTATGTAGATATTTCAATAATGTTTGCGCCAGGTCTTACGCTGGAGAATGCACTCGATCAATCTCACTTACCCAGCTGGTCTGCCAACGATCCTAAACATGTTTATTCTTAGAGCTGTATGTGCTTGCCCTGCTTGCATGGGCTGTTTACTGTTTTTACCGTTGTCAATGTTATACCATTTACCTGGGTATGTATAATACAATAGCGTGCGACTAAATGATGCATTTAATTTTAAT
This sequence comes from Stratiolaelaps scimitus, assembly GCA_019614645.1. NCBI lineage: Eukaryota > Metazoa > Arthropoda > Arachnida > Mesostigmata > Laelapidae > Stratiolaelaps > Stratiolaelaps scimitus. The sequence goes on along the minus strand of JABWDB010000014.1, from coordinate 356,432 downwards.
AATCATCTTGGGGATAATGTAAAGCGAAACATTTACTTGTGCCAAATTCAAATTTCAATTTTTTGTTCCGTCAAATTGTGAAAGTGGATTTTAGTGATTGGCGCATAGCGATGGTGGGGCTGGCAGATTATTATACGAAAATAAAAATCGGGGATCTCAGTGAATGAATCCTAGTGTAACGCTTCAGGCTAAATGCGCCGTTAGAGTCAAGTTGTTGTTGTTGTTAGCTGAGCAGTATTTATCAGCTACTGGAAGATGTTAACTTTTGTTTCGAAGCGATCCAGCTGCTTCCACGATATTTGGGCTCGATCAACCTTCATAATTAGGGCGCGGAGAACCTCTTCTCCGATGGAGTTGCAAAAACGTGCTACTGAGGGTATTTAGATTCAGGAAGTCCGGTAGGAGGAGTCTATCGAGATAGGAAAACGTAAAAACCGTCCCTATTTGTACTTGCCTTATATTGGGTCATTGAATATATCTGTCTGATTACGAGGCATGCTCTGCGAAGAAGGGATGCTTTACGTTTGAATTGCTGAATTCGTGAACGCGTTGAGATTACGCTACTTGAGACGAAGCACGTTGGCGCCACTTCCGAAACAGTAAAAATTTCATTGAAACGCCAAATGATGTCCAGTAGGTGGACAACTACAAATATAGCGACGTAGTGTAAATTATTGATGGCCTTTTTCGTACAGAACGAGAATGTGCCATTTCCCTATCTCAAAGAAAGGCTGAGGGTAAGGCGTAAATGAAAATCGGGTACTGAGACATATTGAATAGGGCGGGTATTTAATTATAAAAGAGTCATTAGTGATGTGTGAGTGCGTAAAACACGATAGGCGTACCCCGTATGTTTAGAAGACGAGAAATTGTTCCTAAATGTCGTCGTCTTCTGCTTTTTTAATTGATTTTAAATTCAGTGATGCCCCCCTTCATATTCGCTATGCTGTTTTGTATTCGAACTAATAGAACAGAATGAACTAAGATCTAATCGGCAATGCCGAAGAGATATCGTTATATCGCGCTCGTGATCCTGTTGATTAAACAAAGGTTCACGGGAAGCGGGAAAGCATATCATAAGTGTTTGGCATTGGCATTATTTCCATCAATTCGGCACGCTTCACACTACGGCTCGCTGGCGGGAAGAAATGAATGTAGGTTGCTGCACCTGGAACGAGCATTTCCACATTTTCACACGACCGGCGCGTCAATATGGACATGGAAACACACACAAGCACCGTCCGAGTATCAAAACTGGTCAAAGACTCTGTAAAATGCAAAACATGATCGGTTGGCTCAAGTCACGAATCGGATAGAACTATTATCGGCTTGTTCTCGCATCTCGCTATATGGCGTGGATCTATCGTGTCCTCGATCGACGGTTTCGTACTGTTGCGAGCTACGTGTATCAAAGTGTTTGAAAATCTCGTGCACGTCGTCGTTGTCTGACGTCGCACGATCTCGGCAACATTTCGACACGGCATACATTTACGGCCAGGGCAAGTGTTCCCTTTACATGTCGCCTGTTCGCAATGAGATCGAGAACGAAACACAAAGAGCCACCACTTCACATTTCTAAGGTAATGAGTTCACCTTGTGGAGTCCGCTTAAGGTTTGCCTGGCCACTGGACTTCCCTAAATGCGATTTAGCTTTGCTTAAAGTTTCGCAGCATGCGTGCGCAGATAAGGAAATAGGTAACTTAAGTCGACGGGAGATTTCGGCTGACGTTTGTATATTTGCCCCTACGTGCTCACGTGGTTCGAACCTCAAAGAGGAATGTCTTATGTTTAGTGCATAATGTGGTTGTCATAGGGACACCGGTAGGTCTACGCTTGTTGGCTTTTTCAGTCGAACGGCAGTTCTATAGATATTGCGCAGGCGCTGCTATAGAAACCATGCCTTATGACTTGCTGATATCCGTCCTACACTCGAAAGGGGTTAGTGGAAAAATTCTCCAATGAGTGTCAAACTTCCTAAGGGATCGAACCTTCATAGTAAAAGCTGGCTAGGCATTTTCTAGGTCGAAGGCTGTGCCACAGGGATGCCCGCAAGGCAGCGTTCTTGGAAATATCTTATCTACGTTGTTTATTGATCAGCTGAAGTACATTGGCTAGCCCCGTTAGGTTTGTCACATATGCAGATGATATTAAGATGTACTTACCTCTAACAGAGGAGGCAAGTCCCATGATTTTCGAGAAAGCTCTAGATAGTTTCTCGACTAAAATGTGTTAAAATGGGTCTAAGACAAACAGCACACTAATGAGGGGTTATGCATCTGGGCTCAAATAACCCAGCACAAGGTGGTTAGTCCCTAACCAAGCTCGATGAAATCAGAGACCTGGATGTGCGCTATTCGAGTTATCTGTGTTAACAATGTGTAATACCGTAAATGTGTACATAAAACTATACGAGTCGCAAGCAATTCGACTGCTGGAACATACTTGTGAAGATGGTGCCCATCGTGGATGGGTGACCTTGCGAGATGAAGATTCGTCGAGATAAAGAAAGACGAAATCCGGAGGGGGCGCGCTTCTTCTCAGTGTCTCAGTAACTTTTACCCATGGCGCATTACAAGAATCATAAACTCTCAAAGCGACAACCAACATTGAGATTCTGTACCGAAATTATCACTTTATTATAATAAACAAAGGAATTTTCATAAAAAAAAATATATGGAAGTATAAATTGATATTCCTCGGCGTGCTGGTAATAATAAAATTACCACCAAAAAACTGAATCTGAAGAAAGTCGATGAAAATAACATATCTCATATGGTACATCGATTCAATATGGACAACAAACAGCTTTTCATTTTTCAAAATTATAGTCAATAAAGGTCACTCGTCTATCACATTCGGGTGGGCGCGGATGGGAAACGGACCTATTAGAGCAATCATCAACAAGCCAGACTTTGGTTTTTTTTAGAGAAGAAAATTTCTACACCACCGGAGCCATCGCAATCTCCATAAAAGTGGGCCGATCCTATGCAGGGGGGTTGACCTGAATGACAAAACGCCTCTACCTGCTAAAACCATCCTCTGCTGAGAATCAATCTCTCTTCTGGTTTTAACGGGACGGCCACTTCATGCCAGGACCAACTAACTAGACTCGATCCTGACGAAATGATCATAGCTGCGCCCATCGATATTATGAGATTACGAAGCTGCTCGTTCTCAATATCCAGATTTTCTGCAAAGGCTCATGGACGAGCGCTGTATTGAAACACAGTAAATGTATGGTTTTATCGCGTGTGTAAAACACAACGTTCTCGGATGTTTATATTTCGCCACTTCCTAGTAATTATTACCATGGTTGTATGTTTTTACATTCTCAAACTACGCTTTGTTATGTTAATTGCCACTCGCGTCAGTGCGAAGAGCCAAATTACTCGATCTTTATGTATCTAGCATGGATGGGTGTATTCCCATTTATTATAATAATAATAATAATATAGAATGCCAAGGTCCAAGGCAACTCGAATTCATCTCATTATGTCTCTCTTTCTCTTGCTTTGCTAGTTTACGCAAGGGCGACGGCGAACAAAACTGAATGCATTTTTATCTTGTTCAAGCTAATGAAGATTTTTTCTACTCATTAGAAGTCTCTCTTGTGTCATTCTTCGTTAGAATACTGTGCCTCTCTGAATGTGTGTCTGTATGTTTCTGTGTATGTGTGTGTGTGTGTGTTTAGTGTGGACGATCAGAGCCATTTGGTCGCCTACATCGTTCCTCCATTTCTCTGTTCGTGCTTCGCTTCTATAGACCTCCTTCACAAAGACCATTTCCAGGGGGCCTTCTACTCAATTCCGTCTTCGTTGTGGCGCCTGCCGCAGCCAGGGCAATTCAGATCGTTACTGTTCTATCTCATCAGCACAAGATGCCACCGGGGCCATGTTGGCCTTTTCGTGTGTGCTTTTTTCTTCTCGCTTGCGTTGTCTCTCGGACCAGCTGGACTCACCGTGGCTGGATTTGTGGCTCTTCTCACTTTATTCTATGCCCAACCCATACTACAAGACCGGACCGGCAAAGTAATTTGATCGTTTTCGCTGTCATTTCGTGCGCAGCTGCAGCAGCAGCAAAAGTTGCGGTTGTCATCAATTTGTTCAATTTAGCTCCATTTTAGTTCCCACTAAGGTTACACTCGTGGAGCTATTTTTGTCAAAACTTGTCTAGTTTCATTGTCGCCGCTTGATTACGCATTGGCTCGATGGAATAGTATAGACCCAGAGCCACGATTCAATATACCATAACGTTATATGTCGATTGCCGATTTACCTCAGATAGGTGCAATGCTCAACCAGCCTCATATTGAACTACGGGCAAGCTGCCAAAATTTAAATAAAACAAAAAATAATAATAACAAACACTTTATTCAAAGGTATAATATAATTGCTACAAGTCTCACTTATGTGCATTTTCAATTTTGGCTCCGGTTGCGCACGTTGCGTGCCCGTGATGTGCGCGTGATAGTCTCCAGGGGAATAAATCATTAACACATTTTTTCGTGGCTATAAATTTTGGGAGTATATTCCTTTTGGATCTTGTCGTAGTTTCGACAATATCAAATATTTTTGCAACCATCGTCGGTTGTTTCAACATCATTTTTTGAAGCAAGACTTTATCTAGGGCGTTAAGACGCTGGACGGCATCTACAATATTTACGTTCTCTTTGTCACATTTACATTTATATGCCACTCGTCTTATAAACTTTTTATACACTTTCATTAAAAGATCCTGATTTTTTAACGAAAAAAATATTACAATTATTGACGAAAAGAAAACATGCCAGGACCCACACTGTACAATATTATATAATCGTTTAGTTCAGCTCAGCTTATTTTCGAGTACTAAATTTTATAACATATTCAATAATACCCAGATACAGATACTTGCATAGATGGCCATAACACTTCAGTGCCAACGCATCGGTGGAACCGATGGTCCGCCCCTCCTTTAATCGAGTTACCATGGAATTCTCTCACCATTACGACCGTTCATTTCGTCTCTACGTATTGAACCATAAATCGAGCTCTCTCTCTCTCCGAATCGCCACGACATTTCCCCCCTCTCTGTCTGTCTCGCTTTGAATTCACGTATGATGATATTCCATTACGTATTTTGCCACTTGGAAAACGTGTACCTGAAACAGCTAAGTATCAACTATCGGATAGGTATCTGTATAATGTAGCTTGACGGTTGTTATGTCCTATGCCACTGGCGCTGGCGCCGCCGCCGCCACTACCACCACAACAACAACAGCTACTCAACTTTAGACCGCAGAAGCTGTATAGGGGTGCACTTGTTCCTCATGCATCGGCAACAGCGATCTGTGTAATTCGATCGCTTCATCGGATCTTTGCTCCGGCGGCAGTGGCCTCGTTTTTGGTTGTCGTCGCCGTGGTTGCCGTCGACCGCTCCTCCGACGATTGGTCGTCAGTGTCTCCTCACCAATCGGCAATGGTCGTCGAACTACGATGACCACATTGCGAGCTGGCAAGGCCAACACAACTGAATTCGCTCGTTCGAGTGATTCGAATTCAACTCGAGAATGCTTTGTTCGATTCGAAACGATGTATGTACACGTCTACACACAGCAGAGCTACATGCCGCTTGACAGTAAATCTCCGGACAACCAGAGTCAATTTACACAATCGTGTCGTAGGCGTTCTAGAAGGCTTTGGCCTGGACAGGTTTGCCCAAAGGGGCAAAACCGATCATTGATAGCTAGGCCTTGGACCAGCAAACGTTAAGATATCTCCGAATGATCTGATTCTCACAAGCTCAGCGGTACGCATGACTCGTTCGAGGTTCGTCAGTAGAAGTCGAGCGGCGTGTTCGATATGAAATTTTGATAGTAACCACACGGAAATCGAATGCACGATACTGGACCAACGCACTAAATATGTACTTTGCAAGCGCTCGCCGACCACCTGCACCTCGAAAGCTTCACCTCTAACATCGGTAACAGTATCGACAGTGGCAACGCGCTTTTGCAGCTAATGAGATCTCGGAGGATGAGGGTATTGCAGGAGGGTTGACTGGCAAAGGGCACGAACCATGGGGACGTGAGAAATGCATACAAATACTACAATAGAATATGATCGTCTTATAATAGATGGTAACGGGGCTAGGTGTGTATTTGTCATAGATGGCTATAAAGTCACGTATGATGAGATGATCTGAATCAAAGTGGAGACGTATATTACGCAGAACACGCTAACTTGTTTACTTATGGACATACGGTGCGTAAGCTTGGCGACACAGATGTGCATGCTTGCGTTCCTTTGTTAAGATAACCACCCACTCAAGCAGCCTCAAAGCAAATATGGTGAATATCTACCACAAATAATCTGGCTGATTGACTGCGGTATCTTTACACCGTCACAGTGAAAATGGCCAGGATATAAGAACGGAAGAGCGTGGACAGTTGTTGGGCGATTAGGAAATTCCAGGCTGGACATGTATTCTGCATATTATGGCATGGAAGTTGCATAAATTATCCTATATGAAAGGTCACGGAGTTGTCAAGTAGCTGACGATTGTTACACAAAAGGTTATCTTTCTCATTTAGTTTTGTCATGAGCTCAAGTTCAATGTTGATCAGCCGAGAAATTGTTGTCGGAAAATGTTTATTTGCATGATAATCAAATTATAGATCATGATGTATGAATATATATATATATATATATATATGTGTGTGTGTGTGTTGTAAAAAAACACTAAGTACAGTCTAACCTCGCATCCGAACTCCTTCGGCTCGCTACAGAGCAAATACGTTAGTTGGTCCGAAATGGATCACCAACAAGAACGTACCGGAGTGCTTACAATGCCTAGAGGATCACCCCTTAAAGACACCTGACAGCGTAACTAGTTCACTCAATGCTTCAATCCCACACATACCTTTCCCTAATCGAAACGAATCAACGAAGTGCTGGTTCAGTTGGTCACAAAGCAACAAGGAATAAAACATTATAATGGACTAACCTGCACTCGGCGCTCCGGGCGCATGGCGACATAAATATCAACCGGGTTTTCCATTTATGATGCATGCATCCCACTGCCGCATCTCTATAAAATGGGCATAATGAATGTAAAAAGAATTGCGTGTCGCATGGAGGGGATTGAGTTAAACTAGCTATGGGGTTTCGACGATGAAACTACATCATTTAAGTAACTGCAATAAGCGGCGGTTCCTACTTGAAGAGTGTATTTTGTTCGAGTTGTGCCAATGTTGACTATAACAAGAGGTAATCACTAGCCGTTGTTGACAGAGAGCGTACGGCGCATTGAGAAGCTGAGCTTTATGTTTAAGCAGCGTTGATATATCTTTCACATAATCTTATGCACTCATTTGAGTTTGCATCAGAAGGCAGCGCGAACGAAGTTACCATTTCGCGCATTATTTCCAAGTAGCGAGTTATATACAACAGGGAAACGTTTCCAAAAGGATTGAAACCATTCCGTCATAGGAACAAGGATTTTCCAGCCTTCTCGACACTTATCCGTGCAACCAGACAAGTCGGAGGAAAATTCCTGCTCGCCTGAGGCCACAATAGGCTTTAAACCTGCGAGCTGCGATATGCCCTGCTCTCCCCGAAGGAATCTGCTTCTAGTGAAGTATTCAATGGAGCATTTGCTCGTTGCTAACAATTAACGAGGATAAACAAAGCGTAGGCCGTCAAATTTGAAAAAAGTTAGACAATTTTGGCCTTGGAGAAGGTACGTGAGTGCATACTTATTATATAACCCTTATTATATTATAGGACGAATGATATTGACGGCGGGTTACATCATGGATCATTATGTGTACTGGCCAAATCATTGGCTTAAGGAATTCTATGTTTAGAGCGAGAATAAGAAAAAAAAACGGAGAGACGGAACGCAGCTGTTAGAATGATCTAAGAAACGTGCGGTATTGACGGACTATTTGAAATAGAGTCGATTTGTCACGGGATAAATGATACGAAAGAGTGACCTAGACATTACTTAGATCTGTAGACTGGATCGATACAAACATCCAATTTTAAACGCATCGTGATTTGCTCACATGTTACGCGCTGTCAGGTCGAAAGTCGAATTGCATCGATTCGGTACATTAAAAATAGTTAGAAAGAGACCCTTATAACTGAATGTTCATTGTTATAGAACAAATACTTTTATATACTCTCGTGTCATACAGCTCGTTGTTGTTAGGTTGGTCTTTGATGACAGCGATCCCATGTTCGACAAGGGATCGCTGATGGCCAAGTCTAGCAATGACAACATGTGCTTATACGCGTTTTGTAAAATTGAAACAGTCCTCTATATTTAATGGGGCGTTGTATTTAAACGAATCAACGTTCCTCGCGCTATTGTCATACGCCTCCCGTGCCGTACTTCTCGTTCGAGACGTGAACACCTATCTGCTGCTTTCGCTTAACGACGCTCTCTCTCTCTCTCTCTATAATTTGTAAAAATTAGCAAGAGACCATTAAAGCTTGAGCACCCATAGCGGGTTCGGCGTCCAAGTATAGTCATTTTGAACATTCGCCCGTATCTGTTTCATGGGCCATTTCTCGTTTTCCCCAACAATTCGACCATAGATGAGATTCACAGTAACTGCACTTCCTGATGTGAATCTGGAAATGCTCAGCCCAGTATCTCCGTTCCCGCATTCTCGTCGTGGCAAGAGACACAGAGAGAGAGAGAGATCGTGTTATATGTTTTGCCCACATGTCTGTTGTGGACTCACAAAGGAGAACTTCGTTGGTCTGTAAAATGAATATGATCAGAACCCGTATGAACGATGATGGTTGGACAATTCATATTAGCTCATATCATATCTTCGTCATATCATGGCCTTCACCATGCAGGTGGCCTCACGCAGTATTTGAGTTCTCCGCCTGGATCTTGGTTTAACTCCCGTTATCATACAGACCTGGCTGTTTGCTTGAGTTGCTTCTGTCTCTGCTTATGATCGAATCATGTACAAGTAGCAATCCTTTTTAGGTGAGCTGTTTAACAATACACGAATGCATATATGCCACCATATCCACGTAACACTTAAGATTCATACGAATAACAACGCATTCATTTCAAATACTCACACAATGCGTATATGACATTGTTCTGTTATGGTGCACTCTGTATCAGAGGATCTCAAGCTTAATTTGAGGATTGGTGACTTTTGATATTCATAGCATCCAGCGTTAAGGTTTCCCTCTCTCTCTTTCTTCAAAGTTCAGTAAAAATGTCGGAGACACAAGATTTTGTAAAGTTTCGTCGGTGCTATAAGCGTCGTAGAATGAGATAGTGTCGCATTAGAGCGGTTAGTTGAACTGACAAATCTCGAACGCGGGTTAGACAGAATTGGGGTGTCGCGAAAAATCGAATACTCATTGCTGTTGTTCGTTGCTTCTACTGTAAATAACTCACCCTAATTGGCTGGCCCCGTGTCTGCTCCGCTCTTTGGCCTCAACATGGCAACGTGTGCCTGCTGTTCCTTCTTATGTCTGAAATACTAACAAGGCTCAGGTGATCGGAAACCAGCACACGAGTTCGTGTTCAGACGAAACCGAACGAGAGACACGACCTTCCCGCTGAGGATCACAATTCTACAGAGGATTCTCCTTCGCTACTTCGAGCGAGCGATTGTGTCAGGATGTCGCGAAATTCTCGCCCGTTTTATACCGTCGATTTTGAAATTTCCCGCTTCATGTGGAGTTACCATTTTCTGTTGAAGGTCTGAGGGTTTTTACACAGCACGACAACAGCATGCACTGTAGGTTCTGCATGAGCATTGGTTGTTATTATTGTCATTGGAAGGAAAATATACTTCTTTGGGAAGCGAGTCAAAAAGTTGACAAATCAAGAATACAAGCATGGAAGCCCGTAGAGATTATCTCCTTACGTTGTAGAGAAATAAGTTGAAGGAGAGACGATGTCGAAACAAGATTGAACACCGTACGACACTGCGTTCTCAGGAATCATTCAGTGTAAAGAATCGTCATTAAAATCATTTGCAGGTCATTTGAGACGGCACAGCTCACACGACCAAGTCTGCTAAAACGCTTTAAACTTCGACATGACGTTCTTAGGGGTTGCTGTATAAAGCGTTGTACTAGGAGCGGGCCCCTAATAAAAAAAGCCTGTTCTCGAACGAAGAAAAGTATTTGATTTTAGATTATACTTGTTTTTCGACCGCTCCATTAAAATTAATAAGTATTAATAAATATTTGACCGACGGCTTATATCATAAATGTCCGCATCAGTGTGAAGTGATCTATTGCATCAAACGCATGTAAGTGATACAATAACTCCATAGGCGGCCGAAATATGACATTTGTGCGAAATGGATGACGATGAATTTCATCGCCCATTGAATGGTTTGACATCCCGACTGTCCAATTCGCTCGTTTAATATTTGTTATCGATATTTGCAATTGGTCCAATTTTAGACGACATGAACAATTCCACTACGTCAAAAAGGTTAATTTAGCAAGTCCACAGAAGCCTACGCTCCGCGAAAGATAATATTTGGCGACAAAAAGCAATATAGGTCTATTTCGTAGAAAGGCGACAACATCCGAAGCTGATGAGAAAGGCTTGTACACATCCCTGCGTCATGAATTACATTAGACGTTCGTTTGCGATATCATGCTCATCTTGATATTTGTTATTGCTAAAGTCAACTGAAATACAGATAAAGGTATCTTCTCCGTTGCTGTTTGCCACCGGGTTATAATTACTGTAATAATAACAGTTCGTCCATAAGGGACTGTAAAATGTGGATGCTCGCCACTGCGCTTCCTGGGCCATGTCCATTCTTCTACGAATGACTACCGCAGGCGGATCGGTGAATGCGTTGACTTGCACAGCAGAGCAAACGGCCTCATACGTGTGTTCTGTACTGGCCACAAAATACATGGTCTTGCAACATCTTTCTCTCGCGTCGGGTCGAATTCACGAAGTGGCCTTCGCCCAAGCTCGCTCTTCGTCCCTCTTCACTCTCAGGCCGAGGTTGCAAAGGCCGCCAGATTTAGATTACATGTCGCAATTCCGCAACAACGTCGGCCGCACGAACGATGTCGGCGCCGTTTGCTTGGTCGCCAGGACTCATCTTTGTAGGCCTGTTCAACTAAACAGAGCAGAACAGAGCCATCGAGGAACAAACCAACCAACGTCTGCTCGCTCTCTCACGCGATGCTCTTTTGTCTCCCACTCACAACCGTAAGCGCATAATTAGTAGAACTTTGGATACAGGCCCACCGAGGACGGATAGACGTGCACTCGGCGTATGTAACTCTGGGACAGGCCGACGCGGGGAGATGCGGTTCAGGGGCGCGAGAGGTGGCCGTGCGTCGTGCTGGTCTGGTTGGCCCACGCCAGAAGAATGGGGCACAGCTTATTCGATTATCATTTTCATCTAATCAAATTTTGCGTCAACCCAAACCAAACGGAGGGAATTTTGGTTGACATTCAACATCGCACATGCAATCTAAACGATTGGTTGTCTGGAGATTCAAACGCCTCAAGCGACAACGATCTTCAGAACGATGAAAGAGGAACTCGGAGCTCTCTTCCCTCCCCCCAGCTCAAAGCCGCAATGACCGTTTTTAGCTTGCACTTATCTGCCATTACTTTTGTGATTGCGGTCTTGGGTAGGCCGTGTTGCGCTGTTAGCGATTGATCATTCGTGTTATCCAGAAAACATGTGAATAATTCCAAACAACAGTTTTGCTCGACATTTCGTGTCGTTAATTGCGTGCGCAGTAAAAGACCACGCCGATATCGACAATAATTCTTGTTCGGTCTGCTATGTATCCCCGACAGGACTCAATCCTTTCTTTGGACTGGACGCAATCCTTTCTTGGGGCCAGACTAGACCATACTGAGCTAACCGCCGAAGTTAGACAAATCCAACGATTTGTTTTTCTATCCATTATTAAATATACAGAATATATTCCCGGCAATAGAACATGAAACAGTGTACACACCTCCGCTCATTGGGTGACTCTAATAGCCGCCTGTCACATCGGACCATGATGTAGCGAGATGTGTGGATTTGTCTCCCGACATTTGTCGTAGTCATTTTTTTTGGGCTAAGCGATTGAATTTCTCTTCTTTGTAATGCAGATGGATAAGTGCCGAAGAAATGTCTGATGGGAGAAGAGCTTGCGAGTCAGCCTCAAACAAAACTGCTGTCACATCCTGATACGACAATACGACGGTGGATTATTGATCGAGCATGTACGTGAAACGTCACATGGCTTCTTGGGTGATTATTTGCCGAGCAAAGAAGTCCCGTTCACTTCTCGTGGGCTGTGATGCCTCAGCTGGCCAATCACTGCTTCGTTTTCTGCCTTGACGACGATTCTCGGACAGCGCAGCTCTGCTGACAATTCTAACTTGTGACCTTGAAACCATGGGACGCTGTCCGAGACGTTGGTGAGCGAGCACGTGTCAATGTGCTCTCTACGCCAACCTAACGGAAAGTCAGTAGCGAAATCGAGCGTGGTAATGATAGCCGTTTGTCGTACGACGGATGGTAAGGGTATCAACAGTAGTTGTTGCAGTACAAACTCAGCGGTAACAAGACTTTTTTTCCATAGGCTGGAAGATAGCGCAGGGTCAGCTGTGGAAAATAGTGGCACAAACACTCACCTATTAAAGCATCCTATTGGATTAAGAGATGTAGTTCAATAGATTTACTGATATCGTTTAGTCGTTTGCACTGGATGAGTTGCAACGCGTTCGTTTTTGGCTCTCGTCATGTACAGTATAGTTAAAGATTATAGAGACTTACAGACTAAACAGTTGCAGACTTAACAGATAATGAGACTGAGAAGCATTGTATCTTTATTGGAAGAGTAACACTATCATAACTGAATAATAATAATACTATTATTATATTATTTAACTGACTAAATCGAAGCATAGTGGTTAAATTATAAGCATGTGTAATTCATTGGAACCATGTGTATCAGTTGGACGTAGTCCCTAATCCGATTGAGATGATTTTCGCAAAAGCGTCATAGACCTTTAGCACAGGTCTAGCGATCTTTAAATATAACTCAAGCTTGTATGTCTCTTTAACACTATACTAAGTGACAAATTATATACACATCCTGTTTAAGCATAGACTGAAAACACTCATTCTATGAGTTCCTGTTCGTCGATATTCCTAACGCACTCTTGAATTACCTGTGAACACGGTCTAATCTTTCCAGGAATGGCGCCGGCCAGCTTTTGCCGAAGCAGTGTATCCGCCTAAAGATTATTAATTAAAACGAAACTTGACTTTTGAAGAGCAAATCCGCTTTTTTTACATTTGGTAGACTTAATTACCTTGCAGCAAAAATTTATGCCTGATGTTCCATAATACGTACGTCCTGTGGGAATGCACACAACGTTTCATCAAAGAGCAAGTGGGCCTTATTTGGCCTTCCTTGATATATCAGTTTCCGAATCAGCTCCTCATTGCATTGTCCTGTTCTTGATGCATACGAGGTCAAGTCGCTCTGGCAACGACTTTGTGGTTTTCTGGTTGAAGGTCTTACAAGCAGCATAAAACGCCGTATCGCGTACATAGTAGACTATTTCTCAGGAACGCTAATATCTCAGTACACATTCTGATATTTTGAATATTAGCTATTGAGATATTTTGTAATATAATATTAGATATTCAGATACATGTTTTGGCCTTGCTTTCATCTTTTGTTATATGTTTCTTCGACAAAGGCTAGAGACCTACGAAGTGTCCACTGTGTTCGCTGGTCGATAATAATTAACTGCGCATATGAATAGATGTGGTATATGCATTCATATTTTTTTTAGCACATTTGGTTTAATTTTTCGATAATGACACTAAATGTCTGAATGAGCAATCCGACCATAATTGAGCATTAAGTTAATGCCGTGATAGACAAAACTTCATGATTTTGACCCGCAAAATATTATATAGTGACATATAGTGATCCAGTCTTATCTGATTGGACTATTTATAATATCTTCGTGCTTCACAGGGCACGCGATCGATGTACGAACATCATCGTTCACACAAAGGAGGTCGCTCTTTGATGGCCTTAGGCTCTACTCAAGTTGGACATTCTAAAGGCCGAAATTACAACTTTCAGGTTTCAAGAGAGAAAGGCTAAGAGCAGTGTCAGATGTCCTATCCTTCAAGTCGTCATCTTACGACTTAACATTGGAGGCCGCCAGACGTACTTTTCTCTTCAGAGCTCTACGACTTCAATGTATAAATACCTATATATGTATATATATACCTTATATAAGTGTAGTACATATAAAGACAAGGGTTCATTTCATGTTTGCCTAATATTATCGAGGCCGGTAGCACTTTTAGCAGCGGCTTCGGTTATGCAAATACAAGCACTGTAAATTCGCTCTCAAATTGAAAAATGACAATCTATCGAGTTCCAGGAATTCGTAATCGGAGACGTACTCAAGTCGCTCAATACAGTCTTGACAATATCAGTAGATCTTTCCGGCGAAATGTTTCCCTCGACCGAAATGTCAAGTGCAAAAAATAGAGCAATAAGTACGATTTGTACGTCTATCAGTTGGCGATGTATCATTCTCCTATGGTGAATTGTATGCTCAACAAATTGAACATCGAGGTCTCATTCATATGATATAAAGATTATGATCTTGCTTCATTTTGGATGAGTGCAAAATACGTTGAACCTTGCGGGCTCAGCACTGGCTCATCGCATTTTTTCTCGCTGAAACCACTGTCCACGTATTGCCACCAAGCCAATCTGCAATCAATTTCGTTCGCTAGAAGAGTGTGAAACGACTTAGATTCACGTGTGCGTTCTATTAACTAATTCTCCATCCCCATGAAATTGCGCCTTCTTAGCAGAGGTGAGTCAGTGACAATGGAGTGGACGGTCAGCGATAAGCACTGAAAACTTTTTCATTATAATGAGAGCGCATTTGAGTACGGCGCCAGGGGTGGCATCGTGGCTCAATAAACCTCTTTAACATCCTCATGATCATCATCCTCATCACGATCGTCAAAAATGAGCTCCACCCAATTTAAATCAAAATTTTTCTTTTTCTGCCCCTTGTTCTCAAGAAACAAAATTCAGTTGACTGTTGTTTCAGTGGTAAGTTGCATTTCATAGACGTGATTTTTTCTAGCACCAATTTTTGAGGATTTGAGATAATGAAGCCAGCCATAAACATCGACAAAACCAACATTTTAGGGGTTCGACAAAGTGGAAACTATGGTGTGACGGGGATTGAGGACTCTTTTCTTAAAGCTCATTACATTGTTCTGCTCTTTTCAAAATTGACTCGAGTGATCCCTTTAGGTGTTGTGAGCGAGACCGGTTTCTCTTTTCTTGTAGATACCTACTAATGAATTCGCAGGGGTGACAACGAGTACGTTTTGGTGGTTCGCGATTTTGTTTTATATATATATATATATGTCAGTTGACGGTGATGATAATTTTAATTTCTTGGTGATCATATGTGCAAAGTGGAATATATAGGGGACCGTTTTTTCTGGCTCAATCAATAAGCGCTCGAGATTCTGCGCCAAACTGCTACAGATGTTGTGTGCTCAGACATTTGTAAAAGGTACCAAATTTTATGGTTATATCCCTATCCACTTCGTTGCGACACCGCTGATGTGATGTTTCTGCAGCGGACAGCTTCAGAAATGTATAGTTATTTTGAAATAAATATCCTGCCCAGAACACAATTAGCAATGATGCAGGATGTAGAGGAGACTCCAAGCTATGCCTTTGTGATGACCTAGTTCAAACTGACCTTTTCGAGTCGATGATAATATTACACAATACGATACACCATGACTGACAAAACCTTTAATTCACAGCATTTTGTTATACCAGTAAGTGTATAGAATAAAAATTAAATAAATGGATTTTTGTTCCGAGGAAGTTGATTGTAAAACCGTGCGGGATAACAACACCGGATAGCGATACAGATAAATATTAAATCACAGTAGAAAACCAAATTAAATTTATAAATAAGTAATATTGTTTATTTGTTCTATAAGTGTTCACTGCGCGCAGTGTGGGAAAATAGCCCAAATAGCGAATATAAGTTAACCTAATAAATATCGTTACAAATATACAAAAGTACAGAACAATATGAAAAATATGTAAAAACACAATAATAGAACGAAATAGCCAAACGAAATCTGTACAACATGGACTAAGTCAGATAACGGATATTTCAACTACTGGGTTCTACTTGTGATCAGTGTACCATTGACTCAAACAATATTATTTAACAAAATCTTTTTTTTCTACTTTTCACTGCTATATAAATTACTATTATTATGCATTTCATAAATATTGAAATTATGAAAAAAAAATGTCATAGTTCGTTCCAAACTTTCTGTGTTTTTCACTGTTTTTCTCCGATATTATGATTTTTGTCTGACAGTCAAATTTCACGAACGCTTTCGACTATACGTTCGCCTGTCACAAAGACCACCCATAGGTATCACTATGAGCCATATGAAACTCGCTGAGATGAGAGCGAGCAGAGGGAGACTCGCCCAAACCACCACCTTCCATCTTGTTGGAAGGTCACTGAATTCCCTTGACGAATATATAGGTATCATGACCATATTTCACACATCCCCATATACATGTCATATTTCTGAATGTGACAGAGCTTGTAAACACAGGTACCGTGTTTTATTCATGCAGCAAAAAATGTGTAAAAACGTCGTAAAATATATTTGGGAACATGTTGATGTCTATTTCGTGGTGCTTCCAAATAGGGCATGGATACGATGGTATATAATTCGAGTTTTATAAACGTTTCCAATCACGTTTGTTGAATTATGTATTTAGAACAACGAGAATATGGCTGCTGTATGGTACAGCGTCAACATTTACTGCAAAATCTCCTAGTAAGGGAGAAACTATTTGTCAAATACAGATAATCATCCCCTATGTTATGACTACATTGATCTACATTGATATCATCTCATTTTAATATGTGGAGACGGTTCAATAATTTGAGTAACCAAGCTCGCATGGTGGAAACGGTCAATAAGGTAAAACAATTGGAAATACCGAGTGGATGTTTAAGAGTGTTTGTACCATATTATTGAAAAAGTGGGTGGTCCTGCTGCCAGATTAACATGACTTTAATATATATATATATTTAGTATGGATCGTTGTGGACAGGATAAATGTTATTCCACGTCACTCTCCCGACTTTTCAGTGATGACATTTTGGAGCCATACTAATTAACGTCCCGGAATTCGATCTACTTGGGATAGACGAAGAAGCTGCTGTGAATAGAAATTAATCTTATTTTTTATAACTCGTATTCGTGAGAAACGGCACCTTGCTTATCGCTCTGAAGTCGTCAGGCAGTAAAGAAGAGTCCTTTGTTTGTTTTTAAATATTGGTGTAACCACTGCTTCTTTTAGTTCGCAAGGGCATACTACCCCCAGAGCCCACAACTATTTGATCTGATTCTGTGAATCCATATTTTATGAGATCATCATTAAGATTCAGCTAAATCTCAAGCACTAGATTCGGTCCTGCTATGGTTGAATTTCTGCTAGTAATTCTCTGAGATCGAACGCTGGCTTAATGTAATTCTTGCCATGTTTTACTACAACCGTTCTCTATTCCATTGGTTTGAGATGTCTACTTAATGTACCAACCATAGCTTCGCAGTGGTCTTAATTGCTCTAGTAGTGACGATTTGATGATTTCTAGACGATCATCCGTCACCTGTTCTCTCTGTGTCAACCTGCCGCTAAACGACCAGGTAGAACAGAATTGACAGCGCAGCTCGTGCAGCACCTGTAGCAGGCGTTGTACCTTCTACGACTATAATAAACGAGCGTTTCCATATGAACTAAATATTAAAGACATAAATGAACAAGTATGGACACAAAACAAATGGCTAACCAGCTGCGCAATTCGTTGTTCTAACCCAGCAGAGCAATCGCTGATGCGTCCCGCGTAATGATGGCCGCATTGCCCACTACTGGCAGTAGGGATCTCGGAGGGAATCGCCGAATGCCAAAGCCAACTTTCCAACGATACTTTTCCCTAAGTCCTCTCTATTTTTTGTCTGCTAGTAGACAGCGCGACGAATCCGCTTGCTCGCAGCTGGGTCGATCCCCTCGATTTATGCGCGTATACCACCACAGTGGTAATCACGGAGCCGTAGGGTCGCTTAGCACCAGTCATCCCTGGCCGCGATGTCGGATGTCGGTGTTAACGCCTTGCCTCCCTCGAATCGTGCTGCCAGTGCCTGGTCGACGCGGTCGGTTCCTGGGCTGCGCTTGCGCTGACCAGCACGGCGATACGGAGCGTATGGTCGAGCCAGCGAACCAGCCAACTAATCCTATTAGGAGACAGAAGCGGATAGCCACCGGTGTTAAGGAGTCGACAGGCGGACAGCCGGCTGGGCATCATACATATATATATATATATGGGGTTGGGGCAGATCCTGCGGATGGCACGGCAACGTATGGGATGTGTGTGTGTGTGAAGTGTCCGACTGTGTCTGTGTGTGTTCCATTGGCTAGCAGCGCGCCAGCAGGCATCGAGGATGAGTGACGTCGGCCGAGGTTCTGGCAGTTTTCGTCACGTACTTAGTTAGGACATCCTTCCACTACCTCGTCCACCGCCCGTGCACCCGATCTCCTGCCTCATTCATTGAGGGGAGCGGATCACAAGGGGAATCGGAAAGAAGGTGAGCTGATTCGGGGCCACCAGGACACTGCCCGATAGGATTCGGCAAATGGGAGCACGGCTACGAGTAGCGGTGAGAGGGCTGCGCCATAATCTGTCGTCATCGTCAATCATTATGTTGGCTACGAACTTTTTTTGTAACGTTCCTCATAGCATTATCATGATGAAGAATTATCATTACGACTGTGTACAGCTGTAATAGCTGCAAATTTTATAATGTTAACGTCAGTGTTCCCTTATATCTGATAGTAGTAGTATACTGTACATCGGATATCCTATATATCAGTGTTCATATAGAATGTGTACGAATCTGTTCAGATGAAAAACGCTGTAGAGAGTGCGAGACGCGAGATATTGTATACAAATTGTAGTAAATAGGATTTGGTGTGTAACGGGCCGCAATTTTTTTGAACGAGATTGTTATTGGCATTCTGAGATCGATAAAAGTCGTGTAACATGATTGTTTCCACTGGATCTTATATAACTTACTAGTTATGTAGATATTGCGTGTCACTGCCATTGAAGGCGACCATGCTAATCTCGAGAAGCTTCTAAAGTCATTATTGACCCATGTTATGGGGCCACTAAGGTCTCGGCAAACATTCTAAACTAATAAATAGCGAAACATCCGGCAGAATAGGACCACTTGTTTCCTCGTTGACGTATGAACTCCAGGAGTAGACGTTTAACATGGCACCACTGGCGGAGATGAAAGAGTGTGCGATGGGTTGCTGTCTGGACGAACTGTCCCATTGCTATCGACACGCGCTTATATAAATAATGCAGCTTCCAATTTAACTGGAAATTAAATCTAACTGGAACAACTCCACAAGCAGCAAAGGTGGTAGGGTCACGGTTATATATTTACGATTTAAGGTTTAATAATCGATCCTCTAGCCCATAGACACGTACGCCGAGTGCATCTGTTTCACAGGACCTAGAAGGCTCGACTCATCAATGCGTCCATTCCTGCCACCCGTTCGACAACAGGAAGCACAATATACCAGTATCTTCGGCGTAGGCACGCGCGTCCGCGGCATCAATGATTATCGCTGTTCCCTAATTTAATGAAGAAGATTATACCCGCGACCCAAATCGCGACCGTGCCACCGATAATCGAATTTGCTTCGAGGTTGCTTCAATGAAGAACACCGAAGCGAACCCGCTACAAAAACCAATTGCCTTCCGAACTCGACAATGCTATTCGACAGACCTAACAGAAAATTGCGCCGGCGCACCAGCGTATCATTAATGATTTAAAATCTGTATTTTGTAACGCTCTATTCTAAAGATAACATATATTGTGACTTTTCGCCACGAGATTGTATAGTTTATGCCCCGTGATAGTTATCCTGCTATTTTACGGATCTCAGCTGAGTTTACTGAGCTGTCAAAACCGGGTTACGATAAAGCCTAGGAAGTGGCGACGAAGGTGCGTCTGCTGTTATTATCGAGGGTTCATTTCACATAGTGCATGGGGGTGATGTTCCTAGAAGTCGCGGTGTGTAAAAAAATGTTCCAGAGAATTTTCTGAAAAAAACCTCCTTGAGTCTCATCGTTGCACTGATTTACCCACCTTATTGACAATCTCGAGAACGATGCATGCATCATCTAAGTATACTTTCGTTATGGGGCGTTCAGCCATCTATTATAGATCTGTATCGATTGCCATTGGAGTTGACTGGTAGCCAATCTACGACGTCTGATATCGATTCAGCACAGAGCACTAGGCGATAGCGGTCCTAGCGACGAGCAACTCGTTGCTCCCCTGGTCACCGAGATAGCTTACTAGATCTATTCGTAGATATTATTATAGTGTGCTCGTGAAATAAGTGCACACAAATCCTTATCAATAAAGTAAGAGCCTTGCGTAATATATATATATATATATATATATATATATATATATATATACTAATTATATGTGGCGGTAAGATACAGTTAGTAAGTAGCTGTGGGAGGTTGGTTCATCCTAATCATGTTCAAATATCGATCCCTTGAGCCATTTCGCTCTCGTTCGATGTATCCTGTGCATGCATAGGGTATCCCAACGTAGTGCCCGCTAAGAGAAGGCAAACTTGGGTTGGCTGTTAGTCCAATAGCCCAAAGGGATCAATATAAATAAGATAGCCGGGCAGACGTTTGGACGGACGGACAAACGAGTTCGCGGCTCGGTAGAATCCTGCGGCCGACAGAATCCACCCGCTGGAGCAGTGTGAGCCGCTGGCAGATCCGCCATACCGCTACCAGCCTGCCTGGTGCTATAGCATACCACCCCTCTTCTCCATCCCCAGGATTCCCAGTGATGCGTTAAGATTATGCATTAGACGAACTGCACGCGCCCTTAAACATCTGTCCATTGATCGACACCGCCGGATAGCCTGATACCGCGAAGGTGTAGAGCAGTTAGCTATTACTTGATAGCTACTCCCCCGTTTGACCCAGCCTTCCTTCCTTCAAATCAACCAACACTCGCTCAACAACTCTCGCTCTCTCTCTCTATCGCATATCCCAGCATACGTTCATAGATAGGTGGGCACATTGTCTTACCTAGTGATCATTCCCATAGAACACTGCCCACATTGGATGCAGGCCACATTGGTGGTAGAGTTGTGGACAGAAAGTATCGAAAGCGCTCAAGACTCAACTCAAATCTCGCGTTAGGCTTGGCATCACGTAAGAGACGATCAACTTCCTTGCGTTGCAACAATATTAATTAAACTGCATAATGCAATGGGGGAGGGTGGTGCAAAGGCATATTTACTGATTATTAATTGCTCTATCCTGAACGAGTAGTTGCATAGACATTTCTGAAGTAAGTGTGTGTTACTATGTTAACTATGATCATAATATTGAATATGGTTATATCACAGAAGGTCTAATTATACCAAGGCCTCTAAATTTTTTTCAAATATAAGATACACAAGCACATAGATAATCTGCTTGTTGATTCAAATTCTATACGTGGCTTATTCGTTACGAGCCCATATAAATATATATATATATATATATTTGCAAGCTGTAAAGGTCCCACTTGTTGGATCTGTAGTACATTAGGTTTAAGTGGAGAAGTCTTCGAGAGTAATGGGAATTTTAGATGTGTTATGAAATTGTTAAATCCCATGGGAGAGCTTAGGTGCCATCCTTTCCAAACCGTTCAAAACTTGTAGCTAGTTAGCTCGTTTTAAAATCGGACGACCAATATTCGCCACACACCCTTATAGCGTCGAACCGTTATCGATACTATATCGCCTCTTCAAAGGTTGATCAATCGATTGAAGCGAGAATTTAGTAAAGGTAAACGTTTATTGAAGGAACTGCAATTGTTGCAATGCTTGAGTTCTCTTATATGTCACGTCGTGGGACTCGAACCAGCGGCCTCTGGCTTTTTGCAGCCAGATACTGAGGCATCCGAGCCACCGCGCTGACTGTAGTAGCTGGAATAGTAATTGACGCACGCTGATTGATCAGAACGAATAGATTGGTCCGATGCAGCAGCAGCAGCAACAACAACAGCTGCAGCAACGCAAGGAAATACGCGCGCCCGCAGTGTTTAGAATGGTAGGGCCAGTTGTTTCTGTGCTGCCGTGTCCGTGGACTTCTAATGTTTGGCATTTTCGCCTGCCTGCTCTGCCGACGCCTGCAGCCGTGCCTTTTTTTTGCTCCGGTAGAGGAACCAGAGAGGAGTTGGGAAGTTAGGAGTAAAAGCTACGAAGAGAAACTTTGGGGCCTGTTGGGGTGGGCTCATGTTCAGGTCAGGTCGTTGTTACGTGCCAGATCGAGTCAGGGCGAGAGGCATATAGGGAGGACTATTGAGGAGGGCCAAGGGAGTGAGACAGCACAACGAGAGAAAAAGCGATAGTGAAAGGCAGATACTGGTAGCCAGGGGGGGGTACCTGCAGTAGTACCTACTCAAGCAATGGCGCGGGTGGCGGTTGTAGGCAACTGCAGGCAAGCGAGCGAGCGAGCAAGCAAGCAAGGTGGATATTTTTAGTGTATAATATTAGACAGAGAGGCGGTAGCGGCCGGGGCAGCAGCGACGCAGCCTGGACGTCTGGCCGCTTTAGCAGTACGCCCAACGAAGAGGAGAGTTTTATAAGAGACCGCGGCGTTGAGAGTGGAGCGGGGGTCGGAGTGGCCGCTGGGAAGGTGGAATCGGCAGTTGAGGGCAGCGAATGGCAGCAGGAGCATGCGTAAGTGCACTGGCCGCCGGAGAGGCCGCTCTGGTTGTGTGTGTGTTCGTGTCGGGGGCGATTTGGGTGTTGGAGCAGACTCTTCAGACTGGCCAGCCGTGTACAACCGCCACGGCAAGAGTAGGGTCTCTCCTGGTAGACGCCACTGCTGCCGCTGCCGCCGCTAGGAAAGAAAGCGGATATTGCGTCGTCTGCTTGCCGGAACTTATAACACTTGATAAGAGCAGAGCAGTGGGTCCGGTAACTACGAAGCACCCCGACCTCACTAGACCCTGCCGGTTCTCCCGAGTGCACGCTTGCGCCAAGACCCCGGAGCGGCAGCGGCAAGAGTGACTCGCACACCTGGACAGCCCATCAGCAAACGACGGGCCGGAGGGGAACGAGGTTCTGCAAAGGCGGAATGGGGGAAGGGTCTTAGTCGGACGGCCGAAGTCGACACTGGGAGAGTTCTTTTCTCGGGAGAAGCAAAAACACTCCTCTCGTCATCTTGGCATTTACCTGGAACGCGACCACACACATACAGACTCCCACATACACACTTGCCGCTTTCTCCACATTGGCCATCTTCCACTGTGGCGAGTTGAACTAGGCTAGGTTAGGCTAGTTCAACCTGTCTGTGGGATGTTTCTGGAATGGAGAAAAGAAGGAGGTGTAGGATAGGCAGCTGCTGCTATTGTTGTACAGAAGCCGCAACAGTGAGTGGCGGCATCACCAACTATTTAGAACAACAACGACAGCCATATCAACTGGAATGACGACGACAACAAGCACAACAGGGAGCCCACCTATACGAGGTTCCATCTCCACCATGTTTTCTCATAACCGCGACAGCCCACCATCGCCATTGGAGACTTGCCAAGGTCACGCCGGCTTGAACACTACGGAGGATTATAGCCTAACGGTTCAACTCACTGTTACCGGTCAGTACCAGCGTCGTCGTGCACCGGACGTTGGTCCGTCTTCCCACGTAAAAACGACGACTGCAACTACGACGACTACTAAGCTTATCAGCAGACAAAGGCTTCCGAAGACCGAAATGGCTGAGCGCACGTCGCGATAAGATTCGTTCCCCACAGTCCACCGCGGACGCGTCCAATCCCCCCCCCCCCTCCAAAGCCCTAATCGTTGGGCTTTGTGAACCCGAATGATGCAGTCGCCTTCCACACCACCTGGACCTCGTAGATCGAGGCTGTCGTACGACACGTTCCGTTTCTCTTGCTGGCATCGATTTTTGTAGCTATTCCTAAAAAATGAGAATGGATGACAGGTGGTGTTCAACGAGTGTGACCACCTTCGGCCAGTCTTATTCGCTAAAAATAACTGTTCACCAAATTAATCTGCATCGTGTAAAGCAGAGTTCGCTTGGGTAGAAGAACAAACTTCCGTAAAGATCACTCATATTCAGTCTATTGTATTCTCGAGCCAGAAAGGGTATAGGTGCAGCATGCAGCATTCTGAATGATAAGGACCAAATCACTTGTGGCGGAGAAGCCAACGATTATTCTTTGTGTTTGAGATTGAGTGCCGCCGTGGTAGTTGTCCAAACAGGTTAGAGGTACTATCGATCTTTCTATCAAGTCATGTCAATAACTCCTCGCGTCACTCGAAGACACTTTTGTCCATGTACATAACATACGTATATCCGCTATTCACGGCTACTATACGAGTTCGTTTCCTCTCTTATTGATGGAGCCTTTGAATCTGCTGACAGATGTCGCATCCATTTGTCGAATAGCGAGAATGGGCTATGGGTGCAGCGAATCGAATTGTCCAGATGACACAGTGTCTCCGGAAGTGAACGGACGCCGAATAGAAAAATTCGAATCTTTAAGCAGTCTTACCCATCAGGCTAATGCTTTGAAGAGCGCTTACAGGAAGGATGTAGAGGTAGCATATTGTGTTATCTCTGTCAAGGCGGGGACGCGTCCATACATCTTCATTTCATGAGCGAGCCATAATCACAGCCAGCTCTAATTGTACGTCTTCTCCTGGCGCCGCCGTCTGGCCCAAGGCTGGTCCTGTAATTCTGCTACAGGTATCTTGGTAATGCTTGCTGTGCCATATGCAATGGACTTCCTGCTACATTCTAGCAGGTGGGCGATGAAGGTGAGAGTCGTCGGTGACAGGTGTCCTGCAAGGGTGGACGTCGTAAACTAATTAACACGACCAGGGCGGGGGCTCAGGTTATAATAATGACCTGCGCCCGTTCTATAACTATTCTTCTCTAAGAAACGGAAACGTGGTTGAAGGGGACATCGAGAAGCAGCGCATGATGACCCGAGTATTCCCCGCACTATGAAAGGTCAATATGCAATGCAAAGGAGCTGATCACAGTAATTAGATATTACAAATGTGATCCGCCTGGTTTATTAATGTGTTGGGGAACGCCCATTGCCTTACTGAAATGTTAGGCTCTTCTTCACCGGTTCTTCGATTTGTCTAAATATCAAGCCACTCTGGATTACTGCCGACGTATCATAGTCTCTGTGTCTTTGAAAGAAATAACCTCTGCAAAATCTACGTCATAAACTACACACTCGGTCATTGCCAGTCGGGAGATTCCATATGTGGCCATGCCTACGGATGATAACTTTTCGAACAGAATTCTTCTCGGAGACAGAGATGATACTGCTTTCATAACAATGTATATTATCAAATGAAGAGTGGTGACTCCTTTTGGCCCATCGGCTTACCTGGCCCTCTGCAGTCAGCCGTAGAAGGCTTTACAACGTATTGTTTCCCTCTTTTAAAAATATTCGAATTATGTGCATTTCCCTAAAGAAGCCAGCAACATAATGGAAATCGTATGCGATACTTGAATTTGGCCAGCATTCCCTGCCGGAATCCGCTCCTCTCTGACTCCTATGAGGTCGTTTCATTTTTGCCAAGCATGGCGACAAGGATCGACGGTAGATGTTGTTGGCGGCGATTGAAGATAGATGGAGCAAGTCGGTGGATAAAATTTTACTTACGGTGCGCGGTAAGGAAAAACCAGCTAGTGTAGGAGAAGATCAACGTTGCTGCGTCCGTGGCAACTTCTTCGTTGTGCGGCAGCGGAAGCGCTGCACGCCGCCCCTTCAAAGTGACTGACTGGAAAGAAGCGAAGACAGGAGAAGCACCGGCCAGCGGTGGATCAGAAGGGCTTTTGATAGTTGTGATTTATGACGAAAGAAGAAGTAAAAAGGGGCGCGGAGAGAAGGAGGCAGCCGTAGGCGCTGGAGACGGAAAGGATTGCTGCCGACGACTACGCCGCTTGTCCTGACTGTTGTCTCTATCTCTCTCTTCTCCTCTCTCTCTGTCTCTCTCTCTCTCGCTCTCTTTCAAGCTTCGCTCCGGACACCGATACGGAAAGAAGATCCTGTCCTTCTCTGCCCTGCCGTTGGCGGGTCCCTGGAACGGTCCCATTCCATATATATATATACCGCCTGTGGACCGAAGGAGACCACAGACGTCGTCCACAGAGGCTCGAGACAAATGCCCCTCAAGACCCGAAGCCCACTCACTGCCCGGACCATTTCCACCAAGACGCCACCAGCCGATCTGGTAGCCGGGTCAGCGGCTACAGGGCTCTCCCCATGGCTGTCGCTGCGTTGTTCGGTATCCACCCGGGTGCCGTCGGCGACTTCTTGCACAGCAAGTATGAGGATCGTTGGCCATCTTCTTTTTCGTTACTAAATGCCGTACGACGAAGCCGTGTGATCTGCGTTACTACCACTACTACTACTACTGCTACCACGATATGTTTTGGTCCTGCTCAATGTGGTTCGTTCGTTCCGCCATCGTCGGAGTTGGTTTCGTTCCGCTAGCGACTATTGCTGCGTTTGTCTCGACTGTTTTCTCGGGGTGCGGGCTACTATACTACTGTGCTGTGTGTCATTCGTTATCATAGAAAACGCGAGAAAGAAAGAAAGAGTAGCGAAGACAGAGAAGGACAATGATAGAGGAAGAGAGAGAGATCGAGAGAGGTGGAGAGAGAGAGAAAAAATGCGACGACATCGGAGGGAGACGTTACTGTTGAATTGCAGCTGTGGAGCAGCTCTTGTCGCGGCATCATACGAGTGTCGCTGCAGCTGCTTTTGTACGAAAGGCAACTCGGTATCTATGGTAGAGTCCATGGCGCACGGCATAGTCCGGGGGGGAAGGGTTTAGATCGTCTAAGCCTTTCGGAAGTGGCGCGCGAGTGAAGCCAAAGAGCAGCTGGTCGCTGCTGACGATGGAGGAAGAAGGGAACGATCATATCAGAAACGTTCGCCGGAAGGGCCGAGGAATAGATTTTCGCAACGCGCGAACACCCCCCCCCCCGTCTTAGCAGCTAGTCATAGGGGAGGGATATATTTGAGGCGGGAGGGGGGCGGATGAATGGGATTCGGCGGGTGTGATACGTTGTGCTAAAATTAATGGTCTGATAAAAACGCTACGCTTCCTAAAGGATTTCATTATCGCTACTAAGCTCCGCGCTGAAGCCTCATAGAGTGGGCGCCGCTCAGCGGGAGCTCATCTTTGAAACAGACTACGGCGGAACCTTGACGTGCCCTGCGTGTGTCGTTCACTAAAAGGCGTTCGAAATATATATGTACAGAGGGTAACGAGTAGCCTCGCTGTCGAACATTCAGGGGAGGGTGCTTGTGGCAGATATCGAACGCCAGCTGTGGTGTATGGCGTCTAGTTAGACAGGCTGTCGGCTGTGGTTCAGTGTAGACATTGGCATATTGTCACATCAATACTAATTGTGATACTGTGATATATCAACCTGAACCGAGTCCTTGAAGCGTTATCGTAGTTCTTCTCGACGAGCTAATCACGTTCCAGCTCTGACTCACTTGATCCGCATATTTACAGATAGCTTCGTGCTTCAACTAAATGAATAAGCTGATACATGGTTGTGTCGTTGTATGGTCCAAACCGTATCGATGAGACAGTGTAATGGAGTTACTCCTTCATCAATTTCAATATGGTACTCTACCTTGTTTATTTTAATCACAAGTATAACAGAAAACACATCCTTTCAGAGTGATTAATCGATTTTTATTTTATGCGCCCGAGTTGTAGGCTATTTAGATTAACATTTTGTTCGCAAGGTCGTCCTTCGATTCGGTTTGAGACACGTCTTGTCAATGGGCAAACTGGCTATTCGATGCTTCCGCGTGCCTAGATACGTGCTTCATGGTATCCTCCTCTCCTGGTTCTGCTTCACGTGCCCGGCTCTTGGGACACGCTCAATTTGTCGTCATGCCAAGGAGCAACCGCTCCCTGGCTCGCTCATCTTTAGAACTAGGAGGCGGGTCGCTTACAGATAATTGTCTCTGTTAGTGCGCCGGCTGCCACGCGCCAAGGTTAAAAACAAAAAAAAGTCTTAAAGTCAAGCCGACATCTGTCTGAAGAGCGGCGTGTTGACAGGTTCAATAACACCGAGTCTGGGGGTTCTAGTGAGTAAGAGGATGTTTTCTTCCACTGTCATCCTCACATAGTTTGCTCGCATACAAATGATTGTCTCATACATCCGGGCGGTGTCCATTCATGCGCAGAGCATTTGCCGCTCGCCGCTTTATAAATTATAGAAAAAAATATTTATATATCCTCGTCTTTCTTTCGTCGTTTCTGGCTGATCAATTCCAAATAATTGCCATGCATGGTCACAGTTTCTTTCATTATTGAAACAAAGGTTGAGTGAAATATACATTGAACAATTATAGTTCTTCTTCTTCTTCTTCGCATTCGTGGTCCTCTGAAGCACGTCCCTCGAATAGGCCTCAACAACCTTCGATAAAAATAAGATTTGTTCACCAACCGTTGGTTGGATTTTCGTGTGATTTACCTCCAGTTGTTCGCATGAATGTACTCTTTCGCGCCAACAATCAACTGCTAGAAATTGGAGTTATTCTGTGCACATAGCGAATCATCAATGGGGCTCACAGGTGTCTCTATGGATGTATGGCATGCTAGACACCCATAACGCCCTGTGCTATAGGTGCACTATAGTTGATGCCATAATAGCCTAGGGAGTGGCATGCGATTGCTATGGTAATGGTACGTAAACCACTGGGGCACGTCATTTTAGGGGATATGTATATATATATATATATATATCTACTCTTATGCTATATATCAACAATAATCCATTTCATCGTAGATAATTGGGGTTAAAATCACAATGTTGAGGGATCTATTTTGGCAATACGCTATTTTCAAACTCTTTTTGTGTCAAAAAATTGATATCTATGAAAGGGAGTGTTTTCATTGACTTGATTGCTAAATGCTGACTCGAAATACAATAGGTATTGCTATATCTAAAGTGTATCCTAATTGAGATTAATGTCGACAAAGGTCGAAATATTGGAAAAATAAATAGTTGACCTTTGGGATGTTTTGCACTTCGCAACATCGACTTCCATCCAGCCGTGGCTTCAGAAAGGGGTAGATTTTTCCATCCGACACTGCTCGTAGTAATACCATGCGGATAAGTGCCGCGAAGTGTCTAATAGGAGAAAGGTTGAGTGCCGGCCGGGAACAACGAACCTTCGGAAAAACTCCACTTCCCAGGGCAATTCCCGCGCCTTGGGATTAGCGAATTATCTGTCGAGCGGTATCAAAGTAACCGCAAATGAATGAGCTTTCCGTAATCAACTACCAATAATAGTTGTTAGTATCAACTGAAAAATAGTGAGGAGGAAAACCAATATATTTTTTTCCTAATTTCGCAAATATAATTAGTTGGCTATCATCGATAATTAGTCGGTGACGGTAGTATCTTCATTTGAGAGCATTTTTTTAAGTTCGAGTCCTTATAAAGGTGCAATGAAATTGTGTTGGAACAGTGGGCACACATGGCTACAGTTATCAGCTCAGGAACAACGAGTAATTCAGGCTACTTGATATACATTTCTGACCTTGTTTAATGTATGTCCTAGGGCCCAAATTGCAGAGTTGGGCAGTTCAGTTTACCGTACCAGAGATGTAATATGGAATTTCGTGTCGTTCTTAACTTTATTATGCCCTCGTCGCTCTACTATACTCAAGGTCCACTCAAAAATGACACTCGGTCACTTTATCAAAGGTCACCCCAGTTATCGATTTAAGATGATTTTGGGGTTCTTTTGACTACCTTAGATATAAATTGTATTATCAGAGGCCATTTTCAGGATGGCGCACCTGGGAACAGATACTTGTATTCTATTCTCATTGAACCTTGATGCGATGAGGCCTATCGTGAGCTGTAGATCATTCGTGCAGGTCTTGTTACTCACCTCTGTAGTAAACGTGGCTAAAGTTCCAGGTCCTGCGAGAAGATAAGGTGTCCTCGCAGAATCCTCGTGGTTCTCCAAATGGGGCAATGCCCTGCCTGATGCTAACAGCCCCAAACTATAACAGAGAATGTTGTAGTATATATTCAAAAGGTAAATCAGGCACCATGCGTGGACTTGCCGGCCTATTTCGAGCCATACGTATCTACTCTGTTGAAGGCACAAGGAATATTACACGTTTCAATTCGCATCACTAGCTAAACGTTGACAAAAAACGAACATGAGATAACATCCACAAACCTCGCCTCTGAATGGATAATATTTTCGTCAGCCTACCATAGAGTTAATTTTTTGCAAACTCTATATATCTATAAAGATATATAGGTATGTGTACTTATGTTCGCTCAGTAGGTAAACATATTTTCAGGCCTTGAAGGAGTGACTTCGCAATCGAACGCTCGCTCCCCTCCATTTCCACAATTTTGGCAGAGTCCTGTTTGGTCACCTATCAGCTAGACACAATTACATACATTCAAAGATAGCGGCGACAGTGGTTGTCTTACCAGCCGTCGCAACCCCATCCATACATGGATGGTATAGTCGAAGAACGACCATGAAGGCTGTAGATGATTTGAGATGACCGACATGCTTCCTTGGTCTGGCGCCATCCAGGCTCATTGGAATGAGTGCTCCTGTTTCACTCCCCTCCGACCCCAGCTCCCTTCGTACTCCCACTTATAGGGCCCCACGTCTCCCAGTCATCCCAGGAAGCGAAGAGTACAGACGTCTTGAAGTCTCGGGGGAAATGCCACTGTAATTGGGACCTGGTACGCCGACGAACTTCCTACCGACTGGCTGGCATGGAAAAGGCGAGGCGGAAGAAGCTGCAGAAAGAACAGGTTCTCTTCGGAAGATGAGAAGAATATCGTAAGATATGCTAGCAAGCGAGCGGGGCAACGAACCGCTATACATTCGCTCACATACATACATACAGGCAAAGGCGCGCACACCCATGCACACATATACACGGGGCCACCGCACCTCGAAGGTATCTCCTCGAGACAAGATGAGGTAAAATAGGAAAAAAGCCGGCGATGTTTCATTCGGCGGCCAGCAGCACCCCCTATTCAGTTTTCTTTCAAGCTAAAGAAAAGAACGAATAACGCCATGGCCGGGCTAGGCACCGACTGGAGGCAACGAACGAAACAGGAGAAATCTGGGAGCAGCCAAAATAAGCGGCCGACTCTCTCTCTCTCTCTCTCCATGCTGGCCTTCGGAGGTGGATGTGCGCCTGTGTCCAGGTCCCTGATGTCGACATCCCCCTGATCTTCGCCTCCCCCAATCCCTCAGCTTCCCTCAATGGGGTGTTCCAGGGTTCGAGAACAGGTGTGTGTCGCCAGCCTTCGAAGGGTTCCGAAGGGTTCTAAGGGTGGCTGGCTGCCACAATTTTGAATAACGATCCCGCTGCGGTCCCGTCTCCCTCTCAACAAGCACGACCAGTAACGAGGACAGCAGGAACGGCCCACCCATAAGTATGAGCAGGTAATTACACTTGGATCCAATTTATGCCATATCGTATCGGAATCAATGTTAGCAAAGTCAATGTAGTGGGGATCTATACAGAGATTATATGCCAAGCAGGAGAGCATCAGTGTTACAGGCATATAAGGATATATAATAGTTAGGGTTAAGGGAAGTTAATAAGTATGTCCCTACTGCACTTCGCTTGACTGCTCTAACTCCAATAGGATACACTTAGTCCACTTAGGCTGGAACAAAAATAGCTTTTAAGCTGGTAACTTGCCCTTTAAGTTTATATTATGCCTGACCGAGTATCGAATACGCAGACCTGACACCTTTTGAAGCATTCCCAATGTACTAAAGGTGTGTACTAACGGATTCTGGATTTTATAGCTTGTGTCGCTCGATGTTATCCCAACTAAAACGCGCTGTTTGTCTTGTTTACAATTGCGTAGCTGTTCATCAAGTTATTTCCCCACTCAACTTTTCTTCGGAATGACTCTCAGCCCCCTATGAAATACCTCGGTTCTGAACCTTTTGGAATTACTACGAGGATAATGACCACGAGGATGCGTCAACTGTAACCTAACTACTTTCGCCCTCCGTGCCCAGCCCTATATTTCAGGGACGCGAGGTCTAAACGGGAGAATTCGATGAGTCTAGTTGGTATGGAAGAAACTGACACGACTAGATTTCAAACGGTGAGATAATTTCACCCGCTGCATGAGTTCAAAAAATATATGATCAGATTGGACGTCCTAGAGCCTGATGTTCCTCACTTATGTATGGTGTACGGTGTGATATTTCAATCGGTTTATATTTAGTTAGAGATAAAGGCTTATATTCGAAGCCATAACCAGGACAACTGTCCGCAATTTAACTAATCATTTCTTAAAGGTCCATTATTTTGATAAGAGTCACAACAATTTTGTAAAGTTCTAACTCATCAGCCGCACCTCAGATGAGCAATATACATTACTTCAATTTTTGAGGTCGGACATTGCCCCAATTTTTTGAAGACATTACTAAATGTTAGTCCATTCAGAAGTTCTATGTATGCGTTGTAATCCTAACTGGCTATTGGGCAATTTCGTAAGACGCCATTTGTAATAGGGGGGTGTTCATATAGATCGGGGTTCTAGAGAATTTAAGAACATATTGTATGACGAAAACGACACATACAAAATACACATTTAGACCTTTAGATTTCGCTAAACACATAATAAATTTGCAGTGATCCTATCGCGCAGCGGGTGAAGCATCGGAAGATTGTTATTATTATTGCTACTAAGACGATTGTTTTATTGCTACTAAGACGATTTAGCCCTTGCGCAGAGAAGATATTACAGCTATGACACAATTTAGCAAGAAGGTAGGTAACATATTATGCCTCAGACGTTAGGAACTCTACTAGGAGCTAGATTAATTAGTTTCTATTTAACCTGCGGAGACTTGAGAGAGAGTTTTGCAATAGATATTCCACGAATTCTATAAAAAATTGGCCTTGACGATGATCGTCCGCTTTGTTTTGAGCAAGTAGTCAAATCTGGACATATATTCAATAAGAAACCTAAAAGGTGGATTAAGCAAACTCAGTTCGGTCACATAAAGTTTATGTACCTATCATACTTGACAACCTAGTTAAAACAGCATTTCATATTCCAGCAACGCTAGCCACTCTTCCTCTATTGGACTGTTCATACGGATCGCGAGCTGTCTTTTTTTTATACAACTGCATGTGTGGAAACATCCACTATCGTGTATGCAGTTGTATTTTTATCTCTGTTTCTTATAGCCGGGAAGCTCACACTGAGTTTCTATGCCTAGCACATTGCAGCTGCCCCCGACAGTAGTATGGAACAGCCCACGCCACTGAGGAAGGCCTTCCCACCGTGACCCGAGTGATAAGAGGCCGTGAGGGCTTCCAGGCTGTGTTCCCTATCCCCGAATAGGGTGGCCCTCCGCTCTATCAAAGGCCCATCGAAAAGCAAGGAAGAGACAATTCCGGGTCCTGTCAAAGCGAGCGGTATAGCTTCTACTGCTGCTTGTGTGGCCTCGTCGCCGCTAGCATCGCACAAAGAACCTGTGACAGGGTCAGTGATGCCACCACAGCAAAGCGACCAGGGCGTCTGAGGTGTAGGGTGGCTTGCTTTCTTGCTGAGGATGTGACCGACCGAGAGGCCATGGTCGTTTATGAACTCGAGTGATATCTGAGCTCTGTGAGCGAATGATGTTGATAGCCGAGGGCAAGGGCCTAACTGAACACAGGAGGTGTCACATGATCGCTCACTCTTCACCTTCGTCTTGGTGGGCCGTCCACCCATTCTTCCTCCATGCCTTCCTTCGTACTTCGTTCGCGTGTCCACCCCCTGCGTTCCAGCATTTCCCTCGCTCCTGCCTTCGTTCTCATCTTCCAGATTCACCACACTCACCCCCTGTTACAATTGCTACTGCTTGCGTGTTGACCAAAGATCATTCGATGTCCTATGCATTTGCTGATCTATGTATCGATGGGTGGGGAATGTAGCGTTTAGATAGTTGGCTGTAGTTGGCTTGCTTGGCTGGGCTTCGCCAAACCTTATTTTGCTTCCTGTACGAGCACTGGCCGTTGGACAGGATAGTTCAGAGCGCGTCCCAGTTCTTGTGTGTTATGTTCCTGGCGGCGTGTCTGTCTGGGTGCTAACGTTGGTCCCGATACACTCTTATCTATTTCTAGCGCAAGAGGGTTGTGCCATCGTCACCTTTAGTGGTGTCAACGGTGGTAGCAGTGGCGGCGACGGGGGGTTATGTAGTAGCAAGGAGTCATTGTCCAAACTGGCTGGCATTCGGTTATCCGTTCGCGGTGCTCAGTCTTCGGGCCGACCAGCAACTGCGGCGGAAACACTTCGAACGTCTCCCTCTCTTCGCGAGCAGGATGAGGAGTCGAGGTACAAGAAGCAAACAAAACGCCGACAGGCCTTTTTTTACACCCAAGACCGGGCGTGAGACAGAAACGGACTCCTGTCGAAAGGCTGTTCCACAGTCACAAACGCAATCATAAAAGTCTTCCAAGACCCTCGCTCTCTCCTTCCCTCTACGAGTCCACTTCTCGTCATCGTAGTTTTCCTCTTGCTTCCAGCTTTCCACATGCTCCGAGACTCTCACTGATCTAGTCCTTTAAAACAGCCCGCTCCCTCTCTCCTTGAACAGCATTCGTGTCACCCTCAACGCTGCCACCAAGACGTCGTCGCGCAGCCCAAACGCCCCCTTGGAGTCTCTATCTCCTTAACGCTAAAGCCGTCCTTCGGCAAGTCTGCAAGGGAGACTCCACGCTTACATGGTTCTCTGTTCTCGCAGTGCGCATTCTCTTCGGGTGTTTCTCTTCATTTCACCACAGCCACCACGACCACTGTCGCTGAGATCTGACCGCGATCCGGCCTAGATGCAGACACTGATTGTCCTGACTCTGCCAGAGCAGTCCGTGACGTAAAGCAGCGGCCTCCTCATATAGCTCCCACCAGCATACTTCCGGCATGTGGCCCAAAAGCTGGCTGCTGGGCGAGGGACAAACTCTGCATTTTCCGGCTGCCTTTTACCCGTTTTCGTCGGCAACAACGATCCGATTGAACACAGCGCCGCGATCCGAATCCGACCACCAACAGTCCCTGTCCCCCCACAACAGCAACAACGTCGCTACTGCCTCTACCGCAGAGAACCTACTCGCTGCTGTGCGCCATCGATGTCGGTCGAGAAGCTCGACTTAGCCTTTTTGCCGTTACAGTCGGGAAGCTTGCTTTGGCGATTGACGCGGGAGCCAAACAAAAGCGGCCTGTCGCTGTTCAATGCCCAAACTCGCCGCGGCTGCTACCGCCGCCGCCACTACCAGCACGACCGAGGAGCGTACCCAGGGTCGACGACGCCGACACAGGGAAGATGCAAGTGAGGCATCTCTCTTTGTCTCTCGTCTCTCTCTCTCTATCTCGCTCTCGTGGAGCGTCGTCTCTCCTACGCTTTCCCCCTGGCCCCTAAACCCCCAGGTTCTCCGTTTGCTCGGTTTGGCTCCTTCCACCTCTCACTTTGTCTATCCCCGTGTCTGCTCCTCGTCTTAGCCTTTCGTTCTATTGTCGTCTCTGTGACGGTGCCCCATTCCAAGCTCTGCTCGCAACGCTGGATTTCCGACCTCAGGTCCTTTGACCTCCCCTCCCCGCCGTTGAGGGTGTCTCTCTTTGCTGGTCGGTCTGTGTGAGGTCTATGTCTAGGTGATGGTGGAAGTGAGTGCGTCTGTTTGTGTGCTCGCTTCTGCGTCGCCTTCAAGCGCACCCTAGGTTGCTCATGAGCGACCACCCATTCGGCCACCGAGGGCCAACACAGCTACCGATCCAGCCATCGACGCACGGACCGACCCATCGAGGCGGCGTCAGCGGTGGTAGCAACCGTCTCTGTCGTCGTCGTCATCGCTGCTGCAATTCTGCTGTTGCTGCTGTTGTTGTTGTTGCTGCTGCTGCTGGTATCGCTATGTTGTGGCGTGGCGACTAGCATTGAACTCTTCACTGTTCGCCCGCAAGAGAACACTTCAACCACTTCGGGCCGTCAGAGAAGCGGTGGTGCCAGTGGCGGTGGCGGCGACGGCGTGCGCAGAAACGCTGTAGAAAGAAATGGGCCGCGTCGGAGCGGCACCCCGCCGCAGGGTTCGAGTTCGCTATGTATGGCGGCCAGTGGTAGAAGGGCAACTGGCTGCAGGGAAAACGGCGCTTGGATGAGTAGGTGGCGCGGCTCGGCTCGGGGCTTTGGGGTAAACGCGGAGAGGCAAGCGAGTGAGAAAAGGAGAAAACGAGGAGAAAAATAAGTGTGAAAGCAAAGCGCGACTCAGGGGGGGGGGGGCAGGCGGTGGCGGCGGTTTACTCAAGGGGACAAGGGCGCTGGCGAAAAGAGCGGAAGGGAGAATACTTGTTATTGAAAATTGAAAAGCGGTGCCCCGTTCCAGAGCCCTTTGGTCCCCTGGTCGGGGATAGCTATGGTGAGAGTATACGTCGACACTCGTTCGTCGTTCGGGATATCCGGACGTAGCTCCGCCGTCTCGTGAATACCAGGGACACTTAGAACGATTCGCGAGTAAGCATGGCGACCCCTGCCACTCCAACCATGATAAAGTCGGTAAAGCTGCACTATGAATCATTCGAAGAGATTGACGCACACAGTTTAATTTAGGTGTATATGCTAACTTGCTTGCCGTACAGTCGAATTGAAAACATTGGATCGACAACGAAGTTGACTGCAATAGTTGCAGAATGAATGAAACACCCTCGCAACGATGAGATTCTGGATTAGGTAAGCGCCTTAAGATGTTCTACACTTTTTTTGCTACCGCAACACAAACGGTATGTATAGTACAACAATCTATATATGCAGTGGAGTCTCCTTTCTATTCAAGTATGTCAAAATATCATTGGTCCTGTTTGGTCTAGTTAACTATCTATGTAGTTAAAGACTCCGTAATTGGTATCCAAAACGTAAATGGAATTGAAGAGTGCAAAAGGACCCTCCATATTGAGCACCAAATAAAGGACAGGACTCAGGCCGTGTGGAATTGTAAACACAACAATGCGCATCTCTGACAAAATAAATGTATTCCAATATTTTTACAGACAGAAATTCCCACCATTGCTATTGTTGTGATGGTTACTTAATGTGTCGTACACAGCTGTGGGAATGCTGACAAATATATATCTTAGATTTCCTTGAGCCTTTGATAACCCTGTGGGGGCAGAGAGTCCAAATAAAGTTGAGTCTAGTTCACGATATGATATCGCCACATTTCAAAAGGAACATCTCTCTTGTGGCTTATAAAGAAAGCTAGCATGGCAAGCCAAAACTAAGAACGCCATGTCTCTTTGTATCTCTGTATGACGGAATTGTATCGGACAACGCTGCACAGTCGTTGGAAGTAAGCAACATCTTTAAGGTTTGTACGTCCCACGGCCTACTGCACATGAACACGACATCCACTATTCACAATTTCGTATAGTCACGCGCGTGCTGCTTATCGCTTGATACATCACGCAATCGTTTAAAAACAGAGACTGCTATTTTCCGCTGGGGACAAGGCCATGAAATCGGGTCGTATGTGGAGCGGTAACCTGTCATGAGCACCGACTTGATAATATAAACGTTTCTATGCTCAGTGTTTAAATACGACAACAGATGTTGCTGTATAATACATCGGTGTTTTGTCCGTAGGCCTCAAACTAACCTAGCAAACAGCTTAATTCGGAGACTCGCGTCATTTTATTATAGTATGGATACCATGTGATCAAGTAGTACTCCACCCTCCCCGCAAATACTCAGATACTGGAGATGAACGGTGGACTAGAACTAGGCATCGATCTATAATCTCGATATGAAAACAGTTTAGTGATTAATGAGTAAGACATAATGTTGCGCCCGAACGAACTTTGCATAGGAAATATATCATATATAAATAACAAATATATCATATCATCATTCGGAGCAAGTTAAGATAACGATTAAAATATGAGGATCTATGATTTTAACAGCCTATCCGCATGGGTAATAATTGTTAGGTGGGTTTATGTAATTATAAATATTACGAAACGGACCCATTTGCTTTCCTCTATGACAGGCTGCTTGTATCATCATGGTTAGGGTGTAAATTGTTTACGTGGAAGCACGTACCTGTACTCGAGGCCTGGCTGACGCAATCGACAATTCTCGACTAAGTTGAAAAATGGCTAAGTTTTATCTAGAAAAAGCGATGATTCCCATATGTCATAACTGGACCCGGTTTGCCACTGTCACGAACAATGTGGAGTTCAAGAACTTTACTGGCGTGGTAATTCCCATTATATAAATTCATTGGCAAACCGAATATAATAAACAAATAGTAAAATATCACGAGTATCTATAGGGTATTAAGCGACAGCGACAAGTCTCTGTCTACGAAAAGGAACGCACGTCTAGTCGCGTGTGTCAAGCAGTGATATTAGAAGGCGATAAATCGTTCTTCTCTAACGTTGCATCCGTATGAAGCTAACACTTGTAACGGCCGGTGATTTGGATTCGACGACCGTTAGCCGGTGCCTGCTGGTCCGTTGGCATCAGCTAGCTCGGATTGTCGCGCAACGTAACGGTGAACGGATGTCGGTTGACGGCGCGCATGCGTGAACAGAGATGCTAGGGTACACGTCACGAGTGATTTGTATTGTCTAAGTGAGACAGATACATCGTGGCCTGCAGGAGGACACGAGACGTAGGGCCTCTCGCCTACTTTCTAGGACGGACGACCGGCCTGACAAGGGTTATATTGCGGTTATCTCCCTCGCCCCGATCCTTCGTTGCGTTCGGCTGTCGGTGGTAGGTAGCCGGGGTCACCTACCGTCAGCACACCGGTACAACACTGACACGGCTGCTGTTGCTGGTGCCGCCACCACCACCATTGACGTTAGTGCTTCTTTCTCATGGAAGAGCACACACAGACACACGCACACTCCCCTATTAGCCACTGAGGCATAATGTATGATTACAGCCAACGAAAAGGCTAGTCAGTGAGATGGGGGGGGGGGCTAGCAAGGGTTTGGCAGGCACCCAGCTTTCTCTCTCTCTGATTTTCCTGCTCGATATCTGTGGCGGCTACTGAAGGATGGTAGCAAGTTGGCTCTCGATATTTATATATATGAGCGGGCTGAGCTTGCAGTATAGACGATATTCCCATCGTCGTGTACCGATTTCTGTGTTCGATGAGAAACTAGGAACAGGAGAGAAATAGAGATAAAAATGGAGAGTAGCACAAAGAAAGCAACCGGATGATAAAAGGCTGACCACGTGGGTGGCGTTGGCCGCGGCAGGGGCAACTATACACGGGCTGATACCCGAACGATTTTCGGCGCGACGGCTTGCATTAAATTCGGAGCACAACGTTCGATGGATTACCCTCAACTGAGAAGTTTGCCAGCAGATCCCCTTTGCACTTACTGCACCGCTCGAGTGGAGTCACCGTACAGAGTATGTGGGCCGTTTCTTACACCAGTGCGTCCATAAACAGAATATGCCACATTTATCCCACACTATACCTAAGTAGATACGTACATTGAGAAGACACAGCCGCAGAGCCGACGTCGGCCACAATGAGCTGAGTTGGTCTTGAGTTGAGTTAAACTAATTGGCTCCTTCGAATCGCGCAGTCAGTCAGTCAGTCGAACCGTTTCCTCTTCTCCAACCACCGCCGATCCCTGGATCCCCCATCGTTCGTTCCCCATCCTTCTCGGCGACGGTTGCAAATAGCTGTCAACTTGTCTACATCCCATCCTATACGTTCCATACCCCCTCAACCTCCGGTGCCCATTCTACCAATCCCGTCCGCCTACTACATCTACCAGTAGCAGCAGTGGCACCAGTAGATTTCGGTAGTTGTAGACTTCCAGCTTCGCCGCGTTCACCGTTTCCTTTCCGTAGGGTGCGTCTGCTGCCAGCAGCAGCCGCAGCGGCTTTCGCCCGCTGCTGCTGCTCACCGTCGGCCGTTCGGGTGGCCAAGAGCCCGCCAGCAATGGGTGGCCAGGGGCGTAAGCGATAGAGGGAAGCATTTTAGAGGAGTTTCGCTGCTGGTGGAGAATCTACAAGCTCCACCACTTTCCTTTCTAAACGCTTGAAAGCTTTCACCGTCTGCTTTGTTGGCAGCCTGCTGCTACGTCTCGCCTGTCGTACAGCCGCACCGCCGTCGCGCGGCCGTTGCTGTCGTCTCGATTAACGCCGTACCCCGGACCGCTACCGCCCCGCTTCAGCGTTTCTTTTCGCTTCGTGTCTGGGCGGGCTGGCTGGGTTCCCGGTCTTCAATTCGTTCGTAAGCTCTATCTTCGATGTAACATTGTAACGATACTTAACTAAGCTATCTGGTCGCGTGGCATCGTTTTGTTCCATTCAAGCAAAAATGTACACCCACACACATACAAACCGAACGAAGAGCGACAACAGACTCACGTACCCACACTCACAAACTGCTTCGTCGGACTGTGTGACAGGCGCACTGAAAACCCCGCCTGTCCACCCCTGGTCCCTTATTTATATATACACTGTCTGTGTGTGTGTGCGTGTGTCTATGTACATAAATATAAGCACGTACAACATAGATCTACGATATACTGAGCTACTATTTCTGTAGATGGGTAGGAGACGAACGTAGCAGATCGGTTTTGATACGAGGGCGCGATAAATATTGGTTGGCGTGTGCGCCGTGTCAGGTAGTACACATATCTTCCAAAAAAGCAGCCCAGTGCATGCAGCCGTACATAGACACGGACAGAGGCTACACGGACGCCGAGCGGGGGCACCTAGCCGACCGCAGGCTTCACCAAGGTCAACGTGTCCTATGGAAGGGATGTCTGGGAAAAGACCATTTTGACATTCTCCTTGCTTTTCGATGCTGTCGGGGTCCGGGGCCTGATAGCGACTACCGCTTTCGTCGTACAGGCGAGCAAGTAGCGTAGCAGCCAGCGATGCCATAGCAGGTAGGAGCGGTATTGCGTACACCGAGAACACGAAGCGAAATATGGGGAGCACGCAAAAGCGAAGATGGCTCTGCCACCGGCTCTCCACCGCTGCCCCGGGACTGACTTGGTGCTCGCCTACCTCGCCGTTCGGCCAGCGGTGCCTTCTGCCCGTGCCAAAGCGAAAGCAGAGGGCTCTGTAGCAGCACTGGCGTAGCGGCGGCGGCGGCGGTGGTGGTGGTAGCAGCAGCAGCACACAGCCGGGAAGCGGCGGAGCTAGGCCCGAAAGACTTTGTGTCGAAATGTGACTTTGAGTGGCTCGGTGGAGCCTCACTGGTACTGCTGCTGCTGCTGCTGCCGCGGCGTCTACTCAGTATGCCGGGGCACGTAGCCGGCGCAGCCAGCCGACAGGCAGTTCTCGCGGCTGGCTGATGCCAGCATCGCCTCCGTTCGTCCATGGCGGCGGCGGCGGCAGCCGTAGCAGCAGTGAAGCCGGCCCAGAAGCCGGCAGCAGGAGCGACTGCTGTGGAGGAAACGAACAGCCGAAGGAACAGTGAAGGAACGGCCCCCGATGCCAGAGTTGGCGTCGGGGGCAGCCTATGCAGCCGTCATACACATCAGATGACGGCATTGAGAGAAAGGTTGAGCTCTTCTTCTCTCTCTCTCTCTCTCTCTCTCTCTCGGGGCCCAATGCACTGACTGGAAGGCGTCGGTGGGTTCGTTCTTTCCGGGACAGTGGGAAAACGGTCTAAGGCAGGGACTCGCTGGGCAGGGTACACATGGCTGTGAGGGCTTTACGTAGGTACCATCCTCGGCGCTTCTCCACTCGATCGTACAATGGCTCCACCACCCAAGCGATCGACCGACCGAGAGTCCGCCCGTCGGCGCTCCCAGCGGCCGGCCGGCCGACCGACCGGCCTGCCCGCCCCGACCAGCAGCCCCATCACCCACATAGCAGCAGTGTTCCTGAGCTTCAAGACGTGGCGTGGTAGCGAAGACGGCTGGCATGTGGCGGCTGTTAGGTGCCACCATTGTGTACATCTTTCGGGAGCACGTCCGTTCAGAAAGTTGCACCATACGCGGTAGCGGCAGCAACAGCAAGCGGATTGCAGAATTGGCGGGAACAGCGGTATAGCAAGACTAGCTGCAATAGCATGTAGCTGCTCCGCCCGTATCCAAGAGTCTGTCTTCAAACACAATGACCATTACGGGTATGTCACGAGCAAGCCGAGGTCGATATAACCGTAGGAGCGTCCACCTGGTCCCGGAGACATGCAGGACGCCTAGAGCACACCTACGAAGCTACAATCAGCAAGGAGACCGACAAAGGGGTCTACCACCTATGACAGACGCCTGGTGGCACGGTAACCGAAGACCGTTCACTGTCAGTCAAAATGGAGCCGGGCCTAGCTGAGCCGGCGGGGCGGGAACTCGAACAGAGGAAGGAAGAAGTGAGTCAAGCAGCTGCCTCCGCCGCCGCCGCCACAGAATTTCGTTAAGACGCAACGTTTGTTCTGAACTCGGATCACGTGCTTCTTCTATGAGATGAGATGGAATGGGGCAATGGCACCAATCGAGTTTGGCTGACAGGTTCCTCCCTGCTCGCGCCACCCCTGCCGCGGCCGTCACTAGTTTCTATCTACACAGAGTGTAGATACGTGGACAGAGAGAAAAAGAGAGAGAGAGATATGAGAATATTGCCTCACTAACTCAGTGACTGCCATCCACTCCTTCGTCGTCGAAGGTGTATTTGATTAGGAGGCAATATCTCATTTGCAGTAGCCTCTTCTCTATCATCATGTGACGCCGTACAAATCAGTACTGAACAAATATAGAAATGCATCGTTTTTCTCCGAAAGGCGCGAGATGGTTTTTATGGGTAATCTATAACAGTGGAGTGAGTATACCCGTCAACTTCACGTGTAGCAGTGAGAAGTATAACGTAAACAGAATTACGCATCGATCTTGTTGAAATATTCACTACTGTTCCCAAATATGAATAGGTGCATATATTCTGGGTTTTTCTCATACTGCCATAAATAACATGCATCTAGAAATACAGAATGTTATAACACGCATCCTCTTTAGTTTTCGTAGACTGACCTTTAACCTTCACCGATGCATTCACAGGTCTGTTGAACTTTTGTTAAAAGAGGTCAAATTCAATTGAGAAATGATATGGTGGTCAGAGGCCGCAACACGGCTATTTCCTACAGAGCAAACCTTCGCGGACAGAAATGCAAGAGAGGCTGGCGAGTGTAGGAGTTCAGACTTTGATTGCATGAACCATAACAGACAACTTGTATTGTTCGACAGGCCACAAGCGGAAATAAAATGAAGTTACTGTGTCGAATAAGAGACACACCACCTGCAACGTAGTCCTAGCGGCGACAGCGTCCATCGACTCGATACGGGTGAAGATATCGCCGATGTTTTCTTCTCTTCCGAGATAGTCTTCACCGACGTTCGCAGTCGTGGACCCCCACTGAAGGCTACTTTCAATGGAGGCGACCTATTTCAAAAAATATATTGTACCTATATCCCCTGCTGTGTGATAGGGCCATTTGTCTTCGCAATATCTTCTTGGTTTGGCTTGTTGCTCGACCCGCACACGCGTAAAAGGAGCAGCCTCGCTTCGTGCGATCGTATGGATAATTTCGCTAAGAGCCACCCTCTATCACCATCTTCTCTGTTAGCCTAGCCGCTCTGTTAGTATTATTATTATTATTGTTCCTGTCACAGGTGACCCAACTGGATGCGTACACATACTTGAAGGAGACGAAGTCGGCGCCCTTGTCGTGCCCAGGGACTCATCGTTGCAGCTGATTGACAAGCGGGCTTGTTTGCGTAGAGCGAGACACACTGCTTCTCGTAAGAAGCCAGGAGCACTCCGGCCAGCGAAAAGTGACCGGGTTCTGCGCGGCCTACTGAGATAGGATGGCAACATCGTAAAATGGGGTTACGTTACCTCCACTTCCCTATAAAGGGTCTCCACTCACTCAACTGTCACCATTATCTCGTTGGTTGCCCCATTATTTTTATCACCTGGCCCCAGCTAATAGTCGTCGTCCCCCCCCCGAACCGTGATCTCCCTACTGGAACTAGGAGAGACAGCCGACGTGCGTTCGTAGAACGCCAACGGCCTGGCGATAATGTGAGATTACAGTTATGCATTCACAGCGGTTTAGCCGCCGAGCGGCGTTACAATTCCACTAAAAAAAAACGTCTGTATATCTATATGGACATTTCGCGGTCCGACAGACGCACTCGAATGTAGAAATTATGTAGATTGTACCATACCAACCCAGGAGACAGGCATGTAGATATAGAGGGTACTGGTAGATCTGTGGAATTCTTTGGAGAACTAAGCAACATTTGTTGTTTTTATGGGTAACGTGCGGTACATTATTTCTCTTTCGTCTTTATTGATAATACACATTCAGGTATTAG
Source organism: Stratiolaelaps scimitus (assembly GCA_019614645.1). NCBI lineage: Eukaryota > Metazoa > Arthropoda > Arachnida > Mesostigmata > Laelapidae > Stratiolaelaps > Stratiolaelaps scimitus. The sequence continues at coordinate 311,846 of JABWDB010000014.1, read as the reverse complement.
CTTGCGTTTTTTTAAAACCAAAAGGTAAATAAAGAGAACAATCCCGAAAAACTTTCCTAGAGGACGCCACAGTCCTGCTATATTATATTTTTTAAGCGCTCCTTCGACTTCAAGCGAAGTTTGCCGTCCGCTAAGAAAAATACTTAGGGAAATTTTCCTTTTGTCTTGAAATACACGTTACTATCTAAGTATAGATTTACAGATACCAAATGAAAACTATTCACTGAAGGATGCCGTCGAAACCGTCAGGCATGGTGGGCCTATACTATAGGGTTACGTAGCTTTACGAAAACCTATATATATATATTTATCTATAGACGGGATGCGCAGAAATTTGTTGTTTATATTTGGGAAAAGACCCATCTTGGAAAGATATCTTTTGGGAATTTGTACGTCTACATTTGTATACCTGCGAACCCGACCTAGCAAGAGAAGGTATTCGGTAAAAGCAAAGCGCATTGAGCACGCCAGGTTTACTTATCGGATTGGTAGGTATATTTTAATCCTGTATAATGCTATATGAATATTTTCCACCGAAGAAGGTGGAACGGTGACCCAAACCACTCATAAGACACGGAGATCTTCTCCGAAGAATAGTCGGTAAGTGTGCAAAAATCACCGTAAGCTGGTGTGGCTTCTGAAGCTCTAGATGAATACTGATTTGTCGAGCCCGGTGGCGTGGTACACTCGTGTGCGCCTAGCAACCGAAGGACTGGTTATGGTTTCGATTTTTATGTGCCTCAATGGAGGAGTGCACGGGTTCGATCCCCACCGTTTCACATGTGCATTTAAAGGGCTCCGTTTTAAGGAGCAATGCCAAAAGATCTAGTGTGGACGTTGAACGTTTAAGGCTGTGAGTAGTCAGCCCGTAAAATTTATTTATTAGCAACCTGAGGACACGTAGATGCACATTTGCATTTTGGTATCCGTCTTGAGAGGAAATGCAAAAGCAACACCCTCATTTATAGAATTCACTTAAACTTACTTTGACGTTACAAACGATGGCACAGTCTCCTTGACCGCGACAGGATAATGCACGAGTTACGTTCTTCACACGAGGTGATCAAATGCTATCAGCAATCGAAGTTGAACTCGAGATTCAATATAACGCGAGGGTTGGAATTGGTTTCCGTCGATAGTGATCAAATATACACATACATGCGATGACTGAGACAAAGCCTGAAGGACCAATTCTAGTTGTCCGATTAGAGGGCCTTATCATCGACGTCTGTCTTTGTCCATGACAGTTCTAACAGCGACAGCGGTCCCGTTGACAGGGAACAATCGTACGGAACAGCTATACTAGGGTTAACGTTGCCCGGTTGGGTTGGCCGTTGGCGTGGAGCAGTGGAACTATGTGTGTGGCCATTAGGATGGTCGTTGCCGTGGTGTGCAGAAAGGAGGACGAAGCGATCACAGGGAACCCAAATGCAAGGAACCCCTTTGCAAGAATGCTCCACAAAATGTTCCCGCAATACGCGCTGCGTGCGTGAATAATTCTATATATATATATATATATATATATATGTAGACTATGCACGGTAGCACTACAGCGGTGGACGATATCCTACAAACGGCGTTGAGGCGTCCATTGCCTCTCAGAGCTCCCGAACGACCCACTTACCTCAGGGGGTATTCTACCTATTGCAGTGGCGTTGGGACATAAACGGGATTCGGCTCAAGGCTCTCCTGCTTTGCTTGGTCGTGCAATGCCAACTAGCCGGTGGGCTAGACAGCCTAATGAATTGTTTGCGCAATGATGCCAGAAGCTCAAACTGCCTTCGTAACAATTTGTTCGCCACGCACCTCCGTGCCTCACTCGCTTTCTCTCACTGTTCAGCTTTCCCGTATTGTCCGCCGGCTGCTCGAACCTGCGTGGGAAGTGGGTGAGCTGGGTAGCGACTGTGTCCAGTGCCCATAGCGTCGTCACATAGACCCAAGTTCGTGTGTATGGACAGACATCTTTTTTTCAGGGTGATACCAAGATAGGTTCAGCGCTAAAACAAAGAAAACAGTCTCACATTATATATATATATATATATATATATATATATATTGCCGTTTCTCGTTAATGTTCGCTGATGTAAAATTCGATCTAATTTTACATTTGCTCTGCTCAACCCCATAAATACTTACCTTTGGATGCTGACAAAATGATCTGTGTAAGCTGCTACGCCTCGCTAAGCGATGGACAGGGTACAGACGTACTGCGGAACAAACTCTCATGGGATATATACCAGAGGTGTTAGATATTTGCCAGCTCGTTGGGCGCCAACAAGTTTGCTTCCTCTGTTGTGTTCCGGAACTACGCTGGTTTACTACGTCCCAAGTAAATCCCATTCACCACTAAAAAAAACTACTCTCTCTGTCTGTCCAACGAACAGAGGCTTGGCGCTTGATATCCGATGTCGGCATCAACATCAGGCGGGCTTTGAAGCTTGCAGTAAACATTTCGGATGTTACTTTATTTACAGAAATTGCACAAGTTTTTCTTTTTAAATACGACGCGAGTCACCATTTCTTGGTAGAAGTTATAATGGAATCATTGTTATAGTGTGTAGAACAGAGTCCGACGCATTTGGCAGTAGATGTAATAGTAAGCTGGTATCTGTGCAACACCACGCTCCAACAATATCGATGGCCGACTCCAGAAGTGGCCTGTCTGTGCGAAGGACGAATTGGCATATATATCTTTAGGTTGTCAGCATACAAGTTACGGGTGAAGATCCCACCGGGAGCCTTGAGCAACTCCGGACCATACAAACATGTCAGCTCTATTAACGCTAAGTATTAGTCGACTGCCTATTTTACGCATTGTACGTATGCGTGAGAGTCGATACTCCTTTGCTCATAGTTTCGATTCGCTGCCATTGTGAAATTGCAGTTCCTTTAATAAACCAATAAACCTTTACCTTTACCTGTACCAACTCTGATTGAACCCATATCACCATTAAGCTGGCGCAATGTACAATATCCGCTACCAACTGGGCTATTCCATCGCCAATGTGGTTTGCTATGAGATTTATAACAGTGGCATAATTAAAAAAATTGGCGATGAATCGGCTAATACTTAGTGTTAATAGAACTGACATAGAGCATTGTTGTCCACTAAATCGTTCGATTATTGGTTCAGTCTGAGATATGCAGCACCAGGCATATTTCCAACGTGTGCATTACATGTCGAGGAAACCCGAGGACCCATAATCTGTTTCGGTCGCCTTTAGAACAAATCTTTGCTTTGGTTAATTTTTACAGATTGAAATAGTACGATGGGTTCTTGAAAACTAAATAGATTGTGAGCGACCTCGACATAAATAGAACTAATAAGGCACAATAACAAGGACCACATAGCCACAGCACGTTGAATTCCGGTTCTTCGAGTTTCAGACGGAAAGGCGCAAGCCGACCAAGACGAGGACAACTGCTAGCCTCTTGAATACTCTTGACGCCTAATGAAAGTGAAAACGAGAAGAGACCATGGACCATCTTGAGACCCACCTTTACCTGGCTGCATAGGTATCTATACGGCACTATCACGTCTACTTGCCACTGGTGACGCGCTGCACTGGTGTCCAAAGCTTCCTTACACTGAAGGCAATTAGCAATACCACCTGGCGCTGCCCTCACCTCGTAAACCTGTCTTAGCTGCTATCTTAAATTATAGGGTAATGCGATGACAATGGTTAAGTAGTTTACACTGAGAGTCAGCCTCACGCTGGCTTCTAATCTATTATAGTTAACAAGACTACGTAATCAGGGTAAGAATTCGGGGGGATTCATGGCCAGAAATGTCCTACAGTTCTGACAAAACAATTCATTATTTCTGTGACATGCTTATTAAAATCACGTTCTCATACCTCCTGTATAAGAAGAAATCTTCTGCTAAAGATAGGTGCTAATAGAATCCGACATTAAAATGTACATGCCTTTTTCCTAAGGAAGAAGTTTTCTCAAGTTTAGCAACAAGAAAGGCAAATCAGATTTTGAACATATTTCAGGGGTCTAAAACGAAATTTAACCGCAATATACTAGTTCATTACTTTATACAAATAATAATAATAATGATAAAAATACATGGGAACATACTGTTACAAGACGGACGCCTGCTCGTATCAGGGATGGTTGTTCCCTTTGAGGAAGCATGCTTTCGTCATGTTCTGTCCAGAGATCCTCGTGTAAATAGCATTGGCTTCACCGACCATGGCTAGATTGTGTATTAGCTGTGCCTTAAGAGTCTCCGCCAGGGATCAAATTATCTATAAATGGAAACATATTGATATGACATTGATATTTTGTGCGATGAATCATCAGCCAGCCATCGAGTTTCCTAAACCATTATTATGTATAAAATGTTCAATTGTGTATGTAGACGCTTCTATTGTGTATACATACACGCAAACGATACGGGTAGCAGACCATCTCGAGAGAAACATACTGCACTTCTCCTCCAATCTTTGTCTCTTTCTCTCGAAGCGAGCGGAATGGAAAGGTCTCTCCAGCTCCGTGGCCTAGACGTTTTTGCAAATGTGTACGCATGCCTCGTAGCAACTCGGCGTCGGCGGGGGGTGTTAGAGGGTAAACCGTTGACTAAAAGGACTCAGCAGGCCTCTGTTGATGCCATTAGATGTAACTGGCCAGTACGAGTGACCCGCCTAGTGAGCTACGGACGTTACCCTTACACGGAGAAATATTGTAGCGTTTTTAGGTGGTGTTCCATTTGGATAGATGGAGACGCAAGAAAAACCTCATCTCGTTGGAAGACGTGGCACATGGATCGGGAGCCCAAAGGGGCTCCGGAACGACAAGACAATGATCCATCCAGATAGATGCATCCCACACCGCGCGAGTGAGAGCAAGACCAACTGCTGACAGCCGGCAAGTCGACGATTGAGAGGTGGAACTCTCACCCAACGACAATGGTAGTCTGGACGACAACGAGATGTAGCGCAGGAGGAGACATCAAGGAGATCGCCGGTTGCAATCGAGAACAAGGTGCAGGCAACGCCCGCACAATCAGCCATGCTGGTATGTTGAGCGAAAGAGGTATAGAGAAGAAAGCAAGCTGTAACATTTGCGTCTTAAATGGGACGACCAAGAATAGCAATCGCGAATAAAAGTACGCCGATTAAACGTCTGGAGGGGACAGAGCACAGCAACAACAAGAACTGCAGAGCTTGTGGCTGACGTAGTAGGTAGCGGGACGCGTGACGCAACAGATAGAATCAACCACAAATGACCTGTGCTACTTACGTCAAGCCAAACGGATGTTTTGTGGCTAAAGAAAATGGCAGCATATGTGATATGAGACAAGAACAATTCTTTTTCCCCCAGAGAAATTTGTCCAGATTTCTATAGGTATGTCTATTTATCTATACATATATTCAGCGGCTGAATAGATTGATCAATGGCAAATGGCTATAGGTGAAAAGATAAACAATGAGAGAAAACACGTGTGGAATCATGGCTCATATAAAATGGAAATGGCTTCCATTTCTATATGAGCTTTCGTCAAAGCTGGCCCATTTTTCTCTGTCTAACAGTCCCGAGCCACGGGAAGCAAGCGAATGTAACATTGCTACAACTTAGATACAGCGCGGGGGGTAGGAGGCGTAGGGCGAGGAATAGGTCGATATCCTTTATCACGGGAAAGAGGTGGCCTTACAGGTCGAAAATATCGCAGGTTTGCAATTGAAGTACATAGAAGCTGCTTGAAGCGTGCATAAACACTGATAACATATTTTCTCATTTTTAACTGTAAGTCCACTTTTGACGATGATCGCCAACTGCTAACCTAGTCTACCAATTCAGCCGTGTTACGTCTGTCGAAGAACTCCATTGTTATTACATCTTCTCGAAACGAAATCTATGTGCGCGCTAAAAAGTTTGCGGTCTTTGAGCAACCGTCACGGCTATCACAACCGGCAGCGGGCTTCCATAGATGTGTCCCAAAGCGCCTATTTTTGAACATCGCTGTATATCATCCTGTGCGTCGTGATAGGCCTCACTGGGCAAAAAGTTCTTTTGTCATCACGAACTTTTCAAAATCATGAGGATACAAAATCCTCTGGGACTGATCCACGCCGGTATCCGACCTTACAGCAGGTGTGCGCTCCTGCAGGCTGATACAGATATCTCCATAACCAAGCAGGGATTTAAATTTGCTAAAATGCTGAACGTGATGTCATACTGTTTGGTGCATTTTTAATATTTTTAACCTTTTCCTTAATTACTTTCGCGATAACTATCAGTCACGTCCTACAACGTCTAGTCCTGTTGGTGTTATCGAGAACATCTTAGGAACGCTTCCGTTTGAGCCTTAAGTGCTTCCACCTAATCCCATATTCATCGGGACCATACAATTGGGTACACGTTTCCACAGAATCAATGTTCTCTTCGTCGTAATGTATTGAAGTCATTGCAGATATGATGCTACTAGAGAAAAGCAATTTGAAAGCTCACTCTAAAATGGTAATTTTTACAGAACTTGACATGATTGACTAATACGATTCATCTCTAAACTTAAGCACGCACTTGATAATAGGAACTATTATATAATACAAGTTCAGCAGGTCCCGTTAAGGATATGAATTCTACTGAGGTACAAAACGATGACAAACGGATTCACGATACGTGATGTGGTTATATGCAGGAAATGAGCCCCTAATGATAGGGGCTATCTTCCCAAATTGAGGCACTTGAGCAGGTTTGAGTGAGAGTGTGACACATAAGAGATCCCTTGACAAATTTCCTGCAACGAACGCTTGTCCTTAGCATAACTTGAAGCGATTGTGGGAATAGTACCCTAGAGCGAGCAAGATTACATTGTCCTAATCAGGAACAAGTAGCACATGCATCAATGATGTTATTTTAATTATTGAGAACAGCTTTATGATGAAATGAAAACTTTCTTCCCAATTAGCCATAGGCATAGGAAGGCTCTCCAGGATATCGTAGAACGCATTGAAACTAAAATATGGAACTTGCGTACTGATCAGGTTCCTTGTTTGTGTGGTGTTTGGCCTTAAAGAACCAATGGGCTGGTTCGTTTTCGTGACGGACATCGCACTATGTGGAAAGAGGCTCTTACGATATAGCTCTTGCCAGGGCCAAGATCCTCAACCATGAGTAAGCCACCTTAACCCTTAGGCTTTGTCCAAATGCTTGCAACCATTAGGCTGAGATCCCTTGCAGATGTTGTAGGTTTACGGGTGGGATGTTGACCTCCATGACGAGGTTGAATGACCAGGATAGCGATCTGCTGTGACTGATAGCTAACCGCTAGGTACTTGTCACACAAGTTCTGGACAGGTCAGTTGAAAAATAGATCGATTACACTTTCGTCCGTAGGCGCGTAGTTCACCATTGCCAATTTTCAGCTATTCAATATGTATATATATATATATAATATACATATACTTATGTTCAAACTTTCTTGAAACTGCACCAACGAGCAAACAAGCTAAGATGAGCAGGAATAAACATAGATGCAGTCGGCTCTGTGACGCCTTTATCGCCCCACGTCATCCATCGTATAACGCACATCATCCGTCATGGTATTAGGACCAGTGCAAATACGGGCATAAGAGTGAATCGCCAATCTAGCTATAGTACATATATAACAAGCTCAAAAATAATCGATCAGTCGAAGTAAACGTCATGTAGATGCGAATGTATAATAAATACGATGAAACGATCCAGTCAGTGTCATAGGCGATTGACACTCAATCGCTCGAGCTTGACGAGGACTGAAACTTGATCGGACTCCCACCTGGTGGCTAACAGCCACAACTCAATTATTGAGCCACGACTGCTAACGATGTCATCCACCCTCATCTGCCATAATATATATATATATATATATATATATATATGCATATTTATATATAGTGGGCACTTATTGTAGGCACAACATCAGTTTGGTGGCCTCTTCCTTCCCCTTTGTGAGATATTTTTCCGCTTCTATTTTTCTTTGTGAGGTTGTTTGTACGTTCGCTTGTTGGGTCTATCATTGCTAGGCTTCTTCATCGTGGAGCCGCCTGTGAACAACGTCCACCCTGACTCTTGAGCTGCAGATGACTACGATGTACAAGCGTTCGGCCTATACTCGCCGAATACATCTATATGTAGTAGTTAAACTCGATGTAGAAATATTAGAAAATCAATGTTCTTTGAAATAGTTGCACAATTTTGGCACGCAATTTGCTTGAAAGAAATAAACAAGCCTCTTGCGTGCGTAGCATTTGCGGACCGATCAGAGCTATATTAGTCAGCACTCCTGAAGCAAACATTGATATCCCGAATAGTGTAGACGTAAGAAATTATATCCATCTCAAAGTATACACAGGTTATAGAGACTGTTTTGGTGGGAGCAATCTTTGATGCACCTTTTTGGGAAGTGGAACTCTAAAGCGGACAGTATCGGGTTTAGGGTTCTCGTCCGTTATTCTAGGACACGTGGGTGAGTTCATTTTCTAGAACTCGACCTAACCTAGTGTTTGCTATTATAAAATACACCCACAGGTCCGTGTTAACCCTTCCGAGACCGTGTTTCATACTACTTCTGGACAGGTTAGCTCATTTGTATCTGACTCAAAGAAAGATTCGATCTTTAAATAAGCCCATATGGTGACCTTGTGCAAAGATATTTTCAGTTTGTGACAGCCTCGAACAGGTACACGTTCTTTTTTCCATAACCCAGTAGATCTCGTGCAAAGCTGTATATTGATAACAATATTTACCGGTGTGCCACTTGCAAGCGACTCGTGCAAGTTTCGCAAAGAGCCGGTTATTCTAATCATGCGTTAAACAAATCCTCTTAAAGCAGCAGAGTGGTTGAGCTGTACAACCGCTTTCGATACTCTCCTACCGTATGCACTCGCTGCTGCTTCAGGTGTGGGCAGGAGATATTGAAAATTTGAGCCATATATCGTGTCCATCTTTTCATGCTCTTGTGGAGCAGGGTTCAATATTGATAAACCGCCCAGTGATGCTGCCATCCAACGTGCGTATTACTGACCTCGGCTGTTGGAGTGGCGTCGCAATATCCACTCTATTCCTTGATCTTCACCTTTCTCCATACTTTTACATTGGAGAAGCTAAATATGTTGGTTGTGTGTGTGTGTGTTTGAGTGGATGCTTTGAAGGGGCGAAGAGGAAAACTAGAGATGAGAATCGGTCAAACCTGAGAATATCTCTTTAGTGGTAGATAGGTCGATACTAAGAGCTTACTACGGCATAGGGAAGAATCGAATCACTGAAACAAAAATATTAAGTTTATATAAAGTATAGAGGTGCATAGCCCATAGGACAGCTATTGCTTTCGATATAAAGCACACGGGCGCTTCTGGCCGCCGAATTGGATAAGCGTAGCTAAGGAAAGCCAGCGAACGCAATCAAATATTGTAATTTGGTGGGGAACCCACGTCTAGGGGTCGAAGTACTTTTTATCTCTGTGAATTCATCCGTGATACCCCGAAGCGGGAAATGACAACAAAAACATTGTGTCTACTTAGGCATTTATCTACAGTTAAAAAAATCATCCATTACAATTATTGAACTTTTTCCTCTAACAAATATTTGACTCAAGTGAACTCTGTCTAAGATCACTGAATCTTCGATTCGTGTATTGATGTTTCGATGCTTCACTGTACATATCTGTAATTTATCCAAGTTGAGTTTAACATCGCACTCCGACTAGGAAATTTGGTCAAACCTATTGTTTCGAAAGTTGTGTTGACACGGTAGAGAAAGTAGGGTGTTGTACTCTGTGTTGTTTTTATTGTTAGATAATATTCGCTTCTAATCAAAATGTGGCTTCCTATTGTGGGCATCCTCCGCTACAGCCAGCGCCATCTATATTCTCCCGTGGATGTACTTGGTCATCAGGACACCACAGATGACCTGATATGCATAGATAGTATAGTTTGAACTTAGACTCGTTCTCCGAGAAAATAAATTGATGGTCTCGTCGCTTGATCATGCACCAACATGTATTCCCTAGCCAAGTAGCTTACAGGAAGCTGTTGGCCGTGATCGACTTCGATGTAGGGTCGTCGCGAGACTGTACATGAACGAGGGGTCCAGACGAGGTGTGGATCGACTCAAGTGGCCAGAGTCAGGAACTCGTCCAGCGGCTGGTTGGCTGAAGTGGATGGGGGATTCCCTCAGGCAGTTCGCTGCTCAGGCCTAAACCTCCCAGGGGTATCCATCCTAGCCTATCCTAACCTTCAAGGAACACCTGCCCATCGTCGCCAAATTGAGCCATTTGCGTTTTATTTTATTCCTCCAGCAGTCCTCTATCCCCTTTCTGTCTCTATACCGTATTCAGCGAAGGAATTCCTGTTCAGGAAGTACGAACAACTGTGCTCTCCCCCTACCCTACGACAGCCGTCGTGACTATCTCAAAAGCTTTGAATGACCTCATGATTGCGGATGAACGCTCGTGATGGGCTCAGGATAGCGGGTCGAGACGAAGCGAGGCAAGGCGAGACTAGAAGTGTAAGGGTCGTTCGGCTGTTATGTGTGTCTGTGGCTTTGTCCCGTCGTATGGCTGTGGGTTGTGGTGACGACTTGACAGCTGTCTCGACACTTGGAACAGCTCAAGTACCCCCGCTGCTATTCGTGCTGCTGCGGGGCTCGAGTCGAGTATGTCACGATGAGAGACGACGCATACGTACACAGATACACATGCATGAGAACATCATATACATGAATGTGTGTATGTGAGTGTAACCAAAGTGAAGTTGAGCGGAGTGGCTCTCTTTGATAGGATATTACGTGCGGCATGCAGGCTGTCGCCATATCAATCGATATTGCATCTATCCTCGTATACTTATCATAGATACCTATATGAACCTGTATGTTGCGGTTAGAAGTGCAAGCTGTTCAATATGAATCAAAATATGAGCAATTGGTTAACAATGCTCATCGAGTAAAGGCAATGATTCATTGCTTCCCCATTGCAATTTGAAGTTATGTATACTTGGCCACACGAAGCTCTGCAACGATATCGCCTGGGTATCACATGCTAAAGGCAGTATGCATATATATATTATAGTTTCGGACAACAAGATGTTTCACGTAAGGCAAATGCCTTCAACTACGCAACCTGGTGAGATGTATTAAGTCGCACCGTCTTGACAGTGATGTAATTTCACTGAACCCTATGGGTTTTGTTCGGCGGCTTTCTTACGAATCAGTTCCACAGCAGACCAACAGTATGTATTTTGTATGGGTGCATAATTGCAGTTGGCTTAGTGATAGAATGAAACCATTCTTTGGGCCGACCCTCAGCCGTTTCCCTTGCCTGTGACCAGCCTTGGCTCTGAACATTTAGGTATTACAACATAGGGACATATAGAGTCCACGTTTGCTTTATTTTTAACCTTGTTGAAAGTTGTTTCTTTATTGGCAAGAATGCCCAGATAAAGGAAGTTGATAAGAAATAGAAAGATTCTCCAAAGTGTCTGCCGGCGGGATCTGAACCCAAGCTTTATGTCCCTCCTATCTGGCAACTCGAGACGCTCACTCTTGGACACCATGTCCGGGAAAAGAGATTCAATATGGGGAGCAAAAGAGTGCATATCCGACATCATCTTCTACCTTAGCTTCGTGTTGGCAAACTGCCGCTGAGATCGCAAGGATTGTGTGTGAAATAGAACAGCAATCCGCAGTAGCAGAAAGAGTCTGTCGAAAGTAGTTTGAATGTAAGGAACGATCCGGTGACGAGAGACAGAAGACGACGAACTGGATCTCTTGAATGAAAATGCAGCCCAGTCAATTCGAGAATTCTCTTGACGGTCCAGTGGTGAGCGTCTTGGGCTGTTAGACAGAACAGACACATGATGTGGGATCGAATCTTGCCAAACGCGGAGAATCTTTGGATTTCTTTATCGTCTGTCTTCATCTGTGCATTCTTGCCGACCGGATAAAATAAATAAAGGTGGCCCCGATAAGTCCTCGTAGTAATACCCAGAGGTTAAGTGCCGATACCAGTCGCACAGTGGAACAGCTGAAAGTCAGCTCAAAAAATCAGTCTCACTTCGAGAGCTCGCTGCTCAGCTTGGTCAGTCAACGACAGCGCGTCGTTTAGATGTTCTAGGAGAGGTGCAAAAAAGAAATTGGTTGCCACATTGACTCAATGAAAATACCAATGGCAACCGTCTCACCATTTATATTTCCGGCAAACAAGGAAGATGTGGAATGGTCAACACAGAGTGTTATTACGTAAAACCACTCAGCAAACAAAGCCAAGGAATCTCGAAGCAGCTGCCCTGGAGGGGCAAGGTACGGCGTAAAATGGTATTGCAACATAACACGCTAGGGCCTATGTTGATTTTGAGATTCGCCGCAATGTAACGAATCCCCATTGGGAAATTTTGCCGCACCCGGCGTAAAGCCCAGACATTTCTCCATCAGATTATCACCTATTCAAAGGTATAGAGCACGGCCTGCGGGACATGCTGCAATTGGCTGGATGAGTTGATTGCCTCCCATGACAAGATGTTTGGTCTGCCGAGGGATCCACATACTGCCTGATAGATGGGTGAGGGCCATAAAAAAACTAGGTACACTATTGCGATTACGTACCCATAGAAATCTGTTCATTCTTCAAATAGATATAGCAATTCACAGCGAAATGACAAACAAAACGAACTTACCGACTAACTTAAGATTTGATTTCGAAGACTTTTACAGAGGCGCACGTCACTGAGAGAAAATTCTGAGAGGATTTTAGCGCCCTTCGGGCTGGCTGTTCGTGCACAAATGCATTTTGTGTGAGAGATAAGCGGCTAGAGTTATAATAATGATTTCCTCATCTGCATCTCAGTATTCCAGCATGAACCATGATATTGAAACATCGTTCGACCAGTGCGACACTTTAGGAAAATGTTATAATGATCTCTATTCTCATTAGGTTACTGGCCTGTCGTCGTAGAAATCTATTACGACATTTCTGTTACGATGGTCATTTTCATCTTTTATTAGTAAACCTTTTAATAGAACGTTTTTATTAACATCTAATATTAGCTGATTTTTGAGAATTTAATTATATGCACCGTTTAGTGTGTCGAGACATTTGGGTAAATGTAGATTGTCCGCAACCTTCTATTTTTGTGAACGCTATCAAGATGCAATTAAGAATCTACTTCAGTTGGCGGTTGTCTGCTGGGACCGGATTCCTTTTATGGCTAGTAGACGCCTGGTAAAAAGTGACTTGCTATATATTTAATACAGATTGAATTTAGTGCTCTAAAATTGGTTACAAAACACACTTTGCAGGGCGCACATTTGTTATTACATATATCGGGGTAGGTGGGGGAGGGGGTCACTTGGGACTCCTTTGAGGGCGTTTCTGCAAGTGACACTCATCTCCGAGTGGACGCTGCCTATTAATGTGTTTTTGTGTAACTCGTTAGTCTGCTTTCTTCGACGTTGCCGGACATTATCTGATTCGCGTTTCGATGAATTACAGCATAACGTGCCTTCTATCTAGCTGGTGCTTTCATGCTAAAAACCTCTCATGTTATGTAGGTGCAACGATCATTTTGCGACAAAGAAATCAGCTAGACCTAGCAGACACTCTGGCGCAACGGAGGCCAGCTGACGGCGTAGGCAAGTTGTGAAAATTTTTTTTAGATAAGTTGGCTGTGTGAATCCGAATTATTGCAAACAATGTGAATGAAATAGTACATGATTCCTATGACTATGCTGGCAGGATACAACTTAGGTCTGCCTCTTACGTATGCTACTTAAGCTCAACGGTGCAATTAGCAATTAATTGGATTGGGCCAAGTCAGCCACAGAATATGCATTATTCTGGGCTAAAACATGTGTATGGGGATTGATAAAGCTGTCTCGGCGAATATCTTCTTAATCTAGGTTGAAAGTGTTACGCGAATTGCTGTTATGATCACATCTTTACATTATATTCATTTTTAGGATATGTAATTGTTTTCTAAGGTAGGTCACAACACGTCCGAAACCCGATTTTAAACGTGTGACACACGTTGTGGTCTCCTGAAGGCAAACGTTTTTTAAAAAGACCTCCCCCAGTTCTTGAGCTTCACCGCACCGCCACTGGGAACAATTTAACCGTTGCACAGGTACATTTCGGATGTATTTCTAATCGTTATTGTCTATTCCGTTGGATTGTTACATACTATTCTACCGGAGCTGCACATTCAAGCGGACGTTTATGGACATGACGTATCCGATAGATCTTGGTGGCATAACAACCCCATGGTTCGAGCCACCAACGTACGGGTAACTCGGCCGCTTCGGTCAGGCTGCTCACGTCCGATAATAAATATTCCCAATTCATCTTCAGTATCGTTTGCCATCCGAGATATATTTTTCCGCAGGATATTGCGGGTGCCTCAGTTTTCAGTCATTGTCAGTTGTCAGTTGAGATGAACTTTGAACGAATCCAATCTCTGCCCACGGGCAGAACGATTCGTTCGCGTAACCTTCGAATCTATTTGAAATATCGGGCACGTCAATGAGCGTATTAATCTCCACCTCTGCAAGCATCCGATCATATCATGTTGAATCCCGAGCACACGGCATAATATTATGCCTGAAACAATCCCATCAACAAGATCAGTTAAAATTAAAGTTGAATATGACAGTAACAGAATAATCCGCATGGAGAATACTATCGACGCTTCTTGTCTCATCCTGTTCAATTAACTCTCGTCAGACACTTAATTGCTAGACTGATGATTAAACAAATAAATACAACGTGTGCTGGAAATATGCCATGTCAGTATTTTAGCGAAACAATTTATACGCGAACATATTCTACAACCTTGAGCCCTTATACTTAGCAACGCCGATTCGATGCTTATCCAGAGGTACCTTGGATGAGCCGGGACGCGTGTACGCGTAAATATAGACTTGCCGATATTTATAGAGTGCAGACCTTATGGACCTTCTAATTATCCAGACACATCGACCCGTTGATGAAAGCCCGAAGTTCGGATAGCGTACGTGCGGCTTGCCGATGCTGAATAACGAAATAGCATCGCTGCATAGCATCTGCTGTCCACGATGGCTATCGCATTTGATATTATATGCCGCAATATGTTAATTAAGAGAAATGTTGATATCACTTCATTTGGTTTTACGATTATTAATCGAATGTCGTCTTGAAAATTAGGAAGATTGTATTGGTATTTCAAAGATAATCAAAAGTAATTTTAATTCACCCCGTTCAACTATCCGTCTACACCTTCATCATATTACGAGTTTTTATGGGGAGAAAAATTTTACCAGCTTAGTTATAATTGATAATTGTTGCCGGAGTTCTCTATCGAAACGCTTTTGATAAACAATCATACAATAGAAGCTTCCCTGGTCATATACGAAGCCATCCATCGGGGTGGCGCAACGGTATCATCGAGAACATGGAATCCTATGGGCTACGGTTCTAACACCACACACTGTTACATACTGTTTTAAAGTAATGTGCAAAACTACATGTGCATATTGACAATCCGCAGACCATCATTATATTTTGCATGTGCTCTAAGGCCTAGCAGCAAGCTCGGGTTAGTATGGACAAATAACTAAATCAGACAACTAGCGTATGGTTTTTGTCGATACAGAAAGCTAGTGATTTAGCCCATGCAAGGTATGTCGCTTCTCGTAGATGTTCTCTATCTGTTACATTGCCTGGTGGGGCCTCTTTATTTTAAATCATTCTATTAAGAACATATAGTGAAACGCTGTTCTTAGACTGTACTTCACGTTCATCGGGCGCAATTGTCGTCCACTTTTATAATTGACATGCAATAATAATTATTACTATGTAAAAACAATGTTACATTATTCAGCGCTTACCTCCGGTGGTACAATTGGAGACTTGCATGAAATCGTATCTCTGCAGTATGGCGAAATGGAGAAGGTCGGTGTAACCCACAGCCCTCAGATGATTAACGAACGCCTAGAACGACGAGCCTTGCGCCAACACTAAACATGCACAAGGGTCGATGCGGTCAGAGTGATGTTTGAGCAATATTCCACCGCGGGGATGCTACCGATAAATCATGCCTGATAGATGAAATTTATAAATAGGGAAACTCGAGAGCCATTTTGAGCCTAGTGGATTCCCATTAGATGCATTAGAGTGAAACTTTTGCCAAATACCGATTCCTCTTCAGATAAACATAGATAATGGACAATCGACGAGTGTAGGCTCGTGATGTAAGGCTCATTATTATTATTATTATTACTGTTATGTGTAAAATGCGCACACTCGTTTGAAGACACTGAATCACCTTGCAGACAATGCAATGGATGGCAACCTTGACACTATAGAGTGGTTCGAAGAATTTTGTATCGAATTGTCTATCCCCTTGTTTATATCTTAAATCGCAAATGGCTTGAAACCATCTATCTACCCCCCACCGGAAGGCCTTACCGAAACATAAAACTCCGTTTTAATTGGGTGATGGCTAGTTAACCAGATGTAAATTAATATTCCGTATTTTCGATACATCAATTACTCCTGCGTCCAACAGAGGCGCTCGAACCAGCGGTCACCCGAAGTTTTTGTATAGTATACCTTTCAACTCTTAGCATTTTCAGCATCCCACTCCAGTAAAGGTAAAGCTTTATTGGTCTATTAAGGGAACTGCAATTTTACAATGCTTAAGTTCTTTTCTTATATGTCACCATCACGCAGCAGGACTCGAACCTGCAGCCTCTGGCTTTTTACCGCCAGACACTTAGCCGTCACAAACATTAATCGCAAACATTCCAGCAGTATTTTCTCCTTTATCATGTCTGATTTTTGAAGACAAAACCCAAAACCCACATTCGTATATGTTGCATACAAATGTGGGTTTTTGGTTACCGTATGAAAATGTATTGCGAATTGTGTCGTTTATCGCATATATGCTATCTTCGTACAATAGTTCTGGGTGGCTTTTTTAGGTGCCAGATAGAGGCAGCAATTTGGGAGATTGCTGCTCTCCGCGTCAGGGAGAGCATTGTTTCATAGGGAGGTGCATCTCGAACGTACCCACACTAAGCAAAGCAGACCAGAGGAGGTGAGGTCCTGGCTTCGAGAGGATTTAAAACAATGCCAGAAATGGCGCCACCGGGATCTGCTCCAGAGGGAGCAGCTGAGAGTAACCTGTAGAAAAACGTTGACTTGCGGCCGCTGAACGAGCGGAGCTCTGAACCAACGTATCCCACAGCTCCGACAGACCGACTGGCCACACTCTTCTTTGCAGACAGCATATATAAACAGCACGAGGTAGCGCCAGCGTCGGTTCGCAACGAACAGCTTTGTGTCACTGAACGGCGGAATAATAGGAGAGCCATTACGGCAATACGGATCTGCAATTGATTGGCTTGATCCACTGGGGTCAATATTAGCCCAGCTAAAAATAATGTTCCGCGCGAGCATTGAAACAAGCCGCTCGCCTCGTACTCTTGTGCCGTTCAACTATGTAACTCTCCTTGCTAAGTTCCGAGGACTTTACAGAGCATTCTCACTCGCTCCGTGTTCCTGACGCCGGACGACCACTTCGGACGGATGGTGGATAGGGGTTGTTTGTATTTATTTATGTATTGATATTATTAAATCTATGTTAACATGCATCTCAACGTGTGCCTAGGATAGAACGTTTGAGTATTTGTTTTGTAGTTTAATATATTTAGTACTGAGATAGATCATTTTTTTAGTTTTAAGCTCTAAGAATGGTGGTGATTCTCTTCGATATTCTGGTTCCATTGATGCCACATTGCTAAGTCTTCTGGTTTCGACCCATAATTCCGTCTAGTTAAGGGTATACTGTGTGTCGAGGACGGATGTGATTTGTTTCGAAGTGAAAAATTGATGTCAGGTGACATCGAATGGTTAAACTTCGTAATTGGATTTTGTGCGCTACAGAATCTGATATTGACAGCGTTATATCGCTGCTCCTGTTGTTGCCACCAAGTAAAGAAGTGCCCCGATGTTTAATAATGGTGTAACCACTGCTTGTGATATTTTCAGACGGAGTACGCCTTGAATTCATGTATTAAAAAGGCACGGAAATAATCTCTGCTAGCGTTACAATGAATTTGTTATATAGTTTACCTGGTATAGTTGTTATATAGCCCCCATCTTCATCTAGCTTTTGTGATCATTTTGATCGGATCACCAGTAGAGACACAGGAAAACCTGAGGCACTCTGGAGTCGGTGCTGATGCATTCGACGTTCTGTTGCCAACTCTGAGATCGAACGCTTAGCTAATTTAATTTTCGCCATGTCTTGTTGCCGGCGTCTCATTTTGCTGTCTGTTTTGCCCCTACCGTTATTGCTGCTCGAGCTACGAACTACCCATTCCTGGCGGCCCACAGTCGCTCACAGTGGTCGTCTTACATCCATGCGTGACTGTGGGTTCTTTGCCGCGAGCGAGAGCTACCTCTGCGATCGGTTCGCGACTCTCCTGTTGCATAGCAGTGGGTCCCGTGGGAGGCGAGCAGTTGCCTGGAAGGTTCCGCATAGCTGGATCCCTTCTCCATGGATGCATATCCACCTTTGCCGCCCTGGAACCCGTTTGGTAGCGTCTGGGAGCGATGCCACCGAGCAACTGCTCCTCCACCTGTTTCTCCTAACTTCCTACCACAGACACCGCGCGACCGCCACCTTTCAAACTAGCAAGAGCTACTGTATAACTGGAACGTCAGCAAAGGCCCCGGACGCATTTGGTGTAGGGCCGGCTGACCCAGCCAAAGGCATCCCTCTTCAGAATATTGATTTTTCGCAACGCGACGCCCTCAACGCCGCGATCGTCTACGTCGACGCTCTCTTTAACTCAGCTCCATATAGTGAGCTGATTGACTGCTGTCCGAGAGTCCTCTGACAGCAGCTGGCACTATCATATCTCCAGCAGCCAACGTAGGAAACTCTGACCCTTAGAATGGGAAATCGACCGTTCGTCTATGTTCAGACAGTCTTCTATTTTGGTTTTTTGTTGCATTTTTTTAGTTGACGGTATTTTTGAATCGTGCCTGAAAAATGCAACGATATATATTCTCTATTTTAACTATGTTTATTTTTCTAAAGATTAGTTTGTATCTGGACTGTGAGATGAAATATCCGCAAAAAACATCTGCAAACTCCATTCTACTCACGCTTCACATTTTACATAAGTAACATGCTCGCTTGTGTTTGGATTCGATATGTGAAATGTCCACATATTTGGAAGACGTATTAGATAATAACGACTATTATCACTGTTACAGTGTGACGTTGTTATTCATATGGATATATTTAGTATGTGATACTTCTCCACTGTGAATTTTTTAGTCGTGTTTTTCTCGGCGGCCGCTTCATGTGTCTCTCCGCGTTAATGCCTCTCAGCTGCCAATCTTGTGCCTGGATATTTCCTGATGGTACCCCTGGGATATGCATTGTGTCCGTTATTCATTTCGCTCGATTACCCCAGCTCTCCTGTGGCAGGATCGTTCGATGAGACTTGATGAACTTAGCTCCTCACAAACATTAGCTGGTACAGAAATATTTTCGCCCCCGGCCTGGGTCAACATTGAATAGATATTATCATAGTTGACTTTATTTCGCATTCTAAGCTTCTAATAACTGCAATGAAATTATATTTTACAAGCGGAGCAATTGACACCTGGCATATAATCTCTCGTATATCTCTCCTCGCTAAGTATTTCGCAACCATTCGCAATATTCTAAGTACGATCGCTATAGCAAAATGGACATAAACTTCGACGGCTGACCATAGCAGCGTTAAAAAAAACGAATTAAAACTACAACAAAGTGACTTCGAGAGCGGAGCAAATTTTAATTCTGAGCTTGAAATCTGATAAATAAGCCTGACTCACATCACGAGATTACAACAAGTAGCGCAGACGCATAGTCTCGTGTGTTGAGAAAGCTTGGCTGCTTTGTTAATTACAGTGCAAGATTGCTTTGCCTAATCCTTTCACGAATTATGTCGATACTCCCCCTCACAGGCAGAGCGTTTTTGACGTCATACGTTTTAGGAAAGTGTATGATCTATTTGTATTTACCATGAAGAAAGTTTATCACGATGTCAATATGAAGCACTCGATCGATATTCGAAACGTCATTCCCGATGTTCGAGTTCCCTATGGATTGCAAGCGGCGGCTACTATTATATTGCTACCGCTGCTGCTGCTGCTGTTACAGACTAAGCCCATACATCGATGGAAACTCCCTAGGCGGCCTAGAAGACGGATGAAGCATATCGCCCCGTACTGTGGATGTTATACTCCCATTCGATCTATATGCACTGATGCATAAGCGCTTACCGTGGGCGGCCTGCGCCGCTTACAGTTGCTGCAGCCGCCGCCGCCGCCGCCGCCGCTGGAGAAAGCGAACGACTGCTGTACCCCACGACCGGACGATTGAAGGTTCCGGAAAAGAAAAGTCCCCCCCTCCTCCCCACCAGCACCACCGCCACCACCACCACCTATAATTCATATGTATCATGTATCAACACACCTGTGTATTGGCATCGTGAAATCTAACTGTTATAAGAGAGCCAGATCCATATAAGAGATTAGACCGGAAATGCTCCCCAGCGAGAAGAGGAGTGTGTTTTGCCGTTACTGCTCTTCATGGACAAAACAGCAACAGAAATGTATCGCGGAATGGTCAACGTAATGGATAAGCATACGTATCCTTGTTGTGGAATAACGCCAGAGAGGACAGCTAGTCTGCGGATACCGAACAATCACAGGAGTATTTGTTGTGTCGATATATTATGATGTATATCTACTTATCATATGTAAGCATACGCTTAATAGTCAAATGGAACTAGTCGAGGCGCAATATACATTATTACTCAGTAATAGTACAGAATACACACAAATATGCTAAACATGGTCTTCAGCCACGAAGCATATAACGATTAAGTCAGATTCTAAAGAGACTCGTGAGCTCCTTAAATTCAGTCATTGTTTTGATGCCAAGGGCAGACATGTAGAATACATATTTTATACATGCACAGTGTGATGTACTGAAAGTTATGGACGCTTGCACCATATGGCGTTTCGTTTGAAATCATTTTCTAGGTTATGTGGATATGCTTTGTTTGAAAAATATTCAAATGTTATTCATAAATGTAGACCTACGAATTAAGATACTGGTTTTTACATGTGACAAAACTGTATTCATGTACGTATCTGACTGTGGGTGCGTGAGCGACTACTCATATTGATGCAGAGCCAAGTGGACGAATTTGCGGTGCACGCTAGCTAATGATGAGGTATGACAAAGTGAGATAGCAGAAACCTAATTGAAAATAACATTTTTCGTCCAAACCGAAACCTGTTTCTTTTGACCAACTGAACGCCTTTTTCACATTTGAGGTCGTTCTACAATATGTTGGTAAGCTTTGATGAAAAAAACCCTAAAGGCGAAGTGTCCTATTGTACCTTGCTGCCTATTGTATACTACCGTTGTGCATAGCGTATCTATAATTGAGGTGCATCGCAAACGGGATAGAGTACGTTTCAGAGCGAAACAAAGCCTCCTGCTGTGACATTATTCCACACTTGAGCTGTTTCCAGTCACTATGCAAACCTGCGAAATGTTCCATGAATAATCATATACTGTTGAATGGATGAGCCATTGCCTGCGCCTATGGCTACGAGAGGTAAATTTTCTATATATATATATATATATATATATATATATATGGTAACCGTGGAAATATGTCATACTTCAGTGGTTTAATACAAATTCAGAATATAAGGGCATCACTATATACGTGACATAGTGTACGATAATAGTAGAGGATATTTCACACACCGTCTCCTCTCCAATCTCTTTAACGCACAGAAAAATCCTGCCCGGCAGCTATACAAAATGGCCATTAATGCCCCCGGGGTTCAGTCATTAGGAGCACGCTTCGAGCAGCAGTTCGATCCCTAGCGTGACATTATTCGTAGTAGTCCCTATGTATCAGGAGTCGCTCCGCTAACTCTCCCATTCTTTAGCCACCCATTACATTCTCCCTACCGCAGCCTGGCCGGTCGCCCACGGGACCCCTTCGACGCTCTTCTTGCAGCTATTCCATTACTATAGATGCACCGGCAGTGTTTACCAGCTCGTTGCCGCGTGATTGAGACCAAAACTGGTCGACCGTTTGTGGATTCCTGTTCTCTCTACGAGTCAGCGGCTTTCTGCTCTTGTTCTCTGTATCCTTCTCTCTCTTCCTCTATATCCTCTTTTTCACGCTCGGAGCACGTGTGCTTGCATGCAGACAGCCTATCTGGCCCGAACGTGCATACAAGCATATGTCTATACACGTCAACAGTGCACATTTGTCGGCGCAGCATAATCGCAGAATACCGTGTGTGTCGCTTGTAAACGCTGGTTGCTGCACGAGCCACTCCACATCGGTACATTATATGGATTCTTATTATTAGCATTGTGCCATATCTCCCGACGGGAAAGCAACGAATTACAACGAGTGTTCACTCATTCTGTATGCACTGAACGATTCGGGTGCTCCGGTATCTGTTGATGCGCTGTTAGCCGTTTCGTCGATCGAAATTAGCAAAACGTCTCCGAGCAACCGAACGCGGCGCCGCCCGCCGCCGCCGGCGATATCGACATCGACGATGGTGATGATGCCTGCTGGAAACTATGTTTGCATGCACCAATGCGCCGAAATTCCCTAATGACCGACGAGGGAATGGAGGCCAGCAAACCAATGTTCGCTGATTGATACGGAACCAACGAGGCCCGGCCGAGGCCAACTCATTGCCTTACTTACGTAGGCTCCGACGTATCGAGTATACGCACGCGTTCGCGAACAACGCGATACAACGTCGTACTTCCCAACTCACTAAGGAGAGGGAGAGAGAGAGAGATTGCCAGACAGACGGAGAGACAGGGAGTTGTTTGTGTCCGTGTGCGCACGCAGGCGTCAACAGGCCATAGCTAAATCATTTTCGAGCTCTAAGCGAGCCTGAAGAGAAAGTAATGGACGAACAAATCGGAATTGGCTAGTGTAATACCAGCGCTGCAATGGTGACAACAAGGTAGAGTTTGTTTTATGCTGTGAACAGAGCGTTCGGTTCAGAGTGTTCATTCAAACTGAACGCTGAGCTGACGCCAAGGAACGCTCGACAGAGTTGACGGCTGGTTTCTGTGAGGTGTATAGCAACGGTGAATCCATGCGCTTTAGTGTAGTATCAAATACAATACCAAAAAATGGCGAATGCCACCTGCTCTCATACTCATATGATAGGATGTGTACAGCGGTTTCAAATAAGTCAACGAATGTTAAATAAGGTTTTACTAATATGTATTATTATGAAAAAAAAAATATATATATATATATATATATACGCTTGCATAC
The DNA here is from genome assembly GCA_019614645.1 of Stratiolaelaps scimitus. Classification (NCBI taxonomy): domain Eukaryota; kingdom Metazoa; phylum Arthropoda; class Arachnida; order Mesostigmata; family Laelapidae; genus Stratiolaelaps; species Stratiolaelaps scimitus. Next base: position 288,482 of record JABWDB010000014.1, on the reverse strand, counting down.
CTCCGCCAGAATTGCTCGGTCTGCCTTCATTTTGCGCTTGTTTCGGTACTTGATGGGGGAGCGGTCTCTGACGAAGTACGCCTCACGAAGGGAGTCACCAGTAGACGCTGGTGGGCATGTCGAGGACTATGTACTGCTTTCGTTGAACAGCTCTCCTAGCTCCTATAACTCACACATCCATATTCGTTTTCCGTGTACATATATTGACATGGGCGATGGCTGGCGGGCTGGCTGGCTGGCAAGCCGGCACCTTGCTTAGCCATAGAGACGCACTCATACACCCAGCTAGCTACACAGGCACAATCTCATCCGCCGAACGTCGCAGTCTGTAGCCAGGCAGTGTGTGACAAAAATGGCTTAATTACATCGAGCCATGCCGGCCGGCTATTCCTTCCGTTCTCCGTCCATGTTCTTGCCGCTTATCCGCTGGCGGCATCCACGACCCCCCGTGCCGTCGAATAGCACACGGCGGCGGAGCTTGGCCGCCTCTCTTGCTGATAGTGGTGGCGGTCTTTAGGTACGACGTCTCTTGTTCATGCGTGCTCTAGTGTATGATCTCGGCTGTTTGGGTTTGGCCGGCATACTGGATTCCTGCCGGCAACAGCCGAGAAAATGCGAGTGAGGCTAAACATAGAATGCACCCTCTCAAATCCTCTAACTCTTTCTCTCTCGCTCACCGCTCTCGTTATTTCTCCCAGCAGGAGCAGTTGCTATGTCTCGGCACTGAACAGCCATGGCCCTGCAAGGAAGCCAAGGAGACACCAGAGTAGAGCAGGCAACCCTTATGAGGGGATGGCCTTGCCTCCGCCTCCTCATCGTTGGGGGGGGGGGCTAGTCTTTGCCATCAGGGTCAATGACAACTAAAGTCAATCCACTCATTTCGCGTTAGCCTTATTTCATCTGTTGCATCCAGTTGCAGCTGATTGTTGTGTCTAGATGGAACACTGCCAAAGTCAATGACACGATGTTAAGTAGCGGTCACGCCGTCTCGGTCTGAAGTGCAGGAATTTCGCTTAGGTGGGTTCATTTTCTTCAGCATCGTTATTCTTATTGATCCGAAAAAGTGGTCTTGAGTGAAGAAGCGATCATAAAAAGGAGCTTGGACTCCTGTTTACATTTTACGATAGTTAGTTAATGTACTTTAGGGATGCTGTTGATAAAGTCGATACAATTTATAAACATCAATTCTTTCAAGCTGTACACAAACGAAGTGAACAGTGGGCGCGACTTATTGAACAAAGTAAAAAGAAACGAAGAAAAAACTTGAGTTAATAAATAAAACAATCCCTCACATAAGCCCAAATATGTTTTCTCTTCAAATACTCTTAACATGATAAGATATGAGAAAAGCTCAAACCGCCTAAAGGTGATCCACGTCATACCGGACAATTATCCATTATACATCTGTAGAAAAAAACCAAACGCGCTCATTCAAGAATGTCAAAACGCGCCCAAGAAACTGTAACCCCCTTGTCAGCCAGACATCATTTGAGCTCGAATCAAATTAACACATAATAATAATTAAATCAATCAATAAATGTGTTACTAAAAAATCGTATTTCAAAATCATACGTATAATGTATATATACACAATACTAACTAAATATTTTGCGCCATTTTGGTGTATCCACTTCGTCGCACAAAATTTGGTTCACTTACTCCAAGCCCCCAGAATATTTTCGAGGTTTATAGCTAGCAATCTTTATCAAAATCGAGAAAATCAGTGTTAAAAATTCCCAGCTGTTAAAAAGGTACCTTCCACTGAACCGATTTAGCTCGTTGATTTCGTTATTACAATACAGTTGTTAAACAACAACCGCTCGAATTCTTTCTTTCTTGAAGGTCAGGAGCGAGGGTGAGAAATCACTCACAGTGAGGATGTAGATGCAAGGCTAGCAATAACGATGATGTTAGAAATATCCCTACCCCGAAGGAATTTACGATCGAACCTATTAGGCTGTCCCCTTCAAACTTTCCCGCCTTTCGAATGGCGCACAATCGGAACTACGCGATACAATGCGTTAACTTTTGGAATGGGCACGCGGCAGGAACGTGGCTTCCTTTCGAACACTAAGTGGTTTCTATACGATCAGAAAGATGGACACTGCAGCAGAAAGTTCAAATTCCCCCAAAAATCAACGGGAAAACATCAAGTCTTTGTTTCTCCAAAAACACCCTCCAGCTGAAATCCATCGACAATTAGTGAACGCGTACGGCAGGTCTGCCTTATGCCTGCGAACGGTGCAAAGTTGGTGCAAGCGATTTAACAGTGGAGATATGGACACCGATGACCACCGAGGCGGGGACCACAAATCAGGTGCAACGAGGGACGAACGGATTGACAGAATCAAGGCAGCTTTTGAGCAAACTAGAGCTTGGTCCATGAGGTCTTTGTAGGCTGAAACTGGGATTCCTCGGGTGACATGTCATAAAATTGTCACCAATGTACTGAAGATGAAGAAAACCAATGCAAAATGGGTTCCCCATATACTGAGTGCTGAGCAGATAAAAATGCGTGTGGAGTGTTCGACATCTAATTTGAAGACTTATACGCCTCTAACTCATACCAAAATATCTTTATTCTAACTCATTTAGTTCAAAAGTTATTGGCATTTAAAGAGGCGAAAGTTTGAAGGAGACAGCCTAATATTTTTTGGGAACATCCACTTGGAATAGCCATGTCGGAGAGTGCCACCCGTAAAACATGACATGTGTAGTTAATTGGTAACGATGTGAAACGTTCCGAAAATAATCCGCTTCTCCAAGAGAAATGCATTTAATAGCGCTGCGCATAGCATAGAAACAAATAATAGGGATACTTTCTGGTTTAAAATAACCTGCTCATATATATATATATATATAAACTTTGCTTCATCGTCTGCGAGCAGCGGGAGTTCATAAAGTGCCCTTGGTAATAAAATTTCGGTTATTGTTGTCCACAAATCAGGCCAAAGGTCAAGGTGGAATTATACAAAGCCAATACCAACATTGCTCATTGACAATGCTCTGACGTCCTCGGTATCGACAGACTTAAATTTTCTTTGTGCTCCACCTACGCCATTACAAGGATTTGCCACTCCGCAAACAAGTGATCCGGGTCGACGTCTGTGTTGCCACCTATAAAGCATGAGCCAATGTATTGATTGCATAGAAAGACGTCGTCGTCGTTGTTGTTCTTCTTGTTTGAGTCTGCGTATCCTCGTTCGGAAAGCTCAAGACGGATGGCCTGGCGTTTGGTCGAGCTCAAATATTATACGGCCGATTCGTTTACAGAGTGCGCCTTTCATGTGCGTCTTTGAGAGGGCATCTTAAGTCCCATACCGGTATTTCCCTAACAGCGAGAAGTAACGGAGCTATACAAAGTTTCTTTTAATTTGCCATCAACTAGAAGAGAGAGAAGATACCCTCCCGTCATTTTAGTCTTGTATACCTAATGATTGCATTTGATGGTTAGAATCAGTGGTTTCAGAGCCAAAACAATGGCTGTTTGAGATACATTTAATACTGGTTCGAACCCTCGTAGCAATCTTCTTGAATGGCTTGCCGCAGATCATCTTCTAAAATGACGAAAATGCATAGGTTTATCTTCAAGCCTTGTAGCATTTGAACAGAATTTGATATACCAATTTTTAACCAATTTCATAATATCGTGTGAATTGTTGATTATCGTACAACTGCTTTCGGCACAACCTATCTTACGCTGAAAATCCGTTGCTGGAGTGGCCCGGGATTTTTTCATTCAACCGGATTTGACACATGTCCACATTGTTAAGGTCTTTGATAGTACAGCCGGCAGAAATATCTGAGGTTGACTCCCGGTAAGGGCTATCCTATCATTTGACAACTTAAGCGAACGCATATAACAGGAGGAGACACGCATCATCACTAGAGTTAGGAGTGTAACCTTCGCCCGCCACAATGACGGTGTCCTTCTCGAGCCTCTGATTTGATTATCAGACTGTTTTGTGTACAAGTCCACATGGCGCAAGTAAACCACAGAGCCTATTACAATGTGGTCCCGCAGCACATTGTTATAATACAAAAGGAGTGGCAGATTGACCTTATGTGACTCGATACAACTCAATAACGCATTTAGCTCTCGGTTGAACCTCGGTACGGTTTACAGCTAGGACTAAATTATGATAGGGGATCTCGGCGGAACCGACATTCAAGCGTTGGGTCAAGTTCCACACTACTCTGGACTTGAGTATATGTATTTCCCACTATAGCATTGCGTTCTCAGGAAATTATCCTCCTCCAAAAACAAAAAATGTTTGGGTAACTAACTAAGTTTATGTGATCCGAAAGATTTCGAATCTTATCACTTTCATTTCGCGATCCGAGCATGCCAATGCATTTTCAATTGACTCTCTCTCTCTCGCTCTCTTTGTGCCATCCGAATTAGATTCAGGTCGGGTCAAAAGCTCCAGCGTTACCTCGAATGACATCCCAATGGCATTTAATTGAGGGTTATAATTTAATCACAATTCTCAACCGAATATCAGCCGATTCATTTTCTCTATTACAAAAGTTATGTTAGTGTGCCTCCGCCCCTGTAAACTACGACATTTAACCTGTTCACAGACTCGTTTGGTAAGTCTAAGCGTTTGAAGAACGCCTCTAGCTTACAAGTAGAGGCACTGCAAGAGGTTAGAACTTTGATATAACTCTGGCAACTTCCCGTACACCAGCTGCCCTTTGTTCGGGGGTGGCATAGACTTGAGCAGAATCTTTGGGAAACTTGGTCATTCGCATCTCTGCCGTGATACCCCACTCGCAGACATTCATTCAGTCGGGGAGGTGTTAGTGAAAACGCATAAGCAAAATAGTGCTACTTGCGGACACTGCACTATATGACAATGGTATGCGAAAGATTCCTTCATGCTGAGTTGTCGCCGAAAGTCACTGGCATGTTGGCTGAACATCCTAGTGTATATGAGAACACTGAACGAATCAGATGATTGCACGAAAGAGTTAGTGACGTTGCATTAACTCGAATAGAACATGTGTATATTTGTTACCTCTTTTCTCTGTGAATATTTTCCATGCATCGAGGTACCCGACACAGTCATCCACGTGTTCATACATTTTAGGGCCAAAATTGAAAGGACAAATATCATTCAAATGACGACTAGTCGATAGTCATTTTACAACATCCAAGGTCACGTAATTCAAGCAATAATGACTTCGAAATATTTAGCTATAACATCACGTCTATAACTCACCAGCTTACTAGCTCGATAGGTATATGTTTATAGTATTAATTTTACCATACGTTTTGTGGCTGCCCAAGTTTATTTGCCATCAACGCATGAAGTCTTGCAGATGGTCACGAGAACTGCGTAATTTATTTAAATTTTTTTTAAAAAATAAACAAAGTAATTTTGTTTTAACAAACTTGCCACCCACAAGGTTGTGGGTGGTCAACAAAAAAAGGGAACTGCGAAGCTTTAAACGCGAGCAGTGCGCAAGATTTTGCGTTTAAATCATCATTCTCTGCTCATAAATGTACACGTTTATGTTTCCCACTTACAAATGTATATGTTTTCTACTTACTATATTTCTTACCGACTTTCTGTTATGATTCTTCATTGTCATTTGGAGCTTCTTGAATTTGGTTGGCTTACAACATGTAGTTGACATTGAGTAGCTTGTGGATCGCGGCACGTTCGCAATCCTAGTTGACTGATTTCGGTCGCTGTATCGCCACTGAGGAAAGCAGGTAAGGGAAGGAAAACGCACGTTTCATTAGAAAACCTTGAGACATTCGAGAAGATAGTCAACGATGACCACATTTCATTACGGAATCTCGAGTGTCGACTGTCGAGTGACATAGCGTGAAACGAAATAGAATGGAACTAAAGCAGCGTGTCGGCGACGCGATGTGCGTGCGAATGGACATTACAATGACTACTCCTGCACCCACTCGGCCTCGGATCACTTCGCTAAGGAACTTACGAACTACAGTAGGCAGGCTGTTCTTAGGAAGCCCCTACAGTTACCTTATGGAGTTGTTCCAATCTCGACAGCGTTCACAACAATCGTCGACGACACCGAAGGAGGTCGGAACAATTCCGCGTAGCACCAGTACGCTATAGAGGTAATTGCAAGTCATTTTGACCGACTGAACACTGAGTGCCACTCTATTTACACTCGACGTCATCTGCTTTCGAAGATCAATACATAACTATATATACAACATAATGATATGACATATCACATGATAAGCTGTAAAAATAATCTTTTCTGTTCTCCGGTGACGTTTTTCGAAAAACGTTCGACTTGACAGAAGCAACATCCTTTGACGTCTCTCAGGGGTTTCATCAAAAACGAAGAGCTAAGCATGGCAACAGTCACAACCGTAGGTGACGCTTCATCAAATCAACCTTTAGCAATTTTAGGGGTCCCATCATCGTTTTAATGTGACACATGTCATGAACGAGATGAGAGCTGCAATTGAAAATTTCGCAATAATCTGTTGTGTAAATATCACTGCGGCTAAATCAGATCAGTGAGTGACCCAATTCGCACGCTCGATCCATAATATACGCACTATATTCGGTATATATAAGCGGGGACACCGTGATCAAAGTATACCGCTGCTCTGGTACACAATGTCGTGAAATAGCTTCGGAAATTCCGATAAACTCTCCTAAGCAAACAAGTAACTTATCGGGCGTTCCCTGGCGATGAACTTTGGCAAAACCTACCTGTGAGATCTAGTACAAGTTTCTATTTTATAAAACATTGCTTCTTTTAAGTTAGGTTGTTTCTTGCCGATTTCAAGCGAACATTTTTTGTCTGCGGAATCAAATTTCGCAATGATTGAAGGGATGTCTAGATAATTTTTATCGCATGAGCATTTAAAGGCGACGAGCATTGCTCATGCGAATACAGAATTTTTTTTAGGTAGCATGGTATCTTTCGCAGGTTGTAACAAGAAATAAAAACCTGTTTGAATAAACGAGGATTATCACCCATCATCGGGTGTGCACGACGACTCATAATCTCAAGAATACCAAGGCACAATCTCAATAAATGTATAAATAAATATGTCCATACAACTGAGCCGATGGTATTAATACATACGTAAAATTCACTGCAGTCGCGTACGTTTGTCATGATCGCCGCGTCCCACAGTTCAGTTCCAATTGTTACTAATAATTTGGTGGCGGGTGACTGTTTTCGCGACGCCTATTACGATTGCTACGAGTATCGAGTCTGAGTGAGGGGGCGTCAACCCCCGCACCCCCTACGCTTCCCTTTATACCACCCCCCCCCCATTGGCTGATCGTTTGCTTTTGTTGTTTACGAAACACACAGATAATACCGATTCCCGAAAACTATAAGCATTGCTCTGCCTGCTCGCCTTCCCTGTCCGCCTGCGTTAACCGGATTTGCGGCGTTGTTGTTGGCTGGCATTGTTTACATTGCTGGGGCTGGTCTGCCTCGGCTGCGGCCGCAGCCGAAGCCAGTCCCGCCGGAGAATATAGCACGACGACGGGGGGACAGAGACGACGCCGGGCAAAGACAGCCCGCCGCGGACTCGAGCAGTACCGGATATACAACGTAGCCAGCTGATAGCTGGCTCGCTGGCTGGCTAGCCAGATGACAGAGCATTGTAGCTGCAAATCCGACAGCCAATGAGCTCATACGAATGTGTGTGCTTGTGTGCGCATGTGGATATAGAGAACAATTGTACGGGGAGCTGCAAGTGGAGGTTGTGGGGGGCAGACAATACATACACACACACACAGTGACAGACACATCCGACAACATATACGCAAAAACGATCGTAGTGCCAACGTAATGGTACCGCGATCGTCGCCAACCGCAAGCTGGTGTCGCCGCATACACCTAGCGCGTCGAACACGAAATCGGGCTGTACGCAGCCATATGATGGCTGAGAGAAAAGGAAATATCATATCAGGAGAGCCAATACAGTTTTTGGGGTTGGAAACGTCACTATGGCGACATTGGAACATGACGCAATCGCATGTCCCTACATGTTTTTGGTTTGCAAGCAAAACTCGAATGCAGACGAATGGAAGGGGACAAAGAATCAAGCTGCAATTATCGTGAGTTATGTGCGTCATTCATATATATATATATATATATATATGAGGCAGGTTTAGACGCTAAGCAGGCGCCATCGTTCCTTCTCTTTCGTCCGCCGAGTGCTAGGTGTCTCAAGGCATACATTCGCGTATAGTTGGACACATGATATTATATGTAGAGGAGTATATCTTAAATAAGCGAATTGGTTTACTCAAAACTAGCTGAGAGGTGCAGGCGGAAAGCCACACTGTCGTATACCTCTTGACAACGAACTGGCAGCGGCCAAAGCGAAGGTGACTTCAAATGAAACGAACTCATGTGTGAACGTTCGAAGCGAATGTGTGAGCATATTTCGTAACGCACCACAGACAACTTCGTACAGGACATAATGCATTGAAAATTGCAGATCTGCCGTCAAACGGAATGACTGAACAAGATGGTTCGAGTGTTGCTTCATTTCAACGTAATGCTCCGAATTAGACACAAGCGACATATATATTATACATTCGATTGCTGCGGTCGCCTCCTACAGTTCTATGACCCGCCGATTGGCACCTACAGAGCGTCGAGGGAATGGAGTGGCTTTGAACACTCATATATTTGAGAAAATAATTTGAATAATCCTCATATTTACCAATTGCTTCGTCAACGCCGCTCTGCTGTTCTTTCATTCGTGATCTCGTTGCGGTTGTTCGGAAATGCTGGTCGAGAAATGGTGCATTGCTCAAGTGTTTCAAGAGACCCCACCGACCGTAACCACCTGCGGTATATCCCAAATCGCTAGATGGGTATTGCAAATTTGCTAAAAGATTCTATGCTTGCTTAGATCTAATGGTGGGTTTAATCAAACTGAGCAGAATCAAGTGTGAACGTAGTTCGATAAGCAGAGCTAACGAGTGATAAATACCAGTGTCAAATCACGACAATGGGACAACAATGAGTTATCGACGTCGCTGGCGGTCTCATTGAAATATAGAAATTAACTCCCTGTTCCATGTCATTGTGTGAACGTCACTCACTACTTGATGTTAACAGGAACGCATAAGATTTCTATTAATTGGAAGCATTTATCCCTCTGTCTCTATGGTGTCTCTGTCAATTGTGTCCTTCAACCGTTCGCCCTTTTCGGTCGGTACACATTGCATTGGAGTGTTGAATTGCCTCTGCGGCAAATTGGACCGAGAGAAAGGGAACATACAGTGAGTGAGCTGTACCGTGGTGGACGTAGCCCCCGTTCATTGGAACACATTTCGGGTGAGCGTGTAGAGTGAAAGACAACATCCCCTCAACCCCACACGTCGACACACACCCACACACATATATATATATATATATATATACTAGACCACGTAGAAAAAACGAACGTGGTAAAATAAGCGACAGGGCTGGCTAGGTATAGCAAGTAAGGGAAGAGGAGGCCGCCGGTGGTGGATGCGGTCAAGGAACCCTGCAGTACTGGCACAGAGCAGAGGAGCCCAAATTATGACAATTCGTTGTCGGGCCAGCCCTTTCGAGTTCGGGCCGAGTCCAGACACTGCCGCCGAACTGAGCGGGAACAACAGCGTGGATACCGCAAACAAAAAAAAACACAATGGAAAGAACCAACAGGAAGGAGCACGAGACGAAACGGCCGGGTGTTCAGGCCTTAGCCATTTCTCGGCCAACACGAACGGGTGACCGGATCCTCAAGCCTGCTCCGGCTGCCACCAGCCGCCTGCGGTCGGTCCTCCGATGACTGTGCTTCGGGGAGCTCGGCTTCGCCGGCAGCGGCACTTAGGAGACGGAGAAATGCCTGAGGCGATAGAGGCTTCTTCCAATAGTCCTCCATCCCCGATCAGCCGGGTGCCCTTCCTCTGCATCTGGGTGGGATCGGTCGCGTGGGTGGTCTCCACGGTCTGTCCCGGCTTAATACCTCGCTTTGTCGTCCACCACCAACCAGATCGTCGGGATCTCATCCTGTTTGTTGCAATACACACAAGGCTCGGACCAGAAAAGGCCCCATGGAGGAAACGGTAGAGGAGCTAGCAAATGTGGGAAATAGTAGTCAGGGATAGGCGGTAAGACAAAAAGGTAGGATCAACAGGCTTCTGTGATATTTTTTGCGACTAGTGGACCTTCGTGGTCTGTCCATGCTGAACAAATGTAACACTCTAGCTATACTGTACCGATTGGCAACTGGATCGTCAAATTCAACACTCCGTCCTCATTAACGCGAGTGGTGTCCTAATTTATATATATATATATATATATATATTTCTCTTTCCTAAGATGGGAAAGCAAGCGTATTAGGAAACTGTGTTCCTTTTAATAGGACTTCTCCTGATGGTACCAACACTGGCCCCTCAGATATATGTGCGCGATGGTTTCCCTACCTTTGTTTAAACCCCTGTGACATCTGGCAACAACGTTAGGATCTATACACATATAAATTAAATGTACAATATAATATTCCTTCAGTTGTTGCCCTTATGTGCTTATATATATATATATATATATATATATATATATATATATATATATATATATATATATATATATATATATATATATATATATATATATATATATATATATATATATAAATATAAAGAGAGATTATGTATATAGAGATTTTCACCCACTCTTTTGCAGCGGCTTTCAGGGATTCCAAGGTATTTTGCAGGGCCTCTTGGACTTCAAAATGGTCCGAATAGAGAAATCCAGACGGCTGAGTTCGGGTGAGTAGGGGGCCATTGTCCTGAAGAAATTAACCCGGGCAAATTTTGGGTGGGGACCAATTGGCGGCCGATCCGATTTTGATACAGCTCCTCGTGATAAGATTTTCGAAGAAACTTGCAGAGTGCGGCACCCCGATACCCATGGCATGACTTATAATGGCGATACTGCAAAACACTTAAGCATCGATTAGGTAAGCATCGATGGTGGTGTCGCTCTGTTTCCATTTGTACAGACCACTGGCGTCGCTCAGATTGATAATTTAGGTCCGTTGCTGTTCTCACTTCGATTGAATGATGTGTCGCCTCGTGGTATGCGTCGAGCTAGCCAGGTAAATACCCTGCTCTACGCCGATGACCTCGCGATCTTCGGGGAGAGTAGAGGTTCCACGTACAGCAGGCTGTTACAAGGTTTGCAAGCTTTTTATGTACGTGCGTTCGGGCTAACGATCAACCTGAAGAGGACAGAAGCGATGAAATTCCGCCGAGGAGGTGGGCTTGCAGCGTTTGACTCACTCCACATAGGCGATAACCCTACATAATGCGTCGGTAATTTCAAATATCTAGGTCTCATCTTACCACCTAACGGTCGGTCTTCCACTGACCACATGACCGACAAAATACGGAGAGCTATGGTGGCAAGCGTTGGCATACAGACACCATGGAGACTTTCATTGCGAATTGGGCTAATCCTGTTCGAGATAAAGGTTGCCCCGTTTGCCACTCTACGGAATCCAGGTTATATGGAAGCACCTCTCATCGACGCAGCTTGAGAAGCTCGACCGGGTATAGCCAGCCTATTTGAAACGAGTATTGGACCTGCACTGCTCGGCATACAATAGGCTCGTCTATCTCATATATGACACTCTTCTCATCACCGAAGACTTGAAGTGAAGATTCAAATTCCTCAGCTTATCTTCGTATCAGGAGTTCATCCAAAAGTGGGAGGAGAAAATGGCTGATATCGAGCCTGATTTAATCTATAACACAGGCGCCATGACGAACGATGCAAGGAAGGGTTCAGACAGAACAAACCGACGTAACCCGCGTTGCCACCCATCGGTTCCGTCACTTGTCACGCTGGACAAGTGATGAAACCCATGGGTGGCATTTCGAGATAACCTTCACACTGAAAGGTTTTCGAAATATGCTGAATACATTTTTAAATATATAATGCTATATATATATATATATATAACTGCACCCAGTACAAGTGACAGAAATGAAGTAGAAATATATATATATATATATATATATATATATATATATATATATATATATATATATATATATATATATATATAGACAAGGCGCGTAGGCCTAAGCGAAACGCGTAAAGAAATCGATATTGCCATAAATACAAAGTGAGTGTAGCGAAATACTTTACCGTATCAACAGGAACGACCACTAATGCTACTGATATATTCAACCATCAATATAATCCTTTGGCCTTGACGACGGATTTCAGATGGTGATCGCGGTCCAAGGGGCGCTAGAAACGATGCGGTCCGAGACATTCGCCCACGCTTTTGTAATAGCAGCCTTCACAAATTCCAAGGTAGGATTCGCAAATTTGCAGGACACGTTGGACTTCAACATGCCTTGAATAGAGAAGTCCAGAGGGTTGAGGTCAGGCGAGTATGGGGGCCATAGTCCGGAAGAAATTAACCCGCTCATATTGTAGGTGAGCCTTTGGGTACGTGGACAGGCGCCGAGTCTTGCTGAAAAGTCCCGGCATGTGACCAGGGCTTCAGGCAATCCTCAAAAGTAATTGGCGGTAAAGAGCGTCGTTCATTTTTGTGTCTTGCCAAGCAAACACGATGTGAGTACAACCTGAATCTGTTAGTCCAGCTTAAACCATCAGTACGCTGACCCCTGAGCCCGAGAGACTGTTAACTGTGCCAAATTATAGCTCTGGCATCCTTCTAGACGCACATGATTGCTTTGTTTTCTTACCACATGTTTCATTGTAAATGTTGTCTCATCACTGTACACAAGATTAGCCAGTTCGCCACTATTTCGCAGATAAAGAGAAGTTTCGCCCTTCCGTTCCCTTCGGTCTCAGTCTATTAGTTTTTTTTTATTTTTTGGCGTTCAGCGATGCTGCCTGTCTCATTTATCTCCTCACAGTCGGATACACGAACAGCCTATTCAAGCCGACAGGTCTCAGGCCTATGCTACTTGCTTACCAACCAAACAGAGAACAACAACAGCACTCCTCTCTGCTTCCATCGTGAACATACTGAGCGACATTCAACACCGAATGATTTCCAATGGCATAACCGCCTACGATTGCTCTATATTTAGAACTTCCAGGATTGGAATTTAAAACTTCTCAGTTTAAGCGCTCTGCTATTTGTAACGTGTATCGCTTTAGGCCACGCACCCCGTGTATATATATATATATATATATGTATATATATACACGGTGCGTGGTTTAAATCGATACGTGTTACAAATAGCAGAGCGCTTAAACTGTATAGAAAGTACAATGAAAGCAAAACGGGACTTCTGGTTGAAAAGTGACTGCGTTTATTTAAAAATGACATATACCTTTTTGTTTCACCGACAATTTGTGTTTGTGGAAAATCTGAAGTTTTGCCACCAAGTGGACATTTATTGATATCCATATTGGAAAAACGCATGAGCTAACGCAATCATAGGTTCCCATTCGAACAACCTTTTGCAAGAACCGGCTGGTCGTAGTAGTGATTGTACCTCCCATAAATCCCATAAGACCAGTCTAAAAAGGGAACCTTCTTTCTAATCCTATCGTCATAACTAAGCAAATAATAATGTGTTACTAATTATACTGTGGACATATTCAGATTCGAAATGAGATTGGCTGCATAGAGTATGTGTCCTTCGTTCGGCTTGGTATTTATATTTTAAAGAAACTTGAGCGCTCACATTGTGCTTTCAATTCTCCTGTGAAACATAGCGTTTAAGCAAACAATTGTTCTACTGGATCATTAATTTCGTCCACTCTGTCATTTCATACAAACACAATTTGACTCATAGCAATTCAGTTTCATCTCATAACTTACATTTCAGTAACATTTAAAAGGGCGCAAACGCCATTCTCTTAACTCAGAAGTCCCGCTATTTACAGATGCAGGGCTCATGTGGAGAGTTCATGCTTCAGCTCTAATTATTGAGGAGTGCCACGCTCATTTTTCAAACGATGACATCGATGGCTGAGTTGCAACTGCTCCGCAAGAGCTTGATTTGCTGTGTGCATCAATGCCCGGTGAACTTACTCAATGTGGAGTCCTCAAGCTAATTAGTTTTATGTATCCAAAGTAAGGGATTCTTTGCCCCCATGGCAAACAATGAACACCATGCGTTTCAATGTTTCTAAAGGACGCATTTCAAGGTAGGCGCGCACCGCCACGAGGCTAGCTTGTGGGGCGGCTCAATGTCATATTCAGTTCAGCTGTTGAGACTATATATGTGCGTTAGCTACTTGGAAAATGAACGCAGCTGAAACTCGGCCATGAAGAGATCGAGGTATACACTTTTTTTTTGCACGTTCATCCCACCAGACGTGCATCACCTGCAATCTCCATGAATGGTATAAAAGAATAAAAATCCAACTATGCCACAACCTCGGCATGGAAACATCGTCGCCGCCTTTGTTAGCTGATTTTGACATTCGTTAGCTTTAGTGATTCGAAACTGTGTCTATTTGCTAATCCAGATGCATGTACGAAAATATGTGTACCTACGAAAAGGTCACATTGTCGCTAAACTCTAGATAACTGTACACTTCTAATTGCGCCTCTCTAAGAAATTCGTAGAACTAAAAAAGTAAATTCACGTTTGGGGCAATCCTCTTCCAGCAGCATCTGTGAACCTATTTTCACTAGAACATATATATTCGATTTAACTGTGACATTTGCCTCCGCAATACGAGGTTTATTCGAAGTCCACTTTTACAAAAACGCTCTGTGAAGTTGACTCTTACATTAGCAAGACCGTAATGAGCGTCACCAATATTAGGGCACCAGCATGAAATGAGCGTCATCGTTAAATCAATGGCTTGCAGACAACAACAACAACACTTCTTTTCATGTCCAACCGAATGATGGATGGTGTAAGCCGGAAGAGCTGCCTCAAAGCGAACCCTCTTCTCATTTATCGCGTAGGCTTAATTTAGAGGCTGAACTGAACATGTCTATCTTTGTTAATTTGCCGTGGACATACATCGATTTGTAACGAGAGCCTCCTGTTGACTTTCCAATAAGATGCCGCTTGCGCTGGTATACGTTATGACATACCTAAAATATCATTTGTCCAATACTTTTTACGTAGCAGCATAAGCGTATACAGCAGCTGCTATATGCGCCAAGGCCGCTAATGTCCTTAGCAACCTCTACCAGGCTCGACGTCAAGGACGAACAATAGATGACTGATTGATTAAAAATTACAGCAAATAAAGATTACTGCGCACTTGCGAAGCAACAGATATATATATATATATATATATATATATATATATCTATATATATATCTATATATATCTATATATATATATATATATATATATATATAAAAGAGCCTGGTGGCATTGGTGGTGCATTCGTATGCGCCTTATGCATATATTAGGCTGTCCCCTTCAAACTGTCGCCTCTTTAAATGCCAATAACTTTTGAACTAAATGAGTTAGAATTTGGTATGAGTTAGAGGCGTATAAGTCTTCAAATTAGATGTCGAACACTCCACACGCATTTTCATCTGCTCAGCACTCAGTATATGGGGAACCCATTTTGCATTGATTTTCTTCACCTTCAGTACATTGGTGACAATTTTATGACATGTCACCCGAGGAATCCCAGTTTCAGCCGACAAAGACCTCATGGACCAAGCTCTAGTTTGCTCAAAAGTTGCCTTGATTCTGTCAATCCGTTCGTCCCTTGTTGCACCTGATTTGTGGTCCCCGCCTCGGTGGTCATCGGTGTCCATATCTCCACTGTTAAATCGCTTGCACCAACTTTGCACCGTTCGCAGGCATAAGGCAGACCTGCCGCACGCGTTCACTAATTGTCGATGGATTTCAGCTGGAGGGTATTTTTGGAGAAACAAAAACTTGATGTTTTCCCGTTGATTTTTGGGGGAATTTGAACTTTCTGCTGCAGTGTCCATCTTTCTGATCGTATCGAAACCACTTAGTGTTCGAAAGCAAGCCACGTTCCTGCCGCGTGCCCACTCCAAAAATTAACGCATTGTATCGCGTAGTTCGGATTGTGCGCCATTCGAAAGGCGCGACAGTTTGAAGGGGACAGCCTAATATTATACATATGACAGAGGTGGCAAACTAATTCTTCAAAGAGAAGCATTCGCAGCATGGGAATAGAAAATAGCATACGTGTACTGTACATAAGACATACTCCAAGGGAGCAAGGAACAAACAGAAACTTAACTGATGATATTTAACTTATCTTCACCTCGTCTCGATGAGATATCTTGGTCCAATATCACCGTCGTTTAGTCGTTCACACAATTCCAAACGTGAGTTGGGACATCACAGGCTACGTCAATGAGGAAACGCTGGCTGCCGTAGTTATATATATATATCTATATATATGGAAACATGACATCTATTGGACACCACCCACATTAATCAAGCTCCGCTTTAGAAGAAGAACAGCACCGCTATATTTCTGCAACTAGTACCAATTCTAGACATGGAGTAGTTCCGAAACAGTACGTAACTCAACATGATAAAACAGGATCCCAATCGTCCATACCGCACAGGGGTGAAACTTTCTTATCAACATGGATCTGACGTTTGTTTTTCTATTTATTATACTGCGGGAAAGTCGTCCAGAACGCTTTGGAGCGTTGATAGAGCTTGAATGTATCATACACAAAATATCAAAGTAAGATACCTTTCAACTGCACCGTCCTATTCAAATGCAGCGTGTCCTTCCAGTGTCCGAATTCCCGCCTCGTTTTGGTTTAACCAGTCCTCCTTCTCGTTGAATGTTTTCCCGAGCAAAAAAACCTTTCTCGCGGGTTGCCAATTGGATATCTAGCCTTTGCCCTCAAGGCCAGCTTGCCTGGTAGTTGTGCAGCCCCGGTATGGCGGTTGCGTTCCCCCGGTAAGGGAAAAGCGAATTCTCATGAAACTCAGCTGTTCAAACGTTTGCGTGGACTGCCTTCGCAAAAGTTTTGTGCCAATGATCGTCGCTTTGCGGAAGTCCATTTGAATTGATGGCCGCGACGGGTGTACGAGTCAATGACGGGTGAACACGAGCGTTGAATAATAGCGATGAATAGAATTTGAATAGTGATTTTGCCAGGCAGTCTAGAAAATGTCTAGGCATAATAGTGTTAGACTGTTTCGATTGTGGAGCGTAACACCTCAAAAACAGGAGTTCGTAGAGGAGGCGCAGTAAACTTCGTCCCTACAAACTCAGGACAGTTCGCTTGCAGATTCTAATCGGACTTTATACAGGTTCGTATATTGACATTTAAATATACTTTGTTCAGACAATAGGCAAGGTCGTATCGTAAATACGTGTCAGTGATAATGATGTTTCTGGTTCTTGCGTTGATAAGTTTCAGTGACATGGGATAACTATGAGAGCAGATTACGCAGAGTACATAATTATCGGATATTATATAATTTAGAATCTTACTTGCCGATAGGCTAACCGAATTTGGTGAGCAGTTGCCCTTCTTTCTAGTGAATTAGTATAACCAAGGACAGGCATTGCTAGCAGTGGATGAACGAATACACCAGTCTATGAATAACTACAATATATATCTTTCATCTTTCGATTCAAGTCTGTTTCTCTTTGATTATACAACCTTTTGTTGTTGGTTTTTTATTGCTATCGTATGTAACATATTGCAACTGGAGGAAACACTTGGGTGTAGAGGTTCGATGTCCACCGTTGGACATTTGCATTGAAGTGACCCGTCTTATGAAATAATGCAAAAGCAGTACAGTGGGTTTGATTGGTGGAGGGATGGTCAGGGCGCCGGACTTCCAAGCTTGAAGCCCCGAGTTCGATGCACTGCTGGGACTGAGCAATTATTTGAATCTGTTGAGTCCTTAGCACCAGCTTACCGCGTACTTATATTTGAACAGCGTGAATGAAGATTATTGCTTCTCCTGCTCTATTCGAAATTGCAAACAATTTTTCCACAGCTGTAACTTCCTGTGATCGACCTCGGTAACATTGCTTTGCTTTTCTGTCAAGAGAGGAATCGGTGTGATCCACTGTGAATGCTTAGGTTAGGGGTTATGCATCATCGTTGAATTTTTTTTTTTGCCTAATTAAAGGCGGTAGATCATATAGGATTATCTGGGATCTGTCCAGCAAGCCTATATGACGGCAAGGCAATTTCAGCCATACACATAGCAGACCAGATTTCTGCGGATTGAACCGATCATCCAAAATCGTATTCTGTTCGTGATTTCCACGGCACCTGGAGCAAAAAGACATGCGTATTTGCCACCCAGGTCACGCCGTCACCCCATCGCGCTGCAGGCACTATTGTCCATTGCGTAGTATTGCTGCAGTGTGTGTTCGGCCCATATAATAAACGTTGCAAAAAGGAATAACTCCGCCAAAAGATAAGCAGATGTCGCCTGATGTATGTGTCAGTCAACTCCATGATTCTCTGGGCCGCTTTTCGACTTCGGGAACTAATTCAGGCATATCGCTTGAAGCTCTACGTCAAGAAAGAAGACACGAGATTATAAAACAAGAATTCCGCCAGCCCAATATAGGTGCCTTGAGCAAAAATTGCGGGTTAGTCAGATTTCATATAATTACAACCACAGGGAGTACCCATCATGTTTAATATCTCGCGAAACAAGAATAATAGGCCCCAAACTGCGAATCCTGCAGTGAGTCTTACAGCCTTTGCTCTAAATGCTACTTATGACGGACACAACACGGTCAGGACGTTTGGTTACGATCGCCGTCTCAAAACTTTTTGGCCACATGCCTGCGAGAGGACAAGTCCAAGTTGAGCACTAGCGTTACATCTCCGTAAGTCAACGCCATACTCTGAGTGAAGGACTGTTGGCCCAAAGCACCGTCGTTGATTCTCAGGCGCCACGAGGTATACCTTGTTCGTGCGACACAAGTTTGTGCTCCCCGAAGAAACTTACATTCAAGAACGTTGCTGTTTTCGTGTTCTCAGCTTCAACTCGATACGTACGGACGATCTCTGTCAAGCAGCTTCTAGATCATCTATTTTCGGGATCCACGGAAATCCTTGTGATTTGTATGTTCACATCTCACAACCTGTGGTAAATAGGAGGGCGCAAGGGAGTTTCGTTAGAGATGTTCAGCCTCAGCGGGAAGACGGCATAATACTTGAGGCGTATTGAGTTACACATAACGCATAACGCCGTTAGCGTATAACACCCCTGTTCTCAACGGGGACGAAGTTTTTGCGAGGGAGCAAGCGATGAGACAGCAGCTTCACGTGGAAAACAAAACTATTCATTTTGCGTAAATTCAGCTATGAACCCCGATTGGTACAGATGAGTATAAGGAAAGTTTCTGCTTCAAAAGATCATGTGAACTAGGTTGCCGAAAACGACATTGAAGTGTGAATGTGCAAATCAACTACTAAACTCAACCCTACCAATCCTCCCCTGAAAGTTATGCTGAATTTAATTGTGCATAACACGCATAACGACACATAACACTGATACTATTACAAACATCTGAAACATTGAAAAATTTTGAGATTTATCGGTGTTTAACCTTTATTTAGTGAGTTATAGACTGATTCCGAGATTCATCTTGAGCTAATCACCAAATGATAGTGTATCCCTTTATATAGAGATGGGAATGTCTTCAAAAAGCGCTAGTTGGACGCGAGAGAATGCAGAATGAGAGCCCCCAAAGGCGTAGCAAATGTTCCGAGACTTCAGACTGCCATTCGTAGATGCTATTCATGGTTACTGAATGGAATATCTGTTATAGAAACGACTCCTCATATATAGATTTTCCTTTGAAACATATTGCACTTCGGCAAATCGTGTTTCAGTTATCGAAACGCATCGTCCGCATCTGCGATAGTGAGCAACGGTCCAGTTGCCAACAGGACTTTACTATTTAGTTTTTAAATTAGTAAGACAACATACTGGCCTGTAGTCGGCGATTCGCACCTCAGTAGCAAAAATTTGTGTAAATACTTTATTCAAGTTAAGCGAAGAAGTATTCGGCATCTTCACGTGTGCTCACTTGAAGGCTAAATTTGAATTAATAGTAAGCAACCCAACCGAAGATAGTGTTACGAGCAGTCCTTGTATGTACTGGCTCATACATGGGATCCCTCAAAAATTGAGTATACAGCATGCAAGAACGGTCCTACCTGATTGACACGAATGTATTCATCTCCCCCAGTGCATTTGCTATACATCTTCAATAGAACATCTTGTTTTCGCTAAGGTCCTTACAAAGGTTATCAAAGCGGTGGTCCTCAAGACGCGTGGTCGTGCCGAGAAACGTTATGATCTCGAGAATCAGATGAAAAAGAGGAACTGTATCGTGTATACAGAGTTCTAGAAAGAATGGTGGGAATCAATTCATTGTCATCGGCACATGAGATTATTAAAGTCATTGGTCAATGGTGCACTGCAAAAATTATAGTAAGGAGGTGATTTTACTCAGACTTGTACATTAAAAGCAGATAGAAATTTTTTTTCAAAGATTTAATAAAAAAATACTGCGGCATGGACCCCGCTGAACACCCTTTGAAATTCGTTGATTTACCTTCAGCCCAGTTGGGAAAGTTTTTATTAGCGCAACAGAGTCCAGAGGAATCAACGGTATAGTACAAGTCAAACGTGAGTGAAGATTTTATCTCTCGCTTCGGATTGATTACTTAATACTGCTTACCTGCTGTTACGAATTTGAACCCAACACATCTCGTGAATATCGAAAATAGCATGAAAGGGATTGACTCGATATTCGATCGAAAGTATGTACACAGATGATCACATACTATAATTTGTTCGTTTGTACAGATTCGGCAGAGCTGGTTCGTACTTGACATGGCTATTACCCCTGCTGGCTATGTGTTGTCGTCAACTTCAATCGCCCACTGAACCGGTTTCTATTAACCGCTTCGAGACGCAAAGATTGAAGGCTAAATGTTTTCGACCCACGACGGCACTCGGCAAATCGGCTGCTGAGTGCGAAGTAGCCTTGTCCTTCGACGGACAATGATGTCGTGTTGTCTTCGAACAGAGCAAATGTAATAGCTGTTGACGTCTACGGGGATGCTGTACGGCATGCTGATGTCTGTGTGCTGAAAGCTGGCTGGAGTTTCAACAATGTCAACTCGAAATCAATTTAATTTTACCGCCTTGACGATTGAAGAGAGGCAAGATGAAACGGCTGAAACCTATGTTAGCCTGCTCGAAATGAGAGGCTAAATGAACGACAGAAGTGTAGCGGTAGTCGCTGCCCGATGCGCGGTATACGGTTTAGTTGGTCCCCATATTTTTTTCTTAGCTCTCACTTAATTGTTAACAGGCAATAATTAGAGAGATTATTAGAGAAACCTTTGGCTCTTTCGAAGATAAATAACATTTCATTAATTTAGCTAATTTTGCTTAAATCCCGGCAGCTGTTCAAGGTTTTTACCGAAGTTTGATATGCTATCAGAATGTTTGTTTATATATGTGTATATATATGTATATATATATATATAATTGTGTATTGGTCAAAACGTACTCAGGGTGACTGATTAATGCCACACGTCATACCGATCAACTGAAAGTAATGGATAAACTCTTTTTGAACATGATGCTTAGTCGGTAACAAGGAATATGCATTGGGCCAGGTCAAGGCTAGCCGAACCAACAGGACAACGGTGCGGCCGTCAACCACCTTCGAGATTACTCGTTCTTGGAAAACGTATACGAATCACCAAGGACTTCTTCTTCATCGAAAAGACGTTTACAAATGTATATATATATATATAAGAGCGAAATTAAAGATTTGTCTCACTTCCTCTATCTAAGTCGGCACCACAACAAGGTACCTAGTTCTAGATACTGCCATTCCTTGGCATAGTCGTAATGTATTTGTAAAAGGTGATAGTACTCGTGGAATCCCTACAGTCGATTTCTGTGTGATCATTTCCGTTGGTGCGAGGTTTTCATAAAGAGAGGGTAGGATAATCTGCCTTTGCGACCAGTGATTATTAAACGTTCTCACCACTATTTTCGCTTACGAGCTGGCCATTAGTCATTTTACTAACGACCACGGGAAATTTACGTGTGAACGAAAATACGACCCAAGTTAAAGTGTCCTATTTGTGAAAATGTAGGCGAGCATAAACTCGTGAACCCTTCTACCTAAAATAGTTTAATAAGCTATAGTGCGTGAATAGAAGTGGTTTGGAAAAACATTGGTATTAAGGCCACCTATTCCTTAGTAATTCGCGTCACATGGCACACGGTCAGGCATTTAACTCGAAAATGTCTATAAATGTATTTTTATTTCAATAGTTATTTTCCTCAGCCCATGCAGTATAGTTAAATCGCTTCTTCTGTACCAGTTATAATAGCTCTGTTATAACTGCTATTATAACCATACTAGTTACAATAGCTGATCCCCATAGCTAAGACACAATTTTCCCAAGCTATACAACTAGGTCCAAGTCACACTGTGAGTACTTGTGAAATAGGATTTGAAATTATTTGCACTGTATGATTCTGAACAGCATTCATATTTTTAGATACCTTTCAAAATGAAGCATTAGCCTAGGTGGGCTGTGCCTCTCCAGCATCGGTAGTTTCTCCCATGGGTCACAGCTGATGAGGGCGTGGCCAGCGATGTTAGAATTTTACCTTGCTACAACTACTACATAAATATCCACCTACCAACCTATTTACATACGTCAGTACCTAACATAGTAAGCGGTGACAGTGGCTCACACCTGATAGTGGCTATACGAAAAACAAACCGACTGCACACTTACACGAGCCCTGTGCTCACCACCGCCTTGCCTTCCTTTTAGTATTGTAGTCTAGCCGCCAGCCACCGGTGGCATCGTTTTCAGTTGTTGATCCGAGGACAGTCATAAATTCTTGACGGTTCCTATCGTTGTTTCACCCTTCTCGCTACCCATCCTGTTGTTATCGCTCCTCGCTTTGGTTCTTCTCTTTCGACTTGTGGCATTTGTCATCTGCGTATTCGTTCCCCACGGTCATAGGCGGGATGCCTTCCGACGAAACAGCCCCTCCTAGAGCATAGTGAAATAGCTCTTTTTTCTCCCTCTCTCTCCCTCTCTCTCTCGCCCTTCCGCTATGGGAATAACTTGTTTTTGCCTCGTTTTACTGTCCCTCTCAAGTTACAAAGCTGAAAGTGCGTATACCTAACATATGTATGTCCCAGTGGATGTCGACGCACCCCTATGGAGCAGTTAACATTGCCGGCTCAAGGGGTGGCACACGGCTCGTCCACCCATATAATAATACTACCACTACTGGGTCACAAAGGCTCGAATCACAGGGGTATACGGCACTATCGTGCGCCGAAAAGTAAGACTCGTTGCTAGCATAAGGCTTCTCTGGCATCCACCGCTGGCACAGTGTTGCTTTTGACGAACCACAACAGTTCTTTAGGATCGAGGATGACCCCCCCTCCGTTGAACCTTTGTCTTCGAAAGCCGGAAGGAAGCTTCACCGTTGTTCCTTCGGGCGGTTTCTTCTTGTCCTGCACACCTTTCGGCAACTATTATACATCCTTGTAAGCAGGCGCATCTCACTCCGCCACTGTCGTTTTCCTCCACTCTCGTAAATTTGACGCAACCGCTCCGACCTGCACGCCCTGGCTGGCTCCCGACTCCCAGTGGCAGTGTCTAGCCACAATACCGTCGACTAGCGTTCTGTTTTACGACGCACGTTAAAGAGAGCGTGCACTAGAACTATGAATGTTAATGTTGTCTTGTCGTTTTATCCACGAGAAACCAATATCCGGTCAGCCGTATAGTGTTAGTAGCCGTAGTGAGTGTCCGGGTTGAGCCTCACTCACTAAGTGCAACAGGATGCGAAGAGTGGGCGCACACGTTGAAGTTTTAAAGGAACCTCTTCTCATTATCCTCAAATGCCCTCGTCCTTCTTCCATCCCAGATCACGTGAACAGGTCGTCGACGTGGGGCGCACTGGTCATGGGGCACTTGAGCAGGCTAGCTGGCTTATGCAAAGGTTAAGTCTTCTCGAAGGGAGCTGTTTCAGCAGAAATGTTTCTTAGCAGCTTGTGGCGTCACTGTGCAATGTCGAAAGCATCTCCCATATTCAAGAGGTTGTATTTCTAGTAGGCCTTGAACAGAATACGCATGTGTCCGCCACAGCATGCGGCTTCGAAAATTCATTTCGAACAAGGAAAGGCGAAATGTGATCGCTGTGGAAAATAGAAGATGGCCTGTTACACAGGTCGTTATATTCGTTATTAGATTCGTTATTTGGAATCCGCCAGAAGAGCGCAACGGGCGCTACTGAAGCGGTTGTCATGCAAGCATTATCATACATGACTTACGATCGAATAAAAAGTTGATTGAGAGGTACATGCTTGAGATTTATATGGCATATTTAATTTGCACATTGGTTTAATATCCGGGCTGGCGTTTTTATAATTTACGGTGACACATTCAGCGATTATCGAGAGCAGACACGCAGACATCTTTGCCACGTAAAATAGAACAAGAAAATTGGCTCAATGGGCACAAGTCAGCACAGTAAAGACGACAGCGATGTGTACACCGAACTGTGCCTATCCAATCGTTACCATTCGAAGAAGACCCCGTAACACTATTAGACATAACAAAAGCAAAGAAACAACCATCAAAATCATGTTCCCATGTTAAATTCATGACACTCATCCCATTACACCTGACTTAAATAGACTAATTAAAACGAACTAGCAAGTTATTACTTGTGCGTATTTAGGTGGCATACAGAACGAGCTTAC
Source organism: Stratiolaelaps scimitus (assembly GCA_019614645.1). NCBI lineage: Eukaryota > Metazoa > Arthropoda > Arachnida > Mesostigmata > Laelapidae > Stratiolaelaps > Stratiolaelaps scimitus. Next base: position 263,752 of record JABWDB010000014.1, on the reverse strand, counting down.
GACCACAAACATCGATCTACATATACATATAAGTTTGTATGGTTGCTTCAACTGCTCGTATACATTCTATGATACAGAAAAGGTTGATTCATCTTCAACCTTTTTTTATGTTTCTGCAATAACAATGTGGAATTATAGTAGTGCCAGCACGTTGTATTGTCGTTCCATGATCAATACTGTCATGTATTATTTTATATATGGTAGTATATCGAAGCGACCTTTATTTCAATGTGATTCAGACTTTGAGCGACGCAGACACGCCAAGTGGTGAACGATATCCAGATCAATTTGGTGAAAAAGGTTTCCATCGTGTTTTTGGCGTATTGTATTCTCTTCCTGCAGGTTCCGGAGCCGCTTTTTCTTCAAGACTCTATGAGCATTGGAACAATACTGAAAACTTTCCTTTTTTTGAACCTTCTTGATGTGAATAACTAATATTATCTCATGTACGTTATTAATTAATGAAGGCAAAGGGCATCGGGCAAAAATTAGCAAACACTCTGGTAACCTGTGATTGGGAGCAAATAGACTTCCACTTAAAGACCCTAGGGATTCCCAACTGTAGGTACACGCCGTAGCGAACTGTTGTAGTCTACTGTTGTACACCCCCCCGGTGTTTATTGAGTTCGTCGGAATCGATAGAAACGAAATAGAAATGGACATCTACAATAATGTATTGTATAGTCACAAAGTTGTATGTCAAAGCCTACTATTCCCCGGCCTAGTGGTGTGGACTTGATGATTCACAGCGTTCTTTACTGCTCCCTGTATAAAGTGTGCCACAAGTATTTATGATAAGTCGCGAGTACACAGGAGACAAGACGTGAATGAAAATCAGGGCCATGTGTCCGAACTGAGTGGCAGGCTACCAACCGACGCACGCGACTATCCTTGTAAAGTTCATTATGCAAAGTAACCTGGAGTTGTAAATAGTGTTTCAGTAGACGTAACAAGCACATATATATACACATATAGATATATATATATATATATATATATATATATATATATATATATATATATCTCTATATGTGTATATTCATGCATGAATATAAACGAATATGTATATATAATATCATATATGAGTGTGAGGTCTCTGATGTGAGATCTTTCATAATTAACATCTACTTCAAGCAATAATGGTCCCCAGTAGAAACGAGACCTCAGAGATCGTTTACAAAATCTTTATATCCGACAAACAAATTTCGTAATAAACAGGCCATCTCCCCTAAGCATAACGGACTTATAATAATATAAATAAAATTCATAGACATGTGTTAGGATCAGGATCCTTCCTAGCGGATGCTGCTGAGCTAGTGATATCTAATATTCGTCATAGATATTCTTTCTGTTACACCTGGATTTGCTTGGCCTCGCGAGCTTGGCCCTGCAAGTTTGTCGGCTGATTGATATCGTGATGGCATTTGCCCACATGATCTACTTTTGCTTATTACCTATTCTTGAGATCAAGAATCTCTCAATACTGTTATCATATCTCGTACTCATGTTTTTCTATTTCTCCCTCAACGAACGTGGTGTGTTCCCGGTATTCTACTGAACACGATGTCTGGTTAGAACGACTAAAGCTGTACAGGTACACAAGCGCCATCGTTGCTGTATAATTTACGCATAGATCGAATTTGCAAGTTGTTATTCGCTGCTGCTGCTGCTGTTTCTGGCTGCTGCTTCGCCGATGTTTACACCAACAGCGGCATCCACTGCACCTAATGTATATAAGGCTAATATTTGGTCTGTGTATGCCTGTTCAATATCTATTAGAATACACACAACAGATAGATACTGTTGCCATTCGCCGCTGCCGACTTGTTGTATTCTGCAGCACGCGGCAGGCCGCCCCCATCTCCCCTCGGGTCTCTGCCAATTCCTCTAGTTACAGGAACAGCAGCAGCACCAGCACCAGCAGCAGCAATAACAACAACAACATCATCGTGATCATCAACGACGACGATGAACATCGGCATTTAATATGATCTATTTACCGTTCCACTCTTCATCTGCTGTGTTCTTTGCGGTCTACGTGGTAGGATGCCATTCGTTACGTGGCCCTTGTGATTGTTGCCTTGCTCCGGCTATGGCTGCTGACGTTACAGCTGCCGCACTAACCGGCTATTATGTAGACGCTATGAGCCATAACGAGTTCCTGACATTCGCGCCTCTTCTGGACGAGTCCGTTCGTGCTGGGTGCAACGCCCGACGGCTGGTTCTTGCACCTCCGACAACAGTGGCTTCGCCGATAACACTGGAGACAATACAATTTACGCCTTATATTGGCCACCGGTTTTTTTTCTGCTCTACTTGTACTATTCTCCACTACCAGTTGTATACTGGCGTACGGTCGGTCCCGAGAAGGACCAAGAGCAATGTCTCTCCACCATGCTGCACACAACACTCGAGTAGACTACAACAGCCAAGTGAAACGTGGCAACGAAACGGAGACATACGGGACACCTCTCAGTCCTGTGCCCTGCGTCGGATGAGGCAGTGGAACAGGCAGGAGTCGAAATGGAGTGAGGACTGGGAAGTGGCTGCTGCCCAGCACAACCTAACCCGCTCTGTGGAGCCTATGTGAAGCAGAGAACCTCTGTGTGGAACCTATGGCCTATATATATATATATATATGTATGACCACCATCACTGGCCGCAACGCCTTAATTGGGCCGATATACCGATGGTCTGATTGCAAGCTGCCGAGTTGATGGAGAGTGGCTGAAGTGTAAGAGAAATAGAGAGAGAGAGACGGGGGCGAACGAACGCGTTGGGGACGATCACAGAATCGAGCGGCGGCGGCGGCGGCGGCGGCGGCGGCGGCGCCAGCAGTAGTAGTAGTGAGACCGAATCAGCCTGAGAGAGTCTGTACCTCCAAGCACTCACCGACGCCGCTGAATGTCGCGGCACCACCATTGCCCAGAGCGACGCTTCTGCCGATCGTTGGGGGCTGGGGCTGGTCGCTAGGTTGGGTTGACTTGGGACGTCGGGCTCGCTCGGCAGCGTGATCCTGGTGGGTTTGACCAAACGTTCCATCACGGGTGGCGCCGACGGGCCTGAGACCTGAGTCAGGATCCTGGAACGCCGGCGGTGACGGTGACGGCGCTGGGGGCAGAGAGCGGGATGTCGATGCGGTGCGGCGTTCCTCCTTGCTTTCGTTCAGTAGGCCCGCCCTCGATCCGTCCATCAGTGACGTCTCTCCCTACACCCGTACTCACATCGCCGGTCCGGGCTGAGAAGCCGAGGCGCTCCTTTGCCACTTCTAAGATATCGGTCACATATGAAAGCAAGTACGACCGACAACCCTTCCATCCCGATGTACGGGTAGGGCTTATTGATTGTAAATTGTTGTTCTTTTTTTTTTTTTAGACAGACAACTCAGAGAAGACAGACGCTACATGGATAATAAAAAGAATCTGTTTGCACATGCTAATATTTGTTTTCAAGTTTTGGCGTTTTGATGAACACAACAAGCTGTCACGTATGCTTGCCTTCGTAACTCGATTAAACGCTTAAGATCAACGCGTTAGATGCTACTGTATTTTGAGGTGCACTATTTACTTTAATCGTCAGTTCAATGGCGCAAATTTCAAGCTTTGGTCAACGCAACCCTAAGTACAAGGCAATCCACAAGTATGTGCGCAGAAGGATCTCAGTAAATGATACACTGAGCTCGCTACCACGTGCGGATGGGAGCTTTACCTCAAATGATAAGGAGAAGTCCGAAATCCTACGCAAGCGGTTTGAATCAACGTATCCTAGCGTGGACGATCTCCTGCTACGCCAGCAACCGGAGTCAGCATCGATGTCGTATGGGCCACTCCAGCATCTCGTGCATGACATGGACGTCAGAAAACATATATCGCTACTTAAAGAAGCTTCAGTCGAAAGTGAGCAGCATACCTGATGAAATTCCATCATTTGTTGTGAAAAAACTTGGGCTACCCATCTGTTCTCCACTCTCATGAATCTTCCAAAAATCGGTCGACAGAGGGAAAATCCCCGATATCCTTCGAACGGGCATCGTGTGTCCCGTTCACAAAAAAAGGCTCAAAAAGTGACCCAAACAACGAACGACCAAGCTGCTAGATAGTATAATATCGAAAGCAATATATGACAATGCCAACTCCGAAGGACTTATATCGGAGGCATAATTTGCCTAGAGACCGGGGTGCAGTGCTTGCCTGCGATTGATCGATACCCAGTTCGAATGGGCAAGAGACACCAATCTGTCGAATTGTTTTAACGTAATTTACTTCGATTTCAAACCAGCATTTGAAAGAGTTACACACTCGAAATTGACTGCCATGCTTCCTCATTTCGGAGTTGGAAAGCTTCTGATTGAATGGATCACAGACTTCCTCAGTAACACAACGTTCAGGGTATGTGTCAATGTTCAGTATTCGCAAAGCGTGAAAGTGACAGCGGGATGCCCTCAAGGAACAATATTGGGACCGTTAATGTACATACTGCATATAAACTCGCTGACATACTCCCTCCAAAAACTTATTTCTGTAAAGATTTATGCTGATGATGTAAAGATATACGAATCCACTAGCACCGCGCAGGGCCGGTGAACTGTCCAGCAGGCCATATCGAATTTCCATGAATGGGCTGAGCGGATAGACCTTAAATTATCGGTTGAGAAATGCACAGTTCTAAACGTTGGAAACGGTAATGTGAAACAAAAGTATTTTATAAATGGAGAAGAACTTAAGGCGCAGAGAGTTATCAGAGATTTGGGCGTGATCACATCCTTTAGTCTGAAATACTCGGAACATGTCACAAGTGTAGCCCTCAAAGCGAGCCAGCGTGCTAATTGGATCCTGCGAACCTTCAGTATCAGTAGCCCAGGACTATATATGATGTCGTTCAAAATTTTCGTCGAACCTATTTTGACCTATGCTAGGCCAGTATGGGATCCTGGCCTCAAGAAAAACCAAGCACTTCTAAGAACAATTTTAAAGACCTTTGTATGGAAAGTAGCTTATAAGTGCCAATCTGACAGAAGGGACGTGAAAATCGTAGATATACTCAAGCGTCTCAGTATGTTAGATAAGGTTAACAAAATGATGTAAAAGCGGCCATAAATAACCACGAAAATGTTTGTGATTGTTGAGACGACAAACCGATCTAGGAGGAACGCCTTACCGAAATTCGTAGCAACTAAGACATCGATCAATGATCTATTCCCCTGGAGGGTATCACCAATGATTCGTGAGTAGATGGATTGTCCAACCCTATCCTGTTACACCCCTTTGAATAAAGTCTTGTTATTACTAATCAATCCGGACAAGTTCGCTCATGCCATAATAGTTACCACAATGATGAAAGCTTGTTCATCCTGCCAATAGTTACGATCCACCCTAAATAGATATAGTTGAGCTAAAAACAAAATGTATGTCCGTCATTAAGGCCATGCAACGAAAACGTGCTTCATCGACACAATCTGCACTATTGTGTATTATGTATAGGGGTGTCCGTCAAGGGCATATACATAAACACTGAACGAGATGTTCCACGTCGCGAATGTGTCCCCGCAGACGCTCGTCAACCATAGCCCTCCAGATATGCTTTGATCTGCATTGAACGTTACACCCGAAGCGGCCAAGTGCGACTTTTGTGCTTGGCCAGCCAAGCATAGCGACACTAAACAGTGTTTGTTCATTTTGTATTGGACCCGAACCATCACTTGCAGGGGTGTGTGCCTGTGTTGTACACAGGGCGGGCGATGTGGCGCTAAGTTATGAGGCGGTTCGCATCATTTGTCATAGTAATTACGACGCCAGCCTGTGCTGGTTGCGAATCCCGCTTGGATATATACAGATGACTGTAGGAGTTGTGTCTCGGTGTAGTTTTTTTTTGGCATTTAAACAACCGACAGTTCCGCTCGAGTACTAACAATTGCTTTCAATCATATTGTGTAAAACTTTCGACCGAAGGATATAATGACAACGAACTTATAAATTATTATGGAGGGCTATTGATCGTAACACAATGTATTTGAACATCTCTATTCAAATTCCTTTATTTCTCTGAATAGAAATGCAACATTTATAAGAGGCGACAATTGGCGATTACAGGTGATCTGCAGGATGTTGGCAGCGATATAGGCAATTTGCCGCGGAGCTAAGAATGCTACGATTTTCAGGAACATCATATGGATGTAAACATAACAAATATATGACCGCAAGAATCGACATAAGAAGACTCCCCGTATTTAATTGAAATGATACAAGTATATCTTCATCTCCTTGTCTTCTGCTCGTTTATACACGAAATAGCATGATTTTAGACAAGAGGCGATTTGTTGCTCGGCTAACACTGTTAGAGCAAATGTCAGCAGTCCCCTCTTAACTAACCCCCTTGGCCGTTCTGTTCATTATAATAAGCTTGAGTGAACTGATTATGGATGAACTATGTTTTTCGCTGAAATTTCCGTTCTAATTCAACAATCTCTGAGGGTTCAGAACCTCATAATTGCAGGGTCCATTAATACAAAGCAGTTTATAGCATACAACATTTTGTGATTGGCTAGATTATTTACTCTCTCTCTCTCTCTCCCTGTTGGCTTCGTTCCAGTGTCTTAATACTTGCCGTTGGGAATATGCGGGATTCGCACCACCAACCCTTCGGGCGCGTTGGCTTCGGTTACGGGTTAATTTCGTATCGTCTTGTCTCTCATTTGGTTACCACTTACGTGTTTACAAGTAGCAATGAGACGGAGGTTTTTTTTCTTCTAATCTAGCACAACGACTCCTCGTCGGTGTAATGTTCCATTGATATACGCTGATTTATTGTGTCATGGATAAACCACTGCATTGCACACACACACACACACACAAGTAAGTTAGCCTTATCAGCCTACGAATCATCTCTGTTAGATACAACGACGTCGTGTAACGCCATGGCCTGCTAACGGCCAATTGGTACAGGTCGGAAGGTGAGCTTGCGAAACACCCAATTGTTTACATAGGCAAATATGGAAATTCCGAAGCGCGTCTTTTCGGGCCTTTGTTTCTGCAGCGGGCGAATTAAATTCGATATAGCGGCCACTTAGCCGTCTGATTTTGATGGTCAAACGTTTTCCTGGTACTAATCGGATGTCTCCCTACATCGTAGAACGGTGTAGTCAGGGCGACTATAGGCACAGATAGCATTAACAAATCTACACAAGCAAGATGGCATCGAGCTGCAGATGTCCCATGGTACTCGAAGTGACGACTCCATGATTCCAGGTCCCCATGGCGTGGACCCTACGCCATCTCGATGGACAGATCGAGCAATGCCTAATAACAAGATCACTCAAAAAACGTGTATCAGTGCACCACATATGCCAAATATATTGTTCTACCTAATTTACAATTGCCAAAAACACGGGACCATGTCAGGCCGAATAGTGTGCATAGCGATTATGTCTAGGCTGAATAGACTAATAACTAATATCTAATAACTAATATAATTTAATATAACTAATAACTAATATCCAAGGCACATCCCGTAGCGATGTCTCACCCATCGTATCATCCCGCGACGGAGCAAATCTTCGGTTTCGTTATTTATTATAACAAGGGCCACGGGAGGTCAATAGAGAACGTGTGTCTGGCTGAGACGTTGAGCCCATCCGTGTTTCAGAACTGAACGCTTCAATGTGAGCAGAAAGATGCCACTCGGCGAAGCAGTTGACGTGATGGCTTACGAATGGATCGGCGGGGGGTCGCCTGCTCTTGGTTCCAACGCCGTTACCTCCAAGGTCTAATCAGTGCCGGCAAAAGGTTCAGAGGAGAGAATGAAAGCGAGATATAGAAGGAGGGACCACTTCCGCCTGCGAGTATCCTGGCACCGGTCTGGCGGGCGGCGTCATTGGGCTTTTTGCTGTCTGACACAAGCGAATGTTTGTGTTTTCGTGTGTGAATGAAACGGCTGGCGGCGAAAGCGAGCTCGATGGGGATATTCGCCAGTGACGCCATTTCTGCCCATGGGGTAGCTGGGGCGTGTATGTACTTACTCTCTCTCTCTCTCTCTCTCTCTCTCTCCTATCCTATCCTTGGCCCATCCTCAGGGGATCGAGGGAGAGGAAAGATTGGGGCATTCATTCGAACCGCGCGACGTATTGATGGTCAGCTTAGCTCAATCGAGCACCAGGGCATCCGGGTGATGCTGAACAGGAGGAAGCAGTTAACGTTGTCGATACATTGGGGTGAGCACGTCACAGATTCGCTCGTCGGCGGTGATACACGATCAACGGAACCAACACTGATTAGTCAAATGTAACGCAAACAACGTCCAGTGCCTCTACGATATATGCTGTAGTAGTATTCGTAATACATTGCCAGGAGTAACATTGGACGGAGGGAGAGAGAAACACATGAAAGCGGAAATGAGGAACTAATCAATTCATTGAACATATCACACAGACTGATACAGATCAAAGACGTTCGTAGATTACAAGTCCCGCGTCGGGTAATGCTATGTTGGTCTTGCCATCTCTGCTATATACCTCGTAGTAAGAGAGTTCGGAGACAACACACGCTAGATATATTAGGCTACATTTTACACTCTTGTTTAGGAGACATCGAAAAGCGTATGAGTCGTATATGAATATTATATTAGGTTGATGCGTGTGGCTCCCGCGGCATGGTAAGATATTATCGGAGGTGGTCCACTCATCTAGTCAATTTCGGACCTCAGCTTCTGTCTTGAGGAGCATCCCCTACACTCCGTGACCTCGGTTAGATGGTAATCTGAGGAACTCCCTTGATAATCCCACCAAATACACGGCATCACCTTGAATCCACGTTCAAACCGCTACTTTTCGCGTCGGAGATTATCCATTCTTTACATCCTGTAACAATTTGTACAGAAAACTCATTCTTATTTAGCGGGCAAGCGGCGAATAATGAGCCAGCGGCACACTTTCCATCCTTTCGAACATTTTCTACCGCATCTAGACGACCCACTATAGTTGACTGGGCTATTCTCCGAGCAGCAAGCTCTTGAGTTGATTGAGCCGCATTTTTATTCAAGAGATTCAGCTTGCTTGTCATTCAAATCGAAATTTCCAACCCTGAGGTCCAGGAACGAATTTCGACAGTTGCTTCCTGATACTGCGGATACCCCTTCCACTTCACACACAATCCTCGCGGCCCAAGCAGCATTGTTCCAGAACGAAAATCGTGAACAAGTCGTACGATGTCGGATATGCACATTTTTCGTCTGTATATTCGACCGCCTCAGCAACTACCTATTAATGAATCCAGACAAAATATAACCAGTTGGTCTACTGGCGGAATAGATTCGTAAAAAATCGCATTACGAAAATTTAGTTATCGATGATGGATGTTGCACATGCTTTCATCTGAGCAAGCACTCAGATGTTAACTTACACTCCAAATTGCACGGAGTTAAACACGCGGGAACCTATGTGTATACAAAATCATAGGAAACACATATATGACGAAGACTGCTGCTTGAAAAGAAAAAAAAAAGCAGACGATGGACGCCTGGGCAATGAGTTAATAATATCAGTTATAATACATTGGATATCAATATACATTATTTGCTGGGATTGATTCAATGCATTCGCTTGAACGCAGTTTATGTATTCTTCGATACACACATCGCATATGTATATATGTACACACGACAAAATGATAGCGCACCCCCATTTTTCTGACTTTTTTCCTAAACCGTTAGCAGCAATGCAGTTTCGCTTTCAGACATTGAAAGTCATCGCGTTTTAATGACATCCCGCTAATATTCGGCTATCTAACTTAGATGTAGACATTGGTGTTGGAAATTGTCCGTTTGAGGGTGCGACAAAGTGATAGCCCAGTTAGTGTTTGTCGAACACAACTAAGTTCTAAGATTGTTCTTCTACAAATTGAATATTTGTTTGGGCCGCCGCCGTCCTCCAGAACAGTAATTAATCGATTGGGCATAGATTGATAAAATTTACGTATGAGGTTTTGATCAAGAACTTTCCATTCGGTTACCAAGGCTTTTTTTTAGCTTATGTAGCGTTTGATACTGCTTGCCACCTTTAAAAACAGCTCTAGATAAGACGCTCCACAGGTTTTCTATAATATTCAAGTCTGGAGAGCGTACGGGCCAGCTTAGTAACTGTATGTCTTCAGTTTCGAAGAACTCTTTGACGATCTTCGCTGTATGAACTGGGGCGTTATCCTGTTGTAAGATGAATCTTCTAGCACAGATCGTCTCGGGGTGATTCATGAGTTAGTCCTCCACAACAGTGACGTACTCACGACTACTCATGCGCCCGTCTACGAAGACCAAATCGATCTTTCCGTTGTAGCCAATACCGGACCAAATCAGCACATCACCACCACCGCCGCTTTGTCGACTTAGGAGTTTCTCTTCTTTCCTTATGCCGTAGAAAACATAAGAATGTCCATCAGGACCGTCGAGATGGAACCTCTTTTCATCGGAAAACAGCACACGTTGCCACTCCTCTGTCCGCGAAATGTGCTCACGAACGAAGATCAATCTTGGATCTGTGTTACAATGTTAAAGGAGGTTTCCGTTTGAGTTTTCTACGAACAAGATTTTCTTATGCCTGCAGATATCTTTCCACATCTCGGACGTTCGTTTCGACTCCAGTCTCGGCTGCAATTTCGCGACAAGTCAAAAAGCTGTTAGAGGCCCTTCGGAGGAGAGAGCGTTTTTCACTCCCACTTATTGCTTCGGGTCGTCCCGGCGCCTTCTTGGTTCTGTACTGTTTGGGATCTTTAAGAAAATTCGAAATAAACCTTCCTGCTTCTTTGAAAAATCCGCGCAATTTCCGATTTTGACTTATTTTCTTCATTGAGGTTGAAAATAATTTTTTTCTCATTTTCACTAAGTTGGCGGCCTCGGCCCATCGTAGCTTTCGCTGACAAAGGCTCCAGAAAATTTGTAGGAGAACGATCCTAGAACTCAGTTGCGTTTCAACTGTCGTCCCACTCGACAAACATCAGGTGGGTTATCATTTTGTCGTGGCGACTTTGAATGACTAGAAGCGAAACTGCATTGCTACTTACGGTTGAGAAAAAAGGCAGAAAAATGAAGGCTATCATCTTGTCGCAGCGTCTATATATATATATATATATATATATATATCTATATATGTAAAACTCAGCTGCTATAACAAAATTGAATAAAGTGTTGCTACTGACGGCATCATTTTTTTAAAGAAATACGGCCACAGCCGATCCGTCCCTCCAACAGCCTCGTACTATCGAACAATCCGCTGGACTTTCTACATTGAGGTACTTTGTTCATGCGCGCGTGCATGGGTGTGTGTGTGCCCGGACGAACCCCGGTTCAAGCCTCTCCCTCTCGCTCGCTCTCTGTCTTACTCGCGCTGCCTGTTCTTCTATCTCCGAATCTCGTTAAACGGCGCTTGAGAACTGGCTTCGTCGTATGTAAGCCCGTCCTTTACCGCCGTTTCGCCTGAGTAACTTATTAAATGGTTCACCAAGCCGAGTCTGGCAGTCTTTGCTACAATTTGCATAATTGCTACGACCCGATTGAAGCCGTCACAGCGCCGCAAGCACGCGGTCTCCGCCACTACGAGTCTCCAATTTGATACTGGAATTACGGCGTTCAAATCAAGATCTTGCTACGATCGTCACTCGAACGTTGAGAGATGCCACCGACAACTAGCTACCAACATTCAGACCTCTGCATTTATAATAGTCTCAAGCTATATTAGCTGGGGCAGCTGGGGCTTCCGACGATTGCGAAGCTGAATGCGACGAACAAACAAGAGTTGACAGGACTCAAATATCAGAAAATTCTCCAATCTAATTATCTTTTCTATAACAGTATCATATTTCTCGATATCGACAGACTGCACAACACACGCGAACAGACATGAGCGTCAACTTGTATATTATTATTACTATAATACAGTAACCAGTTTTGGGGCTGCTTATACAGATAAACGAAAATGAGGTATACTTCGTTTCGATCCTGCTTACATTGTGCTCAAGGCAGAAGGAATAAAGTAAAAGGAATAAAAATAACTCGTTGTTTTTGACAGCTTTAAACTTAACTGCTCCCTAGTGTGATTCGAACTGAACTTGGAATCTGTTGATCTGATAAGTAGGACAAATAGTGATACACAAGGAATTTCGGAAGTGTAGAAATTGTTTACATACATGACATTTATAGTGAATAAGGTTACCGAAAATAATGACTCAACTTATAATATACAAAGAGATTATGTATAGACGTCCAAGACCAGCTTCCATTCACAAGAGCTCAGTCGAAAACTGTGTATACTTTATGATCGAAATTTTTTGACTTATGTCACTTTGCACGGGAACTAGATATAGAATTAGACACAAATAGCCAACGGACTTTGGAGCTACATGATACAAAGAGTCTTCTTTTTACTGTCCGATGTAAACGGCAGTAGAGATGCAAGTATTATTTGTTGGAAGTGTACAATTTTCACATATATGATACCACCAACAACAAACACTCGTCCAATGGTTCGGGTCTTCGAGAAAAATTCTTAAAGCCAATATTTTCTCTCAATTTATATACTGATGTCGTATCCTAATCAGATAGGGAATATGCACATACGCCAGGCAGCAGCCCTCATTTCCGCACCAGTCAGCGAGGAGAACGTATTCGAACGTACTTGCTACTACGATTTTACCTTAGTCACCGAAAGTGACGAAACGACAAAGGAATGCTCATTTTGAATTCTTTATCTCCTAAACATATAATTCACTATATTATTGTTGGAGTATAACTCGGATCCTAATAAAACAGAAACGAGATGAATAAATCTCAAGGTTACCAATAAAGCTAAAATGGAACCTTACTATAATATACTCAACTAATTTACTACGAATATTGCAGCTGTTAGATGTGGACATCTCACACTTTTATCCTATTTGTAAAATATGAGTTTTGGGACAGCTATAACTATAGGGTAGGTAGGCCACACTGCTAGGTATATTTTGAGTTTAGCTCGTCCGCATAATGCTCATCGGCTTCGGAACGCGGTGAAGGCAAAATATTGTATCCACTTCGTTGGTCCTAGAAGGATTTTTGAAGTTCCTCGTTCCTTAAAATGTCTCATGGAAGGCGCAGATATCAGGTCAGGTCAGAATAAGCAGAGTTCCCAGCCCTCAGACCTATCACCATACCATCTTGCCGTCTAGGGAAGGATTCAATGGACTGGGTACAGCGTGGTGATATGTTTCGGTCTGATTCCCTGACCAATTCTGGTAGTAGCAGCTTTAGCAGTGGTTACAGCAGTGGGCAATAAAGCCATTGTAGAAGGAGGGTCGCCCTAAGGGGCGCATGTTTCGGCCTTAAGCTGAGCGCGGTGAAATAAGGCCGCTAGGAGAAGTCCAAACGGTTCCCTCGCCTCGTATTGTGTATTGTTCAGAGATACACAGGTAGCAGTATAGCGTATTTTAGACAGGTGGAGAGCAACAACCAATGTCAACTCGTGGCCGCCGCCGCGGCAGCAGCCGCCGGCACTACCGCCGTACGAAAAGGAAACGAAAGACCTGGCAGGTATTTCGGGGCATGGAAAACGTTAGGGGAACACTAGGGTTCGCCGTACAGACCAAAAGGTGGCGAACAGAGCAGAATGCTCTAGCAACAGCGTCATAAGAGAGGTGGCCTAGAGTAGTAGGGTGGTGGCATGTAGAAACGAGACGACTGGCTACTCGCGCCATGCGACCCACAGTGCCTTGGGGTATTGAGATGTAGATGGGTGCAGTGAACCCATTTGTCTCCCTCGCGTTTTCCCACGATTTCCCGTTAACCCCCTTTGGTTTGGCCCTTACTGCCACTGCCGCATATCCGGACTGGCCCATCCCTCGGCTTCCAACGTGCCATGCCACTGTGCGCGAGCCTCTCGAGAGATCCCAAGAGGTCCGGGAAGTCAGCTACAGATTCCCCGCTGTCGCTCCGTCGGTCTTTCAGCTGACTGGCGTCCTCATCGGCTCCGCTCTCTCTATTCCACTGAGTGTTCCTGCCGCTTTTACGTAGATGGTTAATTCGAGTTAGGCGGTATAAGGCAAACGCTCGCAGGACACTACGATACGGAATGCTGTAAAGGATTCAGGATTCATATAATGCTACATTTACTTATAACGACGCCATTTTTATTCCACTACCCTATGCTGTTGACTAATGATTAATGCTGTCAGTCTCACTATAGTTACATTCATTAATGTGTAGAAGACTGGCTTAAGCTGATCTTATTCTGCGATTTGCATTGAACTACACTTGTTCATCCCCTACTGAGTAACCATAAGGTCAACCTTGTAGTGTAGGGACATGGTTTGAGATACTCCGCAGCTCTTGGGGGTAGCAGATACGATACTTCTGCCAAGAACTGTAGATTAGCCATAAACAAAAGCCAGCGTTCGTCGGCTTTGTCACTAACAAAGGAGATCTAAATGTACTTATAATTACCGAAATAACACAGAAATAACACCCTACCTGTGAAAAAGTGCTGGGTAGACATATTGAGATGTCGATAACCTCTACGTCGTAAGAGCTAAAGACTAGCTTGAGTTAAAGCGCCAGAAGACAGAGGATATATATGCAGCAGTAATCCTCGGTATTCATATTTGGTGATTCATTTCAGATAAGTAAAATGCTGACAACTCTAAAACCCCGTATTTATTTAAGTTAAAAGGAATGAATACGGGGTTTTCTCAGCTTAAAGTTAAACTGCTTAAACGAATGCTTATATTTTGATCAGGGCTTTATTACAAGATCTTCTCTTTTGCTTATATATTTCCCTGAGTTATTGGGCCCAGCAATTCGGAAACGATTTCACAAAATCCTCTCACGATTGGCATACGCGACCCACAACGACTTTTTGGACTATTTATCATAACACTGTCACCTTTGTCGCGTTGTTTTCACAATGTTGCATGCCTCGAAGAGGAAGACGTGTAAATTCCTGTTTATTACGTGATGCTTCGAGATACCATACGGTTACGTAAATATCAATAGGTTGTTCGAAAATCTTAAAACAACGATCAAATGAAACGGGGTAGTTGCACACATGAAGTTATTTTTTATGAAACAGAATAGCAGTTACATTTACACGAAATACTTCCTCAGAAGATTTCCGTGACAACGCCAAAACCTCCGAAAATCCGCAGAGAAGAATCACACTTCATAGCAATGCAACAGCCTACAAATTGCGACAGAACAAGGCGCGTATCATGACTTGATAACGTTGTCGGCCATTCTCTCCTTGTGAGAACTATTTACTGTTTAGTTAGCAACTAATTTGCTTAGTATCCAACAGATGGATCCTATCATTCAGAGCTAGGATAATAGTTATTTAAGTAATCGAACTAACGTTTCGTAATGTCGGACGGAATGTTTACACTCCATTAGTAACCTTGCTAGTCTATCATACTATCCGCTGCCAAGATATCCTTCCATGGCGTCCTTGACATTTGGCGTCCACATATAATAGCTAACTCCTCATATATCGATTTCACTACGATGTACCTCGTGATTCTACTTTCCAGTCATTTATTGTCGCACAGAATAACAGAAACATGCATCATAGGACCCGGTAACCGGCATAGTCACCAGGACGGTTCCGAACATCTCGCGCGACTGCGTCCACAGACTGATAGAAAAAGGGGATTGAGAAAGTTACACTATCATCGGTTGAGCGGTTAAGAGTCATTTATCTTTTTTCTCCACTCTTACTCGCTTTTGTTGTATCATCTTTGCCCCTTTGTGTATCACATCTCTCTTCGTGTGTGAATAGCAGTATCGCCACTGGTAGTACCACAAGATAAACAGACGCCTCACTTTGTGAAAGACAGAGTTTCCCTTCAACTATTCTCTTCGCCTTCGACGAAAGGCTGGGGCGGGTCTAGAGAAAGGACATGTCTCCCAGTCAGCGTTGCCTTTCGGTGTTATTCTTAACGCATGTCCTCATTCCCCCTGTGTGCGGTTCGCCAAAACTCGAACCCCACACCAGTATCTATAGCATGATCTGTGCCCCCACCCCACGCCAATAGAAGGAGAAAGGGTGGTGGTTGCTATGGAGTGAAGGAAGAAGTAGCTTGCGTCGACCCGCCGCTGTGTATGATCGCTGCTACTTTCGGCGGGCCGCGCGGCTGGTTGGCATCATAGATGAACTGGAGGGGCGTTTGTTCAATCGGTCCTCTAGTTACATCGATTTCCTCTCCCGTAACGTAGCTTTTTATTTGCCTAGTGCCAGTAACAACCATTCTAGAATAAACAGTAGTTTTGAAACTTCTCATAGAAGGTGCCAAAGAATAAACGGTTTGTGAAATATGTCTGACAAAACGTGATGACAATGGAGGAACTGAATGCCGTCGGGGTAGCAACCCATATTCCTTTACACAGCATTGAACAAGTAGAAAGGTCTAATAATGCTAACATTTTACTGCTTATGAATCTGCCGAATTTGTGGAGCATACTCGGTACGGTGAATATAGATAGATGTTCGTTTCGAAGCAGTACAAGTGTTGACTCGAATCAGAAGTATCACATCATTTGAAAGCTACCGCAACTTTTGCGGTTTTTACGATTTATTTACAGACATTCGAGATTGCAGACGAACTTTAAATTTACTGGAAATTTGAATATATGTATGTCTCCCAGCGTACCAAATATCTACATATTACAGACGAAACCGTCACACATATGAATTCCCGTAGACAGACTCACTGCCCTGACCCCAATACATGACGGGGGGTTTCGGAGGACCGGCCAAAATGGCCAATCCAATTGACGTGAAATGGGGATCATTAGGTAGTTCGTCGACGTGCGCCATCAATGAATACGGCCAGCACCCGCGGGATCCGGATGGTGATCATCCATCCGCTCTGGAGGAGGCGTTATTGGCCCTTAGCTGTAGAGTCTCCTTAGTTGAGGTTGCCACCAGTAGAGCCAGGTCATCAGCATATGCCAAATGACTGGACAACGGTTGGCTAGTGATCTCCAAAACTCCGTCATAGGCCAGGTTTCAGAGACCGGGACCGAGAATCGATCCTGTGGGACACCGTCTTTAACCTCATAACGTAAGCGTCCCGCCTTTAGTGGCCTTTCAGACAAGTATGATGCTATCAAACCCCGCGAGTTAACCAAGATCTCACCCGTATACAATGCTTCCATCAGCACCTTCCACTCGACAGGGTCGAAGGCGTTCTTAACATCCAAGATGATGAGTAATATAAATCCTCTGGTCTTACAATATTTCGTGCATTCCTGGCCTGCCACTCTTAGAAACGTCTGAAGGATTATGTACTTTATGTGCGTTTCATATGCAAACACGGTGTTTGCCAACTGCTCTCGAACGATTGCATATTACATTCGGCAGAGGCAGTTCCAATCATGGAACGATCATTGCACGCTTCAGTTCATGATTCAAGTCTCTCAAATTTCTAAATGCTTGGTATCCTTCTTCAGCTTCCATCTACATCTCACTGAACGGCAGGACAGATCTATACACAGCTAGCATGTATGGTGTCCGAAGTTTTTGCCTGGTTGTATGTAGATATATATTATCTACATACAACCAGGAAAATATATAAATATAGAAAATAAAAGATGACCTAGATAGGGTCGTTGCGACCCCTCTGACTGGCAATCATCCACTGAACTCATCCTTAAATATGCAGTAACCATATTGATCTTCTGTTTGCTAGTTTTGTTTGTCATTGTTATGCAATCAGGCAATCGTAGTTTCGTTATCGATCCCAAAATAAAATTATTTTTCAGAATAGTTGAGGGTGAGAAATTCTGTGTCAAAGTGACGTGTGTTCAATATCAGTATATTTGTTTTAATTTTTCGAAGGCGCTCAACAGAGTTTCGACTATTTCGAAACTAATATATATCGTGTGATCGATAACGAAACTATAGTCTGGCTGTGTAGCAATCTCACCGACAGAAAATTAAGGGTTAGTGTATATTTAGTGATGAGTCTACTGGATGATTGTCCCTAAAAGGTACCGCAACGATCCTGTATAGGTCGTCTTTTGTTTTGCCTATCCAAAATGGATATCAACTATGTGCTTGTAGTAGGCATTGTTCACAAGTTGTACATCTCACATGATCAAAATAGAAGTTATCGTGCTATCCATGGTGTTGCGAAGTGGTATAAGCACAATGAGACGTTAATTTCTACTGAAATATGCACTTGTCTAGTGTCTGCCGTGTACCATATACCCTCAGCCTGTACGAGATATAGGTGTTCTTGTAAATCCCAGCTTAAACTTTGACTGACACGCCACCTAAGCTTTGAGTGAGCGTTGTAATGCGGTCTACCACCGCTGCTTTTCTGTTAGAACGTTGATTTCTATGTGACATTATATATATAGTCGATGTAGTTCCACAAATACATGTGCTGCTGTGATGTATGGCTTATGTATAAAAATAAACTCACTGACTTTTGAAAGAGTCCAGAATAGATATGTACAAAGGGTGAGCGCTCTATGTGGCTATCCTCGAGAATCAGTTGCACTCAATCTCTTGAGTCTACTCCATACATTGCAAGCCCCCTGGTGTTGAATATTTCTAGGTTCGTTCTATTCGAGTATAGGACAATAATTATATAAGGAAGGGTTTGAGGTCCATTTTGTGAATAACTTTTTCACATAATGGCGAAGTATGCACCTGGCAAAGATTCCCTGCAGAAAGTACAAACAATCCATAACGAGTGGCTGGCCCAGCTATAACAGTGACGGACACTGTGGTATCAAGTCGCCACGCATCGTCCGCTGTGACGTGACAATAAATGATCAGTCTTCTGAGGGGCTCAGCGGGCACACAGGGAGCCGCCGTCTCGTAATCAATCCGTGTTCTCCATTAGCCGGTCACGACGGTGGAACCAAGTGCGATCAGATTCAACGAGGAAGCACTAGTCGTCTCTCAATACGACCAGCCCTCTTTCCGCTTGTATGCCTGCCACTCTTCTGGGCTGGTCCCCCATTTAGAGACCCGGCACGGATTGAGCCTCTATGCTGCCAGTTCACTAAATGAATTCATTAAATGTGTTTTATGCGCCGGCGGTGTCGAAAGCGACTAGAGCGATCTCGAGCATTTGTTTATGATCTTGGCCTGACAAAAACGTACCAAACCCGTTATAAGAACTTGTCTGGGAATAGATTGCATCACTCTATTTGCTGGCGTGGGGTGGATTCGTGCCGAGGACCAAAGGATTTTTACTATAAAGAACTTTCTTCGGTATCTTATCGCATTTGATGCGGCAGCCAACTGTAAACATTTGCAAAGGGTGTTCACTCGAGGAACAACTAAAGAAGCAATAGCGGTAGCGGTGACGACCTTAACCGTAGAAACAACATGTGTAGTTAGACCAACTAACCGGTGAAAGAAATGTCGGCAGTATTAGAATAATTTGAATCCGGTGGCAGGTATTGAAGCGGGCTCGTCCATATCTACGGCGTGAGGGAGTCCCCTTCTGAACAAATCCTGCAAAGTGTCTTTACATCCGGAGGGAGTCAGCTTAAGTTAGACGAGACTGACGGTCAGTCCCGCTTTGGAAAATCCTTATTTAATGGAGAAACTGGAATTAGGGTAATTGTGTCATTGCAGCAAAGTAATTAAATGGACAGAACATGTAATCGGTTAATTGCAACAGAATAACAACATCATACGTAGGACACCAGGGTAGCAGAACAACTGCAATAAAATTATAAACTCAGATTTTGATCAAGACGGCTTTGAATCATTTTGTTGAGCTCGAAGTTGTGGTTTGTCTAAATATTATACTATCCTAACCTTGCCACAATAATAATATAAGGTGACTGATGTTTGTTTTTGTCCTGCCATGACGTCCACTTGACGTGACTACAGGAGAATATGTTGTAGCTAACTACCTTCTTCATAATCGGATATGAAAGAAGTTCAAGCCGAGTTAATTTTCGGGAATACAATAAAAATAATAACAGAAATACAATTAAACGAAGAAGAGAAAGAAGACTCCGAAGATGATTGGATGGAAAAACTGACGATATGAGTCTAATTATTCGTCGATTGTACAATGAGGTTACAGCGATGGATCCATTATTTGCCAAATGCAGCTATTATACAATTATTCATTTCTACACGAGGCAGTAGATGAGGCGTTTGATCACATTAGTCATCCATTATTGGTCAGCCATAAGCTGAGAGCAATCTCTCCAGGTCGTAGCTATGAACCTTGCTACCTACGAAGCTTGCAGTTCAATAACGCGCAATCGCCGAAGTTCATAGGCTGATATTCGAATTGTGAGAGCGCAGCTTCCTCTTGGTTATGTCATAGAGAAATTTCATTTTCAAATTTGATTTCTGTATGACCTTTCGACGGCTATGGAACAGGCTTGCTTGTGTGTTCTGAACAATTTGTGGTATTGTGCCTCTCTATACGCTCCATTTTATTGCTACATTTCAGACATGGTTGTTTTATAAAGTCTTTGGCCAGATCTATGGGTACGCTCGTAATAAACCAGTGGCATTGAACTGTTCTTTGCTTATGTTAAACAAAGCTAGTGTATACAATTATATATATATATATATATATATATATATATATATATATATATATATATATATATATATTTCACTCTAGATATTTTAGTATATCCCCGGATTTAGTAGTTATATCCCCGGAGGTTTTTGCCGAGCGCCACTAAACTCTGACGATTGTATATTATCTTAAGGATGCGAATCAACTCGCTAAAGCTCACCTACATGGTCATCCACAATAAATACACACCCCCTATGGACATTTATGGTATACAGCTAACAAAAAAAGCACACGCCTCTTCAGAATGCCAAAATAATTAGTTATATCGTTTTCACATTACATTCCGGTCATCCCTTCACAGTAGAACGGGACTCAAATTAATTAAACTCAAGTCCTCAGTTTGTTAGGGTGCACTTTCATGTTGCAACTCACTTTCAGTAGACATGAGCCGTACACCATACGGATAGCAAATCTACTAGCTTCGTCATAGGCTCCGAATTGCCGAGTAGCCGCAATCGTAATGAGAACCACTCGCCACCGTTGGCCGTATCGACCCCGTAAGCCATTCTAGCCAGTGAGCGTGTGTTCTCGCAGTCTGGCCAATCTGGCCTAATCAGACGAAGCGATGCCTAACGCCGCCACCGCCGCCGCCTCTTGATAGCTCGCGAGAAGCGAGGAGCCTTCGTATGTAATAACGTCGAGAAGTTGAGACTGTAAAATCTGACCGGCCACTTCTCATCTCCCTGCCCCTTGCCCCTCCCGCTTGGTTCCTGAGCGTTTCTCTGCTGAATTCCATCTCTCCGAAATCGAATACTACGTCGACGATGACGAAGTTTCTCTACCCTCTTGCTTGCCACGAGGCGACGTCGAGAGGCGCCCCCCGTTTACGCTTTCCCGTCATGAAAAGTTTTTCGGCTCGAGACGAAATAGTTTTCGACTCCCCTGCAACGTCACAGCAACCGGAGTTCGATACGTCCACTTGTGTTCCGTCTCTTTTTCTCGCTGTGCGCCTCACAACTTAATTCGCTTCACATTGCCGCGTTGCCATTCGTCATTCGCATATATGAAAATGATGGTTAAGGAGGGCTTTCTAGATTGATGCGTGGCTGTCAGCAAATGCTGAGTCGCAGGCTCCATCGTGAATACGTTGGACTCGAAATTTCAGATTTGTACACAGAATACAAATGCTAAAATCTCGATCGGGTGAAAGATGTCGTCACATCGGACACAAAAGATGAATTGTGCTCTAAAATCAGAAACCGCCTCAGCGGTTCGGGTTCAGCTTAGACACTGAGATGCAACATCGCTACGCCTGTCGTGCATCCGTATACGACAAGTGCACCATTTTCGACGAGCGCTTGAAGTGTCTTGATCGGCCGAGCACATCTAAGTAAATGTAAGTAAATATAAATGACACAAAATGAATTACGTCTAAACGTACGTTCGTTCGGTTTTTTTTTGTTATTTCCTGTTTCCCTGTGTTTCTCTCGGATTGATCCAGCACGGTAACCTCTACCCCCAGCGATGCAGCGAGGTTGCGTTATTCCTGCTGGTGATCTTCGTCCTTGTTGCGCCTGTGTACAGTGTGCGACTGCAGCTGCTGAGCCTCAATTCGCTTCACATCCGCTTGGCTGATTTCCGATGGCATTTGTTTGTATACACGGCGTACGATATACGACGGACTGCCGCAACAGTAGCCGAAGCACGAACCAAGAGCCATGAAATGGAACCGGCATAGCCTGCAGTATCTGAGGCCACTGCCGCTGCGAGCAAGGTCGAAGCGATGACCTCACTTGTCCAATGTCCATTTCGTCTACTATGTCTTCGTTTCTGTCGACGCTCGAAGCTAACTTGATCATTACACCAAGAGTCGCCTAATGTCTCTTCTTTACGATTATTAGCGACTGTAAACTGTTATCTCGTGATCAACATAATAACACCAGAGGACACACCAGAGGACACAACATGACTGAACACTGCTTCAGGCTAAAGCCGTTGACCGCTGTCGATCGAATTAAATTGGCCACAAGT
Organism: Stratiolaelaps scimitus; assembly: GCA_019614645.1. Taxonomy (NCBI): domain Eukaryota; kingdom Metazoa; phylum Arthropoda; class Arachnida; order Mesostigmata; family Laelapidae; genus Stratiolaelaps; species Stratiolaelaps scimitus. The sequence continues at coordinate 241,208 of JABWDB010000014.1, read as the reverse complement.
CCACTGAACTAACCTACCTAGGTTTTTTGGGACTGACGCTCAGCCAACATTTAACGTCCACTGAACTAACCGGAACACAGTAGATCATACTATCCTTTACTATCTACACATAACAAAGAGTTTTACTGCTATTATATATCAAGAATAAAACGCTACTTCGGCAGAACTGAGTTTGTCGAAGGACAACCCTGTTGCACAGTGCCATCTGAAGAGCCCTCTTTGCACTTCATGTAGCAGCTGTCCACTCCTGGAAAGCGACTAGGCCAGACCGAAATAAGGTTCCCAAATTCAACAGTTCCTCCATTCGCCGCCGCCGCCACCGCCGTCGTTTCTCGTTCATGTTATTCTCGAGATGAACCTCGCTGCCTCGAAATGACAGCCGATAGAGGACGCAGTAGAGGAGGGTGAACGATACTTGCTCTGCCCTTCTTCGCTGCTCTGAATGGCGGCGCATAGACAGACGGGAAAGATGTGATTTCAGAGAGAATGCATTACATTCAGAACGCTGCATATCCCATTATCCTGCTGACCTGGAAATCGATGTATGGCGATCACATCGAATATGTTACTGGAATATGCTTGAAAGCTACGCAGTTGACGCAGTGTCTGTGCCGTAACTATACATATAACTACTGTATGTAAAACTACCTCATGTAACTGTGTAAGTACTGAGTGTAACTATCGTATGGAAACCTATTATGTGTATACATATGTGACTCCTATATGTATACATGTGATGCAGTGTTTTCATCCGCGGACGGACGCATTGACGCCAGTTGCGTCGTCTCTTTAACACCTTAATTGCTCAGGGCTGGTAGGGCTCTGTGTCGTGTGCGGGCCGAAGGAGTGAGCGGAATTTCCCGACGCCCTCCCCTTAGCCATGTATATGGTAATAACACATATATTGCGGCTTAAGAACATGTCGACTACTGCTTTTAATTAGCGATTGCTAACCCTGTGACCGAAGATAAAAAGAGGAAAATAGAATTTTCTACATGAGTTCGCCCAACACGTACACTAAGCATAGAAGCAAACACCCCGTGACATGCGCCCGGATAAATGGGCATTTGATGTCCTGACGTGCATTTCAATTTAGCATACACAGGTAGGTAGTGTCGCGATATATCAGCGGTTAGCAAGCTCACCTGAGCTGACGTTAAATTGTCAATTGTCACAAACGCCTTATCAAGCGTCTCCCTCCGTCGCAGTGACAATAAACAAGTATATGGACGTCGGAAGATTTCCGTTGTGTTGAATATAATGAAGAAACAGGTAGTTTAAAAAACGACAAATTACGTCGAAACATGTTAGCCATCATTGTTGAGTTTTGCTTTCGTCTCGTTACTAATAATATGACATAAATCTAAATATACTCGAATAGTTGAAGACTTCAACCGTTACCAGTCTAACGTGACGTCCCCATTCGGACGAAATAGAACAGGTTCAGTCTGAACTGTAACGATTCTCCTTATATAGCGTTATTTGCCGTTGTGAATGCCATCGTGCCAAAAAGCTATACATGGATGGTTGCTTGCTTTTTGCTCGCTTGGCCCATTTCCATATGTCCTCCTGAACAGTGGGGGGGTCATGCGTAAACTTTTCAACAACAAAGTTGATGTTTTCCTTTTCAGGCAAGTGCCGATGTATCTCTCTCTCTCGGTGATTTGAGCATTGTAGCGTTCCATTCAAATGGCCACACAATGAAAGTTGTCCATGAATGTGTGATATAATAGCACTAACTATAGCGACGACAAATGCTAATAGTTGAGCACCCATTGTTCACAAATGGTCGGACATTATGTTCATGAGCACCCTCTTCTAGGACGGAGATCTCGCCAACTCATTCCGATATTGCTGGTTATGGATAAGTGACGTTAGACCCATAGTGTCCCCAATCAGCCGTTTTGTGCAGAATATGTTAAATACGTCAATGGAGTCCGGCCTTACTACAGAGGAGGAAGGTCACACTGGTAAGCAGGTGGGAATATGCAAACTCATGATGTATTCGCGCAGACGCATATTTTATTCCGATGTAATCAGTTTTCTCTCATTGCTACTATTTTTTATCACATATCACAAGTATTTTGTGCTCACCCTTATGAGTAGACGGGATTGAACATGCATGCAAAACGGAATAACTATTTAACAGTGCTGTTGAACAGCGTTAACAGTTCCAGGAAGCGGGGTAGCAGACACGCCTTTTATACAGCCCGTCATTGAATGTGTGACCCCTCAAACTGTACGAAATCTTGGTGAAAGTCGCTGAAGGCAATTTGGAGACGGTTCGGTGGGTCTATAAGACACGACCATATTCCTTGATTTGGGTCGAATATGTTTTCATCGACTTATCATACAAAGTCCGAGATCCGTCTGCGACTACGACAACGCAATATGCGTTAGTACTGCCCATATGGGCGACTTTTTCCCTCGAAAAGGGAAAAATGCCTGCCACTATCATAGATGAACACAAAATACTGATAACATGTGATAAGAATGGTACAGATAAAAGCGGTGATTTTAGAAGATGCCTGTTTACATGAGTTTGGTCTGTGTGTACTCATTGCCGTTGGTTCACCAGTGCGTGGTAGTATAAGATTTTCTCTCCGATCTACACAAGGGCATATTGTAACTAGTCATTCGGCGTAGAACTGCCATTATTGTAATTATCTCTACTGTTTATAACGTTTTTATTGGCATACCTCCGTCATGTCTCACGGCTAATTGTTTCTACTAATTGTGCATTCTCTAGAATTGAATGAGGAGAACTGTGATCCTTGAACGTGGCGCGCATATGATAGTGCTCGCGTTGCAGATTGATGTAGGCGCCAGACAGATGATGACACTGTGCCCCTGCACCAAATGTGAAGAACATCACCGTTGGGGCAGGTGACCCTGCGGCGGATAACGCAGGTGCCCGACAGTCGCCAGTGATGTGGTTACGCGGAAGCTTGAGAGAGCTGGGGGGGGGGGTCAACAAACCTAAATCGTGAGATACTACGATGACTAGGTCATCTACCTCGTAGGCAGAAGAACAACGGAATGAAATAGAACATGCACCTATTGCACTACGAAGGATAACTACGGATAGACAACAGTGAAGGTTACGTAGGGTGACACTCTGGCAGGGCGGTCCGATCCTCTCGATCAAAGTCTTTATCTTAATCTTTACTCTCAGCAGCAACAAAAACGGATGAATCCAACAGTGCAGCGTTTGTTATGGTTCAATCGTCGGAAATCTGACATTTGTCATCGATGACGGCGGCGGAGTGTCATCTTCTGTCTGGCGTCCACATCAAAGCTAGTCCTCCACGCAGATCAAATGGGTAAACAGAGTCTACGAACATGGCACGATTATCACAGTAGGTGGAAAACCGTGACCGCGTGGCCGACAAACTGCACACATTCTGGATAAGGGTTCCCGTCATTAAATTTGAAAGAATGCACACTTAGAAGAAACAACTAGCCGTAAGATAATGACGGTGGTATGCCAATAAAAAGGCCAAACAGGGTATTTTTAAATGACCAGCAAGATTGATTTCTGACGAGAACAAATCACGAGGATTTATATGGCAATGTTATTATTGGGTTCGTATGTGTTAGCCTGATCCTAACAGGAAATACGTCTTTTGCTTCAGCAGACGTTGCGGAGTTAAATGGTCAAATTTTCATGGGGTCCACCCTTCTTTGAGCCATTCTGAGTTAACGAAATTTGGCTCTGTTCAGAAATGTAATTTCGAGAACAATGCTTTTGCGACCCCTTTACTCAGGTAACATACGAGACCTCTGCTATCCACAAAATAATAAGTCGAATGTAAGCGTTTTACATTCGTACACAAATGTATTGACCACAATCACTCACTATCGTTGCAGCTTATATATATATCCGTGGGTCAACGAAAACCTCAATTCGTATAATTTCTATAGATTAGGTATAATCGGATTTTTGTCTTTTTTTCATTTGTCGCCATGTGTGCAGGTAGAGTGTGTAGGTAGCTTCGATAAAATAAAATTAAATAAAAATTGCTGCAAGATAGAACTTAAAATTATTTGTGAGCCTATATTCTGTTGTTGCGAACCTAAACTTCTTATCGGCTAGACTCCTTTACAAAACACAGATGCACAGAGCAAGGTGATGATAGATTATGTTTGAGAGAAGCCGACGTCACACTATCGCGTCTGCGCACTGAACCTTATCTTAACCTTAATTCAAGATGATAAGGATACCATTACATGCTGCTGAAACTATGCTATTATTTGAAATGAACTTACAGCTTCCAGAATATGTCGAGAGATGTGGACACGAGTCTGAAGGAGTTACGGTAGCGCTCTTCTTCGACCAGGTAATTGCGGCTTAACAAGGTGTGGGTTAGCTGTGGGACGCTGTGGGTAATCCTCTCAAATCAGAGTCATCATAAAAGACACGGCTTTACCTCTTGCAAAGGTACAAACTAACTTTATTAAGCCACTTGCCATACCCTCTAAGCTGCCATGCCGACAGTAGGATCCGCGAGCTGGGCCAGAAAGTAAGTGCACGCTTTTAGATTGGTTAGTAAAGCCCAGAACTAAGAAAAAAAAACTTAGCGGGCCCGCACACGTTTCTTGTCAACGAGATGGCCTTCTTGCGTACGAGTCCATTGATTGACTTTGTATTTACGACGCTTTTCACGACACGTGTCAATATTGTTCTACTGTAGCTATTCGTCCAGCTCAAGCGTTTACTTTACGTTGCACTGTACACGTTGATGTTATTAACGAATATTGTCCACTGGGGTATTTCTGTTTTAAGATAAGGCAGTTAAGCCAGGTTATGTCCCAGCGGGCCACTCATGTTACTTCCACGTCACGCATTGAAATATTCACTCTGGCCACTTATCCACACGGCTCAATTCTGCTTCGGAAATAGATATATCAATGGAGGAGAAATATCCATGCAAAGAAACAACTAATTCCGGAACACGTTGAACGGTTTTCATTGTCTCTTCTGTCACATGTGAGTCGGCTTGTGGCAGACAATTCTCTCACCGCATTCATGTCGACGGTTGTTTAAAGTTATTTTATTCACCATTTAATCTACAGAACACATTTCTTTCACCTATTAAGATCTCATGATATTGTTTTATTGAATCGTTCGTGTGTCCGCAACAGGCTTAGTATTCATGTAAAATATTTTTGCCATCATTATCACAATATTTTCGCTCGTTTATCATTCGTACGGTTTGGTCTCCATGTCGCGTCTGTGTGTTCCAAAATTACCAGCCTATTTCATATTGTTGTATGTCTTAATATATACAATAATTAGTGACGCAGTTGGGGACAGAGTGTCAGGCCGAGAACGTCATGGTCCCAAGGGAGGCGACGGCATTGCTTCTTTGCACAGAGAGGAAAAGGCGCTGCAGAAGGAAGGGCCAGCATTGTTTCATCTTTTGCGCTGCACCAACGGCGTCCGCTATATTATCATTCTTTGACATCAGAACTTTACTATTTAGCAGCCCTGCTCCGCAATCTAAAAACAGTGCTGATGCCTTAGAGTTGGTGTAGATAAAAAAAACCTCATATACGTATATACTAATCCTTATTCTTCTTCTGTTCTTCCAATAAAACTCCAAAGATGTTTTTCTTCTCATCCTATCCACCCATTGTCCTTGTTGCATCATTACCTACAATTTCTTTAAATTTTTTTCCATACTTAGCGTGTCACCAGAAACCGATTACAACTCCTCACAGCTTTTCTCACTCTCTGTTGACTTTATCTGACCTTCACTTTCCTCATTCGCGTGGTCTCGTTTTAAAGGCGTTATCATTTTTTTTTACAAATTCGACGCCTAGACACGTACACCCCTCCCACAATTCGGTTTCCTTTCTCTGAATATAATTTGCGTTCTCCGCCAATATCTCGCCAGAGAATATTACGTTTGCGCACTTGTCCTCGTTAAATTCCAGCCGGAAGTCCTCTGCTTGCGCTCCACAAATGTACAGCATCTGTTCCAGCTCTTGAACATCTTCCCCCAAAGTGACCTATCGTCTACAAGGAGTAAAATGCTAGATCTAGAAACATGCCTTCAACCTTATCAGACATGTACATTGTCCGGAACCCGACGTTGCTTTCATAGATCGCTCTCACGACTGGTCCTATTATATATAAATAAGGAAAAGAGCAGTTGCGTGAGGGTCTTTCTTCAGGTGAAACAAACCAGACAACATTATTCCACTTCTAGAAAACATAGATACATTTCTATATTTATTTGAATATCTGTATACATCCTGAGTCTGGAACATTATCAGTGTCCTTGGCTAAAGCTCAGAAGCTACAATGGATGAGTTTGCCAAGCAGATATCAGCATAACCTAGGTGAGTTGACCTAATAATTGGGCCATATGTGTTCTCTCTTCGGATTTGTTCAAGTCTTGAGGTAAATGGACCGATGAACGATTCGGCAAAGGCGCTCTTTTTATTGGTGAGCTATATTAAGCAAGCGATAGCAAATTCTAAAACGCTGGCTCAGAAAATGACTTGACCAGACAATTGCTAACACTAGAATATATCATGTTTTAGTGCTGTTTTAGTGCGACTAGTGGCTCGTCGTCTCCTGTAAATACGGTTAATGAGTCTCAAAGCGCACGAGGGTGAACGTCTAGCACCCTCAAACGTCATAGACAATGAGCAGCACCAAGCTCTTTACCAGCCAACCCACCTCGCCCGTGCATCTGAGTTTAGGTTTTACACAGGTCTTGATGTTTACCGCGATTCTGCAGTGGGACAGGGGACAGGGTGGTACATAATGGTTAACCAGAGTAGAGAAGAAGGCTTCGAATGCCATTGAAGAAGAATGAACTGCGCTGAAATTCCCGGTGTGCAAGTTAATATATACTGGACGTTACATGCGTTGACAGCGTGCGTTTATGCGCTTCAGTGTCTCGGAACGGAGAAAACAGACCAACATACAGTAGCATACGGAAGCGCCGAAAAGATGGAACGGGACGATGTACGAGGGCGCGTCCAGCGATTGGTGGCTAGCGGCTCAAGGCAGGAACTACCGAAGCCAAAGAACCGCACGAAGCCAAATTGTTGTCGGGACGCGCTCGTCACGTCGACCGAAGGGGCGCCAACAGCCCATACTCCGCATTGAGCATCTCCCTCTATTTCCTCTTCGTCCCCTTACACTCGGTTGAGCCAAGGGAGGATCTCATCTAGGGGTCACGTCCGTCCATGTCTAGCTCACTCTGCCTGAGCGATTGAGTGAATGACTGACTCGTCGACTGCCTCGGTCTGTCTCAGTCTGTTCTTTGTTCCGTCAGGTCGTCCGAGCCGATGGCCGCTTCGCGATAGCTGCTCCTAGCCCGCTGCCTTGCCCCCAAATAGACACCGCACAGGTCCATCTATGCGTCCGCGTCGTTTTAACGTTGTTTGCCAACACGAATGGGAATGCGAGCCTCTGGGCCTCGACAAACGAAGGTGGCCGGCAGCAGAAGAAGTGCGAATGAGCCCTACCCGTAGTCGGCAGTTGTTGTTAAGGGTGACAACAAGAACATTCGAATGTGCCACCAGACACATCACTGAGTGCACCGCCTTTCGCGTTTTCCTATCTCGATCTGCCCATCTATTATATCTAACACTCTATATGTGAATCGTTCGGTTTCTCCTACGCCACCTAGATCTGTGCTCACTCGTCATTAAATCTGCTAGAATACAACAACTACTCTGTGTGTAGCGCTAGTGAATGTGGATAGCTCATTACGCAACCTGATTGACTCTCGCTACAACCACGTTTCAGCACGTGAGTAATTGCTTCGTCCAAATGTGACGTACTCGTGAATTACAGGCAAGGCGGGCGTGGATGCAAAGGAGCATCACTATTTTCTTATATCTGTGATGAAGTGTAAAGGTGAAAGGAGATGACTGCCCTCCCTTATTCTCATATATATATATATATATATAATTGGTCATTCGTAATGGTAGCATCAACTTCTTACTTAAGTTACAATACTTTAAACTGGTCGACTAAACATAAGAGTGTTTTCTTAACAGCCAAAAGTGATCGCAGATTTTGCAAATAATTACAAAACAAATGGTAGATATACTCTAAACGTTACTAATATCTTTGAACCAAATGTCCCGAAAGCTAAGAAGAAAGGAAGGAACAATCAACCAAAGGACCACGACAGGGTCGTTCTTTATCGCGAAGCCAAATAATGTCTTGGACATAAAATGATGTGTGGCGTCGTAAGAAACGTTTAACAAATAAATATCTATTTAGTACACACGTTGTATGCTAAAGGAGTTGCACTTTATCGCTTGAAGCAATTCTTTCTATTTTCTAGTCCGTAGACATTTCGTTTACTTTGACTAACCTAAATATACGTATTAACTATTATCACAGCAATTTCTCTTTTTCTTCTCCGTCGCGTTCAAATGATCAGTTCTCACGCATCGATGTGAGTTCAGCTCAAAGTTTACTCGAACAAGGGCGCTGAGCGTCAGCTCTGTGAACTGCTTGTACAACGGATGCTGGATGTCTTGTTCGGCTGACCAAAGATTTGAGAGAGTCAGATGAGGAGAACGAGAGTGAGAGGGATAGCGGCACACACTTCCTGTGAACCGGCGGCGGGGCCCTATGCGTCCATATTTCTTTGCCTGCTGTCCCCCATGGCATACACACATACACGGGCAGACATATCCATGGTCTGACTGACATCTGTCCGAGCCTTCTGCTTGGGGTCGTCTAAGCCTTCTGTTAGCCTAACAGCAGTCTGGGACATGTAAGTGGGAGACGGTTTGGGGATACGAGGAGGCGAGTGATATTAATGGACGGCCTCCCCCAGCCACTATGTCCACAGACTGCAGAAACCCAGCTGGTATCCATAGGCCCATAACTCCCATGCCCCTTGACCCCCCCCCCCCAGCTAACCGGAATATACTCACTCCGAGATCCCCTATATTTCACCATGTGAAAGGGGGGTAGGACGAGGGGAACTGACCTCCAGCCGAAGGACTGTTCTCCGTTGCCCTCGATGTGGGGGCTGGTTAGGGAGCTGGGTGGCTCTCTTCCCTGCTACCGCTTCTCGAGCCCTCTGAATTGAACGCAATTGCGAAGCGCCAAAAGCAGCCGCGGCAGCAGCGGGGCTCCGGACAGCGGCCCCGGACCACGGACGGATGGGCCGACGAATGAGCGGTTGTTGGTTGGTTGGAGCTGGTTGTCGTCTCCTCTTGTCCCGTCCAGCTTCTCGTCGTGTGGGCCCTTGCTGCCTTCGGCTCTCGGTGCTGATTCAAAGCAAAACGGCCCGGCGCCGGGCGCCGGTTGAGTCCAGTCGACGGCCCGAAGGACCAGAGAGCGGGGCCGCCCATGGACGACACGGCGGACATGAGAGACGAAAAGTAGAAGAGGACGAAAAGAAAGAAATCAAAGAAGTAAAGCGATATCTGTTGGCGGCGGCGGCGGCGACGGCGGGGGAGGGGGCAGCGACGGTGGCAGCGGCAGACGGAACGAAGGAACTCGAACAAGCTCATCCATGGAGTTCCACGTTCGCCGTCCTTTAAGTTCGTCCGAAGTGGGTAACTGTGTGTGTCTGTGTGCGTGTGTTTGTAAGAGTGTGTAGATATATATATATATATGAGTGTTGTGTGTGTATGAGTGAGCGGTTGTGTGCAAAGCAAGCGGCGGAACGCCTCTCGAAGCAGCTTAAAAGAGACCCTCAGGCAGGAGGAGAGCGGTAGCAGGGTCTCGGCCACCTGCGCGTGAGGGGTCCTGCAAGGAGCGTTGGGCGAGAGGGGAGCTACGTAGGAGTGGTACAGAGGAGGGAGGTAAGCAAGCCATGGGATTTGGGGAAGGGGACTCGGGCGTCTTTCGAAACTCCCTCCCGGGACACCGTCGTCGTCGTCGTCGTCGTCATCATCATCAGCAGCAACAGCATCGTAGTCGTGCTTTCCGATAACGTTGACTTGAGGACTTACACGGTTTGAGTGATGATTCTATTCAGATGACCAGTGGGCTTGACGGCGGACTTAACGCTGCTGCTCGAGGACGGGTTGCATAGTAGTGGATCTATAGAATGTGTTTATCCGTCTAGACAGCCATCTGTATCCGTCGTCGAGTACAGAGATGAAGAACAGCGGATACGTGGCAACCCTGCGACCATCAGTGTCACCGATCACTCATTTTGCTAATATATATATATATATATATATATATATATATATATATATATAATATATTGTAGATTTAGAAAATAGATGTCATATTCAATTTAGATTCATGGTCACGAGGGAGGCGATGACATGGCTTTTACACAGATCTTTACAAAAGTATAGTGTAAGTGTATTTACTGTTGCGACATCTGACCACCATATCTAAAAAGCACATCGAAGCAATTGACCGTGTGCAGAGCACACTCCAAAGTATGTATCCACCCGATGCGGGATTGAACGTAACAAACTAAATCCTACATCTACTGTCAACCTCGACAGCGCCTCCAATGTGTAACCGTATCTCAGAGGTTCGATACAGAACAGATAGTGCCAACAAGCAAAACATCTCAACACTTTGACCAATAAACAAGACATATTATGGTTAGCCATCATTGTACATAGTTGGCAACAATATCGGCAATTGTTCATAGCGACGGGAAGAATTAACAATACGTCGTCGCTCCGTATAGATCGAATGCTGTATACATAACCGCTATCAGATGAGTGTATTTGTACTTTTTGTACATTATCATTATTATAATGGTGTTCCATAAATATTTTCACAGAAATTAGCAAGGGAAATTGAATCATAACAGCTGGCACACAGTGCTATTAACATTCTAAGATGTTATTAATATAATAACCCTTAGTATCATTATATACCCCTTGATATTAATAAAGGTGTGCTTGACTTAACTTATATTTGAATCGCACGCAAGCAAACAACATATTTATAATAGACATAATCAAGTTGCTACTTCTCCAGTACATTTCATCTGACTTTTAATTTCCAGTGAATATCTAAAGGTTACCTTCATATTTCTTCTAAACGCCGCATAAATGTCAGCAACCTGCAAGGTGTTCGGAAAGTTACCCGAGTCAATGGGAGGCCAGCCAAAGTTAATCTTGTAATCTTGCCTGCTCAAATTTTTCTTCATTTTCTCGCTAAATACATCTTCATATGGTAACCTTATACATATAGCATCCCAACACCAAAACCATAGACGAGCACCGAAAAAGCTCAGACGACGTCGAGCCTTGGTTCAAATCTTGAAACGCGAAAGGGCTTCAAAAAAAAGCAAAGTTTGCCTTTTTCTGGGGAAACTATTTTTGGCTTTTCCTCCTTATATATTTTCTTGTTAAAATCTACGTTGTTATCTTTGCCAAATAGAAGGGTTACCAAGAAAGGTTTTCTTAAAGATTGACTAGTTTCCCATAGAGCTGCGCAACCGTTGGGACACCCTGCATTTGCCAGTATCATACATACCCTATACGATATAGCGACGCAGTTGGCCCGTCTTTCATCCTGTTGAAGGTAACCAAGGAACCAGACTTGATTTGCTTTGCAAGCGATTGGGTTTGACACAAAAGACTTCCTGTCTCTTCCATCATCTTTGTCGTTGAGTCAGCTCGATCACAAGAGCCAACTACTATCATCTAGGTGACGTTAGATTCTCATTGATTTAATAAGCAAACACACACAATGGGTAGAAACATACATCTCACGATCTGCTGGATCAGTCTATTGTATTTCTAACAACGAACGAAATGTTCCTCTATTTTTGATAGAAGAATCGAACATTTGCGGGCGGTCTTCAACTTGGACGTCCTCTATAGAAGGTCTACTCCGCCAAAGGAAAAACCTAGCTCCTTTCATTGAAATATTGCCAAGAATCATTGTCAATATAATCAATGAACACAAGGAAAATAACGAATAGGGATTGGCTGCGACACTCTGGTCGAATCGGTAAACACATAAACACATTGCTGTTTGATAGTGAATCAATCCAAGTTTCCATAGCATGTCCTTATCTAGACATCGAGACAATATCGCTATCGGCGATACCCATCAGCGCATATCGCCACTCTCGTAATCTGTGTCTGGGATCCCCCGATGATATTCATCGGTCGAAGCTGATAGCTCCACCGTTTTCCCGTTGGCCCGCCTCGTTCACCGTTACGCCACGATAGAGGGTGAGCCCCCGCCGGTGCCACGGGGGAGGATATTGCGTGGGATTTTGGTGGAACGCAGAACGATTTTCCCACTTTTCTCCACGGTTATCCGTCCCATGACGCAGGTGCTGGCGCGTCCCTCTGCCCCGATGACAGCTGCTACCACCACCTACAGCATCGCGGCCGCAGAAGCAGCAGAACCAGGCGTCGTCGCTCCGCGATCATTAGAGCTCCAAGCAGCAATATGAGCGGAATGAGTATAAAGGCGACGTCGTGGCGTCTACGGCGGCACCGATGACGACGACGGACTGTTGCGATTTCCGACCGCGCGAACTACCCATCTGCCTGCGCTACCCAACTGTGCACTATCTACTACGGAGGCATTGATAGGGGGAGAGTGATAGCTGAGGAAAGAAGCGGCGGCGATGGCTGGCAGGTACACCGACGTAAGCAGTGTTGCTCGGGATTCGAGAGGCCGAGAGACGGAGAATACGACGGCAATACATGCTGTGGGGGCCTCCAAATCAGGTCACACGCTCATTCACTTAGTCACTGGCGGGGGAGAGCCTCGGCTTCATTTTTCGTCCTTCGGCTTTCTCCTTCTTGAGTTCAGATCTCATCCTTGAGTTTAGACCGAATCGCCGGGGACATTTGGCGTTGTTCAGTAGTTGAGTGTTTTCACGTTGGAGACATGTGCTGGTGCGCCACATTGTATGAAAACTGAGTGCTGCACCCGTCTTTCGTCTGTGGATGCCGTCAGTTACTGACATCGGCCACTGCAGAAGCCCTTCTTCACCAATAGATAATTTGCAGTTATCATTTACTCTCTCTCTCTCTCTCGCTCTCTGTGTCTGGCAGATGCTACCACCCCCCACAAGGTCCATACACATACTGTCCGCTGATCCGCCTCCCTTCCTTCTTCATGACCGTACGAGCCATGGTTTGCCTCTCACACTCATTGTCGCCCGCTTGCGACCCGAACGGGTGGCAGCGCGTAGGGCACTTGAGTGCAGACCTCCGAGAGTGCACACACTTGCAGCGGGTAAAAAGGAGAGAAAGAGAAGTGGAGCCTTCACCGAATTCGAATCGAATCCGGTTGAAGTAAGTCTCTGATCGCCTGCCAGTGGTGCAAACGCACAAACAGCTGGATGGGCAAAGCCGTCAAGGGACGTGGAGTGGTACTGTCTATTCGAATAATCTTTCGCGAATATCGCTCTCTCCTTTCTCCGCGTCTGCGGGTGGCTTCGCTCTTGCACGCGGTAGTCGAGGAGTTTGAATATCATCGATAATAAAAGTTAACTTTGTGACGTCGCGGCCGCCAACGAGGCAGGCGATAGAGAACGGGATTTGTATACCAAGAGACAGAAGCGTACGAACACGCACACACACGCTTCCTCATAAATTGACACAAAAATACTGATAGACACCTCTTATATATATATATATTTTTTTTCTTGTTGTTTTCACTAAGAAAGCATGGCCACAATGAGACATCGGTAAAATCGGCAACGAGAACAATACAATATAGGAATCCGTCAGACCGCTTATCTTGAGGCGATACGGATGGGACAGGGAGACCTGTCGGAATCTCGAACAACACACAGATGCTGTGATTATCCTGTTCACTATATCACAATCTAGAATAGTGGATAGTACACGGTAAGTGAAGCAGGCCAAGAATATCTATTTCCTGATAGAGGTATCCCTGGATGTATACATATACGTCATGGCAGCATTAGAAAAGGTGCATTTTTATAATAAATAATTCCAAATATCTCCCATTTGGAGGAGTATTTAATTTTAGGTTCAACAATGCCTATATCTGTATGTAGGTCTTGAAGAGGGTGGCACCACTCAGCGTCTTTCTCTCTTAAGTGAACCAAAAAAAATATAGTTCAGTGAAAGTTTTCCTCCCGAGGAAGTGCTCGGCTACTTAACACAAGTTTAATATCACGCTAGAATAGTCCGTCATCATACTTATAATAAGCTCATTCCCCCTGAGCCCATCGTCGTTTTCTTCTCTCTCTCGTTCGTGAAGTCAAGAAGAGATACGTAACAATAAAATGGCGGCAAATTTCTCTAGGGAGCCCGTCATACAACCGGTGGCGTCAGTCGTCTGCTCTGTCCTGCCCCTTAAGAAGGTCTCATCGAGCTCAGACGCTGAAGGGAACGTCGGGCCCTGACTGCATAAACTTTACAGCTCGCCAGACGTCACTACGGCTAGGTGAAGGAGACGACGATTCGCCATGCTACAGCAAGCCACTACAGCAGATTCTTGTGGGTATCTCAGGTGTTCGTAGGAGCTACCATGTCCCCCAAAATCTATCTCGATCGGAACGTGTCCGAATTCCGTTGGTGGATACTTGAAAATGTTTTGTGCGTTGTATCAAAGATATTGGCTGATACTCGCGCATCGAACCCTCAAAGATCGCCGTGGAGGCTTTTCAAGCAATTTAGACAGCGATACAGCAACTGTAGCTTTTCAAAAAAAAATGTCGTAATTATCATTACTGTGTTAGTCCTGCTGCCTCTCCAATCGACGGTAGTACATGTGCCGTCGTAAATTACAGCTCTAGCATGCCTTTATTTTTTATGTATTGTACCTGCAGGGGGACTATTTAGCTAACTTGCAAAACGTTTACCTGCACGCACACCGGTACCATTGGAAGGTAATTTTATTGTGAGCAATCGGTCACCTCATACTCAATAGTCAGCTCCAAACTTTACAATCTTATATAGCTAACCCTACACCTGGTGGAGCAGCCGACATCGAGCTGAAGTGAACCAAATGTCAGCGCCCTCTGGAATCTCCGTTTCTGCTTGTGCTCTGCACACCGCAAACTACCTTAATCGTGTCTTTCGAACTGTGGCGGTTCCATACCAAGGTTAGCTAGAGGCTAACATCCAGCTCGAGGCTTTACACCTCTTCTAATTAAGTTGATGTGTTTTTTTTGGCCTTCTCTCTCTCTCTCTCCCTCTCTCTAATCCTCGATCTCTCACTCTCTCGGAGCCTCTGCTAGGCTAGGTTAGCTCCGCTGGTCGTCTCAGCCTCTGGACTTTCTTCCATTTGGACCTCTGGCCCCGCGGTAGCCGCCTCGCTGACTGCTTTTCTGCTGCTAATACGGAGGGGCGCCGTTTCATTCGCCCCGGCACATCGCGCGGCTCGGAAAGCGGCTGAGCCGACTGTCCAGGGACATGCGAGATAGTGCTTCGCCCTAACCCCGCGTTCTCCCACAACGGTCACCCCCTCGAATCCAATCCCTCTAACAACCCAATGCTCGCCCACCGGCTTCGTCCCTACCACTGTGGCAATCCCAGGTTTAAGGACGTTGGAGCCGTGGGGCCCTTCCCCCATTCCTACACTCTAGGTCGACACAAGCGATACAGCGATACTCGGAATGCTTTGGAAGGGGCAAACGAGCGCCACCTCCCCCTTTAAGGGGCGGGGGACGGAACGAGAGGGAAAGGCAGGAAGTTCTGATGACGATGGTGATTCCTGTTCCGGAGCTTACACCGGCCGGGCGTGCGTCCAGGAGGCCGGTGGAACCTCGCAAGTTCTTCAGGCCGTTACCTCGCGTCCCTCACTGAATCTGCCTGAATCTGGAGCGGCAGAGCAACGACGAGTTAGAGACAGCAGGCAAGACTGCTTAAATGGTCATGCTCGACACTACTCTGGACGATAGGGGATGGATTTGTGAGGGGTAGAAGAAGCGGCTGTCTTACGGCCGCCACACAGCGCCCATCTTCCCAGAGGATGAGAACGGGATTGGGGGGTTTACAGGTTGGGGAAACGACCAAGTTGTACCGAGAAGCGAGACAGCGAGATGGGGGGAGGGGGTGCTGTTCAGCGCTAGTGGCAAGAACGCAGGCAGCCAGTCATCCAGGCGTACGCGGATGGAGGCGTAAGAGGCGAATGCCAGCGGAAGCTCAAGCTAGTGTGTTCAAGGAAGCCAGAGGAGAGCTGTCAAACGCATTTTATAAGAAGTCCACGGCCGCTACAGCTTCCACAGACGTCCACATAGCTAGCTAGCTAGTCCGGTTTCGCGCCCGAGTGGATGAGCTGGCGAGAACGGGGGCGGTCAGGGAAGTGAAATAGGGGGAGAGAGAGATGGAGAACGATCGAGCTCTAGAGATAGAGATGACAGGTGCAGCGCGTCATCTCACTGACAGGTACTACTATGTTCGCGTCTTATAGTGCGCGCGCCTAAGATCGATCGAGGGATCTCGTTAGTTATTCCTGTCATGTCCTGACTTATATAGTTGGAAGGAAGTCTGTAGAAGCGGAGCGGAGCGGTCGGTTTGTCGGACCGTCGCTCGTCGTTTCGGCATCTGTAGTGACGTCGCTCGTGGTGGGGATGCGCACGTTTACCAGTTGGTGCAAGTGTGCTCCCGTCAGATTTGTAGGGTGGTGTGTGCATATATGATAAACGCGTATAGTAAGTAGGCGCATTGATACGTAGATGTATCCATTTCACCCTTTCAAGAGTTGATAACATTTGTGAATTTTCTGATCCAGCCTTCCTCGACGCTCGTCTCGCTGTGTGGCACTTTCAGAACAACCAAACGGACAAATCAGAAGTAAAAATTGGTGGTCATTGGTGAGCAGTGTTGCAACAAAACGACAAGCACCTACGAACTAATGGCTAGTAATTCAGGCAATTGAGCATGGTATTTAAATGCGGGTCGCGTATCTAAATCCGCAGACACTAATTGGGAGCGTTATGTTTTAGTCTTGCTCGATATAATAGCACCATGGAAATGAGAAGAATACGTACTGCTTCTAGAAAACAAAGAAATAAAACCTGCTTAGATACTGCTGCGCGATACAGACAGTACCCTCGATTATATGGGAAATCGTGTAGCCCCTTGTCAGCTGCTTAATAATAATAACTTATTATTCAATGGATTTATGATCCTCACACTTCGAGGGTAACGTCCGTCGCGTGCTTGCATTTTGTTTCAGAGCGAGCATTAGTAACTAGTGTGCCTATTCAGATGTCTCCCATACAGGAGTATCATCACACGGTAATGGTAAAACAACTTAACGCGGAAAGGCTCGGTCTAACGAACGATGCTGTGATACGGAAACAGAATCTCTAATGGATTATGCCGCGGTACGTACGCAGGGTCAAGCGGATTTATGTGAGCACAAAAACGGCTGGACATCCACTATCGAAGCGGCGATATATTTTCCGTCTGACTTGGAAGCATGCCCTGGGGCATTCAGCCGTGCAAATACATTGGTTGACCATTTTAGGTAATGAATTTCCGGGAACCCGTACACACTTTACACTCGATTAAATCCCTGATTTGGCTTCGTGGCTAAGAGGATAGACGTCGCATCACTTTCAGGAGTTGACAAACGTTTCTGCTCCTGCGTCATGCGCAAGTACGTAATAATTACTCACGTATACTGTTTTCCATGGAATGAGAGGACTTTGTTTTTACAATCAAATTTCGACGTCATAACTTGAAGGAAGTCATAAACGGAAGAGATACCCGTATCACTCCTAGTTATTCGCGCGTATGTGCATGTCGCAAACCATGAAGATTATGCTTTCCAATATCTTCCGTCCCTACCTAAAAAGTACTGAAACGGATTGCCCATCTACAAGCATATTATCCTTACGATATTTTCAAGCGATTTTCACAAGCACATATTATCCACCTCGCAATATGGGTATAATCGGGTCAGCGAGGCATGTTTTTCAAAAACCTTTAAACCAACGCTGCACGATATTCTTCGTGTGTACGGTGAGCTTACTTATATTTATTTTTTAGTTGAGCTGTTCTGTTGCAGATTATCGTCCGTTGTTTGGCTTCAGCCAATATTGTCCGTACGCTATGAACCCTATTGAATACGTCGTCACGCGGATTAAATTGCGTATCGCAAATGTGCAGTGGTTTGACATAAGGCTGCTGCTGCTGTTACTGCTGCTGTTCTTCTGCAGCAGCATAACTAGGTTACGTACAAATGAACAGGTCGTACAGCGTTGTCGTTGTCATCACCTTTGTCGACGCTGCGGCCGTCGCTACCTTGATTGCAGTGGAACAGGTTCTGCCCTAGCAGTCACTAGGTCTCACCAAATGTCTACTTTGGTCCGGAAGGGCAAAAGGTGAGCGCACCGTTCCGTCTTGCCTGGATAGAGATTGGAGACAGCTTGTCCGCGTTGTCGCGTACCCCCTACCTCCGAGCAAGCTCATCCGTTTCTCGTTTAGGATGTTTGCACAACTCGGGTCGGGTCGACTCGAGCCGAATAGCCGGCTCCTATACGGCCAGGCCATACGTCTAGGCTCGAGCGAACCGACGAGGAGCCATGGACTCGATCAGGAGGGATCCAGCCACGTGCGTGGCTTTCATGTTTGTCGAAGGTGTTACGGACAGGTTCGGGTCGGTTTCACGAAGCGGCGCTCGCTCCGCTGAACGTTAGCGGTAATGACAGGCAAGAAGGACGACGAAAACCTGAACGACTTTCGGGATGTGGCAAATTGTCGATAGCGGGCATCTGCTATTAGCCGACAAATTGCAACGTTGACAATGTATCTCTAAGAAGTGCCTCACCAAAGCAAGTTTAGGGAACCCTAGAACCGTCGTCAATGAATGACAGCATAATGTTGCTCATCTACGTGGTCAAGATTTATACTCACTTGACGAGGATGACCTGAGCTATATTGTAATAGTGGTGGCATATATCGTACTTAGCAAATACTGCACGAAAATTTACAAATAAAGACCGTGAACGTAGCCATTTTTGCGATTATTTCCTTGTCTTGAGATTTCGTACTCCCGAAATCATGAAGGCAGTATTCAAGTTGCTGTTCTTTGTGACGACCAGCTAAATGTGGTCAAGGAGGAATTCGAAGGTACCTGCAGGTATGGAGACAAAAAAGTGGTCAGGAGGGCGAACACAAGTGGACATCTTCTATGATAATGGACTGAAAACAGACAGCGAAACAGCAAATAAAAGAGCACGCTCCCATCCGAAAACGAGGCAAACTGTACTCCATCAAAATCCCGGGTTGACGCTCGATTTCATTGCATTGAGGAAATCGAGCAGATTTTAATAATAACGCTTTATTTCAAAGGTTAGGTTTAACAATATCTGAGTTAGCCGCTATGTGTTTGCCAAGAAGAGGTCATATGTTTGAAAAAGCTACCCATCACGTAGGGCTCGAGACACTCTCCAAGGAAATAAGTCATTTACACATTGTTTCTTAGCTATGAATTTAGGTAAGACATTTATACCAGCTCTGGTAGCCGTCACAGTCACATCAAACATTGCACTCATTAGCATGGGAAGATGTTTACCAATACAAATATATGTGCGCTTATCTATATTGTCAAATTTAGCCAATATTGGCATTATATTCACTTCCTCCCTCGTACATTGACATTTAAAAGCGACGCGTTTCACGAATTTATCCCCCACTTTTTGCAGCCTCTCTTTGTCCAGTTTTAATCCTGGGTACCATACTGGCGCTGCATACGTCATAATGGGTTCAACATAAATCTTAAAAAGTTTAACAAATAGGGCCGGGTCGTTCACTACGAAAGAACGTAATATCCAGTTCGCACGGCGCGTTGCACGAAGCACAACATCCGTAACATGATCAGTATATTTCAATGTGGTTGAGGTAATTACTCCTAAGTCGCGCATTGTTTCTGCAGAGCGCAGAGGATGTCCACCAATTCTATACACATGTTTGGGATTTCCGTGACCAAAGTGTAGTACTGCACATTTTTCAATTGATAGTTTTAGATCAAGGCCCAAGGTCCATTCCAGGAACTGATCTAGGGCATTTTGAAGTTGTGCCCTCTCATGGTCCGTGTCAACTTTAGAATAAATTTTTACGTCATCTGCATATATCTTAACGGATATGGATTGCGGTAATATATACATTATGGAATTTATGTACATTATATACATCAGAGGACCTAGTATCGTTCCCTGAGGACAGCCGGACGTCACTCGCGCAGTATTGGAGTATTGGCTGTTCACCCGCACCCTGAAGGTCCTATCACGAAGGAAGTCTTTTATCCATTTCACGAGAAGATCACCAACTCCGAAGAAGGGCAGGATCTTGAGGAGTTTCGAGTGAGTCACCCGTTCGAAGGCTGACTTGAAGTCGAAATAAACAACGTCCCAATCGAACTGCGTTTCTAGAAGTTGCAGAGTCGTACTCCTTCCTGGGCGGTAGGCGAATTGGGCGTTGGATATTAGGCCTTGCTTGTTGGCATTTTCATATACAGACTTGCAAATTATGCTCTCAAGAATCTTGCATGCAACAACCGTCAGCGACACGGGCCTCTTATTCGTTGGTTCTGCTGTATGTCCCTTTTTGTGGACGGGGCACACTACAGCAGTGCGGAATTTATCAGGCACTTCGGAGCGATCTAACGACTGTCTAAAGATGAACGAGAGTGGGACACACACTGCAATGCCCAGCTTTTTGAAGACGTACGAAGGAATACCATCGGGTGTCGTGCTGGTTTTTGACTGTAGCTTTTTGAGATGTGCAAGAATGTTTGCAGGACACACATCAACGTCATGCACTATGTGTTGGAGAGGCCCTTCGGGGAGACGAGGTGGCACTCTCAGATCACGGTCGGCAAGCTCTCTACTAGAGGGATATGTGTCCTCGAAGACGGTTTTCAGGATCTGCGCCTTTTCGAAGTCGTCCGTTGTAAAGGTTCCATCTGGACGCTTTATGGAAGAAAGAGAATCCTTCACGACTACCCGCTTACGTATATAGTTGTGAATTATTTTAGTGTCATTCCTACGAAGAATTTCATACTCGGTAACCACACGCTGTCGTCTTGTCACCCTGGTGATTTCTTTCTGAAGATATGTGATTTTACCTGCGCATGTTTCAGTTTCTAATGATTGGTACAGATTCGCTAAATGGTTGTCGATCCGTGATTTTCTCGTTCCTCTGAGGGGAATATACTTGTCGATTAAGCGATGCATTTCTTCTATAAACAAGTCATACATAGCAGAGACACTACTACAGTTTTCGAAGAAAGACCACCAGTCAACCTGATCCAGCGCTGCTTGTATTGCTATGTAATTTCCTTTCACGTAATCTGGTACTTTAGGCATGGCGCGGTCTTCCAGAGTACATCCGGTGACAAGAAATTTAACCATGTCATGATCGGATCCAATTGGGTTTGGAAGTACTTCAACGCACGCTACTGAGTCATCATTACACAGGACAATATCCAGAAGAGACGAAGAGGTAGACGTGTGCCGAGTCGGATTTGTGACGAACTGTTGCAAGCCTTTTTCCGCGCAGAAGTTTAAGAGAATAGATTGTCTGGACTCATCGGCAACAATTCCAGTTGCGCTGAGTGTGTTCCAGTCTATTTGCGCTTGATTCAGGTCGCCTGCAATGACGCAGGTTTCATCACCCTTAATTATAGAGCCGAGTTCCTCAGTCAATTTTTTCATACGTTCAACTAGATCTTGTGCAGAACCAGTCGGTGAGAAATATGTCACCGCCATACGAATTACTCGATTTGGGAGAGTGATGATACAGGCTGCTATCTCAGAGAAGAAGTTCACATTTATTTCTATACATGGTAGTTTACTTTTCACAAGAATAAGTACTCCTCCGCCTCTTGATACCCTGTCTTTTCTAATCACAACAAAGTGGCCGCCGCAACTCAGTTCGGCTGAAGTTACATGGTCTTCAGAGAGCCAACTCTCAGTGATTAGGGCGATATCAACATCGTGATATTTAAGAAACGCATGAAGGGAGTCAATAGCTCCTTGTTTGCGGAGTGACCGCGCATTCAGACAAAGGCATTTGAGATCTTTATGCACAGAGGGTGCCGATGATCTCGAAGGGAGGGTTGTGATCTTGTCATGGCATGAGTGGGAAGAACAGCAAGGACGTAGTCAAGCAACCGGGAAGGATTCAATAACGATGCTATCGCGGAGTGGTCCTCGGAAGTGGGAGATTTCAGTGTCGTTTTCCCAGAGACCATCTGCAATGGCGTTATCATAGTCTACATCTAATACTTCCACATAGAAGCTGCTGTCACGGCTTCGCGTTTTTATTTTCTTTACAGCTATCGGATGTACATTTCCTTCGCTTTTGAGATGATCGTATAGTGCTTTAGCCGTTACGCTAGAACACATCTTCGAAAAGTACAGTTTCCGAACATTTAGCCTGGCATTTATTGACGGTAGACGACTCGAGCCTTGTGTAATGTTGTCACTAGGTTCAGATGCGTTGTGTGCAATTCTTTTTATTAGAGCACTTTTTCTGGGAGCCGTTCTTTTATTTACACTATTTTCACCATGGACGGTGCGGTCGAGAGTGCGCCCGTTAGTGCTGCGACTTCTGCTTTTAGTTCGCAGAGATTGAGTAGGCAGACGAACACGACTTTCGGATCTGTATCGTTCACGGGTGCCATTCTTGCCAAATTTTTGGAGCTCTTCGATTCGTTTAATTAACCGGTTGTTTTTCATAGTCAGAGTTCCGACCGAAGTACGTAGCTCGTCATTTGTTTGTTGCAGATGGTCAACTTTATTGCGTAATTCCTTGAGCTCACGTAGAATTATTCGAAGGATATTAGTGTTACTAGGTTCTGTTGCAGACGTTCCATTGTTTTCATCTGTGCATATGTCCACATCGTTCATTCCGTCATCTGTGCTTAAGCAAAAGTAACATTTTACTGAATTAATTTTGATCTTGTCATTAAGATCAGCAGATGTGAGACCGCTACAACGAAGGTGAATCCAGTCTTTGCAAAGAGTGCATTTGACACTGGTTTCTTTCCTTGTCAGTATAGGTTGTTTGCAATTTGGACAGCTGGAACGCGTACGTTTGTGTGTTTGTTGACTGTGTTCAGTTGTTGTTACTGCCATCTCCGCCTTGCGTTTGGACATATGTAGTGCGCCACCCACCGGCAAGTCGATACTACGGTATGTAAACAACAATAGAAGGAACAACAGCAGAGCGTTCACAAGTTGCCACTCCCGATATTTAGGGACCAGTTCCAGACACTCACTACTTAACAATCCTGTGTAGCTGCACGCGCTATGGTTATGTACCGTTTTCACACGTGGAGCAAGTTACACCACCAAATTGAAATTGCGCCTGGGAATAGTATTCACACTAGGTATGTTGCCGAATATAGTACCGTTAGATGCTTGACGCCAGTCTGGGGGTGTTATGTAACGGTATGGTGGTTGACAGGATAATTAACACAGCAGGAAGAGCAGATTTCAAGGAGCCGACCTGAGGCACGACCACAGTCGATGAGGGTAAACAACGGATTATCAATTTATTATTTATTATTATCAATTTTTTTTGATAAAATCTAAAAACAGCGTTAGCGCGCCCAACTAACAGCGTTAGAATTCACATAATATTCAGCGGTCGTTCGAATATGGCGAACCCAGAACTTTCTGTCCAATTCGTTGATTCTCTGCCCTGTATGTTCCAAAAAAATAGCCTAACCCTTATACACCAACAACACCCGATAGGGAAAACGAACAATGTCATAGGGATTGTACAGCAGACGCCACATCATGACCAGTCAAAAGGCAGGAGTTGCAAGGTTTTAAGGACGTTATCATATAATAGTTTAGATTGGGTGCTGACCTGGAAGTACAACGAAGAAAATATAAGCGAAGTAAAAAACGACTATATATTATGTATATATTCATATTGGGGGGCAAGTATCGATTGGGCATATCATCATAATTTTTGCAAAATAGTGAGTTCACCGCAAAATACAGAGCAGATTCCTCCAGTGGACCCATCAAGTAAAGGATGGCTCACACGAGATATTATTATAGTTAGCACAATCAATTTAGTGCTTTCGACACTTGTCTGACATGTTAATGCCTAGAAATTATTTGTAACATATTTGTGGCAAATGACATGGCATGACTTTGCAACATGTGACAGTCACTGTTTGCGAGATGCACCGGAAGTATACGCTAGGCCGAATCAGGAATACACAGTCGAGGCCAACCACTCCCGTATGAGTTATATGTATACTCTGACTGTGCAATACTAGAATGGCCTCGATTTGAATGTCAATCATAGGATGCGTGTTCGAACGTCAATCGAACAACTCATTTTTCACGTCCCAACCTCAAAGGTCGTCCCACGCCACTCGCACAATCGACTACAACTTCCTGAATGTCTCAACATGTGGTTTTGCAACACTTGACGATATGTATGCTATTCAAGTCAACATACTGTGAAGACGAGATTATCCGGGCATGAAACTTTCATAGAGGACTCGAAAAAATTTAGCGCAGGGCTAAATTGCTCAACCGACGCATTCTAAGGGGAAGCGATCGATTTGTGAAATCGACTCGTTTATTCAAAATATAAGTGTACCGGGATATAACGCTTTTGTTAAGGGCCGGTGATTGCTCCTAGTTTGTCATTTTGTTCAGAAAAGAATAGGATTCAATGGAAATCTTAAAAAGATGTTGTTACTCAAGTTTCACTATTTTCCGAAAATACCTTTTCCTGCCGTAAGATCTGGATATATTGTCGGAGAGTAAAAAGACCATTCAGAGGACTTTCAGAAGTGAACAACACTTTAAATAAGATCTATATATAACAATAGCACATTGAATGTACACCAACTCATAGGTAGACAAATAATATATACCATTAGTATGTGTTCGGCGCATGAACACAGATAGACTATTAATATTCAGGTTTAGACTCAGATTCAGGTTTGATATAAATACCTACTGAGGTTGAATAATCATCCTGCCAGGCCAGGTGTGGTGTTTACACTTCCGGTAGCACTAGTTAACGAGAACTCAAGCGGTTGTATAATTGCAGTTCCGTAAATAAACAAATATGGGATTGATTGATTGACGACTCTCGTTATCAATTTCCTCCCCCGTTTCAACGAATTAGCCCTGCCTGATCAGTGAGGTCCGACGACAAGTGCGTTTCCTTATCGACCAATGCGAACTCTCTTGATTTGCATCCAATGGGAGAATTAATTAATGTATCATTCATGCGTTCGCACTAGAAACGGTGATTGAATGGAGGATGAATCGCTAATGTACGCCAATACGTACTGCAATATGTTTTTGATTACCCCATAACACGTAATACTAGTCCACCTAAAAATAATCAACCTTCTCTTAACTATATAATGGGTTCCCCTGCTGGCAAATATGTTCCATAATCCCATCATAACATACTGATATTACACGTTCGCGACGAACGCCTGTAAAGCTTTTCCGTGAAGTGATGTGATGAAACTATCGGCGTATAGTGTATCTGCATTCGTCTTTGCGTATCTTCGAGAACAATTTCTGCGGGCCATGTTTTTTTATGCCCAAAAAAGACCAAAATGGCCCTACCGCCCGATGACAGGCCTGATTATATATTGTATATCGAAAATTATTTCCCATTACATAATAGTGTGAGTCCGCTTATATGCACGGTGGGTCCGACCAAACGTTCTCGGTCGGACTCGCCATGCATATAAGCGTCTGCTATATCACTTCATGGACGATTACCACCAGATAGCTTTGATAGAAAGTGACAGAGTGACGCACACACTTACGCGAAGCATTCTAAAGGAGTTCGACCTTTAATCGAACAGTTCCGCTGTAACGCGAGAAAAGTCGAGCTAATGTGTCTCGCCATGCGATTTCCTGTTGAACTTTGAATGAAGATGCTATAAATAAAGGCTTTTCAACCCACGATTCACCCACACGCTCGTCTCCAACAAAGCGACACTCCTCATCATCGTCACACTAACCGTACTACGAAATTCGTCCAGGAGAGGACTCACGCCGTATATATGGACTGGGTTCGCTTCAATACCTCAACATCGGTTTCGAATTACTCTATGAAGACATCTCATTCACCGACTCGTTGGGCTTAAGCCATTGCCATGCGGGTATTATTGTTTTGTATGAGAGGTAAGAGTTGATACTAGTTTGTTGAACAGACATACTGACAGGTGGGAATTATCAACAATACAGGGTTTGGTGAAAATTTATAGTCGAGTTGTCCGACGATCTTTCGAAAGCAATTATTATTATATTATTATTTTGTGTTATCTTTCAGGGCCCAAACCCAGTGATATTCTCGTTGCCAGTGGCTGAGAGGGAATCCGTTGAATACATTGTGGCGTGAGTGTATGAGATTTTAGGACTGGCACATCAGGACAATAAGTTTCATGAAGATATTATTATACTTGTACGATAATTTGCTTATGAGAACGGTCATCTGAGCATATGAACTAATCTCGATGAGGAATTGTTGCGGTTCGTGCAACTTCGATGGAGCTTATCGGTGCGTTAGCCGGGGTTACGTTCTCGAATCGTGAGAAACTGGCTATGTATGTTAAGCTTCGAGATATTCGCAGATCGGCGGCGTCGTCGTCGAGGAGTTTATCTTTTGTCTTTTGCACAACTGATTCGTTTGGAACATTGCTCGTTGCGCATACTTCATCAATTGGAGGTTTGCGAGAGCAGTTTGCCAGCAGGACTAACATAGATTCCATCCAACTTGAGGTCATTTGCATACAGTTTATGTACTACGCCATTCAGAAAAATGTCTGAAACAGCTAGAAGAAATATGCGTAACAACAGGGGATATATGTACACACGGTTCTTGTGGAACACCCGATGGACACATCGCTAGAGCACTCAACTCGCCATTTATTAGTTTATAACGGGTTTATTGATAAAATAAGTTTGTTACAATAGGATACCCACCCTATTCATTTCGTGTTGGAGTCCCCCATGCGAGTTTGTGAGCCTCAGACGCGTTACGCAGAAAATGTGCCCGGCCGATAACACGGCCACCGATATTTATTATTATTATTGCCTGACTAAATCGACCCTCGGCCGTGTACTCGTTTGTGTGCGGCCAGTTGCACTCGTGCTGTGAATATCACACGATAAAACTTGGCCAGCTACGATGCAAAAGACACAACTGCTTTTCATGGCCCGCATGACGGCCGAACGGCAATTAGTTCAACGGGTGTTTTGATGGATGTAAGTGCTACCATTTCTAAATTTAGTACGTTTGCAATTATCTTGTTTTACGATAAATACGCTTTGCGACTACAGGTTAGGAATAGAAATTTCTACTGTCATAATAATAATAACACCCTTATTTCGCTGAAATAGCAAAGTAGCTACTGTACGGCAAACGCGATGGATAGAACATGGAACAACCAGAACATATCCATTATTTTGATACTGCACGAATCTCAAGCGTGGTATTGTCGAGAAAGTGTAATGCTTATGCTAGACGCATATACTGAGTGACAACAAAAATACAATGATTGCGATAACATTCGTTCCACTAATTGCTCGATGCCTGATCTTTACACAAATAAATGATGCTGAAAGGATACCTATTTGCTCGTGTAATGGCTGCTAAGTTTGATGTAGTGCCGTTCTCACTGCTGACCGCGTGTTATTGATTCTACCCACTGCTTTTCGGGTCTACAACCCTTTATGCTCTCGAGCTCCATAGACATATGTATAACTGACTAAGCTGAGCATCAGGTTGCAGGCGAAGGCGGGTATGGAGTATTAGTTGAGTGCATATATAGAACATTTAAATGTAGCACTAGAGAACATCCCACTTAGACGTCACTTTCTTCGTACATCTTTGTCTAACTGAGCCTGCTAACTATGCTAAAGTATCCACTGCGGTTGATTCCTCCCATATTTGCTTGCTGAGGGCGGAGTCATTGTGCATCGACCCCTAAGTGAACAGAGACAAGTGGCAAGGGCAGCAGCCATGTATCATATAATTGTACACGCTAAGGATGTACGTCCATGCATAGGTACATTCTTCGGATAAATGCGTGTCGTATAAGGTCATCATCATAGTGTCGTTGAAGAACTTGAAGAACTGTCATTTACATCGGGTGTCACCTCCATTGTGGACTGTTAATATTCGGCAACCTCATTCACTTAAATAATATTGTGCCCAATGAAAAAAGAAATGCCATAAGGAATATTCAAAAGGAGGACTCCCACGCCACGTGCGCGTATTGTGGCTCGCACGATTCATGTGTGAAGGTGAGTGTTCAAACACGAGTTTAATAGATTTCATGGGACTCTCCTCATTGGGGTAAGTTACAAGCGATATGCGAACGAGCCTTCTTAAACGATCTAGATGTCTTCGATGAACTGGGAATTTTATCAACCGCGAATCAATTAGGGGAATCTTATTAACCGCGAAACGAAAGCTGTGATTGTTCACCAGTCGTAGAAAACATTGGGTACATTTGATGCATTCGAATCGTAGACGTCTCATGAAGATCTTTGTTTTGCGATTACTAAGCGTAGGCTTTTTGATTGTTGCTCGCACAGTGAACTCATGGCAGGCAGATTCTCCCATGAAGATCTGATACTTATTATTATATAGTCGTATTAAGTAGCGATTTTTTAATTTACACCAATTGCCGGTGACTTTTCATGATGTACGAAGGTGTAACTATTTAAAAATTAATTATTAACTATTTTAAAAAAAATTAAAAACGGTAGATATTGGTTTGTTCCCATTCTTCTCTATTGTGCTCAGAAATTATAGCGAAATAGGGTCGACTCGTGTTTGCCGATCGATCAGAAAACTCATGAAAAGGTATGAAGTATTTACAAGGTCAACTAGTGTCACTGAACAATTAAATTAAATCGACGGTTACGAGGTTGTAATTGCATACCTGCTTATGGGAGAACATCTATTTCTTTAGACAGCTGTTGCCGCGCAGTGAGGAGTCCGAATAACTAGGGTGGCTGGAATATTTAGCTTTCTAAGCTATAGGTAGAGCACCTCAAAGACGGCTTAAAGGACTCCATTTATGGATATTAAGGTAATTTGCCGGATATAATGTTAATTCAAGCACATGTAGTCGTATGTCTATGCATCGAAGGGAACAGTGCAATTAAAGTGCAATTAAGTGATTAATGTTAGCAATTTTGTCTTTCTGGGTATATGCTATGCTTTTTTTTTATATAGAGATAATCATTTTGTGAAATAATTTTGATAAATAGATCCTACACTTTGGTCTTGACCAAAAGGCTGAAAAGTGATAGGCATATCCCGTATTATGTAATCTATCAATATATGCACATTTTTTATATGTTTTATTCCATTTGTATTATGTCGTATGTTACATATCATTTATATAATAGAGCAGCTCTTACTGACCTCTTAAGGCACTTGTATAATAAATTGTGCCGTTCGAGTTTGAATTCCTCTGCTCTTTGTGAACACGAAGACTCAACTTGTATAACAGAAATACATAAGTATCCTAACCTATATAAACGATGGAAGGGACGTTCAGATACTGGATATAATTATAAGTACCCCCATTAAGCAGCCAGCCACTTTTTTAATCATATGCGCCTGCCTAGACTACGGAAGCGCAGAGGACTACTGTAATAATAATAATAATAATACTACCCCTACTGCTTCTACTGTTGGCCATAGCCATATAGCGTCCAAGTTCTCAAACTCAATCGAAAGCATGCTCTACAAGAATCGATTTATAATAACACACGACGGATGCCAAACCGGCGGGCGGGAGCATATTGACGCATGCTGGGCCGGACATGATGAATAACTTCCTCAGGGGGCCGTCGCCGACGGGGGAACTATTCCCAGCCGGCGTGTTTTGCCAACCGGCGGAAAGCTCGACAGAACAGAACAGCCAACCTTCGCCTGCTTCTCGCTCGCTCTCTCTCTCTCTCTCACTCGAGAAGCCAACGCTGCACACACACACACACAGAGGGAGAGACAGGCACTCACCCAAGGTTGTGCTAGTCCTTTCCTTTCATACTCCCCATACACCTCACCCGTGTCCCTCCATTTGGACTTAGCTAACATGAAGCACAACGGTTAGCAGCGGTAGCAGCGATAGTAGGACCGAAGATGTAGCTAAGGCCAGCCTCGGTGAAGGAAGCAGAGTGAAATCCGTTATTGGTCACGTCCTCGGCGTTTCATTTGCATTTTCCAACGCAGACGCTCTCACGCTCTTCTCGCCTTCTTCTGCCAGCGGGTTTGGTTACCCCACTCCTTGGATAACCCCCCATAGCAGAAGCGGCAGCAGCAGCAGCCGCTTCACGCAGCAGACTTCTCTTCCCGTCAAGTCATAGGGGTTGCTTCTCCTGCAGAGAAGCAAGTAACCAGCGGCGCGGAAAGTGGATAGCGTTGGCGGGACGGCCGCGAGGCTGCCGTCCACGGCGATTCGGCCCGACGCATGGGATTCGGGGTGGCTGGGAGCTATGGGAGAGTTCGGGAGACGCACTACTTCCACGCCAGCTTCTATCTTGAAGACCTTCACCGGAATCGCGCCTGGCCCGCCGGCCACACACGTGAGGATACAACTGGCAGCCGGACGTTTTTTTTTTATGAGATACGTGGTGGACTTTATGGCTGAGGCAGATCAAGACTGAGTTTCCGTTTAACCCACAACTTTCTCCTCATTCGAGAGAAGGGAGTCTCTAATGCCCACCACCGGGGCAGGCGCTTTCCTCAGCTTTGCCTGCCAGCACCGTGGCGCACTGCGGCGCAATCCCTTCCACACAGTCGTGCTGTACAGATACCCACCCCTTTAGCGGGGAGCGAGCACGCGGTCTCTACCATCCACCTCCATCGTTGCCGTCATGTAGTGGAGTCTTGGCCTGCTGCCTAACCCAAAAGAGCAAGAGTTTCCTCTCACAGCGAGGAAGAAGCTGCAGCAGAAGCAAAGGCGGCCTTTTAAATTTAATATCTGCTCTCGGCGAGCCACAAGGGCCGAAGGCCGCTTCTCATCAGAATTCGCCACCAGAGTAGGGTGGCAGAAAGATGTCGGTAAAGCGAGCCCTCGTCGAGGACCCTGCAAGGACTGATTTCGGAACGGGGATTCGAACGGCACGGCAGACGAAGTGGCGTTTTCGAAAACCTGCCGGCTGACGGTACGCGTATAGCACTGCCTGTGCGAGGAGTGCACACACCTAGCCGAAACGATTTCCACCAAGCATGTCCTTATTTCAGCCCACATGGAACAGGTATGTGGGTACGCGCCTGTAGGTAGGACCTTCTGGAAAACTTCTTCCGCCGAAGCAGTCGACTGGGTGTGGCAGCCATGGGAACGTCGAGGCTCGTCTAGGAATTGCTCACCGAAGCTACCAGGAGGCGACACGTTAATGGCTCCCTGTGAGGACATGGGGACTGACATGGTATTGAAGGATACCGTTCCGTTTGTTGAAATTGCGAGGAAGAAATGTGATGTTCTCTGATTCACCGACTCATGTTGATGTGAGTCTTGTGTCAGTATATATCAAAGAGGTACATATATGCAGGCCATTCTTATGTATATGTATATATATATATATATATATACATGTTGTTCCTGGCAAATCAGTGAAAGATCTGTCAAGCAAAACAGTTGAGTCATGATCGGTAGCAAAAACAAGTCAAACAATCCTTAATGTCTTCTTGCCATCTTCGAAAACGGAAGTGAGGGTTTTCTGGATTGTAAGGCTACATAATCGTCAGTATAGGATTTTGCCGTTTATTTCTCCCCTCATGGTGAGACAACTTGGGAGTTAGCAGCAGACTATTATCTAGTCCTAACTAATCCAACGCGATTTTTAATTTCACATACATATTTCACTCACGTGAATTGCTAGGAATGAAATAATCGAATTCGATTCTAATATAAAAATGCCAATATCTAATCATTTAGATAAGAATGAAGGCTCTTACATAAATGCAAATACCCATAATATTATATTTTGGGCTAGCCAAACTTGCAAAACGACATTACTTAAATACGGTTCATTAGGTAAAAGACAATGAAACCTTTGACAAAATACATATTATATTGTCACTATTCCTACGGTTGTACTACGGGATGGAATAAAAACAAACTAATTTGGAGTATACGGCCACCGTTCGAACTATTGCAGTCGTCACCTGACAATATATAACAGTCAACTATTTGTGTACCTTAAGTACATCTAAATAGGCGTATTAGGTTTGCTTTACGTATAAGCTGGATCTTGCAGAGCTCATGACAGGGACCCCAGAATGATCTGTGATGGGGAGAAATTTGTTACAAGTTAGCTTGCTACAGTAACACAATATGGTGTAAGAGAAACTCCACTGCTTGATTCGGAATCTAGGATTGAGAAATCTTACAAATTGTATTTTTGCGGTCATTCTCTGTAAAAATCCCTGTTCGCCTTGCATCTGATTCGGAGTGGCCAGGCTCTTAAATGTATGGTGTAATGATACAAATTAAATGCACACTTAATAATTATTAATTGTTTGCCAGTATGCTAAATCAGGTTCGCACCATGAATTTTTAAACACGCTATCCATCCAACTTTCTGTGAGCTCCTTACATCTTGTAATATTGTCTAGCTCTATGAGAGTAATAGACTACACTGTGGATCTACTTTGAAAGATAATAAGATATTTATACATCAAATTGGTTTCCCAGTACACTTTGATAAGATTGCAATTGGAAGTTTTTTGGAATCTCCAGCCCCAGAAGAGATTGAGATAAATTATTTCTGAATCTTCAACTAGAAGTCCCGCTTGTACAAGGTAACATAACCTTTGCAGGTAGCGAGCCCCGCTTTGTTGGTTCACATAACTATATATATTCTTAGAAATAATTACCCGTACATTGCATATATGGTCTCTGGCTGAGCTTTGCACAATATCATTTATTTTCTACGAAGATAAGCGCATTGAGGTCTTTGATAATCGCCAAGCATATTATAGCTTCAATCACAAGGTGCACATAATGTTAAGTGAACACCGACTTGTTAGAAATAATCAAGCCTTCTGCAAGAGTCGTATGTGACGACTAGGCAATGCTGCACCAGAATGGCTAATGCAGTTTTTAAATATAAAAGTCCCACGCCCCAGTTGAACCAGCAATGTGGCAGTTTTAATTAAAGCTTTTATGAATTTTGTCTTTAGCTGCGCATTTGCAGCCTCGGTTGCTGTTAGACATACATTCGATGACTCCGCGTGTATCTAACGTTAATGAGACATACATCAGGACCTTAGGACCAAAGTGGTGGCTAAATGTAGTGGTGGTAGTAGACTCCATCCGGTTACACTTAGGATGGATTTTCCACAGCCAAAAACATATGAGCCACTCAAATGTTAGCTTCAAAGAGAACTGTATGAGCCACGGTGAAGTTATACCAATATTTAAGCAATCACGATTATAATATATTTGTAACATTTATATACAAATTTGCCGAAAACGTTTTTTGCCACGAGCTGTATATTTGGATTTATGGTTTTGGATTTATGGCAAGGTTCGAATCACCAACTTCACGCATTGCAGTCGCACGCGGCAGCTATCTGAACTTTGAACTTTGGGCCTGATGGCACAGTCTCAACTGAATTTCCTTACGAAGGTAATCGCGCTGTCCAATCGAGATGGCAGAGCTAGGGTTCTTCGAGCAACTGAGCAAGGATTCATTATATATGTAATGTTATCTCGAATACCAGCTATTTTATCCTAGTCTATGTCAGCCTCAATGAGGCAGCCATGTTAGCAATTTTTTTAATACTTAAATATGATAATTAACACTAAAGGGCATTCCTGAATCTACTTAGTTGTCTTCTGGTCATGGCGCGAAGAAGAGAGCCACACTCTAGTGGAATTATTCGGTCTTACATACATGGCACTACCATAGAGCATGCAGTCTCAGGGTGTGACTCGAATAACCTTATAAATATTGCAGTTATTGGATAATAGCTCGTTTGGAGAGCGCATCATTATCGTATCAATCCCGTATGATGATACAGGATTGATACGTAGAAATGTTGGGTTAATATCATATATCGCGTTCAATTCTATACGTTGTAGGCTCTTCGGGTATAGTCGAGGATTGATAGATCGAGGAATAATTTGAGGAAGTCCCCGTGGTCGCTATAAACATAGATTAATCTGATGATACCAATGTCTCTCAGTGTAATTCGGTTCATTTTAAGCCACCAGCTACAGCCGGAGGTATTAGGTTGCGATTTAAGATACAATATATCAGCTAAATCCTAGAGTTCTAGATACGGCAGACCCACTTTATCATTCAGAACCGCTGATGACTTCTCTGCGCATGAAACGTATGACATACACAGAGCAAGTGTCGGCACAGCGACACATATGTATGACTCAACAATGAGCTTGTGAAAGGTTTAAAACTGTCGGACATGCCAAACGATACGTCTGACCCGCAATGAACAAAATTGCTTTGTCGTTCAGCCTTGCTCTCCATTGGCTTTAAACAATAAGGGACGGCGCTCCTCTCCATGGGTGACAAGAGACGGGTGGGTCAAGCTGTCAAAAACTTTCTATGCACCGTGCACTTTATTCTGTATAACTCTGTTGTCGCTCCGTAAGAGTGTAGTGTCCGTAAGGGTGAAAACTCTGACGACGATTCATTACCAATATCTGAGCCTTTGTGTCTCATCTATTTCGTTAGGGTTGGGAAGCCTCAAGAATCGAACGACAACTGATAAATATTCAAACAAATCTGCACCAAAATGATTAGCATCGACCAATCAAATGCTAGTCATTCCCGTGCAGATACAAACGTCTAGAGACAACGGGTCTATTATTATTATATTATTTCACGTAAGAGCACAATAAACAAAGAGCCTTAGCGAACGATGGAATTAATCGGTACCTTTTCGTTTCATTTAGTTATCTTTCACCGGCTGTCTCGTTTGCACGGTATACTATTGTCAATAATTCTGCACTCCCTAGTCGTGCGATCATAGGCGTACGTAAATTCAGACAGACACGCTCATACCCACACGTGCACACAATGACAACGGTGGTCGAGAACAATGCGGCTGCTGTCCGCCTACGCCTCCTCTGTCAAGTGAATAATAAGGGACAAAAGTCATTATACTTTCCCACAGCCAACCAACCAACCCTACTACGAGCTGTCCCTTCCAGGGTGCTGCTGTGTTCTGCTCTGCTATCCTATCCCACTATGCTTCTGCTGGCACATTGAATTCTGCCCTCCCGAGCCCCGTAAGGCGGCTGCTCTGCAATATATCCCTTCTGTCTCTTCCTGCCGCCTGTCCGTATCTGCCTTTACGTTCGCCCGTGACAACATAAACCGCAAAAATCGGCGGTTCCCTGACGGTACGCCAGAAAGGCTCCGGAGAAATCGAGTCCGCGCCGAGCCCCGGTGGCGGATCGGCGGCCCACCAAGAACACTATTTAGGTTCGTGTGTCTGTGTGTGTTAGGGGCTTCTGGATGGGTACTGTGGATCGGGTCGGGGCTTCGGGGGGGGGGTTACTGCCGTGGGGCTTGAGCGGTGGTGGCGGTAGCAGTGGTGGTGGTGGTGGTCGAGGCCAGCGAGTCTAGCAAGCCTAGCTGAGCGACCGCTGCCGCTACAAAGGAAGAAACCATTGACGACTCAGCACCTCGCAGTCATTAACTGCGAACAACCCGCACAGCCTCTCGCTTGCGGTAGTAGCCCGGAGGGGCCTCATTCCTCTGGCTGTTGGGTCTCCCTCGTCCACCCTCATCCATTCCCATTGCCCCATCTTGTCGGCCGCAAGAACAGACAGAACAAAGGCCTCAGACATGAACGAACCTACGTCTCCCTTTCATCCTTCGTTTCGACACAACATCCCCTGAAGCACTACCACAGCCAGCACCGCTAACGCTGCCACGGCCCGACCATGGTGCTCCTTCCGCTAAAACGAAGGAAAAAAGCTCATCCGACCTCCGACCAGAATCAGCCCGAACAAGCGGCCATCCAACGGTCGCATCAACGGAAGATCTCTCAGCTGCTCCTCGCCGCTTGCCAGATGCCGACTTGGCTGGGTCAGCGAGGCCGAGGCTCTGACAAGTGTAGGAGTAATAACGGTTGGTCTAGGATCAACGGAGCGCCGCTGAGCAGGAGGAAAGAAATGAACGAGCTAGATAGATGAGAGCATCGAGAGGGAGCGAACTAGGAACACGCATCGCTTACGACTCCCACGCGCACGCAGGAGCACACAGATAGCGACCTAGATGGGAGGTGGAAAGAAAGAACGGAAGGGTGTGACAGTGCAAGCACGCGGCCGAATGAAGGCAAGCCACTCTAGGTATTCTGACCTCGTACCTCTTAGGGACAAAAAGAGGTCAAGTATGATACTGGCCTGCGTCCGCAGCGGTGGCGAATCCGTGTGATAGACAACTGGAGCAAGTGTCGAGACAGGGCGAATGATAGCAGGAAACGAAAGGCGGGAGTAGGACCCTACAAGAGGTATCAGGGACACTGCATAACATGGAAAGCGCACTTGTTTGTGCTATATGCACTTTCATTGTGGTTATGTCGTTATAGGGAGGACGTATTTCGGCCTTTAGACAAGAGTAAAGGAAATAATGTCTTTCGTTGTCCTTCATTGAGGTCAACCTGGTTGAATGTAATGAGCGTAAATACCAACCACTGGTGTATTATGTACTCGTAGTCAACATAGCACAGAGATGGTTAGAACTAGAATAGTGGTTTAATAAAATATATGGCTACATTTTCTCGGACCATCGAAAGACTGCAGTCCTTAGAGGAATTAAACGAGGAGGATGCTCATAATGTAGTTGGACGGAAAATACTCGAATCAGTAAATTAACAGTAATACGAATAGAAGTAAATTTATAGTTAAACAAATTTGTAAGTATGAGACATGGCCTCGATTGTGCCTTTACTTAATGCTAAGGAGTTTTGTTCGCTGGGCAAATAAACTAATATTTGGTAAAAGGGATGTAGGGGCTATAATGGTCAGTGATGTTTTTAAATATTTTTTTGCCTTGGCTTTTATTTCATATAAGCCTAATGGCGTGCCTCATACCCTTATAAGAACCCCCTACCCTCCGCCAAATTGAATCTCACTCTGCATCGATTTCTATTACGGCTGACAAAATTGGAGCCAAAACAAGGACCCTTTGCCTCAGGCGCAGTCAAACTCCCGTCAGTGTACCTCCAATTATCTACAAAAAGCTCGGGACGGTCCTAGCTCTGAGCGCCTTCGCTTAATAATCTTTCGCAGTTATGAAGATGGGGATGTGCCGTCTAAATGCTTTCGTCTTGCGATTGTCACGCCAACTCATAAGAAGAACGCGAAGTCGGACGCTGATAGTTACCGGCCGATGGCTAAGGGTCGATTTCCTGTATCATCTTTGAGAAGATTCACGGCGACCACTTCGCACATTGTTCTAACCCAGGAGGTTATATTTCACCAAGACCAACATTGTTTTATGATAGGCAAATCGACAGCCATCCAGTTAGTTCAAATGGGACAGGACTGTACATTTTTTAGACAACGAAACTTCGACTGTATATACGTCGATTTTTCTATGGCATTTGATAAGGTTTCCGACCATTTCCTCATTTATCAGTTGGATAAGCTTCAAATAGACAAATGAAATGTTAATACAGTGGTGTGTATAAACCTAAGACACCCCTATATTTCAATAAATTGTTACAAAGAATACACATTTGAGGCATTTATTCTGTATCAGATGGATGTACACGTCAAACAACCTGCTACAACGAAATGTGTCATTTTTCGAGTGTGCAAAATGATAAGTCACTCTCAGTTATCGAGTGTTTTCGCTGGGTTGATTCTCGCTTTCTTGTGCTAATTAGTACCGTGTGGCACGCCCTCGCTAATTATAACGCTAAAGATTCGGTTTGGCATACAATCAATGATGTTTAGCAGAATCTGGGAGCTGATCCCTTCCCAGGCCTTCAACAACGCCTCTTTTAGTGCTTACGTAAATGTATGCAGCTGATTCGACGCATACACTCGTCGGATAAGAATGCCTAAGAGGTTTTTCAACGGGTTGATATCCGCAAAACACGCTGGTGACTCTAGTGTTTTAATTTTGTGTCGTCCTAACAACTCACGTGTACTCGCGCTGACATGAATTGTTGGAAAATAATTGGCAGACGATGAAATCTGGCCTAAACGGCAGTAGATTGCCGGTCAACATCAGCTGATAGTCCTCGCTATTCATTCGAGATGAGACGAAAGCGAGGGCAACCTTGCCAAGCTCCCCAAACCATAAAGCACACTCCGCCTAAATTGCGCTTCGAGAAGTACCGCGTCCCTTTACGTTGATGACGCCAATAACCGTTAAATCCATCTAGCCCATCCAAATTTATAGTAACTTTTTCGCGTCACTGAAGACCATCTCAAACAACATATTACCTTTTAGATAGATGTGCACCCTCAGGGTACTATTTCAAACAATGTTGCCCCAATATTCACCAATGTCCAGTCTCTGTCCATATTGTTGCGAGCAACGTTTAGTTGGGCGGCAGTCATATGGCATTGTTGAAAACGAGGTCTCGTTTGCATTTGCGACTGTATGATATGTGTTTGTACATGTGCATACTACCTTTTCTATAATGGCCTCACTTGTCTGAAAACAAGGAGTACTTGTATTGCATCGAATTGATGCACGATATTTGACTCTGAAAAAACAGTCGCACCAAAAAACACTTGAAGATCCATTAACGTCACCAATAACCAAAGGAATTCAATTTGACTGAGTCTAGGACAAGCGGGCAGACGACGTATTGTGGTCATGTAGAGTTCTGAGTAACCATTGAACAATAGCTTACTTCCGCATATTTATACATATATCTCATATTCAAAGAAGAGAGTGAACTGCATAGCCAATTAATGGTTCTACATTGTGTACATGCTTATATTATGAGCTCTGAAATATAGCCACTGGTTGATAACCCTACAGGGCGTCCTTTAAATGGTAGAACATGAACGCTTCTCGATTCGAGAGCGAAAGGACTCGAGGAGGCCGGCAGAATTCTTAACAGAACTCGATTACTCTATAGCAGTCATCCGCTCAGAGTGAGTATACCCGGCGATAATAGGCGGTAATGTTGAGATATCGAGTGTATATGCGATAACAACGACAAAAATTTGGTTGTTTGCAGGAAATTCGGGGCGAGGAACAGATGGTTGCTAATAAGACTTTTGTTTCCTGCTGTGTGAGCTGCTGTTAATATCTAGTTGGTTTTTTTCTATCGAGTGTACTATGATCATTTTAATGGCATATAACATTTTTACACTCTTCACTTCGTCATCGTCGTCGTTCGCCTCATGGCCGCGGTTGGTCCTGCTGCTGCAGATGGCGCCCCAGGCGTCGGAGTCGCTTGGGATAGGGTCAGGACCCCGCCGACGAGGCTTTAAACCTCTCGGAACGGCTGATGGATCGCTGGCGTACATAATCATTGTTCCAGTTCCGACAATGAGTGGTTTCGAAACGTTCCAAGGAGACAACCAGATTACTTCGCGAACGCTCACGCCAGCGCAGTGCGGAGGCAGCCTACGTCATTAGTGAAGTGGACTTCATACAAGTAGTCTAAACATTAGCTGACAGAGGCCTATGTGTAGTGTAGGGTGCATGATGATGTTATGAAACTAAGCTAGAGGAGGCGGTGGTCTTGACATGGATTCAACTGATTATGAATCCCATCATGACCTTATGTCAGTTTTCACACAAGAAATACTTGCAATTAATATTTTTCTATTTCAATTCATTGGCTTGGATTCCTCTGAAGATATGATGCCTCCAAACACGTTTACGTACAGGATAGGCTCTCCGATACCGGTTAATACGTCGGCAGTCCTATTGTATATTCAAATTGCGAACTGGCAATGCGCTTGCGGTCTTGTAGGAGACTCGACCTGATGTATAAAATCTCCTAAGATGTATTATTGGCTTGTCGATAACCGTTCCATGTATCAGAAGGCGGATGCAGGGAGACAGCCCCATTATGGGCTCATATCGGCGCAGTAAAGTCCTCAGGGCCATATTAGAATATTCAATAAGTTTACTTAGGCTCGGCCGTTTGATTACATCTGAATCCACTAGTCTGATCGTGGTAGACACATCGTATTCACTACACCCACCTGCGGTTTAAGACAGCGGTATATTGAATTCTGCGGCAGAGCTGCCACCTGAATAAATTTGAAGAACTTGAAGATCACCGCAACTCTGATTGGGGCATGACACGGCCGCACTGTGTCGAGCCGCATCTGACGCTAGTCATTGTGAGACAAATTGGTTAGTTTGGCTGTTGCAGATTTTCTGAAATAGAGAATTCCCTACTTTGTGGGATTTTCACAAATAGCTCAAGTTACCCATGTGATTGTTCAATTCATTTTGAATTATTCGTTCCAACAAGCTCATCCTATCTGGCCGGAGATCGGCGAGAACTACACAATAACTTAACGAATAGCGGCGTTCAATCCCTAGGCGACTAACTTTGATCCAGTTTCAATAATTTTGTCCTAAAATCCCAGCCAAACGACACTTATAATTAGAAAAATAGCCATTTCGATAATTCGTGGAAAATACAAAAACGAAAAATAACCAAGTACGTATGCACGTTACATTGTGTTAATGAGCCCAAAAACGAGAATGGAACTAGCAAAGAGGTTTTATGTAATTCAACAGATAAATCGAAACGCATGCTACCAAGCTAAAATTCTTTTTTATTGATTAGACAATACACGATTCACGATTCCACGAAATATATTAAAGAGACCTGTTTAAAAATGAGACCTTACCCGACATATGCTAACCTTTCTCAGTGCACCTCTGAACGCAAGCTGGATTTGTATATTATCTATTTGTTCAGAAATCAATGTTAAATTGTCCATGTAATAGACATCATGTTTTTGAATAAGGGGCTTTATCTACATTTCGCTATTACAACAATTTTCGCTGTGTAATCGTGAGTAGCAAACGATGTTCAGATATCCCTATGAAGGATCTCATATCGAATACATGAGGTATATTTGATTCAATGTCGTCTGTTGATCAGAAATGCCAGTTCAGACGTGTACATGTGTATGTGTGTGTGCATGATCATAAATTACTTCGTTGATAATTCACCATTCACATCTGCGTCTATCGTAGATGTGGATGGTGAATCGCTAGACGGACTAAGCGGAGTGAATGTTACATTTTTGAGAGATCTGTCCTCAATTCCGGTAGCTCTCTAAAGGTCGCCGAAATGATTCCAAATTTAGTGGAGACGGACAGTGAGAACCGAGCTTACCTTCACTAGGTTGAGGTCGACATACTTCAAAGTTGGGTCTACGGACTTTTTATATCAATATATATATATATATAAATATATATATATAAATATATATATATATATATATATATATATATATATATATATATATATATATATATATATATATATATATATATATATATATATATATATATATATATATATATATATATAGTATTTGTTTTTACTATTCATATAAAAAATCTATTCATTTTCACTGAAGATTTGATATGAGGTTTTTTGTTGGTGTTGTTCCTATTGTTGAAATGTTGTTCGGTTCATATCTAAACAGAAGTAGGAGAGACCATTTTTGATTGCACCTTTCAAATATGTGCGATAATATTGACAAATTGTAATCGTTAGCTATTATGAATTTCGATAAAGAAAGGTAAATACAATAACAGTTAAAGCGCTGCACATATCAGCAAATGCAGTATAGGGCGAATGGAGTGTGGGCATGACTGTTCATTGTACCGTCGTTGAAAGTAGCGGCTTTGATTAAATGATCAATATGCAAAGAGGAACCACTAAATTTGCCGCTGTTACGCTTTTCTTCCTGAATCAACAAAATTCACAGTTAACATTCGGATGATCGTTCTTAAGACAAATTGAGATCAACAGTGGTAGGGTGAAAGTTGATATGGCGGGAAGGAAATATCCGGATGTTGAAGGGGACCACAAATGATCGATATTCATGTGTATATATACGCTATGTATATGCAAGTTACGTTTCATATACCTTCTATGGGGATCACCTTAATGGGTAAAACACCTCGACCAGCAAAAAGGTACTTTTATATTCTATTTAACGTTTATAATGAATCTGCTTCATGATGCTGTTGCTCTTGAGGCTTGGCACGTTGCTACAGGATGTGGCTCTCAATTCGTAAGTGCTATTCTGTAAGAGGCACTCGAAGTAATTAAGTATTAAGTCGATCCAAGCATAGATCCAAGCGGGATTTCGTTCTAAAAAAAAAGTTATTTATTTATATTAATGAAAGATTTGTTTGTGTATTATAAGCGTGATTCCTAGGAATTTATTACACGTTGCCATGTGGCACACCCTTCATACGCTTCAGGGTTACTTTGGTCTTAGAATAACAGCGTGAGTTCTGCTCACAACAAAAACGCGGAAATCTCTCTGTTTCGGCCGCAATTCGTGTGGCACACATTGGTTCAGAATCTTCCACATGTAATTGACGACGCGCCCGGTCCGGGAATACAACTGTTCTGTGTAGCTCGCAAGAGAGCACAGGCACCAGTGACTTGAACACTGGGAACACGCTTTCAATTATTGTATTTACCTTTCTTGGTTCAGTTGTTTTTGAGCACCGCTCCGATCATCTCCAGCTGCACCCTGGCGGCTTGTCGCTCCAGCCTTAAAGATCGCACACCATTTTCGAGCATGGTCCCTCCTGGGCTAACAACTACAGGACAGCACTGTGGTCTCGCAGAACGCCGAACTTGACATAGTTGTTCCTCCAAGGAAATAGATCCTTGAATTTTTTCCCTAAAAATCCATTAGTCGAAACTCGCCTCTAGACAAGTCTATAAACTTCCAACAGCTGTGTAAACTGCCTACAGCTGTTTTGTTTTGAAAACAGCGCAGCGATTACCTCAGATGGCCTTTTGAATATCGTGCGGCTTTGCTCAAATGAATCTAGTATATTACATTAATTAAAGGTTAGATTAGTGATACAGTTTGTAGAAATACAAAAATGAGACGAGTCCAGAAAACAGTTAACGCAGAGGTCCATACGGGGCAACCATTTATCTCTCTATGCTTACTTCAGCTCTGCGTCAACTGTGAATCTCGATTTGTATACCTCCCTTGACGATTTAAAGACTAGATCAGACAATATACCGACGCGTGTAGCAAAACATACTAGCGAGTCAATGGCTGTACGCAGTAAACGAAGATCAAACGTGTGGAACGCTGATATCAGCGAAGCGTCGGTATTACGAGTTTTCGGCTGTATCTGAGCCGCGAACGCGTTGGATGCACTTTTCTCAAATACAAAAGGAGGGCCGCCGCATCTTTGTACACTCAATGAAACATCCGGTTATAAATGGTGCGCTCTTTCCTTTGACGAAGTGGGTCGTGCACTTTTGTTCACGAGAGCCCTTTTGTTCGAAAGACGAATTAAACGCTGGTGTAATCCATTTCTAGTCGGTACTAGGTGAGAGCGCTCTTGAATACGGAATCAAAGGAGATAGCTGCTGTAAATAATAGTGACATGCACATCTCGCACACCTGACGCGGTAGAGGTAGCCCCTTAACTCGCGCCGACTCAGCTCGAATTCATTAATTTGCTGTTCATTCAAAGGGTGGCAAAATGGCGCACGGTTTTGTTCATGTTATGGCCCCATTGCTGAACGGGAGCACCACGTATTTGCTATCTCGGGGCAAATGCTGAATTTAGAATGACATTAAAGTATTTGAATGACT
Source organism: Stratiolaelaps scimitus (assembly GCA_019614645.1). NCBI lineage: Eukaryota > Metazoa > Arthropoda > Arachnida > Mesostigmata > Laelapidae > Stratiolaelaps > Stratiolaelaps scimitus. The sequence continues at coordinate 197,524 of JABWDB010000014.1, read as the reverse complement.
TATGAAAGTTATAGAAACGCTACCTGTTGTTACTGATGCTGCTGCTGTTGTTTTCATCTGATCCGGACACTTAGCCGCCTAAGACGGCGCCGGATATCTAGGCGGGTTAAAGTTGAATCTTTTTAGACATCGAAAGAGACAGAGGTGGTAACGAATTTCTATTTGGTTACCACCTCTGTCTATTATAATTGTTATTATCAACTTCTTGTCTGATAAACACGTTCATCTTTATAATAGTATGCTGTGGTGATAGGTATCCCGACGCCGCGACTATTCTCACCATTAAACTGTTCCCCGCGATTGAGCCCAGGGTCACCTGATCCAACAGGGCTATTGCTCAGCAGATCTTCTTGATAGACAGCTAACTCCCAGGAGAATCGATGTCGCCGACTGTAGGCGTGCGGCAGAAGGCGAACAGTGTCCGACGACGCCGGTAAACCTCTATCGGTACTTACTCACTTTGTATTTGGTGACAGTCATCGATGCGTATTGACCCACTCCCCACGCTCTATGACTGTCCATCTCTGCTAAATATGTAAGTGCAGCTACGTTCGCAGACCTGTGGCTTTCCCCAGATAGGTGTCCACGACGGACATGATCGGTCCTTGAAGCAATATGGCAACACAACAATGATACCGAGGCCGATTTCTGCCATGAAAAGGTAGCTTAGGGGCCAGCTATGAAAAATAATACAAGAGATTTCGAGACAAAAAAAACTGTGCCGCCTTCGTGACCACAGTTACTTGAGGGACTAAGCTGATATCTTTTAACAAAATAGGCGATTTTACAAAAGCGAATTAAATTAAAAGAATATTGGTTCATACTAAAATTAGAATAGAATAAAATTGAAAATTTTACAAAAACAAATTAAATTAAAATAAAATTGGTTCATACTTTGCCATGCAAAAAAAGTCGAGAAAAGGTAGAACACGTGAGGAACGCAATGATGAATCTAACCAATGATGTGAAGCATTTTGTTAATAATTAATAAAAACGAATGTAGAAAACTTCATAAATAAGAATAATAATTACATTCCTTATATGTACTATCTCTTCTAAAGTTTTCTTCATAATTTTTTAAAAAGTTATTAACAGAATGCTTCACATCATTCGTTGACAATCATCTCATATCATAATGAAGAATATCCACTCGAGTTTACATAATAAGTGATATTAATTATAAAATAGTTCGTTATGCCCACCAGCACATATAGGTAGGTGGTGGCAGGTTGCATACTGCATACGACTTTGTATGTAGTGGCTTTGGCTGTCGGCGTTGGCCGAACAGTGACGGCTGTACCTCCCCCACCGACTAACAGGTCTCTGTCACTAGTGATTATGACTCATTATTCATTTATGTTTAAACATGATTTTCGTTATTTTCTTCGACCTGTGCTTGTTCTACAATTGCACTGTTATGGAGCAATACGTAACCGTCATCGTTTATCCGTCTCTGATGGGCTCTTAAGTGCACTACTCTACAACAGATGCGAACATTCACACAAATGCATGTGCAGACGCCTCCGTTTCCACAGATTTACGCTGTCGGCTCTCGCTTCGAAATGTTAAAATGTGACCCTTGGCTGCACCTTCGCGAGACAGACAACCGGTGGCCAACAAGACGAACACATCTCAGCAGCACCAGCAATAGTAGGGCCCGTCACGAACTCGCTAACATGTACTTACTTTTTCGTTTGGCCTCGCCGAACGCGCCAGCGGAGGGCTAGGAGTTCGCTTGGCTCGTTCTCGAGGTTTGCGAAGCCGCGACGGCTGCTGCCGTCACTTGAGATTCATGGACATATGACTCAAGCATACATAGCCACAGGTCGAGGCAGAGTCTGTCAGTCCCCAGTGTGCCACCATCACGTGTGGCCGGTCGGCTTCGGTCGAAACGAGACAATTTCGCTAGAAAAGAAGAAAAACGCGAAATAGAAACGGAAAACCGCTCTGCAGCATTCATACGAAGATGATGTTCGATGATGATGGCGGAGCGACATTTGAAAAACGGTTCCACTCACCGGCAATCGTCGTCGTCGTCGTTGTCGTTGCATGTGTAGCAACTCAAAACGAGCGGAAGGCAAGATTGAGCCCAATTTGACCTTTTCTCTTTCTTGGCCGTCACTGCGTCGAGGCAGCGGGCAATAGCCCTGCAAGAGCAGGAACGACGCCATTTCATATGGTCCATCCCCCGGTCGCGGGAGCGACAGCCGCAGCAGCATAAGGCAAATACACACGCACCCACACGCAGATACACACAGAAATACATTCATTCGTTCGTACGCACACGCGTACACACACACACATACAAACATCCACACATCACACATATGGAAGAGATGGCGACCCCGTTGCCACCGCTTTGGTCAATAGAAAAGTCCGAGCAGAGGCCTGGAGGCCGTAGGTTGTTGTATGGGTTGAGGTGCAAAGCGTCCAAAGAAAGAAAACCTCGAAGAAGGAACGCCTGGGTGCTGCTTCCCTCGCCTCGTACGTTGCCAACCACGGTGAAGGATTGCAAGATATTATAGCTCCAAGCTGCTGGCCAGCCGAACGGCCCATAGCGGAGTTGTCTAGTTCCCGCTCGTTGTAAGAACTGGGCCGAGCATTTGCCGGAGACGATGCGAAGCTTCATTTTGAAGAAAAAAAAACACGAACGAAGAAAAACAACAACACAAGGGCCGTTCCGGTGCCGGTGCTACTACACAAGCAGCACTTTTCCCTTGTTGGCTCTTCGAGTAGAGCTCTCGGGATACTGCGGAGGGTCATGAAGCTGGGGCTATATATCGTATGGCAGCCTCGTGCGGCCAGACGGGTACACAAACAGCGAGTCGAAGATAGCCGGCATTTGTCGCCGTCATCGACTGCAGCTGCTTGCGTGGTAGGTATGTATCTATGTGTGTGGCAAATTCGGGCCATTCCTCCGAGGCAAGCCCATGAAAATATCGTGTTCCGCTGCGTGCTGGGAATATTCCCGATAATTTGCGCTCAGTTTGGGGACAATTCGAAACCCTCCGGTGCGAAGAGATGACCGGGAGGCTTCTTCCAATATCTTCTCCTTCTGCTTGTTTCGAAAGTATTGTTAAAGATCCCTGTTGCTTTGGGTAGTGATGTACAAATCGTGACACGTATGCTAGTTGCGGGTATTTCAATTACAGCTTTTGGAACGCACAAGTGACGCAAAGGTTTTATTTTTCAATAAACACTTTCGTCGTACCCACCTATTGTTTGTTAACGTTTCCCAGAAAAGCAGAAAAAAGTGAATTAGCGCTAGCAATGCGTAAAAAACTTTAGAATCAACAAAACACAGAGAAGCAGACTAGGAACACATCAGTGATTTTAACTGTCATTATCTTGGATTAAAGCATGCTATCACTGAGGACTAACAATGTGAGCCAAAAAATGAACGTTTCTCAGGTTTGCTATGTCGATTATCCTGGCACGCTTATTTCTAGAATTACGAATTTCAAATTCGTAATAGGTGATAGGGACTCTTCATAGGATATTTGGCAGGAAATTTGGTCATCATAGCAGTGTGCGAATTGTAGGTCTAGCTGTAGAAATGGCAGGGCCTTGGTAGTCTATCTCAAGCTATAAGGAGCAGCTATAACCGACATACACATTTCTAGCATCCATAATAGGCAGAGGGTTCGGTTCGCTCTAATTAGGCCTGTCCTGTCCAAGTGACACAAGTTCATCTTCACGAGTGACGGGAGCAGGAAGAGCGAGAATGCAGGCGACTGTAGTAGGTGCATGGGCAACTTTTGGAGTTTGCTCCGCAGGCCACTCTTATGCGACCCCGAGGCCTCTTCTCTGACACCACGAATGCCGCGAATATTTATGCGATAATTGGTGCAGTGACACAAAATTGAAACAGACAACCTCTGAGGCCTCTGCCTACCTCGTACTCACCTTGAAGGTCCGTCGGGCAAGCAACGTCCGAAGGGGCCGGCAGCTTCGTGTGCCAAATATGAAGGTGGGAAATACGACACCCTTCTGCATCACGCAGGCAATCCCTGACCCTGTCATAGTGACACTGCCTAATAACGACGATCCGACACCCTACCACCAATGTATGTGCCCCGGCTAATTAAATTTAATTAGCCATGACTTCTAGCAGTGGCTCTAGAGCAAATGTCTTACAAGATATGGCGCTGTACACAAACAACGCTTCTTTGAATCAACTGATGTACGTTATTCATATTTAGGATACTGAGTGACCTCACCCGATAACTTACTGACCTGTTCCTCAGTACATTTTCTTTTGACTAGGTCATTGTTAGCTGAAGTGATTTGCGGGAGAGTTGGCCAGTTCCTCTAATACGAACAGATTTTCTATGGCGCGCGCGGCAGCTGTCAATCGGCCAATCGCTGTCGTCTCAAGAGCGAACGAGATGGAAGGAAGTTTACACATTTCTCCAAATTCGTGACCATCAGCATTGTGCAGTTTTTTGGCTTACGCCTTTACTTCTGGATCTCCAATCGGTTTTTGACCAACTCGATGTTTTTCGATAGACGACTAGTCTATGGCGGCTGAGAGGCTGGACCACGACGGGCCAGTAGTTGCTTACTTTCAACGGGGAGGCAATTTTTCCGTAGCTGTCTCGATACTTATTTTGCCATAGGTTGCCGCCACCATTCGAGACCAACCTCTCCCTATCGCAGAGGCCGTTTCTAGATTTCCACAAACTGCCACCCACAGTAGACACCAAACAAAGAGACGTAGGTGCCGTGCCATGCCGGTCATAGTCACAGCTGTCGTTTAGTCAATCGCCAAGGACATTCGTGTAGCCATAACCGAAAGTGAGATGTGCCGCTTCACTGTATATTCCTGCTATGGTTGTGTGCATCTATATAGGCGTATGGTACACAGTCACACAGCACTTATCCCTTACAGTAAATCTATTATATTTCTTGTTTCCACACTTGCAGTATTCGTCATCGTGTGTTTATAGAAATCGAATCATAATGGTCGTTGAGGAAAATCTCAAGGAAAACTGTGTGTTGGATCTGTGCATTTGTCTAGTTGATCTGATGGGAAAGGTAGCCCCGGACCAGCTCAGAAAGTATAAACTATTTCTCTATGATCCGGAACAGTTTCACGATTTCTAGATAGCGATTGTAGATCTACTGAGGCATACGGGAGCCATGTATAGCATCCCTCGAAGGTAGGAGATCCCAATCTTCTAAAGCGAATGCAGCGACGATTTCTACGAGGAGTAGAATTCAAATGCGGAGTAGGAAGATCAATAGAGGTTGTTCTCGGTACACGAAAGAATGAAAGCCGGAGATGTTAAGCAATTAATAAGAATAATAAAAGACGAAGAAATGTTTGAAAAGATGTTCGACCTGACAGGAACCAACTCAAGGAGAGGCTTTGTACTGGAACCCAAAGCACTGGGATACTCGCAGCTCGTAATGAACTTATACCAATAGCGAATTGCTATCAACTCATAAAATGTGATGTATACCTTTATTAATAAGAATAATAATAAGCTGATTATCCTGAAAAGATATATATATAATATATATGCATATCTACCAAATATATATATATATATATATATATGTAGCACGTCGGAAAATATGGCCACTTAATGAAAGTATCTTATAACGCTGTAGTTGAACTTTATCCACACCAAGAACTCAATTAATATGGCAAAAAGAAAATACGTCTCATTAAGAGACGAGTACGACATTAAACCTGTGGCTTTCGAAACAACTTAAACTTTGAAGGATATATGAATGCGGTGCTTCTCAAAGGTCTTAACGTGAGTTTTTGATTAATATTTTTACACGTTCGAGGGCACCATTGTCACCCAACTGGGCAAACTGGGATTACGAAATGTATTTATTGATGTCACTAGTTCTGTTTGCTTGTTCCCCTGCTTTTATTCTGTGAGACATGTCTCAGTACTTATCTGTACGAAATTGCTTCGAGAAGTGTCGGGTAGAACATTCTCGAGGATAAAGGATTTTTACTAATAAAATTGAAACCATTACATTATGTGAAACAGGTTTTGTAAGTCCACACCGGTTGGTAAGTCGCTGTATTCAAATCCTATATTTTTAGATTGCCCTAAAAAAAACTTTTATTGTATAACAGACTTGATCAAGCTTTAACCTATTTTACTTGCTCGTCTTCGCCATCAGCATCATTGTTATTTAATTTTATAGGTATTGCACATCGTACTTTCACTTGGAATCACTTCCATTGTACAACACATCTGACCGTATAAACAACGATCTATCAATGATGCACTTGTATGATGCTGTCGGACGGGTAGGGCTATAGGTCCCAAGATAGTTACAACCAACGAATTGGCACTAACAACCATAAATAACCATCATAAAAGATACATATAGGTAGAGAGCTACAAGAGAGTCGATATCATCGGCAAATATTGTTGTACAGCATGTCCAAGTACATCTATTATCAGTTATTATCGACGGTATTGATTCCTACTGTATACTTACTGTCACTTCGAAAAATAACAGGAACGATAGTGTTAATTGATCGATAAATTGCAGACACTTTAAGGTCACTTCAGTGACACCTCCTCTCTCACTTACAGACAAGTCTAGTTGATGGATTTTCGATTATCTGATCACAGTGAACAGATAATTTTATCGCCTGTCAATGAGCGTCATTTATGAACTAACAAGAAGTATAATTCCACATATTTTTTGGAATTTATTTGTTGATTTGTCCCACAATGTTCGGCCTCCGATATAAGAACATCACCTAAGATATAAATAAATGATAATAATAATAATACTCGTTCTCCGATGCTAGGAACTTTTCAGCGTTTCGACATGACGCAATCAGTTCAGTTACTAAGCATCACCGCCAGACTGAAAGGATTTAACATCCCTACAGTGGCAGCAACAGCGGCAATGCCTCCATCGCGACCACCTCCCCCCTACGAACCTACACGTCGTTGGTCGGTAGATATCACGGACAGGTGGAATTCGATCGGTTGGGACTCGATCATGAGAGGCTGGGAGTCGGTAGGCTACTATTTGCAGGATCAGGCAGAAAGCGAGTTTGTCTGCTCTGCATTAGCTCGAGGCTACCTCGAGATGAATGGAGCCGTCGTAAACATTTTATGGCGCGTCTACCCGTCATGCTATCCTGTCTTGCTCATGTACCGCACCTCTATATTTCCCTCGCTGTCCTTCTCCGTCCTGCCCGCCAGGCTCAGCAAGGCCTGATGGCTCTCCCGCGTTCCGCTTCTGCTGCGTTCAGCAGCACATTATCGCGGCAAAGGGAAGTGCATCTAGGCCTATGTAGACTCTGACTTTAGCGGGTGAGCCTCTGCGATTCCAACGAAGCGGACGTTTCGTCCCGCGCCGCTCCATAAGGGCTCCACCGACGAACGACCGCATACCGCCCGTCCAACATTAGCTTGCGGCTATCATCACAGCACGTGTATATATATATATACACACCACACACACACGCACACAAACAGCGTCTACAGTGTAGTAGCCTGTTGCGAACGGGCAACACTTCCTTTCAAGGAGCAACTGAAGCTCGGGGATTGAGGGGAGGGTCGCAAAACGACAAGGCTACCGCAAAATAGAATACAGGGGAAATTCAGATGGACAAGCGAACGTTCAGGTGGACAGGTGGCACTGTTGCAGATCAGACGAACACTTACCGCCAAGTGCACACGTCTCAGTGGCAGATAGGCTCATCTTCTAGTTTATGTGCATGCTTCATTCGTAGCACAGACAATTCAGGTCTGCTGAGTGGAGACAATGTCCTGCAGAGTTTCACGGTTTCTCCTGCAACTATATGTGACAAACAGTTAGCAAATCGAGAATGGCGAAGTACTACGTACACACATGTGGGTGGACACATTTCATTGATGAGCTAAACGCGACAAAATGGAATGATTAGGTCTAAATACCTAGCTGCGGGTGATTCCGTGTGGACGCCAGTGTGATATTATACCAGTGAGCGTTTCGTCAGAGGTCTGACAAATATCCATGTGTGAAGCGTACGTAAGCGAGGAAGCTCGCTGGATAGAACGCCATGACGTACACGGTTGTACGCTGGATCAATGCATATACGTAGTGTTGCATCGGCGCGGACTTGGGATCGGTGGGTCCTTATAGGCAAGGGACACAGCACTAGAGAATAACAAGTGTACCCCCATGTGTGCGGGTGGCTTAAGTATGCTACATGCATGTATCTACATCTGTATGCCTATAGCGGTTAGCTTGGTATAGCACGGTCCTGGGGGGTCTGAGAATGTTAAGAGAGCAATGTTGTGCTCTTTTCGGTGGTGCGTGACATGTCCGCTATGGGTGTTGATGTCCTCTGCACGTTGTGAGCCAGTACATCAGGCTATTGCCGAAGCAAATCTTCCAAGGACGAAGCGGAGAAGGCAAACACCAGCCCGCTTGCAAGGCTCGTCCGGCCCAGCCGAGCGAGCTCTTTGCCAGAGGGCGAGGCGGACGTGGAAGCAATGAATCCGTGCCCCTGCATATAATGGCCGCATAGAACTGTTAGACGAGTGCTATTGGTGCACTTGTGATTTCTGCCTCCGTTTTTGCGTTCGTCACACTTTAGCCGCGCTACGCCACGGTCTTAAGAGTGGCGTATGCGTCGAGTTGGAACGTTGGATGGACGTCCTATTCATGGTGACTTATCATTGGATCCCCAACGCGGCCTGAATTTCTAATGTGTAATGGGTTTGTGCGACACTTTACGCGAATCGATCGATATCTGTTGCAGAACTATACTTTAGCATAAGCCGATATAGAAGCAGACACCAAGTGTACATATGCATGGAGCTTGAGAGGACCAGGCTAAAGCTAAAGGAACTGGGACTCGCTTGCAAATGACGAACGAAGAGGGCCGTCCAATTTTAGTATTCGTGCCGAATAACAGTTTTTATGTTTGGACACACGTTGAATTAAGATGCGGTCAAAACGAAGCGTAGACTGGTATCAACAGTGGTTGGATTCCACCCTAGGTTCATATGAAAGATCTAAAGATTGGCTCATTTTAGTGTGCACGACGACATGCCACTTTTCAACAGGGCATGTTATATGAAGCGCTTTGAGCCACCAATTTGTAGCTTTCTAGACCATTATTAAACAAGTATCAGACGTATATCATGATTTTTCGAACTTACGAACGAATAATCTCAGATTAACAATCACTTTTTATGCTATGAATATGAACGAAACACAGATTTGTTGTCACTTTCGCTTCGTCAAAAGTTACATATGTTTAGTTTATTCAATTATGAATGTGGCCACAATTGTACCCGCCGCTGAACGTGAAGTAAATCTAAGAACAGCCTCCTCAATCTATCGTTAATAGAATATCTAGAACGAGGAGGCCCGAGTGCCCAAAATAGAAATTGCGTAGCCTCTTTGGATATCTAAGGAAAATCGTTGCATTAAAAGTTCGGTTGCACGTGCTTCAAGTGAAGTGGACGATAACCTTTCTCCTGATATGTGTAGAAAGTTTAATAATTGTATGCCCGGTCTTATCTCCCAATGTTTCGAAGGCTACCGATCGAAAGTAGCACATTCATTAATGAGGCGTATTCTCTATTGTTCTGCTGTACTGCGGATGCGTGGCCAGGCTGTTCAGTTGCTCCGCGTCCGACACAAGAAGGTGCTAAAGTGTCAGCCACAGATAGTCAAAAGTTTATTAATTTTCCCTTTATCACTACATTTACTTTGTCCGTGCTTGTTACTTTATCATCGGAATAGGTACATTTTGAGAATATCCAGTGGATCACACAACATCATATCTATTTAGAGTGAGATCCCTGTGAAATAAATCAAGCTAAAGACACGCAGGTTTTCCCAACTGAAGTCGACTCTATGCTCAATATCACCAGTGCATTATTATGCAATAGAATAACCCTTTTCTCATCGGCGCCCATAAATGGAAAAAAGGATTAATATACTCAAGTGCGATATATATCGAACATGTATATTTATAGTACCCTATTAGATATATACATGTATATGTTGGTAACAGTCTGCAGAGCAGGCATACTTAACACAGCTATTATGACGAAAGCCAAATACTACGGTAGTGTACGGGTCCGTGTGTAGGTCCATGATGCAGATTATATAAAACAGCAAAGATGACCACCGCATATTTCCTTTATGGTGTGAACGTCTTGGGGCTATGCTTCCACACTCCCACTCTTAATGCTTTGGGATTTCAAGCTTTTTCTTAGATTAAGCGAATTACAGGGTTTGGATGGAAGAATCGCTCGATTCTCTAACTGCAGATCAAATATGGTAAACGAAATGGTAAATACATACAGCGTGTTCGGAAATAATTAGTTAGTATATATATATATAGGCATTACTTATCAGCCCTAAAGAAGGGTAATCCTCGCTGCAATTGTTTTCTATCTTTTTTCTCCTAGTATATATTTTTGGACAGTACCGTGTTGCCGTCTTCCAAAAATTCAATTTCGGTTTTTCCTCATCCTATATTATTTTAAAATATATGCTGCTATATAAATTTGTGTGTAGAGATTGGCGAGGGTGGCCTTTGAGAGCGTTGCAATAATTCTTTTAACTATTATTTTTACGAGAACTTAAGCATGTATATAGCAGTTCCGTCAATAAACATTTGTTTGAATTTGAATTTGAATTCCTTGATCGTTTAGGAGCGCCCTTGGATCAGCTCCAGTCACCCTGAGGTATTTCACGGAGCCGGCTGAACAATACAATCTGAGAATGAGAATTGTCTTTAGCGTTTTAGAAAACGGAGAGCTCTAAAACCTACTAATTTCTTATAGGTATGGTCTTATCAAGTGATGCAAATATTCTTTAATAACGGTCCATTAGCACATTAAAAACAAAACAATGAAAACTACGACGAAGGTTACCATAACCCAACTGAGCGACGAAGGTTACCATAGATCAACACGATTATTCATCTGCAACTTTAATTTTTTTTCAACTCGACACATCTCATGTGGTCGAGGTTTTATTCCATTTTGAAATATCAAAGAATGATCAAAAAGAAGGACTAGACGAAGAGTTGAAGCGATGATGGACGTCGTAAATGGTTAAACGGGGGACGGTCCTCGACCCCTCCTCTTACAATCAGCGCGCAAACCAATTTGGTTCTAACAAAATACTCAGCTCTAGTCTCTAGCTGGATGTTGCGATTCCTTGCTTTACTGTCCTATTCTGCCTACTTAAAAGTATACAAACTGTATGTTTTACCATTGTTTAAGTGTAAGTGTATCATATGGAAACACCGATCAAAGTAGGACGATATGCAGCGGTTAAATATGTCTTACTTGTTATTATAAACAAATAAATGAGATATGTATCCAAAAAAATGTTCATGGGTTCATGCGTGACCTTGAAATCTATTATAAGATTGCAAGGTCACGCATGAACCCAGCATGTTACATGGCCTTGAAAACACGAGAGCGTTGGGGGAGATTAAGAACTCGGCCCAGCTAATACCATACATACTTACCGTAGGTGGTCCTCTGGTCATTAACAGTAAGTTGTATTCGCAGCATGCCTTAAGAAGATTGCGTAAGTGTTTCCATGGCAGGAGGCAAGGGTAATACCATGATATTAAGCAATAATTTAACTGTTCATCCAATAGCCTTTACTCAAATAAAGGTTTTTTTTTAATTCACTTAAATTCATACATCAGCTCATACATCGATGCCAATATCGACCTTTCTAATAATTATTTTATATTGATCTGTTATGCCAACCCTGTTCTTCTTCCAGAACCTTTATGTATACACTGAATGAAATTCGAATTCCACAAAGGTTTTGGGAGTGGCATATATGCATTATGCCCCAGAAGGGCTCCGTCGGAAAACCAAACTTAGATGACATATAATGACGTTAAGTAGACCTTTCGCGGTTCCGTATAAACAGTTCGAGAAACTTTTTGAACAGGGTGGTAGGTGCGAGTCTCTAGCTTTATTGGACGAAAGTACGTGCATTGAAAGGTAGAATTTTCTAAAAATGGTCCATCAATAAATATGCCGATACCCTGCTTGGAACAGTTGAAAACACCTGCAGCTCTGAACAAAATGCCGCCACATGAATAAATTAGATGTGCGTGTGTGAGCGAACGTAGGAATAGGCTGATAATTAGTAGGGGTAGCAAGAACAAAGCAGCTATGTATAGAAAATTGTGCGGCGTTGAAGGTACTCGGCTACTTTCCTTACACTTTGGCAAGCCTTTTATTCAGGCGACAGGGATTTGATCATTGAATACCTCTCAGTGTGGAGACGCTGCTAGCCTTCCGTGATGAAGCCCAAACACGGAGCGGTTGGGTTTAAAGGAGCTGATGTTGGCTGGGCAACACACATGTGTCCACTCCTAGGAGCCCCTAGGAGTCAGAAGAGATGAGTGAAGAAGATGTTTTTTATGACCCGTAGTAGTAGCAGTAGCATAGTTTCGCCCGGACTTCCTGATCGAGGTTCGTAACACTCTCGAGCAGCTCCTCCTTGACCCTATCGCCTTTGTCGTTGCCAGGACTTACCTTGCCGAGCACTATTCCTGTTATAAGTTCCGAGGTAAGGATCTAAGGAGCTGAGCAAGTCCATTTCATCGGTATCATCTCCATCTCGATCTACTATTCCATAAAAACCGAAGCTATACTACACTAGCAGTAACAACGGCCTTCCAGACTCCCAGAGTTGAAGCATCAACTAGAGATTAGTACCCGAAAGGAACTGCTCTTCATAGAGGTGTCTGAAGAGCAGCGGCATAACGACCGTAAGTGCTCGATACGTGTGTGGTTTCGCGCCCAAAATGACCTTGAGGCTTGCGTGTGCGTGTGTGGTTAGCGGTCACTATTTCATGCAGCGGATGAAGTGAGGAAGAGAAAAATTGTTCATCAACAACGTGTTTAAGATATGCTTTATTTATAGATTTCACATTGGACCGATTGCTCCTGATAATTTGGACAGGTCAAGAAAGATTGTTTGAATATGAACTAAACGTTGACAATCTGGAGAACTCTGAACTGGAACGTCCACTCAACCGCTCGCTGAATGACCCGGCAGACAAGAACCCACCTTTTAGAACAGATATCTATTGAGGTGTCACCTATAAAATTAATAAGTTCCATCTTAGTAATCTGTTCATATCCCTGTGCTAAACCCAAACAATGACCCAAATTATGTACAAGATCTATTTGACAAAGAAAACGTTTCACTGGCCGTAATGGGTTACATAAAAGGGACAAGTAAAGAAGGAAATCCTATTCTTTCCATAATAGTACAACACCTTTCGTATTCCTCGGCTAGCAACCATAATATCAAGGGGAATCGCAATTGTAATAGCTACTAACATGGTGCGTTGAAACGTTTGCGATACGAAAATATTTTATAGGCAGAATACCTGCACATTCCTCGATGTTTCGCCACTGGCTAATTTCACATCATGAATCGTCACCGAGTCGTTTGTCAGCACCGGCTCTCTCCTCTCGGATGTCCTTCAATTTCGTGTGGCGCTTAGATAGGTAATTGTTAGAAATCACTTCTGCACTGTGCGCCTGCTTTCTGTGTACATGTATAGGACACAAGCACGCGCTCAGGGTTCATTGCAGAAGAGGTCAATCCTCAGAGGAGAGAGTTTAGCCTGAGTGGTGTACGAGTGCGAGATGACTGGCGTATTCGTCCTGAAGTCAGGAGGGGCCTGTAGTGATGTTTGCTCAGGATTTAGTTTCTCTCTTCTGTACAGAGAGTCAGAACGAGTGAGCAAGCAAGGATAGGCAGAGATGATCATGGCTATTCTGGAAGGAGCAAAAGGGGCTTAAATGATCGACATACGTAGACACACATTGGCCAGGACGGGCGCTGGAGGGGATTATCCCCATCTTGACGGCTGACGCGATGAGCCTAGGGACTTCGCTTGCAGTTAATAGGACTACTGCCGTCGGGAGTTGCGACGAGAGCAAGATGGCCTAGCTACACTCCACTTGGGTCGTCCGCCAATAGTTTCATTAACAAGCTTGTCTATCGGAACAGTCACCACTAGCCTAATAAGATATGATATAGGCATTGTTGATGTTGCTGCAACTGCTGCGAGAGACAAGCCCGCGAGCATCTGTCATATATTTATGTATTAGCATGGACTTGTAGCGTTTTTTTTTCCTCCACGTCTATTGTTACCACTCCCTTTTATTTTATGCCAACTACACTACACTTGACGCTGTCTATAATATCACAGTAGACACAGCCGAAATCCGTTCGGGTGGTTGGGCACAAGCTGAAGGAAGACTGAAAACAGATACTAAGAAAGTTAATAATAATTATCATCGTCGTACTGCGGGTAACTAAATGAACTATCTATCCGCTATCAGATGTGCCCAACTCGGATACAGATATGTACATGTGATACCACGCATCCATATCAGTCATTAAGCGACTCTATTGATGACATCTACGGTAACTACAATGAAAATCATGTTCACAATTGGAGCAGCTGATTAGGATAAGCACGTCAGCCTGACGGATGGAGTCTACCGGATTGACGTGGCTGACTACTACAACTACGTCGAGTTGCATAGCTAAGCTTCTTTAAACTTTATTGGAACGAGATAATCGCTACAGGTCAACAACGGAAAGGATTACCATGAAACAATACCAACTTATATAAGCTGCTGTCACCTATAGCGTCATGTTGCTACACCGATTCTCGACCCATGTCCTGTACCTACATTGGACACATTTTAAAAATACCACATCCAAATGGGATATAGGATTACTTCGGTATCACTGCGACACCACATCACAAACTTGCTACTCTGCTAAACTTCGAGATCATTAAGGACGCCCAACGAAAAGCGTTTAAGTCGTGATTTGTTGATGGTAAAAAGGGAATGAAATATCGACCATGAGGACCATCCAGAACCATCAGCAGTTGATTCATCTACATTCTATATATCAGCGTACAGACCCTCGTCTTCACGCACATAGCACACTTAGTCAATGCACACCATTCAAACTACTAAGAGTTATTGTGCTAACATTGTCCTCCTACGTCAACAACCGATTCGTACTCAACAGTTTCCCCTGCGAATTCCGTTGTGGCTCAGCGCGATCCGCGATTGGCCCGAGAACCCAATGCCTTCTCTGTGAGCACGTGATGGCTAAGGCACTTGAACGGCCTAAGATCGTGTCTCACGGCGGGACCCACCAGCTAGAATCCGATGGTTGGTGTTCGGCACGCCATGCACGTTTTCCGGCGTCTCATCCCAGAAGAGTCACACTCGGACTTATTGCGCAGCAAGAGCTTTCTTGGTCCAGCACCGGCCGCTGGCTCAAAGATGGCCACCTGGGATTCTTCTGTGCTGGGGGCTGCAGTTGGCTAGACGGTGGATCGGCGTGGGCCCAAAAGAACCGTCCTCGTGTCGGTTCCGCCTTAGTTCTCGCTCCCTGTCTCACTCTCCTTCTCCCTGCCTCAAACAGGAGGGAAGTCGGGCAGTCGGACTTGACTTGACGACGAAGCTTTTAGCAGATTGCTTGCCTCACCTCTGAAGATTTGTTTCGCTTGCGTTCAGCTTGGCAGACGAGCCGCGGAAAACTCCCCCAACTGTATGGACTGCTGGAGTTGGTCAGAGCCGGCGTTCCGACAACGAGAGAGGGCTGATAGACAACCCGAGAGAAAACCATTCGCTCGCCAGGTGGATCCGAGACCTATAGACGTTCTATGCCATTCCAACTTCACACGCACCTGCCTGTCCTATCTAGCCTACCGGCTTACCCAAGTCCGATTGGCTGGCTTGCCATACTGTTGATGGTACAGCAATAAATATCCACCTTTGTTTAGTGGAATCTGGAATGCTTTCATATGGCCGTGTACTGGAAAGCATCGATGAGAGTGCGAGTCAACCGTTCGTGGGATCTGCCTTTGTGTTCGCTCATTTGTGACTTCCATTTGTACTTAACTCCACAAGCTCCGTACCTTATGTTCCGTCGAGCTAGCTCGACTCAAAAAGTATGGCCTGATTTGTTGACGAACTATATCTCAGATTTCTTATGAGGCTGTCCCTGATGTATTGACAAGGAAATGTAAGAAGATCTGGTCGCATTGGTTATGATGATATCATGTCACTGGAGGGAATTGCTCACCATGTTCTACGAGCTAAATTGAATCTTGAAATTATTCGTAGGCAAACTTTATGTTTGAACAAAGCAAATTGGGGAGAGTAACGATTAGGAGAACCCTTCCTTTTACATTTGTGTCTCCCATAGACCCGAAATTTCCGTTATCTTGAAGTATGAAGCCATGAATAGCTTGATGTGCAGTCTGCTAGTAATAATTGCATTTGTTTTGTGAGTTGGTTATTTCGAAATCTCACAACCTCGCGTTCACCTAAAAAATATGGCGATGAAATTGACAAAAGACACACCCAATTGTTCCAAAAGATTGTTAAAAATCAATATTGCTATTGTAAGGACAACAACCTACCTTAAACATAAGTTCCCTAAACATGCTTTTTCAATCTCCTCTACTTGTAGTTATACTATATAGATGTATGCTGTGGCGTTGAGAAAAGCTTCCTAACAATTCAAAAATTACCGTCATAGATGGTCTAATGTGCCCGAATTATGATGAATTTCCAACTATAGTATTCATGCATGAGAGAACGGAATATAATTCTTTTCGATCTCTAGAAATAATTATAAATGCTTTAAAGAAGTTTACGCTCTTATTGCTAAGGCCGTCAATTCGCGTAAGGCTCCAGCGCCCAATAGGAGCCAATAGCGAACCACAAAAGCTGAGCCACCTGGTCACATTAATAGATCTATGAGATCGTGCGGTATAAAACTTTGGAACAAGTTTGAGATTTGAATATCGCTCATTTCATTAACGGTGAAATATTTCGACATATGGGAGACCGGCTGGGGGAAGGCGTGCACCCAGGGTCTTAAAACATTTCGATGAAATCGGAAAACAAAAAAGTTGTACAAAATGGGCGTCGCCAGAACTCGTTGTTGATAAAAACAACACGTCAGTTTGGACTATTGATTTGCCATCGCCATACCATATTGATCCACTTTTGTCTCGAATTATGACATATGATGAGGAACGACCAATGTACAATAATTGTTAACGTTTTTTTGCAATCGTCGGATGCAAACCAATATCGGGACATCATGTCCCACTAAAAATACAGCACAAGTCGAATCTGTTCTGTGGACCAGCGAACCAACTATTCACTCACTGTAGCTTTACGCAATCTTGTAAAAGGAGGAAAAACGAAACTTCTGCGGTGGAGGAAATGATTCGCCAACTCCTCTTCAAGCAACCAGTAACGGTGAACGGAGATAGAAGCTGATCCTCATCTAATTGCCTTAATCCACGCACCGTAAGGGTTACGCTGGTAAAAACGAAGGACTGTAATTGTTGGAATCTCTTTATGACCGCGCCTAGTCGTTAGACATTGCTCAAAACGGCTAGCATATGTATATATATTTGTATATATGTACATCTATATATATTATGTTGACCCAAAAATAATGAGATTACGGTCGTCTTGCGCCGAATTCTTATTCTTGGCCAGCAATTTGGCGGGCAATGAGACACAACAATTAGTAAGCTGGCGGCGCAAAAGCCGCTAGCATTCGGCTTTCGTTGGGCGTTCGAAATGGCAACCTCCGGAGCTGGTCCCTCAGAACTTGCATTTCACAAAAAAAGTGTCAGATTTAAATTTCAAAAGAAGAAATGTCTAGCTGGGATCCATCGAAGGTTAGGTAGCGTGCACGGCCATAATGTCCTGAATCGACGGCAGGTGTGCCGTTGGTGTGCACAGTTTAGGTAAGATTGCTGGGGCATTAATAAACATCGAGGGCGCCCACCCCTTCCCGAATCGTGGATTCGACGAACGGATCGAGATAATCTAAAACGCTTTTAGGCAAAGTAGAGCAAAATGGGTCCCTCATTAACTCGGTCCTGGCCAGCTGAAAATGCGTGAGGAGTGTTCGTGAGACAATTTGAAGATACAGGCAAGAGTCGTCTAGAGCATACCGTTGCAGTGGACGAGACATGGGTCAGCCTGTATAGGGGACTGGAAAGAGATCAAGTGAAACAGTGACTACGACCAGGTGAACAGGCACTGGCGGTAGCAGTACCAAATAGGTTCGAGCCTAAAGTAATGGTAGCACTTGCCTTGAATTTCAAAGGAATTTGCTACTACGAGATTTTGGGTCCATAAGAACAAATGGACTCGGCTCAATATCTCGAGTTCTTGAAGGGACTCATGAATAATTGGCATGGCGATAGGAAGCACCGAGCGTGGCTGCTCGATGACAATACTAGGTCACATCGTAGCAATGAAATTACGTCCTGACTTAGGGCCAACAAGATTGATCGATGGCATCACCCCCCTCTCCCGATTTAAGCCCGTGTAACTATGGTTGCTTCCATCGATTAAGAGCGCTATGGGTTGCAAAAGGTATGCAAACATCGATTTACTCCGAGAGGCCTAAAAACGAAGTTATAAATGGTAATAGAAATGGTGCATACCTAGCCGTCAGAAGGCTGCCAGAACTCTGGAACCAGTGTTTAAATAAAAGGGGTGCATACCTCTAGCTCATACTAAAAAATCCTTGTTTCTTAGTTTAACCGATCTTGAAATTTATGTGTGTTATTATTTTTGGGTCAACCTAATATATATATCGGAAAACCAAGGGAACCATTTTTTCAAAGGGGGGTTGCCATGCTAATGCATGTCAGCACTGTGATCCCCCCCCGTCTTCTGGAACTCTTGACGATGTTCAACAGCACCACCAGCCTTCCCGGTATCGCTCAGCGCATATGTGCAAGCCCACCCACAAGCACCACACATTCTCCTCACCGTACGAACATGACGTGGTTAGTTGACTCTCAGCTGCTTCCCTTCTCTCTCACCCCAGACCTCCTTTCTTGGATCTCTGTCCGCTTCCTGTCTGTAAACGACTACCGTGGTCAATAGGCTGTCTGTAGAAAGCCCCATGTATGCAAACACGCTGTATTCATGCTGCATACAGCGGGTGTACGGTGCTTTCCTTTCTGCACAGTGGTAGCTGTGCCACAGACCACATTAGTTGCCACTACAACTTTTCAAATCTTATTGCGGAGATACTACCCATACAAGTAAATATGGCTCCACTCAGGGGAACCTGTAAAACAGTTTTATTTAGTGCATATATAACTATATGCACTAAATAAAACTATATATATATTATGTATATATATATATGTATGCTCTTTTGTACTATAGTTTAGAAGCCTATTTCCATAAGATATTATATTCCTTACTCGTTCCTCCGGCTCGGTTTAAGCAGGTAGGAGTAAGAATGCTAGCATGGAGTACGCTTGACCAATGATCCTAATTACAGACAGGACCTCTTGTTAGAGAAGAATTGCTAATTGGCAAGAATTGCTTTGCTGCCGAGAGGACACAGTATCTGCAGATGTGCCCACATTAACAATTCGTGTCGACCTCCAGCGTAAAAATTAACGAAAATCTAGATTAGTATGAATTGTCATCCTAGCAAGGGGGACATTTCGACCCTCATCATGATTGCTGGATAGGTCACACTGGTGACTGTCCTCAGTCGAATACATCACATTTCACTAATGCGGTATGATGCAGCTGATTGTTTCCTAATTTTGCGAGGAAGACTTACATCGTAGTGGTCTGCCCACCGTTTCAAGAATGCCTCTCTGGCAAGGTCTTCTCGCATAAAGAAACTTCTCGACACGAAATTACTTGGATATTACTAAATCTGCAGGAACGTACTGCGGACTGCTATGCCATGAGTTCGTTGTGCGTGTTGCTTGCATGTTATAACGACGTAATATGTGTTAGTTAGTTAGTTAATGAACTTCGACATCAGTTCAAAATTCTCTCTCGTCCATAGATACCGCCCCTGGTACGTATCAGCAGAAACAGCGCGGGCAACAACGCGCGCCAATAGAAGTTTTAACTATAATATTCGAGAAGCAACGAAAGACAATGGAGAATTGTTTGAAAAAGTAGCCTCCCTCCCTTCATCGTTGCTAAAGCCGACAGATGTTCAAACAATAACGCAGCCCACATATGTAGCCACTATAACACGAAGCCTGTTTTTGCAAAGATTTATCATTCAGATGCAGAAGATCTTTCTTCGTTTGTTCATCTGGAACACGCCCTTATATGAAGAAAACAAAAAGCTGCCCTCACTTGGGTGATTTTGCGGATATATCCGTGGCATCATCACTATACTCTGACTCAGAAACGTACATCACAGGTTGCTTAGTGGAATTCTACTATTATTAACTATTATACATAGTTATGACACTTGGAGCGTAAATAGAGTGTTTAATAATTGATTAAATAAATTACGAATTAATATAAACTATTATAGGAAAAGGCGAATCATTAAATGTGTTGATTATTCGAAATCACTTCTGTTTGATGACATCATTGGATTTTAGATGCTGTCACTCTATCGTTTGGCATTCCACAGGGTAAATCCGCTCTGACAACCTGTATCAATGTATTTTCGCCGCAAAAACTACATCATTTGAGTGTATGTATTTTCGGATATGTCGAGGGTTGTCAGTGGGCACTGTCTACCGGCCACACCACTTGCAATAGTGGTGAACGACGAGCGGAGATGTATTATGAGGGTCGAATTGGTAGAAAGGAAAAACTCGCCCGCGGAGCTCTCTGTCCGCTCTCTCTCTCTCTTCGCTGCCGATGACAACTATTATCGACAGGCGATGCCGAAACCTCGAGGGCTGGGAAGGGTACGGGGTCGTTTGGAAATCGAAGGCGAGTATTGCCTCTCCAAGGGGCGGACACATCGACGTGGTTGGTTAGGGGTGCCAGGATCCGCCACTGAACGAAGCGGCTCGATTGCCCTCATAGCAGTTTTGCTTCCGCTTGCATCCGAGCGGGGCTTCGGCCGCTCGGTCGTCTCTCTTCGACCTCAGCGCGTCGTTCACTGGGCTACCCCGCCCGGCAGACTCTAATTGTAAGCCACGAGAGCAGGTCGATGGCAACGTAGTGAAAACGCGACTCGATAGATTTGACGAATACCCAATTCGCAAACCTGGCGGACGGGGCATCTGAGTGAGGAATGGAACCAGCGCTTGGAGGTCGACCGGTCGAGGGGGTCGTTGGTGGTATGCTGCTTTTCCAATGGAGACAACGACGCTGGAGACAAAGGGAGAAACAGAAGCAGCCGGGGAATAGGGAAAAGGTCGAAGATTGAAGCACCTATGGTTGCATCTATAGAAGCCGCAGCGTTCAAAGTAGGTCTGCCTCCTGGCTGTCTAGTGCGGCCGTACAGTCTTGCACGAGAACAGATTATAGAGTAGTAACGAGGTGCACAACGAGGAAAACAAAGGAAACGTTTAAAAGAAGCCACCCAAGGTTAAACGTAGCGTGGGGTCAAAAAATACAAAAATCAACACGGGACGAATTGTCGTGCGCTCTTTCTCTATATATATATATATATATATATTATATATATACATCACTGTTATGGGTCCGCTATATAGACTAGAATATTGTGAACAACGAGGTCGAAGACGTGAAGACTCTCGCGCACCTTGTATCGTGCCAGATCTTGCGATGTTGTTCTGAAGCGAGACATGAAAGAGGTGGTGAGAAAAAGGTGTATACTGTTGTCGAATCTACTCCTCTTAATTCTCCTTCCTGTTCGGCACCAGAGGTAATGGTAGTACCTTTCGTTAGCATTGGCTGGTACCTTATTTACGAAACGCGTCTGTTCCCTCTGCACAATGTGGCACTGCTACCTGAGCGTGGGAGCTCTTTCAGGTAACTAGTTATTTATATGCAACGAACCTGTTCTCGACGGCAACCGGTGCCGACCCTTGACAGCAATGCGTAACATTGCAGTTCTTCTTTCGCTAGGGCGAAAGTTCAATCCAGGTGGCGTTCAACCTGCATGGCGTCGAATCGTCATCGTCGTCAGCATGTAAGTGTGTCTGTGTGATGCCTGTGCGAGCGTGTAACAATGGGGCGCAGCGTCTGTGTGTAGCGAGCGATGCCTGAGCGGTTGTCTGGCCCAATGCTCGGTCTGTGCACCGACCTGGAGGAGCCTTAACGACGGCCAGCCTCTGCTCAACGTCCTTCCTCTTTGTTGTGTCCTTAGTAAGCCTCGCAGATCACCACCACCACCACCACCACCAGGACCCCCTGGCAGCAGGGAGTCCTCAGACAGCCTCCACACTTCATCCCCTCTCTGTCCAACGGTGCAGACGGTCCCTTCAGTTGTGATGATGAAGGGTGTCCTGCTTTGCCTCTACGGCGGCCATGATTCCGCGTGCCTACCTACCATCCACCCACTGGTCGGACGCGTCTCCGCCGAGACACATCCGGCAGTCGCCTTTTCCTGCCGACATTCTTCCAGCTTTGCGGCATTGCTCGGCCAGTCGCCCAGCTTCAACCTTCAGCATCAGGCTTGCAACCTCACGAATAAGTCTCCCAATTATGTCCTCCGGCTGAGCGCCATTTCCGCCTGCGAGGTGTGCACATCACGTGCGTCTCGATTCCCCCAGCGCTCCCCGCGTTTTCCTCAGCCCCTCCGTTGGATTGTCCGTACGCTCGTACTCTTTAGCCCTGAAGCCTGCGCTCCGCGGAAGGACTTGCGGGCACGGTGGGTGCTCGTGCCAGCCAGCGTAGTGGAACTAAAGTTTGCTGAGGGGTGAGGCCGTTGACGTTGGATGTTGGTGTGAGCTGGGTATAGCAGAGGGATAATGTGGAGGTGGTGGTGGCTTCTCCGCGGTCGGTCGTTCTCTGCCTGCTCGGCTCTGATTGACGCTACGGTACGCGCGCCCAATGATTCCGGGGCGTCTGCTATTCGTAGCCATCAACCATCGGGGTAAGGTCCCCTGAAGCCCACCAAAACTCGTTGTAATGCAACTTCTTTCTAATCATCGAATTACCATTGGACGTTCCTCTTGATGACTCTGACATGGCCCCTCTCTCTCCCTCTCTCTCTCTCTCTCTCTCTCTCTATATATATATATGTCCTCTTACCGATGCTGATATATGGTATCAGTATGTGGTATAAGGTACGGTCCGTTACAGACATCCGTGACAAAGTGGGTTGTAGCTAACTGAAAACTAACGCGGTATCGATTTCGATGCCGCGGTGTAGAAATTTCATCGGAAGGTTCTCACATTTGACATAATGCAAACGTCAAGTATGATATAGAAGGTTTGAATATCAATCTAATTGTCTCAACTTGAAGCTTGTTTAGCTACGTGTTCTGTTCGTTGCGTCCATCGTTTGGTTGAATTAAATGTTTTCATTCGACCGAAAACATCCATCATCGTTGGCAGCTTCATTTATTTAGACGTTGTCAGATCACTTTGGTCGTAGTGCTCATTTTATTGGGCCACCCAAGAGACACCAATTTCTTGCGGTCACGTAGGCGCCGTTTCGGATACCTAATGTTACGAATCATAACAATGTCCTGATGGAACTAATGCCTCCCACTAAGACTTGGAGACTAACTAAAGCGATGGGGCGTGCTCGAAACATTGTAGTATCTGATTTTTTTAGTGCAAGAAAGCGAAAGAGACGTACTTTATTCAAACTAACCAATCAGCACGTCAATGAATTTGCAATCTAACACAATGTTTTAACTCGCTGTATATGCGTTGGTACTGCTAAAAAAGGAACATATATATATATATATTATCCCTTGACTGAAATACAGTACATATATAATATGATAGTTTGCGGTCGTCGTGAGATGATCATTGGCCCCAGTAATAAAGCACAATACTTTTGGAGAGCCTTTTACTCTGCCTGTTACTGTGGCACCGTCTACTTTCCGGCTCGCAACTCGATTCGCGTGGTTAAACATAATCATCATAATTGAATTTCAATACTGCCGTTGATCGGAATAGAGACTTATCTATTCGTTTTATAATCGCCCTTTCCTGGTGCAATAAACGTGACTGTGATTGAACTGATTTAACGTCAACAACCATTGCGTCCGGCAACTATTGCCCTACCAGGACTCAACCCGGGATAGCATAAGACATCGATTTGCCGGTACGATTCATTAAATGTCACTGTTCAAGCAGGCTCAGTTAAACTCACTATAGTGTAAATAAAATACCTGCCACGAGTCGTATGACTTGCCAATGACTCGGCATGCGATTGTCGAAGGTTGTTGTCCAACAAAAATCCCCTCGGAGGGCCGAAAACGCCGTTGGCTGCGGTCAGTCAATGGGCTGGGGGACAGTAATTGAAAGCGACGGTTGACAAAATTTCTTAACCAGCCATATCCGCTACTCGCTCACGACCGGAACGTTGCCCTGATAGCGTACACTGCCCTTGGAATGGGCGCAACTTTCAACGCTGCGTTGCTGGGTACGAAAACTTCTGTGCGCACCGCCTTCGCCGACGAAGTATCTGCACACTCTGTCATCTGAAAAGGTTACCCTCATCCTTTTCTACAACTACGCCTTCCCGAAGCAAACGGAAAAGGCATGTCATTAGCATGTTTGCATAACAAGCACTCGCTCTCAATATGAGCCTGCCTCATGCGGATTTTACGAAGTTGTGTACGAGCGAGAGAAAGAGAGAGAGAGAGAGGGAGGTTTGCGTGCGAAGTTTCTAAATGGGACGCCTGATTGCCGGAAGCAACTAAGGGCTAAGCCAGCTGCTGAGTGTCTCTGAGCAATTTGCATGACTCTAAGAACTATTATTGTGGTCATGCGTGGGCAAACGACGTCCACGTCAATAAGAGGAAAAAAACAGGGACGTAAGTATCTGCTGTGGTAAATACATAGTATACGTGTGTATGTGTATCATATATGTGTATACATTGTGTGTCTGTGTGTGTGAATATTTTACTTCCTTGATTATAATATGCATTACTATGGTGTACATTCGCTTTGCTGAGAAAATCGTTCGTTCAGTGACTCCATCAGTGGCAAATAGTGGTTGACTCTCTTCACCTATATGAATATTCGAACTGATGAGATGTATCAGGAACTACCTAAAGTAATTCCTAAAGCTATCTTTAGAAGGAATCCCAGTCACCTCCAGTCTACCGTCGTCTTTGGGTCAGACTTAGCGGGGGCCAGTGGATGCTTATTCAGCGGAAGTTGAAACGCTGATGAGGCTAATTGATCAGCCACTTCATTTGGGTGATATCCCAGCATAGCGGATAGCCAGGCGATATATGACCCTCCTATATATGTTGAGTTCGTGCATCTTCCATAAGCTACGAATCTAAGCATTCTATTCTGGTTTGTTGCTTACCAATTGCTACGTTGGTTTCTATAAGAGACTAGACATTGTAAGAAAATGCATTTGGGAATTGTTTATTTGATGGGTAATTAAATTCAACTCAATTCAAATACTCCTTTATTAACTAAAATTGGGTGCTACAATGTTTGCAATGTTACATATTCTAGTATCTCATGACTGTCGATGGACATGTTAGGATACTTATTATTATTACATTGTTAAGATCACGAGTGTGCGTCAAATAGCAAGGTTCCCCCGGATCAGACGAGAAACCCTCCACAAACATAATGTTAAGTTGATTTGTGTGAGAGACAATCCTAACACTGGCAGTAGCGTTGGGATTCCCGGGAGACACCGAGTTTGTCGTTGTAAATAATACATTTGTTTATCGATGGACGCGTGTGGCCTAAGAAAAAGCTTTTAAACCAATTGCCCAATACCCGTATGTTCAACAACAGTAACCGCTTGCCACTCAAACGGGCCGGATTCAAAACCGCGTTTTGCAAGCATTGACTGGGAATGGTCAGAGGAATTTCCTTGCAGTTTTTTTTTTGTTTTCACTCCAATGAAAATATACTCCAATTATTTAAATTCAAACTGTGAATAAACAATTAATAATATTTTGCGCTTCGGGGAAATATTTCATGACGTTTCAAGAATGAAACTTCTCCACTCAATAACTTCAACTCGATTTAGCGCTTAGTGCCTTCACTAGAACTGCTGTAACAGGAAGTCCGAACCCTCAAGCCGATCTTTCATGGTCTACTACTTTTTGACGTTCTGTGGGAAAAACGATACGGGATATAGTGTACATAAAGGAACAACATCCGAATGTTAATCGGTAATCATCTTATATTATATATGTGATGGTCTACTGTAGAGGACTACGGCCTTGCACTTCCTTTTAAGCCTTTATAGACACTCATAGAGCTATAGGTAGATCGGCCGAATCTCTATGCAGGCTAGTATATCCTCAAAAAAGAGAAGGCTACGCCATTTTTTAATGAACCTAGTGATTTTATTTATAAGTCTGAAAATAGACATATGAATATTGGAGGCGGTTTCAATTGTAATATGTAGGAGGTATGAATGATACGTTTCATTAACGGTTGAATAATAAGGTCTAGTTTCCACACATTCATTTTGCTGAGGAGAACCGGTTGATTCTCTTGGCCGGCATGGACACTCTTGTATAAACAGTGCGTGTCGTGGCCCGAGACACTCTCTATTAAGCGAGTCTTTGGCCTGAGCTCCTCGTTCGACATTTATTACTTGCATTCGTGAACCAGCAGGTATTTGTCCCTCTGATGGGAAATGTCCTGATGGTATGTCGTTAATCCCCTCTTCCAGAAGTAAAATACTGCCTTGTGTTTGCATTGTCGCTAACACTTTAGCACCTTCCTTTGTCAATCGCGGATGAACACAGTCTGGTCACGCAGCCGAATAATAGAAAATACTTAGAAACTGGGAAAGAACTTGGAATGCCTCCTTGTTTTCAATATTCTATTTTATCTAAAAATTTATAGATTAGTGTTCTTAGATGTATTTCTCTTTAAGTGGGTACAATTATTGTCTACTTTCGTAATTGACTAAAATTATATTTAATGGTGAATAATAAAAAACAAAATATATTCTGAAGATCCGGTGGGGGTCACTGTTATCTTCACGAAGTAACACTAAGATGTTTGGCGGCATTTAATAATAAATAATAATAATACAACTTACACTGAAACATGATAGAAACGATTTGAATATACAAATTATCAATCAGTTATGAGGGATATTAATACAAGTCTATACTAATGTTAACTTTGTTTTGTAATAATATTGTCGTGTGTCTAAACTTGTACAGTAAAATATGCAAAGTTCCTCTCTCGTTCTGTGAGGCTTCGTCAGACTACACTTCTGAGGGACTCCCAACTGTCATACCCGCGAAAACCGCTACCTACCGGCCTTCAAGCTGCATTCAAGGTGTACTTAAGTTGCTCAATACAGCAGTTACATCCGTCTCTCCCCAGCGGACACATATATGAATATCGAATGACTGGTCAGTACCCGGGATATTGTCCCATCGGATTCGCTCCCCACCGTTGAACATTTGCATTTAAGGGGCTCGTCTCATGAAGCAATGCCGAAAGCAGTTGTACCGTGGACGTTCTATGTTGGCTGTGAGTAGCCAGCCCGGAAAATTTACTTTGTCTTATCGGCAAAGGAGCCCGCTACAGTTACAATGCCATAGGCCGCTCTACTCACGCGCGCTTCGACTCAATCCATTTCGCTGCAATTCGTACTCTGTAGGGATTATTGAATGGGACGATAGTCAATCGAGCTGCCTCCACGTGGTCCACACGCCTGCCGGTAACCAGCTTGTTTCGGATGTTGCTTCGAACTGGGTATTCACGTTGTCTGAATGTGCCACCCTTTACTTTAACCGACGATACGCAAACATGCAACATGGACGTCTTCTATAAAATGAGAGGAATATAATTAAGTCGCCTTATGGTAAATTTACAGAGTGGAGACGGTAGAACTGTCGTTGAGAATTCCATCGACACTTAATGACGAGGATGGTATCCGACGATGGTAGACGAAATGATCCGAGCCCGTGTGGAAGATATCCGTATAGCTAACTTTGACTGACTCATGAACTAACGAGCCTGAAGTAAACGGCCTTAAGAACTGCATCACAAAGTGAGATGGCTCTGCATTGTCCACGGACTTCACTAAGCTATCTTCGAACTCCAAGCCGCAACGTATATCAGCCGTCTGCGTGTCCTCCCTTAGTTTTGATATTACGAGCCCACTTTAGGGCCATGGTTTTCTAGACGTTTGTCGTGGATCCTTGCATGACGTATGCATAAGGGAATATATCTTAGTTCTCTAAGCACCTCTTTTATCTAGTTATTCTTCATCATACCAGCGGCTTCCATTCAGACGATGGTTCAGCAAAATGTTGGAGTGAGTATGACCCTGTAAGATAAATAGGATTTGATAGGTAAAATTACACTGGACGAGACGGTCATAAAATAATTGAAAAGTAAACATATCCATAAAAAAATAACCTTCACAAAATAGTTGTCCCTGCAAGCTTTTTTCTACGAGCTTAGATCTATTATACGTTGAATTAATTTAGTCCACGTTTAATTAACTGCTTAATCCCACGGTGCTTTGTCGACGAGATCATATTAGTTCGTCCATTTGGATCCCTGTTCCTCATTGACGCTGTACTTTGTTACACTCTTGCATGCGTACGTGTATATATTTTTGTATATTGATATAGCTAAAGCTAGTTTTTTTTAATATAATATATATATATATATATATATATATATTAAAAAAACTAGTTTTTTACTCATGCATAAAAGTTAGTATTTGCCATTCCACCATCAGTGTTTCCTGTCCCGCCGTATTCGGCTACACATCTACCCCCCCGAAGCTTTGCTGTCCTGTCGCTGCACTTTGGGTTTTCAGAGAGAAATGAAACAGGCCACTGCTGTTGGTGCTGTTGCTGTAGCTCCTCCGTGTTATTAATTAGTCTGCTGCTGCCGCCGCTTCTGTTGAGCGGAAGACGACAGAACCGGCTGGCAGAAGGCAAGTACAATATGTATTTAATTCGGGCCGCGGCTGCATAATCTTCCCGAGGGATTAGCGCACCCCTCGTTCCCCGTAGTCGTTCCTACCGCCCCCCCCCCCCGTCCGCCATCGAGTTCGTTCCCTCGATTTTCCTGTATTTACAACGCGAGAAGCCGAGGATGAGCACAACGAAGATGAAAAGAAGAGAAGAGGGAACAAGGCGATCTCTCCTCGTCGTCTCACCACCACTGCTTATTCCCAATTCTCTCTCTCTCTCTCGAGTTGTCGCACCCGCTGTCGTACCAACATTTGTGAATCGTCGCAGTGCTGCCGCTTCTGCTGCGCCTTGAGTGGCAATGCTTCCCCAACTTCCAGTGAGCGCCATTTCTATTGGAGAGAAATACGAGGAAAACTCAAAGAAGGAACTGTGCGTTCTTCACCAATGGCACAAATTCCTCTGCCGGTGAACAAGCAAGCGGACCCAAAGGGAATGGACGCCATGGGGAAAGATGTCCAAGAGAGTCTCGGCGTTTCGTATTTCCATCGGTTGCGACGGACGCAGATTGTAAAATGAATGAATGCATGAACGAAGGAGAGGAACTATACAGGCGACGCTGGCGGTGACGCTGTCGAAGTGCTTCGCGCAACTCTTTACTGACGTTGTCTATATGGGAACTCGGTCGGTTGTTGGTGGCGTAGCCGAACCGTGAGACGGGTACGGTTCAAGCAGCCTGGAAACGCTCCGTTTGAACTTAGCCCTTTGAAGCACAACAAGTGAATTTGGGACTTTCGCGCCGTAGGTTCACGAAACAGGTTGAATCTGCGTTGCCTCTCGATGTCGAACGTATGACAACCTTCCATCAATAACAAAGGAAAGCTCGGTTTCGGTGGTTAATTGAAAGAGATTATTGATGCTTGAGTTCACATGCTTAATATAGAATCGCTCGGCTTTCAACACTCGAAACGCATCTTAGCAATTCAGTGCCAACCGGAGCCGGAAAACCTTGGGCTACCTTGTATCAGTTTTGGTTCTCTCTTTTTACACATGAGCACTTTTTTTCATTAATTGCTCACGCTCATTAGTCAGTTTTTCACCTTTTTTAAAAGGCGTATTTAGGAAGGTTATCATTTTGGCTTTCTTTGAGAGAGTCTTTAGGGTGTATTTTTTTATCACTGCAAGAGTTAGCTTAAACGGTGGCGGACATAGAACTCTTATAACACCAGTGACATGGCAGAGAGTCCGTTATGATCCAGATTCAGAGCCACACCTTAAATTATCACCTTCAAGTTTATTTTTTTTATTTGTTTTTCGTGATCGTGTCTGGCGAGGAAAAGCCTACTCAAAAAAAGCAACAAACACCTTGTGTCTGGTCCTCCTTTCTGCATCATAGTAGCAGCTACAACATGGAATAAACACCAGTTTAATTTGAGCTCATTCGAAACTTTACCAACCGACCTTTAAATCCCTTAGGTCTAGACCAATTTATATATATATATATATATATATATAAAACTAATCTAATTTTCAAGAATGGTTCACAACAGTAACCCCGTCATCTCAGAAGTGAGTTAAACGATATTAGCGCTGATGCATAGCCAGGTAACCTTTACTTGCGAAGCCGATTTCCGAGCTGTGTCAAAGGCAAGCACTATATTAGGAGTATGTGTACGCAAAACGAACTCAATTTGGCATCGAATAATCTGACATGTGATGACATCTTTGAGGATGCGTATTATAATGTTATCATAGGTGTATATTCATAAATGTAAATATGACTGCTCAAGTGGGCAAGACTTTACTGAACGTACGTAGCTTCTTCTATGTTAAGAGAGCAATTTAACATTCACTAATTAGCTCAGCTTGATATACGCGAAGTAAACTCAAACGTTCAAACCAATAAGTCGCAATCGCGTACAAGGGGCTGCAGCATGTGGACTCAAACTAATGCCGGAGCAAAATTTTTCTGGAGATCTGCCACTTCAGTGGTGCATTCGAGAGGACACGTCCCGGTCGTTCCTTGGGAATATATTGCCAAACAGCACATGGGGTACTAAGCCGTCACTTTAAGTTATAGTTTACAGTCAATAATCGCTGCTGTCGGATGTTGCTATATCTACTGAATAATCCGAATGGCGGACGAGTTACGTAAGCCACGATATTTCATCAAATCGCTTTTCAGAGGTCAAATATTCAACGACTAAAGCGCATTCAGTCCTCATCAAAATATTCGTTGTCTGTGACACAAACAAGCGGCCAACATAGGAGGAGGCTTTACAAGAAGAAGTGCCATGGAAACTTTCCTTATAAACAAGTGTTAAGTGTCGCACTGCGTTTATGAGTGTCCCACAGAGTCAGTGTCGTATAATAGATCGGGGAATATCATCGGTTTTAACTAAAACTACAAATGGGGAGGGGACTATCTTCGAATATCCCATCGTGCCCAGGTTATCCGAAACAATGCTCTTAGGGCTATGCTGGGCTTAAGCCGCGGAGTCTTTGTGGGGAACCTTTATAAATCATACGAGCTATTTCCGGTTGATAAAATGTATACGATGCGTGTCGCCCTTCTCGCGTTCAACGGTTTTATTCATCGCCATCGCCATCGCCAATTGCTCTCATCGTCACGATACTATGTTTGTAACCGGTTTAGTTTTCTCGGAGTCAGGCAAACCACTCTAGCCTACCGCTTGCCATCGGTATGGGGCTCTCTCCCTCCTGAACTGCGAGTACTTGCGTCCACTAGGCAGTTTGTCATCGAATTATTAAAACATATTAATAAAGTGTAAATACCGTAGATTATGAAATCGATGCCTGGTCGGGTATATATACAAACAAATTATGTTATGATGTTCTAAATGCTTGTGACACCCTTTTATCATTATTTTATTACGAGAACTTAAGCATTACAGTAATTACAATTAATAACCCACCATTTGTATTGTATTCTACATTGATTACCCGCCCATAGCGTCGAACACTGTACAAATATAAAGACGTGTGCATTCCCGGTTCGACTGAGGGGGTCTTGCCGTAGGGTGGACGATTTAGTGAGAGGTCGTGCTCTGTTTCGTGGTTAAACAGTCACAGAAGTAGCGGCCTTCGAAGCAGTCAGCAGCGAGCAAAGAACGTCTCGACTCGATTGAACGGATCCATTTAGGTCATGTTGGTAATGGTTATTATCCGTAGTCTATTTGTACCTTGCGCTCTCTTTAGACTCCGTATGATGTCGTCTTGAAGTTTACGCACTGCTTCGTTTAAGTTAGGCGGAGAGGGATAACGTACGAATGACGCCTGGAGGTCTATTAGTAGCAGCCTGTGGTACAGTAGGTAATTAAATCAATTACAGTAGGTAATTAAATCAATTAATGGCATCATCATAGTTGTGCAATGTTCACCGTTCGGGGGAGAATGGTACTAGAAACGCATTTATAATTTCCCACAAATTACGCTATGATTCCTCGTCGGCGGGAAGATTTGATTGCTGGCTGTCTATTTTCATTCACTGAGGTTGCCAGACATTCAGTTTTGGTAGTGTACTGTAAAGTCATAGAGTCCGACAGGTCCCCGTAGAAATACGTGGACGCTGAGTGATACAGGCGGACAGCTGAGAGTCGTCGAAAAATCGTGGAATTGTTGCGTCCAATAATGGAAACAAATAAGCAATAAATAAAGTATTTGAAAATCGAAGTGGAATACTAGAAAAATAAATTGACTACTGTCGCAAAAGTCGATTAGCAGTGAAACACTTTAAACACCGGAACTTGAAAGCCTAATATGGATAAAATGGCCTTTAGCGGGGTATCAGCTATTCAGTAACAATAAGAGTGGATTCGTGCGAATAGCTGAACCACAGTCGACGGGTGTTTGTCAATTCGAATGCCTGCTGGACTATTTGGGTTATTATGCGTTCTGCATGTTCTCTACATCTCCACGCCGCGTCTCCGTCATATCCGCTAAACGCCACAGACGTATATTGTTGGCTAATTCATCTCCACGTCGTGGTGACGGCCTGCCCAGCCGTGTCTGACAGAGTCGAACGATCGCATAGCGGCCGAACTTTTGTCCGCAATGGACCCGTCGACCTCATAGAATACAGCGTGGAAATGCCATTTCCATATCAGATCCCTACGGAAAAGAAGCCTTTAGAAAAAGAAAACGCAGCCTGCTCATTGATGATTCTATTCGGCAGCTCTCGTCAGGAAGGCCGTCTGCTGTGCAAATTTCCCAGTGGGACGGTGGCCTTGAAAAGCCTAAGTCACTGAAAAAAAAACCTGATCAAGTCCCAATCGAACCTTTGGATTGCGACTCATGAGGAGTCCTTCTACCAAATGTTTGCGCTTGAAATTCTATCCATGTCTATATTGATTGCCGCACTCTTACCGAACAAGTAACAGATGTCAGATTTACTACATTTTTGCGAATGCCTCATCGACTTGGCTGAATCAATGAATATTAGAAAGAAAGGCATAGCTAGTCAATTTTGGTATTGTGTGTGCTCAAGATGAACAGTGCGTAGCTGATTTGCAACACAATTCAACTATTGATTGATTATCTGACCATATCTCCTTTGCAAACAGGACGAGAGGAAAATAGTGGTTAGCCAATCCTGATAGGCGACTATCCAAATCCACTTAGCACATATGAGTATCCAATATAGAAATATCGCACGGTTCTCATGCGACCAGTTCATATTAGTAAGGCTTGTAGAACTCCAAGGGCAGAGTTTTGTGCAGGCAAACGCACAACGCTCGTCTGATGGACTGTAAACGATTGTAGAGCAATTGATTCAAAGAAATGAAATCTTTATTCCTTGTCTTGAAATCTTTAATGTCACTTGTCTTGAAATCTTTAATGTCACTTGTCTTGAAATCTTTATTTCAAGACTAGTAAAGGTTTATTGGTCAATTAAAGGAGCTGCAATTTTTGCAATGCTTAAGCTCTCATATATATTATGTCACGCAGCGGGGCTCGAACCTACGGCCTCTGGCTTCCGATAGCCAAATACCTAGTGATGTTAAGGTAAACAATATGAGGATGAGTAGAATACGACCTAACTTCCCTTTTAGAGGTCCACAGTGAAGACGATCTGAATCATATCAAACACCTCCTTGCATTATTGGAAACAGTCGCTCATGGCCCACGCTCTACCATATACTATGGGAATCGTGGACAAACAACCGATATGCCTTATTTCGGAATAAATTTATATGTGTATACTAAAATGACTAAATATAAGAATACTACATATATAGTAGATTGACGACGAAGTAGACGCTCGCCATGGGTAAATCGAGATAAATTAGCTTTTTATTATAGGTTGTGGGGGACGTTTATTATGTCATAGAGATGTCTATCAGATAACGACTTGGGGGAGACGTTGGACATAATTTGGTAGTTTGCGATTTTTTAATCGTTTTCTTTGTTAGAAATATACAAAATTGAGTGTATAGGAGTCTACGTAAGTGGTATTTTTATTGGATCAATTCTAAGTCAATGCACCATTATGTAATATATAACACTAATAATAATAACACTAATAATAATAATAATACGGCTTAAACAAATGCTATGCTCACACAAAAAATGTGTGTGTACGATATGTCGCTAATACCATGGGAAACTTTGTCGTCTGACTTTCACTGACTAAACTGGCATCCGTTGTTTACGTAACATTTTCATAGCAAGTACATATAACTTCATAGGCTATGAGGCCAATATGTATAATAGTAAGTACAGTGCGAGAGGCCTCAAAGTATACCACTGATATTTCCCGCACAAGAAATTAATGAGATCCTATGGAATGTCTCACAACCCGAGTTTCCAGAACAACCATGATGTAGTATCAACAGAAACTACTGAAATCGCACCAGAAATTGACGAAGGCGAACATCTCGCACTGTCTTAGGCTGCGAGAGAGAGAGAGAGGCGAGACAAAATCGATAGGGCTAATCGTATGCCATCGTTCTAGGTAAGAATGGATCCGAAGCTCATTAGAATTATTGGTGTTACATCAATTCGACCCTCGATCGCTAAGCAATGACATCATTATTAATAAACCCACGAGTTAACATCAATTTGCGATATTGAGCAGCTGTTTTTCTCTGCTCGACTAGTTTGTAGATTCCCTGAGTTCCCTTGTAACGAGGCGCACAGAATGTTCGATGAGACAGAAACGCTTTTCAGGGAATTAGTCGCGCAGAGTATTTTTAGGCTGCTTAGAGTTGAGACATTCATGCCTGCAACGCGATTTTTGTAGCTGATATAGCAGAGCCTAGACTCGCTTGCAATACGATGGCGATTTTTCTACAAGACCCTTGAGCTCACTTGGGTAATACCCAGCTTGTATAGCCGCAAGGAGGTATTAAGGGCTTACCGTTCCATAGAAGAGACAATGCTACTGAGATTTTCTATTCAACAGCGGGATGAGAGTATTGTATAGGTCAGTCAATATAGACTATACTAAACATGATATAGATTAAATAAAACATCTCTAAAGGAATGACTAGCTAAACTACGAACGCATCTGTCAGGGGATGCCGGGGTTGGATCTCGTATACCGTAAACCAGTGCTTCAAAAACTGCAGCAACGGGACATCTTGTTTATGGATGGGATAAATGGCACGACATGCTACGCCCTTGTTGCTGCACGTTTGCGGACAACAATTTGAGGGAAAATTCGTCACGTATCACGAGCGATCGACATCTCATTTATCCTGGAGGATTAAAGAGGTGTCGCTCAGTGACCTCTACGAAAGACCATCTAGTAAACATTGTGTTCGTTGACAAATATCATTATCAAGATGAACAGTCGTTCGAGAGGATACAAACTTATAGCGCTCAAGGAGCTATTCTATACGGGTAAAGAAAAACCCATATCTCTTCCTTATTCATATCATTTGAGCAACAATTGTACCCCGTGAAAGTGTATTAATAATTAAGAAAGATATTAAGATAGGTATATGCATAATGTATTAACTGCGGGACAGAATTAGGTATATCCAAGAATCTGAAAATATGGCCGCGGTCGTAGTGTCGTATAAATGTCGAATATTCATTGTTTCTTTGTCACTCGGTCTGACCTATGGTGGTGGCAAGGACTCTACGCGAACACATGGATGGCCTTGAGTATGCACAAACTACGGTGTGCATAAACTTAAGACACCTCTATATTTCAACAAATAGTTACAAAGGATATACATTTGAGGCATTTATTCTGTATCAGATTAATGTACCTATCAAATAACATACATACCACAAAGAACAGCCGTTATGACGGTGCAAACACTTTGTTTTGAATATTCACTTTGTACTACTGTAGTCATGCGACACTCTTCGAGCCCTACTGATACGGAGGAAGCAGTTATTACTGCTTTACACCGAGCAGGAAAGACCCTGGCTGCAATTGCCAGCGAAATTGGCAAAAGTTGTTGCGTAGTGCGAAATTATTTAAGCATTCCGTTGACGTAGGGTACTAATGAGTCCAAAGGACGTCCAGGAAAGGTCAGCCAGCGAACTGCCATGCATATCTGTCGATTGGCCTCGAATTCGACCATAAGTTGTGAAGCAATCAGGCAAGAGTTAAACCTTCAAGTTCACAGATTAGCAGTTTTAAAGACAATTAAGCGTTATCCACATATCATACGGGCGCAAATGAAAACAATACCTCATCTTCAACAACGCCATATGACTGCCGTCCAACTAAACGTTGCTCGCAAAAATATGGACAGAGACTGGACATTGGTGAATATTGGGGCAACGTTTTTTTGAAATAGTACCCTGAGGGTGCATATCTATCTACAAGGTACGATGTTGTTTCGATCGTCTTCAGTGACGCGAAGAAGTTAAATTTGGGATAGGTGGTAAAGTTGGTGTAAAATCAGATGGCGGTACTCAGGACCGGATGAAGTACCCGATGTATGGATGGGCATATACCGGACTTCTGGGGGTGCGTCACCTCAATGGTGGATTCGAAAGAGGATGACTGGTTGGTTATTTGGGAATAGGTTGTAAACAGCTCATACGACCTAATTCTAGTCAAATGAGAGCATTACTATATTTTGAAGTTAACTCATACAGATAGCATATAAGTTGCTCGGCAACGATTTTTATACAGAAGGCAAATGATTGCGAGAAGAGAATACCCTGAGGATAAACTGAGGCAACTAACAATGTAAATATAAACATAACTTTGGTCATCATCCAAACGAGCACGAATGTCATAAATGCTTCTACTGTCAACCTGATTGGACCAGCCATTCAGAGCCGTCCCTTCTTCCAAAGTTACAGAACTATGTTATCGACTCAATTACCTACATTAATCTAGACACTAAAGACTTCGCAGGCTGGAACCCTAGCCCGGGATGCTGATATGGACTGTCATCAAGATAAGCACCGCGCTCGAATTCCCAAGGACCAACGGGAATCAAATGAGCACTCTAATATGAGTAGCTTCATGTCACCCTTGCCCATATCACAAATCTACTCCATTCCATGGGTACAAATGACTTGAAAAGAAAAAAAAGAACGCTTCCTTGCCTATCCCTTGGTATTGTTGAGCGCACCTCTCTTGCCACGGTTGCTACATAAATTGCACAAGGAGAAGATTGAGGACCCAGTGGAAGAAGAACGTTGCACTTTCGTTATATTCATAATGTTCTGAATATCGTTAACACTACAATTGTTAATTAAAAACATGTTTAATAATTGAGGATCAAAAAGTCAACGTTTGTTCAAATTTTTCAGTTCAATTCAAACTAATGCTAATAATTATTTATTAACTAAATAGGTGTTGGTGTGTTATTTGGAATATTACATATAGTATCTCATGACTGTCAATGGACATATTGCGATACTTATTATTATTATTATTAGATTATTAAGATGATTAGTGTATTAAGCATCGCTGGCTTAATCGAGAATCCCCGGATTAGATGTGATACCCTCCTCACAAATATATTGTTGACTTGCTTTGTTCGAGCAACGGCCCCAGAAGATTGGGCTTAATAGCAAATGTAGCACTAATATTGTTATTACGACTGAGCCTCTTATATATTCGGATATCAGCAGAATCGTGTATTTCGCTAATTGAAGGCAGTTTGACAGACTTCCCTTTCGGGTGATTGCTGCGCTCACTTACTCTGCGAATGAATCTGAATTGTATGATATTTATTATACTCTATCCAACGATTCGAAATGTTTCCTAAGATAAGGTCCCCATACGACTGACCGGTAGCAAAACCTGAATAAAAATAGACTCTTATAACTATAGAGCAATATCGAAGTCACGTGTGTTAACAATGACATATCCAGAAATTGCATTACAAATCAACGAGGCGGCGGAATACGACGATCAACGTTAAGGAAAGGTGTGGCAAGTATACCCATGGAGCTCTTGCATTTACTATATAATACTATGTCGTTGGTACTCAAGACAGCGCATTTAGGCTTTTTAGCGCATGCCTCTTTGATGGCACCACGCAACGACGACATATATTCGCGCTAGCAATGACGAACGATCGTTTCAAAAAGGGATCGCGTAGAACATTGAATAGTCCGCATAGAACTTATGAGTGGCCCCCCTGGGAAGATGGTTCTTGAGGTCAAGCACGGGAATACAGAACAGCAAGGAGACCACGCGGGAACCTCGACTAACTCCCGACGGACCAGGTTCATAAGAGCTACTAGTGTGGTTAAGGTTAGCACAGAAGGACCTATCCATGAGATAACTTCTGATCCAGCTAACGTTTTCCTTATCTATATGCAAATTCTGAAGTTTAGAGATAAGTCGTTTATGGTAGACGTGATCAAAAGCTTTCGAAAAATCGAAATAAACGCAGACAAAGTCAGTCTTAGCATTTTCGTAAGTTGGTAAGGAAATAATGGCTTAAACTTAAAAACTCTATTCAAAATTGTGATTTATTAACGAAGTTGTAAGTTCTCGTAACAAAATACACAATAAAAATAAGCTTGCGATAAGGGGTCCCTAAGGGCAGTTATAAATTTCCAAAATAAATGCACACTATGCAGGCATATAATCAGCCACCGGATTAACACAACAATTCAATGGCAATGTGTAATTATTGATGCTTTACAAATATCTTCACTGTACCGAGGTAAACTGTGTTGCTGAAGTGAGAACCCGAATCTCGCGAGGATGCGAGGTCCAGATTACCGGCAGGTAATCAAGGGCCTACCGGTAAGTGAGGTCCAGATTACCGGTAAGCAAGGGCCTACCGGCGGAAGGCAAGGGCGTTTCGACCAGACTCTCAGACAGTAAATGGCATCACAAACCGAGTTGCATAACGGGCAGAACTTTTGGTAATCGTGATGATATAAAAGGTGATCTTGTCTGGAATGACACTCTTGTCCACCTTAAACGCCAGAACAAACACATGAACTGTTTACCAAATGCCAAGTGGCAGATAGTTGTTTTCCTCGCGGAAGTCAGCGCGGTGGCTTGGACGGCTGAGTCTCTGGCTGTAAAAAGCCAGAGGCCGCAGGTTCGAATCCCGTTACATGACATATAAGAGAACTTACGCATTCAATGCAGTTCCTTTAATAAATCAATAAAGCCTTACCTTACCTCCTCGAAGGAACTCGGAGAT
Source organism: Stratiolaelaps scimitus (assembly GCA_019614645.1). Lineage (NCBI taxonomy): Eukaryota > Metazoa > Arthropoda > Arachnida > Mesostigmata > Laelapidae > Stratiolaelaps > Stratiolaelaps scimitus. The sequence continues at coordinate 158,095 of JABWDB010000014.1, read as the reverse complement.
TGTCCACGTCGCTAGCCAAGAACGGCCGTAAGAGCATCGTTCTGGGTGATATCGACTCGATGAAGTATCCCTCTGAAGTCGCCATCCAAAAACAGAGAACCCACAGCACGGGAGGGGCAGAAATAATGGCCTAATATGATAACAGAGTATACACATCGACGAAACTCCTAACTCTCTTAGGAAGTGCAACGCACGGTGATGGAAGCGATCATCGCCGAGAACTCCTGCAGGAGGCTCCCCATATGATACCTCCATTTGAGAGTCTCGTGAACGGTCAGACCCAGATCTTTCACAGACGTAGACAGGCCCAGACCGCAGAGCTTAGCGGGTTATCCGACGGCGGATCTCTGCAATACATGTTTTACACGCGTTTAATGGCCTGACCAACGTTTCAAACAGTCTTACGACTTCTTTAACATTCCCCTGAATCACAGCATACCGAATAAGGAATACTAGAGACGTATCATCGGGATACGAAATTACTTCGCACGATCTGAGAAAACCACTTTTCAGGAGGATAAAGTTAATGAGGATGGTGAACATGCGAGACCGCAAAATACAATGGAGCCCTGCCGTAAGATCAAAATTATATCTATTTAAGAATAACAAGCAAATCTATTCATGACTATATAAACTGTATCAAAGAGGGCAATTATTTTGACATTTTATTTTCGATTAGTTAAACGAAATGTAAATATACCATAACTATGGAAGTAAAACCCTGAGCAAGTTATTCCCTTTTCGACAATTCTAACGTAGCTTATATAGCCACTAAAAACCGTCTATTGAAAGGAATCGTATTGTATATTACTTGAAGGATCTCGAAAAATAAATTGACAAATCTTAGTTAGGGAGAAGGCTTATATGTATATATATATATATCGCCAGTGACCCAAATCTATCTTAGTTGGTTTATGTGTCCTATATATAGTCCATTCATCTCGAGCTTTCGAGAATTTCTATGCCCGATGTCCCACTGCTCTGACTGACAACTACGTACTCACATACATAGATATTATATATCCCAGCCGACGGGCTCATCCGTCTGCCAGCGATTTGATACAAGAAATAGGGTATGGTTTGCCTTTTTCACAATACAACTATAATATGTCTGAGATAATACTACTTGATTCTGAAGAAACAAGATCAAAATTAAAAGTTTCAACAGAAAATGTACTGGCTGCTGCCGACAATACTACCAAAATTGAAATCCTCAATTGTCAAAAGTATAAAGGAACGAAGTTTTAGAACAGGAATCGACACAGTTGGAACATTTCGATTTCAGGTTCTACATGATGCGTTTTGTCACAATCGCGTCACAATCGGTGTAGGAGACCAGGCGGAATTATGTAGGGACAAGTCGATACGCTCGAAGAATTTTGTCTTGCTCAAATAGATATGAAATCGTACAGAGATCTCGCTGACTTCGACATAGGACATTATCGCTTTCGTACAATTCCAAAAGCGTTTGAAGGAACACACGTGCGAAATCTGTCCCGTCGATCTCCTCTGCTGCCGACTGTGAATTCTTCATTTCTTGAGGGACAACGTTTGTTGAGGATTTACATTATTCTCTGCCAAACTAAAGAACACGACAAAAATGTTTTAAGCGCAAGTTGCAAGGATAATGACCTCTTATGTAATGGGGCTAATTGCAAGTGATTGTTAAGCGGGAATGGCTTCATTGGAGTGCTACTGGTAGTTTTCTAGAGTATGTATGTGAACCGTGCGGGTCACGGATCCAAGTCGTTGTGAAAAGCATTACGTGGTCCTCAAAGTGCTCTCTTGCTTGCTTCTTCTTCATGATCATCACTACTGTTAAAGCTTTTATGGAACGAACCACATTATATATGGCAAGGTTCAGATTGAAAGAACCTCGCATCTATCGTTATTTTGTCCTCATATTGTCATCTAATATTTGTATTGCGCCAAGTCTCATGGATGCCTTTGCGAAATAAGATATATAGACGACAACCTCTCCTCCTGGTATTCTTCTTTGTTTGAACATAAGCTGGTGCAAAAAGAAAATAGTATTTGCTTGGTATTCAGAGACTATAAAGAGTGAACCTGTTTACTCAGCGGCAGCCAATGTCAACCATCAAAAAATGTCAGACACTCGGTTGATTTCTTCGATACGATCGAGGCCATCAAATGGAAGGTGGACACCATTTCATCTCTGTCGACACTATAGCGAGAAAACGTGTACGTAAGGGAAACGAATACTTTGTTTATCGTAGCTACCGCTAGGTTTGCTGGTAAAAACACAAATAGAAACCTGCCTTGGGCCAGTGTACACCCATAAACACCCATGCAGCCCCTCACGGAACCAATGATTACTATGCAAATCGCGTAATAGCACGTCCCCGGGAGCGTTCAGGTGGCAGGGGTGTATGTTGTTTCAAAAGCGTCTCAAGTGCACTCACCCGTGACAATGGCCCAACACGAGTAGCAGCAGTAGTTCCCACGTCAAACTAAGTTGCTAGGCCGCTTCATTCGAAGCGGCCCGGATAGCTAAATTATGGGCAAACACGAGCCCGCTAATTCAGCGCTGGTGAATTCTTGGATCTGAACTGGTTGTATATTGTGTATGTACATTGCTGCATCGTCTGGGGTACACGTATGTATCACTTGCCGCCTTGGCGGTTAGCCACATAGGGAAGCCGCCGAAGCAATGGTTTGGCTACTTAAAGCTGCTGTTCAAACCGAGCAGCGCTGAGGTGAGGGGTCCAACGCGAGCCATCACCAGAGTGTCAATTAACCTGTCTCTCGACAGAGTTGATGCATGGACGCTAGATTACAGTTCAGCTAACTAGCAACGATCAACGAGCGCGAGCAAGCGATGAGGATTGGACGCCCTTGGCAGCTCGTAAGCTAATGGCTAGGGCGGCTATCGGCTTCCGGTTTCGACGTCGCGTCATAATTATGGACTACGAATTGAAGACGAAGGTAGGCGCACTCGACTGCCGTCGTAGTCCGTAGACGGCTGAGCAAACGGACCATGCGCCTGAGTGACTATACTCAGTGAGCTCTACGGCGACAAATCTCGACAAGTTCCGCAGGTCCGCCTGGACGCCCACGACCCGTCAATCCCCCGATCGTCTGCTCGAACCGCCCCAAGGATTTCATTTCGGAGATTATCCCTTACGCACCACCCTCAAGTTCCGTGGCGTTACTCTAGTGGAACGAAAGATGATCGGACCAATACGGAGTGGAAAGACAAGATTACGTCGCATATATATATATATCTGTGGAATTGGATTGGTGCAGTCACTTGTCATAGTTGATGGTCAGAGAAGCTAGGAGAAAAAGCGCAAATATGGGGGATGAATTTTGCTCAAAATTATTGAGCTATAGGAACAGTGACCAGAACCGATAGGCATTACATTCGGCGAGAAGCTATACCCCCTGGCAAAGGAAAAGAGGTAGATTGATAAATTACATTATATATACATATATATATATATATATATATATATATATATATATATATATATATATATATATATATATATATATACATATATAGGCGAATAGGAACTATATTTCTGGCTGCATATCGTTACTATGAGCCAACTGGCCAGCTAAGTTGTCAGAGGAAGTTGTCTGGAGACAGATCAGTGTGCAGTGTTGGCCTTTACCGAGAGTCTGTCGACGGATTGATCACCTTGTACAGATGTAAACGTGGGTCGTGGGGACCACTTACAACCCATAATACTAAGGAGCTGTAGCAAGTTGAGTGTTGCCATTAAGTAGTCCGTTTTTTGTTACGCAAATAGGGGAATTGCTACAATACCCCACCAGAGGCGTAGCGTCTTGTTCCTTATACTCCTCGATAGCGTCCGCCAACATATGCATAGCAGACAAAAGGCACATATGAAAGGCTGCACTCAAACGCCACAAACTATCAGTGTTATTATTATGATTATTGTCATCATGCTGATTGAGAACATTAAGCATTCAAAGGTACATTATTATGATCTGCATAGTTTGCCCAAGGATAATCGACGGGAGACTGTTCACAACGATACTACGGGTCATACATTCGGGATGAAGCATTCAATCGTTCCTCCGAATCTGAGTTCCGAGCGGGTATGTGTCGCTCGTACGTCATTGGATGTCTCCTAAAATACAATGATATCGATTGGCAGACATGCAGAATCTAGCTAGCTGTTGTGAACAGCTCGGCGGAGAATCGTTTGGGCGTTTTGGCCGTTTTGCGTGGGTTGTCTCAGGGTCGTAGTAGGCAGAGCGTGGTCCGACTACCTCAAATTCGATTAGGTCTAAAATTAACGGAGAGCGAATGCACCAAGTAATATGCACGTTGACTCGGTGTTCCGACTCAATGCTCTTCGAACTTGTCATGAAGAACGAAAGAAGGGTATATCTAAAATAAATGCTCACTTCGTTCGTATTATCCCGTTTAGTAAAGTCTGAGAAGATACGAAATATGCATGAGGATGATTGAAGGAAGACACACACACACGCACTGAAGCGTACAGACACTGTATAAACATTTATAGATGAAGGGTTTCCATGGAAAAGGAGCTAGCGTCTTACCTTTTATCAACGACTTAAAATGAAAAATATTTTTTTTATTTTAAGCCGAACACATTTTTAGAGTCACCTCAATGTGCTTAAATAATCTGCCAAAGTAACCTCGTCGAAATTCGCGATCTCAAACACCTCATAATTCGGCTAAACGATATGCACGAAAACTGGCTTGTAGAATGGAATCTTTTGCACTGACGCGCATTGAAGCCGTACTCAATGCAAGCTTTGAACTTACTAATCCTATTTAGCCCTGTTGTACTATGTATGCTATTTAAGAAGCTTTATATTCTTGGTTTGTCGGGCACAAAGCTTGAATGAGCTGCTATCTCAGAAAGCACATATAATGACAAGATTTGAAAACTCGAATCTGTTGTTCGGTGCAATGCATTCCTATATCACAGAAATTATATTAGAACTTAAGATATATTTGTCGAAATAGCGTTTTAGTTAGCAAATCAAAACGTAAATATATAGTCACCAATACATTCAGCACTTCTGTCGCCATTGTTCTCCACTGTTCATCAGTGTTATACAATGATCCTAAAGTAACAGGGTCGTCAAATTTACGACAAGATTTGTATGCGCCCTTATGGAAGAAGGGGACAAATTTCGACATGCTGTAACTCATCCTTTCGGAGCTCATCCCAAACGAATCTCTTCCTCTCGGGCTGCAGGTCATGCCTGTCCGGATGTACATCCGAGGATATTCGGGTAATTCGTTTAACATTACTGAAACGAATCAGAAGTGGCGGGGCCACGGGATTTGTGTGAGACGACCACCTGAGAAAATGCAACCCCGTAGAAAAGTATGATCAGAAGGAAACACATTTCCGAGATGAGAAGCGCGCGCACGTTTGAAATGCCGTGAAGTTGTTGTTGTTGCTGCTGTTTAACAGGTTACAGGAGAACAGGGGACGATGCTGGATGACGGATGAGGGTAACTTAGATTTGTGTTTGCTACGCGTTGCCACACATCAGAAATGGCACAGAGAAAAAATGATCTGAGCGGAAGGTTGAAGTTACTCGCTCCGTCGGATCAGCTGTATGTTTAATGAGTGTTAGGACTTCAGAAGGCGTTTGACTACTCGGCTAGCGTACATTAAGACTAACTGTGAAAAATCACTCGGATACTTCGCAAAGGAAAGACCAGGACACTGGAAAATAAAAATCCACTAGCTAAATTAGAAGAATAAATATAAATATATTGTTCTGCTCGTTTCAAATAGTGAGCAGAATCATACGTACTTCAGCGTCGACTCTCGCATGTGGCACCGCAAATTTCGAGTTCGGACGGATTCAGGCTGGCAAGTTTGACTGAATCAACAACCTGCGTCCAGAGCATGTATCATATTGTGTTTGCTAGACCCCGAGTCTCGCTGGTGTTTCATCTCTCTCAAATCGTCAAATTTACATAAGTAGTTGAATCATCAAAAACTAACAGGCATACGCTCATTTACGGACAATAGAACGTCAATCAGCACATACCCATCCATTTATGGATAAAAGCTCAAACTAACAAATGATCCTTCGTGGCGGACGTGAAAGGTGTCTCCACCATATATACCGGGTATGTTTCGAGTCACTATGGCCGAGGACTCATGCGCTTCGACGAATGACGATACGACACGTGTTACTTGCATCATCATGACACTGACGTAAATAATGTGCAGCACCAATAATCTGTTTCGTATTTGCTCGAGTTTATACCCTAATGCTTATAGAGCGATACTAATTGATGGTGATTATGACGCAATCAATAGTGGTGATATGCATCAATATATCGATTGCTCAGGGCCGCTCCACCTTCGATAAATAACGTCAATATAAGTATGTGTTGTATTTTATTGAAGCAGTAGGTTGAACAGGACGAAGAGCGTGATGATCGACTATCAGTGACCATGGGTCCTCGCGGAATGGTAGACATGTGTGTCTGTGAGCGTATATATGTGTGCGTGTGTATAATGAGGTTCAAAATGACGGCAAGCCAACGTGACGACGTTGTCATATATCTCATTCAGTCTATAGTGACCTTTAGATTGGCTCGCAGTCGTCAGGAACGAGTTTAGCATACAAGGTCGTTCCATGAGTTTGTGGCTCATACGCTATGCGTATGTCTGTTGAAATCCAGCAATTTTATTTTAAGGTTTCCAGTGTGATATATTGCAGCTTATGAATCAGTCAGTAAACTTCTGCCATCATATCGAAGTGTCACGCCTAAGTAGTTATTTGTTTACACATCGTTACATCGTATCAGTTACAATATCGTGTCTCTATTTCTGGGCGATTACGGACATACCTTATGCTATAATATCATGTCTGTAACCTACCTATTGCGTTATTATTGCAGTGTTGTAATAATTACGTTTTTCTTGAGAGTTGCGGTCGTTACACGCGATCCCATTTCTGCACTCTACCGACCTAATCGTTCATGAAACCTCACTCAAAAAATATTGTAGCCTTTTTCTGTCCCTGCTATGCGGTTGGGGTTAAGTGTTGGCCTTTCCGTCAACCATCCCAAGGAGCACCTATTGGAGATCTTGAATCGTTAGTTACTTACCGGAGGTAAGTCATACTTGACAACGAGATAACGTTAACGCGCCTCGGGGATTGCTCGCACATGTAGGTCTCTCTAGGTCCCTCTAGGTTGCTGTAGGTCATTCAATGAGACGTTTTGTCATCGCGTTGTCAGTGTCGGCAAACCTATGAAGCAAGTGTTAGAGCCGCCTCTCGTAATCCATCTCCTTCCGCACTATGCCCCTACAAGGACTCACACGGCCAAGGAAAACGGTTCTTTAGGCTACGTCGTCGGTCGGCAACCTTCTTCGCGTGTGGCCTGCCTCTCAGAGCGAAGGAGATAAATGGGACCGCAGGGAAAGATGGCTCAGGTGCTTCGGGATAGGTCCGTGGCCGACTCCACCGGGAAATGCGATTCAACGCTACCATCACTGCCTGCCGTTCTATGCTCGGATTGCGGACTCTTTATACACACTGCAGCTAGGTAGCTAGCTAGATGGAGTCGACTCTGTTTATAGTATGGATCTAGTCTGAGAGGATGACGAGAGAAGGCTGTGAATGTCGTGACCCGGTCTCTTGGGAACGAATGGAAGCTGCCTGACGCCACCGGTCGAGTTCAAGTTTCAGGAGTTCGGAACGCTAAAAGTGAAAACTGAGACCATGCGATATCACCCTCCCACGTCCCTTACGCGTCACCCCATATTACGCCACAGTACCTCCAGACCTCGCCGTCCATTCGCCATAGCAAGCGCGACTCCTGCCCACCACGGTTATGGTGTGTATTCACTTCTCGTTCTCTCTCGCTCTCTCTCTCTCTCTCTCTCTGTCTCTCGACTTTATGTCATCCCGTATTCAACTGGATAGCAGCGTGTGACATTTAGAGATGAACATACAGAATCTATGACAAGCTAGAGACATCTGTAGCTCGAGGCACATTGCTCTATGACACATCATGTTCTAAATATAACGTTGTGAAGCACTTTCAGTGAATTCAACTTCATTCCAACAAAGTGAAACGAAAATATGTGTGATTTTCCTAGATAAACAGATAGCAGATCTACAGACATCGTTCCGGCTGCAAAGGCGCCGACTGCTGTCCTCTACTGGTGGAATAGAACACAGCTAAAACAATGGCGATTGTTAATCGTTCGAAACGTGCTCGTTCGTCATTTTGTGTCGTCAGAAAATGGAAATGGTTTTTATCAGTGTGGAAATTCGAACGATTATAATTCTCTCAAGTGTGTACAATATTGGCCGTCGTATATATGTACTTAATCTATTATATCTTTATAGTTTCGTTGGTACAATTCTGACAGATTTGACATTTTCGATTTGATATCATGTTTCGAAATACATTATTGCTAGAAGATTGTGCTAGATAATTTATTTCCGTCTAAAGTTGGTCTGCGACGCGTCGTTTGAGTTCTCTCATAGGTACTCACCCACACTCTCGAGACGTCGTTCGAAGTCTTGCACCCCTGAGCAGCGGTTTCATCAGCATTCACAAACCCAGCAGAGCGTGAGCTACCAAGGCAAACTTTTTCTAGGTGACCCTGGCGCCGTGTTGTGCCTGTCCTCTCTCTCTCTCCCTCTCTGCCGTCGTTGGGAAGTTGGCGAGGTCAATAGCAGCAGGCCACTTGGCGCGACCTACACCTCGTCGGTCCCCCGAGACAACCCGGCCACGGGCCGGCCCCGGGAAACATCGTATTAGTCGACAACGGCTAGGCATAACGGGAAGGCAGGAAAAACTCTTTGTTCTCTCGCGGCAACTGTGTGCGTCGCGCACAAGAACATCACCAATTTGCAGGAGCATTATACCCAAAAGAGTGCCCTTCCTTCAAGAGTTCGATCGGGGTTACCTAGAAAAGTGTGCTATGTGGTATCAATGGAAAAAATGTCGCTGCGAGAATTGTAATTATAACGATGTAGCAAATAGATAGTGTTCTATGAAACAGCCCTATAAGGTGAGTTGGGTGAACGTTTCACATTGGGTCAAATGTGAAACTTATTTTTTTTTCGTGATCAGAGTGCATAAACGTGCATCGAAATTAAGTCCGCTGAACTAATGAAACACACGTTCTTCGGTAAGATCTTCGGTTCTTTCCCATTTGGTTAGTTGAGTTTTTTTTTATGAGTTCTGGTCAGGAAACAATGAAAAACTTAAACATATATTACCTTTATAGAGATCGGGTACTGAACAGCGTTTTTGAGCTAATAAATTGACTAAGCTGTACGAATTCTATAATCGACCTTCGCTAGAGGAAAACAGTTGTCTTCGGTTACGATTCTGCTACCGCAATTGGACGAGGCCAACAGTTATGTAACCTGTATATGTAGATGGGTAGGCATTATTATTAAGATAATTTACTTGACCTATCGAAACACGTTCACTATTTGATGTTAGTTCGATATTGCCAATAAAATGTCGCACGTAACATATTACAACGATTCAGTGACGGTACGGAATTTTTATTGCTACCTCTATGTGAAACCGCTTTGTTGGCCTTTTCACTGAAACTTCACTCGTCATGAATGCAAACGTTACCTTTGGACTCGGAAGCCATGGAAGCATGAAACTTTCACGGAAGTGGAGGTAACTGATTAGATAAAAGCAATGCTAAGATTTAAAACGCACAGTTTGTGTCGACGATTTGTACTACCATCCTTCAATTTGCTTCAATCGCAGCTATGTTATCCACATCTTCATTTGGCCCGATCGTAACTCGAAATCACACTGAGATTGGTGACGACATTCAATTGGGAAATGGCCAGCTGAGGGAATAACCAAGTACCATCTTATATTGAGCTAGGTGCAAGCGGCGAGCAGAAGACCAATTCACACACATTAGACATCATAACGGTTGAAGTCTGTTGTGTTTTCTGCTCAACAACCCCGTCTCATGATAACCACGTTGGGATTGCCAAAAAGGATATAAATGAAATTGTATTTGCCTATACGCTATATCTGTATTGTTAGCGCGATTCTAGCTACTACTACTACTACTGATCATTAACGAAAAGCTACTCCGGTTGACAGTTAAATGTCTTCTTTTGAGCATACTCAATTTGCCTGGTAGAGAAACTTCAGGGTTACGAGGCGACGATTCTGAAAATGCATATATTGTATAGGCACTTGTCGACATTATTGTGATCGTTCATTTCCACACGGGTACACACTCTATATACATGGGCGTTGCGTGGCGGGGTTCAAGCCAGCATCGCAAATGGCCGTTCGTGACATCTGAGCATCATTTTGGGCTGACAACTATAACCGACACGACCGTGAGAAGTATCGTCTGCCCGCTGAAATGGGCTCTTTCACTTCTTCACGGGGAGGCCGTATTAACATGTATTCAACGTTGGAAACATTTTATGGAACGCTCGGCGGAGAAACCTGTGTACTTGAGTAGACGAGCAATTGACAGCTCCTTCTCGAGACGAAAGTTTATATGGAGATTGAAACCTCTGTCTGAATGACCCCCCCTCCTTCTCGTAAAAAAGTTCTTTTTAGCTATCGAATACGGCTAGCTACATTGCACGTGACAGAATGGCAATAACTACAGTGGGCAGCTCTGCTGTAACCTTGGAAATGTATGCTAGCTTACGGCCCGCGATTGTTGATGTATCTGGGCACCATGGGCCAACATGGCGCGCTCACTTGTCAAATGAGTGCGAGAAAAGAAAAGATAACTTCGAAAAACGTCCTATATTCTAAACTGTCAATCTAGAAATCTGCATATTATAGATAGATGATTATATCATGCGGACAAAAGGTGTACCTTTAGGGATCTCTCTCTCTCTCTCTGGCTGGCGGAATTGAAGTTTGCAAAATGGATGCAAACTCTTATGGACCAATTGCTCATACCCATTCAAAATACATTGAGTTCTATTCGAGAAGGATTTACTTCGGAAACGTCCAGGGTAGATGAATAATTGAAACAACATTAAATTCACTGGTTGTGTGTTTACGTCGGTAAACATTTCAAAAGTTAATGAAAATAGCAAGATGCACTCAAGGATATCGATTTTCATATTCAACAACTTAACCATTATTAGGACTTTGGACAAGCGGCTGTTATGCCTGATATTACGACAATAGCACTGTGTACGCCGTGGTATCGAGTTCGAGAGATACATGCATAACTTATAGGGTTCGTATAAAGTCGAACCTCTCGATCTCGAGAATGTTCGCCACTGTATCGGAGACCACTTACGACCTTACTGCATATTCGACCTTATCTCAGGCTAGGCTCACCAACTAGCAGAGAAACACATGACAGCATCAAAAAAACACAAAAAACTATCTGAATTCTGACTTCAACGTTAATTTCTACCAAATTACTCGCTCGCAAAATTCAATTGTGTCCAATGAATGAAAAATGAACAAAAGGCTAATTTCCGGAGACTATGAACATCGTTTTAAAAAGATGTCCAACCGAATAATGGCAAAAACTACGTATTTCGATTGCCGGAACTTTTCGTCGCATCTACCGTGTTATATTTGATATTTCAATAGGGTTATATTTGATACGAACTCCTAATTGGCCACACAGGTTTTCCAGAGATAAAATTATATGGGACATATGAGCTGTTGTACAGGTTTGTTTTACCACACTGCAGTAAATCGTTGGATGGGAGCTTGGTCTTGTCTATAGATAGCCTGGCATGACTAATGATTCTATGTCTGCTTGCAGATTTGGACTTTTCCGGAGAAGTGTCTTCAGTTTAGAGATTTGAGCAAGGAAATAACGTTATACAGCAAGCTGGTGTTTTCAGAGAAACTTTGCAAAGCCAGGTAAAGTTTACGCAGCTTGGTTTTAAATAATGAATGAGCTAAATTCGAGTATTTCATGTTCATATATGTGATTACAGCTACAACAAAGCAATGACGAGTAGAGTTGAATATGGAGTGTTGATGCTATATGCTATTCCAGACGCCGTCATGAAATTTGAACAAGGACTATAATGGCACGCAGGAGTTCAACATAGCACCTTCTTTCAGCAGTTCACCATAGCACCTTCAGCACTTTCATGAAAAGGCATTTTTAAGAGGACGGTGGTCCTTAAGGTTTCAGAGCTTATCAGAACAGTCATCCACAGTGACGGAATATAGATCACAGCTTTATTCTTTGATAGTCTTGAAGTTGATAGCATCAAAATCGTCCTGTTATTGTTACCACAAAATAGACCTCGAGCTAGATACTCTGTTCCTTTGAGCCACATCAGGTGTGCTCTATTGTGTATTACATTTTAGCTTGTCGAACATGGTGGTCACGTTGTGTTATCGGTACACGGTGGTGCTACGCAAAGCGCCGCACAGACAGCGCCAATCCTCTGGCAAAAATGCGTCCGAGAGAACGCTTTCTATTTTGATCAATGGCAATAAATAGAAGCTAAGCAATGCTATATCGCATACGCATGGGACGCTATGTTCACTATAATTCGTAAAAAGTTGCTGCGATCGTTTCAATAGACGTATATACAACTTTAAACATCCAATAATTAGAGAATTAGTTGGAGGCAGTTCGGTGTTCGACCAAGGCTGTCATGGCCAGCCCCGAGGGAGGCGACGGCATTGCCTCTCTGCCTCTGCACAGCGAGGGACAAGCGTCAATAGACCAATTCACTTTTACTCATCCGTTATGCCAGTGAATGACTTGCTGCAATTATGACACCGTCCGTACTTATTCTTATTTGTGGATAAGGATATATGACAATTTGTCTGTCGTCGAGTTCTCCGTTAACCCTAAACAGGCTGAAATGTGTCCACCAGCACCACACGCCGAGCAAGCCGTTCCACGATAGTGGTTATGTTGTTGGAGCGCCCGACAGGTGTCGCCTTTCTCACGCCACGGCCCCTATCTCTACCCGACACTGAGCCCCATCTGACATCATCTTTCATTCAACAACATTTAGCGACAAATCACACCTCTTCGTCGGCCAGCTGCAATTTGCTGCTCGGCTCCCATTCCCATGAGTGCGGCACGCGAGGCACTGCAGTAGAACTGCAGGTTCCACGCAGCGCATTATCTAAGGTGTAATTACAAATGCTGATTAGAGTGAATAAAATGGCTACGATTTATGCTGCCGCTTCGTCCGCAAATATGTTGCACTCTCCGACGCTAGACGAACCTCGCTGGCTAGATTATTTATGTTGCACTTCGCCATTGAACATAGATACTGTTTACGACTGTAGTGTCGACCTTCTCGAGACAACTTTTCGGCTCCACGTGCCGTGGGAAATAACAGATAATACACGGTTCCGTAGACAAACCCTTTTTTTCCTTACCTACTACAGGTTCAAATCCCGTTGCATGACATGTAGGAGAACTTATGCATTCTATGCAGTTCCTTTAATAAATCAATAACGCTTTACGTTTACCGTACAGTTGTCCACATGACTGATGCTGGAGATACAAACTTCTCACAGATGAGTACAATTTGCGTGTCGTTGATAGTGGCCACAATGGTGGCGAGCTACTCTCGATTGCCTGTCTACTTTTGGTAGATAATAAGAGTCGATTTGAGTCTTTTTTCCACTCATTCTGTTTATGTGGAACGTTATGATTCACTTTTTAGTATTGTATTAACCCATTTTTGCAATTTTTCCTGCTGCAAATGAGCGACTACTTTGGGATTTCTATTTTCGATAATCGTTGAGAATGTCTGAAAGAGTCACATTGAATAGTTGCTCGCTCCCTAGTGCTTCGACTAGGTGTAAGTCTGGCATTAATCGGAATCAAATATTAAAGCAAAATGTAAAACGCACTTCGCTGAGTAGAGCTCACACGTTATTCTATTTAGTAGCTACAACACGCATAGTTGTACCTTGATTTGCGTATATGTATATGCATTGTCATATCTAAATGGTGATAGCAACTTGGTACCGTAGCACAAGAAATGAGACGGGTCCACGACCCCTGTGCGAAATGAAGATTCACTGGCTCGTCGGCTCGCGAAGCCAATCCGGCCACACACGCGTACACAGACAACACAATCACAAATACAGATGCCGACCCGTACACGCAGTGTGGCGCGATCATCAGCAGCGCAACAAATCGCTGAATCAATGAAGCCCGTTCGCCAACGTCGATTCTCTACGAAACAGCTCCCAACGCCCCAATCCCAAGCCCATGCGTTGGTCGCTCGGCCCGCTGGCTTCGCTTGGTCGCACAGGCTTCCTGAACTCTGTCGTTCCCGCCTTCCATGACGACCGCTTCGTTCTCCCCGACTCGACTTCTTCTTCATCGTTGTTTTCCACTGTGCTCGCTCGTCGCTCCATTATCGAAGCGATGAACGGTCGACCGGAGCGTCAAGGTACGGCGCGGGTCAGAACCTCTGGCTGGCTTGCGCCTCCTTGCTCAGACTCCCCTTGCTGCTGCTGCTGCTGCTCACAGATCCCTGCGGATACCGTCGACGAACTCTACTTCGGTCTGCTCCGGAGGCGGCTAGCAGCCCAACTCAAGCAAGAGTGGAGTAGAGAGTCTCTAGGAAAGTTGGAACAAAACCTTGAGGAGGGCCATGAGGAAGCGGGGAGGCAGCCGACGAGTTGTAGAGCGGTCGAGTACGCTCGCGGATAGTAGGAGATGAGTGAAGTCGGGCGAACGAACACAGTCAGAGAGCGATGGAGATAGAGAGAGCAGCAGCAGCGTCGCTAAGAAAGACCGGCTGACGGAGGCCGGACAGTGCCAGTTGAAGCATCGGTGGTTCCGTTTTTGTACGTTTTCCAGCCTTCCTTCCTTCCTTTCGGCGATTACCCAGGCTTCGAGAGTTTGAGCGCAATGATTTGGGTTCTACGGGGAAATCGGCGGGCCCGGGGGTGATGAGAGAGAGGGGCGGTTCTCAGTCGGCTTGGCTGAGCAGGCTTGGTCAAAAAGCAGGACTGTGGGTAGCTCTCTACCTTTTTAGTTCTTACTCGTTCCATCCACTCGCTTAGTGTCACCGGCTACATCGGCTCTCGGTGGTGATACGCATACATTTTACGTGTCGAAATAATGACAATTGCAAAGTCGGTGTATAACGATAATGACGATGGAGGAGATGCCAAAGGCAATTTACTACTTTTACGGGGTACGTTGATGCTCCCACAGTTCAAAATGACATCTCTTATACCAATCATAAATTGGGTGCATGCGACACTGTGAATACGCCGGGGACGTTTCAGCCAAGTACGAGGAACAACATAAGTATTTCCTCAATATACAAAATTATTGATGTTCGCGTCGAATTCCCGTCAGGTGCTATTTCATTTGTATGACCACGCTTTGAATAACCACTGGCTAAGAAGGTTAAGCTACATAAATAAAAGCAGAGTCAATGAAGTGAAACAAAATTGATATAGAGAGAGTAGGGCTATAAGTTTTTTCCGGCATACTAACAAAAAAATGAGCTTCAAGTACTTGAATGTTTATGCATTTTCAAGTGATCATCTAAATGGGTTCCATTATTTAATCTAGCACAAACAGACACTTATATCACATGTCTATCAAACAGATACAGTAACCACCTACGAGGTTCGCCGCTGACCTCATCACCATTCTGCCCATCAGCTCATTATCGTCATTAATTCATTCATTCCGTGAGGTTTTTTGACAGCACTGCAGTTGCTTAAGTTGTCCTAAAAAATTATAGTAAAAACGTTTAATACATCGTAGTGCGGGTGCATTGTGTCTCCGATTTGCTCGTGTATAGAAAGCCATTCCCGATTAAAAAACACAATATAATTTGAACCAAATATTTACAGGAACTCGTTTTAACTTTCCCTAAAGATAGTTTTATGCCTCCCTCGATATGAGATGACCTGAGTTTTATTTCCCGCACTGCAATTTCGGAATACTTAATTTTTCGTAATAAAAACCACCGCCGCGAGGCTTACCATACTTACCATAGACAACAGAAAGTATAAACAAATGAAACATATACGTTCTCCTATTAATTTCCATTTTCCTTTTCCGCCCGCATTTAACACAGGCAAAAAAGTTTCCAGGTTGAATGTCAGTCTTAAACATCTAACATCCATGGCACAACTACTTTTGGTATAACTTCATAAGAAGGACCCCTTTTTAAATTCAAATGCGCACGTTGAGAATCGTACCCGTGCATCTCCCTGTCTCCTTTGACTGCATGGCGCACACGAATGCATCACACCACATGGGCTCGACATTTAACATAAATGGATTGGAGCTGTACTTTGCTGTTCAGTTTCGCGCACGGGACTGTATCTGGGGTATACTAATGATGCGAGACAATTAAACTTGGTGAGTTATCTCGACCTTTTCTTGCGCTTGACTTGGAAACGTAATGACATTAATTGTTTTTGTCGTCAAGTCGTACTCAAATAGTCAATAGTGGGTGCTATGTTTCAGCCGCTTATTTGTGCGTCAACACAGTTTTTCTCACACGTTGAGATTACGATTTCAGCGAAAGCTGGAAATGCCTAAATTGAACTCACTGAGCCCAGGACGTATACAAGACGATTAGTGAATAAATTAACCCTTTTAAGCAAGGGTATACAATTCGATAGAGCCAAATCCGTACGGTGAATTTATTTGTTTGTGCGACCATCGAAGTAATTTACAAATTCTGTAAAATCTATTATTTTGCATAAACTGTGACCTTAACTCATGTTGAAGTTTCAGCCGTATTTATGTCGAACAGCTAAGCCTTTGCCACCGATGTGATTGGTTAAAATTTCAATTTGTGTGTGCCGTAAAGGACAGCACATTGAACAGGGTTCAGCTGAGTACGGTTAATACAGCACGTCATCTAGTGAGTGATACAAGCCTATCTATATTGTGATGAAGGCGGATGACCATTACGTCATTCCAGTTGTCAATAAGGATCAGGACGTCACTAGGGTCACGGATCACGGATCAATGACGCCACGAAAAACAAGGTACATCAGAAGACGATTAGAATCATTCATTCATGCGTCGTCCCCTAATACCAACCAACCTGATAGTGCGCCCTAATTAAGGCTCGGGCCTTACGAATAGTTCATTATTTTATAAAACGCAGGGTCAGACATAGGTCACGCTGCTGCGTGTTTGAATTTAACGTCAAATCAATGCGGAGAAAAGCGGTCTCAAGAGCTGCCTCATTAAGCTGATACAGCATGGAGCTAATTTCCGAGAGAGGATTATGTAAGATTCAGGTTGACAGGGAGCATCGCCACTCTAACCAACTTTGATGCAGCATATTTAGCAGATTGCTGTTGGTCATTGCGATTTCATTTACGTATTGGTAATGTCAAGTAATATAACATACCAGACGGAATTACCTCCCAATGCATCTCGTTGAAGTGAACTCGCCCGTTAGTCGGACGTTTAATCCAACAATGTTACTTATGTTGTTGAACCAATCGAAATATGCAGGTTGCACGAATGAGCTTTTAAATGTTGTATCTTTCGATTTTCAAACGAAGGACGTAATATGTACGTATATGTGACGTTTTCTTAGAAGGGAGCAAAATAAGAAGTAGCCATAGTGGCGGACAAACAATTTAGGAAATAAACCAAATGCGTCACAACGTAATCGATTAACATTAAAACTCGGAACGATCGAGTAATAACAATGAGAACTAAGAAATAACCTATAAGCATATATATAAAAATAGACACTACATATTTCGAATATTATTTACAAAACAATCAGAAGAAAAAAGCTTAGTAATAAGGTCAGAATAGCTTGAATAAAGTAGAGGGTAAAGTTTTATTGGTTGAATTAAAGGAGCTGCAATTTCCGCAATGCTTAAGTTCTCTAAGTAGTAGGCAGTGAAGTTTTTTCGGATACTTTGTTGTATTCACTCCCAGTGCATGGCGGTGGCACAAGAGATTTGTTGTAACTCTCACATCCGTTGTAGGTGGCCCAACTCAAAGTTCAAAGGTTGGCCTGGCGTACGCTGGTCTGGGGGCATCGAAGACTGAAGCATTTCGCGGGTGCGGTACAACATGGTGAGGCACGATCACGCGAATCGGTGCCGACGGCAGGAACAAATGGGATCGGAGGCATGGATGTGTGAAGAGCAAGCCACATATAAATCATTTAGTAGTAGTAGTAGAAAACATCGACTATGAACTCTCGTAGAAGCCAAGCAAACTTACATTTTCATAAATTCGCCCCAAAATGATTCACCTCTGTGTGCCACATCAGCCAATGACACAACAATTAACGAATATCAGGATTAATTAAGTACTGACCTTTCGTAATGACGGTTCAGTTGTAATTCTGAGCAATATGGAATCTCGTTGTTTTTACTCGTATTCTTAGGTTATCGATAACGAAAATCGTTTTGAAAGTATTGTGTCACCTTCGAAATGAACCATCGAGTGAGCATTTTCTCAATAATAGTTGATATTTTGTATAGAATTGAATACTGCGTATGGTGTAGCCACTGCTTATAGAGCATATTCAATGACAGGATAATCAGCTATGGGTCGCGAGGGTCAACCGCAGTCGGGATTACAATTCGTCAGGCCGTTACAACGCTACTCGGCTTCTCATCTCAAGGCAAGCGGGCAGGACTCGAGGATAGGCCTCTACGACAAGCCTAACGAAATGCATTGACCAGTCCTAATGGATGTACCTACGCATAATCGATATCTATTTTTAAGTTGGTCCATAACTAATTAGATGCTTCGAAAATCCTTGGCTGACGTTAGAAGTTCACGTTATATTTGTGTGGCCTACCTATCGAACATTTTCTACACTCTAATAATATCGAATTATTATCATCATAATTTGTATTATTTCACGCCGCGTATGCGAGATTGTAATGTTGTTGCATGTGGACACATACACTTGTTTCGAGCCAACCGGGTGCAGTTTCTTGGTCATGTTTGCTATGGGGCTTTTGTCAATATAATACAAATGTCGGTTTATTAACGTAGCTACAGTTTTGATAACGCCCAAGTTCACGTGATAAACAAAATTGTTGTCCCTTATTATTGTTATTTATTATAATAATAAGATAATAGTAATAATAATAAATTTTTCTCGGTATAAAGTTGAAGGCAGAGATCCATCATGGATCCATCGGACCTCACTGCGTCACAGCCATTCGCTGCTGAAGTGTGAGACTACTACCCATTAAAAGACCTTATACATATTTCTCAAGGACTTGGGCCAGTAATAATAATAATAATAATAATTGCCGGCGGCAAACTGTAATAACGAAGGTTCATCCCCTCCCCTCTAGGTTACCAAAGTCAGCGTGGTGTTGATATTAAAAATTAACGCGGGACCGCCTGACGTAGCTCTTTCGAATGGAAAATATTGACAAAAACTCGGAGAATACAGAGGATATATAACCATGGATGAAACCACCGTGGGTGCCGCCGGATGTCTAAGTTGTATTAAGGAAGGACACACAGTAAAATCCGATTATGAAAGGTAGCTCGTCAGTGGTACCAGGTGTTCCTTCTGATATTCTGTGTTATGTAGCCATGAGGAGGGACGTCGCATACTGAAACGTTACCGCACAAGGGGTGATGGCATTACTCTATGATGCAACCTCCAACGCCAGATAATATAAAACAAATAGAATGATGTTGTCCAGCAACGAGATCGTTACCGAATCCGGAGGTCAGGTACCTCTCGCTATCGACGAGAAGTTACTTCGGTAATTCTCTGTCGGTAACTTCCGGAGTTGTGTCGTTTTGAGGTTTCATATAAACAGAGATCATGCCAGCCTTCGCAGGTGATCGAAGCAGTTCCAACGGCTATCCAACCTATGTACGACTAAAGACAATATATTTTCACTAAACATCACTTATTTCCATCCCGGCAACTCATATACGTACAAACACATACATGTATTATGCAAAGAACCAAGGCAGGTCAAATATTTACGTGGTTTGGTTCCTACGTCACCACCATAATTAATCTAAATTTGTAGCGAAAAGTCTTGTTGTTTACACAATAGCTCTACTAGATTGGATCTATTATATAATGCTAGCAAGCCTGCCAAACAGAATGAGTCTCCATCCTATTAAATCGGAAATCGTAGGGAAACAGGAATAACAAATATTTGTAACTCTCAGAAAATGACTTTGCCATGTTTCGTTAATTGCAAGCAACGTAAGTCTTCGAGCTCTAGAAGCTGGACCGACGCTCGATTAGCAGGGAAAAGCCAGTTCCAAGATTGAACGGCTCCCAACGATGTATGTATATATATATATATATATATATATCACATTCTTAAGAGCAGCTCCATATCGATCTAGATACAGATACACATTGCATAGATCTTCTGCTCGCTTATTTTGCTTTTTCATTCTTTGTCCCTCAGCTCTTCTACCATCAGACACTTCTCGGCACTTACCCATATCATCTACGAGAAGTCCCGGGGGGTAAAATCCACACCTCGCTAACGCCGAGGGAGAATTTGAACCTGCGATATCCGGTCTATTCATCGAAGCTGTGTTCTAGACCATCTCGGGGACAATACTCAGTTATTGACGTTTGCATTCACTTCCAACCCTGGAGAGACAAGGCTGGTTTCAAGGTGGGTTCATTCCGACTAGATCCACTAAGCAGATATTACGCATGTCTGCCTGGGATATTACATTATTTGATATTAAAAGTACGTAAATGTAAGCACATTGACCAGCTATCTGCTAAAAATACTACATCAAAATTAATTAGCACGGCTGCTTATATAAAAATAGAGGAATATTCCTAGTTGCAAGATTCATCTGGTTTTCACAAGATTCGTGTCTTCAAAAATGTATTGACTTGAGAATGGATTTAATTTGCCCCATTATAGATAGTGCTGCTCACGAATACAGCGTCAAATTCCTGTAGAAGATTTCACTCACCAACACGAAGTCGCTCGCTTTGTGGTGCATACTATGCTGGTCTCTCAGTTGAATAAAAGCCCCTCTTCTAAGCACACATATTACAGTGTACTTAATTCACAACTGTCTATATTTCACAAGCATCAATCTTCAAGATTAATCCCCGTGACTACCATATATATATATATATATTCACATTTTGATTAAGACCATTTGTTTTGCCGTTTGAATGTATCGATCCTGTTAATTTCTGGTGGTGTGGTAGTACACAGTCCTCCATATGTATACTAACCATATATCCGTAAGGGAGTCAAATGTGCAGACCAGCTCTGGGTCCCTTCTCCTCATGCCTTTATGTCACGATGCTGGTCATGTAGATGTGGTCGCACCCGCTCATTGATGCGTCAAACCTGATGGGCAATAGCTCCAAGAATAAGCGATCGAGAAAGATAGCCAAGCTGCTATAGCTGCCATGGTTCGTCTTTTTGAGAGGAGGAAATTTTCTTCAAACGCACGGACACTGCCAGAGACACCTTCCAATCCCCATAAAAGTGGGCCGACCCAGTTCAGGGTTGACGCGGATGACAGAACGCCTCTGCCTGCTAAAACCATCCTCTGCTGAGCGTCTATCTCTTCCCTAGAGTCAGCACGCTGGGCATAACTTCGATCTCTAGGGAAGGTGTGTAACTGCTCCGGCTAATGTTGTATAGCCGGGTGCTGTAGTCTCCTACGACTACTTCGGCTTCCGTGTTGGGGTCCTGCCCGGGGACGTTCGGTCACCTACATTGGACAGATACTAATCGAAACTATAACCAAACGAATAAGCTGGAATGGTTCTGCGCTTCACTATATGTATGCTCGTGGCATGGGTCGTGTTCGCGGAGTGCCATGGAACGGGGAGTTGACCCGGTGGCCAGTGGCCGGCCGTCCGTCGGCGTATATGTGTTGTCGTTACTGTCGTCGTCGACGAGGGAGAGGTTAATAAAAGAGTTCAATATTCACCCTAAGGCGGAGTTGAGTAGAATGGATTGAAGGCCTGTTTGGTCGGCCGCGGTGGGATCGCAGGGGAGCGTCTAGGGCCGCTTGAAGGGGCACGCTGGCTCGCCCGGACCCTGCCGATCGCTCAGTCGGCCGGCTAGCCGTTGACGCACACATCGACGCAGACGGCGGCGGCGGCGGCGGCAAACGAAGGCCACTCCAGAGGAACGGCACTTCCGTTTCTTGATAGGACGCCCTTCCTTCCGGATTAATGTCGAGCCAACGAGAACTCAACGGGAAGTCGGGAGGCGAGCCAGCTGCCGCGACGGTCTTTTGTATTACACGGAGCTGTCACTAGCTTGACTTCGTGAGGTCCGCCTGTTAGTTCGGCTTTATTCTGGTGGTGGTAGCGGCCGTAGTCATAGTAATAGCAGTGATGTCCGACGGGTGGTAGCGCAGCACAACATACGAAGCCACTGGCCACTTTCCACCCATCTCTCCTAAACCACCACCGGGCCAGGCAGGCCCTATCCGACTCACACGCAGCGCAACGTGCTTCTAAGGACGAGCTTCTCGTTCGACCAGTCGATGCTGAGCCGGCTGCATGGAATGTCGTTTGCAGGAACGCCTCCGCCACCGCCGCCCTCGTCGCATTTGTCCGAAAACCCCACATGGTCCAGAGTCAGGCTTCTCGGAGAAGTTGGGACCCGCCTCTGAAGTAACAGTACCGGCCTCGCGAAAATGGAGGGTGGAGGTGAGGAAAGGTTCGGAGTTTCGTCTGCGTCGTATCCGACACAACGTGGAGAAGTATTTTTCGTCGGCCCACGAACGATGCATCCGAAAAGCGACGACGCGTGCAAAAGAAGAGTAGGAGGCGATGCCGGTGCGGTGTTGTCAGCATCAGCAACATCAAGGTCTAAATGGCTCGACCGGAAGTCTGGCCTGCTATACAAGCAGATGCTCCCACTGGCATACTGCCTACGAGCTACAGGCTGCCTCTTCATAGAAGGTAAGTCGTAATCCACGGCCACTGGGTAGACCTAGCTGCGTAGTTCCCTTTTCCATTCTTACATGCCGTCCGATCGAAGTTCACGTCAATCCTGTATCCATACGTATTTATGTCCGCTTGGCTTTCCATCACTATCCACCGCTAGGCCAGGGTCCCGTGGTAAGCTACGTACCCGAATAGTATTGGAGGCCCACACCCCCACTCACTGTGCGAACTATTCTTAGCTTTGCCTCCCACCAAACCCAGAGTAACCACCGCTAGGCCGATACTGCAGTGGGTTGCCCGTCGAGTCGACTTCTGTCAGTGGCCATGTCTTCTTCTCCCGGTTTTTGGTTGCTTATTCCCTTTGGCTTTTCACCTGAGTGATCATGAATCTCGTCTACGGCTGCCACCATTCGTCTACAGCCATGTGAACTGACACTCCGGCGTGAAGCCACTCGGTGTACTTCGGGCGACGCTGCTACGTGTCCTATATAGCTTCGAAGTAGTAGGCGAAGAAGGAACCCGGGAATCGGGAACGACAGCAAAAAGCTCATGAGTAAAGGATAGAGAACTCTGCGAGTGGATGTCAGCGATAGTCAGTCAGTCCGTCCTTGGCGGCAACCCACCGCTTGACAGACACACGGGACTATGACACCGAATCTCTTTTCTCTTGTTGCCTTTTCCCCTTTCCATTCGACTTCTCCTCTTTTTTTTTCTTCGTCTGCTTTTTCGCGCTTTAGCCAATTCCGTTTTCTCTGCTATTCTTTACATACATAATGCAGGGTTCAATGCTCAGACCGATGCACAAAATCTGCGAATACGGTGGCGCTGTTGGTACTGCCTGTACGCGATCCTCTGCCATCTCACTGTGTGGGGTGCACATGTGGTGATCCGTTGGACGAACATTCGGGCCACGCTCAGCCACTTCTCGTCGAAAGGTCCTCACATTCCTATATCGGTCTATACGGCTGTTGCTATCAATTTCGTCACGGTCATCCAGGTCCTGGTCAACACGGTGACAATGTTCGCAGCCGGAGGAAAACTTCTCGCTCTTCTGCAAACAGCTGAATGTTATGACCGGAGGCTTGGTGTCGGCCGTCGCGATTGCCCCAGTCAAGGTATGAAAATCTGTGCTAGCACATTGTATGCATCAATGTTCCATTATTATAATAACAGAGTAAGAGAAACAAAACCATGAGTATAATGTCGATTAGGTTAGCATATATTTTAACTATAGCATGTATACTAACTACTATATTGCCGTTGTATTTCTTTGCGTTCATGAGGCTAACGTAATTTCAAATTCGGCAGTAATCCAGCCGAAGGTTCGACCGTAGATCACTGCGTTACGAAATCGAATTGCACCCAATATATTAAAAGTTGTTCTCAGCAAATGTCGACCATGTACATATATTGAAAAATCAAACGGTATGTGAAAAGGTCAAAGGCGGCAGCCGCTTTAAGGCGAGCAACACTGCTATGAGTTCTTAGGAAATAGAACAGACGTTTATATCGGGGAATTACTGCTCGAAATGTTGCGCCCTACGAAACCACATTGTGCAACCAACTACAGTGCTAAGAAGGGATGAGAACACCTCGTGCGGTTGTTGTCAGTATCGGACGTAGAAACCGTGACTGACCCGAATTTCCAAAGTTTGTTGAGAGTGTTGTGTCTTTCTCAAGCAGGTGGGCCTGGCAAAGCCGCTAGTTACCATTTGAGTTAAAGCTATCACGTTCGCGTATCTGGGCCCATGTTGCTGAATTTCAACAGAGAGAGAGAGAGAGAGAGAGAGACAGTAAAGTGTTGTATTCCCCATCAACTACTGCTTGGGAAAGTTAACGTCTTGCTTAAAAAGGCTTTTTCAAATCGTTTTTGCTTTCCGACCGACCGTATTCGTTCTCTCATATTCTTAACATCGATCTTTGTCATATATGTGTTTTGTCTGTCGAAACATGTCACGTATGAGTCGACTGGAAGTAACACACAATATTATAATCGAAGCCATCAGTGCGTTAATAAAAAAGACTGCATTTTACATGCACGCTTCATCATCCACAAGTTCTTGTTTTATCGGCAAGTTTATTAGGGCATACGGTTCGAACTCGCCGCTTTTTAAATGCCAATGACTTTTGAACTAAATGAGGTAGAACAAAGATTTTTTTGGTATGAGTTAGAGGTACTTTCCAGCTTTATTGACTGGAGATTGATTCCAACGCTCTGGGAGTTTTGAGATAGCCAAGTATTTGCCATTTGCATTTCCATATATAATTTCGTTATCTATTGCTTTTGTGAGTAAGTCGACGGTTGCATATAGAACCCCACCCTCTTTAATGCAGGGAAACAACCATAATCACATGGGTTTAAATCAGGAGAATATGGGGGTCGATGCCATCGCTCAATATTGTTCCCCTCCATCCAGGCCGTAACTTCAGCAGTGCGGTGAGGTCTTGCATCGAGTAACCACACTCGGTGCTGTCGATACCCACGCCATTTGTTCATCAATCCTTTCAAGAAGCCGAGATATCGGGGAGCATTGAGTTTTTCGTTTGCTGCTAGTATTTCGTAATAGCAAACACCCTTGATATCCAGAGCGAGTATCATCAACACCTTTCGTCCGAATCTGTCTGGCACTGCCACAGACGTTGCCGCTTCACCTTGTCGGGGCCACTGTTTTGCTTGGTCCTTCTCAGGGGGTCTATCCAGGCTAACCCATGTCTCATCTATCGACACGGTGTGCTCTAAGCGACTGGTTTGTTGCGTATAAGTCTTCAAATTAAATGTCGAACACTCTACACGCATTTTCATCTGCTCAGCAGTCAGTATATGGGGAACCCATTTTGCATTGATTTTCTTCATCTTCAGTATATTGGTGATAATACTATGACACGTTGACTGAGGAATCCTAGTTTCAGCCGACAAAGACCTCATGGACCAAGCTCTGGTTTGCTCAAAAGCTGCCTTGATTCTGTCAATCCGTTCGTCCCTTGTCGCACCTGATTTCTGGTTCCCACCTCGATGGTCATTTGTGTCCATATCTTCACTGTTAAATCGCTTGCACCAACTTCGCACCGTTCGCAGGCGTAAGGCAGACCTGCCGTACGCGTTCACTAATTGTCGATGGATCTCAGCTGGAGGGTGTTTTTGGAGAAACAAAAACTTTATGATTTCCCGTTGGTTTTTGGGGGAATTTGAACTTTTTGCTGCAGTGTCCATCTTTCTGATCGTATCGAAACCACTCAGTGTTCGAAAGCAAGCCACGTTCCTGCCTCGTGCCCACTCCAAAAATGAACGCATTGTATCGTGTAGTTCTGATTGTGCGCCATTCGAAAGAGCGGCGAGTTCGAACCGTATGCCCTAATATTTAATAACAAATATATGGGTAACACTGCCATTGAGTGAGGTCAAGGTCTGGCATAAAAGAATAGATGCATCCAATCCGGCAGGATCAGCTCAGTTCTTTATTTAATTGTTCATTTATTTGAATAGGAATTTTTCGAGTGAGTCATTGTGCAGGGTAATAAGAGAGATTTGATTTAGCTTCTTCTAGTTGAACTGGTTCATGGTGGCATAAGAAGAGTAAATAATGGTATTTCTTCAAGCGTATGAGGCGATCTAAAAGCAGTTCGTTGCTAACAGCTAGTCTAAGCAGTAGATGGCTAGTACATGGTTAAATATTTCATTTAGCCCGGATCTCGCGCTGTATGTTTTTTTGCTCACCAATATTAGTAGGGCATCTTATTAAATTGATTGGTACAGAGCAAATGTAAATGCCGGATAGATGTGGCATTTTCTTGTCACTCCAGAAGCCTAAAATGTACCCCATTCCAAATACGTTTCCTCAGATATCTCTTTCGTAGATCAATCAAGGTGATGAAAGTTGTTTGAAAAAAACACCATTAAATTTTATGATGTATTCTCTACCAATATATGTATTAGTTCGTTCGGAGCTACTTTGTACAACAGGAGAATTTTAATTTTGGACGTAGCGTCATAACCTGGCGAAATTTAGCCTGTTTAAAACATCTGTGGTAACCCCTGTCCACAAGAAGGGGTCTAAATCCGATGTTGATAACTATCGACCGGTGGCCCAGTCCTCTACAGCTTGTATTATATTTGAGAAACTGCTTGAAGACCATATATTTAGTTTTTTTAACAACTCAGGGGATACTTGATGAGGCACAACATGGTTTTACAAAGGGAAAATCCACCGCCACCCAGCTGGTTGATATGGTTCAAGATTGGACCATTTACATCAACAACAAACAAATGTTCGACTGCATATATTTCGATTTTTCTAAGGCGTTTGCTAGAGTAAATCACTCCTCACTTTTAGCAAAAATTAAGAAACTAGGAATTGACTCACGGTCCTTTTGTTGGATAATAATATCCGTTCCTAAATGTGGCACATTATGTCTATCGGACACTCACATATATACTCTTAACGCCCAGCCTATACCGATTGTGAAATGTATGAGGGACCTGGGCGTGATGGTCTCACCGGACTTCGATTTTAACCTTCATATTACACGAGTCATTCAGTCCACAACGTTAGTTTGTAACACATTATTTCGTTGTTTTATTGTGAAAAAGCCGGAATTTTATATGCAGCTCTATAAGAGCTTAGTTATACCTAAATTTACATACTGCTGTGAAGTTTGGCGACCATATCTTAAGAAACATTTAGACGCTATGGAGACAGTTCAATCAAAGTTCTTAACACGCGTCTCGCTTAGATGTGGAATCGATCGCTCGACTCTTACCTTACCTCCGATGACTGACCTACACAAACAGGCAGATATGCGTTTTTACAAAAGGTTACTATCTTCAAACTCGTATTATAAATATTTTAATGTCAGACAAAATAATCTGCGGAGTGGACAAACCATATCATCAGTACAAATCGCCAGTACCGAAAGAGTCAATAATATGTTTTCTTTTCGAGCGACACGAATGCTCAGAGACACTCATGGACATACTATGCGCTAACTAATTTTTGTACACCAAATGTATAACCCCCTTTTGTTAATAAAGGTGTTTTTGAATTGAATTGAATTGAAATTGTTTATACTTGAGTCTTTTGGTTACATGTAGAGCTGATTTGGTTTCTCAGAACGAGACATGAACCTAGAAGGCGAAGTATTATTTAACACTGATCATCAGCTTTCCGTGATCAGATTTTTGGTTCTTGAAGGAACAGGTTCGAGTGAAATTCATCGAAAATCTGAGAATATAGCAGATAGAGAATATTTACTACTGGTGTAATCGATTCAGGAGGGCTGACTGGACTGCTGAAGGTCGCATAGAAGGTGACATCTTACGAGCGAACAAGTTGCGACATTTACCGCAGCCATTGAGTAAACGCCAAGCGCCCCACCTATTACGAAGTCATAACGAAAAACACTAAAAATTGCCAAGAAAAATGTAAAAAGGTCCCGAGGAATTGACTTCGGCACAGATGGAAACACGTGTGGCATATTCGAAATTCAACCTACATGACTGTACGTAACAAAAAAGCTCGGCTGACGTAAACCCTTAGGATTGATTTGTCTAGGGTGAGTCTGTATCGAGCGCCCAAGAGGATCATGCCAAGCAGGTGGTTTCGATAGCGATCCATTTTCGGTAGCCATCCCCGATGGTAGTGCCGAAGCTGTTTGCTATGACGCCAATGGCATTTGTTATTTGGAGTTATTGTGTCAAACTGAAAACATCAATGCAACCTAATATCTCGAGATCTTGAAAAGACACATGGACAAATGGCCAAACGGGAATTGACGCAATAACAACCGGCTGCAACAACGAGCTGGATGGAGGCTAACGAAATTCATCGATCGGCTCCACCTGCATATCCTTCAGATTTAAGCCCTTAAAAAGAGCAATTGGAGGTGTACATGATGGAAACAGATTTGCTGCAGGAAGATATTGACAAGGAAATTAGGAATAATTAGTGAACGAGGTTAGGCATACTGCCGGTAAGAAGACATCTAGAGCATCATATAGAGCGCTGGCTCTGGTGCGTACATAATAAAGGAGGGTACCTCTGATTAACATTCAATGAACAAATTGTGAGGAGATCGGGGCCGCCGCAGGTTTCGAATTTAAGAGCGGAGAAGAGGCCAGTTGCCTGTAAATTGGCGTACTTCCGTACCTTGGCTTGCTCTTCGCAGGATACCGCGTAACCAGAGTGGTTGCACAGTGATTGACATAGGAGGGCGCTATTGCGTATCAACCAGTGTGCCGTCCCAAACCAAGTGGTGAACCCGGTGGAAAGGGATGAGGGTGAGGCCATCGGGGCGGCGCCCTTCGTCGACGTGAGAGCCCCGTAATTCTCTTGTAGGAGTCTAAGGAAAAGACATCGCACTTCGCGGGCTTGAAAGCAAGGCCGCTCGGCACCTCGTAGTCGTGTTCTCGAGTACAGTCGCTGGATCGCCCTCCAACGTGCCGTCATCCATGTACTTCAGCTACAGGCTTGTCTAGAGAGACGCAACGAGGGGCCGAAGAGCCAGCCAGAATATAGCTGGGCCCAACGGGACCCCTGCTAAACTCCGCACTTGTAGCTGGGGACGGCGTGGTCTATGATCAGGTCGGTTGAACATCCAACGCGAGCAGTGTCACGCGATGCGCGCAGCAGTCTGGCCTGTGTCCATGGGCTGTGTGAGAGGCCCGTAGGGCTGATGGTGACGCAAGCGGTATCCCCAATGCGGAAGGTTGCTAGGTTCCCCCGACGGGAGTATCAGGAGCGCCAGGAGGGCCTCCGAGGAGGAGACGTTGTTGTTGGTGTAGACGTCCCGGAGGACGTCTGTGAGGGCCGCAGCGATAAGGGATAGTGCAGCCTTTGGGACAATATTGAAGACGCACGCGTCTCGTACAGCCGTCTCCACCTCAAGCTCTCTAATAATCCGCACGTGCGAGTAAACCGACCGAGAACAGCCGGCGAGCCCGGGCGATAGGGACCCTTGCAAGTCGAGGCGAGGTGGCCCGTATCGCCACACTGGATTTCTGCATTTGTCCCCGAGGGATGTGAACGTAAATGCCTTGCGCGCATTGTCTAAGGTAGGCGCCCAAATAATTAGCTCGTCCACCCCACAGGCCGGGGTGCACCCCAGTAGAGGAAGCTCTTGAAAATGACCGGCATCAGGCTCCGGATGAAGGACCTTCGAGTCGTTACTTAAAGAGCCCCTGGGCCTGCGCATAAATGCTGGCCTGGAGTGTCTCAAGCGCGCGCGCGCTGCATGACCCTGGCGGCGATAGACGTCGTTCGATCACTACCGTGTGAACAGCAGGGCGCCCAGAGACAACCCTCCTCCATTGCTCGTGCTTTGGCCATAAGATGGCGAGATAGCACACACGGCGGACACGTGTAGAGTCTCTTTTGCCAGAGGATAAATGCAGTGGGTCCCGCGTCCAGCGAGTTCGAGTCCCCAGAACGGATGCTGAATTATGCGGTATGCGAGAGTATATCTTCTAGATTTGTTAACTATTACGGGTATCTCAAACGTGGTGGCGCGACGATTGGAGCCGCTGACGAGGGCGATAAGGGGGAAAGAGACCTCTGATGTGATTACACATTTTGCCATCTTGAAAGCAAGAGGCATTATTGTATAGTTCGTCAATGGAGATCAATTCGTTCGACGGAAAGGAATCATGTGCAGAATCCCATCAAGTGTCACATGAGGCACATCAATGTTTCTGTGAGGTGTGCGGGGAAATACCAGACCCGTCTGCTTAGTATTGACAATAAGGCCGAATGCTTTGAAAGTTTCGGTAGTCTTTTCGGCGCGCACGAGAGCAGCCCTTATGTCATCGGCGAAGCTGATGGGCCCAATACAAAAAAGCATTATCCGCATATGCGATGTTTTACGGGTGCCCCCCGCCCAGATCTTGATTAATATATAATTCATAAATATTGTAAACGTGAAGGACTCGCGTACCGGTCCTTGAGGCGTTCAGTTGTCCACTAACTCCCAGGCGAACTTAACACGACTTACAGCCTACCGTCTGCCGAAGAGATACGGCTTGAAGCATTCGTTGTCGAGATGCACACCCAAGATACTCATTTATTTTTATTTTTACTCCTTTAATCATTTATTTACCCAAGATACTAACATCTGCAGGAAGATTCAGTTGTTTCAGCAGTTGAACGCAGCCCCAATGTCTAGGAAAACGTCAAGACGGCCCTGCTTCTTTCAAATCACTTTCGTAACCTTCTGCCAGGGGAGCACCAGCGCCACTTGAGTTAACTTCCGAAAATCGAACTGACTAGGTGGGCATAATTTGGCCCAATCAAGATGCCTGTCAAGTCTACCAATAACTAGCTTCTCGAGAAACTTGGACGGGTAGTTAGAGGCTCGTGTACGGACTGACATGACTTAGTCTGAACAATAGGCTTGACACAGTCGCCACACAAAGCAGTTACCGCTTATTTGTTCTCTGTAGCTTTAATCAGTCTGTCACAGAAACTCTTGAGCATATTAGCAGTGAGGGTCCCAGAACCACCTAAAGTGTCAAAGGCCCAGTGGCAGAATTGCTATGGGTTCTGCGGATCCGCGTTTTTTCGGAGCGTCCTTTGCTCTGTTATTCTCGAAGTGTGTCCGAAACATGGGTGGGAGCCCTCGTGACCGAAATATAACGACGGGGTTGGGGTATCGGTCATCGTTCCATTCCATACACTGCCCCGCCGCGATGATATTATATCAGAATGATCCCATCTGGCTGAAGTTCGTCGTCGCGATGCAAGTCCATCGATTCAGATGTCTCGGTGGGGCTTGAAGATTGACTAGGTCGCCAACAGATAGACCCATCGGGCAACCGGTGAGCCTATATACTCAGGTTGGTATGACAGAGAGTCCTACTGACCCTAGACCCTCAGCTTAAGACTCAGCTTTGCCACTTCATAAAAGGTGTTGCGCATGAAAAAGAGCAAGTCCCTGATGTACGTCGAGGAGGGATGAACGGTCAAGCATAACTGCTGGCCGATCGGAACAGCTGTCGAAAAGGGGAGGCTTCCAGTGTAAGGGGGTGACCTGGAGTTCAAGCGTCTCTGACAGAGTCTGTCGGCAACCCGAACGCCTGAACCCGTGTGAGAACGGCACTTATTTCCACCTCAGACAGTTTAAAAAATAATCGCATTTTCGTCTATTCAATGACTGTCTAACCTCCTGACACTTGATGACTGAGGTCGGCCAAGACCTTCTATGCATTGCCCTAGGAATCCATCATCCACATACCATAAGTAAAACGGGGTAGGAGCATTTTCACTAGAGATCGTATAGCCAGGCAACAAAGAGCAAGACCCAGAGGATCCCCTGCTGGATGCCCGATTCGGGCCAAAGCATCGCATCTTTCACAAGTAGGTGAGATAGATAGGCATATGCCAGATTAACCAGAGGTTATAAATTGTTGCGTGGCGCTGGGCACTTCACATCGCATTAAAAGTACTTCGAGAGGCAAGTTTAATATACATAAAATCGAGTAAAGGTAAAGCCTTATTGATTTGTTAAAGGAACTGCATACAATGCTTAAGGTCTCGTATATAAGGGGAAGGCACATGATGTCTAAAGGCCTGTGGACGTCTTGTCGCTTAAGTGCATCGGATGTTTCCGCGATCTGCGCTGACTCGATTTCGTTTGACTCTGGGAGATTGAAGTTAGCCGACGAGGAAAGAGAAAGTAGGAAAGGGAGGGCCACATTCGTTGTTTGGCCACCTTCACCAGAGACCGTTATGATATTCCTCACGACCTCTGAAAACGTACGGGAACCGATGTTCGGCTTCGCGACTTGTTGAAAAGGGAACCAGCCGCGGTGGGGGCCTGGCATCGTTTGGCGGCAACTGGACATGAGGCAGTCAATTGCCCAGCCACGCCGCAACGTCGGTAGGTCAGCTACCCTTTGCAGTTAATTGCTTTGTAGCCTACTGTCTGATATTTGAAGCAGAGCGAGGTGCCACTTACGACCGGGCGTGTTCGGTATTCCGAATATACAGATAACCCTAAACTTTTTCGGGCTGACTCTCTCTCTCTCGCCGAATATACAGATGAAGGAGGTGAACCTTCAAAGCGGATGGCCACCCCCGGAGTTGGAAGTCGAATCGACTCGCTTTCGCTTGTGCCATTCGTTGTGATTCTGTGAACTTCCACACGCTTGACGCCGCCCCCATTAAGTTGCTACGCGATTGCCTCAACCATGAACGCTATGCTCATAGTTGAGAAGTGTCCCCAAAAATGTCTGCTCAACTCAGGGCCCCCTATGTCACCTAACGTACCCCTGGTCGGGTACGCTCGCAAGCACTCTGTCCGTCCGAGGGGTAATAATGGCCGATTCGAAACGATGACGGAGGTCTTTTCAGACATCTATAAAAGTCACCTTAAAGAGTTGACTGGTGTGGCCTTCCCCGGACTCGGCAAATATTTCTTTGAAGATATTCAACTGGCCCATTTGAATGTCGTCTTTTGATTTCATTAGGTTGGCTTCCACTTTCATACGTTTGCACCGTGTATCTTTACGGATTACCCTCGTGAACTCAGCATTCCCATCGATCGCTGGCTCCGTCTATATGCTGGTTAGTGTAATTTTCTTATCTTTTAGCATGCTATCCTCGTGAGTAGCGATCGCCGTGTTCGGTAAAGTGCTTTCTCCACCTACCTCCGAAGATTAAGCATCTTCCCCGTACGCCGCTGGGATCGAGTAGACTATGTTCTCCCCCAGCGCTGCAGCTACAGCAGGCAACTGTGCGCCAACAATCAGGCCGCTCGGCATGGCACCATCTTCCAAGTTGGAATGGTGCTTTCCTCCACCTTGTGCGCAGACGATGCAGATATCAGGGCTACTGCGTGACTGACGGTGCCAGTATCTTTAACCATAGAGATATCCAATGCGCGTGGCGCCGTTAACAGCGAAGTTAACGTAGTCCACTGGCCGGCCATCCGTCGGTACTCCGGAAGAATAGGCGGGCGTTTACTAATAGAGTCTACATAGGTAGTTCAACACTGCGCCAAACCCTACATAAGGACCCTCACTTTGACCACGCAAACTAGCTAAATGATCTATTTGTGATATGGTAAATATTTTTGAAAACGTGTGACATGGGCTACTATTGTCATGCAAACGAATATCAGAACATTTTCTCCAAGAAAAAGTAAATCGATTTACAAAAATATGTTTGTATTGTATTTCTCAATTTACATAGTATCGTTGATGCTTTCCGGATTTTATTTCCTAAATCAGTCGATGTATGTAAAATGTGTCAATGCCCAATTTTAGGTTTGCTGAAAGCTTAGTCCCAGCAACCCTTCACTTCCAGTTACACCTATTAAAGGACAGTTACACGCGTTAGAAATAAATGCATGACGTAACTTCGGGGAATTATTACACGTTATCTGGAAACAAGGATCGAGACGATGTGAGTGGATGATTGACGAGTTCATTAATGGGATAGTACACATACACGACTTGATAGAGAAAGAGAGAGAGACAGGAGATAGATTTCTCTCCATATTGAAAAAGTTAACCTTGAATATCTTTGTTTTTCTTGCAGTTTTTCGGCATTAACTATAAATTTATGTTCATCATAACCGAAGTGATAGAGTCAAATATAAGGGCTAGAGCTAATAGTTTGTTTACTATAATAGTCGTTACGGACGCTGTCAAATGCACTTTTACATCCTGAAAAACTAACTACCAAAGATAATTTTTCACTTATTTTCACATGATTTCTCAAAACTCTAACATGACATCTCCAGTGCATACACCACCATACATACTATAAAGCCAAATAGATTTTTATATATTACATAATTTTGTTTTACCCAAAGAATTTGACCAGCTGGGAACTTACGACATTTCTATGATTTTTCCAAGAAGTCTGCTACTGAATTCTTCATTCCACAACCTTCCATGAATTACGGTTGCCGGAAGGCTTCCCTATGACATGTTGTAGATTGAAACAACTATAATCCACGGCAAAACGATTCAAGAAGATTGCGAGGGGAGCCACCTAAACCTTTCCGATTTGTTAGAATGGAAAGCTTTATGGCCTGATTTCGAAAAGGGGAGAAATTAGATCGAAAAGTTACAACATCAACGCCGTTTGCACTGATTGGTCAATTTGCGGGCGGGTTTCCCAACCACGTCCGGACCCAAAATGATGGATCCCTCCTTGACTGTTCTCTTTTAACAAATTCGACGTTGTGGCAAATTGAAAAATCCTAGAACAGGCCATTCGTCAGCGGTCGCATCGTTGCACTTAACTCGGATTAGCATGCATTTGTATGTACCCCAAGGGACAGTATGCATTCTTATCCGTTCTCAAGGGTGTCTCTTGAGTGCTGTCTATTTGGCAACGTGTTTAGTTACGAGCATACCGTGCGTTCCTTCGAGAGTTAACGGATACACATTCAAAGATCCTTTACTCGTTGGGCCTCTAGCACATGTGAGAATGATCAATGGCAAACAAGAAAACATAAAAACGATTAGAATTTCGTCTCCATCGGGTCACTTCATTGTGTGTATATCGATAGTGGTATCGAAAGCTTCGAAATGCCGCCCCGGAAATGCCGCCCCTGCCATAGCATGGCACACCATAAGCACTTGAATACTCTCGTATCGTGAACTATAGTTAGCAAACGATGGAGATAAATATGCCTAGAGAAAACGACGCCCCAGATATTTAGTACAATGTGTCTTAAGTGCTGAGTATTTATATGTGGGCATATCACACATACAATAATCTCGTGAGTATATGTGTCATCGCGTCGTATTTGTGAAGCCTTTATGAACCGCATACAAGTCTTTACTAAGGTTGATAGTTTCGTGTAACAGGAAGGTATAATAAATACAATTTCGTCTGGGCAATTTAACTAAAAGGAAACCTAAATGGATTCGTTTTCTCATCAGAGTGTTTGCATCAATATATATATATATATATATATATATCTGCAGAGGCAGGTTGCTCACGGCGTCCTACAGATACAACGATTACATTATACGAGTACTTTGATTCGGAAGAAAGAAAATATAATATAGTGTATACGTACAACAAAGAAACACCTAGTTCGTTTTAAAAAAAATTACTGATACGCTTATCTAATTGAGATACGCCACACATCATTTTGTGCAGTATGTTTATTATGAATGATCCACAAAGCCCTTTGCGGCAGTTGACATTTGCTAGCAGTCTCCTATAATAGCTAGCATGCTGTGAACGACATCAGAGAGAGAGAGAGAGTGATATAATAGCAATAACGAATTTCGCCCCCAATAAATGTTACATTTATAAACTTTTAAAAAATATATATGGTATTTTATATGTATATATATATATATATATATATATATATATATATATATATATATATATATATCGTCGCCGTGATAATTTCAGGTTCGCATTGGGTTCAGTTTCTGCTATCTTATGGATTTGCTATTCCGCTTGGAGCGATCTTCTCGTACGTGTGTTCCCCGAACAACTATGCTGCGTACAGAGACCAGGGCAACACAGGTCTGTGGCTGGGATTGTCAACAGCGGACCTCCTTGCTCTCTGCGTGCTGTGCATGTGGGGAAATGGTAACAGGCTTATGTTCAAGACGCTCTCGCACATCTTCTGGATGTATCTTCGACGAATCCGATATAATGTACAGGTATGTATACAGATCTATAGTATTATATTAATTGTTCCATTACCAATTTCCTGTTGTCGCCGTATTGAACTTGTTCACTGAGAAAGTTGTTTTTTTTTGTGAATTTTTTTGTGTTAAACGTGTTTTGTGGGCTTTCTTCAACTGTTTCTTCAACGGGCTTGTTTATCTTTAATTATTTCTGCCCTGCATTTAACATAATTAATGATTGCCTCCAGCCCTGTGGTAGGTTGTCAATTATCGCTAATCAGTGGACTTCGAGAGTTGCTCGTACATTGTGATACCGTCCATTGTGATAGTCCATCCGCTTGAGTTCGATAGCAGGCCACTGTGAATACAAACGAGGCGGCCTAATGTCGAGCGTCTCGTTACGTTCCGTTGAACCAAAACAACATTGGTGCTGCATCAGCCGGTCCACGGTCCTGCCAGCAGCCACTCCGGGTGAAAATAATCGATGGGTGAGAATGATGCAGCTGCATAAACACAATCGCGATAGTTAACGTGTCTCGTCTCCATATGCATGCGCCGTCTGCTCAATGGCTAAAACGGTGTAAGTCGGTGCTTGTCAGCTCGTTCGGCGACGCGAATGAGATCAGCCGAGTGACATAAGCAGTATTAGTTGTAGCAGCCACAGCAGCAGCAGGAGCAGCAACAGCAGATACACGTTTGTATGAGCGGAGCCTCTTTATTCTCAATGCTATGGCTATGTCATATCCAATATATTTTTCAACACGTGATACAATATTGACGGTAGTAACCCAACGACGTCAGGATGCCATATCATGCAATGCAACACAGACAGAGGCTGGCGCTGCTGAATGGGTTGGTGGGTGTATGTCAAGCGATCGGTCGGCCGCTGCTTAGCGAGAGTCGGACGAAGTGGGTGAGTGGGGGGCGCAGTGCTGCGCAGACGAATCAACCGTGACCCCCTACAGTGGCTTGCTCGCAGGCCCGAACTGTCCAGCGTGTGTATGTATGCACGTGGAAAAGGTCACGATCCTGAACGGTGGCGTTGGATTCTGTCTCATCCGGATGCTGCTGTCGGTGCCACATAGACTATAATGCAACAGGTTTGCTTTTTGTCTATGCCCATGGCCGCGGACTTGACGTTGTTCCGAGGGAGGCTGGGATGAAGTCCCCTTTGCTTGCTTGTGTTTCTCCTCGCACGACGAGAAACACGACGGAGGTACAAGCTAACATAAGCAGGAACACGATCTGCCGAAGGAACAGCGGCGATTATCTATTACGATCTCCTCGAGGGCATTAGTCTGTGCCAAGCGTAAAAGGGGTCTCCAAAGGTCGTTACTTCTGCAGCGACTTTCCCTCACTGTGTAAAGAGGCCATGATGGCCTTGGCCTGACCCCCTGCCCCCGTCCACTCTTTCTCCAATTGCGCCACTTATTATTAAATATACTGGTTTCAGCCAGTTCGCAGTAATGTTGATGATAAATACAGTGGTGTGCATAAACTTAACGCACCCCTATATTTCAACAAATCGTTACAAAGAATATACATTTGAGGCATTTATTCTGTATCAGATTAATATACGTGTCAAATAATTTACACACCACAAAGAACAGCGCATGTGGTGTCGCATGCAGCCTGCTGCAATAAAATGTGTCATATTTCGGTTGGGCAAAGTGACAACGCACCCTCAGTGATCGAGTGTTCTCGGCGAATTAATTCTCGTTTTCTTATGCTAATCAGTGCCGTGTGGCCCCGCCCTTACTAATGATAACGTTAAAGACTCGGTTTGGTATACTATCAACAAGATTTAGCAGGATCTGGTCGCTGACAGCTCCCCAGGCCTCCAACAACGCCTCTTTTAGTGCCTCCACGGATGCATACTGTCGATCCGACGCATATACTCGTCGGACAAGAATGGCCCAGAGGTTCTCCATCGGGTTGAGATCAGGAAAACATGCTGGCCACTCTAGGGTTTCAATGTCATGCCGTCCTAACCACGCACGTGTACTAGCGCTGACGTGAATTGAAGCGTTATCATGTTTGAAAACAATTGGCAGTCGATGAAATCTTCTCCTAAACAGTAGTAGGTTGTTGATCAACATCTGCTGATAGTCCTCGCTATTCATTCGAGATGAGATGAAAGTGAGTGGGAGTCTGCCAAGAGAGGTTAAAGCTCCCCAAACCATGACGGTGCCGCGTCCGAAGTTGCGCTTTGAGAAGTACAGCGGCTCTTCACGTACATCATACCAATAAACTTTAAATCCATCTGGCCCTTCCAAATTGAACTTCTTCTCGTCAGTGAAGGTTATCTTAAACAACACAGTACCTTTCAGATAGATGTGCACCCACAAGATACTCTTTAAAAAACGTTGCCCCAATACTCACCAATTTCCAGTCTCTGGCCATATTGTGGAGGATGAAGTTTAGTCGGACAGTCATGTGGCGTTATTGAAGATGCGATCTTGTGTTCATTTGCGCCGTATGACAGGCGGATAATGCTTAATTATCCTTAAAACTGTTGATCTATGAACCTGAGGGTTTAACTCTTGCCTGATTGCTTCACAACTTATGGTCGAATTTGAGGCCAATCGACAGATGTGCATAGCAGTTCGCTAGCTGATCTTTCATGGATGTCTTTTAGACTAATTAGTGCCATACGTCGACGGACTGCGTAAATAATTTTGCACTACGCGACGACTTCTGCCAATTTTTCTGGGAATTGCAGCCTGCTCGGTGTAAAGTAGTATTAACTACTTTCTCTGCATCAGTAAGCCTCGAAGCATGTCGCATGACTACAGTACAGCTTGAATCCTCAACACAAACTGGATTAATTCAGCGAGAACACTCGATAACTGAGTGCGTTATCATTTTGCACAACCGAAATATGACACATTTTGTTGTAGCCGGCTGCATGCGACGTCATATGCGCTGTTCTTTGTGGTGTGTACGTTATTTGACACGTACATTAATCTGATACAGAACAAATGCCTCAAATGTGTGCTCCTTGTGACGATTTGTTGAAATACAGGGGTGCCTCAAGTTTATGCACACGACTGTATAATACGTTTAATTATTTTTACGAATCAGTATTTTGTTTATCTCCTGTGATGTGGGTTAATTTTATTTTTATGGTGTATGAATTGAATGATTAGGCTTGGGGTTACAGATAACCGTTTTCCTAATATTCGGGCCAAGTACTTGCAGCAAATCGATTAAATGCGAGCTGAACACACAACAATGCGAAAAATACAAACGAGCTTTTATATTTTAAAAATGAAACATATCAGAATAACAAGTCTCCTAGGTTGGTTACAGACAGAGGCGTAAATATGATTTCGAGAA
This sequence comes from Stratiolaelaps scimitus, assembly GCA_019614645.1. Lineage (NCBI taxonomy): Eukaryota > Metazoa > Arthropoda > Arachnida > Mesostigmata > Laelapidae > Stratiolaelaps > Stratiolaelaps scimitus. The sequence goes on along the minus strand of JABWDB010000014.1, from coordinate 118,326 downwards.
ATATGATTGCGAACTCACAGAATTGACACATAAATAGATCAGAAGCTGGCTGAGTAACAGCAGGTTATCCCTTCTGAAGAGCCTCTTCAAACTCAATTTAAGAGAAATCGAGCATTACCGTTCCCAGTATAGGGTGTGGCCACAATACATACGTACATCTAATGGCTGTCACTTTTCGTGATATTTCAAGTGCTGGTGTGAGGCGTAGTGACCCAGAATGTTGTGTTAACGCGCAAAAAAATTACGAACGCATTTCAGACCATCATTCGTGTGAGATAATCAGTGCCGGTTAATTATTAAGAGATCATGAATATATAAGTACCTATAACCGACTTTGCCGTAATAGCTTGGCTAACTTCGTCAACTTTAGGGAGCGCTCTCTGACGGAACGGATCCAGCTCAAACACTTGAAGACAATCGGATATTCCTCTGCGAGTTCTATGATCTTTTGGCTCAAACCAACGACGTGCTCAAATACTCAATTGTGGTCTTCTATCCGTGCACGATGCTCGTCCTCACTGTCCTCATCTATTCTTGCATCGAGTTCCAACAGGAGCCCTGGCAGGTGTGGTACACGCTGTCTTACGGACTTTACACATTCATCGATATCTGCCATTCTTCGTACGTCGTTCACGTCATGCAATGTGAGGTGGGTGCCTTGACAGTATTGTTATCTAGAGGCTCGTAATTCGTCTGACATAAGTAGGTCATTTGTTTTAAATGATCCACCATTAGAATGCTCGGGTTCGTCACATCTGTCTTTTGATGGTTCATGCATTTCCTAAACATATAAAGGCTAAACATATAAAGATCTAGAACTTGGTGAATTAGGTTCGATGATGTAGTCACACGGGAGGCCTTGTGTTTCTCCTAAACATGCGTTTCTCACGGTTTTTCCAGACCGTGGTGGTATTTTTCTACCTTTTCTTTCCTTCATCTTCTCTTCGACATTTTCTTTTAGCTAGTATAATCGGGTCGCGCGCTGGAAATGTGCAGCTTGTCAGGCCTTTGAGTCACAACAATAGAGACACTATAGACACAAAAAATTGACATCGAGGCCATCATCATCATCGTTGTGTTCTACACAACATGTTGAAGTACGGTACTGTCCCTAGTGTCTTATGCCGCCTTGTCGAAAGCGAATGTGCTAAATGCATCAAGTGATTGGGGATATCAAACATCTGAAAATTAGGAGAAAAAATGAGGAGCATGCACGCCATTATTTCGGTTCGCAGTTGAAGCGGGTCCTAGGCCAACTTTAAGCAAATTTTTTTTCCAACTGTGAACTTGTTTCTCTTAACTGTATATAAATATCACTAACATTTCAACCAACTATAAACCTATTGTTGACACCGTGCATACGATTCCCAATTCTCATTTCCTATTGAATCATGCCTTGGAGCGGTCAATGAGTCTGTATCACGATTTGAACTCACGTGATGCACCTGATGGTAGTTTATGAGTGGCTCAAATTGTATCGCTTTTTTTTTGCCGGAGGAATTTTTCATCATTTTCAAGCTGGACAAGTGTAAAAGTTCACCGTTGAATGCAAAATGTTTTTCATGTTTTCTTCTCATATTTATGAAAGAAGATGTGATTCCCACTAAAATCGACAGCTGCAAACTCAATGTATCTCGAGACAGTAAACGAATTTATTTGTGTTTTTTTCTCCCACAGGCTCTGTCGATCAGGCGCACTCTAGAATCAGCTTGTTACCTTGGTCGCCATCAAGACGTTGTGCAACAAGCCCAACTGCTTCTTCAAGCCCTCGACGTGTCGGCTATAACGTTTTCCGGATGTGGGTTTTTCAATATTCAAATGTCGCTCGTAGTAACGGTAAGAAGAACTTCCTTTGTTGCACGAATCAAAATCATATTCTTTTTTTTCTAAGTATATGAGAGGTCAAGTTTAAGGATGACCGCTTTTTACTATAATACAAGGCTTGTGGTGGCTGAGCAAAAATATTCGCTATTCTAGATTCTGACTAAGTATAAAATCATTCAAAGGTGTATAGCATTTTTAACGACATGAATGAATTATCGGAAGTCAACTCTTATCCAGACTATGCTAATTCGTGTCTTACTTTTGGCTGTGGGTATATATATATATATATATTTATTGGTGTCGAATATGTGGAGTATACCGACTTTTGGGCTATCCTTTGCATTGCTGTATTTATTTTGCCGTGAAATGTCTAAACCATCGATTGTTCCTAGTGAATCGTGGTTAATATCGACGAATATATATATATATATATATATAATGTAACTGATTGCGACTACTAACTAGCCTTTAAGCAAGTTTCGGACTCGTAATATTTGAATACCTGAGCAATATTTATGCAATCCAGATAGATGTGGTAGATACACTAAGACATATATATTATTATACGCATATATTACTTCGGTATGCATAAGTGTACTATTACCTGCAGATGCGAACGTAGCGCGTGCCAGCTTTAGCCAAAGTGGAAAAAAAATCTGCAAATTAACCGCACATATAAGTTTAGGTATAGATATCCTATAACTTACTCATATGCCATGACAATCGGTACAAAGCATGTGCATACGATTTCTTCCCAGCAAGTTTGTTGAAAAAAAAATCTAAAAAAAACATGTATCCCAGACCAACTGTAGTGGGATATGTTCCGGAGTCTGGGAGAGGCACTTCTCATGCTAATGCTGCCCCCATGCTGATTAGTACCAAGAAACGTCTTATAGAAGAAGGGCTAGCTCCAGTCGCGGAATGGAAGTTCATCACAATACCAGCGTGAGCTAAACAGCACGCTATGGACATGATTGAACTTGTTATTTCACCGAAACGCTTGATCAACTGTCTATTCGAAATGTATACTGGGTTATAGCGGCGCTCTCTCTGAATATAGACAGTCTTTACGAAGAGAGTATCCTCTGCTGTTTTGGTAGGTGCTTAAAATATTGATAATAATGAATAGTTGTAAATGGCTCTGTTTAAAGTCGAAATTCATACATTCCTCCCTGCCTTGTGAAATACAACAGATGACTAGAAAAATGATAATATGTAGCTAAAATCATGGATGATGATTCGAGCTGTTGTCTAATCCATGAATACCTGTAAGTTTTCTAGTAGAAAAATATCACTTTGTCGGAATTGTGTTTCATGTGTCGTTTGACTACAAAACGATTTAGTGGGCAGCGCGGCTAGCCCTGGAAGTTCTCCTGGAAGTATTCACCGTTCAGCGCCACGGTGTTTGCGGTAGTCATCTTTGATCTCACACACCCTACATCTTCCCACTATTTACATTATTATATTCAGATAAATTTGGTGCTTTGTTTAATTAGCACAGTATATATATATATATATATATATATGTATATCTTAGACTGATCCTTGCGTTCCTTGCGTTAGTATGTTACGGTTCCGCTTCGTAAGCAGGGGTGCCCAAATCGATTTTGCTTTTAGACGATTCATTTTTCATGATAGATAATCATTTTATCGATAAAAGCTCCATTACGGTGCCATGAGAGAAAGAATCAGGACGGTCTGTCCAATTTGTTTCTTTCGCTCAACTGGTGTAGTAACAATTTATCGGACGTTAGTACTGTTTCAAACTCGCTCGAATGAAACTATCCGCTGACACGTGCATGAGTAACTCTTCAGAAAATTGCCGATTCGTCATGAGGTCAGCATTTCACTCTCCTTGAGAAGTAAGCGAGAGAACTTTCATACATGACAAAGTGCTTTCTGCCCTGATCGCTACTTATCCAGCGCAAAATGAGCCTAGAAATGAGTTGTATACGACACCGCTACCCGGTCAGCTGCTTGAATTCGGCTGTTATAAGAGCGCAAACGTCTAGGCACGAGCATCTTCCAAATTTAATTACACTGACATTGTTATTAGACAAAGCGATTCCCTAGTCAACGAGATTTAGCCCTATAACGAATTATATATATATATATACATACATATGGTCGTATAGAGAATTCGATATAAAGGAACATCAAGTTCCACCATCATTTTTCGTAATAACCACAAAATATTATATTTATTTTCCATCACAATCGCAGTGTCACTTTCATATTTGACCAAATGGTTATACTTATCTGCTTTTTAAATGGATACACCTTTTTGTTTGAGCCGTTGAGGCTTGAATGCTCTAAAGAGTTTCACACTTGGCAAACGCTTTTGTGACGTTTTTAGAGAGATGTCCTCTTTTGCCTGGTCAAAGTCTTAGGGCGCTGAGGACAGACTTGTGGGGGCCAGTGGCAACTCATGCAACTGAGGGTTGAACATGAGCTCCGACCGGACAGGAAAAAGGGGATTGTTCCAGGCTATCCGCGTTGGCGCTAGCTAGCGGTGAAGAGGGGCAACACAACATAACGTTCCACGGAAATGCGACGTGAAGCGGCCACATTTGCTCCCCATAAGAATGCCCGGTGCAAACAGCTGGCTGCGAAGGCAGCTCGGCCTGAGTTGCATGACGGTCGCAGCAGACATTCGTCGAGGCAGCACCCCGCAACGAGCGGCGTGATTTATAGGGCCGTACAGCCGGCTCACATTTGGCCGGGAAGGCACCGACCGGACTGTGGGTCACCGTTGCGTTGCAGCTCTTAGAAGAGCACTTCCGTTGTGCATTTTGCAGAAACATTCACTGGTCAGATACTTTTACATCGTCTGGCACCATTCTATCGCAGGCGGTTTCTTAAGCATTATAAGAAAAGGAGAAACAATCAACAATGCTGCTGTTGGCTAACTGATCTTCGTGTACCGCATAATATTTCTGTATAGCACTGGGTAGTACGACTTAAGTACTATACGGTTGCTGTATGTTGACCCCGGGCAGGTTGAGTCGAGGCGAACTAGGGAAGGACACGCTGTATGTCCGTTCTTTCATCAAACGCGCACAGGTTTCCTCAGTGTCTCGTTAAGTGGGATAGTTCATTGAACACCAGGAAACAGCGGTCCATGTTTCCGATGAACTAAGCATTATTATTGTTATAGCGGCAGCTTTGGATCTATAATATTTAGCATACGGGGTGGATATTATGACATAGCTATTCCTATATTTAATTGTGCACTTGGTCATCGAATAGTCTGTGTACTAGAAGTTGTGCCTAGATTGAATTACTCTCTAAATTCACACTCACCTAAATATATAAATTAACCCCACTCAGTAATGATTCGAGGCAATCCTCATTCCAGCTTGTCAACGTACCTCAGTTTCCCCACGTTGGTGAGAACCTCCACTGGTCCGCTAGATTCGACTAGAAGATTTCATCCGCCAGTGTCCTCATTGAACGTTGTGCGATAAAGAGCGTATGACTTAAGTTCGAGGTGTAGCGAGTTTAACATTAAGGATGGTCTAAATCCAGGACTTTCCTGTAGAGATTTAGTAGGCTGTTATGTGCGGATCACATTTCACTGGGAGATTCATGCGCCACTTGTATCAGTTATTATTTCGAACTTTGAGGTGTTCCGGTCACGCTCGGAATATTGTTCATCTTAAGATAAAGTTTAAGGATGGACCAGTAGTTTGATCCGGAAATGGGAAGCATCAATATATAATGGTTTTGTTTGCTGAGGATAACTCCTATGGCAATTTGTGATGAATCGTGTGGATCATATGATCATGAGCTGCGGAATACTAGGATGCGTATGACAGTGAAGATGTAAGAATTGCCGTCATAAACGAAAAGAAAGGACTATGATTCAATATTTGCTTAAACGAAACTTTACATAATTTTAAGCCGGTTTAAGCGCATTTTGTTTTCGGAGCGATGTAAGAGAGACATGCCTTCGTATTCTCCCCGCTAATTTCGGTTAATTGCATGATCATTTGCATACAGTTTAATGAGCTAGCTCGGTAAGCCGCCACATTATCTTTGCATGAGACTTGCCCTTTAACATAATTAAAATATTCATTGGGAGAGAAATTCGAGAGCGTCGTACACACATCGAGGAACCCTGCCCGCAGTTTAACCTCTCCTAGATCCCGAAGACTGATTCAGGGGTACTAACAGCAGAAATACTACTTTCTCACATTTTGCAACCCGAAAACAAATAAATTAAAGTGGAAATTAATCCGATTACAGTGTCTCCCACTTGAAATAGTTTAATCTCCAGGTAAGGACTGCACAGAAGTCAACGGGGGGCTAATCATATTTCGTTGAGGTCGACATTTCGTTGCGAAGCTATCTAAGTGTTAAAAAGCATCGATCTCAAAATGTGTCATAGTGTTGCCATGTGACATCCAGGAGATACAAGAGTATTAACTTGATTGATTGCTTCTCAGCTTTACCTCGACTTTTATCTGCCTTGCCTACGTATAAATATGTTACAGTATCGCTTTGCCCTATTGTCGGTACCTCTGCCGTCGACATTAACCCGTGCAGTCGTGAGAGTCGTACGCAAGTCAGGCCCAGTCAACCCCCCCCCCACTGCCCATAGCTTCTTTCGTGTCACTTCGTCGTCATCACCGTTAGAGGATCCCGAATAATATGACTGCACTTTTTCTTGATTTTTCTTCCCATCTAATGCTCGCCTCAATCTCTTCGTTCCTTCTGAATGGATACCTCAACCGAGAGAGCACCACGCGTTTCCTCGATCACGAGAAGAGACTGAATGTGCGCAAAGGGAAGACGAAAAGAAGAGCACTCTCGTCTCTCAAAGTTTCCCGGTTCAACGATTGCTAGTACTCCACATCGTCGCGGTCGTAGCCGCCCAGCCACGAGTAGTCGCGCAGCCATTTTCGACGCATCCACAACGTATTCGGCGGCTCTGGCGCCGACGAAGCAGACTTTTCTACTTTTTGTCCGCAGCTGCGTCTCGTGCTGATAATGTATCTATGCTAGGCGAGCGGCAAAACACCCTGTAACGCCTGCACCCCCTACCGGCGGCTCTATACTTCTGCTATTCCTCATCGTCCACAGTATATATCGTCGTATCATATCGATGGCTCTTTGCCTGTCGGCCTGCTTGCCTGTTAGGCTCAACTAGTAGCCGTCGTGGTCTTCGTGGGTGTTTGCCAACTACCCTATCCTATCCTGCCGTGGCGTGGCCTGCTGGCGTCTACTGGCGTGATGTTTTTTTTTCACTGGCTAACGCTACCGCGGCGGCCGGCTCCAATCGTTGGCTCGGTCGCCTCTGCGACGCAAGGATCGAGTGTTGCATCAACATTGCAAGGCAACGATTGCTCCCTGAGGAGATGACGATCGACCTTAATGCCTCCACTCGGCTGTTGGCACCGGAGGCTACAGAGCGCTGACGATGGAGACTAGTAGCAACAGCAGCAGCAGCAGCAAGAGGGTGGAATTTTATCCAGATTGGGACGAGGCTGGGGGATGCGGCTACTGAGACGGATGTGAGATTGTTATTGTTGTTAGTGATAGTGGTGACGCTGAGAGAGTTCAGCTTCCTGTACTCTCTCTCTCTCCCTTCCCGTCTCTTTCTCTCTCTCTCGATCTCTTCCATCATGTGTCGCTTTCTACAAAATAGCTAGAAAAATAAACATCGACTCAATGATGTTATTGTTGCTGACGGTTCTATGATATATAATATATATGATACATAATATACAGAACTGCGGTCGAGGCGTGAACAAAGCTAAAACAGAAAAAAACAACGCGTTTGCCTACAGCTTCGTGTTGTATTGTACGATGCGACGACCGTGTTCATCTTTGTCACCTCTATTTGTTTTTTTTCTTATCACCCCGCTGCGTGACATATAAAAGAGTTTAAGCATTATGGAATTGCAGCTCCTTTAATAAACCAATAAAGCTTTACCATTACCTATTAAGGGAGTGGATTAGCTCTGGAACTGACGATTTTAGAACTGATCCTATCGTGTCGCTCTGTCCCGGCGACTGTGACAAAATAATCAGTCTGGTTTTTGCTGAAAGTTTTCTGCTGTAATATATGCTTTTGGGCTGCCACTCAGCCAACATTTAATTCGCGGAATTGCTTTTTGCATTGCTTCGTAAGACGAGCCCCTTGAAATAGAAATGTGCAACGGTAGGAATCTAGCCCGTACACCTAAGTGTCTCCTCCGATTGCAAGGCGTATACGAATGCACCACGACGTCGGGTTCGTTGACTCTATTTAGTGGAATTACGCTGCCTCTTGCGATGACGGGTGTCGGCGGCTGCGTAAAAAAAAATATATATATATCGAAGAATTGAGAACTGGCCACTCCGGTTTTAAGATACTTTAGGAAGGCGATAACGATTGCTGGGTTGTTGTGAGAAGACTGGAGAATCTATTACATTAGTTGTCGCAGTATTTGAAATCAACGATAATTGATGTCCAACTGTTTGTGACCGCGCCAACCGACGTTGCTGACCTTAAACTTCGAAAGGGTCTTAAACGAAATGGGTAATCCTAAACAGTGAGTGACACATAACGCTGTGTGAAGCACCGGCAGGGTACCAAATGATCAACTTGCTCAATATGACAGGACAACTATTCATAGAACCATTGACTGACGAGAGACCCAGGACAGCTGTAAGTGGCTAATCCCAATAGGGAAAGACGATCAATTGCGAGCGAATTGGACTATGTCCAAAGTCACCTTTCGTGATGACTACAGTAGATAGCAGTGATGGGAGAGCGATATACATTGGTACAAAGGATGAAGAAAAAACACACAACATTTGACAAGTCAAATCTAACAGATAGTCTCGGTGGCATTTGGAAAGGAATAACATCTATCCCAAGGGATTGCTGCAACGGGTTTAGATAATAGTCTGCAATCGCAAAGGGCCCGTTCTACTAAAAACTACAACGTGAGATACAGCAACAATTCACCGGTAACAGCGGTTTAAAGCCCGCTGGCACAAAATCTAATACAATAGCATTACAATATATAATATTCTTTGACATTTCGCTCTTCGTTCGGTTGTTCCTTTTGTGTTCAGGTGGTCGGCACTATCATCACGTACGCCGTGATTCTCATTCAGACGAGCCAAGGTCTACAATGCGTCTCAAACGGGATACCGTCCATCATGCACATGCTCGCAAATGACACCTCGTAAAGTCGGCCCAGAGCTATATCATGAGATATAATACATTGCAGAAGTCGTACTGTCGAAAAAGGTTTCTCTGAGGTATATCTATTAAATGAGAGTTTTAACTCGACTGGGAACTGTTGAATTTACCAAATACATCTTGTGAATCTTCTTATGTTGTTATTTTGGCTAGAATCCATATATTTATAAGTGTCTATGCATGGCCTAGACGTATTTAGTGTTTGGCAACTTTGGACAACGAACAGAAAGTCCACTGAATGCTTAAAAAATTCATCGCTTTTGTGCCGTTGAAATTACCGTGTGTTGCCTCGGCATTTTTTTCATATGATGAGCACCGTATACAATAGAATATGAGCTGCTAATATCAATTTAATTCCCCCTATTGATGAATCTGTGAGCACAAGTCTGAGAATAAATTCTCATGTCTTTGTGGGTGCTTTTCAGAAAACCTTTGTAACCACTGTCGCTCTGTCCAGCTCCTGATAAGACCTCTTGTATTCAACGGTACAATAGATCTTGAAAGCGTCATTTATATCATTCTGTGCCACTGTTGTGTCCGACTTGCGACACAACGGTAGTACAGATCACCCTGTAGAGAATGAAGAAACATCGAATCAATATAATGCCCTCCCATACAAAATCACGGTTCACCGGTGGTTTTAAGTATTCCAGTATCCATCGCGGCGATTTTACAAGTACCTGCACAGCGTCTCATACAAGAAAGCATTGGTGTCTTTACGATCAACTGGTCCTAGTGGATTGCGAGGACTCTCTGTTCCTGCGGCGCCACGCAAGACTCCCGTGAAGACCTCGCATCCGGAAAAGTAGTTCCGGCCACCTGACAGCCCCTTCCTTCAATCATCGATGGATATAAATTAGAAGCGAATGAATAGTGCGAACCACAACTGACCAATTGTGCAGCATGCGCAGTCATCAGTAGCTATGTGAGTTTGAAGGTCGGGTAAAAGTCAAATCGGTTTCACGTTTGCTGAAAGAAATACCCAGCCTTGAAAGGCAATGGGTCTGCCTACGAGAAAGAAGCAATAAGGAACTATGTTTTTTTCAATTTTAACCAAGATAGCCATTGAAAGAGTTTCACCTGTTAAACGTCTAGATATGCCGATAATATATATATATATATATACTTGGTTGAGATCATGTTTGCACAATGAGCTTCAAGACTTAACTCTTGAAGTGGATAGTACAGAGGAAGACAAGAGCTTCCAGAGACGTTCTCGACATTCTGATCATTGCTCTTCCGCGCACTACACGAATGAGTTACACCGAGAGACGTAGGTGGCTGTGTGTGTGTGCTACATTAGGGATTATCAGACGAGTGGCGAGCACTCAACGCAGCGAACCTCCGTAACAATCTCTGATCGCCTGACACAGAGCATATAACTAATAACTCTCTTTGCACTCGTCCTCTATCGTACCTCAATAATAACCCTACGCAACAACGACCGCAAAGACCGAGCCGGTGACGTAGCCAATGAGGTTTTACCAAGGAGAGGGCGGACACCCCAGGAGGGGCATCTCCATTGTACTCCGGAAGGGCTGAAACCTGCCACTAAGAAACATCATTGAGACGTACTCGATTCGTGGTAAAATGGTGAATTGCATTTTCACGCAAATGATAATCAGCGTAAAGCTCTGTCTGCACATTGCCATGTGGGATAAATATTAATTTTTAGATGCTCATTAATTATGATGACGACATTGTCCTGTATAGTTGTTATGAGAGAAGAAAGATGAAGAGAGCCGTTGAACAATTGATAATGATACGGAAAATGAGATGGAAATACAGACCCGTCAGCCAACGTTGACGTGAACGCCTTGTTGTTGAATTCTAGGGCTGTTGTCATTGTTAAATCGTGTTATTGTATTTTGTTTATTCACGGACATACCTCACAGCAAATATGTATTTATAATTTAGCATGTAATGTTCGTTGTTAAATTCTAAATAAATATGGTATGTTTTATCAATATAAACATGTCTCGTTGTTTAGGGGAAAGCGTTTAATAATATACATTGTCTTATTGTCGGTCCTACGATATGCGGTTGAACTGCGGACATGCAAGTAGTATACAGTAATCAAATGATTTGTGTGGACCCGAGCTGAAGTTGGAATTTGGTGAATGTATCCAATTTGCTTCTTTTATATTCAGAATGCGGTCGCTAGTTGAGAATTTGTTGTAGAAATTAGCGATTATGGGCATATTGCAAGATGTTGAAACACACCCGTCTAATATCAAAGTAACACACCAAGTGCCTTTGGGGAGGCTCGTAACCGTACATCAGTGCAACTGCATATTTGTAGCTTCATTGGGGTGTTCTGGGAATGGTTTCCCAAGGTTGGCGGGAATTTGGCCTTCTTGTTACTGCGACGTCACTTCGAGGGTCTTATTGATTTGTGAAGAAGACACTGGACAGGCAGCCTCTGTTAGGTTTAAGAAACCTTAGACGCTCCATATAGGGCATCAATCAACTATGAATAGCCATTTCGGCCTTAAATACTGGTACCATGATGCCGTGGTGAATGACATACATCGTACTCCGACGAGGAAGGAGTGTGGTACTCTAGTACTAAGAAACGTGTTGTGGCAAAGAGCACAACGGAACAAGACCACATAATCCAGACAAACAATAACGAGGGAGAAAACGAAGTTTTGGGCTGTTCTAATGTCAATATTCATTAGCGTGCTCGGTAGTGTTTTCACAGTCTGCCCGTTTACGTGAGCAAAAAAATGCCCACCTTCGACAGCATAAGTGTTTAAAACTTTTGGAAGAACCTACTCGAACAGGGGAAGGAATATCTCAACGAATGTCTCCATTTAAAACCATTTGTGGCAACCAATTTACAAAACCACACAGTATCATCGTTTGAGGGCACTCAATCGCATCAGACTAAATAGTTGACATTTTGCTTGGGGCTTGATTAGGCCACACTCACAGCCAAAAGAAATGCAAGAACACGACTTTTGGACGTTGTTCATATCTGAAAGCTCAATAGAACGTGAGGCTTAACTTTGGGGATGGAACTGGGCGCATAGCATGGCAATTCGATCAAAACTAAAAAAAGATCACTGCTAACCAGGTTTTGCAACATGAACTTTTTTTTTAATTAAGGGGCAAATTTTGCCGAATGGGATATACGGTTTGGGAGAGAGTTTAAGAGTCCTTCTCTAAGATTGTTATTACGTTCAACAGCCCTTTCCCGAATAGTATTTTGATTACCTCGGGCAGAACACTGTTGGAAGCCACATTTTGATCTCTCGATCAGGGTCAAGGAAGCAGCACTCAATGACCTTAAATAGTCCACTGTGATTATCGTGCTTGCCCGTATTACCTGTAAGTATACATTTAGATAACTAACTGAGGAACTTTTAGGCCTACAACGTTTGGCGCAGGAGTATTTAAGTACAATATTTTTGAAGTATTGTCTTCTTCCTGATAGATGGTCGAATTAATTTGTTTAAAAATTTCAGCTATTAGCACTTTCAAATTTTGCCACGTGGTCAATAATCCAACGCGATGGACGTCTTTAATTTGGGCAACACCCAAGTAGAAAATCGGACGACTTCTCCTACTATTGAAAAACTGTTATGAAATGTAGAATTTTTGGCTAGGATCGGATCGAGTCTAGCAGTATTTTCATTTTGCATTGAAAATAATAGAGAGAGAATAGTGATTTTGAATTGCAATTTAGTTGTCGGTTATTGTGAGATAATTATAATTGTCTTACGGTTATTTTTGTAAGAGAGCTGGATCGCCGCGGGATCTCAAGGCACTCTCATAAATTAATCACAATTTTACTAATTGATAATATACGTAGCGGTGTTCTTGCTTTTCTTTTGGCTGTGACTGTGGCCTAATCAAGCCCAAAGCAAAATGTCAACTATTTAGTTTGATACAGTGCCCGCAAATGATGATACAATTTCGATTCAATTCTCAATTCAAAAACACATTTATTAACAAAAGGGAGGTATACATTTGGTGTACAAAAATTAGTTAGTGCATAGTATATGCACGCGTGTCTCTGAGCATTCGTGTGGCTCGAAAAGAAAACATATTATTGACTATTTCGGTTCTAGCGATTGGTTTTAAATGGAGGCATTCGTTTAGAGATTCCTTCCCCTGTTCGAGAAGGTTCTCCTAAATGCTTTAAACACTTATGCTTTCGAAGTTGGGCATTTTTTTGCTCACGTAAACGGGCAGACTGTGAAAACACTACCGAGCACGCTAATGAATATTGACATTAGAACAGCCCAAAACTTCGTTTTCTCCCTCGTTATTGTTTGTCTGGATTATGTGGTCTTGTTCCGTTGTGCTCTTTGCCACAACGCGTTTCTTAGTAATAGAGTACCACACTCGTCGAGCCCAGTGGCGTGGTGCATTCGTGTACGCCTCACAATCGGAGGAGACACGAAGGTGCACGGGTTCGATCTCCACCGTTGCACATTTATATTTAGGGCTCCGTCTTACGAAGCAATGCTAAAAGCAGTACCGTGGACGTTAAATGTTGGCTGAGACTCAGCCTGAAAACCTTGTAGTGTACCACACTCCCGCCTCGTCGGAGTAGGGGATTCAAGGTCCCCGGCGCTATCCCGCTTGATCCAGTTCAAAATCTAAACACTTTATGTTTCATACGTTGTACATGGGGAGGAACTTCCTGTCTGTAGTACGTTTAGAGATCTGGGAATCATAGTCAGAACCAGGTTCCTTATATATACTGTGGATAATACTTGTGATACAATAGTAATACCTCGGAGAGGATTCGAATGGACCGCGCTCTCGGAGGCGCCCAACTAACAGAACCAATTAATTCGGCACACTCCATTTTGTTTCTACGAAATAAAGGGGAGATTTTACCCTCGAGAGATCATTGGTGCGCGAAACTCCGCGTCCCATCAAATAAAAGCTTTACCTTTACCATCAACAGTGAAATATCTGTTCTCACTAGTAGGGTAAACCGTTGGTAGCGCTAGATACGATCCGACCTACAACTAGCGCTGACATCCCATGTCTTCTCCCTCCTTACATGACAATTTGAATATATAATATTGTTCGCAGGTTCTCACGCATTGGGATCTAAAGAAGCACGTCTACAAAGTAAACATTTATAAACTTAATTAATAAAACGCGTTTCTTGCAGATAGCACCTGATCCTTATGTTACACGAGGCTCATCTCATTTTAATATCAATCATACAGCATATCCTTTCACAATTTAAGTGATTACCTTGACTCAGCTTTCTTATATCACCGAAGTGCGAGGGCGCACTCCCAAACGGGTATTTATTAGTCCTTGATGTCGTCCGGTAGCAATCGTGACTAAATCGAAAAAATAAATGAAACCATTTCATGGACCCAAGAAACGGTGTGCCAGAACTGGCAATCACAGTCGAATGACGAAGAGCCCAACGCCGCATCGCACTGCTCGGCGTTGTAATGGGTTTGTCTGCAATGAGCAATGACCAGCTATTTGTCGGGCAAGGTTCTATTCTGACTTTGTCCATAGGCCAACACAGATTGTCCGCTTCGGTATCTTCTCTGTATTGGAGATCGACGCGTCACGGGTTCCCAGCAGGGTTGTTATCGCATTGCCGCCAGTAAGCGAACACTAAAGGCGAGCGGCGAAAACGATTTACATAGACACTCTTTCAGGACAACGTCAGCCAGTCATTATTAAGTGCCTGCGTCGTTGCTTCATACAACTATTTATATAACGAGACCACACGCATACACAGGACATGATAAGGAAACCAGCTAAACCACAAATTAGGACACCAACAGCAGCCATTTATCTATTTACACCAAAGCAGTTCGCAACATATTTGTTCCTTCCGGTTACGCGAAGTACAAAAGACTAGCGTTACCACGGCAATCTCTGCACTAGTGCAGAGTTGGCCGGGATATTTGTTAGCCTCAAGATAATCTCTGGCGTCAGCATTCTAAGCTGACAAACAGACAGACGAGTCAGAGGAGCCCTTTTGAAATGTTATCGAACGACGAACAACACTGTGAACTGTACTAAACAAGTTACGGCGCTCCGATTGCTCTGATCGAACCCTCTACCATGACTCGTCTTTGATGTGATGCCAACGATGGCGGTACCGAAGTCTGTTTTGGAAGGGACTTCTAAGGGTCGGCTACGTAAATAATGGCATGGAAATCACTATTCTGACGTGTTTCAGGTCGACAACAGGTTGACGATATTTGGGGTGATGGGGCGCAGAGCGTCAATACGATAGGACTGTATTGGATTCGTTTCGTGCCGCAGGTTCAGTTCTTGCCTTGGCCCCATGAAGGGTGGATTTTTCACCCGACAATTCTCTTCGTATAATAATACCATAAGGATAAGTGCCTAGAAATGTGTGATAGAAGAAGGGCTGATTGCGGATAAGCAACTAAGTTCTGTAAGGCTATGTTTGTGTCAGCTAATCCCGGATTCACCTCGTTTATTCATTAATTCAAGTTTTACCCCGTATTTAAGCAGATACACATATTAGTGCTATCATTGGTGCATCGTCGTTTTGATGAACCGGGGAAGGATCATTCAACAGTTTAGCTCAGTTTAACTCACACAGTTCGTGCTCTGTGAACGTCTGCATACATTCAATGTGAACTGCTATCTAGAACGATCACCTGCATGGCTAACGAATAATAAAAAGATATAATTAGTATTGCAACATTGAGATTATGGCCGAAAGTAGAACGTTTTCTCTGCTACATATTGCAATCCAAAATCTTGACAAAACGCACTGCATCAAATTCGAGCCATTCGAAATGAAATCATTAACTTCTCTTGGCAATCTCTGCTAATCTTAATTGCTATTTAGCTACCCTGTTTCTGCCGAGACGTGAGTCGAAGTCGGTTCGATTATATTATCTCACACCTTGTCAACAGTCTCGGCACGATCTCTCATGTGATCAAATCTTTACTAGCTAGGCTAATGGTAGCCGGCCGAATATAACTGCCTATTAATCACCTCCCGCTTGCAAAGGATCGTGCACGTTATGGGCCTTCTTTGCGTTCGCGGCAACGTCATGCAGGTGGAATTTCAATATTGGTGTACATATGCCTGCACTGAGAAACGGCAGGGAGAAACTTAGTCTATACTGCTTAGCGGGTTAGGTAAAACTTGCAGATCACGCGCCCATGGATAAGCGATTTCGTTAGGAGAATACCAAGCATGCGATCTGATCTACCCACCTTGAATTCGAGTAAGGGCCAGTAAGTCTCTCATCGTTAGCTAAGTGGAGCTTTTGTCATCGCTGCCGATCATTTCTTCTACGATGACATGCCTCAGTACCGCTGTGTAGAATTGCAGCAAGGATCGATCATGTCGGTCATGCTGTACTTATCTGGGTTTTCTTCTAAGAAACCTGTGTGACGGCAGGGCAGCGCTAACCGTGTAAACGCGTGTAACCGAGGATATATATATATATACAATTTCATGCGTCATGCCTATATCTCATCAGCGACGTTAAGCGAGCAAATGCCGTAATTTAAGTGAGTGTCCACTTCATGGAATCCGCCTGAACATGAAGAAAACAATGGGCGACCATACATCAGGAACAATATTGTATTCGTTTTCGATTAGCCAGGGAAAATTTTAATCGCATTTCGAGACTATCACTTAAAAAAGTACACGATCAATTTTGAAATTAAAATTATATCAATAAAGAAACTCCCGATATATTTTCGATATAAAACGATTGTAAAGCAGTTGCTCCCTGGAGAAGAACTGCCATGCAAAATGGTGTTTTTTTAGTTTGTTTGATGCAAAACGTACAGATATTGACCTCATTGTTCGTTAATGACTCGTTTTACGATCTATTTACTGAAAATACTAAATAAAAAATAATGTATCTATATATATATATATATGTATATATATATGGTCATAATTGTAGACCATCGTATATCAAGTGAAAACTGGCATTTGTGCGGACATTTCAAAATTACATTAATCGATATCCTTGATTGTGTTAAATTGCCGTTTGGACATGGAAGAAAAAACGTGTATATGTGTGATAAAGTAAAAATTCCTAATATATCTGTCCGCTTTGCGAACCGCCCCAGTTTTTTATTAGGTAGTTACTAATTTGATACAACACACAAGATTAATATTCTCAAAAGCTTGGCCGAAGCGTCGATTGAGTGAACGTAGTTTGCACCTGCAAGAAACTCGCATTTAATAACGCTTTCAAAAGTACGCAGCATAGCGATAATCGGAATATGTCTGGATTTTCTCGACCCTAAATTCGCCTGGAGTTTACCCTTATTGCTCGAGAAGTATTGTGCTTCTAAGTAGACTTCTTCCATAGCGAAAACCCTGAGAAACACGAAGAAAAGGAACAATCACAACAATAGCAAAAGTCTTGAAAGGTACCATTGGGATGCATTCGTAGATATCAAAGAAAAATGATCAATGACCCTTGTCAATTTACGTAGTCAATTAAATGCGTATGCACCTGCATGCGCTTGCGTAGTTTTATCCCAGCTGCAATTTAAGCTGGGGTATTAAATAATCTGACAACTTGTTTTATGACATTTGTACAACGTCCCGATTCTGTCTGCTAGGTCGCCGCCAGCGAGTCGCCAACGCAATATATATATATATATATCGATTTCCAATTAGTGGTGTCTCTGCGGGCGAGGGAGCGAAGCGAGATCGAGCTCATCGACTTTGGGCTCATCGAGTGTCGTCGTTACTCAGCCACTCTCAGTCGCGAGCTCATTTCGTTTCTTTCCTGTCCTTGTTCCACCTGAGTCGAGATACCCCCGGCTACGAGAGATACCCCTCTAACCACGTGCGTTTCTCGCTCCGTCAAACCCGCTTGATTTATGAGTTCGTAGTTTGATCCTCTTTTCCACGCACTCCCTTTGTGCTTTTGTCGTCTCTTTTCAATTCTTTCCGCCGCTCAGCCATTCGTTGTAGTCGACATCGCACTCATTGACGTCGACTGTAAAACTCTTCAGCGACTTCCGTGCGCTTCCTAATTCGATTCCTTGGCCTCGCTGCCTAAGAGCTCACTCTCACTTCGCGCACTTTAGCGAACTTCTTTACTGTTTGTTTTCTATTTTTGGTTTATCAATCCCTGTCTAACTTGTTAGTTCAGCTGTGTTCTGATCTTCAGTCAACTTCAATCGTGTATCAACTCTGTTTTGCCCTCTTTCTTCCTCTCTACATTATGGATGTTTCTTTGTACCACCTCGAAGTGTCCCTGCCCCCCATCCTTTCTGCATGACCATCTCGAGAGATCTTCAAGCCTACAAAGCCATGTACGTTGTACGCTATACAAGCGAGGTGTCACTTGACAGCCGGGTAGAAAACTAACTGGAAGGCAGGCGTGTCTTCAGTGTGCCCTATATCGAGAAGTTATCGAAATACTCTAAAGAAATAACATGGCAAGACAGTACGGAACAAACAGATGTTGATGAAGGATTGTTCATCTTCAATTGTATTTCGTTCACAATATACGATGCGTGTTTTCCTATACGTTGACTAGGATACGTCACCAAACGAACTTGGAACTGAACGCACTACGGGAAATCACTTTGGCTGCAATGCTACAAGTCACAATCTCACGAAAATGCGAATTCAACCGAATGCGTAGAGCATCTTCCGTGGAAAGATGAAATTTTGATATATGAGATGTCGCCGCAACATCTTTAATACAATTAGTGGTATGGACCAAGGAAATACTTTGGTTCATTCTCAGGTCGTATGCTCGGAGGATAAGCAAGGTATGGCGAATGGTTTCTGCATATACGTCAGTAGACACGGCATGACATAGTCATACACGTACAGACTTCAGCTTCCGAATTAGGTCTAGACATGCACCACGTCATTATGTGGCGTTGAAAATGAGAATTTACCTCAAGGGGAGCAAAAGTTAATGAACAACACGATGCGGGCAGCGAAGGTGTAAGGCTCTATGTCTCACGAACTGCTAATCATATTTATGGGTGCCTTTGAGACTTTAGGTTATTGTATGAATGATTTTAGTCGAATCTTTCCGGCCACAAAATTAGTAATTGGCCGGTGATGGTTGTCATCACTTTAAGACAATTTCGCGTGAATGTTAGGCAGCAATCACCAAGCCAGTAAAGATCAAGCAGATCGGATACGGCATCGACACCTTTTATATATTGTACTGTATGTATGAGACACGTCTCGAGCACGTCATCTCAGACAGAATGTTATTAAAGGTTATTACTAATTTATATTATTATTATTACTCTGTTATTCAATGTTGTCCACCAATTTCAAGTAATAAAAAACGATGGAGTCAGAACTAGAATATCATGATGATTCCCGCACACTAGTCGCTCCGTTTAGTATATCAAGAATGACACATTCTAAGCATCAGAAATCTGTGCTCGTACAAACTTGGCCTGCGATCGACCTCGACTCAAATTGGTCTACAAATATTCAAGCATACGAGAGATATGCCCACACTATCTCGACCTTCCATTGGAGCGGAAACGTAATACCAACTTCTGCCTCGGGTTGATATGCTCTCGAACCAAAAACATAACCTTATCACTTTGTATAATTTCACGATTTTGCTACGGCTAATGTATTGCGCTTCGTGCATATGCGGGGCTCTCGCGATTCGTGAATAGATAAATAAGTAAAAATTACAAAGGTAGCTCACCCGCTAATAAGATAATTACACTTTTAGCTGGACGCAATCTTATACCGGACCCGCCAACGCGATCGGCGGACACACTGTTAACGCTGCACTATCACTGATGGACTGATGTTTCCAAATCGACAACAAATTGACCTCTTGTTAACTGTATTCTGCTTGAATCCACAGTTCCCATTACTGCCCTTATTGCTATACCCACCCCAATGCCTTACATAACCCGCCAAGTTTAGCCATTTAAAAGGTCGGTCTCTTTCTCTCTTGAAAAGTGCTGCTTTTCTTTACCTTGAGCCATTGGTACTCTTAGAATAATACATAGTTAGCCCTTTGCCTCGCTCGGTTATTCTGAGATTACAAAAAATCAAATAATATAAACAGGTGAATATACATGATTTTCCCCCTCGTCCAACCAATATTACTGTCATCCTTGAGTCTCAAAGAAAGGCTCATTTCACGGCTACTTGATGCGACCACTAACCTGACTGGATAATAAACTTCAAACGGATAATAGCAGACATGCTATTTTAAATTGAGTTATTATAATATTTGTTAACTTGTTATGAGTGATGTACGACCCAACCGTGACAAATATATATCATACTATATGTTTTCCTTGACAGGAGGTTAAATAAAAGCAACTACACATTTCTCATATTAAATGTAGCATACATCAAACTTAGCACATATAGTGTTTCTATGTGCCACACTAAGGTGTAACCGTATACACTTCCACCTCATACTGATTTGGCAGGTTAGGTCTAAGGAGTTTAGGTAGTTTACTATTCGATATAAAGCTGAAGGTCATGCTGTGTTGACATGTGATACATGAAGCACTACTACACGATTTGTCGTTCACAAAAACTCGCCCTTGATCCGGCTCGAGTATCAGAAAGGTGTTATATGATATTATCGATACAAATGCCATGATGTTACCACGCTATATAAATAATTTATTATTATATTAGATACAATATTTCCTTCTCTTCGGCTAGGTCCGCACTGACTGACAGTCGTTTAGGATGACCGATCTCTATAAACATATACATCATCAGTGGAAGGTTCAGCATGGAAATGGTTGACGTCGGCTGCGAATTAGCTTGAAATCTGGCAATGGCGCATTACGTGCAAAGCGCTCCTAAACTTATACATATTTATTTAATTTCTAAAATTCTACACTCATGCTGCCGAGGCACGTTTCCTCGGGCCTAGGATATTAAAATATCCGAAAAGCAGACTCGAACAGCGTAGCTCACGATATATTTTTTTTGCGGAACCCAAGATATTGATTTGACTGCTGATGCAGTTAATGGCACAACACGGCCGGGCCCCATTAATAGCGAATAAGTGCAGTCGTAATCGTCTGAATGAAATACGATAATCCAAAGGGATAAACTTCACTTTACTTACTCGTTAGCGAATTTTTTTTTATGTACTGTCGTTCCTGTGGAACGACTCTATTTTTAGACAGCTGCTGCACTGTCCCACTGACAGGAGATATGCGAACAATAAACGCTTTCGATATGAACACTCCAGCCAAAAAACACTACCTGGTATATTCTCTATCTCGTAGAGACTTTCGAGGCCTCTACTGTGCCTGTGTCGGGCCTTATTTATAAGCCGATCCTCGATTAAGCTCAATGTGAGCAAGAATAACTTTAAGCCGTGAACTGTTCGTGAACAAGGAGCAAGCGTAGGCCGAATACATTCCCGGGGATGTTTTCCTCAGCGCTAAGACGATTACCAAGGAAGCCGGCCGAGAGACTAGTACTGCTTAAATCATGCAGATTGATCCAGAGTCCGCTCCGCTCAGCCCAGCACCAATCGGTTTTCTCTCATCGCTGCACTCTTCACAGCGTTTCGTGCCCGCAGACACTTTCAAGGTTAAAAATAGGAGGAAGTGTTCGTTCGCGCTGGAGGCGCACCTGATCTTTTTTATTATGTACATCTTTGAAATCGTGCTGCAACGAGAGTGCTAGATTTCATAGAAACACAGCGTGTCTGCGTGGGTAAGTAAGTGCGTATGTTTGCAGCTGAAATATAGTCCATCATCCCTCTGCCGTTGAATACATCGTTTCTAATGCTATTATAGATACAACAGCTACATTCAGCACCTGCATCGAATGGTTGGCTTCGGTGGCACTATCGCCTCAAGTGGTAGCAAGTGACAGACAGTGAGACACCATGGAACCTTGTTCATTCGGCCTTTAGAGACAAGCATCGAGGATTCCACTTGATGGGGAACGACACCCATCACTAATAGTCATCGTAAACATTTCGAAATGATTGGTTCGAAAAGGATGTACGCTATGGCCAAACGTCAGCTGCCTATAGTCAATAACTTTAAGGGAACATCATGAATTTGAAATAGCTAGCTCGAAATCAACGACACATACGACTGATGCAAGACTGAGTTCTTGAATCGCGCTCATGCTTTTTACAAATTAGGGATTTAGCCACACACATGGATGGCGCGGGAAAGAGATTCAAGTGCGTACGGGCAATAGTCAGTCACCCGTTCATTTATTTCGTTGTGGCTTAATTGTCGTAGTCGCACCTAATGCTGGGACAGGTTCGGGCCAAGGCAGAGACGAGCATCGCTTTGGTGACCGACAAATGCAGTTGACTGATTTATTCACGCAGTCAATGAGCGTGAACGCAAACGTCCGAAGGTTGTCGTGTCGCTGTCACCTCCGTCACGGCTGCAGCCATCCACCCACACGCGCACCCACATTCAGCCAAAGCATAACAACGAAGGTACACCAAAGGAATCGGACAGACGAACTGAGGGTACACGGAGCTGTTGTTGTCGCTGTTGTTGCTGTTGTTGCTGTTAGTGGGTCGTTGTCGATGTTGGGGACGTTGATGTTGTTGTTTATTTAGTGATCAGTTCCTAAACGCCTAACGAACGTACGGGAACTGCTGCAAGGACTGACGCAGCCACAAGGGCTGCTGATGATGATGCTGCTACCTGGTGAAGCGTACTATTATACTTAATGGTGGCACTCCGAGTCGAAGGAAGAGAGACTATCTACCTACCGAAGTACTCGTCTCAAGGTAGAATAACGTATAACCTTACTGCAATCAGCACTGGCAGTAAGCATTATATAAGTTCAGTTGTATATAAATATATATATACATACAGGGTGGTCAAAAAAAAAGTTCAGTTATGTGATGATAACAATAATAAATATTCGAGTTGCTGACACTGGTATCTATTTATAGTTCTATTTTTGTTTAAGAAGATATTTTTTTTTTATTATTTCACTCTCTGGCCTTGATTAACAGCTCGAACGATAATGTGATGACGATTTCTCATCATAAACGCGAGGTTAATACCGTTCACGATAACTTCAGCCGAAACGTGTGCGTTGATATACCCGCCGACTTGAAATTTCTAATCAGCTTGGATCAAGTCTTGTGTATTTCCTACGAATTATCCACATAACGTGAACAATTGCACGGTAATCTAACATGCCCACAAGAAGTCCATAACTTCAGCAAAATCTCTAACAAATTCTATCACAATGACAGAGCGTTAGAACCAGACAATGATGCCTTGTGGGCTTTGTGTCTCGTCTTTCTGATTTTCCGCCTGAGCCCCTAAGGCTTTATAGAGCCTTGAGCCTCTCACGGTATACATCTGTATATATATAGAGCCTATACAGGCATTACGCGTTGTACTAGACCCCCGTCTATCTATCCACTGCTAGTCTAATTCCGGTTGATCCTCCTCTCATGAAGAATAACATTCAAACGGAACAATGAATGCATGATTCCAATGGTGTCACTGCAATGACAACATAAGCAGGGCGGTCCCATATCTGTCAGTGAATCTGTTTTACTGACACCTTGACGGCATATCCCTCGAAGGCGACAGCTTGTGCCTGTTGATATTTAGCACAAGGCTGGGATCAGAGTCTCCTGGTGCACACTAACAGACACGGGTGGACAGACAATCTAGATCCGACCCATCAGCCACAGCTTTCCAACTTGCAAAGTCGCTCTACTTTTGCTAAATAATTAGCACCTTATAGACAAGAGGGTCACAACTGAAGAGACCTTGTCAAGTTGATATCGCTCGAAGGTGTCTGTCATTTAACGTTGGCCTACCATGTTCAATTGGGGATACCTGTTCTCCTTGACGGTGAAGTGATAGGCGAAGTTGCAGATTCGTGCTGTATCATAATCCGGTCCCCTAGAAACAGATGCTTGTCGTATGAACTTGCTACCGGATGCTTAAGGGCAGGCTAGGCTCGACAGCCAGCTCCATAATGAACAGAATATGTGCGTACAGTGTTTTCGTCGTACGTTTAAGATTTGAATAAAGTCAGCTGAAAAAAAGCGCCAATGACGCAGCGACGCCGAAGCAGCACTTGGACGAGTCAGGCCGCCCAAAACATCAGCATCCACCGACTGGCTCTGGCAATCGTGCGGCGTCCTGTCTGCTACGATGATTACTCCGTTGAAAGAACATGTCACTGTCATTGGGCGAGATCAGCCTTCATACTTCCTCTGTGCCACCGACAACAGCAGCAGCAGCAGCAGCCACAGCAATGAGTGAGTGACATGTATGTCCACGAACCACAAGACGTCGCAGCAGCTCGACTTCGAACATCGAATGGAATTGACATCAGTTCAGCAATGGAGACATAAATACGTTTGTACGTGCATACACAAACACACGTGCACTTCAGAGGTTCGATCGGCAGGCTGATCTTGCCCGGACCTCGAGCACGACGAGGCGCTAATCCCCGAGGCGTATGCGGCTTGAAGTATACCCCTCCCAAGTGCCCGAAGTGGTCCCTCGTCCCCGCCCCCCCCCCAAAATTCAGCTTTGAATGTGTTCTGCCCGTTCATCTTGGAGTGGGATGATGGAATATTTGAAAACACTGAAAGGCTTCAGAGATGCCCGCGAAGCAGCCGGTATCTGAGCAGGACAAACGATAGTACTGTCTTTTTTTTTGTTTTGTTCAATTGTTCGCATTTATGTCATTTTTTCCAACGTACGTCGACGAGTGCAAGCACTTCTTACGAACGAGAGACATTCGAGCCTTTTCTAGTTCGTATTGAACGTCAGCATTACCCGCAGGGCAGGAAGACGCGAAAACCGACGGAGACACTAACATTTGAGATAAGCCAATCGGAGGGAAATAATGGAATCTAAATATATACATACTGGAGGAAATCGAGACCTTAGATCGAATTATTAGGCGCTGCACAATACGCGCAGTGTATTCAAATTACATTTGAATATCAACGCCGTTTCGAAGAAGAAAGTGAGGGATGGAGGGAGATAGAGAACATCTACGAAAATAACGAAGAGCTTTGAGGATAGCAATTTATATACAGGAAAGCAACTAATTGTTTGGGACAATAGTCAGATTTGCAATGCGCTTGTCTGGACACGAAGGTGACTGTGAAAAGGCCGGAAGTCTGGCAGACTCAGATCCAGTAAAAAATGCACGGTAAAGGTACATCCTATTACATACGTGCGAAAGCCGTTCGGCTTCCGGCTCCCATAGCAAGAATTCGACAGTGACTCTTTGCTTGTTTCAACGATGATATATATATATATATATATATATATATATATCGAATTTGCTTGTTTTGTATTGTTGTTGCTCATTATCCTTTCGACATATTCGATCGTTATCGACAGTTAAGAACGATGATGACCTTTTATAAAGAATATCGACGCATATTTCTAAATCATCTACGTCACAGTAATGGCTACAAATCATGTCTCTACACTGTAGGCTGACTGCCCACCGTTTCCTATAACAACGATAATGACAAGGGCTCTATATCTATCACATTATACAGTAAGAACAATAAGGTATCTAACATGATGCTCCGTACGAGATGGTTGCGGCAACTAGTGTCAACTCCGAGCCAAGAAAAAACCGCCGGAGTTGTCCAGTTGAGTAAACTTGAGACACGTCGAGATTGCCGGGCCAAATTGCCGAGTCTTTTCCTTGTTGCCCAATAAGGAGTTGAACGCTGGAAGAACCAACGCTGGGTAATTTTAACACGATTACACGACGTGTACAGAATCTCTTAAGATCTTCTTGACTCCTTCCAGGCTAAATGAGGATACGACTTGTGAAATCTCTATGATTTCAGACGTCGGATCCCAGTCAGTCGGACCTGCCCGATGCTATTTTCAACCGGAAACAAGTTGACTAGAATGGGCGTGACAACCGTCAACCAATTTATCTTCACTTCTTGTCAAATGTCAGCCATGGATATTTGCCATTTGTTTGCTCTACACATATTTAGGGGTGTCCCTAAAGTTATCAAATGCTATTCGTGACCTAACAAAATTGAGTGGTATATACAGATGGCCAGGGGATAACATTTCGTACATTTTATATCTTGATGGTTATGTGTACATATTTAAATGGCGGCGTGAATTTGGAAACAAAAGACTCCTCACACATTTTCTCCTCAAAAAATGGATTTTTCCTAGAGACCGACAAACGTTGCTCAATACCCCACCAGAGCTACAAGATTTGAATTAAAGTGTGACTGCCTCTGAGATCAAGTTTTGAACATTATTAGCTTTCTCTATTGTTTTGAAGTACATGTCGGTATCAAATGGGTTTTTACGCGGCATAAAAGAAACTCATTTCGTTCAGATTACAGTGACGACCTTTACACGTTAGTCAACTCCCACAAGGTCGCATAATTTCAGTTGCAATTGTACAGAGAAGACTTAGAATCGGTGGCACCGAGACTTCGGCCGCCTCGGTGATGTATTGAAGCAACAGTGAGGCATTTTACAAAGAATGAAAAATGCATCTGTGCTTGGCCTTGAATGTAAACTGCTCTTTGTAAAGGTCCCTAGCTGCGCGGTTTTACAAATCAGAACAGTTCAGTGGTAAATGTCTTCAGCTTCGTTCCTATCTAACCCTTTTTTTTTTCAAACTGACCCTCAGCTGTTCCCCTATCTGATATAATAATAAAGTATTATTGGAGGCTGAAGATAATAATGATAATATTAAAAACAGTTTGGTTCGGCATTTACCCTTCGGGATTATTATTATTAGGGCCAATAAGTCAACGGTTTCAAGTTCCACGCAGGACAAGCTCAGAGTGAATATTTCGCCGTTTCTCCGTCAAAATCCCCTCCAGACCCCAAGGACCATTTACAATTACTTGAACTCCTTGTCCTTTGAATTCTTCAAAGCAAATTATTCGAGGAACAATACTCTAACTACCGTGCAAAAACTGCAGTTCCTTTAATAAACAAATAAAGCTTTACCTTTACCTTTACCAACCAGATTCAGTTAGGTAAATTAGAGAGATCGATTGATTCGCGAATTGTTTGTATTGTACACAGTGGCTATTACATATTATTTCCATGAACTGTTGCCACTTCGCGAACGACCAAAAGCCTGTCGTTGCTTCGGACACTCTCCTCAAGTATCTCGTAATTCTAATATTATATGCCGCAATTTGATTTTACTATATTTACTGTTTTAAATTTACTATGAATGTGTATGCAAACACGCAGTATTTATGACGCATACAGCGGGGCTACAATGCTTTCCTTTCTGCACAGTGGTAGCTATGCCGCAGACCACATTAGTTGCCACTACTACTTTCCAAATATTATTGCTGAGATACTGCCCATAAAAGTAAATATGGCTCCACTCAGATTCGAACCTCCGACTCCACAAAACTCCCTTTTGGGTACTGCCTTTTTTTACCCAGTGCGCCATGCCAGTGGGTATTGCGCACCCAAAACCTCCACGTGGGCCGGCAGCAACGAACAGAATTCAAAACATTAGACATGGTTTCCACAAGTTAATTGCACAACTCTGAAGACAAATCAACTTAGAGTAGTTACGTGTGTCTCTAGAACCAATATTTCCACCCTGTTACGAGCACAGCCATTTCAAATGCCCGCGCCAAGCACCAAAACCGAAAAGGCCGTTAAATTATGCCATATTTACAGCGCCAAAAAACATAAACCACTTCTCCATCACTGTTAGAGTATTTACTGAAATTTATTATGTACAAAGAAGTGATTACGGTACATTTATAATCTTCGCGTGCTGCCCTACAATAAGGTGTCCTAAGTTATTGACAATCTATAGCGCACGCATTTATCAAATAAAGATAGTCGAACTCTTCTAAAAACTGTCCCATCTGTATAGAGGCATGGCTTTAGAGGTATTCATCAAAATGGTTAATATCGTGTTTTTATATTTAATTAATGCCACCCTGCTTAACCATCATCAGCGTTGTCTGAGAAACCGCTCTCTCTCTCTCTCATGCAAACTGTCTATCTAGCCGGTGGGTAGCTTACGATAGCAGCATTAACACTTGATCGATACTACCGTGATTCTTCACCGTTTTTAAGTAATACGGTCCCTGGTTGAACATCTGAGATAACTATGCAAACGGATAAACTCATGGGAGATAGATCGCGGAATGATCAATTTATCCACCCTCATAACAAAGTGAATGAGTTCCACACATGTTAGTTCTGTTTCGAGCATTCTCTCACTGCAGCAAAAGGTGCAAACTTAACTTCGTCATGTGTAAGTGAATGTTTACTTTACTTACAATTTTTTAATGATTTTGATGATTCTGAAAGATTTCTTAATACCACCATTTACTTCCAGAGTATGCCAGTGAGTGTGAAATGAACTGAGGTCGTTTAGTAGACCATAATATAGGCCTAACAGAAAATTATTCAACGTATCCTAAAGCTACTGACACTATCAGACCAATAGGGAACACCATGCAAAATATTATATACAACAAAACAACACAAACACAGCTGAACCCGTTTCATAAGAAATCTTATCTCTTATCAGCTGTAAGAAACTGATCGAATGTGGTAGTGTTGTCAGTTGTTGTTAGTGCTAGTATACAATACATATAGTACAATAATATGGTGGATGAGCAGATATTGATGTTTGTGTTACACTCGAGCAGTCCCGATGTAATGAATTGAGATAATGCCCCTCTATGAGCGACAGTTCGCACACAACGTATACGTGCATCCGGGTTATGTAAATAAACAGACCACTACTCCTACGAGGCTCTATTGTAACTATTAATTGTGAGTTGTTATAGAGTAGGGTGACGACGCAGTGAACACTATTCTTTGACCTCGTGTTCTCATATCGACCCGAAGAAAACGAATCTTGAATTAAGTGGTCATGACAGTCCGGAGTCTTGTCTGCAATTTGCAGCGCGCACTGCTAATTGTATTTTGTTCACTATCTATTTCACAATGTCGAATATTTGCAGATGATCAATCAATCGTTGTCAAGTTAAATCTGTGTTGGGCAAGAGAACGGAGTATATAAACAGTCAAAATATTTGGTGCCTGTGACAAATGTTTGGCACAAAAGCCTGTGAGCTACTGAACCGCCTGCCACTTCGCCGTGGTAGGTCTGATATTCATTCACGATCTATATATACGTTCTTCACAGTTTTGGGTGATGATAATTGTGGTTTGTTCAGTTCATTCGAATGGGTCGAACTGTCGTGGTTCTTCTCGGGACATCGTGCCTTGTTCATTAAGCTGATATCAGTTCCACCTCATATAGATCCCCTACATATTTAATGTCGCATATTTTTAACACTAAAAACAATAAATAAAATCGCCTTGAGAGACCTTGTGGAGTGCCACATGGCCAGCTTAGAGCGTTGACCACCAATGCTTTCTTTATAACGAACAAGCCTATTCGATTCACTGCCTGTTCAATCATCAATTTCTCTTAGTAATTATTGTATGTCAACTAACAGGCCCACGCCACCATATGTAACCGCATGCTATAACCAACCCGCTTAATCCGCAGGTTGATAATTATCTTCCTATTTCGATGACACTCCACGAGGCCGTTCATTTTTCATCATCTATATATTTGTGTTATTGGCAAATAGTGGCCGTTCACATCAAACTAGCATAAAAATGCCAATTTAGCACGACTACAGTTTTACTGCCTTACCTGCTCACAGGAATAATGTCGTAACGCCCGCGCTCGGATAACCAAACTACCCATTCATAATTAACGCATTGATTGACAGTGAGGTGTGGTCTTCATTCTATTAAGATTACTCAGGCTTGTACTCGCTTGTTGTCGTTGTTGGATGCCAGTCAGTCTCTCAGTTGTGCAGAAAGAATAGACTTTTGAAAAGGAATTACCGTAAGCAAATGTGTACGATGTGTAGGTGTAGCAGGCTCAATGTTGCGTGATGTGATGCTATTAGGCTTCAATTTCTTTCTACGTCAACAGCCCTCAACGTTCTTTCAGTTGTTGCCCTCAATGTTTATGAAATATACAAACGATTTACATGTTACGTCTTGAGCACACACAGCCATGAGGGCGTCTCATGGGTAACGATGCCTCAAGCAGAACAATTTTTTTTCAGGAATTCGAGGAAAGATTTTGAATTCACACAGCACATCTCGTTCGTCAAGCCGTTCTCCCCATTAGCAAGCCTTCTATTTATAAAGTACATTTAACCTCGGTCTGAACCCAGGAGAAGGGCTCGGGCGGAGGTGAGCAGTGCCGTGTTGCGTGAATAGCCGGTCGCTACCAAAATTGCTACACTTTTCCTCAATGGTTCGCAGCAAATGGAGAATGAGATCTCTGCTAACTATCTCTCATAGGTAGGCAAATGCACTCCGGGGACGCATTCACGATACGCATACCGTTGCTGTTTCGTAATTCAATTCGCGCAATCCAAAGAGCGTGTGTCTACACACATTGTAGCACAAGGAACATTTGTACGAAGCCTCGAGTCGATTTTTCGTCGGGACATACGAAGCGCATTACTGCCGAACAGCGGGGAGATAATTCATGTGCGACGAAACGTATGGGCTAGAGGAGACGCAGTTTGTAATCGTTTACTACAGCTCACAGAAGCTGCCGTTGATCCAGATTTTCAATCAACGGCAGATTTTGACAAACCTTTGTACCTTTACAAAGGTAAGTACAGATGCGTATGGGATACTTTCAACATAGTGAAGAGAGGAATTGTCATGGTGTTAGCCTCATTTGGCAGCAGTAGATATTTGCTGCCACAAGTGACCATGCTAAATTTCACAGGAATCACCCTATAACCTCGGCGTTTCGCTGCAGGTCTGACCTGTAGGACATTCGTGGGTGCTAATGGCTAATGCAGGTATGTTTTATATGTCTAGTTATAACTAAAGTGCGATAATAATAATGTTCATAGCTGTGACAAAGGACAAATATCTTCGCCGTGTTTTATCAGTATTTCTTCGCTTGTCGAAACAAGGACTGCGATTAAGTCGACGACATGAGCACACAGCGAGTATAGCGGGCCTAATAATCGGTGCCTACTCAGAAACAATTGAAAATAAGCTGCAACGACCGTGCGTTCATGATCTACCTGAGTCAACATGAATATAGAGCAATTCACGGGGCGGTACAGCTCGAGTTAGGAATCACATTGCATATTTCCTCATTTCCTCTCTGTGACTGCTGCTGCTGCTGGTGCTGTTCTCATCGTTGAATGCCTTCATCGTCAGGAGGACTCGTCCGAAGTGCACTTCGGCCTTCTGTCCGCGTTTCGTTGAAGAGAACACCAGCAGTAAGCCGCGTCGCTTTTTCTGACATTTACATTCTCCGGCGGCTTCGCTCGGAGAATGTTCCGGTTCCTTTGCCTTCCTACATCCTGTGTCCTCTCTCCAGCAGGTGCAGGAACAAATAGCAAGACAACGGACGATGTCGAGTACGAGGCACGGGAAGGGGGAGATGAGCATATGCGCCAGGCCGGGTCGACCACAACGGCGACTCCGCGACGGGTAGAGATAGATATAGAGCAAGGTTCAAGCAGCGTCCTATGGAAGGAATAAAGATAGAGGCAAGGCAGTATGGCCTGTATGACCGTGTGTTTTTGTAGGTGTGCGGGTGTGTTTGTGTTCGTATGTGGGTGTTGCTGTGGGTGTGACTGTGTGTCTGCTCTGGAAAGGGAAAGCCACCTCTCATGAATAGCTAACCGCTTGCCGCCGCCTCGTGGCAACGCGCGCGATCGTTCTCCTCAAGCCACAAACCTCCAACCGTAAGACTACGTTCGGCCGAAGGTCTGGAAGGACCTCGTGTTGGGGGGATGAAGGGGAGTCTATAGCAGTTCGTTGGTGGTACAACAACTGTAGCGGCCTTTGCCAATACGCACGCACGCACACAACAACGTCAAGTGAACAAGTATTCGAGCAACGGTGGCACCAGATTGAGAGAAACACGAGGCGCCTGCCGGCGCGCGCGCCTCGCCAGCTCAACGAACTAGCTAGGCGGGTTAGTGGGCAGATCGGATGGCACGGAAAGACCCCCCTTGCCTGCTTCAACTCTTTCCTCTTGTCTTTCCTCGTCCTGGTTACCCCACGTCTCAACAGCGCCCCACTTATCATAAATGTCTAAGCTGAATATTCTTCTTACGTGCATGCTACCGTTACTGTTGTTGCCGGACCGCGCTTGTCGCTGCCTGTCGGCCCCTCTTACACCATCGGGGAGAACAGCAGCATCTAATGGTGGTGGCTAGGCGACGAGTACGTTGCTCCCGTGTTTTCGTGTGTTCCTTGGACCAGCATGCGTGTGTGGCTGTGTGGGAGAGCTTACCGGTAAATAAGGCTAGCTAACGAAAGGGATAAGTTCATGTAACACTATGGTAAACATTACAGCCGTGTGAACGGCGTCAAGCCAGAAGCAGCATGGAACGAAACAAACACACGTTCAGGAAAGACAACTTATCTAATCCCTATTAGGTAAGTTTAAGATAGAAACGCAAAAACTGTCGTCTAATCCGAAAGCTCAAAGTCGTTTACTCTCGAAATTGCCCACTGGTAGGGCCTTGAGTTACGTGGTCGGGTAAAACCTCTTGCCGATTATGCATTGGTTGGTACTCTTGATTTACAGTGCGATAGATAGAGTGCGCGGCACTTATCGTTGCGTCCTCAAACCCAGCGCTTGGTGATATATTCGTTTTGTCGGTTGTCGTAACGATGATAATCCTACGCGCTTAGACAAATGAAAGCATTTGACCACAATGGCCGATATAGTGCTATCTTCTACTATATATTATAACATATGACACATCCTAAACTTAAAACCAGTTTCAATGACGGAGCTCCACAAATAGCAGAGCATCGAAGAAAGGTGAAAAACAATAGGGGACTCTCTGACATCTGTATGCAATATGTGTAATTAGGTTGCATGTTATGCCTACTACACATATGTCTATCAACAATTTAATCGATCGATCGTGTATAAGTGCCTCGTTATGGTTGATTTACTATTGGCCTCGCCTCTTCACGAATAGTTTCCCTGGATCTGATACTGCAGGACGTGACTTGCTTTCTTATCACTCCGTTTCCTAAATGGGATAGATCGATTAGATAGACCATCAGTGGGTAAAAAAAACTCGCAGTTAATATAATACATCACCGCGTTGCGTAATCAATGGGTAGAGATTGTGCAGAAATGTCTACGCAACAGGCAATACCACACCTTACACATATCCCACCTATCCCGTATATCCTTTTTTAAGAGGGGAGAAATGCTTCATCCAGAAGTATATATATATATATATATTGTCATTCGTATATTTGCATTGTAATAGATCCAACCGATATGTATTCAAATTAGTCTTCATATCATCCCCGCGGATAATTTGCCTATTTTCTGCCGGTGTGTACACATGGGTTAGCGTTCGAAAGCTAACAAGGAGCAGACCTTCTATTCTATCGCAGGATGTTCGAACACAAAGAAGGCGTCTGATTTGCAGCTGAATCAGGTCCCACGTCTCGATGGGATGGGATATGACGATTAGTTAGGAAATGTTTACTCTGTACCGGCTACTAAGCCAGAGGAGCCGGTACCAGAAGCAAACTCGTTGTGTATTGTTGTTCACACAATGATAACACAACGAGTTTGCCTGTTATGCTATCAGCGATGACAGTCATAGCCACTGCCAGAATTACTTCTGGTACTGTTTTCTCCTTTTCTAAAGGTTTCTACCTCTTAGGATATCGGGACTTTCGTTTGCTATTGGTCCCCCCAGCCCTTCTTTCATCGGACATTTCCTTGTTATGTATCCCGATTGCAGGATTACTACGATGGAGACGAAAATCCACCTCTGAAGGTGTCGTCCAGCGACAGTAGTCTGATAGCCGTGGTCCGAGATAATTGGAGTATGCAAGTCCATGCAACACGTGTTTCAATGTAAGCGCGTACTTACGCCGCAATCGCTGCGACGAATGCAACTACACGAACAAAGAGACGAGATATTTTCAGGACACCCTGCTTAAAAGTAGGACTTAGCTTTGCTCCGGGGGCTGCTTCCAGTGACTGATAATTTCGAGGCTGCTGTCGCTGGTGTCACTACCGTTGACATCATCAAGGACAACTCGGAAACACAGATGACTTACTACCAACCGTTGTACATGTGGAAATAGCAGTTATGTTTATGTCTAGTATGTCTAGTAGCTAGTATGCCTCACCGTGGTAAGATGTGTATTATAAACACACCCCACATAGTTGTGGGGTGTGTTTATAATCCGAAAGACTAATTTGACAAGGGTAGATGCCAAATCGGGCAGAGAACCTAGCTAGATTCACCCCACTCTCTCTGTGTCGGTCGAAAGTCCACATTGTCCGATGTTGTTTTTTTAATACAATAAATAAGTTAATTATTGAATTGCACGTTTTCCTATGTTCTTATCTTTGTTTGACCCTCTGATTTCTAAACATTCGAAGGAGGATGATATTAGGAACTACGTAAGAAGGCGATACTTAGCAGACTTTTCACATTTTAGAATATGATATCAGCCAGGTTAAAGGTAACGCTAAAATTAAAATAAAAAAAAACACAAATATTAAAATAAAAAAATATATTATTAAAACAATTATCATTCAACTACTCAAAATTAAAAAACCCAAACGCATAAGGTGTGCCACGGCCAGAAGAGTGCATAGCGAGCGCCAATTATTTATACGTGCATTTTCTCAACTCAAGTCAAGGTATCTCGATGAAATCAACGCAAATCAATTACAATGCTCAAGTTAAATCGACTAGTGCTCTATTTTTAAATTTGCCATCATTACTTTGTGTATTCCTGCAACTCCGTCACCTTTCTGCAACGGTGAAACTGTACTCTATTCTGCATCGGTAGCATGAAAGGTATCCTATATATATATATATATACATATAATACACTTGCAGGCATGTGTCAGCGCCATGTTTGCAAGCATGCGATTCGTTACTGACCCAACACTCGAGATGTCCCCAAAGGACGAGAGTTAGGATCTGTGAAGATTAGGTATTATGTTATATAGATTCGCATCTGGGATGGCGCCTGTCGACATCCCGAGTGTACGTGACACTCCATGTATTATTTACACTTCGTGCACTTCACCACCGGGGCCGCCACCACCGCCACCGCCGCCGCCGCCGCTGTAAACATCACCACAAAGACGCTCGTTATTAATGGTGTTTGGCAGCAGGAACACAGTGGACACGACCGGTGGCGGCGTTCTAGGAAGGCACGACCCAAAAATGAAGAGCACAAGACGCTGGCATAGACAGACTGAGAGAGAGACAACAAAAACGATGTCGGGAAGTGCGATTAGAGGATGCATCAACAGGCTGTGTGGTCCCGCTGATTTCGACTGCTGTGCTGACAGAGCCGCGGTGCGCCGAACAGAACAGTGTACTGTAAACACTTGCCATTTTCAATAGGGGGACGAACGTCCTCGGGAGCAAAAAAAAGAAGCATGCTTTGAGCAAGAAGTGAGCGAAAATCGAATGCATGTTTTTAACTCCCAGAGCGGATGGAGGCAGGAAGAAAAGATGCAAACTCGAGGCGTCCTTCATAGCACACGAACGAAGGAATGGGGCTGCGTTTTCAGGCATCATAATCATGTCAACGTGTATCGCATCTCTATATGATCTATGGCGTGCAATGGTGACTGTCAACAAAAACGAACGTCTTGCAGAAACATCCTTGTTTCATTATGGAACAATGTAAAATTTCAAGACAAATAAGTGTTTGTTCGTTTAAATAAGGCCCGATACAATTCAGGTCCGTTCAAGCAAGGAGCAACTTTAGACACACACACGTCATATACCACTCGAATTTGTAGGACGAGACGCTCGTTCATAATTGAACTCTGTATCCAGGAATTTGGTTACTTATATTAGCACTGTCCTGTGAAGTTCGGTTTTTGCTTTATAACCTAACCTGTTTGCACTCAAAAGCAAGCAGTTGTATTTTCTCAGCTGGCACACACAGATAGATTCACTGCTTGCTTAGTATATGCTTAGAGAGGAAACTAATGTATATATGTACACCCTTTATTATGTATAGTACCACCTATCTGACCACGTACGTCGCCTCAAACATACATAGATATATATACATATATATTCGCCTAAGTCAGTCGTATCATGTCATAAATTTATAGATGCCAGTTTGTACTGTAGCTGTACAACTTTTGACTAAGTCCAATCACTAGCCTCAGGACAAGCTAATGGATTCATAGTCAAGTTGAGTGCAGCCGCCACAATGCAATCGCTCAAGCACCTAAGCGTTAATGATGTGCAATTCTTGGAAGATTGATAGCTCCGCTGCACTGCACTGCAACAGCTATATAGACGAGCGAATTCTGAATTAGCACGTGAATTCCTTACCCCGTTCGTGGTGAGACTGTGGTAACATCACCCATTCATCCTTCATACTTAGCCTACCTTGTCATACGAGGAGCCAAAATTAAATTGCTACTCATGAACTGAGCCTCCCTGCGGCTTGTACCGCTCGCGGTGCGTGCACCTCGAGACAGCCATGATTCATATCGATATTAGCGCGGCTATACGCTGAGCAGACTCCAGCCACTTGAGTTATTTCTATTTGGAAATAGAGCTCAATCAATTATCCCTTTGTTGTTGAAGATATCGATCGATTAAGCGGAGATAGCCAATTGTGCAGTCGGCGTCTGGCCTTATAATAATCAATACCGACTTTTGCTATTTGTTCGAAATCATTCGAAATAGGATGCTATATTTCATTGTGACAAATGTTTCGCGAATAACTTGACGTTGTTCGAGTGATCAAGTTTAAACAATTTACTAATTAACATGCGATACATTGTAGTTGTTTCTTATCTGACTGATTGTCGCTACTGTTGTTATAATCACCTGATCAGATGTGGGTAGAGCGGGGCATGTTCTGCACAGGTTCCAGCGATCTCAATATTGAAGAGGTTCAATTGTTCCCACAGAATCATACATTTTTCAAGGAAACCCCGGTGAAATCAAAGCGATGTTACTTTTATACAAATGTCTGCGTTTTAGTAACGAGGTTTGCCGTAGAGACAGGTTGTTCTCTTTGAATAAAGATGATGATTCCATTCATTTAGTTCGATCACGTCATAAACTATTGTATTATTATGAACTTGCTATGAATTTTGTCGTTCTCTGTATACTAGTGTATTGCAAAAAAAGTGTAGGTATAATGATCAAATCTTGATCGATTACTTCAAAATACTGATAAATTATTTTTGTAAGATATATATACATGTAAACTATTTGTATTATTTGGGCGATATGAGTTCGGACACATTTATATATATATATATATATATATATACACCCTGCTAAAGGTGTAAATAAGTTGTGTAAATATAAATATGTAATATATAGGTTTTGTTCACGAGTATATATTTATACTCGTATATTTACCCGTGAATAAATCGAGACATTCGGTAAATAAATTCTATCTAACACAAGCATCATCGAATGCTTATTTCCAGCTGGGTTTATAACTTAAGATTTCCAACGTCCACTTACTGTAAATATTTCACCGTCAGCCATGAATTTCATCACCCTGTTCTTTGAACGGCGATCACCGAGACATCTATCTGTTCAACAGCGAATGGAGCAAGGGGCCAGGTTATGTTAAGTGAGAGATGCCGCATTGTCGCTTTAGCCAGAGGCGAATTTCGACCGTTACACTCCATTCTGGCAGGATGTATTCAGCGACGCATGCGCGTAGCCGACGTTCGGCTCCTGCTGTCTACACTGTTGCCTCCTTTTCAAAGCCATTTGTGCAGACGATAACCACTGTTTTCTGTTGTGTACACGGCCCGGAGAGGAACACGTAAAAACAGACGCCGCCAGCCGATTGAAGTGTGCCGAGTGTGTGTGTCTATTGATTTCAGTCAGAAGGGCGAGCTGTTTTCGTTTTTTTTTTGGTTTTGACAACAAGTTGGCGGGTGTCACTAGAAAGTGGAGATAAGCGTGATGTCGTCCCCTGCTCAATCCAAGATCGTGCTGGGATATTGGGATATCCGGGGTCTGGCCCAACCGATCCGTTTATTGCTAACCTATGCCGGTGCAGAGTTCGAAGACAAACGTTACAGCACAGGTCCCGCGCCCGATTACGATAAATCTGAATGGCTTGCCGAGAAGGCGGAGAACAAGTTGGGCTTCGCATTCCCCAACTTGCCGTATCTGGTCGACGGCAGCGTCAAGCTGACCCAGACCCACGCTATCATGCGCTATCTAGGCCGTAAGTTCGATCTGGTTGGCACAAGCGAAGCTGAGCTGTCGCGATGTGAGCTCGCCGAACAGCAAATTGCCGATTTACGGGCAGCATTCGTCAAGCTGTGCTACAGTCCGGAGTTTGAACGACTTCAGGAAGGGACGCGTTCAAAGGCCGATTGTCTCGGAGTTCTCGATGGCGGATACACCGACCGGTTCGCACACATGCTGCAGGAGATTTCGGTGTTTCTCGGAAATTCACAATGGTTCATAGGCGAACGACTCACCTACGTAGACTTTCTCGCGTACGAAATCCTCTTCCAAATGTCCGTGTGGAATCCAGCAATCTTCAGGGACGTGAAACGTCTCACGGATTTCATCGCTCGATTCGAGGCACTTCCGGCCATATCGGCATATATGCAAACGGAGCGCTACATTAAGTGGCCATTCAATAACAATATGGCATCGTATGGTTCAAGAAACCAGCCTTGCCCATTCTGAAATAGGCACTTTTTGAAGGTCTTGAGATACATTCTGTTGCGTATGCATTAGAATAGGCTAAT
This sequence comes from Stratiolaelaps scimitus, assembly GCA_019614645.1. Lineage (NCBI taxonomy): Eukaryota > Metazoa > Arthropoda > Arachnida > Mesostigmata > Laelapidae > Stratiolaelaps > Stratiolaelaps scimitus. The sequence continues at coordinate 79,570 of JABWDB010000014.1, read as the reverse complement.
CATATATTTGATTAGCTAGTAACAATTGCTGATAGTTAAAAAATCGTATGTATTAACGTAAGATGTAGTGTATAATATGTACGACACTTGTAGAAAATTTGTAAAATTGCGCACCCATATATATAGAGAATGACATACCTATTTTTTAAATAAAATGTACCACTTTCAAATATACTGGCATTCCGTTAACTACATTCTTAAATATATACGCATCTAACTTTTGAATTTGCTGCCAATTCAATACTTACGGAACAGAATCTAAGTTATTCAAGAAGCATCCTCCACACACATATATCTATATATATATAAATATATATATAATGGAGATCTTGCATCCTTATATAGCATAATTACGGTTGAAATTCAGTACGCCGTAATATTAATGGTCATTTTGTGAACTCTTGATTATGCTAATTAACATGCTGTCTTACGATCGATAACGCGGAGTTTAACAGGGTTGAGGCGGATCTTCTCTCAACCCCCTGATCAATAGATACATAGATAGTTACAGAAGTATATCTAGAACGGCAACAAGGTTGTACAGCCCGGTGTGTGTGTCAGTTGCTGTGTTGTATCAACGAGTCATAGAAAAGGTCATAGTCTGTGTGGTCGCTTGCTTGCTTCGTTGCTTACGTGGGGCCCGACTTCAATAAATCTGTTTGTCTATCTGTCAATCAGTGGCTTAGTTATTAGCCCGCGGCAGGCGATATCGAGCTCGCTAGATCTTCGGGGCCTGTCGTACTACCCACGGGTTGGTTCCTGACACAAAATGAGGGTGCACCCAGCAGGCTCTTGATTATTATATTATTATTATTATTCGTATACATGAATAAATAAAGGTGAGAGTTATTGCCAACGAAAGCGGAAGGCATACCTAAACATAGAATGGTATATACCTCAATTGGTGCTAATGGTTTTGCTAAGGGAATTTGATCAAATGGAACGGCATAAATTGAGCCTATGGGTCGTAGGTATGGCTACGAATATATATATATATATACATACGCACTCGTGTTCATAAACTAAAGGCACCCCCTATATTTACACAAATCGTTACAAAGAGCATACATCTGAGTAATGTGTTGTGTAGTAGAGGAATGTACATGTCAAATAACATATATAGCACAAGGAACAACGCATAAGACGGCGCATGCAGCGTGCTACGACGAAATGTGTCATTTTTCGGGTGTTCAAATTATAAGGCACCTTCAGTTACCCGAAGATATTGGTGGTGGGTGAATATATATGATATATATATATATATATTCATTCCCCTCGTTACCGCAGAGAAGTTTAAATTTTAAATTGTTGTAGTATGAGACAAACGAGAGTTCGCACCATTACTATACGAATCAGTTGTATGCTGAGAACAATAATTCTCTTGTGTTTATTTATCACGAGCTAGTTATTCCTTTACTGCCTCGAGTGGACAAAGTAATGAGTACTTTAATTATCAATCGTAGTCAGTGGCTGATGGTGATAAAGGCATACTGTTATTTCTTATGATTTGGTATCTTTGACAATTCAAACCTCAACTTTCATTGTAAAGAGTTGTGCAAAAATCGGCAAACGTCCATAATTGTGTTCCTCTATTTAGAAACTGATTATTACATAATGTATACATTTCTAGTAATTATAAACTCTGTAGCGCAGACTTGCAGGAGTCGACTTCGAAGAATGATAAAAACTGCATAATGGGGTCGTCGTCATTTTTTTCCGACCGAAGCTGAACTGCAAACGACAGGCCACGGTGGTGAAGAAAGATAAGCGCAGGATCCTCAGACTGTTTTTTTACGTTTTTTAGCTTCCACAACCCCCGGAACGATGTCACTCGGCTAGACTCGTCCAAATGGTCATCCGTCTCGCTGTCGAGAGCAAAGCCCGAGGGGAACTCCCAAAGCCACAGAGTGACAAGTTACTTTAAGTCGAAACGCACAGGGATCGTAGTGAGCTCGCGGAGTTTTGATCTGCACCTCGTCTCTTTTCTCTTTTTCCTGTTACAATTCTGTGAACAATAGGGAACTGTCTAGCAATAGATAATTGCCTTAAATAAGTGTTGTTTGTTTCGTCCTATCAACTTGGAATACCTGCTTTGAGCGTCGCTGAAAATTCTCTATTTCTCACTGAGATGATGGTCTTTTTTTTGCAAAACCTGTGCACTGAATCAGATAGTACGGGCGAACACGACTCGCACCTCTAGTGTTCATTAGTGGCTGGCTTGCTATGTCTGCTAGTGAATAAAAATATCAATATTTAAAAATACATGCAGCGAATAACGCACTTATCCAACGATACGTGGAGCAATTTCGTGGAATTCTCTTAAGGAGTGATCATTCAATGTTGCGCTTGTCTGCACATCAATTCGCACCGGAGGTGGCGAGATTTCGACATTGCGACCCAACGCGTCGGACGGCCTGTTAGCTGTTACTGAACGTTATTGCAACTCCTATCATTTCTCAATGTATTTCTTAAATGCGCCACGTATTGTGGACGCGCACACGACAACGGCAGTACAGCTTGCATCGGCCAAATGAGAAACGAGGCGGCTTGGATGATGGTGATACTTGCCATTGTCTTGAAGAATCCGCCTGCATAAGCAGCAGCACCCGGCCGCAAAGTTTAATGCTGCAGAGGGCGTCGACAAAGAGGGGCAAGTGGAGGGACTCCACCCCTTGGTAAAAATCGGTTATCCCATAATGATATGCTGCCGGGCAGACACAGCTACCATTACGTAAAGGTCATTAACCAGTAGTTGCGTGAATAGGCATATTATTCATCAGGAATCTGCTGTCCAATCTGGCGTTGATCCTCAGGATGAGCGAACATCAACGGGAAAGTAACCCATCGCGATTAGTTTACATTTAATTTCTCTGACACCTATCTATCATCTATCTGTCGATACTTCGAGTGATCATTTAGGTGACCTATTAACAACCTTCTCTGAACAGTTATATCTGTGAACAGTTTTGTCAAAAACGGAATTCTAGTTAGTTTTACAAAATAATAGGTCCAACTTTGTAGAACTGTCATGGGAAAGGTTCTGTGATTTACGAGCACAGGTTATTCATGCATGCAGAGCAAGATGAACCGATATTGGTCAAAGCTGAACTCTTAGAGGTTTCATAAGATGCACTGTAAAGTCTTGATCTAGCGGCTAAGCGTGCGCATCTCTGGAGATTTTGACTTGCATATAAACCCGGCTCTAAATGGCCGGAGGGGTGAGGACAATCTGCAGGTTCATTGGCGTGAACATCCGGCGCCGTCATGCCGAGGTCTCTCTTGGTCGAAAAATTGACAACCACACGTGTGTAATTGCTTGCTCAGAATACGAAGAAGTCAGTGCACAAATTTCTGGGCAAGATAGCTGCCGAGGATGAAAGAATTGGTTTTCTACGACAACCTCTATTGGCAAGGAAGAATGACTAAACCCAGATAACACTCGACATCCATAGCCAGAGAGGGCTTTTGTCAGATTGAATGGGTGACCAAGAGAAATTAGATTAAATAACCGGTAAACACAAACCGGTTATCAAACTCAACTCTTCCAACTGAGTCAAGAAGTTGACAAACAAAACGAATTCGAAGGCCAGGACCATGAAAGCACCGAGCAAAATCATTTTATGCCATTACACCGTTTAGATCTATGACGTCGAGTTGGAGATCTGAGAAACCTTTCCAACCTCTAGAGATGAGAGATTTTGCCACGCCGGAGTGATAGTCAGGACCTTTCTCCTTCAGATGACCACCTGTTCAGATCCAGGCGACACGGCCTGGAGGATAGGAAATTCAAAATAGAGGCAGATATACGAAGGTGGATCAATGGGACGTGTTCTTCTTTCACCGAAGGATTCATCTGCTGCCTGAAGGATGCACGAAACCAGGGATATTATTTTTACTAGGAGGGTGGCCTCTTGAGGTTAGTAGAGCTCAAAAAGTGAGTAGGAAAATGGAATTTAGATTTTGTCAAATTTGCAAGATGATTCGTTGCCTTGTTGTTGACCGTACCCACAAAGGCTTACCACGACCGCAACGTTTTTTTCTTGCTTTCTAAATAACACCATTAGCAATTAAGCCGCAGAGGCTGTGTTTCATGTTCTGATGTTGCGTGCAATTACAGTACATTAAAATCACGTGGCCTATGTATCTATAATCTCACAATATCTATCTGCCCTCCATATGTTAACGTTGACCACTTCTATTTCTCGTTGATATGTATCTACAGATAACGCCATATAAATGTACATGGTCCCCGTGTGGCCTGCTGAGCCGACATCGGGGCATGCTTGCCGCAGCGATGCGTTCTGCTTGCACGAAAACCGCTGAACCGTTGTAAGCAATACAAGTTAATGAGGATATTATTTCTCTCCCTATCAGCATCACATTGACTCAACGATACACAACGAGGATTTCTTCCATACTGCCTGTCGTTGCCATAGCGCAGAGAAGCGGTCGATTTCCTGAGCAGAAGATGTTTTTTTCAGAGTTTCGCGTTTCGTATTCTCGCAGCACTGTCACATATTGGGTTTCACAGTTTTCTATATAATGGGGCTCACAGAAGAAAAGAATTCCGAGGCTTTTGTGAGCGAACGCATGCTACCACGCGGTAGGCATTCTCTAGAGAATAGCTGAGGTGCATAGGTAGGAGTCGACTGCTCCTAATTTGAATGGATTCTGTCGAAAGTTGATTATGTTGAAAGATAACGTGCTGATTAGGTCCTCGTTATTGAGGTGGAGGGTTTACCTTTGGCGTTTGGAGTTAACTTCTTTACCTGCTTAAAGGTCACTCGAGTAAATGTACGTACAGACTGAATGACGGTTTGTATCCAAAGACGTTTCATGATCAGATTTCACTTGTACTAGCATACGACTATAGTTAGTAGAACTGCCTGCTGTATTTTGCTTGATATATCATAACAGGCAACGGCATGGCGATTAGGGAAGGCACAATTTAGGAGTGGCTGAAAACCGAGGTAGACAAGGCCCCGGTGATTTGGTTATACTTAAGAATCTGCCAAATACAATATATTGTTTGAGTATTTGGAGCGCAAATAAATGACACAGCTGCAACTGGCCCAACTATGATACTAGGGCTTAAACATGGCTTCCCAATATAGAAAGCCCAATTAAAGCACTCATTTATACTCGTCTGGCTGGCAGGATTTTACCAACTTTCAAGCTGTATAGATGCTCTATAATGAATCGATAACAATTCGTGTTTAAATATCATAAAAATAATATGTAAGTTTTCCAGAACGAGATAATTGTATCCGTCACTGACCCTTGTCCAACAGCCAGTTGCTGACCGTGAGGTATCTACCTCACGGTTCACGGTCTACCACAGCAGTGTAACTGTTCACTAGGCAAAGCGGGTCGAATTTTGAGTCTGAAGCCATATTCAAACGCCGGAATATCCATCAATCACGTGCCAAGGCACTAACAAATGGAGATAGACGTTCCAAGCTATATATCCTTAATGCCTTAATCCCATCCCTTCGACAGTGGTACGGAAATCAACAGAGTTCTCTGTGGTATACCCAGCTCAATTTATATTTTTCCCTCGCATTGCAAAAAAAAACTGCAATTTTAACATCTAATGGGACCGCAGAATATTCGGTCAAGTAATCCGCACAGCGGGCGATCAATAACACCAATAATGATTGCCGAAGCTCGCAGAATCAAGACTATGTATACCTTTGACGCGACTCGAAGGCCTGCTAACTAAAGCTAACCCAGGTCCCTCTGTTAGCCCTGTAGCCCGGTAGTCCTGCACCTTATACATGTTAATAGAGGTCACTGGTATACTTGTGTAGCCAGCAGATGCCTAACACCTTTTAATTATTTTTCTATATACGAGAACTCAAGCATTGTAACAACAACCGCAGCTCTATCAATAACCAATGTATGATTGAATGAATGTTACATTTGATCTTGTTCCCTATAGTATAGATACTGATGCAGAGACTCGTACTCCTGTCTGGCCAACTTTTGAAGTTGTGAGTTACGTAACCATAATACTATGAACATTTCGTCGACTACTTGACTGCACTGTGGCCCGTTGACGTGATAGTCTAAGCGTTCACATTGACCAATATAAATGCTGGTTTATTGGCGGTACTGAGATCACAGTAATGCTCTCATACAGATTAGACAGTGTAGCTCGCGAGCTGAACTTGTCCCCGAAGTAAAATGTTGGAGTACCACAGTACAACTATGGGTATGCCAACCACAAGCAACTCCTCTAGTGCGTCTCACACACCCAGGGTTAACTTATCAAAACGCTAGCAGCATATTTACTAACCCCGAAAACATTTCATTCAAATTTAGCTAAACTCTTCCAATCTTCCGGGGTGGTACACGAAGGGTACCTCATAGTCTCTCATAACTAGCTCATTTACATCGATTCTTTCCGAGCCGAGCGGGTCACCTGAAGCTTTTCTATATTTGTTCAACTGTTCGCGCTTCAGCGGTCAGTCGACCACAAATCAATGGATATCGCATCGCAAACCCATTAAGTAACATCAGTAAAATACTCTCCACAGCTCAATCACGCCTCTGCTCTTTCTCTCAACACTATTAGCATGTATAATACAAATTCAATAAAACGCACACTTCACCAAGTCTAATGAGTGGTGACTCCTGTTTAATTCGTCTGCTATGCGGACTTGCAGACTCTTGAGGACTCGCACGGTCGGCAGAGTGAAATCGAGACAGAGAGAGACAGAGAGAGATAGAACGCGCGAAGACGGCGTACTGTCAATGCAGGAACAAACTCTGGGAAAAGCTGACTCGTGAGTGTTGGTCGTCCGCGCCCCCGCCGGTCTCATCGCTGGCTGGTCGATTTGGCTCGCATTCAGTAGTCGCTGACACCCAACCTCTCGCTGCCAGTTGCAATTCGTTACTTCGTTCGCCCTTCCACTTCGTCGGCGATCCTCCAACGTTGGCGCGCTGCTTCCAAGCGTCTCTTCTCTTCTCCTGACCGTCCGAGCGGCGGTCCAACCGCCGTGCGTGGTGGTGGTGCTGCTGGTGGTGGTGGTGGTACGGACTTTCTGTCGGTCGGATGCGCGCGTTGTTGCGTACCGCTGCCTCGCCCTGTGTAGATCGGGACGACAGGGCGAAGCGGCGCGATGTCGGCTGCTAGTGTTTGGGTTAGCGACTAACCCTGTGCAGCCGACGCGCGGGTCGGCTTAGGCACACCCGATCTGTGTCCCATCGTCTGCGAAACCAAGAGCCTTCTCCTGGCCTTTCCACGCCACCGCTACACCACTACTACTACTACTAGCCACTACCACTACTAATGCTATCACCGCCAACACATGTTGTACGTTTGTCTCCGGTTTTCGTACTTTGCAGTCCAGCTACTTTCTCTCTCTCTCTCTCTCTCTCTCGCTTCGTCCCCGATCTCTCTCTCTCTCTCTCTCGCTCTGCCGGTCTCTCGTCGCCAGTCAAACCAAAGGGGAGTTGGCGGCAGTGTCCATGGGTTCGTATGCCGCCGGTGCCGACGTTGCAAGCAAGCATGCCTTTGCCTCAACCGACACTGTGCTGCCCTTCTTCTCTGTCACGCTGGAGCGTTCTTCTATCCCATTTCATTCGGTTCACTGCACCCCCACGCGGTTGGGTGTACTGGGAGTATATCAGTCGTGTCGGTTAGCAGCAGCTCTAGTGGTGGGCTTCGGCCGGGCCGGGCCGGGCCGATCCGAGCCGCAGTGAGCCCGCGCTCTGCTGCTCCAACGTCATTGGCGGGTGACGACGGTGCTCAGTGAGTGAGTGAGTAGCACATACGTGCGTAGGGACGCAGGGTAATGAAAATTCGATAGCGATGTCTCTCTGCTTCCAACAGACACACACACACTCTCTCTATCGCCCGCTTCTTCGGACCCCCATAGTATCCCTTAAAGGGACCGAGAACGCCCTTCACCAGCGCCCTCCCAAGCCCTAAATGGGCCTCATTCCTCGATGGGGCGGTGGCGGAGGCGGTAACGCCGACGTTCTTCGTTTACGTCTTTATCGGTCTCTCAGAACCCGTCCGAAAGGCTGAACAGCCAGTGAGTGCTGTCTGCTGCTGTAACTAAAAGATGTACCTCCTGGTTAGCTGGCTGTTCACTGCACGTAGAGCAGCTTGCTCAAGGGGTGATAATTAGAGAAAAAGTCCCTCGTTTATTGAATATTATACAACATGTATGGGCGCATGTACCTACAATAGCTATGTAGGCCGATAGTGTTGATAGAAATACGCGAAAAAATGCTTAAATGCACTGCAGCCAAATAGATTATGCGAATATTATATAATCGCCGTTTAATGTGGTTGGAAAAAACAAAACGCTTACGACGTTTAATGAAAGGCGCTTCATGGGTTCGTCTGACTTGCTAGACCATTTGGTCGTATTTCGTGAGTAAGTGGGTACTTAATTATATTCGTTATAATTAGAACAAGCTATCTGGAGCGCTGCGATTCGTTCGCTCATCTCAATTGTTCAAAAATGTATTAAAGAATTTAACTTTTTGACACAGCAATAATCCACAACGTAAACTGTGATTTGTTTACTCTAATCACTGTATGTTTATACGACCTTAATATTGGTACTAGGGTGAAAAGATGAACGGCAGGTCGTACTTCGACAATCATAAACCATAATATCGTTGACTGTGTGAATACCAGGTTAAAATAGTCATAATACTAAAATTAATCTTAAAGATCTAATTAATCTAATACATACTAACGCTAACAGGCCTTTACACAGGTACCGTAAAAGGATCTTTGTGGTCATGTAGATCATGACATAATAGTGAATTTGATAACTTGAGATCCAAATAGAAGTAACACCATGAAAACAATACAGAGGCTTCAACTAACCTCGTCGATAATTGTAATTGTGATAGTGGCGGTCTAAGTTCGCTCCTGCGAGGTAAAGATAAAGGTTTATTGGTTTTTTAAAGGAGCTGCAATTTTACAATGCTTAAGCTCTCTTATATGTCATCACGCAGCAGGGCTCGTACCTGCGGTAAATCAACATGGTATAATTGTCTCCTTTTCTGCGATAGGTGTGATCGAGTACTCTAGTAGGCCATGCCAACTGAGCCTTTCGTATATCTTGCGTATCACATTTATATATATATATATATATATATATATGTATGTGTGTATTACTGGGAATGTAAGAAAGATACTTAACCGACTGTACTTTCCATTGAGTTCGAGCGTGTCTCACACTATTTTAAAGAATAGTCGAACCCTCTGAAGTGGCTTTCCCCAGATGAGATTCATCAAGGCGCTTTCTTCCTCTGACAGAACTGCAAACAAGGATAGGTCGCGTCCCGAAAGCGTTTACATTGGAGCTTGATGATAGGGAACGAAAGTGCGAATGAGATTGCAAAATCCCGCCCGCTGCAAGAACGATATCTAGTATATTTGTACGAAGTACGCTTCTCCTGCTATGTCTCCGTGCTGATCCCTATGCCGCTCGTCGAGGGAGCGATGCGGAAGGCGACTTTTTACAAAAGCAAAGCATCAGCGTCTAGTTGCTGCCGCTGCACTACCGCAGCAATTACTTGAAGATGCAAGCTCTCTCCCTACCTTCCACCCTCCCACAAAGCGTTCTGGGTGGTAAAATGACTGTGTGTGTGTGTGCGTCTGTATGCGTTACCGTATGCTTTCGTCCCTGCTATTGCTGCTGCTGCTACTGCTTTTTCAGCCCTCCAGGACAACACCATCAGGCATTACCGTCAGCCACACGAGAAGTTGCATCCTCCTCTCCAGGCGCGACGCCGGTTACTCACAGCCATCGCATACATAAGCAATTCCCCCATCGCCTCGACCACTATCCCCATCTGTCCCTCCACCATTCGTGGCTAGGCCGCTGCTCACTATCAGCCTTCGTTCCACGTTTTCTGTTTCGCTTTCAGGAGACGTGCTAGCTGACGACTGTTCTAGTGTCTTAGGCGCACATAGGAGTGCACGCGTGCACAAAGGCACGCACGCTTGCACGCAGACACGCACGCACCAACGGAGCGGCTCACACGCGCCCTTGGGGCTAACAGTAGGAGAAAATGCGATAGAGAGAGAGAGAGAGAGATAGAGAGAGTTATGTGGAAAGGTTCAAGCTGCCGAAGCTTTGAGGTTGGGGATAACGCGTGGAGGGTTTTTAGGGAGAAGCAACGAGCACATGATACTCACTCACTTGTGCTCTCTCGTTTACTTACGAACACTGAGCAGTTTCTTGTCTCCCTCATTCTCTCTCTCTCTCTCTGTCTTTCGACCCGAGGACCGGCTCGTTGTAGCACCGCTGCGAGGGTCGAGGTCCGAAGACCATGAGGGCCACGAGACATCGCAGCAGCAGCAGCAGCAGCAGCAACAAAGGTTTGCGAGGAAAGACGAGCGGCGAGGGCGGTTTTGCACGCGTATCCACTTTCGTCGACTGCCTTCGTTATCGTTGTCGTTGTCGTCGCCGTCTTTGTCTTGGGCGCTGTTTCTTAGTGTTGCTGCTGCTGCTGCTGCTACTACCGTTCCTTCTTGGTACTGCTCTTTTTCAAGTTTGCCGACAACGGATCCCTAAGACTCTTCGCTTCGAGATCTTTTAATGACGTTCGCTCTCTTATACGTTTTGGGGCAGCACCGGCGGTTGGAGCAAGCTGATGTAAGGCGTCGAACTGACGAAGGTTGACGCGGACGGCAGCGGGTTAAACAAGTGCAATGACTGAGCTACTTCTCCACAATAGATAGAGTTTACTTGTTGCAGCAGGGCAAGAATCTGTCAGTCGTGGATGAGAGCTACGTGTTGAGTGTGCCAGAGGTACACATTTGGTAAATGTATATAATAAACAGTATCTACTGGGTCACTGGAGCGATGGTGGAAGAAACCGGTGTGGCGACATCAGGCAGCTGTCTCGCACTGCATATGTCTACAAACGCTTGAGTCATTTATCCTGCTATTACTGCTATAAAGATTATTATTATTACTATTATATTATAACTTTGCACTACAGTGCAACGACAATAGTGTTAATGTCTCATTAGATTACGGGTACAGCACACCCGAATACGTCGTGAGCTACCTGCTGGCGTGGATACGTTCTATCAACCTCCATGCAGGTCTGTAGATGAATGTGTCCGTGTGTATATCAGTATGTATCAACATAACAACCCACGGACAGGAAATTCCATATGACCAAGGGCACACTTCCGTATAGCGCTGACAGGGTAATCCCCATGAGTTGTTGCCACCTTCCGAGGGTAAATACAGATGAGAGATCTACACGCCTGTGCAAATTAATACAAACAGGTAAATGTAGGCCACAGAGTGACAATGTGACACTATTAATATTACCTCTAATAACAAAGTGATGCTGCATATTAGGGACATCCTATCTAATAGCAATATACGAAATACACATAGCGTAGGGGTATGTATACAAATAACAATCTACGTTTTTTGTTTATTAATGGAACCGCAGTGTTTTACAACGCTCGAGCTCTCGTCATATGTCATACGTCAAAGAACGGGAAGATTAGTTCTTTAATATGTAGTACAAGGAGCGACATCCACAAAGATTATCGTGAAATCATGTGAATCGGCAAGCAAAGGTTCATTCGCTGTGTGATATATATATATATAAAACTCTCTACGATACTCTTCCTCTTCTCGTTGTCTGGTTGGTCTGATCTACCATTCAAACGGGCCGGGTTAGCGGTTCGATCCAGACCATCTCTGACCCCTGCATACCCGGCATCGCAGGTGGAAAAACATAATTTTCGACACCTGTTTTAGAAATTCTTTCGCAGAGGCCAAAGCGCGGCTCAAGTAGCTCGGGACATCTATCTTTTTTTTACGGAGAAGCCATGCTGTTAGATGAAATAACAGCCCCGAAGTGGTTCACAAGTTTGGGGATAGCAATTTTGACCTCTCAACACGAGCTTATCACGGAAGACGACAAGTGGTGTATATACATCAATATTAAGAAGCAGAAGGAGCTGGTGGCTCCAGGTTGCATTCTCCGGCCCAGGTCTAACTAAGAACTTAGCTCAAAATATATTATGATCTGTGTATGGTGAGACTACGAAAGCGTTATTCACTGTCAAATGCTTGAAACGGGTGCTACGGTCGATCAGAGATACTTCTACAAGACTCAATTACAATGAGTTAAAGAGGCTTCTATATCGAGACAATCCCGCTGACGAGACGAAGTGATCCATGTCAGGTAGCAAGTCGCTAAAAGCGTGAAGTTTGTCTCACAGGAGTCGGCATAAGAGTCTCCAGTACACTCCGTATTCTTCTCACCTATAGATTACCACCTTTTTTTGCCTACAAAATTTTTGAAGACAAATCCGTCAAATTCTAGTGAGCGGGATTCAAACAGTAAGTGGCGTAGCGGGGAATGTACAACTAACCGATGATGGCAAATACGACGAATGATGCCTAGTGGACTAACTGTGTGCGTCCTTTTAATCTTTGAACATTTTTTCCGATTTCTCAAAAACCTATTAGGCGACTTAATGCACGTAAACACTCTCTTAACTTTTTACCGGAATAATATAGCATACGTTTCCCGTAACTATAATACATAACTCGTTAAACTCGATGGGGAAAGAACAACCAGACAAATTTATACTTCAGACCATAACTTCCATAACAGGTACTCAATTGGCCTATTTGGTCTTCATAACTGCGACGACCCACTGACAACGTGTCCAAGCTGTTCACCGAACCTATTCTGCACGTCTCCGGTTCTGTGCAGGTGTCAACGGAAAACATTTACCTTTGAGGAGACGCTTCTCTTACAAACATTGCTTATCTTTATTCACGAGATTTGATACACCTCGATATTAAACGATTTACGAAACAGTCTGATAAAACAAAGAAAATAATGTTGAAGTGGTCTAGACCAGTATAGGTTTCAGGAACTAAGGGAACTAAGTTAGCAACTGAATCTAGTAGACCAGTATACGTTTCAGGAATTATACGAGATGCTAACTTTAATAAAACGATTAAGCACGTTCCCTTAAAAGATATCGCCGCCTGCTCACACAATGATAAGCATTATCCGGAGTGAATCAGATCGTCATTTGATAAGCGTTTGTATACCTTATATAGCCATCAGCGCAATGGCTTGGACGGCTAAGTCTCTGGCTATCGGAGGCCAGAGGCCGCAGGTTCGAGCCATGCCGTGTGACATATAAGAGAGCTTAAGCATTGTAAAATTGCAGCTCCTTCAATAAACCTTTACCTTTACCTACATTCCTTGTTAGTAAAACCCAACTAAATTGATCCACTCGACCGACAACCCCCCAGTTCTTTAACGCTCACTATTTTCCTTCACACACTCACCACGGCTACCGGGTATCGCTAGCCGTTAGCAAATTAACAGGACTTATATTGGCCAAGGAAATCTTAGTCGAACAAAATGGAATACAAAGAGTGAGAATTTCAAGAGTTGTCAGACAACCAAACAACGAGCGTACTGTAGACGCCGTTACGAGGACATGTACAAGGGAACAGCGAGAAATTATGCTTCGTTCGGGATCTGGTGGGTTGAAAAAGGCGGAGAACTCGACGAAAGTATGGACTGGGACGACTAACGGGAACTAGCCCTAGGTCCCCTGTAAGCCTTGGTTTGAAGGAACAATTAAGTTCTAAATGTCAGCCCAAGTCTTCGCGGTACAAGGCTTGTAGTGACTGAAAGTCTCACCCCCCAGAAAAGCCCGGTGACCATGATGGATTTCAGCCTTAAATCTCCCCAAAAAAATCCCCACATTGTACACAAAATGAGGGGTGAGTGCAGGTAAAGGGTATTTTCAAGTGTATTTCATAACAATTCCCGTTAACAGACAGTTCAGTTGCCTTTCAAAGTGTTGGAGGCGTGCGTTTACCTTCCAGCCTTTGCTTTCCTGAATATTTCAGCCACTTGTAGTATCCGCTGTTCCACGGATATTCTCGATGCTGTTAGCGGATTTCTGCTGCCATCCGTTGTGTGTGATTCCTTACGATTCGTTATCTTTAACCTACGTAAAGTAAATTTTGCGGGCTAACTCACAGCCAACGTTTAACGTCCACGGTACAACTGCTTTCGTCATTGTTTCCTTACCTTAAACCTGCAATATACCTACATTTATGAGAAAATAACAACCTATTGATGCTATTCGAGCTCGGTGGCGTGGTGCAATCTTAAATGTTATCTGAGCGTGAGCCCGGAAAATTTGCGTTTTGCTATTAAGTTGATTCCAGCAAAGGCGGTGGATTTTTCAAAAAGCCATCTGCAGAAAGGACTGCGTTGTTTTGCAGACAAACAATTAGATGCAAGTAGTTGTGAAGAAAGCAAATGGCAAAGCTTTGTTTATGACTCTAGACGCGAATAAATTTCGACCAATGTAGTTTAAGAAAATAATTCAAACGTTTCATTTCTTGGAAGAAGGATGATGTTTCATTAAATTCGGTGTTCTGCAACGAGCACAGCGCTGGACTAATTCACTCAAATTTGGAGAAGTTGTTGGACCGGAAAGGTACGGAAATGGAGTGCGAAGTTCAAGACAAGATAAACAATCTGCCAAAGTACAACAGGAAGTGATCGGGGCTACGCCCAAATATGACAAGAAGTAGTAGGCACGTTGAAAGTGTGGTTCCAGTAAATCGAGCGGGGAAAGGAGGCAGGGAGGCGGCGTGGGCGTGTACGTTCATTCGTCTTGCGACATCGTAAGCTTGTCCACGTATAGCAGTGATGATGGAAATGTACAAATCGTTCAAGTTCATCTAATGAAGCGGGGTTTCGAAGGAGTCGTTATTGGTCTATACTCGTGCCATCTTGTACATAAGTAAACGCTGTTGGATCTTCTCGAAAAAACCCTTCCGAGGAATAGTTCATTATCTTGTGTCGTAATGGGCGATTCAAACATAAACCTGTTTGAAGGGTCCTATGGTGAATGTTATACATCGGTTTTCGCTGCCAGGGACTTCCGCTTGTCATTGATGGCATCACTCGGCCTGCGTCGGGCAGATGTATATGTCACATTGCCATTGGAAACTGTGAACAATTTACGGAGCTATTACCGGCTGTCTGGGGCTCCCGCTTGTTCTCCGATCATTATCCAGTCTTGTTGGAGGATCATTCGACTTGCGATGCAGCAGCTACTACGAGCCGCAAACGCTGCTCAGAAAGCATGACAAGGACAGTATGTCGAACTTCATGAACCGTCTACGGTATCTCGGTTGGTCTCGTATTTATGATGAAAATGATACTGACCTCGCTATTATGTCTTTACAGTCAGTGCTTGTCGTGAAGTACGAGAAATGCTTTGTAATGATGGAGTCAATATCCGCATCACGTTCGAAGAAGTTTGAATACTGCGCTAGGCTAAGGCGACTCAGGCATGCGGTTCAAAAGTTACAGGTGGCACTTTAAGGTTAGCACTCCTGAATCGAAGACTGCTTATCGCTCGGCCCTCCGCAAATATTGGCATAACATCGTGATTTCCAGCTCCACGTTCTACAAAAACCGCTTGGCACTGCTGCGTATAAACCCAAAACATCTGTGGGGCTTTGTAAGTGCTGCCTGCGGTCGGGAAAGAGACAAAGCAGAACTTCCTAAGAAGCTTGTAGTTGCTTCGGGTGAGCTGACATCGCAAACTGAAATTGCCAATGAACTAAATGTACACTTCGCAACAGTTGGGCATTTAAAGATGCCTCTATAATACCTCTTTTCAAAAACAACCGTAAATTAGCAGGCAGTTATCGGCCAATCTACGGGGGGTCCGTTCGTTGCATTTCGGGGTCGTCTTACGAAGCAATGCTAAAAGCAGTACCGCGGACGTTAAATATTGGCTGAGAGTTATTCCTGAAAAAAAAAGGTACATCGGCCAATCTCTCTGGTCGACTACTTATCCAAGGTGATTGAGAAGTTGGCTAAGCGTAGACTTGAACTTCATTTGGATTCGACTAATTTCTTTTCGCCGTCTTAATTTGGGTTTCGTAGACGTTCGACCGACCTTGCTATAGCTCATCTGTGCCAATAAATCAATGATTCGGTTGAACGGAACAATCTTTGCATTAGTGTTTTCCTGGACGTATCAGCCCCGCTCAATTGTCTGTCGCATACCTTCTTCCTTGAAGCCCTAGCCTGTGCTGGCTGTTCCGGAATGGTGGTAAACTGGTTCCGCTCATACCTCACCGATAGAAGACAAGCACTGAGAGTTGATCTGGTAGAATCTACATGGCAAGAGGTTAACACAGGAACACAGCAGGGCACCACTCTCGGACCGTGTAAATATTTATAATACTTATAACTTGTATTCTACGAAAAATCGATAACGATGGTCTTTGTAAAATAATCGCCTACGCGGATGACACCACTCTTTTGTTTCGCGTGCGGCCGGAAAGGGCACAACAAGATATTTCTGAGGCGGTTACCTAAAGTAGAAGTCATCGTGAAAATGTTCGAGAGTTTCTGTCTTGCCATTAATGGAGGCAAAACGAATATAACTCTGTTTCGCTCACCACAACGGAACAATGCGATCGGCCAAATGCGTTTCTGTTACATTGAGATGCAGTGGTCAGCTACGGTCAAATGCTTGGGCCTGATTTTGAACGAGAAGCTCAGATGGAAGGATCATTTAAATTCCGTATTGCCAAAGCGCTATGCCGTAGTGACCTCTTTGCGTCGACTTAGAGACCTTGGCGTCCCTACAGAAGAGTTGGTCTATCTCTACAAAGCTCTTCTTGTCCCTCTACTCAGCTATGGTATCTCAGCCCTGGGGTGGAGGCTACAAAAATGTACTTCAGTGAGGGGAGGTGATACAGAATGACGCGTTCCGGGCTATTGCTGGTAGAACTCGAAGAGACTCGGTCGCCGACGTCCCAGTGAAATCTGACCTTCTTTCGCTGACGACACTGTACTCACTTCACGTCGCTCTTCTTGCTTTCAAGATATACAAGGGCATTGTACCTACAGACGCTGCTCTTCCGATCAAAGCCTGCACCAAACGAACTGCCCGTAGGGAGACAGTCTTCATGACAGCATTGGCTATCAAAGAATCAAGCCGCCATACTCTCCCTTATAGCCTGCCGTCAGTTTGGGGTTCTCTCCCTAGCGAGATTCGGTCTCTCGCCTGAGCTAAGAAATTTGTTTTCAAATTTTTTTTTTAATTTTAAATTTTTTTTAAATGGGCTAAAATTAAAAAAAATGGCTAAAATTTAATTTAAATCAAATCCTGTAAACCGTTTGTAATTTTTATTGTTTAATATCACCTTGTGATAATTTTTGGCCGTAGGTCACCTAGAAGAACCTTGTGAAATACTTTGGTGATCGTCATTTTACTTCTATTTTTAATACGAAGCGTTGTAATATTCGCAGTTCCGTCAATACAATAATAATTAAATTAAAAAAAAAAGTGGTCGACTCACTGGTCCCTGCGCTCGTTTACGAGTCACACAGAACTGTCGAGCTACTCCCAGGTAGAACAGCTGAACCGCTGGAGTTGTGTGAGCAGATTTACGGCGACAAAGAAATGCTGATTGTGGCCATGGGCTTCGACGGAATCGGCTTCTACGGTCTCCAATCTCCGAAAACCTCTGTCACCGGAGAGGTGTACAAAAACTTTTTGGCAGAGAATCTCGACCCGAAAGGAATCCGGCTTGCAGAAAATCAGTGTACGCGAGTGTGGCTTCTCCAAGACAACGCTCGTCCCCACAAAGCTGCTGTTAATGAGGAGCTAGACCTCTGTCGTTTTTTAAAGGGGTCTACCGACCACCAAAATTGAAGCGAGTTCGAGTAAGTTCTTTCTCGCGAAGGCCATATGAAGGGCGTTGCAGGGACGACCCTGCCGATCACAACGTGTGGTAAATTCCAACGGACCCACACACTTGTAGTATAGAAAAATCTTTCATTAATATGACTAAAATTTCTATTCAAAATGAAATCCGGCTGCTTTGCTTGACAATCCGTTTCAAACTCCAGATTTGTTTACACAAGATCCTATGTAATAGAGACGACGGCGCTGTAAACCCTGGAGTCATCTGCCACGAGTACGTTGGATCCCACCCTTTATTGACTACTTCGACATTTTCACATAAACGTCCCAATGATGGCTACAATCCACCCGCCTCCAAGTCTCGGACCCCCACTGTGTGTGGGCCGTGTGCCATAGCAGATATTCATGTCATCCTCTGCTAAATTATCACTCAGAATTCAACGCCTTCCATGCTGCAACCTTCGCTGCTACTTTGAGCCTCGCTCAATGTACCTCCTGCAATTTTCACGCTCAATGGCTATTTGCCCAACAGTTACTACAGGACAGTGGTCATTCTCATGATATGTACATACTGGGGAAACACCGTTCCAGGTCGATGCTGCCAGCAATGTTTCTCGATCACGATAAAAAGTTCTATTTACAGTATCGAAGCGTTCGGTCTGCTCGACTTGCTCAACGTAGCGAACCATCTTCTTGGTTTTCTTTATACCCTCCACGTTGACCAACCGAACCACTCATTTTCAATAGGCAAATAAATGAAACATGAAATTCATAACATTCTTACCCAGATGTCGGCTTGACAAATTCTTCAGCCTAATGCAGCCACTCCGCTTAACTTGTAGATTTACCCATTACACAACAATACGACAACTACGCTTGCAACATGTACAGCCCGATTATCTACGCTTTGGGAAATCCTGTCAACGCGGCACCCCTGGCAGCACTAGTTGTTATACCAGACTCAACGATGCTCACCTTAGTATCACTGACGCTATAAACTACGGCACATATATATATATATATATATATATATCACTTCCTTCACAAAGTGCAAATATTGAGGCCTCCATGAATTCATTCATTGTACACTGCACCGTTAATGCATGGATGAAATTCCACTTCAAAGTTAGGTAATATTAAAGTAGAGTAAAACATGTGAAGAGTGGATTTCTGCCGGTCTGAATCGTCGAAGTTGTTGTTGGAAATGTGTTATTGAATATTTTACGAACACCAAGCTGTGCTCTCAAGGCTGGTAAAAGTCTACACATATAATGGGGTACTTTCATATTTCACAACTTTGAAGGGGAATTTCATCCTAAGCGTGGTCCATGTATGCCCCCAATGTTGATCACGGTTGATTCGTATCGGTCATCGATGAAACATTTACACGTGAAAATATTACTAATACCACCGGAACTTCGGGATGCTTGGCCTGCTCAGTATACCGAACCTTCTTGCACCTTTCCTCACGCCCACAGGCTTCTCTGTGCTGACCAAGCCTTCTATTCATTTCAAATACCCGAGAAGAACTTAAGGCATAAAAATACATACGCGACTGTCGCCTGGACATTTTTCTCACCTCAATGCCTCTCTCTATCATTTGTATCATGCAAAGGTTTCATCCTCCTCATCTTTTTCAATATATGGTGGTTACTTCTGCGGCGAAGAAGCTAGTCTTCATCGAATTGCATCTGGCTATGCCCGTATTCTAGTGGGAAGTATTGTCCGGACAAGGGACTTGATCTTTCACATCCACGAAGTTAGGATAATCATTCTCATAAGAAAATCTAGAGATATATATGCGTACAAACACATAATGAGAGGTTTCTATATCTTGAATTGCTAGCTCTTTCCTGTCACGGTGGATGGACTTTGAACACTCGGCCAAAAATTTAACATTCTCCATTGAAATTTGATTGAATGTAGCCAACGGTGTGGGACAACATCTTCAACGAGTGTCTATCGTTAACTATCCATCTCTTTCTTTTCTGAGCTCAAATAATTCTTTGGGTTATTGTCAAGGCTATCGACCGGGTCCGACCACTGCCGATAACTTTGTCAAAGTTCTCATATTTGTCCTCGTCATTGAATCGTCTCATGGAACAATTCGTTGAGTTGTTCTCTCTCAAGTATCGGCAGTCGTGATATTCAACCCGACAGACGTTGTTAGTCGAGAGAGTCCGAGTAACTTCAGACAGTATGCGGGTTGAATTCGGAGTCGTGTTTGTTGAATGGTGGAAAATAGTCTCAAAGTCGTTCTAGGATCGTTACTTGACTAAGGTATACAAAATACAACGAGACCTAAGCACATGACTATACGTCTTTCCTTGACTGACTTTACTACGAACAATGGATACTCCGCTTTGAAAACCCAGAGTTTGAGCACCAACCGGCTAGTCATTTCGACGAACAAAATGGGGACACGTCAACGCTAACCGTACGTTAGACGTCTTCGAGACTGAGGCTAATGTATCTAGTCGAAGAAAAGCTGGAACGGACATTGAATCGTTGCTGGCGAGGTCAGCCAGAGGTCTCCCTCCCCCACGATATTCCGTGGTTTGCGCAACTCTACACAACCAATGAACGTAACAAAGCACACGTGTAATGGTAGCGGTGGTAGCGCACACTTGTATAGTACTCACCACTGCGTTCGGCGTTGCTTGGTCACCGCGGCGCAGCTTCGAGAAAGTTTTCATGATTGTACGAAGGTGCAATGGAGCAGAAAATTTGGCCAACAGCAGTGAGGCTAAAGGGCCACCGGGAGAAGGCTAAAAGCCGGAAAAAAAAACGGAGGGTGGGTCAAGCAAATGAAAAATCGTACCGCCTTGAAGGCTACACACGCCCCCAGGCAAAACTCGTAGAAGCCTTGCCATTTTTGTGCGCTTAATACACCCATGCTCTACACCTCCGTTAGAGCTGTGTACCGCGGACGGGCTGAGCAACATCGGATGATTGACAACCGGACAGGTGAGGATCGATGTTGGACAAAAAATGAATTTAATCTGTTCTAGCCTTCAATTTAAATGTTGGTAAGCGATGACCGTTCGTGCGGTGTCAAATATATGAAAACAGATAGTGTTCGTCCGCGCAGCAATGGCCGAATATAACGAAATGCGAGCACCATTCGCATCGAACTCCAGCTAGCGAATCGTTCACTCAGGCATTCACTATTTGTAAATGAATAGATTCGTGCTGGAAGTTAGTTTAACTTACGTCATCGGTTAGGTAGCTTTGAGCACAATTATTGTGTCATCGTTATCATGAGAGTGTAGGCATTACGTCATAATTTTCCTTCTTGTATTACGATCTGGCATAATCATCCTGCTCATACAACCGCCCTTTCAACCACCGTAAGTTCAATTATATGACAATTTGCTGATCCCTCAGCCACCTCCAACTAATTATCCGTCGAAGTAATTATCAACTATTCCCATTTAAACAAACTAAAAATTGTTTTTTGAGCTGACCCTCAGCTGTTCCCCTATCTGACAGGCCTCCGCTCTTAACCTTTTAGGTATTACTATGAGGACCTGACGGGGCCACCACTGCTTATTCTCTTCCTTACCCGTACCTAGCAAGAATCTTCAGATAAAGAAAGATGATAATGAACTCCAAATATTCTCCGCGTCTGACAGGATTTGAACCCAACACACACGCATTTAAACAAACTGCGCCATTTTAACCCAACATAAATGAGACATGACCTCATATACATACGTTAGGCATTGCCAGTCCGTTGTCTAGCTCTGTACCATCGATCTAATCATTGGTTCGTTCTTCGAGTTGTCTGTGTACGGCATAATACTCCCATGAGCATGTATCACAACTGACACACAATCGATTGGGAAAACATCAGAGGGAACAGAAACGCGCGATAGTATAATTGAGTAGGTGACAAATACGCCGTACACGAACCATATACCACCATCACCGTCTTAATCCTGCGATCATTCCCCATCGTTCGCCTGCGTCGAGCCCGCAGGAAAACCTCCAACCTAACCCACTACCATCACCCAGCCACCAACAGCTTTCGCCGCTCGGAAGACGAAGTAATCTCAAAACACCCCGCACAGCTTCCTCCTCATCCACAAGACCATTAACGCTTCCAGCGTACATCCACCCACCAGCTCAGCTCCTTCGACGCGTGGTGGCTATCTGCCCCCGTGAGCTCTGCGGCACTTCCCTCCGCGTTTGGCTTCGGGCTTCGTTCGCTTTCCCTGTCGGAAAAAAGGGAACTGACTGACTGAACGAGTGAGTCTATGGGTTCGCCCGTGTGGGGGTGTGATAGAAGGAGAGAATGGGGTGGCTTTTTGCCCTTCTTTTTCCTTGCAGTAGCGTGTGAACGGCCTTGGGGGGGGGCAGCGTTGGCTGTTTTTCGTCTCCGAGCAGGACCGCCACCGCTCAGCGCGAGGTCCACCTCTTCTTTCTCTCGCCGAACTCCCACTTTTCGTTGTTGTCGTCGTCGTCGTCATCGTCCGCGTTTTGCTCGTTCCTCCGTTCATTTCATGAATTTTATCGCAACGAGCAGAAGTTCGTGGCCTGCCGGGGAAAATTACCGGCAACCGCGCCTCGGAAAAGATTCACTCGGTACGATGAGGAGCGGGATGAAAGACGATCGGAAGAAAAAAAAGCTGGGAAAATTGAACGGGGCGGGCAGGGAGGGGTGCAGTGAGGGGTCACATTAATAATAGCTTCGGAATATCCCTTCCGGCGCTTCCAACCTCTAGAATACTCGGCTCTACTCAGCCCCCACGAAGCAACGAACGAGCCGACAGATGACGGCGGTGTGCCCCATTCGCGTACTGAGTAGTCCTGTATACGAGAGGAGAGGATGGAGACAGGGGCTGAAAGGCGCGTGGACGTTGTACGTCCCTGCGTGTATGTGTGCGTGTTTGTGGGTGACTGCCTATGACAAGCACTCTACTACTCGCTGCGTATGAAGGAGCCCGTCCCAGTCATCACTACTGTTCCTGCAGTTCTTGCCAACTAAATCAAATTTATTGCAAATTCAAGGAGGCCTGATATACATGATGAGAGCTCCTCTACTCCTCCATAATTTCATATCGTGCGCGAAAGTGGCTGGACGTCACAACGACAATGTTAGCTTATTAACGGCGCCTCTGTACGCTTTGATGACACAATAAAATGAGAAAGCAGAGAGATGTTGAGAGAGGGAACTGGGATGGGGCGTAGCAGAGCCGGGGTTTAGCCGGGGTAAAAACGAGCGTTATACCCCAACTCTTGCCTTCATCTCTCGGTCCCTGCCGAAGATGGCAGCCGACGAAGAGAGCATAGAGGGTAGCGCTCACTGGCGGAACTCCTTGTCCGCTGGCTGCTGCCTCCTCCTCCTCCTCCGCCGCCGCCAGCTACGCTGACGAAGAACGCGGTAAGGACCACGAACAGCGGCCTATGTCAGGCTAAATATCTCTAATGTTTCATTGTTCAAAATTAGGCGGTGACAACAACGACAACGACAGCGCCATGAGGATGTCTAGCTGTCAGTACAAGTTGCAGATGCCGACGGGAGAGGATGCATCATATGCAAGCAGCACAGCGCAGCGACAGTTTACACGCGCAGAGGCTGTCTTCGCTTTGAGTTATGCCGTGTAGAAGGGCCAGCGAACAGAGGGGAATTGAGTGAGAAGTGCTTGCTGCAACAACAGCACAATGCGAGCCATTCATCACGGCCGACGAGAAATGAGCGATGAGCGAGCGAGACACGAACGACGCTGCCTCGAAGAAAGGACACGCGCCGGATTTAAACATATGAAGGGAGCAGATAGGGAGAGAGAGAGAGAGAGAGGAATAGCAGAACATGGCTGTACTCGAAAACCAGGGTTAAACAGCAACGCAAAGTGTCTTCTTGATAAAATTAATGTCTGCGGGGAGGGGGCCAAGACCACGATATAGGTCACAAGCTGACAGTGTTCTTCCTTATTTCTGATGGAGCGGATCAAATATCATAGCTGCAGCAGCAGCAGCAGCCCTTCACAGCCAGTTCTAACAGATGTGCGTTGTTGCACTGAATTAAATTCGTCGAAAGAGCCCAACTTGTTGAATGGCTGCTCACGCAAGGCGCCGCAAACAGCAAAGTACAGAGGGTGGATGGGTGTATCCATATGTGGTTAGAAGGTTATTGTTGAAAAATGAACACAATTGTTCCAAAGCATTCTCTTTCGGAGGATGCTAAACATTAGGCACGATTCAAGGAAAGGCGTCTGGAGTAATGGCCACTTTATTGTCAAAACAAGAATAGGTCTAGATTAACACTGTCACTGGAGGCAAGGGCGCATACTTATCATACACAAAACAATCTTTCATTAATCGTTCTTGAACTATGATATTTTTATCAAAAAAATATAGTCTAGAGCTCGCCTCGAATCAAGCAACAAAGCGCAGGCTGACAATGAGGCTGCTTAGAATTCAAAGAGCTGATATGCATAAGTATAACAAGGAGTGCCTAAGAACTAAGCGGTGGTCACAGGAAGCCAGGTAAATTATTAGTGGGCTCATAAAAAATGCATTTTTCAAGAAGAGAAACAAAGACGCCAAGATCTCAACCCACAGCTTATAGAAGGACATCACCACAGACTGCTACAATGCTTGCTTGCAGGGTTAGCATTGACGTAATAAGTTTCCCGAAAAATGCAATTTGGAAGATCGGACTCAATGCCAATTTGAGCGAGGGACTGTTGGACATCCCATTCGAAAGAGCGGCAAAGTGTGGGAGGCTCCTTCATGTCGGCGACAGCTATATTATGATAGAATACAATAGATAGAGAATGAAACTGACGGAATATAACGGCAATGAAATAGATGTTTTCTATGCACTGGCTTATGTTTCACCTTAAAGGCTAAATTTGCTCTAGGTCTTTGTCTTGCGTTGTCAGCTTATGCCCAGTCTCCTAACAAGACCTTCGATCGAGAGCAGGAAAGGTTAGACCGTTGACAAGCAGTTTGTAGAATATTCAATGCTTATCTCCTTTGAATTTCTAAAGGTCGTTGACAGTTTAAATTCACTGGACTGCTGAGGGCCTTACTCGCAAAAGAAGTGGACGAATGGCATTAAATGAAATCTTGCGAAATGTCGAATGATTTAACTACCAATAAACCAAGAGAAGTTATTTATTTAGTTATTGATTAATACTGATTGATGCCATTTCGTGATGTTTCCTAACTTGGACACCTTCTCTAATGAGGTTCTCGATCTTTTCCACGACGTTGGTATTCGTATTACACATGTATTGTATCTGTATCATACAATCTAGATCCGTAACAGCGAGATCCAGCCTTCAACGCACATAAGCATCCCTATTAATGGGCTTATCGTTTCTCCTCTTAATCTAGTGGTTCTTAGGATAAGTCTGATTGGAGTATGTCAACTGCGAAGATCTCCCGTCATTCACCACATGATTTATTTACTATCTCTGTCTATTTGACGCTCTGCTATTTAGCGGTGTATTCGTTTCTTCATATGTCGCAAACGTATTTTAAAGTTCATTTATTATATATTTATTTCCTTCCCCTGGACTCTGCCGGAACAGGCGATTCCTTTATAATCTGTGGAAGCTGTTCATCTGGGCGTGGTCAAATTTTAGCAATTGTGAATCTATAGATTTGTTACTATATATTATGTTTCGCCTTTCTTTCGTACATCTAAAATATTAGCATACGGCGATAACTAAAATCCAAATCGATTATATCTATAGTATTTATTAATAATCTGTCTTGTTGGATCAGAAAGTGCTCTCATCAATGTTAAAGCATAATAAAAATCTGCATAGCAATACAAGAGCAATTCGCTTACATTTCGGTAATGGCAGTTGCTATACACGCCTATATGAAATTCCTTTATGGAGTAGGACGCTATATAGAGGAACACTGTACATGTGTACCGCGGAATATACGGACCTCAAATTTAATATAGATGACACATAACGCTCCTAAACAGAGCACCACATTTATTTGTTGTTTAAGCGAGGTCTCAATGCTATTAAATTCACCATTGACAACGCACGATAATCAGTATAAGAACAAGCATGCAGTTACACAAAGACACACGCTACCAAAAAGCCCCTTGTTAAATACAAAGAACTGAAATGCTAAGGGTCACATTCATTATATGGTTATTATGCAGTTCGAAACTTGATATCAATTTCCTTCTGGTTAGTTGTCCCGTAAAAGTTTTCAATGACCTTATCAATGACCGTAGCAATGCATTCCCACATACGAAACTCCACGAGTTTCACTAGAACGATTGAGTTCGTTAGCCTTTCAGATACTACTTTCACACAGACAGCAGAGACGGATCATTGTGATTTACAGCCAGCGAACATGTAGTATCTGTTGTTTAAATTATTATTGTTGTTGTTACTAATGATTCGTATTTCCATGAGCTGACAGCATTGAGATAACATTGTTGTTATAGTGGTAGTAATAATAATAATAGAAATAATTATTATAATAAACAATAATAGTAACGGTCCTCGACAGTATGAATCAAGTCTTACAACTGCAATACCGCAACTTATAGCTAACACTAGTTTCCATCGAGGAGGGCAAACACAGCATTATGAAGTTCAACGCACAGAACGAGAACCGTGAGGGCATGAAAACCCTTTCTTCCAACTTCAATGGGATCATTTTGTTCAACCTGCGAACAGCCTCCATCAACTCCAACAGCTCCAAAACTGAAATATATAGAAGTGGCCCTAACAATAGAACTGAGCAGGCGGTGCTCATTGTACACCATTAATAGGTCCATGCCATTGTTGTGTGAACCACCTCTCCTCGCTCAGCCTTCGTACTACAATCGCTTGTCATTGACGAACGAACCAAGGTATACACGTGTGGGTGTAACGGTGTAAAGCATTCCGTAGGCAACTTCCGCGCGTTAGTTTGACCCGCTGCTGCGGCGTACACCGACGGAGCGACTGGCATAGAGCGTGGTGTAGAGCACCCGACTTTCCCGTTAGAGGACGATGCACTGTCTCGAACAATTAGGCATAGAAGTTAGTTGAAGTAGTTGTGGCTGTCATCGTCGATGGTGGCGGCGGCGGCGGCGGCAGTGTTATCGCGCATGTGGAAAATCTAACCGACCCTCAGGGCTCTAACGCGTTCGTGCAGCAACATAACACGTTCGGGGAGGATACAGCTTGTTATAAATTCGATATAATTTTGTCACGGTTCTTGATCGGGGTAAGTTCTGTTTTGGGCATCTCTGCTTAGGGGGGTTTTGAAGATATTTCTCGAGAGGTGTTGTCCCACTTATTATTTTAACACACTGGATCGCCATGTACAGTGAGTTGGCATTTGTGTTACGAGTTCCATTCGACTATGTGGCATGAGCTACAATTTACTATTATAGATGCTTCGCGGGTTGCTATAACTGAGGATTAACATGATTGGCTTTTGAAGCACTAAGATATGTACAAAGACAAGGTTGAATTGAATTGGCGCATATAGGTGAAGCGCGGTGTTCCTTGGTCCAAGATGAGTTGACGTCTACATCTTGCCTATATTCATAGTGCCTAGTGGTTATTATACACACCTTCGTTATAAAGTATCCACAAATATTTTATCTCCAAAGGGCGTCAGATCGAATCGTGCAACCGTCATCCATTAAAGGCTTTCACCAACCGTAACAGTGCAAATACAGCAAACCCAACAGGTTCGATGTTGGCTCAATGTTGTCAGTGCAAGTCTTCTGTTCGATTCGATAGGGCTGTAAACGACAAGATGACGGCCACGGCGCACGGGCAAACGGATTCGCCGACCGTCCCGCCGAGCAGGTGACATTTCTATGACACGTTGACAGGTGGGCAGATAGTGATGCCCTGAGGGTATATCATTGTCTGGAAAGCTCTGGATCACAAACAGCTCCTTCCGACCGGTGTTTGTACAGATCCATAGAGTCCACCTTCACAACGTTTCTCCGTACCTCCGATTGATAAGCCAAATGGACCACCAGCTGTTTGAATGGCAGCGCCATTTGTGGGCGATGTGTCGCTACTGAGCTCTGAACGTTTGGTATCGATTAGACTGAGATTGAATTCCTTCACCAGCGGAGTATTTCCTGTACAAAACCCACTTTTAAATGGATGTATGACCTGGGGTAACCCTTGGTCATCGTTATTGGACGGCCCCAACCCAATGCGACGAGTGGATGGAGTCCCATTGGGTTGTGGGCGCCCAGAATGGCCACACACGGCGGGTCACCTTTGCAAAATTTTATGTGACTATTTCATCGATGTACATACATGTTCTGCTTAAGAAAACTGCTATGGACTGACGATCTGTATATGTCCCCTTGTTTTATCACGTTTGACGGAGCCTAGCGCGATGTTAAACTCGACGTCTTAGTATAGACTGTTATAATTCAGAGCCGACGAGTTTCGAGTTATAGCAATCCCTTCCATATATGACACTGTGAATGCTCTGTAGACTCTGTATTGAGATGAAGTTTTTAAAATTAAAGTTCCCCTGGCTTACTGAACTGCCTTTTCATGTCAATAATATGAGTCCTAACATTTTTCGCCTAAGCTTCTCAACTTCTCTTTCGGCATTTCTCACCACCTCAATTTCTCTAACGAATCGAACGGCTGGACGATACAAGTAGATACAAAGTTTCAACTAAAGAAAATAGAGAACAGTACGACGATCCTCACCTCACGCAACCTCATCCTCACCTCAAACCTCACTTGTAATCATATGAATAATAACGACAAGGGTAGTGGGCACGAATCAGTCAAAATTCATCGGTCGGAGAGAAATATACACATGTTTATTATTTTGCCGAAGTTTCCTTTCAAAACAAACTCCTCAACTTCAGCAATATTCACATTGTTCCCTCATTTCAGTGTACTATAAATGTCTAGTTATTTGCAAACGAAGAATTGATATGACAGAAAGAAACAAGAGATTTATGGTGCGGACCTGTCGATTCGGCTGCCGCCATCGTCACATGAGGTCATCCTCGCTGGGTGCTCGTGATCTCGCCTGACTCCGCAGTCGTCAGAGAAGTTCGTAGCCCACCGCACTGTATAGACGGAGGTTGCTGCGGAAGTATTTGTACTGATTTATTGTGTTCACTCCCGGGAATTGATACGATATTCCGCGCCTAGATAACTCATGCCGACCTCATGAGGATCGACGCGCAGCTGATTATGAATCATAACTTGACTGACGCTGTTGCGAACCATAAGTATAGAATACTTGTGCACAGAGAGGCCATCCAGTTCACTCGGTGAGCTTTCTTATGAACAAAGTTGATAGGTCTGTCTTGCAAAGCAAATTGCCTCCGCTGATAGCCGATTGAAACTTAATTCAAATATCCGTGAATGTTAGTTAGTTTTTGGGCGATTCACACGTAGTGCATGTGGTCGATACAAAGTGTGTACTGTTGTCACACGTCACTTTGAAACAAAAAATGCATTGTTAGCTACATAGTGTTGGTAACTACAAGCGAAAAATTAATGTTATCATTGTCCCCCTTTTTTTACGAGAACTTAAGCATCATAAAACAGTAGTTCCGTCAATAAACTGAACGAATGAATATAGTGTGCATGAAAATTACGTTTGCAGGAGCCCGTGATAAGGTGGAATATTACGATCATCGAGACTCAGGGAGATTTCATCCACCAACAATACTGATCTCACCGTTAATCAGTACTTCCCATCCACTCATATTGGTGTTAATTAATATTAGTGTTATTTATATGAAACAATAGCACGGATCGTTAGCTGTAATATTTATACTGATTACGATCATATACAGTAGCAACACATCACCATTAAGAACCACTGAAGAATTAGGGATTAAAATAACTAAGAGAACAAGCGGCGTTGCTGTGGCCGGCCCCATGCAGTCGAATATTGGCCAACCGCTGCCACTCGCGACTCCGTGGCGGTGTGATTTCTTAATTCTTCGTTTGTAACTCTCCCTTTGTGTATCTCTGTGTTGTCTATTTTGTCTGTATGGATTAAATGAACAATGGCACCAGCATAATCTAATCGTCCAACAGGACATGTGTGGGCGTATTATGTCATTTGTCGGCGTTGAGAGCAGTTGTTTAAGGCGGTGGATACAATCACCAGCGTATTGAGACATCGTCACTATTTACAATGTATGCCAGATATGATCCAGGCTAATGCCATCATTGGCTGGAGATAGCCACTGTCGTTAATCCAGCGAACGGACACAAATCTATGAACAACGTTTACATAGTCCAATCATGAGGTGGTCCTTCCGCAAGAAGACAAAAATCGATTACATGTATTTGCTTTGGACCGAGAGCAGTTTAACTAATACTTATTCATTATTACAACCAAATGTGGAGAAACATTTATATACAGAACGACATTTCACAGAAAAACGACGATTCTCAATGCGAATTTGAGAAATAGATTCGAAAGGACCTACTACATAAGATGTTACTACACCTATTAATCAATCTCGTAAATACCATAACAATTCAAGTCAAACATCAAAATATTCTCTCACGTCAAAGTCGTGCCCTTTTTAAGTTTCGTTTGAGCTCGCTTTTATAATAGATCATGGTGTACACATCGCCAGCAAAACGTGGATACCGAATCGGAATTATTCATTCCTCGATAATTAGTGAAATATAGACAGCGTTCAGTAAGACTCGCATCGAACTAGCTTATAACAGCACAGAAGTTTGAAAACCAAACCATTATTCGGACGGTATTGAGACAGGAGGACCCCAGTGCTCAAATTGTTATTAGGGCCGGACGTCAAATATCGCTGATGATTGCAGCGAATTTCGACCAATGGAGCCTGGAATCAGATATATTCCTGATTTATAAGTGCCAACAGCAGAATGCTATTAGTTGGGGACGCAGTTATCTTAAAACAATCTTCAGGGATATTAGGCTTTAGAAGCAGAGTGCTAATGAATGACCATGTTTCATTTTAACAACAGTTATGGCATTTAAGGGTATCTGAATTTAATATATATAGCTTCGTTATGTTAATGATAGTAATTTGTAACAGAAACAAGAACGTAAAGCATTTTAACCAGACTTTACGTGGGTTTTACGATGCAAAATATTATAGAACCCCGAGAACCGTTGTGTCCCTTGTAGGTCTTAACACGGGTGCTGGGCGGACTCCATAGTTATTATTATGACCCTTCAGGCAGGAGCCGTTGTCGCGGTGAGGACGCATCGGAGGCTACAAATAGCAGCGTCTGTCCATTACAATAGTAAGTAGATCATTATTAATAAATAACACACAATTTTCAGAGACATACGGGGATTTTCCCATCTAATCTGCTTGTTTTTGAGCTGACCACTGCTAGTCCCCTATATGACAGACCTCAACACTAAAGCGTTACTTAATCTTTAACCGGTAAAAACCAACAAATAAAGAAACGCGATAAAGAACTACAAAGATTCCCCGCGTTTGGCAGGATTGAATGCCAAACTATTATACATATCCCTCCTGTCTAACAGTTCAAGACGCTCACCACTAGACCATCATGGGGACAACCCGTACTTTCTTTCTAGCCCATCCCAACCTGCCGTATCTCTGCGACGACGACATTATCTCATATCTTGATCTTGGTCACACGCTATCTCGGGCTTAACAACGGTCTTGTTAACATGACTAAGTCTAAAATCACACGAGGCAAACTAGCCGAACAAGATCTAATTGATTCGTGGTGCTTACTTACACTCGCAGGTAGTCTTACACGGCATAAGCCCGAAGCAGAGTAGGGCCAGAGCAAGCCCACCAGACGAATCGACAAGTTGACCGGTATGCTAATACAATCTCGGACTTTCTGACAGGACATTAGTGGATGGCTGGAAATAAACTCACTGATGCCGATTTGTCCCCCTACGAGCGCTTGTTATTCTATCTAAGCATCTGTACTCCTTCGTCCGGCAGGGTAACCTGGACAATTTTATGAGCAGACTGAAAAGTATGCCATCTTAAAGTGATCCAGAGAGTTTGCGACCAACCCTCGTAGCGCAAGCCCGTAAGCGATATGGCCCGGATGCTTTTCATACCAGGTAGTCTGGCCACTCTCTACTCCTAGAGACTAATCCAGCCCAGTCCATGGTAGCTATCTCCATATCTCACAAAATGTTTAACCATCGAGTCATTTAATCAGCGTGGCTAAACGGCCACAAGTAAGTTGCAACGGGAAATATTGATTTGCCTAATGTCACCGATAAATTATTTTCTCTCAATTTACATTATACATGTGTTATAATGTATTAAAAATTATAATTGTCTTATATGAACCTGTTTAAAATCAAAGCCGCAAAATACGGGTTATGCTCCATTTTTAGTCCAGGTGGAAACTGTACCTAATACTAAAATTGCGTTTGCTTTTAGTACATCTAATGACAGTCCTTGAAGTTAAAATGTTATTAAATTATTCATTTATTAAATAAGTGTCATGTTTACAGCTCACCGTCGCCATATTCCAGGGGAATTCCCTACGCTGATACGTCTAGAGACAATATTACAATAAGGAATAATAACATGGTTAGCGGCCACTACTTGTCGTTCTAGGAGTTTCGTCTCCTTCAGCACCTCGTACACAATATCCATCACGTAATTATTGGACACTGTTGTGACAATTTGAAGAAAACATATCAAACATTCTATGAGCTGACCATCAGCTGTTCCCCTCTGTGACAGGCCTCGAATCTGAGCCTTGAGGTATTACAACTACGAAAACGTCGGAGCCACCTTTGCTATATTTTCAACAATGTCGTCCTGGCAATAATCCATAGATAAATAATGATACATAAATCCAAAGATTCTCCGCGCCTGGCAACATTGGAACCTAAGCCATATATGTCATTCCTGTGTAGCAACTACAGAGGCTTAAATAAATTTTCCAGGCTGACTCACAGCAGACATTTAACGTTCACGGTATTGCTTCTTGCATTGCTTCGTAAGACGGACCTTCAGATGACCATCTAAGGGACAATATAAGCATACCATGACCGTGGCTAGCACTTGGGTTCACATGCTGACGGACGCGGAACATTTTCTCATCTTACTTTATCTGTGGATCCTTGCCAGGTACGACAAGGTTGAAAACTAGTAAAGGTGGTCCCGGTATGTCATGCTTAGGTATTACTACGAGAGGCCTGTCACACAAGGGGAACAGCTTCCAAATTTGCATAATTTACCCACTTGAATATAACCTTCTAGCCAAGAAAACTAGACCTAACATTTACACATAAAAGTGTTCTATCTAGAATAGTGTTCAAGATAAATAGATCATGCTTCCTAGCCAAGTAATCTCCTTATTTATTCGCGCACGGCTATCCCACACTTAAGTGCTACCGTCATATATGCTGCTGGCCGCCCGCGCTGGCGCAGAGGCAATTGTCTTCTCCACGGCGTAGACTCCGACATGTGTTTGTAGTGAATCTCTGCCACGTGTGCTAGCATCATCAACTGATCATCATCAATGACATCCTCTAAGATCACTTTTGGATACTGGGATCTTCGCGATTCTGCCCAGCGCGTTCGTCTTCTGCTAAACTACATTGACGCCGATTTCGAGGATAAGTATTATTCCATTGATCAGGCGCCGAAAATGTATTATTCGAACTAGACCTCATGACCAAGTTGTTCGTCTGGTACTGTGCGGCTCTCAAGCACCAAAATCCTTGGACCCCTTCAACTCGGGCCTTGGTCAGGCTCTGTATTACTCCAGCCCAAGGCTTGCAGAGGGGATTGCTTACGGATTGGAGTCCACTTTCGCCCGGGTCCATCCTCTCTCGCGCAGGGTGGGAGGGGGGAGAGCTCGCCGGGGCTCTGAGGTGCCGCCGCGTCGTTGTCTTCGATCAACTTCCTTACCTGTCCTATGCAGGTATGCCTGAAAACGTCCATGGCCTGTCAGCACCTGGGTGTGGTATGACACATGGCCTTGGGATCTCTTAATCCACATCTTGATGTTGGGTATCAAGTGCTTGGCCCACTCTCCTTTTCCATATGCGGCTCTCCACTTTCCCCATTACTTCCTCAGGGTTAAGCTCAGAGTTCGTGTGTCGTCTCGCTCTTTCCCTTACTGCGAGGTCCTAAGGGCACCGTCCACGCAAGGACCAACGCCGCCTCCATTGATGTCGTACAGTAACCTCTGCAGATCCGCAGAGCTAAAACACGTTGGATATACTGAAGCAACACTCCGCTCCTCTCAGAGGTCGCTCTCGCTTTCTAGATGGGCGTAGCGAAGAGGACAATGGAATCTGCCACCGTCGCCAGTAGCTCCTCCTGCTCCGCTGGTATTAACATCAGTCTTCTGGTACCTGCTGCTACCTTGACACCTTTTGTCACAGCGTGTCTCACGTGGGCAGTGCCAGTGATCCCTTTGTCAAGGATGGCTACGAGGCTCACTTTGTAACCACTCAGTTCGATACTTAGTCATCGGTACCGCTTCCTCTTGTCTTCGAAGCGAGTTTTAGGAGGCGCCGGTTGCACTCTGCAGGTCAACTCCAGGTCCGGAGCTTCGTTGGCTCTGTGCTTCAGGGTAGCCTCGTGTTTGTATGCTTATGTAGCCCGTCATCTCGAGGTGTAGCACTCCGTCATAGGCCAGGTTCCGCAGAATTGGGCCCAAATAGACCCTTGCGGGACACAAGCTGCGATGTAGTACTGTACCGCGTCATCTAAGACGATCTAGCAGTCTTCCAAGTAAGTCACCGTGATCGGTCGACGTGAAGTGGGTACTCCCTTCTCCTCCAAGGCATCCAGTCCTACTGCCCAGTCCATCGAATTGAAGGCAATCTTGACATCGAGGAGCACCACCAGGAAGAGCCCCCGGTCTTTCCCGAGAGGGATCCTTTCGCCTCGAAGTTACACTAGCCGCCCGGATATAATAGTTTCAGAGCCTTTCACACTCTGCAAAGGAGTCGTAGAGGCTTGTATGCCGACGGGGAACCCGGTGGGTTGCCAGGTTTGGGGATGAGTACAATAATATAATAGTTTGGCACTTTGCCAGTTCCTTGGATACCTGTCCTGCCTCAGAAGCCTTTCGGCCAGCTTTAGGAAGGTGTACGGGTATTCCAGCATCAGGCGCCTTGCACTTTCCAGTGGGCTGCCGTCCGGGCCAGGGAACTTTAAGTTAACCTTGCGTCAATGCCGAACGCAGTACCGTGGGCGATAAATGCTGGCTGAGACAGCCCAGAGAATTTACTTTTTAGTTAGGACACCTGGCCAAGCTATTGCCTATAATATTTTTCCACGATGGAGCCGAGGTTCTTGTTATGACCGGGTAGTCGAGTGGAAATTAATAGTGAGTAGGCTTT
Source organism: Stratiolaelaps scimitus (assembly GCA_019614645.1). Taxonomy (NCBI): domain Eukaryota; kingdom Metazoa; phylum Arthropoda; class Arachnida; order Mesostigmata; family Laelapidae; genus Stratiolaelaps; species Stratiolaelaps scimitus. Next base: position 44,544 of record JABWDB010000014.1, on the reverse strand, counting down.
GTGTGGATTGAGTGGGTAATCGTTGAGGTTATCATATCTCAATCATTCAGTGGATATATTGATTATTTTATTACAGTATCAAGAACAGATTTATTTATCAGTCATAATTATAACATTCCTTCCTTTCTTAATATTGAAGTTTATCGTCAGTTTTGTTCTTGAATCTGACGTTTCAACGTGAAACAGTTGGCGGTTTCGTTTAGGATATCGAAACTTGATTGGAGTAGTGGTATCGATGTCGTTCAGTAGGGCAGTATTTTTAGTTGTCGAGATAATCTAATGGGAAAATTGACTTTTTAAGAATTGGTGGTGGAGACCTGTGACGAAATTGATTTAACGTGGGTCCTCTGTATTTTTTTAGGAACGAAGCTAGCGTAATGATTAATCATTCCTAATAAAGAGCGTAGTTCAGAAACGTTATGAGGTGGTGGTATGTTTTGAATGACCGTGATTTTTACTGGGTCTGATTGTCTTCCTTTTTCCGAGAGATCAAGAAATCTAGATATTTGATGGTTTCATTGAGGAAGGTATGTTTGTCACGTTTAACTTAAAACCGCATTCTTGTATTCGTTCGAATAATTTAAATCGTCGGTTGTTGTGTTGCTCCGGTGACTATTATGTCGTCAAGATAAGTGGCCAGCGGTCATTTTGTCCATTATTTGTTGAAGTTTGGCTAGGGTACATTTGGCTCCGAATGGTGGCCTATTGTATTGAAATAGACCTTTAGGTGTGTTAAAAGTAAGGCGCTCTTTGACACTTCATCAAGTTGAAGCTTCTGCAAGATCAATTTGTGAAAAATATTTTCCTACCTTTAGTTTCGAGAATATATCATCGGCAATGGGTAATGGGCGATGGTTGTCTGAGTGCATCATTTGAGCCTGATACCACCAGATTTTTTTACAATGACCACAGGTGCAGCAAAATCTGAATGGTTTATGAACGGTTTACGGATTCAAGGACTCCGTTTCGAACTAATGAAGTTCGGTTTCCAGTTAACATTTCATAAGATAGTGGTCTAGCCTTGCGAAAGATTGGAAGAGCATTGTCGTTAAGTTCAAGGTGTGCTTTAAGCATAATCCTAGTCTTGAGGAGAGGGGAACTATTCCCTTTAAGTTTTGCAACAATGTAGATTTGACGATGTAACAGTCACCGTAGTTAACCGTTGATTAGTCGATGGGGTCTCGTCAGTTAGGAAAGCTTCTACTACTTTATTCCATAGTGAACTGATCTTTTTCACCCAATCGAAACCTAAGAATAATGTTTTGGATTCCACCACAAAACACTGTCCAATGTGTTCTTCATTACGTAAATTGAACGTGGAATGAAAAACGTCAAGGCAGTTTAGGTTTTCCATGTTTGCTGCTTTGAGATTAAATGGAGGAGGTGGGCGAGAATCTAAGGAATTGCAAATTTCCTTCTCAGTGATGGTCAGATCAGATCCAGTATCTACTCGGGGTGTTGTATAGGTACTGAAATGATGGTGACGATTTGACGTAGGGGAATGATTAGATGTTATTTTTGATACTCTTCTATTGGGCTGACTTTTTGGATGTCGGAGGTTGAATGAGCGATATGCTTGAGCATTCCCAAATGTTCACTGTTGATTTGGATTACTTTGTTGTTTGCGAGGTTGAGAACGATATTTGTTGGTGAAGGTAAGTGATTGACTTTGTTGTCTCGAATGTAACCATTTCTGTAAAGGGCAATCTTTATGTCAGTGGTTCTGATTACAGTACTTTCATGGACGTGCGGGTAGAGAACTAGTAAGTGGTATTCTACGGGATCGAAGTGTGTTTGTTAATTTACCAACTTTGCTCGTCTCTAATGTGCGATTTCCTCCAAGAGTATTTGATGTATTTTTAAGTTGTATAAACTACCGTATGTGATTATGTAGTTGTTTAAGAGTGTAGTAGGAGGAAGAGGAGACGTCTCTATTCTCCTCGCATTCTGGGTTTTGAAGGCCACATATCCGGAACAAACATTGGTTTGATCAGGAGTCACTTTAGAGACTTCTGCCAGATCATAGAAACGATTTAAATTACCAGTATAATCGTCGAATGCCTTTTCGTCATCACTAGTGCAATGCATAGAAAAAGTTATAATCGAAAAGTTCTTTAAGAATAGAGACTGTCTTTTGGTAGTTGACCTCATGTGTTTTCTTTGGAAGAATACGCGCTTCAAACCTTGATGGTGTGTCTAGTTTCTGTACCACTAACCTGACTTTATCGTTGTCGCTAAGTGTGGCTCCGTTTTGGCTTATAACAGTTACATAACGCGCTAGTCAACCTTCAAAAGTAATACCGTTCAATGGATCATGGATAAAATTTGATGATCCATGATGAAGTGAGTTCTGAAGGGCGGTGACGGAGTTTTCCAGTAATTGTTGACTTTGGGTTTGAATTACTTCGGCATTGGGTTGCAGACTTAGTGAGAATGTTTTGTTAATTTTTTGGAAACACTGTTCCATGAGAGTTGTAATTTGTTCAGCGTTCATAGTGGATTACGATTACTGAAGCTTGTTGTGCTAGGTCCGACTCGTACCTCGTCGTCAATGTTATAACCGGGTAGTCGAGTGGGGGTCTGGACGGTTTAGCCGACCATCAACTGTTGGAAATCCTGATGCCTCTGTAATACCGGCTGGCTAACGGACGGGACCTTGTACGAGCATAAGGGGGGAGGGGGTGGAGCATTGCCGAGGCCACAGCTTGAAATCCCATTGCGAATGGTCAACATGAAACCACCTGCAACACAAAAATGTCCGACACTGGTCAAGTGATCCAGGTGCCAGGAAATAGTGTATGAAGATGGACATTACACCAGAGCATAGCGTTGGTCATACAGTGCCACTGGCGGACGGTTCTCCCACCTCGAGGAACGATGGCATCCCTGTACCGAATGAGCAGGCGGAACGGAACCGAGGGGGCCCTCCAGAAGCATCAATAGCTAACCCGTTTGCGAGGACAGGAAATTCTATGTGTTCACCACCCAGACCCTTGAGTAGGTCTGGTGTGCTTTCGAATGCAGTAATCGACGTGGAAGTTGAACCAGAAAAACCCGGGTAAACGGTGAAGCGCAAGCCTGAGGTCCGCACAGAAACGGAGACGGCAAAGCCGAGACGACAGGAAGAAAGAGAGCGCGTCCCGTGAACAGAATCCGGCCAGCTCAGATGGACATCGCTAGAAGGAGAAGGAGCTCTAAGGGATAGCATTCGAGGTACATACGCCAGAATAGTTCAAGATACCCTGTACCCTCTCACTAGTACCTTACACTTTTACTTATATACATATTACATTCAATACCCAATCAAGTCTTTAATAATGACGAGCACGGCATGTCAAGAAAACAATGGAGGAAAACAACATGTTTATTTTTATTTTTTTCTCTCCTACACCTGCAAACTTAGTCTCTTGTTATAGAAATGTTCTTCTTCGCTATCTTAGTCTTCCATACAAATGGCGTGATCAGCATTTCATGCAAATCGCTCTTGTCTATCCAACCATACTGGGCCTAATCTCGCGTCAAGTTTATATTTGCGAGCCCAACGCCAGGTGTTTTGCTCACAGGTGCCACGTAAGATAAAAACGTGGTCTCACCCTGGTACACTTGATTTTGCAGGACGTCTAGCGATGTCCGCATGCAGGACCACAGGCCTCTAACGGGTATGCGGGACGTCCAACCTATAATTAACCTGTAATACCGAAGGTCTGCCCTTTCCGCGCTGTCTGGCCAAATTTGATTTCTGCATTTACACAATGGTGGCGCCGCCTACGTCAGGCCACGGCAGATATGTGAATCACTGTACCTATAAAGGTTTTTTCTCTACCTGTAAAAATTTCATCAATGTGATCTGTCTACAGAATTTCCGTGTGTCTGTCATTTTTACAGATTTTACTTGATTGTAAATAAGGCTGGCGTGACGTCTTCTTTCTGCAGTGGAGGCATATCACGGACATACTCATTACATCATAATTTCTCGTAAATATTTGAAACTCTTACCAATTGTCCCAAGGTAGATCGTACCGCAGTAGAATATGGCTATACATGGAGCAGAAGGGCATTCACACTTCATTTCACTATCCAGCTCAAGTGAATCAAACAAGGCAGGAATTGGGTATAAATTGAGTCTCGCGCAACTTTTCAAATATCTAATATAAACCTTAAGTAGCGTTGCACTTCTGAAGTGTACTCATTACCAGGACAGTTGGTTTGCTTGCAACAAGTCTTTGCATCACTGATAACTTGGTGGTCCGATCCATGTGATTGTGTCAGGGCAGATATAGGTACACGTATCGCTCGTATTTTTCGTAAATGTCGTACGTAATAGATCAACTATTTTTGTATATATAAGACACAGAAAGTCCCCAGTTTGTACAGTGGGTGGCTACTCAGGTGGAATCATTGAGTGTTTAGCGCGAGTCCTACCTTTGGGAGTGTCCTACCTCTCTGAAACGAATCATTTCTCCTAATGAATATCGACCACATATGTCCAACATTTGAATTACCTAGCAAACGTGAGATGTTGATAACTATAAGTCTGTGGCACAAGAACCAATACGGTGTTTAATATTTGAGAAGATCATCGTAGATAATATCGTTCACCATCTTATTTCTAAAGGGTTACTAGGTGCCAACAAACACGCAGTTCACGAAGGGCAGGTTTACGTGAACGCATCTCGTTGGTATGACTCGAGGCTGGACGTTGTACGTTGATCGCGGCTACATTTAAATCGAATATATTTTCATCTTTCGAGGCATTGACCTCTTATGCTCGTCTACTCCGTATAGATAACCAGACATTAACCTGGATAGGCATGGACCTCATGGACCGGAACTTCAGAGTGAATGTTAATAGTAAGTTGAGTTCTCTAGGGATTTGTTCATCGGGTGTCCCCCAGAAATCTTGTGTAGATTGTTTCGTATATTTGTTTTTGAAATTTCAGATATCTTTCTGAATGCCGTAGTACACAAGCTGTATAAGATGACCTCAAGTTGTATGGAACCTGCGATAGTCTTGCTGGAAAACTGCTCTTGCCATCCTCTATTGATTCACTATCCAAATGCTGTGAGGACAATCAAATGCTAACTCTCTGTGTCCAAGTGTGTTATGTTATGATTTTTTGCATACACTAAATGGCTTTCCAATACTAAAACATAGATCTTGCGCGACCTGGGGATCATTGTTGGTCCTCTCTTAGACTTCAAAAACACATGACCCTGGAGTCGTACGGATTTGTAACTGTATCTGTAACATGATCCTCCGTTTTTTTATTGTTAAGAAGGTCAAGTTTTGTCTCACTCTGTATATCAGTTTAGTTGGGCCAGCCAGGATTTTTATACAGCTCGCATATATGGCGTCCATACCCGAAGAAGCATATTGATACCCTAGACAGCATGCAGTAAAAAATCATACGCAGAGTCAGCGTAAGGTGCAATGTTCCAAATAAATCAGTTTTGCTAAAGACAGTAGGTAAACTCTACGACACCGCCGATCTGAGAATATATGGAAAGCTAGAAGAGCTTAACATGCATAGCTAGTTTCTAATCATACGGGAACATAACTAAAGCAGCGGTGTAACGATAGGCCGCATCGAAGTTGCTCGAACCGAGCGTGTAAACAACAATTTCTCGTAGAGATTAGCTCGTGTACTTAGACGAACGTTCTCATAGAAAAAATATTATCGTATCATGATAACAACAATAGAAAAACCTGCAGGCAACTTTTTTATAAATGAGCTGATCTTCTGCTCGTCTTCTAACTGACAGGCCTCAGCACTTAACCTTTAGGTATTGAGGACCTGTCGGGGTCACCTTTGAGGACCTGTCGGGGTCACCTTTGCTTATTTTGGCGATTACCCTTACTCGTACCTAGCAAGTGCGCTTATTCGTACCCTTCAGGCAACTTGTGCCCTGTATATTAGCATGCCTCCCCTTGGCTTAAATAATAAAGGTGAATTTCTATTCTCGGACTGCTACGCCGCTGCTTAGGGGCTTTGGTCTGATATCAAACATGCGTTTAATTCTACTATCACGGTAGATCTTCTTAAACGTATGACTATCTACGAAGTCATGTATTTGACTAATGATTGAGAACTTCGGCGATTTGTTACAGTGCTTGCTTATCCACATACGTACGAACCTGGCTTGAACCTGGTTCAAGGCATCAATGTGTTTTCTGAGCTAGAATCACCACGCAGCGGCACAATCAAGATCTTTGGGCATGACAAGACTCTAACAAAAGGCAACCTAAATTTTTGCTTACTTAAAAATAAACCCTCTATTATAAGAACTATGTTACAGATCAGAGTCCGACAAGTACCCCTAGGTCTCTAATGGAAGTATTTCACTTGATGACAGTATCGTTGATAGAGTTGTCATTGTTATATGAGCGGGAGCACAGGACAGCGCATTTGGGTATGGAGATAAGCATGCCGTTCTGACGACATCACAAGTCCACTGCATCAATCGCCGCCTGCCGAAGGGGTCTAGCGTATGGAGAGCAGACGAGCGCGTACTGCTTCATATCTTGAACATAGAATCCTACCCGACAAATAGGATGCATGAGAGCTGTAAGGGTTGTTGAGCGTAACACAAAAAGTCCTATCGGTGAGGTACCTACTGATCCAGCTGAACTCATCATCTCAATATTCAAGCTCTGAAGCCGAGTGATAGAAATTGAGTGGGAGACACGGTCAAAAGCTTTAGAGAAATCGAAATAAACACAGTCAAAGCCAGAGAACAAGATGGGACAAGAATGAAGAACATCGTTTCTAAGGAATCTCGAAAAAATTTGACTGATTTTGCTCTATAGAATTCGTAACGATATACTCTATCCAGATCTGAGAAAATGATTTTATTTGTTACAAAATATTAATAAGATCCTATTTCTCGATCGCTATGTCTTTTCCGCATCCGATCTTGCGGTAGTAGTCCAAACACTTCATTATAAATAAGCCGCTCTGGCTGGAAATGAACTCGAGTTGTGCATACAACAATCATACGTGGTCTATCATAATATGTATGTCATTATCTCGTGGAAGAAGATACGGTTGTTATTATGTATGTCATTGTATTGAGGGTCAGTGGTGGGTTGAAATATCTGTAATACTAAACTTCTAGCACTTCTTATATACATATTCCTGCCGTACCGGGCTAAAACGGCTCGGCCTTAAAAAGTTACTGCTTTCAAAACATAGACAAGTCAGTTTGTTGCTGAATTAATTCGTCGACGAACAGCTCGGATTGATTTATTTCATAATATTATCACACAGATTGTGTAAGTACGATACTGGAGTTCACAACCACTGTCGTATGCAGATCAGTTGCACACGTTGTATATGGGATATCTTCGTAAAAGAATAAGAATTCAATGACCTCACCGTAGTACATTCGCGCGCGTGATACTTCGAACGTTTCCATTCATATACTCATCTATATTTGCAGTTGTAATTAGGATCCTCGAACCTCTCGGCTTTGACGTGATTAAATCCGTGAACCGCGAAAATGGTTACAATATGTCTGTTTACCTTCTCTGATTCGTTCGACATGAATTCGCCATCGCCGGTGTCGAAAGGGAGGCTCTCTTCAATTTTGCAACTCGACAAACGTGCGCTATGCGTCGATCATTCGAAGGTTGAACCTTTGACACAGGTCTTCAACAAGACATGACGTTCGTGCAGGAGGAACACAAACAAATTGACCTAAATTGCACGTGTGTTACCGTCTAATCTGGTGTTGAATGCACAGAAGCAGGATTGTGGAAAGAGCGAACCACTGAACAGAATAACAAAGTAAGTATTGAGCTAAATTATATAAAATAAGCAAAGGTGGCCCTTACAGGTCCGCATCTCAAAGGTTGAGTGGCCAAGCCTGTGACATTGGTTGGAAGTCGACGAAAAATGTATGCGCTTTGCGTAGTACATCGCGATTTGCTATCGACAATTCTGGGTCCCAGTAATTGTGGTTTGCCGGGAAGTAGTTAACGTTATCTTAAATATTTTTCGTTGGCGGCGTTCCTCTAACCCTTCTTCAATCAGACATTTCTCAGCTTTTATCCCCATGGAAGGAAAAAGCTGTTGAATAATCTCCACCCCCGGCCCGCGGCCTGTGATGGAACGAAACACGCTGAAAATCAACTATGAAAAAAGAGAAGCCTATAGTGTCGACGTCATAGTGCCAGGTATCCCGAATTCGCCATCTGCGCCAATTTGACCATGTTGAAATAATCCGGTGGGTGTACAACCAATCCCCTAGCCTGAGGACGCAATCGGGGTAGTCCCGGTGTTTTTCATGCTAGGTAATTTGATCACGGCAACTTCTCCGAGAGGAGTACAACATCCCGGCCTAATCCAGCCTAGGGTAGCTATATCGATATTTTACACTAGAAAATACTTACCCACGATTAGCTCGTCAGCGTGGCTGAACGACAATGTCCTTGGGACATTGTCGTCCTCACCCCCCCCCCCCCCCCAACACACCATAATCCCTAGAAATTCGTAACTACTATATGTTTGAATAAATCTTTGTTCAGAATTGAGTTTGCTCATTTTACGGATAAATGCTTCTCCTCAGCTTCTTTATTAAATAATTTGAATCTGTTTATAAGCTCGCCTTGGCTATTTTCCAGGCCACCCGCTTGGCACTTAGTCATCTCGAACACGATATCTATCACTTGATTATCAGGCACTCTTACAACAACTGTGACTAACTAATCGTGTCTAGCGAGCGGGTCACGCTCACCGTTGACAATAGATCCTGTCAACGCATGCGCGGGCCGATCTCAGCCCGCACTCGTTGTCACCTGCAGACAACAGCGCAATCAGTTTTAGCCTTGGGTAACGCCATCATTTATCCGCAACAATATTAGCTAAATAAGGAATCTATAAATCGAAACAATTTGTGAACTAACCAGCGGACGAAATAGTTCATCCGAAGAGAATCAATCTTATGAAATGAATACCCGTTATTAATTTATTAAGTTTGTCCAATTGTCAATGAATATAGTCTCTCTCTCTCTCTCTACTTGTTGTCTTACCGATTCTCCACGATGTTATTTGAATTTTGCATCAGCCGAATCGATAACGTAAATATTGCAGTTGAAAGTGGCCCGTTTACATAGCGATTTCTAGAGTTCTTTGATTGCGCTTTAACGAACGATCTGACTGTGAGCTGGTATCTTCTTGGTGAGCACTCCTTCGTACCATCGAACCAATAAAACAAGTAGCACGCAGCAGGTGATAGATATCGCTTATACCTTATACATTTAACACAATCTTTCATCCGTCTAGCAGAAACCGAGCTTTGCATAGCTTATCTACTTGAATATAGTCTTCTAACGAACCCTAACAGTTACACATAGAACATTATATTGTTCAAGATAAATGGATCATGCCTCCTGTCCAACCAGCCACCATACTTGTTTGCATCGGCCTATCCTAGACTTTAGTGATGCCGCTATATATGCTACTGATTGTCCGCGCTGGCGCAGAGGCAATCGTCTCCCTCCAGCGCGCTGACTCCAACAGGTGTTTGTAGTGGATCTCTGCTTACGTGTGTGGCTGTATCGTCAACGCTGTGTACTAATGGCATCTTCAAAGATGATTGTTGGATACTGGGATATTCGGGGTCTTGGCCAGCCCATTCGCCTTCTGCTAAACTACGTTGGCGCCGATTTCGAGGATAAGCGTTATTCCGCCGGCCCGGCGTCAGAGTATAAGAAGGCATACTTAGCTGAGAAAGCGAAGAACCCATTCGAACTGGCCTTTCCCAACTTGCCGTACCTGATTGATGGCGACGTCAAGCTAACTCAAACGCATGTTATTCTGCGCTACCTCGGACGTAAATTTAACCTTGTCGGTTCGAATGAGGAAGAGATCACTCGTTGCGAGTTGGCCGAACAACAGCTTTGTGATCTTCGCGATGCGTTCGTCAGATTGTCGTATAGCCCTGAACCACAGCACAGCAACATGAAGGCTGAGTACACGGAGTTGTTTACTAGTGTGTTGAAACAGTTCTCGACGTTTCTGGGAGATCGTAAGTGGATGGCCGGCGACAAGCTCACCTATGCCGATTTTCTATGCTATGAGATATTCTTCCAGCTGAGCGTGTTCGACCCCAAGCTCTGCATCGGAGTGGACAACCTCAAAGCATACAACTCGAGATTCGAAGCGCTCCCAACCATCGCGGCGTACAGGAGCTCTGACCGATATTTGAAATGGCCCTTTAACAACGATAAAGCCTCGTTTGGATCCCGCTCTACTCCATGCCCGTTCTAAGAGGAGTGGATGATCAATGGAAGTTAGTAATCATCTCATCTACCTCAACAGAAAGTTGTGAATGAGAACAGGTTCCAAATAAGCGCTTGTTGCTATTAAAGGTTAACGCAGGGGTAGATCGAAAGTGGACCTCTAGTTGAGGTTTAGTGAAACCAAGCATTCCTTCGCACTAAGGCATTCGAAAATTAAAATGACAATCAATGAATGTACTCGAAATTACACAACACCGGAATGATACAGTGACAAAAACCAAGTGCCAGTTATTTATCAATTTACAATGACTTCGCCGAGAGTCAAATCACGGTTCACTTCATATTTAGCTCAAAACGTTATTCCTTTTGCAATTGCATTTTGTTACATCAAATAAAAAAGTGTAAACCAGCTTGTTCTTATATAACGAAAAAGCCCCGGAAGATTGTGAAATTAATTAATTGATACTCTACAAGATATACCTGATTATATAATAATTAATTTAATAGATAATACAATTGACTTGTGATATCGAAGGCACAGTTAATTGTTGACACCGTGAGGAACAAAGAACTTATAACAGGCAACGAAATAAAAATGGTAAATGTGGCCTTAACGTTTAGCTAATTGTGTAATTGATATTTTGAGCCCTAAAATAATTTTAAGCCCGATAGTTATAAAATTTTATTTCGGCATTTGCACAATGGTAAGGTCAGGTAAGGTAAAGGTTTATATTGGTTTATTAAAGGAGCTGCAATTTTACAATGCTTAAGCTCTCTTATATGTCATACGGTGGTATTGAATTTCCGGCATTGTATTTGATCTGCCTTTCATTGTAAAATATACAATAGTTAGAGAAGCAAGCTGGCGTGACGTCTTCTTTCTGCAGTGGAGGCATATCGCGGACATACTCATTACATAATAATTCATCGTAAATATTTTAGACTCTTACCAATTGGCCTAATGTAGATCGTACCGCAGTAGAATCTGGCTGTACATGGAGCAGAAGGGCATTCACACTTCTTTTCACTATCCAGCTCAAATGAATCTGCCTTGTTTGTACCCAAACAAGGCAGGCATTGGGTACAAATTGGTTCTAACTGATCTGGTCAGATTGAGTTCGCGCGAAAGGCGCAACTTTTCAAATATCTAATATAAACCTTAAGTAGCGTTGCACTTCTGAGGTCTACTCATTACCAGGACAGTTGGTTTGCTTGCGACAAGTCTTTGTATCGCTAGCACTGATCAATTTGCTCTCGTCAGAGATGATATAGGTGCATGCGTCCCTGTTCTTCTGGTAAATATCTTGCAAAATATAGCAAACGTCTATGTGTAAATAGGATCCAGAACTTGTCCAGTAGGTGGCTGTTCAGGTAGACTCATTGAATATTTTTAGCATACGACCGATCTAGGGGGTGTGATTTCTCTGATATAATCGAGCTGAGGTTACGAAATTTCTCCCACTGAAAATGATTTCTATACTAAACATAACCGCCATTACTAAAACATTTGTATCTCAACTTATTATAGAAGAAAACTTACCATTACGACATCACTTCGTGTCATGTATCGCTCCTTGGCATTTCTAAGAATTCTCGAGGCTATTATTCTATGAAACTCGTAGAGATCTACTCTATGCAGAGCTGAGAAAATTATTTTCTTTCATACAAAATTTCAATAGGATCCTAGGTTAGGTCTTTCTCCGTCGCAACGTCTTTTCCGCCTCCGACGTTTCGTTTGTAGTTCAAATATTTCGTTATAAGTGAGCCGGGACTTACTGCTCTGATTGGAACTGAGCTCAAGTTGTGTGGCTTGAGTGGTGTGTTATAATATGTATTTCGAGGGCTACTCGATATCAAATGTCGTCAGCCGCACAACTGTCCCCTCATATTCCTTGCTGACGATCTCCGCGATTTCGTATAGAACAGTCGTTCTATGGGCCAAGACAACAAAAATGGGTTGAATGTTCATTCCCACAGGCACAACGGGCGGGAACGCGATGCGGATGAGGTGTAACAAATAGCAATATAGTCATTCATTCGTTGTTTAAACATATCGTAGAGAAGCTCAATTCCGATAGAACAGCTATTTGACTATGGTAAATTTACCTACAAGCTAGTTTGATTTGTGTCCTGAGATTAAGTGCGTATGTAGAGCTATATTTGGTAACTATCACAATAGGGCGGATTAGATTTTGTCAAGATGCATTAATTGTATTGGAATCGGGCGGATAACGAGTTCACGTGGACAAAACGAATGCTGTTCCTTGTCATGATGTCATGGGAGACGCATTATCCAATACGTTGCTGTGGATTCCCACGTATCCGAATGTATTTACTTCGATGGCCAACATGTTGCCCCTGGGCCAATCAACTGAAATCATTCTTCGCGATTTGCACGGGCGCAGTAACAGAAATATAATTGACAAATGAACTATGAATCGATGTCTAGCTATTACCTTTTGAAAATCGCGATGATTCAGCATGACTCGAGCTTCACCACCGAAACGTCTAGCGGTCCGCCAAATTTGAGTTTCGCTCTCAGCTTGATTATATTAACTAATGTATGCTTTTGAGGTGTGACCATCATTAGCGCTTACGACAAAAAATATGGTACAGCCTCAAGGGCGTTACACGGAACTTCACTTAGCAGCGGCGGCAACAGCGACAACAACAACAATAACACTACTAATACAAATCATCTTCATCACCATCGACTCATTGACTGTGTCTATGTACATCATCTATATACAATGTCTACACGATCTGCTCTGACCTCGGATAATGCTAGTCAATGTTTCATCAGCTTTAGGATCTGCTATCTGTTGGAGAAACCTTATTTAGAAATTTGTTGACTGAGAAAGATGTAGCAACATACGAGATTTTTAACAGGCAGCTGTTGACGCTGTTGCTGTTTTCATCGCTGCAAGAGTCACACTCCGTGTTCAGCTAGACGCTGTACTGTAGCGCGGGCGTGGTGTCGACTCGAGATGCCGCCCCCTGTTTGCTTTGTCGATTTTCTCCTCGTCCACCTCCGGAGGTCTTAGGTGAGTGTAGTGGCCTCGCTTGAAGGCCTCGGTACCTCGCTTCCCCCCTCGCCTCGGACCGCCATACCTCTGAGCAGATAACGCAACGCAGAGCCCCCGAGGGTGCGTCCTTTTCATGTTCCACATACACAAAGCCAGTAAGATATATATACTCACTGGCCTCTGAGGGGCAACACGGGTGAGCGTAGGCGAAAACGAAGATGCTACAGTATCCATTCCGTGGGGGGGTCGCTGTCCGGCAGCTGGCAGAAACTCCGGGGCTCGGGCTGCCGACTGACCGAAGCGACTTTACGAAGAGGAATGAGGAGACGACGCCGAGCGCTGACTCAGCAACAACCGCTTCTGCTGTGGCGGCTGTTGTTCGCTTGTCTCGGGAAGCAGCCCGCCAGCGAGCTAGCTGCTACAAGGCCAACACCGGCCACGACTGGACACTGCTATTGAGAAAGCCAACTAACGAAATCACCACCCAAGTCGAAACGGTTCGAGACGAACCGGCCGGCTTGTGATTACTGCAGAATTCGCGTATCTAATACTCAATATCTTATCTGCCTATATATATGTATGTATCTGTATGCTAATAATCGAGTGATTAATCGGACCATTCTGGAAAAAGACGCGGTCTCTGGGCCAATGTGTGTCATCTTCGATTTGGTTTCACCGCTGTCTGCCGACCCCAGCTGTCATCTTCAAGAGCAACAGCATATCATCAGGTGTGCTTTCTAGACTCATTTCGCTATACGTCTTCATGGCGTTGACCGAGCTGGTTAAGCCTGCGGGTTTAGCACTGGACCATGCAACTAGCCAACGTACAAAAATACCATAAAAAATCGGTGCATTTTGAAATCTGTGCACGTTACCATGCCAGCAAATATTAATCAGTTTTTCTTTAATCAATCAACCACGAGAATACTTCCATTTACGTTTCATAGAAATGCACTTGGTAACTTCCTTTTTTTTTTTCGAGCTGACCCTCAGCTGTTCCCCTATCTGACCAACAGGCCTCAGCTCTTAACCTTTAGGTATAACTATGAGGACCCGTAGGGGCCACCTTTGCTTATTCTCTGCCTTACTCGTACCTGACTTGGTAACTTACTTTTTTTTTTTTTTTTTTTTTTTTTTTCGTGCTGACCCTCAGCTCGACCATATATGAATAGGTTTCTATATGAGACCTATTCATATATGCTTCTGCGCTCACTAGACTAGAATGACTTGATTGTATCTCTCATGTACATTTTTGGACATTGCATCGTACCAAAAGATCAATACCTTATATGCGCATGTGACCCGATCAAGAAATGACTCCTCTATGTAAAAGCACACAGCGAATGGCCGATCAATTTGACGTTTGACAAAAACTCGATAAGGTCACAGAACATTTTATATTGTCCCATTCGATTGGTCCAGTGCTAAATTTCAATTCATGTATCATAAAGCTTCGCATTAGAAATCCGTGCTTAAGCAATCCATTCTTTCGGTCCCTTTGCTCGCTCCGTTAGGTAGATAGTTACCCCGCTCAAGGATTGCTTGTTGTAGCCCAACGATGCCATTTAGTACATTATAAATGAAGAGTAGGTAACCTTCTACCCATTTAGGTTACTCCGAACTTTATGCTGCGTTAAGAGAAAGCTCGTCCATAAGTAACGACGCATTTTATGTGTTTCATGAAGACGAACAGTGCTATTGGATAATATTAGATTCAAATGACCTAAGGCCTTAACTACTGTGAGTAATGAGATACAGTTAAAGGAAGAAATCCGATATGATTAAGCCGCATAATCAATTACGCGGCAGGTTAGAATGGTGGTGAATAATTTGGCAAATAAATTGGACTATATATGTGGCCAGTTACAAATTCATTTGGTTTGTTTCTTATGGGCAAAATAGAACTTTAGAAGCCAGTTGATAGACAAACTAAATCGAATAATCAATTGGAATAACGAGCTCGCCATTGCTCCTCGAATTCAGTTTTAGAAGCTAAATAGTAAATTTCCTAGTCTGAGGCACAGCCAACATTTAACGTCCTCGGTACAACTGCTTGTCATAAGACGGACCCCTAATTAAATGCAAATGTGCAACGATGGGAATTGAAACTGTGTACGTACCTGTCTCGTTCGGTTGAAAGGCGCACACGAATGCACCACCAGACCACCGGGCTCTAAGCAGTTTTAGAACCTGAGATATGTCTAGGTGTGATTTTATGTTCGATTAGTACATGCTGACATGTTTTCATTTCGGCTATTTCTTGAGTCTATAACATCAATGTTCTTCAGGTGAGGTCAAGGTAAAATGTCTATTAACGGAACTGCAGTTATGTAACTGTGAAGTCCTCTATATGTCACCTCACGGGGCTCGAACCTGCGGTCTCCATCTTTTTACGTGTGATCAACCAACCAACCAACTAACCTATTTAGAGATTACTATATATTCTAATGTCAAGCTGTGTTCACATTACTTTCTTATCCTCAATGGGTCACTGGGTGTTGCATCAACAATATATATATATATATATATATAATAGCTGCGTCAGCGGGAACGAGGTAAACTTTGAGGGATTCCCTTTAGTGGATATCCGACTATTGGTAGGGTACAGTGAGTATGTGCGCTTTCCTCTATCTGGCACACGCTTGCTGGTCGTCAACATTGAGTACCTAACAGGAGCGGCAGCAGCAGTCCACGAGGAATTCCCAGGAAGAGTAATTCTCAAATAGCAGTGCAGTACCACGTCTAGCAAGCAGCTATTTTCAGACACCGTTTTTATCCGAGTGAGCCGTGCGGCTCCGAAATGGACCGCTGCAGCCGTCGGCGATATTCAAGCTACCATCAGTTTGCGAGCCTCATTGCCCCTCCCCCCGATCTCCGACCTTTCTAGGATCTCCGACCTTTCTGGGATCTCCGACCTCTACCCTCGTCATCGCCCCCTGATTTGCCCCAAGCGTCCACGTCCTGTCGAGTCCCCGACCTTTTGCCCCCGAACGACTGGAGGCTGCTGGCTGGTGCTGCCTTGAAGAGTGGAGTGGGAGGCAGCGACGGCGGCGGCGGCAGCGGTAGCGGCGAATCTGTGTAGCACGAGGTCGTGAGAAAAGAGCGCGTGTCTGCTGCGCTTTCGCAGCTTTCTGCTTGCCCTCTAATGAAATCGTAACGTTACCTGTGGGAATGCCTTTTGCCTGCTGCTCACCGTTGCTGGCGCGTCTCCCTTCCGACTTTCGCAGCAGCTGTGGCAACAGCGGTCCCAGCGGCGGCGGCGGATGGCCCGACGTAACTACCGAGGAGCGGCAGGCAGGCGAACGACCGAACGAACTAAATAGCAAGGTAGCCCTTTGTAGCTGAGGACAGCAAGCTGGTAGTGCGCTAGATAGTACTCTGAGTCGGAAAACACGCCAGTTTCCTTCCATGTCTAGCTTGCCCCGGGTTAACTGCCCAGTACCTGAACCCCACCTCAGCAGCGCAGACACGGTAGGGACAGACACACTCACCAACGTCCTGCTACCACTACCGCGAACGCTGGCAACGTCGTTCGCTTCGGTGGGACGGCAGCCGGGACGGAGAATTGACTAAGAGGCGGGGGGAGTGGCCGCGACGAAAGGCGATGGAGCCTGACATGGCCCAAAGCGTGGGTCCCTTCTTTGTACATTATGGACGATGACTGCGAAGTGGGAAAAGATGTGCGGGTTAGATGCGAATGGAGAGGACATACGGAGGAGAGCCAGTGCGTGTTGGCGAAAAGGTACAAATACAAGAGTACGGGAGCGGGTAGAGCAAGCAATGCAACGATCTATGCCTTGACCGCCGCTGGGTCAAGGCTCGATCCTGGAGAAGGAGTCCATGGAACTAGCAGCAACGTAGTGTACCACTAATCGTCTGACCAGCCAACTCAAGCGAAACTATAGTATAGATCTGACGAAGCCATGCCGGCGAATGGTAATGAAGTGAATCCGCGCCTTCGTTAGCAGCATTTCTCTTATTGGCTACAGGATGTCTTTCATTTGCACGTTATGATGTAACCCTTTGTGCTGGTGACGTTCTCGATTCTAAGAAAAGCCCCGTTCCTTGTTAGCAATCGATGATGCTTGCTCAGGATAGCGATCACCTATAGCCGTGGGCAGATGTGCCTAGCGGACGGCGAATGGATACGAAAGAGCAGAGAGCCATTTTGATTGTGGCATGGTAGAAAATATGGGATAGAATTGGTTGGTTGAAATTATGGGTAGCTACCATTAAGCAAGTTTCTGACCAATGTGAGTATTTTGTTTCTTGACTATTTTTGCTATTTTTATTTATAACTTTTGTACGAGGAGAGAGAGCATTGTCTATTGAGCTGGATGCCTCGTGACAAGCAGTAATTTCATGCGGTTCGACTGAACCTAGAGGTATTAGAAGACAGGTTCTCACTGTGGATTCCGAAGGTGCTATCTTTGGAGATGGGCGCCAAAGAAGAAAAGACCTCCTCTGTCCAGCTCTACTATTTCTCTCAATATACAGCATACGAATGGGCTAATTATTATTGATTAGCGAAGTGGTCGGAACAAAATATCACGAAGTTTTTATGTACTAGCTAGAGGCGTATTGAATCTAGGCACTGTGAGGCATATTTTTGGGACGTATCTGGCGGACCTAACGAAAGAATGAATAAGGTTTTTTTTTAAATTCTAGTCAAGGAATATTTAAATTTAATAACTCGTTGTCATTCACTGTTTTCGAAGTATTTTCCAATATTGCATAATTTACCCATAAATATCATCCAAAACACTCATAAAAACAGTATTCCACGGAGCGAATATAGAACATATATTTCAGTTTTAATTGCCGCCATCCGCAGGATAGATATGTAGCAAGTGGAAGAGAGTGACAGAGAGAGAAAGGCCAAGGAGAGACTAATATAACTAGAATATCTCTCTTAACGATGCGGTAGCGTGGACTGGCTCAAAAGCTCTCTTTATGTCTTCCGAGTACATTACTCCCCCGAGATGGGTTACCATGCATTGCTGAACTACTACCAAGACCCCAACTAGGCATAGTGGTCGTCTACCGACTTCACGTATGGCGACTACCCAAAACATTATCCATCCCGTGTTCCCAAGCGTTTGCTCTAGTTAACTCCGGCAGACGGGAACATTAGCGGGCCATCATCCAGACACACGCAAGTGAGAGAGGCTCGCTCGCTCGCTAAACCCATTCCTCGCTCAGCTGACAGAGGTGACTAGCTATGTAGAGTGGTTAGTCTTTACGATGTCCACTACGAGTGGTTGTCATCCTATTTTGTAGTCAGTTGACCGGAATTAGCGTAACAGCTCACTTCTGTAAATTATGTACCAAGGTATTATGTACTATGACCATATGTGCGTACGTTCGTATGAGCCTTGTACGGGGGCATTCTGCGAACATGCGAAACGATGCGTAAATGTCATCATATGAAGCACCTTTGCTTTCTCCAGGAGGTTCGCTCCCTTCGAAATAAGAGTTTATCCATGTTAGAAACGAGGCTGGTGAAGGTCTGTTTATCGCTGAAGAGCCCACAGAGGTGGGGTCACGCTACGTGCATGTTCATATGTCCCGCAAAAAAGAACAACTATATGAGAACATGCCGCTAGAGTGGGTCATGATAGAACCAATCGAATTGCCGTGACTGAAGTGAGGTTTCTCGTTATATGGGGTTGCACAATTTACCAATGTGCAAAGGTAACTTGAAGCGCCAATATACCCTCATGCTCAACTGGACGAGGCCAGGGCAGCCGTACCAAAGGAAGGAATGGTTATTCTTTGAAAGAGACATGAACGGACTTCACGTTGTCTTTTAGCAATATATATATATATATATATATATATATATATATATATATGTTGCTATTAATACAAAGTTAATTGAAACACAGTAATAACTTGGCATTACTCGGATGCAACGGTATTTCAAACAGTAGAGTGACTCTGTTTCTCTGAATTTCACATTCACGAAAACAAGTTAAATTTGCTCCTACATTGTACGAGTGAACTAAATAACTTAGATAATAGTAATAACATCTAATAGTAGTTGTAGTTATTTATAGACATGACATGGATGCACAGTAGATACACTGGTGTTTCATTGATTATCTTGAAAAAGCCTTATTATTAAATTCTTTATTAAGGCTCGTGGTGTCCGTCTGTCTGACAATGACTTCCGTTTCGTTTCGGCGGATGACTTTTGGGGTTTAACTTTTTTCAATATGGGCATGTTTGGTATCATTGTGTAGCTATTGACGAGGGCTATGTTTTTAGGGGGGTGGGGGGTCGCTGGGGGGGTGGGGGTCAAAATGGGGGGGGATTTTTTAACATGAGGTCTATGTAAGGGGTGCTTTTCTCTGCATGTATCGATTTGTTTTGATGTCCTGAACAACTTTGTAAATATTGTCATCAGGTGAAATTGGCATTTTCGACCTTTTTTTTGCCTTTTTCTAAAAGGTGTTTAACATGGTGATCTATGTAAGGGGTACTTTTCTCGCGTGTTTCTGATGCGTCTCGACGAGCTGAACACTTTTGCAATAGGTATACATATACCTAAAGTGGATACTTTTTGAGTTAAAGCAAAAAACCTCAACATGGTGCTCTATGTAAGGGGTCGATTTCTTGCGCTTAATCGACATATTTCGACGAGCTGAACACTTTTGCAATAGGTGTTCCTATACCTAAAGTTGACCGTTTTCGAGTTGACCATTTTGGGGGCCCAAAAACCCCGAGGGGGTCAATTTTTCGCCACTTTTCATTTTATTTGACTACTTTGCTTATGCTGGAAATGATTGGTTTTTATTTGAGGTTAAAGCTCATCGGGAGGGCTATGTTCTGAATAATTTCAAATGAGTCAAGTGTGCGTTAATATTTTTTTAATTGCAAATAACAAAAACCTATCACAAAAAATTGAACTGTTTTCGTCATTTTCTGATACTTTCCTTTGACTTTCTCTTAACAATGTCAATTGGGGAGTTGTTGCACTTGAGAAGGGGCATGTGTACGTATTTTTCTATATGTCGATTTCGCTCGGGTTTTCTTTTAATTTAAAAATTCCATTTTATTAAGTTTAATGTTCGATTTATTCCTTATACAGAGCACTGAGCACCCGTATTATATCATTAGCTGATACGCCTGGCCAAGCTGAACAAATCAGCAATAGGTGTTCCTATACCTAAAGTCGACCGTTTTCGCGATAATGTCCATTATGTGTTTAGATGCTCAAAAACACCCTATTGTCTGTCTGTCCGTGTGTCCGCCATATTGAGTCACGGCGTTGGCAACTGTGGAAGAGCGCGTCGGCCAGGAGCCGAAGGCTCCTGGACGCCGCTCATACAACTGCGAAAGCGAGAAGTGAGTCCCGATGTCGGCCAGGAGCCGCAGGCTCCTGCCGACACTCATACAACTGCGGGGGACGCCGTCGGACAGGAGCCGAAGGCGACTGGACGACGTCCATACAACTGCGGGATACGCCGTCGGACAGGAGCCGAAGGCGACTGGACGACGACCATAGAACTGTGGAAGAACGCGCCGGCCAGGAGCCGAAGGCTCCTGGACGCCGCTCATACAACTGCGAAAACCAGAAGAGAGTCACGGCGTCGGCAGGGAGCCGAAGGCTCCCGCCGACGCTCATACAACTGCGGGGTGCGCCGTCGGACAGGAGCCGAAGGCGACTGGACGACTACCATAGAACTGTAGAAGAACGCGCCGGCCAGGAGCCGAAGGCTCCTGGACGCCGCTCATACAACTGCGAAAGCCAGAAGAGAGTCACGGCGTCGGCAGGGAGCCGAAGGCTCCTACCGACGCTCATACAACTGCGGGGTACGCCGTCGGACAGGAGCCGAAGGCGACTGGACGACGACCATAGAACTGTGGAAGAACGCGCCGGCCAGGAGCCGAAGGCTCCTAAACGCCGCTCATACAACTGCGAAAGCGAGAAGTGAGTCCCGACACTCATAGAACTGCGTCTCAGAAACTCCCGAATCTCAACTTTTGGATTCTCCAACATGTAACGACTAACATATCGCGAGCGGGACTCATACAACTACGGGGGACGCCGTCGGACAGGAGCCGAAGGCGACTGGACGACGACCATAGAACTGTGGAAGATGCGTCGGCCAGGAGCCGAAGGCTCCTGGACGTCGCTCATACAACTGCGAAAGCAAGAAGTGAGTCCCGGTGTCGGCCAGGAGCCGCAGGCTCCCGCCGACGCTCATACAACTGCGGGGTACGCCGTCGGACAGGAGCCGAAGGCGACTGGACGACGTCCATACAACTGTGGAAGAACGCGCCGGCCAGGAGCCGAAGGCTCCTGGACGCCGCTCATACAACTGCGAAAGCGAGAAGTGAGTCCCGGTCTCGGCAGGGAGCCGCAGGCTCCTGCCGACACTCATAGAACTGCGTCTCAAAAACTCACGAATCTCAATTTTTGGATTCTCCAACATGTAACGACTAACATATCGCGAGCGGGACTCATACAACTGCGGGGAACGCCGTCGGACAGGAGCCGAAGGCGACTGGACGACGACCATAGAACTGTGGAAGATGCGTCGGCCAGGAGCCGAAGGCTCCTGGACGTCGCTCATACAACTGCGAAAGCAAGAAGTGAGTCCCGGTGTCGGCCAGGAGCCGCAGGCTCCCGCCGACGCTCATACAACTGCGGGGTACGCCGTCGGACAGGAGCCGAAGGCGACTGGACGACGTCCATACAACTGTGGAAGAACGCGCCGGCCAGGAGCCGAAGGCTCCTGGACGCCGCTCATACAACTGCGAAAGCGAGAAGTGAGTCCCGGTGTCGGCCAGGAGCCGCAGGCTCCTGCCGACACTCATAGAACTGCGTCTCAGAAACTCCCGAATCTCAACTTTTGGATTTCTCCAACATGTAAAAAGTAGCATATCGCGAGCGGGATTCATACAACTGCGGGTGACGCCGTCGGACAGGAGCCGAAGGCTCCTGGCCGACGACCATACAACTGTGGAAGACGCGTCGGCCAGGAGCCGAAGGCTCCTGGACGCCGCTCATACAACTGCGAAAGCCTGAAAAGAGTCACGTGTGTCGGCCAGGAGCCGAAGGCTCCTGCCGACACTCATAGAACTGCGTCTCAGAAACTCCCGTATCTCAATTTTTCCATTTCTCCAACATGTAATGATAATATATCGCGAGCGGGACTAGAGTTGGCCGCTGCCCGTAGGGCAAGGCCAACTCTAGTCTATAGACTTTATTAACGCTCGTGGTGTCTGTCCGTCTGACAATGAGGTGCAAATCGTTTCGGCGGCTGACTTTTGGGGTTTAACTTTTTTCAATATGGGCATGTTTGGTATCATTGTGTAGCTATTGATGAGGGCTATGTTTTTAGGGGGGTGGGGGGTCGCTGGGGGGGTGGGGGTCAAAGTAGTGGGGGATTTTTTAACATGAGGTCTATGTAAGGGGTGCTTTTCTCTGCATGTATCGATTTGTTTTGATGTCCCGAACAACTTTGTAAATATTGTCATCAGGTGAAATTGGCATTTTCGACCATTTTTTTGCCTTTTTCTAAAAGGTGTTTAACATGGTGTTCTATGTAAGGGGTACTTTTCTCGCGTGTTTCTGATGCGTCTCGACGAGCTGAACACTTTTGCAATAGGTATATATATACCTAAAGTGGATACTTTTTGAGTTAAAGCAAAAAACCTCAACATGGTGCTCTATGTAAGGGGTCACTTTCTTGCGCTTAATCGACATATTTCGACGAGCTGAACACTTTTGCAATAGGTGTTCCTATACCTAAAGTTGACCGTTTTCGAGTTGACCATTTTGGAGGCCGAAAAACCCCGAGGGGGTCAATTTTTCGCCACTTTTCATTTTATTTGACTACTTTCCCTTTGTTTAATTTGTTTCGTTTTGCTTTGAGGTCAAAGCTCATCGGGAGGGCCATGTTCTGAATAATTTCGATTATGTCACGCGTTTGTTAATATATTTTTAATTGCAAAAAACAAAAACCTATCACAAAAAATTGAACTGTTTTCGTCGTTTTTTAATACTTTCCATTGACTTTCTCTTAACAATGTCAATTGGGGAGTTGTTGCATTTGAGAAGGGGCATGCGTACGTATTTTTCTATATATCAATTTCGCTCAGGTTTTCTTTTAATTTGACAAACTCATTTTATCAAGTTTAATGTTCGATTTATTCCTTATACAGAGCACTGAGGGTCCGTATTATATCATTAGCTGATGCGTCTGACTAAGCTGAACAAATCAGCAATAGGTGTTCCTATACCTAAAGTTGACCGTTTTCGAGATAATGTCGATTATGCGTTTGAATGCTCAAAAACACTGTATTGTCTGTCTGTCCGTGTGTCCGTCATATTGAGTCACGGCGTTGGCAACTGTGGAAGAGCGCGCCGGCCAGGAGCCAAACCTGCCGACACTCATAGAACTGCGTCTCAGAAACTCCCGAATCTCAACTTTGGAATTGCTCCAACATGTAAAAAGTAACATATCGCGAGCGGGAGTCATACAACTGCGGGAGACGCCGTCGGAGAGGAGCCGAAGGCGACTGGACGACGACCATAGAACTGTGGAAGAACGCGCCGGCCAGGAGCCGAAGGCTCCTGGACGCCGCTCATACAACTGCAAAAGCGAGAAGTGAGTCCCGGTGTCGGCCAGGAGCCGCAGGCTCCTGCCGACACTCATACAACTGCGGGGGACGCCGTCGGACAGGAGCCGAAGGCTACTGGACGACGACCATAGAACTGTGGAAGAACGCGCCGGCCAGGAGCCGAAGGCTCCTGGACGCTGCTCATACAACTGCAAAAGCGGCAGGAGCCGCAGGCTCCTGCCGACACTCATAGAACTGCGTCTCAGAAACACCCGAATCTCAACTTTTGGATTTCTCCAACATGTAAAAAGTAACATATCGCGAGCGGGAGTCATACAACTGCGGGTGACGCCGTCGGACAGGAGCCGAAGGCGACTGGACGACGACCATAGAACTGTGGAAGAACGCGCCGGCCAGGAGCCGAAGGCTCCTGGACGCCGCTCATACAACTGCGAAAGCGAGAAGTGAGTCCCGATGTCGGCCCGGAGCCGCAGGCTCCTGCCGACACTCATACAACTGCGGGGGACGCCGTCGGACAGGAGCCGAAGGCGACTGGACGACGTCCATACAACTGTGGAAGAACGCGCCGGCCAGGAGCCGAAAGCTCCTGGACGCCGCTCATACAACTGCGAAAGCCAGAAGAGAGTCACGGCGTCGGCAGGGAGCCGAAGGCTCCCGCCGACGCTCATACAACTGCGGGGTACGCCGTCGGACAGGAGCCGAAGGCGACTGAACGACGACCATAGAACTGTGGAAGAACGCGCCGGCCAGGAGCCGAAGGCTCCTGGACGCCGCTCATACCACTGCGAAAGCGAGAAGTGAGTCCCGACACTCATAGAACTGCGTCTCAGAAACTCCCGAATCTCAACTTTTGGATTTCTCCAACATGTAAAGAGTAACATATCGCGAGCGGGATTCATACAACTGCGGGTGACGCCGTCGGACAGGAGCCGAAGGCTCCTGGACGACGTCCATACAACTGTGGAAGACGCGTCGGCCAGGAGCCGAAGGCTCCTGGACGCCGCTCATACAACTGCGAAAGCCAGAAGAGAGTCACGTGTGTCGGCCAGGAGCCGCAGGCTCCTGCCGACACTCATAGAACTGCGTCTCAGAAACTCCCGTATCTCAACTTTTGGATTTCTCCAACATGTAAAAAGTAACATATCGCGAGCAGGACTCATTCAACTGCGGGGAACGCCGTCGGACAGGAGCCGAAGGCTCCTGGACGACGTCCATACAACTGTGGAAGAACGCGCCGGCCAGGAGCCGAAGGCTCCTGGACGCCGCTCATACAACTGCGAAAGCGAGAAGTGAGTCACGTGTGTCGGCCAGGAGCCGCAGGCTCCTGCCGACACTCATACAACTGCGGGGTACGCCGTCGGACAGGAGCCGAAGGCTCCTGGACGACGACCATAGAACTGTGGAAGAACGCGCCGGCCAGGAGCCGAAGGCTCCTGGACGCCGCTCATACAACTGCGAAAGCCAGAAGAGAGTCACGTGTGTCGGCCAGGAGCCGCAAGCTCCTGCCGACACTCATAGAACTGCGTCTCAGAAACTCCCGTATCTCAATTTTTCCATTTCTCCAACATGTAATGATAATATATCGCGAGCGGGATTCATACAACTGCGGGTGACGCCGTCGGACAGGAGCCGAAGGCTCCTGGACGACGTCCATACAACTGTGGAAGACGCGTCGGCCAGGAGCCGAAGGCTCCTGGGCGTCGCTTATACAACTGCGGAAGCCAGAAGAGAGTCACGTGTGTCGGCCAGGAGCCGCAGGCTCCTGCCGACACTCATACAACTGCGTCTCAGAAACTCCTGAATCTCAATTTTTGGATTTCTCCAACATGTAATGATAATATATCGCGAGCGGGACTAGAGTTGGCCGCTGCCCGTAGGGCAAGGCCAACTCTATTATATTATTATCTATCTATAGACTTTATTAACGCTCGTGGTGTCCGTCTGTCTGACAATGACTTCCGTTTCGTTTCGGCGGATGACTTTTGGGGTTTAACTTTTTTCAATATGGGCATGTTTGGTATCATTGTGTAGCTATTGACGAGGGCTATGTTTTTAGGGGGGTGGGGGGTCGCTGGGGGGGTGGGGGTCAAAATGGGGGGGGATTTTTTAACATGAGGTCTATGTAGGGGGTGGTTTTTTCTGCATGTATCGATGCATTTTAGAGTCCTGAACAACTTTGTAAATATTGTCATCAGGCTAAATTGGCATTTTCGACCATTTTTTTGCCTTTTTCTAAAAGGTGTTTAACATGGTGATCTATGTAAGGGGTACTTTTCTCGCGTGTTTCTGATGCGTTTCGACGAGCTGAACACTTTTGCAATAGGTATACATATACCTAAAGTGGATACTTTTTGAATTAGAGCAAAAAACCTCAACATGGTGCTCTATGTAAGGGGTCACTTTCTTGCGCTTAATCGACATATTTCGACGAGCTGAACACTTTTGCAATAGGTGTTCCTATACCTAAAGTTGACCGTTTTCGAGTTGACCATTTTGGAGGCCGAAAAACCCCGAGGGGGTCAATTTTTCGCCACTTTTTATTTTTTTTGAGTATTTTGCTTATGTTTAATTTGTTTCGTTTTGCTTTGAGGTCAAAGCTCATCGGGAGCGCCATCTTTGTCATATTTTAAATTACGTCAAACAGTTGTTAATATTTTTTTAATTGCGAAAAACAAAAACCTATCACAAAAAATTGCACTGTTTTCGTCGTTTTCTGATGCTTTCCTCTCGGTTTCTCTTAACAATGTCAATTGGGGAGTTGTTACATTTGAGGAGGGGCATGTGTACGTGTTTTTTTATATATCAATTTCGCTCAGGTTTTCTTTTAATTTGACAAATTAATTTTATTAAGCTTAATGTTCGATTTAGTCCTTATACAGAGCATTGAGAGTCCGTATTATATCATTAGCTGATGCGTCTGACTAAGCTGAACAAATCAGCAATAGGTGTTCCTATACCTAAAGTTGATCGTTTTTGAGATAATGTCGATTATGCGTTTAGATGGTCAAAAACACTGTAGTGTCTGTCTGTCCGTGTGTCCGCCATATTGAGTCACGGCGTTGGCAACTGTGGAAGAGCGCGCCGGCCAGGAGCCAAACCTGCCGACACTCATAGAACTGCGTCTCAGAAATTCCCGAATCTCAACTTTGGAATTGCTCCAACATGTAAAAAGTAACATATCGCGAGCGGGAGTCATACAACTGCAGGTGACGCCGTCGGACAGGAGCCGAAGGCGACTGGCCGACGTCCATAGAACTGCGGAAGACGCGTCGGCCAGGAGCCGAAGGCTCCTGCACGCCGCTCATACAACTGCGAAAGCGAGAAGAGAGTCACGGCGTCGGCAGGGAGCCGAAGGCTCCTGGCCGACGCTCATTCAACTGCGGGGAACGCCGTCGGACAGGAGCCGAAGGCTCCTGGCCGACGACCATACAACTGTGGAAGACGCGTCGGCCAGGAGCCGAAGGCTCCTGGCCGACGACCATAGAACTGCGAAAGCCTGAAAAGAGTCACGTGTGTCGGCCAGGAGCCGAAGGCTCCTGCCGACACTCATAGAACTGCGTCTCAGAAACTCCCGTATCTCAATTTTTCCATTTCTCCAACATGTAATGATAATATATCGCGAGCGGGACTAGAGTTGGCCGCTGCCCGTAGGGCAAGGCCAATTATTATATATATTTATTAAAGCTCGACAATAACATCCGAATTCCTTTGTAGCAGACGACGCGCATTCCAACAACGTAGCAGACGACGCGCATTCCAACCACGTAGCAGACGACGACGGCGTCGGACAGGAGCCGAAGGCTCCTGGCCGACGCTCATTCAACTGCGGGGAACGCCGTCGGACAGGAGCCGAAGGCTCCTGGCCGACGACCATAGAACTGCGAAAGCCTGAAAAGAGTCACGTGTGTCGGCCAGGAGCCGCAGGCTCCTGCCGACACTCATACAACTGCGTCTCAGAAACTCCTGAATCTCAATTTTTGGATTTCTCCAACATGTAATGATAATATATCGCGAGCGGGACTAGAGTTGGCCGCTGCCCGTAGGGCAAGGCCAATTATATATATTTATTAAAGCTCGACAATAACATCCGAATTCCTTTGTAGCAGACGACGCGCATTCCAACCACGTAGCAGACGACGCGCATTCCAACCATGTAGCAGACGACGACGGCGTCGGACAGGAGCCGAAGGCTCCTGGCCGACGCTCATTCAACTGCGGGGAACGCCGTCGGACAGGAGCCGAAGGCTCCTGGCCGACGACCATAGAACTGTGGAAGACGCGTCGGCCAGGAGCCGAAGGCTCCTGGCCGACGACTATAGAACTGCGAAAGCCTGAAAAGAGTCACGTGTGTCGGCCAGGAGCCGAAGGCTCCTGCCGACACTCATAGAACTGCGTCTCAGAAACTCCCGTATCTCAATTTTTCGATTTCTCCAACATGTAATGATAATATATCGCGAGCGGGACTAGAGTTGGCCGCTGCCCGTAGGGCAAGGCCAACTCTAGTTATATATATTTATTAAAGCTCGACAATAACATCCGAATTCCTTTGTAGCAGACGACGCGCATTCCAACCACGTAGCAGACGACGCGCATTCCAACAACGTAGCAGACGACGACGGCGTCGGACAGGAGCCGAAGGCTCCTGGCCGACGCTCATTCAACTGCGGGGAACGCCGTCGGACAGGAGCCGAAGGCTCCTGGCCGACGACCATAGAACTGTGGAAGACGCGTCGGCCAGGAGCCGAAGGCTCCTGGCCGACGACCATAGAACTGCGAAAGCCTGAAAAGAGTCACGTGTGTCGGCCAGGAGCCGAAGGCTCCTGCCGACACTCATAGAACTGCGTCTCAGAAACTCCCGTATCTCAATTTTTCCATTTCTCCAACATGTAATGATAATATATCGCGAGCGGGATTCATACAACTGCGGGTGACGCCGTCGGCCAGGAGCCGAAGGCTCCTGGCCGACGACCATAGAACTGCGAAAGCCTGAAAAGAGTCACGTGTGTCGGCCAGGAGCCGAAGGCTCCTGCCGACACTCATAGAACTGCGTCTCAGAAACTCCCGTATCTCAATTTTTCGATTTCTCCAACATGTAATGATAATATATCGCGAGCGGGACTAGAGTTGGCCGCTGCCCGTAGGGCAAGGCCAACTCTAGTTATATATATTTATTAAAGCTCGACAATAACATCCGAATTCCTTTGTAGCAGACGACGCGCATTCCAACAACGTAGCAGACGACAACGACGGCGTCGGACAGGAGCCGAAGGCTCCTGGCCGACGCTCATTCAACTGCGGGGAACGCCGTCGGACAGGAGCCGAAGGCTCCTGGCCGACGACCATACAACTGTGGAAGACGCGTCGGCCAGGAGCCGAAGGCTCCTGGCCGACGACCATAAAACTGCGAAAGCCTGAAAAGAGTCACGTGTGTCGGCCAGGAGCCGAAGGCTCCTGCCGACACTCATAGAACTGCGTCTCAGAAACTCCCGTATCTCAATTTTTCCATTTCTCCAACATGTCAAAAGTAATATATCGCGAGCGGGACTAGAGTTGGCCGCTGCCCGTAGGGCAAGGCCAACTCTATTATATTATTATTAAATTCTTTATTAAGGCTCGTGGTGTCCGTCTGTCTGACAATGACTTCCGTTTCGTTTCGGCGGATGACTTTTGGGGTTTAACTTTTTTCAATATGGGCATGTTTGGTATCATTGTGTAGCTATTGACGAGGGCTATGTTTTTAGGGGGGTGGGGGGTCGCTGGGGGGGTGGGGGTCAAAATGGGGGGGGATTTTTTAACATGAGGTCTATGTAAGGGGTGCTTTTCTCTGCATGTATCGATTTGTTTTGATGTCCTGAACAACTTTGTAAATATTGTCATCAGGTGAAATTGGCATTTTCGACCATTTTTTTGCCTTTTTTTAAAAGGTGTTTAACATGGTGATCTATGTAAGGGGTACTTTTCTCGCGTGTTTCTGATGCGTCTCGACGAGCTGAACACTTTTGCAATAGGTATACATATACCTAAAGTGGATACTTTTTGAATTAGAGCAAAAAACCTCAACATGGTGCTCTATGTAAGGGGTCGATTTCTTGCGCTTAATCAACTTATTTCGACGAGCTGAACACTTTTGCAATAGGTGTTCCTATACCTAAAGTTGACCGTTTTCGAGTTGACCATTTTGGGGGCCGAAAAACCCCGAGGGGGTCAATTTTTCGACACTTTTCATTTTATTTGACTACTTTCCCATTGTTGAATTTGTTTCTTTTTGCTTTGAGGTGAAAACGCATCGGGAGGGCTATGTTCCGAATAATTTCAATTGTGTCAAACATTTGCTAATATTTTTTTAACTGCAAATAACAAAAACCTATCACAAAAAATTGCACTGTTTTCGTCGTTTTTGGATACTTTCCTCTCCGTTTCTCTTAACAATGTCAATTGGGGAGTTGTTGCACTTGAGGAGGGGCATGTGTACGTATTTTTCTATATGTCGATTTCGCTCAGGGTTTCTTTTAATTTAACAAACTCATTTTATCAAGTTTAATGTTCGATTTATTCCTTATACAGAGCATTGAGAGCCCGTACTATGTTATTAGCTGATGCGTCTGACTAAGCTGAACAAATCAACAATAGGTGTTCCTATACCTAAAGTTGACCGTTTTCGAGATAATGTCGATTATGCGTTTGAATGCTCAAAAACACTGTATTGTCTGTCTGTCCGTGTGTCCGCCATATTGAGTCACGGTGTTTGCACGCTCATACAACTGCGGAGGACACCATAGAATTGTGGAAGACGCGCCGACCAGGAGCCGAAAGCTCCTGGACGCCGCTCATACAACTGCGAAAGCCAGAAGAGAGTCACGGCGTCGGCAGGGAGCCGAAGGCTCCCGCCGACACTCATAGAACTGCGAGTGACGCCGTCGGACAGGAGCCGAAGGCGACTGGACGACGACCATAGAACTGTGGAAGAACGCGCCGGCCAGGAGCCGAAGGCTCCTGGACGCCGCTTATACAACTGCGAAAGCCAGAAGAGAGTCACGGCGTCGGCAGGGAGCCGAAGGCTCCCGCCGACGCTCATACAACTGCGGGGTACGCCGTCGGACAGGAGCCGAAAGCGACTGGACGACGACCATAGAACTGTGGAAGAACGCGCCGGCCAGGAGCCGAAGGCTCCTGGACGCCGCTCATACAACTGCGAAAGCCAGAAGAGAGTCACGGCGTCGGCAGGGAGCCGAAGGCTCCCGCCGACACTCATAGAACTGCGAGTGACGCCGTCGGACAGGAGCCGAAGGCGACTGGACGACGACCATAGAACTGTGGAAGAACGCGCCGGCCAGGAGCCGAAGGCTCCTGGACGCCGCTTATACAACTGCGAAAGCCAGAAGAGAGTCACGGCGTCGGCAGGGAGCCGAAGGCTCCCGCCGACGCTCATACAACTGCGGGGTACGCCGTCGGACAGGAGCCGAAAGCGACTGGACGACGACCATAGAACTGTGGAAGAACGCGCCGGCCAGGAGCCGAAGGCTCCTGGACGCCGCTCATACAACTGCGAAAGCAAGAAGTGAGTCCCAGTATCGGCCAGGAGCCGCAGGCTCCTGCCGACACTCATACAACTGCGGGGTACGCCGTCGGACAGGAGCCGAAGGCGACTGGACGACGTCCATACAACTGTGGAAGAACGCGTCGGCCAGGAGCCGAAGGCTCCTGGACGCCGCTTATACAACTGCGAAAGCCAGAAGAGAGTCACGGCGTCGGCAGGGAGCCGAAGGCTCCCGCCGACGCTCATACAACTGCGGGGTACGCCGTCGGACAGGAGCCGAAGGCGACTGGACGACGACCATAGAACTGCGTCTCAGAAACTCCCGAATCTCAACTTTTGGTTTTCTCCAACATGTAAAAAGTAACATATCGCGAGCGGGATTCATACAACTGCGGGTGACGCCGTCGGACAGGAGCCGAAGGCTCCTGGACGACGTCCATACAACTGTGGAAGACGCGCCGACCAGGAGCCGAAAGCTCCTGGACGCCGCTCATACAACTGCGAAAGCCAGAAGAGAGTCACGGCGTCGGCAGGGAGCCGAAGGCTCCCGCCGACACTCATAGAACTGCGAGTGACGCCGTCGGACAGGAGCCGAAGGCGACTGGACGACGACCATAGAACTGTGGAAGAACGCGCCGGCCAGGAGCCGAAGGCTCCTGGACGCCGCTTATACAACTGCGAAAGCCAGAAGAGAGTCACGGCGTCGGCAGGGAGCCGAAGGCTCCCGCCGACGCTCATACAACTGCGGGGTACGCCGTCGGACAGGAGCCGAAAGCGACTGGACGACGACCATAGAACTGTGGAAGAACGCGCCGGCCAGGAGCCGAAGGCTCCTGGACGCCGCTCATACAACTGCGAAAGCAAGAAGTGAGTCCCAGTATCGGCCAGGAGCCGCAGGCTCCTGCCGACACTCATACAACTGCGGGGTACGCCGTCGGACAGGAGCCGAAGGCGACTGGACGACGTCCATACAACTGTGGAAGAACGCGTCGGCCAGGAGCCGAAGGCTCCTGGACGCCGCTTATACAACTGCGAAAGCCAGAAGAGAGTCACGGCGTCGGCAGGGAGCCGAAGGCTCCCGCCGACGCTCATACAACTGCGGGGTACGCCGTCGGACAGGAGCCGAAGGCGACTGGACGACGACCATAGAACTGCGTCTCAGAAACTCCCGAATCTCAACTTTTGGTTTTCTCCAACATGTAAAAAGTAACATATCGCGAGCGGGATTCATACAACTGCGGGTGACGCCGTCGGACAGGAGCCGAAGGCTCCTGGACGACGTCCATACAACTGTGGAAGACGCGTCGGCCAGGAGCCGAAGGCTCCTGGACGCCGCTCATACAACTGCGAAAGCGAGAAGAGAGTCACGTGTGTCGGCCAGGAGCCGCAGGCTCCTGCCGACACTCATAGAACTGCGTCTCAGAAACTCCCGTATCTCAATTTTTGAATTTCTCCAACATGTAATGATAATATATCGCGAGCGGGATTCATACAACTGCGGGTGACGCCGTCGGCCAGGAGCCGAAGGCTCCTGGCCGACGACCATAGAACTGCGAAAGCCTGAAAAGAGTCACGTGTGTCGGCCAGGAGCCGCAGGCTCCTGCCGACACTCATAGAACTGCGTCTCAGAAACTCCCGTATCTCAATTTTTCGATTTCTCCAACATGTAATGATAATATATCGCGAGCGGGACTAGAGTTGGCCGCTGCCCGTAGGGCAAGGCCAACTCTAGTTATATATATTTATTAAAGCTCGACAATAACATCCGAATTCCTTTGTAGCAGACGACGCGCATTCCAACAACGTAGCAGACGACGCGCATTCCAACCACGTAGCAGACGACGACGGCGTCGGACAGGAGCCGAAGGCTCCTGGCCGACGCTCATTCAACTGCGGGGAACGCCGTCGGACAGGAGCCGAAGGCTCCTGGCCGACGACCATAGAACTGCGAAAGCCTGAAAAGAGTCACGTGTGTCGGCCAGGAGCCGCAGGCTCCTGCCGACACTCATACAACTGCGTCTCAGAAACTCCTGAATCTCAATTTTTGGATTTCTCCAACATGTAATGATAATATATCGCGAGCGGGACTAGAGTTGGCCGCTGCCCGTAGGGCAAGGCCAACTCTAGTTAAATTCTTTATTAACGCTCGTGATGTCTGTCTGTCTGACAATGACTTCCGTTTCTTTCGGTGGATGACTTTTGGGGTTTAACTTTTTTCAATATGGGCATGTT
Source organism: Stratiolaelaps scimitus (assembly GCA_019614645.1). Taxonomy (NCBI): domain Eukaryota; kingdom Metazoa; phylum Arthropoda; class Arachnida; order Mesostigmata; family Laelapidae; genus Stratiolaelaps; species Stratiolaelaps scimitus. The sequence continues at coordinate 10,910 of JABWDB010000014.1, read as the reverse complement.
TGGTATCATTGTGTAGCTATTGATGAGGGCTATGTTTTTAGGGGGGTGGGGGGTCGCTGGGGGGGTGGGGGTCAAAATGGGGGGGGATTTTTTAACATGAGGTCTATGTAGGGGGTGCTTTTCTCTGCATGTATCGATTTGTTTTGATGTCCTGAACAACTTTGTAAATATTGTCATCAGGTGAAATTGGCATTTTCGACCATTTTTTTGCCTTTTTCTAAAAGGTGTTTAACATGGTGATCTATGTAAGGGGTACTTTTCTCGCGTGTTTCTGATGCGTCTCGACGAGCTGAACACTTTTGCAATAGGTATATATATACCTAAAGTGGATACTTTTTGAGTTAAAGCAAAAAACCTCAACATGGTGCTCTATGTAAGGGGTCGATTTCTTGCGCTTAATCAACTTATTTCGACGAGCTGAACACTTTTGCAATAGGTGTTCCTATACCTAAAGTTGACCGTTTTCGAGTTGACCATTTTGGAGGCCGGAAAACCCCGAGGGGGTCTTTTTTTCGACACTTTTCATTTTATTTGACTACTTTGCTTTTGATTGAAATGATTGGTTTTTATCTGAGGTCAAAGCTCATCGGGAGCGCCATCTTTGTCATATTTTAAATTACGTCAAACAGTTGTTAATATCTTTTTAATTGCAAAAAACAAAAACCTATCACAAAAAATTGAACTGTTTTCGTCGTTTTCTGATGCTTTCCTCTCGGTTTCTCTTAACAATGTCAATTGGGGAGTTGTTACATTTGAGGAGGGGCATGTGTACGTGTTTTTTTATATATCAATTTCGCTCAGGTTTTCTTTTAATTTAAAAATTCCATTTTATTAAGTTTAATGTTCGATTTATTCCTTATACAGAGCATTGAGAGTCCGTATTATATCATTAGCTGATGCGTCTGACCAAGCTGAACAAATCAGCAATAGGTGTTCCTATACCTAAAATTGACCGTTTTCGAGATAATGTCGATTATGCGTTTGAATGCTCAAAAACACTGTATTGTCTGTCTGTCCGTGTGTCCGCCATATTGAGTCATACAACTGCGGGGGACGCCGTCGGACAGGAGCCGAAGGCGACTGGACGACGTCCATACAACTGCGGAAGAGCGCGTCGGCCAGGAGCCGAAGGCTCCTGGACGCCGCTCATACAACTGCGAAAGCGAGAAGTGAGTCCCGGTGTCGGCCAGGAGCCGCAGGCTCCTGCCGACACTCATAGAACTGCGTCTCAGAAACTCCCGTATCTCAATTTTTGGATTTCTCCAACATGTAAAAAGTAACATATCGCGAGCGGGATTCATACAACTGCGGGGGACGCCGTCGGACAGGAGCCGAAGGCTCCTGGACGACGTCCATACAACTGTGGAAGACGCGTCGGCCAGGAGCCGAAGGCTCCTGGACGCCGCTCATACAACTGCGAAAGCGAGAAGTGAGTCACGTGTGTCGGCCAGGAGCCGCAGGCTCCTGCCGACACTCATAGAACTGCGGGGGACGCCGTCGGACAGGAGCCGAAGGCGACTGGACGACGTCCATAGAACTGTGGAAGAGCGCGCCGGCCAGGAGCCGAAGGCTCCTGGACGCCGCTCATACAACTGCGAAAGCCTGAAGAGAGTCACGTGTGTCGGCCAGGAGCCGCAGGCTCCTGCCGACACTCATAGAACTGCGTCTCAGAAACTCCCGTATCTCAATTTTTGAATTTCTCCAACATGTAATGATAATATATCGCGAGCGGGACTAGAGTTGGCCGCTGCCCGTAGGGCAAGGCCAACTCTATATATATATATTTATTAAAGCTCGACAATAACATCCGAATTCCTTTGTAGCAGACGACGCGCATTCCAACAACGTAGCAGACGACAACGACGGCGTCGGACAGGAGCCGAAGGCTCCTGGCCGACGCTCATTCAACTGCGGGGAACGCCGTCGGACAGGAGCCGAAGGCTCCTGGCCGACGACCATACAACTGTGGAAGACGCGTCGGCCAGGAGCCGAAGGCTCCTGGCCGACGACCATAGAACTGCGAAAGCCTGAAAAGAGTCACGTGTGTCGGCCAGGAGCCGAAGGCTCCTGCCGACACTCATAGAACTGCGTCTCAGAAACTCCCGTATCTCAATTTTTCCATTTCTCCAACATGTAATGATAATATATCGCGAGCGGGACTAGAGTTGGCCGCTGCCCGTAGGGCAAGGCCAATTATATATATTTATTAAAGCTCGACAATAACATCCGAATTCCTTTGTAGCAGACGACGCGCATTCCAACAACGTAGCAGACGACGCGCATTCCAACCACGTAGCAGACGACGACGGCGTCGGACAGGAGCCGAAGGCTCCTGGCCGACGCTCATTCAACTGCGGGGAACGCCGTCGGACAGGAGCCGAAGGCTCCTGGCCGACGACCATAGAACTGCGAAAGCCTGAAAAGAGTCACGTGTGTCGGCCAGGAGCCGCAGGCTCCTGCCGACACTCATACAACTGCGTCTCAGAAACTCCTGAATCTCAATTTTTGGATTTCTCCAACATGTAATGATAATATATCGCGAGCGGGACTAGAGTTGGCCGCTGCCCGTAGGGCAAGTCTAAATACTTTATTAACGCTCGTGGTGTCCGTCCGTCCGACAATGACTTCCGTTTCGTTTCGGCGGGTGACTTTTGGGGTTTAACTTTTTTCAATATGGGCATGTTTGGTATCATTGTGTAGCTATTGACGAGGGCTATGTTTTTAGGGGGGTGGGGGGTGACTGGGGGGGTGGGGGTCAAAGTAGTGGGGGATTTTTTAACATGAGGTCTATGTAGGGGGTGGTTTTTTCTGCATGTATCGATGCATTTTAGAGTCCTGAATAACTTTGTAAATATTGTCATCAGGCTAAATTGGCATTTTCGACCATTTTTTTGCCTTTTTCTAAAAGGTGTTTAACATGGTGATCTATGTAAGGGGTACTTTTCTCGCGTGTTTCTGATGCGTTTCGACGAGCTGAACACTTTTGCAATAGGTATACATATACCTAAAGTGGATACTTTTTGAATTAGAGCAAAAAACCTCAACATGGTGCTCTATGTAAGGGGTCACTTTCTTGCGCTTAATCGACATATTTCGACGAGCTGAACACTTTTGCAATAGGTGTTCCTATACCTAAAGTTGACCGTTTTCGAGTTGACCATTTTGGGGGCCGAAAAACCCCGAGGGGGTCAATTTTTCGCCACTTTTCATTTTATTTGACTACTTTGCTTATGTTTAATTTGTTTCGTTTTGCTTTGAGGTCAAAGCTCATCGGGAGGGCTATGTTCTGAATAATTTCAAATGAGTCAAGTGTGCGTTAATATTTTTTTAATTGCAAATAACAAAAACCTATCACAAAAAATTGCACTGTTTTCGTCGTTTTTGGATACTTTCCTTTGACTTTCTCTTAACAACGTCAATTGGGGAGTTGTTGCATTTGAAAAGGGGCATATGCACGTATTTTTCTATATGTCGATTTCGCTCAGGTTTTCTTTTAATTTGAAAATTACATTTTATTAAGTTTAATGTTCGATTTATTCCTTATACAGACCACTGAGAGTCCATATTATATCATTAGCTGATGCGTCTGACTAAGCTGAACAAATCAACAATAGGTGTTCCTATACCTAAAGTTGACCGTTTTCGAGATAATGTCGATTATGCGTTTGAATGCTCAAAAACACTGCATTGTCTGTCTGTCCGTGTGTCCGCCATATTGAGTCATACAACTGCGGGGGACGCCGTCGGACAGGAGCCGAAGGCGACTGGACGACGTCCATACAACTGCGGAAGAGCGCGTCGGCCAGGAGCCTTCGGCTCCTGGACGTCGCTCATACAACTGTGAAAGCAAGAAGTGAGTCCCGGTGTCGGCCAGGAGCCGCAGGCTCCTGCCGACACTCATACAACTGCGGGGGACGCCGTCGGACAGGAGCCGAAGGCGACTGGACGACGTCCATAGAACTGTGGAAGAACGCGCCGGCCAGGAGCCGAAGGCTCCTGGACGCCGCTCATACAACTGCGAAAGAGAGAAGAGAGTCCCGGTGTCGGCCAGGAGCCGCAGGCTCCTGCCGACACTCATAGAACTGCGTCTCAGAAACTCCCGTATCTCAATTTTTCCATTTCTCCAACATGTAATGATAATATATCGCGAGCGGGACTAGAGTTGGCCGCAGCCCGCAGGGCAAGGCCAACTCTATCTAAATACTTTATTAGAGCTCGTGGTGTCCGTCCGTCTGACAATGACTTCCGTTTCGTTTCGGCGGGTGACTTTTGGGGTTTAACTTTTTTCAATATGGTCATGTTTGGTATCATTGTGTAGCTATTGACGAGGGCTATGTTTTTAGGGGGGTGGGGGGTGGCTGGGGGGGTGGGGGTCAAAGTAGTGGGGGATTTTTTAACATGAGGTCTATGTAGGGGGTGGTTTTTTCTGCATGTATCGATGCATTTTAGAGTCCTGAACAACTTTGTAAATATTGTCATCAGGCTAAATTGGCATTTTCGACCATTTTTTTGCCTTTTTCTAAAAGGTGTTTAACATGGTGATCTATGTAAGGGGTACTTTTCTCGCGTGTTTCTGATGCGTCTCGACGAGCTGAACACTTTTGCAATAGGTATACATATACCTAAAGTGGATACTTTTTGAATTAGAGCAAAAAACCTCAACATGGTGCTCTATGTAAGGGGTCGATTTCTTGCGCTTAATCAACTTATTTCGACGAGCTGAACACTTTTGCAATAGGTGTTCCTATACCTAAAGTTGACCGTTTTCGAGTTGACCATTTTGGGGGCCGAAAAACCCCGAGGGGGTCAATTTTTCGCCACTTTTCATTTTATTTGACTACTTTGCTTATGTTTAATTTGTTTCGTTTTGCTTTGAGGTCAAAGCTCATCGGGAGGGCTATGTTCTGAATAATTTCAAATGCGTCAAGTGTGCGTTAATATTTTTTTAATTGCAAATAACAAAAACCTATCACAAAAAATCGCACTGTTTTCGTCGTTTTTTAATACTTTCCTTTGACTTTCTCTTAACAATGTCAATTGGGGAGTTGTTGCACTTGAGGAGGGGCATGTGTACGTATTTTTCTATATGTCGATTTCGCTCAGGGTTTCTTTTAATTTAACAAACTCATTTTATCAAGTTTAATGTTCGATTTATTCCTTATACAGACAACTGCGAAAGCCAGAAGAGAGTCACGGCGTCGGCAGGGAGCCGAAGGCTCCCGCCGACGCTCATACAACTGCGGGGTACGCCGTCGGACAGGAGCCGAAAGCGACTGGACGACGACCATAGAACTGTGGAAGAACGCGCCGGCCAGGAGCCGAAGGCTCCTGGACGCCGCTCATACAACTGCGAAAGCAAGAAGTGAGTCCCAGTATCGGCCAGGAGCCGCAGGCTCCTGCCGACACTCATACAACTGCGGGGTACGCCGTCGGACAGGAGCCGAAGGCGACTGGACGACGTCCATACAACTGTGGAAGAACGCGTCGGCCAGGAGCCGAAGGCTCCTGGACGCCGCTCATACAACTGCAAAAGCGAGAAGTGAGTCCCGGTGTCGGCCAGGAGCCGCAGGCTCCTGGCGACACTCATACAACTGCGGGGGACGCCGTCGGACAGGAGCCGAAGGCGACTGGACGACGACCATAGAACTGTGGAAGAACGCGCCGGCCAGGAGCCGAAGGCTCCTGGACGCCGCTCATACAACTGCGAAAGCCAGAAGAGAGTCACGGCGTCGGCAGGGAGCCGAAGGCTCCCGCCGACGCTCATACAACTGCGGGGTACGCCGTCGGACAGGAGCCGAAGGCGACTGGACGACGACCATAGAACTGCGTCTCAGAAACTCCCGAATCTCAACTTTTGGTTTTCTCCAACATGTAAAAAGTAACATATCGCGAGCGGGATTCATACAACTGCGGGTGACGCCGTCGGACAGGAGCCGAAGGCTCCTGGACGACGTCCATACAACTGTGGAAGACGCGTCGGCCAGGAGCCGAAGGCTCCTGGACGCCGCTCATACAACTGCGAAAGCGAGAAGAGAGTCACGTGTGTCGGCCAGGAGCCGCAGGCTCCTGCCGACACTCATAGAACTGCGTCTCAGAAACTCCCGTATCTCAATTTTTGAATTTCTCCAACATGTAATGATAATATATCGCGAGCGGGATTCATACAACTGCGGGTGACGCCGTCGGCCAGGAGCCGAAGGCTCCTGGCCGACGACCATAGAACTGCGAAAGCCTGAAAAGAGTCACGTGTGTCGGCCAGGAGCCGCAGGCTCCTGCCGACACTCATAGAACTGCGTCTCAGAAACTCCCGTATCTCAATTTTTCCATTTCTCCAACATGTAATGATAATATATCGCGAGCGGGACTAGAGTTGGCCGCAGCCCGCAGGGCAAGGCCAACTCTATTAAATTCTTTATTAAGGCTCGTGGTGTCCGTCCGTCTGACAATGACTTCCGTTTCGTTTCGGCGGCTGACTTTTGGGGTTTAACTTTTTTCAATATGGTCATGTTTGGTATCATTGTGTAGCTATTGACGAGGGCTATCTTTTTAGGGGGGTGGGGGGTCGCTGGGGGGGTGGGGGTCAAAATGGGGGGGGATTTTTTAACATGAGGTCTATGTAGGGGGTGCTTTTCTCTGCATGTATCGATGCGTCTCGATGAGGCGAACAACTTTGTAAATATTGTCATCAGGCTAAATTGGCATTTTCGACCATTTTTTTGCCTTTTTCTAAAAGGTGTTTAACATGGTGATCTATGTAAGGGGTACTTTTCTCGCGTGTTTCTGATGCGTCTCGACGAGCTGAACACTTTTGCAATAGGTATATATATACCTAAAGTGGATACTTTTTGAGTTAAAGCAAAAAACCTCAACATGGTGCTCTATGTAAGGGGTCACTTTCTTGCGCTTAATCAACTTATTTCGACGAGCTGAACACTTTTGCAATAGGTGTTCCTATACCTAAAGTTGACCGTTTTCGAGTTGACCATTTTGGGGGCCGAAAAACCCCGAGGGGGTCAATTTTTCGCCACTTTTCATTTTATTTGACTACTTTGCTTATGTTTAATTTGTTTCGTTTTGCTTTGAGGTCAAAGCTCATCGGGAGGGCTATGTTCTGAATAATTTCAAATGAGTCAAGTGTGCGTTAATATTTTTTTAATTGCAAATAACAAAAACCTATCACAAAAAATTGCACTGTTTTCGTCGTTTTTGGATACTTTCCTTTGACTTTCTCTTAACAATGTCAATTTGAGAGTTGTTCCATTTGAGAAGCGGCATGTGTACGTATTTTTCTATATGTCGATTTCGCTCAGATTTTCTTTTAATTTGAAAATTACATTTTATTAAGTTTAATGTTCGATTTATTCCTTATACAGACCACTGATAGTCCATATTATATCATTAGCTGATGCGTCTGACTAAGCTGAACAAATCAGCAATAGGTGTTCCTATACCTAAAGCTGACCGTTTTCGAGATAATGTCGATTATGCGTTTGAATGCTCAAAAACACTGTATTGTCTGTCTGTCCGTGTGTCCGTCATATTGAGTCACGGCGTTGGCAACTGTGGAAGACGCGTCGGCCAGGAGCCGAAAGCTCCTGGCGACACTCATACAACTGCGGAGGACGCCGTCGGACAGGAGCCGAAGGCGACTGGACGACGACCATAGAACTGTGGAATTATATTAAATTCTTTATTAACGCTCGTGATGTCTGTCTGTCTGACAATGACTTCCGTTTCTTTCGGTGGATGACTTTTGGGGTTTAACTTTTTTCAATATGGGCATGTTTGGTATCATTGTGTAGCTATTGATGAGGGCTATGTTTTTAGGGGGGTGGGGGGTCGCTGGGGGGGTGGGGGTCAAAATGGGGGGGGATTTTTTAACATGAGGTCTATGTAGGGGGTGCTTTTCTCTGCATGTATCGATTTGTTTTGATGTCCTGAACAACTTTGTAAATATTGTCATCAGGTGAAATTGGCATTTTCGACCATTTTTTTGCCTTTTTCTAAAAGGTGTTTAACATGGTGATCTATGTAAGGGGTACTTTTCTCGCGTGTTTCTGATGCGTCTCGACGAGCTGAACACTTTTGCAATAGGTATATATATACCTAAAGTGGATACTTTTTGAGTTAAAGCAAAAAACCTCAACATGGTGCTCTATGTAAGGGGTCGATTTCTTGCGCTTAATCAACTTATTTCGACGAGCTGAACACTTTTGCAATAGGTGTTCCTATACCTAAAGTTGACCGTTTTCGAGTTGACCATTTTGGAGGCCGGAAAACCCCGAGGGGGTCTTTTTTTCGACACTTTTCATTTTATTTGACTACTTTGCTTTTGATTGAAATGATTGGTTTTTATCTGAGGTCAAAGCTCATCGGGAGCGCCATCTTTGTCATATTTTAAATTACGTCAAACAGTTGTTAATATCTTTTTAATTGCAAAAAACAAAAACCTATCACAAAAAATTGAACTGTTTTCGTCGTTTTCTGATGCTTTCCTCTCGGTTTCTCTTAACAATGTCAATTGGGGAGTTGTTACATTTGAGGAGGGGCATGTGTACGTGTTTTTTTATATATCAATTTCGCTCAGGTTTTCTTTTAATTTAAAAATTCCATTTTATTAAGTTTAATGTTCGATTTATTCCTTATACAGAGCATTGAGAGTCCGTATTATATCATTAGCTGATGCGTCTGACCAAGCTGAACAAATCAGCAATAGGTGTTCCTATACCTAAAATTGACCGTTTTCGAGATAATGTCGATTATGCGTTTGAATGCTCAAAAACACTGTATTGTCTGTCTGTCCGTGTGTCCGCCATATTGAGTCATACAACTGCGGGGGACGCCGTCGGACAGGAGCCGAAGGCGACTGGACGACGTCCATACAACTGCGGAAGAGCGCGTCGGCCAGGAGCCGAAGGCTCCTGGACGCCGCTCATACAACTGCGAAAGCGAGAAGTGAGTCCCGGTGTCGGCCAGGAGCCGCAGGCTCCTGCCGACACTCATAGAACTGCGTTTCAGAAACTCCCGAATCTCAATTTTTGGATTTCTCCAACATGTAAAAAGTAACATATCGCGAGCGGGATTCATACAACTGCGGCTGACGCCGTCGGACAGGAGCCGAAGGCTCCTGGACGACGTCCATACAACTGTGGAAGACGCGTCGGCCAGGAGCCGAAGGCTCCTGGACGCCGCTCATACAACTGCGAAAGCGAGAAGTGAGTCACGTGTGTCGGCCAGGAGCCGCAGGCTCCTGCCGACACTCATAGAACTGCGGGGGACGCCGTCGGACAGGAGCCGAAGGCGACTGGACGACGTCCATAGAACTGTGGAAGAGCGCGCCGGCCAGGAGCCGAAGGCTCCTGGACGCCGCTCATACAACTGCGAAAGCCTGAAGAGAGTCACGTGTGTCGGCCAGGAGCCGCAGGCTCCTGCCGACACTCATAGAACTGCGTCTCAGAAACTCCCGTATCTCAATTTTTGAATTTCTCCAACATGTAATGATAATATATCGCGAGCGGGACTAGAGTTGGCCGCTGCCCGTAGGGCAAGGCCAACTCTATATATATATTTATTAAAGCTCGACAATAACATCCGAATTCCTTTGTAGCAGACGACGCGCATTCCAACCACGTAGCAGACGACAACGACGGCGTCGGACAGGAGCCGAAGGCTCCTGGCCGACGCTCATTCAACTGCGGGGAACGCCGTCGGACAGGAGCCGAAGGCTCCTGGCCGACGACCATACAACTGTGGAAGACGCGTCGGCCAGGAGCCGAAGGCTCCTGGCCGACGACCATAGAACTGCGAAAGCCTGAAAAGAGTCACGTGTGTCGGCCAGGAGCCGAAGGCTCCTGCCGACACTCATAGAACTGCGTCTCAGAAACTCCCGTATCTCAATTTTTCCATTTCTCCAACATGTCAAAAGTAATATATCGCGAGCGGGACTAGAGTTGGCCGCTGCCCGTAGGGCAAGGCCAACTCTAGTCTATAGTATTTATTAGAGCAACGGTGTCTGTCTGTCTGACAATGAGGTGCAAATCGTTTCGGCGGGTGACTTTTGGGGTTTAACTTTTTTCAATATGGTCATGTTTGGTATCATTGTGTAGCTATTGACGAGGGCTATGTTTTTAGGGGGGTGGGGGGTCGCTGGGGGGGTGGGGGTCAAAATGGGGGGGGATTTTTTAACATGAGGTCTATGTAGGGGGTGGTTTTTTCTGCATGTATCGATGCATTTTAGAGTCCTGAACAACTTTGTAAATATTGTCATCAGGCTAAATTGGCATTTTCGACCATTTTTTTGCCTTTTTCTAAAAGGTGTTTAACATGGTGATCTATGTAAGGGGTACTTTTCTCGCGTGTTTCTGATGCGTTTCGACGAGCTGAACACTTTTGCAATAGGTATACATATACCTAAAGTGGATACTTTTTGAATTAGAGCAAAAAACCTCAACATGGTGCTCTATGTAAGGGGTCACTTTCTTGCGCTTAATCGACATATTTCGACGAGCTGAACACTTTTGCAATAGGTGTTCCTATACCTAAAGTTGACCGTTTTCGAGTTGACCATTTTGGAGGCCGAAAAACCCCGAGGGGGTCAATTTTTCGACACTTTTCATTTTATTTGACTACTTTCCCTTTGTTTAATTTGTTTCGTTTTGCTTTGAGGTCAAAGCTCATCGGGAGGGCCATGTTCTGAATAATTTTAAATGAGTCAAGTGTGCGTTAATATTTTTTTAATTGCAAATAACAAAAACCTATCACAAAAAATTGCACTGTTTTCGTCATTTTCTGATACTTTCCTTTGACTTTCTCTTAACAATGTCAATTTGAGAGTTGTTGCATTTGAGAAGGGGCATGTGTACGTATTTTTCTATATATCGATTTCGCTCAGGTTTTCTTTTAATTTGAAA